>OZ014498.1:13896267-18896267 GCA_963966045.1 Xestobium rufovillosum
CAACAATGAGCAACACGCGCACTTTTTAAGCCCCGGCGCAGGCGCCTGAGCCACAACCAAAGACCCCAAAGACACCAGAGGCCCTTCTTTAGCAACCTCTGGTCATTGCCGAAGAACTGGGTGGACTGACCTGAGGAATAGCCCCGGCGCATGCGCCTGGCCGCTGCTGAAGACCACTTCTTCGGCAATGACCTTGAAAGACACCAGACGCTGCTGAAGACATGCCCACTTCTTCGGCAATGACCTTGAAAGACACCAGACGCTGCTGAAGACATGCACACTTCTTCAGCAATGACCTTGAAAGACACCAGAGGCTGCTGCAGATGCCGCTGCTGAAGACACTTCTTCGGATGACGCAACGACTCCTTCAGCAGCCTCTGGTCTCTTTCAAGGTCACTGCCGAAGAACTCGATGGCACCTGGAGAACTCGATGGCCTGGCCTGAGGCTCTCATTTTCTAACTACTCGGCTGCTTCTTCGTTTAAGATTTCCTTGTCACTGGCACTGCATTTCTTCTGCGTTTTTTTTCTCTTCCGTTTTGGCTCTTCTTTTTGGCACTTTCTTTTCTTTTCTGCTCTTTCTTCTTTTTTCTTTAAAACTGCCTCTGCCTTTTCTTTTTTTAGATTTTCCCTTTTTATATAATATTCTCGCCAAGCTTTTGAAGAAATTGCACTTGGTAATTTCTCCTTTGATTTTGAATTAATACTTTTCTCAATGGGTTCTGGATATGTTAAATGTTTGTTGAAAGAATCATTCAAAGAAAGCTGGGATTCCTTGTCACAAGTTTCCTTGCTGTTCATTGTTGGCAAAACTTCAGTAGGATTTAATTCCCAACTGGTATCCGAATTTTCTGATGGTAGAACTGGCACTTTCTTTAAAGTTGCTTGAGATGATGTGGTAGGTTTCTCCTCAGGAAATTCGCTCAAGTTGATAGAAAGATTTGTTAAACCGGATGTTGCTTTGCTACAGGACTCTGTTAAAGGAAGAGGTTTTTCTTCAAGGGTGTCTTCAGAATTAGTCGACAGTAAACTTTCAGAGAAACTTGCTTCTGTGATGTCAACATTTTCGCAGGGTAAAGGTTGATATAGTTCTTTTGTAGGGACGAGCAATTCTTGCAGTGGTTTTTCCTCTTCTATTTCATTACTACTTTTGTCGTTAGAAAACGTATCCTCATATATTTTCGTTGTGCTGCTTTCTGGTAACTTGACTTCGTCAGAGCTTGTTACCATATTCCACCTTCCAGCTTCTTTTATTTGGACATCTGAGAGTATTATGAATTTAGTTACAGGCAGAATGGAACGCACTTCTACGATAGATCCGCTATGGGGACTAATCGATTGGTAGCAATCTACTTCTTCCGGTACATTTTCGCAAATAGAGTTATTTTCTAGGTAGACTATTTCTTCACTTTCTAATTGACCTATTTCTTCTCTATTTAGCTGCTCTACTTCTTCATTTTCGAGTTGCCTCATTTCTTCTAAAATGACGTGAACATTTATGCCGTAGCTTTCAAGTCTATTTTCGATCTTCTTTATAACTTTTTCTGTGGACCTAATGTCTTCAGATGTGATGTTTCTTTTTTCATTGTAATTTGCCTTTTTTTGAAGGTCTTCCCTCTGATTCTGAATACATTTCGTATAGTCGACGTTGTCAGGGTTTAAGGGGTACAACCCACATTTCCGGAATCCACTTATGATATCACTTTCCATATTTGTGCTTTCCAAACATTCATGTAACAGCTTACAAAAGTTAGTCTTATTGACAGTACAATTCACATTTTCTGGCCTGTTTTGCCACTTCATTACTGTCTTCTTCCATTCTTGTTTTAGAGGGCGAAATACACTGACATCAGCAGGCTGAAGTAAGTGAGTGGTGTTAGGCGGTAAAGCATAGAGTACAATATTCTTTTTTTCACAAGCTTCACTAAGGGCCATTGTCATATGCGATCGGTGACCGTCTATGAATAAAATGACAGGTCTTTTAATTTGCTCTTGTTCTATCCAGTTATCAAGTTCATTGACTACATATTCGTAAAATATACTTGACTGCATCCAGCCTGTATCAGATTTACCTAGCACCCAGTGGTCTGGCATTGACTCAACCACAGCCTTTGGTGGCCTGACATATGGGTAAATAACTAATGGTGGGCATATTTTCCCAGCTGCATTAAAAACTAACAAAACCGTAATATTTTCCTTATCGTTTCCCAGCTTCACACTATACAAATTCTTGCATCCTCTTGGGGCCAAAACTTTACCCGTCTTTGGACATAATGAAAAGCCTGTTTCGTCCCCATTTAATATCCTCTGAGGATCATTAAAAATGTCCAACAAATTATTATCCTCTAAATAGTGTTCCAGTTCTGAAAACCAGCGCCTTATGTTTTCTGCTGTTACTATCGCACGCGCTTTATTTACTCCTTCCGTTTCTCTAATAGAAATCTCAGGATGTCTTTTTAAAAACCCCTTGTACCATTTCTCGCCAGGCTTCCTTTCAGCTTTGCCACTAGCTGTCAAAATTTTTTTTACAGTTTCTAATAGGTCTTGTTTTTTTACTGGAAAACCACATTTTGCTAATTTGATGATCCATTCCACAACCTTTTTCTCGCCTTCAAAAGTAAGAAGAGGTTGAGGTCCAGTTTTTCTACATTGTGCAGGTATTTTGCCGTGCAAATGGTCATAGATAGTGGTCCTTGGGACACCATATCTTCTACAAATTTCTCGAATATTAGAATCTTTTTCCTTTGCTTCCTCCAAGGCAGCAGTAAAAGCTTCACCTGTGTATTGAAATAATTTTCTGCGATTTTTTCCCTTATCACTATTTGTCTTTATCTTTTTTCCTTTTTTTGCTGGCATCTGGAATGACGGAACAGAAAGTTTTTACTTCTTCTGCTCAGGTGTAAGTAATTGTAATAATTTTGATAGAATAGGTAGGTACATGATATTAGAGTGGTCGAGAATTAGGGGCATTAATACCTTGTTTTCGACCACCAAAAATCATTTCAATATAGTTTTTAAAATTCCCGCCATTTGCTGGTCGTAAACTGGACTCAATGTCAATAGTACAAATATAAATAGAAAGAGCAACTGCAACAGTCAGATATCAATTTGGATGTGATAGAAAAGGACACAGAATAATTGGATGATTAGACCCAGTTCTCGACCAACGTGGTCGGAAATTGATTTTTCGCGCATTTCGTAGGTCCAGTTCCCGACCACATAAAAGTTAACCTAAAAAATAAAATTTATGCTATATTCTTGTTTTAAATCAAAGCTAATATACCTTAGGACACTACTACAGCCAGCAATAACAATTAAGTGATGAAATAAAAAGAATACTTACTATTTTGAAAGAGGTACCGCACTAGCACTTTTTTAAATTTCTGAACGAACTAGCGTAACAGCATGAACTACCACCATTTTAATAGCTCTAATTTCGCTCTCCGCCGCTAGGGTGAGCTGTGGTTTGAAACATACATGCAGAATAGATGGTCGAAAACTGGAATTATTTCGTCCAGCAAATTTTAGGCCTTATTTTACTATTAATGCATATTTAATTCGGAAATGGTCGGCAACAGGCGGTGGTCGGCTAACTGGCACATTTACCCTAACCCGCCGTCGACTAATCTCCTTCTTATTGTACGAGCACTAACATCTTTTGATCCAATTTCCTCCAATTTTCCAAGAATTTTGGAAGAGGACAGGAATGGGTTTTCTTTCGATATTCTTAACACGTGTCTTTCAGAAGTTTTTCTTGGTCTTCCTGGATTTGGAATGGGTTCAACATAGATAGCTTCAAAATTCTGGACACAACGGATTTATTTAAATTAAAACTTCTTGAAATTTCAGCCTGTTTGACACCGTTTTCATACTTTTGTGTAATAAGGTTCCTAATTTCAATTGAAACTGTTTTAGCCCGACCCATTTTTTAGTTACTAACCAGAAATAGTGCCAATGCGATAAATACTCGGGATAAGTACAACTTAACTGGCGTTTTAATTACTTTAAACTTATTTATGACAGTTGTTGCTATATTTCTGTCCAACAAAAATTTGAACAAATGCTGGGATTAATTTGTTATTCACAGAGCTCTAATTTTTATTGCAGGAAACACTTACCATAGAAGCAATGTGAATGCTGGAATGCATTTCTAATCTTAAAAATAATGTTGTTTAATATTACATTGATTTTTTAAAAGTTGCTATATTTATGGCCACTACTGTAAGTGCCTCCGTCATACGTCAGATTTTCATTCCAAACAAAACAAAAGCACGTGCCATTTGACGTTTATCGATATTATTTACAACGTCTTAAACTAGTTTTTGCAATATAATTATAGACGTTTTGCAGTGAAAACAATTTATTTTCAATTTGTGTGTTGGGCTTACGTGGAAAAACTTGAAAACGACTATAATTATATTTCGGAGGTTAGGTTAAAACGTCAGAAAGCACGTGGCTTTGTTTTGTTTGGAATGAAAATCTGACGTTTGTGACGCGCCACTTAGGTCCCTAATTTAAAATCTATGTGCAGTTATTTTCTTGGTCAAATATTTCGATTTCAATGCCGTTTTCCAGGAAAGTTACTTCCATTTCCGTTTTAAAATCATACACTTATGAGCAAATCAAGATACAGTAAGGTTAGTTGTGACCATGGGGTTCATTGCACATAAAAATCTGATTGGTAGTCCTTGAAAAGTTGCGGTCACAGACCAACCACTCTCAGCCCAAGCAGTCGTGTCGCGGCTAAGGGCCTGCACTGGCACTGGGATAAACGGCGCCGGAGTGTGTCCGCTAATCTGAACTCTCCGTTACACCGTGTTTTCTTGATGCAGGGGCATGGGTTTAATCACCACAACCTTAGTAAGAAACCTAAATCCTAAGGTGGAGAGGTCTCAGCTCAGGATGCGAGGTTGGATATAAAACCGGTCAACACTGGACTCGACCTCGGGGCACCAGGCGCACACCATTTTATATACCCGTCCATGTACACAGAGGGTTTTGTGCATGGCGACTGTCAGTTTGACTTCATTTATGCTTAAGACAATAGAAAACTTGCAAACATGCAGGATGAAGGGGTTCTGATCAATAAAGAAGGTGCACTGTGGGCCTTTCTTGATATAGAGAGTTTATTTGACAATTCCTCTTTCGAATCCATTAAGAGATGTCAGCAGAGCTCGACTTCAGCAAAAATGAGGTGTGATGCTGATGGCAAACTAGAACAACTACACAACTTGCACTTAATCGTTTTAATCAAACAAAACTTGGATTACAGTTACAAAGAATCATTTTAAGAAAAAAACAAGAACGTGCTAACAAGAAGAAACTGTCATTTTTACTTGACTGAACTTAGCTCTCATTCCGTAGTCCTACCAGTTAACATTAGTTGTACACTAAAAATATTACTTCCAGCTAAGTAAAATAGCAAACTCATACATGTTAAAATTGTCCCATTCTAACACACCCCCTCAATTTAAACATGATTGACAAATAAATGGTGAAACATCAAAGTAAACTAAAAATAACAAAAATAAGCATCAACACAAATTCCAAAAGAACAAACATTAAATTTTTAAGTTTCAAGTTGGTTTACACCTAAATCAGAACGTAAAGCACAAAACTGGTTTTTAGCCACACCTTTAGTCAGTATGTCTGCAATTTGGTTTTTCGAAGCCACAAATTCAACATCGATCACCTTTTCATTATACAGATTTCTTAAAAAATTATATTTAACATCAATATGTTTCAGTCTTTTATGTTGCCACTTATTCAATAAATGTATCACTGACTGATTATCTTCGTATAACTTTGGAGGCGTTTTAATCACAACACGAAAATCTGCAAGCAAGTTTTTCAACCAAATCACTTCAGTTGCCGCGGTTGCCAAAGCAATATATTCCGCCTCAGTTGATGAGAGTGAGACACAAGTCTGCCTTTTCGTTGCCCAGCTTACACTGTTTCCGTACACTTTGATAACGTATCCTGTTGTCGACTTTCGATCCTCTCCACTCCCCCAATCTGCATCAGCATAACAAGCAAGAGGTTCTTGGTTTCCCTTTTCGTATAGCAGACCCATATCGAGTGTTCCTTTTATGTATCTCAATAATCTCTTTAGACCCTTCCACAATATTTCAGTTTGGGCATTTTGATACCGACTAAAGAAATTTACTGCAGCACTAAGGTCTGGTCTTGTTCCAAGCATTGCGTAAATTAGGCATCCGATTAACTCACGATAAGGTTTATTAATTTCGGCATTTCCTGGTACGCCAATTTCAGGCTTAGCCTCCATTGGTGTTCCAATTGGATTGCAGTCCAGCATGTTGAATTTTCCCAAGAGACTTGGTTGGCTCAGAAACATAGTTCCATTTTTCCTAATGATATTGATTCCCAGGAAATTTTCCGGTTCACCCAAGTCTCTTATTGGAAATCTTTCCTTGAGTTTAGATTTCAAATCTTCAATAATGTCTTCATTTCTTCCAGCTATCAAGATATCATCCACATATAGTAATAAGTAGATTTTACTCCCTGAAACTGTTCCTGTATAAAGACATTTATCCACCTCTGACTGCAATAGGCCTAGATTCTTAACAAATTCGTCGAATACTTGATTCCATGCCCCTGGTGCCTGTTGCAAACAAGATCTCTTTTATTTTCCATGCCTTCCGGCATCTTCATGTAGATCTCTTCTTGAAGTTCTCCTTGCAAAAAGGCATTTTTGACATCTAGCTGATTGAGAACAAGATTTTCTTGATTGACTAAACTTAGTAACGTTCTAAGTGTTTCTAGTCTTGCTACCGGAGCATAAGTTTCCTCATAGTCAAAACCCCTTTTCTGCGAACATCCTCTTATCACTAGTCTGGCTTTATAGGTTTTTATATCCCCATTTTTGTCTCTTTTGATTTTAAACACCCACTTGTTACTTATTGATTTCTTTCCTTCTGGTAGATTTGTGATAGTCCACGTTTTATTTTTCAACAAAGCGTTGAGCTCTTCCTGGATCGCTTTCATCCATTCCTCTTTGTCTTCACGACCTTCAATTTCTTCAAAGTTTTCCGGGACATCATCTACATAGTTTTCTGCATTTAGTGCAAAAACTGCATATTCTTCGAGGTATTTAGGTAGTTTTCTTTCTCTTGTACTTTTGCGTTGAATTTCCACGTATTCTTCATGGCTATCCGTTTCAGTGTCATAACTTACATCTCTGCTTTCTTCTCCTTCATCTGTTTGATTTTCCGGGATCCAATCCTCACTAGAGGTTCCTTCCAACAAAAATTTGTTTTCTAAAAATACTACATCCTTCCCAAAAATAATCTTTCCATATTCTGGGCACCAAAGCCTATACCCGTTAGGACAATATCCAGTGAAGTAGCATTTCAGGGATTTGGAATCCAATTTTCCTTGTCTTAACTGTTTTGGTTTGAGTAAATAAGCAACGCATCCAAATACTCTCAGTTTTTCTAGGTTAGGTTTCCGACCAAACCATAAAGTTGCTGGAATATTCCCATCGAGTGCTGTAGTTGGACTTCTGTTAATAATGTAGACTGCCGTTCTACATGCTTCGCTCCAGAAAGACTTCTCTAAATTGCATCCAAGAATAGAACACCGAGCCTTTTCCATTATGGTGCGGTTCATCCTTTCCGCAACCCCATTCTGTTCCGGCGTATATCTAATAGTATATTCAAATGAGATTCCTTTTTCTTCAAAATATTCCTTAATGTCATTTGAGATACATTCCCTTCCGTTATCACACCTAAATCTGCTTACTCTTGAGTTAAAATGGCTCGAGGTCATTTCTACATACATTTTAAAACATCTAAATACATCTGTTTTCCTTTCTAACATGTATGCCACAGTAAAATGTGTAAAATCGTCAATAAAGGTCAGCACATACCTTTTATTGTCAAAACATGTTGGAGTTATAGGACCCATCAGGTCGCTGTGGATCAATTCCAGCGGTCTTCTTGCCCTGTCCTTTGTTTTGTTGTGAGGCAACTTGGTTTGTTTACCCTCGATACATTTTTCGCATTTTTCCATTGGTACCTTTGTTTCTTCAAATTTTACTCCATCTACTTTGTCTTTCATTTTTATGATGCTTTCATGGTTCAGGTGTCCTAGTCTTTTGTGCCAAAGATCTAGAGTTTCAGCTAGTAAACATTTAGAAAAAGGAATGTTCTTTTGAACTAAGTTTAATACATAAAGTTCCGTATCATCTCTATGTGCAATGGCGATAGTTTGATTGTCTTTCATAATTCGACCTTCACCATTCGCAAATACTACTTTTAGACCACTCATTTCGAGTTTTCTAACTGACAGCAAATTATTTTCCAATCCTGAAACCGAAAGCACATCTTTTATTTTAATCTTGACTTCCTTACCTTGCATTCGGGTAGAAACTTCCAAGTTTCCAACTACTTTTGTTTCCATGAAAGTTCCAGACTTCGCAACCTTTATTTTTATCGGTTTATCCAAGATTCTTTTCTCGATAAGTTGAACAGACGAATTTACCAGATGTTCAGTAGCACCTGAATCCAGAAACCACTTCATTTCTTGCTTTGAATGACCATTGGTTGATACAGAAAAACAAAAATATTTATCTTCTGATAAATCTTCCTTCAAATCTTCCTCTGATGATTTTGAAGCTGCATTAGCTGAATGACTTTTACTTTGGTTCTGAGGAATTTTCACTTTACACTGCCCGCGAAAATGTCCAAGTTTACCACATCTGTAGCACGGAAACCTATGTTGAGTGGATTTCCTTGAGTCACTTTTACCAGCTTGTTTTGATGAACCAGAATCTCTTCCTCCAGTTTGAGTTGAAAAAACTGTAGTTGATTTTGAGTCGAATTTTGATTTCTTGTCTCCTGTTTTCCGTTTCGTTTCTTCATCTAGAAGTCGGCTTTTAACAAAGCTTATTGTTAACTGTTTCATAGAGAGGGTTTCCAAAGCTGTTACTATGATGTCATATTCTGCAGGCATCGTTAGTAGTAGGTGACAAACGACATCATTTTCCTCTAACGTTGTACCAGTCGATTTTAACTCACGCACCAGTTTATCAAACTGTAAAAAATGGTTCGCCAAGGGTTCCCGATTTGAATCGTACTTTAGTGTCAGTAATGTTTTCCTTAAAAATAATTGACTAGCCATACCTTTCCGCTCAAATGTTGTTGCTAATGAATTCCATAAGACAAAGGCATTTTCTTTTTCTTTAGCATATTCCAGGTGGCTATCTGAAATTCGTTGAATTATTTGTGACATGCACCTCCTGTCACCCTTCTTCAGCTCATTTAGTTTTCTGTCTTTTTCCGCACGTTGTTCTGCTGTGTCAGTTCCATGAATTTCCACCATCTCTGTGTATGGCTTTTCCACAAATTGTAATAAATCCAGCTCGTCTAAAAGTGTTTCCATTCGAAACTTCCAGTTGTTCCAATTGTTTCCGTCAAAAAGTGGGATTCGATATTTTTCTATTTCCATTGCCATTTTCCTCTTTTTTATTTTCTTTGTTTAAAAAAAAAAACACACCCTAAACCTGGACCATAACCTGTCAGCAGAGCTCGACTTCAGCAAAAATGAGGTGTGATGCTGATGGCAAACTAGAACAACTACACAACTTGCACTTAATCGTTTTAATCAAACAAAACTTGGATTACAGTTACAAAGAATCATTTTAAGAAAAAAACAAGAACGTGCTAACAAGAAGAAACTGTCATTTTTACTTGACTGAACTTAGCTCTCATTCCGTAGTCCTACCAGTTAACATTAGTTGTACACTAAAAACATTACTTCCAGCTAAGTAAAATAGCAAACTCATACATGTTAAAATTGTCCCATTCTAACAAGAGAGCTATTGCTGGTCGCGGAGTCGATCGGTCTACAGCGGAGTGGATTGACTCTACGATAAGAGGCAGGGTAATAACTAGTTCACTGGGCAAAGTGTCCGCAGGGTGGGATCTTATCACCCTTACTGGTGGTAAACAATCTCTGGGAACTAGAACGGGAAGGAATACACGCTCAGGGATATGCGGATGACATAACTATTTTATTCATAGGGAAATTTAGAGGTATAACTGTTGAAGTTATTTTATTTATAAACATGAACTACAAAGCGGAAATATGTGAAATTAGGATAACAGACAAAAGAAACCCAGCAGAGTGGCTACAAATCCGCGTCATATACTGCCATGCGAAGAACTGAACTTCTAGGGCTGTCACACATCCGTTGCACGACAACCGCCAGGGGTGTACACTCTTGTTACACTCTCCCCCTGGAGATCAGGTAAACGACCTCGTGACTGATCTTCACAATAACGACTGGGTAGGCGGCGGTTTCTTGGTGGAAGAGCCCGCTTCTCTACCATAGATTTCTTTCGTGAAGCGGCCAAAGGTTGTGGAGCAGGAGATTCGCGTGATCTTCCTCTTTTCCGTAGAGGGCGAACAGGAACTTGATTAACATTATCACCTGCGGCAATAAAACGGATTAGTGCAGATATATGATACGTACCGAGTGGTACGCCTGGCTCCGACATAGAAGACACTTGGTAGGAACTCGGTGAAATCTGCTTCAAAATAGTGTAAGGTCCGTCTCGGCGAGGGCCGAACTTGGAAGTATAGGACTTCCCAGCATTACTTAACGTATGTGTCTCGACGAACACCATTTCACCAGGGTTGCACGAAGGAACGTCTCGCCTGACTCTGTCAGCATATTCCTTGGAATGGTCTTGTGACTTCTCATGAGCTTCTCTCGTTTCAATTACGGCGCGTAAGTCTTGTTGGACATAGTTCTAAGTTCCTAAGTTCGCGACCGAAACACAAATACGCCTTGGGATAACCGGTAGCTGAACTCGTAACCGAATTCATGGAAAAACGAATACTTGGAAGGCGGTCTTTCCAGGTAGTATGGCAATCAGCTGTAAGAATAGCCAATTGTCCCTTAAGGTCTCTTTTTTTCTTTCTATGGGGTTGGCCTCCGGATGATACGCGGGAATAAGTTTTTGTTTGAACCCCAAACAATACGCAACTTTCTGCAGGACGTTACTCACGAACTGTGTCCCGTTATCACTAATAACTCTTTGTGGCGTAACGTAACGTAAAATAATTTCATCGATTAAACATCGAGCGCAAGCTTCGGTACTTGAAATTTTTAATGGAAATAACTCCACCCAGCGTGTAGCGGTGTCCTCCACGATAAATATCCACTTCTCACCTTCAGAGGCTTCTGGTAATGGACCAAATAGGTCTATGGAAAGGACCTCAAAACGCTGATTCTGTATGGGGGTCTGAAGTAACCCAGCAGGTTTTTGGTTGGAAGGCTTGTATCTTTGACCCTCGATACATGTTTTGACATTCTCAAAGATCATCCTTCTCATTCCGGATGATACGTTGTAGAGTCTTTTCACCACCGTAATGTCCAGCGGTGGGATTTCGGAACGACTTGTTGGGCTTCTTCACCATCCTGTTCCAGAGAAAATCGGTATAAAACTCCATTTAACATCAAATATCCACGTTCTGTCCAACGTCGATAATCATTTAACTCAACATTTGATGACTCAAAACAATCGATGATCTTCTTTAGATCATCATCTTCTAATAAATTGTTGTTCGCGAATTTCTTTTGCACTAGTCGAAGGCAAATCAACTGTTACATTCAACAAGAATTCTTCAGATTCCGCTAATCGAAGGCGAGAAAGAGTGTCAGCCACCACATTATTACGACCGGGAGTATAGTCGATACGAAGATCATAAGATTGAAGCGCTAGGGCCCACCTTGCTAATCGGCCACTAGATTTCAATGACATTAAAAACTTCAAAGGTTGATGATCCGTTACCACTACTTAATACAGGAGCATCTTCAATGTAACCCCTAAACTTCTCACATGCCGACACGACTGCTAGTGCCTCCCTTTCGGTAGAACAATAATTTCATTCGGCCTGGGTGAGCAGTCTGCTTGCATACTCCACAGGCCTTTCATCGGCAGCCTCCCCCTGCAACAAAACCGCCCCCAAGGCATAAGCACTTGCATCAGTCTTCAGAACATATGGTTGTGTATCGTCGGCTTGACGAAGCACAGGAGCTGCAGTGAGTAACGTTTTCAATTTATTGAACGCTTCCTCTTGCTCGGATCCCCAAATCCAAGTTGCATTCTTCTTCGTAATATTACTAAGCGGGCGAGCGCTGTCAGAATATTTTAGAACAAATTTTCTAAACCAGGAACCAGTTTGAAGGAACGTTAGCAACTGTTTCATATTTCTCGGCGCAGCCATCTCTGCAATTGCGGCTACTTTTATGGGATTCGGTTTAATCCCATCAGGTCCAATCAAATGTCCGAGGTACTTCACTGACACAAAAGTACACTTACGTCGGTTTGCTCGTAATTTAGAAAGCCGTGGTCTCTTAAAGACTTGCTCAAGATCATGTACATGTTCATCGAATATTTCAGACATGATGATCAAATCATCCAAGTATGCTAAGACACTAACCTCAGGTATTCCACTTCGTAGGCGGTCGATAAGGCGCTGGAATGTCGAAGGCGCATTACGAAGACCAAACGGCATGGGCATTCGTTTAAAACGGAAACTACCTAGCGGCGTCACAAATCCAGTTTTATCGCTGTCCTCAGTTCTGACTGGGACTTGCCAATAACCAGCCCGTAAATCAAGAGTGGTCATGTACTTGCACTTCTTGGAAATATGCAGCAGATCGTCCACTCGGGGCAGTAGATATCTGCCAGGCACTGTCACGCCATTTAAACGTCGGTAATCGACGCAAATCCTGAATGATCCATCAGGTTTTGGTACGAGTACGACTGGTGCTGCGTACGGAGACTCGCACTCTTCAATCACATCTGTCTTCAACATCTGCTCCAACTCTTTCTTTAAAAATTCCTTTTTTACAGGTGGTAAACGATATGGAGGTACGGCGATAGGCGTATCGTCGATTAATTTGATCGAGTGCTCAGCAAACAAAGTTGGTTCTGAACTTTCGGAGAAAACATCTTCATACTTTTGGAGTAAAGCGGTGATGCGACGCTTCTCGACTTCACATAAGTTTTGGCCTTCATCTTCACGAAGTCCCGATTCTTCAGTCGTCACAAAATTAACTTTTTCTTGAACAACGAAGTTTTCTTCATCTTAGAATCTTCGTAGCATCTTTGGCTCGTCTTCGAAATACCACTGATCTCTGGGAATGTCTAAAACCATATTCTACCCAGAAGTGTTCTGCTAGATTCATACTCAGGTACTGCAGGTAGCGATGTTCTAATCTTACGATTACCTATGATTACTTCAACAGAGAATATTCTTGCAGTCACAAGATTTCATTTTCCATCAGCAAGAGTCATCTGTATTTGACGTTGGTTCCACAAATGGGTGACCTTGAGACTTTAAAATTGTATATAGCATTCCACCAACGAGGCTTGTCTTAGCACCGGTGTCTACACAGGCGAGACCAGTATTACCCAGGATTTCTATCAGTAGAAGTGGAAGATCCGTATGATTTTCTGACGAAAGCGTCAAACACAGAAAACTTGTGGCCGTTGGGGTTTGATCTTTACGTGGTGCACAATTAGGGCAATTACTTCTAATGTAACCAGGGGTACCACATCCATAGCAACTTAGTTGAGGACGGTGTCCTTCTTCTACAGCAACAGCTTTTGGCGATTTGGTATTTTCACTAGATGCACTTTCAGACTTCTTGGCTAATAGTTTTCTACAATCATTATATTTATGTCCGTAAGTTTTACAATACGAACAACGCGGGCGAAACTTCTTTTCGGACTGTTCTACATTTTTAACAATATCAACGCACTTTGCAGAATGTGCCGAGGTTGATTTTGAAACTTCTCTCAGCGACGACTCGATATCGCGAACGCTGGATAAAAACATTTGAAATGTAGTGAAATATGTAGTAAGTCATACGGCAACTTCGATATTAAAGCACGTATACGACACACAAATAGTTCTGTTGTCTCCGATTCGGATTGTTCACGCGAGAAAATTTCTCGAAATATAAGATAAGGCGGCAGTTTTTTTGGATACGCTTCGCGGAGCGTCGCGACAGCGCTCGACCAATTCAAAATTGTTTCTTTTGTGGCAGCAATACCCTCTAATAACATAGGCAGTCCACGTAACGCGTTTTCATCACTTACGTCACAGCAGTCTTTGTAAGTTAACACACCGTCTAAGGACGCGTCGACATCCGATTTATCATTTAGCAAAACTACCGGACGCGGCATATACCTATTACATTAATACAAACAACTCCCCATTCCTTGCATGTGCAAAAAGCGTCGTAGAGAAAAGGCGATAGAAATAGTATATTCCACTTCGTCGTTTACATTATTTGTTAGATGCATACCAAGCATGCACATGTAGGTACGTTCGGTGGACGGTTGCGACTTACGCAGATTTTGTATACATCTGTCTCTTAATGTCTACGACGCTTTCGGAGCGTAATGCAGACCCACTGGGACGCGGCAAGCACAGCGTTAGTAGTGGTCAAAACTCTAGCATCTTCCGACGCGACATTTGGAGGATCTCAGATGTATGTCAATAACTGCTGAAATTGTTCTGCAGACAGTCATTGACGGTTAAGTCATATTCGAACTTGCAGGATTACTTCCAGATGGGCCATCATTCGCGACGCGAGTTGGGGATTGATTCATCGGATCTGAGAAGGATATGAATTTTTAGGAAATGATGAGAATAATGCACAGATTAATTTGATTGAAGCTGATGTAGCCATAAATCGTAGAGACAACATTGCTTTAACTTTGTATAATGGATAGAATATTTTATATACTTGGGCCGCCGAACAGACGGAGTGATCACCCTGCAAGCAAGAGCTCTAGACGGGACCACTATCAATTTAGGACGACAGAACCGCAGTGATGCGCTTTCTTTAGACCCAACGAAGTCGCATCGCTCCAATTCGGTTGTCATAAATTAATATTGGCCCCGCTAGAGCACGTTCTTGCAGGGTGATCACTCCGTCTGTTGGGCGGCCCAAGTATAGCTTGTGATTAATAAGTTCCTAATAAATAACAATAAACATAATCTGGAGTTGTTTATTTTCTTTAAAACATGAACACAAAAACTATTCCATAAAAACACAATAATAAACTCTAAAAAATTAAACAAAATTAAATGTAGAAACAAAGTAGGTAATTTAAATTTTTTCTATTAACTTGTTGATTACTGTTTTATAAGCAGTGATTGCACGTTCCATTACGTCCAACCTTTCTATGTGTCGCTTGTTTCTGGCTTCTTCTCTTTCGTTACTTTGCTCTTTTAAGCCATCCCATAATTTGGAAATTTGCTTTTCCATCCTAGTTTTTTTCGTTTGGGGTTCCATATCACTTTCACTGGTGTTTTCCTTTTCAGAATTAAATATTGAAGAACATCCTTTGATGGATGACGCTACAGCGACAGTTTTATATTTGGCTTGTCATCGAAAATCTCATCAAACTCTTCATAATATTCAAATGAATAGGGAGGCTGTCCAGTACCTTTGTCACCTTTTAAATACTTAAATTTATTTTCGCTTTGCACCTTAGTATAACGAAAACCTTCGGCTTCCAATTTTGAGCTTATCAAACCCCTAACTTTTTCTTTCTTTAAAGACGTGTTATTAAAAAATTTTGTGTTCTTTATATAAAGTGATCAATAGCTGAATTGGCTGTCTATCCCATGATGGATATTGCGGTGACTCCGTTTGCTTTTCTATTTCACATGGACTGCCAAAGGAAGCCTCATCCTCAGTTACAACATCAATCTCAAAGAAGGCCAATAACTCTTGTGTTGGTGGAACATGCTGTATACTGTTTTTTGCAAGAACACAAAATACATTATACATATAAATAGGTGCAACAAATTTCACAAAAAAAATCAAAAACCAAATAGATCGTTTTAAGTTTACTTGTTGAATATCTGTTTCCTATTGTTAAGGAATACAGAAGAAAGGTTTTGTAGGAATACATTAATTTATTGATACTTGCCAGTAATATTCATAAGAAGCCAGTTTCCCTTTGCATCCTGTATTACAGATCCCTCGTGGTTTTTAACAAGAATGTCTCCCTTTTTCCAAAGTTATTGTGGTTATATTGTTTCCATGATTAAACGATGGCTTTCGGCAACCGGCATCTATCAGCTGTTACTCACTGCGAACTGCGAATGTCGAGTAATATTCGCCGCTCTCTGGACTGGGGTAAAAAGAGCGATGCTCAGATTATACGTTTGAGAGTTTTCGAACCACTTACCTTGTTACATAGGCTGACGCTCAGGTAGTTTTCGAACGATCTGTGGTGTAATTTTCACACACGAATGCCGTTCTCGAACGCAGCCCTAATGTCAACTCTCCTTTATGATTGTACTCAAAAATTTTTGACGCATAAAACTGTATCCAATAATTTCCAATGCTTGGTAATTTATGGCTATTTTGGGTGTCTTTCCTTCCCTGTTATAATCACCGAACTCAGATTAGGTGCTTGCGAGGATGCTTGTTACTACATCTGTTCGGTTAGTATTTAGAAGTCCTGTGAACCATGACGTCAAAATGCCTCCGAAAATTACAACTTATTTCATCATAAAAAATGTACTTTGTATAGTCATAGGTTTAAGAATTTAATAAATGTGTGTTATGTATTACATAAATTCTTACACATTATGTATTTATGTATACACGGTGTCCCAACGAAAACTTGTACCCCCGTAAAAATAAACGTTTTGACAAAAATGCAAAAACACATCGATTTTTATATCAAAGGGGACCAATTTTTATGCAACAATCATTCTTGCAACTCTAGCCCTGTTCGGGGGGTAGCGACCCCCCCAAAATTTTTAAATTGGACGGGAGGTCAAATGATCCCTATTTTGGAAGGGTTTTTCATTACTTACACAACCGTATTTGTTTTATTCAATTCGATCAATTTGTTACCGAGAAATTGCTTCTTGAAGTTTCCAAGTTAAACTAGTTGTCAACGCATTGACAGAACAGCTTCCTAGCCACAGCCACAACTGAACTGGAGGGCGCGTTTGGCGCGCCCGCCTTCTTTTCGTAATTTTTTTCTCAATATTTTCCTTATAAAACCTATTACGATTTTCGCACATTGTGTAGAGAAAAATACCCTCTATCCGATGCAATACAAAAATATATACGGTCTCATTGAAAAAAATGTTCGATGATGCCATATCTCGGCTCAAAAGTACTTTAAAAAAAACCGCCCCGTCCGTCAGTTTCCTATGGACCATCTCTGATATACGTATGCAAAATTTCAGCAAAATCTGTC
Source organism: Xestobium rufovillosum (assembly GCA_963966045.1). Classification (NCBI taxonomy): domain Eukaryota; kingdom Metazoa; phylum Arthropoda; class Insecta; order Coleoptera; family Ptinidae; genus Xestobium; species Xestobium rufovillosum. The sequence continues at coordinate 13,913,542 of OZ014498.1, forward strand.
GAGCCGTTTTCCCGTAAAAGTGCCAACAGACATACACACGCACGCACGCACACACGCACACACACATACATACGGACGGAAATGTGCCACCTTGCCAAAAAGTCTTAGAATGACCTGAAACGTCCACATTTGATGAAAAAACACCATGGTTAAAAAACGACTATCACAATAGCTACCTAGCTCAGCTAGGAAGCTAAAAATTAATAAAAGCACAAAAAGGTTTAAACTATCGAATGTATTGCTCGAAATGACCTCCACCAATTGTCATACAATAATACATTCTGGATTCAAATCTAGATCTTACATTTCTCAAGACCACAGGAGTTATTAACCGGCATTCTTCTTTGGAATAAACCATTTTGATTTAGTAAATAAACATGATTTTATGCTGTGGCGAATAAGTTTATTTTGGATTTGAATCCAGAATGTATTATTGTATGACAATTGGTGGAGGTCATTTCGAGCAATACATTCGATAGTTTAAACCTTTTTGTGCTTTTATTAATTTTTTAACTTGGAAACTTCAAGAAGCAATTTCTCGGTAACAAATTGATCGAATTGAATAAAACAAATGCGGTTGTGTAAGTAATGAAAAACCCTTCCAAAGTAGGGATCATTTGACCCCCCGTCCCGTTTAAAATTTTTGGGGGTCGCTACCCCCCGCACAGGGCTAGAGTTGCAAGAATGATTATTGCATAAAAATTGGTCCCCTTTCATATAAAAATCGACGTGTTTTTGAATTTTTATCAAAACGTTTATTTTGCCGAGTTTTCGTTGGGACACCGTGTATACTATTTTCTATTTGTTTAGAATAAAGTGCTATGCACAAGCACATTCCAGTTTCCAGTACAAAATCTAAAATCGCTTGCTTCAGTAGGTACCTAATCCGAATTTTTTACCAGTACGGATTACGATGGGTGTTAATAATAGAGTCCATTAGTGTAACGGCGAAATCAAAGCGCGAAATTTAAAACGCTATCCTAAGAGAATAGTTGGATAAAATTTTTCAATGCATTTTAAATGGAGGTTAGATGACCTTGCACTTCACATTCTATTTTTACCTTTCATCCTGATTTCTTAGCATTAAATCAATATATGGCGATTACTATGAAGCCTTTTTTCGCTGTTTGTCTTGTAAAAGCATTTATTTATGCAGTCATTTTGTTTAAACTAAAATTCAACAAACTACTGCAATTTACGGCGCGAGAATGTCGGTGATAGAACCGGCGCAGTAGATTATTTAAATGAAGTCGTTAACAACACTAATTTTTAACACTTTTTCTTCCATTTTACACTTTTTAAATATAAATAAGGACTTAAACCACCTATTAATTAAAATTAAACAATAAATAACCCGGAGAAATAAACAATTTAGCCTCAAACTCTGTGCAGCAAACGTCAAAATATCTCCAAGATTACTGGTCTGGTCTGAACGCGACATACGTTCTTTTCTAATATGTACTGTGCTCCGTTTTAAAATATTTCTGAAATTAAGTTGTATTTTAAATTGTTTTTGAAAATGTAATAGCTGGAAAGAGCAGTCTATATGTCACTTGCAGAATCCCCGTTAAGAAATGCACTGAATTTAAATAATCAGTGTTTAAAATCTATGTCCCATAAGAGCTCCATGTTAAGAATTTTGAAGTAGGATAGCCCGCGAAACTAGTAACATAACCTAACTAATAGACTCTATTATTGAGGATTATTAAGGTTCTAATGTAAACAAAAATTAAATTGTTTTATCATTTTAATCATAGATTATCTTTTACAATGTTTCATTCTACATTATGTTAAATTTTATTGGCTCACCATTGCTACCTTCGTTATCCTTGGAGATAAAGAGAAGGTTAAATGGGGTGAACTATAGCACTTTTGATGCTCATCAATACAGTCTTTTGAAATTTTGTCCCCTCCGACTAGTTTTTGAAATATCTTCAAAACACTGACAAGTGTGTTTTTCTTTATTTTTTTAATAACGGCTTTAATGTTAAACGGATTTGCATGAAATTTGGAGATAAATAGAAGGATAAATGGGGAAAACTCCTGCACTTTTGATGCTCATCAATTCAGTCTTTTGAAATTTCGCCCCTTCAGAATAGTTTTTGAAATATCTTCAAAAGTGTTTTTTTCTTTTCTTTTTTTAATAACGGCCTTATTTTTAAACGGATTTGCATAAAATTAAAGTCAATTTTTTTATATTGAATTTTTCAGCTTTATTGTATCTTTTTATCACTAATTTAAGAACGTGGTTTGCTGGAAAGAAATTAAATATTTTTTCATAATAAATTTTCGAACACTGATCAAACAAAATTTAACTATCACTTTTAAAGTTATCTACGAATTGTTTAAACCATGTTCAAATTTTTCTATGGCTAACTTGCCAGAAAATTAAAATTAGAAATCATTAATTTTCCTACCATATGAATTAACTGCTTCACCCCGTCACTGAAAGGTACAAGGGGATAAAGACTATATATATATGAATTAACTGCAGTCTTTCTCCCCAGGGGCCATAGGTTTTTGAATTCAACGTACAAAGATGTATCAAAAAGTAGAAAAATCCAACATGTTGCCTACAAGGAATAAATAACTTTATACAGGTTTCCCTCTCACCTGGAGAAGTCAGGGAATTCTGTTTATGCGAAATAAAGTCAGGGATTTGCCAGGGAATTTTTAAATAGGTATACTGACAAAAGTCAGGGAATTTTAAAGTAAAAGAAACATAATTTAAGAAACGCCGTATTTTTTTATTATTAACTTTCCTCCTCTAGACGTAAACTACAGACCATCAACAATCCTTTAAAATGAGATCTTGTATAATCGGAATGCCTCCTTAATTTTGATCAGGGAAAAGCTGGAATTTGATATGAATTTAAAAGAGGGAACCATGTATAGTTACTCATTTACTTTTTACCTCAGAGCAGCCCTGACATCATCGCTGGATGGAAAATTAATTTATACATACAGTCAAAATTCATTAAAAATAACACTCTCATTAAAAAAGAGAAAAAAACACAGTCTTCAGTTTCTTTTAGAATATTTCAGAAACTATTCAGAAAGGCCAAGATTTTAAAAGACCGAATCGATGAGCATCAAAAATGCCACTTTTATCAATTTAACCTTATCTCTATCTTCACTGGCGGGCCAATCAAATTTAACAGTCTGTATATTTTATCTTATTATAATTATACTAAGAAATATTCATTTGTGAACTATAAAATTTATAGTAGTGTCCTTTCTTCGTAATTAATTCTAAATGAGATCCATATTCTACCACTTTCCCTTCTGCTATAACATAAATGATGTCCGAGTCTTGAATGGTACTAAGACGATGAGCAATGGTTATACAGGTGCGATTTTTTCTTGCAATATTGAGGGCTGCTTGTACAATCTACAAGAAAGTGAAGTAGTGTAGTTACTTTAGTATGTATAAAACTGTATTTATTTTGTTTCTATACAGGGTGGGCCAATAGTGCGTAGTCGGTCCATATCTTTGATCCTATTCAAGATATCAACATGAAATTTTACGTGTGCGTGGACAACCCAACGAAGTTTCTGATAAAATTATTTTAATTCATACAAGATGTCCACGTGCTACGTACCAAACCAAAGTTATGTTTTTTAAAATGGATTGCCCCACATTTGTTTACATATTTGGATTCTCCATAAAACTTTATGAAAGTTGACATGCTACACTGTGGGGTTTAGAGTAAGCGATGTTTAGTACCAGTTTAGTACCAGTTTAGTACCAGTGTGAACCCAAATTTGTGGTGCTACTGACGTCTGCTGGTTAAAGCTAACTATGATTTTTTTTATTGGACTAGGTTCAGAGGATACTCTATTTGTAAAATCCATTAACACTTTTTTCAACATAGTTCGTATTGTACAGAGTGGCCAACTTGCGCAAAATGGAGATTTTCTCAAAAATGATAAACGGAACAACCCGTATATTATTTGCAGGTTTGATAGCCATTTTATTAAGCTTTTGACTGATGCAGGTATTGGCAGGTCTGCGACTGATAATTTAGGCAGAAATAAAGATTGAACCTTAAGAATTGAGATTTTTGCCGTACTTTTGTACCATTTTTGTGGAATTTCCCCCATTTGGCACCCAAAACTCAGAAAAATGCTTACACTTTGTTTTTACAGAAAATTTAGCGAACAGAGTTTACATCGGCACAAGAAATCTCAAGATTACTTCTTGAAAGGACGGCTTTTTCCATGGCACTCCTTGTTTCAATTTATACCTAGGTTTAATAAGAATATTTAAGAATATGACCATGAAGAAGCACTCTTGCGATGAAATTTTTGTCTTAATGTGAAATCAACTTCCAGAAAGAAAATGGAAATCATATTTTATGTTATGGGCGCTAAAATATGGGAGAAACGAAGAAACTGCCGGTCAAAGTAATGCATTTTAAAGTTCAATTTTAAATTATACCGAAATCATCAGTCGCAGACCTAACAATATCTACATCAATCAAGAGCTTAGTAAACTATCTATCAAATATGGAAATAAAATATGGGGTTTCATTCGAAATTTTTAAGAAAAAAAATTCACAGGCCTTTGCAAAGATGCAATGGGGGCATTGAAAATGATGAAGTACCTAGTAGAAATCTTGTGGGATTTGGAATATGATAAAATGGAAAGCAGTGTTGATTTGTAACGTAAAGTGCAACAGTATTATCGATATGTATTAGAGGTAAGTGTAATGTAGAAATAAAAGCGCCGATGTGTAATACGTGGGAAAAATGAGCGCGCTGCACGCGCTCTATATTAGGTGAATCGGAACCCTACAGCAGACAAACCATCCCTAAAGACCACCCCTAACGCCACCCCCAAAAGCCACCCCTAAAACCACCCTCCAAACCATCCCCCAAGAACTACCCCTAAAACCATTCCTAAAAACCACCCCCCACAACCACCCCTCAAAAGCACCCCTCAATACCACTCCTAATATCAGCCCCAAAACCAGCTCCCTAAACCTAACCCAAGAACAACCCCTAAAAACAACCCCTATGAACCATCCCAAGAAACCACCAACACCATTCCTAAAACTACCTCCTGAAGCCACCCCTAACCACCCCCAAAACCATTCCTAAAAACCACCCCTAAAATCACCCCCAACACTACCCCCAAAACCACACCCAAGACTATCCCTAAAACCACAACTAAAACCACCCCTAAAAACAAAACCTAAAGCCACCCCCAAAACCATTTCTATACACCACCCCCAAAACCACTCCTAAAAATCACCCCTAAAACCAACCCCAAAAACCACCCCCATACACCACCACCCCTACATCCACCCCTAACAACCGTCCCTAACACCACCCGTACAAACCACCCCCAAACCCACCCCTATAACCACCTCTATAAAACTACCCCTGTCGCGTCTCTTTTTAAATCTAATAAGTTCAGAGCCGCGAGGCTCGCATTTAGCCGCTAGCACCCGGGACTGTTTCGTATAAATGCTGCAAATGAAATACGAAATCGAACTCCATACCATGGCGTAAACATACAGGGTAGTCCACTACGCGCGCGTCGGTCAATAGTCGCTAAACCATTGGACTTATGGGAAATTTTTTAACTAAAACTTGTAACGTTTCATCTTTGCTGCAACTGAAAATTATTTTCAAGTATACAGGCTATCCCATTTCTTCTGCACGGCACCTAACTTGGCTTTTTTAAATGGAACACCCTATATTACATAGCATTTTGGAATTCTTTGTTGAATTTAAGCGTCACTTTGTTAACCATACATTGGGTCTAAGTCCCACAATTTCGGAGTTATTTGATGTTAGAAATCGTCATTTTTTAAGTTTCGCCATTTATAACGTGTAAAAGGTTCGAGATAAAGAAAAATGGCTTACGTGTCCCTATCTTAGTTTTTAATCCTCTATCTAATGGGGCTGGAAAATACTGCTTCCTGATTGGTCAAAAAATGGCAAAAAGTGACCTATCAGGAAGCAGTACTTTCCAGCCCCATTAGATAGAGAATTAAAAACTAAGATAGGGACACGTAAGTCATTTTTCTTTATCTCGAACCTTTTACAAGTTATAAATGGCGAAACTTGAAAAATGACGATTTCGAACATCAAGTAACTTTGAAACTGTGGGACTTAGACCCAATGTATGGTTAACAAAGTGGCACTTAAATTCAACAAAGAATTCAAAAATGCTATCAAATACAGGGTGTTCCATTAAAAAAATAGAGTTAGGTACTGCGCAGAAGAAATGGGACAATCTGTATAATTGAAAATAATTTTCAGTTACAGCAAAAGTGAAACGTTACAAGTTTTATTAAAAATATTTTTCCATAAGTCCAGCGGTTTAGCGACTATTGACCGACGCGCGCGTTGTGGACTACCCTGTATATGGTGAGTGCATAGGCAGACGCTATTCGGTCGGGAGCGCGCAATGACGTTGCTTGGGAGCGCCAAACCCTCGAATATATACGGTCCGCTATGCACGGCAAAGCGTATCTATGCCTTTCTCGTTTATATTAGAATGATTTTGTACACCTACCAAGAAAAAATTAAACATATTTGTTGCAATAATTAATTTATTATAGAGTGACTCAAAATAAAATAAAATTAGTTAAAGATGTTTGAAAGAAATAAATCAAAACTAAATAAATGATGAATTTGGAAGACTTATGGTTCGTGCAATATTGTAAAACGTGGTTAATTATTCAAATATGAAGCACAACTTTGATTTTCGAGTAAACTTAAACTTGTATTTATTAATTACAAAACCAATTCGGTAATAATTATTAGAAGACTACCTTACTGTATTCGAGAAAAATATTTTCTAAACTTGAGAACAAAGTTTCCTAAAAGCAACACTAATTTTGTTAGAAAAGGAGAAAAGTATTTGAATATACATACTAGGAAGGTCGAATGATATTGCAGTATATTATATTTATAATTTCCCTCATCTAATAAGCAATAGAAACATATTATGCAAGATAACTTTACTAAATCTAGCCTCCTGATTGATCGATATCGGTGCAAAAAAATTAATACAAAATGACTAATTAACTCACATACATTATACAGGGTGGCCCACTGAAAACAGTAAGTGAGATTTTATACCATTTGGCATAATTTTTACGCAAGAAGCTCAGACACGTCGATTTTGGTTGTAAGGGGAACATCTGAATTAGATGTTTTCATTCATGTTACTTCAACCCCAAAGCTGGAGGGGACAGCACCCTTAAATTGTTAAATGGAAGGTGGTAACAAGATACACACCGTTTGAAAACATTTCATCTTCCAATTCTCTTTATAACAGTTTTCCATTTTTTTAAAACGGACCACTGACTTCTGAGAAAATGTGCTTCAAATGGTATAAAATCGCACTTACTGGGGTTAAAAGGTGCCTTAATTAATGTTATTTTTAAAGTGCATTTTCTTGGAGGTTAGTGATCCAATTTTAAAAAATGAAAAACTGTTATAAATAGAATTTAAAGGCCTTTCATACGGTGTGCATCTTGACGCTACCTCCTATTTAAAAATTTAAGGGTGCTTTCCCCTTCCGCTTTGGGGTTGAAGTTACATGAATGAAAACATCGAAGTCAGATGCCCCCCTTACAACCAAATTCGATGTGCCCCAGCTTTTTTCGTGAAAATGATGCTAAATGGCATAAAATCGCACTTACTGTTTTCAGTGGGCCACCCCATACAACGATAATTCACATGACAACTGTCATTTCAATCGGTGAATTACTTTAATAGAATCGATTATTTGTGAAAGGAGCTAACTAAATATTTAGTAAATTTAATAGGTGACAAGAAAACATTGCATTTTCCGAAAGCGACTTTTTTTCAGAGGAATTTTAGTACATTAACAGAGATACCTATCTGTAAACATTTCTGATTACTTTAGTTCAACTTATTAGCTTTTGTATATTCAAGGTATTTTTGTCCAGTCTAAAATTTGTTAAAATGATTTCAACAATAACCGATTTTAGCTCTTGCTTGGTGATTTTGTTTTACAAAAATACTTAATTACTTAATTTTACCCTTATCAGTTTCTGATAAACCCTGAAATCGTAAACTTAATTGTTTGATTCTCAAATTACGTGCGCGTCCGAACTAGACAACGCAGTACTTTGTCTGCACGTTTACATAGTTGAGCTAGCTAGTTGCTAGCGAAGAATTCTGCGGGAATCTAAAAAAGTTAACGTCATTTGTATTTCAGTTATTGTTTAACAACCCACAATAGCACAATTAGGCATTATAAACTTGTCATAGATACTGGCAAGTTAGTAAAGTCTGTAAAGTCTTCGGGCGATAACGCCGCTGCCGTAAAGATAAATGCCCGGCTCCCAGGTTCGCGCTCCCAATTGACGTCACGTTCCCCCACTTACGTGCGCACTAGATTCTATCGGCACGGCCTGCTCCATACTACGAAAATAAAAACATTTTCAATGTTAATACATATTGCGTAAGCGGTCCATCCTGTATGATATTAAGTTTTGTGACAAACGTACTCAAGAATTTTACAAATGGAGCAGTCTGTGAACCTACTCCAATAAAAAAATCTTAAATAGCTTCGAATAGTAGATGTCAGCAGCTGCTCAAAGTTGGATCCACACTGGCACTAAAATGGCAATATCTTAAAATCGCCCTCTTTAAATCCCATCGTGTAGTAGACCATCTTTCTTTAAATTTTATTAGAAATTCAAATATGTAAACAAATGTTGGGCGTTCCATTTAAAGAAACATAAGTTTGGTTTGGTGATAAGAGCGTGAACATCCTGTATACACCAAAATAATTTTATTAGATGCTTCGAGGGGTTCTCAACATACGTGTAAAGTTTTATTTTGATACCTTGAACAGAACCAGAGATATGGGCCAACTACACACTATTGGCCCACCCTGTATATGCATCTGACATAAATTAAAAAACAGTAAACATGGTAGATATAATTTTTATTTCTCTGATGTATAATGGTGCTATTCTGTTTTATGGGTATTAGTAAGGTGAGGGTGACCATTCGTCCCGTTTTTGATGGGACCGTTCTGCGCCCCGTAAATGTTTAAGCAATAAAATTGTCCCCTTTTCAAACCAATGTCCCATAAAAGTTCCGTTTTTCATATTTAATTTTGTTTTCATTTTAATTTTATCTCCACTCACCGCTCTCGGCCGCCACTCTTTTTATGTATTTCTTTTGGTATTTGGCGCCCGAAAGCAACACTGGGCTTAGACAAGATAGAGAATACTGCCGAACGCAATATGGAATGGCTGAATCATAAATCGGTGAACTTCGGAGCTTGTTAAGATCTAACAAATCTAACGCTCTTCCTTTGCAGTTTGTAGTTTTCTTGTTTGTTTCTAAAATGTAAGTTCATTTGCTATTTTTTAACGAACACGGTGAGTTGGAACTCGAATTGCTCTCTCAGATGGGATTCAAAAGTTTCACTTCTACCTCTCGAAGTTTCACGCATATTTTTTGTTGGTTTATTAGCTAATTAAATATTTCAGTGGTGTGGGGTTGGTATTTATAGCAATATAGTGTAAGTTTAGATTTAGATTAATCTTCAACTCCTGAGGATGCTGACATCGTCACTCGTCAGCGACACACGTGTCGAGTTTAATTACCGTGTCACTGTCTTTTGGCGGGTGGGGTTAACTTATTAAGAATTCATAGTGCATATCCTAGTTGCCAAAAAATGGCAAACATATGGAAGGAGTAGAACGTAGAACACTTTTAGATATGTAACTACTATAAAAGTCTGTAAATTATTTTTAATTCTAGAGATCAGAAATGGGAAATACCGTGAAATTTCCCAGGTATTGGGAATGGAAATACATTGTAGGTTTATGTACTGGTAAAATATACGTATAATTTGCACTCAAAAAGAATTTTTAATTATTCATTGAAGTAATCATAAAGTACGTACCAATGAATATCACCTCACAAAATATAAGTAATGATTTTACAAGTGAGAATGATTTTATAAAAACCACCAAGCAACTTTTACTATCAGGAAGAACATCGTTTTCTTATAATTTACACCTTTCACTATCAGAAGGAACATCGTTTTCTTATAACCTACAGACACGTTTGTTGTGACTTTACTTGCATGCTAACGATACCAACAAAATTTCAGAGATTTTAAGATAAATTTAATTTTTACCTTCTCGCTCTCATTGTCGAGAGCTGACGTTGCTTCGTCCAATAATAAAATTTTTGGATTGCGTACTAGGGCTCTTGCAATTGCTACTCTCTGCTTCTGGCCACCAGACAACTGAGTTCCTTTTGATCCTAGTTTAGTTTCATACCCCTAGAATGTTAATTAATTAATGTAGGGTGTCCCAGTAGCTTGTATTTTTTTAATTTTGCACATTACATATTTTTTAATAGAAAACCATTTATTTTTGATTATAAATAATAATAAAATTATTTTGTTTTATACATTTCTTCTGCTCAGTACCTTAACTACATTCTTTGATTGCGGTTTATCCAGATTTTTCTATTTACTATACTATTTTAAATAAAGGAATTACATTCGATGGAGCTAACATACCGTTAAATTTCAACTTTCTGGCACAAAGCAATCAAAAAATTACTTTCTGCTTAACCAGAAGTGTTCCCACCTTCCTTATTTTAAATAGAACCCTCTGTTTATTTTTTGCATAATTGCATTCTCCGTAAAATTCTGTTTCCCACAATGTACCTATCGCAACCAAACTTGAATCACTGAACTCTTAAAAAAGAACTATCCAACGCAGCTACTTTCAAATAAATGGTTGCCATAAGAAAAATTAAATTTGATGATTTTAAAGAAATGAAACGTGGGAAAAATTTTCTGTGTGCACCACCGTGACGCATGTAAAAAGTTGCTCTAATACTGTGCCCATTGTTTTCCATTCTGTTCAAAGTTATTTACGGGAAAGATGAAATGACGCAACTTTCTTGGTGGCATATAATTCGACTCGCAAATATGCAACTTTGCTCCCATTTAAACTACTTTATATCTCTTCAGATAAGAGACTTATCCATGCATATACTCGAATTTGAAACAACCTGTACATAGATACCTATGTAAGTTAGGTATAACTACTTGTGCTAAAGATGAAAAATCTCGTACCTAGTTAATAAGATACGAACACCGCGCTAACTAGGCGGGTCGACGAGTGAGGTTTAACTCTTCGCGGTATATTGGTTGAACTCGCGGTTTTTAATACCGGCTACCCGTCCAAGCCTATCCCAACGGACTTGTACCTTGACGCAGTGCCACTAGCTAATACTGAAACGGGTGGGATGGCTTGCGTGCTTCAATGATCTAAAGAGCCGAACCATAGGTTTAACCATATTGAGGTGGTTTTCATTGAGAAGACAGACTAAATCAAGTCCCTGAAAGGGGGCAGCATCTCTTTCAATCACTAGAGTGGCAGAGATTGTAGGGGTCGGTATGGCACTTTGAAACTCACTCTGCGATGCGGAAGGCAACGGGAAAGCACCACATTATCCTTCGAATAGTGCATTGAAAATTTATGATGAAGGCACCTTCTAGAGTAAAATATCCCGGAGGTAAAATACTTCCACATTCGAATCTCCTGGCGGGGACTGCTTCAACAATAATAAGTGTAACACTTCACGGGTCGGGGCGTGGAATGTTAGGAGCATGAAACAAGTAGGAAAGTTAGAAAATTTGAAAATTGAGATGGATAGGTTAGCATCAGACGTGGTAGGTATTAGTGAAGTGCGATGGCCAGAAGCTGGAGACTTCTGGAGCGGAGATTTTAGAGTAATACACACAGGATCTGTAGGAGGATATTCGGGAGTAGGAATTGTTATGTTGAAAAAAGTAGGGCAGAGCGTAAAAAAATTCTTACAGAAAAGTGACAGGGTTAGGTTAGATTCGAAACCTATAAAGACGTTAATAATACAGGTAGAGATGAAGCTGTATAGGCAGTTTATAGCGATATCGAATATGTGCTAGAGTTTGGGAAGGGGCATGAAAATTTAATAATTGTAGGAGACTTTATTGCAAGTTGTAGGTTCAGGAAGAGAAGATAGAATAATCAGTTCCTTTGGATTAGGTAATAGGAACGACAGGAGACTGATAGATTTTTGCGATAAATATAACGTAATCGTCGCGAACGCTATATTTCAACATCACGTTAGGAGGCGCTATACATGGAAAATGCCAGGGGACCTAGGGAGATATCAAATAGATTACATTCTTGTTAGGCAAAGATTTAGAAATCAAGTTAGGGACTGTAGAAACTATCCAGGAGCAGATATAGATAGTGATCACAACATAGTGGTTATGAAGACTAATCTTAAATTACAGATTTTGAAAAAACGAAACTGTAGGAGACACCTTGACCTCGAGTAACTAAAAGTCTGTAATTCGCGCAATGAGTTCGAGAAAAAGACGAATGAAGTAGGTACTAAAGGGCGCGGATGAAAATACGTTAGGGACGTAGTGGCAGAATGAAATTGCAACTAGAGATATGTTGGATCACAAACAGAATGAAATTAGAAAACCCTGGATAACAAGGGATATTGTGACTCTAATAGACGAGAGACGAAAATATAAAAATAAGCTAGATGAAGGAGGGAAACAAAGGTATAAAACGGTCAAGTGGGAAATTATTCGGAAACGTAGGAAAGCGAAAGAACAGTGGATTGTTAACAAACGCAAAGAAGTGAAAGATAAGTTCGAAGTAGGAAAACTGACGAAGCGTATAAAATAATTAGGAGAAATTTCAGAGAAATTGGATGTAGCAGCAAGAACATTAGAAACGAGGCAGAAGTAACATCCTAATCGGAAAAGAGGAAAATGCAGATAGGTGGAAGGAATATTTGGGAATCTTATATGCAGGACAAGAACTAGGAGGTATATGTATTAGAAAAGGAAGTCAGTGTAGAGAGGGACAACCTAGGCTGTCCCATAGTAAGGGGAGAGTTTGGGGTATTAGAAAGTTAAAAAAAAAACAATAAAGCACCAGGTGTAGATTGCGGGCAGAAATTTTAAAGTGTGCAGGTCAAGCAGCAAGAGAGCGTTTATTTAAACTAGTTTGTAACAATGCACCGTAATAATGCCTCAAAGCTCTAATGAACTTATAAGTGGCATTCCGTAATTGTTCTACGAGACCGCTACCGGCAAATCAAACACGAAAGAAATACTGAACTAATTCATCCGAATACGCATGTACCGATTTCCGAGATGAGCACGCCCTAGAAGTGAACGACGTCACGCGAAACCGCGAAAGAATCGGAATCCCCGAATTAATATTCGCTCGCAGCCCCAATATGACGTAGAAAATCTTGACGCCCACTTTTCCGAGATAGCAAGAATTGGTACTGAATCTCTGCACGCGACACCAAAGCTGACGTAGGATGCTTCGACGTCACACCGCCGCCAATAGCCCCTCCCCGGGGCTATAAAAGAGAGGACCGCACCGCCGAAAGGACAAGAATTTCTCTGTCCGCTTCCAAACTAGTACCTGATGGGCCGACCCGACTACGTCGTGTGATCAACTGAAATTAACCGTCCTGTAAATATTTGAGTAAGATAACTTTGAATAAATGCCCTTGTGTTCACTTACCGTTATCGTAAAAGATATCACCAATTAAACACTACCCAGTCACCAGCTGACTAGCCTATCTTGTCCGTGTCCAGTGAGTAGTAATAGGTTCAAACTCAGTAATTAGGGACCTGCCAGTGAAGGTTAAATCGATTTCTCAATCTCGTGCGACTTTGTCGATGAAGGAGACGACATACCGGCAGAAATCGATTACACCCGGGTAACTGAGAGTACCTTGTGACATACTGAGGGACGACTAATTATTTACTTAGCACGGATAAGTTATTGGCGTTCCCCAACGAGATCGCAACCTGGTTGCTGCGACGAAAATCTCTCACCGAAGCCCATCGAGGAGTCGGCATAAATTTTATTGCTACTGCGTATACTCAAAAACACCGTAAAAGTTCAGTTTTGATCATTCGACAAGCCCGCCGCACTATCAGGATACTCTGCGAGAACCGCTTCTTATTTCAATGTAAATATTTTGTAGATATAATCAGTTTTTACCGTTTTAAAATGTACATAGTTAAAGAAATAGAATTTGGTTATATTTTGTTTATTCCGTATTATTTGATCAATTTGGTCAACGTTTAACAATAGTATGTAATAGGACTCGCCCTTCTGCGACTAAGTGCTTGAGGGTGAACAACGAATAAATCTTCCACCGACCAGACTGTACAGGCAACGCCGACCACGTTCATAAGCGAACGTGCAGATCCTCCTAAAAATACAGGTGTCCCAATAAGTGAGACCGAGGGATACAGGTGTATATTTAGGGGCCCGAACAGAGAACGTCGTTGTATCAGTGACGTTTCAGAAGAGAAGACAAATTAAGCGTTGCAAGTTAGCCGTATATATGTCGTAGCCACCTGGTGTAATCGGACAGTTCATGAAATGTCTGAACCGCTAGCAGCCTCTTAGGGAAACAATTCTTGTTTAACCATATTTTTGAGGCTTCGTTGATCAGGTCAGGTTCAGGTCAGGTCAGGTAAGGTGATATCTAGTAAAACGACATAATTTCTTATCAATTTCGTTTGTCGAATTTTCAAAGATTAGATCATCTGTCTAGGCATTTCATGAAACTGCCAATTACACCAGAAGGCTGCGACATATACAAGATAGGCGAGATTCCACACTCGTACGAAATTGGAACTTTCCATAATATACTATTTACTGCTCTAGAGCGCTAGAAATGTTTATTGCCCTAGAGCTTTCCGTTTTCAAACTTGATTCGTTTTCAAGGGTATTGTATAGGTATTTATTTTACTGTGATTTTGACAACAATATTTGACAGATTTACTTTTTTGGATAGATAATAGAATACTAAAATTCTTCGATCGTGCATAAAATTTTGCACGGATCGTGGTGTGTTAAATTACAAATACGCCACGGACAATAAAAGATCCTCTTTACGACCTTCCTACATAAATAATATATATTATGTTTTAGAACTGCATATACAGAGTGTCCCAAAAGTATGGAATAAATTTGATATTTCCTAAAATTGGAGTTTCCAACTCAAATTCTCGAACACGTCAATTTTTAACTTTTATTAGGCACATTTTGAAGTGACACACGTGTAGGTGGCGCTGCGGACCTTCCTGATATGGCCTAATCGACTTTTTGGAGTTTACTCCTTAAGAATCGATTTTCAGTAAGTTATAGCATAGCCCACAGTACGGAAATTTTATGAGTAGTAAAATCAAGCGTTACATTTCGCGTTAACTAAAAGTGAGGCGTTACGTTCGTCTGCGCAACGCATCTTTCACATTGAAATTATGTGTGTATCTATGGATACGTATATTTCTGTACAATAAACAAAATTATCAAGTGATTGAAGTTAAAAAAATACTGACAGATATGGAAAAAACCTATTCCAGTGATAATGAAGAAGAATCCGAAAAACACGTAGATGCAGTTAATTGGTAGATAAGCGTATAATTCATGTTAACGAATTATATAAATTGAACATACGAACAGCTATGTCTTTTATTTAGTGTATGTATGTTTGATTAATTGTTTACCGTGTGTCCCGGGAATCCTGAAACATCCTGTTTAACATGGGAAATCTGAAAATTGCGATTTCTATGTCCCCAAAATGTTTTAAGGATATTCCGAGTATCAGGACACATACAATGTGCACCAGAGAACGTTTTTGTGCAATATTTTTCAAAGTTTAACAAAAAATATCAAAAATATTTCCAAAAATATATCGCGTGGGAACCAACTTCGTTTAAATACAAGTGTAAAGAAGACGACAGCAGTGTCGCAATGGATTAGTGAGTTCAATCGCACGCCGCTGATATTGAATCCGCCATACGGAGGTTCAAATTCAATGGCGGTTAGTTTTCTTTTTTTTTACTTTTATGGTTATTTTGAATAAACGGCTATTGATTTCTACGCCGATTGCAATCTCTCACATTTGCGACACTAATGCATGTTCCTTGCTAGCCAGTCTCTAATCTGCGAGTCGCATGCTGAATGAAGAGAAGAGTGAGCGCGCCGCCTGCGGCTCGGCTTTGAACCGCTAGCGCTCGGGTCTGAACGGGTCACGTGTGTGGCAAATGCAGCAGATTCTTTTCAGTGAATATGATCCCCCATACTAGGATACTAAAAACACTTTCAATTTTAAAATGCTGATGATCAAGTTCTTCGTCCGTTGACTTGTCAAGCTCTTGGATTTCTGTGTAATCCAATGAGGAAACACACTAACACTAAACTACATACAATTTTGATAAAAATTTAGATATACCAGTTGGCGAAATCTGAAGGACTTTAACGAATGGTGCATAAATTAGTATTTGGCTAATTAGTAATTTTTTTCGCGTTGTTGGGTATTTTCTAAATCGTTCCGAATTTTTGTTTAATTTTTTGTTCTTAATTATGACAAAAAAATAGTAAGTGTGGCATATTACTGCCCACGGGAAATGATTCTCTACAATACTCCAATGGAAGAACGTAGGGCTGCCATTTAAAAAAATCGATTAGGTCATATCAATGAGGTGCGCAGCGTCACCTACCCAAGTATTACTTCAAAACGTGCCTAACAAAAATTAAAAACCGACGTGTTCCAGGATTTCAGTTTGAAACTTCGATTTTAGGAAATATCGAATGTACTCCATACTTTTGGGACACTCTGTATGTACTTGATATAATAAAAGAGTATGTGAGTAGGCCTGAAAAACTGACTCTACCTTGTCAAAACTAAAATGTACAAGGTGTCTCAAACTGGACGCGTTCTTATGGGAACACCCCTTATTTGAAGAGATAGAAAAAAATTAACCAAGGTGTCCGGAGCTCAAATTTAATGAGAAAACCACTGGCGCAAACAAAACTTTGCTATCTCTTATCGTTTGGCCGCTAGAGGGTGATTCTCAAATTTCGTCGATTTCTTTTATGTCCTATAACTTGTTTATTAATAAAGATAATTAATTTTGGTAAAAACTTTCTTAAGGCACTTTTTTCCGTAAAATCCATTGCAATAGGCAGTTTTTTTACAGGACGTTTAGATTTTCGTGCACCACCCCAAACTCATTTTTTTATATAGACCACCCTATATATTATGAGATTTTTGAAAAGGGCGTAAAATTTCCTAAATTTTGATGTGTCACTTGTCATGTTTATATTAAAAACCATTAGCAACATTACGATTTAAAAATTAAACTATTGTGCCTACAGAAATCAAGATTGCCATGACTAATAAAATGACATAGGATGCTAACATGTTATGATTAAAACCACAGATCTAAAGTTTCATGATAAGATTACTCATAGTTATTATATTAAATTAATAATTTTTTAAATGTTGCTAATGGTTTTTAAGATAAACATGACAAGTGATACATCAAAATTTAGGAAATTTTACGAGCTTTTCAAAAATTTCATAATATATAGGGTGGTCTATATAAAAAAAATGAGTTTAGGGTGGTGCACGAAAATCTAAACGCCCTGTAAAAAAACTGCCTATTGCAATGGATTCTACGGAAAAAAGTGCCTTAAGAAAGTTTTTACCAAAATTAATTATCTTTATTAATAAACAAGTTATAGGACATAAAAGAAATCGACGAAATTTGAGAATCGCCCTCTAGCGGCCAAACGATAAGATATAGCAAAGTTTTGTTTGCGCCAGTGGTTTTCTCATTAAATTTGAGCTCCGGACACCTTGGTTAATTTTTTTCTATCTCTTCAAATAAGGGGTGTTCCCATAAGAACGCGTCCAGTTTGGGACACCTTGTACACATGTTTAAAAATTAGCATTCAGGAATTTTGGAGCAAATAGTAGGTACCCTCTAAAATAAGTTAACATATAATGGCCAGAAATACACGCCAAGGAAGCTCAGCACTCGACAGCTGGTAGGATAGTAAAATAAAATTCAATTTTCAAAAAATATAGGGTGCGAAAGCAGGCATTCGTCCTGAAAGTAACTACAACTAAACCGTACCTACCAAACACTGTAAATTTGAAAATTACCGCATTTCGATTGTTGTTAGTTCCGGTGATGCGTTTCTGGACATTATATTTATCAAAATTTTTTAACTTTACTGAGAACTATCTTAATGTTAATTTCTGAAGTCTGAAATTCTGTATAATAATCTGCTTATTGAAAGAATTCTGAAATTCACCAGTCGTCGTAGAAGAAGAAGAAGCTAGTTCTGATACATCCAGTTGCGCAAGAAAATTACAGGGTGCTACCTAAAATAAGGAAGTAGGGTCATCTTTCGGTCATACCGAAAGTTTTTTTATTAAGTGCTTTATGCCAAAAAGTTGCAATTTGACAACATATTCGTTCCACCGAAATTCATTCCTTTTGTTTAAAATAGTCAATAAAAAAGTGATGGTTAGTCGGGTCCTTGTGGCCACCTATATCAAAATTTTAAAGAGTGTGAATAACTCAAAAACTATTAATTTTTGGATAGGTAGTGCTTATTAACAAGTTTGATATGAACTTAGCGAAGAAATTTGCAAGTGTAGTAATATACAGGTTGTTTCATTTAAATTACAAAAGTACCTACATAGAAGTGGTACACCCTATCTATACTGGGTGAGGATTTAGTGTGTAATCGGCTCATATCTCTGACACTATTTTAGATATCAAAATGTAATTTTGCACGAATGTGGGGAAATACATGGAGCATTTCCAAAAATTATTTAGGTATATACAGGATGTTCACATTCTAAGTACCAGACCAAAGTTCTATTTCTTTAAATGGAAACCCTACGTGTCCTTGCATAATATGGATTCCCCATAAAATTCCATGAAAATTGATATACTACATACATGATGTGGTTTTGACTAAGGAATGTTGACATTTTTGTGCCATTATGGACCCAAATTTATGACGCTACTGACGCATACTAACCAAAGCCACCTAAAATTTCTTTATGTATTGAAATAGGTTCACACCATGTGGTATTTTTGAAATTTATAAATCATTTTATCATAATACTTGAGATAATACAGGTGGTTAAATTATGCAAAACATAATTTTTCTCAAAAATTTTAAATGGAACCTCATGTATATTATTTGTACAATTTATTAAGCTTTTTATTGATGTGGATATTGTCAAGTCTACCGGTAAAAGTTTCGACAGAATGTACAATTGAATTATTTTACTTTATTTTTGATGATCTACCCTATTTTGTCACCCAAAACTCCAAAAAAGCTCTGCATTTTGTTTCTATAAAATATTTATCAAATGAAGTTTGCATTAACACAAGAAATCCCATTGCAAGATTATTTCTTAAAGATAATATTTTCTTCCATGGCACTCCTTGTTTGAACATTATACCTGAGTTTAAAAAGGCATTATACATTTAAGAATATAACAATCAAGAAACTATTTTACAATAAGATTTATTATCTTTATATTGATACCAATTTGCAAATACAAAATATAAACATTATTGTGAGTTTTGAGCAACAGAATAGGGGGAGTTCGCGAAAAAGAGTATAAACAAATAATGAAATTCAAAAATTTTGATGTTAAATCGTAATATCTGCCGAAACTATCAGTAGTAGACCTGGCAATATCTGCATCAATTAAAAGCTTAGTTATCTGAATGTCAGTTGTGCAAATAATATACATGGTATTCTATTTGAAATTTTTGAGAAAAATTCCCTTTTGCATAACTTAACCACATTGTTTAATCCTAAGTATTATGGTGAAAGTATTAATAGATTTCACAAATACATCAGTGTGTAAACCCCTTTCAATAAAAAATAATTAGGTTGCTTTGGTCAGTAGAAGCCAATAGCTTTGTAAATTTGGGACCATAATGACACAAAAATGTCAAAACCACATCATGTAGTATATCAATTTTCATGAAATTTTATGGGGAATCGAAATCACGCAAATACTTGTGGGGTTTCCATTTAAAGAAATAGAACTTTGGTCTGGTACTCGGAATGTGAACATCTTGTATATACATAAATAATTTTACGAAATGCTCCATGTCGTTCCCCACATTCGTGTAAAATTTCATTTTGATATCTTAAGCAGTACCAGAGATATGAACTGATTACACACTAAATCCCCATCCGGTATAGCGTATAGCTGAAACCAAGTTTCAAGTGTTCAAGAAATAGATAACAGCAGGCCTAATTTTTCTCCTACTGCCGTACTGCTACTGCATGAACAGTAACTACTTAGGTAATGTTTTTGAAGAACACCGTATCTGCATGGTGTGGATATGCACATACGGTGCTTTTACTAAGAAATCTAAAGTTACGGTCTTCTTAGTAATCAATAACTACTTGAAGTTTTCAAGATGTCATGTCTGGTAGGTATATGAAATAATTCCTATTTTAACTAGCAAATGCGGGGTTTTTATTAAGCAAATAAGTAGATGTATTATGACTTCTAGAACCCCATATAATAGTCAAAATATGAAATATTTTGCATATACTGGGATTTTACTAATATCGGCAGTACTGCGAATCAAAACATTTTACATATGGACAAGGCTTACCAGAGGAAGTGAAGCAATAAATTCATGGATGTTTGCTATTTTTGCAGCTTTTATAACTTCTTCTATTGAGACAATGCGATCATTTGCCCCATATTCAATATTTTCTGCAATTGTTCTATCAAATAAATTTGGTTCCTGTGAAACAATGCCCACTTGCGACCTCAAACTTCGTAAGTCTATGTCTTCAATATTTTGATCACCGATGGCTAGATTCCCGTATTTAGGTTCGTAGAATCGTTCTAACAGTTGGATAATTGTCGACTTTCCACATCCACTACTACCAACAAGAGCTATAGTTTTACCTGCTGGCACCGACAGATTTAAGCCATTTAATATAGAAATGGTTGGGCGAATCGGGTAAGAAAAATATACATGGGAAGAATTAATTTTTGCTTCATTCTGAAAACGAACTCACCAGAAATACACCAAATCAAATCCAGATTTCGTTTTACTTACCCGAGAGAATATTGATGCATCATCTGTTTTATTACGAATTTTTGGTATACGATTTAATAGTTTCAAAACCTGAGCACCTGCATTGAAACCTTTTTGCAAATTTGGTGTATATGCTAGTGCATTTCCGATTGACCATGAACCCACTATTACTGTTTCTGCAACTCTTAAGAAAAAACATTATGATGCAAATGCAAGGTTACGAAAGTTAGGCTATTAAACGGCCCACAGACGATCCAATTTAAGTACTTTGCATTAATACAATTGTGGGATGCCAAGTTGTACAACAAATCACATCTGATGGCACTATGGGCATACGTAAAAAATTATCGTATTTTAAGTTGGATAAACGGCAAGTTGGATAGTGTAAAACGGCCCACACACTATGCAACTTGCTGTGCGACAAGTCGTCGAAACGATAATTGCATAGCCTGTGGCGTTGTGGTTCAACAAGTTGTACGACACGGTTGGATCGTATGAAAGTTTGAAAAGTGAAAAATTTGTTGTACAACCGCACTTGGAATACTACAGATTGCATAGTGTGTGTGCGCGTCGTATGTGTTTGAAACGATTTCAAATTCAAACCGTCGATCGGTGACACGTTGCTGTGCAGTACCTAATATAATTAAAAAAATAATATGGATAATGATCATAAATTTTGGGCTGACTGTTGAAATCTATCGGGTACATGCATGTTTGTGGGATGTAAATTCCCGTTAATTCACATGAATTTTCCTATATCATCCAATAAAACGATCACTAATGACGCCATATTTCTCTTCAAAATAGTCTGTGGCATAGCACAAACTGTATCTATACAGATGGAATGTGATTTCACCAACTGACAACCGAAACGTACTACAAATCTTTACGACAGATTGATGTTCATATCGTTTGAATATGTGGGCAAAATACTAAGCAACTTGTTGCACCGATTGTCTGTCCAATCTGTAGTACAACTTGTCGTACAACAAATTGCATAGTGTGTGGGCCCCTTTATTGATGTTCATATCGTTTGTATATGTGGGCAAAATACTATGCAATTTGTTGTACGACAAGTTGTACTACAGATTGGACAAACAATTGGTGCAACAAGTTGCTTAGTATTTTGCCCACATATACAAACGATATGAACATCAATCAGTCGTGAAGATTTGTAGTACGTTTCGGTTGTCAGTTGGGGAAATATAAAATTCCATTTGTATACTGTTTGTGCCATTAGATTTTACATCCCACAAACATGCCTGTACAAGTTAAATTTGAATAAACTCAGCCCAAAATTTATGATCATTGTCAATATTATTGTTTTAGTAATATTATTGCATAGCAAACTGTCACCGATCGGCGCTTTGAATTTGAAACGACTTACGATGCGCACACACATTATGCAATCTGTCGTACATCAAGTGCGGTTGTACAACAAATTTTTCCCTTGCTGAACTTCCATACGATCCAATGGTGTTGTGCAACTTGTTGAACGACGGTCGAATCCACTTGGGTTGTACAACTCGTCGTACAACAAGTTGTATAATGTGTGGGCCATTTAAGCAACTTGTTGCACCGATTGTCCGTTCAATCTGTAGTACAACTTGTTTTACAAGTTGCATTGTGTGTGGACTCCTTAAACGGCCCACACACTATGCAACTTGTTGTACAACCCAAGTAGATTCGTCCGTCGAAACGATAATTGCATAGTCTGTGGCGTTGTCGTTCAACAATATGTGGGCAAAATACTAAGCAACTTGTTGCACCGATTGTCTGTCCAATCTGTAGTACAACTTGTCGTACTACAAATTGCATAGTGTGTGGGCCCTTTAAGTTACACCAGTTTGCATTTAGTAAGTATTTAAATATAACAAGAAGTATTGGGGAGAAGGTGCACCAAGTCCACTAATAATTTGAATGTGCCATAATCCATCCTTAAATAGTTTTGAAAGTCTTGGAGTTCATTTTATTCGTATTTTATGTAGTTAGTTCATTTATGTGAATAAACATGTCACTGTAATGCTGCGTTTAGATTAATAATACATTAATAATATCAATGTACGAGTATATTAAAATAAATAATGTCAGTTCTAACTTTGTTAAAGTAACTTATGGCATCCCCAAGGGTTCTCGCTTGGGACCACTTCCATTTCCCTTATTTATTAATGATATTGGTAGCCAAGGGCGCCCATAGATAATTTTCTAGGAGGTGGCAAAGCAAAAATATGTGATATGTATGCAAAAATTGTCAATGCTCCGCAGGCGAAAATGTTGACTTTTCAAGGTCAGGATGTGATTTGCAAGTTACAAAATAAAGTATCAAGCACGTAGGTTAAGGAATTCAGCAATCCAGGGGGGGGCAAGTGCCCTAGTTGGTAGCTGTTTCCTGAATTCTAGATATTCCTTATACGCGAATGATTTAAGGAACCATAACAAAGTTGGAACTGTGAATTACTGCCTGAATTTTCATATTGACTTGGACCGTCTTTGCGTAGGTACTTATGTTAAGTCTAACAGAGTATCTTTGAATATTGCAAAATGCTGTGTTATTTCGTTCTTCCGTTTATGTAGTAAAGTTGTTTTCAATTACTTAATTGATGGAAAGCCATTGGGACGAACGAATATTCGATTCCAAATGTCAATTCGCTCATGCTTGCATAATGTAAACGCTCCGTTAGACGTGACATATTGTTAGTCTGGGCGTGTCAAAACTTTGTAACGGTAAGTTAGTATGATTTTTTGTACAACACGCAATACAGCTAATCGTGCAATAAGTTGTATCGTCTGCTGTAGGCCCCATTAATTTTTAAATAAAGTTGGTTGAATGACGTAAATAAGTAATTGTATGAAAAAATATATTACTTAAAAACAATTCCATATTCTAGGCCCGTTGTCCTTATTAGATGCACACCGTAGTATAAAACAAATGCATATGAAACAGCCATCAGTCCTCTAGCGAGTCCAAGAATCACTGACCGGAAGTGAGTTTTTCGTATTGAAAATTTATGGTGTGGTATAAGTTCTTGCATGTAAAGCTGGTGAAACGTCTTTTCACATCCTAAAGATGCTATTGTTCTGATATTACCGATAGCTTCTATTGCTAACTAAAGTAGAAATAATTATAAAGGTGTCCCACTAGTTCGACCTCGAAGTGTAAGTCAAAACAAACCTTTCCTGATGTTTCTAATGTTTTCTGCTTTCCTTGTCCATCATCGCTTACAATTTTCTGTTCGTAATAAATTGACAAAAATATAAAAGGTGAAAATGCCAAAGAAACAAGAGCAAGTTTCCATTCAAAATACAATGCCAATCCAGCAGAAAGGAAATAAGTCCACAAAGAACTAAAAACGGAACCTATACACTGACCAGAAGCCTAGAATATCAAAGAAAATATTTACTTGGGATTAGTTCATTACATTCTTTCATGGACACGTACACCTTGAACTTTGGAAGCTTCTTCTGACAACCTGATACATAAAGCACCCACAGCATTGTCTTTTTTATCGAACCAACCCATCTCTTGTTTCAGCATTGAATCAAACATCATGCTACGTATTCTCTTAGTTAAACGTTCTCCAGCAATCGAAAAGCAGTATACCTGGAAGTAGGAGTGTTCAGTTGTTAAGTCTTTGTTAAAGTATTTTATAATGTTAATAAAAATAGAGAAAACAATAGAAAAAGGAAGAAGAGTGCATTCGTTCATAGAGTATGCCCACGTAAGTTAACCATATTCGCAATAAAATTATCAGTACCTATTTCGGATATAGGTACCTACCTACCCTGTTACCTACACCTATTTACAAAATGTTGCGCTGCTAAATTACATAATCGTGAAATGGAGATTGTCGAATGAAGGTAGCGAGTGCTCTCGGTTAACCACACATTTTCTAAGATGTGCTAATAATTGTGCGTTAATATAGTAGTAATAATACATAATAGGTAGGCAACAAAGTATGAAAAAGAAAAGTAATCGAAATCGCGAAGTTTAGAAATAAATTATTAAAATCGATGTTAAAATACATTCTACTCTTTCACTGAACCATTCCTAACTAGTAGCGAAAGTGCGGAAACTACAACAGAAAACACATGCTTCTTAAGGGCGTCTTGCAACCACTGCGAAAAATGTTATGGGGTATACTTATGGAAAGATACAAATCTACCTGTTTCAACCTGCGGTCACATTTTACCCCCAAAATATAAGTTTGAAAAGTACGAAATTGAAAAAATTTCCGTAAACTCTCGAAATTGCCCCCCGACATTTTCCCTGGAGTGGGGACGAGGGGTAACGCAATCTGTATATCGAAATGTAAACTCGAAAGCATCTATAAACTTTAAAAGAAACTAAAGCTTGTCGGGGCGGTCTCTGAAAGCCACGCCGAAATTTTGACAGTTAGGCGAGCATCAGGTAGGCGTTTGGAGCATGCCGAGAATATTATTTTATTTTATAAGGAGCTAAAGTGATACTTTTTGTGGCGAATCTGTAGACGTTTGACGGTCAAACGAAGTGAGTCCGGCAACTACAGATGAGCCACAAAAAGCACTTTAGCTCCGCATAAAATATGCTATTTTTTCGGCAAACGTCGATACACTTATCTAAATTCCAATAAACATGATTATTTTGCTTGCAAAAAATATCAATAGTGACATTAATTATTTTATTATATGAAAGATTGTCTTGGATTAGCGTCAGTAAAAAATTTTTTACAGACTTGTCTGTAAAAAAATTTTTTTCTGACTCCTGGTTGCTAACCACATAAAAACTGACAGTTTAGTGTCGTTCATAGAGTCGCTAAAGCCATGTTTTTTTGACGTTTGCCGAAAAAAGTAATTATTGTTTGATTCTCGTCTCAACCCACGTTTTTTGTACCCATGTTTGTTCCCCAATGACATTCTATACCTACTAATAGACACCAAAATCCCATTTATTCGGCATATCTTATGTATTTACTTTATTTCCAATATAAAAGACGTGTCTTTTTTTCACCCACTTTTTCTACCTAATTTTGCCGTGTTAACGTCATCTCTCTTTTTACAAGAAGTCAAAACGATTTTTTGCCGTAGCGGCAAGTTTTGCCTAGAAATTTCTGTTACTTAATAAGAATTTACTTTAACAGCTACTTCACTAAAGAAACTACACGTACATATTTTAAAATATTCCTAAGTTTATTTTCATTTGCCTACTCGATGATCACTCTTCTAAAAGATTTCATTTTTTGAACTCACCGCTCTCAAAATGACATTTCGCGAACCCGACAGACAAACTCAAACATAGTGTTCGCGCATTAGTGCGCGAAATCTAGCAAAAAGCACTGGCCCTTTCAGGCTTTCTAGAAATAATTTGACTTGATAGTAATAAAGTTTGATTAACAAAACGGCATTTCTCCAATTTGGATGTTGAAAATAGTGAAAGAATAAAGATAAATCGCTATTAATTCGATTGACACTTGACAACTCAATTCAATAAATTAAACCAAATGTCATTCTCTACAATTGTCAAATGGAAATCTGTCAATGTAACCACTTGATTTTTTGAAATTTTAAATTGGAAACGTATTAGATAATAATTAAAGAATGGCAATGTTCGTTTCAAAAAATATTGTACGAACCTTGATGCGCGAAGACACCTTCGGCGCATTCGCGCAAATGAAGCACTCGCTTCTTCGTCGCTCGTGCTTCAAACATTGCGCTCATGCGCGAAAAATGTCTTCTCGCACTCGTTTCGTAAATAACTGTTTCCGTATCTAATTTGACAGAAACTGACAACTCGGAAACTGGAAACTTGTGAATCAAGGTTACCCAGTTAATGTCAGATTTGACTTTTTGCCTTAAAATAGATGCAAAATCCAGTTTTGCGTGCTTCAAAGAAGGACGGAAAATATTTTCTTATCATACGCAAGTTTTTAGCGATATTAAAGTGTATCTTGGTATCTATAGAAATATAACGTCTTTGTTGTTACCATTTTGCCAACTGCCATACGTCGCACTGCAGACGAGAATTTTAAAGTATCCCTTTTCTGATTTAATTAATTATATCAGCGAGTAGTAGTTAGAGCGCTAGCGTCATTTTTGATGACAAAAAAGTGTCAGGCTGGAACTTTGCCAGTCACTAGTTCAGAGGGAGGCAGGCACTTTTTCTATGTGCCAAAATTTTCGCTTGCAGTAATTTCAATTTTTTGCTTTAATCAAACATGTACCTGTTGGACAGGTCGTGTGACAAATTTGTGTCAGGCTCATATCTTTTGCACGCATTACTTGACTATCGACGAACCTGAATTTAGAGCTGGCAGACATTGTTTCATGTCTTACGATGGAGGTATATCTGTAGAACTGGAGAATTAATGAAAATGCGATGACTAATTAGTGTCAAGTTAATTTGTATTCTACACATTGTTGTCTCGTACTTTGATAAGAAAATGCAACTGGCAGACATTTTCTGCAGTCAAGGGCAGAAGCCAGACGTACTGAATTGGGGGGTGGGTGAGGGCTCGGTGACAAATTAGTGTCTACATTAAAATTTTTGTGCATATACTTTGATCCCTCTATAACACTCCTCTGTTTACTTGACAGACGGACACTAATTATTTGTCACCGAGCCCTCACCAACCCCGCAATTCAGTACGTCTGCCTTCTGCCCTTGACTGCAGAAAATGTCTGCCAGTTGCATTTTCTTATCATAGTACGAGACAATAATGTGTAGAAAAAAAAATAACTTGTCACTAATATTAGTCATCGCAATTTTATTATTTCTCCAGTTCCACAGATCTGCCTCCATCCTAAGACATGAAACAATGTCTGCCAGTTCTAAATTCAGGTTCCTCGATAGTCATGTAATGCGTGCAAAAGATATGATCCAGATACAAATTTGTCACACAACCTGTCCGATAGGCACATGTTTTATTAAAAATAAAAATAGAAATGACTGCAAGCGAAAATTTTGTCACATAGAAAAAGTGTCTGCCTCCCTCTGAACTAGTGATTGTTGAAGTTCCAGCCTGACACTTTTTTGTCATCAAAAATGACACTAGGTCTCTAACTATATGCAGCACATTCTCATAAAGGTCGTAAGCGCCAATGTGCTTTTGCCCTTACCGTTAAATGGATTGCCTATAAGTACATGTCGACAACATTTCTTCATCACGAGTACTGCAGCAACAAATAGTCTTAGAAGTATGCGTATGCGTACAGTTTTACTAGAATGAAATTGAAACCCTAACTACAAGAAATTCTGATATACCACGAGAAGCTCAAGAAGGTTGAAATCTTGCAAGTTATTATGTCTACCAGTGATATCAGTTTAGTGGAAATAAGAATAATATAATAAATTAACAGAAGTTATTATAGTGAGAGGCCGATTTTCAGAATGATAAAATTAAGTATTTACCTGAAGTAAAGTCGCAACACCAGCAGCAATTCCAATAAGAAGGAAGTAAAGGCAAAATATATTTGATCGCTCTCGTAATATTGCGCCATCTTGAATGCTTAGTACCTGAAATAAATGTGTAAATTGAATGCGTCAAATATTGACAATAATTAATTTGGGACATGCAGTACATTTCACTGAAATAATTTTTTCAATTGTCAGTCAAACAGATGGTTATTTTTACTCAACCTATGTAAAATGTACGTACCCCAATTATATCTCCAAAAACCAAAGAATATGCAGGCATCATCGAACCATTAACAATTGAGGCAATACAAGCAATAAAAATTATGAACCATTCTGGGCGATTTATTTTTAATAATTTAAGGATAACTTCATAACCCTTATATTGTCGTTCACCTTCATCGTCGTTCTAAAAAACTTACACTGATTAAGGAAGGGTCGTAATTTACACCCGATAATTTAATGAATTTTGCATACTAAAAAATTATAAATGCTCGATAAAATATAAAAATGCCGAATAAACTAATACAATATGTTTTGTATTTTAAAGAAATTCACCCGATAAAGTATCTCAATTGCACTATAAGTTCTGATCGCTACTTTAATCAAATAAGCGCTCTAAAAAAATGTAAATGCTCGATAAGTCGGGTTCACTATTAAATCAAATTTTGCTTGATATAATTGAATTATCCCCATGGGGTACTAAATAAACGCTCGGTAATGTTTTGGTTTTTGGGGGGGGAGACTTAAACGCTCCGCTTACCCAAAGACCGGAAATAGTGGGCCGTGGAACCACATTTTTGGCTGTATTCAGTGACGGGCAAGTATAAAACAAAGCAGTACGTTTTATATACCGAGCATTCATTATAATAATTGAGAGTTTATAATTTTTTATCGAATATTTATTATTATGGGAGGCATTTGCATTTTGAATCAAACTTTCATTACATTTATCGAGCGTCTATCATATTTATCGAGTATTTATTATGTTAGCGAGCATGTGAATTATATATCGAGCATTCATTATAATAATCGAGTGTCTGTTATATACATCGAATTTTTATTTCTTAATCATGCATTTGTATAAATTAACGGGAAAGTGTGCTCTGCAGTATGATTATAATATCGAGCACCTAATTTGTTCCCATTAAGGAATGCATAAACCACACTTATAACACAATTCAACAGTTACTTAGGTTAATTCCGAAGAATGTGCTTAAATGCAAGGAAAATGACATAATTAAAATCATAGGACTGAGTTATGATGCCCAAAACAATCCACCCCATTCAGTGATAGGGCTGACGAGCCTCGGTCCTAAGTGATGATGTGAGAATAGGAACTATTAAAAATAGGAGTGCAGAGACATTATCACGCTGGCATTCATATACACAACATTCAAAATTATATTCAATTGCATTCGTATCAATTCAAAATTATAATGTTAGCAATAGGGAGGTATTAGAAAGAGTTGGGCAAAAACGAAAGGTATGGAATACAATAAATAATAGGAGAGATAGGATGGTAGGACACCTTTTGAGACACGAAGAAATAGTTCGCGACATACTGGAGTCGGAGATAGGAATAAGAAGAGGTAGGGGTAGGCCTAGATCAGATTACTGCTCTCATATAGTTGGAGATAGGGAGGAGAAGATTAACGTACTGACGGAGATGATGGGGGAATTGATGAAGGATGCGAGGGAGATAAAGCAAGACCAAAAAAGGTATCAGGAGTAACTGAGACAGATAAAGAAGGAAAAGCACCTAAAGGAAGAAAACGAACGGATCAAGGAGGAAATGTATAGGGTGAAAGATAGAATTGGGAGATTAGAAACAGGAAAGATAAATAGTAATAAAGTATTGACAGGCATGGAAATGGAAACAGAAAGCCGAAGAGATTTGAAATATGCAATGAAAAATTGTATAGAGCAAAATATGGGTGTGGATCAGAGATGCTATAAGGATGCGGCAGAAAATATGTAAAGTGGAATTCTAGAGTTTTCAGGACAAACAAAAAATAATGGAAAATAAGAACAAATTAAGAGATCTACAAGAGAAAATATATATAAACAACGAGCTAACAAAAAATAATCTAGAAATACGGAAGAAAATAAAGGAAATGGCAGAGGTTGAGAAACAACCGGGAAAATCGGACAAGATGAGATACCTTATAGATGGATAGGAATGGGAATGGGATAAAAGGGAGGGGAAACTAAAAGCGAATGAGATAAAAGGGGATACAACCAAGTATGATCTAAAAAACTGAGAAATCCGAACAGATACAAATCAAGAAGACGACAAGGAAAAGAAAGAGGGCATGAGTAAGTATGGTAAAAGTGGCATGGAATGTGCGAAGTGCAAATGGAAAAAAGAGGAAATAATTGAAGAGATGATAAAACAACAAATATAAAAATCTTAGGAATAGAAAGGAAGGAAGAGGGTTAGTTAGAATACACAAAAGATTGTAAGTATGGAGAACCATTCACGATTTTGGCTTGTATCCAGGCTCTTTTGCCGAATGATTACATTTCACGTGAACATTTCTGCCGCTGGCTGTTTGAAAATTCGCGGTTGCATACAAGAATTATGTTTACGGATGAGACAACGTTCAACTGAGATGGAATAACAAACACCAGAAATTCACATGTTTGGGCGCTCGAAAATCTACACGCATCTACAGAATCACACTTCCAGCACCGTTTTTCTATTAAAGGACGTCTGCGAAGATAAAACAATTTTTGAAATTCACATCATTTAACGCCAATGTGTTTGTAGAAAATAATATCACTGGTTTTTTTCTTAAAACTGCGCAGCAAATGCAGAGCTTGGCGTATCTAAGATCCCCGCGCGCGCTGCTGTGACGTCATCGTAGTGTACCACACCGTCAAGACGGCATGCAATTATACGTGTCGCTGTGCAACGTTTGACGAATAGATCTTGTAATAGTAGTTTACGTAACGAGCATGGAAAGTGACAAATTTCATACGAGCGTGAAATTTTATGCACGAGGCGTAGCCGAGTGCAGAAATTCACGCGAGTTTATAGGAAATACACTTTCCATCGAGTTATGTACACTATTTTTCCTACGACCCCTTAAGAAGATAAATTTATTCATAAAACAGTAACTTTATTTAAGGATTTGTTGTCGATATTAACCGATGTCAAAATTTCCAAGTAGCCTACTAACTTACTATGAACATAATATTATAATAATTCCGACCAGCTCATGAATGACACGTTGATTTGTTCTCTTGTCCGCCAATTCATAATATGACCAGTTCGTACCTATATAAAATATTAAGGTCTTCCACTGAGTAGCCATTAAAATGTTCAACTGCCGCACCTTTCAAGAGATTTTTCCGATAAAAAATTATTAGATTTAAAAAGAGACGCGACAGGATATTTATTCAGTAAACGTCAAAACCTCAAAGCCGGCTACAAAATATGAATGAACTGTGCGATTTTCAAAAATTGCAGCACAGGTTTGAGTTTACTGTACGGGTAACGCAATTGTCAAGTTTCCGGCCTACTATTCTGTATGCAACGTGCCGCTTTCCTAGGTGGTCGTAGGAAAACATTTGCACAGTGGCTTTAGAACTTTCAAAAATTGGAAACAATTATAATTTAGATAGGTATTTCGGCTATACCTGATAATATAGCTTCTGTGCCCAAACCTAATACATTGGAAGAAGTTAGAAATCCGTATTTCTCAAGATTCTCAATTAGTACAGGCGGTGGTGATATAGAAACAATATAATGTAGGTACTCCTAATCAAGGTCCTTATTACTTATTTTACGTTCTGTGTTCACGTTCATATTTACTTGTTCTAAAACCAACTTGGTAATAATAAAAAACAAATAAGCATTAAAATTTATATTTTCTTAGGTAAGTACATATTATTATTATTATTATAATCTGCGCCGTATCATTCAGTCAAAATATTCTGGATCTTTACTGTCAGCAGGTTTAAATCCAATATAATTATTTTCCGCATCAGGAAATTCTTCTCGAATTCTGCAGACTACGCAAGCCGGTAGAACTTTTCTAATTTTTCGTCCAAAAGGTGTCCATGAATTAGCCCAATATACAAATTGGGTATATACTACATGCCGCCAAACTCTATTATCTTCATTCTTCAGCATTGTTTTTCTAGCAATACTGTATTTCTCGTTTAAAAGCATGTGGTATCTAGCAGTTCTTAGTGAATCTATGTTTAGAATAACACTCTCAAAAGATACATTATTTTGAATGCATGGTGCATTTCCACGAAGTTTATTCAGAATCTCAGACTCACAACAGCAAAAACTTTCTGTTTCCGTCTTCATAACTGCACAATTTTCACATCTACACCACTGAATATTACCGACCCGGGCAGTCAAATTTTCTGCAGAAGTCTCGTTATTATTGCTAACGCTAAGGGAAGATAAAGCACTTATTTGAGGTTCATACATATACGGTTGTACACCTGACATGATATTTTAATCCCTTGTAAACTTTTCTACGGTTTAAAAGGCTCTCACATATTGCGCAATTTCCGCGACGTAACCGGTCTTTACGGCAGTATTGCACCGGGGCTGGCGCGCTCACACTACTATGACGTCATCGCTGTATTTTACAACGCATGAACGAGAAGGAACTAGTTCGAATTGGAAAAAAGAAATATGCTATTTGAATTTGATATAATCAACTACTTAATTTTAAATAATAAAAAGAAAATCGTGTTTCATCTTTGCAGTATGCCTTTAATATCTGATGCGGTATTAACGGAAAATGATTTAACCACTTGTATTTGAAGGTCGCTTGGCTTCTGCGCATTACCTCCGGATATGTGGATATAAAAGAATGTAACACCTCTGCATTTTGGCAGAGTGGCAACTGCACGTCTAAACGAAAATTTTTGAAAACCGTTGTATAGGGCGTCAGTGTACCGTTAATTGTCCACCCAGGCCACCGGACCTATCGCCTATGGATTATTATCTCTGGGGACATATGAAGTCGTTGGTGTATTCGGTACAGTCGAACACTATGGATGATTTGCTGGATCAAATAATTCACGCTTCTGATATCATAAAGACGATCCTGACATTGTTATGAGGTCCATCACATCGATTTCACGAAGGGCGAGAATGTGCTTGTCTAATCGAGATCATTTTGAATATTCGAGATAGGAATTGACATGCAACTTTTTTGTTTTGTGAAACTTTAACAGTTCTTATTTAATAAAATAAAATTCTGACTCGCTTAGTGTTATTTTCCGCACGTAAAACTGCCAGTAACTTTATAATGATTGATTTTGGACTACATGTTTATTGGAACTTTTCGACTTAAAATAACGTGAGGAACACATGCTTAAGCTACGTACATCCTATTGCGGAACACCCTGCATATTGCACAGTTCGAGTGTATAGGGAAAGCGCCTTACTTATGAGTCGCACAAGGACAAACCAGTGGTCTACGGTTATCCATGCACATTCGAAACTTACAATATTGAAACTTTAAACATACTACACATACTACACATACTGTGCTAGGATAGCACACTGTGCGTAGAGACACACGGGTGTTCCAGTTCAACGATGTTTGGGGTAGCATTTCCGTGACGTCTTGCAGTTCACAAAAATCTGGATTTACTTCTATAATTCAATGCCTGGCGGGGTATTTGTCCGAGGAGTAGTTGGTTTAACGGTCAGTACCACTCATATGTTCCGTGTAATTCGGTATTAATTAGCTCTTGTTGATATCTGATGCACGCCCGTAAGCATATATTGTATACGGCGAGAAATATTGCATGGTTCGAGTGTGTAGGGAAAGCACCGTACTGATGAGTCCCACAAAGATGAAACCAGTGGGCCACGGTTAACCATGCACATTCGAAACATGCAATATTGAAACTTTCAACGTACTACCTATCCTAGCACGCTGTACGTAGAGATTCACGGGTGCTCCAAATCTAACGATATGTTTAGAGTAGCATTTCTGTGACGTCTCGCAGTACACAAAAATCTGGATTTAGTTCTATAATTCAATGCCTGGCGGGAATTTACCCGAAGACTAGTAAAATTCGGTATTAGAAATACTGCATGGTTCAAGTGTGTAGGAAAAATACCGTACTGATGAGCCCCACAAGGACGCGCCAGTGGTCTACGGTTATCCATTCGAAACATGCAGAACTGAAACTTTCAACAAAAACTTTATTGTTTAAATGCGTAGGTACGCATTAAATAAATTAACCGACTCAAACTTATGAGGCTAGAAAGACCATTTTTAGGCTAATTTAATTTACATTAAAATGTGAACTACTTACCGAAATTTCATCGATCGCATCAAAGGATATACTGCTATTTCTCCCATTTCTTATTCCTTCTTGAATAATATTATTTTTTTCATCTGGAAGGGAATTTTCACATCTCATTGAAGTATTAAAATACACACTTGCACCTACCTGTAGGAACTTCAAAATCTTTTTCTTGCGACTTAGACTGCTGAGAAGCTGTAAGTTTAAAATATGTCCCCTTTAATGCTATTAATTCATCGTGAGTTCCTTCTTCCACTGTCTGTCCTGCAGAAAGTACTATAATTCTGTCAGCATTTCTTACTGTTGATAAACGATGTGCAACAATGATTGTGGTGCATTCATTACAAACCTGCCGGTTTGAAATAAATTTTTTCTTTAGCATTAGTTGGCAACAAAATACACCTATTATTAATGTTATTGTTATTATTATGATTATTAGTATTATGAGTATTTATTAGGTACATTGTATATAACATATTATACAGGAGGGCCCGAAATTAGCGTGCAATATTTTACCAGCTTGTTCTGTGGTCATAATTAAGACGAGAAATTCCTCTAAGCGTTTACCGAAATATGCTTCCTAAGGGAGCTACAGCTTTCTAAAAGAGAAAGCCTGAAGACGTTTTCTTCGAAGTATCTTCCAAGAAGCCCAGTTAAGATTATGAAATTTAATGGGATATGTAAGGGCCAAATGCTGAATCTTTTGTTGTAAACACAATTTTTCAAATTTAACAGGGGCGTTTCAAATCTGGGGGTGGCAAAGGTAAGATTTACCCCAACTTTTTTAGAACATATCATTTTCATCTTTTTCATAAAAATTTGCAACTTCAGAGTTTTTTGCAAAAAAATGTGATCCTGTCTCGTTTTGATAGAAGGCACCGTTATCGAGCACAATTGATTCAAAAATGTCTCTGCATACCCAAGAAGTGGAAAACTTCGTTTGTATACTTAAACGAGACAGGAGCACATTTTTTTGCAAAAAAACTCTGAAGTTGCAAATTTTTATGGAAAAATTGAAAACGACATGTTCTAAAAAAAGTTGGGGTAAATCTTATCTCCACCACCCCCACATTTGAAACGCCCCTGTTAAATGTTAAAAATTATGTTTGCATCAAAATATTCAGCATTTGGCACTTACACATTCCATTAAATTTCATAATTTTAACTGGACTTGTTTCGAAGACATTTAGAAGAAAACGTCTTCAGTTCTTCTCGTTTAGAAAGCTATAGCTCCCTTGCGAAGCATATTTCGGTATACGCTTATAGGATCTTTTTATCTCAACACGCTGGTAAAATATTGCACGTTAATTTCGGGCCACCTGTATATGGAGCATAATGCAATATTAGGTGTCGAAGACAGTTACCATTTTTGAAATTGTTGAACAAAATGTTCAGATAAAAGATCCGAAGGTTTTCCATAAAATGCTATGAAACAGATTATCTCAGGAACTTGATAGCTAGATAAGTAGGGTTACCATATTTAGCCAGTAATAAAAGACAGTTCAAAAAATCGGGGAAGGACCGGAAGGGAGACGTGGAACGTCGGAGATGGAGGGTTTTTAAACAAAGCCAAAGCTACCTGTCGTTGCCAATGTCAAATTGTGATTGCTCCCCACCTTAAACGTCAATTACTATATCCTGTTTATTGAACAGATGCAGTAAATGACATTTGTGGGAGTGACTTGATTGCGCAGTACAGATTGCGCAAAAGTCAGCTTCACATGCTGCAAATTAGAAGACGTTGGGGAATTCAAAAATACCTAGTTTAAAACTGTTGAAGAACTTGAACAATAAATGTTACGAGAATTTCAAAAATGTGAAATAAAAATATAATAATTACTTCAAAAAATTTTAGGTATAACAAAATAACACATATCTGTCAAATGTTTATTTATTATTAGTACATTACCTGCCGCTTTTGCAGTAAATGCGACGTTTTCGGTCTTGATGTTGTCACTTGGTTTAGTAAACCAAAGAGTTGTCAGGGTTTTGGTGAGCATAAACTTTATAATTAATGATTAAATAAAAAATTACTTCGCGTACTACCAATAAGTATAACAAAATTATTTTATTTAACCGGTTTTATTTAACCGGTTTCAAAATTATTTTATTTAACCGGTTTCAAGATCTTGAAACCGGTTAAATAAAATAATTTTGTTATACTTATTGGTAGTACGCGAAGTAATTTTTTATTTAATCATGGATTTCTACCAAATAGTGAAAAGTGAAAATATTAACTACATAAACTTTATAAATATTTAAAATTCGCTCCTTGCCTTCAATTGAAAAACAGGACCTATGGCTGACAGCTGGCAACTTTTTGACGGAGAAAGAAATACTTGCTTATCCAAAATTAGTTAATACTTACAGTTATTCGTATTTTTCCTAATGTATTCACAAAATTCAATGAACTAATCAATGCAAGTACCTATTGAAAAATTCTATATTATAAACTGAATGGGCATAACAGTAAATTCAGTGACAACGTCAAAATGACAGATCGGTTTTGTTCAGTCAAGTTATTTATCTAGGAGTAGAGCTGTGTAAAATCGGTCTAACAATGGTAATTTTCTATTCAAATTTAGCGCTCATTTGTGGGAGGAGTTTTTACTGAATCTGTTCGCTAAACAGAATATAGCTGCTTACCCGCGATGTTGCTCGCTGCGAGTAAACTACCTCAATGTATTAAAGAAAGCGAGCAAAGTTGACGAGAGGTCAGCTTTACTTGCTCACTCGTTGGCGAGTAGCTAGTAAATTCGCCTAATGTAATTGGTGCTTTACTGTCACAATTACATTTACCGTCTCGATTTTAGGACAACAGTTGAAATGGCCAAGCCCAAGTGTCTTTAAGCTGATGAGAAGCCAGGAATGATGCATTTTATAGTTACAGTTTTATGAGAGGCCCCTACTTATTTCCAGTTCTTCATTCCTTAAAATTATTTTCATACATATAAGTTGTCCCATTTCTCGAGCACAGCACCTTTTAAATCGAACGTCGTGAATTATTTAATTGATTTTACAGAGGCTGTATAAGACATATTTTGCCTACGATCCACATTTTTGACGCTATCGGCATTTCTTTGAACACATTGACAAATGTGGAGGAATTTTGAAAATTAAATGTCTGGGGTAAACAAAGCTGAAGCAATAATATTTTGGTAAGATGAAAACAATATATAGGAGTAATCGCTACAATAACTAACAAAATTCCATGGCCAAA
Source organism: Xestobium rufovillosum (assembly GCA_963966045.1). Taxonomy (NCBI): domain Eukaryota; kingdom Metazoa; phylum Arthropoda; class Insecta; order Coleoptera; family Ptinidae; genus Xestobium; species Xestobium rufovillosum. The sequence goes on from OZ014498.1 coordinate 13,951,402, forward strand.
TTAAGAAATTTCAAAACTCCACAAATTAATTTTTTAAACGGAACCATTTCATTTTTACATTACAGTTTGTTGCTTTGTACTGAAAATTTTCTTTCTTTTATTTATAAACTTCCATACATCTAAAGTTAATAATTCTTCAGATAATCAACCTCAAATAGCTACCGAACCTTATTCTCCTTCAAAAAATTAATATTTTTACCTTATGGGAATCACATTTCCGAACTAACATCAAAACGGATACGTATAATAATAATTCAAGGGCGAAAAAGTAAGAATAGTCATTTCAATTTTTTAATAACAGAAAAGGTAATGGCGCACAGTAGAACGAGGCAATGTAAATAGGTGGACATTGGCGATTTTTAAAAATTATGATTTTCTCCGACCTATTTTATATTTTTATATTGTAAACATATTGTTGTTTTTAGAAAATACCTTAATTTGGTTTTGGCTACCTACACGGTGGAAAAAAAATGTGATTTCAATGGTAAAATCTATATTGGTTAAATATGACAAAATATTTACTACTATTCGGTTCCCCAAAAAAAGGTGTTTTACAAAACTCGCATTTTACACTTTGCGGCACATTGAAACTAATATATCTGAAAATCCTTTAGTGTATAAATATTGTTTTTATACTATTTTATCTGTGGTATGAGATTTCTCTTATCAGTGATTTTGTTTCTCAATTATTAAGTTTTTTTGGGTTTTAAAAAAATGGCTTCATTTGGCTAGGCTAAAATTAGGCGTTTTGGTAAGATCAAATCTTACCTAAATAATGCCCACAAAGATTGGCTGCGACCACTTGCGACCCCGCGAAATAATCGCATATTACGCTTAGGGTGCATAGGACAGCTTAAGTCAACGATTGCGTGGAGTAAGATACCTTTATAATTTACAGATACAAAAAAATGTTAAAAACAAAAGTTACAAGATACGGGGTGGTGTATATTTTAAAGGTATTTTTATTTATACAGGGTGTCCCAATATGATGGTACCGATGTCGACTTTGAAATTTTCAATGGGACATCATGTAGTTTTATGCATTTTTGGATTCTCCGCAAAATTTTGAACAAACAATATGTAACATGTCCTATACCGATCTTCATTTATTTTTGAGATATTGACGTTTGAAAATTGTAAATTTTTGGATTTTGAAGCGAAATATCTCGAAAACGGGTTAAGTTAGCGCAAAACGGCTTTGAGGCTCCTATCGTCGTTTTCAACTTTCAATCATTTGACATCAATTTCCGGTTTAAATTGCACATCCGCATCCGGTTTTAATGGAAGTGTTGGTTAAACCTGAAATACCTAACAATATGGATGTCAAATTGTAGAAAATTAAAAATAAAGGTAGGAACATAGAAGCCGTTTTGCTGTATTTTGAACCGTTTTCAATATATTTGGATTTAAAATCTTCCTGTCAATATCTCAAAAATAAATAAAGGTCGCTATAGGACAAGCCCCATATTTTTATCCAAAATTTTGCCTAGAATTCAAAAATGCACAAAACTACATGGTGTATAAGAAGGGTAGATATACAGGGTGTCTCATGGTTTATGGTACCTTAGACGTATCTGGAAATCGCAATTTTTTTATTTTTTATTATTTTTTATGGTCATAGTTGGCCGCGATCTACCTTTTAAAAATATTTTCAAGAATGCAGTGTTGCCACATATAGGTAAATTTGGCAACCACGTTGTTATTTTATGAAATGTATTTAGAATTTTCCATAGAATCCAAAACTGCATTAATATACAGGACGTTCTATTTAAAATAACAACGTGGTTGCCAAATTTACCTATATGTGGCAACACTGCATTCTTGAAAATATGTCAAAATTATTTACCGTATGTAATACACGCTTGAAAAGAAAACGATTTTTTTTACTTTGTATAAATAATATCATAAATCGAAAAACACACTCTTGCAAGAGTGTTTTTCGATTGCTACAAGATCTTGTTGCAATTTGTCTTCTTCTAGCGTTCTCAGAATTTTAATCGTAGGTTCCTGTTTCTTGCCAGCAATCAATTTTCGGATTTTTCATGAGAGGTGCTCATGAAATTGAGTGCCGGTTTTTCAAAGAATCCAACACCGGGTTAAGTCTGACACCGGCTTCGTAGCTATGATACAACCAATCAGAAAGCCGGTATCATAGCAACGAAGCCGGTGTCAGACTTAACCCGGTGTTGGATTCTTTGAAAATCCGGGCCTGAGTCTTATAAAAAATCTTTGATTTTAAATAAACATACCGAGTTGCATAAAGTTTAAATCATATAACTTGGCGTATGGGTTGACACATGCATGTGAACTAATTTGTTTCGACATTGACAGTAGTGTGACACTAATACTAGTTTCCATGATAACATACGAAACAAGCAAAGACGTACAAATACATTGCTATCCAACATTATAAATGAGAATGAGTGAAATAAAGAGTTACAATGGAAAATCTTGATTATTTCATCTTACGTTAATAATTAGCGGCCATATCAACTAGTTGCGTGCGAGAGAGACATCAAACTAACATGATGCGTAGATTATTTCAATCATACGCCAACTTATATTATTCAAACTTTATGTTAGAATCTAATATTGCGGCCATAAGAAAAAACAAAGTTGATGATGGTTGACAGGAACCGAAACGTCGAATTGGAATTCTGACACCACCTTGTAGAGGTGAAAAAATTGCTACACAAAAGTATTTCTCGATTTTTATAAGCTTTTGATATAAAGTCAGAAAAAATAAAAAACTAAAATGTTAAATTTCTTTTTTTTGCGGATGTATCCGGAAGGCCTAAGAATATTTTTAGTTTCTTATTTAAGTAAGCTTTAAAATGAGCAAATTTGTCAAATTTAAACGACACATTTGCTATACCTTACGATTTTTAAATCGTTACGGTAAACCTCGAGTCTTAATCACCCTGTACTCTGTATTACGTCAATTTTTTAATCAAAATTGGAAAAAAACATCTTATACTGTTATCAAACTAAAATAACTAATTCAAAATAATAAGACCAAAAAGTTATTGCGAATGTCCTCGAATGTCCGGGTTTTCCTATACTTCGATCTACTGTGTGGCGCTGTAAACGTTATCCTTGTGAAGATGGTTAGACATTTCATTCTTTAAAAGTTTCTTATTCATTATATTCTCTCGTCAAATAAAACTCGTGCTATGATTAATAATCATGAATATTATTCCTGAAACCGAAACAACACATTCAACTCGTCCTTCGGACTCGTTGAATCTGCAGTTCGGTTTCAGTTCAAAAAGTATATTATACATACAGTGTCTAAGGTGGCTTGAACTTGGGCCTCGCTGGTTGCATCTAAAGCAGAAGTAGCTTCATCAAGAAGAAGTATACTGGGGTTTCTAACCAGAGCCCTTGCAATAGCAATGCGCTGTTTCTGTCCGCCAGAGAGTTGTGCGCCTCTTTCTCCAATTACAGTATTATATCCTTTGGGCAAATTGATTATAAACTCATGAACATTCGCTTTTTTCGCAGCCCTTTCAATGTGGTTCTGAGTTGCCAATTTATTTCCATAGCTGATGTTTTCTGCTATTGTTGTAGCAAACAAAACTGGCTCTTGGCCAACAACTCCTATGTGTTCCCGCAGCCATGATAAATTTAAGTGTTTTATATTATTATCATCCAAAGAAATCTGAAAAAATATTTAATTTTGTTAGTCGGTACCTACCTCACGCCGCATTTCAATCAAGGCATAAACCGAGGGGCCAACAGCTGACCAAAATGTGTACACCAGAAATCCATTTTTGTCAAATAAACCCACGGAAATCCAAAAAATCCATGGAAATCCGCAGAAATCCATGGACATCCATGGGAATCCTCAGAGATCTACAGAAATCCACGGACATCCGTGGGCATCCACAGAAATCCACGAACATCCATGGACATCCGCGAAAATTAAAAAAGTCAAGTCACCGAAACTACAAATATACAAAAAATTCAATGATAAGTTCTAAGCGGTGATCCATAATACTGCTCCAAAAATGGAATTTATATTCTTGTCTCCTTTTTTGAGTACCTATACGCATTCATTTTTAACAGGTATAGCTCAACAAGCAGCATCTAGTTGATTAATTGCAGTGACCCTTAGTTCACGAATTATACTGGTCTAAGTAGATAGTTTAACTTTTAGTTAAGTACACGAAAATATGTTATTATTTTAAAGAAACTGAGGGGGATAGAAGAAAAATTATTGCAGATTTATAATGGTCTAGATATGGTATAAATCAAAAACCCAAGGTTTTTGCTTATCAGTGTTATTTTTAAGACAGTTGCCGCTATAAAGCAATAGTTATTGTGAATTTTATTAGAACTTTTTATTATATCTTTTACAAACAAACAGACAGGTATGTAAGAGAAAAACGCAAAAATATAAACTCGAAAAATACAAAAAAAGTGTAAAGCGAAGTGGACTTATTTTTGTTTCATTTGTGTGTAAATATCATTAATTTGCTTCAACTGCAGATCACTTAGTTGCAACGGTACTTCGTCATCTTTAATTTCGGTCTCTATAGGCCCGTAAAAAATGAACTCTCCCGAAACTTTAGAAATATCATCTGGTTTTGGCCACAAGAATTCTCTGTCACTATTTCTTTTTTTTCTCAAAAACTTCACTATGTATTTATCCTCGCATTCATCATTGCCAATTTTTGTGATTAGGCCTAAATACCACCGTTGCTCGTAATAGATGGCATAAAATTTTCCGCATTGTGGCTGAAGCGAGGGCTGAAGAGAATCTTCGAGGTTTCGATTAAAAGCGGAAGTTCCAACAATCGATGTTTGTAGGATGATTTGAAAAATAATCCTGGGAACAATCCATATTTTCAGTGGTTTCGTCAGAAAACGTCTCAGTGTCTGTGCTGTCAGCGTATTTGACACTTATTTCGTCGGATTCGGAATTAGACTCGGAATTAGATATTGATTTTTGGCTTGCGTTTCTTCTACGAATAGATGCGCACAGTCGTTCCCTTGCAGTCTTCTTACTCTTTGGTAAAATTTTGATCTTTGGTTTAACAATACCGTGACTAGTGGTTTTTGATTTGCTGGTAAAAAATCTTCGCAATCTATCAGTGCTCACTCTGTGTGTTGATTCTTCTAACAGCCAACATAATGAAGATTTCTTAATGACCGTTGACTTCCCGTCTGCCACTGCTACTCGTACTAGTGGTCCCTTTTCATAAACAGTATCTCTTTCTTCTAACATCAGCTTTAGTGAGAAATCTTTCAACAAAAGTTCTTTACCAATGCCTGCTATACGTAGATTGCACATATCAGTGTGTATGACGGATTGGGGATCAGATAAGTCATAGTTTTCGTTATCTTGACACTGCACCGGTGGTAACATCTTAAAAATCTCACATCCATCACCTTCTGCAACAGCTAATTCGTAGTTAATGTCATTTTCGAGGTCATTTTCTTTTTCATCTTCTACTTTAGGTGTTGGTAACGCAACAGCAACACAATTCCAACTCTTTTCTGAAACTTGCATTCCCAAATTTTCAGCGAGCTCTAGCGCGTTATGTAAAGCTTTTTCCACAGTGGTCTGAATGCAATCATCTGACAAGTTTTTCAAGTCAGACATGGTATTTGGCCCTTTCTTTGCTTTATTTTCTTCTCTGGGAAAAATGAAAACCCCTTGGAGATCATTTATAATATTATTAATAGTTGTGATTCTGCCCAGTCTTCGAATAATGTCCCTAATACTATAATTAACCACAGTTGAATATGTCGTAGTCATGGACCTTGTTGCTCTGAATGTCTTTTCGCATGTTTGGCTACTAAAAAGGTGAGGAAGGAACATGTCATTTGTCAAATTCGGATTTTCGCGAAAATTGGTACAGATGTTGATGAGAGCATGGGCATTTAACTCTATACAGAGGTAACAATTTGAGGTAATAAAGTTTTCAGCAATCTTGAGAGATGGATGATCTGCTATCCATTTGCGCCAAATACGCGAAAAAAATACACAAAACCATATTTTGTATATCCGCTCTTTTGCATCTAAGGCAGGGTCCAAGTAAGATGCTATAGCAAACTGCATTAACCTGAGATACGCCCGTGTACCTTCACTTCCGGGAATATTTTCAAGCAATTGGATTACTGGTTCAGAACACATCTTTTCTGCAGACTTGAAGCACATTTTATCTTCTCCTTTTAAATCAGAGACTGTTAACCGATGTTTATCTTTTGAGAAATTAGCAATGAGCTGCTCCAAATGATCAGGTAACGCAGTAAATAATCCAATTGTTAAAGTTGCCTTAGGATTAAGAAATCTTGAGCGCAGTTTTGTTGCGATATGTACAGTATCCTGTACATAGGATATGTCGGAAAAATCATTTTTCTTATATCCTGCTTGATACCATTCCCACTTAAACGTTTTGTCATTAGTCTGCGGTGGAAGTAAAGCATGCTGGCGCATTGTTTTTAACAGACGAGTGTCGCCGTCACTGGAGAAACCTAGTAAGATTATACCTCGCCTTTTCAGGTTTTCTTTGATGTGTTTCCATCTTTTTGTGACATCGTTTGAATCAAACTTATTATCAGTTCCGAAAATAACGAGGCAATATGATGGCGCAGAATTTGACAGAGGCTGAGCCATTACTAGGTAGGCGTAATTCGATTTAGAACTTGTCAGAAAGTAATCTTGAATTGCTTTCGCAGATGTGGCTAGAAACGCATCTGTTTGGGGTAAACCATCGACTAACGGTTGAGTGAATCCAACCAATTTGTTACTTTTCGAGTCATATTCGATTTTGCCAGTTACTCTCGTTCCGTCCTCGCTGATCCATAAAACTTTTGGCAAGTTTCTTTCTTCCAAAAACGTAACAAAGGCCATCATAATCAAATACTCCCTCTTCGGCTGTATCTCCAGTTTTAGCCACATGATTGTTTAAAGTGCTTATCGACGGTAAAGCACCTTTCATATTCTCGTAAATCATTTCATACAACAGCCTTCCCCCGATGTAAAATAAATACAATGAAAACTTTTTAACAACGTCATTGTAATGATAGCGACTTCTGGAACTGCTGGAATTTTGGATTGAAATGTCAATTAACATCTTTAGCAATTGACTTCTATGGTTTGCTGAAGGCTCCCCATTAAACCGTGGTAGTGCTTCTATCGTCGCATTAAGCCTAGCACCAACTGATTCAGTTTCGTCTCCGTGAATAACATTGCCCATAATACTCTCCACTTCTCTTTCCACTGTACTAAGCAAAGGAAAAAATGAAGTTATAACTGTCTGATTGGTGACTTCGTCTTCACGCTTCCTTCTTGCCCTCTTATTTCTTTGGTACTTTTCAGATGTCCATTTCCTCTTCTCATTACATATCAAATCTTTTGGCACTTTTTGGTCAGTATGGAGTGTAGAATCCTCATTGTCGGACAAAATTTCAAGGGAAACCTTGTTATCAGCGCTGGAATGCACCATTGCCTGGACAATAACTTGGTTACTCAAAATTTTGATCTTTGGTGAACCTGCTCCATCTTGCTCAATAGCTTCGTGCTCGGCTTCGTGTGTATTTTTCGGTGATAAATTGGTATTTTCAATAACGTCATCACTAAATTCACGTTCGTTTTGTGTGGTTGGCTGTGTCTGGGTCTCGCTTTTAGTGATATTTCCCACTGTGTCTCGTTCAGAACAATGCATGTCAAGGTTAGATTGAGTACTACCACTTGGTCTTGACACCCGAATGAATTTCATTATTCCCTGCTGTTTCTTGATCGAACCTTTATGTTTGGTAGATTCATTTTCCAGTGATACACCAGCAGGCAATACTTGTGGGCGGCTGTTTTTGTCTGCCACTTCATCTGCTACACCTTTGGACTGCAGATACAGATTGAAATGCTTAGTCAAATGTCGGTGAAGGTTTCCATAAACCCAGCGCTCAGAGTAGTTCACTTTTTGAGTGGACTTTATCATCTGATATTTGCACATGCAGTAACATGTCATAATACAGCACAATTCGCCCCGAATATTTAGTTTTGTTTCGAAGGAGATCTGAGAAAATTTATCTCTGAAGTAGTGCCATTGCTCATCGTTGGAACATTTAGACTTGATCCAGTTTCTCACCGTTTGAGAAACTTGTGTATTTTCCTTAGTTAAATTTGGAGCGAGCTTCGGGACGTGCAAACGGGGCCCTACTGAAATATTCACTATTAAGTAGTCAGATAATGTCTAGAAATACCTCGAGAAATACTATGTACCTTTTTTCTGATTCCTGTCCTCTTGTTTATCATCAAATTCTAAATCCTCTGAACCGCTATATCCCGATCTACTCAATGTCCTTTGTTCAGACTCGGATTCTGCGGTTCCTTTCTTAAATTTATCTTTGAAGAATTTTGAAAGTAACAGCAGCAGCTTCTTATGTCCAAGCAAAAATTTGAATTTTTTTGGATTCTTATAAAAAACGCCATAAAATTGCTCGTATTCGCTTTCTGGAATTAAATCGAGAGCTGTCTCTGATATCATAAATTTCTCTATCTCTTCCAAATCTTCCTCAGAGATGTCGCGCAAGATTGCAGCGTTGTTGCATCCATTGATTTTTAACACATTCTTCAGAGAATCAGGTACGGAAATCTTTAGAGCTTCTTCAAATTCACGAAAGCAATCCTCTCCGAACACAGGTTTAGGTTGGAGGTCCATTCCAGAAGGAAATAAAAACGAATCAATATTATACCTGTAAAGTATTACACGTACCTACTGTACAATACTATCAGCAGAGAATTATAATAATTGGTGAAAGAGGCCAGAGAATTAAGAAAACTAAGGTTAGAATTTTATAGTCACAAATATTCTGTTTAAATTTTTCGAAACACGAGCCAGTATTTAGGCTATGTCCTAATATAACGAACATAGTAAAAAATAATCGAATGTGCTTACTTACTTTGTAACTCTTATTATAGCAACTTCGCACGCGTACACTTTCCACATATAAGTACTTCAGTTTTGTTTGCAAACAGTTCAAGGCATGAGGTGCGTGCGCATTTGCGCATGCGCACTTGCCACTTCGACAAACATGGAAATCCACGAACACTCACAGACATCCACGGAAATCCGCGGACGTCCACATAAATCCATGGACATCCACAGAAATCCACGGACATCCACAGACATTCATGAAAATCCATAGACATCCGCAGATATCCACGGAAATCCATGGAAATCCACATGGGTGTACACCAGAAATCCACAGCTGTTGACCCCTCGGCATAAACATAACTTGCCAACAAAATTATTTGAAATCGTAATAAAGCTAATTTTGGGACTGATTAGAGAAATTTATTTATTTACGTATTTATTTATGTTTTTTGTTGTTTAGGTGAGAATAGACCATTAAATAGGACTATGATTTTTGGCAAGAAAGGATGCCGCCACTGTAAAACCATTAGTTATCTTATACGGTGCTGTTATTTTGTTGGCAACTTTTATACTTGTTGCCATGTTCCGGTGCAGTGCTTGGGCTGCTTGAATGTAAATATCTTTGTTCTCCTCGTTCTCTCATAACCGGTCATAGCTTTACCGGGGCACGTTGTTAAAGGTCTTTTCTAGGTCGTCAAACCCGAGTTGGGTTTCCAGGTTCTGGTCCAAACGTTCCTCCGTCACTTGCCGAAGGCTGAATACAACTATCTACGCAGGATTTCCCTGCTATAAAACCGTTCTGCTCTTCAACGTCTGACATGCGAGCCTCTGTGCTGTTTTTCATAAGTTTTTCATAACCTCGCCAAATATGGGTGCTATCGAGTTAATAACTCTGATATAGTTCATACCAAACTTTTAGACTCATAAATAGTAAAACAGAAATCCGCTCGATCTAAGAAAGCGTGATCTTCGTATGCTCGACGAGAACTTCAAAATACAATATTATCGACTTTCTACCACTGCAGTGCTGGTGCGTGTAAGTTCCAATACAGGGAGGGCCAATAGTGTGTAGTTGGTCCATATCTCTGGTTCTCTTCAAGTTATCAAAATCGTAACTTTACAAGTATGTGGAGAACCCCAAGAAGCATCTGATAATATTATTTTGGTGTATATAGTGTTTTCACACTCTGGGCACCAAACCTATTTTTTTTTTAATCGGAAGCCCCACATTTGTTTGCATATTTGAATTCCCAATAAAATTTTATGAAAGTTGATATACTACGCGATAGGGCTTAGAGTGAGCGATTTTAAGATATTACCATTTTAGTGCCAATGTGAATCCTAATTTGAGGAGCTGCTGACGTCTACTGATCGAAGCTATTTAAGAGTTCTTTATTGGACTAAGTTCACAGACTGCTTTGTTTGTAAAATCCATGAATACTTTTGTCACAATACATAATATCATACAGGGTGGAGAGCTTGCGCAATATGGATTTCTTCTTAAAAATTTCAAATGCTCGCCCTGTATATTATATTTCCATATTTGATAACACCGGATTAAGTCTGACGCCGGCTTCGTTGCTATGATACAATCAATCAGAAGGCCGGTATCATAGCAACGAAGCCGGTGTCAGACTTAATCCGGTGTTGGTATCTTTGAAAAACGGAACCAAGGTGTTCCATTCAACATTTTTGAGAAAAGCTCAATTTTGTGCAAGTTAACTACGCTGTGCAATATGAAGTATTTTGGAAAAAGTGTCAATGGATTTTACAAATAGAGTATCCTGTGAACCTAGTCCAATAAACATTCTTATGGTAGCTTTGACCAGCAGACGTCGGTAGTTCCACAAATTTGGGTTCACGCTGGCACTGAAATGGCCATATCGTGATATCGCTTACACTAAACCTCACCGAGTAGCAAATCAACTTTCATGAAGTTGTATGGGGATTCCAAATACGTAAACAAATTTAGGGCATTTCATTTAAAAAACCATAACTTTGGTTTGGTACTTAGCATTTGAACATCCTGTATACAGGGTGTTACAAAAATGTAGGTCAAGCCGTTAACCACGGATTATCTGGCCGAAGATAATGGGATTTTCCTTATGCCATTTTTCATTTAGGCTTCTTTCTTTCAAGATTCAGGGTGTTAAAGTTAAAATTTAAAAACATTTTTTCATATGCCGGCACAATATTTGTGTAATTTTGATCAAAAAAATTGATGCGCGAACGGAGGAAAGGGAAGGTTGTAATACCCATTGACCCCCAATTTTTCTCTGCGCACCTCTATGATTTAAAAGTATTATTTTTTATACCAAGCTTTCATTTCTTTTATTTTTTCCCTCATTTGACTATGTGTTGTTGATCCACTCGCTGTTTAAATCTCTTTCTTTTAAATCTTTTTCTTAGGTGACGAACTAAGCTCCAGAAAAATGTCCTTGGATGGATATGTTCCTAAGCTTCAGAAAAATGACCTTGGATGGTACCTTTTTTGTTATTAATTATTTTGACAACTTAACGCCTACCTGTCTTTCTTTCCAATTCTAATTTGGCTGTTAGACGTTATGCAGGAAAGTGTCCGAATCGGTACCATCCAGCGGTTTTTCCATGCACATTCGAAACATTTAACATGGATACTTAAAGCTAGTATAGCACAAAAGTACGTAGAGATACAAAGGTGCTCCAAACCCAACGATATGTTTGGGGTAGCACCCCGTAAGAGATCTCGTAGTACCTACACAAAATCTGAATTTACTTATATAATATATAATATATAATAGGAATCCAAGTGAATATGAATATTTCTCTGTCTAAAGATTCTTCACGAAGGTTAATTAGTCTTTCTCCATTACCATGGATACGATAATCACCAAATTTACCGACCACATTATTTCTGTCCCCATACTTCCAGTTTCAGCATTAAATTTCCTATAATTAAACATTACTTCTTCTCTTTACGATTACCTACTGATGTTCTCCAATGTTTCAGCAAATTTTGTGTAAAATTCTTCATCGGCATTCATGACGTCATCCGAAAGCGCATGCACTTCGATAATCACCAGATCCCATCTTTCAACGATATATCCAAAGACATTACATTCATCATTCATGAATGTTATTTTGCCTTTTAATGTTTACATATTTTGTAATCTTGTTCATCCCAGTTATTGCAGGTTTTTAGGTTTTTTTATTAAATAAATAAAGAAGCAATTTATTTAAAAGGTCTTGTTGAATATTTCAGATATCGGTTTTCAAAGACTTATTTAATAGGTAGGTACTTACTTCACCAACTATTGGATCGTAGAATCGTTGTATCAGTTGGATTATTGTAGATTTACCACAACCAGAACTGCCAACCAATGCCACTGTTTCTCCAGCTTTAATTTCTAAATTAAATCCTTGGAGTACCTTTAACATTTACAATAAAAAAAGTCTTCCCCGTTTCATGTATTTCGAATGGCGGCCATGGAGTAACCAAATTCGGGGATTCATCATGGCAACTACGATAATACCTTTTTCAAAATATTTGACGAATCCTCTATAATTAAATGGCAGTAGGGGTCATATGAGGCGCCCTTTATTCTGATCATGACCACCAACTTTCATAACATTCCACCAAATTTCATAACATTCCACCAACTTAGTTCAAAATGGAGGATTCAGTAATTTGGAAAGTCTCACTTTTTAATAGTAGCGAACACACAAAACAGATAGTTATTGTTATACATGTTCTGAATGAAGAAATTTTTCGAAGGAGCCCTTCCTTCGCCCATACTGCAAATTACGAGGTAAATTATTTACACCAACATGGCGCCCGACTGCCATATCTTTTGGAACACAAGTGTCATATATGTTTTGAAAAATGTACATTCTGTTGCACTACTTGCAATTAAGGCTTCCTGAATGTGGTTGCTGTACCTATGTCACGCCATTACTGTTAAAATATAAGACTTTCTGAAATATTAAACGATTAAACCCGCGGCCATATTGAAATGCGTCAATGGAATACTATGAAACTAGGTGGTGTTGTTCAAAATGAAGAGCGCTTTCTAATGAGCTCTCACTTGAGCCCTATTGTCATTTAATCTTTTATGGCAAAATGGGGCCCGGCCCCAATCTTTAAAAAAGGTGTAAATTCCCTTTAAATTTTCCCTAATTTGGTTCCTCTCTACCACACCATTCAAAATATGTACATGAGGTGGAGATTTTTGGGCACTGCTTAAAATTATTTAGATTACCTGCATTTTTTCTCTGGAAGGATAATGAAAATAGACATTTTTGAATTTTAAGTTACCCTCAACCTTTTCCAGTTTGATTCCACTTTCCTTTGATTTGTTTATGATAGGTTCACTGTCAAGTATTAAAAATATTTTCTCCGCGGCTCCAGTAGCACTACTGAACGTTTCAAAATAAGGGGTCCCCATTCCAAAATACCAAGAAGCCATAATGACGATAGTGAATACCTTAAGAATTATTTCAGATAAACACAGTTTAATCCAGCTCTTTGTTAATATCTACATACATATTTTAGTTACCTGTTTATATTTAATTTTTGTACTTCATCCAAAAAGTACACTGCTCAGAATTGTCTAAGGAAAAAAAAACTATTGTTTCAAAAATATGCGTCATGTAAGTTCGTTGGATATAATACCATAGCGTGATGAAAAAAGAATTGATTTGTTCGTTTTATTTATCAAAAAAAACTTAAATTCAAAGAAAGGTGGACGGTAAAAAATTTCGCCTTTTAATGTTTCTGTTTCACATCATCTCTGAGCATATATGGTCAGTTTAATTGTTTGTGTTGAACATAAGACAACAATTTACAATATAACGACGAAATGTTACGTGCGATGGGGATGATTGAATTTGGTGGTTCACAAAGTCAGGTAGCGGCCGAATTTGGAGTATCGCGAAGTGTAATGTGTCGATTGTGGGGACGATACCAGGAGACTGGCGATGTGGCCGAAAGACACGAAGGCCGTAGAAGAATAAAAAAACACCTGCCCAAGACCGATTTATTATTCTTCAAGCCATCAATTATGACACGAGAACTTTCTGCGGATCTCCAAAATGTACATGCCGTAACGATTTCTGGGGAAACCGTCAGAAATCGTATCCATGAAGCTGGCGGTCTTCATTCTCGTCGAACAATTAGAGTATCTGCACTTCGTCACGGCAATCGCGAAGCTCGTCTTGAATGGGCTGAAGAGCATGTTCAATGGGGTCTGTGATGGTATGGGCTGGAATCGATTTGCACCATAGAACGGGACTCGTTTGTCTGGATGGAACCATGAACCAGCGGCGTTTTACTGAACAAGTCCTTGTACATGTTGTGCAACTATATTCATATGATGCTGCTCCAGATTTGGTTTATATGCAGCATAACGCTTGTCCTCACATTACACATCAGATACAAAATTGGTTTGAAGTAGAGTACATAGTCCTTTTGCCATGGCCTGCTCAGTCTTCCGACCTCAACCCCATTGAGCATGTGTGGGACATGCTGCAGAGACAACTTCTTCCAGTTATGGCAAACATTCAAGGCCGTTTTGCCTTTGAAAATGCACTAAGAGAGCAGTGGACCCTTTTGTTTGCCACAAGATGCAATCGATAGGCTGATTTTAAGTATGCCTAGGTGGTGCCGGGCAGTCATTAATGCCCGATGAGGCAATACATCGTATTAAGTACAAATTTCAAAAATTAACGTTATCACAAATACACTTTTATGTTAATACACAATGTATTGGTTTCCAATTAAATGTTTATTTTCGTTATTAAACAAATAATGCAAAACATTACATGTTTATTTTTAGTCAAATTTGTACTAGACAATAAAAATTATTTGTGTTCCTTAGACAATTTTGAGCAGTGTATATAAACAACACTTGTGGCATGGTTTATATCTATAATTCTCTAGCCACTTCAGAGAGCAAAGCTCCTGTGACTGACTTATCTTTTGCAAAAGAATATGATAAAGAAATGCAGCTTTGAATATGCTCCATGTGAAAAAAGTGGGCCATTTTTCAGTTGCTATTGAAATATCCAAAAGGGACCTTTGAATTCCTGCCACTTGGCAGTTGGGGGTGTTCGAAGGCGTTGTCTTCTTATTCAAATAACACGAGGATTTGAGTTACGTCTCATTTGAGAGACCTGCAAATTTTTGATTAAATCATTTGTAAGGTTGCAAAAGTAAACATAGTGGATAATCAAAATTGATAAGTGTTTACTTTGGACGTTCTGACGTCACGCCATGATGAGTTCGTCAACGCAGGTGGGAGAAGCACGCGCGCGTCATACGAGACAACAGTCAAGCGAGATGGATGGTAGTTGCGCCCGGCACTAATGTGACGTCATGTGTTTTCATCCGGCACTACTCCTCCCGCTAGAAATCTGGAAGTGAACCGCCGAAGCTAGACCCCACTCTCCGCTTATAAAAGTGGAGGATCCCGAGAAGAAATTCTGTACCTGGTCGTCCGGCCCTCAGCCAGGACCAGTACTCCCAGCATCCGAGATGATGCTGGCCGCTCCGATCCGAAACAGAAGTAACTGATTGAACTTACCTAAGTTCGCCGTGTGATTAACTGATAGTCAACGAATAATAAATATAAGTGAGTGCACGGTCTTTGATAGTTATTATTGTGAAATACTAACAATCAAACACTACCTAGACACGAGTGATCTAGATCCAGTTTATGCGTAGCGAGAGAGTATATGCGGCAGGAATTAAGGGTGTCTGCTGGTGTGGGTTGGATCGATCTGGTAATCTCGTGTGACATAAGTCAATAAATGAGACGATATACCGGCGGAGATCGATCACACCTGGCTCAATCGGCGGCCCTTGGTGTATCCAGCTGCAATACCATCTACTTCCCCGAAACGTATAACCCGGTGGCGTATAAAAGGAGATTGTACTCTGGTGCTACCACGAAAATCACCTACCGAAACCCAGTTAAGGAGTGCATCTTGGTGCTGCCACGTAAACTCCGGGAAACCGATAATAATTCAGTCTAATCAAGCGAGTCATTCGAACGCCCCAGATGTTTCGCGATTAAAATGGAACTTATCGAACCTTCTCTTTGAGTATAAAACAGACGTAATATGCCGCGGGTTAGTTAGGCTTTGTATAAACTGATATGCAACCGAGTATGCAACAATATAATAAGTGATAACGAATGAGGACATTATTACATTCCATCGCATGACCAGTGTCCAAAACATGACTGGTAAGTGCGCAAATGGAGTTGTCGGTTCTGCAGTTGCTTTTGTGACTGGCAATACGACTACTAAGTTTTTTGATAAGTTATTATAAAAGAAGCTTTATGACCTGACCTCCACCTGACAGAAGTAAAAGTACCAAATCTGAATGCGAGAATATGAAATCTAATGCTCATTTTATTCGACATGGTGCTCATTTAAATTGTTCCCTTTTTAGAAAACCGCATTCGAACACTTTGGGGAGGGGGAAAATTACAAAATCGTTGTAACAATTAAAAAGATTTTTGGACAAAAGTTGCTTATTTGGAGGCAGTATTGTGTTTGGCAAAATTGAATTTTCATTAAGTTATTTTAAAAATTAAGGTTGTATTTTAAAAACGAATTTTTGTTGAAACAAAACTTTGCAAGTCAAATGCTTAATTTAAAAATCTTGCTGCTTTGAGTTCCTACATTACAATTGCGTATCAAAACGTAATACATACAGCAATGACATTTGTAGCAGTGTATACTATTTCACTCTCAGGTAAGTCTCTTTCTTCAATAATTAATCCAATACCATACCAAAAAGATAAGGCATAACAAGAGAAAACAAAGAACCAAAGCAATCCGTTACTCATTGACGAAAATAAAGATCTTTTAATATTGTTGTTCCTTGCAAAAGTTAAATATTCTCTGTATCTTTTACTCTCCTTATTCTGGCCCTCAAATGCAAGTACTGTTCTAATAGAACTTAAAACTTCTTCAGCAACATAACTAGCAGAGCCATATGCTTCCATTTCTTTTACCGCAAATTTACTTGATAACTGAAAATATTGTTTGCAAGACTGTAGATGAACATTTCATGCTACAATAAATTATACTCACCCAAGTAACCAATCCCATGGTTACTATAGATATGGGTAACGATATCAAACTTATTAGTGCCAATTTCCATCCCAAAATTAAGCTTATTATAACTCCAGAAACAAAGGCAGATTTATAAAAAACAAATATCGCTAATTTCTCCCCCATAGCTTCTTCAATTTTAGACAGATTTCTAAATAACAATCACTTCATGAAACTTAACAATTTAGTGCCGGTAAAAAATCTTACTCAGTCAATGTTGCCGCAAAATCTCCAGTTTGATGTACGTCGTACCAACCAACATCTTGGTTTAACATCTTTTCCAAAAACAGTTTGCGCATATGAAATATCTGAAACCATTAAAGACATCAAACTGTTTCATTGTTTCCAGCAAAAACGTGCAGCTATGCTGAGTTTTAGTAAACTGCATATTATATCCCATTCCGGTTAACAAGGCAGTAAAAAACCAATATGAAGTTAGTCCGGTCAATACTACTAGTTTGTTTCACGTTTGTACGTACCTGCCTTAGAGCACTACAGTTCAGAAGTGTATTGGCAATATATGTGGAAATTAGAACAGCGAAGCCAATTAATAACAATCCAACACAGAAATACAACATTTCTGTACGAAACGCATCATGAATTTCCTGCACTTCTAGGTCTGTTAACGTGTCATTGTGTATTTTTATTACATAATCCACAATACTTCCTGTTATAGCTCCAAACAAGTACATGACGCCAGGTTGCAGTAACCCACAAAATATGGAGGCGAGCAATCCTACGATTATAAGAACTGCATCTATTGGAGTGGCATAACGGAACTAAAAATTAAAATCCATAAATAGCAAGCAAAGATTTCAACTCTATAGTCAACAACTGCATTAGGTCAAAACTATAACAATTGCGCTTTTCTCATATAATAACGGACAGTTTAGATTTTACCGGCAAAATTTCTCAATTATAACTAGAGGTTGCCCAGCAAGTTTGCAACTTACAATAATTCATCAGTCGAGCAATCTTTTAACTATGCCACGACGTCACGAGCATTAATTTATTGTAAACCTCGAGTCTGCAATCGACAAATCTAAACTCGAAAGGTATTCACCATGAATATTTCACGGCAATTCCTACAAAATTCGAATGTAAACTTCTTAAGTGAAAAAATGCATGTCGTCTAATTAAACAATATTTTATGAAGGATGTCAAAGGGGTAGTAACTGTAGATTGGACGTTTTTGCATTACGTTTACAGGGGAGTTTCAAGATGCTCTTAAAAAGTACGTGTTTTACGAGGGCGTTCAATTCCTTAAGGCCATCTTCCTTTCCTGTTGAAGGTTCCATATGCTTATATTTCATGATAAATTTAAATATCAGTCGAATAAATTGAAATCGTTATACATTTGAGAAAGTTACTAACGAAAAATGAGAATGGTGCATTTTCGCTTCCGAACACCCCAAACATGATTTTCCCAGACACCGTGACCGTTTTAGTTTTCAACCCATAATCAGCGGAGATGAAAATATAGACTTTATACTATCTAACAGCCCTTTACTGTTTCTCTTGAAAAGAAAATTCACAGACCTCGCATCTTACGCAAGTATCATAGGCGTATTGAAAATACCGACACAACTGCTCGGTTTCTAAGATGTCCAACAAAAGTGATCTGTGCTGTTTCAAGTTAGTATATTATTGATACAATAAAATAAAAGAAATGATTTGTGACAAGCACAAGGCACATAGTCAAACTGACGCAATACGTAACAAAATATTAACGCATCCGTTTTGTACAGTTTGGACTTTTATTGCAACGCGATATCCCTCTTAAGCCTCGCGCGCACTGCACCGACCGTCACGACCGACCGGAACGGCATGGATTTTTCCAAAAGTTAGTTGCGTTGATTGTTATGGTGGTGCGCGCACTATACGGACATCGGCACGACCGACCTGCAACGGACCATTCGCACTTTCCGCCATTTCACAAAAAGTCGAAGCGAACGAACTTTTGGGAATCCGCGGCGTGCCGTGCCGGTCGGTCGGTGCAATGCGCGCGTTCATTCGGACAGCCGTAACCGCCGTTTTCGTCATTTTAGCTCAGCCTCTGTAGAATAGACATGGATGTGGGAACATTAATTTCCTTAGTGACAGCTGATAAGCAGTGTCGATGCGGCCGGTCGTGACGGTCGGTGCAGTGCGCGCACTCCTATAAAAATGCTGTCCATGCCGTCCCGGTCGGTCGTCCCGGCCGGTCGTGACGGTCGGTGCAGTGCGCGCGTACCTTTAAACGGTACTCGCGCTCGCCGTACCTTAGTTTACATCTGGCTAGCGCTCTCCATCCAATTTATTAGCGGCCTCGACTGCGCGCGCCGCCAACAGAATCTGTCGCGTGTCGATACATTTTTCGTAAGATGAGTCCCATATACACGAGACCAGAAGTATTTTCAATACTAAAATCCTTCTGACTGCTACACCCCCCACATTTTTACGACGGCTGCGGGGTGAAATGAAATTCGGTTTGACAGATTTATGCGCCATGGACCCCGTAGAGGGTCATGAATCCTTAGAATCAAACGTCACTTTTTAAGGCCGGGTGACATTTGGGATTCTCCTGCTTCAAAAGTAAGTTTCCGGAAAATGAATTTCTGCCTTTTCCTGAATCAACCTGCGATGCTGTACATGACCAAGTATTATTTTTCACGTTTCGTGCCTCCGCCCCCGCCGCAGGGTGCGAAATATTAAAAGGTGCAGCTGCCGGCTGATAGAAAATAAACAGGTGCATCAACCTGATCTATTTTCATTCCCGCCAAATTGCTCAAAAAATTAAAACTTGAATGACATTTTCGGAATTTAAAAAAATCGGCTTTTTTAAGGTCGCCCTTTACTTGCTGTTTTCGAGATACCGATCGAAAATTCTGATTTACTCGTGCCTCGAGTAAAGAGGTCACCGAGTGTCACCTCTCCGCTATAACATTTACCACCCCCAAGTAATTTTCTTTACAAAACGCTGTCACTATTAGGGGTAAATTTTTATTTTCAGCGGCCGCGATAAAATTTTCGTAAAATTCTTTCATTTCCCGAAACCCCTAAGATTCTGATATGTTAAGTGAAAATTTCAGCCCTCCACTCCGAGGGAAACATGCCAAAATAATCAATTTTCTACATACAAAACTTTGAATTTAATAAATTGGTAGTTCAAACTTGAAAAATGTGGCTTCTTTCATTTGTAGTTTTTCACTCGTCATTATTTAAAGTAATAACAATATTTTCGAAATAATTTAAATTAATAATTATTACAAACTAAGTCAGCAATATTATGTAGGAAATGTTTAATTTTTTAGCTTTGATTTGTAATGCAGTGTGGGTACTTGGAAATTATGGTACCTATATCTACATACAACTTACCAAACTGAAGTATGAAACAGAAAGCTTTTTCTTTTCTTCTTTCTTGTGTTTTTCCAGGGAATGAAAATTTCTAAAAATGATATCAATAGTATTACATGGTTTTCTAATAAAAACATATTGCTAACAATTAAAAATAATTTTAAGTAAATTTAACATTTATAATGTTTGCATCTTACTAGTAAATATAAATATAACCAATTTTTAATTATTAGATTAACACACTTACATTCGTCGAAATTAAGAAATGGTGGTGATAATGAAAACAATAGCGAATAAAATTAAATTTTAAATTAAAGAGATATTTCGTGGCCGTGTTGGTAGAACAACCGACCGGTAAACGGAAAACCCAAAGACATTCTATAGTAACTGACACCAAGATCCCATGATACAAAGATAGATAATAAGGTATTATGTTGCGAATTGCGCATGCGTTTGCGTCATTTGATGACCCGCTGCATATAAAATTAAACAAATTAAATTAAAACAGAAATATTATTATACCTATATATTCTGGGCTGGCTGCCACGTAGTCTAATAGATATACTAAAAGGCATACTTGACGTTTCGACACTCATCTCGGTGTCTTCTTCAGAAGATGATCTGAAGAAATAATCATGACAATTTTGGAGAAATATCATTTTTGGAGTTTACTCCTTAAGGATCGTTTTCAGTTATAGCCCGCGGTACGGAAATTTTATGAGGAATAAAATCAAGGGTTACGTTATCTGTCACATTGAAATTATGTACGTATCTATGGATACGGCTGTTTATGTCTGACTGCATAGAGCATAAAAATAGTGAAAATAGCAGTGGCGGTTTCTCCTTAAGGTCAATTGGTCAATGACCCTCCTAAAATATTCTAATCAAAACCATAATTTTAATAAAAATATATTTTGTCTGCTAGTCTCAAATTTAAAATCCTCAGCGGTCTGCATTCGCAGCAATACTAGAAATAACCAAGCGTCAAGCAGCGCTGCGCGCTCGCTAGCAAGCCGGGACATTATTCAAATTGACCCTGCACAGCTCTTATGGCTTATGGAGAAATGCATGTAAAGAAAAACAGTGACAGCAGATGGCGAATTCTTGAGTGGAAGTGAGAGTCACCTTTTATTCCTATATCTCCAACGTGGTCAATGTCCCGATGACAACTGCGCAGAATCGAGTTAATAGTTCTTTAGGATGGAGTTACATTTTCTCTGGTCATCACATCAGTTCGTCGTAGACAGCGGTAGAAGCGTTGCGGTTCGCGTAAGTTGTAATATATCGTTAGGATTTTCACAATAATGCCGGTGTAGTCGCCATAATACTTTAGTCTGAAACATTTTCTGAAGCAGTGAACTTATTACTTATTACACTACCGATGACAACCTTGGAAAGTGAGAGATGTTTTTCAACTTTGAAAGGGGTAAAAATTAAAAAAAAACCTTTTTACGCAATACAATGGGACAGTCTAGCCTTGGTGCTTTGTCTATGGCGAGCATCGAGAAGATGCTTGTCAAGAGCATTCCAAACTTCAACGAAAAAGACCCTTTTGCAGAACAGAATTGACCTGAAATATAAGCACGTTTAAGGTATGTTTTATTTTGACAATATGTACCCCTTTCTTATATTTTAGTTTTGTACATATATGCATATAGGTACTTTTAGTATTAATTATAAGTTCCAAAACCAAAATGACCCCCCTGGTTATTAACCCACGAGCCGCCACTGGAAAATAGAGTGGCATAGAGTAGATATGACAGTTGGCGTTGTAAAGTCAGCATTTGCAGTGTTTGTTCGTTCCTAAATTTGTTGAATCTTTTGATTTAATATGGAAAAACCTAATATTAAATACTCCAGATATTGCTTAGTACCGAAATGTGAATCAACGTCTATTCGAACACCAGAAAAAGTATTTATTTCATTGCCAGTGGGATCGACGTTTAGCAGATTGCCAATTAATTACTTAATTTATAAACAATTTCTATTTTGATGCAGTTGGACATTTTTGAACATAAACCATCTGATAAATACACATTTTAGTATAGAACTGACATTCACGTGTACCCTATTATCATATCAAGTGATTGAAGTTAAAATAATCGTTCGTAAGGAGTAAACTCCAGTCGTGCATCGGAGCTGACACACACAAGTTTTTCTCGGCAAACGTCAAAAAGCATTGCTTTAGCGACTCTATGAACGACACTAAACTGTCACTTTTTATGTACTTAGCAACCAGAAGTCAGAAAAAAGGTATTTACTGACAAGTCTGTAAAAAAATTTTTACTGACGCTAATCCAAAGCAATCTATCATACAATAAATAATAAATGTCACTACTGATATTGTTTACTCTTTTTGCAAGAAAATAATCATGTTTATTGGAATTTAGACGTAGCATATTTTATGCTGAGCTAAAGTGCTTTTTGTGGCTCATCTGTAGTTGCCGGACTCATTTCGTTCGTCCGTCAAACGACTACAGATTCGCCACAAAAAGTATCACTTTAGCTCCTTATAAAATAAAATACTATTATTTCAGATTTTTCGGTATTTGAGTATCGTGTTCTTAATTTTAGAAGTTATTTTACAGCCGAAGGAAAAATTTTGTATGTATCACGAGCGGAAAATGTATTAAGCGTTCATTATTTTCGGGTCGAGAAGAAGTCACGCTAATACTTCATTTCAGCGCCTCTGCCTTATGATTAAACTTATTATTAAATAATTTATAAAAAGCAAGAAAGTATT
Organism: Xestobium rufovillosum; assembly: GCA_963966045.1. NCBI lineage: Eukaryota > Metazoa > Arthropoda > Insecta > Coleoptera > Ptinidae > Xestobium > Xestobium rufovillosum. Next base: position 13,974,469 of record OZ014498.1, read on the forward strand.
GTAACGTTGCAAAAAGAAACACATTAGGTAATCAAGAATTGATTGTGTTTACTTTTAACGTTCTGACGTCACGCCCGGATCCCGAAGAGATGCACGTCACCTGTGTTCGTAGACACAGGTGGGAGACGCAAGCGCGCGCCAGTTGAGACGACCGTCAAGCGAGATGGATGGTAGTTGCGGCCGTTACAAATCTGACGTCCTGCATTTTGCACCCGCCACTACTCTTCCCGCTAGAAACTCGAAGTGACCCGCCGCCGAAGACCTCCCGCTCCTCGCTTATAAAAGGGGGTGCTCCGCCGAAGAGAATTCAGTATTTGGCCGTCCGGCCCTCAGCTGGAACAAATACTCCCAGCATCCGGGATGATGCTGGCCGCCGGCATCCGACCTAGTAGTAATTGATCGACCGTGCAGATTTCGCCGTGTGATCAAACCGAAAGTAATTATATTATCCCGTAAATATTTGAGTAAGTAACTTTGAGTAAGTACCCTACCTCGTTCGTATCAAATAAATTCAATTTGTTCATGCTGAGGAATTGGGAGTGCTGTCTATGAAGATCGATCGATTTTCCCATCCTGTGGGGGCCCTAGCGCCTGTAATAGGACGACATACCGGTGGAAATCGATCGCATCCGGGTAACGGGCGGCTCCTGGTGAAATCTTAAAGTAGAACAAATTGATTATTTGCGACGGAGGAGCTAGCGGCGTTCCCCCAGGCGATTGCACTCGCGTGCTATAACGAGAATTGCCCGCCGATCCCGTCTTGGAGCTGGCACCGTTCGGTGCTCCCACGAAATCTCCGAGACCCCGTAAATATTCAGTATTTATCACCCGGCGGACCGCAAGCGTTCTATCTGGACACTCCGTAAAAACCGTGTTTGATTTAAATGTAAATATCTGGTATTTTTGTATATATTATGTTTTTATCTAATCAAGTCTATTTTATTTATCGTTCCGATTTTTACAAGTGTATATAGTTAAATTAATAGAGTACCGTTTCATTTTCTTTCTGTTGTGTTATTCGACGTTTAGCAATAGTAACATAATATTTGGACCCGCCCTTCTGCGACTACGAGCAAAAGGGTGACCAACGTATAAGTCTTACCTGACCGTAAATACAACCCAAGAAAAACGTTCATAAGCGAACAATCCGACCAGCCTAAATATACAGCGTATACCAATAAGTGATACCGAGGGGTACCGCTGCATATTTAGGGACCGCACCTAGAACGTCCAGAATTGGCGTACGAAATAAACCCAGACGAAAGTTATCATTGTATAAGTGACGTCCGAAATCAGGAGAAAGCAATCGCTGTAGTATCCGAGGCAAAGGTTCTGAGCAGTCGCTGAGCAGAGGTTCTGAAAGTGTTTGGATAATAGACCCACCTACTTAGATTCAAACGCACTAGAACGACGAAGTAGAGCTACTTTTCCAAACATATTTAAAACGTCTGACTCTGCTCAGAAGCTGTTCAAAACCTCTGCCGCGGGTATTTTCACGTTCTTTATTATTTCATTAATGAATTTAATCAAAAGGCAGAGGCACTGAAAAGATTTAGGTCAACTTTTTTGTTTTTTGCATTTTTGAAGACCTAGGTACCAATTGTAAAATGTCCGACGTTCAAGTCTTGCACATGGATTTTCCTGATTTCCAACAGACAATTTACAATAATTATTGTATAATGAATACGAAGGGCGTTGAAGTCATTTATAACCTAGTTGTCAACGCATTGACAGAACAGCTTCCTAGCCACAGCCACAACTGAACTGGAGGGCGCGTTTGGCGCGCGCGCGCGCCTTCTTTTCGTATTTTTTTTCTCAATTTTTTCCTTATACAACCTATTACGATTTTCGCACATCGTGTAGAGAAAAGTACCCTCTATCCGATGCAATACAAAAATATGTACGGTCTCATTGAAAAAAATGTTCTATGACGTCATATCTCGGCACAAAAGTGTTTTAAAAAAAACCGCCCCGTCAGTTTCCTATGAACCATCTCTGATATACGTATGCAAAAATTCAGCAAAATCTGTGGAGCCGTTTTCCCGTAAAAGTGCCAACAGACATACACACATACATACGGACGGAAATGTGCCACCTTGCCAAAAAGTCTTAGAATGACCTGAAACGTCCACATTTGATGAAAAACACCATGGTCAAAAAACGACTATCACAATAGCTATCTAGCTTAGGCTAGGAAGCTAAAAAAGTGGCTATCCGGCATACTTATATAATCTTTGCTCGTGGTATACCACAAAACTGGTAAAGAATGATACGATAGCTCAATTCTATATCTTTCATCTTCTTTTGCTTTCGTAATCATGTTTTATTGCTCGCAAAGATGTTCACTGCACCATATTCAAGTAAAACTGAAGAATAGATTGAAATTTTGCAATTATATGCACAAACCACGCAATTTATACCATATTGTACAATAAAAATCAAACTGTTTTTTATTCACACGATATGCTGTATAACCTTTCAATACGAACCATAGACTGTCAATACTATTGTACAATATGAAATATTGCACAATAATATTGGACGTCTAGGAGTTAAGCTATTAATAATGCCCAATTATAATTAACTTCCCACAAAAATCGGGTAAACGAGACAAGTATAAATTAAATTGCCGAGGATTAAAATACCTGCACAGTACAAAATGACAATTACTACACAATAAAGTCATTGTAAATAAAACTTCAGCCTATCTAAAAATTTATTACACTTTAGATAAGTTAATTGGATAACTCGGTAAATAAGCTGCAGTAACAAAATTTCAGAATTTTCAGTAAAAATGAATGAAAAAATAGGTTTCGTCAATAATTCTGGAAAATTGTTACTTCAATGGTAATTTCACAACAGAGTAAGAATTACAAAGTTTGTATGAAGTGATATAATTAGTGAAGTTTATTTTTTAACCAAAACTTTTAATGGAACCGACAAATTACATTTCTGAATTATGAATTTGAATTAGAGGCAAATCTTTGATTTTCATTCATTTTGTCAAGAAAAACCTGCAGGCACTATTCCCGTTGTGTATACACAATCAATATACAGGATGGAATTTTATAATGGAATAAATTCAGTAAGAGTAACCCATGACTTTTCTGTAGTAATACAATAAGTGGTCTGGAATTGTCGGAAATTTTACGAAAGCTGTTGCTTTGCTTGGTAACCACTCGTGTAAATTTGACAGTTAAAAGATCACTCGCGCAAAGCGCTCCGTGATCTTCTGTCAAATTTACACGAGTGGTTAGTAAAAGCAAAAGCTTGAGTAAAATTACCTAAAAATTCCAGACCACGAATTGTATTTAACAAGATCTTTTTTGAATCAAAGCAAAACGAATTAACGACAATTTTATTTCAATTAATTAATGTACAAAGAAAAGTGTTGGGAATATTTGACGTTTGGCAGGTACTAAAGCAACTAGATTATAAATTATAAATGCACCTACAAATTCGCAACTATATGACAACTTATCAACAAGGAAAGTTATCGAAAAAAATACCGAAATAATACAAGTCACGGGACCCAAATGAAAAGTTTCAATTGGTCAATTTGACGATGAAAAAAATAATCAGCAAAATCCTTGGACACGCCGATTTTAGATTTTCATTGCACATATTATTTTAATGTACGCTACATGGAAGTCACGTGACCGTGAGTAATGACGTTGCCATTGATTTTTTCACACAGTCACTTTGATTTTTTTTAATATTAATATTTTAATATTGCAATAGTTTTTGGAAAATTGCATTTAAAAAATGGGACGCTAGCCAAGAAACGCATTTATAGCAATTGGCTTAAGTACATTTAAAATTGCAATAAATATGATATTTTTGACGTTTAAACAAAATTAAGGTTGCGGCTACAAAAACTAATTTTTCATGGTAAGCGCCGTCTTGTCTTAGAAATGATTTTTCTCAAAAACAACTGGATATATCAAAAAAAATCAAAGTGACTCGTATTTGTTTCCAACCCAGCTATCAAACGAGGTATAGCTTAATATACGGTGCTATTTGAAAAAGTAAAGTGTGACGTCATTACTCATGATCACGAGACGTAAAAATGATCATGTAACTTGCATTAAAATATGTGCAATTTAAATCTAAAATCGACGTGTTACTTTTTTATTGAATTTATTACATTAGAAAATTTCACCTTGTATCCAGAGTGCCCGTAAAGTTCGGAACAAATTCATTATCTCGATAAATGGTTATTCGAATTAAATGAAATTTGGTATGGAAGAATTACAAATTATTGTAGACTCATTTATGATATTTCCAATGTTGCCATGCCTGCGGCTTTTCCCCTATTGATGCAAACGTTTTTATTTTAAACTGAACTCCCTGTATATCGATACATATTTGAATCTTATTGAAGAGTTCATTGAGTTCATTGATACTAGATTTGATGGGTCTACGTTAAAGCGGCAACAAAGATATGGAAAACAGGAATCCGAGCTGATATAGAAATCAGAGCTGATATAGAAATCAGCCCTGATACCATCCGGATCGTTCAAGAGAGCTTTTATTATCGGTTTGGGTATTGGCAAAATGTTCACTGCCAGCGATTTATACGTCTGTAAAAATGAAACAATTATGTACTTAAACTTTGTTATGAGGGATGTATTCTTTTTAATACAAGTAGATACATTACTCGTCCCAGTCTTCTTCTATATTTCTTATAATTTTGAAATTTTAATTAAATAAAAGTTGCTTTCATTTTCTGAATCAACCGCCAAGTTCGTGTCAGAATTTTTTTAAAGTAAAGGTTCTTGTTCATTTCATTTCACAATATTCAGAAAAGCTCTAAATGATTTTTCAGTAACACGTTTTTATTATTTTATTGTTGATGAATTCGTCAAGGCGAGTACTTTTCAAATCTATATCAATATATAGGCTGTTCCATTTAAAATAAAACGTTTAGATCAATAGGGGGAAAACTGTAGACGTGGCAACACTTGGAACCTCAGCCGCAAAATGAGACCTCTGACAAAGTAGTAACTAGTTTCACTTTTTTCTGTCGTATAGAATTGCCTTTTCACGCTTTACTTACTTATATCTTCGCTGTAAATGAAATCTAACTTAAAGTGACAGCTTTGTATTATTTGCTTATTAGTGGACACGCCCTGCTAATTCAAAAAGAACAATTTAATTGGACTAAAATTATCCAACTATTTTCCTTTCTATGCGCGTTTGACACTCGATGACTGACTGAACAGAAGTTTGATTGCGAAATAACAGTACGGAATGTCCAAGTGTAAACGGGTACGAAACGTCGACGTTCGGAGAAGCGGATGTGAAAAAGAAGGAGCGTTTGAAATTTGATGCTACAGAAAGAGTTACGGAAAAAGATAATTGTAAGGAAGAAAATGAAGAATATGAGAGGTAGGAAGGTAGCACTCCTTCCGAGAGGGAAGGATAGGTTCGCGACTAGGCCTGCGCGATATTGAAAATTTGATATCGATATCAAAAAGATTTCGATATATATCGATATATCGAAATATCGGTATATCGATATGTCGAAATATCGATATATCGATATATCAAAAAGATATCGATACATATCGAAATATCGATATATTGAATCGATATGTCGAAATATCGATATATCGAAATATCGATACATCTAAATATCGATATATCGACATAAAAATATCGATATATCGAAAAAAGTCGCAGGCCTATTCGCGACGTAATATAGAGACGGAAAATACATAGATTAGCGCAGACTAAGAAAGGATGGAGGTACGTGTCCAATCGATCTTCGGACTGATACTACATTTTATTATGATTTAATATCGTAGGTATCTACATCTGGTAATTTGTAATGCTTCGCTCAGTAAGTAAGTATAGCATAACTTTGTCAGCAGAAGCGTATTTTAATTAAGTTCCCAATAAAAGATGTGTGTCAACCTTATCCAAAAATTGTATTGCACTGTAGATAATTGAATTGGTTAACGCGCTAAATATGTAACATGTAAGATGCAACAGCATTTAAGAATCCTCAGTAAAGAATTAAAGCAAAAAATCAACTTTGACTACACAGTTAAACGGTCAAATACACTGCTCAAAATTATCTGCAGTAATACAATACAATATAATAGAATATAATACAATAAGTGGTCTGGAATTGTCGGAAATTTTACGTTGCTTGGTAGCCACGAGTGTAAATTTGACAGTTAAAAGATCACGAGAGCGTAGCGCGAGTGATCTTTTGTCAAATTTACGCGAGTGGTTAGTAAAAACAACAGCTTGAGTAAAATTACCTAAAAATTCCAGACCACGAATTGTATTTAACAAAATTATTTTTTGAATCGAAGCAAGGTAGTTGAAAACGAAATTTTATTTCAATTAATTCACATACAAAGAAATGTGTTGGGAATTTTGACGTTTGGCAGGTACTAAAGTAACTAGATTATATATTATAAATGCACCTACAAATTCGCAACTATGGCAACTTATCAACAAGCGTCAACAAGCAAAAGTATCAACAGTAATTTGACGAGTACTTTTTATTTTCCCGGATAAATTTCTGTTTTGAAAGAAATTTTGTTGCTAGGCAATTTGACGAATAAAACTGACAGCCAGTAAGAGCGCTCAGGCTTCGCCTTCGCGCGAAGGCGAAGCCTGAGCGCTCTTGGCTGTCATTTTGATGAGTCGAATTGCCGTCTAGCAACATAATTGAGTTTGCAAAACAGAAATTTATCCAGGCAAAATAAAAAGTTCGAGTCAAATTCGGCTAGACAGTTTAATGAATATGAGATTACGCATATGGGAGACTCTATTTTTAAACATTTTACAACCAAAAATACGAAATTTGGGACGTCGCCATGGCAGCAAAAGGTAAATAAAAAAATGATCTGTAGTAATACAATAAGTGGTCTGGAATTGTCGGAAATTTTACGAAAGCTGTTGCGTTGCTTGGTAGCCACGAGTGTAAATTTGACAGTTAAAAGATCACGAGCGCTTGCGCCAGTGATCTTCTGTCAAATTTACACGAGTGGCTAGTAAAAGCAACAGCTTGAGTAAAATTACCTAAAAATTCCAAACCACGAATTGTATTTAACAAGAATATTTTTTGAATCCAAGCAAGGTAATTCAAAACGAAATTTTATTTCAATTAATTCACATACAAAGAAATGTGTTGGGAATATTTGACGTTTGGCAGGTACTAAAGTAGCTAGATTATACATTATAAATGCACCTACAAATTCGAAACTATGGCAACTTATCAACAAGCAAAATTATCGAAAAAAATTACCGAAATAATACACGCTTCGAGACCCAAATGAAATGTCCCTATTGGTCAATTTGACGATGAAAAAAATAATCAGTAGTAATATCACAAGAGAGTGAGAATAACTTGAAAATAATTCGACAGATTTTCGAAAACTTGTCGCCAGGCAATAGACACGAGAGCCCGTAGGGCTCGAGTGGCTATTGCCGAATGGCGACAAGTTTGAGTAGAATGTGGAGAATTATTTTCTAAGTTATTCTTACTCTCGTGTGGTATTCGAAAGATTATTTTTTGACGTTCAAATATGAAACAACTGTCAATATTATTCTTTCAATGTCACAATTTGCGATTAAAACATATAAGACAATATGTCAAAACCAGAAAACAAGTCGTTTTATCAACAAAAACAAAATACTAAAAAAAATTCCCGCTGGGATAAGTTAGGTAAAAAATTCTCACTATAATAATGATTTAATTGGTCAGAATTAAACGCGTGATCAAAAATACTGTTCATTTATTGGAAAATAGAAACGGCAAAAAATAATCACTAGTAATATCACAAGAGAGTGAGAATAACTTGAAAATAATTCGAGAGATTTTCGAAAACTTGTCGCCAGGCAATAGACAGGAGAGCCCGTAGGACCGTGGCTATTGCCGAATGGCAAGTTTAAGCAGAATGTGGAGAATTATTTTCCAAGTTATTCTTACTCTCGTGTGGTATTCGAAAGATTTTTTTCATCGTCAAATTGACCAATAGGAACATTTCATTTGAATCTAGAAGCGTGTATAAATTTCTGTAATTTTTTCGATTATTTTTTGACGTTTCTATTTTCCAATCTATTAACAGTATTTCTGATCACGTGTTTAATTCTGTGCAATTAAATCATTATTATAGTGAGAATTTTTTACCTAACTTGTCCCAGCGGGAATTTTTTTTGTATGTTATATTTGTTGATAAACGACTTGTTTTCTGGTTTTGACATATGTCAAATAGTTTTAATCACAAATTGTTACAATAAAAGAATAATATTGAAGAGTTTTCTCTTATTTGAACGTCAAAAAATAATCTTTCGAATACCACACGAGAGTAAGAATAACTTAGAAAATAATACTCCACATTCTACTCAAACTTGTCGCCATTCGGCAATAGACAAGTTTTCGAAAGTCTGTCGAATTATTTTCAAGTTATTCTCACTCTCTTGTGATATTACCACTGATAATTTTGCTTGTTGATAAGTTGCCATAGTTGCTAATTTGTAGGTGCATTTATAATATATAATCTAGTTACTTTAGTACCTGCCAAACGCCAAATATTCCAAACACATTTCTTTGTATGTGAATTAATTGAAATAAAATTTCGTTTCGAACTACCTTGCTCCGGTTCAAAAAATAATCTTGTTAAATACAATTCGTGGTCTGGAATTTTTAGGTAATTTTACTCAAGCTGTTGCTTTTACTAACCACTATTGTAAATTTGACAGAAGATCACTCGCGCATCTTTTAAGTGTCAAATTTACACTCGTGGCTACCAAGCAACGCAGCAGCTTTCGTAAAATTTCCGACAATTCCAGACCACTTATTGTATTACTGCAGAAAATAAACATTTAATTGGAAAACAATACATTGCGTATTAAAATAAACGTGTATTTCTGATAACGTTAATTTTTTGAAATTTGTACTTAATAGGTTGTATTGCCTCCTCGGGCATTAATGACTGCCCGGCACCAACTAGGTAAACTTAGAATCAGCCTATCGATTGCATTTTGTGGCAAAAGGGCCCACTGCTCTCTCAGTGCATTTTCAAATTCAAAACGGCCTTGAATGTTTGTCATTACTGGAAGAAATTGTCTCTGCAGCATGTCCCACACATGCTCAATGGAGTTGATGTCGGGAGACTGAGGAGGCCATGGCAAAAGGGTATGTTCTCTTCTTCAAACCAATTTTACGCCTGATGTGCAATGTGAGGTCGAGCATTGTCCTGCATATAAACCAAATCTGGACCAGCAGCATTTGAACATGGTTGCACAACAGGTACAAGAACTTGTTCAATATAACGCCGCTGGTTCATGGCTCCATCCAAATAAATGAGGTCCGTTCTATGGTGCAAATCGATTCCAGACCCTCATCGGTAATTTTGAACTTCCTGGAAGTGCCTGATCCTCTCCGAAGCTCCGCTTCTTCGCCACACTCTCGTTCTTCTGCTATTAGGTTGAAATCCAAACCGAGATTCGTCGGTAAACAGAACATTGGACCATTCTGCTTCACCCCATTGAGCATGCTCTTCAGCACATTCAAGACGACCTCCGCGATTGCCGTGGCGAAGTGCAGGTACTTCAATTGGTCGACGAGAATGAAGACCAGCTTCATGGATACGATTTCTGGCGGTTTGGTCAGAAACCGCTACGGCATGTACATTTTGGAGATCCGCAGAAAGTTCTCGTGTCGCATTGCGGGCTGGTCTTGTTTTTCTTCTACGGCCTTCGTGTCTTTCGGCCAAATCGCCAGTCTCCTGGTATCGTCCCCACAATCAACACATTGCACTTCGCGATATTCCTATTCCTAATGCGGCCGCTACCTGACTTTGTAAACCACCAAATTCAATCATTCCTGCCGCACGCGCACGTAACATTTTGTCGCGGGCTAAGTGTCGTCGTTGCATTGTAAATTGTTGTCTTATGTTCAACACAAACAACTAAACTGACCATAATATGTTCAGAGATGATGTGAAATAAAAACATTATAAAAAGAGAAATTTGTTACCGTTCACCTCTCTTTGAATTTATTTTTTTTGATAAATAAAACGAACAAATCAAGTCCTTTTTTATCATGCCATGGTATGATTTCCAACGAACATACATGGCGCATTTAATGTTTTATCACATCTCACTAGTTAACCATCTCTGCAAATATTAGAAAAAAATAATCGGGCAAGAATAGTTTTCGCGAAACATGTCACTTCCCTAAGTACTTACTTAATATGAAACTATCCCCTTTCCTATGTTTGTATTTTTTTACTATTCAATAAATTTTTTAACCTTGTCATAAAATCATGAATGATTTATTTATTGTTTAATCATCTTTTCTTCGGAATTTTATTACTAGTTTGAAACTTTTGACTCCATGAATTTAATTTTTAACGATTTAAGTTGACTTACTTGTGAACAACTTGGTCTCCATTGAGATTAATTTTAGGCGCAGAATAGTTATCCTCATCAAATACTTTTTCACCCATCACTAAACAATTTCACTAATCCAGTTAATTACCCTTTGTGCGTTATATCGGGTATGATTTAAGTTATCTTTAGTTACGAAACATATCTATATGCATATTTATACTTAATTTAGAGAATGGCGCATGGCAACTTTTAGTAGTGGGGTGTCAAGGTTGAATTATCTTGCAGCTTAAAAAATTTTATTGGCGATGAAGAGGCAGACGGAATTTGTTTAATTAATTTTATTAAATTCCAAAATATTGACCTATGATATTAAGGTACGAAATTGCAGAAAAAGGGCTTTAAAAGTTTTACAAAAAGTACATTGCACTCGGTTACTATTTAAGGGGATATTCTTTCCTTGTGCTGAAACTTGAATCCCTGGACTAGAAACTATTAACAATCCGAACTTGAATTTTTCAGGACATAAAAGTTTAAATAAATGCAAACAAACCTAGTGACAATGCTAGATTTTTGAATTTTGTTTTAAATTTTCCGTGTCAAGAAGTTGCGAAATTCAAAATTCTACTAAATCATTCTGTTGAGTTAATTGTCTCAATGTTCAAAAATAAACCTAAGAACGTGTAGCAAAGTTGAAAATTCTGTCGTGAACTGCGCTCAGTACCCGACATAACTAACACTTTTACACATAACTAAATAAAAATAACGTTAGTTCAACACTGATTCATCGAATCTGCGAATATCTACATTTTTATTTATATTGGCAAGTAGTGGCATCCACAATTTTTGTAGTAGTGTAAACCAAAATAGTCTTTACTGCTATACTTCTGCTTTCATAAATAGTCATTTATTTTTTCTGCCAGTAGTGAGCCCTTTTGTTATTTGAAGTATACCCCTCCACAGGGTGGGGCGCCTAATCGCAATTATTATTCTCCTTTTGGACCTCTATTTTACACTTGTTACACGAGACACTCCACTTAATTTTTGATTCTCCATTGTGTAATGCTATATATATTCACTTATATAGGCTGTCTCATTTCTTAGAAGCACGTAGCTTTGTTTTTTAGCGACACCATGTACCTATTTGATTGAATTTTTTGGATTCCTTATTTGACTTTACTGTGAGGTTGATTAAAATAAACCAAATTTTTGGTGTTACCACAATTTTTTTGAAAATTATATCGGATATACGTAGAGGAATCCTGAACATTAAATATCTGTTATAACGGTAATATTTTTGGCGAGAATAAAGCAATATCTAGGGGTAGCTTACGCAGCACTAAAAAATCGAAAATATTGTATAGGATATTAAAAATTAAGTGCATAGCCAAGTTAGGAAATTTCACAATGCCACAACTATATTTTTCAGATGGGACCACTATATACGGAACATGAAAGCAAAAGAAGTGTCTGAATATATTAAACAAATGGCAGCGAATGCAATTACTAGGCTACTTGGAGATTTTGACATCTGTTTACATAGACAACAAATCCTTAAAAATAAAGTTACTGTTTTATGAATAAATAAATTTGTTTTCTTACGGGGTCGTGGGAAAAATAGTGTACATAACTCGATGGAAAGTGTATTTCCTATAAACTCTTGTGATATGATTTCTGCACTCAGCTACGCCGCGTGCATAAAATTTCACCCTCGTATGAAATTTGTCACTTTCCATGCTCGTTACGTAATATACTATTATTAACAGTGCCATTTTTGTGGAAAATAATTCGAAAACATTGCTTTCCCGAGATAGCTGTTTTATTCTCACATTTATAGAAAAATCATATTTTGTACTCAAAATGCAAATAGCGTTGAAATTTGAAATCACTTTATAAGTACCTGTGATAAAAAAACAGCTCCAATTCGCATCCGTCATCTTTAGTACAGTACGGAATTTTATTTGCTGTGTTGTTATAGTGCTCCGTATTAATATTTTGAAAGTTTGAGTGATGAATTTTTAACGGGAGGAGATGGTAGATATGATCTATATTTTGGGAGAATGCCAAAGAAACTGCCTACTCGCTTGTAGACTTTATGCAACGAAGTAGCCAGAAAGACGACTTCCATCAAAAAGCGGAGCGTTGGGAAGAGTTGCGGAAAGATTTAATAGAATGGGTAATGTAAGTTATGACAAAGAAAAGCGAGAAAAAACTGCAAGGACCGACGATAACGAATTTTTAGTCATGGCTACAATTGCGGCGGATAATCCCTCGGTTAGTGATAGAGGAATAAGCCGAGACACTGCAATATTAGTAGGACAACGATTCAGCGGATAATAAAGAAAAATAAGTATCACCCATATCGAATACCACTTCACGGGGAAATAAATGAAGTAGACTTTAACAATCAAGTCATATACTCAGCCAATGGCTGATTAATAGAATTAAAGAAGACAACGGATACCTCGGAACAGTACTATTTTCATTAGTGTGCTGATGAAAATCCTTATTTACTAAGACCGGTAGACTACCAACACAGGTGGTCCATTCACGATTGGGCAGGGCAGGTATAATTAATTCGTTTGTAATAAGCCCTCTCTGCTTTGAAGAAACTCTAACAAGACCTGTTTTTTTAAATTTCCTGCAAAACAATTTACACAACCTTTTCAATAATGTGCTCGAAAATGTGCAAAATTATATGTGGTTTCAACTGGACGGCGCTCCAGCATATTTTCACATTAGAGTTCGGCATTCGGCAATGGTTAATTGAAAGTTTTCGTAATAAATGGATTGGTCGTGGTTCCGAAGTACCCTGGCCTGCACGATCACTCGGCTTGTCCCCACTCGACTTTTTCCTGTGGGATTATGTGAAAGACAAAGTATACGTTGAACCAAAAAACAACCCGTGAAAATATGCAAGAACGGATAGCATATAAACATACCTCACATACCTTGTCACCGAGTGTATTATCAAGAAAACGAGTTCTTAAGTACTCACTGTGGTCGATGCGTGACTCAGTGAATACGGAAGGTTAGGGTTCGCGTCTCGCCGCGCTCAGCTTTTTTTCGTTGATGATTTCGCTTTTTTCTTATGAACAAAAAATCGGTCAGGTTTGTGTCCGATAGGGGATTTCCATCACACCAGACAGTTCCAATCATTGGACTTTTATTGTTGATTTATAACTTATAAGTATCCATTGTTCACAAGTCCCTAGCCCGGTGCCATAAGTCTGAAAGCTATGTTTATATGCGAACGGATAAGGCAAGCATTTGCAACAATAACGTCACAAAAGCTGGAAAATGAGTCGGTAGCAGCTAGAGCTCTAAAATGAATTGAACAACAAAGAAAACATTTTGAGCATCTGCTGGTTTAAAGAATTTCCTGCATTAGGTATCTTTTTTATTTAATTTTAAATTATTTACTTAATTTCAATAAACTTGTTCTCCCTGTAGTCTTTTGGTTAAATTGCATTTCCCACTAATGATAATAGCCAAATTTTTACTGACCTTAAAATATTTATGCTCTAACTTCCCCAACAACCTCAAATTTGAGAAGAAGAAATTGAAAACATACAACAAAAGTACGTTTAACTAAATTGATTTAGAAAGTGAGTGGCTCAAATTTAAGTTTTCTTACTGCTGGAAGACATTGCCATTTCGAGCTATTTTTATTCTTTTTGCTATATTTTATCACAATAATACTAATTTTCCGAAAGTATGTCTTGAAAGCGACCCGTTTTACGTTTTAGGAATACTTACGCTGGTACACTTAATATAAAAATGAAATCGATTTTTCCTTCAAGAAGTAATTTTGTAATTTAAATTCTATTGGCTTAGAACAAAATTTAAACACTTTTTTGTTCTGAGTGAAAAAATAGGGGAAATCCGAATAAAATTTTAAAAAATAACAGTGAAATTGGAAATTTTTAAGTTTCATTCTTAATTTTTGTAGAAACTGTCAGCCGCAGACCTGGCAATGCATCAATTAAAAGCTTAGAAAACTGGCTATTAAATGTGCAATTAATATACAGGATGTTCCAATTGAAATTCTTGAGAAATATTCAATTATGCCTGCGTTGATCAATATAATCAGTATAATATAAAGTACTGTGGCAAAGGTATTAACAGAATTTGCAAATAATAGAATAGTCTGTGAATCTAGTTCGATAACGAAATCTTAGATAGCTGGGCGTCAGTAATGCCACAAACATGGGTCCACATTGACATTAAAATGGCAATATCTTAACATCTCCTGCTGGAAAGCCCACAATGTGGTATATCGTTTCCCATGAAATATTGTGGGGAACGTGTATATGACAAAAATTAGGGGTTTCCATTTAAAAAAATATAACTTTGGTTTGTTACGCAAAATATGAAGACCCTGCATAGCATATACCAAGATGTGGCATAGGGTTTCCTAAGCACTTGAAAAATTGCATTTTAATATACATATACCGTCCCCGCACTAATGGACCGCCCGTGCACTATAACATGTGTTGAAGATTGTAAAACTACATAACAGAAACAAAAACATAGTACATGGAGAATTCTAAAAAAGTAAATTTACTGCAATTAATTAGAACATATTCTGCGCTTTGACCCGCAACGCTATCACACAACAGATTTTTTATAAATTAATTATGTTAAGGGAAAATGCGCTGTACAGCCTGTAGAAATGCATAAAATTGTGAATGTTCCAACTGTGGCGAAATGTCTCAATTTAGAGAATCGCTCTTCATATACGGGTCTTTGCTTCAGACGTAGGTACATGGCGCATCGGCGACACTTCCAGGTTCCAGCTAATGCGGGAGAGAAGTATGACGAACGGCGTTCTTCAACTGTAGCTGAGGGCTATGTTGATGAATTAGAGAAGTGTAAAATATATGTTGCAGGTAAAGTACTGGGACAAGACCCTCTAACAGAAGATTTCTTCAGTCAAATTTATTGATATTCGGAAGAAAACCCAACAAACGTTGCCAGGAGTACTTAAATATAAATAACAATACGAATTGTGTGATTAACATTAATTACCACAAAACAAATGATTTAATAATGTCAAAATGTTATTTTTTCTTAAATTTGTTTTTTTCTATTGTCGATGAACATAGGTATTAACACTATATTTCTGCTTTTAAATAAAGAGTTCACGAGAAAATTTTAATTTTATTCATTGACGCACAAATTTGATATTTGAACAAATATTTCTTATTGACAGACGAGTCCGTTACTTTATCATTATAGATCAATATGATAAAGTAGTACCTACCTATGTACCTACATTATGACCGCTAAATCAAATCATAAACAAGTGATTATCGTGCCTTCGAACATAAACTGTGTTATAAATAATTATAATTATACAAGTACCTATACTAGAATAATTAGGAATTGGATAGCGGACTATCTAATATGAATTCTTAATAAGTTAACCCCACACGCCAAAAGACAGTGACACAGTAATTAAACTCGACACGTGTTTCGCTGACAACATCAGCATCCTCATGAGTTAAAAATTAATCTTTCATGGGTCACTTGTTTTGTACACTTAGGTACCTAAACTAAGGCCCGATTTTTCAAAGAAACCAATACCGGATTAAGTTTGACACTGGCTTCGTTGCGTGTCAGACTTAATCTGGTGTTGGTTTCTTTGAAAAACCGGGCGTAAGTGTAAAAGTGCAACTTTCCATGAGTTTTTACATATAAAATAAAGTAGTCCACTCCCGAGTTATGGCTATTATTAATTCTGATGAATTTAAAACACTCACGTACGACTCGTGCTTTAAACTTTCATTCTCATTAATAGCCACCATCTCGCTCGTAGAATAAAATACCATTGTACGACTATAGGTCTTTGGAAAATATTTTATAAATGTAGAAACCTTTAAAATATGTCGAAGAAAAGACGTTTACTTTTCCCACCAACAAAAAATTTCAAACTACAAATACTGCAGTTAGTCTTTTGCAAATATTATACTGTGACTTTACATTCGTATCGTATACTTGATTCATATTATAACAAGTTACACAGTTATAGCCTTGATCTTAAATAATACCCAATAAAATGTATTGCGTTACAAACTATTAATAATTTTGTACACGCACCAAACTGTTTCAAATTGATCTCAATTGATGCCAAATTTATATTTATTCAACGACTGTTTTAAATTATGCGGGATACATACAGGATGTTTGTGAATGAAAGAACACAAAATGATACTAGTGGATCTGGAGGGCAAAATAGATAGATTGAACCAAATAATAATAATAACATTAATAATATAACGCAGTATAAAGCTAAGAAACTTTATGCATCGGTTTCGTAAACGGACCCGTTTGTTGTACTTTACTGTCTAGTGCTACAATCATAGATATACAAGATGTTTCATTAACAATGGGAGATTCTACAGGTCAAATAATGACCATTGACCCGAACATGCCTTATCCGAATGTTGATGGTTTAGGAAATACAGGGTGTTGAAAGTTACAATTTTATTTCCATTTTTTGCCATAACTACTAAATTTCTTAGATTGTCGACTTGAAAATTTGCAATCCTATGGTTTTTCTTACGGGAAAAAAGATTCCAATAACATTTTTGACGTTGCCCATAGAGGGCGCTACTTATAACCTATTGCTTTGATAAATTGACCCATAACTTTTTACCATGTACATCTAACGTCAAATCGGCTCCGAGATCTAAAAGACCAACCTTTTTTAAATAATATATGTATTCTTGTCTCATTTTGATATTCCGGCCCATTTTCAAGAAAAAACGACTTAATGCAGATAGTGTTTAAATTCCAAACTAATAGGCCGTTCTGCACTAAACAAAATATTATCTAGATATCTACAAACAGACAGCCGATAAATTAATATGACATTAGTTTTAAAGTGTTCAGTGTTAACCTAATAGCTTTTTCATTAACTTTCTCCATAAATTTATCAAAAATATTAAAAAATGCCGCGTCATAATGACTTTTCGAATAGTGATATGATTTGTATTTTCGTTCAAACCAATTTTAATGGGCTCGCTGCAGCCCGAAGGTATTGAGTTATACCCCCACCGAAGGCAAGCAAATCATAAATTATTTAGAAATTCGTACAATCGCTTAGGCGAAAGAGGATCTTTCCGTCCAAAAGGTGAAAATAGCGCTCCGAAGATTATTTCGGCTGAGCAGGAAGATGAGGTTTTGGTTAGATTGCACGAAAATCCAGGCGTAAGTACCCGTCGTTTAAGTGCGGCAACAGGCGTAAGTAGCTCTTCGATTTGGAGAATTTTGCACAAAGAGAAGCTTCACCCATACCACATTACTCCAGTACAAAATTTGTTACCGGAAGATCCTCCTGCTCGTCTACGCTTCGCTAATTTCTTACAAGAGCAGCAAGGCCCGGATCCTAATTTTTTGAACAAAATCCTCTTCACAGATGAGGCAACGTTTACTCGACGTGGAGTTTTCAACTGGCGAAACAATCATTTGTGGGATTCTGAAAACCCCCATGCCGTTAAAGAAAGACACTTCCAACATGAATTTAAGATCAATGTTTGGCGCAGTGTAATTTCAAATTTCGTTATTGGGCCTTTTCAACTTCCACCCTATCTGAACGGTCCATTTTATTTAAATTTTCTTCAGCAAAATTTGTACGAATTGTTTGATGAAGTACCATTTTTTGTGTTTTATATACAGGGTTTCCCACGACGACCTTACACGATCTGTATATAGAAAAGTATATATAGTAGAATTACACAAATTTGCACAAACAGGTAATCGAGGATGCTCAATTCGACTAAAATATTTTTGACTTTCTGCGACTTCCGGTTATACCGGAAATAGACACCAACTTCCTTATTTTAAATGGAATGCCCACATTTTTATTAGGGATTTAGATTTTTGGTCGAATTTTAAGGTCACCTTATGCAAAACATCATATGTGTAAAGTGCACCCTCTTCAAAATATTAGACTTTAAAAATCGTCATTTTCCAAATTTCATCAATTATAACTTGGAAACGGTACGAGATAAAGAAAAACGATTTACATGTCCCTATCCTAGTTTTTAATTCTCTATCTAATGGGTCTGGAAAATACTGCTTCCTGATTGGCAAATTTTTGTCATTTTTTGACCAATCAGGAGGCAGTATTTTCCAGACCCTTTAGATAGAGAATTAAAAACTGGGATAGGGAGATGTAAGTCATTTTTCTTTATCTCGTACCGTTTCCAAGCTATAAATGATAAAATTTGAAAAATTACCATTTTTAACGTCTAATATCTCGATGTTTTGCATAAGATGACCTTAAAATTCGACCAAAAATCTAAATCCGTAATCAAAATGTGGGCATTCCGTTCAAAATATGGAAGTTGGTGTCTATTTCCGGTATAACCGGTAGTCGCAGAAAGTCAAAAATATTTTATTCGATTTGAGCATCCTCGATTACCTATTTGTGCAAATTTGTGTAATTCTACTATATATACTTTTCTATATACAGATCGTGTAAGGTCGTCGTGGGATAACCTGTATATAAAACACAAAAAATGTTTCTACCTACCTATGTCCGTTATAGGCTCCGAAACGGCTGGACCGATGTTGATGAAATTTTCAGGTAATCTTCAGATTAGCCGAGCGGGTGTTCCTGTGAAGTTTGGTAGCGATTGGATCAACAGAATTTTTTTTCTTGGTTTTGCGAGAAGCCGGGGTTTGTGATATGACACATATCAACTGTCAGATTTGACAAATAAAATTCAGACCGTCAGAAAGTATTAAATAAATTTTATTTGTCAAATCTGACAGTTGATATGTGTCATATCAAGCTCCGGCTTCGCACAAAACAAAAAAAAATCTGTTGATCCGATCGCTACCAAACTTAACAGGAACACTCGCTGGGCTAATCTGAAGATTAACTTACAGTAGGTGCCGCGCGTGTCGTACCGGGACCGGGCAGCTAGTGGTTTATAAAGAAGCTGTTGATTTACCCGATGAGCTGTGGCGAAGAATACAAGCGGCTGCCAATGAAAAATCAAAGGCAATCCAGGGGCATTGTTTAGAACTCGGGGGTCTCTCAGGAAACGCATTGAAAAATGTAACCAAGTGAATGGTGGACACTTCGAACAACTACTTTAAAATTTAATGTTTCCTAATTTTATTTTTCTTGTACAATAGGTTATAAGTAGCGCACTCTATGGGCAACGTCAAAAATGTTATTGGAATCTTTTTCCCCGTAAGAAAAACCATAGGACTGCAAATTTTCAAGTCGACAACCTAAGAAATTTCGTAGTTATGGCAAAAATTGGAAATAAAATTGTAACTTTAAACACTCTGTATTTCCTAAAACATCAACATTCGGATAAGGCATGTTCGGGTCAACGGTCATTATTTGACCTGTAGAATCTCCAGTTAACGGATTTCCCATTGTTAATGAAACACCCTGTATATAGACGAGTAGGATGAGAGCGAGTAGGTCGCGAATTAGCTCAGTGGATTGCGGGGACCCGGGTTCGATTCTCGATCGGCGCCATTTTTACGGCGTTTAACATTTCAGAAGTAGGATATTCAACCCGCGTGCTAGCAGAACACGGCGGGCGGAGAGCACAAGAGGTGCGTTGTGCGTAGCAGGTTCGCATCGCGTGTGCTGAAACTAGCCAGTGGCTGGGGTAGCCGAGGACAGCTAGCTTGCCAGGAGAGAGCGAGTAGGTCGCCGGTTAACTCAGTGGGGTTGGAGCGCGGGTTAGGATTGCGGGGACCCGGGCTCGATTCCCGGTCGGCGCCATTTTTACAGCGTTTAACACTAGTTAAAAAAATAACTATCAATCTTATAATAATCTAATTTAATTAAATAAGCACTTTCGCAATTTTATTTTAGAAAGGATAGGACTTAAGTGGGCAGTAAATATTTTGAACATTATTATGATAAACTGTTTGGTTTCGCAAAACGACTTTATTGAATAAAACTGGATGATAAAAAGAAATGGTTTTAAAAAAGTTGGAGCGTTGTATGACTTGCAATTCTTAGAACGAACTGAAACTGACTACTGACAAGCAACTTAACTAGCAACATATACATAGAAGAACTATACATGGTGATTCTTTTAAGGCGGCCATTCGAAAATTTCTTATTTGCAAATAAGATAGAAACTTGAAACCTGGGTTCCTGTCATAATCGATCATGACGAATCCAAAAATACAATTTTCAAAATGGCGGCACTTTCGGAAATACCGGAAGTTGACGCCATCTTTGTTATTTTAAATGGATACCCCCATTTTTATTTTATTTTTGAATTCGGCATTAAATTCTGCGTATAATGATAATGCACCCAGGCTGTCAGCACTTATCTGTCATAGTTTTTGACATATGCCACTTTTTGTTTTAAATTTAGCATTTGCAGGGGTTCATTTAAAAATTCATATCTCTTAAACCATTTAAAGTGGGTAAATGAGCTTTTTTAGGTTGATTCCCTAAAGTTCAAGGAATCATTTCCCTGTAGGGTTAATGTTCAACGACGTTTCCAATGGTTGCTGCGATTTTTTGAAGATGACAATCAAAAAATGCCAAAAAGTCATTTTTTTTAAATGGCAATGGGCAAATTTTATTATGGCAACCGACGTAGGATTAAATTTGAAAGGGACTTATATCAAGGTTTCCTATACCTATCTCAAATAGTTTTTTAATTATTCGTTGTTTTTTGTAAAAAAATATAATTTATTAAGATTAACTAGTTACCGACCTTGTTACCAAGCAACAAACATAGTAACAGTGTCAAAAAATATTAATTTAAATTACCTAAATCAATACAAAAATTAATGAGCTAGGTCGGTATTACAAAATATGCTCGATATGTGCACCGTTTTGTTTCAAACACTCAATAATCCGACGTTGGACGGCTCTGGTAGCGTTTCTGATTTCATTCCCATCAATGCCATTCATGGCTTGGGTTATTTTTAGTAATAAGTCTTCCCTCGACGTGGGTGCAGTTTCATAAACGATATCTTTAATCCGCCCCATAAATAAAAATCTAATGGTGTCAGATCCGGGGATCTTGGGGGCCACAACCATGAACCTCTATTTCCCCACCATCTGTCTTGAAACAATTGTCTTAGTCTTAAATCTACGGCATTTGTTGAATGCGCTGGTGCCCCATCCATTTGATACCATAAGTTGACGGCATGCTGCAATGGTAGATTATCGACAGAATCTTGGACTACATTGTTAAGAATGTCTAAATATCTGTCTCCATTCAAATTTTCATCATACATGTACCAATGCAACCGATTATCCATTAAAAAACAGAAAACGTTTACGGAAAATTGAATTTGATTTTCAACTTCATAGATCAGGTGTGGATTTTCTGCGGCCCAAAAATGTCGATTTCTCCTATTATACTCCAGCCTGTGCAAATTTTGCTTCATCAGTCCAAATAATCCGACTCAAAAAATTTGGGTCTTCCTGTTTTTTTATCAAAAGCTCTTCACAAAAAGTTATTCGTCTTGGAAAATCGGTTGGACGAAGTTTTTGTAGTCGTATAAAAGAATAGGGATGTCGTTTGTGGTCATGTAAAATTCTTTGTATCGATGAGAACGTCAATCCCAAATAAAATTTTGCTGCTCTTATCGATGATCGTGGAAATGCGCCAAAATACCCCAGAACATTTATTTGATTATCTTCAGATTCCCTAACAAATTTAGTCCTTCTTCTTGCAGGATGAATATTTCCTCCCTGAAGAAACTTATTTTTAAGTCTAGAAAACTTCTGTTTATTCATCGGCGGCAAATTTTGATATTTTGCATTAAACTCGCGACATGTTCTTGCAACGATTTTTTGGCAGTTGCCATGTATGAGAAATAAATCAAAAACAACTTCATTCGAATAAAAAGCCATTTATGCTTACAAAACAAAATCAAGAACGTGCTTAACTTAACTTAACTTTTAATTAATGGAGAACAAAAAGATGACAGTTCTAAAACTAATTTTTTTCTTTGGTTCCATAGGCTTCTATGTTTTTTGGGAATAACGTTTAATCTTTTACAAAAAACTACGAATAATTAAAAAACTATTTGAGATAGGTATAGGAAACCTTGATATAAGTCCCTTTCAAATTTAATCCTACGTCGGTTGCCATAATAAAATTTGCCCATTGCCATTAAAAAAAAATGACTTTTTGGCATTTTTTGATTGTCATCTTCAAAAAATCGCAGCAACCATTGGAAACGTCGTTGAACATTAACCCTACAGGGAAATGATTCCTTGAACTTTAGGGAATCAACCTAAAAAAGCTCATTTACCCACTTTAAATGGTTTAAGAGATATGAATTTTTAAATGAACCCCTGCAAATGCTAAATTTAAAACAAAAAGTGGCATATGTCAAAAACTATGACAGATAAGTGCTGACAGCCTGGGTGCATTATACGCAGCATTTAATGCCGAATTCAAAAATAAAATAAAAATGGGGGGTATCCATTTAAAATAACAAAGATGGCGTCAACTTCCGGTATTTCCGAAAGTGCCGCCATTTTGAAAATTGTATTTTTGGATTCGCCATGATCGATTATGACAGGAACCCAGGTTTCAAGTTTCTATCTTATTTGCAAATAAGAAATTTTCTAGTGGCCGCCTTAAAAGAATCACCATGTATAGTAGTGTTAGCAATATATTTCCAGCACTCCCCCTTAATCTAACACTATTGATTAAACACTATACCCAAACCCTCGATGCACTGATCATATTTCACTTTACATAAAGGCTTGGTTAACACGTCAGACACCATATCTTCTGTAGCCGTATATTCCACTTTTATTTTCTTAGACTCCACTGCCTCTCTTACGAAATGATGGCGAACATCTATATGCTTCGTCCAGTTATGAAACCTTTGATTGCGGAATAATTTTTGAGCTGACTGATTGTCATTATATACAGGTAAAATCACCTTACTTTTTATGCACGTCTCAAAATGTAACGATTGAGAGTCGCCTTACGTAAAATGACAAGTCATATAAATTGAATGTGCTAAAAAAGAATAAAGAAATATTTGAATGTCTAAACACAACACTATTTTGTTGCATGATTGCCGCTTAATTTGTTGACGTTTCCCGGTTGACTTGACAGCTGATATTCTGAAAGCGTCAAGTTTCGTTAACTTTTGTTGTTTTTGGTGTTTTAAACCCTTGTTCTCTTTGTTCATCAACTTTTGTGGTAAAAATCTGTTCTTTTGAGAACTAAAATAGTGCTCCTGGTTATTTATTATCGGTGTTGTTATTGTTATTGTTGGTATAATGCCCAAGTTCTTAAACAGTCGGTGTAAGGTGCTTGTAGCGTCCCTTATCAACTATTTTGAAAGAGAATTGGAAAATAATGGGCCCTTATTACCATTGAATTCAGTTAGAGAGGTAAATTGAATTTTAATATTTTGGAATTGAGTACCATAAACTCTTGTGGCAACAGTGCTGATATGAAGCCGGTGACGTGCATAAAAAGTAAGGTGATTTTAACTTACAGAGTGATGCATTTCTTTTCACCTAATATTTCAGATGACAAAGTTTGCAAGAAAATTGCTTCTTTCGTTGCGTCGCCGTCGGATAGTGCCATATATTCGGCCTCCGTACTCGACAACGCAACTGTTCTTTGTTTTCTGCTTTCCCAAGACATTGCACCCGAATTCATTTTGAAAACATACCCTGTGAAGGATTTTAGATCAACTCCATTGTTTCCCAAATCCGCGTCAACTACATATCCCTCTATGTACCCATTATCCTTTTTCAAACTGAATGCAGTAATCGGCAGTTCCTTTCAAATATCTAAGTACACGTTTCGCTGCCTTAAAAGTTCATCAGTGTAGCATGTATTAAATTGGCTCAACATGCTTCTTACAGCATGAGAGTAGACATATAGCGTCGTTTCTGGACCAAATCGCTGTACTTCAAAAAAATAACATGGCTTTAGATGGGCTAAATTACTACACAAATATTGCAGCACTTTATTGTTCAAGAGAAAAATGACTTGATGTAATATGATAGCAGGTATCATGTTCAAGGTCATGTCAATGGCTTGGAGGTATTAATAAACGCTGTATTCCAAACGGTGTAGCTGTGTAGCAGCATGTTCAGAGAGACAGGTCTAGAATCGGCTGCATACTTTTAAGAGAAAGCGCTGTATTGCAAACAAAAGTAGAGCGTGTAATTCGATGATTCCTTTGCATTGCATTACCTATGTGAACATGACACTGTAGGTCGTTTGAAAGTCAAAGATACAGAGGTTTCAAATTATACGTGCCTACATTTATTCAAACTCTGTGTAATAAAATATGTCGCACCATATTCAAGGTTATTCAACTTCCGCTTCATGCTAGTATAAAATCTGAGTCATCATTTGATGTCTCCAGCGAATTTCAAATTATGCATGTCCAGCGTAATTTGTTATAATTGCAGCGCTTTTACAAGTGTCATATTTCACCAACGCCGGATGTGAAAAATGATACCTTAGGTTATTTGAAAGTCAAAAGAGTAATTCGATGATTCCTTTGCATTGCATTAGCTATGTGAACATGACACTGTAGGTCGTTTGAAAGTCAAAGATACAGAGGTTTCAAATTATGCGTGTCTAGATTTATTCAAACTGTGTAATAAGATATGTCGCATCATATTCAAGATTATTCAACTTTCGCTCCATGCTAGTATAAAATCTGAGTCATCATTTGATTTATCCAGCGAATTTCAAATTATGCATGTCCAGCGTAATTTGTTATAATTGCAGCGCTTTTACAAGTGTCATATTTCACCAACGCCGGATGTGAAAAATGATACCTTAGGTTATTTGAAAGTCAAAAGAGTAATTCGATGATTCCTTTGCATTGCATTAGCTATGTGAACATGACACTGTAGGTCGTTTGAAAGTCAAAGATACAGAGGTTTCAAATTATGCGTGTCTAGATTTATTCAAACTGTGTAATAAGATATGTCGCATCATATTCAAGATTATTCAACTTCCGCTCCATGCTAGTATAAAATCTGAGTCATCATTTGATGTATCCAGCGAATTTCAAATTATGCATGTCCAGCGAAATTTGTTATAATTGCAGTGCTTTTACAAGTGTCATATTTCACCAACGCTGAATGTGAAAAATGATACCATAGGTTATTTGAAAGTCAAAGAATCATATTATATCTCTCGGTAAGAGGGGGAGATTCCAATTACTTATATACGAATTGTACAGCTCTTTTTATCATTTATAGATCGAGAACAAATAACGCAAAATGTCATTCTTCCAAAACTTTAACGTTCAATCTTTCATAAAACCATACTTGAATCTTTATTGATTATTCATTATCGATTATTGATTATCGATTATGGATTATAGGTTATAGGTTATTGATTATCGATTATTGATGATCGATTATGGATTGTCGATTATTGGTTATTGAATATCGGTTATTGATTATCAATTATTTGACAGCTGTCTGCGAAATTTGATATTTCCGGTTGAAATTTGATACTTCCGGTTGAAATTTGACACCTCGTTCTTGTAATTCGACACCTGTTCAGAGAAATTTGACACCTTCTTGTAATTCGACACCTGTTTCGTGAAATTTGACACCTCCTTCTTGTAATTCAACACCTGTTGCGTGAAATTTGACACCTCCTTCTTGTAATTCGACACCTGTTCGGTGAAATTTGACACCTCCTTCTTGTAATTCGGCACCTGTTCAGTGAAATTTGACTTTTCCTTCTTGTAATTCGACCCCTGTTCAGCGACATTTGACACCTCCTTCTTGTAACTCGACACCTGTTCAGTGAAATTTGACACCTCCTTCTTGCAATTCGACAAGATGGCTGTTGAGTATTAATTTGTAAGTTGTAACCTTGTAACCACGAATATTAAATATACTTACGTTGAATTAAATAATCATTTTGAATTACTACGAAACAGTACCTTAAATAATTAACGTAGTTTTTGTGATTCGTCTGTGTGGCCAAGCCTACAGACTCACCCCTAAAAATGACACTTTTTCTCCTTATAAAACAATATAAGTACTATTTTTATCTACTAGCAATGCATAATATAAATTTTTATGGCATTCATTTGAATGCTCTAATGACATACTTTAGCGCTCTTATGCGCTAAAGAATGCCATATAGGCATTTTGTGAAGTGAATTGCACGCAAACTAATACTAAAATCAAATCAAATGAAACTTACTTGTAAACGTTACTTACAAAATTTGCGCAATTTGATATATTAACTTCATGTTGCAGGAAGACATTTCACAGCCACATTGCTGCTATCTCAATGTTCGAAGAAAAACTTCTCATTCGCAGATATGTCAAAAGAGTGCCCACTAGATAAGTCAAAATATGTATATACGTACCGGCCTACTACTTTTTGTCCATAATTATTATTTCTCATTTACTAATAACAAGTGGAATCCGTGGGCTACGCCACACGTCTTCTCAGAATGCTCCATATTCGTGTCCCAACCCCTGTGGCCATTTGAAAATAACAGTGGATATGTTAATGAATCGATTATGTTGGATAGCATGGGGACGCGCCGTATTCCTCCTGTTCGCAAGTATACTACAATATCAAAAAACAATCGTGCACTTTCACATAACATAATTTATTTACCTACCTCATTTTCTTCTCTACGCATTCGCTCAGCTGCGTGTTGGCGACTAATATCACAGGCTAGAAATAAACAGACGTCGCAATTCGCAGAATAAAGTTGTCTGTTTACAAACATTAAAAACGCTGCGCAGATTTCAAACGCAATGGACACGTTTTCAAGTCCGTAGAGCCGCGAGCCATTGGCGTGGACGTGGAAATTTATTGCTAACCTAACCTAAGTGGCTGCGTGTTTGAAAGCATTTTTCATGGTTTGTGTTGGAAGATCAAATAAATATTTTGTTTATTATTTTTCTTTGTGTATTTTGGGATATGTTATAATGGCGTCCGGATCTCGTACTTGTTGTGTACGTGAGTGCAAAAGCAACAATAAGTTATCTCCTAAAACGATAAGTTTTCACGGTTTCCCAAAAGATGACGAAAGGTAACGAAATCTAAAATATGTGCTATTATTAATTATATTCATCGAATTTAGGGCTTTATTATGGCTGACAAATTGCGGCCGTGAAGACCTTGCGGGCAAGGTGAAAAACTATAAAGTTTGCAGCTTGCACTTTGAAAAAGAAATGTTTGCTGGCCCATTTCAGAGCAACAAATTAAAGAAAGCTGCAGTTCCAACAGTATTCCCCCAAAGTAAGTACAATAATTATTATATTTAGTGTGGTGTACTTATTAGGTACCTACATTTAAGTTCGAATTATAGTTTAATATAGTGGAAGCATAAATTGAAAGGAAACTAAGCAGTATAGGTAATTTTATAGATGCAGTGCAATTCTCAGTTGTTTTTATGTTCTATCCAAGCAAATAGTATTATAACAAATTAACCCAAAAAGTGTTTTCGTTGGTCGAACGTAAGAATTAAGAAATATAGTGTAAAAGCTAAAAGACATTCCTTTCAGTTTTCCTTTCCGCTACGTTCTGTCCATAAATTAATGAATGTTAGAAATATACCTAAGTAAAGTACATTGCCTTTTTATGGTGCATCAAGCTATAAGTTGATAAACCTTAAATACATATGTGTAGTAATTTAGAGTAAGGGACTTTTTTCATAAAATTTAAATAAAAAGGTACCCTGCCAAATGAGTAACCCGAGAAAACACGTCTACGCATTTTCAAAGTTAAAAATTTTTGTGTTGGGTATGTTAAATCGACTAGAGTGCAAATATTTCATTTTATTTGTAAAAAGGTACAGTTTCAAGTATCTGTAGCTACCTGCCTGCACTGAATTTTCCTTTTTTTATTGCACTCCTCAATATGCTTTGAAGATGATTCATAAAAAATTGAAAATGATGCCTACATAATATTATATACTTATTTAGCAGGTTGCACAAGGTGCGTGCTTGATTTTATCATTTTAATATGTATTACTGCACTGTTTCTTTACAAATCAGTGTTTCAATTTTTTAGGTATTTCCATCGAACACCCAACTTTTGCAATTGAAGACATTCAAGCTGAAATAAAAGAAAATTCTGGAAGTTCAACTATCTCAGCGTCACCACCTGAAGTTTTATTCTCAGGTAATGGGTTATTTTCTCTGAATTTTAAATGTAGTTTGTGGATTACTTATTTTTCAAAAAATTTAATGCCTAAAATATTTTGTGGGTTTATTCTTTTCATGTTTCAGAAAGTCAGCTGCAGCAACCATCATGTTCTAAATGGACTGATACAATCCCAACTAAACGTAGAGTTTCTAGTGATACTACAAATACTACAAGCGAGTTTGCTGCTCAAACTGAAGCTGTATTAAGTAGTGATACACCTAGAAAGCACGCACTGCAATTGAAATTGAGAAGCATAAGGCGAAGAAGAACTGTAATAGAGTCTGCTTTTTCTAGTAAACGACAGATTAAAGAATGTGATGTGTTACAATTCCTCAGAGAACGTTTGTCTGCTGGAGCATATGAATTCATCAAAACTAATTTAAAATTAAATAAAATACGACCAAAAGCAGCCCGGTACTCAACTGCATATAAACAATTTGCGTTAACCATCCATTTTTTGGGACCAAAAGTATATAGGTTTTTAAGAAAAACTTTCATGTTACCATCAAAGAGCACACTATGTAGAATTACTGCAAAATGGAGTATTAAGACTGGCTTAAATGAATTTATATTTGCTGTTATAAAATCAAAACTCCAATCACTACCAAAAATGGCTCGAGAATGCGTTTTGTGTATGGATGAAATGTCTGTAAAAAAGTTTCTTTATTATGATACAGCATCTGATAAAATAGTTGGATTTCATGGCACATTGAACAAAACAAGTTACGCTATAGCGAGAAACATGCTTGTACTGATGGCTAGAGGAATAACATGCAAATGGAAGCAGCCCATTGCTTTCTTTTTCATTGATAACTGCACAACTGCTGATCTGCAGGACATAATTTTCAATACAATTAGAAAACTTAAAAACATTAACTTAACCGTGAATGCTCTTATTTCAGATCAAGGGTCGAACTTTGTAAAATTAGCAAGAACTTTAAATGTTTCCCCTAACAACCCTTACTTTGTAGTAGACAATTCGAAAATATTTTATCTTTTTGATGTACCCCATTTATTAAAGTCGACCAGGAATAATTTTTTCAAGTATAACTTTGTTCTTCCAACTGGAACAATTAAAAAACAGTACCTTACAGATTTTTATGCAAGGGATAGCAAACAAAACTTGAGGTTGTGCCCGAAATTAACCGATGACCACATCAATCCAAACTCGTTTAAAAAGATGAAATTAAAATTAGCTTCACAAGTATTTAGCTATACAGTAAGCGCAGCACTAAATACTTACATTTCTTTCGGAGCTTTACCTTCAGAAGCTTCCCACACTTCGCAATTTATTAATAATATGGACCAACTATTTGACATTTTCAATTCATCAACATTTTCCCCGAAAAAGCGTTTTGCTCTCCCTTTTATTGGATCCAACATTCAGATGAATTTTTTAGATGAAATGTACCATATGTTCGATTCTTTAAATGTTGTGGATAGTGGAGGGAAGAATGTAACCCAATCATTAAAATTTATTAAAGGTTGGAAATTAACAATAAAGTCTTTTCTAAGTTTGTCTCGGTATTTGAGAGCACGAAGTATTGTGTCAATATTTACTCGCCGACTTCATCAAGACTGTCTAGAAAATTTTTTCGGCAACATTAGGCAGCAGTCGGGAAATGCCAGAAATCCGACACCTATACAAGCCATGCGAACATTTAAAAAGTTATTTGCTTTAAATTATTTTCAGCATGCAGATGGTGCAAATTGTGTGGATGACTTAGATGAAGTGCTTGTGTCGATAACGCCAGAACACATTAATAATTATAAAACTGTCCTCCCTGAAAAATCAATTTTTTCAACTTTGAGTGTGGATACTACAGATTATGCAAATTTAAATTTTGAAACAAAAAACATCCTTAACTACATAAGCGGCTATCTAATTAAGAAGTGCGCCGAGAAACACACATGTGATGTATGTGAAAATTATTCAAAAGCTAATGGCACCTTGAACGAGGAAAACATATTTTTGCACTTTAAAGCATACGAAAATGAAAATAAAGACGTTTTCGGAAATTTGAAATCTCCCCCACATAATTTTGTTCTCTACGTTCATTGTTTGGAAAACAAATTTTGTGAATTATTTCCCAAACTAGCCACCGAAGATAATGTTGGGGTGCAAATTAAAAATGAATTTAACAAATTTTTGTTACCACACCCTTGTGAATATTTCCCTGCAGACTATTTAATTTCATTGTATGTGAGAGTACGCATTTTTTATTCTTTAAAATTTTTAAATAGGCATATTTTAGAGTCAAAGAGGGAAAAAAATTATAAACTTATTAATGTAAAACATATGTAGTCAGTAGTATATATGTTTCAGTAAAAGTGTGCAGCTGTATAATGTGTAGGTAAATTTACCAGTGAATGTGAGAAAAACAATTTCGGCATGTCACGAGTCTGTATTAAAAAGACATAAGATATTACAGGGTTCGTAGCAGCCGGGAAAAGTTAGTGAATTTTAAATTAGCACAAAAAGTTGAGGGAAAGTCAGGGAATTTGAAAAAAATGTTAAAAGGTCAGGGATTTTGTAACTCTTGACTGGAATTTATTAAACTATTCCACTTTAAGACAAAAAGTATAAATAATAAATAATCAAATAATGATCATTAAAAGGAACTAGCTTTACAAAAACAGGTACCCTTTTCCAATTTTTATACACAAATAAAACAAAGATGGTGGGTTTCGGCTTGTCGACAGACATTAAATGGTATTCAAAATTTTTTTGTCTTTTTGTTTTATTTGTGTATAAATAAATGGTAAGAAGCATATGTATCTAGTTTCAAACACATACAGTTCCTTTTAATAATCACTAATTGAATTGTATGTTGAGTTAATAAGTATTTTTTTTTATTTAAATAGTGGTATTTTTGTGTTCGAGGATGCAGTTTGTGAAACCAAGGATTAGCCGACGCACTTATCCCAAAAGCATTCAAGACCACAAAAATGCCAACTTACATTCTGTGGTGTGTACTCTATTTTTTGCAATACCTGTGTAAATTAGAGAGAAATAGTGTCTAAACAGAGTTTGAAAATCAAAATTTTCTGATTTATTTTATTTTGCCATCGTCAGTTGTCAATTATAGAGATGGGCAACACACTATCGCGTATGCGGAAATATCCCAAACGCACAAGGGTTACAGTCTGCTTCGTCATTTTCAATGCCTCCCCCGGTTGCATTTTTGCGAAGGCTGTGAATTTTTTTGGAAAAAAAAACTAATACCTACTCGATAGAAAAGGTATAGTGTACAACTCTTATGGAATGCCCACTCATATAAATTATTGCAGTACTCACCAAGGTTCGTCCTGTAACTTTCATATTCGTGGAAAATGAGTGTCATTCCATGCTCGTACAATATACTATTTCCACATTCACCAATATGCACTTATTCTTCAACTGCGCACTTTTACAGAAACATATTTATTAATGGTTTTATTAGGTATTATACTTCTTATTTTTTCGATAATTTTTGTATGTAAGTAATAAGTATTAAACTTTAAGTTCTGTTTATGTTACAATTCTTTTACTGACCTGCACATTGTTTTTACATGTTTAAATAAATGGCAAATTGTTAAAACAAAATGTCTTTAAGTTGAAATTTATTGTTTAGCTAACTTTTCCAAATCCAAGAAACTTTTCTTAACATCCTTTGTTGCTTTTTCAAAAAACCGGAATAACTAGCTTTGCTTAAATCTTCCCATAATCTACTGTGCTTTTACAGCATTGGCAAAATTCTTGATGCAACATCATTTTTAGATTAACATTTGTACTTTCATAGATATGTTTTTGAAGAAACATCATTATCGTCATTCATTCCAAAGACTGGTTGGACGGACACCCACCAACTATTTCTGAATAGTAATCAAATCTGAGTGAAATTTTATTTCTCTTTGTCCTTATTTCTGTCAAACTAATCGTCTATATTTTACAACCGTATATTGGCATGCTTATGCTTTTAAGAGTCTCGTGCGAGTTTCGCAAGCATAATAATTTTTTTGTTATACATGGCTCGGCCCTGCCGTAGGTACTGCTCCTACCATTCCACAAGTAGAATATACGGATTCTACATGAGTTCCATAATTAACTTAAAACTAATTTCGACTTAGTCCTATCATTTTATGACTTCCCAAACAGCAAAACTCGACCTCTGTCTCGCTTCTGGTTGTGTATTTATTTTATTGATCATACCGTGGTCTCTATCAAAACTGCTTCCGTTTTATTTTATTCAAAATGAATTCTAATTCGTTGCTGGATCCTAATATCACTGTATCATTCACATATCTAAGTAAGTACTTATTGTACATTATTTACATTAATTTCAGTGGTTAACTTCATTTTTTCGTCTACGTATGTCTATTTCTCTACGTTTCTGTTCAATTTCTATAAGCATCATTTATTCATTACCTTTTCCACAAATTGTGTATTCAGTACCTACTCTTCACTATGAATATTTTTACATTTTTGAGCATTTCTGAAGAAAAACGTAGGTAGTGAAACCAATTTTTCATTGATTGTAAACTTTTTGGGATGGACTGTATAATACGAACATCGGTGTGCTGTATTTTGTAAAAAATTCAGCATTCAGATTTATAAAATATGTAAGTATATCATTGGTATCAATATGAAACTGAATTTATAATTTAGTACGCGAAGAGAAGAACAATACTAGTTTAAGCTGTATAAAAATTTTAGTATTTATCTAAATATTTCAATTAATGGTAGAAATATGCTAAATAATAATTCGACGCCGCCACTGTACATTCTGATCAGCTGTCGTTCAGAATGGCCGGCAAGTATCGGAAATATTCGTTGTGGTATTCGGCTTGCGCATTTTTCGAACGCGAGCAACAACGCCGACAAAAAAGATCAAAGACGCCGCTAGCAAGTGAGACGTCTGTTTATTTTCATTAGTCTGTGCTAATATGCTCACGTGTGGGCATTACTGAAGCAACATTCTGTCCGAACAAAACGAAAGTTTGTTTGGAATGAAACACTCCAACGCACTCGTGCCACTACGTATTGCAAACCCTTTAATCATTCAGCGCTGTTACAATTTTTCTAAATTATATTATTTACTGATGACTGATGGAAAATGTCTCCACCAATTTGTTTGTTGCT
This sequence comes from Xestobium rufovillosum, assembly GCA_963966045.1. Classification (NCBI taxonomy): domain Eukaryota; kingdom Metazoa; phylum Arthropoda; class Insecta; order Coleoptera; family Ptinidae; genus Xestobium; species Xestobium rufovillosum. The sequence goes on from OZ014498.1 coordinate 14,008,090, forward strand.
AAGTTACACCAAACAAAAACTGTAAATTTTCTGCCTCATACTGCATACTCCGACGAAGTAATGAACTTTAAACTGCAAAAAGACACTATCTAAAGCTTTTTAAACCCCGAAACCCCCGAAAAGGCACATCTACAGCATTAGAGCTTTCCGTAGAGCCCACAATTGTTGAAATCGATAGAGTCCTCGATGAGATATCTGGCTAACAATGTTTCAATGTAAAATTACTGCGAAATTTTTTCGATTTTCAAGGTCACGCATTTTCCAGGGACTTTTCCACGCCACCTATTATAGTTACTTTTACTTGTCATTTCCCACTTGTTGAATAAAAAAAATAACAAATAACATAACGGACGACAAACTAGACAAAGAGAGTATCTTCCGTTTCTGTCGCAATAGCAAAGCAAGTGTAAAATCATAAATCACATGATCGCGTTCTCGCCTTTACTCTTTAGTTCTCTGGGTCGGCTGGCCGTGCCTAGCTTTGCGATAGGACGAGCGAAGACGAGTTCTCGGCCGAGACCGCTCCAGACTATAAACTACAATATTCAAATGCTAAAATAATAGCTATTGCCTATTCATCTATTGCCTACCTATGCATTTTTTATTTTAATTTTTTTATAAAGGTGGGCGAAAAGAAGAAAATTAGTATACCATTCATGTCGATTAAACCCGCGTACCTATTTCTCATATTACTAGCACATACCTATTGGTTTATTGGTTAATGCATAATGCAGCATTTTATTACAATGAATTCTTATAAGTCAACCCCAAACGCCAAAAACGGTTACGGTATTAAATTAAACCCGACACGTGTTTATAATTTTTAGCTACCTAGTCTAGTCTTACGCAATATCTGCAAATCCAAATACACATTTTAAGTTGAAGCTTATAAAGAATAAAGTGTTTAATTGCACTGATGGACTAATAGCTTCAAAAACAATGAAAACTGAAAATAAATAAATAAAATTATCTGCAAAGCGGGGCATTTCCTATTTTGCAAGTCGCGAGCGGGAGCCCGGCCACATAAGCTTCGGCCGAGCTTGTGTGTAACTAGCTACGCCAGCACTACCTAACAAACAGAGCGTTTATAGTCAGCGAAAATATGGGGCCGTAGGGCTTCACTTAATTCGTGATTTTCGAAGCAGCATCGGCCTGCCGACCCGGAACTTAGACTGTTCGCGGGAACTGTAGATTTCCTATGCTGACGTAGGGCACATCCGTAATATTCTGTATAGTTTAGACTGTGAAATTCACGCAATATAAGCTTGCGCCTAATATAGCACAGTTCTCCCGTACGAAAAAGTTAAATTGTAAAGTATCTGGCGTGTCAGGTTTTCAAAAATAAGGGTAAACGTAAAAGGTAAAACTAGTTATTTGACAAAAAATAGTCACTTTTTTATGGAATTGTTTGGTACGGCCGGGCCGACCCTGCCGTCCCTGACGAGCCGTCACTCTCGTTCAATAATTTTCCCATCTTGTATCATAATATGAACTGTTACGATACTTGTATCTTAAATAACTATTACGGCATTCATTTGAATGTTATAATGACATACTTTAGCGCCTTTGTGCTTTAAAGATGTCAAATTAGCATAATCCTGGGAGGTGTGTAAGGAAGACATTTAATAGCTGTATTGCTGCTGTCTGGATGTTCGAGGAAAACTTAATTCTTATGCAAAATTTTCGAAGATGTCAAAATAGCACTGACGGAAGAAATAAATGTATATTTCGCCTGTTACTCTTTTGTGCATCATTATTATTTCTCGTTTACTAATATTTTCTTAAGCTAATATGATAGTCGTGATCCCGTTGATAGTAGATAAAACGATACGCCCGTATGCTACCCAATGCGCGAGTACACCAGATAAAGCTGGAAAAGATTGATTGCACTTTGCAAGTCCTGGTAGAAGCAGAGGCAAGCTCAAATAAATAGTCAACGTAGCATGCATATTTTTTCTCAACGTTTTCCAATGCCAAATAATGTTCCAAACGAACGATGTATGTACTATAAATTCCAAAAGTGGTGTTCCAGTTTGCGATGCGAATCGTTTATGCCGGACGTTGCTATGTTTTCGTCAGCCCCGCCCCCCCATAGACGATGTGATTTTTCGTTAAAAGAACAGGATTATTTATCTATTTTGCTGCCCTTTGTTTACTAGTGCAAGGCTTTACACGTTTCTTGTCATTCAAATAAAATCGTTTAGATCCGCCTTCAAAACTTTAATTTGCGGACAGTTGCTAAGGTTTTTTTACCTCAGAATGTAATTAGTTATCGCATTTTAAGCGGAATTGAACCGTAAAGTGGAACAGGAATTTTGGCGTCGATAGTACATATTTATGGAAACGTCCAGCAGGATAAATTTGGGGTAAATTATTGCAATTACAAAGTTTTATTTGCTGTTTTTTTACCATTTATAAGATTTAAATTGTACGGAGGAAAACATCCTGATGCAAAATAGCTTTATGTTTATATTTTTTTCTTCGCACAGATTACCGTCTATTTCTTCCGATACAGATGGCTGTGGATGTTGCTCAAAATAGCTGTCAAAAGTGGCAAATATACCCAATCGGTTTTTGAACTTTACGATACCTGTAACAGATGCAGTCCAGAAAATTCGATGACTTAGAAGGACCACTAGAGTCATACAAATTAGAACAAGGACTAGGCCAAAGATATTTAGAGAGAATGTATAAGAATAAAGATAAACTTCATCAGGCAGGTACTTTTCTTAATATTTTTATTAATATCTTGGAATTTTAAGATTTAATCGTATTTATTCATAAAGTGAATAATTTGCTAAGCAAAGCAGGTTCTTTTAGTTATTTTCACCATTTAGTTGGTTTAGCAGGTATAGAGCATGACACATGACAGTTACCATTGGTTAACATTTTAAATTACGAAAGTGCGTAGGTAGTTTAATACAGATCATCACTCACGTTCCCAACGAAAAATCAGTTTAATTTATTAATTTCGAAATTAGCCATAAAACAGTCAATATATATGTATAATAAGGTTATCATGTTGCATTTATGTACCTACGTGAGATAGCACATACGGCATGTACCAAGAAAACTTTCCATATTGCAGAAAAACACGAAAACTGCTGGGTTGAGAAAATCGGCGACCTCGTAAAATGCGTCATTTTTAAAGGTATCCTTCAATTCCTAAGAAAAATTTTATAGTAAATGAAAAGGAACAAATTTATAGTGGTCGTAACGGGCCGTCGATCCATGCACAAGCTTCCGATCCACGATTTGAGACGTCAGAATTAGAAATTCTTTCCGTAAAGCCTGGAATTTTCCCCATACATTTTACCTTATTGTGGCACTAGGACCTATGTATCGAAATATTAAAAAAAAATCTTCACGAACATTCAAATCAAAATTCCCAATTTCATTGAAATTTTGATAGTTGGGTGTGGGATTCAGTTGATTTTGAGGTTGTGCGAAATTTTTATTGTCAGTTAAAAAAAAATCATTCTGCCCTCAAAATTGGACCATTTCAAGTATCGTTCCCACGCAACACTCGCCGAAATATCTTCTTTTGAACAGTACCTACCCCGTATTTTCTATTTTTTATTTTCCGCCGCCACTACATATGTACACTGCTCAAAATAGGGAGGTTCGGAGAAAAATAAGATATCTATTTTTGGCATGAAAATGACAGAAAATTGTTATTGTAATTGATTTACGGCGAAATTTTTTTTCTAAAAAATTTTTTTTCGGCGTAATAAGCGAAAGAAATTAGCTTATCACGCCCACATGCTAGTTCGCTTTGTTATTGGTTTGACGTCAGAGATTCGTAAGGCGCTCCTCCCACTTCTCTTGAATGCCCGCGAAGCGGTAGGTACCTATCTCGTAACATACTTATTGGGACTATTTCCAGCGTGAATTTTTAAAGTAAGGTGTCAAGGAAACATAAAACAAAGACAATATAATTGATTAATGATGCAACAAGGGTATCAAAAGTCCGATTCACATAATTTGCCATATTTATGTAGGTAGGTAAATGTCCCGGTAAATGTGGAAATGGTGTGTGATTCTTGCATCTAACCCCAATTTCATTCAACCTCAAAACAGTAGTGTAAAGGCAGACCCGGTATAAGTAAAACAAAGTCAACAATTTATTAACTGTACATGCCTTTTATAATTCAGTATAAGGTATGTAGATTGTAGATACCTACTTACTTCTGTTTGTAAAATAGGTACCTACCTACCTATATTCTCTAATACAATACAATACTTACCTACTCATTTATGTAGGTATGTATACCTAAGTGATTGACAAGTTATCAAGTTAACAGTTTTATAACGGATTGGAATTTTAAAAAAAACAGAAACAAATACAACTCACGCGAATCAAAAAACTACGCTACGTAGGTACTAGGTACTTGTTTAACAAAAAGAAACAACTGCTATATTCTGGAACGGTTAATGTAGAAACTCGGAAGAGACTCTTAAAGACGCATGTATGGAGTACGAAATTATACCTATGGGTGCGAAACTTGGACAATGGGAGAAGCGGATTGAAATGTGATGCTACAGACGGGTGTTGAAGATACCGTGGATAGACAACTTAGCAATAAGGAGGAATTAGAAAGAGTTTGGGAAAAGAGAAAAGTATGGAAGACAATAAAGAATAGGGGATAGGATCGTAGGATGGTAGGACACCTTCTGAGACACAAAGGAATAGTTCGCGACATACTAGTCAGAGATAGGAATAAAGAGGTAGAGGTTGGAGCAGATTAGACTACTGCTCTCAAATAGTTGGGGATGTAGAATGTTCTACTTTTACGGAAATGCGTAGGCTAGCTCAGGGAAAGGATGGAGGTACGCGTCCTACCAGTCTTCAAAAGAGAACTTTATGATGACGTACCTACTATTTTATTATTATTGTAAAATAGTTAATAAAATTTCCTTGTTTAGTTCAGGGAGGGAACGCTACGGCGATTCAGTATTTGGCTCCGTCATGCTCCTAGCATCCTGTTTCAAATTATGCTAACCGTAACACGTTACCAAGTACCAAGGGGTCCAAGAAAACTGTCGATAAATTACATTATGTTCGATTTTATTTAGAGTGGCTGCAATGGGGCAGTCGATAATTTTATAAACTTTTGTAATGATAAACTAACTCGCGAAAATATCGATAATGCTGACCGATTTTCCTTCTGGCTCCAACGAACCACTTTTTCCGTTTTATTGGTGTGCTGTACGATGTATTAGTCTGGGTACAAAACAGAAAACACCAGTTAGAACCAGTTAATAATATTTAACAATTTAACTACTCATGCATATGCATAATACTTATGGGACTGCTGCGCGCTGAAGCTGGGACTTGTACGTTATACTAAGTTCTGACGTCACGCGGCCTACTCTCGCTGCAAGGTACGATTTCTAGCCTCGCACCGACGGAAAACTTTGCACCGGCTACACAGGCGAAGGATTTTTTTTAACAAAAATTAACAACATAACTGCCTTCAGTATAATAAACTCTATCAATTTTAATGAAATCTGAAAATTACCGAACCAGCCTATTGCCTAAGAAACAAAACTATTATTTCAAAAATATTTTCGCCAACAATTCGTAGCAAATTTAAAATGCGCCACTTATGTTCGTTGGATATCATACCACAGCACGATAATAATCTTTTTGTTCTACAAAATAAAAAACCGACTTCAATGAGAACATAATCAATGTAGTCGAAGTCAATTAAATACGCATTATTAAGGATAACTCAAAAACTACTGGTCAGATCTTGATCAAATTTATACGGGACCACATGAGAAGCACCAGCTTTCAAATAAAAAAAGAATCATCAAAATCGGTTCACCTAGAAAAAAGTTCTGAGGTAACACACAAGTAGAACGGTTGGGACTTTGCCCCCACCCCTTTTCGAATTCCTCAGACACGTTCGTCAGTGGAATTTTTTAATTGCCCTAATTATCTAGTCTAAAGGCGAGTGGGCCACATTAGTAAGCGAGCGGCAACTCCAAAGAGTTGGCTCTCGCTCACTGATAGTCCCCTTTAAGACATTACTATTCAATATCTGAAGAAAATAATAACAATCGATCCGAACTGGCTCCAAAAACTACTCCCCGGGCAAATACCCCGACAGGTATTGAATTGCAAAGCAAGTCCTGAACGATGGTGTGCACTAAACGGTGGCAAAACAAAATGAAATCTCACCTGCTCTCTACTAATGCATGGATAAAGATTCCGACGTGCACCTGGCGTACACGAAAGCAATATTAAGCCCAGCTATGGCTAATTATAATGAAGAAAAGAATTATTCGGTTTGTTCGCACACAGCAGCCGCATATCATGATTTCGCTCTTTGTTGGAGCTCATCAGTACGGTGCAGTAGTTGTTGGAGCAGTACGGGAGTAGTTGTTGGAGCAAGTTCGGATCGATTGTTATTATTTTCTTCCGGCATTGAATAGTAATGTCTTAGAGGGGACTATCAGTGAACGAGAGCAAACTGTTTGGAGTTGCCGCTCGCTTACTGATGTGGCCCACTCGCTCTTATAGACTAGATAGTGGTTTGGTTTGTACGCACACAGCTGCACCGTACTGATGATAAACAAAGAGCGAAATCATGATATAGATCTTTGTTGAGAAATTTGAATTTGGCGCTCTGGATGTGCCGGAATCAGCCGATGGAACTGGCTTGTAGCGGTTGATGTGTGCGAACAAACTGGACACTTCTTTTCTTCTTCATTATAATCAGCCATGGCGGGGCTTAATACTGTTTTCGTGTACGCCAGGGGCACGTTGGAATCATTATCCATGCATTAGTAGAGAGCAGGTGAGATTTCCTTTTGTTTTGCCACCGTTTAGTGCACACCGTCGCGTCGTTCAGGACTTGCTCTGTAATTCAATGCATGTCGGAGTATTTACCCGGGGAGTAGTTGTTGGAGCAAGTTCGTATCGATTGTTATAATTAAATGTTTATTTTCATTATTAAATAAATATTAATTAGTGATACTGGACCGTTCGAACAACTACTCCTCGGGCAAATACCCCGCCAGGCGTTGAATTATAGAACTAAATCCAGATTTTTTGTACTACGAGACGTTTCAGACTGCTACCCCATCTAAGATGGCTTTGAAACAATCCTAATTTGTCTCCATGTACGTACGTGCTTTTAAGCAGGTCTTTGTTCAAATATTGCATGTTTTGAATGTGTATGGAAAACCGCAGACCAACTGGTTTCGTCCTTCTGGGACTCATCAGTACGGTGCTTTCCCCTACACACTCAAACCATGCAATTTAATCTTGCTATATATACTGCCGCGCTCTGGACAGATATCAGCAAGTGACAACTACTTTGAGTAATTATCTAGTATTAATTAGTGATACTGGACCGTTCGAACAACTACTCCTCGGGCAAATACCCCGCCAGGCGTTGAATTATAGAACTAAATCCAGATTTTTTGTACTACGAGACGTTTCAGACTGCTACCCCATCTAAGATGGCTTTGAAACAATCCTAATTTGTCTCCATGTACGTACGTGCTTTTAAGCAGGTCTTTGTTCAAATATTGCATGTTTTGAATGTGTATGGAAAACCGCAGACCAACTGGTTTCGTCCTACTGGGACTCATCAGTACGGTGCTTTCCCCTACACACTCAAACCATGCAATTTAATCTTGCTATATATACTGCCGCGCTCTGGACAGATATCAGCAAGTGACAACTACTTTGAGTAATTATCTAGTATTAATTAGTGATACTGGACCGTTCGAACAACTACTCCTCGGGCAAATACCCCGCCAGGCGTTGAATTATAGAACTAAATCCAGATGTTTTGTACTACGAGACGTTTCAGACTGCTACCCCATCTAAGATGGCTTTGAAACAATCCTAATTTGTCTCCATGTACGTACGTGCTTTTAAGCAGGTCTTTGTTCAAATATTGCATGTTTTGAATGTGTATGGAAAACCGCAGACCAACTGGTTTCGTCCTTCTGGGACTCATCAGTACGGTGCTTTCCCCTACACACTCAAACCATGCAATTTAATCTTGCTATATATACTGCCGCGCTCTGGACAGATATCAGCAAGTGACAACTACTTTGAGTAATTATCTAGTATTAATTAGTGATACTGGACCGTTCGAACAACTACTCCTCGGGCAAATACCCCGCCAGGCGTTGAATTATAGAACTAAATCCAGATTTTTTGTACTACGAGACGTTTCAGACTGCTACCCCATCTAAGATGGCTTTGAAACAATCCTAATTTGTCTCCATGTACGTACGTGCTTTTAAGCAGGTCTTTGTTCAAATATTGCATGTTTTGAATGTGTATGGAAAACCGCAGACCAACTGGTTTCGTCCTTCTGGGACTCATCAGTACGGTGCTTTCCCCTACACACTCAAACCATGCAATTTAATCTTGCTATATATACTGCCGCGCTCTGGACTAATTAATACTAGATAATTACTCAAAGTAGTTGTCACTTGCTGATATCTGTCCAGAGCGCGGCAGTATATATAGCAAGATTAAATTGCATGGTTTGAGTGTGTAGGGGAAAGCACCGTACTGATGAGTCCCAGAAGGACGAAACCAGTTGGTCTGCGGTTTTCCATACACATTCAAAACATGCAATATTTGAACAAAGACCTGCTTAAAAGCACGTACGTACATGGAGACAAATTAGGATTGTTTCAAAGCCATCTTAGATGGGGTAGCAGTCTGAAACGTCTCGTAGTACAAAAAATCTGGATTTAGTTCTATAATTCAACGCCTGGCGGGGTATTTGCCCGAGGAGTAGTTGTTCGAACGGTCCAGTATCACTAATTAATACTAGATAATTACTCAAAGTAGTTGTCACTTGCTGATATCTGTCCAGAGCGCGGCAGTATATATAGCAAGATTAAATTGCATGGTTTGAGTGTGTAGGGGAAAGCACCGCACTGATGAGTCCCAGAAGGACGAAACCAGTTGGTCTGCGGTTTTCCATACACATTCAAAACATGCAATATTTGAACAAAGACCTGCTTAAAAGCACGTACGTACATGGAGACAAATTAGGATTGTTTCAAAGCCATCTTAGATGGGGTAGCAGTCTGAAACGTCTCGTAGTACAAAAAATCTGGATTTAGTTCTATAATTCAACGCCTGGCGGGGTATTTGCCCGAGGAGTAGTTGTTCGAACGGTCCAGTATCACTAATTAATACTAGATAATTACTCAAAGTAGTTGTCACTTGCTGATATCTGTCCAGAGCGCGGCAGTATATATAGCAAGATTAAATTGCATGATTTGAGTGTGTAGGGGAAAGCACCGTACTGATGAGTCCCAGAAGGACGAAACCAGTTGGTCTGCGGTTTTCCATACACATTCAAAACATGCAATATTTGAACAATTAAATAAATAATTCAAAACATTACAAATTTATTTTTAGCCAATTTTGTACTAGACAAGCCAATCAAATAAATAGTGCAACCTACTCACTTTGACTCGTGGGATAAAAATCATACAATGAAAATTATGTGTGTTCCTTAGACAATTTTGAGCAGTGTACTTATCATATCAATATTATTATATTATATGATTTCTAGGTAGATGGAGTAACTGGTTTTACGGAAACAAATGGTTCCGTAAGAACGAGAGCTGTGCAGTTAGCTATGACACTGCGGGCAAGAAATTTTAAACCTACCGATGTAATGGCAATATGTAGTAAGCAACATGCAGAACAAACAGTGACAGTTTTAGGAGTAATTTTGGCTGGAAATATCGTTGGCGCTCTTAACAGCGACTTAAGTTTCGTGGACGGCTATCATTTTATAGATAAAATGAAACCTAAAATCATATTCTGTGATCAGCGTGTTATAGGATTAATCCAACGTGTTCTGTCTGAAGCGGGAAATTCTGTAATGCCCTGCCAGATAGTAACGTTTGGAGAGAAACATGGCGATTTGGTTACCTTTGACAATTTTTTAAGCAGCAAAACAGATCCAGAATTTCAAGCAGCACTTATAAGAAATCCTAAACAATCAGTTTCTTTTATTATACAAACGCAGGGAACAACTGGTGTGCCCAAATTAGTTTGCATTTCGCATTACTTTGTTTTTATACAAACCCAATTTTTCCTGAGACTTGTAAATAATTTGGAGAGGATGATATCATTTTTTCCTTTGTGCCACTTAATGCAAACTGTTTTAACGTGCTTAAGTTTTGAAGAACCAATAGTAAGAATTCTGCCAGACAATTTTTGCGAACGAACTGCTTGCATGCTAATTCATGATTTAAGGATAGATCATGCGATCCTTGGAACTGATTTCGCATACAGATTATGTTGCAGCCCAGCATTTCAGGTAAGAATTTGTAATCTACTCAATCCATTAATTTATATCAAAAGAGGTACGCCAAATGCCAGAAAGAAAAACAGCGGAAGAAATATTAGGAGATCAGTTCGGATTTAGAAGAAATAGGGGAACGCTTTATGAGTAATAACAGAAAAAAAACCAATAGAAAAGGGAAAGAGCGCCTATATAGGATTTGCAGATTTGGACAAAGATTTCGACAATGTAAAATGGAAGAAGATGTTCGAAATACTCAGAACTGTAGGGATGAAGTATAGGGATAGAAGAATAATTCATAATCTATACAAAGAGCAAACGGCAGTTATAGAATTTGAGCAGGAACGAAGAGAAGTAAATATCCGGAAGGGAGTGAGACAGGGATGTGCATTGTCACCTCTAGTTTTCAACTTATATATCGAAGATGCGATTAATATTGTTAAGGATAGAACAGCCTCAGGGATTAATGCACAGGGTTAAACTATTAACATGCTCTGATTTGCGGATGATATAGCATTGTTAGCATCTAAGAAAAGAAAATTTAGGAATGGTTTTGAATGAAATGGAAGCAGTTTTGACACAGGGCTAAGGTATGAAAATCAATAAGAAGAAAACCAAAATTTTGGTATGTAGAGGGTGTGAAAATGGAACTAAAACTGAAATACAAATAAGAAATGAGACGATAGAAGATAGAGGAAGTCGTGGATTTCTGATATTTAGGAAGTAAAATAACTCGAGATGGCAGGAGCACTAAAGATATAAAACAAAGAAAAACGCAAGATCGAGTTGCGTTTAAGAAAAAGAAACAACTGTTATGCTCGGGAACGGTTAACGTAGAAACTCGGAAGAGACTCTTAAAGATGTATGTAGGGAGATTATACGGGTGCGAAATTTGCACAATAGGAGAAGCGGATCGAAAAAGAGTAGAAGCGTTTGAAATTTAGTGCTGCAGACGCACGATGAAGATATCGTGGATAGATAAGATTAGCAATAGGGAGGTATTAGACAGAGTTGGGGAAAAGCGAAAGGTATGGAAGACAATAAAAATAATAGAAGAGATAGGATGGTAGGACACCTTCTAAGACGCGACATACTAGAGTCAGAGATAGGAATAAAAAGAGGTAGGGGTAGGCCTAGATTATACTACTGCTCTCAAATAGTTAGGGATGTAGGATGTCCTACTTTTAGGGAAATGCATAGGTTAGCTCAGGATAGAAAGGATGGAGGTACGCGTCCAACCAGTCTTCGGACTGAGAACCTTAAGTATGATGATATGATGATGATCTGTTTACAATTTTATTAATAGAAATACTGCAGCCGGTAAAGATGAAGGTAAATTAATAAATTCTTATCAAATCTACCTATTATTTCAAGAAATTTTTAAAATATGCCTAGATTTTGTTACTGTATGTAGATGAGCAAAGTATTGCTAGCTATATTCTCTGACATTTTTTAATAATCTATACAAAGTATTTTTCCCACGATCATATACAAAAGTAACAGATTCCGCACAATCAAGTAGCCACGAAAGTTGACAATATCACTTGCCCGTGCGTTATTGTAACAAACGTGTATGTTATAATATTTTTCCCACGGCCCCGTAGGAAAGCGGCACGTTACATACAGCAAAGTAGGTCGGAAACTTGACAATTGCGTTGCCCGTGCGCTAACCTCAAAACTGTGTTGTAATTTTTGAAAATCGCACAGTTCATTCAAACTTTGTAGTCAGCTTTGAGATTTTGACGTTTACTGAATAAATATTCTGTCACGTCTCTTTTAAATCTAACATTTTTTATAAGAAAAATCTCTTAAAAGGTACGGCAGTTGAACATTTTAATGGCTACTCCGTGGAAGACCTAAATATTTTAGGTACGAACTACTGATCATTTGTGAATTGGCCGGCAAGAGAACAACTCAACGTGTCATTCATGAGCCGGTCAGAATTATTAGATTATGCTCATGGCTTGGTTTAGTATAAAGGGTGGTTGGCCATTACGCAGCTTTTGGGGGCCACTGGTATGGGACATACGGACGTCAGTATGTGGAACTCTGGGGTGTTTTGTCGCGAACAGTGTTGCCAACCCTACCGAAATTTCGGTAGATCTACCGATTTTATATGTTCTCTACCGATCTACCGAAATGATACATAATTCTACCGAAATTTCATTTTTTATTTATACAATTAAGAAATAACCGGTAATTGCGCACATATCATAATTCGTAACGCCTTTGCGTTTTTCTTTTTTTCTTTGGGAAATCGTATGGTATCATTTTAGTGCAGCGGTACATTATAGTTATGCAAAAAAACCTAGAACCAAAACAAAACGAAGCCGCCGAGCACCGCGATTCGGCGGTACCTTTGGCGGCGGTGGCTTTATTTAAAATTCCCACTCATTGTTTTCCTGCTTAAAACCGAATCTACCGAAATTTGCCAACCAAGCTTCCGAAATATTTACGACTGGGGTTGGCAACACTGGTCGCGAACTACTGTATTTTTCTAAAGTCGCCGGTTACCGTCAGCCGTCAACGACACTACGAGCATTATTTGCTCGTAGCAACGGCATAGTAGGAATTTGCTGTCAAACTTTGTGGAAGATCAAAATTTTTGGTTGAATTTGAATGTTGTTTTGCTCCAATGTGAGAATAAATTATGGGAAAATCAAAAGAATAACATACCTGAAAGCGTAAATTACAATTTAAATAGTATTTGGAATATAATTTGAAAATTTGTGACCAGATCATGCACTTTGAAATTGAAACTTCAAGAAATCTGGAAATCTGATCTGGAAATTAGCCGTTTTGCAGTTGACACCTATTTGGGCATTACGTAAAAACCAAAATAGTTCATGCAAGAACACTTTCGTGTTCAAACACTTTATTAACGAAGAACTTGGGAATTAAATCCTGAAATTTATTTAATGCCAATTAACTGACGTTGCTAAATTGACATGTTGGCAGTGTCCAAGGGCGCCCATAGAGAATTTTCTAGGAGGGGGCAAAGGAAAAATATGTGATATGTATGCAAAAATTGTTAATGCGCCGCAGGCGAAAATGTTGAATTTTCAAGGTCAGGATGTGATTTGCAAATTACAAAATAAAGTAGGTATCAGGGACGTTGATTACGAAATCCAGCTATCCAGGGGGGGGGTAAGTGCCCCCCCTTGCCCATGCCTATGGGCGAACTAGGTAGTGTCACAAAGCGAAAAGAATCCGACACTCCTGACTACAGAGGTTATCAACAAGTTTGTCCACATGCTCAGTAGGTTACTTGGAAATTTTGACATCTATTAACATAGACAACGAATTCTTAAAAATAAAGTTACTGTTTTATGAATAAATTTGTCTTCTTACGGGGTCGTGGGAAATATAGTGTACATAACTCGATGGAAAGTGCATTTCCTATAAACTCGCGTGATTTGTGCACTCGGCTACGCCTCGTGCATAAAATTTCACGCTCATATGAAATTGGTCACTTTCCATGCTCGTTACATAATATACTACTTAAATATTTAAGTAGGCTTCTTTCTAAGAAAAGAATGGACAATATCGACAACGAAACTGATACTTCCATAACATGTACGCTGCCGGAAGCGGCTATAAGTACCTCTCAGGCTCTCCTCACAGAAAAATCGACAGAAAGGTACGAAATAACATACAAGCAGTTTATGAACTGGAGAAAACTGGAAGAAATTAAGTCAGCCTTTTCGGAAAATGTGCTGCTAGCTTACTTTGGAGAAATATCGCAGAAAGTAAAGTCGAATTCATTATGAGTACAATATTCCACGCTTCGGACCATCCTTGTTGTTCACCAGAATGTGAATACAAGCGAATAATATGAAATTAAGAGCTTTTCTAAAACGCAAGTCGAATGGATACAAGTCAAAGGAATCCAAAACATTGACTCCAGAACAAATTAATCCGGAGACTTCTGGAGCGGATGATGATGATCGTGGGAAAAATAGTGTACAAAACTGCTGGAAAGTGTTTATCTAATGCTCGTGAGATTTACACACTCGGCTAACGCCTCGTGTGTAAAAATTTTCACCTCGCACGATATTATTCATTTTCCATGCTTTTTATCTAATATACTATTAGGTGGCATTAATATTGTCTTTATAGCAAATTGGTATTAATTACAGGATTATGATAATTCCTGTCTTCAGTGCATAATGGTTGGCGGAAGTGTGACAACAGCTGAATCATTATCATTTATGAGAAGCCGTGCACATACAATTAAGATTCTTCAGTTGTATAACATAACAGAAGCAGGAATTGTATCTTCATTTGAAACGAATAATTATGATGTTGCTTTAGAAAAATCATCATCGGCAGGGAAATTATTGCCTGGAATAAAAGTGAGGATTGTGGGTCCAAATAGCTTAGAAAACTTGGGACCTGATATGTGGGGAGAATTACTGGTGAAAGCAAGTAATATAATGTTAGGGTGAGTACCATTGGCTTAATAATTAGACATAAGCTAGCATAAATAAATCAATAGGTACCTAATCACGATAAAGTCATTTTCTTAGCAAATTGAAATTAAAGTTGAATAATGGATAGTAGACTGAAAATCTGTAGTTATCGTTATATTCAATGATTCCATGGGGAAGAAAGGTTATGTGACTTACAGAAAACGTATTTCGCGCTAGGCCATATAAGTTAACGGTCGAGCACACGCTTTTGGCAAACTACCAACCGAAGTCTTAAGAGTCCGGCAAACCCCTTTAAAATGAACCCGAAAACTGACTTCGTAGTGCTATGCTCATTTCTAAACGGTGAAAACTGAAGTGTTGAATTTTGGACAGTTTATAAACGAAACTTTATTTTATGTTTCCATAGAAACAAAATTTGAAAATTTTATCTTAGAAAGTGTCAGTTCACTCATGAAGTTGACCAACTTCACGCGTGCATAGCGCCAAGAGATTTACAGTTTTCTAAAAATTGTTTCAATGGCGACATAAAGTATACCTTCTTCTACCATAATCAGGCTTTCGTGTTGCTAAATTTACTAGGATGAAGGTGTAATCATGGTAGAGCGAGAGCGCTGCAAACGCAAAATATGGCTTGGTATGTGCTGCCGCCCGGTGTCGACTGAGCGTAAACTCAGAGCGGCGTTGTCTCATTTACTAGGTACCTAACGCGCGGGCTTTGAATGTGCGTTGTTCTTGTGTCCATAAATGTATTTAGCGCGGCGGTGTTGCAACACAGCTGATAGTTTGCTCCGATTTCTAACGGATACCTCACCGACCCGATGCTCCGCAGGTGTAACTTTTGATCTGCTTTGCCGGACTCTTAATACCTGCTATGGTTATTCGTTGGGAGTCAATGTTGTTTTCGGTGTAATGTAACGGCGAGAGACTCACGCAGTTTTTCGATAGCGAACTTTCCCTAATTGAGAATTATTTAATAATAATAGTGTCTTTATTGTGTCAGTTACAATTGCATTTTATAAATCAAACTATGTAGATAAACAATAATCATAGTGTATGCAATTCCCACAGATAACTGAAAGAAAGGCTTACGATTGGCACAATTCCTTTCAGTGTGGGTGATTGGAAGTTTGTTCGTGTTTAGACAGTTAAATTTGAAATATAATCCAGGGCGCGTTCGTCTTTTTCTCGAGGCGACTAAAATGGAGGGAGATGCAGTGGGGAGGCTGCTGCGTGCGCCGTGAACATATCTTCGCAGAAATCTTCCGGCTGATATCTCGAATAATTGGTACATTTTCTTTTGCATCGTTACGGATGCATGGAATATTATGGACGTGCCACCACAGACGTTTCACTTGCTAGCGGCGTCTTTGATCTATTTGGTCAGCGTTTGTGCTAGCGCTCGAAATCTGCGCAAGCCGAATACCACAACGAATATTTCCGATACTTGCCGGCTATTCTGAATGATAGTTGATCAATATTTACAGTGGCGGGGCCAAATTCTTATTTAGTATGTTTCGAAATATTTAGATAAATACTAAAATTTATATGCAGCTTAGAGTACTGTTGTTCTTCCCAGAAATATACTCTCTTCGTGTACTAATTGTTTATTCAAATACAAACCATGAAATGCTTTGAAAAACACAGGTTATGTTAGTAATAAAACTTCCACGACGACGCCAATGGCTCGCTGCTCTACAGACTTGAAAACGAATCCATTGCGTCCGAAATCTGCGGAGCGTTTTTAATGTTAGTAAACAGACAACTTTATTCTGCGAATTGCGACGTCTGTTTATTTCTAGCCTGTGGTGCCACTGGCAAAAGTACATTTTTTCAAAGCATGGAATGCATTCTGCAGTTTGTGGTTTAACTTGCAATATCCCTAAAATGTGGACGCGCACTTCGTTCTTTTTCAACAGTTTTACCAATAGCCCAGTCAAATGGTGGTTTTCTCGTAACAAAATTGAGGAAGTTTTTTCTCAGCGGTTCTATATGTTTTTTGGGGTGCTGAATCCGAATTTCAAGTTTGCTGCCAACGAAGAACGCAAAAAACCTCAAAATTTTCGCACTTTTTTCAGTTTCTCGCTTATATCTCGAAGACTGCATTTTTCGAAGATGACCACTCTATACAAAATTAAAGTAGACAAAATTTCCTACAAAATGCACTGGTCAATTTTGATTTTCTGACGAGAGATATCGGCGCTAGAGCGCGCTGAAAAACAGCGATTTTTTCTCGTGCTTCTGCGAAAACGTCAAAAACGCTCACTCCCACCCCCTACAACTCGAAAAATATACATGTTATCAACAAAAACCCTTATACCACGTGAAAGTACATTAAATTTCCTACAAGAGACGTCTCTAACATTCAGTTTTCTCATAAGGTGGGAGGGAGCAAAGCGAAAATTACGAGAAATGCGCCTTCTGCGCTCTACAGCCAAAACGGCCCCTCTCACCTGTCTATCTCTCATTTGTTGGCAAAGCATGTTTGGTGAAAACAATAACAAATTATATTTACAAAATATTTGATACACGACACTGAATAAATATGAAATCTGTATGTACATGTGTCATGAAATGAGGGAAAGTCGAACCCAGGATTGAGTCATCACTTCGAGTAGGTTCTCCATCTGGAAAACAAAGAAGGCATTTAGTGAACATGGTTACAAGAACAGATAAGTTGTATAGTGAACTGTCGATGTAAGTATGAAGAAATAAGTACCTGATGTCATGTGCGCAGTTATTTTAGTCCTCCCCGTTTGGTGTTGGTGGCCCTGGCAATGTCTTTTGGGCACTAGAAGGACCAGGCGAAGGGTCTTGGGCAATGGAAGGTTCAGGCAAAGGGTCAGGGACTGTGGAAGGTCCAGGCTGAACAGGTGAGTTGTTGCTGTTCTTCAACTGAAAAATTGTAATTGAATGATTAATGTTATTATAGAGAAAAATTGATTAGTAAAGATGCATAATGCTGTAACCTAGACCTAGACGAGCCCCTTGCAGTACGACTGTCTGAAGCAGCTGAGGCGACAGAAAGTATTAATTCATATAATATTGTGCAGCAGTATGCATCTTTTACTAATCAATTTTTCTCTATAATATCATTAACCATTCAATTACAATTTTTTCAGTTGAAGAACAGCAACAACTCACTGTTCAGCCTGAACTTTCCACAGCCCCTGACCCTTTGCCTGGACCTTCCATTGCCCAACACCCTTCTGGACCTTCTAGTACCCAAAATACGTTACTTGGGCCACCAACAACCAAACGGGGACGACTAAAATAACTGCGCACATGACATCAGGTATTTCTTCATACATCGACAGTTCACTATTACAACTTATCTGTTCTTGTAAGTTGTAACCATGTTCTAACACTAAATGCCTTCTTTCTTTTCCAGATGGAGAACCTACTCGAAGTGATAACCCAATCCTGGGTTCGACTTTCCCTCATTTCATAACACATGTACATGTTTGTTTAAACAAACTTATGCCATGTTAACATGGCGGACGTCAATGTAATTAGGCACGTAGATGGCGGTTAATGCTCTCGGTTCAATCTCTCCGTTGCTCAGGATGCGTTGATTTTCAACTTGGCGGTATTTGTAGCGGGAAATTTGCAACAGCTTCATACGCGCAACGGACAGGCAGAACTCCACCGTCACCATACTCAAGCTGAAAATGTCTGTAAAAATTTCGATCACTTTCGATTATACGTGCGATTTCCATCTCCTTTTGAATAAGATTCTGACGAAAGTGTATTCGATAGCCTCTTATACTTTCACAAGTGAAAACGAAGTATCCTCGTCGTTGTCGTTGTTTTTGATGTTGTTATCAGATTCCTTCAATTGTAACGGTTGCGGAACTGATGATGTTGTGGTTATGTTTTCTTCAGTTAGAGATCATTTTGCAATTGTGGTAGGAGCTGGAGGTAAAGTCTTAGTGATTACATGGCGTAAATATATATGGTGAGTCAAGGGCGTAGCCAGGGGAGGGCAGGGGGGGGGCACGTGCCCCCCCCCCCCCTGGCCAGAGCAAATCACCTATAAAAATATAAAATATAAACCAAAAAAATCGTTTTTATTAAGAATGGATTGCTTGCAAGTTACTTTGCCCCCCCCCTACTCAAAATTCTGGCTACGCCCTTGTGGTGAGTGCATAGGCAGACGCTATTCGGTCGGGAACGCGCAATGACGTTGCTTGGGAGCGCCAAACCCTCGAATATATACGGTCCGCTATGCACGGCAAAGCGTATCTATGCCTTTCTCGTTTATATTAGAATGATTTTGTACACCTATCAAGAAAAAATTACACATATTTGTTGCAATAATTAATTTATTATAGTGACTCAAAATAAAATAAAATTAGTTAAAGATGTTTGAAAGAAATAAATCAAAACTAAATAAATGATGAATTTGGAAGACTTATGGTTCGTGCAATATTGTAAAACGTGGTTAATTATTCAAATATGAAGCACAACTTTGATTTTCGAGTAAACTTAAACTTGTATTTATTAATTACAAAACAAATTCGGTAGTAATATCAGAAGACTACCTTACTGTATTCGAGAAAAATATTTTCTAAACTTGAGACCAACGTTAACGCGAGGGGTACTTCCTAAAAACAACACTAATTTTGTTAGAAAAGGAGAAAAAGTATTTGAATATACATACTAGGAAGGTCGAATGATATTGCAGTATATTATATTTATAATTTCCCTCATCTAATAAGTAATAGAAACATATTTGTTAAAGACACTCCTTATCAATTAACATAAGTTTTATTTGCCAGGATATATTTTAACATTAAAACAAAAACCAAAACTCTGGAGTCTACCTCTCCCTCTGAATTCCTCCCATAGACTGCCCCTCTTAATAACGCAAATCAAGCGCAAATGTCACAATTGCGTCACCTAGTGACAAACTTAGCAAATACAAAAAACAGAATTCTCTATACTCGGCCATCCGGCAGAACCCTGTGCCCTCACAGGCAACAAACAATTTTAAATACACATTTTCTTCCTATCTAATTTTAAGCAAAACACTTCTATTTTAAACACAAAATTTTTTTCTTTGGAATGCACTAACACTTATTAATTTTAATTTTCTTTTAGAAATCTACTACGAAATCTTGCAGCCGTTTTGGAGGTATTATTCTCCTTTTTCTTCCTTCAGATGTCCTCTCTCCTGGTTCGTCCTTTTCTGCAGTTTTACCATGTCTATTTTCCCCATTTAGCGTTGAACCTTCGGAATCTGTTTCTGATTCAACACTATCCATATCTTCCCCTGCGCCGTCTATGTGTTGCGTATACAGCTTCAACTGAGACACATGAGCTGTTGTTTGGTGAAGTCTCCCACCTGCCTCCCTATTTAGATTGGTTAAACGGTAGGTATCCTTCGGCAATACCTCTGTGATAACCAAAGGCCCTCTGTATTTAAGTTGCAATTTTGTGCTTTCACCTGTAGCTTCGGCGTTTCTTTTCATAAGTACAATATCACCAACTTTATACTGTACACCACGCCATTTGTGCTTGTCGAACTGATCTTTTTGCTTACGTTGCGCTTCTTCTATATTTCTTCTAATTTCTCTCTGTAATTCAGCGGGTGGTGTCCATTCTTCATCTTCGTCAACTACTTCCCGCAACTTCCCATCATAAAATCTTGGTAAAAATCCATAGAGACACTCAAAAGGTGTCTTACCGGTTGTCGAATTGACGGAAGTGTTTAAGTCCCTTTCTACTTCAAGGAGTTTGCAGTCCCAGTCTTCTTCTTCTTCCAACGAAGTTATCAACGCCGGTATCAGAGTCCTGTTGACCCTCTCAACTTGTCCATTTGCACGGGGGTGTCTGCTTGAATTCTGCGTATGATAAATACCATTGATATTAATAAATGCTTGAAATTCTACTGAAGTATAACAACTTCCTCTATCGGACACAATCCATCTCGGCAGTCCGTATTGCAGCACAAAAGTTTCAAGTCCACGAATCACTTCACTAGCTGACGTATTCCTCAATGCTATCAGGCGAACATATTTTGTTAGCGCATCAACAATTAACGAAATAATTGTATTTCCCGAATTGCTTTTCACAAAAGGTCCCAGCAAATCTGTATGAACCCGCTCGAAAGGTCTTTGTGGTGGAGGTATAGGGTTCAATAACCCTGCCTGCCGTCCTCCCGGAATCTTCGTAAACAAACACTCTAAGCAGCTTCGTATATGTTGCCTCACGTAGCGTCTAATGCCACGAAACCAGTAATGTGCCAAAATCCGTGCTACAGTCTTTTCTAATGCAAAATGGCCCATTTGGTCATGGAATTTAATCACAACACTTTTCCTCATACTGTCTGGTAACACAAATCGGTGCACATCCTTACCCGCAACAGTTACGGTTTTATACAATCTCCCACGTATCAGTTCGTAACCTTGTACTTTGTTTATTTCTTCTACAGTTCGAGTTTGTTCATCTTTCCTTAAAATGTTTATCTTTTCTTGTAAGTTTTCATCACTACCTTGCACTATGTCAATAAACTGTTCCTCAGTCATAACTGTCATTACACTGTACCTCAATGTAATAAATTCTTCTGTATCTGATGGCACTTCAGTTGGCCCCCTGCTTAATGCATCCACATGACGCATGTTTTCATTTTTCTTATGCACTAATTCATAGTCGTACTCTGACAAAATTGTCATCCATCTGGCAATTTGTGAATTGCTCGTCTTTTTCGCTTGAATATGTACTAACGCCTCACAATCTGTTACAACCCGGAAATGTATGTCCAAAAGAAATTCTCTGAAACGTTCGACACCGAGGTCCGTGAAGTTAGCCTCGTTATTTTCGATTTTCTAATAGATTTTGGCTGAATAATTAGTAACTAATTTGTAATAATTTGTAACCCACAAACTACAATTTGTAACTCTCCCGTTAAGGAGTTATTTAAAAAACTACTTTTAGGGGCCAACTTCTCGGGAGCCCCGCAAGTTTGGAGTTTCCGATTTTTTTCTTTGCCAAAATTTAGTAACTAATTTGTAATAATTTGTAACCCATAAACTAGAATTTGTAACTCTTTCGTTGAAGAGTTATTTAAAAAACTACTTTTAGGGGCCAACTTCTCGGGAGCCCCGCAAGTTTGGAGTTTCCGATTTGTTTCTTTGCTAATATTTAGTAACTAATTTGTAATAATTTGTAACCCATAAACTAGAATTTGTAACTCTATCGCTGAAGAGTTATTTAAAAAAATATTTTTGGCGGCCACCTTCTCGGGAGCCCCGCAAGTTTGGAGTTCCCGATTTCTTTCTTTGCCAATATTTAGTAACTAATTTGTAATAATTTGTAACCCATAAACTAGAATTTGTAACTCTATCGTTGAAGAGTTATTAAAAAAAATATTTTTGGCGGCCAACTTCTCGAGAGCCCCGCAAGTTTGGAGTTTCCGATTTGTTTCTTTGCCAATATTTAGTAACTAATTTGTAATAATTTGTAACCCATAAACTAGAATTTGTAACTATACCGTTGAAGAGTTATTTAAAAAACTACTTTTAGGGGCCATTTTCTGGAGGACCCTCAATAAACGGAATTTTCCTCCCATATATCATCGATGGATTTAACTGAACAATTAGGTATAAAATGTCTTTTTATGTCGCTATCAAATAGTAATGCACACGCAAAGATGCGTTGATGTAACTATCTATTTGTAAATCATTAGCTGGCGGACAAGTAAGATAGGAAGTACATAGAACTTTATTATATCTTAACGTATTTAAATGCACTGCAGATCCAATCACAAAAATGTACCTACATAAGTGTGTAAACCATAGAAAAAAGAAACAGGTATGTATTACATTCAGAAAACTTGCAATATCAAACTTAAATTGCTTCTTGTCTTTACATTTTTCGTCATTCACTAATGTAACGATTTTCCAAAGTGATAAAACCTCAAGTAATCCAGGAAACGAAAGCAACAAAACATAAAATGAAAGGAAAAATATATTAAACTGTATATATAATTGCATGTATGTGGGTAACGGTCTTGCTGTTTATATTTATAACGTTTAAGGGGGAATTAGACCTTTGGGATATTTGAAAAAAGAGTTTTCTTTATAATACTCCCAAAGGTCCAATTCCCCCTTAAACGTTATAAATATAATTGCATGTACAGTTCAATTTTTAAAAGAAGCATCTTTCGTCATCGACTATATTCGTATGAATTAAGATCGAGGCGTATGTCGTAGTTGTTTCTTCTCTCAATGACGGCATTCTGAGACGGAACCGTCGACGCAAATACTTGTCAAACAAACGTCAGAAACGTAAATATCAGCAAAATGTTAGAAGTTTAAAATTACACCCTAAAGTGATGAATAATTTAAATTGAGGTACTAATTACTTACTAAAATCAAGAAAAATTGAGTAATAGGGAAATCAAGAGAAAAATTCGCTTAGAAGGTAAGGTAGGGAGTTAGGAACTCAACGGTCTTGACAGATTAAGTTATATATTTTAGCATATTATGCACAATATGAAAAAGTAATGAAGTTAAACAATAAGTAAAAGTACAAATAGCAGTAAGGATGAGGCTCACGCGTCGATGGGGTCCTGTAGAACGAAAACCAGGTTCTTCGGTCTTCGGGAATACAGTAAAGAGCAAAGAAAAGAATGTTATATTGTTAGCTATTATGTAGAAGCAATGATTTTAATATCATGTAGTATTACAAAATTAAAGTCTGAATAATATAAGTTGGCGTATGATTGAAATAATCTACGCATCATGTTAGTTTGGTGTCTCTCTCGCACGCAACTAGTTGATATGGCAGCTAATTATTAACGTAAGATGAAATAATCAAATTTTCCATTGTAACTCTTTATTTCACTCATTCTCATTTATAATGTTGGATAACAATGTGTTTGTAAGTCTTTGCTTGTCTCGTATGTTATCATGGAAACTAGTATTAGTGTCACAGTACTGTCAATGTCGAAACAAATTAGTTCACATGCATGTGTCAACCCATACGCCAAGTTATATGATTTAAACTTTACATACGATGGGTCTATGGATTTGCAATATTTAACCATAATAATATATCAAACACAAAAATAATAATATAAGACTATACAAAAAAATGGTTAAGTGGGAATCAATTCCCGCATGAAGGGTTCTGCACATACCTACATTAAAAAAGATTTTGTCTAATCTACAACATTATAATCCCTAAATGTATGGTGTTCAGTCAATAAATTATTATTACTTTTCACTGTCATTCACTTCATTTGAAAATACAGCTGTCAGTGGCAATAAAAGGGCACTGTTTCCTTTTTCAGCTTTAAAATAATCGACCAGGGATAGCACTATTTCCTGGCACTTCGAATTCAACATACAACCTCTCATGCTTAAGGAAAATTCTGTAAAATGTATAAATTTTTACTATTGAACTTAACCTAAAAACTTACCGATTAAGTTTTCTTTGTAACCAATATGGAATTGATAGATTTCTAAACAGCAAACGGAACAACAAAACAAATCAAAACGGCAGTTATATTAGAACAACTCGAATAAACTCAAAACCCCCAAATATAACACAGACGAGGAACAAACTAAATTCACACGGCGCCGTCGCTGTAGCCAATAATGGCTATATGCCGACATTGACATTAACAGATTGACACTGACAGTTGGAGTTGCCACGGACCATATGCGCTACGACGGTATTTAAGCAGTTGTCTTTGTCATCATTACTCTCTTACCATTAACGGGTGGGAAAGACATGATTATCCATACTGTTTCTTTTCAATATGTGATGCACGACAATAACGTTGGTCGTAAATCGACAATAAATTCGTTACGAAAGTTGCTTCTTTTAAAAATTGAACTGTATATTATATTTCGACTGGCGATTAACTACGACCATCTTTTTCATCAGGTCATTGTAAAGTTCCCATGCTCCATCATTTCGTTTACAAATCGAATAATAATGGCCTATACCTGCAATTGAAGATGCAGGTGGTGGGTAATAGGCAATCACCGCTCGAAGTACGTAATTTTTATTCAAATTTAAAATAAATGGAATTGAATCGAGAGCTATGTTTGCTCCTTCACACGTGTCAACGAAAATTAGGTCTCTGTAAACGAATTTCATTTTGACGGAATTTGCGCAAGCGTTGCATTCAAAATCTATTTGTTCTTTTAGGATCGTTTCTAAATTTTTAATCAACTTATAATTTATTAGGAAGGTGGATTTCAAAAATTTTCGTGATAATGTATATTTTTCGCAGTTATAAATTTCCATTCCGCTTTCCAGTCCTTTACATATGTTTGTAAATAAGCCAACAATATTGAATTGACAATCTAAGTGTTTTACCCCATTTATAAGCTTCCCCTCTTTTCCTCACTGAGAAAAATTTATAATACTCAGTAAAAGAAATATTATGCCCATTATTATATTTGAAGTTAGCTATAGGGATAAATGAAGCTGTTAATAACCGTTACTATATTAATATTATAAAAGAATATCATTTAATATATCAGTATATAACTTTCGTATGCAAATAAGTATGTAAAAGTAATTTTATTTGTTTATAGCGACTATGATATTGCAATAATTAATTTAAATAAACTTTTCAATATCCCCTATGACATTTCTAATATAACCCTTTACGTTATATTATAATAGATATTAATATTTTTATTTTAATTATAATATCATTATATTATACATTCTATACATTCTAATTTGTGAGTTAAAAATTGTTACGAAATGGTAACTAAATATTGGTAGAGAAAATGCTCGAAAATTTCGAGGATCTCCAGAAGCAAGTTCATCAAGTTCATTTCTGAAATAAATCTTCAACAATAGAGTTACAAATTCTAGTTTATGGGTTACAAATTATTACAAGTTAGTTACTAAATATTGGCAAAGAAACAAATCGGGAACTCCAAACTTGCGGGGCTCCCGAGAAGTTGGCCGCCAAAAATATTTTTTTAAATAACTCTTCAACGATAGAGTTACAAATTCTAGTTTATGGGTTACAAATTATTACAAATTAGTTACTAAATATTAGCAAAGAAACAAATCGGGAAATCCAAACTTGCGGGGCTCCCGAGAAGTTGGCCCCTAAAAGTAGTTTTTTAAATAATTCTTCAACGATAGAGTTACAAATTCTAGTTTATGGGTTACAAATTATTACAAATTAGTTACTAAATTTTGGCAAAGAAAAAAATCGGAAACTCCAAACTTGCGGGGCTCCCAAGAAGTTGGCCCCTAAAAGTAGTTTTTTAAATAACTCCTTAACGGGAGAGTTACAAATTGTAGTTTCTGGGTTACAAATTATTACAAATTAGTTACTAATTATTCAGGCCAAAATCTATTAGAAAATCGAAAATAACGCGGCTAACTTCACGGACCCTCGACACCGTAAACAATCGCAAATAGTTCCAATTTACTCGAATGGTAGGTCGCTTCCACATCCGTAGTTTTCTTTGACACACAGTAGATCAAATGCAACTTGTTGTTACTGTCACGCTGCAACAACATGGCGGCTAGTCCAAGGCCACTGCTGTCAGTGTGTAGTTCGGTCGGTGCGTCGCGATCGTATAACCTCAAAACTGGTTCACAAATCAAGGCACTTTTTAAATCTTCAAAGGCGCTTTTCTGCTCTTCACCCCACCGAAATTCCACATTCTTCTTTGTTAGGTCCGTTAAAGCCCGTGCACGTACGGCGTAACGCGGTATGAATCGTCTAAAAAATCTACTTAATCCGATAAATCGTCGAATTGCATGTACACTGTCCGGCTCAGGGAAATTCTTGATTGCTTCGGTCTTCCGCTTACTAGGCTTCACTCCTGCCTCAAACACAATAAATCCTAGGAACTCGACATATCTCTTACCGAACTCACACTTTGTAATTTTTAAAGTCAATCGCGCATTACGAAACGCTTCCAGAACAACTTTAATTTTTTCCATCATTTCGCTCCAATTTCTCGCAGGGATTAGAACATCATCAAGATAACACATTGCCACTTTGTTTCGCAAATTGCCCAGCACTATGTTCATTAGATGTACGAATTGGAACGGTGCATTTTGAAGTCCGAAAACTAACCTATTAAATTGCCCTGTATCATCTTCAGTTATAAATTCCGTTTTGGGTTTGGATTCTTCAGTCAAAGGAATCTGCAGATATCCACTTGATAAATCCAGTGTTGTAAATAGTCGACAGCCTTGCAATTTTTGAAACTGCTCATCTATAGTCGGCATCGGATAGTTTATTCTAGCAGTTTGGGCATTTAGTAATCTGTAATCAATCACTAACCGTTTATCACCATCCTTCTTACCCACAAGCAGCACAGGACTTGCATAAGGTGAAGTTGTTTCGCTGACAATCCCCAGTCTCTTCCATTCTTGAACAATCTCTTTTACTTTTTCCCTATTTCCTGCATTTGTTCGGTATGGTTTTCGTCTCACTGGCACTCCACTATCGATTATTTCTGCTTCCATTAAATGGGTACAGCCTAATTCATCTAAAGTTAACGCGAAACAGTCTCGGAAATCGTGCACGTCCAGGGTCCACAAATGCTCTTAATTCTATACCATTTAGTTTTATTACTTTGAAGTACTTCTGTTCCAGACTACCCTGGCCTCCCTCTATCGCTGCCACTGTCTGTTTTTCTTGTGCCTTCTCTTTCGCCTCTCCTACTGTCTTCACTGCACAATCTTTGGATATATGTCCTTCTTTATGGCATTTGAAACAAACTATGCTGGTTTTTGGACATTTGGATGCTACATGTCCCCACAATCCACACTTAAAACACTTTATTGCCATTTTTTCAGTAGTAAAGTCCTTTCTACTCTTCTCGCTAAATGTTTCTCCCAATCTGTCACTTTTAACATACACATCTTGTCTTTCCGGTTTTAACTTTGAAAACTGTCTCAAATCATGTAACAATTCATCTGGATCTTTATGAGTTTTTGCCATTAACGCACAAACAATGTCCTTTTGCCTTAAGCCACTAAGAATCTGCTCTTTTGTTTCTTCTAAGTCCAGGTCCACCATTTTACACAACCTGTACTTGTCGTGGAAATAAGTACACACATCTTCTTTAGGCCCCTGCCTTCTATAACGCATCTCTTCCCATCGATTAGTCAATGTACGTTTGCCGACAAATGTTCTGGTAAATCTTGATTCAAATTCCCGCCAAGTTCCTATTTCGTCCCGATTGGCAGAATACCAGGCCTCGGCGGCGTCCGTCAAATGCGTGCGCGCAGACTCCAACAAGAATGAATCTGGCCAAGAATGCAACAACGCCATTGCTTTCAATTTATCAATCCATTCTTTAGCTTTGGTTGTGCTTAACCCATCGAAGTTTCCCATCGTATCTCGCAAATCGGGTATTATTTGATAACTGGGCGCTTCTCTCTTGGTTATCAGCTCAATTAGCTGCCTCTCACTTTTTCGGCTGTTTTCTTCCATCTTCTCAAATAATGCTGCAAACATTTTCATCATTTCCGTCGTTGAATTTTGCCCTCCATCTTCTACTGCATTTCTCCTTTCCGTTATCTTCTTCGGAATCGCACCTCCAACGGAGTCTTCAACTCCATACACACAATCTTTCTTCAAATTTAATTCGTTTTCCGGCTTCCCTCCGAACGCCATTTTCTTCATGTTTTTTTTTTTTGTTCTCAAATTTCTCCTTTTTGGAATTAATTCCCGTACAATCCCACTTCTGAAATTATGTTAAAGACACTCCTTATCAATTAACATAAGTTTTATTTGCCAGGATATATTTTAACATTAAAACAAAAACCAAAACTCTGGAGTCTACCTCTCCCTCTGAATTCCTCCCATAGACTGCCCCTCTTAATAACGCAAATCAAGCGCAAATGTCACAATTGCGTCACCTAGTGACAAACTTAGCAAATACAAAAAACAGAATTCTCTATATATTATGCAAGATAACTTTACTAAAGCCTCCTGATTGATCGATATCAGTGCGAAAAAATTAATACAAAATGACTAATTAACTCACATACCTACATTATACAGGGTGGCCCATTGAAAACAGTAAGTGAGATTTTCTACCATTTGGCATAATTTTTACGCAAAAAGCTCAGACACGTCGATTTTGGTTGTAAGGGGGACATCTGAATTCGATGTTTTCATTCAAGTAACTTCAACCCCAAAGCTGGAGGGGACAGCACGCTTAAATTGTTAAATGGAAGGTGGTATCAAGATACACACCGTTTGAAAGCCTTTCATCTTTCAATTCTCTTTATAACAGTTTTCCATTTTTTTAAAACGGACCACTGACTTCTGAGAAAATGTGCTTCAAATGGTATAAAATCGCACTTACTGGTGTTAAAAGGTGCCTTAATTAAGTGCATTTTCTTGGAGGTTAGTGATCCAATTTTAAAAAATGAAAAACTGTTATAAAGAGAATTTAAAGGCCTTTCATACGGTGTGCATCTTGACACTACCTCCTATTTAAAAATTTAAGGATGCTTTCCCCTTCCGCTTTGGGGCTGAAGTTACATGAATGAAAACATCGAAGTCAGATGTCCCCCTTACAACCAAATTCGACGTGCCCCAGCTTTTTTCGTGAAAATGATGCTAAACGGCATAAAATCGCACTTACTGTTTTCAGTGGGCCACCCCATACAACGATAATTCACATGACAACTGTTATTTCAATCGGTGAATTACTTTTTCTACACCTACCTATTTAATTATATGACAATTATTCGGATTTTCTTCGTGAAATATCGTACCCATAATTCACTGTAGTGAATTATGAAATCATAATTCACGTCATTTCGGCCAATCACAAATATAGATTCAATAATTACTGTTTCCCTGATCCAATGATCTTTTATATCGACCGCGATCAACTCTTGCTGGAGCTGACAATCGCTCGGGTGACAGCCAAGTGTATCTCGCCATATTACTTGTTTACGTTTTCCAATGTATGCACTTCGGTCGAGTAGGTACCCATTAATCCGTACAAACTAACAATTCAACCACTAAACCTGCCAGAATTTAACAATGGAAGGGACAACTCCAAATTTATATATTACTAACTGCACAAATTTCAATATATATTCCTAGTAAGTAGTCCATTTATTGAAAAATAAAAATTAATGTATTATGATAGTGTTCCATTAAAGTTATTAAATTTTAGTCTAATTTATTTGTTTAATAGGTGTAGAAAAAGTATAGTATTATATTCGCGATTATGACCATTATTCACTCAGATGATTTGAGCCACTCGCCTTCGGCTCGTGGGCTCAAACATCATCTTCGTGATTAATGGTTGTCATAATCGCTCATATAATAATGAGAATTTAACAGAATTAACAGAATCGATTATTTGTGAAAGGAGCTAACTAAATATTTAATAAATTTAATAGGTGACAACAAAACATTGCATTTTCCGAAAGCGAGTTTTTTTCAGAGGAATTTTAGTACATTAACAGAGATACCTATCTGTAAACATTTCTGATTTCTTTAGTTCAACTTATTAGGTTTTGTATATTTAAGGTATTTTTGTCCAGTCTAAAATTTGTTAAAATGCTTAGTCCCTTTCAACAATAACCGATTTTAGCTCTTGCTTGGTGATTTTGTTTTACAAAATACTTAATGCATGCGTTAAAAAATACGGCGCGAATCACAATCACAACAAAGTTAATTTTAGTTTGCTATTTTTCGCATTTTCTTCACAATTTTACCCTTATCAGTTTCTGATATACCCTGAAATCGTAAACTTAATTGTTTGATTCTCAAATTACGTGCGCGTCCGAACTAGACAACGCAGTACTTTGTCTGCACGTTTAGTTTACATACCAATTCTACTTTGGCTTTCACGCTTCCCCATCCGCGTGCGCGTGCGCGTTACTTATGTCGGTAAAATGACGTTTAAGAATATCGTTATCGGCTAGTGATGCCAACGGTCTCGGTGGGTGTTCGGATATCGTACAGAACTGCCATTTTGTTCTCCTACGGCTAGACGAGTTCTGACCCCGCAGCGGTTTGATATATTTTGCTTGTTTTTACATCATCTTTTTTCCAAAAAATGCGTGTGTCTGGTGCGAGAGGGCAAGAAAGGGCTTTGTTTCAAAAATACGTTCTCTTGGAATATTTATTTATTAATATTAGGACATTAGTCTGCACTATACTATATTTATGCGGAAGCCTGAAAGCCAAAGTAGAATTGGTATCTCTAGAATCAAGTACATAGTTGAGCTAGCTAGTTTCTAGCGAAGAATTCTGCGGAAATCTAAAAAAGTTAACGTCATTTGTATTTCAGTTATTGTTGTAAGAACCCACGATAGCATAATTAGGCATTATAAACTTGTCAAAGATACTGGCAAGTTAGTAAAGTCTGTAAAGTCTTCGGGCGATAACGCCGCTGCCGTAAAGATAAATGCCCGGCTCCCAGGTTCGCGCTCCCAATTGACGTCACGTTCCCCCACTTACGTGCGCACTAGATTCTATCGGCACGGCCTGAGTGATTATGGATGCGGTGGAGGACGACATCATAGTCGTAGACACCTCCATCGCTCCATCGTGCTTATTTCAGACTCGGCTTCGGCGGTATCGGCATTAGCAATTTGAAAGCCAAATTTACCTGAACCGTTTCGTTGCCAGGCAGATTAATGAAGAATTTCATTCAGAGTGCCAAAAAACCAAATTTCATTGAGCCTATGTTCTGTGAGTTCTAGGAAACCCAAGTTTTATTGATTTTATATTATTTCTGTATCTCGGGTAGGATGGAAGGTATTTAAGCAGCGCAGTATAAGTTTCACCTTTAGACAATCTTAATACTTCTGAGGATGCTGGAGTTTTCAGTAGACAAGTGTAGAGTTTAAGTAATGTGTTGTTGTTTTGACGAGCGAGGTAATCTTATAAAAAAGTTGCCGATCCAACCACTATGTAATTTTTGGTATATACTTGGGCCGCCGAACAGATCACCCTGCAAGAACGTGCTCTAGCGTGGCAAATATTAATTTATGACGACCGAACTGGAATGATGCGACTTCGTTGGATCGAAAGAAGGCGCATCACTCCAGTTCGGTCGTCATAAATTAATGTTGGCTCCGTCTAGAGCTCGTGATTGCAAGGTGATCTATCTGTTCGGCGGCCCAAGTATAGTTACAATTTTTTTATAACACGAGTATATTGCTGATTTATGAACATAAAACTTCTTCACAGGTATTTCAAAAGCGACGGATTAAATTCTCTGGAGAAGGGATACTTCAAGACGGGAGATATAGCAGAGTATGATGAAGATGGATATTTGTATGTTCAAGGATCTATGGATGATCAAGTTATGATTGACGGTGAAGCCATAGTCCCCTCTTATATTGAAGATATTATAATTTCACATCCGTTTGTTACGGAAGCAGCAGTAATTGGAAATGGAAAAGAACTGGTCGCCTGCGTTGTCAAGAAAGTGGACTCAAATTTGTATGAAGATAAATTACGTGCGTACGTATCGAACCAAAATCAAAATTAGTATATTATGCAACGAGCACGGAATGGTACTCATTTACCACGAATATGAAAGTACGAGCTTTGACGAGTTCTACAATTTATGTGAGTGGGAAATGGACATTCCCTAAGAGTTGTACACTATTCTATCGACTATTGCAGTTCTTTTTCACAAAAATAGGAATTTTCTCATGTTTCCAAAAAATATCTCGTCTCTGACAGCAAATTATGCTTTTACCTTTACTTTATTAATCGAGCCGAGGCAGTAAAGGATCTTTTCGCAGATGCTCATCCCGAAAAACGCGACACCGCCATTGGCGCACTTGACAGGAGGAAGCAAAGAAATCTCCAAAGGGTTAATTTTTTCCAGTGATGTAACAACTCTTGGAGCGGTAAAGATTCGTTTACCAACATAATCGATTTATCAAATAACCAATTATTTAAATAAACAATTGGTCGAATAATTGATTAATCAAATAATCGATCGATTAGTAAAATAATCGATTAATCAATATCCAAAAAATCGATTAATCAAATAATCGGTAAAATGTACCCCAACAACCGATTAATCTCAAAATCGATTATTGGTTGTTTAATCGATTATTAAGAACAGGCCTAGTTCTTACATCTGACCAAAGTTTAATCATTGGCTGAACTAATCATTGATTAAACTCTCATCAAATGTACGAATAACCGGGCCCAAATATGTTGCTTTCAAATTATATAGGGAAAAGTAGATTTTTGTTCGGTGCAGTAAAGTATGTACAGACACGTTATGAATGTTTCAATACCTACCAGCTAGTTGTGTAGCATTCTGCCAGATCTCGTAGTTCAGAAAATTTATATTTAGGTAATTCTATAATTCAATTCCTGACGAGGTATTTGCTCGAGGAGTAGATGTTGGAACGATCCAGTATCACTGATTATTTGATAAATCAGGACATAAGTCAATATTTCAAAAGACTTGATTTGAAAAGTTCCACCCAGATTTGAGCTTTACAGTTACTAGCACATAGGGCGCCGAGGGAGTACTTATATTCTTTGGGAGTACCTGTTCAAGCCGATAAATAGTATATTATACACGAGCTTATAATGAATGCTATTATTACCGAGGATGAAGTTTACAACACGAGCGAGCGAAGCGAGCGAGTTTTGTAATCATCCGAGGTAACACATCGCGATCGCGGCCTACTAAATAAATGTAAAAAAGGGTCAAAGCGATGTTCCTATTGGTTTAGTGAATAATATTCATTAATCACTGCAGTGAATAATGTATCTAATTATGATTGAAGAAACACAAGTATAAAGAGTATGTTGTAAGATAGTCGTGGACAAAAGTCATTATCTGACATTCACTGGGTAACCTTGATTTCACAAGTTTCCGAGTTGTCAGTTGTCAGTTGTCAAATTAGATACGAGAAAATTAAATCTTTTAGGAGAGTGAGATCGAGCAGGCAAGTTAAAATATTCTTAGGAATATTTTAAAATATGTTCTATTATAAAACTTACAAATAAAAAACTTCTGTGTGTGTTAGCTCCGACGCACTATTGGAGTTTACTCCTTACGAACTATTATTTTAACTTCAATCACTTAATAATAGGGTACACGCGAATGTCAGTTTTATACCCAAATGTGTATTTATCATATGGTTTATGTTCGAAAATGTCCAACTACATCAAAATATAAGTCGTTTATAAATTCAGTAATTAAGTGACAATCTGCTAAACGTCGATCCCACTGGCAATGAAATAAATACTTCTCCTGGTGTTCGAATAGGCGTTGATTCACATTTCGGCACTAAGCAATATTTGGAGTATTTAATATTAGGTTTTTCCATATTATATAAAAAGATTCAACAAATTTAGGAACGAACAAACACTGCAAATGCTGACTTTACAACTCCAACTGTCATATCTATGCCACTCTATTTTGACTATTTCCATGCTCTATGCAGTCAGACATAAACAGCCGTATCCATAGATACGTACATAATTTCAATGTTACAGGTAACGTAACGCGTTACTTTTAGTTAACGCGAATGTAACGCTTGATTTTACTACTCAGAAAATTTCCGTACCGCGGGCTATAACTGAAAATCGATTCTTAAGGAGTAAACTCCAATAAAAAATAGAAATTCCTGGGCAAAACTTGAATAGCGACAATTGATAAGTTATTACTCGCGTATGCCAAATTCAAATGACAAGGTGATTTGACGTTTAAATTTCATGCAATTTAATTAGCGCACTACGCCAAAAAGATAATTACATATTTTGAATTTTTGTCAAAAGAGATATGACGTTAACACGACAAAGTTATGTAGAAAAAGAGGGAGGGAGAAAAGGCACGTCTTTTATGTTAGAAATAAAGTACTTACCTAATTATGCCGAATGGGATCTTGGTGTCTATTATAGTCCAGGAGCCCATAGACCAAAAATTGTGCATAATAGGTTTACTCCAAAAATGCCTGAGATGTTGTGATTTCTGGGTCGTGGAGCACAGAAATGCCCATGCCAGTTTTTGTTTTTGGTACAGTGATGTGTGGCAGACCCGTAAATGTGTAAACAAAATTGCTTAAAAAAGTATTATAGGTTTAGGACTGGGGTTTGCGGGAAGCGCTAAATAATGAGAAGTAATCCAGCGGACGCGGTTCGCTTGTTGTGAATTCTGGGACACTGACCCGCTGCAGGGGTCAAACTGTGTAAATAAATCACCCCCAAAAAAATTATAGGTTTACGCATGGGGATTGGAGCGATCTCCTAATTTACCTCCAAACATCATGAATGTCGACTCCCATTCATTTTGGTTGGTACAAAGAGGCGCCACACTCGCGACATTTTGTAAATTCACCCAGGTAAAAAAAATCATAAGTTTATGAATGGCGTTCAGTAACTTGTTAAATATAAACATACTGAGTGCGAAAATACATTCGCCATCGTTGAAAAGTGCTACAAAAGTCTTGCCATTCACGATAATTGATTGTGTACCGAAGCTTCGTTCCTACTGCGTGTAGATTACTGCAGCAAATAGGAAATGCAAGAAATTGAAAAAAAATAAAATGGTTCTATGACACGTTTAACTTTATTTTAGTTTTCAATTTATATATCGAAGATGCGATGAATATTGTTAAAGACAGAATAGCTGCTGGAATTAATATACAGGGCCAAACTATTAATATGCTCAGATTCGCGGATGTTATAGCAGTATTAGCATCCAACAAAGAAGAATCAGGAAGGATTCTGAACGAATGGAAGCGGTTTTGACGGAGGGCTATGGTATGAAGATCAATAAAAAGAAACCGAAATTTTGTTCTGTAGGGGGCGTGAAATTAGGGCTGAAACTAACATACAAATAAGAAACGTGAAGATAGAGGAAGTCTCAGATTTCTGCTATTTAGGAAGTCAAATAACTCGCGATGGCAGGAGCTCTAGAGATATAAGACAAAGAATAGCGAAGGGCCGAGTAGCATTTAATAAAAAGAAACAACTATTATGCTCGAAAATGACAAATGTATTAACTCGGAAGAGGCTCTTAAAAACGTATGTATGGAGCACAGCAGTGTACCGGTGCGAAACTTGGACGATAGGAGAAGCAAATAAGAAAAAATTAGAAGCAATTTGGAATGTGGCGCTTTAGACGCATGAAGAAGATACCGTGGGTAGATAAGGTTAGCAACAGAGAGGTATTAGAAAGAGTTGGAGAAAAGCGAAATTTATGGAAGACGGTAAGGAATAGGGGAGATAGGATAATAGGACACCTTCTGAGGCACGAAGGCTTAGTTCGCAACATACTAGTCAGAGATTCATATTTGTTTATTTAACGTGTCAACAACAGTTTACACCAATTATAGGTGACACGCACAACCCAAAGTACATTATATTTATATAGTTCACATACAAGACACAAGACGTAGTAGCAGAGAAAAAAAAACAGTTATGCAAAACAAGTTACATATTCAAAACCGAAGCACAGGGAAAAGAGGTACGAACGGCAAACGACTCATCAAACCTACATTTTCCTCATCCGACCTATCATTGGTTTACAAGCTACAACTTTCACAAATCACAGATCAATTCTTATTAAAGACCTTTTCAATTTTGACAAATCAATGTTAAACAAATCAATGTGTGGTAGTATTTTGTTCGCTATATTACATATTCGATGGAGGGGTGAATTCGACAAGTGGTTAGTTGTAGTATTTGGTAAGTAGAACAAAACATGAGATCTCGACGATGATGAAGGAACATGAAGAAAAGAAGAGTTATCGTCGATGTTCGCCAGAACTTTATATAAGAATAATATTGACTGTTTGTTTCGTCTCTCCTCCAAGGAAGTGCAATTAAATTTTTGAAGCAAGTTGATGTAATGTTCAAAGTGTGGATAGAATCCGTATAATTTTAAATTGAGATATTTAAGAAATCTTTTTTGTGGTTTTTCTAGATAATTTATATGAAGTTGATATGCCGGACTCCAAACAACTGAAGCATATTCTAACTTTGGCAATACATAAGCATTAAATAGGGTCACTATGGATTTTTTGTTTTTAAAATTTTTAGAATTTCTAATAATGAAACCTAATATTTTTAAAGAATCATCGGTTATTTTTTCAATATGTTTGATAAAATTTAATTTACTATCAAATAATACACCAAGATCTTTCTTTTCAGAAACACGTGACAATACCGTATTGTTAATGTCATAATCAAAAGTTAATGGATTCAGTTTCCTGGTAAAGGTCATAATAGCACATTTTGCTATGTTAAGACGTAGATTATTTTTCTGACACCACTGGAAAAGCAAGTTAATGTTATCATTTAATATAAGACAATCCGTTTCAGATTCTATTGTTTTGTATATTTTGAAATCGTCGGCAAAGAGCAATCTGTTGCAATGTTTTATTACGGAGGGCAAATCATTTACAAAAATCAAGAACAGCAATGGTCCTAAGTTTGACCCCTGTGGTACACCTGAGGTGGCTATGTAGTCGCGAGATCTTTCTTTTCCATACACGACAAATTGCCTGCGATTACCAAGGTATGATTTAAATAGGTCAACGAGGCTTTCCCCAAATCTCAAGATCTCAAGTTTTTTTAATAAAACAGCATGATCAACGGTATCGAAGGCTTTGGAGAAATCGATAAATATTACATCAACCTGCCCCTCATTATTTATACCCTCGCTTATATCTTGTCTAAAGTTAATTAAATTTGATACGATAGATCTCCTTGGCACAAATCCATGTTGAAAACTGGAAATTATAGGCTTCACATGGTTATAGATCAAAGAGTAAAGTAAACTTTCAAATATTTTAGCAAAACCGGAGATTAAAGAAACGGGCCTATAATTTTCTATGTTCCCCTTATCACCTCCCTTAAATATCGGTACCACTTTGCTAACCCTCCACCTATTGGGAAAAGTGCTTGTGCTTAGCATCAAATTATAAATATAACACAATGGTCCACAAAGGAATTCCGCACACCCTTTAATGATATACATTGGTATATTATCCGCACCACAAGATCTTTTAGGTTTCAGAATATTTATTTGCTTTAACACACTTTCAAAACTAATTTCCGTCACATTAAGGATGCCTGCAGAAAAATTAAGCAGGTCGGTATCATAATTTTCAGGAGCACTATTTCCCATGCTATCCCAGTATACGGCTTCAAAACAACCCGCAAACCCATTAGCTATTTCCAAATCATTTGCACACACAGTGTCTTTAAATTTCATAGTAATTTCTTTGTTGTAATTGTTTTTGTTGTTTTTAACAAATCGAAAGAAATCCGCGGGAGTATGCTCAATATTGTTTTCTACAGAATTAAGGTATTTATTGTAAGCAATATGATAGGAATATGAAGAGGTAAGGGTAGGCCCAGATTGGACTACTGCTCTCAAGTAGTTAGGGATGTAGGATGTTCAACTTTTGGGGAAAAGCGTAGGTTAGTTCAGGATAGGAAGGATGGAGGTAAGCGTCCAACCAGTTTTCGGACTGAAATCTTTATGATGAAGGGTGAAAATTAATAAATCTTTCTTTCAACCTTTCTAGCGGGCCCTTGTACCACCGTTCAACGAGAGGGAATGTATTTTTGTAATCAGTAGGTTCATCATAATCAAATTCGTGAACGCCATTCATAAACTTATGATTTTTTTACGCAAGTTTTTTTTACAAAATGTTGCGTCTCTAGCGCCCCCCTGTACCAATGTTTTTTATCGGCAACATTGAATACTCGACTTTTGTGATTGAAATAACTTGTCTCCAAGTTTTGAAGAGTAAACTTATGATTTTTTTTACCTGGGTGAATTTACAAAATGTCGCGAGTGTGGCGCCTCTTTGTACCGACCAAAATGAATGGGAGTCGAGATTCATGATGTTTGGAGGTAAATTAGGAGATCGCTCCAATCCCCATGCGTAAACCTATAATTTTTTTGGGGGTGATTTATTTACACAGTTTGACCCCTGCAGCGGGTCAGTGTCTCAGAATTCACAACAAGCGAACCGCGTCCGCTGGATTACTTCTCATTATTTAGCGCTTCCCGCAAACCCCAGTCCTAAACCTATAATACTTTTTTAAGCAATTTTTTTACACATTTACGGGTCTGCCATACATCACTGTACCAAAAACAAAAACTGGCATGGGCATTTCTGTGCTCCACGACCCAAAAATCACAACATCTCAGGCATTTTTGGAGTAAACCTATTACGCACAATTTTTGGTCTATGGGCTCCTGGTCTATTAGTATAGAATGTCTTTGACTTAAACATACGCATTTGAATGAGAAATTTTGTTTCAGGTACATTGCAGAGAAGCTCTCGGAAAAGAAAGTTCCTTCAAAAATCAAATTTTTGCTGTCTCTTCCGAAAACGTCGTCCGGAAAAGTGAAGAAATATGAGCTGCGAAATTCTGTGTTCAATGTTCGTACAAAACAGAGTAATAGTGTTACGGGTGTAGCTCTTTAGTAACAATATAAGAACCTATACTGTTTGCTTATAAAAATAATT
Source organism: Xestobium rufovillosum (assembly GCA_963966045.1). Taxonomy (NCBI): domain Eukaryota; kingdom Metazoa; phylum Arthropoda; class Insecta; order Coleoptera; family Ptinidae; genus Xestobium; species Xestobium rufovillosum. The sequence goes on from OZ014498.1 coordinate 14,047,283, forward strand.
CAGTTGTTTTTACGTTAGTTAATAATTAAAAAAATATTTATAAGCTTTACCTTTCATGGTGTTAGAAGTTATTACTGAATTCCTTAAGTGAATCGAATATTGGCAAACTAGTGCAGGAGAATAAATTGAGTTAAACCAAATTAAACGTTCTGTAGCAGACTAAAACCTCTACCCTCCGACCAGCGCGCAAAACTAACAACGTTTGATTATTATTGAAATTTACTATATTGTGTTAGTCGCAATAGTGTCGATATGGTTTGTAAATACAGTTCTTGTTTCACTTGTTTTCACTGGGTGTGCATTCCAAACTAGAGCTGGGCGAATCGATTTCTCAAGTTTTTAAAATTTACGTTTCTATTGTCGATAATTAAAAGCAGTAATTATAAGTAAGAACAAAATAATTATGAATTTGATGCAGCAACCAAAAAAGTTAAAAATTACGGCCGTCGGATTTGACCCTGCGACGCCTATGTGAATTAAATTACTTTTTTCGCGCCTAAACCCAGTGTGCTACTGAATGTGGCATCCCGAATACCAGAGCCTTCCTGTTTGCATTACTTCGACGGTATTTAGGAATACCCTGTACAAGTTAACTTTGCCAACCACATTCGTATGAGATCTTAATAAGATGTTAAATAAATAATAGGATTCGAACCTTAAAGTATCGTTAGGACCCACAAGCCTATCTATGCCCGTTCGTGGTTAGAGAAACCATTCGTCGTACCTTCCCTCTCCGCGCCAGCCGCCAGGTCTCCTCGGTTTGTGGTAATCCTTTTTATTGGGATAATCACAGAACACAACACACATACACACACGTGGTTTTACCGAACGCGCGATACACTTTGGGGAAGGTAGCTGGACTTCTGAATAAAAATGCACGCTTGGATTCCAAAATAAGAGATTTATTTGGAATTCAAAAAAAAACTTCGTGAATTTACTGCAGGATTTTTATTCAGCGGCAGACTTTAAATTACTAAGTTATAGCAAAATTTGGAAGAAATTTGGTGAAATTATTGAAATTGTACTCCAATTAAATTACAGTCAAACTTCTATAACTCGAATCCCCAAGATTCCAGAAAAAAAATTCGAGTTACAGAAATTTCGAGTTATGGAAATTATACACATATTATACATTATAGTGATGTATATGTACTTTTATTTATAAGGAAGACAATATCAAGCTATCAAGCAGCTATAAACTTGCGAATTTTTACAAAATAATTCGCTTTTTATTGTTATATGTTTCCAAAATTCTTACAAGATTGTTTAACACTATATAGGTGGAACATTAAATTTTTAGCAACATAATTTTATTGGTTTCTTGTTCGTTGAATCTTCTGCTATAATTTGCACTTTCTTCTCAATAAGTTAAACTTTTAACCTTCATTTTCATTTATTATTATCCACCATTGTGACTGGCAACTGCTACTATGCATTTGAGCAGATTTAACCAACTAAAGTGAAACGTTGGCGTCAATCCATTGTGCAATGTCTGCTAGGGATGCAACGTTTAGCGATTTTTCGTAAACATTTAAACACGTATATTAAACGTTTAAATGGCGTTTAAACGCGCACCGTACATGTAACTTACCAACAGTGCAATATTGTTTTGAAACTTGAATACTCAATTAGAAAAAAATCAAACGTCGTTTAAAAGTTGGGTTATAAATCATAAAATAATACATATTCCATTGAAAGATGGCAGCAGCGATGGCGGCGAAAGTTCTCAAAGGGATGCAAAACAATAAATTTGAAAAGTACATGACAGTTTTGCAATATTTAAGTGGCCGCGTCGCTTTTGCTCTTACACGGTTCGCGCCCAGCACCAGCCGCGACTTTGTTTATCTGAAATTTAATGATATCTAAAGTTGATTTGCATTTCGTTTAAACGTTCCCCTAAACAGGTAGTGACCATACGGGCGGTTAAACGTTTAAGCGTTGCATCCCTGCAATGCTACACGCCAAATAGCAGAGATCGGTAATTCCCCGAATTTCAGAGACGGCTCTTCGAGTTACAGAGTATGCGTTGAATGGAACTCACCATATTGTATTTTCGAGTTAGAGAAATATTCGAGTTACAGAAATTCGAGTTACGGAGAATAAAATAAATGTAACTAGATGTAAAAGTGTTGGAGTTCCAGAAAAAATTCGAGTTGAGGAAGTTTTCGACTTACAGAAGTTTGAGTTACGGAAGTTTGACTGTAATCTCAAAATATTACTTCTGATTGAATATTCCAGCAAAACTCTTGGAGACTGAGGAGGAAACTTGAACTTTAACTTACGCAACTTGGTCACTTTCAATACTTGGATCACAAAAACGAAAACTAGATTAACATTAACATTAAACATGTTTATTCTGCAACAATACATAATACACAAAGAAAAATACATAATTAAATGTTACAGAAAAGGCCATGATCAAACTTTGAGAAAAAAAAATCATATTTTCCCCAAGGTTGATCTTCCTCATGGCCCAAAGGAAACAATACACAAAAAAACTCCGCTTATGTGCTTACGAAAAAAGAATGAACTGCCAAAGAGAAAAAAAAATGTGAGTCAAAAATAAATAAATAATCGGTAATTAAACGAGGTTAGAATAGAAATTTGTGTTCATATTTTAAAACTCAATTTGAAAGTGCCACTACCAAGAAAGCGTCTCAACTGCCGGACAGAAACAATGTTGTTTTGAAAAAGGATATTCAGAACTTTGGCTGCCACATACGAAAATGCTCCCTGAAAGTGTGTGGTAGAATGGAATGGAACGGAGATCATATTTGCAGATCTAATATTCACAGAATGTATTTCATGTCTGTACGTAATTTTATTTAATAGATAGCTTGGCGTGCTTCTCAACAGTACATGATAACATAATTTGGAATAGTGCAAAAATCTACGCATGTCGATCCTAAGCCAACCCACCGCTAACAGTTTATGGCTAACATGATCTCTCCTCCGCAAGCTGTAGATGAGCCGAATGCAAGAATTTTGGATGCGCTGTAAGCGCTGACAGTTGAACTTACTCAAACACGGGCCATATACCACGTCGCAGTAATTCAAATTCGACAAACCTAAGCACTCACACAGGGTAATTTTAGATTTATAATTAAGCAGATGACGATTGTTATAAATTAATTTCAAAGCTGAATAAGACCTTTTAATGATATTGTTAATATGTTCATTGAATTTCAGTTGTGAATCTAAGATTAAACCGAGATTTTTTGCAACCTCGGTAAGTAAGACAGGTGTAACGGGGCCACTTTAAATTCGATTTCAAAAACTTACGGTCTAGAAATAAATGCAATATTTATTTAATAAAAGTTACAAGTTGCATCAAATTGAGAGATATTGTGAAATTCAGAGTGTTTAAGGAAGGATGACTCATACAAATTTCCACAGTGGAATCATTGCGTTTTATTAAGCAAAGTAGGCACAGCTGCACGCGAACACTAAAAGGTTTAGGGAAAGTAATAGGGCGATTTGTACTCATAATTGTCATATTAAACGAAACAAGAAAGACACCTAATGGGAAAACCAGACAGACTGGCGGAAGCCACAACCATGTTCTTAGGTCTAAAACCGATTTAACAGCACGCATTTGAAGTAAGGATGATTAACCAAATTCATTTCATAAAAGGGCTATTGTCACGAATGATACTTAGTGAATTACACAAACAAGTACATAAATCACCAGGGTTAGGGGGAACTGATGTTATTCCGTTTCCCCGGGTAACCATATTTTGTAGCCTATCAGAAATAAGCAACTAATCAGGATTTCCATGGGCGTTACGCCACAGCCTATCCGGGAAAGCAAACAGCCATGTTTTCCATGGAAACGGTGGTTGAGAGCATTAGGGAAAAGCACGCCTGTTTTTCATGGGCAGTGTCATGCAAGGTGATAAAAAGGGGAGATCCAGGGGAAGTAAGAGGAGTTGAACATCAGAAGTCATGTGTAGCGGTCGAGGTAGTTAGGAATTAGCAAGGGCTAAAGAGGGGTGGCAGTTTGTGTTGAATAATTGGTGATGTAGAGTCAAGTAACTAGTTTGGTTTAAATTAATAAAGTGAAAAGTGGCACATAAGTTTTCTTACATATGGTAGAAGCAGAATTATTATGGTTATTGGAGTGGGCCGAAATAACTATCAAGTGAGAATAATGGGTGATCAACCGGCGTTGCATTCCTTCATCTTCATTAATTGTAGACTTGGATTATGGTTAACCGTATGGGTGAGCTAAGAGCAATTTGTAACATTTGTGTATTGATCTTGTATTAAAGTGGTGTCTATAATTTTGTATGAATAACTGGTGTCGGTAGGCAGGATGTTGAATGTAGGAATTGATGCTTTATGTATTTGATAACACTGGGTACTTATTTATAATACACACTTGGAGGGGAAGTGCTGAGATATTGTATAGATATAGGAAATAAAGGATAGGGTACAAGGATAACTGGATTTCATTTCATGTAAGGAAAATTACCTCTAGCCCATGTGTAAGATCCGACAAAGGTTGTTACGATACCTGTTACTTAACAGGATGTCAAGAACTCATTGAGGTAAGTTAAGATCTCAGTGTGCACAGACGAAATTCACCTGGCTGGTGTCATCCTGACGTTTCATTTAATATATTGTTTAGTTTCACATTTTCAATAGGGTTTTGTCAGGTGAGCCCCGTCTGCCGTCACACAGGTTCATCATCTATTTTTATGTTTAGCTTAGAAACCGACACTAATCGAGCAGTTTTACGACCAAATAACATAACCTTTGATTTAGATGGATTTAGCGATAAACAGTGCTTGCGTGACAGTTTTGAGAGAGAATCCAAATCCGAGTTAATATGTAAGTTAGACTGTTCAATTAAGTCTGCACGGCAGGAGTAGTAAATTTGTGCATCGTCTACATAAAAATGGCACTTGGAATATTCGAGGCAGTCTTGAAACGATGAAATATAAATAGTAAAAAGTAATGGTCCTAAAATAGAACCTTGGGGAACACCACTCACGCACTTCTCAGAAGTTGACAGTTGTTGCCTGTACATACTTAACAATTTGTTGACGGTCACCCAAGTAACTGCCCATCAATCCCGCAGCGTTTTCATCAAAACCTATATAGTGTAACTGTGCTAGCATTAGAACATGATTAATTCTGTCGAATGCCTTTGAGTAATCCAAGAGAACCAAAGTTGTAACTAGGTTAGCATCAGACGCTGTTAAGATATCGTCCACAACAGTCAAAAGTGCAGTAGCACAGCTGTGATTAGTACGAAAGCCCGATTGACTGTTGGGTAAAATTGCGTTTTTATCCAAATATATTTTAATTTGCCGGAAAATAATTTTTTCACATACTTTTGACAATACAGGCAGCACACTTATCGGACGAAGATCTTTTGGCTCTCTTGGATCACGAATTTTAGGCAGTGGAGTCACGTGGGCAACCTTCCACTGCAAAGGAAATGTAGAAGTCTCCAAAGAAAAATTAATTATGTGAGTTATATATAAATCTAATAATGTAAGGGCAACACAAGAGAAGCATTGAAACACTTATACTGTCAGCGCCCACAGCACTCGATTTAATGCTCAGAAGAGCATCGTAAACATTTTCTTCAGTCGCAAGTACAAAACTAAAACCTCCAACATCTGGTCTCCTAGACGTAAGTAAAGAATTAAGTAAGTCTCTTATCTGGGTAGTCGATAGTCTGAGCCGAATCAATAAAATATTTATTAATTACATCAAGATTATTTGTTAAATTATTTGGCAAAGTGCTGTTTTTATATTTTTTATAAATATTTAATTTATCTAGTTCTTTGAAGAGTGTTTTAGTTGTTTTATCTCGTTCAATAACATAATTCAAGTAAGCTCTCTTCTCAGTTTTTATGGCATTGTTGGTTAAATTGCGTAGCAGCTTATAATAATCCCAATTTGTATCGATTCTTGTTCTCTTAAATCTAATAAAAGCCCGGTCTCTAAGACGCATCATATATTTTAAATTATCGGTTAACCATGGTTTATATTTTTTTTTACTAGTTCTAAAAGTTACAAGAGGAGCATGAACTTCGAATAAATTTAGCAACATGGAATTGAATGCTTCCAACTTCATATTTACATCACTTAAGTATATTATATTCATAAAAGGCAAATTACATAAATCAGAATATTGTTGCCGATTAATATTTTTAAAATTTCTGCCTGTAAACATAACGTCTTCAGCAATACTCACATCAAACGAGAGAGTTATCGAAACCATGCAGTGATCAGAAGTAATGTTGGTATCATCTATTACACTACAGCTCGATACGCTATTTATATTAGAACACAAAAACAAATCCAGCAATGATGAACATGTACGTACCACCCTCGTCGGCTCACCCACAACCTGCACAAGGCCAAATATACCCAAAAGATTCTGTAAATGCACACTTCTATGAGAACCCCGTTGCAACATATTTACATTGAAATCGCCACAACAAACAATTTCATCAGACAGAGAGACAGCAGTAAATAAACATTCCTCAAAATTATTACAAAAATCCAATATACTCGAGTTTGGTGCTCTGTAAACCACTCCCAAAGCGATCTGTTTATCTGAGACCTTAAATTTCAACCAAAGTTGTTCCGAATTTACTATGGAAATGTTGTCAATAAGGGTAACATCGTAACACAACCCGACATAGACCGCAACCCCTCCTCCACGCCCAACTCTGTCTTTTCGATATAATTTATAATTAGGTAAATTAATAAAATCGCTGCTAATAGCAGAGCTGAGCCAAGTTTCGGTAATACAAACAATATCACAATGTACCTCAGAAATATAATCTTTCAATTGATCAAAATGAGACAACAATTCAATTGAACAATACTTATATATTTAACCATATTCACACATATCTTTGCAATATAATCTAATATAATATATCCAAGAAGAAAAACAAAGTGAATTAAAAAATAAAGAAATAATTAAAAAAAAATGAATTAATGAACATCATTTAAACAAATTTCACTGGTAATCACAAATATACTTATTTGATTTATCGATTTTTCGCATCATAATTCTGCCGTTGTGTGTCCACAAATATTTAATACTCTCCCTCTTCTTGTAGTCCCTGCATTTTGCCAATAATAGTTTGTTGTCCTGTGTTAAATGTTCGTTGACAAGTTGACATAAACAATGTTCCCTGCATCTGCTAGACTCTTCCAATCTTCGTCGATGTCTGCCACACTAAGATTTCGCTTAACTTTCCTTGCCTTCAATACTTCTTCTCTCTTAAGCCACGACACAAATTTGACTATAATGGGTCTGTGCACATTATCCTGCCTCTTACCAACTCGGTGACAATTGTCTATGTTACTAATGTGTAACGAAACGCCAAGTACCCTACTGATGTTAAGCACAAGCGATAACACATTTTCATTCCGGATTTCCGGTATACCTCGAATTTCAAGATTATTTTTCCTACTGTATTGTTGTATATCTCTCAAATCTGTCTTGAGTTTCATATTTTCTTGTTCAAGAACTGCACATTTATCAGAGAGTACATCGGTTCTTTGGAGACACTCTTCTAACTTCGAGTCAAGTTTTTCCATTAAAATACTGTTCGCATCAATTACTATACTTGGGCCGCCGAACAGACGGAGTGATCACCCTACAAGAACTTGCTCTAGCAGGGCCAATATTAATTTATGGCGACCGAATTGTAGTGATGCGACTTCGTTGGGACTAAAGAAAGCGCATCGCGGCGGTTCGGTAGTCCTAAATTGATAGTGGTCCCGCCTAGAGCTTATGCTTGCAGGGTGACCACTCCGTCTGTTCGGCGGCCCAAGTATAGACTCACTTGAATAACAAAGGCGAAAAACAAGACTGTCCTCTCGGACTGGGGCGAAAATATTTATAAACTTTTGGGAAAATTGGGATGTTCTTTAGATGACCAGTCAGAAATCTTTTCACCCCGCTTAGGGGTATGCTCGAAAACGGGTTGGGGTTTTACGGTAACTTGTCCATCTCTGAACGGGCCCAAAATTGGCGTCGGGTGGTTACAGAAAGGCATAGAATTTTTGACCAATAAGGGTTTCTTCTTGATTCGAACTGGTTTAGGGGGTGGGTACCGATGCCTTTGTACTTAGATTCTACATAGAAATGGGCGTATGGGCGGTCTCTTTTTCTTTTAGAGTAATGCTGGTTACATATCCATCAGGCAATTACTATACTCAAATTATAATTTTAGGCCACTTTCTGACATTCTAAACTTTGCATTTATATGGGATTACAAATCAAATGGACGACCTTCAAAAATAGAGTTAAATATCCCATGAAAACATCGCTCGTCCCAAAACACGTAACACATAAAGCAGAATAGAAAATGGCACCAGATTTAACAAGTAACTTAAATACAGTACATGGATCAAGAACTTTGACGTAAATTCACTATGAAGATGCTGACGTTGTCAGCGAAACACGTTTCGAGTTTAATTACTGTGTCACTGTGTTTTGGCGTGTAGGGTTAACTTATTAAGAATTCATAGTGAAGTAACTTAAAATACGAACAACAATTATGTAAAATATTTATATACCTAACACATCATGCAGTAATCGTCCCTATTCGTATACATTAAATATAACACAAATTTAGCGCATTCCATCAATTAACCTTGTGGAAAATATTGCTATCGTCTTTGTGCATAAATTCTTTAGTGCCTGTGTGGGCAACAATTAGGCGCCGGAAGGAGGGGTGTCCGGTACTTTGATGGGCGCGACGAATTCATTTAAAATATCTCTTGACTTCTAAAGACAACTGACATCTAAATTTACGATATGGAGTTCACCTTTTTGTCCAGGAAACAGATCTACTTGAAAAAGGTTTTCGCAGAATTTTTCGAAAAGGACACACACGTGAGAAAGTTTTAGTTTATTTCAAAATCTACTTGAAGAAGGTTTTCACAGAATTTTTCGAAAAGGACACACACGTGAGAAAGTTTTAGTTTATTAGGAGGTCAGTTCGGATTTAGAAGAAATAGGGGAACGCGCGAGGCCATTCTAGCTTTACGAGTAATAAGAGAAAAAATAATAAAACAAGAGAAAGAGCGTCAATATAGGATTTGTAGATTTAGAAAAGCCTTCGACAATGTAAAATGGAAGATGTTCGAAGTGCTCAAAAATGTAGGGATCAAGTATAGGGATAGAAGAATAATTCGTAATCTATACAAAGAGAAAACGGCAGTTATCGAATTTGAGCAGGAACACAAGAGAAGCTATTAGTATGGAATAATGATTTCCGGGCTGGTTGCCACGTCGTCGTTGGTAATCTGTAACACTAAAATTAAAATTAACACTTGACTTTTCGACTCGCATATCGGAGTCTTCTTCAGAAGCTACTCTGAAACTGAAAATCTATCGCAGGTGACTCTATTTATACTCGTCGGTAATCACTGAAGCGCGACGTTTTCACGGAACAGTGATTTCCAAGTAACCGGTAGATCCATTCCTCCATCTCTGTTGAAGTTGGGTCTCTTGAAGATCTCTATAGCCTCCCTGATCCGTCTGGCCCAGAAATTGGGAATCCTTGCTAGCGCCTTAGCATCCTGGAATCGAATCTCGTGCCCTGGCAAAGATGAGTGTTCCGCAACTGCTGACTTGTCCGTCCGTTGGTTCCTGACGTCTCTCCTGTGCTCTTGTAGCCTGGTGCTGATGTGTCTCTTCGTTTCTCCGATGTATTCCTTACCGCAGACACATGGAATGCTGTATACTCCTGGTCCTTGATGCTCCTTCTGCTCTCCTATTGTCCTAGGGAAACTTGCAGCAATCTTTCCAGGCGGATTGTACACTACGTTGATCTTGTGTCTGTTGAGAAGGCGTCCGATTTTGTCCGTGCATCCATCTATGTAAGGAAGGTAGGCCGTCGCAATGTAGGTTTCTGATTCCTCTCGCCGTTGGTCGCTCTTCCTGATAGCATACTCTATGGCTCGTAGAGAATATCCATTCTTCCTTAGGGCTGTCTTCAGAAGTGTTCCGGTTCGCTGATTTGGCGGGCTCTGTGCACCAAGGTGTTGATGATTCCCTGCTGGTTCAGGTGGTTCAGGTATTTGGATGATACCTTCATCGTATGGCCCCATGGATCGGACGCCCTGGGAAATTTCAAGGACCATCTGAACGGACTGCACCCCAACATACAGTTCACGTTGGAAATGGAGAAAGACGGTGCCCTCCCATTCCTGGACGTCCTCGTCAACCGCAAGACTGATGGAAGCCTGGGACACAGAGTATACAAGAAGCCGACGCACACGGATCGCTATTTAAATGCCGCTTTCCATCATCACCCGGCACAGAAGCAGGGAATCATCAACACCTTGGGGCACAGAGCCCGCCAAATCAGCGAACCGGAACACTTGGAGGAAGAACTAGCGCATCTGAAGACAGCCCTAAGGAAGAATGGATATTCTCTACGAGCCATAGAGTATGCTATCAGGAAGAGCGACCAACGGCGAGAGGAATCAGAAACCTACATTGCGACGGCCTACCTTCCTTACATAGATGGATGCACGGACAAAATCGGACGCCTTCTCAACAGACACAAGATCAACGTAGTGTACAATCCGCCTGGAAAGATTGCTGCAAGTTTCCCTAGGACAATAGGAGAGCAGAAGGAGCATCAAGGACCAGGAGTATACAGCATTCCATGTGTCTGGGGTAAGGAATACATCGGAGAAACGAAGAGACACATCAGCACCAGGCTACAAGAGCACAGGAGGGACGTCAGGAACCAACGGACGGACAAGTCAGCAGTTGCGGAACACTCATCTTTGCCAGGACACGAGATTCGATTCCAGGATGCTAAGGCGCTAGCAAGGATTCCCAATTTCTGGGCCAGACGGATCAGGGAGGCTATAGAGATCTTCAAGAGACCCAACTTCAACAGAGATGGAGGAATGGATCTACCGGTTACTTGGAAATCACTGTTCCGTGAAAACGTCGCGCTTCAGTGATTACCGACGAGTATAAATAGAGTCACCTGCGATAGATTTTCAGTTTCAGAGTAGCTTCTGAAGAAGACTCCGATATGCGAGCCGAAACGTCAAGTGTTAATTTTAATTTTAGTGTTACAGATTACCAACGACGACGTGGCAACCAGCCCGGAAACCATTATTCCATGGACAACGGCCACGAAAGCCTTAAGAAGAAAGCTATTAGTATGTTCAGATTCGCGGATGATATACCAGATATATCGAGCAGAGAAGAATTAGGGATGGCTCTGAACGAAATGGAAGCAGTTTTGACGGAGGGCTATGGTATGCAGATTAATAAGAAGAAAACCAAAATTTTGGTAAGTATGTGGGGGGCGTGAAAATAGGACTAACACTACGGGCGAATCAAATATGAACCAGACCAGAGAATACCTGCTACTACGTGTTTGCAAGTACTTAAACACAGGTAGAGCGGTAAAAACAAACTGCGCATGCTACTACTGGACGGAGCAATAAGAAAAATTATAGTTACGGATTGAAGACTAATCGTAGCGGCGCATACTGGCGGATGGCAGACGACGCACCGGCTCACGGCATAGAAACATATATCAAGAAAGCAATACTATTTAGTTAAATGCGATCGGCAACACCTTCGTGACTCATGTGTTTAATGCATCCTCAATGAAATTGCAAGTCTAAGGAGTTCGTATCTCGCCGGGGTGGGTTTGTTTTGTTCTAGTGATTCAGCTTTTTTTATGAACAAAAAATCGGTCAGGTCCAAAAGGTCAGAAAGATCATCTCCATCAACGCCAGAGACATTTTCACTCATTTGATTTTTGTTGTTGATATATAAATCTCCCTTGTTTACAAGTCCCTCGCTTTCGATGCACCTGTACAATACCGGTGCGTTGTCCGCCATCCGCCAGTATGCGCCGCTGCGGCTAGAGTCTTTTGTTACGGATTTACCCGTAGCTGTAGACACTCTTTATTATTAGCTTAGATCAGGAAGTGCCAAACTTTTCGTAGCCGTGACCCCTTTTTGAACGAGACTTTGCTCACGGCTCCCCACAAAAAATAAGGCAGTAAAGGGGGTCCGAAAGCCCTACCTTGGATTTTTTGAAAGAATTTGAGACAACAGTTTCTTAAGTATTTCCCGGAAGAGATTTAAAACAATTGCGACAGTCACAGGATGAGTACAGAATTCGTTTTTAGACAGTAGCTTTCAACTGGCAGAAATTCCAACAAAAATGAAGGAAAATCTCATTGAAATATGTGCTGACGAAATGTTGAAACAAGAATTTTGTTCCCAGAGCACAGATCAAGAGAATGTACTCCGAGCTTCTAAAAAAGTTCTTAAATTCTTGACACCATTTGCAACCTCGTATTTGTTCGACCCACACTTTCGGAACCCCTGGCTTAGATGATTGAAGAATAGATCTTAGAGAATGGAAGAAGAGGAGTAACAAGGCAGATGCATTGAATTTGTACATACAAATTCAATGGCAGATGTTTGTTACCATTTGGCACCAAAAAAAGGGGCGTATCCTAAATTTCCTAGTCTTTTAGGCCGGTACGTGGACGAAAATGCTTAGAATGATTTGATTAATTGCATTATTATAAACGTTGCTTTCATCATTTTGAGTTAAATTGCATTAGTTCTAAAAAGTAACCTGGTTTCACTACTTTGTTTAGCAACAAATATGCTCAAATTTTGGTAACATTCACGTGCACGGCAAAGTTTGGGCGTTGTGTATCCATACTCTTCCCTCATCTAAGGTAAGGTATAGATACTGATCTTTGCCGTGCTCGTGAGTGTTACAAAAATTTGAGCAGTTTTGGTGCCAAATAAAGTGGTGAAACCAAGTTACTGTATATAAATGATGTAATTCAACTCAAAATAGTGAAAGCAACGTTTGTAACAACGATATCATTTTAAGAATTTTGGTCCAAGTTTCGACGTAAAGAGACTGAAACATTTAGGTTACGCCGAGAATTGAACGAAAATTCTTAAAATGATATGACTGGTTGCACTATTGCAAACGTTGCTTTCGTTATTTTGAGTTAAAATACATGAACTCTAAACAGTAACCTGGTTTGACCACTTTGTTTGGCACCAAATCTGCTCAAATTTTGGTAACACTCACGTGCATAGCGTTTTGCATCCTTACTGTGTCCTCCAACAGAAAATGGCAAAAGACACTTAACGTAGCTTTAGACGATGCTCTTTTTCGTGCATCTTGATGCATGCGTCGTAGCGCAAACAAGTGCATGCCCGCCTGCATGCGTTACTTTATAGCGCACCAGACATTTTACCGAGAGGCAAGGTGACGCAAGTATGTCCCGAGTCAGATGGGAATCTACTTGCATCATTCGTGCGCTACAATAATAATATTTTAATTTTGCAACGAAGAGGCTGCTTCCATCACTTCAAGAAATGCATGCAATTACGCATGCATTGCCGCACCAAAAGATGCATCATCTAAAGCCACCTTAATAGTAGCTCCCGGTTACATATAATACGCATGCGGCGTGACCATAACACTATATCAGTAAAATGAATTTTAAGAAATTCGTTATGGGAGTGACTACTGAACAGTCCGTCGGTTACTTTTAAATTTTGTTCCAGGACAGTCCACACAATATCAGTAAAATGACGTTTAAGAACTTCGTTATAGAAAGGCATCGCTAATAAACTCGGTGGGTGTTCGGGTATTTGTACAGGGCTGCCATTTTGTTCTCCTGCGGCTACACGAGTTCTGCGCCCGCACGGGTCCGATTATTTGTTTGTTTCTACATCATCTTTTTGCGAAAAATGCGTGTGTCTGGTGCGAAAAGGCAAGTAAGGGTCTATTTTAAAAAAGCGTTCTCTCAGCTTTAGTTTTTTTACACTTCCAAAATGCCAATTATAGGTTACATTCTGTAATGCGCATGCGGTCGGACTGTTCAGTAGTCACTCCCATTCGTTATTGCAAAACATCGCCAACGATCTCGGTGGGTGTTCGGGTATCGTACAGAACTGCCGTGTTGTTCTCCTGCGGCTAGACGAGTTCTGATCCCGTAGGGGTTTGATACATTTTGCTTGTTTTTACATCATCTTTTTCCAAAAACGCGTGTGTCTGGTGCGAGAGAGCAAGTAAATGGTCTGTTTCAAAAATGCGTTCTCTCAGCTTTAGTTTTTACACGTCCAAAATGCTTGCGTATGCAACCGGGAGCTACTATTAATGGCATTTATGCCGATCCTACGCAGTATAACATAGCAACATTCATCGCTGATTTTGTACTTACGGCAACGGGCGTATTTTCTTAATATACTATTTTTGTACCCGATCTTGGCACCACACCTTCATGGCTCAGTGGTCAATGTGTCAGCCTCTCAAGTCGCAACGTTGAGGGTTCGCACCTCGCAGTAGCTGTTTTTTGTGATGATGATTTCTCTTTTTTCTTTTGACCAAAAAATCTGTTCTGGTCCAAAAGGACAGCTAGGGGATCACCATCACGCGAGACAGACATCCACTAATTTGTTGTCTTTTACTATTATTGATTTATTGTTGTTGCGCGGCAGAAATACACCAATCAGGGAACGTTGCATTAGCTCTAATGTTATACCGCGTAGGATCGGCATAAATGCCTATTAATGTCTCGTAAAATGGCGGCCTGTCAAAATCAGGCCATTCTAAAACAGTCTTTAGTCTGTGGATTGTGGAATACATAACCTAACCAAACGTGCAAATTAAGGAAATTCGTAAACAAATTTAAGTGAATATGTCTGATAACGAAATGGATATCGAAGAAGTACCAGGAGATGTAGACACTGATTTAGCAGAAGTTTATTTACCTGGGAAACCGTTGGCAGAAGGTGAAGAGCTTGTGTGTGATGAATCTGCGTATGTTATGTTACACCAAGCACAAACTGGAGACCCATGCTTAAGTTTTGACATAATTAAAGACAAACTAGGAGGTGACAGAGATAAGTTTCCTCACACTGCATACATTGTCGCAGGTACTCAAGCAGCACGAGCACATGTTAATAGTTTGATTGTAATAAAATTGTCCAATTTACAAAAGACGTGTAAGGAAACTGATACTGACGACGATGAAGAAGAATCAGATGATGAAGAAAATGAAAATAAAGATCCAAAAATGACTGCTGCTTTCATTAAACATCAAGGATGTGTTAATAGGATAAGGGTAAGTAAAATAACTATATTAATGCACAGAAGGGCAGGTGCCAGATTTGGTTATCTGAATCACTGTTATTAGACAGTTTTATCTATATTTTATGGCAGTTTATTATACAAGCATACTGGTGCTTAATTTGATATTTTATTCTAAAATGTTTGGGAGCATTGCATTTGAACAGTGCTTGTTAATTTATGATGAAACATTGGCAATACATATGATCCAAGGAGTGACCACCCAGTAATTTTGGTGTACAAGATGGTGCAAGTGTCTGTAAGTGTTTGCAATTGTCGAGTCAATTGTCTTGCAATTGTTTGCAATTAACTGCAATGTTTGCAATTGTCTGTAATTTTTGCAATGGGCAACTCGAGGGGCAACTGTACGACTTTTCCTTATGGCCGTGGATAGTATTCCGCAAGTTGCGGAATCCTATCAAGTATACTACGGTTTCGCAAGGTGCTTGCCTGTGTTGTTCATTATTTCTTCAAGTTCAGCTGTTTCAAACATTTTGAAATGTCTGTTTCCTCTCCAGCTAAAATACTTGTCAACAGTGACTTTCGGTATTTGAGTTTTATATTTTCGATAACATGTTGATCCACATGTTGCAACAACGGAGCATAATTAGGAGGCATGAATATTGTTTGAATTTGTCTATCATCAGTAACTAATTCATCGGCATCCGGATGTCCGGGAGCGTTATCCAAAATGAGTAAAGCTTTTGCAGGTAAATTAAGTTCATACCGGAAGTTGTTCATAATTTTTGAAAGCACGTAGTTTAAGTGCCTTACCAATCACAAGCAATTTTAGTTTATGGCTTCTGGTGGAATTTGCACACGGCATAAATGTGACACGATCTTTGCTAATTTTTCTTCCTGGTGCAGATTTTTTGCCTTCATGCGCTTCGGTTTCACGCGGCAGAACACACCAAAACAACCCGGTTTCTTCGGAGTTATACACTTGTTCTGGCACTAAATCCATTTCTTTAGCCTTTCTCAAAAATTTTTGTTTAAAGGGTTCAACTGCAGCTTCATTAGAAGAGAGTTTTTCACTGCACACGGTTAACTGACGAATACCAAACCTTTTTTTGAACTTGTCAAGCCACCCCGAACTAGCTTTAAAGTAATTTTTCCGGTGATTTGACGATAAAAGTATCTTGCCTTTTCACATAAAATGTACCCTGACAATGGTGTATGAGAGTATGACGAGATCTTTCTTGTAGAAACCAAGTGAATAATGCTTGTTATTCTTCACAATTCTCACTTACTTTTATGGTTTACGTTTTCCAGGTCCCTTGTCAGTTAAACTAACAAACCCTTCAATACTTCTTCTTTTCCATTTTATGTCACTCACGGTTGATTTCCCGACATTATAAAATAAAGCTAATCATCTAACTTTTTGAGTATCTCACATTTTTCGTTTAAACTTAAAGTTTTGTGGCGTCTTTTTTCTGCCATTTTAAATGCAGTGCTCGATGCAGTGTTATGCGAGAAAGTGACCGTTACATATTGCATCACACAAAGCAATGAAATAACAAATAAATTGACCTACATAACTGCTCGGATTATTGAGGTTTTTGAAGTTTTGTGCGGATTAAAGACGTAACGTTTTTTTTGACCGGCGGTATTTGAAAAGATGTACTGTTCATTTTTATTTTCTAACATACTTTAATCTTTACTTTTTACAGAGCAGCATTTACAATGATGTAGTTTTGGCAGCAGTTTGGAGTGAACTAGGAAGAGTATCTATTTGGGATTTAACAAAACAGTTGAGTGTAATAGAAAATGATATAGCACTCGCTAATTATAACAAGGAAAATGTTGGCAGTTCATTGTCTCCATTATATACATTTACAGGACATCAAAAAGAAGGATTTGCAATCGATTGGAGTCCGACAATACCTGGTGTAAGAATATATACTTTTTTCAAACCTAGGTGACCCAAATTCCCATAATCCAATCTATCTCCACTCTGATCTTTGCTCATTTGAACTTAGTCATGTTAAGGGAATATTTGCAATATATTAAAACTTGAAACCCGAACGCTAGCGCCACACATCCGTCGACAAACATTTGTGTGTTCGGCAAAAATTTTTGCCCGAATATTTGTTGATGAATATTCACCGAATATGTCTTCACTTCCCAATTAGTCGTTATTGGTTGAATTTAAAGGGAAAATGAGTGCAAAGAGCAAATATTTAGATGCATATTTTTTTGACTTGTCACAATTTTGTTATTAACAAAAACCAGAAAACAAGAAGATGGTGGCTAAATACACTGGTAAGCATAGGAAATTAGGGGAAACTGAAAATTCAACTTTTCTTGGTATTTATTGTATCTCATTATTGTATATAATTTTTTTATGTATAAATACTATAAATATCCCTAAACAAAGATACCTATTTTAAAAAGAAAATTTTGCATTATAAACACAGCCTGGAGGTTATGAGGCATGCTCTTGATTAAATTACGAATTGAATTTTGAGGGATAATATTGCACTCTTGGAGTAGTAGCTCCCAAAATTCCTGTGCATTGGTGTGAGAAGACGTATGAGTTTGTACACATTGTTCTAGCTCACCCCACACATGTTCTATTGGATTCAAATCTAGACTCTATGCTGCCCAATCAAGTTGTGAACGAAATGGGGTTGAGCATTACCACGCATAAAAGATGAATTTCCTCCTATCACCATCCTAAAGGGCAGATGTGATTTTCTAAAACGTCTGTATCCATTTTTAATAAACACTAATTTGTGATGTGTGTCTGAAGAAATTTCTGCCCACGCCTCTCCGAATGGAAGTCGCTCATAAATACATGCCTAAGCGTATCTTGAACGTGCATTGTTAAGTTTTTTGCCGACTAGATAACTTTCGACAGTTACCGACTGTTGTCCGGAAATAGACAAATGCCAAATTAGACGTGTCCGAGACAGCCAGAATAGTGCACACTTGACGGTCGTGGTCTCAGCTCAGTCGAGTCTCGTTCTCTGGAGATTCACGAGGAAGTGTGTGAAGAGAGCGCTTTGCGACCGAGCCTAGAACGAGAACCCCTAATGGGAATGAACACATTTGCAAGCATTGAAAGTATTCATCTAGAGCGAGACTAGCACAGACCGAGATGAGCGGGACCTCGAAGCACAAGTGCGTAACTGCGTAACTGCCTTAAGTGAACCTTTTTAATCCTTACACCGTTCAAGTAAATAATATAATAATATAATGGCGACAATACAACGGAAGTTACAAGAAATAAAATAATTGCACTACATGAACTGGATTACAATATTTCCCAAATCGCAAGGCAGTTGAACGTTGCGGTAAGGATAAATGCGCTTAACATAGAAGAGCAACAAAGTTCTATTTCAAGAAATTAAATACGAGACATGACTATTTTCCTAAAAAACTTTGTTATCTAAGCTAATTATGGGAATTAATGAATAATTAATTTATACATAATATATTTGGTTTAGTTACTGGTTTAGTTACTATAACAGCGCCGTTAAAATAAAAAGAAAACTTACGACGAGCTTGGTCTTCCAGCCATGGTAAATTGAATGGGGAAAACCCACAAATTTTGAAAATGATCCTATTGAATAGTTTACTATCGAAAACAAATTCCGCAATTTTCGTTTTTTATATTTGAAACTTATTTTCGCCATAAATAAATACGAAACATGCATCACACTTGAAACACAATACAGTGAACTTCGGTTATAACGATCCTCAAGGGACCGGGAAAATCGGTTCGTTATAGCCAATGTTCGGTACAGGCCGCGATAAGAAAAAACCGCATTTTCAACATAAACGTAAATGTATTAACTAAAAACCATGAATTTGTAAAGTAAAAACAAATTCTTATCAATGAACTTCATAAACTTATAACGTAAATAAGTAACGTGAAAACGTTAACATCTGTACAATAAAATGCTTACCTAAGTAACTCCTCCACTATTGTTTTTAGAAGTAGATACGCCACTTATCGTGACATTATTTAGGCTTTGTTGAGTGAACCATTTCAAAAGTCTTTGTCTACTTCGTTGTGGGTGGATTTACACACTTTTTTCACCTTAGCAGTAATAGTTTCAGCCAATCTGAGCAATTCATCTTTGTTTTTCCATATTGTGCCGACCGTCGATTTACTTAGGTTTCTTTCGCGGCAGATATCGCTCTGTTTTTTCCCACTTTACAATTCACGAATTATTTCGTATTTGTCCTTTAGGGTGAACGACTTTCGTTTTTGCCCAGTGTTACTCATGATTAGTATCACAGGATTTGATGACCAAAAATAACCAACTAACAGACGGGCGCGTAGCGGCGGACTGACGTGTGTCACGTAGTTAACCTAAATCTGGGAAGTCCCCGTGCTTATCGCAGGGTCTGACGGCGCACGGATTTCATAGGTTCGTTATATGCGGGTTCGTTAAACGCGACGTATTTTAACATTGTTCTTATGGGGAAAATGGCGGGACTTTTAACTTGGTTCGTTATATGCGGTGGTTCTTTATAAGCAGGGACGTTATAGCCGATGTATACTGTATTTGAATGACGCTGTGACGTACGGGGCCTACAGATTAGGTAGGGATTTTCATATGCGCAAACCGATCCTTTTTTTTTTTTTTTTAATGAAAATTCTTTATTTTGAAAAAGAAGTTACAGATCTTAAGAGACCAGTTGGTCCCATCCAGATCTTGTACATTAGGTAAGGTACATTGTATTGATATACCTAATTATATTCAAAAATAGCTTAAACCTAATTTCCTAAGTAACTTAAGACTTAAGAGCTAAAACAGTATTGCACTTAACTCGTAAACCATAAGTAAAATATGATATACTGTCTTCTTAGGTATCTACGTTAAGGTCAGGTTAGGTCTTTGGTTTTTCAGGTATTGATGCAAGTCTGTTTTAAATTTCTTTTTGTTCATTTGATCTTTAATGCAGTCTGGCAACTCATTGTAATAGTTAGTTGCCTTGTTTGTAACTGTATTCTGTGATTTCTTTGTCCTGTGTTGCTGTTTATGGTATTTTTTTGCTGATCTTGTGTTATGGTTGTGAATATCTTGATTTTTTATCAGTTTTACAGCAGTCTGCGAATGCTCAAGTTTAATTTTGTGAATAAGTTTACATGATTCGTAGCGTATAATTTCTCTTATGTTAAGCAGTCCCGTTTCTCGATATACCTGTACTGTTGGAGTTAAAACATTCATGTTAAATAATATTTTAATTACCCTATTTTGTGTTCTCTGTAGTCTTTGTATGTCTGTCTGGTTGGATCCACCCCATATACTTGATAAGTAAGTCAGCTGCGGATATACGTGGGCATAGTATATTATTTTCTTAATTTTGCTGCTTAATACATGTGCCGTTCTTCTTATTTGTCCCATTATTTGCTTAATTCGGGTACTAATGTGGTTTATGTGGTCCTTAAAGGTTATTTTATGGTCTATTATCAAACCCAGGTATTTAAACTCTTCCCTTTTTTCTATCTTCATTTTATTGATGTTTACTATTTCAGTGCAATTTTCTGGCCAGCTTCCTATATTTGTATAGCTACATTTATTTTCATTCAGTATCATCTTGTTACATCTGCACCATTTTTCTATTTTTTGTATGTCAGCCTTCATGCCTTCTATTGTACTTTGAGCGTCACCATCATAGAATATAATCGAGTCATCTGCATATAGTGTCATGTTTCCTTGTAGGCCAACATTTGTTATGTCATTCACGTAAATTAAGAATAAAACTGGTCCCAGTATGGACCCCTGTGGTACACCATGTTTGATTTTTTTTATTTCACTACAAACTCCATTGACCACTGTGTACTGTGTTCGATTTTCCATATAGTTTCTAAATAACTTTTGTACTGGTCCAGTAATACCGATCTTTTCAAGTTTTTTTAATAAAATTTCATGATTTATAATGTCAAAGGCTTTTTTAAAGTCTAGTATGAGCCCTCTTAGTTTTCTTTTTTTGTCTATTTGGTGGTATATACAGGGTGATTCAGAACGGGCGTGCCAAATTAAAATGGGTGCTAGAGGAACTCCAAATAAGACGAAAAGTTTATATGAACATATGTTCTAAAGTGACTACTAAGAAAGATACAGGGTGTAAAAGTTTTAATATTTTTTAAATATTTTTTTATTATCTTAGTAACTAGGACAGTTATTGAGTTGAAATTTAAGGTGTCGTTTTCATTTGCCAAGTTCTAATTTGCCAAAAAAATTTGCTCTGCTAGCCCCATCAGTAGCGTTGCTGCGGGGTAGGCCGTATATTTATTTCCCCAATCCAATGTTACGCCACTGGCGAATGCAGGTGTTATTTAATGTATTTGAAATCTACGTTCAATTTGGGAAGAAATTGGTATCTTCAAAATTTTTCGTAAAATGCTTGGTTTTTGAATGAAATAGCTTTTTGTGCAATCGTGCGCATGCACTGAAATTTTCCATAATGCAATAATGGCTTCATCAATATGCAAGGAAAGTGAAAATTGAAAAAAATAGTTTATTAAGAATAACACTAACAAAACTAACAAGAAGAACGAGAAAACACATCAATTATTACATTACGGTATTAAAAAAAATATTAAAACTTTTACACCCTGTATCTTTGTTAGTAGCCACTTTAGAACATATGTTCATATAAACTTTTCGTCTTATTTGGAGTTCCTTTAGCACCCATTTTAATTTGGCACGCCCGTTCTGAATCACCCTGTATATTGTGTAAGGTTGACTACTGCCGTTTCTGTGTTCCGTTTGGTAACAAAACCATTCTGACTAGAGCTCATAAATCCTATATCTTCCAAAAATCGTACGAGTCTTACGTGCATTACCTTTTCATAAATCTTTGAAAACGCTGGCAATATAGAAATGGGTCTGTAGTTATTTATGTCCTGTTTATTACCTTCTTTATGTATGGGTACAACTTTGGCTACTTTTAACTCATCTGGGAATCTACATAATTTTATCTCTTTATTTATTATGTCTGCAATTGCTGGAGAAAGTATATGCTTCAATCGTTTTATTATGCCTATTTTTATTTCATCATGACCTGGTGATGCATTCGCTTTAAGGTTTTTGATGACAGTCTCGATTTCCTCAGTAGTGGTTAATTTTAAATACAGTGATCGGCCAGTTTCCCATTCTAGAGTGTTGCACGAAATGTTCGTACATGTCTGTACTTTTTGCAATATTTGTTCAGCTATCCCAGTGAAAAAGTTGTTAAATGAATTACTAATTTCTTTACGGTCCTCCACAGTTTGTTTCTTATCGTTTGTTATTTTAGTGCATTGTTCATGGCCTTTCTTTGCTATAATCATGCTTTCCTTAATTACATTCCAAAATTTCTTTGAAGAATTTCCTGCATTTATTAACCTTTCCTGAAAATACTGTTTCTTATTGTGTTTTATCAAATGTTTGATCTCTTTCGTTTTACTTTTTAATTTCTCCTTTAGGTATTCGTTGTTTGGATATTTACGGAGGTTTTTGTACAAGTAATCTCTGTCTGTAATTTTATTTTGTAGCTCTTTTGTAAACCAGCCTTCATTTATATTTTCAGCATAAGTTTTTTCAGTAGTTGTAGTTTCAGTTTTTAATCCAGTTTTTATAATTTCAGTTAATTGCAAGAACGTCGTCAGGTTTGTTTTTTCTTTTTGTATTCTTCCTTTTATATTGTCTTCTAAGTTATTGTAATTAATTGTTGTTATTTTATATTTTTGCTTTGGTCTGCTCACTTTTGGTTTTGTATTTAATTTCACTAAAATAACTTTATGATCTGATAATATATTATCTTCCAGTTCATATTTTATTTGATCTGATGGAATATCTGTTATAATGTGGTCAATTATAGATTTGGTGTTTCCACCATTACCCGTTCTAGTTTCTTGTCCCTCTTTTATCTCATTGATTACGCTAAAACCATAGTTCTTTATTGTGCTAGTGTATTCATTCGTAATTCTGTCTTCTTTAAGGAGGTTTATATTTGCATCACCTATTATGATTGCATCTCTGCAAGTATACAGGCAATTTTCCAAAGTTTCCATAAATTGGACTTTACTATTAGATGGCTGTCTGTACATTACACCAACAGTTATTTTCAGTTGCTCTAAATATAATACTATAATTTCATTTCCATTTTCATTGACAGCATATTTTGTTTGAAAGTTTATCAAGTTATTTACATATATTGCTTCCCCTCCCCCTCTACTTTTTCGGCAGATATGTGTGCAATTGTATCCTTTGATTTGCATTCCTTTTATTTCATTATCGTAGAGCCAAGTCTCATTTATCAGTACTATGTCTGCACCTTCTTGCTTTATTAAGAGTTCAAGTTCGTCAATTTTATGCCTAAGACTACGTATATTAATGTATAAGATGGTAACTTTGCCAATATTTTTACTAATTACCATTAATCAAAAAAATAAATTCTACTTAACTATACTTTTCTATGTACTACTAAAACAACAAACTACTAGCAGTTCTAACTCTTAACTCACGCTCCTGTTTATTGCTCTGTTCAGCAGCTTGTTGACCTGCATTACCGAGTCCAACTTTAAAACTTCTGAGTTTGCCTCTTCTCGCGCAAACACCTGACCTTCCTTGCACCATATGAAACGGTATCCATTTTTCTTTAGTTTCCTGGCTTGGCTGAAAATTTCTTGCACCTCCCTCGTTAGGTCTTCATTGAAGTAGATGATGTTATTCCTTCCATTTAAACCAATTTCATTAACAAATACTGATTCTTTCATTTTTCGTTTCTCAAGAGCATTCTCTTTTATTCTCTTACTTCTGAATTTAATCACTATTGGTGCATTTTCCTTTTTGTTGATTCGGTGCGCATCTATGATATCTCCTTCATTTATATTCATACCTACACACTTCAGCACTGTTTCAGTAACCTCTTCAATTTTTTCGTACGGTTGAAGGGGTATTCCAGCAACGATCAGATTTGCAGCTTTTTTGTCACTTTCAAGTTGGTTTATTCTTCTATTCAGTTCCCCAATATCATTAGTCATGTTCGTGTTTATTTGAACTTGTTCGTGGAGTGCTTGTTTTAGTCTTTTATTTTCTTCCCTTTCTTCTTCAAATATGCTGTTAGTAAACTCTAATGCTCGTTTTAGTTCCTCGATCTCTTTTTTATAATCCTTTTCCATGCTTTTTAATTGGTGGTATATATCTTTCAAAGTTATGCTGTCATTTTCGCCTGTATTGACAGTGTTGGTAGCACTGTTAACTGTTTCACTTGCTTCAACTTCATTGCTGTTTTCACAGTAGTTGCAAATGTAGGTGTTTTGCTTCTCAGGCTTGCAGAACTCTTTGAATTTTTTATTACTTATACCGGCACATTTTATGTGGTACCATAGGCCCCAAAACCGTTACATTTGATGGAGTTTTGATTGTCTTTAACATTTTGTTTACAACCGCCGCACGGGGCGTCTGTACTCGGCGCCATCTGAGCCCCCGCTCATTCTTCGACTCCTCCTCACTTTATCCAGAGAGATGCGTTATACCACGGCGCAACGGATAGGCCTCCTCGTCACAGAAAGCGCGCGTTTTAGCCCTCCCGATTATGCTGCTTTTCTAGTTGCGTGTTTTTCTTTTAGCAAGGCGCATAATCAAAATTTTTACATGGTACGCGATTCATGTTCTATTTGCGCTTGATACTACAGTACTAAAAGTTATAAATTCGATTAAGCGGGTCTTCCCCATTGTAGGAAAATAATTTCGTTTGTGAAGAGGCAAACGAAATGCTTGAAAACCAAAGTTTTGCAGCAAAAATTGTTTTTCTACAAAAAGGCGTAATTCCGTTTGGAAACCTTTTTGTGTAAAATAGTCAACCCTTTTGTGAATTTATCCATCTTCGTATATTTATTAACAGCACATATTATATGTGTGGGTTTATTTCGCAGAGGGCTACTGTGTGTCGCTGGGTTGAAAACAACCGACAAGAAGGTCGCATTAACGAACTTGCTAGGGCTTGTTGTCCAACCCTTCTTAACATCGGGCAATGCCAGAACAGACAGCTCCACTTGTGGCGATGGAATGGCACCCGTCACGAAGAAAATCATGTCGCGAATAGGGATTTGGGTCGTATTGCTGCCAACATGTGGAGGTGGATGAGCGCCGCTGACCAGGGGAGATTATTTTCCTTCCAGAATGTGCTACCGTCGCCAACTATGTAGAGTTTCTAAATGATATCATGCTTACCACAGTGCCCTCGGTGTATCCTGAATATGAAGTGCCAGTTATCACTTTCGTTGACAATAACTGCCCGATACATAGTGCGCATATTGTGAAAGACTGGTATCAGGAACACCCCTTCATTAACCACATTTCATGGCACACTAGATCCCCGGATCTTAATCCCATACAATGTTGCCAGATGTACGACAAATATCGTATTTGTACGATTAATTTTCCGTGGGTACGATGTACGATATCACATGTACGATCAGACCTAATTATACGATAATTTGGACACAGACTAATTTTACGCTAATTTGAGAAAATTTGAATCACTCGGTTCGTTTTGCGTCAAAAAAGCATTAATTAATACGAATTCCATAGATTGCAATTTCTATTCTGACAGCAAACTGAGCAAACTCCATGGAAGTGAGCGAAATCGGTTCCGGGAATTCCCCGAATCTGCAGCTGCGCTGTTCTATTACACTTGTTCTTATTTTCAGTCAGCGTGCATAATTCGCGATTGTTAATATTGTTTTGTTACGTTATGCGAATTGTGGTATAGAGAATATTATAAACCCTACAAATGAGGCTAAATTTAGTCAGTACGAAAGCATGTACTATAAACGCTAAAATTGCTGTTCCACTTTACCGTTCAATTCCGCTTAAAACGCCATAACCAATTACATTCTGAGGTAAAAGCACCTTAGTAACTGCCCGCCAATTATAGTTTTGAAGGCGGATCTAAACGATTTTATTTGAATGACAACAAACGTGTTAGCCTTGCACTAGTAAACAAAGGGCAGCAAAAAAATAGATAAATAATCATGTTCTTTTAACGAAAAATCACATCGCTATGGGGAGGCGGGGCTGACGAAAACATAGCAACATCCGGCATAAACGATTCGCATCGCAAACTGGAATACCACTTTTGGAGTTTATAGTACCTTAGGAGCCAGTATTATTCAATATATAAATCCCATAACAGATACAGTGAGTGAGGAAGGAAGGAAAGTTGCAATCTTTTGAAAATCTGCTAGAAAAGTAATGAGGTTGACAAGCATATTGAATGGAATTTTGCTGTCGTCAGAGCGTATTAATTTGAAGAATTGTTGCGTGAGCTTTAATCCTTCTAAGGAAATGGTGCAAGCAATGACGTCATCAAATATTTACTCTAAAAACAACGAATTGGCGGTTTCTGGAGGACGAGGAGAGAAAGAAATTTTATTTGAAGAAAGAGAAGCAGAGTTATTGTAGCACTCTTTATCATGTCCCTTGCTTTGATTTTTGTGTTTTACTTTATTTAATGCAATAAATGTACGTACGGTGCAAAATTTTAAGGAACGATAATTCGGGACATAAGTGCTTCCATCATACGTCAGATTTTCATTCCAAACAAAACAAAAGCACGTGCCATTTGACGTTTATCGATATTATTTACAACGTCTTAAACTAGTTTTTGCAATATAATTTTGTAGACGTTTTGCAGTGAAAACAGTTTATTTTCAATTTGTGTGTTGGGCTTACGTGGAAAAACTTGAAAACGACTATAATTATATTTCGGAGGTTAGGTTAAAACGTCAGAAAGCACGTGGCTTTGTTTTGTTTGGAATGAAAATCTGACGTTTGTGACGCGCCACTTAGGTCCCTAATTGTGTACGATTGGATACGATAATTTGTGGACGTTGGTGCGATAATACGCCGCTTTCAGTCTGGCAACACTGATCCCATAGAAAATCTGCGGGGTATTATGGTTCAAAACTGAGATAATCGGAATGAAAGGACGAGGGAAGAGTTGGTGGCACACTGCACTGAAACCTGGGAAGAAATAAGAGCCACAAATTTATGTGAAAATCTAGTGGGCGCCATGGGTCAGCGGCTGCAGGCTGTGATAGAGGCGAATGGGGGTTGCACCAAATATTTGTTTTTTTTTTACTTGTTGTTTTGTTGCTGCTTAAGTCATAATGTTTAATATTATTTTTGTTATTTTATTGTTATTTATTTTATTTTGTTTTTATGTCTTTTCAAATAAATTATTCTTACTGGTTAGGTAATGAACAATAGGACCACTATTTTTTATAACATAATCTGAGAGTTTTTATTAAAATATTTGACCCATATGTTTTTCGCATGAGGTCTTTATTTACCCGGAAAAAATAAATAAAATGTTAGCCTTGTGTTTCTGACGTCATTTGAATTGGTGGACCGTTGCTACGGTTTTTTACCTCGGAACGTAATTGGTTATGGCATTTAAGCAGAATTGAACCTTAAAGTGGAACACCACTTATGCTGCTGGTAGTATATTTATTTTTTGATGAATACCAAGAAAAGTTGAATTTTCAGTGACCCTAATTTTATGCTCGCCAGTGTAGAAGTAGACCAAGGTACGCTATTATTATTATTATTATTATTTAAATATTTTCTCGCGGTAATCCCCCATTGTCGGCTTTTCAGCGAAATGGTGAATTTCTACGGATTATGTGGTTTCTAAATTCAAAAATTTTCTTACTGTGTTGAAGGTATTTAATATTATAGCTTTTTGTAGTTGTATGATAGTGTGTGAATGAATGTTAAAAGTTTTCAGACATTGTTACAGGAAACTTGCGATAACACTATTATGTATGTACCCTCTCCTACCGGCACATATTTTTTATTTTCTCAGCCAAATAGCGGTATTTACTTATTTTTGCCACATATGTTTGTTGTAGAATGTTCCTTTTTGGTATGGCAATGTCTGTGAGGAAAGTATGTCTTCACCTTTTGTCAGTAAGAATGATGTCTGGCCTATTGACTGGGATAGTTTTATCAGTGATGATTGAGCAGTCCCAGTACAGCTTAAACGTATCACTATCTAACATCACCTGCGGTGTGTATTGTTAATAGGGCACATTATATCTATCAGTTTGTAGGTGGATAATGTTAGCCACTTGGTTGTGTCGGTGGATGTAATTATTATTATAAGTATTAAGATTATTAACATTGTAATAACTGTCAAAGTTCAAGAACTGCCGACCTGTAGTCCCAGTATTTACAAACCTTAGTACTTTTTGCTAAATGTGGTATGCGCATATTTGAGTTTCTTCATTGATTATTTTATTACAGGAGAAATAAAATAATTTTAACTTGGAACTAAAAAGACTTAAATATTGTATGAGGCTTCTGCTCCATAAGGAGTTACGCCGCGCTTTTTGGTCTCATAAGTCCATTTATTGGGGTGGACTAATCCCTGGCCTAGTTTCTACATATTTACGAGAAGACCCTTTCATTGTTCTACAAATTTTCATGTATCATTGCCCCCTCCATTCAGTTCAGTAACCATCTTGCCCTGGGCCGTCCTCTCCCCCAATCTCCAAAATGTCATCATCAGTATTGCACAATCTTCGTTGCATGTCATCACATGTCTAGTCCACCTTATTTTTTGCACTCCAATAAACCACTATATCCTGTTCTTAAAATAAATAAATATGTAAATCTTAAATTTTTGATTATTAGCTATATTTTTTAGGTCTTGGCAAGTGGAGATTCCAAACGAGACATTCATATCTGGCAACCATCAGAAGGCGGAAGTTGGAAAGTGGACCAGAGACCACTGGTGGGGCATACATTATCAGTGGAAGATTTACAGTGGTCACCAAATGAGCGAAGTGTGTTGGCTTCATGTTCAGTAGATCGAAGTGTACGTATATGGGATACTAGAGCTGCACCCAATAAAGCTTGTATGATAAATGTAGAAAATGCTCATGAGCAAGACGTGAATGTAATAAATTGGAACAGAAATGAACCTTTTATTGTTAGTGGTAAGTTGACCATAATCAGACATTAAATACGGAATATAAATTGATAGTAACGATGCTACCGGCTGGCAAAAATTATGTAGATTCCGGAAAAAGTTGATGTTTATCTCCATTTTGCATTAAAACTAAAACATGTCAGAAAATAATCAAAACGGATCGTAGTAGGTACTTCCTTTTCTCTACCTATTAAAAAAAAAATTGTGGAGAAATATCAAAGATTAAATATGCTGTGGAGCAAATTCTGTAACTCGTGAAACTGCACATTTTAACTGTCTGTGTTTTGGGCGGATTGCTCTTAATAAAAATACTTTATATAAAATAATTGATGATTCGGCCCTGTTTAGCTTGTCAAGATTTATTTTGAAAATAAACAATTTGACAAAAAATTTGAGATAGAAAATTTTTTAAACAATAAGGATTATCTAACATTTTTTTGTCAAATTGTATTTTCAAAATAAATATTGAGAAGCTAAACAGGGCCGAATCATCGATTATTTTATATAAAGTGTTTTTATTAATGGCAATATAATTCACTGAAGTATCAATTTATATAATAAAAAATTGGCGCAAATAATTAGAATAATAATAATAAGAAGAAGAAGAAACGCATTTTCTCGCGGTTAGTAACTGTTACAAACCTAATTTATTTTCTCCCCATTAATTTAATAGACATCTACATTTTTTCGAGTGCATCAGTTGGACCAAGTATTTTTTTTATATTAAAAGAATATAAAAAGTTCTGTTGTATTTTGCTGACCAAATTCCACGAAGTAAAAGTAACAAACTGAACATATAGTTCATTTTTTCCCTGTTACAAATTAGGCCTGCGCGATATTGAAAATTTGATATCGAATATCGATATGAAAAAGATATCGAAATATCGATATATCGAAATATCGATATATCCAAATATCGATATAAGTATTGACATATCGCTATATCGACATATCAATATATCGGCATATCGAAATATCGATATTTCGATAGATGCTTATACAGTGTGTCCAAAAAAGTGTGCAACAGGAGGAATACTCTTATATTGGTTTCTTAGAAAACTTTGTCCTTCGTAAAAGTTGGTGCTTGTTACTAAACATAAGACGAATAATATCAAAAATTAGGCAGAGTTGCTAGGTTCCCACACGACCGCATGCATTATGGAAGAAGCTATTCATTTCTGTTTTAGAATATGTATTTACCCCTACCCAGTATGTCCGCCACTGCCTCTATCAATCAGAAAGAAATATTCCTTGCTCATTATGAAACGTCTTACTTCTGCCTGTAATAGTCACACTTTCCATTTTGATGTAAGTAGTTCATTAATTCTTCTCCAAAATAAGACAAATTTTAGGATGGGAGTAATTTATTGTCACCTGCATGTTGAAGGATAATAAGACAAAGCGAAAACGCCAGATGGCCAGATCACAAACAATATTGAATTCAGTGGCGTGATTAGAATTTGGGGCCTCCCCACTCCGCCAGCAATACTTGACAGGAGGCCCCTTAGTTTGAAAAATGGCTACGATTTTTTATTGTAGTCATATAACCAAAAATAAGACCAAAACATTGTTTCGTTCTAAATGACCAGGGTAACCAAAGACAATTGGTTTCGTCCTTTTTAGGACTCGTCAGTGCGGTACAGCTCTATACATTAAGAACGAAACATACTTATATACAGACCTCCTACGGTCAGATGTCAGTAAGAGCTAATTACTTCATTAATTATTTATGAGATTCTAATGATACTGGATGGTTCCAACAATGTTCGGGCAGGTACGAGTACCATACCAGGTGGCTGTCCTGTACATTTACAGCAAAATAATGTTTGATCTGATCTATTTATTCTAAGCAAGCCTTGTTCGCTATTCGTATGTACTATTATCAGCAAAAGTGGTGTTAGTTCCAGTTTGCGATGTGAAACTTTTGTGCCGGACGTTGCTATGTTTTTTTTAGCCCCGCTCGATCTCGATACTTTGATGAATGCCCTTTACAAGGCTAACACATTTGTTGTCATTCAAATAAAATTGTTTAGATCCCCCTTCAAAACTTTAATTGGCGGACAGTTGCTAAGGTTTTTTACCTCAGAACATAATTGGTTATGGCATTTTAAGTGGAATTGAACCGTAAAGTGGAAGACCACTTTTGCTGTTTATAGTACATAGAGACACGATGAACTGATGCTTCAATACTGGAGGTTATACCTCTTGAATTTAGTTTCAAAACAACGCTTCTAATCTAAAGAATTATTCAGCTATTCTTCAAGTATTCTTCAAGTTAGGGCATAGTTAAAGGATTGAAATTGTAGATATCCTACATGCGGCATAAAATTAATGTAATTTCATAGTCACTTTCACACTGCAATTATGTTTTAGGTTTTACTGTTCAAACTTTACTAGGAAAAACTCGACGTAGGCTCAACGGTTTCCGGTACCAGAAGTTATTAAAATCATTGTAAAACGTCGACACCACGCTAAAAAGACGGGTAATAAAAGCGCCAATTCGACTAAGCGGTCGCGGTATAACCTCCTCTTAGCAGAGGCAGCATATAGCATGGTATAGTCCAAGTGAATATAAGTATTTCATTAGTGAATTACGTATCAGTATCACGTATATGTGTTGAACACTTATTACGTTATATTTCAGCGAATAGCCGCTAGCCGGTGGTCAATTAATGCCCTTTCCATGTAAAGTTATAATTATAAGGTTAAGTATTTGATCATTATTAAGTTCATTAGTATAATATAATATAATAGGTTAGGTAGTAAATAATTGAAATAGGTACCCATAATATCGTAACATTGAAATATTGACATATTGCAATATCGATTTATCGATATATCCAAATATCGACATATCGATATATCTAAATATCGATATATCGTATATCGAAATATCGATATATCGACATAAAAATATCGATATATCGAAATATCGATATATCGACATTCCGGTGTCTGTATTCGATATATCGATATCCATATCGATATATCGAAAAAAGTCCCAGGCCTATTACAAATTTGTGTCTTGTATCATTGTTATACCATTGTTTCTCAAAACCCTCAATATTAAATTACTGTTAGCCAAACGGTTATCAATATATTGGAAACACTTTATGGCCACTGCATTTATTTGTTTTTGCAAATTAATTTTAACATTTGTTCTTCCAGGTGGTGATGATGGGTTTTTAAATATATGGGATTTAAGAAGATTGCAAACTAAAACTCCAGTTGCAGTATTTAAACATCATACTGAGCCTGTTAGCACAGTAGAATGGCATCCAACGGATTCGGCTGTTTTTGCATCGGGTGGTATAGATAATCAAATAGCATTATGGGATCTTTCAGTTGAAAAAGATGAGGATGCCAGTCACGAAACGATAGAGGTAAAGCATTGTTATTGTATATTCGAAAATAGTGTGCATCTTTTATGTTACAGGGATTACCTCCACAACTGCTGTTTATTCACCAAGGACAGACAGATATTAAAGAACTTCACTGGCACCCTCAGATTCCAGGAGTTATAATAAGTACAGCTCTAAGTGGATTTAATATTTTTAAAACGATAAGTGTTTAGAAAAAAAATTGATATAAACTTTATTTTTCTGTGCATAATAAGAAAATAGAGAATACACATTATGCTATAATACAACTTCTTTCTACTATCTATTTCTTCTTTCCTTTTCCCTTTCCTTTTTTCTTTTTCTTCTTTCCTTCTGGTGGAGAAACAGGCTCTGGCTCTGGCTCAGGTTCCGGTTCTGGTTCCGGTTCTGGAGCTGATTCCTCATTTTCTTCTTCATGCACTACGGGTTCATCGACCCTTGTTTCAAATGCAATTACTTCATCAAATTCTTGTTCTGCTGCAGTCACATTTTTGTCCGTAAATAATGTTTCCTCTGCTTCTTCTTCAGCAACTTCTTCTTCTCCTTCTACTAGATTATGAGCACTTCGCTGGGCCTTCTGTTTCAAACGAATTTCTCGAAGACGAGCTTCTTGTATTTTTTCCCGTCTTGTTTCTCTTTCTAACATCTGATAAAATAATACATACATAAGCAAGATTTGAATACGTACTACAACACCATTTACAAATGACTTGATAATGCTTTTATAAAGAAGTTCGTTCTTATATTTTTTGTTTGTAGCCATATTACTTTTCTTCAATTTTTTATGCCAAGTTCTCAAATCATGTGGCAAGAAAGGCAAATTAATGATTTTCTTGACTTAACAACAGGAATGGTTCCGTTCATTTTTTTTACATATTAAACAGTTCATTTTGTGCATTTCCTTCTCTTTGTTACCATATTCGAAGAACAAGAAATTTTTATTAATAAGCTTATACCAAAAAAATAAAAACTTACTGTTGTCAGTACAGCTTTATCGTTTTTGCTGGATACAGCTAAGTTTTCGCTAAATTCTACTAAATAAGTAGTTCCTTTTTGATTCCCAACTGCAACAAGTCTACCCATTTCATGAGTGCGTAAGCATTTTAGTTCTTCATCACAAACTTTGACTCCCAAACAAGCTTGTTTTTGTTGCTGCAGTATGTCCCAAGCATCCAAAATGCCATCTGACCTTGTTGTGAAAAACACCGATAATCTAAAAGAAATAATACCTACTTAAAGAATTATACAAAATATCGTCAATGAGTTCATGCAACGCCTGCTCCAAAGCAAGTCGTGCTACTGCTAGCGTGACGTCACAGTAAGGGACAACTGCACACAACAAATTTATTGCATTAATTGTAGTTTCTCACTTAACTAAACGGGCAAAACTTCCTTATTGCTTCAATTCCAAAGTAAATTTCGAACAAATAAAGGCTATTTAATAAATAAATCCAATAACTGATAACTGAAAACATCGAAATTTAATGAACGATAGATTTCCTTGCGATGCCTTTTAATTGAAGTAAAACGTTCGGATTTAGAAGAAAAAGGGAAACACGCGAGGCCATTCTAGCTTTACGAGTAATACTAGAAACAACAATAGGAAAGGGAAAGAGCGCCTATATAGGATTTGTAAATTTTGAAAAAGCCTTCGACAATGTAAAATGGAAGATGTTTGAAGTGCTCAAAAATGTAGGAATGAAGTATAGGGATAGAAGAATAATTCATAATCTATACAAAGAGCAAACGGCAGTTATAGAATTTGATCAGGAACATAGAGAAGTAGATATCCGAAAGCGAGTGAGGCAGGGATGTGCGTTATCACCTCTAGTTTTCAATTTATACAGGGTGTTTCAAGATTAACTGGACAAACTTAAAATCCTAATTCAGGACCTCAAAATGAGAGAAAAAGTTCCTATGAGGGTATGTCCGAAAATTGAAGAGTTGCCCCCTTCCAAAGATATAGGCTAAAGTTCGACTTTTATTTTCTTTCTCAAATTTGGTGGAAGATGAAAAAATAAATTTTGATGAAGACTTTCTACCATCGGAAACGCTTGCAAGGCATTTTCCATTTTCTTAAATACTTCATGCAATTTCCCAAATAACCGTATGGGTGTGAAACGTATTTATTTTTTTTGTTCAAAAACCATCAGTCTTGTGAAAAGAATAAGACACAAAAAAGTTTCTAAATGAATCAGGCTTTGCAAGCCACATTTTCATATGATAAAATTCGGGTTCGAAAAAAGTTCAATAAGAAGATATAATGGGGGTTGCTGTTTTCACCCATTTAAATGATAAGGGTTGGTTGAAAAAGTGTCCTATGCAAGCATTTCCGATGGTAGAAAATCTCTATCAAAATTGATTTCTTCATCTTTTACCAAATTTAAAAAAATAAAAGCCTAACTTTAGCCTATACCTTTGGAGGGAGACAACTCTTTAACGAAGCATTTCCGGACATACCCTCATAGGAACTTCTTCTCTCATTTTGAGGTCCTGAATTCAGATTTTAAGTTTGTCCAGTTGATCCTGAAACACCCTGTATATCGAAGATGCAATTAATATTGTTAAAGACAAAATAGCTGCAGGGCCAAACTATTATAGACCGGCGGCGTGATGCTCAAAAGGCGTCATTTTAAAGAGTAACCCAATATTTCGGTATAATTTAATGGGACCTTTACAGATCTATTTGTAGGAAGATTTTGCATCAGAAATGGAAAAGGACGATTCTTTTTTGTGGTCGAGACCGCCATTACAGAGGAAAAACTGAGAAAAACGACACTTTTTAAGAGCTGTATTTACACTCCAATATCTTGGTATCTATAAGAGATATTGATTTGAAATTTGCATGAGCCAATAGCTCTTTTAATTTACTACAAAACTGTGTCTTCGAAATCAGCCCGCTTTGATTGTTTATAACAATAACCAAACATTTTCTCTGGCGACGTTCTTTTTCCAAGCATTTCTCCATATTTAAAGCCCTACAGTTTAACTCCTGTATAAGATATTGTAACGTTGCAAAAGTAAACCCAGTGGATAATCAAAATTGATTAGTGTTTATTTTGGACGTTCTGACATCACGCCGTGATGTGGAAGATAGGTACGTCATGTATTTTCAACCGGCACTACTCCTCCCGCCGGAAATCTGGAAGTGAACCGCCGAAGCTAGCCCCCCACTCTCCGCTTATAAAAGTGGAGGATCTCGAGAAGAAATTCAGTACCTGGTCGTCCGGCCCTCAGTCAGGACCAGTACTCCCAGCATCTGAGATGATGCTGGCCGCTCCGATCCGAAACAGAAATAACTGATTGAACCTGCCTAAGTTCGCCGTGTGATTAACTGATATGCAATACATAAATTTGAGTAAGTGCCCGGTGAATGATAGTTGGTATTGCAGTAATATTAACTATCAAACACGACCTAGTTGCGAGTGGACTAGATCCAGCTTTGCGTAGCGAGGGAATAGATATTGCAGGAGCTAAGGGTGTCTGCTGGTGTGGGTTGGATTGATCCGGCAATCTCGTGGTGACATAAGTCAACAAATGAGACGATATACAGGCGGGGATCGATCACACCTGGCCGAACCGGCGGCCTTTAGTACAATCCAGCTGTAATACCGTCTGTTTCCCCGATACGTATAACCCAGTGATAATCCAGAGGAGATTGTACCCTGGGCCAGGCTATCACATATGAACTGCTACATGAAACATTTGAGAAAATGAAAATGAAATGAAAATGTATGAACAATCGGTTATGAAAACATAATAGGCGAGATAATAGCGGCTACAATAAATTTACGAAGTGAGCACCTTGTAAACACATACATTTTTGTGTAGTAAAAATGATAAACCATGTCTTTGTATAATTTTTTTTCTCGGAAACGGGCCATTTTAACGGTTTAAAAAAATAGTACCTTTTTTTGAGACAATTGTTTAAAGAATTTAAAAATGTCATTGCAAATTCGCTAAAAGCATCAACGTAAAAGTTAAGGGGTGAAAAGCATTAGGGGTGTTCCACCCCCGGCTTCCTAGACAAGATACGGAAGATGTCATGTCACTTGATCACAGATACTTTCTTACTATGTCTACAGTCCAAATTTTATAACATTCGATACAGTAGTTTGAAAGTTACCAGCAAAAAACCTTCTTCAGGACTTGACCTTTAAGAGCGAATAGCTTCGAAGGGGTGCGGCCTAGAAAAAAAATTCTACATACTTTAAGTGTTATTTTGACCCAAAATATATAGTCCAGAAATATTGCCCCGTTGTTCTGGGACACCTGTATACGCATAGTATACAGTTCATTCACCGAATTTAGACCACAATTGAGTAAAACTTTCAACTGATAAAATTATCACAAAGTAGGTAATTATTCAATTAGGTATACCAAAGTTTAATTTTAATTTTACATTACCCAGGTCCAAGAACCCATCTGTGATAATTTTTACAGTTCAAGTTTTACCCATTCTATTAATGAAGTATACTTATACCTACCTCTGTACATGTAAATAAAATGAATCCTCAGTAGGAGGAATTTCTTTGGCCGATCTTTTTGTTTTCTTTGTTAGCTTGAGCATAATTTTAGGAAAAACCGTCTGTGATGGATTACCAGCCTTGCACCCGATAACCGGCTGTGACACAAGTTCCTTTCTTTAAAATAGGAAAAGAATCAGCTTGGCATATTTATTTTAAAAACTACAACTTAGAATTAGAATGTTTTGGTAAAAGTTCCATAGAACACAGTTTGAATGCAGCAAGAAAGCTTGTATCATACCTATATCGACACAACAAATGCCCAGATCTAAATGAAACTATGCTCAAGCTAACAAAGAAAACAAAAAAATCAGCCAAAGAAATTCCTCCTATACTGAAGATTAATTTTATTTACATGTACAGAGGCAGGTGGTGTTATTAAATAAAATATCTGTGTACTTGATTCACAGAATGGGTAAAACTTGAACTGTAAAAATTATCACAGATGGGTCCTGGGTAATGTAAAATTAAACTTTGGTATAATTGAATAATTACCTACTTTGTGATAATTTTATCAGTTGAAAGTTTTACTCAATTGTGGTCTAAATTCGGGGAATGAACTGTATACTATGTGTATACATACATATAGATATTTTTATACATTTTTCCTTTTCCTTTTTTCCTTTCCTTTTTTATATGTTACTACCAAGTATATCTCTGGATAATGAGTCACATTGGTATAATTGATAAACTTGAGCCAAGCAATTATGGCTGGGTATGCAAAAATGATATTTTGGTGCTACAATTTGTCACAAGGGCCCCAATTCCCCAAGATATTAGAACAATAATAATCAGTCTTTTCTGCAACGAAAAAACTGGAATAACAATAAATGCGCGTTCAAAAATGAGGGTATGTTTTGTTTTTCCGAATGTAAGTGCAAAATGAATTGTTGTTTGATAAACAAGATGATATGCAGGAATAAGTTCAAATAAAAGACTAAATCTTTTCATTCTTAATTCACGTTATTTATAATTCCACCCAAAATAAAGTTATTGGAACGACGAACAACGATAGGCATGTTGTGGGTACGTAGCGCAGTGGGCCCTGAATGTATTAAATCACCAGTACGTAGGCGAAGCGGGGAGGGAGAGGCGCGGGAGGGTGATTGAGAGCATCAGCGCGTGAAAGGTGCATCAGAGAAGTTAATTAATTCTGGCCACTTTATTGTTAAAGATAAGTGTATACAAAATCAAAATTTGTTTTGCAAAAGTCAAATTAATAGATAGACTGATATGCACTTGGAGATATTGCATGTAGCGTCGTAACGGCTCTAAATGTATTGGAAAAAAATAATCATCTGTAAGTACCTTCTCACTTTATCACTCCATAAAATTCCAACATTTATTTCGGAATCACCCTGTATAATAAAATAAAAACTAAAGATTAATCTTCAACATACATTCCATGCTCATATAATACTAGTAATTTTGCAGTTTTCAAAATTAAGATTAGGGTTACCTCGTTGGGCTCCATGCACCATCAGTGAGCATAGCTCTGTGATAACTTGTCCAAATAATAGGATTATCTTTACAATCTTCTGACCAAATTTTTGCAGTCCAGTCTCCAATTGTGAGGAAATTTTTCAAGAAATTTGGATTGCGTTCAAGAGCCAATACTGGTCCTAAATGTGCACTGTACCTGGCCGTCATTTTCTCCATAGCCGTTTTACCCTTGCGATTACAAGATATAACTACACCTTGTTCAGTTCCAACCATAAACCGTGTTGGTATTGTTGTTTCGTATTCAAGACAGGAAGCACCCATAGCAAGCGAAAGGGACTGTTCCTCCTCTTTCGCGTAATGCAGAATTAATGTTTCATACGGTTCCGTTAGTTTTCGAGTATCCCACCTGAAATAAGCAATATTTCTCAAACAATAACACTACCTATACCTACCTAATCAGTGACTCCACAGACTATAAGTAATTCTGGATTCTGGATACGTGTGCATAATTTTCAGTGCGCCAAAACAAAGAACCTTTTAAATAGGTACTTGCATCACAAGAAAATATGAATTCAAAATCATATACTTCCTACTAAATTATTAGAACTACTTCTCTGTTAATTTCCATAATAAATACTAAATACTGAAATAGTTTAATTATCTAAAATTTAAAGAATAAAGAATAGGAGAGATAGGGATGTAGGATGTTCTACTTTTAGGGAAATGCGTAGGTTAGTTCAGGATAGAAAAGGATGGAGGTACCCGTCCAACCAGTCTTCGGACTGAAAACCTTATGATGATGATCAAAAATTGTAAATAAACACTTCTGTTCCAAAAAAAAAAAAAATTAGATGCTTGGAAGAGACTGTTAAAAATGTGTGTATGGAGCACGGCATTATATGGTGGGAAACGTGGACAACAGACGAAGTGGATAGGAAAAAGTTAGAGGCATTTAAAATGTGGTGTTCCAGATCTATTAAGAAGATACCTTGAATAGATAGATAAAGCAACCAACGTGTGTCTGGCCAATTTGATTTCAAGTATTTCTACAATGCACGCGTTAAATTAACGCTCGTGTGGCATCGCTCTTATACATTTATTTTTTCATGAAGAATACCCTCATTTAAGGAGGTGCGCGAGTTATGGGACAAGACAAAAAAGAATAGGAGAAGAATGGTGGGATACCCCTGAGACATGAAGGTGTGTTCCTGGCATACTGGAAGCAGAGATGGGAATAAAAAGAAGTAGAGATAGGCCGAAATTAGACTAGTATCTCCAAATAGTAGGGACTGTAGGAAGTTCTATTTTTGGGAAAATGTATGGGTTAGCTTGGAATAGGAAAGAGTGGAGGTGTGTGTCTAGCTTATCCGTGGACAAGTTAATGTGTGCTCTTAGAAAGAACTGCAAATATAGAAGAAAATATTCTTATAAATAATTAATATAAATAAATGCAAATTGGGATACTAGTGTCCATACCATCTAAGCATTCCATCAGTTGAAGCACTGAAAAATTCGGTTCCAGATTTTGAATTTACCCATCGTACTTTATGCACTGGATCTCTATGACTGAATTCAAGAATACTCGTTTCTACTGGTTCTGAACCACGTCGGGTGTCCCATACTGCAACTTGTCCCCCAATATGGCCACTTACAAGTATGTGGGAATCTTTCTGATTGTACTCCAAACAAGCCATAGCGGTCTCTGGTTTGAGTGTTAGACGTGGTCTGTTTGGGTTTTCTAAATAAATAATATGTATTATTCATTTTACACAGTATGCTATTGTGTTAGTTATGATGGCCTCTAGAGGGGCCTCAAAATTGGAAGTAACAAGCAATCAGAAAAAGTGTTACAAATAAAAATTATGGTGATTGTAATGGGCAACTGGACACTAATTAAATTAGTGGGATTTTTCTTTTAGTATCATAGTAAATACTAACTACTTATACATTATGTCTTAATAAAAGCTCCAATTTTGTGATAAATAATTGTTTAATACATCCACTTTTTCAAATGGAGTTTTCCGCTCGTTGAAAGTTGAAAAGCTATGAAATTTATTTATTAGTACATCAGTTCCATTTTCTTTGCATAATTTTAGGTGGCATACTCTATACAGGGTGTCCGAGAACAACGGGGCAATATTTCTGGAGCATATAGTTTGGGTCAAAATAACACTTAAATCATATAAAAAAAAAAAAATTCTAGGACGCCTCCCTTCGAAGCTATTCGCCCTTAAAGGTCAAGTCCTGAAGAAGATTTTTTGCTGGTAACTTTCAAACTACTGTATCGAATGTTATAAAATTTGGACTGTAGGCCTAGTAAGCAAGTATCTGTGATCGAGTGACATGACATCTTCCATATCTTGTCTAGGAAGCCGGGGGTGGAACACTCCTAATGCTTTTCATCCCTTAACTTTTACGTTGGTGCTTTTAACGAATTTGCAATGACATTTTTAAATTCCTCAAACAATTTTCTCAAAGAAGGTACTCTTTTTTGAAACCGTTAAAACGGCCCGTTTCCGAGAAAAAAAATGTATTCAAAGACATGGTTTATCATTTTTACCGATTTTTACTATACAAGCCAGGCTATGAAATATGAACTGCTTCATGAAACATGTGAGAAAATGAAAATGAAGTGAAAATGTATCAACAATCGGTTTTGCAAACATAATAGCAGCTACAATAAATTTTTGAAGTGAGCACCTTGTAGACGCATACGTTTTTGTGTAGTAAAAATGATAAATCATGTCTTTGTATAATTTTTTTTCTCTGGAACGGGCCGTTTTAACGGTTTCAAGAAAGAGTACCTTTTTTGGAGAAAATTGTTTGAGGAATTTAAAAATGTCATTACAAATTCGTTAAAAGCATCAACGTAAAAGTTAAGGGGTGAAAAGCATTGGGAGTGTTTCACCCCCGGCTTCCTAGGCAAGATATGGAAGATGTCATGTCACTCGATCACAGGTACTTGCTTACTATGTCTACAGTCCAAATTTTATAACATTCGATACAGTAGTTTGAAAGTTACCAGCAAAAAACCTTCTTCAGGACTTGACCTTTAAGGGCGAATAGCTTGGAAGGGAGGCGTCCTAGAATTTTTTTTTTATATGATTTAAGTGTTATTTTGACCCAAACTATATGCTCCAGAAATATTGCCCCGTTGTTCTGGGACACCCTGTATGTTTTGCAAATGTTTCATTTTTATTACCCAACTAGCTGGTACCCGGCGCGTTGCTGCCGTTTGACATTTGCTGAAATTTTTAAATTATGTTGAAAGGAAAGATGATATTGTAGAATTGCAGAAATATTCTTTCAAATACATTTCCCGGTACGACACGCGCGCCACCTACTGTAAGTTAATTGTACTATGCCTATAACCTTCGCGCAAGTGCGAGCAATAAGTTGACGAAGTTTTATCGCAATGGGATGAACGGTATGGCAGCGCATACAATACGAACAAAGAAATATTGATTTTTATATTATATAGCGGAACCCGGTGCGCGTTGCTGCGCCAAAGAAAGAAGCACAATGGCAAATATTTATTTTATTTATTTATTTATTTGTTTATTTATTTTATTGGCGGAAGAACTGACTTCGTTTGGATACAAGGCAATATGACAAGCCAAATTTATCTAAATCTGGTTATTGTACCTGTCGTACAACCATATGCAGGAGCTGTAGGTGGAAATGTTTTTTTCATGCGGGATAATGCTCGTCCCTATACAGCATAGCTTGTAATGGATACACTAGACGAGCTCAACATGTCATTGTTTCTGTGGTCCGCTCAATCGCCGGATATGAATCCGATTGGGCATGCTTGGGATTTATTGCAAAGAAGAGTTTCAGAGGTGTATGACCATTGACCACATTAACAACCCTCCAGGCCTGTTTAGAGTTCTTGAGAGGGAGTGGAGAGCGATTCCTCAGCGCGATCTGGACCATTTAATTTTTAGCATGCCTATAACGCATTAGGGCACTACTGAATGCAGGTGGAGGTCACACCAGATATTGAAAACCATACCCAGTGGCATTTTCTTAACTCTTCCTTTTTGTACAAACGTTAAAATTGTTTGCAATGTCCTTTAATTTTCAATCCTTGATTTGTTTTTTGTTTTGTTTCTACCCTTGTCATTAATTGTTTTAAATTTGGTTATAAATTGCTCGACTTTAATTGTTTGTTATTAAATCTATATTATTTTTTTCATATTTGTTTTGCATTCTTGCAATGAGAAGTTAATGCTGTTTTCTTTTGTATTTTTCTTATTTTTTTTCCTTGTTATATCTAACTGGCCATATGTTTTTCTTTTTTAACGATTATTTTTGTAATTACCTACTTGCCATGACAAGTTAATATATTGTTCTCTTTGGTATTTTTTTGTATTTTTTTCTCTTTTTTATTTAGTTCTGTTAAGCTGGTCGCCTGTTATTATTATTGTTATGTTATTTTTTTGACTTTCTTAGTGGTTGGCAGGTTGAGTGTAAGAATAGCCCTAGGCTAAACTCCGCCTGCCACCTCTATATCTAATAAAGACTATTATTATTATTATATTATTATAATATAATAGCTAAAATATTTAATGTACCTAAAAAACTTAGTGTTTCTTCAATAACCCTGTACGGTTTTGAGAAATGTACAATAACATTGTGTAATATTCAGGAAGCATGAAGATGAAAATACTTACCAACATCCCAGATATAAGAAAAGGTAGTTTCATGTGGAACAACTGTTTGAAATTTTAAATTACAATGTGAAATGGCTAAGCTCATACAGTCTGGTGACCATGAAATATGTGAAACTGGTCTTGTAACTGAGCTTTGATCTTGATAAACATTAACTGTCCTTGCGGTACTTCGCTCTACTAATGGTGTTGGTTCCACATCAGAAAAATATTGTTGATAAATATTAATAGCATTATTTTGTAGAATGCTGTTTTCCATGTTCTAAAAAAGTAGTATATATGTAACTCAACTTGTATAGAAGTTTCACTCATTTTTGAATATTCTTCTCCATATAAGATTCTTAATAAAAGAAACTGAACTAAGCAGCAAGTAGATACTGAACCTGTGCCTGCTGCATTTGTAATCAAACCCTCTAACCACTAGACTATCACTTTTTCACTTTAAATCAGCCAAAAATAATTGAAATTAGAACTTAAGGAGGATTATGGGAAGAGGCAGGAGGAGATTAAGGAAGAGCTGGATGAGAAAGGAGGAAGAATGGAAAGAAGAGAAAAAGGAGTTAGAGAAGAGGATAGAAAAGCTGGAGAAAGGGCAGAGTAACAGGAAAGAGAGAAAAGGAGAACCAACAAAGTGATAAAAGGGGATACACGTAAGAGATAACAATGTTGAACAGGATGTCGAACTGTTCTTGAAAAATACAATAGGACTGGACATAAAGCTGAGGGAAGCGTTCAAGGTGGGAAGGGACAAGACTAAGCAGGCGGTGGTAGCGAAACTGTCACAAATGGAAGAAAAGAATGAGGTAATGAGGAATAAGAAGCTATTAAAAGGAAGCAGGATTATAATTGAAAATGACTTGACAGAGAGCGAAAGGGAAATACAGGGGGAATTGTGGGAGATGGCTAAGGAGGAAAGGAACAGGGGTAGAGTGGTCAGGGTGGGATACCAGAAACTTATTGTTGATGGAACACTACACATTTGGAACAGGGAAAAGAGAAAATTGGAAAGGAGAGATGAAACAAAAAACTGACAGATACGAGAAAGGATGGACTAAAGGAGATGAAAAGTGTGATGAAAGCGGAAAAGAGAACAAGTTTAACAATAAAAAAGGAGATGGATATGGAGAAATTGAGTGGAGGAATAAATAACACAGGGGTTGAGAAATTAGGAAATCAAAAGTATTATCCGGGAGATGGGGACTTGCGGGCACGGGTATTAATGAATAAGAATGAAGATGAGAAGGGGAAGGGGAAAATAAGGGTGGCCTTTTGGAATGTAGCCGGTTTGAAAAACAAAAACACAGAATTCTTGACAGAAATTGAGGAAGGGATGTGGTGGGATTGGTGGAAACATGGATTGATGAGAAAAATTGGGAGACCCTGAGGAGTCGTCTATCAAGAGGGTACATTTGGGAATATCAACCAGCGAAGAGGAAGGAGAAAAGGTGGAGGCCGATGGGTGGAATGTTGATGGGCGTGAGAAAAGAAGTAGAAGAGATAAAAAGGGAAACGCCGAGATATGAGGGCAAAAGAATTAAAAATGGGAAAAGAAGTATGGAAGGTCATAATGGTGTATGTGAATAATAATATGCAGGAGAAGATAAGAGTGTTAAAAGAAATTACAGGAGGGGAAGAGGTGGCGAAGAACATATTGATTAGAGGTGATTTCAACGCAAGAACAGGCAAAAGAGGAGGAATGATGG
Organism: Xestobium rufovillosum; assembly: GCA_963966045.1. NCBI lineage: Eukaryota > Metazoa > Arthropoda > Insecta > Coleoptera > Ptinidae > Xestobium > Xestobium rufovillosum. Next base: position 14,092,092 of record OZ014498.1, read on the forward strand.
CAACTGTTGAAGGAGAGGAAGAAGCAACAAGGAAATCTATAAGAATATAAACAAGGACGGAAGATTGGTGCTGGAATTAGTGGAAGAGGAAGGTTGGGGAATAATGAATGGGATGAAAGAAGGAGATAGGGAGGGAGAATTTAAGTATGTGGGAAGCAGAGGGACATCGGTAATTGATTATGTCATTGGGAATATGGAAGCTTGGGAAAAAAGAGTCCGAGGGTGGGAGATAGCGTGAACTCGGACCATTGCCCGATAATTGCAGAATTGAAAAAAGAATGCAGCATGGCGGAAAGAGGAAAAACGGAGGAAGAGGAAAAAACTGTGATAGATTGGTCAGATGAAGGAATAGAGGAGTACAGAAAGAACATAAGAGGAACAGAAATCAGAGAGCAAAGTACAGATGAGATGGTGAAGGAGATGGAACAGATAATAAGGGGTGCAGCAAGATAAAAAGTAATCAAAAAGGATGTAAGGGGAGGGGGAAGGAGAAATAAGTGGTGGGACAGGGAGTGAAGAGATAGAAAGAGAGAAGTAAGGAAAGCAATGAGGAGTTGCCAAAGAGGAAACGTGAGACTGGAAGAGTACAGGATAGAAAAAACGGCGTACAAGAACTTATATGAAAGGAAAAAGGAAGAGGCAAGAATCAGGCTATTGCAAGAAATAGAAAAGGTGAAGTCAGAAAAAGAAGTATGGAATATAATAAATAGAGAAAGAAGCAAGGAAGAGAGCTACATAACCGAATTACAATGGATGATTGGAAGAGGCATTTTATGAGGGTACTGGGGGGACGGAGGGGGAGAGAGAAAATGATAATGACATGAACGAAGACACAAATAAAGAGGTACAAATGGAGACAATAAAACTGGAGGAAGTCAGAGAAGTGGTAAACAGATTAAAAGGTGGAAAAGCTGCAGGGGCGGACAAATTACAAAATGAAGTATGGATACATGGAGGGGAGGGAACACTGGAAATGATAAGGAAGATATGCAGTGGGGTATGGGAAGGCAAAGGTTTTCCAGAAAGGTGGAGGTAGGGACTGATAGTGCCAATAAGAAAGAAAGGAGAGGGGAGGGAAACAACAGATTACAGAGGAGTGACACTGATGCCAACAGCATATAAAATATATGCATCAGTACTGGCAAACAAATTGGAAGAAGAATTAGAGGAGAAGAATATAATACCAGAAGGACAAACGGGATTCAATAAGGCAAGAGGTACAATGGAAAATATCTACACACTGAATCACGTAATAGGAAGAGAAACGAAGCAGAAGGGAGGGAAAATAATTGCATGCTTTGTAGATCTAAGGGCAGCATTTGACAGGATTAACAGAAAAAAATATTCGAGATGTTGGAAAGAAAGAATATAGAAAATAACTTGAGAGAAAGAATAAGGGAAATATATAATGGAACAAGAAACAGGGTAAGGGTGGGAGGACGGCTAAGCGAAGTATTTTGGACGGAGAGAGGAGTCACACAAGGGTGTCCCCTGAGCCCGTACTTGTTTAACATCTTCCTGTCAGATTTAGAAGAGGTAATGGGAAAGGGACAGGCAGGAGGAGTGATAATAAGCAAAAACAAATATTGGACACTAGCATACGCTGATGATATAGTCCTCTTGGCAAAGGAAGAGAAAGAACTAAAGGAGATGCTGAGAAGAATGAAAAGATATTTGGAGAAGAAAGAACTAGTATTGAACACGGAGAAGACTAAAATTATGAGATTCAGGAAAGGGGGGGGAAGTCGCATAGAGGGGGGGGAAGAATTGGAGGAGGTGGGGGAGTTTAAATATCTAGGATTCACCTTACAAAAGAATGGAGGCCAAGAGAAGCATGTAAGAAAGGTAGTAAGAAAGGCAACAATAGCAATGAAGCAGGTATGGGGAATAGGAAAGAGGAATTTTGGGGGTGACTGGAAAAGAAGAGTAAAGTTGTTTGACGCATTGGTGAGCAGTGTAGCCATGCATGGAGCAGAAATTTGGAGGTGGGAAGAGAGAGAGAGAAGATAGAGGGGATCCAGGAAAAGTATATAAGATTGACATTGGGCTTAGATTGGATAACGCCAGGGTACCTACATGGTAAGAGACGAAACGAACAGAGAAAAACTAAGAACAAGGGCAGGAAAGGGAGCCATGAAATATGAGGAAAAGTTAAGAGCCAGGGGCGAGAATGAGTTACCCAGGCAGTGTTGGGGAGAGGTACGGAAGGGAGGAAGAGAAAAATCGAAATGGGAGGAGAGGCGAGATAAATTTTATCAGGAGCGAGAGTATGCAGCAGAAGAAGTGGAAAACTTGAGAACAGTAAGATGGAACATGGTGAGAGAGGTAGAGGAGAGAGACAGGCAAATACAAGTGCAGGATAAAGAAGAGAAGATAAGACAGTCAAGATACAACAACATATATAAAAAAATAAGGACAGCGGGACTGCCGAGATATCTACGAAGTGGGGGAAGGGAAGAGAAGATAATAAGGGTGGCGAGGTTTAGGCTGGGAAATGAGATGAGAGGTGGAAGGTATTGGGAAAGTGAAGACAGAAGAATGTGTAGGGTATGTGGGGCAGAGAAGGAGACAGGGGAACATGTGTTAGAGAGGTGCTGGTGGAGAGAGAACATGGAACAGGTGAGAGTGGAGATGATCCTGGAGGAAAGTGGAAGAGGGGAGAAGTGGATGAAATTGATATAGAGAGGAGGAAGGAAGGAGAGGGAGGAGTGATTATACATAAATGGAAATTAGATAGGTCGAAATTAATCGTGAGGAGGAGTTTGTTTATTTTTGTTTATTCCATTTATTTATTTGTTTATTGTTATTTTGAATTGTAATCCCAAATGGGAAACAATAAATCCATTATCTATCAGCCAAAAATAATATCCTGAATTGTTAAAGATACTATTTATAATTATATTTCACAATAAGTAAATAAATAATAATACAAATTAAAATGTATTCAACCTGTGGAAAGGGCTAATTTTTTTTGATCAACAGCATATTAAAAGCACCGGATTTTCTACTTCTTTTATATACCATCGAACATACTTTTCAAATGTGAGTAAAATGGCAGTATTATTTTCCATAGGAAACTTACACTCAAAATCTGTCGGGTGAGTCAAGCGGAGTGAAGTGAAGTGAGCGAAACCTCGTAAGTCTCACTCGTTAGCGTTTATAATACATACTATTCTGTTCAAATGTTGAATGATATAATTTATTTAGAAAGCCTCTAAAATGTAAAAAAATTATTTTTGCATAATTTTCTTATAAATTATTGGATAAAATACTCCATTTGCGGCGTGAAATTTACAGCCTTTAGTTGTAATTGACAGTTGACGTGTATCATTATGTTTTTCTGCTGAATCAAAACATGTCGAAAAATAATTATTTCGAATGGCTGTAGCTCTTAAAGGGTAGGTTTCTGTCGAAAAAGATACTACCATTGTATGTCAGATGACGTTTAAAAAATTTCTAAATTCCGATACTCTTAATGTGTAGTCAACCCATTTTTTGTGTCATCAATGCACAGAACTTACCTTACACAAAAGTAGTATTGTGTGATTAAAGTTTTCATCCTTTTCTATTTTACGACGATACCTTTTTGTTTGTTCTTCATCATTAATATTTACATCTTTTGGCCATCCTCCTTCTACGTGATTTATTCCACATGTTTTATATTCAGCTCGTGTAGTATTTAATTCATGTTCTGCTTGTATTGCACTACACTGGGCACTCTGATTGACTGGATCTCTGAATCACAAAAGGTAACTTTTGTTAATACCACCTAGGTACTCATATTTTATAGAAAAACCTTAATACATAATGACGCAAGAGTCTGCTATTATGCGAAAAATTATCAATAAGATCAGGGCCTTTATCAACAAACAGACATTGTCTTCCAAATTCTAGTCGCTTCTTTTCATATGCATATTGAATTTCCATTTTATATTTTTTATTCCAGCTCAAAATCTGTCTATTTTGACATATTATGATAGTAATTGTTACGTACTGCTTTCTAGATTTTAAACAAAACTACTTGAACGATTTATGCCACGTAACAACAACTGGGAAAATCTAGCCTGCATCTGTACATTTATGTTTCATCTGAAATTGTAAATATCTGGAAAATGTTTAATTGTGCATTATGATCAGCAAGACCCAACTCCAGGATACTCGACGAGAAATTAGCAGAATGATTAGTCAAAATGTTTAAATGTTGTCTATCATGGAGCTAATTCTTGAAGTAATTCTAGTTGGTTCAAATATAGGTATTTTCAGAAACAGAACAAACCGTATTTGCGAACAGCATACTGCTTCGTAGAATTGTATTTTTAGCAGTGGCGGCTCGTGAATAAAACGGTCGCGTGTTCTGCAGGAGAAAATTTATGAAATTTCAGATGTGCCAATGAAAATTTTAGTAGGTACCTATTTTTCCACTAAGTCGTTGTGAATTTCCTTAGACACTCCTTTGAAAACCGTAGAATTTTGTAAATGATCTAGTCTTATTTAGTTCTGCCGGAAATTAATTATTTAAGCCGCGAAATATACCCGTGTTTCTGTTTCATCGTGACCTCTTAGAGCCAGTTCAAAAACGCTGCAGAACTTTATACAATTAATAATTTAGGACAAAACATATCTGTTTTTTGCACATTAACCCAATACGCCGAATTCCCAATACAGCCAGTTCCATTTGATTGTAAACATGATTTTTGGAATTTCCATGTTTCCAATCTTTCACTCAAATGCACAAGATCTTTTACACCCGTTTCAGTCCAAGTATTGCCGCCTTCAAATAACACCCACGGAAAACAAAATAACGCATTTTTTCGGTTACATCCACAAATCCAGTTATTTTTGGCATAAATTTCTCTAGTAAATTGTCGTTTGTAATTTTTGCCGCGGCTACTGCCCAACACTTTGATAAAAATTTCCGGCAATGGGCGGCCTTCGGATTTTACTTGTAGGTTTTGCTCGTATGTTATTAGGCAAACATTTTTACTCTTAAATCGTAAATTACTCCCATTTTATGATTTTAAAAAAACAATAATTTATAATACGTGTACGCGGATATGTGCAAATTATACTTGTTTATGAACGACACAACCACACCGTCCCGCACTTTCCGTAATACTGAAACTGGAACAAGTAAGATATGTTCTTTGTGCAGCACATATGGGTCCATAAACTGCATATGTTTCTATTCAAATAAATGTAGGCGCTGCGGCGTGTGCGCGGGTTTGCGGAGTTGGCTAGGGCGAGCACAGAACTGCTTTGAGTTGGCCAGCTAGTTTTTAATAATATTTAAGCGAAGTTCGTTTTGCGATATTGAACTCTCTTGCTCGGTAATGCAAATACATACGATGTCTACATTTGTTATGGTTTTAAGCCCCGTGTGGGGATATTCTTCGTAAATAAATGCTATAATCTGTAAATTATCATTTTACCCCCTACTCTTAATTTTTAACTTATAAACTAACAAGAAGGTGTTATAATAATCATATTAAACAAAACATTTGCAGCACTTATACAGTAGCCGCCACTGATTTTTAGTCTTGTAACTTAAGAATGTTACTATTATTGGTCTAATTTTTCCCGTTTCCCAGTCGATGAGCCCATTCAATTTTAAAGTTATATTTAAATTGTTCTTAATTATCCACGACCTTTCCCTCAGTTAGGTATCAATTCTCTTCAGGAGCCTCATATATACCATAATAAAACACGAGGTTATTCCTCCTTGATTGATTTTCCATGTAGTCTAGTTTTTGGATGAGGGTCTTCAAACTAACATTCTCATTCAGAAATTTCACCTAAGAATCAACACAGAACTAGTTTTTACGCTATTTTTAAAATAACGATTTTCTCTTATAAAGAGAATGAATGAATGAATCCTCTGATAGCATCGTGTTGGTGATTTAATAAAGAATTTCAGGTGAAAAACAGGGTAACCCACAATAATTTTGTTACTGAGATATTGTATTTGTTGGACTTAAGAACAAAGTAAATTTCACCCCAAAACTCACTTTTCACTGCTGTACGGGTGTGAAATTAGGATAATAGGAGAAGCGGATCGGAAAAGAAGAGAAGCGTTTGAAATGTGGTGCTACAGACGCATGATGAAGATACCGTGGACAGATAAGGTTAGCAATAGGGAGGTATTAGAAAGTGTTGTGGAAAAGCGAAAGGTATGGAAGAAAATAAAGAATAGGAGGGATAGGATGGTAGGACACCTTCTGAGGCACGAAGGAGTAGTTCGCGACACACTAGAGTTGGAGGTAGAGATAAAAAGGCGTAGGGGTAGGCCCAGATTAGACTACTGCTCTCAGATAGTTGAGGATGTAGGATATTCTACTTTTAGTGAAATGCGTAGGTTAGCTCAGGATAGGAAAGGATGGAGGTAAGGGTTCAACCAGTCTTCAGACTGAGAACCATGATAATAAATTTGTGTGTAAAATATGTAACTTTTCAGCGGGTTGCAATGGCATTTTCGTCTTTCTACAGTAAACTATAACCTAATATTGGCAACCTCGACTTTCTCAATTTGATTAAGTGCGATAGAAATTTCCCTGTGGTTACAATGTTCTTTTGTTTCCGTAATCCTATAACTATTGGTTTTTGTAAATAAAACATATTAATAATATTTGATAAGTATAAGTTAATGGTTAGTTGTTTTACCAAATCTGTATTTATCAAATGAAATTTTTGAATCATTTCTCTTCCGACAGGAAAACTTATCTCAAAATTTTGTAATTACTGGACAGTAGCTTTCTTCACTAGTACCTTTCAGTACTGAATTGAATAAACTTTTTCTGCAGCCCTGCATAAAGAATTAATAAAATGTTTCTTGGAACAGTTGGTTAAAAAATAATACGTGCAATGGGAGTTTAAGAACAAGCAGAGTTTTTATGAAGAGTGATTTCTTCTGGGAAATTAAAAATTATTTTTCCCCTCTTTGTAACCCCATCCGGGGATAAACTATATAGTCAAGTATGTTGCAATTTATTTTATTGTCATTGTCTTCACTGAATTTGGCATTTCTAATAACATAAACAATCAGAGACATATTTTATCATTTAAGTGAAAACAATGACTAGAATATAATCACACAGCTTACTTGACTATGTGATTTTATTACATCTTTAAAAGCAAATATTTCAAAAAATATCAAAGATAAATGCTATATTGGTGCAATCAACAAAATTGTATGTCAGATGAGGTGTTTCATTAAAAAAATTGTAGTCATGTCTTAAGCTTCGAAAATTTTATTCTTATTGCTTTTATAATGACAAAATTGCAGACTTAAGAACCAACCTCGGAACCAACACTAAAACTTGTACGTAGTACAGTCCATAAGTTTCCGGCCCAACCCATTCTTTGTGACCACATTCGGTTGCAGCTACCATGGTTATTTTCCCTGACTCCTGGTACATGTGTGTGCATAGCCGGATCAAGTTGCCTCCAATTGTTTGGGTTTTGACAGTTGGCTAAAATTGTCGTGCCGGAAAATTTTAAAAAATGTTCAAAATCGAGTATCGCGCAGTGATTAAATTCTTTACCAAAGAGGGTCTTACACCAGCTCAAATTAAAGATCGTTTAAATATAGTGTATAGGGATGCTTCCCCCTCCTATTCGACTGTAAAAGAATGGAGCAAAGCATTTAAATTGGGTCGAGAGAATCTGGAAGATGATCCTCGTTCTGGTCGCCCTGTGGAAGCTATCACTCCGGGAACTATTGAAAAAGTGGAGGTTGAAGTGCTGAGTGATCGGCGTTTAAAAACAAAAGAAATCGCGGCAAGACTGGAACTTTCCAAAACAACCGTTATCCGTATTCTTAAAGACCATTTACACATGAAGAAGGTTAGTGCAAGGTGGGTGCCGTGAATTCTTTCAATTACACAAAAAGCCGAACGCGTCAGATGTTGTCAAGAGTTTTTAGATCAGTACAACCTGAACCTGAGCATTCTTGGACACGATTGTCACTGGGGACGAGACTATGGTCCTGTATTATGACCCACTGTCGAAAAAAGAATCTATGGAATGGAGAAGCGCCCCCTTGAAAGGCAAGGGTTACCCAGTCAACAAAAAAGGTTATGGCCACTATTTTTTGGGACTCTAAGGGAATTTTACTTATCGATTTTAAAGAACGCAATACCACTGTAAATGCAGTGTACTATGCCGCTCTTCTGCACCGTCTAAGAGACGCTATTAAGCAGAAAAGGCGAGGAAAATTGAGTAGAGGTGTGCGACTACTTCACGACAATGCGCCCGTCCACACAGCTGTTATTGCCAAGACTGCTGCGCTGGAGTGTGGCTTCACAGAAATTTCCCACCCACCTTACAGCCCGGATTTGGCTCCAAGCGATTATTACCTTTTCACAAAATTGAAGTCGGACTTGCGGGGGAAGAAGTTTCACACCGATGAAGAGGTTCAAGCTGCCGTTGAGGCCCATTTTGCAGTTAAAGATGAAAACTTTTTTGAGGTATTGAGATGCTTCCAAAAAGATGTAATAAATGTATTGATATTAAGGGAGATTATATTGAAAAACAGTAAGCACCGTTTTTTTATTTTCACCTTTCTTCTAGTTCAGGCCGGAAACTTATGGACCGTACTACGTATGTTTAACTTATTTTTATAAGTACATACAAGATTAACGAAGATAATTGGGGGGGGGGGGGGGGGGGGGAATTGAAGTGGAACACCCCATACTTTTACAAAATAGGCTATAAAGGGTGATTCACAGAGACAGTCGGTTAGCAAATTAAAATCTGAAAATTTTCACACAAAAGTTCTCGGCTTAGACCATTCTAATTAAAATAGAGGGGATCCAGGAAAAATACATAAGGTGGACACTGGGCTTAGACTGGGTAACGCCAGGGTACATGGTAAGAGACGAAACAAATAGAGAAAAACTAAGAACTAGGGCAGGAAAGAGAGCCATGAAATATGAGGAAAAGTTAAGAGGTGGGGGCGGCAATGAGTTAGCCAGGCAGTGTTGGGAAGAGGTACGGAAGGGAGGAAGAGAAAAATCGAAATGGGAGGAGAGACGAGAGAAATTTTATCAGGAGCGAGGATATGCAGCAGAAGAAGTGGAGAACTTGAGAACAGCAGGGTGGAACATGGTGAGGGAGATAGAGGAGAGAGACAGACAAATACAAGTGCAGGATAAAGAAGAGAAGATAAGAGAGTCAAGATACAACAGCAAATATAAAGAAATAAGGGCAGCGGGACTACCGAGATATCTACGAAGTAGGTGAAGGGAGGAGAAGATAATAAGGGTGGCAAGGTTTAGACTGGGAAATGAGATGAGAGGGGGGAGGTATTGGGAAAGTGAAGACAGAAGAATGTGTAGGGTGTGCGGGGCGGAGGAGGAGACATGGGAACATGTGTTAGAGAGGTGCTGGTGGAGAGAGAACACGGAACATGTCGGGGTGGGGATGATACTGGAAGAAAGCGGAAGGGGGGAGAAGTGGATGGAAGTGATTCAGAGGGGAAGAAAGGAGAGGGAGGTTTAATTATACTTAAATGGGAATTAGATAGGTGGAAGTTAATTGTGAAAAGGAGTTTATTTATTTATTTATTATTTTGTTTGTTCCATTCATTTATTCGTTTATTTATTGAGTTGTAATCCCAAATGGGAAACAATAAAACCATTATCTAAAAAAATTAAAATATTTTCAACCCCGACAACTTTCGGTTATACCGGAAACGAGTACCTGCTCTCTTAATTTAAATGGAATACCCACATTTTTTTTACGGATTTAGATTTTTGGTCGAATTTTAAGGTCACTTTATGCAAAACATCATATGTGTAAAGTGCACCCTCATCGAGACATTAGACGTTAAAAATCGTCATTTTTCCAATTTAATCAATTATATCTTGGAAACGGTATGAGATAAAGAAAAATGATTTACATGTCCCTATCCTAGTTTTTAATTCTCTATGATTTTCTGGAAAATAATACTTCCTGATTGGTAACTTTTTGTCATTTTTTGACCAATCAGGAGGCAGTATTTTCCAGACCCATTAGATAGAGAATTAAAAACTGGGAAAGGGAGATATAAGTAATTTTTCTTTATCTCTCATGCCGTTTCCAAATTATAATTGATGAAATTTTAAAAATGACGATTTTTAACGTCTAATATCTTGAAGAGGATGCACTTTACACATGTGATGTTTTGCATAAAGTGACCTTAAAATTCGACCAAAAATCTAAATCCGTACCTAATAAAAATGTGGGCGTTCCATTTAAAATAAGAGAGTAGGTACTCGTTTCCGGTATAACTGCAAGTTGTCGGACGTTCAAAATATTTTAATTAGAATGGTAGACTAGGAAGAGACTCTTAACGTCGTATGTATGGAGTACGGCATTATACGGGTGCGAAACTTGGACAATAGGAGAAGCGGATAGAAAAAGAGTAGAAGCGTTTGAAATGTGGTGCTACAGACGCATGATGAAGATACCGTGGATAGATAAGGTTAGCAATAGGGAAGTATTAGAAAGAGTTGGGGAAAAGCGAAAGGTATGGAAAACAATAAAGAGTAGGAGAGATAGGATGGTAGGACACCTTCTAAGACACGAAGGAATAGTTCGTGACATACTAGAGTCAGAGATAGGAATAAAAAGAGGTAGGGGTAGGCCTAGATTAGACTACTGCTCTCAAATAGTTAGGGATGTAGGATGTTCTACTTTTGGAGAAATGCGTAGGTTAGCTCAGGATAGAAAAGAATGGAGGTACGCGTCCAACCAGTCTTCGGACTGAGAACCTTATGATGATGGTCTAAGCCCACTTCTAACTACAGTGATGAGGTCGTAGAGGCAGTTTATAGTGATATTGAACATGTGCTAGATTTTGTGAGAGGACACGAAAATTTAATAATTATAGGAGATTTCAATGCAGTCGTAGGCACAGGGCGAGAGGGCGGAATAGTTGGTCCCTTTGGATTAGGCAATAGGAACGATAGGGGAGTGAGACTGATAGAGTTCTGCGATAAACATAACTTAACGGTCGCGAACACTCTATTTCACAATCATGTTAGGAGACGCTACACGTGGAAGATGCCAGGAGACCTAGGGAGATATCAAATAGATTACATTCTTGTTAGGCAAAGATTTAGAAATCAAGTTAGGGATTGTAGAAGTTATCCAGGAGCAGATATAGATAGTGATCACAATATAGTCATTATGAAGGCCAATCTTAAATTTAAGATTTTGAAAAAACGAAGCGGAAGAAGGTATCTTGACCCAGAGAAACTAAAAGATGATGATACGCGCGATAAGTTCGAGAAAAAGACAAACGAAGTACTAAAGGGCGCGGGCGAAAATATTGTTAGGGACATAGAGGAAGAATGGAATTGCATTAAAAATAGTTTAGTTTCCTCAGCTAGGGATATTTTGGGTCATAAACAGAATGAAAGTAGGAAACCCTGGATAACAAAACATATTGTGAGTCTAATAGAGGAAAGGCGCAAATATAAAAATAGGTTAGATGAAATAGGGAAACAAAGATATAAGGCGATCAAGTGGGAAATTATTCGGAAATGTAGGAAAGCGAAAGAGCAATGGATCGATGATAAGTGGAAAATAAGTTCGAAATAGGAAAGACTGATGAAGCATATAAAATAATTATGAGAAATTTTAGAGAAATTGGATCTAGTACCAAAAGCATTAGGAATGAGGCAGGAGATATCCTAATCGAAAGCGGGGAGAAGGCAGATAGGTGGAAAGAATATTTAGGAAACTTATATGCGGGACAGGAAGTGCAAGATATATTAGAAAGCGAAAGCAGTGTAGAGGGGGATAACCTAGGGCATCCTATAATGAGAGAAGAGTTTGAGCTAGCACTAAAAAGTTTAAGGAATAATAAAGCGCCAGGTATAGATGGCTTGCAGGCAGAAATCTTAAAGTGCGCAGGTCAAGAGGTAATAGATCGTTTATTTAAATTAGTTAGTCGTATATACCTGACAGGCGAGATTCCAGAGGATTACAAACGGAACATCATGGTAGCTTTGCCAAAAAGGAAAGGCGCGGATAGATGCGAAAATTTTAGAACTATCAGTTTAACTTCCCATGCATCAAAAATTTTAACTAGAATTGTGCAAAGAAGGATGGAGAAAAAGGCGGAAGAAATATTAGGAGAAGACCAGTTCGGATTTAGACGAAATAGAGGAACGCGCGAGGCCATTCTAGCTTTACGAGTAATTATAGAAAAAACGATAGAAAAGAGAAAGAGCGTATATATAGGATTTGTAGATTTAGAAAAAGCCTTCGACAACGTAAAATGGGGGAAGATGTTCAAAGTGCTGAGAAAGGTAGGGATGAAATACAGGGACAGAAGAATAATACATAATCTCTACAAAGAGCAAAAGGCAGTTATAGAATGTGAGCAGGAACGAAGGGAAGTAGATATCCGGAAGGGAGTGAGACAGGGATGTGCATTGTCACCTCTAGTTTTCAACTTATATATCGAAGATGCGATTAATATTGTTAAGGAAAGAACAGCCTCAGGGATCAATGTACAGGGCCAAACTATTAACATGCTCAGATTTGCGGATGATATAGCAGTGTTAGCATCTAGCAAAGAAGAATTAGGAGCGGCTTTGAATGAAATGGAAGCAGTTTTGACACAGGGCTACGGCATGAAAATCAATAAAAAGAAAACTAAAATTTTGGTATGTAGATGGAGTGAAAATAGAACTAAAATTGAAATACAAATAGGAAATGAGAAGATAGAGGAGGTCGCGGATTTCTGCTACTTAGGAAGTAAAATAACCCAAGACGGTAGGAGCACTAAAGATATAAAACAAAGAATGGCGCAGGGACGAGTTGCGTTTAACAAAAAGAAACAACTGTTATGTTCGAGAACGGTTAATATAGAGACTAGGAAGAGACTCTTAAAGTCGTATGTATGGAGTACGGCATTATACGGGTGCGAAACTTGGACAATAGGAGAAGCGGATAGAAAAAGAGTAGAAGCGTTTGAACTGTGGTGTTACAGACGCATGATGAAGATACCGTGGATAGATAAGGTTAGCAATAGGGAAGTATTAGAAAGAGTTGGGGAAAGGCGAAAGGTATGGAAAACAATAAAGAGTAGGAGAAATAGGATGGTAGGACACCTTCTAAGACACGAAGGAATAGTTCGCGACATACTAGAGTCAGAGATAAGAATAAAAAGAGGTAGGGGTAGGCCTAGATTAGACTACTGCTCTCAAATAGTTAGGGATGTAGGATGTTCTACTTTTAGGGAAATGCGTAGGTTAGCTCAGGATAGAAAAGAATGGAGGTACGCGTCCAACCAGTCTTCGGACTGAGAACCTTATGATGATGAAGCCGAGAACTGTTGTGTGCAAATTTTCCGATTTTAATTCGCTGCCGTTTCTGAGAAACGTCTAACCGACCGTCTCCGTGAATCACCCTGTATAGGTAAGCAAGAATTTTGAGTGTAAAAGAATATCTAAGAATAAATAAGAATACCCTACTTAAGTTGTTTAGTTTCTGTTTTAATGAATATGATCACAATTATTGTGCTTGCATCAAAATGTTTGGGAATATATTCTCTATGCAAAGACCCAGTTCAAAGAAGGATTAAATATTTAACCTGGTATTAATTAGTGGTACTGGACCGTTCGAACAACTACTCCTCGGGCAAATACCCCGCCAGGCATTGAATTATAGAACTAAATCCAGATTTTTTGTACTACGAGACGTTTCAGACTGCTACCCCACCTGGTTTGAGTGTGTAGGGGAAAGCACCGTACTGATGAGTCCCAGAAGGACGAAACCAGTTGGTCTGCGGTTTTCCATACACATTCAAAACATGCAATATTTGAACAAAGACCTGCTTAAAAGCACGTACGTACATGGAGACAAATTAGGATTGTTTGAAAGCCACCTTAGGTGGGGTAGCAGTCTGAAACGTCTCGTAGTACAAAAAATCTGGATTTAGTTCTATAATTCAATGCCTGGCGGGGTATTTGCGAAAAGTTTATATGAACATAATATGTTCTAAGTGACTACTAACAAAGATACAGGCTGTAAAAGTTTTAATATTTTTTTAAATATCGTAATGTAATAATTGATGTGTTTTCTCGTTCTTCTTGTTAGTTTTGTTAGTGTTATTCTTAATAAACTATTTTTTCCTATTTTCACCTTCCTGCATATCGATGAAGCCATTATTGCATTATGGGAAATTTCAGTGCATGTGCACGATTCCACAAAAAGCTATTTCATTCAAAAATTAAGCATTTTAAGAAAAATTTCGAAGATACCAATTTCTTCCCGAATTGAACGTAAATTTCTAATACATTAATATCACCTGCATTCGCCAGTGGCGTAACATTGGATTGGGGAAATAAATAAACGGCCTTCCCTGTAGCAACGCTACTGATGGGGCTAGCGGAGCAAATTTTCTTGGAAAATTAGAACTTGGCAAATTAAAACGACACCTTAAATTTCAACTCGATAAATTTCCTAGTAACTAAGATAATAAAAAAATATTAAAAAAATATTAAAACATTTACACCCTGTATCTTTGTTAGTAGTCACTTTAGAACATCTGTTCATATAAAATTTTCGTTTTATTTGGAGTTCCTCTAGCACCCATTTTAATTTGCCCCCCCCCTTCTGAATCACCCTGTATAGCAAGATTAAATTGCATGGTTTGAGTGTGTAGGGGAAAGCACCGTACTGATGAGTCCCAGAAGGACGAAACCAGTTGGTCTGCGGTTTTCCATACACATTCAAGACATGCAATATTTGAACAAAGACCTGCTTAAAAGCACGTACGTACATGGAGACAAATTAGGATTGTTTCAAAGCCACCTTAGGTGGGGTAGCAGTCTGAAACGTCTTATGCCTGGCGGGGTATTTGCCCGAGGAGTAGTTGTTCGAACGGTCCAGTACCACTAATTAATACCAGATAATTACTCAAAGTAGTTGTCACTTGCTGATATCTGTCCAGAGCGCGGCAGCATATATAGCAAGATTAAATTGCATGGTTTGAGTGTGTAGGGGAAAGCACCGTACTGATGAGTCCCAGAAGGACGAAACCAGTTGGTCTGCGGTTTTCCATACACATTCAAAACATGCAATATTTGAACATTTAACCTGGATTATACGTCATCACACAACCAACAACCAATAAAGAAACCAGTATCTTAACTAATTAAAGTTTGAGTTAGCGCCAGGCCAAATATTTGATCCTCCTTTAAACAGCGGAGCCGTAACATTTCATCATTTCTTGCATTATTGGTACATTTTCTTACCATTATCAAATCTTCAACTTACATGTGCAGCTTTAACTATGTTATTTACCTTCGTATATACTGTTTCAAGAGATTACTGTTTGGAAAAATATTTTCTACTATATCAGGTCCTTTATCAGAAAAATGGCATGGCCGACCAAAATCCAATCTCTTTTTTTGGTAACTGTACTGGATATCCATCTTAAACTAGTGAAACAAATTGTCACTGCCATTAAGGTCTCTTTGTTTGATCAATATGTACTATACAATACAAAAATAATCTGTTGTGGCATTATTGATTTTTGTTGCACTCATCAGCATCTTTCAAAATATGCAATATCTTAAAAATTAAAAGTTCTGATGAGGATTGTATTAATATAAGCAACCTCTAATGTCTCAAGTAAGTGCCAAAAGTAGCAACACATATTAAAACAGCAATGTCACCGGTAACAAATACTCAAAACCAATACACCAAAATTAGTTACTTATTGAAGAGATAGGCGCCTAAAAAGACAAAAACCGAAGTTGTGAAGAAAGTGGTTAGGACGATAATCATACACAGTAGCGAGACGTATGGGCATTGGCAGAAAGGCAAAAATCTCGAATTAATGCAATGGAAATGAGGATTTTGAGAAAAATAGAGAAGAAAAACAGGAGAGACAGAATAGGAAATGAAACATTCAGGCAAAACCTGCAGACAGAATCCATAAACAAAAAATCATAGGACAACTCAGATGGTATTGGGCATGTGTGTCGAATGTCAGACGATAGGCTTACAAAGAGTGTATGAAAGCAAGTACCAGGGGAAAATTAGAAAAGATCAAGATGGATCTACAGAGTTAGAGAGGCAGTGGAAGAAAAAGGAATGGCATGGGATGGAATAAGAGAACTGATGCAAGATAGAAAACAAAAATACAGGACTCAACTCCACCAGCCTTACACCTAAAGGTAGAAATGCCTAGGACTAAGCAAAAAGCAAGGAAATATCTATAATCAGTGGTTTTCGTGAACCATCCTGTATACTATTAGCCCACCCTACATAGTGCTAAGGTGCTAACATTAGAATGCAATATACACGGTGATTGGGAAGGATTCCCCAATATGTGCTTATGGAACCAAAACGAACAAAAAAGCGTAATAAACACATGGTCGCAAATATCAACCATTACTGAGATATTATTGAAAATAGTCTTTATCCAAGTGAATTAATCATATCACCATTGATGCCGATTCAGGTCTTGTAGTTGTTTTCAGTTGCTATTTTATTTTCAGTAGGCCATGCAAACAAAATAATACTCATACTACTTGTAATTGGCACATTTATTTTGACTTGCGAGTTCGCTTAGTCTTAGTCCAGAATTTTTAGAACGTTGATCATGTTTTTGCGGTTGATATTTTGCAATTTGGTAAGCAGAAATCGCACATTTTATAAAAACATTTTGATCACTGATGAGGCTCAATTCACTCGTGAGGGAGTAAAAAGTGTCACAACGAACATCGCTGGTCACATGAAAATGTGCAGGCCACATTGGAAAGCTGCTTTCAGCATCGATTTAGCATTAACGTATAGTGTGGCATGATTATAATAATCAATTACTTGGCTAGGTCATCTTAGGGAAGCTAGATAAGTATTTAGAATTATTGTTAGAAAATGATTTGGACAGATCTTACTACTGGACGATGTAGTCTTGGTAGCAGATGGCGCTGGCCCTTCAGTTTATTCTCTTATTTCTAAATAGAAAATAATAATTTAAAGATAGGACGGCCGACTAATCCTCCCAGATTTATTTGGTTGCCACTAAAGCAAAAAACTTGAAAATTCCAAGCTGTAGAGGTTCCGTCTAGAGAGTTTGCAACTGTGATAGAAACCAATCATAATAGATTGTGTCTGTATTTTGCATAATCCTAATCACACTTTTGGGCGATAGGTGGCAGCACTTTGTAGACTAACTGCTGATAAAGCCCAGCCTTAAATGATTGGGTTATAAGCAGGGAATCTTCGGAATTCAAATCATTTGATTAGTTGGGAGGTTGGGACGACTCCTCACAACCGCCACTTCCCTCTTTTTATGCCCAAACTCCCAATTCCCAAACAAACCCCGTCACTCACGCGTTTATCTATATCCTAACTAGGTTTTGCCAATGTAATGTTTTAGTGTGCTATTAGTCCCTTGTTTTCATTAGTAATCGCGGATTTTCTTTAAACAAATACCTTTCGTGACCGGCCACCACACACAACATATGGAATGCAAAATTCTGTAAATTACAATAGGCTTTAGAAAAAAAAGGATCAGCTTGGATTCGAACAAAAACTCCCCGCGCGTCTTGAAAATGCTCGCATTTTCCTGCACCGCGCGCCAAGCCTGTTGCGTGCTTGGCGTGAAAGTGGAAGTGGCCGACTTGGCAAAACTTAGTTGGGATATAAATAAACGCGTCACTGACCGTTACCGCCGAGATTAATAAATCTCACGCATTTTTCTATAGCCCAACTAGGTTTTTCCAACTTGGCCACTCTCACGCCCTTTAATTCAAAATTCTGTAAATTACAACAGGCTTTAGAAGAAAAAGGATCTGCTTGGATTCGAACAAAAACTCCCCGTGCATCTTGAAAATGCTCGCACCTTCCTGCACCGCGCGCCAAGCCTGTTGCTTGCTTGGCTTGAAAGTGGGAGTGGCCTACTTCGCAAAACTTAGTTGGGATATAAATAAACTCGTCACTGACCGTTACCGCCGAGATTAATAAATCTCACGCATTTTTCTATAGCCCAACTAGGTTTTTCCAACTTGGCCACTTTCACGCCCTTTAAACACAAAGGCGTTCTATTCGGGACCTAAGTGCCTCCGTCATACGTCAGATTTTCATTCCAAACAAAACAAAAGCACGTGCCATTTGACGTTTATCGATATTATTTACAACGTCTTAAACTTGTTTTTGCAATATAATTATAGACGTTTTGCAGTGAAAACAGCTTATTTTCAATTTGTGTGTTGGGTTTACGCGTAAAAACTTGCAAACAACTATATGTAATTATAATTATATTTCAGAGGTTAGGTTAAAACGTCAGAAAGCACGTGGCTTTGTTTTGTTTGGAATGAAAATCTGACGTTTGTGACGCGCCACTTATCTCCCGAATTTCTATAGATACAAAGATACACTACTTTAATACACTGAAAAAAATATTAGAAGGGCAATGCCCACAGATTTAATAAATATATATAGATATTATTTACCACCAGAAAATGACTGGGGCATAGAGGCTGCCATAATGACCGCCATGTTAAACTCCCTTTTGATTTGTTACCGTCAGCCAATAGGAAGTTATTCAGTGCGGCTTTCATTGGTCAACTGCTCAACCGATTCCTAACCTATTTCGTTTATCAACACCTAACCCTCAAACAGGTATTTTAATGGTAGCTTTTAACGTTGACTGATTACAGTCAATCAACGCTTTTAAGCAGTATAACAGCAAAGAAAATGTTAGCCTATGTTTTCAGTGGTTAAAAAAATATTACCTTAAAATTAGTGACGACAGTACTGTGGAACTCTCATCATCTCATCCAATACATATAATGAAGGGCCTTTTTCGAGTAATTTAAAAGTACAATTATTGTTTGTAGCAACCAATTCTTCAGCTTATTCAATGCAATAAAACAGACATTTGAACCATTTCATTCTTGTGGATAGGATTACGCATTTCATGTTCCTGCACTGCAACTTTTTATAGCACACTACTAAACAATTATGTCAACACTTCCCTAACCACTGTCTATGCTTTATGAAATCAAATATATTTCCACCAGCATCAGCACCACGAATTGAATAAAATTAATAAAACCCGCATAAATTATGTTTAACTTATTAAAATACGGTGGAATTTTAGAATATTGTCGGTCCAAACATCATACGTCCAACAAATGCAAACACGAATACCACAACAATGAATTTAGCAACCCAAACAAAAATCACTAAAAATGAGCTTAACATGGCGGCCACTATACCCAGTCATTTTATGGTATCCCCACTACCGTATATAAGTTATCCAGTTTGTTTCAGTGGCTTCTCTATAATCCGTGATCCGTGATGTCACTTCACTGACGCATACTTAACCTAGCTTTGTCAAAACTGTTTTTGGTTGTGGATGTCCCTCCCCGAAAACATTTTTCGCGAAGGTGTGTGCAAAATACTGTGAGTTGTATTCCGTGTGTACAATAACAATCATTATTTCGTGTCGACTGACCAGAGTCCACGAATGAAAACCTCTCATTTTTACAACTAATAAGGTATGTTTATGGTTACCAAGAAAGACACTCCCATTTTTTAACTCAAAATTGAGAAATTATAGTCCAAATAGTATCAAAAAATTTTATTTTTAGCCACATTCTTTTAATATTTTGTAGATATCTATCATACTTATCACTTCATTACCCGAATCTAGGAACCTTAAGTGAAATTTACCTTTTGTAGGTACTTAAAGACCTTCTATTTCTATAGATTCCAAGATACACTTTAGTATCACTGAAAACATGCGTGCGACTTGAAAATATTTTCCGTCCTAATTTGGAACACGCAAAAACGGATTTCGCATCTATTTTAAGACAAAGAAGTCAAATCTGGCATCACAGAACACCCAAATAAGAATGCGCAGCTTAATGTTAAAAGTAGGAACCGCGCTTAGCGTCATCTCTAGCTGCTTACAAGAACCAATTCTGTACAGGCGCGCGTAGATAGAATTGAAATTTAAACTTTATTTTTATTAATATTAAAAATCCAACTGAATTAAAGAAAACAAAGACTATGCATATGCATGCTTATATGTATATGTATGCATCAATTTTATTTAATCAGCATTTTACATTGAAAGTAAAGTAGAAACATAAATAACACTAATACTAAAATCAAATGAAACTTACTTGTAAACGTTAATTATTACAAAATTTACGCAATTTAGTATATTAATTCAACACCGCATTGCTGCTATTTCGATGTCCGAGGAAAACTCCTCATTCGCAGAGATGTCAAAGAGGTACCTACTGACGGAATTCAAAATATATACGTGGCCTGCTGCTTTTTTGTGCATAATTATTTTTTCTTTGTTATGCACCTATTTCTGATACAATATTATTGCGTATCGAGAAAACGTAACCATATTTAGATGTTCTGCGAACGTAACCACGGAATATCTAAAATAACGCACAATTTTTAAATTTTCCATTTTGTCTGACGATGCCGGTTGCGACAGAAAGAGCATACTTTGGATTAAAATTTCACGAAATCGGTAATACAGAGTTTCGGCGGCAAATGTCAGAGTTGTAGTGCCATCTAAAACGGTTTACAGAAACTGAACCTAACATAGTTCAAGGTCGTGCATAACAGTGAAACCCCCCTGTCTGGCATGAACTGGGTAGATACCTTGATTTCACAAGTTTCCGAGTTGTCAGTTTTAGTACTAGTTGTCAAATTATCATCATAAAGTTCTCAGACCAAACTCTGGTTGGACGCGCACCTCCATTCTTTCCTATCCTGAGCTAACCTGCGCATTTCCCTAAAAGTAGAACATCCTACATCCTCAATTGTTTGAGAGCAGTAGTCTAATCTGGGCCTACCCCTACCTCTTTTTATTCTTATCTCCCACTCTAGTATTTCGCAAACTATTCCTTCGTGTCTCAGAAGGTGTCCTACCGTCCTACCTCTCCAGAAGATATAACTGGCCAGTTAATTGCTACACCTCGACCTATCAACTGGTTTAGAAAAGTTTGATCTTCGTAGGCCTTTACTTCTATTCCAAAATGTGCCGGACAACCGTCGTGCTGAAACTATATCTCCTGATTATCATGTGGTCCTTCTTCCAATGCAGGGCGTACTTTAGTTTTATTAAACAGTCCAAATATGACGGCGAACTAAAATTTCCCTCAATTTGAAAATGCCTGATGATTCTGTTACTAAAAATCCCAGCCCAAATATTGATTTTTTGAGGGTACTGCATTCTGGTGGTTAAATTAATTCTGGGGTTTTCCTTACACCAAATCTATTATTTTGGATGTTAAGTCATTGTTTAGCGTGAAAGTTGATTCGTCCGTAAGACGGATATTTGAAAGAAAGTTGGGGTCTTGGTTTCATCTTTCTTTTAGATCTTCACAGAATGTTCGCCAACTTTCTTCGTCTATTGCAAAAATTCTTCGAGGCATTGTGCTTTGTATGGATATGGTACCTGTTCATGCTTCTTGAGTATTTTCAGAATTGACCCATGGTTAATATTACATTCTCGGGAAATTGCTTTTGCAACTCATAATCATTTCTATATACTCTATTACCTAAAATATTTTAATTCTAAATAGTACCAATAAACGATTCATCATCATAATGTTCTCAGTCTGAAGACTGGTTAAATGCTTACCTCCATCCTTTCCTACCATGAGCTAGTCTACGCATTTCCCTAAAAGTAGAACCTCCTACATCCTCAACTACTATTTGGGAACAGTAGTCTTATCTGCGCCTACCGCTACCTCTTTATTCCTATCTCTGACCATAGAATGTCGCGAACTATTCCTTCATGTCCCAGAAGGTATCCTACCATCCTATCTCTCCTATTCTTTATTGTCTTCCATACCTTTCGCTTTTCCCCAACTCTTTCTAATACCTCCCTATTACTAACCTTATCTATCCACGGTATCTTCATCATGCGTTTGTAGCACCACATTTCAAACGCTTCTACTCTTTTTCGATGCGCTTCTCCTATTTTACAAGTTTCGTACCCGTATAATGCCGTACTCCATACATACGTCTCTTCCAAGTTTCTACATTAACCGTTCCCGAGCATAACAGTTCTTTCTTTTTGTTAAACGCAACTCGGCCGTGCGCTAGTCTTTCTTTAGTGCTCCTACCATCTAGAGTTATTTGACTTCCTAAATAGCAGAAATCCGCGACTTCCTCTATTTTCTTATTTCCTATTTGTTTTTTAGTTTTAGTTTTAGTTTCACGCCCTTTACATATCAAAGTTTTGGTTTTATTTTTATTGATCTTCATGCCTCTGTCAAAACTGCTTCCATTTCATTCAGTCATTCCCAATTCTTCTTTGCTAGATGCTGACACTGCTATATCATCCGCGAATCTGAGCATGTTAATAGTTTGACCCTGTAAATTAATCTCTGAGACTGTTCTGTCCTTAACAATATTAATCGCATCTTCGATATACATATATAAGTTGAAAACTGGAGGTGACAACGCACATCCCTGCCTCACCCTTCCGCGTATCTACTTCTCTTCATTCCTGCTCAAATTCTTTAACTGCCGTTGCCTCTTTGTAGAAATTATATATTATTCTTGTGGCCCTATTTTCCATCCCTACTTTTCTGAGCACTTCGAACATCTTCCCCCATTTTCCAATGTCGAAGGCTTTTTCTAAATCTACGAATCTACAACGATAACTTTTGTCTGGGTTTATTTCGTACGCCAATTCTGGACGTTCTAGGTGCGGTCCCTAAATATGCAGCGGTACCCCTCGGTATCACTTATTGGGATACGCTGTGTATTCAGGCTGGTCGGATCGTTCGCTTATGAACGTTTTTCTTGGGTAAGACTTATACGTTGGTCACCCTTTTGCTCGTAGTCGCAGAAGGGCGGGTCCAAATATTATGTTACTATTGCTAAACGTCGAATAACACAACAGAAAGAAAATGAAATGGTACTCTATTAATTTAACTATATACACTTGTAAAAATCGGAACGATAAATAGAATTGAATAGATAAAAACATAGTATATCCAAAAATACGAGATATTTACATTTAAATCAAATACGGTTTTTACGGAGTGTCCAGATAGAACGCTTGCGGTCCGCCGGGTGATCAATACTGAATATTTACGGGGTCTCGGAGATTTCGTGGGAGCACCGAACGGTGCCGGCTCCGAGACGGGATCGGCGGGCAATTCTCGTTATAGCACGCGAGTGCAATCGCCTGGGGGAACGCCGCTAGCTCCTTCGTCGCAAATAATCAATTTGTTCTACCTTAAGATTTCACCAGGAGCCGCCCATTACCCGGATGCGATCGTCCTGTTACAGGCGCTAAGGCCACACAGGATGGGAAAATCGATCGATCTTCATAGACAGCACTCCCAATTCCCCAGCATGAACAAATTGAATTTATTTGATACGAACGAGGTAAGGTACTTACTCAAAGTTACTTACTCAAATATTTACGGGATAATATAATTACTTTCGGTTTGATCACATGACGAAATCTGAACGGTCGATCAATTACTACTAGGTCGGATGCCAGCGGCCAGCATCATCCCGGATGCTGGGAGTATTTGTTCCAGCTGAGGGCCGGACGGCCAAATACTGAAATACTTCTGCGGAGCACCCACTTTTATAAGCGGTTTGACATCGGATTATTCTACGTCAGTTGTGGTTGCGGGAGCAAATTCAGCACGAATTCTTGCCATCTCGTAAAAGTGGGAGTCAAGAGTTCCTACGTCACATCAGTACCGCTTGCAAAGATTGGTTTGGGAATCCCTATTATCTCGCATGACGTAGGTCGCACGTGTCGCGTGTTTCATTCTTTCCTCGGTGTATACGTATACTGGCAAATTTATCATTTGATCGGGGCTTCCGTCTGTTTCAAATTAGCAGCAACGGTCTCGTAGAACAATTATGGAATGCCACTCTAAGTTCATTAGAGCTCTTAGGCATTACGTCGGTGCATTGTTACAAATCCTATATATGCGCTCTTTCCTCGTGAAGCTAGAATGGCCTCGCGCATTGCTTTATTTTGTCTAAATCCAAACTGATCTTTTAATATTTCTTCCACCCTTTTCTCCATCCACAGTTCTAGTTTTATTTCCTGGTAACAAAATTTCGTTCGAAGCAGAAATTTATCCGACAAAATAAAAAGTACTCGTCAAATTATGTATGATTATTTTCATTATGGCTACTCGATGCTCTGTTCTAAAAGAGTGTAATTTGACAACTAGCACTGGCAAGGACAACTCGGAAACTTGTGAAATTGAGGATAGGTACCGAGTTAAGGTCAGATTTCACATTTGGTCTTAAAATAAATGGCACGATGTCAGAAGGTTTTCTGGTCGGCAATGGTCTGAAGCAGGGAGACCCACTGTCGGCGGTGCTCTTTAATCTGTTACTAGAGCAAATTATTAGAAACAGCAATGTAAACAGAGATGGTACAGTGCTTAAGAACTCACACCAGTGTATTGCATATGCTGCTGATGTAACCTTGATAGCAAGAACAAAGGAAGAATTGAAAGAGCTTGTAAGGTGGCTAGGAGAAGAAGCAAGAACTTATGGATTAAGAATAAACGAGCTAAAGACAAAGTACATGACGACAAAGAAAGCAAAAGAAGAGGAAGAACATCTGAGCGTGAAAAGTGGAAAAGATAGAAAGAGCATATTTGAAAGAGTGGAGAGTTTTAATTTTTTGGGGACAGAAATTACAAGAAACAACGACCAACTAAGGGAAATTGAAAAAAGAATAATGATAGGTAGCAGAAGTGCTGGGGCTCTGAGGACAGTGCTGAGGGACAAGAATGTGTCAAGAAAAGCGAAGATACGGATATACAAGACCATTATCAGACCGACAGTAACTTATGGAAGTGAAGCATGGGTTTTAAGAAAGGAAGACCAGCAGAAATTAGAGATCTGGGAAAGGAAAATATTAAGAACAATTTTTGGAGGGATAAAGGATGGAGATGAGTATAGGAGAAGAAACAACGCCGAGTTAAGACAAATGTTCATGGAAGCGGACATAGTACAGTATGTGCGGGCGCAGAGAATGAGATGGCTAGGGCACGTCGCTAGAATGGGGGAAGAACGTATACCGAGACAGATGCTTGAGATGAAGAGAGAGACAAGAAAGAAGAGAGGAAGGCCTAAGAGAAGATGGAGAGAATGTGTGGAGGAGGATGTCAGGAGACTAGGCATTAAGGACTGGAAAAGCAAGGCACAAGACAGAGCGGAGTGGAGAAAAATAGTAGAACAAGCCATGGGCCTATAAGGCCTGAAGAGCTCATATCTATCTCTATCTATCTTAAAATAGATACAAAATTCATTTTTGCGTGCTCCAAACTAGGACGGAGGATATTTTCATGTCGTACACGTTTTCAGTGATAGTAAAGTGTGACTTGGTATGTTGTACAGAAATAGAACATCTTTGGTATACATTGTCTTTGCCTATAATAGTTGACATTTATTGTTTTCCTAGCAATCCTTATCTTTTTCAAAACAATTTCTTAAGTTGAAAATATATGTTTTTGGACTATTTGACTGGTTCACAGTCAAAATGGTGCGCTATCAGCAAAAAGAGGGTTTGTTCATTTTTTCAAATTCATAGAACAGTAGCAAAACATCAGGGCAAATTATTATTGTTGGAAGCAATTGCCAGGTATTATTATATATCATTTTATTTGAATATATAAACTTATTACCTAATTTAATCACAGTGGTGAGCATATAAGTACAAAATGGGCGAAAAAGCCTTGTACTTATATGGTTATATGTGATATCATCAATAAAGCAGGAAAAATTTCTTTTTCCGCTTCATTCTTATTGCAGATGGCTGAACAACATCGATTTGGAAATAATGTTAGTCCCATAACTTGCCATGCATGGAATAAAGATCGCAGTCGTAAGTCTTGCGAAGATGTTTAACTTCATGAAATTTTACACATTTTCTTTTAGAAATTGCTTTATCTCATAATAACCATGAGGTGCATATCTACAGGCAATCTGGTTCTGATTGGAAACTCATTGATGTGTTGAATCAACATGATCTTCGTGTTATGGGCATTGACTGGGCTCCAAATACAAATCGCATTGTTACTTGTGCTGTTGACCGCAATGCATATGTCTGGACTCAAGGAGAAGACAACAAATGGAAACCTACATTAGTATTATTAAGAATTAATAGAGCTGCAACTTGTGTGAAATGGTCACCGTTGGAAAATAAATTTGCTGTTGGCTCTGGAGCTCGGCTAATCTCTGTATGCTATTTTGAATCAGAAAATGATTGGTGGGTTTCTAAACACATTAAGAAACCAATTCGTTCTACAGTTTTATCACTTGACTGGCATCCAAATAATGTACTGCTGGTAGCTGGATCAGCAGATTTTAAAGTAAGAGTTTTTTCAGCTTATATCAAGGATATTGAGAAAACTCCAGAATCAACTCCTTGGGGAACAAAAATGCCATTAGGTCAGTTAATGGTGGAATTTCAAAATTCACCATCTGGCGGAGGATGGGTGCACGATGTTAGTTTCTCACCTGACGGGAACAAAATTTGTTGGGTTGCACATGATTCTACTATAAATATTGCAGATGCAACAAAAGATAATGCAGTGATTAAACTTCGTACTGAATATTTACCATTTTTAGCATGTATCTGGATCACGCCAAATTCTATTATAGCAGCAGGATATAGTTGTATTCCTGTAATGTACACGCTACAAAATGGGCAATTAAGTGGAGCTGGCAAATTGGATAATTCACAAAAGAAAGAAGCAAGTGGGCTGTCAGCTATGAGAAAGTTTCAGTCATTAGATAAGCAAGCAAGAATTGAAATATCTGATACAAGCCTCGATTCAGTACATCAGAATGCAATAACATGTGTGTGTCTTTATTCTGGAACAAAAGGTGCTGTTGCCAAGTTCAGCACTTCAGGTTTGGATGGACAGTTAGTAATTTGGGAGCTGGCTTCTTTGGAAAAAGCGATTCAAGGACTTAAAATAGTTTAACGCTGCTTTCTATATTACATTCAAATTAGTTTGCAACATTTAACGTTTCAAATTGTTACAAATATTTATAATTTTATTATGTGATTTTATTAATTTTGAATTATAAAAGAAAATAATTTTAAGTAAATACATATAGCTTTACAGTAATTAATTTTTTTTATAAAATCTTAGCAACAGACAAAATATAAACTTTCAAAATAAAATTAACTTAAAGTTGTCGGAACTGGCAAAACCAACAAATCAAAAAGGTTGATGGAGAGCTAGTTTAGTAAATGCCTACCCCCCCACTACTCTTACCTAATGTCTACCACCCAACTACATCATATAACCCAGACAGCCAATGACCCGATGCATTTATTTAAAAAACTACCTCTGGTACCGTCAAACGGAGTGACTTGAGACAGGGGGTTGACTCGGGACACTCGGGAGACAGTTTAAAAAAAATGGCAACAAAGCGCCGCACGTGATAGAAGTCGCAACATGACTATTCTCGTGCATCACTTATACTTAGACGTTGTTAGTGTACCAGTAACTGCCGGTAAAGCGTGGCCCTTAAAAAAAAATTACTGAAAAGTAGAAAAACCGTGTTTTTTTAACGTCGGTAAATTATTGTTTATAAATATATGAAGGTAAGTGATAGCCCGTAAGTTATTGTTTTTTTTCGAACTGCTAATATGTTGTTAAGGATATACATATTAAGGCCGTTTTTGCTCAGAAACGTTTCGATTTTTTTTGTGATGGAAAATCTGATTTAAGGCACTTTTAGGGTAACTTGGGACATGCCCCGTAAATATGTTAGAAAGCTTGGCTCAAGGCCATATCAAAATTATGATTAAAAAAATCTTCAAAAAGTCATTAAGGAAAGGTTGGAGAAACATACAAGTTATAGAGATTTGGAGCACAGGTATGGTGTATCCAGAAATACAATTAATCAGCATGTGAGAAATTTGAAAAACCTGGCGGTCAATTGGCATTACTGCAAGTAGACGGAAAAAATTAGTCAATTCTTTATTGTGTGTCGCCGATTGGGGATTCCCCTTAGAACCTGTGGACGTGCGAATTTTGGTAAAGCAAGTTATGACAGAATGGGTGTAAACATAAAAAGATTTAAGAATAACATGCCAGGGCCGGACTGGATGAAATCATTTTTATTGCGCCACAAAAATAACCTCGCTTTGAGACTTTCTGAAAATATTAAACGAGCAAGGGCTGCAGTTGACAGGCAAGCAATAAATTTGTATTTTGATGAACTGAACCAATCTCTAGAAAATATTGTTCCTGCAAACTTGGTGAACTATGATGAAACCAACTTTACGGATGATCCGGGCCGTCAGCGGGTCGTCATTCGTACAAGCAACAAACATGCAGACCGTGTCTTTGATTCTAGTAAAACAGCAACGTCAGCCATGTTTGCAATTAGTGGATCTGGTGTAATGTTGCCGTCATACGGGGTGTTTAAATCAGAACATCTCTACGAAAACTGGATAAGAAACACAGGGCACTAGATACGGTAATACAAAAAGTGGATGGTTCGATTCAAACCAATTTGAACAGTGGTTTTTAACCATAGCATTAGCCTACTTCCAAAGACTTGAAGGGCCTAAAGTTGTAATAGGTGATAACCTTGCTAGTCACGTCTCCCAAAATGCCATTATGGAATGTCAAAAAATAATATTACATTCGTTTTGCTTCCTCCAAACAGCATGCACCTCACACAACCTCTTGATACTGCATTTTTTAAACCAGTTAAGCAATCGTGGAGGAAAATTGTGTGTGAGTGGAAGAAAAAAATAGAGGAGTTAACCCAGAACCTGAGTTTCCAGGCTTATTAAAAAAAGCTTTGGATAATATTGGAGAAAAGTTGGAAGACAACATAAAAGCCGGTTTTCGGGGTTGTGGTCTTATTCCACTCGACAGGGATCAGGTTTTAAAACGTCTACCTCCAGAGCCTGTTCAAGAAGATATATCCCAAGTAGCTTGGACTGAAACACTAACAAATTTTTGAAAGACCCAGAGAACTACACAAAATCCAGCAAAAAAGGCTAAAGGGAAGAAAATTTCAGTAATACCTGGTAGAAGCGTGGTGTGCGAGTCAAATTCTGACCCCGAGTCTGAAAATGATTTATCGGTACGCGAGTTAGAATCTAAAAGCTCTGAATCTGACAATGAAAGCATACAAGACATAGAATCTGAGGGAGAAAAAAAGTGATCCTCTTCAAAACGTAGAAAACGAAGAAGAAAAAGAACCGGAGGAAGTGGCTGATTTTGCAATTGTAAAATTTACAGAGGGAAAGTTTTCAAAAAATTTTGTAGAAAAAATTTTAGACAAAACTGGTGGCCAACTAAGCACCACGTTTTTAAGAGAAAGTACGAAAATAAAAAATGAATTTGTTTTTCCATTAGTTCCTGATGAATCTGTTATAAACGTTTCCCAGGTTTTGAAAAAACTTCCACGACCCGTGGAACTGCGAAGAGGTGGAGTTAAATTTCCATGCCAAATAAATTTAAAGAACTAGAACATAGGTAACTACCTAAATTCGTATTATGTGGCATTTAGGTAGGTACAAGCTGAACCAAAGAATTTACTTTTGTTTTTTATTGTAATAAGTTATATTACTGCAAACTTTTCATGTTTTTTTGTTACCAAATGGATAAATATAATGTTAATTTTTTTTTAAATGTTTATTTTTGCCCCGTCTCGCAATGGTTTTCAGTGCAAAAATAAGGCTTCTCCTTATTCACCCCAAAAACGGGATGAGACAGGACCATTTTCAAAATTAAAAAAAAAAATATTTAGAATTTTCAAAAATAAATATTTTTTTGTAGATGTGTTCCCAAAACATACAGGGTGATTTTCTTATGTGGTGCTAACATGGGTATCTTTTTAATCTTAATAGTTACAGGTTCGGTTAAATAGGAGAAAAGTTGCGTCTATTCAAGCACAAAGAAGTGCCGTTTACAGAAGTTGATTATCTCTTTTCATTTTTGAGATAATCGAAAAAAATTAAAATTTTGGCTTTTACATTTGTGTTCATGTTTTCCTTATTTGGCATTCAATCTTAATCTGCAAAAACTTTCTTGGGACGACTTTTCATCCACTTTCCATTTGTGGTAGCAGAAAGTACCTACTACGTTTCGTTTCTTCAGAATCATCATCAGGTTCATTTTTTCTTATGGCGCCATCTTACATTTTTTCACCATGAAATAGCCCATTTTTGTGAATAAAATGATATAACATATTTGTATGTTTAAATCGCATTTAGGCAAAGAATTTTAATAAAACATGATAAAAATTGTTTTTCCATGTAATCACAATTGCCGTGAAAACAAAAGTTTATCTACTTTGTCAACTCAAACGTCAAAAAACTTTTTTAATACGATTGTGTTTTATTGGGTTACAATGGATTACTCTAATGACGAAAAGGTTGACATGTTATTTGTGCTACTGCCAGAAGAAATGCTGAAAACGCGGCTGCAATGCATCGCGAATCATATCTGGAACGAAGACAACCCCATCAGCATTACTTATGCTGCTCAATTTCACGCAGGGATACATCTTTACCTTCTAAATTTTTTAATTCGGTAAATGCTAATACATTTTGCTCAATATTTTCGCATATTTCATAAACTGTCCATTGTCGCGTTAGTTGCGTTCCAATTTGCGAAAGTAACACTGATGGGGTTGTGTTTGTTCCGGATACGATTCGCGATGCATTGCAATCGCGTTTTCAGCATTTCTTCTGGCAGTAGCATAAACAAATAACATGCCAACCTTTTCGTCATTAGAGTAATCCATTGTAACCCAATAAAACACAAAAAAGTTTCTTGACGTTTGAGTTGACAAAGTAGAGATAAACTTTTGTTTTTGATTACAAGGAAAAATCTAAAATTAAAATTCTGGGCCTAAATGCGATTTAAACATACAAATATGTTACATCATTTTATTCAGAAAAAAATGGGCTATTTCATGGTGAATAAATCTAAGATGGCGCCATAAGAAAAAATGAACCTGATGATGATTCTGAAGAAACGAAACGTGGTAGGTACTTTCTGCTATCACAAATGGAAAGAGGATGAAAAGTCGTCCCAAGAAAGTTTTTGCAGATTAAGATTGAATGCCAAATAAGGAAAATATGAACACAAATGCAAAAGCCAAAATTTTATTTTTTTTCGATTATCTCAAAAACGAAAAGAGATAATCAACTTCTGCAAACGGCACTTCTTTATGCTTGAATAGACGCAGCTTTTCTCCCATTTAACCGAACCTGTATCTATTAAGATTAAAAAGATAGCCATGTTAGCACCACATAAAAAAATCACCCTGTATGTAGACACCTTAACATTTCAAGTTTACTAATTCTGGTGTCAAATATTTACAAAAAAGAGTCAAATCCGTCCTTATTCGCCCCGTTTGACGGTACGATTTAAAAACATTATTTCTATTTATTATTTTTTATTGTAAATATTTTATTATAAAAAGGCAAACATGAAAACAAGAAAATAACAAGTAAGATTAATAGTTATTTATGATGTTAATGTTAAGTGTTATTCGAAGGGTTAGATCACTCGCTACGCTCGTGATCTAATTTCCCTTCTCACAAAGTAAAAACACTTTAACACGTACATCATACAATTTTTTTCTACAAACATTATGAAACAAGGCACTAAGTACTTTAAAAACAGAATGACACTTTGAAGATTTTGAATATCTTGGCGCATCAATCTATTATTTCTTATAGGCACAAGTTCCAGGCCCAGAGACTCAGTAAAATCAGCGTTACAAAATTTCTGCAGTTCATCTTTTTTATATTTTCTGGAGTTAGGTTAAAAAAAACTGACTGGTTTGTAGAGGGAGTGAAAATAAAACTAAAATTGAAATACAAATAGGAAGTGAGAAGATAGAGGGAGTCGCGAATTTCTGCTATTTAGGAAGTAAAATAACTCGAGATGGTAGGAGCACTAAAGATATAAAACAAAGACTAGTGCAGGGTCGGGTTGTGTTTAACAAAAAGAAACAACTGTTATGCTCGGGCACGGTTAACGTAGAAATTCGGAAGAGACTCTTAAAGACGTATGTACGGAGTACGGCATTATATGGGTGCGAAACTTGGACAATAGGAGAAGCGGATCGAAAAAGAGTAGAAGCGTTTGAAATGTGGTGCTACAGAAGCATGATGAAGATATCGTGAATAGATAAGGTTAG
Source organism: Xestobium rufovillosum (assembly GCA_963966045.1). Classification (NCBI taxonomy): domain Eukaryota; kingdom Metazoa; phylum Arthropoda; class Insecta; order Coleoptera; family Ptinidae; genus Xestobium; species Xestobium rufovillosum. The sequence goes on from OZ014498.1 coordinate 14,124,264, forward strand.
CAATAGGGAGGTATTGGAAAGAGTTGGGGAAACGCGAAAAGTATGGAAGACAATAAAGAATAGGAGCGATAGGATGGTAGGATGGTAGGACACCTTCTTAGACAAGAAGGAATAGTTCGCGACATACTAGAATCAGATAGGAATAAAAAGAGGGAGGGGTAGGCCTAGATTAGACTACTGCTCTCAAATAATTAGGGATGTAGGATGTTCTACTTTTAGGGAAATGCATAGATTAGCTCAGGATAGAAAAGGATGGAGGTACGCGTCCAATTAGTCTTCGGACTGAGAACCTTATGATGATGATGGTTTACGAATAGATATTCTTGAACAAACAGGCTTAAAATTTCAGCATTTAGGGGTCATTTAATGAAATATTCCCGTTACTGGAATAATTTTTTGTTGGATTAATAATTATTCCCATATAGGGTTTCCAATCCCGGGATCCCGGTAAAATGTTGGGGGATTTCGGGATCGACATTTTACAAGGATCCCAAAAAACACCGAAATCTTCATTTACGCAAAAGGAACTTTTCTGTATTGCGAAATTGTTCCTGTATCCCACACGATGTTACGCCCATGTCCTTACAAGTTTCTATCAGTGCAGTGGGTCGGTTTCGGCGCCGTACTGCCGCGTGCGTAAATAATCCGGTAAATCACCGGTCGCCAATTGTATTTGCGTAAATACGTAAATTCGTTCGGGGTGTTTATTAGTTATACATACACAATGGCAGGAATGCCACTTGTACTTGTTTAACATCTTCCTGTCAGATTTAGAAGAGGTAATGGGAACGGGACAGGCAGGAGGAGTGATAATAGGGAAAAATAAATATTGGACACTAGCATATGCGGATGATATAGTCCTCTTGGCAAAGGAAGAGAAAGAACTAAAGGAGATGCTGAGAAGAATGGAACGATATTTGGAGAAGAAAGAACTAGTATTGAACACAGAGAAGACTAAGATTATGAGATTCAGGAAAGGGGGAGGAAGAAGTCGCATAGAGAAGTGGGAGTGGAAGGGGGAAGAGTTGGAGGAGGTTGGGGAGTTTAAATATCTAGGATTCACCTTACAAAAGAATGGGGGCCAAGAGAAGCATGTAAGAGAGGTAGTAAGAAAGGCAACAATAGCAATGAAGCAGGTATGGGGAATAGGAAAGAGGAATTTTGGGGGCGACTGGAAAAGAAGAGTAAAGTTGTTTGACGCATTGGTGAGCAGCGTAGTCATGTATAGAGCAGAAATTTGGGGTTGGGAAGAGAGAGAAGATAGGCGAGATCCAGGAAAAGTACATAAGATGGACACTGGGCTTAGATTGGATAACGCCAGGATACATGGTAAGAGATGAAACAAACAGAGAAAAACTAAGAACCAGGGCAGGAAAGAGAAAATGAGAAATATGAGGAAAAGTTTAGAGGTGGGGGCGGGAACGAGTTAGCCAGGCAATGTTGGGAAGAGGTACGGAAGGGAGAAGAGAAAAATCAAAATGGGAGGAGAAGCGAGATAAATTTTATCAGGATCGAGGTTATGCAGCAGAAGAAGTGGAGAACTTGAGAACAGCAGGATGGAACATGGTGAGAGAGGTAGAGGAGAGAGACAGGCAAATACAAGTGCAGGATAAAGAAGAGAAGATAAGACAATCAAGATACAACAACAAATATAAAGAAATAAGGACAGCGGGACTGCCGAGATATCTAGAAAGTAGGGGAAGGGAAGAGAAGATAATAAGGGTGGCAAGGTTTAGACTGGGAAATGAGATGAGAGGTGGAAGGTATTGGGAAAGCGAAGACAGAAGAATGTGTAGGGTATGTGGGGCGCAGAAGGAGACATGGGAACATGTGTTAGAGAGGTGCTGGTGGAGAGAGAACATGGAACAAGTGAGAGTGGAGATGATATTGGGGGAAAGTGGAAGAGGGGAGAAGTGGATGGAATTGATACAGAGGGGAAGGAACGAGAGGGAGGGGTGATTATACATAAATGGGAATTAGATAGGTCGAAATTAATTGTGAGGAGGTTTATTTATTTTTGTTTGTTCCATTTATTTATATGTTTATTTGTTATTTTGAATTGTAATCCCAAATGGGAAACAATAAATTGATAATCTATCTAATGGCAGGAATGCAACGTTTAGCGATTTTTCGTAAACGTTTAAACACGTTTATTAAACGTTTAAACGGCGTATAAACACGCACCCTACTTGTAACTTAATAATATTGCAATATTGTTTTGAAACTTATTAAGAATTCATAGTGAATTTACGTCAAAGTTCTTGAGCCATCCACTGTGTGTATAAATCATAAAATAATACCTATACCGTTGATTGACGACCGCCGCGATGGCGGCGAAAGTCCTCAAAGGGATGCAAACAATAAATTTGAAAAGTGCATGACGGTTTTGCAATATTTAAGTGGCCGCCTCGCTTTTGCTATTACGTGGTGCGCGCCTAGCACTAGCTGCGGCTTTGTTTATCTGAAATTTAAGGATACCTATATCTAAATTTTATTTGCATTTTGTTTAAACGTTCCCCTAAACGGGTAGTGTCCACACGTGCGGTTAAATGTTTAAACGTTACATCCCTAAATAGTGGTGTTTTCTATTTCAACTTCTGAATTTCGGGTTCGGGATTCAATCCCGGGATTCTAAATTTCGATCCCGAAATTCCGAATTCTGGAAACCCTATTCCCATACAAAGGACGGCTTCATTTATTTGAATATATCAATTTTTTAATTTTTTGTTCCATTTCGTGCTGTGCCTGTGCATCTCTTGTACCTGTCTAGTGACGGCACAGGCCATAGCGTATGGGCCCCTTTTGGCTCGGGCCTCCCCACAGTGCTTGGGTGTGGCTACGCCACTAGTTCCGGGCAAGATAGTAGAATGTGATGAAACTCACCTATTTATGCTATTATGTATAACAACAGACAAGACACAGCTTTGTTAGATGATTGCATCATGGATGTTAACACCACTTATGAATCCAACGACTGACTGAAAGAAACAATGTTCTGCATACGAAAGAGTTGTGATAGTCGTCGGTCAAAACAATGTTTTCATAACTAATTACAATACTCGCTTAAAAACTGACATTGTGTTCGCTCTATATTAAACTTGTCTGAGTTATATGCCCGATAGTCTGACTTAATGATTAAACAACTGTTGAATGCTTTTTTATTTCATTATTAGTTTATGTACATTTTCCACAGCATTTACTCTTATCTTTCATTGGTTTATAATTAGGTGTCCATGGTCCTAAAGCTTCATTAGCATAAAAATCCATCGGATAATAGAAAGTGTTTTGTTGTGGTAACCACTCTACATCACCCATAGCAACTGATAATTCATAAGGTGTTAAGAGTGGCTTAAGAAAAGCCGCACCCCAATCTATGGACAATCGCGGACAAGCTACTTGAACAAAAACTTCAACGTCATCAAACAAATTCAACTTGCCAGGAAAAATTTCTGACAATAAAATTACAATAGCTTCTTTATTATTCTCGACTAGGCGTTTACGCAAGTGGTCCACTACTTTTGAACTTCCTTGTCTTCCTAATGTACCCATTATAATTCCAAATTTATTTGCCGTCTGTGCGACGCTTATGCTTTTTTTTCGTATTCGCTGCATTTCTTCGTGGTTATAGTATTCTTTTGTAAATTTCTTATCATATGGATCATACCTATACGCTTGTAATTGTGGATTTGCAATCATGGCTGCTTCTAAATGAAACCGGCCATCTCCTGCAAGAAAAATAATTTTAGCCATATTCTCATTCGCAAATACGCAAAGACCACTTACAGACTTTGGACTCAAAATAATAAGTAACAGAAGCGACAGCTAGTGAATTCCCCTTGCTTATTTGTAAACAAATTATGTGACCTTGCGCCCTTATTCTGGTGGTATTTTTATCGAGATACGCATTAAGATTACCCTAAAATCATTTTCGGAAGCTGGACAGTACCTACTCAGTTTCCCCTTTTTTACTCATTTTATCAAGAAAACAAATTTATCAGTTTCAAAACTGAAATTTAAAATGCAATGTCAAAAATTTGAAGTTGACTGAAATACCACCCACCTGCATCAATTTTTTTTCGCTCAAAAGGCTTCAGTGTCGCATCCGTCATTTATTATTCTGAGCTTAGGGAAAGTATATCACACACAGCATTCCAATATTAAGCATTAAGGTGATTATTTCTTTTCTAGAACCAATGAAATATTTAATATTTTTCGTTTCAGCCATTTACGTCATTATTATAGTGACTATTCCATTAATTGAATTTTAAATCAATCAAATTTTTTCATTTCTGAATATATTAGGCCCGGTTTTTCAAAGAACCCAATACCGGATTAAGTCTGACACCGGCTTCGTTGCTATGCTACAACCAATCAGAAAGCCAGTATCATAGCAACGAAGTCGACTTCTATGCTGTTTCTATGGATACGTTTCCATGGAAATAAGTTGTTTGTTGGAGTAAAATGAACTCCAAAGCAACGTTATGAACATCATCCATTATTTAAATTTATGAATATTGATAGCGGCCAATTGACAAAAATAAGTTTTCGAACAAATAACTATGGTTACCCAAATTTACATAGCATGTCCTATGTGGACAGCTCTGTGCTGTGCCATGTTAAATTAAATTTAGCATGGCATGGCATGGCCTATGTGGCGAGGCCTTAAATCCGGTGTTGGCTTCTTTGAAAAACCGGGCCTCAGTGTATTTCAGTGGAAAAAGCACCTGCTAAAAATTTTATCGGGGGTACTAAGCCAATGGGATGTTAGGATTCAGGAAGCTACATGATTTTACAGCGATAAAATTTGAAAGCTTCCTTAGTTACCAGTTTGCTGCTTAGCAACTCAATTCATATACACGGTGTCCCAGCGAAAACTTGTACCCCCGTAAAACTCGGCAAAATAAACGTTTTGACAAAAATCCAAAAACACGTTGATTTTTATATCACAAGGGACCAATTTTTATATAATAATCATTCTTGCAACTCTAGCCCTGTGCGGGGGGGTAGCGACCCCCCCAAAATTTTTAAATGGGACGTTGGTGAAATGATCCCTACTTTGGAAGGGTTTTTCATTACTTACACAACCGTATTTATTTTATTCAATTCGATCAATTTGTTACCGAGAAATTTTGACATGTTGAATTAATAAAATACTTCGCGTACTACCAATGGAATAATTTATGAAGTGTATTGACCGGTTTCAAGATTTAAAAAATCTGATCATCAGAAAGTAAAGCAAAATCTATATCTATAAAACACAAAAAATGTTTCTACCTATGTCCGTTATAGACTCCGAAACGGCTGGACCGATGTTGATGAAATTTTCAGGCAATCTTCAGATTAGCCCAGCGGGTGTTCCTGTGAAGTTTGGTAGCGATCGGATCAACAGAATTTTTTTTCTTGGTTTTGTGAGAAGCCGGGGCTTGATATGACACATATCAACTGTCAGATTTGACAAATAAAATTCAGACCGTCAGAAAGTATTAAATAAATTTTATTTGTCAAATCTGACAGTTGATATGTGTCATATCAAGCCCCGGCTTCGCACAAAACAAAAAAAATTCTGTTAATCCGATCGCTACCAAACTTCACAGGAACACTCGCTGGGCTAATCTGAAGATTGACTTACAGTAGGTGCCGCGCGTGTCGTACCGGGACCGGGCAGCTAATAATTTATAAAGTGAAAATTGCCAGCAAACGTCAAACGGCATATTAGGGATGCAACGTTTAAACGTTTAACCGCCCGTGTGGACACTACCCGTTTAAGGGAACGTTTAAACGCAAGGCAGATAAAATTTAAATATCATTAAATTTCAGATAAACAAAGCCGCGGCTAGCGCTAGGCGCGCACCGCGTAAGAGCAAAAGCGACGCGTCGCGACGCAGCCGCTTAGATATTGCAAAACCGGCATGTACTTTTCAAATTTATTGTTTGCATCCCATTGACGACTTTCGCCGCCGTTGTGGCGGCCATCATTCAACGGAATATGTATTATTTTATGATTTATAACCCAACTTACAAACGACGTTTGATATTTTTCTAATTATTAAAGTTTTAAAACAATATTGCAATATTGGTAAGCTACGCGTAGGGTGCGCGTTTAAACGCCGTTTAAACGTTTAATATACGCGTTTAAACGTTTACGAAAAATCGCTAAACGTTGCATCCCTACGGCATATGTCATTCGCAGTTTATCAAGTTTCAAACGATTTTACCACAATTATTTCTTCAGAGGCAGCAACGCGCCGGGTACCAGCTATATTGTATATAAATTAATATGACTGGTAACAGTTGACAAGGAAACTTAAAATTGACAAAACAATACAAATAATTAAAATGGTAGTAGTAAAGTAAATAAACATTTTCTGATGAGATTTTTTAAATCTTGAAACCGGTCAATACTCTTAATAAATTATTCCATTGGTAGTATGTATTTTATTAATTCAACATGAATTACTACCAAGAAGTAACCCAAGAAAACATAAACTACATTTTGGCATGTGCTTTCTAATTCTGAAATTTTAAAAAAAGTTGTCCGATTGCCCATTCTATTCTGATTTCAATGAAACTTATCTTTGATATTTTTTTAAATATTTGCATTTTAGAAATCTTATAATATTGCCATAATATCATATGGTAAGTATGCTGTGATTTATTTTGTCATCCTTTTTTCACTCACTTAGTTCTTTAATTCTATGCGATTCTATGCCTATCTACTGTTAGGTGTAAGGCGGTGTGGTGTGTTGAGTTCAAAGACTTGGAGAATGGACGCAGCCTTCTTATGTAGGTAACAGCTGATTTTGTTTGAAAGCCTACATGATCGTAGGCCAGCGGGTTGCAGGGAGCGTTGTTTGTTATTATATTCAAGCAACCAACCGGGCAAATATTTCGCGATATTCTGTCTCCACGGCCACACCTGTTTACTACACAACTGGTCGGCTGCTTTGTTTTGCCTTTACCACAAACAAACGCTTAGACTGTGAATATTCCGGCGGCTTCAGTCGTAAATGTAAATAGCTAAGTCCAATTTCCAAATCTTTGGTTGAGTTTCTTCTTTTTTCTTGTGTATATTTCTCTCCATACTTTTCTACCTTGCGTCAATTGTCTAAATCCTGCCCATGTTTTTCTTTTGTTCTGTCCTTCTCTTATACCACCCTTCAGTTATTTTCTTGGTCTTCCTTTTTTTACTTTTCCCTAGCACTCGCATTTCGTACGCTCTTTTTGCAAGTCTATTTTCTGGCATACGACCTACATGACTGAACCATCTTAGTTGTCCTTCCACAATTTTATCATTGATAGGCTCTACATTTAATTTTTGTCTAAACACTTCATTTTTGATTTTATCTTTCTTTGTTTTGTTTTCAATTTTTTCTTAAGAATCTCGTGTCTATTGCATTTAATCGCGCCTTACGTTTATCCATTATTGTCCAAGTTTCACTGCTACATGTTGAGGTCAGTTCACTACTTCTGTTTTGATCTTTGCTAGTATTTCTTTTCTTCCTAAAAACGTTTTCTCCATCATGTTGTATATTTTTACCGTCTTCCCTGTTCTTTCGTTTATCTCCTTATCTATTTTTCCACTATATATGTATGTAGATCCAAGGTACTTATAGCTGTCTACTTGGTCCAGTGTTTTGCCATGTAGTCTTATGTTATGTTCTTTGTTTCCTCTAGAAATTGTCATTGTTTTCGTTTTCTCCTCATTTATTTTCATGTTAATTTTAATTATTGCAGGTAGGTCTTTCTCTGTCTCTGCGAATATTAGCTCCTTAAGTTCTGTTTGCTGCATTTTCCAGTGCCCCAGTTTTAAAGTCCTCTTGACTTTCTTTGATACCTTCATGGCCTCATCCAACAGCACACGTCCTTGTTTTAACCCTATTTTTGTTGCAAATGTATAATTCGTGAATTCCACTATTTTAGTATGTTTTTATTCTTCCATATTTCGTTGGTTAATTTGGTAAACTGATTTATTCCTTCTCCTCCCATATACTTAATCATTTCAGGCTTTATATTGTCTCTTCCTGGGGTTTTTCCTGATTTCAATTTGCCATTAGCTTCTATTTTTTCCCGGTTTATCATGTCTATTTCGTGTATATTTTCTTTTTCTTCCTGTTAATCCTTTGTATTTACATTTGACTCTGTCAATTCCTCGAAATATTGTCTCCTCTTTCCATAATTTTATCTTCCTCTGTAATTATATTTCCACTTTTTTCCTTTATGTTCATAATATTGTATTGTTTCTTCCGCCTTAGTTGTTTTAGTGTACCATAAAATAACTTTTGATTATCTCTATAATTTTCTGCAATTTTTTCACCAAAATTTGCCCATGACTCATGTTTTGCTTTCTTAACTACTGTTATCTTTACTTCTTTCAGCTTTCCTTGATATTTCTCATAGTCTTCTACCTTCCCTGTATTTAGATATTTCTTACGTTCTGTAGTCAAAAAACTGTTGTTTTGACACTTAGTAAATATCATGTAAAAGTCAACTTTTACATGATATTATTTATTAAGTGTCAAAACAAGAGTTTTTGTCTACAGAACGTAATAGTAGTTTACGTAACAAGCATGGAAAGTGACAAATTTCATACGAGCGTGAAATTTTATGCACGAGGCGTAGCCAAGTGCAGAAAATCACGCGAGTTTATAAGAAATACACTTTCCATCGAGTTATGTATACTATTTCTCAAACGACCCCTTAAGAAGATAAAGTTATTCATAAAACAGTAACTTTATTTAAGGATTTGTGGTCGATATTAACCGATGTCAAAATTTCCAAGTAGCCTACTAACTTACTATGAGCATAATATTATAATAATTCCGACCAGCTCATGAATGACACGTTGCTTTGTTCTCTTGTCCGCCAATTCATAATATGACCAGTTCGTACCTATATAAAATATTTAGGTCTTCTACGGAGTAGCCATTAAAATGTTCAACTGCCGCACCTTTCAAGAGATTTTTCTGATAAAAAATTATTAGATTTAAAAAGAGACATGACAGGATATTTATTCAGTAAACGTCAAAGTCTCAAAGCTGACTACAAAATATGAATGATCTGTGCGATTTTCAAAAATTACAGCACAGTTTTGAGTTTAGCGTACGCGTAACGCAATTGTCAAGTTTCCAGCCTCGGAAAGCGGCACGTTGCATACAGCAGAGTAGGCCAGAAACTTGACAATTGCGTTGCCCGAGTGCTAAACTCAAATCTGTGCTGAAATTTTTGAAAATCGCACAGTTTATTCAAATTTTGTAGTCAGCTTTGAGATTTTGACGTTTACTGAATAAATATTCTGTCGCGTCTCTTAAAAATAAAGTGACTGTTTTATGAATAAATTTGTCTTCTTAAGGGGTCGTGGGAAAAATAGTGTACATAACTCGATGGAAAGTGTATTTCCTATAAACTCGCGTGATTTCTGCACTCGGCTACGTATCGTGCATAAAATTTCACGCTCGTATATGAAATTTGCCACTTTCCATGCTCGTTACGTAATATACTATTACGTCTAGGATGTAAAAGACTTACATCCACCTACAAAAATCAGTGACATTATGTACTAAAGCTTTTTTGTTACGTTGCTATCTTTACTGAAGCGCCAAAAAATATTTGATATTAAAATATTTTGTGTAATAAACTGTAGATGACATACATGTCAAATAAATTAATTGTAAATGTCAAAATTTTCACTTGACATTTTTAGTAGTTAGTAGTAATTTTTGAACTGTAGGATACAGTTTTCAAAAAAACGCCGTCACTGGTAGCATGGGCACGAAGTCAACAAATCGTTCGCGGTATGACCTCCTCTTAACCAGTGGCGAAGCGTAGTTTTTGGCTGCGGGTAGGCTGTCCTAAATTAAATGAGTGAGGGTGGGGGGGTTGAAGAGCAAAAACAACTTACCTATTTTACTATTAGTCGATTTCAATCTACATATGCATTGTGTTTAATCGATGTTTAATAGACGCCAAACGAGCGGCTTCCAAGCCGAAAGAGGATGACCTATCCTGACAGTTCCTACTTGATTAAATTTAACAACCGCATAAATATGATGTGCAGAACATTCATGTTTTTTCATTTTCGCCGTCATATTTTTAAGCCCTCATTACCGACTCCCAACTTGCACCATTCAGTATCACTATCGAAAACCATGAACAATAAAAACAAAAAAGTCGGTTGCGAATGACACTGCCTGCCAACTACCAACCAGATAAAGTTAGTGTAGGTGCCAAATTTTGTGGAACTGTCGAATAAATTTCTCGCAGGAATATTTCCTTTCCATTTCCATTGATAGCAAAGGAGTAGCGATCTCGCCGCTTTAATTTTAAGTTTATCTTGCAAAGGTAAATTATTAAAATAACCATCATTATTAATTAAAAATTCTAATAAATCGGCACTGTTTAGGGCCGCTGCCATTTCTGAAAATAATAATATACAAGAAAGCGCAATGAGCGACATAACAAATCACTGCTTTACGTGAATTTAGGCTAATTTAGGCTAGCTAAATTACTAGCGTTCTGCATCTCTCCCCCACACACACCGGGCCGCGCCGCAGAGGTCTATGAAGTACCTTCGAAACAGGGCTGTGGACCTTCAGCCTCAGCCTGGAGAAAGGAACAACTGTTCTTTCTGTAGTTGCTGGCTACCCGCAGCGCGTATTTGATGTTCTGCGGGTTGCCGCCGCTTCAGCTTAAATGGAAATATTATAAATCGAAAATGTTTATGCATTCTGACTGCTAATAAAAAATAGGATGTCTACAGTCTGAAATATATACAGTGAAATCTCTCTTCAGCGGACACTTACGGGACCGACAAAAAGTGTCCGTTAATGGGAGGCGTCCGCTTATGAGAAAAACTACAGAAAGAATAAAAATCAAACAGGTACATCTGATATGATTTGTATTCACATAATGTATTACGTGTTTACATAAAAATTTAATACGTAACAACAGAGTGATGATAAGGTACGCTTTCGTTTACGCCGGTAGACGCGGCGTGTACCGGCGGCCGACACGCATTTGAACGTGGACGCACTGGCCGGCAGGCTAAATGCACAAACGAAAGCAGTTCTATTTAAATACTATTGGAGAAGTATAACACGTGTGTCGGCCGTTGGTACACGCCGCGTGTACTGACGTACCTTTTAGGTCAAGTAAAATATTTTTATTTCCTACCTGACAACGGAATTCCCTTGTTCCTGACTGCCGTGAACCATTCGTAACAACGTCTGTCGATCTCTCGTCCTTCTGTTTTGAATGAACTCCTCTTTTCGTTTATATTTGCATCAGAGTGCCACTTTTGCAAGAGCAACTCCTTGTTCTTTACAATTTCCGCTACTTGAGTTTTACTGATTTGAAACCTCTTAACCAGGGCACGTACACTTAACTTCTCTTTATTGTATACCTCAACAACGCCAATCTTTTGCTGCAACGTCAAAACTTTCCGTTTTGTTGCCATTTTTACGAACAGACAAGTTTTAAGCACTGTAGAGACACATTTGCTGCCGGGAAATCCCCGAATTCGTTGTGGCGCACACCGCCACGCAGATGTCTAAAGTGCCGCTGTCCGTTGAAAAGAGACTTTTGTTTCACTCAAGTGCTGTTTAGTCTTGTCCGCGTCCGTCCAAGGGAGAGTCCGTTGAGTAGAGAACAAAATACATGCTTCTGTTATGGAACAAGAACGGGACTATACAAAAATGTCCGTTAGAGGGAGGCGTCCGCTAAAGAGGGGTGTCCGCTATAAGAGATTTCACTATATAGGGTAGGCTGCGCCTTACAGCCTGAATGGACGCTTCGCCACTGCTCTTAACCTTCAAGTTCATCCGGAAATAAGCTACCGAGAATATTAATTCTCGATAGGGCATCCGTAAGTACCAAAACGAAACACCTACCTAAGTAAATTAGAGCATCCACGCATCGAAGAGTTGGAGCAGTACATCCTAGAATTTCTCCAGGTGATAATGGTTTAAACTGTGGTATCTTTATATCATATTTTAAATTGGTCAGTACAGTTGAGACTGCTTGTAACGTTGATACAAATTGTATCGTGCTTACTAATCCTAATTTCAATTTAACATCAGGAAAATTCAATTTTATAGTTTCTATAAAATGAAGTGGGTCAATTTGAATACCAACAAACACGTATAAAACTTTGAATGATTTTCTGGGATCCATTGGAACTAAACAACTATGTCCATAATGCACCAAAAGTTCCACATCCAAAGCTTTGGCAGTTAAATCATCTATACAACATGCTCCATATGTTACATCTCCCATTATAACTACATCTGCTTCAGTAAATTCACGGATGATATCTGTGATTGTGGTTGCATACAATAACAATCCTTCAGGCATTTGTAAAGCTACCATTTTGGCACCCATTTCTTGTATTCTCCATATCGTTTTTGGTATTTCAAAGTTGTAGTTTGAAGGAAGTGCATCGATAGCAGCTAGCAATTTATTATTCTGTAGTATCGACTTTGGTACTTTACTGACTTTATTAACTTTAAATACTTTTCTTTCTGGTTTCGCACTTATTATTACTGCGTTGTCGTCAGTCATTTTTGAACTGTTAATAGAGCATTATTTGTAAAATTTCTGTTACGACTCAATCGGATACTCACAGAAACAAGAATAAAAAAACATTGGAAATTTATTTTCAATTGTTGCTTTAGCAAGAAATAACACAGGTTATGTACAACAGACACATCTGTCAGTGTCAGCGGATTGCAGTCTTGGCAACCGGCGGTTGCCAACCGCAAAACTGAGAATAGAAAACTCTAGTTGCAGCGAACACATACTGGCGGACGGCGCAAACGAACTTTGTTATAGGGTAAACCATCCAATAGGATGGTTTGTGCCGCACAATGCTAGTCAATGGCCCCCATTATATTTTATATATTTCTTTAACGTTTGCAGTATCTAGGGTAAATTTTATTAAAATTTTTCATATTTGGCAACATTGTGTTTATCAAAGACTTATAGACTGGACCTAGCGTCCTTATGCAACAGCTGATTTTGTTTTGAAGCCTGTACATTCGTCGGCCAGCGGGTCGCAGGGATCGTTGTTTGTTATTATATTCAAGCAACGGACCAAGCGAATGTTCCACGATATTCTGTTTCCGCGGCAGCACCTGTATACTGCACAACTGGTCGGCTGCTTTGTTTTGCCTTTTCCACACACAAACGCTTAGACTGTGAATATGTCCTGCTTCAGCCCTAAATGTAAATAGCTAAGTCCCCTCTATAAGTCTGTGGTGTTTATGAAAGCTGTATTACCCAAAGACTTGTAGAGGGGACTTAGGGCTGAAGCAGGAATAGTCCTCACAGTCTAAACGTTTGTGAGTGGAAAAGGCAAAACAAAACAGCCGACCAGTTGTATAGTAAACAGGTGCTGCCGCGGAAACAGAATTACGCGAAACATTCGCCTGGTCCGTTGCTTGAATATAATAACAAACAACGGTCCCCGCGACCCGCTGGCCCACGAACGTGTAGGCTTCAAAACAAAATCAGCTGTTGCATAAGAACGCTAGGTCCAGTCTCTAGGTCTTTGGTATTACCGACCTAATTGTGTCATGTGAACTGTGGAGTGCGGAACAGTCTAAATCAGCGTTTGAAAAAGTGGAGTGCAACATTGCTGCTTTAAATGCACTTAAGTAATAAATTAAGTTTTTGACTAGGTCATGTATGTGTAAGATATTTTGTCCACGACTATCTTACAACATACTCTTTATACTTGTGTTTCTTCAATCATAATTAGATACATTAATCACTGCAGTGATTAATGAATATTATTCACTAAACCAGTAGGAACATCGCTTTGACCCTTTTTTACATTTATTTAGTAGGCCGCGATCGCGATGTGTCAGTTCAAATTGAAACGTCAAATCAGCAAGGTTTGCTTTTAATTTGAAATGCATATTCTAAAAAGGAAGATATAATGAGTAGTGAGAGTGAAAACGAGATTTCTTTAACAGCACCAGCAATAAAAGAAGCTGCAGAACTTGCCTCATTAGATTCATTGCCCAATAAAACAAGAAAATTATACCTGAGAGCATATGTATGAATCTTTCTTACACTGGAGAAGGGAAATGAAGGTAAATTCTTTCTGGGAATCTGTTTTGATAGTCGTGGACAAAGTATAGTATACAACTCGTTATAATGATACTATTATTACCTCGGATGATTACAAAACTCGCTCGCTCGTGTTGTAAACTTCATCCTCGGTAATAATAGCATTCATTATAAACTCTTGTATAATATACTATTTCTAGTACGCGATTGACGCCATTACAAACTTATTGTGAAAAAGCAAAATGTCAACTATTTTAATGTCAAATTGGTAAGTCGTTATTTCGTTGCTATCTCAAGTATACCGGGATTTTTAATCGACTTCAAAAAAAGGAGGTGGTTCTCAATTCGACTGTATTTTTTTATGTGTGTTACTCAGAACTTTTTTCTAGGTGAACCGATTTTGATGATTCTTTTTTCATTTGAAAGCTGGTGCTTCTCATGTGGTCCCATATAAATTTGATCAAGATCTGAGCTGACCAGCAGTTTTTGAGTTATCCTTAATAATGAGTATTTAATTGACTTCGACTACATTGATGATGTTCTCATTGTATATTGATTATTGAAGTCGGTTTTCTATTTTGTAGGACAAAAATATTATCATACTATTATTTGTCCAATCTCGCGATCGCTACAAGCGAAAAATTTCTGTAAACTTTTGACACCCGAAATAAGCAAAAATTTACAGAAGTTGCAATTTAGCAACCTTCGTTAAGGCATTGAAAAATGAAGTTGGCTAAGTTTCAAGTACAATACAGGGTGTCTCATTATATTTTGCCGCATTTTAACACCTTATATCTACCGAACCGCTTGAGGTATTAGTGTGCGGTTTGCACCAATGAGTGATGTACGACTTCAAGTTTTTTTTGACTACTTTGAAAATATTTTACTACCTACTCCCAGTTCATAAGGACCAGAAATGGTCACTTTTCATATTACTGCAATTGCAATTTTTTTAATAGGACACTCTGTATATAATAATTAAATGTTTAAAAAGTCGCATCTTTTAGCTATCCAACGGTATGCTATAGTCCTAGCGGTTAACGACAATTTTGGCCGAAACCCTGCAAATTGTGTTAAAAGCAAGAAACTTGGTCGGCAGCTTAAATAGATCAAATTAAGAGATTTTGCCCGCAGTACCCAAAAAAATACCCCGTAGGAGCAGCTCAGGGGCGGAACATATTCCAAGGGGCTTGAATTTCAAAAATAATTAAATAATAACCAATGTGGGCAAGTAATATGTCATTTTATATTGATTTGATATCGCTGAAGTCAATTCAAACCATATTTTATTTATAACTATAAAATTTTCAAAATGGCGGCCAAATTTCCAATTTTAATTCAAAATTTTGTTAAATTCCCTAATATTAAAAAAATTGTAAAATATATAACATTTTTATTTAAATTGCAGGCTTTTAACCTGTTCTATAGTGATATTTTTTGGTATCCCCAAAAATTTCAAAATGGTTGCTATTTTTGAAAGTAGATAAAATTTATTTGCAGTACCTATACCCTGTTGGATATGGATGGACGAACTGAGGGCATTATAGAAATTTAATTTTTGTTTCTCTTTTTACTTAACATGTCGGCAATTTGTTTTTGAAGATAACTAGACCTACATACAGGGTGTGTCACGACGAGTTCCTATTAGACGTTTGTGGAGAAGCGCATAATTCGGCTAATAATTAGCTCTTGCTAATACTCGTACTTGCACCAAGCGTGTAAATATACAGCAAGCAGTATTGCATGGTTCAAGTGTATAAGGCAAAGCACCGTACTGATGAGTCTCGAAATGACGAAACCAGTGGTCTACGGTTTTCTATGCACATTCGAAACATGCAATATTGAAAAACTTCTGACATACATAAGACTACTGGTGGTAGAGCAGGAAAGTACCTATGTAGAGATCTAAGGATGTTTCAAGCCCGACGATATGTTTGTGGTAGCACCCCGTATAAGATCTCGTAAAACCCAAAATCTGGATTTAGTTCTACTTGCCCGAAGAGTAGTTGTTCGAACGGTCCAGTACCACACAGAATTCTGAAAATTAGTATGTAATATCACGTTTTCAAATATTCTCTATTTAATGAAAATAATGGCAACTTAATCCAACTTATTCCGCTTATACCGGAAGTGGCACTTAACTTCCTTATTTTAAATAGAACTAATACCTAATTTTTTTACACTTTCCGGTTCTCCATAAAATTTTAGATGGACTTTATGTAACATAAATAACCTCTAAAAATGTCAAAATTTCCAAGATATACGCGAGTTTTCAAATTTTTTTACAGTTGCAGGGTACTCTTTGGCGTCTGCGGCAAAAGAAACAAATTGAAATCGGAACAATTGCGGGCGGTAGCATTAATGACAAAGGTCTAAATTAAAGTTCAGTGTACTCAAAGTTTGAAAATACTGCGAACAGTGATTAGGATGCGACATTAAACTGAGAAATCAAAATACTGCCAGAACTCAACAAAGTTAAATGGAACACCCTCTTTTTATGCACTTTTTGGATTTATATCGACTCCAACTAACATTTTCCGTAGAATCCAAAAAGTGCATAAAAAAGAGGACGTTCCATTTAATTTTATTGAGTTCTGGCAATATTTTGATTTCTCAGTTTAATGTCGCATCCTAATCACTGTGCGTAGTATTTTCAAACTTTGAGTTCACTGAACTTTAATTTAGACCTTTGTCATTAATGCTATCGCCGGCAATGGTTTCGATTTGAATTTGTTTCTTTTGCCGCAGACGCCAAAGAGTACCCTGCAACTGTAAAAAAATTTGAAAATTCCAGTATATCTTGGAAATTTTGACATTTAGAGGTAAAAAAATTAGGTATTAGTTCTATTTAAAATAAGGAACTTAAGTGCCACTTCCGGTATAAGCGGAAGTTGGATTAAGTTGCCATTATTTTCATTAAATAGAGAATATTTGAAAACGTGATATTACAAATTTTCAGAATTCTGTTGTGAGCGCTTCTCTACAAACGTCTAATAGGAACTCGTCGTGACACACCCTGTATGTAGGTATAGTTATCTTCAAAAATAAATTGTCGACATGTTAAATAAAAAGAGAAACAAAAAATTAAATTTCTATAATGCGCTCAGCTCGTCCATCCATACCCAACAGGGTATAGGTACCTACTGCAAATAAATTTTACTTTCAAAAATGGCAACCATTTTGAAATTTTTGGGGATATCAAAAAATATCACTAGAACAGGTTAAGAGCCTGCAATTTAAATAAAAATGTTATATATTTTACAATTTTTTTAATATTAGCGAATTTAACAAAATTTTGAATTAAAATTGGAAATTTGGCCGCCATTTTGAAAATTGTATAGTTATAAATAAAATATGGTTTGAATTGACTTCAGCGATATCAAATCAATATAAAATGACATATTACTTGCGCATCACATTGGTTATTATTTAATTATTTTTGAAACTCAAGCCCCTTGGAATATGTTCCTCCCCTGAGCTACTTCTACGGGGTATTTCTTTGGGTACTGCGGGCAAAATCTCTTAATTCGACCTATTTAAACTGCCGACCAAGTTTCATGCTTTTAACACAATTTGCAGGATTTTTTTGTTAACCGCTAGTACTACCAGATTTGATCATCGGTAAGGGGACAGTTGAGATTTTGGACTTAAAAAAAACTGCAGAATCGAACAAAGAAGCATAAAGTTATACGTAATTTCAAAATTTTAAAAACTGAAAACAATAAAATAACAACTAGGTATCTACAACAAATTTTGTGCTTCTGCAAAGATTTGCTTGATTTTGCAGTTTCTTTTTTGAAATCCAAAATCTCAGCTATCCCCTTACCGATGATCAAATCTAGCATACCGTTGGATAGCTAAAAGATGCGACTTTTTGAAAATTTAATTATATATAGGGTGTCCTATAAAAAATTGCAATTGCAGTAATATGAAAAGTGACCTTTTCTGGTCCTTATGAACTGGAAGTAGTAAAATATTTTCAAAGTAGTAAAAAAAACTTGAAGTCATACATAATAACTCATTGGTGGAAACCGCACACTAATATCTCAAGCGGTTCGGTAGACATAAGGTGTTAAAATGCGTGAAAATATAATGAGACACCCTGTATAGGTAAATCCACGTAACAATTTGTAAATAATGAGAATGATAAAATTTCTTCGAAGTCGAAACAATGACAGACGTCCGCGTACTGCGAGGCGAACTGCAACAAACAAAACAGTGGGGACTGTTTTTAATTTTTGTAAAATGTATACTGGTGTTAACAAATTCATTATTAATGTTATTATTATCATCATCATTATTATTATCAGTAATTTGTTGTTTTCCTCATCCGAAGATACGCGAACTACCTAGGCATTTATGAGTTTTTGGGCAAGGGAACAAATCAAGGTGTCATTCATGAATCGGTTGGAATATTATTCCAATATATACTCATAGTTATAGTACCTAGTCTATCTGTTTTGAAATTTTGACATTTACTAACAAATAATAAATCATTAAATAAAATTAACTGTTTTATGAATAGGTATTTTACTTTCTTAAGGAGTCATGGGAAAAATACCACAACTTTACACTCCTGTAACTCCGTTTCTGTACATCCCAGGCACCATCCATAAACAAACCGTAGGATATGCGTTGATTCGTCCTCTTTCTAACTAGCCCAAAATCAAGTTCGTATGTTTCAAAAAGTATGGAATGTAACAGCACCGAACGCTTCAAAGTCCAAAAAATTCGTTTCAGTCCTTATAATATCGCCCCCTCAAATCTTATATCGTCAATTTTTTTCTGGAGACCTTCAAAATGACACCAAAAATACAAACCTAGCTTGCGCCTTGCGTACAACTTGCACAAATTCACAAAAAGTACAAAATTTCCGAGTGTCACACAAATCTCTAGTTGACTCCCATTCTAGCGTCACACTTCAATGCCTTAAAAATTTTCAATGTTAAAACTGTCCAATTTTAATAAATGAAATACAGTTATACGCGAATTTTTCTTCTTTCTTTCAACAAAGTTACAAACAATAAATTGACAAGTTTGTTCAAATTAAGTACATGCGTGGTAATATTGAAGATAGGTAATTCAATTTTTATCTTAACCACTTCATAGAACGGAAAAGTTTCTAATTTTGAAGATGTATTTGAACTTGGAATATACGCGCATACGAATGAAAAGCACGGAGCTTTTATTGATCGGACGGAAATCGTGTAAGGGGACTATCGACTGTCCGCAGTGCCGAATTGGCTATGGCCGCGTAGTGATAGAGCATCCGTGATGCCTTCTTGACTAGTCTTTGACGGCACCATGTCGTCAATATCCGCCCAGGGGGTGGTGGAGCGTGCCTCTGCCGAGTTATCTAAAAGAATCAACGGACTCGGCTTGCGAGGAAGCAAACACCACTCAACCAAAAGTAGTGTAATGGAGCGTGTCACGAACGTGTTTTGTGGAAGCAGTAACGCAGCAGTTGCAGCTCCCGAAAAACCCTCTCGTTTGCTGTATGGACGGTCAACTAAGCCTGCTGCAAATTCCATTATTATTTCTTCCAAACGGCATCGTTTACCGCAAAGTCATCTTTCCTGGGAACAACTTATATGCGACGAGAGATTCTTAGCACGATTCTTTTTGTATTTTAACGCAAGTGAAAGATGTGTTTTGGCGCAAGTGTGTACTCGATGGAGAGATCTATTGTATAGGTCTCCAAAATATTGGACAGGACTTGTACCAGTGTTACAGTGTAGGGAACTGAAAAGCGCACAAGGTGTGGAGAGAGCCAGATTGTATTCATCCTTGCTTAGGCGAGGTTTTCATAGTCTCTGCATGTTGGGCGCTTCAGATGAAGATGCTGCAGATTTAGTTAATTCATTTCCATTGGCATCAAAACACGTACATTCTCTTATATTACGCTGTTCAAGTATCACTGATCGGGGGTTAGAAACACTCCTTGATCATTTACAGGTTAGTTAATTATCTTCCTAATTTTAGTTTTTAGATACAACTATAAGTAAGCAACTTTTTAAAATACTTTAAAAATTTTTCATACATAAATGATGTTCATTTCATGGAAAATATTTTCATTCTTGAACTTCAGAGTACCTACGTTGCAACATGACCAGATCGCCAAATGGCCACGATTGGCTTCTTTTTGTGTGTCCGGTGCCCGGTCAGATAAGGGAATCACGTTCCCAGAATCATTCCAAGGCTAGAATGGAAACGGCCCTGAGCCATATAAAAGTCATAAGATTGACCAAGATTTATGTGTCTTTCACTATTTGTACCTAGTTTCTGACAATAACCGCTGATAACGAGTATGGCATAATGGTTAGTACTTTCGTCTCGTGCTCCAGTGCGCTTCGGTTCGATTCCAACCTCGACTGCTTTTTTGTTCTATTCCACCGTTTATTTTTTACTTAAAAAATCGATCAGGTTATCGTCAGTCGAGCGGAGGCCGTTAGGCCGGAGCGAGTCTGTGTCATTTGATATAAAAACAATTTATATATGTAGATAGCAGACGTTTATTCATTATCTGATTATCTCTTGAAAACAAAAAACCTGCAGTCTGCTCTATCGCTTAGGATCGGTCAACCTTAGGACTTTTACATGGCTCAGGGCCGTTTCCATTCTCGCCATTCCAAGAAAACAATAATACCAATAGGAATTCATGGATAACTTCACATTCGAGTATTTTCGTAGCTCCAACATATCTGTTTCCTAGACTCCAGTGGCGGCGCTAGGGGGGTGCTGGGGTGGGCGGGAGCCCAACCTACAAATCCAAGCGCCGGTCGCCGCCCACCCTGGCCACCCGCTGTTGGCTTGAGGCACCACCGGCACATCTCTACTTCTCTACGCTGAAGGGCGAATCTTCGGCGAGCCGGCATCCGGTAGCATTGCGTATGATGCAGGATAATATAATTTTAATGAAATTATTGCATGTGTTTTAATTTGTTGGTATTTTTTTTGCTAACTAAGTCCACCGCTTGCCCCCAAATTATTTTCTTTCGCCGGCATCAGCCTACCCATTTTAAAAGTCTAGCGCCGCCACTGCTAGTCTCTTGTCCATTATACACAGTGTCCCAATTTCGAGGCGTCAGTATGGGTAACTTGGTTAGTATTATAGATACAAAGACGGTTAAACGGGGAAAGTTTATTACCCCAAATCTACATTCAAATTTAAATGTTTTTTGGTTTTTAAGATATCTGAAGAAAATGCATGTTTCAGTTTTTTATCGATATTCTGTCAAAATTTTGTATTTTTCGAAAAAGAAAGCAAAATAACGGAGAATAACAATTTTGGTAGGTTGTACTTAATATATCGTTGGAAAATTAATAAAAAGCGCTATTCTAAAATGCAAACCAAATAATTGACGTCCATAACTTAAGAGAGATGGAAAAAACTGACAGGATCACCCAGCGAGTCTTTAAAAAGTGCCATAACAATGTTCAAATCCCAGCAATGTAAAATTAATAATTAAAAAAATTTCGATAAAAAATGTAAACTCCTTGTTTTCTTCGGATAGGTAGGTACTCGTACCTATCTCAAAAACCAAAAAAGGTTCTTAAAATTTGCTTGTAGATTTGGAGTGGTTATAGTCGGGGAGCAGACCGCCTGAAAGATGGATTTTAAACACCCCCTAGACAACTCGAACACACACAAAAATGAAGCTGATTGACCTGCCGGATTTGAATTTTGAGGTCGCGAAAAGATCGGGAATTGCGAAAATGCCGAAAAATCGATTTTTCGTAAAATTTTCTTAAATCCATTTTCGACCATTTTTAATACTTTTCTTGTTGTACCTATTTCAGCAACGAAAAGAGTTAGAGATCTGTTTTTTTCATGGAATATGCATGGAAATGTGCTGATCATCACAGTGTACTCACGTTGCCTCTAAAGTTTTACAATTTTATGAAAAAAAAATGTTTTCTTGCTAGACCACAAATTTGTGTAATGTATTTTTCGTGTACCTACTGGGTGAGCATAAGTAATCTTATTCTTCGGAATTAACATAAACATACGAGTATGTAAGACCAAATTTACGGACAAAGGCTGGAAATTATTTTTGGTGAAGAAACGAAACATTAACATTGTTGCTGATACGTTGATAGGCAGCGTCATAAGTGTTCGCGCGCTTTTATTCTTGATAAAAACGTTTTGTTGTATTATTAGCGATTTATTAGTAATAATAATCAGTAATTAATATATTTCTTTGTATGTTAAGTTGCGGAGGTGCAGTTTTTAAGATGAAGAAATCTGAATGTCGTAAGCTTCTTTTTTATCATGCACCGATTTCTTGAAAAATAGGATATAGATTATGAAAGAATTTGGTTTCATAGATACTTCTGCACGTTTAAATTTGTCATTCTGCATTGTCTGCCAAAACTTTGCAAAAAGTAGCAGAAGAACGATATGAAGCATTACCGTATGTAACAGCCTGTAAATCAGATTCTAATTCTATTGCTCTAAGAAAAAGGCTTGAAAATAAATGTCAATTTTCTTCTCAGCACCCGGTTTGGCACTCTCATTGTAGATCTTACACAATACTTTTTTTATAATAAACAGCCGGAAACTGTGGAAGATTCACAATCAAAAATCAGACGATCCAAACCCATAAAAAGCCCAAATAAAATATATTTCATATGCGACAAAGCACGTGATCCTAAGGGTAATCATAAACTTTTACTTGTCGGTACCTACTTTCGAGAGACAAAATGAAATTTTTAAGAAAGCTATGGAACTTAAAGGCGAAATGCTACATAAAATCCAAGGTTCCGGTGATAATTGCGTTGATATGATTGCCAACGATTTCCAGTATCACAATTTTTATTTAATTTTTTACGTTTGTAAAACCCAAGGTACAAGCAAATCACTTCTGAAACAAGACCCAACATTTTTTGATATATTCTTTCGAATTGTACCTACTTACTCTGCAACGTAGCGTACTGATTGAAGAAAATCTCTTAGGTATTGCTGATATCAGAAGACTACTGCATTCAGACTCTTCAATATTGAATAAAATCACCTTCAACATTCAGATCTTAAAAACTGCACCGCCACAACTTCATATACAAAGTAACGTATTAATTACTAATTACTATTACTAATAAATCACTAATAATACAACAAAACACGCGTTTATCAAGAATAAAAGAGCGCGAATACTTATGTCGCTACCAAGCAACGTATCAGCGCGGCTAGCGTGCACAAATTATTTATGTTTAACTCGCCGTAACTTTTTTAGCAACAATATTAATGTTTCGTTTCTTCACCAAAAATAATTTCGAGCCTTTGTTCGTATTGGTCTCACATATGTATATGTCAATTGCAAAAATAAGATTACTTACCCAGTACATGAAAAATATATTACACAAATTTGTGGTTTAGCAAGAAAACATTGTTTTTCATACAATTGGAAAATTTTAGAGGCAACGTGAGTACACTGTGATGATCAGCGCACTTCAAACTTCAATGTATAGGTATTCTATGAAAAGAACAGATCTAACTCGTTTCGTTGCTGAAATACAACAAGAAAAGTATTAAAAATGGTCGAAAATTGATTTAGGAAAATTTTACGAATAATCGATTTTTCGATTCCCGACCTTTTTGCAACCTCAAAAGTCGAATCCAGCAGGTCATCTTTACATAAGAATCAGCTTCATTTCTTGCGTGTGTTTGAGTTGTATAGAGGGTGTCGAATTAGAGCACCTTGCTCTCCGACTATCATAAGATTCTGAAAAACCTTTGCATCTAACCAAGTTGCTGATACTGTCGCCTCTAAATTGAGGCACTGTGTATGTGAGATGTAACGCACCTTTCGCCTCTGGGTGGACTTAGCCCAACTTGTCAACAAGCAAAATTATCGAAAAAATTACCGAAATAATACACGCTTCTATACCCAAATGAAATGTTCCTATTGGTCAATTTGACGATGAAAAAAATAATCAAAACAAACGAAAAGAAAATACATAATAAATTAAGTCCTTATTTGAATACATATTTGTTTTGGATTTGGCCGCTTGTAGCAACTTTTTGTTGGAAGTAACGTATTTGTAAAATTCTTTACAAGAATAGGTGTAATTTACCTTTATCTGTAGTTCTGCTTTGACGTGTTCTACGTATAAAAGATTTCTAGTATCGTTCCAATGTTGATTAAATGCGTAGGTTATGAGAAATCGGGACAATTTGCGTCCCGCCAAGGGTATGAGCGGGACGCGAACCTTAAAAAGCGGGAAATCCCGCCAAAATCAGGACGGTTGGCAACCCTAACACCGATTCACCACTACGTAAAAGTCGTAGAGCGTAGCCCACGGGTTCATCTAGTAATGTTTAAATGCTAACTCGGGAGATAAGTGGCGCGTCACAAACGTCAAATTTTCATTCCAAACAAAACAAAGCCACGTGCTTTCTGACGTTTTAACCTAACCTCTGAAATATAATTATAATTACATATAGTTGTTTTCAAGTTTTTACGCGTAAGCCCAACACACAAATTGAAAATAAACTGTTTTCACTGCAAAACGTCTATAATTATATTGCAAAAACTAGTTTAAGACGTTGTAAATAATATCGATAAACGTCAAATAGCACGTGCTTTTGTTTTGTTTGGAATGAAAATCTGACGTATGACGGAGGCACTTAGGTCCCGAACTGTCGTCAAACTTTATAAAATACTGTTATTATTATATTTTAGTTTCATTCGGAAATGTGCATGTAATTCTTGTGCTATACATATATGTACAGTGTGTCCCTGAATCACCGAATGGGGTTACAAAGGGAGAAAAGAACTTATTATTTTTAATGTATCGCTCTTCATAAAAACCCCGGCTTGTTCTTAAACTTCCGTCACATGCAGGGTGTTAAAAAATATTGTCGAAAGTTTCTGCAGCGTATAGTATTCATTGAAATAAGACGAAAAGTGCCAATAAATATTTGGCTTAAAATATAGCTCTTGGGAGTTACAAGCCTTTAAAGGGGTTCAGATGAAACTGAATCTTTTCCATTGGTTTACTGTAATGAAAATTTTCCAAATTTAAAAACGCATAAAAAATTCGTAAAATACATTGTGATTCGCGGTGTTGCCACTTTACGAATGCTGTCCCCAGGCTACAAAATTAAACTTGACATATACAGGTTGTCCCAGAACGTTTTACACAGGTTTATAGCTCCACAACTGTAATAGATAACGAAATTGAACAAAAACTACTTTGCAGTGTTGATGAAGAAGTACATAACATGAAGAACGTAACCACCCCCGGGGCTGCCACCTCCCACATATTTTTTTAAATAGCAACCTGTATTATTCTGTGAAGGATCGTAACGAAGAATCAAGTTCTCTACCTAACATTTTTTTTGAAATTTAAAATTGACCCATCAATGGTGGAGAAGGCCATGGAATTATTAACATTAATTTAGAACTGATAAACACATGACTACCGGCTACTGACGTAAATGTACGGTTCCCTCTACTAGAGAGAACCGTACGTAAATGTCAAAGTTAATTTGAATTAACTGAAAATCAGTTTTGTGTTGTGTTGTGTTCTGAAATACCTGCTTTATTTTCGCCATAATTATGCGTATGTTGGCAAGCGACATGTAACCAATATGAGGCAAATTGAGGCAGTAATGATCGCCCCAATAAAAGTAAGAGGACATACTTAAGTGCCTCCGTCATACGTCAGATTTTCATTCCAAACAAAACAAAAGCACGTGCCATTTGACGTTTATCGATATTATTTACAACGTCTTAAACTAGTTTTTGCAATATAATTATTATAGACGTTTTGCAGTGAAAACAGTTTATTTTCAATTTGTGTGTTGGGCTTACGTGTAAAAACTTGAAAACAACTATAATTATATTTCAGAGGTTAGGTTAAAACGTCAGAAAGCACGTGGCTTTGTTTTGTTTGGAATGAAAATCTGAAGTTTGCGACGCGCCACTTATCTCCCCCGTAGAGGGAAATGAAAATATCAATCTGGCAACTCTGCAATTGAGGTGACCTTCACACTTGGCAGCTAGGGAAATCGCAAAATCAAAACATAACCCCTAAAGTCTGACAGCTACCTCAATGATTTTCGAAAACTAAATGCGATCTAAAAGGCTGAAAAATGAACGATAATACGCACAGAACTTATTTGAAAGGTGGTAAATGTCAATAATGAAGAAAACAAAGTAAACAACCAGTAAGTACAGACAATATCCAGAGTCCCGCTAGGTGACGAAAATGCAAAAACATAACAGGGTAAATCACGGCAAATACTATTCAACCTGATAAACTAACAAATGTGGTATCTAGAAATGAAGTAAATCTACAACGACCTAAGAGAGTAGTGCCGAGGGCTGGGACGGAGGCATCTGCAAAAGACAACAACTGTGATGGCAGCTAAGGAGAGCAACATCATTAATAAAATTAAATAAGCTAGAAATAACAAAACAAACATTCCTAGCACATTGTAAGTACCCTCGTAAGTACCATAATTTTATATGAATTTAAATAAATATATTAAAATCCAGAAAATGTTGTAGTATGAAATTACAACGTTACACTGTCACAGTCAGGCTTGTTTAAAATAATTTATTATGCCCCTTAGCTCTTATTAATCCATGTGCGGCAAGAAACTATAGAAGGTATAAGTTTCTAGAAGTATCTTGCTTACTCATCAACAATCAATCACTTAATTATTCCATTTTTAGTTAGGTACTAGATAATCTAATTTGCCTCCAGAATAACTAGTTTATCACGAAATTGCCATCAATTTCAATACAACGATCTGCTTGTTCATTTATGGTCACCAGTAAATGTGATTAATGAGTGATTTTATTGAGTAATCTAATAACTTTTTTTTTACCAAATTGTGGCTACGAAACTTTCAATATGAACATCTATTCAAAAATTAAGTCAGGGATAACACGAACGACAAAAATACACATTGAATTTGTATCAATTACCAATTAAATATTGCAAGTCGACACAACCGTAGATTCCTGCCAACAGGCGCTGAACCCGCTTTAGCTCCAGCACTTGCAAGCCATTCTTTTCTGCATGTTTATCCAATTTGCGAATCAAAGAGGTATAAATTAGCAACATTTCCTATTTTTTGATAAGTAGATAAATTACCTAATTGTTGCTACTATGATGGTGATCGCAAGAGAATATTTTATTTGGTGGCAAATCAGTAATTTCGGCCACGCATTATTTATTGCGGTGCACTGAATCGATTTCGAGCGTGCCAAAAACGTTGAACATTTTAATGGCTACTCCATGAAATACCTAAATATTTTAGGTACGAACTAGGCATTTATGAATTGGCGGACAAGAGAACAAATCAAAGTGTCATTCATGAGCCGGTCAGAAATATTCGAATATGCTCCTAGTTACTTATAAATTTTAACATCTACTTAGGGCCGTCTGACACGAGACTAATTTCAGTACTAAATTTAGTTTAGAGTTTAGTTTGAAATTTAGGGTGACAACAGAATTGTGTATGGCAGGTAAGTACTAAAATAAGATCTGTGGGATCAAAAATAAGAATTATAAAGACAAATATGCCAGAATATATTTGATACTTAACATTTGGATCAATGAGCATGCCCACATAAAGTCTGAATAATATTACTTGGCGTATGGGTTGACATATGCATGTGAACTAAATTGTTTCGACATTGACAGTACTGTGACACTAATACTAGTTTCCATGATAACCTAATTAGTATGAAACAAGCAGAGAGGTACAAATACATTGTTATCCAACATTAAATGAGAATGAGTGAAATAAAGAGTTACAATGGAAAATCTTGATTATTTCATCTTACGTTAATAATTAGCAGCCATATCAACTGGTTGCGTGCGAGAGAGACATTAAACTAACATAATGCGTAGACTATTTCAATCATACGTCAAGTAATATGATTCAGACTTTACTTATTCTAGTATTTATCTGTCATACGCAATCCTGTTGTCACTCTAAATTTCAAAATAAACTCTGTGCACGCTGAAATTGTATTGAATTTAGTACTGAAATCAGTCTCGTGTCAGGCAGCCCTAACACTAACATGGGCAACAAACCATAAAGTTACTGTTTTGTGAATAAACTTGTCTTTCTTAAGGAGTCATGGGAAAAATAGTGTACATATGCATAACTCGATGGAAAGTGTATTTCATATAAACTCGTGTGATTTCTGTACTCGACTCACACTCGTATGAAATTTGTCACTTTCCATGCTCGTTACGTAATATACTATCAGTGTATAGCTTGTTGCTAATTTGAAGAGAAAAGTTAGGAAGCAAGTCAGTTAATAATAATAATACATAATAACATTTATTGCATGTAAATAAATAATACAATAATACAACGGTGGAAATTTCCGCAAAGCGTATTTTAATAACCACCACACAACAAAAAATATAAAGCTCTGGACAAATAACAGTGTATATGTAGTTTATAAATGTAACAAGGCACCTGACACATAATCTCTAATTTTACGTTTAAGTAGTAGTTTAAGTAGTCGGGTAAGACGTTATACACATGACCTGAAAGGTAGTATAAGCAATTTTTAAAGAATTCAGTTCTATGCCTAGGTATGGAAATTGCCTCTTGGTTTCTTACGTTTACTTGATGTGTTTCACCACGTCTAATAATAGCTTCAGCAAGGTAGGAGGGAGCTCCTATGTGAAAAATTCTATGCACCAAACAGCCCATATGTACAAATCGTCTTTGACCCATATTATTCCTATATACATCAACCACATGATCTCTACTAGAAAGGTTATTAACAAACCTCACGAAGGAGTTTTGTATTTTCTGAACCCTATACTTTTTAAAATTTGTCAGAAAAGGACCATAAACAACGTCCAAGTATCCAGGAATAGAGAGAACTAGAGAATTGATTAGTATTCTTTTTACATCACGATTCAAATTTTTATATATGTATTCATAACGTCGTATGTATGGAGTACGGCATTATACGGGTGCGAAACTTGGACAATAGGAGAAGCGGATAGAAAAAGAGTAGAAGCGTTTGAAATGTGGTGCTACAGACGCATGATGAAGATACCGTGGATAGATAAGGTTAGCAATAGGGAAGTATTAGAAAGAGTTGGGGAAAAGCGAAAGGTATGGAAAACAATAAAGAGTAGGAGAGATAGGATGGTAGGACACCTTCTAAGACACGAAGGAATAGTTCGTGACATACTAGAGTCAGAGATAGGAATAAAAAGAGGTAGGGGTAGGCCTAGATTAGACTACTGCTCTCAAATAGTTAGGGATGTAGGATGTTCTACTTTTAGGGAAATGCGTAGGTTAGCTCAGGATAGAAAAGAATGGAGGTACGCGTCCAACCAGTCTTCGGACTGAGAACCTTATGATGATGATTCATAAATTGATTTCAGAGCATAAAATGACCTGTAACAGATATTATTAATGTGACCATTAAAAGTCAACTTTCTATCCATGTAAAAACCCAGATTTTTTACTTCAGTTTCCCAGGCAATATTAGTATTATCAATTTTAATATGTAGAACCTCGACATTAGTGTTATTCTATGAGAATAATATAGCTTGGGTCTTACTTGGGTTTATAACGAAGGAGTTTTTGAAAGCCCAAGTAGCTATATCCTTAAGTTCAGACTTAATAGTCTCTATTGCAGCAGGCAAGCCCTCTACCGATGTTGGGATGTAAATCTGTAGATCGTCTGCATACAAATGATACATACAATGCTTTAAAGTGCTAGTGATATCTGCAGTGAAAATTGTGAACAGTAAGGGGCCGAGTATGGATCCCTGAGGTACCCCACTCTCAATATCTCTCCAACCCGAAATTTCTATCCCAGTAAGAGTTCTTGTTTTCACAGCTTGCCGCCTGTTATGCATATAGCTGCCGAACCAGCCGTTTGTTTCAATTCCATAGTACTTAAGTTTACTCAAAAGTAATTCTATATTTAGCGAATCAAAAGCTTTTGCCATATCAACCAGTACCAGTGGGCAACAGCTATGTCGCTAGTAATTTTCAGCAATGCCGTCGCACATCCATGATTAACCCTAAAACCAGATTGATATTTTGGTAGTAAATTCTTTAACTCAATGTAATCAAGTACCTGGTTCTTGACAATCTTTTTTAATAATAATTAATAATATAACTTTATTTAGCATAGCTATTTACATTACATATCTGAAAAATATTTTCTAATCCTAAAACATTTTCTAATCCTAAAACAATCCCCAAATTAAACATTACCACATCTATTCTTTTAAGTGTAACGCAAGTAATTTTCTAAAAGAATTTAAATTGTCACAGTCACGCAAATTTCTTGGCAATTCATTAAATATACACAAGCCCTTATAAAATAACGATCTACTTGTACGTTTCTTATTGACCTTCTCGATATAGAAGTTATCGGCATTCCTAGTTGGATAACAATGTACAAAATTAACATAAGTAATCCTCTCATGCAGATATGCAGGTAACATTTTCATTTTTATTTTAAATATACACAGCAATGTATTAAACAATATTCGTTTTTCTACAGACATGAAGTTGAGTAGACTTAACATTAGTGATATAGGTGTGTATCTGTTGCATTTAATTATTATTCTCATTTGCATCTTTTGCAACTGCTGAATCATATTTTTGTTTAAATTAAATAACACCGCTGAGCAATATT
Organism: Xestobium rufovillosum; assembly: GCA_963966045.1. NCBI lineage: Eukaryota > Metazoa > Arthropoda > Insecta > Coleoptera > Ptinidae > Xestobium > Xestobium rufovillosum. The sequence continues at coordinate 14,154,980 of OZ014498.1, forward strand.
CCAAATGTGGGGCAATTAATGACTTATATATAACCAGTCTAGCATAAAAAGTTAATGACTTACCAATTCTACCAAGGAAGTATATCTTTTTTGACAGTTTGTTCATTATATATACACAATGATTCCCAAAATTTAACTCCTCATCAATCATCACTCCCAGGTACTTCATTTCGTGTACGTTTTGTATCTTTTGATTACTCATTTTTATTTCGGCCAAATTCAAGTCAATTTTCTTCAGATTATACTTGTTGCCCACTACCATATATTTAGATTTTTGAACATTTATACACAATTTATTATTACAAAGCCATTCATATATATTACCCAATATCTCATTCATAGTTTCACACATGTTGTTAAAATTTTTCACAGTTATATATATCATTGTGTCGTCAGCAAACATATTAATTTGGCATCCATCAGCACACTTCAACATATCATTCACATACAATATGAACAATATAGGTCCAAGTACAGTACCCTGAGGTACACCGTGGGTCGACTCTAATCTACTTGATAAAGAACTCTTATATTTCACTACTTGGGTTCTGTCACTTAAATAAGATTGAAACCATTTCATAACGTTGCCACAAAAACCTATTTTACCCAGTTTATTTAACAACAGTTGTCTATCAATTGTCTCAAAGGCTCTCTTAAAATCCAAAAATACAACCAAAACCATATTGTCATTATCAATGTCCTTCAACCACCTGTCACTTACATTTAATATCAGAGATTCACACGAATGATTTTTACGAAATCCAGACTGATTTGGCATTATTACACTATTTTTATCACAGTATTCTATTAATTGGTTTTTCACAACAATTTCCAAGACCTTTTCATAGACTGGAGATGTGTTTAGTGGTCTAAAATCTTCGCAACATTTACAATTATTCACCTTAGGAGCTGGAATTATTGTCGAGGTTTTCCATTCTGAAGGGAACTTGCCATTCTGTAGTGAGCAATTAACTATGTCCAACAATCTGTTTCCTATTACCTCACATGCATCCTGCAATACCAATGTGGATATCCCATCTTCACCTGATGTTTTTTTAAGTGATTTTACGATTGATTTTATTTCAGACATTTCCACGTGCTTAAAGGATTCAAAAGTACTCTTAGCTTCTACATGTCTCAATACATCACCATCATTGTCAAAAACTCGTATACTATTCAAAATGCTCTCGACACTTTTAACAAAATATGTATTAAATTCGCTTGCTATCACTTGTTCATCAGACAATTCAACACTGCCAAACATTATATTGCCACTTGCTGTTTTCCTCTTATTTGGTAATAATAATTTTAGATTTTTCCACATGTCACTACAATTTTTTTTATTGTTGTCAATTACATTTGTACAGTAGTTTTGTTGTGCCTCTCTTACCATTACTGTTACCCTGTTTCTTAATCTTTTGAAATCGTCCCAAAGCTGATCATTTCCTACATGTCTATTAAAAGTTGCTGCCTTATACTTAATGTCTCTTTCATTCATTGCTTGTATAATTTCACTGGTCATCCACTTATTATTTACATACTGTTCCCTCACACACATCTGCACCATAGGACACATCACATCAAGTACCTCTATAACTGAGTTTATAAAACAATTCGCCATCTGATCCACATTGTTAGATGAGTTACTCCACTCAGTTTTTACCAATTCAAGTTGAATATATTCCTTGCTGTATCTTTTAAAATTGCGTTTATTCAATTTCATGTATTTATTTTGTTTTTCATCATTCACACTCACATCTAAGGATACTATTGAGTGATCGCTAATCCTGGGTGTTAAATGAACTGTATGTTTCAAATTAGTATTATTTGTAATAACATAATCAATCAATGTAGCACTATTCTTTGTTATCCTTGTAGGTTCATTTACAATCTGCTTTAACCCATTTTTGTATATTATTGTCTTACATTTGTTAACATAATATTGATCACTCAACAAGTCCAAATTAAAGTCGCCCACTATAATTATCGATCCTGTATATGTCACATGATCATCCAGTAGATTTTCAAAATATTCCAGAAATGATGCATCATTCACCTGGGGAGGATGATATACAGCTGTTATTGCATAATTTTCTTTCGCTAATTTAATATCTATTGTCAGCACCCATATATATTGCTCTATATTTTCATTCAATTTAATCTTGTATTTATAACCACACTTTATATACATCAATACTCCGCCTGTTCTTCTGTTCGTTGTTAGACACTTTTCTACTTCATAACCAGTTATATTCAGTTCCACATCATCTACATTCTCATCTACATGCGTCTCGGTCATACACAGTATTACAGGTTTCCACATTGCCACCAGCGGAACTATATTATGTTTATTATTCAGGAATCCCTGACAGTTGAAATGCACAATGCCACCAAACGTAACCTCACCTTTCTTCATATCAATTAGTTGCTACATGTTGTAATTTATTTTCTTGCAATTTCTTTCAATCATTTTCTGTAAACAAGGGCAGTTTCTATCAAATGCGTTATGATTTATATCGATATTTATCTTCAATGTATCTTTGGTTTTCAAACAGTTGATACATTTTTCAACATCATTTACACATTGTTCAGATTTATGATTAGATGCACACTTGGCACATGTTACATTATTTTCACAGTCTTTCGCGAAGTGGGAAAATCTCAAGCACTTGAAACAACGTACTATGTTATGGTACTCATATACTTTACATTGTCTCCACCCTATATTTAGTTTACCCAATTGCTGGAAATGTTTGTATATTTCACTTCCCACTTGAACTATTATATTGCAGCTACTATTATTCTTATTACTTTTGTATTTTCTTATCACTTTTAGTTTATTTTCGACATTTATAATTTCCAATACATTCTGCAGAATTATCGCTTCCACAATATCTTCATCTTCTTCATTCATAGCACTTATCTCAACACCAACAATCACCATTTGAGGATTTTTCAATTTTACATCCTCCACTTTGTACTTAGTACCTAATTGTTCTTGCACTTCAGTTCTGATTTTATCCTTAGATCCTGCATCCTTACATTCAATTACCACACCGCCCTGTTTGATATTCTTAATATTTTCTATACCTACTGCCAGCCTACTTGGATTGATCTTCTCCTTAATATCTTCTTTTGTTGTATTGCTATCCTGTTTTTCATCCAATGGTTTTATTACAATAACTTCCTTATTACCCTTCTTAAGCGCATCAGAGTAAGTCAGCTTATTTCCTATTTGACCGACATTTTCTGGAATTTGCTTCATTGCCAATAAACTCTTTATTTCCTGCATTTCAGCTTTCATTCCCTCCATCATCTCTAATATTTTAGGTAAGGTCCTCATACTACTCGTGCAACTATCACATGTCAGTTTCAGTTTCCTGTTTTTTAAAGACAGGCATCTAACCTCCGATGCTGTTAGTTCATAGCATGCTGTATGCACAATCTCACAACACAAATCACAATCGTAATAATCTTCATTTTCAACCTTTTTCTTACATTTCACGCAACTTTTAACTATGTTATCCATTTTAACCTCAAAATTTCTTCAATTTTCAAATTGAAGTCGAATTTTCAATAATTTTGATGCCACGGGCAATATACTAATCGGCCTAAGTTCATTAATGGTGGACGGATTTGGTACTTTTGGAACAGGTGATATATATGACATCTTCCAAACCTCCGGAACTGTACCGGTCTCAAGAGAGAAATTTATTATATAAATGAGATTTAGCAGATTGCATTTGATAATTAGGGTTGCCAACTTCAAATTCTTGATTTCCAGGACAGAAGGCCTAAAAGTCCAGGACGAAAGGGGAAATAGAAGGACGCATCATATATTAATACATTTAATAAGAAAAACAATATTAAACTATGAAAATATAAAGGTACGTAAATGAGAAAACATACCTAATATTAAACAGTGATAAACACGACATATGTAAAATCCAGAACATTTCTCATCATTTCGGGGGATTTGGAAGGACAGTACAAACGGGAAACCGGGTCTAAATCTAGGATGTCCTTCCTAATCCAGGACGGTTGGCAACCCTATTGATAATAAATAAGAATTTTGATGGCAATTTAATTTATTTTTCTACACCTATTTAATTATATGACAATTATTCGGATTTTCTTCGTGAAATATCGTACCCATAATTCACTGCAGTGAATTATGAAATCATAATTATGAAATAATAATTCACTGTATTCGGCCAATCAGAAATATACTTTCAATAATCACCGTTTCCATGATCCAATGATATTTTATATCGACCGCGATCAACTCTTGCTAGAGCTGACAATCGACGCGGGTGACAGCCAACTATCGCCATATATTATTGTTTACGTTTTCCAACGTATGCACTTCGTTCGAGTAGGTACCAATTAATCCGTACAAACTAACAATTCCAGCACTAAAACTGACAGAATTTTCAAATGGAAGGGACGACTCCAAATTTATATATTACTAACTGCACAAATTTCGATATATATTCCTAGTAAGTAGTTCATTTATTGAAAAATAAAAATTAATGTATTATGGTAGTGTTCCATTAAAGTTATAAAATTTGAGTCTAATTTATTTGTTTAATAGGTGTAGAAAAAGTATAGTATTATATTCGCGATTATGACCATTATTCACTCAGATGATTTGAGCCACTCGCCTTCGGCTCGTGGGCTCAAACATCATCTTCGTGAATAATGACTGTCATAATCGCTCATATAATAATATACTATTATTTATTGTTATTTCATTATAATTTGTGTCAACATTTCATTATAAACATAAACATAGCAACCTTGTCTGCTGCAATTAACTAGGGTCGCATGTCATGCAAATTTATAATAATAATAATAGTAATGAGTTTTATCGGCATAGCAGTCAAGAGAACTACACAGGAGGCTATAATAATAATAATAATAAATGACTTTATTGCCAGCTATAATGGTAATCACAAATACAAAAAATACAGTAAGTAGGTATAATGTTCAGCTGACAACGGCGAAGTTCAGCACGAGCCCCCCAGGGAGTGCTCAACTGCTTTTCAACTAAACAGTTTTAAGTTTATAACATACATACAAAATGCAAGATAAAACAAAAGAATCGAAAAAAGGAAAACAAAGAAACCAAAAAAAAATGAAACAAAACAAAGAGAGGACAAGAGTGACGAGAAGGGCTAGAAGTAGTATTATGTATATCTCCTGTGAGTTTTGTAATGAAAAATTCAGTTCGAAATTAGGTATATCATCGTATGATCTGTTTTTCAACTCCATGTGACCTGTTATCATACCGCTTTCCCAGGTGCGACTCACCACATCACCATCAAAAACTCCGAAGCTTTCATGATGCTAATAAGGTGGTTATTAAGTTTGGATTGGACTAGCCGAAATAAAGAACACTTGTTCAACATCAAAACACTGATGGAGCTGTTGCCATAAGAAGTTTATCAAATACATTTGGAAATAAAGTAGTCATGATACATAGTTTCTAATTAGTGCTCGTGTTCCTGAACACATAGCTTGTTGATTACCTAGGTAGATGGCTGTTTTTTGAAATTTCTGTTGGAATTTAATTTCATTTTCTTGAACCCACATAGCATTGTTCACAAAACTGTACCTTCAGCTGTTGTTCTTAATAACCTTATCCCATAAGTTTAAGAGAGCCCGTGTATACCTACTGAAAAATTCAATGCGGTTCTGTACTGCCAGCCGTTGCGAGACATGTATGCCCTGACAAAAGGTGCAGCACTTTGAAATGTGTCTGTCAATGGAATGTTCTGAAAATATGAATACATGAAACAGACAGTATGGCTATAGTAAATGTGCAGCCTGCCCAACAAAAAATATAACTACGACAAAATTGATTATAAAATAGGCTGTAGTTGTGGAACCGGAAAAATAGATTTCCTTCTAGGTAAGTTGAAGGGGCAGTTGCCAGTTGCCTGCATACTTTGCGATATTGCTTTTACATATAAAGACTCGCTAATCTATGCGTGGTTGTCTGACGTGACTTATGAAGTCGCATGTTATTGAGATCACGTTTCCTTTTTAAATTCTTCATTAGGTAAAACTATTTCTTTAGTTACACACACCATAGACCTCAAATTAGTTGCTTCTCAAGACAATGTAAATTTTAGGTGATTTATAAAACCACTTTCTTCATTGCCCGTGTTCCCTTTCATATCATGACATGTTTTTTAACTATGGCACTGTTGTTTGCAGTACGATAGAAGCCATTATAAAATGAATTCTAAGTGATACAAGGTTGACTATGGGGTCATTGCATTAAATAGAAAATCGATATAATTTTCATAGAAATAAGTAACTAGGTGTTTATTAGTCCTCTGGGTTACATTTATTTAATCACCAATTGTCCAAAATTTAAACAATGGCAATTTTAGCATGAAGCGCGCCTTCGGAGAGTTAAACAGAAATACGTGCTGCCCCAGTAATGTCATTAGCTTAGAAACGCTTGTGATTGGCCATCTGAATTGATGTTTTGATAACCAGAAAGCTAATGTTACGTGGAGTTTGAGCCGGTAAAGTAGGGAGCAATAATGTTAAGAATAATCAGAATTTGACATTTGGAAATTTGTTATGTTTGTTTGTGTTGGGTGTATAAATAATTCTCTGCCGTTTATTTATGTTTTTATTCCTATTTATTGTGTCAATTAGTATATTTGTGTACGGAAAATAGAGCAAGGTTTTGTTGAAGCCGATTCAGACAATTTACCTACCGGTAGATAGTAGTGAAATGATTGACAATTATTATTTAGGTATCCAATTTCGACTACAGTGAAAGCTCTCATAAGCGGACACTAACGGTTCCAACATTTTTGTCCGCTTATGAGAGCTGTCCTCTCATCAGGAAGCTCAAATGCAAAAAATTACTAAATCATAAACATGAAAATAAAAAACTTCCTAGGCATGTTTCAATACTAATCTAAAAGAATTTACTATCACATACTTTTTTAAATAAAAACCGTGAAATAATGACCTATCTTTCACCCAGTTTGCGAACATCCAAATGCTCTCGCTCTGCAACATTAACCACCTCCATTTTTTGCCTTAATGTAAGAAAGGTTTTATTTGGTGCCATTGTCACACAGTTTCCAACAAGACTACCTACATAATATGTGTAACATACTAATCATTAAATATTCTTGTAAATACGCAACGGGTAATCCCCGGTATCAATTTTACTCCGAATTTTATTCTGCGCAGTTCTTAATTTGTCCATTTTTGGAGCTTCGTGTCCGCTCGTGAGAGCGTTTTGAGTCTGTTGGGGAAAATTGTTGTGTCCGCGTCCGTCCTACAGAGCGTCCGCTTATGGAAACGTGTTTAACATAGGCATTAATACGTAAAAATTTGGTTCCACGAAAATTGTCCGGTCATGAGAGACGTCCGCTTATTAGAGTTGTCCGTAAAGAGAGCTTTCACTGTATTTCATTGCTGAAATGAAAAATATTAAAACGAAACAGTGAGTGCTTCATTTATTTGGGAACTAGACAAACTGAAAAACAACACTGGACACTATCTGTCAAACGACTAGACTGCCATGATTGTTCAGTTTACGTTTGACGCGTTTGACAAACAACGGTTGTACTTTCCGGCTAATATCGACAATTCTCGGCATTTCCCCGGATACATCATCATTTAAAAGGCTTAAAGGGCCAGCGTCTTAACTTTGATGCTGGTTTAGATGCCTAAAATGTTCACTGTGAGAAAAATAAAAAAATACGGGTCAAATATTTTACGAGAATCTTCGGAAAAATATGATTTTAAAAAATTTAACGACCCCATTAAGCAGAAAAGTATTAGTCGTTTCACAGGAGAACGGACAGTGACATAGGGTGCTCACATACAAGTTTTCCTGGACGTTCCGCGGTTGCTAGGCAACAAAGACACGACCGCCCTCATTTCCCTCTCGCTTCGTTGTCGGACGGTCGCTACGTTTTATTTTTAACAGTCTCTGACATAGATAGTGCGCCAATGGTGCTGCAGCTGATGCGTGCCGCCATTACTTCTGCGCAATTTTGATGACAAAATTGTCCAGTCTCCTGTGAAACAATTAGTATCTGTTGTCATTATCTAATACAAGTACCTAGAAATTATTCTGTGTGACAAAACACATTCTGTGTGGCAAAACACATTTATTTCTCCCACCCATATATCACTAGTTTAAACAGTAAGATTTGTTTCATGCAGTTAAAAATCCTGTAAAATAACCGAGGTGAAGTACCTATGTATATCAGGTGATAATCTTTGCAGGCATTATTCGAACTGGAACTGGCGGGATGCAACGAAATTACTGAAGCAGGATTGTGGGCATGTTTAAATCCACGAATAGTCTCCCTTACATTAACCGATTGCATTAATGTAGCTGATGAAGCAGTAGGAGCAGTGGCACAACTTTTACCAGGACTCTATGAATTTTCTTTACAAGCTTATCACGTAACTGATGCTGCTTTAGGTTACTTTTCACCAAAGCAGAGTAATTCACTCAATATATTAAGACTGCATTCCTGTTGGGAGTTAACTAATCATGGTGTAGTGAATATAGGTAAACTGCATCCAAACAATTACCTTTCTGAAATTTCTAATAAAATGTTTTGCAGTTCATTCCTTGCCTAACTTAACAGTACTAAGCTTATCTGGATGTAGCAAAATCACCGACGATGGTGTAGAACTTATAGCAGAAAACTTGCAGAAGTTACGATCACTGGACTTGTCCTGGTGCCCCAGAATTACCGATGCTGCCTTGGAATATATCGCATGCGATCTCAATCAACTGGAAGAGCTAACACTTGATAGGTGAAGTATTTACTTTATTATTTTTCTTTTAAACAATAGTAAGGGTAGAATGTAAACTAAGAAGTAAGTATAAGTGCAACAAGTTTACTTATTTACTTTTTGACACTCATTCTATTTATAGATAAAGTTAATTTGTAAAAAATGTTCACTTAAATATTTTTATGAGAATAGAAGTTTGGGGTTCTCTGGCACCCACTCGCGACTTGTACCTGGGGGTGATATTTTGGCATTTCTTATGGTGCAGAGTCAGTAAAATAAAAATCTGTTGGTAGAAAATATGTCGGTAGCAACTTTTCATGTAATCTTTAACTTTCCAAGAGCACCGCCTGTACTGCGACTCAGATGCAACTTTGTCATAACCTTATTCTTATTCCTCGTGTTTCATACACTAAGATTAATAATGTCTGGCATAGTAGAAAATACAGCAATAATTTACCATTGCGGCTCCCTAACTATACCGGGTCGGGATTTAGTGTGTAATCGGTTCATATCTCTGGTGATGCTTAAGATATCAAAATGAAATTTTACACGAATGTGGGGAACCACATGGAGCATTTCGTAAAATAATTTATATATATACAGGATGTTGACATTCTGAGTACCAGACCAAAGTTCTATTTCTTTAAATGGAAACCCCACAAGTATTTTCGTGATTTCGATTCCCCATAAAATTTCATGAAAATTGATATACTACATGATGTGGTTTTGCGTAAGGACTATTAAGATATTGACATTTTTGTGTCTACTGACCAAAGCCACCTAATTATTTTTTATTGAGAGGGGTTTACACACTGCTGTATTTGTGAAATCTATAAATACTTTCACCATAATACTTAGGATTATACAAGGTAGTTAAGTTACGCAAAAGGGAATTTTTGTCAAAAATTTCAAATAGAATACCATGCATATTATTTGCACAACTGACAGTCAGTTAACTAAGCTTTTAATTGATGTAGATATTGCCAGGTCTACTACTGATAGTTTCGGCAGATATTATGATTCAACATCAAAATTAATGAATTTCATTATTAGTTTATAGGTACTCTTTTTGGGGAATTCCCCCTATTCTGTTGCTCAAAACTCACAATAATGTTTATATTTTGTATTTGCAAATTGGTATTAATATAAAGACAATAAATCTTATTGTAAAATTGTTTCCTGATGGTTATATTCTTAAATGTATAATGTCTTTTTAAAGTCAGGTATAATTTTCAAACAAGGAGTGCCGTGAAAGAAAATATTATCTTTAAGAAATAATCTTGCAATGGGATTTCTTGTGTTAATGTAAACTTCATTTGCTAAATATTTTATAGAAACAAAATGCAGACCTTTTTTGGAGTTTTGGGTGACAAAATAGGGGAGATCGTCAAAAATAATGTAAAATAATGACGAAACTCTACATTTTTATAATTCAATTGCACATTCTGCCGAAAATTTTACTGGTAGACTTAGCAATATCCACAACAATAAAAAGCTTAGTAAAATGACCATCAATTGTACAAATAATATACATGGTGTTCCATTTGAAATTTTTGAGAAAACTTCTGTTTTGCATAACTTAATCAGCCTGTATTATCTCAAGTATTATGATAAAATTATTTATAGATTTCAAAAATACAGTAGTGTGTGAACCTATTTCAATAAAGACATTTTAGGTGGCTTTGGTTAGTATGCATCAGTAGCGTCATAAATTTGGGTCCATAATAGCACAAAAATGTCAATATCTCAACATTCCTTAGTCAAAACCACATCATGTAGTATATCAATTTTCATGGAATTTTATGGGGTATCCATATTATGCAAGGACACGTAGGGTTTCCACTTTGGTCTGGTACTCAGAATGTGAACAACCTGTATATACCTAAATTTGGGAAATGCTCCATGTGGTTCCCCATATTCATGCAAAATTTCATTTTGATATCTTAAATAGTTCCAGAGATATGAGCCGATTACACACTAAATCCCCACCCGGTATAAAGGGGCGAAAATGCAAAGAATAAAAGGAAAAGGAAGACCTATCTTCATAGGATGGAGTGGTAGAGAATACCTTGATGAGTAGGGGAGTTCCTTCTATTCAAGCAAAGATAAGAAGAAAAGGAGACAGTTTTTGTATGAGGGAGAATGTTACAGCCTTAAACCTGCGAGTGTAATACAAGCCTTTAGAATTTAGATTATACAAGGTGGGCCAATAGTGTGTAGTCGGTTCATATCTTTGGCTCAACTCAAGATATCAAAATAAAATTTTTCATGTATGTAAAAAAACGCCACGAAGCGTTTGTGCATATTATAAGGTGTTCACACCTTCACACTCTGAGTATCAAACCAAAGTTATATTTTTTTAAATGGAATGCTCCACATTTATTTATTACATATCTGGATTCCCAATAAAATTTTTTGTAAGTTGATACTACACGATGGGATTTAGAATAAGCGACCATTTTAGTGCCAGTGTGAACCAAACTTTGAGGAGCTACTGACATCTACTGGTAGAAGCTAGTTAAGATACTTCATATCATACAGAGTGGGCAACTTACGCAATATGAATTTTTTCTCAGAAATTTCAAATGGAACAACTAGTATATTATTTGCATATTTGATAGACGGTTTACTAAACTTTTGTTCACTAAATTTTCTGTAAAAATAAATAATAAGCATTTTTCTGAGTGGCAAACTAGGGTAAATTCCTCAAAGATGGATTAAAATTACTACAAAAATCTCAATTTTTATGGTTCAATTTTTATTTTTGTCTAAATTATCAGTATCAGACCTACATTAATCAAACGCTTAATGAACTGGCTATCAAATTTGGAAGTAATATATTGTAGTATAACCAACCCTAGGCCAGATCATTTGTATCGTCTAAATATTTGTAATTAAGTTGTAAGGAACCTCTACGTTGTAATTTGAAATTCGAATTGCAGTGATTACTAACGAATCTCGGGAGATTAGAAGTAATTTTAAAATAATGCTCGAAAAGTTTAGACACCTCTAATTTTATTTACTCAGAACATGATAAAATAAAGAACCAACATAAAAATTATTAAGTAATAGACAAATATGAATTAGTGACAATAATGCATAAAAGAACGGCGTACTTATTCTGGAATATGTAAGAGTGCGAGCAGACAAAAACTCAATTTTAATTCTGTGAAGTAAAATTTATGCCGTCGGAAATAATAATAAATTACACAACTACATTTTCAATACTCTGTATAAACAAGCAACCCAAATATCATCACAAACATCAAACTTAAAAAACTGAAGAAATTGGTTATTTGCCATAGGTACTGAGGTCCAATGAGGAGGCAACCCAGCTACAGTTGAATAGTGGCCGCTACCCTTCTTTTGTCTTTGTTTTTTTTTGGTGGGGTGCATTTTTAAGCCCACGGAAAGAAAATATTAGTTAAATTCAACAAGGCTCACATACACATACAGCACAAACATGCAAAATACAAAGTATGAAAACATAATTAAAAATATCGGACTGAGTAACAACAGCATAAACTCAATTCATCTCAACACAATAGGCCCAAACAAACAGTCGGTAATAAAAATGTAAAAAAAACGAAATCTGCACTTGAAAAATATAAGTAAAGTGCAATAATGGAAAACAAATCATATTACAAAAGTACAAAAAGAAAGATTGACTAACCTTAACAAAGAACTTGATTACGTCTCACTAAACTTCAAAATCAACCGCTCATTCTCCAGTCTAAACAACGAATCCCCCTTTTCCTATACTTGAGCCATCAGAAACCCATAACTCAAATTAATAAACATTCTGGGTCCCTTCTTAAAATTGTAGTTATTTTAAATACTTGAATTTTACAATTTAACTCTAGAGGGCTATAGTAATACCTTTATATAATATAAAACATAAAATTAATACAAAATATGAAATCTAAAAAATGGGGTTGGGTTACTTCAATATAGGGGTGTTCCATTTAAAATTTTGGAGAAAAGCTCAATTTTGTACAATATGAAGTACATATTATGGAAAAAAAGTTAATGAATGGTACAATAAAGTCCAATAAAGGAATCTTAGATAGCTTTCATCAGCAGACGTCAGTGGCAGTATCTTAACATCGCTCACTCTAAACCCCACCGTGCAGCATATCAACTTTCATTAAATTTTATGGGGGCTCCAAATATGTAAACAAATGTGGGGTATTCCATTAAAAAAACATAACTGATTTGGTACTTAGCACGTGAATATCCTGTATACAACAAAATAATTTCATCAGAAGCTTCATGGGATTCTCCACATACACTTAAATTTCATGTTGATATATCTTGAATAGAACAAGAGATATGGACAGACTACGCACTATTGGCCCAGCCTGTATAGAGGAAATGAAAATTTAAAATGCTATTGCGAAATTCCACCAGTTTAAATGGTGATAACGATAACCAATGACTGAATTTGCATACAAAAATACCATATGAACCTCAGATAACGAGAGCTATATAAATATACAATAATTTACAAAATCTACTTGGAAATGCCAAAGATAAAACAGAACCCATTCATAAGGCGGGAACTTACAAAATAGCATACAGAAATTACGACGAAGTGTACGCCTATATTGGGCAATCATTTCACTGGCGTATTAAGCATGATGTGGACTATCTTTTTCGCTAAAAGCAAGTTCACTTTCACCGAAATAATTGTTTGATATTGAATCTTGAATATGGAAAATTTCAAACGTCAATAAGTCATTTTTTTAAATAGCACAGTATGTAAAAAACACACTATCAGATGCAGAATTTTATTTTCTTTCACTTTTGTTAAGGCATATTGGGAATTATATTTAAAAGATTTTATGATATTGACGATTTTCTATTTTTATTGCGACTTAGTGGATTTCAAACATCTTACTAGCCATAGAACAATTGAATTACTTCGTAGGTATCTTTTTATCGAATTCTTATTGAAACGTTAAAGTTTGTTGCTCGTTTTGTGTTATTGCTGTTTAAGATAGACTAGTTTCTGAAAAACGTCCGTTTTCACAATCATGTATCTTAAGTAAAAAGGAAATGATTGATATGGTATTTGCACTCCGAGAATGTGAACGAAATCCATTGCTGACTTCGAGGATGTATGCACAACTTTATCCCGGCTGCCGGCATCCACGGGACTCCTCATTTCGGAAGGTGTTAGAGAGATTTTTAGAACAAGGAACAGTGAGTTACGGCATGAAACACTGCAGAAACACGGTGGTTAATGAAGAAAACGAATTTCTTGTCTTAACGACAATTCAAGAAAATCCTCATTGCAGTACACGGGATATCAGTAGAACTACTGAAATAAATCGAACCTCTATGAGAGGGATTTCAAAAGAGGACGAGCATCATCCTTATTATTGTTTGGCACTACAACCCAATCGGGTTTTGGCCGTTCTCCAGAGAACTTCCCAAATCCTTTTTCTTGGGGTGGATCAGTCCCCACGTCTTGTTCAATCATAAACACCTCACATCTGTTTGTGGCTTTTTGCTCCCTCCACTATCCCTCTCCATCTTCTTCTATCCTGCGCCTGTTCTCTCCAATTATCCACCTTCAGTACCCTTAGATCATTCAAAACTTCATCATACCATCTCATTCTGGGCCTCCCTCTTGCTCTTCTTTCACAGGGATTCCATTCCGTTATTTTTCGTATCGCTCTTGTTCCATTGCTCCGTATTATGTGTCCCAACCAACCTATTCTTTGTGCTTTGATATATTTTACTATGTCTTTTCCTTTTCTCTCTTCCACTACTTCGAAGTTCATTAACGATCTATATTCATTTTCGTTTATTTTTCTTGGTCCAAGTATTCTCCTTAATATTCTTCGTTCAAAAATTCTCAGTTGTTCTTCCTCTGTCAATGTTAAGCTTCTGGTTTCCATCGCATATGTGACTACAGGTCTTATCATCGTTTCATATATTTTAATTCTCGTGTCTTTTCTTATCTGTCTATTATTCAATATATCATCCTTACCACATTCAATTACACCAAGAACTTATTGACCGGGATTTGATTGCAAGATTGCAGTTTTCTCAGTGGGCTGTTGAGAGATTTACAGCCTACGAAAATTTCTTCAGATTTGTTTTGTTTACGGACTAGGCTACATTCCATAAAAATGGATTTGTCAACAAGCACAATTTTCATTATTTTTCCAATCTGTCAAAGATAATCCCCAATATGCCTGAACAAAAGTGAAAAATAATAAGATTCTGCATCTGATAACGTGCTTTTTTTATGTACCGTACTATTTAAAAAATTGATTTATTGACGTTTGAAATTTTCCAAATTTAAGATTCAATATCAAGTAATTATTTCGATGAAAGTGAACTTGCTTTCAGTGAAAAAGATAGTCAAAGTTCTTTCGTGGATTGGCTAGTTTTAAGTTTGAAGCTAGCTGTGACCATAAAAATAGAATACAGAAAACAGTGACAAAATCGTGAAATTAAATCGCAAAGTTCAGTCTGATGGCATGTGTTGGTTGTCAGTCCCCAAGTGATCAGGTCACCTACAGCCATGGCTAACGTGATAACCCCGAAAACAAATTTTTGGCGATTTTGGAGATTCACTATCAAAAATTACACTGCCGAACAAAAGAAAACGGACACTCTCAGAATTACTATTTTAGTGAATAAAAAACAACGGGCGGTTTGAAGTGATATTTAACTATATTCTTTTCATCTTAACAATAAATAAAAAACAAGAAACAAAATGATTCGTCAACAAAAACCTAACAAAAGTATTTTTTAGAGATCAACTGTTACTTAAGAACTTGAAAAGACAAACAAAAAAATATTAAAAGGAAAAACACACTAGTAGAACCAAATTAATAATGGATGTTACCACCACGAACTCTTATTACTTCCCTTAAACGTTGTGGCATGCCCTAAGTGAGACTAGCAATAGATTCTTGGGGTATTTGTTCACATTCTTCTTGAAGCGCCATTTAATGTTTCTGGTAGGGGTTGGCGACGTCTAATCCTTTTCCCAAGCTGATCCCACGGATGTTCAATGGGATTCAGGTCTGGACTATTGGCTGACCATGGGAGACAACCAATACCAATCTCTTCACGGTACTGGGTAACAATTCTTGCTGTGTGTGGGTGGGCTTTGTCATCCATAAACACAAAATTGTCCGCTATAAATGGCATATATGGTGTGACATGGGGTTCCAGGCACTCAACAAACTCAACAATGTATCGGTGTGCAGTCATTGTTCCAT
Organism: Xestobium rufovillosum; assembly: GCA_963966045.1. Classification (NCBI taxonomy): domain Eukaryota; kingdom Metazoa; phylum Arthropoda; class Insecta; order Coleoptera; family Ptinidae; genus Xestobium; species Xestobium rufovillosum. The sequence continues at coordinate 14,171,017 of OZ014498.1, forward strand.
TCTAAATGAAAATCAATTCTGTGTGAGCCCTCAGAGATATAGTGGCCCACACCGTAATGCTACCACCATTGAAACTGACCCTGGGAGATATACAACATTGACTGTACCGCTCCCCTGGTCTTCGCCACACCTTTTCATGTCCATCTGGTGACCTGACACTAAATCTTGACTCGTCCGAGAAGAGCACGTTCCTCCATTGATGTTCGTCCCAAATGCAAGTCATGCTCTGCTCTGCGGTCTACAGGGGACCCGTAGCTGGCTTTCTTGAAGTCAAAACATATTCATTTAGCCTTTTCCGAACTGTTCTGGCTGAAACTGCCACTCCTCGAACTTCGGCTAACGGCTAACCGTCCAGCAAGAATAGGTGATGGCAATGCTCGATTGGGCATGGAGAAAACGGACATCTTGATGGTTCGCAGCCCGTGGACGACCAGATCCGACCTTCTTTACAAACCCATGAGTTTCACGAAATCGCAAGAGTACATTTTGCACTGTGTTACGGGGTATATTCAGCACTTGAGCAATATACCGCACTCTTCGGCCATCGTGGCTTAAAGCAACAATTTGTGAACAAATTTCGGGGTGCATTGTATGGAAAATGTTAAAAGCTGACATTTACAAATGAAATTTCACAAAGAAACCAATAGAAAATAGAGAGCAGTCCAATAAGGTAAAAGATTTTGATGTTTCAATAAAGATGCATGAAGAGTCAAAATGCTGATTTGGCTGTTTAGGCTTATGAAAGGTGCAATATTCAGCTAAAACTTTCTTTTTCCTCACTAGTAGGGCAATCGTTAATTATTTGCGTAAGTTAAGTATCATAAAAGTATTGTAGGGCCTCAAAATAAAAATAAAAACATGTGTCCGGTTTTTTTTGTCCGGCAGTGTATATTGAAGGATGTAAGTGACAATGTAAAAATTCAACATGGCCGCCATAAGAGAAAAAAAGGTTGACTATCGGATCTCAGCAATGGAGCAAGTGATATGAATTGTAATGATATTTGAAATCTGTATGTCAAATAGGTACTGCTAGAATTCCAATTTTCAACTAACTTGTTGGAATAATAATGGACTTATCGATGATGCAGATTTTCAGTTTTTTCCGGATATTTCAGGAATCAACGAAAATATCATCAATTTGTTTTCACCAACTGCTTGTGCCCTTAACCCAAAGTTCCCGTTCCAACCGCTGAGTGTAAAGAAAGTGCATTTGATTTTTCCATTAAACAAGAAGACAGTAACCTTCTACAAAAAATATGAGATGAACACCTTAAAAAAAGTTCTTTCTAAGGGCCGTCTGACACGAGGCTAATTTCAGTACTAAATTTAATACAATATCAGCGAGCACAAAGTCAGTTTGAAATTTAGAGTGACAATAGAATTGTGTATGGCAGGTAAGTACTAAAATAAGTTCTGTGCGATTGCAAAAAGGAATTATAAAGACAAGCACGGGGGAATATATTTGACATTTAACTTAATTTGGTTCAATGCGCATGCCAACATGCTTATTTTAGTATTTACCTGCCACACACAATTTTGTTGTCACTCTAAATTTTACACCTACTCTGTGCTCGCTGAAATTGTACTGAATTTAGTGCTAAAATCAGTCTCGTGTCAGACGGCCCTTTATTGCTATAATATTGCTGAAATTGAGTAAAATATGTCTTTTACTTTTACAGATGTGTGCATATAACAGACATAGGAGTCGGTTATATTTCAACAATGCTGTCCTTGTCAGCATTATATTTACGTTGGTGCTCACAACTAAGGGATTTTGGTCTTCAACATCTTTGTGGGATGAGAAATTTACAAACTCTGTCACTTGCAGGTAAAGCTCTTATAATAGATATAAATTATTATTCATTTTGTTACTGAAAGTTATTAGTTGATTGAATTATGGTAAAATTGATTGTGGAAATGGTTTGTGGCTTTTAAGTAGGAAAAAGTGCATTTTGCAAATCTTCATATGAGTTTCAATTAACCCTGTGCTACCCATTTACGATTTAAACACTAATGTGATCAAAGCAAGTGCTGCAATTATATCGGAACCCCTAACAGAAATCTTCAACAATTGCATACATAAAGGTATATTCCCTACAAAGCTTAAAATGGCGAGAGTAGTACCAATTTACAAGAAATATGATCAAAATGACTGTAGCAATTACAGACCAATCTCAGTTTTACCAGTTTTTTCAAAAATATTGGAGAATATCATTAATAAGAGAATTATAGATTTTTTTAATAAACATAATTACTTTTGTGAGGAGCAGTTTGGATACAGACCAAAATCAAGTACAGAAGATGCCATGATGTCGTTATTGTCCTATACTGGCGCAATACCATAAACGAAAATATGATATGTACAACACAACTATGCGACCTAAGCAAGGCTTTTGATTCGATAACACATACTAAACTGCTACAAAAACTTGAACATTATGGTTTTCATGGTTCAGCCCAACAACTTATAAGATCATACTTGGAAGATCGCAAACAAATAGTCGATTATAACAACAATTTAAGCACATCAATGAATGTATCAAGGGGTATACCGCCGAGTATACCGCAAGGTTCGATATTAGGCCCAACGATATTTATAATCTATGTCAACGATTTTTCCAAAAACCAAAACTGCCATACTGTCATGTATGCCGATGACACTACAATATCAGATAGTGATATCGACAAAAATGTTCTACGGGTCAAGTCAACGGAAAATCTCAAAAAAGCTGAATTGTGGTTCACATCAAATGATTTAAATCTCAACAAAGAAAAAACAATAACTTTGACATTCAAAACAGACAGATGGGAGGAAGCTCAAGAACATGCTCTGTTCCTGGGTATTCACTTGGATCAGAGACTGTCTTGGAAGTACCACATGCAGCAACTTAGCAAAAAACTTGCAAAAATAACGTTTGCAGTTAAAAAGATCAAACAGATAAGTGGTAAAGAGGCAGCACTAACTGCGAATCATTCTCTCTTCCATTCTACAATGTCTTATGGTATAGCCGCATGGGGAATCTCCAGTCACCTTGACCTCATACTAAAGGAACAGAAGAAAGCAATTCGGAGCCTGGAGGGAGACTCATCTAGAGAGACTTGCAGACCTCTGTTTGTAAAGTACGGAATTCTAACAACTCCATCGATGTATATATTCAAAATCTTGCAGAAAACTCATAAAGAGGCTGGCACCGCTAAGAAAGTAAATGACATGCATACTTATTCGACTCGAAGGAGTGAGGACATCCATGTACCACGAGCTCGAATAAAAACAACAGAGTTTATCTTCAGAGGTTTCGAACTGTACAACAAATGTCCAACAGAATGGAAAAATCAAAACTTCACCCAACATTTAAAGTCATATCTAGTGAATTTCTGAACCTTTGATGTGTACCACTATAACTATAATTATATTTTCTTTTCTAGACTTGTATCTGTACAGATGTTAATAAATGCTTATTTTATTCTATTCTATTCTATTCTATTCCCATAATGAACAAGACGCTCGCTTTCAAAGGTTTTGGATGTGAAGAACGCATTTGGACATGTTGGTCATGTCTGACCAAGCAAATGTTCCGTGATATTCCGTTTCCGCTGCAGCACCTGTTTACCTACACAACTGGTCGGCTGCTTTGTTTTGACCTTTCCACAAACAAACGCTTAGATATAACACTGACCCACTATAATTAAAGTAAGGTAGAATTATGTTGTTGTTAACCAATTTCCTAGCAGATAGCCTTCTCAACAAACCCAGCCTTCTTCCAATTTTTGTACATTATGTAGTCCACTTATTCACCAAAGTTTAACTTTCTGTTCCACAACACCTAAATAATTAAAATACGCTAAAAAATTTGCAATTTCATCGATTACACATGAAAATAAAAATTTTGGAAAATCTCTTATTAGCAAAATGCGAATAGACATAAAAAACTTTGTCATCTCTGGCATACATTTAAACCCTATCAAAGGTTTTAAATTACAGTCATCTCTTGCCTCATTTGGTATTGTAGAAAAGCCAGGAATAGCTGTCTTCTAAACTGATGACAATTGCACCATCTACACTGATATCCCTCCAATACATTGACAGATGAGAGGACCAGATTGCGTCATGTTACTTGAGGTACGCTGATCCTGGTCTATATCCAGTTTACGTAACATTTATTTCATATCTGAAACTTTTCTTATAACCCCTCCCATCTCTGCCAACTTATCTTCAATAACATCAAAACTCTTTCCATATTCATCACCTATGCTAATTTTCACTTCTTTTAATACATCGCTGACAATTTCTCTGATCATATTCTCATTTGGTATTTTTAATAAATACCTACTTTTGTTAAAAATTAGTGTTGTGTTATTTTTCATTCGCATTTTTTTTGTTTACAGATATTATAGCATGATGTTTTGAAACTGTGGGTAATGCACTGTTAAAAAATCGCAAAATTATAATCTCATTTGAAATGACGATTAGGTATTTCAGACCTGTTGTCTCTCTAAGAACAGAAAATATTACTTTCATTTAATTAATTAGTTGATGTGTTGATAACAATTTTATATTTTTTCTTTTCGCAGGATGCCCTTTGCTTACATCCAGTGGATTATCGAGTCTAATACAATTGCGACATATGCGTGAACTTGAGCTTACAAATTGCCCAGGAGCATCTCGTGAATTGTTTGAATATATTCGTGAACACTTGCCACGTTGCATAGTAATAGAGTAAGCCATATCACAACGTATGTCCACTTGTTGAAAATTATACTACTGTGCAATAAAAAAACACTTAATTCTGTATAATTTTATTAATTTAATGCAATTCTTCTAGGACTGACTAATTTGTGTTTAGTGTCATGTATCGTCTTTGGTACAGTTGTGTAAAGTCTCCTCAATAGTTTTTAAAACGTTTTTGTCATGTAAATAAAATGTTTTGTCGATATAAAATAGATATTTTATATTTATGTTGTCTTTTTTTTATTAAAATCTATAAGCTGAAACATACAGTAATGGTGATGGTGCAGATTATCAAAGAATTCTCTACACTTACGTGGTGCTGCATTTTAGTCCATGGAAATACATCGAAAAAGATGAACTTAAGCAAGGGATACAATAATTAAAATTACTTTCATTGCTAAAGTATTCGCCAATCCTATCAAGGTAATTTTTAACTAATATTTCTCTGTAGATTTAGATGCTTTATTTTTAATTTGTGTATATTTTAATAGTAAGAGCCATACATTAATTGGGCCAAAAATGCGTGTCGGAGAACTCGGTCTTCGAATTAAAATTTATTAATACAAAGTAATTCCAAAAACCAAGACTATGCTTAATGATACCTTGTAATGTTAGTAACTTCCTAGTAAGTTTTAGAACTTATTTAAATTAAGAGTTAAGAGGAGGTCATAAAAGAACACCTTTTAGTCACTAAACTCTAAACATGCTTTTGTTATAAGTTTGAACACTGTTAATGGAACTAATTCCAAGTTCTATGCATTACAGAATGTTACAAAAAACTCTTGCACTCTCCCTTCTATAAGTGCATTTTTTAAGTGGGATATGTGGTCAGATAATGAAAAATTTTAAAATATCCGTTGAACAGATGGGAGTTTCAGATAGAATTGCACGTTGGCTTTTGATGAAATTTCAATTGAAACTCTGACTGGCACAGTAAAGAGCAAGACAGTATTTGTGGGTTCGAGGACAATGGCACTAGCAAAAAAATTAAATTGGTTATCACTGACATGTATAATGGATAAGCAATGCTAGGAGCTGCGCGTAGAAATTTTGAAGCGGATACAGTGCTTCGACTGACAGTTGGAGGTCCAGCTAGACATGCGCATTTGTTGTTTTCATTAGTTTGTCATTAACAGCTGTTTGTATATTTATAAACAGGTTTTTTGTGTTTGCTGTTTAGATTTTACTTGTTTATTGTTTAAAGACTGTCTATTTGTATTTAAGAGGTATTGAACATGTTTTTGTATTTGCTGGCAATATTTCCAATACTGTGCACTGTACAGACTGTCCTATTTTCATTGTGATTTAGGGGTTTCTCATAGAAGCAGCAGAAATAGAGCCTCGGGGTTTTCGCGAACCTGAGCTACTTTTTTGAGTATAATAGAAAGCTGAAACCAGAATTTGGATATCGTTTTTAGTTTTCGAGAAAAAAAATAATGTTGATTTTTATCGTTTTTCAAAAACTCTCTCCAATTCTTTTTGTACTAAGCAGACTAAAACTGTTGCGATTGACTCATATAGAACTTTTCCAAAGAATTCAGTGGCGTACGTAGTTTTTTCTAGGGAGCGTATTTTTTGAGTTATGACATAAAGTAAATTTTTTTTAATGGAAATCATAGTAGGCTTTGGTCTAGTTCGAAAGGTCTTTTTTTAAGCTATCAAAATATATATATACTTTTATATTGTTATTTCAAAAAACGGCAACGATTTTGGTACTTTTTAAGTTTTAACTTTAGAAAATATAAGATAGGTAGGTACATCCAAGATACCTGTGATTTTATGTTAACAACTGAATAATTATCTGTTGACATACATTAGCAAAAGTTGCATGCAGCTAGTTTTATTAATATTATGTACATAAATGGCACTTCAAAATTATCAAAATTTCGAAAAATACGACAATTGCTGTTTTCAATGAATGTCGTGAGAATGTAAATGAATCAATGGATCTATGTATATCTCAACATGTACACAAAAAAATTCCTAGTTACCCATTTCCAGTATAATACCTATCCATCGATATATTAAATTTAGATACCCAGAAAGAAGACAACCAAGCAAAATGATGTTTTCGAGATTAAAATCAAATTTAATTCACTATGGGTCATTCAATAAACCTAGAAACAAAATTTATAATAAAGAAAATAGGGAAGAGGAAGAAATAAATGTTTTATCGTTGGTTGAGGCGACACCAAAAACTTGTCGCGAAATCGAATCACAAGTTTTTTTTTTTTAATTCAAAGTCTTTATTAACAAAATTCATACAAATGAATAAGTAATAAACTCTTAGAATACAAAGATTCTACCCGAGTTCCATATTTCATACATAAAAGTATAAATTCTTAATTTAATCCAGTCTTCAGCCTACTTACTAACTTACTTATTCTACCTACTTTATCCTAATAAGACAGTAGCAAATAAAACGAGAAAAAGAAAACAGTATTATACTACAACTTCTTTGGAAAGGTCTGCCCCTTTGTACTTAGTCTCAGTCATTATGTATTTTTTCTTTTTTTAAATGTGTATGCATACTTTAATTATTGAAACTGCCGTTACACAAAGTTGAGAAATTTGCTAGTTCTTTTACTCAAGTTGGTGTTTCCAAATCAGAAGTTCAAAAAATATTTAAAAAAGGCAAATATAGGCCATATAAAATTCAAATTATTCACGATCTCTTCCCGGGAGATCAAGAAAGAAGGCTTAATTTTTGTAGGTGGTACTTTAATAAAATTCAAGAAAATCCAGAATTTGGGCGGTCTGTCATTTGGGACAGATGAAACTCACATAAGCAGCGTAGGATTATTTAACAGACATAATGTGCGTCACTGGTCTGATACAAATCAGCACCAAACTTTTGAACGTCAGAGGCAAGGACGTTTTGGATTTAACGTTTCGTGCTCTATTTTGGGTGGTCAACTAGCATACCAAATTTTTGATGGAAACTTAACGGGATTGAGATACATTAATTTACTGAATATTAATGCAGAGGCGATAATGGAAAATGTTCCGTTAATAAACATAAACAGGGTATATTTCCAACAATATGGTGCCCCTGCACACAATTCTGCAATAGTTAGCAATTATTTAGAAAATCATTTTCCAGGTAGATGGTTGGGTACAAATGGTCCTATATTGTGGCCTGCAAGATCACCGGATCTGAGTATATTAGACTTTTTTGTTTGGGCATTTTTAAAAGAAAAAATATACATACGAAGATACAACAATCAATCCGAGCTAGCAGAGGCAACACATGCAGCTTTCTGATATTTGCAAGCCCATCCTATTTTTTTAATTAATGCCATCAATCTATTAACTAAAAGATGTAGATTATGTGTTGAAAAACATGGCAATCAATTTGAGCAGTTCCTATAATTTTGTTGTTTATTGTTTGATGTTTTTCTTGTTTTTGTTTGTTTTGCTGTTTTTCTGTTTTTGTTACTTTTATTTCAGTTGTTATTAAAAGTTGCTAACATAAAATCACAGGTATCTTGGATGTACCTATCTTATATTTGCTAAAGGTAAAAAGTACCAAAATCTTTTCCGTTTTTTGAAATAACAATATAAAAGTATATATATATTTTGATAGCTTAAAAGAAGACCTTTCGAATTAGATGAAAGCCTGCTGTGGTTTCCATTTAAAAAATTCGACTTTATGTCATAACTCAAAAAATACGCTCCCTAGAAAAAAACTATGTACGCCACTGAATTCCTTGGAAAAAGTTCTATAGGAATCAATCTTAACAGTTTTAGTCTGCTTAGTACAAAAAGAACTCGAGATAATTTTTGAAAATCGATAAAAATCAATATTATTTTTTTTCTCGAAAACTAAAAACGATATGCAAATTCTGGTTTGAGCTTTCTATTATACTCAAGAAAGTAGCTCAGGTTCGCGAAAACTCCAAGGCTCTATCTCTGCTGCTTCTATGAGAAACCCCTAAATCACAACGAAAATAGGACAGTCTGTACATAGGCATACAAAGTTGTTATACGGAAAGTTGTCTCAAAATATGGCTTTGTTCCATTTCGGAATCATTCAGAAATGATGCCGGTGCATGCCTTCAAACTCAAAATTATAGTTGCAGTCCTGTTTGTGTTACTTGGTTAAATATTGACCATTTCTAATTTTTTCTACGGATTCAGAAAAAGGGCAGAACTCGAAGAAGCTATTTCTTTCCTTTAATACCTTAAGCATCTAACCTCATAAAATACGTTATTTTTAAGGGTGGCCTAAAACCCCATTGAAACATTTCATGGGAAATGCAAAGGTAAAAATGTAAAATAAACATGGCACACTGCCGACCCATAACAAAATATCTGACCTAAACGCAATTATTCCTACCCAAAGAACTTGTACCTTGACGCAGTTCTAGTAATACTGGGACGGGTGGGATGGCTTGCGCGCTTCAATGATCTAAAGAGCCGAACCATAGGTTTAACCATATTGGAGGGGTTTTTATTTGAGAAGCCAGACTAAATCAAGTCCCTGAAAGGGGGCAGCAGCTCTTTCAGTAATCATAGTGGCAGAGATCGTGAGGGTCGGTATGGCACTGTGATACACACTACTGCGATGTGGAAGGCAACGGGAAACCACCACATTTATTATATCCCTGGTACAGCGTACTTCGAATTTATGATGATGGCACTTTCTGGAAAAAAAAAATATTCCGGAGGTAAAATAGTCCCACATTCGGATCTCCGGGCGGGGACTGCTTCGGGGGGAGTCATCAGAAATGATAAGTGTAACATCTCACGAGTCGGAGCGTGGAATGTTAGAAGCATGAAACAAGTAGGAAAGTTAGAGAATTTGAAAATTGAGATGGATAGGTTAGCATTAGACGTAGTAGGTATTAGTGAAGTGCGATGGCCAGAAGCCGGAGACTTCTGGAGCGGAGATTTTAGAGTAATACACACAGGATCTGTAGGAGGAAATTCGGGAGTAGGAATTGTTATGCGGAAAAAAGTAGGGCAGAGTGTAGAAAATTTCTTACATCAAAGTGACAGGGTAGTTATGGTTAGGTTAGATTCGAAACCTGTAAAAACAGTAATAATACAGGTATATATGCCCACTTCTAACTACAGTGATGAGGTCGTAGAGGCAGTTTATAGTGATATTGAACATGTGCTAGATTTTGTGAGAGGACACGAAAATTTAATAATTATAGGAGATTTCAATGCAGTCGTAGGCACAGGGCGAGAGGGCGGAATAGTTGGTCCCTTTGGATTAGGCAATAGGAACGATAGGGGAGTGAGACTGATAGAGTTCTGCGATAAACATAACTTAACGGTCACGAACACTCTATTTCACCATCATGTTAGGAGACGCTACACGTGGAAGATGCCAGGAGACCTAGGGAGATATCAAATAGATTACATTCTTGTTAGCCAAAGATTTAGAAATCAAGTTAGGGATTGTAGAAGTTATCCAGGAGCAGATATAGATAGTGATCACAATACAGTCGTTATGAAGGCCAATCTTAAATTTAAGATTTTGAAAAAACGAAGCGGAAGAAGGTATCTTGACCCAGAGAAACTAAAAGATGATGATACGCGCGATAAGTTCGAGAAAAAGACAAATGAAGTACTAAAGGGCGCGGGCGAAAATATTGTTAGGGACATAGAGGAAGAATGGAATTGCATTAAAAATAGTTTAGTTTCCTCAGCTAGGGATATTTTGGGTCATAAACAGAATGAAAGTAGGAAACCCTGGATAACAAAACATATTGTGAGTCTAATAGAGGAAAGGCGCAAATATAAAAATAGGTTAGATGAAATAGGGAAACAAAGATATAAGGCGATCAAGTGGGAAATTATTCGGAAATGTAGGAAAGCGAAAGAGCAATGGATCGATGATAAGTGCAAAGAAGTGGAAAATAAGTTCGAAATAGGAAAGACTGATGAAGCATATAAAATAATTAGGAGAAATTTTAGAGAAATTGGATCTAGTACCAAAAGCATTAGGAATGAGGCAGGAGATATCCTAATCGAAAGCGGGGAGAAGGCAGATAGGTGGAAAGAATATTTAGGAAACTTATATGCGGGACAGGAAGTGCAAGATATATTAGAAAGTGAAAGCAGTGTAGAAGGGGATAACCTAGGGAGTCCTATAATGAGAGAAGAGTTTGAGCTAGCACTAAAAAGTTTAAGGAATAATAAAGCACCAGGTATAGATGGCTTGCAGGCAGAAATCTTAAAGTGCGCAGGTCAAGAGGTAATAGATCGTTTATTTAAATTAGTTAGTCGCATATACCTGACAGGCGAGAGTCCAGAGGATTACAAACTGAACATCATGGTAGCTTTGCCAAAAAGGAAAGGCGCGGATAGGTGCGAAAATTTTAGAACTATCAGTTTAACTTCCCATGCGTCAAAAATTTTAACTAGAATTGTGCAAAGAAGGATGGAAAAAAGGCGGAAGAAATATTAGGAGAAGATCAGTTCGGATTTAGACGAAATAGAGGAACGCGCGAGGCCATTCTAGCTTTACGAGTAATTATAGAAAAAACGATAGAAAAGAGAAAGAGCGTATATATAGGATTTGTAGATTTAGAAAAAGCCTTCGACAACGTAAAATGGGGGAAGATGTTCGAAGTGCTGAGAAAGGTAGGGATGAAATACAGGGACAGAAGAATAATACATAATCTCTACAAAGAGCAAAAGGCAGTTATAGAATGTGAGCAGGAACGAAGGGAAGTAGATATCCGGAAGGGAGTGAGACAGGGATGTGCATTGTCACCTCTAGTTTTCAACTTATATATCGAAGATGCGATTAATATTGTTAAGGAAAGAACAGCCTCAGGGATCAATGTACAGGGCCAAACTATTAACATGCTCAGATTTGCGGATGATATAGCAGTGTTAGCATCTAGCAAAGAAGAATTAGGAGCGGCTTTGAATGAAATGGAAGCAGTTTTGACACAGGGCTACGGCATGAAAATCAATAAAAAGAAAACTAAAATTTTGGTATGTAGATGGAGTGAAAATAGAACTAAAATTGAAATACAAATAGGAAATGAGAAGATAGAGGAGGTCGCGGATTTCTGCTACTTAGGAAGTAAAATAACCCAAGACGGTAGGAGCACTAAAGATATAAAACAAAGAATGGCGCAGGGACGAGTTGCGTTTAACAAAACGAAACAACTGTTATGTTCGAGAACGGTTAATATAGAGACTAGGAAGAGACTCTTAAAGTCGTATGTATGGAGTACGGCATTATACGGGTGCGAAACTTGGACAATAGGAGAAGCGGATAGAAAAAGAGTAGAAGCGTTTGAACTGTGGTGTTACAGACGCATGATGAAGATACCGTGGATAGATAAGGTTAGCAATAGGGAAGTATTAGAAAGAGTTGGGGAAAGGCGAAAGGTATGGAAAACAATAAAGAGTAGGAGAGATAGGATGGTAGGACACCTTCTAAGACACGAAGGAATAGTTCGCGACATACTAGAGTCAGAGATAGGAATAAAAAGAGGTAGGGGTAGGCCTAGATTAGACTACTGCTCTCAAATAGTTAGGGATGTAGGATGTTCTACTTTTAGGGAAATGCGTAGGTTAGCTCAGGATAGAAAAGAATGGAGGTACGCGTCCAACCAGTCTTCGGACTGAGAACCTTATGATGAAACGCAATTATTGTAGACCAAAATGTACTGGAAACATTAAGAAATTATAAAAAGATTCTATAAAATATCTAACCCTCACTTCACATTTTACCTCATTGTAAAATGGGAACCTGGGGATGTGACTCAAAAGTTTCTGGAAACTTTATTAAAAAAGGCTGGACGTCCTTATGTTCACTGAAAGGCACTGTGAACTTAGAAATATTATGAAATCGTGACAGTTTGGTGTTTGTCGATTTAGTGCTCACTTGAAATATTTATCGATTTTCAAACATTCGTTCTAACGTTAAATATTGATTTAAAGGCTGAAAATTTCAATGAACATTTCCCACCACCTTGCTCTCATCTCAGATCTAATAAGATCCTCTACATATCGCACCTAAAAAAATGATAAAATGCAGCAGCTCCCACAGATATGAAGTGTAAGTCATTCGCTCCACTTACAGACTTCCAGATAACTTTCTTCGTAATAGCTTTGGGTAGACACAGATCATCATATATTAAACAACCCTATGAATGTTTCATTTTGTCCATATTTCCCATAACAACAAAAATTTTCTTTTAAATGACATGTTTTCTTTTCTTGTTAAGCCACTTGTTTGTAAAAAAAATTGTGTGTGTCAGCTCCGACGCACGACTGGAGTTTAGTCCTTACGAATGATTACTTTAACCTCAATCACTTGATAATTTTGTTTATTCCACAGAAATACACGTATCCATAGATATATACATAATTTCAATGTGAAAGGTGTGCGTGGTGCGTTGCGCAGAGGAACGTAACGCTTCACTTTTAGTTAACGCCTGATTTTACTCCTCATAAAATTTCCGTTCCACGGGCTATAACTGAAAATCGATTCTTAAGGAGTAAACTCCAATAAATGTTTCCATTAAATCGCACAAACCTCAATATACACATTATATTTTGTAGTTAAATTTAATAATAATAATAATACCGTCTTTATTACATAGAAAAGTGAACAAACTGACAGTCGGAGCGATGTTTCGTTGTACGAATTGGATGACGGTGACCATGATACCCGTGCGCTGAACAGATTGACAGATGCACATGTCTATAAGCAGAAAATGAAAAAAAATTAAGCAAATCTTGCTACACAAATATTTTCACAACTATCTTCTACCATGAGGAGTTTGGTTAAATTCCAGGTTGAGGATGCCTTTCTGACATTGTTAAGGATACAGTCGATTTTCTGCTGTTTTGTGGCAAGGTTTTTGACAGTGTCAATGGTGTTTCCCCATTACTCACTTATGACAAAGATCTCAGATATTCTGTCACTGAAACATCTAAGCATGTAAGAGAGCACTGCAGGAAGAGGGAAAAAGAGGATGAAGATGTTCAAGGAAGGAACCCAAGAGGATAAAGTATGTCCAGAAAAGAATGGGCCATGCTTCAAATCTATCTTCCTTGGGTAAAAAGAAACCTATCTGAACCAATTTATCTTAATACAATTTACTTTTACTTCATTCACGTTGGTTTGTTTTCTATAAAATTTCGTTTTTCTTATTGTTAAAAACCCAAACGGAGTGAAATGAAGGAATCTATTGGTGTATGGCGCCCACTTTACACCTAAAATCTTGTAAAACCACCAAAATGTTAGCATATTATGTCTAATGTGTACAGCCAGCACAGCGGTCGACCTACTTATGCTGACATTGTTGTTCTTGGTGGTAACGGACCAACCTAGAATCTTCGAACAAAAGCTTGCCATCATCATAAAGTTTTCAGTCCGAACACTCGTTTGACTCGTACCTCCATCCTTTTCTATCCTGGGCTAACCTACGCATTTCCCTAAAAGTAGAACATCCTACATCCCTAACTATTTGAGAGCAGTAATCTAATCTAGGCCTACCCCTACCTTTTTTTATTCCTATCTCTGACTCTAGTATGTCACGAACCATTCCTTCGTGTCTTAGAGGGTGTCCTACCATACTATCTCTCCTATTCTTTATTGTCTTCCATACCTTTCGCTTTTCCCCAACTCTTTCTAATACTTCCCTATTGCTAACCCTATCTATCCACGGTATCTTCATCATGCGTCTGTAGCACCACATTTCAAACGTTTCTACTCTTTTTCGATCCGCTTCTCCTATTGTCCAAGTTTCGCACCCGTATAATGCCGTACTCCATACATACGACTTTGAGAGTCTCTTCCAAGTTTCTACATTAACCGTTCCCGAACATAACAGTTGTTTCTTTTTGTTAAACGCAACTCGACCCTGCGCTATTCTTTGTTTTATATCTTTAGTTATTTTACTTCCTAAATAGCAGGAATCCGCGACCTCCTCTATCTTCTCATTTCCTATTTGTATTTCAATTTTAGTTCTATTCTCTACATTCTCTACATACCAAAATTTTAGTTTTCTTTTTATTGCATCTATCGGTATCCAGGCATATTTTTTTTCTTTTTGGAACTAAAATTGTCCCATTACGTCCAACATGTAATTGATCAGTTAAAATAACTCAAGAAACAAAAAAACAATGTAAAACTCTTGAATCTTGAACTGGCAGATATCGCATGAAGTAATAATAGGGTAGTAGGTATAGATATAACCTATAATGTCACTTGAAGCAGAACGCTCTTTAGTTTCATCCAATTTGGAAGGCCTCGGCGGCAAATATTTGGGCTCAGCTCAAAAATGACCATTTTCTACTATTCATAATAATACACTACTACTAATTTCGTGGTGGGCAGGAAATGATTGCAGATATGTATCACATTTTGGTAGGTGCCCCGAAATAGGTACGGCTGAGACCAACCCTGTGCTCTTCCACCTCATGTCTTTGGTGCAGACAATCAGGATGAATGACCTTGAAGTAGTCAATCACAATATATTTTATAAATCATGAATTTCTTTCAGTGGTTGGGCCAATCCTCATTTGTCGTTTTTGTTCGGCTGTTATATCTTATTCTGTGTTGTCTGCACTGCTGCATTTGCAAATTTTAATTCTGCAATTCATTTTGGAATTATGGTGGATGGTTTGTGTAGGGCGCGAAGTCAGAGTTGCCTTACATCTACTTATACTATTTTTGGTATGTGGAGTGCATTTTGTAACTAACTAAGACGATGAAAGTGAATGTCTTGTTTTCGTGTCGGGTGCAAAATAGGAATATCTATCCAATATTTATCACTGCTTTTTTTGTGGAGTTGAACTTTATGGCTAAATAAAAGAATACAAGTGAGCTGTGAGCAGCTCTAGAAAGCAGTATTTCCCAGCATTTTGGTTCCTCAGTGTTAATGCCTAGTATACTTAACATAGGTAAGTAGGTATATAAATGTATATAATACTTTCGGGTTTTTTATTGTTACTCCTACATACTGCTCTTAACCCATAAAAACATCACTTCTAGAACTTTTTTAATTTTTAAATTTCTGTCAAAAGTTGCAAAAAACAGCTTATAACCGAAAGTTCAATAACCTGATATTAAAATCAATATTGGAATCTAAAAATCAGGGACCTGGACCGGACCGGTATTGGACCGAAAACCGGACCGAAACCTTTATTTTTTACTGTACCGAACCGTTACCGAACCCTTATTTTAATTTCTTTTATTTCAAAAGTCCGAACCGGAACCGTTAATTATAATAACGGTTCTTTTCGGTTTTTTCGGTTCTATGTTCTATATTCTGTTTTCCTGTTATTCTGTATCCGACGATTTTGAATCGATATCAGTATCGTATCATTCGCTGCATTGCTGCAGAATTCAGTTTCAGCATTGATTAATAATATACCGCTTCTAGTAGTGTGTATATATACCATATATGTATATAAATCAATGGTTTCAGTATTCGTTTTGCTACTCGCACACACCTAGCGCTAGCGTTTTAGCTAATTAGCTCTATGGTATGGATTATGGGTATGATAGTTTAGGTTATGTTGCCAATTCATGAGTTCATGGTTTTCGTGTGCCCTGTCATTGTCGAATTTTCTAATTTCTAATTTTGTTATATATCTATTCTGATGTAGGTACAACTAAAGAATAAAATACTAGGTTTTTGATGAAAAATGTTTGGTGGAATCTTCTTTGAATGTTTTACTTTATATTTTAATTTTTAACTAACCTCTAGGCTCCTAGCTTATACCTGTCTATTACAGATTACAGCTATCATTTCTACAGGTTCTATTTCTACCTAGGTTCCTATAATATATAATACCAACAATATGTATTATAATATAACCAGGATTAGGACTAGGACGATAATTATGCCAACAAAAACGTGTAAAGTCGGAACCGAAAAGAACCGTTTCGGACCGAAAAAAAAGTCAGAACCGAACCTAAATAGATTTTGCAAACCTGGTAAGAACCGAAACCGTTATTTCAGTTCCACTCCAAAACCGAAACCGGACCGGACTCTTATTTTCATTTCGGTCCAGGTTCCTGCTAAAAATGCACTCACAGGCTGTTCCATTTTAAAAAATACCAATTAGTACACATAGCACCTAGGCTAAACTAAACACAGTGTAGGTATAATAGAAATTTGAAAATATTTTCCGACTGAAATTTTGTTCTAAGATATTTTTTCCTTGCGACATGTTAAAATGTATTTTTAGTGCACACCTCCTTTAAATATCTGGGCGATTCAGTATTCAGCAAGTTGCTTTTTGGATTATGCACATCAAATTTATGTATTACTTGTGGGACACATGGAACAACTAATTAACAGTATTTACCTCAATTTGTTACTAATTATCCCACCATGATAATAATCCAAGACCTGGTTCATTTATGCTACCCTGAAACAAGATTTATTTAATTATCTTTATTCGCTGAAACACAATAGTACGAAGCAGTGACAGCTACTCCATAAATGCTGCAGAGCTGCAGAACTGCCAAATATTTTCTTTAATATAATTACTATAATACCCGCTGGTTAGTTTAAAGTTGTAAATTTAAAGTAGACGGTAAAATAACAATGTACAGCATTTATTTGCACGGAATATCCCCACGCGGCACTTAAAACCGTAACAAAAGTTTTTAAGATAAACATGACAAGTGATACATCAATATGTAAGAAATTTTACGAGCTTTTCAAAAATCTCATAATATATAGGGTGGTCTATATAAAAAAAATGAGTTTGGGGTGGTGCACGAAAATCTAAACACCCTGTAAAAAAACTGCCTATTGCAATGGATTCTACGGAAAAAAGTGCCTTAAGAAAGTTTTTACCAAAATTAATTATCTTTATTAATAAACAAGTTATAGGACATAAAAGAAATCTACGAAATTTGAGAATCGCCCTCTAGCGGCCAAACGATAAGAGATAGCAAAGTTTTGTTTGCGCCAGTGGTTTTCTCATTAAATTTGAGCTCCGGACACCTTGGTTAATTTTTTTCTATCTCTTCAAATAAGGGGTGTTTCCATAAGAACGCGTCCAGTTTGGGACACCTTGTACATACATAGGTACATTTTTATTTTAACACCGATTTTATATACAGTGTGTTCAACGAGGAATGGGACAGTGCAATATCTCGGAAACGGGTGAAGATTTTAAAATTGTGAAAATGTTTTAATAAACCTCAGTCAGGGGGACATATTTTGTGGCAAAAAAATAGAATTCCATCCATCATATTGCTAGGTGGCGCTATCTGACTTTAATTTTTTAAATGGAATGACATACTTTTGGTCGCATTTTTGGATTCTATAACATATTTGTGATAACTTTCATTAAAACTTCTACCAACCTATGTCTTTTAGCTTCCGAGAAAAAAAATATTTTCGTAGGTAATATAACAAGTGCTATGATTATCATCGATGATATCTACGAGCTGAAACCGAACTGGAGATTCCGAAGGACGAGTTGAATGTCCTGTTTCGGTTTCACGAGTGATATCCTCGATAATTAATCATAGCACGAGTTATATTTGGCAAGAGAATATAATGAATAATAAACATAAAGAATGAAACTTAATTTACATTTGAAATATGACACACATCAACTGTCAGATTTGACAAATAAAATTGATTTAATACTTTCCGATGGTCTGAATAATATCCTATTCCTAACAACGGACCAAAATAAGGTGATAGATTTTTTGTTTTTACTATCGCTGTGATAGCTATGTAACCAAGCAAATTTTTAATTTCTATTGGTGCAAATCGAGTCAAGTGACTTATGAATAATATTCTCAAAATTTTAATACGAAAACATGTTTTCAAGAAATCGCATTGACACTTAAGTGGATAGAGATAAATTAACAAATATTTTACGAAATGACAGACAAAATATGTTTTTTTCACAAACATAATGCAGATAACTCCGAAATTATTCAACAACGCTGTACAAGGTATCCCAAACTGGACGCGTTCTTATGGGAACACCCCTTATTTGAAGAGATAGAGAAAAATTAACCAAGGTGTCCGCAGCTCAAATTTAATGAGAAAACCACTGGCGCAAACAAAACTTTGCTATCTCTTATCGTTTGGCCGCTAGAGGGCGATTCTCAAATTTCGTCGATTTCTTTTATGTTCTATAACTTGTTTATTAATAAAGATAATTAATTTTGGTAAAAACTTTCTTAAGGCACTTTTTTCCGTAAAATCCATTGCAATAGGCAGTTTTTTTACAGGGCGTTTAGATTTTCGTGCACCATACCAAACTCATTTTTTTTAAATGGGCCACCCTATATATTATGAGATTTTTGAAAAGCTCGTAAAATTTCCTAAATTTTGATGTATCACTTGTCATGTTTATCTTAAAAACCATTAGCAACATTACGATTTAAAAATTAAAATATTGTGCCTACAGAAATCAAGATTGCTATGACTAATAAAATGACATAGGATGCTAACATGTTATGATGAAAACCACAGATCTAAAGTTTCATGATAAGATTACTCATAGTTATTATAATAAATTAATAATTGTTTAAATGTTGCTAATGGTTTTTAAGATAAACATGACAAGTGATACATCAAAATTTAGGAAATTTTACGAGCTTTTCAAAAATCTCATAATATATAGGGTGGTCTATATAAAAAAAATGAGTTTGGGGTGGTGCACGAAAATCTAAACGCCCTGTAAAAAAACTGCCTATTGCAATGGATTCTACAGAAAAAAGTGCCTTAAGAAAGTTTTTGCCAAAATTAATTATCTTTATTAATAAACAAGTTATAGGACATAAAAGAAATCGACGAAATTTGAAAATCGCCCTCTAGCGGCCAAACGATAAGAGATAGCAAAGTTTTGTTTGCGCCAGTGGTTTTCTCATTAAATTTGAGCTCCGGACACCTTGGTTAATTTTTTTCTATCTCTTCAAATAAGGGGTGTTCCCATAAGAACGCGTCCAATTTGGGACACCTTGTACATACATACATTGAAAAAGTAGTCAAGTCATTTAAAGAACCATGTGTCAAAAATTTAACAAAAATTTAGCATGCCATGAAAACAAATGTCTATTGAAGTTTCTCACACTTGAGATTTCAGTTCTGAATATCTTTTGTACAGTTTCAAATTTATAATTATGTGCGAGCATATCACGTGAAACGTTGAACGTGGTAACTAGTGCTACATTAATTAAATGTGTTGAAAATGATGGAGAAACATTTGAACATTTAATTTAATTTGTAGCCTTATTTTAATTTTGATATTGTTTAATTTTGCTTAAATTGTTTTAATGGCAATAAAATAAATAAAATGTGTTAGTTTAACATAAGTGAAAGTAACTTTTGGAAGCACCACGTATAAAAAAATCGAATATCAGTATTCTTGTGGAAAAATACAGTATTTTTTCTATCATTTAATATAAAATTTATTTATTTATCTCTATCCACTCAAGAAGTGTTAATGCGATTTCTTGAAAACATGTTTTCGTCTTAAAATTTTGAAAATATTTTTTTTTCTCGGAAACTAAAAGACATAGGTTGGTAGAAGTTTTAATAAAAGTTATCACAAATATGTTAAAGAATCCAAAAATGCGACCAAAAGTATGTCATTCCATTTAAAAAAATTAAAGTCAGATAGCGCCACCTAGCAATGATGGATGGAATTCTATTTTTTTTGCCACAAAATATGTCCCCCTGACTGAAGTTTAGTAAAACATTTTCACAACTTTAAAATCTTCACCCGTTTCCGAGATATTGCACTGTCCCATTCCTCGTTGAACACACTGTATATAGTTAAATTAATAGTTTGTTTAATTTCATCGTGAGCATTATTTTAGTTTAAGGTATTTATCAACAACCAGAAATCTCACCGACTGACCGACCGAAGCAACAGGTGATGGAACAGGATAGGTTGTTGTAACTTCAGTTCAAAACTAATGCTGAACTCGGAGCAGAAGGCTAAAATGACGTATAAAATGACATACTGGCAACCTCGTTAGTAATATTCATATGAACAATAAAAATCTTAATCAGTTTTAATTCAAACAAAAAGTTGAAATATAGAGGCAATATGTAAGGTAATGGAATCACAAAGATATAAGAACGGAATGGAATAAATTGTTGCACAGAGCACCGGTGAAGGTTTAACGGTGCTCTCATGACCAATCTCGGCTTGCCTATAAGAAAAGTCCAGTAGTAAATAGAGCTGCGATTGGACATAGTCAAGCAAGTGAACTATGCATGCTCAGAAAGTCATTTTAAGAACTTTACTATTTTCTCACGGAAAAGTGGCTAAATCTACATTATTTTCTCTTTCAAGAATCCTATATGATGCAGGCTTCACGAAAGCATGAAAAATTTTATCGAAATCAAAAGTAGGTTCCTAAATAACTTACAAAACTTATAAAAACTGGAAGTCGGCATACTTACTGTCAAACTATATGGAATTTTATTCTCATTATTGTCTGAAGCCACTGCTAAGGAGGGTCCCGTTGGACAAGTTTCATGAAAAGTTTCTGCAGTGACTCTGAAACGGATCTGTTCTCCAGCATCCATGAATAGGTCATATTTATTTTCTCCTGTATCATATTCCCATACCCAAACCTGTTCAGTTTCATCAAATCTAGATGGATGTTGTAACGCATTGGGAGGTATAAGAATGTCATCAAAAAATCCCAGAGATACTGTAACAAACAAATTAATCAACAATACTTGTACAAACGCAAAAGTATTACCGTGTACACCTTCTTGACTGCAACTGCGAATTTTTCCCAGCAATATTTCTTCTATAAAAGGTCTGAAGACTATATACCGGAAACTTACTCTTGTATGTGAAGAACCATCCCCAGGAAATAAAAATGACTCCTGAAGGCCTGTTATATCAAACAAAGCTATGCATAATCCCACATTTAGAACAACCTAGTGAATACAACATGTACAGTACAATCTTTCTGAACTGCATAGTGCTGATTTTGATATGTATTATAAGAACCATACTCACTTTATTGGCCAACTTCTTATTCAACTCGCCTGCAATAGCATCGTTTAATTTCACATCAAACAATTCTGGCGGTATTCTGGTAACATTTTTCATTTCGCATAAAATAAACATCTTGATTGCCCAATATTTAGTATTTCTGCCACAGATTTACCTACCTTCACAAAACCGCACAGCTACAGGTTAGGTGCTCGTACTTGTTTTACTTTTACTTTTGTCACAAAAGTTTTGTGGTGCCTACCTGACCGCCGTGGTGGATAAATATTTTTTGATGCCCGTATTACAAGGATCTAGCCCCTGCGGTATAACTATTCGCTGCCACACGCAGTTGCATTTTGGAAGTGTAAAAAAACTAAAGCTGGGAGAACGATTTTTTGAAACAGACCATTTACTTGCCCTCTCGCACCATACACACGCATTTTTTGGAAAAAAGATGATGTAAAAACAAGCAAAATACATCAAACCCATAGGGGTATCAGAACTCGTATGGCCGTAGGAGAACAAAATGACAGGTCTGTACGATACCCGCACACCCGCCGAGACCGTTGGGGTTGACATCCAATAATGAGATACTTAAACGTCATTTTACCGACATCACGTAAAACCCAAATGCGCCTGAAAGCGAATAGTTATACCGCAGGGGCCAGATGCTAGTCCCGTATGCGGCAGAAATACACCAATCAGGGAACGTTGCATTAGCTCTAATGCATATACCTATTACATTAATACAAACAACTCCCCATTCCTTGCATGTGCAAAAAGCGTGACAGAGAAAAGGCGATAGAAATAGTATATTCTACTTCGTCGTTTATATTTGTTAGATGCATACCAAGCATGCGCAAGTAGGTCCGTTCGGTGGACGGTTGCGACTTATACAGATTTTGTATACATCTGTCTCTTAATGTCTGGTACGCTTTCGGAACGACTGGCTCTAATGTTATACCGCGTAGGATCGGCTTAAATGCATGCCCGACCGCTGCGCCGGCGAATGGGGGAGATAAGAGGTGCGTCACAAACGTCAGATTTTCATTCCAAACAAAACAAAGCCACGTGCTTTCTGACGTTTTAACCTAACCTTTGAAATATAATTATAGTTGTTTTCAAGTTTTTACGCGTAAGCCCAACACACAAATTGAAAATAAACTGTTTTCACTGAAAAACGTCTATAATTATATTGCAAAAACTAGTTTAAGACGTTGTAAATAATATCGATAAACGTCAAATGGCACGTGCTTTTGTTTTGTTTGTAATGAAAATCTGACTTATGACGGAGGCACTTAGGTCCCCTATTAAAATTAATGTTTGTTAGATTGCTGACCGCCGTGCTCGTACGCGCTTCTATTTAATTCACACCTTAAGAGGAGCGATGAGGAGGATGAATAACAAGGCAGATGTTTGTGCTACCATTTGGCACCAAAGAAAGGGGCGTAACCTAAATTCCTTAGTCTCTTTACGCTTCAATTTGGAGGAAAATCCCTAAAGTGATATGACTAATTGCATTATTACAAACGCTTTCATCATTTTGAGTTAAATTACATGAATTTCAAACAGTAACCTGGTTTCACCACTTTGTTTGTCACCAAATCTTCTCAAATTTTGGTTACATTCACGTGCAAGGCAAGTATCGGGCGTTGTGTATCCATACTCTTTCCTCCTCCAAGGTTTTGTGTTGTGTCTGTTGTGTTTTTGTAGGTTATACAGAACGCGTGTGTTGTTATTGTGAGGTCCTGAAATTTAAATTTGAGTTTTTAGAAATGTGTGAAAATAGCAAGCGACTGCATATTGAAATTGCAACATTCCACAGTCCACATTTATTTTGGTTTGTCGAAACAAACAGTAAATTTGATCGTTTTAATTTGGAGTCGAAGTTGAAAGAAAGTGTTGGAAAATCATTATTGGCTGATCCTATTGTAGGAGAGGTTTGTATTATTCATTATTGTAGAGTGCACAGAATACATTAGTGTAGTAAAATAATTATTTCCTTCTCGAAAAGTTTGAAAAAAATAATTGCTACTAGAGGTGTCTAGGTATTTCAGTAATTTATTGGTACGAGTAGGGTTCTGATGCCTAGGGAAGTTCCCGTCGATAAAAAAATTTGAAATTTTGGCCATAGGCTTTAATCCCCAACAAAACATCCCAGAGAAAATTTCAACCCCCTAGAATTTTTAAGGGTATTTCTGGGAAGAGGTAACTTCTAGTCGCAGAGGACGTCCATTTCAAGCCCTCCACCAAGTTTCACATTTTCATCTCCACTCATTCTTCAAGTATGAAGTTTGTACCCCTGGAGGGCAGCAGCCACTTACTAGTTTAGTTAATGCACCTATTGAGACGCAAGGTAACGCAGCAAGACATGCACGATCTGTATGGCAGAGACACATGAAAACATACAAGTGAGTGTCTGTGCTGCGCTGTATCATGTTTATGTAAATGTGCGCCGAGGCATTTAAAATCAACAAATTACAGAAACGTGCGCTGCGATGCGCTGTATTACATGGGTCACATGTATCTCAATGTGCGTCCGACCTTATATTAAAACGTTCACGTTCCATTGACTTATTGGATTGCTTAACTTTTTATCCCTTAAGCCCGCTCTTGCACTTTCCAAATTTACAACTTGTAATAGATTCTTTGTTTCAAGCATAGTGGAATAAGATAAGGTGTGCTCGAATGACATTTCATTTTAATCTGTTTCTGCGCAAGACAATTTGTAGTTTAAATTCAAACTATTCTGATATATTTTATTTTCTTTTGCCGCTATCCATTGTTAGTTATAGAGGTGGGAGCTCGGGTGGGAGACTATTATGTTTCCATATATAATGATATAATCTGTATGAAATATAACAAAAATATAGGTTTTAAACAATACCGTAACCAATGATAAAATTCACTAAAAAGTGTTCTATGTTAACTTTTTCTATTATAAAATTACAAAATTAACGCGTTTGTCTTTAATTATTCAAAATACTCTAACCCACCACACCTAGTGAACACTTGATAGACAGTAGTGCGGCCCGCTAATATTTCGTAAAACTTGCAAATGACCCTTTCACTTAAAAGGTTGCAGAGGCCTGATTTAACATAATATAAAACAGTTGTACAATAAGTAAAGACTGGTAATATAGTAGACTTATACAGGGTGTATCCAAATAAGTGCGAAAAAATTAAGAGGTGATTCCTTTTTGAAAATTAAAGGGGGTGTTTGATATAAAAAAATCCTCATATGTCTCTCCCTTAGTAGTTACGCTCCTCCAAAGTGAGAGGTGGAAATTATGTTTTTATTTACTTTCTCAAAATCTGAAACAGTTAAGAAAATGAAATTTGGTGGGAGGTTTCTAATGTTAAAAAGGCTACTTTCGAATATTTTCTTGACCAATCCATATTGTTATAAGTGGATGAAACTCGCAACCCCTCTTAAGCAACTTGGCAACCGCCTACTATTTTTAATTCACTATATTTAATTCAGTGCGTGATGAAGTTAATTATTTTTTTTCGAAAACTATTGATTTTACGAAAACAGCATAAGAGACAAGAAAGTTTTAAACGCATGAAGCTTTCTAAGGCATATTTTTAAACAATCAAATTCTTGAACAGCTGCCGACTAATACACCCGCTCAAACAACTACACCTCGAGCAAATACTCCGCCAGGCATTGAATTACAGAACGGGCCTACGTCGGCAGAATGTACATTAGGATGCACACAAGAGGCCTACCCCAGCAAAGCTGGCCTTGAAAGCCTCCATACGTGCCCCATCGTACCACAGTGAACCAGGTTCACTATTCAAGCTAGAAGCCTGCATGGTGTGAATGTGCACAGCAATCCGCAGACCGGTTTCGTCCTATTGGGACTCTTCAGTACGGCGCCGCTATGCACAAACACACCCTGCCCAACGATCTCCCTATAAATAACTGCGATAGTCATCCATAAGGGAGAGCCAAAATCACGCCATCTAGAACGTAAATTGTTGAACAGCTGCCGACTAATACACCCGCTCAAACAACTACACCTCGAGCAAATACTCCGCCAGGCATTGAATTACAGAACGGGCCTACGTCGGCAGAATGTACATTAGGATGCACACAAGAGGCCTACCCCAGCAAAGCTGGCCTTGAAAGCCTCCATACGTGCCCCATCGTACCACAGTGAACCAGGTTCACTATTCAAGCTAGAAGCCTGCATGGTGTGAATGCGCACAGCAATCCGCAGACCGGTTTCGTCCTATTGGGACTCTTCAGTACGGCGCCGCTATGCACAAACACACCCTGCCCAACGATCTCCCTATGAATAACTGCGATAGTCATCCATAAGGGAGAGCCAAAATCACGCCATCTAGAACGTAAATTGTTGAACAGCTGCCGACTAATACACCCGCTCAAACAACTACACCTCGAGCAAATACTCCGCCAGGCATTGAATTACAGAACGGGCCTACGTCGGCAGAATGTACATTAGGATGCACACAAGAGGCCTACCCCAGCAAAGCTGGCCTTGAAAGCCTCCATACGTGCCCCATCGTACCACAGTGAACCAGGTTCACTATTCAAGCTAGAAGCCTGCATGGTGTGAATGCGCACAGCAATCCGCAGACCGGTTTCGTCCTATTGGGACTCTTCAGTACGGCGCCGCTATGCACAAACACACCCTGCCCAACGATCTCCCTATGAATAACTGCGATAGTCATCCATAAGGGAGAGCCAAAATCACGCCATCTAGAACGTAAATTGTTGAAGAGTCCCAATAGGACGAAACCGGTCTGCGGATTGCTGTGCGCATTCACACCATGCAGGCTTCTAGCTTGAATAGTGAACCTGGTTCACTGTGGTACGATGGGGCACGTATGGAGGCTTTCAAGGCCAGCTTTGCTGGGGTAGGCCTCTTGTGTGCATCCTAATGTACATTCTGCCGACGTAGGCCCGTTCTGTAATTCAATGCCTGGCGGAGTATTTGCTCGAGGTGTAGTTGTTTGAGCGGGTGTATTAGTCGGCAGCTGTTCAACAATTTACGTTCTAGATGGCGTGATTTTGGCTCTCCCTTATGGATGACTATCGCAGTTATTTATAGGGAGATCGTTGGGCAGGGTGTGTTTGTGCATAGCGGCGCCGTACTGAAGAGTCCCAATAGGACGAAACCGGTCTGCGGATTGCTGTGCACATTCACACCATGCAGGCTTCTAATCAAATTCTTACACGTTAAAATGTTAAAAAAGGAAAAAATTAAGAGAGGTTACGAGTTTTATCCACTTAACAATATGGATAGGCCAAGAAAATATTCGAAAGTAGCCTTTTTAACATTAGAAACCTTCCCCCAAATTTCATTTCCTTAACTATTTCAGATTTTGAGAAAGTAAATAAAAACTTAATTTCCACCTCTCACTTTGGAGGAGCGTAACTCCTAAGGGAGAGACATATGAGGATTTTTTTATATCAAACACCCCCTTTAATTTTCAACAAGGAATCGCCTCTGAATTAAATTCGATTAGAAACTAAGTTTTATTATTTTTTACATCAACCAGCAATATTATTTATAGGTAGGTGGAACAAAACTAAAGGGCGAAAATTAATATTATACTTGGGCCGCTGAACAGACGAAGTGATCACCCTGCAAGCAAGAGCTCTAGACGGGACCACTATCAATTTAGGACGACAGAACCGCAGTGATGCGCTTTCTTTAGACCCAACGAAGTCGCATCACTCCAATTTGGTCGTCATAAATTAATATTGGCCCCGCTAGAGCACATTCTTGCAGGGTGATCACTCCGTCTGTTGGGCGGCCCAAGTATAAGTAGGTACAATTATACCCCAATTTATACGTCATAATAATGTATTATTTGGTAACAGGATAACAGCGTATTTTTCGGACTTTCCTAATTTTAATAAAGCATTTTTCTATATCTAATGTCAAGAGTTTAGATTTTTCCGGCAAAATTTTTCGGTTGTAACAAGTGGTTACCTAGCAATTTTAAGAGTGACATTACATAAAAATTACGAGACGTCAGTCAAGTAATTTTTCAACAATTGGGTACCTCGAGTCTAAAACCGACAAATTTTGTACGGTAAAATCTAAACGCGAATGATATTCGTCATGACTATTTTCCAAAAGAGACTATGAAACTGAAGCATAAACTACGATTGATTTTTTTATTAACAATGCGAGATGTTGACTTCTTTTATATTATGAATTGAGTTGCTAAGAAGCAGCCTGGTAACCCAGAGCAATTATTAGGTTTAAGATAGCACTGGGTCGAGTTATCCACTATCATCTTAGAGCTGCTATTAAATAATAAATAATGTATTTCGGATGTGTGGTGAAATCATTCTCTATGTTTTATTAATAATTTCAGGTTGTAACTGTAAATGATGGGGCAGTATGGAAACGTGCTAAAGTCAAAACAATTCATGGAAACGAGTATGTATGTTGGTTATTAGATTATGGTGTTATTTTTAAAACGACAGAAGTATATGAATTACCGGACCAGTTTAAAATACTTCCAAGCTTTGCTAAACAAGCTAGTCTAGCAGATGTTGTATACTTATATGCGGTAAGTAGAAAGTTATTATCTTTTTTCAATGTCGACAGGTTTCATTCGGGTTTCATACTTATATGTATACACTATAAACTTACTTCTGGCAATAGACTAATTTTTGGCAGTGACATGATACTTCCATTTGATCGTAATTTGTATGAAATGTATTTATATAAATGCTGTATTTAAGGAACTTAATCCGGAAACTTCAGAAATTGACTATTCTGAAACTACCAATTTTCAATCTGGGGCAGTGCAAGTTATGTTGAAGCACTTAAAAGAAGCAAAAGACATTATCTTTTCTGTGTCTAATGAGAGGGATGAAATTTATTTTGGTGACATAATATTATCCGATAAACTCAAATTTTACAGTCTTACAAAGGCAATGATTGAAGACAAAATACTCAAAATTAATAAGGAGCTTTTTATTACAGGTAAGACTACAAATTACTAAATTGCAGGTACATTTACATCCAATTTGATATCGGCATAATTTGAAATTTATTTGCCCATTGTGCTGGAAACTTCGAAGTCAAATTTGGTGTCATTTACATTGGAAATTCTTTGTCAGAACCATTGCTTTCAGCTAAAATTGAAAGTCAAAGGATGTTATTGCATCGAGTATGTTGACCTATCATCATAAAGTTTTCAGTTCGAAGACTGGTTGGACGCGTACCTCCATCCTTTTCTATCCTGAGCTAGCCTACGTATTTCCCTAAAAGTAGAACATCCTACATTCCTAACTATTTGAGAGCAGTAGTCTAATCTGGCCCTGCCCCTACCTCTTTTTATTCCTATCTCTGACTGTCTAGTATGTCACGAGCTAAGCCTTCGTGCCTCAGAAGGTGTCCTACCACCCTGTCTATTCTATTCTGTCTTCCATAAATTTCGCTTTTCTCCAACTCTTTCTAATACCTCTCTGTTGCTAACCTTATTTATCCACAGTATCTTCATCAAGCATTTCAAACGGTTCTAATTTTTTCCTATCCGCTTCTCATATTGTCCAAGTTTCGCACCCGTACAATTCCGTACTCTATACATACATTTTTAAGAGCCTCTTCCGAGTTTCTACATTTATCATTCCCGAGCATAATAGTTGTTTCTTTTTACTAAATGCAACTCGGCCCTGCGCTATTCTTTGTTTTATATCTAGATGCCTACTATCGCGAGTCATTTGACTTCCTAAATAGCAGAAATCTGAGACTTCCTATATCTTCTCGTTTCCAATTTGTATTTTAGTTTTAGTCCTATTTTCACGCCACCTACATGTCAAAATTTTGGTTTTCTTTTTATTGATCTTCATACCATAGCCTTCCGTCAAAACTGCTTGCATTTCGTTCAGAGCCCTTCCTAATTCTTCTTTGCTGGATGCTAATACTGCTGTATCATCCGCGAATCTGAGCATATTAATAATATGGCCCTGTATATTAATTCCAGCAGCTAATCTATCTTTAACAATATTAATCGCATCTTCGATATATAAATTGAAAACTAGAGGCGATAACATCCCTGCCTCATTACCTTTTGGATATCTACTTCCCTATGTTCCTGCTCAAATTCTATAACTGCCGTTTGATTATGAATTATTCTTCTATCCCTATGCTTCGTCCCTACATTTCTGAGCATTTCGAACATCTTCCATTTTACATTGTTGAAGGCTTTTCCAAATCTACAAGTCCTATATATGTAGGCGTTCTTTCCCTTTTCTATTGTTTTTTTCTATTATTACTCATAAAGTTAGAATGGCCTTGCGCGTACCTCTAGTAATGTCTAGTTCTTCTAAATCCGAACTTAATCTTACCAGAAATTACGGATTAGCAGTGCAACAGTGCAATTTTTTTAAAATTTGCATTTACAAAGTACGTGTTTATTGAACGTGTTAAAAAAGTGTATTAGAGCAAATTTTTTCTCTCTCAAACAGCACGCTCTATTCGATTAATTCCGTTGTAAGATGCCTCATAGTAATTGGCTGCACGGACTACTCTCGGGCAAAATCATACAGGCCCATTAGTCTTATGTCATTCCTGCTTAAGACAATGGAAAAGCTGCTCGACAAGCATATAAGGGATGACGTATTGGTAAACAGGCCACTATATCAAAACCAGTTAGCATATAGAGCAGGAATGTCTACAGAAACTGCTCTACGCCGCCTTCCATGGAGAGTGGAGAAAGTGCTGGAGAACAAAGAAATTCTCCTAGCCGCCTTTCTGGACATAGAAGGAGCGTTGGATAATACATCATTCAATAGTATCTCCAAAGTCGTAGGCCAAACATTACTAGAGACTTTGTGCTGCAGGTGGATAGACTGCATGCTGAGGGATAGAGTGGTGTTTACTACACTGCTTGATGAGACCTTGGCAGTCAGGGTGGCAGGTGGTTGTCCGCAGGTTCTGTCTCCTCTTGTGTGGAACCTAGTTATGGACGGACTGCTTAGAAAACTCAGCGATGAAGGATATTCTCCCCTAGGATATGCAGATGATTTAGTCATCACAGTCGAGGGAAGATTTAGCAGTACGATTAGGGAACGTATGCAAATGGCCCTGAGTATTGTAGCAGCTTGGACTGAAAAGGAAGGCTTGACCATTAGTCCAGAAAAAACAACAATAGTTCCATTTACGCGAAAGAGAATCATAGAGGCCCATTATATCTCCGTGGTAGGAAGATCTCATTGTCAAGGGAGGTCAAATATCTTGGGGTTATACTGGACTCAACACTTACCTGGAACCAACAAATCGATAGAATAGCCAGAAAGTCGGAAACTACTCTTGCAGTGGTTAGGCGAACATATATCAAAAAATGAAGTCTAAGGTCAGGAATGCTGCACTGGCTGTACACCAGAGTGGTCAGACCAGGAATAATGTATGCAGCTTTGGCATGGTGGCCCAAAGTCAAATAGTTAAATACTAGGCTCAGGCTAAGCAAAATTCAGAGGCTTGCCTGCCTAGGGATAACAGGGGCGATGCGGACTCCACCAACTGCTGCCAGAGAGACTCTTCTGGTCACCCTTCCCCCGCTCCACTTCGTGATACAGGGGGAGACGAGACTGGCACTTTACAGACTGCAAAATTCTCTTTGCCGTCTCCGTCTGGGTACAGAATAAATTACTGAGGACATAAAGGAACCCATGCTTGAGATGGTCCCTAAGAACACCATCCAACCACTTTTTCAGGTCATAATCGATGGCTCTAGAGTGGAGAACCAAATTTTGAACAGCATACCTTCCGGCAGTCTAACCTGGTAGGTACACCGACGGTTCTAAGACTGACATAGGTGGTGGATCAGGACTGTTTGGAGATAAACCAAAAGTGATACTCAGCTCCTCTCTGGGCAAATATGCCTCTGTCATTCAAGCAGAGGTCTACGCGATACTACAATGTGCGCTACAAAAATCAGCGGATCTTTATCTTATCAGACAGCCAGGCAGCTTTGAAGGCTCTTTTGAGCCCAAAGATGTCTTCCAGACTGGTGTGGGAATGCTTCGAGCAACTTAATATCCTAGCCATGCGGAACGTAGTGAGACTGCTTTGGATTCGAGGTCACTGTGGGCTGATAGGGAACGAGGAAGCCTATAAACTAGCAAAGCGGGGCTCCAACAACCCTTTCGTTGGACCAGAACCTGCCCTAGGCATAGAGTGCAGTCAGACACCAAGTAAACGGATGGATTCGCGCTCGACATCACAATTACTGGAACATGATTCCAGGACACAGGCACAGCAAGTCGTATATAAAGGGACCTTGCAGGAAAAGATGTTCAGAACTACTTTGCCGTAGTAGGATGCAAATTAGAATCGTAACAGGCTTCCTAACGGGACACACGACCGTTAAAGAACACCTGTGGAAGATCGGTAAATATTACGGAGACCTTAAATGCCGCTTGTGTAATAAGGAACGGGAGACAGCTATGCACATCTTGTGCAGATGTGAAGCTCTAGACCAGAAAAGGCAGCGAATTTTTGGGCGATGTCTGATGGAACCGGAAGAATTTTCCACGCATTCAATGTATGACTTGTACCGTCTGGTCCAAGGCACCAAGATCATGGAATGGGTGTGACTTAGAATTAGGGTGAGCACAATAAGCCCATTTTGTGGCTACAGTGCATCTGAGCCTACTGGCAGGCAGGCCCTAAGGGAAGAAAAAAAATGGCTGCATGGAAAGCAATAATTGTCAATTTTGACTATGTCAAAAAACCAAATCTGTTAAAATTGAATAAAATCAACTTGATTAACTGGAACGAAAACACTTTATGAAGTTTCGACTTTAATACTTTAATAAAAATTCAATGCACATTTTAGTTAGCGATTCCAGAGTAACTTGAATTTAAATTATTTGACCCCTTTTGAACTAGCGTCCCGATAATTTATAGTACTTTGAACATCTCTAGGTTCCAAGGTTGTCCCTGTGTTACTATTATGAAATGAGAAATTATTGACTAAATCAATTTTGTTATTGTATTAAGTTGTAATTTACCGTCAGAGAAAAATTTTTGTACATAACTTATGCATAGAATTACTTTTTTCACTCACAGTGATTACCCCATTAGCCACACTTGTTACAAAAATAACTATTTTCACTCTCTTTTTATTTTATAACTGAACTTTTTTCATTT
Source organism: Xestobium rufovillosum (assembly GCA_963966045.1). NCBI lineage: Eukaryota > Metazoa > Arthropoda > Insecta > Coleoptera > Ptinidae > Xestobium > Xestobium rufovillosum. Next base: position 14,203,825 of record OZ014498.1, read on the forward strand.
CGTCTAGGAACAGTACAACTGAATGTATCTTATAGTTGGGTCTGTTATCACCAGAGTATTCTGTATAATGTTTATAATTTGTGCTACATGTACTTAGAGTCTGTAAAGTTAGAGACTGGGCCCGGACAAGATGGTGGCTGCGCGAAAATGTAGCGGGAAATATGATTTTGACAGAAACAGTGCCGTACCGGCGTATATGTGAAATTTATTATTATTTTAACAATGAATTCATAAAAGTTACATTCAAAACAGGAAAATTAGCATTTTAAGGCATGAAAAAATCGCGAAACACATTAAGAAGAACTTAAGAAAAGGGGATTTCGTCATAAGTACAGATAAATTATAAATGTGACGTTTGGTGTGAGGTTATGTCAATTACGAAATCGGCATGTTTATGTGCAAATAATCTCAATTCCATAATTGTTATAGTTGAAAACAGGTTTTTGAACAAGTTGTTTACTTATGTGACAAAAGAAAATTAGAATAAATCATAAAGGAAGCCGAATAATCCAATTTACTATTTTTCAGCACTGAAGAGTTAAAGAATTGCAAAATAAACTTATTATTCTGTAATTAAAAATTTAGAGAGTTCTATTAACTACCAAAAATAAATAAGTGGAATTCACATATATTAAGAACTAAACGCCTTGTTGACCTTTCAAAAAATAAGAATCCTTGGTGCTTGAGGTATATCATGTCGCACAAGGTCTAATGATAGAACGTCCAGGCATTTGTCCTGCGGGAAGGAGCTTCGGGCGGGACAGCTGGACAGAGCCGCTAGTCCTACCAGCAGGACATTATTTTTAAATGGGATTGTCCTGCCGGCAGTACGTGCGCAGCTTTCGGCAGTACGGACCCAAATTTCATAGGGGCCGTAACAATTTTGCTATTTATTAAATAAAACATCTGCTGAGAAACATTTTTATTTATTCTCGTACAAAATAACTTGGAAAACATTAAAAAATAACACTGCGCCTGCGATGCTGATTGTTTCCTAAATCTGCGTAAAATAGGAAATTTTAATCTAATTTATTACCTATAGTATAATTAAACACTTGCCATTCTTTTGTAATAACTCAGCACTAATTTTCGTTTTTGTATTGTTCAAGTCTCGCAGAACTGTCACAAGACCCAGAGTCCCAGAGATTTTAGTTACTCTTCCGTTGCATACGGCGCTCAAATAATTGTCTCCAAACGCGGACATACACCATTTAAAATCTGGTTTTTTATCAAAATTCTTTGCTTTTGAAAAACCCGCGGCATAATTAGCATGCAAGCCACTGTACGTGCGAGATTTTTTTCAAGAGTTGTCTCCTTCTCCGTAGCTTGCCTCCTACTGGTCTGAACGAGATGAAACTTACACTTTAGATAGGCAAAATTTTACGACAAATCCGATGGTGGTGGTTACGTTCTCATATGGGGACGCAAATGTACTGAAAACAATAGGGTCGAAAATACGTGCTGCTGGAAGGACGCTTGGACACTCTATCAACTAAGGGTTAATCACTTGGTAGTGGTTGTACTCCTAAATCCTCGTCTTCGTCGTCTTCATCATCATCATCATCATCATCATCATCATCATCATCATCATCATCATCATCATCATCATCATCATCATCATCATCATCATCATCATCATCATCATCATCATCATCATCATCACCACCATCATCTTCAGTTGTGACTTGATATTCATCTTCACTCTCATCATCAGATGATCCTGTGTTCACAGTGAACTTCAACGAATCCAATGCATCGTCCATCAGATGCTCTTTCTCAAAGAAAGTTTTTTCCACTTTTTGCACATGGCCACATACATCTTTCCACTCTTCTGAGCTAATAATGGAAAATTTTCCACGTGCTAATTCCTCCACATCACCTAATTTAAAAGTAACGTTTCTGCTAGCTACCCAGTTCTTTACAGTGGCCCATATCTTCTCTATGGGGTTCAATTCCGGGTGATAAGGAGGAAGCCGTAACACTCGGTGACCATGGGCTTCAAGAAGCTCATCCAATTTGTATTTCTTTGGGAATCGATACAAATTTTGTTTGATAAGACCATAAAGCTCAGGTTTTGTATTTGAGCCATCAAAATGTATTTGACGTTCTTCAAGCCACTTCACCATCTCGCCTTTTCGGCTCGCAGATGTCAGGTTTTTTTCCACCAGGACATTGTGATATGATGCATTATCAATCACAAGTACACAATTAGGCGGCATGTTGGGCAGTAATTGTTTCTGCACCCATGTCATGAAATTGGCATTATTCATGTCATCGTGGTAATCTCCTGATTTAGAACCTATAGACAATGTTTGGTTACATTTTGATATTAAAATTACTTACGTATGTGTTACCTGACCGAAAAATGAGCAACGCATTGGGAATGAAACCATTTTCACCTCCGGCATGTACAATAATCAGCCTTTGGCCTTTAGAAATCGGCTTCTTTAAGTTTTTAGTAGACTCATCATACCACCCTTTCGGCTGGACATGGCTGCTGTGTATATACGTTTCATCCGTATATATAATGGTTCGGCCTTCTTCCCGGTATTGCAGAATTTGTTTCAAGTATTTCACCCTTTTCAGGCGAATGTCATGGCTTTCCATTAAAATCTTACGGTTGTCTTCTGTCTTTCGCCACCTTAAATGGAAATAGAAGTAAACGAGGTGTCCCACTCAAGCAGGCTCACTTTTGCTATCTGTTGTTATAAAAGTATTTTCAAAACATAAGCATTTAATGAAACAGAAATTTGAATATGCATGTAGTAACGGCATCCGAAATATTTTGACTTTGGATATACAAAAGCAGCCATACCTGAATCCAATAGATTTCAGAAAAACCCATAGCGACTGCCTCGAGCCAGAAAAAGAAAGTTCAGAATCTTTAATCTTCTGTAGAATACCTGGAATACAAGGTGATATTAGGCTAGATGATGCGATAGGTAGGTATTTAAATGTAGCATTTGTTATTTAACGAAAAAGCAGTAATTGCCATTTGTTCCTAGAATAATTTGTTCAAATAGCCCCTGATTATTGGGATCACTTTCCGTCATTGCATATTTCATTCATGTTTCGATGAAAAATACATTATACACATTGAAAACACATCGTGAAATATAATTGTCTGAAAAATCATTGGGTTTCAACAGAAAGTAAGTTTCTTGAAATTTATCTACAATCGAAGACGGAATCCAGGAAGTTAAATATCCAAAGCGTTCCATTTACTAAAATGCAAGTGCGATTCATACTTTCATAACTTGGCTACGCAACAGCAGCACCCAATTGGTTTTTTGATATTATATCCAAAAAATACACGAAAATATCTTGAACTTTCTTATTACCACGTTCCCTCTATTTATGAAAAAAGAAGTTCAGCAGACTTTACAATGAATCACCCCGTATTTGACAAGTAACAACTGCCAGCAGTTGCAATGAAAACACACCTTAACGAAGTTTTCTTTTTTATAATGGTAATTATGTACTTACAATTGAGAGAGGGATTCCTTTTCTCCAAAATAAAAAAATTATGTATAATTTCCCGTATTGTTTCCGTTTCTCCCACAGAAATCAGGCCGAGCTTACGCTTCTTTCGCGGTCGTTCCTTATGTGGTGTAGCAAAGGAGGTGCTAGGCTCAGCTTCTACGCTTTTCGATTCCTTCAAAATCTTCGCTACTGTGTTTCTCGAAACACCTGTTGCTTCTATAACTCTTTGCCTTAAACACACAATTGGATCTTAACAATAATCAAGCTCATTATGAAGTGGGTACGTACATACCTGTAATTCTTTAAAGGAATCCTAATTCCATTTTGCGCTTCTTCCCGCATAAACTTTATCACGTTACTGATAATTTCACGGCCTTGGCTATGAATTACCATGCCGGGTTTGCCAATTTTTTTGGGAGACATTTCTAACCTACAAACGTCAAAAATTTCAACTTGGATTTAATGTGTAAAATTACTTTGATTGTAGTATTACCTGGATAACAAATACTATCGACGATTTTTCAAAAGTCTTTTAAATAACACCGAGATCACAAAATAAGCAGAATAATCTGCAAACACAAAAAATTTTAACCTTCAATTCAGTTACAAGAATTTGTAGTATTAATTACCTCGAACTCCGTTTTTCGAATAAAGATGATAGTTTTTTAGTCTTTTAAGCAACACTCACAATAAAAACGCAAAATAAAACAGAATATCCACTAAAAAAAGCACACTCAAACATGAGTCAATAAAACAACAATGGACGCACAGTAAGTAAGTTCTTGACGGCGCCACTGGATTTATGAGTTTCGCCTTCGGACGAAAACAGGTCTATTGCGCTGATCACGTGACAGCCCAGTCTTTAACTTTACAGACTTTACACGCTTTAAATAATTTACTGTTCTATTGAATTTTTATAGCTATGGAAAAGTATGATACTAACAGTCAAGAATGTTTTGGTTTACTTCTAAGTTCTCGGAGTTCGTCTAGATCAAGTTCATGTGCTGATTCAAAAACTGTGAATGATAGTTTTGAAAAAGTCCCTTTCATACCCGTTGCGGAAGGTTTAGGACGAGGTAGAAGAGTGGAACCAAAAGTTAGTAGGACATAATACTAAGACTTGGCTGTTTGAAAAAGTAACATGCTTAATTCTGTCGCCGGATCAGTTGTTGTGATACAACCAATCAGAGGACCGGCATCATAGCAGTCTCTGTTATTTTTTCTGAACAACCTTGCCTAAATGTCCATGAAGTATAAATATTATAATGCTGGCATTACAATGCCGATTATAGCATCGTATTTATTGTATAATTTTTTCAGCTCGTAAATCTAGATACTCCTAAAGAAAAGAAACTGAGTTCAAAAACTGCTCTGAATAAACTGAGATTGTTAAAACCTACTGACAGCGATGCTGAAGATACACTGAATAATTCTGTAGTAGATGGCAAGTACTTTTTTATAATTTGTTTTCTTAAAATGATATACAGTCTTATGACCGGAATATGTGAAAACATAATTAATCAAAAAACCGTTTAAAAGCAGAACTTCAATTTTTTTAATAACGAATAGACATCGTTAAGCAATGTGAAAATTGAAGATCGCCAATGGAGGCAGTGTGAATTTGAACATGTACATGCTCAAAGCGAGATGGGGAACAATTTTTATGTTACGCTGCAGAACGCAGTAAACCCATATGTAGTTTGGTTAGTCTTTATACCGGTTAAGCTGCTCCTACAATTTAAATAATTTGCTATTTATTAGAAAAGTAGAAATAATAATTTCAAGTTACATAATATGACATTATCAGATGCACGCGTGTCGTCCATTGCGCCAGACAAAATTATTAATTTTTTTCCGCCTTAAAATGAAGCATAGAGAAAAACACAAAAATGGGGGTCAAATATTTTCGTACGTAATTTGACGAGTACTTTTTATTTTGCCGGATAAATTTCTGTTTTGAACGAAATTGAATCAAAATTGAGTTTGCAAAACAGGAATTCATCCAGTCAAAATAAAAAGTTCGAGACTAATTCGCCTAGATAATAGAGTCCATTAGTGAAATGGCAAAATCAGAGCGCGAAATTTAAAACGCTATCCTAAGAGAATAGTTGGATAAAATTTTTCAATGCATTTTAAATGGAGCTTAGTATGGACTTCACATTCTATTTTTACCTTTCATCCTGATTTCTTAACTAAATCAATATATGGCGATTATTATGAAGCTTTTTTTCAGTATTTGTCTTATAAAAACATTTATTTATGCATTTATCATTTTGTTTAAAACGAAAATTCAACAAACTACTACAATGTACGGCGTGAGCATAGATGCGTAGACAGTAGATAGATGGTTTAAATCAGGCCCGTGCAACCTGCGGCCCCTCTGGCATTTTTATGCGGCCCGCGTCACAGGAGTGATGAACTGAATATTAAAATAAAATAAAGCAAAGTAATGTCTGTTAAGGAAATGAAAAATCTTCCAACAAGGAACACATAAAATACACCGTTTGATGTACAGCATCTGCAGTGATTATACATTTCGTGAACTGGATTTCCGAATACAGTTTCTGTCACGAAAAAGCTTTTTTCTAACACTTCTTTTCGCGAAATGAACCTTTTCATGAACTGTACAGTTACGGTAAGTGCGTGGAACACACAGACATGGTGGTTTGGTGGTGCGACATAATGTGCATAATTTCTTTATGTAACCAGTATGCGATATGGGACCTCATTTGGCTAAATTCGGGCCAATTCTTCCACCGCAACACTTGTTAACTATTTCTGTGTTAAGGTGTCAGGCAACTCCCTCCATGTCGGGATGGCTAATGCGCTGGTTTTTTAATTGAGATATCCGCAGATCAAACCTAGTTTGTTGCCGTTTTTCGTTTGTTACTGTTTTTTGCGAGGTTTTTTGCGTTAACTCCGAATTTGTATTTAAAGTTTTAAAGCTCAGAATCTGTGAGTTTGGTGTCCCATCAGATGAGAATCACATTCCAAGAAAACAGTTTATTTCTTGATTTATAACACCTCAGGTTGCCCGAATTCAGCCGAGGACGCTTACTGGTTACATAAAGAAATTAAGCACACAATTATATGCACTAATCGTGGAGGGAGTATGCAGACGTAGTGCACGCACAGTGTTCGTCCATTCAGTCTTGTCCTAAATTAGAATTTTTTGTACGTTTTATTGAAGTACCTATAAGTTTTGTTAAACATTGTTTGAAGAATAAAATATTTTTTTCTCAATAATTTGGGTTGTGATGGTAAATATTTTATTTATTTTTACGTATTTCAACTTTTTGTGAATTGCTGGCATATAATGCAAATAAACACAGGATAAAATCGACGTTTCGCCCCCATTCGGAGGCTTTGCAAAGATTTATTTGTATAAGATATAAAATATAAACTTGTCAGTAAAACTTTTTTCAAATAAATCTTGACAAAGCCCCCGAGCGGGGGCGAAACGTCGATTTTATCCTGTGTTTATTTGCATTATATGCCAGCAATTCACAAAAAAATTAAAATATCGAATTATAACTGGCGCAAAATAAACCAAAATTTTTATTTTTACACACACAAATGTACAAGTTTATAACGTTTTTGTTTAATGTTTCTAGTAAAAAAGTGTGTTTTGTAAACTTTTTCTATTATAAAATCACAAATCTCAATATTAACGCGTTCGTCTTTAATTATTCAAAATACTCTGGACCCACCACATCAAGGGAACACTTGATAGACAGTAGTTCAGTAGTGCGGCCCACAAAGATTTCATAAAATTTGCAAATGGCCCTCTCGCTTAAAAGGTTGCACGGGCCTGGTTTAAATCGTTCATAAAGAAGTCGTTAACAATACTAATTTTTAACACTTTCTTTTTTATTTTACACCTTTTAAATATAAATAAATAATTCTTAAATCACCTATTAAATAAAGATTAAGCAGTAAATAACCCGGTTAAATAAAAAACTTCACCTCAAACCCTGTGCAGCAAATGTCAAAATAATCTCCATTGTTAAGAGCCGTCCGACCATTTTGCCGCTTATGGAGTTTCTTAACAAATTTTCCTAAGAAAGTACAGCCGTAGTTGTAGGAATACGAACTTCTTCTAAAGACCATTCGACTGTATTTGTTGATTTCTACCGCAGTAATGATTTAGATTTTTAATATTCTTTTATATTTTCATTCTATAAGCCAAACAAAACGTTCAAAATCCGAGAAAACTGCACAGTTATGTTCAGCACGTTGTTGTAGCTTACATTGAATTTTTTTCTAAAAAATAAATCGATATATCAATTCAACACAAATTAAGGAAGTGAACGCTTCAAATTACGTTCCGTTATCTTCAAAAATGTAGCCACAGTTAATTGGGAAAATCGGCTAATTTTATTCTCCGAAATTTAGAGGCGAGTACTACCTATCTCTATCATGCTGTTTCTTTCGATCCATACGCGGCACGCATGACCAGTTGGTGGCGGGGAGGTGTTACAATGCTCCACTGGGTGGTAGGGAGTAAGCGGGAAATAAGTAAGTTGTCTGCTGGGGATTGCGATTGCGCTGCTTCTGCAGTTGGAATAATTATTCTGTTTTCATTTTTAATTTTTGAGCAACATGGGTAGCGACATTGTTTAAAGATGTTATAGTTAGTCAGTGATATGCTCTTATTGGGAAACCGATTTAACGGACTCGCTAGATGGCAGCAGACGCGCTATTTCCCATTTATTTAAAAGTTAATGTAGTACGGATACGCACCTTTTACAGTGTTCAAATTGAAAATGTTGTTTCTATTCATTGTAGATAGCACAACAGTCGGTCGCGGCCAATCAACAAAGATCAAAGATAGATTTGTCTTTGTGAAACATAAATCAATATCCGAGCATAATACAGTGTCTTTGAAATATTTTAGATGCCTTTGGAGAACTCCAACCGTAACTGATTTACGATCGCGGTGTTTATCAATCGGTTTCACACATCAGGGTAGTATTATAAAATTTGAAGGGGCTCCACAATAAATTCTTTATGTTACTTGCAAAGGACAATAGAGTAAAAGCTTCGAGTAAGAAGAAATTCCATTCAAAATTAATCCGCAGAAAAAGACTGGGCACGTCCAATTTATATTTTAGTTTTAGTTAGTACCTTTGGTATAATGGTATAAATGACTTTACCGTTTCTTAATTAACTGCAGTAAAAAATAGGTGGATTTCTGAATTTAATTAAATCTTTCATTAACAAGATAGTGCAAAATACTTAAATTAATTTTGAGAATGGTTCTATCGTAGCAACGAAGCCGGTGTCAGACTTGTCTGTGTTACTTTTTTGAACAACCAGGCCTTAATGTTTTATACTCTCTGTGCTTGCTGTATAGGTACCTATCTATGAAATAATTGTACATTTTGAGTTTTTAACTTAATTTTGGTTTAAAACAGTGTGTTAGTTATATCGTTCTCAATCCGACGCATGATGAAGATACCGTTGATAGACAAGGTTAGCAAATGGGAGGAAGTAAAAATAGTTAGAAAAAAGAAAGATATGTGGAAGACGATAATTAGTTAGTTCGGAACCTACTAGTGGCAGAGATAGGGATAAAATATAAAAATAGGCAAAGGTATGCCCAGATTAGAGAATTAGACTACTGTTCGCAAATAGGATGTTCTACGTTTGGGGACTAAGAATTTTGTGATGAGAAACTACTCTTATATCAAGATAAAATAACAACTGACTGCCAGTAACATTCTTATTATTTGTATTCCCTTTGAAATTTATTAATTATTTCAAGCCTAAATGCGTATGATGTAAATACAACAATAACGCAGTAAATAATAAATATAGTTAGGCGACATAGTGTAGCAGGCACCAGGGGCCGAGCGGTAACTGATCCTGGATACCTGACATCAAATTTGAGAGCTTATAACACCTTGTGAAATTCGTACCTAAAGTATTTCTCGATCCCCTAAACTCAACCTCTCACCCCTTTCCCTATCTCACAATGGTAACAGAAAATAATAACACAAATAAAACTCGGACAAGTGAGTGAGCATAAATCCTACCTTTTCTCTCCCGGTGGTCCAGTACCCGTTCAACCCGCTGATGGTCGGGGTCGCCTCACACTCGCGTGCACTATCACTGGTCACAAAACTTTGCGCGAGTGCGCTTTAGCGGCGCACACACTCCACACTGGCACTTAAGGCTAGTGGGAAGGTAACAGGGTAAGGACGGTTAGAAATTAAATCCAGGACATAAAATGAAAAGTTTAATGGAACGATTATTAAAAAAAAAAAAAAAGTTTTTCCCTGGCAGGATTTGCAAATGGTCGGCGGCAAAGCCAAAATGAATTTACTAAAAAAACAAATGAATTTACTGTTAATGAAAGTGAATTTACGAATTATTCTGAAGGAATAAATAAAGATTTTGAAAGCAGCACTCTTACAAAGGAGAGGAATTGGAAAAGACACTCGGAACACTCACTGGTACTCACTAAATGTGGAACGTAGAAAAACGAGAAACAAAATGTCCCAGAGAAATGGACAGCATCCCTTTTAAAGGATCTGTCCGCAAGAAAAATTAGGAAGGGCCTGGGACAGCCCAGGGGGTGGCTCTCGGGGTAGAGGGTTTGTAGGATTGGGTTTTTGTTAATGTGGGGGTGGAGATTTAAGAAGTTCGGATAGTTCTCGACTTATTCAGGAGATGGCGACAGGACTGAAAGTGCTTGAGTACTGCTGGTTGCCTAAACGTCAGCAACGTTAAATAACAAAATTTATAGTTTTAGCCGCTCGACCTAATTAACTTTAATTACTCACGACGTGGAATTGAGTGGCCTGCCGGATAGTGTAGGGCCAAAAACTCCACCAAAAATGCCCTACCCACTCGCGATCAAACAAAACTGATATCTTAACCTATACCCTTAATTATGAACAATACATGAGGCCTATTTCTAAACTTAACAATGAATTTTCACCTTAAGGGTGAAGCTATCTTATCTTATCTTAACAAGATGACTTATTTAATAATCAACTTAACCCTGTGGACAAGTGGAGGATTGAATTTTAATATTTTTAAATTACCATTGTTTGCAACTATGAAACCTGAGTTTGGAATTATATGGCCTATGCGACGAGTAGTTGACATGCCCTGGGGCGAATTTGATGTCTGTTTGGGTCCTAACGGAAATGCTCTGTCGGTTTATGATTCCGACAGTTTATTTGAGAAGACTAAATTTCTTTATAGAATGGGAATTGCCGGGTTTTATGACGGGGTTGTTTAACAAATTGTTACTAAAACATACTTTAACAAAAGACGTTCTCTTGGAAATTTCTTGGTGATTCTCGTATGCCTACGAAATATTGAAATTGAAACATTTTGTCACTTTGATTTTGGGATAGCCATTGTCGGCCTGTGAGAATATAGACGGCAATAAAATATAAAGGAAAGTTCTGTGAAACTTGAAAGGTTCCCAGGGTTGGAGAAAACGATAGTGTGTTATTTTAGGAGACGTCGTAAAGAACAGTATAGTTGAAAAATATATTGAGATCCAAACGGCCCTAATTCATAAGTCAGGCTGTACAATAAAAATAAATTTCTCATAGCAATAAGACTTTAAAGCTGAACCTAAAATATGCCATTTTGTTACATTACCCCCTTGTTTAAGCGGATCAATTAATTTTCCACCAGGTTAAATTGATTGGTACGCTAGAAAAATAACTAACGAGAAAAAGACTGAAAATAATAAATCCTAGCTAATTAATGGTAAACATTAAGACATTAAAACACCAAACATCAAAACACATAAACAAAGACAAGCAGAGGCAAATAAAGACAGAAACACGTACAAAAAAACATTATAGAAGTACAATATTAACAAGCATAAAATCGTGGACAAGAACCACAAACAAAAAAAAAACAATCTAGGCGATGGTTCCTATCAGTCCCTAACGCCACTTTCACTCGCGCACTGCACTTCACTACACAACACTGGCGTCGGGATGTCTGGCACTGGCTCCGGGGTCGCATCTCGGATCGTAGCATGGTTGAACCGCCTGGGACGGCGGTAGTTCTGGATAGAGCTGGACGGGTGGATCCGCCGCTGGGGCAGCGTTCGCAGTTGATGCGTCTCTTTGGTGTAGTTTGATCAGATAGCGATGTGTTAGGGTCTGCCACAAGCTGGTCCACAAATGTCGTCGCCTCGGGTGATGTCTGGCGGCTCGTCTCAGCGTCGAATAGTTAATGGCTACTCCCGTTGCGTAATTAAGGAACGCCCATATGGAGTACAGGAACCCGCAGATGGAGAAGATGTTACCCATCCACGTGAGGAAGTCCCAGACCTCTTCGGCAGCGGACTTTGCTAGCGTCTTAATGTCTGCAGCGCTAAACAAATTTTTCATTTGGTAACTGTCGGTATCTCCGCCTCGACCAGTTATTCTTCTCACGACTTCATTGGAAATTGCTCGTCGTTCATTTGGGAAGAGCAGAGAATGTTGGAATCGTTCGAGGTCATCTTGAGAGTACACCCCGTTAGAACTTATCGGAGAAATACCCCTCAACGATATTGTGTCTTCTTCTTTGTTTGCGTCAAGTTCAACGGCTATCTCTGCTCTCTTCAGTTCGGGTGTCAGTTCTACCCATTGGCCGTCGAGGAAAAAATTTACGGGAAGGAGTGACTGACAATCGACTTCTGTTCCATGTTGGGTGAGGATATGACTTAAAGGAGTTCGGAATAGAGACTTGTTTTGGAATATTACGGGGAGTTCTTGGTAGCAAGTTTTGCTTTTTCGGAATTCAACTAGGACAGGTTTACATTTGGCGATGTATAAAACTTCTCCCATAACACGGCCGATGTAACCAGTTGTTTCTTTCACCAGGTTCCCAATTTTGTCTGGCGAATGTAGGGCCAGGGCAAGCCGATTCTGGAGAATCTTCTCGCGTAGTTCGCAACGCTTGTAAATGGAATCGTAAATTATGTCAGACATTTGCTTTCTAACGGCAATTTCCAAGAATAATAATTTGCTTAGTACGTGGGCCATGAGGTCGGTGTTCTGGGGTAGCCTAATGGTTTTCCTATAAAAGAACCCCAACGAATCTTCCATTATCACCAGTAGCCGGTGTTGTTCGGTCTGCCATGCTCGTTGATGGCACAGGTCCTCGGATTTAGTCAATCGAAGTGTGAAGACGGTGTCGGTTGTTTCTACTATGACGTAACGGGTTGGTGGGTCGTTACTTACAAGAAGGAGGGTAGCATTTCCTTCATATAGCACATCTACACCGCTACTGGTACACTGGTCTGTCATACTGGTTCTCCACACCACTTCTCCAACCAAATCATCAAAGCAATAACCATCATTGTAGGGACAGATCGTGCCACTTCGTAGGTTGACCACATTTCTCTCAGCGTCTGCGGTGGTGGTGTAGTCGAACATCCGGATGGTGATGGATGCTGATACAATTACGTTGTCATATACTATGGTACCCATGGTGTATCGAGTACCTTGACAACTACCTGATGGCGTCAACGTGCCATACAGGGTGGTAGAAACCTCGGTGGTCCCGTTCATTTTAACTTTCGTTATTACACCAGCTCCAATGCCCCGTAGGTCGACTTCTTGAAAACTGTGGGCCTTAATACAAGCATCTCTTCGAATCGGTTGGACATACTTCCCAAATCCTCCCGATACAGAGCTGGTGTGCGAGTGCATTCCGCAATACTGGATTAAATGTGACACCGTCACCATACAGGTGGATACATGGACCCCCATATACTTCCTCTTCTGGATCAGTTGGATGTTTCGGTGTACTGTCTGGCTAGCATTTCGAGGATCGGCACACGGCTTCACTCTGAGAAGGGACACCTTAGTCATTTCTGTTGTCTCGTCTTGGCAATCGTACGCCACAATCTCACCAGCCAGCATGCGGCAGCATCCCAGAAACACGAGTATTTGGAGGAGCGGCATCTGTAAACAGGAGAAACCTTTAAATATCGAATCGTATACAACCTTAGATTCGACGTTTGCTTATCCAAGGTTCCTCGGCTACTGGTCCTTGACTCCTTGTATGAGGTCGGGGAACCGTCGGTATTTCCGTTCGGACTGCTTCGGTGACTTCCTCTGGGGTCCTTTCGTTGTCTTCTTCTTCTTCTTCTTCTCCTAGAACATCCTCGTCGGTTTCCTGTTGTTGGATGGGGGCAGTAGGATGGATCTCTACTGGATCATCTGGCATAGGCGCCTGATCTATCTGGACCTGCCCGTTTTCCCTACTCCTACTCCTATCCCTATTTGTTTCTGATCCTGCTCTTACTCCTAGTCCTAACCCAAAATCTAAATCTAAATCTATGTCCCAACCAGCGTTGACCTCTTCCCTATCCCTAACCTTGAGGGGCACATTTCCTAATTGATTACCTACAGTTTCTGTCGCTAAGCAGGGTTTCAGTCTATTCACATGTACTTTTTGGAATCTACCTCCATGTATCTCTTTAATCATAGCCGTCACGCCTTTTAATTCTACTATTCGATAAGGTCCTTTCCACGGTTTACTCAATTTACGGCTAATTCCAGCATGCGCACCGGGATCGTACAGATAGACTCGGTCTCCCTCGTCCAACTTGTGTGGCTGAGCCCTTTTGTTAAAATTGCCGTGTACTTTTCTGGTGTTCCTCTCGATATCTTGGATGGCATTCCTGTGGGCAATTTTCATTCGTTGTATAAATTCACGGGCATAATTTGTGTCCGTATCGTACCTAATTCTGAGTGGCTTGAACATCTCGTCATATGGATAGTCCATGTCTCTCCCATATAACAGGAAAAACGGAGTATCCCCTGTCGATGCGTGAGTCATGGAGCTGTAAGCCGCCAGGGCATAGGGAACCCATTCATCCCAATCCCCCTGATCTGGTCTTATATAATGGCTCAACATATCCTTTAGGGTACGGTGAAATCTTTCCAGGGCACCGTTTGCTTCGGGTCTATACGCAGTGGTTTTCAAATGGTTAACTCCCAATATTTCGCAGATATGCTCAAACATCTGTGACGTAAAGTTTGTTCCTCTATCGGTGAGTAATTGTCTGGGAGTTCCGTGCCTTAAAATTATCCCTTTCACAAATGCTTTGGCCACGGTACGAGCTGTCTGATCTTTCATGGGGAAGGCTTCTATATACTTGGTTAGCGAGTCTTGGACTGTCAAAAGATATTTATTACCTGCATCGGTAACAGGCAGAGGCCCAACGACATCCATGGCAATGCGGAAAAACGGTCGGTGAGGAGGAGGTGTGATAAGTAATGGGGCTGGTCTTAAGTGAGGAGAGGTCTTCCGTTGGGCACAGGATTCGCAAGCATTGACATAATCTCTTATTTCTTCTGCCATCCTGGGCCAAACGAAAGTCCTTTTTATGCGATCAAACGTTTTGTCTATCCCTACGTGGCCAGATAAAGGAAGGTCGTGGTACATGCGCAGGATTGTCGGTCGGATCTCTCCTGGCGCTACCATCCTATCCCCGGATCTGTCTTCTCCGATCTTAAACAATACACCGTCTAAGTCTAAATAGTATTCCTTGGTATCGCCCCTGCAGACTTTTTCTATCATGCGGGAAATCTCAGGATCCTTTCTCTGCCAGAACTTGATGTCCACCCGGTCCCACATGGGACCACGATTCTCTATATTTGTCAATAATCGAATGGATTTTATTCTTGACAGGGCGTCTACATTCGAGTGTTTTCTTCCTGGCTTATACTCTATGGTGAAGGTATACTCGGCTAAGGCCAGAGACCATCTCATCAACCTGCTGCTAGGGTCTTTCACGCTCATTAGCCATTTTAGAGGCTGGTGGTCTGTGATAACTTTGAATTCGGTATCCCATAAGTAATATCTAAAATGTTTGATTCCCCAAATTAGCGCCAGACATTCTCTTTCAGTTGTACAATAATTCTGCTCTGCTTTCAGCAGCAGTTTACTGGCGTATGCTACTGGCAGTTCTTTTCCGTCTTTCGTTTGACATAAAACAGCACCTAAAGCGAAACCTGAGGCATCGGTGGACAAAATGAAAGGTTTCTCAAAATCTGGATACACCAATATGGGATCTGAGATGAGGGACTTACTTAATGATTCAAATGATTTTTGGCATTTCTCTGACCAAACGAATTTAGTATCCTTCTTAGTTAATTCGGTGAGTGGTTTAGCGAGGGTGGAAAAATTTTGGATGAAGCGGCGGTAATAATTTACTAGCCCTAAAAAGGACCTAATTTCTGTGGCTGTAGAAGGTACGGGATAATTGCAAATTGTTGAAATTTTGGAGGGGTCAGGTTTTAACCCTCCTGCTGAAACTATATGACCTAAATATTCAAGTTCCTTCTTCATAAACTTACATTTACTAGGGTTCAAAGTTAAGCCAGCTTCACGGATTTTATCAAAAATTCTGCTTAATTTAGCTAAGTGTTCATTGACATCGTTTTTCGAAAAGCAAATTATGTCGTCCAGGTATACAAAACAGTGACTACCTATTAAGCCTGATAATACTGCGGTCATTAGACGTTGCCACGTCGACGGCGAATTAACTAAGCCGAAAGGCATTCTATTACATTCATAATGCCCCCAGGGTACGCTAAAGGCGGTTTTTTCCTTGTCCTCGGGTTCTACTTCTACTTGCCAGTAACCCTTGGTCATATCTAATGTGGTAAACAGCTCGGCACCGCCTAGTGAATCGATTGTTTCCTGAACATTGGGGATGGGAAAGAAGTCCCTCTTGGTGACTGCGTTTAGTGCCCTGAAATCTATACAAAATCTGTACTTCTTCTCACCACTGTTTGACTTCTTTTCTACGAGTACTACCGGCGCACTCCACGGAGACGTAGAAGGTCTTATTATGTCATCAGCTAACATCTCATCTATCTGTTCTTTCAGGATGGCATGCTGTTTAAAAGGAACCCTATACGGCGCTTTCGCAATTGGGGAACTATCTCCGGTGTCGATTTTATGCTTTACTAACTCTGTGGCTTTCAGTGCCTGTCCTTTTATTTCAAAAAGTTCCTTATACTGCTCCAATACGGCTTCCAACCTACTCCGGGTCTCATTACACAAAGGCCGAAGATTCGCTTCGTGGCTCTCTGGCTCAATCTCCACGATACCCCCTATCAACCTTTGCTCAGTCGCACTTACCAATTTTAATATTGGGGTATTTTTCTCAATGGTCTGTGGTATTGAACTTACATTGAGGATACGAACGGTTATGTCCTTTCTGTTATCTGGATAATCTGGAATCGTCACTACTGCCTTAGTGATTTGTATACCTGTCTGTAGGTGAAGTGGTTCCACAATCATTGTGCTCCCCTCGGCGGGCCCTCCGATAGGAACATTCAGATCGCAACCATGAAAAGCTGGAATAATTACTTCTTCATGGATCCTAACCAGGTGAGGAGGGTCCCCACCTTCATTAAGTCCATGCTCTATTGACTGATTTGGGACCACGTTCATATCCTCCGGTCTATTGTCTATCTTTATGTCATCTATGGTTGGTAAGCTTGCTACCAACTTTTCGTCGGCGACCTCGAGACCGACAGGATCCTCAGATGCCGCCCCTTGCCTCCGATAAATATCTGCTCCTCGCACCTCTTTGGGCACGGTATTAAAAACTACTCCTCGTACTTTTTGTACGGTAAAGGCCGGTGAGAACTCGCTCGCTTTATTGCGACATCCCAGTTCTCGAGACGACACCTGTATCTTTCTCAAAGGCGCCGGCGTTATAGCAACGGGTTCTTGTTGATTAAAACCCTGACGACTGGACAGAGCTCGATCGCTTTGCATAACTACCCTACATCCCTCTAACACTAAAGTATGAGTACTATAATCCAGCAGCGGCTGGAATTTACCTAAGAAATCATTCCCTATCAACCCGTCTGTGTCGAAATTTAGATTATCGTTACAGATGACGTATTCATGCTCCACCTGAGAAATATTATCACGAAGAATACGAGTCCTAACAATAGCTACTCCTTTCTTGCTAAGTACGTTACCAGAGATATCTGTGATAATGAACCTACCATTTGAACGACACGGTAATCTAAATCTGTCTACAACTTTTTGTTTCACTAACGAAACCGCAGCACCGCTGTCCACCAACCATGTTGTAGGAGTGTTTTGGATATAGAGGATGATGTACTGGTACTGTTCGGAATTTAGGTGAAGGATAATTCTAGTCTCGGTTTCTTTTACCTGATGTTCGTCGCCGATGCGGTCTGCCAGTTTAAATGGCAATTGGGCCAAAGTATTCCCATCTTTCCACAAGCGTAGCAAAATACTACCTTTTCCTTGGTACATTGGGCCAAGTGATGTCCTTTTTCCCCGCAATTTCGACATCTGTTCTGCATAAAAGGGAAGTAATCCAGATAAACACTTCTGGTGTCAGCCCCAAAGTTATTTCTGTGTTTGAAGTACTTGGGATAGTAGGCATTCGGTGGACGTCGTCCATAATTATTCTGTTGACGCGGGAGGTAGTTGTTCTGCGGATGTGGGTTTCTCGAATATCCGTCTCGTGTATTTACTCCTCCGGAAAAGGCGTCTCGCCTATCGTTCCCTATATTCCTCGGTGGTATCTGGTTCGAAATCATCTGGTCGACTTGTTCGGGTTCTGCTCTTGGCTTATTCTCGGCTGCATTGACCTTCAAGATAGTGGAATATTCATCGTCATGGAGGGTATGAGTAAACAGCCGGTTCACTTGCTCTTCGCAATCTTCCGCGACGCTCAAGGCTTCATCGATGTTTCTGTAACGCTTTGCCACCTTTACAACAGCGTTAGCAAGCCTCGTACCAATCCCTTGCAAAAACTGCTTTACTAGCATGATATCATGCTCTATGGCGTCCATCACATCCATCTCCTGATGTGGGTAGATCTCTCGAGCTATTACCTTTAATTTCTGTGCGTATTGCGCCAGTGATTCGCCAGGTTTTCTAATGCATCTTCTGAGTTGTTGCTCTCCTTCGGCTCTAGTAAGCGTGCAGCCAAAAATTCTTTTTAACCACGATCTCATCTCCGCGATTACCCTCGGTTTTTCATGTGGACGAAGGGCTCCATAGTACACTCGCGCTTGTCCTTTCAATTTCATCTCTGCTGCTCGGACCATTTCCGCTTCGGTCCATTCATAGGCTGCGCCAGTGCTTTCCACCATATCAATAAATATGTCGTAATCTGGCCCTCCTTCGTAACTATCGATTGTTAGTAAGGCTTGCGGTCCGCTTACACTAGCCTTTCGCAAGTATTGCGTTAATTCTTCTATTGGGTTTCTAGTCGGCGATTCCGATCTGTTAGGTGGTCGCTGCCTCGGTATCGCGCCCGTACGACGAGCTGATGGTCCTGCTCTCGCTTCATCTGTGTCAACTGTAAACGCTGGGTCAGTGGGTAACTCCATGGTGGTTACAACAGTGGGCAGTCCCGCTGGTGAGGTGGTAACTGATGGCCTAGTTACCAGAGGTTGCGGTGCCGTATTTGGCACATCAATATTTTCGGGGTGATAGTGAGGTGTATCTCTTTGACTCATTTTGACGACTAACTTCCCCTTTTTTTTTAAACTATAAAACTACTAATAGAGATGTGGGCGTTTGTAGGCGACCTGATTAACTAAGAGTGGAATGACACGCTACACTGGCCAATTAACTATCACTATCTAATTTTATATATAAAAAAAAAATCGGCTACTAGAGATATTCCAACTAACAACTACTGCAAAAATTTAATTACTCTCCGTAATTATTTCACTAACTTCTACTGAGATACCATGTGGTGATATAGTTTCTAATTCACAAATGTGAAATTACTCGATTGAAATGCAAAATGTAATTAAGAAAAAAAAAAAAAAAAAATCTGAAAAACTGACTACCTACTAATTTTCCCTGATCGCAACTAATTCCCTAAAAAAAAATGTAGAACCTAAGCGTTCTCCACTACCTGCTCTTAAATAATAACTGGGAAAACTAGATTTCCAACTACTATTCTATTCTAGTCCTATTATTGACCTAACTAACTTACTAATTTTGAAGACGAAAGGGATTGCGCTCAAAGAATAGGATAATGAGTACGATAACTGTACCCGGAAATACGTATTTTAAGTTGGTAAAAGGGGCTTTAATGGTAACGCAAAAAGATAGAAATTAATAACGTTGTTCGTATAAACCTGTAAAATTTTAAAAACATCATAAATATTGTGGTTTAGCACACTGGCCTACTTTACACAAATAAACCTACTCCAGTAAGGTCCAATAATCTGTTTACGACTGAGGGTCGTGCGCCACTTGTCACTACCTGCCTAATAGCACTCTACAGGTGTTATCCCAATAGGAATTCCCACAGATAATAACTAATCCTATTTGAAAGAAAGTTAAGGTTAATTACCCATCAAACACCCATAGAATAAGACAAAAGGAAATAATATGAAAACGAAATCCCTTTACCTCTTTCTTTTGCCCTAAATAAACTAATTTACCTGACTAATTTACGATGAGCGATTAAACTCACCGGGACACGTTTCTCGCCTTTCTACTTCCTTTCGTTCTCTGTTCTCTAACAATATTAATAATTATTTAATTTGGATTGAGGTCAAGTTTTTGAAGATGTAGAAAAATACGCCACGCCTGATCACCAATTATGTAGCAGGCACCAGGGGCCGAGCGGTAACTGATCCTGGATACCTGACATCAAATTTGAGAGCTTATAACACCTTGTGAAATTCGTACCTAAAGTATTTCTCGATCCC
The DNA here is from genome assembly GCA_963966045.1 of Xestobium rufovillosum. Lineage (NCBI taxonomy): Eukaryota > Metazoa > Arthropoda > Insecta > Coleoptera > Ptinidae > Xestobium > Xestobium rufovillosum. The sequence goes on from OZ014498.1 coordinate 14,224,020, forward strand.
CTAAACTCAACCTCTCACCCCTTTCCCTATCTCACAATGGTAACAGAAAATAATAACACAAATAAAACTCGGACAAGTGAGTGAGCATAAATCCTACCTTTTCTCTCCCGGTGGTCCGGTACACGTTCAACCCGCTGATGGTCGGGGTCGCCTCACACTCGCGTGCACTATCACTGGTCACAAAACTTTGCGCGAGTGCGCTTTAGCGGCGCACACACTCCACACTGGCACTTAAGGCTAGTGGGAAGGTAACAGGGTAAGGACGGTTAGAAATTAAATCCAGGACATAAAATGAAAAGTTTAATGGAACGATTATTAAAAAAAAAAAAAAAAAGTTTTTCCCTGGCAGGATTTGCAAATGGTCGGCGGCAAAGCCAAAATGAATTTACTAAAAAAACAAATGAATTTACTGTTAATGAAAGTGAATTTACGAATTATTCTGAAGGAATAAATAAAGATTTTGAAAGCAGCACTCTTACAAAGGAGAGGAATTGGAAAAGACACTCGGAACACTCACTGGTACTCACTAAATGTGGAACGTAGAAAAACGAGAAACAAAATGTCCCAGAGAAATGGACAGCATCCCCTTTAAAGGATCTGTCCGCAAGAAAAATTAGGAAGGGCCTGGGACAGCCCAGGGGGTGGCTCTCGGGGTAGAGGGTTTGTAGGATTGGGTTTTTGTTAATGTGGGGGTGGAGATTTAAGAAGTTCGGATAGTTCTCGACTTATTCAGGAGATGGCGACAGGACTGAAAGTGCTTGAGTACTGCTGGTTGCCTAAACGTCAGCAACGTTAAATAACAAAATTTATAGTTTTAGCCGCTCGACCTAATTAACTTTAATTACTCACGACGTGGAATTGAGTGGCCTGCCGGATAGTGTAGGGCCAAAAACTCCACCAAAAATGCCCTACCCACTCGCGATCAAACAAAACTGATATCTTAACCTATACCCTTAATTATGAACAATACATGAGGCCTATTTCTAAACTTAACAATGAATTTTCACCTTAAGGGTGAAGCTATCTTATCTTATCTTAACAAGATGACTTATTTAATAATCAACTTAACCCTGTGGACAAGTGGAGGATTGAATTTTAATATTTTTAAATTACCATTGTTTGCAACTATGAAACCTGAGTTTGGAATTATATGGCCTATGCGACGAGTAGTTGACATGCCCTGGGGCGAATTTGATGTCTGTTTGGGTCCTAACGGAAATGCTCTGTCGGTTTATGATTCCGACAGTTTATTTGAGAAGACTAAATTTCTTTATAGAATGGGAATTGCCGGGTTTTATGACGGGGTTGTTTAACAAATTGTTACTAAAACATATTTTAACAAAAGACGTTCTCTTGGAAATTTCTTGGTGATTCTGGTATGCCTACGAAATATTGAAATTGAAACATTTTGTCACTTTGATTTTGGGATAGCCATTGTCGGCCTGTGAGAATATAGACGGCAATAAAATATAAAGGAAAGTTCTGTGAAACTTGAAAGGTTCCCAGGGTTGGAGAAAACGATAGTGTGTTATTTTAGGAGACGTCGTAAAGAACAGTATAGTTGAAAAATATATTGAGATCCAAACGGCCCTAATTCATAAGTCAGGCTGTACAATAAAAATAAATTTCTCATAGCAATAAGACTTTAAAGCTGAACCTAAAATATGCCATTTTGTTACATTAGGCACATTCCAAAAATAAAACTGGGAGCAAAATGTTCCCTAATACTCGCCTGGTATTAACTCGGCGACGGACGAAAAAGAACACGCCGCCTAGCCTGAGAATTTCCATGTTACGTTTTTTACCCAACTACCTACCGCGTTTGGCAAATTTGCTTTTCGGTGGCTGGGTTTGAGCGTTGATTGAGAAGTCTTTCAAACCTGTAATAATATATGGTAGGTACTTCGTCTTATCGCTTCATAATTCTATCATTCACCCAGTACCTGTCATTTCCAACCTGTCACTCTATAAAGCCTTGGTTTTTAAGTCTGTCGCTGTTCGAGCGGCAGAAAATTTTCAGTTTTTTGTTTGGTGTAACTTAGCAACAAACAAATTGGTCGAAAGACATTTTCCAGCGCAGTGTGTCGACGGAGTCCGTCGGCGGAAAGTTCTTAAAAAATCAAGGCGTCTGAACGGCGCCACACCAATTTATACAAACTTACTTATCCAAAATTTCCACTGTAAGAACATTTTACATGTATGTGGAGAACCCCTCGAAGCACCTGAGAAAATTATTTTGGTGTATACGAAATGCGAGTACAGGTGCTCATACTCTCGAGTACCAAACCAAAGTTTTGTTTTTCTTAAGAGGAATACGTACGTTGAAAACAGCGCCGATATCAAGCTCTATGTTACGAAACGTAGCGCTCTTAGTAATAAATATTTTGTGGAAATTTCTTATTTGTTAGAAAGAAGAAGGTTTGTTCTACAATTCCGTCAAACCAAATTAAGAAAAAATAAGTAAATAGTCATAGAAACGAGACGTGAAATTTGCATTTTGGTGAATTTTTAGCAGCTATAAACTTAGTTCAAAAAGCAACGACTGGAAAACTAATTAGAGCACACTATAATATGAACATTAAATTGCATGCTTTTCAAATTTGAATGCATTTAGACTGAAAATAAATGAGCTACATTAAATTTACTTCGACAATAAACCCATTTCTAAAAACGGGAGTCACCTCCTTCCACTAGCAGATTCAAACCTCCCCTTGGCAGTCGGTGACAGCCGAGTATATGTTCGGGCCGTATCTGGCTGGCAGATAAGTTTCTCCTCGTTTCTCTCCTACACTGGCTGGTGTAGTGGGGGAGAGAGTATCACGCGGTCGGGTGCTTATTTTTCTTGAGCAACGTACGTATCCCTCTTAATGGAATGCCCCACATCTGTTTACATATTTGAGTTCAAAATAAAATTTTATGAAAGTTAATACTACACAATGGGGTTTAGAGTGAGGGACTTTTAAGATAATTTTACCATTTTAATGCCAGTGTGGACCCAACTTTGAAGAGCTACCTAGTGACGTCGTCTACTGGTAGTAGCTATTTAAGAATTCTTTATTAAGCTTAGCGCACATTATTTGTTGGCATCCGACGGACGGCACGCAACGGAAAAACATTCTTAACATACATTTAAATTAGTCAACGCACACTTGTGCGGACCGCATTCGACGGATTTTTAAAATCTGGCGAGTATTCTGCAATGAGAATCAAAATGCGTCCGGCGCTTGCCGTCCGTCCGTTGTGTGCTAAGCTTTAGACTACTTTCAAACCATGGGTAGGTACTTTTGTCACAATAGATACTTCATATCAAAAAGGATGGACAACTTACGTAATCTAATATATGGAGTTTTGCTGAAAAATTTCAAATTGAATACCAGGTATATTATTTCCATATTCGATATAGTCAGTTTACTAAGCTTTTGATTTATGTGTATTTGCTAGGTCTGCGACTGACGGTTTCGATAGAATTCAAAATTGAACCTTTTAAAACGTAGCAATTTGGTGGACAGTTTATTGGGTTCTCCTATATTTTAGCACCCAAAACGCAAAATACGGCTTCCATTTTGTATCTGGAAGTCGAGTTCCCATCGAGACAAAAAATTGCTAAAGATTGCTTCTTCATGGTCATATTCTTAAAATACGTGATAACTCATTAAACCTAGGTATAATTTGAAATAAGGAGTGCCATGGAAGAAAACAATCCTTTCAAGAAGTTTCTTGCAATGGGATTTCTTGTGCCGATCGCCGATGTAAACTTTGTTCGTTAAATTTTCTGCAAAAACAAAGTGTAAGCATTTTTCTAAGTTTTGGGTGGCAAAATAGCAGGGGATATTTCCCAAAAATGGTATAAAATTACGGCAAGAATTTCAACTTTTAAGGTTCAGTCTTTACTTCTGTCTAAATTATCAGTCGCAGACCTGCCAATATCAACATCAAACTTAAAACTTAAAAACTACCAAGCATCCTCCCTTTTCCAAACATACCACCAATCAGCTCTAAACATCCCATTATCACACATACACAATTATCCAACCATATCCATTCATTTATCTGCAAACACTCTTACTCATCTCTCAATCTCGTCATCTGATATACCCAAGCTTTATTGCCTCATAATTTTTGCATCCACTCTATACCTGTCATGTTCAACCTGTCACACTTAGAACTTAACGGCCGTCTGAGTGACGTCATACCAATTTACACACACACTTCTTATCGTCAAACTCACACCCATAAAACAAAAATTAAAATACTTCAACACCTGTAGGTACATATAATATTTTCGTTTTTTAATCCTGCATCAGTTTACCATATATATTATTTTCCTGTCGCCAAGATATCGCTGCTCCAACTTTGTTCAATCGGAGATATTTAATTTTTAAAATCCCTCTAGGTATACCTATCTGACAAAATTTTCAAAGGAATGTCGGTAACGTAAAAAGTATATGCATATTGGGGGAAAATATCTTATACAACCTCACAGTAGATCAATTATTAAGGAATCCAAAAATGCAATCAATTACAAATTGTTCCATTAAAAAAACAAAGTTTGTTGCTGTACAGAAGGAACGGTACGAAGTGTATAAATGGAAATACATAATTTTAAAGTATGGAGAACTAAAAATAAGGACGAGTCCCTCATATAACTTTTCTCTCTGAAATGCATAATAAAGGCGCAAAACTCCGCCGCTGCACTGTTTGGACAGTCTGTATATTCGCATTCATTTGCTTTGTGTGTAAATATAATAATGATGTACCTATATAGGTACGTAATGTACCTATCCTTCATTTTTGGATAAGGAAAATAATTCATTCCTGAAGTGTCAAGAAACCACCAGCTGCGGCGGCAAAACATGCCTTTGAGTAAGAGAACTGCCGCGCCGACAAAGTACCGCGAAAACGTCTGCGGCGTCTATTGTATTTTTACTGGAGGGATTATATATATGGCTCCAAATACTAAGGCACCCGAGCGCCCTCAAACGGGTAATAGCGTAACTTCAACTCGGCCACCGCTTACCGACTTTATAGTTCGAAGACTCCAAGAAATATTACAAAAGTTTGTCTTAAAGAGCGCCATCTAACCTCTGCCTCACAAAGTAGAATTTTCTGCCTCCCAAAAGGTGTTTCTAATTTTACACACGGTATTGTCTAACTATAACATCTTTAAACAATGGTAGCGAGAAAAGGAGACTTTCTCGACACAAGAAAAGCAGACGTCTAATTGCTAAGCGATCAACAAAGTTTAGGTAGGAGTCGGAGTATTTTCTACAAAACATTAATGCATAGTAAATAACAAATAAGTTTTTCTTATGGATGAATTAATTAATAGTTATTTATGATGTTAGTGTTAAAAGTGTCATTTAACACGCAAATCATACAATTTTCTTCTACAAACACTATTAAACAAGGCACTAAAGAGATCAAATATGTTATTAAATTCAAAATTTAAACCAAAACAATTCGAAATCTAGTGTTCAAGGTAAATGACTTAAAATTGGTGCCTTAAATTTATATTTTTGACACTGACAATAAACGTTAAAAATTGTATTTTTAATGTTTGTAGAAAAAATAATTCATTGTTTAATTTAAGCATTTTTGTATTAAATATAATTTAATATTTTGTGAAGTATTGACGTTAAAAAACTAAAATACTCTTAAACAATCTACAATATTCGGCACTGTTTGGGGCCTTTTTGTCGGGATTCCTCCATGTATCTTAACTACTTTATAAAGAAATCTTGACGAAGGCCGCAATCGGAGCCGAAACATGGATTATGTTTTCCAGTCTTTTAATAACAATACTTCAAATAATACTAAATTATATTTTTTGATAAATTAAGTTTTCCCCGCAAATCGGTTTCATGACCCAGCTACCTTCACTTACCTACACTTCAATATAATTTATCGAGGAACTATGCTCATTTTTAGAATTTGGACAAACTTCCTCCGGCAAAGTTGTGGAGAAAGGATTGAATTTTATTTTACACCAAGATTCAATTCATTATCTCGCATATATATATATATATATATATATATATAAAAGCGTTCACAGGCCATTCAGGCCCATAGCTTAATGATCTCCTTCCATCGCTTTCTGTCCATCGCTTTAGCACGCCATTCTGTCACATTTCGTTCTCTCAGATCCTCCGTCACAGCTTCTGCCCATTTTTTTCTGGGACGGCCCACTCTCCTTGTGCCTACCATCTCTCCTCTCATCATACTCTTTGAAATTCTGCCCTCTTCAAGTCTCTCCAGGTGTCCAAGCCATCGGATTCCCCAGTTTTCTTTCCTCCAAATATCCTTCTCAGTATCTTTCGCTCCCAGGCTTCAGTTCTTTCTTGCTCACTCTTGTTGTACACCCATGTTTCACAACCATAAGTAACTGTAGGTCGTATCACCGTTTTGTAGATCCTCAACTTTGCACTGCGTGAGACAAGCCTGGATCTGAGAACACTGTTCAGAGCACCCGCACACCTATCACCTTTAATTAAACGTGCTTCAATTTCATCTTTTTCTATGCCTCGTTTGGTTATCAGTGCCCCCAGGAACACAAAGCTGTCCACTCTTTCAACTTCCATTACTTCACCATTATTTAACTCTACTGCAATGCAATACTGTTACTTGTAGGTCTTTCCTGTTTTCTTCCTAATATCATGTATTTTGTCTTCTGGGCATTTATACGAAGACCTCTCTTTCTTGCCTGCTTCTCTAACTCGCTTGTTATTCTCTGTAATTCTATTTCTGATCTAGCCATTATTGTTAAATCATTGGCATAAGCTAATATTTGATGACTTTTGGTCCTTATAGTTCCTGTACTAGTAATACCACTATCCCTTATTACTTTTTCCAGAGTTAAGTTAAACAGCACAGTCGACAATGGGTCACCTTGCCGAACACCCCTTTGCACTTCAAAGCTATCTGATAGTTCTCCATTTAACCTAACCTTGTTTCTTGTGTGATCCAATGTTACTTTCACCAGTCTTACTAAATTGTAGGGTATTTGCAGGTCGTTCATATCTTCGTAAAGTTTACATCTTTTGATGGAGTCATATGCTTGCCTGAAGTCTATAAACATCGTGTATATCTCTATGTTATGGTCGTAACAGCTGGCTAATATCTGTTTAAGCGTAAAAATCTGGTCTGTGACTGATCGACCCTTTCTAAAGCCGCACTGATATTCTCCAAGAGCAGCTTCCGTATACTCTTCTAAATTCTGTTTTATGAGGGTTGCCATTATTTTATATATCGTGTCCAGCAGGGCTATTCCTCTGTAATTGTGGCACTCAGTTTTATCCCCCTTTTTGTGAATTGGTACCAATATTGCACTATGCTCATTTTTAGAATTTGAACAAACTTCCTCCGGCAAAGTTGTAGAGAAAGGATTGAATTTTATTTTACACCAAGATTCAATTCATTATCACGCATAGATGAGATGAAAATACGTTTTTTTTCGTGAGATGAGAATCTCACGAACTATAAAAAAAACGTATTTCATCTCGAGTAGCAGAAAATGCAATTTTTTCTACACATATACACGTATATTTGGGGGTGTGCATGATTCACTGTATTGACTTTCTGAGTCCATAATAATCGCATTTAAAAATTTAAAATGTTGTTAAATTATAAACAAACCGTCACAATGTAAATTATTAATTATTTGTTTAGTCATTACCAGAGCTGGGCAGTATTTCAATTAAAAGTGTTTCAATTAGTAATTGAATTACCTTTGGTAATTGACAACGTTTATTTGAAGTACTTTATTAAATAAGTATGTAATTGGTAATTGGTATTTCATATATATATTCGTGAAGTACTTGGTAATTTCATAACTTTTTGGAAATGCAATAATAATTCAATTACTTTACTAGTAATTCAATTACTTTCGAGTAATTATAGTTAAATCTACTTGAAATTCGAGTTCAGACTTGCATAGATATGCATAGGTATGTACATTTTGATGGTGGGAGGTAGGGGTAGTTGCGATATTAAATCAGATCCTGTGAGTTATTTTTCATGGTACTCCATTCGAATATTTATGTAAATTCTCTAGAGTGAGATAGGAGTCTCTCTGAGAGGTATCTTCCCGTTTCGTGCGTTTTTGTGTTTCTACCTGTTTTCGAGCGTCAAGAATTTACTGGGTAATTAAGTAGTGCCAGTTCGCGTGTTGCCCTTATAATAAAATTGTACCCCCACGTCTTGCCACGGTGAATTTGTTTTTCTCTAGTGAGTCAGCTTTTTTCTTATGAACAAGAAATCGGTCAGGTCCAAAAGGACAGAAAGGTCATCGCCATGTTCGAGTATTTTCGTAGCTCTAGCATCTGTTCCCTAGACCTTTTGTGCGTTGTGTTGTAAAGATAAATTCGAATTAGTGGCTTACTGCATTATCAGCAGGTCAGCGCACGAAACGGCACTCAAACCAGGTAGAGGTTTGGGATGACCCCCGACAAAACGGGAAAATTTTTATCGACGCACCAAACGGGAACGCATGAAATGGGACTAAATCCTGTGAGATCCCATAATATGTATAATTATATTGCACACAATAAATAAATAAAATAAATAAATATTACAATTACTGCCCATCTGTAGCATTTGAATTACATTTTTATTAATTAGTAAGTATTCAAAGTAATTGCAATTACTAATAGTATTTGCAATTAATCGAGAAGTAATTCAATTATAATATAGTAATGGAAATACCGGTAATTGCTAAAAAAATAATTACTGTTCAGAAGTAGTAATTCATAATTCAAATACTTCGTCTTTCTCTTAATAATTGGTATTTGAAAAAAAAACTGTCAAGCAGGTACTTGGTATTTAGTAATGCAATTACTTTCAGACGGTAATTTGCCCAGCTCTGGTCATTACTATGATAGGTAACATAGATACGCAGGCCCCTAAATAAAAATGTTTCTTTTATCCATTATTAAAACTATAAATTTGACATTTTCATTTTCACTTCTAGAGATGAAAATATTCTCATCTCTAGAGTAATGGAATGGAAGCAGTTTTGACACAGGGCTACGGCACGAAAATCAATAAAAAGAAAACTACAATTTTTGGTATGTAGAGGGTGTGAAAATAGAACTAAAATTGAAATACAAAAAAATAGGAAATGAGAAGATAGAGGATGTCGCGGATTTCTGCTATTTAGGAAGTAAAATAATTGGAGATGATGGTAGGAGCACTAAAAGATATAAAACAAAGAATAGCGCAGGGTCGAGTTGCGTTTAACAAGAAGAAACAATTATTGTTATGGTCGGGAACGGTTAATGTAGAAACTCGGAAGAGACTCTTAAAGTCGTATGTATGGAGCGCGGCATTATACAGGTGCGAAACTTGGGCAATAGGTGAAGCGGATCGAAAAAGAGTAGAAGCGTTTGGAATGTGGTGCTGATGCAGACGCATGACGAAGATACGGTGGATAGATAAGGTTAGCAATAAGGTAGTATTAGAAACAGTTGGGGAAAAGCGAAAGATATGGAAGACAATAAAGAATAGGAAAGATAGGATGGTAGGACACCTTCTAAGACATGAAGGATAATAGGATACTAGAATCAGAGATAGGAATAAAAAGAGGTAGGGGTAGGCCTAGATTAGACTACTGCTGTCAAATAGTTAGGGATGTAGGATGTTCTACTTTTAGGGAAATGCGTAGGTTAGCTCAGGATAGAAAAGAATGGAGGTACGCGTCCAACCAGTCTTCGTACTGAGAACCTTATGATGATAGGAGTAACAAAATGTCACTTTCATATAGAGTAGACAGTTGAAAAATTGCTATTTTCATATACAGTGCTTTCATTTCAAATCTAGCCACCCTCAATAACACCTTAGGGTAAAAGAGGTTTTTTGATTATATATATATATATATATATGAAGGGAATTCAGCTTAAACAAAAAACACGTCAATTTAGATATTGAGGGGGAAGTTTAAAACCAATACAGATTGAGGTTTCACCCCCTCACCCTCAGCTACCCCTACTTTGAAATTTCAAATAGCACCCCCTACCTTGTGATACATAATTTTAAAAGCCGTAAAAATTCCGAACTAACCACGTCTAAAAAATTGGATTCGGTTGATCCGTAAATAAGTTATGGTCAAAAATTATAAGAAAAAGTCAAAAAATATATTTTCAGAATTATTATGACTATTTCAGAAAAAATTACTTTATTATGTGTTCAAAATGTGCTCCATTTGCTAGACAATAATACAGTCTGTTTTCGAACTCGTTGCGAACTTTTTCAACAGTTTCTGGAGTAATCCGTCTACACTCTTGGGTAATCCTATTTCATCCCATTTTACAAAAAATATTGAAAAGCGTGCTTTAGTAAAAGAGTGTAGACGGATTACTCCAGAAACTGTTGAAAAAGTTCGCAATGAGTTCGAAAACAGACTGTATTATTGTCTAGCAAATAATCGAGCATATTTTGAACACATAATAAAGTAAATTTTCTAAATTTGTCACAATAATTGTAAAAATACATTTTTTGACTTTAGGTTTCATCCACTTATAACAATATGGATAGGTCAAGAAAATATTCGAAAGTGGCCTTTTTAACATTAGAAACCTTCTTGAAAATTTAATTTCCTTAACTTTTTCAGATTTTGAGAAAATAAATAAAAACCTAATTTCCACCTCCCACTTTGGAGGAGCGTCACTCCTAAGGGAGCGACATATTATGAGGATTTGTTTATATCAAACACCCCCTTTAATTTTCAACAAGGAATCGCCTCTTAAATTTTTTCGCACTTACATGTTTGGATACACACTGTATATGTGTAGAAGAAAAAGTTACGGCGATTTGAACACGATAATCGTTCTGAGCGCGTAACTAATACCGACTTCAAGAGTTACGCGCTCAGAACGATTATCGTGTTCAAATCGCCGTAACTTTTTTTCTATGCGAGATAATGAATTGAATCTTGGTGTAAAATAAAATTCAATCCTTTCTCTATAACTTTGCCGCAGGAAGTTTCTCCAAATTCTAAGCACAGTTCCTCGATAGGTGAAAATTGCACTGCACCAAAAAGACAACGTCTCGAAAATCGCAAAGCGGAATGAGAAGTAATTATGTAATTGCAATTTGAAAGATTTCGTGAGCATCCTGAACGTTTAAGAAATAATTTTAAAAAAATTGCAACTCGACAAGACAATTTTTGAGGAAGTTATGATACATTTTGAGCGCATCGCATTTCCTACGCGCGAAATATGGAAAATCGGACCGCTTGCACTTCCCTTCTTTTGCTCGCAAGCTCGGACAAGCGAAGTTGCATCGCCGCGCCGTTGCGACTAGAGTGGGAAGAAATCCCCGCCTACAGGAAAAATTGTGTGTCGTTTTATTTCATAAGTTAAAAAGAGATGCAACGTGGGATAGTTTTTAAGCGAAATACATCACGTCTGACCCGTTTCTGTGGAACGTGTGGAAAACTAGAGATAAAAATTAAAACTGGGCTGAAATTATTTTCTTCGGATGGCTCTTAATGGTCTTGTCTAAACAAGACATTCATTCTTTTCTAATAGGTACTTTGCTTCATTTTAAAATATTTCTGAAATTAAGCTGTATTTTAAGTTGTTTTTGAAAATGTAACAGCTGAAAAGAGCAATCTATTCTATATGTCACTTGCAGAATCCCTATTAAGAAATGCAATGAATTTAAGTAATCGGTGTTTAAAATCTATGTCCTATAAGAGCTCCATGATAAGAATTTTGAAGTAGGATAGAGCGCGAAACTAGTAACATAACCTAACTAGATGGATAGATAAGATAATCAATTTATTGTTTCCCATTTGGGATTACAATTCAAAATAACAAATAAACATATAAATAAATGGAACAAACAAAAATAAATAAACCTCCTCACTATTAATTTCGACCTATCTAATTCCCATTTATGTATAATCACCCCTCCCTCTCTTTCCTTCCCCTCTGTATCAATTCCATCCACTTCTCCCCTCTTCCACTTTCCTCCAATATCATCTCCACTCTCATCTGTTCCATGTTCTCTCTCCACCAACACCTATCTAACACATGTTCCCATGTCTCCTTCTCCACCCCACATACCCTACACATTCTTCTGTCTTCGCTTTCCCAATACCTTCCACCTCTCATCTCATTTCCCAGTCTAAACCTTGCCACCCTTATTACCTTCTCTTCCCTTCTCCTACTTTGTAGATATCTCGGCAGTCCTGCTGTCCTTATTTCTTTATATTTGTTGTTGTATCTTGATTGCCTTATCTTCTCTTCTTTATCCTGCACTTGTATTTGCCTGTCTCTCTCCTCTACCTCTCTCACCATGTTCCATCCTGCTGTTCTCAAGTTCTCCACTTCTTCTGCTGCATAACCTCGCTCCTGATAAAATTTCTCTCGCTTCTCCTCCCATTTCGATTTTTCTCTTCCTCCCTTCCGTTCCTCTTCCCAACACTGCCTGACTAACTCGTTCCCGCCCCCACCTCTCTACTTTTCCTCATATTTCATGGCTCTCTTTCCTGCCCTGGTTTTTAGTTTTTCTCTGTTTGTTTCATCTCTTACCATGTATCCTGGCGTTGTCCAATCTAAGCCCAGTGTCCATCTTATGTACTTTTCCTGGATCCCCTCTATCTTCTCTCTCTCTTCCCACCCCCAAATTTCTGCTCCATACATGGCTACGCTGCTCGCCAATGCGTCAAACAACTTTACTCTTCTTTTCCAGTCGCCCCCAAAATTCCTCTTTCCTATTCCCCATACCTGCTTCATTGCTATTGTTGCCTTTCTTACTACCTCTCTTACAGCTTCTCTTGGCCCCCATTCTTTTGTAAGGTGAATCCTAGATATTTAAACTCCCCCTACCTCCTCCAACTCTACCCCCTTCCACTCCCACTTCTCTATGTGACTTCTTCCTCCCCCTTTCCTGAATCTCATAATTTTAGCCTTCTCTGTGTTCAATACTAGTTCTTTCTTCTCCAAATATCTTTCCATTCTTCTCAGCATCTCCTTTAGTTCTTTCTCTTCCTTTGCCAAGAGGACTATATCATCCGCATATGCTAGTGTCCAAAATTTATTTTTCCCTATTATCACTCCTCCTGCCTGTCCCTTTCCCATTACCTCTTCTAAATCTGCCAGGAAGATGTTAAACAACTACGGGCTCAGTGGACACCCTTAAATAGTGGTGTTTCCTATTTCAACTTCTGAATTTCGGGTTCGGGATTCAATCCGGGGATCCCGGGATTCAAAATTTCGATTCAGAAATCCCGAAATTGAATCCCGATCCCGAATTCTGGAAACTCTATGTACAATGTAGGCTTTGCTGGACAGCCAGCTGAAATGCAAATTCACCTACCAATTTTGCTTATTCACATGAGGCTTAGTGATCACGCGGGGGCCTTTTTAAGGGTAGCCTGTAGATTAGAATGTAAAGTAATTTAATTACATTTTGCGCCCAGGAAACGTAACTTTGGTTTGATTTAAGTGGAGTTGTTGTTTTTAATAAAGACTATTATGAAATTATTAATGAGAATAAAATATTTTCCTACATGCATAATATTATTGTGTATTTTCAGGTGAATTTTACAGCGACAAAGAAGAAAAGGAAAATGCAACATTGGATGATGTGGATAAACCACCTGAGAAATTAAATATTGAAAATGCAACATTGGATGATGTAGTTAGACCACCTAAGAAATTAAATATTGTTCCAGAGGGGTGTATTTTAAGCAATAGAAAAAATGTTAGCACAACTGCAAGAAAAAGCATTTCTTCTAATTCTCACCAAAGTAACGCACTTACGAAAAGTTTGAAAACTTCAAGTTCATCAGTAAAGTCAAGTAGCAGTGAATATTTTGAAAGTGACGCTGAAGCTGCAGCTGCAGTTAAACACAGGAAGAAGAAAATCGGTTGTTCATGTGACAACTGCCTAACCTGGGACACGAATGATTTAAAACCTGAAGAAAAAGAACAGTTTGGCAGTGATCAGAAAAGAACAAAAATTGTGAAGAAGCCTCCTTTGCTTCTTAAAACTGGAACAGAGGAAACCTTTTCTATCAAATCGTTAGGATCTGTCCCCTCCTTTGCAGCAGCCAAGAGAATGATTGATAAATTACCAACTCTTTTGGTACATGGGTAAGTGTCTAAAACTCATGCTTGAAGCGTAAATTTAGGTTCAAAATCACATCAGTTTATTTAATCATATTTTTATTTGAAATGCACAGTTTAAATAAAAACAAACCTATCGTATTTACTAAACTTTCACAGTTTAACTGATTTGAAGTGATAACTGAAGAAATAAAATTAAGTATAAATATACACAGTGGTTGGAGCAAGAACTTTGACGTAAATTCACTATGAATTCTTAATAAGTTAACCCCACACGCCTAAAGACAGTGACAGTAATAATTAAACTTGGCACGTGTTTAAAATTAATCTAAATCTATACTTACTCTACATTGCTATAAATACCCAACCCCCACTACTGAAGGAAAATGGATCTATAAACCTCTAGTTATCTGCGCTACATATGGTATTTTTATAAATTTAGTAATATTTGTGAATTTATGGCAAATGAAACACTATGTAAAAAATATTATCGACGTTTCGCCTCTGGTTGGAGGCTTTATCAAGATTATATATTTAAAAGTTTACAAAATGTATAAAAGTGACAAAATTTTTTCTTAATAAAAATGTAAATTCACAAATATTACTAAAATTATTAAAAAAATGGCACAAATAATTATACAATTTATAAATTTAGTAATTTTATTATCCCCGTTTAAAGTGGTGGAATTTCGCAATAGTGTTTTAAATTTTCGTTTCCTAATTAACGTATTAACAATTTCTGGATGGAAACCGTTGCATCTCGGTATATCTTTATACTCTACAGAGTTCTTTACTGAAAAACTTGACTGCTTGATCTCGAGGTTACTAAATTCATTGACTAACCATTTGGACAGTTTGTAAGTAAGAGAATCTATAGCTGAAACTATCGTCCTTGCGGCTTTCTCTACTTTATAAATCTTCAGTAAACAATACAACAAAAGACCCGTTGCCAAAAATGAGTTCAGATGCTCAGAAAACATTTAAACTATATAATAACGTCTTTACCGCGGATATCAAACGTAAGCTACATGTGTCTAACCCAAAAGTATCACGCATGTATTGTTTACCGAAGATCCATAAAGAAGGGAAAGCCGTAAGGCCCATAGTTTCAGCTATAGATTCTCCTACTTACAAACTTAATAACCTAGAGATCAAGCAGTCCAGTTTTTCAGTAAAGAACTCTGTAGAGTTTATAAACAAAATTCAGCACATCACATTGCATGATAACGAATTATTAATTTCATTAAGCGTCAGCTCACTTTTTCCACGTGTACACCAAAGGCTTTGGAGTACTTGTATGAACTCCTTAATAAAAATAACATTGATCAACAAACTGTCAAAGATTATATTAATTTAACCAATCTGTTTATGTAGCAGAATTATTTCAAAGTCAATGGATCATTTTTTTAACAAAGTGAAGGTACAGCCATGGGAAATTGCCTCTCTCATTTCATTGCAGAAATGTTCATGAGGAAATTTGAAACCCAACTGAAAGATGAGCTCCCATATTTCCCAAAAGTGTGGGTGAGATATGTAGACGATATATTTGCCATTTTTGACACTAGTAAATATAACATTGAAAATTTTTTAAGCGACTTAAACAGTAGATTCAATTCTATCAAATTTACCCATGAAAGAGAAAGAGAAGGGCAGCTTCCATTTTTAAACATTTTGGTAATTACCTAGGAAAGACAGTAAGTTAAATTTTGACATCAATTTCTATAGGAAAGACACCTGTGCAGCTCAGTACATAAGTGCAGATTTGGACCACTGCAATTAGCACAAAGTGTCTAGTTTTGGTTTTTTAGTTAATAGACTGTTGAGTCTACCATTATCCGTTGAAAGATACCACAAACAAATAAATACAATGAAAGAAATAGCGAGATGTATTGGTTTCAATCCAGTAATAGAGTCCATTAGTTAGGTTATGTTACTAGTTTCGCGGGCTATCCTACTTCAAAATTCTTAACATGGAGCTCTTATGGGACATAGATTTTAAACACTGATTATTTAAATTCAGTGCATTTCTTAACGGGGATTCTGCAAGTGACATATAGACTGCTCTTTCCAGCTGTTACATTTTCAAAAACAACTTAAAATACAACTTAATTTCAGAAATATTTTAAAACGGAGCACAGTACATATTAGAAGAGAACGTATGTCGCGTTCAGACCAGACCAGTGACCTTGGAGATTATTTTGACGTTGCTGCACAGGGTTTGAGGCTAAATTGTTTATTTCTGCGGGTTATTTATTGTTTAATTTTTATTTAATAGGTGGTTTAAGTTCTTATTTATATTTAAAAAGTGTAAAATGGAAGAAAAAGTGCTAAAAATTAGTGTTGTTAACGACTTCATTTAAATAATCTACTGCGCCGGTTCTATCACCGACATTCTCGCGCCATAAATTGCAGTAGTTTGTTGAATTTTAGTTTTAAACAAAATGACTGCATAAATAAATGCTTTTACAAGACAAACGGTGAAAAAAGGCTTCATAGTAATCGCCATATATTGATTTAATGCTAAGAAATCAGGATGAAAGGTAAAAATAGAATGTGAAGTGCAAGGTCATTTAACCTCCATTTAAAATGCATTGAAAAATTTTATCCAACTATTCTCTTAGGATAGCGTTTTAAATTTCGCGCTTTGATTTCGCCGTTACACTAATAGACTCTATTGCCAATAAGTTAATTAGGATATGAAAATTTAAAATGCCGTTGCGAAATTTCATCACTTTAAATGGGGATAATAAAATTACTAAATTTATAAAAATACCATATGTACCACAGATAACTAGAGGTATGAATACTATTTTCAGAAAAGCAGACTTCAAAGTGGTTCACACTTCGAGCAATAATTTACAAAATTACAATATTGGGCAGTCAACTCGGTCTATTTTAACTCGCTTCAAGGAGCATCAAGGTCATTACAAATACGACCGTACTTATAAAGTCTAGCGTGTCGTTACATCTCAGTAATCTCAGTAATCTCAAACTCTCAAAACCAGGAAATGATAAATTTGATTTAAACGCCTTGGAAAGTATAGTGATGTATAAAAATAAATGTAGTTGTGTTAACAGTAATTATGGTACGATTCCGAACTCAACCCTGTATAGATTTATCAGGTAGTTAGAATTAAGACTAGCCATAAATACTTACCTGCCAGTTTTAAGAAACCAGTTTTATTACTTTTATGTTTGAAAAGTTATAAGAAACCCTATAGGTTTATCGATCCATTTTACTTCAGTAGTGGGGGTTGGGTATTTATAGCAATTTAGCAATGCAGTGTAAATTTAGATTAATCTTCAAACCCTGAGGATGCTGACACTGTCAGCAAAACACGTGTCGAGTTTAATTACTGTGTCACTGTCTTTTGACGTGTGGGGTTAACTTATTAAGAATTCATAGTAAGTATGAATTGTTAAATTGGTAAAATTTGCCAGAATTGTAAGAGTAATTTGATGAGAGATTCAAACTCTTTAGCATATTGTGAGAAAAGTGAAAATCATCAAAATTTTTTTAGTGAAATATCTTTCTAACGTTGTAAGATAAGGAGATTATAAGATAATAAGATAAGAAGAATTTTATTAGCTAAACGCTATCTACAAATATAACAAAATTAAAAAAAAAATACAAAAAAAAGAAAGAAAAACACCCAAAAAAATAACCCCCACGAACATAATTCCCAAAAATTAGCACTACCTGTTAGTGCCGTACATATTCCTTAACAACCACTTAAAAGCATAAATACTTGAAGCATCCCTCAGTTCACCATCCAATTCATTAAACTTTTGGAAACCTTTTACAAAAACTGAGCTATAACCTCCTACACTTTTAAACCTATTTATTACTAATTCATTTCTGTCCCTTGTAGGGTAATTATGTCTGTCCCTATTATACACAATGTATTTATCACCTATTTATTACTAATTCATTTCTGTCCCTTGTAGGGTAATTATGTCTATCCCTATTATACACAATGTATTTATCAAAATAGGAAGGTAACATTCCATTAATCAGCTTATAGATAAAAATCAACACTTTATATTCTAACAATCTCTGTACCTTAAACCAATCCAACCTTACAAGCATGTCATCTATTCTAGTATATAGGTATACTGGCTCTTAGTATAATCCTCATACCTCTATTCTGAAGCCTTTGGAGCCTCTTACATTAGTTCGATTGGTCAAATATAACACAGTCCCACAGTTGTAAAAGTACGGCAATAAAAGTACATTATAAACAGTTTTCCTGCCATAAACAGACAAACTATCACTTATCCTACGCAACAGACCAAGTCGTTTTCCAATTTTTTACAAATATAATCAATTTCAATTTTCTGCCCAAGACCACCCCCAAGTACTTAACACTATCCACCCAATCAATAACTTCTTCCAAACTGATATAACTCTTACTAGAAACAATGAAACCCCACACATTATCCGTTGACAAACACATCACTTTCGTTTTTGTCACATTTATTTTCAGTTTATTGTATGCAAACCAACTGCTAACCAACTCAAGCTCCTTGTTCATAATTTCTATCTTTTCACATATATTGCTTCCTTCCAAGTAAATCACTGTGTCATCCGCAAAGAAATGATACCTACACCGCTTAAGCACCAAGCACAAATCACCTATATACATAGCAAACAAAATGGGCCCCAATATACTTCCCTGCGGAACACCATGATCAATACTTTCCTCAGATGATTCATACTCCCTATGTCGCACCTTCTGCCTCCTATCTCTCAGGTAATCCTCGAACCATCTCATCACAATACCACTTAAACCAATTTTCTTCAGTTTTATTATAAGTTTTGCTCTATCAATTGTTTCAAACGCTCTTTTTAAATCAACAAACACTACCATTATAATTTTCCCTTTATCTCTTATTTCTTTCGAGTCACTCAATAGATATTGTAGTGCAGTTTCACAGCTACAGCTCTTCTGAAAACCAGACTGAACTTCACTAAGAACATTGTTCCCGTTAATGTAATCTAGTAGCTGTATATAAACTGTTCTCTCTATGAATTTTTCAACTGCTGGAAGCAACAGATTAATTGGTCTAAACTCCCTGACAATCTAACGTACCTTTCACCTTTCTCCATTGACACATTAATCAAGTGCAACAAGGGGTATTTAAGTTCCCCAAAAAATTCTTTTAAAAAAGCTGCATCGATTCCATCTGTGCTACTCTTATTTTTCATGTCAAAGATTAATTTCCTCAGATCATTAACATCGATTAATTTGAAATCACTGAAGCTATTATTTATTTGAACCAACTCAACACCAACACTGCCCAACCCAATTGAGTTATTTATTTGCCTTATACTGTCAATAAAATACTCATTAAATCGATTCACAATTTCTTTAATATTACTAGACTCGCCATCATCATCATTTTATAATACTAAAACCTTCATCTGATCTTCCATTTATTAAACTTTTTAAGGTTTTCCACATACTCTTGGCATCACTCTTACATCGATCTATTTTTTCATCATAAAATCTAATCTTTTTGTTTCTTATGATCGTCAGTGTTTCACTTCTTAACATCTTGAACAACGTCCAATCCTCAGTCTTTTTTGTTATTATGAAATGTTTGAAAGCTTGACTACGGCTCTGTATGGTCAATTTAACAATGTCACTAAACCACGGGTTGTTTTTACTTAATGTTATATTTATTTGTGGCATTATCAATTCCACCAGATCCCTCAGCAAACTCATAAAGTTTTCAAATTTCTCATCGACATTTTGTATTTCATACTTCCTTCGCTTCCTGATTTGATTTTACTGGTGGCATCTTATTTCAGTTACAGTTTCAGTTGATAAGATTTATAATGGTTAGGGCACAGACCTGTATCTAATACAGATTGCCAATCACCAAGCTGCCTGGTCGAAAAAATGACATCCACGAGGAGACTGCCATGATGTGTCCTTTTTAGGGAATTTGTTCCTAAGCAAGAAAATTTGTCTTACTGTGTATTGACTGGTTAAATTTGAAGGGATTTAGTTTTCTGTTATTGTTAATTACGGTTATAGATAGTTTTATGCAGAATTAAAAAATGCCGATAATTTTATGGCCAACTTGAGAAAGTTCGATTGTATTATAATAATTGTAAAATTTACAAGAGTGTAAACATTTTAATTTAATTGCAGGGTAATGATTCCTTCGCCGTGCCAGTCCCTTGGAGATATATACTTTCATGAACATGTTCATGGTTATTTACGTAAATTGAATTTCAATCATGCGAGACATATACAGACCTATGTGTGGCCAGCAGTTTTACGGCTCATGACTGTTTGTTACATAAGTAGTGCTGCATCAGGTAAAACGATGGGGTATGTACCGGCAATTTGCTCCTTTATGTTGGAGCATGGAAAGTATTCAATATTTCGAGACAGTATGACTGGACCAATAGTACTTGTGATCTGCAAGGGCATACGTAAAGCTGAAGAAGTGTACCATTTGTTCAATACTTTTTTTAGAAGTGCTCGTACCAAAATTAATGTGGTTTTAGCTGTACCGCCGCTGGATGCTCATTGCCTTGTAAGTAAACTAGTTAATATGTTTAAAAATAATACACCACTGGTAGTAGCTCTGAATATGTATAACTGGTGGCAGCTCCTCGTACCACACCATTATTGCTTTAATACATTATCTCTGGTCAATTTAATAGCAACGGCAAAGAAAACTTAAGAAGTCGTGTCACTGAACTGCACATTTTTGCTTCTTTCGTGAATCCTCCAGCTTCTGAGACCAGAAGCAACAATTTTTTTCTTAAATTTAGAAAAATATGGGTAGCGTGGAACTACAACTTTTGCTTCGTACCTTCCCATATTCTAGCCAACTAGAACTGGGCAAATTACTTAGGTTCTAACTGCAGTTACTTACTTTAAAAAGTAACTTAAGTTATCAGTTACCTGCCTTAAATCGAAACGTAGTTAATTAAACTGGTTGTGCATCAAAAACCATAAATTTTAGAACAAAAAATTATAAGAACAAAAATGCAAACCTCGTTGCTCTACGTCAAGCAGAGACACCCAAATTGCGGAAATAATTTTTGTCGATTTTTTCCATGTTTAAGAATGGAATTACAGTGCAACCTCGGTAATCCGAACTAATTGGGACTGGGCTATGTTGGGATTACCGAAATGTTCGGATTACTGGAATTACTCTAAAAACGCGAAATTTTACTAAGAATGATATTCATTGTATTTAAGTGAAAAAACTGGTAAAAACAAACGTGTAAAATTTTTAGAAGAAATCAAAACAATTCTTAGACATGTACAAATATGTATGAATGTACATATTTTTTGCATGTTAAGTAAGAAACCCGGCTACACAACATAAAATTTCTATAAAAATAAAGAAATAAACCTCGAGTATAAATATAACCTTAAAATTTTCGTGGAGAAAAAGTCGTCAATTTTTGCTTGTTTAAGTCTACACAATTGTTCGGATTATCGAGGTTTTCGAAGATTTGCTCGGATTATAGAGATAACGTTTTTTTGAGGAGCAGTTTGAATTACTGGAGGTTCGAATTGGCGCATGGTCAGATTAGCGAGATTGCACTGTATACCTATTGCAGGACAGTCCACAACAATCATCGTCTAATCAGAAAATACTAAAATGCATCATACATTTTCAAAAAAGTATTTCTGAATATGACAACCGAAAGTTTTACAAAAGTGCCTCAAAATTGATTGCATTCGTAGAAAGAAAGGAATGAAAAGATAAAGAATTTAATTTGCCTTGAATACCTGATGATGAAAACGGTTATCGTAGAGTTTGTTATACTGTAACATATTTTGTGATTCTGAGCAAACTTTCTTAATGAATGTCTTCGATTTAACGTAGAAAAAGACCACTTTCCATTTAACCGAAATAGTTTTTTTCGTCTTGAACACTTCTCGTAGAAGTTAGAATGTATTACACTGGGTTTTCAAAGAAAGCTTTTTACAAGAAAATTTTTTTTCTCTGAACAAAAATTTTATACGATAAGTAATAAAAGAATTATTTGGCTGTTACGCACTTTGTGGGACACACTGTATACAGGGTGTTTCAGTACGTTTTACACAGGTTATAGCTCTAAGACTATAACAGATAATGAAATGGAACAAGAACCTGTATGTAGTGTTGATGAAGAAATACATAACCCGAAGAACGTAACCAAAAAAATCTTGGATAGAGAATTTGATTCTTTGTCATATTCCTTCACGGGATATACAGGGTGCTACAGTACAGACTCGATAATCCGGATCAATAAAAACATGGGCGATCCGGATTATTGAAAAATCCAGATTATTAAATCAATCTATATTTGCTAATAAAAGAACTGAACAAGAGGGATTTTTAATTATTTCATTGTAAAAACATACAAAACAGGTAAAATGAACATAAAAACACTTTTGCATAATGGGGTCGTTACACAATTTTTAAAAATCATATATTCCCGAAGATTCTCGTAAAATATTTGACCCGTATTTTTTTATTTTTCTCACAGCGAACGTTTTAGGCATCTAAACCACCATCAAAGTTAAGACCCTCGCCCTTTAAGCCTTTTAAATGATGACGTATCTGCGGCAATGCCGAGAATTGTCGATATCAGCCGGAAAGTACAACCGTTGTTTGTTTATGCTTGCTAGCGCAAACGTGGCAAACGTCATTTTGTGTCAAGTCAAACGCGTCAAACGTAATAACCAATCGCAGTGTTTTTTTCAGTTTGTCTAGTTCCCAAATAAATGAAGCACCCACCGTTTCGTTATAATATTTTTCATTTCAGCACTGAAACAGTCCAAATTGCATAAATAATAATTGTCAACCATTTCACTACTAACTGTCCGTAAATTGTCTGAATCGGCTTTAACGAAACCTTGCTCTATATTCCGTACACAAATACACTAAACTGACACAATAAGTAGGAATAAAAACATATAAATAAACGACAGAAAACTATTTATACGCCCAATACAAATAAAAATAACCTCCAAATGTCAGAATCTGATTATTCGCGCCCTACTTTACCGATACTAATTACCGACTCGACTGAAACTCCACGTAACTTTCGCTTTCGGGGTACCAAAACATCAGTACAGATGACCAATCACAAGCGCTTCTAAGGTAATGACGTAACGGAGGCAGCACGTGTTTCTGTTTAATTCTCTGAAGGCGCGCTTCGTGCTAAAATCGCCATTGTTTAAATTTTGGGCTACTGGTGAGTAAATAAATGTAACCCAGAGGGTCATTAAACACCTAGTTACTTATTTCTATCAAAATTATATCGATTTTCTATTTAGTGCAACGACCCCATTGCTTCTACTACATTAATAAATAAAGTCTGTAATTTTAGTTTGGCTGACCTTCTGCTGACTCAAACAAAATGCTTGATGCCTGAGTATTCACAATTCATTTAGGGGTGCGTTGTTCTTTTCAGCCCAATCTATACATTGTTGAATGCTTAAATCTGTCTAATCGGCTTCTGTGAATTCAGGGCATGGGGTAAAGAGCATTTATGCAGTGTTAAAAAATAGTAAAGGTACACTTTCGTTTGCGCCGGTAGATGCGGCACGTACCGGCGGCTGACACGCGCGACGGACACAGTCCCATTTGAGCGTGAATGCACCGGCCGGCAGGTGAAACGCACAAACGAGAGCAGTTCTATTTAAATACTAATGGAGAAATACAACGGGTGTGTCGGCTGCCGGTACACGCCGCGTCTACCGGCGCAAACGAAAGCGTACCTTTAGTCGTAAATTTTGAATTTCATCAAGCAAAGTCGTTAATGTCAAAATGTTCTGGAACTCCAATGCGACGGCTCTTTATAGACATCCGTATTTCCTTTGCAAAACAAAGAAGCCGCCTCGGCATCCATAAGCTGCAAGGAAGTGTGCGGATTGCCGGCATTTTTATTTTCACCCTTCAAATTTCTGAAGTGTAGCTGCATAAGTAGATAAGTGAATCGGAAGATGAGAATTAGGTTTGTAGGTAGAAATCTTCCATCTACTTTTTTTTAAAATGCATGCTGTATAAAATTTAATCAATACCGGTTTATATGATTGGGGATGATAATTAAAAAATGGAAGTTCTGGTGCCTCACATCGAAATTTAGTATCATAATTCTAAATTTCTAATCTGCTTGAACTGTCAACATTTATCGACAATTTAAAATTGTAACTATACTTGGGCTGCCGAACAGACGGAGTGATCGCCCTGCAAGAACGTGCTCTAGGCGGGACCACTATCAATTTAGGACAACCGAACCGCAGTGATGCGCTTTCTTTAGACCCAACGAATTCGCAACACTCCAATTTGGCCGTCATAAATTACTATTGGCTCCGTCTGTTCGGCGGCCCAAGTATATACATGGATGGGGGGGGGAGCAGCAATCCCCAAAAACGTAATTACCCATGTTATTTCCCCATGTCACTCGGTATGTACTTATATGCAGCGACTAAAATTATGCTTTCAATGTTTGACCGCATATTGTGTTTACTATATGTCGAGACACAGTTTTCTGTTTTATTATAAACATTTGTTGCTTGTCAAGAAACAATGATATTGTTATTGTCATGGGAGGCTCCATTTTCCCATAAATTCCTGATTATTTGTAAATTTTTGAATATTTGAGAACCTATTGTAATATTTCCGAAATTTTACATCACTATTAATAATTGGGTACTTGCATAAATTTAAACTGGCAGTTTTTTTATCTTATTTTGCAAGTATGTGTTAAGTTTATCGTGACCGTATAAAATGAGACTATTTTGTGTAGCAATAAGAATATAATTTCATTTTTAGTTTCAAAACGCGGAGCACACGCTAGTCGGCCATTTGGCCTTGAGCAGTCGTATTGACGTCACATAATCTAGCTGTCGTCACAGCCGGACGTGCTACTTTTGCCTATTGCCAACATTTCGCGTCTGTTGTCCCTACTTACCTAACTGTATCACTTATTATCAGCGCTTCAATTGGATGTTATTACTTTACTGAGCAGAATCAATATTTTATTAATGCACAGTTAAACACTGGAAATAAGTTACGAAGAAGAATAAACTAATTATTAGTGTATTTCAGGATCATTAGTACATTTCAATTTTTCACCGTGGCTGCCCCGAGCCCTGTCATACGCTGACAGTTATAGGTTAGCCAAGCACAGAATTTTCGTTTCACTCATTTGTGTCCACGTTGTTGTTATTTCACAACTAGTACGAATATCACAAATCCATCTGTAAAATATCCGCAGAAGTTTCTTGCAAGCCCATAATCCCATAATCAATTTTAAAATAGCCGCGTTCACGATAGGTAGTAGAGTTTAGAGGTTAGAAGTGGTTTTGTTGTACCTATTCGCAGTTGGGAATTATAAAATATAATGGATTTTTAACAACAAATTGCTACTGAGCTCCACTATAGTTCCATTCTACCAGCAAACACCATTAACGTACACACCAAATAATTTCAAGACTTACGAGACAGCTGTCAACTAAACCGGAAGCGGCCATTTTGATTTAGGAATGCATAGGTGCGTCATACTGACATCACCGTATAGTTTCAAAAATTCACGCATGGCGCCATAAGCATATTTAGCGGGAAATATTTTTTCCCCAATAATTTGAATTCTACAGGGCTCAGAGAAAAATTGCTTTGGGAATGTATTTCTGACCTCCCGAAGATTATAATTTCACAAAATCCCAAATTCATGCAAGTACCCATCGTCTAATTCTGATTCCTTTGATTTTTTCAGAAACGATTTGACTACCCCTGTGACATTTTAGTTACCACACCCTTATCACTGATGTCACTTCTTACATCACGTAAAATCAACATGAAACGGTTGTGTCATGTTGTGTTTGAAGACATGGATTTTATCTTGGAAAAGTATTCAGAACAAATTGAAATGTTAATTAATTTAATTCAGAGGGTATTGGAGAATCGAAATTATAATATTGGTGTACAGGTCATTATGTCTGCTGAACATTGGACGTTTCAAATTGAGAGTCTTTTGAATAAGTTTCTCTTGCCCCCTCTTGTCTGCATAAGTGCCTATCTGGAAGCTGCAATTTATGGGAAAGTCAACATGAAGGTCCACTTCATGGAATCGAAGCTGAAACAGAGTTTATTAGTTGGTAAGAATCGTTTCTCTTCCTGTAGAAGGTGAATATAGGAATTTTGTTTTCGCTTGTTTTATTGAACTACATATTTATTCTTTTGGGAAATTTGCGTAATCCGTTGGAATAAGAAATTCACAGGTACAGCAATCGTCAGACGTGATGGCGAGTGACAGAGATGCGCAGTTGAGCAATCCCCACTATTTACCCACTACGCTCTCAACCGGGATTGGTTTTCGGTGGACGCACGCAACTGTCAGTGGCGCACGATTAACTTCATAATAAATTCATCTATAGTCAAGGGAACCTAGTGCCACTGCCTGAATCTGTTTTAAGCTAGTGCGTAGCCTTACCTGCGCAGGCTCTAGCCATCACGTTTGACGATTGCTGTTGTATTTTTGCTGATTAAATGATATAATATTGGTGCTCAGGCAATAATACTAGACTTCTCAACCTTGATGTATAATACAGGGTGGCCCATTAGTGCGGGGACGGTCTATATCTCTTGAACCATTCAAGGCATCAAAATGAAATTTTGCAAGTGCTTAGGAAATCCCATGCTGCATCTTATAAAATTATTTTGGTGTATAGAGGATCTCCACATTTTGCGTAACAAACCAAAGTTAATTTTTTTTAAATGGAAACCCAATTTCTTTTTAATATTCACATTCCCCACAAAATTTCATGGAAAACGACATACCACATTAATGGGTTTCGAGCAGGGGATATTAAGATATTGCCATTTTAGTGTCGATCTGGATCCATCTTTGTGGCACTACTGACGCCTACTTACAGAAGCTGTCAAAGATTTCTTTATGGAACTAGATTCACAGACTATTCTATTTGCAAATTCTGATATTACCTTTGTCACAGTGTTTTACATGATACAGGTGGGTAAACATACGCATAATTGAATTTTTCTCAAGAATTTCAAATGGAATACCCTATATATTAATTGCACATTTAATAGCCAGTTTACTAAGCTTCTGATTGATATAGGCATTGCCAGGTCTGCGACTGACAGTTTCTACAGAAATTAAGATTGAAACTTACAAATTTCCAATTTCACTGTTATTTTTAACAATTTTATTCGGATTTCACCTATTTTTTCACCCAAAACCAAAAAAAAATGCTTAAATTTGGTTTCTGCGCAAAACTAAGCCAATAGAATTTACACTGACACAAAAAGTCCCATTGCAAAATTACTTCTTGAAGGTAAAATCAATTTAATTTTTATTAAGTCTACCCGTGTATGCCTAAAACGGGTAGTTTTCAAGATATTCTTACCGAGAATTAGTAGTATTGTGAACAAATATAGCAAAAAGAATAAAAATAGCTCGAAATCGCAGTGTCTATCAGAACCAAGAAAACTTAAATTTGAGCCACTCACTCTCTAAATCAATTTAGTTACGTACTTTTGTTGTGTGTTTTCAATTTCTTCTTCTAAATTTGGAGTTGTTGCGGAAGTCAGAACAGATAAATATTTTAAAGTCAGTATAAATTATTAATGAGATAAATTTGGCTTTTATTATTAGTGGGAAATGTTGTAATTTAAACAAAAAGCTACAGCGAGAACAAGTTTATTGAAATTAAATTAATTAATTAAAAATAAATAAGAAAATTAAGAAAATGCAGAAAATCCTTCAAACTATGACAGATGCGAGTTGGAGCTGTTTTGTTTATTACAGGTAACATGATTTCAACGCGATTTGCATTTTGACTACAAAATATGATTCTTCTATAAAAAGTGAGAATAAAACAGCTATCTCGGGAAAGCAATGTTTTCGAATTACTTTCCATAAAAATGGCACTGTTAATAAACATTATTTACATTATAAATTTGTTCTCCGTCTAGCTTTTCGTTTAAATTACATTTCCTCTACAAAGTCATATTTAGCTTATTAATAATTTGTATCTACTTTTAACCATTTATCTGTCCTGAAGCAACTCGAAATTTCAAAACAAGGAATTCAAAATACGCAACAAAGTTACCTAACTAAATCGATTTAAAACGGGACAGGTCCGAATTTAAGTTAAATAGGGAAATCGAATAAAATTGTAAAAAAAAGTGAAATTGAAAATTTTTAAGTTTCAATTTTAATTTCTGTAGAAACTGTCAGCCGCAGACCTGGCAATGCCTGCATTAATTAAGCGCTTAGTAAACTGGCTATTAAATGTGAAATTAATATACTGAGTGTTCCATTTGAAATTCTTGAAAAAAATTCAATTATGCGTATGTTGACCACCCTGTATAATACTGTATAGTACTGTAGCAAAGGTATTAACAGAATTTGCAAATAGAATAGTCTGTGAATCTAGTTCGATAAAGAAATCGTAGACAGCTTCGGTAAGTGGGCGTCAGTAGTGCCACAAAAATGGGTCCAGATCGGGGTTACCATTTTAAAAAATTTAACTTTGGTTTGTTACGCAAAATGTGAAGACCCTGTATACACCAAAATAATTTTACAATATGCGGCATAGCGTTTCCTAAGCACTTGCAAAATTTCATTCTGATGCCTTGAATGGTTCAAGAGATATAGACCGTCCCCGCACTAATGGGCCACCCTGTATACTATTTAACACACTTGATGACATAATGAATACATTGCAACGGGCAATTGGGTGTTTGTAATGCAAAAAATTAATTATTAGTGCCAAGATTATTTCAAGTTATTTATAATGTGTATCACGTTTTAGATATTTTGACCAGCGAGGAAAATTATTATAATAAATGTATAGTAATTTGTAACACTGATGACGAAATGAAAGAAGCGAGTTTCCTGTTTCCAAACAGAAGTATTTCATATATAACGCTGGATGGTTCGTTACCTGAAACAGATATAAATGCTCGGGAAAATCAGTGGAATAGTTCTAAAGATGGATGTTACCCAGGTAAAATTAATTGAATATTTTCGGATCAAGTAATGAGAACAAATTGTTTTTCAGTTCTTATTTGCACTGATGATGTTTTTAACAAGAATTTATCGATAACCGATGCAACTTTATTGATTCATTATTCTTTACCGTTATCGTGGACCCATTTCTCTCAAAGGTTTAGCTGTTTTCTGGATAACATTGTTAGTCCATTGGACAAAAAGAATGTAAGTTGTGAAATATGTATTCTTACGTGTCTTTGATAAATACTTTCAAAGTTAAAACAGAAATGAAAAATTTTATACATATTTTGTAAAATCATATCTGCATTCATCAAACGCAGCAACTACAAAGTACAGTAGAGTTCGGCTAATCCGATTTCACCCTTCCCCTAAATCTGAATATCCTCATAATTGTTCTTTAGCTTGTTTCTCGAATGTTAATTGCTAACAAAGTTGGGCCAGAGGTTATTATGAATGTACCTGGATACATATTGGATCTACATTATCATGTTTGTCATAATTGCTGCTGGTCAGCATCATAAAATATTCGCATGAAATTAAGCTTTAGGTATTATTAATTGGAAAAGTGCTAAAGGAATCCCAATGCCAAAAAAGGAAGCTGCACGTGAGGTCAGTGATTAGTGTCCTACTAGTGTGCTCTAAAATTGCGGAAAAAGTAGTAAACAAACAACTTGAAAAATACATCGAGGGGAGGAATCTCTTATCGCGGGTCCAATCTGGTTTCCGTAAAATGCATAGTACAACCACAGCTCTCCTAAAGGTAACAGATGATATCCTGACAGCTACCGATGATTCTTTGGTCACTTTAGTTGTATTGTTGGACATGTCAAAAGCATTTGACAGTGTTAGTCATGAGTTGCTATTATCTAAACTTTACCACTGTGGTATTAGAGGTACAGCGTGGAGATGGTTTTGCAGCTACCTCCTGGAACGAACCCAACTTGTAGAGATAAGGAATGAATCAAGAATTGAAAGATCAGAAGTTGAAAATATTAAAGCTGGAGTCCCTCAAGGGTCGATCCTGGGACCAGTATTATTTAACATCTTTGTTAGGGATCTGGAAAATACGGTTAAGCACTGCTCTCTTCATTTCTATGCCGATGATATTCAAGTTTCTATCAGTTTCAAACCTGCAAGAACCAATGAATATGCAACTGCTTGAAGAAGACCTTGATAGCATTCTGGAGTGGA
Organism: Xestobium rufovillosum; assembly: GCA_963966045.1. Classification (NCBI taxonomy): domain Eukaryota; kingdom Metazoa; phylum Arthropoda; class Insecta; order Coleoptera; family Ptinidae; genus Xestobium; species Xestobium rufovillosum. The sequence goes on from OZ014498.1 coordinate 14,254,287, forward strand.
CTGGAAACTATGGCCTGCAGCTAAACGCAGGAAAAACACTAGCTGTTCTATTTGGAAGTGAACAGAATAAATCTGAGGCAGTGGGACGGGGTTTGATTGTGAGGATGGATGGTTTGGAGATCGGGATCAGAAGCGAAGTGAAGAACTTGGGTGTTCTCCTTCAAGGACATGTGTCACAGTTGCGCAGGGGTTCCTTTATTAGACTCAAAGGTTTGTACAGTATAAGAAACTATATTAACATAGAGACTAGACTTAAACTTTGTGAATCTCTAGTCCTATCGTGCTTAAACTATTGTGATGCGGTGTATGGTCCGTTCTTAACAGAGATTGAATCAAATAGACTACAAAAGGTACAAAATTCGTGTATACGGCACTCCCTTCAAATCCCTTACAGAGCACATATTACCCCATACCTGAAAGAAGTAGGATGGCTTACCATGAAGGAGAGGCGGTGGTTGCACCTGTGTTCTGTAGTGTACAGTGTCATTGAACATGAAGTGCCAAAATATTTGTTCGAGAAAATAGAAAGACGTTCTGAAGCACACGATTTACAGACTAGGCATAGAAATCATCAACTTAGCGTACCTATTCATAAAAGACAACTGTATAAAAAATCATTTTCATACCAGGCGGCCCATATCTATAATCAGCTTCCGTCTTGTCTTAAAGGCATGTCCTGTGCTAGTTTTAAGAAACATATGTCTAATCTTATTAGAAGTGATGCCTTTACTATCAGGTTTTGAATAATGTACTCTTGTTTTGGTTCAGTGTTCAATGTCTTTTGTAACTGTGTTTTTACAAACCGCTGTGGGGAGAATGAAAACAAGTAGCAATACTTATTTCTTCACCTTTTTATGTTACATTTTTTTGTAATTACATAAATAGACGAATTTATTATTATTATTATTATTATTAACATTAAATATTCTGTACATTCACTAATTACCGAACAAGGGTGTGTTGAATATAGTTCGTATTAACGAGGCTCTACTATACTGTCGATGATTAAATATTCAGAATGTCATAATTTGCTGCTACATAATTTATAAATATTGGAGATGCAACGAATTGTGGAAATTGTGAAAATGAATGAGGGTAAATAGCTGAATCAGATTTGCTAACACTTACATTATTTTATCAATGCGTCGACACACGAGTGTGTTTACGATAGCTGTACATATTGTAACAAAAAATGAAACGTGTGTTTACCAACAATTAAAGTATCAAATGAATATACCATTGTATTTTACACATAGTTGCATATCAAGACTGTGACATTCGTATATGTCCATCTAGATATATGTTACAAAAATTACCTGTTATTTGAAACAGGTATGAGTTAGCAGGTCCACGGAAAAGGTATCAGTTTTCAAATTACTAGGTGCTGTTCTGCGAAACAATTTTGGACTCGACGGACTCTCGAAATCGGAATGATTTACTTGGACCTGCTTGGAATAGTATTTCTAAGAAAAGTTTAGTAGAAATTAGTCCAGTGAACTGATAGCAACTCATAATAGATCCCCTGCTGTGTGCTTGCAATGAACTGATGACATTACCCCACCAATTTCAAATTTAGTAGACAAAGAAGTTGCAAACGACTACTCTGTTGCCTACTTCCTACTTTTCCTCTTTTTATCTGTTTCAATATGACTGAATCTGGAATAAGTCACAGAATAACTAAAAGAGGAGTGATGTCTATGGTGAGAGCATTATACTAAAAAACAGTGGGTGTGGGTTCAATCCCCAGCGTCTGCAGTCACTTATTTGACTGTTTTCCCGCCTCTGGGTCGACTCGGCCTAAGGAAATAAGCACCTAGGATAAAACCTGGGGTAATGATAGGCGGCTTGAGGCGTAGTACTTGCCCCAGTACTTTCTGAAGTGCACTAAGTGTGCCGAGGCTAATTTAAGCACCTCTAACGTGCTTACTTATACACTGTCATTAAAATATAAAAGTGACACTATTATTATTATAACCAAAATGTGCTATGATGTTCAAAATAAAATAAATTTACTAGACTTGGGTAGTTTGGTTGGGATTCGGCTGCCTAGGTTTCATTTGTTTTGAACTTAAGAACAAAAATACTGTTACAGTGGAATAAAAGAGCCTTATTTAAATTTTAATTTACCACATAAAATCCAAAAGTGCTATGATGGTTAAAATAAAATAAGAATATGTGCATGGTATTGTTGATAAATCAATCGTGAACGTTTTAGACTAGGTCTAGAAGAGTATCATCTGCATTAATTTGATTAATTTGATGAATTCTGCTGAATCTGCCAAGCGTAAACTGCAAAAACAGTAAATTTACACTTTCATTAATAGTGTTGTACCTATAAACTAATATGTGTATGTCGCAGGCGTATGGCAGAATCAACCATTTTGCATATTGTCAAACACGTAATATTCGTAGTTTCTGAGCAAGTCATATTTATGTATTTATTACTTGGCTTACCAGATCTGCTTATACAGGTTTCGTCTGGTCTTGTCTGGTCAGGTCAAAGTCAGGTAAAGTCAGTTAATATTAAACAATGAATAATGTGACTTAAGGGGATATTATTTAAAAGTTTCAACTGTCTGAGAACTAGGTGTTTGTAATTCTTAGATTCCTTAAACAACTTTTGGAATTTTTACACAAAATTTTGAAGACTCGAGCTACTTTTTATGCAGAAATGCTCCAAGTTCTCAGTTTTCTCGTAATTTCAAGCAAAAGTGCAGTTTTGATTAATTGGAAATCGACAATTTTCTTCCAATTTAAAATGCCAAATGTGCATTTTTTTCTGAAATTACAAAAAAACTGGGAATGCAGCGTAATTCTGCATAACGAGTAGCTTGAGTGTTAAAAATTTCGTGTTAAAATTCCAAAAGTTGTTTGAGGAATCAAAGAATTATGAACACTCACTTCTCAGGGGATATTTATGTGCATGAGCGAGACAGTTGGAACTTTTAAATATCCCCTTAAATGAAAAAGTTAAAATAACATTGATTTTGCAATATGCCAGCGTTTTATAAAATGCCTAAACTTTATGCAACATGTCTGATTCTGCGATACGCCTGCGACATGTACAACAATGGATCTGTATTAGTATTTCCATCAGACTGTTCTGAGCAAAAACAGATGTAGGTCCACGTAAAACTTCCAATTCATGCGAACTGATGCGTTCATACCTTCCACCATCTGTATGAACTTATCAGTATATACGCCAATGGACTTATAGTTAAAATCACCTTACTTTTTATGCACATCACCGGCTTCATATCAGCACTGTTGCCACAAGAGTTTATGGTACTCAATTCCAAAATATTAAAATTCAATTTACCTGTATATCAACAATCTACAACAATCATATATTCATTACTCTTTGGACACTCCTCGTAATCATTTATAACGGTATTGCGTTAGAAATTAACTAGTTCGCTGCACATCACAACTGTTTTATACCCAACAGTCTTCCTGAATATATGCGACGGTTCGTCAAAGCACTGTTTCCAGAAAACCCTTTGATATTTGAGCCACTCGCCTTCGGCTCGTGGGCTCAAACATCATCTTCGTGAATAATGGTTGTCATAATCGCTCATATAATAATATACTATTAAAAGAATAATAGTAATTTTAGAACAATTCTTATTGTTGAATTGATATAATAACTAACAATTTCTTTTAGCAAATTATTTTTATATTAATATTTTTTAGACCGAACAGATTCGTTGCAAGTCGTACATTTTTGTGGATGAAAATTGTATTGGTCAATGTCCTCGTTTGATACATTTCTTAGAAAGCATGGATGTTAAAATATCAGCTAAATTCCGGGAATATTATAAGGTACGTATATTGTAGTTTTAAAATGGAAATCTTATTAATGAATTTTTGTTTTGTTGCCAAAGTGCATCTTATTGTGCTAGGGTCTTATACAATGCTAGCAAAAAACAGAATTTGCAAAATTGGAGTAAAACTGATTTCAGCAATGATTTGGGTTTTTCTGGAGACTAAAAAATGCCTTTAGAAATTGTCACATGATTTTCAGTTTATGCCAAATTTGATTCTTATGAATATTAGAAAATTGTAAAACAAAATTTCCAACTATTATCTGAAAACAGTTTCAATTTTTTTGAGTAAGGCTTAACAGGGATCTACCAAACAAAAAATACTGTTGATAGTGTTGTATCATTTTTCTCCGAACCTCCCTATTGGCATCCTCTCTAGTTATCCATAATCACACTACTTTTGTAGCACTTTTCATGCCAGAAATTTTTACATGTACTTCGCCATTCTGAGAAGTTCTTTGTTATTACTTTAAAGACAACCTTTGTATTTGACTGTTTCTCTGTAATTAATGCATTTTAGTCCACATTAATAATGCAAGAAGAGAAGAAGATTGAAGACAGGGTAAAATTATGTAAAACCCTGAAACTTCTTGGAAATTGTAACAACAAGAAATGCAACAGTCGTCACACATTATCTAAGAAATTGGATGATTCCGCTCATATTCCTAAGAATGGAACAATAAAATATAAAATAGTTAATGTGCAAGACGTTACTGTTTATTCTGTAAATATTTTGGAATATTCAAATTTGAATGGATCCATCATTAAAAACAACCACAACTTTTCTTCAATAGATGAGTCACTCACCAATGAGTTGGCTAAAGAACATAGCTATATCAGCAATCCCCAAATAGGTGATTGGACTGCTTTGGAGACTGTTAATTCACCAAAGGATATCATTTACAGAAGGTGTGAAGTTATAAAAATTGTTGAAAGAGGATCAATCACAAAGTTGCCTTCTCTTGTAAGAATAGTATTACTGGACGTTGGCATTGAAATGAACGTAAAAGTAACAAGTTTATTTGTGTTGCCAGAAAATTTCAGGACCATACCACCCCAAGGTCAGTTTTAAAGTTGTATAAATTTGAGATGTTTTATAATCAAAATGAAAATAGTTTTAAATAGTTTTTTTAAATAGTTTTAAAAATGTTTGGAAAAGTAGCTCTACTTGGTCATTTTACCTTGTTTGGATCGGAGTAGGCCTTCTTTCTGAACACTTTTAGAACCTCTGCCTCTGCTCAGGGACTGGTCAGATCCTCTGCCTCGGGTACTTTCTTGTTTTTTATGATTTAATTCATAAGTTTAATCATATGGCAGAGGCGCTGAAAAGATTTAGGTTAACTTATTCTCTTTTACATTTTTGAAGACATGTCAATTGTAAAATGTTCAACGCGGAGTGGGCAGAGGTCGATTTACAACCTCTGCCACATGCTAAAATCCTTTTAAAATTTACGTCACTATCCGATGTACTAATATACCACCCAAAAGAAAATTAACAAAAGATGTCGTATTAATTTTTTTTGCTTTTAGCTGTAACAGTATATTTTGCAAACATGGTGCCACCTGAACACGATGAAAACTTTCGTTCGTATTCGAAACAAAAAGTAATCAGCTTACTTGCTACTGGAGACGAAACATACGAAAATTCAGTATATACAAGTGACATATTGTTACAGATAGGGAATAATTTGTGGGTTAAGGATATACATTTGGTTCAACATATATCACTTATAAGTTCGACAGTTACATTACTTAAGTTAAAAGAAAAATTACTTGAGCAACATTTAGCGAATTATCAAGACAATTGTTTGGAAAAATTGAAAGAACTTTGTGTCCATGCTGCCATTCCTATTCCTATTTGCGAAAATGAGAGCGTGAAGAAACCCACGAAATATGTTAATCGAGTAACCCCGCAATGGGCGTTTTTTGATGATTCTGAAGAATACAACGAAGTTTATTTCAGTGCAGCCAATAGTCCAAATGAATTCTACGTTCGACTGAAAAAGTTCCAAGATTTGTGAGTAAATTTTTACTTTATTTAAATTTATTTTAAAATTCCTGTATTTTTAGATTTGAAAAACTGCAGAAAGATATTCAAGAAGCTGTTAAAAGGACTAAATATCCAAATGACTTTGATGTTGTAGTTGGTGGTTGTTATTTAGCCAGAGACGAATGTGGTGATGATTATTGTAGAGTGCAAGTAACGGAAATAAAAGATGGTGTAGCGGACTGTTTCTGTGTTGATTATGGAGACCAGCAGTATGTACAAGTTTCGGAACTGAAGTATTTGCAGGATGACTTTATTTCAAGATTACCATTCCAGGTATGTAAACATTTGGATTATAGGGTACTACAATGAGAACATTGTTTAGCATTAACACACAACATTTTTTCATCAGGAAGAAATACCATTTCAATAAACAATAATTTTCTCTCAATTACTTTCAAGCACAGGGTTGTTGGTTTTATTTTGTAATATTTGGGTACACCCTCAGAATTGAACATTGTATTCAGTAGTTATGGGGCAAACATATGATTCTTAAATGGTACGACCTTTATATTATTCAATAAGGATGTAATTGAAAGTCCGATATTCCTTTACACTATATTTAAATTTGGTTACCAGTTTTGGGGTCCTTATCTAACACCCCATCATCAGACCAACCAAGAGCTACATAAACAGGATACAAAGAGATACAAACCATCAGAATCCTAAGACTGTACTTACAGTGATAAATTTGAAAACCACCCAACAAGTAGATACTACATGAGCTTCTCAACAAATAGGGCAAAATGAGCACTACATGGACTTATCTGAAGTGTGAAAAAAGGTGGGTTACCACTGAAGGAGGTGACACAGCAGCTTAAACACTTTTGAAGGAAGTGGAGAAAAATGTGAAAAAAGAGATCATCAATCTCCCATCGAAATGGAAAAATTATTCCCATACAAAGCAAATCCAGACATCTTTAAAAAATCGCAAAAAAGGAAGAGCGTTGTGGTGGTTCTGCCACAGGGGCTCACAGACAAAGAATCCAGAAAATCCCTACAAGAAATTACACAGACTCTAAATCATTGCCAGCTTAGTAGCTCTGTGTTAAGACAAACTAAATTTTCCTTGCCAGTTTTCAGTTTTAAAACTTCAGGTTGCGGAAGTATGCTAATAAATTTACGAAGAGTTTCTTAAAAGATAATATAAGATGCTACATACTATGGGAAAGCAAATATTTAACTATTTTCAATTTCTCATATTCATTTGTCCTCTATCGGTTACAATGAAATTTGGTGTATGTGCCATCATCATAAGGTTCTCAGTCCGAAGACTGGTTGGACGCGTACCTCCATTCTTTTCTATCCTGAGCTAACCTACGCATTTCCCTAAAAGTAGAACATCCTACATCCCTAACTATTTGAGAGCAGTAGTCTAATCTAGGCCTACCCCTACCTCTTTTTATTCCTATCTCTGACTCTAGTATGTCACGAACTATTCCTTCGTGTCTTAGAAGGTGTCCTACCATCCTATCTCTCCTACTCTTTATTGTTTTCCATACCTTTCGCTTTTCCCCAACTCTTTCTAATACTTCCCTATTGCTAACCTTATCTATCCACGGTATCTTCATCATGCGTCTGTAGCACCACATTTCAAACGCTTCTACTCTTTTTCTATCCGCTTCTCCTATTGTCCAAGTTTCGCACCCGTATAATGCCGTACTCCATACATACGACGTTAAGAGTCTCTTCCTAGTCTCTATATTAACCGTTCTCGAGCATAACAGTTGTTTCTTTTTGTTAAACGCAACTCGGCCCTGCGCCATTCTTTGTTTTATATCTTTAGTGCTCCTACCGTCTTGAGTTATTTTACTTCCTAAGTAGCAGAAATCCGCGACCTCCTCTATCTTTTCATTTCCAATTTGTATTTCCATTTTAGTTCTATTTTCGCATCCCCTACATACCAAAATTTTAGTTTTCTTTTTATTGATTTTCATGCCGTAGCCCTGTGTCAAAACTGCTTCCATTTCATTCAAAGCCGCTCCTAATTCTTCTTTGCTAGATGCTAGATGTGCCAGTTCAACAGATTAAATTTGCTACAAATGTAATGTTCTTTTAGCAAGATTGCATTAAAAATTAGCGTTAATTGTTAACAAATGAATACTTACACCTCGATTAAGCTCTAAATGTCCAAAATCTACATGAATATTAAGAGCTTTTCTGCTGGGAAGGAGGTCGTCAATTAATTAGCTGATTGTAGAATAGATATGTTAAGCATGCAGAATGAATAGATCTGTTTACTTATTTACTACATACAGGTTCACAAGACAGATGGCAAAGTGCACATGTCAAGTCGTGATACCTGCTTCTGTAACTTGCTAAATCAACGCAATTGTATTAATTTCACCAAGAAGTTTGCTTAAGCATAACCTTACAAGTTAGGAAAAATTATGTAAATAAATAATATAGTATAAAATATCTATGTGAAGTACCTACTATGTTTTCGGCACAGTTTCAAAGCTCCTGCCAACAAAATATACACAGTGTTTCATTAACAATGGGAAATCCGTTAACTGGAAATTCTACAGGTCAAATAATGACCATTGACTTGAACATGCCTTATCCGAATGTTGATGGTTTAGGAAATACAGGGTGTTGTAAGTTACAATATTATATTTCCATTTTTTGCCATAACTACGAAATTTCTTAGGTTGTCGACTTGAAAATTTGCAATCCTATGGTTTTTCTTATGGGAAAAAAGATTCCAATAACATTTTTGACGTTACCGATAGAGGGCGCTACTTATAACCTATTGTTTTAATAAATTGACCCATAACTTTTTACCATCCACATCTAACGTCAAATCGACTCCAGAATCTGAAAGACCAACCTTTTTTAAATAATAAATGTATTCTTGTCTCATTTTGATATTCCAGCCCATTTTCAAGAAAAAACGACTTAATGCAGATAGTGTTTAAATTCCAAACTTGATCTAATAGGCCGTCCCGCATTAAACAAACAGACAGCCGATAAATTAATATGACATTAGTTTTAAAGTGTTCAGTGTTAACCTAATAGCTTTTTCATTAACTTTCTCCATAAATTTATCAAAAGTATTAAAAAATGCCGCGTCATAATGACTTTTCGAATAGTGATGTGAGAGATATGATTTGTGTTTTTGCTCAAACCAATTTTAATGGGCTCGCTGCAGCCCGAATGTATTCAGAGTTATACCCCCACCGAAGGCATCCAAATCATAAATTATTTAGAAATTTGTACAATCGCTTAGGCGCGGATTCTAATTTTTAGAACAAAATCCTCTTCACAGTTGAGGCAATGTTTACTCGACGTGGAGTTTTCAATTGACGAAACAATCATTTGTGGGATTCTGAAAACCCCCATGCCGTTAAAGAAAGACACTTCCAACATAAATTTAAGATCAATGTTTGGTGCGGTGTAATTTCAAATTTCTTTATTGGGCCTTTTCAACTTCCACCCAGTCTGAACGGTCCACTTTATTTAAATTTTCTTCAGCAAAATTTGTACGAACTGCTTGAAGAAGTGCCACTTAATGTAAGGAAAAATATGTGGCTCATGCAGGACGGGGTGCCCGCACATTTTTCCCACCTGGTGCAGGAGTACTTAGACAACGTCTTTCCACATCGGTGGATTGGCCGTGGAAGTGAATTTGCTTGGCCGCCTAGAAGCCCCGACTTAAATCCTCTGGATTTTTCCATGTGGTCCAGAATGAAAGATATGGTTTATAAAGAAGCTGTGATTTACCCGATGAGCTGTGGGGAAGAATACAAGCGGCTGCCAATGAAATTAAAGGCAATCCAGGGGCATTGTTTAGAACTTGGGGGTCTCTCAGGAAACGCATTGAAAAATGTATCCAAGTGAATGGTGGACATTTCGAACAACTACTTTAAAATTTAATGTTTCCTAATTTTATTTTTCTTGTACCTAAGCGTTTGTAGTGAATTAAAATTTATTTTGTTAGCAGTACTTAATAAAAGTTTCATTTCTAAGATTTAAACACTATCTGCATTAACTCGTTTTTTCTTGAAAATGGGCTGGAATTTCAAAATGAGACAAGAATACATTTGTTATTTAGAAAAAGGTTGGTCTTTCAGATTTTTGAGCCGATTTGACGTTAGATGTACATGGTAAAAAGTTATGGGTCAATTTATCAAAGCAATAGGTTATAAGTAGCGCCCTCTATGCGCAACGTCAAAAATGTTATTGGAATCTTTTTTCCCGAAAGACAAACCATAGGATTGCAAATTTTCAAGTCGACAACCTAAGAAATTTCGTAGTTATGGCAAAAAATGGAAATATAATTGTAACTTTCAACATCCTGTATTTCCTAAACCATCAACATTCGGATAAGACATGTTCAGGTCAATGATCATTATGTGACCTGTAGAATCTCCAGTTAACGGATTTCCCATTGTTAATGAAACACCCTGTATAGTTAGACTACCGCTTAACAGACGTCAACAGGACCGATCAGCTATCTGATAAATGAAAAAGTCGGTTATTGTGGAATTAATAAATTTCTCACTTAACCGATCCTTTCAGTGACAATTCTCTATATTAACAAATTAATATCGTCGCCCTTCACAGGTAGTGGCGTAACTGACATGGACTAAATTATGCAGGAGAGCGAAAAGAAAAAAACTAGTGCCGAAAAATCGTTCTCAACCCAAAATTGTACTACATGGAACTGTAAAAAATTTCAGTGCAGTTTTAAGAATGGCCTAAGTAAAACAAACAATTGCAGAAATAATTTGTTTATAAATGTTTTGACGGCGTATCTCGATTTTTCAAAATTTGTCAGTTACGCCACTACGTGTAATAAATGCACTGTAGCATACATAAATTGTCTAGATCACACATGCATTATTCTCGGGTAATATCTACAGAGTCGCAGGTTGGTTGAAATGGAAAATGGTTAACGCCATAGTAATAGCAGGAAACACCTAGTGTACTCTGGGAATTCGGTGGAAGAACTATTAAAATGTGCAGGACTTTTGAAATTTAATTAATGGATTCTAGCAAGCACCGTAGATACGTATAAACCTAATGAACTAAATTTTGTATTAAAACGGTGCTGACTTATAAGTTGTGACACTTCTACCGAAAGCAAAAAATTTTCCTAGAAAAAGTACATGAAAATCATTGGTGCCCCCTGAATTTAGCGTGTTTCCCGTTCCTAAATATCATTTATTATTATTATTATATTCCTTTATTTAGCAAAATGCTAGTTAATTACAAACAAAAAAAGAATAAATAAAAGAACAAGTAAAAAAAACAATATGTACAAATCTATCCAAATACTTAACCATAATAATATCAAAAACTATTTTTGGAACAAATACTCTCTCACTTTAGTTTTAAATCGGTCAAGTTGAACCATCTTCTTGTATTGGGCGGGGAGGACATTATATTGCTGTATTCCAGAATAGAAAATGTTTTTCATGTAGCTACTATATTTCACTCTGTCCACATTAAAGTCCTCCCCAGATCGCAAATTGTACACAACCAAATCGGAGCATCTGACTAAGGAGCCGTCAAAGAATTCACCACTTGCTCCAAACTATCTCTAAAAAAGCAGTTCATATTTTCATCAAGAGATTTTGTGACCTCACCACAATCAACATAATCAAATTTGATTACCACTTCAGTTTGCTTTTCCTTCCCAATTTTTTCTTTGATTACTGCCCACATTTTCTTACCGTCGCTTTTACTTTTGTAAATTTTTTCGATGAAATATTTTCGACGCGCATTCCTAATCAATGAAACTACAGTATTTGTCAGCCCCTTAAATTCAACCCAGTCTTCAACTGCTCCGGAAATCCCAGCAAGACTGTAAGCAACATCTCTTTCTTTCTGAATCGCTTTAATGTTAGCTGTAATGCAACCATTGTTAGGTCCGTTTACTTGCAACACTTTTCATCGGCGCTATCTTTTCAACTGTTTCATTTATATTGTTCACAAAATTTTTGTAGATTGCAGTCACATTACAAGAATAAAGTCTTATATCTACAGGTTTCTGAGCGGTCACACCTAGAGTTACTCTAGTATAAATAATTTTTTTCTTGGATTGATCAACAACTTCTATAGCAATAATGTCATGATCAGTTATCTTGGGAATCTTTAAATTCACAACAAACTTTAACTTAGTTTTTTGTCCACACCTGATCAATTAATGAACTAGTGTCCTGCGTAACTCTAGTGGGCACACGGATTAGTTATTTAAAGCCTGCGGCATTCATAGTATCAACAAAGTTCTTCTCATAGCAACTTGACCCCAAACAGTCCAGATTGAAGTCGCCAACGATTATACCTTCTCTGTACTGAAAATCTTCACTGTTCACCAAATACTCGAAAAAATTCAAGAATGCTCTGTGTTCCCCAGAATGATATAACGATGCAACCACAATGCTTGCCGATTCAATCGACACATGCAGTATCAAAACCCAGTAATTGTAGTCCAGCCTAAATGAACTGACGAGTTGCACAGACAGAAAGCTTTTAACAAATATCGGTGTTCCTCCCGTATGTCTGCTCAACGAGTCACATCTGAACAGTCTGTAGCCTTCCATCTTTACTTCAGTTTCAAGAATCTTGCTAGTTGTCCATGTTTCCGTTAAACATAATATAGATGGTTGGAAGTTATGCGTAAGCTGCTGTATTTCGTCTCTGTTCCGTAAGTAACTTCTGCTATTCAAGTGCAAAAGCAGTACACCTTCCTCCTCCTTTTTTATAAAAAATGCTACTATATCAGTCAATTTTGCCACGTTCGATATTCGCTTTCCTTGAATAATATGGACAATCCGGGTCCCACGCGCAACGTTCACAATCTATGTTCAGCTTTAAAGTTCTAACCGACTCCTTGCAATTAACACACTTTTTACTGCTTGCTTCACAGTTCTTAATATCGTGATTTCCTGCGCATTTGGGGCATGCAGTATCTCTGGTGCAGTTCTTCGCTACATGGTTGAACCCACTACACCTGAAGCACCTTTGTAAGCCAAGTTCTTCATACACTTTACATCTACTCCATCCCACATACAAGTACCCTTCTTCCATAATGTTCCTAAAAACCTTCCCGCCAACTTCGATCCTCACACCATATGACTTTTTACCAAACTTTGATTTATATTCGAATACATGTTGCACTTTTAAATTATCGTTTTCACCAACACAGCAACTTTGGGCCTTGTTGTTATCAGTAATCTTTTTATTTTCAAATTGTTCCGACATGCCCATTATTTTAATTTGAGGCAGTTTCTTGTTTGGAATGCGAACTTCATAATCATCATCTAATTTCTGTATTACTTGGTCTTTGAGCTTTGCACCCTCATGATGCGCTGTAGTCATAAAAAAAAGTCGGATAGTCTAGAGTTTGTTAAGCAGGAGTCTACTGCACTTTAAGTTTCAGGTTTCTGAAACTAAAAGAGCCATAAACATTTTATAGTTGTGATGGCTTGATGTCATCCCAAATACTGCTTTTTGTGGGTCTTAAATATTTACTCTTGTTTTTAGAATTCCTTATTTGCCTAGGTAGCTTTAAGTGAAACAATATGCATATTTTTCAACTCGTGACATTTTTAATAATTTTAACTTTTAGGTGATAGAATGTAGTTTATATGGCATCGGCCCTATACTAGATCGGTGGTGTCCTGAAGCTACTGATACGTTTTATCAGTACCACTTTGAAACTGGTACCGATTATTATCGTACATTATATACAGTCATACGAGAAAAAGGGAATGCAAGATTAACAGGTGGTAAAAAGTTTGGAGTACTCCTAGCAGATATCAGTAGTGGAAAACAAACAGTATTTAACAAGTTACTATTTGACTGCGGATTTGCTATTAGTACTATCGAAGAAGATTTCATGTCCGAGATGCCTGATATCTCACAGTTAATAACTGCTAAGTATTACGAAGATAGTGAAGAAGATGGTAAGTATAAACTTGGAAAAGAAACTTTGAAAAGAAACGAACTTTGCATGTGTATTTATGCTAGTTACTTTTTGTGAATATTTTCGAAGTGGTTTTTTTGGAAAAAATAGTGGAAGTAATAGACTAAAATAACTTAATATGTCAACTATGCCAGAAAGAAAGTGTGATAGTGAGACTAGAATAGGGGTATTTGCCCGAGGAGTAGTTGTTCGAACGGTCCAGTACCACTCATAACCGCCCCATAATTCGGCAAATAATTAGCTCTTGCTAATACTTACACCAAGCGTGTAAGTATATATAAAGCAAGCAATATTGCATAGTTCGAGTGTGTAGGGCAAAGCACCGTACTGATGAGTCCCAAAAGGACGAAACCAGTGGTCTACGGTTTTCCATGCACATTCGAAACATGCAATATTGAAAAACTTTTAACATACATAACCTACTGCTGGGAGCAGGAAGTACGTAGAGATCTAAGGATGTTCCAAGCCCAACGATATGTTTGGGGTAGCATTCAGTATGGATCTCGTAGTACATAAAATCTGGATTTAGTTCTATAATTCAATGCCTGGCGGGGTATTTGCCCGAGGAGTAGTTGTTCGAACGGTCCAGTACCACTCAAATGCCTAAAATCTCTAATGAACTTAGAGTGGCATTTCATAATTGTTCTACGAGACCGCGGCCGGCAAATCAAAAGCGAAAGTATTGCTGAATAAATCCGTCCGTCCGTCCGTCTACGCATGCACCGAAGAAAGAGATGAGCAAGTCCCAGATGCGACAGACGTCACGCGAGAAGAAGGGAATTCTGAATCTCTGCACACGACCCCCAGCGCTGACGTAGGAAATCTCGAAATAAACCGCCGGCCAAGCTCCCCTCCAAGCTTATAAAAGTAGCTGCAGCAGAAGGCAGAAGCCAGTACTTGGTCGTCCGGCCATCAGCTGGGACCAGTGCTCCCAGCATCGGAGATGATGCTGGCCGCCGCATCCGAAATACTAGTACCTGATAAACCGTTCTGACGACGCCGTGTGATCCACTGAAAGTAACTGACCCGTAAATATTTGAGTAAGACAATTTTTGAATAATTACCTGGTGCTTAATGATTTAACAAATAAATACTTCGCGAACTACCAATATATAACGTTTTATTTAAATATTTTACCGGTTTCAGGATTCACAAAGATCCCATCATCAGAAATGTACGAAAAATTGTAAACAAATTATTATGACAGTTGACAAGGAAACTAAAATTGACAAAACAATACAAAGAATAATGATATCCATGAAAAAAGATAACTAGATAACTGAATTTCAGTATTTACCTACGGGGTATAAGAAAAACACAAAGGAAAATCGAATACCTCGTAGCTTGAAGGGAAAAAACAATGAATTTAAAGAAAACCATATTGGAAAAAACAATAAATTCAATTGAAAAAACCTTCAAGTGAAATATCAGAACAGAAAAAACTAAATAAACAAAATATCCATGAAATCTTGACAACTGCCAACTGCTAATCTTGAAATAAACTCTGTGGTCAAGTCTATGTGTTCTGTCTTGACAACTGCCAACTGCTAGAATTGTAATAAACTAAAAAAGAGAGAAATAAGTCAAATGTTCCCTAATATTCCTCCTAATGAATGCTTGAAATTAATTGAAAATATTTTAGATAAAACTCATACTAATATTGTTATAAAAAATGATATTATTACTGCTTTCCAACTTTGTATTGAACAAAATTATCTCCAGTTTAATAATAAATATTATACTCAAAATTTAGGTCTTGCTATGGGTTCTCCAATTAGTCCTTTATTAGCAGATATTTTCATGTCAGATATTGAAGAAAAAATTATGAATTCAGAATTAGGCAAACAACATATTCTATTTTGGTATAGATATGTAGATGATATAATTGCTTGCTTTAAAGGAACAACAAGACAATTAGACAATTTTCAAAATTTTTTGAACAGTATTCACCCAAAAATAAAATTTACAAAAGAAATAGAAACTGAACACAAAATTAATTTCTTAGATTTAACTTTAATAAATGAATATAATAAAATAACTTTAGATATTTTTAGGAAGCCAACGTATACAGATATTACTCTTTCATCAAATTCATTTCACCCATTTTGTCAAAAAATTTCTGCTTACAATTCTATGATACACAGGGCCTTTACAGTACCACTATCTTTGGATAAATTGAATAAAGAACTAAATGTAATTAGAACAATTGCTATAAATAATGGTTTTAAAATTGGAATCATCAATAGAATCATTAACAATAAAAAATTTAAAATTGCTTGTAACAACATATATCCTAAATTATGTAATGATAAAGTTACCAAATTTTGCAGAATTACTTATTTTGGAAATATTTCTGAAAAGATTGCCAGTATTTTAAGAAAAAACAACATACAGGTCACATTTAAACCTTCAAATATATTATCACATATTCTATTTAACAGTAAAGACAGAACACATAAACTTGACCACACAGGTGTTTATCAACTAAATTGCTTAGACTGTAACAGCATTTATATAGGACAAACTGGCAGATCTATACGTATTAGATATAATGAACATTTACGATCGTTTCGTTTAAAAAACGATCATTCAAGTTTTGCTAATCATTTCTTTGATAACAATCATCGATTCCCTCCTTTAGAAAATACTAAATTATTGTTTAATTTTGTAAAAAGTTATCAGTTAGATATATTAGAGTCTATGGAAATTTATAAACATAAAAATGATAAAAATTGTAACTTACTTAATGACCAAGTAGATTTAATACAATCTAGTTTATTTAAACTTTTGTAAATGTCTTTTGATCAAAATGATTCTCATGTCTCGGTAGGACAGGTTCTCTTATTGCCATTATGACATTAGTTCAATAATCAATTACAGTTTATTTGCTAGCCCATATAAACCATGGACCTTCGAGGTTATTTGGCAATATGGGATTCTTTTTCTTCTTTTTGTTTTATTATTGGTATTATTAGGATTGATTCTTGAATTAATTATTCAACAACAGTGTCTCCATCTTAATCCTTGACTTATTTCTTTTTTGCCATTATGCCGTTTTTTGACTTATTTCTCTCTTTTTTAGTTTATTACAATTCTAGCAGTTGGCAGTTGTCAAGACAGAACACATAGACTTGACCACAGAGTTTATTTCAAGATTAGCAGTTGGCAGTTGTCAAGATTTCATGGATATTTTGTTTATTTAGTTTTTTCTGTTCTGATATTTCACTTGAAGGTTTTTTCAATTGAATTTATTGTTTTTTCCAATATGGTTTTCTTTAAATTCATTGTTTTTTCCCTTCAAGCTACGAGGTATTCGATTTTCCTTTGTGTTTTTCTTATACCCCGTAGGTAAATACTGAAATTCAGTTATCTAGTTATCTTTTTTCATGGATATCATTATTCTTTGTATTGTTTTGTCAATTTTAGTTTCCTTGTCAACTGTCATAATAATTTGTTTACAATTTTTCGTACATTTCTGATGATGGGATCTTTGTGAATCCTGAAACCGGTAAAATATTTAAATAAAACGTTATATATTGGTAGTTCGCGAAGTATTTATTTGTTAAATCATGAACTTCTACCAAAAAGTAAAACAAGAAGATATTAACTACATGGTGCTTAATGGTTGTTATCACTGCGATATCAACAATTGAACACCATCCAGTCAACAGGGCTGGCCTGGCTTATCCGAGATCAGTGGGTAGTTGTGTGTCCAATCTCGGCAATTAGGGGTTTCTGCTGGTGAAGGTGGGATCGTTTTGGCAACCTCGTGTGGCACTTGTGCCTGTAACTTGAGGCGACATACCGGCGGAAAACGATCGTATCCTGGTAACTGGCGGCCGCTGGTGGCATGCCGAGGGCGGACTCATAATTATTTGCTGGCAGCGTATAGACTAGGGGTATTTCCCCAGAGATATAGTAGCCTGGTGCTGCGACGAGAATCTCGCACCAAAGCTCTAGTAGGAGTCTGTACCTTTTGGTGCTCCCACGTAGACTCCGAGGCCGTAGAAATAATTCAGTATTGGACCATACGTCGATCAAACCGCATTATCAGAGTACACCGCGAAAACCGGGTTTTTATTTCTGTTTCTTTCACTGTAAATATATCTCGTATTTTGTACATATTCCGTAGTATAATTTCACCGCAATTTTATTCAATGTAAGTAGTTAAACGAATAGAGTCAAGTTATATTTTCTTTATGTCTTTTATTCAATCATCGTTTAGCAATAATTAATGAACCCAACCCTTCTGCGACTAAGAGCGTAAGGGTGAACAACGAATAGATCGTCCCCCGACAAGACTGTACAGGCAACGCAGAGCACGTTCATAAGCGAACGTGCAGATCCTCCTGAATATACAGTGTGTCCCAATAAGTGAGACCGAGGGCCACAGGTGTATATTTAGGGGCCCGAACCGAGACCGTTGCATAAGTGACGTTCCAGACGAGGAGACGAAGTAATCGTTGCAACTTGTAAGCATCGCAGCAGCCATTATGCTGGGTGATTGACTCACCTATCGTGCTTCCACTACAAAGCGTAGATCATATCATGTTTAATTTCTGTCACCCAAGGAAATGCGACTGTCCACTGAAATCGGCTTTAAAAGATCAAAGCTGCCAACAAAGAGATATTATTCTGGTTGTATTCTGTGGTTTGGACATTCGAGTCATGATACAAGAAACAAGGAGTAAGGTATGTTCTGTTCGACGATGCCTTGTACCATGATTCGAGTAATCAGTAATCTTCCGGGTGCTGGAAAAGAAATATGTAATGCTGTACGTTTTGCTGTATGTTAAAGAATGCTGTAGAGCGTGCTAAAATTCCACACAATACAGCAAAATTCCATACGTATGGTCACCCTAAACTAGAAGGATCGAGAAGAGTCTCTCGATGCATAGTTCGCAAGTTGAACTAGGGGGTTCTCCTCTCCCTCAGTTTGCTTTAGGAAAGAGTTTCCAATCTGGTGTGGTTGATACTTTAAGTTACCATTCTCTTCTGCTACCACCTCTTCAATTTCTCCTGAAACAAAATCCTTGTTGATCTATGCTGGTAACTCAATGCAGTTCAAATTTGTAAAAGTAACTACGCTCTGAATACAGCTTAGGTTACCTAATACTTTCACTGATTTGTTAAACTGGATTACTCTAACATTAATGTTTGTTTTTGCAGAAGATGTTAGAGAATGTACAATACAGGAATATAATGAACTACGCAGTGAAGGTTTGGTGAAGGACGATTTTTTAAATGAGGGAATTATCGAAAAAATTGAGAAAACAGAATCTTCAAATACTGGAAGTGAGCATTCTTGGGATTTGGAAGTTTTTAATCCCGAGCTGTTACTTTTAGGTTCAGATATAAAGGTGTGTTATTTAGCATGAAATGTTTCAAACATCGGCTCTCATCTTAGACTTCTATACATTGTGTGCCTGCCACTCGCATCCTTCACTTCCACCTTACCCCTATCATAGGCTCACTTCACATTCTTTTTTTATTTAAGAAAATTAAATAACTCGTCCAGCCAGTTTTAATAATGTACAGGGTGTTTCAAATTTCAGTATATGCGTAGGGAAATCTCTTATCTGAAGAGATACAAAAAAGTTTAAATGGGGGCAAAGTCGTATATTTGCGAGTTGAATTATATGCCACCAAGAAAGTTACGTCATCACTTTAATTTTTTTTATGGCGACCATTTTTGAAAATAGCTGTTTTGGGTAGAGTTCCTTTTTACGAGTTCAGTCACGGCGAACTCTATTTACCAGGCGAGAGTGTGGTGGTGGGAGACGTGACGTCAGCCGTCCACAGCCGTCTCTGGTATTGATACGATTTGCACGTGTATTCGAGTAGAATTTTTGCAATAAATTGTTTTAAAGTGCCCATTTTGATAAATAAATTTTCCGTGGGGTGTCTAACTTGGTGTCACATATTTTCGTGCGATTTGTTTTTTCGAAGAACCAGGAAATTATTTTTACCGAAGTACAGAAATAAAGGAGCGTGAGATTAATAGTATTAAAAAACAGTTGGAGGAATCTAAAACATATTATTTTAAACTTTGATTGCTTCAAAAGGGATCTGCCGATCTGCCATCAAAATTAAACAAAAAATATAATACAGAAAATGACTTACAATTAGAATCTAAGGTAAAAGTAAACAATGCAACTGTTAGGTATTTACCGAGAGCTATCTGAAAATCTCGTACCGAAAATTTATGTTGGCGATACAGTTTTGGACATTAAGAAATTCAAATTATTGCTAGTAAAATATTTCTACTCATTTAATATTGTGCAACAAATTATAAATATAATGGGCAATATCTTATTGCCCAATTATAAAAAAAAAATAGGAACGATCAATATTGTCAGCGCAGAAAATGAATGCTGATAACCGCAAAAGAAAGATACAAACTTTAAATTAGATCTGTTATATTTACCTATAGCCTATAACATATAGTAGGATTTTCTCCCACTACACCCATACGTATTTCTTTATTAATAACCATGTTAATAACTGCATACCTAATATTTACCTACGTCAAAATTACAAATAATTTTAATAAGTGTTATATATCGCTTTGTTTGTAGCTATATTTTATTCTGTTGGTATGTCTTATTTCATTTTATGTTATGATTATAGATAAATATTTCCATATTTCTGAAATTAGAATAAAATATGGTTTCATTATAACAGCGTTCTTTTAAAGAAAGACGAAAATAATAATTTCTTCAATTAATATCGTGCTTGGTATATCGCATAAATGTTTTAAATAACTCAAAATTTTAAATAATTGGTGAAACATGCGTTATTTCCATAAGGCTCCATAAGAAACTCGGACGGCTGACGTCACACGGAACGTGTGAAGTGGTAGTTGCATTCTCGCCTGGTAAATAGAGTTTGCCGTGGTTCAGTGATAGTACTTTATAACTCAAGTTATTAATAGCAGAATTTATTCGACGTGCCATAGTTATTATTATTATTATCATTTTTCCTTTTCAAATTATGTAATAGTCTCATACTATGACTTGGATGCCCGCTTGGATGTTCATACGCGGATGAATTCTAAAGCCGATGCTAAATTCAAATTTGACTTGGTATGATACCGACTGTAATAATAGATAGATAGATAGATATTTATTAAGATATGTACATATCAGCGTCCATAGAAACAAAGAGAAAAAGAAGGAAAGTACATGTCAAAATTTACAATAGTAGATACAGAAACTATATTACGGTGAGGTTGATTCTCAGAAACTCTTCAAAATGGTATATGGGGTTCTTCTTCAGATATCTTGTAAGGTCACTTCTCAATAGGTGTAGGGATTTAGATTTCCAAGATAAAGGACAGGTGTTGTATAATTTAATGGCTGTGCTTCTGGCTTGCGTGGCAGTCAATCTGGGTCTGGGGGGGATAAGGAGTTGCGAGTTTCTTGTGAGGTAATTATGTAAGTCCGAATGCTTCGGGAGTGCAATAGCTACTTTATGAATTGATAGAATGGTTTGAAGGATGTAAACAGCTGGACAGGTAAGTATGCAGTACTTGATGAACAATGGCTTATAGGAAGTTTGGCTGCTAACTCCCTCAAGGCTTCTGAAGAAGCTCAAGAAGAATTTTCGTGACATGAGGAGAATGGCCCCAAATTTCGATCGCATATGTCATGGATGAGTGGAACAGAGCATAATATGCAGTCAGGGCAGCATCGAAACTCACTGTCTGTTTTATTTTCTTAATGCAGAAGGTAGCGCTTGCAAGCCTGGCCTGCAGAGCTGTAATCTGGGACTCCCAAGAGAGCCACGGGTCAATCTGGACGCCCAGAAGACGGACAGCCTCATCCCTCTGCTTCCAGCGATCCAAAGTGAATGTGACTTGTGTTGTTTTATTTTCATTTAGAAATAGATCATAGGCTGAGAACTAGTTCTTGGCTGCAACGATAACGATAACTTAATTTATAATAGTTATTTAAGATACAAGTACCAGCTTCATTTGATAACCCATCGCGTATCATAATATGATAATAATAATAATACGATAAGAGCATCTTACAATGTTTTATCTATTATCACCGTGACCATACGACTATCATATTTGCGTAAGAAATAATTAGTAAACGAGAAATAGTAATTATGCATAAAAAAGTACAGAGTGGCCCGAAATTAGCGTGCAATATTTTACCAGCGTGTTCTGTGGTCAAAAATAAGGCAAAAAGATCCTATAAGTGTATACCGAAATATGCTTCGCAAGGGAGCTATAGCTCTAAAAGAGAAGGCCTGAAGACGTTTTCTTCTAAATATCTTCGAAACAAGTCCACTTAAAATTATGAAATTTAATGGAATGTGTAAGTACCAAATGCTGAATCTTTTGCTGCAAACATAATAATTTTTAAAATTTAACAGTGGCGTCTCAAATCTGGGGGTGGCGGAGGTAAGATTTACTCCAATTAACACGTCGTTTTCAACTTCTGAGTTTTTTTGCAAAAAATGTGCTCCTGTCTCGTTTAAGTATACAAACGAAGTTCGCCACTTCTTGTAGGAATTTTTTGGGCATGCAGCGAAATTTTTGAATCGATTGTGTTCGATAACGGTGCCTCCTATCAAAACGAGACAGAAGCAAATTTTTTTTGCAAAAAACTCTAAAATTGCAAATTTTTATGGAAAAATTGAAAATGACATATTCTAAAAAAAGTTGGGGTAAATCTTACCTCCACCACCCCCCAGATTTGAGACGCCCCTGTTAAATTTAAAAATTATGTTTACAGAAAAATATTCTACATTTGGCACTTACACATTCCATTGAATTTCATAATTTTAACTGGACTTGTTTCGAAGATACTTAGAAGGAAACGTCTTCAGGCCTTCTTTTTTAGAAAGCTATAGCTCCCTTTGGGAAGCATATTTCGGTATACGCTTATAGGAATTTCTTGTCTTAATTTTGACCACATAACACACTGGTAAAATATTGCACGCTAATTTCGGGCCACCCTGTATGTATTTTGACTTCCGTCAGTACTTTTTTGACATCTCTGTGAATGAAGAGTTTTTCCTTGGGACATCGAGATGTGGCTGTGAAATGTCTTCCTTCAACATCTCCTGGTGTTGAGTTAATATATCAAATTGCGCAAATTTTGTAATTAACGTTTACAAGTAAGCTTCGTTGAAGATGCTGACGTTGTCAGCGAAACACGTGTCGAGTTTAATTACTGTGTCACTGTCTTTTGGCGTGTGGGGTTAACTTATTAAGAATTCATAATGTATTGATAGTAGTTAAGGTATTATAGTATATCAATGACTCGTAAAAAAGAGTTCTATCCAACGGTACTATTTTACAATATGACCATCATCATCATCATCATAAGGTTCTCAGTCCGAAGACTGGTTGGACGCGTACCTCCATTCTTTTCTATCCTGAGCTAACCTACGCATTTCCCTAAAAGTAGAACATCCTACATCCCTAACTATTTGAGAGCAGTAGTCTAATCTAGGCCTACCCCTACCTCTTTTTATTCCTATCTCTGACTCTAGTATGTCGCGAACTATTCCTTTGTGTCTCAGAAGGTGTCCTACCATCCTATCTCTCCGCCATAAGAAAAATTAAAGTTGATGATGGTTTGAGAGAAATGAAACGTTTTAAAAATCTTCTGTGTTCGGCACCGTGTAGCATATAAAAAGTTGCTCGAATAATGTGCCCATTGTTTTCCTTTCTGTTCAAACTACAGTTATTTACAAAAAAAGAAAATGAAATATTTTTGTCTTTTCTTAATATCTCAAAAAGTATAAGTAAAGAAACTTTCTTGGTGGTGTATAATTCATCTCGCAAATATGCCACTTTGCCGCCATTTAAACTACTTTGAGTCTTTTCAGATAAGAGATTTCCCCATGCATATACTCGAATTTGAAACACCCTGTACATTATTGTCAATTCATTTATATTTTGGAAAATGAAATGTTTAAAAGTTTGCGATTTTAAATGCCCGGTTTACAAATTGATAGATAAATTTAATTTTAGCAATTGGAGAAAAAGACAAAAGAAGCCATACCAAACGTAACTGAATTGCCATTTATGAGAGCGTTGCCCTCTCCAAGTTACAATACGCCTTTTGTTGAATGGTACCAAACAGAGGTTCACACTAAACTTCATATTTTATTATCAGGTGTACGTGATTATGTTTTAAAAGTAATTAGAGGAAAGGTGCTACATTTCAGGTGAGCAAATTAATCTATTTTATATTTTTTAAGCACCTCAACTATAAAGAATACAGCTAAGAGTTAAATTAATGATCTAAATACTTTTAACTAACAAAGAGCACTGTTGTACTGCACCATTATTATTTTACATTTCATATTTTTTACCCTTAAGCTTCATTCACAACAAAATAATTAGCAAAAAGAATTTGCAGTTCCAATTTCAATTATTCCAATTTGTATCCATTCAGAATAAGCTAATTAAACCATGAAGTTAGCAGCATATAGCATCATAAGTAATTTATTGGTCTAAAGCCTTGGTTTTTAACAACTTTCCGTCGACGGAATTGCGTCGACGGAATTCCGTTTGCTGTCACTGTTTGAACGGCAGAAAATTTTCAGCTTTTTATTGGTTTGATTTCAGCAAAGTCCCCCAGCGCAGTGCGTCGACGGAGTCCGTCAGCGCAATTCCGTCGACGGAAAGTTCTTAAAAACCAAGGCTTGACATGCAAAATATTTCTCTTTTCGATAACTCTAAAAACTCCTATCTCCAACTTTATCTGCGTCTCCTATCTATCTTGTCCACGTTTTGTAAACGTATAATGCTTTACTCCAAACGCAATTTATTTTTCAGTTGCACACATAATGAAAAGCCATACAGATTAGACTTGCAACTATATGACAATGTTGAGAAAACGTTCCTGCATACAGCCGTTGGTCCAACGATAAAAATAGCTTTAACGAAATGTAGGAAAGGAGAATGGCCTAGATTAACAGTACAAAAGAAACTGATACATGTTACTTATGATATGTCACGAAATATATTTATGAAAGACAAGAAAACGATTAGAAAGTTTTTAGAGTTTCCTGAAGAATTTAGTGAAAAGCTCTTATCTGATGATGAACATGAAATTGTAATTGGTTCAGACTTTGATGACAGTGACTCTGATGTATCTTCAAGTAGTAGTAATTAAGAGTGCTTTTTATATTTTATTATTTTACGCAATTTAGTTGACAAGTTACCTCAGATATTTATTTTACTAGTAGGATGCCATTTGTGTTGCAAATATTGTTATTTTTTAAATAAATAACTGTAAATTTATTTAATCGTATAAATCAAACGAGAGCTGGACAAAAAGCTTACCTGAGACAGATTCACATAGGAAGTGTTTCTGATGTGGCTAGGGAGAGCAACAAAATAGTTATTCCACCGACCGATTTTAAGGATGTTCGCCCTATTAGTATCTTACCCATTTTTTGAAGCTTCTCGAGAAAGTAATAGAGCTTCAAATGCGAAACTTTGTAACGTTGCAAAAAGAAACATATTAGGTAATCAAGAATTGATTGTGTTTACTTTTAACGTTCTGACGTCACGCCCGGATCCCGAAGAGATGCACATCACCTGTATTCGTAGACACAGGTGGGAGACGCAAGCGCGCACCAGTTGAGACGACCGTCAAGCGAGATGGATGGTAGTTGCGGCCGTTACTAATCTGACGTCCTGCATTTTGCACCCGGCACTACTCTTCCCGCTAGAAACTCGAAGTGACCCGCCGCCGAAGACCTCCCGCTCCTCGCTTATAAAAGTGGGTGCTCCGCCGAAGAGAATTCAGTATTTGGTCGCCCGGCCATCAGCCGAAACCAATACTCCCAGCGTCCGAGATGATGCTGGCCGCTGACATCCGACCTAGTAGTACTTGATCGACCGTTCCGACTTCGCCGTGTGATCAAACCGAAAGTAATTATATTATCCCGTAAATATTTGAGTAAGTAACTTTGAGTAAGTACCCTACCTCGTTCGTATCAAATAAATTCAATTTGTTCATGCTGGGGAATTGGGAGTGCTGTCTATGAAGATCGATCGATTTTCCCATCCTGTGGGGGCCCTAGCGCCTGTAATAGGACGACATACCGGTGGAAATCGATCGCATCCGGGTAACGGGCGGCTCCTGGTGAAATCTTAAGGTAGAACGAATTGATTATTTGCGACGGAGGAGCTAGCGGCGGTCCCCCAGGCGATTGCACTCGCGTGCTATAACGAGAATTGCCCGCCGATCCCGTCTCGGAGCTGGCACCGTTCGGTGCTCCCACGAAATCTCCGAGACCCCGTAAATATTCAGTATTGATCACCCGGCGGACCGCAAGCGTTCTATCTGGACAATCCGTAGAAACCGTGTTTGATTTAAATGTAAATATCTCGTATTTTTGTATATATTATGTTTTTATCTATTCAATTCTATTTTATTTATCGTTCCGATTTTTGCAAGTGTATATAGTTAAATTAATAGAGTACCGTTTCATTTTCTTTCTGTTGTGTTATTCGACGTTTAGCAATAGTAACATAATATTTGGACCCACCCTTCTGCGACTACGAGCAAAAGGGTGACCAAGGTATAAGTCTTACCTGACCGTAAATACAACCCCAGAAAAACGTTCATAAGCGAACGATCCGACCAGCCTAAATATACAGCGTATCCCAATAAGTGATACCGAGGGGTACCACGGCATATTTAGGGACCGCACCTAGAACGTCCAGAATTGGCGTACGAAATAAACCCAGACGAAAGTTATCGTTGTATAAGTGACGTCCGAAATCAGGAGAAAGCAATCGTTGTAACTTCTTGGAAAAAAATGTTATTTTTGAAAATCATTCTGAATTTAGACCCCCATAATAGTTGTACAACTGCTCTCGTAAATATCCTGGATGACATCTTTGAATCATTCGACAAATATAAATTATCACTTCTAGTCTTGCTTATGCGGATGATACACAGTTGTTATACCACTTCAAATTCGATAAAACTCTGAAGGCAATTAACGTTATTGGGGAGGACGTTGCTAATCTTTCTGAGGCTCATGGCCTCATGATCAATCCAAGCAAATCCATGGTTCTGCTGCTTGGGAAGCATGGTTTGGTAGAACGATTCCGGGGGAGTGTGTCGGTTCTTATAGGCCCTACTGTGTTAACATTTATTGACTGTATAAAGAACTTTGGCTTACATATCAACAAAGACTTGAGGTTTAGCACTTATCTTGAAAGTTATTCAAAGAGCTTATTTAAATTTGAAATTCATATATTTAGTAGTAGATATTATTTAAATCAAAATTCTGAAATTATTCTGTGGTACTCTGCTTATTTCACAATTCAACTTTGCTGATTGTGTTTGTGGATCATGTATTACTTTGGCAGATTCATACCATGTCCAAAAAAATGCAAAATTCTTTTCTCAGATTAATTTATTGTATTAATAAACATCGGCATATTTCACATAAATTTATTGTTAGAAACTAAATTATCAAATATGAAGGACAGATGCACTCTTCATGCTGCTACATATATCCAAACTTCCGATAGGGATCGCTGTTCTACGAACTGTCACTTTGCACACTTATAGTGTCTAAATTATTCAAAATAGTCTGGCAAATCATAATGGAACATCTAACATCAGAGCAACGCTTGTAAATTGTTGAAATTTATTATGGAAATCAGTGTTCTGTGCGCCAAACTTACCGGGCACATCGTGACTTTTATGGTGCACATAATCGCCCAACCGAATGATGTATTCGCCGAATTATTGTCAAATTTCGAACGTATTTCACGCTGCTCGATATTCAAACCAAAACAAGTCAAAAATCTGTGCGTTTCCAAGAAAATATTGCCGTTGTTGCTGACAAATTTGTCAATTCGTTGACGTTCACAAGAAGTTGGACTTTGTTATTCAACTACGTACGTGGAAAATTTTGCGTAAAGATCTTAGTCTGGTGACTTTCAAGATCCAGGTTGTTCAAGAACTCAAGCGTCAAGACCATCGTTTGCGTCGTACGTTCGCTGAATGGGCTCAGAATCAATTGCAACTTGATACAGAATTTAACCGCAAAATTTTTGGCTAAATGGTTACGTTAATAAACAAAAACAAAAATAGCCGCATTTAGAGTGAAAATAACCCGCAACTGATGCAACAACTGATGTTGCATCCAGAAAAATGCAAGGTATGGTGCGGATTGTACGCCGGTGGCATTATTAGGCCATATTTTTTTGTAAATGAAGCTGAAGAGCTCATTACCGTTTATGGAGATCGTTACAGAGCGATGATGAATGATTATTTAATTCTGAATTTTAATAGTATTGATCAGGACCATCACATGTCATACAGCCAACGTAACAATCGATTTATTGAGGGAACAATTCGGTGAGAAAATTTTTTCGAGGAACTGACCTGTTAACTGGCCCCCAAGGTTGTATGATTTAACACCTTTACATTATTTTCTTTGGGGCTATGTTAAATCTTTGGTCTATGCCGATAAACTATTGATGCATGCCTTGGAAGCGAACATAACTTGGACAGTTGCAGACGTAAGCCCCCAATTGCTTGAAAAAGTGGTTGGAAATTGGATTGACAAAAGTAGCCGCAGCGGACATTTGCCCGAAATTATTTTGAAATATTAATGCCATTGAATGTTATTTCACATAAAGTAAGTAGATATCTAATTTGGTTGTTGTTTTCTTTGACTTTAAAATTTGGACACACTTAAAAAATCACCCATTATAAAATAATCGTTTCAAAAACTCCAGCATATTTATATAAAAGTAGAAAATTAAAACATAGATTTAATATTATAACATGCGAACCAAGGATAATTTTAATATACCTACCCATCATGCTTAAATGTTCAAAAGATCATTCTCATATAACACAGTCAACACCACAGAGTTGCCTATAAAGGGTGATTCAGAACGGGCATGCCAAATTAAAATGGGTGCTAGAGTAATTCCAAATACGACTGAAAAGTTTATATGAACATATGTTCTAAAGTGACTACTAACAAAGATACAGAGTGTAATGTATTAATTAATGTGTTTTCTTGTTCTTTTTGTTAGTTTTATTAGTGTTATTCTTAATGAACTATTTTTTTCCATTTTCACTTTCCTCGCATATCGGTGAAGCCATTATTGAATTATGGAAAATTTCAGTGCATGTGCACGATTTCACAAAAAGCTATTTCATTCAAAAACTAAGCATTTTACGAAAAATTTTGAAGATACCAATTTCTTTCCGAATTGAACGTAGATTACAAATACATTAATATCACCTGCATTCACCAGTGGCGTAACGTAGGATTGGGGAAATAAACAAACAGCCTACCTTGAAGCAACACTACTGATGGGACTAGCAGAGCAAAATTTTTTGGTAAATCAGAACTTGGGAAATGAAAACGACTTCTTAAATTACAACTCAATAACTTTCTTAGTTACTAAGATAATAAAAAAATATGAAATATGTAACTTTAGAACATATGTTCATATAAACTATTCGCCCCCGTTTTCGCCTTATTTGGAGTTCCTCTAGCACCCATTTTAATCTGGCTTGCCCGTTCTGAATCACCCTGCATGTAAATAGAGGGGTAATCCCTCCTACCTGAACATTGAAAAATGACCCAACTATGACGTAGGGGAGCATGCGCTCTGCATTTGTTTGGTATGTTAGTCGTCATACAAATTAACTAAAAATGTCATACGAAAACTACGTTTGAGATGAAATTGTTGCTTATTATTGTATATTGTCTGCTTATTCTTTGAATTGTTATACCTACAAAGTGAATACCTTGTATATGTATGGCACCTTTTTGTTGCATTCGATCATCAACACCAGGTGCCCAAGTGTATGTTTTTTCGGTAAGTACACACCCTCTTATTATTATTTTGTTTTATTTTACTAGTGGAATGCTATTTGTTGCAAATATTGTTGTTACTTTTTTAAATAAATAACTAAATTTATTTCACCATATAAATCAAACGAGAACTGGACAAAAAGCTTACTTGAGACAGATGCATACAGGAAGTGTTTCTACTGTGGCTGGGAAGAGCAAAAAAAATGGTTATTCCACCGACCGATTTTAAGGATCTTCGTCCTATTAGTATCTTACCCATTTTTTGAAGTTTCTCGAGAAAGTAATGGAACTTCAAACTCGAGACTTCTTGGAAATAGTTAGTGTCATTTTTGGAAATTGATCTGAATTTAGACCTCATCATAGTGTAAAACTGCTCTCGTAAATATCCAAGATGACATCTTTGAATCATTCGACAAAGATAAATTATCACTTATGCTTATCATGCTTATGTGGATGATACGCAGTTGTTTATTACTTCGAATTCGATAAAGCTTTGGGGGCAAGTAACGTAATTGGGGAGGACATCGCTAATCTTGCTGAGGCATCTGAGGTGCATGGCCTCATGATCAATCCAAGCAAATCCGTGGTTCTGCTGTTTGGAAAGCACGGTTTAGTAGAATGAGTGCGGGAGAGTGTGTCAGTTCTTATAGGCGCTACTGTGTTAACATTTAGTGACTTTATAAAGAACTTGGGCTTACATATCGACAAAGAGGTTTAACACATATCTTGAAAGTTATTTAGAACTTATTTAAATTTGTTATTTAAATCAATATTCTAAAATTATTCTGTGATGCTCTGCTTCTTTCATAATTCAACTTTGCTGATTGTGTTTATGGGTCATGTATTACTTTGACAGATTTATACCATATCAAAAAAAAATGCAAAATTGTTCGAAACTAAATGATTAGGTATGAAGAACAGATTGCTGTCTTTCCTAGTGTTCGTTATCCATTTGCTATTTTCCACTTCCATGCCCTGCATGCTAATGGTTTCCGCCAATTTCTTATTTGCATGTACATTATTGTCTGTTACGACTAGCACATTTTCCTCAGTTGTCTTGCAGATACTTTCCATATTGTCCCACATTTCCACTTTCAGTAGGTACTCTTTTTAGGTCCTGCAAGGCATCACTGTAAGTTTTCCCGGTTTTCTCTAGGACCGGGGTCTGCGTCTTGGATGTTTTGTCTTTCCGTTCCCCTGTAGTTCAACTCTCAGGGATTGTCTTATTGCTCTCTCGTTTAAGCCTGATGATGTCCACACGTATTTCCATATCCTGTTATATAGCTTGGATCATTTTACTCATCCTCAGCATATCCAGAAAGGGTACAATATGCATGAACTAACTTCTTGACATTCGCATTCCTGCTTGAGACATACCTACTAGTTTCTCGCATATATCCATCTCAACTCAACTCTTCAGGTACCCCCTTCTGGCTGTCCAAGAACAAGTCTGCATGACGGATTCTTCTTAATTCTGCACCTATGCACTTCAACGTCTTGAAATCTGTCAAGGAAACAGTTCTGTCATGTCCAGGTAGTAGCGTTCTCTCCACCCTATGGCTCGCTTCGAACGGGTTGTCTATGGTAACTTTTTTCTGTACCCCAGCCCACCGGAAATACATCTGAGCAATTACTTGCTGACGGTCAGGTTAGGCCTTCCCGTACACCACTCCCAACCGGAACTGGGGATGCGGGCCCATACTCCGTAAACCTTAAATCATCGTGTCATTCTTCCATTATTCTGTGTTCAAGAGTCCATGCATTTCATACCTCCTCCCAGATTTGTGGTCATCACGGCTTTTTCTATCAATTTTTCTTTTTCTTCTAAGCTAGAGGTTCCGAATATTATACAGGATAGTCCACTACGCGCGCGTCGGTCAATAGTCGCTAAACCGTTGAACTGGGAATGGGAAATTTTTTTAATAAAACTTGTAAGGTTCCATCTTTGCTGCAACTGAAAATTATTTTCAATTATACAGATTGTCCCATTTCTTCTGCGCAGTGCCTAACTCTGCTTTTTAAATGGAACACCCTGTATTTAATCGCATTTTGGAGTTCTTTGTTGAATTTAAGTGCCACTGTTAACCGTACATTGGGTCTAAGACCCACAGTTTCAAAGTTATTTGATGTTAGAAATCGTCATTTTTCAAGTTTTGCCATTTATAACTTTTAAATGGTTGGAGATAAAGAAAAATGACTTACGTGTCCCTATCCTAGTTTTTAATCCTCTATCTAATGGGGCTGAAAAATGCTGCTTCCTGATTGGTCAAAAGATGGCAAAAAGTGACCTATCAGGAAGCAGTATTTTCAAACCCCATTAGATAGAGGATTAAAAACTAAGATAGGGACACGTAAGTCATTTTTCTTTATCTCGAACCTTTTAAAAGTTATAAATGGCGAAACTTGAAAAATGACGATTTCTAACATCAAATAACTTTGAAACTGTGGGACACAATGTACGGTTAACAAAGTGGCACTTAAATTCAACAAAGAACTCCGAAATGTGATCAAATACAGGGTGTTCCATTTAAAACAACAGAGTTAGGCACTGTGCAGAAGAAATGGGACAACCTGTATAATTGAAAATAATTTTCAGTTTCAGCAAAGATGGAACCTTACAAGTTTTATTAAAAAAAATTTCTCATAAGTTCAACGGTTTAGCGACTATTGACCGACGCGCGCGTATTGGACTACCCTGTATATGGTCAAAGAAAGGTTCTCTCAAGCCTCGTCTTTAGGATCAATTTGAGAAAATTGGAATCAATTCATATTTTAGGAATTTATTAATTAAAATATCGATATAAATATAAATTATTCGAAATTTTGCAAGCAAATGCAAGACTTTTAAAAGGCTAAATTGATACTGGGCGCCTTCTGTGGGCACGAAAATAACTTGAGATTTAAATTGTATTTTTCATTGATCACTGCTAGCAGCTAGCAGAAATTGCATCATTAGATTTATTACCCGAAAAATCAATAAAATTATACCTGGCAGCGGATGAATCTTTCTTACACTGAAGAAGGGAAAAGGAAGTAAATTCCTTCTCGGAATCTGTTTTGATAGTCGTGGACAAAGTATAGTATACAACTGGTTATAATGAATGCTACTATTTTACGATGGCAGTTTTCTAGTTTATTGTATTTATTTTACACTACTGATTACTAGAATTTCTACAATTTAATTTAGTTTATCTACTATCAATACTTAGTACAAAATTCATATTATGTATTTAATAAAGAATGCCAAATAGACATTTTTTAGGCACAATATCATCTTGGTATCTTTGTAACATGATGTACAAAATATTTCAAGATTTAAGTTGATGCCACTGAAAACTAGATACTAGCTGGCTTGCGACTGCCTCCAGACAAAAACAGGTTCATCACACGGATTACTTGTGGACCCAATCTCTAACTTTACTGACTACTGCTTCTGTGTGGTTCCTTATTCTCTGGTATTGTGTTATTATGTTGATGTGTTTATTGTGTTGAATGGAAATGTTGCTTTAAATTTTTCATTATGGCATGTCTCTGGTATGCAACTTCACGATGACAGAATGATGCTAAAAATACAGGGCATTGATACTGTATATCTTCTTCACACAATGCCCCGGTAGAATTAATGTGACTGAATCGGAACTCGCTCTTTGCATCCACTGGAAATAAAAGAAGACGCATGATTTAATAAAATAAATGTAAAAAAGGTTAATAATGAATAAATAAACAGTTTAACAATAGTTATTTATCTACTATCAATACCTAATATAAATTTTTGACATTCATTTTTGACATTCAATGCCAAATTGACATTCTTTAGTGCACGCATTTTGTGAAGTGAATTGCACGGTAAACTAATACTAAAATCTTGTAATTAACGTTTACAAGTAAGTTTCACTTGATTTGATTTTAGTAGTAGTTTGCCGTGCAATTCACTTCACAAAATGCGTGCGCTAAAGAATGTCATTAGACCATCCAAATGAATCTCATAAAAATGCCTGGTTGTGCTGTAGCGAAGTGTGGGAATATCCATTGCAAGACAAAAGGTGGGTATATACCTCCGTGTTAAGGTACCTACGCAAAACGCCGGCCGCCGTTTCAGATTTTCTTCAACTCTGTTTTCCTAATTAATAATCCCAGTTTTATCCTGTATCCGGTTCGATTTGGACCTAATGTGTTATACAGGGTGGGCCAATAGTGCATAGTCGGTCCATATCTCTGATTCTATTCAAGATATCAACATGAAATTCTGCGTGTGTGTGGAGAACCCCACGAAGCTTCTGTTAAAATTATATTGATGTATACAGGATGTTCACGTGCTACGTACCAAACCAAAGTTATGTTTTTTCAAATGGAATGCCCCACATTTGTTTGCATATTTGGATTCCCCATAAAATTTCATGAAAGTTGATTTACTACACGGTGGGGTTTAGAGTAAGCGTTGTTAAGATATGGCTATTTTAGTACCAGTGTGAACCCAAATTTGTGGTGCTACTGACGTCTGCTGATCAAAGATAACTCTGATTTTTTTACTGGACTAGGTTCAGAGGACACTATTTGTAAAATCCATTAACACTTTTTTCAAAATAGTTCACTTTGTACAGAGTGGCCAACTTGCGCAAAATGGAGCTTTCTCAAAAATGTGAAATGGAACACCCCGTATATTATTTGCAGGTTTAATAGCCAGTTTATTAAGCTTTTCACTGATGTAGATATTGGCAGGTCTGCGACTGATAATTTAGACAGAAATAAAGATTGAACCTTAAGAACTGAGATTTTTGCCGTAATTTTGTACCAGTGGCGGTTTCTCCTTAAGGTCAATTGGTCAATGACCCTCCTAAAATATTCTAATCAAAACCATAATTTTAATAAAAATATATTTTGTCTGATAGTCTCAAATTTAAAATTCTCAGCGGTCTGCATTCGCAGCAATACTAGAAATAACCAAGCGTCAAGCCGCGCTGCGCGCTCGCTAGCAAGCCGGGGCATTATTCAAATTGACCCTGCACAGCTCTTATGGCTTATGGAGAAATGCATGTAAAGAAGAACAGTGACAGCAGATGGCGAATTCTTGAGTGGAAGTGAGAGTCACCTTTTACTCCTATATCTCCAACGTGGTCAATGTCCCGATGACAACTGCGCAGAATCGAGTTAATAGTTCTTTAGGATGGAGTTATATTTTCTCTGGTCATCACATCAGTTCGTCGTAGACAGCGGTAGAAGCGTTGCGGTTCGCGTAAGTTGTAATATATCGTTAGGATTTTCACAATAATGCCGGTGTAGTCGCCATAATACTTTAACTTTTGTCTGAAACATTTTCTGAAGCAGTGAACTTATTAAATATTTTGTGTACACTACCGATGACAACCTTGGAAAGTGAGAGATGTTTTTCAACTTTGAAAGGGGTAAAAATTAAAAAACCTTTTTACGCAATACAATGGGACAGTCTAGCCTTGGTGCTTGGCTATGGCGAGCATCGAGAGCATTCCAAACTTCAACGAAAAAGACCCTTTTGCAGAACAGAATTGACCTGAAATATAAGCACGTTTAAGGTATGTTTTATTTTGACAATATGTACCCCTTTCTTATATTTTAGTTTTGTACATATATGCATATAGGTACTTTTAGTATTAATTATAAGTTCGAAAACCAAAATGACCCCCCTGGTTATTAACCCACGAGCCGCCACTGTTTTGTACCATCTTTGGGGAATTTCCGCAATTTTGCCACCCAAAACTCAGAAAAATGCTTACACTTTGTTTTTACAGGAAATTTAGCGAATAGAGTTTACACCGGCACAAGAAATCTCACTGTAAGTTTACTTCTTGAAAGGACGGTTTTCTTCCATGGCACTCCTTGTTTCAATTTATACCTAGGTTTAATAAGTTGCCATTTATTTAAGAATATGACCATAGATAAGTAATCTGGCGATGAAATTTTTTGTCTCAATGTGAAATCAACTTCCAAAAACAAAATGGAAATCATATTTTGTGTTTTGGGAGAAACGAACAAAATACCGATAAAATTACTACATTTTAAAGTTCAAATTTCAATTCTACCGAAACCGTCAGTCGCAGACCTAACAATATCTACATCAATCAAAAGCTTAGTAAACTGTCTATCAAATTTGGAAATAATATATGGGGTGTTCCATTTGAAATTTTTAAGAAAAAATGCATATTGCGTAAGCTGTCCACCCTGTATGATATTAAGGTTTGTGACAAAATTACTCAAGAATTTTACAAATAGAGCTGTTTAACGACAAGAAGTAGATCAAAATAGAAAAATGAAATTACTTGAAACTTTTCTCTATTTATGTTTTTCTTTACATCTGTCATTAATTAATAATAATTTTTATAAACAGCAACGGTTACTATGATAACTTTCCTAACGACGTTTGACAACCAAACATTCCGCCCACCTTGAAAGATGGCAGCTTTCAACAAATTATAATTCAGTAAAAGTCTTTAAACAACGAAAAACACCAACCAACATTTGAACTTGAAAGTTATGGTTCCCCAGGAAGTACACAAATTTTGTGAATACTTCTTTTAATGTTGCCATTGGCAGTTTTGATCGTCACCACTCTCACAATTCCGTCTTCACCTGGATGGAGAGCGATAATCCGTCCCAGTCGCCATCGCTGAGGTGGCTGGTTATCTTCATGTATCAGTACCATAGCATTAGGAATACATAATTGCTTTGCATTTACTCGCCATTTCACACGTTGTTGCAACGTAGGTAAATACTCCTTCCCCCACCTTCTCCAGAAGTGTTGCGAAAGTTGATCGATCCTTTGCCATCTAGATAGACGATTTGACTTTGCCTCGATGTAATCAGGTTCGTCGATTGACGTTATCGGAGCCCCGATTAAAAAATGACCGGGCGTAAGTGCAGAAAGATCATTTGGGTCTTCGGATAAAGGAACAAGGGGTCGTGAATTTAAACAACCTTCAATCCTCACTAGGAGAGTATACATCTCCTCATATGTAACGGCTGCATTTCCTAATACCTTTTTTATGTGTGATTTTGCTGATTTTATACCTGCCTCCCACAAACCCCCAAAGTGAGGAGATCTAGAAGGAATGAAATGCCATTTTATTTGGTCATTCATAAGAGATTCTGTTACTTTTGATTGAAAAGTTTTTGATTTCATTAACTGACGCAATTCATTGTGGGCACCAACGAAATTTGTACCATTATCAGAATACAAATTTTTCACGTGTCCCCGACGCGAAGTGAATCGCTTTAGAGCACTTAAAAAACTTTCAGTTGTTAGGTCGCCGACTAATTCAATATGTATTGCCTTTGTCGCAAAGCAAATAAATAAAGCAACATAAGCCTTGACCATACGTTTGTTTCTAGTGCGTGACTCTTTAATCATTATTGGACCTGCATAGTCTACGCCGCTATTTTGAAATGGCCTTGAAATTGTTACCCTATCAGATGGCAAATTTCCCATGATCTCTTGCATAAGCTTAGGTTTATATTTGAAGCAATTCAAACACTTATGAAGAATTTTTCGAACTTGAGTTCGTCCGGAAATTGGCCAATAATTTTCCCTAACTGCCGCTAAAGTAGCTTGATT
This sequence comes from Xestobium rufovillosum, assembly GCA_963966045.1. Taxonomy (NCBI): domain Eukaryota; kingdom Metazoa; phylum Arthropoda; class Insecta; order Coleoptera; family Ptinidae; genus Xestobium; species Xestobium rufovillosum. Next base: position 14,291,516 of record OZ014498.1, read on the forward strand.
ACCTGCATGTAAGTGTCTTTCGTGTTCATGTAATATTATGATTCGTGTAACGTGATTATTATTAGGGAGAAGTATCGGGTGTTTTCTGTCATTTGAAATGTCTGCATTAGAAAGTCGACCGCCCACCCTGAGTATTCCAGCGGTGTCTAAGAACGGAGTTAACGAAATTAAACGATTTGATTTGTCAATTTTGTTTCGGGTTTTCAGCTGCTTGATTTCATTGAAAAATTCATTTTGTTGAGTGATTTTTATTATTGTCATTGCGCCCTTTCTAATTTCGGAACATAACAAGCTTTGTTTTGACCGTTCAGATTTGGGTATTCTACAATTGCTGATGAAACGCAAGACATAACCGAACACTCTTCGCAATTTATTCCAAGTCGAAATGTTAACAAATGAATGTGCCAATGGATTGGGATCAAAAGAAATCGTTGTGAGTGTTATGTTTCCTCTTTGTTCAATATTTGTTTCCTTTAAGGATGGTTGTGGAGGCCAATCCATTTGTCTTTGTTTTAAGAAAAAAGGACCTTGCCACCAAATTGTTAAATTTGCTAAATTTGTTGGGTTTGTACCGCGTGAAATAATATCTGCAGGATTATTTTCTGAAGATACATGAGCCCAAAATTCAAAAGTTGTAAGTTTCAATATCTCAGCTACTCTGTGGGCAATGAAAGCTTTCCACGTATTTGGAGGCGATGATAGCCACGCTAATACTATTGTGGAGTCTGTCCAAAGGAAAACATGCTTGATCAAGCCCTTTAGAATTTCTGATATTTTATGATAAAGTTTCGACAACAGTAATGCGCCGCAGAGCTCCAATCTAGGAATTGATAACGTTTTTAAAGGTGCAATTTTTGATTTGGCGCATAGCAGGTGAACCTGATAATTACCGTCGTCATCGATAGTACGTACATACAAGCACGCACCGTACGCTATTTCGGATGCGTCGCAAAAACCATGGAGTTCGATTGAACTACTAATTGTCCCGGAAGTGACGTTTCTTGGAATCTTTAATAAACAAAGATTGGATAACTGTTATGAAGTTGTTCCATGAAATTTGTATTTGAAGTGGCAATGTATCATCCCATTCGATTTTTAAAGACCATAACTGCTGCATTATTTGTTTGGCAGTTGTTAGTATTGGCCCGACTAAACCTAGTGGGTCGAACAGTTTGGATATTGTAGAAAGAACGTTTCGTTTTGTAAATTTGACTGATTTATCGATTGGAATTACTTCGTAGGTTAACACGTCTTCCTGAAAATTCCAAGATAAACCTAAAGTTTTGATTTTTCCTTGTTTATCAAGATTAATGATTGAGTTTCCAGATGAACCGCTATTATCTGGAAGTGCTTCAACTACGTTAGAAGTCCACTTGCGCAATTCAAACCCTGCTTGTAAAAGACAACAACTTACTTGATCTCGAATTTTAACAAGCTCTCTGACCGAATTTGAACCGAGGAGACAATCGTCTACGTAAAAGCTGTTTTCGATTGCAGAACGTGCTAGAGGAAATTTTGACTCTTCGTCTATGGCTACTTGATTAATACATCTGATTGCTAGGTAAGGAGCGCAAGCAGTTCCGTACGTTACAGTAGATAAACGAAAAGTTTGCAATGGTAAATTTAGATCAGCACGCCAAAGAATTTTTTGAAATTCTCGATCTTCTTCGGCTACTAAGATCTGCCTGTACATTTTAGCTATGTCCCCAGTCAACACAAACCGATGCATACGAAACCGAGTTATTATTGAAAATAAATCAGGTTGAATGGTTGGCCCTACCATTAAGTTTTCGTTCAAACTTATACCTGTGGTGCTATTGGCTGATGCGTCAAAAACAACTCGAACTTTGGTAGTTGTTGAATCTCGAAACACGGCATGGTGAGGCATGTAAAATTCTTTGTTTGATTCTGGTGCAGACAAAATTTTTGGAGCAAGTTCCATGTGATTCAAATCTGCGTATTCGTTCATGAAAGTGCTATAATCCTTTTTCAATTCGCTATTTCTATTTAATTTGCGTTCAAGCAAATGAAAACGTTTCTCTGCAATTGATTTTGAATCACCGAGAGGCTTCGCAGTTTCTTTGAATGGTAATTTTACTACGAACCGACCTTCAGAGTTTCTTTTATGAGTATCCAAAAAATGTTGTTCGCATGCGCGCTCTTCTTCAGACCGAATGTCGCAATTTCGAATTTCCTCGACCTCCCAGAATTTCTGCATTTGCCGTTCAATCGTGGTTAAAAGGCAATTTTGACTCTTAGAATGATTTGATATTGAAGTAGATATGGGACCACCTATTATCCATCCCAATTCTGTACTCTGAATAATTGGTTGATCGCGGCCTAAACGTATCTGCGGTTCTTCCCTCAAAAGATCCCAAAGGATTCCTGCTCCGATCAACATGTCGATTGATTTGGATTTGTTAAAGTCAGGATCCGCTAACTTTATTGAACTAGGAGTTCGCAATTGTGACACTGAAATGTATTCAGACGGAAGACTCTCAGTTAATTTCTGAAGTACTAAACACGAGATTTCCTTAGAAAATTGCTTTACCCTTGAATGGATTGTTACATTCGTTCTTTCGTTTACATTTATTGAACTTTGGTGAATGCCAGAAATTGATTGAGTTATGGCATGAGTGTGAATTTTCAAACGTTTGCAAACGTTTGTTGTTATGAAGTTACTTTGGCTACCTGAGTCTAATAATGCCCGCAATTCATGAATGCCACCTTCTGCGTCATATACGTTTACTAGTACTGTTGACAACAAAATTTGTGATGAATTAATCTGAGCTGTCAATGTTGATGAAGTTTGAATATTTGACGGAAGTGTTTGTGATTGAATTGACGTGGATGAATCAGTGTGCAATAAAGTATTATGTTTTTTATTGCAGACTCGGCAATTGGAGGATTTGCATTCGTTGACACCATGACCAGAACGATAACAATTTGTACACAAGTTGAGTTTGCTAATTTCTGACGTTCTTGTAACGATTGGAAGTTTTCGAAAGGAATCGCATTTAAATATGATGTGTGAACCTTTACAGAAAATGCATGTCTTCCAATTCGAGTGTGTAGTTGCTACATTGCATTGCGTATGCTTACCTGGTTGCCTTTTGGTTATGTTAATTGATTTTGATTCGAACTTTGTCTGTAATTCGAATTTTGACTGTGATTTTCCTGCGTACAATGTTTCTAAATAATTGCAACGATTATTTAGAAATTGTATGAGTTCTGTGAAGGTGGATGGTTCATCAGATGTATTTGACATTTCCCACTCCCTCTTTGTTTGATTGTCCAGTCTGGATGTGACTATGTTGACAAGAATAGCATCCCACTGATCAACTGGAAGATTGAGAGTCTTTAGTGCCCTTAGATGTTTGTTTACCGTGTCAATCAATTCTCTAAGCGCAGTATAGCTCTCACGAGTTAAATTTGGAAGTTCGAGAATAGCATTTACGTGATTACGAATTAAAATGCGTTTGTTCTCGAATCGTTCCTGTACTAATTTCCATGCTATTTCGTAATTGTCTTCAGTTACCTCCAACGAATCTATTACATTTGCGGCATCCTTGATTAGTGACGTTTTGAGGTAATGAAACTTTTGAATTTTTGCTATTGACGTTAAGTGTATCATTGAATTAAACAAATCTCTGAATTTTAACCAATCTACGTAATTGCCATTGAACTGTGGAAGATTGATTATCGGTAATTTGATGTTTTGAGGTATAACTAGAGAATTATGATTTACAGGATTTGTATGTATTGGTGTATTTTAATCAATTAAAAACTTTTTAATTGTACCACAAATATGGAAATAATTATCCTCTATGTCTGCTATACTTCCGTTTGACGCGATTTCAAATCGATTCCACGACTCTGTTAACTGATTTAATCGATATTCGAGTTCGACAAGATTACTGTTGTATCCGCTCTCAAAAAATTGTTTAATTCGTGCAATTTGATCATTCATGCGATCTCCCGAGGAGGTATTAACATGATCGTTTAATTGTGATTGTTTACTCGCTTGTGAATGATTCTCTAAAATTAATGAAATGCTTGCTGAAAGATCGAAGAATTTTCGCTCAAATTCGTCGAATTCATGATCAGAGATCTCCTCACTTATGTCTGGTTCCAAAATGTCTATTTGTGATTGCAAATTTTCGAAATTTTCATAAAATTTGTCAAATTTTTGAAACCTGCTTTTTAAGTCTGCAACTGTTTTATCTGTCCATTGTGTTGTGGTTGTGATGAAAGTACTTGTGCGTGTAAAAAAACTCTTAATGTTTTTACGATTTCTTTTAAGATTTTCTAGCGACATTTTTATTGTGTTATGTATTGAACAAATAAAATGCAGCCGCTACACACGCTGACAAGCAACACTCCCAATGAAAACACAAGGATATTCGAATGGATTTTCGTTTGAATTTTAAGTAACGGAAATGATCAGTATGCACCACTTACCCTGGTCCGGGCGTTAATCGTGGGTACCAGTTTGTTCGTTGTAGTGGATTACGACTACCTTCCGTTGCTTTTGATGATATTATTGCAAATATCGCTTCTGTGGCTATGTGATGTGGCTGCGAAGGACCATGTTTAACGACAAGAAGTAGATCAAAATAGAAAAATGAAATTACTTGAAACTTTTCTCTATTTATGTTTTTCTTTACATCTGTCATTAATCAATAATAATTTTTATAAACAGCAACGGTTACTATGATAACTTTCCTAACGACGTTTGACAACCAAACAAGAGCAGTCTGAGAACCCAGTCCAATAAAGAAATCTTAAATAGCTTCGACCAGTAGATGTCAGCAGTTCCTCAAAGTTGGGCCCAAACTGGCACTAAAATGGTAATATCTTAAAACTGTTCACTCTAAACCCCATCGTGTAGAAGACCATATTTCATAAAATTTTATTGGGAATTCAAATATGTAAACAAATGTGGGGCGTTCCATTTAAAAAAACATAACTTTGGTTTGGTGCTCAAAGTATGAACACCCTGTATACACCAAAATAATTTTATCGGATGCTTCGCGGGGTTCTCAACATACATGTAAAGTTTTATTTTGCTACCTTGAATAGAACCAGAGATATGGGCCGACTACACACTATTGGCCCACCCTGTATAAATCACCAACTAGGTGAAGGTAGGTACTAATATAAAGTACCTACTTACCTAAGTACTTCAAATTTCCAAAGATTAGCGAACTGGCAAAGCAATGAATTATAGCTTGTCGACGAGATAATAAAATAAATTTAAAGAATGGTAAGTGGTGAATAATATTTATCTAATATATCTACTTTTGTCAATTATTACCATTACATGTGTAGACAAAGTTTTATATTCTATTAAGCAATTTACAATATAAAAGTTACGTCCAACTTAAATACTTAAGATTTGAAATACCTATGTAATTATTTATTAGGTAGGTATATCATTTATTTTTGTAATGAAGCCATTTCCTCACTTGTGTTACAATTTACTTTTGTAATGGTATGCATGCATGCCAATTTTCACAAAAATCGAATATTTATGCTTTTCCCGCTGTTTTTAAAATACATAAATTCAGTATCAAAAATTGAAATTTTTAGGTAATTTTACCCAAGCTGTTGCTTTTACTAACCACCCGTGTAAATTTGACAGAAGATCGCTCGCGATCTTTTAACTGTCAAATTTACACTCGTGGTTACCAAGCAAAGCAACAGCTTTTGTAAAATTTCCGACAATTCCAGACCACTTATTGTATTACTACAGAATATTCTAAACGAGATTAAAAAAACAGATTAACATTTCTGGCACTTGTATAGTTAGGTAGGTATATTCCTAATTTTTATTTTTTACTAGACGCAAAGTCTTACTTCACTTAATTTAATTTATGCATAATTAATCTGTGTATAATTATTGTCTGCCTATGTATTTCTTAGGCAGTACATAATCTGTAGACATTGCGATGAGTGTAAGTGAGTAAGGTTAGTAATCTGATTGGTAGCCCCTTAAAAGTCGCTCCCGCGGACCAACCTCTCCCAACCCAAGCAGTCGTGTCGTGGCTAAGGGTCTGCACAAGGGTTAACGGCGCCGGAGTGTGTCCACCAAGCTGGGCCCTCTGTTAAACCGTGTCTTGACGCGGGGACCTTGGCTTAATCACCTGGGTCGAGAGGAGGCAACCCCAGAAAAAACCTAAATCCTAAGGTGGAGAGGTCCAGGCCGAGAGGATGCGTGGCTGAATAGAAGATCAGTCAACACTGGACCCGACCTCGGGGCACCAGGCGAACCCTGTTGTATGTAGCCTTCCATACGCATAGGGGGGCTCCGTGCATGGTGACCTTTTTCCTCCTTACTCGTGGGACTAAATATGGACCAAGCAGTAAAAAATTATTGAAAAAACAAACTCTGGAGAAGGGGGCTCTGAAAAGAAGGACCCACCTAAGAAGCTTTCAGGTGCCGCTCGAAGGAAACTCCAAAAGGAGCAACTTCAGCGACAAGTCAGTGCCGGAGAACCTGGGAAACCAGGTACGAAGGGACAATTAAAAACACCGAAGCCGGGGACTAGTACTGGCCAAGGTGTAAAAAAGGGATCGCATCTAAAGGTAAGGGGCTCTAAGCGCAACCGATCTGATGGTAGCACGCCCAGTCCGGCATCGTAGCCGAAGAAGAAGAGTATGGCAGCTGAACCTACTACTTCATATTCAGCAGTTGTGACGGATATTCGAGTGGCCATAATGCCTCAAGGATATCCATGTGACGTCCTTAGTGAAGAACAGGCGAGCTTAATTAAGACCACTGTTACGAATCTGTATTTGTAAGGCGGCCGTTCCGCTGTGAAAGTTATTTTATATTTTTTTGTGTCGGTTGCGTTACCTTGTTTTTTGTTTATACATATATTGAAATTATAATAAAAATTTGTTCTACGAGATGGTCAGAATATTGTGGCGTCCCTAGTTGAATTACCTATTAAATATTTGAAAAAGTAAGCTATCTTATTTGATTTATGGTCCTTCGAGTATATTCAACCCAAGAGATAACAACCACCTTACTCCAAGCTCTGGACAAAATAACAGAGGCTGGAACTGCTCCAAGGTTCTCTGGAGTAAACCTCAAAGGGGGTTTTCTCTTGGCATCCTGTGCCGACCAGGTCACAAAGGACTGGCTGGTGCGGGTAGTCGGAGAAAACGAACCTTGGCCAGGTGCGAAACTTAGCATCGTTGATGCCAAGGACATGCCGAAGCCAACCAGGGTCATGGTTTGGATCCCAGGGCCCACAGAGGAACCGGGAAAATTACTGAGGCGACTGGAAACACAAAATCCAGGGCTTCGAACGGAAACCTGGACGGTTGTGGATAAGAAACTGGATCAGAAAGGACAGCAACTTATCCTACTCATGAATGAAAGTTCATGGAAGAAAATTCAAAGCCTCCAATATGCAGGCCTTACCTGAACCTCACTAGGGTTCTATTTAAGATCCTAGGCGGGGGCAAGGGTGAGAAGCAGGAGGAAATGGAAGTTGACAAAGGATAGCGAACCACTAGCGTCACCAGGGAAAGATCCCCAGTAACAAGGTAGGTCATTTTGAGACGTCACCGATGACGTAACGTCGCAATGGAGGATACGGCCGCAGCTATACTCAAAGCCGAAGATGGGCGTGGGCTAATAACAGAAAGGGGCGCCAAGGAGTTGTCGACAGATCCTCCAAAATACTTACGCAACACGCAGTGGCTACAACTCCTAAGAGCCACTGGTACACAAAAGAGGGTAACAAAACAAAAAAAATACGTAGTCAAAATGGTCAATTTCAATAGTGTATTAAAAAAAACAACTGGTAAATGAAATGCGGAAATTACAAATCGAAATAATTAATTAATTTAAAAAAGTTACAGAAAGGTTAATTAACAAATTACTTATAGTGACGCGAAGCATCCGGTACTAACACTACGCTCTCAAAAAAAGAATAAGAAAAATAGGCGCCGATGACACGGTAAATACGCAACACGGGTGAAGCTCCACTCGCGCGGCGCACCGACGGGTCTATCACACGCACGCTACCTAAGAAAACGCAATGAGGCGCAAACGGGAGTATCAGATGTGACAAGATCACGACACAAAAAAAAACAATTAATTGAATCGAATTTAGAAAATAGCTACAAAAAAGGTATAATCAAATTGACAAAAAAAAACAACTATGTATTACTGAACTCTGAATTAAACTATTAAACAAATGAACTACGCAAATTTACTGTAAGATATTAAATTAATGAATTTACAAAGAAATGAACAAACTACATAAACGGGGTGGTCACAAACAAGCCGTGACCAGGCATCTACATTAAAACCAGCCGCTGGACACGATGATCCAAACGGACAGGCGACACAAACGGTAGAAAAACACCCAAATTTCTGACCTTATATACTAATAGATGGAGGAGGTCAGCTGCTTCAAAAATCTTCGGGGCACGTGCAAACAAATCAGGAAACAAAAGGGAAGAAAGAAAACAGAGCACTTAGATGATTGAAGATTTAAATAAATGAAAGAAGGAAAAATATCTCGCTTACCCCGTGGGGGTTTTTTTTGCCAAAAGCACGCCAAACTTCAAAACGCGAGTTTAAATCCCTTAAAAAGGCCAGACGACGATTCCAAATCCAAAAATAACGATGAATCGAGGTCCCAAAATAGGTGATTGGAGAAAATCCCAACGAAAAGGCTAGCACAATCAAAAATTGCCAAAACTCTCCAAATTACGCTACACTACACGTCGAAGCACAGCATGAGAAAGACAAGATTGTACGGAAATCGGAAATCAAAAAAAAGCGCGCACCGAGAAGATAGTGCGAGTCGGTTCCATGAAAATTACAAGTACCCAAATTTTCCCTAGAAACTCAAAAATTTCAATAGCGTCAATGAATGGGGGGCAATAAACCGAATAAAAGGAGGCTAAAGAAGACTTACCGACCCAAAATAAAGCAAGATAATGATAATAGAAACCCTCTAGAGACACAGCAAGACGAAAGAATAAAGTATAAGAGACGTAAAGGAATCAACGATTCAGGACGGAAAGGAAAATTAGACCGGCACGCCACTGACCCTCCGAACATAAAGAAGGGGAACTAAAAATGCCCTACACGGATGACAGTGACAGAAGCGAACTAACCTAAAATATCCGGACAAGGTGGATCATAAATAGATGCCTAAATAACAAAGTTATGACAAATTCAGAAGACTGAAACTATCAAGGATAAGCAACATTCAGCCTAACTAACGAGAGAATTTCGCCGGCAGAGTCAAGGTTCGAGGTAGGTGACAAGAATGAAAGCACAGAATAAAGGAACATAAACACAACAGCTGAAATACGAAAAATAGAAACAAAAAGGTAAGTGGAGCAAATTCAAGAACTGAGAGTGAAATATTCTAGGTAGAAAGCTGTTAAATTACCAAACAAGAGACTTGGGAAAGAAATCAAAAACCAGGGACAGTCGCAGATCAAAACTTAAAAGATAGATAGCCAAGAGGGTCAACAATGAAAGTACCTACAGAAATATTGATAGGAAAATCAGAACACATGAAAAGTATCTAAATAAAAGGTGTTAGGGTGAATTTCAAACGTAACAATTTTCAGTGCCCTACAAGTGAATCTACATCACTGCAAAGCAGCTTCTGCAGCTTTGCAGCGCTACGTAAGGCTCAACAGTATTAATATTGTACTGATACAAGAACCCTGGATTCACAGAGGGACCATCAGAGAATTAAGGATGATGGGCGACTGGGAGTTAATCAGCCCAGGAGGAATCCATCCAAGAACTTGCATTTTGGCAAAGAAAGAACGTCATTTACTACCCATTTGGGAACTCAGTTCGAGAGACCTAATGGTGGTAAAGTTAGACATAAACTTGGAAGGGTACAAAAGAGCCCTATTTTAGGTTCGCCGTACCTTCTGTATGACCAGCCGGGACAACCACCAACATCGGAATTAAGGAGACTGGTGCATTTTTGCGAAGAAAGCAACACACAACTTGTGCTCTGTTGTGATTCAAATGCACACCACACGGTTTGGGGGAGCACAGGAACCAACAGAAGAGGTGAATCGCTTCTAGAATTCATTATCAGTAATAATTTAGAAGTAGTCAATCTGGGAAACGAGCCTACCTTTGTCACTGAAAAAAGGAGAGAAGTGATTGACATCACGATCGGTACGCCAAGGGTGTGCAGTGAAATAAGTGATTGGCATGTGTCGCAAGAACAATCACTCTCGGACCATAGGTATGTAAGATTTAAACTAGCATTGCCAAGAACCTGCAACTGGGATCACTTTAGAAAGAGACTAGAACAGGGGTTGAAGGAATGTATGTCAAGACTGCGAACACCAGTGGACGTGGAACTGATGAATGGCATCATCAAGTCAACGATAATTGGTGCTTACCAGGAAAGCTGCCCGTTAAAGGTGAGGAAGGTTAAACGAGAGACCCTGTGGTGGAATCCAGAACTTTCCTCCCTGAGGGCGGAAACTCGTAGGCTTCTTAACCAGGCCAAAAGGACTGGAGGATGGGAAAACTATAAAACGTCCCGTCGAAATTACGTAAGCGCCATAAGAAGGGCAAAAGAAGAATCCTGGAGGAGACACTGTGAAGAGAATGAAAAATCTCTGGAATGTACGAGACTCCAGAAGGCCTTGCAGAAAGGCAGTCCAGTGAAAATAGAATCACTGGAAAATATACAGGGAAGGTATACATTATCTGGGGAGGTGACTCTGGACTTGCTGCTAGAGACACACTTCCCAGGGAGTAGACCTATACCTGTAGATGACAATGAAAGCCAAGACGTACCGCATAGGCGGGGAACAAAGGGAGGCTGGAAACTAGCTAGCAGGCTAGTTGACAAAACCAAGATTATATGGGCGGTGAAGTCCTTCGCACCATACAAAACCTCGGGCCCAGATGGGATATTGCCAATAATGCTACAACAGGGTATTGAAGCATTAGCTTCACCCCTGTGCACACTTTTCAGGGCCAGTCTGGTCCTAAGTTATGTGCCGTATGATTGGCGAAGGATAAGGGTAGCTTTCATACCCAAACCAGGGCGAGAATCATACGCCCAGGTGAAATCCGTTCGCTTGACATCATTTATGCTCAAGACGATGGAAAAACTTGTTGATAGACATATAATGGATGAAGTTCTGGGAGTGGCACCCCTACATCGACACCAATATGCCTACCAAGTGGGGAAATCTTGCGAACTGAGTCTCCATGAGATCACAAGCAGGATCGAAGGGGCCCTGATCAACAAAGAAGTTGCATTGGGAACCTTTCTGGATATAGAGGGTGCATTTGACAATACCTCTTTCGACTCCATCAAGAAAGCTGTTGAAAGTCGCGGAGTCGATCGTTTTATTGCAGAGTGGATTGACTCTACGATAAGAGGCAGGATAATTACTAGTTCATTGGGCAACGTGACCAGGGGGGTGCCCGCAGGGCGGGGTTTTATCGCCCTTACTGTGGAGCCTGGTGGTGGACGGTCTCCTCTGGGAACTAGACAGTGAAGGAATACACGCACAGGGTTATGCAGATTCTAATCATAGGGAAGTTCGGAGGGGTGATTTCAAACCTCATGCAACGAGCCCTAGAAATAGTGGAAAGATGGTGCACAGCAGAGGGACAACTGTGAACCCTGCTAGGACCACAGTGATAGCTTTCACAAGAAGAAGGAATCTTCAAGATCTGAAGAGGCTTCGGTTGTGGGGCCAGGAGATCGAACTGAGCAGAGAAGTTAAGTATTTAGGACTAACCTTAGACACTAAATTAAACTACAACGCCCATCTGGAGAAATTGACCAAAAAGGCTACCCGGAGCCTATGGGCTTGTAGGGGTATGATAGGGAGAACGTGGGGGCTAAGGCCAGCAATGGTCTCTTGGATCTACTCCAGGGTAATAATCCCCACGGTAACATATGGATCCCTAATATGGTGGCATAAAGCCAGAAAAAGGGAATCCTAGGGAAATTGCAAAGACTTGCATGCCTAGGAATCACAGGGGTGATGCAAACAACGCCCACTGCTGCCATGGAGGCACTTCTGGGACTCCCACCTCTACATATTGTAGTGGAGGCGGAGGCTCTTGCAGCAGCAACGGTTATGGGCTAACTCTCGCAAGAGCGGGATACCATACCGAAATATTTCAACAAATAGACAAGAACTACATGCTTAGCATGCAGTCGGATAGAACCGTCCCAATCTTAAACTTTCACAAACCTTATCGGATTACCATACCGATAGAGGGAGTGGAGGGCAATTCACAAAGGGCGAGAGAACAGGATGGAAACATTTGGTATACAGATGGGTCTAAAACTGTACATAATACTGGGCTGGGTATTGCTGGCAAAAGCCCAGGGAATGAAATTAGCATAAACCTGGGCAGCTTTGCAACCGTTTTCCAGGCAGAAATTACTGCAATTTCCTTATGTGCGCAGGAGATGATCAGGAGGTCCTTTCAAAACAGGAGGATCCAGATTCTCACTGACAGCCAGGCAGCACTGAAAGCTCTGGAAGCTACAAAGATACAATCCAGAACAGTTAAAGACTGTGTGGACTTGCTGGCTTGGCTGGCAGTACATAACAAGGTTATTCTACGATGGGTGAAAGGCCATCAAGGAAGTGAAGGGAACGAAAAAGTAGACCTTTTAGCGAAGAAGGGAGCCAAAGTCCCGCTGATAGGGCCGGAACCTACGTGTCGTTTGGCATATCAGATAGCCAAAGAGGTGATAAAGGACCTATTAAGACAAAAACATACCTCTTACTGGATGGGGACTCCTAGACTGAGGCAATCGCGGATGTTCATTAGCGGACCATCCAGCAAGAGAGCTGAAGAGTTAATGGACTGGAGTGAAGGGCAATCCTGATTGCAGGATGTGTGGAGAAGAGGAGGAAACTCCTCATCACATACTATGCGAATGTTCGGCTCTTGGCGCAGCTAGACATACAAGCTTTGGAGCTATGTTTGTAGAACCAAAAGTAAGCCCTTGTTCACAATGGACGTAAACGCAAAAATTACGTAAAACGTATTAGGAGCGCAAAGTTGAACTTACCTATGACAATCCATGCAACTGTTGATAATGGACATAAGTTTTACGTTCCTCATATGTCAGTTTTACGGGATAACACAAGAACACATCCCAAGTTGGAACATTTTCAACTTTTACGTAAATATTGCGTTTACGTAATTTTTGCGTTTACGTCCATTGTGAACAAGCACTAATAGCAGATGCACCCATAAGTCTTGTCCTAAAATTTTTTTGAGGGGACCAAACTTATGAGATAATCATATATGAGGGCACAATAAGCTTGAGCTTCAGTGCTAGGGGCCAGAAACCTACCCCGTAAGAAATAATAATAATCTGTAGGCAAGTAAGTACAATACATAATAAAAGGAACGCACTTTTTGCAATTAGTAGAGGTCCCCTACTAGAGGAGGTGGTGCAAATGTGGAAACCCAGTTTGTTTTTAATTTGTAAAATTTTAACCTGGAAAATTGCCATATAATGTTAGAAATAGGGGACTATAAGTCATCATCATCATAAGGTTCTCAGTCCGAAGACTGGTTGGACGCGTACCTCCATTCTTTTCTATCCTTAGCTAACCTACGCATTTCCCTAAAAGTAGAACATCCTACGTCCCTAACTATTTGAGAGCAGTAGTCTAATCTAGGCCTACCCCTACCTCTTTTTATTCCTATCTCTGACTCTAGTATGTCACGAACTATTCCTTCGTGTCTTAGAAGGTGTCCTACCATCCTATCTCTCCTACTCTTTATTGTTTTCCATACCTTTCGCCTTTCCCCAACTCTTTCTAATACTTCCCTATTGCTAACCTTATCTATCCACGGTATCTTCATCATGCGTCTGTAACACCACAGTTCAAACGCTTCTACTCTTTTTCTATCCGCTTCTCCGATTGTCCAAGTTTCGCACCCGTATAATGCCGTACTCCATACATACCACTTTAAGAGTCTCTTCCTAGTCTCTATATTAACCGTTCTCGAACATAACAGTTGTTTCTCTTTGTTAAACGCAACTCGTCCCTGCGCCATTCTTTGTTTTATATCTTTAGTGCTCCTACCGTCTTGGGTTATTTTACTTCCTAAGTAGCAGAAATCCGTGACCTCCTCTATCTTCTCATTTCCTATTTGTATTTCAGTTTTAGTTCTATTTTCACTCCATCTACATACCAAAATTTTAGTTTTCTTTTTATTGATTTTCATGCCGTAGCCCTGTGTCAAAACTGCTTCCATTTCATTCAAAGCCGCTCCTAATTCTTCTTTGCTAGATGCTAACACTGCTATATCATCCGCAAATCTGAGCATGTTAATAGTTTGGCCCTGTACATTGATCCCTGAGGCTGTTCTTTCCTTAACAATATTAATCGCATCTTCGATATATAAGTTGAAAACTAGAGGTGACAATGCACATCCCTGTCTCACTCCCTTCCGGATATCTACTTCCCTTCGTTCCTGCTCACATTCTATAACTGCCTTTTGCTCTTTGTAGAGATTATGTATTATTCTTCTGTCCCTGTATTTCATCCCTACCTTTCTCAGCACTTCGAACATCTTCCCCCATTTTACGTTGTCGAAGGCTTTTTCTAAATCTACAAATCCTATATATACGCTCTTTCTCTTTTCTATCGTTTTTTCTATAATTACTCGTAAAGCTAGAATGGCCTCGCGCGTTCCTCTATTTCGTCTAAATCCGAACTGATCTCCTAATATTTCTTCCGCCTTTTTCTCCATCCTTCTTTGCACAATTCTAGTTAAAATTTTTGACGCATGGGAAGTTAAACAGATAGTTCTAAAATTTTCGCACCTATCCGCGCCTTTCCTTTTTGGCAAAGCTACCATGATGTTCAGTTTGTAATCCTCTGGAATCTCGCCTGTCAGGTCAAACTCTTCTCTCATTATAGGACTCCCTAGGTTATCCCGTTCTACACTGCTTTCACTTTCTAATATATCTTGCACTTCCTGTCCCGCATATAAGTTTCCTAAATATTCTTTCCACCTATCTGCCTTCTCCCCGCTTTCGATTAGGATATCTCCTGCCTCATTCCTAATGCTTTTGGTACTAGATCCAATTTCTCTAAAATTTCTCCTAATTATTTTATATGCTTCATCAGTCTTTCCTATTTCGAACTTATTTTCCACTTCTTTGCACTTATCATCGATCCATTGCTCTTTCGCTTTCCTACATTTCCGAATAATTTCCCACTTGATCGCCTTATATCTTTGTTTCCCTATTTCATCTAACCTATTTTTATATTTGCGCCTTTCCTCTATTAGACTCACAATATGTTTTGTTATCCAGGGTTTCCTACTTTCATTCTGTTTATGACCCAAAATATCCCTAGCTGAGGAAACTAAACTATTTTTAATGCAATTCCATTCTTCCTCTATGTCCCTAACAATATTTTCGCCCGCGCCCTTTAGTACTTCATTTGTCTTTTTCTCGAACTTATCGCGCGTATCATCATCTTTTAGTTTCTCTGGGTCAAGATACCTTCTTCCGCTTCGTTTTTTCAAAATCTTAAATTTAAGATTGGCCTTCATAACGACTATATTGTGATCACTATCTATATCTGCTCCTGGATAACTTCTACAATCCCTAACTTGATTTCTAAATCTTTGCCTAACAAGAATGTAATCTATTTGATATCTCCCTAGGTCTCCTGGCATCTTCCACGTGTAGCGTCTCCTAACATGATGGTGAAATAGAGTGTTCGCGACCGTTAAGTTATGCTTATCGCAGAACTCTATCAGTCTCACTCCCCCTATCGTTCCTATTGCCTAATCCAAAGGGACCAACTATTCCGCCCTCTCGCCCTGTGCCTACGACTGCATTGAAATCTCCTATAATTATTAAATTTTCGTGTCCTCTCACAAAATCTAGCACATGTTCAATATCACTATAAACTGCCTCTACGACCTCATCACTGTAGTTAGAAGTGGGCATATATACCTGTATTATTACTGTTTTTACAGGTTTCGAATCTAACCTAACCATAACTACCCTGTCACTTTGCTGTAAGAAATTTTCTACACTCTGCCCTACTTTTTTCCGCATAACAATTCCTACTCCCGAATTTCCTCCTACAGATCCTGTGTGTATTACTCTAAAATCTCCGCTCCAGAAGTCTCCGGCTTCTGGCCATCGCACTTCACTAATACCTACTACGTCTAATGCTAACCTATCCATCTCAATTTTCAAATTCTCTAACTTTCCTACTTGTTTCATGCTTCTAACATTCCACGCTCCGACTCGTGAGATGTTACACTTATCATTTCTGATGACTCCCCCCGAAGCAGTCCCCGCCCGGAGATCCGAATGTGGGACTATTTTACCTCCGGAATATTTTACTCCAGAAAGTGCCATCATCATAAATTCGAAGTACGCTGTACCAGGGATATAATAATGTGGTGGTTTCCCGTTGCCTTCCACATCGCAGTAGTGTGTATCACAGTGCCATACCGACCCTCACGATCTCTGCCACTATGATTACTGAAAGAGCTGCTGCCCCCTTTCAGGGACTTGATTTAGTCTGGCTTCTCAAATAAAAACCCCTCCAATATGGTTAAACCTATGGTTCGGCTCTTTAGATCATTGAAGCGCGCAAGCCATCCCACCCGTCCCAGTATTACTAGAACTGCGTCAAGGTACAAGTCCTTTGTCACAAGTCACAAGTGCAAAAATCATGTACTTGAAAAATAAAAGAATATTTGGCTAACTTACTTCATTTTTCGATTTTTGAAATAGTGCGGGTAATGTGGAAACGCCCAAATTACAGTAAATCAATGTGTAAACACATAAAGATGTTGGAATATTGAACTTTAAGCATTATATTCTTTTTATAATATGTTTATTCATAGAAAACATTATTCGTTGATAAAAAAATACAACATATTGCCCTCATCCACATGTTTCGAAGTTACCCGCACTTTAGCCAAACTGGATTTTACGAGTTAAGTCAAGAAAACGTTAGCTTATGATTCATTGAAATCCAACAATACCTTCCTTACAACTCCCTTTCCCAATACTCTGATACGCATTACGCTACCTCTATGATAAGTTAGACTAAATGATACCACAAACTTACATCCAAAAACTTCACGAAAACCAAGAAACAGAAATCGACGCCCCACCATTAACTACAACTAGCGCTGCGCCGTGACGAATAGAAACGAGAGTGACTGTTTACGGCAATCGCCGCTAGAGTGAAGCACTCTGCAGTCGAAATACTTGCCGTTTCCACATTACCCTCATGTTTCCACATTTGCACCCCCTCCTCTACATATACAGATAACCAAGATAGAACTGGGAAAACACTATCCACTTTCATTTGCAACATAAAGACGAGACGAATATAAAATTCGAACCAAAATATATATTTTATGTCTGCTGTGAATCTGGGTATGCTTCGCACAGGACGTCAGAATGTGCGACAAGGATAGAGCTACCCTGCGCTTTGGCAGGGCTGGTAAGTCAGTGTTGCCAGATCTACTGTTTTAACAGTAGATCTGCTGTTTTTACCCTCAATCTACTGTTCTACTTTTTTCACTCAGAAGTCTGCTGTTGTACAAATTTAGCGGCAACCGGCAACACAGTAGCAATCAGCAGTTCAGCAGACGTCAGTGTCAGTTGGGTGAAGTGAAGCTCGTCGGGGAATCCCAAATCCTCGTTTATTACTTTATTATTCATTTTCTTGTTTGTTTTGTATATATCGTGTTTGTAAGTTGTAAGTTTACAATTTAGTTGAAGATGAGCAGGTAATTATTTTATTTCACTTTGCAAGTAGATTTTAAATGAAATTGTAAAATATTTATAACTCCGAGGATGCTTTATCAGCCGGGGAACGCAAGTCTACCCGCAAGAATTCAACAAAGAGGGTGATATAATTTTGTGGCGTACAACGCTAAGGCCCGGTTTTTCAAAGAATCCAACACCGGATTAAGTCTGACACCGGCTTCGTTGCTATGATGCAACCAATCAGAAAGCCGGTATCATAGCAATGAAGCCGGTGTCAGACTTAATCCGGTGTTGGATTCTTTGAAAAACCGGGACTATGTATCGTGAATTTACTATATTAGTATATTACCAAAGTTTTAATTTTATATTTGTACGTCTGTACCTATGCAGTTTATGACTTATATTTTTAAATTGATTATTTTGTTGTTTTCTTGTTATAGTTTGTGCTTTACTTAAAAGAATATACATTTTGTAGGGTATTGTTTCGTAGTAAAATAAAGGATTTTTTAGTTTAATGTAAGTATGTATATTTAAAATTCAAGTTACAAGGCTGCAACTTACAACACATCAGCCATCTTCGCTCGTCGACGACCTGGCCCATAGATAATCTAGACTGGCCCACTGGCTGGAAACGGATGCCCAACCATCACCCTGACTCTAACCTCCCAACATAAAAATCACTAAACAAAGGCGGGCAAATTTGAAATGCAGAACAGTAGCCTTACAATTTATTAAGAATCTACTGTTCAGTTAGGCAAATCTACTGTTTTTTGTCCTGTCTTACTATTGAAAGAAATATTCATCTGGCAACACTGGTACCAGTAGTCAAGTTCACGTCATACTCTCATACTATGCGCAAGCTATTGTACTTAAACTTACCATGTACTTTTAATAAATACTTAGGGTATACCTACTACGTATTAAGAGTCCGGCAAACCCTTTTAAAATGAACCCGAAAACTGACTTCGTAGTGCTATGCTCATTTCTAAACAGTGAAAATTGAAGTGTTGAATTTTTGACAGTTTATAAACGAAACTTTATTTTATGTTTCAATTGAAAGAAAATTTAAAAATTTTATCTTGGAAAGTGTCAGTTCACTCATGAAATTGACCAACTTCACGCGTGCATAGCGCCAAGAGAGTTACAGTTTTCGAAAAATTGTTTCAATGGCGACATAAAGTATACCTTCTTCTACCATAATCAGGCTTTCGTGTTGCTAAATTTACTAGGATGAAGGTGTAATCATGGTAGAGCGAGAGCGCTGCAAACGCAAAATATGGCTTGGTATGTGCTGCCGCCCGGTGTCGACTGAGCGTAAACTCAGAGCGGCGTTGTCTCATTTACTAGGTACCGAACGCGCGGGCTTTGAATGTGCGTTGTTCTTGTGTCCATAAATGTGTTTAGCGCGACGGTGTTGCAACACAGCTGATAGTTTGCTCCGATTTCTAACGGATACCTCACCGACCCGATGCCCCGCAGGTGTAACTTTTGATCTGCTTTGCCGGACTCTTAAGTTTCTTTTATTTACAACAAAACATATATGACTTGTGACAAAATACATAAAAACTTGGAGTTTTCTGCATCAAAGCATAATGCAACCTCGATATCATTGTTGCCAACTCTACCGAAATTTCGGTAGATTAATTAATTTTTTAAATTATACAATTAAAAAATAACCGGAAATTACGCACAGATAATTCTTAACGCCTTTGCGTTTTTCCTTTCTTTTTTGGGAACTCGTATGGTATCATTTTAGTGCAGGGGTACATTATAGTTATTCAAAAAAGTGGGTGCGTGGTCGCCACACGCGGTAGAAGTGAAATTTCTACGTTATTAGAGGAATGAAAAATTTGTAGGGTAAACAGATGATTGGAGTGTATGCATTTATGAGTTTTAAATATATCTTTATTCATCAACTTCCATGTCATCACTAAAATCTAAAACTGAAATGATATATGATGGCTAAAATAGGATACAAAATTTCGAGATTGAAGTCTATCTAAATATCTACAATATCTAAGAGAAACAGCGCGAAGCATGAGACAGAGCGTGGCTAAAGAGTGGGGGCGGCGCGGCGTCACGAGAAATAAAACGCTGTGGTCTCGGTTTACTGCAACTTGCCTGAGAGAAAGAGCACGAAGCATGAGAGAGAGCACGTGGCTAAAGACTCCATTCGTTTCGCTTTTCGTGACGCTCGCATTTGCCAACACAGGAACTTACTCTATCGAGACAAAAGAAGTTCCGCTTCAAGTTTCACTTTAAAAACCTAGAACCAAAACAAAACTAAGCCGCCGTGCGCCGCATTTCGGCGGCACCTTTGCGGCGATGGCTTTATTTAAAATTCCCACTCATTGTTTTCCTGTTTAAAGCCAAATCTACCGAAATTTGGCAACCAAGCTTCCGAAATATTTACGTCTGGGGTTGATAACACTGCTCGATATACTACAATAGGAATTTTTGATCGGTGCAGCACATTGAATAATGGTTCATTAGGTATTCAATGGCCGTTGAATAATAAACCTTGTTCGAAAACCCGCAATGAACGTATAATTTGACAATTACAGGTAAATGTATTAAATTAAATGCACTTACCGCAAAAATATCCCATGAACACACAGGTTGTGTGAACAGAGTTTATGTAAAAAATCTCCCTTGATTTTGCTTTTATGTCAAAATGTGCAGTAGCAGAATTGTACAAATGCGGCCAATGGGACAAACGTTCAGAATATTCCACTGAATACTTCCATTGTTCATAATTACCACTTTCATGCAGTATCGTAAAATCAAGCCTGTAATTAAATTGTCTCGATCCTAGTTTCATTTCTGTATTATCCTGAACTTACATGGTTGGATTCAAAGTTTTCATATTGCTGAAATCAGCTACAAACTCCCACACCTTACTCGGTTGTGTTTGTTTCAATATTATTGAAGCTTTATGATCATAGCTCTTGATTCTCAACAAGAAGTAAATTGTTGGCACAAGGAAAACTAATCCTGCCACTTTTCGTAACTTCCATTTCATTGCAGACATGCTTAAAACGTCGCCGTTGATTGAACTGGAGGTAGAGGGTATCGCATGTACTCGGACTGTGGAAGGTTTGTAACGCGTTACCCACTCCACTCCTGCATTTTTAATGTAATCTTTATTTCTCAATTCAGTGACAAAGTTTTAAGTAGCCCCTTGCTGCATGCCTAGAGCAAAGAAAAATATAAATTATCACATCAGTTGACATAGGTACGCAGCGAGTAGCGATTCCTGATTGGTCGATTTCGCGTTAGTAATGGGAATTTACCAGGTAAACATACATACGATACATAGGTAAGTAAGTACCTAACGTGTGTAAAAATTAAGGTATATCTGATCTGAAATACATCAAATTATGGCATGCCGGAGTTTGTTTAGATGTGCAATACAAAATTTCAACATTAAATATTGTATTTATTTATTTTGTTTATAACATACCCAAAACGAAGAAACGAACAAAACTTCACGTTACAATCAAGCAAACTGATATTAAAATCTGGCAACAAGTAAAACGACACAATTGTGAAACATAAGTTATATCTACTTACATATAAAAAGAACCTGTTTTAATACAAAAGTGTGAAAACAGATAAAATATATACTAAATACAATTAGAATAAATAAAAGAAAAGTCGCGGAAAATTCCAACAACCCAAGAAACCCGAATATACTGCAGACTCCTATTATTCAGTATGACAATCACCTTTGATGATCGGCGAATGACCTATAAGTACCTACGTCATGAAACAAATAGAAGGATATGACACTAACCCGAAGAAAAATCGGCCGCTTTGCGCAAGTCCTAATTTGGTGACCAGCTATTAAAATGTTTATTAAATTTCAGTTTGGTTTAAAGCGGAGGTTTATTAGATAGAAACCTAAAAGTTCCTGTAATCGATAAAGTTATAAGATGACGGAAGGCTCCACGATGACGCTCCAACAGTTTATGAGAAAGGTGCTAAAAGTAGGAAATTTTTTGAAGCCCAAAATTGAACGATAGGCAGGGAATTTCACGAGTTTTCTGTCATTTCAATACGCGTCGATAAGACTCTTCCGACTTTTTTATCTCCAAATAAAAACCCAGTCACCATGTCATCAACCAATAACTAGGAAACACTAAAATGAAATATTGGGGGCTCAAAGCTTTACATATAAAGGGAGTGTTCCGAATGAATTTCGCGCATCCGCTATTGGGCTACTGCGGTGTTCGTAATTTTGCGCATTTGAAGAGCTGAAGAAGGTTCTGAGTTCTGCTCCTGTCCTGACGTAACCTAAACCAGGAAACAAGTTTGTCATCGATATTGAAGCGAGTAATGTTGGCATAGGAGGCATGTTATCCCAGGAAGAGAATGGGGAAGAGGAGGTTGTGGTCTATTTCAGTAAAGCACTGTCAAAACAAGAAAGAAATTACTGTGTCATTAAGAGAGAGCTTTTTAGCCATCGAGCAATTCCACAAGTATTTATACGGGTAAGAATTCCTTATTAGAACTGACCCCGCTCCATTGAAGTGACTTACAATTTAAAAACTCGGAAGGTCAGTTGGTCCGTTGAATAGAGAAGCTACAGCAGTTCAATTTTACCACCCAACATCGAATAGGACGAAAACATGACAACACTGCTGTGCTTTCTAGAAGACTTTGCACGGAAGATTGCAAGTACTGTGTAAGGCCTCTTGCACACGATACGGATTCCATCCGGCACGGTTTATTGTTTTTGCCGGACACGATTTTTAAGCCTTTGCACATAATACGATTTTTCTGTTTCCGGAGAAGTAAACAGGGACGTATTTTATTCAGTCAGTATTCGCTGCATCTGTGTGCTGGAAAGTAGTGTCATAGATCGAAAGAAAAAGTTTTGTATTTAAGTAAATAACTAAGAGCACACGGGGATGCAGCCAAAGGATTGAGGAAATGAAACTCCCTTTATGCTTTATCACTTATTCAAGCTTTCGGATTTATTTAAATACTTCCTCAGGAAATCTAGCAAATATAAATAATGCAAAAGTCAGCTATGAAAAATTAAAAAATTAAAGCTTGAATAATAAAGTGAGTTTATCGTAAACTTTATTTACTGTATTTACGCTAGGTACATTCGTCGAAGATGTAGATACGAAAGAATGTATTAGGTACATCCTTTGTTTTCTGCCCAAGCTGCGAACGTCAAATTTTTGTTCTTTCTGATATCTATTCGTCAATGGATTTATCCCACAGCACAAGACTTGCCCCAAATAAAGTTATTAGTAATTCTGCATCGACATTCACGTTGCTCGTCTCTGAATCTGCGCTACTGATACCTGAGTTAAATTTATTATCTACAATTTTCCTTAATACCTCTGCCGGTCCGGCACAAATAACGTATCCGTGTCGTCTGCAAGACACCATATGCTCCTATTGTTCATTGGAACTTCCGTCTCTTTCTACACGGCACGGCGACCGTGTTCACCGATCGACAACCGTTGCCGCACACGGCAGCCGGACACGGCGACGGTTGCAGTCGTATAGTCTGCAAGCTTGTATTTAAGCCAATGCACCATTGGAACGTACGGAAAAAGCAATAAAACCGTGCCGGACAAAATCCGTATCATGTGCAAGAGGCCTAAGGCAACAGAAGAAAGAGCACATACACATACAGCCAGTCAGATGCCGTCGCACGCATAAACAAGTCGATGAAGAGCACGTAAAGACTTGGAAAGACGCACAATGAAATGATAAGAACTTAGAATCTCTGCTGAGATGGAAGGAAGCAGGCAGAATACCGAATTGGGGAGAAGTGTCCGATAAGAGCATGGACCTGAAGTCGTATTAGGGATTCTCTTGTGATTGAAGACGGTCTGTTGAAAAAAAAGAATGTGGGAAGGTACCGATTCGGTGTACCCATGGAGTTTCACTCAGACCAGGGACGAAACTTTGAGTTTATGGTGTTCCAGAATGTGTGCAAGTTACTGGGAGTATGTAAGACAAGAACGACGTCTTTGCACCCTTAGTCAGATGGTATGATTGAACGTTTCAACAGAGCTATAGAGAACCATCTGAGGATTGTGGTGAACGAACACCAGAAAGACTGGCACCGACATATTCCATTGCTCCTGATGGCGTATCGATCAGCGGTGCACGAATCAACTGGTATAACACCCGTCAGTGTGCTATTTGGAAGGTAATTGAGGCTGCCTGACAAGGATCAATGATGTCGTCCATCGGATCCAACGATCTCCGAGTTCGAAGACGAAGGCGGTTCATCTAGATTCTAGACCTTCATCTAGACCGTCTTACTCCATACCGTGGAAAGCAGAATAGAATTTATGAACGAGAGCGATCAGTCTTCAGTGTTATGAATGAACTGTATTAAGTAAGCCTCCTTCGAAGCAATAAAAGTACCGCCCTTTTAAACACATCTGGCAACGCGCGAATTATTTCATAATTTGTAAACACGAAAGCTAATTGATTTGAGAATTATTCATTTTGTTCCAAACAGTGAATCCCCGACTAGAATAAAATTGTACATTCGAGAATGTTAAAAGAATGATCTTTCGTGATATGATAGAGTCGCAATTTTCCGCGTTAGGTAATCTTTATATGAATATATCGCGAAAGGTTACGAGGAGTGTTCAAAGAGTTGTAGAAATAGTCGGGACTGTTAAAATTGTGTTTGTTCGTTTGTGTTAAATCGTTGTTAATTAATGTTCCTAACCACTAATAATTGTAAATATTTGCAAATAGTTCTTGTATAGTCACTGTGAATAAAAACTGTGTTTAAATTTAAATAACAATATTCTCGCATTAAAATTTGGTACTTTTACTTCTGTCTAGGTGGAGGTCGGTCATAAGGCTTCTTTTTTGGTGATTTATCAAGAACGCATCGCAATACACGGCTCACGTGAGAGCTATTAAAATTTAGATGCACAAATGCCGATTAATGTGCAAGTTATTCTTTTTAATGCTTATAGTACCTACTAATAATATAGTGCGCCCTTAAAGGGATATTAAAAGTTCCAACTGTCTCGCTCGTGCACATTAATGAAATGCTATACGTTCTCAGTTTTCTCAAATTTCAAGGAAAAGTACAGCTTTGATTAATTAGATATCGACAATTTTCTGCTAATTTAGGTAAAACGTCAAATATGTATTTTCTGTCTACAATTACTAACTGAGAATGTAGTTTAATATTTAATTCTACATAACGAGTAGCTTAAGTGTTCAAAATTTCATGTGAGTAAAAATTCCAAAAGTTGTTCAGGGAATCTAAGAATTACGAACACCTACTTCTCAGGTGATATTAACGTGCAGGAGCGAGAGAGTTTAAACTTTTAAATAACCCTTTAATAAATATTATTCTATGATAAACATTCTCCAAGAGAAAAAACAGCAATATACCTATCCCCTGTAAGGGCCCCCGCGCACTAGCGGCCAGGTCGCGCGGCCACGGTCGCAGCGGTCAACAGAATACATTGTCTTTAA
Organism: Xestobium rufovillosum; assembly: GCA_963966045.1. NCBI lineage: Eukaryota > Metazoa > Arthropoda > Insecta > Coleoptera > Ptinidae > Xestobium > Xestobium rufovillosum. Next base: position 14,316,766 of record OZ014498.1, read on the forward strand.
TGTACCACCGCGCACTTGGCCGCCACTTACAGCGGCGGCCAGCGAGTCGCAACGGCCAACGGGCCCTGTGGCGGTGCACACGCGGCCAGTTGCCCGCGCAGCCAACAGTTTCAATGATATGCAATGGGCGAGCGACTACACAGCGGCCAGTACACTAGTTCAATACAAACTACAACAACTGCTTGCCCAGCATTCATTTCAGGACACCAGACAACTCCACTGACCGACTGTTGATAAAAAAACACTTTGTAGGTCGCGGTCGATTGGCCGCGCTTAAATTTTTCGTAGCGACCTGGCCGCCGCGACCGTGGTCGCGCGACCTGGCCGCTAGTGCGCGGGGGCCCCAACAGTTGGACAGAAGTAAGTATGTGCAAAAAGTGCTGGGCGAGTTTGAGGGCAAGCACGGTTTTTCAGAATGAATTTTTGTTTTTGAGAAGCAACAAAATTATTTTAGCTGAGTTACTTTAGCAATAGAATTCTCAGCAATATCTGATTGAAAAATAAAACAGTTTTTAGGTATTTTCCTTCAATCAGGCAATACGAAAGAAAATTTATTCAGCGTTTTCATATTTTGCAAGGACACTCAAAGAAGTCAACGAAACAAAATGTCTGTAGTCAAATCTTTAAAGGGGGGGCGGCGTATACGATACGAATTCCGTGAAAATGTGAATATCGTTATCATATTTTACAGGAGCGTTTAGAGAGCCCAAACCGGGGGCGGCGACTACTGTATGAATTCCGTGAAAATGTGAATATCGTTTTCATATTTTGTAGCAGCGTTTAGAGAGCCCAATTAAACTTATTGCATATAATGAAATCGTTTCCGTTAAACCGGGGGCGGTGTATACGATACGAATTCCGTGAAAATGTGAATATCGTTTTGATATTTTACAGCAGCGTTTATAGAGCCCAAATAAACTTTTTACATATAATGAAATCGTTTGCGGCGTATTCGATGCGAATTCCGTGAAAATGTGAATCTCGTTTTCATATTTTACAGCAGCGTTTAGAGAGCCCAAATAAACTTATTGCGCATAATGAAATCGTTTGCCGTTAAACCGGGGGCGGCGACTACTATATGAATCCCGTGAAAATGTGAATATTGTTTTCATATTTCCTAGCAGCGTTTAGAGAGCCCAAATAAACTTATTGCATATAATGAAACCGTTTGCCGTTAAATCGGGGGCGGTGTATACGATACGAATTCCGTGAAAATGTGAACATCGTTTTGATATTTTACAGCAGCGTTTAGAGAGCCCAAATAAACTTATTACATATAATGAAATCGTTTGCCGTTAAACCGGGGGCGGCGTATTCGATGCGAATTCCGTGAAAATGTGAATATCGTTTTCATATTTTACAGCAGCGTTTAGAGAGCCCAAATAAACTTATTGCATATAATGAAATCGTTTGCCATTAAATCGTGGGCGGCGTATACTATATGAATTCCGTGAAAATGTGAATATCGTTTTCATATTTTGTAACAGCGTTTAGAGAGTCCAAATAAACTTATTGCATATAATGAAATAGTTTTCCGTTAAACCGGGGGCGGCGACTACTCTATGAATTCCGTGAAAATGTGAATATCGTTTTCATAATGCACATGAGCGTTTAAAGAGCCCAAATAAACTTATTACGTATAATGAAATCGTTTGCCGCTAAACCGGGGGCGGCGTATTCGATGCGAATTCTGTGGAAATGTGAATATCGTTTTCATATTTTACAGCAGCGTTTAGAGAGCCCAAATAAACTTATTGCATATAATGAAATCGTTTGCCGTTAAACCGGGGGCGGCGACTACTATATGAATTCCGTGAAAATGTGAATATCGTTTTCATATTTTACAGGAACGTTTAGAGAGACCAAATAAACTTATTACCTACAATGAAATCGTTTGCCGTTAAACCGGAGATGGCGTATAATGTATGAATTCCATGAAAATGTGAATATCGTTTTCATATTTTACAGGAGCGTTTAGAGAACCAAAATAAACTTATTACATATAATGAAATCATTTGCCGTTAAACCGGGGGGGGGGGGGGGGGGGGGGCGCATACTGTATGAATTCCCTGAAAATGTGAATACCGTTTTCATATTTTACAGCAGTGTTTAGAGAGCCCAGAGAAACTTATTGCATATACTGAAATAGTTTGCCGTAAAACCGGGGGCGGCGTATACTGTAAGAATTTAAGAATTCTATGAAAATGTGGATATCGTTTTCATATTGCACAGGAGCGTTTAGAGAGCCCAAATAAACTTATACATATAATGAAATCGTTTGCCGTTAAACCGGGGGCAGCGTATACTGTATGAATTCCATGAAAATGTGAATATCTATTTCAAATTTTACAGGAGCGTTCTAAACGCTATCCGGCCGGATATGAGCAAAGTTAAAAATAAACAGTTTAATCTTAAAACTGAACTTTTATTTTTTATTGCATATGAAATGAAGATGAATGATGATGATCTTCTGGTTTCCTACGGATAAGAATTACAAATTAAACACACTGATACACACCTTCAACACTACAATATTTATTATTATTTTTACTTTTTACTAACTTAACTTACTACTTACTACCCGTCTTAAAATACACTCGCGGACTCGCGAGTCGCGACTCGACAATAGTATGCGAATCATAAATCATAATAGGTATGTAACGGACAAGACAATAATTTTTTTTCGGAAAACCACGTATCTAAAATTATAATACCAGTAATCCATCAATAGGTGAACGTTCTACCGTTCAAGAAATTTGTTAGACATTATAGTGAATCCTGGAGGCTTATTCTAAATCATAATTTCGACTCGAAATCCTTTCAAGTCGAAATAATCGCGTCGAAATGCGACGTTTTCCATCTATTGGATTCCTTCCGAAACGGTACATGACGTCATCACTTTTCGATTCGTCGAAATGCGACGAGGAGCTAAATCTCAAAGTGGGCTCCATTGATCACGTGGTCGTGAGTGTTGTTGTTTGCCTACCTATGAGGTGACACACGCATTTTAAACGGAGACCTTACTTGCCCTCCCACCAGACACACGCATTTTTGGCAATTAAACGGATACCTTACTTGCCCTCCCACCAGACCCACGCATTTTTTGGCAAAAAAGATCATGTAAAAACGTGAGAGAAAAAAGCAACCTCTGCGGGAGCAGATCCCATCCGGCCGGAGATTACCAAACTGTCGGTTCCATGCGATACCTCCGTACCTACCGCCGCTGCTGCTGGCAACTTTTACTAACCAATTACTTAAGCGTAAATATAGGGTACGACCATAGTATAAGCATATATAGTATGCTCGATAGGCAGCCCAATTTTGTCCCACTCGCGCAAGACGCGTAGAGTGCGAAGCAGAGATTTGCGGGAAACACATTTCCGTGCAGGGCGAACGCAATGACGCGGTGTTGTTAGTGTTTTGTATTATTCGTTTAAGCATTATTTGCAATTTATGCTATGAAAAAAATTGTGTAACATTGTTAAAATGCCTGGTTGTGTTGTAGTGAAGCGTGGGAATTTCCACTGCAAGACAAAAGGTTGGTTCCTCCGTGTTAAGATACGCAAAACGCCTGCCGCCGTTTCAAATTTTCTTTAACTCAGGTTTCCTAATTAATAATCCCAGATTTATTCTGTATCCGGCTCAATTTGGACCTAATGTGTTGTATAAATCACCAACTAGGCGAAGGTATATAAAGGTATATGAAGTACTTACTTCAAGTTTCCAAAGATTAGCGAACTGGGCAAAGCAATGAATTGTAGCTTGTCGACGAGATGATAAAATAAACTTTAAGAATGGTAAGTGGTGAATAATAGATACCTATTTATCTAATATATCTACTTTTTGTCTATTGCCATTACATGTTGTGTTACCTATATATTCTATTAAGTTTTATATTCTATTAAGCTATTTACAACATAAAAGTTATGTCCAACTTAAATACTTCATCATCATAAGGTTCTCAGTCCGAAGACTGGTTGGACGCGTACCTCCATTCTTTTCTATCCTGAGCTAACCTACGCATTTCCCTAAAAGTAGAACATCCTACATCCCTAACTATTTGAGAGCAGTAGTCTAATCTAGGCCTACCCCTACCTCTTTTTATTCCTATCTCTGATTCTAGTATGTCACGAACTATTCCTTCGTGTCTTAGAAGGTGTCCTACCATCCTATCTCTCCTACTCTTTATTGTTTTCCATACCTTTCGCTTTTCCCCAACTCTTTCTAATACTTCCCTATTGCTAACCTTATCTATCCACGGTATCTTCATCATGCGTCTGTAGCACCACATTTCAAACGCTTCTACTCTTTTTCTATCCGCTTCTCCTATTGTCCAAGTTTCGCACCCGTATAATGCCGTACTCCATACATACGACGTTAAGAGTCTCTTCCTAGTCTCTATATTAACCGTTCTCGAGCATAACAGTTGTTTCTTTTTGTTAAACGCAACTCGGCCCTGCGCCATTCTTTGTTTTATATCTTTAGTGCTCCTACCGTCTTGAGTTATTTTACTTCCTAAGTAGCAGAAATCCGCGACCTCCTCTATCTTCTCATTTCCAATTTGTATTTCCATTTTAGTTCTATTTTCACATCCCCTACATACCAAAATACTTAAGATTTGAAATATGTAATTATTTATTATAGGTACCTGTACCTACCTAGGTATACCTACCTAACATTATTTTTGGAATGAAGCCATTTCCTCACTTGTGTTACAATTTACTTTTGTAATGGTATGCATAGGTACATGCCAATTTTCGCAAGAATCGAATATTTATGTTTTTAAAATATTCATAAATTTCTTCCCGATAGCAGTACCAAAAATTGATTTAATAGTGGCACACCTTGCAGAATAACTCTATTTTATACATTTCTCTGTTTGATAAATGACGTTTTATTTAATACGACTAAGATAATATAATTAGAAAAATAAGAGTTCTAGTTTGTTACTTCTTATTACTAATTTTATAAATAATAACATGCAATAACATTTTTCGAAATTTTGTAGAGGATCGGTATTGCAGACTTCTACAAAGTTGTTTTAGGTAGGTACTTTTGATATCCCCCATTCTGTACGAAATTAATATTTTAGTTAAAAAATCCACGTGTGATTCACAGTAAAGAGGCATTTGAGCATTCTTGTAATTGTTTTCAAATTTTAATTTTTTTCGTATGGCCACGCTGCGTACATGAAGTTTGCTAATTTTCATTTCTTAAAAACGGATAGCATAATAAATTAATTCGTATGTACTTTCGAAGAACGAGATTTTAATGATGCTTTTTGACTTAAAATTGTAATATTTTTGTTCTAAATATTATAAAACAGATTAACATTTTTGGCACTTGTAGTTGATATGGTAGGTATATTATTATTCAATTGAACCAAATTAATAGTTTTTATTTTTCCTAGACCCAAAATCTACGCATAATTAATCTACGTATTCTTGTCTGCCTACTTATTTCCTTGGCGGTACATGATCTGTAGGTAAGTAGGTAGTAGGTACAATACATAATAAAAGAAACGCACTTTTTACAACTACGACATATGCAGATAACAAAAGACAGAACTGGGAGAACACTTTCCACTTTCTGGCAACATAAAACAGAGACCAAAATAAAATTTGAGTGAAGAAATTTATTTTTATTTCATTTAATATACTGCAGAATTAACGCACACGTAGCGCTGCGAATCCAGTTCTGCTTCGCAGCCGACGTGATAATGTGCGACAAGGATAGAGCTACCCTGCGCGTTGGCAGGGCTTGGTTTCACGTAAGGTGCAGTGGGGTAAGTGCGACCTATCTTTTCATATTTTTGACTTTTGGTCAGTGTTGTGCATTATCTAGATAATATTATCTAGATAAATCATCTAGATAAAATTTTGTTATCTATCATCTTATCTAAGATGACACTGTAATCAATTATCTATCATCTCATCTTAGATGAAAAAAACAGGTTATCTGGAGGTATTAGATAACAGATAATATTTCGAATAGATCGAGAATAGATTTTCAAACGAAAAAAATCGTAGCTTCATAAAATCCCTCTTTTTCAGTAAATTTGTTTTATTTAGGTCGGCATCTTTGTAAGCTATATTAAGGTTATTATTATGCCTAATAATTTACAATTACAGTATCACAATATGGGATATACAGGGTGATTCTTTTAAAGCGCACATTAGAAAATTTTCGACTTCTACTTTTAACTTGGAACCTAGCCATAATCGACGATTCCGAGACGAAATTAAATATTTACAGGATGACGTCACTCTTAAAAATGGCGGAAGTAGACGCCATATTTGTTTTTTTAAATGACAATCGGCCATTTTGAGTTCATATTTGAATTCCGCATTTAATTCCGAGTACAACTAACCAAATTGTCATACTTTTTGACATATGCCACATTTTCTCTTCAAATTTTCAGATGCAAGGGTTCATTAAAAAATTGATATCTCTTGAACCGCTGAAGATAAGTCGATGATTTTTTTACTTCGATTCCCTAAGCTCCAAGGAATGTTTTGATTGATAACCGAAGTCACAACGAGTTTGCTAGCGGTTGCTACCATTTTTTGAATACGGGCATCGCAAAATGTCAAAAACTCAATTTTTTTCAAATGGCACGTGTCAAATTTTATGTCACCGTTATTGATTAGGGGATAAATTGCCACCCATGCGGATCCCGGTTGCATACAATACGCATGCGGCTATAAATGCTGTTTTTGATATTGAATCGTCATCTATAGCGATCTGATGAAAACCCTGACTACAGTCTAAACTTGTAATACTTCTCTGATACCTGATTTAATTGTTCGTCAATATTAGGCATAGGATAAACGTCTTTAATAGTATTTTTATTTAATGCTCGATAATCCACGCACAAACGGTACTCTCCATTCTTTTTCTTAAGCAAAATTACGGGACTCGCAAAATTTGACTGTGACTCTCTAATCACACCAGCATCTAGCATATCTTTTACTTTATCACGTACAATAAGTAGACGTGCGCTTTAAAGAAATCACCCTGTATATTCTGGAACCCGAAATCCAATACTTATGTACCTAAACTAGTTTAAATTTATAAATATAAATACCTGTCGTGAATTTTTCTACGATTATCTATAGAATTATCTAGATTATTTTTTGCCGTTTCTATTTTCCAATAAATGAACAGTATTTTTGATCACGCGTTTAATTCTGACCAATTAAATCATTATTATAGTGAGAATTTTTTACCTAACTTATCCCAGCGGGAATTTTTTTTAGTATTTTGTTTTTGTTGATAAAACGACTTGTTTTCTGGTTTTGACATATTGTCTTATATGTTTTAATCGCAAATTGTGACATTGAAAGAATAATATTGACAGTTGTTTCATATTTGAACGTCAAAAAATAATCTTTCGAATACCACACGAGAGTAAGAATAACTTAGAAAATAATTCTCCACATTCTACTCAAACTTGTCGCCATTCGGCAATAGCCACTCGAGCCCTACGGGCTCTCGTGTCTATTGCCTGGCGACAAGTTTTCGAAAATCTGTCGAATTATTTTCAAGTTATTCTCACTCTCTTGTGATATTACTACTGATAATTATACTTCATCTATTATCTTTATCTAGATTATCATTTGCTAAATCATCTTTTATCTGTATCTAGATATTTTTCGTAATTATCTGTTATCTTATCTAGATAAAAAAACGGTTATCTGTGCACAACACTGCTTTTGGTACTTGTCAGATTGTGATTTTTTTAATTAGGAATTCAGCTTTTTAATATAGTAATCTTGACAATGTTTTCTGTTCGTTTCGAATACTAAATAGCGATAAATGTGCCTCAAATTTTTTTGAGCAAGAAATATTTTTTTTTCGTCATTAGGTCGCACTTACCCCATGAATGTGAGGCAAGTGCGCACCACCTGATTTATAGCTCATGTAAATAACTAGCAGTGTCTGTTGGGGCAAGAGCGTGTTGTACATCAAAAGTTGAATTAACTTTGTGTTTGATAGTTTCTCGTATCTGCGACAGGTGGAAAGTTATGGCATTTTGTAAGTAAAAAATAGAAATAGTGACTATTTAGATTATTGAACAAAATTGTTAGAGTACGAATAATTAATGCAAATTCGAATATTTAAATTTTTATTTATTTAATAACATAACTGGTAACTTATTAGGTATCTAAAAATAATACAATTATTAAATTTTAAATCGACTGCAGTAAGTAAATATAAAGTAATGAGTAATAATCGGGCATAGCAGTCAAGGAAAACTACATAGGCCTATAAGTCGCACTTGCCCTACGCACTTACCCTTAACCGTATAATTTTTGGGGGGCAAGTGCGACCTACAACTTTTTTTTGATAAAAATATATCTAAAAGTTCATTAATGCTTACCAAAGGCACGTTGACTCTTCAAGGTTTCTTTTACAATTGATAATAAACTGAAAGATTTTATTTTTAAGGTCATTAATTTACGATGAGTATGCACCTGCAATTTTGACTGACGAAATTCAGCAGATCCGCTGGCAGTTTAGCCTTGCAGGCACATATGCGTGTCGGATAGGTGGCGCTAATGGTGTTCCCCTAACGGTTGCGTATATAATATTGAATTCAAGTGTGATGAAGCCCAGTTTACACACACGAAATAACAAAAAAACTGGGTTGGTCGCACTTTCCCCAAAATTGCTCTTGCCCCACTGCACCTTATGCGTATTGTATGCAAGCGGTAGGTGGTCAATGGAGCCCACTTTGAGATTTAGCTCCTAATGAAATGCGGTTTCGAGTCAAACTGCCTGTCGAATTCAAAATTTCGAGTCGAATTATGTGCATCTGGGTTGTAGGTTATGAAATTGTATTATTTATGAAGACAACACGGTTTATGTATGGGTAGTATGTATGCTAACAACCCACTTTTTTCGTTGTTCCCTACAATTTACCTGCCTTCATCTTTAACTACAAACTTACAACAACGTATGATACGTAGTTGTAAGTTTGTTTTACTCGACTCGAAATTTGGAATTCGACACGCAGTTTGACTCGAACCCGCATTTCGACGAATCGAAAAGTGATGACGTCATGTACCGTTTCGGAAGGAATTTGATAGATGGAAAACGTCGCATTTCGACGCGATTATTTCGACTTGAAAGGATTTCGAGTCGAAATTATGCTTTAGAATAAGCCTCCCGAAAGCGACCGAGACATTAAGAGACAGATGTATACAAAATCTGCATAAGTCGCAACCGTCCACCCAACGTACCTACTTGCGCATGCTTGGTATGCATCTAACAAATATAAATGACGAAGTAGAATATACTATTTCTATCGCCTTTTCTCTATGACGCTTTTTGCACATGCAAGGAATGGGGTGTTCTTAATATAATAGGTATTTGGTTTTATACTTGGGCCGCCGAACAGACAGAGAGTGATCACCCTGTAATCACGAGCTCTAGACGGGGCCAATATTAATTTATGGCGACCGAACTGCAGTGGTGCGCTTTCTTTAGACCCAAAGAAGTCGCATCACTCCAATTCGATCGTCATAAAATTAATATTGGCCCCGCTAGAGCACGGTCTTGCAGGATGATCACTCCGTCTGTTCGGCGGCCCAAGTATAGGAAGTGAGCGAATTTTCAGCCAGCGCCACCATTTAAAGTTCTGGTGATATTGAGCTGTTAAATTTTTGTTGACATTTATATTTTTCATAGTTTGATTTAAATTTATCACCAATAATATTCACTGCCTAGATACGCGGAAAATTCAAACTGACAGATGACCACCAAAAGTTTATAAATTCGCCATACTGAGGCGCTGCTAGGCAATATTCGCTCACTTCCTATAGTGTTTTTGATACTTACCAAAATGCCACAATTTGATAATTCACAAATCGAGAACTTCGCGACATGCATTTTGTAATGAGTAATGGTAGTGCAGGTGCAGCTGAATGAATAACATAACATAAACAAACATTAAGGAAACAAAAACAAAAATGACATAAAAACAAACTTGAACAAAATGATATGAACAAACATGAGCAACTTAACAAGAAATACAATGTTATCAATTTAGAGATTGTTATCAGCCAGTTTTGTTGAGCATAATAAGATTAGTAAATTTCTAAAATTTCATCCTACTGTCTACATTAGTTTGGGAGACATTGAATAAAAATCATCTCACTCTCACGAAATGTCCATTTCCCACTCAAATGAATTGCAGAACTCGCCAGGCTCGCACCGCAACTTTCACATTCGTGGAAAATTCGTACCATTCTATGCTTGTACAATGTACTATTTTCTATAAATATTAATAAGTAACTAATAATTTATTCATTATTTATTTCAAGCATAATTTATTCTATGTACAATATAAAGTAATATAATTTCAGGGTTCTTCTACTTCTTGTCTAGTACTTTATCTACCCAAATATTTAATTTATCTTCATCCTGTAAGCCAACCAACCTTTCTTCAACTTTCCCGTTTCGAAACACTACAAGAGCTGGAATGGTGCTTACCTAACAGGCCAAAACAAATTTGGAAAAAAAAGATTAATATAAAGTATAGGTACCTACATCGTATTTTGCTGCTAATTCACCAAGATTGTCTATATCAACTTTTGCCAAATTGATTTTTCCACTTCGCTTAGCTACAACATTTTCTAAGCGAGGTTCAAGAGCTTTACATGGTCCACACCAACTACAAAAAAATAGCTTTTATTTAAATTCAAAACGAATATATTTGTGAAGGTTATAATAATTAACATTTTGACAGAGGGCTACGGCATGAAAAGCAATAGAAAGAAAACAAAAATTTTGGTATGTAGGGGGATGAAAAAAGAAACAACTGTTATGCTCGGAAACGGTTAATGTAGAAACTCGGAAAAGACTCTTAAAGACATATGTATGGAGTATGGCATTGTACGGGTGTAAAACTTGGACAATAAGAGAAGCGGATCGAAAAAGAATTGAAGATACTGTTTTAAAGTAATAAAGAGAATAAGCATTCCTATGAAATGTTGCAGATATAATTTTGTTTTCAACTGATTTTGTGATTTGGCACATCCAACTTGCTTCCTAAGAAAACGTGTAACTTCGACACCATATTTAGTCCAAACATTAACTTATGACACATCACTGGAGAGATAATTCGTAGTAGAATTGAATGGTACCTATTAAAATAAGAAAGCGAATGCAACTTCTGGTTATACCGGAAGTGAATTTGTGGTGCTTTTTATAACAAAAGTAGTGTATTTGCCAACCATGCACCTGGTCCAAATTTCAAGTCTCTACGTTAAATAGCAAAGCATTGTCGGGCTGTGCAGCGATTTTGTAGCCACCCAGTATAATCTCGAAAAGTGAATTGCAAAAACCTCACAGATATGTTATGTGTCAGACATAAGTAGGTATTTAAGTTTTTCATATTTTAAGTACAGCTTTAGATGCTCATTAGAAATCTAATTTACTTATTTCATTTCCGAAGTAAATTTCAAGTAAGTTTCCGTAATAGATTTATGAATGAATAGGGATAGCAACGATGCATCGATGTTTTAGAAACATCGATGCATCGGATGGAAAACATCAATCGTTTCCATCGATTACATCGACATCATATGGAACAGCATCGTATCTACGTATAACATCTGTTTACAATTACCTCATTTTCTGCATAATCAAGTTACTCATACACACATACCAAAATAAGAATAAGAAATAATTTCTTTTTTTGGAGCAGCCAGTGCGCTGGCTATTTCATCGAGTGGCTCATGCCCATCAAAGGTGTCTAAGTATACAAAATGTCAATCGATGTTTTAAGAAATCGATATTTAAATATGTGATGCATCGCTTACATCAATGGTTACGTAAGCGATGGTATGTGATGTCGATACATCGATGTTTTTCAATTTTTTGCCAACCCTATGAATGAAGAAATTTTGTAATGAGATTAGATAACTGATATCTTACTGTGCAAAAAAATCGACAATGACTGGCTCTTTGCTGTTTTCAACTTTTTCCAAAAAATCTTTGTCATCTTGTACTTTAAACGATCCATTTCTTACAGAAGCACACCGAATTCTTTTTATACTATTATTTGCAATGCACACTAGTGCATATCTTGAATTTGTGTTAATTCTATACATGTTGTAATATTGTGCTGGAATTTGCTTGAGGCTCTTTACTTTAAAAAAATAACATTACGTTTGACACTTGACTTGACAGAACACAGACCAGAGTCCATCAGAGAACATACAAAGAGTGCAGAAGCAGAATGCGCAACCTTAGAGGTAGACTTGCCCGTAGCGACAGGTGGTCATCAATGATCATGATGCGCGCGTCGTTCTCCGCTTAGGTCCAGACCACTTTGCTGACTGTAACCTTTTTAAGTTGACACGCGCATTTTAAACAGACCCCTTAGCTGTCCTTCGCACCAGACACACGCATTTTTTGCAAAAAAAAGATAATGTAAAAAAGTGAGAAAAAACGCAAACTGTACGGGAGCCGATCCCACCCGGCCGGAGAACATCAAACCATCAGTTCTATGCGATACCACCCTACCTACCGTGGTTGCTGGTTGCATCTTCTGCTAACGAATTATGTATTTAAACGTATAACTATGATAACGTTTCGCGTGGTGAGCGGCGTGCGCATATGATCATTATGACTTCCTGCTACCAAGGGCAAATTAGAGGTAGAGCTTAGATTGCGAATTACGGAAGAGTAGCAATGTGCAACGTTCTATCGTCGTCGTGTATTGGTGTTACGAAAGTTTAAGCAGATTTTATGCTAAACAAAGTACTGAAAGCAGATTGCTCTTTGGAATTTATGTAATTCAACTGAAAGTAATGCATGCGAGGTTTATAATAGGCTAATATTAGTCATATTATTATTATTAATACAGTTTTTGCTCAATTTTAGACGTAAAAGCAAATGACTTGTCCTTTTTTGGTACCAAATGGTCACACAAGAAATATGTTTAGTAGTTCAAAGCATGGGCAAGGTGCGGATTCCAGATTCCGGATACTTTGCTGATATTCGGAACGTTCCGAGTATTTTAATAATCGGAAAGTTGTACGAGTATCATCCGGATAGTGCCCATCACTAAACCACTGCTACCGTTGTAGTCTTGTAGTAGACACTTCCATTTTGGCATTTAGCATGATTGCGTTTTGTGCGGTTATGGATCACTTTGTTTATTAATGTTTCATTTTCCCTTTGTAAACAAACAAAAAATGATACCTGTGTTGTTGCTTTAGTGCACAATACGACGACGCATTATGATATTACTATTATCAGTTTCCATTGTCTTCATGCAAAGTGTAATAGATGGTTCAAAGTTTAAATTAACGTACAGGTAGTGTAAAATTTATTGACTTGATGGTAATTGATACAGGGAACAAACCCAATATTTGACCGAAATGGTTGTAAAATCAGTAGAAAGCCGGTGGGTTAGAAGATATAGAACGTTTTTTCTTATTGGCATATTAATATTCTGTTTTCAAATACTGTTGGCAATCCGATTTCTTGCATTGAACAATGATATGCCTCAGAATATTTGGAACCCACATAAAATAACTCGAAGTGTAGTGGAAGAAGATGCAGATAGTGTCTCCAAAGCTAGCAAGAATAACCAAACACATTTAAGGTTGGAAGAGTTAAATTTTCTTCCCACTTGTGAAATAAATACCAAAGAAGCAATTTCTGCAATACATAGAGCAAAAACACAAGAATGCAAACAGAAAATATCAAATATAACGTGCCTTATAAATAAAGGATTGCTGTATCCGAAATATTTACCTAATTATTGCTCAGATGGTCAAGTAGAAAAGGATAAGTCAATGGGCTGTTTTAAAGATGAAAAAGCCTTTAGATTACTGAATGGATATTATGGTAACAATAAAGTTTCCAATTCCCCAGAATATTGTGTGAAACTGTGCCTTCAGTCTGGATACTTGTATGCTGGCGTAGAATATTCGTAAGTTATATTATATATTATTACCTACCTATACGAATTCATTTTAATTTTGTTGAATGTGAAAAAGATGAATAATGACATGGGATTTTTATTTGTTTGTATCAACGCTGCTGACTTCATGTCCTTTTCTTTTCCTGAGTGAAATTTAGTTTATCATTTTCACATCACTTACTTTCAAGAATGTTCTATACCTACTGATGACACTAAAGAATTATATTAAATATTCAGGGTTGCTATAAAGTAACAAAATCATTATTATTGCAAATAGTTAAGCACTTATAGTGCATTTCCTCGCACATGTCAGTCCCCATAACCTATAGGTGATTCTCTATTAGAGAGGAGCTATAATCTTTTAAAGAAGTAGTTCTGCGGAGGGTTTTTCAACAATAACTGCAATAACTGCAACTAAATTTTTCTGGTATAGTAAGGTTATCAAACTCCATAACTGCATGAAATTTTATGAAAATCAATGGGAATAACTTTTCGGTTAACGGATTAACGGTAAACGAAGTCTTACACGTCGTCCTGGTTCATCCCACGTGTTCTAAAGTCTGAACTCCGTGCTGGCCAATCAAATCACGTAATTTGAACCTTATCTGAATAACCCCTAACAGTCCTCACTTTGTGAGGTGGGAAATAACATTACTGTGGATGAGAAACTAGTTTCGTTTAGAGCACGTTATTCATTTAGAGTTTATAATGAAAAGCAAACCTGATAAATACGGCATAAAAATCTGGGCCGCAGCTGATAGTGAAAATGCATACACTATAAATATGCAGACGTATTTAGGCAAAGCAAATAATATTGCAGAGGCAAAATCAAGGAGAAAGAGTTGTTCTTGACATGGTCGGTGTTATGGAATCCGGATATGGGGTGACAACTGATAATTTCTTTACAAGTTTGCGTTGGCAAATAAATTATTAGAAAAAAGAATGACGCTCTGCGGTACTCTACCCAAAAATAAACAATACATAGGTACCTCAAGAGTTTTTGCCCAAGCCCTCCAAACCTATTTTTTCGAGCATGTTTGGTTTCACAAAACGACATGCAATGGTATCTTATGTACCTACCAAGTAAAGCAAGGGCTGTAATATTATCTATAGAACATCATGATGATGCAGTTTCAGGAGTAAATACAAATTACAAATCCAACATAGTATTGCATTATAACAAAACGAAAGGTGCCGTGGATACAACCGATAAAATGGTAAAGGAATATTCAGCTCGTCGCATTACTAACTGGTGACCAATGGCTATCTTTGGTCAACTGTTAGATGTTGCTGGTATAAATTCATTTATTTTATGGGGAATAAAATTCCCAGAAAAAAAATCGAAGAGCAAAGATAGTAGAAGCAATAAGAAGCTATAAAACAGAAATGCAATGCAGGGGAACCTTAGAAACTCTATTCTAGAACTTCTTCCAGAATTAGCGGAAGAAAATGAAGAATCCGTGGCTGTGCGACCTACACCTGGTCGATGTTACTTATGTGAAAGAAAGAAAGATTGGAAGTGCAGACAGTCAGGCACTCACTACAAGAAATTCGTGTGTGCCATCCACTATAAACAAACAATTTGCTTCAAATGTGAAGAGAAAAGCACTAGTGATAGCTGAATAAAGATCCACAAGTTGTTTTTAAGAACATTCCTTAGAAGTTATGTTATGTTAAATAAGAACTATTTAGTTGTTTCTAGTTTTTATTTGCTACTTTTGATAAATAAATAATTTTATATTCATTTCCTGGTTGACTTTTATCAAAATTATACATTTAGTGAAACTACCAACATTAAACATGTTGTAATACTCAAATTTGGGTTGGGGCACAAATGTACCACTCCCAGTATTCAAAGTGATTTTTTTGGTACTTTACGACGAAGGTTAAACATTGGCTGATCGCGTTAAGTGAGTGTTAACATTATGCCGTGTTCATACTAGCACGTGGCTATTATATCCTGAAGTAATAATGTATTTGTTGACAGGCTAGAATGTTTTTGTGGGAATGAAGAACCACCGTCAACTGCTAGGCTACCAGATTCTTCGTGCAATATGAAATGTCCTGCTGATCCTCATCAAGCCTGTGGTGGTTATTTTACAATAAACATCTATCAAACTGGAATACGCAGTACGTATGAATAGTGCTTAGTGCAGAACATTTGTAATGTTCAAGACGTTAGAGGCTGTGATTAAATAATTAATTAACCCCTAAACCACATAAATACGTATACGTATAAGTATTTCGGCAACTTATTACGAGAACAATATGTTAGGTATTTTAGAATATGCTTGGAGGTAGGTACTTAAACCTTTATACAATAAACTTCTCTAAACAAAAGAAAAACAAAATTAAATAAATCATTTACCCGTACTGGACTAGAAAATAAAACTGCCAATCAAAAAATAAGAACATTTACCACGGAGTGACTTGACAGAAAAATTATTTTCTTTATTGAACAATAAATAAAAAGATTTCATTTATAAACTTTACTCCCGGCATTTTTAATATTTGTCTAATTTGCACTACACCCCAAATTTTTGAAATCAGTTCTAAATACAATAACAATAAATACCTAGGAGTCAAAAGTTATAGAAATTGCTTGCATATCCGCAGACAGGACCTGGATCCCAGAAACCCACAGCTATATCTGAAATCAAAACAAATAGTTGTTAGGGACATAGAGGCAGAATGGAATTGCATTAAAAATAGTTTAGTTTCCTCAGCTAGGGATATTTTGGGTCATAAACAGAATGAAAGTAGGAAACCCTGGATAACAAAACATATTGTGAGTCTAATAGAGGAAAGGCGAAAATATAAAAATAGGTTAGATGAAACAGGGAAACAAAGATATAAGGCGATCAAGTGGGAAATTATTCGGGAATGTAGGAAAGCGAAAGAGCAATGGATCGATAATAAATGCAAAGAAGTGGAAGATAAATTCGAAGTAGGAAAGACTGATGAAGCATATAAAATAATTAGGAGAAATTTTAGAGAAATTGGATCTAGTACCAAAAACATTAGAAATGAGGCAGGAGATATCCTAATCGGAAGTGGGGAGAAGGCAGATAGGTGGAAAGAATATTTAGGAAACTTATATGCGGGACAGGAAGTGCAAGATATATTAGAAAGCGAAAGCAGTGTAGAGGGGGATAACCTAGGGAGTCCTATAATGAGAGAAGAGTTTGAGATAGCACTAAAAAGTTTAAGGAATAATAAAGCACCAGGTATAGATGGCTTGCAGGCAGAAATCTTAAAGTGCGCAGGTCAAGAGGTAATAGATCGTTTATTTAAACTAGTTAGTCGCATATACCTGACAGGCGAGATTCCAGAAGATTACAAACGGAACATCATAGTAGCTTTGCCAAAAAGAAAAGGCGCGGATAGATGCGAAAATTTTAGAACTATCAGTTTAACTTCCCATGCGTCAAAAATTTTAACTAGAATTGTGCAAAGAAGGATGGAGAAAAAGGCGGAAGAAATATTAGGAGAAGATCAGTTCGGATTTAGACGAAATAGAGGAACGCGCGAGGCCATTCTAGCTTTACGAGTAATTATAGAAAAAACGATAGAAAAGAGAAAGAGCGTCTATATAGGATTTGTAGATTTAGAAAAAGCCTTCGACAACGTAAAATGGGGGAAGATGTTCGAAGTGCTGAGAAAGGTAGGGATGAAATACAGGGACAGAAGAATAATACATAATCTCTACAAAGAGCAAAAGGCAGTTATAGAATGTGAGCAGGAAGAAAGGGAAGTAGATATCCGGAAGGGAGTGAGACAGGGATGTGCATTGTCACCTCTAGTTTTCAACTTATATATCGAAGATGCGATTAATATTGTTAAGGAAAGAACAGCCTCAGGGATCAATGTACAGGGCCAAACTATTAACATGCTCAGATTTGCGGATGATATAGCAGTGTTAGCATCTAGCAAAGAAGAATTAGGAGCGGCTCTGAATGAAATGGAAGCAGTTTTGACACAGGGCTTCGGCATGAAAATCAATAAAAAGAAAACTAAAATTTTGGTATGTAGGGGATGTGAAAATAGAACTAAAATGGAAATACAAATTGGAAATGAGAAGATAGAGGAGGTCGCGGATTTCTGCTACTTAGGAAGTAAAATAACTCAAGACGGTAGGAGCACTAAAGATATAAAACAAAGAATGGCGCAGGGCCGAGTTGCGTTTAACAAAAAGAAACAACTGTTATGCTCGAGAACGGTTAATATAGAGACTAGGAAGAGACTCTTAACGTCGTATGTATGGAGTACGGCATTATACGGGTGCGAAACTTGGACAATAGGAGAAGCGGATAGAAAAAGAGTAGAAGCGTTTGAAATGTGGTGCTACAGACGCATGATGAAGATACCGTGGATAGATAAGGTTAGCAATAGGGAAGTATTAGAAAGAGTTGGGGAAAAGCGAAAGGTATGGAAAACAATAAAGAGTAGGAGAGATAGGATGGTAGGACACCTTCTAAGACACGAAGGAATAGTTCGTGACATACTAGAGTCAGAGATAGGAATAAAAAGAGGTAGGGGTAGGCCTAGATTAGACTACTGCTCTCAAATAGTTAGGGATGTAGGATGTTCTACTTTTAGGGAAATGCGTAGGTTAGCTCAGGATAGAAAAGAATGGAGGTACGCGTCCAACCAGTCTTCGGACTGAGAACCTTATGATGATGAGTTGCAGGCAAGTGCAAAACAATTTAGGGACGGGGTGGAGGTGCCTCGGGAGGTGCGGCAATATGAAAATACACAATAGTGGTAGGCAGGAAATAGAACACGCGTCACACATCGGCACATAAATTTGGTCAGCAAGGAATATTCGCGCATGATAACGAAGGTTCTCGTCAGTGACGTAACAACGCGATTTTTAGTTGTGTTCTAAACTTTTGGCCGGGCTCCCATAGGTATGTAAAATGACTGTAATTTATTTGTGACTTGTGACTGTCAAGTAAGCGTTATTTATTGTCACTTACGGTAATTTTTTCATATTTGTTTTAGTGTATACATAGTCTAGTAATACCTAAAGGAGGCAATGATTCTGATGGGTATTAAAACGTAACACAAAGTAAATTTATGAAACATAGAAAAATGTAAGTTCTTTCACACAAGAATCTAATAATTATTTACATACAATCAAGCTAAATAATGCTGTTAAAACTTTAAATGAAACAAATAATTAGTTCTAATCTAAATAAAAATTGTAAAACATAGCGTACAAATTAGGTATCGAATAAGAACTTAAACCATATAATAATAATAAGAATAATAATAACATTTATTTAGCCAAGGGCCAAGGCTATACCTTTCCAAACAGATCAAATATAAAAAACAGCATAAGATAACTAACATCCAGAAAACCCACAAAAAAAACAAAACCATGGCTTTGTACTTAATTTTTATAGTGCCTCAATATTAAGTAAGAACGTACCTCTTGTTTAAATGTTTTAAAGCTGTTCATTAATTTTACATAATCTGGAAGTTCGTTAAATAATTTTAATCCCTTACAGAATAGAGAGTTAGCAGTACATGCTTTGGTTAACACTTCGATATAATAATCATTCTTTTTTCTTGTATTATATTCATGAATTTGTGCCTTTGTTACCAACTTCTCGCTTAAATATTTCGGTGTAAGACCCATCTTCATTTTATATACAGTTTGTCGCAGGATTGATGTTACAAGAGGCATGATTGACAAAAAATTTTGGAATTTCAATTTGGTATTTTGGAAATGACCCCTGCTTTGTTCAAAACTAATTTCTTGGATATTTCGGTATTTTTTAAATCAAGAGGGTCATGACAGCGAATGAAAAACAATTTTTGCGTCAGGTGAAAGACCTTATCGGCTCATAATTCGGCAAAATGTTATTAAATAAAGTTGTTCAGAATGTTAAA
The DNA here is from genome assembly GCA_963966045.1 of Xestobium rufovillosum. Taxonomy (NCBI): domain Eukaryota; kingdom Metazoa; phylum Arthropoda; class Insecta; order Coleoptera; family Ptinidae; genus Xestobium; species Xestobium rufovillosum. The sequence continues at coordinate 14,336,606 of OZ014498.1, forward strand.
TTATGCCACCGTGCAAACATTCAGGCAGATGTAACTCACTTTTGAGAATACCGTCTCCGCCGGGGTCTCTGCTCAGAACACCTACTGTTTCAAATTTATAAATTTAGTATTTAGTAGTAAGGCATGGTCCAATGGGGTCGTTGCACTAAGTAGAAAATCGATATAATTTTGATAGAAATAAGTAACTGGGTGTTTATTGGCCCTCTGGGTTACATTTATTTACTCACCAATAGCCCAAAATTTGAACAATGGTGATTTTAGCACGAAGCGTGCCTTTGGAGAATTAAACAAAAGCACGTGCTGCCGCGGTTACGTCATTAGCTTAGAAGCGCTTGTGATTGGTCATCTGAATTGATGTTTTTATACCAGGAAAGCTAAAGTTACTTGGAATGAGTCGGTAAAGTAGGGAGCAATAATCAAAATTTGACATTTGGATATTTGGAAGTTATTTTTCTTTGTATTGGGTGTATAAATAGTTCTCTGTCGTTTATTTATGTGTTTTTGTTCCTATTTATTGTGTCAATTAGTATATTTGTATAAGGAAAATAGAGCAAGGTTTCGTTAAAGCCGATTCAGATAATTTACAGAAGTTAGTACCTACCTAGTGAAAGATTAAAAATTATTATTTATCCAATTTGGACTATTTCAGTGCTGAAATAAAAAATATTAAAACAAAACGGTGAGTTCTTCAACCGAAAGGAATTCCTATTTCGTTTCGGTTTTGGTTCAAGTGTTAATCGGAATTGCGGTTTCCGGTTTGGTTCGGGTTCAAGTAACAATTTGAGTTTTGGTTTTCAGTTTGGTTTAGGTTTTAAGTGTCAATTCTAATATCGGTTTTCAGTTCGGTTTCGATCCAAAGGATAACTCTGTTTTCCGGTCCGGTTTCGGTTTGAAATTTGGGTTCGATTTCGGTACAAAAAGTAAATTTAATTTAGTTCAGCCTTCTACCCTTTTGTCCACTCTTATGGTGTGTAGGTAACAGAGAGCATGTCAAATGTAAGCAACCAGAGGAAGCCCCCTCCGCGAAAAATATAGACAAGCGCCGACTGAAAATATGTTAAGGCAATGTTTTAAAATTAAAAGTAATTTTTTTAATACTCATATTCATTCACACAGCGAGATCAAAAACAAACTAGTATTGAAAACCTGTCAACTTTCCTCTGCATGTTTTATTCAGAAATAGTTGGGAAGCCGGCACAATTTGATTTTTATTAGCATCTAATTTTTCTTAAAAAACAGTGCGTGTACGATGGAAGACCTTAAAATTTAGAGATTACAACAGGCAACTGCATGCACCAGTCTAAACCACAAGAATCGATGATTGACGTTTAACGATGATGATGATCTAGCGTCAAACACGAAACTTCGCGCAATTACATTAAACAATTTCTTACCTTTTGCTAATCAAATTGATATTTATTTATTATTATAAAACGACTCCGGTATTTTTTAATTATTAATTTTGGTTTCGGTTCGTTTTTGATTCGAGTTCCTACTGGAATTTCGGTTTTTGGTTCGGTTCTGGTTCGAGCCCCGATCGTAATTTCGGTTTTCAGTTCGGTTCTGGTTCAAGTGTCAGTCTTTAATTACGGTTTACAGTTCGGTTTCGGTGCAAGACAAACATGTGGTTACAGTTCAGTTATAGTTTCGATACTGTTACTTTTCAGGTCCCTGGACATGACACTCTGGAAAATTCACCCACATCACTAGATCGCGCCCATACTCAACAATAATGCAATAATAATAACAATAATTTTTACGTAAACTGCAAAAGAAAATAATTTACACTATTTAATGGAAAAACATGTACGCACATGTACAGTTGATTGCAAAAAAATCGAGTACACCTAATTTTCTACTGTTCACTTTTCATGTCACGAAGGACAAGCAAAATGGCAATGAACAATAAACTTCTGATTCTTTCCACCAGTGGCGGCTTCTTCTTACTGTCGTATATCCGTGCATAGTGTGTATTAAATATACCTTATAACATCTGTGCATTTTTGTACCTGTCTTTGTTCATATTATGGTAACAGCCAATTCGCATGCCACAGACTTGAACGGTCGAACTCTTAAATTGTCTCTTTCCTGTATGCATGCTTTCAATCGATCGTCGCGGGTAACTTGACATTACAGATGTCACATGACGGACATCTTCTAAAGGATAGAGTGTAATCATATCTTAATTCGAGTCATGGGGTGTTCATAGTGTAGTGATCTCCCCATTTAAATTACTTTCCGTTAAGTTAACCGAATTATGTAGAGGATGTTCAATTCAGTGCCACTTTGAGCAAACTTCAATCGTCCAGTAGTGGGAAATAACAGTTGTGGTTGCAACATTAGCAGGCACATTGCCGTTAACAATTGTTTGTCAAGACTAATTTGCTTAGTCTCTTAATCTAGTATACAGGGTGTATCCAAATAAGTGCGAAAAAATTTAAGAGGCGATTCCTTGTTGAAAATTAAAGGGAGTGTTTGATATAAAGAAATCCTCATATGTCCCTCCCTTAGGAGTTACGCTCCTCCGAAGTGGGAGGTGGAAAGGATGTTTTTTATTTTTTTGTCAAAATCTGAAATAGTTAGGGAAATGAAATTTGGTAGAAGGTTTCTAATGTTAAAAAGGCTACTTTCGAAGATTTTCTTGACTGATCCATATTGTTGCAAGTGGATGAAACTCGCAATCCCTCTAAGCAACTTGGTGCCGCCTACTACTTTTACTTGGAATTTAATTCTTTCAGTGCATGATGAAGTTAATCATTTTTTTTCCCGAAAACTATTGATTTTACAAAAACAGCAAAAGAGATACGAAAGTTTTTAAATGAATGAAGCTTTCTAAGGCATATTTTTAAACAATCAAATTCTTACACGGTAAAAATGTAAAACATTAAAAGGGAAAAAATTAAGAGGGGTTGCGAGTTTCATCCACTTATAACAATATGGATAGGTCAAAAAATATTCGAATGTAGCCTTTTTAACATTAGAAGCCTTCCACCAAATTTCATTTCCTTAACTTTTTCAGATTTTGGAAAAATAAATAAAAACCTAATTTCTGCCTCCCACTTTGGAGGAGCGTAACTCCTAAGGGAGGGACATATGAGGATTTGTTTATATCAAACACCCCCTTTAATTTTCAACAAGGAATCGCCTCTTAAATTTTTTCGCACTTAGTCGAATACACCCTGTATATCAGAAAATCACTGATTTTTGCACAACGGGTACTGCATGTTTCTCTTCAAAATCACCTCTCTGAACCGTTTCTTTTTTCAGAATTGCCTTTAGCATATGGAGGTTTAGTTCCTTCCCTGCCATCTAAAAGTAATCCACCAATAATAGTGTTTTTGTTGACTCTAAATGGACGAGCATTGAGACAAGTACATAGATTACTCAAAATTTTGTATAGTAAAAAGCATTATTATTACATTCATGTGGATATAGTGAGTATTACTTTTTTCACGTTGTTTTATTGCTGTAGTAAATGTATTATACTCTATTCATCATCACGTTTCATGATCATTATATCTATATCATATTTGGGTGCACAATCTGTTTTCCACTTTATGAAATCTTAGGGTCCATAAGCAACAAAATTTATAATAGTTACTATCATGATTTGAAACCATAGGATATAAGTTATCATGTATTTACCACGTATTTACCATCATAATTAAACAAAAATTTAAGAAATTACTGAAGCTGGAAAATTTGGATACTACGACTAAGATTTCTAGTCTCACCTGCTGCTACTCCCAACACACTCACTTGGGTTAAAAAAAAGATCCATCCAAAGTTAACCTGACTTACTTTTTCGTCATTAACATAATAGAATTTTTCTTAAAATGTTATGATTCTGTTAGAATTTATAAATAATTAATTCAAATAATAAACCACTTTCATTTAACAATTATACTTTGTGATTTCAGAGACAAGATTATCTATTTAGAGAGCTCACTAAGTTGGAAAATCAGTTTCCCAATATAAGAGTCACTAGGCAAAGGTTTGCAACAATATGGGGTGGCGCTTCATTATTGGAGATGCTATTATCTACGATGAAAGAACTTTTGAATGTAGGCTGGAAATGGGACTTTGTGTTGAATCTCAGTGAATCGGATTATCCAGTAAAAACGATACAAAAATTGGAGGAATTTTTGGGTGCAAACCAAGGCAAAAATTACGTGAAATCTCATGGTAGGGAAGTACAAAGGTTTATTCAAAAACAAGGCTTGGATAAAACATTTGTGGAATGTGAATTGCGTATGTGGCGAATTGGAGACAGAGAATTGCCATGGGGTATCCAAATTGATGGAGGGAGTGATTGGGTTGCTTTATCTAGAAATTTCGTTGAATATGTGACGAGCGATAGTCCCGATGAGCTTGTTGCCGGACTTCTTATTGTTTTCAAACATACTCTGTTGCCTGCAGAATCATTTTTTCACACAGTTTTACGTAATTCAAAATTTTGTGACACCTACGTGGACAATAATCTGCACGTTACAAACTGGAAGCGAAAGTTAGGCTGTAAATGCCAATACAAACATGTGGTTGATTGGTGTGGATGCAGTCCTAATGATTTCAAATTGGAAGATTGGTCAAGAATACAAAGTACGGAATCTAGACAATTATTTTTCGCTCGAAAATTCGAACCTATTGTAAATCAAGCTGTAATATTACAGTTAGAAAGGTGGTTGTACGGTCCGGAGTTTAGAAAGGAAATGGTGAATTTAAATTCATACTGGCAAAATGTGTTTAGTTATCTGGATTTAGTCGAAGTGGATGATGCTTTATTAACATTTACATCGAGTGCGATTCGAACTCATTTAAAAAGTTTCCCTGAACTGTGTGCCCTGAAAAATTTCTTTCAATTACTAGATGTTAATACTTATCATAAGGATGATTTGTATCAAATGACGTTAATTTCATATTTAGTAAAGGACATAAATAATGTAAAATTCAATATTGAATTTGGAATAAAATCTATAAATACGTTTGATGTAATAAAAGTTACAGAACTGACGCAAAGGTTGGGATACTTAGAAGCGGGCTCAGATTATGATCAAAAGGAACAGATTTTACGCAATTTTGCTCAGATTTTAGGACCATTTTCGCAAATTGTACTTTTGTATCACTTTGAGGCTAGCGTTGGAGCTGAAATCTGCAATATTTCATTCTTGTGGATAGGGCCATCGGGGAATCTTGCAGATGTAACTGAAATAATTGTTGATGAAAGTGAAATAACTGGCCATATTAAACTTACAACAAAGTTACCCCTTCTTCCCGGTTTATGGACAGTTAAAATGATATATGACGATGAACTTTTAGCTAGTTTAAAATTTTTCATTATTCCACTGAATTATTATTCTGGGTCTGAAATATCTTACAATCAAGCTCAATTTATAAATGCGGGTAATAATACTTTTCATGAAGTGGAGAAACGGCAGTATTTCGAACAGTTTTTACCAACCACTGAACAGCAGAAAATTTTAAGTTTGACCACCATTACTAATTCAAAAAAAATTGGAACAGATCTTGAACAGTGGATCGATTCTCTATTTGTAGTTTTTCACAGCATTGAAAGCTTTTGTGTCGTGGGAAATATTTCAAATTTTTGTCATGTTACATTTAAAAATTGCGCGGAAACGAGTTGGAGTTCATTTGCACCTGATCCTAAAAGTCATTTAGTATAAATATTAAGAAATTGTGATTGAAAGCAACAGTATTTTTTAGGTTTGTGTTCACATCATTACAATATTTTCTCGAATACCTTGCTTATGTTTTTAAGAATGAATGTGAATTTTGTACAGTTCAAGAACAAAGACAAATTTTTTGCACAAACTTATTTGTACCAGTAATTAAAAATGTGCCGTGGGTACCTACTTAAAAGTTTTTGATTATCCCTGATTTATAAGTTAAACCGTGTACCTTACTTGAAAGCATAATACATATAAGTATATGAGTAAAAATACAGTTTGTGCTTACAGCCCGGTCAAAGTAGACAAAAATATAGTGGTAAGTTTACAATAATTCGCATAGAGCTAAATATTGGTACAGTTCTTAGGTACACTATTACAAATAAAATCTCAAAAGTCCCCACCGATCCTACGTCTGCCAAAAAATTTATTGAAGGTCAAAGGTCAAAAATGCTGTGTTTTTTTCATTTTTCTTGTAAACGGTAAGTGTTATCATAAAAATAGGTCAGACAAAGTGTGTAGATCATGCAATTATCTACAAAAATTGTTGTTATGCTTTTTTTTACGAACCACCATTCCTGGACATTGGGATTCCAAAAGTTGAAGAAGTCGTATTCTACATAATATGCACACATTTCCGCACCACCTGTGAGGTAGTGTACTTGGCGCATTTTTTTAACGTGGTTTCCCCGGTAGGCATACTCCACGACGTATTGTGGTTTAGTTTTATTAAATAATATTCTATTAACTAAAAAATGGTACTATTGGAAATGATTAAAGTGGCACAAATTATTGTTGACTTCGGGAGAATTTGAGTCTGACTGATAATCTTCGAATGCTACTTCAACAGTAATGTCTTCTTCGGTTTCTCCTTTTTCTTCTTCTTCTTCTTCTTCTTGCTGGATATCTGTAAATTGTTCTAAGAAAGATGCATCGGTTATCTCCTCATCGATGTCATAAAAATCCTCATCTGTTGTATTTGATTCAACATTGGAGCAAGATTGACCTTGATAATTGGTACATACTGGTGAACAAAATAATCCAACTTTTTTACAGCCACAGTTTGCACTACAACACTTTTTGCAATTGCAAAAAATGGTATTAAGAAGTTTTTCTGGAGCAGGTGGGAACATTTTAGTAAAACAAGTTGATAATGACGCTGATGCCATCATAATTGAAACAGCAATTATAGAACAATTCAGTACAACAAATACAACTATCGTTGTTGGTGAAGATGTTGATTTGTTAATACTACTGACTGCACGAACTCCAATTAATAAGATTATTTACTATTTGATACCTGGGAATGCTCAACATCAAACAAAAATATATTCATCGAAAAGTATATCTGCTTATCCAAAATGTTAAAATCATATCTTATTTTTACATGCAATAACTGGCTGCGATTCTACATCAGCAATTTTCAAAAGGAGCAAAAGAACAGTATTTAAATTGTTTGAAAAACATGATTTCATTGATTGCGCAAAAGTATTTAAAAAGATTGACTCTTCTCCACAAGTCATCATCACAAACGGGATTCGCTTTCGTATTGCTATATATTGGAGCTCCAAAAAATTGATCGTATAGACAAGTATAGATATTTAAGTTTTGTAAAAAATGCACGGAATAATAAAAGAGTACAACTATCTTGTCTTCCTCCAACATCTGCTTCTACTTATCAACACTTATATCGAGTATACTATAAAGTTCAAGCATGGCTAGGCCATCAACTGGATCCAGAAGACTGGGGTTGGAAATTAATAGATAATACTTTGGAGCCAATTCAAACTTTACTCCCACCTGCTCCAGAAAAACTTCTTAACACCATTTTTTGCAATTGCAAAAAGGGTTGTAGTGCAAACTGTGGCTGTAAAAAAGTTGGATTATTTTGTTCACCAGTATCAAGGCCAATCTTGCTCCAATGTTGAATCAAATACAACAGATGAGGATTTTTATGACATCGATGAGGAGATAACTGATGCATCTTTCTTAGAACAATTTACAGATATCCAGCAAGAAGAAGAAGAAGAAGAAGAAGAAGAAGAAGAAGAAAAAGGAGAAACCGAAGAAGACATTACTGTTGAAGTAGCATTCGAAGATTATCAGTCAGATTCAAATTCTCCCGAAGTCAACAATAATTTGTGCCACTTTAATCATTTCCAATAATACCATTTTTTAGTTAATAGAATATTATTTAATAAAACTAAACCACAATACATCGTGGAGTATACCTACCGGGGAAACCACGTTAGAAAATTGCGCCAAGTACACTGCTTCACAGGTGGTGCGAAAATGTGTGCATATTATGTAGAATACAACTTCTTCAACTTTTGGAATCGCGATATCTCATGAATGGTGATTGGTAAAAAAAGTATAAGAACAATTTTTGTAGATAATTGCATGATCTACAAATTTTGTCTGACCTATTTTTATGCTAACACCGTTTACGAGAAAAATGCAAGAAACCGATATTTTTTACCTTTGACCTTGAATAACTTTTTTAGCAGACGTAGGATCGGTGGAGACTTTTCATATTTTATTTGTAATAGTGTACCTAAAAACTGTACCAATATTTAGCTCTATGCGAATGATTGTAAATTAAAATGTCTATATTGACCGGACTATAAATAGTGACTAAGACTGATCAATGCCAGTAAAGACGCTCTTATGCATACTGATATTTTCAGTGTTGGTGTTGGGATTGTGGAATGGTGGAACCACGATTATCCGGATGATCGCTTATCTGAACACAATTTGCTGCACCTGTATACGGAGTGTTACAAATTCGAGGGCCACCAACGAGACCTCTCTTACTTGAAATAATAGAGTGTAGATTTAAATTTGGCACTTTTTCAGAATTAGGTGCTCTTTAATCAGAAAATATGCTTCTTTCAACAAAGTGTAAGACAAAAATGGCGCTCATAAAAAAAACAAATTTGATGATGGTCTGCCCTAAACGAAACATTTTCCAGTAAATCCGTGAAAATGAGAGCGCGAAAAAGTGCTTTAACCATATCTTTCTGATATGAGGTCAAATATGTAATCAAGTTACATGGGGGGAAAGCGAAAAAATATTTTTTTTTATTTTTCGGCTATAACTGGTATATCGTATGAGACAGATCAGCTTTCTCAATGGCATATTAATGAGCACCAAGTTCTGTCAAAGTGCTAATTTAAACCAACTCTCTAGCTTTTCAATTAAGCGAGAGATCCCAATGGTGTCCTTCCAGTTTCAATCATCCTGTATGTACTTTTTCTTTCCTTTTAAGAAGTTTTCTTTCAATTTATGTACCGGGTGTCCAAATAAGAAAGGGCGTCGGCCATATCTTGGGAACCGTTCATAGTTCAGTTTTGGGAAAGGAAAAATGATAACTAAAGTGGCCAAGAGAAATCGCTGGAATTATTTTATAGTTTCTAAGTTTGCGGCTAGAGGGCGTAATAGTCATAGTGAACAAAAAAAATAGGGTTTTCTCTAAAATACACTCAGGTAAGGTAGATCAAGAATACAAGTTGGTTGTGAGGATGCATGTAACTTCAGTTTGGATCAATATATTTTGTGCAAACTTGGTCTCTTTGAAAAGAGCTCCCTTCGATTAAATATATGCTTTTACGAGTTAAGTCCTTTGGTTCTGTAGTAATCGCTACGGCCTACGGGGCGCTGTTTAAGAGGCCAGCAAACTTTCAGATTTTCTTGAAAATTTTAAATGGAATGATGTAATAATTATAACATAGTTAAAAAGAAGATAAATTGATGAAAGGAATAGTGAAAACTGCGCATTGATGTCTTTTTTCTAACCGGAGATATGAACAAATTAGAGTTAGGAGTGGGAGGATGGAGGCAAAAATTGTTAGTAACACCCGGTTCAATATTTGTAATTATTATGTAGTAGTGACAAACTTGTATTTGCTTTGATGCTAATATAAAAATTACACAAATATGAAACAATAGCTTTTACTATAGTTTGGAGAAAGTCTCCCATCTTCTGAAAATTTAAGACATTTGTAGATGTCTGTAAAATTATGTATACAACTATGAATGCGAAAAATTAATAAATAAATGTATGTACTTGTTAAAAAGTTTTATGCGATTCCTCCCATATCTGCCACTTTATCTAGTCTTTAAACTGGCCTGAAATATGTATTTAAAACTACCTTAGTGTAGGCTAAAGAGTTCTTCGGCTAACAAAAATTAAATATCACAATATTTCACAAATTATGAAATTATTCAAAAAATCGGCACAAATAAAAAATAATAAAAATAAACTTTAAATAACAAAACGAAAATAGTAACTTCTGACGCCTTCCTAAATATTCAAATTATTTGCTATCATCTTCTACGCAAAGACGAAGTCTATGTCTAGCAATCCGAGTAAAAACCATTTTGTCATAAATGACGCCTTCCAGGTTACCTTGCCGCATACACTCTTGAGACAATAATCGAATTTTGCAAATATTAAAGATAAATTGCAAGTATGTGGAATACTTCAGAATTTTATCCATATGAGCATTTTGAAAATAATTCGCAGTGATAAATGAAAAGAAATGATAAAGTCAAACACTTGACATTGTACCGAATTTTTTTGTTTCAACGCCAACTTGTTTTATAAATATATCGCACACACAGTGGTTGGATCAGTAACTTTGGCATAAATTCACTATGAATTCTTAATAAGCTAACCTCACACGCCGAAAGACAGTGACACAGCACACCCCTGAGAACGCTGATTTTGTCAGCGAAACATGTGTCTAGTTTAATTACTGTGTCACTAGCTTTTGGCATGTGGTGTTAACTTAAGAATTCATAATAAGTACTGCAATTTACAAGAGTAGATTTTAATACATAAAGCATCGGTATTTTAGGTTTTTGCTTTAAAAAATGGTCACTTCCACGAAGAAGCAACATATAATTTTAATGATTATGATATTTTCAAAATGTTTTTTTTATATTCGGTGGCACGTATAAAGGTAATTAACCCATCCTCCCACCTTTAAAACTCTTTTGTCCATATCTCCGGTTAGAAAAAAGATATCAATGTGCGGTTTTCACTTTTTCTCTCGTCATTTTGTCCTCTTTTTTTAATTAACTTATAATTATTATACCGTTCCATTTAAGATTTTCAAAAAAATCTTAAAAATTTGCTGGTCTTTCAAATAACACCCTCTAGCGATCACTATAGAACAAATATGACTTAATTTATAAAAGTATCTAATTAAAGGAAGATAGCTCCTTTCAGCGAGACTAATCTTGCTAAATTTGGTTAAATCCAAGGTTAAATCAAACTGAAGTTAACATCTCCACAACCAGATGCTCTCCTTCCTCAGCTGCTTTTTGACGAGCTAGAGCAATAAGCGGTAAACCAAAATTATACAAAATTTATTCAAGATTGCAATATTCGTATTTTTTATCTACTTTATCTGGGTATATTTTAGAGAAAACCATGTTTTTTGTCGACTATGACTATTACACCCTCTAGCAGCAAACTTAAAAACTTGAAAATAATTTCCAGCGATTTCTCTTGGCCTCATTTATTATTTTTTTTTCTTTACCATAGCTGTACTATTGTAACGTTGCAAAAGTAAACACGTTAAAGAATCAAGATGATTCGTGTTTACTTTGGACGTTTTTACGTTACGCCCGGATTCCGAAGAGATGTGCGTCATCTGTGGTCGTAAACACAGGTGGGAGAGACAAGCGCGCGCCGTACAAGATCGCCGTCAAACGAGATGGATGGTAGTTGCGGCCGTCACCAATCTGACGTCATGCATTTTGCATCCGACAGTACTCCTACCGCTGGACATCTAGAAGTCTTCCGCCGCCGAAGCTCCCCCACTATCCGCTTATAAAAGTGGGTGCTCCGCCGAAGAAAATTCAGTATTTGGCCGTCCGGCCCTCAGCTGGAACAAATACTCCCAGCATCCGGGATGATGCTGGCCGCCGCTTCCGAAATAGTACCTGATAGGCCGTTTTGACTTGGCCGTGTGATCAAACCGATAGTAACCGTCCTGTAAATATTTGAGTAAGATAACTTTGAATAAAGGCCTGATGTTCACTTGCTGTTATCGTAAAAGATATCACCAATTAAACATTTCCCCAGTCACAAGCTGACTGGCCTAGCTTGTCCATGCCCAGTGAGTAGTAATATGTTCAAACCCCGTAATTAGGGACCTGGACAGTGAAGGTTAAATCGATTTCTCAATCTTGTGCGACAGCGTCTATGAATGAGATGACAGGAATCGATTGCACCCGGGTAACTGAGGGTCACTGGTGACATACGGAGGGCGAACGAACTATTTACTTGTCACGAATATCCTAGCGGCACCGACGTCCCCCAACAAGATCGCAATCTAGTTGCTGCAACGAAAATCTCTCCGTAGCCCGTCCAGGAGTCGGCATATTTTATTGCTACTACGGATACTCCGAGGCACCGTAACAGTTCGGTTGTGATCATACGACGGACCTAATGCGCTATCAGGGATACTCCGCGAGAGAATCATTTTATTTTCATGTAAATATTTGGTATCTTAGTCAGTTTTTCTTTTACCGTTTTAAAATGTATATATAGTTAAAGTAATAGAGTCCGTTTATATTTTGTTTATTCTGCTTGTTATTTCACCGACGTTTAGCAATAGTATGTAATTGAACTCGCCCTTCTGTGACTAAGAGCTTAAGGGTGAACAACGAATAAATCTTCCACCGACCAGACCGTACAGGCAACGCCGAACACGTTCATAAGCGAACGTACAGATCCTCCTAGATATACAGTGTGTCCCAATAAGTGAGATAGAGGGACACAGGTGTATGTTTAGGGGCCCGAACCGAGAACGTCGTTGTAAAGGTGACGTCCGAGTAGAGAAGACAAAAGTAATCGTTGCACTATGAACGGTTCCTTAGATATAGCCGGCATCCTTTCTTATTCTTATATGTACACCCGCCACCCGGTAGCCGGTACATATCACAGAATTTATGTTGTATGTGCTTTTGAGCTAATTTGTAAACTAACATACTAATATATTTTTTTAATTTCCAAAAATGTTTCTGTGCCAATTTTCTGTTCAGTCAATTTGATTATCCAGATTTTTAAATATCTGGACTACCGTGGTTTTAAATAGTCTGGATAATTGGGGTTCTACTATTCTTTAGGGACACATAGCTTTGAATATGGTCTTTTAAACAGTTGCTGATCTGATAAAAACTTCGGTACATATGTAATTAATTTAAATAGACCTCTTGATCTGCATATTTCTGCCTCCAATCAATCTATACCTTGTTAATTTTTATAATACTCGTTCAAACTCTTCCCTCATCTTAGCCTAGGTTGTCCAACCCAACACTGATTTCATATTGTAATGCATCTCCTACCCCTTGTTACCGAATAACATTAAATAATCAAAAATGTGAAACAATAAAGTGGCAGGTCCTGACCTGGAAAGTAAGATTGTATAAACTGCCATCAGCTTTCAGCTACCATAATACAGCTGTCTTTCTCAGTATCCCATTTTGTCCAAATTTTTCAGAAAAATTAAAATTTCTGAGAATATGCAGTAAGAGAACAGTATTTATGGTACCTTTAGTTCTAAAGTTTTCTGAATCTAACTATTCTAAGTTAGCAGACATACGCGCATATGGTAGTGGTTGGTTTACCCCATTTTCAGTAAAAAAGTAAGTGAATTAACAAAATATAAATTCATATAAACTTCTAATAATTTAAGTATCAAAGAGATACTACCTACCAAATTATTGTCACTTAGGGGTATTCTTTTCTTCATACAAAAACAAAGCTGGCATGGAGGGGAAAATAGGAACCGAAAAACTTTAGTGTATTATTGTGTCATATTTTTCACTCGAAAACAAAAAACGTTTCATTTATGATAGTGCAAATACTGTATTTTAAAGTTAACTGGTTACATACATATAGGCTTAATCAAATTCGGTTTAAACTTTAAACTTATAGTGATCTTGAAAATGGTAAGGGAATGAGGGCAAAGTTTTATAGTTTGGCGCCAAGTAACACGTTTTCAAGAAATTTTGAAAATTTACAGTTGTTTTTGCAATGGTCTTCCACTGTTGTTCAGTATAGACGAGTTACTTTCAAAGATCGGGCTCGTATTTAAAAATATCAAGTTAATGATGGAGTTCCAAAATAAAATATTTGAAAATCTAAAACAAATCATTATGTAAAAGAGAAAAAGTTACTTGAAGAAAGGGTTCTTAGTTTTTCAATATATTTTTAAATAATAGGAAATTTGTTTTTCTACGTAATTTTTTAGAAAATGTAAAAAAACTAGAAATTTCACAAATATGTTGATAACACGCTTTATAATGCTATGACACTATACGACCAAACAAGCCATAGGTACTATATGCTTAACAAGAATATGTACATATTTTTAGTAAAATATTATGTTAAATCACACAAACTTTGCTCTCTCTCTTTTGTATCTCCTGCCATTTTCGAGATTCCTGTAGTGAGAATGAAATTTGAATAATCTTGTATATATTATCCAAATATGATTTTTTGACCTTTCCGTTTCATTTTAGAAGTAAGTATTCATGTAATTTTTATTGTTTACGTAACAAAATGTAAATATACATGATAATTATATGCATATGTATTAAGTATCTTATCTGAACTTTATTGTCAAGATCAAGAAATTTAATGTACAGTAATTAGATAGTAGATGATAAAATTAGTAAATTTTACATTGTACATTTTACTCTTAAATTTGATAATATAATTCAGTAAAATTTTGTGATATCTTCGGTGCTCATACTTCAGAGAAAATTTGTGTCATAATAAATAATACCGAAACATTATAAGTATGTATTAATTGCCACAACCACAATATCCCAACACAAGAGTCTATGGATTTAAAAGAAAGTTGTTTAGTTGACCCAAGTTATTCACTTAAAAGTCCAAAATCTATAAGTAATCATAATAGTTCCGTCCATTAAATTCCTCCTTATGATGTTTATAATGTAGTGAAAATCTAAAATTTGTCCCACGAAACTATAAAACTTGTTGCGAAATGCTACAACAATACCACTACAAAACAGTTGAAGTTCTGCCAACCATAAGAGGAACATACAGATCACATTAGTTGTGTATGTGTGGTGGTTTGTGGGTGATTGACCAAACGTGTATAAACTGAAGACGAGAAGAATATGGTGCTTTATCCATACTTTAGTAAAAGAGCTAGAATTGGATCAGAGACAATATCATAAGTACTTCCAAATAATAATAATAATGTACCAAGAACGATTTGTTAGAACAAAAAATTAAAAAGCAAAACACAACTTTCTAGAAATGTAAAGGAACCAGAGAACGACTTTCTGTATGCTTAAGGTTAGTAGCAAAAGACTACAATAATGTGCAGCATGAAAAATAAAATAAACTTTATTGAATGAAATTAGCAGACCAGTATTAAAAATCATAGTGATCTTAAAATTTATTAATATAAGAGCACGAAATGGGTTAATATAGTAACTGTAAGGTATTTTACAACGAACAACAAGAAAAGCAATAAAACAACCAGATTTGTAATTGATAAAAAACAAGATGCTGGTAATTCCTGAAAGTGACATAACAATAATTAAATTACCTAAGTGTTCTATTTACATTCTCGATAACACCTAATACCGGCCTCCTCGGGCTAAAATAACTGCCTGGCATCTTCTGAGCATATTCAGAATAAGCCGCCGAATGTTGTCCTGCGGAATATCCTCCCATTCTTGTACCAGTGCAGCTGTTAACTCTCCATGAGTTTCTGGTGCCGCCGGACGGGCCCTGAGCCTCCGATCAAGCTCATCCCAAAGGTTTTCAATAGGATTCAAGTCGGGGTTTAAAGCAGGTCAGTCCATGACTGGAATTCGCTGTTCCTACAGGAAGTTTCTGGTTAGGGCCGCTATGAGGGGTGTCGCATTATCCTGTTGGAAGATGAATCCAGGACCCATAACGATGGCTGCAGGTACCACGTGATCTGCAAGAATTTCTTCTACATACCTCGCAGCATTTAGCCTTCCTGGAACTGCTACGAGGTCCGTTCTGTTATGCAAACTTATGCCTGCCCAGACCATGTCGGATCCAAATCCAAATTTTTCGGTTTCCATGACCAACCCTTTAGCATAACGCTCTCCACGACGAGCCCACACTTTAAGTCGGCCATCACTACGAGTAAGGCGAAACCTAGACTCGTCCGAAAAGAGAACAGACGACCACCGTTCCACATCCCAGTTTGCATGTTCTAAAGTGAACGTTAATCTTGCTCTTCTATGCTCCCGAGTTAAACGCAGTTTGCAGGCTGCCCTACGGGACCTCAGATGATTTTCCCTTAACCTAATCCTCGCAGTTTGGTCAGAAATTTGGATTCCAGTGGTCCTCTGCAAGTTGTTTTTGATGTCTCTTGCTGTAGAAGTGTGTCTACGCAAAGCACAATTGACGATAAAACGATCTTGCCGAGGAGTTGTTTTGCGTTTGCGGCCCTGTCCAGGTCTTCTACTTAGACTTTCCGTTTCCCGTTACCGATTCCACAGCCTTAAAATAATGGAATAACTTACACCGACAACCCTTGCAGCATAACGGAAACTTCTACCATCTTCTATCAAAGCAACTACTTTTGCAACTTCGTTTCCTGAAAGATGTCTCTTTTTGTACCGCAAAGTGTCAATTTTTACTTATGCAACTTATTATGACGTCTACATTCAATTGCCTAGATAAGTCAATTGTCATCACTTTTACATGACTTACTAAATCGATATGATTTAAACTTAGCTGACTTTATTTAGATCTCTTGGCTAAAAAGACTCAACAATTAAGAATATTAAGGCAGGGATGCTTCTTAAGGAGTCATTTCGAACTAGAATAGCTCTAACTTTATAAATATATATAACACAAACTCTACATCTACATCATTTGATTATACTTATATACTAAGAAAGAGAAAATAATAATTTTTATTACATTTAAAAGCAGACATTCATGGGCTGCTTACGCTTCACTTACATGACTATGTTGTACACAAAACTATTAGATACAAAATTATGAGCAAAAAACGAAAAAATCGGTATGGAGAACCATACATGACTTCCATGTTCATTGTATATAACAAAAGAACACTTAAAACAATTATCTAAGTGTCGAGGATTATAAACGGATAAAATTATTCCTTCCCCAATTCAATAATAACCTTGATAATATGGAGCAATTCAGAAGCCTCATCAATTATCTATTTATTATCGGCAATTTTACGAAAAATTGGTTTAGTAATCACGAGAATCTATGAAATTGACGCTATCGTAGGTTACTGCCAACTGTCTACAATAGTTATAAACCCTAGAGTATAAACTATATCGACATATCTTAAAGAAGAAACATTTTTGCAAAATTTCTTAAAATACGAAAATACTTAAGTAAATAAATTTTATTTGCTCTGATCAAATAACATCTTCATTACATGTGCGTCCTGCTTTTCCTGAAGCCTAAGAATGTTCATTATTCAAAGGTAAATCAGAAAATTTCGGTTACAGCATCAAGGTTGCTATGCCACAGAAGTGTCAAATTTATATCTTACTTGTCCCAGAAATTCAAGAGAGCCTATTAGTATATTACCTATATGTTTCTATGACAACGTTTATAACTCGCTCGTTGGATAAGCTACTGCAATGGTTAATAACTTAATAAATAATAGAGTTAGGGAAAAATTGGTAGTAACAAAATTTTTTGGCCTTAAAATACTCAACATTTTTTATTCAAACTTTTTTTTAATATCTCTTATAGTTTGGCCACAATATTTTTTTGAAGAATTAAAATGTTAATAACAAATGAACGCTTAGTTTAATTATTACCAAAATCAATAGGTCTGGAGTCCTCGTCGAGACGCACTTTTCAAAAAAAAATCATTAAAATCGGTTAGTTTTGACGGCAGTTATCGAACGCCAAAGAAATCTCCGGGCACACACACACACAAACAGACACACGCACGCACAGACACGAAGCTAAAAATACTTTTTCTTGAAGTTTTGAAGTTAGTACAATACAAATCTGACCATATCTCGGACACGAATTTTTGTCGGTAATACAATATGTACTTCCATTTCCTTAAAAGGAACATGGAAGTAAAAACAAAACAAAATAAACCATTGAAATAATAATTGAGACCAATCAAATTCACTCCACCAAAAATTGTTCAACTTGTTCTTGAAGACACTCCCACCAATTGCCCCAATTACATCATGTGGGAGGTTGTTCCAGAAATCGACAAAATATTTCCGGACATTTCAAACAAACCGATCCATATACAATTTTATATCATGCCCTGCAATTAAGTGTTCGCACTCAATGCAATAATATTACTTTGCGAACTACCGATAATAACGTTTTTATTTGAATATTTGACATTTTCTGATGATGAGATTGTATAAAAAATCTTGAAACCGGTCAAATATTGAAATAAAAACGTTATTATTGGTAGTTCGCAAAGTAATATTATTTGTTTCATCATGAACTTCTACCAAAAAGTAATTGAAGATAATATTAACTACGTTTCTCAAACAATTACATTTATACGGGGTGTGAAAAAACTACACATGGCGATGTTGATCATAAAATTCTGAGTCAAAAATCTTAATACCAAAATGCTGGTACCATGCTTCCTGAATATTCACGAGGTCTCCAAAGTTTTAAAATGAAGTCTTTTAATAAGTGTTTTCATTCACTATTATGTTGACAGAAAGATCTGCAAATTAGAATAAATAAGAATTGTAAAGATTATTCCTCCGTAAATATTGTTTTTCAGTCTCAACAGCGTGCTTTAAACATTTCTTCATTGAATTATGATTGGAAAAAAATGCATATATGGCAGAAATGTAAAACAATAAATTATTCTAGATTGCTGGAATTTTAAATTATTCCCGTCTTTACACCATCAAAGCACTTATCAAAATTACAGTAGAGCTTTGGGAGGGCTGATGAGGATATTCAGATCTAAAGTGGTGTCAAGAGCAGCAAAAGTCAGAGTATGTATATAGAACGGTCGTACGTCCAGTAGTGCTGTATGGAAGTGAATTGTGGGTCCTAAATAAGACAATGCAGAATAAGTTGGCAATTTGGGAGAGGAAAATCTTAAGGAAAATTTATGGAGGGATAAGAACGGAAAATGGATTGTGGAGGCGAAGGACCAATGAAGAAGTCATGAGGAAGTATGGATACCCAGCTATTTCTCAGGTGTTGAAAGCACAGAGAGTAAGGTGGCTGGGTCATGTAGTCAGGATGCCCGAGGACAGACATGCAAAAAAAGTGTTGTTGGGAGGGGACGGAGGTAAGAAAAGGAGAGGCAGACCAAAGAAAAAATGGTTAGAGGTTGTGAAGGAAGACCTGAAACGGGAAGGGGTTGAAAAATGGACAGAATTAGCAAAAAATAGGACAGAGTGGAGGATTGTTAAGAAAATAGTAACCAGGGGCCTAAATGGCCTGTAGTGTTGTGATATATATATTATGTTGACAGAAAGATCTGCAAATTAGAATAAATAAGAATTGTAAAGATTATTCCTCCGTAAATATTGTTTTTCAGTCTCAACAGCGTGCTTTAAACATTTCTTCATTGAATTATGATTGGAAAAAATGCATATATGGCAGAAATGTAAAACAATAAATTATTCTAGATTGCTGGAATTTTAAATTATTCCCGTCTTTACACCATCAAAGTACTTATCAAAATTACACGTGCTTTTTCTAATTTTTTATCATCGTTGCTTTTCTGGTGGTTAATTATTGTGATTCTGTTTATTTTCGTTCACTATCAATGAATTTTGCGTGCTTCGTTGCCAGCTACTGAATTCTTTCCAGAAGGAAATACGGGGAATAGTGTCACAAAATGGGTTCGAGCTCACTGTAGACGACATGCAGTCATGAAAGTCAGATATGTAGGTAAGGAAAAGCAAGGTTCCCAACACAAAGTCCTGCGGCACCAGACTTACTACCTCATACTAGACCTCATAATAGTCCGACAGAGTTTCTCTTCGAACTATAAGGAACCATCTAATCTATTTCCAGAGCGGGCCTCGTATATGCAGGTGATCCAGCTTCAGGAGCAGCCTTATAAAAGGTGGGCCATATATATATTGAATTATAAATTAGCAATGAGAAAAAGAAAAATTGAATTTGTTATTATTTATTTTATTTCATGTGATACAATGTTTATTCCGATTAAGTAGGAAAATGATTTCATTCAAGTGGCTACCTCGGCTGGCTCGGCAGTAGCCCATCCTGGAACACCAATTTTCGAGCACTTTATTAACAGTTTGAGGGATTTGAGCTTGAAGGTTTTGTTTGAAGTGGTCAATTATTTGAGGATTGTCCGCATAAACTTTATCCTTCAATGCGCCCCAAAGAAAGTAGTCGAGTGGTGTTAAATCAGAAAATATTATTTTTCTTGCAAAATCAGGATCATCGTTCAACTTGTTTAAAGGCCATTCAGCGAAGCGAAAACGTTGTTGATGGTCAACTTGCTTCAACTCCTGAACGAGCTGGACTTTGTACGGATACATTCCAAGATCTTTGTGCAGAATCCTCCTCAAAGTGGTAAGGCAAATGTTGAGTTATCGACTTCTGCGCCGAGTTGATGTGGACGCGTTAAGACGCACACTTTCGGCCACAGCAGCGATTGCTTCAGGTGTACGCCTAGGATGAGCATGTGGAACATGTTTCACGTCCACCAGCATTCCACTTCTGCGCACTTTATCGATAAAATTCTTAATTCCTTGGTTTGACGGCGCCTCATTTCTTCCAAATTTTCTACGCAGATTTCGTGCCGTCTCGGCAACCCCAGAGCCACCCTCAAAGTAAGTTTTGAGTATTTCTAAACGTTGATCCAAATTAAAGCGATACATATTCTGTCAGTGGAAGGTTAAAACTAAACAACTGTCAACAATTCATGGCACTCTATTCGACAGCGTCATTAATATCACGTAGTTTAAAATTCAACATATATATGGCCCACCCGTTATGTGGTACACGGTCAGAAGCCTTTTCAAAATCTGCATATTTCACAGTTAACATCACTGTACAATAAGTAACCGCAGATCATAGAAAATGAATGTTAATATGTGAAAAAGTATAACGTATCGTTAAACTGCTGCTCTAGGCCTGTAGGGACACAAAAACTCATCATCATAAGGTTCTCAGTCCGAAGACTGGTTGGACGCGTACCTCCATTCTTTTCTATCCTGAGCTAACCTACGCATTTCCCTAAAAGTAGAACATCCTACATCCCTAACTATTTGAGAGCAGTAGTCTAATCTAGGCCTACCCCTACCTCTTTTTATTCCTATCTCTGACTCTAGTATGTCACGAACTATACCTTCGTGTCTTAGAAGGTGTCCTACCATCCTATCTCTCCTACTCTTTATTGTTTTCCATACCTTTCGCTTTTCCCCAACTCTTTCTAATACTTCCCTATTGCTAACCTTATCTATCCACGGTATCTTCATCATGCGTCTGTAGCACCACATTTCAAACGCTTCTACTCTTTTTCTATCCGCTTCTCCTATTGTCCAAGTTTCGCACCCGTATAATGCCGTACTCCATACATACGACGTTAAGAGTCTCTTCCTAGTCTCTATATTAACCGTTCTCGAGCATAACAGTTGTTTCTTTTTGTTAAACGCAACTCGGCCCTGCGCCATTCTTTGTTTTATATCTTTAGTGCTCCTACCGTCTTGAGTTATTTTACTTCCTAAGTAGCAGAAATCCGCGACCTCCTCTATCTTCTCATTTCCAATTTGTATTTCCATTTTAGTTCTATTTTCACATCCCCTACATACCAAAATTTTAGTTTTCTTTTTATTGATTTTCATGCCGAAGCCCTGTGTCAAAACTGCTTCCATTTCATTCAAAGCCCCTCCTAATTCTTCTTTGCTAGATGCTAACACTGCTATATCATCCGCAAATCTGAGCATGTTAATAGTTTGGCCCTGTACATTGATCCCTGAGGCTGTTCTTTCCTTAACAATATTAATCGCATCTTCGATATATAAGTTGAAAACTAGAGGTGACAATGCACATCCCTGTCTCACTCCCTTCCGGATATCTACTTCCCTTTGTTCCTGCTCACATTCTATAACTGCCTTTTGCTCTTTGTAGAGATTATGTATTATTCTTCTGTCCCTGTATTTCATCCCTACCTTTCTCAGCACTTCGAACATCTTCCCCCATTTTACGTTGTCGAAGGCTTTTTCTAAATCTACAAATCCTATATAGACGCTCTTTCTCTTTTCTATCGTTTTTTCTATAATTACTCGTAAAGCTAGAATGGCCTTGCGCGTTCCTCTATTTCGTCTAAATCCGAACTGATCTCCTAATATTTCTTCCGCCTTTTTCTCCATCCTTCTTTGCACAATTCTAGTTAAAATTTTTGACGCATGGGAAGTTAAACTGATAGTTCTAAAATTTTCGCATCTATCCGCGCCTTTTCTTTTTGGCAAAGCTACTATGATGTTCCGTTTGTAATCTTCTGGAATCTCGCCTGTCAGGTATATGCGACTAACTAGTTTAAATAAACGATCTATTACCTCTTGACCTGCGCACTTTAAGATTTCTGCCTGCAAGGCATCTATACCTGGTGCTTTATTATTCCTTAAACTTTTTAGTGCTATCTCAAACTCTTCTCTCATTATAGGACTCCCTAGGTTATCCCCCTCTACACTGCTTTCGCTTTCTAATATATCTTGCACTTCCTGTCCCGCATATAAGTTTCCCAAATATTCTTTCCACCTATCTGCCTTCTCCCCACTTCCGATTAGGATATCTCCTGCCTCATTTCTAATGTTTTTGGTACTAGATCCAATTTCTCTAAAATTTCTCCTAATTATTTTATATGCTTCATCAGTCTTTCCTACTTCGAATTTATCTTCCATTTCTTTGCATTTATTATCGATCCATTGCTCTTTCGCTTTCCTACATTCCCGAATAATTTCCCACTTGATCGCCTTATATCTTTGTTTCCCTGTTTCATCTAACCTATTTTTATATTTTCGCCTTTCCTCTATTAGACTCACAATATGTTTTGTTATCCAGGGTTTCCTACTTTCATTCTGTTTATGACCCAAAATATCCCTAGCTGAGGAAACTAAACTATTTTTAATGCAATTCCATTCTGCCTCTATGTCCCTAACAATATTTCCACCCGTGCCCTTTAGTGCTTCGTTTGTCTTTTTCTCGAACTTATTGCGCGTATCATCATCTTTTAGTTTCTCTGGGTCAAGATACCTTCTTCCGCTTCTTTTTTTCAAAATCTTAAATTTAAGATTGGCTTTCATAACGACTATGTTGTGATCACTATCTATATATGCTCCTGGATAACTTCTCAACTCAAACAGCCTTTATACAATTACTTTATAAAAGAAATTTATTTAAAAACATGCAACATTTATGAGTATTCTAATTGAAACGTGTGACTTGCACTATAAACAGAAAATACAGACTAGCTTGATGTGATGATTGAAATGGACCAGATATTCGATATGTTTTTGAACTACCTGACCGAAAAGATGTTTATTGAGTTTGTATTTGTTCGCTTACGTACTAATCTTGCATATACTGAAACAGAAAAAGTTATAAAATATCATACAATTTCACCGCTGCAATATTTACTTGAAGCATCTTGTGGAGTTAAAGGTTTTTCAATGACTTTTTCTATAACCTGGATCCAGTGATCCCTATCACTTTCCGTTTCTGCAGATAAATTATATATACGTTCTGGAGTATGCATCGTAAAAGAAAATCCTTGGTCTTTCACTCCAGGAACTACCCCTATTCTAACACTAAATCCATCCAAACAGTGTCCTAGAATATACACATACATATATTAAAGTATGAATTATTTTCAACTGTTCTCCGACATTCTGTAGAAAAACTTTCTCTTTCCTGATCAAGTGAGAATTTATAAGAAAACTTATATTCAATCCTGGCTGCATAATACAATAATAATTATTTATTTACTTACCTAAAAAGATTTCTCCTTTAGGATGAGCATCAAGTGGCTCATCATGATACATTAATTTTCTATTATCAAGAGTAAACCACCTTTTCTTAAACCCGTCACTAATTCGTGGTCCAGTCTTCCAAAGCCAACCTTCTTTAGAAAAATCTTCAGTCAAGTGTCCTACTAAATCAGCCTCATTTGCAGACGGGTATGCTACTTGAAGTCTATGTAACTTGGCACATCTTATTGCCATGTACCAATTTGTAATGGTTTCAGGATCTTCATGATACACGTAAATATGCCGCGTACTACCATCTTTCAGAAACGTCAACTGTAACGATGTGGGATATTTAATTTTTTCAGGTGCGAACACAACATTTAATTCAGACAGTTTTAAAATTGCTTTGGGATCTTTGTTCTCTTTAACAAAGTACTTTAGAGTATCTTCAGCCTCTGATAGAATAAACTTCCTCGGATGGTATCGGCTATCTTCCTTGCCGCGTTTCATCAAGAATCCTTGCATAGATCCACTTATGTAACTTTGGCGTTCAGGATGACAAAATTCTTCTCTTTGGTATTTAGCTCGGATCCATTGTTCAACGAGAACTCTAAAAATATTACTAAAATAATCACTTGCACAATACAAGTTTTCTGTTTTGAATTGACACCAGAATAAGACAAAATGGGTGCACATTCACCTGCTTTATTGAAACGTGTAAATTTACCAAGCCTATCCAATTAGATCTCTTACCCCACAGATGTTCTAGAAAGCTTGAGAAAAGGGAAAGTTGACTAATATGATTATTGCTTAATAACGTTTATGAGAGAAATTCAAGGTATATTTTCGAGATTTTTTGAACACAGATGAACTTTTACATTATTTCCGGGGGGTAAACCGCTGGCGTAAAAATGTACACCATAAATCCTTTTTAAGGATATAATCTCTATAATTCACCAATAATTCCTGTAATTCTTTAATAAATCCCATAAATCCTCCGTACATCCTCTTAATTCCGCGGAATTTCTGTAAATACTCCGTAATTCCCCTATAATTCCCATAAATCCTCAATAATTCCTGTAATTCCTATATGGATTCCTAAGATTTTAACGAGAATTTTAAACACTTATATAGGCTATTTACTATATGCATATTTACTCATAAGAGGATGCACAGTCAGTATACTGGGTGTTTGCTTATATTTTGAGATTTTTACATGGCACATGTCTTTCTTGATATATTTGAAGTAGGTATTTGTATCGAAAGATAATGAACAGAAATAATGAAAGTATAGAAACTTAAAAGCCCATACTACAGAAATTTATAAAACTGTTCAACATGTAAAGCGAGAAAAAGCAATGCGGATTGATAATAAATGCAAAGAAGTGGAACGTACGTTCGAAGTAGGAAAAACTGACGTAGCGTATAAAATAATTAGGAGAAATTTCAAAGAAATTGGAATTAGCAGCAAGAATATTAGAAGCGAGGCAGGTGACATCGTAATCGGAAGAAAGGAAGAGGCAAGGTGGAAGGAATATTTGGGAATCTTATTATGCGGGACAAGAACTAGGAGATATATTAGAAAAGGAAATCAGTGTGGAGGGGAATAACTGAGGGGATAACCTAGGCTGTCCTATAATGAGGGAAGAGTTTGAACTAGCATTAGAAAATTTAAAAAAGAATAAAGCACCAGTAGTAAGCGGATTGCAGGCAGAAATTTTAAAGTCTGCCGGTCAAGAGGTAAGAGAGAGAGTCTATTTCGGGGTCTATTTAAACTAGTTAGCCATATACGCAACATGTGACATTCGAGAGATTACAAAAGGAAAAACATTCGATTTTCCAAAAAGAAAAGGCGCAGATAAGTGTGGAGATTTTAGATCAGTTTAACTTCCCAAGCGCCAAAAATTCTGACTAGAATTTTGCAAGGAAGGTTGGAGAAAAGGACAAAAGAAATATTAGAAGAAGATCAGTTCGGATTTAGACGAAGTAGAGGAACGCACGAGGCTATTCTAGCTTTACTAACAATTATAGAAAAACAATAGAAAAAGCCTTCAGTAACGTAAGATGGGAAAAAATGTTCGAAGTGCTCAGAAAGGCAGAGATGAAATAATATAGGGACAGAAGAATAATAAATAATCTCTACAAAGAGCAAACGGCAGTTATAGAATTTGAGCAGGAACATAGAGAAGTAGATATCCGAAAGGAAGTGAGGCAGGGATGTGCGTTGGCTCATCTAGTTTTCAACTTATATAACGAAGATGCGATTAATCCTGTAAAGAACAGAACAGCTTCAAGGATTAATGAACAGGACCAAACTATTAGCATACTCAGATTCGCGGATGATATAGCAATGTTAGCATACAGGAAAGACGAATTAGAAATAGCTCTAAACGAAACGGAAGCAGTTTTGATAGAGGGATACGGCATGAAGAGGGCGTGAAAATATAACTAAAACTAAAATACAAATATGTAATAGGAATTGAGAAAATAGAGGAGGTCGCGGATTTCTACTACTTAGGAAGTCAAATAACTGGCGATAGTAGGAGCACTAGAAATATAAAAAAAAGAATAGCGCTGGGCCGAGTTGCGTTTAACAAAAAGAAACAACTTATGCTCAGGAACGGTTAATGTAGAAACTTGGAAGAGACTCTTGAAGACGTATATATTGAGTACGGTACTATACGGGTGCGAAACTTGAACAACAGAAGAAGCGGATCGAAAAATAATAGAAGCATTTGAAATGTGGTGCTACAGACGCATGATGAAACATGAAGGAATAGTTCGCGACAGACTAGAGTCGGAGAGAGGAATAAAAAGAGGTAGGGGTAGGCTCACATTAAGGCGGGTTACAGATCTGAGCACGTACGCGTATGAGGCAAGCCGAGGACGCATGAGCATTCAGATGTGGACGTGCTCCCGAGGTGCGGCAAACTGCCTCGTTCTGTGCGTCGTGCGGCCTCGCCCCGATCCGTTTGTTGGCGGTACATCAAAGGCCGTGCGTGCTCAGTCTGGACGCGGGATATTGTACATAGCCGCACCGAACTACTTTTAACGTACGCTCGCGTGCTCGCGAATTCATTGGATCAGTGGCACGAGGCATTCGGTTCGGCCTCGGCTTGCCTCATACGCGAACGTGCTCAGATCTGTACCCGTCTCTAGACTACTTCTCTCAAATAGTTGGGGATGTAGGATGTTATACTTTTAGGGAAATTTGTAGGTTAGCTCAGGATAAGTAACCAGTTTTCGAACGGAGAAATTTATGGTGATGTAAATTTACAGTAGAATCCGACATGAAGTGAGAACTATGGGCATATTTAGATTAATAACTTCTACAATTTGTTGTCGAATATCAACTAAGGTATTAATTTCTTGCAGATTAATTTGTTTCTTAGGAGCCCTTCTCAGAGCGCGAACCAACTTGTCTGGCAACTTACTGCGCATGTGCATAAATTGCTGCCAACGGTTATTTCTCTTGTAATTCCCAATAAATCCCCTATAATTCCTAATAAATCCCTTGTAATTCACGATAAATCCCAATAATTCTCCATAATTCCTTAAAAATTCCCATAATTCCTTATAAATCTCCATAATTCCTTTTAAATCCTGTAATTCCTACATAGTGTACACCATAAATCCCCAGCGGTTTACCCCCAGATTATTTCCTTTTCTCTTCAACAGCCGCATCATTTAAAAAGCAAACTGAAAAAGAAAAGAACTTTTTCAGTCACTTTTTCTCCTGTATGATTACGAATATTTTGTATGATGTATCATAACCAGCTTATTTTATTAAACACTACGCATTTTTATTTGCCGGATGATTTTTGGACATATAGTTTTCAGTTTCTTTGTTTTTACAGTGAAATTATGGCATCCAAGTCCAGGGGCCAAGGGGCCAATCAGGATTTCGGGACCTGACTAAAAAGTCCTGGGTCTAGTCCCGCAGTCCCGAATATATTAATAGTCAGGGAGCAAGGAACTCTAATTCGACAACCTCTATACAACTCGAACACACACAAGAAAATGAAGCTGATTCTTAAGTAAAATGATCTGCCGGATTCGAATTTTGAGGTCGCGAAATGATCGGGAATTGCGAAAATGCCGGAAAATCGATTTTTCCTAAATAAATTTTCGACCATTTTTAAAATTTTTCTCGTATTTTAGCAACGAAAAGAGTTAGAGATCTGTTTTCGTGGAATATGCACTGAAGTGTGCTGATCATCACAGTGTACTTACGTTGCCTCTACAATTTTCCAATTTTATATAAAAAAAAATGGTTTCTTGCTAGACCACAAATTTGTGTAATGTATTTTTCATGCACCGGGTAAGCAATCTTATTTTTCGGAATTAACATATACATATGCGAGACCAAACACGGACAAAGGCTCTAAATTATTTTTGGTGAAGAAACGAAACATTAATGTTGTTGCTAAAAAAAGTTACAAGGAGTTAAAACATAAATAATTAGTGCGCGCTAGCCGCGCTGAGCCGTGTAGTAGTGGTTTATGTGCGGGTGTAAAAACACTGCATTAATATCCAGAACATTCGTATTTTTTATTTCGACAAATTGCATTTCCCTTCACATAAACATGATATTATACATTGCACATTAGATTTCATGCATGCACATCGAAAAAAACAAGTAAAATTTTAACATTTACACAATCCAGTTTAGAGCTATTTGTGAATATTATTGGCATAATAACGTCATTTTCCATGTACCATCCATATTCCAGGATGTTTGGAGTATTTGGGCTTATTTGCCAAGCAGTTTTATATACAGCACATTGAAAAAAGCTCTTTTAACATGAAAGTTAAATGCGTTTTCCGTAGGAGGCAGATCTCTGAAAGCAAAACATATCATTTTTCTGATGAGACAAAAATTGGATTAGTGAATGATTATCGACGTGAAAGGGTCTCTAGGGGACCGAGACGACAAGAAAGACTTACTTTTGCCAGAGAAGTTGTTCCTTATCAAGGCGGAACAGTAATGTTTTGAGGGGGGTATAATGTATGGTCGTCGCACTCCAGTTATTCACGTGCCGCAAACCATGACGGGAAACATTTACGTCCAAAACATTATTCAACCAAAATCCTTCCATTGGAGAAAATTTCGTTTTTATAGACGATAACGCCACGCCCCACCGCACAAGAAGGGTTGCCAATCTGCTACAGGAAGGGAATATTCCAAGAATGAATTGGCCAACAAACTCACCTGACTTGAATCCTTGTGAGAACGTGTGGGATATGCTAAAAAGGGCCATTTTAAATAGAGATAACGCCCCTTTCCTCCTTCAGGAGCTAATTGTTGCTGCTCAAGAAGAATGGAACAACATACCGCAGGAAGCCATTAATAACCTTTTTATTGGAATGTACAGACGTATTAATGTTTTACTCGAGAACAGAGGAGGACATACTTGTTATTGACATCTTCGTTTCTCACATTTGGGAAGACTTTGGTCTTTTCAAAAAAAATTAATTCGGACATTTTCTTAAATTTAATTCCTGGCCGTGTACTCCTTCCATGAAAATAACCTTACATGTGATAAAGCATTTCAATAAAATGTAGAATTGAATCCACATATACTTGTTAGTATTATTTTTGCTTATGTTTTAAACTATTTCAGGGGGCCAAGAGTTTCAGCTATGTGTGTATTAACAAGGATAAAAGCGCCCGATCCCATGTCAGTACCTATCAAGTCATCAGCGCGGCTAGCGTGCACGAATTATTTATGTTTTAACTCGCTGTAACTTTTTTCAACAACAACATTAATGTTTCATTTCTTCACCAAAAATAATTTCAAGCCTTTGTCCGTGTTTGGCCTCGCATATGTATATGTTAATTCCGAAAAATAAGATTACTTACCCGGTGCATGAAAAATACATTACACAAATTTGTGGTCTAGCAAGAAACAATTTTTTTCATAAAATTGGAAAATTGTAGAGGCAACGTGAGTACACTGTGATGATCAACACATTTCAGTGTATATTCCACGAAAAAAACAGATCTGTAACTCTTTTCGTTGCTGAAATACGAGAAAAGTTTTTAAAATGGTCGAAAATTGATTTAGGAAAATTTTAGGAAAAACCGATTTTCCGGCATTTTCGCAATTCCCGATCTTTTTGCGACCTCAAAATTCGAATCCGGCAGATCATTTTACTTAAGAATCAGCTTCATTTTCTTGTGTGTATTCGAGTTGTATAGAGAGTGTTTAAAACGCATTTTTCAGGCGGTCTGCTCCCCGACTATAAATAGGCAGATTTTTATCTTATTTACGATGTGACTAGCACGAATGGTGAATAAAACAACTGTCTAGCATGAAAAAAACCGTTGCAACTTTTATTAGAGTATGGTACGTCGGTGGCGGTTACCATATAATATCGCGTGTTCGATGGGCAGGAGAAACGAAGAAGAATACGTAGACTACTAAGTCGTTTATTAGTCTGTGTGTTACGTTACATGTGTTGATGAATGAATGAATATATATTTACAGTGCGTGTTCTAGTTATGATACAATAGTGCCAGGTAAGCGTTCTACATTTTATTAAGGTTACTATACTACAATTTCTACACACGAAAAGAATGTGTAGCGTCGGCATCTTCACTCGAGTTCCAATTCAGTAAAGTGGGTCGAGGATATTTCCAGTGGCGTAACTGACGCCACAAGAGCATAACAAAATAAATATGTACCTAACATAAAAACACAAAAGAAAAATGTACCTACATAGGGTACATAAATAAAAGGAAATAGATATAAAAGACTTATAAAAGAAACAGAATGAAAGGCCCTTACGTCGTTTGATTGAAATAGAATTTTAAGGCGACTATCTCATTCATGAATTCATTCCCCCGAGAGCTTACTTTGGTGGCGAAGTAACCAGCAACTGAAAAAGCCCGCTCCGATTCAACGCTTGTAGGGGGAATAGTTGACAAATATTCATAAGCCTTCTGCAAGAACTGGCAACGAATACCCCCGTTTTGAAAAAAGGCCATTTCCTTTTCTATAACTGTTTTAAAGCTGCCTTAACCTGATGGAATGACAGCTGTTGGTGACAGCATTTTTGCGTTGTTCAGTGCCATGTCTAATTTTTCTTTCAATAATGTAAAGTGAACTACATTTTGGTGAAGCTGAGCAAGAGAAATTTCTTCATCGGACTCTTCCGCTTCCATTTAAAGAAACAACCTTTTCACCAATTTTCTGATAAACGTTGGGGGACTGCATCTGCTGGAGAAAACAATTCTCTCGAAGTAGGCAGGTAATCTTTGGGGTTGGTGAGGTAACTCATTAGTCATTACTTGGGAATCTGTAGTTCTTCTCTGATTCACGTGGTCTTTAAGTGAATCGAACAAACGAATACTTAAGGGGCCATTAATTTGTTTCAGCTTCCCAAACATAAATTTGAAAGCAATATTAGCTGTGTAAAGATTTGCATCACTGCGACACAAAGCTAACAATTCACAATATTCCTGTCAAAATTTCAAAATCGGCATCCTCGTCGGCATCACTCAATGTATTTAGAATGGCAAGGTCGATTAGGGTTTTCTGGATGTAATCTTTCAAAAGGATATAACGATTTAACATGTCGATCAAAATATTCCAACGTGTCCTGCAGTCTAAAGTGAACTGCAACTCTTTCTTGTGTTTCTCTTTCACATATTTTTGCAAGGCAATGTTTTTAAGGGACGATTTTCTAAATAGTCTCACAATCCTGCATACTTCTTTTACAAGAAAGTGGATGTTATAATCCAATGTTAATTCAAATTCCTCTTCTGGGTCATCAACAACATCAAGTCTTCCAGTTTCATCTTCTTCATTTTCGTTATCAGCTTGCTCATAGTCATTTCCACTGTTTCTGGATTTTGCCTCCAGCCCTCACGAGGGACGAAAATGTAGGAGTACCTATTGTATATTCCATCGTGATCATTTATTGTGGTATCTACTGAAATCTTGCAAGAAATTTTCGTATCTAACAAAAGTCAATTTTCAGATGAAGCATATGAGTTTTTAAAACAGTCATAAAATTTAAAACTCATTTTTCTTGCATTCAGTGACGCTTTTGGACATTTGATGAAATTTAAATTTAATAAAACAGAAATTTATGAATAACTCAAAACCCTTTTTTCTACATACATAATTATTATTACCCTTCGGTTTAAATCAGGGTTGAGCAGATTTAAATCAGATGATTTTTTTGAAAAAAAATAGTTGATTTAAATCAAGTGGTCAATAAGAAAAACAAAAAAGTACTTAAACATTATATTAAATATAATGTTAGTACTTCTTTGTTATTTTAGAAATAAATTAGAATGCAAAAGAAACATTTAAAACACATAAATATTAATATACAAAATTTATTTATTTTCATTGTAATATTTAAACAAAAATACCAGTTTTGATGCTCTCTCAACTCCCAGTCTGTTCCTTAATTTAGAATGAACCAATCCAAAAGAGGAAAACACTCTCTCAACTGAAGCTGAGGAAGCCACACTGCAGATTATCTGTTTTATTATAACTAAAACTTCTTTAATATCAGGGACGTTTTTTTGCGATGTCCACCATTCTACAGCAGAGACTTTACTCAGTATTTCTTCGGAAAACATGATTTTTGTAAAAGGATCCGATTCTGCTCGTAGTTTTATAATTATGGGGAGCAATCCACTGCCCGGATAAACTTCCGCTGCTATTGTTAAGGCCTCTTCGATTTCGCTTTCTGTTAATTTAATATCTTCACTTCTTTTCGTTGGATTCAATAAATATGATAAATAGTGAAACGGTGTTAGAGATTGTTTATATCTTTTGTAAAAAAATTTTAACTGATTTAGAGTTACGTCGGTCTGTATAAAAATAGTTTCTAATTTTTTCCATTCTTCTACAGCATCAGATAAAAATGCATCTCTTGCTTGTAGTCTATCAAGTGCTACAGCTATAGGCTTTAAAATTTTTAAAAAATCTTCTGCCACTCTTTCAAGATGAATATTAGAAACTTTCTCAAACACAATTCTGTCGATTTGTCGATTTTCTTCGCATATTTTTAGGAGTTTCGGCCATTCACTAATATATACTTCTAAGCAGTCTGCGAGTGTATTCCACCTCACATCTTGGGGCATAATCAAAGCTTTCCCACCCTCGGCCTTGTATTTTGCACTTGCTAGATGGTTAGAGCGAAAATATTTAACTACATGGACAACATGTGCCTTAATGTCATTGATTTCTAAATCTTTCGCAAGTAGGTTTAAAATGTGTGCTGAACAACCATAGGTAATGTTACATTTAGTTACTTCTCGAAGATTTTCTCGCATTTTCTGCATGTTTGATGCATTGTCTGTGACAAAACTGGAGACAGTACAGTTATATTGGGACCTACATTTTTTAATTAAATTAACAGCCAGGTCTGTCAAATATTCCGCAGTATGTGGATATCCAGATGTATCTATTGTGTCAAATAAAAAAGTGTGGCCATTTTCTGCTGTTACACTTGCACATATGATTGGTTCATTATGTACATTTGACCAGCCGTCAATAGACATAAATACCGAAGAATTTTTCAGTTGCGAAAAACATTTTTCTTTTTCTTCCGAATGCACAGTATCCCAGCAATGTGGAGGAATCTAAACCTCGAAGGCGGTGTATATCCAGGCCGTAACATTTCAATTGCCTTTTTTACATGGGGTTGTTCTATACATCTAAAACTGGTGTTGGTGGCATAAATAGCTCTTGCAATTTGTTTATCTAATGCATTTTTTTGATCTTTGGTAGTACAGTACAGACTCGATAATCCGGATCAATAAAAACATGGGCGATCCGGATTATTGAAAAATCTGGATTATTAAATCAATCTATATTTGTTAATAAAAGAACTGAACAAGAGGGATTTTTAATTATTTCATTGTAAAAACATACAAAACAGGTAAAATTAACATAAAAACACTTTTGCATAATTGCTTCTACTACATTAATAAATAAAGTCTGTAATTTTAGTTTGGCTGACCTTCTGCTGACTCAAACAAAATGCTCGATGCCTGAGTATTAACAATTCATTTAGGGGTGCGTTGTTCTTTTCAGCCCAATCTATACATTGTTGAATGCTTAAATCTGTCTAATCGGCTTCTGTGAATTCAGGGCATGGGGTAAAGAGCATTTATACAGTGTTGAAAAATAGTAAAGGTACACTTTCGTTTGCGCCGGTAGATGCGGCACGTAACGGCGGCCGACACGTGCGACGGACACAGTCGCATTTGAGCGTGAATGTACCGGCCGGCAGGTGAAACGCACAAACGAGAGCAGTTCTATTTAAATACTAATGGAGAAGTACAACGGGTGTGTCGGCTGCCGGTACACGCCGCGTCTACCGGCGGCGGCGCAAACGAAAGCGTACCTTTAGTCGTAAATTTTGAATTTCATCAAGCAAAGTCGTTAATGTCAAAATGTTCTGGAACTCCAATGCGACGGCTCTTTATAGACGTCGGTATATTTCCTTTGCAAAACAAAGAAGCCGCCTCGGCATCCATAAGCTGCAAGGAAGTGTGCGGATTGCCGGCATTTTTATTTTCACCCTTTGATACCCTCGCCGCCACTCCCAGTTGACCAAAATCAACTTGTACCAGTGGAGCAGCCAGCATAAAATCGGAAAAAGAATTTAAAATGTATTTTTGTACAATCAGGACAAAAATGTACTAGATTCATACATTTGTACTAGCTGTGGCAACGCTGATTCGGGTTCGCCGCCGAACGCCTGATTTGGCAAGTATTTGGGGATTGGTTAGAAAAACACGTTAGGAGGGGGTGACGCGCCCGCAAAGCGTTTAAAAGGTACGTTAGAGGCGCATTCGTATTACCGAAACTGAAATTATCCGGATTACAAAGTATGCAATGCAATCAAGGAACTATCCGGATTACAGAATAATCCGGACTAAAGGATCCGGATTAATGAGTCTGTACTGTATGTACTATAAATGAGAACATGGTGGACTGTGAAGATCTTGATGAAGATAACATACGACTGTCAATTTTCTGTTGGACTGCCACATTAAAATTTTCAATTTCGTAGTATGAAGTGCTGGGAACTGAACCTGAATCAGGTTGACATTCGGAGCGTACATTTTCAGTTGCTTGTTCTATGAAAGGGATGCTTAAATTGCTATTTGTTTCTGAATCACTGTCGGTGTTACTTCCAGTTTCAACACTCTGATTAGTTGAAGTACTTGCAGTTACTGGCAATACAGTTGCAATGGTTTTGGAACACTTGTCGTAGTGTTTTTTAAACGAGCTACAAGACCCTGAATTTCTTGGTTACATTTTTTGCAAACAGCTCTACTACCAGATTTACCTTCAAATTAATCACATACGCGTTATTATAAAAATTTAAAAAAATGTAATGAAAATACCTTTCAATTTGTTCGATGTTTCTACAAAGTGCTTCCATATGGTATGTTTTTTTCTTCCAGACATTTTAACAAATACTTATAGAATAATACTAACAATAAGAAAACGGCAAGCAGGATGCGCAGAGCGCAGTATACACCAATAGAATTTTCAACAACACCGACAGAAGCAATACAACTATAGAATTAGGGATTTCCCGGGATTCCCCTATTTGTAAAGCCCCGCGTAGGAACTCTGCACTCTATTGAAAAGATATTTTTAGCAGATACCTGCGTTGTATATTGTTAGGCTGGGTTACTGCTGTTACTACTACTAGTTAGATGGCGCATCTTACGCTGTTGTTTTTATTTCTTGGGAGCATTCTACATTTGATTTAAATCAAAAAAATAGATTTTTTTGATTTTTATAAAAAAATCGTGATTTTTATCCACCCTGGTTTAAATACGGCAAAATTAAATGCTGAAGAATACATCAGTCATGGACTCTTCCAGTGGGAAATTATTTGGAATTGTAGGAAAGCGAAAGAACAGTGGACTGATAAATGCAAAGGAGTGGAAGATAAGTTCGAAGTGGGAAAAACTGATGAAGCATATAAAATAATTAGGATAAATTTCAGAGAAATTGGAATTAGCATCAAGAACATTAGAAACAAGATAGGTGACATCCTAATCGGAAGAGAGGAAAAGGCAGACAGGTGGAAGGAATATTTGGGAATCTTAGATACGAGATAGGAACTAGGAGATATATTAGAAAAGGAAATCAGTGTAGAGGGGGATAACCTAGGCTGTCCTATAATAAGCGAAGAGTTTAAGGTAGCATTAGAAAGTTAAAAAAACAATAAAGCCCCAGGTGTAGACGGATTGCACGCAGAAATTTCAAAGCGTGCAGGTCAAGAGATAAGAGTGTTTATTTAAACTAGTTAGCCGTATATACGAGACAGGTGAGATTCCAGATTACAAAAGGAACATCGTGGTCACTTTGCCAAAAAGAAGAGGCGCGGATAAGTGAGAAAATTTTAGAACAATCAGTTTAACTTTCCACGCGTCGAAAATTTTAACTAGAATTGTGCAAAGAAGGATGAAGAAAAGGGCGAAAGAAATATTTGAAGATCAGTTCAGATTTAGACAAAGTAGGGGAACGTGCAAGGCCATTCTAGATTTACGAGTGATTATTGAAAAAACAACTGAAAAGGAAAAGAGCGCCCATATAAGATTTGGAGATTTAGAAAAAGACTTCGACAATGTAAAATGGGTGAAGATGTTCGAAGTGCTCAGAAAGGTAGGGATGAAATGTAGGGGCAGAAGAATAATGCATAATCTACAAAGAGCAAACGGCGGTTATAGAATTTGAGCAGCAACAAAGAGAAGTAGATATCCGGAAGGGAATGAGACAGGGATATGCGTTGTCACCTCTACTTTTCAACTTCTATATCGGAAATGTGATTAATATTGTTAAGGACATAACAGGCTCAGAAGCAACAAAAAGAAACAACTGTTATGCTCGGGAACAGATAATGTAGAAACTTGGAAGAGACTCTTAAAGACTTATGTATGAAGCATGGCATTGTGTGGGTGTGAAACTCTGATATGTATTAGGAAAAGCGGATGAAAAAAGAATAGAAGCATTTAAAATGTGGTGCTACAGACACATGATGAAGATAATATGGATAGATGAGGTTAGCAATAGGGAGGAATTAGAAAGAGTTGGGGAAAAGCGAAAGGTATGGAAGTCAATAAAGAATAGAAGAGATACGATGGTAGGACACCTTCCGAGACATGAAGAAATAGCTGATGACATACTAGAGTCGGAGATAGGAATGAAAGTAGTGGTAGGCCCAGATTAGACTACTACTCTCAAAAAGTTGGTGATGTAGGATGTTCTACTTTTAGGGAAATGCGTAGGTTAGCTTAGGAATGAGAAAGGATAGAGGTACGCGTCCAACCAGTCTTCAGACCGAGAACTTTATGATATTGGACAATTCACCTACTATTTAGCTTAAATTTTTCAGTGGGGACTTTGTTATTCCATGAGGAAATTCTGCATGCAACGATGTTCAACATGTACATAGGTAATAAACAAAAAGACTTACTGTGGATCACCTTCCTTAGGTTTTCTGTAACAGGGAGGCACACGTTCCTCATATTTTAATCTAGCAGTCATATTACCAATTTCCTTCATTCTCTCAACTTGAGAATCTTCCCAACGGTCGAGTTTTAAATGTTTTACTTTGCTTACGTGCACACCAATACCTCTGTGAACCCCAGCGCATCGAAAACATATGAATATTCCTATGTTGTACGAAGCCCATTCTGGATCTAAAAAAATATTCCAATTTTATTCTTGGGTTGATTCAGTTTGTAGGGTCGCTATTGAAATCATGCTTATTTTATATATTTATGTACTTTGCAGAATTTGGGATCATCAATAAGCCGTTAGGAAATATAATTTTCCTAAATAAATGGTATACGAGTGAGGCTGAAAAACAAAAAACATATTGTAACTTTTTGGCCCCACATCAAAAATATATACGCTGCAAGCTGCCTATTTTACCCCAGGCTCTATCCTAGATACTCTTTTCCTTAGGCTGAGTCGACCCAGAGGAGGAAACACTGTCACATATAATTACTGCAGACACTGGGGTTTGAACCTGCAGCTGCTGTATTTGCAGTCTAACGCTCTTCCATGCAAATGTCATGTCCACACATTCTTATTTTGTATAATTTATGTTTAACCCTGAACTTACTATCGTAGGTAATATAACAAGTGCTATGATTATCATCGATGATATCTACGAGCTGAAACCGAACTGGAGATTCAACGAGTCCGAAGGACGAGTTGAATGTCCTGTTTCGGTTTCACGAGTGATATCCTCGATAATTAATCATAGCACGAGTTATATTTGGCAAGAGAATAT
This sequence comes from Xestobium rufovillosum, assembly GCA_963966045.1. Classification (NCBI taxonomy): domain Eukaryota; kingdom Metazoa; phylum Arthropoda; class Insecta; order Coleoptera; family Ptinidae; genus Xestobium; species Xestobium rufovillosum. The sequence goes on from OZ014498.1 coordinate 14,374,559, forward strand.
AATGAATAAGAAACATTTAAAGAATGAAACTTAATTTACATTTGAAATATGACACGTATCAACTGTCAGATTTGACAAATAAAATTTATTTAATACTTTCTGATGGTCTAAATAATATCCTATTCCTAACAACGGACCAAAATAAGGTGATATACTTGGGCCGCCCAACAGACGGAGTGATCACCCTGCAAGAACGTGCTCTAGCGGGGCCAATATTAATTTATGACGACCGAATTGGAGTGATGCGACTTCGTTGGGTCTAACCCGTATAACACATTCGATAAAGATTTGTTTTGCCTTTAAATATCGGTAAAGATGCTATATATATGAATCTTTATCAGTCGTATATTTATAACACCTATACCGGGTCTATATTATAAACTTTACCGATAAAACCGTTATAGCAACTATATAGCAAATGTACTTGTCAACTATATATATTTAGCTTTATTGAAGCTTAACTAAATCTTTGTTTGAACTATGCTACATATATACCGCAGATATACATTAAACCTTTACCGAACATATACCGAACATATACCGCATCTTATATCATATAATATTTATTCCACCTATACTGAATATTTGGTGTATATTGATTCGAGCTATAGCATAGCTCTATTACAACTTTACAGCACCTTTATTCAAACTATACTTGAAATAAGCTGAACCGGTAGCTAAGCTTTATTTCCGTTACTTAACCTCAAAGTATTGGTTATTTTAACGTGCCAGTGTATTAATTTAATGTATAGTACCTGACGACGTCATCACCTTTATGACGACGAAACTGTTGAAGGTTTTGTTTTGGCATTATATCGCTATTCGCTATAGAAACCAATATCAACCATTTACAAGGTGAATACCGTTACATTTGATTTTATTAGCATTGGTTAGAAAACTGCAATAATGTATTAACCACACTATATTTTTTAATACGCCAGAAAATTTACTATTTATGGTATTGTAAACGAGTGCCCTCTATAGTGCAACTTAGGTGCAAGATTCTCATTTCCGTGTTCAACATTAGGTAATTCGAATCATAAATATCTGACGTCGTAGTAAAGAATTAACTATTTTTTGCGCTCTATAGCTAATAATTGAAACAATTTTACATCATATACCTATGTTTATCCAAAGCCCGTTAATATAAGTATAAATAGTATTCTTTAAAGAAGTTGGTCTGCATAGCAGAATAGCTCAGGAGGTAACACGGCGGAATGTCAGTTGCGAGGTCCTAGGTTCGAATCCCACCACTTCCAGCTAAGGAATAACGCAGGTAAGTAGAGTAATAATTAAATATATCTGTAAAGATTGCATAGAGTATCTTTGCAAAACCTATACTGCATATGTACAGATTTTTATGTTCCGTAATAAAGCGACTTTACTGTATCTATACTCTAGCGATACTCTAGCAATATCGCACATGTACATATGCTTAACTAACTAGGTAGATATAGGCAACTGCCATAACCGATACGCTATAACTACCTGCACAGTAAAGGTAAGCCTGTATAGATTAAAGATTTCAATACAGATGCGCTAAAGTTACGGTACTGCGTGGTTATACGGGAAAGAAAGCACATTACTGCGGTTCTGTCGTCCTAAATTGATAGTGGTCCCGTCTAGAGCTCATGCTTGCAGGGTGATCACTCCGTCTGTTGGGCGGCCCAAGTATAGATTTTTTGTTTTTTACTATCGCTGTGATAGCTATGTAACCAAGCAAATTTTTAATTTCTATTGGTGCAAAGCGCGTCAAGTGACTTATGAATTATATTCTCAGTAAAATGACTTTGCGAGTGTCAGCAGAAGTACACAATTTGTTTAATTGCTACCCACAAACATTGCCTCTTGTCACTTAAATTCTTCACGGCCAACTTTGCAACGATTTTATTTGAATTTCAGAAATTTAAATTTAGTAATCCAGTTGACTTTTGCATTATTAGTATTGTTTGTAGCCAACACTTTGGCAGGTTGTTGAAATTTAAATTGCATTTCGCGTTTACAACTTTCACAGTTACCACGGGCAAGGTGATGGTGCCATTTTTTTCAACCATGAAGGACCTTTATTAGCAGATTTTAAAGACCCTTGTATAACGATTAACGCACGCCAGTACAATCAAACATTAGAAAGGCTGCCGAACCTGTCGGTATCAAACTTGGCAATGTCTTATCAATAAAAAGCTTGGTAAACTGGCCATCAATTGTGTATGGTTTTCCATTAGAAATGTTAGAGAAAAACTCTGTGTATTTTGCATAAGTTAACCGCCGTATAATATGAAGTATTGTAACAAAAGTACGGAAATATTCTACAAATACAAGTTTGTGAACCTATCCCAATAAAGAAATCTTAGGTGGCTTCGGTCAGAGGGCAGATGTTAACAGGGTTACAATATTGGGTTGCAAATTATTTAAATACAGTGAAATCTCTTATAGCGGACACCCCCCTTTAGCGGACACCTCCCTCTAACGGGCAATTTTGTATAGTCCCGTTTTTGTTCCATAAGAGAAGCATGTATTTTGTTCTCTACTCAACGGACTCTCCCTTGGACGGACGCGGGCAAGACTAAACAGCACTTGGGTGAAACAAAAGTCTCTTTTCAACGGACAGCGGCACTTTAGACATCTGCGCGGCGGTGTGTGCCACAACGAATTCGGGGATTTCCCGGCAGCAAATGTGTCTCTACAGTGCTTCAAACGTGTGTTCATAAAAATGGCAACAAAACGGAATGTTTTGACGTTGCAACAAAAGATTGGCGTTGTTGAGGTATACAATAAAGAGAAGTTAAGTGTCCGTGCCCTGTCTATGAGGTAATATATTTACTTAGGTATATTCCCTTTTTTATATAAACATGTAATACATTATGTGAATACAAACATCAGATGTATTTGAGTTTTTATTATTTCTGTAGTTTTTCTCATAAGCGGACGCCTCCCATTAACGGACACTTTTTGTCGGTCCCATAAGTGTCCGCTGAAGAGAGATTTCACTGTAAATATTTAAAAACCAACCCTTTATACCCCTCTGAAGATGCTAAAACAGTTCCAGTAGTCACAAGAAACGCCGAGGTTGTATTGTTTTCTATTGTTTAAAATATCAGTGATAAAGACAATCAAACACTTTTAAAAATTATTATCTGTTCGCCCTACAGCTTAGGACCATCCACATTTGCTACCCTATGTGCGCACAGACAGGTAAAACTCGAGTAAAACTAAAAAGGTCTATTGGGCATTAACAAATCCTTGTAGCAGTAAATGAAAATTCATCTACTGACTTAAGTACTTAAATGAGTAAAAGTAAAAAAAAATAAGTCTTGTAAGTTTTACACCTAAAGTGAATTTCAAAACTTTGCTGTTATTAGCCACCAGTTTTTAGCAAAATTTTATTATTTTGAAAACTACTCTACTTGGTAAAAACTACAAATCAGTTCATGTCGAGTGGCGAATCGTGGTAGTAATGGTAGCTTTAGACGATGCGCTTTTTCGTGCATCTTGATGAATGTGTCGTAGCGCAAACAAGCGCATGCCCGCCTACATGCGTTACTTTATAGCGCACCAGACATTTTACCGAGAGGCAAGGTGACGCAAGTATGTCCCGAGTCAGATGGGAATCTACTTGCATCATTCGTGCGCTACAATAATAATATTTTAATTTTGCAATGAAGAGGCTGCTTCCTTCACTTCAAGAAATGTCATTGAAGTGAACTTTTGGTTTAGGTTCATGCACAATGGAGCTCCTGCTTATTTTACATCAACTATTTGGGAACACCTAATCAAAACTTGCGAAGAAATGAAGAGAATCGTCATCTAATCTACTAGTGTACGTTTGGTTGCATAGCCAAACGAGGAACATATTTTGAGTTTGCCTAATTTTTTCACTAGATAGATAGTCAAAAGTTAGAAAAGATGATTTATCTTGAAGCCTTTCCAAAATGTAAGACAAATTGCTATTGTAGTTCTCAACATTGCCATCCAAACCGTAAAAATAAACAATGAGATACCTATAATAAACCAAAACATTTTTTTAGGTTTTCAAAGATGTCTGTCAATTCTAATTGTTCAAAATCCGTCGAAGACATTCTGGTGAAATTTTGAAAAAACCGGCCACCATCCATCACCATTTTTTCTAACGAGCAATAGTCGCCCTTTTCTTTTAAAAATACTCGAGTCCAACATTATTTTCGTTCGCGTTTTTTGTTCTTTGCTATTATAATAAAGGCAATAACAAAACGATCTAGACTTGCTCAAACAACTACTCCCCAGGCAAATACCCCGACAGGCATTGAATTATAGAGCAAGCCCTGACCGACGATGTGTACTAGACGGCGGTGTATGTGCTACTCCAAATAGTAGATCGGAATCCATATTTGCAACTAGCGCAGTGAAACGAACTCCTGTTTAAATACTATGATGCATGAAGAAAAGGGCATGCGTTTTCTGCCTTCTATGGCATGCGCAAATGCATGAAATTACGCATGCATTGCCGCACCAAAAGATGCATCGTCTAAAGCCACCTTAAGTAGGTGTACAGTGTACGTGACAGTCCGATGACAGTCCCTTGATGGTATCTATGAAAATGTCAGTAGATGTAAGTACATGAAATTTGAACGCGGTTCGCCCCTTAGTTCATATCTGCGAGTTAAGAACTGAAATTTAAAAAGTTGCTGATATTGCAAATACGGGGCAATTTCTTCACGTACCGATACTTAACTACTAAATATCATGTAACTACAGTTCAGTATTTATATTTATTTAGTGATATATGTACGGGTCACCTATTTTTGTTATATATTTATTTACAAGTGCATTTCTTTATCTCTGAAAACCAATGAATCACTACGATCACCATTATAACCCACTTTCCATGAACACACTAAAAAATAGTTGTATTCCCTGAAAGAAACAATAAAAAACAGAAATTAAAATTATGCAATAAATTCAATATTCTACTCCTGGTTGTGGAAGGCTAAACTGCAAATACTTTAATCTTTTCAGTCTATGAAATTAACTCAAAATTCGCCTACCTCTACTGCCACAGTCTGCACAAGAATTATTTCCGGGACATTTTAATAATTCTAATAACGCTTTTTCATTTCTATCAGACATGTCTTTTACAGTTTTCACAACACAACAAGAATCAAGGAATACAAACGCTGGAAATCACTCATCCACACTCATCCATTTTTAATTTTTAAAAGGACGTTTGTTGTTTGGCTGTTTGTTTCTTTAGCGATTTGACGTTTGATCTAGGGGTGCGTTCAGATACGGGTTCACTGTAAGCCAAAATCCTTTTCTTTTTCTGCATCCATACAGTTTACAGTATGTCTCCGGATAGTGTTACAAGTTACAAGAAGGGAAAACGTGATTAATTTTAATTTCTCAGAAAAAAATACTCTATAAAAATTCTAATATAAAACACTTGAATGTCAAAATTTCCGCTTTCTATTACACTATTAAGGGGATATTTGAAAGTTCCAAATGTCTCGCTCATGCATATTAATATCCCCTGTCCCCTGAGCAGTAGGCGTACGAACATTTTTAGATTCCTGATTCCTCAAACAATAACTTTTGTTTTTCTTTTTGAATTTTTGAACTCTTACGCTGCTTTTGTTATGTAGTGAATTACGTATGTAGTGAATTACGCTACATTCTCAGTTGTTTTGTAATTTTAGAAAAAGTTACACATTTGACATTTTAAATTGGAAGAAAATTGTCGATTTTCAATTAATCAAAAGGTACTTTTCTTTGAAATAACGAGAAAACTGAGAACGTAGGGCATTTCTGCATAAAAAGTAGCTTAAGTGTTCAAAATTTCGTGTAAAAATTCCAAAAGTTGTTTAAGAAATCTGAGAATTAGGAACACCTACTTTTCAGGGTTTTTTAATGTGCATGAGTGAGACAGCTGAAACTTTTAAATATCCCCTAACAATTGAGGATTTTGCTGCAACAAGGGGGTAACTGTCATTTTCAGCCAAAATGGAATATCTACGGGATTATATCATTCTACGTAAAAAAATCTGCATCGATTGGTGCAACAACGGGAGTTCTGCCGATTTTAAATATAAGTCGAGAATGCAAAATGTATATTATACCTCCTAGTTTGTTTGGTACAATACAGAGGTAACTGGAACAGATACCCCCTTTTTGTCATTAGTTTCCTAAACATGAACTCGTTCGATAATAATGAGCCTTATGAAATTTGTTTTTATCATTAAATATAAAAACTATTTCTAATACAAATTCAATTAGAATTTCGTGGCGTTGTTCGACGAAAATCTGAACGCATCCCAGGAGTTAATGATTAAGCTACGTACACACTGGTGACATTAGAGCGTTAAAGCTATGCCTAATACGTAGACGTAAACGCTACGATTGGCAACTTCGCGTGCAGAGTGTGTAGTTTTCGGACATATTTAAATGCTATATTGGTAGTACGAGAAGTAATTTTTCTAATTCATAATGAATTTCTACCAAATAGTGAACATTGAAAATATTAACTAGATATTTAAATGCGTTCAACGTAAACTTGCGTGTTTCTACGTATGCCGTAAACGTCGGACGTATTGAAGTTTATTGACCAAAAACATGCACACAAAAGTAAGGTTAAGCAACTAAATTAAATTAAATAAATAGGCTCTATTTTGACAGATTTATATTTTTTTGCCTTTACTCTATAATCAGTCAACAGTAACCAAGTAGTCTGCTGAACCGCTTGGGATACGGTATAATGGCCATTGCATGTTGCGTTCTATTTTGTTTATTTCACAAGGGCTTCTCTATTTTCTTTGACATAAGACAGAACTGTCAAATGAAATTAAACGTAATCTCAAAGTTGAACTGGCTTGAAAGACTTTCTGTTTCTGTGCACTGCTAATCACTGATTTTTGTTTAAAGTTGTACGTTCTCGTAAGCCAGAAACCATAAGCTTATTTGTAAATATGTTAGAAGTCGTATTTACTGCCAAAGCATATTGTAAAATGATCTTGCATGCTATGAAATACCCCCATTGCTCTGTGAATGGAATATTATTGGCAAGTAATGCATCTAAATCTAATGAAATAGAATTTGTTGATGCAATTCCTTTATTTCACATGACTTTAAATTTGACTCCCATGGCTGAAATTGCATTAATGCAAGTAAGTATTCTAACCTATTTGTGCAGTATTAGTACTTTAGTGACGTAGGGCAACTCCTAAAGTTAGAGTTCTTATTTGATTATTTGAGTACTGGGAATTGAGCAACCATAGTGGTGTTTTTACGAACAATACTGCAAAATCTTTAGTGACATGGGTTCATTTTCACAATACCAAGTGGTATCCCGAATTATCCTAATCCACTGAAGAAGCTTTATATTTGTGGAACGTTATTGTTTGTGGTTTCTGTTAGGCCAGCTGCATATTGAACTTAGCTCAGCATAGCGCAGTGCAGCATAGCTTTTTCTAACACATTTAATTAGACAGAATGTCGCAGAGGCACAGCACAGACATAGGGCTATGCAATACCTACGTGCTCTGTGACAGTGACAGTTTTCCTATGCTATTTCGAGCCACTGCATGTATTTTATCTATGTTCGGTCTGAAAGAATGGAGTTATTATTTGAATTGGTCCATGATAATCGGATGCCATATGACACAAGCCATTTTGACTATACTCGCACAAAATCGAAGGAAGAAATTTGGAAAAACAACAAAAGCAACAATAGCAGCAACCTTTCCTACAACCTTGCTTATTGTGTACAAGCGCGCGTCGATAGAATTGAAATTTAAACTTTATTTTTATTAATATTAAAAATCCAACTAAATTAAAGAAAACAAAGATTATGCATGTAGGCATCAATTTTATTTAATCAGCATTTTACATTGTAAGTAGATACATAAAGCACGTCAAATAGGCAAATAGGCAATAACAAATTACTTAAACGTCATTTTACTAATATTGTGTAATGCGTTAATCGACCGTCCTGGAACAAAATTTAAAAGTAACCGGCGGACTGTTCATTAGTCACTCCCTTTCCCTTTTTAAATTTTCCATTTTGTCTGACGATGCCGGTTGCGACAAAAGTAAAAGAAGCATCTTTCGTCATCGACTATATTCCCATGAATTAAGACTTAGTCTTCAAATCTTTCCATGGTCATTAAAACAGCTGTTAGAATTAATAGTTGAATTCATTGAAATGTTCAAAATTAGGCTTATACCGTCAAATTCATAGCCAACGTGATATTTTCATTTAGCGCCATCTGACGTCAAAAATATAAAAAGAATTAAAAGGCCTATTGAACTATCTAAAACAAATTATATATTGCTATTTAGCATAATAAAGAAGATATCACTTCCGATTTAACCGGAAGTAATTAGATATGTCAAAAATGATAAAAATGTGAGATTTTAGGAGTATAATACTAACAGCAAAGTGTATTTCAAAAAGTAAACAAATCGCGGAACGTTGCATGCTGTCGTTGACATCCGGTATATTATTATAAAAAGAATGATTAGCAATAAATCACTAAGTTGTATCCCACAAAAACGGTCCAAGATTGAAAAAATTTTATAACTTGATAACTAAATAATTAACTTAATTATTTGGTAGAATTTTTGGTTTCTACAGTTTGTTGAAAAAAGATGATCGATACAAGCGGGTAAAAATAAATAATTTTATTGTTGCTGTGAAACCAAAAATCCGAACACATTTTGTGATGGTGTTGTCGATGAATAAGAGTGCAATCTAATTTTAGTTATCTTTGGTTATTTGAAAATTCTTGGTTTTCACAGTAACAAGATTATTTAGTTTACCTGGTTGTGTCTGTTTATTATTTTGTGAGCAAACTGTAGAAACCATGAAAAATGTAAATTTATTAATTGTCAAATCATAAACAAAATTTTAATAAATTCTTAAAATCCTTTTTTGTGTAATAAAATTTGGGGTATTGTTAGATAACTTATACTTGTTGATGTTGCAGAAAATGTATTAATCTCGCACATTGTGAAAGTAATTTGTTACTGTATCAATTTATTGTACCTATTTATTGTTCAATTTTTTACGTAGTAGCCCTGAAGAAGAAAATAGATTAACTTTCGAATTCTTGGCAAGAAAATAAAGAATTTTCTTTTTAAAAGTAGGTCGAAATACCCCTTAATTCAATATTTTTTTTGATATATATCCATTGATACATATCCTCGTGCCCTGGATATTAGTGTCCTTCTTCACGTTTCTATTTTTGGCAGCTTTTGGATTTTGAACAACTAAGGCACGAGTATTTTATATATAAAGGTTTCAGATTGTAACCGCAATCCCCTACAGAAACAATTTTCAGGCATTTTGCAGGGCGTCGAGCTCTACTAGAAAAAACAAAACTGGATTATACAATATTAATATTTTTGAATATTTGTCTCTCTTTTCTTTGTTCTTCATAACGTGAAATTCATAATGTTACAATTAGGACATCCAATCCCTGACCAAATTCAAAATCCCGGGATTTCAAGATTAAAAAATATTAACCCTTTGTTTAAATATAGAGAAACATCACTCTTACGTATTATGTAAACATTACTATAAAACAATTGCTGGTCGTTTGTGTTTGACAAGTACATTGAAAATCACATTTATCAGTCACTGCGGTTCATTTTGCATTTGTACACAAGATAATTTGTCAAATTGCAGTTATTTTCAATATGCCGAATTTATCAGAAAAGCATCAGCGAATTGAAATCCTAATTATGATTGGATGTGGAGATAAAATGAGAAGTCAGCTTGAAATTTGCGATATGTTTAACAATGTTTATCCCGATCAACAAATTTCACAATCAACCGTGAGTAAAATTTACCACAAATTTGAACAAACGGGCTCTGTAAAAGATATGCAAAGATCAGGCCAACCCGAAAAATTGAATGATGATTTGAGGCTTCAAGTAATGCTCGATTTAACGGAAAAACCAATTTCCAATTAATTCGATGAGAAAATTAGCTCAGCAATATGACGTTTCGAAATCAACAATTCATCGTTAAGTAAAAAAACAAAAATGGTCTCCATTTAAAGTACATGAAGTTCAGGAGCTCCTACCTGATGATGCTGACAGAAGACTTTAATTTTGCGAAACAGTGTCGAACAGAATAAATGATGACCCATACTTCTTACATAATGTACTTTTCTCAGAAGAAGCTACATTTAACCTTAATGGCAACGTAAACAAACAAACTGCAAGATACTGGAATGACATAAATCCTCATTGGATACAAGAGACCCATTCGCAAAGATCACAAAAAGTGAATGTTTGGGCAGGAATAATTGGCGATAGAATTTTGGGACCATATTTCTTCGAGGCAAATGTGAACGGAGATGTGTATTTGAATTTTTTACAATTCGAATTATTGCCGGCTTTAATAGTCTTGTTCCCACAAGATGGTGAACCCGATTTGGTTCATGAACGTATTTGGTTCCAGCATGATGGTGCTCCTGTACATTATGCTGAAAATGTTAGAAGATTTTTAAACGGAACGTTTCCAAACAGATGGATAGGCAGGCGAGGAACAGTAGAATGGCCCCCAAGATCTCCCGATTTAACCCCTTTAGATTTTTATTTATGGGGTTACCTGAAAAGCATGGTTTACGAGAGTCGCCCAGGAAGCATTGAAGAACTGAAGATTAGAATAAGGGAAGTTATTCGTGAAATTCCGCCTGACACAATTGTTTCTTCTACAAATGCTGTCCAGGATCGAATAGGTTATTGCCGAGGTTATTGCCAAGTTCAGAATGGTGGTCACTTTGAACAACTGTTGTAAAATTTTCTGTTTTATCGAGTTTCGTTGTTCGTAATAGTAAAATTAAAGATATAGCTCCATTTTGTTGAATATCTCCGTTATTTATTAACCGAATTTCTAAAAAATTTTTTTGTTGATTTCGGCACAAGAAATGCTTTAAAATGAGGTATATGACGGGGTATCTTCGTATTTAAAATTTTAAAGTTGGGGTTGTTGGGGTTAGGGGGTTGATGGTAAAGAGTTGAAAACAATCCCTACAGGCGTTATTTTGAAAATAAAAATCGACGTGTTCGAGGAGTTTCTCCAAAAAGCTTTCATTTTAATTTGATGAATTTTATTCCAAACTTTAGGAACATACTGTATACTGGTAAGTGGCAGAATAACTCAAATGTATACTAAATGGCAATTCAGAGAAATTACCTTCCTTTTCGAATCACCCGATTTGAGACTACTGAGTACTAGACTCCAAGCGCATCTTAAAGCAAATCCCGACCCTTCCGCAATTTTCATGATGGAATCCTGGGATTTTCGGTACTAAAAGCCAACTGGGATTCAGGATCGGTAGTGGATGTCCTATACTTGGGCCGCCGAACAGATAGAGTGATCACCCTGCAAGAACATGCTCTAGCATGGCCAATATTAATTTATGACGACCGAACTGGAGTAATGCGACTTCGCTGGGTCGAAAGAAAGCGCATCACTCCAGTTCGGTCGTCATAAATTAATATTGGCCACGCTAGAGCATGTTCTTGCAGGGTGATCACTCTATCTGTTTGGCGGTCCAAGTATAGTTGCAATACAGCTGAATGTTAATGAACTTGACGAACTTAATTATTCCAGCATTCATATAATAAGAAAGTTTTATTACTTGTTTAGATTGATCAGATAGCTGCCCAATCTGGTTTGTGCATTGCGGGATATTATACTGCCCATGAGAACTTCAAGGAAAATTCGTTTGAAAAAGCTTATCACCGTATATCAGAGAAAATCGCAGAGAATTTTGGATCTGCATGCTTAATTGTGGTATGTACTCGTATATTGTTTTAAGTAAGTAAAACTCCTATAAAATGACCAGCAGTGATTCTGTCAAGAACCGGTCGCTTTGGGAAGTGGTTACATTAAAGAAGGGTGAAATATTTGTAGTGGTCTCCATTTTTCTTACTATAGTATCAAAAGACATGATCATGTGACTCCTTTTTGTAATAATCTAAAAATATTAAAAGTAGACAATTTACGTGTGTGAAATTGAAAAAACAACCTGAGTATCTTTTCTCTCTATTGACTCCTAGATACATAAGTAATAAAAGTGATCACTTAAGCATTCCCATTCATAATACGTCCAAGTTCGAGTGTGGTTTTAGTTATCAAGCTGCTGTACCGTATAATGCACTGCAGGAGAATCTGAGAAACTGTTTAACACTTACATTAAAAAAGAAATTAAAAGAAAATTATTTAGAAAAACAATCTTAGTTAATCCGATAAATAATATGTATGATGATGAAAAACAATTATAAATTTATTCATTTGTTTGCTGAAGACAAAATTGCTTGTGCTGTATGTTTGTGTGCAATAAAGTTTATTATTATTTAAACTTTTTTTCACGTCTCCGATAGTTTAACCACAATTCTTGTTTTAACAATTAAAATTTTTATAACAAAAGAACGCCTAATTTAATTAGCACCAAAATCAATAGACTTTGGTGTTCTTGTCGAGGCATATTTTAACAAAAGTTCATTAAAATCGATTGATTTTTACGGAAGTTATCGTAAGCCAAAAATCTGGATGGATACACGCACATTCACACTCGTACAGACACGAAGCCAAAAAAAAAACTTTTTCTCGAAGTTTTGAAGTTAGTGCAATGCGAATCTGACCTTATCTCGGACACGAACTTTTGTCGGTAATACAATACTTCCATTTCCTTATAGGTACTATAAATTCCAAAAGTGGTGTTCCACTTTGTAAAGGGAATCGTTTAAGCCGGACGTTGCTATGTTTTCGTCAGTCCCGCTCCCCCATAGATGATGTGATTTTCCGTTATCGGATCTCGATACTTTGAATTTGTGATGCACTTAAAATAATTAACAATGATAATTAATAATAAGAAATTATTGTAATAAGTACTTAACATTTAAAACTACAAACATTGAGCAAAGTTAACAGTCAGAGAAAAATAATAAATAATAACGTTCATGTATATGAAGTTTTTCCTAAAAGTCAAAAATTCGCCAACTATGTTAAAGGAATATGATTATTTATCTATTTTTTGTTGCCCTTTGTTTACTGTTACAAGGCTAACATATTTTGTTTCATTCAAATAAAATAGTTTAGATCCGCCTTCAAAACTTTAATTGGCGGACAGTTGCTAAGGTTTTTTACCTCAGAGCGTAATTGGATATGTCATTTTAAGCAGAATTGAACCTTTAAGTGGAAGACCAGTTTTGGCACTGATAGTACCTACGGATCATGGACGTAAAAACAACAGTTTCGTCAAAGTAGGCTGATAAAAATTTTGCATGGGCCCATAATTTTACATTCTGAACAACTTTTCTTAATGATATTTTGCCGTATTCAGAAAAGAAAAGGTACTTTACCTAAGAACAGAATGTTTTATCTACCGTTAAGGCCTCCTTGATTTAAACACTTGAAAATATGCTTGAAATTAGTTTCAATCTAAGCAGGGCTTAATCCCTAAATATGAAATTGTCATTAAAAAAATTGCATTACACCTCTTGTTGCACTGTATACATTGCTGTATTTATCAAGAAAAATGGGCTTAATTTAGTGTATTCTGATATTTTAGGTGGATAATAAGAAACTGGGTCTCAGTTTGGACAACATGGCACTAAAAGTTGCTCAGTATAGTGATGGCAAATACAGACCCGTTGATATTCAGAAAATTTCTTTAAACCCGGACTATACTTTGGATATATGTTCTACCCTTTTAGAAAAAGGATTATATAATTCTATAGTAGATTTTGACAATCATTTAGACGATATTTATTTGGATTGGCAGAACCACGAAATCAATCAAGAAATTGAAGAATCTATTTAATGTTTGGTATGCAAAGTTCCGTTTGCTGCATTTATGAATTGTATTTAATATGTAATAACTTACAAAACAATAAAATGGTGTAAATATAAGTAGCCTGCACTTTAGCAACATAGGTAGTTGGTGGTAGTGTGGGAAGTCGATAGTAATTGCCATATGATATGAATATATTTAGTTGGTTTGGCCAATATGAAGGGTCCCAGAATTCGACTATGGATTTTAACTGCAGATTCCTTGACAGAACATACGAAGAAAAGTTCCTAGGAATATACCCAATTCTGCATCAGAAAAGGGTTACGATCTTTTAAAGGCGGTGGAGTGCAAATGCTTTTCTACAATAATTCTTGAATTAGGTAAGATGCAGCAACCAAATTTCCATGGTATGTATGATTATATTACTGTGAAAATCTATAATAGAAAAAGGTGGAAATCTACACTACTTGTAGTTTTAGTTGTTAGATAACGGACATGATTACCTCAACTTCCTGCAAAACAACCTGGGCGTTCTTCTTGATGTTCCTCTCAAGATAAGGTAGAATATGCTCGTTTTGCCAGCTCATTTTGGGGCTAGATGTTGGCATGATTAAATAAAAACGTTTCCTGGTAGATGGATAGGCTGCAATGGTCCTATTCCTTGGCCACCCTGAACACCTGACCTCAACCTGTTAGATTACCATTTATGGGGTCATGTGAAAGCTTTAGTTTATGCAACTGAAGTAACTACTCAGGAAGAGTTATTTCGATGAATAAGGTTGGCTGAACGTCGAGAGAATCATTTTCAAATTTTAAGAGCCACTCGTGCTATAAGGCGTCGGGCTAGAATTTCTGAGAAAAAGGCACATACAGAAAAGTTGGGGCAGTTTTTACCCCACTGCATCCCTGATTGACCAATTCCTACATAAAATTTAGAGATTGTTGTCAGCCAGTTTTGTTGAGTAAAACAAGATTAGTAGATTCCCAAAATTTCACTGTATTAGTTTTGGAGATATTGAATAAAAACCATCTTTAGGGCCGTTCATTTGAGGGGCTGCAGCTCCCTTAGGAAGCATTTTTGGACCTATATTTATCCAGATTCTGCTTGTAAAGTTTGGCGGTCTAATTTTGGGACACCTGTATAGTAGTGACACTCTCGGCGGCGCCATTTGTAGTCACGACTAGGGCTGCCAGATGTTATCGATATATCGTTTTATATCGATAAGCAATATTGCAAAAAACCGATATCGATATTTTCGATAATATCGATATTTTGTTAATATCGATATTTTAGATATTTCTATGAATAAGATCAATGTGATAGTACCGATATTTTGGCAATATCAATGTTTACAAATTAATATTGATAAAATATCAGCAATAGTGAATAGTAGTGAATAGTGATGTGATCTCGATAACATTTTTTAGTTTTCTTTACCCACATTTATGGAGCGCCGTTTGGGCCATTCCAGGTTCTAAATAATATTTAATTTATCCGCTTAATTTTTTTTCTCTGAACAAAATATTACTTTTTGCAACAATAAAAATATTAATATCTCGGAAAAAAATGTTTTCGTGGTCAAAAAATATTTCTCTGTTAAGAAAACTTTTTCCTTAAAAATATATATTTCCAATTCTTAAAATATTTTTATTTTGCACAAAAAAATATTTTTTATTCAAAGATTTTTTTTTAATTCGGAAAATATTTTTATTTAGCACAAAGAAAATCTTTTTTAGTAGAATTTTTTTTTAATTCGGAAAATATTTCTATTAAGCACAAATATTGCATGTTTTGAATGTGTATGGAAAACCGCAGACCAACTGGTTTCGTCCTTCTGGGACTCATCAGTACAGTGCTCTCCCCTACACACTCAAACCATGCAATTTAGCTTGCTATATATGCTGCCGCGCTCTGGACAGATATCAGCAAGTGACGACAACTACTTTGAGTAATTATCTAGTATTAATTAGTGGTACTGGACCGTTCGAACAACTACTCCTCGGGCAAATACCCCGCCAGGCATTGAATTATAGAACTAAATCCAGATTTTTTTACTACGAGACGTTTCAGACTGCTACCCCATCTAAGATGGCTTTGAAACAATCCTAATTTTGTCTCCATGTACGTACGTGCTTTTAAGCAGGTCTTTATTCAAATATTGCATGTTTTGAATGTGTATGGAAAACCGCAGACCACTGGTTTCGTCCTTCTGGGACTCATCAGTACGGTGCTCTCCCCCACACACTCAAACAATGCAATATAGCTTGCTATATATGCTGCCGCGCTCTGGACAGATATCAGCAAGTGACAACTACTTTGAGTAATTAATTAGTGGTACTGGACCGTTCGAACAACTACTCCTCGGGCAAAAACATGCAATATTTGAACAAAGACCTGCTTAAAAGCACGTACGTACATGGAGACAAATTAGGATTGTTTCAAAGCCATCTTAGATGGGGTAGCAGTCTGAAACGTCTCGTAGTACAAAAAATCTGGGTTTAGTTCTATAATTCAATGCCTGGCGGGGTATTTGCCCGAGGAGTAGTTGTTCGAACGGTCCAGTACCACTAATTAATACTAGATAATTACTCAAAGTAGTTGTCACTTGCTGATATCTGTCCAGAGCGCGGCAGCATATATAGCAAGCTAAATTGCATGGTTTGAGTGTGTAGGGGAGAGCACCGTACTGATGAGTCCCAGAAGGACGAAACCAGTTGGTCTGCGGTTTTCCATACACATTCAAAACATGCAATATTTGAACAAAGACTTGCTTAAAAGCACGTACGTACATGGAGACAAATTAGGATTGTTTCAAAGCCATCTTAGATGGGGTAGCAGTCTGAAACGTCTCGTAGTACAAAAAATCTGGATTTAGTTCTATAATTCAATGCCTGGCAGGGTATTTGCCCGAGGAGTAGTTGTTCGAACGGTCCAGTACCACTAATTAAGCACAAAGAAAAATTTTAAAAAAATATTATCGACTTCTCAAAATATATTTTCCGCAACCATAACGTACGCGTAAGAACACCTCCGATAACGAGGCGTATTTGCGGTTTGCGCCAAGCTAGTGAGACGGAGGTGTGCTCATTCCCAAACTTTATGTACCTATGTACTTTTCATCTCGCAGTAGCCAATTTGCTTATATAAAGGCGGGTACAGATCTGAGCACGTTCGCGTATGAGGCAAGCCGAGGTCGAACCGAATGCCTCGTGCGGCGTAATTTGAGTACCCGAATGGTGGACGCACGAGGCACTGATCCAATGAATTCGCGAGCACGCGAGCGTACGTTAAAAGTAGTTCTGTGCAGCTACGTACAATACCCCGCGTCCAGACTGAGCACGCACGGCCTTTGATGTACCGCCACAAACGGATCGGGGCGAGGCCGCACGACGCACAGAACGAGGCAGTTTGCCGCGCCTCGGGAGCACGTCCACATCTGAATGCTCATGCGTCCTCGGCTTGCCTCATACGCGTACGTGCTCAGATCTGTACCCGCCTTTACATAAGCAAAGTGGTCGTACCTATCGATTTTTAACTAAGTTATTTTGTCTCCCATCTGGGTAAAATCATGGAACTCTTGAAACGGATTCTTGTAGCAGACATCTTGAATAAATATTTATTTTTCATTGTTGTCTCCTTTAACGATTTTTGTTCAGATGGTCAGAAGGTGGGTACCGATGCTTTTATTTTATACTTAAAGGACTAACCTTAAGAAAAGTAACTAGGTACCTATTGATTTATTATTTCTCTTTCGTATAAGCTATAAGATTACTTTGTGTGTTTTATATTCTTGTGACCCAAGTGACCCTTTTTTACGGGTAAGTGCGCTGTTTTGTGATTTCTTGATGCGGTAAGTACCTAGGCACAAAAAATATCAAAATACGTGGTTATGAAAAATTAATAAGTAATTTAAATAATTCCCTATTTTACAGCTTATTTATTGTTGGTTCATATTCATTTTGCGTATGCAACAAAATTTTTTTCCTTGCAAGAATAATTTACCAGTTTCTTTAAATTCTTTACTGCAGTCTCGAAACTTGCTTCTCATCTTCAGAATTTTACTCGAATTTTTTGAAGATGAAAAGAAATTCTCGAAATAATAGTTAAGAATTTAAAGAAACTGGGCAATTATTTTTGCAAAGAAAATCAATTTGTTTTTGCCATTCCATATTTCGACCAGTAGGTGGCGCTGAAAACGTTAGGCGAAGAAGTTTTCTACTTTAGTGACATAAAAGTACCAAGGTTTTCTACTTTACTGGCATACAAGTAGGAGATAGTGACACTAGATGTCTTTTGTGAAATAGGCTTCAAAATATAACATGGCAGTTCGCCATCTATACTATTTGACTTATCTAGGGTGTTCACACCAAACGGCGAACATGTCATTTCTTCGAATTGACATATGGTTCCTAAAAAATGTTTCTTCAGTTTTTGGCACTTCTTGGCATCCAATTTTAAGATGAATCAAGAAGTAATAAGATGAGTTGTAACAAAGCATAATTAACCGCCTGTAGATCTAACAAACTTAGATTAGGCGTTATCTATTTTGTTCGAGAAACATCGCGCACCAGAAAAAGTACACAGATGAGAGAAGACGTCACGACGTCAATGAACCGAAGATAGTTGAAAGAGAGGGTACCAGGATCGCGCGCTGACAGTGGGAGGAGCCGAACCCCCGACCGGCCGTTCACGATGTTTGGTGGAAGATTTAATAAAACACGGTGTCGCGGACATTCACTCATCATCTGTCCGACCGACATTCATCCTGCATTCTCATACCAGACATTCTCCGAATAACTTCCAGTACCTGACTAGCTGACTTACGTCGTGCGAAGTGATTAGCTGTGCTACTATAATTAAAAGCCGTTATTTAATGATTGAAGTTGTGAGGCTGTCAATAATTAAATATACGTTAGTTGGTCCGGTGTAGAGGTATAATAGGCTGATGAAGGCTAGTTCTTAAATTCTACGGGTAGCCGTGGATGTTCAAACCATAAACTCGCACAAGCCGAAAGAAGATTGAAACATGCGGTGCAAATAGCATATGCTGTGAGAATAGCACGTCTGCCTTCGACCGATGCAGTGAGCGATTGAACATCCCGTCCGGTTGAATTTCGGAGCAATTATACACCTGCTTACATAACAATTAATGGCCATCCGATTAAGGGATCGCCGAGAGTGGCTGTTACGAATATCCCCGATTTACACATCACCTGGTTGCACACCTGTGCGGCAACGTTAACCAGATACCGAGTACACAGTATAAGTCATCCCACGGGACGACAGTCAGTTACCAGAAAACCGTCCAGGAGAGAATCGCTTGCGATACCCGACTATCAAAACCCAGTACCGTTTGCTATTCCCTCATGTATATAATTACCGTTTAGACTTTACCGTATGGATCATATTTAATTTCCTGTAAATATTTTATATAATACCGTTTGACCAGTTTTAATGTACATAGCTAACTATAATAGAATCATATTTATTTGTTTCCCGTGTGTATTATTATCTCCGTATAGCAATAGAGAACCCAGCCCTTTTTCGACTGAAGCGAAGGGTATATCTTTCGACGAATAAGTTTTCCAACCTACCGACCGAGATGCAACAATTTGATCGTTCATAAGCGAACGATCCGAAATAATCTAGTATACAGTGTGTCCCAGGACGCACGAGGGAAAGTTCGTTGCAGAGTTAACGGTAAAAAATACTTTTGAAACAAACATACACAAACATGGTATTCTAAATCCTTTTAAAATTGAATAATAAAATGACCTCTGTGCGGCGGCGGCAAGTTTTGCGGAGTCCAACATTTCAGAAGTGGGATAAGCAACCCTCGTGCACTCGTGCTAGAGGAGAGCACGTGAGCACGGTGGGTGAAATGCACAAGAGGTGCGTTTTGTGTATCAGGTTCGCGTCGCGTGCGCTGAAAGTAGCCGGTGGCTGGGGTAACCGATAGGATATCTCCTGCTTCATTTCTAATGTTTTTGATACTAGATCCAATTTCTCTAAAATTTCTCCTAATTATTTGATATGCTTCATCAGTCTTTCCTACTTCGAACTTATCTTCCACTTGCATTTATTATCGATCTATTGCTCTTTCGCTTTCCTACATTTTCGAATAATTTCCCACTTGATCGCCTTATATCCTTGTTTCCCTCTTTCATCTAACCTATTTTTATATTTTCGCCTTTCCTCACAATATATTTTGTTATCCAGGGTTTTCTACTTTCATTTTGTTTATGACCGAAAATATCTCTAGCTGCGGAATCTAAACTATTTTTGATGCAATTCCATGTCCCTAACCATATTTTCACCCACGCCCTTTAGTACTTCGTTTGTCTTTTTCTCTAACTTTTATTTTCTCTAGGTCAAGATACCTTCTTCCGCTTCGTTTTTTCAAAATCTAAAATTTAGGATTGGCCTTCATAACCACTATGTATGTTGTGATCACTATCTGTATCTGCAACTGGATAACTTCTGCAGTCCCTAACTTGATTTCTAAATCTTTGCCTAACGAGAATGTAGGTAATATATTTGATATCTCCCTAGATCTCCTGGCATCTTCCACGTATAGCGTCTCCTAAGGCTCATTTCGCACCAAGCCAGTCCAATCCACTCACGTCCAGTCGCGTCGGACGCTTCTGGACTCAACCAAGTGGGTGATCATTGAAATAAAGCAACTCTCAGAATTTGGTTTCAGACTGAATCCATCACGTCCAGTCCGATCGCGTCGTGACTTGTCAAGACTGACTGCGACTCAGCCGGTCGAAATTTTGCACCAGTCTTGTTCAGTCCTCTGCAGCGAGAATCGTATACCCCGCATACCTGTCGTGTTTTTCTTTTTTATGGATGTGGAAAATTTTATCTCGACCTGTTAGGTTTATCTATATAAATAAAAATCAATTGCCACATGTATGTAAGCTCATCACTTGAGAACGGCTCGACCGATTTGGCTGATTTCTTTTTTGTTGTGTTCGTAACTTTCAGAACAAGGTTTGTATGAAAGAAAATTTTGGAAAATCCACCGGGAAAGTAGAAAATTTGGAAGGTAAAAGTTTGTATGAAAATCTGTTTGACAAACAAAAATGTGACGTTCAGTTTGATAGTTCTAAAAATTGAATTGTCAGTGTGTTATCGGTGGTGATCATGTATTTGGTGGTTCTTTGGAAAAAATGCCACCAGTGAGGCGTCGAAATATCGGTCGGCGTACGCGAAGAGCGTAGACAGCGTTTGGAGCCAAGTCGAATAAGAATTTCTCAAGCCTCAAGCGCGATCCATTATAACTCCGGAACAACGGATACCGTCGAGTTCGACGCGCTCAGTTGGAGCTTACGCACAAAATAATTTGGAACGTCGACAAAACAGAGGCCGAACGTGGCATTAGGGAACGAGAAATTGGAAAAGTTGCCCGGAAAATTGGAAAATTCGGGAAAAACTGAAACTATGGGATTTTTGTATGATATGGATATGCGTAAGTCGGGAAATTCGAACAAACTGTAAAAATCATAATTTTGGAAAATCGAACGGAAAATTTGAAAATTCGGGAAAAACTAAAAGTGCTTAACGGCTGAACCGATTTAGCTGATATTTTTTGTTGTGATCGTAATTGTCAGGACAAGGTTTGTATGAAAGAAAATTTTTGGAGAATCCACCGGAAAATGTGAAAATTCAGGAAAAACTGAAAGTGCTTAACTGTTGAACCGATTTGGCTAATTCTTTTCAAAAATAAGGTTTTTAAGCAACGAAAAATTGGAAAAGTTGCCCGGAAAATTGGAAAATTCGGAAAAACTGAAAGTGCTTTTTTCTATTGGATTTTTGTATGATATGGATAGGCGTAAATCGGGAAATTCGGACAAACTGTTAAAATCATAATTTTTTGTATGCGCTCGCGATCATAACTGACGATAGGAACGACATATTTGGTTGAACATAAACGTAATCAGAAAAATGTTTCACATTGAATAAACGATTTGGTTAATGAATCAAAAGTTCAATACGAAAAGTAATTTTAGGCAGGACAACGTCTGCCGGGCCGCTAGTTAATTATAAAAATAATTCTTGGCTCATTCGAAAACTTATAAAATTATTGTGGATCGTCTAAAAAAATCAGAAAGTAAATGACTAAATGATCCAAAAACAGGTCTTTTCTATTGTTTATCGGATGAACCCAAAATAGTTTTGTTCTTCGCCTCGCACTTCTTTTCTTTTGCAGTCGACGAAATTATTACTTGGGCAAGTACGCCTATCTTCCACCAATAATTTTGTCGCAGACTGGCATAATTTCACCACACTTGACGTTCTTAGTGCGAAACCCACAAACTGATATGACTTGACTGGACTTAACAAGACTGGACGCGACTGGATTGGACTGGCTTGGTGCGAAATGGCCCTAACGTGATGGTGAAATAGTGTTCGCGACCGTTAGGTTATGTTTATCGTATATTCTAATGTGGAATAAGATTTATTTCAATGTAGGATAGAAAATATTTTTATTTTGTAGCAATAAAAATGCAGAATAACGTAAATTAAAATTTATTGTTTATGTCATGCCTAAGAAACAAAATCATTGAATTTTAGCATTCATGGAACTAGTGAACCTAATGTCGCAGTTTTTGCTCTAAAATATATCACGACTCTTCAATGTTGTATTATACAGGGTGGTCCAGGTCTTAATACATTAATTTTGGGAGGTGATAGAGAATCAAAAATAAGGGGACTTTTCTTAATAAACATATACCGGGAAATGCATAATAACGGAGATATAACCCAGGTCATTAATACTAAGACATCTTGATGCAGAGCGCACAAATTGAAATTATCAAGTAGGCTTCAATAATTTTAGAAGTTTTGATATTTTTGCAGCATAGTCATTTCATTAAGGTAATTTGATTTCCTACCTAATTCATTTTAATTTGTGAGGCGAAATCATGCCAAATTTATTCAATAATGCTGATTGTGCAGAAATGCATATTTTATTTACTGATACTGCAACGGTAACGCTGCAGCAGCCGTTAGAGAATATCGAAGAAGATCTCCAAATCGGAGGCAACCAAATGCCCGTGTTTTGTGAATATCCATCATCGCCTTTTTCGGGAGTTTGGTTAGAAGCGGGCCGAAGAACAGCCTAGGAGAGGAAATAATGTGGAGAATGCAATACTGAGAACATTCGACAACAATCCTCGGCTAAGTTCTCGAAGAGCGACCCTACAATTAAGAACGTCAAAATCAACAGTATTGCGCACTCTTCATAGGGATCATCGGAACCCATATCATTTACAACCGGTGATGCACAAATATCAAAACTTCTAAAATAATTGAAACCTACTTGACAATTTCAATTTGTCTTAGTATTAATGACTTGGGCTATATCTCCGTTATTATGCATTTCCGGGTACCTATATGTTTATTAAGAAAAGTCCCTTTAATTTTGATTCTCTATCACCTCCCAAAATTAATGTATTAAGACCTGGACGGACCACCCTCATGGGTACTATTTATTTAAAAAATATCAAATTTGAAGAGAGTTTCAATTTTGATGTCATATTATGTAAGCTATTGAAGTAACCCAACCTCATTTCCTAGATTTCATATTTTGTATAAATTTTATGTTTTATATTATAAGGTATTACTATAGCCCTCTAGCGTTAAATAGTAAAATTCAAGTATTTAAAATAACTACAATTTTAAGAAGTTACCCAGAACTTAGCGCGAATGTTTATTAATTTGAGTTATGGGTTTCTGATGTCTCAAGTATAGGAAAAAGGGGATTGGTTGTTTAGACTGGAGAATGAGCGGTTGATTTCGAAGTTATGTGAGACGTAATCAAGTTCTTTGTTAAGGTTAGTCAATCTTTCTTGTTGTACTTTTGTTATATGATTTGTTTTCCATTATTGCACTTTACTTATATTTTTCAAGTGCAGATGTTCGTTTTTTTTATTTTTATTACCGACTGTTTGTTTGGGCATATTGTGTTGAGATGAATTGAGTTTATGCTGTCGTTACATTCAGCTCAAAATTCTTAATTATGTTTTCATACTTTGTATTTTGCATGTTATATGCTTTGCGCTGTGTGTATGTGAGCCTTGTTGAATTTAACTAATATTTTCTTTCCGTGGGCTTAAAAACGCACCCCACCAAAAAAAAAAAACAAACACAAAAGAAGGGTAGCGGCCACTATTCAACTGTAGCTGGGTTGCCTCCTCATTGGACCTCAGTACCTATGGCAAATAACCAATTTCTTCAGTTTTTTAAGTTTGATGTTTGTGATATGATATTTGGGTTGCTTACTTATACAGAGTATTGAAAATGTTTGTGTATATTATTATTATTATTTCCGACAGCATAAATTTAACATCACGTTTTATTGGTCTTCAACTTGTATATCCATTTTATCGAATTTTGACTTTGATGTTTGCTTTGACATATATATTTGAATTTTAACAATTTATGATTTTGATTGTGTGTTTGACCTATAGATATTTGAGATTTACTTTGTTTCTTTGTTTGGGATTTTGCATACAAAATTTTATTGTGTTGTATTGTGCATAAACATAGCAGATTTATACTGGACTGAGAACGAGGTTTTTCTCTTTACCGCTCTTTTTCCCTCTGGAGTCCGAGTCAGGCTGAGCACGTCAATCGTAGTTTTCAGATCACATTCAAATAAAATAGTTCGAATAATTGTTTCTTTTCTTTACATTCCAATTTTCCCAAATGAGCTATTTCATCAGTGCAATTCTAGACAAAATTCATTTTTTTAAATTAACACAACGTAGAGTATAAAATTCTTAGACGATCACGATCACGATCACGATCACGAATTATGTTTTTGACTGTTTTCTGTCATGGACCTGGGGTTCGTTACAATACAGAATGGTGCCGTGACCAGGATTGCACTTCGTATGAAGAGCGCTGTGGAAAATTGGATTTTTTTTTCTGGTATATTTCTGCTATTAAAAATTTGACCTCTTCTCGTATATTTCTTTTTGTTTACGTCTGAACCGTTTACTCGTGGGCTGTTGATATTCACAGGTTTTGAGCCATCAGAACTACATTCCAACTTTCCAACACAACGGTTTGTTTATCCAAACTCCAATAAATTAAAATAATGGATATTGGAAACACTTCGACGTCGTCGCATGGGTCTGCCAGTGAAATCACGCACGTTGATCGTTGAGTAAAAAACGCACTTTTGTCTATTGGGAACGCAGCTGTGCCGTCGGTCGATTATTAGTTCAGGCTTCAGGGCCAAGCAATGAAAAAACAAACAAATAAAGCAGGGGCGACCTTTCTACCTCAAGTGCCGAGATGCAGGAATTACTTACCACCTTCTACCAGTTCGCAGATTTTTAAACTTCTCCACCAGTGGCGTCGGCGTTTACACCGTTTGGATTTACGGGTGAGAACATTCCAGTTTCTGTTTCTCAAATTGTAACCCTTGATGATTTGCGGCGTGTCGCATTAGCTTCTACTAAGCGTAGTGGAAATATACCCACTTGAAAAAAACCTATTTTACTTTACCACGTCTTAAATACTGTTATTTACGATACTATCAGTTTTTTTTTCTTGTTTTTTTTTTTTTTTTTTTTTTTTGGGGAAATTACACCTTGGATATTCATATAAGAGGCCAGGGGCGTATCAACCAAGATTCACGAAGAGGGGGCGGCGGATATTCATATAAGAGGCCAGGGGCGTATCAACCAGGATTCACGAAGAGGGGTCCGATTACGTATTTGATATACAGGGTGTTGAAAATATGCTCAGTTCCATGGTCAGTCACTGTTCATGTTTTCAAAGGGGCGTTCTGAAGTAACCCAACCTCATTTCCTAGATTTCATATTTTGTATAAATTTTATGTTTTATATTATAAGGTATTACTATAGCCCTCTAGCGTTAAATAGTAAAATTCAAGTATTTAAAATAACTACAATTTTAAGAAGTTACCCAGAACTTAGCGCGAATGTTTATTAATTTGAGTTATGGGTTTCTGATGTCTCAAGTATAGGAAAAAGGGGATTGGTTGTTTAGACTGGAGAATGAGCGGTTGATTTCGAAGTTATGTGAGACGTAATCAAGTTCTTTGTTAAGGTTAGTCAATCTTTCTTGTTGTACTTTTGTTATATGATTTGTTTTCCATTATTGCACTTTACTTATATTTTTCAAGTGCAGATGTTCGTTTTTTTTATTTTTATTACCGACTGTTTGTTTGGGCATATTGTGTTGAGATGAATTGAGTTTATGCTGTCGTTACATTCAGCTCAAAATTCTTAATTATGTTTTCATACTTTGTATTTTGCATGTTATATGCTTTGCGCTGTGTGTATGTGAGCCTTGTTGAATTTAACTAATATTTTCTTTCCGTGGGCTTAAAAACGCACCCCACCAAAAAAAAAAAACAAACACAAAAGAAGGGTAGCGGCCACTATTCAACTGTAGCTGGGTTGCCTCCTCATTGGACCTCAGTACCTATGGCAAATAACCAATTTCTTCAGTTTTTTAAGTTTGATGTTTGTGATATGATATTTGGGTTGCTTACTTATACAGAGTATTGAAAATGTTTGTGTATATTATTATTATTATTTCCGACAGCATAAATTTAACATCACGTTTTATTGGTCTTCAACTTGTATATCCATTTTATCGAATTTTGACTTTGATGTTTGCTTTGACATATATATTTGAATTTTAACAATTTATGATTTTGATTGTGTGTTTGACCTATAGATATTTGAGATTTACTTTGTTTCTTTGTTTGGGATTTTGCATACAAAATTTTATTGTGTTGTATTGTGCATAAACATAGCAGATTTATACTGGACTGAGAACGAGGTTTTTCTCTTTACCGCTCTTTTTCCCTCTGGAGTCCGAGTCAGGCTGAGCACGTCAATCGTAGTTTTCAGATCACATTCAAATAAAATAGTTCGAATAATTGTTTCTTTTCTTTACATTCCAATTTTCCCAAATGAGCTATTTCATCAGTGCAATTCTAGACAAAATTCATTTTTTTAAATTAACACAACGTAGAGTATAAAATTCTTAGACGATCACGATCACGATCACGATCACGAATTATGTTTTTGACTGTTTTCTGTCATGGACCTGGGGTTCGTTACAATACACTATATTATAATTAAATCCAACCTCTACCCACAATAGTGCCTAATATACAGCATATATAACAATAAGTATTTAATAAATTTGTAAGCAGCACGTATAGTGTGACCACGTTATCTTGGCGAACCAAAATAATGCAAATTAAATTAGCGACACACGTTCACACTTCGTAATGCTCGCTGTATCCTGTCAGCAATTGAAAAACTACATTATGTACCAGAACACAGCGAAATTGTGTGCGTTATATTTTCGTTTAAGTGCGATGGCGTCAGCGGCGACGGTATGATAGGTAGGTAACGCACACAGCTCTAGTCTGATGTCCTGAGGCTGGGTGGGATCAAATCTCTCAGAGATTATTCCTTATTTTGTTTTGTTTTTACATTATCTTTTTC
Source organism: Xestobium rufovillosum (assembly GCA_963966045.1). Lineage (NCBI taxonomy): Eukaryota > Metazoa > Arthropoda > Insecta > Coleoptera > Ptinidae > Xestobium > Xestobium rufovillosum. Next base: position 14,401,846 of record OZ014498.1, read on the forward strand.
TTGCAAAAAATGCGTATGTCAAAAAATGCATGGGGCGGTTAAGGGGTTTGTTTCGAATATACCAATGAAACCTTTTCTGACACACACGAATCACGAAATCGCGCTGTCCATATGAGGGATTGTAGTGTACCTACTCACCAATTACTAGCTGGTAGCGTTGATTGAGAGGACTTCTCAATCAACGATGATAGACGCGAGCAATCGCGGTCACATAGGAGCTATCCTAAATATGCCAGCATAAAGAACACCACGCAGCGAGCAATGAAACTATTGTTTTAACTTGTGTCGCCTTTTTAAGATAGTGTCAGTTGTTACATTATTTTAGCTCGCAAAGATAACGTGGTCAAACTATATATACAATTTTATGTTGGACGGTATCTACCAATTACTTCCTAAATGTATATAAAATATTCCCGGGAGCCTGGACAACTGGACGACTTTTTTTATTTTACATACTTATTGGAAATTTGGGTGAAAATATTTGACCCCTGCTTTTGCGTTTTTCTCTGTACTTCATTTTAAAGTAATTAATAATTCGACCTCACTTATTTTACGACACGTGGGCACCTAATATTGTCTTATGTACATAACTGTAATTCATTATTTCTACTTTTTTAATAATTTTTTAAATAATTGTATACATGAAAACATAATGACTGTACTACGTAAAATTATTTCGAGAAAACGGAACCTAAGTAAGTACCTACTAAAGAATAAATTTCAGAACTTCTTAACTTAGCTCTGAACGTCTGAACTATATGGCAACACAGCAACTTTAACTGGAAGTAGGTAAACCTGTCGCGGCGAAAGAAGAACCTGTCGCGTGTTCTGCGCGAAAAACCAATTTACGTAAAACGCGTCTACAATGAAGTAATGGAGGTGTCCGCTGTTGCTGTCAGCTGCAGTGTCGTGTCGGCCTTTATTGTTTACATGTTTATGCTGTTAATTACTTCATTGTAGACCCGTTCTAAGTAAATTGGTTTTTCGCGCAGGACACGTGACAGGTTCTTCTTTCGCCGCGATAGGTATAATCGAATTTTATTAGTAGTCTAAACGTATTCGTCAGCTGTTCTGATGTTACTTATGACTTTTGCATAACTATGTTCACTATAGTTACTTGTTGTTTTGACATCTGAATCTAAAGTGAAGCTAGACATTGACAAATGAAAATGACAAAGAAAGATGCCTTAGCTAAAATGACTCATATGTTTCTTTGATTTTGTGTGTAGCATCAAGCTGTTTGATCATGCTCGTTGGTGAGCATAATCTACGTCAAATTGCAAGAGAGCGGAAACCCCCATTTGAAAAATTGGATGTTTGGAAGCGTTTTAAATAATGATTTGTCATAAATTTGGGACTTTATCAAGACATAATGTATGAAGGTGATATATACCATTATGTTAAAGGATAAATTCCACAAATTTAATTAGTGTCCAGTTGCCCATTATCCCAATTATTAATTTAACAATTTTTTAGCTTTTTAACTAAGTTTATATTTTATGCTTTAACAAGAATATTACGAACTTATTAATTTACATGGACAGGATAATGGGTGGAATACCACCCTTGCATACCAGTAAATGGTGATATAAAATATCTAATTTTAGTACAATATTTCGAGCAATAAAGAATATTAATATATCACAAAATAATTGTTAGGGACATAGAGGAAGAATGGAATTGCATTAAAAATAGTTTAGTTTCCTCAGCTAGGGATATTTTGGGTCATAAACAGAATGAAAGTAGGAAACCCTGGATAACAAAACATATTGTGAGTCTAATAGAGGAAAGGCGCAAATATAAAAATAGGTTAGATGAAATAGGGAAACAAAGATATAAGGCGATCAAGTGGGAAATTATTCGGAAATGTAGGAAAGCGAAAGAGCAATGGATCGATGATAAGTGCAAAGAAGTGGAAAATAAGTTCGAAATAGGAAAGACTGATGAAGCATATAAAATAATTAGGAGAAATTTTAGAGAAATTGGATCTAGTACCAAAAGCATTAGGAATGAGGCAGGAGATATCCTAATCGAAAGCGGGGAGAAGGCAGATAGGTGGAAAGAATATTTAGGAAACTTATATGCGGGACAGGAAGTGCAAGATATATTAGAAAGTGAAAGCAGTGTAGAAGGGGATAACCTAGGGAGTCCTATAATGAGAGAAGAGTTTGAGCTAGCGCTAAAAAGTTTAAGGAATAATAAAGCACCAGGTATAGATGGCTTGCAGGCAGAAATCTTAAAGTGCGCAGGTCAAGAGGTAATAGATCGTTTATTTAAATTAGTTAGTCGCATATACCTGACAGGCGAGATTCCAGAGGATTACAAACTGAACATCATGGTAGCTTTGCCAAAAAGGAAAGACGCGGATAGATGCGAAAATTTTAGAACTATCAGTTTAACTTCCCATGCGTCAAAAATTTTAACTAGAATTGTGCAAAGAAGGATGGAGAAAAAGGCGGAAGAAATATTAGGAGAAGATCAGTTCGGATTTAGACGAAATAGAGGAACGCGCGAGGCCATTCTAGCTTTACGAGTAATTATAGAAAAAACGATAGAAAAGAGAAAGAGCGTATATATAGGATTTGTAGATTTAGAAAAAGCCTTCGACAACGTAAAATGGGGGAAGATGTTCGAAGTGCTGAGAAAGGTAGGGATGAAATACAGGGACAGAATCACATAATCACATAATCTCTACAAAGAGCAAAAGGCAGTTATAGAATGTGAGCAGGAACGAAGGGAAGTAGATATCCGGAAGGGAGTGAGACAGGGATGTGCATTGTCACCTCTAGTTTTCAACTTATATATCGAAGATGCGATTAATATTGTTAAGGAAAGAACAGCCTCAGGGATCAATGTACAGGGCCAAACTATTAACATGCTCAGATTTGCGGATGATATAGCAGTGTTAGCATCTAGCAAAGAAGAATTAGGAGCGGCTTTGAATGAAATGGAAGCAGTTTTGACACAGGGCTACGGCATGAAAATCAATAAAAAGAAAACTAAAATTTTGGTATGTAGATGGAGTGAAAATAGAACTAAAATTGAAATACAAATAGGAAATGAGAAGATAGAGGAGGTCGCGGATTTCTGCTACTTAGGAAGTAAAATAACCCAAGACGGTAGGAGCACTAAAGATATAAAACAAAGAATGGCGCAGGGACGAGTTGCGTTTAACAAAAAGAAACAACTGTTATGTTCGAGAACGGTTAATATAGAGACTAGGAAGAGACTCTTAAAGTCGTATGTATGGAGTACGGCATTATACGGGTGCGAAACTTGGACAATAGGAGAAGCGGATAGAAAAAGAGTAGAAGCGTTTGAACTGTGGTGTTACAGACGCATGATGAAGATACCGTGGATAGATAAGGTTAGCAATAGGGAACTATTAGAAAGAGTTGGGGAAAGGCGAATGGTATGGAAAACAATAAAGAGTAGGAGAGATAGGATGGTAGGACACCTTCTAAGACACGAAGGAATAGTTCGCGACATACTAGAGTCAGAGATAGGAATAAAAAGAGGTAGGGGTAGGCCTAGATTAGACTACTGCTCTCAAATAGTTAGGGATGTAGGATGTTCTACTTTTAGGGAAATGCGTAGGTTAGCTCAGGATAGAAAAGAATGGAGGTACGCGTCCAACCAGTCTTCGGACTGAGAACTTTATGATGATGATGACAAAATAATTGGAAAGTTAAGTAAACAACTACGATGGTCATTCAGTAACTAGCCAAACGCTTTTTCTTGGAAAATATGTATTACACAGCTGCGCATAACACCTCCAAGTTCCATCTATAAGTTTCACCGAGATCTTTTTGTTATTTTCCGTTGTTTTGCTTCTTTCTCAAAACTCAATAATCGCGAGATATACTATCATAGAATAACGCGGCGCCATTAGACTTGAACTATCAGGAGTAAAAATTAAAATTTACTCCAGAATAAATAAATATGGTGACGGTTGTGTGAAACAAGCTAATTTAGACATGCGGTTAGAGTAGAAAAAACGTTAAGGAAGCAGTTTTAGCAAATCTTAAAATTCTATTATTCGAAGCGGCATATGATTTTGGTGTCTGCGATTGAATCGCATCGTCTTGTTCACTTCATCATTCTGAAAAAATAGGCGAGTCTATAGACAGCAAGCATGTTTGTGGTGGTAACCTTGTTTTGACCCGACAGTTCAGAAGACCATATATGTCAGAGAAGTCGTTTGTACTTGCCACAAAAAGTATTTTTGGTTTTAAATACGTCGTGGATGCCCTGCTGCTTGACACCCAAGTAATCGTAAGTCTTCTCGGCGCTCAGATGTTTAAGAATGCTCTGATTCGTAAGTTGTTGTGCATTCTGCGAGATACTCATGCTTCATGCATCGTCCCTGGTTTCCTCGGACTTCCCCGTCGTGGAGAACCGACAGTCTGTCGACCGCCGCGATCTGACGATTTTATCCAACTCGAGGATTTAAATGAACCTGGTTTCTGCGAGTCCGCTCAGCTGAACGTTTCCGCAGTGCACAGCGACCTGTCGGTTCGAATCTGTTGAGTTTGATTTCAACCGAATCGCTCGGCTGAACTGACAGTCCGCGTTTGCATTTTTACCGTTGTTTCGAACACAAAATTGTCTGAAATGGGTGAAAAATCTTCCTCTTCTAACATTAAAAGTGCAACCAATTTTTTGTTGTCCATGCTGTAATCTATTTCGATGAAGAGGGTAGACGCACACTACAGCGGACTGGAAGGAACGAGAAATTTTTATATTTCTAGCAAACCACCTCGAACTGAAATCGCCGTCCTCGGCGGTCGACAGACTGTCAGTTCTCCGCGACGGAATGTTCGAGGAAACCAAGCCTTAAGATGGAAGAGCGCACACTTGTCTAGCCCGAGATTCATGCCATCGTCTATCGTCTCGTGAGTACCTCCGGATCATTCGAAGAGCTTTCTTGAGATCGCTCTTACCTGGTACGTAGAACTCACGTCATCCATTCAAAATAGAAGGGCGACATTGTGCACCTGGAAGTTCGGAACGCCGCAGCAAACCCACGGAATTGGCGGAGCAAAGTCGATAATGGCAGAAAAGACAAATACCAAGTGGCTAGACGGACAGCATATGGGTAGACAGATAACAAGCCGCTAGATAGATAACATAAGGATAGACAGATAGCAAATGTGTAGACTGATACCAACGAGATACTAAGTAGGTAGCTAGAAAGATAGCATATGGGTAAACAAATAGCAAATTAATGTGTAGATAGATACCAAATGGCTAGTCAGATAGCAAGTGGATATCAATTGGATAGGTTGCAAATTAAACAGATATCGACAGACTAGACATATAACATTGTCCGCATGAACCATAGGGGAACTATTGAATTAACCGAATTTTAAAAGTAGTCATGTTCATCACGATAGGAGCTGAACGTTTTGGACACTCCCTGTAAAAGGACTCGTGCGACTTCTCACCCTATGTTCACATCATTAAAGTAGATGTTATTTCATTCACATGGTCAAGCGGAACTGTTAAATACCATTCTTACGTTATTTACTAAGTAATTCCCGATGGGCAATCGGACACTATAAAATTTTTTTGTAATTGTTGCTGTTAAATCAAAGATTATACTCATTTAACACGCCACATAAACGTATTTTTTTTTAAATTTGAACACTTAATTTTTAGTGGCACAAACATTGCCATTTCTCTGCAGAATTTATTTCGCGCCAAGCAACAAAAGTGATGTCACGCTCGCCGCATGTGCATGTTGCACGTGTTAAACAGAAATTTAATACGTAAGTCGCTTACAAGGGACGATTTTTATTCATTTTTTCTCAGTAAATGTGCGCCCTAGGTGAAAAAGAAGGACCACGGGTAAAATATTTCGACAAGTTCTTTCTAGTTATGAAATAAAAAGAAAGTTGTCCGATTGCCCAGTCGCCATGTTAATTTCCCATCTGTCGGTTCCAGTCAAACGGACCGTATATTGATCGTGTACGGGCCTCTTAAGGGTGCTTAATGTAATAAGTATACTTTGTCTACGCTTAGGAGCTGGTATGCGTATTGTATTACTTACTTTATAACTCGTTATTTCAAATAGTATATATTCTCCCAACAACTAGATTACCTACTTATTGCCATTCAGATTTCTGTACCTAACAAATTACCTATTACGTTCCTTGAACGCTTCCAAGCAATAAAATTCTGTAGCCTAATTAAACGCTAGAATAACAAATATTGAAGTTTTGTATTATCACATTTTTCTTTACAATAAATACATGCTTAGGATGACTGTAATAAAGGATGTTCACAGAATCGTTTCTTAACATAAGTAGAGCTTTGTTATTCTTGGAGATAAAAGGTCGGTGAAATGAACAAAGTAGTGCAGAATTTTAGGCTCATTAAGATGCCGTGGAGAAAAGAATTGAGTTCCAAATAATAAAAGAGTTAATAAAGAAAACGTGAAAAGTGTCAATTTTGAAAAGGCGCTCTATTTTTTTAAATTTTTTATGATGAAAACGACTTTGACAGTATAAGGGTAACTTTTTAAGAACTTTTCAGTGGCGTATTTTTTTAAACATACCAATCACGAGAAAAAACAAACTAATTTTTTTTTATGGGAGCCTTATTGGATTTTTACATATTCGAATTTTAAGGATTTTTCTGGCTCTGATGATATAGCACGTGTCATACTTTGAACGCCTGAAAATCGATTAAATTACAAATTTACCACTACATGCTGTGCTGGTTTTCTCAGGGGACCGTGAAAAAAGTAAAATGCGAAAGTTTCAATAAATTTATACTTTACTTTTATATGTATTTAAAAAAATAAGACGAACGGTTCAAAAATATTACCACCACAATCCAAACACATTTGATATCGCCTAGAAACACTTCGAGTATCCCAAAACATAGAAGTCTAGAGGTGTCAAATCGGGCGACCTAGAGGACCACGGTACCAGGCTACGAGTTGCAATTAAATATTGAAAACAAAACAGCAGAATTATGCGCCGGAGCACCATCTTGTTGATACATATCACATGTGCACATGTGCACTGTTACATTGAAGCCGAATGTATACACGTGATTTCACCTTCGATGCGAGTGCTGATTTTTTCGTGCCCAGAAATGTGTGTTACGGCTATTAAAAATACCTCAATTAGTGAAATTAGATTCAGTAGTCCATAAAATCTTGTTCCAGAAATTTCTTCTTTGGCATTCTGATTCAAGTACCACCTTCAAAAATTGATGTACCGACCAAAATCTCCGTCAAAAAATGTTTGAGTAACCTCATGCTTATAATGAAGGTAGGTTCTTCTTTTTCTTCAACATCCGTTTCGAAAACGCACCGTACTCTCGTAAACTGCCATTTAAACGTTTAAATGTTTTATGCGTAAGTTGACACCTCTCTAAGTAGATTAGCATATTCTACCTATGCCAAAGATACATTTTTGTGGCATAGAATGTAGGTGCGAACATTATCATATTTTTCTTGATTTGTAAACTTGTAACGTTGAAAAGTAAACACATTGGATAATCAAAATTGATTAGTGTTTACTTTGGACGTTCTGACGTCACGCCGTGATCCAGAAGTTAGGTACGTCATCTGTGTTCGTCAACACAGGTGGGAGAAGCAAGCCCGCGCCATACGAGACAACAGTCAAGCGAGATGGATGGTAGTTGCGCCCGGCACTAATGTGACGTTATATATTTTCACCCGGCACTATTCCCACTAGAAATCTGGAAGTGAACCGCCGAAGCTAGGCCTCACTCTCCGTTTATAAAAGTGGAGGATCTCGAGAAGAAATTCAGTACCTGGTCGTCCGGCCATCAGTCAGGACCAGTAATCCCAGCATCCGAGATGATTCTGGCCGCTCCGATCCGAAACAGAAGTAACTGATTGAGCTTACCTAAGTTCGCCGTGTGATTAACTGATATTCAACGAATACTAGATTTGAGTAAGTGCTCGGATTTTGATAGTTATTATTGTGAAATACTAACAATCAAACACTACCTAGAAACAAGTGGTTTAGATCCAGTTTATGCATAGCGAGGGAGTAGATGCAGCCGGAATTAAGGGTGTCTGCTGGTGTGGGTTGGATCGATCTGGCAATCTCGTGTGACATAAGTCAATCAATGAGACGATATACCGGCGAAGATCGATCACACCTGACTGAATCGGCGGTCCTTGGTGTAATCCAGCTGCAATACTATCTAGGTACTTCCTCGCTATGCCTAAACTGGACCTAGACCACTTGTGTCTAGGTAGTGTTTGATTGTTAGTATTTCACAATAACTATCAAAAACCGGGCACTTACTCATATCTAGTATTCGTTGAATATCAGTTAATCACACGGCGAACTTAGGTAAGCTCAATCAGTTACTTCTGTTTCGGATCGGAGCGGCCAGCATCATCTCGGATGCTGGGAGTACTGGTCCTGACTGATGGCCGGACGACCAGGTACTGAATTTCTTATTTCTTCTCGGGATCCTCCACTTTTATAAGCGGGGCCTAGCTTCGGCGGTTCACTTCTAGATTTCTAGCGGGAGGAGTAGTGCTGGATGAAAATATAAGACGTCACATTAGTGCCGGGCGCAACAACCATCCATCTCGCTTGACTGTTGTCTCGTATGGCGCGCGCTTGCTTCCCCCACCTGTGTTGACCAACACAGATGACGTACCTAACTTCTGGATTGCGGCGTGACGTCAGAACGTCCAAAGTAAACACTAATGAATTTTGATTATCCAATGTGTTTACTTTTGCAACGTTACAAATTCTATTATGTAACACGTCAATAATTATTCACCCTGACAACTGTCTTACCTATTTGACAGGAGTAAATTTGTTGAAAGTTTCGCATTTTGTTTTTGTAATTTAATCGATTTTCAGGCTTTCAAAGTATGACATGTGCTATATCATCAGAACCAGAATGATCCGTAGAATTCGAATATGCAAAAATCCAATATGGCTCCTATAAGAAAAAAAATAAGTTCCTAAAAAGTTATCCTGCTAATGTCAAAGCCATTTTTCCACACCGGGAAAAATAAAAAAGTTTACGTTTTTCACTTTTTCTTTATTATCTCCCTTATTATTTTGGAACTCGATTCTCTTCTCGAATACATCTCAATGAGAGTAAAATCTGCACTTTGTTCATTTAACCGACTTTCTATCTCCACGAATTACAAAGTTACCCATGTTAGGGCACGATTCTGTGGACGCCCTATATATGGCACTCAATTCATATAGGAGGATTTTATTAGTCTCATCACGTAGCTCCATGGCTAACAAAACACGTGTTCGTTCACTTTTTCCATAACCCAGTGGAATATTTGTTGTTTATCAAACCTTTAATGTGCTTCAAAAATATAATGTTGTTTTATCTTATTACTCCTACCATATTTAACAATGCGCAAGTTACACCTAATTACTTTTGGAACCTAGTTTAAGTCTAATAAAAAATTAACAAAACAGTCTTACATGCTAATTTATATGTGCGATTAATATTGCATTGGATTGTTTTTCTCTGCATTTCCTTTATGAAATGCATTTATTTTTGGATGGAACAGGTCTGATGCTAAGATACGTCCATTTCTGATATGTAACCCTCTACAGTACTTCTATGTTTAGGTGAAACAGGAGGACTTGCTTGAGGTGTTGTCGGTGCTGTTAACGATCTACTATACGATGTTGGATAACTCAAGTCTATTTTTGATCCAGAGCGAGATGGGGGAGCTAAAAAATAAAAGAATTTTTATAGGATCTGCGCTGAATTGGGTTGATGCGAAGTCACCGTAATATATGTATTACGGTGGCTTCGGTTGATGATAGTTATATACCTACTACATTTTTCAATTTGTAGTTTCCAAGTTGCCATTAGTTATCAACCTTATCAACGTATATCATATAAAAAGGTGGTCCCAGACTACTTGGGTATTTTGGAAATATTCGATATACAACTATTGCACCAGTGCGACTTCTCGTTTCTCCCCGTCGGTTATCGGTATATTCAGCACAAGTTTAAAGAACCGCGAATATTTGCCACTTGTAACCGGTGTGGTTTTATAATATTCCCAGCGTAAGTATACAGGTTGTTCAGAAATTAACATTTAGGGAACAAGTGTTATGAATACCCAATACTTTAACTGTGGTGGTGAAAATGACAGAGGTAAAGCACATGCAGTTGAAAATTTGAAGGCAATTGAGGATGGAAAGGAAACTAGGTTTCTAACTTTAGTGTAGAAAGTAAAATGATTGGACTTTGCTAATAGTGCTTCAAATAGCCTTTTAGAAATAGATCTAGTTGTAGATAGTGGAGGGATAAATTCATTTTGTAAATTCAAGTTTAGTTTAATTTTTTAACGGAGAAGCGAGAGGCAACGCTACGGAGCCGAACATGGTTTGCGAAATCGGGGCGAAAACACCTCGGTCGATGTTGAACTACTACGCCGTACCCGTAGCACAGGACAAATAGGTCACTTTGAACGCGTACGAGGTCGCGGCCGCACTCTGAGCAGTAGGGACCGACACGGACAACGCCCTAGGGTCGAGTTGAAGGATAACATCATTGCACGCGGTAGGATGTCAGTCTTCCACATTAGAGTTAATCCACCCGGAGCGACGTAAGGGGCCAGCCCAAAGAGGTCGTTCCCAAGGAGTCTATCTGATCGAGTCACTCAAAAGTAGTGACTCCGATTGAATATCTCCGAGCGGGTCTCAAGGAGTCCGTCCGATTGGGTAGCTCCGAAGTGGTGATCCCAATTGGATCGCTGACCGGACTCGCCGAGCACTCACTCCCTTACAACTAATATTTTTCCTCCCGAGTGAAATTTTGACGCAGTTAGAATCTGCTGAAGACGGATTGGCAACGCCATTGGGCGGAGCATGGTTTGCCAAGTAAGAGTGAAAACGCAGCGGTCGCAGTTGAACCACCACACCGTTACACGCTATAGGATGGAGGCTTCCAACCGAGCAGGCCACAATCAAAAATTTCTAATGGTTACACCTTACAATGAATATTTTTACTGAATCGAACCGACACCATTGCCCCATGGGGTTGAGTATGATTCACGAAGTCGGTGCGAAAACGCCACAGTTGGAGTTGGAATACTACACCGTAACACGCGAGAGGATGTCAGTTTTCCACCGATCAGACAGATCACTTTCAATGCGACTGAGATCGCGCTCTGACGCAGTTGGATCCTACGGGGGACTGACTCAGGCAACGTCATGGGGCTGCGCTTAGTCCTCGAAGTTAGAGCGGCAAGTCTGCGGTCGGAGTTGAAAGGCAACGTTGGCGTCGTCGTAGGCGAAAGAACGCCAGTCTTTCATATTGGGTCGTTCCGATCGGGAATCTCCGAGTGAGTCGCTCCGATCGGGAACCCCTGAGAGAGTCGCTCCGATCGGGAACCTCCGAGCCAGTCGCTCCGATCGGTAACCTCCGAGCGAGTCGCTCCGAATGGGTACCTCTGAATAGGTCATTTCGATCGACTATCTCCGAATGGGTAATCGGTAATGGGTCGCTTCCACAGGATACCTCCAAATTGTTCGCTCCAATTGGATACCTCTGAAAGGGTCGCTCCTATCGGTTACCTCTGAAAGAGTCGCTCCTAACGGTTACCTCCAAACGGGTCGCTTCGGTCGGGTACCTCCGAACGGGTTGTTTCGATTGGGTACCACGGAACGGGTACACACGAACGAGTACCTTTACCACAAATATATCTTCCGTGCCAAATCCCGAAGCAGTTGAAGCCTACCAGGAACCGAAGTACAACGCTATGGGGCCGAGCATGGTTCGCGAATTCGGGACTACAGCGACTACACGGTTGCATGCGATCGAATGCCAGTACCCCATCGAGCAGACAGAGTACTCCATATATGAACGAGGCCGCTCTCAGACGCATTTTGAACCTACCGCAGGCCGACACGGGGAACGTCCCTCGGCAAGCTAAGTCTCCGAAGTCGGAGCGACAAGCCCGCGGTCGGAGTTGTAAGGTAACGCCGTTACACGCGAAAGGATGCCGGTCTTCTTCATCTGATCGTTCAGATAGGGTACCTACCACCGAACGGGTCGATCTGATCGGATACATCGGAATGGATCGCTCCGATGGGGTACCTACGAACGGGTCGTCTACCTAACTCACCGATCACCCGTTCTCTCTACAACGAATATTTTTCCCGGGTTAAACTCTGACGCAGTTGAAATCTACCGGGAACCGAGGAACAACGCCATGAGGCCGAGCATGGTTCGCGAAGTCGGGGCAAAATTGCCATGGTCGAAGTTGAAAGACTACAAGGTTTGGTGCGATAGAATGCCGCCGTCCCACCGAGCAGATAGTATACTTCGAATGCGAACGAGGTCGCTCTCTAACATAGCTGGAACCTATCGGGGACCGACACGAGCAACGTCCCTGGGCTGACCTTAGTCTCTGAAGTCGGGGCCATAAAGCCGCGTCGGCAATGTAATTCCCGCTCGCTGGCAACCGTTCTAGCTAAATCGTAACGCATGCATGCGATGCATTTTGATTGACGCAAATCCCGCGATAGTAGCTGCGAAATATGGATGTGGAAGACTAAGGTGTTCACTGAACCCCCTTCTTGCCAAATTGCATCAAACATTTAAACATTTTCCTTTTCATTTCCCTCAAAAACATTGCCCTGCACTACCTTTTAACGATTAGGACCATGCTGAAGTTATATTTTGATGCACGCATAATGGCTATAGGAAACAGATTAATAAGCACCAACCTGTCTCTTTAAAATGTCATTGTGAAACCTGTATTTTAATTTTAATATTTTAACAGGTGTTAATAAAAATATTACATTTGGATTGTCCGACTAGTAATATACAATAGACAAGGCTATGACGAACTAAACGATAAGCGGTAAGGCAGTTTGGAATTACCAACTACCATGCCTGCCTTGCGTATGGCTCCGTGACGTCACGTTAGAGGCGATAATTTTTAAAAACATTCGATTTTAGGCAATTCATACGGATCAGTTCATTTTAGTGTAACAAAGCACAATAATTAGAATGCCTATGTTACCTAACGAACTTTGGTTGGCATTCATAATTTGGCCGCCGATCCTCAAGACTGACCGCACCGCACTGAGTAACGTTCTAGTTTCACCGTTCGACCTGAAGATATACCCTTCGTTAGGTACCGTTTTCACGTAAGTGCCCGATGGTTATTTATTGGTAGCTTAGCTAGCAATATTTAAACATCCAACCAACATGGTTGGTACTGACTGGTTGTACGGCAACGTATCTATCGAAATCGGAGATCTCTGGCAAGGGTGGGAACCACATAATTACGTTTTCTCCGCTGGTCATTTTATAGCCACCTGGGTCTTCCTGTGGTGACCGGTTCTCAACTAAATCTGGAGGTAGCTGGTGTATGGTAGGGCGTATCCATTACGTACTGGGATTGCACTGTAGTGCGGCAACGCAGATCCCGTACCTACCCCCGACTATAGGGCATTTTAATGCTACGACGTAACCTCCAGAAAACCCTATATCGTTACAGATCGCACGCCGGATGTTCGACATGTATCAGGCAACCAGAATTCAATGAGAGGTTTGCTCGCCGAACCACTCATTTAATTAACTTGTACACGTACAGACCGTTCAACATACTGACTTGACAATAAAAATTATCGCGAAGTAGGTACTCTATTAAATTCCACTGTAAATATTTTGTATATGTTACGGACAATGGCGAAAATCTGGCCAATCACGTTATTGTCCGGGCAATGTCGATAATGCCCTACTACGTCGGGCAGTATAGATAATGACCGGCCAATAACGTATATGGCCATGTTAATTGGGCGGTGTTGACAATTCATTAGTCAAGTGTGGTTTGACGACATTGTCCGGGACATGTTGACATTGCCCGCTTGAAGAAGGCAATGATGTTGGGATATCCTTTAATTGCGAACGACAGGAAAACATCAGTAATGCACGTAAAAATCCGGGAAATCTTTAGAGTAACAAGCCGCCAAAATGCTAAAGTTGTCGAACAAAAAATTTCCTGATATTCAAATTGGAACTACGGTTCGTGTTCCTATACCAGACCGTTGATTGAGGACTTCTCAATCAACGACCAGACGTAGACAGAGGTCGCGGTTCTCCCCTAAAAAAATGCCGCACTTCCACTAAGCGGACAAAACAAAAACAAAACAGGAACTCGGTCTGTTTGTGACAGTCCGAGGATAAAATGCGAACTGTTCGCGGACATCGTGTAACACTTTCCGGACAATTTTGTCCATTTTTGTGTTTTCGCAAACACGAACACTGTCCCGGCGAAAGTCGGTAATCATCAAAGGGTCTGTAAACTGTCTGCAGACAGTCCTTTTGGTCAAAACAGATGTTCCTGTCCGCACGTGCTTTTTTTGAATTTAATTTAGTAAGAGCAGAACGTTGCGTTGTTGAATCAAAATTGAACCTCTGAAGTTGGTGCTCTTATTACCTATAATGGGGCTGATTAAACACAGTAAGTTTTCAAAGTCCGTGCTGGACATTCTTAAAAAGTTTTTGAAACTAGATCTTACATAGTTCACCACTTAAAAGCCAATATCGTCCTCTCTTAAATCTTGTAATATTCTTGTAGTAACATTTTCGTCTCTTCTTCTCAGCGAGGGTTTTATCAAAAATCGAAGTTTCTTTCTTTTCTTCTTCTGTAATAAAATATATGAAGCACCCATCAAAAAGAAAAGCTCGCATTCTTCCTCTATTCTTGTTAGGTGCCACATATTTAACTGCCCGAAAGTCTTTCTGGTATGACCGCCTAACCTTTAATGAAACCAAACAAAACATAGATAATATTCGTTTGTCCGTTCGGTGGAAACACAAATCCGAGAAAAACAAAACTGTTCACGAACAGTCCTGACGAACAAATCTGTACCTGTTTTTGTACAAACGAACAGTTCCTGTTTTGTTTTTGGCCTGTCCGCCCAGTGGAAGTGCGGCAATGTACTGGCTGTTGTTAGTTCTGTAGAAGAAGGCTTTTATAAACTTTTGTACGTTTTTATATGCGTGTTTAAAATTATTGCAAAATAATTGTTTTAGGTACAAGAAATGGCGTTTAGAAACATATAAGTTTACCAGATCTGAGTTTAATCCCTGTATTGAAAAGATTATTTTATTGGAAAACCTTACAGGTACAGGTACAGATATTTTCAATATAATACCGACTATGTTATGTTTTTTTTGTTTATTTTATTATACTTTTTATTTGTGTTATCATCAATTTAAATAATAAGTTTAAATAATATAGGTAAGGACGTTTTCCACTTTCTAAAAGGTAGGTACACACACATTTTATTAGGCTCTATGACTTAGGCCTTTGTTTTGAGAATCACACTTATTTTTTTCCGCTTCGTACTTACTTTATTTTAGTTCGAGCAACCATATTTTGCCGATTTGATACATTCGCTTACAACATTTTTATACTTACGTAATTTAATAAAAATAAAATATACCTATTTGGTAGTTTTAAATTAATGTTTTAAGTGCGGTTGATGTGTGCGAACGAACCAAAACTCATCTTCTCTTCTTGCTAATTGGTAGTTTTAATTATGATATCAACATTGTCTAATCGCTTTTGGCTAATATCGTTAATGGCCGGGAATAGATGTTCATATAAAAATTGGATGAAAATATTTACAACATTGCCCACCATAAATGGGCCAACTCGACAATGCCCAGGCAATAGCGCTAATGGCCAGGAGAAATGGACATTCACGTCGTTGTCCGGCTAATGTAGTCATAGCCCAATTTACATCCTTGTCCGTAACATATACCTATATTATGTTTTATTAGGTACGCCTGATTTGTAAATAGCTAAATTAATAAGTAGAGTTGATTTTAATTTGTTCCTATATTCTATTTATCATCGTTTAGCAATAGAGCTAAGGGCGTTGTCGACGATTACATGTCCAACCGAACGTATCCAGGTTAAGTTGGTACCGAAAATAAACAAAAATGTCGTTGCACAACAGAAGCTATAAGTACCAATGCATTAGTTCCTGAATCCAAACATAATTGAAGCCAAAACTGGTGGGCGACCCCGTTATACAAATATTGGCGTATTTGCCAAGTACGCCAGTAGTCTGGGGCCAATTTAATATATAAGGTACACAAAAATACTTACCCGATCCTGTATAACTACTTAAGCCTGCTGGACTGGACCAAGGCCGCATGCTGTTTGTGCTTGGACTTCTGGATATAGTAGAAGATTTTCTATAATTTCGACACTTATACCGTTTTTGATTCTTATGTCGGCAAAGACCCGTAGGGCATTGCTGGCCCATTACGCATTGCCCTTCACATATTGTCTTGGATAACAACAATTCTTCATAATTATCCAACATATTTGCACACTGCTCTGCATCTTGACGGACTAGAGCCAAACTGGGATATCTTTCTTTCAGTCTCTTACGTTCCTGTTACAAATTACATCCTTCATTAACTATGTTGATAATACCTATCGCTGATTTCATATCAAGGGTAAAGTAAAGTAAAGAACGCCACCATCAGTAATTCATTTTTAGGTACTCAAGAGCTCAAGTATTTCTTTTATCATAGGTTATTGATATCGAAGACACTTTTAGTTTAAAAGTACAGTGCAACCTCGCTAATCCGACCATGCACCAATCCGAACCGCCGGTCGAAAAAACGTTACCTCATACCTCTATAATCCGAACAAATCTTAAAAAACTTCGATAATCCGAACAGTTGTTCTGAAACTGAACCAAGCAAAAATTGACGATTTTTTCTCCGCGTAAATTTTAAGGTTATGTAAACGTAAGGTAAACGTTACTCAAGGCTTACTTCTTTATTTTTATAGAAATTTTATGTGGTGTTGCCTGGTTTCTTACTTAATATGCGAAAAATATGTATGTATACATTAATGTGCATACATACATTAATGTACATACATACCTATCCTCTATCCATGCCTATACATATACAGGGTGTGTTTTTTAAGCGTCCGCGGAAGATTATGCCTAAATGACGAAAAATATCAAGAAAACATTTTAACTAACCTCACCTCATTTTTTACGCTCTATAATCTAAAAATGTTTTTACTTATACCAGGTTAGTCCAAATAGTTAGAATGATGCTCAACTTTGTTTTTTCTTATGGAATGTGCATTATTTCATTTTTTACTTGATTGAGAACAATATTTTAATAGCACTTTCATAACATAATATTATAGTAATTTTCTTTCTTTTTTGAGATAAAATTATTTTTCTCGATATTTTGGCAGTTATATCATACATTTTAAAAATTCATATTTCTGCACTGGTTGAAGATGAAGTAATGATATTTTTAACAGCGGTCCTCATGATAATCATGATTAACACTGTTTGCTCAAATTTTGTATAAAATATACGAGGAGCATTCAAAAATTTATCATATGAAAGCGACAAAACAACAGAAAAAAGTCAGCTTTTTCAAATGACGTGGTATATTTTTTATTACTCCATTTGAAAGAGCGGAAAATTTCGCATGGGCTGACCCAATAAAACAATATTGTTACATAACTATAATTTTTAAATATTTACAATATTAAAATTTTCACTTCAAAAATCAAAAATAAAGTAGCTTTGGAATGTCTACAGTTTTGTTGTTGTTTTACTATAGGGTTTTATATTCTGTGGCTGTATTTTTACAAGGCTAACTTTATTTTTGATTTTTGAAATGAAAATTTCAATATTGTAAATATTTAAAAATTATGCTCATGGAACAATATTGTTTTATTAGGTGAGCCCAAGCGAAATTTTTTGCTCTTTCCATTGGAGCAATAAAAAATATACCGTGTCATTTGAAAAAACTGACTTCTTGATGGTTTTCTCTGATTTTTATTTGATAAATTATTGAATGCTCCTCGTATATTTTATACAAAATTTGAGCAAACAGTGTTAATCATGATTATCATGAGGACCGCTGTCAAAAATATCATTATTCCATCTTCAACCAGTGCAGAAATATGAATTTTTAAAATATATGATGTAACTGTCAAAATATCGAGAAAAAAAATAATATCTCAAAAAAGAAAGAAAATTACTATAATATTATGTTAAGAAAGTGCCATTAAAATATTGTTCTGAATCAAGTAAAAAATTAAATAATGCACATTCCATAAGAAAAAACAAAGTTGACCATCATTCCAACTATTTGGACTAACCTGGTATAAGTAAAAACATTTTTAGATTATAGAGCGTAAAAAATGAGGTGGGGTTAGTTAAAATATTTTCTTTATATTTTTCGTCATTTAGGCGTAATCTTCCGCGGACGCTTAAAAAACACACCCTGTATACATATTATTTGTACTTGTTTAAGAATTGTTTTATCAAAATAATTCATTCTTCTAGAAATTTTATATACCTAGTTCTTTTCAGATATCTTGGCGTGTGTGTGCAGTAATCTGCGCATTGCGTTCTGTCTTTCTCCCTTTTGTAAAATGGATTTGTTGAATTTTAATTGCTGCCGTAAGATGACTTGAGAATATTCTTACGTTTCCGTATTTGATCTCACTCTTTCTTACTATGCTGCCGTCCTAAGCCCAGAGGTCCTATCTGCATTTTAACAGTTTTGAGATATTAAGGTTTTTTATACAGTGTGTCCACGGATGGACTTAACTATACTTGTAAAAAATTTTGTTTTCAGTTTTTCGAGAAAAAGTCATTCTTTATAATTTCTTTTGCTTGTTATATAAACACGATTCACTTTGAGAAACTTTGATTTTGTTGTACAGGTGCGCAGAAAATACAAAAATGTATATTTGTAAAATTAAAAATTTTTGAATCAAGCGTTTTGAAGTCTCAAAATGAAACAGCTTAGAAGGAGAAATAGAAAAGCCAAATAAAGTTTTTCCATAGAAGTTATACTTAGTTGCTAAGAAATGCCGGGTGTCCGGTTAAGGTTGGCGACCGGCTATATCTTAGGAGCTATTCATCCTACAGCTTTCAGAAAAAAATCTTCCCATAAAAGTGGCCATGAAAACTTCATCAAAAATATTTTTAGCTTTCAGTTTTCCCCGCTAGGGGGCACAATTTTTTTTTTTTTTTCATTTATTTTATTTATCATACAAAATTCAGATTCTACAAAACACAACGTTCTATACAGAATCCCATAAATTTGTTTTAAAAGAAAATAGACAATCCGCATTTTCTTCGAAAATTCAAATGGAAATTTAGGAATCCTTTAGATTTCTCAAAATCTCCTCGTAATATCCTGCAAATTAGTTTAATAACTTTTTGATCTAGCTTATGAAATAAGGAGTGGAGGAAGGAAAAAATTCCCTTACACCAAAAATGCCATATCTCCGGATTGCTCGAACCAATTTTAATGAATATGGTATTGTTGGAAAGGGAATCTATAGCGTAATAGAAATCTGTGTTTACATTTGAATTTAATTTTATGAGGGAGCCGCAGATGGTGTTATTTCGAAACTTACGAAATTGTCAAATTTTCTCAAAAATTATAAATGGAATGGTATATTTTTTATAATATGTTGTCATTAAGCATAGAATTAAGAACAAGATGCCGCAAACCGGAAGTTTTTATCTTTATCAAATGGAAGTTATCATCAAGAATATCGTTTAATCAAATCCCAGTGCACAGGTACCAAATTTTCTCAAATTTTTTTGAATGGAATGGTACATTTTCACAACATGCTGTTAGTACACATAACATAAAGAACAGAATGCTGCAAACGGAAAGTTCCTATCTTTTTCAAACGAGAGTTGTGATCAAAAATACTGTTTAATCATATCTCATTGCAAGGGTAAATTTGAGAAAAATTAAATACCTAAATGAATATCAATTTAATTTAGTAAATATTCAATTTTCCTCAAACGCCTTGCCAAGGCTCGGGAGGCAATAACGGCATTTTCTTCATTTTGAAAAACACTGCGAGCTTGTCATACGCTTCAGCAACAGAGCTAGACATTATTTAAAAAGTTATAATAAATTCTAGCGAAAAGACACTAAAATCGAATTTAAATTAACTAATAATTAATACTTAGTTAAGTTAAACTTAACAATTAGCGACAATACTATGACCAGGTATTTGTTTTTATTTTGCATGGAGTGCTTTTTGTTTGTAATATTTCTTATAATTCTGTCTGATGAGAGATACAAGAATGCCCTAATATTCTTTAAAAAATTGTATTTTCCTAAAATTACCAATGCAATGAAATGTGATTAAACAGCATTTTTGATCATAACTTTCGTTTGAAAAAAGATAGGAACTTTCTGTTTGCGGCATTCTATTCTTCATGCTATTTGTACTAACAGCATGTTATGAAAATGTATCATTCCATTCAAAAATTTTTGAAAAAATTTGGTACCTGCCTATGCTCCGAGATTTGATTAAACCATATTCTTGATGATAACTTCCGTTTGAAAAAAGAAAACTTCCGGTTTGAGCCATTTTGTTCTCAATTCTATTTGTAATGACGCCATGTTATAAAAAATATACCATTCCATTTAAAGTTTTTGAGAAAATTTTACATTTTCGCAAGTTTCGAAATAACGCCATCTGGTGGCTCCCTCGTAAAATTAAATTCAAGCGTAAATGCAGATTTCTATTATGCTATAAATTCCTTTTCCAACGAGACGAAATTCATTAAAATTGGTCCAAGCAATCCGGAGACATGGCATTTTTGGTGTAAGGGAATTCTTTGCTCCTCCCAGCACTTATTTCGTAAGTTAGATCAAAAAGTTATGAAACTAATTTGCTGGATATTACGATGAGATTTTGAGAAGTACAAAGGATACTTACATTTCCATTTGAAATTTTGAAGAAAATGTGGATTGTCTATTTTCTTTTAAAATTGTGCCCTCTAGCGGGGAAAATTGAAAGCTAAAAACATTTTTGATGAATTTTTATGGTCACTTTTGTAAGAAGATTTTTTTCCGAAATCTGTAGGAACAATAGTTCCTAAGATAGCCGGTCGCCAACCTTAACCGGATATCTTAGCAACTAAGTATAACTTCTATGGGAACACTTTATTTGGCTTTTCGATTTCTCCTTATAAGCTGTTTCATTCTGAGACTTCAAAATGCTTGATTCAAAAATTTTTAATTTTGCAAATATACATTTTTGTATTTTCTGCGCACCCTGTACAACAAAATCAAAGTTTCTCAACGTGAATCGTATTTATATAACAAGCAAAAGAAATTATAAAGAATGACTTTTTTACGAAAAACTGAAAATAAAAAATTTTACAGGTATAGTTAAGTCCATCCGTGGACACACTGTATATTCTTTGTTAGAAATTGGCCTAACCACTTTTCTTCGATTTTTTTCTCGGTATCTATGCTTACACGAAGTATGTGCATAATGACAGCTAATTTTACATTTGTTTCTATAACTAAGGTAAAATTTTAGGTTTCTGTCAGATAGGACAAAGCAGCACTATTGCAGAATTTGACTACTTCACCGTATCATGACAATCTTGATATGCTACAAAACGAATATGTCCTAACTACAGCAATGTATTAGGTAGATAGGACAAATTTGCCTAGGGCCGGCGAAATAGGACATATTGATTTAGGAAATCCTTAAATTTTACAGTTAGGACAATAATTTTAGGTGAATATAAGCTTCTTGAATAGAAGTTAGGACTTTTAGACTTAGTAGAATGGTAGAAAATAGTTGCGACATTCCATACATGCCAAAAACGAAAAATCGAAATTTTGCAGATAGGACCTTTTGTCTTAGCACGGCAGTATGGTTGTGTGAAACAAAATGGTTTCAGTATTAATATGCTTATTTTGCAATATCCAGTGGTCACCAAGCAATTTATTAAAAATTATTGCCTTTCAAATATAACCAGGGGGGTTTCACAGTTATGCACGACCTTGGACCATGTTAGCTTCAGTTTCTGTAAACCGCTTTAGATGGCACTACGACTCTGACATTTGTCGTCGAAACTCTGTATTACCGATATTCTGAAATTTAAATCTGAAGTAGGCGCTTTGTTGTTATTTCTGTAGCAACCGGCATCGCTAGACAAAATTTAAAATTTAAAAATTGGGCGTTGTTTAAGATATTCTGTGGTTACGTTCACAGAACACCTAATTATGATTACGTTTTCTCGATACGCAATAATACTGAACCAGAAATAGGTACATAATAAAGAAATAATAATTATGAACAAAAAAGTAGCAGGCCGGTACGTATTTATTTTGACTTCCGTCGGTAGGTACTTTTTTGACATCTATGTGAATGAGTTTTTTGTCGGACATTAAGATAACAGCAATGCGACTGTGAAATGTCTTCCTTCAACATCTGCCAGTGTGGAGTTAATACATCAAATTGCCCAAATTTTGTAATTAACGTTTACAAGTAAGTTTCATTTGATTTTAGTATTAGTTTTCCTAGCAATTCACTTCACAGATTGTGAAGTACGTACCAGAAAATATTTTTTGAAACTGTTTGCTATAATGTGTACCTACATCTTACAGTTATTTGTGTCTCTACTTAGAATGTAAAATGTTAATTAAATAAAATTGATACCTACCTACATAATAAACACGCATAGTCTTTGTTTTCTTTAATTCATTTGCAGTTAAAGTGCAATTATCTAACTAAATTAGCATTCTCTATACTGCTTTAATTTAGTTGGATTTTTAATATTAAAAAAATAAATTTTAAATTTCAATTCTATCTAGGCGCGCTTATACATAATTGGTACTTGTAAACCGACAGAGATGGCGCTAAACGCAGTTCCAACTATTAACATTGAGCTGCGTGTTCTTATTTAGGTGTTCTGTGAATATAACTGTCAGTTTGACTGTCAGGTGTAAAGATGCCTGGAAATGTTTTTATCAAACAGTGTCGAGAAGTTTTACGAAATATTTTTGAATACTTTCTCGAGAGAAGGAAAATAATGTTCCCCTTTTGCCTTTAACTTGTGACCAGGAGCGATTGGCCGATGCATCAAAAGTAAGTCTACGCAGCGTGTCGCGCATAGTTGGAAAAGAAAAACGAGGTTTGTCTGCTGCAACGCCCGGAAAAAGGCACAGCAAATCAAAATTAAAAAGTGAAGATGTAACTGACAGCATTAAAACCGAAGTAAGGAATGCTATTTATTCCATGAAAGAAAAGAAATAACACATTACATTAAAAATTTTAAATAACAAAATAGAAACAAAACAAATAGTGGATATTTCTGACACAAGTTTGTGGCGTTTATAACCAATAGCAGATTTAAGTACAAACTAGAAAATAACCGGTGTCTTTTGTGTGAACGGGCTAATGTTGTGGGTAAAAGAATACATTTCTTGAGGGAAAACGTCAAAATGCTCATTGCCGTGTGCCGTGTCCAGAGTCGCGGCGCACACGCTTGTCGCGGATCCTAGCAACAGCAAAATTTTGGAAACTACTGAACTGCTGGCGGTTGCTTGGATAATCGGATATGGCGGCGCAAACGCCAACAAATCTGAAATAGTATATTGTATAACAAGCGCGAAATGATACTAATTTCCCATGCTTCGCTCGTGCTACAAACTATTCATGTGCCTACGAGTGGGAAAGGGTCATTTCGCGCGAGTTGTACACTATACTTTTTCTACGATTACTTTATTTACTTATTTTAAAAAATTTAAAAAACATTTCAAAACATTTGTTAGCAAATATTCATTATCAGGAACTTCTTTGATAAATTTGTTTATTTCTTCTGCTGTAAAAATTTTTGCTTTTTAGGTTGATACCATCCGACTGCCTTTTCAGAAAAGCTTTTAATTTGTTACATTTAGACATATCCAGAACTTCATTTACTCAACATTTAACATTGACTATTGGCTCCAGAGAGTGATGGACTTAAATTTTTTCGACATTTCTCCGAAATATGCTAATAAAGTATTCTCCGAAAATGAATGTATGTGCTGGTCTTTGCGCCAATCCATGAAATTTCTGTACGAATTTTCGTATTTATTCTTTGGTATTTGTGGAAGTATGTACCTATCTAAATTTAAACAGTTTACCTTCGCCATTTCTGTGATACCTGGCGGTGTTAAATTTAATATTTTTTCATTGTCACTATCGCTATTCATATTTACTTCTACTTAAGAATAGTGTTTTCATGTACAAATTGACTGAATTTATGGCGACTTGCAAAGTGACAGTGATGTTTTGTCAAACTGACAAAGCCTCCTAGAGGCGGATGATTCTGTAGGTATGATTGGATATGATTCGCTAATCATTGAATTATATTGACTCAATGACAGTAGTAGATAAGCTATGGAGGTACGGTGACACATTTAACATTGATTCTCCCATAAGAGCTAAAAAACTACTTTTGTTGCAAATCCCAACCAAGTTTTGCCAATGACTTGTAGATCCCAACTAGGTTTTGCCAATTCACTTAACATACGGATCCCAACTAGGTTTCGCCAATTACTTGTGGTTTCCCATCTAGGTTTTGCCAAACTACTTTGTTTGTGGTTCCCAACTTGGTTTTGCCAATGTCTGCTATTATTCCCTTGTTTTCATTAGTAATCGCGGATTAGTTCGAATCCTAACGGATCCTTTTGCTACCCGAAAGCCACCACTGGTAGGTCACACTGCCTCATGTCGGTAAGGCAGATTCCTGCAACGTCGTGGTAGAATGGCCCCAGTCCTTAAGCCTTCGCCCCGCTAGAGAGCAACCCTAAGTGGGATTCGACAGACATAAATTCAGCGCAGCCGCTCACAGTCTCAATGTGTTATCTTATCTGTGTGCGCGTGTTGACTACAGGAAAGCGGCCAATTCCTGCAACAGGTTTGTACCATCAACGCCACAGCCGGCGTTCGCGTCGGCCCTTACGTCAAAGCTCTAGCTCCCACCCTGGGAAATCCGGGAAAGGTAAATAAAACACCCGCAATTTTGCATTTTATGCCTTTTTGCCCCCCAAATCGAGCTCTTACGGGAGAATCAATGTTAATAGTGGTCCCGTATCCCGGGCCTACATCCAAGTTGACGCAATTATGACGTCAGCGTCCACGCAGGCGCCAGCGTTTGCACCAGCGCAACGTTAATAAAACACAAGCAATATCTTGGTCTGTCCCACTCTTTCTCGAAGGAACGATGACTAAAACACAGTTTTAGGAGAATCGGAATAAACAGTTATTTCGCCGCGATTGCTATTGGTTACAGACAGCTGGCCCCTATGTCAAAGCCAGCCCCCCCCCACCCCCACCTCAACCTCCCTTCCGCGGTGGTTTGAGTATGGCGTAACCAAGACGGAGCAACCCTGACGTCACATGTGGGCGCTTTCGCGATACGCACCCAAACCGCCACTGCTACGTCACCCAAGATGGCCGCCACCGAGAAGCCAAGTTGGCAGCAGCGTTCAGCTTTTGTGAATGTGAGAAGGTTAAATAAAACACTGTTGCGTATTATCTTTATTGGAGCATATTACACAAAAAACCCTGTATGTCCTGACATGATGCAATTTTATTGAAAATGTTTACTGGAATATAACGCCCTGTATGTAAGTACTTGCGAAACGATGAAATCTTATCGGACAAAGGACTATAATTAAATAACACCCCGTATGTACGCTATACAACGAGCCGACTTGCAGGGTGAATCAGTTGACGATAATTTTCAGATTAACGATGGCGGACAGCGTCCAGCCTACAACACATAAATATAAATTAAATAAAAAATAATAAACAGAAACCGAGTATTGAAAATGTTTACCGGAATATAATTACATAACACCCTGTATGTACTTACACAACGATGAAATTTTATCGAACAAAGTTGTATTGGACTATAATTAAATAACACCCTGTATGTACGATATACGACGAGCCGTTGCGTATTATCTTTATTGGAACATATTACACAAAAGACCCTGTATGTCCCGACATGATGCAATTTTATTGAAAATGTTTACTGGAATATAATATCCTGTATGTAAGTACTGCGAAACGATGAGATCTTATCGGACAAAGGACTATAATTAAATAACGCCCCGTATGTACGCTATACAACGAACCAACTTGCAGGGTGAATCGGTTGACGATAATTTTCAGATTAATGATGGCGGACAGCGTCCAGCAGCAACACATAAATATAAATTAAATAAAAAATAATAAACAGAAACCGAGACACGAACGAATATTTCGCAACGTACTAGAGTCTAAGATAGGAATAAAAAGAGGAATAGGTAGGCCCAGATTAGACTACTGCTCTCAAATAGTTGGGGATGTACGATGTTCTACTTGCAGACTAACGATAGCGTGACAAAATAAAAGCACATACCAGAATTTCGCTCCTGAAACCCTTCCAAAAACATTTGCTTCACGATGGAATAAATACGTTTCTGTTTCAAAGTTGATGAATTTACGTACCGTGCGGGGGCGGCATACTAAATTACCTGCGTGCATTTTACCTAGAAAATAACCTCTATTAGTTCGTTGCAATACATTTGTAGATATGAATCAAAAATGTTACGTCAATTTATTAGTATATGACTAGGTGAGAAACATATCAATTAACCCTGGTATTTAATAAATGTGGTTAAATAAAACACTGTTGCGTATTATCTTTATTGGACAACACAACAGACCCTGTATATCCTGACATGATGAAATTATATTGAAAATGTTTACGGGAATATAACACCCTGTATTTACCTACACAACGATGAAATTTTATCGAACAAAGTTGTATTGGACTATAATTAAATAACACCCTGTATGTACGATATACGACTAGCCAACTTGCGGGGGGGGGGGTGAATCTGTTGGCGATAATTTGCAGATTAACGATGGCGGACAGCGCCCAGTCTGCAATACATAAATATAAATTAAATAAAAAATAATAATAATAATAAAAGGGAAAAACTTTTCGATGCACGAAGGAATATTTCGCAACGTACTAGAGTCTGAGATAGAAATAAAAAGAGGGATAGGTAGGCCCAGATTAGACTACTGCTCTCAAATAGTTGGGGATGTACGATGTTCTACTTGCAGATTAACGATAGCGTGACAAAATAAAAGTACATACCAGAATTCCGAGCCTGAAACTCTTCCAAAAATATTTGCTTCACCATGGGATAAATAAGTTTCTGATTCAAAGTTGGTGAATTAACGTAAGTACCTGAGGATCCGTGCGGAGGCGGCATAGAAAATATCCACAATGCATTTTCCCTACAAAATAACCTCTATTAGTTAATTGCAATGCGTAGAAATGAATAAAAAAATACATCTTCAATTAGTAAGACTTGGTGAGAAACATATCAATAAACCCTCGTATTTAATAAATGTAAATTATATTTTTCACCAAATTAATTCGGATATACGTCGTGTAAACATTTGACAATCCTCACTGTCCTTAGTAAGACTAGGTGAGAAACATATCAATAAACCCTGGTATTTAATAAATGTAAATTATATTTTCCACCAATTAGTTAATTGCAATATGTAGATATGAATAAAAAAATACAACTTCAATTAGTAAGACTAGGTGGGAAACATATCAGCAAACCCTGGTATTCCATAAATGTAAATTATAATTTATTATTGTCCACCAAATTCATTCGGATATACGTACAACAAACATTTGACAATCCTCACTATCCAAAAATTATTATGATCGTGTATAATATTTATAAATAGGAACTTACCGGTGTCTAATTATTTCGGGGGATCACTCATGTAAAATTTTGGGCACGATATATTGCCATGTTCTACTTGTACGAGTAGATTAACGATGACGTAACAAAATAAAAGTAAATAAAAAAAACTTTCCGAGACACGAAGGAATATTTTGTCACTATAGATTGCCTCATGTAACCACTGACCACCACTAGATCAAATCTCGTGAGTTACTCTCCGAATATTCATATTAGCACATCAGTTGGTATCATTTATGAAAACTAGGTGCAGAATGTTAAAAATTTACTAATCTGGACGTTCTTTTATAACGTATTCTTGCGCAAGTTCGGCGTCTGCAAAGCCATAAATTACACATGGGAATGCTATTCTTTGATATAGGTACATGATGCAATGTGGCCAAATTAGTAGAATCGACGCGTTATTATTTTAATGAAACATAAACAATAATAAATTCATGTCCGAATTGAAAGTCTTATCAAAACAAATCATTATTTAGATTACCGAAGACACCCTGTGGGTAATAAAAATGACAATTTATAATGCTGACTCAATAAATAATTTCTGTTTAGGTATTTTATGTATGTCAGATCTAAAATTAATTCTGGAACATCATGAATCAAATAATGTTAAAATACAACAAGACCGTCTACTTAAATTCGTAAGGAATGGGGTGCGAGGGGGTAAACGATTATCTATACGACAAAACCGTGTACTTAAATTCAATTAAGTTCTTCCATTGTGAGCGAATATTATACCTGCTGTATGTTGGTTACAAATAAAAGTATTGTAGCTATATATTATGTAACTGCTAGTACCTACCCTGTATAATTATTTTGCGTTTCTAAATTTAGCCCATATCATAGACTTATGTGCATACACATGTAAGAAATTGTTGGCGCACCTTCTATAAGAAATGTTCCTGGGAGTTGTTTTGCATGTTGTCACGTATGGGAGCGATAAGGAGCTCCTAACTGGGCGACAAGAGGACGGGATTCATTCATTGAGAATCGGGCGCGGTCCAGGTTTATAATAAAATCATATCAAGTATCATAATCATTTGTTAAACTTTTGTGCCGAATATATTTTTTGGGAACTTTACGTAGTGTGGTTTTAGTACCTTCTTACACACATATACACAACTAAATATTCCCGCTTTACTTCTGATACCCGAGGCACGAGGGCATAAATATTTCGCAACATACTAGAGAACCTATATTAGTTCATTGCAAATACATACATGTATGTAGATATGAGTCAAAAATGCAACTTCAATTTAGTAGTATGACTAGGTAAGAAACATGTCAGAAAACCCTGGTATTCAATAAATGTATTTTATTTCCATCAAATTCATTCGGATATACGTCCTATATAAACATTCGACAATCCTCACTGCCCTATGACGTAACAACATTTCTTAGAAGACGTTGTCAAATATCTGACGGGTGAAGTTATTGTAAAACATAATTTGATCCGTTTGCTGAAGCCGCAGGAATAATCTTATGTAAATAAAATATATGTATACCTGCTGTATGTTTGTAACAAATAAAAGTAACTGCTAGTAAGTACCTACCGTGTATAATATTTTATTTTGCATTTTTCAATTGACCCCAAGAGATTAGTATAATAACCACTATACACACATACACATCCCACGCAATGCTCTAAAGTAAAGTAAATAAATAAGGACGCCGAACTAGTATCTGTAGGTACCTACTCAACTCAAAAGAACCTCATAAAAATTAATTGTGTATAAACAGATCTGGAAATGCATAGTCTTATGTGTATATACAACTAAATATTCCCGCTTTATCTCTGTTACTTAATGAAGCATGCGAAAATCTAAACAGAAAAATTCTTACGTTCACGTACTTCTATCTACTTACCTTAGTATCAAACCCAGAGAGATACTTGAAGATTGTGTTGAATAGTCTCCATGCTTGCTAAAGGGATATCTATTTATTCCAAAGACTTGTTCGACGTACCCCACACTTTTTTAGGTGGGTACATAGTTGTATAAACCGAAATTGCATTTTTTCTACTTACTAATAACTGAATATGAGTGTGCTTTTTTTCTTCTTATACAGGTAAATTCTAGGGAGCCGTCAAAGAAGTCGCTCGCATGAGCGTGGGAAGTTTTAACATTTGTGATTAGGACCCAATGAACTATACAGTTTCATAATATTATTCCTTTGCGAACTAATGTTTGTTTTGATAAAAATCGCCAAATACAAACATGATTAGGTATACCAATATAATTATTCTGTAACATCTGCCCATATATGGTAATTTAAAGAACTCGCGGACATTTCGCTTGACCACGCACGAAGTGTAATTAACATTCATTTACCACCGTGGGCTACGGTAATTACTAAATAGCTCTATTCTTGTGTTTTCAATTTTATGAGTTATAGCACATGGACAGACTTACGTGTTGGGCTATAGGTGGTCTGGGATTCACCCTTCCATATAATAATGCCTATTTATGCCTAATTAGATATATTTATGCATTTCAAATCGAAAATTCTAGCACATTATAATAATTTTCAAAAGTTTTCATATGAGACAAAGTAGGGGCGCCGAAATAATATATTAGAGTTGTCACCAACAGCAGACGCCACCGTCGGGATGAACGTTCATGCTAAATGGGCGTTAACCCATAAGAGTAGTAAAATTATGTCATGTGGGGTATCAAATTAAAAGACTCGACGAGGAGTATCGGAATAAACAGTTACTTCGCCGAAAAATGGCCGCCCACCCGTAAGCCCTGTTTCGGACAAACGTAGGACACCATCACGGCGTTAACTCATAATGGAGGTAAAACAATGTCATGTGGGGTATCAAATTATAGAACTCGACGAGGAGAATCGCAATAAACAGTTATTTCATCGCAAAATGAACGCCCACCCGTAAGCCCTGTTTCGGTCAAACGTAGATCATCATCATACCGCTCCGCCACTCTTATTCCCTTATGGTCGACTGACGTCATGGGTTGAGATGCCACTTCCAGCCAAACCGGATCTGCGGTTTTGCCAATGCGCTTTACTTGCGGTTCCCAGCTAGGTTTTACCAATTACCTTCAGATCCCAACTAGGTTTTGCCAACGCACTTTACTTGCTGTTCCCAACTAGGTTTTGCCAATTACTTGCGGCTCCCAACTAGGTTTTGCCATTACGCTGAGAGGGCCCTTGCCCTGTGTACTAGAATCTGCAATATTACGAAGCGGACTTTTGTAACACATTGTATGTGTATACAGGTGTATACACCTGTATGTACTAACAGATGTAACACAAAGGCCTTGTATATACGAGCAGATAAAACACAAGTGTCCTATATGTACCATGCTATGTGCCCCTCTGGAATCGCATTACATGATTGACACAAATTTTGTTCCCAACCGCTGGACCAATCAGAAGACAGGAACAAGATGGCCGCCATTGCAACGTGACGTCAGCGCCCGACGTCAACGTCCACGGGGCGTTCAGTGCAGCGACAAGTTTAGACAAGGCTTAAAGCCCGCGTGGACGTTGACGTCGGGCGCTGACGTCACGTTGCAATGGCGGCCATCTTGTTCCTGTCTTCTGATTGGTCCAGCGGTTGGGAACAAAATTTGTGTCAATCATGTAATGCGATTCCAGAGGGGCACATAGCATGGTACATATAGGACACTTGTGTTTTATCTGCTCGTATATACAAGGCCTTTGTGTTACATCTGTTAGTACATACAGGTGTATACACCTGTATACACATACAATGTGTTACAAAAGTCCGCTTCGTAATATTGCAGATTCTAGTACACAGGGCAAGGGCCCTCTCAGCGTAATGGCAAAACCTAGTTGGGAGCCGCAAGTAATTGGCAAAACCTAGTTGGGAACAGCAAGTAAAGTGCGTTGGCAAAACCTAGTTGGGATCTGAAGGTAATTGGTAAAACCTAGCTGGGAACCGCAAGTAAAGCGCATTGGCAAAACCGCAGATCCGGTTTGGCTGGAAGTGGCATCTCAACCCATGACGTCAGTCGACCATAAGGGAATAAGAGTGGCGGAGCGGTATGATGATGATCTACGTTTGACCGAAACAGGGCTTACGGGTGGGCGTTCATTTTGCGATGAAATAACTGTTTATTGCGATTCTCCTCGTCGAGTTCTATAATTTGATACCCCACATGACATTGTTTTACCTCCATTATGAGTTAACGCCGTGATGGTGTCCTACGTTTGTCCGAAACAGGGCTTACGGGTGGGCGGCCATTTTTCGGCGAAGTAACTGTTTATTCCGATACTCCTCGTCGAGTCTTTTAATTTGATACCCCACATGACATAATTTTACTACTCTTATGGGTTAACGCCCATTTAGCATGAACGTTCATCCCGACGGTGGCGTCTGCTGTTGGTGACAACTCTAATATATTATTTCGGCGCCCCTACTTTGTCTCATATGAAAACTTTTGAAAATTATTATAATGTGCTAGAATTTTCGATTTGAAATGCATAAATATATCTAATTAGGCATAAATAGGCATTATTATATGGAAGGGTGAATCCCAGACCACCTATAGCCCAACACGTAAGTCTGTCCATGTGCTATAACTCATAAAATTGAAAACACAAGAATAGAGCTATTTAGTAATTACCGTAGCCCACGGTGGTAAATGAATGTTAATTACACTTCGTGCGTGGTCAAGCGAAATGTCCGCGAGTTCTTTAAATTACCATATATGGGCAGATGTTACAGAATAATTATATTGGTATACCTAATCATGTTTGTATTTGGCGATTTTTATCAAAACAAACATTAGTTCGCAAAGGAATAATATTATGAAACTGTATAGTTCATTGGGTCCTAATCACAAATGTTAAAACTTCCCACGCTCATGCGAGCGACTTCTTTGACGGCTCCCTAGAATTTACCTGTATAAGAAGAAAAAAAGCACACTCATATTCAGTTATTAGTAAGTAGAAAAAATGCAATTTCGGTTTATACAACTATGTACCCACCTAAAAAAGTGTGGGGTACGTCGAACAAGTCTTTGGAATAAATAGATATCCCTTTAGCAAGCATGGAGACTATTCAACACAATCTTCAAGTATCTCTCTGGGTTTGATACTAAGGTAAGTAGATAGAAGTACGTGAACGTAAGAATTTTTCTGTTTAGATTTTCGCATGCTTCATTAAGTAACAGAGATAAAGCGGGAATATTTAGTTGTATATACACATAAGACTATGCATTTCCAGATCTGTTTATACACAATTAATTTTTATGAGGTTCTTTTGAGTTGAGTAGGTACCTACAGATACTAGTTCGGCGTCCTTATTTATTTACTTTACTTTAGAGCATTGCGTGGGATGTGTATGTGTGTATAGTGGTTATTATACTAATCTCTTGGGGTCAATTGAAAAATGCAAAATAAAATATTATACACGGTAGGTACTTACTAGCAGTTACTTTTATTTGTTACAAACATACAGCAGGTATACATATATTTTATTTACATAAGATTATTCCTGCGGCTTCAGCAAACGGATCAAATTATGTTTTACAATAACTTCACCCGTCAGATATTTGACAACGTCTTCTAAGAAATGTTGTTACGTCATAGGGCAGTGAGGATTGTCGAATGTTTATATAGGACGTATATCCGAATGAATTTGATGGAAATAAAATACATTTATTGAATACCAGGGTTTTCTGACATGTTTCTTACCTAGTCATACTACTAAATTGAAGTTGCATTTTTGACTCATATCTACATACATGTATGTATTTGCAATGAACTAATATAGGTTCTCTAGTATGTTGCGAAATATTTATGCCCTCGTGCCTCGGGTATCAGAAGTAAAGCGGGAATATTTAGTTGTGTATATGTGTGTAAGAAGGTACTAAAACCACACTACGTAAAGTTCCCAAAAAATATATTCGGCACAAAAGTTTAACAAATGATTATGATACTTGATATGATTTTATTATAAACCTGGACCGCGCCCGATTCTCAATGAATGAATCCCGTCCTCTTGTCGCCCAGTTAGGAGCTCCTTATCGCTCCCATACGTGACAACATGCAAAACAACTCCCAGGAACATTTCTTATAGAAGGTGCGCCAACAATTTCTTACATGTGTATGCACATAAGTCTATGATATGGGCTAAATTTAGAAACGCAAAATAATTATACAGGGTAGGTACTAGCAGTTACATAATATATAGCTACAATACTTTTATTTGTAACCAACATACAGCAGGTATAATATTCGCTCACAATGGAAGAACTTAATTGAATTTAAGTACACGGTTTTGTCGTATAGATAATCGTTTACCCCCTCGCACCCCATTCCTTACGAATTTAAGTAGACGGTCTTGTTGTATTTTAACATTATTTGATTCATGATGTTCCAGAATTAATTTTAGATCTGACATACATAAAATACCTAAACAGAAATTATTTATTGAGTCAGCATTATAAATTGTCATTTTTATTACCCACAGGGTGTCTTCGGTAATCTAAATAATGATTTGTTTTGATAAGACTTTCAATTCGGACATGAATTTATTATTGTTTATGTTTCATTAAAATAATAACGCGTCGATTCTACTAATTTGGCCACATTGCATCATGTACCTATATCAAAGAATAGCATTCCCATGTGTAATTTATGGCTTTGCAGACGCCGAACTTGCGCAAGAATACGTTATAAAAGAACGTCCAGATTAGTAAATTTTTAACATTCTGCACCTAGTTTTCATAAATGATACCAACTGATGTGCTAATATGAATATTCGGAGAGTAACTCACGAGATTTGATCTAGTGGTGGTCAGTGGTTACATGAGGCAATC
The DNA here is from genome assembly GCA_963966045.1 of Xestobium rufovillosum. NCBI lineage: Eukaryota > Metazoa > Arthropoda > Insecta > Coleoptera > Ptinidae > Xestobium > Xestobium rufovillosum. The sequence continues at coordinate 14,436,273 of OZ014498.1, forward strand.
TATAGTGACAAAATATTCCTTCGTGTCTCGGAAAGTTTTTTTTATTTACTTTTATTTTGTTACGTCATCGTTAATCTACTCGTACAAGTAGAACATGGCAATATATCGTGCCCAAAATTTTACATGAGTGATCCCCCGAAATAATTAGACACCGGTAAGTTCCTATTTATAAATATTATACACGATCATAATAATTTTTGGATAGTGAGGATTGTCAAATGTTTGTTGTACGTATATCCGAATGAATTTGGTGGACAATAATAAATTATAATTTACATTTATGGAATACCAGGGTTTGCTGATATGTTTCCCACCTAGTCTTACTAATTGAAGTTGTATTTTTTTATTCATATCTACATATTGCAATTAACTAATTGGTGGAAAATATAATTTACATTTATTAAATACCAGGGTTTATTGATATGTTTCTCACCTAGTCTTACTAAGGACAGTGAGGATTGTCAAATGTTTACACGACGTATATCCGAATTAATTTGGTGAAAAATATAATTTACATTTATTAAATACGAGGGTTTATTGATATGTTTCTCACCAAGTCTTACTAATTGAAGATGTATTTTTTTATTCATTTCTACGCATTGCAATTAACTAATAGAGGTTATTTTGTAGGGAAAATGCATTGTGGATATTTTCTATGCCGCCTCCGCACGGATCCTCAGGTACTTACGTTAATTCACCAACTTTGAATCAGAAACTTATTTATCCCATGGTGAAGCAAATATTTTTGGAAGAGTTTCAGGCTCGGAATTCTGGTATGTACTTTTATTTTGTCACGCTATCGTTAATCTGCAAGTAGAACATCGTACATCCCCAACTATTTGAGAGCAGTAGTCTAATCTGGGCCTACCTATCCCTCTTTTTATTTCTATCTCAGACTCTAGTACGTTGCGAAATATTCCTTCGTGCATCGAAAAGTTTTTCCCTTTTATTATTATTATTATTTTTTATTTAATTTATATTTATGTATTGCAGACTGGGCGCTGTCCGCCATCGTTAATCTGCAAATTATCGCCAACAGATTCACCCCCCCCCCCCCCCCCGCAAGTTGGCTAGTCGTATATCGTACATACAGGGTGTTATTTAATTATAGTCCAATACAACTTTGTTCGATAAAATTTCATCGTTGTGTAGGTAAATACAGGGTGTTATATTCCCGTAAACATTTTCAATATAATTTCATCATGTCAGGATATACAGGGTCTGTTGTGTTGTCCAATAAAGATAATACGCAACAGTGTTTTATTTAACCACATTTATTAAATACCAGGGTTAATTGATATGTTTCTCACCTAGTCATATACTAATAAATTGACGTAACATTTTTGATTCATATCTACAAATGTATTGCAACGAACTAATAGAGGTTATTTTCTAGGTAAAATGCACGCAGGTAATTTAGTATGCCGCCCCCGCACGGTACGTAAATTCATCAACTTTGAAACAGAAACGTATTTATTCCATCGTGAAGCAAATGTTTTTGGAAGGGTTTCAGGAGCGAAATTCTGGTATGTGCTTTTATTTTGTCACGCTATCGTTAGTCTGCAAGTAGAACATCGTACATCCCCAACTATTTGAGAGCAGTAGTCTAATCTGGGCCTACCTATTCCTCTTTTTATTCCTATCTTAGACTCTAGTACGTTGCGAAATATTCGTTCGTGTCTCGGTTTCTGTTTATTATTATTTATTTAATTTATATTTATGTGTTGCTGCTGGACGCTGTCCGCCATCATTAATCTGAAAATTATCGTCAACCGATTCACCCTGCAAGTTGGTTCGTTGTATAGCGTACATACGGGGCGTTATTTAATTATAGTCCTTTGTCCGATAAGATCTCATCGTTTCGCAGTACTTACATACAGGATATTATATTCCAGTAAACATTTTCAATAAAATTGCATCATGTCGGGACATACAGGGTCTTTTGTGTAATATGTTCCAATAAAGATAATACGCAACGGCTCGTCGTATATCGTACATACAGGGTGTTATTTAATTATAGTCCAATACAACTTTGTTCGATAAAATTTCATCGTTGTGTAAGTACATACAGGGTGTTATGTAATTATATTCCGGTAAACATTTTCAATACTCGGTTTCTGTTTATTATTTTTTATTTAATTTATATTTATGTGTTGTAGGCTGGACGCTGTCCGCCATCGTTAATCTGAAAATTATCGTCAACTGATTCACCCTGCAAGTCGGCTCGTTGTATAGCGTACATACGGGGTGTTATTTAATTATAGTCCTTTGTCCGATAAGATTTCATCGTTTCGCAAGTACTTACATACAGGGCGTTATATTCCAGTAAACATTTTCAATAAAATTGCATCATGTCAGGACATACAGGGTTTTTTGTGTAATATGCTCCAATAAAGATAATACGCAACAGTGTTTTATTTAACCTTCTCACATTCACAAAAGCTGAACGCTGCTGCCAACTTGGCTTCTCGGTGGCGGCCATCTTGGGTGACGTAGCAGTGGCGGTTTGGGTGCGTATCGCGAAAGCGCCCACATGTGACGTCAGGGTTGCTCCGTCTTGGTTACGCCATACTCAAACCACCGCGGAAGGGAGGTTGAGGTGGGGGTGGGGGGGGGCTGGCTTTGACATAGGGGCCAGCTGTCTGTAACCAATAGCAATCGCGGCGAAATAACTGTTTATTCCGATTCTCCTAAAACTGTGTTTTAGTCATCGTTCCTTCGAGAAAGAGTGGGACAGACCAAGATATTGCTTGTGTTTTATTAACGTTGCGCTGGTGCAAACGCTGGCGCCTGCGTGGACGCTGACGTCATAATTGCGTCAACTTGGATGTAGGCCCGGGATACGGGACCACTATTAACATTGATTCTCCCGTAAGAGCTCGATTTGGGGGGCAAAAAGGCATAAAATGCAAAATTGCGGGTGTTTTATTTACCTTTCCCGGATTTCCCAGGGTGGGAGCTAGAGCTTTGACGTAAGGGCCGACGCGAACGCCGGCTGTGGCGTTGATGGTACAAACCTGTTGCAGGAATTGGCCGCTTTCCTGTAGTCAACACGCGCACACAGATAAGATAACACATTGAGACTGTGAGCGGCTGCGCTGAATTTATGTCTGTCGAATCCCACTTAGGGTTGCTCTCTAGCGGGGCGAAGGCTTAAGGACTGGGGCCATTCTACCACGACGTTGCAGGAATCTGCCTTACCGACATGAGGCAGTGTGACCTACCAGTGGTGGCTTTCGGGTAGCAAAAGGATCCGTTAGGATTCGAACTAATCCGCGATTACTAATGAAAACAAGGGAATAATAGCAGACATTGGCAAAACCAAGTTGGGAACCACAAACAAAGTAGTTTGGCAAAACCTAGATGGGAAACCACAAGTAATTGGCGAAACCTAGTTGGGATCCGTATGTTAAGTGAATTGGCAAAACCTAGTTGGGATCTACAAGTCATTGGCAAAACTTGGTTGGGATTTGCAACAAAAGTAGTTTTTTAGCTCTTATGGGAGAATCAATGTTAAATGTGTCACCGTACCTCCATAGCTTATCTACTGACAGTTTAGTAGCCTATGAAACCCGTAGGAAATGAATATTTCCGTACAATTTGGCCGTAGGAAATGAAAATCCGTACACAAAGATGTAACTTTCTTAATTAATGGCGCATATGAAACTTGTACGTTTCTTTATAATCGTAGAAAAAATACTATACGAATGTTATTACCTACCAATTTTTTAGACGTAATTTTATGGAACATAATATTCTACGATTAAAAGAAATAAATCAAATTGGCTTTTTGTCGACATTTTTTAACAGAATTAAAGAATGTCAACAAGTCTTGATTTTAGAGTCAACCCAAATAAAAGTTAGGTACCTACATTATTCTTAAATAGCAATCATAGCTGGCTCATGAAAAAGTTCATTTGTTTCATTGTTTCTGTTTCTACACTCTTCTCTTTTACAATACAAAATAATTGCATAAGCACGCATAATGAGTGATTTAGTGGTCGGTGAAGCTAAAAAAACTATTGGTTTCTAAAAATCAACTATACAGGGTGTTACATTGTATTGTCTCATCAATGCTAGCTCAGTTATCGTTGAAGATAGAGAGAAGGGTTAAATGCCAAAAACTGGCATTTTCGATGCTCACCAATATGATCTTACGAAATATTCTCCCTTCTGAATAGTTTCTGAAATATTCTCAAAAAACTGAAAAATGCATTTTTCAATAAGCCCGTTATTTTTTAGGGGAGTGCCTTGATTTTATTTTTCATCAGAGTAATTGACGTCAATACTTCTCTGAAGTAAAAAACAAATGAATAATAACTGTAAAGTTTTTTATTTCTTTATGGGCACAATATTGAATTGAACCTTAAGTTGAAAACCGTTTGGTTTTTGTGAAAAAAGATTTCAGTTATTAATGTTCATACCTTCATACGGCAGAAAAGTAACCAATTTCTAGTTTTAATTTTAATTTTTAAGTTAGGTTTGAATATCGCTCGAACAATTGGTAGATTAATTTAAAAATAATACTTAAATCCGAAAATTAATTTAAAAAACACTTACTTTTTTGTGCGTACAGTCCAAATTTCATGCAAATCCGTTAAAAATGCCCGTTATAAAAAATAAATATGATAGATTTCCAGTTTTTTGAAGGTATTTCAAAAACTATTCAGAACGGACTAGTATAGTAGTATAGATTTCAAAAGACCGTATTGATGAGCATTCAAAATGTCATAGTTTTCCCCTTTCAACGTTCTCTACGCGATAACCGAGATAGCAAAGGTGAACCAATAAAATTCAACACACAGTACACATCATTACCTATATTCTTGGTAATATTTACGTAAATATGCAATATCTATAATAATGTTTCGAGAGTATATCCACATCTGAAGAAACAACGCATATTAAACTTCATACCAGTGAAATCAAAATAACATAAACTTTTTAGTATACAAGCATAGTATAAGCGTTGATCAATCAACGATATAAGTATGTAATATGCTGTCCCATTTAAAAAATTGTTGTTTGTATTAATAGCTCGAAAATACGATATTATACTGTTTTTTTGTTTCACCATCTTCTATTCATCATCAAAAAATATTAGGTACATGCTTAAATACACTGCTCAAAATTGTCGTATGTAATTTGACGAGCACCTTTTATTTTGCCGGATAAAATCCTGTTTTGAACGATATTTTGTTGTCAGGCATTTTGACGAATAAAACTGACAGCCAGTAAGAGCTCAAAGGCGAAGAGAAACAGCACCTGGCCAAGACCGATTTATTATTCTTCAAACCAGGCGGAATGCATCAATTACGACACGAGAACTTTCTGCGGATCTTCAAATGCAAAATTTGGTGCTCATTAATATGACGCTAAGAAGCCTGATCTATTTCAAACGGTATACATGTCATGGCCGAAAAACAAAAAAACTCCATTTTGTTTTGCCATGTAGCAGTAGCTCGACTATTTAGAAGACCTTAATAGTAGCTCCCGGTTGCATACAATACGCATGCGGCGCGGCGCCGGCGTGACCATTACACAATATCATTAAAATGACGTTTAAGTAATTCGTCATTGGAAAACATCGCCAACGATCTCGGTGGGTGTTCGGGTATCGTAGAGAACCGCCATTTTGTTCTCCTACGGCTAGACGAGTTCTGATCCCGTAGGGGTTTGACATATTTTGCTTGTTTTTACATCATCTTTTTTCCGGAAAATGCGTGTCTGGTGCGAGAGGGCAAGTAAAATGCGTTCTCTCAGCTTTAGTTTTTTGTACTTTCAAAATGCGTGCGCATGCGTATTGTATGCGACCGGGAGCTACTATTACGGTCTCGTGACTATTTGGCCTCATATCGGAAAGATATGGACACATTAATAAAACACTTTTTCGTGCTCTAGGAGCACATTCTCATGGACTTACAGAAAAACGTTTAGGTCAGGCCATCGTCAACTTTATTTTTCCTCACGGCCACGATTTTTGACTTACACTTTGTTAAAAGAAGCATATTTTTATGATTTCATTGATATGCAACTTGTCCATATACCATATTATACCGAATATTGTGGCCATTGCGGTCGGAAAGAGGAAATTTGAACAAAAATCAAGCGGACCTTGCAGGGAAACAGCCAACAGTTTGTTGTAATTTAAGCAAATATGTTAAATATTTGGGTGCGATTGCTGAGACCCATTTTTCGAAGAAGGTTCCTAAATCGCATAATTTTTTATATAAAAAGGCTAATTTGCATTAAGTAATAATAAGTTATGGCAGTTAGTTTGTTTTTAGTTCACGTTCTTTACAGGCAATCATGATTAAATGGTTTTTCCATATTTTTAATTTTTTCTTATGTTCCCAATAATGTTCTACAAAATTCGATATAAATATCGAAAAGTTGTATATCACTGAAATAAGAAAAATATGCTTCTTTCAACAAAGTGCAAGATAAAAAATGGCGCCCACAGAAAAAATGAAGTCGAAGATGGCCTAACCTAAACGAAACGTTTTCCAATAAATACAAGAAAATGTGCCGATAAAGCCGAAAAAGTGCTCAAATGTATTTGTCGTAGTTACATACTGAAAGCAGTCAGCTCATGAAAATCCTAGGCAGATCGTGTAATCTTTGGAAATTATTAGTCGGAGAGCAAGAGCTCTGAATTCGACACATGGTATGCAACTTTCGAACATACAAAAACAGACGATGAACTCTTACGTAAAAACACCTGACAAAACATATTTTTGAGGTCGCGATTCGATTTGGAATTGCCAAATTGAAGAAAATTGCATTTTTTCATTTTTCTTCTCAAATATGCTATTTTCGCACTTTTATTGTTTCTCCTTCTGTATATCTGTCACCCATTGTCGTACAAATTTGAAATTTTAGCATTAGGATAATGAAACTATCCGCTTTCTAACGCTGTACGAGAAAATAGTAATTGTTGTGATTTGACTGAAAAATTAATAAATATTCGAGGAAGAGTTGCCACTTTTGTGTCATTTACAGCGAAAAAGTGTGTATCGTGGTAACTTTTTTATTTTTGAAGATATACTTATATAAACGAGTAAATTGTAGCGCATAAAATGAGGATGTTTTTTTATTTTGAGTATTTTTTCATAAAATGCATAGTAAGTCAGAAAAAGTGTGTTAAACGTGAGTCATATGTCGCGCTCTGCGCGCGTTGTCGCGGACAAAAGCTGACTGCCGTGGTGCCAACGCCGTCGGAGTTTAGAGTTTTCATTTATTAAATGTGTGTAGGGCATTTTCTTAAATCATTATATGGTCATTTCAATAAAACAAAACTTTTTAATGTTTTTCACAGGTTTAATCGTTACGTACAATATTGTTTCGACTTCAAAGGTTCTTACAAAACAAATCTTAAAACTAAAGCAGTGCCTTATATACAGTATTCCATTTTATTTTCGTGTGGTGGGGTAAGATTGCTTCTATGATTGATGAATGGTTAAATTCCAACTGTTATCTGTTGATCTAATTTAATGGCTTTGCAAATTTCAAAACTTTCCACTTAATTTAATTTTCTACCTTTAGATCCTTATATAATATTTTAAAATCACTTTCGACAAAATTATGATTGTTTACAATATGTACAGTGTTCCCAAAAACCCGTCCTGTTTGAATTGTTGGCAATAGACTTTATGTTCTTTCAGTATGGTATTGAAATCCCTCCCGGTTTGACCTATGTAAATCGCGCTGCAATCATTGCAATTTAACTGAGAAACACCACTTTTATCTCTTGTGTTTCTTTTTTCTTTATTATTGACCAATAATGAACTTAAATTTCTTTTATTTAAGCAAACCGGGTTTTGATCAAGTTTGCTTAGAAATTAGATCAACAGATAACAAATGACCAGTTGGAATTTAACCATTCACCAATCATAGAAGCAGTCTTACCCCACCACACGAAAATAAAATAGAATACTGTATGTAAGGCACTGTTTGAGTTTTAAGATTTGTTTTGTAAGAACCTTTGATGATGACCTAGTAAGTCGAAACAATATTGTCGATATCGATTAAACCCGTTGAAAACACTAAAAAATTTTGTTTTATTGAAATATTCAATATGTTCCACCAAATGTCAAGCGAGAACAGAGTGAAATTCATTACATATTATGGTCGTCCAGAATTTACCGGCAGTATGGACCATTTAAGAGCACATTTGTTTCCAACATGCAAATCAGACATTAGGTAAGTAAGCAAACGAATATCAGTAAGGTACCTATTTATTACAAAACAAATTTCGCTTCTTTACCACCCACCGAAAACACGTTTCGTTTTCATGTCCTCAGGACGTATGTATTTGCAGTCTGTCGTTTACAAAACTGCATACCTAGTTCGACCAAAACTATCAAGGTCCGGTTTTTCAAAGAATCCAACACCGGATTAAGTCTGACACCGGCTTCGTTGCTACGATACCGGCTTTCTGATTGATTGAATCATAGCAACGAAGCCGGTGTCAGACTTAATTCGGTGTTTCTTTGAAAAACCGGGCCCAAATCTTTTGGAATTTGGGTGGTGCATGAAAGAAAACGGTAGCGTAATGCCAATCATGACCACAATAAGTGCGAAACCAGATTTTGTAAATATAACACCATTTTACAAATGTGAATATTTCAATAAATTGTAGCACAACCTGTATTTGTTTAAAAGCTAATGTACTGTGTTCCATAAGCTGTTTTTGTGAAGGAAAATGTACGTATATCGAATAATAAAAATGTATTTATTCTGTAAGTACAAATTTAAAAAAATAAGAACAGTTCTCATTGAAGTTCTCCACGCGGTCTGCTTCGGTGTAACCCAGGAGACAACGTAGCGCGTACAACGCTCGACTTTATTAACCTTTTATGACCACCAAACTTTTACCAACAACATTTTTTTGTTTTTTGTAAATTAATTAAGACCTTAAACTATATTTGACTCGCTTATATTATTACTCTATCTCCAATAATAAAAAAGTTACCTCGATACCAACTTTCTCAATGCAGTTACTGAAAAATCCGTGGGATCTTCCACGAAAAAATTATTTTTCTACCATATCTTTACACATAAGTGCACATTTATGTATGGCAATGGATTCGGCATATTTCAGACTATATGTATCCAAAGTTTTAAACCGATCCAATTGTTACAGACAAAGATATAGAATGGGAAATATAAAATAATGTATTTCCGAGAAATTTTGTAAAAATATGATAAAGTTCGATTTTTTTCAATTTCGCAATCCCGAATCGATTCGCGACCTCCAGAAACGAATTCAGCAGGTCATTTTACATAAGAATTCGACATCAGTTTTTGTATGTTCGCGAGTTGCATACCCCACTTTTATTTTGCATATTTCGAACGTCCTGCTCTCCGATTATATGTAATTTTCCTGGATAACACCTGGCCTGACCTGCTCAAAAATATGTTTAAACAAGAATTGTGTCCCTAAAAGCGTGCTAACGGTTCAGGCTTCATGAACTGACGGGATTACACCAGTACGACAAATACTTACATTATTTGAGCACTTTTTCGGCTTTATCGGCTTTATGTGATTACGACATAATTCATATACGATACGATGTGAAATAGTCGAGTTACATGGCAAAAATGAAAAGAGCATTTTTTGGTTTTCGGGCATAACTGGTAAACCGTTTGAGATAGGCGGATCAGATTTCCCATCGGCATACCTATTAATGAGCACCAATTTCTGCAAAAATGTTTGACAATTTTTTTATAATAAAAATGCTACAGAGCTGGACCTGCACAATAGTATTTATTAATATCTAAATTTTATATGGCATCTGAAAAATTTTGAATTTGGAAATAATTACATGCGCCCTGTATAAATAATATCTACTAAAAAACTTTTGATGCATTGGAATGTCTCCTATTGTCTTAATAATGGGTGCAAAAAAACTACCCTTCCTTTTGTTTAATCTATGAAATTATGATTTTTAAAATGGATCCTAAACCTATCAAATTTTAACTAAGAAAATAACCCATAAATGGAAGCTTTTAAAATTTTGGTATGCTATACAAAATTAGTCCAAAATGCCGTTTAGAATTCAAAAATTTTACGAAATGTAAGCGGGTCCATTTAAAAAAAGAGAATCATTTGCCGCAAAAACTTAATGGGACAACCTGTACAATTTACAATACTTTTAAAATAAAGGTATCGTTAATATGAACAACCTTCGATAAAGAAATCTGATTTCTGACTAATAATTGAGTTATTCTTACTTTACAAGTAGTAGCAAAATGCCAGTTCTGGATCATTTCCAAGATGAACGCTGTTTTCCCATAAGGAATACACTGGATAATAGTTCAATGACTGACCTTGCTAAAAGTCATACATCGTTTTTGCCATCAAGTGCTCCGAGTTTTTGCTCACCCAAAGTGCAACCGCAGGCTTTAGGCAGCCAATTAGGACGGTGGGTGGATTCAGACGGCCGCCAGCTTCCAGTCACTGGCGGGTGTCTGACTGGATCAAGAGTGGGGCAGCAAGGGTGTGGCAAATAGGCACATGACGCGATCTATTGACAATTTCTACAATGCCGGGAAACTAGATCTCCAGTGTACCATACAGAGGCCGGTAAGGTAAATTGCTACATGTTTAAAGGCATATTCCTATCCGTGCGCAAGTATCGCCGCCAGCGTCATTGTTCGACGTTAGTCTCCAAGACCACTCTTCCATTCGTTCCCGCCGCTGGCGTTAGCAGTTGCTTCTGACCTTATAAAACCTTATACAGACAGTGGAACTTGTAATAAAGAAAACTTTATTTGCTATGCGCGCCTACTCACACCACTTTCTTGGCTGATGCATTTAAGATAGTTAGTTTACTTAAATTCAGCCCTATGCTGTATACTACGTCCGTTATGTACGTTATCTAAAAATTTAACGTATGGAAATAGTTGACAGATAACAGTGGATGCATGGCGCGCTGGAAACCTAGCTTATCGGCATATGTAGAAATTGTCAAGAAAGGGTACCACGACCCCATAAGAAACATCCTTTATATCCCAGCCCTGATCTAAACAAACGCACGACGCTGATTGAGTGCCGGCGACTATCTTGGACACGTCCCAAGCTTCTGATTGGCTACTGACTGTCATACTGATTCCGTCCACAATTTTGATTGGCTACCTGAAGGCTGCGCATGCGCATTAGGTTGCGAGAAGCCTACTTGTAAAAACCGGATTTAACTTTCTGTAAGGTAGGTACTGTTGATTACGTGGTGTTCCAGAATTGTTATTGCATACAATTGTAGGGGAAATCGACGGTTATCTTGGGAGTGATCCGGAACTGTAATTTATCTAATACATTTACTACATTCAGCATAATCCATGACAATACCATAACATAAAGACATAAATAGCAGTGTCACTCTCGTGCCACGGGAGATTGTTTCATTATTAATTTATGTATTTTATTTTAATAATCAAATAAAAAAGATTCTTATAACTTCTTCATTAACGGCTCTGGGAGTGGCTAAAGGTTGGCAAAAACTGTGAGCAACAGAGATCAAATTGCCGATGCGGAGTGGCACTGCTAGGCGTATGTATTTATGCTATTAGAATACTTTTTTACTCACATCAAAAAGTCGTGTATTTTCAAACTCTTGCAATTGTTTCTGGAAGCCTTGATTAGGATTTGCAACAGCTCTACCTGCTTTTACTACTTTTAACGCTTCTTTCCAGGGCAGGCTTGTCACAGACATTATGTATGCTACAGCTACTGTTACACTCCTTGACATCCCTGCAAGACTATAAACAAATTTCAAGATAATCAACTGGATTGCATCAAATGTCTTAAATAACAATTCAAGCAACCCTCTTCTAATATTATATCATATAATTCCTAACACGAACAGCTTTTCACCTACACATATAAATATCGAGGTGGTCGTTAATTTGTACACTGTAGGAAGTGCGGGGCTTCTAGTCACGAGTGGGCTGGGTCCATCTTATGCTTAGCGAGGGAGTAAATGCCGAGGAATTAAAGGCGTCTGCCGGTGAGGGTTAGATCGATTTGGCAATCCGGTCTATAACGGGACAATTACGGCAGAAATCGATCGATCGATTGAATCGGCGGCCTTTGGTGAAATCCTGCGGCAATACTGGGTATTTGCTCGAAACGTACAAGCCGGCGGTGCTACTACGAAAATCACCCACCGAAACCTATCTAAGGAGTGCATCTCGGTGCTGCCACGAAAGCTCTAGGAATCTGATAATAATTCAGTTTGATCCTACGACGAGATCGTGACGTGTACAATCAGGATACACAGCGAGAACAGTTTTAATCTCATGTAAATACTGATTTTCTTGTCAATATTTCTTATTCATTTCAATATACCTTTTGTAAATAGTTAAATTAATAAAATGCCCTTATAATTTTGTTAATGTGTCGTTTACCAATAGTGAAAGAACCCACCCTTCTGTGACTGAAAGCTAAGGGTTTATCGACGAATAAATCTTCCACCGACCAGAGTATCCAGATACAACGAAAGAATTCGTGGGATCTTGCTGGCATGCGCGAGTGAGTAGTCGCTAATGCTCAGCAACAGTGCCCGCGGTTTGGCTATGGATGGGTGACTCATATCTGCGCTGTGGCTAGGGCGCGCCTTGGATCGCCTATCCAGCTTTACCTAATGAGGTTTTCCAGGTTTTCCTCATTCTCGCACTAAATGGTGGGTAGAGTACTAACAACTGTAGGTCGTTCCTGTGACGCACCTGCGGCCAATAGTAATATGCCGCCTCCTCCGTTTCGCACAAGCTATATAGTTAGCTTCTGGGGCTAACCTTAGGGTTAGTAGGAGTGAGTAGAGATATTATTATTATTATTATTATTATTATAGAACGACCAGATCCCCGTAAATAGACAGTGTGTTCCAATACGTGATACCGAGGGACATTGTTGTATATTTGGGGGCCAGAATCCAGATGCACCGCCGAGGATTGAGAAACGCCATTGTAAATTGGCGTCCGAGAGAAAAAACAGACTTTCATCGTTGTACCTGTCATAGGTTAATGTTACATAATGTAAATTAACGTTTTTATTTGAAGATCTGTGCGACATGGAACCTATTATTCTTTGAAAAAATACATTTCAGCATTAGCAACAAGGTATTTGTTTAAATTACAACAAATTGCTAAGGGTTTCAGCTTTGTATTCTTGCAAAGTTGGCATTGTCCTGATTTTTGCTAAGATTTCTTGTTCGTGACTCAAATGGCCACAATGTTCAATATAATATGGTATAATATGGGCGAGTTGTACATTAATCAAATCAGAAAAATATGCTCTATTCAACAAAGCGTAAGGCAAAAACGGCGTTCATTAGCCTGACCTACCTAAACGAAGCGTTTTTTTTCTGTAAATTTATGAAAATGAGTTCGCATAGCACGAAATTTTGTTTAAGTAATATATATGTCACAGTCGCATCGTAGAATCAGAGCTAAGTAATATTTTTTGCACTACTCACCAGTGAATCAAAACATTTCCATCTCGAAGACGAGCAGCATGAATGAAGTCATTACAGACAGAAAAATATTGTGTTAAATTTTGACCAGGAGAATCTGAAGCTAACACACAGAGGTAATGTTTGTCCTGTAAACACAATTTTAATACAGTCGTACTTGTCGTTAATCTCAACTTACAGGATGTAACCTCCTAGCAGCATCGTGAATAGCTAATATATGAGTAATCTTATGTTTTGCAAGTTGAGCATCATCTTTTGAGTCTCTATAATTTCCAATATAAAGTCCTGGTAGAACCTGTGGAGTAACACAAGTAAGCTTAGGATAGTTCTTTAGTGGTACTTAAATATGTATATTGATATGTGAAGTCACCCATATCGAAACGTGTATTTACTAAATATACTCAACGCCAGCACAAGATACGCCCGTTTAATCGGCAGCGCAATATATACTGATACGAACTTTTGCCCCGTCAGCGACGCCCCTGGTGGTGACTCACATTATTTGTTTGACGGCGAGCCGGCTTTGATTTATTACGGCGCGACCTTGTCGCTGTTTATGATTCCCGAAAAGAATAGTATATCTCGAAGATTCTCATTCTGGAACAATGTTCGATCGAGAATCTTCTAAGACCATTATAAAATAGGAAGCAAGAAGCCGAGTGGACAGTCTTACAGTTTTGAAGTCTGAAGTTTGGAAGTTTGAAGCGAATGCGATAAGAACCGGGCGATTAAGTTATAGACGGGCGAGAACTATTGTGTATACGCGACTAGTGTCGGTACGGTACGCGAGTGCGAATTCTTTGGTGGCGTTTTTAAGTGTACCGGGGCGTCTTCGTACGTGATTAACCGTCGGTTGAAGACGAGTGTTTTAGAGAGCTTGAACTGTGGTTTTGTGTACTGTGGATTGTTTAGGTTAGGTAATTAACTGTTTAATTGTTCGCTAATAATTGTTTAATTTTCACTGCTTGTTTTTATTTACTGCTTGTATATATTTAGCTGCTTATTGTTCATTTTGTTAATTTTAAGTTCTCAAATCACTTTTATCTGTAAATATTTGTACATAGTCACTGTTATTAATTAGTGTAAAAACGAAATACGTTATTCTTAAATGGCACTGATAACGCCCCGCTTGGCAAAAAATGGACAGATTGTTGTATAAAAAAGTGTAAAACGGAATCCTGCGATTTGATCCAGGAACCATAGGATCATCAGGTCGACACACTAGCCATGATGTTAAGGTGAGTCCCCAGAGCTATTGTTCGCAAACACATGATCGCACTTATTCTACTACAGACGATTATGTTCACGTTCATTATTGATTCAAGTTTAGATAGAGCTCACTATCATGTTCCACGAAAGAATTGTTGCGTGTGCTTTTTTATTATACTTGATTTATAAATTATAGAAATGTAAGAAAAGAGAACGGTAAAGAAGATTGTGAAAGTCAACACTCTTTAGAAATCTGAAATTGTATGATGGTAATCGTTTACTGCATAAGACTTAAAAGCTGAAGATTTAGGAAAGTTTAAGAACTTCAGCCGAATGTCACACACTGATTTCTATAAGCTTTTGGAATAAAGGAAGCAAGATTCAAATTATCGACAGGAAATTTCGGCAACCAGAGATTCCTACTGCAGCAGTGTTACTTAAAGTTTCAAGGATTAAGATGTAAGAGACTGTGGTTAAATAATTAATTCAAGAATCAATTGTACCCCTAACCACATAAATTTTGAAATACTATATACGCATTTCGGCAGCTAAGCTGCCATCTTCAGTAGCAGGGAAAAACCTATAGTAATAAAAATAGGAATAACAATATTAATGAATAAAAAAAAAAAAAAAAAACAATTATATATATGACAATAATAATAACAACAATAATGATGATGTGAAACAATGATAGTGACAATAACAATAATATAGGTCAGGTATTTTCTGCTCACCACTCCGAAAGAATCGAAGTGGACTCGATCAGCTCTCAAGCTAGCAGTTTCAAAACAAACAATTTCTCTAATGATCTCAGAAATGTGTGATCACACGAGAACACTGAAAGGTGAGTAAAGACGTTTGTCCACGACTATCTTACAACATACTCTTTGTCCACGACTATCTTACAACATACTCTTTATACTTGAGTTTCTTCAATCATAATTAGATACATTATTCACTGCAGTGATTAATGAATATTATTCACTAAACCAATAGGAACATCGCTTTGACCCTTTTTTACATTTATTTAGTAGGCCGCGATCGCGATGTGTCAGTTCAAAGTGAAACGTCAAATCAGCATGGTTTGCTTTTAATTTGAAATGCATATTCTAAAAAAGAAGATATAATGAGTAGTGAGAGTGAAAACGAGGTTTCTTTAACAGCACCAGCAATAAAAGAAGCTGCAGAACTTGCCTCATTAGATTCATTGCCCAAAAAACCAAGAAAATTATACCTGAGAGCGTAAAATTATACCTGAGAGCGTATGTATGAATCTTTCTTACACTGGAGAAGGGAAATGAAGGTAAATTCTTTCTGGGAATCTGTTTTGATAGTCGTGGACAAAGTATAGTATACAACTCGTTATAATGATGCTATTATTACAAAACTCGCTCGTTTCACTCGCTCGTGTTGTAAACTTCATACTCGGTAATAATAGCATTCATTATAAACTCGTGTATAATATACTATTTATTACCATACAGGTAGGTAAGCACAAACATAGAAGTTAAATGTGATGAGATTATAGCATTTAAATCACAGTTAATAATCAATTTAATGACCTATAAAAAATTTCCACCAATAATTTAATTTAATTTTCGGAATTTGTAAGTCTTAAATAAAAGAAACTAAACTACTGTCTTTATCTTTGATTGTATTATTCATCAGTCATCACACTCTTGTGTGAAAGGCATGGAAGATTTTGAGTGTCCAGGTGATTGAAGAGGTGTTAATGTTTGTCCTCTATGTACATTATCACCAGTATACTTCACGAAACCTTGGGTCAAATAACCAAAATCTTGTGTGAAGGAAGAGAAAGCATACGAGTATGCAGGTGGTGGACGAAATGTTGAAGTTTGCCTCATTTGTGCATTATTTAACGGAATAACGATCCATATCTACTTCTAAAAGTAAAGTGGTTACATAGTGTTGTACTCTATCGTCTACCGTATTAAACGTCGTAAGTTAAGCAGAAATAAAGCTACTGGAATCTAAACATGTTTATCTAAACAATTGCAACCACTTTCAGATTTTAACCACAATATTGTATCATCTAAGATGCGACTTACGATTTCAAGTATGCCAATGTATTTATTAGAATAAGAAGAATGACGCTCAAAATGTCCAAAAAATCAAATATCTCATAAACTGTTAACTTTTAAAATATTGATATATGTATTAACAAAGTTGAATCAAAAAAGCGAGCAGAATTCAAAAATGGAACGTAATTTTCAAGGCCAGAGAAGGCCGAAAGCACGTTCAACAATGGTAAGAATAAACATCTAGGCACCTATTACTTTTTAGCGAAAATTTAAAACTCTGCTAATTTAGGTAGGTACCTACGTAGGTATTTCACACAATAGTTATCTATTCAATTCAAACATCGTATACATATATGGATATGGTGGTTGTCATCGGTCATGCCATGAAATAAATTTTTAAATAAACCTAGGTAGGAATGTTAACGTCCATTGGGTGCCTGCATCACAATATTACTGGCGTTACGAGCAGAAGTCCCTAAATAAATTATTCTGAACCTAAACAATAACCAAACGCCTTTAAATAATAACTGTTAAGATATTAAAAACTAAGTATAGTTAATAATATCTAGGTAAGTAATTCATTTGTAATTGTAATAAAGTATTCAACATAACCACAGTACAATATATAGGTACCTAACCTAACTCTTACCTTGTTCATGCCATTTCCCATTGTTGTCTGAAGAGTTAGTTAGAGTTAGAGGAGAGATGTAATTGGAAATAAAAAGCACCCCAGACTTAACAAAATTAAGTATTTCGGACACATTGTCCAGAGTAAAGGTATGACCGTACAAAGTACGAGCATTCCTTGTCGGAAATAACAGGATGAGAATCGATCGATAAGACAGGGTAACGTGTTGTAACCTTGTAACAATGTTATTTTCATATTCCGACTAACAAATTAGAAAAAAAAAACAAATAATTATTGTGGTTTAGGTGGGTAGGTGGGGTACCTAAATACATGTTACTGTGAATACCCATAACTGAATTGTTATTTGCTTTTTGCTGATTTAGGCGGGAAAGTGTCTTAGGTACTTTTAGAAGATAAATAAATTTATGTTATTGTTAGGTGTCATGTGCATTCTACTACAACAAATGACAATTAATCAGGACCTTCTCAGCATGTCGCAATATTTTTGATTTCACAAAAATATGCAAAATTTTGAAATTTCAAAAAATATGTCTTTTTTCAAGTACAGCATATCAGGAAGCAATTAGATTAAAGCAGCTCTTCTTTAGTTGGAGTTCACTTCTAGTTTCTCCTGGTCGATATCGGTATTTCTGGCATGATGTTAAAGCTTCAAAAATATGATTGTAACCATATTACGCAAAGGGTGAACAGCATCAGCGCGTGCAGACCATCTGGTTTCAGGAGAGAGACTTCAGAACTTTATTTGCACCTAAACATTCTGTCAAAATTTTTCATCGATTGTTCGAACCCCAGAAAAGAGTGAAGAATTTTTGGACAAATTTGAAGTATGCTACTGCTTCTGAAACACATCCAACCGCCTGAATACCTACCAAATTCAGTGAATTTGCGACACATGGGAAAAAATAGCAAATTCACATTTTTCTTTTATTCTTGCCTGAAGATATCAGAATACTTTCCAGCCATATTTGCTGCATTATCGCAGCTGTGCCCGCGATATGAAACGCCGTTTTACTTTTTAATCGTGTTATTTTAGATAATCATAAATACACTTTGCTTTTCCTATCATTCATGATAGTTTAAATCAATTTAGATTATCGTGAATAACATTTTAAACTATCTTTCAATACATCCATAAATAACTTCTGTATACTTCATGCAAAACCAATATCCTGATAATCTGAAATTCAATTTCAGATATCATAAAATAGTTTTGGCTTTTCTTATTTAAGATAATCTAAAATTCGAATTCAGGATGTTCTTTGGATATTCCGGAACAGCTACATCTTCACAGATTGATCGAGTCTTTTACAACGTTGTCCGTATTGGTCTGAAACCAGCTGTTGCTGTCAAAGAGCACGACATCGGCATTGTGATTGGTCACCTCAAGGTCGTTCGGCAGGAAGCTCGATTTACAATGCCCAGAAAACTATTTCAGATAATCACAAATTAATTCATGATTATCTAAAATAGCTAATTCATGATTATCTGAAATACCTAATTTTTGCTATATTAATATGGTACTTTGTTTTAGATAATCTCAAATACACGTTGTATTTTAGATCATCTTAAATACACTTTCAATTTTAGATAATCTTAAATACGCTTTTGTTTTATTCTATCATTCACGATAGTTTAAATCTATTTAAATTATCATGAATGATATCCATTTCAACAGTTTCAGATTATCATAAAATAAGCTAATTTTTTGATAATCTAAAATAGATTATGATAATCTGAAACTGTTAAAATGGATATCATTCATGATAATTTAAATAGATTTAAACTATCGTGAATGATAGAATAAAACAAAAGCGTATTTAAGATTATCTAAAATACAACGTGTATTTGAGATTATCTAAAACAAAGTACCATATTAATATAGCAAATTAGGTATTTCAGATAATCATGAATTATACTTGGGCCGCTGAACAGACGGAGTGATCACCCTGCAAGAACGTGCTCTAGGCGGAACGCTATCAATTTAGGACAACCGAACCGCAGTGATGCGTTTTCTTTAGACCCAACGAAGTCGCATCACCCCAATTAGGTCGTCATAAATTCAGGGGCGTAATAACGGGCCCGTGAAGCCCGCCACCGCGGGCGGGCCCCGGCGTTTTTGGGGCCCCGTGCTTCGCTTAATAATTCCGGAAACAAATGTTTTCAAAGTTAAAATTATGTTTTTTGTTAATACAGTTTTTACTTTAATTTCTTTTTCAATGGGGAGGGAGGTCATCAGAAATTTTGCGGGCGGGCCCCTAATTTGAAGTTACGCTACTGTATAAATTACTATTGGCTCCGCTAGAGCACGTTCTTGCAGGGTGATCACTCCGTCTGTTCGGCGGCCCATGTGCTTTTTAAATTGATTAATTGAATAAAAGATACATAGGCACTGGGTTTCGGCATTTCGGCCGGAGCCCTGGGCTCGTGCCCCACGTGTCAGTGTAAAGACGGAACTGCTTGCAAGAACTATTTCGTTCTCTGGCCTGCGCCCTGGAACGCTCTCTATAACGCAGGGGGTTAGCAACTCTGGAATTACTGGAACTCCTTGGAATTGCCTTCTGGTCTCTTATTAGCCAAGAAATGTTCCATTTCCGCCTTAGCAGCCTCACAGGAAATTTTTAGATCGAGACTGGGATATAATAATATAATAATAATAATATAAACTTTATTGCAGGCAATAATTACATAGATCACATACAATTACAAAAATGCAGCTCTGGATGGCGACCCAATGTCTTCATCCAGGAGCTGGTATTCCACTCAACCCTAAACTTAAACTTAAGCTAAACTGAAAAATATTGTAAGAAAAAGGTTTTTCATACAAAGTTGTTCTATGTATAGGCGGTGTTATCAGAGACTTCCTCCTTACACGATCTGTACATGGAAAAGTGTGTTTAGTAGAGTTACACAAATTTGCACAAACAGATAATCGAGGATGCTCAATTCGACTAAAATATTTTTGACTTTCTGCGACTTCCGGTTATACAGGAAATAGACACCAACATCCTTATTTTAAATGGAATGCCCACATTTATTACGGATTTAGATTTTTGGTCAAATTTTAAGGTCACCTTATGCAAAACATCATATGTGTAAAGTGCACCCTCTTCGAGATATTAGACGTTAGAAATCGTAATTTTTCAAATTTCATCAATTATAGCTTGGGAACGGTACGAGATAAAGAAAAATGACTTACATGTCCCTATCCTAGTTTTTAATTCTCTATCTATTGAGTGTGGAAAATACTGCCTCCTGATTGGTCAAAAAATGACAAAAAGTTGCCGATCGGGAAGCAGTATTTTCCAGACCCATTAGATAGAGTATTAAAAACTAGGATAGAAACATGTAAATCATTTTTCTTTATCTCGTACCGTTTCCAAGTTATAATTGATGAAATTTGAAAAATGACGATTTTTGACGTCTAATATCTCCAAGAGGGTGCACTTTACACATATGATGTTTTGTATAAGGTGACCTTAAAATTCGACCAAAAATCTAAATTCGTAAAAAAATGAGGAAGTTGGTGTCTATTTCCGGTATAAACGGAAGTCGCAGAAAGTCAAGAATATTTTAGTCGAATTGACCATCCTCGATTACCTATTTGTGCAAATTTGTGTAATTGTACCATATATACTTTTCTATATAAAGATCGTGAAAGGTCGTCGTGGGATACCCTGTATATGAACATCGGTTCTAAAGTGTATCTTATTGTATAAGTATGGGGGCTGTTGTAATAAAATAATTTTGTGATAGAATGTTACGAGTAAATTGTGTAGTAAACGCCTATAAGGCATGTTCAACCAACCAATTTCTTTAATTTTATGGGATATGAGTGACCTTTTTCGTGACCCACAAATCATCCTAGTGCATGCATTCTGTACCAGTTGAATTCTATGTCCTGTCGCTGAATCAATGCAGTTACCGTAGAGCACATCACAGAAAGTAAAATGAGACAAAACTAATGAATCACAGAAAATACGGATGACGTTGTAACAATGCATAATTGGAATGGCCGTAACATTCAACAAACTTGGATTAGCATTCATTATTGTTTTCTCCGTTCCACCGTGTTACAGAGAGAGCCGTGGCACATCCGTATGAAGAGAGAAAAGTAAGCAGCTACGTCACAAACATAAATAAACACGAGAAAGAGGAGTGGTGGTAGCAAATTGCCACTGCGCCGATCTTTCGATGGTAGGAATAGAAGAACGACCATCGAACGCCGAGCCTACCCGAGTGGCTATAAAACCTAGCATGCATCAGAGGCCAAGGAAGAATCTTCTTCACCGACATCCGAAGAAGAATTATCTTCACCCGCACCCGATCAATTTTAACCAACAGGTCGCTTGAATAAGTTTAGTTCACGGCGTATGAGTTACTGTTCATCTCCCGCAACCGCTTTATTCTAACGAGAATAAAAATCCAAGAGTTTTCATCGCTGGTATTTAATTATTGAAGCCAAGGGGCTACCAATAATTAAATTAACCTGACCGGAGTTGGTCGACGTGTAGCAGAGGCGTAGCTGACTTAATTAGGTAGGTCCATTTACCAGTACAGGTGCAAGAAAGTATAACCTACATAGTTTGCATATTTGCGGCGCATCATACAGTCTAGCAATGTACCAAGTGCAGCGGAGGGTTATACCGCAATCTGCATATGCCCTATAATGAAAAAAATCGATCGTGGCGAGACGCGAACCCATAGACTTGCACATTCATTGAGTGAAACATCGGCCAGTGAGCCACGAAGGTGTTGACGTACACATTTAAGGAAACCGTATTTAAGGACTCGATTTCTTGATAATACGTACAGTGCCGTAGGTCTGTATATGCACACGGGCGTTCCCGCCCCCGTGGCTCTTATTGGTCACTAACCCCCTCTTCTTGGTTCTGATTAGTCCTTGACCACGCCCCTAGATTCTCATTGACTGCGAGAAGGCCGCCGCGCATGCGCACTCAACTGCGCAATGCCTCATAGCGCTCTATGACATAACCTCACTTTTGACAGGCATTTTGAGCCAGAACTCTCATATCCTAACTACTATCTAACCTTATGTAAAAAAAACACCATAACTTTCCGTGTATATATATTTAAGAAAATATCAAATTCTGCAAATATTAAAAATATGTATAGGACATACTTAAGCAAAATAGTAGGTCTTTGAAAGACTAACTAGGTTTCTCGAAAAAAATAGAGGCTGTTCTATTAAAACAAACAAATTTTAAGGTATTGAATTATTCCAAATTTTAGAATTTTTTGTGACCACCTAGTTCCACGGAAGGATTTCTTTAAAGTTGAAGTGAACAATGCAGCGAGAGTAAATTATTGGCATGAGGGAAATGTAGTTTGTTAGAAAAAATAGCAAATACATACCTACATATCTAGAAAATTATTGAGTTTAGGTACTGAAAACCCTTAACACAAAATGAGTTCAAGTAGTAATACGCTTTGGTTAACCATCCTGTATCAAAGAAAATATTTTTGAAACAATAGGAACGATCATAGGGGAGTTAGACCTTAGACTGATAGAGTTCTGCAATAAACATAACCTAACGGCCGCGAACACTATTTCACGTTTCACCATCACCTTAGGAGACGCTATACGTGGAAGATGCCAGGAGACCTAGGGAGATATCAAATGGATTACATTCTCGTTAGGCAAAGATTTAGAAATCAAGTTAGGGACTGTAGAAGTTATCCAGGAGCAGATATAGATAGTGATCACAACATAGTGGTTATGAAGGCCATTCTGAAATTTCAGATTTTGAAAAAAACTAAGTGCAAGAAGCGAAAAAGGTATCCTGACCTAGAGAAACAGATTATGATACGCCCGATCAGTCCGAGAAAAAGACAAACGAAGTACTAAAGGGCGCGGGTGAAAATATGGTTAGGGATTTAGAGGCAGAAAGGAATTTCATTAAAAATAGTTTAGATTCCGCAGATAGAGATATTTTGGGTCATAAACAGAATGAAAGTAGAAAACTCTGGATAACAAAACATATTGTGAGTCTAATAGAGGAAAGGCGAAAATATAAAAATAGGTTAGATGAAAGAGGGAAACAAAGATATAAGGCGATCAAGTGGGAAATTATTCGGAAATGTAGGAAAGCGAAAGAGCAATAGAACGATAATAAATGCAAAGAAGTGGAAGGTAAGTTCGAAGTAGGAAAGATTAATGAAGCATATAAAATAATTAGGAGAAATTTTTGAGAAATTGGATCTAGTAGGCACCAAAAACATTAGAAATGAGGCAGGAGATATCCTAATCGGAAGCGGGGAGAAGGCAGATAGTTGGAAATAATATTTGGGAAACTTATATGCGGGACAGGAAGTACGAGAGGGATGTGCGTTATCGCATATAGTTTTCAATTTATACAGGGTGTCCCGCTTTTATTGTTACAAATTATAGGTGATAGAATATGTAATTTTAAGACAAAAGTTTCCGATAAACATGTATCCAAAAATACTTCGTAAGAGAGATGCAGCCCCTCAAAGAGATGCCTCTGTTAATGGTTTTCTCCCGTTATTTCAGATACCGTTGTAGATGAAATTACAAAATTCGGTACAGCTTATAATTATAATCTTTGTATGCCTAATCGAATTCTAAAATAAAAATTTAAAATTCTTAATCAGGGATGATTTAAACTGAGGGGTGTGTGCTTAAGAGTGCCCTAACTGTTTTGGCTGTAGTCTCTTGCCACTTTGAGCAACAAAATCTAAAATTTCACAGTTTCTTAGAAAAGACAGGTATCTTGCATTTTTTTCGGTAAAACTTACTGTGTTCAAGGAAATTCAAAGTAAAATTTATGTTACAGACCATAAATAGCATTAAAATCAATTTTTACAAAATAATAAACGTATTTAAGAAAGCCATTTTTATTATTTCATATCTGCACATTAATACTGACTATTCCACTCATCGAATTTTAAACCAATCCAAACTCGCCATTTCTGAATATATTGATGTATTACAGCGGAAAGAGTACCTGCTAAAAATTTTATCGATGGTAATAAGCCAATGAACGGTCAGCATTCACCGACCTACATGGTTTTATAGTGGCAAAATTTTGAAGTTTCCTGGACTACCAGGTCGTTGTTTAGCAACCACGGATTTCTGTGCTATACTTGGGCCGCCCAACAGACGGAGTGATCACCCTGCAAACATGAGCTCTAGACGGGACCACTATCAATTTAGGACAGAACCGCAGTGATGCGCTTTCTTTAGACTCAACGAAGACACATCACTCCAATTCGGTCTTGATAAATTAATATTGGCCCCGCTAGAGCACGTTCTTGCAGGGTGATCACTCCGTCTGTTGGGCGGCCCAAGTATAGAACTCAATTTATTTACATCTAGGGCATGGATAGAGGATATCCTCTATCCATGATCTAGGGTAGCCAGCAATTGACATCACTAATAAAGTATGGTTAGAATCATACAATTAATGAAATGCATCTATCTCAACTAATAAAGCATATAGGTTTGAATTTAGTGGTGTGTTTCGTGAAATAGTCATGATGAATATCATTCCAGCTTAGATTTTGCCGGCAAAATCTAAAAGCTCTTTTGATATTACTTATGAAATAGTAGTTTACATAACGAGCATGAAAAGTGACAAATTTCATACGAGCGTGAAATTTTATACACGAGGCGTAGCCGAGTGCAGAAAATCACGCGAGTTTATAGGAAATACACTTTCCATCGAGTTATGTACACTATTTTTCCTACGACCCCTTAAGAAGATAAATTTATTCATAAAACAGTAACTTTATTTAAGGATTTGTTGTCGATATTAACCGATGTCAAAATTTCCAAGTAGCCTACTTACTATGAGCATACTATTATAATAATTCCGACCAGCTCATGAATGACACGTTTGATTTGTTCTCTTGTCCCCCAATTCATAATTTTCTCAAGGCTGACTACAAAATATGCATGAACTGTGCGATTTTCAAAAATTACAGCACAGTTTTGAGTTTAACGCACGGGCAACGCAATTGTCAAGTTTCCGGCCTACTTTTCTGTATGCAACCTAGGCCGGAAACTTGACAATTGCGTTACCCGTACGCTAAACTCAAAACTGTGATGTAATTTTTGAAAATCGCAAAGTTCATTCATATTTTGTAGCCAGCTTTGAGACTTTGACGTTTATTGAATAAATATCCTGTCGCGTCTCTTTTTAAATCTAATAATTTTTTATCAGAAAAATCTCTTGAAAGGTGCGGCAGTTGAACATTTTAATGGCTACTCCGTAGAAGACCTAAATATTTTATGTGCGTACTGGTCATATTATGAATCGGCGGACAAGAGAACAAATCAACGTGTCATTCATAAGCTGGTCGGAATTATTCTAATATTATGCTCATAGTCAGTTAGTAGACTACTTGGAAATTTTGGCATCGGTTAATATCCACAACAAATCCTTAAATAAAGTTACTGTTTTATGAATAAATTTGTCTTCTTAAGGGATCGTAGGAAAAATAGTGTACATAACTCGATGGAAAGTGTATTTCCTATAAACTCGCGTGATTTTCTGCACTCGGCTACGCCTCGTGCATAAAATTTCACGCTCGTATGAAATTTGTCACTTTCCATGCTCGTTACGTAAACTACTATTACCGCTAAATATGCTTATGGCGCCATGTGTGAATTATTGAAACTATACGGTGACGTAGCCTGTGACTTCCTAAACCGATATGGCCGCTTCCGGTTCAGTTGACAGCTGTCTTGTAAGGTTGTAAGTCTTGAAATTGTTTCGTGTGTACGTTCATGGTGTTTGCTGGGAAAATGAAACTATGGTGGAGCTCAGTAGCAAATTGTTGTTAAAACCATTTT
Organism: Xestobium rufovillosum; assembly: GCA_963966045.1. Lineage (NCBI taxonomy): Eukaryota > Metazoa > Arthropoda > Insecta > Coleoptera > Ptinidae > Xestobium > Xestobium rufovillosum. Next base: position 14,462,481 of record OZ014498.1, read on the forward strand.
ACTTAGAAATTGTTTGAAATGGCCTCCATTTTGGTCAATGCATAACCTGGCATCTACGAATAACTGATCGCCTTATATTGGCCAGATGTTCCGGAGTAATAGTACGGGCGGCATTTCTTATTCTTTCTAATAGCTCTTCCCGTGTATACTTGGGCCGCCCAACAGACGGAGTGATCACCCTGCAAGAACGTGCTCTAGCGGGGCCAATATTAATTTATGACGACCGAATTGGAGTGATGCGACTTCATTGGGTCTAAAGAAAGCGCATCACTGCGGTTCGGTCGTCCTAAATTGATAGTGGTCCCGTCTAGAGCTCATGCTTGCAGGGTGATCACTCCGTCTGTTGGGCGGCCCAAGTATAGTTACGGGGGTAGAGTAGACTTTATCTTTGATGTACCCCCAAACAAAAAAGTCTAAGGGAGTAATATCAGGGGAGCGAGGTGGCCAAGCTATAGGTCCATCCCATCCGATCCATCTTTCATTATAATTAGTATTTAACCAATTTCTCACCGCCGGCATGAAAAAGTGAGCTGGGCACTCATCAAGTTGGAATAATAGTTGGTTTCTCGTATTTAGGGGAATATTTTCCACAAACTCATGGTGATCATCATTCAAGAACTCCAAAAATATTTATCCGGTAACCCTATTTGGTAAAACGTATGGCCCTAAAACATTATTGTCAACAATTGCCATCCAAATATTTATACTGAATTCGTGTTGAAAATTTCTAGGTCACACAGCATGAGGATTTTCAGTGGACCAGATACGTAAATTGTGGAAATTAACCACCCGCCTTCTGGTGAAGCAAGATTCATCACTCCAAATAATTTTCTTCAAAAAGTTAGGATCTTGCTGTAATTTTTCCTTTATTATTCTGCAAAACTGGAGTCTTCTGTTTTGATCTCCAGGGTGTAGAGCTTGGACTGGACTTAAATGATATGCTTTATGATGATTGTTCTTCAAAGTTCTAAATATCGTAGTGCGAGGAATATTTATTTTCCGAACTGCTGTACGAATACTTAGTCGATCATTTTCTTCAAAAGCATGTAAAATTCGATGCTGTAATCCGTTATTTAGCCTTTGTCACAGACGAATATATTCAGTATCATTGTAAATCCAAGATGGCCGCCGCCACAAAATGGCGGATTAGATATTTTTTCCCAATCCCCCCAATATGGGTATCAAATGAAAGGGCTTAACTAATAGAATACAGTACACCATGAAAAAAGACAAGATGGCCGCCACCACAAAATGGCGGATTAGATATTTCTTCCCAACCCCCCCAATATGGGTATCAAATGAAAGGGCTTAACTAGTAGAATACAGTACATCATGAAAAAAAAAACAAGATGGCCGCCACCACAAAATGGCGGATTACTTTTTTTTCAATCTCCTCAATATGGATATCAAATGAAAGGGCTTAACTAGTAGAATACAGTACACCATGAAAAATGCAAAATCCAAAATGGCCGCCACCACAAAATGGTGGATTTCTTTTTTAATCCAGTTACCCCCCAGTTTACCCCAGTTTACCCCCTTCATGTTGACCGATTGATCTGAAATTTGGTACACACCTTTAGTTGGGATGACAATACAATTTTGTTTATTCAGTATCATTGTAAATCTAAGATGGCCGCTGTCACAAAATGGCGGATTAGATATTTTTTCCCAACCCCCCCAATAAGGGTATCAAATGAAAGGGCTTAACTAGTAGAATACAGTACACCATGAAAAAAAAAACAAGATGGCCGCCACCACAAAATGGCGGATTACTTTTTTTTCAATTCCCTCAATATAGGTATCAAATAAAAGGGCTTAACTAGTAGAATACAGTACACCATGAAAAATTCAAAATCCAAGTTGGCCGCCACCACAAAATGGCGGATTACTTTTTTCCAATCCCCTAAATATGGGCATCAAATGAAAGGGACAAGTAGAACACAGTACACTTTAGAAAAATAATAACAAAACTAAACTAAAAACTTCAAAATAAAATAATTAAAAAAAACATTTTTAAGTTAAACGGTTTTATTGTAAAGAAACACAATATTGATGCAGATAATGTACTAAAAGCTAACAAATAATTAGGTAGGTACCAGGTACCAATCATCACACCACTCACCTCATCAATCTAGAGCATTGATCAGACGAAAATAAAATCGTGGGGCGTAGCGTAACCTGAGTAAATAATGTAAATGATCGTTCTGCGATGTTGTTTATCGAGAAGATGCATCCAAAGCATACCTATAATGATATGAGCGATTGACTGTAAATAATAGAAATTCGAATCGCCCCACGATTTTATTTTAGTCTGATCAATGCTCTAGATTGATGAGGAGAGTGGTGTGATGACTGGTACCTGGTACCTACCTAATTATTTTGTAGCTTTTAGTACATTATCTGCATCATTATTATGTTTCTTTACAATAAAACCGTTTAACTTAAAAATGTTTTTTTTGATTATTTTATTTGATTTTACGGAAGGACGGTGAAGCGCCCAATAATATTTTAGCCGCATCTAAAATTTGATTAAATTGATATAACTTCAGGATGTTTCACGCAATTGGTTCGTTATAAGTTAGAACTGAAATTGTTACCTAGTAACAAATTTTTGATTGTGTATTAACCTCATTGAAACGCATATTATAATTAAATTTTATTAGTGCCTATGTTAATACTGCCATGGCAATTTCAATTCGAAAACAAACATTGAGAAGTTACTTTCTCTTGAATGAAATAGCACATTTTTTACCATTTTATTCTACACCAAATTATCTATTACTTGTTAGATTATTTGACTATGCAGAGTGTCACACCAAACATTGGAAAGCATGTGTAACATTGTTACTAGGTAGTGGAAGTTTAATAAAGACCCAACAATATCCCGTTTATAAAAAGGGAAAATTCCGACTCCTTAGAATTATTACCAACTGAAAAATCCCCGATTCAATCAATATCAATATACTGATATACAGAGTGAGTCTGCCAAGCCGCAAAGTCCACTTTATCTCTTAACAATGCATAGGAGTGCATCATATTTCAAAAATATTCTTTTTCTTTATACAGGCTGCTTCACCAAATCGTACAAAGATAAAGTTACATTTTTTAAATGGAATGCTACACATTTGAGTTTATCACTACTGTGCGCACTACCGATTATAATATAATATAATAATAATATAACATACACATTTTTGGAAATAATTCTTTCGTTCATCAGAATACTCTTCTATTATTTTCAATGCATTAAAAAGTGACTACATAATAAGTAAGTATATGTTATGTTATAATTGGTAGTGCGCATAGTATAGTGATAAACTCAATTATGTACATAGACTACCAAAGAGTAAAAAGTGATTGTGTTAACAACTAGGAATGCTACGTATTTGGCTACGATTTTGAATTCAATAGTGTCTTTGAAAATCTTGATAAGTAAAACATTGTGTAAATGATAGATAAATTTAAAAATAACAGTTATTGTTCCGAGAATATGTCCGATTTTCTTTCCCGGTGCCCGAAAATTTATTAAGAAATATTTTATATTTTAACACTGTTTCTGAATTCAGAAAATTGAAAAATAATAGTCCACCCCAACTTTTTTTAAAATCCCGATAAATAAAAATAAAGTTGTCTGTTTTTATTTATTCCTTTCATTCGTTCATGCATTCTACCAAAATCCGTTCAAAAATATGGTACTTAGCTAGGTATATTAACAAATTGAAAAATCAACTTTCAGTTTGTTCGAGATATCTCAGAACTATATTAAAAATCGTATTGACGAGCATTAAAAATGTCATCTTCATTCCCATTCAAACGCTGTCCTGTCGTTTATAATAATTGAGCTACTAGGGATAGCGGACCAATAAAAATAATAAAAACCCTGTATAAACGTCGCCCGTGCTCAAATTTAAATACATATTTAATTTTTGCTTTGGAACCTCAAGTTTTCTGTCCTATTTTATTTGTGTTGCCATTAAAGTCCTTTTAGTTCTGTTAACATTCTTTTATTTCTCCGAGAAAGAAATTTTCCGACTCCGGTAATAAAATAATCGAGGAAGAAACTCAAATACGCACGTGTTCTATTCAAACTAAAGTGCTACACCTGCATCATACAAGTCAAAAGCGGCCGCCGACGCTGACAGCCGACAAAGAGTAGCGGGACTACGCCGCAGCCGGGCGACTTGTTATTGCCGGTTCTTGAATATGCTAAATATATAAATTTTTCTATGCAGCTGCCATCTGTTAACACCATTTCAAATTATTATTCCGCGCAACGATTATCGCTATCTCATGAGCCGTCTGGTAGTTAAATTCGTCTGTGCCTTTGTATTCCAGGCTCACCCGCTCTTCGACCCAATCCATGTTCCCGAACGTGTCGATGAATATCTCTAAATATCCTATGACTTGGTTGCCGGCGATTCGGATAACGTCTTGAATATTCACGACTGGCAGCTCTTGAGTTGCCGTTACAAAAACCACCATATACGAAATTAATGTCAGCACATTCTACACCCGTATACTGAAATGGCATATGTTTACCACACAATCACATTAGAAACCTCAATTACTTGAAAAACAAGGAGAGAGCCACGCACTTATTACGCCATACTGGAAGAAATCTAAAACGTTCAACTTTTGTTTTTTCATGGCGACCTATTACAATTAGCGTGGAATGCATAATTCAACTATTTATGGTCTGTAGATAACATAAATTTTACTTTGGATTTCCTTGAAAACAGTAAGTTGTAGGTACCGAAAAAATGCAGGAGACCTGTCTTTTGTAAAAAACTATGAAATTTTAGATTTTGTTGCTAAAAGTGGCAAGAGACTACAGCCAAAACAGTTAGGGCACTCTTAACCCCACGCCCCTTCAGTTTAAATCATCCCTGATTAAGAATTTTAAATTTTGATTTTAGAATTCGATTAGGCATACAAAGATTATAGTCCAGGCAAATTAGGGTTTGAATCGGAACTAATTGACCTAAAGCTAATTTTCTCAGGAAATATAGTTAGTGGTATGTAATCTCTTCTGTCAAAAATCCCCAAAAATCCGAGTGTCGGAAGACCCTGAAAATTGCTTAAAATTATTATCATTAAGGAAGTTTTACGTTTCATTTTCATAACTTTATTTGGTACACGCTTTGTTTATTTTAGTATACAAAGTGGCCAAATTTTAAAGAGTAAGACCTCATAAATTGATAAAACTCAAGAAAATAGTAGGAATATTCTTAATAAACATATTTTGAAAAATGCACAATTTCTCTAAGATACAGGGCATTTATCTAATAATTATTATTATTCTACAAAAGTTTGTTTTCGTTATCACCAAAACAGCAGTTTTTGTAACATTGTTACACCACAATTCGCACCAGCAAGTTCTTGTGATTTATCATTTTGTTAAATAATATGGAAATGTAATTATTTAAATAATTAGAGGATGTCATGAAAATGCATTCTGGCCAGTACCTATTAAATAAAGCAAAATATCAAAAATTGACAAAAGTTATGAAAGTTGAGTAAGGAATAAAATGTTCCAATCCATAGCCAATGGCGTGATATGATAAAGTGCAGGTGGGGTAAATGAGGTACGTGCGGACTCTTAAAAATAGCTCCCAATAATTTGACGCAATGAAATTGCTATAGATTTCTGCTTATTGTACATAAAATCATGTGCACCAAATATTAAAATGATATCTTAGTTAATTTAGAAAGTTGGGGACCTAAATTGAAGAAATGTATCAAGAAAACCCCCATTATTTTTGCGAGTTCTGTCGATCACAAAGCCTTGTTCATTAAATTTCGATGAACTGTATGGTGACAATATTATAATAAATCTTCATCTTCCCAAATGCGATCAGTATCCTTATTTGTGCAAGACCCCCCCCGTTGCACTGTTCACATTGGAATGAGCAGTGTTACGACCTCTGGCAGGAACACATGCTTCCACAGCCTTCCTTGTAGTTGCAAAAGAGTGACATTATGGACAAATAGGGTGCCTTATACTGTATGCCAGAACAGGGCCTAAGTTCATCACTCATAAAATATCATCCTGATTCTGTTGGACATAGATCATTATTGATCCATATTATTGTTGTACCTGGTGAAATACACGCAATACATGTTGCTTTACAGCGCCTGCCGTAGGAGACAAAATTTTTAGAAAAAATGCAATGCAAGAGATAATCGTGCAACTTTTATCTTATATAGCTCGTACCCGCAAATTTCGACACATCAACTTTATAGCTTTACTATCCAGCACAAACACTTAGGTACCTCATATCGTTAATTTTTTTTGAAATTGCACCATATCCTTTGTTTCACTTTCTTGTCGACTGCAGAGATCAGTTATTTACACACTCTGTTTATAGAATATACTTGCTTCTTCAACAAACAATTGTTTCTTTTGAAGGTTGCATAACAAACAAATTTTCCCTTCTTGTTAAAGTCGGATGTGGTATCGCATCCAGACGGAGCATAAAATGCAAGTACTGATTCCTTGAAATTTCCAATACAAAGTTGCAGTTTCACAATTTCGGTGAATCGATGATCATTTCCCTTTTTTCGTTTACGAAGAAATCAAACATCCAAATTTGAAGATACATGATGAAGAAGGATAAATACATCAGTGATGCCATCGCTTACCACAACAATAAAGAATTATTGTATTGTCGTATTCGAGAAAAATTCAGATTGCTATGGATAGTTGCAGTAGTCATAGTCAATAGAGCAACAACAACTGCTCTACCAAAACCTCGTCGTATTCTTTCCTACTACTTTGTAGTTTTTTGTTGATAGTTATCGAACACGACAAGAACATTTTGTCAGTAATGAAATTTTACATGCGTTTCGTACTGAGAGCGAATTTCAGAAAACTGGCAGGATTTTGCCATACAACTATATGCAGCAGATGTCCTCCATCATTCACATATTTTAAATTAATTTTGCCAATAATATCAGGTATTGGACTTATAATTTTGTCGAAAACTTTTAAACGCTATAGAATTTATCAAGTTTTCTTAATTATTCGCCCTGAAACAGTTGACATCTCAAATTGGAAATATTATTTTAACTCCTTTTCAAAGGCGCGCTATTAACACAAAACACACAAAATTGTCGATAGCACTGAGCGAATTGAGAAACCACAGAGACATTGCGCGAAATTTTCAGAGCCCAGATTGCCGGCCGATTTTCAAGGTCTTCCGACACTCGGATTTGTGGGGATTTTTTATAAAACGTTTCACATATACCAAACATCATTTCCACGAAAAATCAGCTTTAGGTTAATTAGTTCTGTTTTTGTCCTAATTTGCCTGGTCTATAACGGGAGAAAACCATTAACAGAGGCACCTCTTTGAGGGGCTGCAACTCCCTTACGAAGTATTTTTGGATACATGTTTATCGGAAACTTTTGTCTTAAAATTACATATTCTATCACCTGTTTCAATTTGTAACAATAAAAACGGGACACCCTGTATGTATATGGAAGATGCGATTAATATTGTTAAAAATATAGCAGTATTAGCATCCAGCAAAGAAGAATTAGGAAGGGCTCTGAACTAAATGGAAGCGGTTTTGACGGATGGTTATGGTATGAAGATCAAAAAGAAAACCAAAATTTTGTTGTTTAGGGGCCATGAAAATAGGACTAAAACTAAAATACAAATTGGAAATGAGAAGGTAGAGGACGTCTCAGATTTCTGCTATTTAGGAAGTCAAATAACTCGCGATGATATTAGGAGCCCTAGAGATATAAAAAGTTGCATTTAATAAAAGGAAACAACTATTATGCTCGGGAATGATAAATGTAGAAGCTCAGAAGAGTCTCTTAAAGTCGTATGTATGGAGTACGGCATTGTACGGGTGCGAAACTTGGACGGTAGGCGAAGCGGATCAGATAAAATGAAAAGCATTTGAAATGTGGTGCTACAGGCGCATGATGAAGATACCGTGGATAGATAAAGTTAGCAACAGAGAGGTATTAGATAGGGTGGTAGGACACCTTCTGAGGCACGGCACGCGACGGCTTGTAATTCGAGACATACTAGTCAGAGATAGGAATAAACGGAGGTAGGGGTAGGCCTAGATTAGACTACTGCTCTCAAATAGTTAGGGATGTAGGATGTTCAATTTTTACTATTCAAGAACAGTCCTAAAATGTTTATATTTACAGTCTTTTCTTATATTCCTTCAAATAAACTGTGTAGGAGGTGGGAAATTATACGGGGAAACCCTGTACCTATGCTCTGGCGGACAGGTGAGGTGGAAGAGTATAGTATGTACTAATAAGTAATTTCAACCGTATGCTCGAGGTCATACACATACAATATTGATGTCATGGAAAACGTGTGCTCCATGATCCTTATTTTAAATCTGCTTTATTTCCATTATGAATGATTTTTTCTTTGCGATGAACTAAGTACTTAGGTACCTACTTGGTAGGTTGCAACAAGAAAACAATTTTTGAAACTAAAATATACCTAGGTATTCCTATCTACTTTTCTAACAGATAGTGTTGTATTCTAAAAAATTTAAATTGATAAACAACTGAGTAAGTAGAATAATACAAAATACATTTACCTATCGCAGGCATGGATGAATTATCTACAAGAGTAAGTAGGTAAATATTAGGAGGGGTTCAAGGCGAACTGATACGCTGACAGCCGGTTCAACGCTGCTCGCTGGTCGCTGTATTCTGTAAAGTGCAAACTAGTCTACAACACGTATCGACGGTCGTTTGTTCAAGTACATAGTCTAAGCGGTCACCGGTCAACATACCTGTCTACCTCAGGTAACCTAAAACTAAAGAAGACGTGGCTGAAGGTTTTTAATTCCACGAAGAATGGCAACTAACAGAGCAACGAAAAGTGGATTTGCAGCAGAGGCACAAAGGAAGGTGCGTATCAAATTGAAAGAAAACTTCTCAAATTAGGTACTTTATTCCAAGGGTTTACAAGCAAGTGGTCAGCGCATTAGCTTTTAGTTGTCTTGCAAGCATTCCGAGCCAGTATTTCCACTCCACGGTAGATTTTTTATTGTTCAATTCTGTTAGTAGGTCACGTTCAAAATCAATATTCTGGAAGTTGTTTAACGGGAAGCTGTAGGCCGTATCTTCTAACTTATCAAACGGCATTTTTTGTTCTTGGCATCTTTGGTCAGTGCCATTTTTGGATGTTTAAATATAGATATTACATTATACCCCATAATATCATTTAATTCCACTTCATACTGATTGTAAAGTTTAGAATATTTCTTATCAGTTTTATTAATTATTATTTAGGCAATTACCAATATCGGCTGTTGGTAACAAGCAAGTATACATATAACAATAACATCACCCAAGTAATGTAATTTTATGAGGTCTTCTAAATGTAGGTATGTCTAAAAAATGAAATTTTGTTCCTGATTGTGAGAAATGCATTTATGCGCATCTAAAAATTTTTCGTTTTTAATGATTTGCGTCTGTTTGGTACTATAAGTACCTATAGGCTGCTTTTCATACCTAGGCGTTGCCGTAAATCTCAAACCAACAATAATTAAATGCGCTATCAGTTATTGTAGTGACAACATGTCAATTTAGGTAAATCTTTCATAAACTACTTCAATACTCCGATCTTTATTTTTAATTGATCACCGAAACAAATGGTACCTATTTTATTTTTCATGCGTTTTCGGTATAATCAGAATAAATACTTACATTAATTTGTGCCGTTGCAATACCATATTTGGTAAAGCGTTGCTGACGTTATAAAACGTTCGTTTTAAAATTACGTCATCCTGACTCATAACTAATCATGTCAATGAAGAAATTCAAGTGAAGTTTAATTTTTACCATTTATAGATACAAATATTGGGTTATTTCAATTGTTTGCCTTATTTCGGTATAAACAGTCCATCACGTGGAATTTGGAATGCGAAAATTCTTAGGTATTTTGTTTTAACTCCACATACCTTACCTAGGTACTGTGAAACTTATGAAGCAATTTTAAACTGTTTGTAGGTATAGCGTTTTATATTCCACCTGCCGTTATAATTTTAATTTAAGAGGCGTTTACGAAATTTCAACTATCTCGCTGGCGCACTGTGATTAACCCCGCGAAACAGTGTTCGTTTTTCCGTTGATCGAAAATTAACGGTTTTCCATAAATTGCAGATCCAATTTTCGGAATTTTTACCTGAAATATTGCTTCTCGTCAAATAGAAATGCTCCATGACCTGTTTATTTTGCAATTTCAGAAAAATCACTTATTTCGCACATAAAAATTGAACAAATTGCCAATTGTTAGCAAATGATACTGTTTTCTAAAGTGTACGAGAATTCAAGTAGAAATTCCGGAAGTTGTATGTGTAATCTGGAACAAGAACACTTACCTACTTCTCAAGTACAATCGACATGTGCGATCGGGATAGTTGAAACTTCGTAAAGCCCCTTTGGGGAAAAAAAATCCCAACGTCAAAATGTGAAAGTGAATTTTTCGTCCTTCAATTTAAGGAATAACACGTCTTCATCACAGTTTAATTCAAACTAGTAGAAGTGTTTGAGTGAGGAAAGCGCTTATTATTGTTCGTTCCCGTTTTGGAAATTGATCTGCGAATACACCTATACCTACACTTTTGACTTATCCAGGGTCATTCAAATTCCAGGGCCACCATTGGGATCTCGCTTATTTGAAATGAAACAGGGTAGGCTTAAATTTGGCACTTTTGCAGAATTTTGTGCTCATTAATATGCCGTTGAGAAATTTGATCTATATCAAAGGGTATACGAGTTATGGCCAAAAAACAAAAAAAACTTCGTTTTTTCCGTGTAACTCATCTATTTGACCTCGAATAGGAACGATATGCATTAGAGCACTTTTTTGTGCTCTATCGGCACATTCTCATGGATTTACTGAAAAACGCCCATTTTTCTGATTTCATTGATATATAACTTGTCCATATTATATCGAATATTTAACATATGTATATGGTGTTGCGTACACATTTGTCTACCCTGCATCCTGTTTCCCCCTATTTCTCTACCTACCCTCAAGTTCCCGTTTTTGTGGCGCCATGAACATTATCGTTTAGACTTTCGGTGCATCGAGATTGTTGTTTCGTACGTGGTGTGAAAAGGGTGCCTTCTTCCGTTAGTGAAGTACATCCATTCCTAGTGATTATATTCAAGACAATTCGTTCGCGATGTTTTCGACGAGAGCAACTCACCATAAATTTAGTAAGTCCAGTTCATTTCCTTTCGTTTTCCAGTGTGTAACATCGTATTCGTCCACCTTTGGAGTGCCCGAAAAAAGCGCCACGTATTTTTCATCCTTACTTTCGTTTATTTCATATTTAGTCTTTATTTCAAAAATACAGTCCACAAGTACAAAACATATGGTTAAATTACAACAAACTGTTGACCGCTTCCTTTTTGTTTCCTTGCGAGGCCCACTTGATTTTTGCTACAATTTTCTTTTTTCCGACTGCAATGGCCACAAGTTGTATATCAATAAAATCAGGAAAAATATGCTTCTTTCATCAAAGCGGGGGACAAAAATGGCTACGTCTGTAGCACCACACTTCAAACGCTTCTATTCTTTTTCGTTCCGCTTCTCCTATTGTCCAAGTTTCGCACCCGTACTACACCATGCGTGTAGCCTAATACATTTATCAGATCTTTCAATAAGTTTTCTTATGCCCTCGAGAAAAAGTTTTTTTTTGCTTCAAAATACTCCGAAATTGCAGTTTTGACTTCTTCATCGTCCAGAAATTTCTTCCCTCGAAGTTCTTTTTTCAAATTTGGGAATAAATAATAATATGACGGGGCCAGATCTGGACTATAGGGAGGGTGGTTCAATGTTTGGAAGCCACAGCTGTGAAGAGTAGTCAACGCAACATTGCTCTTATGTACTGGCAACACCCCTTTGGTCCACTTACCTCTTCTTTTTTCCTTCACAGCGTCATTTAGTCGATCCAGTAGGTCAGCGTAATATCTTCCAGTTATTGTGGTACCCTTATCTTTATAATCAATCAGCAGGATACCCCCTGAATCCCAAAACACAGTTCCATGATCTTCCCAGCTGATTGCGACACCTTGAACTTTTTGGGGAATGCTGTGCCCTTTTTGTGCCACTGCACATAATAATGAACCCAAGTTTCATCACCAGTGACAATTCGGCTCAAAACTTGATCTTCATTTTCTCTACAGATGTCCAAAAATTCGCGTGTACACTCAACGCGCTGAAGTTTTTGAAGCGGTATGAGCATTCTCGGCACCCATCTTGCGCTTACTTTTGACATCCCTATATGTTCATGGAGAATCCTTAAAATGGTTGTGGGTGATGCTCCAACCATTTCTGCAAGTTGTTTCTTCTTCAAACGGGCATCTTGCACTACAAGTTTCTCTACTTTTTCAATAATTTGTGGGGAAGTGACTTCAACGGGTCGTCCCGAGCGGAAGTCGTCTTCAATTGACTCTCTGCCTTGCCTGAACGGATTATGCCACTTGTAAATAATTGTTTTTCCAGGACACGAGTCGCCATAAACGGCCCTCATCTTTTCTGCAATAATTCGAGGACCTCCCTTGTTTTGAGAAAAAATTATGACAGCGCGAAATTCAATTTTCTTCATACTTGGAACTTGGCTTGCTTTATCGGCGATATGACAGATGCTAATGACCATATTAGGCTGAAATTTGGAACATATACTCAGAATGAACAGCAGAATCAACCTTTAAGCACATGTAATCCCACCTCTCCGTTATCCCTTCGATTCCGCGAATTCATGGACCTCCCCACGTACACCATAACCCTTTGTGGCCTTTCAATTATCATCAAATTGTTTCTACTTCAAGAATATTATCAATCTTTCTATGGAACACTCTTGCCAGTGTACTAATGCGTTAGTTTACGCGTAGCATTTTGTGATACACCAAGGTGTTCAAACGTTCATAATTTTAAACTGAGTTTTAAACCGTCGCACATGAAAATCATCATGAAGTTTTCAGTCCGAAGACTGGTTGGACGCGTACCTCCATCCTGAGCTAACCTACGCATTTCCCTAAAAGTAGAACATCCTACATCCCCTACTATTTGAGGGCCGTAGTCTAATCTGGGCCTACCCCTACCTCTTTATCCCTTTTTCCGACTCTAGTATGTCGCGAACTATTCCTTCGTGTCTAAAACCTATTGATGCAGGGGTCCCGCAGGGTTCAGTGCTGGGACCGAGTCTGTTTAACATTTACACCCATGACATCCCGAAGACTCCAGGTTCAGAGATAGCATTGTTCGCCGACGATACACCAGTAACTGCGTCCAGTAGGGGGCTGCATATAGCTCGAAGAAACTTGCAGCAAGCCATCGACCGCATCTTGGAATGGGCCACAAAGTGGAAAATTAAGATAAACGAGGACAAGTGTGAGGCAGTGTTTTTCACGAGGAAGCGCATCGAGGACCATCCACCGCCGGTCATTCATAGGAGAGCCATCCAGTGGAAAAATTCAGCCAAATACCTGGGTATCACCATCGATCGCCGCCTAACGTGGAAGGACCATACCACAAACGTCAAAAATAAAGGATTTGGTGCCATAAAATCCTTGTACCCTATATTGAACAGCTCCAGACTAGACCTAAACATAAAGACGAGACTTTACACCACGATAATTCGACCAATGTTGACCTACGGCATCACAGCATGGGCCACGGCGGCTCCCACCAACATAAGACAAATCCAGATTATCCAAAATAAAATCCTAAGGATAGTGACGGGCGCCCCGTGGTACATCACGAACAACCAACTACACGAAGACCTTCAAATGCCGAAGATCAAAGACTGGGCAAAAACAACAGCGACTGAGACTTTTCGACGGGCGGAAGAACATGTAAATCAGGCAATAAAGAGGGCTGTCACGTATGACATTGATGACATCTTGCCTCCCCGCAAGAGGCCCCGGCTAATACTAGCCTAGCGGGGCAACACAACTTACATTTATTAGATACCCATTATCAGGGAAATTTTTACTTGACTAACTAGACATTGGAGGTTGAAGACCCACAGGTCAACCTAAAACAGACTCATCAACTACAGACAGACAGAAGAAGGTGTCCTAGCATCCTATCCCTCCTATTCTTTATAGTCTTCAATACCTGCTTTCGCTTTTTCCCAACTCTTTCTAAAGCCTCCCTATTGCTAACCTTATCTGCCCACGGTATCTTCATCATGCGTCTGTAGCACCACATTTTAAACGCTTCTATTATTTTTCCATCCGCTTCTCCTATTGTCAGAGTTTCGCACCCGTACAGTGCCGTACTCCATACATACGTCTTTAAGAGTCTCGTCCGAGTTTCTACATTGATCGTTCCCGAGCCAAGGTTGCTGCCACAAAAACTTTTTTTTTCTTTGCTAGCGTTATGTTTAAAACAGCGCGCGTCCCTTTTTTGAAATGCATTTTTTCCAAAACTACTGTATAGAAAGATTCAAAGTGACTCGTGTATTTGTTTTGAGCTAACCCATTGAATGAGTAATAATCTAATATTCCGTGCTATTTGAAAATATAACTGTGACGTCGTTACTCGTTATCACGTGACTTAATGATCATGTAAGTTAATTAAAATATTATGTGCAATGAAAATGTAAAAAAAAATTCACGCTGTATATTAACTGAAAATCTGGAACCCCTTGAGCGAGAGCTTGGGGGTGATTCTGTTTATCTATTGTTAAATATCGTCTGTCGTGTCACTGTGATTTCTAAATTTTGAATTAAATGCCATTTCGACAGAATTTCGCCTGTTGTTCCGGTTATAATAATTTTAAATACAAGTACGTATTTAAATTCTCTAACTTAACATTGACCAAGATATCTTTATGTATTATTCCTGTAACATTATCTCTAATGATGTCATTTATATTGTGATATTCTAAGGAAGTACATAATTTATATGAACGTTCAGAATGTAGAACTTTGAAATGGGATAATATCCAGAAACTGCAGTAAAGATTGTCGCCTTAATATATACCGTGTGACCACGAAATCAGGCTCACCCCTATAAAATTTCTATTTTTGAAGATGTTAATTCAAAATCTACATAATTTAGATCATTTTAAATTATTATTCTAGGCATTTTTTGCTTCTCCCAAATTTATATGGAAGTGTGTAAATGCAGATTTCTATTACGCTAGAAATTCCCTTTAAAACGAGACCAAATCTCAGAATACATGCCTTCTATTTCCAAACAAGTTTTAAATCCCCTAAGTTTGTTTAAAATAAAGTTAAGCAATTCATTTAAGGGGATATTCGCAATGTGTTAAAACTTAAAAACCTAAAACAGAAGATCTTAGCAATTGATATACTTAATGCAATTACTCCTCCTCTTTTTTGAACAAATATTTTCGTCATTTTTATTAAACCGGCCTTTCCTGATCTGTCCTGACCTGACGTGATCTTCGCACTGAACATAGTCAATTTATTTCAGGTTTTGTACAAAATTACAGTCTATTTTACTGAACATTTATTATTTTTATACTGAACCTTTAATGTGTTTCCGTTTTAGTTTATCTTCTTGACATCAAACCTTTGAATTTTACTTATTTATTTCTTCCAACAGGTCAATGCAAAGTACAGCGAGGAATTGGCACAGCAGTCTTTAGAATGGATAAAATCAATCACAAAGGAAGACTTCAATGTAGGAGGAGACATGGACAATTTCTACGAAGTATTAAAAGACGGAACTGTTTTGTGCAGGTTAGTATCAAAGTATAAAAATCGAAACATCGCAAATTAATATTTTTTAGATTAGTAAATAATATTAAGCCTGGAGCGGTAAAGAAAATAAATGAAAGTAAAATGGCATTTAAATGCATGGAAAATATTAATGCTTTCCTGGAAGCAGCTAGAGAATTGGGGGTGCCAGCTCAAGAAACATTCCAAACTGTAGATCTTTGGGAAAGACAAAACCTTAATTCCGTCGTGATTTGTTTGCAGTCTTTGGGACGGAAAGTAAGTTAGATTTCAGTTTGTATTATTTAACAAATGCATGAATTATTACTTTCCTTCTTTCATACTAAACATTTGGGTGTTACTTAACTTTCTATTGTAGCTGCTTACTTATAAATAACTTAGTGCTTTAATACATTGACGTATTGTAGTTCTTAGCATGTACCTGCATGTTCAATGTACAATTTATTTGCAATAAAATTTATATCTAATTTAATTACCTAGCTTTTTTTCTTTTATTATTTGTATGGCCATTCTTGTATTTTATCTTTCGTTACTGCCTGTCCATTTCTCACATACTTATATTTCTTTCCAACATTTTTGGTTTTCTTTTCGGATGCTCTTATTTTCTCCTTATATTTGAATGTTTTTTTTGGTTTGTATTATTTTGATTTTAGGTTTTCAAAATTACACTGCTCTAAAGAACACTTTTTATATTGAAACGTTATGCATTTGGAAAACATATTTCTCAGACACATTTTATTCCAGTATATTTACAAAAACAATATTAAACTTATCGATTATTCTTAATAGAAGATTAACAATTTAAAGAAACTGCGAAAAACAAAAAAGTCACCTATTTTTAGTGAGGAACACTGAAACATTATTGCAAAAGTCTGTTCTGCATAAGCTACCTGCAGCAAAATTATTAAATCTAAACTAGCATCATAATCAAATAAGTGTGAATTTTTAATAAATTTTAATTGTGCACATTTTGACGCGATTTGTTCTTATACATATATTGACATGTGTTAGAGTTATGACGTCATAGATCATTTTTCAAACATAAACCTACCGTTTTCATTACCTACCTACTTCATTCCACAGCGGATATTTTTCTGGGCATGACAATGTAAAACTTTCGTGGGGTTGCATGACTGAATTTATGGAAAAAATTAAATTTTAAAAAGATTAAATACAGTATTGGCCAAAAGTAAATTGACAAACTTAAATTTTATGTTTTTGGTCTTATGTTCGGTGAATTATTCATGTTTACAAAGGTTCGATGTTTACAATATCCTCTGTCAGGTATGGGAACCTAGAATATGCATTCTAAATGTTACCTGATTTGAACTTAATTTTAAAATTAATTTATTCTTAACTGTATGTAGGTTCAATAACTGGTCAAAAATAAATTGACAAAATTTAAACATACAAATTTATTTAGAACTGTTAATTAAATTTAACAAAAACACAACAATAACCCTAGCTCCATTTAATATTTTGGGAAAAAACCCTTATTATCAATAACAGCTTGACATCTCCTAGTCATGGATTCCAAAAGATTGTTAATGACACCCTCATCAATTTTGGCCCAATTTTCTTGCAAACTTCGGAATAATTCATGTTGGTTTTTGTATGTTTTTGTTCTAATTAGTCTTTCCAAATGTTCCCATAAGTTTTCGATCGGATTTAAATCCGGCGACTGCGAAGGCCATTTCAGAACTTTAATTTTTTCTTTGTCGAAGAAAGCCTGGACTTCTTTTGATCGATGCTTGGGGTCATTGTCTTGTTGGAATGTGAACAGCAGGGGCATATTTTCTTCAGTATATGGTAGCATAACATTCTGCATTATATCCTTGTAAACAAATCTGTCCATTATACCATTTATTCTATGAAGAGGGACCCTACCAAATCCGGAAAACAGCCCCACACCATCACTGACCCACCTCCATGCTTCACTGTTGGCCTAGTAAATCTAGGATCCATACGATAACCTGGAGGTCTCCTTACATGTCGAATACCATCACTGTTAAATAAATTATACTTGGATTCATCACTAAAACAAACTCTTTTCCATTCATCCATGATCCAGTGAAGATGTTCTCTGGCAAACTCTAAACGAGCTCTTCTGTTCTTCGCGGAAAGCAAAGGCTTCTTTGCAGTTCTTCTGGAAAATAATTTGGCTTCCACGAGTCTCCTTCTTATTGACCTGATTGCACTAATGGTATCCAACCCCTGAGCATGCAGAGCAGCTTTAACCTGATTTGAAGATTTAAACGGATCCTCAGTTACTATTTTAATTATGGTCCTATCTAGTCTAGCCCTGGTTTTTCGTGGACGACCACTTTTCTTTTTATCGTATAAGACACCCCGCAGCTCAAACCTCTTTAATAAAGCAGAAACAACCTTCCTTGAAACTTGATATTTCCTAGCAATGCTGCTTTGCTTAGCTCCATATTGGTACTCACGAATAATTCTTATTCCGAGGTCTTCTGAGAATGATTTTCCACTTGGCATGTCAAAATTGCAGTTTAAGCACAAACAAAAGGATTAAAACTTTATATAAATTCAAAATTCAGACGCAGAACTAAGCGTTGTTACTTATACAACTAATGTCAATTTACTTTTGACCAGCAAAAATATCAGTATTTTGTTCCAATTTAGTTTGACATAAAGCATCATTGTTAACCAGGCAACTATGATCCTTGTAACAAAAGCCAATTGCAGTACCTTTTATTCGAAGTATTAATATCCTACATGCTTTTAATTCATAATGACCAAAAACTGTTTTATAATGTAAATACCAAATGTCAACTTACTTTTGGCCAATACTGTAAGTCTAAAAGTTGTTTGTCGATTGCCTGTTTTTTAAAGTAAATGCGTAGGCTTTTTCGTAGCACGGCACAAAATTATATCACCAGATGATGACGTAAGCGTGTAGTACATTCATGAGATTTTAATAGAGGTGACTATTCTAGGTTATGTTGCAATTGACGTTTGACGTGAATATTCATTTTAGGTCTTGTCGTACTGCCGTGTTAAATTTAAAACAAAGAAAAAGAAAGTTGAGAAGGCTTATCTCACAATTCTGCACTTTTGAGATAATAATTATAAAAGTAACATTTGATAGTAACAAAATCTAAATACCTATACTTTTAACAAAAAGGCATATTGTGCATGGACATAATATATTTATGCACAAATTTCAAAATTTTCGAACGCAGAACATAAAACTTCTCACACTGTACTGGTATAAAAGGATTAAAATATGAAAACGGAAATTAAATTTTCAACCAACTCCTGGTTTTGTCTTGACAAAAGACTTTCGGCATTTTCTTCGGACTAGGTCAGCGCGCGCGCTTCGCGCGCTCATTGACCTAGTGAAATCAAATGAAAATTACGTTTTCATATGATTTTACCAATAATTTTAACTACAGACGAAAAAAACCGGGGCCCTCAAAAATAGCTTCGTTTTTGTATCAATATGCAATTACCAAAATTATAATTATAATCGTTTCCATCCGCATTTCTTTTTATATTTATTTAGGATATGAATTTCCACATGGCATTAACGACAAAAATTCAGTTAGAAACTTTAAACATTTATGGTTTATTGCAAATACATATTATAAAAATATAAATGAAGTAGGTAACACTTGATTGGAGATAAAAATAAACTGATTCCTGAAAACGAATAAATAAGAATTATGGGAAATAGGAATAGGTATATAAGTGGCATTATTGCCTGTAACGATGTAACGATGTACATTCAAAGACGCATATTTTTGATTAAAAAATTGAAAATGCCTAAGAAAGGCCCAGATTAAATATTTTGTAATATATAATTATATGTAGCAATAATGTGTACCTCACATGCAAAAAATATGTTTTGTTGTTTAATTCTCTTCGAAGTTTAACTGCAAAATGATAAAAGTTGATATTTGGTAACTCTGATAAAGATATACCTTATTAATCTTTGTAACAGCTTTGTTTGTATTTGAAACTGTTCTGTGATCTGAAGAACGTTTCCTTGCCACTACGCCTGCTGCATCGTCCTCATGCAGTTTCTTGGGGTGTAAAAAGCTGCATTCATTTCTTCATCACTTAAAATTAAAATACTCACTGAGCTTAGCAACGCTCAGATGTGATTTCCGAATGCCAATTGTCAACATTTCTTCATAATCTTCGTTTTCCTGGCTTGGCAACACTTGATATGAAAAGTCGCCCAAATGGCGACTTGCAATGGAATAGTCACCCCCACAAACCACCCCAAAACCGCCCCCTAAAAGCACCCCTAAAATCCACCTTTAAAAATCGCCCCCAAGAACCACCCCTAAAAATCACCCCCCAAAATCACCCTTAAAACACCCCTAAATGCCACCCCTAAAATCACCCCCAAAACCGCCAAAGAAAACCTCCCTTAAAACCATTTCTAAAACCACCCACTAAACTGCCCCCAAGAACCCACTCCTCCATCTACGCCTAAAAACCATCCCTAAAAATCACCCCCTTAAACCACCTAAAACCAAAAATAAGAACCATCCCATAACCTCCCTAAATACCACCCCTAAAATCACCCCCAAACCGCCAAAGAAAACCTCCCCTAAAATCATCCCCAAAACCATTCCTAAGAACAACCTCTAAAAACCACCCCTAGCAACCACCTCGACAATCACCCCTCAAAACCATCCCCTAAAAACCTCCAAAACCATTCCTAAGAACCACCCCCATAAACCACCTCTACATACACCCCTAAAAACCACCCCAAAAACCACCACCCCCCAAACCTCCCCCAAAACCATTCATAAAAACCACCCCCAAAATCACCCCCAAACTACCTCTAAAACCACCCCTAGAACAACCCCCAAAACCACACCCGAAACCACTCTTAAAAATCACATCTAAAAACCAACGTCAAAAATCACCCCTACACCATCCCCAAACCCACCCCTACAAACTACCCATGTCGCGTCTCTTTTAAATCTAATAAGTTCAGATCCGCCAGGCTCTCGAATTTAGTCGCTAGCGCTCGGGTCTGTTTCGAATAAATGCTGCAAATGAATCAAGAAATCGAACTCCATACTACGAAAATAAAGACATTTTCAATGTTAATAAAGATGCAGTTCAGGCTCTTCATTTGTGTTATCAATTGACCTTTGACTTTCCAGTTCTTCACCCATCATTTGATATGTTCACGCATCAAATTCTCAATTACTTTCATAAGTTCTGAATAACACTGTGAATTTTGCTGTAAACGAAATTCTACTGCTTCATGAGGATCCACAATAAATAGTTGAGAGTTGACCATAACTTGGAATCTCATTGAAAGCTGGGTACAGTGCTGTATTTATTTGATAATATATTTATCCTTGTATTTTAAAAACAAAATGAACCTCTACATGTTCAATTAAAATTTACCAGATTAGCAAAAGAAAATGTACTGTTATAATTTCGGTTATGATTAAAAAAGTTATTCGATTTGAATGAGAACCATTGAATAACTCTAGGACTGCAGGATTTAGCATTTTACATAAACACGTCTGTGCATAATCAGTTGCCTATTCCACTGGTTGATGCTAGAAACATTACTTTTTACGACAACAAACATGACAGTTCAGACGTACGCACTTTCGGCGATCGGCTCCCGTACGTATTAAAAAGAGAAGGAAACGAAAAATCTGACCTGGCTAGATCGAAACGGGTTCGTCCCTATCGCGCAATGGGGAAAACCCGCAAATTTTGAAAATGATCATATTGAATAGTTTACTACCCAAAACAAATTCCGCAACTTTCGATTTTTACATTCGAGTCTTATTTTCGTCATAATTAAATACGAAACATGTGTCACGCTCGAGACACAATATTTGAATGACGCTGGTGACGTACTTGACCACTGGGCCCGACAGATTAGGTAGGGATTTTCACATGCGCAAACCGATCCGTTTGCACCCTGAGCGCTCGTTTATTTCTCGACTCCTCCCACTTTTTCCAGGGAGACGCGTAAACACCGCGGCGCAACGGATAGGTCTCCTACGCCACAGAAAGCGCACGTTTTAGCCATCCCGGTCATGCTGCTTTCTAAGTTGCAAATTTTTCGTTCAGCACGGCACATAATCAAAATTTTTACGTGGTAGGCGATACATATTCTATTTATGCTTGATATTACAGTACTAAAAGTTATAAATTCGATTAAGCGGGTCTTCCCCATTACAAAGATTCATGTCGATTTTATATTGGGATTGATGGTTACAAATTCGTAAATTAATACCTACTTTTTATTTAGTAGGTAGTTACTGAATTAATAATTTTGTGAATTGCTGGTAATAATAAATAAACACTATTATAATCGACGTTTCGGCCCCGTTCGGGGCCTTTGCCAAGATTTATTTGTAAAAATAGATATAAAAAAGTGAGATAAAATATTTGTCAATATAATTTTAAATTATTTGTAAAGTAACTAGGTAAAGTTTAAATCATATAACTTGGCGTATGGGTTGACACATGCATGTGAACTAATTTGTTTCGACATTGACAGTACTGTGACACTAATACTAGTTTCCATGATAACATACGAAACAAGCAAAGACGTACAAATACATTGTTATGCAACATTATAAATGAGGACGAGTGAAATAAAGAGTTACAATGGAAAATCTTAATTATTTCATCTTACGTTAATAATTAGCGGCCGTATCAACTAGTTGCGTGCGAGAGAGACATCAAACTAACATGATGCGTAGATTATTTCAATCATACGCCAAGTTATATTATTCCAACTTTACGGAAATATAAGAATAGGAATTACAATAAATTTAGCACTTTTGATTTTGGATAACACTAGGGTTTTTTTTTTAATATAACAAGAAATATGTATAACAGTAATAATAATAATAATAAGCAAGTAGCAGAGAGCGGGATTTATTTGATTAAAATTATTACTGTAAATTTGACTCAAATTTTGCATATCAGTTCTATCAGTTCTATCATCTATAGTTTTGTTCTTTTTTACATGAATCATTTTTAAAAACAGCCGCGCCACAAAAAGTGGACCGTGTGGTGTGAAAGGGCACCTATAAGTACTCGAAGAATGCTTGTTATCTTTGCATTTTCCGTAGTTAATAGGAATCAATTGTGTCTTTCAGAAATATATTTTTCCACCTGCAAACGGTTTCCATTTAAAATTTAAAAAAGTCGCGAACATACAGAGAAGTATTTTAACATAACCTCTGCAGTTTTGAAAACATTATACAATTATACTTATGGGATGGACTTCGCTCTAAAATTGTATTGGCGTTAAGAATTATCGCTATCTTAAAATTTTATCAGCACACCAATATTTCATTCAATATTAGGTAAAAGTCTACTGATATACCTTCTGGTTGTTCCACGATTTGATGATCATAGCTTATACACATATTGATAAGGTCATATGTGAGTCGAAAATGTCTTATGAGCATATGTCCGAAATTTACTAACCACATCCCTGCTTCACTCCCTTTCGGATATCTACTTCTCTATGTAGGTACCTGCTCAAATTCTATAACTGCCGTTTGCTCTTTGAAGGAATTATTCTTCTATCCCTATACGTCATCCCTCTTCCATACGTCTTCTTCCATTTTACATCGTCGAAGGTTTTTTCCAAATCTACAAATCCTCTCATTATAGGACACCCTAGGTTGTCCCCCTCTACACTGCTTT
Source organism: Xestobium rufovillosum (assembly GCA_963966045.1). Taxonomy (NCBI): domain Eukaryota; kingdom Metazoa; phylum Arthropoda; class Insecta; order Coleoptera; family Ptinidae; genus Xestobium; species Xestobium rufovillosum. Next base: position 14,485,870 of record OZ014498.1, read on the forward strand.
CGCTTTCTAATATATCTTGTACTTCCTGTCCCGCATATAAGTTTCCCAAATATTCTTTCCACCTATTTGCCTTCTCCCCGCTTCCGATTAGGATATATCCTGTCTCATTTCTAATGTTTTGGATACTAGATCCTATTTCTCTAAAATTTCTCCGAATTATTTTATATGCTTCATCAGTCTTTTTTTATTTAGAACTTATCATCCACTTCTTTGCATTTATTATCGATCCATTGCTCTTTCGGTTTCCTACATTTCCGAATAATTTCCCACTTGATCGCCTTATATCTTTGTTTCCCTCTTTCATCTAACCTATTTTTATATTTTCGCCTTTCCTCTATTAGACTCGCAATATGTTTTGTTATCCAAGGTTTTCTACTTTCATTCTGTTTATGACCCAAAATATCTCTAGCTGCGGAATCTAAACCATTTTTAATGCAATTCCATTCTGCCTCTATGTCCCTAACCATAGTTTCACCCGTCCCCTTTAGTATTTCGTTTGTCATTTTCTCGAACTTATCGCGCGTATCATCGTCTTTTATTTTCTCTAGGTCAATATACATTCTTCCGCTTCGTTTTTTCAAAATCTTAAATTTAAGATTGTCCTTCATAACCACTATGTTGTGATCACTATCTATATCTGCTCCTGGATAATTTCTACAGACCCTAACTCGATTTCTAAATCTTTGACTAACGAGAATGTAATCTATTTGATATCTCCCTAGGTTTCCTGGCATCTTCCACGTATAGCGTCTCCTAACGTGATGGTGAAATAGAGTGTTCGCGACCGTTAGGTTATGTTTAACGCAGAACTCTATCAGTCTAACTCCCCTATCGTTCCTATTGCCTAATCCAAAGGGGCCAACTATTCCGCCTTCTAACCCTGTGCCTACATTTGCATTGAAATCTCCTACAATTATTAAATTTTCGTGCCCTCGCAAAACACAACATCTAACACATATTCAATATCACAAATGAAACACTATGTAAAAAATGTTATCGACGTTTCGCCTCTGGTTGGAGGCTTTGTCAAGATTATATATTTAAAAGTTTACAAAATGTATAAAAGTGACAAAATTTTTTCTTAATAAAAATGTAAATAACAGTAACTAAGAACTTATATTAAAAATAGAAATTATACGTAGCACACATGATTTTGCCATAAATTTCACAAATATTACTAAAATTATTAAAAAAATGGCACAAATAATTATACAATCAATATCACAATAAACTGCCTCTACGGCCTCATCACTGTAGTTGGAATTGGGCATATATACCTCTATTATCATTGTTTTTACAGGTTTCGAATCTAACCTAACCATAACTATGCTGTCACTTTGCTGTAAGAAATTTTCTACACTCTGCCCTACTTTTTTCCGCAAAACAATTCCTACTCCCGAATTTTCTCCTACCGATCCTGTGTGTATTACTCTAAAATCTCCGCTCCAGAAGTCTCCAGCTTCTGGCCATCTCATTTCACTAATACCTGCCGCGTCTAATGCTAACCTATCCATCTCAATTTTCTAATTTTCTAACTTTCCTACTTGTTTCATGCTTCTAACATTCCACGCTCCGACTCGTGAGATGTTACACTTATCATTGCTGATGACTCCCCCCGAAGCAGTCCCCGCCCGGAGATCCGAATGTGGGACTATTTTACCTCCGGAATATTTTACTCCAGAAGGTGCCATCATCATAAATTAAAGTACACTGTACTAGGGATAAAATAATGTGGTGGTTTCCCGTTGCCTTCCACGTCCCAGTAGTGTGTATCACAGTGACATACCGACCCTCACGATCTCTTCCACTCTGATTACTGAAAGAGTGCTGCCCCCTTTCAGGGACTTGATTTAGTCTGTCTTCTCAAATAAAAGCCCCTCCAATATGGTTAAACCTATGGTTCGGCTCTTTAGATCATTGAAGCACTCAAGCCACCCACCCGTTCCGGTATTACTAGAACTGCGTCAAGGTACAAGTCCGTTGGGATGGAATAAAGTAGTCAATGGGATTAAAATATTAGCTATTCCAACCTAACAGTTTTGAAAATTGGTTAGTCACTAATTAATATCCACATATGCCGAAGACGAACTTCTTTCAACAATTCTAGCAGTTCGTTTTGCAAAAAATGAAGGTTGTGAAACGTTCTCAAGTTACGAATGACGCGTCGAGTTGTGAATGTCGCCACAAACGGTAGCCGAAAATTCGGTGGGTTTCCATTTCCATTGTTGCCTCAAGTGACTTGGGAATGTGAATTCCGAGTACTTACCTGTTTGTTAGGTCGTCTCTGTTAAATGTGACTTAATTCGTAAACAAAGCTGTTGGTGGTCAACGAGCCAGAACAAAATTCATTGTGGACTGTGAAACCTACGGTCTGTAAGTTGCAATTGAGTTTCGATAATATTTATGTTTATAAGCCATTATGGCCAACTTACATTCAGGGTGTTTCTTTAATGATCGGGAAAAAATTAAGCGTTAACTAAAAGTGAGGCGTTACGTTCCTCTGCGCAACGTACCTCGCGCACCTTTCACATTGAAATTATGTATGTTTCTATGGATACGTATATTTCTGTACAATAAACAAAATTATCAAGTGACTGAAGTTAAAATAATCGTTCGTAAGGAGTAAACACCAGTCGTACGTTGGAGCTGACACACACAAGTTTTTTATTGTAGTTATTCCCTATTTCGCAGATTGTTCGACGCTATATAAACAAACCATTGAAATTGTCCGATTTTTCAAGAACTACAATACAATAATTACCATTAGTAATTATGAACATTAATTAACAACAACGATTTAACACTAACGAACAATAACAACCCAACAGTTCAATAAAAATTAACTGTTCCTCGACTTTACACTCTCGAATAAAAGACTTTCTGAACGCTCCTCGTAATTAATTATTTCGCCCGACCATTTCATTCATCGCATATAATCATTCAGAGACTAACTAACACGGAAGATTGCAGCTCTGTATATGTACAGAGTGTCTCATTTATGCTTCAAAAAATTGTGGACAAGTTAATTATGCCAAAATAATAGGGGTTCGCTTACACGCCTATAGGTGAATATAGGTTAAAATAACTGTACTTTATTAAATATTAAATAATACTGTCCAGAATAAAATTAAAAATGTTATTCAATTTGAATACAAAATTTTTATTTTCTAATACCTGTATCTTTTCAACACTTGCGATTACCAAAAATGTCAGCAGTAAATATCTCGAAAACTGTAAGATCTACAAACATTTAGCAAGTAAGTATATAATTTCTTAGTGGATAGTACGTAGATTTTAAAACGGAATAAAAAATTGGAAAAAACACAGCAACGTAACACCCTGTATCTTCGAAAACAAGCGTCTAAGTGAAAAACTTTGTAAGACAAATTCCCATTTTTTGACATGATTAACTTGTTCATGGTTTTTGAAGCATACATGAGACACCCTGTATATTACGAAAGATCATTCTTGTAATATTCTCGAATGTACAGTTCTAAGATTTACTATTTGGAACAAACACGAAAGCTATAAATCATTCGCGCGTTGCCAGATGTCTTTAAATGTCTTTATTACTTCAAAAGAGGCTTACTTAATGCAGTTCATTCGTAACAATATGCACTCAATCCCCATTAGATTTAAAGAATTCTATTCAATAAAGTAGAAAATTTGTTTCATATAAATGAATCCGTTTCGCCATTATGAGTTTTGACTTTAAATGTGAATTCTTCTTGATTTTTAAATTCGCTTTTCACAAAATCTTGCAACAACCAAATTTTGCAAGTCCCCCAGCGCAGTGCGTCGTCGGAGTCCGTCAGCGCAATTGCGTCGGCGGAAAGTTCTTAAAAACCAGGGCTTAAGACTTAACTTTTTTGAAGAAGGCTCATAAGCAAAATGACAATATTTTTCCATGCTTCATTTTTAACCCCCGACGCAAAAAGAGGGGTGTTACAAGTTTGACGTGTCTGTCTGTCTGTATGTCTGTATGTCTGTCTGTGGCATCGTAGCTCCTAAACGAATGGACCAATTTTGATGCGTTTTTTTTTGTTTGAAAACTGACGTGATCGAGATGGTTCTTAGCTATAATTTATGAAGATCTGTTCAGGCGTTGTGTCGGGGGTTACTTAAAATTTATAATTTTATTACATGTATAATAATTATTTTGCTTTGCTATTCTCTGTTTAATGCATGTGAGGGCTATTATAAATTCTTTACTTCTGGGTTATTTTTTACTTCTCCTTTTATTGAATCATTCGTGTGTCATTGCATATTTTGAAAACAGGCCGGTTCTTATGGTAAACCCAGCATAGGACCAAAGGAAGCAGAAAAAAATGAGAGAAATTTCTCAGAAGAAAAATTAAAAGCAGGACAAACAATAATCGGATTACAAATGGGAAGCAACAAAGGTGCAAACCAGTCGGGAATAAATTTTGGGAACACTCGCCATATGTGAACTACCGTAACATGACTCGTGGATATTTAATTGCTCTTATATAAGATACATATATAAATTTAGAATGTAAGAATGTTATTTTATGACAATTCCATAGATATTTTATCTTCAAATAAAAATTATGAAGTAAATTTAATTCCAATTCTTTCTTTGATTACCTGTAACCGAAACATCATATTCTATTTTCAGTTTGTGATATAGGATGACAATATACCCTAGGTACCTACCTACCTATTACAAAATTGCCTTTGTAGTTTAGGGAGTGAAGTATCTTTAAAAAAAAGAAGAGGCGGCTTAAAAATGTAATGGACATTTTTTAAACAGAAGCGACAAAGCAGCAAATTTCATCCTCCCACACCTCTGAATAGAGGCTGCTAGCCTCACAATTTTGCCTTGAACTTTGTGCCTCTGGAAGATTATAGTCACATACTGTCGTAACACCTTTTAATTTTATCCCTATTTGTCACTAAAGAGTAATCAAAGGTTATTTTTTTTGCGCTATAGCTAATTCATGATCTTTAGCGTTGCACGCCACAAAATTATATCACCAGATCATAACGTAAACGTATATCGTATAGGATTTTAATTGACGGGATTTAATTTTTGACGTTTATACATATTTTATTCAATATTTCTGAATATGAGGCAATACAATAATTGTTCGAAAAAGTTCTTTGGAAGCTTTAGGTCTAAACTCTAAAGAAGTTGTAGGTATAACAAACATATAATTTGTTGCAAGTTTTATTTTCACAATTTATTCCACATAAATCAGGCGACCGTAAATATCCTCCAGTTCTGAATGGTTGTCAACTGATATATCGAAGAAGCCTGAGGGATTAATGTACAGGGCCAAACTATTTACATGTTCACGTTCGCGGATGATAAAGCAGTGTTAGCATCCAGCAAAGACGAATTAGAAATATCTTTGAACGAAATGAAAGCAGTTTTTATAGAAGGATACGGCATGAAGATAAATAAAAAGAAAGCAAGAATTTTGGTATTCAGAGGACGTGAAAATAGAACTAAAACTGAAATGCAAAAAGGACATGAGAATATAGAGAAATTCGGGGATTTCTGCCATTTAGGAAATCAAATAACTCGCGATTGTAGGAGCACTAGAGATACAAAACAGTAGTTAGAATATGACAACCTCAGATCAGTTCTCTAGGTGCCATCCACTCCTTCGGCAATTACCTTGAAAGACACCAGAGGCTGCTTAAGGAGTCCTTGAGTCAGCCGAAGAAGTGGTCATGTCTTCAGCAACGACATCTTCAGCAGCCTCTGATTTCTTTTAAGGTCACTGCTGAAGAAGTGGGCCAGAACCCAAGCCGCCATCCTGACTGCTACGTCATCAAGCCATACTGCGTCAAACAGCCGTTTGACTTGATAACAGACGAATTGATATTTCTAAATTTTAACACTTACACTTGGCTTTTTCTGACTTCAATTAGAAATCAATAAATATAAATAAAACTAGTCTCACGTAAGTGTATTTTAAGTTAGGTAGATATTTATTTACCTTGTTATTTTACACGTTAATTTACCATTGTATCACGGAAGTAAATATGCAGGCCTGTAGCGGTTTGAATTTCAGAGGGGACTGACAAAAAATCCAGCAGTGTTAAATCCCAACTAAGGTTTTGGTTAGGTAGTATTTTAAATGCTCGGTAAATTTCAGTTTAGTTTGGTATTTTGTACAAAACCTAAAAATATTGGTTAAGTTAGGACAGACCGAGGGTCAAGCATAAAAAAATATAAAAACATAGTGCAACGAAAGGTAAATATGTAGCAAAATATTGAGCTTAGAATTATTTACTATGCACTTAGTATCTTCTTACTGTGTGTAAATTGTTATAGGTAAGTACCTATTATTTTAAAATAGTAGTTAGATTAAAATAGTAGTTAGAAAATGGCAATTCTGGACCAGGCCCCCGCGGAGGCGGTCGACCGCCTCGGCGGGAGGAAGCCGGGCGCCCGTCTTTCTGGCCGAGGCGATCGGGCGCTCGAGCCAGCCCGCCGAGGCGATCGATCGCTTCGGCGGGAGGAAGCCGGGCGCCCGGCTTCTCCAGGTGCTTTCCATGTCTTTGGCAATGGCTATCCATCCAGTTTTTCAGGTGCCATCCACTTCTTCAGCAACGACTTCTGCGGCAGCCTCTCTCAGAAGAAGCGAGTGTCTTTCAAGGTCATTGCCGAAGAGTGCGCACCCAAGCCGCCATTTTGGGGCCTTTGGCTGTAGCTCAGGCGCCTGCGCCGGGGCTCTAAAAGTACACGTGTTGCTCATTGTTCAGGCCAGTCTATCCAGGTGTCATCCACTTCTTCGGTAATGACCAGAGGCTGCTGAAGGTGTCCTTGAGTCATAACAAGACTTAATGCTTTCCGACTACTTTGATGCGTCAATCACCAAGATGGGAGCTAGATCCTTGAACTCTTCACGTCCGTAAAGTGGTTCGTTGACTTTTCCATAGTATGAACTCTGGAAGACTGGAAGTTCTTGAACATTTCGTATAGCAGGGCGTATTTCCCCGTGGAGAAATCCAAGTTTAAATTCTCGTAGGGGAAGCACTCAGAATTCAGGTACAGTTTGACGTTTGTCAGATTGCAGTGGTCAAATTTGCTTGAATCCGTGTCCAAATTCGCACGTTTGTTTCGTAGCTTGAGGCAACACCGGATACTCGTACAGCTCCCAGCTGCGAAAACATATCTGCAACGTTCTCTCTTCCTCAACAATATTGAGAAGTTTTAGGTATTCAGCATCCGATGGATAGACGTACGGTACCCTCCAATGAACCTTGCTCAACTCAATTCTGGTGTTCTCGTTACCCACGAAAGCGTTCCTATCGTTTTTCGATCGAGTCAAAATGAGCTCGTGACACACATTTAACAAAAGTTTGAGGTAGTCTTCCAAGAATCCCAGCAGGATTCTTCCCGGGATGCACACGTTAAAGTTCCCGTTCGCGTCGAGAAGGTGGCTCGGTGAGTCTCCGGTATTCGTCCAGCCGGCATTCTCCAGGGCACGTACCTTACCCTCATTCTCTCATTCAGAGAAACTGCACCCTTCAGTGTGCTCGTGATGCCCAAGTTTTTTGTTCGATCCACCTCCAATCCGTTTATTTCATAGCGGACGTCGTCGAAGATGAAACTGAGGGCGTTATTTGTTAAAGCTGCATTTCTGCCTCCTGCACCCTTGATGAACCTGCCCTCTATATAAATACAGCTTCGATGCGGCAGTACGTAAACGTCTTGTTGGTGAATTGGTATGCGAATTTCGTCATTGGCGTTGAATTTTGTTGTCACGAACGGCTGATGTACGTGCACCTCGACACGGCATGCTGACTCATCCATAGCAGCACCGTCCAGAACACGAAACGTGTCTACGTTTATGTGTGCCATTATTCAAATACTAGCCTTCTCTTGTTGAATCACAAGTACTGACAGCGCCGCTACATGACCCTACATGACCTAAGTGGGCGGGGCAAGGGGGCGTGGCCAGTGGGCCCCAAAAACCACCCCTAAAAACCACACCTAAAACTACCCCTAAAAGCCACCCCTAAAACCATCCACAAAACCATTCCCAAAACCACCCCTAAAAACCACCTCTAAAAACCACCACCAAAAACCACCCCAATATTCCGATACCTCTCGTCGAGTCCTTTAATTTGATACCCCTTATGACATAGTTTTTACGTAAGGGTTGGCCTAGATTTAGACTACTGTTCTCAAATAATTAGCGATGTATGATGTTCTACTACCGAGAACTAAGATGTTTGCATATCAATAACTATAAATTGTCTCTTTAAGATTCTACATGCGTTCTATATTACCGACATTCAATTTGTACTTTCCAGAAAGTGTAACAGAAATCTACATGTGTTCTATATTACCGACACTCAATTAGTACTTCCAGCACTCGCTAGATGGTTCTCACACGTGTCCGAAACGCATTAAGATAACAAGTAATTTCAAAACATAGTACGTATGAAAATAAACAAACTGAAGAATGTTCCAGAATGTTATTTTATTGTAATAATACAAAAAAAACAAACAGGTCACCTTGTAGTGTCTGCAACGTATTAAGTGCATATGCAGAACGTGGGAGTAAACCTAAACAAACATATCCTGTCGGCAAGTTGAAAGGTTTTTTCCCATAATAAAAACAATTATAACATCTCTTATCGGCGGCGAACGTGCTTTTTTCTTAAACTTTGATACCAATATTTATTTAGTATAAACAATTGCAAACGTCGGAATTTCCGAGAAAAAAAAACATTAATTCTGTAACTTCTGTTTACAATCATAAGTATACAGGGTGAATCAGGAATCCTTCTATGTATTGGTATTTTTGTTATTTGAAGAGCTACAAAGTCGGTTAAATGAGAGAAGAGTTGCACTATTTTGGGGCCATCTTAAAGCTACTTTCAAACTTGCAAAAATTTTCACAGCTTTCTAGATATAATTAAAAAATTAAAATTTCCGATTTGTTTTCTTTTGTTGATAACTCAACTGTGGTTTGTGCTTACATAAAAGTACTTTGTGCATCGTTTGGTGACATTGACAGTGCAGTGCGACCTGTCATTTTTACAGAGCGACAGTCAACTGTTTTTTTCTTTGTGGCAGCCATATTTATTTCTGCCTCTGACATTAAGACAGCATTATTATGATTACAACGGTTTTTTAATTTTTTAAATCGAACCTCAAATAAAGAAGTTACAGAGAGAAACATGTTAGCACATGTAATCAAGGTAGCCATGCAACAAGAGGGCTGCGGTAAGTATCAATAAACAATTTACTTTTTAGTGGAAGCTCACGTATTCTCACCTTTTCTATTTGAAGAGATAGAGATTCGGTTAAATCAGCGAATACTTGCGCAATTACGAGCAATAAACGGTGGTTCCCGAAGAGTTTAAAAAATCGCCCGTGGTCAAAATATTTTGGAAATTTTGAAACAGGTCAACTAGTACATACTTGGATTAAAATAAAATCCTACATTGTTGTTTCATGGCATTTTGTTAAATTGTTTATTCGTTTTAGTTAATTTGTTTTATTGTTCTTTTAAGTTCCATAGTTAATAAAAAAAAATAAAAGAAATGTAGGATTTTATTTTAATCCAAGTACTAAAGGTATGGTTCGGTTTGGGCGTTTTTCAGTCGACGTTGTCGGCGAGCGACTGAAAACGGTAGCCGCCAACGGCGGCTATGTGAAGTTGGCGCAAGAATTCGGGAACAAACGAAAATTTTTATCATGTCGCGTAGTACTTGCCCCAAAAACGTTTGTGCCACAAAAATTTTCGTTTGTTCTTCTCCCCTTTCCAAAGTAAGGGTAGGGGGTGACAACTGGCGCCCACGTATGGGAACGACGAAAATTTCGATCGTATCGTGTAGCACTTGTCCCAGACACGTTTGTGCCAAGAAAATTTTCTTCTGTTCCTTTTTGCAGAAAAGTTATGGGGGTTGAAAGTATTGCAAAATCGTAATATAAAAATTTAAAATCTGCACCTAGCGGAATCGATTCGTATTCGTTTGTTCCCGTTTGTGCCATAAACATTTTCGTTTGTTCCCCTCCCCTTTACAAATTAAGGGTAGGGGGTGACAACTGGCGCCCAATTATGGGAACGACGGTAAAAGTTTTGACCGTGTCGCGTAGTACTGACCCCAAAAACATTTGTGCCACAAAAATTTTCATTTGTTCTTTATTGCAGAAAAAGTTATGGGGGGTTGGAAATATGGAAAAATCGCGAAATAAAGATATGAAATGTGCACCTAGCGGAATTGACTCGTATTCATTTGTTCCCCTTTGTGCCACAAAAATTTTGGTTTGTTCCCCCTCCCCGTTCAAAATTAAGGGTAGGGGGTGAATGAAGACTGGTGCCCAATTTTGGGAACCACCAAAATTTCGATCGTATCGTGTAGTGCTTGCCTCAAAAACGTTTGATCTTGATCAAAATATTTTATTGATACAAATATCAGGGGTAGAAATCCTTGAAAGGGTTTCAAACTTACACTGCAACCCTATTCAGTGAAAACCCGAATAATTTGCTTACAAAGTCGGCGGTTTTTATGGGATTTTCGAGGCTTCTGAAATTTGGAAAGGGAAGGGGAACAAATTAAAATGTTTGTGGCACAAAGGAGACCAAACGAATAAGAGTCGATTCCGTTAGGTGCCGATTTCGGATTGTTATATTTCGATTTTGCAATATTTTCAACCCCCATAACTTTTTTGCAATAAGAATATAAGAAACGAACGAAAATTATTCTTGTTGACTCGCATGGAAGATGAGGCTTTGCTACTATTTGCAGATGCGTGCATGCTTTCCGTTTGACACCAGTTTTTATATTATGAACCTTTTTCATTTTTGTAATCTTTTGGATGGTGTTAAAAAAATGTACTACTATTATTATTATAAATGGAGGGGAACAAATGAGAATGTTTGTGGCACAAAGCGGAACAAACGAATTCGACTCTATTTCGCTAGATTTCAGATTTTTATATTGCGATTTTCTAATATTCTCAACCCCCTCATAACTTTCTTGCAATATGGAACAAACGAACATTCTTGAGGCACAAGCGTTTTTGAGGCAAGCACTACACGATACGATCGAAATTTTGGTGGTTCCCAAAATTGAGCACCAGTCTTCATTCACCCCCTACCCTTAATTTTGAACGGGGAGGGGGAACAAACCAAAATTTTTGTGGCACAAAGGGGAACAAATGAATACGAGTCAATTCCGCTAGGTGCACATTTCATATCTTTATTTCTCGATTTTTCCATATTTCCAACCCCCCATAACTTTTTCTGCCATAAAGAACAAATGAAAATTTTTGTGGCACAAATGTTTTTGGGGTCAGTACTACGCGACACGGTCAAAACTTTTACCGTCGTTCCCATAATTGGGCGCTAGTTGTCACCCCCTACCCTTAATTTGTAAAGGGGAGGAGAACAAACGAAAATGTTTATGGCACAAACGGGAACAAACGAATACGAATCGATTCCGCTAGGTAGAGATTTGAGATGTTTATTTCGCGATTTTGCAATATTTTCAACCCCCCATAATTTTTTTTTGCAATAGGGAACAAACGAAAATTTTTGTGGCACAAACGTGTCTGGGACAAGTGCTACACGATACGATCGAAATTTTCGTCGTTCCCATACTTGGGCGCCAGTTGTCACCCCCTACCCTTAATTTGGAAAGGGGAGGGGAACAAACGAAAATTTTTGTGGCACAAAGGGGAACAAACGAATACGAGTCAATTCCGCTAGGTGCACATTTCAAATCTTTATATCGCGATTTTTCCATATTTCCAACCCCCCATAACTTTTTCTGCAATAAAGAACAAATGAAAATTTTGGTGGCACAAATGTTTTTGGGGTAAGTACTACGCGACACGGTCAAGAATTTTTCCGTCGTTCCCATAATTGGGCGCCAGTTGTCACCCCCCTACCCTTAATTTGGGAAGGGGAGGGGAACAAACGAAAATGTTTATGGCACAAACGGGAACAAACGAATACGAATCGATTCCGCTAGGTGGAGATTTGAGATTTTTATTTCGCGATTTTGCAACATTTTCAACCCCCCATTTTTTTTTTGCAATAGGGAACAAACGAACATTTTTGTGGCACAAACGTTTTTGGGGCAAGTACTACGCGACATGATGAAAATTTTCGTTTGTTCCCGAATTCTGGCGCCAACTTCACATAGCCGCCAACGGCGCCGACGACGGCATAACCACTGGTTCATTTTACGCTTCCACGTTCCAGCGGTCGACAGTCGTGTTTGAGTCTTCAGAGGTATTTGACATTTGCAATGGAATTGTGTCTCGCATTATTACAAGAAAAAGAAAAAGACAACTTGGAAATGGTGTACAACATTTTACCAACAAGTATAAATAAAACGTGCTGTTTTCTTACCATTCTTCCCTACTTTTTTCCGACCACTGTCCAAATGTTTTCTTTTATTTGCTGGTCTTTATAGTCTTTGTTTTGGGCATCATACAATGCTCTGAAGTCTCGAACTCAGTTAAAACGTCATCTTCAGTGGAAGAAAATTTCGGCGCCATCGTCGTAGACACTGACCATCAAGGATCGACGGCGCGTTCATACTGATTACCCTAGCAGTCTGCATGCAACGGCGCGCTGTTGACTGCCGCATTTGCAAGTTGGACGTGCAAAGCGAACTGCGTTGATAAGCGAACATTACAATCAGTGTCCCGCCGTTGGCAGCGACCATCGACGGCCGCCGAACCGAACCATACCTTAATTGACCCTTTTCAAAATTTCCATAAATATTTTGACCACAGCCGATTTCTTAAACTCTTCTGGAACCACCGTTTATTGCTCGTAATTGCGCAAGTATTCGCTGATTTAACCGAATCTCTATCTCTTCAAATAGAAAAGGTGGGAATACGTGGGCAAAAGTAAATTGTTTATTGATAAAGAATTTTACTTACTGCAGCTCCTTTGTTGCATGGCTACCTTGATTACATGGCTAACATGTTTCTCTCTGTAACTTCTTTATTTGAGGTTCGTTTTAAAAAATTAAAAAACCGTTTTAATCATAATAATGCTGTCTTAATGTCAGCGGCAGAAATGAATATGGCTGCCATAAAGAAAAAAAAAGTTTACTGTCGCTCTGCAAAAATGACAGATCGCACTGCACTGCCAGTATCTCCAAACGATCCACAACGTTCTTTTATGTAAGCATTCCAAGTTTCAAGTCATTTGCACAAACCATAGTTGAGTTATCAACAAAAGAAAAAAATCGTAATTTTTTTTTAATTATATCTAGAAACTTGTGAAAATTTTTGAAAGTTTGAAAGTAGGTTTAAGATGGCCCCAAAATAGTGCAACTTTTCTCTCATTTAACCGATTTTGTAGCTCTTCAAATAACAAAAATACCAATACATAGAAGGATTCCTGATTCACCCTGTATATGGATGATTTGAAAGACGGACATGTGGGTCGCCGATTAGCTCAGTGGGTTGGAGCGAGGGCTCCGGTGCGCGGTGACCCGGGTTCAAATCCCGGTCGGCGTCATTTCCAGAACGTTTGCGAAAACCCCGGCGTAGGCGCCTGGGCCACATCCAAAGGCCACAAAGACACCAGAGGCTGCTGAAGAAGTCGTTGCTGAAGACATGACTCAAGGACTCCTTCAGCAGCCTCTCGTCATTACCGAAGAAGTGGATGGCACCTGGATGGGCTGGCCTGAACAATGAGCAACACGTGTACTTTTAGAGCCACGGCGCAGGCGCCTGAGTCACAGCCAAAGGCCCCAAAATGGCGGCTTGGGTGCGCACTCTTCGGCAATGACCTTGAAAGACACTCGTTTCTTCTAAGAGAGGCTGCCGCAGAAGTCGTTGCTGAAGAAATTGAACGTCCAGAACCTAAATAACCGCTACTTGTCACTATCGTTCAGTAGCTGCTGAAGCATTAGTGTAGGGATCATAAACCAAACATATGTTTGTGGTAGGGATGAACATCATTGGTGTAATAGAGTGCTACACTATAAGAACAAGTGATTTAAGTATGAAATTGTGTTTCTAATCTATTTTAAGGTAATTATTCTCATGCCATTAATTCGCTTATGAATTATTGTAAAAAAATAAACCTAGTTAGATAAATTTTGATCTTGAAAAAAAACGAAAAATATTTCTTAAGGGAAAGAGGAAAGTTGCATTTTGGGGTTATGGCAGCCACAACTAACGGGGTTAATGGTGGCCAGGCCATCATTACCCCATCATCATCATGTGAACGAGTTTGCTCTAAATACGGTTTCACAATGTTTCAGATGCCTAGAAACTACAAAAGAACGAATAAAGTTGCTTGGCCTGATGATAATCTGAGCAAGAAATTAACGAATACTTGTGTTTGGTATGGGGGGAATTTGGAGACATTCGGTTGCGATGTGTTATGTATGTGGCAATTGAGCACATAAAGCTTGTACAGAATCTCCTAAAAAGGTTTTTTATTTGTGTATAGTTCTCGAATGCCACCTCTTAAGGGGTAATGAAGGCCATGGCTTCCATTACCCCAATGACATGGGGTAATACCGACAACAAGCGGTTTGACTTTTAGTGTTAAAAACGGTTACGTTTTGTATTATCCCGTTTTTCTTAATAAAGTTCTCTTCGGTTACTTTTAATTTAATGTTTTTCATTGTGTCAGCTCTTTATGTTCAGAAACATGGAAGTTGCAAGGCAAAATGCTTAGCGGGCCGCCATTCCCCCAACTTCCCCTACCCACGAAACGATAAGTTATTGCTTGTCTGCTGAACGTTTTTACAGTCGTGAGCAACGCAATATATCACCTGCTATATGGACAAAAACTCCTGATCACCTTTTCGCGTTAGAAAAGTATGGAGATGCGTAAGTAGCACAGGTTACATACACAACAGGTATGCCTCACAAAGCTTTCGCGGCGTAAACGGCAATAGGTACCTTTAGACTAGCATTCTTTCGTGCATGATTGGAACGTGCCGCGCCAATCGCGAGTGCAAGCAGCGCGTCAGGAACGTGGCGTTCCAGGAGCGTGTCGCTTAAAATACAACCATATGCAACGTTCTAATCGCGAAGTCTTTCCCGTACGCGTGGAGCGTAAGAGGAAAAGCTTGTTAGTGTAAATCGAAACTTGCTTACTTTCGCGCGTGCACTGCGTGGCTCGTGGCGTTTTAGAATTTCTAAAAGGGTTGGTGACGGTTTTGGCGTAAAATGTACAAAATTAGGCGAAGAAAGTTGAAAGTGGCTCTTTACATGGTTGTGCATATGATTTTGTTGGATGAAGAGAAGAAAAAAATAATATGAGTGAAGAAATGGATGGAGCATCGTAATAATAATATGGTCATATGCCACTATTAAATGAACTATGAGAAAATTTTCCTAACGATTTTAAAAATTACCTACGCATGGATTATGAAACATAACATATTGTAAACAAACTAACAACCAGTAACAACTTTATTAATTAGTTTGGATATCTCAATACAATTATAGGTATATAAAATTAATAACTACACAGTGAACAGTATGAGTGTTCAAGAAAGAATACGCTATTCCCACATCTCAATGACTAATACCCTCCTGTCCTAGCTACAGCCTAAATAATAACACAAGTCCATCTAGACTAAACAACAACACAAGCCACTTTTATGATGAATAGGTATGTATTCGTAGATGCACTGCTCAAGGAAATGCCACTGCCCATGTCACGTTAACACTCGGCCAATCCTGACAATGACCCGTCCTCGATGGCAAACAGGACCCAGGTCACTCAAATTGAGTATCATCATTTTCAGATTGAGTGACTTCATCGTCTAAGGGCAATATAGAATATATGGGCAAGTAAGACGAGGAACGTCGATAAAATATGTGATGTGCATTGAGATAGCAGAAGAAACAGGCAGGCAGTCATCCAGAAAACAGGCAGATGCCATCCCGAAGCAAATAGCAGGTGGTCACGTTATCACGCTCTAACCACTCGCGAAAACTACCACACATAAAAACAATTCAAAATTCATGACGCTCTTTGCCGCAAGTCGAATCCTGCAAGCTTTACCGCGCTCCAATCCCGAACGCTAGAAAATACATTTACACAGCCGTTCTTTCGCACGCGATTTGAACGGCACACGCTAAACTCGCGGGAAAGCTTGTAAGTGTAAAGGTACCTAATAATGTGCCTATCCAGCAGGGTTATACATCAGTATTTTTTGCGCGCAGGTAGGAGGGATCGTTCCTCTATGATATCCACATGGCACTTAACATTCAACCATGCAAATATTAAGACTATAAGGAGTTTTGCCTAGCTTTGTCCATATGATCAATGAGCAAAAAATATGATCACTAAAGATAAATATAAACAGTCCTTGTGAAGCAGACTGCCCAAAGTGTCAAACGCAAATGACTTAAATGTAGCAGCTAGAGAGACGGAGACTGTTGTATCAGGTATTGAAACGCTCACATTGCCATAGGCTTTATTCAAGCAATTAAGTATAACAATACCGGACATTAATAAAGTAAAGTAAAACTCGGCATTGTCAATTTTACATTGTCGACTCGCGCTGCTGTTTTTCGACCGCCGCTTCACACTGTGTCTACGGACACATCAAACGTGGGAATACCTACACATCTCCCCCCTAAAGATCCAAACGTTGTGGAGGTCGAACTTGCCGTTTACTTCTTCGAAGATCTTGGACAGGAGACGAAGGCGCCTGACTCGGAGTATCTTCTGATACTAAAGGCAAAGCATTCGCTGAATCACTCTGAATCTGATGCTCTATTAACTCTGGTTGCGCTTCGGTTGGCGATAGCTGAAAATTATCATTTTCCGTACGATCAGGAAGACAATGAAGGAACTTCCTATTTCTGCGATAAAGTCCACCCGGACTTCGAACCATGTAAGAGCGTGGTGACTCGTGCTTACTTTCCACCTTACCCTCTTCACGAAGATCTGATATCCAAACTTTCTGCCCAATAGACAGCTCTGGCAGAGACCTAGCTCTATGACGCCTGTCAAAATATTCCTTTTCATTTTGTTTCTTTCGACATTCCCTCTGGAGAACCTTTTCATGGTTAGGAGCAGCCGGAACTAGCAGACTTGGAGCAATTGGGACAATCCCTCGGATTTTTCTACCCATAAGTAATTCAGCTGGGCTATATCCATTTTCTAGAGGTGTTGAACGCATTGATAATAACATCAAGTAGGGATCTTCACTTTTCTTAAAGTGTTGTTTAAAGTTCTTCACTTCAGATTCGATAAACCCGTTGCTTTGAGCGTACCTTGGACTTGAAGTTATAATTTTAAACCCATAACATTTAGCGAACTTACGGTATTCTGAGTTTATTGTCATTCTAGAAAACTGAGTCCCGTTATCCGATCTCACGACTTCAGGCACTCCATGACGCGCGAACATTGATTTCATGTGCATAATAACACATTCAGAAGTTAAATTTACAAGTTTCGCAACTTCAAAAAACCGCGAGTAATAATCAGCCACGATCAAAAACCAATGACTTTTAAGTTTTAGCAAATCACAACCAACAACTTGCCACGGACGTTGAGGAAATTCTGCTGGGATTAATGGTTCAACAGGATCTGGCTGGTGTTTTATACATTCCACACAATTCTTTACCACTTCTTCGATTTGTGTCGACAGACCAGGCCACCAAACCGACTGTTTGGCCAATGAACGACATTTACTGATGCCTTGGTGACCTTCATGCAGTTTACTTAATACATCTCTTCTTAGACTCTGAGGGATAACTAATCTAGAATCTTTCATTAAGAATCCTTCTTGTAACGTTATTCGATGTCTATGTTCCCAATAAGGTATGGTTTCTTGTGAGATTTTAGAACGAACAGGCCAAGCATTAAGACAATACTTGGCAAGCTCACAGCAAACAGGATCTGCATGTTGCTCCAACAGAATTTCAGTTAATCTTTCGTCTGACGAGGGAAACCCAGATATTACGCTTTGAACATACGCCGTTACTTCTTCGGCTAATTCTTGATTATCCATGGTATCCACTGGACTACGTGATAACGTATCCGCGATTACCAACTGTTTTCCGGGTATATACTTGACATAATAAGTGTATCTCATCATACGCAATTTAATACGCTGCAAACGAGGTGTCAGACTATCCAAGTCCTTTTCGCCTAGAATTGAAACTAAGGGCTTGTGATCTGTTTCGATACATATAGTCTTACCGACTATGTAATCTGCAAATTTCTCGCATCCCCAGGCAATAGCTGTAGCCTCTTTCTCGATCTGCGCATAACGCTTCTCGCAATCTGACAAAGTACGCGAGGCATATGCTACCGGTTTGAAAACACCATCAACATCCCTTTGCATGAGCACTGCTCCCAGTCCGTAGGAAGACGAATCAACGGACAACAAAGTTTCTTTGGAACTATCATACAGAGATAGTAGCGGGGGACTGGCGATGGTTTGTTTCACCAACTCCAATGCCTTTGCCTGGGCATTTCCCCAATGCCATTCGTTGTCAGCACGGAGAAGATCATACAGCGGTTTCGCAATTGTAGAGAGGTTTGGTACAAACTTGCCAAGGAAATTAGTCATTCCCAGAATTCTCTTCAATTCAGTAACACTCTCTGGTGCAGGGAGTTTGAGAATTGCCTTGACCTTCGATGGATCAGGAACTATTCCATCTTTGGATACAATATGGCCCAGAAGATATAAGGATTCTTTCCTAAACTCACACTTCTTGGAATTGAGCGTCCAGCCAGCTTCTTGTAGCAACTTTAGAACAGCATTCAGGCGTTTATCATGCTCGACCATATTTTTACCATGTATTATGACATCATCAAAATGACAAATGACTCCCTCCAGGCCCTCAAGAACTTGGCTGACCCTCTTCTGGAATACTTCCGGTGCCGAGGACAATCCGAAGGGTAGTCTCCGGAATTTGAACCTCCCAAATGGGGTGATGAAGGTTGTTAACGTCATACATTCTTTTGTCAGAGGAATCTGCCAGAATCCATTATTGGCATCCAGCTTACTGAACACTTTGGCACCTTCTAACTGGGCTAAAGTAAAGTTAACGTCAGGTATTGGAAAATACTCCCTCTCAACGGATTTATTTAATTGTGACAGGTCTACACACAGACGAATTCGGCCTGTCCTCCTGGGTACGATGACCAACGGAGCACACCAGTCAGTTGGCTCACTGACAGGTTCAATGACACCTTTGGAGCACATATCTTCCAGTTCTTTTTTCACTTCAGCTTTAAGAGGTAACGGTACGCGTCTGGGAACGCTCACAGCAAATGGAACAGCATCCTTTTTGACTTTGATCTCATAAGGATGTTTAACATTGCCTAATCCATGGAACAAGCCTGGGTACCTTTTGTATGGATCAAAATTTCCAGGTTGAGCGTCTACTTTGAACAGTCTCCGAACAAGTCCCAACTTTTCGGATGCTTGGAGACCCAGTAGTATATTAGATGCTCCATGTATGACATAAAAATCTTCAATGACAGTCTTATTTTTAGAGCAGACTTTGCCCCGAAGAATACCAGCAACATCCAGTTGCTCCCCACCTGGCCCTGTAACAAGCTTCTCAGCAGGAATCAATTTATGTGCAGCAAACATTGAATTAAATGAGGAAATTGGCATTACACTAACATCAGCTCCAGTGTCTACTTTTACTGACAGCACTTTATTTAAGATTTTTAATTCAGTGTTCCACTTATCATTAGACCCGAAAGTTGCCCCGACGAACGCTTCATCATCTCGACAGTTCGATTGTACTGACCCGACAGCTTTGGATTTTGTCTTACTCAGGCACACACGCGCGTAGTGTCCTTTAAGTTTACATTTTCCACACACTGCATTACGGGCAGGACAGTCTTGTTTTTGGTGTTCTTGGGGGTGACCGCACCACCTACAGCACACTTCCGTTTGTTTCTTTGTGAAATGTTTTTTAACTGGTTTTGCACTTGATTTCTCGCGGCGCATCACGACACGGTCAGCGGAAATAGGCATACCACGGAAAGTCTCCTGTTGTTTTTTCACAACTTCAGTTTGCCTAGCCGCGTTTACTGCTTTTTCTAAGGTCAATACCGAATCTAGCTGCAACTTTTCAGACAGTGATTTGTCCTTTATGCCAACTACGACTTGATCGCGAACGGCTTCTTCATAAAAACCGACAGGAAAATTACAATCCCGAGCACGAGTATGCAACGCGGTCACGAAATCGTCCACACTTTCTCCATCTTGCTGATACCGAGTATGGAAACAGTACCTTTCGTAAATCACATTTTTGGAAGGCACAAAATGATTTTTAAATTTATTCAGGACAGCATCGAAATCATTTGACTCAGCATCAGTTAATTTAAACGATTGAAAAATAGATTCGGCCTGTGGGCCCATCAAATAAATTAATGAATTTACCTGATCTTTGTCATTTTTGTTTACGAGACCAGATGCACTACGAAATCTCATAAAACGCAGTTGCCATTGTTCCCAATCAGCAGCTTTAAAAGTAAACAATTCCGGTGCAGGAATTTGATAAACAGGTGCAACACTACCTTGACCTTCCACAGCCATTTTCACCGCGTGGGACGTACGTGTTTTGCCTCGTTCTTGTTAGCCTATTTTTTCACCAACTCAAAACTGTACACAGCATTAAACACTTCAAATCCCACCGCTGCCACCATGTTGTATCAGGTATTGAAACGCTCACATTGCCATAGGCTTTATTCAAGCAATTAAGTATAACAATACCGGACATTAATAAAGTAAAGTAAAACTCGTCATTGTCAATTTTACATTGTCGACTCGCGCTGCTGTTTTTCGACCGCCGCTTCACACTGTGTCTACGGACACATCAAACGTGGGAATACCTACACAGAGACGATAACCAAAAACGGTATTTTTCTCGGTCCGCTGAATAAGTGCATTGACATTCCTAGAACATAAAGTACCTAATATAAAGTTTTATACCTTGTTAAGTTTTAAGTTTCATCTCTTATTGTCTTATAATGATTAATTAGTATTCATAGATTAGGTGCCTAGGTTAAGTTTATAGTTAGTACATACATAATACGTATTAGCTATTTTCTCTCAAATTTAAATTTTATAATTTTTAAACTGGACTTTTTAACTCGTAGAACATAGTAGGAAGTCCTACACACAAGCATCAATGCTTTCGTAGGAAAATCCATAACTTGTTTATTTAAAACTTGTATTATTTGGAAGTTCTTAAATAAACCTTATTATTATTATTATTATCTCCCTTTCGGCCCAATGCTCCTTATAGTCTTATTACTTATATGTATTCAACGGTGGAGAAAATATGAACTATTTTATTCCTTTGCACGTTATATACAAATCTGCTGAAGAATATCGCGATCTTCTTTATCGCTGAGCTGAAGGCTGTTCATAGTCTTTATGGAGGAGACGTAGCTGTCAAATTAACATAAACATGATGGTAAATTAGTACTAAAATGTAAGGTTTTCCTACAATTTTTCGAAATGGCACAAGGAGTTTTGAGTTCCGACATATCGAGGAGAAATCCACAAGATGAATATGAACTTGTGCAGAGGATCGGAAGTGGAACTTACGGGGATGTGTATAAGGTAGAGTATTTTATTGTTATAATTCAGTTCTACTTAAAACTGTACGTTGATCGTTTTTAGGCCAAACGTTTGAATACCAATGATTTGGCAGCTATTAAAGTAATTAAATTAGAAGGTAAAAGTTCATTATGCCTATCTGCTTCAGTGGTCAATTGGCTTTCTTTATAGGTGATGATTTTGCTGTTATACAGCAAGAAATATTAATGATGCGGGATTGTCGGCATCCAAATATTATAGCTTATTATGGTAGTTATCTACGAAGGGATAAATTATGGATTTGTATGGAATATTGCGGCGGTGGCTCCTTGCAAGACATTTATCATAGTAAGTTATTATTTTAAACCAGATATGAGCAACCTATGGCCCCTCATTAATTTTAGTCTTTTGCGACCAGATGGTTTTCTGCATTTTGGTGGTCTGTCCCGCTGCCTGCGCCCTCTTTTAAAATGTCCCATTTTTTGACAATAAAGTCGGCTTTCGGGGGTTCCTATATTTATTAAACCACAAAGTCAGAGAGAATCATACTTTTCAGATACCTATAACAGTAATCCAGGAAGAGAAAGATTTCAAATAGTATCATTCCCTCTCACTCTGTCATAATATCAGGATCTCACATTGTCTGTAATGGATAGCCATCAGAGGCATACGTGTTCACGTCTTTGCTTCTGTTAATTTCTTGAAAACAGTCTGTGATCCAGTGGCGGCTACTGTATAAGTGCTGCAGAGCTGCAGAACTGCCAAATAATATCTAATATGATTATTATAATACCTGCTTATTAGTTAAAAATGTAAAGTAGGACGTAAAATGATAATTTACAGCATTTATTTACGAAGAATATCCCCGCGTGGCGCATAAAACCGTAACAAACGTAAATATCATATGTATTTGCATTACCGAGCAAGACAGTTCAGTATCGAAAACGAACGTCGCTTTAATATTATTAAAAACTAGCTGGCCAACTCAAAGCAGTTCTGTGCTCGCCCTAGCCAACCCTGCAAACCCGTGCACACGCCGCAGCGGCTACATTTATTTGAATAGAAATATACCCATGCAGTTTATGGATCCATAAGTGCTGCACAAAGCGCAGATCTTACTTGTTGCAGTTTCTGTATTACGGAAATATAAATTATTGTTTTTTTTAAATCATAAAATGGGAGTAATTTACAATTTAAGTGTAAAAAGGTTTTGCCAACTAACATACTTTCCTTACTTTCATTCGCATTGAAGTAAAATCGTATTGTAAATGCAAGCAAGTCTTCATTGATCTTGTTTAGACGGGGCAAGGCTTGAGCTTCTATAAAGGATGTGTTTGCTCGTTTTGCTGTCGATGTGAATAATTTAGAAATATTACCTTCTGATTGCATGTGTAATCTTGGACTGTGTATGGATGACAGGCTGAGGTTCAGTCAGCATATATCAACATCTGTGTTAAGTCCACATAATCCAATTTAATAATAGTTTATATGAATAAAGCGTTATTAAATACAAACGCCAGAAAGATTCTCTGTGGTTGAATTGTTCTGCTAGTGTTTAATTATTGTGGTGCTGCATATGGCCGTTGCTAGAGATTGTGACGTCACCAAATGACGTAACGTCACAATAAGGGAGGATCCGGCCGCGACTATGCTCAAGCCGAAGAAGGGAGTGGGCAAAAAAAACAGTAAAAGGGCGCCAAGGAGTTGTAGGCTGATCCTCCAATGTAAACGCAAACACAGCGGTCACAGCTCCTAAAAACCGCTGGTACACAACAGGGTAAACACAAAAAAAAATAAAACAAATAGTCAAATAGTATTGCCAGCATATAATATTGAGAAAAAAAAAATATCAATGGTACCTACCCAAAATACAAGATAAAAAAAACAGTGGTAAATCCAATCAGGATGCAATAGTATTAAATGACAACAAAATTACTGGTAATTTAGGCACCCGGTACTAGCGTTGCGCCACAACAAAGAAAACCAAAATAGGCGCAGATGACGCGGTAAATACACTACACGCTAGGAGCTCTGTACGCGCAGCGCACCGACGGGTCAATCGCACGCACTCTACACAAACGCAAGTAGACGCAAACGGCAGTATCGACCGTCGCTAAATCCCGTTACAAAAATAAATGTAAACTATAAGTGAAAGTTGAATATACGGCAAAAACTAAGCAAAATATTATTTAAGTTTCTCTAATCAAACAACTATAATTTATTATCTAAATGACATGAAACTTATTGACAAAAAAAAAACAAAACTATTAGGTACTGGCAAAATGATAACTATAAGTGAAAATTTCAAACAAAACTACCGGAATTAATGACAAACTAAATTTAATAATACAGGTGACTATATGTCAAAAAACAAACAGGTGACCACAACAAGCCGTGGCCAGGCATCTACATTAAAACCAACCGAATGGACTGGCGACGTTCAAACATGAAAAATACAGTTACAAGGTGGTCACAAAATGCTGTGCCAGGCGTTACACAAAAACCAGCCGTTGGACGCGGTGTTCCAGACGGACAGGCGACGCAATAATCAAAATTATATTTCTGACCTTACAGACGAATCAATGAGATGCAGGACAAGGGTCAGCTACTATCGAAAATCTCTAGGTGGTGTCTAGGTACCTGCAGCTCAGCACCAGGTAGTCAGCGTTTTTTTTTTCTTCTAATAACTCGAGCGGGAAGTGCACGAAAAGCAAAATTTGCACCCCAAAAAAAACCCTAAAATGCCATAAGGACAAATTAGAAAGGAAAACATAAAAAGGAGAAGAAGAAACAAGGATGATTAAAGATTTAAATAAACGGAAGAATTGGCTTACCACGTGTGGGTCTTTTTTTTCCAACTAAATCAACTGTCCTCGTGAATTAAATCCCAAAAGGAAAAAGGCTTCGATTTCTAATACAACAACGCAATTAAATCGACACCAAAGGAAGTGATTCGAGAAAATCCCAAAATCTTGGCCGGCAAAATTAACTAATTTTACACAAACTCTCAAAATCACAACCACTCACGTTCAGAACAGCATGAAAAGTGAAAAATGCCGAAGCTAATCGGAATTTTGAAAAAAACTATAAAAGTGTAGACCCATCGACTAAATTTCCAAAAATATCAGAGGCGTCACCGAGAGTGAGGAAGTTAACTAAAGAAAAGAAGGCTTAAAAGACTTTCGAACGCAAAAGAAAGGAAGATAAAGATAAGGAGAGACCTCAGCCGAACTTACGAGAAGGAAGAACAGAGACTAGAAGAGATAAAGAGTAAAAAGATGTGCCACGGAGGGAAAAATCAGAAGCACGCCACTGAACCGCGAACTAAATGCGTGCAACAGAGCTAACGCCATTCCGAGATGACATTACCGAACATACATAACCTAGCAAAACGCGCTGTCATAACAGATCCTATTAACGATATTAACTAAATAAACATAGGATAAACTCTGAAAAATCAGGAAATAATTGACAAAAGACTCACTAAGAAGATGGTGAATATCAGTAATGAACAACTCCAAGACCAACTAACGTGCTAATTCTGCAGGTAAATCTAGGTTCGAGGTAGGTGACAAAAATTAAACAAGAAAGCATAGAAATTGAAGAGGCACATAAGAAGACAGGATGAATAAAGTCAAAAGAAAATATAGCAGAGAGCAAACTACAACTTGGACCAGGAACTATAAAGATTAATAAGCTGCAGGACACGACAAGCTATATCTACGATGAAAAAGGGGAAACAGCTGAAACGAAGAATAAACAAACCAAGGTAAGAGAAGAAAAGCTATATGAAATACTAACTAACAATCGGGAATGATTCTAGGCATAATAGTAATTAAGTGAATGGAGAAAACAATGTACCGGCACAAGAACCGAGAAAGATCGGAAGACGAGGCAAAAATGTCTAAAGGGAGAAACAAATACTTATGAGATAATAAATAGATCTAAGTAGTGTCGGAACTAGTACGGTTTGAGAGAAATTATACACAAAATGTATAATATTTTAAATAACACACTTGCTGAAAAATAAAACCGTAACAAGATGCGTGGATCAGTTACGAGCGCAGGTGCCTTCATCATACGATCTGTGCATTTCATAAGGTTGTTGTGCAGCGACTGCCTCATTATCTGTATAGCAAAATTAAATTCATATCTAATGTCTATGATACCAACGTTAGGAGGAAAAGCCTTATTGCCCCACCGATTCATAAAACTGCTGCTTTTGAGAGATCGTTTGCCTACTGCATTTGCAAGCTGTACATTTCACTTCCTCGAGAGCCCAAGAATGTAATACGTGTCCCTCGCTTTAAGTTTTGCATTTTTCTTGACCTGTTGTTAGACATGCAGGGGAACCTCTTGATTCCGTGAATCACATAATATTTGGTGGTAATAATATGTACCTTCTGACCTTTTGACCTTCTCACCCTTCTTTCGTTGCTTTTTCTTTAATGCCTCTTTTATTTTGTCTTTTATTTTAGATGTATGTCCTTTTTAAACGGTTAAGTTGAAAAACAACTGCGCACTCATTGGAGGACTCGTGCTGAACTTCGCTTTTGTCAACTGAACATTACTTGCTGTATTTGCATTTGTTTTATCCTTATAGTTGGCAATAAAGATATTATTATTATTGTTATATCAGCCAATATCGGAAACTATGCATTAAGGCTGCGCATTTTGCCCAAAAACACAAAGCTTTTACCGTAACACCAGTTAAACTATTTGTAATATACTGTGCTCATATAATATAGGTATTACTTTTATGGCTTCAATTAAAAGTGGGATGCTTTTCACCAAGATTCTGAGGTGATATTACTATCAAACTACCTTTCCCTCTTCCTCTGAAAATTTAATGCAGAATGGTTGTGGGCGAGGGAGTTGCTGTGTTACTTTGCAGTATTGTCAGTGTGTAATGTTTTCGTTTATAATAAGTATACGAATTCATGCTCTATATGGGCCGTAGTTTGCCTGTCCTTGGCTTAAACTGTAAAGCTCAATGATGGTTTCACAGTTTTCTTATTTCTTTGCCAATAAACCTTTTGATATGTGTTCATTGATTTTGAACCTATATTTTGTAACGAAATAGTACAATCTATTCGGCATTTGTACAAATAAGCTGAATACCAAATAGTAAGCTGGATGTCATCATCATCGTCATCATGTAATGAGTTATATGTTTGTATTAGTTACAGGGCCTTTAATGGAACAACAGATCGCTTATATGTGTCGTGAAACACTACATGGATTATCTTACCTACATAGCATGGGTAAAATGCATCGTGACATTAAAGGAGCTAATATATTATTAACTGAAACTGGTGATGTGAAGCTAGCTGACTTTGGTGTTTCCGCACAAATTACTGCAACCATTAATAAAAGAAAGTCATTTATTGGAACGCCATATTGGATGGCACCAGAGGTAATTTTTATTGTTTTTCTTTTGTATATTTATTATATTAAAGATTATTTTTTTCATCGTCAAATTGACCAATAAGAACATTTCATTTGGGTCTAGAAGCGTGTATTATTTCGGTAATTTTTTCGATAATTTTGCTTGTTGATAAGTTGCAATAGTTACGAATTTGTAGGTGCATTTATAATTTATAATCTAGTTACTTTAGTACCTGCCAAATGTCAAATATTCCCAACACATTTCTTTGTATGTGAATTAATTGAAATAAAATTTCGTTTTGAACTACCTTGCTTCGATTCAAAAAATAATCTTGTTAAACACAATTCGTGGTCTGGAATTTTTAGGTAATTTTACTCAAGCTGTTGCTTTTACTAACCACTCGTGTAAATTTGACAGAAGATCACTCGCGCAAGCGCTCGTGATCTTTTAACTGTCAAATTCACACTCGTGGCTACCAAGCAACGCAACAGCTTTCGTAAAATTTCCGACAATTCCAGACCACTTATTGTATTACTACAGAGTATTTTATTGTCATAATTCCCACATTTTGATCTTCACCTAGCGACAAATTAAAGACGGAAACAAATTTGTTCTCAATTATACACGTTAATATTAGAGGTTTAGATAAGCACTTTGATGAACTGTTCATTACGGTTCATTATCAAATCAAAATATTATGAAAACTACTTCGATAGCATTGTCTGCACAGAAACACGCAAGCTACTAAGAAAGGATCTGTATAATATCCTTGGCTTTGAAATAATTTACGTTGATTGCAATTGGGTTTTAATGAAAAACCAATTTTGGAACCATCTTATATTTTCTAAAGGTAAAAAGAACCAAAATCGTTGCCGTTTTTTGAAATAACAATATAAAAGTAGGTATATATATTTTGATAGCTTAAAAAAAGACCTTTCGAACTAGACCAAATCCTACCATGATTTCCATTAAAAAAAATTAACTTTATGTCATAACTCAAAAAATACGCTCCCTAGAAAAAAACTGCGTACGCCACTGAATTCCTTGGAAAAAGTTCTATATGAGTCAATCGTAACAGTTTTTGTCTGCTTAGTACAAAAAGAATTGGAGAGAGTTTTCGAAAAACGATAAAAATCAACATTATTTTTTTCTCGAAAACTAAAAACGATATCCAAATTCTGGTTTCAGCTTTCTATTATACTCAAAGACGTAGCTCAGGTTCGCGAAAACCCCGAGGCTCTATCTCTGCTGCTTCTATGAGAAACCCCCAAATCACAACGAAAATAGGACATCCTGTACAGCATTCAAACAATAAATATCTGGTCACCCTTATACAGGGTGTTCATGAACGAAGTAGCATAAATGTTATTAGTGAATCTAGAGGTCAAAATAGGTCGATTGAACCAAACATACCTTTATCCAAAGTAGCACCTGTGCGTAGTTACAGCTTCGTAAAAGTTATGGAAAAGATGACATTTTTATTTATAAATCCAAAATCCTTTAACACACAGTGTTCATACTTGGCACAGGCACTAGTGTATGGATGGCACATTTAGTTCTTAAGGCTCGTAGCTCATATATATCTAAGTTAAGAATAAAGATTTCATTCATTTGTACTTAAGCCTTGGTTTTTAACAACTTTCCGTCGGCGCAATTGCGTTGGCCTAAAGTTCTTAAAAACCAGGACTTTACATAATTTTATTTTTTTATAAAGCATATTATTAAATGTATATAAAATGTCATTCCAGGTGGCCGCTGTTGAAAGAAAAGGTGGATATAATCAGTTGTGTGACATCTGGGCTGTCGGTATTACTGCAATTGAGTTAGCTGAATTACAACCACCCATGTTTGACTTGCATCCGATGAGGGCTCTTTTCTTGATGTCAAAAAGTGGGTTTAAACCACCTACACTTAAAGATAAGGAACGATGGTATGTACAGTTCTACTATGAGGGTAGTCTGAGATTGAATTAGTCTAAGCAATTTGTAATCACAGTAGCCATGAAATTTTTACAGTTCTATATTCACCAAAATTCCACTTGTTTGCAACGAAAATATCAGGGCACTCTTAGTCATCGTTATTGACATAGAATCAATTGAATACAGTGCCGTCAGAATGTCAAAACATCATCATCATCATAAGGTTCTCAGTCCGAAGACTGGTTGAACGCGTGCCTCCATCCTTTTCTATCCTGAACTAACCTACGCATTTTCCATAAAAGTAAAACTTCACATTGTGCTATTGTAGGAGGTCGAGCGGCTCACAAAATAAATAAAGAGAAAGATAAAACGTCTTCTGATTATATTCCAATGATGTTTTATTATCTCAACTTTCAAAGAAATCTCTCTTCTCAAAAAAACTTCTTTTACACTTCAAAACAATACAATAGCTTTTTTTCAACAACAGTGTCAAAACCTATTTTTTTTTCTTCGCCAACTTTCTAGTTACAAATTATTTATCGGAATTACTTTATAACAAAATAAACGCAGAAGGCGGCATAATTTTAAACTTTTAAAATAAGTGGCCTACAACTCGGCCTTCTTGACATTATGGCCGCCCCCGGCCATTCCAAGAATTTAGAAAAATAAACATTTATTTTATTATATATAAACAAAAGCTATTCTAAAAAAAAATGAACTTACTAACAAATACAACTAATGTACAACAAATCTTGTCATCATATGCTAGGGTATGATTTCAACCTTTAAGCATCAATAACACCATCATAAGGGATTTGAGTAAACTGAAATCCGATAATATCAGCGACAACATACCTGTCATTAGGCAAAACTTTCTGAATAACATAAGGTCCACGGTACTTGGGAATTAATTTTTTACTAACCCCAACTGTTGCATCCACATTTGCGATCATTACATATTCACCCTCTTTATAAATACGCGCAGGTTTGTGTTTCTTGTCATAATAATCTTGATTTTTCTCTTGTGATTGTATTATCTTTTCACTGGCTTTTTCTCGTATTTCATCCAAAGATCCAATCTCCCTCTCTAGTTCCTGCTCCAAAAATAATCGCACGTGATCCCGGATTTTCCCTACTTGATCCCTCCCAAACAATAATCTGGCTGGAGTTTGTCCAGTAGATCGATTAACCCTGTTATTAAAACAAAATTCGACGTCTTCTAATAATTTGTCCCAACTGATGTTTTTTTCATTGGCCATTTTTGCCAACCGAAGAGTTAATGTTCTATTTGACCTTTCAATTTGGCCATTTGCCCACGGAGCACCTGTTGCGATCAAAATCTGTGAAATATCATTTTCAGCCAGGAAATCTTTAAATAATTGAGATTTAAAAGCACTACCCCTATCGGAAACTATCACTCTCGGTCTACTGTAACATGTAAAATATAATTTCAGTTGTTTCAAAACTTCAGAAGTGTTAGTTGATTTACATGAATAAAATTTTGTAAACTTAGTGAAAGCGTCAATGACTTCAAATACGTATTTCTGTTTAGATTTTGTAACCTCCAATGGTCCATAGTGATCAACATGTAAACACTCAAATGGCTTGGATCCCTTCGGGATGCTATGTAAGACATCTTCCTTCTTCCCAGATTTTGGATTATATTCGACACATTTCAAACAGTTGCGTATATGTTCCTTAATTTTTTCTTTTAATCGTGGAAACCAATACGTCCGTACCACAAGTTCTATTGTTTTATCAACACCGCAATGACCCATTTCATTGTGGTATGTATACAACACAGAAAACTCCATATCTTTTGGTACATAAAACAATATTCCTTTATCTACCTTACGGTATACCAACCCATTCCTCAATTCAAACAAAGGATCTTCACAGCTTTCTAACTTCGTCCTTAGAGTAACAATTTCAGGATCACAAGTTTGTCTCAGTGCTAAAGTCTGCTCAAAAGTATTACCTTCCAAAATAAGTATGCTTTGCACACGACTTAAGGCATCTACATGGTGCATTCTTGAGTTTGTCCGATGCTCTATAGTATAATTGTAATTCTGCAGATACATGCACCACCGCATTATACGAGGAACAATGTCCTTCTTTGCTAATGTAAGCCTAAAACTATCACAATCTGTTACTATCTTGAATGGTATCCCTTGTAAATAAACATGAAAGCGCTTCAGTGAGTAAATAATTGCTAAACACTCAAGTTCGTAGCTATGGTACTTAGCTTCACAATCGCTAGTACGTTTGCTAAAAAAAAACACCGGGTGAAACTTCTCATCCCCCTGTTTCTGCATCAAAATAGAACCGTACCCCAAAGAGCTTGCATCACAATGGAGTTCTGTTTCCAAAGTAGGCGAATAGATTGCAAGCACTGGTCCGGATATAAGTTTGCACTTAATGTCCTCAAAAACATCCAGCTCCTTAGCCCCAAAGTGAAATGTAGTATTCTTTCTGATCAAATCATACAAAGGTTTTGCTATACAGGCAAATTTCTCAATAAATCGTCTAAAGGTGGCTACAGACTTGAGCAAATTTGCGCGCACGAACAGTTTGCGCGTACGAATGCTCAAATGTGGACGCTAATAAATTGGTTCGCACGAACAAATTATTCGTGCGCGCATAACCCGCACGCGATCCGTCGCTTGTCGATCTCGGTGCCATGCTCAAAGGAAATTGTGCGCGCAGTTTGGTCGGCAAAACATCGGTCCGTGTCAGTTCTTGTTTAGTTGTCGATGCAGAAGTACATTATGCAGGTTTATAAAGAATGGAGTGGTCGGCAGAAAATGTAATTCAATTAATTGATGGATACGAAAAATTTCCCATTTTATGGGATCCAAAAAATGAGCAGCATTTCAACCGAAATAAAAAATTATATGCAGGAGCTAGGTATGTCAGCCACATTTTCGTGAAATCACACGAACAACTGGATCACGTTCGTGCGCGCAGGCATGTCAAGATGAACGTAAAAAAATTAAATCACACGCACGAATGTTCGTGCGCGTACACTGTTCGTGTGCGTAAATTTGCTCAAGTCTGTACTTACCTTAAAATAGCTTGCCATACCTAAAAAACTATGCACCTGCTTTGAGTTTGTTGGTACAGGAAAATTGGAAATGGCACTGACATTGTCTGGATTTGGACGGATCCCTTCTTTGTCAATTAGATATCCTAAATACTCAATTTTATTCTCCAAGAAACTACACTTCTCTACGTTTAGATATAATAAATTTTCTACCATTAATTTAAAAACTTTGCTCATTATCTGTCATCAATGTATATTAAAATTTGCCCTGTATTTATCAACTCCCTAAATATCTTATTTATAAATCTAGTAAAAATAGACGGACTGTTGCAAAATCCAAACGGCATCTTTGTGAATTCAAATTGGCCGCGTGGTGTTACGAAAGATGTAAAGTTTAAATCATATAACTTGGCGTATGGGTTGACACATGCATGTGAACTAATTTGTTTCGACATTGACAGTACTGTGACACTAATACTAGTTTCCATGATAACATACGAAACAAGCAAAGACGTACAAATACATTGTTATGCAACATTATAAATGAGGACGAGTGAAATAAAGAGTTACAATGGAAAATCTTGATTATTTCATCTTACGTTAATAATTAACGGCCATATCAACTAGTTGCGTGCGAGAGAGACATCAAACTAACATGATGCGTAGATTATTTCAATCATACGCCAAGTTATATTATTCCAACTTTATATTTTCGGGAATCTTCATCAATATTCACATGATAAAATGCATCCTTCAAATCTAATTTTGTGAAAAATTGTTTATGCTTTAATAAATCCAAATGATCGTCGATAAGTGGAAGTGGAAAACAATCTTTAACAACTAAATTATTCAGCTAACGAAAATCAACGCAGAGACGAAAACCTCCACTTTTCTTTTTCACTAAAACAGTTGGAGAACAGAAAGGTGAATCACTCTCCCTAATGACTCCTCGCATCAATAAATCATTCAAAATTTTCTGGAGCTCCTGTTTCTCTACAAACGATAACCGTCGAGGGCGAAATGAAAAACATTCTTCACGTAGAATATTAATTCGCATTTCAAATTTTGTTTGCGGCTCAACACCCCTTTCAGGTTCGAGATAATTATTGAGAAAAACATTAATTGTCTTGTTTTTATCCATTTCTGACAAAAAATCATTTATTTTCAAGTCCGGCATACTTGATTTCACACTGTTATCACAATTTATTAACATTATTTCTCGAGCTGCAGTTTCAAAATTATTTTCAGAAACATCTTTACAAAGCTTCTTTTTGATTATTGCCCGGTTACCGCTAAATGTGACACTCAGTTCAGGGTTAGCAATGAAACTTCTACCCAACAAACATTTATGCACACTGGGAATAGTAGAATCAGGTACAACATAAAATTTTACGGGCAAAACAACATCAGAAAGAGTAACACAAGTTTCCGAACTTCCCAAAATATTAACTTCAGAATGGTTTACACCCAAATAATGAATGACCTTGTGATGTGTTTATTGGCTCAAAATCTAATTCGTCTACTAAACTAAGAGAAATTAATGAAATAGCACTTCCTGGATCTAAAATACAATTAATACTAAAACTAAACTTATCTGTTTCGATATCTGCTGTGACAATAAAAGGTGGTGTATCCTCTTCGGTCACTAGGGCAACAACCTTCTTATCTGCACGACTATTTTCAGATTTTACACCAATCTGAGGACAATTTCTGCGAATATGGCCCACCGAACCACACTGGTAGCACGAACCCCATGGTCGAGTTGGCTCAGGACAACGAGCTGACGTGTGCCCCATCTTGCTGCAATTAAAACATTTCCTTACATCAGGACGTGCTCCTGTAGACTGCGTAGTGCCCACTGAATTTTCATATTTCCTATTTCCATCCTTCACTTCGACTTGCTTGCTAAAATTGGATTTTCCTCTGTCTTCCCGTTCAAAAATCCTCTCCTTCCTACTACAAGCTATCCTTTCAAATCCAATTATATCTTGATAAAGGTCATCTTCATCTAGGTGATTTCTGCTCATAATAAAATTGCTCAATTCTCTTGAAAATAATCCAACTGCTATTTGTTCCTTAGTTTCATCAAAACTTAGACTTAATTGCCTACATAATTTTGCTTTCTCGTGGAAATAATGGCTTAACGATTCTTTGGCATGTTGTACCTTCGATGTCATCAATTTCCACTTTTCAGTTTGGCTTTTTTCCGCAACAAAAGTTTTCTTAAACGCATTCCTTAATGCCTGCCAATTAGTAAGCTCACCATGTCTTCCTACATACCAATGCTTGGCAGCACCCACGAAATGACTACGAGCTGTTTCAAAAATGAATGGCTCAGGCCAAGAATGAAGGGTTGCTGTTGTTTCCAGCTGTTCCAACCACAGTTTAGCCGATTGCCCTCCAGCTTCCCCATTGAACAGATCAATACCTTTTGATAAATCAGGCATTATATTGAAATTTGGTACATCTGAAACTCGATCTGATGATAACACACTCGCAGACCTAAAATTTTGTTCTTGCTGTTGCAACATGGTCAACATTGTCATGTTGAGCGTGTGT
Source organism: Xestobium rufovillosum (assembly GCA_963966045.1). Taxonomy (NCBI): domain Eukaryota; kingdom Metazoa; phylum Arthropoda; class Insecta; order Coleoptera; family Ptinidae; genus Xestobium; species Xestobium rufovillosum. The sequence goes on from OZ014498.1 coordinate 14,520,293, forward strand.
TTAGCTGCAACAGATGATCGAGGTAAATGCCACTCTTAAGGAATTTTGAAAGCAAATCTGAATATTTTGAAAGCTTAATTCATCGATGTTAAAAATTTGCTGCTAAATCAATATGAGACTGCCCTCATACATAGTAAGATTTCAATAGTGATGGTATAATATTTTGTATTTTCAGGAGCCCTACATTTCATAACTTTGTCAAAGTTGCTCTTACAAAAAACCCTAAGAAACGCCCAAATGCTGAAAAGTTATTGCAGGTCTATAACACAGTGTATATTTTCTTGAAATTGTACTTGAAAAATCTGTATTTTTAGCATTCTTTTTTCCAAAGTGATATGCACAGAAGACTGGCTTTAGAATTGTTACAGAAAGTTAATAATCCTTCTCACATGTTTACTGAACTGGAAGCAGATGAAGATGGAGTAAGCTGTAGTGTATTTTACTCTTTCGTTATTCTTTTTTACCGATACTCATTTTAGTCTGTACCAAATGTACCTCAAAGAATTGCATCTCGACTGACATCTCGCCCGAAACCACATGGTCTTGCAAGCGATGCCAATAATATTGACGAAGCGAATAACACTCTTCAAAGAGTGGGTAAGTACCTAACAACCAAATCTTTTAGGATAGTGTTTTAAATTTCACGCTCTGATTTCGCCGTTCCACTAATGGACTCTATTGTGGAAATTCATTGCTGCATTTTTTAAAACTTGGCTTCATCGGTAAAAAGAATAATAAAAATGTTTATAACCACGTATCTTCGAAACTAAGCGATTTTTGAAAAATCATCAAAGGTATAATTATTCAAAATATTCATACAATAACCCAAGGAATCACCCTTTGCATTTTTGGCGTTTGTTTAGTAAACATCCAGTATTTGCAAATAAATCTGACTTTGTTCTGAAATTGGAAAATGCAATCGAGAATTTAGTTATCGAAAAACTCGCATTTGAGTTGTAGTAGAAAGTTATGGGATTGTTGTTTCACATAGTCTTTTATTTAATACAGGTCCACCGAACAGTGTTATAGAAGATGCTCATACTGCTTGGGATGTCACAAATATAATGAATAACGTTACAACAGTACATAATTGTGTCGAACATCAGAATAAGAAATGTGGCATTGGAAACGCTTTTGACTCCCTCAACCGAGAAAAGTAAGTATGTAACTGTGTTTTTGATGTTATATTGGACGATGGGGTAATTTGATCTTTACAGCCATTGTAATTCAAGTGTTCTATTTACAAAGTTAAATTCATCTACATACCTTAACAGTGTTGTATGATCAGTACAGTATGGATATCTAGAAATTTATATTTTCATTGAGTTGAAAACATTACTGTGGCAATGTTTTTGATTGAAGGTGCACTTTTGCAGGGCGTGAATAGGAATGAAAATTAAAAATTAATTAGTAAAGTGTAATTTTCTACCACATTTTTTATTTAAGCGGTAGAATTGCACTCGGCACTTTATTTTGAGATTCTTCCAATTCATAAATTTTGATGTTTTTACAAAATGCTGTTTTACTCGAAGTTAACAGTTGTACGGAAAATATCAAGAATACCTTTTTTCTTTGAAATTGAACGCAGAATCCAAAATTTCAATCTTTTCTTTGGAAACCAGTGGCGTAACATCGTGTAAGCCAAAGGAAAGGGCTCTCCATCTTATAGCGGCGCCACTGGTGGCAGTAGAAAAGCAGTAGGCTGTAGGACGATAGAGGTTCACAAAGGACAATAGCCCTCAAAATATGAATTCAATAGCTTCAGTAGATTCGGAGATAATAAATATAATCAATTTTTTTTCGAGAATCTTCTACACCCTGTATCTTTGTTGAGAGCGATTTTAAGACAGATGTTCATGAAACATTTTTTCTTGTTTTGACTTCCTCTATCACCCCTTGATTTTTTTTACACTCGTTATGAACCACCTTGTATATTGTTAATACAGTTATTCATAATTTTGGGACCTAACCTAACGTGTTCACAATTCCGTCTAATTTCTAAGAATTGCTCCATAATTTTTAATACATATAACACTTTTGTGTAGGGTGAAGCAAATCAAATTTTTGAAAAAAAAAATTTCTTCGTACTTTTTTATATGAAACCTTGGCATAAATTCACTATGCTTTTTATAAGTTAACTCCGCATGCCTTAACAGTGGCAGAATAAACTTTATGCATTTTTCACCGACAAGTCAATATTTCGGCATGTGGAGTTAACATACAAAAATTCGTATTGTTCATTTTATATGGATGTTGAAAAGAAGACAATTAAAATTCATCGAGTAATTATCGAAGATAAATAACATGCCTAAAGCATAGTTAACTTGTTATTCATATTACTTTACTTACGAATTACTTTTCTTGGTTTTGGACAGTTATGAACACCAATACTCCCAAAAGTAAATGTGTATCTTCAGCATAGGTTGCTTTACTATTTTAGTGCAGTAATTGATCTACTAAAACAGTAAACCATGTTTTAGTACACTGTAATAGCTCGTTCAGCATTGCTGCGTTAAGGTTTATTTGTTTTAAAACTGCAGTCGTGGTTGTGGGTTGGCAACCCCCCCCCCCCTCCTTTACATTTTCTAGAATGGTTAATTTTTTTAGTTTCGGCCAATCATGTCTACAAATGTCAATTAAATATTGTATCAAATATAACAGTTTGTAAACTGATAAAATGTGTGCAAATCAGAAATGCAGTTTTTGTGCTTCCATTAAAAGTTTGAGTCAAAAAATAATTATCTCAAATATGATTGTAGAATGTGCATCTGTTTTGCCTTTGCACCAATCACGAGCCGCCAAATTTGCGCCCATACCAAGCAACACCGCATTTCTTAAAGCAAATACAGTATAATCAATATCTCTTAAACAATTGAAAATACTAAAAAACTTCAAATACAAAAGTTGTGTCCAGCTTCAGCTAAAATTATGTGGCTTATACAGCATGTCCAGTATACACAGTTACGTTGCATGCAAGTCATCTTCATTATTTTAAATGGCATTTTTGGATTCACTGATTAACTTTACTATGATGTTGGGTATGGTCATTTTTGACTAGACCTCATATTTTTCAAAAATTTTACAGATTAAAGGAAATGTTGAAAATTAAATATTTTGGGACTGAATAATGCTGTTGTGTTATTTTGAGGTCAGTGTCTAGAAGCAAAATTTCGTGTAATAAAAAATATTTTGTCCACGACTATCTTATAATATACTCTTTATACTTGTGTTTCTTCAATCATAATTAGATACATTAATCACTGCAGTGATTAATGAATATTATTCACTACACCAATAGGAACATCGCTTTGACCCATTTTTACATTTATTTAGTAGGCCGTGATCGCGATGTGTCAGTTCAAATTGAAACGTCAAATCAGCATGGTTTGCTTTTAATTTGAAATGCATATTCTAAAAAAGAAGATATAATGAGTAGTGAGAGTGAAAACGAGGTTTCTTTAACAGCACCAGCAATAAAAGAAGCTGCAGAACTTACCTCAATAGATTCATTGCCCAAAAAACCAAGAAAATTATACCTGAGAGCGTATGTATGAATCTTTCTTACACTGGAGAAGGGAAATGAAGGTAAATTCTTTCTGGGAATCTGTTTTGATAGTCGTGGACAAAGTATAGTATACAACTCATTATAATGATGCTATTATTACCTCGGATGATTACAAAACTCGCTCGTTTCACTCGCTTGTGTTGTAAACTTCATCCTCGGTAATAATAGCATTCATTATAAACTCGTGTATAATATACTATTATTAAGCCCGTTGTACCTACAGTGCAGTTCCAAAATAAACTGCACGTTTTGAAGAATGTGTTCCTCTCATGACAATAGGAGGACCAGTTTGTATATGCGTGGGTCTGGAGATACCTCCTTCTAGAGATACAGTATTTTGACTTGAAAACTGCAGTACGCATGTATGTTTATGTGGTATTAGTGGTCTATATAGCAGTCAGTTTTTACTTCTTCAGTGGCGAAGCTACAGGTGTTTATGCGGGTCTTTAGATTTTGATAAATTGTCGAAGTAGGTACTCAACTAATAGAGTCCATTAGTTAGGTTATGTTACTAGTTTCGCGCTCTATCCTGCTTCAAAATTCTTATCATGTAGCTCTTATGGGACATAGATTTTAAACACTGATTATTTAAATTTAGTGCATTTCTTAACAGGGATTCTGCAAGTGACATATAGACTGCTCTTTACAGCTGTTACATTTTCTAAAACAACTTAAAATACAACTTAATTTCAGAAATATTTTAAAATGGAGCACAGTACCTATTAGAAAAGAACGTATGTCTTGTGTAGACCAGACCATTATTATTTTGACGTTTGCTGCACATGGTTTGAGGTTAAGTTGTTTATTTCTCCGGGTTATTTATTGATTAATCTTTATTTAATAGGTGGTTTAAGAATTTATTTATATTTAAAAACTGTAAAATGGAAAAGAAAGTGTTAAAAATTAGTGTTGTTAACAACTTCTTTATGGACGATTTAAACCATCTATTGCGCCGGTTCTAGCACCAGCACGTCCACGCTGTAAATTGCAGTAGTTTTTTGAATTTTAGTTTTAAACAGAATGACTGCATAAATAAATGCGTTTACAAGACAAACACCGAAAAAGAGCTTCATAGTATTCGCCATATATTGATTTAATGTTAAGAAATCAGGATGAAAGGTAAAAATAGAATGTGAAGTGTAAGGTCATCTAAGCTCCATTTAAAATGCATTGAAAAATTTGATCCTACTATTCTCTTAGGATAGCTTTTTAAATTTCACGCTCTGATTTCGCCGTTGCACTAATGGACTCTGTTTGCAATTGAAAGATTCTCTTGTTTTGTCCCTACCGTTATCTTTTTCTTGTAAAATTCATATCAACAGTGACTTACCTTAGTTTGAAGAACCTCCATGACTTCCACGAGTTTAGAAACCTCTTGTGTGTGTTCTTCTGCTGTCCATTGACTGTCTCCCACAGTTCGATTGAGTTACTGCATTTTTTAAAGTCTATGATTTAGTCAAAAGTGAAGCAGAACTGTTCCAGCCATTGGTATACTCTAATTTTTGATGGATTTGCACCTGAGCAGTTCTTGCAAATTATTTTGCTACAACAATCGTGAAGGAAACCAAAAAGCTTATCTCTTATTTCTCCCTGTCCTCCTTCAATGCAACCTCCTTGTTGCACTTATGACATTGTTGCATGGTCAACAGAATAGACTGTTTTAGAATGCCTGATTTTGACAGGCCACCATCTGTTGTTGGAGGGCACACATTTATTCATATTTTATTTAGGAAGTTGGAATTAAGATTTTATTACCTACCAGAAATGAAATGTCTAGAACATACTCGCCAGTTTTTTAATTGGTTTTTGCTCAAAACTCCCCTTTTAAGAATTTTACCCACTTTTAGTGCAGGAGGAATTCTAAAAAATTTTACCAATATTACTACATCCCTTTCACCTCTCATTTCGCACCCCACAACACAACAAAACAGTATACTAATTATTTAATAGTTTTAGAAAATGACAGTTTACTCATAAGGTTATGTGTAAACTGTCAACCATATACCTATTACATTAATACAAACAACTCCCCATTCCTTGCATGTGCAAAAAGCGTGACAGAGAAAAGGCGATAGAAATAGTATATTCTACTTCGTCGTTTATATTTGTTAGATGCATACCAAGCATGCGCAAATAGGTACGTTCGGTGGACGGTTGCGACTTATGCAGGTTTTGTATACATCTGTCTCTTAATGTCTGGTACGCTTTCGGAGCGTAATGCACACCCACTGCTGTCAACAAACAAATGTTTGCCCTCCAGCTGTCAATTGTGTGACGACATTCTGAAATGAACTATTCTTTTTTAGGTTAATATCCCCAAGTTTTTAGTTTTGCACGATTTTGCAATTCGATATTAAGAATGCAGTGAGTGCAGTTGTGAGAAGTTTAGGTTATAGAAGATTCTGATTGGTTTGAAACAGTAAAAAGACACATAGCCCACATTTCTAAATGTTGAAATTGAAAGTGTATGAAACTCTGGTATAATCATAATTATGATAAAAAATCCAAAAGTTGCTCACAGCGATCTGCTGTATAAGTTAAAATTATGTTTAGTTATACAGGGTGATTTTTTTTGACCGTCTATTAGAAGTATCTGGAGAACTAAAAGAGATATTGATTTGAAATTTTGGCTGTGGCCGAAACCGGGTCGGATCTATTTAATGAAAATACTTTCAAAATGGTGGCATTTCCGGGAATACCGGAAGTTGACACCAACTTTGTTATCTTAAATGGAATGCTACCATTTTCTATTTTTTTTTAGATTCCACGGAAAATTTTAATGTCAATTCAATAAAGGTTCGCTATGTCTAAAATTAATATTTTCGGAGATATAAATTTTTTTCTCAATATTTTGACAGTTGTGGTAGATTATGTAAAAATTTTTATCTCGATAACGTCTAGCAGTAAGATGTTCGATTTTTTATGGTGGCAAGACGAGGTGTTGGAGTTACTAATCAGGCAAACAAATTTTCAAAATCTATTACATAAAATTTTCTAATCAACGACATATGTTGATCACACAAAAGTAGCAAAAAGTCATTTTTCTTAAATAGAATGATACCATTTTCAATTGTTTTTTAGATTCCACGGAAAATTTTAATGTTAATTCTATAAAGGTTCGCTATGTCTAAAATTAATATTTTCGGAGATATGAATTTTTTTCCAATACCTATTTTGACACTTGTGGTAGATTATGTAAAAATTAATATCTCGATAACGTCTAGCAGTAAGATGTTCGATTTTTGATGGTGGCAAGACGAGGTGTTGGAATTACTAATCAGGCAAACAAATTTTCAAAATCTATTACATAAAATTTTCTAATCAACGACATATGTTGATCACACAAAAGTAGCAAAAAGTCATTTTTCTTAAATAGAATGATACCTATTTAAAGAAACCAATTAAAAAGAGTGAAAAAATGCGCATTTAACAATGTATGGTGTTTCTCTACCTAAAATGCATAGTATTTTAGATATTTGCTGTTTTCTTATTTCATCGATCAAAATTGAAAAGCGCCGCCTTCTAGTAAGTAGACCTTGGCTTGTAGACAAAACAAAATGTTCACAAATTTCACAAATAATGTCTAATAAAAGCAATTGGTATTTTTTAGTAATTTAGTATGGTTGGTGTTTAACGAATAGGATATGGCAAATGATAATTATTCTTACTCGGATATTATGCATTTATTCAACATTCATGGAAAATGCGATAAAATAATTAACAGGACATACAGAACATTTAATGGAACATATCCTGAATTACCACCACTGAACTTATTTTAACTAAATAAAAAATAAAGTAGGTACGTGATAGTAAAACAATGTTAAAGAAACTGTTCAAAATGTAGTCCATTAACTTCTACACATTTAATAATTCGCTTATTTACGGCGTGTGTAGTAGCGCTACGAATTTCATGTGGATCTAAGCCTGCAAATGCTGTAGCAATTCTTTCCACCAATTCATCCCTGTTATTGAGTGGATATTGATACACTTTATCCTTTATACGGCCCCAAAGATAAAAATCCAACGCTGTAATGTCTGGAGACCTGGCAGGCCAACTCCGTGGACCCAAACGTCATATCCATCTATCTTGAAACATCCGGTACAATTCGTTAGTAACTGCTGCAGAACAATGACCTGGCGCCCCATCTAGTAGGTATCTAAAATACTATTCATTTTGGGTAGAGAAACATCATACATTGTTAAACTCGCATTTTTTCACGTTTTTTAATTGGTTTCTTTAAATAGGTATCATTCAATTTAAGAAAAATGACTCTTTGCTACTTTTGTGTGATCAACATATGTCGTTGATTAGAAAATTTTATGTAATAGATTTTGAAAATTTGTTTGCTTGATTAGTAATTCCAACACCTCGTCTTACCACCATAGGAAATCGAACATCTTACTACTAGTCGTTATCGAGATATTAATTTTTACATAATCTACCACAACTGTCAAAATAGGTATTGGAAAAAAATTCATATCTCCGAAAATATTAATTTTAGACATAGCGAACCTTTATTGAATTAACATTAAAATTTTCCGTGGAATCTAAAAAACAATTGAAAATGGTATCATTCTATTTAAGAAAAATGACTTTTTGCTACTTTTGTGCGATCAACATATGCCGTTGATTAGAAAATTTTATGTAATAGATTTTGAAAATTTGTTTGCCTGATTAGTAACTCCAACACCGTGTCTTGCCACCATAAAAAATCGAACATCTTACTGCTAGACGTTATCGAGATATTAATTTTTACATAATCTACCACAACTGTCAAAATATTGAGAAAAAAATTTATATCTCCGAAAATATTAATTTTAGGCATAGCGAACCTGTATTGATTTGACATTAAAATTTTCCGTGGAATCTAAAAAAAAATAGAAAATGGTAGCATTCCATTTAAGATAACAAAGTTGGTGTCAACTTCCGGTATTCCCGGAAATGCCACCATTTTGAAAATATTTTCATTAAATAGATCCGACCCGGTTTCGGCCACAGCCAAAATTTCAAATCAATATCTCTTTTAGTTCTCCAGATACTTCTAATAGACGGTCAAAAAAAATCACCCTGTATAGTGTAACCCATATTTGTTTTATTTTAAATTTTAATCTATAATCATGTAAAGTGGCCACTGCCTATTTCCTTACAAAATATGTAGTTTATTATGATTAATCATAATAAACTACATATTTTGTAAGGAAATAATTAAATTAAATTAAAATTTAAAATAAAACAAATATGGGTTACACTATAGGTATAACTAAACATAATTTTAACTTGTACAGCAGATCGCTGTGAGCAACTTTAGGATTTTTTTATGGTATTTCTAATTGTTTAGACACATTCAGATTGAAACGTACGATGAGACCGCCGGTGAAATTTCATCTAATGAAATTTTCCTAGATGTTTGTCCGTCGGAAGTTTTTCAATCTGAACGTACCCCCGCAGATGACTCATCCTGTATAAATGTGTTCTAAGAGACATTTTAATTCATACAACACTGTATAGGTTATGGTTTCAAACAACCGCATTTTAGTATAAATACTTATCTTAACATTTTCTCATTAAATGGAAAGTCCAGAGAGGCAAGCAATAACTGGATCCCAGATTTTAAAAATGTCTTTAAGGTTAGAATGCTTGAATTTTTTTCTCATAAGAGATGTTACATTTTAGGAATAATTATATTTTACCAGTTTTTCTTCTTTCTATAATTTTGAGTGGATTGCTGTTTGGTACTTAATTGAATTACTAAAAAACTCAAGTAACAACAAAACTGATTTCTCGTAGAATTTTGATTATATTAAGTAAATTGTTACCACATACCTTTTTTCGTAATAAATTAGGTATTTATGTTAATTAGCCTAGCCATACAAGTTATGGACAATGTATTTTCGTATTGATATAGGTACAAGGTGCCCTATTAGGCAGAGAGCCAACGCCATTTTTTCAATGTTTCCAGCAAGATTTTTTTATTGTTACAATAGAGTGGACGATCACAAAAGTGAACATCTAGCAGCTGGACATGGAGGCTTTAAGCGATGGCCATCCATCAATAAGAACTGGAAATAAAAGTGTTTACAAGAAGTATAGTTAAGTCCATCCGTGGACACACTGTATATGCTACTTAATTTAGCGGGTGCATGGGCCATAAACTACTGTTTATGGCTCATGTGCCATAATGAGTGTCATTATAAACATCGAAGTATGTCAATAAATTGACATTTACGCACGGTTGGGCAAAAATAATTACAATAGTCCGAGAGCCCGCTGCAAAATTATGCACCCATCTGTTAACGAAATGGAATGTGCGGCAAAGGCATGTAAAATCATCGTACTCAACGGAACGGCACCCGTGCCAGTCACCATTTGGTGCAAAAAGGTAAAAACAATGGCACTTTGCGGAAAATTGCGCGATTTGTTAACGAGATGAAAGTTGTGCCATCTTGTAGCCTGCGATTAATTGAATTGAAATCGGTACCCGTGCCATCTTTTACCCTAGTACAAATCCCCGGCACGGTGACATTTTTGCAGCCCGTAACTCGGACAAATTCTCGTCATGTGTTAACGAGTTGAAATAAAGTTCAATGGAAAGGGCATTATGTCCCTTTTACAAATATCCAAGCGTGCCGCAATTCAAAGCAGTCTAAGTAGGTGGCACGGCCCAATTTATAACGCGCTACGCGGCGTCATTTTCAGGGAATTCGGCAGTTTTTAACATTGGAAATTTTTTATTTTCGTAATATAGGCCCGAAATTCAGCAACTGTGTCACGTGTTGCATTTGCAGCATGATTTAATAGCGAAAGTTTTTTCTAGTTACTTACTCCCTATACACTCCTTTTTTTAACTTGATCCTAATGTCGCTCAGTCCAGCAGTCCGAACGCTGAAAAGAACGTACGCCGGCATGCAATTCATCCGCTACTTTTATTTACCGTCCTTTTTTGCACATTGCAAATCGCCATACCGACAATCCAGACATTCTTTTCGAAAGTGTCTCTTTTCAACATGCACTATTACAGCTGCCCGTGCGGAGTAACTTACACATTACGTTGATGACATAAGGATCAAGTTAAAAAGAAGGACTGTAGTTACTTAGTTTTTTGTATCATGGCAGTTACCATTACCATTAGCAGGTGTCACAGTCACATTTAATATTTGACGAAATGTTGCGCGATCATTGAAATTGATTCAAAAGTGACATTTAGATGCCGCGTAACGCGTTATAAATCGGTCCGTGCCAACTACTTTGACTGTTTTGAATCGCGGCACGTTTGGATAATCGTAAAGGGGACATAACGCCCTTTCCGTTGAACTTTATTTCAAGTCGTTAACACATGACGGGAATTTGTCCGAGTTACGGACTGCAAAAATGTCGCCGTGCCGGGGATTTGTTCTAGGGTAAATGATGGCACGGGTACCGATTTCAATTCAATTAATCGCAGGCTACAAGATGGCACAACTTTCATCTCGTTAACAAACCGCGCAATTTTCTGCAAATTTCCGTACCGGAAGTGCCATTGTTTTTACCTTTTTGCACCAAATGGTGACCGGCACGGGTGCCGTTCCGTTGAGTACGATGTTTTTACATGCCTTTGCCGCACATTCCATTTCGTTAACAGATGGGTGCATAATTTTGCAGCGGGCTCTCCTACTATAATAAGGATGAAGTTAAAATCTTTTCAATAATATAACTCTTTCACTCACTGTAGAACACCCACTTTGTAAATTAAAATTTTTTCAGCATTTTCCCAGTTATTATCTTTTTAAATTTAACACGAATCCTGCGTTCCAAATGTATTTGTTGACGTAATATTTTTCAGCCGCCACAAAATAACTTTCCTTTAAATGTCAGACAATTTGTAAGTTCTAGAATTTTATCCACCTTTTTGGGAAACTGGTCACACTGCGTGGTTGCGTGGTTCTTGTTATTGATTCTTAAGGTTTGCTTTCGTTTAACGCCCCCACGCTTAGCCGTCAGATGTTCCCTTTTATGATAACCCACTCTATGGGTCAGGGGTAACAATAAAAATCCAAAGTTTTTCTTGCTGAAGAAATGTGGCTGGCTGTTAGTCTATATGATGAGTTTCTTTGAGAAGTCTATATGCTAGGCTTTATGTGTTTCTATTATAAACAATAACAAATCTCAGTATATTCATTGAAAATTATACTCTAAAGAATCTGTGGGTATTCTCATGAATTCGTGTTTATAGTTACCATTTTTATACACATATCTTCAAATCTAGGCCATTTAGAGAAAGATAGCCTGAAATAAACTTGACCTCAAAGTTATTGTAGAATTCAAGAATATTAAGAGAAATAGAAACCTGATTGTCGCACGGGCTTGACTTCGATGCTGGGTCAGTTGCTACGATTACTGACTTTCTGATTCTACTATAACAAACAACTCAGTGTCAAGTTAACACAATATTCTGATATACCGAAGGTGTTGCATGGGCCAAACATTTTTATTTATCGGATATTCCATATTTTCTAATAATTACGCAAATTTTTAAATTTTGATTATCGTTACATAGGTATGCACTTGCGATAGAAACTCGTAGGGCATCTTGTACGTGGAATGTTTAAAGTGTGTTTTTTTAGTGCAGTAACTAACATGTGTTCGCCCTCATAAGTTGCATTTTAATTTTTGTGTCATTTTTATCGCTCTGCTGTTTTTTTAGTTTTGTTTGAATGTTAAGTTTTTTTTGCGCACAATTTCTATAATGCAGAATGCGGGGATAGAATATGTTAGTCATTATGATCTGATAAAAAAGTAAAATGCTTTAGATATTTAATCAGATTGATAGAATTTGAAATGTTGCAATTGTATGAAAGAAAGTAGATGTAAAAATATTTGCGCCTGAATTCACAATGACAACACAAGCATGATAAAATTAAAAAATGTTAAGGTAATTGAATGTATGTGTTGCATTTGGCTTTTGTATGTACGAAAAATAGGTTCATGTTATTAACGCAACCATACATGTGGAAACTTGCTGTAATTGCTGTAATTTTGCCAATTCCAGAACATTGATTGGGCTCTGGGCTGACTTTAGCTACTACATGCAAAGCTCAACCTTTAACCTACATATACACGGTGTCCCAACAAAAACTTGTACCCCGTAAAACTCGGCAAAATAAACGTTTTGACAAAAATCCAAAAACACGTCGATTTTTATATCAAACGGGACCAATTTTTATGCAATAATCATTCTTGCAACTCTAGCCCTGTGCAGGGGGGTAGCGACCCCCCAAAATTTTAAATGGGACGGGGTCAAATTATCCCTAGTTTGGAAGGGTTTTTCATTACTTACACAACCGTATTTGTTTTATTCAATTCGATCAATTTGTTACCGAGAAATTGCTTCTTGAAGTTTCCAAGTTAAAAAATTAATAAAGCATAAAAAAGTTTAAACTATCGAATGTATTAGAATGGAAAAGTAACAAAATCAAGTAAACTAATAAGAATAAAAAGTAAGAACAAAAGAACATCAGAACAAATGTCAAAATAAACTTATTCGCCACAGTATAAAATCGTGTTTACTTACTAAATCAAAATGGTTTATTCCAAAGAAGAATGCCGGCTAATAACTCCTGAGGTCTTGATAAATGTAAGATCTGGATTTGAATCCAGAATGTATTATTGTATGACAATTGGTGGAGGTCATTTCGAGCAATACATTCGATAGTTTACACCTTTTTGTGCTTTTATTGATTTTTTAACTTGGAAACTTCAAGAAGAAATTTCTCAGTAACAAATTAATAGAAATGAATAAAACAAATACGGTTGTGTAAGTAATGAAAAGTAATGAAAAACCCTTCTAAAGTAAGAATCATTTGACCCTGTCCCATTTAAAAATTTTGGGGGGTCGCTACCCCCCGCACAGGGCTAGAGTTGCAAGAATGATTACTGCATAAAGATTGGTCCCCTTTGATATAAAAATCGACGTGTTTTTGGATTTTAGTCAAAACGTTTATTTTGCCGAGTTTTACAGGGGTACAAGTTTTCGTTGGGACACCGTGTATGTACACGTAATTCACAAAGTGTGATAGGACAACTGTTAAAATTCCTGACCTGTGAATTTTCCGTCATTTTTTATTAAAATTTCATATTTGCAAAGCAGCAGAGATATCAGAAAGCTAATTAGTGTAACGTTCCTTGCGCAGATGTGTAAATAGTTCAGCAAACAACTTGGGCTTAAACCAATCTCGGAGTAGTGGTGTTAAAGGGGGTGTGCACTAAATATATACGTGGGCTGTTCTCTTACAACTTTGTTGGGAATACAGGTCAGAGGTGGTATCGCTTCGATTGTCATAGAGACCATGTATTTTTATATTTGGTAAACTCGTTTCATCATGTATGGTGTGCATTATACATTTTTCAAGATATTTTTAGATAATTAATTTTAGTTCAAGAAAAACTTGCTGTAACTAAAAAAGCGGTAGCAACATAATTTACATTCTGTTTTACAATCGATAGTTTTTATTTGAGATGATTAAGTTTTGCATTTCCCAGCTCACAATTATCTTGTTTCTTTTTGTTCGTTAAAAAATTCTTCCATAGTTTTATTGCTTGATCTCCATTAACCTGCAGCAGTTTGACTGATTTTGAGCAAAACTTTTAATCATCGTTAAAAAACTGAATACGGCTGAAACTTTTATGTCCGCAATCTGTATGTATGAATTTGATACATACTCTTGACTTAAATATTTCACTGTTATATAGGAGTCTCTTGCAGTACATAGACGAAGAACTTATGATGAGGTAAATTTGTAAGTTTTGAATTGACATTGCCGCTTCACTAACATTCATCTGCTTTATTTTTTGCACCTTTTTTTAACGCTTACGGCTTGAGGTTTTGAAAGTGAAATGATTTGTTGCGGGGATAACAACTGTAATTGACATTCATTGTATTTTAATATTATAGGGGAGCCTACAAATATCAACCAATGGACCCTTATACATCACAGTAAGTTGTAATTGTTTTATTAATCGAAATAAACGGAAAACTACAGAAATATCACTATGGTTGAGTTATCATGCACTTAATCGAAGGTCGTCAGGTACAAATACATTGCCGGTTGAAATATTCTACTGGTGATTGTTTTTCTGCGCTTAGTATTCGGTGTTCAATTTATTAATCAATGATGGAGCCCGTAACTAATGAAGGGCAAGCATGAAACAAGGTACAATCAAACTACTCAAAAAGTTCGTGTTGCAGAACGGATGTTTAAAATATGTATGCGAGAAAACTTAAATTATTGGCTGAATAATGTATAAATGGAAAATGTTTTTAAACTGGGCACGCAGTCAAATTACAGCAACAATAGGAGATCACGCTCATGAAAAATGTGCACAGAGGCCGACTGGTTAGAGCAGCCGCCCGGCAAGCGGAAGACCTGGGTTCGACTCCTAGTCGGCGCTTGTGCACATTTTTCATGAGCGTGACCTCCTGTAGTTGTAATTTGACTGTGTGTCCAGTTTAAAAACATTTTCCAATTTAAAATTATGTATGTACGTACATACCCCGATATTTTTTTGTATGAATTCATTTTATAAAATTTTACGAGTCTTAATATCCCGCAGTGGTAATCTCATGTGTTTCTGTGGTTAAAGAGGGTAAATTATTCAAATGTTATTGTTGTTTATAATTTTTATATTTCAATTTTGAGTGATAAACAGATCTATTACAGTTGGAGTTAGCATGTTGCAAGAGCGATTTGTGTGCTTTCCTAAGCATGTTTTTTAAATGACTTTCATTAACCTATTTTTCTTCCCTTATAACTTGATTACGGGAATTCGTAGTAAATTGATTAAAAGGTGATTTTTTGAAATAATATTTTCTAAAATACGTAATTAAAAGGAGTGCTATGAACAATTTAACTATTTTAAACAGACTGTTCGATGTGATTTATGGTAGGTTTAGTTTTTCATTGGGAAACCTTGCTCAAATTCAAAATACATATTACAACTTAAGTAAATATAGCAAAATTAAACCAAATATGTAGCGTTCAGAATGTATGTAGAAAAATGCAAAACCACTAGTTTCGTCCTTGTTGAACTTCTCAGTGTAATGCTCTTGCAAGTCTGCACCCACTTTTATGCAATATAACTTACACATACCTACAGCGTGTCCCAGACTCATGTGTGTCTTGGATACTGCCCATATTTGAAAAGATGCAAGAAATATATGTATTTATGTAAAAGTTTCTTCATTTGACATTCTTTATATCGAAAAATTATACAGGGTATTAACAATTACATGACCAAATAGGAAAAATATAAAACTTCATAAGTCATAACTCTTTTTTTTTAAATGGAATCATATAATTTTTATATTGCAGTTGTTTTCTACATAAAATTATCTTAGCATTAAGTGTACCTAGTCTCTTTTACCTTTAGATTTCTTAGTTTTCGAGATGTTTGATTACAAATAGAGTTGTTTTCTGTTGTAGAACATTTTTATAAGAAAATGCTCCATCACTATATTCTTCCACACAGACTAAAAATATGTTTTTTTGTCTAAATCTGAAGTACAAATTGAGATTTTCCAAAACGCAAAGATCTGCAAGACTGTACGCAATGAATGAAAATAAAAAGAACTCGTTGTCTTATCAATTCCAGAAGATTCCTATTGTATTACATAAGAGGTAGTTGAATATAGTAAAAACTCAATTTTATGCTGCAGAAAATCCTAATAATTGAAAATATATGGGAAGTTGTAAAGAATAATTAAAAATAAAAGAATGCTTTAAATTTATGCAAAATAAACATATTCTTTATTCTACATTCAAGCACATCGTGATAGTACCTAGGGCATTTTTACTTTAATAAATTAGTTCTATGACAAGAAACAACAATTCTATGTTTCTAAACGATTAACTCAAAAACTGTACACATTTAGTGGCATATTAGATTACACCTGATGGAAATATTATTTTACATAGTAAACAACTGGAAGGAAAAAGCACAGCAGTAATAAGGCTTTACTATCATCAGAACAGTTTAAGGAATATTTTGAAACGATTGATCGGTTACCTCCGTAATCAACACAAAACACAGTGGAAGGGATTAAGAAAATTATTACCAATGGCTGCTCGATGTTCTTCTGGCCAACAACGGCACCAGAAGTCCAAGGTATAATAATGAATCTCAAGAGCACCTTAACGAAAGACATTTACGAGTTAAACACTAAATGCAGTTATATCGGAACCCCTAACAGAAATCTTCAACAATTGCATACATAAAGGTATATTCCCTGCAAAGCCTTAATTGGCGAGAGTAGTACCAATTTACAAGAAATATATCAAAATGACTGTAGCAACTATAGACCAATCTCAGTCTTACCAGTTTTTTCTAAAATATTTGAGAATATCATTAATAAGAGAATTATAGATTTTCTTAATAAACATAATTACTTTTGTGAGGAGCAATTTGGATACAGACCAAAATCCAGCACAAGATGCCATGATGTCCTTATTGTCCTATTTTGGCAATACCATAAACGAAAATAATATGATATGTACAACACAACTATGCGACCTAAGCAAGGCTTTTGATTCGATAACACATACTAAACTGCTACAAAAACTTGAACATTATGGTTTTCATGGTTCAGCGCAACAACTTATAAGATCATACTTGGAAGATCGAAAACAAATAGTCGATTATAACAACAATTTAAGCACATTAATGAATGTATCAAGGGGAATACCGCAAGGTTCGATACTAGGCCCAACGATGTTTATAATCTATGTCAACGATTTTCCCAAAAACCTAAACTGTCATACTGTCATGTATGCCGATGACACTACAATATCAGATAGTGACATCGACAAAACTGTCCTACAGATCAAGTCAACGGAGAATCCCAGGAGGGCTGAATTGTGGTTCACATCGAATGATTTGAATCTCAACAAAGAAAAAACAATAACTTTGTCATTCATAACAGACAGATGGGAAGAAGCTCAGGAACACGCTCTGTTTCTGGGTATTCACTTGGATCAGAGACTGTCTTGGAAGTATCACATACAACAACTTAGCAAAAAACTTGCAAAAATAACATTTGCGGTTAAAAAGATTAAACAGACAAGTGGTAAAGAGGCAGCATTAACTGCATATCATTCTCTTTTCCATTCCACAATGTCTTATGGTATAGCCGTGTGGGGAATCTCCAGTCACCTTGACCTCATCCTAAAGGAACAGAAGAAAGCAATTCGTAGCCTGGAGGGAGCCTCATCTAGAGAGACATGCTGACCTCTGTTTGTAAAGTACGGAATTCTAACAACTCAATCGATGTATATATTCAAAATCTTGCAGAAAACTCATAAAGAGACTGGCACCGCTAAAAAAGTAAATGACATGCATACTTACTTGACTAGAAGGGGTGAGGACATCCATGTACCACGAGCTCGAATAAAAACAACAGAGTTTATCTTCAGAGGTTTCGAACTGTACTTACAACAAATGTCCAACAGAATTGAAAAATCAAAATTTCGCCCAACATTTGAAGTCATATCTAGTGAATACACCATTATACAAGTGTGATGAATTTTTGAATTTTTGAACCTTTGATGTGTGCCACTGTAATTATAATTATATTTTCTTTTCTTGACTTGTATCTGTACAGATGTTAATAAATGCTTACTCTATTCTATTCAACTGCAACATAAAAATTATATGATCCCATTCCAAAAAACTGAAGTTACGCCGTTTTGCAATTTTTCAATTTGGTCTCGCAATTGCTAACACCCTGTTTAACATCGTCAGTATTTTATCATTGCAACAGTTACCCCACGACTTTCCTTTGATCCCACCCACCAAAATATCTCTGCTACAGCTCAAGATATTTAATTTTCAAAATTCAGCTACATCTATCTACTTGCCTATGACTCAAAAATTTTATGATTCAGGCGAAAAAGATCCTGCACAACCTTATATTCAAATCAAAACATTTTTGATTGCAATACAAAAATAATGAAACGCTGTATAATTGAAAATAATTTTACATTATAATGAAGAACTTCAAACAAAGAAACTTTTATAATGATATTTTTTGTATCTTTTCTAATATGAATAGAGGCTGTGACAACCTGTATACTGACTTGCTAAGATCAGCTACGAGGTGTAGGTGTATTGAGTGAAGTGAGACACATTATGAATGTCTCTGTGATATCTCATAATATAATAAACATCCAAGTAGGTATCGATTCCATTCGTACATAAACAATACCATATTAACAGCAGTCAAGCAAGTTTCTGAGGCATGTGACTGAGAAACCACTGGACCGATCTTAATCAAGTTCATTTATTGTTCATTGGAATCGTGAAGACTATGGAAATACCAAATTTCATGTTTTTATGTCAAATAGTTTCCAAATTAACAAGAGGACACAATTTTTCACTTTCTTACCCGCCCCATGTTTCCGTATTGAACTGTAAAAAAATACAAAAACAATATGCTTGATTGTTTGAATATTGTCTGTAAACTTTCACTGTCCCACAAGGACGAAACCACTGGCCTGTAATTTTTTACATAATGTACATGTATTTTGAACACTGTATATTTGGTTTAAAGTAAAATCGAACCTTGTTCATTGAAGTAATGTATGTTGTGAATGTTTCATGCCACCTACAGCTTAGGTAGCACTCTGTGATATCTTGATGAATTTGGTTTTAGTTGGTTTATCGGGACAATTCTGTGTTATTTTATAGTATCTACAAACAGTATGAATTTAGTTCTATAAGTCAGTATCAGAGTAGTTGTTTGAACTATCCAGTTACCACGCAATTAATATCAAAAGCAATTAAATCCAGTAATATTTGGTATTGTACAGTGCCGGCACGAAAAACGGGTCACCATCAAATTTTAGAGAAAATGTCGAAATATTTAGATTGAGGCGGCCAAGTCCACGAGCATTCTTCTGGTTAAGCCCCCAATCAAGTTGAGGTATAGTTTCCCATTCCTCTAAAAGTGCCTCCCGTAGTTCATTTAGTGTTATAGGAGCGGGAACAGGGCTTCGAATTCGTCTTGCATAAAAATGCAATTGTCCTCCATAAATTGTACATAGGGGAAAACACGTCCTGCAAAATTTCAACAATGTATCTCCCAGCAGTCAGAGAACCCCTAGGAACAAGATACAGCTCAGTGTGCGAATTCATTGTTGTTCCGGCGCAGGCCATAACTGAGCTTCCTTGGAAGCTAACTTTGGGACTGAAAATGCATTCGGCATATCAATCTCCTGTATATTGCCAGACCCTTTGTCTACCATCTGGAGATCTTAAATAGAATCTAAACTCATCTGTGAACATTAAGCATTTCCAATCATCATCATTCCAATGTTCGTGCTCTTTGGCGAGTCGCAACTGTTGCACTCTGTGACTCCTCTGAAGTCCCGGACCTGTAGCGGGTCTTTGGGGCACAAGATTTGCAGCAGATTTGATAAAGATTTATAGACGTAAAATTAATTTAAAAAAAAACAAGATGCAATGGTTGCAGATGTCCATATTTAGACGTAAAATAGGTGGTTCGTTTTTCCTGCCGGTCAGTGTATTTGTGACAATATTTTGTTATCAGATCTGAAAGTTTAATGATACAGAGTCAAGTCTGGTTAAAATATTGGAATGTTACATGCTGCATATAACGAAAATTATATCTAACACTGCATATTGTTTTTCCTAATTTATGAAAGTAAAGGAGGAAGTTGTAATTAATTTGATTGTGATCACTAAAATTTTATTTACCTAAGTGGAATGAAGACATTTATTTTTTTCATTAGAGCAACACTGCCTGTGCAAGATAGTGATTCAATTGGCCATGTTCCGTGTGATGTAAAAACGATACCTGCTAGTCCAGTTAGTGATACAATTACAAATGGATCTCCAAGAAGACACTCTTCGGTGGACGAAATATGTAGTCTTGTAAATACTACAAATATGAATGGCCAAAGGCAAAGATCTCTTAGTGACAGCGGAAGAACTGAAAGAAAATTATATGGTAATCTTCTTTGCTGCTTTGCAGCATACGTTTTTGTTCTATGCTGTTGCGTTTTCTCTTGTCCTTCGACTGTCAAATAACACTGATTAAAATGCGAGGACCACCATTGGAATATTGCTTATTTCAAAAGATATAAGGTAGATTGGCATTGGACACTTTTGCAGAATTTAGTACCTGTCAGACATCTGATCTGTCTTGAATGGTATCTCGGTAAGTGTATGAGTTGTGGCCAGAAGGAAACAAAATCTTGCCCTTTTTGCCTTCAAGCTCAACTATTTGACCTCATTTCGAGAAGATATGAATTGCATTACAACAACTATTCTTGCTCTATCAGTACATCCTAATAGATTTACAGAAAACATTTTGTTTAGGTCAAGCCATCATCAATCAATCAATCAATATTGTGGCCGTTACAAGAAATCAGATCAACCTTGCGAGGAAACAAAAACAGTCAACAATTCGTTCCCGTATCACAGTTCTTCAAATAAAAATGTCATTTTACAATAAGTAACATTAGATTATGATAGTTACCTAGTTTATTGTTTTTAGTTCATATATTTTCCAGGCAGACCTGATGAAATGATTTTTCCCGATTTTTTAATTTTTTCTTTGCAGCTACAGAAATGTTCGACAAGCCATAAGTCATATACTATTTTTAAGATAGATCAGATTTCTCACTGAGCACCAAATATTGCAAAAGTGCCAAATTTAAACCTAGCTCTATCTTTTCGAATAATCGAGATTCCAGTGGTAACTCTCGAATTTGAATCGCCCTGTATATGCTTAGAGTGAAATATTTTAAAAAACAATATTGATTAGATTTATAAATATCCTAGTTTTAGATATTAGTGACAAGTGTACATTTTCAGCATCAGACGAAGAAATAAAAAGTAAGGAAACGAATGCGCCTGATTTGGTTGGTTGTCCACCAGTTCCACCAAGGAAACATCGTAGAAGGCACACTCCACCTAGACCTCCCAGTAACGGTCTCCCACCTACACCTAAAGTGCACATGGGCGCTTGCTTCTCAAAAGTATGTACCTAATAAAGCAGTTGTTACACTGTTATAATAATATTTATTTACCGCATTATTGTGATGAAATACATAATATGTCATTATACCATTGAAATGAGTGTTGCAAAGTTTGGTATTATGTATTATGTTTTTAAACGTTCATACTAGTTTACTTAATACCAAAATGCAAAATAACTAAGAGTACGGATAATATTTCATACCAACCCATGGCAGTGTGTCAGGTTCCATCTCTCAGTTGCAGGTGGCGCTAGGTCATTATAAATGGGTCTAGCGCCAGCCTGCATCAAATGCCTGTAAGAAGGATGTGAAAAGTGATATGCAGCCCATGGTAATTTAGTGGTTAGCGGCAGCCAGTCTGTTTTGTATGCAGATTCACATAGATCATTCTGGTATCATAAGAATGAACATCCCTCACCGTTGCGCGTTACGAAGCAAATGTTCCGGTAGCATATTATTCTTTAATTTAAATATAAAAAGAAATATATCATATAATATAACTAAACTAAATAAATGCTAATAGATATGTCACTAACTACAATACTTAGGTGTAACTTATAGCATCTTAACATATCATATAGTAAACAATGAAATGCATTCTTGAGAAGTCAGAAAATCAAAATTATTCGTCAATTGATTTGTCCGACAAACGTGATGGAGGCTTTGTTACAAAACATCGAACCAGGGAAAAACTCGTTCACTTTGGGTGGATGTGGATATTCTAGTTTTCAAAGCCTGGAATAACTGGAGTTGGAGTTGATTTCCAAGTTATTTGGTATAAATTGAATTCTTTGAATAAAGATTGAAAATGGTCATTGAACGAATCGGATTTATTCAGAAATTGCATCTTTCAACTTTTTGTAAAGGTGTAAATTTTCATTATTGTCACTTTTTGCTTCTCTTTAAATCAGATGAAGTGGATGGCTCATCGACATAACTTTCTTGTTAGTGTGTTGAAGTTGATGTACCTTCTTGAGTGAGACTAACATCATTATCATGACTTTTCGCATTGAAGTCGAAAAGACGTTCCGTAACGTTTTTGTTTCTTCCAAATTTCAAAATATTTGTCTTCTGCAGAAGTAGAATCAGAATCTTTTAAGTAATGGGGGTTTGCATACACAATCAAAGGCATTGCGGCATATGCGTTGCCCGGAAGCCAAGGTAACCATTACGACAATGACCCCGGAAACTTACAGAATCGTTTGCTTTGACAATGTAAATTTATTTTCGGGGGTAAATACATAAGAGATCATTTTTTTATCAATAAATACATGTTTAATTGTATGAAAGTTTTATTGTCATGGCAAATAATCGAGAATCAAGGTAGTGAAAAAATCGCGAGAGCTTGCTCGAGTGATTTTTTCTACTTCCCTTGATTCGAGATTTTTTGCCGAATGGCAATAAAATTTGAATACAATTTGAAATGTATTTATCTTATAAAAAAATGATCTCGAATGTATTTTAGGGAGATTAATACACAACTACATTATACGGACAATTTAAAACGACATTGCAAGAAAACTCGAAAATAATATGACAGTGGCAGTTGTCAAGGTAGAAATTTCAAAACTACCATTCACAGCATAGTTGATTCAAAGCAAGGCGCATATTTATCAGTTATTGGAAAATCTAGGTAGGTTTTTATCGTTTAAAATGACAGTTGATTGGTTGATTTTAAGAAATTGAAGAAATCTCATCGGCTGTTAAAATGGGCGTGTATTAATCAAATAAATTTTCAAAAAGAAATTTAAACACTCCTTCAGCTGTCAATAAATTGACACCTTCGCTGCTTAAAGTTTCTGCTACAATTTTCATTGGTGCCAGACAATTAATACATAACGCCTTTTCTCTTTTTGCATAATCCTGTTATCCTGTAAAAGTAACTTGTTTATAAATTTCATTGAAATTAGCAGCAAATGGCAGAATATCAAATTCATCATATTCAGGGCCATCATCAGTTTCTTCGGATTGGTCAGTCTCTTCATAACTACTACTTTAGTTAGTTAGGACTAACGCCTTTATTTTTAGCATATACAAGACCGAAAACATAAAAGTTCTCGGGAAACGGGAATCCCATGAAAATGAAAATCGGGAATCCCGGAACAGAAACTTTACATGCCACGATGCTCCAGATTGGAGATAGCACTTTAAAACTTCACTGATTTAGGTTGAATATGTAAAGTGTGTATATTATGTCACATTGAACAAATAGTATTATGTACAAATAATAACAAAGTTTTGGAAGTAGAATCAATATTTAAAAAAAACGTGTTTTCCTTTGAGATTTCATTAAAATTAATGGTTAGGTGGAACAAATTAACACCCTACTGACTATTTGGAGTCCATAAAAATACCAAAACTTAAAAAGGTGGAGGTAGAGCAAATAGTGATAACTACGACTACAGTGTCTTTATTTAAAGACACAGTAACTACGACGGTGCTGGAGTGCCATCTAACATTTTTTAAAATTAAATTTACACTTGTAACAGTAAATACACTGTTCAAACTGTCCATTTACAGTTGCAACTACTGTTCAAACTGTCAATTTACAGTTGTAACTGTAACTGTCAATGCAACTGTCACTTTGCAGTTTCAACTGTCAATTTACTGTTCAAACTGTCAATTTACTGTTTCAACTGTCAATTTTCTGTTTGAACTGTCGATTTAGGTACTGTTCGAACTGTCAATTTACAATTGTAACCTGAAATATACTGTTAAAACTGTCCATTTACAGTTGTAGCTGTAAATTTACTGTTCGAACTGTCAATTTACTGCTCAAACTGTCAATTTACAGTTGCAGCTGTCAATTTCATTGAGGTAGGAAGTTGAAGGAGACGACACAAAGATCTAGAAACCTATAACAAAATGTAGCAGGTGGGCGTGGCTAACGGTAGCATCAATATGAGGACTTTCCAGGACCTAATTGGGTAAATTGGCCCTTTTCAGAAAGCAATAGAAGTAGAAAACATCCTTGGAGAAAGCCAGTAAATACATAAAACTGCACGCTAAGTGGGTATATAAAAATGAAACATAAAATTGTGAAAAAAAATTATTAGAAGTCATATGAAAATTACAATTTATTAGAAATTGCATGAAAATTACAATTTATTAGAAATCACAGGAGAATTACAACTAAAATCTAAATCTAAAAACAAAATGCATCAACGTAAAAACTCCTTATAAAGCAGTTAATATTATCTTCAATTACTTTTTGGTAGAAGTTCATGATGAAACAAATAATATTACTTTGCGAACTACCAATAATAACGTTTTTATTTGAATATTTGACCGGTTTCAAGATTTTTTATACAATCTCATCATCAGAAAATGTAAAATTTTACATTTTCATCCTTATAAAGCGTAAAAATGTTTTCATACTGAATGCGGACCTGTCCTGTCCTATTTTACCTATATATCTGTGTAAATCTTTAAAAAGTTACCTATAGAACGTAATTCTAGTATTAACTCTTCTTATCTACGGCGTTTCCGTTTACACAACTTCTTAAAGCACAAGAAGGCATTATATTTTTTGCTAGCAACAGTTTATCAACAGTAAACACTTAAGATACAAAGGTAGCAACAATATGGCCGACCCATGCACGCTTTTGCTACACGGCTTGTTGTCTCCCCCACTTCCTACCTCAATGGTCAATTTACTGTTCGAACTGTCAATTTTCTGTGACTGTAAATTGACAGTTCGAACAGTAAATTGACAGTTACAACTGTAAATTGACAGTATGAACAGAAAATTGACAGTTCGATCAGTAAATTGACAGTTTGAACAGAAAATTGAAGTTCGAACAGTTCAACAAATTTATCAATTTTGTGAATTTATTGGCAAGAAATAAAATATTATTGTAAATAATCGACGTTTCGCCCCTGTTCAGGGGCTTTGTCAAGATTTTATTTACAAAAATGTATAAAAATTTAAAAAATGTGACAATTCTTTATACTTTTATACATTTTTCTAAATAAAATCTTGACAAACGGGGTTGAAACGTCGATTATTTACAAAAAATATTTTATTTCTTGCCAATAAATTTACAAAATTGATAAATTTAGATAAAAATATTGGCACTAATAATTATATAGCCTGGGTCAAGGGATACGAAGTATAAGATATCTTTGTTATTTGATGAAACTTAAAAAAACCTTTCACACGAAAGTTGCACGTAAAGGACTGTAAACTGACCTTAGAAAATATTATATAGGGTGTCCCAATAAAAATGTGTACATAAAAGTGAATGTTTTTGTAATGGAACACCCTGTATATTTTCGAATTTTTGGACAGCCCAAGTAAAGATCTTTCCAAAACGCCCACACCTAATCTACTTATCTTCAAAAGTTTAAAAGATATTCACAGAAATGTGATCTATAATTATTATTGTTTGTATTATTATTATTATTATTATTAGTGTTATTACACTCGTTTTCCATAGCACACTTATAACGTAGACTTAAAACAATCCTGACGTTTAATTTATTTATTTATTAAGTCAATTTGCAAGATCACTTACAAACCAACAGTAAAATCCATCAATTATTCAGCACTGTTTATTTGTCGAGTAAGAATTATTTAGTTTGGTTTTGTGATTTGCTTTCTAAAAATATTTCAATAATTATAAGTTTTCTTTTTTTTGTAATGGAGATAAGTAGGTTAGGTGTGGGTGTTTTGGAAAGCTCTTTACTAGGGCTGTGCTTAAGAACCGGGTACCCGGGTACCCGGTTCTGACATCGACGGGTACCCTTTTCAAAAATCGGTCCCTACCCGGATTTAATACCCGTAAAAGACTACCCGGGTACCCGGCCTGGTACCCGGATATTCGGGTACCCGGTTCCGCCCGGGTACCCGGTCCCGCTCGGGGACCGGGCCTCAGGCTCTAACACGCGTCTGGCCATAAACGCTAGTTGTGCCCGAGATGCAAAATTTTATGTACAACTGGTCATCTTACTTCTTGCAAATAGATACTACATAAGAATTATTTTTGAGAAATTATTGCGTTGCATAAAAATAAAGTCACACTGACAGATAGCTACTTGATTTTATTCCCAACTTAAGAATTCATTCAAATAACCATAGAGACGCCGTAAACAACGACAGCCATATTGTAAATTTATGTAATCGTTTACCTACGCTAACCTAAGTACTGTTACATACAAAATAACTTTTGAAGTGTTTTAATTATGTATTTCACAATGGAAAGTGATGAAGATTTCAGTTCTTGCACTCCGCCGAAAGTTGTGGAAGCGGCTAAGGCAGCGACAATGAACTTGTTGCCTGAGTAAAAACTAGATCAGTAAAGTTTAAAGTACAAAAAGCCCGCAATATAGCTGTCAATAATAAAATGACACTTTAAGCCCTAAAACAAAGCATTTAAAGTGGCCTGCTGCGACCGGTTGTGCATAAAATTATTCACATTATTAAAAGGCTGTAACATTGGAACGAAAGGTACCTACCTAGAAAATTAGTTACTTATTTACTTAAAGGTTTTAAAACTTTGTTAATTTTAATTTGCAACAATAACTGCGTTTATTTGCGCTGCGGGCATTGATAACAGCTATTACGCAATCATCGTGTCTAAAATCAACCCTCGAATAAATATTTGTGGCGGTCCAGAAAAGGACCGATTGGGATGGTTTGCACCAGACAGTAGCCCAGCCTATTGCAATATTCCCGATGCACATTCGCTAGCTGTCGGTAAGTACTCCCAAGTAAAAATTCCCTCCGTAAATTCTCCATTATTTGCAAATAATTATTCCTTTAAGAATCGAACACAAAGCACAAACACAATTAATAAATTTTCTAGGTATCGTTCCAATGCTACAGCCCTACAGCCTTTTAATAATGTGAATAATTTTCTAATAAGTCCATTTCCAGTTTAATTAAAACTTATAAAACGTTTAATTAGGTATCTTTACTGAAATCAATCGCCGCTCATTCTAAATAACAATACAAGTAAAAACACGTAAACGCCACGCAGTTGGATTTGAACCTCCGTACGCTGGATGCAATGTCGGAGGCGCCGCGATTAAACTCACTCAACCATTGCGACATGGCCGTAGCTCTCTACAGTAGTATTTAAACTAAGTTGATTCCAACGCGATATATTTTCGGAAATATTATTGATATTTTTTGTTAAACTTTGAAAATTATTGCACAAAGACGTTCTCTGGTCCACATTGTATGTGTCCTGATACTCGGAATATCCTTAAAACACGTTGGGGACATAGAAATCGCAATTTTCAGATTTCCCATGTTAAACAGGATGCTTCAGAATTCCCGGGACACACGGTATAAATAAACACCATGCTCCAAGCGTGCTGTGGAAAACTCAAGTTGCTGTAAGTGAAATAATTTAAGTCTGTACATTGCTCAATGTCTCAGTTCATAAAATACTTTTGGTGTTAGAATCTATAAAGCTTATGGGGGGAAGGGGCATTAAACTAAAGAATTTTTCAGTTTTTCTAGGACGATTTTTTACGCGTTTCAACTTTTCACATTCGACGCGTTAGTAAAGAAAATTGTTAGGAAGATTGCACCAGTGCAATTATTTATTTACGAAATAACCCTTATTTATATTATTTAGATGTAAGCAGTGCTTATTATTTAAACCAGGCGCAAAATCCGAAAGGGCAAATTTACGGCCGCGCGGTAACACCGCCTATAGCATCTTGCCTAAACCTACCATGTTGAAATCCTAAAATAAGGGCGATTTAATATGTGCTATAAAATTATGCATAAGGTCCAACTTACAGAATATGAAGAATAGATATAGAATTCGCTTTTTATGGGAAAATTTTCTTACTTATAGTCGGGTCTACTCGATAAATCTGGATACCCGTTAAACCGTGTATTCGGAACCGGGTATTCACTATTTTGTGGTCCCGCTACCCAGGGGGATTCGGGTATTCGCGATTTCGGTTACCCGCGTATATCGGGTACCCGCTACTCGGGAGATTCTGGTACCCGTGCCTGAGTATTTGCGAATTCGATTACCCGGACCCGGGAATTGACGATTACGGATTCCCGGGTAGGTACCCGGATACCCGGGTACCCGATTTAATACCCGCTACCCGGGGCATCCGGGTACCCGGATTTTATAGAACCGGGTACCCGGTTCCAAAAATTCCGGGTAGGCACAGCCCTACTCTTTACTTGGGCTGTCCAAAAATCCGAAAATATACAGGGTATTCCATTACAAAAACATATACTTTTATGTACACATTTTTATTGGGAGACCCTGTATAATATTTTCTAAAGTCAGTTTACAGTCCTTTGCCGTACGTGCAACTTTTGTGTGAAAGGTTTTTTAAGTTTCATCAAATAAGAAAGATATCTTATACTTCGTATCTCTTGACTCAGGCTGTATAAACGTAAATTGACAGTTCCAACTGTAAAATGACAGTTGAAACAGCAAATTGACAGTTGCATTGACATTTACAATTGTAAATCGACAGTTTGAACAGTAAATTTACAATTGCAACTGTAAATGGACAGTTTGAACAGTAGATTTACTGTTAAAACTGTCGATTTAATAAAAAAAAATGTTGGGTGGCACTCCAGCGCCGTCATAGATAACTGATAATTTTCTTGAAGAATCAGTTTTAGCATTTTCCCAAATTTTGATCTTCATAGTTTTAATATGTATAATGCTTTAAACCAGAGGACAAGAAACAAGCCACTTTTATGATATATTTTCCAGGTATTTAATGGATGCCCATTGAGAATTCATTGCACAGCGTCGTGGATTCATCCTGAAACTCGTGACCAGCATATACTAATAGGTGCAGAAGAAGGGATATATAATTTGAATTTAAATGAATTGCACGAAACATGCATAACACAATTGTATCCTAGACGTACAGTTTGGATGTATGTAATTAAGGATATTCTAATGACGCTTTCAGGTAATTTAAACTTAAATATTATGTTGAGATGTTACTTACTTGCCTTTTTAGGTAAAACTCCGCAATTGTATAGGCACGATATTTTGGCGTTGCATAGTAAACAGTCGCATAGGTTTAGCATGCACATGAATCGAATACCAGAAAGACTTGTTCCGCGAAAATTTGCTCTGACTACACGTGTACCTGACACTAGAGGCACTCAGAAGTGTTGTATTGCAAGAAATCCGTATAATGGCTACAAGTATTTATGCGGTGCTTCTGGCAGTGGAATATTTCTGATGCAGTGGTATGATCCATTAAACAAATTTATGCTTTTGAAGGTAAGT
Organism: Xestobium rufovillosum; assembly: GCA_963966045.1. Lineage (NCBI taxonomy): Eukaryota > Metazoa > Arthropoda > Insecta > Coleoptera > Ptinidae > Xestobium > Xestobium rufovillosum. The sequence continues at coordinate 14,550,125 of OZ014498.1, forward strand.
CATTTCAAATTATTCAGTGCGGAATTCTTTCATTGCACCTTTATGTAAATCAGCACAACACCGAAAAGGAAACGAAGTGCGCCTTGTATTTTTGAAGCTCTGTTAAATTATTTTCACTTATACAGACTGTCCCATTTCTTCTGCATGGCTCGTAACTTTGTTTTTTAAATGGAGCACCCTCTATTTGAATGCCTTTTGGATGCCCTATTAGATTTTACTATGAAACTTCGGCCATTCTCTAAGGACTTCCTAAATATTTTTATGCATAACCGGGCGGCGCAGCAGGCCACTTTAAATGCTTTGTTTTAGGGCTTAAAGTGTCATTTTATTATTGACAGCTATATTGCGGGCTTTTTTGTACTTTACGGCCCGCCGGGCCTCAGGCTCTAACACGAGTCGGGCCATAAACGCCTTTTTGTGCCCTCGGTGCATAAATAACTATTTTTTGTTTGTGGTGGATACCTCTTTCACTTTCTTATTCCTCATAATTGTGTGTTGGTCTTCGCTGCCTTCGCTTCCTCGACTCTGTTATTTGCTGTTCTCAAATATCTTGCATAATAACTGCTTCCTTCCATACCCTCCACTAGTAGCATTTTTGGTCACAAAATAGTCGCCGTTTCGTAATGTGTACATTTATTGTTACGATACACGAAACAGTTTTGGTCACCGTTACGAGTGTTACGACTTGTAATGGTTGCTGTTACCAGAAATGGGGAATTTGCCGTTACGGCAGTTGTTACTACATATGTAACGACACAAATTTACTCTGATGTCTAGAAACAATTTTACTGGACTAGTAACATATTTACCACTATGGTAACAAAATTACAAGATATAAGTACGTAACCAAGTTACTTATTTCGTAATAGAATTACTTTTGACGTAATCACTTTACCAAAATCGTATCAATGTTTTAAATTCAGAACATTGTTCTAGATGACGTAACTTCGTTACTATTAAGTTTCCAAATTTTGTGAAATATCTGGAAAAATATTTTAATAAATAAGCGTGTGATATTCTTTGTTCGACGTTTCGCCCCTGATTGGGGGCTTTGTCCAGAATCTTTATTTAAAAGTATAAATATAAAAGGTATAACAGATGTAAAACAAAAAAAATTCAACTTACATCTGTTATACCTTTTATATTTATACTTTTAAATAAAGATTCTAGACAAAGCCCCCAATCAGGGGCGAAACGTCGAACAAAGAATACTACACGCTTATTTATTAAAATATTTGCCAGATATTTCACAAAATATGGAAACTTAAAGTTTTTGGAACTGGCACAAAATAAAGAAGAATTTCGTTACTATTGTCAACTGCCAATGTTACACATAACCTCACTTCTTGATCTGGCGTTGGCAGTCCGTTTTTAGTTGACCTGGCTTTTGTGGCATCTTGTATTATTTTGGACATACAAAGCAATATGAATTCTTAATAATGTTAATAAACATGAACAGGGTATATTTCCAACAAGATGGTGCCCCTGCACACAATTCTGCAATAGTTAGAAATTATTTAGAAAACCATTTTCCGAGTAGATGGTTGGGTACAAATGGACCTATATTGTGGCCTGCAAGATCACCGGATCTGAGTGTATTAGACTTTTTTGTTTGGGCATTTTTAAAAGAAAAAATATACATACGAAGATACAAGAATCAATCCGAGCTAGCAGAGGCAACACATGCAGCTTTCCGATATTTGCAAGCCCATCCAATTTTTTTAATTAATGCCTCAATCTATTAACCAAAAGACGTAGATTATGTGTTGAAAAACGTGGCAATCAATTTGAGTAGTTCCTATAATTTTGTAGTTTGTTGTTTTTCTTGTTTTTGTTTGTTTTTGTTTGTTTTGCTGTTTTTTCTGTTTTTGTTGCTTTTGTTTCAGTTGTTATTAAAAGTTGCTAACATAAAATCACAGGTATCTTGGATGTACCTATTTACCTATCTAAAGGTAAAATGTACCAATATCTTCGCCATTTTTTGAAATAACAATATAAAAGTACATATACAGGGTGTCCCAGAACAACGGGGCAATATTTCTAGAGCATATAGTTTGGATCAAAATAATACTTAAAGTATCTATAATTTTTTTTCTAGGACGCCTCCCTTCGAAGCTATTCGCCCTTAAAAGTCAAGTCCTGACGAAGGTTTTCTGCTGATAACTTTCAAACTACTGTATCGAATGTTATAAAATTTGGACTGTAGACATAGTAAGCAAGTATCTGTGATCGAGTGACATGACATCTTCTTTATCTTGTCTAGGAAGCCGGGGGTGGAACACCCCTAATGCTTTTCACCCCTTAACTTTCACGTTGATGCTCTTAACGAATTTGCAATGACATTTTTAAATTCTTCAAACAATTTTCTCAAAAAAAAGGTACTCTTTTTTGAAACCGTTAAAACAACCCGTTCACGAGAAAAAATGTATACAAAGACATAAATTATCATTTTTACTACACAAAAATGTATGAGTCTACAAGGTGCTCACGTCAAAAATTTATTGTTTATTTATTTATTTGTTTATTATTATTATTGTTATTATGTTTTCAAAACCGATTATTCATACATTTTCATTGCATTTTCACTTTCTGACATGTTTCATGAAGCAGTTCATATTTCATAGCCTGGTTTGTATAGGAAAAATGATAAACCATGACTTTGTATACATTTTTTTTTCTCGGAAACGGGCCGATTTAACGGTTTCAAAAAAGAGTAGCTTATTTTGACAAAATTGTTTGAGGAATTTAAAAATGTTATTGCAAATTCGCTAAAAGCATCAACGTAAAAATTAAGGGGTGAAAAGCATTAGGGGTGTTCCACCCCCGCCTTCCTAGATAAGTTACGGAAGATGTCATGTCACTCGATCACAGATACTTGCTTACTATGTCTACAGTCCAAATTTTATAACATTCCATACACTAATTTGAAAGTTAACAGCAAAAAACCTTCATCAGGACTTGACCTTGAAGGAAGAATAGCTTCGCAGGGATGCGTCCTAGAAAAAAATTATACATACTTTAAGTGTTATTTTGACCCAAACTATATGCTCCAGAAATATTGCCCCGTTGTTCTGGGACATTCTGTATATACAAGGTGATCAGTAAGGTTACGGAGCGGCTATATCATGGAAACCGTTCACGCTACAATTTTGGGATGAACAATTTATTAACACATATAGCCAAAAGAATTTAGCCAAAAATATTTTTAAGTTCGTAACTTCATTGCTAGGGGTCGCATTTACTGTGACGTTACAAAAATCTTTTAATTTCTCAAAAATAGCTGAGATATAATGTAGGTCGAAAATACACTTTTCAGAATCTTTGTTAAGTCCTCTATAAATTTTGTTTAAACATTTTTTCTCTATTTACCACGGCAGCGGCAGGGTGAAGAACTACAATTAAATTTTTTTTAAATGCTGTAATTTGCGTTTGGCATAACCGAATTTAACAAACTATAGCTCATTTTGAAGGACTCTTTAAGCCGATTTACTTTTGTTATAAGAACTTTAAAAATTAATTTGAATGCTAAATGATAATTGGCGCTATTAAAAATATGTCATACTTGATCTGATTTCTTCAAAAAATTAAATGCAACCCTACAGCTTTTTTTACTCTGTTTCATAGGCCATTGGTTCAGATAAACAAATCTGAAAACCAGAGGTGAATATCTCTTTTCGTTTTAAAATTATTGCAAAAATAGTAGATGGGGATCGGAGGGTCCGTCTTTTTTAATTCCCTAAATAAGATTAACTTTTTCTAAATGAACAATAAATGTTGAAACTTTATCCAAATTTATCCATAAATGAATATTCTTTCTCATATGAGTATTTTTTAGAACTTAATTAGTGTTTTAAAACTAAAAGAGATATTCACCAAAGTCTGCTGTGGTTTCCATTTAAAAAATTCAACTTTATGTCATAACTCAAAAAACACATACATAATAAACCTCATTACAATGTTATTACTGTATTTTGTTTAACCTCCGTTTTATCTGAAATTCATTTATCCGAAATGCAGCCAGTCCACATTATTTCGTATAATCGGGAGTCTACTGTATTAAAACTCCATCATCAGAAAAGTATGTATGTAGTTGATTTTCTTTATTTCTCGTTGAACTTTAATTCCGCTTTCGTAACCATATCTTGGGTCTAAATTTTGCTGTTAGGCACAAAGTTATATGACATATTTGACGGAGAAAGAGATCCGCTATAATAGGAAAAAAATCTGTTGTAATGGAAAGAAGTCCGTTATAATGGAAAATGAAAATAAATAATCCGTGATATTAGTGCGCTTCCATAGTTTGATGGAGCCCAAATGGTTTTGCTTGAATAATGCCTCGTGAAATTAAAAATGAAAGGTTCCGTAGACAATAAGTTAGTTTCAGAGCTATAAGCTTCTAAAGCTACTGCTCTCAAATACTTGAGGATGTTCTACTTTTAGGGAAATGCGTAGGCTTGCTCAGGATAGGAAAGGATGGAGGTAAGCGTCCAACCGGTCTTCGGACTGAGAACTTTATGATGATGATTGTAGGGACTAGTTTTCTTATTTTTGATGGTAGCAGTCACTGGTAAAGTATTGCACACTATTTTCGGAACACCCTGTATATTAATGGTCCTGCATTTCCGACATAAATTATTTATATGTATGTATGTATGTAGATGGAGTGAAAATAGAACTAAAATTGAAATACAAATAGGAAATGAGAAGATAGAGGAGGTCGCGGATTTCTGCTACTTAGGAAGTAAAATAACCCAAGACGGTAGGAGCACTAAAGATATAAAACAAAGAATGGCGCAGGGACGAGTTGCGTTTAACAAAAAGAAACAACTGTTATGTTCGAGAACGGTTAATATAGAGACTAGGAAGAGACTCTTAAAGTCGTATGTATGGAGTACGGCATTATACGGGTGCGAAACTTGGACAATAGGAGAAGCGGATAGAAAAAGAGTAGAAGCGTTTGAACTGTGGTGTTACAGACGCATGATGAAGATACCGTGGATAGATAAGGTTAGCAATAGGGAAGTATTAGAAAGAGTTGGGGAAAGGCGAAAGGTATGGAAAACAATAAAGAGTAGGAGAGATAGGATGGTAGGACACCTTCTAAGACACGAAGGAATAGTTCGCGACATACTAGAGTCAGAGATAGGAATAAAAAGAGGTAGGGGTAGGCCTAGATTAGACTACTGCTCTCAAATAGTTAGGGATGTAGGATGTTCTACTTTTAGGGAAATGCGTAGGTTAGCTCAGGATAGAAAAGAATGGAGGTACGCGTCCAACCAGTCTTCGGACTGAGAACCTTATGATGATGATGTACTTCTGTTAATAAGGTTCATAGCTATAAGCATCTAAAGTATTTACATTTTTGGCAATGCTGAATGGAAGGTATCGAAGGTATTAAATTTTAGAGGATATGAAATCGAAAGGAATCAAACTAACCTTTTATATCCCTTGAATTTCATATTTTCTTCGAAGGAGAAAAGAACTTGCACTTGCACTGAATTTTTAATACTCTCTTTTCGAGTCTTAAAGCACACTAATCACTAATGGTGATTTTTCTTGCTCACATCGAATTTCACTTTGGCTCCCTACTCCCCAAATGCACAGAAACGCGTTTATGCTGTTTTACGAGCGGCAGCTTTTCTTGGAATGTGATTCCCTTATCTGACGGGACACCGGACACACAAAATAAGCCGTGTATTTCTTGAATGGCCGTCAATTTAAGGATGTGGATAAGCGGGATATTTAGAGCAAATTATGGGTGTGAATACCAAACACTGCAATTTCAATTATTGATCTACTGATCTTTTATGCTTTATTATGAGCTTTTGAGAATACGGTTATGATCTCCAGATTTTGTGCACTTCGTGTGAATCAAAAATTGAAATAAGTTGCATCCTTCTTAAAATTATTTTTGTATCTATATTTATGGAATTGTTATTTTATTTGTGGGTGATTGTTTGAATTTTTAGCATGTTGAATGCATACTGCCGAATCCACTTAATGTGTTTGAGATGATTATAACTCCAGAACTGGAATATCCAATGGTTTGTGTCTCTGTGAAACAGGCGTACCAACCAAACAGATTCAAGCTAGACCTTATAAATATGAATTCTGGTAAGTGTGTAAATGCTATTTTTTGGATCAACAAATTAATGCTTTTTTGTGTGACTGACTGTACATTTTGTAAGTTTAGGTGCTAGCTGGTTCCATTCTGATGAACTCCAAGACATAGATGGAACTGCAACTGTAATACCAAAAAGAGAAAATCTGAATATTATTAATGTATCGCAGATAGATAAGGACTCTATTTTAATTTGCTACGACAATTTCATTAAAGTCGTTACACCACAAGGAAAGCTTCGAATGAATAAGAAACAAGTTTCGGAGCTGAAATTCGATTTTGATATAAGCAGTATTAGTATGTTAATTATTAGTCTGTATATTTATGGAAAGTTATAATTTCTTACATTTTAGTTTGCCTACCAGATAGCATATTGGCATTCCATGAGCATGGTGTGCAAGGCAGATCATTTAAAAATGGTGATATTACTCAAGAAATCACAGATGCTTCAAGAACTTACAAATTATTAGGATCAGATAAGTAAGTTCAAGATGTTTTTTTTGACTTGTGTACCTACTTATCTCTATTTTTAGAGTAGTGATGTTAGAAAGTCATTTGCTGAGAACAGGAACTTTAACAAATGAAGATGGTCATGACTTATATATATTGGCAGGACATGAAGCTAGTTATTAAGAAATATGTGAGTAATTTTACAATACATGCACGTACACTGTGATACAAAATTTACCATATAACTTTAAAAATGGAAAGAACGCTTCGAAATAATCATTTTTCTGATCTAAACTTATTTTTACAACTCAAATGTTTTTTGAGATACAAGATATTAAATTATTTTTTGATTTACTTTGACGGTTTCAACCTGTGGTACGCGTACCTCTGGGGGTACTTGAAGCTTGACCTGGAGGTATGCGAGACCATTAAAATTTTTTCGAAAAATATGGAAACTGCAGTTCAGCAGGTGGTCCATCCCTGCCGGTACCATAAGCATACGCCCACATCAAAAATAAAAAAGTACCGGAATAAATTGAATGCATAATCAGTTTAGAGGCTGTCTATTTTTACAACACCCTGAGTTTTCAAGATCTGTAGATCGAAATAAACTCAAGGTTAACTGAGAAAACGTGTTTGATATTCTGTGTATTGTTTGTACTTCTTTTACCCTCTGTTAGTCGCGCATAAGTCCGCTGGGGCGCTGGACCTATTTTCCTTATATCAAAATCTGTTTGAGTATGTCAACTCAGAAGGGCCTATCTACAATCGTTTATCAAAGCCGCACGCGAATAACTGCCGTATATTCCCAGTAAACGACAAGTAAACAGGACAGGTACATAACTCACATTAGTGTTTTTCGGGAGAGTCTGAATGGGACAAAACCATTCGCTTACTAATCGTTCGTGTCTCAGACCAAAGTTCCGAACATTTTTATGATCTAGACTATGAACTTGATTTGAAAAATTACACTCATGGACAAAAATATGGAATATTTTTGATTTTATTTATTTCTCAAGAAACTTTGTACGAACAGCTGCGACAGCATTTTATATTAGATACTGAGGCATCTAGTAAGCCTGGCAATAACAAGCAAGTATCAGAAACTGTCATTGTGTTCTAAAAATCGAATTGAGTAAACTTCGTGTTCACACCTGACTTTTAACTTTTCCATGTAGGTATGTATACTCGTCAACCTAGGTGTTCAGAGGTAAAATTTAACATTTGTTGATTATTCTGTAGCATTACTGTCTTCGATAATGCCAGCAGTTCGATGTTGCACTGAAGTTGAGGTAGCAAAGGTTGTAACTTTGTCAAATGTTGGTTGGAGACAAAGCCATATTGCAAGATTTGTCGGAATAACTCAGTCTGCGGTTTCAAAAATTTTAAACAGGTACAGACAAACTGGAAATTACAAGAAGAGGTCTGGCCAAGGACGGAGACGGTGTACAACTCGCCAGGATGACAGATTTTTAATGTTGCAGTCACTACGAGATCGTACCTTAACACCAACTCATTTAAAAAGCCAACTTTTAAATGGGAAGCAAGTTAATGTTAGCTCCAAAACAGTTCGGTGAAGGTTGAAGGAAGCAAATTTGAAAGCGAGACGGCTTGCTAAAGTCCCTCGACTCACTCAAAATGCTAGGGTTCGCAGATTACAATTTGCTAGAGCATATGGTGACTGGACGGTTGACCAATGGAAGAATGTTACGTTTACCGACGAAACAAGAATCGTACTGTGGAAGCCAGATGGACGTAACCATGTGTACAGAAGAATTGGAGAAAGATATTCCAACTGTGCACTAACTCCAAACGCTAGTTTTGGAGGAGATGGGATAATGTTTTGGGCAGGTATTAGTTGAGAGGGTCGTACAGAACTTGTAAAAGTGCGTGGAAGAATAACTGCTGAAAATTACGTTGAAAACATCTTGTCAGAACATGTTGTGCCATACGTTGACTTCATTGGTTACAACAGATTCATCCTAATGCATGACAATGCACGACCACATGCTGCTGCAATTGTAAACCGGTATCTTAATGAAGTGGGAATCCAAAGTTTGGACTGGCCACCATACAGTCCAGACTTAAACCCAATAGAGCACTTGTGGGATCAACTAAAAATTCGTATTCGAGCCAGGAATCCTGTGCCAATGACGCTAAATCAATTAAGATTTGCCGCACATCAGGAGTGGGATGCAATTCCGCAAGAATGTATACAAAATTTAATCTCCAGCATGCCTAGAAAAATGGAAGCCGTAGTCCGCGCTCGGGGAAGTAATACTCGATATTGAGCAGCCCATGTTTTGTAACTGATTTCGTTCTTTTAGTGTTAATGTTTGTCAGACCGTAATTGATCCATTCAATCATATTCAACTAATTAAGTTTTTGTTATTTGGTGTTTATTAAGGAGTTTGAACCATTGTTATTAGATTACTCTTAAAATAGACAAAGATAAATTGATTCTTTAGTTTTTTATATTCGTAATCTGTTATTATGAAAATTTAAAAATATTCCATATTTTTGTCCATGAGTGTATTTACTGGGACTGCCTTTAATAAAACGCCTTCAAAAACTGCAATTCCTTCTTTAAAACTGGAGCGTCTAAAACAGTGGTTCCCAACCTTTTTTTAGTCGCGACCCTCCTTAGATTTCCTTAAAATGTCCGGGACCCCCTATTTATTTTTATTAGTAATAAAAGAAACAAAGCGTTTTAAAAAATTATTTTCGAAATATTTTACAAAAATATTGATATTTAATAACTAAATATAAAATAAAAAAATTAATGTGATGACTGCGTAACAAGTTTTGAAATTCTTGGTTGAGTATGCGTCAAAGCCAATCTCATGTCATCTTGAACATCCAGTCCATTTCTGACCTATGATTTGATTTGCAAAAGAGTTGAAAACCCACATTCACAAAGGTAGGTAGAAGCAAATGGTACTAGTACCCGGAAAGAAAGTAGCACGAACGACGCATGGCACACCAAAATTCAGTCGACGATTTTTCCTGAAGTAGGTCACGAGCTGTGGAATCATTTCGCAGCCATAAAAATTCATCCTGCACTTCATCAGGAACGTCGGCAACATCCAATGATGCATGAAATGAGTTCCTTACTACTGCAGCTTCTTGATCAGACAGAGCTCGGGGAAATAACGTTGAATTTCATTTTCAAGGGATTGAAGGTGATCATCAATTTCCTCTTTTGGATTCTCCACAATTCCTGTCTCTGGTGCTTCGGCTGTTGCGCATAGATGTTCAAACATTGCAAAGTTTCCTTGATTTGCTTTACGCCGCCAGTTTCCAAGCTTGGAAAGGAAAGCTTCGCCCGTGTTGTCAAATTCAGAACAAATATTAATATTTTAATAAATTAATTAAAGAATGTGTTCTGCTACACACTACAGGAAACTGTCTGGGACCCCTCCAAAAAGTCATTGCGACCCCCTTGGGGGCCGCGACCCACCGGTTGGGAACCACTGGTCTAAAATTTAATTGCGTAAGCACAAATCCTTAATTTGCTATTTCTTGTATTTTGCATTTCAAGCTTTCTAGAAAATATTTTTAAATTCTCCAAAATACCACCTTAATAATAATATAACTTTATTTAGCATAGCTATTTGCATTACATATCCAAAAAATTTTTTCTAATCCTAAAACATTTTCTAATCCTAAAACAATCCCCAAATTAAACATTACCACATCTATTCTTTTAAGTGTAACGCAAGTAATTTTCTAAAAGAATTTAAATTGTCACAGTCACACAAATTTCTTGGCAATTCATTAAATATACACAAGCCCTTATAAAATAACGATCTACTTGTACGTTTCTTATTGACCTTCTCGATATAGAAGTTATCGGCATTCCTAGTTGGATAACAATGTACAAAATTAACATAAGTAATCATCTCATGCAGATATGCAGGTAACATTTTCATTTTTATTTTAAATATACACAGCAATGTATTAAACAATATTCGTTTTTCTACAGACATGAAGTTGAGTAGACTTAACATTAGTGATATAGGTGTGTATCTGTTGCATTTAATTATTATTCTCATTGCCCTATTTTGCATCTTTTGCAACTGCTGAATCATATTTTTGTTTAAATTAAATAATACCGCTGAGCAATATTCCAAATGTGGGGCAATTAATGACATATATAACCAGTCTAGCATAAAAAGTTAATGACTTACCAATTCTACCAAGGAAGTATATATTTTTTGACAGTTTGTTCATTATATATACACAATGATTCCCAAAATTTAACTCCTCATCAATCATCACTCCCAGGTACTTCATTTCGTGTACGTTTTGTATCTTTTGATTACTCATTTTTATTTCGGCCAAATTCAAGTCAATTTTCTTCAGATTATACTTGTTGCCCACTACCATATATTTAGATTTTTGAATATTTATACACAATTTATGATTACAAAGCCATTTATATATATTACCCAATATCTCATTCATAGTTTCACACATGTTAAAATTTTTCCCAGTTATATACAGTGTGTCCACGGATTGAGTTGACGAGAGTAAAAAAAATCTTTATTAATGATTTTACGACAAAAAGTAATTCTTTATAAAAAATTTTGATTGTCGAGAAAATGAGATTGCCCTAAAAGAAATTGAAATTAGATGTACAGGGTGTTAATAAATTACGAAAACATGAAAATGCTTCAAGAGATAAGTACCATTATTTTTTATTTTAGACAAAATGTTTATTAAACAAAGTTGTTTATAATCTAAAATAAACCCTAAATACGAATTTTTACATTGATATTCTAATTTCTACATTTATTCTACGTAACTCCCTCCTGCCTCTACGCACTTTTCTGCTCTTTTAATAAATTCTTTCTACACTCGACCAATAGTTTGCGGCACATTCAGTTCACTTATTGCTTCCTGTATGCGCTCTCTTAATATTTCCGTATCATGTAACTATCTTGATTTTTTTAAATGTACCAATCCACTATTATTATTTTAAGTGTAAAAATTAGAATTTCGATTTAAAATTTTGTATTTAGGCTTCATTTTAGATTACAAATAACTTTGTTTAATAAACATTTTGTCTAAAATAAAAAATAATGGTACTTATCTCTTGAAGCGTTTTCATGTTTTTTTAATTTATTAACACCCTTTACATCTAATCTCAATTTCCTTTAGGGCAATCTCATTTTCTCGAGAAGCAAAATTTTTTATAACGAATGACTTTTCGTCATAAAATCATTAATAAAGATTTTTTTCCTCTCGTCAACTCAATTCGTGGACACACTGTATATCATAGTGTCGTCAGCAAACATATTAATTTGGCATCCATCAGCACACTTCAACATATCGTTCACATATAATATGAACAATATAGGTCCAAGTACAGTACCCTGAGGTACACCGTGGGTCGACTCTAATCTACTTGATAAAGAACTCTTATATTTCACTACTTGGGTTCTGTTACTTAAATAAGATTGAAACCATTTCATAACGTTGCCACAAAAACCTATTTTACCCAGTTTATTCAACAACAGTTGTCTATCAATTGTCTCAAAGGCTCTCTTAAAATCTAAAAATACAACTAAAACTATATTGTCATTATCAATGTCCTTCAACCACCTGTCACTTACATTTAATATCAGAGATTCACACGAATGGTTTTTACGAAACCCAGACTGATTTGGCATTATTACACTATTTTTATCACAGTATTCCATTAATTGGTTTTTCACAACAATTTCCAACACCTTTTCATAGACTGGAGATGTGTTTAGTGGTCTAAAATCTTCGCAACATTTACAGTTGTTCACCTTAGGAGCTGGAATTATTGTTGAGGTTTTCCATTCTGAAGGGAACTTGCCATTCTGTAGTGAGCAATTAACTATGTCCAACAATCTGTTTCCTATTACCTCACATGCATCCTGCAATACCAATGTGGATATCCCATCTTCACCTGATGTTTTTTTAAGTGATTTTACGATTGATTTTATTTCAGACATTTCCAGGGATTCAAAAGTACTCTTAGCTTATACATGTCTCAATACATCACCATCATTGTCAAAAACTTGTATACTAGTCACAATGCTCTCGACACTTTTAACAAAATATGTATTTAATTCGCTTGCTATCACTTGTTCATGAGACAGTTCAACACTGCCAAACATTATATTGCCACTTGCTGTTTTCCTCTTATTTGGTAATAATAATTTTAGATTTTTCCACATGTCACTACAATTTTTTTATTGTTGTCAATTACATTTGTACAGTAGTTTTGTTGTGCCTCTCTTACCATTACTGTTACCTTGTTTCTTAATCTTTTGAAATCTTCCCAAAGCTGATCACTTCCTACATGTCTATTAAAAGTTGCTGCCTTATACTTAATATCTCTTTCATTCATTGCTTGTATAATTTCATTGTTCATCCACTTATTATTTACATACTGTTCCCTTACACACATCTGAACCATAGGACACATTACATCAAGTACCTCTATAACTGAGTTTATAAAACAATTCGCCATCTGATCCACATTGTTAGATGAGTTACTCCACTCAGTTTTTACCAATTCACTTTGAATATATTCCTTGCTGTACTTTTTAAAATTGCGTTTATTCAATTTTATGTATTTATTTTGTTTTTCATCATTCACACTCACATCTAAGGATACTATTGAGTGATCGCTAATCCTGGGTGTTAAATGAACTGTATGTTTCAAATTAGTATTATTTGTAATAACATAATCAATCAATGTAGCACTATTCTTTGTTATCCTTGTAGGTTCATTTACAATCTGCTTTTACCCATTTTTGTATATTATTGTCTTACATTTGTTAACATAATATTGATCACTCAACAAGTCCAAATTAAAGTCGCTCACTATAATTATCGATCCTGTATATGTCACATGATCATCCAATAGATTTTCAAAATATTCCAGAAATGATGCACCATTCACCTGGGGAGGATCATATACAGCTGTTATTGCATAATTTTCTTTCGCTAATTTAATATCTATTGTTAACACCCATATATATTGCTCTATATTTTCATTCAATTTAATCTTGTATTTATAACCACACTTTATATACATCAATACTCCGCCTGTTCTTCTGTTCTTTGTTAGACACTTTTCTACTTCATAACCAGTTATATTCAGTTCCACATCATCTACATTCTCATCTACATGCGTCTCGGTCATACACAGTATTACAGGTTTCCACATTGCCACCAGCGGAACTATATTATGTTTATTATTCAGGAATCCCTGACAGTTGAAATGCACAATGCCACCAGACGTAACCTCACCTTTCTTCATATCAATTAGTTGCTACATGTTGTAATTTATTTTCTTCCAATTTCTTTCAATAATTTTCTGTAAACAAGGGCAGTTTCTATCAAATGATTTATATCGATATTTATCTTCAATGTACCTTTGGTTTTCAAACAGTTGATACATTTTTCAACATCATTTACACATTGTTCAGATCTATGATTAGATGCACACTTGGCACATGTTACATTATTTCCGCAGTCTTTCGCGAAGTGGGAAAATCTCAAGCACTTAAAACAACGTACTATGTTATGGTACTCATATACTTTACATTGTCTCCACCCTATATTTAGTTTGCCCAATTGTTGGAAATGTTTGTATATTTCACTTCCCACTTGAACTATTATATTGCAGCTACTATCATTCTTATTACTTTTGTATTTTCTTATCACTTTTAGTTTATTTTCGACATTTGTAATTTTCAATACATTCTGCAGAATTATCGCTTCCACAATATCTTCATCTTCTTCATTCATAGCACTTATCTCAACACCAACAATCACCATTTGAGGATTTTGCAATTTTACATCCTCCACTTTGTATTTATTACCTAATTGTTCTTGCACTTCAGTTCTGATTTTATCCTTAGATCCTGCATCCTTACATTCAATTACCACACCGCCCTGTTTGATATTCTTAATGTTTTCTATACCTACTGCTAGCCTACTTGGATTGATCTTCTCCTTAATATCTTCTTTTGTTGTATTGCTATCCTGTTTTTCATCCAATGGTTTTATTACAATAACTTGCCTATTACCCTTCTTAAGTGCATCAAAGTAAGTCAGCTTATTTTCTATTTGACCGACATTTTCTGGAATTTGCTTCATTGCCAATAAACTCTTTATTTCCTGCATTTCAGCTTTCATTTCCTCCATCATCTCTAATATTTTAGGTAAGGTCCTCATACTACTTGTGCAACTATCACATGTCAGTTTCAGTTTCCTGTTTTTTAAAGACAGGCATCTAACCTCCGATGCTGTTAGTTCATAGCATGCTGTATGCACAATCTCACAACACAAATCACAATCGTAATAATCTTCATTTTCAACCTTTTTCTTACATTTCATGCAACTTTTTAACTATGTTATCCATTTTAACTTTAAAATTTCTTCAATTTTCAAATTGAAGTTGAATTTTCACCGGTTCAGCCGATTTTTTACAATCTACCTTCAATTTAACTACTCTACTTTATGATTTTCACCACTCAACAAATTATTCTGAGTTTCCAACTATGATAAATCAACATATTCCAACGAGCAAAATTTTGCACAACCCAACCTTACTGTCACAATTTATTACTTACAATTACCTACCTACAGAAGTAACAAGTGTCGAAAATTTAGTGCGGGAATTTGAGGTAGGTAAGTACCTACCTTTAGGACCTTTACTTACACCCTGCAGAACGATGAAACTTCATAACAACGCAGGTTATATATAAATTTATGCCATCAAAGGCATGCATAAAGCATGGGAATCGGGAAACACATGCAGACATCTGTACGAGTATGCTTGCGGAACGTGACTGAGGTCCGATGCTGACGTCACATGCTTCCCCCACTCGTACTTCACGCGGTGCTACAGCGCTTTACGGGCATTAGGCAACTTCCTATATAATAACTGGGTTTGACACACTTTGGCGGATATTGAAACTAATCACTATTTATTAACGTATGATTTCATGGCTTATTTTCATTAAATAGCAGTTTTGAATATTAGAAAAATTTCTGTGTTTTTGAAGGTTCTAATGAATTAATATTTGTTCTAGGTCTGAGGTACTGTGCTCAAAAGTTGATGTACATTTTTTAGCTTATGTAGATTATTACAATCGAAACTTAAATCTTTCTTCAGTACAGATTTCAGAGAATAATGTCAAAACTTATATAACTTTGTCTAGTTTTTTGAAAAACTACTGAATATACCTCATAAAATTGTTTTCTGCTCTTTCAGAAATTAAAAATGAAAGGGCGAAAGCGCATGCGTTAAATTGGAATCTATTTTAGATATTATGTTACAAAAATGTAAAATACCGATCAAAAACTTTGTCATGGTGGTACTTTAAAACACATAAGATGTTTCAAAACAAATATACATATATGCATATATGCAGTCACATTACAAATAAGATATATTTAGTTTTGTATTTGTACTGTATGGCTGACAGCATTTTTGGCTGTGTTATATTTTAACTACTATTAATGTTATAAGCTGTAAATATTTGTACATTGTTAAATTTTTGTGGAACGTTGTACCAAAAACTACATAATTTATTTTGATAAGTATCGTTTATGTCGTTTACTTTTACAATTTGTATGTAGATATTGTGACCTAGGACTTTTTATATTTATTCTGTGTTTTATTATAATTTAGTAATTCTTGCATTATCATAATAATACTTACCTACAGTCTATTTCGTTACCTATTCTATTGGCTTTTAAAATTGTCAATAAAAACTTTGAATTTTGAAAATTATGCAGCGTTTTATTTTAAATCCATGAAAATATCTCTTCAAATTAAATAAACCGTTGGAAGGTTGTAACAAAGATCAGTAAGAAGAAAGAAATATATGTAGCCACGTAGCCAGAGAAATAATTTGTATTTTCAATAGTGTTTTGTTTCAATTTTAATTTTAGCATGTAAAGGTTTTAACTTGCATTTTGTTCCCAACCTGACAAATTGATTTTTGATGTAACATGAAAATAATAATAAATTGTCTTTATTTCACATTAAATTGAATAACAATAAATACACAAGATATCCAAAAAAATACCAATGTACAGGGTGACCCAAATTGGGTGCAAGTATGGTGTATCTCGGTAAATATTAGTGATAGAAAAAAACTGATAGAGCACTTGCGATCTCTTTTTTTATGTTCAAGTCAATGGTGAAGAGAAACTTTTGAAATTGTTTTTCATTTCCGAGCTATGGACGAAAATTGAGTTTTTTGACATTTCGAGGAATGCTTGTATCTCGCTTGTTATAAGAGATGGTGAGATGTAATGTAGACATTCTTAATGCACTTTTTTGAGTAAAATACAGTGGCGTAGTCAGATTTTTAATGACATGAAGGGTTTATGAACTGCGTGCCAAACTTTTGTAATTTTAAACGGCGGCCATATTTGATTTTCACACAGCTGAATGGAGGATTTTTTTCTGATTTCAGAAATATATAGTTTGATAAATCTAACTGCAATATTAACGGAGCTATATCGAATTTTCTGTTTCATTAATTAATTCGGATAATAATGGTATCATTTTGTATGTCTATTTGTGATAAAAATTTGATATATAGGTATTTATTCATTCATTACATGCATAATTTAATTCGATGTTATAAATAAATATTCATGCCAATTTAAAAAGTAGTGACGATGTGGACAATAATTATTATATCTGTCGAAAACATAAGATGGCTATGACTGTGAAATAAGCCTATACTTATAGAGGTAATGCTTAAGACAGAAAATTCGTCATAACTCCGCAATTATTGAAGTCAAATTTGTCAAATTATACATTTTTGAAAGCAGAAAAAAATCCTCTATTCAACGAAATGAAAATCAAATATGGCCGCCATTTAAAATTTCAAAGTTTGGCCTGCAGTTGCCAAACCCTTTATAATATAAAAATTTTGACTACGCCACTGTAATTTACTTAAAAAAGTGCATTAAGAATGTCTGCATTGCATCCCACCAACTCCTATAATAAGCGAGATACAAGCATTACTGGAAATGTCAAAAAACTCAATTTTCGTCCATAGCTCGAAAATAAAAAACAATTTCAAAAGTTTCTCTGCACCATTGACTTGAACGTAAAAAAAGAGCTCGCAAGTGCTTTATCAGTTTTTCTCTATCACTAATATTTACCAAGATACCCCATACTTGCACCCAATTTGGGTCACCCTGTACTGTACAACAAATTGCAAGTTCAGCAAAATGCTCTTCCACTCAATCCTTGAAACAAAATGTTACATCTAGCTGAATTATTGCATAAATGAATTCATTACTTCATTAATTCTGCCAACTAAATTTTGATATACAAAATAATGTATTGATTTTAGAGAAATGGTTAAAAAATCCCACCGTCAAACTTTGCAGTTCTTCCTGGCGCTAGTTTAGTCTTGTAGCACTGGCCACAATGCGATCGATTAATTCATCACATATGCCCACTTCTCGATAAACATTTTTCATCCATTCGTATAGCCTATAATCCAATGGAGTTAAGTCTGGAGACCTAGCTGGCTAATTGATAGGGCCACCAAGGCCGATTTTATTAATAATGCAAAATGACAAATGACAATTGTTTTACAGTAGCCTACTGGATGATCGTTCTGTAAAGCGCTCCATATTAAAATTGCTGTATCTCAGTAACCACTGAGAATTGTACACCTGTTCATATGAACATTTTTTGTTCAAAATGATCGATACTATAACATGTATACAAAAATTCAAAACTTTCCAACTGAGATCACAAAAAATTTGGAATTGTACAAGCTAACAAATCAAAGTAGTAAAAAATTGTGACGAGTAAGATTGTTTTCAATGATTTTCTGAAAGTAGCAACAGATTGAAATTTTAAATGTTCAGTCGTTATACGTTACTTCCAGTTCTCAAATAGACAACATATTTTCTAATATTCTACTCCATGATATATAGGGTGTCCCAGAATAGAATTCGACCATGGCTTATGTGATGAGCGCTTTAAGAGCAGTCCAGACCTGCATACATTTTCCAACAAATGTACAAAAACAGTTTAATATCTTTATTGTAGTCAACAGTCTGAAGACATTGTAATGGATCCTATCATGCATTTGTAACTTTTGTTTGCCCGTCTAACTACCTTGACAATGATTAATTAATCTAATTAACAACTTACCTGAAACCTGTCGATATAACCGCACGATTGTCTTTCAATGAGTTGTGTATTGTCTCTGCCATTACAGTACCTTTAATTTACTTTAATAAGAATCATCCGTGAAGATTTCAATCATTTATACGTACATTTAAGAAACTAAGATTTAGTACATCTTTTAAAATTATTATCTAACATCATTCCTACTAGGGCATCCAGTCCCGGGATCCCGAGACCGGGATTTCCCAATATGATTTTAGAAATCCCGGGACCACAGCTTTAGTCCTGGGACCTACGGTGGTCCCGAAAAATCGTGGGAGGTTGCGCACGTGTGTTTGTCGTAGCTTTTTTTCTATTTTACTGTAGGAATTAGAGGTTAGGCCTAGAGCTAGACAATTTTTTTTATTTATTTATTTATTTATTAGAAATTAATGGGAAACCTCCCTTTACAACAAAGAAATATGCTCACTAGTGAGATCAAAAGAAATAGGCTCTCATGACTATCATAATATCCACAAATCTCAATGAAATGCTCAAACTAAAAGAACTAAACATCAGTATCAAACGAGAGACTCAAAACAGATGCCCTAAATTTACTCAACGAAACACCAAACAAATCGAAACACCCATAGTAATTATTGACTTCCCGACATTCTGGAAATGGCAGAAAAATAACCATAATTGGTTTTATGAAACGGTACATACAAAATGTTAGGCGTTCGCAGTGCATGAACCGGTACATACAATAGGGAGGTTCGGAGAAAAATAAGATATCTATTTTTGGCATGAAAATGACAGAAAATTGTTATTGTAATTGATTTACAGCGAAATTTTTTTTCTAAAAAATTTTTTTGCGGCGTAATAAGCGAAAGAAATTAGCTTTTCACGCCCACATGCTAGTTCGCTTTGTTATTGGTTTGACGTCAGAGATTCGTAAGGCGCTCCTCCCACTTCTCTTGAAGTGCCTGTGAAGCGGTAGGTACCTATCTCATAACATACTTATTGGGACTATTTCGAGCGTGAATTTTTAAAGTAAGGTGTCAAGGAAACATAAAACAAAGACAACATAATCGATATAATGATGCAACAAGGATATCAAAAGTCCGATTCACATAATTTGCCATTATGTAGTAGGTAGGAAAATGTGGAAATGGTGTGTGATTCTTGCATCTAACCCCAATTTCATTCAACCTCAAAACAGTAGTGTAAAGGCAGACCGGTATAAGTAAAACAGTCAACAATTTATTAACTGTACACGCCTTTTATAATTCAGTATAAATAGGTATGTAGATTGTAGATACCTGCTTACTTCTGTTTGTAAAATAGGTACCTACCTATATTCTCTAATACAATACAATACATACCTACTCATTTATGTAGGTATGTATACCTAAGTGATTGACAAGTTATCAAGTTAACAGTTTTATAACGGATTGGAAATTTTTTAAAAAAACGAAAACAAATACAACTCACGCGAATCAAAAAACTACGCTACGTAGGTACTAGGTACTTGTTTAACAAAAAGAAACAACTGCTATATTCTGGAACGGTTAATGTAGAAACTCGGAAGAGACTCTTAAAGACGCATGTATGGAGTACGAAACTTGGACAATGGGAGAAGCGGATTGAAAAAGAGTAGAAGCGTTTGAAATGTGATGCTACAGACGGGTGTTGAAGATACCGTGGATAGACAAGTTAGCAATAAGGAGGAATTAGAAAGAGTTGGAGAAAAGAGAAAAGTATGGAAGACAATAAAGAATAGGGGATAGGATCGTAGAATTGTAGGACACCTTCTGAGGCACAAAGGAATAGTTCGTGACATACTAGAGTCAGAGATAGGAATAAAGAGGTAGAGGTTGGAGCAGATTATACTACTGCTCTCAAATAGTTGGGGATGTAGAATGTTCTACTTTTACGGAAATGCGTAGGCTAGCTCGGAAAGGATGGAGGTACGCGTCCTACCAGTCTTCAAAAGAGAACTTTATGATGACGTACTATTTAATTATTATTGTAAAATAGTTAATAAAATTTCCTTTTTTAGTTCAGGGAGGGAACGCTACGGCGATTCAGTATTTGGCTCCGTCATGCTCCTAGCATCCTGTTTCAAATTATGCTAACCGTAACACGTTACCAAGTACCAAGGGGTCCCAGAAAACTGTCAATAAATTACATTATGTTCGATTTTATTTAGAGTGGCTGCAATGGGGCAGCCGATAATTTTATAAACTTTTGCAATGATAAACTAACTCGCGAAAATATCGATAATGCTGACCGATTTTCCTTCTGGCTCCAACGAACCACTTTTTCCATTTTATTGGAGTGCTGTACGATGGATTAGTCTGGGTACAACACAGAAAACACCAGTTAGAACCAGTTAATAATATCTAACAATTTAACTACACATGCATATGCATAATACTTATGGGACTGCTGCGCGCTGAAGCTGGGACTTGTACGTTATACTAAGTTCTGACATCACGCGGCCTACTCTCGCTGGAAGGTACGATTTCTAGCCTCGCACCGACGGAAAACTTTGCAACGGCTTCACAGGCGAAGGAATTTTTTTTTAATTAAATTAAATTAACCATCCTTCAAAAAGTAACGACCAAAATCCTGTTTGGTTTCGTTTTTTAATGGCTTCAAACAAACAAACAGCCAAATGCAAATTTTGTTCTAAAATAATCATGAACAAAGGCAGATTCACAAGGGGTTTACATAAACATATTGCAATGTACACAAATAAAACTAATAAAGACAAGAATACGAAAATTTCCGAAAGTCATCAAATTTAAATAATTATTATCCTAAACAATGAAAATTAAGCGAATTTTTCTTGGCTGAGGAGGGAGATGGAATAGTGGAAAACTCTTTAGAAGCTGTTATTGCACGAATGGCTGCTGTCGATGGGTTTCCATTCACGGTTTTTATAACAGTGGATTTGAGGAGAGGAATAGAAGCCAGGAGGTTTGAAAACCTTCCCCTCTCACCTTCTACAATAAAGAAAAAGGTTATTCGTTATTTCTTACTGCACAAAAGTATTCGATAATTCGAATTCTGCTTGAAAAATTGTTAAATTGTCTAGTTAACAAACTTTTTTCGATTTCAGATAAAATACTTAGCTATTTTAGACTGATTCGATGAACAATCGTTAACAACTCCCAACACAATTCACTATAGGTGTTGATGGGTCACCCTATAACTTCCTTTTTTTATTTTAAATGCAATTGTGCAATCGAAAATTGACCATTCCATTAAGCGAGTTGGTAACGATATTTCAAAAATGCTACACCACGTGCTACACACTCAATTTTTTTTGAGTTTCAGTCAACACCAGTAGATTCTGTTCGAAATATTATTAAACTTTTAGTTGGGGAGCCTCAATGGTAAAGTATTGCTGTATTTCCTTATCTATGGTATTGTCTACCATGCCAGAAATTATTAATCTTAATGTATGCAACACAAGGAACATATAACAAAGTTGCATCTGAGTCGCAGTGCAGATGGCGCTCTTTCAAAGTTAATGGTTAAATTAAAAATTGCTACTGACACATTTTCTGCCTACAGATTCTTATTTTACTGGCTCTTTGCATCATGAGGAATACCAAAAATAATACTGTCAGATATATTACAAGTCGCAAGTGGGTGCCAGAGAACCCCAAACTTATCTTAAGCGGGAGCCAAAATATTAGATAGACACGAGAGGGTGCCAGACGATTCCAAACCACTTAAAAGAGTAAGAATAGTGGTTACTGATTACTGAGTACAGATAAATATCACGAAAAGTAGGTAAATATCCAAGGAAAATACTCTTGCGTCACACATACAGTGAGGTCGAAAAGTCTGGAATAAATTTAATATTTTTAAATGTACGCATTGTTGAGCAATATCCTTACACACGTCTATTTTATTCTTTTCCTGAGCATATTTTGATGTATAAATTACCATTGTTTAAACAATGTTTAAACAATGAAATTACGTAGATGGCGCTATTCAAATTCAGGATAAGACAACAATATTTTTTTCTGATTCCAGAAATGTAGGATACTTTAATTTATTTTCCAAAAGAAGTTTAAGAAAGTAATAAATTAATACTTAAATGATGAAAATTCTGTGGTTACACGAAAAATGCTGCTACATTTGAAAATATCAATTTGAAATAGAAAATGCACGAAGTGTTAACAAAAATGGAGTAAATATTGAAACACGTAACTCAAATTATAATTTTTTTATTTAGCATTTTTCCTGTACACAGAATAATCTTCATCATTAAATATTTATTACTTTTTTTAAACCTTCATTTGCAAAATTAATGTAAAATATGTTAAATTTCTACTATCAGAAAAAGCTGGTCTACAAGATTCTATAGAAAAATATCGGAAAAATATATTGTTGTTATTTGAAAAAATCATCGATGACGTCATACCCGGAATTTGAATAGCGCCATCTATGCAATTTATGCGTCAAAATATGAGCAAGCAAAAATTAAAATCGACGTGTCCCAGGATATTGCCCAACAATGCGCACATTTAAAAATATTGAATTTATTCCAGACTTTTCGACCACGCTCTTTAACCAGGCAAATGACCTAACTATGGTTATGGTTACCTTACCTCTAGTCAGTGGCGGTTTCTCCTTAAGGTCAATTGGTCAATGACCCTCCTAAAATATTCTAATCAAAACCATAATTTTAATAAAAATATATTTTGTCTGATAGTCTCAAATTTAAAATCCTCAGCGGTCTGCATTCGCTGCAATACTAGAAATAACCAAGCGTCAAGCAGCGCTGGGCGCTCGCTAGCAAGCCGGGACATTATTCAAATTGACCCTGCACAGCTCTTATGGCTTATGGAGAAATGCATGTAAAGAAGAACAGTGACAGCAGATGGCGAATTCTTGAGTGGAAGTGAGAGTCACCTTTTACTCCTATATCTCCAACGTGGTCAATGTCCCGATGACAACTGCGCCGAATCGAGTTAATAGTTCTTTAGGATGGAGTTATATTTTCTCTGGTCATCACATCAGTTCGTCGTAGCAGTGGCGGCTCGTGACTTGGGGAATGGGTGAAGCAGCTTCGCCGCTCCACACCCAACCCTTGCGACCATCAACAAATAAAATTACATTGTTAGTAATAATACTTTTTTACCCACAATCGGTCTATAATCAGAGACTAATATAGAGCACCGTGAAAAGAGGATCTAAATCTAAATACATAGTATTTTACCGCCCCACTGCGCTAAAAATACTTTATTGCCCTAAGGACGTTTGTTTGCAAAATTGAATGAGTCAACAAAAACTGCTTGTGGCGCAGCTTCTTTTATTTTCGCTTGACGTCATGCTTGCACCATCAAAACATTGTCCAATAAGTTTTGTTTTATAGCCAAATTTTTCGAGGCACAACAATGTTTCGGCAATCCTGCTGGAACCGACATCATAAAATCCTAAAAAATCTTTCCACCAACTGTCCGTCGGGATTAACACGCCTAATTACAATGCTACACTAAGATTTTTGGACAATATCTGTGGAATCATCCACATGAACAGAAAAAAAATCTTTTATTTCCCTTTCGATATGCTCGATAGGTATATTGCGAAATGCAGGCAATTGTGTATTTCATTTTGAATAGTCTTAGAATTGGCAGTAAACACGGGTGTGATTTTTTATAGTGCTCTTGAATGTCTATGCGGCTTATCGATACATAGAATTCTAACAGTTCTTTACAGTTTCCGCGATTAATTCAAAACACATCTTGGCAACTTCCCCGAAATGATAGATCTTGTTTACCCAAGTAAAAAACTGCAAGAATTCAATAACTTGCAGCTGCATAAAACGTTAAGCTACTCATTTTCATTGAAATGTTTAATATACCCCTAATACGGCCTATAATTTTGTTTTAAGAAAGCATCCTCAATAATACTTACATTCTTCTTCAACTTTGAGAAACCAAATGCACGTATATGTGCTCAGAAGAGCCTTCATGTTTATCATTAAAACCGCTCTTATTCGATACACCTGATTTAACACTAATAATTAAACACGGCATACAAAAAACTTATTCAAATAGTAACTGCCACACAACTACTCGAATTCAGAGTACCTACCACCCCTTTTTAAAATTCCGATTGTACACTTTGTTTTTATTTTTGTTACCACCTAAAACTGGCACATGTTTTTCACAACTTAAAAAATCTTTCTTCCACCGTGAATAAACACATGCGAGATCACAAAACGCATCGCAGTGCGCAGCGCATGATTTCCAAGATACAAGTTTCCATCAACAAAACGTATACCACGTGACATGCAGAAACTGAGGATATCGCTTCACATAATATGCTAGAAGAACAATATCTCCTAGCCTTGTTTATATACATAAGATAGACAAGGCTCCTAGCTAGGTTACCATGGCAACCACGATTACACACGATTATTAGGCTGAAGCAAACAATACTCTATATGTTGGACGCGTGCACGGTGCCGTCAACGCGTAGAACTTGGGAGTTGCTGTTTCACATGAGCGCGGAGCGGCGGAGAGAAATTATAGGACGTCGGATGAACATAAGCTAAAAAGATTAATTCTAAAGGTGATATTTTATAATTGTAATAATATAAAAGGAATTAATTTTGAGATCAAAATAATATTTGACGAAAAAAATTTAAAATAATATTAGAGAAAAGAAAAGTTATTTCGGAAATTTTAGGTGAAGCAACGCTTCACCTGCGTCATGGGACGAGCCGCCACTGCGTCGTAGACAGCGGTAGAAGCGTTGCGGTTCGCGTAAGTTGTAATATATCCTTAGGATTTTCACAATAATGCCGGTGTAGTCGCCATAATACTTTAACTTTTGTCTGAAACATTTTCTGAAGCAGTGAACTTATTAAATATTTTGTGTACACTACCGATGACAACCTTGGAAAGTGAGAGATGTTTTTCAACTTTGAAAGGGGTAAAAATTAAAAAAACCTTTTTACGCAATACAATGGGACAGTCTAGCCTTGGTGCTTTGTCTATGGCGAGCATCGAGAAGATGCTTGTCAAGAGCATTCCAAACTTCAACGAAAAAGACCCTTTTGCAGAACAGAATTGACCTGAAATATAAGCACGTTTAAGGTATGTTTTATTTTGACAATATGTACCCCTTTCTTATATTTTAGTTTTGTACATATATGCATATAGGTACTTTTAGTATTAATTATAAGTTCCAAAACCAAAATGACCCCCCTGGTTATTAACCCACGAGCCGCCACTGCCTCTAGTTATCTGTAAAACTAAGACTAGGATTGTGCACTGTGGGAGTGCCACAGTGGGACTGTGTTGTGTGTTGATGTTCTCTGCTCAGTGATTTTATAATGGGAGTGACTACTGAACAGTCCGACCGCATGCGCATTACAGAATGTAACCTATATTTGGCATTTTGGAAGTGTAAGAAAAACTAAAGCTGAGAGAACGCTTTTTTAAAATAGACCCTTACTTGCCCTTTCGCACCAAACACACGCATTTTTTTGGCAAAAAGATGATGTAGAAACAAGCAAAAATGCAGACTCGTGCGGGCGCAGAACTCGTCTAGGAGAACAGAATAGTAGGTCTGTAAGATGCCCCCACACTCAGCGAGACCATTGGCGTTAATATCCAATAACGAGATACTTAATTGCATTTTACTGATATTGTATCGACTGTCCTGGAACAAAATTTAAAAGTAACCCATAAACCAAACATGTTTGGTTTATGAAGTAACCGGCGGACTGTTCAGTAGTCACTCCCTTTTATAATACCAGAGAAAATATAATACTAGATACCAACCAAAGACTTGTAGACTTCTAGAAGTCTGATACCAATATAGCGTATGTTCCATGTATCTCTCTGGCTTTTATTTATATCCCAATTAGGTTTTGCCATATTATGCCAATTAGGCCACATTCACGCGCATTAATAAACTGTTAAACTTCATTCTTTGGAAGTAACATGCTTGGCGCAATGTCGAAAAGCGCGACCAGTTTCAAGACTGGTGGGGAATTTTTGTTCGAATCCAAGCAGATCCTTTTTTCTTCTTAAAGTTTGTTGTAATTTACAAAGTTTTGATTTCCATGTGTTGTGTCCGGCGGCCCGTCACAAAAGGTATTTTTTTAAAAGAAAATCCGCGATTGCTAATGAAAACAAGGGAATAATAAATAAATGGCACGCTAAAACGTTGCATTGGTAAAACCTAGTTGAGATATAAATAAACGCATCACTGATATTAATTCAGTGGCCACCGTTGACTGATTATTATAGTCAATCAACGGTGGCCACTCACTAGAGACAAGACTCTAGCCGCAGCGGCGCATACTGGCGGATGGCGGACGACGCACCGGCGTACTGGTGCATCGACGTATTACATTAAGAAAGCGACTGCTTAAATACTATTTAGTTAAATGCGATCGCCAACACCTTCGTGTTTCGTGTGGTTAATGCGTTCTCAACGAAAGTGCAAGTCTAGGGGTTCGTGTCTCACCGCGGTGGGTTTGTTTTGTTCTAGTGATTCATCTGTTTTCTTATGAACAAAAAATCGGTCAGTTCCAAAAGGTTAGAAAGGTCAACGCCAGAGACATTTTCACTCATTTGATTTTTACTGTTTTATTGTTAAAAACAAACCCACCGCGGCGAGACACGAATCCCTAGACTTGCACTTTCGTTGAGAACGCATTAACCACATGAGCCTCGAAGGTGTTGGCGATCGCATTTAACTAAACAGTATTTAAGCAGTCGCTTTCTTGGTATTATATGCTTCGATGCACCTGCACGCCGCCGCCGGTGCGTCGCCCGCCATCCGCCAGTATGCGCCGCTGCGGCTAGAGTCTTGCACTCTCGAGCACGAAAGCTTGCAGTTTGCGTCTTGGCACGGAAGTGCGTGTGCACAAAATTCTTGAACTTTTGTTGAAAATGAATAGGTACCTACATTGAATTTCCAAAAGCTAAAATCATCTACAAACCTATTTATTTTCTTTTCTATTTAGAAACTAGGAGGGGGGGCGTCTAAAAAATTTGAACAAAATTTGTACTAAAACATTTTGAAAATTACAAAATTGCAGCAGAAAAACCATTAACACGAGATTAAATTTATACTATGTAAATCCCTATGATGCAATGTATGTAAATTCAATGAATTGTCCCTGATGAGAACTAGGCAGGGGCGGATGGGGAAGGTTTTACCGGCCCGGGAAACCATTGACGTCGAGCGGCCCAATTTTTTTTGAGAAAAAGAAAATACCCATTTTTTATACTTTGTACATGTAATTTTTGGAGTTTACTCCTTAAGAATCGATTTTCAGTTATAGCCCGCGGTACGGAAATTTTACCAATAGTAAAATCAAGTGTTACATTTCGCGTTAACTAAAAGTAACGCGTTACGTACATTGAAATTATGTATGTGTCTATGGATACGGCTGTTTATGTCTGACTGCATAGAGCATGGAAATTGAGAAAATAGAGTGGCATAGAGTAGATATGACAGTTGGCGTTGTAAAGTCAACATTTGCAGTGTTTGTTCGTCCCTAAATTTGTTGAATCTTTTGATTTAATATGGAAAAACCTAATATTAAATACTCCAAATATTGCTTAGTGCCGAAATGTGAATCAACGCCTATTCCAACACCAGGAAAAGTATTTATTTCATTGCCAGTGGGATCGACGTTTAGCAGATTGTGACTTAATTACTGAATTTATAAACAATTTATATTTTGATGTAGTTGCACATTTTCGAACATAAACCATCTGATAAATACACATTTGGGTATAAAACTGGCATTCGCGTGTACCCTATTATCAAGTGATTGAACTGTTTGGACTTTTATTGCAACGCGATATCCCTCTTAAACGGTACTCGCGCTCGCCGTACCTTAGTTTACATCTGGCTAGCGCTCTCCATCCAATATTTTTATTAGCGGCCTCGACTGCGCGCGCCGCCGACAGAATCTGTCGCGTGTCGATACATTTTTCGTAAGATGAGTCCCATATATACGCGCCCAGAAGTATTTTCAATACTAATACTGGCAGATATGGAAAAACCTATTGGTATATAAGCGTATAATTCATGTTAACGAATGATATAAATTGTACACACGAACAGCTATGTCTTTTAATTAGTGTATGTATGTTTCATTAATTTGTGTGTCCCGGGAATTCTGAAACATCCTGTTTAACACCTGAAATTTGGAAATTGCGATTTCTATGTCCCCAGAGTGTTTTAAGGATATTCCGAGTATCAGGACACATACAATGTGCACCAGAGAACGTTTTTGTGCAATAATTTTCAAAGTTTAACAAAAAATGTAAAAAATATTTCCAAAAATATATCGCGTGGGAATCAACTAACTTTAAATACAAGTGTAAAAAGCATGACAACCATGTCCAAATGGGTTAGTGAGTGTAGTCGCATGACCGTCGAAATTGCATATAGGCACAACATAATTCAGCAGTTAAAGTTCTTGGCGGTGTCTTTGAATTATTTTTGCTGCATTTGGTGACTCCAACTCCAACTATCGCGGTGTTTTATCAATCGATTTGACACCGGCATTAACTCGGCGACAAACGAATAAGAACACGTGCGAAGCCTGAGAAGTTGCGCGGGCTTCGCTACGCGAGCTAGAAAATTTAGGGAGAGCTGTTCTGCTGTATTATGCTACGGAAGTTCAAATCCAACGGAGGTCATTTTTATTTTTACTTGTACTGTTATTTTGAATGAACGGAGATTGGCTTCCATCAGTAAAGATGCATAATTAAAAGTTTTATAATTTTTAGTTAAACTGGAAATGGACTTATTAGAAAATCATTCACATTATTAAAGGCTGTAACATTGGAACGATACCTAGAAAATAAGTTATTTATTTACTTACAGATTTTAAAACTTTGTTTGTTAATTAAACTGGAAATGGACTTACTAGAAAATTATTTATCAAGTGATTGAAGTTAAAATAATCGTTCGTAAGGAGTAAACTCCAGTCGTGCGTCGGAGCTGACACAAACAAGTTTTTTTTATTTATTTTTTAATAAAATACAAATCGGATTTTTAAGGTTTTTAATACAAAACATTTCAAAAAAGTACAACTAAACTTAAAATCTCGAGAATTTAATGACGAACGACCGGGTGAGACTCAAGATGGGGCCACGGCATAATACAGCAGAACAGCTCTCCCTAAATTTTCTAGCTCGCGTAACGCAGCCCGCGCAACTTCTCAGGCTATACACGTGTTCTTTTTCGTTTGTCACCGAGTTAATACCGGCGTCAAACCGATTGATAAAACGCCGCGGTAGTAAATCACTTACAGTTGGAGGTTACCAAATGCAGCTAAAATAGTTCAAAGACACCGCCAAGAACTTTAACTGCTGAATTATGCTGTGATGGGGCGACGAAAGCCGAAAAAACAATAAACACGCTCGCTGTGCGGTGCGGGCGATTACCGATTAGACCGGCCGTTTTCAAGTTCCAAAATAATTGCATTTTCGGCTGCCCGTTTTGCACTGGCCGCCAATTTTTATAATGTCATGTTTTTTCACATCGGTCGGCCCAGACCGGCCCCGAAGCAACCGGCCCTTCGGGAAATTTCCCGAAATCCCCGTTGGCCCACCCGCCACTGGAACTAGGTGTTCATTTTTCATAGATTAAGTACACATTCAAATTTCGGACTTTCTACCTGAAATTTTGCACACTTAAGTTTCTCGTTATGCAGAACTGCGCTATGGTCTGTTATTTTTTAATTTTATAAATAATAAATTTTTGCTTACTTAAAGATGGAAGATTTTTGCCAAATAAGGCATTTTTTCGGAAATTACAAATAAACTGAGATCATAGCACATATCTGCATAACAAAGAAGCGAAATATTTCAGGTAAAAGCTCTGAAATTTGAATGTGTAATCTGTAATATATTAAAAATGAACATCTATACTTAGTTCTCAGAGTTCAATCAACGAGACAGTTGAAACTTCATAAAGGCCACATCAAAGTTACCGACAGAGAGATAGTAGGTATATATTCTATAATAATGATGAGGATGACTTACCGAGTCTATGCTCTATGTGGATGTGGAACCCTAATTCTAATTTTGTAAACCACTCCTACCTCCCATTCTAGAAATATATTCTAAAAATATATAAACATAGGATAGGTATACCTAGCTGGAGATAAAAATAGAAATTTTCATTCCAGTTGGACGAGAAAACGAAATTTCGCAGCCGTGTGTGAGAAAATCGAAGAAATAAATAAACTTATAAATTAAATAGGGTAATTTTAATATTATACGTAGAGTGATTTTTGAGTGACGTTTAGGATAGGTATCGCTTTGGATACTCTTTTAAATTCTATAATTTTTTAACACACGCAAGAAGAGAATAGAAATTTCCGTTTAGCATTACTAACCGTTTTAATTTTTGTTTTCAAGTAACGAACGAATACCTAAACTATTAGGCCTCATTTATTGGGAAACCTCTTTCGGATGTTAATTTGTTCAAAGAAAAATCATTGCAAATTCCATTTCGGTGTGCGGTGCGGTCAGGTGCCGTCTCTGTCTCTGCCATCTAGGCAGAAAAAAAGCAATTAACGATTTTATTCAAAAGTGAGAATCTGAGAATTTCGTATTTATGAGGTGATTTTTGATTTCAACGAAGTTAATGAATCAAAATTTCAGTAATTTCGTGAACCCCCGAAATGGCGGAAGCCGAAGGGGGCTCTGAACAAGATGATGTTTCATTTTTGCGAACGGTAAGTTCATTATTTTAGGTTATAATGCGGTGTTTTATTTTGATTTTTCTTTTCTGGAATGTAGGAAGATATGGTTTGCCTTTCTTGTACAGCAACCGGCGAGCGCGTATGTTTGGCAGCCGAAGGCTTTGGAAACCGCCACTGTTTTTTGGAAAATATTGCAGATAAGGTAAGACGTTCTGTTTCCTTCGATCCAAAATAATGTTAAAATTTATTGCAGAATATACCACCGGACTTATCCCAATGTGTTTTTGTAATCGAACAAGCACTTTCTGTTCGTGCGTTGCAAGAACTGGTTACAGCAGCAGGGAGTGAAACTGTAAGAATTTCTTAATTATAAAAAATTAATAAAGGTGCTATAGGCGTTTATACACGGTGCCCCATCCAAAATTTGCACTTCTGAAAAACCTAGCAAATAAATGTTTTGACAAAAATCCAAAACCAAGATAATTTTTATATTAAAGGGGACCAATGGGCAATCGGACAACTTTTTTCTATTTCATATTGGAAAGAACTTGTCAAAATATTTGACCCGTGTTTTTTCGTTTTTCACCTATGGTACACGCATTAACCTAGAAAAAAATTTATAAAAATTGACCCTTGTATGTGGCTGACGTAATAAAAGTCGGGATATATCCCTGTTTAACACTTGCATCATGCAGCTGCCAGGGGCGTGACGCCACTTCCTAAAATTAAGTGTAAAAATTTTATTAATTTTTACGTTTATGTGGGGTTTTGAATGGGTGTAATCTTTGGTTTAGGACCAAAATTTTCTAGAAATTTCGTTAATGTTCGATTGTCCATTATAATGCAAACATCGTTCTTGCAACTCTCTAGCCCTATGCGAGCCCCCCCCCCATTTTAAATAGCGCGGGGGTCAAATGACTCCTCATTTGAAAGGGTTTTTCATTTCTTATGCAACCGCAAATTTTTGGGGTTTAAAAGTAAAAAAATTACATAATGAAATCTCGAAATGACAAAAAGGTTGAAACTATCGAATGTATTGCTCCAAATGACCTCTAATTGCCATACAATAATAAAATCTGGATTGAAATGCATAGGTATCTTACATTTCTACAGATTTCAGGTTTGAATGACTGACAAGGGGCGAACCGCGTTTAAATTTTATGTACTCCTACGTCATTTTCGCAGATACTGTCACCGTACTGTTACTGTCCTGTCAGTCTACTGTCACGGACAGTCACGAACTGTCACAAACTGTCACCATACTTCACGGACTGTCAAAAATTGTCAGATAATGTCACAGACTGTCAGATACTGTCACCGGTACTGTCATTTTCATAGATACTGTCACGGAACTCTCGCGGGACTGTCACGGAACTCTCACGAGACTGTTACGGAACTCTCACGAGACTGTTACCGGATTCCCACCGGACTGTCACAAGACTGTCATAGAACTGTCACGCACTGTCACAGGACTGTGACGATACTGCCAAAGACTGTCATATAATGTCATAGACTGTCAGGTACTGTCACTGTACTTACATGGTGCTGTACACCTACTTACGATCGTGACTCGCCCCTCGATGAGTGAATTGATTTTGACATTTATTAAAATGTTCTTTTGTTCTTATTGGTCGACTTGATTTCGTTACTTTTTCATTTCAAGAAGCTATTTCTCGGTAACAAACCGATCAATTTAAAACAAACTTAGGCCCGGTTTTTCAACAAAAGTAACATAGACTTAAGTCTGACATCGGCTTCGTTGCTGTGATACAACCAATCAGAAAGCCGGTATCATAGCAACGAAGTGGATGTCAGACTTAAGAAGCTGTTGATTTTTTTGAACCAGATAATGCTTATGCAAGATTTCAATATTTTCCCTTTAACGGTTTTGGAAATATTTAATGAAAACGATCATAAGGGGCCTACCTTTGCGGTGAATGCAACTTCCGGTTATCCTGAAAGTGAACGTGAGAAGATTTTTATACGAGGGGATATTGATTTATTCGTAGCCTACTACAGGAGCAATGAAAATTTGGAATTGAAAATATTTTATTATTCGGCATAGTCCCCCCTTAACTCAACACACTTTTTACAGTGACCCTGTAGCGCCTCTAAGCCTTTTATT
Organism: Xestobium rufovillosum; assembly: GCA_963966045.1. Classification (NCBI taxonomy): domain Eukaryota; kingdom Metazoa; phylum Arthropoda; class Insecta; order Coleoptera; family Ptinidae; genus Xestobium; species Xestobium rufovillosum. Next base: position 14,583,681 of record OZ014498.1, read on the forward strand.
AAAATGTTGTATCTTGGTCTGCAAACCAGCTTTTCACAGCTTCTATCACGTCCTCATTGGAAGAAAATTTGCTGCCTTTCAATTTTTTTTCAGTTTAAGAAACATAATAATCAGAAGGAGCTAAATCAGGTGAATAATAATTCGAAAAATAATTCGAACCCCAAATAGCGAAGTTTATTCGTGACTTTGTGAGATTTGTGTGCAGGCGCATTGTCTTGCAAAAACAAAACTTCTTTGGAGGCCATTCCGTGTCTTTTTTCCACTATTTTCTCGCGCACTCTTGCTAATAATGTTGAATAATACTCTCCAGTTATGGTTTTCCCCTTGTCCAGGTAATCAATGAGAATGATACCACGACTATCGCAAAACACTGATGCAAGAACTTTTCCGGCAGATTTTTGAACGCGAAATTTCTTTGGCCTTGGAGACCCATAGTGCCTCCATTCCATTGACTGCTGTTTTGCCTCTGAATCGTACAAATGGATACAGGTTTCATCCATAGTGACAACTCGGTTCAGAAAGTTCGGATAATTATCGAATTGGGCACAGATCCGCTTTCAGTCATTTGGGAATCTATTTTGCAAACATTTTTTTCATGCCTAAATCGACATGAACGCGTTCGTATGAAATCCTCAGGGTCTCAGCCATGCATGTTAGTCCAATTCGACAGTCTGATAATATCAATTCATGGATGGCATCTATATTTGCTGGGGTTGATACTGAAATGGGTCTTCTAGGTCTCTCGTCATCTTGAATGGAAAATTTTCCTCTTTTGAAGCAAGCAATCCAATGTTTGACAGTGGCATATGAAGGGCAATCATCATGAAGGGTATTGACCTTAATGTTCTTATTATATCCATATTTGACTAGTTCATTTCTTGAATTTTAGTTGGTAACCTTAGCTAGAATACAGGTTAATTATAAAACTATTTGTTAAAGAAATCATAATCAATAGTACTGGACCGTTCGAAAAGACTACCCCGCCAGGCATTGAATTATAGAACTAAATCCAGATTTTTTTATACTACGAGATGTCACAAAATGCTACCCCACCTAAGGTAGCTTTGAAGCAATCATAATGTGTCTCTATGTATGTACGTGCTTTTAAGCAGGTTATTGTTTAATTATTGCATGTTTTGAATGTGTATGGAAAACTGCAGACCAATTGGTTTCGTAGTACAAAAAATTGGATTTAGTTCTATAATTCAATACCTGGCGGAGTATTTTTTGCCCAAGGAGTAATTGTTCGAACAGTCCAGTACCACTGGTTACTCCCAGATAATTACTCAAAGTAATTGTCTTTTGCTGATATCTGTCGAGAGCACGGTAGCATATATAGCAAGTTAAATTGCATGATTTGAGTGTGTAGGGGAAAGCACTGTTCTGATGAGTCCCAGAAGGACGAAACTAGTTGGTCTGCGGTTTTCCATACACATTCAAAACGTGCAATATTTAAACAAAGAGGTCAACATACCTACATTTTTGCAGTGAAATATAAATGTTTTGTTAATGCCGGATTATTCCTTAGAAAAGATGATATATATAATCTAACAGTCATCTACTTGATAATATTTCAAGTTTTGTGTCCAATAATGATATTTCATCTGTTGTATTTTTGTTAGTACATATTGGCATTTAATATCCTCTGTTTCATTTGCATGTTGTTTTTTGCTTTCAGGATCAGGATTCATTAGTAAGTAAATAATATTTGTTATCTAACATTCGATTTTAACACCAGTAACTGTAAAGTAAAAATAATTATCATCTCAAGAGAAGCAGATTTCACGGACCTCCATGACATCACATGGTGCATGTATATTTCTAGAGTAACAGTTCCCATTTTCTGTCTCGGCGTGTGGGTAATTTTCTTATTATTGAATGTAGAAGGCATGTTCGATAGACAAATTTGAACAGAAATTTGATGACAATTTTGAAAAATTGCAAAAATATGAATATCTGAAATTTTCACTATGAAGTCTCTTTGTGATCCTGTAAGTTAATGAGTGTGAATTTCACATAATGGGCCAAACTGTGTCCTCAGCCTAAATCTTACTCAAATTGTATCCTTTTCGGGTAAGGTATCTTTTTTGCAGCGAGGTTGATTTACTAACTATCCCTACATAAAAATAGTAACTGCTATCTTCTAAATTTTATTTTCATCAATTTCTGTTTCCATTCGTCTTTTCAGTATCAGCCCCTGACCATACTTTGAAGTACATTTTACGAGGTTTTTATTTCTTTAAAGGCTTTTTAAAAATTATTCTTAGTTTTCCATAAAAACATTTCATATTTTATGAAATCAAATATGTAAGTACAAATTACAGCCGGGTGAGTAATTATTGGAGGACAAGGTCTGTCCCCAGGAGTATTGCATCATTCCGGTAATCGCACACGTTTAAAGGCCTACCCTTTTTGTATAACCTTGTTCTTGTATGGTAGTAGTGTGAGGCAATCGTGCCGTGTGCCTGCACGGTCCCAGCCCAAGCCCCATTTATATTAATTTTTGTTTTCTTTATAACGTACACTGTTTTAAGGTACACTATGGTTTTAAAGTTCTAATTTCGGGTTCCCTATGCAAAAATCACTCCGCTTATAACGTACATTATTGCCTACATGCCTACTTAACTTCAGTTTACCTGTACTCATTGGTTTATTGTTTAAGAGTAATGTTGGCACTGCACCTGCTTTCATTTTCCGTTGCTGTTTCAGGAATATCTATACTCTAGCAACTCCTGTTGTTTCGACAATTGAAAACAGTCTTATTCAAAATGTTTAGACTATAGAGCTTATAACAGTAAAAATTATTGTAGGTAGTTATATCCGGACATTAATAAAACTATTACTGTTTTGTAAATGAACTTTATCATCTCGCTTGCACTTATTTAGCCGCATACTCGCAAACGTCCTATATTTTGGAAATGTACGACAGGTGTTATTGCTTTTACAACATGCCACGGCACAGTTCGACATTTTGAAACTATCAGTTCACTCTCTGTTAGTTAGTCTAATCAATTATATACTAAGAATAAAGCACGCTGTGTTGTGGTAATCGCACACGTTTAAGCGCCTACCTTTTTTGTACAACCTTGTTCTTGTACGGTAGTACATAGTACATAAAACTTAACATTACTATGGGTTCTTGCATAACTGTTGTAACAATAAATAACACAGCAATTTTGGTTGCTTATACGACGCATTGCACTCATTACTTTGTCAAATCTGACAGCCCAATACCACCAAAACTTTTAAATGGTTACGCTGGCTGAAAATTCGCTCACTTCCTATAAGGTACTCAAACAGGAAGAAATTTTAGAAATATTTTCCGTTGCTAATGTAACGCTTGGTTAGAAAATGTAAGTAACCATACATTGACAACTGCCACCATTCCAACAATGCCAGCAGGATGTCATTTAGGAGCACGTGTAGCGAAATGGCTAATTTATTGAAAACAAGAAAAAATTTGTTGTTAGATAAACGACAAAAACTTGATAGCTGGCAGGGAACTGACCTCACATTGTCCATAATAAGTATTTAGCTACTTATCCCAAAACACTACTAACCAGCTCTTGGTATCCACTGAATTTCACTTACTATAGGCAAGTAATCGGCTCATAAGAAAGAATAGAATAGAATATTTCTCTCATAGCATTACAATTTTTTAAAATGTTGAATCAATAATTATTTAACTATAAAAGTAGGTACCTACTGGTTGTATTTGGGAGTGGTGCTGCTTTTTAAAGTTCAAAGCTAATTTAAAAAAAGCTAACCTACTAATACTTAATTTCAGTGTAATATTTATAACGTCATGAACTGGTATATTTATTTAATAAAAGGTTTTGTGTCCGAGCATGCTTTGAAATAACCAATTAGATACTTTGTTTGGTGGTGGTATTAAATATTGTAAAATTGCCTTGGTATAATACACATATACGTTCTTCTTGCAAATGTAAATTCATAAAAAGAATTATGGGTACTGATCTAAGAGGCAATAGTGACATTCAGGTTATTTTCTGCCTCTTTTATTTAGAATCATGATTTTTTGTGGACATCTTTAAAAGACAGCGTTTCAACATAACTGGTGAGGGGTGTAGTGTAGTCTGTAGTGTACCCACCAAAACCACTTTCTGGATTTTAGTCTTCCTCCAACGGGGAAGCAAGTGTTTCTCTTACATATTTCTTTACATTTTGCTTCTCCCACACCCACATGTAACCACTTATAAGTAATAAGACTATGAGGAGCTTTGTCGATAAGAAAATGTAACCAATAAAGATAGATAGAAAACCGTCCTTGTTTAGCGGGCACTGCATACTGCGATTGTATTTAAAGTGCAAATGCAACATGGTTGTGGTAACTGAGGAGATGGAGTCCACATTCGCCCGTAACCAACCATGGTGGTTCCATTTGATTTCGGGATTTTGATCACTCCGTTGTACAAAGAAATTCACAACATCATACCCTGGTTTCTTGCTCTTATTGCCTCCATTCACTTTTCCTTAGTTAATTTGTGTAATGTCCTTAATTTCAATCTGTTTAGTGGCAATATTGCCCCATAAATCTTCGGCAATTTCAGTACATAACTATTTCCGCTTCTTCTCTTGCTACCCAGTATTTCTGCATTTGGATTCTTTTCTTGTTAATGTAATCTTGCCTTACGTTTTCAATTTTGTTCCAGTTATTCTTTCATACAATATAGTACAGCGGATGGTGACATAAATTTGAAAATCGTTTTAGCATGTGGCAAAGGTTGTAAATTTGGTAGTTTGTTTGATGACAAACAGGAAAATCGACTTCTGCACACCCCGCGTTGGACATTTTACAATTTACATGTCTTCAAAAATGTAAAAGAAAGAATGAGTTAACCTAAATCTTTTTAGTGCCTCTGCCGTCTGCCTTATGATTAAATTTATTAATCAAATCTTAAAAAACAAGAAAATGACCGAGGCAGAGGTCCCGAGCAGTCCCTGAGCAGAGGCACAGGTCTGGAAGTGTTTGGAAAGTAGGCCTACTTAGATTCAAACGGGCTAAAATAACTAAGTAGAGCTACTTTTCCAAACATTTAAAACATCTGCCTCTGCTCAGAGGCTGTTCAGGACCTCTGCCTTGGATATTTTCTTGTTCTTTATGATTTAATTAAAAAACTTAATCAAAAGGCAAAGGCACTGAAAAGATTTAGGTTACCTTTTTTCTTTTGCATTTTTGAAGACCTGTCAATTGATGTCCGGCATGGTCTTGCACATTGATTTTCCTGATTTCCAACAGGCAATTTACAATTATATATGAACGTGAAGGGCACTGAAATCAAAAATGTCGCTATCCAGCTCTTTTCTAGTTTTCATACAGTTTTTTCCTCTGTTCTGATGTTTCTTTGTTTATATCAGCAAATATAATACTCTGAAATAATACTCTTTCACCTGAAGCTCACATTTTTTAAGCAAGTGACAAAATATATTCATGTAGGTACTGGGTGATTCCTTATATTTTGAGATTTTTACGTGGGTCATGTCTTTCTGGTTATATTAGATGATATTCTCTTTGAGCAGCACCCGCACTTCTGTAATTACAAGAGCATAGGGTTTTAATGAACTCCCAGAATATCCTCTGAGAAAAATAATTGAACATGGTATAAAAAATTAGAACATTTATTTAAAAAATTAGAAGTATTTATAACGAAAGAAAATGAACAGAAATAATGAAAAGAGAAACTTAAAAGCCCCTACTATAGAAATTTATAGAAATTGCTCAACATGACCACCATTATTTTCTATACATAAATTGTATCTTCTACGAGTATACCGGGTGTCAACGAGAGCATGTAACATCCCGCCATTTGTTTACTTTTTTGAAATACACTTTGGCAATCCGCTGTAAGTATTATACTCCTAAAACCCCATATTTTTATCATCTTTGACATATCTAATTACTTCTGGTTAAACCGGAAGTGACATCAACTTTATTATGTTAAATAGCAATATATCATTTTTTTAGATAGTGTTATAGGTCTTTTTATTCTCTTGACAACCATGTATCATACATACCCAAGTTCGAAAAACAAGAAAAATATTAGCACCTTGCTATTTAGAATTTCAGGAAAAACCCGAATTCCAAAACTATTTGAAATTTTTAAATTTTAAATATGAATGTCGATTGGAACGATTCCTTTCAGTGTAAATGATGGCGGTGTTGCGTTATGTAATAGCAAGGTATATACTGTGCTAAAGAACTCTGCACTGTATTGTTCCCCTAAGAGCGGCTGGTATTTCACCGCCTGCAACTTAGGTCTGTAATAAATAAGGCAAGCCTTTTGACTAGCTCTAATCGATTACCTGCGTTTATGGATTATTGGAAAATGGGCCTTTACGTATGTTCGGGCCCACCTCCAAATTAGTAATCGGGTTTGTAAGACTCTAGGTATTACGACGACACACTATCGACGGTTTCGGTTAGCAACTATCAAGTACTTAACAGTTCTATCGGGGTACGACAATAAACATTTAATCTCATAAATGTTTACGTCCTCGGAGTGTACCCTGAACAGTTTCTGCCGCGTGTTAAAGCTGGCAGAGCAATGCTTTCGAGACCTCGGCGCAGTCGGTCTTTATCGAGAGGCCAGCGGCAGGAGATTTTGGAAGGAGGATTCGGCGCGCGGCGCGACCATATTTTCCCAAAATCTAGAAGGGGGCATCCTCGCTTCATACGACCGGAGAAAATGATTATTCATTTGTTTGAATAATTGTTGCACTTTCTTTTGCATCGTTACAAACTGCAATTTTTATGTGAAAATGGGAAACAAGACACAAAGATGTTCTGGCGTTTTAAAAAGTAGTTAAGATTAGTAACTTAACTACTTTCTAGTTAACTACTGCCCAGCTCTGTTTGACTCTTTTTTGTGAAAACAATATATGTATAATTCGTTATTGAAATCTTGAACTTCACAGTACTATAAATTATAAACAACTTAGAGATAAATAATAAGAACCGTTACTTCACATCTCTTAATTTCTTTGAAATTATTTTTACTCTGTGGTAGTTTTAGTGATTATGGCCTTTTATAATAACCCAACAGTTGATATAATTTGCATACGATGCAGTTTGGTAGTTATGAGATATTATTAGCAAACTAACGTTTATTGCTGCTAAATAAAGTACCTGAGTCGTTGTTTAGTCATTCATTGTAGAACCTACTATTCAAATTGTCTAGAGTCCGATATAAATACTATACGCAATGGGGAACACCAGCTTAATCGAACTCGCAGCTTTTAGTAGTATAATATCAGGCACAAATGTAATATGTATCATATGCTACATAAAAAATTTGATTGTGTTGGAATAAGCGAGAAATCTCCAATCGAAAAGTTAATAAAATCTAGAATGCCAAAGCGCGTCTAACGTTGCCGGGTGTGACGTACAATTCCATGAAATTATTCCGATTGTCCCTCCACACTCCATCTGCTGCGCGAATAACGATAATTGTCGCTGCCCAAAATGAATAAAGTGGGGACGGAATCAGCGTGTTAGCGTATGCTCATGTCCCTTCCCAACTTTCGGAACAATACGGCACAGCGCTCATTTAAATTATGCATTTCAGAGATACAAGCTTTGGCATTTAATTTTGACTAAATGAAGTCTCAAATCCAAAAAGCGAAAGTTACGGAATTTGTTTTGAATAGTGAATTATTGATTAAAATCATTTTTAAATTTTGCGGGTTTTCCCCATTTAAAAAATTTAATGTGAAAGCAATTTTGTTTTCTTTGTTTGTGTTCTCTTCTTTCGTGTTTTAATGGAGACTGTAGAATATATTTTAGATTTTTGAATACCCATTCAACTATTTTCAAGTAATTTAGTGCCTCTGCCTACTAAGTGTATAATGTCTATTTATTCTCTTACTGCCAACTAATTTGCATGATGTCGGATTTTTATTTCACTTTTTTATTACTTCAATAAACATTTTTTTAGGGCAAAGGTACAGGTTCTGGCCATCGAACGTTGTTGTATGGTAATGCAATTTTGCTTCGACATTTAAATAGCGACATGGTATGTATAATGAATTCACTGGCATGACTGGTAAATATGTGTGTTAATTTAGTTTTTAGCATGCTTATCAACTAGTTCAAGTAATGATAAATTAGCTTTTGATGTCGGCTTACAAGAACATAGTCAGGGTGAAGCATGTTGGTGGACAGTTCATCCTGCAAGTAAACAAAGGTAAACTGATTGATTTTCTGTTGGCAAAAGTAACATCATAATCTTCAGGTCAGAAGGTGAAAAAGTTCGAGTTGGTGATGATCTTATATTAGTTTCTGTTGCCACTGAAAGATATTTGGTAAGTGTAAAAGGGCTAAATGAAATCTGCATATATTTAACGTGCATTTTGTAGCATACAACCAAAGAAAATGAAATATCAATTGTGAATGCGAGTTTTCACGTTACCCATTGGTCTGTTCAACCATATGGTACCGGAATGTCTCGTATGAAGTATGTTGGATATGTTTTTGGGGGAGATGTTTTAAGATTCTTCCATGGTGGAGATGAGTGCCTTACAATACCATCAACATGGTCAAAAGATCCTGGTCATAAGTATAAAAATATGTGTTGTTAGTTAAGGTGCTTCGTATACAATATTTTTTTGCAGTATTGTTGTATACGAAGGTGGTAGTGTAATGTCTCAAGCACGTTCGTTGTGGCGTTTAGAACTAGCTAGAACAAAATGGGCGGGTGGTTTTATAAATTGGCATCATCCAATGAGAATTAGACATTTAACAACTGGTAGATATTTAGGGGTGAATGAAAATAATGAACTTTGTCTTGCGGGAAGGTAATTAAATAAATAAGTTTTTTGAAATTTGGAATAATACATGAATTTTAGAGATGAAGCTACAACTGCTACTTCAACATTTTGTCTTCGACAAGAGAAGGACGATCAGAAAGTTGTACTAGAAGATAAGGATTTGGAAATAATTGGCACAGCTATTATAAAATATGGAGATTCTACTGTTATTGTACAGCACTGTGAAACAAGTCTTTGGCTGTCTTATAAGGTATGGACTGTTACCGCAAGTGTATTATGTAGCTGTGTAGAATTTTTTACGGATTTTTTGTTTGGAGAACATGTATGTAGTAGGGTTTCCTACTCGTCTAATACAACAGAGTCCTTCACCATTTTGACAACTTCAAACAACAAAAACTTTTTTTTTTTTTTTTAATGGAATACCTCAATTTTTGTTACATTTTTTAATTCCTCAATAAAAATGGACCAAATCATGTAATAAGAGCAATTTTCTTATTGTTAACTGTATATTTCTATTCCAATTTTGATTATTTTTGAAGCATCTAAAATGGTTCTATAAACAATTTTATTTTGAAAACACCGAAGACATAAAAGGCCAAAATAAATTAAATTTTAAGAAATTTGAAATTTCTCAGGTCTCGGTACCTGCTCTGGAGCAACCCAAACCCTTACATACAATTTACAAAGGAATTTAACCAAGTGGGTATACCAAGAGGTATACATATTCATAAATATCAGATACCTGAAGTACCGCACCAATAAAATGTAAAATATTACCCCAATATAACTTGTTTTCACAATGATAATCATATTACCGGCCAACAGAAACTTTCGTGTTGTCCCGGTCGCTTTACCGATTGGTTGCTTTACAGAAGTGTAATAATTGAGGGTAAAAAATAGGAGAGTGTGCTTGTTCCTATACAATTTATTCTCTTGCTCCTGTTTGTAGATATACCTCCTTTTCCTTTTCTTTTTTTCTTCGTCACATTTCTGGTATAGCCATTCTTTTCTTCTCCCCCTGTTGTATTTGGCTAGGTTGTTTGCTATGGCATTTTTTTATAATATCCTCCAGTTTTGACCATCTCCCGTCTAAGTTATTGTCTTGGAGTATTTGGTGATTGTCTTTACAGTCTCTATCTAAAGTTTATTTGTATTTTAGGCCTACTTCTTCTCTTTGCAGATCCCTCATTTCATAGTTGAGTCTCCTTTGGTGGTACTTTTCGTTTTTCGGGTGCTGCAGACTCTTTATTTCTTCTATGACTAACATATGTTCTGAGTCTACATCGGCTCTTCTATAAGTTCTCATCATCTGTCCGTCCAATCCGACTCTCTCTATGCGTTCTTTGTTGCCCTTTGTTGCTGCCCTTCTGGTCTCCAGATGTCCCTCCCTCTAGTCCCAGACATAGACCACATCATTTACTACTAGTTTCTAGTATCCCATTCTAATCCGACTGCCCTCGTTCCTTTTCTCCTCAGCTAGTTTCTTAATACTGTTTTGTGTTTCTCTTTCCACCTGAGTCATATCATTTTCTATTTCAATTTTCGTTCCCCTCGGCCTGTGTTTCACCTTCTTAATCTCCGTTTTCGATGACCAATTCTCTATTTTAGCTAAAACAGCTCTTTTGGAATCTTTTCCCAGTGTGAAAGCTTCTTAGATTCTTGGTTCGATATGCAACTTCTCTCTAATTACCTTTTGGGTCTTTACTGGGCTCTAATTCTTTAATTATGATATTAAGCTTCCTTTTCTCTCTTTCTTGTTTGTTTATCTTGTCCTCCATCCCCGTAATCCTTTCTTCTAGTACCTCTCTTTCTTTTTTCCTTTGTTCTTCCTTCCTCTTCGTCTCTCTAATCTTTCTAAATTCTTCTTTTAGTTCATCGTTCTTCTTGTTAAATTCTGCCTTCAATTCTTCCTTCATCTCATCCAGTTTTTGTATAATCACTTCCATTTCTTCTTGTGGTCTCTTTTGCTGCGCAGGCCTTTATATCTCGTTGACCTCATAAAAATGGTGTAGGTACAAAATAAAATTTCCGTAGTAGCCCATTATTACTTAAGTCAAGAAAATTCATGGTTAACGTCCCTTTTACTTCTATAATTTTTCATAACAAAATTAATATTGCAAAGACCTGAAGAATTCGAAACAGCAATACTGCTATATTTATAGGTACCTACTTTTGAAGTGGGTAGGCAAACATCCTTACTGTCAATGATGGCCCATTTTTAAAAAAGTTGGATGGTCAATTTCACCATGTGGTTAAGTTAAACAGTACAGTAGGTATGTTTTATTTATAGTCTTATGAGACCAAGAAAAAAGGTGTTGGCAAAGTGGAAGAGAAACAAGCAGTCTTGCATGAAGAAGGAAAAATGGATGATGGTCTTGATTTTAGCAGAAGTCAAGAAGAAGAATCTAGGACAGCCAGAGTTATTCGTAAATGTAGTTCGCTGTTCACAAAATTTATAAAGTTTGTTTAGTTTTTTATTTTCGATTTTCATCTTACTACTTTTCCAACTATTGCAGTGGTTTAGAAACATTGCAGCTAAATAGAAGGCATTCTATGTTTTTCATGTCTGTAAACTTGACAGAAATGGTTAAATGTTTGGAAGATCTTATAAATTACTTTGCTCAACCTGAAGATGAAATGGGTAATTTTCTAATGCTTTAAAAATAATGATCGTGAATTATAAATTATTTTGTTTTCTTCTAGAACATGAAGACAAACAAAATAAGCTGCGTGCATTGCGGAATAGGCAAGATTTATTTCAAGAAGAAGGAATCTTAAATTTAATATTAGAAGCAATTGATAAAATAAATGTAATTACTTCACAAGGGTTCTTGGCTGGTCTTGCGGGTGATCAGAGTTGGGAAATGATTTCGGGTTATCTTTACCAACTGTTAGGTACATACAGAAGTTTTGTATTAAAAAGAACTAACGCAATATTGGTTTTTCAGCTGCTATAATTAAGGGCAACCATACCAATTGTGCACAATTTGCTAATTCAAATAGACTTAATTGGTTGTTCTCTAGGTTGGGCTCACAAGCGTCTAGTGAAGGTACAGGAATGTTGGATGTGCTGCATTGTGTTTTAATAGACTCTCCGGAAGCTTTAAATATGATGAGAGTATGTTGGCAGTCATTATAAAATTTAAAATTTGAATGTTTTCTATTTTGCAGGATGAACATATAAAAGTTATAATATCGTTGTTAGAGAAACATGGGCGTGATCCCAAAGTCCTCGATGTGCTTTGTTCACTTTGTGTAGGTAATGGAGTAGCTGTCAGAAGCTCACAAAATAATATTTGTGATTTTTTATTGCCTGGTAAAAATTTGCTTCTTCAAACTCAACTGGTTGATCATGTTGCAAGGTACATTTTATAATTATGTTTTGTTGAACTGAACAATTTTGATGCATTTTTGTTAAAATCATGTTTGGTACCCTCTCATTTTTAGTGTTCGGCCAAATATATTCGTAGGTCGAGTAGAGGGTAGTGCAATATACCAAAAATGGTATTTTGAAGTTACTGTCGATCATTTAGAACAAACAACACACATGATGCCTCACCTGCGTATAGGCTGGGCAAATGCTAAAGGGTAAGTAGAGTATTTGTATTTTGCTAAACATCAGGCAGGTTTATTATTAGTAGATAGTTTAGATTTCGTGGCTAGAGGTATTTTGGATCATAAACAGACTGAAATTAGAAAACCCTAGAGAGTGGGGGAAAATATTGTACATATATTAAATGTATACAGGATAGAGAAAAGGGCATACAAGAACTTATATAAAAGGAAAAAGGAAGAAGCAAGAATCAAGCTACTGCATGAAATAGAAAAGGTGAAGTCAGAAAAAGAGATATGGAATATAATAAATAGAGAGAAGAATCAAGGAAGAGAGATAGATGGAAGAATTACAATGAATGATTGGAAGAGGCATTTTATGAAGGTACTGGGGGGGGGGCGGAGGGGGAGAGAGAAAATGATAATAATGACACCAACGAAGACACAAATAAAGAGGTACAAGTGAAGACAATAAAACTGGAGGAAGTCAGAGAAGTGGTAAGCAGATTAAAAAGTGGAAAAGCTGCAGGGGTGGACGAACTACAAAATGAAGTATGGATATATGTAGGTGAGGAAACACTTGAAATGATAAGGAAGATATGCAGTGGGGTATGGGAAGGCAAAGGTTTTCCAGAAAGGTGGAGGGAGGGACTGCCAATAAGAAAGAAAGGAGAGGGGAGGGAAACAACAGATCACAGAGGAGTGACACTGATGCCAACAGCATATAAAATATATGCATCAGTACTGGCAAACAAATTGGAAGAAGAATTAGAGGAGAAGAATATAATGCCAGAAGGACAAACGGGATTCAGGAAGGCAAAAGGTACAATGGAAAATATTTATACACTGAATCACGTAATAGGAAGAGAAACGAAGAAGAAGGGAGGGAAAATAATTGCATACTTTGTAGATCTAATGGAAGCATTTGACAGGATACACAGAAAAAAATTATTTGAGATGTTGGAAAGAAAGAATATAGGAAAGAACTTAAGAGAAAGAATACAGGAAATATCTAAGGGAACAAGAAACAGGATAAGGGTGGGAGGACGGCTAAGCGAAGTATTTTGAACGGAGAGAGGAGTCAGACAGGGGTGTCCCCTGAGCAAGTACTTGTTTAACATCTTCATGTCAGATTTAGAAGAGGTAATGGGAAAGGGACGGGCAGGAGGTGTGATAAAAGGGGAAAAATATTGGACACTAGCATATGCGGATGATATATGTAGGTCCTCTTGGCAAAGGAAGAGAAAGTACTAAAGGAGATGCTGAGAAGAATGGAAAGATATTTGGAGAAGAAAGAACTAGTACTGAACACAGAGAAGACTAAAATTATAAGATTCAGGAAAGGGGGGGGGGGGGGGGAAGAAGTCGAATAGAGAAGTGGGAGTGGAAGAGGCAAGAGTTGGAGGAGGTGGGGGAGTTTAAATATCTAGGATTCACTTTACAAAAGAGCAGGTATGGGGAATAGGAAATAGGAATTTTGAGGGCGACTGGAAAAGAAGAGTAAAGTTGTTTGACGCATTGGTGAGCAGCGTAGCCATGTATGGAGCAAAAATTTGGGGGTGGGAAGAGAGAGAGAAGATAGAGGGGATCCAGGAAAAGTACATAAGATGGACACTGGGCTTAGATTGGATAACGCCAGGATACATGGTAAGAGATGAAACAAACAGAAAAACTAAGAACCAGGGCAGGAAAGAGAGCCATGAAATATGAGGAAAAGTTGAGAGGTGGGGGCGGGAACGAATTAGCCAGGCAGTGTTGGGAAGAGGTACGGAAGGGAGGAAGAGAAAAATTGAAATGGGAGGAGAAGCGAGAGAACTTTTATCAGGAGCGAGACTATGCAGCAGAAGAAGTGGAGAACTTGAGAACAGCAGGATGGAACATGGTGAGAGAGGTAGATTAGAAAGACAGGCAAATATAAGTGCAGGATAAAGAAATAAGGACAGAGGGACTGCCGAGATATCTACAGAGTAGGGGCAGGGAAGAGAAGATAATAAGAGTGGCAAGGTTTAGACTGGGAAATGAGATGAGAGGTGGAAGGTGTTGGGAAAGCGAAGACAGAAGAATGTGTAGGGTATGTGGGGCGGAGAAGGAGACATGGGAACATGTGTTAGAGAGGTGCTGGTGAAGAGAGAACACAGAACAGGTGAGAGTGGAGATGATACTGGAGGAAAGTGGAAGAGGAGAGAAGTGGATGGAATTGATACAGAGGGGAAGGAAGGAGAGGGAGGGTTAATTATACATAAATGGGAATTAGATAGGTCGAAATTAATTGTGAGGAGTTTATTTAGTTTTGTTTGTTCCATTCATTTATTTGTTTATTTGTTTATTATGAATTGTAATCCCAAATGGGAAGCAATAAATCCATTATCTATCTATCTAACTCCCCTTACTCGTCTAAGGTATTTCATTTTGGCTGCTTGTATGATTTTTTATTTTTTTTTCAATGCTGGTAGTTCCACTATTTTTAGGGAAGTTAATTATTTGTGCTGTTATACTAAAGTTGCTTAATTGCCTTTAGATATGTACCTTATCCTGGAGGAGGAGAAAAGTGGGGTGGAAATGGAGTTGGTGATGACTTGTATTCATATGGTTTTGATGGAGCATTTTTGTGGTCTGGTGGTCGGAGCACTCAAGTGGTGAACAATCCTCGAGAACCATATATTAGAAAAAGTATGTTGAAGATGCTTTCTGTTCAGACATTTCCTTTTACCATAAATTTTATAGATGATGTTATCGGTTGTGCATTGGACCTAACTATACCAGTAATCTCCTTTACTTTTAATGGAACATCCATTAGAGGTAGCTTCAGAAACTTCAATTTAGATGGAATGTTTTTTCCAGTGATCAGTTGTTCTTCGAAATTAAGGTACGGAACTTTGTCAGGATGTGACGGCAGACGGGGCTCACCTGACAAAACCCTATTGAAAATGTGAAAATAAACAATATATTAAATGAAACGTCAGGATGACACCAGCCAGGTGAATTTCGTCTGTGCACACTGAGATCTTAACTTACCTCAATGAGTTCTTGACATCCTGTTAAGTAACAGGTATCATAACAACCTTTGTCGGATCTTACACATGGGCTAGAGGTAATTTTCCTTACATGAAATGAAATCCAGTTATCCTTGTACCCTATCCTTTATTTCCTATATCTATACAATATCTCAGCACTTCCCCTCCAAGTGTGTATTATAAATAAGTACCCAGTGTTATCAAATACATAAAGCATCAATTCCTACATTCAACATCCTGCCTACCGACACCAGTTATTCATACAAAATTATAGACACCACTTTAATACAAGATCAATACACAAATGTTACAAATTGCTCTTAGCTCACCCATACGGTTAACCATAATCCAAGTCTACAATTAATGAAGATGAAGGAATGCAACGCCGGTTGATCACCCATTATTCTCACTTGATAGTTATTTCGGCCCACTCCAATAACCATAATAATTCTGCTTCTACCATATGTAATAAACTTATGTGCCACTTTTCACTTTATTAATTTAAACCAAACTAGTTACTTGACTCTATATCACCAATTATTCAACACAAACTGCCACCCCTCTTTAGCCCTTGCTAATTCCTAACTACCTCGACCGCTACACATGACTTCTGATGTTCAACTCATTTTACTTCCCCTGGATCTCCCCTTTTTATCACCTTGCATGACACTGCCCATGAAAAACAGGCGTGCTTTTCCCTAATGCTCTCAACCACCGTTTCCATGGAAAACATGGCTGTTTGCTTTCCCGGATAGGCTGTGGCGTAACGCCCATGGAAATCCTGATTAGTTGCTTATTTCTGATAGGCTACAAAATATGGTTACCCGGGGAAACGGAATAACATCAGTTCCCCCTAACCCTGGTGATTTATGTACTTGTTTGTGTAATTCACTAAGTATCATTCGTGACAATAGCCCTTTTATGAAATGAATTTGGTTAATCATCCTTACTTCAAATGCGTGCTGTTAAATCGGTTTTAGACCTAAGAACATGGTTGTGGCTTCCGCCAGTCTGTCTGGTTTTCCCATTAGGTGCCTTTCTTGTTTCGTTTAATATGACAATTATGAGTACAAATCGCCCTATTACTTTCCCTAAACCTTTTAGTGTTCGCGTGCAGCTGTGCCTACTTTGCTTAATAAAACGCAATGATTCCACTGTGGAAATTTGTATGAGTCATCCTTCCTTAAACACTCTGAATTTCACAATATCTCTCAATTTTGATGCAACTTGTAACTTTTATTAAATAAATATTGCATTTATTTCTAGACCGTAAGTTCTTGAAATCGAATTTAAAGTGGCCCCGTTACAAGGACATATTCAATTATGCAAGAAACAAACACAGCTTTATTTTTTCTTGTGTTATTTTATAGAAGATTATTATATACTTGACATCTGATTATCTTATATCTTATTCACATTTACCTTCTTTGAAACTAGACTGATGATGTTTATAATTCAGAGGCAGCATTAAACGTAAACTCTTAGGAACGTGGATTAACATAATTTACATTTAAAAGACAATAGGAAATAAGCGTTCTTGATTCTTACGTAAAATGTATTTGCAGTTGTCGTTTTCTTTTGGGAGGAGATCATGGGCGGCTTAAATATTTTCCGCCGGAAGAGTTTTCTCCTTTGGTCGAAAGTCTGCTGCCTCAACAAATTTTAAGTTTAGAACCCTGTTTTTACTTCGGAAATTTAAATAAATGTGTTTTGGCTGGTCCTTTGCTTGTAGAAGATGACACAGCATTTGTTCCAAATCCTGTTGATACATCAATGGTAATTTTTTGCACCACTATTGTACCAACTTCAGATTGCTGTTAAAAAATTTTGTAGATTACATTGCCGACATATGTTGAATCTATTAAAGAAAAACTAGCGGAGAATATTCATGAAATGTGGGCAATGAACAAAATTGAAGCTAGCTGGCAGTGGGGTGACCATAGAGACGATTTACGACATATACATCCGTGTCTTGTTCCGTTTGATAAACTGCCCCCAGCAGAAAAACGCTATGATTCACAACTGGCAGTTCAGACTTTAAAGTAAGTAGTAATATTAATAAATGGCTGAGTGAAAATTAGTATAAACATATATTTTATAAAGAACAATACTGGCTTTGGGTTATTACATTACAATGGATAAACCCCCATCTCGTATCAAAACTCTTCGACTTCCTAATGAGCCGTTTATGCAAGCAAATGGATACAAGCCTGCCCCCCTTGATCTGAGTGCCATTACCTTGACACCAAAAATGGAAGAATTGGTGGATCAGTTGGCAGAAAACACGCATAATTTGTGGGCGAAAGAACGAATTCAGCAGGGCTGGACATATGGTCTTAATGAGGTAAGGTTTCATTTTCAAATTTTTTTGTATAAATACAGTAGAGTAGAGCCTCGGTAATTTATGAAACAAGCAATTTCTTAAAGTTTTTTATTGGAATGTACCGTTTCTATATCACTTTAAAATTACGATTTTGCGAATCATGAATGAAACTCTACGATACCCTAATGAATATTCTCTATTGTTGAAGGACTCAGATATGTTACGCAGCCCACATCTTGTGCCGTATGCAAAAGTTGATGATGCTATTAAAAAAGCAAATAGAGATACTGCATCCGAAACAGTGCGAACACTTCTCGTTTACGGATACAATTTAGATCCCCCAACGGGAGAGCAACATGAAGGTAATGAAATTAATACACGAGGGTAATGTAACTTGAATTATTTTTTTGTTATAGCTCTTTTAGCCGAAGCTAGCAGGTTGCGTCAGGCTGCGTTTAGAACTTACAGAGTGGAAAAAACTTACGCTGTCAGTTGTGGAAAATGGTATTTTGAATTTGAAATTCTGACTGCAGGACCCATGAGAGTTGGCTGGGCAAGAGGTGACTGTGCTCCTGGTTGTATGTTAGGAGCTGATGAAAATACATGGGCATTTGATGGATACAATGTAAGGCAACATTAAATTAAACGTTTTCAATGACAAACTCAAGATGAACTGTAATAATTCATATTACCTAGACAATAATAAGCACGAAGTATATAAAATATTAAATTTGTCATAGAAAAATTGTTTTAAAGTTTAAAACGAAGGCAATTTTACAATCTCATAGTAATAGTGAATTGCTTAGCTCTCCGAATAAACATGTTTTGTTTTATAAAAGTTACAGGAAAATAACTATCACCAGATTATGTAACTATAAGATGGATAAAACAGTAACATTAAATTGTTTGTGACAGTTAGAAAACCTTTATAGGCCTTAAATGGTGGAATTATTTATTACTGCTCCCTTGGTAATTGTCATCACCTAAGATTCGTCACCGAAAGTACCAAAGACCTTATAAATATCGTTAAAAACTTACAGCATTGTTTTTGTATAACCTAACAGAAGGTGTACATTGTCACTGCCACTTTATAAAGTGTATACAGTTCCCTCTGATGGACCTAACTATATTTGTAAACTTTCGTATTTCGCATTTTAAGAGTCAAAGTCATCATCATAAAGTTTTCAGTCCGAAGACTGGTTGGACTCGTACCTCCATCCTTTCATATCCTGAGCTAACCTACGCATTTCCCAAAAAGTTGAACATCCTACATCCCTAACTATTTGAGAGCAGTAGTCTAATCTGGGCCTACTATCTTCCATAAATTTCGCTTTTCTCCAACTCTTTCTAATACCTCTCTGTTGTTAACCTTATCTATCCACGGTATCTTCATCATGCGTCTATAGCACCACATTTCAAATGCTTCTAATTTTTTCCTATCCGCTTCTCCTATAGTCCAAGTTTCGTACCCGTATAATGCCGTACTCCATACATACTTTTTTAAGAGCCTCTTCCGAGTTTCTACATTTATTATTTCTGAGCATAATAGTTGTTTCTTTTTATTAAATGCAACTCGGCCCTGCGCTATTCTTTCTTTTATATTTCTAGAGCTCCTACCATCGCGAGTTATTTGACTTCCTAAATAGCAGAAATCTGAGACTCCTCTATCTTTTCGTTTCCAATTTGTATTTTCGTTTTAGTCCTATTTCCACGCCCCCTTTACACCAAAATCTTGGTTTTCTTTTTATCGATTTTCATACCATAGGCCACCGTCAAATCTACAAATCCTATATAGGCGCTTTTTCCCTTTTCTATTGTTCTACTAAATGAAAAATGTCCTTTCAAATAGTATAGTACAAACCGAGGAACCAGGCAAATATTTGTCATTGTTAACGAGAGTGCCCAGTTGCCTTAATAGGTAAAATGCCAATTATTTGAGGTTATGGTGTCAACAATAAATAAATTGTGGTGACTGCCCGATATATAAGGAAAATTGTTTTATAGAAGTTTTATAAGAAGAACTGAAAGAAGCATGCATTACTGAAAGTGTCACAAGTTTCCTAAAAGTTCTTAACATCAACAGTAGTGCCTAAGGAGTGGTCACCATTACCATTAAAAAACCTAGTACCATAAGTTATATTAAAAAGTTGCCAACACCATTACATAGTCTAAAGGTTTTATAAGCCACAAGGGAGGTGATGATTATTTTATAAAACTACTGATGGAGCAGTAATGAATGCAACGGTTAGAAAAACATAAATAACCTTAGGTTACTCGCGATATTGTTGAAAACCTTTCATATAACTAATCCTCACTTTATATAACTTAAAGGAACCGAAAATGTTTATTGGGCCTCTGCTGTATACTGGGTGATTCAAATTGGTGCTCATTAATGTGCCGCCGTTGAGAAATCGGATTTATCAGTTGTGGTCGAAAAACAAAAAAAATCCCCTTTTGGTTTTTGCCATGTAACTCGACCATTTGACCTTGTATCGGAAAGACATAGATACATTATTGGAGCATTTCTCATGGATTTACTGAAAAACGTTTTATTTCGGTCGGGTCATCATCAACTTCATTTTTTTTATGGACGCCATTTTTGTCTTACACTTTATTGAAAGAAGCATATGTTTCTGGTTTCATTGATATACAACTTGTTCATATTATATCGACTTTTCTTGACCAAAAAAAAAAACTGAAATATCGTCTAATCGGGCAAATACCTATTAAAACACTGAATGCGGTTATATTCGCTTTGGGCAGTGAAAGGGTTAATAGATTTTTTATTATGTGACAAATTCTTATGAATGTTATTTTGCATAAATAGGTTAACAAGGTACATGGAGGTACTTTTGAAGCTTTTGGAATTAGGTATAAAGTGGACGATGTTATTGGTTGCTTCATAGATCTGTTTGATCACACAATTAGTGAGTTTATGAGATGTATCTGTAGGTTTTTTGACTTTTATGTAAATATTTCGATAAAAGTCTGTATTTGGGAATGTGCGCATTCACTGTTAAACGTGAGAAAAACAATTTCAGCATTGAACACCACGCGCCTTTTAGTGTTAAAACCAGTCAGGTCAGACTTGTAGGAGGCCCTCTTTATCTTCGAAGAGAATAATATTATACTCGCCATTGGATTATACGAGCTGCTGAATAGTGTTTGGTAACGACGATATAAGTAGTAAGAGAAAACAAGCTATAAATATCCGAGCATGCGCTTAAAGAGTGCCGCACTACGATTAAGAGGGCCTCCTCAGACTTGTGTGATCTAACATAACCTAGCATGGTTGGAAGCTGTTTTTCTTGCATATGCTGGTAAGTATGCACATTTTCCAAATATGTATGTACTTTTATCATAACATGTACTTTGGTACTTAATGTTGTGAAAGTAAATTTTTCTTACGTTTTGTTGATTGCATTGTGAATGTGTATATTTATTTACCTTCAAAAATGCCCAGGCAAATTTTAAAATATGTATATGAATAGTATTTGCTAGTTCATATTATCAGAGCATGAAATATGATGTAATTTAATAAAAGGAAAATGTGAGGTGAACATTCTGGCTATTTAAATATAACTATATGTTGCTCACGTTTTGATCAAATAAATCATTTTTTTGTTTAGAAAACATGATCTAGCAACTTTACTTCATCAGACACGAGTTGCAATTTTATTGATTCACTCACTTAGTTTCAATTGTTGTCTTTGTAAACTTTCTTTGGGAAAAATGGACCCCGAGCAACGTGTGAACTCTAAACTTTGTTCCAATCATGGAAAAAGTCCAAAAGAAACGCACGAAATGTTAATATTAGCTTATGGAGATTCTGTAGTAGAAAATAGGTAATCCTCAAGACTTAAAATTGTTTAATTTTGAAAACGTTTTGAATGGATTGCTGAAAAGGAACTTTGTATCGTGCATAGATGAAAACATCTCAAAGATATTCAAATGGTAGCAGCAAACAAAAGCTTGACCATTCGGGCAGTAACTGATGATCACATCTCAATAAATTTACACATAAAAAGTTCTAAACAAATCCTTTCTTGATTAAAAATCTACATATTAAAATTATTGTCGTTTATTCAGACTTTTCCATTTTTTGCTGGACACGGTTGCTTTAATGTTTTAAATGGAACACCCAATATGTTATTGCACATTTCAATTGCTTGATTAATTTTAGGACAAGTTTGTTACAGATTCCATATATCCAAAATTGATAGTTTTTGAATTCTACTCAATTTTTACTGAATTTTTAAAGAGTAATTTTTAAAATTCTATATCTTAAGATGAATAAACGTTGTGAGGGAGAAAATCCAAACCTGATGTACTCTCGACTCTTAGTCAGTGCTGTGATAAAACTGTCAATATGTTACAGGATGTCTAAAACCTTGTCAATATGTCAGACTTTTTCGAGACACCCTGTATTCTAAAAAAACATGTATTATGTAGAAATTGCTGAAAAACAAATTTGTATTATTTTGTAGGCATCAGTGGTTGTTTTGTTAATCAAACCAGGAATCAAATACAGTGGCGTCTGCTTATAACGAACCTTAAAATTGCACAAAATATTGTTCGTTATAAGCGGAGTTCATTATAAAAGGAAATACAAACATTGCTATTAATTACGGGCGTGTTTTTAGCTCTTTCATAAACGGTTCGTTTTAACAAGTAATTCGTTATATGCGGACACTACTGTATTCAATTTTATATAAAATTAATAATTTTATGCGTTTATCTCAAAAATACGTAAGTTTATGTACATGGGAGTGTATACTCAATTCTCAATTGAAAGATATTTCAAAAGGAATTTGATGATACCATAAAAGAAATAGCGTTCTGTTTGAAAGGCAAAAGTTATTGTGGTTTAACCGTTTGACAAGTCCTTGAACATACAAATCATATCAATAGTTATATCATAGCACTGACTACTTTGAGTCGAATGGTTTGAATTTTGTCTCTCGCAACATTTATCTATCTTAAGACACAGAATTTTAAAAATTGTTCTGCATCTGTCAAAATATAGAAATAATTGAGCATAATTTAAAAACTATCAAGTTTAGAGATGTGGAATCTTTAATAAACTTACCCTAAAATTAATGAAGGCATTGATATGCAATATTATAGGGTGTTCCATTTAAAACAACGAAGCAAGTGTGTGCCGATCGAAAATGGCACACCCTGTATAAATGACAATAATTTTTAAACGTGAAGACTTTGAGAAGGGATTTGTTTAAAACTTTCCCCTCAAATGTATAATAAAGGCAGTAGAGGAGAATCCCAGAGCGCTTGGCCACCTTGTATAGAAAACTAATCTTTTTTGCAACTTTCTATCAACATAATCGCAATTAGATTTAAAATTTAAGACCGAATACATAATGAAAACTGTGTATTTGATAAACAAAGAACTGGCAGAAACTGAGGAGATGCGAGAGCCAATCGAGCAAATATGACCCATCATTATAGATAGATTCGGCAGCATTTTTCATGTCTTCTTAGATTAATATTGTGTTTCTATCTATTGCATTAAACTCAGCCTCTGGGAAAATCTTTTTCTGACACTGTATATGAAATATTAAAAGGCATATATGCATTTACAGGATCATTACAAAAGAACGCAGTAGTTTTAAATGCAAATATCTTCTTATGTATACTAAGGGAAACCACGCAGTTAAACTGCCCGAGTTTGCACGCAGCTGAATGCGCAGTGTTTGATCCCTAGAGACTTGTGTGACTGCCTGCGCATATTCAAGGCCATCTCATGCAGTGTGTGTATGAAAAGATATTTGCATTTAAAACAACCATGTCTTCTTGAGACACTAGGTACAAACAATAATTCTAAATTAATTGCTGATCAATATTAATCTCATATTTTTATAAGTCTGTCTTAATGTAGTGTTCTGCCTAAAATTCAATTCTTTTTTTGTGCATTTGTTAGGAAGAAAAGGTATATTTGAATTCTGCAGAATCATTTGGAAAACAGTGGCAAGTTGGTGATGTAGTTGGTGTTTTTCTTGATCTCATAGATCACACAATTAGTAAGATCATAGTTATAAAATAAGTGTGGTTGCATTTTCCCAGCATACACAATGATTATGTCAGAAAAACATTTTCTTTCCCTCAACTCTTTGAAATTAAACCGTTTTAGACACATGGTCTTATGAAATATTCGACTCAAAAGGAACCACCTCTTGAAAACTTTTAGAATACTTAAGGACCACTCTGTATATAAGACTTTGCTAAAAAAATATTGTTGATTAACTGGCTAGTTAACCATGGTACATGAAACTCATTACCAACATGCAAGAATATCGCTTTCTGTTACACGTCGCATCAGTAATTCTTCCACAGCAACCTATCAAAACCATTGTCAAATTGCCGGACAATGTAGTTGATCCCAATAATCGGTTCATTTGCTCGTAAGGTGTTGAATTATACATATGTATATTGAAATTAAAGCAACACCGATACCAGAAGTATCATTGTGAATGTTGGGGTAACGCTTATTAAAAACATTTTTCGCTTTGCAATTTCTCGCTTTTTAACTTAATTTTTATTTCATGCTTATTTTTTGCATGACTATTTCACTCATCGAATTTTAAACCAATCCAAACTCGCCATTTCTGAATATATTGATGTATTACAGCGGAAAAAGTACCTGCTAAAAATTTTATTGGGGGTAAAAAGCCAATGAACTGTTAGCATTCACCAACCTAAATGTTTTTCCAGCGGGAAAATTTTAAAGTTTCCTGGACTACCGTGTGTTACCTAAACAACGCTATAAATACAAATCAAAACGACGGCGACACCACGATATGACAGATATCATAGTCAAGCTGTAATAAATAAAGCTTAACATTTGCAGTCTTTTTCGTGAAATAGTCATGATGAATATCATTCGAGCTTAGATTTTACTTGGCAAAATTTGTCAGTTGTACACTCGAGGTTCCCAATTTCTTTCGTGACATTTTCAAAAATTACTCGACTGAGGTCTCGTAATTTTTATGGAAAATGTCACTCAAGAAATTGACAGGCAACCTCTCGTGACAACTGAAAAATTTTGCCGGCAAAATCTAAGTAAGCTCTTATGATATTACTTATGAAAAAATGATATGGGGAAATTGAAATATAATTATTCAAATTGCAGTGAATCTTCATAATCATGATATGTACTAATCTGAACATATGTACTTCATTAAGTCATAATCTGAACGAAACTCGGCCTCTAGCATACGAGCACATCAAGTTTTTATGGCTCTTTTTTTATCAGAAATTTAATGTAAGCACAATTAGATGTTTGATTGCTTAAGAAGTGATGTTGGTGTCTTTAATTTTTATTTAATTTTAAGTTGCATTTACATTCTGCTGTTTTTTCAAATTCAAATTTTTGCAAAGTAGGTAAACAATTATTCTTTTCCTGCTCATAAGTGCAGGTTTTGAATGCATATCTGCTGCCCAGTGATCCAACCTTGTGTTTGTAACGGTTTGGGTTATACAGACAAACCTTTATAATTCGACCTTTCATAACTCAAATTTCCAATACGGAACTTGAACAAAATTTAGTGGTGACAGCATTTTGGTGTATCGACTCTAGATTTATTTTTATTACTCGAAATCTTCCATATAAGTGAGTGATACTGAACCGTTCAAACAATTACTCCTTAGGCAAGTCCCCGTCAGACATTGAATTATAGAAAAACTAGTTGTTTAGTTGTTTAGTTGTTGTTTAG
Source organism: Xestobium rufovillosum (assembly GCA_963966045.1). Taxonomy (NCBI): domain Eukaryota; kingdom Metazoa; phylum Arthropoda; class Insecta; order Coleoptera; family Ptinidae; genus Xestobium; species Xestobium rufovillosum. The sequence goes on from OZ014498.1 coordinate 14,609,087, forward strand.
TTTGTTTTGAGTTGGTGTTAAAAGCCAGTTATGTCTCAGAAAAGAGTACTAAACATTTTATAAATTAGTGAAAAGTATAAGGTTATCAAGGGGAATGAGAGGGTAAAGGCAATTTTAGAACAAAGCGAAATTTTGTTCTTGAAATGGAACACCTGTACCTAAATTATGTTTACGTATTTGAATAAATTACACATTTGAGGGCAAAACTAAAACATCAAAATACAGAAAACTATCTAACACATGGTCAATAACTCTTCATTATAGTTTCCTGCCATTATTATTTCCACCTTTATTTAACTTAAAGCTTAGTAGCTTAGTACAAAATCTTGTAGTGAACTTGTCACATAGCAAATGGCCTGAGTAGTGTTCTGTTTTATTTATAAGACTGGTTTGTCATTTTTAATATTTTAGCTGAATATTAACAGTTTTGTTAAGCCATGTCATCTGTACATACATGTAGATATTTCAAATATTCTTTCCATAACCTAAAGTCTCGATAACTCGAATTTTTTATAACTTAATAGAAGTTCCAGTTACGTTTAACGTACCTAGTTAATAGTTTTTCACAAGTGTTGCTATTTCCATTGTAGATTATACAAATACAATTATTATACTTCGGAAGAGAAGATTTAATTTTCTATAAAAGAGCCATTGAAATATTGAAATATGACATGATTATCAGATTGGACAGTCATCATCATAAAGTTCACAGTCCGAAGCTGGCTGGTTGGATGTGTACCTCCATCCTTTCCTATCCTGAGCTAGCCCATGCATTTCCCTAAAAATAGAACATCCTACATCCCCAACTATTTGAGAGCAGTAGTCTAATCTGGATCTACCCACCTCTTTTCGCTTTTCCCCAACTCTTTCTAATACCTCCCTATTGTTAACCTTATCTATCTACTGTATCTTCATCATGCGTCTGTGACACCACATTATGTTTTTAAATTATTTAACATCATGTCTGGATTCACCTCGCCATTCTAAACAACTTTTGTTTTTGTGACTTTCAAATTTGAACAATTATTTGTTTGGAAAGAATTCAGCATTAGACCCTACGACATCTCGCAGTTCTGTCAGGGAACCCAATAGATAGGACAAACTACGAGAAAAATGCAATATGTCCACAGCGTGATTTCAGAAGCAGAAAATAATGGTTATTTATGCACCGAGGGCACAAACAGGCGTTTCGTTTATGTCGAAACATAACCCAATTTTTAGAATGTGCTCAGGCTCTAACACGAGTCGGGCCATAAACGCCTGTTTGTGCCCTCGGTGCATAAATAACTATTATTTTTTGCTTCTGAAATCACGCTGTGGACATATTGCATACAGGGTGTTTCATGAAGTTTTCCCGCCGCTCAAATAGCATGTTCTTTTAAGTAAAGAAGTTCTTATGAACATGAATCCCATTCGCAAAAATAAACGAGTTATTCAATTTTTATTTTTTTAAGTGAATTTTATTAATTTACTGTAGATAGTTTCACTTGCGCCATTATTGACTTGGGTCAGTGTTTATTAAACTAGGCTTAAATTGAGAGGCCATGCATGAGTTAAACAGAAGTATTGAAGTTAGGTACCAAAACTGTTGAGAAAAATTGTGCCAAAGCATTTACAAATATTGGGTATGGTGTAACTTTCCAGCATTTGGGAAAGCCACTGAAGAAATATGTATATTTAATAACTTATATTGTGTTTCAAGATTTTATAATATTTTGTTGCTGCTCATGAATTATGTTTGTGTGTATTACAAGTCAAGGTTTATTTGTTGAACTTAATGCATGTTTGTGTGTGTTTTTTGTTAGCTTGACATGTTATGTGATTGGCTCAAACAGGTGTTACAAAAAAGTAGGTCATGCTGTTAACCACAGATTATCTGGCCGAAAATAATGGGACTTTCCTTAAGCCATTTTTCATTTAGGCTTCTTTCTTTCAAGATACAGGGTGTTAAAGTTAAAATTTAAAAAACTATTTACGATTTTACGATATTCCATTGAAATTTTGTACAACATTTTTTCATATACCGGCACAATGTTTGTGTAATTTTGATCAAAAGAATTGATGTGCGGGCGGAAGAAAGGGGGGTTGTTATACCCGTTGACCCCCCATCTTTTCCCTGCGCACGTCTATGGTTCAAAGGTATTGTTTTTTATACCAAGTGTTAATTTCTTTAATTTTTTTCACTCTTGTAAAATTTTTATTTAGGGTAGGGCCTGGTTTACGAGATGTTGCAACTCATTTGACTATGTGTTGTTGATCCACTCGCTGTTTAAATCTCCCAATATTTCTTAGGTGACGAACTAAGCTAGAGAAAAATGTCGTTGGATGGATATGTCCCTGCATAGCGTCTAAGCTTCAGAAAAATGCCCCAAGGTGGTACCTTTTTTATTAATAATTATTTTACCAACTTAACGCCTTCCTGTCTTTCTTTTCAATGCTAATTTGGCTGTTAGACGCTATGCAGGAACATGTCCGAATCGATACCATCCAAGGGAATTTTTTTGAAGCTTAGACATTATGCAGGAACATATCCATCCAAGGACATTTTTCTCGAGCTTAATTCGTCACCTAAGAAAAATTGGAAGATTTAAGCAGCGAGTGGATCAACAAGTCATAGTCAAAGAGTTACATCTCGTAAACCAAGTCCTGAATCAAAATTTTACAAGAGTGAAAAAAATAAAAGAAATGAACGCTTGGTATATAAAACAATACCTTTGAACCATAGACGTGCGCCGGGAAAAGTTGGGGGGTCAATGGGCATTACAACCCCACCCCCTTTCCTCCGTTCACGCATCGATTTTTTGGATGAAAATTACACAAACATTGTGCTTGTATATGAAAAAATGTACAAAATTTCAACTGAATGTCGTAAAAAAGAAAGGAGTTATTCACAAAAATATTTTTTTAAATTTTAACTTTAACACCCTGTATCTTCAAAGAAAGAAGCCTAAATGAAAAATGGCATAAGGAAAGTCTCATTATTTCCGGCCATATAATCTGTGGTTTAATGACTTGACCTACTTTTTTGTAACAACCTGTAGATAAAAAAATTATTAAGTTGATGTGCATATTTGTGAAGGTTTTTCCTTAAATGGTGAACTTCTAATGGACACTTTGGGTGGTGAATCAACCTTTGCTGACGTTCAGGGTGACAGTTTTGTTCCTGCTTTTACGTTGGGTGTTGGACAAAAAGCTCGGCTTATTTTTGGTCAGGATGTCACCATGTTGAAATACTTTACTACTTGCGGGTTACAAGAAGGATATGAACCATTTTGTGTGTGAGTACTCATTATGATTTTTTTCACATTTAGCATGTCAGTAATCTGGAAAATTTGTAAAAAATATTTTCATTTGTTTTTTTCTTATAGTAACATGAATCGTGCAGTTACCTATTGGTACACCAAGGATCAGCCAATATTTGAAAATACTGATGATATGCTCGATACTAAAATTGATGTGACTAGAATATTAGCAGGATCAGATAGTCCACCGTGTCTTAAAATTAGTCATAATACTTTTGAAACTATGGAAAAAGCAAACTGGGAATTTTTGAGATTGAGTCTACCTGTTATTTGTCATCCAGTGTTTATAGAGTACGACATTCTAAGTGTATGCTTTTGTTTTTTAATCATTTTCTTGCAGCGAAGAGGAGAAAATGAAACGTTGGCAGGAAATTAAAATTAGACAGCATCGACTAAGAGCAGAAGCAGATCAAACAACACCAGCACATATTGAACAAATTATGAAAAGTGGATTTTCAATGAGTGACATTAAGGGTACGCATTGTGTTAAAAAATGTTATACTTTAAATTGAAGCAATATTATTTTAAGGTTTACATCGTAACTATTCGGAAGATGCAGTTGAATCTGACGAAGTCTTGAAAACCCACTTGAAACCCCCAAGAACTTTACCATCTCGTCCACCCAGAAAAGGATCACTATCAAGAAATTTGACATCTTTCGATTTAGAAAATAGTATTAAAGCATGGAATTGTTATTTGAATCTAATAATAATTTGTGAATATTGCAGCATTAGACATTTCCACTGGGAAGATTATTCATCGTTCTAGCAGCGAATTGGATTTGCACCATTATCAAGATGCTAGTCATAGAAACCAAGATAAATTAGACGACAAGAAAAAGCGTGGTCGTTCCCCTTTCAGGTAAGTGTTCATCATTGATTTTGGTAGCGTCGTTCAATCAGTATTTTATTCTCTACTAGCTGTACAATGCGAAGGTAATTTATACTGGTACTTTTCTTACCTGAGATTGCACACATCTGTGAATGCACATATGTTTTGATTCAGCAATTGTTTAATATTTACTCCGCTTCTTTTCATGCAGATTCTTTTCTCGCAAAAGAGAGGGGGCATCTAGTGGGGAGAGAACAAAGATCGGTAAAGCAAGAACCCCTGAAGTTGATAGAGGCATTAGGTTAGGAACTTTGAATCCACAAGCGCGATCAGTTGGGTTGTCCAATACGATGCTGTCTAGAAATGCTACAATGAAAATGTCACAGGTATATTTGCTTTCATTTTATTTACTTTTAACTCTTTCACTAGTGTTGTTCTTTGATAACAATTATGTCTAAAGAATGAGCCAAAAGTGTATAATCGGTTCATATCACTTGTACTATTTAAGATATCAAAATAAAATTGTATGCTTATGAAGTGAACACCATGCCTGGAACCCTATACTGCATGATTACGTGCTATCACCTGCTAAGGTATGTGAACGAGTCTATACCATTAGAGATCTTGGTGTCTTATTGGATTCCGGTTTACTATTCGATAAACATTTTACCGATGTTGTTGGTCGTGCAAATAGAATGGGGATTTATATTGAGAAACACCAAGTCTTTCACAAGTTGGGAAAGTATTCGATACCTTTACCTTCACCTTGGTGCGTTCAATTATTATGTATGCCTCTACTCGATAATCCATTTGGAGAGGGTTCATCACTAGGTGTTGCAGTTGTTTGCTCATTTGTCAGGTGACCCAATGCATTGTGCTGACCATGACTACAGTGGTGTTATGAAGAAATTTAATCTTGCCTCTATATATCCTCGTTGGATGCATCCAACATAATTTTCCTTTATAAAATAACGTCAAATCTTATCCGTTGCGGTGAACCAGAATGGTATTCTACGTTTTTGTTTTTTTTTGTATATTTCCTTTTCCCAATTCTTCTCTAACCCTTTCTTTGTATCTATCCTGTATTGCTGGATGTTTTTGTCTTTATATGACAATTTTTAGTACATTTTGTGTCCATGTTCCTGAAACCAGAAACTTAACGTTGACAGAGGAAGAGGAAGAGCAACTGAGAATTTTTGAACGTATAATATTAAGAATACTTGGACCAAGAATAATGAATGAAAATGAATATAGACTGTTAATGAACTTCGAAGTAGTGGAAGAGAGAAAAGGAAAAGACCTAGTAAAATATATTAAAGCACAAAGAATAAGTTGGTTGGGACACATAATACGGAGCGATAGAACAAGAGCGATAAAAAAAATAACGGAATGGAATCCCAGTGAAAGAAGAGCAAGAGGGAGGCCCAGAATGAGATGGTATGATGACGTTACGAATGATCTGAGAGCACTGGCAGTGGATAATTGGAGAGTACGGATGCAGGATAGAAGAAGATGGAGGGAGCAAAAAGCCACAAACAGATGTGAGGTGTTTATAATTGAGCGAGGCATGGGGAATGATCCACCCCAAAAAAGGATTTGGGAAGTTGTCTGGAAAACGGGCAAAACCCGAACTGGTTATAGTGCAATAGTGCCAAACAATAATAATAATAATAAATTTTTCAGTCAACTCTTCTATCCCCTTTAATAATGTTATATTCCATGTCCCCACATATATGTTCATCATATTCCTTATTCATGAGCCTGGTAGTGTTTAATTTAATTTTTCCTTGGTGCTCCCAGTTATTACCTCTGGTAGTTTTTTGGGATGGCACCAGTGTGTCAATATGTTCCTGTTTTTATTATTTTTCCCATCTGGTCTAGTTCGTCTAGCGCCTCTGGGGATCTGTCATTTATCATTCTTTTATTTGTTACCCCCTTCTTTCTTTCCTTCCTCTTCTTCCATTTCAAAACTATATTTACCGCATACTTCTCCGTCTACTATTAACTCTGATCCTCTTCTTGTGGGGTATAAGGGTCTTTCTATTTTCTTACTCTTAGTTTGTGTACTTTTCATTTATCCAAATGTTGCATCTTAGACATACTTTTAATTTCTTCCCTTTCTCCCATTTTCAATAGGATTAGTGTCTCGTTCAACGTTATGGTTAGTAATCTCCTAAATTCTCTGCTTTTACAGTTTTCTTTCGTGATTTTACAGGTTTCTGCAGTGTTATGCTTTTCTTTCACAATTCTTACAGGTTTCTTCCATGTTGCTTTACAGTAACGGTACAGCAAGAAAACTCACCCACAACTGTACTGGCTCGATCCCCGACTCTGGTGCCACTTGTTTATAACCTGTATAATGGGGTCGTTGCACTAAATAGAAAATCGACTTCATTTTGATAGAAATAAGTAACTAGGTGTTTAATGACCCTTTGGGTTACATTTTTTTATTTACTCACCAGTAGCTCAAAATTTAAACAATGGCGATTTTAGCACGAAGCGCGCCTTTGGAGAATTAAACAGAACCACGTGCTGCCTCCGTTACGTCATTACCTTAGAAGCGCTTGTGATTGGTCTTCTGAATTGATGTTTTGATACCCAGAAAGCTAAAGTTACATGGAGTTTCAGTCGGTATCGGTAAAGTAGGGAGCAATAATCAGATTTTGACGTTTATAAATAGTTTTCTGTCGTTTATTTATGTGTTTTTATTCCTACTTATTATGTCAGTTAGTATATTTGTGTACGGAAAATAGAACAAAGTTTCGTTAACGCCGATTCAGACAATTTACCGATATGGACTATTTGAGTGCTGAAATGAAAAATATTAAAACAAAACGGTGAGTGCTTCATTTATTTGGGAACTAGACAAACTGAAAAACAACACTGGACACTGTCAAATGACTAGACTGCCACAATTGTTTATGAATTCGGTTTACGTTTGACGCGTTTGACTTGACACAAGATGACAATTGCGCTAGCAAGCATAAACAAACAACGGTTGTACTTTCCGGCTAATATCGACATTCCTCGGAATTGCCGCGGATACGTCATCATTTAAGAGGCTTAAAGGGCCAGGGTCTTAACTTTGATGGTGGTTTAGATGCCTAAAACGTTCGCTGTGAGAAAAATTAAAAAATTCGGGTCAAATATTTTACGAGAATCTTCGGGAAAATAGTATTTTTAAAAATTGTGTAACGATCCCATTTCTTATTATAATTAGTTCAAATTTTACCTTATTCCTTGTAGTTTTCCTTGGTTTTTCTCACTTCTCTTTAAACTGAAATTTTCTTTTTCACTTACACACTACTTACACTCGCTAGAATACAGCTTTTACCCTTTATTTTACTCTTTGAAAATCAAGCAAACAACACACCTCTGACCTTCAGGAAGCAAACTTAAAATTTCCGAAACTAATAAGACCAATAGTAACACATGCGATGGAAACAACATCCCTAAGGATAACAGAGGAAGTGCAATGAAGAACTTTTTAGCGTAGGATATTAAGGATGATTTTTGGACAGAAAATAAACGAAAATGAATATAGGCAACTCGTAGGCAACTAATGAATTTTGAGCTATTAAAGGAAAAAAACTTAAAACTTTCAAAAACTTAAAATGGAAGGTCCGCATAAGTTTTTGTGTTTAATATGTGGAGTATTTCGTTTTCAGAATGATTTACAAGTTCCATCCGTACCAGATAGACAACAGAAGCAGTTGTCTGTACCTCAAACATCTGATGTTGAGTCTGTAGGCAACGAAATATTTGATGCTGAGTGTCTGAAACTTATGAATGAATATTTTTATGGTATGATAAATATAAATGACAAAACTGCAATGTAAATATAACCTTTTTTAGGCGTCCGTGTATTCCCTGGTCAAGATCCTACACATGTATATGTTGGTTGGGTTACTACGCAATATCATTTGCACAGCAAAGACTTTGGTCAAAATCAGGTTCTTAAAAGTTCTGTTGTCATATTGGATGACTATGAACGCATTATTGAAAGGTATTCCCGACACCCCTATAAAATTTTTATTGCTAAACAAATTTTGATTACCAGTGTGGACCGTCAGTCTTGCTACATGGTTCGGACAGATGAACTGTACAATGAAGTAACCCAAGATGCATCTGGTAAAGGAGCTTCTCAGGGCATGTTTGTTGGTTGTTTTCTTGATGCAGCCACGGGAATTATATCTTTCACTTGTGAAGGAAAAGCCACTAAATATAGGTTTAAGGTTTGGTATAATTATAATATTTTATTAAAATTATATATACATATTTGTCAGTATATTTTTAATATTTTATATTGCAATAATATTACAGATGGAACCAGAGACGAAACTGTTCCCAGCAATATTTGTGGAAGCTACAAGCAAGGAAATACTACAAATTGAACTTGGCCGCACACCAACCAGTTTACCTTTATCGGCCGCTGTTCTTCAAAATAGTGCAAAGCATGTAATTCCCCAGTTTCCACCAAGATTAAAAGTCCAGTGCTTAAAACCACATCAGTGGGCCCGGGTAAGATTTTTATTATACTATCTCTTAAACTTAATTCTCATGCATCCGTTTATCCGATGTCTCTTTATATGATTCGCACATTTTCACTTCGAATAAAATTCTGTTTCATATACTTTAATAATAATAAATTTATTGTCCAACAGATATACAATCCAATTAAAGGACAATTACTTATAAGGCAACACATACACAACACAGATAAATAAATTACAAATAAAGGTTTAAAAAAATTAATAAATATTTAATGATGAAGATTCTGGGGGTACGTGAAAGATGCTGCTACCTGAGTTAGATTTTTCATTATATATTTACTTCATTCTTGTTAGTATTTCGTACATTTCCTATTTCAAATTGTTATTTTCAAATGTGGCAACATTTTTCGTGTAACCACAGAATTTTGATCCTTAAGTATTTATTACTTTTAAACTTTTTTTACAAAAGAATACACCAATCAAAACGAAAAAGGAGCCGTTCTACCTTTTGTTAAATTTCATTTGTGCGACAAAATACAAAAATACATTTTTTCTTTCGCTTAGTAAACATACTTCAGTTGAAAGGTTTATAGCGAAACATTTTTTCTTTTCAACAGTTTTTTTTTATTGAAGCAGTAAAACCTAAAAATCCAAATTTTTTATCAACGATAAATGCTTTTATCGACTTGCTTCTTTAGTTTCGCTTCAAATGTCAAAGAATAAACATGAATGTTGATGTGCTGGGTAGACCATGTAGGCGTAGAGTGTACCTAACAGAAATTCAGATTGCTAGGATCATAACTCTCATTCAAGAGGGCCACTCAAGATGGCAAGTAGCCCGAATTTTAAATGTCAGTAGAGCTGCCATAAATAGGGCCTGGACAAGGTCTCAAATGTCTCAAAAACATGCATAGACAAGGGGTAATTGAGCCTTCGCAGAGCCCGTGGACTTCCCCTGTAGTGCTGGTGAGCAAGAAAGATGGCTCCACTCGTTTTTGTGTAGACTACAGGCGGTTGAATGATGTCACCAAGAAGGATAGTTACCCCTTACCCCGGATTGACGATACCCTAGACACAGTGGCGGTTTTCCACCCTCGACTTGAAGAGTGGTTATTGGCAAGTTGAGTTGCATCCCAAAGATAAGGAGAAAACAGCGTTCTCTGCCGGAACTGGTTTGTGGCAATTTACGGTAATGCCGTTTGGGCTCTGCAATGCACCCGCCACCTTTGGGAGACTGATGGAGACAGTACTGAGAGGACTACATTGGAAGACTTGCCTGGTACACCTCGACGATATTATCATGATGGGGAAGACTTTCGATCAGCACTTGAAGAATTTGTGCGATGTCTTCGAGAAATTGAGGCAAGCTAACCTAAAATTAAGTCCGCAGAAGTGCCAGCTATTTAAGAAGCAGGTTAAGTTTTTGGGGCACATAATTTCCACCAAAGGAGTTGCGACAGATCCAGAGAAGACAGACGCAGTGAGGAACTGGCCTGTTCTGAAAGATAAACATCAACTTCGAAGCTTTCTGGGATTATGCACCTACTACCGCCGTTTCGTGAAAGGGTTTGCAGACATCGCGAAGCCCCTGCATCGGTTGACCGAAGATGGGAGGCCGTATGAGTGGGCGAAGGAGTGCCGAGGAGCATTTGAAGAGTTGAAGAAGGCTCTGTGTTCTGCTCCTGTTTTGACGTATCCGAGGCCTGGAAGCAAGTTTGTTGTGGATACCGATGCAAGCAATGTGGGCATGGGCGGTGTATTATCTCAAGAAGAGAATGGGGAAGAAAAGGTTGTGGCCTATTTCAGTAAGGCCTTGTCGAAACCTGAACGTAATTACTGCGTCACTAGGAGGGAGCTGTTAGCAATTGTGCGGACCATCGAGCACTTCCATAAATATCTGTGCGGGCAAGATTTTCTTATCAGAACTGACCATGCTTCCTTGAAGTGGTTGCTGCAATTTAAGAACCCAGAAGGTCAGTTAGCCCGTTGGATTGAGAGGCTGCAGCAGTACAACTTCGTCATTCAACATAGGATTGGGAGAAAGCATGGCAATGCTGATGCACTTTCGAGAAGACCTTGCCCAGAAGATTGCAAGTACTGCGTGAGGCAAGAGTTGAAAGAGCATGTACACCCCATCAAATGCCATCAAACCCGGATCCAAGTAGAAGAAGAGCATCTACAATCCTGGAGAGACACCCAGCAGAAAGATAAGACCTTGGAACCTCTGCTAAGATGGAAAGAAGCTGGCAGAAGACCGGAGTGGATGGAAGTCTCTGACAAGAGTGTGGCCCTGAAGTCATACACTTAGGTGTCAATAAAACAACGGTGAAGGTCAGAGAGAGATATTATTGGCTGGGCTACCGAACAGACATAATGAACTGGTGCCGGAGATGTGATGACTGCGCTTCAAGCAAGGGACCCAAGACCAGGAGCCGTGGCAGAATGCGCCAATATAATGTGGGAGATCCGTTTGAGAGGATTGCAATTGACATAGCAGGTCCGTTTCCTACATCAACTGATGGGAATAAGTACATCCTGGTTGTGACGGACTACTTCAGCAAATGGCCTGAGGCATATGCGATACCGAATCAGGAAGCCACTACTGTGGTTGAAGTTCTGGTGAACAATTTCTTTAGCCGATTCGGTATACCCATGGGGCTTCATTCTGATCAGGGACGGAACTTTGAGTCTGCAGTGTTCCAAAATATTTGTAAGTTGCTGGGAATACGGAAGACCAGGACCACTCCATTACATCCCCAGTCAGATGGTATGGTTGAGAGGTTCAACAGGACCATAGAAAACCATCTGAGGATAATGGTAGATGAACACCAGACAGACTGGGACCGACATATTCCACTGTTCCTGATGGCTTATCGATCGGCTGTGCACGAGTCAACCGGAAGAACACCTGCTAGTGTGCTATTCGGAAGGGAATTGAGGCTGCCAATGGATGTGTTGTTTGGGCATCCTGAAGATAGGCCAGTGCCTGTAGATGAGTATTCCCGAGAATTGGCGGAACGACTCGATGCAATTCATGAGGCTATTCGGGATCGCATGCGCCTAGAGAGTGACCGAATGAAGACGCGGTATGATGCCCGAGCGAATTCTGTGGGTTTCTAAGCTGGCGATCTGGTGTGGCTTTATAATCCAGCCCGGAAGAAAGGACAATCGCCGAAATTACAGAAAAACTGGGAAGGGCCATATCGAGTAGTGACCAGGATCAACAACGTTGTTTACCGGATTCAGCGTTCCCCACGATCGAAGATGAAGGTAGTCCATTTGGACCGGCTTGCTCCATACCAGGGGAAAGAAGGAGATAATGTCTGATCGGGGCGATCAGTCTTTTAAGGAGGGGGCAGTGATACGAACTTTTGCCCCGTCAGCGACGCCTCTGGTAGTGGCACACATTATTTGTTTGACGGCAAGCCGCGCTGTTTTTTATTGCGACGCTGACCTTGACTCCCGAAAAGAATAGTCTATGATTTTATATTGCTCGAAGATTCTTTTTCTGGAACAATGTTCGATCGATAATTTTCGAGAATCTTCTAAGACCATTATAAAATGGGAAGCAAGAAGCCGAGTGGACAGTCTTACAGTTTGAAATCTGAAGTTTGGAAGCCGATGTCGAATGCGATAAGAACCGGGCGTTTAATAGTTCCGTGCGAGTATAAGTCTTGATATGCGTTTAGTGTGGGTACGGTACGCGAGTGCGAATTCTTTGGTAGCGTTTTTAAGTGTACCGGAGCGTCTTCGTATGTGATTAACCGTCGGTTGAAGACGAGTGTTTTAGAGAGTTTAAACTGTGGACTTGTGTACTGTGGATTGTTTAGGTTAGGTAATTAATTGTTTAATTGTTCGCTAATAATTGTTTAATTTTCACCGCTTGCTGTTACTTACTGCTTGTATATATTTCGCTGCTTATTGTTCAATTTGTTAATTTTAAGTTCTCAAATCACTGTTAATCATTGTAAATATTTGTACATATACATAAAGTCACTGTAAATAAATAGTGTAAAATCGAAATACGTTACAATATTTAAGGCTGGGATATTCGAATACCCAAGAAGCGTTCTCCTCGCTTCTGAGACGGTGTTAAGTTAATACAGGCAGTCCAGTTCAAAAACTGTATTCCTTATAGACATGAATTATGGTTTAAAAGAAATATGAGGGTTGGTAGAATATGCTTGTAACTATTTTATTTGCCATATTTACACTGTTGTTAAAATAAACGAAGTTGAAAACTGGCAAATTTTAACAGAAATCTTAGCATTATTCACACACAAATTGTACATTCGGATTTTAGTTAACAGCCAAATAAAATATGTGAGCATACTCACCAATGTTTTAGCTTTATTTTAAGACTATATTTGCCTAATTTCGTTATTTCAATTTTCTGCTGGACTGACTGTACCAAGCGGTTGCTAAAGCTATGTCTATTTCTGTTTTACACATGTACTACCGATCTCCTGTCCTGTCGTTGCGTATCCCACCCTTAAATAAAAAAAATTGTAACAATACGTCATTCCAGTGAAAAAATATCAGCATTTTTAAAAGTGGCTCCTTTTTCGTTTTGATTACTGTATAAAGTGTCCTGCATTTTCGGAATCAAAAGCTCATCTACAGATTTCTACAGGAAAAATATATTGTTGCTTTTTGAGAAAAATCGTCAATGACGTCATATCTGCAATATAAATAGCACCATCTACGTAATTTGTACATCAAAATGTGCACAAGAGAAAAACAAAATCGACATGATGTGTGAAGATATTTCTCAACAATGCACGCTTTTAAAAGTATTGAACTTATTCCAGACTTTTCTAACGCACTGTATATGCTACTGCATAAAAGTTACGTAATCCTTAAATAATGAACAGATAAAGAAATATTTCAGTTTTGAGAGTTAACTAGAGAATTACTGAAATGACGATCTTGTATACTTTTAAGTCAGCAAAACTGTCAAATTTTTCTGAAACACGTTTCTGTGCGTGGCCAAGCTAGAACCTTTGAACTCAAAATGCCCATTGTGTGAAATTTAACCACAAGCACACATCATAATGAAACAATATAAAGAAAATGTGACATAATTGAAGTTGTTAATTCCTTATAATCCACTTATGTACTTGGTCTCCTTTATCAAAAACTGAACGTTGCAAGCATATCCGTATTTTGCTGTGAGAGCAATAAGCCTTCTCTGGATAAGGTCCATTCAAAAATATGTGGTTTCCGTAAATGTGAACAGGAACATTTTATTTTTTATGCTGACTTAGCGAAAGGGTTAAATGTTGGAACAAAGGTGTCGCCCATTGCTTTGATAGCTTTATTTATTTGGATTCACCTTGTTTTCTTCTTGTTAGCAGAATTTGAGGTTAGGTTTATGTTCGTGTCATCTGTGAAGGTCATGTACCCATAGTGGCACCATTTTGATTTCATTGGTTCAGTGGTGTGCTTATGTAATTTCCTTTCCGTGCATTTTCTGTCGTTTATGCTTTTTATTTTCTATTCTACCTCGTGTGGTCTTTTTAGGATTTCTTATTATTTTCTTTCTCTTTTGAGTTTCCATGTATTAAGCTTACTTTTTGTAAGTTAGATTTCTCACGCCCGGTGACGCCTCTGGTATATTTGAGAATCCAGGGTATTTTGGGATATTTTTTTGATGGAACCAAATAGTATCGTGTTTTTTCTACATTTCTCATTTCCGGTTGGATGCAGAACTTTTTCTGTCTGTAAAGTTAGCAATTGGGCCAGTTAGTAATTGACACAATGTTTCTCTTTTCATCTGGGCGCCATCGTGAGCAAGTTTGCGGCATCAGCTCAAATCATGAAATATTAAGCATCCATTGCTTATTGCTCGATGTGTTTTTCAAACTTTCAAATTTCGCTGCATAATAAATACAGCTACTTTTGGTTTCAAACGGCCTGCCTAATTACTAACTTTACAGACTCTACTGTTCTTCGTGGGTGGTGATTTCGAGTGGTGTAAAATTAAAAGCCAGTTTTGGGGTTTTCTTGGATCACCTCTTGAAGACGCCAATTTGATTGCATTGTGCTGATTTATTTGAAATTCTGATTCACGCTTGAGGTTTTGTTGGATTTATTGAAGAAAACCCTCAACAGTTAAGGAGGTTATTTTTCCTCATTTATTTATTTATTTTTCATATTTTCTTTTCTAATTATATTTGTCCATATGACATTTTAGAACTTTTTCTGAAGCAAAATCTTTCTGCTGGTGCAACCTCTGTCTGGAAGCGCTGAATACCCGGTGACATTTTCACTAAATATACTTAACACAAGATAAATCCATTTAATATGTAATAATGTAGATAGCTGAATTATAGTTGACATCAGCGCATCTTACTAAATATACTGCTTATCAGCACGATACATCTTACATTTGCTTTGTGTGGTAGTTTTTGAAATGCAGTCATATTTTTACTGAATTTTCACAGTTGTTCTTTTAAGAGTCTCTTAAAAATTTTGCTTAAGGAGACATACTTATATGATGGGGTTTAATAACAGTCAATATTTCTTTTAATTTAATAATTTATATGTAAAATGAAAGTAAGATATGGTAAATTTTGTTCCGTTTTGTTCAAAAAATATTGTCAAGTTGGCAGTAATTTATTTCTTCCCATTTTGAATGTAAAATTCATTGTGTTACAGTAGACTTGTAAAATAATTTTATATGATGCACACATAGTATTTTCTATCTTCCAATTTTTGTTGAAGAGCAAGCCTGAGTAGTTTGTTATAAATTTGGAATATTGCATCTGTTTAACAATGCATTAGGCTTTACCAGAGAACAGATTCTACTTTTAAGAAACCTGCGACTGAAGGCAAAATGCAAGACAAATAATAGTATAAAGTATTCTTTTTTAACGTTCATTCTGTTATAACGTTCTTTTTTTTTGTCCCCAGAGGGTACATTATAATCGGAGTGGGCTGTGCTAAGTAAAAACGAAATTTTCAGAAAAAAATTGAGATATAAGTTTTCTCATGTCGGTAGTCTACATGGAAAAATTAGTTTCAACTTAGTTTTTTGCAAAAGTGAGAGCGGTTGTCTTAATGAAAGTTGTTTAGGGGTGCTTATGTGTTCAAGAGTAAAATTATGTTTGTTGTACTTTGCAGGTACCCAACCAGAGTCTTCAAGTGCACGCTTTGAAATTATCAGATATTCGTGGATGGTCTATGCTGTGTGAAGATCCAATATCAATGCTCGCTCTTCATGTGCCAGAAGAAGATCGATGTATTGATGTATTAGAACTTATAGAGATGGACAAACTACTAAGTTTTCATGCTCACACACTTATGCTATACGCAGCACTTTGCTATCAAAGTAATTATAGAGCAGCACATGCTCTTTGCAAACACGTTGATCAGAAGCAGTTGCTTTATGCAATTAAATCTGAATATATGAGTGGTCCATTACGACAAGGTTTTTACGACTTGCTTATCGCAGTTCACCTGGAGTCCACAGCCACAACAATGTAAGAAAATTGTTAGATAGGTAGTACCTAGTTTAAATCCCTTTTCACAATGAACACTATTTGTGCATAACAAACCCTTAAACTACATGAGTTGTTACTTTTTGATTAATAATGTAATTGTTTATTGGATGAAGGGAGGTTTGTAAAAACGAGTATGTTATTCCTTTGGGGCAAGATTTGAAAGATTTATATGAAGATCCAGATATGGGACATAGTTTGAGAAAACTTCAAATGGAATCTGTTCGTCCTCAGATGAAGATGACTGATATTACGTGAGCATTAATACTATTATTTGAGCTATAGTTAAAATCAATGTCTTTAGGGATAATATTGAGAATATAAAAAATTTATATTCGCCATTCTTTCCACTGGATGTAGTGCGAGATTATGTGATGACAACACTTGCAGAAGCTGTTGGAATTAATCAGGTGCACAATCGCGATCCCATTGGTGGTTCCAATGAGAATCTTTTTTTGTTAGTTATTTTTGCTATTGTAAATAGCAAATTGTTTATATTAATTTTTCTAGACCTCTGCTTAAACTAGTAGATCGCTTGTTGTTGGTTGGTATGTTACGAGACCAAGATATAGAAAAATTGCTAATTATGGTCCATCCTGAAACGTGGGACCCAAGTTTTCAAAAAGGTAACTAGTTTGAATGCAATATTAAAAATCTAACACACAATATTTAATTTAGTTGGAAAAGATGAACATCGTAAAGGTTTATTACATATGAAGATGGCAGAAGGTGCTAAATTGCAAATGTGCTATTTGTTGCATCATCTTAACGATGTTCAGTTGCGACACCGAGTTGAATCAATTATCGCATTTAGTCATGATTTTGTGGGAGACCTTCAGACTGATCAATTGCGTCGTTACATTGAAATTAAACAGTCTGACTTGCCGTCAGCTGTAGCTGCCAAGAAGACTAAAGAATTCAGATGTCCTCCGCGTGAACAAATGAATGCTATTTTGGGCTTTAAGAATTTGGAAGAGGAAGACAGAGAAAATTGCCCTATAGGAGAAGAACTTTGTGAAAGAATGAACGTCTTTCATGACAGGCTTATGACTCATGTATCTTTGAAAGCGTTACAAGCTCCAGGACAAGAAGAGGTATATGTATATTTATGTAGTGCCTGTCAAATTACAAAGTTTGCATTTAGAATCCCGAAGATAAACAGAAACCTGGTGCAATAAAGCAGTTGTATAATTTTATAAATGCTGTCAAAGAATTGGAAGAAGAACCTAAGCCAGAACCAGAACCGGAAAGGAAAACTCCAGAGGAAGTGTTTAGGAAAGTCCTTATTGCAACAATTGTCAAATGGGCAGAGGAAGCTCAGATAGAAACTCCAAAACTTGTTCAGGAAATGTTTAGGTAGGTATTCATCAAACTTGTTAAGGGTTATCACTAGAGACAGGATTATATGCAACATAACAAGCTCGAAATATGCATGCAAATATGCATGAAAAATGCTTAAAATATGCATGAAAAATGTCAATATATGCAATACCAAATAATGAATTTTTTTTGCGTACGAAGCGTTTTTCTCGCCTGGCTCTGCTGCTGTCACAGCATAATACAGCAGAACAGCTCTCCCTAAATTTTCTAGCTCGCGCAGCGTAGCCCGCGCAACTTCTCAGGCTACGCACGTATTCTTTTTCCTTTGTCGCCGAGTTAATACCAGTGTCAAACCGATTGATAAAATTCCGCGGTAGTAAATCCCTTACAGTTGGAGGTTACCAAATGCAGCTAAAATAGTTCAAAGACACCGCCAGGAACTTTAACTGCTGTATTATACTGTGCTCCTGTTCAATTCGCTAGCCACTTGGTTAGCGATCGTACGCAGTTATAGGTCGCGGTCACTCAAGCGCGGTGAGAAACGACATCGAGCTTGAGCCCGCCCTTGTAGATTTTTAAAGGATTGTAAATATAGCGCGAAAATATGCATTATCACTAGTTTTTAGTTAAAATATGCAATAATAGGTGAAAAGGGGCTAAATATGCAAATGCATATGCAACATGCAAATGTATTTAATCCGGTCTCTAGTTATCACGCAATTCCATATGGGGAATACTTAAACATATTACATGTAATGACCTTAGAAGATAGAAAAAATCGAAGTGTTATGATACAAACATATAAAATTTTGACCTATAAATAGATAGACGGAGAGCTGGCTGCATGTTATCTCATGTGATTTTGTCAAGGACATTTTCACGATCAGAAGAGTTTAATGGCGAAGGGCGTCAAGAGAGTGAAGGTCTGGCTGCGCGCTGTGGGTGGATTCCTTTAGGTTAGAGTAGGTTAGGTTATGCCAAATCTGGAAAAGTAAAGTTATTTCAACAAGGCCAATTGTTTTATATTATTGAAAGTCTTGAAATAAAATGTAAATCTGTGAAATTGCCAGATCGCTAGGACGGGGGTGAGGTATTGCCAAACCGGTATATGTGTGTGTCAAAATGTGCGAAAATTAAGTTATATCAACAAAGCTGAAATATTTTTAATAGTGTACTGTGATATCGGAGATTCCATAATGTGTAATGCCAGACTAAAATTCAGAGACGGACGCGGCATCAGACCACGAGAAAACCATGATCCAGATAATGGAATTGTACACCATTTCAAGGGGTATCCACATCCATGCAAGAGACAACTAGATATATGGGGCGCCCCTAAATGAATAGTGTGCTCTTTCTCGTGATTTGGTGCCACGTCCGTCTCAAAATTTTAGTCTGGCATTACACATTATGGAATCACAGTACACTATTAAAAATATTTCTGCTTTGTTGATATAACTTAATTTTCGCACATTTTGACACACATATACCGGTTTGGCAATATCTCACCCCCGTCCTAGCGATCTGGCAAATTGCCAGTGGCAATTTCAGAGATTTACATTTTATTTCAAGACTCAATAATATAAAACAATTGGCCTTGTTGAAATAACTTTATTTTTCCAGTTTTGGCATAACCTAACCTACTCTAACCTAAAGGAATCCACCCACAGCGCGTAGCCAGACCTTCACTCTCTTGACGCCCTTCGCCATTAAACTCTTCTGATCGTGAAAATGTCCTTGACAAAATCACATGAGATAACACGCAGTCAGCTCTTAGACTAAGAACTGATGGACTTCAGGACATTTTTATATTTATCACAAACATGCGCTTGCGCCATCACGAACTAATTTTATGTAAGGATAAATTTTGAACAAACATTCAAAAACATTTTCTGTCGAATCGAGTGATGCTGAGGTGGAATGCTTTGCTGCTGGATTGTGTGGTGTGTGTATAATCTCTAAATCTGTTTCAAAGAAAACTGAATTTGCACATTGCCGATGCGTGGATTCGCTAAACATATATCGAAATGCATCTGCATCATAGTAAAATCAGCTGCACCTGTTTTCCATTGGAGAAATGATAGTAATCATATTTAGCAATGCAAGGTGAATAATGTATGAGTAAAAATCTTTTTGGGAAGTTCCCTAGACTCGGTAATTTTCCTTGTTGACAATGTATTTTTTGACTCTCATACTTGGATTTACATCTAGTATTTTCAAACTACCCAAGATTCATTGTAAACACTTGAGGTGGTGCTCAGTAATCTTCATAAAAATCTGTTCTGTCGTCCTTGATATGTTTGATACCTACTACAATACAATGTTAGTAGTATAGGTTCTTATTGAATTTCGGAAAGAAAAGTTTACACAAAGGCATTGTATTGCCAGTCCTATTGAAGAGTACCTGTGTCGGTCTTGGAACCATCGGTGTACCAGATTAGACTGCCGGAAGGTATGCTGTTGAGAATCTGGTTCTCCACTCTAGGGTCACCGATTGTGACCTGAAAGAGTGGTTGTGTGGTGTTTTGGCGACCATGTAATCCGTCCTCATGTCAAGCATGGGATCCTTTATGTCCTCAATAATGCTAGTGTGCTCTGTACCCAGACAGACACGGTAAAAAGAATTTTGCAGTCTGTATAGTGCCAGTCTCGCCTCCCCCTGTATCACGAAGTGGAGAGGGGGAAGGTCTAGAAGAGTCTCTATGGCTGCAGTTCGTGAAGTCCGCATCGCCCCTGTTATCCCTAGGCAAGCAAGCCTCTGAATTTTGCTTAGCCTTAGCCTAGTAGTTACCTGTTTGACTTTGGGCCACCATGCCAATGCTGCATACATTATTCCTGGTCTGACCACTCTGGTGTACAGCCAGTGCACCATTCCTGGCCTTAGACCCCATTTTTTGTTATATGTTCGCCTAACTACTGCAAGAGTGGTTCCCGACTTTCTGATTATTCTATCGATTTGTTGGTTCCAGGTAAGTGTTGAGTCCAGTATTACCCCAAGATACTTGACCTCCCTTGACAGTGGGATCTTCCTACCACGGAGATATAGAGGTCTAAGAGCCTCTATATTTCTCTTTCGCGTAAATGGAACTATTGTTGTTTTTTCTGGACTAATGGTCAAGCCTTCCTTTTCAGTCCAGGTTGCTACAATACTCAGGGCCATTTGCATACGTTCCCTAATCGTACTACTAAATCTTCCCTCGACTATGATGACTAAATCATCTGCATATCCTAGGGGAGAATATCAAGTTGATTATACATCCTTCATCGCTGAGTTTCCTACGCAGTTCGTCCATAACTAGGTTCCACACAAGAGGAGATAGAACTCTACCCTGCGGACAACCACCTGCCACCCTAACTGCCAAGGTCTCATCAAGCAGTGTAGTAAACACCACTCTATCCCTCAGCATGCAGTCTATCCACCTGCAGCACAAAGCCTCTAGTCCTATTTGGCCTACGACTTTGGAGATACTATTGAATGATGTATTATCGAAAGCTCCTTCTATGTCCAGAAAGGCGGCTAGGAGGGTTTCTTTGTTCTCCAGCACTTTCTCCACTCTCAATTTAAAGTGGTGTAGAGCAGTTTCTGTAGACATTCCTGCTCTGTATGCTAACTGGTTTTGATATAGTGGCCTGTTTACCAATACATCATCCCTTATATGCTTGTCGAGCAGCTTTTCCATTGTCTTAAATTACCGTAATTTATATTTTTGGTAATTTACGGCGGTTATTTACGATTTTTAATTACCGATATTAATTACCGTGTAATAAATTTGTTTTGTAAATTACCGTGGTAATTTACCGTAATAAATATTGCGTAAATTATGGTAAATTACCGTATTTCACCAGTAAATTACCGTATTTTACCAGTAAATTACCGTAATTTACCAGTAAATTTCCGTAATTTACCAATAACACGGTTTTTTAGCATCAGATGTTAGATGAAAGATGATGTCACCAAAATATAAATTTTATTTGTAAAAAATATAAACAAAATTACTATAAAATATGGTAATTTACTTCGTAATTTACTACGTAATTTACGGTAATTTTCCATGTAAATTACGGTAACTAATTTTTGGTTATTTACTGGTAATTTACCAGCTCACATCACTGCATAAGACTAATGGGCCTGTATGATTTTGCCCGAGAGTAGTCTGTCCGACCAGTTTTTGAATACTACTCAGGTAAGTCTCCATATTTTTGGTAGATAACCTAGAGCCAGACTGGCCCTAAATAGCATACATACTTTTAACAGCAGAAGGTCCGATCGCTTCTGCAGCATGATTGGAAGAATCCCGTCTGGTCCTAGTGATTTGTATGCCTCAAATGAGTTTACTGCTTGTTTAACTCCGTGGAACTTTACCACACTCCTCGCAGTGCGCCAGTCATCTCTTGTTGCCCTGCTTCCAGGTGCATCTAGCTCCTGGCCCCTCCAATCGAAGGTGGTAACATCCAAGGTATGTGACCCAGGGAAGTGTACTCGAAGTAGTTCGGTCATTGTTTCACTTCCCGTGGTTGTGAATATACCTGCTTCAGTTTTCAGGGTATGTATAGCCCCATGGCAGTCTTTGGAAAGTATCTTCTGGAGTCTTGCACATTCTGTGGTAGATTCAATCTCCTCACAGTGCCTCCTCCATGATGCCCTTCGAGCCTTTCTTAGTGCTTTGTTGTAACCTGTGAGAGAGCCCTTGTATGCCTCCCATTTCCCATTACAATTACCCAACTAATATTTGCTAAGGGGAACTCATTGGGAGTTAGCGTGAATTTATTGGGAATTGAAGGAATTCATTGCAAACAAAGGGGAATTAAGAGGAATTTATCTTGAATTTACGGAAATTTTTACTAATTAAGGATTTTTTTAATTTAGGTGAATTTAATGGGAATTTATAGGAATTCATGGGAAAAATCATGAAAATTACGCGAATTTTTTCCTAAAAAGGGAATTTAGTGTACAAAATTTTGCCACTGAAATACTCCTCGCAATTTACCTATTCCTCTAATAATTTACTAAATAAATAAATAAATTGCTATTTACTAATAATACTTTTGACACCTCAATGTTTTCGATGCTTCGATACTTTCGATACCTCAATTCTTTCGATACCTCGATACTGTCGATACTAACAATACTTTCAATACCTCAGTATCTACGATACCTCGATACTTTTGATACTTTGAATAGTATCAATAGTTTGAAGGTATCGATATACGATTCCGCATTTCTGGTATCGCCCAGCCCAAGTATTCAGAAATAATTTTCATTAAGTGGGCGACACTGTAGCTACCATTCCTGTAAAATACAATAAAGAACCACTAAAAAAAACCGGATACTTGCACAACAGAAACGATGTGTGTATCGTAGGAGTGGCGGCTCGTGAATAAAACATTTGGGTGTTGTGCAGGAGAGAATTTATGAAATTTCAGATGTGCCGATGAAAATTTTAGTAGGTGTTATATAAGCATTATCCAATTATTTTTGGCGTAAATTTCTATAGAGAAATTAGTATAATTAGCGCGTTCCTATTATAAATGATTGTTTTTTACCATAAAATGGAAGTAATTTGCAATTTACCTGCATTATAAAAATTAAGCAGCCAAATGCATCATAACGCACAAGGGGCTAAGGTTCAAAGTTCAACCAAATTTTAGTTAATTGTACATATTTTAATCGTGGTAGGTTTTAATAATTCCTTAATATATAAATTTTTTTAGCCTTCTCGTAAGACAGTATGATTCTGTGGGAGAATTAATTAGAGCATTGCAGAAAACATATGTTATTAATTCGAAAACAAGAGCCGACGTTGCAGAGATGTGGGTTGGTTTAAGTCAAATACGAGCGTTACTTCCTGTACAAATGTCACAAGAAGAAGAGGAGCTAATGCGAGAACGTTTATGGTATGATTTCAAATTTGTATGCTTTAAATTGTCCCTGTTCTTGAACTTACTCTTTTCTTTCTGACTGGTAGAATTTCAATGCCAGCAAAAGAAAATGAATTAGAAATAATCATTGAAATATCTAAATAACTCAATTCTAGCAAAGTAAAGTGTAAATAATATGTGTTTATTGTTTAGGAAACTGGTAAATAATCACACATTCTTTCAACATCCTGATTTAATTCGAGTTCTTCGTACTCATGAAAATGTAATGGCAGTTATGATTAATACTTTAGGCCGCAGATCGCAAGCACAATCTGATGCAAGTGCTCAAGCACAAACTGGCGAAGGAGAAAATATTGCTAAAAAGGTATGTTTATTTTTTTAATAAAAAATTGAATGTTGTATAGAAGATTTGATCAAATAATACCTGGACTGACATCATGAAACTTTAGTGGTAAACAATTACCCAAGAATAAGTTGATCCTCTTCGAAGTAGCTTCCATGGACAGCTACGCACTCCCCTGCCAACATCTTCTTCACTTTTGGAAACATTCCCGGTAAATACTTACTGAAATTGTTTTCAAGTCAGCATCTGTATTTTCCTTTCTCATTGTGTGAAAACGGAGGACATTTAATGAACTTTTCAGCTTCAGAGACAGAAAAAAGTCACAAAGTGCTTAGTTTGGTGAAGATGGCAGCTGGGGGGTTACTGTGACTTCATGTTTCGCTCCCTATGTACTGGTGCACTAGCACAATCAATTCTTCCAACGTTCTGTGTAGAATGTCCAGATTGAACCTCCTAACCATTGGCAGTGGACAGTCCCACGAGAATCAAAATATGTAATCATTTTATCTTTGATATTGAATTTCACTGACTGCGCTTTTTTTGGCCTTAGAGAACTAATTGATTTCCATCGGGAAGACTGTCACTTTGTTTCTTGTTCTTAATGGCAAATCTAACTTTTATCGCCAGTGATTTTGTTATTCAAAAAGTCTGTCAGTTTCAGCTCTTTCCAATAGCTTTTCTGAAATTCTCACTATGTTTTACTTTAGATCTTCATTCGACAAATGAGTAATAAATAGAATAGAAATATACAACAACAAAAACAGTCGTCTTGATAGTAATAAGGTCCCAATTCCAAACTCAATTCAATATGAGTTTCTTGGATAGAATTAGGGATATGTATAGGTCAAATAAATAATAAGAAGTTTTATAGACCCTTGGTTGGGGGGGGGGGGGGGTTGTTTAATTAGGCGCTTTAGATTTTCTGCGGTGTGTTTAATTTTTAGTTTATCTTGTCAGCAAAACACTTGTCCAGTGTAATACTGCCACTGCTTGGGCGTGTGGGGGTTAACTTAATGTATAGTAAATTCGCTCGAAATTTCCCGATCCAACCCACTATGTATACATAATTATTCTACTTTTATTTAGTTTTAGTTGTTATAGTTTAAAATTAATTTCTTTGTAGGACACTTCTCACGAGATGGTAGTCGCCTGCTGTAGGTTTTTGTGTTATTTTTGTCGAACTGGGAGACAAAATCAAAAGGCTATGTTCGAACATTTTGATTTCTTACTGGATAACAGCAACATCCTTCTGTCACGACCCAGTCTCAGAGGTTCAACACCTTTAGATGTATCGTATTCCTCATTAATGGAAAACACGGAACTAGCACTGGCTCTCAGGTTGATAAACATAATCAAACGAATTTTATAATAATTTAATAATTCATTATTTTAGGGAACATTACTTGGAAAAAATTGCTATTTATTTGTCACGTTGTGGTTTACAATCTAATTCCGAATTAGTAGAAAAGGGTTATCCTGATTTAGGTTGGGATCCTGTGGAAGGAGAACGTTATTTAGATTTCTTAAGGTTTTGTGTTTGGGTATGTATAAAATTATTTGGTTAAAAATCGGGCTTTCGCTTTCCTGGTATTGCGTCGTACCCTGATTTTGCTAGACCTGGGTACCAAACACGGGTACATTTATAATACTGATGTGGATATCCAGATAATATCTCTTAATTTGTAATTCAAATTTTAAATGATCTTCACTCAGGTACGTATTTTCAGTACTGGGTATTTATGAAGTACTTGTTATGCATATTCTGTCATTTAAAGAATAAAGATGTTTGTCTATGACTGCGTGTTAGTTGGAGATTACTCACAGAGAATAATACCATGTGACACAGCTCAAGTTCGAACACAGTGATTTAACATTAGAATTATATTTTCTTGCAATTCCTGCTCCCCACTTTAAGATGTCATTAAACTAATGGTGGTGTTGGATAGATAATTTTTTCTGCTTGATATTGTACTGACTGTTCCACTCATCGAATTTGAAACCAATGGAATCTCGTCATTTCTGAATACATACATGGTATCCCATGCAAACTGTTTATTAGAAGTTTATAGGGTTCCCATTATAATGGAAATTTTAAAAATATACAGCTTGTAACCAATTCGCGAAAGCAGCTAAGTGGAACGCACCCTGTGGCAAGATTCAGAAACTTGGCATGAGAGCAAGAGAGGCTGTCCGCAACTCTCGTGCATCAAAATGTCCGGAGTTATCGTGTCTTCGTTTCATTCATTTCCTGGGCAAGGTAAACTTGTGACTCTTACAAATAAATTAGGAATGGAAGAAAAAGTTGACGTGAGAAAGACTTGGGAAATGAAATTAAAAATGGGAAAGCCATCATCGAAATTTATGCGTGTTTGTTTACGACACTTTAAAGACAAGATTTGGGTGGCGGGTTTTATAAATTTTGGATTTAAGGTGACCTCACAAAAAGAAATCGCAGGGTGCTAAATGAGGGGATCTGGTGGGTTAGCTCATGATGCCACCAAGACCAATCGCGCGATTAGAAAATGTTTCATTTAAATATTTTGTTCCAAAATGTGCTGGACAGCCGTCATGGTAGAACCGAATCAATATCATTCATTAAAAGTTTACAACGATTGCTTTCTCCTGATTTCGGACGTCCAATACACACTTACTCAAGACCAATTCCGGTGCGGTACAATAGTAACCAATACAAAATGTCCCTGCTCGGGCGCCACTTATACAACGATTGCTTTCTCCTGATTTCGGATGTCACTCATACAACGATGACTTTCGTCTGGGTTTATTTCGTACGCCAATTCTGGACGTTCTAGGTGTGGTCCCTAAATATGCAGCGGTACCCCTCGGTATCACTTATTGGGATACACTGTATATTTAGGCTGGTCGGATCGTTCGCTTATGAACGTTTTTCTTGGGTTGTATTTACGGTCAGGTAAGACTTATACGTTGGTCACCCCCTTGCTCGCAATCGCAGAAGGGTGGGTCCAAATATTATGTTACTACCGCTAAACGTCGAATAACACAACAGAAAGAAAATGAAACGGCACTCCATCAATCTAACTACAGTCAAACTTCTATAACTCGAATCCCCAAGATTCCAGAAAAAAAATTCGAGTTACAGAAATTTCGAGTTATGGAAATTATACACATATTATACATTATAGTGATGTATATGTACTTTTATTTATAGGGAAGACAATATCAAGCTATCAAGCAGCTATAAACTTGCGAATTTTTACAAAATAATTCGCTTTTTATTGTTATATGCTTCCAAAATTCTTACAAGATTGTTTAACACTATATAGGTGGAACATTAAATTTTTAGCAACATAATTTTATTGGTTTCTTGATCGTTGAATCTTCTGCTATAATTTGCACTTTCTTCTCAATAAGTTAAACTTTTAACCTTCATTTTCATTTATTATTATCCACCATTGTGACTGGCAGCTGCTACTATGCATTAGAGCAGATTTAACCAACTAAAGTGAAACGTTGGCGTCAATCCATTGTGCAATAATGTCTGCTAGGGATGCAACGTTTAGCGATTTTTCGTAAACATTTAAACGCGTATATTATACACGTTTAAATGGCGTTTAAACGCGCACCCTACATGTAACTTACCAACATTGCAATATTGTTTTGAAACTTGAATACTTAATTAGAAAAAAATCAAACGTAGTTTAAAAGTTGGGTTATAAATCATAAAATAATACATATTCCATTGAAAGATGGCCGCAGCGATGGCGGCGAAAGTTCTCAAAGGGATGCAAAACAATAAATTTGAAAAGTACATGACAGTTTTGCAATATTTAAGTGGCCGCGTCGCTTTTGCTCTTACACGGTGCGCGCCCAGCAACAGCCGCGACTTTGTTTATACGGGCGGTTAAACGTTTAAGCGTTGCATCCCTATTCCTTAGCTCTGCAATCCTACACGCCAAATAGCAGAGATCGGTAATTCCCCGAATTTCAGAGACGGCTCTTCGAGTTACAGAGTATGCGTTGAATGGAACTCACTATATTGTATTTTCGAGTTAGAGAAATATTCGAGTTACGGAGAATAAAATACATGTAACTAGATGTAAAAGTGTTGGAGTTCCAGAAAAAATTCGAGTTGAGGAAGTTTTCGACTTACAGAAGTTTGAGTTACGGAAGTTTGACTGTATATACACTTGTAAAAATCGGAACGGTAAACAAAATAGAATTGAACAGATAAAAACACAATACATACAAAAATACGAGATATTCACATTTAAATCAAACACGGTTTCCACGGAGTGCCCAGACAGAACGCTTGCGGTCCGCCGGGTGATCAACACTGAACATTCACGGGGTCTCGGAGACTTCGCGGGAGCACCGAACGGTACCAGCTCCGAGACGGGACCGGCGGGCAATTCTCGCTATAGCACGCGAGTGCAATCGCCTGGGGGAACGCTGCTATCTCCTCCGCCGCAAACAATCAATTCGCTCCACCTCAAGATTCCACCAGGAGCCGCCCGTCACCCGGATGCGATCGACTTCCACCGGTATGTCGTCCCATTACAGGCGCTAGGGCCCCCACAGGATGGGAAAATCGATCGATCCTCACAGACAGCACTCCCAATTCCCCAGCATGAACAAATGGAATCTATGGGATAATAGAATTACTGTCGGTTTGATCACACGGCGAAGTCGGAACGGTCAATCAAGCACTAAGCTCGGATGTCAGCGGCCAGCATCATCTCGGACGCCGGGAGCATTGGTTTCGGCTGATGGCCGGGCGACCAAATACTGAATTCTCTTCGGCGGAGCACCCACTTTTATAAGTGAGAAGTGGGAGGTCTTCGGCGGCGGGTCACTTCGAGTTTCTAGCGGGAAGAGTAGTGCCGGGTGCAAAATGCAGGACGTCAGAATAGTAACGGCCGCAACTACCATCCATCTCTCTTGACGGTCGTCTCAACTGGCGCGTGCTTGCGTCTCCCACCTGTGTCTACGAACACAGGTGACGGGCATCTCTTCGGGATCCGGGCGTGATGTCAGAACGTTAAAAGTAAACACAATCAATTCTTCAATTCAATTTCTTTTTGCAACGTTACAAGTTCTAAATAATTTGCCGCATTTAAATTTCTGACAATTTCAAACGGTCTGATATGTTTATTGAAAATGTCGGCCCAAATATTTTTTGAAGACGTTGCATCCTGGTAGTTATGTTTATTATGGAATTTTCTGTAGCCTATTGTCTGCAATTTTACATATTGGGCTATATATTCAACGGAAACGTGCACTCGTCCGTGAAACAAATGGATGATAAAAAGTTTCAGTCATTGTTTGCACATTTTTGCATTTCTCGCAAAATACTCAAGTTCTCGATAGCATTGGGGTTGATATGGGCGGTAATTTTGTTTTCGTAAAATCCTGCGTAATATTTCTCATGAAGCGTGACATTCTGTAGCAATGGTCTGTATGCTAGAGATGAATCTGCAGCGATCATTATTAATGCCAATATTCTTCTAAATCCTCGCCCATATTTCTCTGAGTACCTAATAGCATAGATTAATATACTTACGAACAGATTAGCAAAGCATGTATAAATATTGGCTGCCGCAAAACATCGGCCGCCACCAGAGGGCGACTGTATGTTAACCACTTTAGTTCTGTCGTCCAGATATAGATCGCAAGAGTACAGGTGACGGCGAATGTAATTACCAATCTTTTGAATATTATAATGGACGGCTTGGTTTTGTTATTTGCATGTTTTGACAATTTGAAGTAACCTCCAAATTCTTTTGTGCCTCTGAGATCTCCGAACCCCACATTTTTGCAGGTGTTTTAAAACATAACCTTGGTCGCCAGATGTTCTCATTTGCAGCGCGCTGCGCGATTTGGATGTGAGCCTGGATTATTTTATAACTTCCAATTTTATTTATACAAGTTTGAACTACTACCGCCATCTCATATGTTTTTTTGTTACTATAACAGCAGTTTCCAACAGTCCCACTTTTTTTGCTAATCTGTTCGTAAGTATATTAATCTATGCTAATAAAAATAACACATTACCTATTAACCCTTTCGCTGCTAATGATGTAAATTTACACCGCCAAGAAGACGTGCCTGTGTTGTGAATGATGTATATTTAAGGCCGCATTTCACGTGGCTGGTCCAGCCGATCTGGTGCCGCCCAGTTGGACCCGCTCGTTTCTGCACTCACACGGCTTGTAAATTTGATTAGTTTTCTATATGTATGGTAAGTAGAGCAATTTTCGTGCCTGACTGCTTATATTCATCAGTAGCCACCTTGAGGTTGCGCAAAGATATCGAGAAGTGACGATGAATTTATTGCCGTCTACTATTTATCATCAACCGTAAGCAATAGAAGGCGATATAATCGCAAGAGATACTGGATTCATGAAATACTAATGAATTATGAAGGGCTTGCAAATGCACAATAATCTATCTGGACTGTACTATCCACGTGGTTTCAAAGAATGCAAATTTATTGGTGGATTTGCAATTACCGGCCAATCGGGTCCCGCCGGAGTTGTATATTTCTACAAATCGAGCTGGACCAGCCGGGCTGAAACGGGTTTACAAGCTACGTGAGTGCAGTTCCTTAAGCGGCAATGCTTTTCAGATTGCGGCGTGTCCAGCCGGGCGGGACCAGCTCGGCTGGACCAGCCACGTGAAATGCGGCCTTTACTCTTGCTTTAGGCTCCAACTGCTTGTGGTGTAAATATGTTTTTGATGGTGGGGGATGCAGTAGGAGGTGTTTCTGCGCATCCATTACATTTAATATCCAATGATTTTTAATCTGATGATGGGGTGGGAGTGCAGTTGCCCCCCAATTTCAGTATTAGTTGACATAACAAATTACGTTCCCATCAGTATTTTTGTAGGTGTGGTTGGGTGTGGATAATTTATTCACAATGCCATTGCCTAAACCGAAATTCGGAAAATACTATACCAGAAACTAGATAAGAGTTGGAGAAACTCTTCGAACATGCAAACTGTGACTGATAGTGGGGCAACAAACTCGTATTCTTGGACCCCATCCACAGCCAATATTTTTCAAACTATTCATGTTGTCTGTTATGTTATTATCTTCTAAGTCGTTCATACACATAAAATAAAGCGACAAAACAATAAATACCTTCAAAAAAACGGCGTAAAACGAAGTGCGCACGATATCTGTATACCGCGCATACTACGCAATAAAATAGCCGCACAGAACGTGCGCGCACTCTACACAAATAGCCACAGTGATAGGGTTAAGAGCCCGACACACCAATTTACTAAGAATCGAGGAGTTCAGGGGTACGGTGAAGCAATTACAGCTTGAAAACTACTTCACGTAGTAGAGCGCAATCTATATTATACCTGCACATATGATAAGTAACAATGTCTGCGGACCTACAGCGGACATCAAAAATTATCTTGAATAGCTGGGAACTAGTCGGCCAAACTAATACTGAGAATGAACTTGTTACGCGCACTTCCTATTTCGGTATTGGCTGACTTAGCTGAGCGACTTTGATCAGTAGCCAAAAGACAGGCGAGAGCACGAGCTACGACAAAAAACTCCGAATGCAAGGCTACCGCTATTTACTCATAACTTTTTTGTATTTCCGTCGAAATTGAAAATTTTAAGCCTTCTTACAAGCTTGAGGTTCAGTATACTATTGCCATTAACCAGATTCTGAGATTTTCTTTTCAGGAAAGTTTTATTCGGTTCTATAAAAAGCAGTATTTCGCCACTTGTAACATGCGACTTCGTTCATTGTTTTCATATTTTTTAACAAATTTCAAAATAGCAATAGTAGATTTGTATTTTATCACTTGTAGTTTTTGTAATATTTGCAAGCAGGCAAACGTCTACCATGCTCCCAAAATTCCTGTGTGTCGAGCTCTTAATTCCATAAATTTAAATTATTATTTCTTACCATGGCTCACTTTTGTCATATTGTCACCTGTTTGTTCCAATTTTGTAATATTTTCAACTTGAACTGTTGATACGGATGGAATAGGTCTATTGTTAAAATTTACAGAAAACAGGTCTCTTACACAACGTAAACATGAACCTCCTAAATCATTCGTATCATAAAAATTTTCTCCTCAAGCAGGAATTGCAAGGAAACAGAATTCCAATGATAAAAAACTACGTTCGGACTTTAGCTGTGTCACACTATATGTATAGTAAATAGAGGAACGATGTCTGTAAGCTGCACATTACAGATATAGTTAAAGAACATATAAATAAGCGCAATTTAAATTAAAAAAAAGTGCTTAAATAGCACAACATTTTGCCAAAAAAATGCAACAAGTTCAGCATGAAGCAGAAAAAAGTACCTATGCATAAAATAAAATTCCAAGCGCACAATATGAAATAAAATCAAGACTTAACTGAAAGCAATAGGGTACTTAGACCGTAGAATGCCAAATGCACTTGCACGTTCTTTCCATAGACAATCTTCAGTTGTCCAGCGTCAGACATTATGCGAGCGTGCGCCGTGCGCTCACAATTTCAACCTAATGCTATTATAGTGTCTTACATCGCACACATCACAAAATTATTAGATAACGCAGTGACTATTATTTAATAAGAAAAATTCCAACTAGTTTACTTAGATCACTGGCCAAAAAATAAATTAGAAATGAGCATTGAAATAAAAAATAAGCAGATGTAAGGACAAATAAGCAAAAAATCGTAAAATGTAAAAAAGCATCAAAAATTGTGCCTCAAATGACTTTTTTTCGTGTAATTCATTCAAATTTCAACATATCTTGTTGTTGCTTTAAATATTTAGTGTAAGCAAGAAAGCTTAAAATCCGGTCTCTAGTAATCGCCATTTTAGCAGTTTGTGTTCTTTTGGTCTAGGTATTTTGACGAGCCAACATCTTGTGCAATTCAAATTTGTCAAATTTGTGTCAAAATTCTTGCAGTTTGGTATATTTTTTTGGTATGGTGGCTTCTATGTAATTATTGTAGGTTAACGGAGAAAGTGTTGAGGAAAATGCTAATTTGGTTATAAGGTTACTAATTCGCAGACCAGAATGTTTGGGCCCAGCTCTTAGAGGAGAAGGGGAAGGTCTTCTAAGAGCTATTATGGATGCTAATAAAGTATGTTAAATTCAATAATGAAGTGTTCATTTAATAATTTATTTTTTGCTGTAGATGTCTGAACGTATTGCAGATAGGCGAAAAATGATGGATGAAGCAGAGGGAACTGTAAATATGTCGCAGTTCTCCCATCCTTTACCGGAAAGTGAGGAGGATGAGGATTACATAGATACAGGAGCTGCTATTCTAAATTTCTATTGTACACTAGTTGATTTATTGGGCCGCTGTGCTCCCGATTTTGCAGTCATAGAATTGGTATGAAAATAAAACTTATTTATTTTTATTTTAGGGAGTGCCTCCGTAGCCGGCGCCGGCCTCGCGTATAGTTGCCGGCGCGCTTCTATTTGGGAACGAAAAAGACTGATACAACGCATACGCATTTTAAACAGACCCCTTAGCTGCCCTCTCGCACCAGACACACGCATTTTTTGCAAAAAAGATAATGTAAAAATCTAACCTCGAAAAACTAACCTCTACGGGAGCCGATCCTACCCGGGCTAAGCATACCAAATTACCAGTTCTATGCGATACCTCCATACCTACCGTCGCTGCTAGATACGTACCACTAAGAAGGTTCTTAAACTGCCCTATTATTGATTCGTTATGGAAACCGGCTCCGGCAACAATACACATATAAAACTGCAGCCGGCGCCGGTTACGGAGGCACTTCCTTTATTTTATGCCGATAATATATTTATCGTAGGGTAAAAATGAATCGCTAAGGGCACGTGCAATTTTGCGATCTCTTGTACCATTAGAAGACTTGCAGGGTGTTTTAAGCTTGCGTTTCACTTTACAAAATCCTGCAGCAGGTGAAGAAAGACCAAAATCTGATATGCCCTCAGGTTTAATCCCAGCTCATAAGCAATCTGTTGTTCTTTTCCTCGAAAGAGTTTATGGCATTGAAACACAAGAACTGTTTTTCAAGTTATTGGAAGAGGCGTTTTTGCCAGATCTTAGATGTGCTACCATGCTGGATAGGGTTAGACACAACTGATAATCATTTAATTTGTTATTTGAGAAAATGTATTTTAGAATGATGGTAGTGAATCAGATATGGCTTTAAGTATGAATAGATATATAGGAAATTCTATACTTCCATTACTTATAAAACACAGTAAGTTTTATAGCGAGGCTGAGAATTATGCATCTTTGCTAGATGCCACATTACATACTGTGTACAGACTTTCCAAAAACAGGATGTTAACAAAAGGTCAGAGAGAAGCTGTGTCAGATTTCTTAGTAGCACTTACGAGTCAAATGCAACCATCTATGCTATTGAAACTGCTTCGTAAACTGACCATTGATGTTTCAAATCTCTCGGAATATACTACAGTTGCACTTCGTTTATTAACTTTACATTATGATCGTT
This sequence comes from Xestobium rufovillosum, assembly GCA_963966045.1. Lineage (NCBI taxonomy): Eukaryota > Metazoa > Arthropoda > Insecta > Coleoptera > Ptinidae > Xestobium > Xestobium rufovillosum. Next base: position 14,643,218 of record OZ014498.1, read on the forward strand.
GTGCTAAGTATTACGGTTCTACAACTGGTCAAGGTGTTTATGGAGCTTCGAGTGATGAAGAAAAGCGATTAACAATGATGTTGTTTTCGAACATTTTTGACTCGCTGAGCAAAATGGACTACGACCCAGAACTATTCGGTAAAGCGTTACCATGTTTGACAGCAATTGGTTGTGCACTACCTCCAGATTATTCTCTGTCAAAGAATTATGATGATGAATGGTACACCAATAAGAGCGCAACAACTGGTGAGATATCTTTTATTTTTGTTCTTTATTATGATTCATAAAATTATTTGTTATTGCAGGACCAGATGGACCTTATAACCCGCAGCCAATAAATACTATAACTGTACAACTAAATAATGATCTAAATTCTATAGTTCAGAAATTTTCGGAACACTATCACGATGCCTGGGCTTCTAGGAAACTTGAAAATGGTTGGCAGTATGGAGATAGCTTGTCTGATTCAAATAAAACGCATCCAAGACTTAAACCGTACCACATGTTAAATGATTATGTAAGTTTTTTATCTGTGATTTGAAGTGCTTTAAAATTCTTCGTCTTTTTCATCTTATATCCATGTTAGTATGCTTGAAAGCTTTAATTTTGAAACTTTATATCAGGGGAAAGGGGTACATTCAATATTATACAGCAAATAATATGAGGTGCCTTGTATCTGGTTTTAATTAGATTTAGTTATAGTGTAATAGTTCTTTCCCTCTTACATGTAACTACCATTAATAGTGTTTGTAAGAGCAAATAAATAAATAAATAATTTTTATGTCCGATACTTCAAAAAATTGTTTTTGCTTTTCATAGGAAAAAGAACGATACAAGGAACCTGTACGGGAATCTCTTAAAGCCCTATTGGCAATTGGTTGGTCCGTTGAGCATACTGAAGTAGATGTGCCATCTAATAGTCGTAGTTCTGTGAGAAGGTCCTCTGGTGATGCTGCTACACCATTTAATTATAATCCTCACCCAGTGGATATGACTAACTTAACGTTATCTAGAGAAATGCAAAATATGGCCGAACGTTTAGCAGAAAATGCTCATGATATATGGGCGAAGAAAAAGAAAGAGGAACTTCTAACCTGTGGTGGTGGTATACATCCACAGTTAGTGCCATATGATCTTCTTACAGACAAAGAAAAAAAGAAGGACCGAGAAAGGTCTCAAGAATTTCTCAAGTATCTGCAATATCAAGGATATAAACTTCATAGGTTAGTAACAAAATAATTTTATAGCGTTGAATGTAGAGCGAATATACCAACGAACTGAAGTATGAATGCTTGTGTAGGTATTTTGTACTGGGTGTCCAAATAAGAAAGGATGCCGGCCATATCTAAGGAACCGTTCATGGTACTGCTATGGGAAAGAAAAAATAATAATAAAAGTGGCCAAGAGAAATCGCTGGAAATTATTTTCAGGTTTCTAGGTTTGCTGCTAGAGGGCGTAATAGTCATAATCTACAAAAAAACATGGTTTTCTCTAAAATATACCCAGATAAAGTAGATCAAAAATACGAATATTGCTATCTTGAATATATTTTGTATAATTTTGGTTTACCACTTCTTGCTCTAGCTCATCAAATAGCAGCGGGACGAAAGGGGAACATTTGATTGTGAAGATGCTTGTAACTTCGGTTTGGTTCAACATAACTTGGCAAACTTGGTCTCGTTGAAAAGAGTTCTCTTCGGTTAATTATATGCTTTTATGAGCTAGGTTCTTTTAGTTCTGTAGTGATCGCTAGGAGGTGTTGTTTGAAAGGCCAGCAAACTTTTCAAAATTTCTTGAAAATTTTAAATGGAATGGTATAATAATTATAACCTAGTTAAAAAGAGGATAGCATGATGAAAGGAATTGTGAAAATCACGCATTGATATCTTTTTTTCTAACCGGAGATATAAACAAATTATTGTTAGGATTGGGAGAATGGGGGCAAAAATTGTTGGTAGCACCTGGTTCAACATTTGCAATTATTGTGTAGTAGTGATAAACTTGTGTATGCATTGATGCCAATATAAAAATTATACAAATATGATAAAATAGCTTTTACTTTAGTTTGGAGAAAGTCTCCCATCTTCCGAAAATTTAAGATATATTTGTAGATATCAAACACTTGACATTGTGCTGAATCTTTTTGTTTCAACACCAACTTGTTTTATAAATATATTGCGCACACAGTGGTTGGATCAGTAACTTAGGCGTAAATTCACTATGAATTCTTAATAAGTTAACCTCACACGCCAAAAGACAGTTACACAGCACACCCCTGAGGATGCTGACTTTGTCAGCGAAATATGTGTCGAGTTTAGTGACTGTGTCACTGTTTTTTGGCGTGTGAGGTTATCTTCTTAAGAATTCATAATAAATATTGCAATTTACAAGAGTATATTTTAATACTCAAAACATGGGTTTTAGCTTTAAAAAATGGTCATTTTCACATTTAAAATGGCCACGAAGAAGCAGCATATAATTTTAATGATTGTGGTATTTTCAAAATGTCTTTCATATTCGGTGGCACGTATAAAGGTTAGTAATTAACCCGTCCTCCCGCCCCTAAAACTTGTTCATATCTCCGATTATAAAAAAGATATCAATGTGCGGTTTCACTGTTTCTCTCGTTATTTTGTCCTCTTTTTAATTGATTTATAATTATTATACCGTTCCATTTAAAATTTTCAAGAAAGTTTGAAAAGTTTGCTGATCTTTCAAACAACGCCCTCTAGCGATCACTACAGAACAAAAATGACTTAAATTATAAAAGTATCTGATTAAAGGAAGATAGCTCTTCAACGAGACTAAGTTTGCTAAATTTGGTTAAATCAAACTGTAGTTACAAGCATCTCCACAACCAGATGCTCCCCTTCCCCCTCCGCTACTATTTGATGAGTTGGAGCAAGAAGTGGTAAACCAAAATTATACAAAATATATCAAGAGTAGGAGAGATAGGATGGTATCCTATCCTAAGACACGAAGGAATAGTTCGCGACATACTAGAGTCAGAGATAGGAATAAAAAGAGGTAGGGGTAGGCCTAGATTAGACTACTGCTCTCAAATAGTTAGGGATGTAGGATGTTCTACTTTTAGGGAAATGCGTAGGTTAGCTCAGGATAGAAAAGAGTGGAAGTACGCATCCAACCAGTCTTCAGAGTGAGAACCTTATGATGATTATCAAGATTACAATATTCGTATTTTTGATCTACTTTATCTGGGTATATTTTAGAGAAAACCATGTTTTTTTGTCGACTATGACTATTACGCCCTCTAGCAGCAAACTTAGAAACTTGAAAATAATTTCCAGTGAATTCTCTTGGCCACTTTTATTGTTATTTTTTATTCCCATAGCTCTGCCATGAACGGTTTCTTAGATATGGCGTTGATTGACTATTGGGAAGATGTCTAACCTCCACTGGTTAAAGCGCGCCTCATCCAGCCGTGAAAATATTTTATACCAAAACACTGTTCATCTCTCTCAAGAGCTCTGTTTAGCCATCATGTGTCTCCAAACGTCCGATTAGCCGATATGCAGCGCTCTCACAAGCAGCGGCATACTGTGGAAACACAGTAGGCCAGTAATTGCAAACAAATATTAATTTTTAGTTTGAGAAACGTTCCCTGGGTCGGTGTCACTAGTGTTGCCAGACCTACTGATTTGCCATTAGAACTACTGATTTTGGTTCTAACATATTGATTTGAGTTCCAACTCTACTGATTTTAAAGACAACTTGGCAAAGACGTGTTCGCGGTTATGCATAGTCGGTGTTTTTGTAACACCGCCAAACGCGGTAATCCAACAGCTTCAAACATAAATTATTACTTTGGTAGGCGCCGACCGCCTGCATCAATGGCAAAGATCCAGGGCGGGCTGCAGAAATTTTATTCAGACGCATCCGCCCCCAGTCCCAACGCCCGACAGAGTCCTTGTGTTTTGGAAGTGTAAAAAAAACTAAAGCTGAGAGAACGCTTTTTTAAAACAGACTCTTCACTTGCCCCTTCGCACCAGACACACGCTTTTTTTGGCAAAAAAATGATGTAGAAACAAGCAAAAAACGCGGACCCTTGCGGGCGCAGAACTCGTGTAGCCATAGGAGAACAATATGGCAGCTCTGTACCATACCCGAACACCCACCGAGATTGTTGCGGGTGTCTTTCAATAACGAATTACTTAAACGTCATTTTACTGATATTGTTTAATGCGGGACTCGGGCGGATGCGTCTGAATAAAATTTCTGCGGGCGGGCTCCTGTTTATGAAATCTTAATGGTCAGGGAGGGGCAAGCAACAACTCACTTTATAATTTCAATCAAACAACCAGAAACCGAAAACTCATAATTTGTAAACATTCTTAAAATTTTTTCTCAGAAAAACAAATCTTATTCGTATACATACTTATAAGAAAGTATAAGTGGATACGCAACTTTTATGTGTAAATGAAAATTTCATATTAAGGGGGCTCGTCGAACTTTCTTCTGTTTCGCTCTGACGCATTGATTGTCCCTGAGAACTAGGCGTTCGTTTTTCAAGGATGAAACAGCCAACTTTAGAAGAATTTACCTGAAATTTTGCGTACTTATTCTTTTTGTTATGTATAAATGCGCTGGTTCTCAGGGACAATTAACGAGTCCGAGCGAGACAGGAGAGAACGGTCGCAAGCCCCCTTAAGTGCAATACATGTGCAGTATGTGAACTTGTATTTTATAACAGCAATTTTAATATTAGATTTTATACACAATTCCAAAACTGTGTTGAGTCGAGTTCTGTTAGATATTATTTACTTATTTTACTTTTATTTGTTTTTATTAATAATAATTAATTAATAACAGAATACCTTTAATAGTTGTTTATATTTGTGATGTTTCCAAAGTAAAAATAAAATTTGATTCAATTCTGTGGTGCCCTCAAAATTTTTACATATGGTCCTTGCTGGTCTGCCCAGCTGCAAACTGGCTTCCATATATCAAAGCAGCCGATCGCAAGTGTCCCGGCATCTTGTTTGGGCTATGATTCTAGATAACTACCGTGTTACCGACGCTATTCAATACTATTCATATTATTAAATGCTTTCAACCACCGCTAGGTGGACGACGCGAGAAATCCTAGCGACCGATACGTCTTGCAGGCATCATTTACAGCCGTATACTTGTGTGTCTACCCAATAATCAGTCAACGGATATGGCCGGCATCCTTATATCGAAAAGATATGCCTACGTTATTGGAGTTCTTTTTTGTATTCTATCTGCACATTCTCATGGATTCGCAAAAAACCGTTTTGTTTAGGTCAAGTTTATTTTTTTTCTTACTTTGTTGAAAGAAGCATATTTTTCTGATTTCATTGATATTCAACTTGTCCATATTCATCAAATTTTGTGGGCATTTCAGTCAGAATCGTGGCCCTCCAATTTGAATCACCCTGTATTTGTCAAATCAGCCAGTTGTAGAAATTCAACTTAGGTAATGGAATATCTATTAATTTTTTACAAAGTTCATCTGATTTGCCACCACAGACGTTCAAATAGGGTTGACAAAATACGGTATTAATCTTTCGGGTCTTATACCAACACCTCAAAGTATTTGAACAGGACTAGAATTTATCTGAATTTGCCTTGACGCGTATTTCTCTGACAACGTCACCATCCTCAGGAGTTGAAGATTAATCTTCAGCAAAACAGGTATCGAGTTTAATTACTGTGTCACTGTTTTTGGCATGTGAGGTTAACTTATTAAGAATTCATATCTGTATTGAGTTTCGTTATCTTGAGAGTTTTTTTTAAATTTTAATTAGTTAAAATTACAAATAAGGGACTATTGACCTTCTTTTAATGCATCATAGACCAAGTCGTGGTGGTCAAACAGACGGTGAGCAAGCAACTACAGGACCAGCAGTGGAATTGCGTTTTGCGTACAGTCTTCTAGAAAAATTAATTCAATACTTGGATCGTGCAACGATTAATATGAAGCTTTTGAAACCATCTGCAACATTTAGTAGAAGAAACTCGTACAAACCTTCTTCGAGGGATATAAAATTCTTTTCAAAGGTATATAATTTCAGTTTGTCGGGAATATTCTGTTGATAATAAATTGTTCTTCTAGGTTGTTCTGCCATTGATGGAGAAATATTTTTCAACGCATCGAAATTATTTTATTGCTGTCGCAACAGCTACAAATAATGTTGGAGCGGCAAGTTTGAAAGAAAAAGAAATGGTTGCCGCACTTTATTGTAAACTGGCAAGTTTGCTAAGATCTCGACTCGCAGCTTTTGGTCCAGATGTTAGGATTACTGTAAGATGCTTACAAGTACTGGTGAAAGGAGTTGATGCCAAGTCACTCGTGAAAAATTGCCCAGAATTCATAAGAACTTCAATGTTAACATTTTTCAACAACACGGCTGACGATTTAACACACACTATAATCAATTTACAAGAAGTAAGTTTAGTCCAGTATTCCTTTGTTGTCCCATAATAAATTATACTTAATTCTCAATATTATTATCCTTTTGGGGTTGGTTTTTGGCCTTTTGTATTGAAGCTCCCATGCCATGATTCATTCGTTTATCTTTCCAACTTTTCCCTATTTCTGCCTCTCTGTCTTTTCCTTCGTTTCCCTGTCTCTAAAACTGTTCTCACCGTTCCTTCTGGGTCCATTCTTGTTATGTGATCAAACCAGTTTAAATAACTAGAGATAAAAGCATCTTTATTGTCAATAATATGCCACAAAAAGAATCATTGAATCATCTGTTATTGAAGTGGTACTTTTTTGTATATAGGGTGTAGTCTCTGTTAATATTGAAGATATAGAGAATGTTAAATAGAAGAAAGCTATGGCATTTTTCATCGTTATCAGTATATTTTTTTAAATGTTATCCCCCTCCTTAAAAATGTCTTTAGCAGCCAGCAAAGAGGAATTAAGAATGACTGAACAATAGTTTATTGTGAATGAACGAAAATAAATTACAATCTGTGATTCATAATCGTTCGACCTTCATGTTAGTACTGTGTTAAACCTCTTTTATTGGTGATATCGGCTTTAATAAGATCGGGCATTGCGTCAATAAGCTTTCTGCAATTTTCTGCATGAATGTTATCCCATTCCATATTTGCTGCAGTTCTGTGTTAAATTCATTTACCATACATGCTGGGTTTTTAAGCAGCTCTTTTTTCATTGTATGCCAAATTGATTCAGTTATTCAATTGGTGACAGGTCCGAACTGTTTGAAAACCACGGCAAAATAGGAATATAATTTCCTCAAACCACATTTTTTTTTGCCGTATCGCACGGAGCACCATCTTGCTGAAAGATAAAGTCTTCTTCGACAGTTTGGCATAAAGGAATCGATGGCAAAAAACTGTCGGTTAAAATGGTTTTATATTAATCGGCGTTCACAATTTCACTAATAAAACGAAGTTTCCCAACTCCCCTTCCAGACATACAACCCCACACCATAATGGAGGCTGGAAATTTAACTTTTTGAACGAGGCAATCGTTGTGGTAGGCTTCTGATGATGATGTAAAATGCATTTCCTAGTGTCTCCAACACAAACTTCAAGCTTGGATTCATCGCTCCAAATCCCTTTGTACCATTGTTGTCGAGTCTAATTTTTATGTATCTTGGTGAAATTCAAAAATGTTTATTTACAGGGAAAATCATGAAGCTGGCTGTCTACCTCGTAAAATTTGTATCCCAATTTGTAGTGGATATTAACATTTCTCGTCCAGTTACCTCTCTCCACAGTGTAGTGACTTCTCAAGCATTTAATCGTCGATTTCCTTTGATAATTCTTCTCAAAGCACATCGATCAGAGATAGAAATTTTTGATGAGGGGCCAGTTTTTTTACCTTCTTGAATATCTCCAGTTTTCTTGTATAAATTGATAACATCTTAGACTGCTGATCACGGAACTGAGTGCGAAATGGAAACTTTTCTTGCGGAAACACCATTAGCATGTCTTTGCTCAGTGATTTTCCACGAGGCATTATGCTATTCCGAATCTTACCTGAAACTGCCACGACATGCCGTGTGTCAAATTCAACCGTTTTGGTTTTGTTTTGATTAGCATAATTGTATTACAAAGCTGCATTGATTCCTGCCGAACTATTATGAATTTTCCTTAATACACAATAAACTATGCACAAATTATAAATATATTTTCGCTAACAGTGCGTTGAACGACTGTATTTTAAAGTAGTTGTGTATTTGCGAAAATAATAGTTATTTGGTAATTTTACATTTTTGTAAACCGCCATGTTGAAATCGGCGGCCGGCTGAACTATTAGGACTAGTCGAGACCTTCGTTACTACAAGCCCGCAACCGCACGCTTTAAACGGGATATGAGTCATCACGACCAGGCGGATTTCGCCACATAGTTGCTTAAGAATATGCACGATTTTCTAACATTTTCACTGAATTTTATCACATTTCAGTAACAAATTACTTTTCTTTTGTGGTAAATGTTTAATAAAAGGCTGTTTAATAAAGGCTGAACTATTAGGACTAGTCGAGACCTTCGTTACTACAAGCCCGCAACTGCAGGCTTTAAACGGGATATGAGTCATCACGACTAGGCAGATTTCGCCACATAGTTGCATAAGAATATGCACGATTTTCTAACATTTTCGCTGAATTTTATCACATTTCAGTAACAAATTACTTTTCTTTTGTGGTAAATGTTTAATTAAAGGATTTATACTTACATATATACGTGTAACTGCCCTCAATAGGTTGTAATAATCGTGGCAGTGCAGTGCAGCGAAACGTGAACCTGTGTAATTTCTCCGTCTTCAAAGTTTATCATCTAATATCTCCAGAACTATCCGCTTTAAAAAACTGAAATTTTAGCCACATATAAAGCTACCGTTTCCGATGACGATGGTGTCAAAAATGAGAAGAAATTTGAAACCGACAGTTAGAAAAAAAATATTTACGTGCGCATGTAATTTAAATTGTAGTGCAAAAAGTGACAATCGAGAAACTTTTTCTTGGAGATAGACATTACTATCTGCGGTAGTTTTTTTTGTAGTTTATGAAATGAGCTATCTTTTTTTATTCCAACGAAATTTTAAAATTTGTAGTACTTTTAAAGAAAATCGTTATCCAAAATTCGTGTATATAGTGTAACTAAAAATTTAATGGTACGGAAGTATAATATATAATAATTATGTGGAAGCATTTTTTGTATAGATACTTCGCATTAAGTTATGCAGTGCGCACCGTTTTGGATAACGATTTTCTTTGAAAGTACTACAAATTTTAAAACTTCGTTGGAATAAAAAAGATAGCTCATTTCATAAACTACAAAACTACCGCAGATAGTAATGTCTATCTCTCGATTGTCACTTTTTGCACTGCAATTTAAATTACATGCGCACGTAAATATTTTTTTTCTAACTGTCGGTTTCAAATTTCTTCTCGTTTTTGGCACCATCGTCATCGAAAACAGTAGCTTTATATGTGGCTAAAATTTCAGTTTCTTAAAGCGGGTAGTTCTGGAGATATTAGATGATAAATTTTGAAGACGGAGAAATTATGCAGGTTCACGTTTCGCTGCACTTCTACGATTATCACAACCTACTGAGGACAGTTACACGCATATATTGAAGTATAACCACCTTTAATTAAACATTTACCACAAGAGAAAAGTAATTGTTACTGAAATGAGACAAAATTCAGTGAAAATGTGAGATAATCGTGCAAATTCCTATGCCGCTAAATGCTAACAGCTGCCTAGTCATGATGACTCATGAATTCGATGTTCGGGCCTGTAGTAACGAAGGTCTCGGACTAGTTAACAAGTCATTAGTAATAAGAATAGGTACATACCTACATACACATTACTAATAAACCCGGTTCTCCCATAAGCCTGTTTTTTCCATATTTAGATTTAAAAGTTAGAATTATATACATTTTCTAGCTTGAATAGTGAACCTGGTTCACTGTGGTACGATGGGGCACGTATGGAGGCTTTCAAGGCCAGCTTTGCTGGGGTAGGCCTCTTGTGTGCATCCTAATGTACATTCTGCCGACGTAGGCCCGTTCTGTAATTCAATGCCTGGCGGAGTATTTGCTCGAGGTGTAGTTGTTTGAGCGGGTGTATTAGTCGGCAGCTGTGTAACCTAAAAGACTAACGCCACAATGGAGGATCCTGCCGCAGCTATGCTCAAAGCCGAAGATGGGGTGGGCTAAAAACAGGAAAAGGGCGCCAAGGAGTTGTTGGCTGATCCTCTGTAGCCAACACACAACGACTACAACTCCTAAAAGCCGCTGGTACACAATAGGGCACAATAAAATAACAAAAGAAAAAAACGTAGTCAAATAGTATATATGTATCATATAATACCCAAATATCCAAAAAACAAATGTATATGAACAAATTAATTATCAATGAATAAATGTATACATAAATATAAAAAAACAATGAACATAAACCTGGGTGAAATTTAGACACCCGGTACTAACGTTGCGCTAAAAAGGAAAATCAAAAATAGGCGCGGATGACGCGGTAAATACACTACACGAATGGAGCTCCGCACGTGCAGCGAACCGACGGGTCAATCGCACGCACGCTAACTACAACAATGTAATTAGTCGCAAACGGGAGTATCGACTGTCGCTAAATCTCTACAAAAAAATAGATACTACTGTAAATCAAAATAGAATTTAAAAATTTAAGCAAAATTATTAAAGTGACTATAAACAAATTGAACCAAAATTATTATTGACTAAATGAATTTTAAACAAGATAAACTACTTAACTACGGAAATTATACTATGGCAAACAATTTAAATTTTTAAAAAAAAGTACTTAACAGATTTTGTTCAAAAATAAACAAACAGATGACCACAACACGCCGTGGCCAGGCAACTACATAGAACTAGCCGAACGGAGACGAAAGTTCGAACGGACGGGCGACGCGAAGTCACAGAAAAACGAACACAAAATGGTCACAAAAAGCTGTGACGGGCGCTACATAAAAACCAGCCGTTGGACGCGAGGTTCCAGACGGACAGGCGACGTAAAAATCAAACTTTATATCTGACCTTCCAGGAGATAATGTGCGGGTCAGCTGCTACAGCAAAATCAGTCTTGTAGTTCAGCACCAGGTGATCGGCGCTTCTTAAACACGGGAAAGTGCAACAAATCGAAATTTGCACTCTAAAAAAAAACCCTAAAATGTCGAAAAGACAAATTAGAAGAGAAAATAAGAAAAAGTAAAGGAGAAATGAAGAAGGCAACACAATACTAATAATAAGAATTAAACAAATGAAGGAAAGAAAAAGAAAGAAACACGTGCTCACCTCGAGAGGGTTTTTTTTTTCCAACAAACTTCCAGCCAAAACCGAAGGCAAACTGGTCCAAAATCCCCAAATCGGGAGTAGACGACGCTTCCTACAAACCAACCAGGCTGAAACGACGTCTGGAATATGTCCGGAGAAAATCCCAATTTCTTGGCTATGAAAAATATCTTCAAAAACTCTCCGGATCACTCTTCGAAATCGGACTAGAAGTGAGTATGGCTAGCGGAAATTGCAAATTTTGAAAAAAACGCGCACGTGAAGAATACGCGGCGATCAACCTATGAAAATCCAAATCCAAACTCCCTAAACCAACATCAAAAAGCATAGGCGTCGCCGGGTGCAGACTAATAAACAGATGGAAAGAAACGCTCTGAAGACTTGCAACTCCGAGCAGAAATATAATAAGGATGATAGAAACCTTAAGGAAACCTCTCAAGTTGAAAGAAAAGAGAATAAAGGACATAAAGAAATGAAAGCATCAATATAGAAAGTTGAAATAGATGAGTACACCACTGACCTACTGAAAAGCAATACAATCGAGGTAATCTTCACACATGACAGCTGGGGAAATCGCAAAATCAAAACATAACCCCAAAAGGTGTCCTAAAGTCTGACAGATTACCTCAATGATTTCCGTAAACTAAATGAAACACAAAAGTCCGAAAAATGAACAATAAGGCGCACAGAATTGATCAGAAGGAGGGTAAATATCAAATAATGACGAGAACAAAATAAACAACCAGCAGATACAGGCAATATCCAGAATCCAGCTAGGTGACAAAGATACAAGAAAACAGGGTAATACAAAAGGTAAATCTCAACAAATCTCATTCAACCTGATAAACTAATAAAGTTAACTCAAACTAGAAGTGAAACAAAATCTACAGTGACCTAAGAAGATAGGGCCGAGGGCTGGGACGGAGGCATCTGCGAAAGACAACTGCGATGGCAGCTAAGGAGAGAAACTAATCATTAAATGGAATAAATAAGTTAGAGATAGCATAACAAACATTCCTAGCACGTTGTAAGTACCATAACCTTATATGAATTTAAATAAAATAAGTATTAAAATCCGAAAAATGTTTTAGTGTAAAATTTCACCGTTACAATTTACCTAAGTACATAGATACAAAAGCATTCGAATTTTTCGTTAAAAATTATGAACTGCAGCACATACTAAAAAAATTTGCAGATATGCACCATGTCCACTAATTTGGAGGTAACCTAAGTTATACGCAAAACTGAAAGTTTATTAATTGCGTGACTCATATTAAAGATGGAGAATATACAATTTGCATAAAATCCGCACTCTAGTGGGGAGCATACAAAATGCCAAAGTTTTCTCCGTTTAATCTTCTCTCTGTTTGATATCGATTTTAACATTGTTTTTTGACCTGCAGGGAAAATACAGTCACCTAAGGGGAACACATTTAAAGACTTCAACATCTCTGTTTTACCTTAACCATGTGGTTTTACCAGTTTTAACAGCAATGTTTGATCATCTTGCAAATTGTGAATATGGAAGTGATTTGTTATGTGAGTAAAAAATACTATTTATCTATATAGATATTTTGTGAGAAACATACCCAGTGCAAAATTTTATTTGTGGTTTTATATTAGAATAAAGTGTGTACTAACTAAATAATATTCTAAATTACTTTTAAAAGTTTAAAAGTTCTTGTTCTGAATATTAAATTGGTAGCAATCTTTAAAATATATTTTAGTCAGCCATTACAATAAATATGTAATCAAAATTTTTCCAAAAACATATTCCCATTAGTTATGTTGTATCTGCACTTGTAGTGGATGAAATTCAAGTGGCTTCTTATAAAATCTTATCTTCTCTGTACACTCTTGGAACTGATCCAACACTTACACATGACAGAAAGTATTTGAAAACTGAAATGGAAAGACATAAACCTGCATTGGGTGAGTACAACAGATTCATAGTTAAACTTACGGTAGATACACCCTAGAAAGCTGGTGCAACACCTGTATGTTATTTACATTATTTTCTGCAATATTAGGTTCTTGCTTGGGAGCATTTAGTTCCACATTTCCAGTCGCTTATTTGGAACCCCATTTAAATAAGCACAATCAGTTTTCTCTTTTGAATCGTATTGCCGACCATTCTCTTGAAGCGCAAGGTACAAATCCCAAAAATTGCATGTAGGTAAAAAAAGTTGAGTATTTTTAATCTTTAGATATTATGTATCGAATGGAAAGCTCGATGCCAACACTTGAAACCATCTTGTCAGAGGTTGACCAATTTGTTGACAGTGATAAAACATACTCTGATGCGCCACATATAATTAATGTTATCATGCCAATGTTGTGTTCGTATTTGCCATTTTGGTGGTCACAAGGACCTGACAATGTCAGTCCGATAGGAGGGTATGTCCTTATACTTCATTAAATATTGCTGCATTTTATAGCAAGTTTTTGCAGCACGCATGTAACGATGGTTACTGCAGAATATATGAATCAACTTTTAAAAAATGTTCTAAAGTTGATTAAGAAGAACATTGGTAACGAGAATGCTCCATGGATGACTAGAATTGCTGCTTATACTCAGCAAATTATTATAAACAGCAGTGAAGAGTTATTGAAAGATCCATTTTTACCTTTAGCGGAACGTGTTAAAAAAAGAACCGAAACTATGTTTCATAAGGAGGAAAGTTTACGAGGGTTTATTAAAAGTTCAGCAGATGATACTTCCCAGGTATGTGTACTTACTTCCTCACTGAGTGTTTTAATATCAATGTTGTAAAATTACGAACCATTTCTACAAGTTTAAAATGGTGTTAAAGTTGGCGATAAAATTCTACCGAATCTAAAAAAAAACATTCCCCAACCAATAATTATTGAGCAATTTGCGTTAGTCATAGTACTATTGCAGTTTCGGTGCTGGTAAACTAATAGAATATTGCTGTGTTTCCCGCTGTGCTCCCTTAAAAATTATATGAATTATGTGGCATTCGCTTGTTTGGTTCTACGAGTTCTATGTTTTTAGTATCGTCTAAATTATTTTGGAATACTGTATTTTTTCCACCCCCAGTACTTTTACAATTCGCCCCTTACCCATACAGCTTCATTACCATATTGTTCTCTCTCACCACTCTATCACCAATTTTCCTACTTTTTGTAACCTTTTCATTTATTCTTTCAATTTCAATCTCCTGGTTTTGTTGTATTCAGAATCTCATGGTTTTCTCCATATCTGACTCTTTTATAGGCCAGGCGGCAGGTAGTTTAATAAGGAAATAATTAGTGGAAGTGGCCTTAATCTCTTTATTCGGACCCACTTATTACTGTCCTAAGTTTTCCTTCTCGAGTGAAGTCAGCCCTTATAGCCCAAAGAAGGTACCGATTTTCAGTTTTTTCAAATATCTCTTAAGCCACCAACTTTATCAAAAAAATACCTATTATCAAAAATAATCTGGACTAAATTTCCAATAAAAACGTCTTTCGCCATTTTTTTTTCTAAAATTAACCGGTACGTCGCTACGGTGTTCAAAGTGGAGCCCTTTTTGGTCCTTGCCGAAAAATCAATAAAAATCACATGCAATATCACAGTTTCTGTATGTTATAAATAATTATTATCATCTCAGATTCACAAGATAAGTGGTTACAATTATAACTGATACAAGATAGCCAGTTGAGACAAATTACAATAAATTATTATTATTTGCATAATATTATACTCTTTTCCACATCACCTTGTGGTAGAGTAAATGGTGCTTTCTTTAAGTGGTGTGCCCAGTAGGCCTAAATCCACTATAAAAAATTCAAAGGTTAGTCGATTTTCATTCGTTTAGACCAGCGTTTCTCAAACTTTTTTAAACACGGAGCCCCTTTAAGGTCGGATCTAATGTGATGGAGCCCAGTATAGTATCAAGTTGCAAAAAAAAGTAAGTAAAGTTAAAATTATAATAACAAACCAGCATTTTCTAAAGTTTTAATGAATTTTTGATGGCAACGGGGAAATAGGAAATTTTCACACTTCACTGGCGGCGGAGCCCCTACGGATCTTTCACGGAGCCCTGGGGCTCCGCGGAGCACACTTTGAGAAACGCTGGTTTAGACGATGAAGGCTGGCAGTCCTGTAAATGTTCTAAAGGATGCAACGCAGCTTGTGGTTGCAGAAAAATGGGTCTCCGATGCTCCAGGATCTGTAACAATTATATAGGACACTCATGTACAAATGCTGCCGATGAGAATGACATTGAAGATTATAACGAAAACATCGACGTTCATCTTGAGCGTTCTGTGCACCCGATATCAGACAAATATAATGTTTCAGATGATGAAAGCAATAATGGAGAAACTGATGAAGAAGATCAGGACTGCCAGCCTTCATCGTCTAAATGAATAAGAATCGACTAACCTTTGACATTTTTATAGTGGATTTAGGCCTACTGGAGACACCACTTAAAAAAAAGTGCACCATTTACTCTACCGCAAGGTGGTGTGGAAAAGAGTATGATATTATGTAAATACTAATAATTCTAATTTGTCTCAACTGGCTATCTTGTATCTCAGTTATAATTGTAACCACTTATCATCTTGTGAAACTGAGACGATAATAATTATTTATAACGTACAGAAACTGTGATATTGCATGTGACTTTTATTGACTTTTCGGCAAGGGCTAAAAGGACTCCGTAGCGACTTACCGGTTAATTTTAGAAAAAAATGATGAAGGACTTTTTTATTGGAAATTTAGTCTAGATTATTTTTGATAATAGGTACTTTTTTGATAAAGTTGATGGCTTAAGAGATATTTGAAAAAAACTGAAAATCAGAACCTTCTTTGGGTCATGAGGGCCAACGCCGACTTCGCTCGAGGGAGAAAAGAGATAAAGAGATTAAGGCCATTTCCACCTTTCCACTAATTATTTCCTTATTGAGGCTTTTTTTTTCGCCCTGTCGCCTGGCCTATTATAGTTTTATCATTTCCATATACTTTGTCTTCTTTTAGTTTATCTTCAGTCCCATTTTCTGTCCTTCGTTGCTAAAATTCTTGCTTTCCTTAACTGTTTTTGAATTCTCTCTAACAGTTCGGCATCATCAGCATAAGTTATACAATAGTGATTCTCATTATAAATGATTCTGTTTGTTTTGATGCAGCTGACGCTTACGATTTTTATTAAATAGCACTATATTAAATAGTACTGTTGGCATGGGGTCCCCTCGCCTTACTCCAAATTTAATCCCGAATGTATTTAATACATTTGCTTGCCCCTTTACCAAGAACACTGTTTTGCAATGTAATTTTTATAAGGTTTATAAGCTTTGCTGGTATCCCCAACAGCCTCATGGCTGTCTCTGTTCCACTTTTTCTTGTATGTTGAGTCATAAAGCCTGTTTAAAGTTGATTGACGTTCACTGTTAGTTTTCTGGCAGTGCCTGACACGTTTCGCATATTTCACTGATCTTTCTAGTTCCAAACGTTCTTGTAATTGACGAAAAGTTTCTGGCCGTGGTGATCTTCCAATTGGATATTGTGCACCATATGCCCGGGATACCAAAACTGCATTTTGATTATTCTCAACCAAAATGTAAAGCATATCTTTAAGTTCATCTCTATGCAGAAGTTGCAAATGTGTGGTGATTCTTATGCAACATTTTTGGTTTTTCCAGTGGTGCAAGAAAATTAAAAAAAAAATTAAAAAAAAATACTTTTTGCAATTTTCTTGTCATCCACAAATAATTATTGGTCGGACCCGGTATAATTTTTTGAAAAGATTGAATAACCAGTAATAAACTACACCATCAAAGGAACATTTCTTGAAAATTAAATTTTTTTGTATGCTACCATTCTCGAGATATGAATTTTTAAACTATACCACTTATTTGTCAAATTTTTAAAAATGTTTTTTCTAGAAAACTAATAAAGATGGACATTTATGAGGAATTTAGAAAAAGAATAAAGTACTTCTGAAATGAATTTAAGTTTGTTAAAACAGTTTTTGTCTATCTGCTCTCATAATTGAGTAATCAGTTCTCACACCCTGTATATATTTACTTTGTGTAGTAATGCTTTCTTCTATAGTTGTCACAAAGTGGCTTATGGCCCTTTTTATATAATGGTCCTTCGTATATTTTCTGCTCTTCTCGTATTTTTACTTTAATTCGCAAATAATAAATTGTATTATGTAACTTGATCGTCTCTGAGCTTATTCCATTCTGTTCAGGGATTTTGCTGTTTAGATTCTTAATGACTTACTGCATCGGTGCTTCTATTCTTGATTTATCCCTACCATCTGTTATTTCTGCTTCCTCTTCCTCCACCAATATTCTCATTAAGCAGCTCTTCAAAATATTCTCTCCATCTCTATGTAATTTCACCTTTTCCTTACTGTACAAATTGTTTGTGTTATTCTAGTATCCTGTTTTTGCATTCTCTACTTCCTGATAAAAATTTCGTGTCTTTATTTTTAAAATGATCTTCAATATTCTTTATTTTGTTTTCATTACCTATACAACTGTTTCTTTCTTCTGTACATGTGTTGTACTTGTCTTCTCTGCTCCTATATTTCTTTCTGCCTTCTTTTATGTTCCTGATCTCTACCGCTTCTTTGCATTCCTTATCGAATCACTCTTCCCCACTTTTATTGGAGTTAGCGCTTTTCTACCAGTGCTTAGCATACATAGTATAAAATATTATTTGACAACTGCCCCACTGCAGGGGTTGCCATTTTTAGTGTGTCGAATTTTTAGCTTGTAATATCTAGTCTATTAAGTAAAATTAATTGTTTAAAGCAGTAGAACTAGTGTATTTTAAATTAAAATTACATTTTAGATAGAGACGCAAATTCAGGAAGACTGGCATTTGTTGGTTAGAGACATTTATTCATTCTATCCACTTTTAATAAAATATGTAGATTTACAAAGGAACCATTGGTTACGACACAACATTGCAGAAGCAGAAGATTTGTATAATCATGTTGCAGATATTTTTAATATTTGGTCAAACTCTCAGTACTTCCTACGAGAGGAACAAAATTTCATATCTGCCAATGAAATCGATAATATGGTCCTTATTATGCCAACGGCTACAAGACGTGCCGTGGTTCCTGATGGCAGTCAGTCTGGTGGAGGAAAAGTTGGTAACAATAAAAAAACTTAATATTTTTGTTATTTGTATATATTACAGAAAAAGAAGAAACATCGTGATAAAAAGCGTGATAAAGCTAAAGAAATTCAAGCGTCTTTGATGGTGGCTTGCTTGAAACGTTTACTGCCTGTTGGCTTGAATCTTTTTGCTGGAAGGGAGCAAGAATTGGTTCAGCATTGTAAAGATCGTTTTTTGAAAGTGGGTTACTATTTTCTTCTCGAGTTTTGTGATATTCATCCATATTTTATTTACAGAAAATGCCAGAATATGAAATCATTGATTTTGCCAAGACCCAGTTAACTCTACCGGACAAAATTGATCCTGCTGATGAAATGTCATGGCAGCATTATTTATACAGTCAGTTGGGAAGTAAGAAAAGTGCTACGATGATTGGTACGGTAGATGGTTCTGGCAAGAATCAGTTAGAAGAAACTGTAGATAGAATCGTGGCTATGAGTAAAGTTCTATATGGTTTACATATGGTAAGTACTCTAATTTGTATTATTTAATTTTCGGTACATATTACACTATAAGGATGTCTCAAAAAGACTTAAATGCAACTGCATTTCAAAAAAGAAAGTCTCAGCTTAACTGCTCTCTGTTCCAAAATTTATCAGATTTTCCTTTAATGTTATATTTTATTTTTACTTTAAATTAAATTGTATATTGCGCAATGAGCATGGAATGATAACTATTTCTAATGAGTACCTATTCATGCGAGTATGAATAGGCCAGTTCTTTATTACACTTCTTTGCGATTACCTGTGGATGGTCACAAAAATGAGTGCAATCTTATGCTTCTGATAAATGGAAATTCAATCGTATAAGGAACGGGTGGTTCAAAAAGCATGCCGGTTTTGAATTATTCGCTATTGTGTTGTTTGTTGCTTAGCAACACTGTTTTGTATAAAGTTGGCATCTGCCAACCTTCCGATTTCATTCTGTGTGTTATCATTTTGGGTGGGTGGTGTCATCGGCGCTTATTTTTTTGAAAATGAGGCAGGACAAGCTGTGACAGTTAATGGAGACCGATACCGTACGAGGGATAAGAGATTTTTTGAGGCCTCATTTCGTTGCAATGGACATTCAGCAGGTATGGTTTTAGCAAGACGGCACCACGTGTCACACTTCTGGCGAAACAATTGCGTTGCTCCATGAGAAATTCCCGAATCGGCTCATCTCGCTTCGTGGTGACCAGCAACGGGCTACCAAGGTCGTGTGATTTAACCCCGTGCGATTTTTTGGGATTTTGTCAAATCATTGGTTTACGTCAACAGACCTCGAAACATCCGCGAGTTAAAGAAAGAAATTCGAGGAGTTATGAAGCTTAGAACATCCCAAGCCCAACGATATGTTTGGTGTAGCATCCCATGTAAGATCTCGTAGTACACAAAATCTGGATTTAGTTCTATAATTCAATGCCTGGCGGGGTATTTGCCCGAGGAGTAGTTGTTCGAACGGTCCAGTACTACTCTTGTGTTGAGAATGTCGCAGATAAGTCATGACAACATTGCTATTTTGCATACTTACCTCTGAAGATAAGAAAAATTCACAGACCTCGCATCTTACGCAAGTATCATAGGCGTATTGAAAATACCGACACAACTGCTCGGTTCCTAAGATGTCCAACAAAAGTGATCTGTGCCGTTTAAATTTGGTATATTATCGATACAATAAAATAAAAGAAATGATTTGTGACAAGCACAAGGCACCTAGTCAAACTGACGCAATACGTAACAAAATATTAACGTATTCGTTTTGCTGTTTGGACTTTTATTCCAACGCGATATCCCTTGGTACTCGCACTCGCCGTACCTTAGTTTACATCTGGCTAGCGCTCTGATATTATTATTATTAGCGGCCTCGACTGCGCGCGTCGCCGACAGAATCTGTCGCGTGTCGATACATTTTTCGTAAGATGAGTCCCATATACACGAGCCCAGAAGTATTTTCAATACTAAAACGATTAAATGAAAAAAGTACCATTTATAACTTTCTAATATGCCATTATATAATAGTAATTCTATTTATTCTTGTAAAATTGAAGATAAAAGGAATGGAAGATAAATTTTTTAGGTTTTTCCAGAAACAAGTTAATTGAAAATATGCAAAAAAAAAGAGTTGCGTACACATTTGTCCACCCTGTATCCTACTTCCCCTCTATTTTTCTACCTATCCTGAAACCCCCGTCTCTGTGGCGCCATGAACAATGTACACGTTTTTAAACATTCTGTGCATCGAGATTGTTGTTTGGTACTTGGTGCAAACAGGGTGCATTTACGTTATCGAAGTACATACATTTATAGTGTTCATATTCAAGAAAATTTGTTAGCTGTGTTTTCGGCGAGAGTTCCAATGCAGTTCACAAGTTAGTAAGTGGCTAATATGAAGATAGCTATCACACTATGACAAAACTGAGATATGCTGTATGTTGAGTATGGCATTGTACGCGTGAGAAGCTTGGACGATAGGAGAAGCGGATAGGAAAAAATTAGAAGCATTTGAAATGTGGCGATATAGACGCATGATGAAGATACCGTGGATAGATAAGGTTAGCAACAGAGAAGTATTAGAAAGAGTTGGAGAAAAGCGAAATTTATGGAAGACGGCAAGGAATAGGAGAGATAAGATGGTAGGACACTAGAGTCAGAGAAAAGAATAAAAAGAGGTAGGGGTAGGCCCAGATTAGACTACTGCTCTCAAATAGTTAGGAATGTAGGATGTTCAACTTTTGGGAGAAATGGGTAGGTTAGCTCAAGATAGGAACGATTGGAGGTACGCTTCCAACCAGTCTTCGGACTGAAAACTTTATGATGATGATATGGACAACAAATCTTTCGATGCAGATGTTCCGCTTCTTTGGAATTCTTTAACTTTTAGTTCCTTCATTTCTTTCCAGAAGGGTCGCCTCGTCAATTGTTTTTTTGCAACAAAATCTTTGTCGCTTCAATCTTAAATCTTTTGTATACGTTGATTTTTTGAAATTTTTGTTTACCTGCTTTTTGGACTTTACCTTCCAAAGAGCTGGATGTTGGTGAACTTCAATAAACTTCTTCATGAAATCTTTCGAGGAATAACTGGGACTGCAATAATCTGAAATTAATTTCTACATTTTGAAGAACGCGAATAATAATAATAATATAAATTAGATCTTCATTGACATAAATAATATTTATAGAGACATGCAGATATTACCTTGGCTCCATAGTAGACATCCAAAATTTAAAAAAAAATGGAAATGTTAAAAATGCACTCGGTATAGGTTCGGTATGATGATCAGATGACCATCCAGGACTATTTGTCTGGCCTGTTAGTTGTAAATGCACTACAGGCTTAACCTTGGAAGTCACATGGCGTGCATCGCTTCGGGATAAGCGTGGCACGTCATTAACCATTAACAAACACACTAACGGAATTGGCATGGCCTGTTCCAATCGTGCAAGAAAGCGTGTTCACGTATGCCTAGCTATTGAGAGAAATATTTAAACTGAAGTGTGCCATCTCAGAACTGAAAAGAGATACTTATTATTTGTTTTCATGGTGATTTTTTTCAGTGGCTTAAATTATTGTATTGCATGCTTTTTGAGATGTCCTCTACATTTAAATCAGCATGAAAATTAAATTCCAAAACTAGTCTATATAGTTCAGAATATACTATTATTATTTGAAATCCGTTTTGTATTACTTTATTTCTGTTTTGGTTATGTGTATAAACTGAATCTGTAATGCAATCATCTAGAAAATTACATATGATTAGCTGAATTATTTACGTTCATATATTATTTGCATTGCGCAACAGATTGATCATCCACAACAACAACAGAAAGGTGTATACCGAAGTGTTGTGTCTACTCAAAGAAAACGTGCAGTACTTTCTTGCTTCAGACAAGCTTCATTGCACAGTTTGCCCAGGTTCGTCAGTTTTTGCTTTTCGCATGATCACCTGAAATTTTATTCGAGTTAACCTCATTAATACTTTAATAATGTGTGTTTTACTGCACTACTATGCTCTACTAACAGGCAGCCCGGCCAAGAATAAACAAGTATGGCTGGCAAAGAGTGCTCGGGGCTGCCAGGAAACGGGCAGCTTTAGCTTGCTTAAGATGCCAGCCACTATACAAGTTATTAAGGTTTGTTCCTCTGTCTAACAATATTCACCAAAATATTAATTAAAATACTTAAGCATTAGATAAGATATACTTATACATAAATATCAGTCATCAAATTATAAAAAGTTAAAGAAACTAATAAATTAAGAAATCTGTAAAAGAATTTTGGGTTAATTCAACTAACTGACTGACTTTTTGTCTAGGCATCGTGCTATAAACATATTCATCTATTCCTATTGTGAAATTTGGCTACAAGATGAAAATGTAGGACAGGAAGTTATGATAGAGGACTTAACACAAAGTTTCGAAGATGCTGAATTGAAAAAGCAGGCTGGTGAAGAGGAAGAAGGCAAACCAGATCCACTAACACAGCTGGTAACAACTTTCTGTAGAGGAGCTATGACAGAAAGATCCGGGGCTCTTCAGGTAAGTGCTAGCAATCGACTGTAACTCCTACCAACTGATCCTGGCCATTTGCAGGAAGATCCTTTGTATATGAGTTATGCAAAAATAATTGCGAAATCCTGTGGTGAAGAGGAAGAAGAGGGTGAGGAGGAAGAAGGTGCGGGAGAAGGAGAAGAAGGAGGGTCGTCTATACACGTAAGTAGGATATATCTAAAGCTTCATTCTAAAGTAGTTCATATACAGTGTGTCCACCTCATAGGGCTTTTCTTCTTTTTATATTTATTAGGCTCTTTACTACTGCCACATTTTAATATTATTCCCACTTATACTGAATGAAAATGTGGAAATGAAGGAACATTAATATTTGCAAAGAAGTGGAGGATGAATTAGGAGTAGGAAAGACTGACCAAGCATATAAAATGGAACTTATACTATGAACACAGGGCATCGATTATGTGATGTGTTAGAAAAGGAATTAGTATGGGGGGAGATAGACTGTTCTATAATGAGGAAAGAGTTTGAACTAACTTTGAAATATTTAAGAATCAATAATGGATTGCAGACAGGAATTTTAAAGCGTGCAGCTCAGTGTGCGCGAGGGAGACAGTTGAAACATCGTAAAGCCCCCTGAATTGATATCAGAACAATAATGCCTCTTTTAAAAACGGATATAAATTTTGAAATTGCAGCAGGTGCTAATTTTCTGTCAGTTGACAGTGATACATTAACAACAAACTAACTTGAACTTTTCAAGTGCTGAAGTAAGAAATATGAAAATTAGGTAAATGGCAAATTCAATTAATATACAGGGTGGGCCAATAGTGTGTAGTCGGTCCATATCTCTGATTCTATCCCAGATATCAACATGAAATTTTATGTGTACGTGGAGAACCCCACGGAGCTTCTGTTAAAATTATTTTCATGTATACAGGATGTTCACGTGCTACGTACCAAATCAAAGTTATGTTTTTTTTAAATGGAATGCCCCACATTTGTTTACATATTTGGATTCCCCATAAAATTTCATCAAAGTTGATATGCTACACGGTGGGGTTTAGAGTAAGCGATGTTAAGATATGGCCATTTTAGTACCAGTGTGAAGCCAAATTTGTGGTGCTACTGACGTCTGCTGGTCAAAGCTAACTATGATTTTTTTATTGGACTTGGTTCAGAGGATACTCTGTTAGTAAAATCCATGAACACTTTTTTCAGAATAGTTTATATTATACAGAGTGGCCAACTTGCGCAAAATGGAGCTTTTCTCAAAAATGTTAAATGGAACACCCCGTATATTATTTGCAGGTTTGATAGCCAGTTTATTAAGCTTTTAACTGATGTAGATATTGGCAGGTCTGCGACTGATAATTTAGGCAGAAATAAAGATTGAACCTTAAGAATTGAGATTTTTGCTGTAATTTTGTACCATTTTTGGGGAATTTCCCCTATTTTGCCACCCAAAACTCAGAAAAATGCGTATAGTTTGTTTTTACAGAAAATTTAGCCAACAGAATTTATACCGGCACAAGAAATCTCATTGCAAGATTACTTTTTGAAAGGACGGTTTTCTTCTATGGCACTCCTTGTTTCAATTTATACCTAGGTTTAATAAGTTACCATTTATTTAAGAATATGACCATGAAGATGCAAATCTGGCGATAAAATTTTTTGTTTCAATGTGAAGTCGACTTCCAGATACAAAATGGAAATCATATTTTGTGTTTTGGGCGCTAAAATATGGGAGAAACGAATAAATTACCGGTCAAATTACCACATTTTTAAGTTCAATTTTCAATTCTACCGAAACCGCCAGTCGCAGACCTAACAATATCTACATCAATCAAAAGCTTAGTAAACTGTCTATCAAATATGGAAATAATATATGGGGTGTTCCATTTGAAATTTTTAAGGAAAAATGCATTTTGCGAAAGCTGTCCACCCTGTATGATATTAAGTTTTGTGATGAAGGTACTCAAGTATTTTACGAATAGAGCAGTGTGTAAACCTAGTCCAATAAAAAAATCTTAAATAGCTTCGACCAATAGATGTCAGCAGCTCCTCAAAGTTGGGTCCACACTGGCACAAAAATGGTAATATCCTAAAATTGCTCACTCTAAACCCCATCGTGTAGTATACCATCTTTCGTAAAATTTTATTGGGAATTCAAATATGTAAACAAATGTGGGGCGTTCCATTTAAAAAAACATAACTTTGGTTTGGTGTTCAGAGTGTGAACACCCTGTATACACCAAAATAATTTTATCAGATGCTTCATGGGGTTCTCCACATACGCGTAAAGTTTTATTTTGATATCTTGAATAGAACCAGAGATATGGGCCGACTACACACTATTGGCCCATCCTGTATGTATGTATGTAGTTTCGACGAATGTTGGATGTGTTGAAGAATAACAACTTGTAACGACAACTTAAACTTTATTCTAATTCTGAATGTATATACAATATTTACAACTTAAAATTATGACCATTACCGGGCACGCAGTCTCACGTCCCGTACTCTGAAGATATTACTTGGGTATAGTGACCAAATTTAGACTCAATTACACCTACGGAGAATGCAGTCTCACACCCCGTTCTCTAAAGAAAGTCATGGCAATAGTGGTTTGAGTCAAATGACTGAATTGCTATGGCAGCTTCCTGTCTTTTATATTAAACTGGAAAGTCCCCAAATCCACTTCGCCCGATCGGAGTTATTGTCTAAATCAACTTTGCTCAGTCGAAATTCCTGAATATGACTCAGGATCAATTTTTTGAACCAGTGTTAGCATTCAGTACAGATGATGTGGCTCCACCTGGTGACTCATGCCCGCTCTCCATTCAGTTGAAGATGAAAGCGCCACTTTTCAAATCTGTTCTAATAGTATTTGTTCGAAAAAGAAGTAAAATTCCTTTTTGCTAGCTGCATGTACGAATGAGGTCAGAGAATATTTTCATGTTGCAGGCATGTTTTCAATGAAGTGAAAGGGCAGCTGGGTATCTATAGAAATAGAGCCTCTTTGTGTTTACTATTATGATAGCTAACTGCAACATCCTACAAGGAAATAAAAATACAAGCGCATGTCTTTTCATTATACATATATCAGATTTGCAATCACATAATGTCACTTGCACAGGGAATTGAAATCGTAAACTTTTAAACATTTTATTTTGCAAAATTTAAATGAATCGACTATGATGTACTTGAGATTTAGAATTCATTATTTAATTTTCTGAACGAGCCCATTAGGCATCTTCTATCTTGTTTATATTGGTAAAATTTATATTATTAAGTTAAATTAAAAACGGGATATTCTATTAAACATTTTCTTGTATTTCTTGCTGGAAAGGAAGAACAATCGCCGTCACTTCTGAAACGACTGACAAACATCAACGCAGTAAGCGAATATAGAAAGCTTCGTTGTGCACATCTATAATCGCTTATAGTTTCTGCTATCATCACAGTTCCATTGTGCTCGTACCCTTAGTCATGTAATCGCTAATGCCATGTAAATTATTTGGATTTTTCACTGCATTTACACTTTGTCCTGAATATTGCCGTTTCACCAAAATATCACTGCTACAACATTATTCAACTCCAAGATATTTAATTTTCAAAACCCCTGTACATTAGACTAAATCTTTAAGAAAATGCTGGTAAGTATAAAAAGTGCATACACAAGAATCTAAAAATGTGATACGCCTTCATGTTCCATTTAAAAAATTAAGTGGGGTGCTTTGAAGCCTGTCTAAATAAAAATAATTTTGAAATGTAACCCATTAAATAAATCTACTATTTTTTGAGACAACTTCTTATGGGTGACCTAATGAATATATGATTTAGAAACGCCCTACTGTATGGGCAACAGGGTATATATACAGGGTGGTCCAGGTCTTAATACATTAATTTTGGGAGGTGATAGAGAATCAAAAATAAAGGGACTTTTCTTAATAAACATATACCCGGAAATGCATAATAACGGAGATATAGCCCAAGTCATTAATACTAAGACATCTTGATGCTGAACGCACAACTTGAAATTATTAAGTAGGCTTTAATTATTTTAGAAGTTTCGACATTTGTGCATCACCGGGGAGTAAATGTTGCACCGATTGTAAATGATATGGGTTCCGATGATCCCTATGAAGAGTGCGCAATACTGTTGAATTTGACGTTCTTAATTGTAGGGCCGCTCTTCGAGAACTTAGCCGAGAATTGTTGTCGAATGTTCTCAGTATTGCATTTTCTACATTATTTCCTCTCCTAGGCTGTTTTTTGGCCCGCTTCTATCCAAACTCCCGAAAAAGGAGATGGATATTTACAAAATCACGGGCATTTGGTTGCCTCCGATTTGGATATCTTCTTCGATAATCTCTAACGGCTGCTGCAGCGTTACCGTTGTAGTATCCGTAAATAAAATATGTATGTCTACACATGGGTGGTATGCATAAAAAGTAGTACATGCTAATGCTTCATGAAAAAGTATTTACTTCGTAGTATTTACTTTTATATATGTAGTATCTACTTCAGTTCCAAAGCATATGCTACACAAACGAAGTTTATACTACAATGCGAAGCATGTACTTCGTGCTACTAAATTTTATTAAACTGAAGTAGGCTACTACTACGGGTCGGAGTTAAAAAAATTTGACTTGTCAAATTTAGCTTTTCATTTTTCAAAATGCCTAACTCAAATTAAACCTATTTTATCTGCCGATTTCAAAAGTTTTTTCTTATATGCATTAAAATGAATTCCGATTCTGAAAGAGAACAAGAATTCAAAGAAGAAATAAATGAACTGGTTCTGCTTTGTTCTTCTTGTAAAATATTATAAAATTTTGTTTGATAAGAGGTTCCAAAAGTTAAAAACGAAAAAGAGTAGGCACTAAAAGAGCTAACTGCTGAATTTAATTATAACACGAAAAAGGAACTTGACACAAAAAGTTTTAAAGAAATTTAACAATATGAAAATTAAAATTGAAAAAATTGTTGACATGAAACAAAAAAATATTTTGTCTGAGTGGCAGCAAAAATTCTACAATCTATGGAACGTAGAAAATAATCCAGTGCTGTATAGCGTACCGGGAGGCATAGTAAATCTCACGAATTGTGTCGCAATCTGAAGTAACACTAAGTCGGTTCATTATTCTTTTCGTTTAAGTACCTATTTCGTTACTTGTGAATACCGTCAGCGGTTTCCGTGGGTAGGGAAGTATGTAGTTTGGTGTCCATGGGCTGGGCGAGTTCGACTCCCGTAGGGTTAGTTTCTTTTTCTTATGTTTTTACACTCGTTTTTACATTAATCTTTTTTACAAAAATAGCGTGTGTCTGGTTTCCGCCAGTTAAGGTGTCTGTTTCAAAAATGCGTTCTCTAAAACAGGAACTAGTGCAATTTGTCGATTTATAAACCACGTACTATATCGCAACTTCGAGAGCGATCTTGCGCGTTGGATATGAGCTGACTTCATGTTACTTCGTATTTCGATACGGTACGTGAGTAATGAATAAGCTACCCTGAGCATCTCAGGCTGGAGTTAGGCCGGCCACACATTGAACATAGCGCAGAGACAACATAGGAACAGCAGAGACAGCGTGAAATCTGTGAAACACAGGTTTAAACTGATTAACGCATATTGAACACAGCGGAGGCGCAGAAGAGGAAAAGTTTCTTATGGACTCTGTCGAATTGTGGTTTCTTCAAAGTTTTCCCATGTCCTCTGTTGTAAATCTTTGGAATATACATAGTTGTTTACTTGTTTACTTTTGTCTCAATATGTGTCTGCGAATTACATTCTTTCCCCTTGATGTCTTGATGGACCTCCTCAAACTGAATTCTACTTATCTTCTCTTGGAAAACTTGATCAGGAATTTCGTTGAATAGGTAGTTAGTATTTTCCATTAGTGCTTCGTTTAGTTAAATATGCGTGTTTCCAAATTGTTTTGGATTTTTACTCCGGCTCCGGGTTCAGTGAGTTGTATTGTCTTTTCTTAAGTTTATTCGCCTTTGAATTTGAATGTATGCACTTCTATAAAAATTGATCTGTTAGTTATACCTATGAGAATGCTCTGTACTGAGGGAATGAATAAACGTATTAATTATATTATTATTCTTATTATTGTTGTTATTATTATTATTATTATTATAATTTTTGAAGGACAAATTTATCAGTAACTATCTGAATAATTTTCGATATACATACATACTCCCCGTATGCTCTTGTTTCATTGCACACTTTTTCATAAAAGCGGTCATATTTTTACAAGAGAAAATTTATTTGAAGTTTCCCAAACAGCAACTTCGCTAAAACTGAAGTAGATACTACTAAGCAGCGATAATTTGTTGATTTTGTAGTAGATACTACGAGAGGTAGAGTAGGTGCTTCTACGGCGAAGTAGAAACTTCTATGTACTACTGTACGAAAACAAACATCAATTTCAAAGTTACATTGATATACATAACCACAATACGAGAAACAAAAGCCACTTTGTAATACCTTACCACAGGGTTAACTGTGCCCAACAGGGAACAAATTATTTACGTATTAAAATGTATAATAAACTTCCACAACATATAAAGGACCTTAATCTGAAGAAATTCAAATCAATGTTAAAAGACTATCTAGTTGAAAAAGTGTTTTACAGTTTAACTGACTTTTATAACTCGTCTCTGGACGATCTCAAATCTTACAAATCTGATCTACTGTAGATCTAAATTATCACACCTCTGTGTACTTATTTATAAAATCCATCTTTAGATGTTCTGACGTGCCATGTATTTTGATGTTGAATAAATTTGATTTGATTTGATTTGATACATAATAGTATCTACTAAACGAGGGTAGTAAGTACAAGTACTACGATGGTGTAGTAGGTACTTCACTTGCGAAGTAAATACTTGAAGTTTTAGCATGTACTACTTTTTATGCATACCACCCAATCAGCATTATTGAATAAATTTGGTATGATTTTGCCTCACAAATTAAAATTCAGTAGGTAGGAAATCAAATTACCTAATGAAATGACTATGCTGCACAAATGTCGAAAGTTCTAAAATTATTGAAGCCTACTTGATAATTTCAATTTGTGCGCTCAGCATCAAGATGTCTCAGTATTAATGACTTGGGCTATATCTCCGTTATTATGCATTTCCCGGTATATGTTTATTAAGAAAAGTCCTCTTATTTTTGATTCTCTATCACCTCCCAAAATTAATGTATTAAGACCTGGACCACCCTGTATATCATTTTAATTTTATTCATGCTTAGCGGACTATAAATAAACTCAGGGTAAGTTAGCGTGTCTGGTAATAAATAGGGTTTAAGATTGACAATATGGGAAACTGTAAATTACGTATATATTGCCACTGCCAATGAAATTACACAAAGTATCTTTATTTCAACTGTACGTGATTGTCTTTAGTTTGTTATTGGTCTATCCCTTAGATTGGTCTATCCCTTAGAAGAAGTTCCACAAGTGACCACTGGGAATCGTTTGAATTAACCAAAAGTCATAGATACATTTGCATTTCAACCCGCTGTCGCGCATAACTTGTGTTGTGATAGTACACTGGCACAATTGGGTACTTGCATGAATTTGGGATTTTGCGAAATTATAATCTTCGGGAGGTCAGAAATACATTCCCAAAGCAATTTTTCTCTGAGCCCTGTAGAATTTAAATTATTGGGGAAAAAATATTTCCCGCTAAATATGCTTATGGCGCCATGTGTGAATTATTGAAACTATACAGTGACGTCAGTATGACGCACCTATGCATTCCTAAATCGAAATGGCCGCTTCCGGTTTAGTTGACAGCTGTCTAGTAAGACTTGAAATTGTTTGGTGCGTACGTTAATGGTGTTTGCTGGGAGAATGGAACTATGGTGGAGCTCAGTAGGAATTTGTTGTTAAAAATCCATTATATTTTATAATTCCCAACTGTGAATAGGTACAACAAAACCACTTCTAACCTCTAAACTCGACTACCTATCATGAACGCGGCTATTTTAAGATTGATTATAGGATTCTGCTTGCAAGAAACTTCTGCGGATATTTTACAGATGGATTTGTGATATTCGTACTAGTTGTAAAATAACAACAATGTGTACACAAATGAGTGAAACGAAAATTCTGTGCTTGGCTAACCTATAACTGTCACTGTATGACAGGGCTCAGGGCAGCCACTGTGAAAAATTGAAATGTACTAATGATCCTGAAATACACTAATAATTAGTTTATTCTTCTTCTTAACTTTTTCCAGTGTTTAACTGTGCATTAATAAAATTTTGATACTGCTCAGTAAAGTAACAACATCCAATTGAAGCGCTGATAATAAGTGATACAGTTAGGCGAGTAGGGACAACAGACGCGAAATGTTGGCAATAGGCAAAAGTAGCACGTCAGGCTGTGACGACAGCTAGATTATGTGACGTCAATACGACTGCTCAATGCCAAATAGCCCACTAAGCGCGTGCTCCGCGATTTGAAACTAAAAATGAAATTATATTCTTATTACTACACAAAATAGTCTCATTTTATACGGTCACGATAAACTTAACACATATTTGCAAAATATGATAAAAAAAGTGCCAGTTTAAATTTATGCAAGTACCCAATTCCCCTTAAAATCTGACGAGCATAAACTACACTACCGGACAAAAAAAACGAGACACTCAGAATTACTATTTTAGTGAATAAAAAACCAGTAGAGGGTTTGAAATTATGTTAACTCTATTCTTTTCATCTTAACAATAAACAAGAAACAAAATGATTCGTCAGCAGAAACCTAACAAAAGTATTTTACTTAAGAACTTAAAAAGACAAACAAAAAAAATTATTAACAGGAAAAGCACACTAGTAGAACCAAATTAATAATGGGTGTTATCACCACGAACTCTTATTACATCCTTTAAACGTTTTGGCATTCTCTGAATGAGGCTATCTATAGATTCTTGGGATATTTGTTCCCATTCTTCTTGAAGCGCCTTCCTTAAGCCATTTAATGTTTCTGGTAGGGGTTGGCGACGTCTAATCCTCTTCCCAAGCTGATCCCACAGATGTTCACTGGGATTCAGTTCTGGACTACTGGATGACCGTGGGAGATGTCCAATACCCACCTCTTCACGGTACTCGGTAACAATTCTTGGGTGTGTGTGGGCGGGTGCTGTCATCCATACAAACAAAATGTCCCCTATAAATGGCATATATGGTGTGACATGGGGTTCCAGGCACTCAACAATGTATCGGTGTGCAGTCATTGTTCCGTTCTCACTGAAAGCCAATTATGTGTGAGCCCCCAGAGATATTCCGGCCCACATCATAATGTTACCACCATTGAAACTGACCCTGGGAGATATGTAACATTGACTGTGCCGCTCCCCTGGTCTTAGCCGCATTTTTTCACGCCCATCTGGTGACCAGACACTAAATCTTGACTCGTCCGAGAAGAGCACGTTCCTCCATTGATGTTCGTCCCAATTTACATATTGCCGTGCAAACGCAAGTCGTGCTCTGCGATGTTCTACGGTCAACAGGGAACCCGTAGCTGGCTTTCTTGAAGCCAAACCATATTCGTTTAGCCTTCTTCGAACTGTTCTGGCTGAAACTGCCACTCCTAGAACATCGGCTAACTGTCCAGCAAGAATAGGTGATGGCAATTCTCAATCGCGCAGCGCAGCAACGTGGAAAAAACGGTCATCTTGATGGTTCGTAGTCCGTGGACGACCAGATCCGACCTTCCTTGCAAACCCGTGAGTTTCACGAAATCGCAAGAGTGCAGTTTGCAGTGTGTTACGGAGTATATTCAGCACTTGAGCAATATTCCGCAGACTTCAGCCATCGTGGCTTAAAGCAATAATTTGTGAACAAATTTCGGGGCGCATTATATGAAAAATGTTAAAAGTTTACTTTTGCAAATGATATGTCACCAAGAAATAAATAGAAAATAAATAAGTTAAAAGATTTTGATGTTTCAATAAAGATGCTTGAAGAGTCAAAATGCTAATTTGGCTATTTATTTAGGCTTACAAAAGGTGTAATATTTAGCTAAAAGTTTATTTTTCCTCACTAGTAGGTCAATCGTTAATTATTTGCATAAGTTATGTTACATAAACATATTGTAGAGCCTCAAAATAAAAATAAAAACTTGTGTCTCGTTTTTTTTTATCCGGCAGTGTATCAATTTAGCAAAATTTACTTTAAAGAATATAATTGTCGATTTTACATGATGAAAATGGAAACTAGATGGTACCATGGTACTTGGTGGGGAGAATTTACTATTCTTTTTGCACAGCTCAGTACAACTTTCTCACTTCCTCTTCTGTTGCATCATAAACTATGCAATGCAACATACACTACAAAACAGAAATTACCATCTTCACATATTCAAAATGAGCATAGTCAGGGTGTGCATTTATCAATCAACAAGCTCAATTACAAAATTACAATTTCCTGCAATTGATGCGAGTACCCTTGCGATTCATTTTATTAGAGAAGGAAAATGACAAATAGATAGAGAGAGAAAATATCGATAGTAAGTTTTATTCACAGTATACTTAGGTACTCAAAAAGTTCAAAAATCAGAATGTGGTGTGTTATTGAAAATATTACAATTGTGTCAGCTGTAGTGAACTATATTTACAAATGTTATGGAACAGCCTGCACCCTTGGACTATAGGTTCAGTTGTTCAAAAAAACTAACGCCGGCTTAAGTCTGACACCGGCTTCGTTGCTATGATACCGGCTTTCTGATCGGTTGCATCATAGCAACGAAGCCGGTGTCAGACTTAAGGCTGTTGCTTTTTTTGAACAACCGGGCTTTAGTATTTCTCAATTATAAAATAATAAAATGTACGCTTTTAAATTACGCACTGAATTGAATATAATTTTTCAAGTAAGAAAAATTTTTGAAATTTCATATTAAATATAAATTTTATCACTCTTACAGGAGCAGGAAATGGAGAAACAGAAACTGTTGTTTCATCAAGCTCGTTTAGCAAATAGAGGTGTAGCTGAAATGGTTCTCTTACATATTTCCGCATGCAAGGGTGTACCATCTGAAATGGTTATGAAAACATTGCAGTTGGGTATTTCTATTTTACGTGGTGGTAACAGCGATATCCAGATGGGCATGCTAAACCATCTCAAAGAGAAAAAAGATGTTGGTTTCTTTACAAGCATTGCAGGACTGATGAATAGTTGCAGTGTACTAGATTTGGATGCATTTGAGAGGAATACGAAAGCGGAAGGATTAGGTGTTGGTTCTGAAGGTATGGTTTAAGTATACAGGATCTCCCAGAAATGAACAATGTCTCAGACTTGGGTAGATTAGCGAAAATAACTTCGCAAATCTGGTTAAGGAAAAATTCTCATAGGTAACCTTACAAGGATGTTCGCTCTTAAAGATGACTGTTAAAAATCTATTTTTTAGCAATAACTTTTTATGATTCAGTAGATGTTATCATTCTTGGGTCGATTCGCATTATTTAAATCTGTTTAGGACATTGTATTTGAATCTTGGTTAGTGCTCTTTGGGGCTTGAGGGCGCTCCTTCAGTCCTGGTAATCTCAAAAAATGTTCTGCTGATTTTCCCACTTTCTAAAGTCATTTTCAGATTTCTCAATCTTGTATGAAAAAGGAATTACAGTATAATAAACTCACGAATCCGGCCGTCAATAATCTGACACTGCCAATTATCCGGCGTTTTTTTCTTACATCTATTTTAAAGAATATAGCTTGCATATAGTAGTTTATAATCAGTTCCTTATGACACTATTTACAACCGGAGATTTTCACCATGAGCACGTGTCTGCTGTATATCTAGGATTCTTCAAAAATGCATGCATTGGGTGATTTTGTAGTCTCTGTAACTCGCACTTGCAACCTTCTGCACCATATGCAAAATAAATCCATAACCGTGAATATACGAGGGTGAATCAAATATGAACAGGACTATTTTTTAACTCCTCATAGGTGAAATGAGGGTCGTGATGTCTTGGTACATGTTGGGTAGGAATATTAAGAGGCGGGGAGTAAACCGGCTCGCCAGATTGAGCAGATTGGCTGTTAGTAGCATCACGTCTGGGCAAGAGGTGCGCACGTCTGTTTTACCCCTTCCTGGGACAAAAATTTTATCATGATGCCTTGCACAACAGACGGACGCACCTCTTGATCAGGCATGATGCTACTAACAACTAATGTGCTCAATCTGGCGAGCCAGTTTATTTCCCATCTCTTCACATCTCTACCAAAACGCCCCTCATTCCACCTATGGGGTGTTGTTCATATTTTTTATTCACCCTCATAAATGACAACACTATTGTATTATACACAGAACTGTTCTCCCATAACTGGATAGATACATTCGACAACCTACACAAAGCATCAATCTTCATTGCAGTGTTTTTGTACACATAGTCAGCATGCTTATTAAATACAAATTGTCTTTTAACCAAGACTCCCATATACTTTAATTCTTCTATGAGTTCAACCACAACCCCTGATATTCTGATATTCCTGAGTGCAGAAAAGAACTTCTGGTTTTTTCACCTACCTTTATACATTGAGGGGGAGATTGAGGAACTATGTCCTTGTGGCTCTGCTGTTGCCTTGAAGCTACTCACTTCAACATGCACCGTATTTTTGAAATAAGCAAGTTTATGTTATGTAGGTAAATATGTTGTTTCTGGATAAAGATTAGCTGCACTCAGCATGACTGTAAAACTGGTTATACATAAACTTGTATTTTTAGGTGCTGCTGGTGAGAAAAACATGCATGATGCAGAATTTACATGCGCCCTGTTTCGATTTATTCAGTTAACATGTGAGGGTCACAATTTAGGTAAGTTTTTGTGAGTTTAAGTTGGCAGTATCATTGTTTATATACTTTCCTTCAACAGAATGGCAAAATTATTTACGTACCCAAGCTGGTAATACAACAACAGTCAATGTTGTCATTTGCACTGTTGATTATTTGTTGCGTTTACAAGAGTCAATTATGGACTTTTATTGGCACTATTCGAGTAAAGAATTAATAGATCCTGCTGGCAAAGCCAATTTTTTCAAAGCCATTGGTGTTGCAAGTCAAGTTTTTAACACACTAACTGAAGTTATACAGGGTCCTTGCCCTTTGAATCAACAAGCATTAGCACATTCCAGGTAATATTTTCTTTTAATTTTCCAACTACCAAACTTTTGGGTTATTGATCATGTCACAACTGATTTAATAATTAAATAGCGGTATCTTAATGAAAAGGTCACTTTAGTTTTTTCTTGAAATTGTTTTTATTTATATGCAGGTTGAGTTTTAGATAGGTACATTAAATAAAATCACAGCTTCTGTGGGCAAAAAGAAGGCTTTTGCAAGCGTTTTTAATTAAAAAAATTAACATCGAGAAAATCTTTTTATCCGGCCCGCTGACGACGCACCTGATTTTCTAACTTTTTCATGCAATCGAATCTCAATAGGCTGTGGAAACTTTACTTGACAGCACACAGTAGCAGTCTTGTGAATCTCTCCCAATTCAATGCCTGGCGGGGTATTTGCCTGAGGAGTAGTTGTTCGAACAGTCCAGTACTACTAAAAATAAATTAGAAAACTTTTCATTGAGAAGTTGACTTGTTTTGTTTTATTTTATGCGCATGTTTTTATACAACATATATTTTACTGAAACTACATTTTACACCGCTTTAGAATGAAAATTAAAAGAATAAAAAAAATAAAAGTATTTGAATTTCAGATACTATTTGTTACCAGACTTAGTAGTATCGGTATCTGAAACATGGTATTGGCCCAGGTCTATTTTGTTTGCATGTGTTTTTATAAATTCTTTGTCTAAGTGTTAAAATTTTATTACAAACATGCCAAATGAGTAGTTTGGAATTAAAAAAGTATGGAGCGTCCAAACATTTTGCTTTTGGTGACTGTGATAGGGATAGCAGAGAGTGGATAGGCTAGATTATCCCTTGGGATTATGTTTTTTTCATTATCCAAACCCTGTCTAACGCTAAGGACAATAATTGAAGTCAATAACCATGTCGGTGACCACGTGAGGACTTGTTACACCTATAAAAATTGTGTTGGGTGGATGAAAATGTGTAGGAAGCAAGATTCGAAATGGAAATCGTCTTCGGAATTCAGCCTCACAATTTTATGAAGGATATCACTAGGAACTAACATTTGTAATTTTTCGTCTTACAAACGCTTTCCTTTCGAATATTCTGCACAGAGTTCAAGGACTGTCAAAGACGCTGGTCCGAAAAACAAAGAACAGCTGATTGTCAGTGTACTACTGCGAACATGCACTAACGAAATCGAATGTACATATTTCCAAAAGCACTAAATGATCACTGACAAGGATCGCCGAAAAGTTTCTTCCCGCTTTGTTTATTTTGAAACTATAGCTTTTTATTGCTTAATTCTAAACTGGCTTTCGTAGATTCGTAAAAACAATCACCGGAAACACATAACGTAAAAGAGAGTGTATTCATGAATATTTCTAGTCATCAGCATGGTTTCTTTTCTAAGCGGTCAACTACTACTAATTTGGTGCAGGTGACACAGGTTATTTCTGATGCCTTGGATGCAAATGATCAGATGGATGTTATTGTATACCCTGACTTCACCAAGGCTTTTGACCAAATTGATCACAGCTGTCTAAGTTACTTGATTTTGGTTTTAGTGATTCCTTAATTTACCTTTTTACCTCTTACCTTGGAGATCGCAGTCAGTGTGTTGCTTTCAATGGTTAGATCTGAGTCTTTTGTTGCTGGCTCGGGTGTCTCGCAGGGATCAAATTTGGGTCCCCTTCTCTTTCTCCTTTTCATAAATGACCTGGCTGATTCAATCTACTATTCTAAACTTCTCTATGCTGATGACATGAAGATGTTTTTAAATATTGAGTCTTTGAATGACTGCCACTTTCTACAACTTCAAATTAATCATCTCATTGAGTGGTGTAATGTCAATAAGCTTCAACTTAATGTTACTAAGTGTCATGTTGTCTCATATACAATAAAATTAAAGCCAGTTCTTTTTACTTACCATATTGGTCCAGTTGGGCTCTCCAGGCCTAACACTGTTAGGGACTTGGGAGTTATTTTTGACTCTGCACTTTCATTCTCTCAGCATATTAAGACCATCGAACCTGCTGCTTTCAAAATATTAGACTTTATCATAAGAAACTGTAGCACCTTTTCTAATATTACTGCTTTGAAGACCCTGTTTCAGGCCTTAGTTCGCTCCAAATTGGAGTATTGCTCTAATGTCTGGTCTCCTTTCTATGAATGATACAAATCTTCAATTGAGTCAGTGCAAAGGAAATTCCTTAAATTTCTGTATCTCAAGACTGAGGATTACTATCCTGAGAGAGGCTGTAGTCACGGCATGCTTTTAGACAGATTTGGGGTGTTTCCCTTAGAGTTTCGTAGAATTGCTGCAGGCCTGACCTCTTTGTACCATCTCCTTCATAATAACATTGATTCACCTGAACTGCTTGCCTTCCTTAAGTTTGCTGTCCCTCGTACTGTGTCTCGTCATCCTGCAGTGTCTGTTCTGAACTACACCAACACTGATAAAACAAACAATGCTATTGCATTGGTCGATAAGTGTAAATAAACTTTACTTTTAGTATTCCAAAAAAAGCTGTAGGCAAGGAGTGGTTGACATTAATTGGCAGAAGCGCAGAGACATTTTTAATCAATCAACGAATATGTTCCGTACATTTTGCAAATAAGAACATGGCGGAACCACCAGACAAACCTAACTGTGAAGTGTGCAAATTAGAAGTTTTATCGAGTGAAAAGTTCCTAAAGTGTGATGGTTTTTGTGAGAAAACTTTTCATGCGGGATGTGTTAGGATTAGTGATAAAAGGTACAAGAATATGAGAGATGTAAAAGAAGATATGGTGTATTTTTGTGAGGATTGTAAGGAAGTACTAAGAATAGTGAAGCTAGCGCCCAAGCCAATAGGGGATGTGCGTGAACTTGCCGAGCGTATCGAGAGTCTAATACGCAACACTGACAACTCGCAGGGAGAAAAGACACGTGCAGTTGATGAACTGCGACAACAAGTAAAGGACGTACAAGAGAACATGGAGAAGCAAGGGGAATTATTAAAGGAGGTATGTGGATTCATAAAAACAGTCAATGTGAACAATTCTAAACCTTCTTACTCAGACATTCTGAAAAATAAAGCATGTAATGTCAACTCTTCTTCTATGAACATTAAACCTATTACTAACCTACCTAGCATAATAATCAAACCAAAAACTTCCCAGACAAGTACTGACACTAAAATGGAAATACAAGCTAAAGTGAAACCAGCTCAAGCCAAAGCGGCCATAAAATCGTTAAAACAAACGTCAAATGGCTCAATAGAAATTAAAACAGACAGTCTCATAGCAACTGAAAATCTGCAGAAACTAATTGAACAAGAGGTTGGGGATAAATACGACATCGTTTTGACAAAATTGAGAGCGCCAAGAATTATTCTCGTAGGTTTAAACAAGCGATATGAATCACAAGAACTGAAGGAGGAACTAATTGCGATGAATTATTATGTAGATGAAGAGGATGTTATAGATGTCAAATATACAAAGTTAATGCAACACAACAATAAATGGAAGGCATACGTAGAAACCAGTGGGAGAACATTTGAAAAATTAGTGAACAGAATAGTCAACGTAGGCTGGGACACATGTAAAGTTTTTGAAGACTTAAATATTACCCGATGTTACAATTGTGCTAGGTATGGCCATAAAACCAACAAATGTGTAAACCCCACAGTGTGCATGAAATGTGCTGGTAGCCATTCAACAAACGAATGTACAAATACCCGACAACAATGTGCGAACTGCAATTTCTTGAAAATTGCACACAATGATCAGAGAACTACTGAGCATTGTTCAGATAGTGTTGAATGTCCTGTATATAATAACAAAATAAGAATGAGCAGAGAACAAACAAACTACAGTAATTAAAAACAAACACATACAACAAAGAAGTTATGAATGAATATTTGATAGAGCTTGAGAGTAATGACATTCAAACTAATGTTGTAAATGATATAAAACATTGTTTAGATATTCTACACGTCGATAAAAATAATACAAAATCTTCAATTAATATCTTGCATCAAAATATTAGAAGCATCAATAAAAATTTCGACGAGACGGTTATAATGTTGAGCGAATTCAATGGCTTTTTCGATATAATAGTATTTACGGAAACGTGGTGCATTCTACATACATCAATATATAATATAGAAGGATATGATCTTATTTATAATAATGGACATATTAACAAAAATGATGGCGTAGTTATGTACGTCAGAAGTTCTTTAAACTACAATCATACTTTACACAACTTAAGCTGTCATATTGCTATAAATCTAGTTTTAACAAAGCATGGTAAGAGGGTCGATATAACAGCAGTTTATAAGCCTCCGTCAACAGACCAGAAATTATTTATTACTGACTTAAGAAGTTACCTCAATAAAAAAGCACGTGCAGATATCAGTGTAATTGTTGGTGATATGAATATTGATATCCTATCCGGTCCGGAAAAAAACGAAGATTATTTGAATCTTCTTTCAGAAAATGGATACACATCACTTATAAACGAATGTACTCGGGTTCAAGACAATTCCAAATCTTGTATAGATCACATTTTTGTAAAAACTCAAAACAATTTAGAAAACTCCATTACGTCAATTGTATTTAAAAGCAACATTACAGATCATTTCTCTATTATGACTAGTTTACTTCTGGGTGCAGAGCATATTCAACAAGAGAGTAAACCTAAATTTCTAAAGAGAACAAACTACAAAGAGGTCAGGAAAAAGCTACGGGAAATAGATTTCGGAAATGCATTCAAAGAGATGGGTACAGAAGACGCAACCAATTTTCTTATTAATACACTCCGTACAGTAGTAACACAGGCTACCTACACTGTAACATCTAACAATAAAACACATAAAAGGAAACAATGGATAACAGCTGGACTTATAGAATCATCCCACACTAAACAAAAATTATTTCAAAAGTTGCAAAGAAACCCAACCAACGCGGATGTCAAAACAGAGTACTCAGCATACAGGAATAAACTAAACTCATTAATTAAACTTACGAAAAATAATTATTACAAAGGAAAACTAGCAGAAGAGAAAAGTAGTAAAAACTTATGGAAGACTGTTAACTCAATGACCAACTGTAATACAAGCAAAAGATGTACTATTAAACAGATAGTCCGTAAAACAGACAATTGTCTAATAACACAAGTTACAAATTGCGAACGAATTTAATAAACATTTTGTTAATGTAGGTAATGTGTTAGCTAGCCGAATACAACGCAAAAGATGCGAGGAGTACAAAACTAAGCAAAATCCTAAATCAATGTACATCAGGCCAACGTCCGCAAGTGAAATAAAGACAATCATTAAAGAACTTAAAGTAGGTAAAGCACCCGGTCTTGACGAAATAACAACTGAAACCCTAAAAGAGGTAGTAGAAGAAATAACTGAACCTATTGCTTTACTAGTAAATAAAATAATTGAGGCTGGAGAATGTCCGCTGTCTTTCAAAGTTTCAGTTGTAAAACCACTACACAAAAGTGGAAGTAAGGACGATATAGACAACTACAGGCCGATATCATTAATTTCAAACATAGCAAAAATATTTGAGAAAGTAATAAAGAAACAGTTAGTCAGTTTTTTGCAAACTTCAGATATAATAGCAGATAATCAGTTTGGCTTTCGAGAAAATAAATCCACACAAGATGCGATAGCACTGCTAGTACAGGAGATTCAAAAGGGACTTGATAACAGCATGTCTTCGCTAT
The DNA here is from genome assembly GCA_963966045.1 of Xestobium rufovillosum. Taxonomy (NCBI): domain Eukaryota; kingdom Metazoa; phylum Arthropoda; class Insecta; order Coleoptera; family Ptinidae; genus Xestobium; species Xestobium rufovillosum. The sequence continues at coordinate 14,684,976 of OZ014498.1, forward strand.
GTGTCTTTATAGATTTGGCCAAGGCCTTTGACACAGTAAACCACAAACAGTTACTACAGACGCTTGAAAGTATAGGCTTACGAGGTAAGGCACTACACATCTTCCAAAATTATTTACGTGACCGCAAACAATGTGTACAAATTGATGATGCATTAAGTCCACAGGAATTGGTCGCGTGTGGTGTGCCTCAAGGCACAGTATTAGGGCCAATATTATTTATTATATATATAAATGGTTTACTGCAATTACCTAGTTCAGGAAAAATAGTTGCCTTTGCAGATGACACCGCTATATATTACAAAGACTCGAATTGGGAAGGGTTAAGAGAAAAGGTTAAGGTGGATATGGTACAGATACACGATTGGTTTGATAGTAAACTACTCACGATGAATCATAAGAAAACAAAATATATCTCATTTTCCTGTAACAAACACAACACACCAAATTTTAATAGCATAACTATATCAGATAATGGCACAAACTATGGAAATATTGAAGCCACTGAACATATCAAATACTTGGGCATATGGTTAGACAGGCACCTCAAATGGGACAAACAATCAGAAAACATCACCAGAAAACTTAGAAGTATATTATTCAAGTTTAGGAAGCTCAAAGGAGTGCTGAATGTTCACAACATGAAAACAGTCTACCATGGCCTGGTTGGATCTGTGCTTAGTTATGGAGTAATGGCATGGGGGTCAGCAGCTGATAAATACACAAAACCCATACAAGTCTTACAAAACTACTTTATGAAAGCTATATTTAACAAGGAACACTTGTATCCTACTAGTCTGCTTTATAACGATACGAACATATTGAACATACGTCAAATGTTTTTTAACAGCGCAACAATTTTCCAATACAAAAATAGAAGTAATCTCCACAGGATAGACCATCACCATAATACCAGAAGTAAGAGTAAAGGAATATGTAAGATAGACAGAGCAGAAAAGAATGTGGGACGACGATCCATATCCTTCCTAGGACCAAGGTTTTACAACAGTATTCCAACAGAAATGCAACAATTGAAACACTTACAGAAATTTAAATCGTCGTTGAAAAACTGGATCAAAAGAAATGGAGAAATTGTATTACACGAAGTTGAGAAATGTCTGGGTATAAGAAACCACTAGAATACTCATATAGGAATAAGTGCAATCGGTGAAAGTGCAATAAAGCCAAAATTAGAGTTCAAAGAGAAGTTACCAAAACTTAATAGATTTTAAATGATAAAGAACTGTTTTCTACAAATAATTATAAGTTACTATATGCAATAAAGACAAAGACACAGTGCAACGAAAAGTTACCAAAATTATATGATAAAGAACTTTTTCCTAGAACATAAAGTACCTAATATAAAGTTTTATACCTTGTTAAGTTTTAAGTTTCATCTCTTATTGTCTTATAATGATTAATTAGTATTCATAGATTAGGTGCCTAGGTTAAGTTTATAGTTAGTACATACATAATACTTATTAGCTATTTTCTCTCAAATTCAAATTTTATAATTTTTAAACTGAACTTTTTAACTCGTAAAACATAGTAGGAAGTCCTACACACAAGCATCAATGCTTTCGTAGGAAAATCCATAACTTGTTTATTTAAAACTTGTATTATTTGGAAGTTCTTAAATAAACCTTATTATTATTATTATTATCCTAACTTGTTTTTCGTTCCGACTGCCCGGACTAACTTACTGATGAAGTCACCCATTTGTGTAATGTGTTCTCACTTTAACTTGATTGCATGTTTTTGTGATATAAATATGAATTCCCTAGGATGTATTTTGGACACTGCTAGAGTTCACCTGCTTGAATAGTGGAAATACAAACTTTCATTTGGAACTTTTGAAATCTCAATTGCTAAAAATGGGCACCTACCCACAAGTTTTCTTAATGTCAATGGAGCATTTCATTTCGTTAGTGCGTGTTTACAGCAGAACACTGACAAAACAAACTGGCAGTTAAAGTACCAAGAAATTCGGCAACTTTATTTCTTTTATTACCCAAGATGCTTTATAAAAAATTTGACAACATTATTTCTTTCATGATCAAAGTCTCCTCATAAAAATAATTTTTATGCACAACCGGGCGCAGCAGGCCACTTTAAATGCTTTGTTTTAGGGCTTAAAGTGTTATTTTATTATTGACAGCTATAGTGCGGGCTTTTTTGTACTTTACGGCCCGCCGCGGCAACAAGTTCATTGTCGGTGCCTTAGCCGCTTCCACAACTTCCGGTGGAGTGCAAGAACTGAAATCTTCATCACTTTCCGTTGTGAAATAATTAAAACACTTCAAAAGTTATTTTTTATGTAACAGTAGGTACTTAGGTTAGCGTAGGTAAACGAATGCATAAATTTACAATATGGCTGTCCTTGTTTACGGCGTCTCTATGGTTATTTGAATGAATTCTTAGTTGGGAATAAAGTCAAGTAGCTATCTGTCAGTGTGACTTTATTTTTACGCAACGCAAAAATTTATCAAAAATAATTCTTATGTAGTATTTGCAAGAAGTAAGATGACCGGTTGTGCATAAAATTTTGTATGCACCTCGGGCACAACTAGCGTTTATGGCCAGACGAGTCGGGCCATAAACGCCTGTTTGTGCCCTCGGTGCATAAATAACTATTATTTCCCTGCGAATACTAATAGAACTTGGAATATTTTGTAACACCTTTTTATTCATTGGCGTATGGCAAATTTTTGCCCAAATTTTAACAATTTTTTTCTCGAAATTGGACTGCATATTAAGGAAAGGAAAATGCTGTTTATCTCAGAATTTGATGCTACATAATGGGTTTTATTAAACACTTTGAGCACCACCCCATTCAGAGCTAGATCATTTCTACGGGGCCACTACATATTTTTTTATAAAAATATTCTATTATGATACATAAACCCCCTGTTAGGATTTTATGGATATTTTTAGAAAAAAATTAGAAATTTTTCCTGTCGGGCGCTTGCGTCCGTTGGCCTGGTGGAGATAATTTACAGTGCCAGGCCAAGCGGACGCTAGCGTCCGACTGTCCGTCACGTGTTTATCTCTCCACTGTCTCGAACCAATCATCAGCTTCTCCCCATCCCCACGCTACCTAACCGAATCGGAAGCAATATTGTTTCAGTATTGTTTGAGTAGAGCTTTATATTAGTTGCTACCACTTGAAGCAAATATGGATCCATCGAAATTTTACGGAAAAGCTGATTCAAGTTCAATTACAAAGCGAAAGGCACTGTCTCCTGTTCAAATTGAGCAGTCTACATTTTGCCCTGCTTGCCCCGGGCAGCCTTTCTTGTACATAGATCACTTTTTTGAAGAACACACATGCAAGAGAAAAATTTAGAATATTTCAACTACGTTTTTTGCTTGTAATATTTCGTTTTCCTACAGTTTTTGTTATTCATTTTACGTTTTGTATGTATTTTACTTATAACATTCAATTTAGAAATAAAAATAAATGTTGCTTTTATTTTAATAAAAAAAACAATTATGTATGTATGATTAAATTCAAAACTTAAAATTGTGGGCCGTAGCGGTCGTATACGTCCGACGATCCCGGGGCCATCGTGTATTTCAAAAGATTGCCATTTCAGCAGGCCACACACGAAATCTTAGAGCTCTATTACTAGGCCTCGTTTTATTATTCCCGTTACCACAACTATCTACGGTCGGACGCGAGACACCGACGCGGCCTAATAAGAAGAACGCGTGTCGGTCGCTACCGTCTGATGTGGCGCTCAAAGTGTTAATATACCTGTTTAAAAAACACCCTGTATGTACTTATTAACTTTCAAAAGTTATATGACGAGTTGTCCAAACTGACCAGGTTTGGGGTTCACAAGAAGGTCAAGGTAAAGCAATTATTGAATAGATCCAAAAGAAGGTTTGGCCTAATTTAAGATTTAAAACAATACAATTATTACAAAAATGCAACTATCTCTGATACTTAAGATAAGAATGATTGTACATTAAACTATATCTAGATTATGGGATGCAGTTGGTGGATTTCTTTTCCTATTCTCTCACATGCAGGATAAATTGTCGAAGCATTCCAGTCAAGTGGATTTATTAAAAGAATTGCTCAATCTACAGAAGGACATGATAACCATGATGTTATCGATGCTCGAAGGAAATGTAGTTAATGGTAATATTTTTCTAGTGATTATTGTACTTTATAGTAACAGTCAATATTTCTTATTTCAGGTACAATAGGAAAACAAATGGTAGATACGCTTGTAGAAAGCGCTTCAAATGTAGAACTTATCCTGAAATATTTTGATATGTTTTTGAAATTGAAGGATCTCACTTCATCGCCCAATTTTCAAGAAATTGATATTAATAGCGACGGCTGGGTTTTTCCAAAGGATTTTAAGGAGAAAATGGAACAACAGAAGAGTTATACCCCGTAATTACTTTGTAAATTTCTGATAGTGATTCAGTTGTATATCAACATACAGCTTAGAACATATTATGTGCAAACAAAGTGAAAGAATTTTAAAGTATTGTTGATATATTTTTGAATCACACTATGCATAAATTGACTAACAATTTAATTTAAGGGACGAAATTGAATTCTTACTTACATGTTGCGAAACAAATCACGATGGTAAAATTGATTATGTAGGTTTCATTGATCGTTTTCATGAACCAGCGAAAGAAATAGGTTTCAATTTAGCTGTATTGTTAACAAATTTGTCAGAGCATATGCCAAACGAACCGAGGTAATTGGAAATACTGTTTCGCTTCATTACAGCATTCTTTATATTTGTGTTTTAGACTAGCAAGATTTTTAGAAACTGCGGGTTCTGTGTTAAATTATTTTGAACCGTTCCTGGGACGTATAGAAATTTTAGGTGGCAGTAAAAGAATAGAAAGAGTATATTTTGAGATCAAGGAATCCAATATCGAACAATGGGAGAAACCACAAATTAAGGTAATAATGAAGTTATTGTCACATCAAGTTTCTACAGGACTTTCTTGAAAGAGCTGACCAATTTACAGTTCTGTTATTTATGTTAATGTGCAAATATATTGGAGTATGTTAATATCATTATGACCGTCCATATTTGGAGTTTCATATATCAACATTAGATAGAGATAGAGTACGACAATATTCTATACACAATGCATGAACTGTAAAATGTAGTAAACTGCGTTAAGAAAATCTATGCCCTGCATCAAAAAGTTTTCTTACAAGCCTTATATCGAGTTATGCCCAATTTTGCTAGTTTGACCGTTCTTCTATCTTCACTAAGCAAGTTACCCATATATGAAGAGAGAGAACATGGGTGACCTGTATACTGTGTGACACAGTTCAAGTTCGAACTTAGTAATTTAACATTGGGATTTGTCTTCTTGCAGTTCCTGTTCCCCATTTTAAGGTAACATCAAACCAACGGTACTGTTGGATAGATAATTTCGATATCTGCGACATATGGTACTAAAAAAATTTGGTTTTCTTAGATTTTAGCCATTAATTACTGGACTATACATGGTGATTCTTTTAAGGCGGCCATTAGAAAATTTCTTATTTGCAAATAAGATAGAAACTTGAAACCTGGGTTCCTGTCATAATCGATCATGGCGAATCCAAAAATACAATTTTCAAAATGGCGGCACTTTCGGAAATACCAGAAATACCTATCTCAAATAGTTTTTTAATTATTCGTAGTTTTTTGTAAAAGATTAAACGTTATTCCCAAAAAACATAGAAGCCTATGGAACCAAAGAAAAAAATTAGTTTTAGAACTGTCATCTTTTAGTTCTCCATTAATTAAAAGTTAAGTTAAGTTAAGCACGTTCTTGATTTTGTTTTGTAAGCATAAATGGCTTTTTATTCGAATGAAGTTGTTTTTGATTTATTTCTCATACATGACAACTGCCAAAAAATCGTTGCAAGAACATGTCGCGAGTTTAATGCAAAATATCAAAATTTGCCGCCGATGAATAAACAGAAGTTTTCTAGACTTAAAAACAAGTTTCTTCAGGGAGGAAATATTCATCCTGCAAGAAGAAGGACTAAATTTGTTAGGGAATCTGAAGATAATCAAATAAATGTTCTGGGGTATTTCCACGATCATCGATAAGAGCAGCAAAATTTGATTTGGGATTGACGTTCTCATCGATACAAAGAATTTTACATGACCACAAACGACATCCCTATTCTTTTATACGACTACAAAAACTTTGTCCAACCGATTTTCCAAGACGAATAACTTTTTGTGAAGAGCTTTTGATAAAAAAACAGGAAGACCCAAATTTTTTGAGTCGGATTATTTGGACTGATGAAGCAAAATTTGCACAGGCTGGAGTATTTAATAGGAGAAATCGACATTTTTGGGCCGCAGAAAATCCACACCTGATCTATGAAGTTGAAAATCAAATTCAATTTTCCGTAAACGTTTTCTGTTTATTAATGGATAATCGGTTGCATTGGTACAAGTATGATGAAAATTTGAATGGAGACAGATATTTAGACATTCTTAACAATGTAGTCCAAGATTTTGTCGATAATCTACCATTGCAGCATGTCGTCAACTTATGGTATCAAATGGATGGGGCACCAGCGCATTCAACAAATGCCGTAGATTTAAGACTAAGACAATTGTTTCAAGACAGATGGTGGGGAAATAGAGGTCCATGGTTGTGGCCCCCAAGATCCCCGGATCTGACACCATTAGATTTTTATTTATGGGGGCGGATTAAAGATATCGTTTATGAAACTGCACCCACGTCGAGGGAAGACTTATTACTAAAAATAACCCAAGCCATGAATGGCATTGATGGGAATGAAATCAGAAACGCTACCAGAGCCGTCCAACGTCGGATTATTGAGTGTTTGAATCAAAACGGTGCACATATCGAGCATATTTTGTAATACCGACCTAGCTCATTAATTTTTGTATTGATTTAGGTAATTTAAATTAATATTTTTTGACACTGTTACTATGTTTGTTGCTTGGTAACAAGCTCGGTAACAAGTTAATCTTAATAAATTATATTTTTTTACAAAAAACTACGAATAATTAAAAAACTATTTGAGATAGGTATAGGAAACCTTGATATAAGTCCCTTTCAAATTTAATCCTACGTCGGTTGCCATAATAAAATTTGCCCATTGCCATTTAAAAAAAAATGACTTTTTGGCATTTTTAGATTGTCATCTTCAAAAAATCGCAGCAACCATTGGAAACGTCGTTGAACATTAACCCTACAGGGAAATGATTCCTTGAACTTTAGGGAATCAACCTAAAAAAGCTCATTTGCCCACTTTAAATGGTTTAAGAGATATGAATTTTTAAATGAACCCCTGCAAATGCTAAATTTAAAACAAAAAGTGGCATATGTCAAAAACTATGACAGATAAGTGCTGACAGCCTGGGTGCATTATACGCAGAATTTAATGCCGAATTCAAAAATAAAATAAAAATGGGGGGTATCCATTTAAAATAACAAAGATGGCGTCAACTTCCGGTATTTCCGAAAGTGCCGCCATTTTGAAAATTATATTTTTGGATTCGCCATGATCGATTATGACAGGAACCCAGGTTTCAAGTTTCTATCTTATTTGCAAATAAGAAATTTTCTAATGGCCGCCTTAAAAGAATCACCATGTATAGAGTGTGAGTAAAAAGTCTGGAACTAATTCTATAAAAAATTAAGGAATCATTTCTTGAAAAAACGCTCGGACACATCAACCTAATTTTTTTTAAATGAATCTTTTTTATTGTTGTTTTTCGATAGTGTTTTGATTTCGTACTGTGACGTCATCATTAATTTTTTCAAATTACTCGCCATACTTTTAAAGTCGTAAAAACAAAAACTCGCAAAGAAAATGAGTTAGCCATGGAATATTGACAGTTTAATTGAAACAAAAATAATTAAGTTTACAATTAAATTCTAACAGTTCAGCATTGTTTTGCGGGTTTCTGTTTGTTATTTCATAATTTTGTAATTTATTTTGTTAATTATTTTGTAATATTAATAGTTGATAATAGATTGAACACCAACTTTAACTGTTATTTAATGTTATTTTATCAAATTTGCGTCGTTTCCAATCACCTAAACTCAATATTCCATGGCTAACTCATTTTTTTCCAAGTATGTATTTACTTTAAGCTGACCGCACACGATCAATCTTACTGACAATAATATTGACAATATCATTATTTGACCAATCAACACACGGTATAATTGGTCAAATCACGATATTGTCAATAATATTGATTGTGTGCGGTCAGCTTAAAACTTGATTATTTTGAAAAATATCAATGTCAATGTCATACTGTGACATATCATTGAATTCGTAATTTCGGCCACTATCCAACTATAACTTCAAAAGTACGAGGAGCCATTTAAGAAAATGGACGATGACGTCACAGAATGAAATCAAAAGACTATCGAAAAGCGACAATTATCAAAACAAATGCACTTTAAAAAAATTAGTTTGACGTGTCCGAGATTTTTTTCCAGAAATTATTCCTGAATTTTTTATCGAATTGGTTTCAGACTTTTTACTCGCACTGTATATGTGTATATATACCTTTAGAACGATTGTCGAATCAAAGTTGTAATTTATTTATTTTTGTGATCTCTTATGTGTTTTTGCCCGCTCTTGTTGATTTATGTATACAGGGTGTTTCAGGAGGAATGGTACATACTTCAGCATGTTATAGTATTGCTCATTTTGAACAAAAAAGTTCATGTGAACACGTGTCCAATTCTCAATGGTTAAAGAGTTAGAGCCAGCTGAATTACTTCACAAGCGAATTTATTACTTCATTAATTCTGACAACTAACTTGAGATATACAAAATAAAGAATAGATTTTAGAGCAGTGGCTTAAAAATCCCAGCGCCAAACTTTACAGTTATTCCTGGTGATCCTTTATTCTTGTAGAACTGGCCATAATATGGGCGATTAATTCATCACGTGTGTCTATTTTTCTCTATAAACAACATTTTTTATCCCTCCCCATATCCCATAATCCAATGGAGTTAAGTTCATAGACCTAGCTGTCCAATACTAATAATGCTAAATGTCAAATGAACATTGTTTTACAGCAGCGTACTGGATAATTGCTCTGTAATGCGCTCTACGTTAAAATTGCTGTATCTCAGTAGCCATTGAGAATTGGACACCTATTCATATGAATTTATTTGTTCAAAATTAACGGTACTATAACATACTGAAGTATGTACTATTCCTCCTGAAACACCCTGTATATTTATATATTTCTGTTATTTTATTCTGAATTCTGTTTTTTGTTGCTCTTTTTTGCAGGGAATTGTCTATGGATGAACTCTGTCCTTTATACATTTATTGTGTCTACATCTATTGTACAGACTCATCATCATAAGGTTCTCAGTCCGAAGACTGGTTGGACGCGTACCTCCATTCTTTTCTATCCTGAGCTAACCTACGCATTTCCCTAAAAGTAGAACATCCTACATCCCTAACTATTTGAGAGCAGTAGTCTAATCTAGGCCTACCCCTACCTCTTTTTATTCCTATCTCTGACTCTAGTATGTCACGAACTATTCCTTCGTGTCTTAGAAGGTGTCCTACCATCCTATCTCTCCTACTCTTTATTGTTTTCCATACCTTTCGCTTTTCCCCAACTCTTTCTAATACTTCCCTATTGCTAACCTTATCTATCCACGGTATCTTCATCATGCGTCTGTAGCACCACATTTCAAACGCTTCTACTCTTTTTCTATCCGCTTCTCCTATTGTCCAAGTTTCGCACCCGTATAATGCCGTACTCCATACATACGACGTTAAGAGTCTCTTCCTAGTCTCTATATTAACCGTTCTCGAGCATAACAGTTGTTTCTTTTTGTTAAACGCAACTCGGCCCTGCGCCATTCTTTGTTTTATATCTTTAGTGCTCCTACCGTCTTGAGTTATTTTACTTCCTAAGTAGCAAAAATCCGCGACCTCCTCTATCTTCTCATTTCCAATTTGTGTTTCCATTTTAGTTCTATTTTCACATCCCCTACATACCAAAATTTTAGTTTTCTTTTTATTGATTTTCATGCCGAAGCCCTGTGTCAAAACTGCTTCCATTTCATTCAAAGCCGCTCCTAATTCTTCTTTGCTAGATGCTAACACTGCTATATCATCCGCAAATCTGAGCATGTTAATAGTTTGGCCCTGTACATTGATCCCTGAGGCTGTTCTTTCCTTAACAATATTAATCGCATCTTCGATATATAAGTTGAAAACTAGAGGTGACAATGCACATCCCTGTCTCACTCCCTTCCGGATATCTACTTCCCTTTGTTCCTGCTCACATTCTATAACTGCCTTTTGCTCTTTGTAGAGATTATGTATTATTCTTCTGTCCCTGTATTTCATCCCTACCTTTCTCAGCACTTCGAACATCTTCCCCCATTTTACGTTGTCGAAGGCTTTTTCTAAATCTACAAATCCTATATAGACGCTCTTTCTCTTTTCTACCGTTTTTTCTATAATTACTCGTAAAGCTAGAATGGCCTCGCGCGTTCCTCTATTTCGTCTAAATCCGAACTGATCTTCTCCTAATATTTCTTCCGCCTTTTTCTCCATCCTTCTTTGCACAATTCTAGTTAAAATTTTTGACGCATGGGAAGTTAAACTGATAGTTCTAAAATTTTCGCATCTATCCGCGCCTTTTCTTTTTGGCAAAGCTACTATGATGTTCCGTTTGTAATCTTCTGGAATCTCGCCTGTCAGGTATATGCGACTAACTAGTTTAAATAAACGATCTATTACCTCTTGACCTGCGCACTTTAAGATTTCTGCCTGCAAGCCATCTATACCTGGTGCTTTATTATTCCTTAAACTTTTTAGTGCTATCTCAAACTCTTCTCTCATTATAGGACTCCCTAGGTTATCCCCCTCTACACTGCTTTCGCTTTCTATTGTACAGACTAATGTATAATAAATGTTTTATTATTATATTATTTCCCGGAAAAAGTAGCGAATGACATAACTTTGATAATTACATCAATTTAATTCTGTCCAGACACAGCAATAATCAACATATGTAGATCATTCAGTAATAATTATTCAATCCCGTATAACCATACAGTATTGACCCTTTATAGATTCTTCAGTGAAATCTTTTAATATTATTCGTTATAATTGAATAATCCATGATGTTAATTATTGCCATGCATAGACCTGTCGCGGCGAAAGAAGAACCTGTCACGTGTTTGCGCGAAAAACCAATTTACATAGGACAGGTCTACAATGAAGTAATGGGGGTGTCCGCTGTTGCTGTCAGCTGCAGTGTCGTGTCGGCCTTTATTGTTTACATGTTTATGCTGTTGTGTGTGAAAATGTGCTACTGAGGAAGCAGTCAGTGCGCACAAGCGACCACGTGACGGGTTCTTCTTTCGCCGCGACAGGTCTAACATAACATTATAGATGGATAACTCCAGTAGTCGGCGGTAGAACCAAGTTTGACAGCGCCAAACGGAAAGTGTAAAGAACTACCCAAACTAAATCTGTCCAGAGGACCTTGGCGCATTGAAATTTCCAGAAAATTTAATTTAATTTAATTTATTTACAGAGAGCCTGTCATTTCTGTGTGTGTTTTTTTTACGAATATTTGGAATTTTTATACATGTATAACTAACGTGCCAGAACACAGAAATTATCAAGTTTTCTGAAAACAGAAAAGCAAGAAATTAAAAATGTAATAATATAAACATATCATTTATTTTTCAAATTATAGAATTTAACAAACTGATGTTACAAGTAAACATCAAATAAATAAAACATCAAGAACTTAACTGTGTAGGCAGGAAATATTAGATTAGGCAAATTACAAAAAGTAAGGTTGATTGAAAATATAACCTTTAGTTTACCTGGCAGATCAATTGTAGGCAAACTTCCACATTTGAAATTCTTTTCATTCGGAATTATACAGTGATCATCTAAATGTCCGTCACAAACCCTGTATCTATTATACACATTCTGGGGATCCTAGTTCATAAATTTCGGGCTCCTAATGACATTTATTTGCATATTAATGCAATAACATTGTATTCTGTGTCACATATTTATATTTATGAAATAGTACATTTCATTACGAGTCCGTGCACGCGCGACAATTCCCGTGTGAGGCGAAGGGACAAACAAAAATTAAATTATAACAAAACATCGTTTGTTTTGCGATTTTTTGTAAAAAAAATTAATACAGTAGACTCCGCTTATAATGGACTCCCTAGGGAACCTTATTTGAGTCTCTTATAACCGGTGTCCCTTATACGTATACTGTTTGGGAAAAAATCAGGATGATTAGAAAAACGTTTATTAACTCAAATATTTATGTTTGTATAAACTTCTAAAAAGATTAACAGAAATATCAATTCTCAAAAATAGACCAAAATATTGTATGGATAAGTAAATACATAATCACGATTTAAAAACCGAAATAGAACTGCACGCTGCACGGCTCTGCCACTATGTAATTATAATTTAACCCCCCCCCCCAGCGAATTCGCGTTATGGATTAGTCCAGACAAGTCTTCGTGTCCGTTATAACCGGTGATATCCAGCACTGGGCGCTTAAATTTGTCTGTTATATCCGAAGTGTCTGTTATAAAAGGGTCTGTTATAACAAAAAATTTTCTGTAGGCCTCTTATGAGAGTTTGAACGGACCACTATGGTAAGTACGCTATAGCCGAGTGTCCTTTATAACAGGGTCCGTTAAAAGCGGAGTCTACTGTAAATTCAAAATCTCCATTTCCGCGTCGATTGTCAGGAACCCCAGCGCTAAAGTGCAACGCCTTGTGAACTATGTTCTGACACATCTTAAATTTTACAGGTAAAATCACCTTACTTTTTATGCACGTCACAAAATGTAACGATTGAGAGTCGCCACGTAAATTGACAAGTCATATAAATTGAATGTGCTAAAAAAGAATAAAGAAATATTTGAATGTCTAAACACAACACTATTTTGTTGCATGATTGCCGCTTAATTTGTTGACGTTTCCCGGTTGACTTGACAGCTGATATGAAAGCGTCAAGTTTCGTTAACTTTTGTTGTTTTTGGTGTTTTAAACCCTTGTTTTCTTTGTTCATCAACTTTTGCGGTAAAAATCTGTTCTTTTGAGAACTAAAATAGTGCTCCTGGTTATTTATTATCGGTGTTGTTATTGTTATTGTTAGTATAATGACCAAGTTCTTAAACAGTCGGTGTAAGGAGGTTGTGCGTCCCTTATCAGCTATTTTGAAAGAGAATTGGAAAATAATGGACCCTTATTACCATTGAATTCAGTTAGAGAGGTAAATTGAATTTTAATATTTTGGAATTGAGTACCATAAACTCTTGTGGCAGCAGTGCTGATATGGCCGGTGACGTGCATAAAAAGTAAGGTGATTTTAACTATAACTATAAATCTAGTTCCCGGGTAAAAATGACAAGCTCACTAGTGCCATGTGAGAAGGGTAAAAAACTAAACTTGGTTATTTTTTCCGACTAGAGTGTGCACGGTATGTTGCCATGTCTCTAGGCAGAATTAAAATTATTTCATTGTCAAAGTCATGGCACTTGTTACTTTTTTCGGAAAATAATATTGGGCATTTTATTAGAAATTAATAGCTAAAATCTGATAAACTCATTGCCATATCAAACGGAAAAAATTATCTATCCGTTGGTCTGATTTTCTCTTAAAATAGCGAGCAGGAATTGCAAGAAAACATAATTTCAATGTTAAATCACTATGTTCAGACTTGAACTGTGTCACTGAGCTGTGTGTTAACCCTTTCGGGACGGCAGCGATATCAACAATTTTTGCTGGCTAGACGGGCGCGGACCGCGCGCAGACTCCGGTCGTTTGCCGTCCATGCGCGTCAAATTATTCCTCCCAAAAAATGTTAAATTTTGCTTTCTTTTCATTTCAATTGCTTGATCACGAGCAATTTTCTGAGATCTAAGCACAAGATGCACATACAAACGCATAACAAAGTATACTGCATGATTTAACACGAATGCTGGGAAGAAATGGAGGGAGATTAAATTAGCCAATAAGCTCCGATTATGGATGTTATTGGTCACCATAATGTTGCCCCACTATCAAACAGCGGTCGTTTCCCGTTCTAAACCTGCTCTCCAAGCATTCAACTTTAGTTTTTTCCTGTCTGGCGGACAAAAAAATTTTTTGCAACTCCGGTGGTTTCCCGTCCCGAAAGGGTTAATAGTATATTATACACGAGTTTATAATGAATGCTATTATTACCGAGGATGAAGTTTACAACACGAGCGAGCGAAGCGAGCGAGTTTTGTAATCATCCGAGGTAATAATAGCATCATTATAACGAGTTGTATACTATACTTTGTCCACGACTATCAAAACAGATTCCCAGAAAGAATTTACCTTCATTTCCCTTCTCCAGTGTAAGAAAGATTCATACATATGCTCTCAGGTATAATTTTCTTGGTTTTTTGGGCAATGAATCTAATGAGGCAAGTTCTGCAGCTTCTTTTATTGCTGGTGCTGTTAAAGAAATCTCGTTTTCACTCTCGCTACAACTCATTATATCTTCTTTTTTAGAATATGCATTTCAAATTAAAAGCAAACCATGCTGATTTGACGTTTCAATTTGAACTAACACATCGCGATCACAGCCTACTAAATAAATGTAAAAAAGGGTCAAAGCGATGTTCCTATTGGTTTAGTGAATAATATTCATTAATCACTGCAGTGAATAATGTATCTAATTTTGATTGAAGAAACACAAGTATAAAGAGTATGTTGTAAGATAGTCGTGGACAAATGAAATTTAATTTCCGTGCAAGTTTCTTATGAACAATTACCCCACCTTCGTAATTTGTCACTTAAAATTTGTTCAGTATCAAAATTGCATATATTTTTAGTATTTACTATGTAGTAGTGTCATAAAATATTTACTTACTTTTTACTTTACTGTTCTTGTCTAACAAACATCAATTCTAAATTAGGAATCAAAAAGGGCATTCTTTTACTCTATTGTAACAGAAGAAGGTGATAAAGAAAAATTGGAAGCATTCATTAACTTTTGTGAAGATGCTATATTTGAAATGCAACATGCCAGCGGTTTAATGGCTGTGGAAGATTCAGGAGGTGTTGGTCAAACCAGAGCCGCTAGTTACAGTTACATGACTGATGATGATGAAGACAGGTCGGTTAAATTCCAGTTAGCCAGTCTAAAATCAAACTATAATTATTACTTATTAGAATTGCCAAAGATCCTGTTCGAAGGAGCTATCTTGTTTTAAAAGAGGGCCTTGCATATAGCTTATCGACGTTAAGCCCTTCCCATTTAAAACATAAATTTATAGAAATGCAACAAAAATCGCTGCCTGAAATATTTATTGGATTTTTCACTTTAATTTTCTATGGATTTTACTATTCAGGATATGGAGTTTCGATTATACTGGGGTTAGTTATATTTATGAATCTTGTTATTGTAATAAACCTTAAATAATTGCAGCTATTTCCTTCATGTTTTAATGTCATTAATGAGAGGACCACAACTAGAGGAACCTATTGTAACGAAAGAATTGGAAAAGGTTGGTCCTGTCCGATTGCTGCCAGCACTTCCAGCAGCCCAGGGTGAACAAAATATGCAAGTGCAGGCATTTGGTTTGGATATAACGAAGGAAGATAATGGACAGTAAGATAGTTGAAAGTTGAATTTTAGAGGTTCTTATATGAAACTTTCTTGCAGATTAAAAGTGGCCCCTCATGAATCGCCTACTACTAGTCAGCCTTCATCTGGAGAAGGAGAAGGGGAAAGTACTCCTGAGGAAGGGGTTGAACATGCTATGGAGTCAAGTGAAACACCATTATCTTTGTCTGACCTATTGGGGTAAGATGTAGACTAGGAAATTAATATCGAAATAAATGCAGGGTATTTGCTTTCACAGTATTATGTTTTCATAACTTTCATATTAAGTTAAAAATAATACTTCTGGCAAATTTTTGCAGTTGTTTTTGTTTATTTCAGAAACTAGTTATGCCATTTCACATCTGAGAAGAAATAACAATTTTCTTTTTAACTGTGGTCAAATATTTTTATTAAGAGAAAATTTCATGATAAATATTGCAGTTCTCTCCCACTTGTTGGGTAGTTATTAAACTAGTAGCCTCTACCCTTGTCTATCATATATACTAGTCTGCTCATCCAATGCAATTTGTTGGAAACCGGTTTTTGGACGCCACGTATTTTAGTTCTGGACGCAGCTGGTTAGATGGGGCTCGATACGCTTAGTAAACTTCCAGTTTTCAATCTGCTATCGTGGTACTTTAGTTGATTTTATTGTTTAACAGATGGCAGGCACGGCGATTTTAATTCTGGGGTGATGCGAGACGGTGCCGGCCGGCACGACGGGATGTTGCGAAATAAGATATCAAATAAGCTTTTATGTTCCCGCAGGGTACGGCGGCACGCTTTGTCGCTTGTCGGGGTAACACCTGCATGAAATTTATGCATTTACAATGCTTTTTATGTCCAATTTTGTCTTTCCGAATTTGTTCACGTATACCAGCCCCAATTATTTGAATGGCCTTATTTCCTAGATCCCAAAAATAAAAATTAAGAGACAGCCCAAAAAGATGTTTTACTCTCGACGTTTTAACGTATTATTCGAAAAACCAAAAAGCGCACTTTTGTTTTTTCCAGTAACTTTCGTTTTTGAAAACATTTTGAGGATCTGTATGCAGCGCCGTAGCCAGGGTCAAAACTTAGGGGGGGGCTTATGAATTTTTTGAGGGGGCCTAAACAATATATTTGGTAGGATGTCTCTTGGAATATGCCATTAAAATTATTCTAAAAATTGGAAATTATAATACTTTACTAAACTAGATAAATTGATAAATACCTATATACCTAGTTTGAGGATATGGATGCAATTAGGGATGCCACCTTTAAAAGTTACTTGACCTGGAGATTTACTGATGACCAAAAAAAAACTTGAATAGAACTAATCTTTATTCCCTTTAATTAAAATACAATTGCAAGTTCCTTAAACGATATTCATTTATTGTTTTGTTTAAAGTTAAAGCCATATAGTGCAACCTCGGTAATCCGAACTAATTGGGACTGGGCTAAGTTCGGATTACCGAAATGTTCGGATTACTGGAATTACTCTAAAAACACGCGAAATTTAAAAATGATATTCATTGTATTTAGTGAGAAAACTGGTAATAACATACGTATAAAATGTCTAGAAGAATATCAAAACAATTCTTAGACAAGTACAAATATGTAGGTATGTATGTTTAGGTATGTAAGTACATTTATGTACATATTTTTTGCATGTTAAGTATAAGAAACCCGGCAATACAACTTAAAATTTCTTTAAAAATAAAGAAATAAGTAAACCTTCAGTATAAATATTTTGTGCGCACGTTTACGGTACGTTTACATAACCTTAAAATTTACGCGGAGAAAAAATTGTCAATTTTTGCCGAGATTTTTGCTTGTTTCAGTACACAACTGTTCGGATTATCGAGGTTTTTGAAGATTTATTCGGATTATAGAGGTAACGTTTTTTAGACCAGCGGTTCGGATTACTGGAGGTTCGGATTGGCGCATGGTCGGATTAGCGAGGTTGCACTGTATTTGGTTTTACTTTGGCATGTTTTTAATAAAGCATTTTGTTCGCCTTTCTCTAAGTACCTGACTTAAAGCAAAACAACAAAACTATAATAAAAAACAACAAAATAATCAATTCAAAAACATAAGTCATAAACTACATATAGGTATAGACGTACAAAAATAAAATTAAAACTTTGGTAATATAGTAAATTCACGATACTTGGCGTTGCACGCCACAAAATTGTATCACCAGAATACTTTACCCTCTTTGTCGAGTTCTTCGGGTAGACGTGCCTACCCCGCCTGATAAAGTATCTTCGGAGCTATAAATTTCACAATTTAACTTAAAATCTACTTACAAAGTGAATTAAAATAATTACCTGCTCATCTTCAACTAAAATGCAAAGATTTGAAAGTTACAGTTACAACTTACAACGCAATTGAAAACTGCCACGTTATTCAAACACGATACATACAAAACAAACAAGTAAATGAAGTAAAAAACGAGGATTTGGGATTCCCCGACGAGTTCACTTCACCCAACTGACATCTGACGTCTGCTGATAGGTGCTGTGTTGGCGATTGCTGCTAAACATGTACTGTCAGTGCCAAAACTGGTCTTCCACTTTACGGTTCAATTCCGCCTAAAATGCCATATCCAATTACGTTCTGAGTTAAAAAACCTTAGCAACTGTCCGCCAATTAAAGTTTTGAAGGCGGATCTAAACGATTTTATTTGAATGAAACAAAATATGTTAGCCTTGCAACAGTAAACAAAGGGCAGCAAAAAATAGATAAATAATCATATTCTTTTAACATAGTTGGCAAATTTTTGACTTTTAGGAAGAACTTCAAATACATTAGAACGTTATTATTTATTATTTTTCTCCGACTGTTAACTTTGCTCAATGTTTGTAGTTTTAAATGTTAAGTACTTATTACAATAATTTCTTATTATTATCATTGTTAATTATTTTAAGTGCATCACAAATTCAAAGTATCGAGATCAGATAACGGAAAATCACATCATCTTTGGGGGGGGGCGGGACTGACGAAAACATAGCAACGTCCGGCACAAACGATTCCCTTTACAAAGTGGAACATCACTTTTGGAATTTATTCTACAACAGTAGATTTCAGAGTGAAAACAGGAGAACAGTAGATTGAGAGTAAAAGCAGCAGATCTACTGTTAAAACAGTAGATCTACTGTTAAAACAGTAGATCTGGCAACACTGAACGCGACATGCGTGCATAAACTCGCAACGAAATCGCGTGATTGCAGGTTGCTCGGGACCGTGCTGAAATTGCTGCGCTATCGCCAAATATTTATTTTTTCTGGCATAAGAATTACATTATTTTTATTTTATTTTGGAGTCTCCGGGTCAAACCCGGAGAGGTAGCAACCCTAGCATGCAATAAACAGTACATAAATATGACTAATTCTTGTAAAAAATCGAACAACGAAGAATGAAAAACTTCACAATAAACTAAATCTTCACTTCTTACAATGAAACAAAATACAATTATACAGGGTGTTAACTATTAGCGGGGCAGTATTGACAGCTTTGTTATTTTTGGAGCCACGATTCCTGTTAAATGACCATACTAGTAGTACCTATTTCCTAATAGATTACGGTCTCGAAAACAGAAAAACAATTATTGAACATCAGGTTTTCGAGTTATATGCAAAAACAACTTTTTCAAAGGGAACGCTCTTAACTTGCTCAGATTTGCGGATGATATAGCAGTGTTAGCATCTAGCAAAGAAGAATTAGAAGCGGCTTTGAATGAAATGGAAGCAGTTTTGACACAACTGTTATGTTCGAGAACGGTTAATATAGAGACTAGAAAGAGACTCTTAAAGTAGTATGTATGGAGTACGGCATTATATGGGTGCGAAACTTGGACAATAGGAGAAGCGGATCGAAAAAGAGTAGAAGCGTTTGAAATGTGGTGCTTACAGACGCATGATGAAGACACCTTGGATAGATAAGGTTAGCAATAGGGAAGTATTAGAAAGAGTTGGGGGAAAAGCGAAAGGTATGGAAGACAATAAAGAGTAGGAGAGATAGGATGGTAGGACACCTTCTAAGACACGGAGGAATAGTTCGCGACATGTAGAGTCAGAGATAGAAATAAAAAGAGATAGGGGTAGGCTTAGATTAGACTACTGCTCTCAAATAGTTAGGGATGTAGTATGTTCTACTTTTAGGGAAATGCGTAGGTTAGCTCAGGATAGAAAAGAGTAGATGTACGCGTCCAACCAGTCTTCGGACTGAGAACCTTATGATGATGATGATGATGAAGAATAGCCGAACCGGATGTGCGTCCTAAAATTATACAGGAAATTAAGGAACAAAACAGATATTTTTGTACAGAAGAGGAGGAAAAAGATTTAATTTGGGATGCACAAACGGGCCTTAAGTACCTACATAGCCGTATACAGGGTGATTGTTTTAAAGCGCACATTAGAAAATTTTCGACTTCTACTTATGTTAGAGCTATGAAACTTGGAACCTAGCCATAATCGACGATTCCGAGACGAAATTAAATATTTACTCAATCCCTATAAGTTAACGCTGGAAGTATTTCTTAATTATTTTGTACTTCATGCACCTTATGTTCAATGAGTAAATATTTAACTTAATTATTTTGTACTATAAAGGCGCTGTTTGAACACTGCACACTTTCTTAAAATTTGTTTAGTGTAGCGAAATCCTTTTTTGACAGACCATTAAAATGTACAATTTTTTGATTAATTTAATTTTTTCGGTTTACTTACTGTCTTTATTATAGTAACCTTGATTTAGCTTGGGTTTTTTCTATGCTTACTAACTCAACCGTCTACCCTTACGCGCGTCTTCAATTCGCTGGAATAGCATAGTATAAACGGTATAAATCATCTTCGTTAACATGGTCTCGTGCCATCAGGAAACTGCTTAATTCTCATAGTCCGACGGCTATATCTGTTCCAGTATCTCATAGAAAGAGAAACCAAAATATCTCTATTTAAACTTACTTTTTTCCTGGAAATAAACAATCATGTTCTCATTCTTGCCTTGATCCCTTTTGGGCATTCCTTTCCACATATTGCTTTTGTTTGGTTTTAACAAAAATGTCCCTTGAAATGCTTTTCGGCTCTGACATTCAACCAAAATCGTGCCGCTCCTCTCAAATTAATTAATTTTCATTTTTGTTGATTTTGTTAATTAAGTATGTACCTATTTATTTGTGGAACAGCACCCGGTTTTTGAAGTTCCCAAAGATATAAAATATCTGTTATAAAGTAATAAAAATGACTAGAACATTTAAATCACATTGCTTGCCGGCTGTCAACTATATACATAATTTATTAGTTGAAAGGAAGGCGGCGGTGTCTTTTGATCACCCAAGTGCAAGAAAACCGACGACCACCTGCTAATGCGAAACTCTTGTTCGCCATCTGCAATGAATAGATTTAAAACATCTCTTCTCAAACTGCCAAAGAAGGTGCGTATCTATACTTTTGAAACTCAAAACCATTCCAGATCGCGCTTTGTCTGCCATCTAGCGGAAATGTGAGTACTTCTTTAAAAGGCGTCAAGGTTAATAGACTTCATTGGCTAACTATAATGTATATAAACAAGGCCTCTACTCACCTCTTACACAAACGATTTTCTTAATACATCATATGCAACCCCGGCCCAAATGGATGAATCCTGTCAGACTGTCAGTAAATTGTTGCTATGCAATATGTAACTTCGCCTGAAGATCAGCAAACATTTGTACTAGGTGCACAAATGTTATCACTCTAAAGAAAAATTTCTGCATTTTCTTGTTGAAAAGGGTATAGAGTCTGTAAAGTTAGTAATTGGGCCAGCCATTTGAAACCAGCTGCACAAAAAGTAGCTGTAATTATTATTCAACGTAATTTAAACGTTTATAAAGCAATAAACAATGGGTGCTAATATTTCCCGATTGGAACCGATGTTGCTAACTTGCTTGCGATGGTGTTAAGGTGAAAACAGAAACATTGTGTCAATTACTAACTGGCCCAATTACTAACTTAACAGACTAAAGCAGAGTAGTAGGTGAACCAGCCCCGGATTAGTTGGTGGATAGTGGGGATTTGTTTGAAATGAAACTGTGTATGTCACTACTTTTGTGGTCAGTAATTTATTAAACATAGAAAAGATTGTTTTCGTGCCATATTGAACATTTAGAATCTATGTATTGTGATTGTGAGTGTTTATAAGAATAATAAAAATAAGCTTAAAACAGGCCTTCTAGGCCCATAGCTTCACAATCTTCTCCCGCTCCCCTCTGTCCCTGGCCTTTCTCCTGCAGATCCCCCAACACTGCCTGTATCCACTGTTTTCTAGGCCTCTTTCGTCTGCCCTCTGGAGCCCTCCGCATTATCATCATCATTTTCCTTCTGGCATCCTTTCCAGGTATCCCAGCCATCCCATTCGTCGTGCCTTGACAAAGTAAGACAATGGCTGGACCTTCGTATAAATTACTGACTTCCTCATTACTTCTTCTTTCCCAACCATGCTCTGTCTTTCTATCTCCGTATATTCTTCTCAGTATTTTTCGTTCCCATATTCCCAATTTCATTTGTTCACTTTTATTAAGTATCCATGTTTCACAACCATATGTCAAGGTAAGTCAAGTAACTGTTCTATATATTCTTACCTTGGTGTTTCTAGACACTTCTCTGGACTTCAGAATTGAATGTAAGGAACCCGCACATCTATTGGTCTTGTTTATTCTCTCTTCAATTTCTGTTGTCTCCTCACACCTATCCGTAACCAGGGCCCCCAGATACGAGAACATCTGCACTTTTTCAATTTGGATTTCTTCATTATTTCCGTACCCGAAAGTTATATGTAGTTCCTTCTTTATCTGTATAACTAGTATCCACTGATAAATATTTTGTTTTTAGTTGGTTAATTTGTAGTCCCGCCCGCCCTTCCGTAGCTCTTTCTTGCTTATTGCTATAATTGTTACGTCATCTGCATATGCTAGGCACTGGTGTCTTCTATTCATTATAGTTCCTCTTCTGTATATTTCACTATCTCGAATTACTTGTTCTAGTACCATACTAAATAGTATTGTTGACAGTGGGTGTCCCTGTCTCAATCTTTAGACTTCAAAACTGTTTGATAATTTCCCATTTATTCTTACTTTATTTCTTGTGTTCTTCATTGTCATTTCTAAAAGTCTTATCAATTTTGGGGGTACTCTTATCTTGCGTAATGTCTAGTATAGGTACTCTCTACTCACGGGATCATATTTATATAATAATAATAATAATAATAACATTTATTGAAAAGAAGTTTACAAACAACCTTCAAAAGGATACAGCACAGCAAAGCTGGTATTTCCTAAAAGTAATCTAATAGAAAAGAATCGATGAATATCGTGTGTGCTGGTATTTTGTATTCATAGCAGTTCATAAACGTCTGCTTCAGTGTGAAAATTTAATCTATCGCAGACCTACCTTTTCTAAACCTACACTGGTATTCTCCTAGTTCGTCCACGATGTATGGCTCTATCCTCATCTTTAGTATCGTTGCTAACATTATATGTACAGTCCAATAAAGCATTACCCGTATAATTACTACATACCATGTTGTCACCCTTCTTGTATATGGGATTTATGATTGCTGTTGACCAGTCATGTGTGGCATAATATGGTCTCAAAATATTCGCGCCAATGCTCCAATCCAGCCTCTCCTGTAACCAGGTTTCCTCTTTTATCTCTGCAGTACCACTTAATATTTTGAAATCCCCTACTTACTTTCTTCACGTCTTGATAGAAATTCCTTATTTCTTTGTTCTTGTATTTCCTTTCCAACTCCTTCATTTTCTCTTCTTTATATTCTCTTTTTGCTGCTCTACATAGTTGCTTTGTCCTCCTTCTCTGCTTTTAGTGTTAGTAGTAGTATCAAAAATGGAGTGGACAGATGAGTTTGAACTTTCGATTCTGTCGTTCATTCTTCGAGCTTCAATTATGAAATTATCCAAATTTAATAGCAGTCAAATCAGCTGAGTTTATCAAAATTAATGTCATATAACCTACCTTCCTGAACTGAATATTCACGAAGAACAAATAACAAATTTTCGTGAATAGTGTGTAGGATATTGTTCATGATTCGCTCGAACATATTTGAGCCTGACCGAACTGCAAATTGTGAATCAAGCATAGTCTGCAGGGGCTATAACAATTTGGCATAGACCTTAACCACAGACTAATGAAAACAAACCGACGTTTCACTTGCTCTCGGCTTCTTTGATCTTTTTTGTCGGTGTTTTTGCTAACACTTGAAATCTGCGCAAGCCGAGCACCACAACGAACATTACCGATACGTGCCGGCTATTCTGAATGACAGCTGATCAGCATATACAGTGGCGGCGCCGAATTATTATTTAGCATGTTTCTACCATTAATTGAAATATTTAGATAAATACTAAAACTTATATGCAGCTTACAACACTGTTGTTCTTCCCAGAAATGCTCTCTCTTCGCTTACTAAATGTTTATGGGTCGTAATTTACACCCGATAATTTAATGAATTTTGCATACTAAAAAATAATAAATGCTCGATATAAAATGATAAATGCTCGATAAAATATAAAAATGCCGAATAAACTAATACAATATGCTTTGTATTTTAAAGAAATTCACCCGATAAAGTATCTCAATTGCACTATAAGTTCTGGTCGCTACTTTAATCAAATAAGCGCTCTAAAGAAATGTAAATGCTCGATAAGTCGGGTTCACTATTAAATCAAATTTTGCTTGATATAATTGAATTATCCCGATGGGGTACTAAATAAACGCTCGGTAATGTTTTGGTTTTTGGGCGGGTGAGACTTAAACGCTCCGCTTGCCCAAAGACCGGAAATAGTGGGCCGTGGAACCACTTTTTTGGCTGTATTCAGTGACGGGCAAGTATAAAACAAAGCAGTACGTTTTATATATCGAGCATTCATTATAATAATTGAGAGTTTATAATTTTTTATCGAATATTTATTATTATGGGGGGCATTTGCATTTTGAATCAAACTTTCATTACATTTATCGAGCGTCTATCATATTTATCGAGTATTTATTATGTTAGAGAGCATGTGAATTATATATCGAGCATTCATTATAATAATCGAGTGTCTGTTATATACATCGAATTTTTATTTCTTAATCATGCATTTGTATAAATTAACGGGAAAGTGTGCTCTGCAGTATGATTATAATATCGAGCACCTAATTTGTTCCCAATGTTTATTCATACAAAAACCATGAAATGCTTTCAAAAACACAGGTTATGTTAGCAATAAAACGTCCACGTCGACTCCTTTGGCACGCTGCTCATACGGATTGAAAACGTGTCCATTGTGTTCGAAATCTCCGTAGAGTTTATAATGTTTGTAAACAAACAACTTTATTCTGGGAATTGCAACGTCTGTTTAGTTTCTAGTCTGTTTCTTAACCCTCTAAGATCGAAAATAAAATTGTAAAAAAGAATGGGATTTCTGGCGAATCCGGAATATTAAAACTCCGTCAAGAAATTATGGGGCTGGCCGTGAATCCACTGACAGCTTTTTTAGTTCTTGGTTTTGTTAAATTCTCAAGAATAAACCACCAGGATTAAAAGTATGTATTAGTTTCAAATAATGTATAAACTTTTATTTTTAGAGGAGAACAAGCAAAATTAGCAGCTCAAGAGAAGTTAGAAGCCCAGGCTGCTCAACAAGCTGCAATGCAAGCCATAGAAACTGAAAGCAAACAAAATGTAGCAAATGAACCATCTGCAGTATCTCAGATCAAATTTGGAGCTTATGGCCAACGGGTCGTTTCATTTTTGGCTCGTAATTTCTACAATCTCAAATATGTTGCACTTGTCTTAGCTTTTTGTATCAACTTCATGTTGCTGTTTTATAAGGTATTGCAGCAGTTATTAAAATTGAGCGTATTTTATTATGTCTGTTGTGTAGGTTTCTTCTCTTGGTGAAAATGAAGATAATGGCAAAAAAGACGTACGTGATATGTTAAATGAAAATTCTGGTGAAGGTAGTGGATCAGGTTCTGGAGAAGATTCCGAAGAAGATGTCTTAGAGTTGGTGCATGTAGATGAAGATTTTTATTATATGATGCATGTAATGAGACTAGCTGCCTTTCTACATTCGTTAGTATCACTTGCGATGCTAATTGCATATTACCATTTAAAAGTAAGGGCACCTTTAATCATTTCTTTTTGTCAAAAAATATTAAAACCGAAACGTTTATTATTGCAAAATATTTGTCTTCTGGTTAAATTTAGTAATTTACAAGTCAAAAATTTTGCAGGTTCCTCTCGCAATTTTTAAAAGAGAAAAAGAAATCGCAAGACGCTTGGAATTTGAAGGGTTATTTATTGCGGAACAACCTGAAGATGATGATTTGAAATCACATTGGGATAAGTTGGTGATATCTGCAAAGTAAGTAAGATCAAAACTTCTTATGGTTCGGCTTTTTAAACCACTGAAACTCCCAAACCATGCCACCCATTCCAAAATTACCAGTCAATATACCAGTTTTGACAAGGTGCCAGTCCGGCAGTATAGAATATGTTAACCATTTACAATTATTTTTTGTATATAATTTTTTCAGATCCTTTCCAGTTAATTATTGGGATAAATTTGTTAAGAAGAAAGTACGCCAGAAATACAGTGAAACTTACGATTTTGATTCGATCAGTAATCTGCTTGGTATGGAAAAAACTTCTTTTCAGCAGGAAGAAGTGGATGAAAACAAAAGTTTAATTCATCTGTAAGAATATAATTAACTATTGAAATGATTCAATGCCGAAGTATGTAATTACAGGATACTGAATATTGACTGGCGCTATCAAATTTGGAAGGCTGGAGTAACTATTACAGATAACTCTTTCTTATATTCATTATGGTATTTCACTTTCTCAATTCTTGGCAATTTTAATAACTTCTTTTTTGCTGCTCACCTTCTGGATGTTGCCGTTGGCTTCAAGACTTTGCGTACTATTTTACAGTCAGTAACTCATAATGGAAAACAGTTAGTTTTGACTGTGATGCTACTAACTATTATTGTGTACATTTATACTGTCATTGCATTCAATTTCTTCAGAAAGTTTTACGTACAAGAAGAAGACGAGGAAGTAGACAAGAAGTGCCATGATATGCTTACAGTAAGCTTTTTTTAATTATTTTCAAACCGGTATTAGCCAATCAGATCGCTGGATTTAGTGAAGTTAACTTGTATAATTCCGATAATTCAAAATTGAATATACTACAAGTAACTTCACTATAGGCAACAGTATAAATAATTATTTATTATCAAATCGTACAATGCATACTTGGAAATTTTCGGGTTAAACGTCTCAAACGTCCTGCATAGTAACAAATCGTGTCTGTTTGACATAGTAATCCTCCCGCTTCGTGGTCGGATTTTTGAAACTGTCGAACTCACATTCTGTTACTATCCAACCCGAAAATATTAAAGTACTTATAGTATTACTACTGAAAATATAATGTCTTCTATATTTCTATATTTATTTTAGTGTTTTGTCTTCCATCTTTATAAAGGTGTAAGAGCTGGTGGAGGTATAGGTGATGAAATAGAACCGCCTGATGGGGATGATTACGAAGTGTGGAGAATTATGTTCGACATAACATTTTTTTTCTTTGTTATAGTCATTTTGTTGGCCATCATACAAGGTAATTAGTTTTTTTTACATAGGTTATTGGTAGAATATAATGCGAACAAATAAAGGCCTTTTTATAAATAAGGCCAAAAAACTTAATACATTGAAATTTAATATACGATAGATTTTCTTGCGGCGCCTTGTAATTATACGTTAGGAATATGTTATGTAAGTGATATGTATGAGCTATACAGGATGTCCCAGATAAACCTCGATAACATTGCTATCTCACTTATCTTTAAAGATAAAAACACGTTTAAATGGGGAAAAAGTTTTACAATTTGGAGCTCTTTAATAAACCCTCACAAAAATCAACTTTGCTCTGTTGGTTTTCTAGATATTTGAAAAAAGGAATAATTAGCAATTTGGTTTTTTGTTAATAACTTAGTTATTTAGTAACATAGGATTTCTATTGTGCCACTGTGTTGATAAACAGCTGAGTTTTGCACGCTCCGTTATCAAACTCAATTTGCGGGTCATAACGAGTAGTTACAAACTCAATAGTATTGTCAAAGTGGAGAAATCAGAGTGAGGAACCAGTACTAGTATTGGCAAATGAAAAGTAAATGTGATAAGAAAGAAATTTGAACTTAAATTGTGAGTGGACGTGGTGTTTTTGTCAGTGGTGGTAGAGGTCATTCATCCGAGCTGTTGAAGTGTGGATACCTTAGGCGCCGGCAGGTAAGCATCCCATTTAACACAGGTGAAATTGAACAGTTGCGGAGAGAATAGTTGGAAAGTAAGACAATGGAGTAAATCACGGAAGTAATGAAGGAATTAAGGAATGAAATAAGAGAAATTAGAGAAATGAGAGATGAAAATAAGGAGTATAGAGAGTATGTAAAGACACTAATTCAAGAAAACGGGGAGATGAAGAAGGAAATTAAAGAACTAAAAAGAAAAATGGGACAGCTGGAGGATATTGATGAAAAGCTAGAAGAAATGGAAAAAGAAAAGAGGAAAAATAATATAATAATAAGTGGTCTAAAAACAAAAGGAACAGAGGGACAAATGAGGAAAGATATAGAAGAATATATCGAGGACAGGCTACAAGTAAATGTAGAAATTGAGAGAGCAACGAGAATAAATAGAAATATGGTGATGGTGAAAGTGAATAACTTTGGTAAGAAACTGGAAATAATGAGAAACAAAAACAAATTGAGAAAAATTAAAGAGAAAGTATATATCAATAATGATTTAACAATACAAGAAAGGGCAATACAAAAAATACTAAAAGAGAAAGCAGAAGAGCAGAGGAAGAAGGGTAAAACAGTTCAAATAAAGTATCAGAAGCTAATAATAAATGGAGAGGAAAAGTTTATATGAAATAAAAACCAGAAAAGACGAAAAAATGGACCAGCTCCGAAATCCAAAAAACTAGATGAGATCAAACAGGCAGGAACGATGTTGACGAATACGCGAGAAGAAGGAAAAAGGAAGAAAAAATTATGGAAGATAGGAACATGGAATGTTAGACGCCTAAGTGGGAAAGAAAAAGAATTAGCACAAAAGTTTGAAGATGCCGGGATGTATTGGCTGTATCGGAGACGAAGAAAAAAGGAAAAGGATGCGTAGAACTGGATAATGGGCATTGGCTGATATACAGCGGAGTGGAAAATAATGAAAGAGCAGCAGCGGGAGTGGGTTGTATGATTCATCAGAAAATGACACATAGAATTAATGAATGGAATGCATACTCGGAAAGAATATTAAGCATAGAACTTGGAAATGCGGAGGGAAAAATTACAATATTATGCGTTTACGGACCTAATGAAGATGAAAGAGCAGAGATTAAGGAAGCTTTTTGGGAAGATCTAACAAACATTACAGAAGATAGTAAGGGGGATATAGTGGTGTTAGGAGATTTTAACAGCAGAGTTGGTGTAAAAGATGATATATATACAACAGTAATAGGACAGTACGGGGAAATAACAAGAAATAATAATGGAAAAAGAATGCTAGAGTACTGCCAAATGAACAATTTAATCATCACAAACACTTTCTTCCAACACAAGGAAATACATAAATATACGAGAGATAAACCGAGTAGAGGAGAGAAGTCAATAATAGATTACGTACTAATAGAAAAAGGGAAAAGAAGACAAGTTGTTCATACTAAAGTTAAGAGAGGGCCAGAAATATACAGCGATCACTATTTGGTAGTATCGAGTATAAAAATTGAACGGATAGCCAATAACAGAATAAATAGAAAAGTAGAGAATGGGATAGAGCATGAAACAATTAGGTCATATAAGCTAATGAAAGAAACAGTTAAAACAAAATATGAAGAAGTGACGAATCAGGAGTTGGAAGGATTAATGAGAGATAAGGAAATAATAATAATAATAATAATAATAATAATAATAATAAATTTATTAACACCCAATAGGTACAAGGTACATAAGTGCACAATCAACAAAATGAAAATAAACACTGGTGCTAAAAGGCCAGCATTCAGGCATCTGAGAATAACGCAGTATTCTCAGAGCCTGATCTTCCATGCGGGCCTATTCACTATTCCTATTCCCATAAACTAAAAATGAAGGAAAAAAAATTAACTACATGAATCGAGAACGATAAAACGGGGGACGAAGAAGAAAAGAAGAGGAAAGGAAAGGAAAGGATAGAGAAAAAAAGAAGAAAGATTATGAAGATGTAGAAGAAGAACACAGTAATGTGCAGCCCACGTAATGCTAAGTAGACAAAAGGAACTAGCTACTGCTGGTCAAAGAGAATTTTGAATAACTCACGCTTCACGACACCACAAGGGAGAGTCCGAAATGAGTGAAACTGATTTAAACAGGACACGACGTTGTACGAGAAAGATCTCTTAAATATTTCCTTGCGATGCCGCGGAATCGTGAGCATTAGGGACTTTCGACGGGTGGCAACACCATGCACATCAGCACGAAAAACAAGTTTATTATACAAATAGAGAGGTACACGGAACTGGACAATCTTGAGAAAGAAGCAGACCATGTGAAGGCGACGTCTGTTGAACATATTCAACCAGTTCGCGTCTTTCAGCTTATGAGAAATACTGAATGTAAAGCAGATGTGGAGTAGATTTAAGGAAATCACTATTGAAACAGCTAAAACAGTATGCAGAACATGTAAAACAACCAAGACTAGAACACAAACGGCCTGGTGGACGGAGGAGATACAGAAACAAGTAAAAACAAAGAAAATAAAATGGAAGAGGTACTTGCAAAGGAAAACGAATGAAGTTTATGAAGAATATAAACAACAAAAAAAAATCGTCAAAAGCATGATAGCCGAGGCAAAAGATAAAGCATGGACGGAATTTGGAACAAAACTGGAAGAAGATAGCAAAAGCAATCAAAAACTGTTCTTTAAAGTAATGAAAAATTTAAGAAAGGGGAAAATAAAACAGACAATATATGTGAAAGACTCAAATGGAAATATTCTAACAGAAGAAAGAGAAATAATGAAGAGATGGCAAGAATATTTTAAGGAGTTACTAGCAGGAGAAGAACAGAGAACACTAACAACTACAAACAGAAGAGAGATAACAGACAACGAAGAGGGAATAACAATGAAGGAACTATTGGAGGCTTTACGAAAATTGAAAAACGGTAAATCACCTGGACTAGACAGATTGACGTCGGAGATGATGAAAAATATGGGAGAACAAGTATTACTGGAAATTGTAAATAAAGCCTGGAGGGAAGAAGCTATACCTAATGACTGGGAAACTGGAATGATACTGCCTGTATATAAAAAAGGAGATCTAAAAGAATGTAATAATTACAGAGGAATAATATTGCTGAGTGTAGGAATGAAGCTGTATGAACAAATACTAAACACCAAATTGAAAGATGTAATAGAAGTAACCTTGACAGAATCTCAAAGTGGGTTTAGAAAGGGCAGAAGTGTGCAAGATCACATATTCACTATCAAAGAGATGATTGAAAAGACCAAATTGAAAAGGGGAAAAGCCTATATGGCCTTCATAGATCTACAAAAAGCCTTTGATAGAGTACCAAGAAAAATAGTATGGGATATTCTGGAGGAGAAAGGAGTAAGCAACAAGATGAATAGAGTAATTCAAAGTTTGTATGCGAACACGAAATTTTGGTGATATTTAGGAATATGAAATCGGAAATGTTCACAACACAAGAAGGATTGAGGCAGGGTGGGGGAATGAGTCCGGTTCTATTTACAATATTCATGGATCACATTATAAGGAAATGTAATGAGAGAACTAAGAGCCTGGTTGTGGGATATAATAATCTTCAACCAATAGAAATAAAAGAATGTGCATATACTGATGATGTAGTAATTATGGCAACAAGTGAGAAGGAATTACAGAGGAACTTAGATATTTGGAAAGAGATACTGGAAGTTAATGGCATGAAGATGAATCTGGAAAAGACAAAGATTATGACAGTAACAGAAGAACAAGAAAAAGTACATATAAACTTAGACGGCGTAAGAATAGAACAAGTGGAATATTTCGAGTACTTGAGAGTGACAATAGAAGGAACGGGAAAGCAAGAAAGAGAGATAAGCAAAAGAATAGAAAATGCACAGCATAAATAAAACATTTATCAACAGGAAAGAAGTTTCAACCGGGACAAAGATGAATGTATTCAGGGCTGTTTACAGACCCATTCTAACATATGGATGTGAGGGATGGACTCTAACAAGAAAGCAGAAGAGTCAGATACAGGCAACGGAAATGAAGTATTTGAGGCGAGTCCGTGGGGTAACAAGAATGGATAAAATTAAGAATGAACAAATAAGAGACGACCTTGTAACGCAACCAGTCCTAGGATACATAGAACAACGGCAGTTGGGATGGTGGGGACACCTGCAGAGAATGAGCAAGAACAGACAAGTAAGGAGAATTTGGGAAGCTAAAATACAGATAAAGAGGAAAAGGGGGAGACCACGGGAAACGTGGGAGAATATGATAGGAAAAATACTGGCGGATAATGGAAAAACATGAAATGAAGCCAAGTTAATAGCGAGAGACAAGAAACAGTGGTGTAAATTTCTTTACGGTTAGGAAATATGTAACCCCGACACCTATTAGGTATAAGGGGAATATGATTATATTTAGTAACATTTCGATGATTTGTAAAAACAGTTTTAAATGGTAGTTCAACCCGCATAGTTTACAGTGCTCTAAAATTATCTCCGACGTTTCATACAATTACAGTCATCATCAGGTTTATTTTTTCTTATGGACGCCATATTGGATTGTTATGTCATTCAATAGCTTATTTCTTGCTGAGAATAGCAACCTATAACAAATGAATATTATTCCGGCACAAATAGTTTTATACTTGGGCCGTCCAACAGACGGAGTGATCACCCTGCAAGAACGTGCTCTAGCAGGGCCAATATTAATTTATGGCGACCGAATTGGAGTGATGCGACATCGTTGGGTCTAAAGAAAGCGCATCACTGCGGTTCGGTTGTCATAAATTGATAGTGGTCCCATCTAGAGCTCATGTTTGCAGGGTGATCACTCCGTCTGTTGGGCGGCCCAAGTATAGAAAATAGAATTCTATTATTTTGGACAACAATTTAGTTGGCCTTGGGAAAATAGATTTACGAAGATGTAATTTTACAAAATATGAACTTTTTAAATAGTAGGAAAGTGTGAGAGAAAATCTTAACAGTGAAATTAGAAATCAGTTTTATTTTTTTGAGTTTTAAAGATGGTGTCTTCCCAATGCATACTTTCTTTACTTATTTATAAAACAGTCTGTCTACTTGTAAAATCTTGAATTAGGGTACAATAACTTGCATGATTTACGATTCCAATTCGTTGAAGTTATCGAAGGCCTAAAATAAGTCTTACAAAGACGCGGAACGCTACCAACTCAATTGTACGACGAGCGCAAATTTGCATCGAGAATGAAGGCGCACATTTTGAACTTTTGCGACAATAAAATAAGTTGTTTTCATTTGTTTTGTAGCTAGTTTTTATTATTCTATTGATGTTTCTTGTTTTTCAATTTTGAAATTATAATTCCTTGGGGCGGCAAATAAAATTTAACACTAAACTATTTTTTGGCAGTGTCTACTGCTACAAATTATTGATTTCTACTAAACGTAATAAAACTGTAGTAATTCTTGCAAAATTACTCCCTAATGAAGTTGTTCTTCATGGATAACTAAATTTTTCCACTAACTGATGAATTTTATTTTCTGAAGTTACAATCATGGACAAAAATATGAATATGGAATATTTTTGATTTTATTTATTTCTCGGGAAACTTTGTTGATGATAGTTTTTGTGATAGTTGCTGTCATGATGCCAACTATTGTACAAAATGTCACCGTATAGACAACAGGATAGCCGCTATCGCACTGTCGCGATGGCGCTATCACGCTATCTCGTTTGACTAGATAGTTGAGAGTACTCTCGCGAGAGTTATGGAACTATCGCGTGTATTGTCACGCGTATACAAGACCGACAGCGTGACAGTTCACTCTTCTATTTACTTTTGATGCGTATTGTTGTTTTGCGTACAAAATGGGAGAGCGGTTTGATGTTTTGAAGTTTTTGGAAGAATGTTTATGGAAAATGAAGTCTGCGGATTTTAAGAACAGAGTAAAGAGGAACCATGCCGAAAAAATTATGTTACCGTTGTCTTCTTTCGGAAGCGCCCAGTGCATTTCTTCTTTGGATCCACTGTCTCACCAATATCTTTTTAGTTTTTTGATTTTTCTTCAATTGATTTTAATAATTTCACCAACAACAGTGGCTAACGTTGCAATTAGCTCAGTGTCCGCCCTATTACTAGTTATGGTAGTTATTGCTACAACTGTCACAACAATGTTTTCGTGTAGACATCACACTTTCATGACACAACTATCGAGGCGACTCTCATGAGAGTACTTTCGTGAAAGTACTATCCTTATATATTAATAGCGAAAGTGATTTTACATTGAAACTTTGTTAGCCAGATATCTCATCGAGGACTCTATCGATTTCAACAATTATGGGCTCTGCGGAAAGCTCTAATGCTGTAGATGTGCCTTTTCAGGGGTTTCGGGGTTTGAAAAGCTTTAAATAGTGTCTTTTTGCAGTTTGAAGTTCATTACTTCGTTGGAGTATGAGGCAGAAAATTTACAGTTTTTTGTTTGGCGTAACTTAGCAACAAACAAATTGGTGGAGATATTTTCCATCAGTCATCAGTAAATAATGTAATTTAGTAAAATTGTGACAGCGCTGAATGATTAAAGGGTTTGCAATACGTAGTGGCACGAGTGCGTTGAAGTGTTTCATTCCAAACAAACTTTCGTACTGTTCCGACAGAATGTTGCTTCAGTAACGGGACACGAATATGGAGCATTCTGAGAAGACGTGTGGCGTAGCCTACGGATTCCACTTGTCATCATGAAAACGAGCCTTTACGAACAGCTGCAACAGCATTTAATATTAGATACTGAGGCATCTAGTAAGCCTGGCAATAACAAGCATCACAAACTGTCATTGTGTTCTAAAAATCAAATTGAGTAAACTTCGTGTTACACCTGACTTTTAACTTTTCCAAGTAGGTAAGTTTACTCGTCAACCTAGGTGTAACGACGTAAAATTTAACATTTGTTGATTATTCTGTAGCATAACTGTCTCCGATAATGCCAGCAGTTCGATGTTGCACTGAAGTTGAGATAGCAAAGGTTGTAACTTTGTCAAATGTTGGTTGGAGACAAAGCCATATTGCAAGATTTGTTGGAATAACTCAGTTAATGTTAGCTCCGAAACAGTTCGGAAGGTTGAAGGAAGCAAATTTGAGAGCGACACGGCCTGCTAAAGTTCCTCGACTCACTCAAAATGCTAGAGCCCGCAGATTACAATTTGCTAGAGCATTCGGTGACTGGACAGTTGACCAATGGAAGAATGTTATGATTACCGACGAAACAAGAATCGCACTGTGGAAGCCAAATGGACGTAACCATGTGTACAGAAGAATTGGAGAAAGATATTCCAACTGTGCACTAAATCCAAACGTCAGTTTTGAAGGAGGTGGGATAATGTTTTGGGCAGGTATTAGTTGGGAGGGTGATACAGAACTTGTGTAAGTGAGTGGAAGGATGACAGCTGACAATTACGTTGAAAACATCTTGTCAGAACATGTGCCATATGTTGACTTCATTGGTTACAACAGATTCATCCTAATGCATGACTATGCACGACCACATGCTGCTGCAATTGTAAACCGGTATCTTAATGAAGTGGGAATCCAAAGTTTGCACTGGCCACCATACAGTCCAGACTTAAACCCAATAGAGCACTTGTGGGATCAACTAAAAATTCGTATTCGAGCCAGGAATCCTGTGCCAATGACACTAAATCAATTCAGATTTGCCTCACATCAGGAGTGGGATGCAGTTCAGCATTTGCAAGAATGTATACAAAACTTAATCTCCAGCATGCCTAGAAGAATGGAAGCCGTAGTCCGCGCTCGGGAAGGCAATACTCGATATTGAGCAGCCCGTGTTTTGTAACTAGTTTCGTTCTTTTGGTGTTAATGTTTGTCAGACCGTAATTTATCCATTCTATACATATTCAACTAATTAAGCTTTTGTTATTTGGTGTTTATTGAAGAGTTACTTGATGAACCGTTGTTATTAGATTACTGTTAAAATAGACAAAGATAATTTGATTCTTTAGTTTTCTATCTTCGTAATCTGTTATTATGAAATTTTAAAAATATTCCATATTTTTGTCCATGAGTGTATTATTTTTGGTAGAATATCAACTTGTTATAGCTATAGGTTGCTATACTCAGCAAAAAATAAGCTATTTAATGACATAACAATCCAATATGGCGTCCATAAGGAAAAATAAACCTGATGATGACTGACTGCAAGTGTATGAAACGTCGGAGACAATTTTAGAGCACTGTAAAATATGTGGGTTAAACAACCATTTCAACCCGTTTTTACAAATCATCAAAATTTTAGTAAATAACGAGGTTATTAGCAGAAAACCAAATTGCAAATTTTTCCTTTTTTTCAAATATCTAGGAAACCAACAGAACGAAGTCGATTTTTATGAGGGCATTTTAAAAGGCTCCAAATTGTAAAACTTTTTCCCCATTTAACCATGTTTCTATCTTTAAAGATAAGTGAGATAGCAATGTTGTCGAGGCTTATCTGGGACACCCTGCATAAGAAAAGAAGATTATTTATTTTTTACCTTCAAATTATAATAAAATAAAAACTAAAGGTCAATATGTGTATGACATTTTTCAATTTCATAGAGTTTGAACATAAATGCCTGCTTAAATAATGAACTTAACTGTGGGTTTCGCGAATTTCATGATTTTCTGCAATATATTTAATGCAAAATTTATTTCACTGCAAATTTTCTATTGTTAACAATAAATAAAACCCGGGTCTATAACGTTATAATTGATAGTAAATACAAAATAATAGGCATTAAGGCAATGAAAGTAAAGATAAGATAATAA
This sequence comes from Xestobium rufovillosum, assembly GCA_963966045.1. Taxonomy (NCBI): domain Eukaryota; kingdom Metazoa; phylum Arthropoda; class Insecta; order Coleoptera; family Ptinidae; genus Xestobium; species Xestobium rufovillosum. Next base: position 14,721,713 of record OZ014498.1, read on the forward strand.
GATAACTCAATGCTAAAAATCACTCCCTTAACTTCGTGTATAACACCTTCATTGTACCTCTATGAACCCTAAAGCAAAATATACGAAGGTAGTTTGAGTTAGGCACACATTAATAAATTCTGCTTGAAGCGGTTTTGTGTTGATAACTCTATATGTAAATCCATTTTTCTTTGTGAATTTCATTCGACAGAAAACCAAACGGACCAACATTGTATTCCATTGTTTCAACACCAAGGGGTCCAGCAAATGAATGAATTTATTACCTATTAAATCGTTTCAATGAATACTTTCTTACACTCTGATAATAACAGAAAAACCAGCAGAACTGATAATAGTATATTGTTTTATAAGGATTAGTGATAATGGCGTAATTACGGCGCTTCATGTAGACTTGACCTGGAGCTCTGGCATTTGTTCTTCGCATATATTCATTACACCTGCTAAGGGCAATTCTGCGGGGGATGAATTGTTTCATTTCTTCAAGTACAATACCTAGATGTGCTATAAACAAACTGAAAACCCTTTAGTGTTGCTATTGCAAAACGGAGCTTGCAAGTTAATTCTTAGCTAAATTTAGATTTTTCCAGAATGTAACTAAATTAATTTTATCATCCAAATCTAATCAAAAATGTCTATTATAATTTACATAACTAAGAACATGAACTGCTGGCCCTAGAGGAATAAATTTATTTTAATTTATTGTAAACATTTGTGGCAATATAACATTTGCATAGTGCAGCATAGTGATCACTTTGAATAATTTATGTTCTTCTATAGCAGATGGACCATCATGCTTTTTATATTCAGTATTGTTGAAATTAAATGGGAAAACTGAAAATCAGTTGTGAAAAAGAATAAAATAGATCGTGCATTTTAGGTTTGATCATCGACGCTTTTGGTGAACTTCGTGATCAGCTGGAAAGTGTTAAGGACAATATGGAATCTAACTGTTTCATATGTGGAATTGGTAAAGATTATTTTGATAGTGTGCCGCATGGCTTCGATACCCATGTACAGCAAGAACACAATTTAGCCAATTACATGTAATTTGCAGCTTTTCGCAAGTAGTGTTTTAGTTGATACCTAATTATTATTGTAGGTTCTTCCTTATGCATCTAATAAATAAACCTGACACAGAACATACGGGTCAAGAGACTTATGTGTGGAATATGTATCAACAGCGTTGTTGGGATTTCTTTCCTGTTGGTGACTGTTTCCGTAAACAGTACGATGAACTTAGCGGCAGTGGAGGATGAATCTACCGTTGTATTTTATCTGAAAATTATAATGCTCAACTATATTAAAGTGTTATTTTTGTTTGAACTTATTAAGAGTCATTCATACAGCTACAAGCTTTCAATGTGTTTTAAGCATAACTTGGCAAATAAACCCATATATTTCCTGTTGATGTAAACAAAACAGCTTATTACCAATAAAATTATGTGTTGTTATTAAGAGTTTTATTATTTATTCATAGAATTTGCTGTCCTACCTCAAATATTTCCAAAGCATATTAAAATTTCGAAAATGGAGAACAGTTTTTGATTTTTCCAAGAAGAAAGAAGATCTGCTGAATCTCCAGGAGGTGTTTTCCATAGCTATCCATAATATCTTGTGAATATCTAAACTTGTATGCACCCTGTTGAAAATAAGGGGTGCCAGTATAGGGATATAGGAAATGACGAGAGATATGAAGGTTTGTATTTAAAGGACTAACAAAATGACACCTAGAAAGTCATCATGTGACTTGGTTTTTGAGTTATTTTAAAAAAAATGAATTTTCAGATTCTTCATTTTATTTTCTTTTTGGGTTAATATTAAAGAGAGAGCAAAACTATCAAAACTTCCTTACTGCGATTCTTAATGATTACATTATAATTTTTTCTTATTCGACATTTCGTTTTTGAACAACCATCAACATATTCATTTTTGTAATACAGCCCTGATTTTCTGATCTCAAATTTTAGAATTCCTAATTATTCTGAATTCAATAATATACCACACATTAATTACGTTTCGGGCCTTATTTGATCATCATCAAGAAATTTTTAATATACGAGCCTGATATTTCTTATATTTTTTTTTAAACAGTTTCATACAGTAAGTTGGTCTTTTTTAAATGCCATTATTATTGTTTCTGTATGTCCTTTGTTTATTTATTTGTTGAACATATTGGTTATGATTAATAAATTAATGTTTCATAATTAAGACATCATGAAGGGCATTTCTACGATGGCGTCGAAGGGCCACAAAAGAAAAAAAAACTAGAAATCTCTAGTTTCGAAAGAGAAATTTCTACTTTCAAACTAGAAATTTCTACTTTTCGAACTACATAGAAATTTCTATGTAGTTAATATTTTCACTTTTCACTATTTGGTAGAAATCCATGATTAAATAAAAAATTACTTCGCGTACTACCAATAAGTATAACAAAATTATTTTATTTAACCGGTTTCAAGATCTACAAACGATCCCATCATCAGAAATGTTTAAGAAAAATTGTAAACAAATTATTATGACAGTTGACAAGGAAACTAAAATTGACAAATTATAATGATATCCATGAAATAAGATAACTAGATAACTGAATTTCAGTATTTACCTACGGGGTATAAGAAAAACACAAAGGAAAATCGAATACCTCGTAGCTTGAAGGGAAAAAACAATGAATTTAAAGAAAACCATATAGGAAGAAAACAATAAATTCAATTGAAAAAACCTTCAAGTGAAATATCAGAACAGAAAAATCTAAATAAATAAAATATCCATGGAATCTTGACAACTGCCAACTGCTAATCTTGTAATAAATTGTGGTCAAGTCTATGTGTTCTGTCTTGACAACTGCCAACTGCTAGTACATATTGTAATAAACTAAAAAAGAGAGAAATAAGTCAATAATAGCAAGAAAAAGAAAAAAAAAAAAAAGAAAAAAAAAAAAAACTCAAGGATTAAGATGTAGAGACTGGTTAAATAATTAATTCAAGAATCAATCATAATAACAATAATATTGATGATGATAATATCAATAACAAAACAAAAAGAAAAAATATGGCAATATGGGATTTTTTCTTTTTGTTTTGTTATTGATCATCATCAATATTATTGTTATTATGATTGATTCTTGAATTAATTATTTAACCAGTCTCTACATCTTAATCCTTGAGTTTTTTTTTTTTTTTTTTTTTTTTTTCTTTTTCTTGCTATTATTGACTTATTTCTCTCTTTTTTAGTTTATTACAATATGTACTAGCAGTTGGCAGTTGTCAAGACAGAACACATAGACTTGACCACAATTTATTACAAGATTAGCAGTTGGCAGTTGTCAAGATTCCATGGATATTTTATTTATTTAGATTTTTCTGTTCTGATATTTCACTTGAAGGTTTTTTCAATTGAATTTATTGTTTTCTTCCTATATGGTTTTCTTTAAATTCATTGTTTTTTCCCTTCAAGCTACGAGGTATTCGATTTTCCTTTGTGTTTTTCTTATACCCCGTAGGTAAATACTGAAATTCAGTTATCTAGTTATCTTATTTCATGGATATCATTATAATTTGTCAATTTTAGTTTCCTTGTCAACTGTCATAATAATTTGTTTACAATTTTTCTTAAACATTTCTGATGATGGGATCGTTTGTAGATCTTGAAACCGGTTAAATAAAATAATTTTGTTATACTTATTGGTAGTACGCGAAGTAATTTTTTATTTAATCATAGAAATTTCTATTTTTAAATTAGATATTTTTACTTTTAAACTGGAAATTTCTACTTTTAAACTGAAAATTTATACTTTTAAATTAGAAATTTCTACTTTTCGACCTAGAAATTTCTACTTTTAAACTGGGAATTTTTGCTTTTAAACTAGAAATTTCTACTTTTAAACTGGAAATTTCTGGCAATGAGTGGTAATGGACCGTTCGAATAACTACTCCTCGGGCAAAGACCCCGCCAGGCATTGAATTATAGAGCTAAATCCAGATTTTTTGTACTACGAGGCTTCACAGAATGCTACCCCACCTAAGGTGGCTTTGAAGCAATCATAATGTGTCTCCATGTATGTACGTGCTTTTAAGCAGGTCTTTGTTCAAATATTGCATGTTTTAAATGTGTATGGAAAACCGCAGACCAACTGGTTTCGTCCTTCTGGGACTCCTCAGTATGGTGCTTTCCCCTACACACTCAAACCCATGCAATTTAACTTGCTATATATGCTGCCGCACTCTGGACAGATATCAGCAAGTGACAATTACTTTGAGTGCCTAATTATCTGGTAGTAATGATGGTATTGGACCGCTCGAACGACTTTTCGTCTGGCAAATACCCCGCCAGGCATTGAATTATAGAACTAAATCCAGATTTTTTGTGCCACGAGGCTACAGAATGCTACCCCACCTAAGGTAGCTTTGAAGCAATCATAATGTGTCTCCATGTACAGTAGAAGCTTGATTATCCGAAATAATGTGGACCGGGCCTGTTTCGGAAAATCAAATTTTCCGGATAATTGAAAGTATGCATGTACATGTGTATGTGAAATACGTTCATACAGTTGTATGCGCGAAATTACAAGCAAATTCCAGTTAATTCCGGATAAAACGGTGAATGGAAACATACATTGCGGATAAAACGGGCGATTTAAAAATTGTGATTATTCCGGATAACACGGCGTTCCGGTTAAGCGAGATCCGGATAATTGAGCTTCTACTGTATTATAAATTCCAAAAGTGCTGTTCCAGTTTGCGATGCGAATCGTTTAAGCCAGACGTTGCTATGTTTTCGTCAGCCCCACCTCCACATAGAAGATGATTTTTCGTTAAAAAAACAGGATTATTTATCTATTTTGCTACCCTTTGTTTACTAGTGCAAGGCTAACACGTTTGTTGTCATTCAAATAAAATCGTTTAGATTCGCCTTCAAAAGTTTAATTGGCGGACAGTTGCTAAGGTTTTTTTACCTCAGAATGTAATTGGTTATGGCATTTTAAGCGAAATTGAACCGTAAAGTGGAACAGGAATTTTGGCGTTGATAGTACGTACGTGCTTTTAAGCAGACACATCAAAGCCACCTTAGGTGGGGTAGCATTCTGTGATGTCTCGTAGTACAAAAAATCTGGATTTAGCTCTATAATTCCAAGCCTGGTGGGGCATTTCCCCTTGGAGTACCTAGTTATTCGAACGGTCCATTACCAGAAATTTCCAGTTTAAAAGTAGAAATTTCTAGTTTAAAAGCAGAAATTTCCAGTTTAAAAGTAGAAATTTCTAATTTAAAAGTAGAAATTTCCAGTTTAAAAGTAGAAATTTCTAGTTTAAAAAGTAGAAATTTCCAGTTTAAAAGTAGAAATTTCTAGTTCGAAAAGTAGAAATTTCTAATTTAAAAGTAGAAATTTCTAGTTTGAAAGTAGAAATTTCAGAAATTCCTACTTTCAAACTAGCAATTATTTCTAGTTTGAAAGTAGGAATTTCTAGTTTAAAATCAGAAATTTCTCTCTAAACTAGAGAATTCTAGTTTATTTTTTTCTTTTGTGGCCCTTTGACGCCGTCGTACATTTCAATACATATTTTAATGGCATTTATAAAAGTCCAACTTACTACTTATAGAGAGTGTTAAAGAAATAATGTCAAAAACTTCTGCAGCGTGTAGTTCTCATCGAAATAAATTAAAAAGTTTATATATATAAACATTATGGGCTAAAAAAACTTACGGGGTGACACCCTTATTGCCTTTCCCTACAAATGACGCCAATAGTTTTAATAACCAAGATTGAACTGGATCAGTTTATTTAGCTTGAAAAACTACATATCCAAAATTATGACCTTTTATCTTTTACCGTTGTTTAACCAATATAAACAATTTACTTATCCATTTACGGGCTTGTAACTAAATTGGGCTTCCTTTTAGGTCAAATATTTATACGAACTACGAACTGTTTAACTTATTTTGATGAGTACTGCACGCAACAGAAATTTTCGGCAGCATTTTTTTAACAACCTGTAAACTCTAACGCTATAACTCAGAGCATAGGGTGACATTTTAAATGTGGCAGGTCAAAATACTTATGAAAAGTAATGGTGCGATAAGCCAAAGTATACATAGTTGAAAGGTTAAGTAGACCCTTTTTGATAAGTACCTATATGATACTGATTGGCTAGCAACATGTTAATTAGTAGAGGTATGTTTGATGGGTTTGATGTGATTGCAAGCATGTTTGGAAATGGGTGGTTGCTTTTTAGTTTTAAGATAGTTTTCAAGTTAGTCAGTAAGTAGCATAACGAAGTGTAACACCGAATAATTATTTATCATTTAATATACATTTTAATCTGAAATATTTGTTTGATATTTCTTGAACGTCCTGACAGAAGCATAAATAAATACTACTAGATGAACACCTACGAGTGCGACGTTGAACTACGACTGCGAACAGCGCTGAGCAGATCCAACGATCCAAGCGTCCATCGAAATAATGCCGATCCAATTTTCTTATTTGCGTTAAAGAAACACCTGATCGAGTGCACGACCTCACCCATAACGAACTCCGCCAGTTGAAAGGAGACCGAGCGACCGATATCCCCACCCGTATTTCAAATGTTGTGCCAGTTCGCTTTTAATATTATGATAACAATTACCAGACTTTCACAGAAAATTACTACAAAATCAAAAATTCCCCAAATTACCAATATTTTTCTTTTTCCCTGTTGCCCATCTTTTCCCTAGATCTAGGGAAATTTCCTTACTACTGGCAACACTGGCGGTTTAGTGCTTTTTGATGCTTTTTTCTATATCCCAACTAGGTTTTGCCAATGCACGGATATCCAACATTTTAGCGTGCTCTTATTGCCTTGTTTCATTAGTAATCCCGAATTTTCTTTAAAAAATATCTATTCGGGACACCGGGCACATCGAATGCAAAATTCTATCAATTACAATAAACGTTAAAGATAAAAGATCCGTTTGGATTCGAACAAAAACTCCCCTGGCACCTTCGTACTGGGTCACGGCCGTTAGCGTTACTTACATAGCGTGAAGTTTACAGTTTATTAAAACGGGTGAACATAGTGGCCTACTTGGCAAAACCTAGTTGGGATTCAAATAACCGCCTTTTTGACATTGATCTGTCCTTTCTTTTTTCTATGAATTCTAGTAAATTTTTTGTCCACGTGACATCTGACGTTTAGATGTTTGATTCATGTTTATTTTCTCTTGCACTTTAAACGCAGATGTGGTGTATTTCCTATAGGTGTCCTATAAATAGAATAGCTAATAGCATCAGTTCAATTATTGCAATAAGCAATAACGAATATTAAAACGCATTTAAAATTGTTGAGCTGTTGATACGTTTCGCCTAAAAATGAGTTTGCAGTGGACATTAATAGCAGGATTTTTGTACGCCGAAATTATAGTAGTTTTATTGTTAGTGCTACCAGTAGCGAGCCCACGAAGATGGAATTCCCTTTTCAAATCAAGATTTTTGCAAGGACTGCAGCAGCAAGCTGGAATTTACTTCTTAATTCTGCTCGCTATTCTTGTGCTATTTTTGCTTGACGCAATCCGGGAAATGAGAAAATACTCGAATATTGGTAAGCTACCTACTTATTTGCTCTAATACTTCTGTATTATTATAGTATAATTAGGTGTAGGATGTAGTCGTGCACAGTAGTGCAAAAAAATGAGTATTCCTCGTTTCTGCTAGTAAGCAGCTATCTCGGCAGACACGTAGCTATGACAGAACAACCAGAATAAAATGTCATGCTGGTAAGAAAAGTACGCGCATCACTTGTAAGCATCGCACCAACCATTATACTGGGTGACTGACTCGCCTTCTATCTGGCTTCGGCTACAAAGTGTAGGCCATATCATGTTCAATTTCTGTCACCTAAGGTAATGGCGGCTGGCCTCTGAAATCGGCTTTGAAGGATCAAAACTGCCGACAAAGAGATTATTCTGGTTGTATTCTGTGGCTATGATTTGGACATTAGGTGGGCAGAAGTTGGGCCAAATGCTTTGTTTGGTGTGCCCTAAAAGAGTGTGTATTCAATCAACTTTAGGTTATGTGACCGCTTAAATTAAAGGATTTTTTACAAGCCCTTTTTATAAGTCAAAAACACCACGATAATTATTGCATACACTAAGTACATCTCTGGATTGGGATACAAAGAGAACAAAAAGAACTGCATAGTTTTAATTTCTGAAGAAAATTACCATAAAAACCCTTGCTTGTTCCCAAACTCAGCACATATTTTTATTCAGGAAACACGCTAATAATTTTTAGAACTTAAGTTTTTATTAAAAGATTTTGAAAAAATTAGTGCTACTCCTTGGGCAAGTATCCCGATAGAACTAAATCCAGATTTTGTGTACTATGTTTAACCTAGGATAACACCGGTTGGTCCCGGTAGGTCCAGCGGCTCTAAAGCTATAAATCACCTCGGAAATCACACTGTTGTCAATGTTTCCTATCGAGTTACCATGTAACTTGTCTATAGTGATTGTTATAAGATAAGTAATGCTCATCAAGCCCATTTTACCAAAGTATTTTTGTATGAAACATGATATTATGGTATTGTAATCAATTTCAATAGTTATTTATTTTGATGCCTTATGGTTTCTGAAAGGTTCGGGCATCCAGTTTGACGGAAGAACGTACATAGTAATAGCAGACTACTGGTTTAGTCGTATTGGAACTCATCAGTACAGCCCGCTCGACGTATAAAGGACTGTCTGCATTAATTTTTTTGCAACTAACTTACTACTATACTGACATCACGTGCGTCGGTCAGATATGAGCAAGCACCAATTATTTTATTAATTATTTAGGTACAATGAGAGGTACTGGATTGTCTAAACAACTACTCCTCGAGCAAATACCCCTCCAGGCATTGAATTATAGAACTACGAGATATCACAGAATGCTACTCCAACTAGCAAGTATTGAAACATTCATAACATGTCTCTACAAACAAGAATCGTTTTATAGGTTATATCAAATGTGTTGCATTCAAAATGGTTACAGAGAACTGCAGACCAATGGTTTTGTCCTTGTTGAACTCGTCAGTGTATTATAAAATGAATGCAGAAAGCAATGCATTGACGAGTGCTCTGAATGTAACGTATTTGGGTATTTGATATAGGCTATAAATTGAATCTTGCTCGTTGTAGTGTATGTAGAGACACCTAGCTAGAGTAGCATTTTGCGATATCGTAGTACAAGAAATATGCATTTGTTCCATAATTCAAAATGCCTGGCGGGGTGTTTGCTCAAGGAGTAAGGTAGCCTATAAGTTTTGCGTGAATACCCTGTATTTGAGTAATTTTGGAGACATACCATTTATCCCACAGGTCAAGCCAGATTCAGCTTAATGACATAATTTTGTGAAACCTGACCAGTATCTTACGTGGGATATGTTAAATTTAATTCGGGTAATTAGATGATTACCATCAATTTATTATTCCCTTTTTCCAGAAGCTGGGGATCATCAGCATCAGCATTTGGATGCCGAGATGCAAGGAAGTATGCGATTATTCAGAGCTCAAAGAAATTTTTACATTTCAGGTTTTGCTTTGTTTCTGTCTTTAGTAAGTAAAATATAAAAATGATGCTGTTTGCACTCTCATCTTAATTATTACAGGTGATACGAAGATTAGTCATTTTAATTTCAACGCAGGCTAATCTTTTAGCACAGTCTGAGGCTTCAATGCGACAGGCTCAGAGTGCAACAGCAACAGCAAAAACTTTACTGGCTCGACGTGGTTCAGGAGAAATTGCTCAGAACGATAGTAACGAAGCCCATGATAAACAGGTAAATACATAGCTCAGATGTGTATATGTATATCTTTGTACAATAAAGGTAATTTTGTTCCATCAGATAAATGATTTAAAATTGCAAATTAAGGAACTAGAGAACGAACTTCAATTGGAACGTAAAGATAAAACTGCTGTAAAGGAGCAAGCGATAAATTTGTCCAAAGAATATGATCGATTGTCAGAAGAACATAGCAAGCTGCAGAAAAACTTAGTTGTAAATAATGGAGAGAACAAGAAAGATGATTAAGGAATATTTCATCATTGTTACTGCTTATAAACCTTCGGGTACTTATTTTGTACCAATCTAATTATTCTTGATGTTAGCAAGTTCTGTCCAGGGGAAATGTTATTTAAAGGTTTAATTTTATTGTATTTTGTCTAGGTATTTATATTTTGTTAGTGAGCATAATAAATAAATACTATCACTAAATATTGATATCTGTATTTTCAGCCACTTTTTCGTTTATCTTATGAACCTAAAGCAGCTGTGCTAATTTTTTTGAAGCGATCCGTCTATTAAAATGTATTGCAAATCTACGGTTTAAAAATCGGCGTTGGCAAAACAGGAATTTATGATTGTTGTTTCTTGTGAACTGTATTATTTTATTACGATGTCCATAAATTAAAAATACGGTAAAACTCTAAAACAACCAGCAATGGTTCTGCCAAAAACCGGTCATGTTGACGAGTTCTCGCATTGCAGGATGGTGAAATATTTTTTATGTGTGTAAAGTTATGTGGAAGGGTAATGTATTCAAAAGTGCACCAAATAAAAAAAACGGTCATACAAATTTTCAATGCAGTCGTAGGCCCAGGGAGAGAAGGCGGAATAGTTGGCCCCTTTGGATTAGGTAATATGTAGATGAAAATAAATATAATACAAAAAATATGTGGAAAACATTAAAGAAGCTAATAGTAGCTAATATTAGCTAATAGTAAGAAGACTACTGCAGACTATTGCAGCCGTGAAATTCGATGAATTGTTTACGATACTGTCGATTTAATTACAGAAACATTCAGTAATTATTTCATAGATAGAGTAGAAGAAATTATAGGTGCAATAAGGTGGAGTAACAATCAAATGACGGTAGTTAACAGGAATTGTAGGCTAGCAAACTTCAGATTTATAGAAGAGGAAGAATATTGAAAAAGTTGTATTTAGTTTACTAAGTAAGAGTAGTTCAGTTGGAATAACAATTGTATTTATTAAAGAATATTGGGAGGAAGTGAAAATTCCTTTAATCCATGTTATTAATCATCGATAGAAAGTTTAAAAATATCGGGTAATACCTCTAAGAAAGGTAGAGAACTACACGGTGAGGAGTTTAGGTCCGTTAATACACTACCAGCTATTGAAAAGATTTCGGAGAAAGTAATTTATACACAATTAGAAGAATATGTTAGAGAAAATAACATCAGCTTTCAATCGGGATTTAGAGAAAAACAGTTGTGAAACTGCTTTGCAGCGTGTTACTGCAGAATAGAGGGAGTGGAGGGCAATTCACAAATGGCGAGAGAACAGAATGGAAACATTTGGTATACAGATGGATCTAAAACTGTACAGAGTACTGGGGTGGGTGTTGATGGCAAAAGCCCAGGGAATGAAATTAGCATAAACCCGGGCAGCCTTGCAACCATATTCCAGGCAGAAATTACTGCAATTTCCGTATGTGCGCAGAAGATGATCAGGAGGATCCAGATTTTCACTGACAGCCAGGCAACACTGAAAACTCTGGAAGCTACAAAGATACAATCCAGAACAGTTAAAGACTGTGTGGACTCGCTGGCTTGGCTAACAGTACATAACAAGGTTATTCTACGATGGGTGAAGGGAACGAAAAGCAGCCCTCTTAGCGAAGAAGGGAGTCAAAGTCACGTTGATAGGGCCGGAACCTACTTGTCGTTTGGCATATCAGATAGCCAAAGAGGTGATAAAGGACCTATTAAGACAAAAACATACCTCTTACCGGATGGGGACTCCTGGACTGAGGCAATCGCGGATGTTCATAGCGGACCATCCAGCAAGAGAGCTGAAGAGTTAATACAACTGGGCAAGAACCAGCTGAGATAGGCAGTAGGACTATTTACGGGACACTTCACTTATGAGACATCTTACCACTATAGGAGTGAAGGACAATACTTATAGCAGGATGTGCGGAGAAAGGAGGAAACTCCTCATCACATACTATGCGAATGTCCGGCTATTGGAGCAGCTAGACATACAAGCTTAGGAGCTATGTTTGTAGAACCAAAAGTAATAGTAGATGCACCCATAAGTCTTGTCCTAAAATTTTTTGAGGGGACCGAACTTATGAGATAATCATGTATGGGGGTACACTAAGCTTGAGCTTCAGTGCTAGGGGCCAGAAACATATCCCATAAGAAATAATAATAATAATACTGCAGAATGAAAGGAATACTGCAATAAAGAAGCATTAATAGTGATGATGTTTCACTACTCGTATGCACTTCCCTATGCTCTGCCCAAAGTATGAAATGTCGATATGAGTATTTAAACTACTTTACCACATAAGTAGTTTATTACTTTTTAGAATAAATATGTACTTAAAAAAGTAGCGAATACCGACTACAGTTACCAATTTTGGTAAAGTAACTTGAATATGTCGAATACAACTACCGCCAGCAAAAAAAATAGCTAGATTAGTAACTTAACTACTGCTGTTTATTTTTCTTGTGTATCCTTCAAAGGTGTACCTTGTGATGGTTTTGGTAACGTAATCACTATTCTATTCTACAACACTTTCTGTCAATACAAATACGCAGAATTAGGATCAGCAATTGCAATAATCACACCTTTAATTTCAATTTTTATCTCCTACACTTTTTAGTACACTTGGCTGTTGAGGAACTTGAGGTACAAACAAAACCCTTATTACACAACTCGATGTCTGTCCCAAGTCAATGTCCAAAACTATCGTACACCAGATTTGGCATGAAGTTACATTATTAATAGCTGCAGATATTTCTAGGGTTGTTGACTGATTTGTTGTTTGGCAGATTGATGTTGCCAACAAAATAAACATAACACATACTGGTATCAGTGTTGGGGCTTATTCCTTTCTCCACACCAGTGGCAGACCTGTTGGAGTGTTTCTAATAAAACACCTTAACATCTGGTTAAGGTCAGTAAAAAGTTTACAATTTTAAAAATATATTAAAGAACAAAACTACAAAAATCTGACCGGCGCAAAAAAAATCTGCATAAAGAAAAGCTGGAAAATCAAACAAACTTAAGAAATGTAACTAAAAATATAAGAATAATAAAGCATAACATACAACACTAATTGTGCATAAACTGATTAATAGACGAAAGCAAGTAATTATTATATTCTTTATAGTTGATTGGATCAATCTTGACGGCAACAGTTTTTAAACGACTTTCATCCTACAAAAATTCCAAATAAATAAAATATTTGCAAAAATAAACAACTTGCATCTTACATTGTAAGTTTCTGTTTTGATTCGGCACTTAAAAACAAACTGCTTGAAGAGTGTTTCATCAGTAATACTGAAAATTGCATCAGAGTCCTGTTCCACAAGTTCTCCCACTTCTTTGGCAGTTTTGCCTAGAAGTTTTTCTGCTTCAGAGCTAAACATGCTCATCCACTGACTCCCAGTAGAGTCTGCAATATTTACCTAAAATTATAAGAAAATAGGTAAATTATGTGGAAACCTGTGAACATGTTTATTTACTCAATGACACAGCAATCACGACAGGAAAATAGTGCTTTAGTATAGATTATAATTTATTGTGAGTGGACTGTTGACAAATTTGTTGTATTAGTGTGGTTTGTAGTTAAAGTAATAATTGGTTTTTGTGATTTTAATTAAGATTAAGAAGCTGCATTAAGTTTGGATTTGTAACAACAAAGTTACAGTATTGCATTTGTATCTTGTTGCATTGCAGAAAAGGATGTTATGGTAACATCTTCTACACGATGCACACTGCCTGTGTGCATCGTAACGAAGTACTAAAGGGCATGGGTGAAACTATGGTTAGGGACATAGAGGCAGAATGGAATTGCATTAAAAATAGTTTAGATTCCGCAGTCAGAGATATTTTGGGTCATAAACAGAATGAAAAACCCTGGATAACAAAACATTGTGAGTCTAATAGAGGAAAAGTAAAAATATAAAAATAGGTTAGATGAAAGGGGAAAACAAAGATACAAGGTGATCAAGTGAGAAATTATTCGGAAATGTAGAAAAGTGAAGAGCAATGTATATCGATAATAAATTCAAAGTGGAAGATAAATTCGAAGTAGGAAAGGCTGATGAAGCATATAAAATAATTAGGAGAAATTGGATCTAGTATCAAAAACATTAGAAACGAGGCAGGAGATATCCTAATCGGAAGCGGCGAGAAGGCAGATAAGTGGAAAGAATATTTAGGAAAGAAGTAGGAGATATATTAGAAAGGGAAAGGAGTGTAAAGGGGGACAAGGAACAACCTAGGCGATCCTATAATGAGAGAAGAGTTTGAGCTAGCACTAAAAAGTTAAAGTGCGCAGGTCAAGAAGTAATAGATCATTTACTTAAACTAGTTAGCTGCCTATACCAGACAGGCGAGATTCCAGAAGATTACAAATGGAATATCATAGTAACTTTGCCAAAAAGGAAAGGCGCCGATAGGTGTGAAAATTTTAGAACGATCAGTTTTAACTTCCCATGCGTCAAAAACTTTAACTAGAATAAATTGTGCAATGAAGGATGGAGAAAAGGGCGGAAGAAATATTAGGAGAAGATCAGTTCGGATTTAGAAGAAATAGGGGAACGCGCGAGGCCATTCTAGCTTTACATTGGAAAAAATTAGAAGTTTGATATGTGGTGCTACAGACGCATGATGAAGATACCGTGGATAGATAAGGTTAGCAATAGGGAGGTATTAGAAAGAATTGGAGAAAAGCGAAATTTATGGAAGACAGTAAAGAAAAGGATGGCAGGACACCTTCTGAGACACGAAGGATTAGTTCGCGACATACTAGAGTCAGAGATAGGAATAAGAAGAGGTAGAGGTAGGCCCAGATTTGACTACTGCCCTCAAATAGTTGGGGATGTAGGATGCTCAACTTTTGGGGAAATGCGTAGGTTAGCTCAGGACAGGAAAGTATGGAGGTATGCGTCCAACCAGTCTTCGAACTGAAAACTTTATGATGATGAAATAAAGAAGCAGACTTCAGAGAAAGAATTTAATTGGGCAGCCAAACAATAAAAGTAAATAATACAAAACAAGAATAAAACAAGATGGAACAAATTGGAAAATACAGCAAGATGAGAAAATATCCAGCGCTTAACATCGAGTATTAACTCCAAGCAATGAGGCTTGCTGCTGATATGGTCAAAGATGAGTCTTGAGGCAGCTGTTTCCATTCTTCCAAAAGAGCATTACGCAGCGCTGGAAGTGTTTATGGAATGGGTTGTAATTGCTGAATGCGTCTTCCTTCATGCTGATCACATGAACTTCATCAAGGTACTCTCTAACGATCCTAGCCACATGGAGCCATGCATTGTCACGCATGAGAATGAAATTTGGGCCTACAAACCCAGCATAAGAAAAAGGCATGATCCTCTAAACAAGTTGTAATGTATCAGTGAGCTGTGATCACCCCGTGTTCCAACACTGCCAACTGCCACTCCAAACCATGATGCTCCCTTCGCCATATGGCGTTCTAGATGAAATGCAATAAGCCGAATAACGTTCATCAGGCCTTCTCCATACTCTTTCACAACCATCTGGAGACTTTAAAATGAATCTGGACTCGTCCATGAATAAAACATTTTGCCACTGCTTCCAAATTCAATAGATGTGTTCTCTGGCGAATCAAACCCTTTTCCTTCAATGAGCTGAGGGCAGTTCAGAGTCTGCTGCACTTCTAGACGACATTCCAAAATCTTTGAGTCTCTTTCCGGAAAGAGAAATCAAGATGCCTGCAAAGTGGTCCGACAATGGAAGGTGGAATGTAGAATTGGAGAATGAGAGTAAAATGAGGAATGATGCATTTGAGAGAGCAAGATGGACAAATGACCCAGAGCAACATAGAAACAAGATCGTCAATATGATAAGGAAAGCTAAAAGACAATATTATGAGACAAAAATTAATAAGTCACTTGATTCAAAAACTATGTGGCAGAACTTAAAGAAATTGATGAGTGGACAGGAGAAAAGCAGCCATAGCAGTATAATATTTAATAATGACAAAATTTTCAATGAGTTAGAAATAGCCAATAGATTTAATGTCTATTTATTTATATTATTAGCGACACAACAATTAATTTGGAGGAAATAGAGGATGGTTTATTACTCACAAAATTTGAGGAGGTAAAGATGATGGACAAGGAGAGTGGTTAAAAATTTATCAAATAAAGAGAGTAGCACAAATGGAATTAACTCTAGATTGTTGAAATGTATGTTTGAGGTGTTGGGGCATAGATTCCTTGAAATAGTCAACTCTTTGTTGGATACAGGAATATTCCCGGAAACATGGAAGTTATCGACAGTGGTACCAGTGGAAAAAGTAAGAAATACAGTACAGTGTGAGGAATTTCGACCCATAAATATATGCTACCTCCATATGATAAGGTGTTGAAGAACATAGTAAAGAACCAGCTCACAAAATTTATGGAAGACCACAATATCCTAACACCACATCAAGCAGGATTCAGAAAAGGGCGCTCCTGTGAAACAGCAGTACAAACAGTTATTGGCAGATGGAAGGATGCTTTATACAAAAAAAAAATGTGTTGGGGCGGTATTCTTCGGTTACAGAAGGGCTTTTGAGACGGTGAATCGTGACTTGATGATGTGCAAATTCAAGAAAAGTGGGGGGCAGTGGGGGGAAGTGGTTTGGAAGTTATTTGAGCGATAGATTCCAAGTGGTGAAGTACAATAATTCAATTTCAGGGAAGGTTCAAACAACACATGGTGTGCCGCAGGGTTCAGTGTTGGGCCGGTACATAAATGACATTGTCGATACGTTGGATAAGTGTTGTATACAAATGTTTGCAGATGACACTTTTATTTATTACATTGAGGAGAGTAAGGCTGAGGTAGCTGATGTCACTAGAGCAGGGTACAGGCTTTCTATATTACGGTGGCCTCTTATCGGCTGTCGCTTAGAAGGCGCTAGCCGCCGTGACCCGCCGTTATAGAACACGGCGCGCAGCACCGTTTGATGCAGTTTGGCAATTTATTTGAAGTGGAAAATAGTGAATAAACAAACATTTTTGCTGCTCATTTGTCGCTTTACGCCGGTGCGTAATTTGCGTAATGGTAAATAGTAAATACGGCACTGCCTTTTAGGCAAACATAAAAACTGGGCGATGTAATGTATGCTGCGACCGTTTTCAAAGACAGCAACTGCTTTAATAGTTAATTCTGGTCTCGTTGCAAGTTAAAATCAAGTAGAACGTTACTTTACTTCACTTAAAAAGTATTGTGCAACATGACTTCCAAAAATAAGATGATACGACAGTTGATTAATGACACTCCTTATTTTTCTGTCTTTTATGATCAAAATGTTAAAATGTGCTATTTCTACAAAACAACGCAATACACATATTATAAGAAAGATGCAATTTTTCCTTTTTACCAGACCTGTGAAAGTCTCTCAGTTTTTTTTAACACATTCTTCTAGCCGCTTTTCTAAGTGTCCCAAATTTTTTGTCCAGCACTGTATTATTTGTGTTTATTACTAGCATCCTATCTTGTATTTTTTTTTTATCAAAATAATGGGGTGTGTAATGGCATAGGTAAATACACTAAGTAGGTAAAAGAAGATCACATGGCCAATTTGGCATGTTTATGTAAATTTTGAATTAGGTTAATTAGTCAGCCTTCTGAATTGCAAGAATGTGTACTTCAATAAGTCGAGGCCAAATTAAGCATCTCTAACTTGCTTACTCGTACACTGTTGTCAGACAGTACAAAAGCGAGACTATTATTATTAATTAATCAGCAACTGAGCAGTTAAATAAGACCGGTGAGCAGAAACTTGCAAGAGAGGGGGTGGGGTCCATTACAAAATAAATCAGCAAATTTAAACTATAGTCCACATTTCACACATGCTTTTATCGACTGCGGGGATTCCTTATATCTAAAATGGAGTAAAAAGAAGGTTTTACTTACATTACACAAGAGACGGTACTTAAAATTTGGATATTCTCTATTACACTTCTCACATTTATACATTCCATTATCCAAATCTATTATCTTTTTATTACATTCTTCTGTGGGACATGCTTTATACGTACACTTTTCTGAACGTATCAATAAAACTGTGCCCATGGTCTGGAAATAATCCCCCTTTTCTCCATGGCCAAGTCGACGATTAATGACATCATTAAAATTTAGCCACTGTGTTTGACCGCCCATTACTGACCTGTAATT
Source organism: Xestobium rufovillosum (assembly GCA_963966045.1). NCBI lineage: Eukaryota > Metazoa > Arthropoda > Insecta > Coleoptera > Ptinidae > Xestobium > Xestobium rufovillosum. Next base: position 14,739,916 of record OZ014498.1, read on the forward strand.
CCCCAAGAAATAATAATAATATATATTTATTTGCAAAAAATAAGAAAAGACAAGATTTACATTCCTGTAACAACAATGTGCAATAAATATATAACATAAACACGTAAGTATGTTAACATACTTGAGTGTGCATTAAACAAAAAATATAAAAGTATCCGAAAAATACCAATAATAATAACAATACAAAAATAAAAATAAAACGTCCAGAAGCACTAATCCTAGCCAGTAATCCCACACTAATCTATAATCTCCAAAATCCAATTTTCTATCTTCCCTCCCTTCCTACACCCTCAAAATTAAAAAAGAAAAATCAAGAAAAATAACAACCCAAGAGAGTCAACCCAGATGGGCATTTTTCAAGTTAATATGGTCATGAAACACCTTTCTATCCAGCGACAAGATGTATTTTTTACTCATCTCATTAAATTTATATTTAGGCTGTATTTGTTTCATAATAGATGGCAGGGAGTTAAATGTTCTTGGTGCCAGAAAAAAACTACTGCGCTGTCCCAGAGCTTTAAGCATCTTTGGAACTGGCAAGTTATCAGAGTTTCTCAGTTCATAGTTGGGATTTTTAATAACTGAATTTCTTGTAGGGTACGCTTTCTGCAAGAGATGCAAGAAGAACAACTGCCTGATGTCCATAACTTGGGCTTCCCTGAACAGTTCATCACTAGAGTACGATGACTTCCTTCTATACATGACCTTTAATATTCTCTTTTGAATAATTTCTAGGTCCAACATATAACAGTTTGGAACCCCACCATCCCCCGGCTAGTATGCCATATCTCAGCTGAGATTCAACTAGAGCGTGGTATAACATTTTTAATTGTTTTACACTTAGCATATCTCGAAAGTACTTAAAATAATAAATCGAGGACCTCAGTTTCTTTATAAGTTCCTCTAAATGCGCATCCCACCGTAAATGTTCGTCGATCAGAATTCCCAGATATTTAAGATAGGGTGCTGACTTTATTATCAGATCACGGTCTATTTTAATTTGTGAGTAAGGTGGTTGCCCCGATTTATAAGAAGAGAAGGCCAAGTAAACAGTCTTCTCTACATTCAGTGTCAAAATATGATGATCGAACCAAGACTTTACCCCTCTAAAATCCATTTCAGCATGAACTTTTATGTTATCCCAACTATCATCGTCATAGAAAATACACGTGTCGTCTGCATACCCTATTATTTTGCCTCCAGTATCTAGGTTGAATAAATTATTTAAATACAACACAAAGAGCAACGGCCCCAGAATGGTCCCTTGAGGAACTCCATAAGTTACCACTCTAGGTCGGCTCAATGCCTCATCTATTCTTACATACTGACGACGGTCATGCAAGTAGCTCTGAATCAATTTCAAGGGCACACCCCTGATTCCAACATCCCCAAGGACCCCCACCAGCTTATCATGGCACACAGTATCGAAAGCCTTCGCCAGGTCCAAGAATACACATAGCGAAGCCCTCTCCTCATCTACAGCTCTATAAATGTATTCCGTCAGAATGTTCGTTGCATCACCTATCGATTTTCCAGACTGGAAACCATACTGTCTATCTGATATTATATTATATTTCTTTATAAAACTGTCTAACCTTTTGAGGAGCATCTCAAAGATCTTAGAAAAGTTTGTTATCGGGATATAGGCCTGTAATTTAGTGGTTCCAACTTATCACCTCTCTTATAAATGGGTACAATTACTGATTCCTTAAATTCGTCTGGACAGCAACCGGTTTCAAATATGGAATTTAACAACTCAGTAAGTGGATATGCAATACCGTTTGCAATTTGTTTTACTGTTTCTGTTGATATACCATCTATTCCAATACTAGGGTTGCCAGACGTCACGCATTAGGCGTGACTACCACGCTTTCGCACATAAAGTCACGATTCATGCCTACCGTGTAAGCGTGTCACGCATTTTGGTTGTTCTTGTTCACCTCTCAACCTCCTGCTATGCCATTTGCTATGTCGTCTTATGGTTGCCGTTTAGTTTGTCTACCTGCTAATACGCAGTAGGTATAGGTACGCCAATTACAGAACAAGCGATTTGCAGACATGCACGTTGCGCATTCGCCTGGCTGCTGAAGTGGGGAAACTCAGGCTTTTATTTATATCCCAACTAGGTTTTACCAATGCAATGTTTTAGAGTGCTATTATTCACTTGTTTTCATTAGTAATCGCCGATTTTCCTTAAACAAATACTTTCGTGACGGGCCACCAGACACAACACATGGAATGCAAAATTCTCTAAATTACAACAAGCTTTAGAAGAAAAAAGAAAAAGGATCCGCTTGGATTCGAACAAAAACTCCCCGCGCGTCTCCAAAGTGTCCGCGCCTTTCGATACTACGCCAAGCCAGTTGCTTGCATGGCATGAAGTTTAACAGTCTATTAAAGCGCGTGAAAGTGGAAGTGACCTACTTGGCAAAACCTAGTTGGGATATAAATAAACGCGAAACTCCGCTACTGTCACCGTACCGCAGTATATTACCAATTATATATATTATCTACATATTCAATGATATTACACAAAAAAAGAAAACTTGCTTGGCGCGACACCAAGTTTTTGAAAAAACTGTTTTTGCAAACTCGAATTTCCAGCTTTTCATTTTAGGGCATTTGACCTTGAAAAGTACGAAATTTTCGCCTGCGGCGCCTCTTTTACGACTAGTGTTATCTTACTATCCAAATTTATGTCACGCTTTTCCGAATTAAAAATCTGGCAACCCTACCCAATACCCTTCTTATTTTTCAAATTTTTAATTACATCTCTGACCTTAGACTCACAAGTCGGTAACAAAAACATTGAAAACGAATTGATTTTATTAACATCATTTACGAACTTCAATTTCTTTTTTATTCTGTTGGCTAAGCTACTGCCCACACTTGAAAATTTATCATTAAAGGAGTTGCTTATATCTAACTTATTTGTAACAACAACATTGTCATTATTTAGTATCTTAGTAATAAAGCTTCTCTTTCCACTATCATTTTTAAGTTCCTTAATGGTTTGCCACATAGCTGTACCTGAATCTGCACGGTTTTCAATTTTCTTTTTAAAGTAGTCAGATTTAGCTTTCTTAATAATTTTATTTAAATACTTGAAAAAATTATTCTTTGCATTATTTCACTTTAATCGAAAAACAGCGCTTCTAATCTAAGAAATTACGTAGTCATTCCTTAAGACACAAATATATAATAATTATATTGAATCCTAAATGCGATTTTTTTATATTTTTTTCGCTTTGAAACTGAACAAAAATGTTTAAAATGCATAGAATTAATGCAATTTCAGCCACACTTTACATTGCACAATTTACTGGTACAAACTTACGAGAAAAAACTCGATATAGGCAATATGCTCGACATTTTCTGATACTAGTACAGATTTTAAAATTAAAATATAATTTTGAAGAATAGTTCGGATTTGTATCGGGGTCAAATAGCTCAAGCAGAGTTCTTAGTGGAAGAATAAACGCATTGTTTGATAGTGACACTCAGTTAAGAACATGACCCTATAATGCATTCAGGATGTATCTGTATGTCCTTTAATACTTACTGTGCACTAATGTTTGTTGCTTCTATTTGATTACCAGTATTATCATACCATCCTCTAAGGGCAAAGGCCTCCGGAAGGTCTGGATTGATTTTTAAAATGCTGCTCATTAATACAGAAATATTTTTGCCACCTCCAAATTCGCCCACTTTAGCTGCTTTAATAGCTACAACAGGATTGGTAGAGCCATCAAACATTTCTGCATCATTTCCCCATAATGTTAGAGAAATCTGAAAATCAGCGAGTATTAGCAGTAGGTACTTATCCAGCTCATGATAAGCAAAAAGTAAAGCGGTATTTATTTAGCAAAAATGCGCCACATATAACAAACAATATTGTATGACACAAAAAAAGGAAATACAAAGTTATACAAAACTATTACATTATTTGCACACCCCACCCATTTAATTATAAGTAGTTGAAAACAAGTAATCAATTAAACGTTTATAAGTTGTTATATTGGATAAATGTGACTATTTCGAAAGAGTAAATAATTTAATAGAAAACGGTCCATACATGAAAATTAACAAAGATCCGTTGCCTAAAATGATTTCAGATACACAGAAAACATTTAAACTATGTAATTACCTCATTACCGCGAATATCAAATGTAAGCTACATGTGTCTAACCCAAAAGTACCATGCAAGTATTGTTTACTGAAGTTCCATAAAGTAGGGAAAACTGTAAGGCCCAGTTTCAGCTATAGATTCTCCTACTCACAAACTGTCCAAATGATTAGTCAATGAATTTAATAACCTCGAGATCAAGCAGTCAAGTTTTTCAGTAAAGAACTCTTTAGAGTTTATAAACAAAATTGAACCCATCACATAGCATGGTAATTAATTATTAATTTCATTCGATGTCAGCTCACTTTTTCCCAGTGTACCTGTACCAAAGGCTTTGGAGTACTTGTATGAACCCTTTAATAAAAATACCATTGATGAACAAACTGTCAAAGAATATATTAATTTAACCAATCCATGTATACAGCAGAATTATTTAAAAGTCAGTGGATCATTTTTTCAACAAAGTGAAGGTACTGCCATGGGAAATTGCCTCCCTCCTTTCATTGCAGAAATTTTCATGGGCAAGTTTGAAACGCAACTGAAAGATGAGCTCCCATACTTCAAAAAGGTGTGGGCGAGATTTGTAGGACAACCAGTGATATGATGGATCAAGAACTGAATATACAGGGTTATGTACTGTATCGTGATAGTATTAACAGACGTACGGGTGGAACGTTGGTTTACGTAAAAAACTGCATCTCGGTTGTTTTGATGGGTACGCATAAGCTAGATTATAGTTTCTGGGCGATACAGTTGCTAGTGAAAATCCATCACAAATATGTTGTGTTAGTGTCTATTTACCATTCGGGAGAAGACAGACCATTCCTGCAGTTTCTTGATGACCTTTTAAACAGTGATGAGATGATGAATAATGAAATACTTTTACTTGGAGATTTTAATTTGGATTGGTTAGGGGAAAAATATTTCGATAGGGAACTCTAAACAAGGCTGCTTGCAGCGGGGCTAAAGCAGATAGTGGAACAACCTACACGGGTTACAAAAGACTCGAGTACCTTGATTGATCAAGCTTGGACTAACTCATATTATTTTAAGTATGAGTCGATGGATCACCGACCACATGGTGGTAACACTTGCGATGAGAGGGTCGGGTGAGGAAGATGAAGTTGAAAATGGGTTTAAATATGTTAGGAGGGTGACTGCGGAGAAACTGTTTGAAATCAATGTTGAACTATTAGGAAAAAACTGGCTTTACCATTCTACAAAGATTGATGACATCTATAATTCATTTATGCATAACGTGAATGAAACAATAAACAGATATGCTCCTGTACGTAAAGTTAAGACTAAGCAATGTAAAAAAAGATGGTTTAATAATGAAATAAAAAAGATGCAGAAAGAGCGAGACTTGAGTTACAAGAGAGCTAGAACTACAGGTGAACGAGAACACTGGGATGATTATAAAGTGCTTAGGAACATAGTGACTGACATGATAAGAGAAGCTCGCAAAAATTATTTTTATGAAGAGATTGATAATATGTAATAAGAAAAATAGTAGGGAATTGTGGAAGGTTCTAAGAACAAAGCTGGGGAAAGTTCAGGAAAAGAAGAGACGAACGATTTTGTTTGAGGACCCTGCTCTTTATAGCCCAAGAAATTCGGTATCGCAAAACTTGAATGTTTTCTTCAATAACAGTTTACGGGAAATTGTTAACTCAATTGAGGTTAATAATGGAAGCTGGAAAATTGATGCATTGCCGAGTGTGGCTTCTAGGTTTGATACTTTTGAGGTGATATCCTTTAATCAGTTAAGGAAAGTTGTGGTGGAGTTGAAGCCAAAAAGTAGTGGCGACAGTATATTGACAGTGAGACTTTTGAAGGATCTTTTCGATTCCAGTGGATATCCGTTGCTGCACTGTGTAAATACTTCCCTACAGACTGGATCAGTGGCAGGAGAAATGAAAGTTAGTACAATTATACCGATAGAGAAAGTTAAAGGAACTTCAAACCCGAATGAATATAGACCGGTCAATCTCTTGCCTGTGGTTGAGAAGCTGCTTGAAATTTTGGCAGGTCAGGGAATACATTGTTAGAAATAATTTGCTTTATAGAAATCAGTCGGGATTCAGAGAGAAGCATTCTTGCGAAACCTCTTTACAGTTGGTGCTGAAATACTTACGTAACAATGTGGCAGACGGTAAAGTGATTGTGTGTGCATTTGTTGATTTAAGACGGGCCTTCGAAACTGTGGACCATGCCATATTAATTGAGAAACTGCAATTTCTGGGATTTACTGGTAGAGTGTTGTTATGGTTCCGTAGTTATTTGAGCGACAGGAAGCATAGGTGCAGGATGGAAAATTGTGTGTCATCGGAGTTAGCATGTAATGTAGGAGTCCCTCAAGGTAGTGTTCTGGTGCCGTTGTTATTTTTATTGTATGTAAACGATGTTCAATTGTGGCTTAGGGAATCCTTTGTGAACCTTTTTGCCGATGATACATTGATCTGTGTTGCCCACGAGGACCCACAGGTAGCTTGTCAGTTGATGAATAGGGAGTTGACATTATTATACGAGTGGATGTGTATAAACAGACTTAAGTTAAATGTATCTAAGACAAAGTGTATGGTGGTGGTTTCGGAGAGAAGATTAAATGTTACAGTTGATCCTATATTGGTTAACAAAGAAATTGTGAGTGTGATGGATAGTATTAAGTATTTGGGGGTTGCTCTGGATAAAAAATTGAATTTTATTCGTCATGTTGAAGATCTATGTAAAAAAAGTAGGAAAGAAACTCGGTTTTTTGGCCAGATTGAGGGCAGATTTATCTTTATCAAGTGGTTGTTTGATATATAACTGTATTGTTAGGCCACATTTTGATTATTGTTGTACTGTGTTGATGACTTGTAATGAAAAAGAATTGGATAGGTTGCAAGCACTACAAAGTAAGGCTATGAGGATTTTGTTGCAGTGCAGTAGGTTTACATCTGTAATAGTAGGAGAGCCCGCTGCAAAATTATGCACCCATCTGTTAACGAAATGAAATGTGCGGCAAAGGCATGTAAAAACACCATACTCAACGGAACGGCACCCGTGCCGGTCACCATTTGGTGCAAAAAGGTAAAAACAATGGCACTTCCGGTACGGAAATTTTCGGAAAATTGCGCGATTTGTTAACGAGATGAAAGTTGTGCCATCTTGTAGCCTGCGATTAATTGAATTGAAATGGGTACCCGTGCCATCTTTTACCCTAGTACAAGTCCCCGGCACGGCGAAATTCTTGCAGCCCGTAACTCGGACAAATTCCCGTCATGTGTTAATGACTTGAAATAAAGTTCAATGGAAAGGGAATTATGTCCCCTTTACGAATATCCAAACGTGCCGCGATTCAAAGCAGTCTAAGAAGGTGGCACGGCCCGATTTATAACGCGCTACGCGGCGTCAAAATGTCACTTGTTAATCAATTCCAATGGTCGCGCAACATGTCGAATATTAAATGTTTTTTGTGTGGTGCACAATTGACATCTGTCACTGTGACACCGGTTAATGGTAATGGTAACTAAGACATGATACAAAGAACTAACTAAGTAACTACAGTCCTTCTTTTTAACTTGATCCTTAGGTCATCAACGTAATGTGTAAGTTACTCCGCACGGGCAGTTGTAATAGTGCATGTTAAAAAGAGACACTTTCGAAAAGAATGTCTGGAATGCCGGTATGGCGATTTGCATTGTGCAAAAAAAGACGGTACATAAAAGTAGCCGCTGAATTGCATGCCGGCTTACGTTCTTTTCAGCGTTCGGACTGCTGGACTGAGTGACATTAGGATCAAGTTAAAAAAAGGACTGTATAGGGAGCAAGTAACTAGGTAAACTTTCGCTATTAAATCATGCTGCAAATGCAACGCGTGACACTGTTGCTGAATTTACGAACATAAAAACATTTCCAATATTCCAATGTTAAAAACTCGCGCGCGCCGAATGCCGATTTCCCTGAAAATGGCGCCGCGTAGCGCGTTATAAATCGGGCCGTGCCACCTACTTAGACTGCTTTGAATTGCGGCACGCTTGGATATACGTAAAAGGGACATAATGCCCTTTCCATTGAACTTTATTTCAACTCGTTAACACATGACAGGAATTTGTCCGAGTTACGGGCTGCAAAAATGTCGCCGTGCCGAGGATTTGTACTAGGGTAAAAGATGGCACGGGTACCGATTTCAATTAAATTAATCGCAGGCTACAAGATGGCACAACTTTTATCTCGTTAACAAATCGCGCAATTTTTCGCAAATTTCCGTACCGGAAGTGCCATTGTTTTTATCTTTTTGCACCAAATGGTGACCGGCACGGGTGCCGATCCGTTGAGTACGATGTTTTTACATGCCTTTGCCGCACATTCCATTTCGTTAACAGATGGGTGCATAATTTTGCAGCGGGCTCTCGGACTATAAGTTACATGTTGGATGTTCTGGGGTGGCTGAGTGTGAGGGATAACATTAAACTACAGTGTTTAGTATTTATACATAAAATAGCTCTGGGGGAGGCACCAGAATATTTTGAAGGGAGCTTAGTGAGGCGTGGGGAATTAATGGATTATGTTTTAAGATCGGATGACAATTATAAGGTAGATAGGGTGCGGTACAGTAGATATATAAAGGATGTTTTTTATAAGGGCGTTATAGGGTATAATAAGTTGCCGCATAGTTATAAGTTGCTGTCTGTTGTTAAGTTTAAGTTCAATGTGAAAAGAGATCTTTTGTCTGAAAGGTGATGGTTTGTTGGGATTATATTGTGTTATTGTTTGTATTAACTAGCTTTGCTATAATAAATGATTTATTTATAGTGCATAGGTACATTGGCAGTTTTTTATTTGCAAAAGTTAAGCATCACCCATCGCAGTTTGCATTCAGGTAAGTGGCCAGCATTAAAACCGTGACTTCACTTAACTTGTCACAATGGGTTCAACTTCCCTGGTTAACCTGTCTAGCCATCAAGGCGATGCAAACATTTGTAACACCGCCAATAGGGGAGACCAAGTAGCGTTCTGGAGTGGATGGTTAGTTAAGGGTAAGACTGATAAAAAAATGCAGAACTCAGGCAATGAAACAACATTAATGCTTTAGAAGCTTTATAAGTTAACCCCTTACACAAAAAAAACAGTAATTAAAGTCAACATATTATGTTTCTCTGACAATGTCAGCATCCTCAAGAGTTGATTAATCTAGATCTAGATTAATTTGGCATGTGGGGTTAACTTATAAAGAATTCATAGTGAATTTAGATCTAGATCTAACCACTGTGTGAACATTAATGCTCTTTAAAATGCATGAAATTCTAATAAGTCTGCACAACAAAAAAATATTCATAATCTATGAGAAATTCTAACCATAAGTAGTGCAAAATGTGAATAAAAACTCACAGAACTCTGAGACTTGTCCACCAAAGTAATTTCTCGTTTTTTCAGTTCTCGTCCAGTTGACTTTGCTGTAAAAGTGAGTAGATCTGACACATTTTTGCAGACTCCTATTATATCTAAAACGTAAGTAATTTTAGTACTAACATGTACATAAGTGTTTTGTAAAATGTAAGTTACCAATTAAAGAACCAGTTTCAATTTGTGCAATTTTGGCAATTTCTGTGAAGTTAAAAATAGTTTGAGGAATTGTTGTTAAATCATCCGTGCATTCCTGTATAACAGTATCATTTGTAAATGTCATTTCATAGTCACTATTAATTGTTGAGTACTGTTTATTTGCCATTTTTAATTGACATTTACTTATGTAGTATACTTTATCGACCTGCAAGGAATCCATATTTAGGGTACATAAAAATATGGCTGCAACGTGCACACTATACTAACTACACTTTACAAAATAATACACAAGTCACAAAATGCTACAATAACACGTCAACTAAAAAATATAATGCATATTTACAATTTCTTTTGAAGGAGTAGGTAAATAAGAATTTTTATATCAGACTTACCTCAATAAAATCATAGAATTTATCAACTTGGTCTCTAAATGCTGTCGCTCTAATTTCACCACTTTCATCAATCAAATCCATACTGAACAGTTTCCCTTCACCCTTTGAATTACTCCAGGTTCGAATTGCTGATTTATTTGACACCCTTGCTTTAATAACCCATCTACAAAAATATATTTCCACATACAGTGCATTCCACTGCTGCTAAATAGATTATTTTACAAGTCCTTTACAAACTTTTAGGCAATACTAGTCCTATTTAGTCTTAAAACTGAAAATTTTCAAAGAAAATTTAGTTTTTCTATGGAAAGTTGTACTTGACTCTTAAAATAAAGGTTTAGGCAGTCAACCAACTGGTTCGGTAGCACCCTTAGCTTGGACGTGAGAAAGGGTTAAAAACACAAGGGGGCAGAAAATATAATACATTATTATTTTGCCTCTTTTGGGTTATAATGTCCGTTACTTAAATGAATCGGTATACACATAACATTATTTTGTAATTAAAATCAAAATATCACGGTGTACTATTTCTAAGGCGATGAACTCAATCATGCACTTCGTCAATGCCCTGCTATTTAACATAGAGATTTGGAATTTGTTTAAGGTACATGGTTGATAAGTACACCACTTTTGACTCGAAAAGAATCCCAAGCACACTTCCGGTTTAACTGGAAGAGGCAGTAACTTTCTTATTTTAAACGGCACACTGTATACATGGTGATTTTTTTTGACCGTCTATTATAGTACAAGATCCTGACTAAGATCGACCTTCACCCATCTGTTTTCCTAATGAAAGATATTTTTTATCAAACATAATATGTAAACAAACAAATCGGGGATGGGTTGTCTAATTATATCAGACCAAGGCTACCCTTAATCAAAAATAATGCAATTAACTTTTTTTTAATTTCTACGCTTATTTATTTTTTCAAAGAATTTCAGTCCCAATTGAGAGTATAAAGCATAAGGAACAAGGAAAAGTTAGGTTGTCTATCTTTTACTGTTCCCTATTACCGGGTTGCTAGGTATAAACAGGCAAGTTGGTATTATAAATTTACACTCATCTGTTTTCCCATTGAAATATATATAGTAAAATAAAGATTATTTTATTGTGAGCACGGTGGTATTAGGTTGCCTAAAGTAAAATCGGTCAAGACTCACGGTTGTCGCGCTTTAAAATTCGAATATTTGATTAAGCGAGCGGTGCGCAACAGAAGCGTTGAGTGTACTATTCTGTGCGATAGAGGAGGATGCAGCATAACAGCTGTACGTGAGGCATCTGCCGAGTGAAAGAGAGTGCGCATACTCTTTTTCCGTGTGATAAATAATGTAAAAACAATTTTTAATATAAGAATATGTAACAAAATAATAATATATAAGTAATATATATATGCTTGTCTTTCAAAATTTAACTATTTTATAAAGAAACCGAGTAAATAAATAAAAAATAAATACATATTTTAGAAAACGATAAAAAATTAGTAGGTAACACATTATTGTAGTAAAGAACTATTTTGTTATAAAACTCTGATGTTATTGTGTAAATACAAGAAGTTATTCAGCATAAGAAGTTGCAAGATGATACTTGATACCCAACCAAGTGCAATATATCGTCAACATGTAAGGGCATTGGGTCCCCAACGAACACTGTTGGTTCCGTGAACCAACCGCAATTTTCAGGACGTATTTGACACAATCAGGATCAGTTGCATTAAGCCACATAGAATCGACGTATATTGTACGTAAAATTTTTTGTTTTAGCGATTCTCAGCATGGTGGGATCATTTTTGAGTCATAGCTTTTAATCTTTTTTCATAAATTGTTCATCGACCCGTATCCGAATATTTTTTTTTTAAAAATGCGATATCTCGCGTCATTTACACTACCTAGTCCAAATGGTTGAGCCAACACAAATCGATATTGAAATAATACCTAGATGGTTTTTACTGTTTATACCTTATCAGATCCTTCATGCCACAAACCTTTGGAAAAATAGCTGAATCTATATTAATTTATGAAACTTTGTTCGATTAATTCTGCAGAGATACATCTTATATAATATAATATATACAGGGTGATTTTTTTTGACCGTCTATTAGAAGTATCTGGAGAACTAAAAGAGATATTGATTTGAAATTTTGGCTGTGGCCGAAACCGGGTCGGATCTATTTAATGAAAATATTTTCAAAATGGTGGCATTTCCGGGAATACCGGAAGTTGACACCAACTTTGTTATCTTAAATGGAATGCTACCATTTTCTATTTTTTTTTAGATTCCACGGAAAATTTTAATGTCAATTCAATACAGGTTCGCTATGCCTAAAATTAATATTTTCGGAGATATAAATTTTTTTCTCAATATTTTGACAGTTGTGGTTGATTATGTAAAAATTAATATCTCGATAACGTCTAGCAGTAAGATGTTCGATTTTTTATGGTGGCAAGACGAGGTGTTGGAGTTACTAATCAGGCAAACAAATTTTCAAAATCTATTACATAAAATTTTCTAATCAACGGCATATGTTGATCGCACAAAAGTAGCAAAAAGTCATTTTTCTTAAATAGAATGATACCATTTTCAATTGTTTTTTAGATTCCACGGAAAATTTTAATGTTAATTCAATAAAGGTTCGCTATGTCTAAAATTAATATTTTCGGAGATATGAATTTTTTTCCAATACCTATTTTGACAGTTGTGGTAGATTATGTAAAAATTAATATCTCGATAACGACTAGTAGTAAGATGTTCGATTTCCTATGGTGGCAAGACGAGGTGTTGGAATTACTAATCAAGCAAACAAATTTTCAAAATCTATTACATAAAATTTTCTAATCACGCAAAAGTAGCAAAAGTACAAAAGTAGCAAAGAGTCATTTTTCTTAAATTGAATGATACCTATTTAAAGAAACCAATTAAACACCGTGAAAAAATGCGCGTTTAACAATGTATGATGTTTCTCTACCCAAAATGAATAGTATTTTAGATACCTACTAGATGGGGCGCCAGGTCATTGTTCTGCAGCAGTTACTAACGAATTGTACCGGATGTTTGAAGATAGATGGATATGACGTTTGGGTCCATGGAGTTGGCCTGCCAGGTCTCCAGACATTACACCGTTGGATTTTTATCTTTGGGGCCGTATAAAGGATAAAGTGTATCAATATCCACTCAATAACAGGGATGAATTGGTGGAAAGAATTGCTACAGCATTTGCAGGCTTAGATCCACATGAAATTCGTAGCGCTACTACACACGCCGTAAATAAGCGAATTATTAAATGTGTAGAAGTTAATGGACTACATTTTGAACAGTTTCTTTAACATTGTTTTACTATCACGTACCTACTTTATTTTTTATTTAGTTAAAATAAGTTCAGTGGTGGTAATTCAGGATATGTTCCATTAAATGTTCTGTATGTCCTGTTAATTATTTTATCGCATTTTCCATGAATGTTGAATAAATGCATAATATCCGAGTAAGAATAATTATCATTTGCCATATCCTATTCGTTAAACACCAACCATACTAAATTACTAAAAAATACCAATTGCTTTTATTAGACATTATTTGTGAAATTTGTGAATATTTTGTTTTGTCTACAAGCCAAGGTCTACTTACTAGAAGGCGGCGCTCTTCAATTTTGATCGATGAAATAAGAAAACAGCAAATATCTAAAATACTATGCATTTTAGGTAGAGAAACACCATACATTGTTAAATGCGCATTTTTTCACTCTTTTTAATTGGTTTCTTTAAATAGGTATCATTCTATTTAAGAAAAATGACTTTTTGCTACTTTTGTGTGATCAACATATGTCGTTGATTAGAAAATTTTATGTAATAGATTTTGAAAATTTGTTTGCCTGATTAGTAATTCCAACACCTCGTCTTGCCACCATCGAAAATCGAACATCTTACTGCTAGTCGTTATCGAGATATTAATTTTTACATAATCTACCACAACTGTCAAAATAGGTATTCGAAAAAAATTCATATCTCCGAAAATATTAATTTTAGACATAGCGAACCTTTATAGAATTAACATTAAAATTTTCCGTGGAATCTAAAAAACAATTGAAAATGGTATCATTCTATTTAAGAAAAATGACTTTTTGCTACTTTCGTGCGATCAACATATGTCGTTGATTAGAAAATTTTATGTAATAGATTTTGGAAATTTGTTTGCCTGATTAGTAACTCCAACACCTCGTCTTGCCACCATAAAAAATCGAACATCTTACTGCTAGACGTTATCAAGATATTAATTTTTACATAATCTACCACGACTGTCAAAATATTGAGAAAAAAATTTATATCTCCGAAAATATTAATTTTAGACATAGCGAACCTTTATCGAATTGACATTAAAATTTTCCGTGGAATCTAAAAAAAAATAGAAAATGGTAGCATTCCATTTAAGATAACAAAGTTGGTGTCAACTTCCGGTATTCCCGGAAATGCCACCATTTTGAAAGTATTTTCATTAAATAGATCCGACCCGGTTTCGGCCACAGCCAAAATTTCAAATCAATATCTCTTTTAGTTCTCCAGATACTTCTAATAGACGGTCAAAAAAAATCACCCTGTATATAATCAAAGATTCCGAGTGTCTAAGTCGACAAGAGATCGATATTAAGTATAAAATTTCAGGACCTCTACAAGCTAAACCTACAGATTTTTTGGGAAATCTTTTTCCATGCATTTACAGGTTGCGATTTCACGGCAACTTTTTACAACAAAGGCAAAGTCAGACCTTCCAAAAATTTTTCAAAAAACGAGACGTACCAAAAAATTTTTGCATCATTAACAGATGAAATCGACATTTTCTTCAACAAAAAAATGAACGTTGTTCAGGAGTTTACTGGTCTGATTATGGCATCAAACACTGCACTGTCGTAAATGACGCCAGATACCCATTTAAAAAAAAAAATTATTCGGCTAAGAAAGATGATGAACAATTTATGAAAAAGATTAAAAGCTATGACTCAAATATGATCTCACCATGCTGGGAATCACTAAAACAAAAAATTTTACATACAATATATGTACGTCAATTCTATGTGGCTTAATGCAACTGATCCTGATTGTGTCAAACTACGTCCTGAAAATTGCGGTTGGTTCATGGATGGCTATTTAAAACCAACAGGGTTCGTTGGGGACCCAACGCCCTTACAAGTTGACGATATACATATTGCACTTGGCAAACAGTGATAACGATGAAATCCCTCAGAAGTTGAGTATCATCTTCTGATGAATCTGATGCTGAATAACTTTTTGTATTTATACAATAGCACCAGAGTTTTATAATAAAATATTGGGAGTGACTACTGCTCCAGCCGCCGGCCCCCTGAAATTTTGTTTGAACACGGTCGGGCATGCGCATTACAGAATGTCAACACAATTTGTATTTTGGAGGCGTAAAAAAAATTAAGCTGAGAGAACGCATTTTAAACAAAGCTCTTTCTTGCCCTCTCTCGCACCAGACACACGCATTTTTTGGAAAAAAGATGATGTAAAAACAAGCAAAATATATCAAACCGCTGCGGGCTCAGAACTCGTCTAGCCGTAGGAGAACAAAATGGCAGTTCTGTACGATATCCGAACACCCACCGAGACCGTTGGCGTCACTAGCCGATAACGATATTCTTAAACGTCATTTTGCGGACATTAAGTAATGCGCGCGTCCTACCGTATTGGAATAAAATTTCAGGGGGCCGGCGGCCGGAGTAGTAGTCACTCCCTAAAATATTTCTTTACTACAATAATGTGTTAGGTATTAATTTTTTTATCGTTTTCTAAAATATGTACAATATAACCTCGATTATCCGTGCTTCACGGGGGAGAAGTATGCACGGATAATTGAAACGCACGAATAATTGAAATGTCTACTTCCTATAAAAAATAGTACATAATGTGCATACATATGTACGTATGTACATACATTCATTTATATTATTCATATTATAGTGTTTGTAACAGAAAAATATAGTCCAAACAAAAAATATGTACATATTTATTACCTATGTAGGTGATGTACAAAGAAACGAAAAATACACTTTTTAAATACGGAATACATACATAATCAATCTTGAAAATAATCTGTAACCTTAGTTTGCCGTCTAGCTGTTGCTATTCTTTTTCTTATTGTTTGTTTCATCTTTGTAAGATAGAGTGTGTTACTTAAATCTTCATCACTTTGATGTTCAAAGTAATCTATCAAAGTTTCAATACAATCAAGGGCTTTGCTGTGAGTAACAACTGAAACTTCTGGTTCTTCTTCGTTATATTCAATTTCCTCTTCACTAGATATTACCAGATAATCTTCTCCACTTAGCATTTGATCATCTGTCATATTTTGATACCCCCTCTCTTCACTGTCTAAGGTTAACCATTCTTCTATTTCTTCGTCTTGCACATTTTTTAATTCCTCTATTCCTCTAACAATGGCTGCTATATTCTCTGAAGCAACATCTTGTTCTGCATCAACAGAACAGTTCAACTCTTCGTCCTCTTCTAATGTCATAATTTTTGAAAATGCTCGTTTTATATTTTCAGCTGTAACACCGTCCCAAGCTCTTTTCATACAAAAGATTGCATCTTTGATATTAAAATTTTTCCAAAACGCTTTTATGTCAGAATTTTTATCTAATAACTGCATCATAAAATTACGCCTATACAGTCTTTTCATCTTCTCAATCACACCCTGGTCCATAGGCTGAGCAATGCTTGTTACGTTTGGAGGAAAAAAGGCCGCGAAAATATTGCCATCTTTGGATTTCAGAATTTCGGCGGTAGGATGGGACGGAGCGTTGTCGATTAAAAGCAATGCTTTGTGTGGTAAATTATTTTTAGTTAAAAAATCTTTCACCTCTGGGATGAATTTCTTAAAAAACCAGTCCTTGAATATTGCACGATCAATCCAAGCTGCTTTCTGATTGTAGTAATGTACCGGCAATGTTTTCAAATCCTTCAGGGCCCGTGGAGATTTGGACTTGCCAATTACTGCCAACTTAAGTTTATGAGTGCCCGATGCGTTTGCACAACATAACACCGTCAGCCGATCCTTTTTCATTTTAAACCCAGCAGCACTTCTTTCTGCGTCCGTCGCGAGAGTTCTGGTTGGAATTGCTTTCCAGTAACAACCAGTTTCATCTGCGTTGTAAATGTGTTCCGGTTTAAATTCGTGTTCCAGGATGAGTTCTTCAAATTTATGGCAAAACTCCACAATAGCAACCTCATCGGCATCCAAATTTTCGCCGTGAATTTCTAATTCGCGGATTCCATGCCTCTGTTTAAAGCGAAATAACGAACCACTTGAGGCATTAAGAGATTCTCTAATACCCAGTTTTTCATGAAATAATTTCGCTTGTGCAGTACACATGGGTCCAGAAATAGGGGTTCCTTCTGATCGCTTTTGAAGAAACCATTTAATCAATGCGTCATCAAGTGCCTTATATTTTGACCCTTTCATTGATTTTCGTTTGTCAGATGCTACAAAAGTGTCAGATTTTGAAATAAAGTTTTCCAGTTTTGTTTTGTTCTTAATTATGTCCCGAACAGTTTGTACACCAATTTTAAACTCTAACGCTAAAGAAGATGCCTTCGCACCGTTTTGACTTTTTTGTATGAGCTTAACTTTGTCTGCTAGCGTCAAAACTGTCTTCTTTCTTTTTATCGGTGCCATATCCTGTGGTAAATAACGTTTTGTATTATATCCTCACATATTTCCCACAATATGTATGTAATACATACCTACATGTGCACGTTGTTGGCGTATTTATACGAGGCAAACTTACGCAAAGACAGCCAAACGACAACTGAATGCACCCGCTGCAACAGAGAATTGTTCTAGATTGTTGTGACGTATTTACGAACTTTTCCGATCGCCCAGCGTTACCAATAATTGAATTTATAAAGCGCACGGATAATCCGCGCACGAATAATCGAGGGTATACACAGCGCACGGATAATCCGCACCCCGAATAAACCACGCACGGATAATCGAGGTTATACTGTATGTATTTAGTGTTTTATTTATTTATCCTGTTTTCTTTATAAAATAGCTAAATTTTTAAAGATAAGTATATATTAGTTATATATTATAATTTTGTTACATATTGTTCTATTAAAAATTGTTTTCATATTATTTATTGCACGGAAAAAGAGCGTGCACATTCGAATTCACTCGGTAGCTGTCTCATGTGCAACTGTTATGTTGTGTCCTCCTTCCTCTATCACACAGAATAGTACGTTCAATGCTTCTGTTACGCACACTTAAAACGACTATGTTAATCTTATTTTTAAAAAAATAAAGGATGTACTACTTCAAATTCAAAACTCTTTCCATGGTCATTAAAACAGTCTGTTAGAATTAATAGTTGAATTCATTAAATCGTTTAAAATTAGGCTCATACCGTCAAATTTCCAGCCAACGTGACTTTTTCATTTAACGCCCTCTGACGTCAAAAATATAAAGTTTTTGGGTATGTATGATACATGGTTGTCAAGAGAATAAAAAGGCCTATAGAACTATCTAAAAATATGATATATTGCTATTTAACATAATAAAGTTGATATCACTTGCGGTTTAACCGAAAGTAATTAGAAATGTCAGATTATAAAAATATGAAGTTTTAGGAGAATAATACTAACAGAGGATTGCCAAAGTGTATTTCAAAAAGTAAACAAATGGCAGGATGTTACATGCTCTCGTTGACATCCGGTATAGGTGAATTCAGAACAGAGAGGGCTTCCAAAATTCGCTAAAAAATCCAGATCCATATTTGAAAAAATTAAGTTGATGCTTCGATGGAAACGAAATGTCTTAGAAGAGAAATGACATTGCCACAAAGCGCGATGAGAGTGACAGGTGATACGAGCGTTATGTGACGTCCCATAAAAGTTGCTCCAAAAGGAAGTTTTTGGGTGATGTAAAGCGCGAACTTTCAAAAATGTCATTTAAAGACTAACCCTATTTCGTGCTCTACCTTATTTTTAAATGGAAGGGAATAGAAATATGCAGGGTGTTTCAGGAGGAATGGTACATACTTCAGTATGTTATCGTACCGTTCATTTTGAACAAAAAAATTCTTATGAACAGGTGTCCAATTCCCAATGGCTGCTGAGATACAGCAATTTTAATGTAGAGCGCATTACAGAGCAATTATCCATTACGCTGCTGTAAAACAATTGTCATTTGACATCAATTGGCCAGTTAGGTCCCCGGACTTAACCCTATTGGATTATGGATTATAGGGAGGGATGAAAAATGATGTTTATAGAGAAAAATAGGCACACGTGATGAATTAATCGCCCGTATTATGGCCAGTGCTACAAGAGTGCCAGGAAGAACTGCAAAGTTTGGGGGTGGGATTTTTGAGCCATTCCTCTAAAATCTATACTTTATTTTGTACATCAAAAGCTAGTTGTCAAAATTAATGAAGTAATAAATTCGTTTATGCAGTAATTCAGCTGGCTGTAACTCAGTAACCATTGGGAATTGGACACCTGTTCATATGAATTTTTTATTCAAAATGAGCGATACTATAATATACTGAAGTATGTACCATTCCTCCTGAAACACCCTGTATCTGTAATTCTTGCAATTATGGAGTTGCAGAAATTGTTATCAGCTTGTAATTTACTGCTTCTCTATTTGTATGATGAAAAGGACACTGGCATGAAAAAGATCGCTCCATTGCGGATAAAAAAAAAACTTGGAGCGCGTTTATACCAAATTTTACTGATAGAGAGTGACACTAGAGTTACCCATGTGTAGATTTTGAACGCAGCCTAAAGTTTCTCACAAATTGCCATGAAGATGTATTTTTAGTTTTTCACTATTTCCAATAAGGTGAAAAAATTAAAACAACATTCCATAAATTTACTTTTAGATAAAACTCAAAACGAAAAACAATAAAAAAATTTTTAAGACCGTTTTAATAATCCCCAAATAAGAAACTTTTAACAATTTAATTGAATCCGTATCTATTGCGATTTCCAACATCCCCATGCTGACATTCTTAACTTGGGCATATTATGTTCATATTAATGAATAAAGATGGGTAAAATTTAAAAAAAAATTTACAGAATATATTTTTAAACTTGCTTAATTTACCACAAGCATAGTCCACCACAATTCTTATTATGTGCATATTAATTACAACTTACTTGTTCTGATATGGACTAAGACCAGAAATGGGATTTGTAAATTGAGTCTGAAGCTGTGCAGACTGATTTAACGGTTCATTCTTTACTGGTACGATGTTAGAACTACTTTGCTGGACACTTCCGTTCGATTGTTCCGAGTCGCTCTTTATAGAATTCTGTGTTACGTTTGAATCGGGTAAAGATACAGGGCAACCAATTTTTCCATCAACCTCTGTCCCAGAAACTAGCAATTCTAAATCTAGGATAACTAGCACACGTCTGAAAATTAAAATGACCATATTTGAAAATGAATGAATTTGCTATATAGATTATTACTTGTCGCCCTTTCCTGCATTGTTGATTATGCTCGTTATGTAGCGCTTCACTTTTATAATAGAATTATCGGGCAACTGTCCAGAGCCTACTTTCTCATTGATTTGGGTCGTTAACATTGCAAAGGAAATGAAAAATTTCCCATCGGAAAGAAGTATGCGAAACCTTTCCTTGTCTCTTTGGCCAGATAAAACTTTTTTGCTTCCCAATACCTGCATGACGGGATCCTTTATCTCTCCTCCAGCCATGATCACCTGTATTGAAGTTAACGTTTGAATACAAATTTGTTAGTTTTAAACACATTGCAAAGAACTTACTTGTAGAGCACCTTCGGTCAAAGGAAATCGTTCAGCCATTTTTTAAATTTTATCCAGGAAAGGAATACAATAATCACAAAAACGCACTGGCAGACTTAAAATCTAATAACTAGTCTTTAGCAGCAAAAGTAATATTATGACAGTGGACACAATGGACAGTCACCAACACTAATTATCCGCACGAATATCCTAATAAACAAAAAATGTAATGTTATATTTCCAATCTTTTTATGCAATTATAATTATTCTTTATACAAAGATATAACCATGGAATAGCGTACCGCGTAGTATAATCACAGAGTTTTGGCGGGACATTTCAGGGTTGCCAGATGTTAGAAGTTAAATGTCATATGTCACACTAAACCACTAATGAATAAACAGTGGTTTCATTTTTGGGAGTCACTACTGAACAGTCCGACCACGGAATAATATTATAATAATATTATTATGGGAGTGACTACTGCTCCGGCCGCCGGCCCCCTGAAATTTTGTTTGAACACGGTCGGGCATGCGCATTACAGAATGTCAACACAATTTGCATTTTGGAGGCGTAAAAAAAATTAAGCTGAGAGAACGCATTTTAAACAAAGCCCTTTCTCGCCCTCTCGCACCAGACACACGCATTTTTTGGAAAAAAGATGATGTAAAAACAAGCAAAATATATCAAACCGCTGCGGGCTCAGAACTCGTCTATCCGTAGGAGAACAAAATGGCAATTCTGTACGATATCCGAAACCCCACCGAGACCGTTGGCGTCACTAGCCGATAACGATATTCTTAAACGTCATTTTGCGGACATTAAGTAATGTGCGCGTCCGACCGTATTGGAAAAAAATTTCAGGGGGCCGGCGGCCGGAGCAGTAGTCACTCCCTATTATTATTCCGTGAGTCCCACGGTTACTTTTAAATTTTGTTCCAGGACTCTATATCAGTAAAATGACGTTTAAGTAATAGGGGACATAAGTGCCTCCGTCATACGTCAGATTTTCATTCCAAACAAAATAAAAGCACGTGCCATTTGATGTTTATCGATATTATTTACAACGTCTTAAACTAGTTTTTGCAATATAATTATGGACGTTTTGCAGTCAAAACAGTTTATTTTCAATTTGTGTGTTGGGCTTACGCGTAAAAACTTGAAAACAACTATATGTAATTATAATTATATTTCAGAGGTTAGGTTAAAACAACAGAAAGCACGTAGCTTTGTTTTGTTTGGAATGAAAATCTGACGTTTGTGACGTCCCACTTATGTCGTCCATTGCATAATTAAAAAATGAAATTTCGGTAGAATTATGCACCAATTCGGGAGATAAGTGGCGCGTCACAAACGTCAGATTTTCATTCCAAACAAAACAAAGCTACGTGCTTTCTGTTGTTTTAACCTAACCTCTGAAATATAATTATAATTACATATAGTTGTTTTCAAGTTTTTACGCGTAAGCCCAACACACAAATTGAAAATAAACTGTTTTCACTGCAAAACTAGTTTAAGACGTTGTAAATAATATCGATAAACGTCAAATGGCACGTGCTTTTGTTTTGTTTGGAATGAAAATCTGACGTATGACGGAGGCACTTAGGTCCCGAATATGAATGTTAAGTCAGATTATCTGTCTCGAGCCCTGCCGTCATAGGTCTGTGGATAACCTCGTACGTGTTAAGAGTTGAGCTTCACGTCAAAATATTTGAAACTGCTTTCAAATAACAATAATAAGTATCGGGGTCAATCTAATGATCCATTATAAATTCCATAATGGCAGTAAGTGTTGTCAGTTTACTTAACAAACTGTTTAAGGGATGTGGGAAATGTGTTGCAGCCTGTCCATAAAGGAAAACAAGCCGCTAAGGGTTCAAAACAAATAATAGAAGAAAACTCTTCAACACTGAAATTTTATAGGAATATGGCTGTGATTTCAAATGCTGTTTCTCTTATAATATTGGTTTGGTTTCATTCCTCAGTCAGCATCGTAAGTACTTGAACTTCTAATAAATATTTATAATAGATAGGTATCAAGCGCACTGATCTTCACACTTCACAATTTGGTAAAAAAGAACATACTTAATTACTAATTTTTACCAATATAAACGGAAATTCTTAAGGGCCCTATACTCACGTAGCATTTTCTAAGCATGTGCACTCAAGTATGTAGTACGAGTCTGGCAGATACATACACCTACTAGCATCTCAGCACACTTGTTTTTGAAAATCTGTATGACCTATAAGCATTGTTGGCACGAATAAAAATTTGTATACCACACGGTCGCGCAAGTAAAACAGTAAAATGACAGTTTGTGACCAATTTTTGTCTGCTGTGATGCAAGTGCCTATATTAAACAAGTTGATATTTTGTTGCATATAAGTACATGATTTCAGGATGAATCGATGAAGATTGCTGCCTGCAATACACCCCTATCAGTATTTATAATGTTAATGAATAATGAAGTTATTAACAAAAAACCAAACTGCAAATTTTTCCTTTTTGTCAAATAGCTAGTGTTTGGTATTCACACCTATAATTCATTTTTAAATATTCCGCCTATTCCTATTCCTCAAAATCGAGAGCCAATGAAAACAATTCCCGGGGACGCCGTCTTTGCGAAGAAAAGAAAATTCGCCATTGTTGAAAAAATGGTTGTTAGATGATCATTGTCGTTTGAATTGCCTCGTTAGCATTGTGTGCCAAGTTTCCTCCTTCGAAATAGTGAGTCACTAGAAGCAATCGGCTTTTATAGGACTGTACTGGAAAGAAGTTTGACTTGCAAGAAGATTATGGAATGCAAGGAGTTGTAACAGGTTTGTCGTACTCCTTTAGATTTCATATCCTTAAATTTCAATACCAATACCACACAGCTAGGGAACCCCCTAGCAAATTTATTTTTTTGAGAGAATATTAAAAGCTCCAAATTGTAAAACTTTTTCCCCATTTAAACGTGTTTCTATCTTTAAAGGTAAGTGAGATAGAAATGTTGTCGTGGCTTATCTGGGACACCCTGTAACCTGTATAGGGAAAATTCTGCCTTGCAGAATTAATTATCGAAGATTAGACTCGACTAGATAGTAACTTCGAGTAGTGAAGTGTTGAAATTTTTGGTTCCTGGTAATGCTATAGAATAGTTTCGAAGATATTTTGGATTTGTATCGGGGCCAAATAGTTAGCTGGTTTTTTAGTAGAAGATAGATTTCGTAGTGAAATTCAGCTAATCCAGAAATCTGGGATTTTGTTCAACATTCGTAATTTGTGTAATAGTCTTCAGGAGCCCCCATCACAGGGGTAAGCTTGTCAAATTTTAGCTTATTAGATTTATGTTTTATTGGTGGCTTTTCTCTTTATCTAGAGTTTTAGAAACAGGTTTTAAGATCAGGCTTTAAGGATCCGGTTATTTAGGATCTAGTTGGTTGAATCTAGCTTTAAGATATAGTGGTTTACTCCTGAACCTGGGACATAGGAAGCATAGTTAGTTTTGAATCTCCTTAATTTTCGATTTGGACCGGATTGGACTTATTTTGATATAAAACTTTGTTGTGCAATAGGTGCGAAAATTTCAGAACCATCAGTTTAACTTCCCATGCGTCAAAAATTTTAACTAGAATTGTGCAAAGAAGGATGGAGAAAAAGGCGGAAGAAATATTAGGAGAAGATCAGTTCGGATTTAGACGAAATAGAGGAACGCGCGAGGCCATCCTAGCTTTACGAGTAATTATAGAAAAAACGATAGAAAAGAGAAAGAGCGTCTATATAGGATTTGTAGATTTAGAAAAGGCCTTCGATAACGTAAAATGGGGGAAGATGTTCGAAGTGCTGAGAAAGGTAGGGATGAAATATAGGGACAGAAGAATAATACATAATCTCTACGAAAAGCAAAAGGCAGTTATAGAATGTGAGCAGGAACGAAGGGAAGTAGATATCCGGAAGGGAGTGAGACAGGGATGTGCATTGTCACCTCTAGTTTTCAACTTATATATCGAAGATGCTATTAATATTGTTAAGGACAGAACAGCCTCAGGGATTAACGTACAGGGTCAAACTATTAACATGCTCAGATTTGCGGATGATATAGCAGTGTTAGCATCTAGCAAAGAAGAATTAGGAGCGGCTTTGAATGAAATGGAAGCAGTTTCGACACAGGGCTATGGCATGAAAGTCAATAAAAATAAAACTAAAATTTTGGTATGTAGGGAATGTGAAAATAGAACTAAAGTTGACATACAAATAGGAAATGAGAAGATAGAGGAGGTCGCGGATTTCTGCTATTTAGGAAGTAAAATAACTCAAGACGGAAGGAACACTAAAGATATGAAACAAAGAATAGCGCAGGGCCGAGTTGCGTTTAACAGAAACTGTTATGCTAATATTGAGACTAGGAAGAGACTCTTAAAGTCGTATGTATGGAAACTTGGACAATAGGGGAAGCGGATCGAAAAGGAGTAGAAGCGTTTGAAATGTGGTGCTACAGGTGCATGATGAAGATACCATGGATAGATAAGGTTAGCAATTGGGAAGTATTAGAAAGAGTTGGGGAAAAGCAAAAAGGTATGGAAGACAATAAAGAGTAGGAGAGATAGGATGGTAGGACACCTTCTAAGACACGAAGGAATAGTTCGCGACATACTAGAGACAGAGATAGGAATAAAAAGAGGTAGGGGTAGTCCTAGATTAGACTACTGCTCTCAAATAGTT
Source organism: Xestobium rufovillosum (assembly GCA_963966045.1). NCBI lineage: Eukaryota > Metazoa > Arthropoda > Insecta > Coleoptera > Ptinidae > Xestobium > Xestobium rufovillosum. The sequence continues at coordinate 14,765,465 of OZ014498.1, forward strand.
AGGGATGTAGGATGTTCTACTTTTAGGGAAATGCGTAGGTTAGCTCAGGATAGAAAAGAGTGGAGGTACGCATCCAACCAGTCTTCGGACTGAGAACCTTATGATGATGTGCAATCTGAAGAGGGCACCCGACAGTGACATTGGACGTAACGATTGACAGATAAGTTTGTTAATTTTTGAGTATTCAGATGCACCGAAATTTTGATTTGCAAGTTTATTACTCAAGTAGTTTTCAAAGTAGATTTTGTATTCCCAAAGAATTTCAATAAATTTTGTAAGATAACTGTGAGCCAATGTAGATCTATAGCTGCCGACACATACTTCAGTGCAGTGGGCAAAGATTTTTCTAGTTGGCGCCCTAATCTTGCCTCCGCGTAACACACGCAGGAATGGAGGAATATAATAATAATAATAATAATATTTATTGCACGCATAAAAAAAATATGTACAAAGACAGTTCAACCAAAAGGGTTGTTATTCTCCATCTCAAAAGAAATACATACATCAATTAAATTACAATAACAATTGTCTATGAAGGAAAAAGTTCTTAATAGGGTTTTTACACATTCTTAAGTCCATGGGTAGACGATTATATAATGTAGGAGCTTGATAAGCAAAACTACATTGAAATTTACTAGTGCGGTGGGGTGGCACTCCTAAATTATCTGCATTTCGTAGATTTAATTGGAAATTAGCTTCTTCACTTCCAAATACAAGTAATGAAGACAAATACTTCGGTTGCTCATTCTGGACCACCTTGCATGCAAGATTGGTGTAGTGTAACTCGCAAAGGTCGTCGAGTTTGAGAATCTTGAGTTCTTTGTATATGGGCGTTACATGATCTCGTCTTTTAACATTCCTATAAGAGAACCTCAAACCATTATTTTGTACACGTTGTAATTTAGATTTTAATAATACTGAAATATGTGGACTATAAACCGTGTCACAATAGCTAAGTTGACTCAAGATTAGAGCCTGAAAAACGTTCCACTTCACTACACTAGGAAGACAGTCACAGAATTCATACAGTGCTTTCAGTTTTAAATAGGCAGAACTCACAAGTTTATTAACATGTTTTTCGAATGTCATAGTTTCATCAAAAATCATACCCAAGTTTTTTGCACTATTTACTCTTTCTATAAGGTGTTCCCCTACATGAACATCCAGAGTAACACCCTCCAAACACATTATTTTATATCTACTTCCAGCCATACTTACTGCACACTTGAGAGCAAGTGAGTAATATGCTAAATCCTGCAGTGTCGAATCGTCAGATGTATGAGAACAATGTAATGTGTGCACATGCAAGTCTTGCTTAAGAAACGCTATATGAGTAGGGCACTTTAGAATCCAAACCTGTATAATCTCTTAAAATGTTTATTGCTCTTAAGCCAATACAGACAACATAGTTTGTCTTACTGGTGAAGACCGTTATAAAAGAAAATAAACAGTAAACATAATGTCCAAGCCTTGGCAATGCGCAGGCTAGCTCTATCCTTGCCGCACATTATGACGTCGGCTGCGAAGCAGACCCGTATTCGCAGTGTTACGCTTGCTTTAATTCTCTAGTATATTAAGACACAAAATATATTTTTTGGTTCAAATTTTATTTTGATCTCGGTTTTATGTTGCAAGTGAAAGTGGATGGTGTTTTCCCAGTTCTATCTTGGTTATCTGCATCTGAAAAGCTCTGTATTATCTCAGTAGTATTAAATAAAACGTTATTTATCAAACAGAGAAATGTATAAAATAGTTATTCGCCAAGATGTGCCACTATTAAATCGATGGCAATTTCAGGATTTTGCATTCCATTTATTGGTATTGAAGCATAGAAGTATATCAAAATTGTAAATATTTGTTTTTAGTTTTTTTACATCTTTTCGAGTGCGGTATACATAGGAGCTTACCAATTCATGACCTTTATGGCAAGGGTAAAATATACTGAAACTGGTCAAGTAGTTGATTGTGGAGTCGATCTTAATATGGAGGGAGGAATTTCAGAGTAAGTTATATATTATTATGATAAAATTTGTTAATACTATTCCTGTGTGTTCCCTAATGTTGGTTACAGTTTGTCTCTCAATCCCACATAAATGTTGTTCTGCCTTCTTGATCATTATTTTAAACGGAATTGAAGGAGGCAATTGACAGTGCAAAAATTCAATATGGCCGCCATAAGAGAAAAAAGTTGACTATCGCATCTCAGCAATGAAGCAAACAATATAAATTTGAATTACATATTTAAAATCTGCCAGATTACCAATTTTCAACTAACTGGTTGAAATAATACAGCACTCATTCAAGTTTTGTCAGGACAAAATTTAGTTTATTGATTTTCTAAACCTGAACGTGTTTGTTCATTTTCTCAGAAAATTTTAGACAAAACAGTGTGTGTACCCTACTCAAGTATAAATTTTGATAGTAGGTATATAGATTCAGATTTGGTTAGTTGTAAGTTGTAACTTTATGTTAAATAAGTAATTTTGTTTATAAAATGGCATTGCAACTATATCAGCTTGACAACACATTGTTAATTTAAAACATGCATATCTTCTAATTCATTTAAAGGTTATAAAAACTACCTACTAAGAAGCTGAATGCAATTAATTAGCAAAGTATCGCCAAAGCATTTTGATTAATCATGGATTATCAAATATTGCATGTTTTGAATGTGTATGGAAAACCGCAGACCAACTGGTTTCGTCCTTCTGGGACTCATCAGTACGGTGCTCTCCCCTACACACTCAAACCATGCAATTTAATCTTGCTATATATGCTACCGCGCTCTGGACAGATATCAGCAAGTGACAACTACTTTGAGTAATTATCTGGTATTAATTAGTGGTACTGGACCGTTCGAACAACTACTCCTCGGGCAAATACACCGCCAGGCATTGAATTATAGAACTAAATCCAGATTTTTTGTACTACGAGACGTTTCAGACTGCTACCCCATCTAAGATGGCTTTGAAACAATCCTAATTTGTCTCCATGTACGTACGTGCTTTTAAGCAGGTGCTTTTAAGCAGGTATTTGCCCGAGGAGTAGTTGTTCGAACGGTCCAGTACCACTAATTAATACCAGATAATTACTCAAAGTAGTTGTCACTTGCTGATATCTGTCCAGAGCGCGGCAGCATATATAGCAAGATTAAATTGCATGGTTTGAGTGTGTAGGGGAGAGCACCGTACTGATGAGTCCCAGAAGGACGAAACCAGTTGGTCTGCGGTTTTCCATACACATTCAAAACATGCAATATTTGAACAAAGACCTGCTTAAAAGCACGTACGTACATGGAGACAAATTAGGATTGTTTCAAAGCCATCTTAGATGGGGTAGCAGTCTGAAACGTCTCGTAGTACAAAAAATCTGGATTTAGTTCTATAATTCAATGCCTGGCGGGGTATTTGCCCGAGGAGTAGTTGTTCGAACGGTCCAGTACCACTAATTAATGGATTATCAAAAAAAACAAAAGTTTTAAGTTGATTTGAGCTATAAATAAAATATGCGAACTGACTATCTAGAAAATATGGTAACCAATCAATGACATATTTTAGGCATATTAAAGACATCATCATACTCACATCTGCTTGTCAGTTACTCGCAGCTACTATATCAAATTATTTCTGGATGTTGTGGCTCTTGGTCCCTCTTAGAGCATTATGGATAGCCTGGAAAAATATACTTGCACCATACTTCTTCCAAAGTTCTGATATGCAACCTGAAGTAGACGAGAAGAAGCAAAAGAAACTTGAAAGGAGAATGAAAAGACAGCAGCATTAAATTATTTTTATTATGTTTGTACATTAAACGGTTATTTTGTATTAGGTATAATATATTAAATTCTGTTTAACATGATCATAATTATTTAAAATAAACTGCTTAAAAAGAAATTCGATAATGATTTTAGTTTTTAGAAAATCTGAAAAATCACGTTTTTACATTATCTTTTTTGCAAAAAATGCGTGTCTGGTGCGAGGACAGCTAAGGGGTCTGTTTAAAATGCGTGTGCCAACTCTGGGGTCGTTTAAAAAGTTTCCGTCAGCAAAGTGGTCTGTTTCGTATTCACGTGGAAGAAAAATATTAAATTGCGTTCACGTTAGCGTGGAAGTAGACCCTGAATATTATAATAAAGGTAACTCTATGCCTCGAACACATTCGCATTATTATACTTCATTTGTTTTTTTGCTTCATGTACCATTGTATGTGAAGATAAATAAATAAGTAAGTCAAGGATTATTTAGTTCTTGCCGCCGCGTTTATTTATATCCCAACTAGGTTTTGCCAATGCAACGTTTTGGCATGCTATTAGTCTTGTTTCGTTGAGGGGTGGGGGGCTTACACGCTCCGCTTGACAAAAACCGGAAATGGTGGGCCGTGAAACCCTTGTTTTTTGGCCGTATTCAGTGACGGGCGAGTGTGAAAGACGAGAACGGAATTGTTTTTCCCTGGGGATATTGATTTCCGCCAAAAAAATGTGGATCACATGGCATTCTGAGGCGAGTCCTATCCCGAAATTAAGATGTAACGTAATGTAAAAAATTACCCATTTTTGTAATGCGTAATCTCGCACCCTTTTCCGACAATAACCAGAAAAAAACTGGAAAGAACGCATGAAAGGCAAAATTCCATACCCTCCACCGGTTAACTTTTGTTAGAACAACTAGATATGAAATGAAAGCAGGGTGCCATATATTACGGTAGAAAAGGCAAACTGCATACAGGAATATTTCAGAAAAGTCTTCCCGCAGATCGGGCTTTCGTCAGACCGGATTTCATCAGATCGGGAATCCCGCAGACAGGCAAACGGCATACAGGCAAAATATAGACTACAACTTCACACTAGTCATTTTTTCCGCCTGCGCATTAGAGTTCAATTTGACGTTTAAAATAATAATATAGTGGACCAGCCAAACTGAGGACATTCAACATGTGATTTGTTGTGGAACGAATATTAAAAACTTGGAAATGGGGTCTCAACGCCGCCTTGTTTCTTTTGCTTATTGTCATAGAGTAGATATTGTTTATTGCTTATTGTCAAAGTAGGTCAACACATAGTTCCCCTCTCATTTTTAAAGGTACATAGTATAATAATAAATTATAGTGAAGGGATGAAAATTTGTTTGAGATCTTCCACATTTTGTTGTGCATCTTGGTCGAGGATGACAAAAGGAACAGATCTACCGATCTACCGATTTTCAACTTTTCATCTCCACTTCTTGTCAATTATTTACGATTTTTCCTCTTCTAACTACGAGGGGGTATTTCTATCTGGTTAGCTTGCAGACACCGGGCACTTTAGGATTGCTATACAATAAGTAATTTTTTTAAATTTCCCGACATTTTCGTGTGCCTCTTCCTCAAGCACATCGAGCGAAGGATGAAAACCTGCTGTTCTACCGATCCGTTCCCGATTCTTTTTTAACCAACAGTCCTCGAGTCTAGGTCTAAAAAGAAACCTTGCAAGGGTTTCTGTGAACCAAAAAAATTAGATTCTAGATACATACTTAACCTGTTTGCGCATCCGAAGATGACCACAAGAAATCAGCGACGCCCCCAAACCATTCTTAGTGACGGTTCACGGGAGGGGGTGACAATATATTTTCGATTTGTGGAAAATTTCGCGTTCCTCAGGATCGAGAATGTCCAGAAGAGACACTCTGTCGATTTTCAACTTCTCGACTCCACTTCTTCACCACCCGGACCCGCAATTTTTGTTCTTCCCACTGCATCAGCTCTAGAGTCTAGGTGTAATGCCTACAAATTCAGTCCACTCTACAAGGGTTGCCGTGAACCAAACAAATTTAGATTCTATACACGACCTCTGTGTGCCTCCTAAGTTAACCACAAAAAATCTTCGCGATTGTGTTATAATAGTGAAAACACTATAATCTTAGTGATTCCGTTATAATGGTAACTGAGAACACAACATCTTTGTGATTCTGTTATAGTGGCAAGGATTTCCCAAAAGAAACTTTTTAAATTTGTGTATAGTGGTAATGGAGTATACCTACACTTATACCTAGTGATTCAGTTTTAGTAACACAACAACATCTTGCTAATTCTATTATTATTATGGTAATTGAGATTTGAGAACATTACATCTTTGTGATTTTGCTACATGTAGCAGAGAACATAATCTCCTGCTGATTCAGTTATAATGGTTACTGAGAACACTACTACTTTGCAATTCTGTTAAAATATGGTAATTGAAAACATTGCCTCTTGGTGATTCTGCTATAGTGATAACAGAACATTATGTACCTCTTGCTAATTTAGTTGTAATGGTTACTGAGAACACTATAACTTTGTAACTCTGTTATAATATGGTAGGTAATTGAAAACATTGCATCTTGGTGATTCTCTGTTACAGTGTAACTGAGAAACACTACCTCTTGTTGATTCAGTTACAATGATAACTGAGAACAATATATATTTGTCATTCTGTTATAACAGTTGGCGATTCTGATGTAGTACGTAGTGGTAATTCTCGGAACACTACTTCTTGGTAATCCTGTTATAGGTACTTAATAGTAATTGAGGAGCTGAGGACTCTACAACTAAATGATTCTGTTAAAATTGTAACTGAAAACACTATCTCTTGCTGATTCAGTTGAGAACACTGCATCTTTGTGATTCTGTTGTAATAGTAACTTAGAACTCTACAACTTAGTGATACTGTTAAAATTGTAACTGAGAACACTATATCTATTACTGGTGATTCACTTGAGAACACTGCATCTTGGAGATTATGTTGTAATAGTAACTGAGAATTCTACATCATGGTGATTCTGTTATAGTGCTGACTTAAAAATCTACCTCTTGGTGATTCTGTAATAATGGTAACTGAGAGCATTCTACCACCTACTGTTTTCTTTATTTTGTCCACTTTGCTGTTTTAATGGAAATACATAATACCACAGGAGAGACTTGCCCGTAATAATAGATTGTTTGGCACTCGTCCTCTAGAGTTTAAAGCACATTTCTTGTGAGTGGTTATTTTGTTGCATGTTTATGCAATATGAAAAGGATGAATTCAAAGTAGGTTTCTAGAGGTTTTCAGTCAAATAACAAATACCTAAGTACCTACTTATTCCTTCAATTTATACAATATGACTCGTGGACTGCTCTGTATTATGATTTCATATCTAGCTAAACGTAACTTAGGATAGAACATGACATGACATATGTGATGAGCAGATGAGCACTTTAAGCGCAGTCCAGATCTGCATATATTTTCTCATACTACATAAACAAATGTACAAAAAGAATTTCATTTTTTATTGTAGCTGACAGTCGAAGACATTGCAGTGGATCCTATCATGCATTTATAACTTTTGTGTAGTTAATATCTTCTTGTTTTACTTTTTGGTAGAAGTTCATGATTTAACAAATAAATACTTCGCGAACTACCAATATATAACGTTTTATTTAAATATTTTACCGGTTTCAGGATTCACAAAGATCCCGTCATTTCTGATGATTTATTTATTTGTTAAATTATAACTTTTGTTTGACCGTCTAACTGCCTTAACGATTAATTAATATAATTAATAATTTACCTGAAATCTGTCGATACAACCGCAAGATTGTCTTTCATTGAGGTGTGTTTCATCTCTGACATTACAGTTGTAAAAAGTAATGGGTGTCTAGAAACCGCTGTGGCGAAATTTAAAACTTTCTGACCACACCACGTAGTTACCCACTGCACTGCTTGTGCTAATTATCTTTGTTTGAATTAAAAATGTCTGTGTTCTTTAAAACTATACACTTTATTTACAGCACAACATACAAACAGTACTCGTTCGAAGAGTGCCCAGACATCACTGTTTTCTTTTTTACAGAAAAACTAAAATCTACCACTCTGCCATTCTAACAAAAAAAACACACTTAAAAGGATTTATTATCCAGACGGCTAAGTAATGCAGAGTATAAGTTCAGCAAAATGAATTGGTGACAAAAACGAATCGGTTCAGAACCTTGCCCTGCATCAGATTTCGCTGTAGACTGTTTCTCAATAAGTGCACATAGTTTGACTTATACCTGCAATGCTATGGGTTTTTAACAGACAAAAGATAAACAAAATTATACAGAAACAGAATTATAACAAAATTTGTAAAATGAATATTTAGTATGTTCGCAACTGAACAACAGTAACATCAGTGAGGATTTCAATAATAAACATGTACATTTAAGAAACTAAGATTTAGTACATCGTTTAAAATTATTATCTAACATCATTCTTACATGTTACATGTACAGAAATCCTAATTATTTTAGGGTATCTGTAATATTATTATTCCAGTGCAAAGGGTAACACAATAATTATTACAACAACTACACGATATTTAAGCTAGTTTCCCAAGAAAGTGGTGCCATTATATAGCGGTCGTAATATTATAACATTTCCATATGTAATTAATAATTATCTAATAATCACCTTGGTTTCCAGGAAACAGTACTGAACACCGCATAGTAGAAGTGGGGTGCCATTATAGTAGGAGAGCCCGCTGCAAAATTATGCACCCATCTGTTAACGAAATTAAATGTGCGGCAAAGGCATGTAAAAACACCCGTGCTGATCACCATTTGGTGCAAAAAGGTAAAAACAATGGCACTTCCGGTATGGAAATTTGCGGAAAATTGCGCGATTTGTTAACGAGATGAAAGTTGTGCCATCTTGTAGCCTGCGATTAATTGAATTGAAATCGGTACCCGTGCCATCTTTTACCCTAGTACAAATCCCCGGCACGGCGACAGTTTTGCAGCCCGTAACTCGGACAAATTCCCGTCATGTGTTAATGACTTGAAATAAAGTTCAATGGAAAGGGCATTATGTCTCCTTTACGAATATCCAAACGTGCCGCGATTCAAAACAGTCAAAGTAGTTGGCACGGTCCGATTTATGACGCGTTACGCAGCGTCGAAATGTCACTTTTAAATCAATTTCAATGGTCGCACAACATGTCGAATATTAAAAATGTTTTTTGTGTGGTGCACAATTGACATCTGTCACTGTGATACCTGTTAATGGTAACTAAGTCATGATACAAAGAACTAAGTAACTATAGTCCTTTTTAACTTGATCCTTACGTCATCAACATAATGTGTAAGTTACTCCGCACGGGCAGCTATAATAGTGCATGTTGAAAAGAGACACTTTCAAAAAGAATGTCTGGAATGCCGGTATGGCGATTTGCATTGTGCAAAAAAGGACGGTGAATAAAAGTAGCAGCTGAATTGCATGCCGGCTTATGTTCTTTTCAGCGTTCGGACTATGCTGGACTGAGTGACATTATAGGATCAAGTTAAAAAAAGGACTGTATAGGGAGTAAGTTACTAGATAAACTTTCGCTATTAAATCATGCTGCAAAAGCAACGCGTGACACTGTTGCTGAATTTCGGGCCTATACTTCGAAAATAAAAACATTTCCAATGGTAAAAACTTGTGCGCGCCGGCTGCCGAATTCCCTGAAAATGACGCCGCGTAGCGCGCTATAAATCGGGACGTGCCACCTACTTAGACTGCTTTGAATTACGGCACGCTTGGATATTAGTAAAAGGGACATTAAACTTTATTTCAAGTCGTTAACACATGACGGGAATTTGTACGAGTTACGGGCTGCAAAAATATCGCCGTGCCGGGGATTTGTACTAGGGTAAATGGTGGCATGGGTACCCATTTCAATTCAATTAATCGCAGGCTACAAGAGGACACAACTTTCATCTCGTTAACAAATCGCGCAATTTTCCGTACTGGAAGTGCCATTGTTTTTACCTTTTTGCACCAAATGGTGACCGGCACGGGTGCTGTTCCGTTGAGTACGATGTTTTTACATGCCTTTGCCGCACATTCCATTTCGTTAACAGATGGGTGCATAATTTTGCAGCGGGCTCTCGGACTATTATATATATAAGACGGTGGCAGTACAGCACATAAGTAATTCGTTAACGTTTTTGATGGTGAAGTTTGATAGAGTGATGACTTTTATTAGTTTCAATTTCTCACACGGAGGGCGGTAACTTCGGTCATATGATACTTATCAGACCTTCTGTTTGAAAGCCTACAGAATAAATTCATTAGTTATTTATAATATACTAGCGGGCCCGGCAGACGTTGTCCTGCCCGACATTAAAAAAAATTCGTAAAAAAAATCCTAGAACCCGATTGCAGCGCCACCTACCAGGTCCAATTGTGATTGTAAACCATCCAGGGACCCACTCCAAAAAATGGGGGGTGGGGGTAGGAGGGTGAAAAATACTTTACGACCTATTCTCATACCTACCAAATGTACAAAAAAATTCAATTATTTGGATATTGTTCATACAAAAATACTAAAATCGAGATTACAAAATGGGGGGTGGGGGTAGGAGGGTGAAAAATACTTTACGACCTATCCTCATACCTACCAAATGTAAAAAAAAATATCATAAAAATAGGTCGAGTCGTTTCGGAGGAGTGCGATCACAAATACCGTGACACGAGATTTTTATATATTAGATTGCAATAAAATTACCTATTCTGGTAATAATAAACGCCACGACTTCTGTATTTTTTCCAATCACTCTACGACACAATTCAAAATGCAGCGCCATATTACGGCCGCTATATGACGGCACTGCTTTTCCAGGAAACCAAAGCTTAAGTGAACGGAACATGTCTACTCTATTATTAGAACTTGAATGAATCAGCCTTCAGTTGCAGTGAGTTGGACTTGACAATGTGACAGCATGGTCAGTAGCCGTGCTGAATAGTATTGACCCTTAAATCTCCCTTCTTTTAAAGATCCAGACCTTTGGGGGAATAACTTTTGTAATTGGTACTGGTTCACTAACCGACTCAATTTCCATCGAAACTTCTTGTTTTGGTGATGGAGGAGGCCTAACCAGATTGGTGTCTTCCATTCGATTGTCTGGCTCTGCTGCTATCGTTGACAGTGGGCTACTGGGAATGGAAGTAATTAATTTTCTGTTAATATAAAAGCCTACCTGTTGTGATTGGTGTGCAACAGTTGAAAGATTGGGCTTCAAGAACCTTGAGTTTCTTCGGTAATGGGCACCCTATGGAGTGTGGATGATTGATAATCTTGGTTCTGAGGTAGCTATGCTACAGACTGTGATGTTCCAGTTGGTACTATCGTACCAGATTTGGTACTTTTGAGTAACTAAAAGTACTCTGGTCCTCCCCAGACCATTTTGGTACGCATTACCTTCAAAAACCTGACTTGATAATATCATTTCTGACAGCAATAAATTCAAATTTCAAATATTTAAATATTTAAATGTTGCTAGCCTTGTATTCGGCAGTAGTTTTCTGTTCTGTCCAATTCCGATCATTCTATTTCTGATTTGATTCGACGCAATCGCAGTGAATAAAGGTCAGTTTGAATGAACCTGACCAAACATATTAGCATAGCTTAAGAAATTGTTTCGGCTATGATACTATCGATCATTTATAGAAACGGAGGAAGTTTTGGAGGACGACTTTAAATAAATTACCTTTTCAGAAAACACCAAAATGTATTTTAGTTACCTATAAAAAATTGAACCTAATTTAAGTTTGTATAAATTCAAATTTGGTGCCACAAAAAATTTGGTACTCGACATACAAAGTTGGTACTGAATTGACAAGTGAACTGATCCGCACTAAAGTTACTGCTGGAACATCACTGGCTACAGTTGAGTGTTTTGGACTTGCTGACAACTGTTCCCCGAGACTTTCTACAATGGCTAACTTTTTTATTAGAAATCGGAGAAAGTTTGTTAAACAGACAAAGTTCGTAAGCAGAATTTGGTGGTACTGGAAGAAAAACAATTCGGCATGGAATTTTTGAGATATTGCTGTCAGTTTCCTTAATTTGAATAGAACGACTAAGTTTTGATTGCACCATCGCATTTAAAATCAAAAAATACATAGAAATTATAGGGTGACACAGTCAGCTGTTTTGGTGTTGCTGACAAATATGTTCACAGAATCATTGTACCATAGCTAACTTTTTTTGAAATAGGAGAAAGTTTATTAGGTGGGCAAATTTTAATAATATTTGTTCTAACAGAATTTAGTTGCCTTGACAGAAAAACAATTGAGTACCTATTTCATTTTTGAGATATCACTATCAACTTGCTTATGGAACAACCAACTTTCGATTGCACCATCGCATTTAAAATCAAAAAATACGCGAAAAATTATAGTGACATAGGTACCACCTAGGGACAACTGTTTAAGAGTTACAGAACCATTAAGTATAATTCTACAACAGCTAACTTTCTAATTTGAAATTCTAGAAATTTCGTTAAATGAACAAAGTTTAATAATTTTCCGAGCAGAAACTATAACCACTTACCTATCAAAATACTTCGGTGTTCCATTCAAATAAGCAAGTTGATGGTGATATCTCAAAAATGCAATGCTCAGTTGTTTTTCTGCTAGCTTCACGGAATTCTATTTGAAAAATGAGAGTGACAAGAGTTCTGAACAGTCGGAACTCGTACAATACCTACTGCAAGAGTTCCGAACGGTCCATGCTATTTCATATGCGTTAAATACTTCGTTAGTAGAATCGCAGCCAGCAGCGACGGTAGGTAGGGAGGGATCGGATAGAACTGGTAATTTGGTATGCTTAGCCCGGGTAGGATCAGCTCCCGTAGAGGTTACTTTTTTGAGGTTAGGTTCTTACATTATCTTTTTTGCAAAAAATGCGTGTGTCTGGTGCGAGAGGGCAACTAAGGGCTTTGTTTAAAATGCGTATGTCAACTTTCACGTGTGTCTGGTGCGAGAGGGCAACTAAGGGCTTTGTTTAAAATGCGTTCGGAACTCTTGTAGTATTGTACGAGTTCCGACCGTTCGGAACTCTTGTCACTCCCTTGAAAAATTGTTAAACTACCTATGTCCAGTCAAGTACATACCTAAAAAAATTAGCCATTGTATACCAACACCAAACTGTTAAAATCGTTTTGGGAAGATTCTCTGGAAGATCGATATTAGTACTTACACTTAATACATTTATCACTTTATGTGGTCTTGTTTGGGCCAGAAATTCCACTGGCTCCTGAAAAACCACTTAAGAGTAAGAATAGTTCACTGATTACTGAGTACATTCAAAAAAAAATTGGTAAACACCTATATGTAAGGAAAACAATCTATAATCTCACTTCTCACCTACAACCAGATATAAATATACGCCTAAATTTAAATTATAACCTAGCACTACGGTTAACATGTAGATGTAAAGTTAACAGACACAGATTACACCCACTTCTCAGCAAGTTATACTTCTACCATCAATATTTTATTGACCAACTGCTGACATGACATCTGCCAACGTGTGGACAATAACAAGTGTGAAGTTGTAGTCTAAATTTTGCCCGGTCTGTCGTTTGCTCGATATGAAGAAATCCGTTCGGCTGTTTGCCTGTATGTGGTTTGCCCGGTCTGCCGTTATCCTTTTCTGTGCAAAGCCCGATATGTCGTTTTCCTGTCTGCAGTAATACGGGTTCCCGAAAGCAGCATGAACGCCGCGCCGGTACCTACTACTGCAAAACGTGTGACCAATCACGTCATGCTCATAAAGAAGTATAGTGGTAACAGAAATAACTGAAGTCATTGTGTGAAGTTCAGCAAATGCATGAATAGGGGACATAAGTGCCTCCGTCATACGTCAGATTTCCATTCCAAACAAAACAAAAGCACGTGCCATTTGACGTTTATCGATATTATTTACAACGTCTTAAACTATTTTTTGCAATATAATTATAGACGTTTTGCAGTGGAAACAGTTTATTTTCAATTTGTGTGTTGGGCTTACGTGTAAAAACTTAAAAACAACTAGGTACAATTATATTTCAGAGGGTAGGTTAAAACGTCAGAAAGCACGTGGCTTTGTTTTGTTTGGAATGAAAATCTGACGTTTGTGACGTGCCGCTTATGTCGCCCATTAAAATGGCATTTTTCATTAATATTAAAGAAAGAATTCATATCGTCCATATCTAGAGCGACGAGTAATAGTGTGCCTGTGGAATAGGTGTAACGGTGTAAGTTTGAAGTCAGTAGGAGTCTTCTGTAGAGTGGAGTTAAGCGTACCATACGACATACGACCATACCCAAGCGTAATATGATGTTACATTTGTGTCAAGCAGTGATTTTCTAATTAGAAATCACTGGTGTCAAGGTGTTTTAAAAGTCAAAGCTGCCGTGCTGCCGATAAGCAGATATTATTCTGCTTGTATTCTGTGTATCTAGTGCTTTCTGGAAGACTGGGATGGCTACCCTGTTGCCGTCTGATTCTCAGTGTTGCCAACACGAGGAATTTTCCCTTTTTAGGGAATATTTGAGGGTAAAAGATATTTTTTGAAGTTAAAAGGGAATTTTATTTCAAACAGCAACATATAAAAAACAAAGCAATGTGCACAATTTCAAAGGATTATGTAAACAAAAACTGGGTACGTGGTCGCCACACGCGATAGAAGTGAAACTTATCAATGTTATTAGAGGAATGAAAAATTTGTATTGTTCGTATCAAAATAATAATGGGGGAGATAAGTGGCGCGTCACAAACGTCAGATTTTCATTCCAAACAAAACAAAGCCACGTGCTTTCTAACGTTTCAACCTAACCTCTGAAATATAATTATAGTTGTTTTCAAGTTTTTACACGTAAGCCCAACACACAAATTGAAAATAAACTGTTTTCACTGCAAAACGTCTATAATTATATTGCAAAAACTAATTTAAGACGTAGTAAATAATATCGATAAACGTCAAATGGCACGTGCTTTTGTTTTGTTTGAATTGAAAATCTGACGTATGACGGAGGCACTTAGGTCCCCTATAATGAAAGAATAAATCGAATTTTAATGCTTCTAACCAAGCGCTTTGTGGCGTCACGAGAACTAAAACGCTGTGTTCTCGCTTTACTGACGCTTGCCTGAGAGAAACAGCGCGAAGCATGAGAGAGCGTGGCTAAAGTGCGGGGCGTTTGATATTCCCTTTTCTACCAGTCTTCTCAGACTGCTCCCCTCCATTCGTTTCACTTTTCGTGACGCTCGCATTTGCCAACACAGGAACTTACTCTACCAAGGCAAAAGAATTAGTTTCACTTCAAAAATCGTATGTTATACATAGTTTACTCCAGGCGGGTCGCACATTTTCAAAGAACACAAAGATGCGTCGATACATTGCAAACGGAACGGCGGCATCTTAATTATTTCAAACAGATAAGTGGGCAATTTATGACGACCGTCTTTGTTCTTAATGTTTTTCATCTGGAAAGATAAATTTATAACAGGTTAAAAAGCACCACATAAGTGGCGCGTCACAAACGTCAGATTTTAATTCCAAACAAAACAAAGCCACGTGCTTTCTGACGTTTTAACCTAACCTCTGAAATATAATTTATAGTTGTTTTCAAGTTTTTACACAAAGCCCAACACACAAATTGAAAATAAACTGTTTTCACTGCAAAACGTCTATAATTATATTGCAAAAACTAGTTTAAGACGTTGTAAATAATATCGATAAACGTCAAATGACACGTGCTTTTGTTTTGTTTGAATTGAAAATCTGACGTATGACGGAGGCACTTATTTCCTGTATAGGGGACATAAATGCCTTCGTCATACGTCAGATTTTCATTTCAAATAAAACAAAAGCACGTGCCATTTGACGTTTATCGATATTATTTACAACGTCTTAAACTAATTTTTGCAATATAATTATAGACGTTTTGCAGTGAAAACAGTTTATTTTCAATTGAAAACAACTATAATTATATTTCATAGGTTAGGTTAAAACGTCAGAAAGCACGTGGCTTTGTTCTGTTTGGAATGAAAATCTGACGTTTGTGACGCGCCACTTATCTCCCCCATTATTTAAAAGGGAATAGGGGACATAAGTGCTTCCAAACAAAACAAAAGCACGTGCCATTTGACGTTTATCAATATTATTTACAACGTCTTAAACTAGTTTTTGCAATATAATTATAGACGTTTTGCAGTGAAAACAGTTTATTTTCAATTTGTGTTGGGCTTACGTGTAAAAACTCGAAAACAACTATAATTATATTTCAGAGGTTAGGTTAAAACGTCAGAAAGCACGTGGCTTTGTTTTGTTTGGAATGAAAATCTGACGTTTGTGACGCGCCACTTATGTCGCCCATTATTTAAAAGGGAATTTTAAACCGGAAAAGGGAATTTTCAGCATGTACGGAGGGAAACCTGTTCAGAAACAGTTGGCTACGCAGCTGATTCTCTGTCAGTGTCAATTTATTTTTTTTGTAAACGTCAGTCAGCTGTCATCACAAGTTAAAGTTCAGATCTCGTGTGCTGACATTACCTAAAAAGTTTATTAATGTTTTAACTGTCGCCTACAAGTTTTTGAAAATATAGTTAAAAGTAAACTATATATCTCGGTTAGGTTAAAAGACCTAATAGCTCTGTTACCAAAATGCGGTGTCGTTATCCTTAAGTTAGGGACGTAGTCTGTTAAATTTCAATTGTGATACTATGGAAATGGACAGAAGCTTTTTAATCTTTATTTTAAGTTTCCTTCTTGATCGCTGTTTTGGTACAATCCATAAACTGCAAATAACAGTGAGTATTTTTTGTAAATCTTCATTTCTACACTCAGAGTATTCTGTTTTCTAGAATGATGCACGGAAGTATATAGCTTTGAGTACATTTGGATATTACCAAGGAGGTATTTTAGATGTTCATCTGCGTGACTTTAGAGCAACACCATTTAATGATTCAGATCTCGTAAGTATGAGTTAATACTTAAAAGTATTTTTTATGCTAGTCGGTGGTGGTTTGGCAGGGTCGGCCGTACTAAAGCTATTCATTAATAGGGGATGTTATCCGAAAGGGCGTACTTGTCTGTTGCTACTTTTTGGTGGAGTTAATGCCCGCGTAAATTATAAGTTTTGGCGAAATTCCCTTTACGTACAAGGTTGCTTTTAAAGATCATCTGGACTTTCATTATTTTTTTATATTTAATAGTTACCAAGTTCTATTGATATACAGAACGTCACTATCCCGGCAATGAAGTAGTGTCGGGGGCAAATTTGAAATTTTATCAGGCCACTGTAATTTTCACTTGGGCCAAATAATCTGATTATCAGCTTGGAGATTATAAAATGCGTGTTTCCCTGCAAATTTCTAAAAATTATTTTCTAATGGTATTGTATTTTTGCAGTTTGGATTTAGTTTAGATCGAACTCGAAATGATGAAATGAAGGCTTACCTTGATAGTCATCAAGATATATGCCTTTTGGAAGATCCAATAAATAATCACCATAATGCATCTTTAATTATATATTTCTTATTTGACCTTAAGAAAAAGATGTGAGTATTTGTTTAATAAATTGAAAATATATTTACAAATTAACCCTTATCTGCATGATGGTAAATCCAAAAACATCTATATTTTGTTTATTTTTTTAAATGAGAAATGCCAAATAATTTGATATTTTTTGTCTATCATTTACGGTCTGTTCATAACTTGATTTCTTATGAAACATGGTTACTTAGTCATTGTGCACATTTTGGGGAACATTGGTAGCCCTAAACAGTGTCGCCAACCCTTCAATACAAAGAAACCCGGTCAATGTTGCTAAAAAATCTGTAGAAATCCGTAGGCGGTAAAATCAAATCCGTGTAGAAATCAGTATTACTGGGTAAAATGTCGATTTGGAAGAACTATAGTTATGGTTGAAATCTTTTATTGTACCTTTCACCTTACGTCCGTCGCCGAGTTTATCACATTTGCTTAAACGGATTAAAAAGACTTGCATAATAGTTCGAACGGACAACATAAAAACCACCTGTTATCTGCCACAGGCCACAGGCAATACATGCCAATGGTGTCCACAGGTAAGGATTGAGAGATATTGATGCTGTTTAATCACTAAAAGCCAATTTTGTCTTTATGTCGATATGAAAAGCAAATGATAAAAATAAATTGTGCATTGGGGTTCCAAAATCCGTAGAATATTGTTGCTTATTGGAGAATCCGTATGCAGCTACTGAAATCCGTATATCTATGGATAAATCCGTAAGATCGGCAACGTTGGCCCTAGATAAATCAAGTAATGTAGATAGGGAACTGCCATGTAACATTTTGAAGCCCAGTTCATAAAAGACATCTGGTATCCACTGTCTCCTATTTTTATGTCAATAAAGTAGAAAACTGCTTTCCGGCTTTTAGCTTCACCTATTACAGGAATGATTTAACACTGGTAAATAATTTCTTGCTACATTATAACAGTAATTACGCAGGTTCTTGAAATTTTCCAAACTTTAGTCAAGAATTTAAAGAAATTGCATAATAATTACTGGTGTGGTTAATAAGAAAATAAGTTGTTATAAAACACATTAAATATGATTAAAATTGATTGAAGATACATATTATTTGAAATCACATTTATAATAATTCCATTAACTATAAATTTTAAGCAAGAGAGCCAAAAATAAAAAAAAATATTTAAATTAATGTTTTTTTTCCAAAAACAATATTCATATTATTAATGCCAAATAATACAAATAGTGATATCGCGGATCAACTTTTAATAAAACGCCGGGTACCGAATACTCTGTGAAATTATTTAACCGAATATCGGATATCAGTAACTGGGTACCAGAAAATTGGGTAGCTGGCTATTGAATACCGGGTACTGCAGTGCCCGAGTACACCCGAACATTTCCAATTTCCCAATTTACATTGGGATTGTCCGACTATGAAAATATAGACAAGGTGGTGCGCAACTTTTGGAACACTTATATTATCTTGTAAAACATTAACAATGAAACATTGGAGCATATTTATTTATTTATTTATTTTGATTTTTTTCAGAATGAGTTTAAAGTGTAGCCCAAAGTTTGGAAATACTGTACATCTTTACAGAAATGTTTCTGAAATTCCATCAGCATTTTCTCCTAGGCAAGTACATGAAGATCCTTGTGGTAAACTGCACTTTGACATACAAACGAAAGTTGTACAAGGTCACACGTATTTCAATACCAGCGTAAGTTTCCTTTATTTATAAGAAAGAAATCAATATTATCATCCACATCACCACTGATCTTGTAAATTGCAAAGTTTTATGCATGCCTGAATTTTTATTTTTGATGAAGAAATAATTAGTGTACTGATTTTTTTTTTGACTTGAAATAAAAATACGAACCGATTCCTTGGATGTCAGTTATTTTAAATTTTGATTATTATCATTTTAACGAATGGTGATGTGTTTGGTCATCAAATTTTAAGATATATTCTGCCCCAAAGTGTTCTATACGCAGGGTGTATCAAAAGTGTCGGACCAACTCTGAGGTGGTGACAGAGGACATCAACAGTAACCCAAAAATACAAAATACATTTTTCTAAATGACTTAGATTCTGAGATATACTTAAGCTTTTAAAAATGTCACAAATAGGTAACTTGTCAGTGGAGTCAACAGAAAGTTGAGCAGAAAATACCCAAAATATGATGCTGCTGACATTGTCAATTATGATGCAAAGGTAAAGTGAATAATTTGAAACCTTAACGACCGTTTCTAGTGCATGCCAGTGTTGCCTATTTTAATTCTTTGTTTAACTTGGCTTATCTGCATTATCACAAACATGTTTGTGATTTTTATCAATGGAGAATAATATGTATCATAAAATCTACTGTTTCAGTCCAATAATGTATAAAACGCATGGACTGAATTTATAAGTCTGGTTTTTCAAAGAAACCAACACTGGATTAAGTCTGACACTGGCTTCGTTATTATGATACCGGCTTTCTGATTAGTTCTATCGTAGCAACGGAGCAGGTGTCAGACTTAATCCGGTGTTGGTTTCTTTGAAAAACCGGGTCATAGAAATCTCATTCAAAGATTAAATGCTTCAAAAGCTATATACAGTGCCCGTCTAAAGTCCGTTCCCCCCCTACTAATTTTTGAACCATTTGAGATACATCCGTGAAATTCGGTACAAGGTAGTCACAGGTCACAAGATATTTATGACGTATTAATGACAGCTGTCAGTCTCAAGATGGCGGTCGGACGCCATTTTGAAAAAATATTTTAAACGGGAAGGACGGTCATGTGACACCTCGTTTTAAAGGTCTTATCGAGTGCAATATCATACTAAAATATGGCGTCGATACCTGAAAACGTTACAAAATGGTGGCTAATCAAATTTCTAAATAACCATGAATGTTGCTCTCAATCACGTTTGTATTAGAAACAAAATTCGTTGTCGCGATAACATCTTGTTTTCTACTTGTCAAATGTGGCATGTTTAGTTCCTTCATTTAGGAAAAGTGTGACCACGGCCCGTAGCTTGGACGATAAATTTGAAGCGGTTTTGATTTTTGGAGAAGCTGGAAGAAATTACCATCTAGCGGTAGTTTTTCCTTAATAAACTCTCTTTTCTCCTCTTATTGGTCGACTTCATTAAGAGATTTCACTTCAAATTAGAATAAAATTTCGTTAGAAAAATGTTAAAATTTAAAAATTGAACAAAAGACATCGACGCCATGTTTTAGTATGATATTGCATTCGACAAGACCTTTAAAACGAGGTGTCACATGACCCTCCCTCCCATTTAAAATTTTGTTTCAAAATGGCGCCCGACCGCCATCTTGAGACTGACAGATGCCATTGTTACGTCAAAAAATATATTGTGACCTGTGATTACCTTGTGCCGAATTTCATTGATGTACCTCAAATGGTTCAAAAATTAGTAGGGGGGGAACGGACTTTAGACGGGCACTGTATATCTCTTGAATGCAGACTCGCAAAATAATTTTCTTTGCATTTTTGGGCTACCGTTGATGTCCTCTATCACCACCTCAGAGTTTGTCTGTCACTTTTGATACATCCTGTATGTATTGGACTGATGGTGCTTAAACTTATTTATGATATTGATCCAACTGTGCAGGACCTGTCGCTTATTGAATATTCAAATATGAAAACTAATAAACAAGTGAAAAAAGTTCAATCAACATAGGTCCACATTGTTAACCGCTTCAAGGATATGAACTATTTTCAGCATCAGTAAGTTAGTGCACTTTGTTTATTGCACTACTACAAAACAAATGGTGTTGTGATGTCGAATGCATTTTATTATAAAATAGGTTTTCCATCTGTGCTGCTGGACACAAGCTTTGCATCTTTTTATAAAGGCATTTCAAGTTTGAATCAAATAATCTGACAGGCATGTTTTAGTGCCGTTACATATTAACGCAGATGCTCTGCGTTCCGTGCAACGTGCGCGGTAACCGCCTCCATGTCTGTTGTTTTCATAGTTTGCGCGTTTGCTAGCGCGGTGTGCGGGAGATCTTGCAGTTGACATTTTGAATGCAAGCACGTCATGGTGAATTCCCTGCAGTTAAAGGCTGTCGCAGCCTATTATATTTACAAAAAAAGAAAGTCTACGAGCCAGAGAAAGTTTTGGGTACACCCGATTGTATTTGTTTTTTTCCAATAATGTGACACCATTGCTTGATAAATTTGTTTAAAAATGCACGATAGAAATATATATAGTTGTAAATTACATATAAAGTGTTGTTATATACAGGCTATCCCACGACGACTTTACACGATCTGCATATAGAAAAGTATATATAGTAGAATTACACAAATTTGCACAAATAGGTATATGAGGATGCTCAATTCGACAAAAATATTTTTGACTTTCTGTGACTTCCGGTTATACCGGAAATAGACACCAACTTCCTTATTTTAAATGGAATGCCCACATTTTTATTACGGATTTAAATTTTTGGTAGAATTTTAAGGTCGCCTTATGCAAAACATCATAATGTGTAAAGTGCACCCTCTTCAAGATACATATATATTTTTCTATATTCAGATCGTGTAAGGTCGTCTTGGGATACCTTGTACAGCTTGCACTGTCTTGTATCAGTGTTGAGTTTTTGCAAAATTCTAAAACATAAATCATTATGAAATGGATAGCTATACTTGAAAAACTGCTTCAAAATTAATTTGTTTTAGTTCTTGCACATAAACTATTTTATGTAATTTGGAGATCTAGGATTATTTTCAAAAAGGCCACCTTGTCTGCGGTTGATTCTGTTCTCCTTGTTTATAACGTTCTTCGCGCGAAATGTCCGCTTGTTGTTTGTGCAAGCTTCAACTTGTTCGTGGGTAATTTAATGAAGCGGATGGACCGTGTCGCGAAGGGGCTGCGCGGTCGCTCCTCCACCTTGCGGACCATCCGCGCAACTGTGAAAGCCCTAATTACGATAAGGAAACCGTCCGCGCGCGTAGCGTGGAGCGCAGAACGTCCGCGTTAATGTGTAACGGCACTAACTCCTTTTGTAATTCATTATCGATTGAAATTAAATAAATCAGGCTTCAAAAGTTCCCAATCAAAAAGTTCCCAAAAAAAAAAATGGCATTAATTAAAGGGACTGAATTGTAGCTCTGATTCAAGTAAAACCTATCATTTAGTGGTACATCCTTAGGCAAGAGAATTAATATAGATGACTAACTAACTGTTTCTCCCACTTTCTTTTCGATAGTACTGGACCCCACCACAGTTGGGCGTTAGAAGTTATTAGGCAATTTTTAGTGAACTCATTACCAGAAACAGGTAGACGATCTTTAGAGGGTGAATTATTGCCTAGCAAAACCATACCGGTTTTTAATAATTTATCATAACTAAAATACAACACAATATCTGCTAGGTACTTAAATAACACAAAAATATTTTGTGTAACTTATTACTTTAAGACGTATTAACAGAAACAAGAAAAACACAATACTTCGTTATATAAAACTACACAACTGTCAAATTTTCATTTCCTTCTTATTCCGTTTGCCTTGTTACAAGCCCCCGCTTTTAAGATGGGTATGTGTGCAGGGGGACTAGCAACTAAGACTCTTAGGTGTATCTCTCTTACGGCTTTTAGACTCCTTACAATAAACTCTCTGAGACAGTTAATATATATATATTTATTTACGAAAAAGACAATAAATGTTGTATTTGAATAATATAGGCATTTTCTTCTTTATTCAAACTCTGCTCCCATTTCTTCCCCGAATATGGCAACCAGTTTTCTTTGCACGTGGGGGGCGTAGGTCACCTTCCGCGGGCTGGCCGGGTATAGCCACCCTCTCCCGGGGGTGGTCGGGACGAACGGCCGGCGGGCTGCTTGACGTGGAGGCGTACCAGGGCTCTTAGTTGGATAATGCCACCCGCGGCCGGGAGTGAATGGAACCCTGGGTGCGCCCGGCGGAGTGTAGCTCTTCTCGGTTGCGGGCCTGGAGCTGGAGGGCTTCGCCGTGGGGGTCCCGGGTAGGGTGGAGCTTGTCGGCGCCCGGCCTTCCTTCATGAACGGTGGTGTCCAGGAGTGGTGTTGCCCTCGAGGATGGCTCGGGACCGGTGCTGTGGTTAGCTACGGGGTGTAGCTGCAGCGAGTGCCTCCTGGGAGAGGCTGGTTGATAGGGGCCCCCCAAAGGAGACGTGAAGGCGGCGGCGGAGCTACCCAGGTCCTGCTGACAGCGGATGTATGGCTGAGCTGCCTGGTCCTGCTGGCGGTGGAGACTGACCCTCGGGACGGGGCGGCGGCCAGGTCCTGGTGACAGCGGTTGGAGGACTGAACGGCCTGGTCCTGCTGGTGGCGGGTACTGCCCCTCGGGACAGGTCCCGGTGACAGCGGTTGGAGGACTAGGCTGCCTGGTCCTGGTGACGGCAGTTGGAGGGCTGGACTGCCGGGTCCTGCTGGTGGTGGCGGCTGGGCTGTTCAAGTCCGGCTGGTGGTGGTCCTGGTGGTCCTGGTGGTCCTGGTGGTCCTGGAGGCCTTGGTGGTCCTGGAGGCCTTGGTGGTCCTGGAGGCTGGCGATGGCGGTGTGGAGACTCTCGGACTGAGAGTCACTTTATTCAGATTTTTGGCCAGTATTTAAATGAAAATCGTGGGCTTGTCAGGGGGACAAGGCGTGCGGTGTAAGCCAAGCCCCTAATGTCATGGAATTTCCCCAAGAAGTTTTTGTAAAATAAGTAACTTTTGCTTTTCGTAAAGGGCTCTACGAATAGCAAAGATAGAACATGGCTTAGACAGCCGAATAAGTGAGATAAAAATTGCCCTTGTGGCCTCTGAAGATTTCATATTTTTTTAACGAAAATTCAAGTTAAAATTTGTCTGCCGTAAAATGGACATACGTTGTGCCTTTTAGGCTGTGTGAAAATCAAATAGGTGGTTGTTTAGAATGTCTGCACTAGCTTGACATGATATGAGTTCTGGGGACAAATTTTAAGGTAAAAGTTGCACAAAGACCTACTTGACAGTTTTTCGAAGATCAAGAAGACGGAGTAGGCAGTGTGTTTGCATTTCTTGGTTTAATTTCCTGGCTGCGGGGGTGGCTGCGAGACGGAAGATAAAATTCGTGTGTGAGACGGAGAGGACTGCTAAGCTCCGTATGCAGAATTTGGGGTGGCGGGCCATGTGTTTCCACTTGAAGGCGTGTCGCCGCTAAGTCGCTGTAGCCGAGGCTGACTGAACTGAATTTTGTTACTTAAAACGAAAATAATATTATGAGAAATCTTAAAATATAACTTGGAAATCACAATTGCGATGCTTTGCAATTGTGTTACTAAGAACGAGCCTAATATTACGAAAACTACTTATATTGGAAAATAATTAGAACCCACAATTACGATGATTGGCAATTGTGTTATTAAAAATAATTGAATTAATACTAGGAGTTAACGAAAAGAATTATTAAAATAAGTTTGAGCGCATAATTGCGATAATTTGCAATTGTGCGTGACAGCGTTTCACGACTCAGATTGTCACAACTATAATTTTGAAAGATGTGGACAATTGCAGTTGCCCACTTCTTATTTTTGCTCTCCTGTAAAATTGTCTGAGAATTAATTACACCTGTCTGTAGTTCATGATTTCTTAAATGATTCTAGTTCAAGTTGTTTAAGATAATTTTTGTGTAAACTTAAAATTTTTCGAGTTGCCAGCGTGAAAACTAATAACTTTATTTTTTCTTTTAGTTTGCTATGCTTGTTGCCAGTATTGAAGAGGAAGGTTCATACAATTTGTACTTTCACAGTTGCCAAAATTATAAAGAAGGACATGAAGTTACATTCGATTTTACAGTCGAAATAACTGAGCAAAATATAAGCAGTTATTTATCTGCTGGTGAGATGCCATTACCTGCACTTTATTGTACAATGGCTATGCTATTTTTGCTTTCTGGAATGTTCTGGGTGTTTATATTAAAGCAATCGAGGCACCCAGTATTTAAAATACACTACTTAATGGCAGTCCTTGTATTTCTGAAATCAATATCATTGGCATTTCATGGAGTGAATTACCATTATATTGAGTACCAAGGTGTACATTTGGCTACTTGGGCTATTTTGTTTTATATAGCAAATTTACTTAAAGGAGCATTGCTTTTCGTTACTCTAGTTCTTATCGGAACAGGTTGGACATTTATAAAACATGTGTTAGCACCAAGAGATAAACGTCTATTTATGACAATCATTCCATTACAAGTATTAGCGAACGTAGCAGAAATAATACTTGCAGAAAGTGAAAAAGGTTCTCGAGAATATTACACTTGGCGCTATGTATTTGTTTTCGTTGACTTATTGTGTTGTGGATGCATCATGTTCCCAGTTATATGGTCAATAAGACATCTTCAAGAAGCGTCTGGTACTGATGGCAAAGCTGCATTAAATTTAAGAAAATTGGAGTTATTCAAACATTTCTACATGATGATTCTGTGTTATATTTACTTTACTCGCATGATTGTGATTTTAATGACGATTGCCGTTCCATTTCAATACATCTGGGTGAATGAAATGTTTCGAGAAATGGCTACATATGTGTTTTTTGTATTGACTGGTTACAAATTTAGACCTGCGTCTCAAAATCCCTATTTTTCTATAAACGATGATGATGATGAAGATGAGGATCTTGTGTAAGTAGTTTCACTAATTTAATCATAATTTTAGTAAAAATTCTCTAACTCAAACTTCCATAAACCCAAAATTTTCTGAAAGTCAAAATTTTTCCAGTTTCTATGAATATACATATTTTAATAATTACCTCAAATTTCTATAAATTGAAAGATTCTCTAGGTTGAAAAAGAATTACTGGGCTTAGGGCAGATTAGTCTCTCCGACTCAAATTTTCGATAAGATTGACCATTTTACGATCCTCTCGAGATGAAATAATTGTTTTTTTGGTAAAGATCTGGGACACTGTATGGCTTGACTGCAGTTGCAGTTATTTCATCAGCTATGTATAAGGCATGAGGGTTTGGAACTTGCAGTGCTGCTGAAATAATTTGAATTTTCTCAAAATGACATTTTTTTTAAATTTGGGAATTCGAAATAGAGAAGTTTGACTACATTATAAATATCTATTGTATTTAGTCCGGGTTCTTGTAGTCTGAATATACAGGGTGTTCATGAAATAAGTAGCACAATTGCTACCAGTGAATCTAGAGGTCGAAATAGGTCGATTGAACCAAACTTACCTTTATCCAAAGTTGCACCTGTGCGAAGTTATAGCCTCTCAAAAGTTTATGTGCGTAATTTCTTTATGTAACCAGTAAGCGTGCTCGGCTGGATTCGGGCAAACTGAAGTGTTATAAATCAAAAAATTAACTGTTTTCTTGGGATGTGATTTTCTTATCTGACGGAACACCAGACACACAGATTCTGAGCTGTAAAACTTTAAAAATAAATTCGGAGTTAACGCAAAAAACAGCAACAAACGATAAAATCGGCAACAAACTAAGTTTGATCTGCGGATATCTCGATTACAGGGCCAGCGCATTAGCCATCCCGATGTGCGTGGAGGAAGTTGCCTGACACCTTCAAATTAACATAGAAATAGTTAGAACACGTGTTGCAGTGGAAGAGTTGGCCCGAATTTAGCCGAACGAGGCCCCATAACGCATACTGGTTGCATAAAGAAATTTTGCATATTATGTTGCACCACAGACATCACCATGTCTGTGTTCCACGTTCCACCCATTTGCCATAATTGTACAGTTCATGAAAAGGTTCATTTCGCGAAGTGTTAGAAAACAAACAACTCTTTCATGACAGAAACTGTATTCGGACATCCACTTCATGAAATGCACAATCACAGCATGTGCTACATGAAATGGTGTATTTTATAGGTTCCTTGTTGAGAGACGTTACATTTTTTTAACAGACATTACTTTGCTTTAATTCTTTAAATATTCAGTTAATCAGTCCTGTGCCGCATAAAAATGCCAGAGGGGCCGCATGTGGCCTGGGGGCCAGTTTGCACGGACCTGCTCTACACTCTAAATTTAAATTTGGTTACCGATTGTGGGGCCCTTAACTAACACCCCATCATCAGACTGACCAAGAGCTACATAAACAGGATACAATAGAGATACAAACGAGGGGTTTACCGCTAAGGAAATGGTTGGGACAGGGTTAAGAAATAGTATTTCCAAAATGGTGAGAAATGGTGGAAATGGTGCAGAAATACTACGAAATAGTCCAGAAATAGTTTTCTTACTCAGAAATAGTAGGAAATACCCAGGAAATGGTAAAGAAATGGTGGAAATATTCAAAGAAATACTGGAAATAGTCTGAGAAATACTGGAAATACTCAGGGAAATACTGGAAATAGTAAGGGAAATACATAGGAAGTACTGGAAATAGTCGACCGATATTTATAAAACTTTCTACTCCCTCTTCGCGCCAAACGTACTAGTATTAGTAAAAACATTGGCCGGTAGGCCGGTCGAGTTCTCCGCGGCGCAGAAGCAATATGAGGCCACAGTAGACGGCCAATAGCGTGACTTCGACTTGACTCACTTGTTGGCACGTGAACAATATGTAATAAGTTTCTTCTGTAGCAACAGTGAGTGGTAGGGTCATGGTGAGCATTCAAAGCAAATAAAAAATCGAGTAAAAAATGGTATGAACTTTATACCTACAAGTATTCCTGGATTTATTATTTAATGTAAATTGATAGTTGCCATCCTATTTTAAACTCTGAAAAATATTTGTAAATATCCCCGCAAATAGTATGATCGGTACCAAAATTCATATAAAAACGGATAACAATTTTTGGAAGTGAAGAGCTTTATAAGTGGAGGTTTTAACGATAGACTTTTATATTATTTTAGTTAGGTACGCGTAGGTACATATACACTGTTCAACAAAATGAAATTTTAGGTATACCGCGAGGTATACTGTCATTTTTACTCGCTTTTTATGCAATTTGTGGACCTATAATTTAAGAAATAGCATTGGACAAGATCGATGTGGGGTGAATTAAACTGAGCCCGAAATTGAGGGGTAATATAGAAGATAATATTAACTACCGTGTCCAAGACCTTGTCACATAATTATGTTTGGAATCTTTCAAATGTTGGAACTCTTGGGAGCGAATATGAACCTCGATATAAACGAATAATGTTAAATTGATAAATTCCGTTTTGATTGATTAAAGTTATGTAATATCTCGGGACTTTGCCCTGATTTGCCGGCTTTTCAGTATCTACTTTGGTCATCTAGAATTGTCGGTATTTAACTGTGGTGACCATTCGCGAATTGCAAGAATATCTAGCATTTTTTGAATACATACTCGAACACATGTCATTTTAGTTATTGTAAATATCGGTAATCATGTTATGTAGGTCTCGATTTAGACACGGCGCCGGCGCCGGCGGCGGCGCGAGAGATGACATACAATAGCATTGTTATTATGTTTATTGTTTTCGCATTTTTATGAAAACCACGACCGTGGGGGCTAAAATTTCAGTTAATTATACAAGGAAGGGAAATTAAGTTTTATCAATTGAGTAACATAACTAGTAAGCAATACTTAAATATTAATTAGAGAGGTTATGAAACACACATCCAAACTAGGGAAGAGTTCCTAACGCATCATGCATACAATGTATGCATGATGCGTTAGGAACACTTAATTTTGGATACCCCGTATATGACATATCCAAAATTAAGTGTCCACAATTGCTAACTTCGTTATTATTGCACGTTCAAGGTCGGTTAAATGGGCAAAGAATTAGTGTTTTTCGTGAAGAATAAGATGGTGAAAACAAAAAAAACAATCGAACATCGCATTTTCGAGATATTCACATAAAATAAACGATAATTTTTTAAATGGGACAACATGTATATTTTTGCACATTTAAACAGAGTATAAAATTGTGTACATGAACATCTATTTGAAAATTAAAAATAACTTGACTTTTGCAGCATAAAGAATGCCCCAGTATCGAGCCCAGTGTATCACATCAGGTAGGCCATGAAACTAATTTTGCGTCATAATTATTGTCGACGGGTGTTAACAGTATTTGATTGTTATTTTACTACTTATTTGCGAATTTTAAACATGGGAGCCAACCAAATTTGTTTTATGGACTACCTAACGTGAGACCTAACGTGATACCAGCGTCAGCGGGCTGTTTTGATCCTTCAAAACGAGCTTCAAAAGCCATGTTATTTTTAATTTTGAGATAGTTGTTCCATAAGACTTTTTTATTCGGACTTTTATTTTCTTTCAACACTTACAGAAATATATAGGGCGTTCCATTTAAAACATTGCTGTTTGTGTGAATATCGCGAAAATGTGATGTTCACCATATTGTTCGTAATAAGAAATACTAATTCCTCGACTAATTCTTTGCCCATTTAACCAACCTCGTAGGTCCAATATTAACAAAGTTAACAATGGTACGCACTTAATTTTGGACACCCTGACAATTCTTAAAGAAAATGGGCGTTATACTTCAAAATTTCATAAATTGTATAGGGGTTATTTTTCAAGTGACGTTTATAATCGTTTATATCGTGACACATTTGTTTTACAACACAAAAATTAAATGTGCAGTAAATTATTTCACAAGAAGAAAATAGATAATGTATGCTATTTTTGTAATAGTAAAAGACGAGGTAAAAGGTACGAATTGAATGAAACTGTAAAAAATACTCGGGAACACTGGAAATACTTGGAAATGGTGAAGAAATACTCGGAAATGGTAAAGAAATACTAGGAAATGGTAAAGAAATACTGGGAAATACTCTGGAAATACTTAGAAATAGTAAGAAATGGTGAAGAAATACTAAGGAATAGTTAAGAAATACTAAGAAATAGTGAGGAAATAGTAGGAAATAGTAAGAAATTGCAAGGAAATAGTAAGAAATAGTAAGGGCATATTTGGAAATGGGAAATACTTGGGACAGATTTTTTCCTAGTGGTAAACCCCTCGGATACAAACCATCAGAATCTTAAGACTATACTTACAGTGATAAATTTGAAAACCACCCAAAGAGCAGAGACCACATGAGCTTCTTAGCAAAGAGGGCAAAAATGAGCACTATAGGGATTGTCCTTTTGCTTATCTGTCTTTTTTAATTCTTGTGTCTGTGTCTAATTTTGGTGGTGTATTATTTGCTATACAGCGAAGAAACTTCTATCCAAAATACTAGAGGCTAGATAAATTTGAGGCCTGATCTAGAAGCGTCTAAACTAAGAAACCCTTAACACGTTCACGACCGCCTATACTTGAAAGAACATTACCCAAAACCAATACATTGTTTTTTGCACTTCATGGCATTTAGCAAGAATTTTTATTCTTTATGGTTAATTTTATTGATATTTGATATACAAAATGCTTTTTGGATTTCAATTTTTAGTGATACAAAAGTAATTGTTACTTTACTTATAATAAAACATCCCAAAATCCACAAAAGAACAATAAAACACCCCAGTACACACTCTTGACGGCTGCTATTTATTTTATAGGTTATGGGTTTAAAAGCCAGTGTTTCTCAAACCCATGTGTGCCACACTGCCACACATCCCGCCACACTACCTCCAATTTTTATAGATCTAATACAGACTATGAAACAGCTGTCCCATTTTGAATTGCATAATACCGTTGGCACAGATATGCGCCGTCGGTTTAGTTCAAAAACTGACTGGCACATTTATGTGCCAAACGGTCGTGAACATGTTAAAAGAATAAAAGCACTATAAGTCAAATAACTAGCAAAGAAAGTGGAACTTACCCCAATTCAAATTATTGGAGGCTTGAATAACTATTATGCAATTTACGCCAACTGACAAATAAACCTTTTTCTAAGGTATCAAAGAATCTTTCGAAATACTATAAAGATTTCCGATAATATCTAACCTTTTGGCAAAATCCGGACAAAATCAGGGGACATAAACTAGTCCAAAACCAAGAGAGCCAGGTCATCAGCAGTGCGTATTCAAGCGTGATCAAAATGGTACTGGCGAGTCAAAACTTGTAGAAAAATCTCGAAGCAATTCGAAAATACGACGTAATTTCCAAGAAGAGCTATCTGACGGGGTCGATCGAGAATTCTAACGGAGAGATCTATAATATGCTAAGCCTTTACAGAAAACTGCAATAAGATAATCCAGGATATAAAGCAACGTGCAACGTGTGGGCTATTTTAAATAACGAATTCTAAGGCATAACCTAGGGAGTTTTTTGGGTTCAATAATCAATCAATCAATAATCAATAATTCAATAATTAATAACTAAATAAATCAATAAATACCTACCTGTATTCAATGTAGATTAATTATTATTGTCGTCTGATTTATGGAAAGGGTGCATGTACAGGTAAAATCACCTTACTTTTTATGCACGTCACAAAATGTAACGATTGAGAGTCGCCTTACGTAAAATGACAAGTCATATAAATTGAATGTGCTAAAAAAGAATAAAGAAATATTTGAATGTCTAAACACAACACTATTTTTTGCGTGATTGCCGCTTAATCTGTTGACGTTTCCCGGTTGACTTGACAGCTGATATTCTGAAAGCGTCAAGTTTCGTTAACTTTTGTTGTTTTTGGTGTTTCAAACCCTTGTTTTCTTTGTTCATCAACTTTTGCGGTAAAAATCTGTTCTCTTGAGAACTAAAATAGTGCTCCTGGTTATTTATTATCGGTGTTGTTATTGTAGGTAGGATTTGTAGATTTAGAAAAAGCCTTCGACAACGTAAAATGGGGGAAGATGTTCGAAGTGCTGAGAAAGGTAGGGATGAAATACAGGGACAGAAGAATAATACATAATCTCTACAAAGAGCAAAAGGCAGTTATAGAATGTGAGCAGGAACGAAGGGAAGTAGATATCCGGAAGGGAGTGAGACAGGGATGTGCATTGTCACCTCTAGTTTTCAACTTATATATCGAAGATGCGATTAATATTGTTAAGGAAAGAACAGCCTCAGGGATCAATGTACAGGGCCAAACTATTAATATGCTCAGATTTGCGGATGATATAGCAGTGTTAGCATCTAGCAAAGAAGAATTAGGAGCGGCTTTGAATGAAATGGAAGCAGTTTTGACACAGGGCTACGGCATGAAAATCAATAAAAAGAAAACTAAAATTTTGGTATGTAGATGGAGTGAAAATAGAACTAAAATTGAAATACAAATAGGAAATGAGAAGATAGAGGAGGTCGCGGATTTCTGCTACTTAGGAAGTAAAATAACCCAAGACGGTAGGAGCACTAAAGATATAAAACAAAGAATGGCGCAGGGCCGAGTTGCGTTTAACAAAAAGAAACAACTGTTATGTTCGAGAACGGTTAATATAGAGACTAGGAAGAGACTCTTAAAGTCGTATGTATGGAGTACGGCATTATACGGGTGCGAAACTTGGACAATAGGAGAAGCGGATAGGAAAAGAGTAGAAGCGTTTGAACTGTGGTGTTACAGACGCATGATGAAGATACCGTGGATAGATAAGGTTAGCAATAGGGAAGTATTAGAAAGAGTTGGGGAAAGGCGAAAGGTATGGAAAACAATAAAGAGTAGGAGAGATAGGATGGTAGGACACCTTCTAAGACACGAAGGAATAGTTCGCGACATACTAGAGTCAGAGATAGGAATAAAAAGAGGTAGGGGTAGGCCTAGATTAGACTACTGCTCTCAAATAGTTAGGGATGTAGGATGTTCTACTTTTAGGGAAATGCGTAGGTTAGCTCAGGATAGAAAAGAATGGAGGTACGCGTCCAACCAGTCTTCGGACTGAGAACCTTATGATGATGTTGTTATTGTTGGTATAATGCCCAAGTTCTTAAACAGTCGGTGTAAGGAGCTTGTAGTGTCCCTTATCAACTATTTTGAAAGAGAATTGGAAAATAATGGACCCTTATTACCATTGAATTCAGTTAGAGGTAAATTGAATTTTAATATTTTGGAATTGAGTGAGTACCATAAACTCTTGTGGCAACAGTGCTGATATGAAGCCGGTGACGTGCATAAAAAGTAAGGTGATTTTAACTATACAGTGTGTTCAACGAGGAATGCGACAGTGCAATATCTCGGTGAAGATTTTAAAATTGTGAAAATGTTTTACTAAACCTCAGTCAGGGGGACATATTTTATTGCAAAAAAAAAATAGAATTCCATCCATCATTGCTAGATGGCGCTATCTGACTTTAATTTTTTAAATAGAATGACATACTTTTGGTCGCATTTTTGGATTCTATAACATATTTGTGATAACTTTTATTAAAACTTCTACCAACCTATGTCTTTTAGTTTCCGAGAAAAAAATTATTTTCAAAATTTTAAGACGAAAACATGTTTTCAAGAAACCGCATTGACACTTGAGTGGATAGAGATAAATAAATAAATTTTATATTAAATGATAGAGAAAGTACTGTCTTTTTCCACAAAAATACTGATATTCGATTTTTTTATACGTGGTGCTTCCAATAGTTACTTTCACTTACGTTAAACTAACACACTTTATTTATTTTATTGCCATTAAAACAATTTAAGTAAAATTAAACAATATCAAAATTAAAATGAGCCTACAAATTAAATTAAATGTTCAAATGTTTCTCCATCATTTTCAACACATTTTTCATACCGCTTAATTAATGTAGCACTAGTTACCGCGTTCAACGTTTCACGTGATATGCTCGCACATAATTTATTATAAAAATTGAAAAAGTACAAAAGATATTCAGAACTGAAATCTCAATTGTGAGAAACTTCAATAGACATTTTGATTTCATGGCATGCTAAATTTTTGTTAAATTTTTGATACATGGTTCTTTCAATGACTTTACTACTTTTTCAATGTATGTACAGCGTTGTTGAATTATTTCAGTGTTATCTGCATTATGTTTGTGAAAAAAACATATTTTGTCTGTCATTTCGTAAAATATTTGTTAATTTATCTCTATCCACTCAAGTGTCAAAGCGATTTCTTGAAAACATGTTCTCGTCTTAAAATTTTGAAAATAATTTTTTTCTCGGAAGCTGAAAGACATAGGTTGGTAAAAGTTTTAATAAAAGTTATCACAAATATGTTATAGAATCCAAAAATGCGACCAAAAGTATGTCATTCCATTTAAAAAATTAAAGTCAGATAGCGCCACCTAGCAATATGATGGATAGAATTATATTTTTTTTGCTACAAAATATGCCCTCCTGACTGAGGTTTATTAAAATATTTTCACAATTTTAAAATCTTCACCCGTTTCCGAGATATTGCACTCTCCCATTCCTCGTTGAACACGCTGTATACTGAAAAATTACGAACTTAAATAAAAAAATTATTTTCACTAACTAGATTGTACTCTTGTTTCAATGTATTTTAAAAAGTAAACATTTTATTCAAAATTGAAATTTTTATATAATTTTTAATATTTAACAAGGTGTTTTTGTTTCCAGATTAACAACGACTGGATTAACAGAAGGATTACAAAAGTTAACTTCTCGCAACAAAGCACATATGGCCTTAAATATTTCAGAAATTAGTGAAGAAGAAAGCAATTCTTTAATACAGAAGGAAAATAGTCACGATTATGATTAACTCGTTAATCTATGAGTCTTGAGAAAAAATGTGAAAATCATCTGAAAATTTCTCTATGCTCTGTTTTGTGGTCTTCAAGTTTTTATTAAAAGATTGAAAAATGGATGGATTATTAAACAAGAAAATTGTTCCTGCCTTGTAACTCGACTATTTGATCTCATATCAAAAAGTTATGAATACATTATTAATGAAACCTTTTGTTGCCTATCAACAGCCCATCTTTATTAATTTATAGAAAAACGTTTCATTTACATTAGGACATCATCAACTTCGTTTTTTCTCTTTATGGGCACCACTTTGAGCTATTCTGATTTTATTGATATTCGCCATAATTTGAACGTAACTCACATACTTTTTAAAATAAATCAGATTTCTCATCACCTAATTTTGCAAATGTGCGAAATTTAAAAGGGGCTGCTATTTTTTCAACTAAGCGAGTATACCGGGTGCCCATTGAATCGTTGTCTAGTTCGCCAATACCTTGTTATTTTACATGGAGTTTTTTAAATTGAACCAGATGCATGGTTGGTACACTTCACTTCTGATATAACGGGAAGTTGCATTCACTGTCTTACTTTAAATAGGACCCTATATATATTTTAGTGCCATTCGATTCTACTATGATTTCGCTTTCTAGTGATGTGTCATAAGTTAATGTTTGGACTAAATATGGCGTCGAAATCACGCATTTTCTTACGAAGCAAGCTGGCCATGCCATGTCATTAAAACAATTGAAAACCAAATTCTATTTGCAATATTTCATAGGAACATGAATTCTCTTTATTACTTTAAAACGGTATCTCTTTGGAAGGCCTTATCCAAATACTATTAACGTATAATTTTACTGCAAATTTCTTTAAGTTAAAAGGCCTAAATGTCAAGAAAATCAAATACAGTCCTTTTGTTTTTCTCATGCTTTAACAAAGGTTCATTATTAGTGTATCAGAAAAACGTGTTACAAAAGCAGTACCTATTAAAGTACATATAGGGTGTCATTTAAAATGGGAAAGTCAAGGCCACCTCTGGATTCTTTTCGAGTCAAAATTTGGTTACTTATGAACCATACACCTGGTCCAAATTTCAAGTCTAAGTTAAATAGCAAGGCACAACGATTTCGTATGCACCTGGTAGAATAATTCATAGAGTGCAAAAAATTTTAGGTGATAGAGGAAGTTTGTATAAATGTACATTCTAAAATTACTCTTAAATTACTCTTAGTTGAAAAAAAATTAATTAATTAGCCTTAACATCATTTAAGCTAAAGGCTTGCAGTAAAAAAGCAATATGAACACCTTCAAAACTTTCATTCAAAAGCTTTCGTAGTTTCGGAGATAAACTACTCAAAATAATATTAAAGGGTCAAGTTTTCTTTCGTCTGATAAATTTAAACGCATTGCATGACAATCTTGGGCAGGTGGTCAATTATTATTTGACTGTTTTGTTAATTAGAAAAATTGCAGCTGTCAGATAAGCTTCTTATTTTAAAAGAAGGTCGCTTAAAGTGCATAGTAACGAAAATAAACTGGTTGACGTAAGTCGCAGGTAAAAAAGTAACTAATACTCGTATCATCATGCATCGCCATGTTAGGGTTGAGCAAGGGTTACGACGACACTTGATGCTAATAGAAGTTACTCATGCTGTTACTCTTTTGCAAGAAGGCAGAACACAGCGACACGCTGCAGCTTGGTGTAAGACAATCAGTGATATGGAAGTTGTGGAGGGGTTACCAGGACACCGGAAATATTACTCGGTGTCGTGGACAAGGCCGTCACAGAGCCACAACATTAAGGGACGACCGTTTTTCACATTTACAAGCTCTTCAAAAACGTACCAATACAGTGCACATCTTACAAAATGATCTACTACGGCCCACAAATTTCTGATCAAACAGTGAGGAATAGACTCCGTGAAGCTGGCCTACGATCCAGTTGTTCAGCCAAAGTAATGCGTTTAACAAGAAATCAGTGGCGCACTCGATTGCTATTTGCACAAGAACACCGCAACTGGCAAATTCGTCACTGGAGGAATGTTCTGTTTACCGACGAGTCTAGGTTTGCGCTGTTCTCGAATGATGGACGACTTAAGATTTTTGCCTAACACGGTCCAAGAAAAAGTTCAGTTTGGAGGTGGTTCCGTCATTGGGCAGAATTTCTCTTGAAGACAAAACTGACCTGACCAAAAGGTCATGAGAAACGGTGCTTTAAATGCACAGCGGTACATTGATGAAGTGCTGCTAACTCAGATACAACCCCGTGCACGTTCTGGCGGTGAGAATTTGATCCTAATGCAGAACAATGCCCGCCCACATGTTGCGTGAGTTGTTAATGAGTACATTCAGGAGCAAGATATCACCACTTTGCCGTGGCCAACGTGCAGCCCATCAGACATGAATCCAATTGAACACCTTTGGAACGAGCTGGGTAGGCGAGTTAGGAATCGGCAGAACGCACCTCTTACACAGCAGGAGCTGACGAATGCTCTTTTGGAAGAATGGAGACAAATCCCCCGAAAGCTTGTACGAAGTATGCCCAGACGCTGTGCGGCTGTAATTGATGTTAGAGGAGGTCCAACTGCATACTAAGAACCAAAAAGAACACGAAACAAAAGAATGCGACAGCACGGGAAACAAAATTATATTCTTGTTTGGTGTTTTGATTAACATTCCGCAATTTTTATTTGAAAATGGTGTGTTCTAAAATTCTTTGATTAAGTGTTAATAAATAAAGGTTCTGTATTTCTATATTCAAAATTTTAATGAAGTTTGAACCTAATTTGAAAAAGATACCACTGATGAAAAACTTGACCCTTTAATTGTTTTGAGTAGTTTATTAAAAATAATCACTTCTTTTAGAACAAATTCTGCACCTGCGTCTTTGTTGGAAGTAATTTTAAGGAATATTATGTTCATAGAATTTTCCATTTCCCCCTATCATCCTCCAATTTTTTAACACTCCCCCTATACTCACAATGACCAACTACCTGCAGTTGTCTTTGTAATAATAATTTATATTCTGAAATGATTTTTCCGATCAATTTATTTGGAGTTGTGTATTTCTGTTTAATAAATGCGTCCTTAAAAACTTTTTGTTATTTGAATTACCCATTTTCCTGTCAAAATTATATAGTACGCCGGATAGCGACAATTTCAGCGCCCTTCGTATTCATATAAAATTGTAAATTGTCTGTTGGAAATCCGGAATATCCATGTGCGAGACCCCAGCGTAGGACATTTTACAATTGGCAGGTCTTCAAAAATGGGAAAGAAAAAAGTTAACCTAAATCTTTTCAGTACCCCTGCCTTTGGTTAAATTCATTAATTAAATCATAAAGAACAAGAAAATACCAGAGGCAAAGATCCTGAACAGCCTCAGATCAGAGGAAGACGTTTTAAATGTGTTCAGAAAAGCAGCTCTACTTAGTCATTTCAGCTCGTTTGAATCTTTCAGAACCTTTACCTCGGGTATTTTCTCAGTTTTTATGATTCAATTAATAAGTTGAAAAAATTTGGGTTAAACTATTCTTTCTTTTAAATTTTTGAAGACATGTCAATTGTAAAATGTCCGACGCGGGGTGGGCAGAGGTCAATTTTACTGTTTGCCATCACAAAAACTACCAAATTTACAACCTCTGCCACACGCTAAAATCATTTTAAAATTGATGTCACTATCCGGCGTACTAATATGTTTACCAGGTGCTCATAAAATCATTACAACATTTATTTGTTTTTCAATTTATGCATTTTAGGTTTAGGACAGTTACATTATTAAATTCGATGAATTTACCAGAAAAAGCATCAAATTCATGACTGGTTTAGTTTCATGTCACGTCATCATCGCAAAGTTGCAGTCGAAGAGTGGTTGGACGCTCACCTCCACACATTTTTATCCTAGGCGAATCTGCCCATTTCCTGCATGTTACCTTCATTCCTTGTCCCATTGTTATTTTACCCACCTGCCCCAAAGTCAGTAAAACTCCAAAGAATGTATGTACTTAATTTACTTGAAATAAAGGTGGGATAGCTAGAAGCTGGAGACTTTTGGAGCAGAGATTTTAGAGTAATACAAACAGGGTTGATAGGTGGAAATTCGGGAGTAGGAGTTGTTATGAAGAAGAAAATAGGGCAGAGCGTAGAAAGTTTCTGACAGAAAAGCGACAGGGCAGTTTGGTTAGGTTAAATTCGAAACCTGTAAAGACGGTAATAATCCAGGTATATATGCCCACTTCTAACTATAGTGATGAGGCCGTAGAGGCAGTTTATAGCGATATCGAATGTGTGCTAGAGTCTGTGAAAGGGCATGCAAACTTAATAATTGTATGCAGTTGTAGGTACAGGGCGAGAAGATAGAATAATTAGTCCCTTTGGATTAGGTAATAGGAACGACAGGGGTGCATTCCAAATGGACGTCAAAAATTTGTGTAACACATTGGAATTGCTTTGAAAACAGCGCTTAAATTAACAATAAAGCCATTCATCGTTAATATTAGATTATGCACTGAATATCTAAAATGAGGTTATGTAGTTTATACTTGTCACTTGTGAACGTCAAATCGCATTTGGCGTTCCAAATAATACAACTACGGTACTGTGATGTTAGTAACAACCAAACACCTTTATAATAATAATAATAATAATAATATTTATTGCATGTAAATAAGCAAGTAATAATCTTACATACAACGGTGGAAATTTCCGCGTATTTTAATAATCACCACACATAACAAAGAATATAAAAAATATAAAGTTTTGGACAAATAACAGTGTATACTTAGTTTATAAATGTAGCAAGGCACCTGACACATAATCTCTAATTTTACGTTTAAAATACACAGGACTCGGTCTCTTTAAGTAGTCAGGTAAGACGTTATACACATGACCTGAAAGGTAGTAAAAGCAATTTTTAAAGAATTCAGTTCTATATCTAGGTATGGAAATTGCCTCTCGGTTTCGTACGTTTACTTGATGCGTTTCACCATGTCTAATAATAGCTTCAGCGAGGTAGCAGGGAGCCCCAGTGTGAAAAATTGTATGCACCAAACAGCCCATATGTACAAATCGCCTTTGACCCATATTATTCCCATATACATCAACCACATGACCACTAACATGATCTCTACTAGAAAGGTTATTAACAAACCTCACGCAGGAGTTCTGTATTTTCTGAACCCTATGCTTATTAAAATTTATCAGAAAAGGACCATAAACAACGTCCAAGTATCCAGGAATAGAGAGAGAGGATTCAAGACATTTTTATATTCATAAATTGATTTCACAGCATAAAACGACCTACGACAGATATTATTAATGTGACCATTAAAAGACAACTTTCTATCCATGTATAAAGCCAGATTTTTTACTTCATTTTCCCATGCAATATTAATATTATCAATTTTAATATGTAGAGCGTCGACATTAGTGTCATTCTTTGAGAATAATATTGCTTGGGTCTTATTTGGGTTTATAACGAGGAAGTTTTTGAAAGCCCAAGCAGCTATATCCTCAAGATCAGAGTTAATAGTCTCTATTGCGGCAGGCAAGCCCTCTACCGATGTTGGGATGTAAATCTGTAGATCATCTGCATACAAATGATACATACAATGCTTTAAAGCGCTGGTGATATCTGCATTGAAAATTGTGAACAGTAAGGGGCCGAGTATGGATCCCTGAGGCACCCCACTCTCAATACCTCTCCAACCCGAAATTTCTATCCCAGTAAGAGTTCTTGTTTTCACAGCTTGCTGTCTGTTGTGCAGATAGCTGCCGAACCAACCGTTTGTTTCAATTCCATAGTATTTTAGTTTACTGAAAAGTAATTCTATATTTAGCGAATCAAAAGCTTCAGTCATATCAATCAATACCAGTGGGCAACAGCCACCCTCATCAAATGCAGCAGCTATGTCGCTAGTAATTTTCAGCAATGCCGTCACACATCCATGATTAACCCTAAAACCGGATTGATATTTTGGTAGTAAATTCTTTAACTCAATGTAATCAAGTACCTGGTTCTTGACAATTTTTTCAATAATTTTTGATGCCACGGGTAATATACTAATCGGCCTGAGTTCATTAATGGTAGACGGATTTGGTACTTTAGGAACAGGTGATATAAATGACATCTTCCAAACCTCCGGAACTGTACCGGTCTCAAGAGAGAAGTTTATTATATTGAGTAGTGGATTCACACAGAACGGAAGGCAAGCCTTCAACATATCTGCAGAGATGTTATCCATCCCAACAGCCTTACTGGTAATACTGCAGAGGCAGGCCACAACATCAGTCTCTGCAATGGGGGAAAATTAAAATGGCTCCCATTCCGCTGCGCTATCAATAAAGTAGTCAATAGTGGACTGGTCGATTGGAATTTGCGGTATACTGGACCGAAAACTGTCATTCAAAATGTTTGGCTGACACATATCATCAGGAATTATATTAATATTTTTATTTAAAATGTTCCAGCTTTTAATTTTGTTCCAGAAATGCTTGCTTTTGTTAGAAGTATGGCAGTTATTAATTTCGAAAGAATAAAATGCTTTTTTCTCAGACTTAACTGCAACAGAGACATAGTTTTTGAGATCAGAAAAGTATTTTCTGCTTTCAGGGGTTTTTACTCTTTTGAATTTGCGAAAAGCTTTGTTTTTAAGATCAATCATCTTTTTTATATTATAAGTAAACCAGCCAGGTCTCGGTTTTTTAATTTTTATTGTTTTAATAGGGCAGTGCCTATCAAATAAAGTCATAAGATTATTGTTAAATATTTCCACTTTGGAATTGATAGTCGAGCTGTAGAGATCATGCCAGTCAATCATTTGTAGATCTGTTTGAAATTCGGTTGAATAAATGTTTTTTAAGCTTCTACTAATCACATGAATATTTGATTGTTCTATTTTCTTACACTTAACATTACAGTAAACAGCCTCATGATCACTATAAATGAGATCACATGGGGTAACTCCAGATTTAATTAAGAGATCAGGTTTATTTATCAACACTAAGTCAATAAGAGATTGACTATCCGAAGTTACTCTAGTTGGTG
Organism: Xestobium rufovillosum; assembly: GCA_963966045.1. Taxonomy (NCBI): domain Eukaryota; kingdom Metazoa; phylum Arthropoda; class Insecta; order Coleoptera; family Ptinidae; genus Xestobium; species Xestobium rufovillosum. The sequence continues at coordinate 14,807,346 of OZ014498.1, forward strand.
ATTCAATCACTTGAATGAGATCGAACGAGTTAAAAATATCACAAACAAAACTACATTCACAAGAATCTCTACAAAGAAAATTTACATTAAAGTCCCCAGCACAAATACACACATCGCTGTCCCGTATAATCTCAGGCAACAATTCATACAAACACTGCAACTCACCGTAGGGCACTGCCGGAGGACGATACACACAGCCAAGACCCACAGACAGTCCACCACTCCTCACCTTGACCCATAACTGATCAATGCCATTGCCGAAATCGGGAATCTTGATCAGTACCGGCTTCAGCAGATGATGTACATATGTATATAGAGAGCAACACCTCCACCTCTGCCATCTCGATCCTTTCTGAACAGTCTATAAGCATCTATTTGGTATTTATCTATAACCTAACTGTCGCAAACACTATATTTCAACATCACGTTAGGAGGCGCTATACGTGGAAGATGCCAGGAGACCTCGGGAGATCTCAAATAGATTACATTCTTATTAGGCAAAGATTTAGAAATCAAGTCAGGGACTGCAGAAGCTATCTATACTTGGGCCGCCCAACATATGGAGTGATCACCCTGCAAGAACGTGCTCTAGCGGGGCCAATATTAATTTATGACAACCGAATTGGAGTGATGCGACTTCGTTGGGTCTAAAGAAAGCGCATCACTTCGGTTGTGTCGTTCTAAATTGATAGTGGTCCCACCTCGAGCTCATGCTTGCACTCTGTGTGTTCGGCGGCCCAAGTATAGGAGCAGATATAGAGTGATCGCAACATAGTGGTTATGAAGGTTAATCTTAAATTTCAGATTTTGAAAAACAAAATGGTAGGAGACACCTTGGCCTTGAGAAACTGAGACTGTGATTCGCACAATGAGTTCGAGAAAAAAACGAATGAAGTACTGAATGAAAATACTGTTATACTTGGGCCACCCAACAGACGGAGTGATCACCGTGCAAGCATGAGCTCTAGACAGGACCACTATCAATTTAGGATGACCGAACCGTGGTGGTGCGCTTTCTTTAGACCCAACGAAGTCGCATCACTCCAATTCGGTCGTTATAAATTAATATTGGCCCCGCTAGAGCACGTTCTTGCAGGGGTGATCACTCCGTCTGTTGGGCGGCCCAAGTATAGGGACGAAGAGGCATAATGGCATTGTATTAAAAATGGTTTAGGTTCTGCAGCTGGAGATATATTGGGTCATAAACGCAGTGAAAGTAGAAAACCCTGAATAACGGGATAAAATTTATTCCAAAATAAAATAGGCAATAAATGATTTGCATTGCTTAAACAAACAGCAAATTCACTGAAAATTGTTTTATTCTCACACTGTACAAACGAAATATTGCAAATTAACAAAAGAATTGCATGCATCATGAAATGAACATGTACTATTATGATAGACATCTAATGTTATTTATAATCTTTCATACAAGTAAAGATATCCCAATTCTTTTGGCGGGTGTTCTGAAAGTGCCACTTTATTGTCATTGAAGATAACCCAATGACCTTCCTTGAGAATATGCACTACATAATGCCCAACCATAGATGAAGTTCCCATGTGAGATATGAAGGCCACTAATTTATACTCTGCAATAAAACGATTAAAATTAAAGTACTATAAAGTGTTCTTAATATGAGCTCAAATGCATGCAATGTTTATTTATGCTATATTAATAGAGCAGTACAATTTGAACAAAATAACACCTCCTTTTCTCCATCATGAGACAAGAATTTTACAGGCCAAATTCAACCCAATAAATTAATGGTGTTTAAGTCAAATTAGTCTTGACTTTCAAAAATTGTGTAATGACCCCATTACGTCAAGTCTCAGTAATAAGAACCACATCATATTCGGTGTGTAAAACAAAATCACGAGAATTAGGAAATCTGTTTATCCCAAGAGAGATAACATTGTAGAAATGGTGCCATGGAAAGACACTTTACAAAAGCTAGTAAAAAAGTATGCACCTATGTTTAATATCTCGGTGTCTAGTAGTTTAGAACACCTTTGGATGTAACCAATCACCTGGCATACTGAAATATAAATAAGATACTTACGATTATTTCCATCCCTAAATTCTGGCACAGGTGGAGAGGAAGGATCACTTAAATCATCTTGGTGAGAAAATATCCAATCTACAGCTCTCTCCACATTATTATTAGTTGCTTTTAGAGCCTTTACCGCCTGTTCACTCGTAAATCCCATCCCCATAATAAGAGGCAGTGCTTCTGGATTTGGAACGAAAGTTTTGGCACTTTCAGTGCCAGGAGGAACAAAGGGGTCGGAGAAATCCGAATCTCCGATATGTTCCATTATCCACATAGTGGCTGGCTCCAAACCAGAATTTTCAGTAAAGAAAATGGCCCTCTTACAGGCTTCTAGAGGGAACCCTGTAAAAATCGGTATTGAGAAATTCTAATCTAAAAGTTAGTAACAGCAAAATCTAGGGATAAAAAAAGAAATCGGAATAGGCTTTCATAATCTTCCCTGTCAGAGAATGGATACTTTATAGAAGCCTCACTCGTCAAAATTATGTTGTTTCTAATTGTTGTATGTCGTTGATCTTGAAGGATTGTTGTCCCTTTAAACCAGGGGTGCTCAAAAGGTCGATCGCGATCGACTGGTCGATCGCGAGTGATTCTAAAGTCGATCCCAACTGATCTGTTTCAATAAACAAAATACGAAAACTTACTATATTGGAAATACACGGTGTTTTGATATTGTGACTGTACCTATACTTTATATAATTTTTAAATGTTTCTGGTTCTTGTTCGTTGTTTTCGTGTTGGGGAGGGGGGAGGGGTGTTTAATACCTAACATTACAATTTTATCTTGGCGTGGTTGTATTAATTTTTTTCACTACTGCCTTAAAACATGTCATTATTGACCGATATTTATGCCGAGAAATTGTTTTAGTATTGAAAATACTTCTGGGCGCGTGTTTATGGGACTCATCTTACGAAAAATGCATCGACAGGCGACAGATTCTGTCGGCGACGCGCGCAGTCGAGGCTGCTAATAATAATATTGTGTGGAGAGCGCTAGCCAGATGCAGAGAACAATTCATTTACTAACTAAGGTACGGCGAGCGCGTTGCAAAAAAAATTTAAACACTACAAAACTGATGCGTTAATACTTTGTTACGTATTGCGTCAGTTTGACTATGTGCCTTGTGCTTGTCACAAATCATTTCTTTTATTTTATTGTATCAATAATATACCTACTTGAAACGGCACAGATCACTTTTGTTGGACATCTTAGAAACCGAGCAGTTGTGTCGGTATTTTCAATACGCCTATGATACTTGCGTAAGATGCGAGGTCTGTGAATTTTTCTCCATCACTTACTTATAATGGTCTATGATTGATTCATTATTGACCTATGTCAATAATACAGAATTATTATCGACCTAGGTCGACATAATACAAAAGTCACTGTCACTGGAGTCACATTTTATGAAATATTTCAAGTATTGAAATTTTGCTTATTAAATGATGGAATTAAGATTGCCCTCGCACCTTATGCGCCTCGTAATATAAAATGGGTGTTCGGGTAATAATATATAGTACACTTCTCAACCTTAGTGTACAATAAATTGTATAATTATTTGTGCCATTTTTTTATAATAATTTTAGTAATATTTGTGAAATTTATGGCAAATGAAACACTATGTAAAAATATTATCGACGTTTCGCCTCTGGTTAGAGGCTTTATCAAGATTATATATTTTTAAAAGTTTACAAATTGTGACAAAATTTTTTCTTAATAAAAATGTAAATAACAGTAACTAAGAACTTATATTAAAAATAGAAATTATACGTAGCACACATGATTTTGTAAAAAAATATGAAGGAGGAAAGAAATGTACATAAATTAGAATCAAGTGGTAGAGAACAGATTTACGTTATTATGTCACTGTAAATTTGACTTAAATTTTGAATGTCAGATCTGTCATTCAAGGAATTTTTATCTTTTTGGATGTGTATCATTTCTAAAACCAGTCTAGCTTTTAAGTTTTTTTCTTGTTCTAAAATAGTAGTATTGTGAAAATCGAAATTGTGTTTAGTATCTTTTATGTGTTTACTGATAGCTGAATTACTATTTTGGTAAGTATGTTGTTTTAACCTAGTTTCAAGGTGATTTTTGGTTTGCCCAATGTATGTTTTATTACAGTTATTACAATTAATTTTGTATACAATATGAGTTTTCATTAATTTTGGAATTGGAGTTTTTAAACGAGAATATAAAAATTGTAAGTTGTTATGCTTTTTATGAGCAATTACAAAATTATGTTTTATTAATAATTTATTGATGTTATGTGATATGTGTTTTATATATGGTAAAGAAATGTAATTTTTAGGTTCTTTTTGGTTTTGATTGTCGTTATTGTTATTATAAAAATGATTTAGTCTATTTTTTATAATTTTGTCAATAAAATTTTTTGGGTAGTTATTTTTTATTAAACAATTTATGGTTTTGTTTAATGCATATTGTCTGAATTGTGGACTGGAGAGTTTGATTGCTCTGTCAGTCAAGCAAATAACGATACTTTTTTTGTGACAAGTGGGTTGTTTGGAATTAAAATGAATATAACGGCCAGACCAAGTGGGTTTTGTGTACCATTCTGTTTCTATTGAATTATTAATTTTGTATAGTGTTAAGTCTAAGCAGTTAATTTGGTTATTTTTTGAAATTTCTATAGTAAATTGTAATTTGGGATGATAATTATTGAATTGATGAAGAATTTCATTTTCTTTGTCGGGAGGAATAGCAGTAAGACAATCATCTACATAACGTACAAAAAAAGGTAGATTAAATGATAATTTAGGAATAACAGTGGTTTCTAAATCTTCTAAAACTAATTGGGCAATAGTGCTTGAAATTGGAGAACCCATAGCACAGCCATCAGTTTGTTTATAAATTTTATCTTTAAATTTGAAATATGTAGTGGTTAAGGTAAGTTCAATTGCTGTAATAAAATTGTTTAAAGTAAGTGACATGAAAGGTTCAATTTTATTCCAGTTTTTTTTGATTATTGTAATTGCTAGATTTATTGGAATGTTGGTATAGAGAGATACAGCATCAAGTGAAATAAATATATAATTTTCAGGGAAATAAAAATTTTTGCTTTTTTCTTTAAATGACCAAGAATCTTTGATGTAAAATTCATTTTGACCTGTGATGTTAGATAAAATATTAGATAAATATTTTGATAATTTATAAAAAGGACTTTGTATACATGATACTATTGGTCTAAGTGGGATATTAATTTTGTGTAATTTTGGGAGGCCATATATACGTGGGGGTAGGGAATTTTGTAAGTTTAGTGCTAAGTGTATAAGAGATATTATTTTCATTTAATAATTTAGATATAAAATTATTATTTTTAGTTTGTAAACTAATAGTGGGATCTTTAGGAAGAGGCATATAAATTAATTTGTCGTTTAATAGATTAAACATTTTATTTTCGTAATCAGTGGAATTCATTATTACTGTTTTGTTACTTTTATCGGGTTTTAGGATGATAATTTGTGGGTTGTTTTTAAGGAATGTTTTTGTAATTTTAATGTTAGTCAATAGTTCTTTTTCATTTTTGTTAATTTTTGTATAAGAATTGTTAAATTTTTTAATAATTTGGCAAATTTTATTTCTAATATAATTTTTTTCTTCAGATGGAAGTAAAGTTATACCACTTTCAATAGTGGCAATGATATTATTAATTGGAATTTCAGCTATCAGTAAACACATAAAAGATACTAAACACAATTTCGATTTTCACAATACAGTGCAACCTCGCTAATCCGACTATGCGCCAATCCGAACCTCCAGTAATCCGAACCGCTGGTCTAAAAAACGTTACCTCTATAATCCGAACAAATCTTCAAATACCTCGATAATCCGAACAGTTGTGTACTGAAACAAGCAAAAATCTCGGCAAAAATTGACAAGTTTTTCTCCGCGTAAATTTTAAGGTTATGTAAACGTAACGTAAACATGCGCAAAAAATATTTATATTGAAGGTTTATTTCTTTATTTTTATAGAAATTTCATGTTGTATTGCCGGGTTTCTTACTTAACATGCAAAAAATATGTACATACATAAATGTACTTACCTAAACATACATATGTACTTACATATTTGTACTTGTCTAAGAATTGCTTTGATATTCTTCTAGACATTTTATACGTGTTATTACCAGTTTTCTCACTAAATACAATGAATATCATTCTTAGCAAAATTTCGCGTGTTTTTAGAGTAATTCCAGTAATCCGAACATTTCGGTAATCCGAACATAGCCTAGTCCCAATTAGTTCGGATTACCGAGGTTGCACTGTACTACTATTTTAGAACAAGAAAAAAACTTAAAAGCTAGACTGGTTTTAGAAATGATACACATCCAAAAAGATAAAAATTCCTTGAATGACAGATCTGACATTCAAAATTTAAGTCAAATTTACAGTGACATAATAACGTAAATCTGTTCTCTACCACTTGATTCTAATTTATGTACATTTCTTTCCTCCTTCATATTTTTTTACAAAATCATGTGTGCTACGTATAATTTCTATTTTTAATATAAGTTCTTAGTTACTGTTATTTACATTTTTATTAAGAAAAAATTTTGTCACAATTTGTAAACTTTTAAAAATATATAATCTTGATAAAGCCTCTAACCAGAGGCGAAACGTCGATAATATTTTTACATAGTGTTTCATTTGCCATAAATTTCACAAATATTACTAAAATTAGTGTACAATATACAGGGTTTCCCACGACGACCTTACACGATCTGTATATAGAAAAATATATAGGTATAGTAGAAATACACAAATTTGCAAAAATAAGTAATTGGTCAAAAAATGACAAAAAGTTGCCAATCAGGAAGCAGTATTTTCCAGACCCATTAGATAGAGAATTAAAAACTAGGATAGGGACATGTAAATCATTTTTCTTTATCTCGTACCGTTTCCAAGTTATGATTGATGAAATTTGAAAAATTACGATTTTTAACGTCTAATATCTCGAAGAGGGTGCACTTTACACATATGATGTTTTGCATAAGGTGACCTTAAAATTCGTCCAAAAATCTACATCCGTAATAAAAATGTGGGCATTCCATTTAAAATAAGGAAGTTGGTGTCTATTTCCGGTATAACCGGAAGTCGCAGAAAGTCAAAAATATATTAGTCAAATTGAGCATCCTCGATTACCTGATTGTGCAAATTTGTGTAATTCTACTATTTATACTTTCCTATATACAGATCGTGTAAGGTCGTCGTGGGATACCCTGTACAGTGATGCAAAGTTACCGGTAATTTATAATTTGGTAAAATTACTAGTAATATTACAGGTAACATTGGTAACTTTAAAAAAGATGCAGATGTACCTATATAATTATTTCCTGCAACAACCTATTTCGCAGTTTATTCAACAAACGCCCAATGGTTATTTTGAGTTTATAGCACATAGAATAGAATGATAGATATGGTGTGGTAGATGAAAGTCACGTAGATTCTGATCTGATGCATTAAATCATTACCTCCAAAATATTTCAGGGGTAATGATCAAACCAGACAACTGACCTGCACGTGGCGCCATCTTCACATTAGGATGCAACGGGGGTCCCCCTCCCAACCTTTTGGTGGCCCAGAGCACATTCTAGAATACTTGTAGCCCGACGGGCACTAGCTGTTTTTTTCATAGCAAATGAATTTATAGGACATGGTTAATACTACACAAAAAATATTTAATTCTAAAAGTATAATTTGAAACTTGTTAAAAATGAAATTTGAATAAAAATATATCTGTCGTGGCCCAACACGGAAATTGGTCGCCTAGCGCCACGGTGCCCGCGGGTATAAAGTTGGAGACCCTTGGGTTACAATATCTCTGAAGTGCCGACAACCACAGTTACCTATATTACCTACTGGCTGAGAATATTTCGTAAAATACTGGTAATATAACCCAGTGTTACCGCCGTAATATTACCTTCCGCATCACTAATAATATACTATTAACACATATATTTTTAATAACAATCGATCCGAATTTGCTCCAACAACTACTCCCCGGGCATATACCCCGACAGGCATTGAATTACAGAGCAAGTCCTGAACGACGGTGTGCACTAAACCGTGGCAAAACAACAGGAAATCTCACCTGCTCTCTACTAATGCAAGGATAAAGATTCCAACTTGCCCCTGGCATACACGAAAGCAGTATGAAGCCCCGCTATGGCTAATTATAATTAAGAAGAAAAGAGAAGTGTTTGGTTTGTTCGACCACAACAACCGCATGTCATGATTTCGCTCTTTGTTGGAGCTCATCAGTACGAATAAACCAAACCGGTATTTAGTCTATAAAGGCGAGCGGGCCATATGAATGTCTCACTGACAGTTTTCATATTTCATATTTCATGCGAGAATAAAAAAACTCTGCTTGGTGTAAAACTTTCAAAAAATTTTCTGTTTGGTGAAGTGATTGAGGCTCCGTATGTGACCCATAAATTAAGAATAAAAATTCATAAATTAATATACATACACAAACGTCATAAACACATGACATTTCGCGACTGCAGTAAAGTACAACTTTACTGTCAAGGCAGTAAAAAAGCTACTTTTTCTGCTGCTCACCCCGACAGTTGGGTATTTTATGGTTTATTTCGAGTAACAAAAATTAAAAATTAGAAATGTTATGTTTTCCTGACGTTTGGAAAAAATAGCTAATTATTTTTAATTAACGTATTTTTAATGTTTGAAGAAAAAATAGCATGTTTTATTCGGAGGAAAAGTGTTTTTGTGATTCATCTGTGTCAAGCCTACAGACTCATCACTAAAAAGTTACACTTTTCCTCCTTATAAAACAATATTTGCCAACAAATTTTTGACAATGTCAAATTGACAATTCTGGTTTTCTGTGCGGCTAGTGAAGATTAATCTTAAAACTAAATTAATTAAGTTATCATGAAGTGCACTTTAAATTGGTGTAGTCAACTTATCTCTCTCTAAAATGTGCTTCCTTTTTCGAGTGACGCTTCTGTATAAGTATTCTGTGCCCCTGCTTAATAAATAAACAAAGTAGGTTCATAATGGCCGATGCTTATTACTGACTGGTCGCAGGCATCTGTCAGTATCGGTAACTATCGAAAGGGTAACCTGCTTCCTTTGTGTTTGTACTCTAGGATTATATTATGAAAAAATGGAACCAAAACACTGCATTAAACTCATAAAGAACTAATAAAGACAAACGACTAAGGTATCTTTCACTAGAAAATAAAGTGAAATATAAACAAAACTATGTGTGACCAGCTGATTGCCAAATGCTGGTTATCTATTGGTTCTTTCCACGGTCACTCGGCATTGGGAGTGCCACTTACATTTTGGCAAATAGGAATGTAGTATACTCACCCATATCTACTAGCTGGTTCAAAACAGTCTCATCCACTGGTGGTGTGGGAGGTGGCTGCCCCACTATTTCTGGTAATGATTCTTCTCCTGCTTGAAGGCCACTTCCTCGCAGCGGAGAAAGATCCAATAAGTCTGGTACATCCACAGCAACATCAAGTTTTATTGGAACCCAGTCTTCACGGAGAGTAAATTTTTTTAGTTGTATAAATAAGTAATCGGGGAAAGTCGCAAGTCTTGTGGTTCTAAAAGAGAAATAATATCTTCTCAAAACTATCACATCACCTATCAAGCAAATTATTTCTAAATATAATGATGAAATTGGTTAACACTTATTAGGTACATACATATTTTTATTCATAAAAAATTAAAATCATATTTATTTATATTTAGAACACATGGTTTTCAGTTCGACAACAAACATAGCACTTTTTGCAATAATTAGATAATAATATACGTTTGACAAAATTGTTAAAGAATGAAACAACAAATTTAATTAATCGAATACTTACTTGCATGCATTCGTTTTTGCATTTAAAGCAGTACTATAAAATTGTTCTACAATTTCCGTCTGAGTAAAAGCTTCCAAACAAGAAAATAATTTAATCCTTGGTCTAACTAATGCATTAGGATCTAATTTCTTTCCTTGTTGTTCTGCTTCCCACTTCTTAGCTTCATATGCCGCAAACTGAAAAAATATTGGTAAAAATTAGTCACTAGCAAGCACTCAAACACAGGTACTAATGCAAAAAAGGTTTTACATGGGGCCTTCAGATTACGGTATCATTCGTATCATGGACATCCTTATGACTTATGAGTGACCTCCTGTTTGGTGTAGTACCTACTGCCTATGGTTGTTCTCCGCATGAACTGGGACTAATTTTATTTATGACTTTGTTTACATACACCATAATGCGTAGTCGGTCCATATCTCTGACTCTATTCAAGATATCAACATAAAATTTTACGTGTGTGTGGAGAACCCCAAGAACCTTCTGTGAAAATTATGTTGATGTATACAGGATGTTCACGTGCTACGTACCAAACCAAAGTTATGTTTTTTTAAATGGTATGTCTCACATTTCTTTAGATATTTGGATTCCCCATAAAATTTCATGAAAGTTAATATGCTACACAGTGGGGTTTAGAGAAAGCGATGTTAAGATATGGCCATTTCAGTACCAGTGTGAACCCAAATTTGTGGTGCTGCTGACGTCTGCTGGTCAAAGCTAACTATGATTTTTTTATTGGACTAGGTTCAGAGGATACGCTATTTGTAAATTTTTAAATTTGGTGAATTTTCTGGCAATAATAATAATACTTGTAAACTTGTATATTCGACTATTTTTAGATATGATTTACATAAAAAAAGAAGAAAACTCTATTAATGATAGAATTGATATACAAAATTTAAGTCAAATTTACTGTAATATAATAAAATAACCATCCTCTCTGCATCTTACTTACTAATCTATATTATTGTTAAATTACACACAATACATTTGTCTCTTTTATAAATCCAAAATCAAATGTGCTAAAATTGTATATTTCTATCATAGTTACCTTTTAAGTTTTGACTGTTTATAAAAAAATGTTGTCAAATATTTTCATGTTATATTTTTACAAACTTTAATAAACTATTCTTGACAAAGACCCCAAACGGGGGCGAAACGTCGAATATACAAGTATACAAGTATTATTATTATTGCCAGAAAATTCACCAAATTTAAAAATATACAGGGTGGGCCAATAGTGCGTAGTCGGTCCATATCTCTGATTCTATCCAAGGTATCACCATGAAATTTTACGTGTGTGTGGAGAACCCCACGAAGCTTCTGTTAAAATTATTTTGATGTATACAGGATGTTCACGTGCTACGTACCAAACCAGAGTTATGTTTTTTTAAATGGAATGCCCCACATTTGTTTGCATATTTGGATTCCCCATAAAATTCCATGAAAGTTGATATGCTACACGGTGGGGTTTAGAGTAAGCGATGTTAAGATATGGCCATTTTAGTACCAGTGTGGACCCATCTTTGTGATGCTACTGACATCTGCTGGTCAAAGCTAACTATGTTTTTTTTGTTGGACTAGCTTCAGAGTATACTCTATTTGTAAAATCCATTAACACTTTATTCAAATTAGTTCATATTGTACAGAGTGGTCAACGTGCGCAAAATGGAACTTTTCTCAAAAATGTTAAATGGAACACCCCGTATATTATTTGCAGGTTTGATAGCCAGTTTATTAAGCTTTTAACTGATTCAGATATTGGCAGGTCTGCCAGAAATAAAGATTGAACCTTAAAAATTGAAATTTTTGCCGTAATTTTGTACCATTTTTGGAGAATTTCCCCCATTTTGCCACCAAAAACTCAGAAAAATGCTTACACTTTGTTTTTACAGAAAATTTAGCAAACAGAGTTTACATCGGCACAAGAAATCTCATTGCAAGATTACTTCTTGAAAGGACGGTTTTCTTCCATGGCACTCCTTGTTTCAATTTATACCTAGGTTTAATAAGTTACCATTTATTTAAGAATATGACTATGAAGAAGCAATCTGGCGATTAAATTTTTTGTCTCAATGTGAAATCAACTTCCAGAAACAAAATGGAAATCATATTTTGTGCTTTGGGCGCTAAAATATGGGAGAAATGAATAAACTACCGGTCAAATTACTACATTTTAAAGTTCAATTTTCAATTCTACCGAAACCGTCAGTCGCAGACCTAACAATATCTACATCAATCAAAAGCTTAGTAAACTGTCTATTAAATATGGAAATAATATATGGGGTGTTCCATTTGAAATTTTTAAGAAAAAATGCATATTGCGTAAGCTCTCCACCCTGTATGATATTAAGTTTTGTGACAAAAGTACTCAAGAATTTTACAAATAGAGCAGTCTGTGAACCTAGTCCAACAAAGAAATCTTAAATATCTTCGACCAGTAGATGTCAGCAGCTCCTCAATGTTGGAGCCACACTGGCACTAAAATGGTAATATCTTAAAATCGCTCACTCTAAACCCCATCATGTGGTACACCAACTTTCATAAAATTTTATTGGGAATTCAAATATGTAAGCAAATGTGGGGCGTTCCATTTAAAAAAACATAACTTTGGTTTGGTGCTCAGAGTGTGAACACCCTGTATATACCAAAATAATTTTATCAGATGCTCCGTGGGGTTCTCAACATACGTGTAAAGTTTTATTTTGATACCTTGAATAGAACCAGAGATTTGGGCAGACTACACACTATTGGCCCACCCTGTATAAAAATTTTTAAACTGGCACAAATTGAAGAAGAATTTCTATTTGTAAAATCCATTAATACTTTCTTCAAAACAATTCATATTGTACAGGGTGGCCAACTTGTGTAAAATGGAGCTTTTCTCAAAAATGTTAAATGGAACACCCTGTATATTATTTTCAGGTTTGATAGCCAGTTTATTAAGCTTTCGACTGATGCAGATACTGGCAGGTCTGCGACTGATAATTTAGGCAGAAATAAAAATTGAACATTAAGAATTGAAATTTTTGCTGTAATTTTGTACCATTTTTGGGGAATTTCCCCCATTTAGGCACACAAAATTCAGAAAAATGCTTACACTTTGTTTTTACAGAAAATTTAGCGAACAGAGTTTACACCGGCATAAGAAATCCCATTGCAAGATTACTTCTTGAAAGAACGGTTTTCTTCCATGACACTCTTTGTTTCAATTTATACCTAAGTTTAATAAATTACCATTTATTTAAGAATATGACCATGAAGAAGCAATCTGGCGATGCAATTTTTTGCTTCTAAGTGAAATCAACTTCCAGAAACAAAATGGAAATCATATTTTGTGTTTTGGGCACTAAAATATAGGAGAAACGAATAAACTGCCAGTCAAATTACTACATTTTAAAGTTAAATTTTCAATTCTACCGAAACCGTCAGTCGCAGACCTAACAATATCTAAATCAATCAAAAGCTTAGTAATGTCTATCAAATATGGAAATAATATATGGGGTGTTCCATTTGAAATTTTCCATAAAAAATGTATATTGTGCAAAGCTGTCCACCTGCATGATACTAAGTTTTGTGGCAAAAGTATTCAAGAATTTTAAAAATAGAGCAGTCTGTGAACCTATTTCACACTGGCACTAAAATGGTAATATCTTAAAATCGATCACTCTAAATCCCATCGTGTAGTACACCATCTTTCATAAAATTTTATTGGGAATTCAAATATGTAAACAAATGTGGGGTGTTCCATTTAAAAAAACATAACTTTGGTTTGGTGCTGAGTGGGAACACCCTGTATACACCGAAATAATTTTGTCAGATGCTTCATGGAGTTTTTCACATACATGTAAAATTTTATTTTGATAGCTTGAATAGAACCAGAGAAATGGACTGACTACACACTATTGGCCCACCTACGTATGTACAGGTGACCCAAATTGGGTGCAAGTATGGTGTATCTTGGTAAATATTAGTGATAGAGAAAAACTGATAAAGCACTTGCGATCTCTTTTTTTATGTTCAAGTCAACGGTGCAGAGAAACTTTCGAAATTGTTTTTCATTTCCAACCTATGGACGAAAATTAAGTTTTTTGACATTTCGAGGAATGCTTGTATCTCGCTTATTGTAAGAGATTGTGGGATGCAATGTAGACATTCTTAATGCACTTTTTTGAGTAAAATTCAGTGGCGTAGCCAGATTTTTAATGTCATGAAGGGTTTATGAACTGCGTGCCAAACTTGTGTAATTTTAAACGGCGGCCATATTTGATTTTCACACAGTTGAATGGAGGATTTTTTTCTGATTTCAGAAATATATAGTTTGATATATCTAACTTCAATATTAACGCAGCTATATCCAATTTTCTGTTTCATTAATTAATGCGGATAATTACTGTCTGTCGAAAACATAAGGTGGCTATGATGAAACAAACCAACACAGCATTCGACTTTTATGTATGATTTGACATTTCAGCAATTATTGTTCGTGCTATTTTTGTGGCTCAATAACACAAAATGGAATTTTCTAATTTGGAGAAATATAATATGATGAGTGTTATATTCTAAGCAATAAACATGCCAACGCAGCTGCCGATTTATATTTTGCACGCTATCCCGAGCGCCATCAACCTCATTCGTCCATATTCAGAAGACTCTGCTGCTTGGAGGTTCAAAATTAATGAAAATGTTCTCAAATCTTCTTAATATTTGTGGATGAGATAGGCAACGCTCAAGATACCATTCAAAATATAAATCTCCAGCTGAATTGGCATGTTTATTGCTTAGAATATAATAATAGTATTATTCTGTACTTATGTCTATTTGTGATAAAAATTTGATATGTAGGGTTAATGATTAAATAAAAAATTACTTCGCGTACTACCAATAAGTATAACAAAATTATTTTATTTAACCGGTTTCAAGATCTACAAACGATCCCATCATCAATTATAACTTGGAAACGATACGAGATAAAGAAAAATGATTTACATGTCCCTATCTTAGTTTTTTCTTAAACATTTCTGATGATGGGATCGTTTGCAGATCTTGAAACCGGTTAAATAAAATAATTTTGTTATACTTATTGGTAGTACGCGAAGTAATTTTTTATTTAATCATGGATTTCTACCAAATAGTGAAAAGTGAAAACATTAACTACATGATATGTAGGGATTTATTCATTCATTACATGCATAATTTAATTCGATTGTTATAAATAAATATTTATACCCATTTAAAAAATAGTGACGATGTGGATAATTATTATATCTGTCGAAAACATAAGATGGCTATGACTGTAAAACAAGCCTATAGTATATGTTTTATGTTTAAAACAGAAAATTCGTCATAACTCCGTAATTATTGAAGTCAGATATGTCAAACTATATATTGTTGAAAACAGAAAAAAATACTCTATTTAACGGAATGAAAATCAAATATGGCCGCCATTTGAAATTACAAAGTTTGGCCCGCAGTTCCGAAACCCTTCATAATATAAAAATGTTGACTACGCCACTGTAATTTACTCAAAAAAGTGCATTAAGAATGTCTACATTGCATCCCACCATCTCTTCCAATAAGCGAGATACAAGCATTCCTCTAAAAGTCAAAAAACTCAATTTTCGTTCATAGCTCGGAAATGACAAATAATTTTGAAAGTTTCTCTACACCATTGACTTGAACGTAAAAAAAGAGATCGCAAGTGCTTTATCAGTTTTTCTCTATCACTAATATTTACCAATATACACCATACTTGCACCCAATTTGGGTCACCTGTACATAGCTATACAGGGTATCCCACGATGACCTTACAAGATCTGTATATAGAAAAGTATATACAGGGTGAATCAGGAATCCTTCTATGTATTGGTATTTTTGTTATTTGAAGAGCTACAAAGTCGGTTAAATGAGAGAAAAGTTGCACTATTTTGGGGCCATCTTAAACCTACTTTCAAACTTGCAAAAATTTTCACAGCTTTCTAGATATAATTAAAAAATTAAAATTTCCGATTTTTTTCTTTTGTTGATAACTCAACTGTGGTTTGTGCAAATGGCTTGAAACTTGGAATACTTACATAAAAGAACGTTGTGCATCGTTTGGTGACATTAACAGTGCAGTGCGACCTGTCATTTTTGCAGAGTGACAGTCAACTTTTTTTTTCTTTATGGCATCCATATTCATTTCTGCCGCTGACATTAAGACAGCATTATTATGATTACAACGGTTTTTTAATTTTTTAAATCGAACCTCAAATAAAGAAGTTACAGAGAGAAACATGTTAGCACATGTAATCAAGGTAGCCATGCAACAAAAGAGCTGCGGTAAGTATCAATAAACAATTTACTTTTTAGTGGAAGCCCACGTATTCCCACCTTTTCTATTTGAAGAGATGGAGATTCGGTTAAATCAGCGAATACTTGCGCAATTACTAGCAATAAACGGTGGTTCCCGAAGAGTTTAAAAAATCGGCCGTGGTCAATATATTTATGGAAATTTTGAAACGGATCAATTAGTACTTGGATTAAAATAAAATCCTACATTGTTGCTTCATGGCATTTTGTTAAATTGTTTATTCGTTTTAGTTAATTTGTTTTATTGTTCTTTAAAGTTCCATAGTTAATAAAAAAAATAAAATAAATGTAAGTTTTTATTTTAATCCAAGTACTAATTGACCCTTTTCAAAATATCCATAAATATTTTGACCACAGCCGATTTCTTAAACTCTTCTGGAACCACCGTTTATTGCTAGTAATTGGGCAAGTTTTCGCTGATTTAACCGAATCTCTATCTCTTCAAATAGAAAAGGTGGGAATACGTGGGCTTCCACTGAAAAGTAAATTGTTTATTTACAAAAATTTTTACTTACCGCGGCTCTTTTGTTGCATGGCTACCTTGATTACATGGCTAACATGTTTCTCTCTGTAACTTCTTTATTTGAAGTTCGATTTAAAAAATTAAAAAACCGTTGTAATCATAATAATGCTGTCTTAATGTCAGCGGCAGAAATGAATATGGCTGCCATAAAGAAAAAAAAAGTTGACTGTCGCTCTGCAAAAATGACAGATCGCACTGCACTGCCAATGTCAGCAAACGATGCACAACGTTCTTTTATGTAAGCATTCCAAGTTTGAAGTCATTTGCACAAACCACAGTTGAGTTATCAACAAAAGATAAAAATCGGAAATTTCAATTTTTTAATTATATCTAGAAAGCTGTGAAAATTTTTGAAAGTTTGAAAGTAGGTTTAAGATGGCCCCAAAATAGTGCAACTTTTCTCTCATTTAACCGACTTTGTAGCTCTTCAAATAACAAAAATACCAATACATAGAAGGATTCCTGATTCACCCTGTATAGTAGAATTACACAAATTTGCACAAATAGGTAATCGAGGATGCTCAATTCGACTAAAATATTTTTGACTTTCTGTGACTTCCGGTTATACCGGAAATAGACACCAACTTCCTTATTTTAAATGGAATGGCCACATTTTTATTACGGATTTAGATTTTTGGTCGAATTTTAAGGTCACCTTATGCAAAACATCATATGTGTAAAGTGCACCCTCTTCGAGATATTAGACGTTAAAAATCGTCATTTCTCAAATTTCATCAATTATAACTTGGAAACGATACGAGATAAAGAAAAATGATTTACATGTCCCTATCTTAGTTTTTAATTCTCTATCTAATGGGTCTGGAAAATACTGCTTCCTGGTTGGCAACTTTTTGTAATTTCTTGACCAATCAGGAGGCAGTATTTTCCAGACCGTTTAGATAGAGAATTAAAAACTAGGATAGGGACATGTAAGTCATTTGTCTTTATCTCGTACTGTTTCCAAGTTATAATTGATGAAATTTGAAAAATTACGATTTTTAACGACTAATATCTCGAAGAGGGTGCACTTTACACATATTTATGATGTTTTGCATAAGGTGACCTTAAAATTCGACCAAATATCTAAATCCGTAATAAAAATGTGGGCATTCCATTTAAAATAAGGAAGTTGGTGTCTATTTCCGGTATAACCGGAAGTCGCAGAAAGTCAAAAATATTTTAGTCGAATTGAGCAGCCTCGATTACCTATTTGTGCAAATTTGTGTAATTCTACTATATATACTTTACTATACATACAGTAGTGGCCATAAATATAGCAACTTTTAAAAAATCAATGTAATATTAAACAACATTATTTTTAAGATTAGAAATGCATTCCAGCATTCACATTGCTTCTATGGTAAGTGTTTCCTGCAATAAAAATTAGAGCTTTGTGAATAGCAAATTAATCCCAGCATTTGTTCAAATTTTTGTTGGACAGAAATATAGCAACAACTGTCATAAATAAGTTTAAAGTAATTAAAACGCCAGTTAAGTTGTACTTATCCCGAGTATTTATCGCATTGGCACTATTTCTGGTTAGTAACTAAAAAATGGGTCGGGCTAAAACAGTTTCAATTGAAATTAGGAACCTTATTACACAAAAGTATGAAAACGGTGTCAAACAGGCTGAAATTTCAAGAAGTTTTAATTTAAATAAATCCGTTGTGTCCAGAATTTTGAAGCTATTTATGTTGAACCCATTCCAAATCCAGGAAGACCAAGAAAAACTTATGAAAGATTTGATCGACACGTGTTAAGAATATCGAAAGAAAACCCATTCCTGTCTCCTCTTCCAAAATTCTTGGAAAATTGGAGGAAATTGGATCAAAAGATGTTAGTGCTCGTACAATAAGAAGGAGATTAGTCCACGGCGGGTTATTTGGTCGCCGACCAGCGAAGAAACCGTTGTTGTCAAAGAAAAATGGGAAGGCCTGTCTCCAGTTCGCAATAGATCATATTAACTGGACCCCAGAAAATTGGAAGAATGTAGTTTTTAGCGGTGAATTAAAATTTAATTTGTTTAAAAGTGATGGGCTACTCTATGTTAGACGACCAACGGGCAAGAGATTTGACAAGAAGTGCACATGTCCAACTGTTAAGCACGGTGGTGGTTCAGTTATGGTTTGGGGATGTTTCTCTAAGTTTGGGATGGGCCCAATCTGTCGAATCCATGGTAAAATGGATCGATTCATGTATTAAAATATTTTGCAATACCATCTGGTCCCATACATCGACGAAACAATGCCTTTAAGTTGTGTGTTTCAGCAAGATAATGACCCGAAACACTCGTCGAAACTTGTGCAGGATTGGTTAGCCGAGCAACACTTCGAAATTATGCGATGGCCATCACAGTCACCCGACTTAAATCCAATAGAAAATTTGTGGGATTACTTGGATGGCAAAATTAGAGGAAATAATTATACTAATTTGGAAAACCTTTATACTGCACTGGAAAATACTTGGGAAATAATTGATGATGGATACATTACTAAATTAATAGAATCGATGCCCAAGCGATGTGCCCAGGTTATTAAAAATAAAGGTTATTATACAAAATATTCAACGCTTTTGTTATTTTTAATAAATACTTGTCAAAAAAATTTTTTTTCCGTAGTTGCTATAATTATGTCCAACAGAAAAATTAAAAAATATTAAAAATAATACTTGTTTTAATTACACATAAATACGCATTATGTACTGGAAATGTGTATGTATTTTAAGAACAAAAAGTAAATAAAAAGAATATTTTTGCTTAGAAAAAAAATTTAATTCGAAATTTCAGGAAGTTGCTATATTTATGGCCACTACTGTACACAGATCGTGTAAGGTCGTCGTGGGATGCCCTGTATTTATTGTTTTCTGTGAGATTTTCGGGGTGTTAAAATATACTTGAGAATTAGTTTCAAGCCAAGCAGTGTTTAATTCCTAAATATGAAATTACCACTAAAAAAATTCTTCCGTTGGTGGACACACTGTATATTCGAAAATTAGAGCACAAGAGGAAACTTTTCAAACTATAGCAAAATTGATTTTTAAAAAATGTTTTTCTTTAATTCATTTTGGATTCAAAAGCATGCCAAACTCTCAATAGTTTTGATTTTTATGCAAAACATGAAACGGAAAAAAATCGACATTAAGTTATTAAAATTTAAAAAAATTATAAGAGAACAAAATGTTGAAATCCATATAGAAAAAACGTCATAACCTGAGATCCTTCAAAACAGAAAAGATATTTAATTTGTGGCATTCTATAGGGCACTCAAGTTATTTTTTTAATTTGTACACTTACCTCTTCTTTGTTTGTAGAAGCCTCTAAAGGAATATTCAAAGACAAAACTGTTTCCGATCTATGTATGTATTTGACTTTCTTGCTCATATTGCACTGAAATCTTTCCTCGACTTTAAATTTGAAAGCATCTGTGGGATTCGCACCATTTCTTGAATGTCTTTCCACTAAATTTAAAATATGCAACAGAAATTCTTGGGCATCTTGCTGATGTTTTGTAGAGAATAAAGGATGACCTCTTCCTACCATTGTTTTGAACATAAGAGGGGTTATGCCAGGGGGATCTGCATCTGTAGGAGAGCCTTTTGGTGCAGGGTGCGAGTATTTTCCAGAAAGAAGACCAACGCCAAGTTTCGCCCTTGAATAACAACAAAATATACTAGGTAATTATGGATATGTTAAAATTATGGTTACATCTGCACATCAAAATCTTCTGCAGGATCACCACTGGCTACGTCAAAGTAGGTATCTGCATTATCTACATATTTGGAGATAAAATCTGGGACAGAAAATAATGTCTGCATTACACTGTTGATATAACAGGAATTTCCCAAATTTGTCATGCCTGTATATCCCGGCCCATAAATTGGCTTTAAAGGGCCTGCACTTTCCTGAAGCGCAGCCCACTCATTTGACTTTTGATTAAGTTCTAATTCTAATTCAATCATCGATTTTTCAGTCTTCTCCATAATTGCAATATTTATTCCTAAAAGTATATCATTAAGTACATAATTTTTGATCGCCATTAAACTCGACATCAATTAAATTTGGACCAGGTACATGATTGGTAAGAACGCAACTTTTGATCTGAAAAGTCCCGAAAGGACAAGTATTAAATTTTTTATTTTAAACAGCTTCGTGTAAATTTTAATCCATTAAGAATGTTCTTTCTTGTGATCCCTTATAATACTAAGACACAATGGTTGGTTTATTTGTTTGTTTGTCAGCATCTGTTCAGCTCATAACTTGAAACTGAATTGGTGTCTGAATCTGAAATTTTGTAACTGAGGGTTTTCGATCATCCGGAAGCACGTGTGACATAAGTTTTTTGGTAGCAGCAATAACGCAAAGTAATGCAAAAAGGCCTAATAGTGAAGGTACAGCCATGGGAAATTGCCTCTCTCCTTTCATTGCAGAAATTTTCATGGGCAAATTTGAAATCTAACTGAAAGATGAGCTCCCATATTTCCCAAAGGTGTGGGTGAGATATGTAGGTGATATATATTTGCCATTTTTGACAGTAGTAAATTTAACATTGAAGATTTCTTGAGAGACTTAAATAGTAGATTCAATAATTCAATTCAATCAAATTTACCCATAAAATAGAAAGAGGACAGCTTCCATTTTTGGACATTTTGGTAATTAGGAAAGACAGTAAGTTAGAATTTGACATACAGGAAACAAACCAGTACAGCTCGGTACATAATTGCAGATTCGAACCACTGCAGTCAGTACAAAGAGGCTAGCTTTGGTTTTTTAGTTAATAGACTGTTGAGTCTACCACTATCCATTGAAAGATACCGCAAGGAAGTAAATATAATACAAGATATAGTGAGATGTAATGGTTTCGATCCAGAAATTGTCAATATGTTAATTAGGAAAGGAAAATTTAAAATGCTATTGTGAAATTCCGCCACTTTAAATGCAGATAATCAAATTACTAAATTTATAAAAATACCATATGTACCGTAGATAACTAGAGGTATGCATACTATTTTTGGGAAAGCAGGCTTCAAAGTGGTTCACACTTCGAGCAACAATTTACAAAATCTACTTGGAAATGCGAAAGATAAAACAGAACCCATTCATAAAGCAGGAATTTATGAAATGCATGCGTAAATTGCGACAAAAAATATATCGGGCAGTCAACTCGGTCTATTTTAACTTGCTTCAAAGAGCATCAAGCCCATTACAAATATGGCCGTACTGATAAGTCTAGCATGGCGTCACACGAGTTGGAAATGAGCCATAAATTCAATATCAATAATCCCAAACTCTTAAAACCAGGAAATAATAAATTTGATTTAAACGTCCTGGAAAGTATAGCACTATATAAAAATAAACATAGTTGTCTTGTGTTCATTTTGAGAACTTCATTGCCCCATTGCCATATCCAAACATCAAGAGTGTGGATGATGAGGTGAGATAGGTACGGATTCTCTAAGGCTATTGACATTAAGGGTGGGATACGCTACGACAGGACAGGAGATCGGTAGTACATGTGTAAGACAGAAATAGACATAGCTTTAGCAACTGCTTGGTACAGACAGTCCAGCAGAAAATTGAAATAACGAAATTAGGCAAATGTAGTCTTAAAATAAAGCTAAAAGATCGGTGAGTATGCTCACATATTTTATTTGGCTGTTAACTAAAATCCGAATTATCACTAATTAATACTAGATAATTACTCAAAGTAGTTGTCACTTGCTGATATCTGTCCAGAGCGCGGCAGTATATATAGCAAGATTAAATTGCATGGTTTAAGTGTGTAGGGGAAAGCACCGTACTAATGAGTCCTGGAAGGACGAAACCAGTTGGTCTGCAGTTTTCCATACACATTCAAAACATGCAATATTTGAACAAAGACCTGCTTAAAAGCACGTACGTACATGGAGACAAATTAGGATTGTTTCAAAGCCATCTTAGATGGGGTAGCAGTCTGAAACGTCTCGTAGTACAAAAAATCTGGATTTAGTTCTATAATTCAACGCCTGGCGGGGTATTTGCCCGAGGAGTAGTTGTTCGAACGGTCCAGTATCACTAATTAATACTAGATAATTACTCAAAGTAGTTGTCACTTGCTGATATCTGTCCAGAGCGCGGCAGTATATATAGCAAGATTAAATTGCATGGTTTGAGTATGTAGGGGAAAGCACCGTACTGATGAGTCCCAGAAGGACGAAACCAGTTGGTCTGCGGTTTTCCATACTCATTCAAAACATGCAAAATTTGAACAAATACCTGCTTAAAAGCACGTACGTACATGGAGACAAATTAGGATTGTTTCAAAGCCATCTTAGATGGGGTAGCAGTCTGAAACGTCTCGTAGTACAAAAAATCTGGATTTAGTTCTATAATTCAACGCCTGGCGGGGTATTTGCCCGAGTAGTAGTTGTTCGAACGGTCCAGTATCACTAATTAATAATAAAGAATGTCATCGTTTACACTTATAAAATGTTTCTTATTTTGAAGATCGTGAAAGATTTATTTTTTGAAGTTGCGTACAAGTGTTGTTCCTATTTTTAAATTTTAGTGGTTCTTGAAAGTCTCTTCGATTTGTTGGTGTTGTTTTTTCTACGTTATTTAAGTCATAGAATCGTTGATCAATTTCACCACTCATGCTGTAACTCTACAGCAAAAAGTTCAAATTTTGTGTGGGTGAAATTGACCAGCAGGCTCTATGTCAGTAGTCCATTGGTACGATAATCAAAGCACCGATCAAAATAACCCCATTCTAAGTATCAAATTGATCACTTACATTTTTCTAATTTCCCATTCAAACAAAATTTTGCAAAAGTAATGGAAATGTAAAGTAACGGTCGAATGCATCGACCTGTGTATTCATAAATCAAATTGAAAAAACAGTGAACAAAATATTGCAAGTACACTACTTAAAACCGCACAGGGATATTGAAGAAACACAGTTTTTTAGGTACATTAAATATTTTAGCTATTATATTACATAGATTTAATAACAAACTAAGTTAGAGTAATTTATAACAAAATTTTAAATTATATTAATGACAAGGGTAGAAACAAAACAACAAATAAATCAAGGGTTGAAAATTGAAGAACATTGCAAACAATTTTAACGTTCGTACAAAAAGGAAGAGTTAAGAAAATGCCACTGGGTATGGTTTTCAATATCTGGTGTGACCTCCACCTGCATTCAGTAGTGCCCTAATGCTATTAGGCATGCTAAAAATTAAATGGTCCAGGTCGCGCAGAGGAATCGCTCTCCATTCCCTCTCAAGAACTCTAAACAGGCCTCGAGGGTTGTTAACGTGGTCGTACGCCGCTGAAACTCTTCTTTGCAATAAATCCCAAGCATGCCAATCGGATTCATATCCGGCGATTCAGCGGACCACAGAAACAATGACATGTTGAGCTTGTCTAGTGCATCCGTTACAAGCCGTGCTGTTGGGGACGAGCATTATCTTGCATGAAAAGAAAATTTCCACCTACAGCTCCTGCATACGGTTGTACGATAGGTAAAATAACCTGATTTAGATAAATTTGGCTTATCATATTGCCTTGTATCCAAACGAGGTCAGTTCTTCCGCCAATGCTTATTCCGGCCCACACTATTATTGAACCGCCCTTGTAAACATGCACTTCCTGAGGAGCGTTTATACGATTCAAGTGCCCCGCTTCTCTCCATACTCTCATTCTTCTGGAATCGGAGTATATACCGTACCGTGATTTGTCAGAAAAGAGGACAAATGACCATTGTTGATTTGTAAAATATTGGAATACTCGTCCCCGTAATAACCGCTCTCTTCGATTCACTCTCGTTAAAGGTGGAACCCTCAATAGTCGTCTAGACTTCAAATTTACTTCATGCAGCCTGTTTCGCACAGTTTGGTCATTAATAAGCACACCATGGGTACGGTTCAAGACACCTTGAAGTTGACGAGCCGTACATATTGGATTACGTCAAGCATTCAACGTCATAAAACATTCTTGTGCCGGTGTTGTTTTCCGACCATTTCCGCAATGTTGGTTTCGAACATTCCCATTAGCTTGATAACGTCGCCATAAACGGCTTAAGACACTTTGTGACACTTGAAATTCCTCCGAAACCTCAACTTGGCTTAGACCGGCTTGTAAACATGTCTCCTGCTCGCAGCATTTCGTCAAGTGACAACGTTCCATTTGGAAAAAGACTTAAGTAAACGAAAATGTAAGACTTAAATCGAATTAAATTTAACCGAAATTAACTCCACTGTACTCACTGGATATAAATTTCTAACAAATACGAAGTTTTTCTACAATGTAGCATTCGCGCTGTGGTAACTTATGAATAAATGTCAACGTAAAAACTAAGGAAACGACGGAGTACCATGGGTAACGTTATAAAGGGCCCTTTGCTTCATAACTGAATACATAAAGTGCATGTATACAAGCTTTTAACAGATTTTGTAAAGATTTTTCAGAATATCCCTGTATGGTTTTGAGTAGTGTAATAGAACCATTTTGGTCAATCTCGCCCCAGTTTACTGTACTAAAAATCTGCAGTTTTCAAAAAACCAGTAATCTGGCAATTTGTTCGGGTACCCATGTGTACCCGGGTATTTAGATCAGGTACCTGGATCTGTTTTTCAACCGGGTAAGTATTTCGTAATGGCCATGAGTATGATTTTATAGATTCTCTTACCCCAATGTGCTAAATGTTGCATCAACTTTGGATCCTCAACCATATCATCTTCACTGTAACTAAATACATCAGCTTTTCCTTCTTTTGTAATAGTACCCAGTTTAACTGCTAATGGGTAGGACGTTCTGTGATAGTGCTCGATTGCATGATTATTTCCACCTGACCCATCAAAAAATTTTCTACCACACAAAATGGAACCATCCGTAAGATTAAGCCACAAGTTATCAACCTTATCACATTTCTCACATTGCCAACCTGATGGTGGAATGCGTTTACCATTATCAAGTTGCAATAAATTTTCTGCATGTTTTGATACAATCAATTTCTCGCCATCCCATGTTCCTGTAAGCGCTTCCAACTCAGCTAACTTTGATGCAGATTGAATATCCAAAATTCCTTGAACAGACTTAATAACCTACAACATAATATTTCAAATAGTGACAATCTGAAATAAAAACACACATACCACTTCTGGAAAATTTGGATTTGGCCAAGGTACTGATGAAAATGATGGTAATACGACTACATTAAAAGTATCGATAAACTCAAACTTTTTTTTACTTGCATCTGGGTCAAATCCACCTTCTACACCAATGGCGAGCCGAGTAATTTTTTTCTCTGGACCATCACCCTGTGGTGGTGAATATACCTATATATTAAAATGTAAATGAGTATAGAAAAACAAATTACTGATATTTATTTGACAAATTGTATGCAAAACAATGGGAAGTAATTATTTGGGCGGTTGTTTTAACATCCAGGCAGTTCCATCGGGCAGTTAAAAATTCACGCGGGCGGTATTAAACTTTTTTGGTCGTAATTAATTTAATGTGGCAGTAGAACGTGGTCAGCAGTATAAAAGAATTTGGTCTGTTATTTAATCCTACAGCGGCAGTTCAAATTTTACTTGAGCGATAAATTAAATAAATGTCCAGTGCAATTATTATTTGAGCTCTAAAATTATTGAATGGGCAGTATAATGTTTTAATGGGCAGTTAGATAAATAGTTCGCCAGTTCTCGGCATTTGGTAAAATCAAACGTCATTTTCATTGAAAAGAGCGGCACACTTCCATTAAAAGGGGCGTAGCTTACGCACTGTGAACCGTCAATCGGAAGAGATTTGCCTATAAGTATTAGGTCGTTTCCTCGTTTCGCTCATAATCTATCCCTTATCACTGAGTTGCGAGTACTTTTATCTACTGCACTAGCATTGCACCATTCAAATTCAACCCTCCCCGTTTTGTCATACAAATGTTTAAAATACTGAACTCGGTCCCTCACAGGTAAGAAAAATTATTAATTTTGCTTCATCCCTTTGCGACTTCTATTGCACCGCATTGCACCACAAAGCATTTTTGTAAATGCTGCATCGAATAATGCATCATTTGGATGCTAACGACTGAGACTTACAACGCCCCGCTCTCTCCGCTTGACCTTAACCTGACAGACTTTTGGATTAAAAAGTGTCAGTCGTTAGCGTTTATATTATTCTCTCCAAATATTATTCACTCGAAAATGCGCACCTTTGAAGAGAATAACATTATAAACGCTAACAACTGACACTTTTGTCCAAAAATCAGTCAGGTTAAGGTTGTAAGTCTCAGTCGTTGGCACTGAATAATTTTAATGGTGCAATAAATTTAATTTTTTCTTAGTATCTACATTATTGTTAATTGTTATTTTTTATTTCGCTGCCTAACTTAAATAAACATTGTATCATTTAACAGGCCGATCATATTTTGTATTGCCTAAGTATTTATAGAACTACTTGTCCCATGATTTCTAACTGACTCATTTTGATTTAATGGCTGCACACGCGTTACTGCCCATTAATTCATTTTACTGCCTAATTGGATTTTCACGCATTCAAATATTTATTGAGCTATTCATTTGAAGATATGTTACTCCTTGTTTCCACATTTTTTACTGCTCATATTTTACCGCTCAATCTGTTATTAAACATACAATTTGTATTTTCACACTGACCAAAACTGTAATATAGTACCGCTCCTTTAAATAATAGCCCAAAACAATTAGATCCCACCATCCAATTCCAAATATTTTCAAACTGCATTATTTATTTCTTAATATCTAAATATTCAGCAGTACATTGAGAACCAGAGTTGACCATTGAAAAACTAAGAGAGATAAAGCACCTAGGATAGACTTTGCAAAAAACCATTGCGACAGACCGTGTGTGAGAAATAGAGAGAAGCAACAGGTCAAGTGTAAAGGTTACAACGACCTATCCTGTTGCGTCACCTTTTGTGACCATACAGGGTGTTGCTTCAGTCGGTCGGTCAGTGGGATTTCTGATCGTCAATAAATACCTTAAACTCTAGTCGGAGATAGGGTTCTCTGGAACTATTGCAAAACAACTAAAATAATATGTACAAATTGTCCTATTTTTGTTGTGATTTGGGGGTTTCTCATAGAAGCAGCAGAGATAGAGCCTTGGGGTTTTCGTGAACCTGAGCTACCTTCTTCAGTATAATAGAAAGCTGAAACCAGAATTTGGATACCGTTTTTAATTTTCGAGAAAAAAATTATATTGTTTATCGATTTTCAAAAATTCTCTACAATGGGGAAAACCCGCAAATTTTGAAAATGATCCTATTGAATAGTTTACTATCCAAAACAAATTCCGCAATTTTTGTTTTTTATATTCGAGACTTATTTTCGTCATAATTAAATACGAAACTTGTATCACACTTGAAACACTATATTTGAATGGCGCTGTGACGTACGGGGCCTACAAATTAGGTAGGGATTTTCACATGCGCAAACCGATCCGTTAACACCCTGAGCCCACCGCTCATTCTTCGACTCCTCCCCACTTTATCCAGGGAGGCGCGTTATACCACGGCGCAACGGATAGGCCTCCTACGTCACACAAAGCGCCGCGTTTTAGCCCTCCCGGTTATGCTGCTTTTCTAGTAGCATGTTTTTGATTTAGCACGACACATAATCAAAATTTTTCCGTGGTACACGATACATATTCTATTTGTGCTTGATATTTCAGTACTAAAATTTATAAATTCGATTAAGCGGGTCTTCCCCATTCTTTTTGTACTAAGCAGACTAAAACTGTTACGATTGATTCCTATAGAACTTTTTCCAAGGAATTCAGTGGCGTACGTAGTTTTTTCTAGGGAGAGTATTTTTTGAGTTATGACATAATATTGAATTTTTTTAATGGAAACCACGGAAGGCTTTGGTCAAGTTCGAAAGGTCTTCTTTAAGCTATCAAAATATATATACATATATACTTTTATATTCTTATTTCAAAAAAACCGCAAAGATTTTGGTACATTTTACCTTTAGAAAATATAAGATAGGTAGGTACATCCAAGATACCTGTGATTTATGTTAGCAACTTTTAATAACAACTGAAATTTATTAACAAAAACAGAAAAAACAGCAAAACAAACAAAACAGACAAAAAGAAGAAAAACAAACAACAAAATTATAGGAACTGCTCAAATTGATTGCCATGTTTTTCAACACATAATCTACATCTTTTAGTAAATAGATTGATGGCATTAATTAAAAAAATAGGATGGGCTTGCAAATATCGGAAAGCTGCATGTGTTGCCTCTGCTAGCTCGACTTGATTGTTGTACCTTCGTATGTATATTTTTTCTTTTAAAAATGCCCAAACAAAAAAGTCTAATATACTCAGATCCGGTGATCTTGCAGGCGACAATATAGGTCCATTTGTACCCAACCATCTACCCGGAAAATGATTTTCTAAATAATTTTTAACTATTGCAGAATTGTGTGCAAGGGGCACCATCTTGTTGGAAATATACCCTGTTTATGTTTATTAACGGAACATTTTCCATTATCGCCTCTGCGTTAATATTCAATAAATTAATGTCTCTCAATCCCGTTAAGTTTCCATCAAAAATTTGATATGCCAGTTGACCACCCAGAATAAAATGCGAAATGTTAAATCCAAAACGTCCTTGCCTCTGACGTTCAAAAGTTTGGTGCTGGTTTGTATCAGACCATCAGTAACGCACATTATGCCTGTTAAATAATCCTACGCTGCTTATGTGAGTTTCATCTGTCCAAATGACAGACCGCCCAAATTCTGGATTTTCTTAATTTTTTTAAGTATTTACCACCTACAGAAATTAAGCCCGACGGTGAATAATTTGAATTATGGGCTATATTTGCCTTTTTTAATATTTTTTGAAATTTTTGTTTTGGAAACACCAACTTGTGATTCGATTTCGCGACAAGAAGTTTTTGGTGTCGCCTCAACCAACGATAAAACATTTATGTATTTCTTCCTCTTCCCTATTTTCTTTATTATAAATTTTGTTTCTAGGTTTATTGAATGACCCATAGTGAATTAAATTTGATTTTAATCTCGAAAACATCATTTTGCTTGGTTGTCTTCTTTCTGGGTAGGTAGGGATAGGTATTATACTGGAAATGGGTATCTAGGAATTTTTTGTGTACCTGTTGAGATAAAGATCCATTAATTCATTAATTTACATTCTCACAACATTCATTGAAAACAGCAATTATGTCGTATTTTTCGAAATTTTGATAATTTTGAAGTGCCATTATGTATACACTAAGTACCTATTAATAAAACTAGCTGCATACAACTTTTGCTAATATATGTCAACAGATAATTATTCAGTTGTTAACATAAAATCACAGGTATCTTGGATGTACCTACCTATCTTAAGCTGACCGCATTCTATTATACTCAAAAAAGTAGCTCAGATTCGAGAAAACCCTGAAGCTGTATCTCTGCTGCTTCTATGAGAAACCCCCAAATCACAATGAAAATAGGACAGGCTGTATACCGTGCCTATAAAGCCCAAAAAGCTCTTCACGCACGCACGCACACATGTAATTTTATTTTTATATCTTGAATAGGACCAGAGGATTATCATTTTTGCGGAACAGTATGCTTAATGACCGACTAAATTAATGCTCTAGCTATGATGCCCATAAACAGAAATTTTGTACACGAGACAAATAATTTGGAAGAAAAAGTTATGGAAAAATTTATTTATATAAAAAACATACAGATAGGAAATGAGAAGATAGAGGAAGTCGCGGATTTCTGCTACTTAGGAAGTCAAATAACTCGAGAATAGCGCAGGGCCGAGTTGGATTTAACAAAAGAAAACAACTGTTATGCTCAGGAACGGTTAATGTAGAAACTCGGAAGACTCTAAATACATATGTATGGAGTACAGCATTGTACGGGTGCGAAACTTGAACAATAGGAGAAGCAGATCGAAAAAGAATAGAAGCATTTGAAATGTGATGCTACAGACGCACAATGAAGATACCAAGGATAGATACGGCTAGCAATAGGGAGATAGAAAGAGTTGGGGAAAGCGAAAGGTATGGAAGATAATAAAGAATAGGAGAGATAGGAAGGTAGGCCACCTTCTGAGACACGAAGGATAAGTTCGTGCTATACTAGAGTCAGAGATAGGAATAAAAAGAGGTAGGGGTAAGCCCAGATCAAATTACTGCTCTCAAATAGTTGGGGATGTAGGGTGTTCTACTTTTAGGGAAATGCGCAGGTTAGCTCAGGATAGTCGGAAAGGATGGAGGTACGCGTCCAACCAGTCTTCGCACTATAGTTTTCGTCAACATTTTTCTGAAATAGTGTATGTCTTGATCTTAAATGTAGAGAACTTCTCTCCAGGCAAAATAGTTTTGGAGTAGCAGTTTATAAATGACATTATTTAACGATAAAATACAGGGTGGTCCTTAAGTATTCTAAAAGTTTTTAAGAGGTGGTTCTTTACATTATTTTGAATCGAATATGACCATATGTCTAAAACGGCTTAATTTCAAAGATTCCAAAGTTGAGGGGAAGAAAATGTTTTTTTGATAGCGCTTGAAAACCAATCTAGATGTTTTAATTAAACTTTTGATGCAACGATTCCTTTTTTCAATTAAACTGGGGTGGACCCATGGGGTCTATGACATCCTTTTGGAGAAAAATTTGTGCACCACTGAGTTTTTAAAATGGTTTTTTTTATAAATGGTATTAAATAGCACAAAAAAGGTCTCTCCCATTTTCAAAAAAATGTTATTACTGAAATTTTAATTGGGAAGTACGGAAATTTACAACTTTTGATCTGAATGATGAAAACCTACCCACCTGTTTACACCAGTCATAAAATTTTTCTCCAACATTTTGTGTTTGATACCAGGCTTCTCACATCTATACATCTATACATATATATAAATAAAATTGAAGTGTCTGTGATTTCGAAATAAATGCTTTTTTCTAAGCTCATATGATTCTTCGCACGTTACCAAAACATAAAATCGCATTTTTCAATTTTTTATCTGTCTGTTTGTTTGTCCGGGCTAATCTCGGAAATGGCTGAACCGAATTTGATGAGACTTTCATTATCAGGTAAAGGACTTTTCAGAGATTAATCTAGACTACTTTTTATTTCTGAAATATTCAGGTTTCCTGTGTAGAAATTGAAAAAATGTAGAAATTAGGAGTCGGATTGTGTCACGCGCGTACTATGAACACATGTTACGTGCCATATACATAAAATAAATAAATAGATAAATAAATAATTAAATAAATAAATAAACAAATAAATACATAAATAAATAAAATAAATAAATAAATATGAATATTTGCCATTGCGCTTCTTTCTTTGGTGCAGCAACATGTGCCGGGTACCGCTATCATAATATTAAAAGCATACTGGCGCAACACTTAAATACGGGTGGGGATATCGGTCGCTCGGTCTCTTTTCAACTAGCGGAGATCGTATGGGTGAGGTCGTGCACTCGATCGGGTGTTTCTTTAACGCAAATAAGAAAATTGCATCGGCATCATTCCGATGGACGCTTGGATCTGCTTAGCGCTGTTCGCAGTCGTAGTTCAACCTGGGGTTGAATGGTCTTTGCCGTATTAAATTAAACGCAATTAATTATTTAAGAAATTCTACGGGAATATTTAGTGGTGCATCCGGGATGCACCTACGTTTCAAGTATAATTATTCCTACACCGATTCACCACTACGTAAAAGTCGTGGAGCATAGCCCACGGATTCATCTAGTATAATATAAAAATCAATATTTGTTTGTTCGTATTGTATGCGTTCATTGCTCGCGCTTGCGCGAAGGTTATAGGCATAATACAATTAACTTACAGAAGGTGGCGCTCGTGTCGTACCGGGAAATGTATTTG
This sequence comes from Xestobium rufovillosum, assembly GCA_963966045.1. Lineage (NCBI taxonomy): Eukaryota > Metazoa > Arthropoda > Insecta > Coleoptera > Ptinidae > Xestobium > Xestobium rufovillosum. Next base: position 14,840,011 of record OZ014498.1, read on the forward strand.
AGAGAAAATTTCTGCAATTCTACAATATCTTCTTTCCTTTCAACATAATTTAAAAATTGCAGCAAACGTCAAACGGCAACAACGCGCCGGGTACCAGCTAATATTAAATAAAAGTACAAGAGTATGTCACAGATATGGTACAATAATAATATAGAAGAATAAGGACCTCTGAGAATTCTGAAACCTTGAACTAAACACATCAGTTTTGGATAGTCTACTGATCTAGCTACTGATACATAGTCGTTCATCTTTTGCAGCTATGATCAAAAACATCCTTCTCAGGACATACACCTAAAGAGTAATTTACAGCAAGTACTGGTTGCAATGCTTTCAGGAAGTTTGGAATTGATGTATTAAGACCAAAGGTTCATTCGGCACTCTAGATATGCCCTAATAGTGCAAAAACTCACCTCACGACGTTCTCTTCGTAAATGTAGGAAAACGGAATGGCCAGTTCTGGTGAAATATTTTTCCACATAATCACGACCAAAACCGTAAAAGCTTGACAAACTCACATACAGTCCTGTATCTGTCTCCTGCAAAGTACTTATTGGAAAAGATACATATACATAACCTTAGATTTACATACCGAATTATCGAAGGAAAACATGCACTCATCTTTATAAACCTTATCTGTTGAGGCAGGTATTCTTATAGCACTTAGATGAGGAGTAAATATTTCCATTATCATCAATCTTCGTCAAAAATAAAACCTAAAACGATTACCGCAAACAATCACATCAAAAAACCACCGACCATGCGACAATGGACCATAGAATAGAATGATAGAATACAGCAACTACAGCAATATCAGCAAAACAGAGCTCCACAGAACAGAGCTGCTGTAGAGTGTGTACTCTTAGAGGAGGGAAGAAGAGGACGAATAGTTACACCAAAACGTTAACGAATTTTTTTTAAATGATATAACTAATTGTATTATTATAAACGTTGCTTTCATTATTTTGAGTTAAATTACATGAATTCTAAACAGTAATCTGGTTTTACCACTTTGTTTGGCACCAAATCTGCTCAAATTTTGGTAACACTCACGTGCACGGCAAACATTGGGCGTTGCGTATCCAGTATCCATACTCTTCCCTCATCTAAGAATCAACCCGTGTGAACCTTTGTTTACTAAATCAAGGTGTGTCCACGTATTTAAAGATATTAGGTCAGGTCGGGGCGGGACGGGTCAGGTCAGTATGTGGTGTGAACCTTTCAATGTGGCAATAAAGATTTTTCAGACCCTAGAGGAGGGAAGAAGAGTAACAAGGCAGATGTTTGTGCTACTATTTGACACCAAAAAAGGGGCGTAACTTAAGTTTCGCAATCTCTTTACGCCGAAACTTGGACGAAAATTTTTAGAATGATAAATGACTAATTGAATTATTACAAACGTTCATTATTTTGAAATAAATTACAGACATTCTAAACAGTTAGAAGTGCATTAGTAAAACGGCGAAATCAGAGCTCGAAATTTAAAATGCTAGGTATCCTAAGAGAATAGTTGGATAAAATTTTTCAAATCATTTTAAATAGAGCTTAGATGACCATGCACTTCACGTTCTATTTTATATTTTTACCTTTCATCCTGATTTTTTAACATTAAATCAATATATGGCGATTACTGTGAAGCTTTTTTTCGGTGTCTGTCTTATAAAAACATTTATTTATGTAGTCATTTTGTTTAAAACTAAAATTCAAAATACTACTGCAATTTCCGTCGCGAGCGTGTCCGCTAGAGCCGGCACAGGGTAGATGGTTTAAATCGTCCATAAAGAAGTCGTTAACAACGCTAATTTTTAACACTTCCTCTTGCATTTTACACTACTTTTTAAATTCTGAAACCACCTATTAAATAAATATTAAACAATAAATAACCCGGAGAAATGAACAACTTCACGTCAAACCCTGTGCACCAAGAATTTATTTATATCCCAACTAGGTTTTGCCAAGTAGGCCACTTTCACGCGCTGCTTCACTGTTAAACTTCATGTCATGCAAGCAACAGGCTTGCCGCAGTGCCGAATGTAGCGAGCCCTTTCAAGACGTGCTGGTAGTTTTTGTTCGAATCCAAGCGGATCCTTTTTCTTTTTTCTTCTAAAGCTTGTTGTAATTTACAAAATGTGGTGTCTGGTGGCCGGTCACGAAAGGGATTTGTTTAAAGAAAATCCGCGATTACTAATGAAAATAAGGGAATAATAGCACCTTCAAATATTGCATTGGCAAAACCTAGTTGGGATATATACAAACTGGTGAGCGAGCGGGTCTGTTTCGATTCTCGCGACTCGCGAATAGTGAGTGGACGGACCGCTTTCTTGTTTGCTAGCTTGCAGTGTTGCCAGTTCGTACTTCGCGGCTTGTTCATTCGAGTCGGCTGTGGTTGATCCTTGATCGTCGATCCTATCCACAGAGTACAAATTTGAACTCTGTGATCCTATCTTAACACGAGACCTTAATAGTAGCTCCCGGTTGCATACAATACGCACGCGCGCGCATTTTGGAAGTAAAAAAAACTAAAGCTGAGAGAACGCATTTTAAACAAAGCCCTTACTTGCCCTTTCGCACCAGACACACGAATATTTTGGCAAAAAGATGATGTAGAAACAAACAAAAGATGCGAGACCCGTGCGGGATCAGAACTCGCCTAGCCGTAGGAGACCAACACGGCAGTTCTGTACGATACCCGAACGCCCACGGTAATGGTCACGCCGCATGCGTATTGTATGCAACCGGGAGCTACTATTAGTGTCTGTTATCTTAACTTCCTAACCACATTTTTCTGCCATCTGTCCTGTGGTCGTGCTCCAACTTCCCACTCCATTCTAGCATTTCGATTTCCCGCTAAAACAAAACCATTAAACAATAAACAATTAAAGAATTTTGCAGTATCGGAGGATCGGAGCTCAGAGGAGCAAATATACTAGAACTATATATAAGTGCAAAGTAGTATAATTTGATATTACAATGTTCAAGCCGGGCTCAATTCGTAAAATTGTCGTCGAAAATTTCGTGTAAGTATGACGTAAAATTGCTAAACTAGGTATGTAGCGAGCACCTATAATTTTTTAGAACATACAGTTATGTTGAGATGTATCCTGGACCTAATTTGAACATGTTAATTGGCCCAAATGGTACAGGGAAATCAACAGTAGTTGCTGCAATAATTTTGGGTTTAGGAGGAAACCCAAAAACTGTAGGGAGAGGAGCAAAAGTATGTTCACAGTGTTTATTTATGTCAAATACCAAATAGTAACTACTAGAATACCTACTGAATGCAACAAGGGTCTGGAGAGCCACCGTTTTGCCGTTCCTTGCTTTGGGTCTCTTGCGCACTCTATTAAACATATAGTAATCTTGAATTTTCTTTAAACAAATCCCTTTATGATGGGGAATTCTTTAAATTACAATAAACCTTAGAAGAAAAAAGTAAAAACAAACAGGTCAACCTGTTCCAGAATACAAAAATTTTATTACATATTACTTATTACGCAGACATTACATGTCGTATTGTAATAAAAAATTCATTAATTGAAGTTGTAGTCATGACAGCTCAGTTTACAATTTCCCACCATTGTTTTCTGTCTTGTGTTTTTCCTTTCCAGTGTGTGACTCCTATTTTACTTACATTTTCTGTTGCCTCTTCCAACCACCTGTTTCTTGACCTCAGTCTTGGTTTCTTCCTCTCTGGTCCATACAACTATATTCCTCAGATCCTTTGAACATCTGTAAATATGTCCTGTCTCCTGTCCATCTTATCTTTTGTCCTTTTACAAATCGAACAATATCCTCTCCTCTGATCTCTTCTAACAGTTCATTGTTCATTCTAATCCTATACTGCCCCTCTTTCTCTCTTTGAATGTAGTATTACTCTTATCTTCTCCCCTCGTTTGTCATCGTCATTGTTTCAGCTGCATGTGTTACGACAGGTCTCATTAGTGTTCTATATACTCTTAATTTACTCTTCAATAATTTTTCATTGGCAAAATACGCTTTACAACCTCCCTGCAGTCTCACTCCTATCTCATCATTGCTTACATTACTGTTGTAAAGTGTCACTCGCAGATACTTGAAAGTATTAACTTCTTCTATGTTATATCAGCCTAATATCTTTTGTTTTTGTTTGGTTTACTCCTAATCCAAATCTTATACTTTCACCTGCAATTTCCATAAATACTAAGTTCTTACTATTATTACATTGTCAGCATACGCCAATAGTTGCACCATTTTGTTCATTATAGGTCCCTGGCACCTTGTTTTTCTAAATATTTTCTCCAAAATTATATTGAACAATACTGCAGTCAGTGCATCCCCCTGCCTAACCCCTTATGTTGTCTCAAACTCTTCTGTGTCTCTATGCTGTTCTTACTCGTACTCTTGTATTTTGTAGCGTCATCTTAACAAGCCCTATTAATTTGGAAGGAACACCCAGTCCTTTCGTGGCAGTAAATATTTTTTGTCCTATTACTGAATCAAATGCTTCCTTGAAGGCTATAAATAACAGATGCATTCTTATACCATACTCGTAGTACTTTTCCATTATACGTTTCATTGTATTGCATATTTGAATAATGTAAAACCATAAAAACTAGATAAAAATTTAGAGTTATCAAACAAGAATGGCACATAACTTCCTTGAACTTATGTAGGTATACCTACATAAGGGTATTCGGAGCGTCTAACTTTTCTAACCGCTTGACGTAGAGCAACACTGTTTGGATTTTTGTTCTTACAATTTTTGTTCCGCAATGGGGAAAACTCATAAATTTTGAAATGAAAATGAAACTTTCGCATTTTATATTTAAAACTTATTTTCGTCATAATTAAATACGAGACGTGCATCACGCTTGCGACATAATATTAGGATTAGGTAGGGATTTTCACAAGCTCAAACTGATGCGTTAACACCCTAGGCCTTTGCTCATTCCTCGATTCCTCCCCACTTAATTCAGAGAGACACCTTACACGATGGCGCAACGGATGGGCCTTCCACGTCACAGAAAGTGCGCGTTTTAGCTCTCTCAGTTACGCTGCTTTTCTAATTCCATATTTTTCTTTCAGCACGGCAAATAATCAAAATTTTTACATGGTACGCGAAACATATTCTATTTGTGCTTGATATTACAGTACTAAAAGTTATAAATTTGATTGGGCGGGTCTTCTCCATTTTGATTATTGGTGCACACCCCCTTATCAGCTTATCTTTCACTTTGAGGGATAAAACTTTTTGTTTGTAACCTCGCCTCGCCTTGTTAAATTCGTTATAAATTCATTTTAAATTCATATTTACAATGTGAAATTTGATAACAAGCTGACGTAAGCTACAAAAGGTCAAAATAAATTAAATTTAAAGACATTCTAAATTTCTCAGGTCTCGGGAAACACCTAAACCCTCCCATACACTTTACAAAGGAATTTAACCAACAAGTGGATATGTAGATTCATAAATATGGGATATTTGGAGAACTGCACCAATAAAATATTACTCCAATAGACTTTGTTTTCATAATATGTTATCATATTAGCGGCTGATGGGAAGTGCGAACATCGGCCGGGCGGTCGCTTTGATGTGGTCCCGGTCATGTTACAGGAGTGAAATTAAGGATAAAGTATAGAAAAATGCGCTTGTTCCTACAAAATGTGGCCTTTTGCTCAAGTGGGCGTTTTATAGGATTTTTACTGTACTTTACGATACTTAAACAATATAATTCTGTTATTAGCTAATAAGTAAATACCTACCTACTTTCATACTTATCTACCTAAATGGAATGTTTCTTTAGAAAATTTACACTCCAAATTTTCCGGTGTGCCTTAATTTAAACTCAAAGACGTTCTATTTCTATAGATACCAAGTCATTCTTTAATATCACTGAAAACATAAGTGCGAAATGAAAATATTCCCCGTCCTAGTTTGAAGCATGCAGAAATGGATTTTGCATCTATTTTAAGCAAAGACTTGTAGAGGGGATTTAGCTATTTACATTTACGACTGAAGCAGGAGGAATACTCACAGTTTAAGCGTTTGTGCAGGGAGGCGACCGAAGCGCTTGATTATAATGTGATTTAATATGTTTCCATGCGTATATGCACATATTTTATAGAAATTTTAATATAATTTACTAATAATCTTCAGAATTTGTGACAAATACACAAGTTGCAAGTTGGTATTGCATGAATTGTTTATTTGCTTTATAATTAGACCTACGAAAAAGCAATTCGGTAAGAGTTATCTATAACACCTCTCATTATTTGGCAACGAAAAATATTTCAAAATTACAAAAACAAGTAGAATATTGGTAGATAAACGGTTTTATTATAGTTAGTAAAGTAGGAAATTACATGAAATTGAAGATAATAAACCCCCAACTGCAATTTATTTTTGCATTCCTATTAATTATAGGAGTTATGTGTTGATTATATAGAAATATTTAAAGTTTGATTCTCAAATAATACGGGTTTGGTATTTTTGTCTCAAAACTTTTGTTACATACTGAAATAAAGCCAAACTTACAAATTCAGTTTCTAGTAACACAAACATAAAACTGTAAATATCGCTAAATAAAAAAATCGGTATGGAGAACCATACATGACTTCCATGTTCATTGTATATAACAAAAGAACACTTAAAACAATTATCTAAGTGTCGAGGATTAGAAACGGATAAAATTATTCCCCAATTCAATAATAACCTTGATAATATGGAGCAATTCAGAAGACTCATCAATTATCTATTTATTATCGGCAATTTTACGAAAAATTGGTTTAGTAATCACGAGAATCTATGAAATTGACGCTATCGTAGGTTACTGCCAACTGTCTACAATAATTATAAACCCTAGAGTATAAACTATATCGACATATCTTAAAGAAGAAACATTTTTGCAAAATTTCTTAAAATACGAAAATACTTAAGTAAATAAATTTGATTTGCTCTGATCAAATAACATCTTCATTACATGTGCGTCCTGCTTTTCCTGAAGCCTAAGAATGTTCATTATTCAAAGGTAAATCAGAAAATTTCGGTTACAGCATCAAGGTTGCTATGTCACAGAAGTGTCAAATTTATATCTTATTTGTCCCAGAAATTCGAGCGTATTAGTATATCTATATATATAAAACACAAAAAATGTTTCTACCTACCTATGTCCGCTATAGACTCCGAAACGGCTGGACCGATGTTGATGAAATTTTCAGGAAATCTTCAGATTAGCCCAGCGGGTGTTCCTGTGAAGTTTGGTAGCGATCGGATCAACAGAATTTTTTCTTGGTTTTGTGAGAAGCCGTGGCTTGATATGACACATATCAACTGTCAGATTTGACAAATAAAATTCAGACCGTCTGAAAGTATTAAATAAATTTTATTTGTCAAATCTGACAGTTGATATGTGTCATATCAAAGACGTCTAGGATGGACCTAGCGTCCTTATGGAACAGCTGATTTTGTTTTGAAGCCTACACGTTCGTAGGCAAGCGGGTCGCGGGGATTGTTGTTTGTTATTATATCCAAGCAACGGACCAAGCGAATGTTCCGCGATATTATATTTCCACGGCGGCACCTGTTCACTACACAACTGGTCGGCTGTTTTGTTTTGCCTTTTCCACACACAAACGCTTAGACTGTGAATATTCACCCTGCTTCAATCGAAAATGTAAATAGCTAAGTCCCCTCTGTAAGTCTTTGTGTCATATCAAGCCCCGGCTTCGCACAAAACAAAAAAAAATCTGTTGATCCGATCGCTACCAAACTTTACAGGAACACTCGCAGGGCTAATCTGAAGATTGACTTAACAGTAGGTGCCGCGCGTGTCGTACCGGGACCGGGCAGCTAATCTATATATATACAACACAAAAAATGTTTCTGTCTGTTATAGACTCCGAAACGGCTGGGCCGATGTTGATGAAATTTTCAGGTAATCTTCAGATTAGCCGAGAGGGTGTTCCTGTGAAGTTTGGTAGCGATCGGATCAACAGAATTTTTTTTCTTGGTTTTGTGAGAAGCCGGGGCTTTATATGACACATATCAACTGTCAGATTTGACAAATAAAATTCAGACCGTCAGAAAGTATTAAATAAATTTTATTTGTCAAATCTGACAGTTGATATGTGTCATATCAAGCCCCGGCTTCGCACAAAACAAAAAAAAATTCTGTTGATCCGATCGCTACCAAACTTCACAGGAACACTCGCTGGGCTAATCTGAAGATTGACTTACAGTAGGTGCCGCGCGTGTCGTACCGGGACCGGGCAGCTAATAATTTATAAAGTGAAAATTGACAGCAAATGTCAAACGGCATATGTCATTCGCAGTTTATCAAGTTTCAAACAATTTTACCATAATTATTTCTTCAGAGGCAGCAACGCGCCGGGTACCAGCTAGTTACCTATATGTTTCTATGACGTTTATAACTCGCTCGTTGGATAAGCTACTGCAGTGGTTAATAACTTAACAAATCTAGGTATATAAATAAAAATCAATTGCCCCATGTATGTAAGATCATCATTTGAGAACGGCTCGACCGATTTGGCTGATTTCTTTTTTGTTGTGTTCGTAATTGTCAGGACAAGGTTTGTATGAAAGAAAATTTTGGAAAATCGAAAATTTGGATGGTATGTTTGTATGAAAATCTGTTTGACAAACAAAAATGTGACGTTCAGTTTGACAGTTCTAAAAATTGAATTGTCAGTGTGTTATCGGTGGTGATCATGTATTTGGTGTTTCTTTGGAAAAAATGCCACCAGTGAGGCGTCGAAATATCGGTCGGCGTACGCGCAATGCAAGCCAACTACATGATCGTCGAGTCAATGAGACTCACGAAGAGAGTAGACAGCGTTTGGAGCCAAGTCGAATAGGAATTTCTCAAGCCTCAAGCGCGATCCATTATGACTCCGGAACAACGGATACAGTCGAGTTTGACGAGCTCAGTTGGAGCTTACGCACAAAATAATTTGGAACGTCGACAAAACAGAAGCCGAACGTGGCATTAGGGATTAGGGAACGAAAAATTGGAAAAGTTGCCCGGAAAATTGGAAAATTCTGGAAAAACTGAAATAATTGCTTTTTTCTATGGGATTTTTGTATGATATGGATATGCGTAAGTCGGGAAATTCGAACAAACTGAAAAAATCATAATTTTGGAAAATCCACCAGAAAATTTGAAAATTGGGGAAAAACTAAAAGTGCTTAACGGCTGGACCGATTTGGCTGATTTTTTTTTGTTGTGATCGTAATTGTCAGGACAAGGTTTGTATGAAAGAAAATTTTTGGAGAATCCACCGGAAAATGTAAAAATTCGGGAAAAACTGAAAGTGCTTAACGGTTGGACCGATTTGACGAATTCTTTTCAAAAATAAGGTTTTTAGGGAACGAAAAATTGGAAAAGTTGCCCGGAAAATTGGAAAAATCTGAAAGTGCTTTTTTCTATTGGATTTTTATATGATATGGATAGGCGTAAGTCGGGAAATTCGGACAAACTGTAAAAATCATAATTTTTTGTATGCACTTGCGATCATAACTGATGATAGGGAACGACATATTTGGTTGAACATAAACGTAATCAGAAAAATTTTTCACATTGAATAAAAGATTTGGTTAATAAATCAAAAGTTCAATACGAAAAGTAATTTTAGGCAGGACAACGTCTGCCGGGCCCGCTAGTAACTTAATAAATAATTGAGTTAGGGAAAAATTGGTAGTAACAAAATTTTTTGGCCTTAAAATACGCAACATTTTTTATTCAAACTTTTTTTAATATCTCTTATAGTTTGGCCACAATATTTTTTTGAAGAATTAAAATGTTAATAACAAATGAACTAATGAACGCCTAGTTTAATTATTACCAAAATCAATAGGTCTGGAGTCCTCGTCAAGACGCACTTAAAAAAAAATCATTAAAATCGGTTAGTTTTTATGGCAGTTATAGAACGCCAAAGAAATCTCCGGACACACACACACACAAACACACACAGACAGACACACACACACGCACGCACAGACACGGAGCTAAAAATACTTTTTCTCGAAGTTTTGAAGTTAGTACAATACAAATCTGACCATATCTCGGACATGAATTTTTGTCGGTAATACAATACTTCCATTTCCTTAAAAGGAACATGGAAGTAAAACATGCATTTTTAAGATGCAGAAACTTGATTCTTGAAATCGATTTTCTTCGACTAACTCATTTTGGACAACTCATTAAAAATTTCCCCCTAATATTATGATTTACTTGTAGAAATGTTAATTTGTTTGGTATGTATTTGTATAAGATTCTATATTCAACTGGTGTGAGGTGAGGAACTTCAAGTACAGTCAGAAAATGTAACCCATTTTACCGCTGTTGTTTTCAAACCTCTCCTCTAGGTAACCCTAGTCCTAGTAACACCACATCAATTTTGACCTAGATTTGTAATTGGTTGAATCATAGCAGCAGAGTCTTGAAAAATCAGCTCTAGTAATTTTAGTAATATATCCGAATGTTATTTTGGGCAAAGTAAATTGTTGCAAATTAATCATAGTTCTGGCACATTTTATACTTGATATAATTGCAGGTTTCTGACTACATCAAGCATAATTGTACCGATGCAAAAATTCATATATTTCTGCAGAAAGAGATTGAGAATGTATTTGTTAAAGTAACGAGGGAATTTGATTTGGATGAAAAAAACGTTTGGAGATTAGACGATAAAAGGGTTACAGCTAAAGATGTAATTAAGTTTATCAGACAGTATGATATACAAGTTGATAACTTATGTCAATTTCTACCACAAGACAGAGTTCAAGATTTTGCAAAAATGAATAAACAAGAATTATTAAAACAAACTGTTATTGCTCTATGCAGACCTGATCTCATTGAAAAGCAGGAGAATTTAATTTCGAATGGTAATAGACAAAAACAATTGGCAATTGCACTTGATAAGTACGGTCAAAGATTACAAGAAACGGTAGATTCAAATGCCAGGTTGGAAGCAAGAGTGAAAAATTTTAGAACAAAAAAACTGTTCAACGACCAAATTAAGAATATAGATCGTAAAATAGCTTGGGTAAGCTATAACGAATATAAAACAAGAATCGATGATATTGCTAAAGACAAGCATCAAGCGACCCGGGTTTATGAAAATCACATGAAAGCCATGGAGCCTTTGAGAAATGGTGTTAAAAATGCCAAGAGTACTATGGATATATTTCAGCATAAGATCTCAAAAATTGTAAGTATTTGTAGTATTCGTTTAGTCTACACCTGTGGGTAACATTTTGAGTGCAGTAAATAGTACTTTTTAGCAAAGCATGCTGTAAAGTGCTCATTACCGCTCACTTTGGTCTCTGTAGCAGAGGAAAACACTGGCAAGCATAAAATTAGGGTCACTTTGAAAGTTCAACTTTCTTGGTATGCACTTCTATGATAATAGTAATAAAACTAGTAATTTTCTTTCTTTATTTTTATTTATTTATATAATATTGCTTATAATAGGTATACAACATAACATCCGTGAGAGCCATAGGCTCATATTACAGATTAACGCTACTAATTTAGAATTAAAGTCCCAAATAATGAACTCCAAAATATATCATTTTAAATGTCATCTGTTCTTTCTTCTTCCTGATTGGAATTAAAATTTTGCTTGAGACCACGCCAAATGTTACACGTTTCAAATGTTTCGACTACTAGAAGTTCCAAAACTTTTTGTCTGATTGGCTAAGGCTGCAAAATGCGTGAAGAGTGTACTCAGCCACCACTACGGTCCCAAGCATGTCCCACATTCCATGAGATATTTCGTTACAGTCAAATGCCCATACTTGGGACATTTTGCAACATTGACCTTAAATACAGTGGCACTCGGTAATTTTGCACTGTTTTTGATGAGGTAACTGCTCATTTTCACAAGATTGCTGAACAGACCGTAATAATAATAATAATAATAATAACAGGACTTTATTTAGCCATAGGCTACATAAGAAAATACAAAAATAAACTTATTACAACATATCTGCTTATTAAATAAAACACTTATTCTTACATATCCCCTTGCAAAAAACCAAATAAAAAAATCGTAATCATTCACGTCTTCTACTTTCTACTTAATATGTAATAAATTTCTGATTTCTAATCTAAACTTACATACGCTATTCGACACCTGCACAGGTTGCGGAAGAACGTGAAACAGTCTTACACCTTTAAAAAAAACAGAATTCATTGTCTTAGACTTCTCTTTTCTGCTCAAAAAATAACCGCCATCTTGCCTTGTTCCATAATGATGCACATCTGATATTTTTGTCAATTTTCCAGACATGTAGTCTGGCATTAATCCAGAAACTCCAGCATTCCTTTTATGCTAGTGTATCTGTTACATTTAAGCACCACTCTCATACACTAGTTTTGCAACCTCTGCAGCCTATTTAAGTCTTCATTACACAGCATTAAAAGAACTGTAGGGCAATACATAATATGTGGTAATACTATTGTTTTATATAACCTTATGGCCGTATTGCGCGAAATTTGAGAATTCAATCTACGAAGAACACTAACTTTTCCTGACATTTTCTTCGCTACATAATCAGCATGTTCTCTGAATCTCAAGTCTTTATCAATTACTACACCTAAATACACTGAATCACGTAATAGGAAGAGAAACGAAGAAGAAGAAGAGAGGGAAAATAATGGCATACTTTGTAGATCTAATGGCAGCATTTCACAGGATTAACAGAAAAAAATTATTTGAGATGTTGGAAAGAAAGAATATAGGAAAGAACTTGAGAGAAAGAATACGGGAAATATATAATGGAACAAGTAACAGGGAAAGGGTGGGAGGACGGCTAAGCGAAGTATTTTGGATGGAGAGAGGAGTCAGACAGGGGTGTTCTCTGAGCCCGTACTTGTTTAACATCTTCCTGTCAGATTTAGAAGAGGTAATGGGAAAGGGACAGGCAGGGGGAGTGGTAATAGGGAAAAATTTCTATTGGACACTAGCATATGCGGATGATATAGTCCTCTTGGCAAAGGAAGAGAAAGAACTAAAGGAGATGCTGAGAAGAATGGAAAGATATTTGGACAAGACTAAAATTATGAGATTTAGGAAGGGGGGGGGATAAGTCTCATAGAGAAGTGGGAGTGGGAGGAGGTGGGGGAGTTTAAATATCTAGGATTCACCTTACAAAAGAATGGGGGTAAAGAGAAGTATGTAAGAGAGACAGAAGATAGAGGGGATCCAAGAAAAGTACATAAGATGGACACTAGGCTTAGATTGGATAACGCCAGGGTACATGGTAAGAGACGAAACAAACAGAGAAAACTAAGAACCGGGGCAGGAAAGAGAGCCATGAAATATGAGGAAAAGTTGAGGGGTGGGGGCGGGAACGAGTTAGCCAGGCAGTGTTGGGAAGAGGAACGGAAGGGAGGAAGAGAAAAATCGAAATGGGAGGAGAGGCGAGATAAATTTTATCAGGAGCGAGGCTATGCAGCAGAAGATGTGGAGAACTTGAGAACAGCAGGATGGAACATGGTGAGAGAGGTAGAGGAGAGAGACAGGCAAATACAAGTGCAGGATAAAGAAGAGAAGATAAGACAATCAAGATACAACAACAAATAATATAAAGAAATAAGGACAGCGGGACTGCCGAGATATCTACGAAGTAGGGGAAGGGAAGATGGGAAATGAGATGAGAGGTGGAAGGTATTGGGAAAGCGAAGTTAGAAGAATGTGTAGGATATGTGGGGCGGAGAAGGAGACATGGGAACATGTGTTAGAGGGGTGCTGGTGGAGAGAGAACACGGAACAGGTGAGAGTGGAGATGATACTGGAGGAAAGCGGTAGAGGGGAGAAGTGGATAGAATTGATACAGAGGGGAAGGAAGGAGAGGGAGGGATATTTATTGGCCTAAATTCTTCGCATTTAACTGTTTTTGGCACCTTTGGTATAGGTACAACTGTTGAAATTATCAACATTTTCACTAGCACACAAAAATTAAAAATGTTTTTAAAACTGTCACCTAACTGCTTATTTGTCGGTATTGTTTGTTATCCCGGTCTCAGTGCCTTCACTTTCATTTTCTTCGTTACCTTCGCTGTCGGACATTTCGCAATTAGACGACTAAAAGATTACAGACTTCCTCAATTTGTGAAGATTTGTTCGTAAAATTCCTTGCAGTATAAGGGGTGTAAATTGTTTAATAGTATGACGGATGAAAACAAGGAAGCCCTAAATTTGAGCAGTTTCAAAAGAATGTGTTGTGTGACATTTGTTGGTGTTTGGGTGTTTTCTTTTCTGTTTTCTTTTTTTGGGAGTGTATTGTTACAATATTGATGTAATATTAGCTTATTGCTAAATAAAGACAGATTATTATTATTACATTTTAAACTAGACAAAATGTCTGCACTTTCACCGCAAACCACTTTTTGCACAATTGTGTGACTAACTTTAAATTTGTGCAGCCATCCCGAGCTCGCAGCGAAATCCAAATGTCCCAAAGTTTTCGCGAATTCCTGTACTTTCCTGTTGTTCCCGATATCGGCAGTTTCTTGTCACGGCAAACCTTGACCCACTTCAACATTGCTTCATCGATATCTTCATACACACACGACTTAAACCGTTTTCGAGCATTGCTGACCCCGTCGGAACTTTTTTCAAGACTTGCATCGGGATTCTTGTAAATTGTGGATAATGTGTTTGGCGGAATTCCAAACTCGATTGCGATATCTTTTTTCCGTGTTACAAACAAGAGCCGGCGTGGAAACGATTTAATAAAAAGTTTTCCTTTTCTGATGCCAGTTAGTTCACCCTATAATTACGTCTATTTCTCACTAAATTTTCAAAATATATAAAAGTGGTAACTGAAGAAACATCTAAGTATTTTGACTCTTACTACTTAAAACAAAATAATGAGCTGTTCGTCCCAAGTTAGGGTTTAATTCCTAGTATGAGCATTTAACTGTACTCATTTCGTTAAGCTTCGTTTCTTGGTTCTTTGGTAAGTTCCAGCCATAACTAAAAAATGTTTACCGCGCTCAGCATAGAAAGTGTTGCTACATTTTGACAGTTCCATGGTAGCGCAATCCTCGTAAATAATCAAATAATGATCCCGAATATTCCAGAACAATAAAGTTATTATTTATTTATTATTTAAACGCCTTGGAAAGTATAGCTATATATAAAAATAAACGTAGCTGTCTTAACAATAATTATGGTCCGATTCCGAACTCGACCCTGTATAGATTTATCAGGTAGATAGAATTAAGACCAGCCATAAATACGTACCTTCCAGTTCTAGGACACCAATTTTATTGCTCTTATGTTCAAAATAGTTCTAAGAAACCCTGTAGGTATGCCGATCCCTTTCGCTTGGGAGACCAATTTTGTTGCTCTCGTGTTCGAAATGGTTCTAGAATTTCATGGAACTATTTTGAGCATGGTGGAGAGATGGAGTTGGTTTCTTGAGTGGGAGGGGTTGATGAAGAAACCCTATAGGGAAAAAAAATGAACTATAGAGGCGCTGTAATCGCGGCTGTAATGGCGGCGAAGAGAAGTATGTTATGTAAACAACTTACTTTTCTTGTCATAATTTACTTGCCACAATCTTCTTTCCAAAATGGATTTCGTGTTAAGAATTGGTTATTTGTTTAATTATTTGGAGGTAAGCTCTACTTCTCGTTGCATAATAGACGAGCAAGCAGTTTTAAATGACAATGACATAATTTTATGCGGCATTAGAGGTTAGAAACTGAAATAGTGTTTTGTGTGTTATTTATGCTTTGTGTTTAAAAACGAGTGGTCTGCGGTATTATTTCACATGAACTAGACGTTTATTTTTTTCTGGAGGGTTCAGATGTGCATATAAAGAATGCAGTTGCAAAGCTGGAAAATCGTCACGGTGTGAGCATGTTGCTGCGTTACTCTTTTTGTTTACCAGGTTGTATTATGTATTATACTTACTACGAGCCCTAACAACTATATGTTGGAACAAGCAGTTTTTTTGCGAATAAAATGCCAGTTTATGGAAATTCTTGTATTTATTTTTTTTTTAATTGTACATATGAAATTAACAACATATTTTATCATGTATGGACTTATTTTTACGGTTTAATTAGATATTTTATGTTGATTACTATTCAATCAAATGCTTGATAATCGAAAAATGCTGACCACTAAATATTGGAACATGTGGTTTTTAACAAATTAAACTAAAAATTAATAAGGCGTAACGTCGCCCTTAGCTCGAATAACAGCCTGAACTCTATCAGGCATTGTGTCAACTAGGCCTTCACAGAATTCAGGGGTGAAACTATCCCATATTTCTTGCAATTTAGCACGTAGTTCTGGTAAAGTACGCTTGGGATTATTTCTTAAGCGTTGTTTCATTTTGTGCCAAAGTGTCTCTATCGGATTAAGATCCGGGCTGCTAGAGGGATGTGAAAAAACTTTAATGTCATGTTTTCCTATCCAATTTTTGGTAGATTTAGCCGTATGGCATGAGGCTCTGTCCTGTTGGAAGATAAAATCTCCGAATGGATATAACTTTGCTGCACTTGGTAAAAGCGAATGTTCAAGGATATCTTGATATTTAGCTGCGTTTACAATGCCTTCAATAAAGTGTAAAATTCCTAACCCTTTGGCCGACATACAACCCCACACCATGATACCCTGTGGAAACTTTACAGTCCTTTTCAGGCAATCCTTATGGAATGCTTCTGTTTTGTTCCGAATCACACGCTTTCGGTAATCTCCCACACAGACATTAAATTTGCTTTCGTCACTATAGATAACTTTGCCCCAGTCATGTTTGGTCCACGAAAGTTTTGATTTGGCCCAAATGTAACAATTCCTTTTTTGCTTTTCCGTCAACAATGGTTTTTCTTTGGCCTATACTCGGAAGTCAAAAAATACAAAATTTATACCACAAGGAAGTACCTATCAAACATACCTTATAAAAACTAAGACCGCTCTTGTGGATATATTTGCGACAGCATTCTCTGGATACATTCATCCCAGTTGCTTTATTCCACCTTGCGGTTACTTCTCGTAGTGTATTTCTTCTTCCAGACTTACATATTCTAACTAAATGCCTTACACTCCTTTGAAAAACAGCTTTTGGACGGCCTGAGCTTTTACCGCGAACATCAGTACTGGCAGTTTCACCGTATTTCTTAATTATATTAAACACAATAGTAGTTGCTATAGTCAATTCACTGGAAATTTCACGCATTGTTTTCCCTTTGTGGTACTGATGAATAATAATTTCTCGCACTTTTGGATCAGTAGGTTTTCCACGTACCATTATTGTATTTTACTTGTAATAAAACTTACGGTTGTTAATTATTAATACTCAAATGACGCGTGATAGTTCTTGTTAACAATACACTACTTACTCCTATGTTTCATTTCAAAGCATCCTTCGCTTCAGGCTGATAAAACTCAAGAAACGTGAGGAAAAGCAAAACATGTTCCAATATTTAGTTGTCAGCAATTTTTGATTATCAAACAATAATTTGAATAGTAATCATCATGAAATATCTAACTAAACCGTAAAAATAACTCCATACATGATAAAAAATGTTATTAATTTAATATGTACAATTAAAAAAAAAATAAATATAAGAATTTCCATGAACTGGCATTTTATTCGCAAAAAAACTGCTTGTTCCAACATATAGTTGTTAGGGCTCGTATAAATGAGCTACAAATGAAGTTGCAACGATTACTTTTGTCTTCACTACTCGGACGTCACCTTTACAACGACGTTCTCGGTTCGGGCCCCTAAACATACACCTGTGTCCCCTGGTCTTACTTATTGGGACACACTGTATATCTAGTAGGATCTGTACGTTCGCTTATGAACGTTTTCGGCGTTGCCTGTACGGTCTGGTCGGTGGAAGATTTATTCGTTTCACCCTTAAGCTCTTAGTCGCAGAAGGGCGGATTCAATTATATACTATTGCTAAACGTCGACGAAATAATAAGCAGAATAAACAAAATATAAACAGACTCTATTACTTTAACTATATATACATTTGAAAACGGTAAAAGAAAAACTGACTATAGATACAAAATATTTACATGAAAATAAAATGCGTTTTTCGCGGAGTATTCCTGATAGTACATTAGGTGCGTCGTATGATCAAAACTGAACTTTTACGGTGTTTCGGAGTATACGTAGTAGCAATAATTTATGCCGACTCCTAGACGGTGAAAGATTTTTCGTTGCAGCAACCAGGTTGCGATCTCGGTGGGGAATGCCACTATCTTATCTGAGATGAGCAAATAATAATTAGTCTTCCCTCAGTATTTCACCAGGGGCCCTCAGTTAACAGGTGCAATCGATTCCTGCCGGTATGTCGTCTCATTTATATACACTGTAGCACGAGAGAGAAATCGATTTAACCATCACTGGTGCAGGTCCCTAATTACTGAGTTCCAACAGATTACTACTCACTAAGCACGGACAAGATAGGCCAGTCAGCTTGTGACTGGAGAAATGTTTAATTGGTGATATCTTTTACGATAACAGCAAGTGAACACCAGGCCTTTATTCAAAATTAACTTACTCAAATATTTACAGGACGGTTACTATCGGTTTGATCACACGGCCAAGTCAGAACGGCCTATCAGGTACTATTTCGGATGCGGCGGCCAGCATCATCCGGATGCTGGGAGCACTGGTCCCAGGCTGATGGCCGGAAGACCCAGTACTGGCTTCTGCCTTCTGCTGCATCTACTTTTATAAGCTTGGAGGGGAGCTTCGCCGGCGGTTTATTTCGAGATTTCCTACGTCAGCGCTGGGGTCGTGTGCAGAGATTCCGTACCAATTCTTGCTATCTCGGAGAGTGGGTGTCTACGTCATAGTGGTGCTGCGTGCAAATATTAATTCGGGAATTCCGATTCTTTCGCGTGACGTCCTTCATATCTGGGGCGTGCTCATCTCGGAAATCGGTACATGCGTATTCGGATGAATTAGTTCAGTATTTCTTTCGTATTTGATTTACAGGTAGCGGTCTCGTAGAACAATTACGGAATGCCACTCTAAGTTCATTAGAGCTTTTAGGCATTATTACGGTGCATTGTTACAAAGTGTATGCAATTTAATAAAAAAGAAAATGAAATTTTATTTATTTCTGTGTTTCTGGTGTTTGTGTTGGTACTTGTTCTAGGTCTGGTATTATTTATTGACTTTGAAGTATCTATTATGCCCTGCTGACATTCAGTGCTACTGGAAAAAGTCAATGCATCTAAAAACTATGAACCATTTCCATTTAATTTTAACTTTCAAGCCTTACATTTATCCACCTTTTTTGTTAAACCCAATGAATTGATTTGAATAATAGTTGCACTTTTTTTTCTTGAAAATTTATGAAAGGTTAGCTTGGATTCTCTTTCTTTCTTACTTTGACAATTAACTATACAGCAGGTAGTGTTACGAACGCTCCTTTTCGCTGCAATTTCCATTTTATTTATGCAAAATAATTACCAAACTATTAGATAAATACTGCCAAAAGATCTATTATCAAGGCTACCATACTTTTCGTAGTAGTACAAATTACGTCCAGCAGGTGGCGTGTTGCTACATTTTCTTTCCCTATAGGTTTAGCGATCCTCTTCACTTTAGGAGTGGGGGTTGCATATTTATAGCGATGTAATTTAAGTTTAAAGTAGATTAATCTTCAACTCCTGAACATGCTGACGTTGTCAGCGAAACACGTGTCGAGTTTAATTACTATGTCACTGTCTTTTGGCGTGTGGGGTTAACTTATTAAGAATTCTTAGTGAATTTACGTCAAAGTTCTTGATCCATCTACTGTGTGTTTGGAACTGTAGCTGTTTACAGGTTTGATTGATAATTTCTTATGTGAAGAAAAGCCCCTATAACTGCATACACAATTTCCCATTAGAGAGGTATAAACATTTTTTGGGCTTATTTCGAAAACATTTTGTCGGTAATATTCACATATTTTTCTTTTTTGTAGGGTAGATGCTGTAGGCAAGAATATAATAAAGTTCAAAATGAAATAGAAAATTGCAAACGCTTAAAGTTGAATATGCAGCAAATAGAAAGTGACAAAAAATCCAAACTTGCTGAAATTAACCGAAATGTTGCGGATTTGAGGAACCTGACTGCAAGAATTGAAGAGTTGAAAGAAGAAAGGGCTTCAATTACAGCAAAGCATAATGGTAATGTAACTACATTTTTAACCATCTAGTTGCGTTAATATCCTAAAATTCACTTAAATTGATGATCTTATAAAACTGCTAGGTGCTTTAAAAATTCGTAATAATACGTATTTCTCATTTATTTCGATAATGAACAGTATTTTATAATTTGAGAGCCAATGACAATTTTTTTCAGTCATACTTCCCAACGATCGTGAGAATTATGTAAATGTTTATTTCATTTGAGAAAACTTTCAGGAAATGCTGACATAACTTAGTTTGTATGGTGGTAAATTTGCAGTGTCTTAATCCCAAATTCATAGGAAAATGTTCCTTGATTTCTTTAACCTTGTATTGGCAAATATTTTGAATTTTCTCTGAATTGCCTCGTTGAGTTGGTGCATTTGCTGAAAGTAAACATCTGCATTGACCGTTTCGCTGTTTTTAAGCATTTCATAGTGAATTACGCCTTCCCAATCCCACCAAACGCAGAAAATTACAACTGTTGTGCACTTGCGCATACTAAAATGAATTTGGGTTACGAATGATTTTATAGAAATGCATTGCATAAACTTAATGAATAATTATTAGGTTTGCTAATTTATTTTGTTAATTTCCTTGTTGTGACGGAATCTTTAAACTGAAAACTACACTACTCAAAACTGTACAGAGATATTGGAGAAACATAAAGTTTTTTAGGTACATTAAATATTTTAGCTGTTAAAGTCATATCTAGTGAATACACCATTATACAAGTGTGATGAATTTTTGAACCTTTGATGTATACCACTATAATTATATTTTCTTTTCTTGACTTGTATCTGTACAGATGTTAATAAATGCTTATTACGTAGATTTAATAACAAACAACTAAATACGAGTAATTTATAAACAAATTTAAAACAATTAATGACAAGGTTAAAAACAAAACAAAAAACAAATCAAGGGTTGAAAATTGAAGAACATTGCAAACAATTTTAACGTTTGTACAAAAAGGAAGAGTTAAGAAAATGCCACTGGGTATGGTTTTCAATATCTGGTGTGACCTCCACCTGCATTCAGTAGTGCCCTAATGCGATTAGGCATGCTAAAAATTAAATGGTCCAGGTCGCGCTGAGGAATTGCTCTCCATTCCCTCTCAAGAACTCTAAACAGGCCTCGAGGGTTGTTAGCGTGGGCGTACGCCGCTGGAACTCTTCTTTGCAATAAATCCCAAGCATGCCCAATCGGATGTTGAGCTGGTCTAGTGCATCCGTTACAAGTCGTGCTGTATGAGAACGAGCATAATCCTGCATGAAAAGAAAATTTCCACCTACAGCTCCTGTATACGGCTGTACGACAGGTAAAATAACCTGATTTAGATAAATTTGGCTTGTCATATTGCCTTGTATCCAAATGAGGTCAGTTCTTCCGCCAATGCTTATTCCGGCCCACACCATTATTGAACCACTCTTGTAAACATGCACTTCCTGAGGAGCATTTAGACCAGACCCGTGCAACCTGTTAAGCGAAAGGGCCGCTTGCAATTTTTATGAAATCTTAGCGGGCCGCACTACTGTCTATCGAGTGTTCCCTAAGTGTGATTGGTCCAGAGTATTTTAAATAATTAAAGACAGACCCATGAAATATTGAGATTTGTAATTTTATAATAAAAAACAGTATGAATTCTTAATAAGTCAACCCCACACTCCAAAAGACAGTGACACAGTAATTAAACTCGACACATGTTTCGCTGACGTCAGCATTCTCAGGAGTCTGGTGAATGGTGAATTTACGTCAAAGTTCTCGATCCAACCACTGTGTATAATAGAAAAAGTTAAGAAAATATACTTTTTCGGTAGAAACATTAAACAAAAACGTTAGTACCTAACACTTGTACATTTGTATGTGTAAAAATAAATAAAATATTTCCCATCAAAACACAAATTATTGAGAAATAATTCCAAAAAAATTAGTATTTTATTCTTCAAACTACTGCATCGTCCGACTGTTCCATTAAAATTTTGTTCCAACTCGGTCGGACGTATGCATTACGCAATGTCAAGAAAATGTTCTTTCAGTAATTCGCTATTGGCAAACGCCCCCAACGGTCTCGGTGGGTGTACGGGTATTGTATCAACCTGCCATTTTGTTGTCCTAGGGCTAGATGAGTTCTACCCCTGTACGGGTTTGATTTGTTTTGCTTATGTTTTTACATAATTTTTTTCTCAAAAAATGCATGTGTCTGGTGTCCCGTCAGCTAAGTGGTCTGTTTCAAAATTGCGTTCTGTCAGCTTTCGTTTCATAATCATAATTAGTTTTTACACTTCCAATATGTGTTGACATTCTGTAATGCGCTTGCCCGACCGTGTTCGAACAAAATTTTAGGTGACGGTCGGACGTGGATTTTTAACAAAACCTTTAGGTTAGGTACTTTAATAAAATAGTACCTAATAATAAATCAAACCGAAACCTTTGGCTATGTTGTTACCAATGCGATTTCTGGCACTGGTGTTTGTCCACAATTTGAGCTACATTCGGGCTAATCTGTTAAGATACTTCGATGTTTCGTCTTTGTATCAATTTCATCAAAGAAAAGAATTGGTCACACGTATATAATGTGCTGTACATGAAACGGTGCATTTTATGTGTTCCTTGTTGAGAGAGACATTACATTTTTTAATAGACAAATAGACATTGACATTACTTTGCTTTATATTTTTAAATATTCAGTTCTGTGCCACGCGGGCCGCATAAAAATGTCAGAGGGGCCGCAGGTTGCACGGGCCTGATTTAGACGATTTAAGTGCCCCGCTTCTCTCCATACTCTCACTCTTCTGGAATCGGAGTATATACCGTGCCGTGATTCGTCAGAAAAGAGGATAAATGACCATTGTTGATTTGTAAAATATTGGAATTCTCATCCCCGTAACAGTCGCTCTCTTCGATTCACTCTTGTTAAAGGTGGAACCCTCAATGGTCGTCTAGACTTCAAATTAACTTGATGCAGCCTGTTTCGCGCAGTTTGGTCACTCATAAGCACACCATGGGTAAGATTCAAGACACCTTGAAGTTAACGAGCCGTACATGTTGGATTACGTTGAGCATTCAACGTCATAGAACAGTCTTTGCCAGTGTGGGTTTCGAACATGCCCATTAGCTTGATTACGTCACCATAAGCGGCTTATGGCACTTTGTGACATTGGAAATTCCTTCGAAACCTCAACTTGGCGTCGACCAGCTTGTAACATGTCTACTGCTCGCAACATTACGTCTTACGCCAATTGACAACGTTCCATTTGAAAAATGACTTAAGTAAACGATAATTTAAGCAACTTAAATTTAACCGAAATTAACTCCACTGTACAAGGTGTCCCAAACTGGACGCGTTCTTATGGGAACACCCCTTATTTGAAGAGATAGAAAAAATTAACCAAGGTGTCCGGAGCTCAAATTTAATGAGAAAACCACTGGCGCAAACAAAACTTTGCTATCTCTTATCGTTTGGCCGCTAGAGGGCGATTCTCAAATTTCGTCGATTTCTTTTATGTCCTATAACTTGTTTATTAATAAAGATAATTAATTTTGGTAAAAACTTTCTTAAGGCACTTTTTTCCATAAAATCCATTGCAATAGGCAGTTTTTTTACAGGGAGTTTAGATTTTCGTGCACCACCCCAAACTCATTTTTTTTATATAGACCACCCTATATTTTGCGATTTTTTTAAAAAGCTCGTAAAATTTCCTAAATTTTGATGCATCACTTGTCATGTTTATCTTAAAAACCATTAGTAACATTACGATTTAAAAATTAAAATATTGTGCCTACAGAAATCAAGATTGCCATGACTAATAAAATGACATAGGATGCTAACATGTTATGATTAGAACCACAGATCTAAAGTTTCATGATAAGATTACTCATAGTTATTATATTAAATTAATAAATCTTTAAATGTTGCTAATGGTTTTTAAGATAAACATGACAAGTGATACATCAAAATTTAGGAAATTTTACGAGCTTTTCAAAAATCTCATAATATATAGGGTGGTCTATATAAAAAAAATGAGTTTGGGGTGGTGCACGAAAATCTAAACGCCCTGTAAAAAAACTGCCTATTGCAATGGATTATACAGAAAAAAGTGCCGTAAGAAGGTTTTTACCAAAATTAATTATCTTTATTAATAAACAAGTTATAGGACATAAAAGAAATCGACGAAATTTGAGAATCGCCCTCTAGCGGCCAAACGATAAGAGATAGCAAAGTTTTGTTTGCGCCAGTGGTTTTCTCATTAAATTTGAGCTCCGGACACCTTGGTTAATTTTTTTATATCTCTTCAAATAAGGGGTGTTCCCATAAGAACGCGTCCAGTTTGGGACACCTTCTACTCACCGGATGTAAATTTCTGTCAAAAACGAAGTTTTTCTATAATGTAGCATTCGCGCTGTTGAATAAATGTCAAAGTAAAAACAAACGAAATGCCGGAGTATCGTTAGAAAGGACCCTTTGCTTCATAACTGAATTCATAAAGTGCATGTATACAAGCTTTTAACAGATTTCATAAAGATTTTTCAGAATATCCCTGTACGGTTTTGAGTAGTGTATTTAAGAATAGTTAGCTTTTCTCTCCAAAAGATGGATAAGCCAATCGCCACATATGCATATGCATGGAAAAATTCGTAGAATCAAATCTAGAAGTGTTTATTTTTATTTCATTGGTCTAAAGAAATATCTCTTGGTTTGCCTTATTTATTTGGTTTTTATAATTATTTTATGTTTACAGTACATGACCTAGATCAGCAGTTAAATGAAAGCAATAGAGAAATTACCACTTTAGTTTCTCGTCGGACAATTTTGCAAGATAAAATAGATGATGTGATGCAGCACAAACTTAATCTGAACGCAGAAGTTCGCGCATTCGAAAATGAACTTTCGCAATTACAAAATGTAAAACAGCAAAGATTACAACTTCTACGGAGACTTGATCCTCATGCTTATGAAGCAGTTATTTGGTTAAATTCCAATCGACACCTATTTAAAGGAGAAGTATATGGACCTATGCTTCTGGAGGTAAGTTTAACTGTTTTTTTTTAATTTTTGAATTATTACTTAATGAAAAAAATATATTCTCAGATAAATGTATTGAACCCAAATCATTCAATATTCATTGAAAATATAATTAATGTTGGAGATCGAATCGCATTTACTTGTGTCCTTATAGAAGATATGAATTTGCTGATTAAGTTGCTGCGAGGACAGCAAAAGCTGAATGTCAATATAGTGCATAGTCCCAAAAATGATGGAATAGCATCGCAATCGTATCGTCCTCAAGTGCCTCTTGAAAATCTAATGCGTTATGGATTTTATGCATATGCAAATAGTTTGTTTACAGCGCCTGAACCTATAATGAAGTATTTGTGTAAAACCTACCATATTCATAGCATTCCTGTTGGAAGTGATAAGATAAATTCTTGTTTCCAAGATGTTCCGAAAGAAGTAAAATTGTTCTTTAGCAGTAAGTTCTTTTCCATTTATCTATCATTTTATGACAATATTTTATTTCTTATACTGAAATTTATTCAAGTTTCTTGGAATAATTGAAGTATATTCTTGACTCAAATTTACTGGGCTTTCGTGGAAGAATTGACTAGTATTTTCTGTATTTTCTCATGTTATTCACAAATATAACAGTTAACACATGAACAAGATTAATAAATATTTTGTCATTTTTTCAAAGACAGTGTTGCTGGCATTCCCGATATCGTCTTTGACAGTATGATTTTGCTTTCATTAGTTTGAAACAAATAATAAAATAAGCATTGATTTTTTCTAGCAAAATGTTTATAATTTCTATGACCCCCAACTTTCTTCAAAAACCAATTATTATTTTCTTGAATAAGGGATTGAAAGAATTATAGCAATGCCGCAACGTCAGTTGTAATGAAAATAGCTTAGAAGTATTCAGTTGATCGATTTCCATAAGAAAATCAAGAATAAGTATCAGAAACCCAAACAGGTTTGTGGCACTTCACACTGAAACTCAAGCTTATTTTGTTCCCATACGTGTTTATCTCTCTGTCCTCTCTAATTTGTAGAGACCTATCAAATATGTTGTGTTCAAAATGATCACAGAAAACTTTAAGACCACTGATTTCGTCATTGTGGGACTCATCAGTGCAATGCTTTCTGCATTCATTTTAAATGCAACTAACTTATATACTGACCTGCGTCGATCAGCTATGAGTAAGAGTCACTGACTTTATTATTTGTTTAGGTATAATGAGTGGTACTGGATCCCTCAAACAACGATTCCTTGAGCAAATACTCCACCAGACCTTGAATTATAGAACAAATCCAGATTTTTTGGAGTTTACTCCTTAACCCTTTCGGGACGGGAAACCACCGGAGTTGCAAAAAATTTCCTTGTCCGCCAGACGGGAAAAAACTAAAGTTGAATGCTTGGAGAGCAGGTTTAGAACGGGAAACGACCGCTGTTTGATAGTGGGGCAACATTATGGTGACCAATAACGTCTATAATCGGAGCTTATTGGCTAATTTAATCTCCCTCCATTTCTTCCCAGCATTCGTGTTAAATCATGCAGTATACATACTTTGTTATGCGTTTTTGTGTGCATCTTGTGCTCGTGATCAAGCAATTGAAATGAAAAGAAAGCAAAATTTAACAATTTTTGGGAGGAATAATTTGACGCGCATGGACGGCAAACGACCGGAGTCTGCACGCGGTCCGTGCCCGTCTAGCCAGCAAAAATTGTTGATGTCGCTGCCGTCCCGAAAGGGTTAAGAATCGATTTTCAGTTATAGCCCACGGTATGGAAATTTTATAAGTGGTAAAATCAAGCGTTACATTTCGCGTTAACTAAAAGTAACGCGTTACATTACCTGGTAACATTGAAATTATGTACGTATCTATGGATACCTACGGCTGTTTATGTCTGACTGCATAGAGCATGGAAATAGTGAAAATAGAGTGGCATAGAGTAGATATGACAGTTGGCATTGTGAAGTCAGCATTTGCAGTGTTTGTTCTTTTCTAAATTTGTTGAATCTTTTGATTTAATATGGAAAAACCTAATATTAAATACTCCAAATATTGCTTAGTGCCGAAATGTGAATCAACGCCTATTCGAACACCAGGAAAAGTATTTATTTCATTGCCAGTGGGATCGACGTTTAGCAGATTGTCACTTAATTACTGAATTTATAAACAATTTATATTTTGATGTAGTTGGACATTTTCGAACATAAACCATCTGATAAATACACATTTGGGTATAAAACTGATATTCGCGTGTACCCTATTATCAAGTGATTGAAGTTCGTAAGGAGTAAACTCCAGTCGTGCGTCGGAGCTGACACACACAAGTTTTTTTTGTACTACGGGATACCTTGTTCGTTGAAGTATAGAACGCAGAGACTTGTCATGAATGTTTGACTACCAACTAGCTGGAGTAGTATTCTATAATATCTCGTTGTACACAAAGACCCTGGGTTTGTTCTATAATTCAATGCTTGGCGGTGTACTTGTTCTATCCACTACTCATTATAGAGTTATTATAAATGGTGTCTTTACACAATTTTAAAAAATCATACTTTCCCGAAGATTATCGTAAAATATTTGACCTGTATTTTTTATTTTTTTTACAGCGAACATTTTAGGCATCTAAACCAGCATCAAAGTTAAGACGCTGGCCCTTTAAGCCTTTTAAATGATGATGTATCCGGGGCAATGCCAAGAATTGTCGATATTAGCCGGAAAGTACAACCGTTGTTTGTTTATGCTTGCTAGCACAAACGTCATCTTGTGTCAAACGTAAACTGAATTAATAAACAATCATGGCAGTCTAGTCGTTTGACAGATAGTGTCCAATGTTGTTTTTCAGTCTGTCTAGTTCCCAAATAAATGAAGCACTCACCGTTTCGTTTTAATATTTTTCATTTCAGCACTGAAATAGTCCAAATTGGTTAAATAATAATTGTCAATCATTTCACCACTTACTACCGGTAAATTGTCTGAATCGGCTTTAACGAAACCTTGCTCTATTTTCCGTACATAAAAAAACTAATTGTCACAATAAAGAGGAATAAAAACACATAAATAAACGACGGAGAACTATTTATACACCGAATACAAATAAAAATAATAAATTTCCAAATGTCAAATTCTGATTATTCCTAACATTATTGCTCCCTACTTTACCGGCTCAAACTCCACGTAACGTTAGCTTTCTGGATATCAAAAAATCAATTCAGATGACCGATCACAAGCGCTTCTAAGCTAATGACGTGTTTCTGTTTAACTCTCCGAAGGCTCGCTTCGTATTAAAATAGCCATTGTTTAAATTTTGGGCTATTGGTGAGTAAATAAATGTAACCCAGAGGGCCATTAAACACCTAATTACTTATTTAGTGCTACGACCCCATTGGCTTATACTAACCGATTGTGAATAAAATTTTATTCTGCTGTGATCTGTGAATGTTTCATAAGTTGACTAAAAGCAGTCTGACCTCTGTAATTGGCTTTAAAAAGCTGTCGAGGGGGGCGTTAAAATCAAATAAGGAAATGAGCATTTGATCATGAGCAGGTTGATAAATCTGACATTATCATAAGGTTCTCAGTCCGAAGACTGGTTGGACGTGTACCTCCATCCTCTTCTATCCTGAGCTAACCTACGCATATCCCTAAAAGTAGAGCATCCTACATCCCTAACTATTTGAGAGCAGTAATCTAATCTAGGCCTACCCCTACCTTGTTTTGTTCCTATCTCTGACTCTAGTATGTCCGAACTATTCCTTCGTGTCTTAGAAGGTGTCCTACCATCCTATCTCTCCTATTCTTTATTGTCTTCCATACCTTTTGCTTTTCCCCAACTCTTTCTAATACCTCCCTATTGCTAACCTTATCTATCCACGATAACTTCATCATGTGTTTGTAGCACCACATTTTAAACGCTTCTACTGTTTTTCGATCCGCTTCAGCTATTGTCCAAGTTTCGCACCCATATAATGCCCGTACTCCATACATACGTCCGACAAGTTGCGCAAATTCTGAAGTTTTTGGTTGTGGAGATAAGCTAGAGGGCAAGCATGCGCAATGTTGCCAGCAGCGTGATTTCTATTTACAGACGTTTACCATATATCCCTGGATGGGGTTACAAAGAGGGAAATAAATAAATTTTATTTTTTATTCAACTGTTACATGAAACATTTTATTAATTTTTATGCATTTCTCGATTTGGAAAATGCCGGGGAAAATGTTCATTAATGTTGACATTACAGTAAAAATTTATTTAATTCAGTACCGTACCCTAGGTGAAAAAAGAAAAAAACGGGTCAAATAAGTTCTTTCTAATTATGGAATAAAAAGAAGTTGTCCGATCTGTTTAATTGCCGTGCATATTTTTGCTGTTAAATATAAATAATAAAGAAATAAGAACAATTTTCATTTTAACGCTCACCTTTTCTTCTTTGTCGAGTATCCGTGACTCACATTTTTTACAGTATGATTAATTTTAGGTGATACTAAGTACAGCATACTGTATTCCAAATATTCCGGCGAAAAGAATATTTGCCAAAATGATATTCGGGCAAATGGAAGTTTGTCAATATCTTTAAATGCTGTACGAATTGAAACTATCGAGGGTGAAATATCTGAAATACGAAGATCTTGTGCAAAACTTGATACCCAAATAAACAATTTAAAGTTGGAGGTTACGTAAAAGGTATGGTAAAAAAAATAATTTATACATGGATTTATTATTTTAGGTTGAGCAGCTGGATGGCACAGTGCTGAAAATTCGTAACAACATCAAATCAAATCAAGAAATTAAGCAACATTTTTACGCGATTGAGAAAAAAGTTAAATCCGTGACGAAAGAATTCCAACAAATGGAGAAAAGTGTGAAAAGTCCAGATGATATCGATTTGGAAGCTACGCTACTTAAGAAGGTACTTTATGAAATATTTTTACATTCAGATACTTAATGATGATTTAAAAAAGTTTGAAATTATGTAGGTACACCTAAAGCAGAGATCTGGCCGAGTAAACTTTGGTATTTTCAGAGAAGAGTGGGTTAGGTATATTTTGGTACTATTGAGGATGGAAACTTAGTTGCCGAAATACGTATTTAGTGTTTCAAATTTTGTGTGGTTAGGGGTCTAATTGATTGTTGAATTAGTCCACATATGCATATTTTATACATATCTTCTCTCCTGTACATCACCATTCATATCTTCATATATTTCAATTTGTCCATATCCAGCAATCTGCTTATCCCCTGACCTTTATACAGGAACTATACAGGGTGGCCCGAAATTAGCGTGCAATATTTTACCAGCGTGTTTTGTGGTCAAAAATAAGACAAAATAATCCTATAAGCGTATACCGAAATATGCTTTCTAAAAGAGAAAACCTGAGGACATTTTCTTCTAAATATCTTTGAAACAAGTCCAGTTAAAATCATGAAATTTAATGGAATGTGTAAGTACCAAATGCTGAATCTTTTGCTGTAAACATACTTTTTAAAATTTAACAGGGGCGTCTCAAAGCTGGGGGTGGCGGAGGTAAGATTTACCCCAACTTTTTTTAGAGCATGTCTTTTTCAATTTTTCCGTAAAAATTTGCAGCTTCGGGGTTTTTTTGCAAAAAAATAAGCTCCTGTCTCGTTTAAGTATACAAACGAAGTTCTCCACTTGTAGGAATTTTTTGGGCATGCAGCGAAATTTTTGAATCGATTATGCTAGATAACGGTACCTCCTATCAAAACGAAACAGGAGCAAATTTTTTTTGCAAAAAACTGAAGTTGCAAATTTTTATGGAAAAATTGAAAATGACATGCTCTGAAAAAAGTTGGGGTAAATCTTACCTCTGCCACCCCCAGATTTGAGACGCCCCTGTTAAATTTTAAAAATTATGTTTACACCAAAAGATTCAGCATTTGGTACTTACAAATTCCATAAAATTTCATAATTTTAACTGGACTTGTTTCGAAGATACTTAGAAGAAAACGTCTTCAGGCCTTTTCAACATACGCTTATAGGAATTTCTTGTCTTAATTTTGACCACAGAACACGCTGGTAAATATTGCCTGTATACACACACTATATGGAAAATGAACATACAAAAATGAATGAAAATAATCAAAAATCTTGTTTTACCTTGAAGGTGTAAAACATAACTTGTTTGATGAATTAATGAAATACTTTGCGTACTGCAAATGTAACAATTTATTATAGTTTCTATTTAGGCTTTAGATAGGTATAGCGTGTAAAGAAAAAGTGCAGTTTATCTTTCTGGATTGCCAAAAATTTCTACTCAAAATTTAAGTAATAATTTAAACATTTACAGGGGTACACAATATATAAATTCAAAGACAAGGACATTATATCTACATGACGTTTGAATATCATAAAAGCACGTTACTTTAGAATAAGTTTTCCACCTTTCTTGACTTTTTATTCAAATAGAGGCGGTACTAATACAGCAGATGTTACGTATGTAGAAAATGTGAGGCAAAAAAGGCACACCTCTTATGTCGACAACATAATATAATATATGTCTAATACATACATCTTTTTCTATAGGAAGTGAGCGAATATCGCCTAGCAGCGCCTCAGTATGGCGAATTTATAAATGTTTGGTGGTAATTCAGTTGTCATCTGTCAGTTTAAATTTTCCGCGTATCTAGGCAGTGAATATTATTGGTGTTAAATGAAATCAAACTATAAGAAATATAAATGTCAACAAGAATTTGACAGCTCAATACCAAAATTTTAAATGGTGGTGCTGGTTGAAAATTCGCTCACTTCCTATAGTGCATTTTGGAGTAACATTGATTATTTTCCAACTAGTAACCAACTTTTTTTGCAACTGACTGACTAATCACATTAATTTTTTGCTTAAAATGCCTCGAGGATAATGCCGGGACAATTTGATGAATCACCCTATATGATTTATAATTTTATTTATAATCTGTTACATTTTAGGATGTCATAAAACAAATGGTTGAAATGCAAAATGTGATTAAAAATGCTTATAAAAAATACACAAATTTGATGGTAGAGCACAAAAAGGAAAATATTAATTTGTCTGTTACTCAGAAAGAACTTGAACTATTAACTAGTAATCTTGAAGAACAAATACATTTATCCAGGGAATCTAAACAAATTTTAGAAAATATAAGTCAGCGCTATAATTTATGCAAAGCAGAATTGCAATTAGCTTTACAAAAAGTAAAAAATCTATCAAATGGGTTAGGACCAAATCAAGAAGGATTTGATGAATTAATGGCGGAAGTTAGCAATTTAAGCAATAATTTGGAAGAACTAGAAAGTGAAAAAGAACAAATAACAGCCAGAATAGATTGTCTCCACATTGCAGATGATAGAGAAATGGAAGAATATGAAGAAAGAGAAAGGTTAATAAATGAACTACGAACTAGTTTAGAGAGGGGAAATGTGGAGTTAGACAATTTGACCGGTTCGGTGGAAAGACTTCAGGAAGATTGGATAATGCCGTTAAAAGACCTTGTGGAAAAAATCAATGAAAGATTTGGTTTAGCCTTTAGAAGCATGGGCTGTGTTGGAGAAGTTTCAGTTTGTTCAGGTAACACATTTCATTCTTTTCATTGTTATATAAAGTAATGAATTTTAATTAGGTGATGATGAAAAGGATTATGCTAATTACGGTATAAGTATTAAAGTAACATATAGAGATGGAGAACCTCTTCAAGAACTTAATATGATAGTGCAAAGCGGAGGTGAAAGAGCAGTTGCAACAGCTGTTTTTATGCTATCATTGCAAGAGTTAACTCCAGTTCCTTTTCGATGTGTTGATGAAATTAACCAAGGCATGGATGCAAACAATGAACGGAGAATATTTGAGCTATTAGTCAGTTCAACAAGCCGCCCAAATACTTCCCAATATTTTTTAATTACCCCAAAGGTATGTGAATAACTGATATTGTAGCCCAAGAGTGTGGAATAAGTTAAGTACAAAATTGAAGACCATATCTTCCATTTGTACCGATTCCCTGTATTTCGCAAGCGTTGCCTTTAATTCTGCAATACTAAGATCATCTCAATCGAACCAATGATCTTCATTTTCAAGAATGTCACAGGAGACTCTGGCTTTCTTAAAACAATTCTGAATTGTTGTTGCTGAGACATCTGTATCCCATGCTCTTGCTATTTCTCTAATAGCATCTAATAAAGTTACCGTTAATTTTGTACGATCCTCCATGGCAGCTATAGTTTGTTTCAGAATCCGTTTCTGGTAATTCATCTTCAGGTTCTTAATTATACCCTGATCCATTGGTTGTAAATTAGACGTCATATTAGGTGGCAGAAATATGATGCGGATGGACTTCAACTTTTCGTCAATTGTAGGATGAACCGGGCAGTTGTCTACGAAAAGTAAAATTTGTCTCTTTTGGGCCGAAAACTTTCTGTCAAGAGACAATAACCATTTCTCCTACAGGTCACTGGTCATCCACGCCTTCTTGTTATTCTGATAAGTGGCCGGCAAAGACTTGGTGCCCTTAAAACATCTAGGGTTCTTTGATTTCCCAATTACCAAAAGTTGCAGTTTTTGCGTCCCGTTTATATTTGCACCAACCATAACAGTAATTCGTTCTTTACTTTGCTTTCCCCCATAACACTTCTCATTTCTAAAAGCCAAGGTTTTGTCCGGTAAACATTTAAAGAACACATCCGTTTCGTTGGCGTTGAATATGTGCTTAGATTCATATTGGGAGAGTAATCCAGGGAGCACATTTTCTTTCCAATTTTCACACGCTTTTTTGTTTACGTCTGCACTTTCACCGCAAACCACTTTTTGCACAATTGTGTGACGAACTTTAAATTTGTGCAGCCATCCCGAGTTCGCAGCGGAATCCAAATGTCCCAAAGTTTTCGCAAATTCCTGTACTTTCTCCCGAATTATTGTTCCCGATATCAGCAGTTTCTTGTCATGGCAAACCTTAACCCATTTCAACATTGCTTCATCGATATCTTCATAAACACACTACTTAAACTGTTTTCGAGCATTGCTGTTCCCGTCGGAACTTTTTTCAAGAATTACATCGCGATTCTTGTAAATTGTGGATAATGTGTTTGGCGGAATTCCAAACTCCTCTGCGATATCTTTTTTCTGTTTTACACCTCTTAAACTTGTTCGATTAAAAGAATTTTGTTTTTAATTTTCTCTTCGCACTTGACATTTTTAGCAACAGCTCTGAACGCAATCAGTAATAAAACTAAACTGGCCAGCAAAGCAGTAATTTTAGAATCTCAACTGGGTTTTCCAGCCATTTGTTTATTACCCCTATTTCTAACAAATACCGATTACCGATTTCAAAGAAAGGGTCATAAAAGATGTGAACAAACCAGGAACATAGTTTTAGGCAGAAAAGGTTTTGTCGGCTAAAATAGAGTAAAGGGGATAAAATTCATAGAATTACGGTTGAATATACTTCCAGATATGAAAGTTACTAATTCTAGAACTTCGAGATACGGACTACAAAATACGTATGATTTGCCGTGTAGGTCAAGGAACTCGCATTTTTATTCGAGTTATGGAAAAATTCGACTAAAGGAAGTTCGACTCATGGGAGTTCCACTGTAATTACATAAAATCTGTTTCCAAGGCCTTCCAGACTATAAATTAAAAACTAAACTTATTGCACTTACCACTCTAGTCCAGAGCAATTAGGTTTTGACCCGGACAAAATTTTTAACAAGCTGAAAATTTCTGGAAATGTTCAAAACAACGCCCTTATTGATATCCAAAAGTTCCCAAAAAGTCCGAGTTGGGGAGAAGCCGCCATCGTAAAAAAGACGCCGCCATTTTGATTTGGCTATGTCCTTTGAACTAATCGTCCTAGCGAGGTCATTCAAGTGTCAAATTAACCGGTTTCGACTGCGGAATTAAGGAAATATAAATTAAATGAGTTATAAGCGTTTCTACAGTAATTTTATTTAATTTTTATTAACGCGAATATGGAAAAAGAGGTTAAATTGCGATCTTGAGACCCTTCATTACATATTATCTCAAAAAAAGTTAATTATGATTTTAACTGAAAATAACACTCATTTACAAATTTTTCCAAATTCAGACGGAGTCATGGTTTCTTCTATCATCACCATTTGCTGCAGGTAAACATGCGCATATTTGGCGTAATTGAAATGTCCTCCCGTGTGCAAGTAAAGAATCGCTCTGCACGCAATACAGGTGAAGGTTCCAGTCCCCGGAACATTCAGCTCTTATGAAAAGACTCATGATGGTGACCATTTTGAAGTATTCGGTCCACAAATTCGCTGTTCGGCCTAATGCCGCTACTTCCACCAAATTCGCAGAAACCTGTCTGGTGGCGTCTTCGAGGCATTTATTGTTGCAGATGCGTTCAAGAGAATTTTCTCCAAGAAATAACTTCTCGTGAGCTATTTTCATTTCTTCAGTCAAAGTCCTGTCTTCCTTTACTTCATCGATGAGAAAAATGGCAAGAGCAAGTTGAGTCAGTAAATGGGCTCTGATTGCTCGGGCATAGGTGTGTCCGGACATCATGTGAACTACTGAATTCTTCGCATAAATTGTCTTCCATAGATCTTCTAAGCCACTCCCTGCCATTATCGATCCTACGGCTCCTATATAGGGCATCAAGAGATGTAAACCTCCCAGCCGCAAAATGATTTTCGATAAGGGACTATTTTCTTCCGCCGAAAGGACGATGTCCAACGCTTTTGCATAGAGGGGTTGGTCAAAGGTGACTTCACAGGACTGATTCTTCGCTTCGCTCTGCTCTGCTGCAGGTGTAAGTGGTCGATGTATTTGGAGGCGTTGAGTTGACAAAGGGTAATGGAATAACCTTAGACTTCTCAGCAAAACCCTGGTTGTGTTCAGTAGTTGCTGCATCCTTAAATCCACTCCAACCTGGGCCATTGACGTGGTGGTTGATGAGCCAAAGTGTATCGACGAGACGGACAGATGCAGCACTTTCAGGTTCGGGAATGGCTAAGCTGACGTCTTCCACTACAACGAGAGATGTCCCTGATTTTAAAGGTCGCTGAAACGGTATTACTGGCAGCAGTCCTCGAGGTGGCAAGTCACCATCTTCTGTTAATCGTGATTCCCGAGGTACAGGAGTACTCACGCTGACGCTATTTCCTGGGGTGATGTACTTAATTCCACCCATGGCGTGAAAAGTCCTGTGTCCGTCAAGCGTATTCACATTGTGGTCCGCGTTGTCGAATACAAACTGCACGTACGCATCTTCGTTTACATCCGGGGAATAGATTTCAGCCACCGATGTCTAAAGTTGATCGTCTCCTTGTAAGTAACACCCTCCACATCTTGACAAAACATCCAAAAGTAGCTCTGAGCCAAACCTTCTGTGTAGATAGACTTCTAGGCCGAGATGCAACGTCGAGACAAATGAACTTGGTCGGGCGGTGGCAATAATTATTGTATGAGCAATATTGATTGCCTTCCTCTTAGTAAATGTGTCGTCGTGGATTCTTGTCTTTACAATAGTCCGTATCATGGTTTGTAAAGTGTCTGGTGCCAATTCTTCCCTTCCGGATGCAATATCTTCAGAGGTGGGATACACGGAGCAGTCGTACACATGGGATGTGATGTCCTGTCGAATTATACTGGCTGCAGTCTCGACTATTCGCATCCTTTCCTCTTTAGAGTTGCACTTTTTGGAGCTATACCAATTCGCCGTCGAAATCTTAGCTGCTGTAAAGCAAAGAACTCTGGACCTGCCAACTTATTCAGCAATGACGATTTGGTCTCCGTATTTACTGATTTGGGAAAAAATGTTATAACTGGTTGTTAAATGTTGAAAGCTTTTAGAAAATGTAATAATATTCCGGGTGTTTCATTTGAAGAAAAAAAGTTGACTGACTGTCTCCACTTTCGACAAGTGTGGATTTTTGATTCTGTACTGATTTTTAGATGCGCAAGAACCGCCCACTTAAAAATATAATATATAATGGTTTATATGAATTAAGCCTCGTTTTCATGATGCTAGTTTTTGTGATAGTTGCTGTCATGATGGCAACTATTGTACAAAATGTCACCGTATAGACAACAGGATAGCCGCTATCGCACTGTCACGATGGCGCTATCACACTATCTCGTTTGACTAGATAGTTGAGAGTACTCTTGCGAGAGTTATGGAACTATCGCGTCTATTGTCACATGTATACAAGACCGACAGCGTGGCAGTTCACTCTTCTATTTACTTTTGATGCGTAGTGTTGTTTTGCGTACAAAATGGGAGAGCGGTTTGATGTTTTGAAGTTTTTGGAAGAATATCAAGGGTTTCCATGTTTATGGAAAATGAACTCTGCAGATTTTAAGAACAGAGTCAAGAGGGACCATGCCGTTGTCTTCTTTCGGAAGCGCCCAGTGCATTTCTTCTTTGGATCCACTGTCTCACCAATATCTTTTTAGTTTTTTGATTTTTCTTCAATTGATTTTAATAATTTCACCAACAACACCGGCTAACGTTGCAATTAGCTCAGTGTCCGCCCTATTACTAGCTATGGTAGTTATTGCTACAATTGTTACAACAATGTTTTCGTGTAGACATCACACTTTCATGACACAACTGTCGAGGCGACTCTCATAAGAGTACTTTCGTGAAAGTACTATCATCATGAAAACGAGCCTTTATTTTATATAATAAAGACGCTACAGAGCTGGACCTTTACAATCAAACAGACTACATAATAATATACCAAATTATTTTGATTTTACAGATTTTAAAATATACCTGGAAATAATGCAACTTTTTGCTTTTAGGAGAATAATTTTTTTATTTTCGGGTATTTATTTAACAGTCATTATTATTATTAGTGATAATTGACATGTTCCTTGTGATAGTGGACGAAACATCGGCATCCAGCCAATCTATAAAGTGGTCTAAGCCTGGAGACTACGGTAACTATTACAAAAATTACCGCAGAACCCTGTAGTCTGTTTATAAATGCATTAACCATGTCTGTTGTCAGATTGTGCAACTCTTTCACAATGCCACCCACTAAAAAATATTTTTGGGTTTTCACTATACTACTGTTTAACCTTAAAGTATGTCCCTGCAAACGCGCATTTTTACAAAAGACGTAGAGCTTGTGCAATAGACTGCACGCACATTGATAATTCAATATTTTGTACCTTTCTGTTGGAAGTTTTAGTTTTTCCAGTCTCGCTTCATATGGGATACTCCTAATTTCTGGCGGCATTTTCGTGGCTCCACGGTGTATTATCTCTAACACTTCAATGATTTTATCAAAGTATGGGCATTAAATCTGGTAACCCCAATGCTGAACCTGTTCACAACCACAGATAACTCTAACACAGTCTGAAAAATTATCCCCCACCCTCACTCTGTAAGTTCTGTCTTTAAAGAAAGATTGAATCCATCCCAACACCAGGCCTCTTATTCTATTCGAGTTTGTGCACAAACTCTCAAAATCATGAAATGAAAATAAACTTTGTCAGTGGGCAAGTTTTGGTCATATAGGTTTGACCATTTATCCAAACAGATAGGCTGATTGGTTATCACTGATCTTCCTGAAATAAATCCGTGTCGCTCGTCAATTAGTAAGTAGTTTCTCCTCAAAAGGCTTTTTAGAACTTTACCTATAATAAATTCTCTCCATCGATTTACATATCATAGGTCAGACTCATGGTCCTGTAATTAACGACTTCAACCTTTCTCCCCCTGTAGAGGTGTGACAAGCTGTTTTCTTAATCGGTTGCAATTCTATAGTATCTAGAGGGGGCCTACATCAGATCCGTAATTACTGCATTTAAGGTAGTGGCCCATTTCTTCAGGAATGCATTTTATCTAATTAATTTAAATTAAGTAGGACTTCTTCAACCTCCTCTGGCGTAAACTGTATGCGTTCGAATTTCTTGCTAATGCTAAAAAATGTTTTATACGCACTTTCGGCAAGCTGTTTACTGCAAAATCTTTTCTACTTTTCCTCTTATCCATCCATTTTTTCAGCATTACTAATACAGCTGGTAGTGAACATTAATTTATTCCATACTTTTGGACAGCACTGCATGCATATTATGTTTTTAATAAAATTTATTAATTTTAGCTTGTGCCAAATTTAAAATATGTAGGCACTATGATGATACATGTTGTT
The DNA here is from genome assembly GCA_963966045.1 of Xestobium rufovillosum. Classification (NCBI taxonomy): domain Eukaryota; kingdom Metazoa; phylum Arthropoda; class Insecta; order Coleoptera; family Ptinidae; genus Xestobium; species Xestobium rufovillosum. Next base: position 14,879,303 of record OZ014498.1, read on the forward strand.
CATAATGGTCCATTTTTGACTTCATCTGACAAGTGGAAAAATGCAAATATTTGTAATCCGCAAGAAATAGAAATTAATTGAAAGTGTTGATTGAATGTTGTTTTGTATTTTTATTTTAATTTTTAATAAACAGTAGTGTTGATTGAATGTTGTTTAGTATTTTCAGAATTATGTGTTCAAAGAGTAGGAGAGATAGGATGGTAGGACACCTTCTAAGACACGAAGGAATAGTTCGTGACATACTAGAGTCAGAGATAGGAATAAAAAGAGGTAGGGGTAGGCCTAGATTAGACTACTGCTCTCAAATAGTTAGGGATGTAGGATGTTCTACTTTTAGGGAAATGCGTAGGTTAGCTCAGGATAGAAAAGAATGGAGGTACGCGTCCAACCAGTCTTCGGACTGAGAACCTTATGATGATGATGATGTGTTCAAAGCAATACAGTCTGTTTTCGAACTCGTTGCGAACTTTCTGAAAAGTTTCTGGAGTAATCCGTCTACACTCTTGAGTTATCCTACTTCATAAAATATGACAAAAAATATAACTCTTTAATCATGTAATAATGTGCACGTTTTTAAAAATTCTAGCATAAAAATATTTAATTTGCTGAAATAAGAATCTCGAATTAATTGAAAAATTAACTTTATTTAAAATTGAACAATTTGGCAATTCAGAATTTAAAACGGAGATGTGGAGGCCTCTGAACATGTCGAATCTTGCCTATGACTGAGAGAATGTTGTAAAGCCATTGGCATCAGCCATTCTTTTGGTAAGCATTTCTCCAGAAATGGTACCCAGCTACTGAAATATGCTAGTCTGTTAACCCACGGTGGAATTTCTTCATCACATAAAATCTAAATTAACAGAAGAAATAATTTAGATAAAGTTCTTTCAGTTTATCTATTCTAAATAATAGTGTGTACTGTGGCCAAGGTATTATCAGAATTTGTGAATAGAGTGAATAGAATTGTGAATATAGTTCGATACAGAAATCTTAGGTAGCTTCGGTAAGTAGGGGTCAGTAGTGCCACAAAGGTGGGTCCACATTGACACTAAAATGGCAAACTTCATAATGTGGTATATCGTTTTCCATGAAATTTTGTGGGGAACGTGAATATGTAAAAAAATTGGGGGTTTCCATTTAAAAAAATATAACTTTGGTTTGTTACGCAAAATGGGAAGATCCTGTATACACCAAAATAATTTTACAAGATGCGGCATGGGATTTCCTAAGCACTTGCAAAATTTCATATTGATGCTTGAATGGTTCAAGAGATATAGGCCGTCGCCGCACTAATGGACCACCTGTATATCCAGTGCATATAAATTTGCATGTCAAATGGTTACATGGGTTATAATAATTGTTATGTAGATTAGCACAGTTGTTAATAGATACTTGAACCTAAACCATTGATCTTTTTCTTTGTGCCTGGCGTTCACCCCATAAATGCGCTATCAAAAAAATCGCCAGACTCATATTTTCAAGTTTTGCATGAAGTTTACAAATAATACATTACCTTAGTAAATGCTCCCGAGAAATGGTTACAGTTGTTATTCATTAAATGATATCGATCACCTCTAAACTCTTTTCCAAGCTCATTTACTATTCGCCTTACATCTTCTTCAGTAAAGTCAGTATATCCGATGTGTATGCTTTGCCTACCAGCATACAAGCATGGTTATAAGTGAATATAACATAAACAGTCAAAGATTACCTAAATCTAAATTGTTCGCCTAAATCTTTGTCATCTCTGGGATTAATTTCGAAAATTCCAGTAATAGGGAATTGGTGCCCTCCGTATGCAAATTCGGTACCAAATATTTCTACACCTGAAACAAAAATGTAAATCCTACAGGAATATTTAAATGTAAAAGCAGACGATTTCTACCCTCCCCAAGTATATGATCATTTAACACTGTTAGATAGATTTAATTTCTACGCCCTTCAAACAAATAGAATTAATGCATTTTTACCTTTCTTGTATAAAATGCTGCACAACGGTACAGAGTGTGAATATCTTTCATGTAAAATAAATTTTAACATTCCAAGAATTGACCCATGGATTACAAATAAGAGGAAAATTCAACCTAAAGTATTGGCCACCACTGAAGAGAGAAAACAAAGGAAAAAAAGTAAAGATAAGATATCAAAGAATAATTATAACCGGCTAGTTACAACGGTAACGTTGGAAAAGGAAATTACCGCCGCATGTTAAAGAAAAATTGGCTCATGTTGGGGTTGATGGTGTTGTGTTGGATTGGTTCAAAAGTTTACTTGTAGGTAGAGTTCAAGTGACGAAATATGGGGAAAGTATTTCAAGTGAGAAGGAATCAAAATGGGGAGTTCCTCAAGGATCAGTGTTGGGACCTATATTATTTATTTTGTATGTGAATGACATAGTTAAAGTTTTCAAAAAATGTAAAATACAGCTATTTGCTGATGATATGCTTGTGTATTTTGTCCATGATGATGTGGATTACATTGTGCAAGTATTGAATGAGGAACTGAAGTTATTGTGTAAGTGGTTGTCCTGTAATGCTTTAGTTATTAATGCGAGTAAAACCAAGGTAATGTTCGTTTCGCATAGATATATTGTTCCTGCGGGCGATGTTTATGTGGATGGGAGCAGGTTGGTGGTCGTCAAGGAATTGAAATACTTGGGAATTATTTTGGATGACAAACTCAATTTTAAAAGTCATGGTAATTATGTTATAAAGAAAGTGAGCCAGAAAGTTGGAGTTTTACAACGAGTAGGAGTTAACTTAAGTTTATGGTCAAGGTTGCTTGTTTATAAAACTATTGTGCTTCCACATGTAAGTTACTGCTCGATAATTGTTAATCTGTTCACACTGGAATATTTTCGTAAATTACAAGTGAAGCAAAACATGGCGTTGTGGATAATTTTGAAATGTGAGAGGTATACTCGGATTGAGTGGATGTTGGATGTGTTGAGACTGATGAGTATCAGACAACTAGTAACATATAACACGTTGGTATTTATATTTAAGTTAAAATACAATTTATTTCAATGTAAATTGAGTGATTTGAAGTATAATGCGGATATTCATTCTTATTCTACAAGAAATAGAAATGATTTTTATGTGCAGTGCTATGGCACTTCATTTGCACAAAATCAGTTAATGGTGAAGGGGTGTGTTTTGTTTAATAGTCTGCCAGCCGATATAAAATGTAATACGATTTTATCATCTTTTAAGAATCTTTGTAAACAGTATGTGCAGGATAATTTTTAAGTTTATAGAACATTGTTTACTCTAATTAAATGTATGATGGGAATATTGTGTAAGTACATATTTAGCTTACAGCTAATAAATATATTATTATTATTATAATTTGGCAAATAATTAGCTCTTGCTAATACTTGCACCAAGCGTGTAAGTATATATACAGCAAGCAATATTGCATAGTTCAAGTGTGTAGGGCAAAGCACCGTACTGACGAGTCCCAAAAGGACGAAACCAGTGGTCTACGGTTTTCCATACACATTCGAAACATGCAATATTGAAAAACTTCTAACAATACTTAAGGTAATCAAAGAAATTGATTAGTATGTATTTACTTTTAACATTGTGATGTCCCTCGAAAAATACGTTAACGAGTTCATACACAGATTTTGAACGTCACCCGTGTACAAAAATAGTAGTGGGAGAAATGGCAGGCGCAAGACACGCGCGACGCTTAGAACCCGATCTCATAGCTTTGGCTATCCTTGTACCTGACTAGAACCGACTTAGAAAGTCGTTCGTACCGAATGAAATACCTAACTACCGTAAATATCCCTGAAACTTGTAATTAGAAAGAATAAGTCCTTTCCCGTATCCTATCTGCCTGACTTAACCACCGCAACCGAACGAACATGCCCGCATGTCTTGTTTCGATAGCGTGATTTGCTGTTCACCGCCGTCGTCTGTTATATTATTCACCGTAGAATAACACTGCAAGATTTAACAGTGCTAGTATTTAAATATTGCAGTCTGAGGACTACCAATAATTAAATCTAGTCTGACCGGAATTAATCGAGATGTGACAGTGGTATAACCGGCCTACTTAGGTCTGGTCAATGCAGTCTTGATATGAGAGGGCCCCGCTCAGCATAGTGTGACGTCACGACCCCCGGCCGACTTGGACCGCGCGTACGGCTAAGCGTCCGTAAGAAATACATAGGTTCTACATTTATTTCCTTCCGTTTCCAAACTAATTTTTTACTCAGCCTGAAGCTTATTTGTAATCTAATTTGTATAAAATGTCATTCCCAAAGCATTCTGTAACAATTAAAATAGGTATACTTATAGGCGAGTAAGTCTTTCAGGGAAATAGACGAAATACACGCAATTCATCAGTCTAATGAAAATATATTTTCTGTGAAAGTTAAAAAACAGACTAATATAAATAAATGAATTCATTTGTAAGTACATATGTATGCGCATAAACGCAAATCAACTTCGAAATCAACAAAGTACAAACTTATGCATAAGAACAAAAATAAACTTTTAAATGAATCAAAAATACCTATTTTTGTAAAGAATAACTTAAGAATTTTAACAAAACTTAACATTATGTAGGCATAATAGATAGGTACTTGGACCAATGACATGTTTTAACAACAACTGGGTATGAATTAACAATGTTTAATAAGGTGCTCGTAATGGAACAGAAATAAGAATGTAAAGTACATAACATATCTTCTCTTACAAAATCAAAATGTTGCACATCTTTTCCGGGCACGAAATTACGATGGATAGCATTTATCCAACGTCTCTTCATGTGCTCATTTGTGGGAAATTTAAATACAGTGGTGTATTCTGAATACGCTTTGTAATTACTCTTACAACCCGGTACAGAGCATTTATCGGGCAATTAATAAAGAAACGTTGAAAGCAGACCGACTATTATTTCAGTGAAACATTTACCTTTCAAACGTTTCTTACCACGAAATAAACATCAGAATTGAAAAGGTAGACTTATTTTTGCATAACTAGAGCAATTTCTGCACTGAAAACAATTCCCCCGTCAGCATCGCCATCGGTTTGCGTCTGCCTCGATCGCGTGCCTTGCGAGTCTGCAGCCACTGCAGCTGAAGTTCGCGCTCGCGCCCGGCCGGCAGAGCTGACGTCACACGCGATATATACAGGGTGGATTATAAAAAACGCCCCAAGTCATAACTCCATTATTTTTGAAGATATGACAATACTTCTTGGAGCAAAGTTGCACAGTTTATTGTTATCTATTTTTTGAGGTAGATGCTCAATCAATGTCGTTTCCTGTTTAACCGGAAGTGACATCAACTTCAGTTTTTTAAATGGAACACCCTGTACATTTTATTATTTTTGGATTCCTTGTTAAATTGTCTTTCAAAAAGTTTTGTAGTACCATATGCCTAAAAGCAATACTTAGTGAGATATTTAATAAAATATGCTGCGGAAAGAATAGAAAATTTTTTATTCACTTTATTTAATACAAGCCTGCCACCAAATTAAATTTATTACAGATATTGCTCAAAAAATTCACCATTCTGTTGAACACAATAACCGTACCTTCTGGCTATTCCACTGGGGGCATTCAATATAAAGTTTGGAGGTATTTCGCGACAAGCGTTGATTATTCGCTGCCTCAAAATTTCCTCGTTTTCTGGACGTGTGAAATAAACAAGGACTTATAGGTACCCCCATAGCCAAAAATCGAGGGGTGTTAGGTCTGGCGATCGTGCAGGCCGCCTAACTGGTTCATTTGTCCCGATCCACCTTACACCAAATTCGGCGTTTCACCATTCAACAATAATAAATTCTAGAATTATGAGGCGTAGCCCCATCTTGTTGAAAAAACATTGCAATTCGTTCAGCAAGAGGAAGTTGTCAACAAAATTAACAATTTCTGTATTCAACAGTTGACTATATCTTTCTTGATTTAGCGTTCCGTTTATGAAAAAGCGCCCAATCAGTCTATTACCTAAAATGCCACGCCACACATATTCTCTCATAGGAAACCACACGGTGTAAAGGCGTAGTACTCTCCCACTATTTCTATTGCATTCAAAATATACTTGAATCATGTCTGTTAACACATTGTAATCCATGATTAACACCAAAAAATATAAAAACACTAAGAAAAAATGAGAACTGATGCCATTGTGACATTATCTCATAAATTATCGTATTATTATCTCATATTATTGTTGTCCACTGCCTACTTTATTAAATACATTAATTGACGAATATCTCACTAAATATTGCTTTTAGGCATATGGTTCTACAAAACTTTTTAAAAGACAATTAAACAAAGAATCCAAAAACAATAAAATATACAAGGTATTCCATTTAAAAAACTAAAGTTGATGTCACTTCCGGTTAAACAGGAAGCGGCATTGGTTGAGTATCTATCCCAAAAAAATAGATGACAATAAACTATGCAACTTTGTTCCAAGAAGTATTGTCATATCTTTAAGAATAATGGAGTTGTGGCATGGGGCGTTTTTTATAATCCACCCTGTATATGCTCTAAGCACGGCCTTCTCATATCAAGACGGCGTTGGTCTGGTTTAACAACACTGTGCGGTGGACGGTAAACTGTCAATTTGCAGACCCGTAAAGCGGCATAATCATCCAACGGGACCGTAGACAAATACTGCAATTCAAACCAGAATTAAATATTTTTTTTTCTGTAAATATATATTTTGTACATAGGTTTTTAAACCCTTAGAATGTATAATAGTTAGATTAATAGAGAATAGTTTTTAAATTATTTCTGTTTTGTCATTCTCACCAATTAGCAATAGAGAACCTTGCCCTCTTTCAACTTAGAATGAAGGGTTTTAGAAAGGGACAGGTCAACCAACCCAGATGCAACAAAAGCAATCGTTAATAAGCTAACAATCTAAAATGAATAAGTATATAGACCATCCCAGGACGCAGCCCCGAGAATTCGTCGCACAAAGTTAGACTTAATTACACCACCTACACATAGTACAACACTCTTTGAATGGTCTTTTTCTCACGACCCCCTAGGAAAGAGGCACGTTCCATACAGCATAGTAGGCCGGAAACTTGTCAACTGCATTGCGCTAAACTCAAAACTGTGCTGTAATTTTTGAAAATCGCACAGTTCATTCAAATTTTGCAGTCAGCTTTGAGATTTTGACATTTACTGAATAAATATCCTGTCACGTCTCTTTTCAAATCTAATAATTTTTTATCAGAAAAATCTCTTAAAAGGTACGACAGTTGAACATTTTAATGGTTACTCCGTGGAAAACCTAAATACTTTAGGTACGAACTGGTCATTTATGAATTGGCGGGCAAGAGAACAAATTAACGTGTCATTCATGAGCCGGTCGGAATTATTAGCTTTGTTTGTTATTCAGTGTTGGTGTAGTTCAGAACAGACACTGCAATGTAGAAATTTGCACTGTTACCAAACGTGCTGGTGTAGTTTGATGCCAGTTTGACGTTATATTGACGTTTTTAAACCCCTCCACCAACCAAGTCCCGCTTTTCGGCTTTACACTCGTTACATCTCCTCTCGACCAGGTGTAGTTAGTGCAGCCCGGAGTACACTGCACTGTTATACCAAACAACTTACACAAGTTGCACTTATGGGATGACAAACAGTTTCGTGCAGGAAAGTGCAGTTTAGGTTGCACCAGTGGTGGAAAACAAAGCTGTTAATAGAATATTATGCTCATAGTAAGTTAGTAGGCTACTTGGAAATTTTGACATCTGTTAAAAGAGACAACAAATCCTTAAAAATAAAGTTACTGTTTTATGAATAAATTCGTCTTAAGGGGTCGTGGGAAAAATAGTGTACATAAGTGTACGCTCATATGAAATTTGTCGCTTTCCATGCTCATTACGTAATATACTATTACATGCAATGTAAGTAAAATTTATAATAATTTACTCCATTACTTGAAAAGGTGTAATGTTTTGGTGAATCATTTGCGGGTCAGCAAATGCCTACTTTCTGCACTTATGACACAATATACTATTAATTTTCAATTCTGACATTTGAGACAAATTATTGCAATAATTCAGTAATGAATGCATTGTTGTCATGTATTGCAGCAATTCCGCACGAACCCAAAAATGCAAAATTGGCGTTTTGTAATTTCCCAGGTACACTCAAGTAAGTGAAGCTAATAAATGTTCCCTTGTGTTTTGAAATGATAACAGCAATGTGTCACAACAGTTTAAGATTAGATATTAGTTAGCATAATGGCTGTTGCAGGAGTTGAGTAGGCAGGATTTGGACCTTTTTCTCTTGAAAACTACGGCACTTGGATTTTTTTAGCATTTCTCCCATACTGAGGTTACCATTCCTGACAACATACTGACGAGTTTATCCACTATTTTTTGGACATCCTGAATGCACCTCAATAAATTTTCGGTCATATATTCTTTATTCCTTTTGTTATTTTACGCAATACACAGATAACTTATGTCGTTGACTGATGATTGGGTCAATCAACGCTTATGTCTAACTAAGGCTGCAAATAAATGTGTTTATGGCATAAATGTCCAGCCCTGGCAAATTGGTTTTGCGCAAGCACAGCTCGCAATTCGGTCCGCTAAGTTTCTATTAACACATAAATTTATCCGAAGTTTTGCCTCACCCCACCAAATCCATGTTCAAATCAACATCTATCTATACCTAGCTATTATAACGACAACTTACCTGAGTGAAAGACACCTAAACCTATATTAGAAGTATATTCATTTATTTTGTACATATCATAAACGTTGAGTAGAATGGGTTCTTGAGCCATTTTACTTGGTAATAATTCATCAGAACCAGAATCTCTTGCAGCACTCATACAACTAAAGGGAAGATTGCACGAAATACCATTTGCAAACATTCTGAAAAACAATACGATTTTATAATAAAAGATTTAGCTATTGGGTAAATTACTTTACTAATGATTATGTTACCTATTGTGGTAAGTTAAACAGAAGCTAGGATTTTTAAATTGATGTTGGTTGAAGCAAATAAACAAATAGGTTATTAAACTTGACACTTTTTTTCAGCGCCATCTTCTGTAAATTTTCTGTATTTTTTCCTTCCAAATGGGTGCTGCGGGGCGTGTTCAGATTGAAGCACACCGGACTACGCGGGTAGTAGGTTGTAGTCAAAGTTATTATATAATAACTTTGGGTTGTAGTGAATATTTTCATTCTCTGGTCCGATCATATTGGAAAAGGTAATTTTTATCCTCGCTCATATGTGATATTGCGCTCGAAAACACATTACAAACAACTATTTAGGTAACAAAATTAATCTGAGTTGTAACTGGAAGTATTTTGATATAATCAGTTTGACAGTTGAACGCACAAAACAGTTAATAAAACCGATTTGTTTATATTCAAAGCAAAGTTGGATAAATATCCAGAGAAACTTTATCCCATGAATGTTAAAATGGCGTCTTGTCGGCAAATCTGAACGCACGTGTAGTATGATAATCCGTGCGAGCAGTGTTGCCAACTGTGACGATTTCTCGTCGTGTGTCTTGAAGATTTTTGAGACTATTTATCTTAAAGATGCTAAAGGTGCGTTCAGACACGCGTGCTCGTACTTGAACTCGCGCTCGTATTGTTTACCGACACCGGATGGAACACCGCGAGCCACCGGCTCGTGAAGGCTCCGATTACTTGGTCTCGCGCTCGTGTGCCGTCCGCATAATATCACGATCACGAGTACAAGCTCAAGCGCGAGTTCAAGTACGAGCACGCGTGTCTGAACGCACTTTAAGAAGAATGTTTATTTGATAATCAAAAAGTAATAAATAATTTAGTTGCTGTTCTGTGTTGAGCTCTGCACAAGTAGTCTGTGGTACCTTTCATTAATTAAACGTATGTGTAACGCCAAAGTAGCGTAACGTTCTGACTGTAGAGGTTAAGTAAATGTTTTGCACGGAAAAAAAATCGGTGCAATTTAGTGATGATGATTGCTCCTCTTCACAATAAATATTATTTCGTAGTTTTTGCTTTATTATATTGAAGTTTACTCCTTAAGAATCGATTTTCAGTTATAGCCCGCGGTACGGAAATTTTATGAGGAGCAAAATCAAGCGTTAACTAAAAGTGAGGCGTTACGTTCCTATGCGCAACGCACCGCGCGCACCTTTCACATTGAAATTATGGAAGTATCTATGGATACGTATATTTCTGTAAAATAAACAAAATTATCAAGTGATTGAAGTTAAAATAATCGTTCGTAAGGAGTAAACTCCAGTCGTGCGTCGGAGCTGACACACACAAGTTTTTGTATATTTTATACATATATTAAATTAACAAATTAATGTTACCGTTTATTAACATATATTTTGCAGAAAAAAATTTTGCCGATAGTTTTCCAAATCTGGCGATTTTTTGCAAGGGCAGTTGGCATGTTGGCAACATTATCCGCCAAGACCTGGCAACACTGTCTATATTCCTTCTTATTAAAGTTGGACGATGGCGCCGATGTAAGTATTCAATATATTTTTGTTATCTTAAATCATCGTGTTTAGAAACTGAAAAAACATTATTTTTTTACTCGCCCTTTTCAGGTACATTTTTATTAGCCTCGGTTTATTATTAATACATATCAAAGCCGATTTATCAATTATTGTGTTAACATGGTGTGATGATGCCTGAGTGCCTCTTTATTTATTTTGACATATATTTATATTGTTCATTAACTGTACAATGTAACATTTGGCTCATTATTACAGATTGATGTTACAATTTTCAATAAAATACCCCTATATTGAATACCAAAATATCCCTCATTTAAATGTGGGATACCTACCTAGTGAATAAGTTTTTCAATCTTTGTATTTTCAGTGAAAAACCTAAGTTAAAAACAGCAAAGGGGCTCCCTGCTGTGCCGGAGTCAGTGTTGAAACACCGTAAAAGACGAGATGAGCTTCGCAAAAGTCGCCTTCAATCTGCAATTAAAAAGAAAGCGGAATATATTAAAAAGCGCAAGTTAATTTTTAAACGAGCAGAGGATTATGTAAGGGAATATCGTTTGAAAGAGCGAGATGAAATTAGGCTAGCTCGTCAGGCGAGAACTCGTGGAAATTATTACATCCCTGCTGAAGCAAAACTAGCATTTGTAATTCGGATTCGGGGGTAAGTGCAAATATTGGTACCGTAACTTGGAAATTTGTTTTTGGAGCTCTTTTTAAGGATAGATTTTTTTGTTTTACTTATCTCAAACTCTGCTCACAGAGTTGCTACTCGAGCAGTCTTTGGTTGAGTCTAATTTAAAGGAACCCTGTGAATATGCACGCAGTTTTACGTTGACGATTTAATAATTTTAATGTGTATATAATCTCATAAGCTGTGGTGTTTTAGCGCCGCCAGAAATTATTCAGCTAAAGTATCGGTAGGTTTTTACTTGACTTTTACTGCCCAGGCAGTAAATGACTTTTACTGCCCAGGCAGTAAAAATTAACTTTTAATGCCTAGGCAGTAAAAATTAACTTTTAATGCCTAGGCAGTAAAAGTGCTACTTTAGTGCCTCTATACAGGCACTAAAATAGCTCCTTTAGTGACAGTCGGAGAAAAATGTTATTTACCTCCGCTTGCAGTGTTGCATTTTTCGTGGTTGCAGTTTTTCTCGTCAAATACAATACAATAAACTTTCATTCAAGGCAGAAATTTATTTGGTAAAATAAAAACCGCTTGTCTAATTACAGTCAAAAATTAGGTTTAGCTGTGGCCGACGCTATCGGTAGGTCTACAGCTGAAGTAAGCAGCCGGCCAGTGAGTCAACTAGGCTCCACGTATGTGAATCTGGTGTTAGATGTGCATTTCCCGTTCTTATAATATTGGTGGTTCTTACAAAGTTTGAGTAAATTAAAATTAAATCCAAATTAAATCGCTAATATACTATCATGCTGATGTAGCTACATGACCTTTTTAAAAAGAATACGCCGGTAAAAATATTTATCGTAAAGTTAGTGTTTTGCGGGGTGTTTTATTTAAATTATGTACTAGGGTTAATCGAGTTAATTATGAGTAAGATGTAATCAAATAAACTTAAATGCAGAATTAGCAATAATACAAAATTTTGCTCGTCTGTCACTTATTGAATATCTTACGATGCTTATGACAAGCGGTAAATAACTTAATTTTTTAATGAAAATATGCATTTGACAGATCTGATCTACCTCAAACGGGATATAAGAGTTATGGCCGAAAAACAAAAAATGCTCTTTTAATTTTTGCCGTATAGCTCCCAATTTGATCTTATATCGATATATAGATATGCACACATTATTGGAGCACTTTTTCTTACTCTATCAGCACATTCTCATGGATTCACAGAAAAACGTTTCGTTTAGGTCACCATCAACTTTATTTTTACTTAATCTTGAAGTTCTCAGTCCAAAGACTGGTTGGACGCGTACGGCCATCCTTTCCTTTCCCAAAAGTCGAACATCCTACATCCCCAACTATTTGAAAGCAGTAGTCTAATCTGGGCGAACCCTCACTTCTTTTTATTCCTTTCTCTGACTACTATGTTGCGAACTACTCCTTTGTGCCTCAGAAAGTGTCCTACCATCCTATCCCTCCTATTAGCACATATTTGATATCGCTATAAACTGTCTCTACAGCCTCATCATCATCACTATAAGTGGATGTGGGCATATATGTATACCTGTATTATTACCATCTTTACAGGTTTCGAACCTAATCTAACCATAACTACCCTGTCACTTTACTGTGAGAAATTTTCTACATTTACCGTATTTTCTTCATAACAATTCTTACTCCCGAATTTTCGCGTATCAACCCTGTGTGTAATACTCTAAAATTTTCACTCGAAAAGTCCAGCTTCTGGCCATCGCACCTCACTGATACTGATGGGCGCCATTTTTGTCTCACTTTTTGTTGAAACAAGTATATTTTTCTAATTTCATTGATAACTTGCCCATATTATATTGAATATTGTGGTAAATACAGTCGGAAAACGGGAAATTAAAAAATCAAGTTTCTAATGTTTTTGCTACTAGATCCAATTTCTCTGAAATTTCTCCTAATTATTTTATAGGCTTCATCAGTCCTTCCTACTTCGAACTTATCTTCCACTTTTTTGCATTTAATATTAATCCATTGCTCTTTCGCTTTCCTACATTTCTGAATAATTTCTCACTTGATCGCCTTATATCTTCCTTTCCCTCTTTCATCTAACCTATTTTTATATTTTCGTCTTTCCTCTATTAGACTCACAATATGTTTTGTTATCCAAGGTTTTCTACTTTCATTCTTTTTATGACTGAAAATATCTCTAGCTACGGAATCTAGACTATTTTTAATGCAATAATTGCATTCTGCCTCTATGTCTTTAACCATATTTTCACCTGCGCCCTTTAGTACTTCGTTTGTCTTTTTCTCGAACTTATTGCGCATATCATCTTTTAGTTTCTCTATGTCAAGATTCTTTCTTTCACTTCGTTTTTTCAAAATCTTCAATTTAAGAATTCTTGGTTGATTTGTGCCAGTCTGTTTTTTAAAATTTTTCTTCAATTTTGTGAATTTTCTGGCAAATGTCTATTAATAATAACAGTTCAAATGTATGTAATTCGACGTTTCGCCCCTAATTAGGGGCTTTGTCGAGACTAAAAAAACGTGTAAATACAATTATAAAAAATATTTGACAAATTTTTTTGTCTTAAATTTATGATTGGCCTTCATAACCACTATGTTGTGATCACTATCTATATCTGCTCCTGGATAACTTTTGCAGTCCTTAACTTGATTTCTTTAGAAATCTTTGTCCAACGAGAATGTAATCTACCTATTTGATATCTCCATAGGTCTCCTGGCATCTTCCACATATAGCGTATCCTAACGTGATGGTGAAATAATGTGTCTGCGACCGTTAGGTTGTGTTTATCACAGAACTCTATCAGTCTAAATCCCCTATCCTTCCTATTGCCTAATTCAAAGGGGCCAACTATTCTGCCTCCTCTCCTTGTGCCTAAGACTGCATTGAAATTTCCTACAATTATTACATATACAGTCTAGGACATTTTCAATGTCACTATTAACTGCCTTTACGGCCTCATCACTATAGTTAGAAAATGATTACAATTACTAATCTAAATTATTTGCAGTGTGAACCGAGTTGCACCAAAAGTGAGGAAAGTTCTTCAACTCTTCCGCTTACTTCAAATTAATAATGGAGTGTTCATCAGATTGAATAAAGCCACGATTAATATGCTACGTATTTGTGAACCTTATATTACATGGGGTTATCCAAATCTAAAATCTGTAAGGGAATTAATTTACAAGAGAGGATATGCCAAGATTCGGGGACAACGCATACCTATTACCAGCAATGCGTTAATCGAATCGAAACTCAGTAAATATAACATCATATGTACGGAAGATTTGATTCATGAAATATTCAGTGTTGGATCCAACTTCAAATATGCCTCAAACTTCTTGTGGCCATTCAAGGTAAGACTTAAGTTCTCCACAATACATATTTTCACAATTTTCCGAAAAAATTTTAAAATTGCACAATGCATTCAAATATATTCTGGTTCTTAAAACCGAGCTTAAAACTGCTCGCACCCCATTTTTCTTGTGATTGGAGAAACAAATGTTTTTGTAGATGGAATTACAATCTTCATCTCCCAGGAGGCAACACATTCAGAAAATTTTTATTTCGACCAAACGCCACTGCTACATTTTGACCCTGTTGTTTAAAAAACATAACACAGACTTAGTCTGAAACCGGCTTTGTTGCTATGATACAACCAATCAGAAAGCTGGTATTATAGCAACAAAGCCGGTGTTGGTTTTTTTGAACAATCGAACCTTTGTGTGCTATAGTTTAAATCCCATCCTTAGAATGTGTTTCCACTTGGTGAGTTGTCTCACTAGACGATCAATCATACCAGTCTGTTGGTGCAACTTTTAGTAATGTGATTTGAAAGGATACTTTTCTGCAACCACTTTCAACTTGTTTGAGGTGTCTTGAGTACGAAGGCTCCCTGGTGTCACCCAATCTTTTCTTTTAACAAGTCATTACATTGAGTTGCAACTCATTATATTGAGTTTCTCCATCTCAATAAAATGAGTTTTGATATCGCAAAATAATGAGTTGGTAACTCAATATAATGAGTTACTGCAAGTCAATATATTGATTTGTTCTAAAAAATTACCTTATTTAACTATTCAATAATCTGCATAAAGAATATTTCAATGACCTCTGACCCCCCGAACTTGAATAACCTTGTAATGAACTCATACAGCTGTATGCCTGTTCCTATGCATAACAGCTGCGGAATTCAGTAATCGCATATACCGATCTGATCCTCTGATCTCTGAATTTGAATGAATAACCCTGAAATGAGCTCATATAACTGTATGCCTCTTCCTTTGAACGTCATTTTCCAAATCTCTGCATAAAGCCGTTCTGGAACAGTTAGAAAGGTATTTTTAAAACAACTCAATATATTGACTTCCAGTAACTCATTATATTGAGTTACCAACTCATTATTTTGAGATATCAAAACTCAATTTATTGAGATGGAGAAACTCAATATAATGAGTTGTAACTCAATATAAGGAGTTGTCAAAAGAAAAGATTGGGTGACACCAGGGAGCCTTCGTACTTGAGTCTGTTTCATGTGAATCATTTTCAGTTAAATACTCCAACTGGTGGGTGGCGCAAGAAGACCAATCATTATGTGGAAGGAGGAGACTTTGGGAACAGAGAAGATAAAATTAATGAACTACTCAGAAGGATGGTGTAGTTTATGGATTTGATTTGTAAAATAAATTTAATAAATTAATATTACTGTGTGTTATTTAGTAGTTCCTAAATAGATCGAGACTTCTAGAGAATCTTTTGATGGTCAGTTTTTATAAAAGTCAATTTTTGCAAGTGCAATCTGGAATAGTCAAATTCACAGATAAATTCTAATAGTTTCATATACGTACCTACCGTCACCTGGTATTTCCAGGGGGGGGCACGAAATCGTAATAATAATAATAACATCAATAACCTTAATCCTTAATAGTAATAATAATAAAGCAAGTACGTACCTAACATTTTATTCGCCCAGAAAAGAAACGGAAAGTTATACATAAAAATATTAAAATTTCAAATTAAACGAATTTTCAATTAATGTCTAATACAACAAGTCAGGAAAGGTAAACGAATTATGTTTCAATTCATGGAAAACGTATTTTGACGAACTTTGGCTTTGCAAAAAAATTCATTTGCTACGTCATTAATATTTAAATTGAATGCTAAATCTCCATTAATGTTCAAAATTGAAACACTATTTAACCTTTCCTGACACATGGTTGGTTGACCTTAAGTGGGATTTCAAACATCTTAAGCTCGAAAATGACCTTTCAGCCGTACATGTCGCAATCAATTTGACAATTTCAGGCAACATTTCTGTATTGTAGACGTTTTCTAAAAAAATTGCAAACTTCCATATTATTGAATAAAAGTTAATATTGTGTGATGGAACTGGATAAATTTTCCAGGGGGGGCAGTGCCCCCTCTGATGTTCTCCTGGGGGGGCACGAGTCCCACTGCCCCCCCGTAGTCGGCGCCTCTGGTCACCATCTCGCCCACAAAGGATAATCTGACGTGTTTGTTATTATATTCCTCAAACATGCTGTTTTAGGGATCAATTAGCGAAAGACGAATAATGAAAAATAGGAATAGTCATTGTTATACTTGGGCCGCCGAACAGACGGAGTGATTACCCTACTAGCATGAGCTGTAGACGGGACCACTATCAATTTAGGACGACAGAACCGCAGTGATGCGCTCTCTTTAGACCCAACGAAGTCGCTTCACTCCAATTCGGTCGTCATAAATTAATATTGGGCCCGCTAGAGCACGTTCTTTCAGGGTGATCACTCCGTCTGTTGGGCGGCCCAAGTATATACTAAAACGATCAATATCATGCTAGCAATAGTGGCGTATCACATCCCCTTATATGCCTACCTTCAAGGTTACATTATTTTTCAAGACTGCAAAAATTCATTCACGCTTATGAATGAAATTTCATTACTTTTTGGAGTTTACTCCTTAAGAATAGATTTTCGGTTATAACCCGCGGTACTGAAATTTTATGAGGAGAAAATAGACAAAATCAAGCGTTAACTAAAAATGAGGCGTTGCGTTACGTCATCTTTTACATTGAAATTATGTATGTATCTATGGATACGCAGTGATTTAAGGATATTCCGAGTATCAGGACACCAGGCGACTGTAACTGCATTAGCGCTACTTAAGCGCTACTGAATAGAACGATTAGTTGCACACTCACTTCTGGGATGGCGCTGTCGGCGGCTGAGTCGGTAATTCTAGGCCGTCTTTTCTAAGTCAAATCAAAAGTCATATGTATTTGATTTGAAATATCGCAAGCAAGTTAATGTTCGTTACTTTCTTATTTCTGGTGTTCATTAACGTTATCCCTGATACTCTGATTTAATTTAAATTAAGTTGATTTAAGTTTGCTGTTATTTCTTTGTTATTATGTGAGTGTTGCAATCTTGCAATGTTTGGTAGAACAAAGAAATGTTGTGTGTGACAATGTGAAGATGCAGTAAGTGTGCGCCATAGGTTTCCCATTATGAATGAACACATTTTTAAAATTTGGAACTAACGAATGAATCATCCACGCTTTACGAATGTACAGTTCCGTGAAGTTTATAACAGTTTATGTTGTGTGCCACAGACATTTTGAAAATTTGTGCAATATGCCAGGATGGACAAGGCTGAAATATGGATCTGTACTAACCCTTTTTTTACCAGGTAAAATAGATCAGTTATTAGTATTAGTAAGAAGTAAAGCCTTGGTTTTTAACAACTTTCCGTGGACGCAATTCGACGGAATTCCGTTTGCTGTATTTTAGTCTGTCACTGTTTGAACGGCAGAAAATTTTCAGTTTTTTGTTTGGTGTAACTTAGCAACAAACTCATTGGTCGAAAGCAAAGACATTCTATACTAATAGACACCAAGATCCCATGTATTCAGCATACGTACCTTATTTCCAACATAAAAGACGTGCCTTTTTCTCTCCCACTTTTTCTACCTAATTTTGTCGTGTTAACGTCATCTCTCTTTCGGCAAAAAGTCAAAATTATTTTTTTTGACGTAGCGCGCTAATTAAATTGCATGAAATTTAAACGTCACATCGCCTTGTCATTTGAATTTTTATTTTGCGTACGCGGGAAGAAATTGTTATTACTATCTACTGTTTATTGTTCTGTTTGTTGTTAAGTGTTTCTATTTTGGGTTTTTTTTTTGAACTGGTACCTAGTTTAAGAAATGGTTTCATATTGTTGTGTTTGTGGATCCAACTCAAAAGATGGTACCCTCTCATTTCACAAGTAAATTTCTTCAACACATACCAAAACGTACTAAAATACGGCGATTGTCACATTTAAGTAACATGGATTCTGACAAGCACCCAAAATGCATTTCATTTTACTCGATGCTTACTCTCCTAAAAGATTTAATTTTCTCGTATCCAATTTGACAACTCGGAAACTTGTGAAATGAAGGTTACCCAGTGAATGTCAGATTTGACTTTTTGCCTTAAGAAAGATGCAAAATCCATTTTTGCATGCTCCAAACGAGAACAGAGAATATTTTCTTGTCGCACGCATGTTTTCAGCTATATTAAATTGCATCTTGGTATCTATAGAAATAGAATATCTTTGGTCGAAAGACATTTTACGTTGTTGAAGTTAGCATCAGCTTCAGATTTGAGATTCATAAATTTACAGTGGACCAAATGATTATTGTATTTGATAGGAAAAAATCGTGAAACTGGTAATTTGACATAAGTATTGACGTGCTATTCATCAAATCGAAAACTACCTAGAACATAACTGTCAATTATTAACTTTTTACTTAAGTTCAACCTTTTGTTTACATAAAAACGTATTTACCTTTTGGAAAATCATATAGACCGTATCAAAATGTACTTTATTGTTTTCTATAGCATATGGCGCGAAACAAAATTTCATTCCAAAGTATGAGGGTTTCGTTTCAAACGACCAAAAAATTCAAAAAGTCGATTGGGTCAAGCCGAAACGTGTTTCGCATTTTCCTTTCCCAGGGAGATTTCTGTTCTAATTAAAAAGGCCGAACAAAAGTTTCAGAATATAATGATCTCCTTTCCGAACCTCAAAAATTTCAAAAAATTCTACTGGCCAAGCGGCCAAGCCAGAACGCATATCGCATTTTGCTTTCACAGAAATTCTTCTCTCCTTACAAACTTGCCTTGAAAGTTTCAATCCGGTATTCCAGAGTGTAAGGGTTGCATTTCCAACCCCCAAAATTTCAAAAAATCGCACCGCGCAAACCAAAACGTGTTTCACATTCTCTTTTCGTGGAAAGACTTCTCTTCTCATTAAAATGCTGCAGCAAACATTTTGTTCAGAAATTCAGAGTATAAGGGTTTTATTTCCAATCCCCAAAATTTCAAAAAATCGCACCGGCCAAACCAAAACGTGTTTCACATTCTCCTTTGGTGGGAAGGCTTCTAGTCTCACTAAAATGCTGCAGTAAAAAATTCGTTCAGAAATTCAGAGTATAAGGGTTTTGAATGAAATAGAAAATTACTATGCGTACTACCAATAAGTATAAAAATTATTTTATTGACCGGTTTCAAGATTCACAAACGATCTCATCATCAGAAATGGTAAATAAATTTTATTTACCATTTTATTTTCTATTTCATCATGGATTTCTACCAAATAGTCAAGACAGAAAATATTAACTACATATAAGGGTTTTATTTCCAACCCTAAAAATTTCAAAAAATCGCACCGGCCAGACCAAAACGTGTTTCACATTCTCTTTTCGTTGGAGGACTTCTCGCCTCACTAAAATGCTCCAGTAAAAATTTCGTTTAGAAATTCAGAGTATAAGGGTTTCATTTCCAACCCCCAAAATTTCAAAAAATTGCACCGGCCAAACCAAAACGTGTTTCACATTCTCCTTTCGTAGGAATACTTCTCGCCTCACTAACTCACTAAAATGCTGCAGTAAAAATTTCGTTCAGAAATTCAGAGTATAAGGGTTTTATTTCCAACCCCCAAAATTTCAAAAAATTGCACCGGCCAAACTAAAACGTGTTTCACATTATTCTTTCGTAGGAAGACTTCTCGTCTCACTAAAATGCTCCAGTCAAAATTTCGTTCAGAAATTCAGAGTATAAGGGTTTCATTTCCAACCCCCAAAATTTCAAAAAATTGCACCGGCCAAACTAAAACGTGTTTCACATTCTCTTTTGGTGGGAAGACTTCTCCTCTCACTAAAATGCTGCAGTAAAAAATTCGTTCAGAAATTCAGAGTATAAGGGTTTTATTTCCAACTCCCAAAATTTAAAAAAATTGCACCGGCCAAACCAAAACGTGTTTCACATTCTCCTTTGGTGGGAAGGCTTCTCCTCTCACTAAAATGCTGCAGTAAAAAATTCGTTCAGAAATTCAGAGTATAAGGGTTTCATTTCCAACCCCCAAAATTTCAAAAAATTGCACCGACCAAACCAAAACGTGTTTCACATTCTCCTTTCGTAGGAATACTTCTCGCCTCACTAAAATGCTCCAGTAAAAATTTCGTTTAGAAATTCAGAGTATAAGGGTTTTATTTCCAACCCTAAAAATTTCAGAAAATCGCACCGGCCAGACCAAAACGTGTTTCACATTCTTCTTTCGTAGGAAGACTTCTCGCCTCACTAAAATGCTCCAGTAAAAATTTCGTTTAGAAATTCAGAGTATAAGGGTTTCATTTCCAACCCCCAAAATTTCAAAAAATTGCACCGGCCAAACTAAAACGTGCTTCACATTCTCCTTTCGTAGGAAGACCTCTCGTCTCACTAGAATGCTCCAGTAAAAATTTAGTTCAGAAATTCAGAGTATAAGGGTTTCATTTCCAACCCCCAAAATTTCAAAAAATTGCACCGGCCAAACTAAAACGTGTTTCACATTCTCTTTTGGTGGGAAGACTTCTCCTCTCACTAAAATGCTGCAGTAAAAAATTCGTTCAGAAATTCAGAGTATAAGGGTTTTATTTCCAACCCCCAAAATTTCAAAAAATTGCACCGGCCAAACCAAAACGTGTTTCACATTCTCCTTTCGTAGGAAGACTTCTCGCCTCACCGCCAAACCGCCAAACCGTAAGAAAAAGTCCGTGGAATAAAACCGTAAGAAAAAGTCCGTGGAATAAACCCGTTAAATGAGACGTGCGCGGGCGCGACAGTCGTATACACAAGCGAGTAGTGTATAATACCTTTCTCTTTCTCTTTCTCCCTCTTTCTTTTCGTTCTCTCATCCCTTCTCTCTCTATTACCACTACACCCCGCCAATGCATAGTATATACTCATGCATTCATGGACAAGCACGTGGCGAATACTCACATTATAGATACGTGGGGCATACGTTTACAGAAAACTTAATGATGGTAAAAGTTTATGGTTAGTGCCAAAACAAAACCGATGGCAAATCTGTAAACTGTGCCATGATGATATAGGACATTCTTATGTGAGACGGCATCCTGTGTACATGCAAATAATATACCTAGTGTTGTTTCAACCCCATTGGCTTTTCTTTAAACAACCTATTTAAATCCGTTTTTAAGGCGTTTTGTGGGTACTTCTTTACTGCGTCAGCAACTTTTTATGAAATGTCCCCACAAGATTAGTAAGAAACTTGTGTTACATGACAACTACATTTGTGTGGACTTATCACGTTGTCATGATGTGCTGCCCTCTACATTGAAATTGCAGTGGAACTAACCAGTCGTATGTAAATGTAGATTTGATTTGTTCTTTTGGTGTTTAATCGCATCTTGCGCTTGATCTATGTACATGTGCTGCTCGTATAAAAAATTAACTGGCGCATGTAGGATGTCAGGAAGTGTCTACTAGAAATAAATTTATGAAATTCTTTAAAATCACTTAATATTATAATCACTGGTAGTAGGTTACAATTTTCTGAAAACACGCAGCATGATTTTTCCAGTAGTTATTTAGGCATAGTAAAATTAATTCTTTGGAGTTACATCCCCATTATAATAATCATGCACTTACAAATTCCTACTCGCGCAGATGTTGTTGAGCAGCGTTCTTTATTCTAGAATATTAATGACTTGATGAATAGAATATACCCCATGCAACATAAATTTTGTTTTCAAAATTAACTAAATTCAACAAATTTTTGGAAAAAGCCGTAAGGAAATGAAGATAATTTTTACGTATTATACAGTATGTCTCGGATGGGGTTACAAAGTGGGAAAAACTCTACATGTTCATAAATTCCCATCGCACATATTAACTTTTATCCAACTGTTTTATTCTTTTATTCACGTTTTTTTTTTGCAAATTGTGTCGATTCTACATTAGCCGAAGGAACTTCGTTCCTACCTGGTGTCCCACGACACAACATCGTTTTTTGTTTTATGTCATTACAAGTGTAAGTGTCTACAGTGCTCAAGTACTTGTTCTAGTTTGCAAATAACTTAAATATTGGTAAATGTTTGTTCATCTGTTCTTCTATTACCTATAGTATTTGTGATGTCTTATTAATTATTACCTAGTATACTTAATAAATATGCATTACTGTATGCACGTTTGAATAAAATTAATATTTACAATAGATTTTGTTTCAATAATATTTTAGTTGTCTATTATATCATATGAGTACATAGAAATGCAAGAATATACACAAATACAGGTAATATTTTGAATTTTGGCGCCAAATCTCCTTAGCGCCATCCCATAACTGAGTACAGAATCTCTGCCTTAATCATGGCTGCCAAGTCTGAGAATTTTAGCATTGAGTTACCAATCTCTATGTTACTTATCTCTGCAGGACACATACAATGTGCACCAGAGAACGTTTTTGTGCAATAATTGTCAAAGTTTAACAAAAAGTGTAAAAAATATTTCCAAAACTATATTGCATGGGAATCAACTACCTTCAAATGCAAGTGTAAAAACCAGAACACCCATGTCCAAATGGGTTAGCCGCAGGGAGAACAAAATAGCAGCTCTGTTCTAATTATTAGAAAATCACTGCCTAGAACAAAATTTAAAAGTAACCGGCGGACTGTTCAGTAGTCACTGCCAATCTAATATCTAACTACCGGTAAATTCGTCGTGAATCTCACAAAGTGTCGTATCTCATTTTTACTTTAGAGACGTAAGTTGAGTTACTACAGATTGTGAGACTGTAAAATCATAATATAATACGAGATACGTCACCAGATACACCAGATATACATTCTGTTGCTAGCATGCTATATAAAGAATTGAGTTACGGCACTTTGTGAGATGAAAGAGCATTAAAAAATAGGCAGGTCTGTGGTCGTATCCCAAAATCATTTTTTGATACGCCACTTTGTGAGATTAAAGACGAATTGTCTGAATCGATATGAACAAAATCTTGGTGCATTTTTCGTACTCAGTACACAATAGTTATTTTCTTATTTTCATACGACCCCCTAGGAAAGCGGCACGTTGCATACAGAATAGTAGGCCGGAAACTTGACAATTGGGTACTTGCATGAATTTGGGATTTTGGGAAATTATAATCTTCGGGGGGTCAGAAATACATTCCCAAAACAATTTTTCTCTGAGCCTTGTAGAATTCAAATTATTGGGGAAAAAATATTTCCCGCTAAATATGCTTATAGCGCCATGTGTGAATTATTGAAACTATACGGTGACGTCAGTATGACGCAGCTATGCATTCATAAATCGAAATGGCCGTTTCCGGTTTAGTTGACACCTGTCTAGTAAATCTTGAAATTGTTTGGTGTGTACGATAATGGTGTTTGCTGAGAGAATGGAACTATGGTGGAGCTCAGTAGCAATTTGTTGTTAAAAATCCATTATATTTTATAATTCCCAACTCTAAATAGGTACAACAAAACCACTTCTAACCTCTAAACTCTACTACCTATCGTGAACGCGGGTATTTTAAGATTGATTATGGGATTCTGCTTGCAAGAAACTTCTGCGGATATTTTACAGATGGACTTGTGATATTCGTACTAGTTGTGAAATAACAACAACGTGGACACATGAATGAAACGAAAATTTTGTGCTTGGCTAACCTATAACTGTCACTGTATGACAGAGCTCAGGGCAGCCACGATGAAAAATTGAAATGTACTGATGATCCTGAAATACACTAATAATTAGTTTATTCTTCTTCTTAACTTATTTCCAGTGTTTAACTGTGCATTAATAAAATATTGATACTGCTCAGTAAAGTAATAACATCCAATTGAAGCGCTGATAATAAGTGATACAGTTAGGCGAGTAGGGACAACAGACGCGAAATGTTGGCAATAGGCAAAAGTAACACGTCAGGCTGTGACGACAGCTAGATTATGTGACGTGAATACGACTGCTCAAGGCCAAATGGCCGACTAGCGCGTGCTCCGCGATTTGAAACTAAAAATGAAATTGTATTCTTATTACTGCACAAAATAGTCTCATTTTATACAGTCACGATAAACTTAACACATATTTGCAAAATATGATAAAAAAAGTGCCAGTTTAAATTTATGCAAGTACCCAATTGCGTTACCCGTACAGTAAACAACCTGTGCTGCAATTTTTGAAAATCGCACAGTTCATTCATATTTTGTAGCCGGCTTTGAGGTTTTTTGACGTTTACTGAATAAATATCCTGTCGCGTCTCTTTTTAAATCTAATAATTTTTTATCGGAAAAATCTCTTGAAAGGTGCGGCAGTTGAACATTTTAATGGCTACTCCGTGGAAGACCTTAATATTTTATATAGGTACGAACTGGTCATATTATGAATTGGCGGACAAGAGAACAAATCAACGTGTCATTCATGAGCTGGTCAGAATTATTATAATATTATGTTCATAGTAACTTAGTAGGCTACTTGGAAATTTTGACATCGGTTAATATCGACAACAAATCCTTAAATAAAGTTACTGTTTTATGAATAAATTTATCTTCTTAAGAGGTCGTAGGAAAAATAGTGTACATAACTCGATGGAAAGTGTATTTCCTATAAACTCGCGTGAATTTCTGCACTCGGCTACGCCTCGTGCATAAAATTTCACGCTCGTATGAAATTTGGCACTTTCCATGCTCGTTACGTAAACTACTATTACGATATAAGTGGGATATGAGCTTTATTAACGTACGCATGCGTACGTTAATAAAGCATTATCACACGTATATCGTACAAATTTTTATCTACGCCCCTAAAAAATGAAAATAAACTGTAATTATAATTTGACATTTGTCATGACTACGGTAGAGGAAACCGTAGTCATGACTTATAGAGAAAATCAGAACTTTGAAACTGGCGACACATCTAGATAGCGGTTGTAAAAATTGACATGTTAATAAATCCTACTGTCATTGACTTAATTTGATTGGTTGAAAATCGGTGCGATAAGAAAACCGAGTGCGGTAATAACTATCCCCCAAAGCGAGTGCGTTGAGAAGTTCTTAACTGTCGGGAGTAGATTAAATAAATAATAATATTATTGCTCCCACATAACCGTACCGACTCAAATTCTTGGGCATCAGAATGTGACGCTACAGGGGCAGTGGGCGTTTCTGTTTGAATCTTCAGAAGGCGCGCTTACGGTAAAATCATTGTAGTATAAATTTTCGACAATTTTAGAGTAAATAAATGCAACTCAGAGGGTTAACAGACGTCTAGTTTTCTGTTTGTGCAACAACCCCATTGAATAATAGTATATTATACACGAGTATATAATGAATGCTATTATTACTGAGGATGAAGTTTACAACACGAGCGAGTGAAACGAGCGAGTTTTGTAATCATCCGAGGTAATAATAGCATCATTATAACGGGTTGTATACTATACTTTGTCCACGACTATCAAAACAGATTCCCAGAAAGAATTTATACCTTCATTTCCCTTCTCCAGTGTAAGAAAGATTCATACATACGCTCTCAGATATAATTTTCTTGGTTTTTTGGGCAATGAATCATCTAATGAGGCAAGTTCTGCAGCTTCTTTTATTGCTGGTGTTGTTAAAGAAACCTCGTTTTCACTCTTTTACTACTCATTATATCTTTTTTTTTAGAATATGAATTTCAAATTAAAAGCAAACTATGCTGATTTGACGTTTCAATTTGAACTGACACATCGCGATCGCGGCCTACTAAATAAATTTTAAAAAGGGTCAAAGCGATGTTCCTATTGGTGTAGTGAATAATATTCATTAATCACTGCAGTGATTAATGTATCTATACTTGGGCCGCCGAACAGACGGAGTGATCACCCTGCAAGAACGTGCTCTAGCGGGCCCAATAGTAATTTATGCCGACCGAATTGGAGTGATGCGATTTCGTTGGGTCTAAAGAAAGCGCATCACCGCGGTTCGGTTGTCCTAAATTGATAGTGGTCCCGCCTAGAGCACGTTCTTGCAGGGTGATCACTCCGTCGGTTGGGCGGCCCAAGTATAATTATGATTGAAGAAACACAAGTATAAAGAGTATGTTGTAAGATAGTCGTGGACAAAATAATATTATCCTACGAGTATCTGCTGCGCAACGCATATCTGCATCTATGCTTATCGTACACTTGCTATGACCATGCGCAGCACAGTAGTACAAATTAGGCGCTTTAAAGAGCCTTATTACAAATCATATATATATAGGTATATTGTACTTCGTGGTACTAATATCGGCACATAAGCACATAATAATATTTAGTGCTAAATGTACTAAAACTTTTCACCATACAATACACTTTCTTTATTCTTTTCGAATAGG
This sequence comes from Xestobium rufovillosum, assembly GCA_963966045.1. Lineage (NCBI taxonomy): Eukaryota > Metazoa > Arthropoda > Insecta > Coleoptera > Ptinidae > Xestobium > Xestobium rufovillosum. The sequence goes on from OZ014498.1 coordinate 14,906,095, forward strand.
TAGGTACCAAAAACTACGAGGTATTTAATCAAACTGTAAACATTACTTAGAATACATATAGATACATATTAGCGATTAGTGATTAATTTCTATTTATCTTCGATAAGATAAATATTGTGCTAATAGTAGGTAGGAGTTTTCTGAAATACACGCTAATCATTAAAACAGGTGAAAAACAACATCGAAATGGTGGGCTACAAATCTTTTATATATTATACGACTATTTTATTCTGTAAGTATTACAAATATGCAGTTTTTTAAATAAAATACTAATTTTCTTTGAAGTGGTTGTAGCATTTTTAACACAGGAAGCAGATGGCAGGCGAAAAATTTTAAAAGGCAGAAGGACATTAACCAGAACGTACTACAGTAAGTTTTAAAGTAATACGTAATTAGCGTTCTTAACGCACCTATTGATTTTAGGAGATTTAGCTATACCAGCCTGGGCAGTTGTAACTCTTGTTGGACTTGGGCAAATAATAATCGGCGCCATTGTTTTCTTTATTATGAAAAAAGTTATAATAGACACTCCCATTACCGGATCATACACTCCAGCTGGCACCATGGAATCATAGTTAACTAGGTATTTAGACTATTTAGGTACCTACATGACCTAATTGTTAATTTATTATTTTTTTATTTCCTTTCTGTGTAAGCCGAATTTATACATTTGTGCTAAGTATTTGCAAATAAAAAAAATCAAAAACTAATTTTAACCTAGTTTTCTTCTTTTACCAACTTCGTAGCAAAATCCTATCTGTTAGGAAACAAAATGGCAACAATTTCGATAACGGCTTTTTAAATTGTACGTATACCTTACAAACGAATTTAATTTCAAGGGTCCACCGTGATCCCGCTTAATTTAATAGATCGAAGGTGCATTTTGTGATATTTGTGCTTATTAATATGCCAATCCGGTTGTTCTCAAAGGGTAGGTACCAAACGAGTTTTATGCATAACATAACACATATTTAGAATATATACAGGGTGATTCAGAGCGGGTTCGCCAAACTTCAGGAGAAAGTAGAGAAGCTCAAAATAAGACGAAAAGCTTCAGTCGAGTTACTTTAGCAATATTGAACCCAGCAATATCCGATTGACGCAAAAATTCAAGAAATTGTATTATGAATTCTACCACTTGCAAGTTTTGATTCAGACATCCCGCAAATCGTAAAATGTGTAACGCAACCCTCAAACTCTTTTGCCTATTCGTCGGGGAATCGTGCCACTTACATATTTCGATAAATTCGTCTGTGCCTCTGTGCAATAAATTTCTTCTACATGCTGCTTGTCCACATACTCATATGGCGTAAATAAAGCAGGCATTTCAGAACACAACACAAAGCTACTTTTCCCACGTTGCATACAGCAAAATAGGCCGGAAATTTGACAATTGCGTTACCCGTGCGCTAAACTCAAAACTGTGCTGTAATTTTTGAAAATCGCACAGTTCATTCAAATTTTGTAGTCAGCTTGGAGATTTTGACGTTTACTGAATATACAAGGTGTTACAAATTAGTAGGTCAAGCCGTTAACCACAGATTATCTGGCCGAAATTAATGGGACTTTCCTTGTGCCATTTTTCATTTAGGCTTCTTTTTTTCAAGATACAGGGTGTTAAAGTTAAAATTTAAAAAACGATTTTTAATAATAACTCCTTTGTTTTTTGGGATATTTAGTTGAAATTTTGTACAACATTTTTTCATATACCGGCACATTGTTTGTGTAATTTTGATCAAAAAAATCGGTGCGCGAACGGAGGAAACGGGGGGGTAGTAATACCCATTGACCCCCAACTTTTCCCTGCGCTCGTCTATGGTTAAAAGGTATTCTTTTTTATAAGAAGCGTTTATTTCTTTAACTTTTTTCACTCTTGTAAAATTTTTATTTAGGGCTTGGTTTACGAGATATTGCAACCCATTTGACTATGTGTTGTTGATCCGCTCGCTGTTTAAATCTTCCAATTTTTCTTAGGTGATAAACTCAGCTCGAGAAAAATGTTCTTGGATGGATATGTTTCTGCATAACGTCTAATTTTCAGAAAAATGCCCTTGGATGGCATCGATTCCGACATGTTCCTGCATAACGTCTAAGAGCCAAATTAGCATTGGAAAGAAAGACAGGTAGGCGTTAAGTTGTCAAAATAATTATTAATAAAAGAGGTACCATCCAAGGGCATTTTTCTGAAGATTAGACGTTATGCAGGAACATATTCGTCCAAGAACATTTTTCTCGAGCTTAGTTCGTCACCTACGAAAAATTGGAAGATTTAAACAGCGAACGGATCAACAACACATAGTCAAATGAGTTGCAATATCTCGTAAACCAAGCCCTAAATCAAAATTTTACAAGAGTGGAAAAATTTAAAGAAATGAACGCTTGTTATAAAAAACAATACCTTTGAACCATAGACGTGCGCAGGGAAAAGTTGGGGGGTCAATGGGTATTACGACCCCCCCTTTCCTCCGTTCGCCCATGAATATTTTTGATCAAAATTACACGAACATTGTGCCGGTATATGAAAAAACGTTGCACAAAATTTCAACTGAATATCGTAAAAAACAGAGGAGTTATTAATAAAAATAGTCTTTTAAATTTTAACTTTAACACCCTGTATCTTGAAAGAAAGAAGCCTAAATGAAAAATGGCATAAGGAAAGTCCCATTATTTTCGGCCAGATAATCTGTGGTTAACGGCTTGACCTACTAATTTGTAACACCTTGTATATTCTGTCACGTCTCTTAAATCTAATAATTTTTTTGTCCACGACTATCTTATAATATACTCTTTTGTGTTTCTTCAATCATAATTAGATACATTAATCACTGCAGTGATTAATGAATATTATTCACTACACCAATAGGAACATCGCTTTGACCCTTTTTTACATTTATTTAGTAGGCCGTGATCGCGATGTGTCAGTTCAAATTGAAACGTCAAATCAGCATGGTTTGCTTTTAATTTGAAATGCATATTCTAAAAAAGAAGATATAATGAGTAGTGAGAGTGAAAACGAGGTTTCTTTAACAGCACCAGCAATAAAAGAAGCTGCAGAACTTGCCTCATTAGATTCATTGCTCAAAAAGCCAAGAAAATTATACCTGAGAGCGTATGTATGAATCTTTCTTTACTCTGGAGAAGGGAAATGAAGGTAAATTCTTTCTGGGAATCTGTTTTGATAGTCGTGGACAAAGTATAGTATACAACTCGTTATAATGATGCTATTATTACCTCGGATGATTACAAAACTCGCTCGTTTCACTCGCTCGTGTTGTAAACTTCATCCTCGGTAATAATAGCATTCATTATAAACTCGTGTATAATATACTATTATCAGAAAATTCTCTTAAAAGGTGCGACAATTGAACCTTTTAACGGCTATACTCCGTGGAAGACCTAAATATTTTAAGTATTTAGGTACGAACTACTGGTCATTTATTAAATGGGGGGTCAAGAGAACAAATCAACGTGTCATTAATGAGCCGGTTGAAATTATTAGAATATTATGCTCATGGTAGGTAAGTTAGTAGGCTACTTGGAAATTTTGACATCTATTAACATAGACAACAAATCCTTAAAAATAAAGTTACTGTTTTATGAATAAATTTGTCTTCTTAAGGGGTCGTGGGAAAAATAGTGTACATAACTCGATGGAAAGTGTATTTCCTATAAACTCGCGTGATTATGATAAAATTTCACGCTCATATGAAATTTGTCCATCATGCTCGTTACGTAATATACTATTTCAGTTAACTCAAAATAACTTTGACATTTACGCCGGTAGTCATTTGTTTATCAGTTCCAATAAATGTTAATAATTTTATGGCCGACTTAAACATAAATAAAAAATCTGTTTTCTCCACCACTGATGGGTCAATTTCAAATTTCAAAAAAATGTTAGGTAGAGAATTTCATTCTTCGTCACGCTCCTTCACACAATAGGTATACCGGATGCTATTTAAAAAAAGGTAATTTTTTACATTAGCGTCCATCGCAATTTTACGTTTTTTTCAGTTGATACGTGTTTTTTAGGCCTTAATAAGGTGTTATTTGATGTATTTCGTCTGCGGACTTACGGGACAGGGGGGCGAATGGGGGTGCTGGGTATGGGTAGTAAATGACACGTTTGCGTATGTGTGCGCTTGTGAGTTCATCAGTCCTCAGCCGGCAATGTGTTATGTGTAAATGAACCAAAGACTTATAGACGTCTTTGAAATGAACAATGAAGCAAAATTTAGCGGATTTGCGAGGATCCAGAGCCGTTTTCAGTTCAGGGCCACGTTTACATAGAAACTTTGAAGTGCTTATTTTCCTTGACGGCTAGACGTAGGTAGGTATGAGTTTCCGCCAAAAAATAATTCTGGTGCAAGGAGTTGTAAGGTGAGTACTGTCGCTAATGTAAAAATAAAAATGACCGAAAATAAATAACTGGGGCGGTATGTCGGAGGCGGCAGTCCTGGGGGTGGTTACGTTCTTCAGGTTATCTACTCCTTCATCAACACTACAAAGTGGTTTTTGTTCCACTTCGTTATCTGTTATATTTTTGGAGCTATAACCTGTGTAAAACGTTCTGGGACAACCTGTATATTTTTCAAATATGTGTTGGTCAGTTATCCGTAGTTGGTACTTGGTACGGCCGTGCTAATGCTAATTGGCAATTGGCAGCAATGAATTTTGACATCCTTCAGAAACGGCGGGTTTTTTCAACAACAATTTTCTAACCTCAAAATATTATATTTTTGTATCCTATTTTTTGTGTGTATATTGCTCAGTTTTTAATTTACTTTGTTATGATTTGTTGTTGTGGTTGTAACTGGGATTATGCTGGCGCATTGGTCAATATCAGGAGGCCCATACCATGCCAAGAATATTTTTCTTTGGAACCCTTTACGAAGCGGGAAAGAAATGATCAAACCATATATTATTTAAGTGTTATCAGAAGTAATAATTCGGTAATTTATTATACTTTTTTGTATTATGGTCAAATAGAAGTTAGGGGATGTGTGAAAGTGAAATATGTACCTTTTATTTTGATGAAATTTTCTATGAAATTGTTAAGTAAGTATACTCCCTATGGAATAGTTTAAGAAGAGAAAAACTGGGGGTAAAGCACTTTTGGAGACAGGAAGAAATAGAAAGTGTGGTTACTGCTATCTTGATATACCTATATTCCCTGATTTGGACAAAATTTTCTTTGCTGTTCCATAGAATACTATGAAATGAAAAATTGTTGGATGATGGAAGCACTTTTTTGTTTAAGAAAATGTCTAATTGCATAACTATACATGTGTGGCTTGAAACTGGAGGACTAACATGGTTTTTCTATACGGAAGTCTAGTAGAAATGGAATGTTGCTTTCATGTTTCTTGTTATAAGAAGTCCAATAGCAATAAAACTGTTATTTAACAATGGCTGAATAAGTAAACTACTCATGCACAGAGATATTTACAACAAATTCATTAATTATGCTCTTGCGTAAAAGTGGTTTATCGTAATTTTTTAAGTGTGCCATATGATGTAGACCAAGGATGGGCAAACTTTTTCGGTGGCGGGCCGAATCGAAAAATGAAAATTTGCGGCGGGCCAAACTGAAATAATTCATGCAAGTTTCGTATGTTAGCGATAATTCAAATAAAATAATGTATTGATATTGTTTTACATATTGCATATTTGTAATAATCAAGGGTTTTAGTAAATGAAACATGAAAATTTAATTAAAGTTTATTAGAATATTAAAAAAAGGTCTGTATAGCCGCAGGTCGGATAAAATAAGGTTTCTTTGGTTAGTCACGGGCTGGATAAAATAAGATATTTTTGTTGAGTCGCGGGCCTGATAAAGTAATCCTGCGGACCGGATTTGGCTCGCGGGCCATAGTTTGCCCATCCCTGATGTAGACTTTCCAATAGAATAGATAATTTTATTGAAATCGGAGGTACCTTTATGAGAACATCAGCAAGTTTTTAAATGTTCTATCAGATTAATTGTTACAATTTGTAGTTACATGGATTAATAGAAGTATTTCATAACATAAGCGAAAGATATAAAGCCTTAAGAAGGAATACCAAACCAGCTAGCGATGTATCCATAATGAAACTTATTTCCCAAATAATTTTATTAGATTATTTTGGAACAGGGACGAATAGGAAACTGTTCAACGATGTAGTCAAAAAAATTCTCGTATGTTCTGTTAACGAATGTACTTTATCCGAGTCATTAGTGGACGGATGGAATTACGAGAAATTGCCTTGGTTTCCGCAAGCAGTGCGTGTGAATGCTAAAATTCTTCAAATGGTAGGTACACAAATTAACCAACGGTTCAAATTCAGTTATGCCTTCTCGGTAACTACTATTTAAGAAGATTAATGAGCTTTACATAACCAAAGTTAAAATATGGGAAGTTTTCTATGCGTTTAAGTGCATGCTGCCACTTTCGGCAGAGCTAATTGCATGCATTCGCCACACTGTTAAATTTTTTTAAAAATTGCTGTTTTTCCCAGGGGTGATGCAGAGCTGGGTACGGATAGATGTAGATGGTATTTGAGTATTGGATACAAAATATTGCACGTGCGTCTGTCGAGCTTATGATCGATGCTTGTGGCGGTTATTTTTAAGTGTTCTTTCATTTTAGTCAGTGAAGTTTTTGACAGTTGTGTGAATACTGCGAAGACAGCAAATTTGACCCATTTGATACACAGTGGAATTCCCATAAGTCGAATCTAATGGGACAAAAAAAATTCAAGTTAAAGAAACTTCGAGTTTAAGAACATTTTATTGAAATTTTCATACCTTGCATTATTCATATAATAACTCGTAATCTATAACGTATAACGTAACTATACATATACCCATACAAAATGCAGGTTGTTACAATTCTGTAACCAATGAAATCATTGTTTAATAAAAAAGTCTGTTTGTACTGCTTTTGATGACGTAACTGTTCATTTTCCCAAAATTGCTGTACAGACTTTAATGACCCATACATACTGTCTTGAACATTTCCACTTGCACACAAAAAATTGAAAATGTTTTTAAAACTGTCACCTAACTGCTTATTTGTCGGTATTGTTATCCCCGTCTCAGCGCTTGCACTTTCGTTTTCTTCGTCTCCTTCTCTGTCGGACATTTCGTAATTAGATGACTGACATTTTAAACTAAACAAAATGTAATCATCAGCCGGAAATTCTGCAATTTGGATGTCGTCGTCGATGACAATGTAGTCTTCTGCGTCAATATCTTCCACTTGTATCGATTCCCTGTATTTTGCAAGCATTGCCTTTAATTCTGCAAGACTAAGATCATCTTCATCCAACCAACGATCTTCATTTTCACAAATGTCATGGGAGAATCCGGCTTTCTTAAAACAATTCTGAATTGTTGCTGCTGAGACATCTCTGTATCCCATGCTCTTGCTATTTCTCTAATAGCATCTAATAAAGTTACCACTAATGTTCTACGATCCTCCATGGCAGCGATATTAATGAGATATTAATGGGCTGAGAAAGCATAGCATAATTCTTTGTGTTTATGCTGAATTGTTGACAGATTTGATATTAAATAACAGTCAATCTGGGTTTGGATTTTGTCATCCAAAGAAAGGGAGGTCATCTTGATATATGAGCTGATCACTATAGTAGCCTCTGTTGAAGCGTTGCAGGTGTCTTCAACACGATACAAAGTTTTCCGGGAAGTGGGTTTTTCGGCAAGATCTTGTGGTAATGATCTTTAGAGTTGGTGTTGCAGTATTAAATGCGACAACCGTAGTTGAGTGAGGGTCATTGTCGCTCAGAGTATAGGCTGGCTTCAAACAGTCAGTGGAAACTGTGACATCTCGGCTGCAGATGGTGGCAGTGTATGCCTTGTCACTACTGCTTACAATCGACCGGGAAGGGGTGTTGTGATGTACGAGAGCTTAGCTTTAGCAAGTTTCAGAAACAAAGGTTTTATGAGTTCTCTGATGAGTTTCTTCGATTGATCAAGGTTGTCTAAGTGATATCGGAGATCCTTTATGAATTCGGCTGGCTCGCTTCATTGAACTGCTCAGATGAGATAATTTCGCCTGGGAGGCATTTCTGCAGCGGATGATTTGAGATCTTTCCATTCTGTTCGTATTCTTATAAGGACTGTATGTACCGTCAACAGATTTAATTTAATAATATTAAATTAGTATAATATTTTTGGCAACTTTGCAGAATTTAAACCTATTAGGGTCTAGCTGTAAGATAACAGAGATCCCCATGTTGAACACCGAATTTCAGAACGCGTGTAAGTTAACTGCAATTGCCATAGACCTCCAGTGGAGGAACGATGCATGCACATCTTAAATACACTGCCAAAAACTGATCGAAATATTCTCTCAAATATTTGCAGGCGAACATAATTTTGCTAGAATTGGTAATAAAACCATTAATAAGAGACTTCTACTACCCATTGAAAACAAGAAAAGCAAATGAAATTCGGTACTTTCCAGTCAATAGTTGGAAGTCATTTGAAGATAAAGTAAATATTCGATTATAATTTTTCAGAATTTTATTCTCAAAAAATTGCAGGTAATGAATTTTTTGTTACAAGAAGGTTACTTGGTATATAATACAAGATGTGATAAATACCAGAGAAGTATCTCAGAAGGAGTTATGCCTGAAATTGTTAGAGGTACTTTGAAAGTTATACCTAAAGGCGATATTAATGTTTTTAAGGAATATAGACCCCTTGTTTTGCACAAGACTTGTAAAGACTCACGATATTATAGACAATGGTATGATTTGCTTTTTGTATTTTGTGAATATTTTCTGAAGGATAAATATTTGTTTTAGTGAAAATTATTCTAAAGACATTTACAAAATAGCAAGAAATTTGTCATTTGTTAAAACAGGCAGTGTGTATCAATTATGGGAATCATTTCTTAAAAAGATAGGTGGTGTAAGTCTGTATGCTGCTAAGCTGGATGTAACAGATGCTTTTGGCAGTATCGATATAGGTATGCGAACGAACAAATTTGCTACTGGTCAAATTAAATTCATTTTTTATTTTTAGAAAAGCTGTGTAGTATTATTTCAAACCTTAACATACAGGTATGTGAGTAACTCACTCTAAATTACTCCAGCTTCAGTTAAACATACATTCTAGCTAAAAGAAAAGGCATTCTTGAAGAGGCATATCAAAAACCAGTTTGTAACTTTTAAGAAAATAAATGGTGAGCATCAACATTGTTTATAAAGTCCCAGAAGTGATGAGCCCGATAGAATTAGAGGAGTGCCCCCCCTCTCACTTCAAGTTTCATCTTGGGTAAAACATGTTTTGGTGAATAGTGGTTATCACGAGTGTCAGGTAGGATTTTGAATACGCCATTTTTAGTTTCTGGATTGTACTCTACCACAGCCCCCTGGTAGCCCCGATGGAATAAAACCACAACAGCATGATGACAGTGTAGTACCCTCATTCTTCTTCTCTCCCCTTCCCACTTCTGACGTCTTCACTTTCGCACATTAACCGTAGACTACATGAATTTAAAAAAATAAACAGGATCACTTCATCATCCCCCAATAAAATTTTTGGGTAATACATTCAATACACTACACCACCGGTTAAATTATAAACAACATTAAAATGTAATAACCGCCCCCCTTTCCACAATTTATAAGCCCTGGGAAGCCACGTAACTCCCTAACATTTCTTGGACTTAGATAGCTTTTTAAAGTGTCTATTCTTGACTGATTTATTTTTATATAATCTTGAGTGATTATATGCTCCAAAAATTCAACTTTTGACCTAGTAAATGCGGATTTTTTTAATTTTATTGTTAAGTTACTCCTTGAGTTACTCTTTGAAAATCGTAGAAAAATCTTTTTCAAATGACTTAAATGATCATCTGGCATTTGAGAAAAAACAATAAATCATCCACCCTTTGAACCCTCTTCCAATAAGTACCTTGTTTAAACATAGACTAAAACTGGTCACTGATGTAGCTAACCCGAAAGGCAAAACTTTGAAACAGTCAGTATTGTTGTCAAATATAAACCCGTGTACTTCCTATGCTCCTGGCAGAACGGTACTTGCCACTATCCCGCGGTCAAATCTAAAGGACTCATGTACTTACTTACACCCACTGAATCGCGATAGTAACTTTTCTGGGTTGAGAGAAGTTACTTGATCCTTTATTATGTGCAAATTTAAATATCGAGCATCCAGGCATATTCGAGTAAGTACTCTTATCTTTTTTTGTTACTGTCACTAGAGGTGACACATATTCTCTCTGACATTGTTCAATTATATCTATAGTTAGCATCTCATCGATTTGTGATTTTATGCCAGCCCTATGTTAGTCGGGGAGCAGACCGCCTGAAAGATGTGTTTTAAACACCCTCTACACAACTCGAACACACACAGAAAAATTAAGCTGATTCTTATGTAAAATGACCTGCCGGATTCTAATTTTGAGGTCGCGAAAAAATCGAGAATTGCGAAAATGCCGGAAAATCAATTTTTCGTACAATTTTCCTAAATCAATTTTCGACCATTTTTAATACTTTTCTTGTTGTATTTCAGCAACGAAAAGAATTAGAGATCTGTTTTTTTCGTGGAATATACACTGAGGTGTGCTGATCATCACAGTGTACTCACATTGCCTCTACAATTTTCCAATTTTATGCTAGACCGCTAATTTGTGTAATGTATTTTTCATGTACCGGGTAAGTAATCTTATTTTTCGTAATGAACATATACATATGCCAGACCAAATACGAACAAAGGCTCGAAATTATTTTTGGTGAAGACACGAAACATTAATATTGTTGCTGAAAAGAGTTACAGCGAGTTAAATACAAATAATTTGTGCGCGCTAGCCGCGCTGATAGCTTGATAGGTAGGGACATAAGGGTTCGCGCATTTTTATCCTTGATAATACACACATATACATATTTACCCAAAACTCTTGGCCCTCTGAAGTAATTTGAAACGTAAACAAAAATTTAATTTTATTGAAATACTTTATCACATGTAAGGTTATTTTCATGGAAGGAATACACGGCCAGGAATTAAATTTAAGAAAATGTACGAATTAATTTTTTTTGAAAAGACCAAAGTCTTTGCAAAATGTGAGAAACAAAGATGTCAAAAACCAGTATGTCCTCCTCTGTTCTCGAGCAAAACATTAACACGTCTGTACATGCTAATAAAAAGGTTATTAATGGCTTCCTGCGGTATGTTGTTCCATTCTTCTTGAGCAGCAACAATTAGCTCCTGAAGGGGGAAAGGGGGGGGTTATCTCTATTTAAAATGGCCCTTTTTAGCATATCCCACACGCTCTCACAAGGATTCATGTCAGGTGAGTTTGCTGGCCAATTCATTCTTTGAATATTCCCTTCCTGTAGCAAATTGGCAACCCTTCTTGTGTGGTGGGGCATGGCGTTATCATCCATAAAAACGAAATTCTCCAATTTCTTTTCGCAATGATTGGTTGGATAATGTTTTGGGCGTAAATGTTTCCCATCATGGTTTGTGGCACGTGAATAAGTGGATTGCGGCAACCATACATTATACCCCCCAAAACATTACTGTTCCGCTTTGATAAGGAACAATTTCTCTGGTAAAAGCAAGTCTTTCTTGTCGTCCTGGTCCCCTCCTGACCCTTTCACATCGATAATCACTCACTAACCTAATTCTTGTCTCATCAGAAAAAATTATAATGCGCCACTGGGGTAAAAGCCAGCCCCTATGTTCCTGTGCCCATTAGAGACGTGCGGCTATGCGTCGAGGAAGTGTGCTGTATATAAAACGGCTTGGCAAATAAGCCCAAATATTCCAAACATCCTAGAATATGGATGGTACATGGAAATTGACGTTATTATGCCAATAATACGTAGGTAGCACCAAAAATTTCTGCAATCACATGAAACCAATGCGTTTTTTGCAAAAATACTTTTATTATTATTTTTCAAAATATTCACCCTTAAACTCAATACATTTACCCATTCGATAAAACCAATTGTCAAAACAGAAATTCCACTCTTCTTGGGTCACTTCAGAAACGAGGTTTTTAAAGTGTTTCACAGCATTTTCCGCGGTTGAAAATCGTAATCTCCGCATTATATCCTTTAACCGCGGAAATAAAAAGAAGTCACGAGGTGCCAGGTCGGAACTGTATGGTGGATGCTCAAACAATTTAACTCCAAAGTCCTCCAAAAATTGCATTGTTGGTCTTGCCTTGTGACTTCAAGCGTTGTCCTGATGCAAGCGTATCTCTCCTTTAGGACGACGTAAACGAGCCATCTGAAAAACTTCTGGCAGGCATACTGTTGTATACCATTCTGCAGTAACTGTGCGTTTGTTCTCTAGCGCTATAGTTGCAACGGGACCAGATTTTGAGGAAAAACAGGCTATCGTCTTTTTTCCCACACTTCGAGACTGCTTAACTTTGACAGGATTAGGGTCAGTAAGAAACACCCATTGTGCCGACTGCCGCTTTGATTCAGGTTCAAATGCATATATCCAGCCTTCATCATCAGTAATGATATTATAAACTGCTTTAGACCTGCCTTCGTTGTATTTTTTTAAAGTTGCTTTGCTCCATTCGATCCGTTGCACCTTTTGCGCTTCTGCTAAATTGTGAGGTATCCAACGACAGCAAATTTTCTTTACACGTAAATGATCGTGCAAGATCTTGTTTACTGCAGTCATGCCAATGCCCAAGATGCTTCTTATAATCCTGTAGGTGATTCGATTATCATCTTCAACCATCCTTCTAACAGCAGCCACATTTTCTTCGATCACTGCAGAAATTAGCCTTCCTTCGTGCAAATCATCACTGAGTGACACTCGATCAAATTTAAATTCATTGGACCAGCTATAAATCGTCCTCTGAGATGGTGCTTCATTACCAAATGCAGCACGAAGCTGATCAACACTCTGCTTTGGAGATAAACCACTTTTGAAGTCATAATAAATCATGGCTCTAAAATTTTCTCTAGTTAAATGCATTTTCACTGTGCACGAGTTACTTTACGGACAGATAAAAAAATAACTTGTAGTTATCTGAGCCAAATTTATACTGCCAAACTACAAAACAACAAGCTTTTGTTTCATGGCAGACTCGATTAATTCGATGCATTTGATCTGCCAGTTTGCAGAAATTATCAGTGCTACCTACGTATTCACACATAGCTCTACACTCGATTGTGATACAATAACACAGTTCTGTAAATGTAAAAATTTTACATGTTCTTTTCGATGTGCATGCATGAAATCTAATGTGCAATGTATAATATCATGGTTATGTGAGGGGAAATGCTATTTGTCCGAATAAAAAATACAAATGTTCTCGATATTAATGCAGCATTTTTATGTCTGCACCTAAACCACTCCTACACTGTTCAGCGCAGCTAGCGCTCACAAATTATTTGTGTTTAACTCACTGTAAATTTTTTCAGCAACAATATTAATGTTTCGTGTCTTCACCAAAAATAATTTCGAGCCTTTGTCCGTATTTGGCCTGGCTTATGTATACGTTAATTCCGAAAAATAAGATTACTTACCCAGTATATGAAAAATACATTACACAAATTTGTGGTCTAGCAAGAACATAAAATTGGAAAATTGTAGAGGCAACGTGAGTACACTGTGGTGATCAACGCACTTCAGGGTATATTCCACGAAAAAAACAGGTCTCTAACTGTTTTCATTGCTGAAATACAACAAGAAAAGTATGAAAAATGGTCGAAAATTGATTTAGGAAAATTTTACGAAAAATCGATTTTCCGGCATTTTCGCAATTCCCGATCTTTTTGCGACCTCAAAATTCGAATCCGACAGGTCATTTTACATAAGAATCAGCTTTATTTTCTTGTGTGTGTTCGAGTTGTATAAAGGGTGTCGAATTAGAGCACTTTGCTCCCCGACTAATGTGCAAATGGCACAGGATATAAATGTTTAGAGAAAGGAGTATAATCTCGAAGTTCAATTTTATGTTCATACTCTTTGGTTCTGCCCGGGTTTTCGGAGAACACCGAACGAAATTCCTTTAATAAATCTAATAAACGCCTCTTGTGCATACCGTCGAAGCATTCGGCTTTATTTACCGCGACATTTAACTGTTCATTCGAATAAACAGCACTTTCGATACCGTTATCAACACCCACTAAATTTAAGCTTAAGGAATTTTGTTTTCCTTTCTTTTAAATTTAAAACCATCGGCCTTCATAGAGATTGAGTTTGTTTTGAAATGATGTCTCTATTCAACTTTGGTACAACACATATTGCCTCATCCTCATGACTATCAACAACCACAAATGGTAGCAAAATTTTATCTTTAATTTTATACTTTTTATTTTCCGATGCCACTGAAATGGTCAGCCCACTGATCGACTAGATTGGAATACTCATATTGTGTTTATCCCCAGACACGGTTTGCATAAATTCACTTTAAACAGCTGATATTTGGTTTCCAGAATCAATTAAAGCATCACATTTCTTATCCAAAACGTACCGCCTCTATAATTAATGATAAATATTTTCTCTCAAATTTATCACTCCGTTCCCCATTTGACAATAGTTCAGAATTTTCCTCAACATACCTCATCATTAACCCTCGGGCGGGCGCGCGACGACGAATTTTATGCCGCATTTTTACCATTTTTACTGTCACAAATGTGTCGCTACTCGTAGATCATTGAGCACCTAGATATGCTTATTTTACTATAATAGGCAACACTGGACATGGATAACTTGTGTCCATCGGTCTCGTCTCAGTAGTAATTGTGCAGTGAAAGCGAGAGTTACAAAAGTGCGGTACTCCATTCCGCAGCGCGCCTGCTCATGTCAGTGAAATATTCACTAATTCAGTTTTGTAAAGCAATTTTTGTAAGAAGTTTTTCAATATTGCATGTTTCGAATGTGTATGGAAAACCGTAGACCACTGGTTTCGTCCTTTTGGGACTCATCAGTACGGTGCTTTGCCCTACACCAGTGGTTCCCAAAGTTTTTTTTGTCACGCCTCCCTACTGTCTAAAATGAAAATGCCCACGCCCCCCGTCGGCACAAGCTAGACTCTAGCTCTAGCTGCTATAGAGCTAGAGCTAGACTCTAGCAATCTAGCAGCTAGACAGCTAGAGGAAGCCAGTGGGCTCACCATGTACTTATAAAATACAACAAGGTAAAACATGTTTGGATGCGAGGCGCGCGCTAATGATACTGGAGTGTGGCGGAAACGGAAAGATTTCCGTTTCTCGCTCGCGCCCCCCTTTACATGTTATCGCGCCTCCCTAGTGGGGCGCGCCCCCCACTTTGAAAACCAATGCCCTACACACTCGAACTACGCAATATTGCTTGCTGTATACTTACACGCTTGGTGCAAGTATTAGCAAGAGCTAATTATTTGCCGAATTATGCGGCGGTAATGAGTGGTACTGGACCGTTCGAACAACTACTCCTCGGGCAAATACCCCGCCAGGCATTGAATTATAGAACTAAATCCAGATTTTGTGTACTACGAGACGTTTCAGACTGCTACCCCACCTAAGGTGGCTTTGAAATAAGTTTATCTCCTACTTCTCACCCGTATGTTCCTAGTTATTTTCAGTACAGTTGAATCGATTATTATTATAACTATCACTACCCCCCCTGACTATATCTCTTATGCCCCTTGTTTTCATTGTTATTACTTCTGTAATTATTATAAGTCAACTCAATTTTTCTCAAATAGGCTTCTAAATCGTCAATCGTTTTTACACCTGCTATATATACCCCTTTTTATCTCTTCTGTGAAATGATTGAATAACCAATCGACTAACATCCCTTTGTCTACTAACTCGCTCAAAAAGACCGCCTTTTCCGCCAATTTTAAAGCATAATCGGCTCTATTACCAGACACATTTTTCATATTTTAGAACTTTTTGTAGCCGTGCACCGGAACACCCGAAGCAATATATTACAAATGCATTTTTTTCTTACAGGTCAACCACTTGTATTTCAGTGGAAAAAAGGATTGTTGCAAGGAGACAAATTATCACCAAGCCTCTGTGAACTTTATATGTAAGATTTTCAATTTCATTTGTGTCAGTTATTATAAACTTTCACTGTGAATAAGTTTAACCCGCACAAAAGTTTATGCTCTAATGTGAGATGTACATCACAAGCCTCGCACTTGGTTATACCAGTGCCTCTCAACAAAGCTACTGCGAGTGTAGTATGTGTGTCCTATTTGCATGTGGGTGAGCAGTACAATTTCCTGTCGTGAGGCTCTCTGTGAAGTTCTCCAGGGGGTAGAGTGGATTCTTTAATTTCCCTGAGTTTGTTGTTTACTACAGGATCCATAGTTCACTTCTGCTGCCAGTTGTGCCGAACGCAGCATTTTATCGTCGATTTAAGATCACCGTGTATTACAAAATCCCATGCCCCAAGATCATTACTACTGGCGGATCTTAATATTCGCCTGCTCAGTACTGTAAATATCAATGTGACTTTGTACCCACACGAACATTTGTCCATGCTTATTTAAAACGGACAGCTTATCTTGAATTAACTGGACTATAGGATGACTAGGATATTGCTGTTCTATAGTCCGTAGAGAGCTCAGAGAGTGTCACTTATATTATTAACAAGGGGGATCTTTCTATATTTAGAGTATAGTCCACAATTTTAAGCAGGGCGCAAAAGTTCAGCTGTGTACACAGAGGTTGGAAACCAAATGTCTCTGAAGGACTCACAACTGTAGCACCAACATCCTTTTCCAACTTCGACCCATCTGTATAAAGGAGGCTGCAACCTTCATATACAACCCCGGATTATCGTGGGAGGCACGTCATGTTTCAAATGCTCTGAGAGATCAAATTGACATTTACAAGTGGTACAAGTCATGGCGGGGTCGAAATCAGACCATCAGTAATGATCGACTTCAGCCTTCTGCAGAAAACGGGAAGACCAACATGAATAACTCTATCGTTGGCGAGGCACATAAGTCGCGTATTGTCAAATATGGCCTTAGATGTGATATGATACTGACAGCGTAACTGACACCAAGTTGCAGTCGATGGAGTGCAAGTGGAATTTTATCAGATTCTGCATACAGAATTAACCTTTTCGGGATGGGAAACGACCGAAATTGCAAAAAAATTTCTTATCCCCTATACGGGAAACGACTAAAGTTGGAAGCTTGGAGAAAAAGTTTTGGCCAGAAAACGACTGCAGATTGATAGTGGGGCATCATTATGGAGATCAAGTAGTAATAATAATAAATTTATTGTTCAACATATATACAATCCAAATAAAGGACAATTATAAGACAACACATACACAACACAGATAAATTACATTGAACTGCTTAATGGTAAATACTGCCTAGCAACTCTCAGTAGCTCACTCAAGGTATAATTCAGAATATCACAGTGGTTACTTATTATATTAGAGGACCTGCACATCATATACACTGGTGAATTAAACAGTAGGTGCGTTCTGGCAAATGGACATCTGAAGGTAGTGAAATTCCGCGAATTAACACGAGGAACAAGAAAGTATAATTCACGGAACAGGTGCGGGGCATCCACACCACCATGCAGAAGGGGAAGGCCAGTCCGGCAATGTAACGCCGAAGATATAGGGAGCCTATTCCAAACAGTGACAGCAGAGTAGAGTGGTCAAAGCCCCTAACTGGGTAAAAACCCATTGTTCGATAGGTCAGGTATCAGGTAAGAAATTTCCTCTGTACCCTTTTGATCAGCTGAATCTGACCGGTGTAATGAGGAGACCAAGCTACAGTGCAGTATTCCAACTTAGAGCATACCACTGAAAAGTACAGAGCTTTCATGATTTGTTGGTTGTCAAATGAGTCAGTATTCCTGATCACAAATCCAAGGGAACGGATTGCTGAAGAACAGATATTCTTCACATGATCAGAAAAGGATAGGTTGCACAAAAAGTGGACTCTTAACTCCTTAGTATCACTGACTCGAGAAAGCTGAGTTCCGTTATAGAAGTAATCATACAGAATAGGATGTACTTTCCTACTATATGTCGTCACTTTACAATTCGGTAAGCTCATCTCCAGCCCATTATTCCCACACCAAACACGAATAAGCTCCAAAATCTTCTGAAGCTTCAAGCAATCCAGAAGACAACAAACCGTAGAGTAAATTTTTAGGTCATCCACAAAAATCAAATGCTCACAACCAATCATTGATGAACAATATAAAGAGCAGCAGTTCCAAATTTGACCCCTGTGGTACACCAGAGGAAGGTTTAAATCCACTATACGTCGCATTCTGAATTCTACCATTCAGGTAAGAGGCAAATAGACGCAGCAGTGGTTCATTGAAAACCCCATCATGCAAGTTTCCGCAAGAGAATACTGCTACCCAGGTGATCAAAGGTCTTACAAAAATCTGTGTAACCTACATCTACTTGATCTCCCCGATCTAGTGACTTGCAAGTAAACTGCGTGAAAGTTAACAAATTAGTTGCCGTGGAACGGCTATCAATAATTCCATAATGAAAAGAAAACAAAATTTAACATATTTTAGAATGAAAAATTTGGCGCCCTAGACGGCTAGCATTCAGAGTCAGAGCGCTGTCCGTTCCCGTCCAGCCAGCAGCAATTGTTTTAGCACGACCGTCCCAAAAGGCGCCAGTGCAAATTCTGTTTCCGTGATTATAGATAAGGTTTAATGACTTTAAGTAAGATGACTGTGCTGAACCATAGACGAAGCAGCCATAATTGATCCTTGAACATACAAACACATGGAAAAACTTCTGTAGAATCAAATGATCCACCCAGGTCTACGCGATACTACAATGTGCGCGGGAACACATTAAGAGGGACTACAAAAATCAGCGGATCTTTATCTTATCAGACAGCCAGGCAGCTTTGAAGGCTCTCATGAGCCCAAAGATGTCTTCCGGACTGGTGTGGGAATGCTTCGAGCAACTTTATATCCTAGCCATGCGGAATGTAGTGAGACTGCTTTGGATTCGAGGTCACTGTGGGCTGCTAGGGAACGAGGAAGTCGATAAACTAGCAAAGTGGGGCTCCAACGACCCTTTCGTTGGACCGGAACCTGCCCTAGGCATAACTAAGAGTGCAGTCAGACACCAAGTAAACGGATGGATTCGCGCTCAACATCACAATTACTGGAACATGATTTCAGGACACAGGCACAGCAAGTCGTATATAAAGGGACCTTGCAGGAAAAGATGCTCAGAACTACTTTGCCTTAGTAGGATGCAAATCACGCGTGTAAGAGCCGTGAATAAAACTCCGGAAAGTTTAAACCAAATTAGGTACTACCGAGTAATTTTGTTCGCAGAAAAGTGTCAGGGACAAAAGTTAAAATTGAGGATTGTGCGGTTAGTGAAAAATCTGTTTCGGAGAGTGAACAGGAACAGTAAAAACCAGAGGACAGGTTAGTGTAAAATATCAGCTGAGCCAAAAGAGGACGGGTGAAACGGTGCGCAAACCACGTTGGATCGGAAGCGGTGTTGCCGGATGTCGCAAGAATTCTGTAGCAATCGGAAATTACGGTAATAGATACGAAAAAGTACGTTAATGTATAGTACGGGTAGTGATAGTGAAGGTCCGCTGCCAGGAACACATAATAAACGGAAAGAAGTTAGCCCACCAGAATTTAGCAGCAGAAGCAAAAAGACCGCTAGATCTCCAATTAAAGAAGCTGACAGAAAGGATAAAGAGCAAAACGAAGACATGGACGAACTTAAGGAAATGATGAAACAAGTACTAAAAGACAATGCAAACAACAAGCATATAAGAAGGAAATTGAAGTGATTAAAAATGAAAACATTGAACTTAAAGAGAGGGTAAATAGACTGGAGCAGAGAATAGAAGATAAAGACAAAAAGAAAGGGCCCAGAATATTATAGTAAAAGGGCTTGAATGCAAGAATAAAGAAAGCATCAAAGAGGAAGTCGAAACATTTCTTGAAGAAGTGCTAGAAGTAAGTGCGAAGATCGATTATGCACATAATATCAGACAGAGAAATGGCGGTAACTTTATTATTGTGAGGATGAAAGAATTTGAAGATGAAATTAAAACAATGAAGAATAAACATAAACTTAAAGGAAAGAATATTTACATCGATAGCGACCTGACTGTTCCAGAAAGGAATATACAAAGAGAACTTAGAGCTATAGCCGAGGAGGAAAAGAAAAAAGGAAAAAGAGTAAAGGTAGCCTACCAAAAAATCATCATTAATGATGAAATTTGGAACTGGAGTAACAAAATGGGAACAATAACTAAACAAAGAGTCGAAGGACCACAATTAGATCAAGAACTCCTGCAAGAAACAGAACACCGGAACTCAAAAAACTGGAAAACAAAATAGAAGTAACTCTAAAAAGGACGGAACAAGTGGTAACGGCTAGGCGAGGACAAGGTACATGGATGGGAAAAAATGTTAATAAGCAAATATGGAAGTTAGCAACATGGAACATAAGAGGGATAAATGGAAAAGACCAAGAACTATGCTATGAGTTTGACAAGACAAATTTAGACATTTTGTCAATAACAGAAACAAAGAAAAAAGGACAAGGGGAAGAAACACTAGGAGATGGACATACAGTGAGGTCCTAAAGTTTGGAATAAAATTCATCATTTCTTTTTTATCAATATTTCAATGAAATGCTCGGACACGTCAATTTTTATTTTCAATTTAGAATTTTGTAAGGGATATGTAAAATATACAAGTTGTCCCATTTTCATGTACAGCTGTCAATGTCAATTTTCTTAAATGGAACACCCTATACATTTCCATATTTCTGAGTAGTCCATTGAAAGGCAATTTCATAAATGTGGCATTTGTTACCTTTTACTTCCATGGCTATCAAGATATCAACACTTGAATTTGGAAATTCGTCAAAATTAGAAGCAAAAAAAGCAAAGTATACCTCACACAACCGTATGACATCAAAGATTTATGAACGAAAATACGAAATGAAATTCGGAGAATCACACCTGAAGTTATTAGAAATGTTCTTTACGAATTCAAGTACAGTTTTGCTCTAGCTTAGCAAGTTCTTGGAGCTCACACTGAACATTTAATTTAGATTATTTTTGATGTTAATTACTTGCTTGGGTTTTTACTCAACATTGTTTGTTATTTCGTGGTAGTTTTGTAAACTTAATTTCCAATCTCGGCAATCTCTAGCTATTGTAGAAGTTCAGATATCCTAATTCTAATTTTGAGGAATATCTAAATTCAAATGTTAATATCTCGATAGCCATAGAGGTAAAAGGTAACAAATGCCACATTTATGAAATTGTCTTTCAATGGCCTACTTAGAAATATGGATGTATATAGGGTGTTCCATTTAAGAAAATTGACATTGACAGCGGTACATGAAAATGGAACACCCTATATATTTTATATGTTCCTCACAAAATTCTAAATCGAAAATAAAAATTGACGTGTCCGAGCATTTCATTGAAATATTAATAAAAAAGAAATTATGAATTTTATTCCAAATTTTAGGACCTCACTGTATAATGATATACAGTGGAGCGACTTATGAAAAACGGGCAGCAGCAGGGGTAGGATGTCTAATAAATAAAAAACTGACACAGAATATCAGGAAATGGGAGGGACATTCAGAAAGAATACTGACAGTAGAAATGAACATGGATGGCAGAATCGTAACGGTAATAATGGCATATGGCCCAAATGAAGATGCAACAGTAGAAATCAAGGATAAATTTTGGGAACAATTAAACTTAGCGACAGAAGTCAGCAAAGGAAGTATTTTTGTGGCGGGAGACTTAAATGGCAGAGTTGGAAAAGAAAAAACTAGTGCTGGAGTGATAGGCAGATACGGAGAAGACAAGAGAACCAATAATGGAATAAGGTTAATGGATTATTGTCTCATAAATAATCTACTGGTAACAAATACATTCTACAAACATAAGGAAATACACAAGTACACAAGACAAGGTGCAAGACATATGGATAAATCCATAATAGATTATATATTAGTAGAAAGAGATAGAAAAGATGAAATAAGAGATGTGAGAGTAATGCGAGGTCCGGAAATCTATAGTGACCATTATATGCTAGTGGCAAAAGTCAAGAAGAGAGAAGAGGCGCTAGAGAGTATAAAAGAAAATACCAACAGAATGACAGAATATGAAACCATAAAAGCTTACAAACTGAGAGATGAAGAAACAGCAAGACAATACAAAGAGTTGGTAAAAAACAAAATGCAACTGGAACAAACTGAAGCTCAAGATTTATGGAAAATATTTAAAGACATAATTATAGAAGCAGCAAAGGAAATATGTGGGACATTAAGAGTAAGCAACAGGAAGAAATACACAGCGTGGTGGAGTAAAGATAGCAGGGAAGAAATAGATAAGAAGAAGTGTAGATGGAAGGAATATCTTAGAGACAGAACGGAAGGCAGATATGAAGCATACAAGGAACAGAGAATTAAAGTGAAAAGCGTGGTCAAAGAAGCAAAGGAGAAGAGCTGGATAAGATTTGGAGAGAAAATGGAAGAAAATAGTAAGGACAACCAAAAGTTATTTTATAAGGTACTAAAAAACACCAGGAAAGGAAAAGTTAGTCAGATAACAACAATTAAGAGTAAAGAAGGAGAAATAATAACAGAAGATAGACAAATAATGGAGAGATGGAAACAATACTTCCAAGAATTAACAGGCATAGCGTCGGAAACAAATTCCAGTTCAGGCACTAACACAGAAGCAGGGGAAGGCATAGGTGAAGAAGAAATAGGCTTGATAACAATCGAAGAAGTATCAGAGGCAATTAGATCCCTAAAGAATGGAAAGGCTCCAGGACATGACAAAATAACTGCAGAAATGCTGAAAAATATGGGAGAGGAAGGAACAGAACGATTCACAAAAGTTTGCAAAAGAGCTTGGGAAGAAGAATTAGTACCAGAAGATTGGCAACTTGGAGTAATAATACCAATACACAAAAAGGGAGATGTAAGAGACTGCAATAACTACAGGGGAATTACACTACTGAGCACGGCAGCGAAAGCCAACATTAGACGAAGCTCAGAGCGGATTCAGGAAGGGGAGAAGTGTACATGACCATATTTTCACAATAAAAGACATAATACAAAAAACACTAAGGAGCAATACAAAATCATACTTTGCATTTATAGATCTAGAAAAGGTCTTCGATCGAGTGCAAAGAGGAAAAGTATGGAACAGTTTAGTGAAACGTAAAGTAAATCTGAAACTTGTAAGAACAATAAAAAGCACCTATAAAATAAACAAAAATTATGTAGCTAGAGGGAATAAAACATCGGATCAGTTTGAAATAAGAGAAGGGTTGAGACAGGGAGGGGTGTTGAGCCCGGTTTTGTTTAACATACTGATGGACGAAGTAATCAAAGCAAGTAAACCAAACCTAAACAAACTGAAGGTAGGATACACAAAACTTCAGCCAGTAGAAATCTCTGAATGTGCTTTTGCGGACGATGTTGTGATCATGGCAGATGACAGATGAATATAAATGTTTGGACAGAAAATTTGAAAAAACAGGATATGAAAATCAATACAAGGAAGACCAAGGTAATGATGACAGCTCAAAAAGAGGAAGCAATAAATATAAAAGTTGAAGGAGAGAGCGTTGAACAGGTCACACATTTTAAGTATCTGGGAACAATAATAGAAAGTAACGGTAGACAGGAGAGAGACATAAACGAGCGGCTTGAGAAGACGACAAGAACATACCATGCAATGAGGCAAAAATTTGTCAAGAAAAAAGAGGTAACCAAGAAGACGAAAATGACGATATTCAGAACAATTTATAGGCCAATACTAACTTACGGAAGCGAGACATGGGTACTTACAAGACCAATGAAAAGTAAAATACAAGCGATTGAAATAAAATACCTAAGGGCAGTACAAGGAGTAACAAGAAAAGATAGAATTCGAAACACTGAAGTACGAGAAAACCTTGAAACAGGGGCAGTACTGGAATACGTGGAAGAAAAGCAACTCAGATGGTGGGGACATTTACAACGAATGGAAGAAACAAGATTAGCACGGAGAATACGGAATGCCAGAACAACAATGAAGAGGAACAGAGGAAGACCAAGAAAAACCTGGGAAGACGCAATAGCAGAAAGCATACAAAAAAGAGATAAAACGGTAATGGAAGCACGAAGGGTAGCACAGGATAGAAAACAATGGAAGAGCTTTGTGCACCAAACATAATGAAATCAAAAACCCCACACCGAAAGGTACAAGGGGACTACGGATTATATATAACAGGCTTCCTAACGGGACACACGACTAATAAAGAACACCTGTGGAAGATTGGTAAATATTACGGAGACCTTAACTGCCGCTTGTGTAATAAGGAACGGGAGACAGCTATGCACATCTTGTGCAGATGTGAAGCTCTAGACCAGAAGAGGCACCGAATTTTCGGGCGATGTCTGATGGAACCGGAAGAATTTTCCACGCATTCAATGTTTGACTTGTACCGTTTGGTCCAAGGCACCAAGATCATGGAATGGATGTGACTTAGAATTAGGGTGAGCACAATAAGCCCATTTTGTGGCTGCGGTGCATCTGAGCCTACTGGCAGGCAGACCTTAGGGGGAAAAGAAAATGATCCACCCCCCAACGTAACATTAGCAACAGCTTTCAATAATCTGAGCGATTTCTTACAATGCACTTCAAGGTAGTTTAATGTGTGACGTCCATTGCATCTTTGAGTCGAAAATTAAACCGATGTTCAGAAAGGACTGGTAACCTGCTGCCAACGAGATAAGGTACAGGATCATCACCATCAGAACACCATCTTCGACAAAAAAATAACAAATCTAGCTCTTGCTACAAGTGAACACATTGTAAATGAATGCTTTTGATGGATACCTTTTCTGCCATTCTTTATTTTAACAAAGTTTAAAAATATTACAGGGCAAACTTGGAGATAGAACATTTACAACTGTTTAACAGCGACACCTGTATTATACACAGAACCGTAGATGACTATTTCATTTGTTCCACGTGCCATAATGAAGTTTGCAAGTAAGTTATCTTCTGCTAGCGTTTTATACAATGATATAATTTTTTTGTTAATTCTAGCTTTAAAGAAGCAATCTGTCAAATTCACCAAATAAATGTTACTAAAATGCAAACTTCAGCTGTTTCTGAATTACGTGGAAACATCGAATACGCTGGTCATGTATTTTGTTTACAAACCAAAACAGTTAAAGGTTTTTTTAACTTCGAAGGCAATAAAGCTCCAATTGCCTACAAGTTCAAATTTTGGAACATTAATAGACCCATATTAAAACTGGATAGGTAAATTCATTATAGGTCCTATGGATGCTTCAGTTTTTACTCCGATAGTGCCTGTATGGCAAAACTTCAGTTTACGTAAAACCGGAAGCAAATCCAAACATCTCTAGGAACCCTTATACGAGTCCTCATTATGGTAACAGAATAATTGCGACTTGGCTCTTCTCGTTTTGATTTCAGGTTTCTTTTGTGGGTGTTACATCCAAACTTTTGTAATGCATACTTTGATAAACTTCAACTGAACTTAGTTTTTAATGATGTGCATACAGTTTTGCGAAATTTTTTTGATTCGATGATTTTTGTTTCTTTTAAATTTGTTTTGGCTCTCATGGCAAGAAATAAAATAAAGGAAAATACTGCATGTATTATTTCTGTTATTAGAAAAATTGTATATAAGTTTGCAAGAGTAGCCATGAGGAGATTAACGAAATATTGTGGTGAGCAAAAATAGGTACCTACCTAAAAAAACTTCTTGGTATCGTTTGCTTTTTAGAGAAATATAATCCGCTGAATTTATCAAATTTTATGAGAGTTGGATTCAGGGCGTTCAAATTAGTGTTAAAGAAGAAAGGCCAAGAGTACTCGGACATTTTAAAAGACAAAAATTTCAGATATTTTGGCTTGATAGTGCCTAATGAAAAAATTGATTTTAATTACTTCAGAAAAATACCTGAATGTTTTAGTGGCATAAGTAAGTTGGTAAATATGTTTCATGAAACCATTACATGATGTTTATTATATTTTTAGTTCTTCAAAGGAAGCCTTTTACACAAGTTAGAAAGTCTAAAAATAAAAAAATGTAAACTGTCTGCAGAATTATCGTTGCTATTACGTGACCAGAAATAAGTTTAAGTTTTTGTACTATGTTGTGTTTTTTTAAGTTGCTACTGCGTTGCAAATGTGTGATCAGAAATAAGTTTAAGTTTTTGTGCTATGTTGTGTTTATTTAAGTTGCTATTGTGTGACCAGAAATAAGTTTTAGTTTTTGTACTATGTTGTGTTTTTCAAGTTCGCTGTTGACTCAGGAATATTAAAAGGACCAATCATTAATTTTATTCTAATTTTAAACCAGGCACTCATCAAAAATTCATGCTTTGGTGTCTTAAAACTGGGGGGGGGGGGTATAAGTCTTAGACTGTTACCCAGAAGCTAAAGCACTTCAATGTTGACATGTTGGTGTAATCTTTCCTCATGTTTGATAGCAGTCTGTTTATTTCCAAGACAATATCAGGACCCTTGAGATCCCGGTGTATGTCACTGGTGGCTGTAAATTACTTGTTTGGTCTTAAATTTTTATTCTGCGTTTTATAAGGGGAATTTTATAATATAACCATAGTCAAGAAGCCAGCCATTCTCGAAATATTGATTATTTTCCTACATTTTTCGGCTTTGCATCATAATTCTTAAAAATATCTTTTCTGCTATACATACCTATTTCCAATGTATTCACCATTTTCTGGAAACCGGCTTAAATAAAAGTAAGTATAAAATTACACATGTGGGGTTCGTCATATACCTGCTATCTTAGGCGGTTTAGTGTGTTTTGCTGCCGAGAGCTGGCGCGAACCGTCAGTTACGACGCAACCCTTACGATCTTGATCGAATAGCAAGATGAGAATCCTGGGCAAAGTGTGCTGCTTCCCGCTAATAGGTGCTATAAATAGCCAGCAAAGCTTCCCGCCAATTCTAATTTCTTTGGTTTGCTTAGGTGTTGCGTGGATTTCTCCTGCCTAATTTAGTATTCATCAAATTCCGATATTTTTTGTGTTTTTTGTATTCAGTTGTCTGTTCAGGATAAAATATGCCGTCACATTAAAAGAGTAAACTTGGAATTAACTTACGTACAGAGAAAGTGGGCAGTTATTTCAAAATTTTATGTTCCTAATTTAAAAAAAAATATTTTGCTACCTCTATTGCATATCTATTTAATTCGGCATTATTTTCGTGCAGCTGTGTCGCGCAAGTGAACAATTCAAAGAATAGTGACTTTCTTTCAACAGATGATTCTGGAATATTTGACAGGTACGTCTATACCTTTCTGTTTTAAATAATAAGCGAATTATTCACCATCACATTACTGTATACAGGGTGGGTTAGAACACAACACAAAACTACTTTTCAGTTAACTCAAATTAATTTTGACATTTACACCGGTAGCCGGTAGTCATTTGTTTAACATAAACCATTAATGGGCCAATTTTAAATTTCAAAAAAATGTTAGGTAGAGAATTTAATTCCCACACTAACGAATTTACTCCATAACTCCATTTCTTAGGCACCGTTTGATCGTAATTTGACATTTCTTCGAGAAATTTGACGTTTGCAGTGCCTTTGAAAATTAATGATATATCTCGGAAACTAAATTAGATAGAAAGTTGCTGTTTTCACCCTTTAACTTTTACGTTGCTGCTTTTAACGAATTTGCAAGACATTTTTAATTTCCTTAAACAATTTTCTAAAAAAAAGGTACTCTTTTTTTGAAACCGTTAAAACGGCCATCATCATAAGGTTCTCAGTCCGAAGACTGGTTGGACGCGTACCTCCATTCTTTTCTATCCTGAGCTAACCTACGCATTTCCCTAAAAGTAGAACATCCTACATCCCTAACTATTTGAGAGCAGTAGTCTAATCTAGGCCTACCCCTACCTCTTTTTATTCCTATCTCTGACTCTAGTATGTCGCGAACTATTCCTTCGTGTCTTAGAAGGTGTCCTACCATCCTATCTCTCCTACTCTTTATTGTTTTCCATACCTTTCGCTTTTCCCCAACTCTTTCTAATACTTCCCTATTGCTAACCTTATCTATCCACGGTATCTTCATCATGCGTCTGTAGCACCACATTTCAAACGCTTCTACTCTTTTTCTATCAGCTTCTCCTATTGTCCAAGTTTCGCACCCGTATAATGCCGTACTCCATACATACGACGTTAAGAGTCTCTTCCTAGTCTCTATATTAACCGTTCTCGAGCATACAAAACGGCCCGTTTCCAACAAATAATAAAGAGAAATAATAAAGAAATTAATTCCCGAAGTGAGCACCTTGTAGACGAATACATTTTTCGTGTAGTAAAAATGATAAACCATGTCTTTGTATACATTTTTTGTCTCGGAAACGGGCCCTTTTAACAGTTTCAAAAAAGAATACCTTTTTTTGAGAAAATTGTTTAAGGTGGCTCGTCGAACTTTCTCCTGTCTCGCTCGGACTCGTTGATTGTCCCTGAGAACCAGGTGTTCGTTTTTCAAAGACTCCACAGCCAACTTTCAGAGTATCTACCTGAAATTTTGCACACTAAAGCTTTTTGTTGTGTAGAAATGCGCTATGATCTCAGTTTTCTTTATAATTTTAGAAAAGGATGCCTTATTTCACATACAAAATTTGAGAAAAATGCTAGCTTTTAAGTAAACAAAATGATCATTTTTTTTGAAATTACGAAAAAACTGGGATCATAGTGCATTTCTACACAACAGAAAGCTTTAGTGTGCAAAATTTCAGGTAGATACTCTGAAAGTTGGCTGTGGAGTTTTTGAAAAACGAACACCTGGTTCTCAGGGACAATCAACGAGTCCGAGCGAGACAGGAGAAGACGGTTGCAAGCCCCCTTAAGGAATTTAAAAATGTCTTGGCAAATTCTTTAAGAGCTTCAATGTGAAAGTTAAGGGGTGAAAAGCATTAGGGGTGTTCCACCTCCGGCATCCTACACAAGATACGGAAGATGTCATGTCACTCGATCATAGATACTTGCTGACTATGTCTACAGTCCAAATTTTATGACATTCGATGCAGTAGTTTGAAAGTTACCAGCAAAAAACCTTTTTTAGGACTTGACGTTTAAGGACGAATAGCTTTAAAGGGAGGTGTCCTAGAAAAAAATTTATATGTAGATACTTTTAAGTGTTATTTTGACCCAAACTATATGCTCCAGAAATATTGCCCCGTTGTTCTGGGACACCCTGTGTAGGCCAATAAATTTGATATATTTCAAATATTGATATCTCGACTTTTTTAAATCGAACAGTGTATTAATTTTTACATCATCAGACGCAGATTGTTATCCTCTTTCAATTCAATCCATTAAAAAAAATCGAGACACCAATATTTGAAAAATCTCAAATGTAATCGTGCATATCATGAACTTTCCCAATTCTCTAAAATAAAGTTTGCAATGTATCAAATAGTTTCTTTTGTGCTTAACACAACAATCAAAACCGCAACTCTCTATCTAATTTAGTTTCCGAGATATATCATTAATTTTCAAAGGCACTTCAAACGTCAAGTTTCTTGAGGAAATGTCAAAAGGTACGTTTTAGGTCCAAAGAGTTATTAACAAAGTGACCCTAAAATTCAATAAAAAATTTTAAAGTGCAATAATATACAGGATGTTCCACTTAAAATAACAAAGTTAGTATCTATTTCCGCCATAACCAGAAGTCCGCCATCTTTGAAAATAATTTTAAAACATGCAGCTTACAAATTGGAATAACTTTTGTACATACTTTGCATAGGCAGAATGTCGAAAATTTCAATATTGCATCATTGCATGTCTCGAATGTGCATGGATAACCGTAGACCATTGGCTTCGTCCTCGTGGGACTCATTAGTACTGTGCTTGTTTGCCTACACACTCAAACCATACCATAATATTTGCTGCATACCTATATGCTGATGGGCGTGCGTCAGATATCAGTAAGAGTTAATTTATACGGAAGAAATTAGTGGTACTGGACTGTTTGAACAACTACTTCTCGGGCAAGTACCTTACGCCAGGCATTGAATTATAGAAAGAATCCAGATTTTTGTGTTCTGTGAGACATCACGAAAATTTTCGACATTCCGCCTATGTTGCTAAGTTAGCACTCAGAACGTCGGGATACACGGGGTGCTCCAAGCCCAACGATATGTTTAGGATAGCATTCCGTGATGTCTCATAGTAAACAAAAATCTGGATTCCTTCTATAATTCAATGCCTTGCGGGATACTTGCCCGAGGATTAGTTGTTCGAACCGTCCAGTACCACTCAGAAATAGGAATGACAGTTGAATAGTCCATGTTGTCAAGTTGAAGATACATACTTTATCTTATTTTTACTTATGGTTTATAGACAGGAGTTAAGTGCAATACTTACTGTTTTATTTCTTACGTTTTAAGCAGTGATTTTCTAATACTAGAAAATCACTGGTTTTAAGTCACCTAGGAGCTAGGAAATTAGATTTAAGCTATTTCTTAATGTAAATACATATATCATTACAATGTATGTACAAGATCTGGATGGGACCAACTAGTCTCTTTAGATCTGTTAACTTCGTTTTTTCAAAATTAAGAATTTCATAAAAAAAATTTAATAATAATACACCGCATAAGTGCTTTCGTCATACGTCAGATTTTCATTCTAAACGAAACAAATGCATCATCATAAGGTTCTCAGTCCGAAGACTGGTTGGACGCGTACCTCCATTCTTTTCTATCCTGAGCTAACCTACGCATTTCCCTAAAAGTAGAACATCCTACATCCCTAACTATTTGAGAGCAGTAGTCTAATCTAGGCCTACCCCTACCTCTTTTTATTCCTATCTCTGACTCTAGTATGTCGCGAACTATTCCTTCGTGTCTTAGAAGGTGTCCTACCATCCTATCTCTCCTACTCTTTATTGTTTTCCATACCTTTCGCTTTTCCCCAACTCTTTCTAATACTTCCCTATTGCTAACCTTATCTATCCACGGTATCTTCATCATGCGTCTGTAGCACCACATTTCAAAAGCTTCTACTCTTTTTCTATCCGCTTCTCCTATTGTCCAAGTTTCGCACCCGTATAATGCCGTACTCCATACATACAACGTTAAGAGTCTCTTCCTAGTCTCTATATTAACCGTTCTCGAGCATAACAGTTGTTTCTTTTTGTTAAACGCAACTCGGCCCTGCGCCATTCTTTGTTTTATATCTTTAGTGCTCCTACCGTCTTGAGTTATTTTACTTCCTAAGTAGCAGAAATCCGCGACCTCCTCTATCTTCTCATTTCCAATTTGTATTTCCACTTTAGTTCTCTTTTCACACCCCCTACATACCAAAATTTTTGTTTTCTTTTTATTGATTTTCATGCCGAAGCCCTGTGTCAAAACTGCTTCCATTTCATTCAAAGCCGCTCCTAATTCTTCTTTGCTAGATGCTAACACTGCTATATCATCCGCAAATCTGAGCATGTTAATAGTTTGGCCCTGTACATTGATCCCTGAGTCTGTTCTTTCCTTAACAATATTAATCGCATCTTCGATATATAAGTTGAAAACTAGAGGTGACAATGCACATCCCTGTCTCACTCCCTTCCGGATATCTACTTCCCTTCGTTCCTGCTCACATTCTATAACTGCCTTTTGCTCTTTGTAGAGATTATGTATTATTCTTCTGTCCCTGTATTTCATCCCTACCTTTCTCAGCACTTCGAACATCTTCCCCCATTTTACGTTGTCGAAGGCTTTTTCTAAATCTACAAATCCTATATAGACGCTCTTTCTCTTTTCTATCGTTTTTTCTATAATTACTCGTAAAGCTAGAATGGCCTCGCGCGTTCCTCTATTTCGTCTAAATCCGAACTGATCTTCTCCTAATATTTCTTCCGCCTTTTTCTCCATCCTTCTTTGCACAATTCTAGTTAAAATTTTTGACGCATGGGAAGTTAAACTGATAGTTCTAAAATTTTCGCATCTATCCGCGCCTTTTCTTTTCGGCAAAGCTACTATGATGTTCCGTTTGTAATCTTCTGGAATCTCGCCTGTCAGGTATATGCGACTAACTAATTTTAATAAACGATCTATTACCTCATGACCTGCGCACTTTAAGATTTCTGCCTGCAAGCCATCTATACCTGGTGCTTTATTATTCCTTAAACAAATGCACGTGCCATTAATTTGACGTTTATCAGTATTATTTACAACGTCTTAAGTTAATTTTTGCAAAATAATTCTAGAAGTTTTGGAGTGAAACCAGCCTATTTTCAATTTGTGTGTTACGCTTACGTGAAAAACTTGAAAACGACTATAATTATATTTCATAGGTTAGGTTAAAACGTCAGATAGCACGTGGCTTTGTTTTGTTTGGAATGAAAATCTGACGTTTGTGACGCGCCACTTATGTGGTGTATTTCTTAATCCCCAATTGTTTCTATTGCTTTTCTAAGTGGCGTTAATTTCATACATATATTTTGAAGGTACCTACTTACCAACCTACCTACAACCATAGATTAGAGACTTATGCCTTATGCCTACAACGCTATAACGTATCGTAAGTAGTAAGTGAGATTGTGCGAGAAAAGACGGTCGTCAATTAGTGATGGGCCACGGCCGACTTAAATGCACCACAAACGTCAGATTTTCATTCCAAACAAAACAAAGCCACGTGCTTTTTGACGTTTTAACCTAACCTCTGAAATATAATTATAGTTGTTTTCAAGTTTTTACACGTAAGCCCAACACACAAATTGAAAATAAACTGTTTTCACTGCAAAACGTCTATAATTATATTGTAAAAACTAATTTAAGACGTTGTAAATAATATCGATAAACGTCAAATGGCACGTGCTTTTGTTTTGTTTGGAATGAAAATCTGACATATGGCGGAGGCACACTTATGTCCTGTTTTCAAGTTGGCTGTGGATGGGCACTATCCGGAATATATTCGTACATTTCGATTATTAAAATGGTCGGAACGTTCCTAATATCAGCAAAGTATCCGGAATCTGGAATCCGCACCTTGCGTGTGCTTTGAGCTAAACTGCTAAACACGGAGCATTTAGTATTCAGATTCGGAAACTCTCTCTCATTCTCTCTCTCCGTTTTAAAATATTTCTAAAATTAAGTTGTTTTTGAAAATGTAACATATGGAAAGAGCAGAGTATGTTACTTGCAGAATCCCTTTTAAGAATTTAAATAATCAGTGTTTAAAATCTGTCCCATAAGAGCTCCATGATAAGAATTCGCGAGATAAGTGACGCGTCACAAACGTAAGATTTTCATTCCAAACAAAACAAAGCCACGTGCTTTCTGAAGTTTTAACCTAACCTCTGAAATGTAATTATAGTTGTTTTCCAGTTTTTACGCGTAAGCCCAACACACAAATTGAAAATAAACTGTTTTCACTGCAAAACGTCTATAATTATATTGCAAAAACTAGTTTAAGACGTTGTAAATAATATCGATAAACGTCAAATGGCACGTGCTTTTGTTTTGTTTGGAATGAAAATCTGACGTATGACGGAGGCACTTAGGTCCCGAATTTTGAAGTAGGATGGAGCGCGAAACTAGTAACATAAGTCTAACTAATGGACTCTATTGTACTATAAACGCCAAAATTGCTGTTCCACTTTACGGTTCAATTCCGCTTAAAATGCCATAACCAATTACATTCTGAGGTAACGAAAACCTTAGCAACTGTCCGCCAATTAATGTTTTGAAGGCGAATCTAAACGACTTTATTTGAATGACAACAAACGTGTTTGCCTTGCACTAGTAATAATAATAATAATAACGTTTATTTTTAGCCAAGGCTATACATTTACAAACAAATCAAACATACAAAAAATAGCATAAACGAACATAATAATAATAACAATAGCTTCATTCTAGCATTGCTGCTGTACAGAAAACTGACAAAAAAAACAATATTCAGATTCAATACTTAAATACAACAAATACAACAAATGACTGCCCCAACCATAACAATAGCAATACCCCACCCACTCCAAACCTAAACCACGGCTTTGTACTTAACTTTTACATTGACTCAAGATTAAGTAAGAACGTACCTCTTGTTTAATTAAAGGGCAGCAAAAAAGTAGGTAAATAATCATGTTCTTTAAACGAAAAATCACATCGTCTAGGGGGGGGGGGGGGGGGGCTGACGAAAACACAGCAAGTGACACTGACATATGTCAAGAGCACCTGACTTGTTTTATGTAGAATGACAAATTTGGCGTTTGGGACGACATACTTGTTTCGTCAATTATTTCAAATTTACGTTCGTTTTACGGGTGTCCACAATATTACGTCCATTATGAATAAATTGAACCCTGTATTTCTTGTGTTACGCCAACCATAGAATTATTACTTCTATTGGTGTTAAAGTTTTACGTGTTCGGTGGTGTTAAATAGGTTCTTGATAGGGTAGTAGGTTCCTTGTCTATGGTACCAGTTACCCAAGATCCCTACACTCTAGGTTGTCTGGTAAGTTTCGGCCAATAAGACTGCAGCAGAGGACGCGTCACACGGAGGAATGACCGGAGCGGGAGGCGCGGTATTTACCCAGAATAAACTCTTTGAAATCGGCTTTTATTCCGACCCTTGAATTAATATCGGTGATTCTGGGGTTTATATTGTGTTGAAATGAGCCCTACAGTAATTATAAATGCTCGTCTCATTTCAATTTGACGCGATTAAACACACACACACAGACAAGGACACAGGACAAGGACACAGTGTAGGGATCTTGCCAGTTACCGACTTACCTACCATCTGATTAGGTTTTTGCCAATTGATTATCTAGAATTTGTAATTTTCTAGTCGCTATCGGAGGTCCATTTTCAATAAGGTATGCTGCTTTATTAACATTGAGTTTATAATTATCGAGTTTTGTTTACTTATTGATTTTCCTTAAACTTAACCTAGGTTCCAGTGACGCCGACTTGTTTATTTTAACGCAGTATTTAGGAGCAAACTGATGTGTTCAATGTTTCTTTAAATATGATTTTTTGTCGGCACTTTTGCACAACGTTCGAAGTTAAAGCGTGGCAGGTTATTTGTTTAAACGAAACTAACACGATCAACACAATATAACAAACCAGCAGAGACTAGGGTAATCCTGTGCTAAATGCAATAGCAATTCGTCGTGAGGTGGTTGTTTTTCATTCTATTTGAAGTACTAATTTCGTGAAAGTGCAAGAAAGTGAGATAGGGACGTACCAGATGTCGGTGTGCTTTTAACCACTGTTCTTTTGAGGTATGGAAGTACAGTTTACATATGTTTTTGTTTGCTTCAGACGTTGAAACTATGAGCGCGTTAGAGGAGATTTATTCAGAAAATGAGGATGATCCACAAGTTTATGAGAGTTCTGGTGATGAATGGAGCAGTGCTTCAGAGGTAAGTTAATTTTATTTCAAAGGGACTAAAATATGAACTGTTCACAAAAGCAAATATTTGTGGCTGCAATATTTTAATATACCATAAAGCAGTACGTTGGGCACTCAGGGAAGACAACACTCGGGTTCGTGAATTGTGTGCACACCTAAATGTGAACGCTTTTTGGTTGTCATGGAACTTAACTTTAAAATTCGTTAAAGTGAGTCGGGGGTTCTTAAGTAGCGTAACATAGATTCTTTTTTTGTATCGATAGTAGCCAATCAGATAGCTGGATTTAGTAAAGTTAGCTTGTATAATCTCAATAAAACAAAATCGAATATACTATGAGTTACTTCATTAGGCAACGGTATAATAATTGTTCTTTCTTTAATTTATCGGACTTTCCCATGGTGATGAATTTATTTCAATATAAAAAAATTGCCTTGGCAATATTATTTTTAAACTAATAAAATAAGTAGATATTAGTTTCTATTTTCTACTCAAAAAATAATCAAATCAAATAATACAATGCGTACTTCGAAAATTTTCGGGTTATTACTTTTTCCTTTGAAAAGTTAAACTCGACGTTTAAAAAAGACCTTTAGAAACCAACGACATTGAAAAGAGGGACTCGGCTATTACATTTACAACTGAAGCAACTAAACGTTTGTGGAATGATGAAAACAAAATGATCGGACACCTGCGCACCTGCCTACTATATATAGATGTAGCTTTCACAGGCCGTGTCGGCCCATCGCTGAAGTAATCCTCTGCCATTCCCTTCGGTCTGCCGCCCTTTTCCACCAATTCTCCACTCCTATCTCCCTCAAGCCCTGAATTGTTTCCTCCTTCTATCTGCTTCTTGGTCTTCCTCTTGTTCTTGCACCTATCGGTCAGATATTCATTATCATCTTGGTGATTCTTCCGCTCTTCATTCGCTGCATATGGCCAAGCCATCTCACCCGCTGCTGCTTTACAGACTACAATTGAAGGCTCATTATACAGCTCTCTCAATTCCTTGTTCGTCCTTCTTCGCCATTCTCCGCCCCATTTTCTTCCCCCATAAATCTTTCTTAGAATTTTTCTTTCCTATATCAGCACCTTTGCTTCCTTCGCAGTCCCCAACTTCCATACTTCACTTCCGTAGGTTACTATTGGTCTCAGTACTGTTTTATATATCCGCACTTTGCTTTCCATGATACATACTTCAACTTTAGGATATGACTTAGTGCCCCCGCTGCTTTGTCTCCTCTCATTTACCTTGCTTTCATTTCTTCCTCCTCTCTTCCGTCCTCCGAGATCTGTACCCCTAGATATGTAAATAGCTTCACTCTTTCTATTACTGTTTCTTCTTCATCCGGCCGTTTCATTATTAGATTGTCATTTTCCGCTCTGTCCGCCTGCCTTGGCATCACCATATACTTTGATTTCTGGCTGTTGACCTGTAACCCTACTTTCCCTGCATGCCTCTCCAACCTCTCGAACACTTTTATTAGGCCTTGCTTATTTTTTGCTATTATCACCAGGTCATCAGCATATGCATTACATTGGTGTTCTGCGCTTACTATACATCCTGTTCTATTTATCTTACTTTCCATTATTACGTACTCCAGTGTTATATTGAATAGTAATGTCGACAGTGGGTCCCCTTGCCTGACTCCATTTCTCACTATGAAACTTTCTGACATCTTGCCTTTCCATTTAACTCTATTTATCATATCTTTCAATGTCATCTGAACTAATTTTATCAATTTCCCTAGTATCTAGGTTTTCCATAGCCCTGTATATCTCTTCCCTTTTTAAAGAGTCGTAAGCTTTTAAAAAATCAATGAATGCCACATGGATCTCCTTATCGTATTCTCCACACATATCTTGTGTTTCTTTTAGGACAAACAGTTGATCTGTGACGGAGCGTGCTGGCCTAAATCCTGCTTGATATTCTCCCAATTTTCTCTGTGTATTTTTGTATTCGGTTTCTCAGGATCGTAGTTAATATTTTATAAGTTGTGTCCAGCAGTGCGATTCTTCTATAATTGTTGTATACTGCCTTTTCGCCTTTCTTTTGAATCGGGGTTATTATTGCTTCCGTCCATTCTTTTGGCATTCTTTGTTGTTGCCAGATTTGGTCTATCAGCTCGTGTATCTACGTTATTAACTCTTCTCTGCCATATTTAATTACCTCATTTTTTACTCCATTTCCACCTGGTGCTTTCCTATTTTTGAGGGATTTTATGATGTTTGTGATTTCTTCTTTTGTTGGGGGATCAATATCTTCCCTCTCGCCTTCTGTTCTTCCCTGTTTTTCATTTCTGTTTTCTTCCGCACTGGGTATTTGCACTTCTGCTTTCTCTCCCTGAAGAAACTCCTTAAAATATCTCTTTCATCCCTCAATTATTTGATCTTCTTTACTTATTCTTTCTCCATTCTCATTTTTAAAGGCTGCCTACTATAAACATAAATACTGCAAAGCGGCAAAAATAGAATATTTGTCTGGACGATTGAAACTGAGTTTGAGGAAAACATAAAACGACTTGTGCTATCCCCTGCCTGTCAATCATGTCGGCGTAACAGAGAAACAGGTGTTTGCATACGAACACTGGGTCTATCTCTTTATGTCTTTGTTAGAAACTACAGTTCAGTAGTTCAGTAGTGCTTGTGATGTAGACCTGAAAAGTGGCGTTTATAGCCCTTTCATATCTTTTAGAGAAAGAAGAGGAATTAGATGTTAGGGAAAGGATAGGATTTGAAAATTATTTTTTTGACATTATGGTAGAAGCTGGCAAAATGATAACACAAGTGGCAACTGTTGCTCAATTATCTGGTATAGAACAGCTGCAATCGTCAAATTACTCACATGCTCATCTTTGATCTTTGTAAATTAGGTACTGGGAAGTACAAGAATGCGCAATTACGTTAGACAATCTGTTCAGTTACTTACGTTAAGCAAATGTCATGTATTATATCTTCTTTGCAATGTTATACATTCATTTTGTAAGTGTTTTGGTATGTTTTCACTAAAACAAATAATGTGTTAGATGCGTGCTCCTATTATGTATAACTTTACCCTGTTATTTTCCTTATTTATTTTGCAGAAAAAAAGGAACAGTCGAAGATCATCACAACGCTTAAGTAAAAAGCCCCGAATAACACATGTGGAGAGTAGCGATAGTGACTCTGAACCAAAATCAAAATCAAGAAATGGTGTTAATAAGAGGCAAAAAGTTACAGCTAGTATTGAGTCTGAATTTTTAGCAGCTGTACCATCTAAACGAAACACTACTACAGGAAGTAATATCAACCCTCGCTTTATCCCAACCGCAGAATTTGTTGTACGTACTTGCAATCTATTATTTGTTAATTAGGAGTACACTGTGTGTAGAGTCGAAATGCAGAAAATAGGAATTTACCACTCGCTCGTCAGACCGTATACAGAGTAATTCAAATTCGAGGGCTTTCATTGGCATCTCGTTTGTTTGAGAAGATAGAGAGTAGGTTTTTCATTCTGCACTATTGCAGAATTTGATACTCATTAATATGATTGAGAAATCGACCTATCTTAACCGGTATGTGGTATATGTCTAAATTATGAAGAACATTGCGGTAGTTGTAATAAAAAACATTAAAAAGTGCGTAAAAATTGTTTCATTAGCAGGGCCGGCACAAAGGGCAGGCCAGCTAGGCACTGGCCTGGCGCGCAAATTCTCGGGGGCACCAAAAATCAAAAATAATGAAGTTACGGTTTCCGAATTTTGACATTTCCGAGAAATTAAAAGCTGCGCAACTTTCTTCAACAGCAACACACCAAGTTAACTAGAATTGTTGTATGTTGTTAAATTATTAATGTAGTTTATTATTATTTATTAATATTAATAAAAAAATATTTCGCCTTGCACCCATATAATAATCAAACAAGGGACAAGGGAGCGTTCCAAAATTTCAGTTTCAGCAAACTAAAATTAATCAAAACTTACCTGAGATCTTCGATGGCTCAAGATCGATTATCGTCATTAGCAATTATTGCTATAGAAAATGAACTCTTAAATTTGATGGACGTTAGCAGACCCATTAAGGAGTTTGCATTACAAAAAGCCCGATGACAGAAATTTCTATAATGGGTTAATAGGCACATTTTTTGTTAATTAGAAATTTCTACAATGGGTACATTTTTTTGTTAATTAAAAATTTCTATAATGGGTACATTTTTGTTAGTTATTCTTGTTTATTTAATTATTTTTGTTTATTTAATGCAAAATACATACTACCAAATTCTACAATATTTACTGAAAGTATGGGGGGGGGGGGGCGAAATTTAATTGGGCCGGCCTTGATAATCAGGTTTATCTGGAAGGAATATAAATTCAAAACAATGAAGCAACTTTCAGTCTGTTCTTTTATGTAATATGGTGCGACATGGGAACCTATTCTATAAAAAAATGCATTTCAGCAATATCGCTATGAATATCTCAGATATTTATTTAAATTACATAATTACAACAAATTGTTGACTGACTTCAGTTTTGTTTCCTCGCAAGGAATACTTGATTTTTTCCTAAATTTTCCGTTTTTTCAACAGTATTCAATTTATAATATGGACAAGTTGTACATCAATGAAATCAGAAAAATATGCTTTATTCAACAAAGCGTTGGATAAAATAGCGTCCATAAGAAAAAGTAAAGTTGAAGATAGTCTGAACTAAAAGAAATGTTTTTTAGTAAATCTGTGAAGCGATAGAGGTTACTGTAATAATGCATGCATATGTTTTCGATGCGAGGTCAAATAATCGAACTGTGTGACAAAACCGAGATTTTATTTTCAGCCATAACTTGTATACTATTCAAGATAGTAGTAATGCCGCGGATTCAAATATCCGGCCAAATTAGACGGATATTCGGTTCGGCCGGCTACTGAACTATCCGGCTGAATATCAGCCATAATTCAATAGTGCCTTGTAAACTAGTTTATTTATTTACTTAGAAATGTTTAAAATAAAACTTTTATTGCAAATAAGGTCAAACACAGCACAAAGAAAAACTAAAACTATTTATAAAAGGCTATTATTTAAAGGGGCGGTACTATATTACAGTTTTGGCCAGTGTGAAAATACAAATTGTATGTTCAATAACAGATTGAGTGGTAAAATATGAGCAGTAAAAAAATTGGAAACAAGTAGTAACATATCTTCAAATGAGTAGCTCAATAAATATTTGAATGCGTGAAAATCCAATTGGGCAGTAAAACGAATAAAGGGGCAGTAATGCGTGTGCAGTCATGAAATCAGAATGGGTCTGTTTGAAATCGTGGGACAAGTAGTTCTATAAATACTTACGCAGTACAAAATATGATCAGCGTGTTTATTTAAGTTAGGCAGAGAAATAAAAACTAACAATTAACAATAATGTAGATATTAAGAAAAAAATTAAATTTATTGCACCATTAAAATTATTCAATGCTAACGATTGAGACTTACAACGCTCTGCTCGCTTCGCTTCGCTCCGTTTGGTTTTAACCTGACAAATTTTTGGACAAAAAGTGTCGGTCAGTGTTGTAATGTAACCAGATAAAAGTATCTAGTTACAGTATCTAGTTACATATTGAGTAACTGTTGCTGTAACTACTTACTTTTATAATTTTGTATCTGTAACTGTAACTAGTTACTAGTTTGGAAGTAACTGTAACTGAAATTCAGATATCTACATAGGATGAGGATGGTAAAGTAAAATTTGTCGCGAAGTTTGTTAAAGTTGGCATATCGGAATCGGAATGCACCTCGCACAATCTATTGGCAAGTGCAAGTCGTTGCGGAACGCATGCTGTGCTGTCTTGGAATAAAACCCGAGGCACGCTGGTCAACGCAAACGCCACGCCAGTGATTCCAGCTTTGCAATTGGTTGAAAAATTTCCTTCCACCAATCAAAAAGTACCTAGTTACATTTATATACACTAGGTCATTTCGCGTGCTACGTGCGCTCACTGCCCTAGTCAAATCATGGCTTCAAAGAAACGCATTATTGCCAGATTACATAATAATTTGCATCTGATATAATTCCCTGAAAACGTAGTTTTTAACTATACGGCTATTTCTTTGATTTCCTAAATAAATTATCAATCCTTCGCAAGAACGAACTCTTGAAAAGGCCACGTAGATTAATTCTTATTTGATCAAATGTTTGGTCTTGTGATTTGTTAATAGTCATTGCAAACGCTAGTTTAACGGGAAATTGTCGTCTTTTAAAAATAAAAGGATAAACATTTTCACAGTGCAACGTTATACAGTTAATCAAAACTATATCTCCATGTTTATCGCCTGTTAAAACTTTGCACTGTAAGATATTGTCTCCCAGTTGTAAAATTAACAATCTCGTACCATTACATAAGCCTTCATTAATGCTGAGATTTCTAACCATCACAATACAATATACTCTCAACTTCAATTCATGCGGAGGAAAATTTGACGGGTTTAAGGTATTTAAATGTTCAGGAAAAATAGCATCGTTTAAAGGTGAGCGCGCACTTGTTCGCATCGGACGCATCGGACGGATCGGACGAATCGCAATTTTTTTTCCAACATCGCACATTACTTCGGATTTTCGTTACGTATTTACGGACTGCCTCCATTTCAAGCTGCAGGCCTCAAGCTCAGTTTTGCGTTTCGGCTCGGACATTGATTTTGAACGATATGAGCAGTTCAGAAGAAGAGTTATTTGGAATTGCGTGAGCGTTAGAACTCGAAGAAAGGAGAAAGAAAAGAAAAAAAAATTGAGGTTTTGGATTCATAATATAAATATGACAAGAAAATTTTAAACCGGCATTCATGGTAATCTGCTGTAAGATTCGCAGCTCTTTTATTTCTGAAGTGAAAAATATAGCTTCTGCAGTTTGTACTAAATTCGAAACCGATTTCTGTTGCAACAGGTCGCACATTTGTGCGGATTTACGAAAGACGTCATCAGCACGCATCGTATAGACGGATTTGATTCTTGTCAAAGAATCCTCAACGGAATTCCGCCCATCCGATGCGTCCGATGCGGATCAGTGTGCTTTGTTCCGTTTGAAATAATGGAAATAATCATTTCCGTCCGATTCGTTCGTCCGATGCGTGCGTCCGATGCGAACAAGTGCGCGCTTACCTTTAATCTCCATTATTACAATTTTCAACACTATCCAAGCGTGTATATACTTTTTTCTGTTTTTATATCTAACAGTTCTACCACTTTTTGTTAATGTCTTCAACATCAGTATCTCTAGCAGAAAGAATAGCTGATTTGGTCATATCTATGAATCGCTTTTCTCTAATTATTCCTTCATATATATGTTAATG
Source organism: Xestobium rufovillosum (assembly GCA_963966045.1). Classification (NCBI taxonomy): domain Eukaryota; kingdom Metazoa; phylum Arthropoda; class Insecta; order Coleoptera; family Ptinidae; genus Xestobium; species Xestobium rufovillosum. The sequence continues at coordinate 14,948,792 of OZ014498.1, forward strand.
ATATCTGAATTATCAATACATCTCTGTGACAATTCTAAATTTCTGTTCATATCGTTTAAAACTCCATCTCCAACATCCAATAAAAACTCGCTGAGTTCTTGTTCCTGTGGTAGAGTCCGCATATTTTGTGTTAAAGAAAATTTACGGAAATAACTGCAAAGATAACTAAATTCACTGTTTCACAGCGGGTAGCATTTATTTTAACTGGTAAAAATTGTCGAAAATCTCCTCCCAACGCCAAACGGAACATCACAATTCATAAAGTCTCGCAAGGTTCTGTCTATAATGTCTAAAGCATACCTTGGCGCCACAGGAGCTTCATCCCAAATAAAAACATCTACACTCCTTAAATAATCTGCTTCTTTTGATTTTTTCTTAATGTTGAAAGATGAATCTAAAAACAGAGGAACAGGTAACCCAGACGTTTTATGAACTGTTCTGCCATGAGGAAGTAGTGTTGCTGCTTTGCCCGTGAATGCCATAGTACAAACAATTTTATTCTTTCTCTTCAGTAAGCTGTAAAAGATTGTATAAACTTAAGTCTTACCGGAGCCTCCTGGACCGTCTATATAAAAACATGAAGATTCAGAAATTGATTCATTGGGGTGTTAGCATCACATTTACCCAAAATAATATCTACAATTTCTTTCTGCTTTTCATTTAGGTGTTTATATTGCCGTGATCCTATTTCTATTGCTTGTTCTTCATTTGAAATATTATCTGTATATTCCATGTCATTTATTTGTGGCATGGTAGGAAACATTGAAAGATTGTAACCTTCCGCAGAACTAATTTGAATATAGGCTTTTTTGTCCTTCAGTATTGCCGTAACGTCTTTCATAGCCTTGTGACATTGCTTCTTTAAATTCTTCCCACAATTCTTCCGGATAAATTGGTTGGCAATGCATTAAAATACGAATGAATAAATATCTCAGCTGTCTGGGCATCATCCAAATTTCAGCTTCATTCATGGCTCTTTTCCACTCGTGATCATCTTCAATAAGACCTAATTTTAAACACACTGTTACATAAGTTTCCTGTATTTCTTCGTTTACTATTTCCAGATCTTCAACTCTGTTTGCACCTTCTCAGCAAATGAATAACAACCAGCACCCAATTTCCAACGCCTTTAATTTAAAAACGAATCAAAATACACTCAGTTTTGTGCTTGATGTAAATATGACACAACAAATAAATTGACAGAAGATTGAAACGAATAAAAGAACTACCGATTCTTTGGGACGTGGGATGACAATCATAGTCACAACTTACTATTTAGCATTTTACATAAACGCGCCCGTGCATAATTAGTTGCCTATACTCCACTGGTTGATGCTAGACATTAGGAACGTTACCTAATGTACTTTTACAACGACAGCAAATATGTTACCTACCTGTGATAGTTCAGACGTACGCACTCTTGGCGATCGGCTCCCGTACGTATTAAAAAGAGACAGAAACGAAAAATCAGACCTCGCTAGATCGAAACAGTTCGTCCATATTGCCATCCTGTTCTGTGCGTATTGCGCATTTGCGAAGATCCATGTGAATTTTATGTTTGGATTTCTGAAGTAACTGTAACTAGATACATGCATAGAGATTGTATCTGAATCTGTATCTAGATAGAATTACAAATATGCAACTGTATCTGTAACTAGATATTTAAATAGGAGTATCTATTACAACACTGGTGTCAGTTGTAAGCGTTTATAATCTAATTCTCTTCAAAGGTGCGCATTTTCACGTGGACAATATTTGAAAAGAATAATATAAACGCTAACGACTGACACTTTTTAATATAAATGTCTGTCAGGTTAAGGTCAAGCGAAGCGAGCGGAGCGTTGTAAGTCTCAGTCCTTAGCATCCAAATGATGCATTATTCGATGCAGCATTACAAAAATGCTTTGTGGTGCAATGCGGTGCAATAGAAGACACAAAGGGATGAAGCAAAATTAATATTTTTTTTACCTGTGAGGGGCTGAGTTCAGTATTTTAAACATTTCTATGGGAAAACGGGGAGGGGTTTGTTGAATAAATTTAATGGTGCAATGCTACTACAACACTCGCAACTCAGTGATAAGGTAATGAGCGAAACGACCTAATATTTATAGGCAAATCTCTTCCGATTGGCCGCCTACGGGGCACTGTCGCGTAAACTGCGCCCCTTTTAACGGAAGTCAATTCCGCCTTTCTTCAAACACATTTCCAATTCAACTAAACCTACTGTGGGAAGCTGCCGTTATGGGATGGGGTAGGCTCCAAATTCTACAAAAGTGCTGTTCTCTCTGCCCTGATTAATTTTTTTGTTCCAAAAAATCCCGATTTGGACAGAAAAGTGCTAATTGTCCTGATACGGCATACTTAGAAATGCGTTGCTATTAAGGGGTCGTAATTGACACGTCAGAGTTTTAATGTTGAAACCAGAGTATCTTACAAACAATTAATTTTTAGGAGTCGATTCATCGAAATCAATTCCCTTGTCACATTCGATTCTTCCGATTCGTTCACAATTCTCTTTTGTTTTATAAATAAAATACACTATGCTTGAAGTTCCAATGCGTTTTTCAGTTTCCCTATATTACACGTGATAACGTCATCGGATATTTTTTAAATGGAACCACTGTATTGCCCCCCCCCGGATTCTTGCAGAACTTACTGAATTCGGAAATATGCATGTACATATAGCACTTTTTTCCTTCTACTTCCAGAGAAAAAAAATTGAAACTGATTTAAATGAGTGCGACTATTAAGACCGGTGTAAATAGTCTCGTTTTCATCTGAATTTGTTTAAGTTAGTATCGACTTAGTGGACTCGTTGGCAGTATCATAAAACAGAATACATACTTTATTTTAAAAATGATTTAACAAAACAAATGAATGAATTAAATGTTTAAAGTTATAGCCATATTGTTGTATATAGTACGTGAACCTGTTGTACGTTTCTCGCCGCACGTTTTCCAATATCGCTGGACTTATTAATCTGATTTCGTTGCGGTCCCTTTGTTTCAGATCTTCCAAGTCTGTGGGCTTTGAAATATAGACTTTGATTTTAAAAAACGAAAAAGAAAAAGTCCAATGGCAGCAAAGTCGCAGTCATTTAAATCAGTTTTAATTTTTTTTCTCTGGAAGTAGAAAGAAAAAAGTACTATAAGTGAATATTTTTGAATTCAGTATGTTATGTTTTACAAGAATCCAATAATACAATTTTGTGATTCCATTTAAAAAATATCTGGTTGCATCATCACGTGGAATTTTCATGAAACTTTACTGCTTCGAAAATAATGAATCAGAATTTTTCCCATACTTTTGTTCCACACTGTACGTTTTTTGCTCCCAAGAAACTGCATAAAACAATGATATATGGTTACCAGAGAAAGTAAACAACTATTGATCAACCATAAATTCTTAATAAGTTAACCCCACACGCCAAAAGACAGTGACACAGTAATTAAACTCGACACGTGTTTCGCTGACGTCAGCATCTTCAGGAGTTGAAGATTAATCTTCAACTTCAATTTTCAACCAGTATGAAGAACAGTATTTAGACTCTACATTCAGTGTCACCATTCATCCATCAGAAGTCAGTGTGCTTAAAAATACGGTTGTTTACAGAATGGGAGTTTTCTTATTCTCAAAAAAGATGCGCAATCGGGAGATCCGACGAAACATCCTTGCATATGGAGAATAGATGGCAAAGCATTGCTTCAAAAGTACGAACCTTTTGAGGAAGATGGAAAAGTAAGACATCGCAACACATCGATAGTAAGTGGAAAATTTAAATAGTGCTGCAGTGCTACAGTCTGTTTTGCGTTTCTTTTCTAGTACACTGGTTGGTCTGCATTGGACAAAGATCTATATGCTCCGGTTGGTGTTAAAGTTCATTTGCATTCAAATCAAAAAATGATTGTCGAATTAGATTGGGAAAAATTGAAGGAGATTAATATGGATAGTGATTAAATTAATTTGTATATAATTTTTATTTTTCTTGACAAATTTATGAAATTCATGGGCAACAACTTTATTTCTGTTGCTGATATTTTAGATGTCTTGCTTTAACAGAGTGTATTGTGATCAAAAAGGTTTATAGCCATTAAATTTAACAATTTATCTTATATAATGGTTTCACTCAGAAATTTTTCTCCTTTTTTTCTGTTGGAAACGCAATATTTGTGAAGTTTTGCTGCAGGCTACACGAAATAACTGTTCGTGATGTATTTATTGTGTGAAAATTAACATAAGTAGTTGTTTTTGTTTCTTATGATTAATGAAGCTATTGTAGCTATAATATAAAAAATTGATAGCTTTAGATAATTTGCCCAAAATAGAATTAAAATTTGTGTTATAAAGATATGGCCAAAGACTGAGTTCGGTAAATAACTGAAAGGACACCAGAACGTTGCTAAAGTTTAGCAGTATTTCAGGTTAGATCTGAAAGGGTAGGGTCCAATCTCAACTAGTAAGGTTAGACCATACAAATTCGCTAATATTTTCTGTTATTGTTTGATTTTGACATTGGTGATTATTGTATAGTCAATGGGTCAATTGTACCTAATAAGAAATTTATTTATTTTGTATGTTGAGAATTACTTATACTCGTTTATATTTTTATAAATCTGCAGTATCATCATATTAATAAGTCTGTCATATATTCTACATCTGGTGCAGCATTGTTGCAAGCTTGGCCCATACCGAGACCTTCGTTACTATAGGCCTGAACATCGATTTCATGTCATCACGACTAGGCGTAGGAATGCGCACGATTATCTCGTAGTTTCACTGAATTTTGTCGCATTTCAGTAACAAATTACTTTTCTTTTGTGGTAAATGTTTAATTAAAGGTGTTTATACTTACATATATGTGTGTAACTGTCCTCAGTAGGTTGTAATAATCGTAGAAGTTTACCGAAACGTGAACCTGCGTAATTTCTCCGTCTTCAAAGTTTATCATCTAATATCTCCAGAACTATCCGCTTTAAGAAACTGAAATTTTAGCCACATATAAAGCTGCCGTTTCCGATGATGATGGTGTCAAAAATGGGAAGAAATTTGAAACAGACAGTTAGAAAAAAATATTTACGAGCAATTCCAAGCTGTAGAGGCTCCATCTGAAGAGTTGGCTGCTGTGATAAAAACCAATTATAATAGATTGTGACTAAATCCTAATCACACTTTTGGGCGATAGGTGGCAGCACTTTATAGACTAACAGCTGGCATTCCGCAGCCTTAATGTGCATTAGCGAGACAGTTGGATCTTTCAAATATTATCCCCCTAAAAGAAAAATATAGGGCAAAAAATATAGATAGATGTACATAATATTCAGGCGCTCATTCTCTCTCTCTGTATGGGTGACTTTCTTAGTGTTGAAAACTAACAGACGAATGCTTAAATGGACGAAATTTTGTGGACTTTCAAATCATTTTCAAATTTAAGTCAACGTGAGAATTTTTTTTAAATACTGCAAAAAAGGAGAAAATCATCAAGATCTTTGTGACCCTTTAAGATAAGAAGGAAATTAAAGTGGCTTGTAAATATTTTGTCGCAGAATTAAAAAAATACTGGTAAAAAATTTTTGGCTAACCCAAATTACATTATTTTAAATAGCATGCATAGGTCCCTATGACCCCATTAAAAAGCTTACATTTTCCTATTTCTTATTTACAGAGGAAAAAAATCACGCAACAAATGATCTTGTATTGCCGCAAAAATGCTCAGACAAGTCAATTTTTCTTTTCGTCACTTTCGTCTTCACACTTTATTTTAATAGCACTTTATATTTATAGAGTAATCCCTCATTGGTTAGAACTTTCCGATACAATTTTGGCATAGTTAAATTTTTGTTGTTATCTTGAATAGGTTTTGAGATATGATGCTTCGAATTTACTAGGTTACATGGTTACTGACAATTGCGGGCATGCGAAATGCGAATACATAGTGTTATACAGGGTCCTGCATCTCACCTCCCGTCTTCTACTACACCTAAACGATTTATTTTAGAAAAATGATTGAAACGGGACATTAGATTGTTTGTTAGAGAGCACATTTTAAAAATATTTTTGAATATACAGGTGTCCCGAAAATTGGTGGCGCATCAAAGTTGTATTTTTTAAAATGGAATGCCCTGTAGTCTTATTGATTTTTGACTCTTTCGAGCTACTGCACATATCCCTAGAATATTATTAAATTTGATTTGATAGTTCCAGAGGAATAAATTAAAATAGAGAAAAAAAAATTTTTTCGTCGTGTTTTAAAAAAATTATAAAAAATAGAAGAAACATCTTCAAACCAAAACTAAGCAGCAGGTTGCTTATAAGAAAAGGTCAGTTTATCCTACTTTGAATGTCGTAAAAATAACTTATACAGGATGTTCAAAATTCAATGCCAAACTTTTCAAAATGTTATGCTATTTTTCTCCATTTTTTCAAATGGGACACCCTGTATATTTTTATCCCGTCGGATGCAGAATTAAAAAATGAACATGTTTTCTAATTACAATTATTTCGACATTCTCAAAGGTTTCACAGATATTCCTAAAATCTTAAAATTATTATCTAATAAATAATAATTTTACTTGGCAATTTTTAAATCAATGACTAGAATATTATGTTCATTACTATTCTGACCACAATAAAGATTTTTAGGCATGGGGGGGGGGGGGGGGGAATTATTGGTGACCATATATTGGTCCTCACTTTTCTAACGGACATTTGATCGGTGCTATGTATTTTGATTTTTTATAAAATCAATTGCCAAATTTATGCCAAAATTTACCAATAAAGCTTTGTGTGATGCAATGTGGCTGCAGCACGACGGAACCCCAGTACATTATTCATTACGAGTCGGGGACAATCTCAATACAACCTTTTCAAACCGCTGGATTGGAAGAGGAGGGCCATGTAATTGGCCGCCCCGATCACCCAACTTAACTAAATTAGATTTCTTTTTGTGGGGCTACGTTAAGGAAATCGTTTATCAGGAACCTTCAACCACACCAGAAAAATGCAGCAAAGAATCAAATGCATTTCAAAACATTGCACCCGAGCTATTAGGAAGAGTAGCAAGGTCATTTCGTACCCGCTTCCGTTTGTGCCTCCAAGAGAACAGAAGACATATTGAACATAACATATTGAACATATTGAACATAATGTTCCAGTCATTGATTTGAAAAGTGCCAAGTAAAATTGTTATTTATTAGATAATAATTTTACGATTTTACGAATATCTGTGAAACCTTTGAGAATGTCTAAATAATTGTAATTAGAAAACATGTTCATTTTTTAATTCTGCATCCGATGGGATAGAAATATACAAGGTGTTCCTTTTGAAAAAATGGAGAAAAATAGCATTACATTTTGAAAAGTTTGGCATTGAATTTTGAACAACCTGTATAAGTTATTTTTACGATATTCATAGTAGGATAAACTGACCTTTTGTTATAAGCAACCTGCTGCTTAGTTTTGGTTTGAAGATGTTTCTTCTATTTTTTATAATTTTTTTAAAACATGACGAAAATTTTTTTTTCTCGATTTTAATTTATTCCTCTAGAACTATCAAATCAAATTTGATAATATTATAGGGATATGTACAGTAGCTCGAAAGGGTCTCAAAAATCAATAAGACTACAGGGCATCCCATTTAAAAAAATACAACTTTGATGCACCACCAATTTTCGGGACACCCTTTATATTCAAAATATTTTTAAAATGTGCTCTCTAACAAACAGTCTAATGTCCCGTTTCAATCATTTTTCTAAAATAAATCGTTTAATAATAATAATAATAATAATAATTTTATTCGACATCAAAAATACATGACACGTCATAGCAACATCTAAAGATGCATCCGAAAGAAGAAAAAAAAAAAATGAGAAAATGAATGAAACAATCGTGCGATAATGAAATAAAACAAAACTACAAATCAATTTAGGATTGGAGCCCATCTAAAGACGAATTACAAAAGTCTGTCAGGTTATAGAACACTTTCCCAATTAGGTAGTCTTTCAGCACTGCTTTGAATTTCTTCAATTTCAGGTCCTTTATGTGTTGTGGCAGTTTGTTATGCATTTTAATACATAAATAATTTGTTCCCTGTTGGGCACAATTAACCCTGTGGTAGGGTATTACAAGCTGGCTTTTATTTCTTGTGTTGTGGCTATGTATTTCACTATGACTCCGAAACTGATGTTGGTTTTCATGGGCGTAAACTAGACATGTAAGTATATATGAGGAGAACAAAGTAAGTATTTTTTCTTTGAGAAATAGTGGTTTGCAACTGCTTCTGTACTCTGCATTGCACAGTATTCGAATGGCTTCTTTTTGTTTCAAGAAGACATCATGGGCTCCCGAAGAACTTCCCCATATAATGAGTCCATATGAGATGGTACTGTGGATAAAAGCGAAGTAGGCCTCTCTTGTTGCTTGATATCCAGCCACCCTCTGTAATTTACGCAAGGCATATAGGTAAGTGGATAATTTCTTTGTAATGTGATCCGTGTGTATGTCAAACTTCAGACTGGGATCCAGATAGAGACCCAGCAATTTAACATATTCGTCTCTCTTTTCAGGTTTGGTGTTAAAGTCTTGCAGGTGAGTCTTGCTTACATTTATTTTCATTATATTAGCACAAAACCATTCTTCAGCTTGTCTAAGGCATTTTTCCGTTTTCATCCTACAATTCTCTCGGTTTTCACTGGAGTTTATTATTGTGGTGTCATCAGCAAAAATTACTACTTCGTCTGCTTCCAAGTTGGCTGGTAAATCATTCATGTAGATTACGAAAAGGAGAGGGCCCAGAACTGACCCCTGTGGTATGCCGTGTGTTACTGGTTTCCAACTGGATTCTTTATTGTTGTACATTACTTTCTGTTGTCTGCTTTGTAGGTAACTCTCGAATATTTTTAATGGGTGACCTCGGATACCATAAGAATTTAGTTTTCGGAGTAGAATGTCATGGTTTATAGTGTCAAAAGCTTTACTTAGATCGCAGCAGGCTACTGTAGCACTATGTTTGGAATTAAACGAGTTTGAAAGTTTTTCCACTACATTTATCATAGCAGTTATGGTCGATTTTGAGTCAAGGTAACCATGTTGTTTAGGTGATAACATTTTAAACTTATTTAAAAACTTCGTTAGCCGTTTTTTTAGGAGGGATTCTAATATTTTGGATAGAATAGGGAGAATAGATATTGGTCTATAGTTTTTTGGCAGCATTCTATCTTCAGACTTAAAGATAGGTACTACTTTAGCTTGTTTTAAGCAATTTGGAAAAACACTCTCTTTAAAGCAGTTATTTATGAGGTAAGTCAATGGTGTGACGATTTGATTTATAATTCTTTTCACAAACACAGCTGAGAAACCATATATATCTTTAGAATTTTTACTTTTTAACCTCCGCACAGTTTCTATCACTTCTTCTGGAGTTACCCAGAACAAATAAAATGACGAAGTTGCCCCACTTACATTTCTTAAATAATCGAAAGGACTCTTATTAAGATTTTGTATTGTTTCCGATGTCTCTTTTCCCACATTTACAAAAAAGTTGTTAAGATCTTCAGCTGGGATTGGTACTGCGTTTCCACTTCTGATTTTCCTTGTTTCTTCATTAATGACTTTCCATATGGCTTTGGGTTTATTATTTGAATATGCAATGGCACTTGTATTTTTTGTTTTTATGGTCTTTATAAGCTCTTCCCTATATATGTTTTTGTAAGTCTTATATGCATTTTCCGACTGGTCCGTCTTTAGTACTCTGCGTATTGTATCTAGCGCATCGAGTTTTTCTTTCATGTTTAATAGGTTTGGTTGAGTTCTTGTCACCTTTTGCTCCTTTATCAGAACGTATTTTTCTGGGCATGTGTTATCTAAGTTTTTTCTCAAAAAGTTAAGGAAAGTCTCAAAATCCTCGTCCACTGCATTAGACGAGTTGTACAACATTGACCAATCTGTATTCTGAAGTTTCATTTGTAAGAGTTCGATTTTTTCCTCCGTGATTTTCCTTATTTTAACTTGTTTCCTTTCTACTATTGATTGATGACTGCAATGTACCGTTAATATCTGCGCAAGATGATCTGAGAGGTGGGGGTTGACCGTTTTGCTTATCCATAGTGTAGGAGACACATTACAGAAGATATTGTCTATGCAAGTTGAACTTCTAGTGGTTATTCTTGAGGGTGTTATTTGTGTTGGATATAAACCATATTCTCCTAACGTGTTTAGGAACATGCTTCTTGTTTTTCCCTCTATACTTATATCTATGTTAAAGTCGCCAAATAAATATATTTTTGTATCGTTTTTAATTTTATTAGATATTATGTTTAGAGAGTCAGTGAGTTTATTTATGAATATTTCAATTGAAGCTTTATCATTTTTTGGTGGTCTATATACATTTATTACTACACTATTCAATTTCTTGATTTCTATACCCGTCACTTCGAAGAAATTTTCTACACAACAGTTTTTAATTTCCATTATATCTTTAGTTTGTAGATTATTTTTTGTCACGATTAAAACTCCACCATAATTTGATGCGCGTGTAAAATTTGATGCAACTTCATAGTGTTTAAAGATTACTGAGCTTATTCTATCACTGTTCATCCAGTGCTCCTGGATACAAGCTATGTTTATGTTATGTTCTTCTAGCGTTTGTTCTAAACATTCCACTTTTTTGTTTATACATTGTATGTTGTAATTTAATAAGTTTATATTAGGTGTAGTAGAAGACGGGAGGTGAGATGCAGGATCCTGTATAAGGACCCTGTATATTGTGTTTAAACTTGCAACAAAGAAATGTACCTATTACACGAAACAGACGACTTATGTAAACCTGACAGAATGCATTTTTGAAACAGACAACTTAATTGAATGAGATCGGACACACATTTTTTGCAAAAAAAATAATGTAAAAACGTAAAAAAAAATGATCTCTACGCGAGTTGAGCCCACCCAGCCTAAGGACATCAAAATACTAACTCTGTGCGATATCTGCCTACCCACCGGAGTCACTGACGGTGTTCACAGCTAACGAAGTACTTAAATAAAAATATAACGTATATACAAAGACATTTCGTGACCCACAATTTTTAGTTTTGCGTGCACATTAACGTGCACCTGGGCACAGTGAATAGTATATTGCGTAAAAGTATGGAAAATGACAAATTTTGCATGAGTGAAACTTTAAGCACGAGGTGCAGGAATTCAGAAATGCAAAGCCTTAACACACGGGTGGACGAAATTGTCCGCTTTCAAGCCTACTCAGGCTTAGTTGAGGTAAGATTTTTGCTTATTGCTTGTAAGTAAAATTTATTTTAAATTTGACTCCTAACATTCAGACGCTAACGTTTCCCAAAAAGCTATAACTTGTATGGTCTGACCTAACTAAACCCTGGCTGTACCTGATCAGCTCAATCTTCTTAATGCTGAATTTCCAATTTGAAGGCATAGGTTTTGGCACAGATTAATAATGCCCAGATATGAAGCTCTCCATAAAATCGTCTGGTCACGCATGGTACTCTGCACACCCAACTGGGAGGTTCAACGAGCTGCTTCACAGAGATTTACTAGAGGCGCAAATTGCACCCAATATTTAGGACTATCACTACCTTCAGTTGGTGTCTTTAATAACCATATTTTATAAGTGTAAGAGGCCCTGAACTGAAGAAATTCTGCAGTTGACAAAACTGCCAATATTTTGGATTATCACTACCTTCAGTTGTCGTCTTTAATAACCATATTTCATAAGGGTAAGGGCCCGCACTGAAAAAATTCGATGCAGTCCTGTGCTGCCAGTTGTCAGAATCATGTTGCCAGGCATGTGGGTAGAAGGAGCAAGCGAAAATCGACTGTACGCAAATTGAACCATTGTATAGTATGATAAATGATACATACATATCTGGGTACGATTAATCTGCGGTTTTGGTTACCTTTAGTCATCGGCCAACTTCCAGTTTTTCGCTATAACAAAAATACAAGTTATTTTTATGTTTTTGTGAGCATGACTATGAGGTGCTTCACTAGTGTCATGTTGGCCTGTTACAGTTTTATGTATTTTAGAGAAAATGTGACAGGATAGTATATTTTATTTTAAGTTGTTTTTATTTATTGTTTAGTTTGCTGTTTTAAAATTTTTTGAAATTTTTGAATTACACTTTTCTCTCTAGTACATATGTCATATACTAGACTAACATGGGACTAAGAGACTTATTACTAGTAGTATTTATGGATTTATTTATTTGTTATGAACTTTGTATGTTTTAATTTCTTCAGATGGGCCATGTGCTGTGAATACCTAATCTTAATGTTATACATTTATGTTTGTCAGTGCATACTCATCTCAGTTATGAACTATGTGTTATAGAATATACAAATAGATTTTATTTTTTATTGGAAAATATACCTTGGTTTTTAATATTCACTGCTTTCCATTCAGATCAGTGTATATGGTAAATTAACACGGAAAATGAAATAATTGTTTTCAAGTACCTACTGCAGAGATTCAAACTAATTAAAAATAAAGAATAGATAATTAAGATTATTTATTTATTTATTTATGTATTTACATAATGCCACCTGAAATGAAACCGGTATACTATATTTAATCTTTCAGTGCTATAGTATAATATACATGGTGTCCCAACGAAAACTTGTACCCCCGTAAAACTCGGCAAAATAAACGTTTTGACAAAAATCCAAAAACACGTCGATTTTTATATCAAAGGGGACCAATTTTTATGCAATAATCATTCTTGCAACTCTAGCCCTGGGACGGGGGGTCAAATGTTCCCTACTTTGGAAGTCTGTATGGAGAACCATACATGACTTCCGTGTTCCATTGAATAAAACAAAAGAATGCTTAAAACAACTTTCACCAAAATCGACATGTTTTTAAATGCTTAATTATTAATAACTTTAAAAATAATAGAATAATTACTCAAAGTAGTTGTCACTTGCTGATATCTGTCCAGAGCGCGGCAGCATAATTATATAGCAAGTTAAATTGCATGGTTTGAGTGTGTAGGGGAAAGCACCGTACTGACGAGTCCCAAAAGGACCAGTTGATCTGCGGTTTTCCATACACATTCAAAACATGCAATATTTGAACAAAGGTCAATTGACAAATTTTTTGTCTCAGCAATTGGTATTTGCTTCAAAGAACTACCCTATTCAGTTTGCGACCAGTGGGGGATTTAGTAATGTATTGGATTATAAGTAAATCTAATTTTGAACTTGCTGATAATATCTTAGAATCTAGACACGAGGAAGCTGACACAAGAAGCCTCCTACATATTTTATCTGCAAAGAGATCCGGATATACTAGATGCATAGTAGACTGCAAAGACACAGATGTCCTAGTTCTTCTTGCCCATTTCAAGGAATTGTTAAGACAGGAAGTTTGGATGAAAGTGGGAAATCAAAGTTCACACAGATTTATTGCAATACATGAAATAAATATGGAACCCATTGCATTTTATTGAAAAATTTACTGGCATTTCATGCGTTAACAGTGTCAAATAGGAAATAGAGATTAAAGTTAAATTTTACGTTGTTAATAAATTGTCCCTTTCTTATGGTATGTACTTCTACTAGGTACTGTATTAAAAAGGTCCTGCAATAATGATTAATAAATTCATCCCTATAAGCCAGAAATAAGGAATAGTGTAGGTATGCCAGAAGCTAAATAGTATGGGTTTATAAGGAGGGAGTGTGGACTGCGGGGTGCGGTGCAATGCGATGTATCCAGTGATTCACGCAGCGGTGGCGAGCCTCTAGATTATGCACCATGTTATATTTAATGGCATAACTTTCTTAATATTGAATCAAAAATTATAAATAAAAAACCATCATATTCTACAAGATTTGGGCAATAATTTATCAATAGAGGATAATTTCGGTAAATGCAACGGCGTAAGAGATAATAGAGTTTCAAAATAAAGAAAGCATAAAATAATTAGATTTTTGATCACTTCGAACGGAGAAAAACGCCTGTAAAGGTCTTCGAGTTCCGTAAGAGGCTACGTAATTCAAAAACTTGTATAATTTATAAAACATATAAATTCTATAGAAATCTCTTCAATTTTTTTTTTGCTTTTAGAATATGATTTCACCTTTCGGCTTGTATACATAACTTGAAAATTTTAAATTGCGCCCTTTTGCACAGGACAATTTTTTGACGACTTTCGGATTTTAGTTCCATAGGGCCTAAGCTACAATACTGGGCAAGTCATACATTTTAACCTCAAAATGCCCAATGATGTCTAAATAAAATTTGCTTGGCACTCTACTATAAGAATTAGTTTAATTAAGAACAATAAATAAATAGTAACTTTAAAGTAAATAGTACCTTGACGAGCAAGAAAAAGTGTTTTTGCTCATCGATAATACTATAACGTTCACAGACTATCTACCCTCTGCCTATCCAACAGGTTTCTTGTATCAGATCTATATCTATATTATACTTTCTGAGTTCTTCCTCCAATTCCAACATTTAACCTCCATTTAGCAGTGTCCTTACATTTCATATACTCACCCTTGAAAATGTTTCCTCTTAGTTTGTTTCTTGCTCGTTATTCCAATATTGTTCCTTATCCTTGTGGTTGTCAACCTCCTGCCCTCCCCTCCATGCTCTCCTAGTTTCTTGCAATGTTTTCATATTTTACCTTAAGCGGAATAGTAGTTTCTTCAAAAAGTATAAGCATTCCCTATTACCTTACTCATCGATTTGTCATTATGATAGATTTTCATAAATTACCTTGTTTGGGTAATTTATTAAAGTGGTAGAAATATAATAACTCAATTATTAATTTTGTGCAGAACTTTATCACCACTCTGTATATGAAAAGGGAAACCAGTCAATTAGAAATTATTTAAAAACTTAAAGAATACTTTTTGAATTAGAATACCATTCTGTTTCAGGGAGTTCTATTTAAGTAAAATTTCAGAAAAAAACATTTCAAATTTTCAGGCAAAGCTGCAAATATTTATTCAAGAGTTCGAAAAGAATTTTGATAATTTAAAAAAATATTACTAGAGCAAAACATATGTACCTATTCTGAAATTCCATTACAAGAATAATATAAAACTTATAATAATGAAATACCAGTTACACAGGCTTATAATCAAGTTTGCTTTCGAGTTTCTTGTTATCTGCGACTTTCCGGACAGCTTTCATGAAATCTTCTTGGATAACATATTCACGTTCAGCACGAATTGCAAATAATCCTGCTTCAGTGCAAACATTTCTGAAATGGACATAAATATTCTTAAAAAATGTATTTCATATTTTCTTCAACTTTCAAACAATTGTTTAAAGCAAGACCTTCCAAAGTTAGGCTAAAAATAAAGTGAATACAAAACAGCGGATTCATTTCACAAACCAGATTCTTAGAAATGTAAGGGAGATATTTTCAAAAGGTCTAATTTTTTTCAAAATTTACGTAGGACTTCGTTAAATTGCTACAGATTGTCATTCAAGAAACGGTGGAGGAAAACATTGCAACAGCTGGTAATACCAGAAGTAATGGAAAATTGAAAATATAAATGAAGAGTGCATGTGAGAAAACTTTTTTGTGAATACATACGTATTACAAAATTTTCAATTCATCGATTCCCCATATCTTTCTAAACAACAGTTGCCATGCTTCACATTGTATACTTGCACACATGGCTTAGTTACCTTGAATATAGTATGTAGATAATAAGAAATCGGTTAACTGTTAGCTTTTAGGAAACTAATTCACAACTCATTATTTTTTTGATGTTTGAACACTCAGTATTCCCACAAACCTTTTAAAGGAAACTCACTAGAGTGGACAGCTCTTTCACACAAGCACCTTTTTGTGGTCGAGTTGACTGCAATGATAAATTGTGGCGGGTCAACTTCGGCGACAAGAAAATGCACATATGAATGAAGTCTTAGAAAAAAATATGTTTCAATATTTACCTTAAATCTGCTCCATTAAAGGAGTCAGATAATTTTACTATAGCTTCATAATCAAGTTCCCCGTGCTTTGTTATAGGGCCTGCATGAATCTTTAAGATTTCCAATCTAGCTTGTTCATTTGGGAGGGGAATCTCAATTTTTCTGTCAAGACGACCCGGTCGAAGTAGAGCAGGATCGAGTGTATCTGGTCTATTAGTGGCCATGATCATTTTGACCTGACCTAATGAATCAAACCCGTCCATCTGATTAAGCAATTCCATAAGAGTACGCTGAATTTCACGATCAGCTGAAGTGCCCTCAGAAAATCTACGACCTCCTATGGCATCAATTTCATCCATGAAGATGATGCAAGGCTGGTGATCTTTAGCATAATTAAACATTTCTCTGATTAAACGCGCTGATTCACCAATATATTTATCTACAATTGCGCTAGAAACCACCTTCAAGAAATTGGCATCTAACTGTGAAGCTACAGCACGCGCAAGAAGAGTCTTTCCAGTACCTAAATCAACAAAAATAACTTAGTTACTGAAATAGTAATTACAAGATACTTCAATTACGCAGATTTTTAATATGTGGGGGTGAAAATTCATCAAATTTTTTAAAGAAAAAGTATCTTATTAGTATAAATACTGTCACTATAAATAATAATTATTTGAAAGGCCTAACCAATGACATAACCTAAAAAAACGTTCAAGACACTTTTCCACTTTGAATCTTGCCTCTTACACATTTTATTGTACGCAACACAATTTTTACAGTTGGAACAAGTCCTCACGTGATCACCGACCCGGTTATTGAGTATTGACTTTGTTTTTCGTCAGTGTTAGGCAGGGTCTGGGAAATGAAAAAATTGTAGCCTCAAGCAATAAACCTCCTGGTCTATCCACTCTGCTATCGCCGTTACAGTCACCAAAAGCACAGTGTTTTGACGGCCCATACATTTTTGGTTTCGAATCTAATCATTTGGCCCGTTTGCAATAAAATTTTAATGCATAGACCAAAGAATTTAATTAAACACATGTCAACAAAACATTATGGTCCGAAACTGTCATGGTGCGATAGTAAAAGCACCTCAGCAACTTTCTATAATGAAATGTCCTATTTAGCCCGGTCAAAGTAGACAAAAATATAGTGGTAAGTGTACAATAATTCACATAGAGCTAAATATTGGTACTTCTTTTAGGTACACTATTACAAATAAAATATCAAAAGTCCCCACCGATCCTACGTCCGCTAAAAAATGTATTCAAGGTCAAATCGGTTCTTTGCATTTTTCTTGTAAACGGTAAGTGTTATCATAAAAATAGGTCAGACAAAATTTGTAGATCATGCAATTATCTACAAAAATTGTTCTTATACTTTTTTTTTTCAGAATCACCATTCCTGAGACATCGCGATTCCAAAAGTTGAAGAAGTCGTATTCTACATAATTTGCACACATTGCCGCACCGCCTGTGAGGTAGTGTACTTGGCGCATTTTTTTAACGTGGTTTCCCCGGTAGGCATACTCCACGATGTATTGTGGTTTAGTTTTATTAAATAATATTCTATTAACTAAAAAATAGTACTATTGGAAATGATTAAAGTGGCACAAATTATTGTTGACTTCGGGAGTTTGAGTCTGACTGATAATCTTCGAATGCTACTTCAACAGTAATGTCTTCTTCGGTTTCTTCTTTTTCTTCTTCTTCTTGCTGGATATCTGTAAATTGTTCTAAGAAAGATGCATCAGTTATCTCCTCATCGATATCATAAAAATCTTCATCTGTTGTATTTGATTCAACATTGGAGCAAAATTGGCCTTGACAATTGGTACATACTGGTGAACAAAATAATCCAACTTTTTTACAGCCACAGTTTGCACTACAACCCTTTTTGCAATTGCAAAAAATGATGGGGTTGTGTTAGAAGTTTTTCAATATTGCATGTGCATGGAAAACCGTAGACCACTGGTTTCGTCCTTTTGGGACTCATCAGTACGGTGCTTTGCCCTACACACTCGAACATATTTACTAACTGCTAGTTGAGCAGGAAAGTACGTAGAGATCTAAGGATGTTCCAAGCCCAACGATATGTTTGGGGTAGCATTCAGTACGAGATCTCGTAGTACATAAAATCTGGATTTAGTTCTATAATTCAATGCCTGGCGGGGTATTTGCCCGGGGAGTAGTTGTTTCAACGGTCCAGTACCACTCATGATGGGGTTGTGTTTGTTCCGAATACGATTCGCGATGCAGCCGCGTTTTCAGCATTCCTTCTGGCAGCAGCATAAACAAATAACATGTCAACCTTTTCGTCATTAGAGTAATCCATTGTAACCCAATAAAACACAATCGTATTAAGAAAGTTTCTTGACGTTTGAGTTGACAAAGTAGATAAACTTTTGTTTTCACGGCAATTGTGATTACATGGAAAAACCACTTTTATCATGTTTTATTAAAATTCTGGGCCTAAATGCGATTGCAACATACAAATATGTTATATCATTTTATTCAGAAAAAAATGGGCTATTTCATGGTGAACAGCTGCCGACTAATACACCCGCTCAAACAACTACACCTCGAGCAAATACTCCGCCAGGCATTGAATTACAGAACGGGCCTACGTCGGCAGAATGTACATTAGGATGCACACAAGAGGCCTACCCCAGCAAAGCTGGCCTTGAAAGCCTCCATACGTGCCCCATCGTACCACAGTGAACCAGGTTCACTATTCAAGCTAGAAGCCTGCATGGTGTGAATGTGCACAGCAATCCGCAGACCGGTTTCGTCCTATTGGGACTCTTCAGTACGGCGCCGCTATGCACAAACACACCCTGCCCAACGGTCTCCCTATGAATAACTGCGATAGTCATCCATAAGGGAGAGCCAAAATCACGCCATCTAGAACGTAAATTGTTGAACAGCTGCCGACTAATACACCCGCTCAAACAACTACACCTCGAGCAAATACTCCGCCAGGCATTGAATTACAGAACGGGCCTACGTCGGCAGAATGTACATTAGGATGCACACAAGAGGCCTACCCCAGCAAAGCTGGCCTTGAAAGCCTCCATACGTGCCCCATCGTACCACAGTGAACCAGGTTCACTATTCAAGCTAGAAGCCTGCATGGTGTGAATGTGCACAGCAATCCGCAGACCGGTTTCGTCCTATTGGGACTCTTCAGTACGGCGCCGCTATGCACAAACACACCCTGCCCAACGGTCTCCCTATGAATAACTGCGATAGTCATCCATAAGGGAGAGCCAAAATCACGCCATCTAGAACGTAAATTGTTGAACAGCTGCCGACTAATACACCCGCTCAAACAACTACACCTCGAGCAAATACTCCGCCAGGCATTGAATTACAGAACGGGCCTACGTCGGCAGAATGTACATTAGGATGCACACAAGAGGCCTACCCCAGCAAAGCTGGCCTTGAAAGCCTCCATACGTGCCCCATCGTACCACAGTGAACCAGGTTCACTATTCAAGCTAGAAGCCTGCATGGTGTGAATGTGCACAGCAATCCGCAGACCGGTTTCGTCCTATTGGGACTCTTCAGTACGGCGCCGCTATGCACAAACACACCCTGCCCAACGGTCTCCCTATGAATAACTGCGATAGTCATCCATAAGGGAGAGCCAAAATCACGCCATCTAGAACGTAAATTGTTGAACAGCTGCCGACTAATACACCCGCTCAAACAACTACACCTCGAGCAAATACTCCGCCAGGCATTGAATTACAGAACGGGCCTACGTCGGCAGAATGTACATTAGGATGCACACAAGAGGCCTACCCCAGCAAAGCTGGCCTTGAAAGCCTCCATACGTGCCCCATCGTACCACAGTGAACCAGGTTCACTATTCAAGCTAGAAGCCTGCATGTGTGCATGTGTGCATCCTAATGTACATTCTGCCGACGTAGGCCCGTTCTGTAATTCAATGCCTGGCGGAGTATTTGCTCGAGGTGTAGTTGTTTGAGCGGGTGTATTAGTCGGCAGCTGTTCAACAATTTACGTTCTAGATGGCGTGATTTTGGCTCTCCCTTATGGATGACTATCGCAGTTATTCATAGGGAGACCGTTGGGCAGGGTGTGTTTGTGCATAGCGGCGCCGTACTGAAGAGTCCCAATAGGACGAAACCGGTCTGCGGATTGCTGTGCACATTCACACCATGCAGGCTTCTAGCTTGAATAGTGAACCTGGTTCACTGTGGTACGATGGGGCACGTATGGAGGCTTTCAAGGCCAGCTTTGCTGGGGTAGGCCTCTTGTGTGCATCCTAATGTACATTCTGCCGACGTAGGCCCGTTCTGTAATTCAATGCCTGGCGGAGTATTTGCTCGAGGTGTAGTTGTTTGAGCGGGTGTATTAGTCGGCAGCTGTTCAACAATTTACGTTCTAGATGGCGTGATTTTGGCTCTCCCTTATGGATGACTATCGCAGTTATTCATAGGGAGACCGTTGGGCAGGGTGTGTTTGTGCATAGCGGCGCCGTACTGAAGAGTCCCAATAGGACGAAACCGGTCTGCGGATTGCTGTGCACATTCACACCATGCAGGCTTCTATTTCATGGTGAATAAATCTAAGATGGCGCCATAAGAAAAAATGAACCTGATGATGATTCTGAAGAAACGAAACGTAGTAGGTACTTTCTGCTACCACAAATGGAAAGAGGATGAAAAGTCGTCCCAAGAAAGTTTTTGCAGATTAAGATTGAATGCCAAATAAGGAAAATATGAACACAAATGTAAAAGCCAAAATTTTAATTTTTTTCGATTATCTCAAAAACAAAAAGAGATAATCAACTTCTGCAAACGTGCTTCTTTATGCTTGAATAGTCGCAACTTTTCTCCCATTTAACCGAACCTACAGTGCCCGTCTAAAGTCCGTTCCCCCCCTACTAATTTTTGAACCACTTGAGGTACATCCATGAAATTCGGTACAAGGTAGTCACAGGTCACAAGATACTTTTTGACGTAACAATGACAGCTGCCAGTCTCAAGAGGGCGGTTAGGCGCCATTTTGAAAAAATATTTTAAATGGGAAGGACGGTCATGTGACACCTCGTTTTAAAGGCCTTATCGAGTGCAATATCATACTAAAATATGGCGTCGATACCTGAAAACGTTACAAAATGGTGGCTAATCAAATTTCTAAATAACCACTAATGCTGCTCTCAATCACGTTTGTATTAGAAACAAAATTCGTTGTCGCGGTAACATCTTGTTTTCTACTTGTCAAATGTGGCATGTTTAGTTCCTTCATTTAGGAAAAGTGTGACCATGGCTCGTAGCTTAGACGATAAATTTGAAGCGGTTTTGATTTTTGGAGAAGCTGGAAGAAATTACCATCTAGCGGTAGTTTTTCCTTAATAAACTCTCTTTTCTCCTCTTATTGGTCGACTTCATTAAGAGATTTCACTACAAATTAGAATAAAATTTCGTTAGAAAAATGTTAAAATTTAAAAATTGAACAAAAGACATCGACGCCATGTTTTAGTATGATATTGCACTCGATAAGACCTTTAAAACGAGGTGTCACATGACCCTGCCTCCCATTTAAAATTTTGTTCAAAATGGCGCCCGACCGCCATCTTGAGACTGACAGCTGTCATTGTTACGTTAAAAAATATATTGTGACCTGTGATTACCTTGTGCAGAATTTCATTGATGTACCTCAAATAGTTCAAAAATTAGTAGGGGGGGAACGGACTTTAGACGGGCACTGTATATCTATTAAGATTAAAAAGATAGCCATGTTAGCAATACATAAAAAAATCACCCTGTATATTGGAGCTCCAAAAAAATTGATCGTATAGACAAGTACATATAGATATTTAAGTTTTGTAAAAAATACACGGAATAATAAAAGAATACAACTATCTTCTCTTCCTCCAACATCTTCTTCTACTTATCAACCCTTATATCGAGTATACTATAAAGTTCAAGCATGGCTAGGCCATCAACTGGATCCAGATGACTGGGGTTGGAAATTAATAGATAATACTTTGGAGCCAATTCAAACTTTACTCCCACCTGCTCCAGAAAAACTTCTTAACACCATTGCAATTGCAAAAATGGCTGTAGTGCAAACTGTGGCTGTAAAAAAGTTGGATTATTTTGTTCACCAGTATGTACCAATTATCAAGGCCAATCTTGCTCCAATGTTGAATCAAATACAACAGATGAGGATTTTTATGACATCGATGAGGAGATAACTGATGCATCTTTCTTAGAACAATTTACAGATATCCAGCAAGAAGAAGAAGAAGAAGAAGAAAAAGAAGAAACCGAAGAAGACATTACTGTTGAAGTAGCATTCGAAGATTATCAGTCAGACTCAAATTCTCCCGAAGTCAACAATAATTTGTGCCACTTTAATCATTTCCAATAGTACCATTTTTTAGTTAATAGAATATTGAGTAGCTTTGCCAAAAAGAAAAGGCGCGGATAGATGCGAAAATTTTAGAACTATCAGTTTAACTTCCCATGCGTCAAAAATTTTAACTAGAATTGTGCAAAGAAGGATGGAGAAAAAGGCGGAAGAAATATTAGGAGAAGATCAGTTCGGATTTAGACGAAATAGACGAACGCGCGAGGCCATTCTAGCTTTACGAGTAATTATAGAAAAAACGATAGAAAAGAGAAAGAGCGTCTATATAGGATTTGTAGATTTAGAAAAAGCCTTCGACAACGTAAAATGGGGGAAGATGTTCAAAGTGCTGAGAAAGGTAGGGATGAAATACAGGGACAGAAGAATAATACATAATCTCTACAAAGAGCAAAAGGCAGTTATAGAATGTGAGCAGGAACAAAGGGAAGTAGATATCCGGAAGGGAGTGAGACAGGGATGTGCATTGTCACCTCTAGTTTTCAACTTATATATCGAAGATGCGATTAATATTGTTAAGGAAAGAACAGCCTCAGGGATCAATGTACAGGGCCAAACTATTAACATGCTCAGATTTGCGGATGATATAGCAGTGTTAGCATCTAGCAAAGAACAATTAGGAGCGGCTTTGAATGAAATGGAAGCAGTTTTGACACAGGGCTTCGGCATGAAAATCAATAAAAAGAAAACTAAAATTTTGGTATGTAGGGGATGTGAAAATAGAACTAAAATGGAAATACAAATTGGAAATGAGAAGATAGAGGAGGTCGCGGATTTCTGCTACTTAGGAAGTAAAATAACTCAAGACGGTAGGAGCACTAAAGATATAAAACAAAGAATGGCGCAGGGCCGAGTTGCGTTTAACAAAAAGAAACAACTGTTATGCTCGAGAACGGTTAATATAGAGACTAGGAAGAGACTCTTAACGTCGTATGTATGGAGTACGGCATTATACGGGTGCGAAACTTGGACAATAGGAGAAGCGGATAGAAAAAGAGTAGAAGCGTTTGAAATGTGGTGCTACAGACGCATGATGAAGATACCGTGGATAGATAAGGTTAGCAATAGGGAAGTATTAGAAAGAGTTGGGGAAAAGCGAAAGGTATGGAAAACAATAAAGAGTAGGAGAGATAGGATGGTAGGACACCTTCTAAGACACGAAGGAATAGTTCGTGACATACTAGAGTCAGAGATAGGAATAAAAAGAGGTAGGGGTAGGCCTAGATTAGACTACTGCTCTCAAATAGTTAGGGATGTAGGATGTTCTACTTTTAGGGAAATGCGTAGGTTAGCTCAGGATAGAAAAGAATGGAGGTACGCGTCCAACCAGTCTTCGGACTGAGAACCTTATGATGATGAGAATATTATTTAATAAAACTAAACCACAATACATCTTGGAGTATGCCTACCGGGGAAACCACGTTAAAAAAATGCGCCAAGTACACTACCGCAGAGGTGGTGCGGAAATGTGTGCATATTATGTAGAATACAACTTCTTCAACTTTTGGATTCGCGATATCTCAGGAATGGTGATTTGTAAAAAAAGTATAAGAACAATTTTTGTAGATAATTGCATGATCTACAAATTTTGTCTGACCTATTTTTATGATAACACCGTTTACAAGAAAAATGCAAGAAACCGATATTTTTGACCTTTGATCCTGAATAACTTTTTTAGCGGGCGTAGGATCGGTGGGGACTTTTGATATTTTATTTGTAATAGTGTACCTAAAACCTGTACCAATATTTAGCTCTATGCGAATTATTGCAAATTAAAATGTCTATATTGACCGGACTAATTTGCAAAACCAAAATATAAACAATATTTTGTCTTTGGTGGTAAAGTAGAGAAATCGAGAAAATGCTATAAGATAAAAATTCTCAAATTTTAAGGTCCAACTATGAATTCTTAATAAGTTAACCCCACATGCCAAAAGACAGTGACGTGTTGAGTTTAATTACTGTGTTTTGGCGTGTAGGGTTAACTTATTAAGAATTTATAGTGAATTTACATCAAAGTTCTTGATCCAACTACTGTATGTTTAAGGTCCAATCTTAAATTATTCTAGCTGATATAATTACTCAAAATTACCTGGTGGACCATATAAAAGGCATCCTTTAGGAGGAGTTATACCAACTCTCATAAATAACTCTGGGTTTAATAAAGGTAATTCAATAACTTCTCTGAGCTCTCGGATTTGTTCAGATAAACCACCAATTGCGGAATATGTTACATCCCCAGGATCTTCATGACTCATGTTGTACACCAAAGGATCTACTTCTCTGGGTAAATATCTCATTATTGTTAGTGTTGTCATATCCAAAGCAACTCTAGTTCCTGCTTTAAGCTTTGTTTTGTCTAGCTGCCTGCGACAGCCGACAACATATCGAGGCCCATTTGTAGCTTTCACTATAACTATAAAGGTACCTAAATTAATAACATCAAATGCTAAATGTCAAACGTTCTTACATTTTTCTTCTGTCAATTGTTTTAAAACTTCGCCCACAATTTGACCAACACTTTGCAAAGCTTTTAAATCATTTTCTGACTTATCATACTGTTTAGTCAAATCTTTTAACTGTTCTCGCACTAGAATAAAAATCACAAGTGAAGAAATTTTATATTTTGAAATTTTATAAATTCATACACTAAATTCTTACTTTCTTTCAGGCGAGATTCAACTTCTTTATGTTCTAATAACTTTTTACGATAGTCTTGCAGAGGTTTTTCACGATCAGTATCAATAATTCCAGAAGCCATTTCGCCAGCTTTATTATAAGTTTTAACTTATAAACTCAGAATGACAAAACTCAAGATGACTAGCACTTCGCTTGTCAACTTGGAAAAATGAGGTTATTTTTGATTCCCCACCACCGTACCACCGATTTTAAATAGTAATTAATAACAGTTATGTGGTAGTGGGGACATAATAAAATGACTTGGAAATAGTTGCCGCCATACTTGGCTCAATTACATGGATTTCTTTCTATACAGTGCCCGTCTAAAGTCCGTTCCCCCCCTACTAATTTTTGAACCATTTGAGGTGCATCCATGAAATTCAGTTCAAGGTTGTTACAGGTCACAATATATTTTTTGACGTAACAATGGCAGCTGTCAGTCTCAAGATGGCGGTCGAGCGCCATTTTGAAACAAAATTTTAAATGGGAGGGAGGGTCATGTGACACCTCGTTTTAAAGGTCTTATCGAGTGCAATATCATACTAAAATATGGCGTCGATGTCTTTTGTTAAATTTTTAAATTTTAACATTTTTCTAACGAAATTTTATTCTAATTTGTAGTGAAATTTCTTAATGAAGTCGACCAATAAGAGGAGAAAAGAGAGGTTATTAAGGAAAAACTACCGCTAGATGGTAATTTCTTCCAGCTTCTCCAAAAATCAAAACCGCTTCAAATTTATCGTCTAAGCTACGAGCCATGGTCACACTTTTCCTAAATGAAGGAACTAAACATGCCACATTTGACAAGTAGAAAACATGTTGTTGCCGCGACAACGAATTTTGTTTCTCATACAAACGTGATTGAGAGCAACATTCATGGTTATTTAGAAATTTGATTAGCCACCATTTTGTAACGTTTTCAGGTATCGACGCCATATTTTAGTATGATATTGCACTCGATAAGACCTTTAAAACGAGGTGTCACATGATCCTCCTTCCAATTTAAAATATTTTTTCAAAATTGCGCCCGACCGCCATCTTGACACTGACAGCTGTCATTAATGCGTCAAAAAATATCTTGTGACCTGTGACAACCTTGAACCGAATTTCATGGATGTACCTCAAATGGTTCAAAAATTAGTAGGGGGGGAACGGACTTTAGACGGGCACTGTATAGTGTCTAGTGGAAATTACTAAAGTGTTGTGATGTTCGCGTTTGTCATTTGTTTGATGTATGATATTTGGGACAGAAAATATTTAAAAATTAGACACAACCAGTGCAAGTTTTATTAATTTTATTCAATTCGTGGTGTTGATGGAGATTGGAGATTGATTTGATTACAAAAAGCATACGTGGCAGATGTATGGGGGAATGTTTGCCCAAGTGTTTTGTGGTGTAGGTACTATAAAAGTTGCAGTGCAGGAACTTTAAAAATAATGCGCAAATAATACAAAAGAATAAAATCATTCAAATCTCAGTTTCACTGCTTTGAATAAACATAATATTCTGATTTTAAATTACTTGAAAAAGACTGTTCATTGAACTGAACCGCAGTGTACTCAACTAGTGTATTTTTGGTTGCATAACCAATCTTTAGAAATGCACGTTGGGTTGTCTAGTTCGTTTCATTAAATAGATAGATGCAGATGACTTCACTTAAAGGTTTTTTCCTAATAAAAAAAGAAATGGGATTTTCACAAGAAGGTTTGCCAAAATATAAGAGAAATACAAAAGGTTTTCCCGTCGAGCAGTGAGATATCAGTGAGATATGGTGAGATATGGGTCTAGTTGTTTTATAATGTAAATTATTATTTGCTGTCCCATTGGTGAATACTGAATCTCGTCAGTAATTTTGTTATGTTAGTTAGTCTTTGTTATTGTATTCTCCGTTGTTAGGAAGTCCGGTAAATCATAATTTAGAATCTCTAATTTATTTCAATAGGTTACTTTCGGGACATACTATATACTTATAAAGTTGTGCTCACTGGAATGCAGACGTAAGCAAACCTGTGAAAGACGGTAGCGTAGGGGAAGACGAGGGGGAAGGTTAGTTAGGCAAAGGGCAGGGTGTTTAGCAATTGAGAGAGGTAGTCGCTTTTTAAAATCGTTTACACCAATAAAATAATTATAAATTTATTTTAATATAAATACCAGTGCAAATCGAAGTGTAACGCGGAAAACGCCAAATTTATATTTACTTCGTCAAGAAATCGTGTATGTGGGGTAACGTATTGTAGGTACGTTTCGTTCGTTCGCTAGAATGAAAAGGGCCCTGAGCCGTATAAAAGTCTTGCACTATTTGTACCAAAGACTTCTAGAATGGACCTGATGTCCTTATGCAACAGCTGATTTTGTTTTGAAGTTTATACGTTCATAGGCCAGCGGGTCGCGGGTAGCGTTGTTTGTTATTAAATTCAAGCAACGGACCAGACAAATGTTCCGCGATATTCCGTTTCCGCGGCGGCACCTGTTTACTACACAACTGGTCGGCTGCTTTGTTTTGCCTTTTCCACACATAAACGCTTAGACTGTGAGTATTCTCCCTGCTTCAGCCGAAAATGTAAATAGCTAAGTCGCCTCTACAAGTCTTTGATTTGTACCTAGTTTCTGAAAAGAACCGGTGGTAACGAGTATGGCGTAATACTTATACTTGGGCCGCCCAACAGACGGAGTGATCACCCTGTAAGCATGAGCTCAAGACGGGACCACTATCAATTTAGGACGACAAAACAGCAGTGATGCGCTTTCTTTAGACCCAACGAAGTCGCATCCTCCAATTCGGTCGTCAGATATTAATATTGGCCCTGCTAGAGCACGTTCTTGCAGGGTGATCACTCCGTCTGTTGGGCGGCCCAAGTATAGTGCTTTCGTCTCGCGATCCAGTGCGCTTGGGTTCGAATCCAACCTCGACTATTTCCTTTTTTGTTGTATTCTAACATGTATTTTTTACATAAAAAATCGGTCAGGTTATCGTCAATCGAGCGAGTCTGTGTCATTTGATATAAAAAATATAATATATTATGTAGATAGTAGACCTTTATTCATTATCTCTTGGAAACTAAAAACTAGTGCTGGCAGCAAAAATCGATTTTTCGATTAATCGATTAATCGATTTTCGATTAATCGCGATTTTGGGTACAATAGAAAACCGATTAATCGACTTTTAAAGTCGACTTTAAAAATCGATTTCGAAAGTCGACTTAAAAATCGATTTCTAAAGTCGACTTTAAAAATCGATTCCAAAAGTCGACTTTAAAAATCGACTTTCAAATCGATTTTAAAAATCGACTTTGAAATCGATTTTAAAAATCGAATTCTAAGGTCGACTTTAAAAATCGACTTTGAAATCGATTTTTAAGTCGTTTTTAATGTTGACTGAAAACCGATTTTCAAAATATGGTTAGTTTTTTTAAAATAAATTATTAGTTATTTAACGAACAACTTCATTTGGATATTTCATATGTGATATGTGTTGACCACATGTGCCATCTGCAAGTGGTAGTGAAAACTATACTTTTTGAGCGACACTAATAGCCATTGGATGGACCGTCTAATGTATATTTAGCCAAGGCTGTTGCTGATTTTATCACTATTTGTTCGCGTCTCCGATTTCGGCAAAATCCTAAAACATTTTGGTCATCATTCGCTTTTATGATTATAAATATAGTAAAATTCAGATAGAAGTATATTCAGAAATTAATGTATTGCTCCTATCCTTGAGTAATTTTAAGACCTAAGAAAGGAATTACGTCCTGGCCTGGTATACACAGTGATTTTCTAATACTAGATACCAACATGCAAGGTAGCCTCTACGCCAACATGTACAGACATACTTTAGTTACCTTTTTGCACTCTGGATCAATCAAATGGGATCCATCTATCCTTCTCACGAGTTCTACATTAATACGCATGCTCAAGCAGCTTCCCATGTTCCCGATGCTGAAAGAGAAATATGGCGAGTGTTTTGTTTCGGGCCGTCAAAACAAGTCTTGTTTGCTATGGTTTTCAGTCAAAAACTGCTAAATAGAACGGAATATCCATGCGACAAATACAAAAGTGTCAGTTTCTCATTATTTTTCGTTATTAATTGCTCAGTGATGTGTTTTATCCCTGTTTTGCTTTTAAAATAATTTAACCTCAAATACGGCTGAATTAAGAAAAGAAAAAGGGCAACCTCCGTCTCGCACATGCGCTCTTTATGTAACTCGTGACAGTGATAGCTACATACAAGTTTCCACGATAGAACGAAACAAAAACAATAAAGTATTTTGCACTTCCTGGCGTGTCCCATGATATAGGGAATATACGGCACGTTGGTATCTAGTATTAGAAAATCACTGGGTATACAGGTGTCCAGACAAGAATGGGCCAAACTTCAAATCTAGTTTAATTGGGTCAAAAGAAACTGATCTGAACCAATTTATCTTAGTACAATTTTGCTTCCTTAAAAAGTTAAGGGACTTCGAAGAACAATTTTTTATTTTACCTTTTCATAACTTTCCGACGCGCACTGCTTCATGTTCTGCATGTTTGGTGCCTACTACGGTTAATGTGCTTAAAATGGAGGTCGAATTCATACGAGACCTTAATAGTAGCTACCGGTTGCATACAATACGCATGCGCACGCATTTTGGAAGTGTAAAAAAAACTAAAACTGAGA
Source organism: Xestobium rufovillosum (assembly GCA_963966045.1). Lineage (NCBI taxonomy): Eukaryota > Metazoa > Arthropoda > Insecta > Coleoptera > Ptinidae > Xestobium > Xestobium rufovillosum. The sequence continues at coordinate 14,978,446 of OZ014498.1, forward strand.
GAAGGCATTTTAAACAAAGCCCTTACTTGCCCTTTCGCACCAGACACACGCATACTTTGGCAAAAAGATGATGTAGAAACAAACAAAAGATGCGGGTCCCGTGCGGGATCAGAACTCGTCTAGCCGTAGGAGACCAACACGGCAGTTCTGTACGATACCCGAACACCCACCGAGACCGTTGCCGATGTGTTCCAAGAACGAATTATGTACTTAAACGTTATATACTGATATAGTGTAATGGTCACGCCGCATGCGTATTGTATGCAACCGGTAGCTACTATTAGTGTCTAATGAATTCATAATGAGCGTCGTCGATATGCCAAAGTAGCATTAAGAGCCCGACACACATAGGAATTTTGGGAGCACGGTAGACGTTCGCCTGTTGGTAAATATTTCAAAAACTATAAATGATTTTAAGTTGTTTTTCTCTGTAAACAGATCTTAAAATACAAATCTACTATTGCTATTTTGAAATTTGTTAAAAAATATGAAAACAATAAATGAATGAGCATGTTATATGTGGGCGAAAAACTGCTTTTTATAGAACCTAATAAAACTTTCCTTAATTAGTGGTACTGGACCGTTCGAACAACTACTCCTCGGGCAAATACTCCGCCAGGCATTGAATTATAGAACTAAATCCAGATTTTTTGTACTTCGAGACGTTTCAGACTGCTACCCCACGTAAGGTGGCTTTGAAACAATCCTAATTTGACTCCATGCACGTACGTGCTTTTAAGCAGGTCTTTGTTCAAATATTGCATGTTTTGAATGTGTATGGAAAACCGCAGACCAACTGGTTTGGTCCTTCTGGGACTCATCAGTACGGTGCTCTCCCCTACACACTCAAACCATGCAATTTTAATCTTGCTATATATGCTGCCGCGCTCTGGACAGATATCAGCAAGTGACAACTACCTACTTTGAGTAATTATCTAGTATTAATTAATGGTACTGGACCGTTCGAACAACTACTCCTCGGGCAAATACTCCGCCAGGCATTGAATTATAGAACTAAATCCAGATTTCTTGTACTACGAGACGTTTCAGACTGCTACCCCATCTAGTTGGCTTTGAAACAATCCTAATTTGTCTCCATGTACGTACGTGCTTTTAAGCAGGTCTTTGTTCAAATATTGCATGTTTTGAATGTGTATGGAAAACCGTCTCGTAGTACAAAAAATCTGGATTTAGTTCTATAATTCAATGCCTGGCGGGGTATTTGCCCGAGGAGTAGTTGTTCGAACGGTCCAGTACCACTAATTAATACTAGATAATTACTCAAAGTAGTTGTCACTTGCTGATATCTGTCCAGAGCGCGGCAGCATATGTATATAGCAAGATTAAAATTGCATGGTTTGAGTGTGTAGGAGAGAACACCGTACTGATGAGTCCCAGAAGGACGAAACTAGTTGGTCTGCGGTTTTCCATACACATTCAAAACATGCAATATTTGAACAAAAACTTTCCTGAAAGGAAAATTTCAGAATCTGGTTAATAGCAATAGTAGACTGAACCTCTGTCTTGTAAGAACACATAAAATTTTCAATTTCGACCGAAAATCAAAAAGTTATTAGTAAACAGTGATACCCTTGCATTTGAAGTTTTTCGTCGTAGCTCGTGCTCTCGCCTATCTTTCGACTACTGATCAAAGTCGCTCCGCTGTCAATCGATCCCGAAATAGGGAGTGCCCGCAATAAGTTCATTCTCAGTGTTAGCACAGGCTAGAAATAAATAATAAATAATAAATAAATATTTTTATTAGTCTGTGGTGTTAGCTTGGCCGACTAGTTCACTGCTTATCCAGATAATTTTTGACGTCCGCTCTAGGCCCGAACCCCTGAACCCCCCAATTCTTAATAAATTGGTGTGTCGGACTCTTAACTCCATAATGCATTTTTCTCTAAAATGACACGTTTTGGTGATTCGCAATAAGTATACCTTTTTTACAGTTAATCAAGTGTTCTTTCCATAAAACTAGTAATGTAGTAATTGTTTTTGAATTTGTACCCACCAGCAACATTGATAAAAACTAAAGATGTAGTGTGAAAGTTGGCGCCTTCTACAGTTTACTCAAAAATAACTGCATATTATTGTTCAACTACACAAAAAACCTTCCTATACCGAGTTTCACTAAAATAACTGCAAAAGTGCACCAGAAATAATGAAAACATGAAATAAAAAATTGTTCTTCATTCTTCAAAGGCCCATAACTTTTAAGGAAGCAGATGTACTAAGATAAATTGGGTGAGATCAGTTTCATTCCAAGGAAACTGGATTTGTAGTTTGGCCCATTCTTTACTGGAGACCCTGGATACCGTCACTCTTGTCGTGTTAACTTTATATTCAAATTCGGTTTTCAAACCAAATTTTAAAGCCCATTTTAGCATAGACTATAAAAGTCTGTTCTAAAATCGACTTTAAAAATTGATTCTAAAAATCGATTCCAAAATCGACTGTAAAAATCGGTTCCAAAATCGACTTTAAAAATCGAATCCGAAATCGACTTTCAAAATCGACTTTAAAAATCGATTCCAAAATCGACTTTCAAAATCGACTTTCAAAATCGATTTCTCTCTATTGTCGATTATTCGATTTTTTCCAAAATCGATTTTCTCAAAAATCGATTAATCGATTTTACATTTCTGTCGATTTTGCCAGCACTACTAAAAACCTGCAGTCTGCTCTATCGCTTGGTATCGGTTAACCAGTTAGCCTTAGGACTGTGACATGGCTCAGGGCAGTTTCCATTCTCGCCATTCGTGCAAGGGCTACTCTCATGAATGGAAGTTTGGAACGCGAGTATTGCTTTAGCAGACCGCCACAGCATGCGTACGGCAACGGGCGTATTTTCCAAAGACGTCTAGAATGGACCTACCGTCCTTATGCAACAGCTGAGTTTGTTTTGAAGCCTACACGTCCGTAGGCCAGCGGGTTGCGGGGATCGTTGTTTGTTATTATATTCAAGATTCAAGCAACGGACCAAGCGAATTGTTCCGCGATATTCTGTTTCCGCGGCGGCACCTGTTCACTACACAACTGGTCGGCTGTTTTGTTTTGCCTTTTCCACACACAAACGCTTAGACTGTGAATATTCACCCTGCTTCAATCGAAAATGTAAATAGCTTAGTCCCCTCTATAAGTCTTTGGTATTTTCTGCTTATACAGGGTAGTCCACTACGCGCGCGTCGGTCAATAGTCGCTAAACCGTTGAACTTATGGGAAATTTTTTTAAATAAAACTTGTAAGGTTCCATCTTTGCTGCAACTGAAAATTATTTTCAATTATACAGGTTGTCCCATTTCTTCTGCGAAGTGCCTAACTCTGTTTTTTTTTAATGGAACACCCTGTATTTGATCGCATTTTGGAGTTCTTTGTTGAATTTAAGTGACACTTTGTTAACCGTACATTGGGTCTAAGTCTTACGGCTTCGGCGTTATGTGACGTTAAAAATAGTCATTTTTCAAGTTTCGCCATTTATAACTTTTAAAAGGTTCGAGAGAAAGAAAAATGACGATTTTTAACGTCACATAACGCCGAAGCCGTAAGACTTAGACCCAATGTACGGTTAACAAAGTGGCACTTAAATTCAACAAAGAACTCCAAAATGCGATCAAATACAGGGTGTTCCATTTAAAAAAAACAGAGTTAGGCACTGCGCAGAAGAAATGGGATAACCTGTATAATTGAAAATAATTTTCAGTTGCAGCAAAGATGGAACCTTACAAGTTTTATTTAAAAAAAATTCCCATAAGTTCAACGGTTTAGCGACTATTGACCGACGCGCGCGTAGTGGACTACCCTGTATAGTGTATACTATTTTCGTAAGCGTTCTTGCCAGCATTTATGTTCGTGGCTCAATGGTCGATGTGTCAGCCTCCCAACCCGCAACGTTTAGGGTTCGCACCTCGCGGTAGTTCTTTTTTGTTTTGATGATTTCACTTTTTTCTTTTGACCAAAAAATTGGTTCTGGTCCAAAAGGGCAGCTAGGAGATCGCGTTCACGCGAGACAGACATCCACACATTGCGGGCGTACCCCGAACGCCGCAGGAAGATTTGTGATAGGGCACTGGCTAAGCGCTTTATCATGTGGTATGTGCTGTGGCTGTCTGCTAAAGCAATATTCGCGTTTGGAACACGAGTCGCAGGTAGGGTTGCCAGATGAGATTCGCGCCTTTTCGGGAGGGATAAAATAAAATCCGGGATTTTTGAACGAAATCCGGGATTTAAAATTAAATTTACAATGTTAGCTTAATAAATCTTTATTCACGTATTAACAACAGAAATGTATGTTTCTTAATGCATTTAAAATAAAAATAAATTTTTATTCGAACAAACATGTTTACGTTAAAGCTCTAAAAGATAGAGAGTGACTACTGCTCCGTCCGACCGTCATCTAAAATTTTGTTCGAGCACGGTCGGGCATGCGCATTGCGGAATGTCAACATATTTTGCATTTTGGAAGTGTAAAGAAACTAAAGCTGAGAAAACGCATTTTTGAAACACACCATTTAGCTGTCCTCGCACCAGGCACACGCATTTTTTGGAAAAAAGATGATGTAGAAACAAGCAAAATAAATCAACCTGTACGGGAGCAGAACTCATCCAACCCTAGGAGAACAAAACGGCAATTCTGTACGATACTCGCACACCCTCCGAAACCGATGGCGGTGCTTGCCAATAATGAATTACGAGAGTTGAATCGAATTCTGTTCTGTGTTCAGATTAGAAAATACAAGTGTCAATGCGACCCCGCATCGCAGCTTACTAAACGAGGTTAGGCGTTAGGCGGTTAGGTAGTTGATTCCGGGATTAAGTTGGAACATTCCGGCATCCGGGATAATTTTTGTATTCCGGGAAATTCCCGGTCATATGACAACCCTAGTCGCAGGGGAGTGTTTTAAGTCATTTCCCTGAATTTCCCGTTCACCCGTTCCACAGGAAATTCCATTTAATTTGTGGTTTATAGTTCATTCTTTGGTTTTCGCCTCGGTTTTCGCTTAAGCCTCACTACACAGAGTACGGATCTGCAACATATTATTGTTAATTACGCTGATAGTGGATTTAATATATGGGCTGCTTCAAAAATGCATGTCAAAAATTCTGGCGCGCATTCCTGGCGTGAAAATAAGAATTGTTTTTTATATGAACGTGGGTCCAGAAATGTTTTGTTTTCAAAATACAGGGTGTTGAATGTTTACCAAAAAATTTATATTGTATTAATTTGCAGCTAAACGGTTTTTTAGATTGTTACTACTTCCTTCTATTGTGGCGCGCACCTTCTCTTGATCAGACAAAGGCGAGATAAGGGGAATCACTCGAAAACGGAATTACAATAAATCGAGATTTACTCCTTCTGCTATCGTTAGTTGGACCCTTTTCCTCCTTGTGTTCTATATATATATGTTCTATATATATAAAAAAATGTTTCTACCTACCTATGTATGTCCGTTATAGACTCCGAAACGGCTGGACCGATGTTGATGAAGTTTTCAGGCAATCTTCAGATTAGCCCAGCGGGTGTTCCTGTGAAGTTTGGTAGCGATCGGATCAACAGAATTTTTTTATACGTTTATGTGAAGCCGGGGCGGGTCGCTATAATTTATGAAGTGACAATTGACAGCAAACGTCATTCGCAGTTTATCAAATTTCAAACTATTTTACCACAATTATTTCTTCTGAGGCAGCAACGCGCCGGGTACCAGTTAGTTATCAAATAATAACAAAGCATGATTTTTACGAATTATTTATTTAGGTTGCCTTATCGTGTAATATTTTTCAAAATCTTTTCAAAATAATAATCAGATCTAAGTAATATGTTACAAAGAAATTTATCTACAGTGATATGTCTTCTTATTAAATCTATACCATAGTTTAAAAAATGTATAGTTCCGACATTCGCCCATTACCGCCAAGTAATGATTAATGAAATGGCCATAAGTATGGAATGAAGCTTGAGTGAAGTGAAGTCACGTGGCAGACAAGGTTCTGAAGCTGGAATAGTAGGAGGTAGAAAGAGCGTGATCGAGCCCCACGCGAGTGACGGAGCTATATATTTCTTTAAGCTATGCCTATATCTACTTATAAGTTAATAAAATGCAATAGAGCTGTAAATTAAGAATAAGTACACAATATTAGTCGCACTATTAATTCTAAAATAATTTATTTCTGGTGTTCAAAAAACCTTTTATTTGCTGCATAAGTATTAACGCAACACTACAGTCAACAAGAAGTACCTATGGAATAAGTTAATGAATGAATTCAGTGAAAATTGTTGCAAAATTCTCGGACACGTAGTTTCCTTGTTTAAAACAAGCACCTATATTTTAAAAAATTAAAATTAGGAATTATTTTATTAAGAGCAACATTCTTTGTGAATGTGATTCAAACATTTGGTTCCTTTGGCTTGTATTATTTACCGACAATCGATGGGAAATATTTCAAATATTGAACAGTTGCTTTTTCCCATTGAAATGTAAGCAAAGCAACTGGAATGGCTACGGCAGATATATCAATACGGCAGGCGCTGAAGCTAGAAAAGAACAGATAATCGTAGGCGTATCTATTTCAGTCCCTCTCGCATTTCACCATCAGTGTCCACTGACAGCTGACAGTTAGTGTTTTTTCAGCTAATGTGATTTGTTTATGTTTGGTATTATAAGTACGTTTAATTTAATTTTTATTTGAAGAACTACACGAAATTCAAATAGGTAATAAACATAATCGTAAGTAAATGTTTTGCAATTGTAATTTATTTTCAAGAATAAAACATCCGAAAATTGATTTTTATACGTGTAAGTATTAGCGTTGATTGAATTCAATCAACGGTATTATATAGTACAATATTAATTAAATTTGTTTGCATAGCTCTCTTACTTTCCAAGATTCGATAAAAATGTAGCATTAGATATAAATCAGTTCCCGATCGTGCGTTACCTGTAAAATTCTAATAATACCTGAGACGAGTGAGACGTATGATGACCTTTTCACGCACTAGAAAAGGATGGATACCCCTTCGCGTAGCGGGTTGCATAAAATCGACAGGCGTCACTTTTATAACGTGCAGCCACCATTCCAGTTCCCCTGGATGTAGTTCAATGCTTTTTCCATATTGTGTGTCTACGTTAGTCATCAAATAAGAAACATTTGCTATTTGGCAAACTTCACATGTGTATGGCCGGCTTTAGACGTGTATAAGTCGTAGTCACACGGTGTAATCCCGTCAGTTCATTAAATGCCTGAACCGTTGGCAGGTTTTCAGGGAAACAATTTTTGTTTAACCATATTTTTGAGGTTTCGTTGATCAGGTCAGGTTCAGATCAGGTCAGGTGGTATTTAGTAAAACTAAAGAATTTCTTATCAATTTCGTTTGTCGAATTTTTAAAGATTAGGTACATCATCTGTCTAGGCATTTCATGAACTGACGGGTTTCGTTATGTGACCACAACATTTATATAATGTACTTTTAACAAAGGAAATCGCCGTGTCCAAGAGTTTCTCTTTCTTTTTGGAGATTAATTACATACTCTGCTGGGGGTGATAGTCTTCCCTGTTTTTTATAAATAAATACATAGATGTAAATTTTAAGGCATTGTTCTTGCTTGCATATATCTAGGTTGAACAGGAGGATCTAGTATAATTTTTTTCATTATTAGATACCCAATCGCGCCACAAATAATTTGTCCAACAGCTACCAAAATAATAACTGCCCACGCAGGAATTGCCGAGTCTCCTAGAAACAAAGAAAATGCATTTTGATTAGGTAATAAAAATTTCTTGGTATAAGTACTCATATACAACAGGTGACCCATCTAAGCGCTTGTCTTCTGTTACACCTTTAGATATTGTGCATTAGAGACAAATTTCATATGAGAGACTCCCCTTAATTTTTGATTCTGTTATATAAAATTATTTTCCCATTTAATCTGCACAGTACCTAACTTTCTTCTTTTAAACGAACAACCTGTATTTGATAGCATTTTTGGAATCCTTAAATGACTTTACTGGTAAAGTCGTACAAAGTAGTTTTTACCTAAAATTCATATTTCTAGCGTTAACAGCATTTTGTTGATGATTTTGACAGATGTGGAGGGATTTTGAAAATTAAATATGTAGGTAGGTATCTTGGGATTGAATAAAGTTGTAGTGATAATATTTTGGTGAAAAGAAAACAATATCTAGGAGAAGTTGCCGCTTTTCAAGTAAAAACCGCCCTCAAATACCTAAACTCTATCTCTAATTAATGCAAAATAGAGAGAGAATCTATACCTAATAATAGAAAACAACTGTAATATAAAAACTATACGGTTCCATCAAAAAATAAAGTTATGAGGTGTTGAAATATTTTAATTTGGTCAAGTGACTGCTCATACCATGTGTAATATTTTTGACTTTTGCGACTGGAACGGTAAATCTGAAATGTTACTTTTATCTCATCAAAATTCCATCGCTACAGCCTTGTTTAATCCGAAGCTATTTAATTTTTAATATTCCTCTATTCATCTATCAAAATCTTTATAAAATTGTAACATCAAAAATATTAAGTAGTTAACTTAGGTATGGATATGGAATCCAAAAATGCAATGGAGTCGTTACACAATTTCTAAAAATCATATTTCCCCGAAGATTGTCGTAAATATTTGATCCGTATTTTTTTATTTTTCTCACAGCGAACGTTTTAGGCATCTAAACCAGCATCCAAGTTAAGACGCTGGCTCTTTAAGCCTTTTAAATGATGACGTATCCGCGGCAATGCCGAGAATTGTCGATATTAGCCGGAAAGTACAACCGTTGTTTGTCAAACGCTTCAAACGTTAATAAACAATCATGGCAGTCTAGTCGTTTGACAGATAGTGTCCAGTGTTGTTTTTCAGTTTGTCTAGTTCCCAAATAAATGAAGCACTCGCCGTTTCGTTTTAATATTTTTCATTTCAGCACTGAGATAGTTCAAATTGGATAAATATAGTACTTAATTGTCAATCATTTCACTACTAACTACCGGTAAATTGTCTGAATCAACTTTAACGAAACCTTGCTCTATTTTCCGTACACAAATATACTATGTAATTGACACAATAAATAGGAATAAAAACACATAAATAAACGACAGAGAACTATTTATACACCCAATACAAATAAAAACAATCAATTTCCAAATGTCAAATTCTGATTATTCAACATTATTGCTCCCTACTTTACCGACTCAAACTCCACGTAACGTTAAGCTCTCTAGGAATCAAAACACCAATCCAGATGACCAATTACAAGCGCTTCTAAGCTAATGACGTAACCGGGGCAGCACGTGTTTCTGTTTAATTCTCCGAAGGCGCGCTTCGTGCTAAAATCGTCATTGTTTAAATTTTGGGTTATTGGTGAGTAAATAAATGTAACACCTAGTTACTTATTTCTATCAAAATTATTTCGATTTTCTATTTAGTGCAACGACCCCATTGAATTATACAGAGGGTTCCATTAAAAAATTTATGGAGATAGGCTCCGCGTAGAATAAATGAGGGCAGCCTGTACAAGTAAAAATAATATTGTGTAACGAAGAGTCAAAATCGAGGTAAAAATTCAATGGGGGTCTCCCATATAACATTTTTCTCTAAAATGCGTAATAAAGGTGGAACATAAGAAATACTCTTAGGTGGCTCACCTTGTATACCGGGTGTCCGATTAAGGTTGGCGACCGGCTATATATCGGAAATTAGTCACCCGATAGCTTTTAGAAAAATAAAATTAATAAAAGTGGCCACGAAAAATTCCACAAAATATTGTTTCAATTTTCGCCACTAGGGGGGGGGGGGTAGAGTTTTAAAAGAAAATAGAAAGTTGGCATTTTCTTCGAAACTTTTCAAATGCAAAAGGGTAGGTATCCGTTAGATTTTTAATTACTAATGTAGACTAATTTTAGTTTACCACCTAACAAATTTCTGTTTGGATACTGGAGTTGGAATCTACAATCTTGCTATCTTGCAACCTGTATTATTAGTGTTTAGTTTACTATTTTGTACAAACTTCAATTCATTGCTCAGAGGTAACTTGTAGCATAATTTTCAGTCGATACGAGACTAATTAACTGATTAATGAAACTTATAAATTATTTTTCAGACTTACTGTAATATGTTCTCGTCAAAGTTTTTCTTCCTCGGAGAATTTTGCGTCTGGCATCTACTTCTGTTGTTAGTAAAGCCACTAGCACTAGAACAAATTGATAATTAAATTCCAAATTTCCGTATATTTTACGTTTACGCACCCAAAAGGACTGCCAAAGTCTTTAAAGAACGAGTCGGAGCATTCATTTTATTTCTTGGTTACTTATAGAAAATATTGAACAAGTTCAGGTGAGCACACTTTTCGACGCACTGTTCTTATGTAGGTTTAGGTACATTTATCTTTCTTTATCTTGAGCCAATATTTATTTAATGTTGTTATGAGTAAAGGGAAATGACATCATTAATTTTGTGGAAATTAAATTAGCCAATATCACTGACACTAAGTAGAGCGTTTGATGAAACTTTGTGTCATCATTATCATAAAGTTTTCAGTCCGAAGACTGGTTGGCCGCGTGCCTCCATCTTTTCCTATCCTGAGCTAACCTTCGCATTTCCCTAAAAGTAGAACATTCTACATCCCTAACTATTTGAGAGCAGTAGTCTAATCTAGGCCCATCCCTACCTCTTTTTATTCCTATCTCCGATTCTAGTATGTCTCGAACTATTTCTTCGTGTCTCGGAAGGCGTTCTACCATCCTATCTCTCCTGTTCTTTATGTCTCTCATACATTTCGCTTTTCAATTTCTGTCCATGGTATCTTCATTGTGCGTCTGTAGCACCACATTTAAAACTATTCCCCTATTGTCCAAGTTTCGCAACCGTACAAAGCTGTACTCCATACGTACGTCTTTAAGAGTCTCTTCCGAATTTCTACATTAACGGTTCCTGAGTATAACTGTTGTTTCTTTTTGTTAAATGCAACTCGACCCTGAGCTATTTTTTGTTTTGTATCTTTAGCGTTCCTACCATCTTGAGTTATTTGATGACTTGACTTCCCAAATAGCAGAAATCCACGATTTCCTCTATCTTCTAATTTCCTATTTGCATTTCATTTTTAGTCCTATTTTCACGTCCCCTACAACATACCAAAATGGTGGGCTTCTGTTTATTGATTTTTATGCCGTAGCCCATTGTCAAAACTGCTTCCATTTCGTTCCTAATTATTCTTCTTTGCTGGATGCTAACACTGCTATATCATCCGCGAATTTGGGTATGTTAATAGTTTGGAACTGTACATTAGTCCCTGAATATTAATCGCATCTTCGATATAACTTATACGTTGCAAACTAGAGGTGGCAACGCACATCCCTGCCTCACTCCCTTCCGGATATCTATACTTCTCTTCGTTTCTGCTGAAATTCTATAACTGCCGTTTGGTCTTTTTACAGATTGTGTATTATTATTTTGTCCCTATATTTCATCCTTACCTATCTTTCTGAGCACTTCGAACATCTTCCCCTATTTTACTCGATCGAAGGCTTTTTCTAAATTTACAAATCCTATAAAGGCGTTTTTTCCCTTTTCTATTGTTTTTCTATAATTACTGGTAAAGCTAGAATGGTCTTGCGCGTTCCTCTATTTCGTCTAAATCCGAATTGATTTTCTCCTATACTTGGGCCGCCGAACAGACGGAGTGATCACCCTGCAAGAACGTGCTCTAGCGGGGCCAATATTAATATCTGACGACCGAATTGGAGTGATGCGACTTCGTTGGGTCTAAAGAAAACGCATCACTGCGGTTCGGTTGTCCTAAATTGATAGTGGTCCCGCCTAGAGCACTTTCTTGCAGGGTGATCACTCCGTCTGTTAAGTATAATATTTCTTCCGCCCTTTTCTCCACCCTTTTTTGCACAATTGTAGTTAAAATTTTTGACTCGTGGCAAGTTTAACTGATAGTTCTATAATTTTCGCACTTATCCGAGTATTTCCATTTTGGCAAAGCACTATGATGTTCCTTTTGTAATCTTCTGGAATTTCACCGGTCTCGTATATATGGCTAACTAGTTCAAATAAACGCTCTCTTAGCTCTTGACCTGCACACTTTAAAATTTCTGCCTGGTGCTTTATTGTTTTTTAAACTTTCTAATGCTAGCTCAAATTCTTCCCTTATTATAGGACAGCATGGGTTATCCCCCTAACCCATGCTGCACTGATTTCCTTTTCTAATATATCCCCTTGTTCTTGTCCTGAATATAAGATTCCCATCAAATATTCCTTCCACCTATCTGACTTTTCCTCTCTTCCTATTAGGTTGCCACCTGCCTTGCTTCTAATCTTATTGCTGCTAGATCCAATTTCTCTGAAATTTCCCCTAATTATTTTATACGCTTCGTCAGCTTTTCCTACTTCGAACTTATCTCCCACTTCTTTGCATTTATTATCAATCCACTGTTCTCTCGTTTTCCTACATTTCCGAATAATATCCCACTTGACCGCCTTATACCCTTTATTGTTAACCAGAGTTTTCTACTGTTATTCTGTTTGTGACCCAAAATACCTCTAGCTGCAGAATCTAAACTATAACCACTATGTTATTGTGATCACTGATCACTATCTTTATCTGTTCCTGGATAGCTTCTGTAGTCCCTTACTTGATTTCTAAATCTTTGCCTAACAAGAATATAATCTATTTGATATCTCTCTAGGTCCCTTGGCATCTTCCATGTATAGCGCCTCCTAACGTGATGTTGAAATATAGTGTTTGCTACGGTTAGGTTTTGTTTATAGCAAAAAATCTATCAATCTAACTTCCCTGTCATATTACCTAATCCAAAGTGACCGATTATTCCGTCTTCTCTCCATGTACTTACAACGGCATTAAAATCTCCTACAATTTTCACTCCCTTAACAAAATCTAGCACATATTCGATATCGCTATAAACTGCCTCATGCCTCTACAGCCTCATCACTATAATTAGATGTGGACATATACCTGTATTATTATCGTCTTTACAGAAATTTTATACATAACAATTCTTACTTCCGAATTTCGCCCTATCGACCCTGTGTGTTTTACCCTCAAATCTCCGCTCCAGAAGTCTCCAGCTTCTGGCCATCGCACCTCACTAATTAATATCTACCACGTCTCATGCTAACCTATCCATCTCAATTTTCAAATTTTCTAACTTTCTAACTTGTTTCATGTTCCTAACGTTCTCCGACTCGTGAAATGTTACGCTCATTATTGCTGATGACTCCCGCCGAAGCAGTCTCTGCCCGGATATCCGAATGTTGGACTATTTTATTTCCGGAATATTTTACTCCAGAAAGTGCCATTAAAAATTTTAGTACGCTGTTCTAGGGCGGTTTCCCGTTGCCTTCCACATCACATAGTGAGTATCACATTGCCATACCGACCCTACAGTCTGTGCCACTCTGATTACTGAAAGAGCTGCTGCCCTCTTTCAGGAACTTGTCTTCTCAATAAAAAGCCCCCAAGATGGTTAAGCGTATGGTTCGGCTCTTTAGATCACTGAAGCATACAAGCCATCCCACCCATTTCAGTACTAGATACTGGAACTACGTCAAGGTACAAGTCTGTTTGTGTGTGTCGTCGAAAATGATACAATAAATAAGCCAAGATCAAGAAAATAAAATCATTAAAACCTTTATCGGGCAGTAGTTAGAAAATGAGAGCCTCAGGCCACATCTGTTGCCAACCCAAAACTCCAGCAACCAAAATCCCTGTTAGTGTCTTCAGCAGCGGCAGCAGCCTCTGGTTCTGTTGCCAACTCCAAAACGCAAAAATCCCTGGTAATGTCTTCAGCAACGACATCTGCCATTGGTTGTGGCTCAGGCGCCTGCGCCGGGGCTTAAAAAGTGCGCGTGTTGCTCATTGCTGCGCAATGGAAGAATGTTCTGGAAATGCTGATGCAATAGTACGCAGATGTTGCAGAATTAATGTTTTTTCCCCTTCTACGCTGAAGGAGTCCTCGAGTAATGTCTTCAGCAACGACTTCTGCCTCTGGTGTCTTTGGGGCCTTTGGTTGTGGCTCAGGCGCCTGCGCCGGGGCTCTATGAGAGTGGGCGGGGCAACAGCCAATGATAGAGGTTGTGGGCGGCATCCAATGGGTGTGGTTGTGGGTGGTAAGGTTCAACTACTGCTAGATGCCTTTGGATGTGACCCAGGCGCCTGCGCCGGGGTTTTCGCAAACGTTCTGGAAATGACGCCGACCGGGAGTCGAACCCGGGTCCCCGCGCACCGGAGCCCTCGCTCCAACCAACTGAGCTAATCGGATGCCTACATGCCCGTCTTTTAAATCATCCATATATACTTAGGATTGTAAACAGAAGTTTCTCGGAAATTCCAATGGTTGCAATTGTTTATACTAAATAAATATTGATATCAAAGTTTAAGAAAAAAGCACGTTCGCCGCCGATAAGAGATGTTATAATTGTTTTTATTATGGGTAAAAAACCTTTCAACTCGCCGACAGGATTATGTTTGTTTAGGTTTGCTCCCACGTTCTATATATGCACATACTACGTTGTAGACACTACAAGGTGACCCGTTTATTTGTTTGTATTATTACAATAAAATAACATTCTAGAACATTCGTCAGTTTGTTTATTTTGATACGTACTATGTTTTGAAATTACTTGTTATCTTAATGCGTTTCGGACACGTGTGGGAACCATCTGGTGAGTGCTGGAAGTACTAATTGAGTGTCGGTAATATAGAACACATGTAGATTTCTGTTACACTTACTGGAAAGTGCAAATTGAATGTCGGTAATATAGAACGCATGTAGATTAGGGCCCACTGCACACACCCCTTGCCCCGCCCACTTAGGTCATGGAGGGTATCAAATTAACCAGCTCGATGAGACAAATAGGAATCTATAGTTATTCTCCTACTTCAGAATTCTCATCAGATGTCTGTCTGTCTGTCTGTCTGTCTGTGTCTGTCTGTCTGTCTGCCTGCCTGCCTGTCTGTCTATCTGTCTGTCTGTTACATCAGCCGTTCGTGTCAACAACAACATTCAATGCCAATGACGAAATTCGCATACCAATCCACCAACAAGACGTTTACGTACTGCCGCATCTAAGCTGCATCTACATAGAGGGGTTTTTCCTCTTTCTATTCTTGCTTGTGTCATCAGCCATGGTGTTTGCGGATAGAGCTGTCTGGGTCAACAGCTGTCTGGTGTCTACAGACAGCTTGTCATTCGCATACCAATCCACCAACAAGACGTTTACGTACTGCCGCATCTAAGCTGCATCTACATAGAGGGGTTTTACCTCTTTCTATTCTTGCTTGTGTCATCAGCCATGGTGTTTGCGAATAGAGCTGTCTGTGTCAACAGACAGCTGCGTCAACAGCTGTCTGGGTCAACAGCTGTCTGGTGTCAACAGACAGCTTGTCAAAAAAAATCACGCTTCTAGCATACATTTATTGGAAAGCACACAACAAATATTTCTAACATAATGGGGAGTATTATTCAGTAATCAATTCATTAGTTTAGTTAGTTCCCATGGAATACGGTAAATTATATAATATAATTTATTATATTAAAATACATTTTGTCAATTAAAATAATATAATACTGTTCATAATATGATATTATTATATTAAAATACATTTTATTCATTAAAATAATATAACAGTGTAATCAAACTCGTGACGATTAAAATACATTTTGTCAATTAAAATAATATAATACTGTTCATAATATGATTTGATAATATTATATTAAAATACATTTTATTCATTAAAATAATAAAATAGTGTAATCAAACTCGTGACGCTGCTTATACATCGTTGGCTGCAACAAGAGAAAAATCATAGTTACGAAATTATACTAGTAAACAAACAAACAAACAAACAAACAAACAAACAAACAAACAAACAAACAAACAAACAAAGAAACAAACAAACAAACGAACAAACAAACGGAGGGACAAACAAAGAAATAACTTCATTCATTATAAACAAACAAACAAACAAACAAACAGACAAACAAACAAACAAACGGACAAACAAACGGACAGACAAACAAACAAACAAACGGGCGGACAAACAAAGAAATAACTTCATTCATTATAAAAACAATTAATTTTCCACTACTAAAATTGTGAATCACAAAATCGGCACTTTTCCGTCACTAAAATTGTGAATCCAAAACTGGCACTTTTTATCTACTATCACTGCATATTAAAAAATCTAAATACTTTACTTACGATTTACAATATTGACCCAAATGACCACAAGTTCACTGCACGATTCCAACAAAATTATCTTGGTTTCTTTCTCCATGAATAGTCCAGAAAATAAAACATTTTCGGTTTCCGTTGCCATGTGCGATACATTTCCGCACATAATCATTTTGGGTTGGTTCTAAAGATATAAAATAGTTTACAATTATGGAACAGATACGTGAGCTTTTTAACTACATATAATGAAATTATTATGAATGAGTTTTAGTAACAGAATGCTTGAACAATAAAAGAAATGATTACTGCAAATGGACTTACTTTTAAATTTTCCGGTAAATTTTGGAGGATAAAATGGTACAATAAAATATCTCCAACATCATCTTGGCGAATTACAACATCCATATTGGGAAACTAACTTTTACCGCACCTATTCCGTGGGAACCAACTGAACTATTGAAGTGATTACTAAATAATAATTCTCGCAATTATATTCGTTCTATTTATCTCCCAGCTTTTGCCGAGCTTGCAAAATTTTGGTAACATGCAGAAGTTATCAAAAACAACAATCAATCGAGTGTTTATGTTTCTGGCGGTGGCCTTCAAACTTTTTATGTTCTAGAATGATTTTATTATAATAATACAAACAACAGGGTATAAAATAATCTCGATCATCTTGTAGAGTTTGCGACATATTAAGTGCACATGTACTTATTAGCATGCAGAATGTGGGAGTCAAACCAAACAAATATACATTTCCTGTCGGCAAAGTTGAAAGGTTTTTCTAGAACGTTCTTAGCTATTAATATTTCATCATAATAAAAACAATAAATCATAACATCTCTTATCGACTTCGAATCTATTGTTTCTTTCTCAAACTTTGATAACAATATTTATTTAGTGTAAACAATTACAAACGTTGGAATTTCCGAGAAAAAACATTAATTCTGCAACATCTGCGTACTATTGCATCAGCATTTCCAGAACATTCTTCCATTGCGCAACAATGAGCAACACGCGCACTTTTTAAGCCCCGGCGCAGGCGCCTGAGCCACAACCAATGGCAGATGTCGTTGCTGAAGACATTACCAGGGATTTTTGCGTTTTGGAGTTGGCAACAGAACCAGAGGCTGCTGCCGCTGCTGAAGACACTAACAGGGATTTTGGTTGCTGGAGTTTTGGGTTGGCAACAGATGTGGCCTGAGGCTTTCATTTTCTAACTACTTCGGGCGCACCAG
The DNA here is from genome assembly GCA_963966045.1 of Xestobium rufovillosum. Taxonomy (NCBI): domain Eukaryota; kingdom Metazoa; phylum Arthropoda; class Insecta; order Coleoptera; family Ptinidae; genus Xestobium; species Xestobium rufovillosum. Next base: position 14,995,892 of record OZ014498.1, read on the forward strand.
CTAAACCCTGGATGAAATCTTCTCGCTTGGTGTTGCGTGCTGGGTACTGAAAGAAGCCTAAAGCTAGGGACACATTTCTCTGACGTGTTGTGTTGTGACGCAACGTTGTATGGATCATACAGCATAAATCGCATGTAATTAAACGGGGCGCGTGCACATTCCTCTGACGCTACACCTTGTGTTGTGTTGTGACGCAACGCGATCCCTTCTTTCCAGATTTTCGTTGCATCGCGACACAACACATCAGAGCGTCAGGGAAGTGTGCACGGGTCATTTCGCTTAAAAAATATGGATGAAGCTGTCTTAATTGAAAAAGTTAGAAATTACGAAAGTTTATTCAACGTGAATTCGAAGAATTACCGCAATGAGTGTATGCGGCAAGAGGCGTGGGAGGAGATAGGCAGGGAAATGAATTCTACAGGTAAAGCAACAGCATTTTTACTTCACTTGTACTTACATACAGTGTGGAAAAAAGTATGGAAACAGTTCTATAAAAAGTTCCAGGTTAATCGGGGACGAAAACGCTCGGTGGGTACACACTGGAGCTTTTGAGAAATGGGGTAGCACTGGTTTATCAAACGTTGCGTCACAACACGACAGAAACATGTGCACACGGCGAGTCACAACACAACACGACACGACACAACACAACACATCAGAGAAATGTGTTCCCAGCTTAACAGAAGTCCTAACAATTGTTTAACACCACTGTATTTTAACATAAATCAGTTTGTTTAATGAGTTTATCTACGCCCGTGAGATAAGAACTTCTTATCCTATTCATTTTGCTTGAGATAAGGAGTTTATTACTGCACGCGTTTTTCTCAATAAGTCATGACAAACTTTAAATTATAATTACCGTTTATTTTCACTTTTTATGGGCGTAGATAAAAATATACAATATACAATTACAATATACGTGTGATAATGCTTTATTAACGTACTTTTGCGATTGCCCAACCCGTGTTACGCACTCGTGCAAATTTCGCATGCGTACGTTAATAAAGCTCATATCCCACTTAGGTATATCGTAAATAAGGATTTCCTACGATTGCTTCTAAAATAAAAGTGTGCTTTGCTCACGCGTTATACTTCATTTTTCGCACTTGATACATAAATAATTATTCTTAAACAAATTTATTAAAATGTTTATAGAGGAAATAAAAATAGTGCGATATCTTTTATTTGTAAGAAAATTGCTCCAAAATTAGACAAACTATTGTTTTTGTGTATTTTCGGGAAATCCAATAGCAGGAAGTTTCTTATAAATAAAAGATATCCTATTAGTTCTATTTACTATAATTTGTTAATGAAACTCATTAACGAAATTAATTTCGAATTTTAGAGGTGTTGAACACTCAGTGTGTTTAAAGATACCTCTATCAATATAAAAAATAAATAGAAAGTGGCGCGGCTTCGGCAGGGAATCGAACTCGAGCCGAAGGCAAGTAGCACACCACTGCACCATTTCATCCTTGCATTTATGTCTTTACCAGGCGGCTACTTGCTGCACTGACCAGGATTCATATCTTACATTTTTTATAATGGGTTCGTTGCTCTAAATAGAAAATCAATATAATTTTGTAAATAAGTAGCTAGGCGTTTGTTGGGCATCTGAGTTACATTTTTTATTTAATAGCCAATTGCCCAGAATTTGAAGGGTAACAATAATTGTTGGTTGACTCCTCCATCATAGCGGCTGCAGTAGCCTGCTAATCTTCCTTTAAATCTCGATCTATTTTACTAATAAATTCTTCCATTAATTCAGGATGGTACTGATAACTTTCTTGCTTGGTTGACTTAGCAGCACAATCTAAATTCTGCACCTTTGAGGAGACGTGAGTATTGATCATTATGTCATCCCCAATTGCTGGCATTCTTTTCAGTTTTCACATCTTGGACCATGCTCTTGATGAGTGCTGTAGGCCGGCCGAAACGTCTTCGAAGTGTGTTGACAATTTGCTCATAATTCTCTGGGTTTGGCAGCAATGGATAAACCAGTTCTTTTGCTTCACCCGGTAGATATTGTCTTAGTCGATCGATATTCTCCGCATTGCTGAATTGATATAGGTAACTTTGTTGTTTCTTCCAACCGAGATATAGAATTCTGCCATTCCATGGGATTACCAGAAACGCAGTTAAATCTTTTTGGAATGTCGTTCTGGTACTGGTCTGGTGTCGGAGCATGCGTTCGGAATGCTCGGGCAAAAGCTTCAACCAATCTGTCCTTCATTTAAAACCGACTCTTGACGGATGACTTCTTCTTATTTGGATGATGTTGATTCTAGCCACTGCCGAACAGCGTTATTCCTACTGATGTCTTCACCGATATTGGGACATTCTACTTCTGATTCAGCCAAACTTCAATCTTTGACCCTTCCAGTTCTATTTTCTTGTACAGAAGGTTCTTCTCAATTTCAGTCAGTTTTTTGCCATTTCATATTCAACTTTTAGCAGCTTCTTTTTTGCTGTTGAAGCAGCAGACAACTTGATGACACAGACTTCACTCTTGATAATGACGGCTCCTGAGTTATCTTTTTTGCACTTCTGTCATGTACCATTATGTCTTCGTTATCTTCTTTTCTTCGCTCTTCAACAGGAAATTCAACCTTCTTTTCCTTTCCCATTTTCTTGATACGTTCACTTTTTAAATGCACAAGTCTTCCGATCCGGCTCGAAGGACCACTTTGTTGATTGTGGTGAAGAATAACAACTTGTAACGTCAATTTAAACTTACTTAACAACACTAATTATTTATAAATTGGAAAATTTAAACTTTATTCTAAACTGAATGTGTGTACGATATTTACAACTAAAACTGATTTATGACCACGCAGTTTCCACGCCCTGTTCTCTGAACATAAGACTTGGGTATACATAGTGGTCAAATTCAGACTCAATTACCACTACAGGGAACGCCGTCTCACACCCCGTTCTCTAAAGAAAGTCTTGGCAATAGTGGTTTGAGTCGAATGACTGAATTGCTACGGCAGCTCCCTGCCTTTTATATTAAACTGGAAAGCCCCCCCATGTCAACGCCAATAAAGTATTGGGGAGCCAGGACGCACTCGAGAGCTGCAATGCAAAGCATATATCTGTATTATATTTTGATATTCGATTCGTGCTTTACTGGCTGATTTACTTTTTTGACCATTCATTATCTATAACGCATAACGCTGCACTTTAGTCGACTGGAACACAGGCAATGCAACGCACTTCACATTTTGTTATTCTTGCTTTCGCAAATTATTGTTTATAACAGTTCTAGTATGAAGGTTGATTTTAAACAGAGAGGTGGGTTTCCCCGGCTACGTTATCAGCTTAAAAGCGCATGTGATTGGTCGTCTGAACTGTTGCTCTGAAATCAAGGCTGATGAAGTTACGTGATTGTCGGTAAGGTAAGAAACAATAATGTTTAGTAGTTTCAAGTTTGTTTTTATTGTTGTCTATTTGTTGGTTAAGTATAGAATACGGTTCGCCATTCCGAGAACCGATTTTTGTAGCCTTCTGCGCATGTAGACAATTGTGTTGTTTTTCAGAAATGATTTTAATATTTTAAATTTGCTAGGAATCGAGATCTGACTTGAAATATATTAAGTGATAAATACTAACGGATAATTTTTAGTATTGAAAATACTTCTGGGCGCGTGTATATTATATGGGACTCATCTTACGAAAAATGTATCGACAGGCGACAGATTCTGTCGTAGTGCAGTGATATTCAGCAAATACTAAAATTTTAACTTTGAGTGATCCCAAAGTATAACCAGATGAAACTCTCACAGATGATTCTACAAGTCTTTTGGCACCTAAAAATGGAAATTACGACTTTTTTGGGTGGTAGTGAAAAAAATTAGGGGTGAAAAAGCAGTAAATCTATCCCACTGTGCGCCGGGAGACTCTCGGGCGTCTTACGCGAAAATTACAAGTCGTAGAACTTTGCGTTTTTTTTTAATTGTTGAAGAAATATTGACGTTTTTAATGGTGTAAATTTTGTGTAAATACAAGAAGCCAAACTAATTTTATTGCACCGTATCTAAAATATGTCGCCACATCGGTAACAATACGTTCCACTTTGAACCTGGATAACTTTTTTTTTCACGATATAGATTTTGTTTTTTCTTACATAGAAAACTTTCTTATGGTATAACGAAGTTATGATTTGGAATAATGTATGGTCGCGTTTCAAAAATAAGTCCGCTATAACACTTTCAATGCGCCGATGTCAAAAATTCACTTTCGGTGCACGGGACGAGCCGTGCAAGTGAAAAGGATAGACTATGGGAAATAACCGAGCACCAGAAAGAGACAGAACGCGGCCAAGTTACTCTCCAAAAGAACAGCGTTGTAATGCCACCTTTAAAATCTTCTTTCAATGCATTTTCAAAATGTAAATGAGGTAGGTACTTGTTTAGCGAAACTTTTACTGTTTATATCATCTGGGGAAGGATAATTTTTTTGCAAAATTTTCCCATACATTTTCTTAAAATTGCAGCAGCTCTGTGAAGAATTTGCAAATCTGATAATGTATCACCCGTTGTTTCCAGATTAAAATCAGACGATTCGTCTGTTGAGCTTGCGTCCTCACTTACATGCTTGATTTTTTTGTCAAAAGTTCTTTGCCAGAACACAACAAATCACCTGACCTGACCTGGTCTACGAATAAATTGAATAGAGCCTTTAAATCTTTTCGACAATTTCATTTTCAGTTTCGCGGATTGTATTGGGGATCTTTCTGCATTACTTAACATAGAATTATATTTTTGTGTTACTGCAGTTACTTAATGACAGCTTTTCTTTATTATCTAAGATGTGTTCTTGAATCCAAGAAGAAAATGTTGAAAACAAGCGATCGGTACTTTTTGTATTTCTGTCAGTTTTATTTTTGTGGGAATTTATATTTCTGGTTGATATGTACTCTGCGTAGCACAATTTGTGGTATTTTGCATCGTATACAAATAAGTCTTCATACAAAATCAGTCTAGAGATAATACGATTGTCATTTCTCTCTCTTGCAGCATTTTTTGCGAGTGGAATCACCCATGCCTATAGTAACAAGGGCAAACAATACATAATTAATCAAATAAAACATTTAGTACTACGATACCAGTTTGAATTGAAGTAAGTGATTTCCTTTTTCTTTTGCCAGATCCTCCACAAATTAAGGCAGTGGATAGTAGTCCGCAAGTTACGGAATCCCATCTTCAAGTGTACTTCAGTTCCGCAAGTTATGCGTTATACTTTCGTATAAGTACTTCGTTAGTTCAATCCCCACCCAGCAGCGTTTGTGGGTAGGTAGGTTATCGTAGAGAGCTAGTGGTTTGTTACTCTCGGGCCGGGTAGGATCGGCTCCCGTAAAGGTTATTTTAGTATTGAAAATACTTCTGGGCTCGTGTATATGGGACTCATCTTACGAAAAATGTATCGACACGCGACAGATTCTGTTGGTGTCGCGCGCAGTCGAGGCCGCTAATAAATTGGATGGAGAGCGCTAGCCAGATCGCCAGATGTAAACTATCTAAGGTACGGCGAGTGCGAGTACCGTTTAAGAGGGATATCGCGTTGCAATAAAAGTCCAAACTGTACAAAACTGATGCGTTCATATTTTGTTACGTATTGCGTCAGTTTGACTATGTGCCTTGTGCTTGTCACACATCATTTCTTTTATTGTATCAATAATATACCACCTTGTAACGGCACAGATCACTTTTGTTGGTCATCTTAGAAACCGAGCAGTTGTGTTGGTATTTTCAATACGCCTATGATACTTGTGTAAGATGCGAGGTCTGTGAATTTTTATTCGAAAGGTTAGGCAGTTCCAGTTGTTACTTGCTAGTCTTAACATTAACGAAAATTATCGACTACCACAGGGTAATTTATAATTTTACCGCAATTGAAGGGTCTGTTTTAAAAAAGCATTCTCTCAGATTTAGTTTTTTTTTACACTTCCAAAATGCCAAATATAGGTTACATTCTGTAATGCGCATGCGACCGGACTGTTCAGTAGTCGCTCCCATCATTATAATGGGGTTCAGAAATGCTGAATGTGAGGTTGGAGTAGACAGATGCTCTATTCAGTAGCTTTTTTTCTGTGACAATACAAATATAACAATGTAAACCAATTATAAACAAATTTATTATAACGGTGTTACCATTTATAACAGCAGCTAAAAATATTTTCATGGATGAGAGCATAAGTATTAGAGATTGCAAAACATAATATCACGATTACATTAAGAAGGTAAACCCGCACTAATGGAATCTTCAATACCACAGTGATTTGACCCTCGCAGTATTTTGAAATATCCATTATCACCCCAATCAGTGTTCCAAGAATTAGCTATTAACCAATAAGGCGTACCATTCTCAACGCCCCAACCAAGTATTTTGATAGCATGGCCTCCTAATGCGTTTCCCGAAACGTGCTGATAAACACCTGCAATAATTAAACAGATCAATATGAAATTAGTTTGTGAGACACAAACATAAGGATGGATCTTTTTGAATAGTTTAATAGAGTCCATTAGTTAGGTTATGTTACTCGTTTTGAGCTCTATCCTACTTCAAAATTCTTATTATGGAGCTCTTATGGGACTTAGACTTTAAACACTGATTATTTAAATTTAGTGAATTTCTTAATAGGGATTCTGCAAGTAACATATAGACTGCTCTTTCCATTTTTAAAAACAACTTAAAATACAACTTAATTTCAGAAATATTTGAAAACGGAGCACAGTACCTATTAGAAAAGAACATATAGTCTAAGAGCTGGCTGCATGTTATCTCATGTGATTTTGTCAAGGACATTTTCACGATCAGAAGAGGTTAATGGCGAAGGACGTCAAGAGAGTGAAAGTCTGGCTGCGCGCTGTGGGTGGATTCCTTTAGGCTAGAGTAGGTTAAGTTATGCCAAAACTGGAAGAATAATGTTATTTCAACAAGGCCAATAATTGTTTTATATTGTCGAAAGCCTTGAAATAAAATGTAAATCTGTGAAATTGCCAGATCGCTAGGACGGGGGTGAGGTATTGGCAAACCGGTGTAGTGTGTGTCAAAATGTGCGAAAATTAAGTTATATCAACAAAGCTGAAATATTTTTAATAGTGTAGTGTGATATGGGAGATTCCATAATGTGTAATGCCTTACTAAAATTCTGAGACGGACGCGGCACCAGACCACGAGAAAGGGCGCTCGTTGACTGAGAAACAGGAATGAGGAAGGTTTATTAAAAATTAATAACACTGAACAACAAATGCTTTCAGTTACAAAACAAAAATATAAATTTAATCGTCTTCATTGTTGAAGTCGTTGGATTCATTGTCCTGACGTTCGTCATCGTCACCTTCGTCATTGTCGTCACTTTCTATATCACTGTCTGGAAGAGAAATGAACACTTGTGAAGTTCACATGGCAAAATGGTTAGAAACAACTAGGTATTTTGTATAGATAAATAATAAATAAACTTACAAGCCTAGCAACACCAATGGCCCATTCAAAAAAAAATTCAAACGCTATGATGCTGCAAATTTGCCTTCGTGCAAGGATGAATTGTACCAGCAGTTGTTAAGGGCGCATTACATTACCAATTTATGGAGAAACGCACACATGAAAAATCCTACTCAATTGCTGCTTCAAGAATGCGGTTGGATAGAACGTAATGGACAATACGACTTTTTGTGGTTTAAAGGCGGCCAATTACCGACGCTCATATTATTTATCTGTATGGTTTCTAACCATTTTGCCATGTGAACTTCACAAGTGTTCATTTCTCTTCCAGATAGTGATATAGAAAGTGACGACAATGATGAAGGTGACGATGACGAACGTCAGGACAATGAAGCCAACGACTTCAACAATGAAAACAATTAAATTTATATTTTTGTTTTGTAACTGAAAGCATTTGTTGTTCAGTGTTATTAATTTTTAATAAACTTTCCTCATTCCTGTTTTTCAGTCAACGATGAGCGCCCTTTCTCGTGGTCTGGTGCCGCATCCGTCTCAGAATTTTAGTCTGGCATTACACATTATGGAATCTCCGATATCACAGTACACTATTAAAAATATTTCAGCTTTGTCGATATAACTTAATTTTCGCACATTTTGACACACACATATACCGGTTTGGCAATACCTCACCCCCGTCCTAGCGATCTGGCAATTTCACAGATTTACATTTTATTTCAGGACTTTCGACAATATAAAACAATTGGCCTTGTTGAAATAACTTTATTTTTCCAGTTTTCGCATAACCTAACCTACTCTAACCTAAAGGAATCCACCCACAGCGAGCAGCCAGACCTTCACTCTCTTGACGCCCTTCGCCATTAAACTCTTCCGAGCGTGAAAATGTCCTTGATGAAATCACATGAGATGACACGCAGTCAGCTCTCCGTCTAGTATGTCTTGTGTAGACCAGACCAGATTATTTTGACGTTTGCTGGACAAGGTTTGAGGTTAAGTTGGTTATTTTTCCGTCTTATTTATTGTTTAATCTTTATTTAATAGGTGGTTTAAGAATCTACTTGTATTTAAAAAGTGTATAATGGAAGAGAAAGTGTTAAAAATTAGTGTTGTTAACGACTTCTTTATGGACGATTTAAACCACCTGCTGTGTCCTTGGTTTAGTATAGTAAACCAAGTACTGTGCCGGTTCTAGCTCAGACATGCTCGCGCCGTAATTTGCAGTGGTTTGTTGAGTTTTAGTTTTAAACAAAATGACTGCATAAATAAATGTTTTTATAAGACAAACACCGAAAAAAAGCTTCATAGTAATCGCCTTATATTGATTTAATGTTAAGAAATCAGGATGAAAAGTTAAAATAGAATGTGAAGTGCAAGGTCATCCAAGATCCATCTAAAATGTATTGAAAAATTTTATCCAACTATTCTCTTAGGATAGCGTTTTAAATTTCGCGTTCTGATTTCGCCGTTACATTAATAGCAAACACAGGTCTTCACTTTACATAATGGCGTCCAAGTAACTTCTGTTTTTGAAAACTGTTTTCTGCAAATATAATTGTCGGGAGCCATTTTGATATAAAAAATTAACTGGCAAAATATCAAGTACACTTTCAAAATCATGAGCTTTAAATTCTCGGATTTCTTGAACATGCGTCATTTGACGGCAAAAATCAACCTTACTGATACAGGCCTGAATTTGGACGATGCCAAAAAGAAGGCCCTTAAGAAATAACATGGGAAAATGATCGGAAACCGGCATAGCTTATCTACTCATGACAGACTGTAGTAATTCACTCGGCAAGGGTTCTGAAATTTTTTGAGAGATGCAATATTTTTTGGTAGTTTGCTAACAAATTAAAAAACTTCAAATACTGATAAAAACATCCTCTCAAAAAGAGTAGTTTTACACTGACACATAATTAAATAAAAGTAGCATTATTTCAGTATCGCGCCAAAATCCTCTTAAGTCTTACAACTTTTGAAAGTGATGCAGGCACAAAGAAACAATTCTATTGACTTTACTACAGTATTGTACAATTTTGTAAATCAACAACAAAACCTACCACTTTTGTAACTCAATAAATCCGCATAAACAGTAAATGCTCCTTCCACAGGTCCATTGGTCATAATTTCCGTTTGGATCTGTTGAACATCACTGGAAACTGAGTACGATTTCTTGCCCATATGCCGATCTTTTGAGTAAGGAACATCGTAACCTTTTTCACAAGCCTTTGTGCATTTAGGGGTATGGTCTTCTTCGCCGTCACAGGACGGTCTTGAACCATTTACATGATGCTCACAAGGAGCAATTTCATATGGCCGACATCCCTGAAAATCACAATAAAATAATGGAATTAGTGGAAGTGAGGACATTTTCAGCAAAAAATATTTTAAATAAAATGTTTCATTTCATGTGAAGATTAAATTTTATTTAAACTGCTCTAGCTTAATTATTGTCTTTTGCACATGAATATTAAATAATAACGAGAAGTATGACTGGTATAGGTAAAAGGTAGCTGCTGAAAAAAAAACAATTTTGAAAAACAGTGGTCGTGTACATATTTAAAAAAATGTTTCGTGAAAAAATACAGACATGTTTTTTTTTCATTTAAATCACAAACAAGTAGGGTTGCCAGACGTCACGCATTAGGCGTGACTGCCACGCTTTGACACAAAGTCACGATTCACGCCTACCGTGTAAGCGTGTCACGCATTTTGGTTGTTCACCTCTCAACCTCCTGCTATGCCATTTGCTATGTCTTTTGGTTGCCGTTTAGTTTGTCTACCTGTTAATACGCAGTAGGTAGGTACGCCAATTACAGAACAAGCGATTCGCAGACATGCGCATTGCGCATACGCCTGGCTGCTGAAGTGGGGAAACTTAGGCGTTTATTTATATCCCAACTAGGTTTTGCCAATGCAATGTTTTAGCGTGCTATTATTCCCTTGTTTTCATTAGTAATCGCGGATTTTCCTTAAAGAAATACAGTGAAACCTCCCATAACGGACACCTCTGTTAACCGGATACCTCCGATAAACGGACACTTTTAGGGAACGAACTGTCGCTAATAGGGCTTTCTCTATTAAACGGACATCTCCGATAAACGGACACAAAATTGGTGACCATTGGTGACCGCTTAAGAGAGGTTTCACTGTACTTTCGTGACAGGCCACCAGACACAACACATGGAATGTAAAATTCTGTAAATTACAACAAGCTTTAGAAGAAAAAAGAAAAAGGATCCGCTTGGTTTCGAACAAAAACTCCCCGCGCATCTTCAAAGTGCTCGCGCCTTTCGATACTGCGCCAAGCCGGTTGCTTGCATGGCATGAAGTTTAACCGTCTATTAAAGCGCGTGAAAGTGGAAGTGACCTATGTGGCAAAACCTAGTTGGGATATAAATAAACGCGAAACTCAGCTACTGTCACCGTACCGCAGTATATTACCATTGAATATGTAGATAACATATCTATTATCTACATATTCAATGATATTACACAAAAAAAGAAAACTTCCTTGGCATGACACCAAGTTTTTGAAAAAACTGTTTTTGCAAACTCGAATTTCCAGCTTTCCATTTTAGGGCATTTGACCTTGAAAAGTACAAAATTTTCGCCCGCGGCGCGGCGCCTCTTTTGCGACTAGTGTTATCTTACTATCTAAATTTATGTCACGCTTTTCTGAATTAAAAATCTGACAACCCTACTAACAAGCTAGGTTAAAAACAAAATTAGCCTACACTCTGCATTTTGCTAGAATGAAATCTTTTACTACAAAATTCACTGCCGTCATGAAAAAAAACTGGTACAGGTCTATTACCAGAGTTTAAGAAAAAAAAGAAAAAAAAAAAGAAAAAACCGGTATTTCCATATTTTGTAAAAATGTTTAGAAGAAAGATCAATTTAAAGAAAATTAAATATGGCAAATGAAAAACTACATTTTATACGTATAGTAGGTACTATTTTTTCAGTTAAACGCCGATGAATATTCTATAATTTTTACAGAATAAATTCCTGTATGAAAATAAAGGGACGCAATTTTATGGATTTTGACAAGTCTATGGTATTTTACGAGGCATAATAACTTCAAAAAGTACGTACAATTCAATTCAAATAATTCAATTCAGTTTATATAATTCAATTCAATTCAGCCAATTCAATTCAAGTATAATTCAATTCAATTCACTCAATTCAATTTAGGCAATTCAATTCATATAATTCAATTCAATTCAGCCAATTCAACTCCATTCTAAAATAATTCAATATAATTCAAATGATTTGATCCAATTCAAGTACAAATTAAATTCAATTCGGACAATTCAAAAACTTCATTTCAATTCAGCCAATTCAATTCCAATTCAGAGAGAGTGTACAGACTGTCCTATTTTCGTTGTGATTTGGGGTTTCTCATAGCAGCAGCAGAGATAGAGCCTCGGGGTTTTCGCGAACCTCAGCTACTTTTTTGAGTATAATAGAAAGCTGAAACCAGAATTTGGATATCGTTTTAGTTTTCGAGAAAAAAAATAATGTTGATTTTTATCGTTTTTCGAAAACTCTCTCCAATTCTTTTTGTATTAAGCAGACTAAAACTGTTACGATTGACTCATATAGAACTTTTTCCAAGGAATTTAGTGGCATACGTAGTTTTTTCTAGGGAGCATATTTTTTGAGTTATGACATAAAGTCGAATTTTTTAAATGGAAATCATAGTAGGCTTTGCTCTAGTTCGAAAGGTCTTTTTTAAGCTATCAAAATACATATATATTTATATTGTTATTTCAAAACACGGCAACGATTTTGGTACTTTTTAAGTTTTAACTTTAGAAAATATAAGATAGGTAGGTACATACATCCAAGATACCTGTAGATTTTATGTTAACAACTGAATAATTATCTGTTGACATGTAGCTAGTTTTGTTAATAGATACTTAGTATACATATATGTATACATAATGGCACTTCAAAATTATCAAAATTTCGAAAAAATACGACATAATTGCTGTTTTCAATTAATGTTGCGAGAATGTAAATGAATCAATGGATCTATATCTCAACAGGTACACAAAAAATTCCTAGATACCCATTTCCAGTATAATACCTATCCATCGATTTATTAAATTTAGATACCCAGAAAGAAGACAACCAAGCAAAATGATGTTTTTGAAATTAAAATCAAATTTACGTAATTCACTATGGATCATTCAATAAACCTAGAAACAAAATTTATAATAAAGAAAATGGGGAAGAGGAAGAAATAAATGTTTTATTGTTGGTTGAGGCGACACCAAAAACTTCTTGTCGCGAAATCGAATCACAAGTTGGTGTTTCCAAAACATAAGTTCGAAAAATATTTAAAAAAGGCAAATATAGGCCATATAAAATTCAAATTATTCACCATCTCTTCCCGGGAGATCAAGAAGGAAGGCTTAATTTTTGTAGGTGGTGGTACTTAAATAAAATTCAAGAAAATTTAGAATTTGGGTGGTCTGTCATTTGGACAGATAAAACTCACATAAAAACCGTAGGATTATTTAATAGGCATAATGTGCGTCGCTGGTCTGATACAAATCAGCACCAAACTTTTGAACGTCAGAGGCAAGGATGTTTTGGATTTAACGTTTCGTGTTTTATTTTGGGTGGTCAACTAGCATACCAAATTTTTGATGGAAACTTAACGGGATTGAGATACATTAATTTACTGAATATTAACTCAGAGGTGATAATGGAAAATGTTCCGTTAATAAACATAAACAGGGTATATTTCCAACAAGATGGTGCCCCTGCACACAATTCTGCAATAGTTAGAAATTATTTAGAAAATCATTTTCCGGGTAGACGGTTGGGTACAAATGGACCTATATTGTGGCCTGCAAGATCACCGGATCTGAGTATATTAGACTTTTTTGTTTCGGCATTTTTAAAAGAAAAAATATACATACGAAGATACAACAATCAAGCCAAGCTAGCAGAGGCAACACATGTAGCTTTCCGATATTTGCAAGCCCATTCTATTTTTTAAATTAATGCCATCAATTTATTATCTAAAAGATGTAGATTTGTGTTGAAAAACATGGCAATCAATTTGAGCAGTTCCTATAATTTTGTTGTTTGATGTTTCTTCTGTTTTTGTTGCTTTTATTTCAGTTATTATTAAAAGTTGTTAACATAAAATAACAGGTATCTTGGATGCACCTACCTATCTTATATTTTCTAAAGGTAAGAAGTACCAAAATCGTTGCCGTTTTTTGAAATAACAATATAAAAGTATATATATATTTTGATAGCTTAAAAAAGCCCTTTCGAACTAGACCAAAGCCTACTATGATTTCCATTAAAAAAATTTAACTTTATGTCATAACTCAAAAAATACGCTCCCTAGAAAAAACTATGTACGCCACTGAATTCCTTGGAAAAAGTTCTATATGAGTCAATCGTAACAGTTTTAGCCTGCTTAGTACAAAAAGAATAGGAGAGAGTTTTCGAAAAACGATAAAAATCAACATTATTTTTTTTCTCGAAAACTAAAAACGATATCCAAATTATGGTTTGAGCTTTCTATTATACTCAAAAAAGTAGCTCAGGTTCGTGAAAACCCCGAGGCTCTATCTCTGCTGCTTCTATGAGAAACCCCCAAATCACAATGAAAATAGGACATCCTGTACAATGGTAGGTACGTATGCACTTCTATTTGATTGCTATTACACCAGATTTGATTATATTTTGCAAGTATTTCTAATAATCCGACGCACGACTGGAGTTTACTCCTTACAACGTTTATTTTAACTTCAATCACTTGATAATAGGGTACAAGCGAATGTCAGTTTTATACCCAAATGTGTATTTATCAGATGGTTTATGTTCGAAAATGTCCAACTACATCAAAATATAAATTGTTTATAAATTCAGTAATTAAGTGACAATCTGTTAAACGTCGATCCCACTGGCAACGAAATAAATACTTTTCTTGGTGTTCGAATAGGCGCTGGTTCACATTTCGACCCTAAGCAATATTTGGAGTATTTAATATTAGGTTTTTCCATATTATATAAAAAGATTCAACAAATTTAGGAACGAACAAACACTGCAAATGCTGACTTTACGTCAACTGTCATATCTACTCTATGTCACTCTATTTTCACTATTTCTATGCTCTATGCAGTCAGACATAAACTGCCGTATCCATAGATACGTACATAATTTTAATGTTACAGGTAACGTAACGCGTTACTTTTAGTTAACGCGAAATGTAACGCTTGACTTTACTACTCATAAAATTTCCGTACCGCGGGCTATAACTGAAAATCGATTCTTAAGAAGTAAACTCCAATAAAATAGGCTGAGTACCTAAAATGTATGCACTACCTGAAGCGATGCGTAACTTCCTCCTGAAACAATTCCCTTGCGAACCCAATAACTCCAAGCAGAACCAGGGAAGCCTCCATTGCAACCCATTCCACATGTCCAACAGCAAGATAGCAGATCATCAGCAGAAAATCTGAAGTGAGTTTTGCCTTGAGAATGTATGCATACTCTATCAGACATGGCTTCCACAGCACCGAATGCCTGTAAATTATATTTTAGATTTGTTTACATTATTGCAAAAATATACATTTACCCAACATGACCCACATGACCCTTGATCTCTAATCTCTTGCAATGTCGGACAGAAAGGCCACTGATCACGGGCATCAAAATTGTCCGGAACTATTATGCCTTCTAAATCGTGAATTAGAGGAGGTAGTTTGTGGAATTTATTATCAGGGTGAACTCCCATTAATCGTTTCAAATAGCTTAATTTTATGTCTTTGGCAAAGTTGCGTCCAGCTTTCCATGTTGTTGCATTCTCGTTAATAGATTTAATAAATTCATCAGACATAGGATCCTGTGCAGTTGCAATAGCAATAACAGCACAAACACATATCAAAATATACCTCATTGTGAGGCTAAAACAATTGCCAAGATTAGGTACATAATCATCTCATCTAGGTTAGCTAGATTAAATAGATCACTATCATACTTACTGCGGATTTATGAAAATTTACTGAACTATCCACTGTTTGCAATTTACTACTGACTTAGAGCAGTGTGCTACGCGTATATATTGTTTTATTTTATGTTGTGTATAAAACTGCTTTATTTTTATTTTGATAAGCAAAGCAACATCAAAACAAGGCAGTGACAGTGGTTAGAAAATAGAAATACATAATACATCCAGTGTTGCCGCGGCTGTCAAAATTAGTGTACTGAAAATTACAGAAAACTGTACTGTTTCGTGTGAAAATGTACTAAAAACACAAAATACCCAAATCAACTGCACTTTATAATTTAATTTTTGTGAGGAAAATATAAATATCCATTAATAAACAATATTAGTCTTCACTAAAGGTTTATTTATAAACAATCTGAAACAAAAAATAATATACACTATAAAACAAAAACAATAATAATTTATTCTTCTTAACTAAAAAACAACCAAAACATTAATGATTTAACAGCATAAAATTCAGAAAACGACAACATTTTGCTACATAAATAACAAGAAAACCAGAAATAAACGAGAAAACGAAGAGGCTACCAATAAAAACAAAATTTAGGTATGTTCAAAATTTAAAAATTGTACTAAAATAGTCATTGGAGTACTGCCGTACTGCATAAAAAGGAACTGTACTGCATTTAGTACAATTGTACTGCCCGCGGCAACACTGAATACATCCGACGCGACGGTCCGACGAACACTTGGAGAACCACAGACAGAAGGTAAAAGGACTACCAATGCCGTGATACGGTGGCGGCCTGCACTATGCCGTCCTTTCAGGGGTGCACACTAACTTGTTATGCGCCCAGCACAGATTAAAGACTGGCGCCCAGTTTCCCATTGTAGCGGCGGAAGGTTATCGTCGCGGAGCAATACTAGTTCACCTGGAGATAACCGAGGTCTGCGACGTATCTTACATTTCGAACGCTGTCGCATTTGATGGAGATATTCAACTGACCAGCCAGACAAGAAATGTTGCTTCAATTGATTGAGTGATTTGCAACTGCTCCAGATTTGTCTCGTTTATAGCGGTCAGCGCATCTCCAATCCAGGGGCGTTCCTAGCCCTCTGGCCGCCTGTGTGAACATTTAAGAAATCCGCTCCTAATCGAAAATTTTAAACAAATGAGTTTCTACATAATTCATTATGTTTTTGTTTTTCTATCGGTCATCTCCAGTTATCAGAGAATACAGTGCACAAGTAACTCCGTCATGCGTCAAATTTTCATTCTAAACAAAAGCACGTGTCATTTGACGTTTAGTCGTTTATCAGTTTTAATTACAACGTCTTGAGCTAATTTTTGCATTATAATTATAGAAGTTTTGCAGTGAAAACAACTTATTTTCAATTTGTGTGTTGGACTTGAAAAGTACTATAATTTTATTGCACAGGTTAGATTAAAACGTCAGGTAGCACATGGCTTTGTTTTGTTTGGAATGAAAATCTGACGTTTGTGACGCGCTACTTTAGTGGTGTATTGCCCCGTACAAAAAACAGGGTGCGTGGTCGCCACACGCGATAGAAGTGAAACTTCAACGTTGTAGAGGAATGAAAAATTTGTAGGGTAAACAGATGATTGGAGTGTATGCATTTATGAGTTTCAAATATATTTTTATTCATCAACTTCCATGTCTTCACTCAAATTTAAAACTGAAATGATAGGTCTATGATAACCAAAATAGGATACAAAAGTTCGAGATTGAAGTCTATCTAAATATCTACAAAATACTGCGTCAATCGTTGTTCCAGATCTTGTCGAAAGAGCACGAAGCATGAGAGAAAGCGTGGCTAAAGAGTGGGGCGTTCGATATTCCCTTTATCCTCTGCCCGTTTTCTCAGAGTGCTCCCCTCCATTCGTTTCACTTTTCGTGACGCTCGCATTTGCCAACACAGGAACTTACTCTACCGAGACAAAAGAAGTTTCACTTCAAAAAATGTTACGATGCACACAAACAGAAACATACCTTTTACAAACTACAAAATGCGAAGCTGAACGGCTGAGCCTGAATTCACGAACTGTCTCTTGGAAGTGTATAAACTAAACTGACTTAAATTTTATTTTACTGGGGTTTGGGGTAATTCGCCTCGCGACGTATCTTTGAAACCGGCGGCGGTGCGCCTGATAAAGCCATTGCCGCAATCCGCAAAGGTGCCGTCAAATCGCGGCGCACGGTGGATTCGTTTTGTTGTGCAAAGCAATGCCAGTATATTGTATATGGCAAAACTATTGACGGCGTAAGTTCCTGTTATTATTTCTGTTTCTTTATTAATTTTAATTTTGGTTGGCTACCGGCCCGGCCGCCTGCGTGTTTTGCACGCAATGTCCTTATGGTAGGAACGCCTAGGCTCCAATCAGGAAATGATCCGGAGTGAGGAAAGTTAGATCATAAGTTCAAAATGGCTTCCATTTCACATAATAAGGTTTTTAGCTGCTCAAATGTTAATGAAACATTTTCAGCAACACGGTGCAGAAGTAGGTAACTTAAAAGATTTTACTGCAGCTTCCTTCGAACGTTCGAACCCCCGAAATGTGGGTTTCTGGCTGGTATAAAATGCCAATTAATTTTATTGTTAGCAATAGCAATATTCTCTAGTATGGCGGACATAGACGTGGAATTACACAAAATTCGTATGCCTCCTTTAATTCTGGATTAGCCCCAATGAAGTTTGTTACGTTGTCGGAATATACATCAGGTGTCCCGCAATAAAAAATACATTATCTAGCTGTTCCAGAACGGCTTTATGCAGAGATTTGAAAAATGACGTTCAAAGGAAGAGGCATACAGTTGTATGAGCTCATTATCAGGGTTATTCATTCAAATTCAGAGATCAGAGGTTATTTCAGATCGGTATATGCGATTACTGAATTCCGCAGCTGTTATGCATAAGAACAGGGATACAGTTGTATAAGTTCATTTCAAGGTTATTCAAGTTCGGGGGTCAGAGGTCATTGAACTATTCCAGAAGGGCCTATAGCTTTATGCAAAGATTATTGAACAGTTAAATAAGGTAATTTTTTAAAACAACTCAATATATTGACTTGCAGTAACTCATTATATTGAGTTAACTAACTCATTAATTTCAGATATCAAAACTCATTTTATTGAGATGGAGAAACTCAATATAATGAGTTGTAACTCAATATAATGACTCGTCAAAAGAAAAGATTGGGTGACACCACGGAGCCTTCGTAGGTCTGAGAGTTTTAAGAATTTTGTCTTGTAGTTTTAATTAACTTAAGCGGTACTGTAGATACTGCCGTGGCCAAGTGCCCAAATTTATTTAAAAACCGAGGGTACGTGAGGTATGGGTGGGTTAGCGGTTTGTCGGCTCTGTTCCTTTTTATAGCCATTTTTCATTATTAAACTAAATAATAGTGCTTAATTTTCCTTTGATAATTTAATTCATATGTAGGTATAAAATTTCATAAGCCGTGATGTTATTGTCAGAATGACAACGAGAAAAGTTAGGCCTAAACCCTTGGTTTTTAACAACTGGGAATTCCGTTTTCTGTATTTTAAGTCTGTCACTGTTTGAACGGCAGATAATTTTTAGTTTTTTGTTTGGTGTAACATGTAACTTAGCAACAAACAAATTTGCAGGTTTGATTTCAGTAAAGTCCGTCAGACCAGTGCGTCGATGGAGTCCGTCGCCGTCGGTCCAATTGCGTCGGCGGGAAGTTCTTAAGAGTACGACAAAGCAGGTCAAAAGTTACACCTGCGGGGCATCGGGTCGGTGAGGTATCCGTTAGAAATCGGAGCAAACTATCAGCTGTGTTGCAACACCGTCGAGCTAAACACATTTATGGACACAAGAACAATGCACATTCAAAGCCCGCGCTTTCGGCACCTAGTGAATGTGACAACGCCGCTCTGATTTTACGCTCACTCGCTACGCGGCGGCAGCACATACCAAGGCATATTTTGCGTTTGCAGTGCTCTCGCTGTACCATGATTAAACCTTCATCCTAGTAAATTTAGCAACACGAAAGCCTGATTATGGTAGAAGAAAATATATTTTATGTCTCTATTGAAACAATTTTTCAAAAACTGTAAATCTCTTGGCACTATGCACGCGTGAAGTTGGTCAATTTCATGAGTGAACTGACACTTTCTAAGATAAAATTTTTAACTTTTCTTTCTACATATATACTTGGGCCGCCCAACAGACGGAGTGATCACCCTGCAAGAACGTGCTCTAGCGGGGCCAATATTAATTTATGACGACCGAATTGGAGTGATGCGACTTCGTTGGGTCTAAAGAAAGCGCATCACTGCGATTCTGTCGTCCTAAATTGATAGTGGTCCCGTCTAGAGCTCATGTTTGCAGGGTGATCACTCCGTCTGTTGGGCGGCCCAAGTATAGAAACATAAAATAAAGTTTCGTTTATAAACTGTCCAAAATTCAACACTTCAATTTTCACCGTTTAGAAATGAGCATAGTACTACGAAGTCAGTTTTCAGGTTCATTTTAAAGGGGTTTGTCGGACTCTTAAAAACCAGGGCTGTTAGTTTTATTCGTCAAATTGCCTGGCAACAAAATTTCGTTCAAAACAGAAATTTATCCGGCAAAATAAAAAGTACACGCCAAAATTACGTGTGAAAATAATAAAACATTTGGAAATTTAAATTTGCTTTAAATTTATTTCGAAACACAATTTGCATCAACGAATTGCATATTGTATAAATAAAATATAAGAATAGTTTTGTTCAGCATATAGGTACACAAAATAGGGCACTTTCACAAAGATATTAAATACTTAGTTTATAGGACTCAATCAAATATATAAAAATCCAATATCACCGCCATAGGAAAAATTAACTTGAAGACAGTTTTGTCGGAACGAAACGTTTCACACAAAATTTGATAATATCAGCTGGGAGAGCATAAAAAAGTGTTCCTTTTTTGGTTTTTCACTCAACATCAGATAATCGTTTTAGAGGTCAAAATTGAATTTTGGGTTTTTCAAAATAGCTAAAAATCTATTAGTGACATTTCAAATTTTAGCACACATTATTACTAAGCACCACCAAAAGAAAACCTTTTCCCCAGTCACCCATGTCATCCTACCTTAAATGGGATATTCTGTACTTGACGGTGCAACGAGGGTTTGGCCCATACAATTTTTCGAAATTTTAGAATTGCAAACGAAACTCTTGTATCCTGAATTTCCAAATGAAATTTTCACCACGATTTTGCAATAAGAAGATCAATTTCCTTAAGAGGAGAATGTGAAACATGTTTATTTTGTTTGGGCCGTAGAATTTTTGATGTAAATGACACCCTTATGCTTTGAATTTTGGCCGGAACTTTGATTCGAGCTTTGTACCGGCCAGATAATCTTTCTAAAATATATTCTAGTTTGGTCTCTGAACTTTTGAACGGTAAAACATTTTTTAAATTAAATAAATGGCACTCAAAATTAAGCAGTTAATTGACTGTTATGCTGTAGACGGTGTCTTAATTGATGAACAACACGTTATTATTGTTGCCAACCTCGTCTGTCTCGCTCGTGCACACTGATTGTTCCTAGGAACTAGGTGTTCGTTTCTCAAAGATTACACAAACAACTCCCGAAGTTTTTACCTGATATTTTGTACACTTAAACTTTTGTTTTGCAGATATGCCCTTTCATCCTACTTTGTAATGGACCCTACCCCACCCTTGCAAGTTTCTGCTCACCTGACTATCTACCTGTTCAGCGCTGATTAATTAACCTAATTAAAGTTTACCTAAATACCTGTCGAAGTGGCCACGTGATCGTCTATGACCTACGTTGTGTACTACCTATGCCATTACAGACCCCATTACTTTGATAAGAAAGAATCACAAGCGAGGATGTTAATCATAGACACAAGTAAAGTTGAAAAATCAAGATTTATTCATATCTTTGGCAGTATTATTCAATTATCGTTAATCATTTTCGTACAAAATCAGGTTGATTACCACCTGCAGTCATCATCAATAAAAAGTGTTTAATTATTCTCTATCGAGTTGTAAACGGTATTTATTATAATTTATTACTGACAACAATCAAACAGCTGTCATTAAAGTTTTGTTTCTTTTTGTTTGGTTTATGGGCGTTTCCTTAAACGGTTATCGCCTTTATAACGAATCAGAGATATAGGTTGGATTTAATCACTAGGATGTTTATTGTAGTGTTAATTCTAGATGGGTGCTCTGGGCTTTCCCACCATCCCGCCTACTGCATGGTTTATTTGGCTAAGGTACCCAGTGGGTTTCTTCTCGAATCTCACACAATAAACACCATACATGATAATAATTATTAATTATGCATTTGTTGAGCTAAGAGACTTGAAGTCAGTAATAAGTGCGACCAAATGGTCAGTTTAGAAGCCACGACGTTAAAGTACACTTTGTATTATACTGCAGTTACATTAAATATACAAAATAATATAATTGTATTCAGACATACCTGATATAATCACTTTACACTGATATTTATATTAAACTTAATATATTATTATTTTATTGTATTGGTGGAAACTAGCTGAAAGACGCGACTACTTCTCTCGAGGACCAAAACCTTCTGTCCCTTGCCTAACTAACTTTCCCCGCGTCTCCCTACACTGCCGTCTCGAGTCTCCCTCCTGAACCTACTTTTGTTTATGTCTGCAATCCAGTGAACGCAACTTTATAAGTATACAGTCTGTCCCGAAAGTAACCTATTGAAATAAAATACAGATTTTAACGTATAATTACTGCATTTCCTAATAATGGGGATTACAATAACAAAGACTAAAATTAGCTAACTTAATTACTGGAATGTCTTCAGTATTTACCAACGAGATAGCAGAGAATGATTTATATTTTTAAAACAACTGGAACAAGCACTCTCTGAGATCTCACAGCTTGAAGGGAAAACCTTTTGTATTTCTTTTATATTTTGGGAAAACCTCTTGGGAAAAACCCATTTATCTTTATTAGGAGAAAACCTTCAAGTGAAGTCATCAGTGTCTAAGAACCTAACCCTTTCTTTGCTTTCGGCTATCTATTTAACGAAACGAACTAGGCAACCCAACATGCATTCTTAAAGCTTGGTTATGCAACCAAACATACACCAGTTGAGTAGACTGCGATCCCTTTCAACTTTTTTGTAATTTCAGAAAAAATGCCTTATTTTCAAATTAAAATTCCAAAAAACTGTTGTAAGTGAAAAGATATTTTTTCTAAAATTACAAAAAACTGAGATCATCGCCCATATCTACACAACCAAAGGTTTAAGAGTGCAAAATTTCAGGCAGAAACTCTCAAAGATGTTTATGTAGTCCTTGAAAAACGAAAAGTTAATCTCGGGGGCGATCAATGTGCGTGAGCGAGACAGTTGAAACTTCGTAAACACCTTTAAATTGGGCCCACCTTCGATTTTTGCACCTCAAATCTGAAGGAGATCAAGGCCTATTACTTTTGGGTTGCACATAATCAGTGTTGCCAACTATAAAAATTCAGAATTCTCAAAACGTTACCTGAAAATTCACCAGATTTCTCCAAAACCAAGATCGAAATACACCAAAATACATTTGGACATTTTTTGTTGGAAAGGGATTTGTTTTTTGTTTTGAATGGTTTAAGAGCAACTTTTGCCAGAATAAACAAAAATTTAATAAAAACATTAAAAATAATAACACTATACATATATTGAAATAAACAAAACAAACAATATACATTTAACAGAAGAACAAAAAAAGATTTTTAGAACAAAATAGAAGTTATTCTCTTTAGCATTTAGATATAATGATATACGTACCTATCCGACAACTTTTCCCAATCGCTTTTATATTTCTGCGTGTATTGTGGAGGCACTAAACAAAATATTCTTTAAATATCGAGTTATTATAAATAACAAAACGTGGGTACCTACTTTTCAATAATTATGCACAAGCCCAACAAAACAACTTTTGCTATGTGCAATGCAGAATGCAGTCAAAAAACGAAAACGACAACAATAAGTTACCAATTTATTAGGTTAGGTATTGCTAATAAGTTGTCAGTGTCACTGACAACTAGCAAAACCATTACCAACTAAGCACTGACGAGTTATTGACGGACTTACAGACGGAGTGATCACCCTGCAAGAACGTGCTCTAGCGGGGCCAATAGTAATTTATGACGACCGAATTGGAGTGATGCGACTTCGTTGGGTCTAAAGAAAGCGCATCACTGCGGTTCGGTTGTTCTAAATTGGTAGTGGTCCCGCCTAGAGCACGTTCTTGAAGAGTGATCACTCCGTCTGTTCGGCGGCCCAAGTATAAAGAGCAAAATACTTACCAGCCAGTGACAACCATCGGTTATGGACAAAATACAAATACGTCACACATGAGTAAAGAGTTAACCAAAGAATTTAAAATATAAAACACACAAACATGGCAATTTTTTAAATTCTCCAGAATTCTCTGAACAAAATTAGAAATACACCAGCTTTGAGACACTCCTCAAACTCATCTTAAAATTCTCTTTGGCGTGCTGAAATTCTCTAGTTTTGGTGAAAAATTCACCAAGTTGGCAACACTGCACATAATGTGGTACGTATATTACGGATTCGAATAATAGGTAGTAAACGGGCAGATAAAACAAACATATAACAGAATGACAGTCGCTGGTTTTAGCATGCAATCGTGTAATAAACTGTAATAAATAAAGCAAGTAGGTAGGTACATACTTACATGGTATCGCCAACAGTTAAAATTTAAAATTTATGGACTTGTATCGACTGCAAGATA
Source organism: Xestobium rufovillosum (assembly GCA_963966045.1). Classification (NCBI taxonomy): domain Eukaryota; kingdom Metazoa; phylum Arthropoda; class Insecta; order Coleoptera; family Ptinidae; genus Xestobium; species Xestobium rufovillosum. The sequence continues at coordinate 15,020,129 of OZ014498.1, forward strand.
TCTATTACATACCTACATTCAATGAAACAAATGCATACGGAGGCACCTACTTCTTTATTACCACTCGTGCTTTATAGAGATTGGGCGATCACAAATTAAAATAAAAAAGTATTAAAAATGTTTTCTACATGTTGTTTGAAGCCCCATTTGCAGCACTACAAAATGTATCTTCTTCCGGCTTCAAGTTTCACTAAAAGCTAGTAAGAACAATCTCTGCCAAACTCTCACATTTAGTTGTTATTTGGTGTAATTTTGGTGTTTGTTTCAATTGATTTCTTTGCGACAATTGGAGAAGTTACTAAAAGTCAAATTACTTACTCAGCTAAGGATATCAAATGAGATGGAAATTTCCCGAATTCTAAACATTCCCCAAGAAGTGGAAATGTGCAGGTTCTTATCAATAATTGTATGTTCATTACCTAGTGTGATGTTTAGCGTTGCAAGCCGTTAATAATTATTAGTTTCAATTTTCAAACATGCAAAAAGAACTAGGTATCAATTTATCATAAAATGCATATTATACATAAGTTATATTGTCTAAGTAAATGAAAGTTGGTGTACTTGTTAGAAATCTTATTCATATTGCTAAAGCTCCACGTCACCTAGTGTGCAACTGTTTCTATCTTGTATTTCTCTAATCGTCTCTAATGTTAGCTATCTTTGTTTGCTTTGTTCCCGGCAACAGTCGAATTTTCACGTCGCCGTTTGCATTTTACGACTGCCAACTAATTGTCATGGCTTTTCGATTTTAATTTTGACATTTGATTTGTCAATGCAAATTTTCATGTATTTTATGTTTGACTGTAATTAGACGAGGGGTTCTTATTTTCTCGGAAAAATTTTTCCTTGGTGCGATGGCGAAGTTCAATCCTTTGGCAAGGACCTCCTTGGCTTCTCGTTGATGGTGACTGGCGAGAGGTTGATGACAATTCGTCCTTTATCCAGTCCTTGGCTCCTAGGTTGTTGTTTCTTTATCAGGTTCTCAAATTTTCTCTTCTGGATAGCTGCTGTCTTCCTGCTACCTTGTCCCGCCTTCTCCATGGTCAGTTGGTCTATGGTTTCCCAGGTGTCTCTATCTAGGTGAACGCTGAGAGCTCCGTGTGCATCATGTAAGTTCCTATCGTTCCTCTGCAGTTGGCGGCGGGTGTCGTGGATCCTTTCCCTTAGGAGTGCATTGGATGTCCTCTGGAGGATGACTGCTGCTGCCTTGGTCCTGATGTGGTGCTTCACTTTCAAGAACCCTGGAATCACGTCTCGGCATCGGCTCAGGAACGTCAACTGGTTGAGTAGGTTGTACTTCTTGGTCCGGTAGGTTTCCAGTTTCTTCGATAACTTGTAGATATCCTCCACGTAGAGGTGAATCAATTTTCTCTTAAGGCTTTCGTGGCCGTTGTCCATGGAATAATGGTTTCCGGGCTGGTTGCCACGTCCTCGTTGGTAATCTGTAATACTAAAATTAAAATGAACACTTGACGTTTCGACTCGCATATCGGAGTCTTCTTCAGAAGCTACTCTGAAACTGAAAATATATCGCAGGTGACTCTTTATACTCGTCGGTAATCACTGAAGCGCGACGTTTTCACGGAACAGTGATTTCCGAGTAACCGGTAGATCCATTCCTCCGTCTCTGTTGAAGTTGGGTGTCTTGAAGATCTCTACAGCCTCCCTGATCCGTCTGGGTCAGAAATTGGGAATCCTTGCTAGCGCCTTAGCATCCTGGAATCGAATCTCGTGTCCTGGCAAAGAGGAGTGTTCCGCAACTGCTGACTTGTCCGTCCGTTGGTTCCTGACGTCCCTCCTGTGCTCTTGTAGCCTTGTGCACTTCTGCTGATGTGTCTCTTCGTTTCTCCGATGTATTCCTTACCGCAGATACATGGGATGCTGTATACTCCTGGTCCTTGATGCTCCTTCTGCTCTCCTATTGTCCTAGGGAAACTTGCAGCAATCTTTCCAGGCGGATTGTACACTACGTTGATCTTGTGTCTGTTCAGAAGGCGCCCGATTTTGTCCGTGCATCCATCTATGTAAGGAAGGTAGGCCGTCGCAATGTAGGTTTCTGATTCTTCTCGCCGTTGGTCGCTCTTCCTAATAGCACACACTCTATGGCTCGTAGAGAGTAAGTATCCATTTTTCCTTAGGGCTGTCTTCAGATGCGCTAGTTCTTCCTCCAAGTGTTCCGGTTCGCTGATTTGGCGGGCTCTGTGCACCAAGGTATTGATGATTCCCTGCTTCTGTGCCGGGAGATGATGGGAAGCTGCATTTAAATAGCGATCCGTGTGCGTCGGCTTCCTGTATACTCTGTGTCCCAGGCTTCCATCAGTCTTGCGGTTGACGAGGACGTCCAGGAATGGGAGGGCACCGTCTTTCTCCATTTCCATCGTGAACTGTATGTTGGGGTGCAGTCCGTTCAGATGGTCCTTGAAATTTCCCAGGGCGTCTGATCTATGGGGCCATACGATGAAGGTATCATCCACAACCTGAACCAACACTTCGGCTTGAGAGTCGCTGTTTCCAGGGCCGTGGTCTCGAAGCTTTCCATGTAGATGTTGGCTAATGCTGGTGATAGAGGTGATCCCATCGCTGCTCCATCCGTCTGTTCATAGAACTCCCCGTCGAAGGCGAAGAACGTAGATTTCGTGCAGAGTAGAGCCAAATCCGCGAGGTCTTCTATTCCTCGTTGCCTCAGTCTGGAACGGGTCTCCTCCAAAGCGTCCTCGATGGGTACCTTAGTGAAGAACGAAGTGACATCGAAGCTCACCAAAATGTCTCCTGGGTCTAGTTGTATCCCTCATATCTTCTCGATGAAGTATCCAGAGTTCTTGATGTGGTGCTCCGTCTCCCCTACTAGACTCCGAAAAACTCCTGCGATGTACTTGGCTAGAGGGTGAGTCGCTGATCCTCTGGCACTCACAATAGGGCGAAGAGGGTTCCCAGCCTTGTGGATCTTCGGCAAACAGTACGGACAAAATCGGACGCCTTCTCAACAGACACAAGATCAACGTAGTGTACAATCCGCCTGGAAAGATTGCTGCAAGTTTCCCTAGGACAATAGGAGAGCAGAAGGAGCATCAAGGACCAGGAGTATACAGCATCCCATGTATCTGCGGTAAGGAATACATCGGAGAAACGAAGAGACACATCAGCACAAGGCTACAAGAGCACAGGGGGGACGTCAGGAACCAACAAACGGACAATTCAGCAGTTGCGGAACACACCTCTTTGCCAGGACACGAGATTCGATTCCAGGATGCTATGGCGCTAGCAAGGATTCCCAATTTCTGGCCCAGACGGATCAGGGAGGCTATAGAGATCTTCAAGAGACCCGACTTCAACAGAGACGGAGGAATGGATCTACCGATTACTTGGAAATCACTGTTCCGTGAAAACGTCGCGCTTCAGTGATTACCGACGAGTATAAATAGAGGCACCTGCGATATATTTTCAGTTTCAGAGTAGCTTCTGAAGAAGACTCCGATATGCGAGTCGAAACGTAAGTGTTAATTTTAATTTTAGTGTTACAGATTACCAACGACGACGTGGCAACCAGCCCGGAAATCATTATTCCAAGCACAATGTAAGTTCTAATCACTCCCTGAGAGTCTGTGACATTATATGACAATTTTTGACAGCCCCATGATCGTCCCGTGACAGTCCATGACAGTCCGTAGCAGTTCCGCGACAATCGAGCGACAGTCCCGTGACAGTAAATGACAGTATCTATGAAAATGACAGTAGGTGTACATGAAATTAAAACGCGACTTGCCCATCGTAACATAATTATCGCTGTAATAGTTCGGGCTAACTTATTCACGCACTTCTGTATGAATATTATTTCCATTTTCAACATTTCATTCCATTTTCAATTCATTCTCACCATTGTTTTCATTGTAAATACGTTGTAATGATTCAAAAGAAAATGCAACAATTATTCAAAGAAATGAATAGTTATTTTCTACGTTGGTATTAATCGAGATTCCAGCTGCAAGATATGTTCGCGGCCCTCGCAGCAGTCTCCCTTCCATACGTCCTACCACTGGCTTCTCGATAACACCGAGCGCACAGGGATCTGGACAGCACTTTCTTCGCATTGCCGAAGCATAGCAGTACAACTCGGGGTGAGTTCGAAAACGATAGCGTTTATGAGATAAAACGCTGATTGTCGTACCGCCGATATAATTGTTAAATACTTGATATTTACTAACCGAAACCGTAATACCTAAGGTTTTTCAGAAACGAGTACTAAATTGGAGGTAGACCTAAACATACGTGAGGGGACATTTTCCAATAATACGTAAAAGCAGGTAATTGATTAGAGCTAGTCGAAAGGCGAGCTAATTTATTACACTCCTAAGTTGACAGGCAGGGACATACCGCCGCTCTTGGGGGTTAAATTCGATGCAGAGTTCTTTAGCACAGAATTTAACTGCTCTTACACAAACAAACCTCCATCACTTACATTGAAGGGAATGGTTCCAATCGCAAGACTGAATAATTCTCTTCTCCGCCCACTCATTAGGGAACGTTCACGTCGGAAGGCTGCGCGAGTCCCTCGCTTACACCGAAACAACATTTACTCCCAACGAATAGCCACAGCAGGTATTGCGATTTACATGCGTTTGTAAATTTTGTTGGTGATTTTCCGAACGTGTGCTCGATCGGTAACTTACATCGCCAAGCGCGAAATACATTATCTGTATGTCACATGCTCCGTATATAAAGCGATACCGAATTTGACCGCCAGATACCGCTCTCTGTTGCTATTTTGATTTAAAATTGTCTATACTTTGTGCTGTACATACGTTTTTATTTTAACTCCGATTTTATGTATATGTATAGTTAAATTAATAAAGTTTGTTTATTTGCACCATAAGTATTATTTTAGTTGTTTTGCAATAGTTTCAGAGAACCCTATCTCCGACTAGAGTTTAAGGTATTTATCGACGACCAGAAATCCCACCGACCGACCGACCGAAGCAACACCCTGTATAGTCACAATAGGTGTCGCAACAGGATAGGCCGTTGTAACGTCAGTTCTAATTTAAAATTCTGACAGTTGACTCCGAGATCGAAGAACCATTAAGAGAACTTTAAATTATTATTTTAGCTACTGGGAAAAATAATTATTTCTTGATTAAAACGCATCGCGCACGCAAGTGTATGCGATGGAAGGGACCCGAGTCCGACCACGTACACCCTAGATGACCAAGCAGAAACACATAAAAGAGAAGACCGGAAACCGGAACCGGAGAAGACGATTGGAATTCGGACGCGAATACGACTCCCTCAAGATCCATTCCTACCTGACCTGACCCAAAGTTATTATAGTATATATATATATATATATATATATATATATATATTGTTCTCCCTACAATCGTGCGTCCCTATATTGTGCAATTACATGCAATCCTGCGTCCACCGTAATTCTGCGTCCATATACGGACGCAGCATTGCCTGCCCATAGTAAACGTTGGCGGGGAGGGGTAGCAGCCTGCAGAAACAAAATCAGGTGGACGTCAAATTGTCGGTATAATAAAATTGATCAGTATAATGAAGTTCACAAAATTTCCGCTGCGAGGCGCTGCGGAATTTTTCTATATACACGATTCCGTATATACATAATTTATGCTTCCGCGTATTCTGCGTCCGATCGATATACTTACTTTCACGATGTGGTGGTTACTGCTACCGAAGAGAGTGGCAACAGGGTTTTTATTCTTTATCATCTGTCTATGAGGAGCTGGTGGAAAAAGTCTTTTAATAATCTTGCCTCAGCCGCGCGCAACTAAATTTCAGAAATATGTAAATCTAATATTGAATAATGAATTTATTGCTTCCCATTTGGGATTACAATTTAAAATAAAGAAACAAATGGAACAAATAAAAGTAAAATAAAATTATTCTCACAATTCATTTCAGCATATCTCAACTCCCATTCATGTGTAATTCACCCTCCATCTCCTTTCTTCCCCTCTGTATCAATTCCATCCACTTCTCCCCTCCGCTTTCCTCCAGTATCATCTCCACTCTCACTTCTTCGGAGTTCTCTCTCCACCAGCACCTCTCTAACACATGTTCTCATGTCTCCTCCGCCTCGTATACCCTACACATTCTTCTGTCTTCGCTTTTCAAATACCTTCCATCTCTCATCTCATTATATAGATATTCGACCCGGATTTGCTCCAACAATTATTTCCCGGGCAAGTGCCCCGACAGGCATTGAATTACAGAGCAAATTCAATGCATGTAGAGGTATTTGCCCGGGAAATAGTTGTTGGAGCAAATCCGGGTAGAATTTTTATATTTTTGCTCTTCGACTTTAAGAATAGATGCTGGTTTGGTTTGTTTGTACATAGCTGCTCCATACTGATGAGCTCTAATAAGAGTGAAATCATGATATGCGGTTGCTGTATGCAAACAAACCAAACAGTTTCTATTCTTCCTTTGTTCTCATCTCATTTCCCAGCTTAAACCTCGCCACCCTTATTATCCTCTCCTCCCTTCCGCTTCTTTGTAAATATCCTGGCAGTCCCTCTGCTCTTATCTCATTGTATTTATTGTTGTATCTTGATCGTCTTCTCTTCTTTATCCTGTTCTTGTATTTGCCTGTCTCTCTCCTCTACCTCTCTCACTATGTTCCATCCTGATGTTCTAAAGTTCCCCACTTCTGCTGATGTCTACCCTCGCTCCTGGTAAAAATATTCTTGCTTCTCTTCCCATTTCGATCTTTCATTTCCTCTCTTCCGTACCTCTTCCTAACACTGCCTGGCTAACTCGTTACAGCACCCACCTTAACTTTTCTTCGTATTTCATTGTTCTCGTTCCTGCCCTGATTCTCAATTTATCTCTGTTTGTCTCCTCTCTTATCATGTACCCTGTCGTTATCCAATTTAAATCCAGTGTCGATCTTTATGTACTTCTCATGGAGCCACTCTATTTTCTCTCTCTCTCTCTCTCTCTCCTCACCCCCAAATTTCCGCTCCATACATTCCTACGCTCCTCACTAATGCGTCCATCCACTTTACTATTCTCTTCCAGTCCTTCAAACATTCCTCTTTCCCAATCCCCATACCTACCTGTTTCATCGCTATTGTTGTCTTGCTACATCTCTTACATGCTTCTTTTGTCGCCCACTTTGTAAGGTGAATCCAAGGTATATAAACTCTCATTTCTTCCAACTCTTCCCACTTCCAATTCTCTATGCGACTTCTTCCTGAATCTCATAATTTAGTCTTCTCCGTGTTCAATGCTAGTTCTTTCCTCTCCAAACATTCCATTCTTATCAGCATCTAATTGCGTTCTTTCTCTTCCTTTGCCAAGAGGACTATATCATCCGCATATGCTGGTGCCTAATATTCCTTTTTCCCTATCATCACTCCTCCCGCCTGCCCCTCATTACCTCTTCTAAATATGACTTCTCTATCTACCCGTCCAAAATACTTCACTTAGCCGTCCTCCCACCCTTACTATGTTTCTTGCTCTATATGTTTCTTGCCCTGTATTCCCTCTTAATTACTTTCTTTCTCTCCAACAATTTTTTTCCTGTTAATTTTGGCAAATGCTACCGTCAGATCCACTAAGTATGTCATTATTTTCCCTCCCTTCCTTTTCGTTTCTATCCCTATTACATGATTCAGTGCGTAAATATTTTCAATCGTACCTCCCTTTCCTGAATCCTGATTGCCCTTCTTCTCCTCTAACTTTTCTTCCAGTATATTTGCCAGTACTGGTGCATATTTTTTGTATATGTTTGCGTCAGTCTCACTCCTCCGTAATCTGCCGTTTCCCTCCCATCTCCTTTCTTTCTTATTGGCAGTATCAGTCCCTCCCTTCACATTCCCATATTCCACTGCATATCTTCCTTATCATCTCCAGTGTTTCCTCAACTTCATGTGTCTTTACTTCATTTTGTAGTTCGTCCACTCCTGCAGCTTTTCCTAATTTCAATTTATGAATTCTTAATAAGTTAACCCCACACGCTAAAAGACATCATCATCATCATCATAAGGTTCTCAGTCCGAAGACTGGTTGGACGCGTACCTCCATTCTTTTCTATCCTGAGCTAACCTACGCATTTCCCTAAAAGTAGAACATCCTACATCCCTAACTATTTGAGAGCAGTAGTCTAATCTAGGCCTACCCCTACCTCTTTTTATTCCTATCTCTGACTCTAGTATGTCACGAACTATTCCTTCGTGTCTTAGAAGGTGTCCTACCATCCTATCTCTCCTACTCTTTATTGTTTTCCATACCTTTCGCTTTTCCCCAACTCTTTCTAATACTTCCCTATTGCTAACCTTATCTATCCACGGTATCTTCATCATGCGTCTGTAGCACCACATTTCAAACGCTTCTACTCTTTTTCTATCCGCTTCTCCTATTGTCCAAGTTTCGCACCCCTATAATGCCGTACTCCATACATACGACGTTAAGAGTCTCTTCCTAGTCTCTATATTAACCGTTCTCGAGCATAACAGTTGTTTCTTTTTGTTAAACGCAACTCGGCCCTGCGCCATTCTTTGTTTTATATCTTTAGTGCTCCTACCGTCTTGAGTTATTTTACTTCCTAAGTAGCAGAAATCCGCGACCTCCTCTATCTTCTCATTTCCAATTTGTATTTCCATTTTAGTTCTATTTTCACATCCCCTACATACCAAAATTTTAGTTTTCTTTTTATTGATTTTCATGCCGAATCCCTGTGTCAAAACTGCTTCCATTTCATTCAAAGCCGCTCCTAATTCTTCTTTGCTAGATGCTAACACTGCTATATCATCCGCAAATCTGAGCATGTTAATAGTTTGGCCCTGTACATTGATCCCTGAGGCTGTTCTTTCCTTAACAATATTAATCGCATCTTCGATATATAAGTTGAAAACTAGAGGTGACAATGCACATCCCTGTCTCACTCCCTTCCGAATATCTACTTCCCTTTGTTCCTGCTCACATTCTATAACTGCCTTTTGCTCTTTGTAGAGATTATGTATTATTCTTCTGTCCCTGTATTTCATCCCTACCTTTCTCAGCACTTCGAACATCTTCCCCCATTTTACGTTGTCGAAGGCTTTTTCTAAATCTACAAATCCTATATAGACGCTCTTCCTCTTTTCTATCGTTTTTTCTATAATTACTCGTAAAGCTAGAATGGCCTCGCGCGTTCCTCTATTTCGTCTAAATCCGAACTGATCTTCTCCTAATATTTCTTCCGCCTTTTTCTCCATCCTTCTTTGCACAATTCTAGTTAAAATTTTTGACGCATGGGAAGTTAAACTGATAGTTCTAAAATTTTCGCATTTATCCGCGCCTTTTCTTTTTGGCAAAGCTACTATGATGTTCCGTTTGTAATCTTCTGGAATCTCGCCTGTCAGGTATATGCGACTAACTAGTTTAAATAAACGATCTATTACCTCTTGACCTGCGCACTTTAAGATTTCTGCCTGCAAGCCATCTATACCTGGTGCTTTATTATTCCTTAAACTTTTTAGTGCTATCTCAAACTCTTCTCTCATTATAGGACTCCCTAGGTTATCCCCCTCTACACTGCTTTCGCTTTCTAATATATCTTGCACTTCCTGTCCCGCATATAAGTTTCCTAAATATTCTTTCCACCTATCTGCCTTCTCCCCGCTTCCGATTAGGATATCTCCTGCCTCATTTCTAATGTTTTTGGTACTAGATCCAATTTCTCTAAAATTTCTCCTAATTATTTTATATGCTTCATCAGTCTTTCCTACTTCGAATTTATCTTCCACTTCTTTGCATTTATTATCGATCCATTGCTCCATTGCGCTAAAAGACAGTAAGGATTAATCTTCAACTCCTAAGGATGCTGACGTTGTCAGCGAAACACGTGTCGGGTTTCATTACTGTGTCACTGTATTTTGGCGTGTGAGGTTAACTTATTAAGAATTTATAGTGAATTTACGTCAAAGTTCTCGATTCAACCACTCTGTGCTCTTTCAATCTGTTTACCACGTCTCCGACTTCCTCCAGTTTATTGTCTCTACTTGTACCTCTTTACTTGTTTCTTCGTTCATGTCATTCTCATAATTTTCTCTCTCCCCCTCCGCCCCCCCCCCCCAGTACTTTTATAAAGTGCCTCTTCCAATCACCCATTGTAATTCTTTAATCTATCTCTCTTCCTCGTTTCCTCTCTCTACTTATTATATTCCATACTTCTTTTTCTGACTTCACTTTTCCTATTTTTTGCAATAGCTTGATACTTGCCCCTTCCTTTTCTTTCGTCATAAGTTCTTGTAGGCATTTTTAGCTTCCTAGTCTAAGCTAGGTAGCTATTGTGATAGTCGTTTTTTGACCATGGTGTTTTTTCATCAAATGTGGACGTTTCAGGTCATTCTAAGACTTTTTGGCAAGGTGGCACATTTCCGTCCGTATGTATGTGTGTATGTCTGTTGGCACTTTTACGGGAAAACGGCTCCACAGATTTTGCTGAATTTTTGCATACATATATCAGAGATGGTTCATAGGAAACTGGCGGGGCGGGTTTTTTTAAACACTTTTGAGCCGAGATATGACGTCATCGAACATTTTTTTCAATGAGACCGTATATATTTTTGTATTGCATCGGCTAGAGGGTATTTTTCTCTACACGATATGCGAAAATCGTAATAGGTTGTATAAGGAAAAAATTGAGAAAAAAAATTACGAAACGGCGCGCGCGCGCGCGCGCCAAACGCGCCTTCCAGTTCAGTTGTGGCTGTGGCTAGGAAGCTGTTCTGTCAATGCGTTGACAACTAGTTTTCTGACCTACCTATACTCTTCCAGGCTCATCTCCTCTTCGACATCTCATTGCTTTCCTTACTTCTCTATATCTCCCCACTCCCTGTCCCTCCAATTATTTGTCCTTCCTCCCCCCTTACATCCTTTTGGATAGTTTTCCATCTTGGTGCTCCCCTTATTATCTGTTCTATCTCCTTCACCATCTCATCTGTATTTTCTTCTCTGACTTCTTTTCCTCTGATGTTCTTCTTGTACTCCTCTAATCCTTCCTCCGACCAACCTATCACTGCTTTTTCCTCTTGATCTCATTTTTTTTATTTTCGCCATGTTGCATTCTTCTTTTAGTTCTGCAATTGTCGGACAGTGGTCCGAGTCCACGCTGTCTCCCACCTTCAGACTATCTTTACCAAGCTTCCATATTTCTAATGACATAATCAGTTACAGAGGTTCCTCTTCCTCCCACATAATAAGTTTTCCCTCCATACCTCCTCTGTTCATTCCATTCATTATTCCCCAACCTTCCTCTTCCACTAATTTCAGCACTAACTTTCCGTCTTTGTTTATGTTTTTCTTGGATTCCCGCCTACCCAAAGGACTTGTACCTTGACGCAGTTCTAGTAATACTGGGACGGGTGGGATGGCTTGCGCGCTTCAATGATCTAAAGAGCCGAACCATAGGTTTAACCATATTGGAGGGGTTTTTATTTGAGAAGCCAGACTAAATCAAGTCCCTGAAAGGGGGCAGCAGCTCTTTCAGTAATCATAGTGGCAGAGATCGTGAGGGTCGGTATGGCACTGTGATACACACTACTGCGATGTGGAAGGCAACGGGAAACCACCACATTATTATATCCCTGGTACAGCGTACTTCGAATTTATGATGATGGCACTTTCTGGAGTAAAATATTCCGGAGGTAAAATAGTCCCACATTCGGATCTCCGGGCGGGGACTGCTTCGGGGGGAGTCATCAGAAATGATAAGTGTAACATCTCACGAGTCGGAGCGTGGAATGTTAGAAGCAAGTAGGAAAGTTAGAGAATTTGAAAATTGAGATGGATAGGTTAGCATTAGACGTAGTAGGTATTAGTGAAGTGCGATGGCCAGAAGCCGGAGACTTCTGGAGCGGAGATTTTAGAGTAATACACACAGGATCTGTAGGAGGAAATTCGGGAGTAGGAATTGTTATGCGGAAAAATGTAGGGCAGAGTGTAGAAAATTTCTTACAGCAAAGTGACAGGGTAGTTATGGTTAGGTTAGATTCGAAACCTGTAAAAACAGTAATAATACAGGTATAATATGCCCACTTCTAACTACAGTGATGAGGTCGTAGAGGCAGTTTATAGTGATATTGAACATGTGCTAGATTTTGTGAGAGGACACGAAAATTTAATAATTATAGGAGATTTCAATGCAGTCGTAGGCACAGGGCGAGAGGGCGGAATAGTTGGTCCCTTTGGATTAGGCAATAGGAACGATAGGGGAGTGAGACTGATAGAGTTCTGCGATAAACATAACTTAACGGTCGCGAACACTCTATTTCACCATCATGTTAGGAGACGCTACACGTGGAAGATGCCAGGAGACCTAGGGAGATATCAAATAGATTACATTCTTGTTAGGCAAAGATTTAGAAATCAAGTTAGGGATTGTAGAAGTTATCCAGGAGCAGATATAGATAGTGATCACAATATAGTCGTTATGAAGGCCAATCCTAAATTTAAGATTTTGAAAAAACGAAGCCGAAGAAGGTATCTTGACCCAGAGAAACTAAAAGATGATGATACGCGCGATAAGTTCGAGAAAAAGACAAACGAAGTACTAAAGGGCGCGGGCGAAAATATTGTTAGGGACATAGAGGAAGAATGGAATTGCATTAAAAATAGTTTAGTTTCCTCAGCTAGGGATATTTTGGGTCATAAACAGAATGAAAGTAGGAAACCCTGGATAACAAAACATATTGTGAGTCTAATAGAGGAAAGGCGCAAATATAAAAATAGGTTAGATGAAATAGGGAAACAAAGATATAAGGCGATCAAGTGGGAAATTATTCGGAAATGTAGGAAAGCGAAAGAGCAATGGATCGATGATAAGTGCAAAGAAGTGGAAAATAAGTTCGAAATAGGAAAGACTGATGAAGCATATAAAATAATTAGGAGAAATTTTAGAGAAATTGGATCTAGTACCAAAAGCATTAGGAATGAGGCAGGAGATATCCTAATCGAAAGCGGGGAGAAGGCAGATAGGTGGAAAGAATATTTAGGAAACTTATATGCGGGACAGGAAGTGCAAGATATATTAGAAAGTGAAAGCAGTGTAGAAGGGGATAACCTAGGGAGTCCTATAATGAGAGAAGAGTTTGAGCTAGCACTAAAAAGTTTAAGGAATAATAAAGCACCAGGTATAGATGGCTTGCAGGCAGAAATCTTAAAGTGCGCAGGTCAAGAGGTAATAGATCGTTTATTTAAATTAGTTAGTCGCATATACCTGACAGGCGAGATTCCAGAGGATTACAAACTGAACATCATGGTAGCTTTGCCAAAAAGGAAAGGCGCGGATAGATGCGAAAATTTTAGAACTATCCGTTTAACTTCCCATGCGTCAAAAATTTTAACTAGAATTGTGCAAAGAAGGATGGAGAAAAAGGCGGAAGAAATATTAGGAGAAGATCAGTTCGGATTTAGACGAAATAGAGGAACGCGCGAGGCCATTCTAGCTTTACGAGTAATTATAGAAAAAACGATAGAAAAGAGAAAGAGCGTATATATAGGATTTGTAGATTTAGAAAAAGCCTTCGACAACGTAAAATGGGGGAAGATGTTCGAAGTGCTGAGAAAGGTAGGGATGAAATACAGGGACAGAAGAATAATTCATAATCTCTACAAAGAGCAAAAGGCAGTTATAGAATGTGAGCAGGAACGAAGGGAAGTAGATATCCGGAAGGGAGTGAGACAGGGATGTGCATTGTCACCTCTAGTTTTCAACTTATATATCGAAGATGCGATTAATATTGTTAAGGAAAGAACAGCCTCAGGGATCAATGTGCAGGGCCAAACTATTAACATGCTCAGATTTGCGGATGATATAGCAGTGTTAGCATCTAGCAAAGAAGAATTAGGAGCGGCTTTGAATGAAATGGAAGCAGTTTTGACACAGGGCTACGGCATGAAAATCAATAAAAAGAAAACTAAAATTTTAGTATGTAGATGGAGTGAAAATAGAACTAAAATTGAAATACAAATAGGAAATGAGAAGATAGAGGAGGTCGCGGATTTCTGCTACTTAGGAAGTAAAATAACCCAAGACGGTAGGAGCACTAAAGATATAAAACAAAGAATGGCGCAGGGACGAGTTGCGTTTAACAAAAAGAAACAACTGTTATGTTCGAGAACGGTTAATATAGAGACTAGGAAGAGACTCTTAAAGTTGTATGTATGGAGTACGGCATTATACGGGTGCGAAACTTGGACAATAGGAGAAGCGGATAGAAAAAGAGTAGAAGCGTTTGAACTGTGGTGTTACAGACGCATGATGAAGATACCGTGGATAGATAAGGTTAGCAATAGGGAAGTATTAGAAAGAGTTGGGGAAAGGCGAAAGGTATGGAAAACAATAAAGAGTAGGAGAGATAGGATGGTAGGACACCTTCTAAGACACGAAGGAATAGTTCGCGACATACTAGAGTCAGAGATAGGAATAAAAAGAGGTAGGGGTAGGCCTAGATTAGACTACTGCTCTCAAATAGTTAGGGATGTAGGATGTTCTACTTTTAGGGAAATGCGTAGGTTAGCTCAGGATAGAAAAGAATGGAGGTACGCGTCCAACCAGTCTTCGGACTGAGAACCTTATGATGATGGATTCCCGCCCCCCAGTACTTTTATAAAGTGCCTCTTCCAATCAGCCATTGTAATTCTTTCATCTATCTCTCTTCCTCGTTTCCTCTCTCTACTTATTATATTCCATTCTTCTTTTTCTGACTTCACTTTTCCTATTTTTTGCAATAGCTTGATACTTGCCCCTTCCTTTTCTTTCGGCATAAGTTCTTGTAGGCATTTTTTTCTGACCTACCTATACCTACTCTTCCAGGCTCATCTCCTCTTCGACATCTCATTGCTTTCCTTACTTCTCTATATCTCCCCACTCCCTGTCCCTCCACTTATTTATCCTTCCTCCCCCCTTACATCCTTTTGGATAGTTTTCCATCTTGGTGCTCCCCTTATTATCTGTTCTATCTCCTCCACCATCTCATCTGTATTTTCTTCTCTGACTTCTTTTCCTCTGATGTTCTTCTTGTACTCCTCTAATCCTTCCTCCGACCAACCTATCACTGCTTTTTCCTCTTGATCTCATTTTTTTCTTTTCGTCATGTTGCATTCTTCTTTTAATTCTGCAATTGTCGGACAGTGGTCCGAGTCCACGCTGTCTCCCACCTTCAGACTCTATCTTTACCAAGCTTCCATATTTCCAATGACATAATCAGTTACAGAGGTTCCTCTTCCTTCCACATAATAAATTTTCCCTCCATATCTCCTCTGTTCATTCCATTCATTATTCCCCAACCTTCCTCTTCCACTAATTCCAGCACTAACTTTTCGTCTTTGTTTATGTTTTTCTTGGATTTCCTTGCTGTTTCTTCCTCTTCGTCAACTGTTGCCATCATTCCTCCTCTTTCACCTGTTCTTGTATTGAAATGGCCTCCTATTAATATGTTCTTCACCACCTCTTCCCCGCCTCTTATTTATTTTAACACTCTTATCTTCTCCTGCATATTATTAGTCACATTAAATAAATTACGCACTGGGTTTACCCTACGGGAAAAATTTAAGAAACCTGAAATAGAAAATGCGTGGCAAGAAGCATTTAAAAAAATACATTTTTCGTTTTTATCCAAAGTAGAAGAAGTCTTGTTTTACTTACTTTTGCGAGTTCCAATAAATTGTCCTATGATTGGCACCACTTCGCAGAGGAGTAGACAAAAAAGTTACTTATACTTACCAGTGTTGGCATTCTGGATTAGAATCTTCGACGGCTTCCACAACAATTATTCATATCCCTACATATCTTTCTCTTGCTTCTCCAGCGATCATCCGTACGAAAGCGCTGAAGATTCAACCTCTCACTTTACTTAACCCAATCGATGAGCTTAAGTTTAATAACTGGTGAATATTTAAATGGCAACGTCGCGGAGTTCAGCTGCGCCATTAAGTAAAACTGAATATACAATCGGACGCTCAAAGAGGTGGACGGTGAACTGGAATATACGGAGGACGCCTTAAAACCCTACTCATAAAAGGACGTCTTACTACATGAATAGTAAACTTTCCGTTATCTGACAGATTTTGAAATATCTTTGGCGGTTTTCCTTTTCTCCAGTGGTATGTGACTCTCTATCCTTGTTTAAAATTGTATATACACCATTAGTTCATGTGGACGCGGGATTGGGGAGGTAGTGAAAGGACGCGGCAATGATAGAGAGATGTATATATATATATATAGTATACAGTGAGGTCCTAAAGTTTGGAATAAAATTCATAATTTCTTTTCTATCAATATTTGAATGAAATGCTGGGACACGTCAATTTTTATTTTCAATTTAAAATTTTGTAAGGAGTATGTAAAATATACAAGTTGTTCCATTTTCATGCACAGCTGTCAATGTCGATTTTCTTAAATGGAACACCCTATATACTTTCATATTTCTAAGTAGGCCATTGAAAGACAATTTCATAAATGGGGCATTTGTTACCTTTTACTTCCATGGCTATCCAGATATTAACACTGGAATTTAGAATATTCGTGAAAATTAGAAGCAAAAAAAGCAAAGTATACATCACACAACCATGTGACATCGAAGTTTTGAGAACGAGAATAGGAAATGAGATTCGGAGAATCACACCTGAAGTTATTAGAAGTGTTCTTGATGAATTCGAGTACCGTTTGGCTACAGCTCCGCAAGTTTTTTGGAGCTTACATTGAACATTTAAGTTAGATTATTTTCGATGTTAAAATTACTTGCTTACGTTTTCATTCAACAATGTTTGTTATTTCATGGTATTTTTGTAAATAATTGCTAATTGGATATATCCCGCCGTTCTAGCTTTTGTAGAAGTTCAGATATCCTACTTCTAAGTTTGACGAATATCTAAATTCAAGTGTTAATATCTCGATAGCCATGGAAGTAAAAGGTAACAAATGCCACATTTATGAAATTGCCTTTCAATGGCCTACTTAGAAATATGAAAGTATATAGGGTGTCCCATTTAAGAAAATCGACATTGACAGCTGTGCATGAAAATGGAACAACTTGTATATTTTACATAATCCTTACAAAATTTTAAATTGAAAATAAAAATTGACGTGTCCCAGCATTTCATTCAAATATTGATAGAAAAGAAATTATGAATTTTATTCCAAACTTTAGGACCTCACTGTATAATAACTTTGGACCTGAGCTGCTTGACAAGCCCATTCGAAACGAACGCGCCGTTCCGTTCTGTTCCGTTCCGTTCCGTCATGTGATTTGCTGTTCACCGTCAGCAAGATTTAACAGTGCTAGTATTTAATTATTGTAGTTTGAGGGCTACCAATAATTAAACCTAATCTGATCGGAAGTTATCGAGACGTGACATCTATAAATTTCGGCGATTAGCATAATATGAACAAAGACGGGTACAAAAACGAAGGCTGCGACGCGAATTTACCTATCAAGTTTGGCAAGTGTCCCGAAGACATAGTCATTCTCAAAATGTTTGTCTTTTTTCATGTTTTTTATGCTTTTATGTTTTTTGTCAACGCTCTAAGAACTATTTTCACATGACTCGGAATTTAAAAAAGGAGTAAACTGAAGAAGCGGTGACACTTAACGTTTTATTTAATATGAATACAAAATTACTCATACTGAGGAACATATTACATATTCGGCAACCCTGCTACTACGCCATCTTCAATTGATAAATGGTTAATTCCTCTCAGTATTTTAAAATACCCGCTGTCGCCCCAATCTTCATTCCAAGAGTTTGCTATTAACCAATAAGGCACTTCGTTTTCAACACCCCATCCTATTAGTTTAACAGCATGACGACCAGAAAATCCCCCCTGCACGTATTGATAAATACCTAAAAACGTACAAAATTTGAAGTAAACGATTTACTATTACATAATATGCAGATTTAATTTTATCAGTTATTTACGGATAGTATTTGTTATTATTATTATTAATTTCATTGTTGGGGAAACTATACTGGGTCCACGATGTTACCACTAAAATCTGTTAATATTTACAGGAGAATTCAATTTCCAAGAGCATTATGTGTTTAAAAAATATTGGTAAGCTAGTTTTCAGCGTCTTCGGTGATTGAATGTTTGTATAATCTATAATGCAGGCAGCAGTTCTTTATGCACGTTTTTTGTTGCTTTGATTTCGTTTTATTTTCTAAAGCAAATCATGTGTCCGGATTTAGTTAATTGGGCGAGAGCCGTTAGACTGGAGCGAGGTTCAATCTTTTGATATATAAAGTGACTCTAAAAACAACAGACAATAACTTTCATCACAGATTCCTGAGGCTAAAATAAGTTGATTTAGCCAAACTTATCTGTATACAAAAATGCATCCCTATGAAGATGCAGTCTTCTGAACGTGGAGCACGCCCAAAGTTATTATATATAAATAACAACTTTGGAGCACGCCGACCAGTTTTCGCCAAATATCCTGAGAACGATTTGAATTATGGCTTTCCAATTAGGCGCACTTTCTTCTTTATTTAAAAGAAAGGAAATCCTCCAAGTTGAGAAAAATTCATACACAAAGTATTCTTCTTTTGAACCTCCCACCCCCTCCCCTTCCCCAGAACTTTTTTGTATGGACGTCAGTGGCTTTTCTAATCACACTTTGCAAGATGTCAATTCATTTTAGATCTTTTTTGTCTCTCAGAGAATTTTGATATCATATATGAAATTCTCATAAAATAGAGAAATTCGAAACCGTGCATTAAACACAATAAACAGGTACTTCATCTATTGCACAGTAGTTCTTCTATTAAATAGTAGTTAGGACAAATTAATGTAAAATCATTGTTGCTATGTAACAACCAATATTTAACAAAACTTTTTTTTCGATTCATTTGCAAAACTCTTGGGACCGGTTGTTGGAACGCGGATCAAAATGTAACGCGATGCTACATTAATGGTATGATTCTGTAAAAACTATTTTACATTATGTTATTTTAACATTATGTTACTAACATAGCTCTGTTAGCTCGGGCACAACATAATGTTATGAAATACGCATTCTGTAATCACGAATGTTAACTAGACGTTAACATCTTTCCAATTTGACAGGAAATGTAAAATTTCGATAAAATGGTGCAATGCACATGCGCAGTAAGCGCACGCATATGTTTTAGTACACGTGAACTGAAACTGATGTGAATAGGGGAAATTCGGAAAATTTTAAAAATGGTTTTAATCAATAGTTTGATATATAAAATAAATTGTGCCATCCTTTCTTTCTGTATTTGATACAGTAGCATTTCATTTCTAAAAAATATTTTTGTCTTTACTAACAATACGAAATTATTAAAAATATCATGATTACTGTCTTTCATCTTCTTCTATAAGTGGATAAATTATTATAGGCATCTCATTTGTCATACTAACGAACTCACAAAACGTATAATTGGTAAAATTAATTAGGTAGAAACAATTAAAATAATTACAACAAAATAACTTATAAAATCAAAAATCGGCATTGACAGTTCAATGTTAACGGTCTACATTGACAGCGAGCGGCGCTGTTAGCTACATACAATGTTATTAACATAATGTTAGTAACAGCGTACCCAATGCGTTTACAGAATTGCAGTTTGCCAACATTCTGTTAAAACTTACATTAACAGAGCGTTAACATTATGTTAAGTCTAAAGCCGGCTCCAAACGATATGGTCATTCGTAAAATATTAGTCAAATAAAAATGCGTCAAATATTTGTAGACTGTTTGTCGAAAATTTATAGCGCCAAGTCGTTCATACACACGATGTGTTAACGTGGCAATGTGAACACATGACAAATATGCCTCGAAGTATTCGTTACGTTATCAACACTATATGCTCACTTGGCAATTTTTGGCTTGTCTACCCGCTTGTTTAAGTTCGCTAAATTTGCAGCGAATATGAGAAGATAATCAATTTCATCAGGTCATCAATCTGGTAAAACGTAAAAATGAAAGTGAACGAAGCAGTTTCTGTAGTAAGTTCCGCGTAATCGTTTTTGCGGGTGCAAATCTAATCAAACAGAAAAGGAAATCTCGAAAAAGGAGATGGTGGATGATATCTTTAAATAAAAGTAGACAACTTGTTAGACCATTCCATAATTTTCGAAAACACTAGATCGTATAGGTAGGCAGTTCAAAAATCAAAACTTATAAATTAAAATACGTTCTACGAAAAGGCAAACTGTGAATGCATGCACGTTCTCCAGTTCGATGCGCGGAAATTCGTCTGCTTTGACGTGTGCTTATTTACCGCCCTCGGAGCGAACCTTTAACACATCAAGTAAAATACATTCGTCCATGGTCCAAACGATGTGTCGTGTGTATTGATTTGGCGAATATTTGAAGAGTGTACACATCCTCTCGAATGCACATGCATGCATCATCCACACGATGCGGCATTTGTTTGCGCTTGTCAAACATTTGGCGCTTGGACAAATCTACGCACATGACCACATTGGCATACGTCGTATCGTCCACACGATGCTGCATTTGCTTACACATGGCGAATATCTGTCGAGTGACCACATCGTTTGGAGCCGGCTTAACATTTGCTTACAGAATCATACCATTAATTAGACTTTCGTTGCTCGAAAGCCGAATTAAATGTAGATGTAGCCTCGCGTTACATTTTGATCCACGTTCCAACAACCGGCCGTTGATCTGTTAAATCATCGACGTAATCGTTATTTCTTAGACCTCCACCTTTTCACTTTCGGTATTTTTATGGACTGCAAATAGTCAGTATTCAGTTGTTCCACCTAACCACTAATTTTAATCAAATCTACAAGAAAACAGGAATTTTTTAAATATATTTGTTCCACCTCCAAAACTCTTTTATGATCCGTAATACCATTTGTTCCATGTATGACATATAGTATACACGTTGTTACATCTTCCACGTAAATTAGTGGAGTTTTGAAGACACACTGTTCTGTCTCCAGTTTGGAGCATCATGGCAAGAGCGTTTTTACCAATACTATTGTTTTGAACCAGGAAATTCCGAAACATCAAAAACATAATGTATAGAGCAGATGTTTTCTGAATCTAGTGCTCGCTGCTCGGCAACCCTCAAACGATGATGTAGTTCATCCCTTCGTCGAAACCGCTCAAAAGATATCTAAGAAAGGACGAGGTGAACAGATTGCAGATTGCTACCGAATTTGCCTATAAGACAAAACTGAAAATTATTAAGAAAAAAGCCCATCGATTTTATTCATTAAGGGCATTGATGTCATTGAAATATTGATTTAGTAATTAAAACGTATTGTTTATGAAAAAATGTCTAAATTTCGACCTTCCAAAACCTATAGAATTTTTTTCTCTAGCGAATTCCATGAAGTTAAAATTGTCACAGACAGAAGATCGAGATATAAAAGATTTTTAGCGAGGTTAAAACTTTGCTAACTAACAGAATCAACACGACAAAAAGAGAGATTTAAAATGGAATGAAACATGAGAAGTTCATTGGAGCAGGCGTTGATTGGATTGAATAGGAGGTATAGGTACTTAATTAAAAATTTTGAGAAATAAAAACAAATATATTCTGTTTTAGGTCTTGTACCTCATACTCTCCATCAAAATCAATTTATCCAAACCCACATTACACACTAGGTACCTACGTTCATTTCTAATGGTCAAAGAAATAGAGCAAATTAGGACATATTATCCAGAAGAAAATGTTCATTCTTAACAAATTTCATACGTTTTGTTCCGCGTGCATAAGTTTTTTATTTTACTCTGCAAAATATATTTATGATTAATGAAAAAGAAAAGCAATGCATTAAGGTTTTGATATTCTACTTCAATCTTCAACAGATAAAAGTTTGCATACTTAAGTCACAATAGGGAATAGGAATTGATTTCTTATGAACTGCACTTCAATCACGCCTCCTGGAAAAATAAATTTTTCTGCGCGGAACAAATAACGATTATACGAAAGCGTAGAACGACCACAATAATAAAAAATATATATTCCCAGTTGCAACTGTAAATTTTGTTAAATTTATGTAGTTAAATTTACAGTTGGAACAGTAAATTTAGTTAAATTTAGTTAAATAACAGTTGGAACTGTAAATTTTGTTAAATTTACAGTTGTTAAACAGCGAGCAATTACGGGTACATATTTTTTTATGGATTCCGGATAAAATAATAATCATTGCTTTAGGTCTATCTGTTTTAAGGATGCAGTAGTAGGTGTAGTCTGCCGACCCCAGTTTACACAAGAACATATTAATGTCAAAAAAATTACATTTAGTGACATACAAAAAATAAGTTAATAAAGAAATTTTAATATTTTTGCATTTTATTTCAATGCAAACAATGATATTGCAAAATAATAATATAGTTTATAAGCTACAAAGTACACAAAAACGGATAGTCAAGATGAAACTCAGTTTGTTTCAATCGTAAACATTTTACACCATAATAAGTAGAACAGAAATTATCTTATGACATGTCTTCTTCATGATTGGTTGCAGTACTGACATATTTCTAAAATTGTACGTCAGCCGTCACTTGTACTTACATTAGAATATTGGAAACCAGTGGCGGCTCGTGGGTTAATAACCATGGGGGTCATTTTGGTTTTGGAACTTATAATTAATACTCAAAGTATACATATACATATACAACGTGTCCTATAAAGTTCTCTACATAAGGGAAACTTTTTTATTATCCGTTTATTAAAAAAAATATTCTTCATAAAAAGCTCTGAATTGCTCAAAAATCAAAATGCACTCGCAATATTCCAAAAATATCGGATAATATACAGGAGAGATCAAAAAATAATAATTTGACTAAAGAGTAAAGTACCCTTATTTTTGAAAATAATGAAAAATGTTATTCGGGAAAGTTATTCAGTATAAAAAGTTATGGACTATTATGAAATAACAGCCACCTATGATCAAATTTATTTTTCTAAATTACAAACGTGTTAATATTTAATAAAGAACTAAAATTATTTTAAATTAACTTAAATTTAAATTAGAGCACTTCTTAAACTATTGCCTCAAAATATCCACCTTTTCTCTCAATGCAAATTGCTGTTCTTGCTTTAAATTCACGAAACATAAATTTGATCATTTGGCTGTTATTTCATAATAGTCCATAACTTTTTATGCACAATACCATCTAATTCATATCGAAAGATAAAAATCATTTGCGTTTTATTGGAGCTATCTGTGCTCTCATCAACTTGAATTGCCACAAAATTTGTCTGGTCAATTTCCTTTATTATATGTGTGTGTACAACGGCCAACATTGAATCTAAAATTTCGTTTTGAATTGTTTTTGATATTCCTTTGAATACTGTATTTTTTTCAATGTGCTCTTTAAATATTAAGTCTAGTTCAGAGACGAAATCTATAAGGCCACGAAAAATCACAGGTTTTTGGACAAGTCACTTTCGTCATGACCGCGTAATGCAATTTCAAAGACTCCACAAAATTTTACACAATCAATTATTTTGTTTAAAATATAAATATACCTATCTTTAGAAACCGATTCATTAAAGTCGTGCACTGATTTGCGATACGCACTATCAAGTTGCTGTCTTATGTCTACACGTCCTAAACTGGCGTAACTCATTGAACAATTTATATGAGAAGCAGAAGAAGCATGCTTTTTAATTTCGTCTTTTAAATGTTTAATATCGGTTACTCCATTTTTAGCCCATATAGCATCATTTGAAAATAATAAGAACGGATAGCAAAAGAACGCATTTTTAACACTGCATCCACAAATCCAGTCGCACAAATTGTACATCGATTCTTTAAAATATCTTTGGACATTTTTACCTTTATCCTTTGTTGTCTGCTTCAAATTCAGTTTTGGTTTCGGCCGTCCACTTTCCCTCTTTTCAAGCCGGCGTTCATAATTTAATGTTCCAGCTGACTTTAAGGAAAATATATCCTCAACAACACTCATCTTGTTTTGCTAAACACACAAAATTTCTCAACGATCAGAACTTCACAACGATCACAGTTCACATCCGCAACAATAAAGAAAGGTTTCCCGCCTGCTATCTAAGAAGAACTGAGATCCAGAGTCCAGAGAAAATATAACTGAATTCTGTAGAACTAAACTCGATTCTGCGCAGTTGTAATCGGGACATTGACCACGTTGGAGATATAGGAGTAAAAGGTGACTCTCACTGTTCTTCTTTACATGCATTTCTCCATAAGCCATAAGAGCTGTGCAGGGTCAATTTGAATAATGTCCCGGCTTGCTAGCGAGCGCGCAGCGCGGCTTGACGCTTGGCTATTTCTAGTATTGCTGCGAATGCAGACCGCTGAAGATTTTAAATTTGAGACTGTTAGACAAAAAATATTTTTATTAAAATTATGGTTTTGATTAGAATATTTTAGGAGGGTCATTGACCAATTGACCTTAAGGAGAAACCGCCACTGTTGGAAACACCCCATGTGTAAATGTAAAGAAGTCCATTCTCAATCAACATGTACATATTAATATTAATTAATCCTGTTTTTTGTATTTACCGCACAATGCGCCCATCACAATGGCATATTGTATAACAGGCGCGGAATGATACTCATTTCCCACGAGCAGGCACATGAATAGTTTGTAGCACGAGCGAAGCGAGTTGAATATATTTACTGCGGTAAAAAATTTAAATTTTTGTCTTTGAATATTTACCGAACATCAAATTTTAGGCGTGCCATTTAAAACTACTTTGAGTGCCAGGGCTGGCACGCGTGCCGCAGGTTGCCGACCCCTGCAATATACCATTGTGATGGGCGCATTGGGCGGTAAATACAAAGAACAGGATTAATTAATATTAATATGTACATGTTGATTGTGCATGGACCTCTTTACATTTAAACATGGGGTGTTTTTAATATTCTAAAGCGAGTACAAGTGACAGCTGACGTATAATTTTAGAATTGTGTTATAGTATTTTTCAAATTTGTTGGCGTTTGCGCCGCCATATCCGATTATCCAAGCAACCGCCAGCAGTTCAGTAGTTTCCAAAATTTTGCTGTTGCTAGGAACCGCGACAATCGTGTGCGCCGCGACTCTGGACGCGGCACACGGCAATAAGCATTTTGACGTTTTCCCTCAAGAAATGTATTCTTTTACCCACAACATTAGCCCGTTCACACAGAAGACACCGGTTATGTTCTAGGTTGTACTTAAATCTACTATTGGTTATAAACGCCACAAACTTGTGTCAGAAATATCCACTGTTTGTCTTGTTTTTAATTTGTTACTTAAAATTTTTAATGTAATGTGTTATTTCTTTTCTTTCATGGAATAAATAGCATTTCTTACTTCGGTTTTAATGCTGTCAGTTACATCTTCACTTTTTAATTTTGATTTGCTGTGCCTTTTTCCGGGCGTTGCAGCAGACAAACCTCGTTTTTCCTTTCCAAATATGCGCGACACGCTGCGTAGACTTACTTTTGATGCATCGGCCAATCGCTCCTGGTCACAAGTTAAAGGCAATAGGGGACCATTATTTTACTTCTCTCGAGTAAAGGTATTCAAAAATATTTCGTAAAACTTCTCGACACTTTGGTAAAAACATTTCCAGGCATCTTACACCTGACAATCAAACTGACAGTTATACTTGAAAGCCAATAATTTTTAATAAATTGCTTGGTGACCACTGGATATTGCAAAATAAGCATATTAATACTGAAACCATTTTGTTTCACACAACCATAGTAAGAAAGAGTGAGATCAAATACGGAAACGTGAGAATATTCTCAAGTCATCTTACGGCAGCAATTAAAATTTAACAAATCCATTTTACAAAAGGGAGAAAGACATATGAACGTAATGCGCAGATTACTGCACACACACGCCAAGATATCTGAAAAGAACTATAGTACTGCAACCGATCATGAATTTAACAAAATTTACAGTTCCAACTGTAAATTTAACAAAATTTACAGTTCCAACTGTAAATTGAACAAAATTTACAGTTACAACTGTAAATTTAACAAAATTTACAGTTCCATATGTAAATTTAAGAAAATTTACAGTTGCAACTGGGAATATATATTTTTTTATTATTGTGGCCGTTCTACGCTTTCGTACGATTACCTACGCCGACGAAATATTCATTGTTTGCCCAAGTTCTCTTTTTCTGTACAATTCTGTTTTCTGTGTTCCAAATTTTTGAAGTTTTAGTATCTGTAGCTGTCTCTTTGAAGGCACAATTTCAGTTAATTGGAAAACAAGATATATTACTACCTTTTTCAGCGATATTTTATGTACTTACAGCATTATGGAATGTAGAGGTAGGTATGTTGTTTTCGTCTTTGAAGTCAACAGTCATAAAGTAGATTCGAAGCGTTTCCCTTTTCCAAAAAATGTTTGGAAACTTCTAATACACATGGACATTCATTGCTTCATTGGGTGTTTAGTGAATGTGGCCAAAGAAATGAAGGGATAAGAAATGAACGGAAGAAAAACATATATGCGACTTTTTACATTCTTGATTATGTTAAAAAGTTTTGATCACTGGAGCTTTAAATTGGTAAAGGCAGTAGGTAATCTATTTTCCACAAATATAAATTCAAATGCTTACCAGATTTATAGTGAAAAAAATCTTCATATACCCGCAGGTGTGTTGTTACGGGTCCATTTTTCATGATTTCTATCCGAATTTGTTCTTCGTCGTTTGGAACTGAATATGCTACAGCCCCATAATGACGATCTCGATAATATGATTCTCCGTATAACTGATTTGTGCACCTGTTCGAACATGTTGGCGTTTCTAGGCCTTTTATGCACTCGGCGTATGATCCATTTGTATGATGCTCACATGGCGGTACTTCGTAAGGACGACACCCCTATTTGAATAAAAAGACAAAAAATTTAACAAATTTGTCAGATTATCTATGTTACAAGACGTGGCTGAAGTTAGATTTGGATTTAGATTTGCAATTCGCGTTTTTACAGCGGTCCAGATAAGTACTGCACAGTTATATTCTAAATGATATTTTTCAATTAAATAATGGACATTTAACAAATTTAGGATGCTAGGGTTTATTCTAATGTACAGAAATGCTTAAATGAAGTACGGTAATTGAAGTTTTACTAAAACATGCATTTAAAATGTAATATAGGTACAATATTCATGGATTACTTGAACCTAATAATAATTTCAAATAAAAATTCGCCAGAATAATAATTAGATTGCAACACTAAACACAACGTAGGGGTTGAGCTATAGTTTCCCCTTTGGAGGAAAGCTTTTTTAAAATTCATATTTCTAATTGCACCAAACTAGTTTTTTTCTCTATATGAGTACCAGTGGTGTACGTGTACCGATGTTCTGTAAAAGTCGTATCATCAGATTTGCCTTGGGTTTGAGATACACTCACGCCCATTTGCAATGCAGTTCTAAAATTCCCGTTCTTAACTGTTTCAACCCAGATTCTTATCTGTAGGATAAAGGGTGTACCTGTCAATGTGTCAATATTCAGTAAAAATGGAAGAACAGATTTCCCGTAGGGGTTGAGGTACAGCAACCCTTATTTCCAAATATTTCTTAAAATTCACGCTTTTAACTGCATCAACCTAGATTTTATTCCAAATGATGAAGGACATCCCTGAAGATGTTCGGTGAAAATCGCATCCCCAGATAAGCCGTAGGGGTTGGGATACAACCATACCCATTGCAATTTTTGTAAAATTCGTGCTTTCAACTGCATCAACCTAGATTTAATTCCAAACGATGAAGGAAGGCTCAGTAGATGTCCGGTGAAAATCGAATTCCCAGATATGCCGTAGGGGTTGAGATAAAGGCACCCTTATTTGAAAAATATGTTTTAAAATTTACACTTTTAACTGTATCAACCTATATTCTGTTCCAAATGATAAAGGAAGTCCCTGTCGATGTTCGGTGAAAATTCCATCTCCAGATTTGCCGTAGGGGTTGAGTTACAACCACCCTTATTTGCAAAATACTTCTTAAGTCTGGGGTACTCGAATACCCGAGAAGCGTTCTCCTCGCTTCTGAGACGGTGTTAATACAGACAGTCCAGCTCAAAAACTGTATTACTTATAGACATGAATTATGGTTTAAAAGAAATATGAGGGTTGGTAGAATACGCTTATAACTATTTTATTTGCCATATTTCCACTGTTGTTAAAATAAACGAAGTTGAAAACTGGCAAATTTTAACGGAAAACTTAGCGTTATTCACACACAAATTGTACATTCGGATTGTACTTAACAGCCAAATAAAATATATGAGCATATTCACCGATCTTTTAGCTTTATTTTAAGACTATATTTGCCTAATTACGTTGTTTCAATTTTCTGCTGGACTGACTGTACTAAGCGGTTGCTAAAGCTATGTCTATTTCTGTCTTACACATGTACTGCCGATCTCCTGTCCTTTCGTTGCGTATCCCGCCCTTAAAATTCGCGATTCTAACTGTATCAACCTAGATATTGTACCAAACGATAAAGGAAGGCCCTGTCGGTGTCCAGTGAAAATCTCACTGCTAGATTTGCCGTAAGGGTTGAGATAGAGCAACCCTTATTTGCAAAATACTTCTTAAAATTCGCGATTCTAACTGTATCAAGCTAGATACTATACTAAACGATAAAGGAAGGCCCTCTCGGTGTCCAGTGAAAATCTCACTGCTAGATTTGCTGTAGGGGTTGAGATAGAGCAACCCTTATTTGCAAAATATTTCTTAAAATTCGAGATTCTAATTGTATTAACCTAGATACTGTACTAAACGATAAAGGAAGGCCCTCTCGGTGTCCAGTGAAAATCTCACTGCCAGATTTGCCGTAGGGGTTAAGATAAAGCAACCCTTATTTGCAAAATATTTCTTAAAATTCGAGATTCTAATTGTATCAACCTAGATACTGTACTAAACAATAAAGGAAGGCCCTCTCGGTGTCCAGTGAAAATCTCACTGCTAGATTTGCCGTAGGGGTTGAGATAGAGCAACCCTTATTTGCAAAATATTTCTTAAAATTCGAGATTCTAACTGTATCAACCTAGATACTGTACTAAACGATAAAGGAAGGCCCTCTCGGTGTCCAGTGAAAATCTCACTGCTAGATTTGCCGTAGGGGTTGAGATAGAGCAACCCTTATTTGCAAAATATTTATTAAAATTCGAGATTCTAATTGTATCAACCTAGATACTGTACTAAACGATACAGGAACGCCCTGTCGGTGTCCAGTGAAAATCTCACTGCCAGATTTGCAGTAGGGGTTGAGATAGAGCAACCCTTATTTGCAAAATACTTCTTAAAATTCGCGATTCTAACTGTATCAACCTAGATACCGTACTAAACGATAAAGGAAGGCCCTGTCGGTGTCCAGTAAAAATCTCACTGCTAGATTTGCCGTAGGGGTTGAGATAGAGCAACCCTTATTTGCAAAATATTTCTTAAAATTCGAGATTCTAATTGTATTAACCTAGATACTGTACTAAACGATAAAGGAAGGCCCTGTCGGTGTCCAGTGAAAATATCACTGCCAGATTTGCCGTAGGGGTTGAGATAGAGCAACCCTTATTTACAAAATATTTCTTATAATTTGAGATTCTAACTGTATCAACCTAGATACTGTACTAAACGATAAAGGAAGGCCCTGTCGGTGTCCAGTAAAAATCTCACTGCCAGATTTGCCGTAGGGGTTGAGATAGAGCAACCCTTATTTGCAAAATACTTCTTAAAATTTTCGATTCTAACTGTATCAACCTAGATACTGTACTAAACGATAAAGGAAGGCCCTGTCGGTGTCCAGTGAAAGTCTCACTGCTAGATTTGCCGTAGGGGTTGAGATAGAGCAACCCTGATTTACAAAATAATTCTTAAAATTTGAGATTCTAACTGTATCAACCTAGATACTGTACTAAACGATAAAGGAAGGCCCTGTCGGTGTCCAGTGAAAATCTCACTGCTAGATTTGCCGTAGGGGTTGAGATAGACCAACCCTTATTTACAAAATATTTCTTAAAATTCGCGATTCTAACTGTATCAACCTAGATACTGTACTAAACGATAAAGGAAGGCCCTGTCGGTGTCCAGTCAAAATCTCACTGCTAGATTTGCCGTAGGGGTTGAGATAGAGCAACCCTTATTTGCAAAATATTTCTTAAAATTCGAGATTCTAATTGTATCAACCTAGATACTGTACTAAACGATAAAGGAAGGCCCTGTCGGTGTCCAGTGAAAATCTCACTGCTAGATTTGCCGTAGGGGTTGAGATAGAGCAACCCTTATTTACAAAATATTTCTTAAAATTTGAGATTCTAACTGTATCAACCTAGATACTGTACTAAACGATAAAGGAAGGCCCTGTCGGTGTCCAGTGAAAATCTCACTGCCAGATTTGCCGTAGGGGTTGAGATAGAGCAACCCTTATTTGCAAAATACTTCTTAAAATTCGCGATTCTAACTGTATCAACGTAGATATTGTACTAAACGATAAAGGAAGCCTCTGTCGGTGTCCAGTGAAAATCTCACTGCCAGATTTGCCGTAGAGGTTGTGATAGAGGGTGCCTTTATCTCAACCCCTACGGCAAATCTGACAGTAAGATTTTCACTGAACACCGGCAGGGCCTACCTTTATTAATTGGTACAAAATCTAGGTTGATGCAGTTTGAATCGCGAATTTTAACAAACATTTTGCAAATAAGGGTGGTTGTAACTCAACCCCTACGGCAAATCTGGAGATGGAATTTTCACCGAACATCGACAGGGACTTCCTTTATCATTTGGAACAGAATATAGGTTGATACAGTTAAAAGTGTAAATTTTAAAACATGTTTTGCAAATTAGGGTGCCTTTATCTCAACCCCTACGGCAAATCTGACAGTGAGATTTTCCCTGGGCACCGACAGGGCCTTCCTTTATCGTTTAGTACAATATCTAGGTTGATACAGTTAGAATCGCGAATTTTAAGAAGTATTTTGCAAATAAGGGTTGCTCTATCTCAACCCCTACGGCAAATCTGGCAGTGAGATTTTCACTGGACACCGACAGGGCCTTCCTTTATCGTTTAGTACAGTATCTAGGTTGATACAGTTAGAATCGAAAATTTTAAGAAGTATTTTGCAAATAAGGGTTGCTCTATCTCAACCCCTACGGCAAATCTGGCAGTGAGATTTTTACTGGACACCGACAGGGCCTTCCTTTATCGTTTAGTACAGTATCTAGGTTGATACAGTTAGAATCTCAAATTATAAGAAATATTTTGTAAATAAGGGTTGCTCTATCTCAACCCCTACGGCAAATCTGGCAGTGATATTTTCACTGGACACCGACAGGGCCTTCCTTTATCGTTTCGTATAATATCTAGGTTGATACAGTTAGAATCGCGAATTTTAAGAAGTATTTTGCAAATAAGGGTGCCTTTATCTCAACCCCTACGGCATATCTGGGAATTCGATTTTCACCGGACATCAACTGAGCCTTCCTTCATCATTTGGAATTAAATCTAGGTTGATGCAGTTGAAAGCACGAATTTCACAAGAATTGCAATATGGGTGGTTGTATCTCAACCCCTACGGCTTATCTGGGGATGCGATTTTCACCGAACATCTTCAGGGATGTCTTTCATCATTTGGAATAAAATCTAGGTTGATGCAGTTAAAAGCGTGAATTTTAAGAAATATTTGGAAATACGGGTTGCTGTACCTCAACCCCTACGGGAAATCTGTTCTTCCATTTTTACTGAATATTGACAGGTACACCCTTTATCCTACAGATAAGAATCTGGGTTGAAACAGTTAAGAACGGGAATTTTAGAACTGCATTGCAAATGGGCGTGAGTGTATCTCAAACCCAAGGCAAATCTGATGATACGACTTTTATAGAACATCGGTACACCACTGGTACTCATATAGGGAAAAAAACAGTTTGGTGTAAATTAGAAATATGAATTTTAAAAAAGATTTCCTCAAAAGAGGAAACTATAGCTCAACCCCTCGTCGTATTTATGGTGTTGCAATCTAATTATCTAAATTTTGCTAAAAATTATTCTGGCGAATTTTTATTTGAAATTATTATTAGGTTCAAGTAATCCATGAATTTTGTACCTATATTACATTTTAAATGCATGTTTTAGTAAAACTTCAATTACCGTAGGTACTTCGTTTAAGCATTTCTGTACATCGTAAATTTGTTAAATGTCCATTATGTGCATTTGCTTATTATTATTCGTGTTCTTTAATACTAATTTTAATTGAAAAACATCATTTAGAATATAACTGTGCAGTATTTATCAGGACCGCTGTAAAACGCGAATTGCAAATCTAAATCCAAATCTAACTTCAGACACGTTGTTACAAGGATGCACAGTATCCGGTAACAGAGCTGTGAAAACTCACATTACGACACTCTCTGGATTTTAACCAACTCCAGCTTTGTAGCTGTTAAAGATGACCAATAGGGAAGCGATTCTGACAATTGACGTTTTGTAAAGGCTAAGTAAAGGTTCATTTTCAACCAAATTCGACATCGGAGTTCGACTCCGAGTGTGCCGCACCCTGCAATTTGCTATTTTCAATAAAATAATTTGGAATTAGGGGTTTTCGAGGATGTTCTTTTGAAGTAGAATATTTTTGATTTTCTGGCATTTCTGGTTATACCGGAAATATGACTAGGTATCAACTTTCTTATTTTAAATGGAACACCTTGTAAATGATTACATTTCTGAAATCTGCGCTATATATTCTAATAGTATTTCATCCGAGGGGTTAACGGAATACAATTATTCCGTACACCGAATACAGATTACAGATTGAATACTTAAGACTACAGTTAAATACACAAATACAAAAGAATACAAATTAAATACACTGAATTCATTAGAATATGGGTGAATACAGGCATGAATTCAATGAGTACGCTGATGAGAATAAATAAATCTTCTGTTATATTCTCAGTTTTATTATATTTTATTAGCCGTTATGTTATAGATAGATCGGGAGTATTGGAAAATAAAATGGTCCCATTATAGGAAAAAATGTATTTCAAAAATATCAACGTAAAATAAAAATGCTCATTCAAACAGAAGACAACAGTAGGTACCTACATCGAAACCTTCCTATACTATAACTTTAAAGAGAAAATGATTTCTTTCTTAGAGCAGAAAACATAAATTAATAATATTCTTCCAAAAAAACAAACAATGACTGCAGGGCATTTTTTAATCAGTTGTAAAATGGTATCTTTATCTTGTGGCGATTCTAACTCGGATTCTAAACAAGTTTCCCCTTGCATTTTTTGCAGCCGTCGATAGTACCAAATTGCACCCGTTTAGCACCTGTTAGTACAGAACCCTTGACAGAACCTGAAGTATTTGGGCTTTCCATACTTTTCCAAATGAACAATTTTGGGTTATTTAGTACAAAATTTATCATACTGTATATTAGTTTCACATGCCCAAAAAGGATTTTAAAGTTATCAGTTTTTTTTTTATGATAAACTCCATAAAAGTGTGAAAGAGGTAGTTCTTCATCAATTAACAACTTCATATCTTTTCGTGCAAATTTCTCCATGTTAATGTCTGCCTCGTCAATTTGTTTAACAGAAACAGAAGTATCAAAACCACAAAATGTCATTAAGTTTATAATGTACTCTGGAACAGCACAATGTAATCCAGCCTGAATTTATTACCAGAAATAATCGTTGGTTTTATTAGAAGCCAGTGCATGTGGGGGAACTTCAGACGAAGTTGTTTCTTGAGCATATTCCTGGGCAACGTCACAGCATAATACAGCAGAACAGCTCTCCCTAAATTTTCTAGCTCGCGTAACGTAGCCCGCGCAACTTCTCAGGCTACGCACGTGTTCTTTTTCGTTTGTCACCGAGTTAATACCGGCGTCAAACCGATTGATAAAACGCCGCGGTAGTAAATCAC
Organism: Xestobium rufovillosum; assembly: GCA_963966045.1. Lineage (NCBI taxonomy): Eukaryota > Metazoa > Arthropoda > Insecta > Coleoptera > Ptinidae > Xestobium > Xestobium rufovillosum. The sequence continues at coordinate 15,053,999 of OZ014498.1, forward strand.
TTACAGTTGGAGGTCACCAAATGCAGCTAAAATAGTTCAAAGACACCGACAAAAACTTTAACTGCTGTATTATGCTGTGGCAACGTCCTAAATAGAGTATATATTGAATTAATTTTTTAACTTTAAACTGACCTGACCTGTAGGTATATCAATAAATTTTTGAAAAGATTATTCTGAGGCAAAATCAACGATACCATTATACCATACTTATTAGCGTTTTATAGTAAAATAAAAATATTTCCAGTAAAAAAACACTGAAAAAGAATAAAACTATATCCTAGCAAGCAGCAACCAGTAAATTAATAACGCTGTCGGTTTGTAAGTAACTTTACTCGCAAAATTTACCAGAACACAGCAAGAGAAGTAAAAGAAGAACCCCCGCAAATTAATTTGTCAAGCCTCTTCTAGATGTATCATTTACAGAAAACCTCGTAGAAAACATTCAGCTCAATATAAATAAGTATATACTTACGTTAGATTTGGAGCAATAGGGATTAGCCTCACTTTAAGATTTGAATAAGACGCCTTTTTACAACTAAACAGAACTCGGAAGTCGCCAGAACTAATAGACTTGATGAAACATGGCTGTCAGATGCCAGATATAAGAAATAGGAGGGAAATTGGAGGGAAAACATACTATTGGTTCATCAAAGATCCCAGTTAATACAGTTAAATACAGCAAGAATGCGCAATGAATTCACGAATACACCGTGAATACACAAAGAATTCTGAAGAATACAGGAATACATTCGAATACATTTAGACTACACCAAAATTCAAGATTACAAATGAATATGCATTCGAATACAGAGGAAGTGTACACCTGAATTCACGATCCGTTAACTCCTCGATTTCATCTGGCACAATCTCTATCTAAAATTAAGTTTTTAGGATATTTATTTTTTTTACTTCTCGATTTTCCATGCCTTTGTTAAAATGTTTATAACTAACTTTCTTAATTTATTTTTAATTATGTTGCCCATTTTATTTGTCTGACCGCTGCACAAATCAAGGTTTATGCACTTATTTATAACTATTAAAAGGTAGGTACTTATGTGGGTGTTCTGTTTTAAATGGTACATAATAATTCAATTTGCGATTCATAAATAAATTATATTCCACAATGAATAGAAATGTTGGGCTTAGTTTGTAATTACTGGGAAGTTCTTATACTCAGACGTACTGAGGCCGACCCTGGCGCTTGCTGTTTGAGTTGTCATGTGCAAATATGTATATCCAGATGCTGGCTGGAGAGATACAATGTTTAATTCCGCAGCTGAAGCTAGGAAATATATATACGTATGCCACACTTTCTTATGAAGTAAAAATCGCAATACATAATATATTAGTGGTCTCGAGTTATTCAGTCTATGCTTCTACTGGAACCTACGTAGGTACTCCTTGTAACCCAGTAAAATGCAGAGTAAACATTTAAGTAGGTATAACCTGGTCAGAGTCATAGCTGCCTCCAGATACTATTCCTTCTACAACCCAGTAAAGCCAAGCCATACTTGGCATTCCACCATAACAACCTCTACCGCAGGCTTGGCAACAGGACGTGAGATCTTGAGCAGAAATTCTAACAGTATTTTTTCCTTTAGAATGTATGCAGATTCGGTCTGTTATAGCTTCCGAAGTGGCAACGGCCTGGAATGGAAAAGCTTACATTATTACAAATTATTTGTAGCAAGAGCAATTATTAAATAATCTGTTGAATACAATCTGAATACACAGTATGTCCCATAGCCTGTGGCTGTCTTTACTACTTGTGCTGCCTGTTAAAAACATTTGGGGTAAATAAAAGTCACATTTAAATACGGGACAAAAATAACTGTTTTATAGCTGTTAATAACGTGATTATATTGTGTGTAATAAGGAGTTCATATTTGTAATTTGTTGCAATGCAGTTTGTAATAATCGTCATTAAGTTTTGAAATATTTATCACTAATTCATTCTTATTTGCGTTAAATAAGCAATAATATTTGTGGTAAGTTATTCAATTTTATTCCAAATAAAGAAAACTTTTATACCTACTACGGGTCTCGTTGGCCCCAAATGTGTTTTATTTGCTTGTTTTATTTCTAACCGTTTGGTAAAGAAAGATGCATTTTTGATGATATTAAAGTACCTTTATTACTGATAACAGAAAAGATTTCCTTTTGTTTTACTCTTCTTTCCCCTTTATTTCCTTTGATTTCCATTGATTTCCGCCTATTTTCCTTTAAATTAAATTAAATTAAATTTCTTCGGCACCTGTCAGTTTTTGATCCAACGGTCATGTTGCAAAAAATATATAAGTACGCCAGTTACATACCGTTAAATTTCGATGGCATTGTGTCTAGTGGATAAACAAGACAGAATCGAGATAAATGACAGTTACGAATTTAAAAAAATGTAATTGTTTAAATTAGTTAGTCGCATATGCCTGACAGGCGATATTCCAGAAGATTAAAAACGGAACATCATAGTAGCTTTGCCAAAAAGGAAAAGCGCGGATAGGTGTGCAAATTTTAGAACGATCAGTTTAACTTCTCACGCGTCAAAAATTTTAACTAGAATTATGAAAAGAAGGATGGAGAAAGGGGAGGAAGAAATATTAGGATAAGATCAGTTCCAATTTAGAAGAAATAGAGGGGAACGCGCGAGGCCATTCTAGCTTTACGAGTAATTATAGAAAAAATCGGTATAGAGAACCATACATGACTTCCATGTTCATTGTATATAACAAAAGAACAATTAAAACAATTATCTGTTTATTATCAGCAATTTTAGGAAAGATTGGTTTAATAAACACGAGTATCTATCAAACTGACACTATTGTAGGTTACTGCCAACTGTCTACAATAATTTATTATAAACCCTAGCGTATAAACTATATCGACATCTAAAAGAAGAAACATTTTTGCAAAATTTCTTAAAATACGAAAAACTGAAATAAATTTTGTTTGCTTTGGTCAAATAAAATTTTCATTACATGTGCATCCTGCTTTTCTTGAAGCCTAAAAATGTTCATTATTCAAGGGTAAATCAGAAAATTTCGGTTAGGTATAGCATCAAGGTTGCTTATGACACAGAAGTGTCAAATTTATATTTTACTTGTCCCAGAAATTGAAGAGAGCGTACTTATGTGCATTATATTATGTTTCTATGGCAACGTTTATAACTCTCTCGTTGGATAACATACTGTAATGGTTAATAACTTAATGAATAACTTAGTAAATAATTGAGTTAGGGCAAAATTGATAGTAACAAAATTTTTTGACCTTAAAATACGTAACATTTCTTATTCACATTTTTTTCATATCTCTAATAGTTTAGCCACAATATTTTTTTGAAGAATTAAAATGTTAATAACAAATGAACGCCTAATCTAATTATTACCAAAATCAATAGGTCTGGTGTTCTCGTCGAGACGCACTTTTCAAAAAAAAAATTCGTTAAATTCGGTTAGTTTTTACGGCAGTTATCGAACGCCAAAGAAATCCGGACACACACCCACACACACACACGTGCGCGCGCGCGCACACGCACACACAAACACACAGACGCACGCACAGACACGAAGCTAAAAATACTTTTTCTGAAAGTTTTGAAGTTAGTGCAATGCGAATCTGACCTTATCTCGGACACGAATTTTTGTGGGTAATACAATACTTCCATTTGCTTATACGGAACATGGAAGTAAAAACAATATAGGATTTGTAGATTTGGCAAAACCTTCGACAATGTAAAATGGAAGAAAATATTCGAAGTGCTCAAAAATATAGGGATGAAGTATATGGATAGAAGAATAATTCATAATCTATTCTAAGAGCAAACGGCAGTTATAGAATTTGATCAGGAACATAGAGAAGTATAGATATCCGAAAGGGAGTGAGGCAGGAATGTGCGTTATCGTTTCTAGTTTTCAATTTAGATATCGAAGATGCGATTAATATTGTTAAAGACAGAATAGCTGCTGGAATTAATATACATGGCCAAACTATTAATATATGCTCAGATTCGTGGATGATATAGCAATATAGCATCTAGCAAAGAAGAATAATAAAAAAATTAGGAAGAGCTCTGAACGGAATGGAAGCGGTTTTGACTGAGATCAATAAAAATAAAACCAAAATTTTGGTGGGCAGGGGGCGTGAAAATAGGACTAAAACGAAAATACAAATTGGAAACGAGAAGAAAGAGGAAGTCGCAGATTTCTGCTATTTAGGAAGTCAAATAACTCACTATGGTAGGAGCTCTAGAGATATGAAACAAAGAATAGCGGGGGCGAATTGCATTTAATAAAAAGAAACAACTATTATGCTCGGGAACGATAAATGTAGAAACTCGGAAGAGGCTCTTAAAAACGTATGTATGTATGGAGTACGGAATAGGGAGAGGGAGGTTCGGATTTTTGGCATGAAAATGACAGAAAACTGTTATTATAATTATTGATTTACGGTGAATTTTTTTTAAAATTTTTTTGCAGCGTAAAAAGCGAAAGAAATTAACTTATCACGCCCACATGCTAGTTCGCTAGTTCTGACGTCAGAACTTCGTATGGCGCCCCTCCCACTTTTCTTGAATGCCGGCGAAGCCGTGTTTATCTCATAACATATTTATTGATTATTGGGACTATTTGAAGCATGAATTTTTAAAGTGAGAAGTCAAGAAAACATAAAACAAAGACAATATAATTGGTTAATGATGCAACAAGGGGATTAAAAGTCCGATTCACATAATTTGCCATATGTAGGTAAATGTGGAAATGGTGTGTGATTTTTTGCATCCAACACCAATTTCATTCAACCTCAAAAGCTTAAAACAGTGGTGTAAAGGCAGACCGGCATAAGTAAAACAAAATGAACAATTTATTAACTGTACATGTAAGTTGTAAGTACATGCCTTTTATAATTCACGAGATAATTCAGTATAAGCAGGTATGAAGAAGTAGATTCCTGCTTATTTCTGTTTGTAAAATAGTACGTACCTATATTCTGTAATACAATACAATACATATACCTAATACCCATACCACGCACTTACAAGTCTGTGACCTATACCTACTCATTTATGTAGGTACAGGTACCTACCTAAGTATAACTGACAAGTTATGAACTTAATAGTTAATAATAATAGTTAATAATGGATTGCAAATTTTCAAACGGAAGCAAATACAACTCTCGCGAATCAAAAAACTACACGCTACGCACTATTTGCTTAACAAAAAGAAGCAACTGCTATTATACTCGGGAACGGTTAATGTAGAAACTCGGAAGAGCCTCTTAACGACGCATGTATGGAGTACGGCATTACATGGGAGCGAAACTTGGACAAATAGGAGAAGCGTATTGAAAAAGAGTATGTAGAAGCGTTTGAAATGTGGCGCTACAGACGGGTGATGAAGATACCGAGATACCGTGGATAGATAAGGTTAGCAATAGGGAAGAATTAGAAAGAGTTGGGGAAATAGAAAGGTATGAAAGACAATAAAGAATAGGAGAGATATCTTTTAAGATGGTAGGACACCTTCTGAGACACGAACGAATAGTTCGAAACATACTGGAGGCAGATATAGGCAGATAGGAATAAAGAGGTAGGGTTACGAGTAGGTTAGACTACTGCTCTCAAATAGTTGGGGATGTAGGATGTTCTACTTTTAGAGAAATGCGTAGGCTAGCTCAGGATAGGAAAAAGGATGGAGGTACGCGTCCAATCAGTTTGCGGACTGAGAACTTTATGATGATGGATGACGTACTACTTATTTAATTATTGTAAAATTCAATAGTTAATAAAAATTATTTTTTAGTTCAGGGAGGGAACGCTACGGCGATTCAGTATTTGGTTCCATCATGCTCCTAGCATCCTGTGTTTCAAATTATGCTAACCGTAACACGTTACTAAGTGGTCCCAGAAAACTATATCGATACATTACATTATGGTCGACTTTATTCAGAGTGGCTGCAATGAGGAAGCTGATAATTTTATAAAAATTTTTGCAGTGATAAACTAACTCGCGAAAAATGCTGACCGATTTTCCTTCTGACTGCAACGAACCACTTTTTCCATTTCATTGGTGTGCTGAACGTTGTACTAGTACATCTGGGTACAAAACAGAAAACCAGTTAAAACCCGACATTTTTCTTATAGGCAGTTGATAATGTTGAACAACACATGCATAATAATGTATATAAACAAGGATAATACTTACTAGATGAACCCGTGGGCTACGCTCCACGACTTTTACGTACTGGTGAATCGGTGTAGTAATTATACTTAAAACGTAGGTGCATCCCAGGTGCACCATAGAATATTCCCATAGAATATTCTTAAATAATTAATTGCGTTTAATTTAATACGGCAAAAAACCATTCTACCTACTGGTGCGACGTTCAACTACGACTGCGAACAGCGCTCAGCAGATCCAAGCGTCCATCGAAATGATGCCGATGCAATTTTCTTATTTGTGTTAAAGAAACACCTGATCGAGTGCACGACCTCACCCATACGATCTCCGCCAGTTGAAAAGAGATCGAGCGACCGACATCCCCATCCGTATTTCAAGTGTTGTGCCAGTTCGCTTTTAATAATATTATGATTATGATAATATTATGATAATGGGACTCTGTGCGCCGAAGCTGGGACTCGTACTAACAACCGACGTCACGCGGCCCAATCTAGCTGCAAGGTACGCTTTCTAGCCTCGCACCGACGGAAAACTTTGCAACGGCCTCACACGCGAAGGATTTTCTTTAACAAAAATTAACAACATAACTGCCTTCAGCATAACAAACTCTATCAATTTTAACGAAATTTGAAAATCACCGAACCTGCCTATTGTACGGGTACGAAAGGAGGTATTAGAAAGAGTTGAAGAAAAGCGAAATTTATGGAAGACAGTAAGGAATAGGAGAGATAGGATGGTAGGACACCTTTTAAGGCACGAAGGCTTAGTTCGCGACATGCTAGAGTCAGAGATAGGAATACAAAGAGGTAAGGGTAGGCCCAGATTAGACTACTGCTCTCAAATATTTAGGGATGTAGGATATTCAACTTTTGGGAAAATGCGTAGATTAGCTCAGGATAGGAACGGATGGAGGTACGCATCCAACCAGTCTTCGGACTGAAAACTTTATGATGATGATGATGTTGATTTATAAGTCTCCATTGTTCACAAGTTCGCCATTCCGACCTGCATTTCGGCAATGTTCAACATTACCTATTGTACTCTATTCGGCAATTCTCTTTTATTGGTTTCAAGAAGACCCATCAAAGTTTTACGGGTGCCAAAATGTATGCCATAATGTTTAAATGCTACCGGTGCAACTACGTTACCCCCCAATTTTTTACTTGACTCATATTGTTGCAACGAATTGAATAAGTTGTAGCGAATTTTTATACTTCTTAGGCGCCAGGTACTACGCTGCTCAAAATTGTCTAAGGAACACAAATCATTTTCGTTGTATGATTTTTATTCTACAAGTAAAAGTCAGTAGGTTACACTATATTTATTTGATTAGCTTGTTTAGTACAAAATTGGCTAAAAATAAACTTGCAATGTTTTGCATTAAGTATTTTTTTAATAATGAAAATAAACATTTAATTGGAAAACAATAAGTATATTGTGTATTAAAATAAAAGTGTATTTCTGATAACGTTAATTTTTTGAAATTTGTACCTACTTAATACGATGTATTCCCTCCTCGGGCATTAATGACTGCCCGGCACCGCCTAGGCATACTCAAAATCAGCCAATCAATTGCATCTTGCGGCAAAAGGGCCCACTGCTCTTTTCAGGGCATTTTCAAATGCAAAACGGTCTTGAATGTTTGCCATAACTTGTCTCTGCAGCATGCCCCACACATGCTCAATGGGGTTGAGGTGAGGAGACTGAGGAGGCCATGGCAAAAGGGCAATGTTCTCTTCTTCAAACCAATTTTGTACCTGATGTGCAATGTGAAGACGAGCATTGTCCTGCATATAAACCAAATGCGGACCAGCAGCATATGAATATGGTTGCACAACAGGTACAAAAACTTGTTCAATATAACGCCGCTGGTTCATTGCTTCATCCAGACAAACGAGGTCCGTTCTATACCATCACAGACCCTCCTCGGTAATAATTGGGAATTTCCTGGAAGTGCCCGGTCCTCTCCAAGGCTCCGCTTCTTCGCCACACTCTTGTTCTTCTGATATCAGGTTGAAATCCGAACCGAGATTCGTCAGTAAACAGAACATTGGACCATTCTGCTTCACCCCATTGAGCATACTCTTCAGCCCATTCAAGACGAGCTTCGCGATTGCCGTGGCGAAGTGCAGGTACTCTAATTGGTCGACGAGAATGAAGACAAGCTTCATGGATACGATTTCTGATTGTTTGGTCAGAAACCGCTACGGCATGTACAGTTTGGAGATCCGCAGAAAGTTCTCGTGTCGTGATATTGATGCATTACGCCTGGCTTGAAGAATAATAAATCGGTCTTGGGCAGGTGTTGTTTCTCTTCTAAAGCCTTCGTGACTTTTGGCCACATCGCTAGTCTCCTAGAGTATCGTCCCCGCAATCGACACATTACACTCCAAATTCGGCCGCTACCCGACTTTGTGAACCACGAAATTCAATCATCCCCACCGCACGTAACATTTCATCGCGGGCTAAATATCGTCGTTGCATTGTAAATCTTATGTTCAATACAAACAACTAAACTGACCATATTTGCTCAGAGCTGATGTGAATTAAAAACATTATAAAAAGCGAATTTTCTTATCGTCCCCTTTCTTTGAATTTAAGTTTTTTGGATAAATAACACGAACAAATCAAGTCCTTTTTTATCATGCTATGACATGATATCCAACGAACATACATGACGCATTTTTAATTTGCTAGGAATTGTCGGCGAAAATATTTTTGAAATAATAGTTTTGTTCCTTAGACAATTTTGAGCAGTGTATTTATACTAGGATTTATACACTTATTGGGCGCCTTTATGTTTTATTATCTATGAGAGCATACTTCTCCAGATATTGTTTATCAGGCATTTGATTTTATCCTATTACTAATTGGATGGTTTAGACTTGTGACCGATAGTCATAGTGTGCATAATTTCTGATCCCTTTTCAGAGTGTTGCAGTTAGAACAGGAACTATGAGAGGCAGATTTCTTTGATTGAAAATCGAAGAAAAATTCCATAGGCGATCGCTTAGATCAGGCCCGTGCAACCTTTTAAGCGAGAGGGCCATTTGCAAATTTTATGAAACCTTAGTGGGCCGCACTACTGTCTATCAAGTGTTCCCTCGATGTGGTGGGTCCACAGTATTTTTAATAATTAAAGACAAACGCCTTAATATTGAGATTTGTGATTTTATAATAGAAAAAGTTAACAAAATACACTTTTTTACTAGAAACATTAAACAAAAACGTTATTAACTTGTGTAAAAATGAATAAAATATTTACCATCAAAAAACAAATTATTGAGAAAAAATTTGCAAAAAAATAAATATTTTATTCTTCAAACAGTGTTTAGCAAAACTTGCAGGTACTTCAATAAAACTTGTACAAAAATTGTAATTTAGGACAAGACTGAATGGACAAACATTGCGCGCACTGCATCTGCGTACTCCTACCACGATTAGTGCATATTGTGTGCGTAATTTCTGTATGTAACCAGTAAGCGTCCTCGGCTGAATTTGGGCGACCTGAAGTGTTATGTGATTCTTTTATCTGACGGGACACCAGACACACAGATTCTGAGCTGTAAAACTTTAAATGCAAATTCGGAGTTAACGCAACAAACAGTAACAAACGAAAAAATGGCAACAAACTAGGTTTGATCTGCGGATATCTCGATTACAGAACCAGCGCGTTAGCCATCCCGACGTGGAGGGAGTTGCCTGACACCTTTGAATTAACGTAGAAATAGTTAACAACGCGTTTTGTGGTGGAAAAATTGGCCCGAATTTAGCCGAGCGAGGCCCCATAACGCATACTGGTTACATAAAGAAATTATGCACATTACGTCGCACCACAGATACCACCATGTCTGTATGTTTTACGCACTTACCTTAATTGTACAGTCCATGAAAAGGTTCATTTCGCGAAACGGAGTTTAGAAAAAAAAACTTTTTCATGGCAGAAACTGTATTCGGACATCCAGTTCATGAAATGTACAAACACGGCATGTGTTGTACATGAAACGGTGTGTTTTATGTGTTCCTTGTTGGGGGATTTTTCATTTTTTTAAAAGTCATTACTTTGGTTTATTTTTTTAAATATTCAGTTCATCACTCCTGTGCCGCGGGCCGCATAACAATGCCAGAGGGGCCGCATGCGGCGCGTGGGCCGCAGGTTGCACAGGCCTGGCTTAGATGAATGTCACAGGAGGGTTTTGTACACTAACTTTCAAACTATTAATATACGACAATCAAATTTTTACCCTTTGGGTTACCATATGACTTGTTAAAAAACATTTTTTAATGTTTTGTGGTGCAATGGCTGTTTTGGCTATTGACAACCACATAATCGACAGTCACAGCCATAATCGGCGAACACAATTCCCAACGAAAGACAGGTCCATCCTACGAAAGTTGCTCAAATAATGATTTCCCGCGACCCGCTAAGGAAACGACACGTTGCATACCGTGTGTCCCGGGAATTCTGAAGCATCCTGTTTAACATGGGAAATTTGAAAATTGCGATTTGTATGTCCCCAAAGTGTTTTAAGAATATTCCGAGTATCAGGACACATACAATCTGCATCAGAGAACGTTTTCGTGCAATAATTTTCAAAGTTTGACAAAAAATATCAATAATATTTCCAAAAATATAACGCGTGGGAATCAACCAAAGTTTAAATGCTACTGTAAAGACGGTAACGGCCGCGTCGCAATGGTTGAGTGAGTTTAGTCGCAGCACCTGTTTCATTGCATCTAGCGGATGGTGGTTCAAATCCAACTGCGCGGCGGTAGCGATTTTTTTACTTGTATTTTTATTTTGAATGAACGACGATTGATTTCTATCAGTGAAGATACCTAATTAAACGTTTTATAACTTTTAATTAAACTGGAAATGGACTTATTAGAAAATTATTCACATTATTAAAAGGCTGTAGCATTGGAACGATACCTTGTGTTTGTGCTTTGTGCTCGATTCTTAAAGGAATAATTATTTGAAAATAATGGAGAATTTACGGAGGGAATTTTTACTTGAAAGTACTTACCTACAGCTAGCGAATCAGCGAATGTGCGTCGGGAATATTACAATAGGCTGGGCAAAATGGTGCAAAATGGAGAGCTGTTTGAGCACTTGCAAACCATCCCAATCGGTCCTTTTCAGGACCGCCTAGGGATGCCACCTTTAAAAGTCACTTGACCCGGAGATTTACTGACGACCAAAAAAAATTGAATAGAACTAATCTTTATTCCCTTTAATTAAAATACAATTGCAACTTCCTTAAACGATATTCATTTATTGCTTTATTTAAACTTAAAGCCATATTTGGTTTTACTTTGGCATGTTTTTAATAAAGCATTTTGTTCGCCTTTCTCTAAGTACCCGACTTAAAGCAATTGAAAACTGCCACGTAATTCAAACACAAAACAAACAAGTAAATGAAGTAAAAAACGAGGATTTGGGACGACGAGTTAACTTCACCCAACTGACATCTGACGTCTGCTGATTGGTGTTGTGTTGGCGAGTGCCGCTAAACATTGTACAACAGTAGATTTCAGAGTGAAAATAGGAGAACAGTAGATTGAGGGTAAAAGCAGTAGATCTACTGTTAAAACAGTAGATCTGGCAACACTGAACGCGATATGCGTACATAAACTCGCAACGAAATTGCGCGATTGCAAGCTGCTCGGGAACGTACTGAAATTGCTGCGCCAAATATTTATTTTTGCTGGCATAAGAATTACCTACATTGTTTTTGTTTTATTTTGGTAATTTTGTTTTATTTTTTTAAATGCAGTTTTACCCGGAGAAAATATCTAGTAACCCGGAGACCGGAGATCATATGTCAAAACCCGGAGTCTCCGGGCCAAACCCGGAGAGGTGGCAACCCTAGGACCGCCACAAATATTTATTCGAGGGTTGATTTCAGACACGATGATTGCCTAGTAGCTGTTATCAATGCCCGCAAATAAATGCAGTTATTGATTGTTGCAAATTAAAATGAACAAAGTTTTAAAACCTTTAAGTAAATAAATAACTAATTTTCTGTTCCAATGTTACAGCCTTTTAATAATGTGAATAATTTTCCGATAGGTTAATTTCCAGCTTAATTAAAAATTATAAAACATTTAATTATGCATCTTCTGATAGAAATCAATCGCCGTTCAGTTGGATTTGAACCACCATCCGCTAGATGCAATGTAGCAGGTGCAACGACTAAACTCACTCAACCATTGCGACGCGGTTGCTACTCTCTTTACAGTAGCATTTAAACTAAGTTGATTCCCACGCGTTATATTTTTGAAAATATTATTGATATTTTTCGTCAAACTTCGAAAATTATTGCACGAAAACGTTCTCTGGTGCACATTGTATGTGTCCTGATACTCGGAATATTCTTAAACCACGTTGGGGACATACAAATAGCAATTTTCAAATTTCCCATGTTAAACAGGATGCTTCAGAATTCCCGGGACACACGGTATAACTAAGTAGGCTCGGAAGTCGATAATTGCATTCACCCGTGTGGTGTGCTATGCTCGTAGCTGTGCGCTATAGCTATAAATGTATGCAGCTTTGAGATTTTGACGTTTACTGAATAAATATTGAGTCGCGTCTCTTTTTAAATCTAATTTTTTACCAGCAAAAACGATGAGAGCATTTTTTTGTTTTTCTGCCATAACTCGTATACCATTTAAGATATACATATATCAGATTTTATATATTAATGAGCACAAGATCGTGCAAAATTGTAGAATTTACTTCACCTGCTATCTTTTCAAAAAACCGAATTTCAGTCTCACTGTATATGCCAAGAAATTGGAAAATTGGTTAACGTTTGGTGTAGTTAAATACACTTACCCAACATGAACCGCAACTGCCTTGATCTTGGATTTGCTGAATGGTTGGACAATAAGGCCAATTTTCTCGAGCATCAAAGAATTCAGGTAAGTTCTTTACTCCCATGTGAATTAATGGAGATAATATGAAGCGTATTGCAGTTTTCTTGTTAACACCTAACAGACTTTTCAAGTGACTTTTTGGAGTATCGTCTGGAAAATTCCGACCAGCTTTCCATGTTGTATCCATACTATTAATTGAATCGATTATTTCATCGAACTGTGCGGAACTTTGTACCACACATAGTAACACAGAACCAATTAGCAAAAATAAAGTATTCATTTCCGAATACACGCAAGGAAAATCGAGACGTTTAGTTACAATTTTCACAAATTATTCAATAACAGTAAGTCACAAAATAAAATAATTTATAAAGTGACTTAAAGTGTGTTTCTTATCTTGAGAACCTCTTTGAATCAATAGTTTTAATTTCGATCTCTGCGTATTAGTTCTGTACATTATTGCAGCTATCTGGCATTTAAAACAGTGGTTTTAGGTTAAACCCTCTATTTGCTTCCTTTTTAAATTTTTACATGGGTTAGTTGCTTAACTTAGTAATTGTCGGTATAGCACATACACTGAGTGACAAAAAAGTACGCACCTAGAAATTTTCCCTAAGATTATGTTTATTAATTTTTGAACCTGCTGATCGATTATTACGATTTTTTTTGTTCCAAAGAGCGATTCTTGTAGATGATTCTTGGAGTTTACTGCTTAAGAATCGATTTTCAGTTATAGCCCGCGGTACGGAAATTTTATGAGGAGTAAAATCAAGCGTTAACTAAAAGTGAGGCTTTACGTTCCTCTGCGCAACGTACCTCGCGCACCTTTCACATTTAAATTATGTACGTATCTATGGATACGTATATTTCTGTATAATAAACAAAATTATCAAGTGATGAAGTTAAAATAACCGTTCGCAAGGAGTAAACTCCAGTCGTGCGTCGGAGCTGACACACACAAGTTTTGTTATCTTGTTATTGATAAACAAGAAAACAGCAAAATGCAGAACAAATTGGCTTATAACGAGTACTTCCTCCCATGGTTATAATAAATCACAGCTTCATTGCGACCTGGCATACTTCTGATCGAATTTGTCTTTGTCATTATTATCCCATTCTTCTGTAAGAGCAACCCTTAATTTACCCAGATTTTTTGGGTCGCGGCTGCTAAGACGTCGTCCAAATTTATGCCATAATGTTCGATTATTTATCTACAATCATTGTTTTATGTGTTGGTAAATTATTTTATATCAAGAGAAAACCTTCGTTAGTGTAAAGCCTCGTACAAATTTAATTTGAAATGCGTCGCGAACCGCAGCACGGTGGGCAACCACGATGTATTCCAAACACAAGATCGGTTGAGTAGAGGTTACCACATGCAGCAGCTTTCGGGCGAAGTGGTGAAACGGGCAAGCGGGAGTGAGTGACGTAACTCGGTGGGCTCGACCATCGCTGGACTGCTAACGCAACGTGTGTTTCTAATCAGCCATTGAGTCCCGCGATTTTGAGTTAGAGCTGTGTTTATAATTTTAAAATTGTAAGTGCTTCTATCCACAAACTTATCATGCCTGGAATGTATTGTGCGGTAGCAGTTTGCAACAATAATGTTACGAAAAAGAAAAATAGTGATGAGAAAATATCTTTTTATCGTTTTCCTACGGATGAACAACAACGGCGTGTATGGTTACAGAAGTGTCGCCGAAACGACAGTTTTAACTGGAAAACGGCTCGTGTTTGTTCTGAACACTTTACGGACGACGATTATGAACGTAATCTGCAAGCTGAATTGTTGAATATACCGGTCAAGAAGAAACTAAAACCAACAGGTAGGTAAAAATGTAACCTACGGATGATTTGTTCCTTGGTTATCATTGAGGCTTTATTATTAGTTGTATCCTTATTATCTACTTGCTTTGCTTTGCAGCTGTGCCATCGAAGAAACTTATAAAAATTGCCAGTCAGGGCGCCACACCACCGCAAATAAAGCAACGACGCTTGCGTTTGCAAAGACGGATTCAGCAAACAATTGTGAAGGAACTTTTTGCTGGTGCGAAAGCTGAAGAAGAAAGTTCACACGTAGATGAAGCAGATCATTTGCAATTGGTCGAACCGTCGGAAACAGCAATAGCAACTTGTGATTTACGTATTCTCACAGTTGAAAATGAGACTTTAAAACGGAATCTTGATGAAGTGGCTAAACATAATGAATATTTGAAAACACAGCTGGAACAATTCCGACAAGAAATGAAACAAGATAAATGTAAAATAGGCAAACTTGAAGAAACTTTGTCTAAACTCAACAAAAAATTAAATTTGGAAACCAATTACCGAATACAGACCGAAAATGCTATAAAACATTTATTATCGAAAGCACAAAGAGACATTGTAATGGGTCGAAAGAAGAAAGTGGTCTGGAGTTCAGAAGACATATCCAAAGCTTTCGCCATTCGATATTTTAGTAAACGATGCTATATTTACTTACGTGACCAACTGAAATATCCTTTGCCTGCTGTAGGTACTTTGCAGCGTTGGGCTTCAAAAATTAATTTGAGACAAGGTGTACTTGAAGATGTGTTACGAATCATGACGATTGCAAGTCATGATATGAACGAATTTCAAAAACTAGTGGTGCTGCAATTTGATGAAATGAAAGTCAAAACACACTATGAATATGACAAAATGACAGACGAGGTTGTTGGGCCACATTCGCAAATGCAAGTGGTCATGGCAAGAGGCTTGTTCGCTCCATGGAAGCAACCAGTATATATGTATAAACTTCGACCAAAAAATGACGAAAGACATATTACTAAACCTAATACGTAGACTTTATGGCATTTCTTACACAGTTATAGCTTGCGTATCGGATTGCGGTGGAGGTAACATTGGATTATGGAAAGAACTTAATGTAAATGTGACAAACCCGTATTTCTTACATCCTGATACACAGGATCGAATTCATTTCTTTGCGGATGCTCCACACCTACTGAAACTTTTACGGAATTGGTTGTTAGACACAGGTTTTACTTTGAAGGATGGAACAGAAATTTCTTCAAAACCTCTAGAATATTTAATAAAATCAATAGACACCGAAATAAATGCATGTCACCAACTCAGTCTCAAACATATTGAATATGTTGGAACTCAGCGTCAAAACGTTAATTTGGCCGTAAAGCTTTTGCCTCACACTGTAGCGACTGCTCTAAATCGGTATCAACCAGGACCAGATACAGCACTCGCCACCAACACAGGAAAATTTGTAGAACTTGTCAACAGTTGGTTCGATATTTTAAACAGCTTTTCAATATCAGCCAAAATTCCTACCAAGAAGCCATACGGACTTCAGTTACATGAACAGAATAATACACTTGATGAAATGTATGATACAATCGAAGGTATGGTATGTAAAGGAAAAAGCTCGTTACAAACGTTCCAGAAGGGTATATTAATAACCATCGCATCACTGAAAAACTTATACTCTGACACAGAGGAAAAACACAAAAGTACATAGTTATATCTGCACTCATCGAGTTTAGAAAATATCTTTTCTCAAGTTCGTGGGCGAGGTGGTTTAAATGATCACCCTACTCCGCTGGACGCTATTTACAGGATTAGGATGATTAGTTTAGGAAAAAATCCAGGGGTTGTTCAAAAAAACCTCAATACAGTTGCTCCTGACGGTGAAGAAGATGCTGAAGAATATGTCACGGCCAAAATTGTTTCGAACACTATTGATTTACCTGAATGTTTACCAGAAAGTCAATCAGGATCTGATACAGAAACGTCATCGTCTTCAGTTACTGTGCAATCCTCGGATGTCACTTTGCAAAATCTGACTGAAAGTGATGGAGTACAGTACTTAGCGGGCTGGATTGCTCGAAAATTTAAGAACATTTACCCAGAACTGGGGTCTTACACATCCAAACATAAAGATGAACACAAGTATGCTGTGCCAAGTTGGGTGTCTCATCTATCATTTGGTGGTCTAACCGAACCAACAGAACGATGTGTACAAGACTGTATTAAACTGAACAAAATATTTGAAAAATATCATACAAATGGATCGCTTCGTAAAGGAAAATTCATAACACGTCACCTAATGCAGAAAGTTTCCCGAAAATATCCTGAAATGAAAGAGGACGTAGCAAAGGCATATTTGCTGCAACGTCTATTTATACGCATCAAATACCTGAATACAAAACGCATGGAATCTTCGGAAAAGCGGAAACGATCGGGTGATCCACATTCCCAAAGTAAAAAGAAAATGAGAAAAATTACAACATAGGTAATTAATATTTTTATATAAATTTTGTGAATTTCTGGTAATAAATAACTGTACAAGTATATAATATATCGATGTTTCGCCCCCGTTCGGGGCCTTTGACAAGATTTATTGAAAACAAAAAATTTGTCAAATATTTTATTATACACATCTTTTTACACGTTTCGTTTCAATAAATCTTGACAAAGCCCCCGAACGGGGGCGAAATTTCGATATGTTATATACTTGTGCAATTATTTATTGCCAGAAATTCACAAAATTTATATAAAAATATTAAAAAATTAAACTGGCAGAAATCAAAGAAGAATAGATATGTAATTAATAAGTTTCTTAATATTTTATGTTTCGTTTGTTAAGGGAACCCAGAACCACAAACTTTTGTGTTTTATGTTTGTGCAACAAAAACCTTTAGACCTATTGAGTTTAAACTTATAGCGGTAGTTGCAGTACTGTACTGCGTGTGTGATTGACTTGTGCATAAATTTAGTGCGAGACCATGCGAGACAATCTGCTGGGTGTTTCCATTTGCCTGAATGACTGGATCTTTTAATCGAGGTGAGTGGATCATCCAATACCTCCTGTAGAATCATTTATGTTTCTTGTTCGGTGAATAGTTTTTGAATTCGCGGATTTATTACAAATATTTTATAGCTACCATTGCGCACAGTATTTGGAGACAATTTACTAGGCTTTAGCAAATTAATGGCGGTATTCCAAATCCTTTGTAATTAGGAGGAGTAGTTCGATTGTGCTGAATGTATTTGTTTTGTAAAATTCAAAAGAACATTAATTGTAGCTAAACTGAGAACGAAAATTGCTTAATTGCGTATGCGGAGCGAGCCCACCGAGTGACGTCACGCACGTACCGTCTGTTGTGCAGGTCAAGTCCGGATGTGGCAACCTCTACTCAACCGATCTTGTTCCAAACATGGTTCTATTCCATGATACAACGAACTAAAGATAAGCTATTGCGCAGATTCCCCTTCCACTGCCTACGTCAAGCGGTGAGCGCGGTTGCCCAGACGGCTCGGCGGAAGCATTAGCATGTGCATGTGTCGATGTCATGCGGACGCATGGTATCCGTAGAATTATTAGTTTTGTGTGGTTATATGCCGTTCTCTGTGTTGCGAATTCATTGATAGTGGTACTTAGACGTAAAACATGCGATGTGCTGTGTGTAATTGTGACTCAGACAATTGGTTTTTCATGCCGTAGCCCTGTGTCAAAACTGCTTCCATTTCATTCAAAGCCGCTCCTAATTCTTCTTTGCTAGATGCTAACACTGCTATATCATCCGCAAATCTGAGCATGTTAATAGTTTGGCCCTGTATATTAATCGCATCTTAGATATATAAGTTGAAAACTAGAGTTGACAATGCACATCCCTGTCTCACTCCCTTCCGGATATCTACTTCCCTTCGTTCCTGCTCACATTCTATAACTGCCTTTTGCTCTTTGTAGAGATTATGTATTATTCTTCTGTCCCTATATTTCATCCCTACCTTTCTGAGCACTTCGAACATCTTCCCCCATTTTACGTTGTCGAAGGTTTTTTCTAAATCTACAAATTCTTTCAAGAAAACCTTTAAAAAGGAAATTTACATGTTTTAAGTATTACTAAAACCAACATAAAACTGAAAACAAATATGTTAAAAACTGCTTCAAACAACCTCCTTTGAAGCATTTTTGGAAGTGTTAACATGTTTTAAAAATAAAAACCCTCTCCTCTTTCCTATTGTAGTGTATTGTCTAACGTGCAGAAAATGCATTATTTATTACATTATTTTGGTTCCATATTAAATAATCTTGCTTTACTACAGCGTTTAACAAATTATCCAAAGTACAGAAAGTACTTATTTATTGCATTCCCTAATCTCCAGTTCCTTCGTAGCTTGGTTTCCGCAGGCGCCACAACATACTCAGAGCTGTTGTACATAAGGTCGTTTATTGCAAATCCCCTCTCCGCGTGACGTCATGCGTAGAAGCGGACGCATTAAGAACATGCCAGTATCATCCCCTGGTTCTATTCGACTTCGGTTGATTTGGTTTACGCGGACTGTAGTAGTCGCTGCATCAGCGTATATTTATATTCATATGAATTATGCAAGAAAAACAAAAAGCTTGCAACGATGTCGGATCGGGTTCGGGAGTAAATTATGCAACGACACTTCCTAGTGAGGCTCTGGAGCCAGTTATACAGCGCGCTCTTTCTGTTTCGGTATCTGGGATGCTCTGTATAGCTAGGCTATTCGGATCGTTATCTCATTAACGATATATCGGGGTTGCATCTGGTCGGTCAGGATCGTTGACAATACCCTCGCTCAAAAGTCGAAGAAGGGAGGGTTCATCATTGCTAACGGTGAATTATAAAACATAAACAAATTAAAAGGGTTTCTATTAATTTAACTATTTACATTTTAAACGGAGATTAAACGGATATTTGCAAGAATATGTACATGATTATTTTTTTCATCGTCAAATTGCATTTGGGTCTAGAAGCGTGTATTATTTCGGTAATTTTTTTCCATAATTTTGCTTGTTGATAAGCTGCCATAGTTTCGAATTTGTAGGTGCATTTATAATGTATAATTTAGTTACTTTAGTACCTGCCAAACGTCAAATATTCCCAACACGTTTCTTTGTATGTGAATTAATTGAAATAAAATTTCGTTTTGAACTACCTTGCTTCGATTCAAAAAATAATCTTGTCAAATACAATTCGTGGTCTGGAATTTTTAGGTAATTTTACTCAAGCTGTTGCTTTTACTAGCCACTCGTGTAAATTTGACAGAAGTTCGTAAAATTTCCGACAATTCCAGACCACTTATTGTATTACTACAGAAAATAAATGAGAAAATCTGGTATTAAAATCGGGACGGTACTGTAACCGGCTTCCCGAACGAGTAGCGCACGAGAATCGGGCTAGATGCCTAGCTCGTAGACTACTCCCTGGGGATCAGCTACCACTTGAATACCAGAAACTTCGTCGTATGATTAACTGTTCCGGATACTGGTGGTTTCGTCGTAGCACCTATATTGCAGCCAGTAGGGGGCTTCAGGTCTGGGATATACGTCGGAACACCTAGGGTGTAATCTCGTAAGAGACAGGTTTATTAGTTAACGTGTGAACAGCTTTATAACTGACGGGCCCACCCCAGGACATATGCAGATTGTGGTAGAACCCTCCGCTGCACTTTGCACATCGACAGGCTATATAATCCGCCGCAATGTATGCAAACTATATAGGTTGCAGGTTCTACTTTTCCTGCACCTGTACTGGTAAATGGACCTACCTAATTACATAAGTCAGCTACACTCCTACCACACGTCAATCAACTCCGGTCAGGTTAATCCGCCATCACCGAGTACTTTAAAGTTTATCTGGCTAAGAGTACACACCCTCAGTGGGCTTATACTCGAATATCACATAATAAACACGATACGTGATTATTAGTGAATGTAACAGAATAATTAATTCTGCATTTATTGAACTAAGAGATTTGAAGCCAGTAATAAGTGCGAGCATTTTGTCAATTTAAAATTCACGATGTTTTAAGTACACGTTGTACGATGCAGTTACATCAAATATACAAAAGAATAAAATTGTTTTCAGACATACCTGGTATAAACACTTTACACTGGTATTTATATTAAAACTAGAGGGACCGGCAGACGTTGTCCTGCCCGACATTAAAAAAATTTTCGTAAAAAAAATCCTAGAACCTGATTGCAGCGCCACCTACCGGGTCTAATTGTGAATGTAAACCATCCAGGGACCCACTCAAACACACCCAAAAAATTTCATCAAAATCGGTCCAGCCGTTTTTCAAAAATCCTAGAATCCGATTGCAGCTCCACCAAAATCGGTCCAGCCGTTTAGGAGGAGTTCAGTAACACCCGATTGCAGCGCCACCTACCGGGTCCAATTGTGAATGTAAACCATCCAGGTACCCACTCCAACAAACACAAAAAATTTCATAAAAATCCGTCCAGCCGTTCAAAAAAACTCTTGGAACCCGATTGCAACGCAACCTACCGGGTCCAATTGTGAATGTAAACCATCCAGTGACCCACTCCAACACACTCAAATGTTTTTATCAAAATCGGTCCAGCCGGTCAAAAAAATTCCTAGAACCCGATTTTTTTATATATACAGATTGTTCATACAAAAATACTAAAATCGCGAATATTAATTGGTGGGTGGGGGTAGGAGGGTGAAAAATACTTTACGACCTATTCTCGTATCTACCAAATGCACAAAAAATTTCAATTATTTGGATATTTATTGTTCATACAAAAATACTAAAATCGCGATTAAAAAATGGGGGGTGGGGGTAGGAGGGTGAAAAATATTTTACGCCCTATTCTCATACCTACCAAATGTACAAAAAAATTTCAATTATTTGGATATTGTTCATACAAAAATACAAAAATCGCGATTAAAAAATGGGGGGTGGGGGTAGGAGGGTGAAAAATACTTTACGACCTATTCTCATACCTACCAAATGTAGGTACAAAAAAAATTTCATAAAAATCGGTTGAGCCGTTTCGGAGGAGTGCGACCACAAACACCGTGACACGAGATTTTTATATATTAGAATAGGTATAAATATAAAAATTTCGAATTATTTTATTTTATTATTTTAGTGGCTTAGTGCGATCTTAAAAATGGGACTACCTCTTTCAAATACTAGACACACTGCCCTTTCCCAAACTAATCTTCCTTAACTTCTTAAGTTAAGAAGTTAAGAATCTTAACTTCTTCTTAACTTACGCTGTTGTTTGGCGTCGGACTTGACTTACCTAGGTTTTTTTACATCTGCATTCCAGTGAGGGTGAACAGTTTTGTAAACAGTCAGTCCCTAACCTAATAAAATAAAGTAGAGATTCTAACTTGTGGCTATTGGATTGCTTTATGAGATTCAGTATTCACCAATGAGATAGCAGAGAATAATTCACATTATAAAACAACTAGAACAGGTACTCTCTGATATGTCCCTGTTAGAAAGGAAAACCTTTTGAATTTCTCTTATATTTTGGGAAGTCCTCGCGGAAAAAACCCAATTAACTTTGTTAGAAGGAAACCTTTGAGTGAAGTTATCAGTGTCTGAGAATCTAACCCTTTCGTCGCTTTTGGCTATCTAACTTATAACGTTTTATACTCTTCATACTAACGGTCGGAAGTTAACTACTGTCTTTATTTCCAGATAAATATGTACATTTTACATGAATAAAACAAGTGAACAAAAACTACATAAAATATTAGACAAGAATGGAACTAAGATGAAAATATATATGAGTACATATTGAAACATAATTTACCACATTTCCTTTTACCTTAAATTAATAAATGAGAAATTTTTAGATTAACAAAACATAATTATAACATAATAACACACCAAACAAATTTATTATGAACTAACGTAACATAACTCCGAAAATATTGAAGTTCATTCAGTCAGATCTCAAACAAGATACAAGAATGGGCTCCGTCCGAGACAAACTCCGTTTATATATCCAAAGTGACGTCAACCCTCGAAGGTCCATGGCTTTCTTGGAATAACAAATAAACTGCAACAAAGGAGACCTTGATCCTAATACATATTTACAATTTTAATTGTTCATTAAATTAAGCATAAACTTTGGGCTTCTGGTTAACCCATTGTTGTGTCAACTGTAAGGTACCTATCAAAAGGATGTTGCGACTAATAATGGGTACTCAGTTGTCTTAGTTGTTAGTGTGGTACCTACCTAAATAGGATTAGACTTTCTCCATGTCGCCTATAGAAAATAAGAAATATGCTAAGGTTCCGTATAGTTTAGCACATACCAGAGGCGTGGAATCTAGTTCTAAGTTGCAAATTTGGTATATTGGGCAAACAAGGCGTACAATTTTTACTAGGTTTAAGGAACATTTGGCATATTTCAGATATAATAGGGTTGGGAAGTCAAGCGTTGCGCAGCATATCCTTGATATCGGACATCCTAATGCATGAGAAGGATCTTCGGTTTATTAAGTCGGTGTCGAGCAATAGGGAATTGAATCTTGGTATCCAAGTAGGTGAACTACGATTATCAAAATCTTTTATACACATACCGGATCGCCAGCATTAAATTCTTTTTGTTTTCCACGGAAATTGTCAATTTGGGTTTGAACTTTTGTTTATGTTGCGACCAAACATAAGAAAAGCAGGGCTTACACGTACACATGTTGTAGTTGCGTGTTCCGCAATAGGCAGGTTCGGTAATTTTCAAATTTTATTAAAATTGATAGAGTTTATTATACTGAAGGCAGTTATGTTGTTAATTTTTGTTAAAAAAAATCCTTTGCCTGTGAAGCCGTTGCAAAGTTTTCCGTCATTGCGAGGCTAGAAATCGTACCTTGCAGCGAGAGTAGGCCGCGTGACGTCAGAACTTAGTATAACGTACAAGTCCCAGCTTCAGCGCGCAGCAGTCCCATAAGTATTATGCATATGCATGTGTAGTTAAATTGTTGAATATTATTAACTGGTTCTAACTGGTGTTTTCTGTTTTGTACCCAGACGAATACATCGTACAGCACACCAATAAAACGGAAAAAGTGGTTCGTTGGAGCCAGAAGGAAAATCGGTCAGCATTATCGATATTTTCGTGAGTTAGTTTATCATTGCAAAAGTTTATAAAATTATCGGCTGCCCCATTGCAGCCACTCTAAATAAAATCGAACATAATGTAATTTATCGACAGTTTTCTGGGACCCCTTGGTAGTTGGTAACGTGTTACGGTTAGTATAATTTGAAACAGGATGTTAGGAGCATGACGGGGCCAAATACTGAATCGCCGTAGCGTTCCCTCCCTGAACTAAAAAAGGAAATTTTATTAACTATTTTACAATAATAATTAAATAGTACGTCATCATAAAGTTCTCTTTTGAAGACTGGTAGGACGCGTACCTCCATCCTTTCCCTGAGCTAGCCTACGCATTTCCATAAAAGTAGAACATTCTACATCTCCAACTATTTGAGAGCAGTAGTCTAATCTGATCCAACCTCTAGCTCTTTATTCCTATCTCTGACTCTAGTATGTCGCGAACTATTCCTTTGTGTCTCAGAAGGTGTCCTACCATCCTACGATCCTATCCCCTATTCTTTATTGTTTTCCATACTTTTCTCTTTTCCCCAACTCTTTCTAATTCCTCCATATTGCTAACTTGTCTATCCACGGTATCTTCAACACCCGTCTGTAGCATCACATTTCAAACGCTTCTACTCTTTTTCAATCCGCTTCTCCCATTGTCCAAGTTTCGCACCCATAGGTATAATTTCGTACTCCATACATGCGTCTTTAAGAGTCTCTTCCGAGTTTCTACATTAACCGTTCCAGAATATAGCAGTTGTTTCTTTTTGTTAAACAAGTACCTAATACCTACGTAGCGTAGTTTTTTGATTCGCGTGAGTTGTATTTGTTTCCGTTTTTTTAAAAAAATTCCAATCCGTTATAGAACTGTTAACTTGATAACTTGTCAATCATTTAGGTATACATACCTACATAAATGAGTAGGTATGTATTGTATTGTATTAGAGAATATAGGTAGGTACCTATTTTACAAACAGAAGTAAGCAGGTATCTACAATCTACATACCTACTTATACTGAATTATAAAAGGCATGTACAGTTAATAAATTGTTGACTTTGTTTTACTTATACCGGTCTGCCTTTACACTACTGTTTTGAGGTTGAATGAAATTGGGGTTAGATGCAAGAATCACACACCATTTCCACATTTACCGGGACATTTACCTACCTACTACATAAATATGGCAAATTATGTGAATCGGACTTTTGATACCCTTGTTGCATCATTATATCGATTATGTTGTCTTTGTTTTATGTTTCCTTGACACCTTACTTTAAAAATTCACGCTCGAAATAGTCCCAATAAGTATGTTATTAGATAGGTACCGCTTCACGGGCACTTCAAGAGAAGTGGGAGGAGCGCCTTACGAATCTCTGACGTCAAACCAATAACAAAGCGAACTAGCATGTGGGCGTGATAAGCTAATTTCTTTCGCTTATTACGCCGCAAAAAAATTTTGTAGAAAAAAAATTTCGCCGTAAATCAATTACAATAACAATTTTCTGTCATTTTCATGCCAAAAATAGGTATCTTATTTTTCTCCAAACCTCCCTATTCTGTAATCAAAGTGCGATCTGATTGTCCGTGGCGTGCGTTTAGGATAAGTAACTAAAATTGCTCAGAAAGTATAACTGCATAACATTTTGGTCGCTGTTCGAATAATTTTTAACATATCTCATCTACTATCAATACATAGCGCCAAACTTTTGAATGTTATGATAACATACTTTGCCGCACATTGGCGCACATTAACATCTTTACCGCACGCGTTTTGTAAAGTGAATTGCTCTGCAAACTGACTAAAATAAAATCAAATTGCTTATTGTAAACGTTAATAACAAAATTTGTGAAATGTGATATGTTAACCCCGGGAGATGTTGAAGCAGTACATTTATTAGCCAAATTGTTGATATCTAAATGACCGAGGAAAGTTTTCCTTTTAGCAAGGTTTTCGTGGCGATGACAGAGTGCATGACAGAAGGTGCTTTCGTATCAGACCTAACTATTTTCGACCATTCTCTCTACAAACTCGTCTTTTTTTGACAACGACCCAACTCTGAAATACCTGACGAACGTATTCTAAGTTAAATAATTTCGACATATTTCGACATGTATGTATGTATGTAAGTTATTCTGCATATTAACTGACTAGGTTGTAGCTGTTTTGCAGAACTTCTGAATTGATCAGTTATTACTTATTATGTAGATACAACAACGTGTTAGCGGAAACTTATGTATCTAACGATCTAACCTATACATCGCATGAAATTAAAACATCAGTTAAAAGATGTCATTATTATTTTAATGACTATTTTGACTTCTAGTTACTTGTGTGCTACATGTAGGTTTGTTCTTCACTGTTCTGGTGATCTGGTGTCATATTCATCATAGGTCGGCCACTTGCAGAATCAGTGTTTCGGGTTCAATCGTGACGTCACTGCGACTTCGTTATCGATCTCTCAACCGCGTGTACAACAGAAGGCCCCCAAAAGACTCTAGGCTCTGGGAA
Source organism: Xestobium rufovillosum (assembly GCA_963966045.1). NCBI lineage: Eukaryota > Metazoa > Arthropoda > Insecta > Coleoptera > Ptinidae > Xestobium > Xestobium rufovillosum. The sequence goes on from OZ014498.1 coordinate 15,080,455, forward strand.
ACGGGTCCACTTGCAATAGTGCCAAAAATATTGTTGTTTTTACCTATTAGTGCGTGCGTATGTGTGCGAGTGTGGGAGATGATAAACTGAAAATGTATCTTTGTTAGAATTAAATGTAAGTGAGCCTTTATTCTAGCGCAGTAAGCCTGTCAATAGGTATCTACTGCAGTTTATTATCCTCGCTTTCCAACTGCGGTGAGTAACGGTTGCTTAAACAATATTATTTATTTTGTTCTGAATATTTGCAAATTTCCACTTCGAAATATACACTTTATAGTAATAATAATACATTTTATTGTCATTCAGCAAAGAAGGTATCCGACAAACTTAGGCTGAAATTCAGCATTTTGCTTAACTCAAGAGCTGCTTTTTCATTTCAGCTGAATTTGAACCTAAGTTCCTAAGTATTACAGAAAACAAGAAAAAACCATAAACTATAGTTAATTTTACAAAGACTAAGGAACACACTTCGTATTGACAAATTAAAAAATTATTATAAAATTTACAGAAGTTGCAACCTTCGTTAAGGAATTGAAAATGAACTTGGTTAAGTTTCAAGTATACTTAGTATAAATCAGCGTAACAATTTGTAAAAAATGAGAATGATAACATTTTCTCGAAACCGAAACAATGACAGACGTCCGCACACTGCATCAAACAAAACAGTGGGGACGGTGTTTACAATTTTTTAAAAATCCTACTGGTATTAAAAAATGCATTAATTATAATATGATTAATATTATGATTATTATTTTGTTGTTTTTCTCATCCGGAGATGATAAGTTTATCCATTCTAAATGGAAATTTGAAATTTTGACACTTGCGATTTCTTTATTTATTATTACTTATTATGTATTTACAAACGTATGCGATGTAACAACACCAAACGCTTAAAATTTGCTGAAAACGCAGCTCAACTTTACACCCCTAAATATCGCCCCCATGCATCAAGGATCCCAAAAATCAACCCATTCGAGGTGCTCTGGTTGGCCTTTTTCTAACCAACCCAAAATTGTATTTGGATGTTACAGAAATATGCGATATAACAATGTCGAACGTTTAAAGTTTGCTAAAAACGTACCTCAACTTTACACCCCTATTATCTCGCCCTCGTGCTTCGCAAACTCCAAAAACAAAGTCATACGATGTTGGCCGGATCATCCTCTTCCAAACTAGCCCAAAATCAAAGCTGGATGTTTCATAAAGTATGCAATGTAAAAGGTACGCTTCCGTGTCCAAAAAATCGTCTTAACCTCTGTATTTTCGTCCCCTCGAATCTTACATTTTCTATCCCTCCCCCAAAGTTCGCATTTGACGAGATCTTCAAACTGACATCAAAAACATTGATCTGGCATACGTAGAACTAGCAAAAATTCGCAAAAACTGCGAAATTTACAGGTGTCACAGAAAGAGCTACTTGGACCCCCCTTCGCGCCTTGGTCATCTACCTCGGCTGTAATGAAACTTTCCTGCGAGGTATGTATACTATTTTATTCACAATCATTAGTTTTAATGAGCAATAATCATCATCTTAAGGTTTTCAGTCCGAAGACTGGTTGAACGCGTACCTCCATCCTTTTCTATCCTGAGCTAACCTACGCATTTCCCTAAAAGTAGAACATCCTACATCCCTAACTATTTGAGAGCAGTAATCTAATCTAGGCTAACTCCTACCTCTTTTTATTCCCATCTCTGACTCTAGTATGTCGCGAACTATTCCTTCGTGTCTTAGAAGTGTCCTACCATCCTACCATCCTATCTCTCCTATTCGTTATTGTCTTCCATACCTTTCGCTTTTCCCCAACTCTTTCTAATACTTCCCTATTGCTAACCCTATGTATCCACGGTATCTTCATCATGCGTCTATAGCACCACATTTCAAACGCTTCTACTCTTTTTCGATCCGCTTCTCCTATTGTCCAAGTTTCGCACCCGTATAATGCCGTACTCTATACATACGACTTTTAGAATCTCTACCGATTTTCTACAATAATCGTTCCCGAACATAACAGTTGTTTCTTTTTGTTAAACGCAACTCGACCCTGCGCTATTCTTTGTTTTATATCTTTAGTGCTCCTACCATGTGGAGTTATTGTACTTCCTAAATAGCAGAAATTCGCGACCTCCTCTATCTTCTCATTTCCTATTTATATTTCAATTTTAGTTCTATTTTCACTCCCTCTACATACCAAAATTTTAGTTTTATTTTTATTGATTTTCATGCCGTAGCCCTGTGTCTAAACTGCTTCCATTTCATTCAAAGCCGCTCCTAATTCTTATTTGCTAGATGCTAACACTGCTATATCATCCGCAAATATGAGCATGTTAATAGTTTGACCCTGTACATTAATCCCCGAGGCTGTTCTGTACTTAACAATATTACTCGCATCTTCGATATATAAGTTGAAAACTAGAGGTGACAATGCACATCCCTGTCTCACTTCCTTCCGGATATCTATTTCTATTCGTTCCTGCTCAAATTCTATAACTGCCTTTTGCTCTTTGTAGACACTATCTATTATTCTTCTGTCCCTATATTTCATCACTATCTTTCTGAGCACCTCGAACATCTTCCCCCATTTTACGTTGTCGAAGGCTTTTTCTAAATCTACATATCCTATATAGACTTTTTTCCGCATAACAATTCCTACTACCGAATTTCCTCCTACCGATCCTAAAATCTCCGCTCCAGAAGTCTCCAGCTTCTGGCCATTGCACTTCACTAATACCTACCACGTCTAATGCTAACCTATCCATCACAATTTTCAAATTTTCTAACTTTCCTACTTGTTTCATGCTTCTAACATTCCACGCTCTGACTTGTGAAATGTTACACTTATCATTGCTGATAACTCCCCCCGAAGCAATCCCCGCCCGGAGATCCGAATGTGGGACTATTTACCTCCGGAATTTTTTACTCCAGAAGGTGCCATCATCATAAAACTAATAGTACGCTGTACTAGGGATAGAACAATGTGGTGGTTTCCCATTGCCTTCCACAGCGCAGTAGTGTGTATGACAGTGCCATACCGACCCTCACGATTTCTGCCACTATGATTACTGAGAGAGCTGCTGCCCCCTTTCAGGGACTTGGTTTAGTCTGTCTTCTCAAATAAAAACCCCTCCAATATGGTTAAACCTATGGTTTGGCTCTTTAGATGAACAATAAAGGAATAAATAATTCATTTTATTTTTTAAATACTGCATTTTCGATAATTCTTGGTTGACTGTGAAATTGACATTTATATTTTTATTAATTATTAAACTGACAAGCATCGTTTTTTTGACAATAAAATAACTCAATATGAAAGAGTATTTCTGGTGCTAAAATATGGCTGGTAGTCAGTTGGAGTACACAGTACACTCAAGCAGAACTCCCCGAGACCACAAAAAACGGTAGGAAATTTTATTCCAAGTTTATTACATAATACATACTTAAGTATAAAATTAAATAGGCACTGAATTTTCCACCCGGGTGGAAAATTTCCAAACCCGGTCGAGAAGTAGAAGTTAGGAATAACCTACTTTCAAACTTTTCAAAAGTTGGCAATTGACTTATTACTAAGCGATTGTGAATAAAAGAAAGTAAATTCCTTCTCTGAATCTGTTTTGATAGTCGTGGACAAAGTATATAGTAAGGTAGTGTTGGTGAATAAGGTCAACCTAATTTTTGACAATATTTTATTCAAAGGAATGCAGTCATTAAGTTTGCAAAATAGTATTAACTAAATCTATACACTATTAGGTAACATAACATAAACACACATTTCTAGAAAAAGACAACTGATAACAGTATCAAAATGAAAAAAAACTGGGTGCGTGGTCGCCACGCGCGATAGAAGTGAAACTTCAACGTTATTAGAGGAATGAAAAATTTGTAGGGTAAACAGATGATTGGAGTGTATGCATTTATGAGTTTCAAATATATCTTTATTCACCAACTTCCATGTCTTCCCTCAAATCTAAAACTGAAATGATAGGTCTATGTGCGATTTGATTTTCTCTGAAAACAAAAAAAACAAAAAAACACAAGAAAAAACAATCTTGACAAAGCCCCCGAACGGGGATGAAGCTTTTCTATTTACTACATGCCAGAAATTCACAAAATGTAAAAAAATTAAAATTTGAACTTGCACAAATTAAGCAAAAATATTTTAAACGTTTATTCTAATTTTCCTAACACTGGAATATACTCATTAATTTATAGACTACCAACTACCAATCGCACTTCGAATACACAAAAAATTGATAATAAATATTGTCTGTATCAAAATATTAATAATAATGAAATAATAAATCGAATTTTAATGCTTCTATCCAAGCGCTTTGTGGCGTTACGAGAACTGAAACGCTGTGTCCTCGCTTTACTGACGTTTGCCTGAGAGAAACAGCGCGAAGCACGAGACAGAGCGTGGCTAAAGAGTGGGGCGTTCGATATTCCCTTTCTCCTCTGCCCGTCTGCTCCTCTTCTCAGACTGCTCCCCTCTATTCGTTTCACTTTTCGTAACGCTCGCGTTTGCCAACACAGGAACTTACTCTACTGAGACAAAAGAAGTTTCACTTAAAAGAAAGTGGCGTTGGGCCTTATTAAATGATCCCGTGGGCTAATAAGCCAATATATAAAAACGCAAAGTTCTTTATACTGTATTAAGGTCCAACTTTAAATACACTTTCAAAATACAAAAAAAACCCTAGAAATGAAACGCGAATACGTCTTGGAAGTTGGAAGCGTCTTGGAATACGTCTGCGAAGCGTCTCGTTGAGAGACATTATTTCTTACATCGGCTAAACAGCTCTCAACTGGTCTTCGGTCCAAATTGCCCGAATATTTTTAGCGGTCCTGCCCATTTGTATGTCTAAAACATTAACTCACCTGTAGGAAAAGTTGCCTGAATGAACTTCCGATTCTCGGGTCTTTAAAATAAATAGTTTCCGTAACGTAAAGACGCCAAAACGGTCTAAGGCGCAGCGGCTGAACCCGAAAACCAAAGAGGCGTCCACTTCATTGACATTGAAGAACAAAATTGGACAATAAGGCCTCTTAAACCGACTGAGGAGTGGGCCTGTTTATCGGACAAGTGCATTCAACTAGGTAACACATTTGTTTGTTAAACATAAGACAAATATTTACGGATTTGCGAGTGCAGTGACATAAACAGGGTAATTCAACGTTCTGGAAAAGCCAACTGGTGCCTTTATTTTTGAAATATGAGGTATAAAAGATTTACACAAAAGTTGTTGCACTGAAAGATGTCTATTTATTTATTTTTTGCCATACAACATGTCCCATATTTCTTTTATGGAAATCAACTTCTTTATTTCAAATGGAATACCCTGTATTTGGCTTTATTTTATGATTGCTTGATCAATTTTAGTGCGAGGTTATACTAAGTGATTTTGTATTTTTCGTATTTTTTGAGTTATTGGCATTTTTCTTTAAATTTTGACAGATGCAGAGCAATTTCGAATAATCAATATCTCTGGATTAAATAAAGCTGTAGCAATGATATTTTGGAGAAGTGAAAGCAAGATGTAGGAGTGACTGCCTTCATCACTAAAACCAGAAAATAGTATACATGGTTTGAGCAATTATACGACCAAATCAGAAAATTGCTAATTTCAAATAGAAGTGTACATTTTTTAAACCATTATTGAACTCCCCATAATATTTACTTTCACGTTATTATACGCTTCCCTCTACCTAGAGTTAACAGTTTTTGAAATAGTTGCAGTTCCTTGTAAAAAGTGTCAAATCAGGCAACTCAATTAAAACAATATTATGCATTTTTAACTAAAAAGTAACAATTGCATACTAGATCAATTAATTAATAGGTAATTCAAATTATATTATAAGCAAAACAAAGGACAAACCGATTTAAACTTCACCAAATGGGAAAAAAGAAAGGCTGAGTACTGATTTTATTATTTTGATAAGATGTGCTTAATGAGTGGTACCTACCGGACAGTTCGAACAATACTACTCGGGTAAGTAACCACGCCACTATAGAATTAAATTCAGATTTGTGCACTGACTTTGGAACATTCGTAGCTTGTCTCTATGAACTCATAAGCTTACTAGCAGGGTAGCAGGTTATGTCAAATTAAAGATTGCAAACTTGAACTATGAAATATGAAATATCCAATTTAACATAAGATATGCAAAATAAAGAAAAGTTAACAATAATAAATATTTACAATATGTATTTACTTAAGGATTAAAACCAAAACAAAATCTAACAACAAACATTTTAACCGATTATCAATAAAGTAAAATGTTCAAAGTAGTGCCCATTTTCTTCTAAGCATAGTTGGGCTCTTCTTAGTTAGTAGTTGCTAACAATGGTATAGGTAAGCAAGTTGGTATAGAAATATGGTAAATTATTTGAAAAGAGTAAAAAATAGATTTAATAGATTTGATGGGACATTTACTGTGAAACACCATACAGGAGATACAAAACGAAGGCCTACTGTTTATATAAAAATATTTCGATAACTGTTAACTTTAGGTAAAGAGAAGCGTATAGTAACGTGAAAGTAAATTTTATGGGGAGTCCAATAATCGTTTAAAAAATGTATACTTCTATTTGAAATTAGCAAGTTACAGAGTTTTGAAATTTTCTGAATTCGTCATGTAATTTCTCAAACCATGTATAATATTTTCTGGTTTTAGTGATGAAGGCAGTTACTCCTACATCTTGCGTTCACTTCTCCAAAATATCATTGCTACAGCTTTATTTAATCCCGAGATATTGATTATTCGAAACTGCTCTGCATCTGTCAAAATGTGAAGAAAATGCCAATAACGCAAAAAATACGAAAAATACAAAATCACTTATTAGAACCTCGTACTAAAATCGATCAAGCAATCATAAAATAAAGCCAAATACAGAGCGTTCCATTTGAAATAAAGAAGTTGGTTTCCATACAAGAAATATGGGACATGCTGTATGGCAAAAAATAATTTTAATAAAGATAAATCTTTCAGTGTAACAACTTTTGTGTAAAACTTTTTTATCTCATTTCAAAAATAAAGGCACCTGTTGACTTTTCCAGAACGTTGAATTACCCTGTATACTACACATTAGAGTCACAAGACCGCGTAATTTTTTAATGTAAACAGTTCTAAGTGTATAAAAATACTTAAATACTCAAATACTTTAAACTCCCAAATCCCAATAAATATAGAGTCACGTCTCGGGTGATCGACGGCCCTTATAGATGTACATATATGTAATCGGACGGTTCATGAAATGACTGGACAGATGATGTAGGTAATATTTGAAAATTCGAATATCGATAAGAAATTATGTCGTTTACTATCATCTGACCTGACGTGACCTGGACCTGACCTGATCAACAAATCCTCAAAAATATAGTTAGGTCAACAAGAATTTATATTGAGTTTATAACACTATCAATAATTATTATATAACATACATATACATAGTCAATTTCTTAATGCATTTTAGAAAATTTCCGAAAATTTTTTGCCACATCACTTGCAACCCTCTCGAATGGAGCTCTAGGAATAAAATGACGCATTCTGTCATGGCCTCATGGCTTTTGGTTTGGGTCCTTTGCTGGACGCGCAATCATCACCTCTCCGGCACCAGTTTATGAGGTCAATTCTATAGTCCAACCAATAATTTAGCCGTTTCTGATCATCTTCTTCAGCACTGATTTTTGCAATATAATACGACAATAATGGACGACTTCTACCGAAAAATTCAAGAATGGCTCGTTACTTTCAAATTGAACCCATAATCCAACAATGACAACATCATCTCTAGAAACCAGTGGGGTGACATCGATTTAAGCAAAAATTGCCCCAAAAATTTGTAGTTTCGGGGATATTAAAAATTGAGTATTTTGTCGAGAAATTTGAGGATATATTATTTTCGTAGAAACTTTTGGCATTATTTTGATCTCCTGTGTCAACCCCCAAAGTTTTACACTCGTTATTATTATAGTATTATGAAAAGAAAATATTTTTTTATTAAACATGTTAAACGTTTTGGATTGGGAAACACATTATCGACGTCTTATAAAATATTAGGATAATTCTAATATGTTATCAAATATATTTTATTCCCTTAATAATGCATAATGGATAAAACAGAATAATAACATCCAGTTGATATTACTTCGTTTTTATTATTTTTGTTTACCTTTAAAATTAACTTCTACATTTTCTTCTTAATCTACCTATCATTTCATATTTGCACCAGAGATTTTTCTATTATGCTGTTTCGTAGTAAGTAATTTATTAGAATTAAGTAAACGAGAGGACCTCAGTTATAAATCTACATTTTTTCAGGGGGCAAAATGTGGAGAAGTGGCGGAGAGCGTGCGGGGGGCAGCTAGCAGCGCGGGAGCCCCCCGGCCCCAGCATGACGCGCGCTAGAGAATGAAGAAGCAAAACGTTCGCACGCTATCTCTCATTGTTTGCACTTTCACGTATCTACTGATAGGTGCTGCTGTCTTCGACGCTCTCGAATCTAAAACCGAAAATCAACGGAAAATTGTCTTGCAAGGTATTTACTTATCTGTGATACTATGTTTGAGATTATCTTGTGGGGGGTTTTAGGAAAATTCGTCGCACAAAATTCACCACCTGCAATTGACCGCCCGCAATTCATCGCCGCAAAAATTCACTGCCGTATTCACCCTAAATGCAATTCACCGCTTATACACTTCATCCCAAAAATTTTAAAATGTATGCATCATTTTTTTAATTGTATTTGAGTTATTTTCTAAGTTAGGTTCAATTTTTTCTAATATTTAAAGCCGTGGTGTTCTTGCTGTAAAATTTATTCAATGCTTATTATTCAAATGAAAATTGCATTTGAAAAATATATGAACTTGCTCCTTATGTTTCTAATCAGGGATTATTCAGTTATTTTATGAGTTAGGTAAAAAACTGTCTCTCTGATATTTCAAGCTTAGATTTATGTAGAATTTTATTCAACGTGCTGCCTAAAGTCGTTAGACAAAATTCCTCCAGCTTTCCAGTCGGGTTTCTGTCACGACTTTTGTTTCTCGACTTGTTATCGCAGCAACAAAACCTTCGTTTAAAAATAAAAGTAGCTATCCGATAAAACTCTATCTCTTGTGCATTTACCCCCGATAATAGATTACCTACGTTATTTATCTTTTGCTACAATGACGACAATGCAAATTTCGTACTTCCGTTTTTAAAATATGTTTAAAAATCAAGTCTCCCATATGCGTATATTCATATATTTATTCAATTACCTTGCCGAATTAAACTCCAGAGTTTTTTATCGACAAATACATGTTTAATAATTGTATGAAAGTTTTATTGTCATGGCAAACAATCGAGAATCAAGGTAGTGAAAAAATCGCGAGAGCTTGCTCGAGCGATTTTTCTACTTCCCTTGATTCGAGATTTTTTGCCGAATTGAATTGGAAATATGAGATTTAATGAAACAATAAACATTTTAAACATTTTAAACATATTAAAATATTTAATTTTTTTATATTTTAATAATTTTTGTGAAATGGATGGCAATTTAAAACACTTTATGTAAATTATTGACGTTTCTCTCCCGATTGGGGCTTTATCAAGATTTTATTTAAAAACTCAAAAAACGTATAAAAAATATGACTTAAAATTTACTTCATAATTTACAATTTTATTCCATGCGAGACAGGTTTATTAGGTGACGTGCAAAAGCTTTATAACTGACGGGGCCACCCCAGGATATATGCAGATTGTGGTAGAAACCCTCCGCTGCACATCGACAAGGCTGTGTAATCCGCCGCAATGAATGCAAACTATATAGGTTTCTACTTTCCTGCAATGAATGCAAACTAAATAGGTTTCTACTTTCCTGCATATTTACTGGTAAATGGACCTACCTAATTAAGTCAGCTACACCTCCGCTACAAGTCAACTAACTCCGGTCCGGTTAACTTAATTATTGGTAGCCCTTCGGCTTCGATAATTAAGTACTAACGATGAATACTCTTGTGTATTTATTCTTTTGAGAATAAATCGGATACGGGAATGAACAGAAAATCACAAAAATTACCGGGAGAATTAAACCATATTGCTATGGCTACCTTATTCGCATTTAGCGCTTTATTCCACCTTTCTAGCATTCTGTCACGAGTCGCCCTGCATGCAAATATATTTTGCAACGATGTTTCCTGGTCGGACGTCAATTATGCAACGATATCGGATCGGTTTCGGTGAAAGTATACAACGACACTTCCTAGTGATGCTCTGGAGCCAGTTATACAGCGCGCTCTGTCGGTTTCGGTATCGGTATCTGGTACGCTCTGTATAGCCAGGCTAATCGGATCCTTATCTTATTAACGATATAACGGGGTTGCATCTGGTCAGGTCAGGATCGTCGATAATATCCTTGGTCAATAGTCGAAGAAGGGAGGGTTCATTATTGCTTACTAAATGGTGAATTATAAAATATAAACAAATTAAAAGGGTTTCTATTAATATAACTATTTACATTTTAAACGGAATATTAAACGGATATTTACAAGAGAATATAATTCATAAGTCACTTGACGCGATTTGCACCAATAGAAATTAAAAATTGGCTTGGTTACATAGCTATCAGAGCGATAGTAAAAAACAAAAAATCTATCACCTTATTTTGGTCCGTTGTTAGGAATAGGATATTATTCAGACCATCAGAAAGTATTAAATGAATTTTATTTGTCATATCTGACAGTTGATATGTGTCATATTTCAAATGTAAATTAAGTTTCATTCTTTAAATGTTTCTTATTCATTATATTCTCTTGCCAAATATAACTCGTGCTATGATTAATTATCGAGGATAATGAAACCGAACCGGACTCGTTGAATCTCCAGTTCGGTTTCAGCTCGTAGATATCATCGATGATAATCATAGCACTTGTTATATTACCTACGAATATACAGGGTGATTCAGAACGGGCGTGCCAAATTAAAATGGGTGCTAGAGGAACTCCAAATAAGACGAAAAGTTTATATGAACATATGTTCTAAAGTGACTACTGACAAAGATACAGGGTGCAAAAGTTTTAATATTTTTTTTAATATCGTAATGTAATAATTGATGTGTTTTCTCGTTCTTCATGTTAGTTTTGTTAGTGTTATTCATAATATACTATTTTTTCCATTTTCGCTTTCCTTGTATATCGGTGAAGCCATTATTGCATTATGGAAAATTTCGGTGCATGTGCAAGATTTCACAAACAGCTATTTCATTCAAAAACTAAGCATTTTACGAAATATTTTGAAGATAACAATTTCTTCCCAAATTGAACGTAGATTTCAAATACATTAATATCACCTGCATTCGCCAGTGGCGTAACTTTGGATTAGGGAAATGAATAAACGGCCTACCCCGTAGCAACGCTACTGATGGGGCTAGCAGAGCATTTTTTTTTTGAAAATTAGAACTTGACAAATGAAAACGACGCCTTAAATTTCAACTCAATAATTTTCCTAGTTACTAAGATAATAAAAAAATATTTAAAAAATATTAAAACTTTTACACACTGTATCTTTGTTAATAGTCACTTTAGAACATATGTTCATATAAATTTTCGTCTTATTTGGAGTTCCTCTAGCACCCATTTTAATTTGGCACGCCCGTTCTGAATCACCCTGTATACACATGAAAATAAATGAGAAATTCTGGTATTAAAATCAGGACCGTACTGTAACCGGTTTCTCGAGCGAGTAGCGCACGAGATCTGGGCTAGATGCCTAGCTCGTGGACTATTCCCTCGGGATCAGCTACCACTTGAATACGGGTAGCATCGTCGTATGATTAACTGGCGGTTGCGTTAGCACCTCTAGTGCGACCAGTCGGGGTTTCAAATCTGGGATGTACGTTAGAACACCTAGGGAGTAATCCCGTGCGAGACGGGTTTATTAGTCGACGTGCAAAAGCTTTATAACTGACGGGCCCACCCCAGGATATATGCAGATTGTGGTAGAAACCCTCCGCTGCACATCGACAAGGCTGTGTAATCCGCCGCAATGAATGCAAACTATATAGATATCTACTTTCCTGCACCTGTACTGGTAAATGGACCTACCTAATTAAGTCAGCTACACCTCCGCTACAAGTCAACTAAGTCCGGTCCGGTTAACTTAATTATTGGTAGCCCTTCGGCTTCGATAATTAAGTACTAACGATGAAGACTCTTGGGTATTTATTCTTTTGAGAATAAATCGGATACAGGAATGAACAGAAAATCACACGCCGTGAATTCAACTCATTCAAGCGGGCTGTCGGATAAAATTAATCGGACGCGAGTGAAGAGAATTCTTCTTCGGAAGCCGGTGAAGAAGATTCTTCCTGGACCTCTGATGTGTGACTCCTTTTATAGCCCCTTGGATAGGTTCGGCGGTCGGCGGTCAGGCTCGCTTTCCTACCATCGAAACGCGTGACGTGCCACCACCTCATGCTCTTGTTTATTTACGATCGTGACGAAGCGGCTTGCTTTTCTCTCTTCAGCTGGATATGCCACGGCTCTCGCTCCGTGACGCGGTTGCAATAGAGAGAACAATTATGAATGCTAATCCAAGTCTGTTGGATGTAACCAGCATTCCAATTATGCATTATTACAACTGAAAGTAGTCTTTACACACTCGCTTTTCACCGAAGAATTATGGTTGGATTTACAGCCTGGTACACAACAACACCTCGGCATTTTTATTCTTTTATTGTACAGACAAACTGGCAGTAAAATTTCATGTTGATAATCTTGAATAGAATCAGAAATATGGACAGACTATGCACTTTTGGTCCATCGCGTATACAAGTATATTTTTTATTTTAGCTAAGAATAAAAGGAAGAGAAAACTTTTGTTGTGTGAACTAAGAGCACATAAAAAGCAAACGATCCAAAGTAATATCAATATTCTGCATAATTTAACCCAACTCAGAAAATAACTCATCCATAAGTAACGCCGGAAACAGTTTGAAAAATTTTGAGGGCGAATTGAATTGCACTAAATAATTGTGCTCTAAATGAAATGTTGCACAGGGAATTGAAAGGCAGTGAATTTTTGCGGCGGAGGAATGCGGACTGTAAATTACGGGTGGTGAATTGTGGTCGGGGAATTTATCGGATACCCTTGTAACGATATCAGTCTTGCGAACATGTTCATAGCGTAGTGCTGCTAAACTTAGTTTACAAAAGAACTAGGTAAGTAAAAAAATCGTTGTTCTGCATTTGTTGATTTTATTAAAGCCTCGTATACAAGTTCCGCTATTGGTTGATCTCTAGGATATTTTAAAAACAGAGGCAAAATCGGAACTTTTTGAAAAACTGAGAATATCTCGTCGCACTCGTCACAAGGGTGTTCTAATGCGTCGCATTAACAAAATTTCTCTTTCCAGAAATACAGACAATAGTAAGAAGAAAGTATAATATAAGTGATGAAGATTTTCGGATAATGGAAACGGTTGTATTGAAATCCGAACCGCATAGAGCGGGACAACAGTGGAAGTTTACTGGAGCCTTTTACTACGCCACCACCGTCTTAACTACAATAGGATACGGCCATTCCACCCCTAGTACAGTGGCAGGAAAATTGTTCACCATGTGTTACGCAATGATTGGCATTCCTTTAGGTCTTGTGATGTTTCAAAGTATAGGAGAACGTGTAAATAGATTAAGCAGGTAACTATAGAAAAATATAAGTAAGTTAGGTACCTATACGAAAATCGGTGAATGTGGAATGACTTAACTGTTTTTCTGTCGAACGAGAAAGCAGGCAAATAGAAATATAGCACCACCAGGTACATTCAAGTGTTGTTAAACTTTGCATTTTCGGATTCTCTAATCGGTTAACTATGAGGTTATTTTTACTAAACAGCACAAAAACTGGAAGTTTTGGGATTTCACTTTTAACTGATATATTGTTTGGCTATTTGTACAATGTGTTATGTATTGAAACATGACATGCCAAATTTCACTGCAAAAATAATAAATTGATCTAAAACTTATTTTATTCGAAATGATGCATATTTAAATTGTTCTTCGAATAATATGCGCTTCCATAGTTTAGGAGTGGTAATTACCTCGATTACCTGTCGTTGTACGGTGTACATAGTGAACAGCTGTATTTTTTACCAGAATATCCTGAAATTTGGATAAGATTTACATAAACCTTAATAGTACATTATGAATTTTCACCTTTCAGTGTACGTCATTTAAATTCTAATATATGCGTATCCATTTCGGTGTCTCAATAAATTATCGAAATGTAAATGACGTAAAGAGGGGAATAGAAATTTAACATTCTAGTACTAAGGTTAAGTCCACTCCAAAGGTTTAAAAAACGGTTCCATAATAAATGTTTCATTTTGGGAGTAACTCAATAACCCTATGCTCGCAACAAATATTTAAATGCGGCTAAGAATTAACTTTGTTATATTGCTAATTTTGTTATATTCACTATAAGTACCATTCTTAGAAAAAAGTGTTGCAAAAATGTTTAATCGAAATAGCAATTCCAATAGTAAAAAAACTAACAATACTACAGACTTAACTGTGAACGGTTCCCTAAGTTTATAAAATTTAACAAAAGTAGGAAAATCGTAATCTAATTAAAATAAAGAAAACACAATTTTTTACATAGCCATTCAGTTACGTTGAATTTACTTCTCACTAGGTAGTTTAAAAGTTACCTAATCACACTATGCACCATCAAACAAATTTGAAAACATAAAACAGATGGAAGTTCCAATATAATAGTGCTTTGTTATTTTTAGTTCTCCACACTTTCTAATATTGGTTTCGCTTATACAAGTTGAGTAGTATAGATATATATGTTCTAGAGCAGTTTCGGCACTTGGTGTGGCGTAGCGGAGGCAGGACTGTAGGAGGGGACTAGAAAGTAGTGGGAAATAGTAGATATCTTTTGTTGGATGTATTGAAGAATAACGACTGATAATGTCAACTTAAACTTCATTCTTGATAACATACTGATTATTTACAAATCAGAAAACTTTAACTTTATTCTAAAATATATGCAATGCCGGCGCAAAAATTATGGCCATGAGAAATAGTTGAACTGCCCTGTAATAAGCTGTAAGCAGAGTACCTCTCTTAATTTTCCTTAAACGCCTAAACTGAAGAAGATTATACTTTACTTTTATACATTAATTTTTCATTTTCGCGTTGATTTATTTAAAGTAAAAAAGAAGTTCAGACTGCTTTTAAACATCAGTTTCTCTTTTTTTATTTTGTTTTTGTGAAGAGCACGCGAAAGGAAGTCGACGAGAAAACGTTATTTAAAACTTTATAGAGCGGGGTATGTTTCGAGTTAAAATTTTACCTAAACGTTGTACACTTTTTTGGCAGAGCCCTCCCTCTTGAACAAGTCTCTAGCCGCCACTGAATTTAATCTATAAGCCGCCTCATTCCTTAACAAATCAGTTCAACAAAAATTAAATAACTCACTTAACATAGCTCAACAAATTCTCACGTTTGGATCCTTTAAATTTACCAAAGTTATCAACCTTAGAATTCTTGCCGGACTTGCCATTGCTGGATCACCGCTAGAGTCCCGCCTCCGCTGCGCTAGAATATACCTATCTATACTACTAGACTGGTCCATTTTTCTACACAGCACCTAAATTTTTTTCTTGTTGTTTTTTTTAATATTGAACTGCTTGCATATCAATACATTTTAAAATTCCTTAACTTTACTATGATATGTTTCTTACCTAAAATCCATATTTTTGGTTGTGCCGACATATTTTGTTGAAGATTTTGATAGGTGTAGTGGCATTGTTGACATTTACATATGTATTTTAGGATTGCACAAATTACATCGTTGATATTTTGATGGGATCAAAGCAATGTCTAAGGGTGGGTAACAAATTAAAAAATATTATGCAGGATATGAGCAATTACATGGCCGTCATATTAGAAGATTTCAAAACTTTATTTTTGTAAATTGAACCATGCCACAGCTGTTTTCTATGCAGAATTTCCTATTCGGCCTCAAATATTTGTCTCTCCATACAAAAATTGTATATTTTCACATACCTAGTGGGAATACATTTTCAAATAAGCATCAAAACTCGCACGTAAAAATAATTTACTTAATGATGAAACAAAAAAATGAATCTAACTAGAATATAATTTCAGTTCCGTAAGAGAAAATTCCATGTTGGTAGAAAAAGGTTTTTTTGTGAAATATAGGCGGTTAAATATTTCAGAGTTATTTTTCTTGTAAAAAGAACATTTCACTTTAAATTACATAGAATTTGGAAGTTTATTGCTCACTGCGCGATATTTCAAGCGTGCATGGTGAAGATCGAAATTCTTTGAGTCGAGTATACATATAAGTAAATATCATTTCTGTTTTCACCGAGGATGGCAAATTACTTGCTGAAATAGGTACGTAGGTGTTCCAAATTTTATGCAGTTTAGGACTTCAACCGATGCTTGAATTTATTATTTAACTACAGTCTACTTAAGTCGTCACCGCAATCAATATTTCTTTCCAGAAATATTTGACGGCGGTTTATGTATTTTGTTCTGTTTTATTATTGGCATCGTAGTTAATGCTATTGTATAATTTTGCTGTTTTAAACGTAGTTTTCCCTTTTTACTTTTCATTTTCTACTCAATTACATTTATTTTACCTTTTCCGAATTCACTGGCTTTCTTCTGCTAATTTGATTTACTCAATTGCTTCCCTTAAATGATTCTATTTTGTCATTGTTATTTTAAACATTCCTTTGTTAACTTTCTTGGACGCGATATAAGAATATAAAGTAAGAGCTGCAGTTATTGTTAAGAGTTCTGCATCTTAAAGGTATGGTTCGGTTTGGGCGTTTTTCAGTCGACGTTGTCGGCGACTGAAAACGGTAGCCGCCAACGGCGCCGACGGCGGCATAACCACTGGTTCCTTTTACGCTTCCACGTTCCAGCGGACGACAGTCGTGTTTGAGTCTTCAGAGGTATTTGACGTTTGCAATGGAATTGTGTCTCGCATTATTACAAGAAGAAGAAGAAGAAGAAGAAGAAGAAGAAGAAGAAGAAGAAGAAGAAGAAGAAGAAGAAGAAGAAGAAGACAACTTGGGAATGGTGTACAACATTTTACCAACAAGTATAAATAAAACGGCCGCTGACAAACGCTCAAACCGAACCATACCTTTAGATGAACAAATCTATAGTATTATGTAATTTAATTTTAACACATTTCATTTTATAGGACTGTCTGCCTGTCTGGCTCATGTTCATTAGGAACAAGGCGTTCGTTTTTCACAGATTACACAAAGAACTTGCGGAGTTTCTACCTGAAATTTTGTATATTTTTTTGTTATGTAAATATGCGCTATGGTCTCAGTTTTTTATAATTTTAGAAAGAAACATCTTCTTACTTTCTTAAGAATTGAATTTTCTGTCCTATTTATTTTAAACTAGCAGGCCCAGCAGACGTCCTGCCTAAAATTACTTTTCGTATTGAGCTTTCAACCAAATATGTCGTTCCTATCGTCAGTTATGATCGCGAGTGCATACCAAAAATTATGATTTTGACAGTTTGTCCGAATTTCCCGACGTACGCCTATTCATATCATTCAAAAATAGAAAATAGCACTCTCAGTTTTTTTCCGAATTTTCCGGGCAACTTTTCCAATTTTTCGTTCCCTAAAAACCTTATTTTTGAAAAGAATTATCCAAATCGGTCCAACCGTTAAGCACTTTTAGTTTTTCCCGATTTTTCACATTTTCCGGTGGATTCTCCAAAAATTTTCTTTCATACAAACCTTGTCCTGACAATTACGACCACAACAAAAAAAAATCAGCCAAATCGGTCCAGCCGTTAAGCACTTTTAGTTTTTCCCGAATTTTCAAATTTTCCGGTGGATTTTCCAAAAATTATGATTTTTACATTTTGTCCGAATTTCCTGACTTCTGCGTATCCATATCATGCAAAAATCCCATAGAAGAAAGCACTTTCAGTTTTTCCCGAATTTTCCAATTTTCCGGCCAACTTTTCGAATTTTTCGTTCCCTAATGCTACTTCGGCCTCTGTTTTGTCGACGTTCTAAATTATTTTGTGCGTAAGCTGCAACTGAGCGCGTCGAACTCGACTGTATCCGTTGTTCCGGAGTCATAATGGATCGCGCATGAGGCTTGAGAAATTCTTATTCGACTTGGCTCCAAACACTGTCTACTCTCTTCGTCAGTCTCATTGACTCGACGATCATGTAGTTGGCTTGCATTGCGCGTACGCCGACCGATATTTCGACGCTTCACTGGTGGCATTTTTTCCAAAGAAACACCAAATACATGATCACCACCGATAACACACTGACAATTCGATTTTTAGAACTGTCAAACTGATCGTCACATTTTTGTTTGCCAAACAGATTTTCATACAAACTTACCATCCAAATTTTCGACTTTCTCGGTGGATTTTCCAAAATTTTCTTTCATACAAACCTTGTTCTGACAATTACGAACACAACAAAAAAGAAATCGGCCAAATCGGTCGAGCCGTTCTCAAGTGATGATCTTACATACATGTGGCAATTGATTTTTATTTATATAGATGAGAAATAAGGCATTTCTTTCTGAAATTACAAGAAAATTCAGATCATAGCGCATAATTACGCAACAAGAAGTTTAAGAATGCAAAATTTAAGGTAGAAACCCCGAAAGTTGTTTGTGTAATCTTTGAAAAACGAATATCTAGTTCCCAGGAACATTCTATGAGTGTGAGTAAGACTCACGAGACGTCGACAAGGCCCCTTAATAATAAATTATCAAATATTTTTGTAGAATCCTTTATAGAACCAGTGCTCCTACAAAATAAAAAGGGGCGATTATTAAGAGAGCTGTTAAAATACTTAGTTTTTCTAGTAGGTAATAGGACGGCTAGCACTTCATTGAATAACGCATTTTAAATTCTAAAGAGATAGTTCCTAAATCTGTTTTCAAGAAATTGTTTTAATTCTTTACAGTTTTGGAAGTTGTTCGTAACTCATCGAACAGTTACCCTGTCCTGTCTCGTAGGAATTCAAAATAAAGAAAATTTTCCACCGTACCCGATTCTTAGTAAATTGGTGCGTCGGGCTCTTAAGGGGCGATATTAAAAGAACATTATTTTACATTTTAAAACCTTTTGTTTGTTTCCCCTGAAGGTAAATTGTAAATCATTTGTTTTTTTCATTTTCTAAAACTAACAAAAAGCATATGTCGCTAGGTACCTATGCAAAAAAAATTGTGACTGGTAAGTCGCATATTAGCTGGTTGCCAGCGGAAGAATATTAAACAGAAATAAACTTGCAAATTGAAGCGGATTACGTAGAGACTGAACGGGTAAAATGTTCTCGTTTAAAGTACCTATCGTATTTTATATTTTCCTGCTTCGCCCTGTCCCACCCTACTGGCAACCCGTTAACGTGCGACAGGCATCAGACACAAACATTATGATTTGAGAGTTACGAAATGCATAAAAAGCAAAGCGATTTTCAATGGAGGTCTCGAAGAACTTGTCCAGAATTTCTTAAAGAATATCTTTCATGCCGCTTACTCTTTATATAAATTTGTATTGTATTTTTTGTGTTTGTATTTCTCACCAAGCTAATTCAGTCAAGTCACGCCCAGTCAAATCATACTAGTTGCACTGAATACGTCGTGTATGGAGAAATTTTGTCAGTCCGCGATCAAATTGGTTGAAGATACATATACAAGGAATTGTTTTATGCCAACTGCAATACTGCAAAGAGGAAGAAGGACGAGGCGACGGCCAAAACTATTTTGGGTTCATCAGCAGAAGACCTGTTTCCGGATCATCCAGTCACTTGTTTACTGATTTATTAGACGACCCAAAAAATGACAACTATTTTGGTGAGGGCCGAAACATCTTATATTTGTTTTATTTCATTGATAACCCACTCGGTTGAATTCAGAAACAGAAACGTCCTACGCGACTGGACGTGACTGGTTTGGACTGACTTGGTGCGAAGTAGCCCTTAGTCATATATCTCTTATTTTTTTATTTCAGTGTAATAATAAGGTCTGTGAAGTCTTCCTTGCACTGTCGTCAAACGACAGCATCAGAATTAGATCTTATATGTGTAGTTACAACACTTAGTTCATTGACGATAGCAGGTGGAGCAGCGGCTTTCTCACGATACGAGGGATGGAGCTATTTTGATTCTGTCTACTACTGTTTTATCACATTAACTACTATAGGATTTGGTGATATGGTAAGTTTGTGAAGGATTCATATAACTATTAATAATATCAAAAACACCAAACACTTCTTTTCTTCTTTATAACTATTAATAACATTAGAGTCTTGAAATTTCATGTCATTATGAATTTGGTTGTGCTTCTAGCCATTTATGTCTTTTAGAAAATATAAATTTTAATGAAAATGGAATGGATTAGAAATTTGTAGCTATACATGTAGTCACGTCAACAAGTAATTTTTCCTTACATTCAATCCGGGAGATTTGACTTTTGGGTCGGTGGGTTTTAAAGTTTGGGGTATGCACGTAAAATATTCGTTTGTAAAACGTTGGTTTGCTTTAAAAGACGTTCTCGTTTAAAAATTAAACGTATATTTTGGAAGTAATTTTTATACGTATCAAATTTGACCTAAAATAAACGTAAAAACTGTAACGTTTATTAAATATTCTGTAACAGACACATAATATACGTTACTATTTGTTGGAAAATCATCCAACCATCTCTCAATTTACGTTTTTAATGCGTAGTTTTCTGTGTCATATTTCACGTGGAAACAGGTGCTAATTAAACGTTAAACTTCTAACGCTTAATTTACAAATGCATTTTACGTATACAATATGTATCAACTGTGTTAATTTTAACGTTTTCGTTTGATAAGTAAACGTATATTTTGGAAATAATTTTTACATGTATTAGTTTTGACCTAAAATAAACGTAAAACTGCAACGTAGATATATTAAATATTTTGCGACACACACATAATATACGTCACTATTCGTAGGAAAATCATCCAACAGTCTCTAAACTTACGCTTTTAATGCGTAGTTTTCAGCGTCATATTTCACGTGGAAACATATGTGCAAATTAAACGTTAAACTGATAACGTTTTATTTACAAATTCATTTTAAGTTCATTTCACGTTAATTACACGTATACGAAGTTGTCATACGGTATTTCACTAATGTGCATCTAAGTGGCATGAGTTTGGCCGTTGATTGAGACTTCTCAATCAACGGTTTGGCTCTTGCTTGTACTTGATTCCCGAAGCCATTTAAAGGTCCAAAGCTTGGGATGATATAATTAAATAACCAGTGGTCTGCTGATGCTGTATAGATTTAGATCATGTATCTTAGCAATCGAACTTTGTTCGGTATAGTATCAAGGGGCTGTATGGAGGTTTCGAACCCAGTGTTGCTGGCGGTGGCCTCTTGTATGCACCTAACAGAGTGCAGTCAATCAGCTTATTGTGAAATTCAGTGCCTGTCGGGGTTTTGGACGAGGACTAATTGTTTGGTCTATACCTAAGGCGTTTAACAAATTTTAATGAATCGTTGAATACCAAGCAAAATTTAAACGTATATAAGTTAGGTATTACACGTTTTATAATTGGTAGTTTTCACTTACTTTATACATCGAAAAATACGTATAAGTGCGCGACATTTTGTCGTTGTTTCAACAGCATAGATTTTACCGAATTTTAACGTTACGTTTTCGTAATTTTTCATCGTTTAATAAATGTACGTGTGTTTATTAGGTTTTCGACCTTGGTGCACTGCCACTTGCGCCCAATTTTGAAAACCAGTTTAACCGCTATTTCTTCAATACGGCGGCGCAAGCGACGATCCACCAAGGTGTGGCCGTCGCTACACTGAAGGTCGACACATCGAAAGCATGAG
Organism: Xestobium rufovillosum; assembly: GCA_963966045.1. Taxonomy (NCBI): domain Eukaryota; kingdom Metazoa; phylum Arthropoda; class Insecta; order Coleoptera; family Ptinidae; genus Xestobium; species Xestobium rufovillosum. The sequence goes on from OZ014498.1 coordinate 15,102,345, forward strand.
TCATCACTAGCGGGCTTCGGAAAGCACGTGTTAGCGTAGTTTTTGATGTGCTTTGTTATGAAAAAGTAATTATTTTTAAAATAGTTGCGCAGTTTATCAGTTATCAGTTTCCGACCCGCTATAGATGTAATGGACACTCTGTACACTATTTCCCGTGTTTGACTACGTAAAACACCTTTCCGTTCGCAACCCGCCATCTTATACAATTTCAAAAGCTCACCGGTAACTGATAATCTTACCTGCGCCACTGGTACTGCAAGTGTTACACGGCGCAAAACTTGCCGCCGTCGACTGGGAGTCGAACCCGGGTCCCCGCGCTCCGAAGCCCTCGCGCTCTCCGACTGAGCTATCGGCGACCTATACGCCTTCTTTCTATTCATCCATTTATACCTAAGACTGTAACAGTTTCGCACGTCCTGACAAGCTAGCCGTCCTCGGCTACCCCAGCCACTGTCTACTTTCAGCGCACGCGACACGAGCCTGCTACACACAACGCACCTCTTGTGCACTCCAACCCGCCGTACTCTCCTCTAGCATGAGGGTTGCCTATCCCACTTCTGAAATGTTACACGGCGCAAAACTTGCCGCCGCCGACCGGGAGTCGAACCCGGGTCCCCGCGCTCTGAAGCACTCGTGCTCTCCGACTGAGCTATCGGCGACCTACCTACCATTCATTCATTTATACCTAAGACTGTAACACAAAACATTTTATTGTATCCGTAAAGTATGGTAATGTGCAACCCCACCTCCCGCCTACTTAAATCTGTTGGACTGTACTTCTGTTAACAGAATTTTCTTTAAAATTATTATGTAGTCTCTTATTTATGGAAAATTTACTTTTAATCGTACCATTTTTACATTACAGGTTGCGCTGCAAAAAGATAATGCCTTAAGTAAGAAACCAGAGTACGTTATGTTTGCCCTCATCTTCATTCTTTTTGGTTTGGCCATTGTAGCGGCGTCACTGAATTTGTTAGTTTTACGATTTGTCACCATGAATACAGAGGATGAACGCAGAGACGAAGCACAAGCTATGCAGGTAATAATCAAGTTTATTATTTTATATAGGTACTCATTTATTGCAACTGAATTGTATTATTTTTTTGAAATATTGTAGAAATACCAACCATTTATTTGAAATTTCTTTTTCATGAGTATCTGCAAGGGGCTTTGCAGTGGCGGCTCGTGACTTGTTAAAGGGGGAGGGCTCCGCTAAGAAACCTGAACAACGTTTAGGTAGAATCTTAACTCAGTCTGAAACGATGTTTTCTTCACCTTCACCGCCGTAGCTTACAGTTTAATAACTCATATTTATTTTCCCATGCTGTACTTCGCTTATACTATATTCTCCAGATCTTTCCGGCGGAAACTGGGCCGCCCCAAAGATACTTTGCAGAACGATAATAGAAATTTGAACGGAGTGGGTCGGCAAGGCTGAGCACTGTCATATGTTCAGTCAATTCGGGCGGCAAGTTAGTCCGCACCACCAATCTTGTATTAATGTACTCTAGGCGCGCCAGTTAGCGCATCGCTCCACTCATTCCAGCGTTAGGGCTGGGTTAATCTGCAGGCTGAATAATCGATCAGGGGTGTGCACTATAAATATCATAGACGTTTAAACAGATAAAAATGTTATATTTTATTATACTTAATTAGATAAAAATTAAAAGGATGAAAATTCATTCCGCGATTTTCCTTAGTTTTCTTTCAAAAATCTTTGGGAGGGCAGCGCCCTAGAGCCCATTATTACGAGCCGCCACTGGGGTTTTGTTTATTCGTATATTGCAGTTCAAAGATTAAAATGTGTTATGTGCTTTTTAGGCACTTGCTGGTGCTGTCAGACTAGAAGGCGATGTAATAACAGCCAATGGATCCATATTAAGCGGACATTTGGGTAACCAATGTACTGAAACGACGTCTTTAGAACCTGAAGATACCTCCGTGTGTTCTTGTCATTGTGGCTGTTTTACTTCGAATAGTAGGCACAGGTAAAATTAATATTATCCTTTTATTGCTTTTTCGATAATAGTTTTAGTTTTGTGGGGTTTTATGTGTGGAAAAAACATAATGAAAATTAGCACCTCGTATTATTTTCTGTACTTATTGACGTCAGTTTCGTCGTGTAGAGACGTGTCGAAGGTCGCTCCGCGCTCGTGAAACCAAAACGAACATTCATTATTTCCAAAAAGGAACATAAAAGCCAATAAGTGCATATAATTTGACAAAAAATAAAGCAACATCAACCGCTAATTTGTTGAACCAAATCATTTAAACGGTGTGCGACATCAAATGCTCCACAGCCGACCACGGCTACACAACTACGTCAATGAACCAACACCAGTAGTAGAAAAATGACAGTTCTAGGTCACTCCATCCAGTTCTTCAGATGCCATCGATTTCTTCGGCTAGGCTGGGCCCCCATAAGCAGAATCTGGTGTCTTTCAAAGTCATTGTTGAAGAATTGGACGTCGTAGCTGCAGCAGCCTCTAGTGTCTTTTAAGGTCATTGCTGAAGAAGTAGGCGGGCCTATGATGTCAGAAGTGGCCACTATCTTGATTGCCCAAGATAACAGGCCAAAAGTGGCTGTAATCTTGACTGCTGCATCAGCAACATGGTGTGCACCTTATTGCGCACAACCCCGATGTATGCGCTAGCGTTCAGCTTTACGTTTATGTGTGGGAAAGTTACATAAAAACGCTGTTGTACCTATATAAATATACTTCTACGGGAATATAATTAAGCAAGACGCCGTGTTACATGATGATTGATGAGAATAATGAATTTTTATTAAACGCCGCGCTTGATAACTTTCGCACTTTTCAAAAAAGTTCCGAGATCCTTACATAACGATGATAATGATAATGATTTTGTTAAACACTTCGGTAGAAAATTTTGATTTTTATACTACCTAGGTACCTACTATTCATACTTACTTTAACACTACTCGAATTCACCACAAATGTTGTTTCTACTGATATATCATAACGTAATATTTGAGTTAAAAATTGCGCCGGAATTAAAATGTTCTTATAAAGGAAGTTGGCCATGATGTTTATAACAACTGCGCACATTTCATTGGAAATTTAACACTGGCTTATAATAACACATCACCAGAAAGAGAATTGCTAGTAAAATCGAATGGCGCACCAAAATATATACATGGTGCTTTTTAAAATAAGAAAGCGAATGGAACTTCCAGGAAATATTATGAATTTTTATGCGTTTTTGGAAATTTTCATTAATGTTGACACTTAACTAAAAATTTATTTAATTCAGTGATGGAATGCTATTTAGTAATTACAAAATTCTCGGAAAAAGAATTAAGAGAAAATTTTTTCGTGTCTATACGGAAATTAATATTTTTTTCTAGAAATTGGTTTTGTTCAAATTATAAAAAAGAGAGGCTTAACGAAGATTATACTGCTTCTATTTTGATGTCAATGGTGCACCATTTGAATACTTAAACATCCATAAAAATGTTTCTTTTTGAAATTTAATTTTAATAAAAGTTCAAAAATCATAAAAATTATAACAAATTTCCTGTAACAGTTGGATAAAAATGATTTGTTCCATGGGAGTTTGGGAACAGGCAGAGTTTTTCGTAGAGTGTTTTTTTTGCGAAGTTCAAAATAAATCTTTTTGGTCCTCTTTGTAACCCAATCCGGAGACATACTATATTTTAGTGACTTTCGATTCTACTACGAATTCTCTTTTTAGTGATGTGTCATAAGTTAATGTTTGAACTAAAAACAGCTTCAAATTACACATTTTCCTATGAGGCAAGTTTTGGCAGTGCCTTGTGATGAAAACATTTGAAAGCAAAATTCTGCAACACATGTTTTCTTTATTACTTTATTTAAAACATTATCTCTTGTTCACGCCTTATTCAAACACTATCAACGTATTATTTTTTGAAAATTTCCTTCAGTTAAATACCGTAAATGCATAGAAGATATAGGAAGCCGCCTTTAATATGCCACCGACTTATTCGTCTGGAGCAAATAACCAGTATTGCTGCAGGATTTCACCAAAGCCGCTGATTCAACCAGGTGCGACCGATTTCTGCCGTAATTGTCCCGTTACAGACCGGAGTCACACGGGATTGCCAAATCGATCTAACCCTCACCGCAGACGCCTTTAATTCCTGGGGCATTTACTCCCTCGGTAGGCAAAGGATGGACCCAGCCAACTCGTGACTAGGTAGTGGTTGATTGTTAATATTTCAATAATAATAACTATCAAACACCGGGCATTTACTTGAATTTATTTTACCTTGAATATCAGTTGATCACACGGCAAAGTCAGGCACGCCCAATAAGGTACTTATTTCGGATCGGAGGAGAATGGCCCTGGTAGCGATGCGGTCTTCTGTTTTATATCATCCGGGAGGTGCTATCTGCGGTAGTGTGACGTCGAATTTTCCTACGTCACCTTGGGGCCGTGTGCAGAGATTCATCGCAAATCCTGGCTATTTAGCAAAGGTGGGGCGTCAAGATCTTCTACGTCACGTTGGAACCGTGTGCAGAGATTAATTCGGGAATTCCTATCCTCTCGCGTGACTTTCGCCACATCTGGGGCTTACTCACTTCTTTCATAGGTGCATGCGTATACGGACGGAGTTATTCCTATTTTATTTTTGTTACAATTTGCCGGTAGCGGTCTCGCAGAACAATGTCGAATGCCAATCTAAGTTTTTTAGAGTTATTAGGCATTATCTCTGTGCATTGTTGCAAGCTATTAGAAAAATGCGTTACCAAAGCACTTTAATGGGATTCGAAGGAATAATTTTTAACTGAATGTGTGTAAGCGCTGTAAACATCGTCGACAACTGCCTTTAAAGGAAAATGTGTCATTTCAACGCCATTTTTAATTCAAATACTACGTTGTTATGATATATCAGTAGAAACAAAATTCTTGGTGGATTTTAATGATGATAAAGTAGGGTGCCGTTTAAAATAAAAAAGTTACTGCCACTCCCGGTTAAACCGGAAGCTGCTTTAGGTTTTTTTTCATTCCAAAGTTGCAAATTTATCAACCACGTACCCTGCCCAAATTTCAAATGTCAATTTCAAATAGCAAGGCAAGGACACGGCGGTCTAGCCAACGATTTCGTAGGCACCCGGTATACCTGCTAGATAGGCATTGGCTAACGGCTTTGGTGGTTGTTGCTAATCAGGCGGCATACTTCAACATTTCATGCGGTTGTTTTTTATTTTGCTTTTCCATTTTATTTTTTAAAAAGGGATTCTTTCAGACTTCCTTCCAGTTGAGCGGAGGCCGTTAGGCCGGAGCGGGACGGAGTCATTTAATATATAATGGTCAAGCGACAATTTTTATATCCGATCCCTGGGAATTTCGCCCAGAACTAAAAAAAGTGTTAACTTTTCTGCATAAAGTTAGCACACTATAAATTTAAAGACAAGGTTTGTACGATGTCGCAAGCAGTATAAAAGCGGGACTATTGGTAATGAACACTAATATTTGACTACCGTTTCTTATATAAAATCGAAACTCCTTGTGGTGTAGAAAGGTACAAGGACATGGGAAACTCTAGATAACAATTACGGTGATAAAACTTAGAGAAAAGCAAAAGTTGCATTTTATCATACTCTAAATAAATTAATTTTCAGGTTCACCGTAAGAAGATCACCAACGCGAATAGGGCACTTATTATCAGTGTTACCAATGCACGAATTACATCTTCCTCAAGGGCCTCTATTGCCATCTCCAGCAATATACCCTAATCACAGAGCTTCTATTTGATCATTCAACGGACGTCCTAGAGCCTATACTACATAATGTGATATGTAAAATTAATTAGCTAAAATAACAATTTTCATAAATAAGCAAGAGAATCAGTGCGAAGGCATTATTTCATAAGCATTTTAATCGTATCGATTTGTACAAAAACCTTCTTTCGAGGTTAGTGTTAGACTTAGACTAGTTCTAAAACCGTCATTCGCCCAATGGTATTTCCCATAAATTTATGTTACGACTGTGTCACAGACTTATACAGCGTGATTGTATATGGGTACTGTAATAATTTTGCAAAAATGCTCGGACATGTCAACTTTCTTTGTTAAATAGGTATACATCATATTATACATATTTATATATACGGTAAGAAATACATACAAGTAAAAATCGACTCTATCCTTACAAACAATAAAATTGCAATTTCGAATAATAATGAAGGCTGAATACCGGCATCCTCTTTGCATGTATGACTCCGGTAGGTGCATATTAGTATATTACGCAACGAGCATGGAAAGTGACAAGCCCGATAACAAATTTCATACGAGTGTGAAATTTTATCGCACGAGTTTATATGAAATGCACTTTCCATCTAGTTATGTACACTATTTTTCCCACGACCCCGTAAAAAAGACAAATTTATTCACAAAACAGTAACTTTATTTTTAGTGATTTGAAATCTATATTAGCACATGTCGGAATTTCTAAATCACCTCTACTAACTATGACCATATTACAATAATTCGGGACCTAAGTGCCTCCGTCATACGTCAGATTTTCATTCCAAACAAAACAAAAGCACGTGCCATTTGACGTTTATCGATATTATTTACAACGTCTTAAACTAGTTTTTGCAATATAATTATAGACGTTTTGCAGTGAAAACAGTTTATTTTCAATTTGTGTGTTGGGCTTACGCGTAAAAACTTGAAAACAACTATATGTAATTATAATTATATTTCAGAGGTTAGGTTAAAACGTCAGAAAGTACGTGGCTTTGTTTTGTTTGGAATGAAAATCTGACGTTTGTGACGCGCCACTTATCTTCCGAATTCCGATCGGCTCATGAGTGACACTTTGATTTGTACTCTTGTCCGCCATTTTATAAATGACCAGTTCGTACCTAAAATATTTAGGTCTTCCATGGAGTTGTCATTAAAATGTTTTAAGAGATTTTTCTGGTAAAAAATTATTAAATTTGAAAAGAGAAGCGACGGGATATTTATTCAGTTAACGTCAAAATCTCAAAGCTTCCTACATTTTAATGTACCTACCAACCTACCCATGTGATTTTCGTATACATATTATGCACGGTTACGAGTATAGGAAGTGAGCAAATTTTCAGTTCTAGTGGTATTGAGCTGTCAAATTTTTGTTGACATTTATATTTTTTATAGTTTGATTTAATTTAACACCAATAATATTCACTGCCTAGGTACGCGGAAAATTTAAACTGACAGATGACAACTGAATTACCACCAAACATTTCTAAATTCGTCATATCGAGGCGCTGCTAAGCGATATTCGCTATTTGCCCGTGTCAGCAGGTAGTCATTAGCTGCCCATACACGTAGAGATTATTCGGCCGGTTTGAAACGCTGCGGTTCAAACGTGCGGATATAACTTTGCGTTAATGGGCAACCATCGTGCCACATCCATCCGGCACAGATTTATCTGCGAGTCCACAATGCCAGTTAAAACTGCAGTAGGCCACTAACAGACAGTTTTGTGGACAGTTGTTCGTTTTCGGCATGTCTTCTGAAGGTGTAGTTGTTTCAAAAAATATTACGGCACATGTTTCTGGAATCATATATCCCAGTGCCTGTGCAGAAATTCCCACCGAATATGTTAAATCCTCATATGATCTTCCCGACGCTAGAAGACGCAGAGTAGTCATTAAACGTTCTTCCGGAGCAATTGCTTTCCCTCATTATTGTAGCTTGTTTTAGAAGAGTGCCTCTTTCTAAATTTAATAAATGGTCGTGTGTGTTAATGTCCATTCTCAAATAATTACGAAAATCGTTAGGATCATTTTCTCTGAACGCTTTCAATGTTTCAATAGGGGAATATGACTCAATTGTATTTTCTTAAGCAAATAGCTTTTTATCCATTTAGATCGTTGCTTCGTCAGACTATTTCCTGTCATTATCTGCATCGCAACGTTTGCACAGAAAACAGCACGTTTCTTTCTAGTACTAAACATTTATGTTCACCTGACAACCACCCAACTTTACTTAAAAACCGTGCTTTTCAAGTGCAAAACTTTTGCCAAAGCGAAATTCCACGGTTTTGTTTTCAAGCTCGGATTTAACTGCCGTTTGCCACCCACTAACAAGCGGTTTTGAATGTGACAGATTAACCGCGCAAGATTGATCGGCGGGCTTCTGAAATGTGTTAGTGGGCGACAACGGTTTGATCCGTGGCGTATAAAACTGACGGACTTATCTGTTGCGGTCCAAACTGGCGGATAAACCTCGACGTGTGTGGCCAGCTAATAATGATCATAATGCGCGCGCCGCTCACCACGCGAAACGTTATCATACTTATACGTTATACTTACGTTTAAGTACTTCGTTCGTCTGTTTAAAATGCGTGTGTCAACTCTGAGGTCTGTTTTAGAAAGTTACCGTCAGTTACTGCCAGGGTTCCGCCAGTCTGTTTCGCATGATGATCATTTGTGGCCACATGCCGCCACCATTTGAAGTTCTGGTGGTATCGAGCTGTCAGGATTTTTCCTTTTTACGTATTGCCTCATCTCACAAAAATACAGCAGAGAAAATGTGAATTGGGGGGGCGTAAGATGTACTTTTAACAAAGACGGATAACGCGTTCGAGCCTCTTTGTAAAACAATAAATAGAGTAGTAGAAATATAGAAGGTGTACCATACTTTACGCACTCACACTGTATGAGTAACATACCAGGAGTATTACTTTATGTTAAAGTTTCTTAAATACTTTTGCAACGACACTACCGCATGCTTGTCACCAATTCGTTACTATCATTGCATGATATGGACTATCTTAGGTGGAGTTGCTAACCACATAAGATAAATAATAAATGCATCTAATACGTATGTCTGGATGTGGCTGTCAAGACAGACTACTTCAGATCGACAATGTGATAATTAATTTGATATAAAATTATGCATTACACAGGCTGTCTCAGACTCACGCGTTTGTGCGCATATAAAGAGGGATCAAAAATTATTTTTATGTAAAAAGTTTATTCCTTTGAAGTTATTGATATCGAAAATTTATTTTCCATTACTCGAAGTGTTTCATTGTTTCAGCACTGATGCGTCCAACTACGTCTTCCAAATATAAATGCATTTTTGGATCCTTAATTTTTATGAGACCTGTTTTCTTCTAAATAATGCAATTTTTAAATTATAGACAATTTTTGAAAATTATTATCAGATATTTTAAATAATGGACTCGCTTATAATGGAAACTCGTTTATAATGGACATTTTTTGTAAGTACCGGCTCAAATGCTTGTAAAACCGTCGTTGATGATAGACTCGCTTAAAGTAAACTTTCATCTATAAATCTTTATTTTGGCTCATTATGTACGCGAAGGCCTTCGGTAATTTTCCTTATTTCATACGATACAAATTCAGAAGGCACGTGCACAAATGTGATAGGTACCTACTATTGAGAACATGTTGACAGTTTTACGTCCAACGTAAACGAGTGCAGTGTATCGAAAAAGTGTTGTAACAAAGTCTAATGATGCAATGAAGAAGAAAAGAAATGATTCGGTTTGTTCGCCCACAGCAACCGCATATCATGATTTCGCTCTTTTGGAGCTCATCAGTACGGTGCAGCTGTGTGCGAACAAACCAAACCAGCCTCTAGTCTTTAAAGGCGAGCGGGCCACATCAGTACGCGAGCGTCAACTCCAAAGAGTTGGCTCACGCTCACTGACCGTCCCCTCTAAGACATTTCTAGTCAATGTCGAAATCATGATTTCGCCCTTGTGGAGCTCATCAAAAGAGCGAAATCATGATATGCGGTTGCTGTGGGCGAACAAACCAAACCAAATCATTTCTTTTCTTCTTCATTATATTTTGCCATAGCAGGGCACTATATTGCTTTGGTGTACGCTAGGAGCATCGAATGGATTCTTCATGCCTACAGTAGTTAATAGTAGAGGGTTTCCTGTTGTTGTGTTTCCGTTTAGTACACGCTATCGTCAAGGACTTGCTCTGTAATCCAATGCCTGTCGGGGTATTTGCCCGGGGAGTAGTTGTTGGAGCAAATTCTTGTCGAATTCTTATCTAATGATGCAATTATAGTAGATAAAACAAGGGAGCTTAAACTAAAAATCATCGACTTCTTCACGTACCATCCGGCTCATCGGTAGCTAACTCGTGCCCCTAGCGTACACGATGGAAACTCATTCCTTGCAAGTTGGTTTCCTGGCGTTTTGTTACCGTTCAGTACACTCACTCTTCAAGGATTTGCTATGTAATTCAGTGCCTGTCGGGGTATTTGTCCGAGGAGTAGTTGTTGGAGAAAATCCGTGTCGAATTTTTATATTTAGTTTCACATTTTTCAAAACATAAGTACTTGAATACACGTGTTTTACTTTTCCATATCGTCTCATATGCATTTAATTTAGATTCTCTGAAATGGAAAGGAATGTTTTTATGTTAATGTTTTTGATATGTTCTAAAATACGTCTGAGACGCCCTGTGTACGTATTTGTTGCCATTGAGATTTTAAATTATCACTAACAGCACTTGTGAATCATAGTTTTACCCAGACAGAACAAGAACAACTATTTTTTAATCAAATTCATTCATAATCGAATTTTTATTGTTTTCATAAAAAACTATTTTTGTTTAGTATATTGATAAAAGCTATTAACATAAAATTCAATGTTTAAAATTGAGGTATCATAAAAATGACACCGTTGTTTACATTATTTTATATTTTTATTCCAGCCTATGTGAATTATTTTTCGCAGCTGATTTTCGATTTCCTAACTATTATTTTCAAAATTTGTCGCTATGAAGACAAACGAGCGTATCTCAAGATTTTATGTGTTGAAATATTCTTAATTTAAACTTTCATTTGACGTCTACTGAAAATCGCAACCGAAATAAATTGGTATGTGAAAATTTTTCGAAAGAAGGAATCAACTAAGTGAATATAGGAAGTGATGTAAATTTCTTTTTATCGCAGTATTAGAAAAATATGAAAAGCAGCTCTGAAAGGGACGTGCCGTTGCGGGTTTAGCACACACGTGGATAGGTACTGTACGATTTTTAAAAGATGACCGGTCTGAAAAATGCAACACCTACCCTTATTTGACCGAAACTATGTTGCGCTACTGACTTACACAGATATGTAGCAAAATATCCGAATCTTTCTTTTATTTACAAGAGAAAATGTCTCTTTGATTTTTCCGTACAAAGCATAGTTTCAGAAAGAAAAAAATTTGTATTTTTAAAAACGAACTTGTCAGCCATACTTTGTAACAGTAAGACGTTGTTAATATACAAAATACAAAATACAAATATACAAAATACAGTACCTACCTACCTAGTCTGTGAGCCTATCCTAATAAACAAATCTTATTTGACTTTGGCCAGTAGACTTCAGTAGCATCACAAACTTGGTCCAGAATGGAACTAAAGTCAATATCTTAACATACCTTAGTCAAAACTCCAGTAGCATATCAAATATTGAATTTATTTTTTTAATATTTTACAACAGGTGTCATTACACATAAAATGGAGTTAAGAATACTATAACAACTATACCTAGTTGTTTTTGTGTCATGTTCACAAATTAAAGTATTTTGCTTTTGGCGTACCTATTTTGAAAAAATGACACTTCTGTCTTTGGCTATTTTCTGATGTATTCCTCTCACATTTAACAAACCACTAATTTTAATGTAGAATAAAATTTCTCCAAGGTGTAGAGAAACCAGTTCGTAATAATTAACATACAAATCTACTCGAAAAATAATTTGGTAAATCTTTGGCATCGTGCATAACATATTGCCAGAATTGTTGGAATTGTGTAAATGGATGTGGCTGCAACATGACAGTGCGCCAGCACACTTTTCACTAGCTGTTTGAGGTCACATCAACCAAGTAGGATTAGTCGAGAACCAACAGCGTGACCGCTACATTCCGCGGACATAACCCCGTTTGTTTTTTGTGGTGCCATGTAAAGAATTTTGTTGTCAAGTCAGAAGATCTGCTAGCACGTATTCTGGCTGAAGTCCAGGAAATTCAATCACTGCCTGGCATTTTTGAAAGAGTTTACCAAAATGTGCTGCAGGAGTGCAATGCTTGCATCGAAGTTGGTGGTGTAATCATTTTCAGCAATTTCTATAGTAATAACGTGTTATTTCATAAATTAATAAAAATATTTGTATTATTATTATTATCATCTTAACTCCAGGTATGAGTCCCTTATTAAGAGTTGATCCATTCTGGAATCACTACATACCCTATAAATTTGTAATACGTATTCATTAACACCGCATTGTCATTGCTAACGCCTATTTCATATTATTTAATTCTACGATTTTAGTCAGATTACATTTTATAGGTAATCAATTTGTTGAGAACAGTAACTTCAGCACAGCATTTCGGTTTTTAAAAATTTCTTACAATGGATATTGGATAGTAGTTGTTCTTGCTCTTATATCTGAACTCTTTATGTATAGTGAAAAAATGTGGTCAAAATTAATTGAGTTTTCATTAGCAGCAGGTTGAAACCTTAATAATTATCTTATGTAATATTTGCCAAAATAAAACTGAAAGTCCACAGTAAGTAATGATCCATTTATATAAATCATCTGTCGTATTTGAAAATAAATTGTTTTAATTTGGCAAAATAAATGATTTTTTTCTTGCACATTATTACCAAAATCGAAAGTTATAAAACTCGATACTCCGAATTATTTATACGAATTGCTTAATACTGAATCTAAACTTTTGATCGTTAATTAGCTAACAATTTGTACATAAACTACTGTAATCAATTTTTAATAAACGATATTAGAACGACATGTATGCACCCTGAAATGTATACTGCCAAATAAATTTCTTTTTAATAAAATCGAGGTGTATTTCTTCACAAATATTCTATATTGTGTTTAAACTTTTTTCAGTTACAGGAAATGCATTTTAAGGGGATTTTCGCAGTCTCGATCACTTAATGCTGAAGGAACATTATTTAATCACATTTAATTATGTGTAAAAGAAAATGACAGAGCTATGTCGGGTATCGCGGTTCTTGTTGAAATTTGTGAACTTTGGTGAACAGAAACAGAATTTTCCTATTACCAAAAATCTAAAACAAAAATCAAAAATCTATGTGGATTCAACAACTTAGATTAGGCGTTAATAATTTTGTTCGGCTGAATCAAATAAAAAATCGCAGCGCCTAAGAAGAAAGCAGCATATGGAAATACGTCATACGAGTCAATGAATTGAAGGAAAGCTGAGAGAGAGTACAGAGAACGCGCACTGGCAGATGGGAGGAACAGAGTCTAGGAACGGAGGTTGATCTGTGGTAGGTATCACAGAAAGTAAAATATTAGATTCGTCTACGATAGGAAAAATTACCGGGAGAATTAAACCATATTGCTATGGCTACCCTATTCGCATTTAGCGCTTTATTCCACCTTTCTAGCATTCTGACACGAGTCGCCCTGCCTGCAAATATATTTTGCAACGATGTTTCCTGGTCGGACGTCAATTATGCAACGATATCGGATCGGTTTCGGTGAAAGTATACAACGACACTTCCTAGTGACGCTCTGGAGCCAGTTATACAGCGCGCTCTGTCGGTTTCGGTATCGGTATCTGGTACGCTCTGTATAGCTAGGCTAATCGGATCGTTATCTTTTTAACGATATAACGGGGTTGCATCTGGTCAGGTCAGGATCGTCGATAATACCTTTGCTCAATAGTCGAAGAAGGGAGGGTTCGTTATTGCTTACTAAACGGTGAATTATAAAATGTAAACAAATTAAAAGGGTTTCTATTAATATAACTATTTACATTTTAAGCAGAATATTAAACGGATATTTACAAGAATATATACACATGAAAATAAATGAGAAATTCTGGTTTAAAAATCAGGACGGTACTGTAACCGGTTTCTCGAGCGAGTAGCGCACGAGATCTGGGCTAGATGCCTAGCTCGTGGACTATTCCCTCGGGATCAGCTACCACTTGAATACGGGTAGCCTCGTCGTATGATTAACTGTTCCGGATACTGGTGGTTGCGTAATAGCACCTCTAGTGCGACCAGTCAAGTCTGGGATGTACGTTAGAACACCTAGGGTGTAATCCTGTGCAAGACGGGTTTATTAGTCGACGTGCAAAACTTTATAACTGACGGGGCCACCCCAGGATATATGCAGATTGTGGTAGAAACCCTCCGCTGCACATCGACAAGGATGTGTAATCCGCCGCAATGAATGCAAACTATATAGGTTTCTACTTTCCTGCACCTGTACTGGTAAATGGACCTACCTAATTAAATCAGCTACACCTCCGCTACAACTAACTCCGGTCCGGTTCACTTAATTATTGGTAGCCCTTCGGCTTCGATAATTAAGTACTAGCGATGAAGTCTCTTTAGTATTTATTCTTTTGAGAATAAATCGGATGAACAGAAAATCAGACACCGTGAATTAAACTCATTCAAGCGGGCTGTCGGTTGAAATTTATCTGACGCGGGTGAAGAGAATTCTTCTTCAGAAGCAGGTGAAGAAGATTCTTCTTGGACCTCTGATGGGTAACTCCTTTTACAGCCACTCGGATAGGCTCGGCGGTCGGCGGTCAGGCTCGCATTCCTACCATCGAAACGCGTGACGTGCCACCACCACTCTTCTCGTGCTCTTGTTTATTTATGATCGTGACGTAGCGGCTTGCTTTTCTCTCTTCATCTGGATATGCCACGGCTCTTGCTCCGTGACGCGGTGAAAAAGAGAAAACAATTATGAATGCTAATCCAAGTCTGTTGGATGTAACCAGCATTCCAATTATGCATTGTTACAATTTGATTCCAACACCGATATTTTGGCTAATTTATTCTTAAAATTACTGCTAATGCAGAAATTCTTTTTACCATGGGTTAACTTTTTTGCATTTGGTTAAATTACTGTTTCTAGGGTGCAAAACTTTTTACTGTGTATTTGATTTTTATCGCTTATAAAACATCGATTTAGTTGCACCCCCGTATGTATTCTGTACTCATTCTACCCCACTGAACTTATTTGGAACCATCAACTTGAAACGAATAAGCTTCTCTTCAAAACTAATAAGTTGGACCGGCAATTTATGCTTGATTTTATAAAGAAACAAACGAAGTTTTGGCACTTTCGTTAATTGTCAAAATTCCATGTGAAGCATAAGTCTCGGACACAATTCGAGAAAACTAGAAATGGAGAAAATTGCATTTATTGATCCTTTTGATTATATCGTACTTGCATTTACTTATTTCTTTACTTTACTTTAATAAAGTGTATTATTTAAGGCTGGAATTAATAAATGTACCCAGATTGTAAGGAAAGTATGTTTGTGCGGAAATGAAATAGATTCTACTGCGATGGACATATTAAAAGAGGCAAGATATGAAATTTTACACGTTATTCTAAACATACAAAAATTGGAAGAAAACGAAAGTTCTTTAAAATCTAGAAAAGATGGTATGCATTTAATAACATTTATTAACTTAGCTAATGAAACTAAAAATTATCAGAAATTGAACGGAAAATATTTCACATTGATTACGAGACGAAGTTAGACAATATTAAAATAAATAATTTACGAGAAGAATGGCGAATACAACAGAAACACATGGCGGAGATACAAAAAGTGTTGCAGCAAAAAATTCGACAAGTAGAATTATATTCCTCATATTTAACAACGCAGGGCAGTGCACTATCCGGTTTACTTGTGAAGCTTCTGCGTAATGCCGATGTCACAGACTTCATACTGGAGAACAAGGTAGGTACTTTCCCCAAAAAGAATCAACTGGACTTTCCTTATTTCTAAAACAAACGCGAACCCTGTAATTCCAAATATTTCAGAAGAAAAAAAATCATTTAAATCCAATTCATTGTAATTAAGGCAATTATTATGTACTTTGCCTCTTGACTATACCTCCTGTTCGCAAGCTCATTCTTCGTACCTGCTTATTGCATTTTCAGGATTTCGTAAGTTTTACGGAAATTGTCAGCGAATATCTTCAATCATTCGCTAAAAGTTACGTACATCGGAAACCTCTAAGTGACTCAACTGAATATAAATATTGCTTGGCAGTATGCGACTGTACTTTGGCTATTGCAAATAATGAACATGGTAGGAAGAAATTATTGAACAATGCCGTCTGTCAGGTTATAGTGAAGACAATGGTAGAAGTAATCCCAAAAATAGCAATTTCGAATGGAGACAACATCAAAATGTAAGCAAAAATATCTACCTATTACTATGCTATTCGGTATGTTTTTAAAACTAGGTACCTATTGTGCCTTTCTATGTACCATGTACCTATATCAATTAAGGGCATAGTGGGAAATCTGTGCAATGTTGGCGATGCCAGTGCAATGTGAACAATGCCCACAATAAATCGGGCAGAACAAATTTTATGTTTAACAAAATGCCAAATTAATATAACCTCACTTTTGTGTTGTGTTTTTTGGTAACTGATACAGGAAAATCGAAAAAAAATCTCTCGGCCAAAACCACACCTAGCGGAACGAAATTCACCTCCCCGGAAACACCACGTTGAGTGGGCGGCTCCTGACTTTAAAACTTGGCAGTGCTCTGGAATGAAATCACCGCTCAGGGGTTGGCTATTTTAAAACAAGAAATTTCACTCACCGCAATATTTGACGAAAATTCCAAATCCAAAAGTTTAAACTTTCGTATTTAACTTTTAACGCGACCTTTCGAAAAGCATTTGATACTTCGCACAGGCTTAGGACGTCCATTTCATTTTATTTCAAGTTTTTCGTCAAAAGTCTATATTTAGATGAAATATTCATTTTTAACTGAATGGAGTATTACAACCCAATAATAATTTTTAAAAATACAAAAACCAGGCGACCACTTTGTTAAAATTCACTCCACAATGTTTAAGTGTTCACTTGAACCAAACCACTACCACTAGCTATGTTATTGGAAATTTCAATATTTAAAAATAATAAACACGATAATACAGCTAATTATCCTCACGTTATAAGCTATCTCAAACCTAAATATGGTAAACAAAAAAACAATGCCGCAGAAGTACCAACTCCCGTGTCCCGTATATATTATGTATATGCTTCGCGCAACTGTAAGTTTTAACTACCAAGTGTGTACTAAAACGGCGTTCGGATACAAGCTCAAATTCTTCCAACTAAAAGCATATAATATGACGAATTTTCCCAAGTCTTGCCGATCTCGCTCCACATCGAATGTACATTATTGCCTAGAGCACCACACCTCACAGCTCACAGTTTCAACACGCCAGATGCTGTACTCGGACGGTTGGATGTATTTGCATATTTGCAGGTCAGGTCAGTATTCTCTGCTAGGCATTTTCATGACACGATCGCGAAGGGGGTAGATCTGAGAGGGTTTAGAGTTGCGACCGTCTGTTTTCAGTAAATATTAATATGTCAAATTTTATTTTTTTCTACCATCATTAATTTTGTTCGCTGGGAGTGGAAATGGACTCCAACAGATAACGATATATTATCTTAATTATTTTCAAACGTGCATTCGACTTCTATTTATGAATTATATGCATTATATTAGCGCATACAGATCCGTGCCATCAGCCACGATTTGTTGCTGGAAATGCAAAGTGTGGATGTGGCTGCCTTCACACCCGTAAATTTGGCCCGCAGTTGGGAAAATTTTGACTTCGCCAATGTATTTTACTCAAAAAAGTGCATTAAGAATGTCTACATTGCATCCCACCATCTCTTATAATAAGCGAGATACAAGCATTCCTGGAAATGTCAAAAAAACTTAATTTTCGTCCATAGCTCGGAAATGAAAAACAATTTCAAAAGTTTCTCTGCACCATTGACTTGAACGTAAAAAAAGAGATCGCAAGTGCTTTATCATTTTTCTCTATCACTATATCACTAATATTTAGCAAGATACCCCATACTTGCACCCAATTTGGGTCGCCGGTACATTTTTTGTTGTTGTGTAATGTGTGGTATTTTATCTGGAGTAATATTTTGATTTGAGAAGCAACATAACTGCAGGTTGTCCGTAGATCTATGGTGAAAACTCTTCAAAACCTTGCAATCGAAAAGGAAGGTTCGCAGCTTTTACAAAATATTAAAGATACGACAACCATTATAGAAGAATTAAATCATATTCGCAACATGTATTTCGCTCAGGAAATTGTTACTTTCTTTGTAATTCTCACGAATTATATAGAAAGAGATTCAGAAGAGTTTTTCAAGACCATGAAAGAAAGGGTAAAGTAACCCCTATTTTCTTGGAATTTAATAATAATATAATTCCTTCACAGATATCGAAAGAATATTTCAGTAAAATATGCGACAATCAGGTTAGAAATGATTTACATAAGATTCAAAGAAACATAGAAAGGGCAGAAGCTTTCTTTTCCGAACTAAAGAAATGTCCAGGTAAATAATATCTTCAAGTATCTCAGAATTCAATTCGAACACAGGATTTTAAGGGCCGATTTTATTTTGTCCAAAAATATTAAGATAAAATCGCTATAACCTTACACCCGATTCCCAATCAGAAAGGCGACACGGTTCTAAAGATACCGCTACTATCAAATTTCTCTAGTATAGTATAGGTCTCGTCCTGCCCTGATATTCACCCGAACTTCGTGTTCTTATTCAATGGCAACGGTGCCTGAAAATGAGGGGTACAGTTTCGGTGTCACGACGTCATTTCTAGGAAGCTTCAAAGGGCTTTCACGGATTTGACGACGACATACCTTCTTGATTTACGACATGCCCCAGGTATTTCAACTCGAGCGGACAAAAGACGCACTTTTCTGATTATATGCGATGCTGCAAATATAATACGAAACCAGAAGATGAATAACCGTGAATATGATGCGACATATCTTATTACACCAAGTTTGAATAAATCTACGCATGCATAATTTGAAACCTCTGATGAAATTTGACACCTGCTCGGTAAAATTCGACGCCTCCTCGGTGAAATTCGAATGCTGTAGTTGGATGTGTGGTGTTAAATTTCATCAGAGTGGATTTAAATTATACAACATATAAAGCTACACTCTGTTTTGGAATACATCGCTTTACTTTACCCTCCAGGTCATTGACTTGACCTTGAACATATTACTTCTCTTAAAACAATGCATTGGAAATGCAGTAGTTTGAGTCCTTATAAAGCTACACTATTTTTTGAATACAGCGTTTTACATTACAATTCTGTATCGATAGAACTACATATATACCGGTTCTGGATCGACCTTGAACAAAAAACAATGCAAACACACAGTTCAGTGACCTCTCGATCGGCTGAGTTCGTAAATGCTCGGTGAAATTCTACACCCATAAAACTATATGCCGGTTCTGGCTCAAACCATGTAAAAGCACTGCAAATTACATAAATGGTTTGGGCCAAAATTGGCTCTATATGACTACTCACATGGTAACCATGCAAAGTACTAACCCACTTTCATCGCTATCTGACTTAACATCCTTCATCGGGCGATGGTACTGGAGTCGTGGTTAGGATTATTTCAACATCCAGCTTGTAAGATTTTCAAGGAATCAAGTCCATTAGGTTTAGAAATTCCGATAACGTACTCAATGCGTGAACAACCGTTAAAATTAAATTAACCCCTAATGTAAAAACTAATCTAAAATGCTTAAACATTCTCAATCTTTTCAGATGAAATGTTGTACTACAAGAAAGAAGATAAGGAATATAGCATACCCAAAAAGCAAGAGAAAGGTAAAAGACGCCGCGAGAAAAAGAAAAGGCAAAGAAAACAACAGACAGAAGCGCCAAAGTCTGGCATCTGTCCTTTTCTTAAATATTATATTTCTCAGCAAGTACCATCTGCCAGCGTGGCTTCAAAAGCCGTTCCGACTCAAAACTCATTGCAGTCCGGGAAAAGCAAAAATTCCAGCACAGTGAGTTGTAAAGTGTCTGTCACAAAAGCGAAATCGGAGACTAGCTACAATCCTGAAGGAAAATGTAGTACTACAATATCTCTTCGAGTTACCTCGAAGAGCGATACCGAGTTGAAATCTACAGTCAGTTCCCAGAATAATGACAGTACTAGGTGTCTTTGCAAGTTAGCAGAGAGTGAAAATAAAATAGAATCCGTACATCCAGATGATACTTATATTCCACCAGTTGATGAACTTGAAAATGAAGACAAATCGATAAAAGTGGGGAAAATTGCAAGTGTTAAAGCAGCTGCGGGCATGTTGTATCCTACAGAAGGGTCAGTGGTTCACCAGAAAATAACAACCCGTTTCAAACTACCGGAATTCAAACAAATCCTAGATGAACCTTTTCAGCCCGTAAAATATACCCTAGCGCTTAAGAAAGACGCAGAGTGATATACATGCGTATAATAGGTACAATGTTTCCTTAAATGTTATTTTTTCAGTACCGTAAAAACTTAGTGACAATAAAGCTGTTATGTAATGTGAAATTTACTTTGATTTCTGTTTCGATAATGGAGTTTAAAAACGTTGTAAGTGTTATTTCGTTCTACCAAGTGAGAATCGACCATTACTAAATGTCTACATAAAACAGAATTCCAAAATTTAATAATATTAGGTCATCTCGCGCGCTACGCGCGCTCACTGCCCTATTCGAATCATGACTTCAAAGAAACGCATTATTGCCTGATTACAGAATAATTTACCTACATCTGTTATAATTCCCTGAAAACGTAGTTTTGGACTATACGGCTATTTCTTTGATTTCCTAAATAAATTATCAAACCTTCCCAAGAACGAACTCTTGAAAAAGC
Source organism: Xestobium rufovillosum (assembly GCA_963966045.1). Lineage (NCBI taxonomy): Eukaryota > Metazoa > Arthropoda > Insecta > Coleoptera > Ptinidae > Xestobium > Xestobium rufovillosum. The sequence continues at coordinate 15,123,083 of OZ014498.1, forward strand.
CACGCATAATTGTCCGTGAGTAAATATTTATTTTCGCAGATAAATTCCTATTTGATCAAATGTTTGGCCTTGTGATTTGTTAATAGTCATTGCAAACGCTAGATTAATGGGAAATTATTGTCGTCTTTTAAAAGTAAAAGGATAAACATTTTCACAGTACAACGCTATATCTCCATGTTTATCGCCTGTTAAAATTTTGCACTCTAGGATATTGTCTCCCAATTGTAAAATTAACAATCTCGTACCATTACATAAGCCTTCATTAATGCCGAGATTTCTAACCAACATCACAATACAATATACTCTCAACTTCAATTCATGTGGAGGAAAATTTGGCAGGTTTAAAGTATTTAAATATTCAGGAAGAATAGCATCGTTTAAATCTCCATCATCACAATTTTCAACACTATCCAAGTTTGTATAGGTATATTTTTTATGTTTTTATATCTAACAATTCTACCACTTTTTTGTTAATGTCTTCAACATCAGAATAGCTGATTAGGTCATATCTATGAATCGCTTTTCTCTAATTGATTCCTCCATATATACGTTCAACGATATCTGAATTATAAATACATCTCTGTGGCAATTTTAAATTGCTGTTCATATCGTTCAAAACTCCATCTCCAACATCCAATAAAAACTTGGTGAATTCTTGTTCCTGTGGTAGAGCCGGCATATTTCGTGTTTAAGAAAATTTACGGAAATAACTCCAAAGAGAACTAAATTTGATACTTAAATTCACTGTTTCACAGCGGGTAGCATTTATTTTAACTGGTTACAATTGTCAAAAATCTCCTCGCAACACCATAATTTTTCCACCAAACGGAACATCACAATTCATAAAGTCTCGTAAGGTTCTGTCTATAATGTCTAAAGCATACCTTGGCGCCACAGGAGCTTCATCCCAAATAAAAACACCTACATTCCTTAAATAATCTGCTTCTTTTGAATTTTTCTTAAAGTTGGAAGTTGAATCTAAAAACAGAGGAACAGGTAACCCAAACGTTTTATGAACTGTTCTGCCATGAGGAAGTAGTGTTGCTGCTATGCCCGTGAAGGCCATGGTACAAACAATTTTATTCTTACTCTTCAGTAAGCTATAAAGGGTTGTATAAACATAAGTCTTACAGGAGCCTCCTGGACCGTCTATATAAAAACATGAAGATTCAGAAATTGATTCATTTATGTTAGCATCACATTTACCCAAAATTTCTTTATGCTTTTCATTTAGGTGTTTATATTGTCGTGATCCTATTCTATTGCTTGTTCATCATTTGCATATTCAATGTCGTGGCATGGTAGCACACATTGAAAGATTGTAACCTTCTGCAGAAAGCATGGAACTAATTTGAATATAGGCTTTTTTGTCCTTAAGTATTGCTGTAACGTCTTTGATAATCTTGTGACATTGCTTCTTTAAATTCTTTCCACAATTCTTCCTGATAAATTGGTCGGCAATGCATTAAAATACTAATGAATAAAAAATATCTCAGCTGTCTGGGCATCATCCAAATTTCAGCTTCATTCATGGCTCTTTTCTACTCGTGATGATCTTAAATAAGACCTCATTTTAAACACGCTGCTACATAAGATTCCTGTATTTCTCCGTTTACTGTTTTCAGATCTTCAAATCTGTTTGCTCCTTTAATATGGAGTAATAATAATCGAAAATGAAATAGTTCAATTTGACTGGGGCTTACGGAGTACATGCGTCCAATAACTTTGAATTGTTTCTGACGGCGTATACTTTTACAGCGACAACACACATGATACCTACCTGTGATAGTTCAGACGTACGCACTTTTGGCGATCGGCTCCCGTACGTATTAAAAAGTGACGGAAACGAAAAATCTGACCTCGCTAGATCGAAACGGTACGTGTCTATTGCGCATTCTCCACGACTAACATCACTTTTATTAGATAGGGTTGTCAAGTGACTAACAGGAAACTATTGTAAATTCTATTTACGATAAGAATAAGATGACGTCATAGTTAGTGATAACATTCTGCCAAATCTAAAAAGTCAATTACCTAAGGCTCATTTCGCACCAAGCCTGTCCAATCCAGTCACGTCCAGTCGCGTCGGACGCTTCTACACTCAACCAAGTGGGTTATCATTGAAATAAAGCAAATCTCAGAATTTGTATGTAGTTAATATTTTCACTTTTCACTATTTGGTAGAAATCCATGATTAAATAAAAAATTACTTCGCGTACTACCAATAAGTATAACTTATTGGTAGTACGCGAAGTAATTTTTTATTTAATCTCAGAATTTGGTTTCAGACTGAATCTATCACGTCCAGTCCGTTCGCGTCGTGACTTGTCAAGACTGTCTGCGACTCAGCCGGTCGAAATTTTGCGCCAGTCTTGTTCAGTCCTCTGCAGCGAGAATCGTATACCCCGGCATACCTGTCGTGTTTTTCTTTTTTATGGATGTGGAAAATTTTATCTCGACCTGTTAGGTTTGTTAATTATAAAAATTATTCTTGGCTCATTCGAAAATACTTATAAAATTATTGTGGATCGTAAAAAAAAATCAGAAAGTAAATGTCAATGATCCAAAAACAGGAATTTTCTATTGTTTATTGGATGAACCCAAAATAGTTTTGTTCTTCGCCTCGCACTTCTTTTCTTTTGCAGTCGACGTAAAAATATTTCTTGAGCAATGACCAGAGGCTGCTGAATGAGTCATGTCTTCAGCAACGGTGTCTTTGGGGCCTTTGGGCGTGGCTCAGGCGCGTGCGCCGGGGTTTTCGCAAACGTTCTGGAAATGACGCCGACCGGGATTCGAACCCGGGTCCCCACGCACCGGAGCCCTCGCTCCAACCAACTGAGCTAATCGGCGGCCCACAAGCCCGTCTTTCAAATCATCCGTATATACTTATGATTGTAAACAGAAGTTACAGAATTAATATTTATTTTCTCGGAAATTTACAATTGTTTATACTAAATAAATATTGATATTAAAGTTTAAGAAAAAAGCACGTTCGCCGCCGATAAGAGATGTTATAATTGTTTTTATTATGGGAAATAACCTTTCATCTTGCCGATAGGATATGTTTGTTTAGGTTTGATCCCACGCTCTGCATGTGCATTTAATACGTTGTAGACACTACAAGGTGACCCGTTTGTTTGTTTGTATTATTACAATAAAATAACATTCTAGAATATTCTTCTGATTGTTTATTTGAAATTACTTGTTATCTTAATGCGTTTCGGACACGTGTGGGAAAAAAAACATTCTAGAACATTCTAAAGTTTGTTTATTTGAAATTACTTGTTATCTTAATGCGTTTCGGACACCTGTGGGAACCATCTGATTGATATATGCAAACATCTTAGTTCTCGGTAGTAGAACATTCTACATCGCTAATTATTTGAGAACAGTAGTCTAAATTTAGGCTAACCCCTACGTAAAAACTATGTCATGTGGGGTGTAAATTAAAGGACTCGACTAGAGGTATCGGAATATTGGGGTGGATTTTAGGGGTGGTTTTTGGGGGTGGTTTTTGGGGGTGGTTTTTAGGGGTGGTTTTTAGGGGGTGGTTTTAGGGGTGGTTTTAGGGGTAGCTTTTAGGAGTGGTTTTTAGGGGCGGTTCTTGGGGTGGTTTTGGAGGGTGATTTTTGGGGGTGGTTTTTAGGGGTGGTTTTTAGGGGTGGCCACTCACTGACCGCGCCCCCGGCCACGCTCCTTGCCCCGCCCACCTAGATCATGTAGGGTATCAAATTAATCAGCTCGATGAGCCAAAAAGGAATCTATAGTTATTCTCCTACTTCCGAATTCTTATCAGTAGTTGTCTGTCTGTATGTCTGTCGGTCCGTCTGTCTGTCTGTCTGTCTGTCTGTCTGTCTGTCTGTCTGTCTGTCTGTCTGTCTGTTTGCGAATACAGCTGTCTGTTGACACAGACAGCTGTATTCGCAAACACCATGGCTGATGACACGAGCAAGAATAAGACTGCGCATGCGCACGGTTGTATGGAGAGTATTTAAGCAAGAAAATTAACGGTGCTGTCAGTTAGTACTTGTGCTTCAACAAGGGAACCGCATTTGAATAATGACACACATAAACGTAGACACGTTTCGTGTTCTGGACGGTGCTGTTTTGGATGAGTCAGCACGTCGTGTCGAGGTGCACGTACATCAGCCGTTCGTGACAACAACAACATTCAACGCCAATGACGAAATTCGCATACCAATCCACCAACAAGACGTTTACGTACTGCCGCATCTAAGCAGCATCTACATAGAGGGCAGGTTCATCAAGGGTGCAGGAGGCGGAAATGCGGCTTTAACAAATAACGCCCTCAGTTTCCTCTTTGACGACGTCCGCTATGAAATAAACGGGGTGGAGGTGGATCGAACAAAAAACGTGGACATCACGAGCACACTGAAGGGTGTAGTTTCTCTGAATGAGGGTGAGGTAGGTGCCCTGGAAAATGCTGGCTGGACGAATACGGGAGACTCACCGAGCCACCTTATCGACGCGAACGGGAACTTTAACGTGTGCATCCCGGGAAGAATCCTGCTGGGATTCTTGGAAGATTACCCCAAAATTCTGTTAAATGTGTGTCACGAGCTCATTTTGACTCGATCGAAAAACGATAGAAACGCTTTCGTGGGTAACGAGGACACCAGAATTGAGTTGAGCAAGGTTCATTGGAGGGTGCCGTACGTCTGTCCATCGGATGCTGAATGCCTAAAACTTCTCAATATTGTCGAGGAAGAGAGAACGTTGCAGATATGTTTTCGCAGCTGGGAGCTGTACGAGTATCCGGTGTTGCCGCAAGCTACGAAACAAACGTGGGCCGTCAAGACTGCAACACGGTTGGAGAAACCCCGCTACGTTATTGTCGCCTTCCAGACGAATCGCAAAGCGAATTTGGACACGGATTCAAGCAAATTTGACCACTGCAACCTGACAAACGTCAAACTGTACCTGAATTCTGAGTGCTTCCCCTACGAGAATTTAAACTTAGATTTCTCCACGGGGAAATACGCCCTGCTATACGAAATGTACCAGAACTTCCAGAGTTCATACTATGGAAAAGTTGGCGAGCCGTTATACGGCAAGGAACAGTTCAAGGATCTAGCGCCCATCGTGGTGATTGACGCATCAAAGCAGTCGGAAAGCATCAAGCCTGGACCCATAGATATGCGTCTAGAATTTGAGTCGAGCGAGAATTTTCCGCCCAACACAACCGCATACTGTCTCATCCTGCATGACCGCATCGTTGAGTATACACCGGGTAATGAATCGGTCAGAAGAGTGGTATGAGAAGCTGCAGGGCTTCGATTTGCCCAGAAAATACACGCATGCCTACTCTGTATACAGATTATAGTTTTAATTATATTGATGTAAAAATATATTCAACGTTTTTATTTTTGCGAAAACCCCGGCGCAGGCGCCTGGGCCACATCCAAAGGCCCAACAGCACCTAACAACAAGATCAGTCCTGATTGAATGCTGCCCACAACCACTCTCATTGGCTGTTGCCCCGCCCACTCTCATAGCCAGAGCCCGGCGCATGCGCCTGAGCCACGGCCAAAGGACCCAAAGACACCGTTGCTGAAGACATGACTCATTCAGCAGCCTCTGGTCATTGCCGAAGAAGTGGATGGGGCCAGGATGGACTGGCCTGAACAGTGAGCAACACGTGCTTTGTACGCGACAGCCCCGGCGCAGGCGCCTGAGCCACATCCAAAGACCCAACAGAATGAGAGACACCAGGGGGCCGCTGAAGACCACTTCTTCAGCAATGACCAGAAGCTGCTGAAGGCGGAGCCCCGGCGCAGGCGCCTGAGCCACAACCAAAGGCCCCAAAATGGCGGCTTGGGTGCGCAACGGCAAGACACCAGAGGCCCTTCTTCAGCAATGACCAGAGGCTGCTGCAGACACGCCCACTTGAAGTGGATGGAGAACTCGATGGACTGATCTGAGGAATAGCCCCGGCGCATGCGCCTGGCTGCTGCTGAACACCACTTCTTCAGCAATGACCTTGAAAGACACCAGACGCTGCTGAAGACATGCACACTTCTTCGGCAATGACCTTCAAAGACACCAGAGGCTGCTGCAGATGCCGCTACTGAAGACACTTCTTCGGATGCCTCAACGACTCCTTCAGCAGCCTCTGGTCTCTTTCAAGGTCACTGCCGAAGAAGTCGATGGCACCTCGAGAACTCGATGGCGCTATGTGCTCCGAACGGGTTCGTATCTGACGCTCTCATTTTCTAACTACTTACGTTAGCTGTAGTTCTATTGAAGTTTTACTTTTGGTAAACATTTGGGAGATTGTCACGCTTCCGTCTGCTCCGTCAAAAATTTTGTTGACAATTCATATTTTAGCGTTTGATTTGGCGAGTTCCAAGCACTCAATTAATTTAAGATATCTATCGTTTTTTCCTACCTATTCTTAATTCGAAAGTCACCTTAAAATCAGTTCTTTTCAAAACTAAACATACGTAAGTGATAGTATTAATAAACTTACACTATGCCTACCTAAATCATTTAGAAGTCAGGCTCAAGAAATGGTTATGTCCCTCATCAATTATTTCGAACGGGAGCGGGAAAATCAGGGCCCGTTGTTGTAAGAGATGTACACAAGATTTTAAAATAATGGGATTAATGTGTTATATGCCTATACCATTATTTTCTAGCGCGTTGCAGCTGCAAAAGTAAGCATCTAATCAGTAAACAATATTGCAGCGAAATGCAATAAAGGTGAGCCAGTTCCAAGAAAAAACGTGTACGAAAACCTACTGTTGATACTGACCAAGTTGCAATAATTCGAAATGTTTATACGACATGTAGGTGCAAAGTTCTTAACTAATTGATATATTGATAATTGATAGAACCTCTGCGAGAAATACTTTTGGAACGTGACATTTTTACGGGCTGTAAAACATTTTTATGGAAAATTGTGCGTTACATTGGTTTTAAACGTAAGAAAGATGATCCTTGATGTGGGCTGATGGAACTATACTTGGGCCGCCCAACAGACGGAGTGATCACCCTGCAAGAACGTGCTCTATGCGAGACCACACTATCAATTTAGGATAACCGAACCGCAGTGATGCGCTTTCTTTAGACCCAACGAAGTCGCATCACTCCAATTCGGTCATCATAAATTACTATTGGCCCCGCTAGAACACGTTCTTGCAGGCTGATCACTCCGTCTGTTCGGCGGCCCAAGTGTACCTCACATTGCCTTGAGTGAATATCATTTTTGAAAGAATACATTCGACTGGAGAATGAGGAGTTGCTACAATTTGTTTTTTTTTCGATGAAACATGGATCTTCTTTCAAGATGGAACTGTTAGTCACTCGTAGCAAGATTCCAGTATAAAAAACGCCAATAAAACAAAAGTTGGTGGTACAAGGTACCTACTTAAGTTGGTGGAATATAAAAGAACTGCTTGAATTTGAATTGATTTAGGTTTAGGGACTTCATCTGAAAACCTTACCTATTGACCTTCTAAGTTAATACTGAAAGGAATCGCAGTCTACTCAACCGGCGTGTGTTTGGTTGCCTTAGTTTGTTTCGTTAAATAGATAGCCAAAAGCGAATAAAGGGTTAGGTTCTTAGACACTGACTGCTTCACTTTCAGGTTTTCTCCTAATAAAGATAAATGGGTTTCCCAAGAGGTTTTCCCAAAATATCAGAGAAACACAAAAGGTTTTCCCTTCGAGCGGCGGTGAGATCTCAGAGAGTGCTTGTTCTAGTTGTCTTATAATGTAAATTATTCTCTGCTATCTCATTGGTGAATACTGAATCGTCATTAGTGGGTAAGTTAGCTCATTTTAGTCTTTGTTATTGTAATCCCCATTATTAAGAAGTCCAGTTATCATATTTTAAAATCTCTATTTTATTTCAATAGGTTGTTTTCGGGACAAACTATATACATACTTATAAAATTGCGTTCACTGGAATGCAGACATAAACAAAAGTAGGTTCAGAAGATTAAGCTTAAGACTAGAGAGACGCGGGGAAAGTTAGTTAGGCAAGGGACAGGGTGTTTAGAATTATTTGACAGAGGTTGTCTGACTCTTGAAGCTTAAGGCGAGGTATTTTTTTAAATCGCGCTAAACTACGTTTTTTTATGTTTTAATTCAAGTAATTATAAATTCAATTTGATTCTGAACACAGTAATTAATTATAAGTCTAATCAGTGCTTAACAATACAGGTATGTTATTGTAAACAATTTTATTATTTTGCATATTTTCTGTAACCGTATTGAACACAAAGGACGCATGCATACTTGTTTAAATTTAAGTCGACAAATATTGTCGACCCTTATCTATTGACGCCTAACTGACCAGTTTGTAATTTGCAAAATCAATGGTAAAAAGAACAGTACCAAATAAAGCGCAAAAAACAAACAATACGTTATAAATATTAGCAAACAAAGCAAATTATACGCTGTTTTGATTATCGTCCGTAGGTAAACATATCAGACACTTACTAATCCTACATAGGTATCGCTTTGTCTTATATGTGAATAATGCAAACAGTAAACGTATCTGATTTTTTATCTACCAGAAATGTAGAAACTCCATACACCTTGTATATATCTTCTTGTATATACTTAGTACCTAGCCATGTGTTTGTATTTTAACTAGAGATAAGAATTCTGCGTGTATATCTGTTTATGCGAAGATGAGGGTGAAAGGAACTCGCTTTTTAGAACGCGTGTATTACATTAAAATAAAATTCGTATCAAAACATTTGCGTTTTCTTTAATCGAACGAAAGGAAGATCCGCAACAATACCCAAGCTGTTCAGGATATGTTACAACTAGGATTCATGGAAGAAGTTCCCCATCACCAAATCGAGAAACAAGATGTTTTCTACTTACCTCATTCTGGTGTTTTTAAACCATCCAGAGAAACTACTAAGGTACGCATTGTGTACGATGGATCTGCAAAATCTGAAAATGGAATGAGTCTCAACGATAATCTGATGACAGGCCCTAATCTTCAAAACGACCTGTTCTCAGTACTCACCCGTTTTCGAACGCATCGAATCGTTATCTCCAGCGACATGGAGAAAATGTTCCTTCAGATTAAAATAGATAAAGCACATACCGACTACCAACGTTTACTTTGGCGCAGCTCCGAGGAAGAGCCGCTGAAAATCTACAGACTCAATCGATTAGTTTTTGGTTTAACGAATTCGCCTTTTACAGCGATGCGCTGTGTTCGGCAACTAGCGCAAGAGGCAGCAAACGAATTTCTACAAAACGATGTATTCATGGACGACATATTAACAGGTGCAGATGACATTTCGGAAGCAATAGCTTTACGTGACCAATTGATCTCTATTCTGAAGAGCGGTGGTGTAGCCTTATCGAAATGGGTTAGCAACGATCCATGCATCATACCTCTTCAGGAGTCACACGTTGAACCGATTATGCTAAATCTCGATAAAGAAGAAGCGAAAGTTCTTGGACTTTGGTGGAATCCAACCAAGGACACTCTTAATTTTAAAGTTACGACACCGAGTGTCTCTAATAATTTAACGAAACGAACAATTTTAAGCTCGATAGCTAAACTTTTCGACCCAATCGGTATAATATCACCAGTTATCGTAAAAGCAAAAATATTAATGCAAGAAATTTGGAAATTAAACTTAGGTTGGGACGATCATATTCCTCCTAACCTTGTAAATACGTGGAATAAATACGTAGACGAAATCGAATATTTAAATCAATTAGAAATTCCTCGCGCATTAATGCCAGAAAATAGCGTCCAATTAGATTTTGCTGTATTTTGTGATGCCTCGCTAAGCGCATACGGTGCCTCAGTTTATCTACGAGCTAAAAGCGCACACGGTGAATTTAGTTCAAGGCTAATATGTAGCAAATCGCGGGTAAGCCCTTTAAAAGTAGTAAGCCTACCCCGCCTAGAGCTTTGCGCTGCGGTACTAGCTGTACAATTCGGGAGATAAGTGGCGCGTCACAAACGTCAGATTTTCATTCCAAACAAAACAAAGCCACGTGCTTTCTGACGTTTTAACCTAACCTCTGAAATATAATTATAATTACATATAGTTGTTTTCAAGTTTTTACGCGTAAGCCCAACACACAAATTGAAAATAAACTGTTTTCACTGCAAAACGTCTATAATTATATTGCAAAAACTAGTTTAAGACGTTGTAAATAATATCGATAAACGTCAAATGGCACGTGCTTTTGTTTTGTTTGGAATGAAAACCTGACGTATGACGTAGGCACTTAGGTCCCGAATTATTGGGCAGGTTGTATAAAGACCGAAAGTATTTCTTTACCGATTCGTCGATAGTTCTTCATTACATCAATTCACATGCTAATAACTGACAGGTTTTCGTAGCAAACCGAGTAGCACTAATTCAGCAATTGAGTAATGTAAGAGACTGGTATCATATCAGCTCCAAACGAAACCCAGCGGACATAATATCTCGCGGAGCGTATCCCAAACAGTTGGATTCTGAACAATATTGGAACAGTCCAGACTTTCTTATCAGAGAAGAACCTGACTGGCCTATTTCTACATTTAGGCCATCTCTCTGTGAAGATGAGTTACACGAAAAAAGTAAAATTGTCTTGGTAACAGCAGTAAAATCAGAACTGCCGGTTCTAACTAAATTCTCCTCGTTTTCTACTCTACAGCGTGTGGTAGCATATTGCCTACGGTTTTTGCATAACGTAAAAAACAAAAATAACAAATATAAGGGTTCTCTTTCTAGTACAGAACTAACTTCAGCAACCAGAACTATTTTGAAACTAGTGCAACAAATCGAATTTCCTGCGGAATATGGGGCACTTAAGAAAAATCAACCGGTAGGCAAAACTAGTAAGCTATACTCACTGAATCCATTTCTTGACGGAGGATTGATTCGTGTAGGAGGAAGAAGATCAAACGCTGAAATCTATTATAGTAAAAAGTACCCTATTGTATTACCCGCAAAACATCACATTACCCGACTTATCATTAAACGCGAACATCTTTCTTTACTTCACGCAGGTCCTACTCAAACTTTAGCTGCCATACGAACGAAATACTGGCCTCTTAGAGCTCGTGGAGAGGTTAGAAAAATTATACATTCATGTATCCCATGTTTCCGCGTAAATCCACGGTTAATCGAACAAACCTGCCACAAGAAAGACTCGAACCTTGTCGTCCATTCTTGAAGGTCGGGTTAGACTATTTTGGCACTCTGTATATAAAACATGGCAAGCGAAGTAAAATAAGAATTAAATGTTGGGTTGCTCTTTTCGTTTGTTTAGTTACAAAAGCTGTCCACCTCGAAGTTGTAAGCGACTTAACGTCACAATGTTTTATAAACGCCTTAAAACGCATTGTATCCCGGCGAGGGAAAATATCTTACATCTTTTGCGACAATGCAACAACATTCATCGAAAAGAGAACTTGATGAAATAGGCAAATTTGTACACAATACCGAATTACAAGACAATATTAATCATTATTTAACGCAAGAAAATATTCATTTTAATTTCATTCCACCAGGCTCTCCAAATTTTGGAGGATTATGGGAGCGATTAGTGCGTTCTGCCAAACAGCACCTTAAACGAGTTACTATGGGTGCTATTTTGACTCTCGAGGAGGTCATAACACTAATGACTCAGATCGAGGCCATAATAAACTCCCGTCCATTATGTCCTATGTCAAATGACCCCTCTGATTCCCAAGTACTTACTCCTGCTCACTTCCTTAACAAATGTGGTTGAAACCGATGTACTTGGTGTACCGAATAATAGACTGGACAGGTGGCAACTAATCCAGAAGATGAAGCAGCAATTCTGGAAACGATGGAGCAGGGATGTCCTGGTTCAATATCAACCGAGACAGAAATGGTGTATAGAAAATTCCAGTCATCTTGAACCAGGCACCCTCGTACTTATTGCCGAAGATGATTGCCCACATATGGTATGGAAAGTGGGGCGAATCGAAGAAGTGTTTCCAGGTACTGATGGCATCATCCGGGTAGCTTCAGTACGCATTCCGAAAGGAACCTATAAGCGTTCCGTCCGAAAGCTAGCCCTTCTTCCTGTCGAACCACATCGCGACGAGTGAAGTATGTGTAAATAGTGCGCGAAGTGTGCGAAAATGTAAACAAAAATACGAGCAAAAATACGACACAAATCGAAAAAATTTGCAAGCGAAAATTATTAGTAACTTGACGTTAGGTGACTTTGTTTCCATGGTAACTCACATTATTTCTGATTTTGTCTTAGATAACTAGAACGCAGAAATAAAAATCGGCAAAAATGTATAAAAACTGTAAAAATATGAAAAAAGTCAACATGAAGCACATCTTTGTATTCAGGAAAATAACGCGGATTAGCTCACCTGTCACTCAGATATGGCACCCATAAGAAAAAATGAAGTTGGCTTTTAGAAAACAAAAATGAATCGACGTAGCCAATTAGTGACAATGCTATCAAATAGAGAATAAAAAGTGCCAATGTAAAAGTTTTTACAGAATGAAGATACAAGGTCAAACAAAAAAGTTATAGCCAGAAAACGAAAATGCAATTTTTCAGTTTTTTTCAGTTTTCACAAGAACGATTCAGAATATCTGGATTTTCTTTTGAGGACATTAGTCACCATAATATTTGGCAACTTTGCCGAATTTAAACCTATGGTCTAGCTGTTAAGATAACAGAGATCCCCATGTTGCACACCGAATTTCAGACAGCCTGTATAATAAAAAGAGCAATGGGGAACACCCATGTTAAGAAACTGCTATTTTTGCTCGCTGGTTTCGTCCTGCTTCGAATTAAGTCATTATTTGTTTTTCCTCTTAAGCCCTTGTTTTCTATTAACTGAAGCAGCGTTTCATGTCGCACTGTGTCGAATGCTTTGTTAATGGCTAATGCCAAGAAAAAGGGACAGTACATAGGTAATTTCCCTTATTCAAATTTTCATACACAGTAGGTATCGAAGAAATGTGTTAGCGCAGCCTGAGTATTTTTGTGCCCTTTTGGAATCCGTATTCTTTCGGATCAAAGTCTGTTGTGCTTTCTAGGAAAGCTATTATACTGATACGAACTTTTGCCCCGTCAGCGACGCCCTGTTGGTGACTCAATTATTAGTTGACAGCGAGCCGCGGCTCTGATTTATTACGGCGCGACCTTGTCGCTGTTTATGATTCCCGAAAAGAATAGTCTATCTCGAAGATTCTCATTCTGGAACAATGTTTGATCGATAATTTTCGAGAATCTTCTAAGACCATTATAAAATGGGAAGCAAGAAGCCGGAGTGGACAGTCTTACAGTTTGAAGTCTGAAGTTTGGGAGCGGTTGTCGAATGCGATAAGAACCGGGCGTTTAATACGAGTAGTTCCGTGCGAGTATAAGTCTTGATACGCGTTTAGTGTCGGTACGGTACGCGAGTGCGAATTATTTGGTGGCGTTTTTAAGGGTACCGGGGCGTCTTCGTATGTGATTAACCGTCGGTTGAAGACGAGTGTTTTAGAGAGTTTAAACTGAGGATTTGTTTACTGTGGACTGTTTAGGTTAGGTAATTAACTGTTTAATTGTTCGCTTACTTGTTTAATTTTCACTGCTTGTTGTTACTTACTGCTTGTATATATTTCGCTGCTTATTGTTCATTTTGTTAATTTTAAGTTCTCAAATCACTGTTGATCATTGTAAATATTTGTACATATACATAAAGTCACTGTAATAAATAAGTGTAAAAACGAAATACGTTACAACTGGTGTCAGAAGTGCGATTTGTGGAGCCAAGAAGAGTGAAGAACGTCGTGGAAGCCGGTGGAAAATTGAAGAATTTTCTGGAAGTTGGCCGAGCTGAGTGAAAATTTCGACGTTGTTTGGACTCCTTAGTGACTGTTAGTGGTTTGAGACTTGTGAGTGTTTATGCCAGTAACAAGAAGAGCCGCCGCGATGGAGCAGAAACTTCAAGCTCTTATGGAATTAATGAAGAACAGTCAAGAAGAAATGAAGAATAATTTGGAAGAAATAAGGAACAGCCAAGAAGCAATGAAGACCGGACAAGAATTAATGAAGAATGACTTAGCAGAAGAAATGAAGAGCAGTCAACAAGAAATGAAGAATCACCTTGAAGAAACAGTGAAAAGCAGTCAAGAAGAAACGAAGAGAAATCTAGAAGAAGCAATGAAGATAAATCAAGAAGAAATGAAGATTACCCAAGAAGAAATGAAGAACAACTTGGAAGAAGCCATGAAGAGCAGCCAAGAAGAAGTGAAGAAGAATCTAGAAGAAATGAAGTCGGTTATAGAAAGAAGTCAAGAGCAAGTAACTGAAAGAATTACTGAAGTAAGATCCGAACTAGAGACCAGAATTACAGAAGAAACGCAAGAAATAAGAAAGGTGATGGATGAAGAAATATTGAAGATAAATGAGAGAATGTTACAACTAGAGAAGAAGAAGACATTGAAGACAGAAGATACTGGATTGGACGAAGAAAGAAGAGCTCCTGTAGTTAAAGTGAAGCCGCCTACATTTGATGGGAAGTCCTCGTGGCATACCTACATCAAGCAGTTCGAGGCAGCGGCAGCGGCGAACCAGTGGGCTAATACCGAGAAGGCAGTCAATTTGGTGGTTGTACTCCGAGTAGACGCCTTGAATATCCTGGATACCGTGACAGTCGAACAACAGGCTGATTATAAGGAGATAGTTAAGCGCCTGGAGATGAGGTATGGCCATCAACACCTCCAGCAAGTCCACCAGGCTCAGTTAAAGGGTAGGTCTCAGCGCTCCAATGAGACCCTGCAAGAATTTGAGGCCGACATCGCCCGTTTAGTCCGGTTGGCGTACCCAACGGCTCCGGAGGAGTTCTTAGAGAGCCTGGCTGTAGAAAACTTCATTGAGGGGCTGCGTGACAGTGAAACAAAGATGGCGCTGAAGCTAGCAAGACATAAAGCTTTGGCAGACGCTTTGGCCCACGCCTTGGAGTTTGAGGCAGCAAAGCAAACATCCCGAGGATACTCCAAGGTGCGGCAGCTGCTTACCCAAGAACCAAACGAAAACCTACTGGAAAAGGTCTTAGAAAAAGTAAGGCTGAAGTTACGCCAACGAGCGGAGAGTAACAACAATGAGGGGACTGGTAGGAGATGGTATGGAAAAGAGAATTTCCTGCGATGTTGGAGCTGTGGTGTAAAAGGTCATCTTCGTAGTAGATGCCGACGTACTCCTGGCCAGAACCAGTACGTGAGGACAGCCCCATCCAACCAAGCCCCAGCACAAGATGTGAATGTATCAAGATTGGCTCGAGTTGGGGATAGTTTGATGATTGATGGGATTATTGACGGCAGGAAGACCGAAATTACCATCGACACAGGAGCCAGTGACACCATAGTCAGGAAAGATGTTGTGGCTGAGTGGAGAATTAGGCCGACCAATAAGAATATCCGATTGGTTACTGCTACCGGCGAGACAGCACCTATATATGGAGAGGCAGAAATCGACATAGGGATGGAAGATGTCGTCATCCCACAGAGAGTTCTTGTAGCCGACATTGTGGATGAAGTTATACTGGGCCTGGATTGTATGAAGAAGCACGGGATTGTGCTTGATGTTGGCGCCGGTGTACTTCGAATTGGAGAAGAAGAACTAGTAATGAGTTCTCCTGGGCAGAAGAACTGTGTATACCGAGTGAAGGTCGAAGAAGATGTCGTGTTGCCTGCCAAATCCGAAAACATCGTACGGGTCCGTGTGGATGGTGCCCCAAACTGCTTGGTGGGATTGGTCGAGCCAATGTACGAAGAGGTGAAGAAAAGATTACTGATTGGGAAGACATTGGTAAGACCTGGTCAACGTCCAGTATTCGTAAGAATAGCGAACATTGCCGAATTTGACCAGAAGATTTGCAAGGGTACGATAGTTGGTATATGTGAGCCAGTATCTAGGATTGCCATGGTAAAGAAGAATGAGAGGAAGGTAGAAGATCAGAAGATGTCCCAGACCAGTTTACCAACTCCCCTGGGAACGATGGTAGAAGAATGTTCCCAACAACTGGATCAGATACAGGGTGAGAAGCTGACTCAGCTTCTGATGAAGTATCAAGATGTCTTCTCATTGCAAGATGGTGACCTAGGACGGACGGGAGTAATTCAACACACCATCAACACCGGTGATCATACTCCCATTAAGCAAGCTCCTAGAAGAGTACCCTTGGCAAAACAAACCGAAATGGACAACCTGATTAAAGACATGAGTAAACAAGGGGTAATTGAGCCTTCGCAGAGCCCGTGGACTTCCCCTGTAGTGCTGGTGAGCAAGAAAGATGGCTCCACTCGTTTTTGTGTAGACTACAGGCGGTTGAATGATGTCACCAAGAAGGATAGTTACCCCTTGCCCCGGACTGACGATACCCTAGACACAGTGGCGAGTTCCAGATGGTTTTCCACCCTCGACTTGAAGAGTGGCTATTGGCAAGTCGAGTTGCATCCCAAAGATAAGGAGAAGACAGCATTCTCTGCCGGAACTGGTTTGTGGCAATTTACGGTAATGCCATTTGGGCTCTGCAATGCACCCGCCACCTTTGAGAGATTGATGGAGAGAGTACTGCGAGGACTGCATTGGAAGACTTGCCTGGTGTACCTCGACGATATCATCGTGATGGGGAAGACTTTCGATCAGCACTTGAAGAACTTGTGCGATGTCTTCGAGAAATTGAGGCAAGCTAACCTGAAATTGAGTCCGCAGAAGTGCCAGCTATTCAAGAAGCAGGTTAAGTTTTTGATGCACATAATTTCCACCAAAGGAGTTGCAACAGATCCGGAGAAGACAGACGCAGTGAGGAACTGGCCTGTTCCGAAAGATAAACATCAAATACGAAGTTTTCTGGGACTATGCACCTACTACCGCCGTTTCGTGAAAGGGTTCGCAGACATCGCGAAGCCTCTGCATCGGTTGACTGAAGATGATAGGCCATACGAGTGGACGAAGGAGTGTCGAGGAGCATTTGAAGAGTTGAAGAGGGCTCTTTGTTCTGCTCCTGTTTTGACGTATCCGAGGCCTGGAAGCCGATGCAAGTAATGTAGGCATAGGCGGTGTATTATCTCAAGAAGAGAATGGGGAAGAAAAGGTTGTGGCCTATTTCAGTAAGGCCTTGTCGAAACCTGAACGAAATTACTGCGTCACTAGGCAGGAGCTGTTAGCAATTGTGCGGACCATCGAGCACTTCCATAAATATCTGTGCGGGCAGGACTTTCTCATCAGAACTGACCACGCTTCCTTGAAGTGGTTGCTGCAATTTAAGAACCCAGAAGGTCAGTTAGCCCGTTGGATTGAGAGGCTGCAGCAGTACAACTTCATCATTCAACATCGGATTGGGAGAAAACATGGCAATGCTGATGCACTTTCGAGAAGACCTTGCCCGGAAGATTGCAAGTACTGCGTGAGGCAAGAGTTGAAAGAGCATGTACACCCCATCAGATGCCATCAAACCCGGATCCAAGTTGAAGAAGAACATCTGCAATCCTGGAGAGACGCCCAGCAGAAGGATAAGACCTTGGAACCTCTGCTAAGATGGAAAGAAGCTGGTAGAAGACCGGAGTGGATGGAAGTTTCCGACAAGAATGTGGCCCTGAAGTCATACTGGGCACAATGGGATTCTCTTGTGATCGAAGACGGTCTTCTAAAGAGAATGTGGGAGAGCACCGACGAAAGAGAGAGAAAGCCCTAAGTCGTGGTGCCGAAGGACAAGGTTCCGGAAGTCCTAGCAGAGGCTCACAATGGAGTGAGTGGGGGACACTTAGGTGTTAATAAAACCACGATGAAGGTCAGAGAGAGATACTATTGGCTGGGCTACAGGACAGATATAATGAACTGGTGCCGGAGATGTG
Organism: Xestobium rufovillosum; assembly: GCA_963966045.1. Classification (NCBI taxonomy): domain Eukaryota; kingdom Metazoa; phylum Arthropoda; class Insecta; order Coleoptera; family Ptinidae; genus Xestobium; species Xestobium rufovillosum. Next base: position 15,140,920 of record OZ014498.1, read on the forward strand.
ATGACTGCGCGTCAAGCAAGGGACCCAAGACAAGGAGCCGTGGCAGAATGCGCCAGTATAATGTGGGAGCTCCGTTTGAGAGGATTGCAATTGACGTAGCAGGTCCGTTTCCTACATCAACTGATGGAAATAAGTACATCCTGGTTGCGACGGACTACTTCAGTAAATGGCCTGAGGCATATGCGATACCGAATCAGGAAGCCACTACTGTGGCTGAAGTACTGGTGAATAATTTCTTTAGCCGATTCGGTATACCCATGGAGCTCCATTCTGATCAGGGACGGAACTTCGAGTCTGCGGTGTTCCAAAATGTTTGTAAGTTGCTGCGAGTACGGAAGACCAGGACCACTCCATTACATCCCCAGTCAGATGGAATGGTTGAGAGATTCAATAGAACCATAGAAAACCATCTGAGGATAATGGTAGACGAACACCAGACAGATTGGGACCGACATATTCCCCTGTTCCTGATGGCTTATCGATCGGCTGTGCACGAGTCAACCGGAAGAACACCTGCCAGTGTGCTTTTCGGAAGGGAATTGAGGCTGCCAATGGATGTGTTGTTTGGGCATCCTGAAGATAGGCCAGTGCCTGTAGATGAGTATTCCCGGGAATTGGCAGAACGACTCGATGCAATTCATGAGGCTGTTCGGGATCGCATGCGTCTAGAGAGTGACCGAATGAAGACGCGGTATGATGCCCGAGCGAATTCTGTGGGTTTCCAAGCTGGCGATCTGGTGTGGCTTTATAATCCAGCCCGGAAGAAAGGACGATCGCCGAAATTACAGAAGAACTGGGAAGGGCCATACCAAGTAGTGACCAGGATCGACGACGTTGTTTACCGGATTCAACGTTCTCCACGATCGAAGATGAAGGTAGTCCATTTGGACCGGCTTGCTCCGTACCAGGGGAAAGAAGGAGATAATTTCTGATCGGGGCGATCAGTCTTTTAAGGAGGGGGCAGTGATACGAACTTTTGCCCCGTCAGCGACGCCCCTGTTGGTGACTCAATTATTTGTTGACAGCGAGCCGCGGCTTTGATTTATTACGGCGCGACCTTGTCGCTGTTTATGATTCCCGAAAAGAATAGTTAGTCTATCTCGAAGATTCTCATTCTGGAACAATGTTTGATCGATAATTTTCGAGAATCTTCTAAGACCATTATAAAATGGGAAGCAAGAAGCCGAGTGGACAGTCTTACAGTTTGAAGTCTGAAGTTTGGGAGCGGTTGTCGAATGCGATAAGAACCGGGCGTTTAATACGAGTAGTTCCGTGCGAGTATTATAAGTCTTGATACGCGTTTAGTGTCGGTACGGTACGCGAGTGCGAATTCTTTGGTGGCGTTTTTAAGTGTACCGGGGCGTCTTCGTATGTGATTAACCGTCGGTTGAAGACGAGTGTTTTAGAGAGTTTAAACTGAGGATTTGTTTACTGTGGACTGTTTAGGTTAGGTACCTAATTAACTGTTTAATTGTTCGCTTACTTGTTTAATTTTCACTGCTTGTTGTTACTTACTGCTTGTATATATTTCGCTGCTTATTGTTCAATTTATTAATTTTAAGTTCTCAAATCACTGTTGATCATTGTAAATATTTGTACATATACATAAAGTCACTGTAATAAATAAGTGTAAAAACGAAATACGTTACAATACGGTTTTTAATAGCCATTTCAAAAATTTTTGGCAAAGAATTCAACCTGTAATTTCCTGGGTCTTGTCTAACTCCTCCTTATTTAAATACTGGTATTACCACTGCAGATTTTAATTCCATTGGGAATGTTCCCTCTTCAATATATTTTTTATTTATGAGATCTTATATTTTTCCTGCAACTATGTGCTTTATCCCTGTCCAGTAGTAGGTTGTAGGTTTGTTTTGTAGGTTTTTAATTATACTGGTAATTTCACATTTATCTCTTGGTGTCATATACAATGTTTTTGTATTTATAGGTAATTTTTGAGTTTCTATGAGCGTGTTCTTGGTTTGATTTAGGATTAGCGCTAAATTAGCACCAATATTCGTAAAATATTCGTTCAATTCATTTGCTACCTCTTTTTAATCACGTATTATTTGTCCTTCTTTGTTTTTTATTCGCCCTACCTAAAGTTTTATTTTATTCTTAATATTACTATTCATTATTTGCCACAGTTTTCTCGTGTTTCCATTTGATTCGTGTAATGTGTAGGACAGGAAAATTAAAATAGCTTATTTTCCCTGAAATATTGGAAACTGTTTCTCTGTCATTGATATTAAGTATTAAAACATGGCATGTTTAAGTTAACCACTCATTTAGATGAGTGGCAACCCTGCATACTTAAGTAAATGGGTTAGTTTTTGGCTATGCATCTCAAAACTAGGGAATAGGGCAAGGAACAGTTCTGTGATGGTGGCAGTGGCTGAGGCGTGTACTTTTGTAGAGGGTGTTTCAATAAGTCAGTGAGTGAGAAGTGGATCAGTGGGGCAGTGGCGGACTGGCAAATTTAGTCAGCCCGGGAAAGTCCTAGTGGATCGGCCCCAAAATAACAATAATAATATTAATAATATAATTAAATAAGAGTAATATAAGGGGCATGTCAATGTTTTCACACAACAGCTTGCAAAGAATACATCAACTCAGGCAGAGACTGACTCAGATTTCATACTCATTAGTATCTACAGACAGATGTGCAACTATGATTCCCAACTCAAAGCGCACGCGTAGCATGTGTACGGCAACGGGCGTATTTTTTGCTGATATACTATTTCCGTAAACGTTCTTGCCATCATACCTTCGTGGCTCAGTGGTTGACGTATCGGTCCCCCATTTCGCAACGTTGGGGGTTCGCACCTTACCGTAGTTATTTTTTGTTATGATTTTTTTCCTTTTGAACAAAAAATCGGTCAGGTCCAAAAGGACAGCTAGGGGATCGCAATCCACTCATTCCACATTAATTGTTCATTTATAAAAATCATTTGACGTGCGTCGACGCGGGATTGGGAATCATAATTGCACACCTATCTGTAGATGCTAGTCTCAGACTCAGATATTGGAGCAGTGTGGCCAGATTTTATTTTCGCGGGTCGCCAGTTTGGCCGCTAGATGTGGCCAAAATGAAGTGAAAATCGACCAAAACCAAATACCAGATTGTATTTTATAAATTGCGCCATACAAAAATTTTAATTGGATTAGTAGTACTTTGTAAGGTTAGGATTCATAAAGGGTTTATCAAATGAAAAATTTAAATTATAATTTTTGTTTTGGTAATATTTCGAGTAACGTTTATTTAATTTTATCACAAACAATAACAACCGTGAATCGTATGCACTAAAAACTTTAAATAAATGTCGTATAATATATGCAGGAATTGACGCTAAGGACCCCCTAAATTATGCATAAATGAGGACTCCATTCACGACTTTAGTTATAATTTAGTATTTACTGCCCTCTTTAGCACAAAGATTTTATTTGTTCTTCCAAAATTGGGTTTTTGTATTGAACGGTGCTTACGGCTTACCAATGTAAAATAGGATGGAGCATGGAGATGGCAAACACCAATACAGAAAAATTCAATTTCTGCAAAACTAATAAAATGGCAGATGCAACATGTATGTTTAGTAAACGAGATGGCGCTGGCGCTCAGGTGCAGTGCACGTAAATAACGTAAGCGTTTTGTTCCATTTTTCTTCTTGCAGACGCATTAAAATTGCAGAGCAACCTCGATCCAAAAAGTCGTCCAAATGGCGACTTGCGATTTTCTGCAAATATTAGTCGCAAGTGCTTTATAAAAGGCCCCCAATCTGGCCGCACTGCTTTGGAGTTTGATCGTGGCGGTTTGTACTGGGGTGGGGGGAGCAGGGGGCTACTAATATGCAGTATGCAGCAAATATGAAAACATTGTAGATAGCATAACCATTCTTTTGATTGAAGTGAATAAAAAATGATAATGAGTGAGTACCGGTAGAACATGGCCAGCCGGCCCAGTTGCGACCGGCCCACCGGGAAATTTCCCGGTGTCCCGCCGGCCCAGTCCGCCACTGCAGTGGGGTCCGATATGTGTACTCTGTGAATGAGCAGCCAGCGTGTGCCGTATACGAGGGTGCTGAAACAAGCGAGTGGGTGACCAAGGGCTTGTGTGGAAAGTTACCCGAACCAGGGCAGATTGTGTGTGTTTGGTATGTACAGTTTTACCCCAGAGGGGGCAGATAGGCAGTTTTACCATAACAGGGGCAGATAGAGAGTTTTAAGAGATTGCGATAGTTTTACCCCAAAGGGGGCAGATCCAGAGTTTTATCCCGACGGGGGCAGATATAGAGTTTTACCCCTACCGTGGCAGATAGAGCTCGAGCTAGGTAAATGAGGTACCTAAAAAGGAACAATGAATCCTACCCCTCATAGTTATCCTGTAAATAGAGTAGGTGTAGAGTTATTCAGTACCTAGCGTAGATGTAGAATCATCGTCATGGAGTAAATACAGATTTACATGTGCAGTTACTCATATGAGCTCGTTAAGAGCAATGTAATACCCTTCCCCTAGGGCTATAGGTAACGTCCCTTTTCTGCGGGTGTCGCATCTGGTAGACGCTTTTGGAGCAGGCTTCGTGTTAGGGGTGTGCCGAAGACGTACCCCAGCCGAGCAACCGAGGGGGATGCTAGAGGGTGGAGGATCCGCCGTAAGTAGTGTAACCCTTTGCAATTTATTTGGTCTAACTGGCATTATCTCTTTATTTCCATGTTGCTGTTTCTTGTTAATGCTACCATGAGCCTATCAGATGCGCTAAATATACTATTCTTCATATTTTCCATATCGAAGATAGCATATTAATCGAGTAATCACTTGAATATGTCATAATATTGTAACAATAAAGGGTGAGAATGACATCTTGCTATTTTAATTATTAAAATAAAAACCGTGCTCACTACAAATGTGTAATTTATTTTCAATATGTGTTTGCTTTACTCGTTGTACACTGTGTTGCACAGTTGCACTTGCTTCTTTTAGAACTGCTGTATCTTTATTCTTCCAAAAAATTTCATAAGTTGACTCACTAGGTGCAGTTACCTCCTTTTGTGCCTGCATAAGCAACAGTTCAAACCATTCAACCTTGGCGGAATGCAATACTGCTGGTGCTGGCGTAACGAATTATTTTAGGAATGACTGGTCACATTCACTTCCCCCTGCAATCCTTCTGACCAAGTTTCCATCCGATGAGCAGCAGCGCAGTCGTAGAAACTCCTGTTCTGCGGTAGAATACTACGTTCTTCGCAAGTCGCAGGTCGCAGCTCTTTCATTTCATTTCAATTAAAATTTCATAACCGGCTAGTAGCTAATAACAAACGCGAGGCGCGGCAGACAGCGTTCCGTGAATTTGGATTTTGCACAGTGAATATCTAATTTCGAAGTTTACGTTGCTGATCAACATGGCTCCAATAGGTTAGTACCTACTTTTGTATTTAATTTAATATCCATACTTTTTGGTAATATTGTTTGGGTCATTAATTTATATTAATTTTAAGTTAAATAATCGTATTTTATTAATATATATCTTCTGCGCTCAGACGCTCCTAATCAAAATGAGAAATTTCCTGGGCATATGAGATATTTTCTTGCTATGTTTTGAGTGAATTTTTTCATGTGCTTAGCTGTAGCCTGTAGGTGCACTGCTTTATTGTCGGTCACGTCTTTTCGCTTTCTAGTTCATGTCTCAACGAAAAGAAATTGTAATAAGTATTGGGTACAGATTTCACCGAGCTATGGGTAGTAATAACATTTTTACAGTTTGAAAATCAAGTGACACATTTTTCACTGCGTACAGTTAAAAATTGTGACGTGTTCATGTTTATTTGAATTTGTACGTTGGTCAATACATTATGAAACTTCAGGGTCATAAGCCGTCATTCCAATTAAGTCTTTAATAGTTAGTCACCAGTTAAAAATAACTGTTCGGTAAGCAAATAAGAACATAAAGTTATTGGTAATAGCTGATAATAATTTTAACTTCATCATCATCATCATAAGGTTCTCAGTCCGAAGACTGGTTGGACGCGTACCTCCATTCTTTTCTATCCTGAGCTAAGCTAATTTTAACTTAGAATAAAAGAAATGAATATTGTATAGGTCGTCTAATCACTCCGATAGAAGTTTTCGCACCTTGTATTTTGACACCAGGGAATTAGGGCCTTAATAAAAAAATGCTAGAGGGCGATTTATACTTTCATTAAAAACTGCTTCTGTATGCACAAAATTGTGACATCCTACCTAAAATGCGGACCCGGTCCAGAATTTGCGGACCAGCATACAAATGCACCCAAGGACATGATCCAATATAGCACATGCAAGGGGAACTGTTGATTTTGTGCGGACCCAAAGAAAATCTTTGCGGACCGGCGATTTCACGCATAAGGGATGGTTTAATGTTGCGGATCGGCCGGAAATTTTCGCGTGTCGGTGACAGACAGGGTGATTGAATCCTGCGGACTGGTAGAGAATCTTTGCGGACCGGCGATTTCGTGTATACGGGGTGGTTTAATGTTACGGACCGGCCTGAAATCTTTGCCTGTCGGTGGTCCTCTCACATACAGGGTGATTGAATCCTGCGGACCGATAGTGAATCTTTGCGGACCTGCGATTTCGCATATACGGGCTGGCTTAATGTTGCGGACCGACCGAAAATTTTTGCTTTTCGGTGATTATCTAACATACAGGGTGGTTGAATTCTGCGGACCGGTAGAGAATCTTTGCGGACCAGCGATTTCGCGTATACGGAGTGGTTTAATGTTGCGGAGCGGCCGGAAAACTTTGCCTGTCGGTGGTTCTCTCACATACAGGGTGATTGAATCCTGCGGACCGGTAGAGAATCTTTGCGGACCAGCGATTTCGTGTATACGGGGTGGTTTAATGTTGCGGACCGACCGAAAATTTTTGCTTTTCGGTGATTATCTAACATACAGGGTGGTTGAATTCTGCGGACCGGTAGAGAATTTTTGCGGACCCGCGATTTCGCGTATACAGGGTGGTTTAATGTTGCGGACCGGCCGGAAACTGTTGCGTAAAATCGCCGGTCCGCAAAGATTCTCTATCGGTCCGCAGAATTCAATCACCCTGTATGTGAAAGAATCACCAATACTCATAGGCCGGTCCGCAACATTAGACCATCCCATATGCGTGAAATCGCCGGTCCGTAAAGATCCTCTATCGGTCCGCAGAATTCAATCACCCTGTATGTGAGAGAATCACCCACACTCAAAAATTTCCGGCCGGTCCGCAAAATTAAACCACCCCGTATACACAAAATCGCCGGTCCGCAAAGATTCTCTATCGGTCCGCAGAATTCAATCACCCTGTATGTGAGAGAAACACCCACACGCAAAATTTTCCGGCTGGTCCGCAACATTAAAGCACCCCGTATACGCGAAATCGCGGGTCCGCAAAGATCCTCTACCGGTCCGCAGGATTTAATCACCCTGTATGTAAGAGAATCACCGACACGCGAAAATTTCCGGCCGGTCCGCAAAATTAAACCACCCTTATGCGTGAAATCGCCGGTCCGCAAAGATTTTCTTTGGGTCCGCACAAAATCAACAGTTCCCCTTGCATGTGCTATATTGGATCATGGCCTTGCGTGCATTTGTATGCTGGTCCGCAAATTCTGGACCGGGTCCGCAGGTCCGCATTTTAGTTTCTTCCAAGAGCAAATTATACCTACAACACGTACATAACAAATTCAGTATACTCGTAAATAAGTTTTTATTCCTGACGAGATCATAATACTGACCCAATGTTAGAGTCGATCTTCTTTTGCTAATTTGAATTTATTAGATACCATTCTGGGAATGCAACAAGGAAGACCTACCAAAATGACAAAATCACGAACTTATGGCAAGTCAAAATAATTAATTTGGAGTTTGTCACTAAAGAAATTTTCATTGCGTATTTGTACAGCTTTATTTTTATTACTTACTCATTAGAGAAATTCCTACTTAACTTGTTTTTCATTCCTGAGAATATCAGGCCATTAGTGACAGTTAAAGAATTTTGTTGATAGGAATAAATTCACAAAATAGGAAATTTTATTTTTATGCCAAAATGAGTTGTGTATGGTAATCAACAATATTGTTCTTGAAAATAAAATATTTGGGAATAGTCAAAATTGATCTGAAGTGGCAGAAAATTGTTAGGTGGTTCGCGTTCGGGCCGGCTGATGGACGTCTTTTCAAGTTTGATAGAAAGCGTCAGGTGGTTGAAGATTCCAGTCTAAAGCTTCATTCACAACAAGGAAATTAACAAGGTAAATTAGCAAACCCAATTATTCATGAAGTTAACGCAATTCATTTCTACAAGATCGTTCACAATCAAAATTAGTGAAATCAATTAACAATAAAGTTTGGTAGCTTTTAACTTTACGTACTAATTATAATTCATTTTAGTGCTGGGCAAGCGCACAGCTTTTCTAAGTTATGTGTTGTGCTCAAAACGAGCTCAAAAATGTAAAATATTAAAATGACCATATGTATTTTTATTACACGATAAAAGAATTACCCCCGATACAAGAATTAGGCCGATAAATCAGACCAATTAACTAGCTTGTTGTGAATGGATGCAAATTGGAAGGAATAATTGAAATTGGAAGTGTAAATTATTTTTGCTAATTATTTTGTTGTGAATGGAGCTTAAAAGAACACCCATTATTAAAAACTACAACCAATATGTCCGAGTTTTAGCGGATATTTGAATGTGAAGACGCTTTGATAAATAACAGAAGCTTTATTTGGGTACACTATTAAGAGCTATACAGGGTGTTTCTAAATTGAGTACCATAAATTTAGGAGTTTGTAGAGAAAGTTAAAATAACACTAAAAACTGTTACACCCAGAAAAACGTTACTCCCCATTTATGAGGGTTGATGGTGTAAAAGGGTGAAAGTCTATACCAGGGCGTGTTATTCAATTTGATCATTGAGTCAGATTCGCCAATTTGGGCGAATACCGAAGAAACAATATGTCACTTACCAATAAATTGTCAGGTAAACCCAGGTGTTAATGAATAGGTAGGCAATCCATCAGATGCTGCGAGGCCAAGATTACCTAAAGCTGAGTACAAACGAGGTGAGCATCGCGAATGTCAAATAATTTGTCAATAATAAGTTTATGTGTTTGAGCTAGTACAATTCACCCCGTATATAACTCGTATCTACCTACACCTTCTCTAAATGATTTTCTGGTGTTGAATATTAAGCTGGAAAGTAGCAATGATGGCTGTTACGCATTCTGGCGTCTAGTTATGGAAATTAATAGGATTGTATTTCCTTATAAACACTCGCAATTTAGCACTGGAGAATCGTCTAGCTAGACTATAAAATAAAGACACACTCGGATAGTAATAACAACCTCAGGGCTATAATGTGTATCCAACCGTAAGGGCGACTAGACACAAAAGGCCTACGCGCTATAATGTGCGGAATCCACACAACCTCACAGGCGACAAGATTACTAAGATCTACGCGCTATCATGGAACACAACCCTTTGGGCGACAAGACTACAAGGTCTACGCGCTATCATGTAATACATCCTTTAGCGTGATCGGGGCTTTAACTAACAACACTTCATTATTGTATCCTCTTAACACTTTCTGTAACTTTGTAAAAATATGCGCTGGAGCATTTTATATCCTTCATAATCATAATGTCTAATACTTAGTACGGTAGATACAGGGTGAATCATATACAATATTTCTAACAAGGCCTTGCTAATTAAATTATGAATCATGCACATAATAAAATGGTTAGAATACAAACTCAGTGAGGGACTCACCTTATTCCCAATTCTTTGGTAATCACAAATTAATAGTTTATCAACTTCACCACCCTTTTATTTATTGTCTTAAACCTCACCAGCCACTACACATCAAAACGACAGAACATACACAACAGAAATGTCTTCGACGTGTAGGCTAGCTTGTATAACTTGTCCCCAAAACACATGGCCTTTTCCTGGAATTAGGGGTCGAGTGCGAGATCGAGTTCATTAGTTGACTTCGCTTAAAATGACCATTTTTAGTGAGGCAGGTAGCTGTTTCCAAATATTTAAAACCACTTTTAAATAGAAACTTATATTAATTTTTCGATATTTACTAATTAATTTATAACGGTAATTAGTGATATGAACAGAAATATGAGAAAAGGGGTAAATACTAGTTGTTACAAAACTCTATATAGTTTTGTACGAAAACGCTTCCTTTTCAAAATACAGGGTGTTATAATGGTGGCTGGCGTATCAGTTATTTAGCTATATCTGTAACTAAAGCAGCCTAAGAAATCTAAATTTTTGTGGGCAAGTGTTACTTAAATCTACAGATAATCCAGCCATATTGTAAGTGTAATACGATAATTCAGTGGAGTAGGAAAATGGGTCGTGTAATACCTTTTTGTTAATAAAAAGTTCGAGGTTAGGTTTTTTGAAAATATCATTTTATTTTTAGTTTCTCTAATCAAAATACTACAAAAAAGATTCTCTTTTTAAATATCTCTAAAGTCGTTTGTTTTCGAAATAATTGTGGTTTTATGTAGCAGTGCTCATGTGAACTGGGATATCTACCTAAGGTTGATTTTCGAAAAAAAAATCGCATATCATGTTCTGAGGAACAAGTCCGTTTTGAGAAAATAGACCTAAAATAAACATTGTCTGAGAAATTAAGTAGGTAATTAATATTTGCTATTCCTTGAATGAATGAATAAAATTCTTTTGAATAGATATAATAAACAAAAGTTTTAATTTAACTGTTGTACATTTTCAGTTTTGCAGAAAATTTGAAGTACCGTAACTTCAACTTCAGACTGTGCCGTCGGCCCTTCAGTTGTAAATATAAATTGCTGGGTCCCCTATTTTCAATTTCGTTGGTTAATATGCTATCGCCATCGGGGTTATGCGAGGGTCACGGTTGTCTATGCCGAGAGGGGAGTTGTTGTTCTGCTTATAGCGCTTTCATTTTATAATTCGTTTTTTCGGTGAAAAGTTTGTAAGTTTCATGCTATTATTTTGTTTTCCTGTTTCTAGTCATGTAAGGGCAACTTATAAAATAAAGACACTTACAGACAGTGGTATCAATTCATTTTCCTTGATAACTCAGGCACTTGTTATGCCCTGAGGGTGGGGCGGTTGGGGGCGGTAATATAGAGAAACATAGGTATTGGTATCCATACAAAAATATTAAAATAATAGATGTGAAATATGAACATGTTTTCATCAGTATCACAAACATAATTATACACAACTGTTCTCATAACTTGGTACAATTTCCTATTATAGTTTTCTTGCATCTTTACAATTGAAAATATTTTATTACTGACATATTTTGAAAAATATCACTCTGCCTAATAATTTGTATATAGTTCTTTTCAGATATCTTGGCGTGTGTGTGCAGTAATCTGCGCATTACGTTCATATGTCTTTCTCCCTTTTGTAAAATGGATTTGTTGAATTTTAATTGCTGCCGTAAGATGACTTGAGAATATTCTCACGTTTCCGTATTTGATCTCACTCTTTCTTACTATGGTTGTGTGAAACAAAATGGTTTCAGTATTAATATGCTTATTTTGCAATATCCAGTGGTCACCAAGCAATTTATTAAAAATTATTGGCTTTCAAGTATAACTGTCAGTTTGATTGTCAGGTGTAAAGATGCCTGGAAATGTTTTTACCAAACAGCGTCGAGAAGTTTTACGAAATATTTTTGAATACTTTACTCGAGAGAAGGAAAATAATGGTCCCCTATTGCCTTTAACTTGTGACCAGGAGCGACTGGCCGATGCATCAAAAGTAAGTCTACGCAACGTGTCGCGCATAGTTGGAGAGGAAAAACGCCCGGAAAAAGGCACAGCAAATCAAAATTAAAAAGTGAAGATGTAACTGACAGCATTAAAACCGAAGTAAGGAATGGTATTTATTCCTTGAAAAAAATTTAAATAACAAATTAGAAACAAAACAAATAGTGAGTATTTCTGACACAGGTTTGTGGCATTTATAACCAATAGCAGATTTAACTACAAACTTGAAAATAACCGGTGTCTTTTGTGTGAACGGGCTAATGTTGTGGGTAAAAGAATACATTTCTTGAGGGAAAACGTCAAAATGCTCATTGCCGTGTGCCGTGTCCAGAGTCGCGGCGCACACGCTTGTCACGGGTCCTAGCAACAGCAAAATTTTGGAAACTACTGAACTGCTGGCGGTTGCTTGGATAATCGGATATGGCGTCGCAAACGCCAACAAATCTGAAAAATACTATACCATTTGAAATAGGTAGATCAGATCTCTCAACACCAAATTCTGCAAAAGTGCCAAATGTAAACCTGTCTTTTCAATTTAGCGAGATCCCAATGGTGGCCTTCCAATTTTTGAATCATCCTGTGTATCTTACCTTTGTTCAGTAATACTTGCCTAAGTACTTTTAAGTTGAATAAAACTTTCTAGATGTCAATAATAAAAAGATGTCCGTTGTCACACTTTTTTGAACACATTGTATTTTATCAAGGCAATGCAAATGCAATGCAATGAAATGCTTCAGGACCCGAAAAACCCGTGGGCACGGTACTACCGCCCCCTCCCTCCCTTCACGGTAGTTACCCACTCCACACAGACTTCAATATCCAAAATAATCCTGTAGCATTGCAGCTAAATAACGGCGTACCAAGAAATCTTAAGGTCACCCATCTCACGCCGCAAATTCCTTATATGTATTTATTTGTTTGGTGATATTGTACAGTATTGTCATAGCAATTTACGAATTTACCTTTGCTATCCCAAAATTATTATCCATCTTTAATAATGAACTATTTAATTTGTATTCGAATAACTTCTTGTTCTTATAAGTAACGTATGTCCCAAAAGTTTTGAGAAAAAATATTAAAAGTCATATTTTATTTTGGTTTAAATTTGTATTAAATTCAACTACAAGTAATTATTTCTACATCTATGTTTTATAAAACTTTAAGTTTAAACTACGGATAATGGTCATGTTCCTCAACGGTGCGCAATTTAACATAAACTTGCGCCATTAGCCTTTGTGCGGCAACAGTGTCGATTCGTCGAATTTTCTGGTAGATCCGGTGACATAATTGTTACGTTTTGGGTTTCTCAGCCATTATCGTAAAGTTTTCCAGTTAGTAGACCCCAAAAATCTTCTATAGTCCTCGTCTGAGGCACGTTTAGAGGGTTGTCTACGTTCGGTACAAAATTGATGTTATTGGCAGTTAACCAGTCTGTCGTTTGTTTTACATGTGACACAAAGCTGGATCTGGTCAAATGATAATTTCGTCATTTGGGTGATTCGCAGTTATAAACTGACGAAGTTTTGTTAAATATTGCCTTGTACAAATGTCCGCATTAATGACTTCACCACGGGTAGGTTCGATGTCACGTTGGGAGACACCAGCCTCGAAAATGGTATACCATACTAAAATCGTTTCAGTAAATTTGACTTTTCCTTTTGGTCTAACTTCATCCGGACTGCCCTGTATGTTACCCGTATAGAAGACGTCGTTGCCCTTCATCTCGGAATTGGACAAAGTGAAATCTTTTCCATCATCAATGAACACGACCTCATGCACGGCATCATCTCGGATTTCTTTTTTGAATTGGGTAGCGTTGTATTTTGGAACCTTTTTTCTTTCTCTGTATTTTAAATGATTTCGGGAGATGGTTCTGCGTACTGTCATGCGAGAAACGTTAAATCTTCTAGATAATTTATACACGATGTCTCCACTCTGTTTTTAACCAATTCAACAAGAGTTTTCGTTCATCTCAACTTAATATTTTAGGTCTTCCACTTTTTGGCAGGTTCACACCAGGTACTCCCTCCTCACAGTCTTTGATTGTTCGATAAGTCGTGACCAGTGAAATATTTTGATCCCTGTACAATCTTACAATTTCGCGCTTAGGTAGCCGTCCAAATAGCCTAGAAATATTTTTGCGAATGTCAAGCTTGTAAGCCATTGTAACCACAAAATTGTTGAAAAATGACATTTAATTGCAAACTGTGATTAATTATGAAGTTTTGTTTCCAACGTCAACCAGGTTGAAAGCATTTTTTGTTTGATAAGCTCGAGCGTATTTTTTCTCAAAACTTATGGGACATACGTTAGGTGGTACACTACCACACATTAGTAACTAATGTAATATTTACCACCCTTCTTGTCGTCAGGATATGTTCCATTCCAATAAAAGCCAAACGAGTGTTTATGTTAACTAACGAATATATTTGAAAAAGAGAATTCCTTTAATCTTTAATGTTGCCGCTAGCTGACTTAAAGCTACCTAAAAACTAAGAAGCAACCACCCATTCCCAAACATACAACCAAATCAGCTCTAAACATATTCCACATATCCACATGCACAATAAATTATCCAATCAGATTCATACACTTATCGACGAACACTCTGCCGCATATTTCAACCCTATGATACCTAAGCTTATCGCCTCATAATTCTTCCATTCACCCTGTACATCATCTTCGACCTGTCGCTCCTTTAAGGTGGGTATCCATTTGTTGCGTATCTACGTATCGTATCACCGTCGCATATCAGTGGATACGGGAAAACGTTGCATAGTTGCGTATCAAAATATGATACAAAGAAACGCAACGACCCCGATCGCTCATTTGGCGGTTTTTCGCCGTCACATCAAAGAAAAGATACGATACGAAGTAGAGTCGCATTGGGACGGGTCGTGTACCGTTGCAAGTTACAGGTTCATTCGTGATCAAAACGCCGGGCAGTGTTGTATTTGGATTTGAGTAAATTTTTACATCGTGGACGTAAACTAAAACTAGTTGTATAGTAATCCCGTGTCTTGAGTTTAAATATGGGTACGCAGTGATGCTACGAGAAAAATTTACACGGTGTTGCATCCTATCGTATCAGTGAACGAAACGAAACGGTGATACGATACGTAGATAGGCAACAAATGGATACCCACCTTTAGAGCATCTAGCATTTTTGTGTGAACTGCTAGTTGCCTACATAGTTGTGATTAATATTATTTACTGTATCAAAAATTAAATAAATGCGAAGTTTTGATCAGACTTCTTGGAACAACTCATCATCATCATCATAAGGTTCTCAGTCCAAAGACTGGTTGGACGCGTACCTCCATTCTTTTCTATCCTGAGCTAACCTACGCATTTCCCTAAAAGTAGAACATCCTACATCCCTAACTATTTGAGAGCAGTAGTCTAATCTAGGCCTACCCCTACCTCTTTTTATTCCTATCTCTGACTCTAGTATGTCACGAACTATTCCTTCGTGTCTTAGAAGGTGTCCTACCATCCTATCTCTCCTACTCTTTATTGTTTTCCATACCTTTCGCTTTTCCCCAACTCTTTCTAATACTTCCCTATTGCTAACCTTATCTATCCACGGTATCTTCATCATGCGTCTGTAGCACCACATTTCAAACGCTTCTACTCTTTTTCTATCCGCTTCTCCTATTGTCCAAGTTTCGCACCCGTATAATGCCGTACTCCATACATACGACGTTAAGAGTCTCTTCCTAGTCTCTATATTAACCGTTCTCGAGCATAACAGTTGTTTCTTTTTGTTAAACGCAACTCGGCCCTGCGCCATTCTTTGTTTTATATCTATCTTTAGTGCTCCTACCGTCTTGAGTTATTTTACTTCCTAAGTAGCAGAAATCCGCGACCTCCTCTATCTTCTCATTTCCAATTTGTATTTCCATTTTAGTTCTATTTTCACATCCCCTACATACCAAAATTTTAGTTTTCTTTTTATTGATTTTCATGCCGAAGCCCTGTGTCAAAACTGCTTCCATTTCATTCAAAGCCGCTCCTAATTCTTCTTTGCTAGATGCTAACACTGCTATATCATCCGCAAATCTGAGCATGTTAATAGTTTGGCCCTGTACATTGATCCCTGAGGCTGTTCTTTCCTTAACAATATTAATCGCATCTTCGATATATAAGTTGAAAACTAGAGGTGACAATGCACATCCCTGTCTCACTCCCTTCCGGATATCTACTTCCCTTTGTTCCTGCTCACATTCTATAACTGCCTTTTGCTCTTTGTAGAGATTATGTATTATTCTTTTGTCCCTGTATTTCATCCCTACCTTTCTCAGCACTTCGAACATCTTCCCCCATTTTACGTTGTCGAAGGCTTTTTCTAAATCTACAAATCCTATATAGACGCTCTTTCTCTTTTCTATCGTTTTTTCTATAATTACTCGTAAAGCTAGAATGGCCTCGCGCGTTCCTCTATTTCGTCTAAATCCGAACTGATCTTCTCCTAATATTTCTTCCGCCTTTTTCTCCATCCTTCTTTGCACAATTCTAGTTAAAATTTTTGACGCATGGGAAGTTAAACTGATAGTTCTAAAATTTTCGCATCTATCCGCGCCTTTTCTTTTTGGCAAAGCTACTATGATGTTCCGTTTGTAATCTTCTGGAATCTCGCCTGTCAGGTATATGCGACTAACTAGTTTAAATAAACGATCTATTACCTCTTGACCTGCGCACTTTAAGATTTCTGCCTGCAAGCCATCTATACCTGGTGCTTTATTATTCCTTAAACTTTTTAGTGCTATCTCAAACTCTTCTCTCATTATAGGACTCCCTAGGTTATCCCCCTCTACACTGCTTTCGCTTTCTAATATATCTTGCACTTCCTGTCCCGCATATAAGTTTCCTAAATATTCTTTCCACCTATCTGCCTTCTCCCCACTTCCGATTAGGATATCTCCTGCCTCATTTCTAATGTTTTTGGTACTAGATCCAATTTCTCTAAAATTTCTCCTAATTATTTTATATGCTTCATCAGTCTTTCCTACTTCGAATTTATCTTCCACTTCTTTGCATTTATTATCGATCCATTGCTCTTTCGCTTTCCTACATTCCCGAATAATTTCCCACTTGATCGCCTTATATCTTTGTTTCCCTGTTTCATCTAACCTATTTTTATATTTTCGCCTTTCCTCTATTAGACTCACAATATGTTTTGTTATCCAGGGTTTCCTACTTTCATTCTGTTTATGACCCAAAATATCCCTAGCTGAGGAAACTAAACTATTTTTAATGCAATTCCATTCTGCCTCTATGTCCCTAACAATATTTCCCCCCGTGCCCTTTAGTGCTTCGTTTGTCTTTTTCTCGAACTTATTGCGCATATCATCATCTTTTAGTTTCTCTGGGTCAAGATACCTTCTTCCGCTTCTTTTTTTCAAAATCTTAAATTTAAGATTGGCTTTCATAACGACTATGCTGTGATCACTATCTATATCTGCTCCTGGATAACTTCTACAATCCCTAACTTGATTTCTAAATCTTTGCCTAACGAGAATGTAATCTATTTGATATCTCCCTAAGTCTCCTGGCATCTTCCACGTATAGCATCTCCTAACATGATGGTGAAATAGAATGTTCGCGACCGTTAAGTTATGTTTATCGCAGAACTCTATCAGTCTAACTCCCCTATCGTTCCTATTGCCTAATCCAAAGGGGCCAACTATTCCGCCCTCTCGCCCTGTGCCTACGACTGCATTGAAATCTCCTGTAATTATTAAATTTTCGTGCCCTCTCACAAAATCTAGCACATATTCAATATCACTATAAACTGCCTCTACGGCCTCATCACTGTAGTTAGAAGTGGGCATATATACCTGTATTATTACTGTTTTTACAGGTTTCGAATCTAACCTAACCATAACTACCCTGTCACTTTGCTGTAAGAAATTTTCTACACTCTGTCCTACTTTTTTCCGCATAACAATTCCTACTCCCGAATTTCCTCCTACAGATCCTGTGTGTATTACTCTAAAATCTCCGCTCCAGAAGTCTCCAGCTTCTGGCCATCGCACTTCACTGATACCTACTACGTCTAATGCTAACCTATCCATCTCAATTTTCAAATTCTCTAACTTCCCTACTTGTTTCATGCTTCTAACATTCCACGCTCCGACTCGTGAGATGTTACACTTATCATTTCTGATGACTCCCCCCGAAGCAGTCCCCGCCCGGAGATCCGAATGTGGGACTATTTTACCTCCGGAATATTTTACTCCAGAAGGTGCCATCATCATAAATTAAAGTACGCTGTACTAGGGATAAAATAATGTGGTGGTTTCCCGTTGCCTTCCACATCGCAGTAGTGTGTATCACAGTGCCATACCAACCCTCACGATCTCTGCCACTATGATTACTGAAAGAGCTGCTGCCCCCTTCCAGGGACTTGATTTAGTCTGGCTTCTCAAATAAAAACCCCTCCAATATGGTTAAACCTACGATTCGGCTCTTTATATCATTGAAGCGCGCAAGCCATCCCACCCGTCCCAGTATTACTAGAACTGCGTCAAGGTACAAGTCCTTTGGGATAGTTTGGAACAACTACAGAAAGTTAAATATAAATTTACAAATAAAAATCAGCAATGGTTTAAAAATATAAAAAATGTGAATATCTAGAAATAAAACGTGTAGTCTCCATGCCGTGAAACTGCTCCTGATAAAAATATTATAGACTTCGCTAGAACGACATTCTCTCGGTACTTGATTCTTGTTACTATGACAGCCGTTCTAAGAATAACACCAGGCTATCCAGTGCAGTACAGAAGTATTTCATCTGCATTGAATGAATATGTTATGCACATGTGGCTCCACTTACAGTTTTCAACTTACGTACACAATAAAGTATCACTCGGTAATTGCAGCATTGGGGGAGAAAAGGAGAACATGAAATAAAAGTGTCATAGAGAAACACAAAAAATATGGGTCGCTGCTGCTTCTTGTGTCGCAAATTGCAGTTGCTGACGAACATACCTACCTAATGTTTAAACACAAATCGAATGACGGTGTTATACTTGGGCCGGCGAACAGACGGAGTGATCACCCTGCAAGAACGTGCTCTAGCGGAGCCAATAGTAATTTATGACGACCTAATTGGAGTGATGCGACTTCGTTGGGCCTAAAGAAAGTGCATCACTGCGGTTCGGTTGTCTTAAATTGATAGTGGTCCCGCCTAGAGCACGTTCTTGCAGGGTGATCACTCCGTCTGTTCGGCGGCCCAAGTATAGACTTCTAATTTTGTTTTAGTATTACGAACAATGTGAAAATTGTAATTGCAAAATTCAAAATTCGATTCCCGTCATTCAGTTAACTCTTCTTTTATTAATTTATTAATTTTTTTTTAAATATTCAAAAATAAGCCCAAGAAGACTACCAAAGTTTGTAAATTTCCCCATCAACCGCGATATCCAACAAAACTTTCTTTTGTACAAAATAATTAAAGAAAAGTTACGAAAATTGCTTAAACATAGCTTATAAACGACACTTCATACAATAATAAATTATTGAATCGATAATCGTAATGTGTATTCAATAATTGGTACAACAGTACAACGACAGTCTGTAAGGGTGTGCATAAAAATGTATCATACTGCAAGCTGGATGAACGACTTAACTGGAACGTATGATAACCTGATTATTTCGCAGTTCCAGTATTGATTTAGATGTCGTTACTCATCCTTGAAGTCTTCAGGTTCATTTATTCGCATTTTATTTAGTCAGTTGTCAGTTCATTTGCAAATAATTTCTCCTTTCATATTTTTTTATTATTATCTTCGAACACATTTTTCCAGTATGAGGGATATTCATAAATACACGAGGCAGGGCAAACAAAGAAGAGTCAATAATTGACTAGGCATGTCATGAAAGAGAAAGGTACCTAGTAGAAGATATTATGGATGTGAAAGTCAGAAGTGAGCCGAAAACCTTTAGTGACTATTTTATGTTGGTGGCGAAAATAATCCAAGAATTTAACAGGATGGAGCGATGGAGGTAGGGAGCAGCCAAAAGGATTTAGATTAAGTATTAATTAATTAAAGTTAAGAGTATGGTTAAAGATGCAAAGGAAGCTAGCTGCCAGAAGTTTGGTAAAAAAGAACAAATTATTTTATGGAGTACTTAAGAAAGAATAGGATGGGGAAGGCCTAACAACGAAGTGTGTGGGGAAATATGGGAACAATGTAGAAGACATTGAGATAATTGTGGAAGAACTGAATGAAGTTATAAGATTAAAACGAGGATTAAAATTAAAATAACAGACATGTTAACAACTTGGAGAGGAAAGAACACAGAGTTCTTGGATATATGTATGTAATAAGATTTGAAAATATAGGAGATTTTGCCGATACGTGACAAAGTCGATGTCAAAAACTGTTATAACAATGGATGAAGTAACATTCTTAAGCACGGACGTCAAATTTTACAAGCGTATACTGAATAGGGAGATTTCTCGAAAGAAGCCTAAAAGAGACGCAGAATAGGAAGGACCATTCAAGATCATATTCATAAAGAAATATATAATACAAAAACAAAGTTTTCTTGATTAATTAGAAAAGAGCTTTGGCTCAAGAGAAAGTTTGGGACATCCTACAAAACTGAAATGTAAACAGTCAGCTAATAGAATCAATAAAGAGCGTACCTATACAGAGAGAGTAAATTATATAGTGTAATGAGAATAATCTGGCCTTGCAGTCAAGGAAAACTACATAAAGGCTCCCCCACGAAAAACATCAAATAGGCGCCGACCGGGATACGAACCCAGATCTTTCGCTTTCCGGGCGACTGCTCTAATATAACAAATTGAGCAATCTGCACCCCAACACATCAAACGTGAGAAAGGCCACATGTATGTAGCGAAGGAAGATGGAAATAACAATTATGAATCTCATAATTAACCAACAACAACCTCACTTTAGATCTATAATTGCAGTACTCACACTTATTGAAGTGCTTCGTAAAGACAATGACTCAGGAACGAGCTCAGGAAGGATATTAAAATATTTTAATATTTGTAAATTATACAGCACACATAAATTTGAAATCTGAAACTTTTGAGACTTTTGGGAGACTTAGACAAGGAGGGGTGCTGAATCCCTGTATTGCTCTGTGTCTTTATGGGCGAAATGATGTGAGAATATGATCCTAAAATCAGAGGCATACGAGTAGAAATAAAAGAGCGTGCGTTTGCGGATGAAGTAGTCATTATTTCGAACTCCGGCAAAAATCTGCCAAAAATTTAGGAATAAGAAGTAACATATTGACAAATTATGGAATGAAAATCAACGCACGGAAAACTAAAGTAATGGTGACATGAAATTAGGCGAAGAAGGAATTGATGGAACAATTTAAATTTTTAGGATTAACAATAGCAAATAGATGCAGCTGAAAGTATTGAGAAGGTTATGAGAACCTCCTATAGGATGAGAGTGAATTTTATTGGGAAAAAGGGAGTATCAAGAGAGACAAAAATTACTGTTCGTAAAACCATTTTCAGACCAACCTTGACATTCTGGACCCTACCGTAACGAGAAGAATGAAAAGCAAAACTCAACCAACAGAAAAATGAAGTAGGTACTTGAGAAACGTTCACGGAGACATATAAGACACAAATAAGGGAGAAACTAGAAATAATACAGGTACTGAAATTTGTTGGTGTGGATACTTTGGGAGTGAAGCAAGATATTTCGCAAATTATAGGAAAAAATATTCGAAAATATGGCTTTTAATTATTAATTTGTAATATCTAAGTAGGTTGCTGTGAATGGGACTCTCTAAACCAGACCCACCATTACATACAGCATTTTTAACAGTAATATTACTAAATTAACTAGGTGATACACCTAGGTAAGATTCATTTACTTTTTCATATTGATGACTACAGAATAATGTCATAAAATTCATCAGGTAACTAGGTATTCATAGACACCTACATTAATTACGTACACTTTACACAGCTATGATGATGCTCCTAGAACTTTATATTCCGGAATTATTCATATTTGTAAACCGGTTCATATAAATTTCTTGTGTTTCCAAGGTCTTACCTGTGTTAATATTAACAGTATACATTATACACAATTTATTATGTACTTTGGCATATCCATACGAAAATAAATATTAATTATCATATGATTTACATGTGCCTTGGTAAGGATTACGAATAATTTATCAACAATGAATAACAATTCGTTTCTTGTTATCCTACCCTGTGTAACAAATTGAGATATACGAGGAGGTTAGATGAGGCCGCTTGTTTCAATCACTTCCGTCATAGTATTTACTTTTTACTTAGAGTTAGTTAGCATGTAATAAAATAATAAAACAAGTGATATTATAATATGTAGGTAAGTAGTTTAATACTAAGACACTGATATTAGCTACCAACCGGGTTTTGAATAACACTATCTTATTAGAAATTAAATTAATGAACTGTATAAGGTCATCTTTAGTTAAAAACAAATTTAATAGCAAAATTGAAAAATATTCCCAGTTTAGCTCTAAAATAATACTGAACACAACCAATTCCAATACAATAGTAAGTATATTGTACAACGAGCACGGAATGGTAGTAATTTCCCACGTAAGAGTTGTACCCTATACTTTTTCTAACTATTTTTATTCTGTGTTCATATTTTGCGCATTGCTATAGTTACGACTATTTGTTGAACAATATTGCGGTATATGCCTATTGTGCATTCGTTTTGCTGCGAAAGCTCTGCGTACCTAGCAATTAAATGTTCATAAATTACACATTTCGATATAATCGTAGCAAAAGTATAAAGTAATCCTTAAAAGTCCAGTTCTTATGTAAACATAATCATCCCCTATGCCTGTATTCCGGTTAGAACAAAAAATTTATATAATCGTATCTGGGTTGCCACAGCTCGCGCCAAAGCGCAACTCATAGGATATTGGATTATTTACGCCAGATCGATTGTTTTTTTTTTATAAAAATAAGAAGATAATTTCCCCTACACTATTGTGTAACGATACGTCGAAATCATGTAATCACTTTTAAAAATATTTGATTTGTTTTTTTTTGCTTTAATGTTTGTGACTAACGGGTAAGGAGGTATTGCTAAATTTTGATCTTCAAAGTCCTTAGCGGTGACCAAAGCAAATTGCTTGCTCCTTGACCTTGACAGTTATCTACGCTTCTAGTAATGTCTATGGTATTCCGGCATTCTCCTAAAATTTAATTTCTACGGGTATCCTTGGCTTCTGTTTTGACTGAGGTCTAGATAATTTTATAGTTTTTGATTGTAATTCTTTGAGAATACCGCTTCTTAGGAACAAAGGTTATGAGAAATACATACATACATAAATATAAATGTACCTACGTACTCGTAACAGCTGAATTTGTGGGTAACTAATTCTTGCGAAACAAATTATTAATATTTTTGAAAATGACTGCAATAAATTAATGAAATCCATTCACACAAAACTATTCTCAATTGGCTATGTACACATGTCAAGTTTTCTGCCAAGGCATTTTCAGGGTGTATGCAAATTATTGTTGAACTTTCGAAAATTAATTTTAAAATTACGCCAAATATTATAATGAGTTGATTGAAAAAGAAATTTTTCCGAACTTAAAGGATTTTAGAGATATCTTGACCTTTTAACAGAAATACGTGGTAAGGTATCTCTGAGCTGCAAAAACCCGCATTTTTTGTGTAT
Organism: Xestobium rufovillosum; assembly: GCA_963966045.1. Taxonomy (NCBI): domain Eukaryota; kingdom Metazoa; phylum Arthropoda; class Insecta; order Coleoptera; family Ptinidae; genus Xestobium; species Xestobium rufovillosum. The sequence goes on from OZ014498.1 coordinate 15,164,416, forward strand.
ATAATACAGGGGATTTTAGATAAACATTGCATAAGGAAAGAAACTTCTATGTCGTTGCTTTTGAGAGATATTTTATACAGGGTGTCCCACGCTAGCGTATTTCTTCCATAACTCGACAGGAGTTGTAGATATTGAAAAATCATTTAAATGAAAGATGCATCCAATCAATTTCCTCACATTATAAAATTATTTTCGACTATGCAGGGTGTTCCATTTCTTCTGCACCGCACCCAACTTTGTTTCTTTGTATCTGATTGCATTTTGGAATTGCTTGTTGAATTTAATGACCACTTTGTTAACCATATATATTGAGTCTAAATCTTACATTTTCGGCGTAATTTGACGTTGGAAACGGTACGAGATAAAGAAAAATGACTTACATGTCCCTATCCCAGTTTCCAGTTCTTTATCAAATGGGTTTGGAAAATACTGCTTCCAGATTGGTCAGAAAATGACCAAAAAGTGGCCAATCAGGAAGCAGTATTTTCCAGACCCATTACGTAGTGAACTAGGTTATGGACATGTAAGTCATTTTTCTTTATCTCGTACCGTTTCCAAGTTATAATTGATAAAATTTGAAGAATGCGACGATTTTTAACCTCAAATTACGCCGAAACTGTAAGACTTAGACCCAATGTATGGTTAACAAAGTGAACCTTAAATTCAACAAGCAATTCCAAAATGCAATCAGATACATGGTGTTCCATTTAAAAAAACAAAGTTAGGTCCTGTGTAGAAGAAATGGAACACCCTGTATAGTCGAAAATAATTTTATAATGTGATTGGATTTGATTGGATGCAACTTTCATTTGAACCATTTTTCAATATCTACAACTCTTATTGAGTTATGGAGGAAAATATGCTAGCGTGGGGCACCCTGTATACTCCGTATTTCTCTTAAAAATCTAGGTATCTTTGAAATGGTTTCACTTGGGGAAAATTGTATTTCGATAAACCCGACATAAAATTTGGTGCAGAATTCAAAAATGTAATAAAAATAATTTAACAGTATTTTAAATATCACCATGTATATTTTATTCTTCTACGAATTCAATTTCTAGTGATGCGTCTCAAGTTAATGGTTGACTAAATATGGCGTCAAAATTACAAGTTTTCTTATGAAGCAAGTTGTACGTGCCATATCTAGAAAACAGTTGAAAACAAAATTCTATTTGCAGCATTTCATAGGAAAATATGTTATCTTTATTACTTTACAACAGCATCTCCTGGGCACGCTTTATTCAAATAAGTACTGTCAGCGGATTGTTTTTCTGCGAATTTCAACAAGGCATTGGCAGACTCCAAACTGGACATCGATTTCATAGAATAGATGGCGAACTGCCATATGATATGTTGAAAGTCCGTTTCACAACAGACATCTAGTATCGATATCTCCTACTTTCATATGCCAATAAAGTAGAAAACATCGCTTGGCGACTTTCAGCGCCACCTATTACAGGAATTCAGCGATTTAGGAAATGGCAAGTGATATGGATTTGTTTATTAAACGAGAATAAAGTCGCCTAATTAAACGACTAACGAAGTGACCCCTAGAAATCATTTATATGATTTCTCGTTTTTGAGTTATTTAAAAAAAATTGAATTTTTGAATTTTTTGTTTTATTTTTCTGGCGTTAATATCAAAGTTAGAGCGAAACTCACACAACTTCTTTGTAGCGACTTTGGATGAACTTTACGTTATCAATTTCATTTTTATTAAACGTTTCGTCTTCGACCAACCATCATTAAATTCATTTTTTTAAATAAATACGGTGCTGCTTTTCTTATGTAAAATTTTAGAAGCCCTTCTTATTCTGAATTCAGCAGCGTAGATACTATACATTATGGTTTGATTAATTTTTCATATTTCAGACGTTATGCGAAGTGAATTTGGCGTTTAAAAATGGCTAACTTACTGTATGAACCTATTTTTACAAAATTGTGAAAAACAGTTCCGTATCTTAAAATTTCTTGATGATAGTTACAGAAGACTCGAAACGTAATTAAACCATAATGTGTGACATATCGTTGAATTCAGAGTATAAATGGCTTCTAAAATTTCAGATCAGGATCGTATTTAAAAAATTAACTTGGTGACGATTGCTTGAAAACGAAACGTCGAGTAAAAAATTGATAACGTAACTTTTAAGTTCATTAAAAGTCGTTACAAAGAAGGTTTGTTAGAGAGAAATAAAGTTAAAAATCAGAAAATTCAGTTTTATTTAAAATAACTCAAAAACGTGATATCACATCAAGGATTTCTAGGAGTCAGCGTCACTTCGCCATAGTCCTTCAATTACGTAACTTTTTTCTCATTCAACCAAATCCATATCTCTTGCCATTTTCTATATCCTCGTATCCCTCCTGTCGAGCGCACTGTATTGTATTGATCCGCATCCCCCTCCCCAACCCTTCTAATTAGTAAAAGTAATATAAATTTTGTCCAAATCTGAATAATTTCTCATTAAAATGAAAGAAACCAAAAACGCAAATGAACAATAGAAATCTCAAATTACCAAAAAAACCTAAGAGCCGCGTGATCGTCTTTAACCTACGTTGTGTTTATATTAAATTAGAAGTTCGAATACAAAGAGTTGACACAAAGAGGTGAGAATGCAGGCATTATAAATTAAAGAGTCGAAATTATCACAATAAATTTATTACAATATTATCTATTATTCAATGAAAAAATAATGTCGCAAACGAATAGCAGTAAGGTGCATAAAACCGGCACCTCAAAACATTTACAGAGATTCAAGGTAGTTTGTTGTAAGGAGTAGGAGCTTTTCATCTCAAAACATACACTTTTCCACTTAAAACAGAAGAAATGTTAATAAAGGGGGCAACCCAGGTCAACGGATACCGGTAATCAAGGGCTTGCTTATCGCAATTAGTGCCTTTCGGACTCCACGCTGTAAAATGTTAGTGTACAACAACAAGGCTCATTCACACATTCGCTGGTTTGATTATGATGTAAATGTTATACACAATCACTAAATAATTCGGTCACGACACAAATACATGTTGCTCAAATGATGAATTTAAAAGCGACAAACAAAGATGGGATTGTTAATGGGTAACAAGCAAAAGCTAAATGAAAATGAAATAAGCGTTAAATTACATAATACATAAATTGATTATCCACAAATTTAAAATGAACGGATGAAGGATTAAAATGAACTAAAGAATTAAAACTGCAATAAATTCAATAGGTAAATTTGACATCAAAAAATAAGTAAATGAAAGAATTAAACATTGTTTGATGCTACAACTAGAAATTACAAAAAAATAAAAGTCGTTCTTTCAGTGCAAGTTTGGCTTTCGGAAACTTATAAAATTGTTTCCTCGATTATTTCGTAATTATCAATGTCCTTGGGATATTAACTGAAAATGCAATTTTGTGATGGAGTAAACGCAGTAAAATGCTGGAAAAGCCAGAACAAATACCAATATATTAGGTACATTATGCATAATTTCTTTGCAATACGGAGACAACCGTGATCTACTTTTGGGGATGACTCATATAAGGGTTACGATTTCAGAATCAATAATGCTTTTACTGCCTTCGCGGCAAATAAGGCGTCGCCCTCGGAATCCTAGGATGGGCACACATATTACTTTGGAATGCTGTGAACTCGGTTGTGAATGATTATGTAACATATAATTATCTGACCTTTAATTTTTATTCCATGAAGAAATTAATTTAACTTACGAACTAATAAATATGCTTAACTACGACAGTGGCGTAACAAAGGATGACAGGGCCCGTATGCAAAACTGCTTAGTATGCCCCCCCCCCCCGTGTTATAAAAATATTTTGAATGCGAGGTTTCAAAATTGGGAGCAACATAAAAGTTGAAAACTTTTTTTTTATTTCACTGCTAAATACAAATAAAATAAAACCCAGATAAAAACCAACGTATGTATTAAAATTATTTTCAAACTATAACCATCTTAATAACTAAAATACTATTTTCTTCTGGCCTTACTATTAGCAAAGCCCTCAACTGTTTTTGGTATTCTTTGCCGATGCAGCTGTATGCTCAATTGCTAGAACAGAAAGGTCATGTAGGCGAATTTGACTAGTCGAATTTCTCAAGTAATTTTTGATAATTTTAAGTTTACTAAATGACCTTTCTGTGGTTGCAGTTGTAACGGGAACAGTCAAAAATAAAAGTAAACAGATTAGCACTTCTGGAAAGTCACTTTCTAGAAAGCCGTATTTTTGAAGCAATGTATTTGTGAAGTCTCTCACATGTTTTAATTGATAAGGTCTTTCACCATTGAAACCGCATTAACAAATTGAAATTAACATTTTTTACTAACTGCTTCCGAATATTTTAATTGTATCCTCTGTCACAGCAATCTACAATTTCGCTGTCTTTCATACTAAGAAAATATTTGGGTTGTAGAAATCCAAATATATTTGTAATTCCATGGAAACTTTTGAAACTGTTTTCAAGTTGCTGGATGACTACGTCAGTTGTTAAATAGAACCATTAACCTTAATCCTTAAACAGCATTTCTGGAGTTAGAAAAAGTATACGGAGTGGGGAGCCAAAAAGCGATGAGGTCCCACGATTTGAATACCATAGTCGGCGTCTTTGATAAGAAGGACGCAAAACAATTAAAATCATAACAGGACACGACAAAAAGGGATACAATTAGAAGCAAAAAAAGAACATAGTTAAATGTATAATTATTATATTACAACCAATCAAACCCAGGATCGAGCCCAGGAGAAATTCGATTCGAGGCTCTTTTAGAGGTACGGTCTGGTCAAGGGCCCCCTTAGGTGTTGGGCCCGTATGCACCGCATAACAGGGCATACCCTTCGTTACGCCACTGAACTACGAACTAACAACAAAGAATTGAGCACAAATCACTAGAATTGTTTTGGTTTAAGTAAATATTATTATTATTATTATTATTAAATTTAATAAAATATTTGATCTCTTTGGTGCCTTGTTTAACAGTGTTTGTAGAAAAAAAATTGTATGATGTATGTAGGTACCTACGTGTTAAAAACGTTTTTATTTTGTTCGAAGGGTTAGATCACTCGCTACACTCGTGACACTTTTAACACTAACATCATAAATAAATATTTTCTACAAACACTATTGAAAATACAATTTTTAACGTTTATTGCCGGTGTCATTTACTTTTAACCCTAGTGTCAAAAGCGGTTACTTTTAACATTGGTTGCTCTGTAACTAACAACAAAGAACTGAACACAAATCACTAGATTTCGAATTGTTTTGGTTTAATTAAATTTTGACTTCAATCAAATAGATCTCTTTAGTGCCTCGTTTAGATAATACTTAGCGTTTGTAGAAAAGAAATGGTATGATGTACTTACGTGTTAAAAGTGTTTTTATTGTGTTCGAAGAGTTAGATCCCCTTTTCACAAAATAAAATGGCACTTTTAACACTAACATCATAAATAACAACTATTTTCTACAAACACAGCTAAAAATACAATTATTTTTAACGTTTATTGTCAGTGTCAAAAATGCAAATTTAAGGCATCCGTTTTCAAAGTCATTTTCTTTTTACACTTCTCTTAAAAGTGCTAAAAGTGTTACTTTTAACATTGGTTGCTATGTAGGTTGAATTGTTTTGGTTTAAATTTTGAATTTCATAAAATATTTGATCTCTTTAGTGTTTGTATAAAAGAAATTTTATGATGAAGGTGTTAAGGCTGTCGGAACGCCGACGAACAGTTACTGCGGAGGGGTATCGGAAGGGACGTAGCATTCCAAAAGTACAAAGTAGGCGGACACTGAATGCAAAAATTGCTGGGTGCGCTAGATTAGGGGGAGCATTTCGCAGCGTACAGAGGACTCGGAGCTTTCCATTCACTTTGAGCTAGAACAAACACAACACCGAAGCTACAGACGAAACGCGGGGTTTATTGAATATCATAGTATAGTATTTATATTCCGACAAGTACCTGATAGAAAACAAGGAACGTTGAACCAAATTATAGGCGGGGAAACAAAACTCGTCTCGGGATGCTGGTTTCCCCAAGAAAACGCAGTGGGTTACTTATAAGTAAAAAAGAAAAACTAGGTAAGTATGTTTTGCGATTGACAGAAAAGTTCGTGTGGTTAGAGTTATTTTAATAGCATTTCTCTAACAAAATGCAATATTTCTTAAAGCAAAAATAGACTGCAAAAAACGGAAAACTCAATTTTTTGACTGGCCATTTCCGGTGGCTTTTTCAGGGTTCAGTCATCATGGCATATCACATTTTCTTTTCTGAGAGCATCGAACTGGCTAGCTAGCTGCGCGGTAGAAAAAATAATAAACAAAAAATGATTTGCTGAGTCTAAATTTCCTTAATAATGACTTGTACCGTTATCATCTGCCGCAGTCAGACACGCTCAGTAAAGCCTCTTTTAGCGCTTTACGTATTGTAACTGATTTTTTTCCATAACGTTCTAACATTTAGAATAGACTTCCATGAACATGTGTTCCAAATTCCTAAACGGTAAAAAATGTTTTGTCATGTTGAGTGTGCATCTGACTGCAACAGAAAAGCCACGGTACACGCCACTCTTAATAATCAGTTCATTAAATGTTAATAAAATTCCCATCCTTCTGTGACAACACAAATTTTAAACTTTCCCTTTCCCGGCTAATTTCTTGTCCATCGTAATTCCGTGACAGATTTTACCTGATATGACGCAGAGAACAGAAATAACGGAAGACGTAGTTGGAAGTTGACGTATATTATTTGTCTAAAAACGTTTTATACGAAATTAGTCCAATCCGGTGCTTATAGGATGTGTTATGTGTTCTCATTTGGCCAATAACATGCTGTATTAATGCAATGGAAATCTCCGGTTGGCGACGGAAATCCAAAGGCAGTGTACAAGAAATCCACCAGTGATTCACTCCTCGGGAATCTGTTATACAGGTTGATCCATTTATCCATTTGTTATATGAGTTATATGAGAGACCCCTCTTTGTTTTACAATTCTGTCTGTTCGTCCGTCTGTCTCTCAGTCTGTATGTCTGTTTGTCTCTCACAGTGTTCTTTTTCCTGAACTATAGTGCTATACAACAATAAAATTGACGCATATATGTAATGGCCCAAACTCGGACAAATCTAAATGGTTTGTTGTGTGCACATATTTAGGGCGGTTTTCATACATCGAAACATCGAAAAAGGGTCAAAAGATATTTTTTGTTTGCAACACTAGAGCATGTGAAACATTTTTTTGTTTTTATCTTTTTACAGTTCAGTACGACCACATGCGGGGAGTGTCAATTGTGTCCCCCTGTCGCAATTGGGAACTATTTAAGTAGAATCGTGAATTTTGGTACTTTTGTAGTCTTCACGATTGCAACTAATTATGCAATAAATAAATTTTATCAAAATCGGTTCAGGATGCGATTTCTGATGTAAGTGCTTCAGAAACTTTGCTAGCCAGTACGGAACACTTTATGTACAAAGGGAGTTGATACTCGGTGAATTATTTAAATGGGACACTATACATATTGCGTTTTTTAATTCTTCGATCGATTTTACTAAGTATGCATACGAAGTAAGTTGCTTCTAAACTATAAATCCCATATTTTTGTGTTTCAGTTTTCTTTTAAAATTTTTGTCACACATAAGGATGTTTCAAAAATTACATTTTGAGAATGATGAACAGATGCCCAGTTTCACAATAAGTTCAGTCTAGAATGCAACTCTTACACAATCATATAGTAATAATAATAATAATAATTTACGACTTTATTAAAAAATTATCATTATAACAAAATAACATAAACACAAAATTTCAAGGCGAGGTTCAGATGAGTAGGCATTAAAAAACATGCCCACCCTCTGTTCTTCCACCTAACCCAAAACATAATCAAACATAGTAAAATCGAACAGGGAAATAAAAAGTGAGATGATATTATTAAACAACGATAAAATGAAGAGCAAAAACAGTTGCGGGCTTTTAAAAACCCCAAGCGAAAAAATGGTGCTTAATCAAATACCTAATCCATTTTGAAGAGGGGCAGAGAAAATCTATATTCTTGATAGTTAACACTAATCGTAAAAATGAAAGCGAACAATACTTAATTTCTTTTTGTTTCAGAATTGTCAACTGAGGACTCCCTCGAATACAGTTTCATTCCAAATTCATCTGGGACTTTTCAATTTCGAGTAAGGGCTCCGAATGATGCACACGTTGCTTTAACTACGGGCGCGTCAGTGTCAGATCCGATGTATGAAGTTTTCATCGGAGGCTGGGGCAATACGAAATCGGTTATAAGGAAGAACAGGAGTAAACCAGATGTATGTGAAGCCAACACATCCAACATTCTGAACGCTGGTGAATTTCGTGGATTTTGGATACGCTGGAATAACGGAAGTATCACAGTGGGAAGAGAAGGAGAATACTCCCCTTTCCTGAACTGGACGGATTCCGAGTACGTACCAATTGAGTACGTTGGTGTTTGTACTGGATGGGGTGCAACTGGTTCATGGATAATTGAAGATGGTGGTGCTAGTGGCAGACCTGGTGCCACCGCAACGGTATGCTGGGTACCGGCTAGTGGAGGAAATGTTCCACCGCGCGCTTTCCCTGGAGGAGAAGACAATGGAGAACCAGTTTTTATTATTAGATCTCAGTACAATGGGGGACTAATTCCTGGAAAACTGTTGGCTAGTCATGGTATTGCATACATTCCATGGGGCGGTGCTGAAAATGCAGTATCTGAATATGAGGTCTTATGCGACTTCCATGGTACGTGGGTTGCTAACTCAGGCGGTAATATTCCTCCAAGAGCCGTAACTGCTGGGCAAACCGAAGAAGGAGAGCCTCTGTATGTTGGAAGGGTGCCACATAATGGTGCCCTTACTGTTGGTAAAATTCAACCAAGCCACGGCGTCTGCTACATCCCATATGGAGGCCAGGAATTGGGATTTCAAGATTATGAAATTCTCGTATCTTAAAATGGACGTGAATTAATGTAATAATACACTTATGCGCACCATTCGTATAAAATAGCTTAAGCATTCAGCTGTGTGTCTATTATACATACGTAAAAGAACATACCTACGTTCATACTATGCTTTTAGGTGCCTTATGTCAGGAGTAATTTGCATTAATAATAATTTACTATTTTTATAAGAAGTTGTTGATTTTGAAAATGATTTAAGTATTTTACTCTACTTTGTAGAATTATATTGATATTACATGAAGTTGACAAATAAAAACTGTATATATGTGTAGTTGTCATTTGTATATAAAACAATCCAAAGCTATTATAATCGCTTTGAAGACGATTACCATCACAAACTTTATTAGGTGTGGTTTTTAGAGTAGATAATTAAACTAATGTTAACCCAAGGTGCCTGACAGGAATAGAGGCATAAGTTCTACCCCAAGATTTAAAAAAATTAACAGTTTTTCAATATTGCATATTTCGAATGTGCATGGAAAACCGGCCTCGAACTTTTGCGGTGTCTCGTTGGAGCGCTGAGACCTTCCCTTAAGCTGGGCCTGTTGCACTTGCTGGAGTTTCCATGACCATAGCTCATCTCCAGACGCTTAACTAGCTCCTTATAATTACTCTGTTGTTCTCTTGTAAGGTGTCCAGGATGTTCATGGCGTCTCCTTTAAAGTGCAACTACCAAATTAACTGTTTTCTCAGTATTGTCCCATTGATACGCCACTGCCTTAAACTGCTTGTTGTATGTGTGCCACAAGGACTTCCCATCACCTTAACCCGAGGGGCTCTTCTTTCTTCGTTCAATTGGGCATCTTCTATCTTTAGGGTCTTCTTCAGTTGTGATATTCTGTCATTTATCTTCGATATCTCCTCCTCCATCATTTTCCTTATTTCTTGGGTTTTCTCTGTATTTCGTGTCTTCAGTTTGATTTCTACTATCCCAGTAAGCAGTAATTCCCTCAGCTACTTTTGTTCTTGGCTTCTTTTATTATTGACTGCTCTTCATTTCATCTACAATCTAGATTGTCCTTCATTACTTCTTGATTTCTTTCCGTTTCTTCGATTAAATGGCTTTTTATTTCATCTATATTGGTCTTGATCACTTGTTAGTTATTCTTCTTTGTTTCTTCTAAGTTGTTCTTCATTTCTTTTCATTCTTCTTGGTTAATCTTCATTTTATTAGTTCTATCGTTGACTGATTATTGGGTAGACGCACAAGTATACGGCTGTAAATGATGCCTGCAAGACGTATCGGTCGCTAGGATTTCTCGCGTCGTCCACCTAGCGGTGGTTGAAAGCATTTAATAATATGAATAGTATTGAATAGCGTCGGTACAGGGTAGTTATCTAGAATCATATCCCAAACAAGATGCCGGGACACCTGCGATCGGCTGCTTTGATGTATGGAAGCCAGTTTGCAGCTGGGCAGATCAGCAAGGACCGTATGTAAAAATTTTGAGGGCACCACAGAATTGAATCAAATTTTATTTTTACTTTGGAAACATCATAAATATAAACAACAAGGTATTCTGTTATTAATGAATTATTATTAATAAAAACAAATAAAAGTAAAATAAGTAAATAATATCTAACAGAACTCGACTCAACACAGTTTTGGAATTGTGTATAAAATCTAATATTAAAATTTGTGCTGTTATAAAATACAAGTTCTTATACTGCACATGTATTGCACTTAATATGAAATTTTCATTTACACATAAAAGTTACGTACCCACTTACACTTTCTTATAAGTATGTATACGAATAAGATTTGTTTTTCTGAAAAAAAATATTAAGAATGTTTCCAAATTATGAGTTTTCGGTTTCTGGTTGTTTGATTGAAATTATAAAGTGAGTTGTTGCTTGCCCCTCCCTGACCATTAAGATTTCATAAACAGGAGCCCGCCCCCAGAAATTTTATTCAGACGCATCCGCCCGAGTCCCGCATTACACAATACCAGTAAAATGACGTTTAAGTAATTCGTTATTGAAAGACGCAGGCAACAATCTCGGTGGGTGTTCAGGTATAGTACAGAGCTGCCATATTGTTCTCCTACGGCTACACGAGTTCTGCGCCCGCAAGGGTCCGCGTTTTTTGCTTGTTTCTACATCATCTTTTTGCCAAAAAATGCGTGTGTCTGGTGCGAAAGGGCAAGTGAAGGGTCTGTTTTAAAAAAGCGTTCTCTCAGCTTTAGTTTTTTTTACACTTCCAAAACACAAGGACTCTGTCGGGCGTCGGGACTGGGGCGGATGCGTCTGAATAAAATTTCTGCAGCCCGCCCTGGATCTTTGCCATTGATGCAGGCGGTCGGCGCCTACCGAAGTAATAATTTATGTTTAAAGCTGTCGGATTACCGCGTTTGGCGGTGTTACAAAAACACCGACTATACATAACCGGGAACGCGTCTTTGCCAAGTTTTTTTTAAATATCAGTAGACTTGGAACTAAAATCAATATGTTAGAACCAAAATCAGTAGTTCTAATGGCAAATCAGTAGGTCTGGCAACACTGGTGACACCAACCCAGGGAACATTTCTCAAACTAAAAATTAATATTTGTTTGCCATTACTGACCTAGCGATTGTGTTTCCACGGTATGCCGCTGCTTGTGAGAGCGCTGCATATCAGCTAATCGGACGTTTTGAGACACATGATAGCTAAACAGAGCTCTTGAGAGAGATGAATAGAGTTTTGGTATAAAATATTTTCACGGCTGGATGAGTCGCGCTTTAACCAGTGGAGGTTAGACATCTTCCCAATAGTCAATCCAACGGTTCTATAAAGACTTGCAGTTGTTGATGCTCCATCGCTGCAGCACTCCTTTTGTTACCGGCATAAACACTTACAAGTACAAACACACGTCTCAAACCATTACCAGTTACTATCAAGTCCAAAAATGTCGAAATTTACACTCAATTCGGTTAACTTCCAGAAAATTCCTCAATCTTCTGCAGCTTTCACGACGTTCTTCACTTTTCTTGGCTCGCAAATCGCAATTTTGCACCAGTTGTAATGTATGTATTTCAATTTAACAATTTTTTTATCAAGTTTAGGTACTATTTACAATTAAATAAGTGATTTGAATACATAAAATTTACAACTAATACTAAACAATCCAACAACGCATGTACCATCAACAACTTACCTACTCAAACTTTCACCCGAATCTATGGCCTTCTAATCCTTTTGCCTTCTTTCCTTTTAATCCCTTCTCAAATACTAAATGTGTCTCAAGGCCACTTGCACTTGATCTTGGTAATAAGACTAAAGTTACTTTATTTTAATTAAAAATACCTACACCGTCCAAGCGTTGGAAAATAGAGACCATAGGGTATAGGTTCTAAACGCAATACTCTTCGCAAATGCTCGCCCAAGTTGTTCTATCTCTCTCTAACCTCGCGGGCGTCGAAAAGATTCACATTGGCCGCGCTCCGCTCGCGCGAGCTGCAAGCACCTGTTATACAGGGTGTTACAAAAAAGTAGGTCAAGCCGTTACCACAGTTTATCTGGCCGATAATAGTGGGACTTTCCTAATGACATTTTTCATTTAGGCTTCTTTCTTTCAAGATACAGAGTGTTAAAGTTAAAATTTAAAAAACTATTTTTATTAATAACTCCTTTGTTTTTTCGATATTTCCTTGAAATTTTGTACAACATTTTTTCATATACCGTCACAATGTTTGTGTAATTTTGATCAAAAAAATCTATGTGCGAACGGAGGGTAGGGGGGTTCGTAATACCCATTGACCCCCCCCCCCCCCCAATATTTCCCTGCGCACGCCGCCTATGGTTCAAAGGTATTGTTTTTATACCAAGCATTCATTTCTTTAAATTTTTTCGCTCTTGTGAAATTTGATTTAGGGCTTGGTTTACGAGATACAGTACAGACTCATTAATCCGGATCCTTAATAGTCCGGATTATTCGGTAATCCGGATAGTTCCTTGATTGCATTGCATACTTTGTAATCCGGATAATTTTAGTTTCGGTAATCCGAATGCGCCTCTAACGTACCTTTTAAACGCTTTGCGGGTGCGTCACCCCCTCCTAAGGTGTTTTTCTAACCAATCCCCAAATACTTGCCAAATCAGGAGTTCGGCGGCGAACCCGAATCAGTAAAGTGGTCTGCAGACCACTTTGCTGACGGGAACTTTTTTAAAACAGACCCCAGAGTTGACACACCTATTTTAAACAGACCCTTTAGCTGCCCTCTCGCACCAGACACACGCATTTTTTGCCAAAAAGATGATGCAAAAACCTAACCTCAAAAGTAAATCTCTACGGGAGCCGATCCCACCCGGGCCGAGAATACCAAATTACGAGTTCTATGTGATACCTCCCTACCTACCATCGCTACTGGATGTAGTTTTGACTATAACGAAATACTTAAACCTAAAACGTCAGGGAAGTCATTGAAATCATGAAGGCGAAGACACTGGGCAGATTAAAGAACCACGAAAATGAACTAATCAGAAGCACGCTGGAGAGCCACAACGAGATCAACACGAAATACAAAATGCCATTGGCGTAACAATAGCAGCGCCCCTTCGCAGAAGAAGATGAATAAGACGTAACTCAAACAACTCAACGATGAGAAAAGGAAATTAAATCTTTCCAGGCTCAGTAAATACAGCATATCGATCGATTGCGGGGCCATTCAACAGCCAGACGGCGTCAGAGCGCGTATCGTTCAGATAATATCTATCCGTTATCCGCAGTTTTTTTTCCGAAAGATTAAGAGACATGATGGCAGACGTGGCGCAATCACCCCAGGCGGGCCCGGCGGCCGCGGCTCCGGCCAAGGCGAAGGCGTCCGGCTCCGCGGCCGGCGGCCAGAAGAAGGCCAAGAACCCGCGGGCCAAGCCGAACCATCCGCCCACCTCCAAGATGGTCAACAACGCGATCAAGAGCCTGAAAGAGCGCGGCGGCAGCTCCCTGCAGGCGATCAAGAAGTACGTCGCGGCGAACTACAAGGTGGACGCGGAGAAGCTGTCGCCTTTCATCAAGAAGTACCTGAAGGCGGCGGTGACGTCGGGAGCCCTCGTCCAGACCAAGGGCAAGGGAGCGTCCGGATCGTTCAAGCTGTCCTCCGCCGCGGGCGGCAGCGGCGGCGGCGCCGGCAAGCACTCCGCCTCCTCCTCGCCCGGCGAGAAGAAGACCTCCTCCGCCGCGGCGGGCGGCTCCAGGAAACCCGCGAAGGCGAACAAGTCCTCCTCCGCCGCCGCCGCCGCGAAGACCGCGAAGGCGGCCAAGAAGCCGGTCGCCGAGGCGAAGTCCCGCAAGCCGGCGGCGGCGGACAAGAAGGCGGCGGCCGCGGTCGCCGCGTCCGCGAAGGCCAAGAAGGCGCCCGCCGCGGCCTCCGCCGCCGCCAAGCCCAAGTCCCCCTCGAAGGCGAAGAGGACCACCAAGGGGCCGACCAAGAAACCGAAGGCTCCGAAACCGAAAAGTCGATCAAGAAGCCCGCCGCGGCCGGTACTCCGAAGAAGAAGTGAGCGGTTCATATCTCTGGTAATGCTTAAGATATTAAAATGAAATTTTACACGAATGTGGGGAACCACATGGAGCATTTCGTAAAATTATTTATGTATATACAGGATGTTGACATTCTGAGTACCAGACCAAAGTTCTATTTCTTTAAATGGAAACCCCACAAGTATTTCCGTGATTTCGATTCCCCATAAAATTTAATGAAAATTGATATACTACATGATGTGGTTTTGAGTAAGGACTGTTAAGATATTGACATTTTTGTGTCATTATGGTGCCAAATTTATGACACTACTGGCGCCTACTGACCAAAGCCACCTAATTATTTTTTATTGAAAGGGGTTTATACACTGCTGTATTTGTAAAATCTATAGATACTTTCGCCATAATACTTATGATTATACAAGGTGGTTAAGTTACGCAAAAGGGAATTTTTCTCAAAACTTTCAAATAGAACACCATATATATTATTTGCACAACTGACAGTCAGTTAACTAAGCTTTTAATTGATGTAGATATTGCCAGGTCTACTACTGATAGTTTCGGCAGATATTACGATTGAACATCAAAATTACTGAATTTCATGATTAGTTTATACTCTTTTTGGCGAATTCCCCTTATTCTGTTGCTCAAAACTCACAATAATGTTTATATTTTGTATCTGCAAATTGGTATCAATATAAAGACAATAAATCTTATTGTAAAGTTGTTTCTTGATGGTTATATTCTTAAATGTATAATGTCTTTAAAGTCGGGTATAATTTTCAAACAAGGAGTGCCATGGAAGAAAATATTGTCTTTAAGAAATAATCTTGCGATGGGATTTCTTGTGTTAATGTAAACTTCATTTGCTAAATATTCTATAGAAACAAAATACAGACCTTTTTTGGAGTTTTGGGTGACAAAATAGGGGAGCTCATCAAAAATAATGTAAAATAATGTCGAAACTCTACATTTTTATAATTCAATTGTACATTCTGCCGAAACTTTTACTGGTAGACTTGGCAATATCCACATCAATAAAAAGCTTAGTAAAATGACCATCAATTGTACAAATAATATACATGGTGTTCCATTTGAAATTTTTGAGAAAACTTCTGTTTTGCATAACTTAACCACCCTGTATTATCTCAAGTATTATGATAAAATTATTTATAGATTTCAAAAATAGAGCAGTGTGTGAACCTATTTCAACAAAGAAATTTTAGGTGGCTTTGGTTAGTCATAAATTTGGGTCCATAATAGCACAAAAATGTCAATATCTCAACATTCCTTAGTCAAAACCACATCATGTAGTATATCAATTTTCATGGAATTTTATGGGGAATTCATTTTATGCAAGGACACGTAGGGTTTCCATTTAAAAAAATAGAACTTTGGTCTGGTACTCAGAATGTGAACATCCTGTATATACCTAAATAATTTCGGGAAATGCTCCGTGTGGTTCCCCACATTCGCGCAAAATTTCATTTTGATATTTTAAATAGTTCCAGAGATATGGGCCGATTACACACTAAATCCCCACCCGGTATAACTACACTGGCGAGCATAAAATTAGGGTCACTTCAAAAATTCAACTTTTCTGGTTATTTATTGTATCTTTTATTGTAAATGGATTTCGTTGTATACATATCTCTAAACAGGAATGTTTTAAAAAGAAAACGTTTCATTTTCTAACGTTTTTATTGAAAATTCGCAAAGAAGCAAATTTTAACAAAATTGTCTTAAAATGTGTAGTGAGAAAAATGTTGGAATAAAATAAGGAACTGTTAAAATTTTGACCTTTAATAATGAGTTTTTCCCCCCCGTGCATTTATGACAGCCTGGAGGCGATGTGGCATGCTCTCAATTAAATTACGGATCAAATTTTGGGGGATGTTATTCCACTCCTGTATTAGGAGCTCCCTAAGATCCTGTGCGTTTGTGGGAGACGGCGTATGACTTCGTACACGTTGTCCTAGCTCATCCCACACATGCTCTATGGGGTTCGAGTCGGGACTCCGTGCTGGCCAATCAAATCGCGTAATTTGAACCTCATCCAAATAACCGCTGACAATCCTTGCCACGTGGGGTCGAGCGTTATCATGCATAAAAGTTGCATTTTCTCCCAGAACCGTCATAAAAGGCATGACATGATTTTCTACAACGTCCGTTACGTACCTATGCGCAGTTAGGGATCCATTGCCGATAAACACTAATTCGGTACGTGCGTCTGAAGAAATTCCTCCCCACACCATAACTGAGCCTCCACCAAATGGAAGTCGCTCATCAATACAAGCCTGGGCATATCTTTCTCTGGGTCTTCGCCATACCCGCCGACGTCCATCCGACCCATTTAAACAGAAACGGGACTCGTCTGAGAATAATACCCTCCCCCAATCGTCATTTGTCCATCCCAAGTGATCTCGAGCAAAGTTCAGTCTTGCAATTCTATGGCGACGGAGAAGTACTTCTCCACGTGGATCAGGACCCGTAGCCATTCTCCGACAAGATAATCCAACAGAACGAAGTCGCCTCCTAGCTGTCCATTCGCTAATGTTAACATTTCTGACTTGGAGGAGATTTTGAAGCGAAACTGCTGTAGCGGTCCGATTTCGCAAAGCCATGGACACAAGAAAACGGTCATCCCTTGGCGTGGTGGTTCCTTTCCGCCCTGATCCTGGTCTTCTCGTCAGCCTACCAGTTTCCTGAAATCGTTGGGATACCCGCTGAACTGTAGAAAGACTTCCACCAACCGTTCTTGCCGTTACACGTTGCCCTCGACCATCTTGCAACAGCGCTATAATTCTGGCCGCCGTGACAGGATTTAAAGCCATTATAAGGAAATAAACAAAAACTACACTTTTCGACCGTCAAGTTATACACAGGAAAGTTAGTGAATAAACGAAGGAAATTGAAAAATAGACGCCGAGAAATAAGCTTCCAAGTAGCGCACCTGCAAGCATTTCCTAGGAATCGGAAATATTGAATCTTTGTTGTGCAAAAGAAACCACAAAAAGCTTATAACAGTTCTCAGAAATGCAAGTGTTCTAGCCTTCAAGAATTAATTAAATTTAATATTTTGAATTTTTAGAAAAATTGGCAATTTTCAAAGTGACCCTAATTTTATGCTCGCCAGTGTATAATGAATGTAATGCCATCATGGATCCGAAATATTTTACTGCGGCTTCGGCTAGACACTCCAAACACGAGTCCGTATCGACCAATCAAAATGAGGAACGCACAGTGGGATTTATTCAGTGGATTTATCCGCTTATCTCTTTGGCTTGACACCTTGTCACGTTGGCAGTTGGCACCTTGACAGTTGACAACTTGATAACTTGAAAAAAGTTAGAAGTGAGATGGGCAGATAAAAATAGATACTTATGTCAATTATGTAAAATTACAAATTACATTCCTATTAGTCACACCAATTAAACTATCTTATATTATTTTTGCAGTTATTAAAGAACATTTGGTTATCTACTAAAATGAATTCAGGTACAACTCAGTATGCCAAACATTTTAAGGTCAGTTCGTACCATAACAAAGTTTAAAATAGTAACTTTCCAATACCTAATTGTTTTAGGGGTTATTTTAATAAATGGATTATTTGGTGGTTTGTGGTTGCTGGAACCCTGATCGTTATCGAAAATGGTGTATATTATTTAAATGCCCATTACTGGCTTCCACTAAAATGCAAGCAAAGATTTGCGTGCACCCGAATTTTATTAGTAGCAGATCCCCAGCTGATCGGATATCATAATGAATTGCTACACTTTTCAACTCCGTTCAGTATTTATGACAGTGATAAGTAAGTTACAAGACTGTTCTAATAAAGAAATCGGTATGGAGAACGATGTATGACTTCTATGTTCCTTTGTTTACAACAAAATAATATTTAACCCATGAGTAGTATAATGTACATAACTTAACTCCAGTTGGTAGCGGTGGGACAAAGTTGACTCCCAAGTGGCAGGCGTAACAAACTAAACAAGGCGAAAAGGTTACATACAAAATATATCAACTAAAAGAGTTTCATCTTTCCAATGAGTTTGGGGAATATTATATCCAATCAGAACTACACCTACCTTGTATTCAATGAAAATATAACACCCATACATTGCCATGCACTTTCCGAAATGTCCTTAGAAAATTCAGTTTTGAATGTTCGTTGAAGTCTCACACCAGTTTTCCATTTGTGAAGCGTGTCTGTGTCTTTAGGCCAAAAAATTGGTAGTCGCTGTGCATGTTTAGAGTGTGGTAAGTTTGCGAAGCTTCTTAATTTACGAAACCTACTTCATTACAAGAACGTGCAATTAAAAATATGAATGAAGGTACTAATTTTTTAACCTATTGATGAAATTTTTTGTTTTTTTTTAAATTAATTCAACATGAATTACTACCAAAAAGTTAATCAAGAAAATATTAACTACATTTTTTATTGTTTTTGTTTTATAAAATAAATGTTTGCTAAAGGATCAGTTGCTAGAAAAACACAGACTTAAGCCTCATCATATACATATTTATTTTCCTTTCTATTAGACTTTTCACTTCTTAATTTGAAAAACTATGGGGGCGTCTGAAAAATTATGTGAATTAAAAATGTAAGTAGGTACTAAAAATTATTTTTAAATTTGCAGTAGAAAAACGAAAACCATTAAGCCAAGATTAAATTTAGGCTATTATTTAAAGGGGCGGTACTATATTACAGTTTTGGTCAGTGTGAAAATACAAATTGTATATTCAATAACAGATTGAGTGGTAAAATATGAGCAGTAAAAAAAGTGGAAACGAGGAGTAACATATCTTCGAATGAGTAGCTCAATAAATATTTGAATGCATGAAAATTCAATTGGGCAGTAAAATGAATAAAGGGGCTGTAATGTACAGCGCAAGTCTGACTTCCTGGTAGGGGACACTGGTTGTACATAGGTAGAACAGGAAGTGCGCATTGGTATGTCGATTCTTATGTTAGGCGGTTTTGCAGAATAAAGTTAATTTGGAAAACCTAAGTTATTATTCGCAACCCCACATAAGAACATTACAACTGGCGACGAGGTGTTTCCTAAGAACCCTAATAAATCGGTTAGTGAAAATCCGATACAAAAAGTGCTAAGCGTTCAAAAATGGCGGAGCCACGTGTGCAACCGACAGCAGCCACTGCAGCTTCCACGAGGCAATCTACAGATGGAATTCAGCACGAATTTGATCCAAAAATTCACGATTGGTCAGTCTATAGCAGCCGGTTGGACCAATTTTTTATTGCTAATGCAATAAACGACCTCAACCAGAAGAGGGCCATTCTCCTCAACGGATTAGGACAAGAGGCGTACATGCTGCTCACAAATTTATGCGTACCAAGTAAGCCACATGAAATATCATTTACTGAAATTTTAAAATTATTAGACAGTTATTATGGATGCAAGGCCATCGTATTTGCGGAGCGAATAAAATTTTATTCCGTTGTAAAGTCTCCAAATGAAAGAGTACAAGATTGGGCTGTGAGAATTAAAGGTTTAAGTACGAGATGTCAATTTGGAAACGAATTGGATAATATATTACGTGACAAATTCATATGTAGCATGAATCCTGGAAAAATTTTAGATAAATTTTTAGGGCAGGCGCATTCAATTTCTTTCAAAGATGCACTCGAGTTGGCGATGACTACCGAAGCAGCTCTCGAAACGCAAAATTTGGACATGCGTAATCAATCAAAAATTAAAATTGAAGGAGAAGAAGATATCCATCGAATAGGAGCACGTGGACAATCATCACGGGGGAGATCCAGTGGAAATGGCATGCGCTCTCAAAATTATGGAACTCAAAAGAAAGCAAGCGGGGGAATCCATCACTCTCTACCTGTATGTTCTATTTGCGGCAGAGGCCGTCACCCAGAATTCAAATGTTTTTACTATGAACGTAGCAAAAAGAAAAGGAATTTTTCAGGTAC
Source organism: Xestobium rufovillosum (assembly GCA_963966045.1). Taxonomy (NCBI): domain Eukaryota; kingdom Metazoa; phylum Arthropoda; class Insecta; order Coleoptera; family Ptinidae; genus Xestobium; species Xestobium rufovillosum. The sequence goes on from OZ014498.1 coordinate 15,184,790, forward strand.
CAATAAAAGGTATAATAAAAATGTAAACATTGTCAACCTTATTGATTCTGACAGTGAAGCTGACGATGAATTACCAATTTTTACTCTTAAAACGAACTATTCGGAGCCAATTACATTAGAAGTAAGCTTAAATAAAATTTGTTGTAATTTAGAATTAGATTCTGGGGCAGCTGTATCATGTTTACCATATAAAATGTATTTAAAACATTTTTTCAACGTACCATTGTCGCAAACTAGTATCAAATTGATAAATTTTTCAGGTGAAAGGATTTCTCCGTTCGGACGGGTAGAGTTGTCTGTTCAATATAATGAAGCAGTAAATCCAATCAATTTTTGTGTTATTAAGGATAGCAACATTGGTTTATTGGGTAGAGATTTTATTCAAAAATTTAATATTGAATTCGGGAAAATCCATAATTTATCGAATTATGAGCAAGAAATGGTTAGCAGATTTAAAGGAAAATTTCCTAAAGTTTTTTCAAATGAATTAGGATGTTTTAATAAATTTAAATTGAAACTTTATTTGAAAGAAAATTTTGTGCCGAAATATTTTAAACCTAGACCACTGCCGTATGCATTAAAGAACAAAGTAGAAATTGAATTGGATAGATTAGAGAAATGTGGTGTATTATCTCCCGTGGAACACAGTGAATGGGGCACACCCATAGTTCCAGTCATAAAAAATGATGGATCTGTTCGAATCTGTGGGGATTATAAAATCACCCTGAACCCCTATTTAGTTGTAGATAAGTATCCGCTTCCTAGGATTGACGATATTTTTGCCAAGTTAAGCGGAGGGAAGCAATTTTCAAAGCTGGATTTGTCGCATGCATACCAGCAGGTTATGTTAGATGATGCTCAAAAATTCTAACGGCAATTTCTACTCATAAAGGTCTATTCATCTATAATAGACTACCGTATGGAATAACGTGCGCACCAGGCCAATTCCAACGTATGATGGAACAACTGTTTTCTCGTATCAAAGGAGTTACATGTTTTTAGACGACATTCTCATTACAGGAAACAATCATGAGGAACATATGCAAAATCTGGAAAACGTATTAAATATTTTGCAAACATGCGGTTTAACGGTTAAATCTAACAAATGTAGTTTCTTTGCAGATTCTATTTCATATTTGGGATACGTGATTAGTGCAGAAGGGTTGCATAAATCAGGAAGTAAGGTTGAAGCGATCAAATTGATGCCCGCACCTCAAAATGTCACGCAGCTGCGCTCATTTATAGGTGCCGTTAATTATTATAATCGTTTTATCCCAAGTATACCGAGAATTTTGCATCCTCTTTATAATCTAGTTAGAAAAGATGTCCAGTGGAGATGGGACAAAGATTGTCAAAATTCTTTTGAAAAAGTTAAAAATATCTTGTCCTCAAATAGCTTTTTAGTACATTTCAATCCAGATTTGAAAGTTACCTTAAGAGTTGATGCTTCAGACTACGGTCTAGGAGCTATTCTGTCGCATGAATTTGAAAACGGAAGCGAAAGGCCAATTTATTTTGCGTCCCGAACGTTGTTAAAAGCAGAAAGAAAGTATTCTCAGATAGACAAAGAAGCGTTAGCAATCACTTTTGGAATTAAACGATTTTACCAATATATATGCAACATCCCTTTTACATTAATTACAGATAATAAACCGTTAGTATCTATATTCGGGCCCAAAAAGGGCATTCCAATAATGGCTGCTAATAGACTTCAAAGATATGCGTGTTTTCTGAGCGGATTTAATTTTGATATTAAATACGTCAAGTCAAAGGAAAATATCGCTGATTTTCTATCGCAATTACCGATTGAAAGTGACGAAATTATAGCAAACGATCAATGCGAAATCGCACAGTTGAACTACATCAATAGCGAATTTCCATTAAACATGCTTGAAGTGGAAACCGCTATACATCAAGATGTGGTACTTGCAAAAGTTTTTACTTATACTTTAACTGGTTGGCCAGATAAAATTTCGGAACTAGATCTTAAACCTTACCATAAAAGACGAGAAGAAATTAGTATTTCAAATAATTTACTAATGTGGGGGCACAGAGTCATCATTCCTCAGTCATTGCAACAGTCAATATTAAAAGAACTTCACGACACCCACTTAGGAATTGTGAAAATGAAATCTCTAGCGAGGTCATATGTCTGGTGGCCATCCCTGGCTAAAGATGTCGAAAATACTTGCAAAACATGTATTATATGTCAAACTAGTCAAAGAAACCCAAATAAAGGTTCATTGCAAAATTGGCCTACACCAAACGGAGTTTGGGAAAGGCTTCATTTGGATTTCTTGGGACCAATTAATGACAGATATTGTCTAATCGTAACAGATGCTTTATCAAAATGGTTAGAAGTTTTTGTGATGTGCTCAATAACATCTACTCAAACAATTGACCGTCTTAGAGAACTCTTTTCACGTTACGGATTGCCAAAAGTAATAGCGTGCGACAATGGTCCTCAATTTACCTCCCAAGAGTTCGAAGACTTTTTACAGATGAACGGGATAACACAAGTTTAATCCCCCCGTATCATCCCGCGTCAAATGGCGATGCAGAAAACAGTGTGGGCACTGTAAAAAGTTTTCTAACGAAAGAGCTAAATCAATTTAAGAATGTAATAGACTTTAACCGTTCTTTATGCAGATTTCTATTAACTTATAGATTAACAGAACATTGCACTACAGGGGAATCTCCTTCTCGCTTACTTTTAGGCAGACAACTTAGATCAAGGTTCGATCTAATTCGTCCCGCCAATATTTCAAAAAGTGGAAAAGACATGGAAGAAATTAAAAACAATATTTTCAAAAGTAATGAAAGAAATAAGAGAAATTTTAAGGGCAGGAGAGAGGAGACATTTTCTGTAGTGCAAATTGTTTATGCTAAAGACTACAGAAACATTGTGAAACCAAAATGGGTAATTGCTACTGTTATAAAAGTTATAAGCAAGGCTGTCTATTTAGTAAAGCCTAATAACACAAACTTAACCTGGAAGAGACATTTAAATCAATTGAGAGCCAACGAAATTATAAATAAAAATGTTGTAAATTTAGATGTAAATAGTGATAATTTAAACCTAGATGTAAATAGTGATCAACCAGTGACTAACGCGGAGGAACAAAACGCGAATGATCATAATATATTGAACCTACGACTTCGTGAAGAACTTCATTTCTAATTGAAAATAGACCAATACGCAACCATAAATCACCTGATAGGTTTCATTACTGATATGTAACTATGTTAATAATTCTTATAGAACCTAAATGTTGTTTTCCTTCTGTGTAAATATGTTGAATTGAATAAGGTTTTGAAAGGAAATAATTTATGTTAATTTGTTGTAATAATTAAAGGGGGGTGTGTAATGTACAGCGCAAGTCTGACTTCCTGGTAGGGGACACTGGTTGTACATAGGTAGAACAGGAAGTGCGCATTGGTATGTCGATTCTTATGTTAGGCGGTTTTGCAGATTAAAGTTAATTTGGAAAACCTAAGTTATTATTCGCAACCCCACATAAGAACATTACAGGGGCAGTAACGCGTGTGCAGTCATGAAATCAGAATGGGCCTGTTAGAAATCGTGGGACAAGCAGTTCTATAAATACTTAAGCAGTACAAAATATGATCGGCCTGTTAAATGATACATACATATAATGTTTATTTAAGTTAGGCAGCGAAATAAAAGATAACAATTAACAATAATGTAGATATTAGGAAAAAAATAAAATTTATTGCACCATTAAAATGATTCAATGCTAACGACTGAGACTTACAACGCTCCGCTTGACCTTAACCTGGCAGATTTTTGGACAAACAGTGTCAGTTGTAAGTGTTTATAATGTTATTCTCTTCAAAGGTGCGCATTTTCATGTGAATCATATTTGAAAAGAATAATATAAACGCTAACGACTGACACTTTTTAATATAAAAGTCTGTCAGGTTAAGGTCAAGCGGAGCGAAGCGAGCGGAGCATTGTAAGTCTCAGTCGTTAGCATCCAAATGATGCATTATTCGATGCAGCATTACAAAAATGCTTTGTGGTGCAATGCGGTGCAATAGAGACGCAAAGGGATGAAGCAAAATTAATATGTTTTTTTACCTGTGAGGGGCTGAGTTCAGTATTTTAAACATTTCTATGGGAAAACGGGGAGGGGTGCGTTGAATAAATTTAATGGTGCAGTGCTAGTGTAATAGGTTCAAGCACTCACAACTCAGTGATAAGGTAATGAGCGAAACGACCTAATATTTGTAGGCAAATCTCTTCCAATTGGCCGCCCTTGGTGCACTGTCACGTAAGCTGCGCCCCATTTTAACGGAAGTGCGCCGCTCTTTTCAATGAAAATGACGTTCGATTTTGCCAAACGTCGAAAACTGGCGAACTATTTATCTAACTGTCCATTAATACATTATACTGCCCATTCAATCATTTTACAGCTAAAATAATAATTGCACTGGACATTTATTTAATCTGCCGCTCGAGTACGTTTTGAACTGCCATTGTAGGATTAAATAACCGACCAAATTCATTTATATTGCTGGCCACGTTCTACTGCCACATTAAGTTATTTACCGCCAAAAAAGTTTAATACCGCCCGCGTGAATTTTTAACTTCCCGATGAAACTGCCTGGATGTTAAAACAACCGCCCAAATAATTACCTACTTCCCAAAAAAAATTATACAAAGACATGGTTTATCATTTTAACTACAGATAAATCTATGTGTGTCTACAAGGTGCTCACTTCGAAAATTTATTGTAGCTGCTATTATCTCGGCTATTATGTTTTCATAACCGATTGTTCATACATTTCATTTTCATTTTCTCACATGTTTCATGTAGCAATTCATATTTCATAGCCTGGCTTGTATAGTAAAAATGGTGAACCATATCTTTGTATATTTTTTTTTTCTCGGAAACCAGCCATTTTAACGGTTTCAAAAAAGAGTACCTTTTTTGAGACAATTGTTTAAGGAATTTAAAAATGTCATTGTAAATTCGCTAAAATCATCAACGTAAAAGTTAAGGGGCGAAAAGCATTAGGGGTGTTCCACCCCCGGCTTCCTAGACAAGATACGGAAGATGTCATGTCACTCGATCACAGATACTTTTTTACTATGTCTACAGTCCAAATTTTATAACAAAAAAACCTTCTTCAGGACTTGACCTTTAAGGGTGAATAACTTCGAAGGGAGGCGTCCTAGAAAAATTTTTTTAGATTTTGACCCAAACTATGTGCTCGAGAAATATTGCCCCGTTGTTCTGGGACACCCTGTATAATATTATTCTACGAGCGAGTTATGATAACTATTATTAACGGGACAAGATGCAAGCTTGAAACATGAGCTGCAGGCGTATTTTAATTCATCTGAGAGTGGAATGCTATAATAGAGTTATTTTACAGGTTGCAACAAATATATTGTAGGCAATAATAAATTATTGTTAACAAGCTCTATATGCAAAATATTAAATTTGCTGCTTTGATTTTGTAGGTATCTCGCAAGAACCTATTCACAAGTTTTTGAGTTTGCTAAACCTGATATTGTGATATTTTTGGGGGATTTATTAGATGAAGGATCCACAGCAACTGCAACAGAATTTAGGATGTATGTCAGAAGATTACTTAATATATTTCAAGTTGGTGAATCATCTCATAACGTGAGAGTAAGTATGAAAATACTAAATAAATAATCCAGTTGAATTAAAATATAAAATAAAACTCCTAGCAATATTTTTAGTTATTAGTTGTTAATAATTTTTTTCTTGAAACGTTAGAAAAACATGGCATTTTGCGACTGTATACATGAACTTAAAAGTTGACTTGACTGCCAAGGCAGTAAAAGTTACTTTAGTTGCCGCTCACGTCAACAGTTGACGAATTTCTTGATGTTTTCAGAGATATCTGAATATTTTACGGTTTATTTTGAGTAACAAAAAATTAGAAGTGACACTTTTCCTCCTTGTAAAACAATATACTATTTCAGCACATATGGATTCCTGGTGATAACGACATAGGCGGTGAAGGTGTGGACATTGTAACATCAACGAAAGAAAGGCGGTTCCAACATGCTTTCTCTCAACCGGATATAATCCCATACAAAAATATCACTTTTTATAAAATAAACAAGATGACACAGCAGATACCAAAAATTGACAACAGAGAATTTTACAATACCCGAGAAATTGTTGTTGGTATAAGTCATATACCTTTGATGTTTGTTCCGTCATCCTTCACTGATAAGGTACAATATTAGTATGAGATATTTTTCCGTAGTATTTTGATTAGTATGAGATATTTTTCCGTAGTATTTTGATTAGTACATGCAGACCCACCCCAAGTTCCAATTACTGTTTTTCATATTCTGGTGTTCTGAGAATGAAGAAGTTCAAAAATATGTTTATTTGACTAACATTCCTGTAATTAACTTGAAGGGTTTCGTGCTTATTGATGTACCGTTGAGAAATTTTATCTATCCAAAGCAAATTTTGAGTTGTGAAAAAAATAATTGCCTATATTGTTTTTGACATGTAACTTACTGTACTTTACTGGAAAGATGAGCCAGTAAAAGAATACAATCCTTATCACAATTTGTAAAGAGCGGTCATTCTTGTATTTCGTATTTCATAATGATAATAATGTATGTGCCCCTATCTGGATATTACGATTACAGTAGTACAAATATTTAAGAAATTGAATTTCTTAGTTTAAGTCATAGGGTTTCGAAATTTCTTAATTTAGTCATGGAACTGCTCATACCCTTTATAATATTACAATTTTCTAATTATCGGTAAAAATTTTTACGATACCTACTGTCGATATAATTACAGAGAAATTTAATAATCATTTCATAGATAGAGCAGAAGAAATTATAGGTGCAATAAGGCAGAGTAACAGGAATTTATTGTAGTCTAGCAAACTTCATAAATTTATAGAGGAGGAAGAATTGAAAAAAATGGGGAAAACCCGCAAATTTTGAAAATGATCATATTGAATAGTTTACTACCCAAAACAAATTCCGCAACTTTCGATTTTTACATTTGAGTCTTATTTTCGTCATAATTAAATACGAAACATGCGTCAGGCTCGAGACACAATATTTGAATGACGCTGGTGACGTACTTGACCACTGGGCCCGACAGATTAGGTAGGGATTTTCACATGCGCAAACCGATCCGTTTGCACCCTGAGCGCTCGTTTATTTCTCGACTCCTCCCACTTTTTCCAGGGAGACCCGTAAACACCGCGGCACAACGGATAGGTCTCCTACGCCACAGAAAGCGCGCGTTTTAGCCATCCCGGTCATGCTGCTTTCTAAGTTGCAAATTTTTCGTTCAGCACGGCACATAATCAAAATTTTTACGTGGTACGCGATACATATTCTATTTATGCTTGATATTACAGTACTAAAAGTTATAAATTCGATTAAGCTGGTCTTCCCCATTGTATTTAGTTTACCAAATAAGAGTAGTCCAGATGGAATAACAATTTGCATTTATTAAAGAATATTTTCGAGGAAATGAAAAATCCTTTAAGGGTGCAGAATTGGAGCACTAAAAACGGGACATGTAGACACATTTTTATTCCAACACCATTCTGAAATTAAAGTAGATAGGGCGTTAAATAAAAAAAAGATTTATCAATAAAGGATCAACTTAGAGACTCGCACTACTTTTATAATAATATTTTTCCTTCGCCTTAAATAAATCTCCCTCAAATTATTGAAAAGTCCGTCATAAACTCGACACCTTTATTACTATTTGTACATATATTTATCGTAATTAGAAAGTACGGTTGTCTAAGTTAATTATTCGTTATTAATTTTCAACCAAGAACGTCTTGATACGTTACTTCATTTAACCGGCGTGTTGGAATGAAAATTTTATTGCAATCTCTCCACTTTGTGCATATGTGGGCGAGATGCAGTAAACTGGACGTTTGACAGTAGTAGTAGTGTGGCCATTGCAATGCAGATGTCGGTGGTGCTTCAATTTATCCTCCTATTTGTAAATAGAAAATAATAATTTAAAGATAGGATCGCCGACTAATCCTCCCAGATTTATTCAGTTGCCGCTAAAGCAAAAAACCTTGAAAATTCCAAGCTGTAGAGGTTCCGTCTGAAGAATTTGCAGCTGTGATAGAAACCAATCATAATAGATTGTGAATATACAGGGTGTCCACACGTTCTGCCCTTATTCAATAGGGCCTCTGTTTGCAGAGTTACGAAAATATGTTTCATACGAAAGTTGTTTGGATTTAACTTCTCTATTTTCCAAAATTATTTTAAAGTATACAGGCCATTCCATTTCTTCTGCAAAGCACCCAACTTTGCATTTTTAAATGAAACACCCTGCATCTGATTACATTTTTGCTTGTTAACCAAACATTGGGTTTAACTCCCATAATTTCGGCGTTATTTGACGTTAAATATCGTCATTTTTCAAAATTTTGTCAATTATAACTTGGAAACTGTACGAGATATTAAAAAATGGCTTACATGTCCCTACCCTAGTTTTTAATCCTCTATCTAAATAGGGCAGAGAATACTGCTTTGGAATGGATCAAAAATGACCAAAAAATGACAAATCGGGAAGCAGTATTTTCCACCCCCGTTTGACAGAGAATTAAAAACTAGGGTAGGGACATGCAAGCCATTTTTTAATATCTTGTACAGTTTCCAAGTTATAATTGACAAAATTTGAAAAATGACGATATTTAACGTCAAAAAACGCCGAAATTATGGGAGTTAAACCCAATGTATGGTTAACAAGGTGTCCCTTAAATTCAACAAGGAATTCAAAACTGTAATCAGATGCGGGGTGTTCCATTTAAAAATGCAAAGTTGGGTGCCTTGCAGAAGAAATGGAACGGCCTGTATACTTTTAAATAATTTTGGGAAATAGAGAACTTAAATCCAAGCAACTTTTGTATGAAACATATTTTCATAACTCTGCAAACAGAGGCTCTATTGAATAAGAGCAGAACGTGTGGACACCCTGTATTATTGTATTATGCGTAATCCTAATCACACTTTTGGACGATAGGTGGCAGCACTTTAGAAACTAACAGCTGATAAATCGCAGCCTTAATCCATATTATTAATTCATCGATAGAAAGATGAAATGTGCCAGAAAGTTTATAAATATCGGTGCTAATACCTCTGAGAAAGGTAGAGAGAACAATACACTGTGAGGAGTTTAGGCCCGTGAATACACTACCAGCTATTGAAAAGATTTCGCAGAAAGTAATTTATACACAATTAGAAGAATATGTTGGAGAAAATAACATCTTGTCTAAGTTTTAATCGAGATTTAAAGAAAAATACAGTTGTGCAACTGCTTTACGGAGTGGAAGGAATACAGAGATAAAGGAGCATCAATAGTGGTGGTGCTTCTCGACTTAAAGAGGATGTTTAAAACAATCAATAGAATAAAATTAATCGACAAACTACATGCTTATGGCATCAAAGGGAATAGTCTGGAGTGGTTTCGGATTTATCTTGATAACAGAAAGCAAAAAGTTTGATGGGGAAGTAGAGAATCGGTATTGCGGGATGTCAAAGTAGGAGTGCCACAAGGAAATGTCTTGGAACCACTGCTTTTTACTATTTGTTTGGGTGACTTTCAGATGCACTTGAACGGTGTAAGTATCATTGCTTTGCTGCTGATGCAATTATTTATTTGGAGGGTTACGATGTGGAAGAGTTGATTTGTATGTTTAATGTGGAATTGAGAAAATTAAGTAAATGGTTTGCAGTGAATTTAATGAATTAGAAGACAGTGTAAAAAGCGCGAGTCAAATAAATGTATTTAAAGTAAGACTGAAGGAGATACATTGTAATATGTAATTTGGATATTGTGATCTTTGATTTTGTGTTATGGGCGGCAGATTTTTGTAATTTTTTTGGTTTTTCTTTTTTTTCGTTGCAAGAAGTGTATAGTTTGGTAATATGTAGTGTGCTAAATAAACATATATTATTATTATTACTCCTAGATATTGTTTAATAATAATAATAATTTTATTCGACATCAAAAATACATGACACGTTTTCATCTTACCAAAATATCGCTGCTTCAGCTTTGTCCAATCAAAAGATATTTCATTTTCAAAATTCTACTACATCTGTCAATATCCGTTTTACACTTTCACTGGGCAGCTGCGGTTCTTATTGTCAATTTCCTGAACATTCATTTTAATTTGCCACTGAGTTTAATATCACTAAAGAATATTCTTTGTAATGCAATGTGATTTAAATATTGTGTTGAGCGTAATTCTCTGAGTCCAGTATCTGTGCCAATGCTGGTGCGATATTTTCGCTGCCATAACAATGGCAGGCATTCTTGTAATGCTACTTGCACTGAATCAGGAGCGTTTCTTCCAGCCAGTCCATGTCTGACAGGTTCCCCACGTGCTCGATAACCAAAGACGATAAAGATCATGTACTTTTGCACTTACGCATTGTATACGAGTCCCTGCTGAAGAATATCACTAACCTCTACATTGTTGGTTTCTCTTTTATGGCTTGAGGCTCAAGACTTATTTCAATGAGCATGGAGAAGTCTAGAGCGTGCAGAAGGACTTCAGAGTTCAGAACTGAATGAACAAATTTTAAAATTAAGTGATGCTTAAAAGACAGCGTAAGAATTGAATAATAATAGGAAATTATTGTTCAGAAATGATCTCTTATGTTGCAATAGCAGTGCTGTATTTGTGTAGAATATTTTGAGAGTTCAATCTCAATGTTTTGTTTGAAATGTTTATTTAAAAAATAAATTGTTTAACAAATTGACTGATCAGTTTATGTACCCACTCCTAAAAGAACCTAAGGTTTTGCAAAATCGTATCCCAAAAAATCGGAAAATTTGAGCGGGAGTCCTGCGCATGCTATTATTAAACTTTTTGAGGTAAAGTATGGCCAGAAGCATCGTTTAGATGTATGAGAAATATATTCTTATGAAATCGCGTCGGAGTCAGTTTACCGTAATATGGCTATAGCTTATGCACATGCCTTTTACCTTCGGAAGTCATGAATTTTAAACCGTAACCTACAAAACATAAGAGCTGCCACTGCCCGTTCTACTTTCAAGTATAAAATGCAATTTGTTGAGCTCTAGGCCCTATTGCTCTTTTACTACATTTTGGAATCGGAGTGTAAGCGCGATATAATCTCAACTGGCTTTTGAGAGTAATAAGGAATCGTTCACGTGTCATCATTTTCTTGCAGGTTTTATCCGCATTGAAGCCCCATGTGCTTTTAACTGCCCATGAACATAAATCGATGATAATAAGTACAGATGCTCTATTACGGCAAGACAGACATATAACACCTGTAACACCTGACAACAATGCAATATTTGTATATAATTTGGGTGTAAACAACATGTATGAGATACTGGTACCAACTTGTTCATATCGTATGGGGACCGACAAAATTGGTTATGGATTTGCTGTAATAGGTAATTAAACTTGAATTTATATTCTTTTTTGTTGGAGGTTCTGTCACTTTTGTCTTGTAATGACTTCTATAACACCGGATTTTTATATTTTGCGAGAATTGAGGGAGTTTCCGGCCTTTGAATAAGAATTTCAATACATTTGTTAGACCGCTTTAACTATGAAAACAAAATTTTATACAGATGGGTTTTTTTTAAATTGTGCCACTGGTATACTTGTCGCGGCGAAAGAAGAACCTGTCACGTGTTCTGCGCGAAAAACCAATTTACGTATAACGGTTCTACAATGAAGTAATTAACAGCATAAGCATGTAAACAATAAAGGCCGACACTACACTGCTGCTGACAGCAACAGCGGACACCCCCATTACTTCATTGTAGACGCATTCTATGTAGATTGGTTTTTCGCGCAGAACACGTGACAGGTTCTTCTTTCGCCGCGACAGGTCTACAATTAACGCTGCATGTGTATGTGTATTCAATGGGTTCTCTCAGTTCTTAGTTTCAATCCTTGTACAACATAAATTAATACAGGCTTTCCAAAATTAAGTGTGCACCAATGCTAACTTCATTATTATTTTATCTACTGCTCAAATAGGCAAACAATTATTTCTTTCAATAACAAGCCCAAGAAATTAGAGCAAAGTTTCAAAATATTTGTCCATTTCCATGTAATTTCAATGTGAACCACAAGAACTGGCATGCCTCTGTCAGTTCTTTTACACAACTAAGTAAGAGTAATATTGAAAAACTTCTAACATATAAGACTACTGCTGGTAGAGCAGGAAAGTTCGTAGAGATCTAAGGATGTTCCAAGCCCAACGATATGTTTGGGGTAGCATCCCTTATATAAGATCTCGTAGTACACAAAATCTGGATTTAGTTCTATAGTTCAATGCCTGGAGGGGTATTTGCCCGAGGAGTAGTTGATCGAACGGCCCAGTACCACTCATTACCGCCGCATAATTCGGCTAATAATTAGCTCTTGCCAATACTTGCACCAAGTGTGATTCTTTTAAAGCGCACATTAGAAAATTTTCGACTTCTACTTGTGCAAGAGCTATGAAACTTGAAACCTAGCCATAATCGACGATTCTGAGACGAAATTAAATATTTACAGGATGACGTCACTCTTAAAAATGGCGGAAGTAGATGCCATCTTTGTTTTTTAAATGACAATCAGCCATCCCCTTAGAATTATATTTTACATCCAATGGTGACATAAAATTTGACACGTGCCATTTGAAATAATTGAGTTTTTGACATTTTGTGATACCGGTATTCAAAAAAATTGTAGCAACCGCTGGCAAACTTGTTATGACTTCGGTTACCAATCAAAACATCCCTTGGAGCTTAGGGAATCGAAGTAAAAGAAATCATCGACTTATCTTCAGCGGTTCAAGAGATATCAATTTTTTAATGAACCCTTGCATTCGCAAATTTGAAGAGAAAATGTGGCATATGTCAAAAAGTATGACAGATAAGTAGTGACAATTTGGTTAGTTTTACTCGGAATTAAATGCCGAATTCAAATATAATAATAATAATAATAATAATAATAAATTTATTAACACCCAATAGGTACAAGGTACATAAGTGCACAATCAACAAAATGAAAATAACCACTGGTGCTAAAAGGCCAGCATTCAGGCATCTGAGAATAACGCAGTATTCTCAGAGCCTGATCTTCCATGCGGGCCTATTCACTATTCCTATTCCCATAAACTAAAAATGAAGGAAAAAAATTAACTACATGAATCGAGAACGATAAAACTGGGGATGAAGAAGAAAAGAAGAGGAAAGGAAAGGGAAGGATAGAGAAAAAAAAGAAGAAAGATTATGAAGATGTAGAAGAAGAACACAGTCATGTGCAGCCCACGTAATGCTAAGTAGACAAAAGGAACTAGCTACTGCTGGTCAAAGAGAATTTTGAATAACTCACGCTTCACGACACCACAAGGGAGAGTCCGAAACGAGTGAAACTGATTTAAACAGGACACGACGTTGTACGAGAAAGATCTCTTAAATATTTCCTTGCGATGCCGCGGAATCGTGAGCATTAGGGACTTTCGGCGGGTGGCAACGCCATGCACATCAGCACGAAAAACAAGTTTATTATACAAATAGAGAGGTACACGGAACTGGACAATCTTGAGAAAGAAGCAGACCATGTGAAGGCGACGTCTATTGAACATATTCAACCAGTTCGCGTCTTTCAGCTTATGAGAGATACGCGAACGTGCTCTAATTCCAAACATCAAACGAAGACACGAATTCTGAACTTTCTGAACACGAAATTTATCCCGAAATGAGAGACAAGGACCATAGACAGTGTCACAGAAATTGAAATGGGAAAGAACAAGCGAGTCACACAGCGTCCTCTTGGTATTCAGATTAAGATAATGCCTCTGTCCGTATACAAGTTTAAGCGCAAGGTAAGCCTTCTGCAACATAGAGTTGACATGTTGCGTAAATCGTAAATTAGAATCGATGTGCAATCCCAAATTCTTAACACATTTCGTAAAAGGTACCACGGCGTCGTTTATTTTCAAAACAATGTCATTTGCTGAGGTATTTCTGAACCCTTCATCGCCAAACAAAATAGCACAAGATTTTTTTGAATTAATTTTTAAAAGGTGTTGTTCGGAAATGATTGATAGCTTTTCAAGATCACTATTTATGAAGGAACATGCATTGCGAACATCTGCAGCTTCGAAAGAATAGTAAAGCTGAGTATCATCCGCATAAAAGTGATAGTTACAGTGACGAAAAGATTTATGGAAAGAAGACGTATAAATAGTATACAAGATGGGGCCAAAAATACTACCCTAAGGCACGCCGGATGTGAGACTGTACGGCAATGATAGACGGTTGTTGTAAGCGACACACTGACTTCTATCGGATAAGAATGAAGCAATAAGCTTTACGGAGTCAGGGGCCAGACCGATATGATGCAAAATGGAGATCATAATCTCGTGGTTCAGCATGTCGAAGGCCTTGGAAAAGTCAATTAGGACCAGAACAGTAAGTTTGTTCTGGTCGAGAGCACGAAAGATATCATCCGTAACCTCCGACAAAGCCGAAGCGCAACCATGACCCTGACGAAAACGCGACTGCCTCAGAGGTAGCACATTAAAAGAGTTTAAATGCACACGCAGCTGTAGCTCAAGAATCTTTTCAAAAACTTTAGAAAGGACTGGAAGAATACTTATTGAACGGAGATCACTAAACCCCACAGGAGGGGTAACCTTAGGGAGAGGAATTACATGTGCACACTTCCAGACTCTCGGAAAATATGAGCTGCGTATGCATTCATTGAAAATATGAGTAAGGAAAGGAATAATAAACGGACAACACAGAAGAATAAGCGAAATACTGAGATCATCACTGCCATACGCCCCGGACTTGACCGACAGGACAAGGTCGCTGACACACTTTTCATCGACAAGTTGGAAGGACAGAGACTCTGAAACGCCGGGCATTATAGAAGAGGAATAGAAGGAGAGCAAATCTGGAGAAGGCACAGTGGCAGTTTTACATGATTCAACGAAGTGCTTGTTAAGATTATCGATGTTGCTCAAGTTTAGAGGCAGATCATGTGACTTACGTTTCAGAATATTTAGCTTACTAAGCTCCGCCCACTTTTCCTTAACAGAGCAGTTCTGGAATTTAAAATTCAGATATGCCTTCTTCTCCGAGCGCAAAGCAGAGGACGTGGTGTTTCTCAGTAGCTTATAATAAGACCAATGGACAGGGAGCCCAGTCCTCTTGAATTTTTTCAGCGCATTGTCCCGCAATTTCATCATAAACTTGATGTTATCTGTTATCCAGGGCGTATAGCAGTTCGTCTTACGTTTTTTAAACACGCGTAGGGGGGCATGAAGATCAGACAGATAGAGAATAAAAGAATTTAAGATATCAATCGTACCATCGATGCTATCCGTCCGAAGTATGGAGCACCACGGCAACGAAGCCAGATCAGAACTGAAGCGAATAGTATCTATATCACTAAGCGAGCGATACACAAAACTAGCGATTTCACAGGGTACAGAGACACAATTAATTTTACAGTAGATAAGAAAATGATCTGAAATCTGAGCATCAATCACCGAGGCACTGCACACCTCAGACTCGGCTGCAAAAATTAAATCAATTAACGAAATGGAAGAGTCGGTAACTCGAGTGGGCTGGTCGATAATCTGAGCTAAATTAAAAGTTTCTGCCAAAGTTAACAAATTATCGGACGTGCTAGTGAAATGTAACAAATTAACATTAAAATCACCCACAAAGAGAACGCTGCTAAACTTGGAAGCCACAGTAACAAGCAAGTCTTCAAAACAGTTCAGAAATTCATTGTACTCACCGCTAGGAGGTCTGTACACAACGCCAATCGCGTGGTCACCTCCACCAGATGTCACAGCCACAACTAAATATTCAAAGTTAACATTACAAATTCTTGAAATTACTTTAAATTGCAAGATATTTCTAATATACATGGCAACGCCCCCGCCTCTACCAGCACGATCAGATCTAATCAACACATAACCATCAAGTGACACAGCAGCGTCGCCAATACCATCATGCAGCCAGGTCTCACTCAAACATAACACATCATAGTCATTTTGGCTGACATGATCAGCAAGACGATGAAATGAGGCCATAAGGGATCTTACATTAATGTGGGCAATGCACAATGTCATAATACAAAAGGAAAAGAAGAAGACTAGGAAAAGAGACTAATCTGAAAAAAAGACATGACCAAGAGAAGAAATTATTAAGAAAGCAATGTGACAAATATACAACAACAAACAATAGGACGTAAAAGAGGAATATGTAATAATAGCAATAAAGTTGAGAAGAAAAAAAAAAACAAAAAACAAATAGTTCAGTTGTAGAGGGTTTTTAAGGAAGAAACAGAAAAAAAAAGAAAAAGTGCAAGAGGTGCAATGAACGGAAAAAGATACAAAAAGTGAGAATATAAGCAACGCTCGGAACTGCACAAGTGCGCTTCCAAAGCAATACAACATATTTATGAAATAAAATAAAAATATAGCATACACGCAATATACCCACTAAGAACACAGCAGCATAATCTACAGCTATCACAATGTTACTGTGCATCTTCAAATAATATATTATGCAGATCTTCGGCATCTCTAGTGAACACGGTGGGCTTCCCATCAACGGACTGAACCCAGAAGAATTTACCGTCCGAGGTCCAGACATTTCCGGCGCCGAACGCTTTCACGGCACTGTGTAGAAGTTCGAGTCGGAATTTGGATAGATCTTCGTGAATGGAAAGCTTTAATCCCTTGAGCAACTTCTTATTTTTGAAAACCATTGCACGGAGCCTATACGAAGTGAATCTAACAATAATTGGCCGTAATTTCGATCCCGAGTCCCTTCTTTTACCTACGCGGTGCGATCTGTCGATATCATTTAAAGAAAGGTTCAGATTCATTTTTTCATTAACAATGGACAATATAATATTATCAGTATTTTCACCATCATTCTCCGGCACGCCGAAGAAACGCAAATTATTTCTTCTGGTATACTGTTCCACCGCATCCACCTTGTAGTTCACTTTCACAATGTCTTTTGTATTCTGTTCACAGGTTTTGGTTACAGTGCCCAAGTTATCTGACAGCATGTTTAATTTATTATCAATTGTAGTTACACTCAATTTCAGTTCAGATAAATTATTGTTTATTTCTGTAATTCCCGCAAGCAGCACATTAAATTTGTCCTCTTCGACGAGGTTTTTTCCCAATGTTGTTTTTAAAGGTACGTTTTTCTCCACTAGATTTTTATTTCGTGTATTCATATTGAAATAAATAAGGTCTTCCCAATAATACTCGAAAATGATTAATCGTATCACTCCAACTATCACACAGCAGAACAAAACGTATACTTATGCACAGTACAGCACGTTAGTTATTAAAATGACTATAAGTTAATAGCTACAACTACAATTTGTTGGGAGCACCCTTTAACGCAGCTACTCAACACCGGCCATATATGAAATCAAATGGGCCGATTGTCATTTAAAAACAAAGATGGCGTCTATTTCCGCCATTTTTAAGAGTGACGTCATCCTGTAAATATTAAATTTCGTCTCGGAATCGTCGATTATGGCTGGGTTCTAAGTTTCATAGCTCTAGCATAAGTAGAAGTCGAAAATTTTCTAATGTGCGCTTTAAAAGAATCACCATGTATACAGCAAGCAATATTGCATAGTTCGGGTGTGTAGGGCAAAGCACCGTACTGATGAGTCCCAAAAGGACGAAGTCTATGGTTTTCCATGCGCATGACTTTTTCGCCTTGTCTGAGACTTGGCTGTCGGATAGAGTTGGATGCTGCTTGTATTGACGGATATGATCTGTTCCGATCTGATAGAGTTGGGAGGGGAGGAGGAGTTGCAATTTATGTAAAGACTGGTTTGCGTGCTGCGGTTTTTTATACCAGTGATTGCATTTGTGGTTCATTTGAATATGTTTGTGTGGAATTCGTATTTTGCAGAAAGTCATTTATTATTAATATATTTTATTGACCACCGAACAAAAATTTACTCGACTTCGTTAATGATGCTGACAAGTATCTATCTTGTGTCGTTCCATGTGCTGATGAAATTATTTGCTTGGGTGATCTCAACGTTAATCTGTTGAACTTTAATTTTTTGGTGTCTAATTGTTTTGAGTCTTACAATTTCAGTCAAATCATCAATGAGCCTACGAGGGTCACTGCCGCTTGTGCCAGTCTGCTGGATCCTATTTTTCTCTCCAACAGTTTGTCGGTGTTGGAGTCTGGTACCATCGATGCTGATCTCTTGTCGGACCACAGAATCGTGTACTGTAGACTTGCTATTGCCTGTCCGAAGTCGAAATCTAAGTTTGTTACCCATCGTAATTTGAAAAATATTAATTTATATAATCTTTTGCTTGATTTTCAAAACCTTTCTTGGAACGATTTTCTTCTGCAACGTAATATTAATTGTAGATTAACAATTTTTAATAATCTGATTTTGTCGCTTTTTGATACGCATGCTCCTGTTAAGACAATCCGCGTCTCGAAACCTAAATCTCCTTGGTTGACTGATGAAATTAAACTCGTTATGAAAAATCGTGATAAGGCTTTATCCAACTTTAAAAAATCGAAACTGGCCACAGATTGGGACATTTATAAGAGGCTTCGTAATCATACTTTATGTGTGGTCAGGAGGGAGAAAAGATTATATTTGGAGCGGGTGTCTTCTTGTGGTGGCTCCAGAGAGGTTTGGTCATCACTATCGGAACTTGGAGTCACAGGTCGGGGTAATCCATCCGTTCCTCTTCATCTTTCCAATCCCAATGACATTAATTTCCATTTCTCTCCTATTAATTCTCTTTCGGCTTCTGATAGTTGCAAAGCCCGAATCTCATTTTACAATTCTCATCTATTTAGTTCAGATTTACGATTAAGCTTTAATATGGTAACTATTGACGAAGTACGCAACATTCTTTTTAGCTTGAAGTCTACAGTTTCTGGAGTTGACGGCATCTCATTGAGTATACTTAAGCTATGTAGCTCACTTATCGATCCATACATCACGCACTTAATTAATTTTTCGTTAGAAACTACCTAACTGTTTTCCTGATGGTTGGAAGATTGCAGTCGGGTGACCAATTCCTAAGGTATCCCAACCCAAATCCTTTTCCGACTTGCGAATTATCAGCATACTGCCAAGTATTTCCAAGGTTTTGGAAAAAGTAGTATACAATCAAATTTTGGAGTACGTCTCTATTCACAATATTTTACCTGCTTGTCAGTATGGATTTCGTAAAAATTCTTCCACCTCTTCTGATAGCATTTTCTCCGCTTGTGACAAAAAGTTATTGACTGTGTTGGTGCTGCTCGACTACTCTAAGGCATTCGATACAATTAACCACGAGTTGCTGTGCGCCAAACTTAAATATTTTGGTTTCTCGTTCGAATCTTTTTCTTTCATTCAGTCATATTTCCAGAACAGAAAACAGATGATCCAAGTCGATAATGTATGTTCTTCTATTTCTTCTGTTCAGTGCGGGGTGCCTCAGGGATCAATTCTGGGTCCTCTGCTATTTATTTTGTACACTTCAGATTTGTTGACATCACTCAAGCATTGTGGAGTGGCCACATATGCTGACGACACTCAAGTATTTTTCAGTTTTCCATTTTGTCAGATGCAGCTCAAAATTTAATTAATTCTGATTTAAATATGTTATTTGATATATCGCTGAGTCACAATTTGAAACTTAATGCATCAAAATCTGCTTTTATGATATTCGGCCCCAAAGCGCAAGTCAGTCTAGCAAGGAGTGCATTACACATTTCAATTAATGGTAACATACTACCTTTAGTTTCTTCTGCAAAGAACTTGGGTTTATATCTGGATGACGATATGAGATTTAAGACCCATATGAACAATATATTAAAAAATACGTTTTGTGCTCTGAAACTTCTTTACTCTAATCCTTCTATTCTTTCTTTTCGGTTAAAAAAAAAGTATTATCTGAATCTCTTGTACTGCCCCTCTTCAATTATTGTGATATTATTTATGGTCCGTGTCTCGATTCTATATATTCCAACCGTATCCAATATGTTCAAAATTTTTGCTGTAGATTTATTTTTGGTCTACGTAAATATGATCATGTTTCACATAAATTTATTGAACTTTCATGCCTTAATATGAAGAATTGACGCAGATTGCATCTGACCCTTTTTGTCCATAAACTTTTAACGACCGACAAGTCCTCTGACCTTTTGCGCAACTTACTGATCAAACGTTCGGATATACATGATATTAATATCAGATTTGACGGTAGGCTGACAGTACCTCAGCATTCGACGGCTATGTTTCGGAGAAGTTTCACATATAATGCTGTTAAAGTTTACAACTCAGTACTTGATTGGCTTAAGGCATTTTCTCTCCCTACGTTCAAAATCAAATTAAAAGATTACTTTTTGCGACAGCAGTGAGTAGATTTACTTCGTATGTTGTCGCTTTCTTCTCTTTTCATTTTTAATTTTTTCCCATGTTATGTATGTACTTTATTCATTTTTTTTTTGTTTCGCGGGACATTTCTAATTAAAATTTATATACTTACATGATACGTAATTTGAGTTGTATTTACTTCGGCTAGACTTATTTGTTTGTGTAATAACTTTTTGGTGTGGGACTGGTTAAGTGGAAGAGTAGTCTTTGACTAAACTTCGCCAGTCCCCACACATTTTTTTTTGTTCCCAATAAAGTTGTTTATTATTATTATTATTATTCGAAACATGCAATATTGAAAAACTTTTAACATATAAGACTACTGCTGGTAGAGCACGAAAGTATGTAGAGATTTAAGAATGTTCCAAGCCCAACGATATGTTTGGGGTAGCATCCCGTATAAGATCTCGTAGTACACAAAATCTGGATTTAGTTCTATAATTCAATGCCTGGAAGGGTATTTGCCCGAGGAGTTGTTGTTCGAACGGTCCAGTACCACTCATTACCGGCGCATAATTCAGCTGTAAGTATATATCCAGCGTGTAAGTATATATGTATACAGCAAGCAATATTGCATAGTTCGGGTGTGTAGGGCAAAACATCTAACTGATGAAATCAGTGGTCTACGGTTTTCCATGCACATTCGAAACATGCAATATTGAAAAACTTCTAACCCTTGTCCACTTTAAAACTGGGGTCACCGAATTTGTGAATATCCCCTTAATGCCTTAGGATTATGAGCATTGCTTTACGAGTTGTCAGCGTGACTGCTTGAAGTTTTTTGGCTTGTAGAAAAATGTTCTATTTTTGGGTGTAATCCGAGAACGGGGTTTTTACCGCTTTTTTCGTATAATTACATATTATATATTTTTGTTTAGAGTATATCTTGAAATAAAACATATTTTTTGCAGAGAAAAATGAACTGCAATATACTGTCCTATGGAGTCCGTCCAGATTTCCAAAGCTAATATTTTATGCCTTTGTAATTGTTTTAAATATGTTTATAATGTTGGTTTGCATTTGTTGTAGAGTTAGAAGCAAACATGTTATGTATAGAAAACTAAGAAATGTAATCACTTAGAATTATATTCTACTTAACCTGAAAAGTACAACGAAAACATTTCCATTCGTGGTTTTTACATTCGCAGTTGTATATATTTTTGCTATTGAATATGTGTATAAAGAAAAATATTAGGCACCAACAAATATTTAAGTGTCAGTTTTATTATGCACACATAGTGCCTTCGACAAGACTTTGATACAGCGATTAGCATGTTTGAATGGAACATTAAATCACATATTTTACGTGTATAATCTATAGATTGTATATAAAATAAATTCACTTTGCTTAGTTTGTGAGATTATGGCAATATTAAAATTCGTTGTTTCGGTACTGGATAGGGCCATTGTCAAAATTTCATTGATCAAACATAAAAGAATTTTAATATTCCCGCAATGTCATGAACTAGACAGAGTGAATTTATTAAAATAATAAATGCCCAAATCGAGAGTGAAGAATGATTTATTGTATATACCCACGGTCCCTATTTTTAGGATGACGAAAGACCTTGCAGCCTGAACTTAATATTCTATTCATGGAACAGAAAGTGCATGATGTTGCATCAACAATATTGTCAAATCACGATATTGTCAATAACATTGATTGTGTGCGGTCAGCTTATGAGAACACAAAATAAAAATAACTGTCAAATTACCGTTTATTTCTTACATTTTACAGAAATAATATTTTAAAAGTATTGTATAAACTTACTACATACTTTAACAGGCCACACACACATCGAACGTACAATTAAATAACGCTTTTTAAACTCTAAATTCGCTTAACACAAATTAATAACAAAGACAGCAAATACAAGACACAATATTATCAGTTATTGCAATGTAATGATTGTTAGATATCACAGAATTTCTCACAAAAAGATACTTCGAATATACTAAGTGAATAATTAACATTAAGTAAAGTAAAGTCTTCACCGTACATATTCTAAACAAAGGTAAGGTCATATAATTTTTTAAAAATTCAGATTAATTTGAAAAGTGTAATCTAATAGGTATTCTTTTAAACTTATTAAATAACGATTAGGTGAAATTTCAAGCAAATCAGTACATACGTACCTACCAAATTAAAATTAAGTATACCTTCCTAAAAATACAAGTATTTTATTATCTATAAAAGAAACAATGACAACAATGCCTTAAGATAAGACCTACTATCCTTCATGCTGTTTGCTAACCGAAATAAGCAATATTTCCAGGATCCTTAAGAAACTAGCCCAGATTCAAGTACCGTTGATCTGGTTACATTTCGTTTTGGATGGAGCAATCTGCGAAGGGAGTTCCATTCCAGTAAAATAGAAAATCACCAAGTCTTATAGCCACTTGGAAAGACAGAAAACTAGTCAAGTAGGTAATTCACATTTTTAACGCTCACCTACTTTGTGGTTCACGTTTACAAATTTCTTTGCTTCAATACCTACTTATAAATATAGGTATGGCTTAATTATTGAGTTTTTAACTAATTTCGAAAATTGTTTTGTAGCTTCACTTTAATTTTTCTAGCCAAGAACTCGGTTAAACTATACCTATATATCCTATTTAGGATCACTCCTATAACTTCCATATTTGTATAAAATTGTATATTTTATATTGATGGGTGAAGATTTCCAATTTTTTCGCCGAAAATACACCTAAAATTTACTTCTGGCATGCTTTCTAAAATGCACCTACTTACGGTATGGTATGGTATCATTAGGTACTTACTGTAGGTACCTACCTACCAGAGAAATTTGGTTGCTATATCTTGAATAGTTTGAAAGTTATTGTAGGAAAAGCTTAAATTCCTGCAAATTATTGAGCGTTGAAATGCTAAAAATTATTACTATTTCGTAAACTCGTGATTCAAATGAAATAGAATTTATAGGAAAAATGTAATAGCGCATGTAGTTTCTGGCACTTCAAATATGAGGTATAAAAATTGCTTTGGATTAACATGTCACTTTAAAATTATACCTACTTTTTAACCCTATTTTGTATCTCCATCTATTTCGTACAACAGCTGTAGTTTCCGGCATTTGAAATCTACCGAACGTTTCCATCTTTTCAAATAACTGAGACAATAATGATTATTATGTATGTATGAAATTGTAAATTAAAATTTAACAAAATCGTATTTTCAACAACTTTTTGTATCAAAAACAAACTATTTTCAAGTAATAACAAGAATCACTCTATAAATACTTACTTCTAGGTTACGTAATTACATTTTAATTTTCAGAATAGTAAAAAACGTCAACAACGATAAAATAATAATTATTAGGGAGTACTAACTACTAACTAGTATTCATAATACACGGTGTCCCAACGAAAACTTGTACCTCCGTAAAACTCTGCAAAATAAACGTTTCGACAAAAATCCAAAAACACGTCAATTTTTATATCAAAGGGGACCAATTTTCATGCAATAATCATTCTTGCAACTCTAGCCCTGTGCGGGGGAGGTAGGGACCCCCCAAAATTTTAAATGGGACGGGGGGTCAAATGATACCCACTTTGGAAGGGTTTTTCATTACTTACACAACCGTATTTGTTTTATTCAATTCGATCAATTTGTTACCGAGAAATTGCTTCTTGAAGTTTCCAAGTTAAAAAATTAATAAAGCACAAAAAGGTTTAAACTATCGACTGTATTAGAATGGAAAAGTAGCAAAATCAAGTAAACTAATAAGAATAAAAAGTAAGAACAAAAGAACATCAGAACAAATGTCAAAATAAACTTATTCGCCGCAGCATAAAATCGTGTTTATTTACTAAATCAAAATGGTTTATTCCAAAGAAGAATGCCGGCTAATAACTCCTGAGGTCTTGAGAAATGTAAGATCTGGATTTGAATCCAGAATGTATTATTGTATGACTATTATTGGTGGAGGTCATTTCGAGCAATACATTCGATAGTTTCAACCTTTTTGTGCTTTTATTAATTATTTTTTAACTTGGAAACTTCAAGAAGCAATTTCTCAGTAACAAATTGATTGAATTGAATAAAACAAATACGGTTGTGTAAGTAATGAAAGACCCTTCCGAAGTAGGGATCATTTGACCCCCCCCCACCCATTTAAAAATTTTGGGGGGATCGCTACCCCCCGCACAGGGCTAGAGTTGCAAGAATGATTATTGCATAAAAATTGGTCCCCTTTGATATAAAAATCGACGTGTTTTTGGATTTTTGTCAAAACGTTTATTTTGCCGAGTTTTACGGGGGTACAAGTTTTCGTTGGGACACCGTGTATACCAAATTTAACTACTTGAGTTGTACTTTATATTTTGGCGGACACATAAGCATATTTATTTAATTTCAACTTACAAGTATCTCAAACTAATTAATTTTAATTATTTACGTCAGTAATGAACATATCGCAATATGAAAGTACTTATATGAGTAAAAAAACAAATGATATAGGTAGTTTTCCGTTATTTTCGTAACAATTTGTTTTCTTTAAGGTACCTACCTACCTACTTAAAAATGTTTACATCATTTTGCGATACGTTTAATGCTAAGGCGCGCCTACAAGTAAAATAGAAACATCGCGTGTGTATGTTTCTTCTGTACTAATGCACACGAAATTATTGCATCATTACTTTTCTTTCTAACAATTAAAAAAATAAGGAAATATGGATTGTCTTTGTTGTGCGCAAGAAAAGTAGAGAACTTTCAATGATATCCATCAGGTTTGCAAAGAAGCAACATAGTATAACTTGTCACATACGTCAAATAATCATAACAAATATATTTGAGCAAAGACGAATTTTATAAGCAGGCATTATTTTCACATTTAATTTAATTAAATTATTATTTAATGTATTTATATTGCGCACACTAGATGCACGTGAGTAGTAGGAAAATGACAGTTCTAGACCACGCCATCCAGATCTCCAGAAGCCATCGACTTCTTTGGCTATGCTGAGCCCCCATCAGCAGTTCAGCAGCCTCTGATGTCTTCCAAGGTCTTGCTGAAGAATCCATTAAACTGTATAAACAGTGGCAAACAATTGTGTATTGCATTTGATACTATATCGGTTGATATAGTATAGATATAGTATAGTATAGTATAGAATTTCATGTACTATAAAACGAGGGCTATACAAAAATATACCGAAAGTGAAACCAGAAGTGGATAGTGGGACCGGAAGTTCGTACCATAACCAGAACCGGAAGTGAAACTGGGTCTGGAAGTGCAGACTGGGACCGGAAAATGACCCCAGGAGACTTACTGACCCATCTTCTCAACGCGAACGGAAACTTTAGCGTGTTCAACCCTGGAAAGAATTCTACTAGGATTCCTGGAAGACTGCGCCAAAGTTATGTTAAATGTATGCCACGAGCTCATCCTCACTAGACCGAAAAACGATAGGAATGGTTTTACTGGTAACGAGAACACCAGAATTGAGTTGAACAAGGTTCGCTGGAGAGTACCATATGCTCATCTACTGGATGAGGAATACTTCGACCTCCTCGATATTGTCGAGGAAGAGAAAACATTACAGTTATGTTTTAGCAGCTGGGAACTGTACGAATACCCGTTGTTGCCGCAAACAACAAAACAATTTTTGACAGTCAAGACTGCAACATGGTTGGAGAAATTCCACTTCATGATTGTAACTTTCCAGACGAATTGCAAAGCGAATTTAGCCACAGATTGAAGCAAATTTGATCACTGCTATCTGACAAATGTCAAACTGTACTGGAACTCTGAGTGCTTTCTCTACGAGACTTTAAAGTTGGATTTCTCCACGGACAAATACAACCCGTTATATGAAATGTACGAGAACCTATGGAAAGGTCAATGAACCACTACTGTAATGAAGAGTTCGAACATCGACCTTCCATCGTTGTTGTAAACAATAATTTTCGTGAACATAAGAAATATCGAAATGAGACGTGAGCCCCTTTCTCTGTGTGCCGATCGATTTAAGTCTGAAGTGTAGCCAGCAGCCTGCAGCGTGACAAGTACGGAGCGTTTCCCCTCCCAAGTCGTGCGCGCAACTATATCCCCACTGAAGGGCGGAGCTTTCCTATTCAACTGAATGGGGAACAGACATGATTCGCAAGGCGGGGTTCCAAGTGCAAAATACTGGTTCACGAAATTAAATACTGACATAATATGCAAGAACTCCGATTAGGCAACGTTGACTTGGACAAGATCTCCGATTGGTTGGGGAATCTTCAGTTTAATATAAAAGGAGAGTAGCTGCTGTAACAATAATTCAGTCATTCGACTCAAACCACTATTTCCAAGCCATTTCTTCAGTGAACAGAATGTGAGGCTGCATTCTGGTAGTGGTAATTGAGTCTGAATTTGGCCACTGCATCCAAGTCTTTTAATCTTCAGAGTACAGGACGTGAGACTGCGTGCCTGGCAATGAATATTACTCAGTTTGTAAGTTGTAAATATTGTATTATAAATTCCAAAAGTGGTGTTCCAGTTTGCGATGCGAATCGTTTATGCCGGACGTTGCTATGTTTTCGTCAGCCCCCCCCCCCCATAGACGATGTGATTTTTCGTTAAAAGAACAGGATGATTTATCTATTTTGCTGCCCTTTGTTTACTAGTGCAAGGCTAACACGTTTGTTGTCTGTAGTAATACAATAAGTGGTCTGGAATTGTCGGAAATTTTACTAAAGCTGTTGCGTTGCTTGGTAGCCACGAGTGTAAATTTGACAGTTAAATTTACACGAGTGGCTAGTAAAAGCAACAGCTTGAGTAAAATTACCTAAAAATTCCAGACCACGAATTGTATTTGACAAGATTATTTTTTTAATCGAAGCAAGGTAGTTCAAAACGAAATTTTATTTCAATTAATTCACATGCAAAGAAATGTGTTGGGAATATTTGACGTTTGGCAGGTACTAAAGTAACTAGATTATACATTATAAATGCACCTACAAATTCGAAACTATGGCAACTTGTCAACAAGCAAAATTATCGAAAAAATTAACGAAATAAAATACACGCTTCTAGACCCAAATGAAATGTTCCTATTGGCCAATTTGACGAAAAAAAATAATCATTCAAATAAAATCGTTTAGATCCGCCTTCAAAACTTTAATTGGCGGACAGTTGCTAAGGTTTTTTACCTCAGAATGTAATTGGTTATGGCATTTTAAGCAGAATTGAACCGTAAAGTGGAACAGGAATTTTTTCGTTGATAGTACATACGTTCAGAATTAGACTAAAGTTTAAGTTTTACGATTTGTATATGTTACGGACAGGGATGAAAATTGGGCAATGACGACATTAGGCGGACAACAGCGTGAATGTCCATTTCTCCTGGTCATTAGCGCTATTGCCCGGGCATTGTCGAGTTGGCCCATTTATGGTGGGCAATGTTGTAAATATTTTCATCCAATTTTTATATATATCTTTTCCTGGCCATTATGCCATTAACGATATTAGCCAAAAGCGATTAGACAATGTTGTGTTATCAAGAATAAAGTTTAAGTTGCATTTACAAGTTGTTATTCTTCAACACAACCAACAATCGTTGTGATTGACACATCAAAACAGTCATAACGAACCAAGTTCGGTCTCGTAGGTATGTGCATGGAATTCGAGTCGAGCAAGAATTTTTTTGGCAACACAAACGCATACTGTCTCAACCTGCAAGATCACTTCGTTGAATATTTCCCGGTAAATGAATCAGTTAGGAGATTAGTGTGAGAAGATATACAGTGCTTCGATATACATAGCATATAGGGCTTTCTTCAACATAAGCATCAAGTATGCCACTGAAACAAATATGTGTTTCATTTACTTAGTCACATACACAGATAAACCTCGAACACAGGCGCATGCGCCGTGGCACACGCTATCTTGATGATGTAACAGTCAAGATGGCAATCACTTCTTACCTGCCATCTTGGGACACCAGAGGCTGCTGAAGGGGGTTCAGCGCAGCCGAAGAACTCGATAGCATATGGAGAACCAGATAGACTGGTCTAAAACTATCATTTTTCTACTACTGACGTGACCTGAATTGGCCTAACGTCACTTTACCCAATGTTTTGTAATGCAACATTTATTTAATAAAATGCTGATTTATAGTTTGAAGTACTGAAAGCGTAAACGCACTGTAAGTATGATTTTAATGCTTGTTCATTTATAAATTTATGTTGATGGAAATATTCGGAAAGGAAAACTTAATGTACAAACTTGGCCAACTATTATCTTTCACGCTAAGTTTCTTCCGTTCGACCAATAATATTATTTTTTTAGTTATTATTTGCACTGTTGTTTCCATGGATACTAAACCAAAACAATTGAGAATTTTCCAAGTTGTGCCAAATTCTATAGATTACCTTTCCATATTCGTTGTTGCTGCTGTTGTACTTCTAGCATGTCAAATACAGTACATATACCTGTTTCAGATACATACCGGGTGACCACGAGATCAGGCTCACCCCTATAACATTTTTGTTTTTCAAGATATTAATTTGAAATTTGGGACAGTTAAATGGTATGTAAATCTGTATTATTTGCAACAGTAAAAATTTTCCTGGCACTTCCGGTTTCACCGGAAATGAACCCACGTTCGAATTTTTAAATGGAACATCCTATATATTTTCACATTATTTGAACCATAGACTCATTCTAGATACGGTAGTGCCACTTTTGGATAAAAACATTACCATAAAAAATTTTTGGACGAAAATTAAAACTTGCATCTAGACATCCATGACTGAAAGAAGAACATTAAGTCGGGGTCCTGAACTAGTGTAAAAACAAAATCATCAAATTAGGTCAAATAGTTTTTCTGTTACAGCCGTCTGAAAATCTAAGACACAGTTTTTCGGGTATAAGTAAATTTTTTTAAATGAAACCATGATGGCTCATCGCGATATTTCGATAGAGCTACTTTTTACGAACCATTTGATATCAAACACGATATCTTTCATTCAAAAATACTAGGAGATATATTTTTCTTTGCATTTACTAAATAGTAGAACAAGTGAAAACTAATACCGTTGATTCAATCAACGCTAATACATTTACTCGAACATTTATTATCAACAGTAAACACAACATTCTTCCGCTGCTTCATCTAAAATTTATTATGACTAGAACAGATTATAATAGTAATTATTATTATGCATTAGTATAAAATATGTAAACCGGCACCTGGGTACCCTAAGTTGGTTTAGAAATAAAGTACAGGAACAAAAGAATTAAAATTCCTTGACAGTAATTGGAATTCATTTGTTCATTTGCTTATTGTACCCAGGTACCTACTTTATTTTATACTAATGCTTAATAATAATTATTATAATCTGTTGTATTCATACCTAATAAATTTTAGATGAAGCAGGGAAGAATGCTACGTTTAGTGTTGATAATAAATGTTCCGAGTAAATTAATGTGTTAGTTTTCACTTGTTTTACTATTTAGCAGATACAAAGAAAAATATATCGGAGTATTTTTGAATTAAAGATATCGTGTTTGATATCAAATGGTTCGTAAGAAATAGCTCTATCGAAATATCTCGATGAGCCATCATGGTTCCATTTAAAAAAATTGACTTATACCAGAAAAACTGTGTCTCAGATTTTTAGATGCCCGTAACAGAAAAATTACTTGACATAATTTGATGATTTTGTTTTTACACTAGTTCAGGACCCCGACTTAATGTTTTTCTTTCAGTCATGGATGTCTAGATGCAAGATTTAATTTGCGTCCAAAAATTTTTTATGGTAATGTTTTTATCCAAAAGTGGAACTACCGTATCTAGAATGAGTCTATGGTTCAAAAAATGTGAAAATATACAGGCTCTTCCATTTAAAAATTCGAACGTGGGTTCATTTCCGGTGAAACCGGAAGTGCCAGGAAAATTTTTAATGTTGCAAATAATACAGATTTACATACCATTTAACTGTCCCAAATTTCAAATTAATATCTTGAAAAACAAAAATGTTATAGAGGTGAGCCTGATCTCGTGGTCACCCGGTATACTGTGATCTGCGAACCAAACTATAAATTCAACTTTAGCCAGGCTAATTGTGGGTATGTTAGATCAGATCTGGTCAATTAAACAGATTTTTAAATGTAACTGAATTAAACATTTACTACAATTTCTAGTACATGCTTAAAAGCATGGTTGGTTTTAAATTTTTATATCCAGTGAAACAGAAAAATGAGATGAAACATAATCTCATTTTGGCATTTCCCTTCCATTTACTAGATATCTATAGGTTTATGATTATTTGTCGATTTGGACTAATTATCTTCGTGAAGTTACATACCTACATACGTATGAAAATCGAATATTTTTCAATTGACAAGTATTACATTTCATTGAGCTTTTTAATACTTTGCTAAAGTCCTTTTATGTAAATGGATAAAATTTTAAAAGTTCGTTAAAGTATGTAAATTTTGTCAAACTTCAAATGTCCAGTACATTATTCTGTATTACTCGCCGCCTAAAGTAAGAGCCTGCACAATTCTTGGATCCGCTTTGCTTCCTTCTCTGAATTCATCTAAAGTTAAACGGTCATCGTGATTTTTGTCCATTTGATCGAATATTTTATCAACTCTTTTTTGTGGTGTATTTTCGTCTTCAGATGGATGTTGACCCTGAAAATAAGGCAAATAAGTGAATTAGAACTTAATAGCAGTCAGTATTTTGCAGTTTTAAGTCGAGTTAGGTACTTTAGCAATAACGCAGAAATGAAAATTCAAAAATATTTATTATGAACTGTGCGGCTGGTTAGTTGAGTCAGGGATGCACTATTAGTAGGGTTGGAGGAAAAATAGTAAATAGAAAAATGTCGCAAGCGTTCGTTTTTTATTTAAGCACTCCATCAGGAACTAAAAGATTACAGCAGAAAACAGGACAATAGATATTCTTACTATTTACAATCTATTGAGCTTATTCAATAAGCATGGCATAGTGTAAGTGTCGGTGTTGGTTGTAGGCTAGTTGCATAGTTCAAGTGGCACCGCTCTGGTAGCGAAAATGCCCAAAATTGAATTCAATATTTTGTAGTCATTAAGAATAAAAATATTAAATACTGAATAATTTCTTACGCTGTAGAATGAGTTGTGTTAATGAGTGTTTTACTAAAAATGAAGAATCCCCAGTTGATATTGTTATACAAACCCTGTCGCCCGAACCGTTTGCTTCGATGTATGCGTATTACCGCCAGAGATGTTGCCAATAAGTGTGACTCACCCAGAAGATTTATCTGGAAAAGATAAATCTGGAGTCTTCTAAAATTTGACACGGTTTTATATGCTTGACAAATTGGATGGTATTAAAATTCAGGGCGGTACTGTAACCGGCTTCCCCAACGAGTAGCGCCCGAGAACCGGGCTATAAGCTGAGCTCGTGGACTGTTCCCTCGGGATCAGCTACTACTTGAATACCGGTAGCTTCGTCGTATGATTAACTGATTCGGGATACTGGCGGTTTCGTAGAAGCACTCTTAGTGCAACCAGTCGGGAGTTTCAAGTCTGGGATATACGCCGGAACACCTAGGGTGTAATCCCGTGTGAGACTGGTTTATTAACCGGCATGCAAACAGCTTTATAACTGACGGATCCACCCCAGGACATATGCAGATTGTGGTATAACCCTCTGCTGTACTTGCTACATTTCTAGGCTGTATGATCCTCCGCAAATATGCAAACTATATAGGTTATACTTTCCTACATCTGTTCTGGTAAATGGATCTACCTAATTAAGCCAGCTACACCTCTGCTACACGTCGACTAACTCCGGTCAGGTTAGTTTAATTATTATTGGTGGCCCCTCGGCTTGAATAATTAAATACCAGCGATGTAAACTCGTGAATTTTTATTCTCGTTAGAATAAAATGGTTGCGGGAGATGAACAGTAAATCACACGCCGTGAACTAAACTTATTCGAGCGGGCTGTCGGTTAAAATTTATCGGGTGAAGAGAATTCTTCTTCGGATGCGAGTGAAGAAGATTCTTCTTCAGATGCTGGAGAGGAGATGTCTTCCTTGGCCTCTGGTGTGTGCTGGGTTTTATAGCCACTCGGATAGGCTCGGCGGTCGTGCTCGCATTCCTACCATCGAAAATGATCGGTGCAATGGCAATTTGCCACCACTACTTTTCTTATGCTAGTGTTTATTCATGTTTGTGACTTAGCTGCTTACTTTTCTCTCTTCATACGGATGAGCCACGGCTCTCTCTCTCTCTTAGTGACGCGATAGAACGGAGAAAAACAATGATGAATGCCAATCCCAGTTTGTTGGATGTAACGGGCATTTTAATTATGCATTTTTACAATGTCAAAAAAGAATTTGCGGAACTAATTTTCAAAGCTGAAAGTGTGAAACCTTATTATATCGGACAGCTGATAACAGGCACATCTCTTCATTCACTCTTACCAACCGATTATTAGAGACTTGATTTGAGATAGTGACAATAGCTTGATATGCCAATAATCTTATGTGCCTGTGCCATCTCCAATTATGCCATCGGTTGCAAATCCACAACAAATTGTTTCGTAACCTCAATCTTCAAATTAAAGATCTGATGACCCACTACAGCCTGATTGAGCATGAGTACGATTTATCTGGACGCATTTTAAGAAAGCAAAACTTATAAGTAGATTTTCCTAACGCTCTTATTAGTGATGGGTGGGTGATAATTTACAAATTCCGATTTTAATACCTTTTATAATCTAATCAGCTTATTCTTTTCATTATGCTTACCACCATTTGATATATTGCATCCACAATGTTGTACATTTCATCACGTGTTATAAAACCATCGTTGTCCACATCGTATAATCTGAATGCCCCTGAAACAACAAAATATTAGTAGATATTAGTTTATTTGTTATACATTAAAAATAAAATCATGGAGTTTAGGCAAAGAACGTCTAAGAAATCTTAATGTTTTATAAATGCAGAATAGAAGGGAAATCAAAAATGAGCATGTATACTAAAATACTAATACATAGTATTATTTTCTGAAATGCATATTGGCGGAATGGTTTTATGATCACAAAATCAAAACAAATTTGCTAATAAAACACTAATTATCTAATAGCTATGTAAAGTATGTAGTTCCTAATAATGTAATAATATTAGAGGAAAGTTAGTAGCTATCGAGTGTAGCGGAGAAAGGACTTTGGAAGTAGTAGACTGTTGCACAATCCGTCATTACATCCTAATAACGGAATGAAGCCCAAATTCTAGTAGAGGTGATTGGAAAACTAACAAGCGCGTGCATGGTAAATTGAGGTATTGATGCTGATTTATTCAAACACTAAACAACTAAACCATATAAGATAACGTCATCATCAGCACAGTGTCTAAAAGGAAGGCACAAATATTAAAATACTCTTTATTGCCAAGTCAAATTCTTGCACCTGCAATATGAAAAAGAACCAGTTTCTGTTCAGACACATGAATTCAACCTTGAGATGAAGCCGCTGTTGCCACCACAGGTTGTCACTGCGTTCCTAACTGTAACATCAAAATATACACCTTCATCTATGATGAAAACTTTACCAAGCTAGTCAAAAGATGCTAGCTTGAAACTAACATTAAGTATTATGTTATTAATATGACACTTTTCGAGTTTCTCTCACCAAAATGCAAAGATGCCCACACTTTATATTACACCAACGCATGATTCTCTTAACACGGATGTCGGTATCTGGTAAAACTAAAGAGGCACATTAATGGATCTGAATCTCCACATAAATGTGCCTATTAGGAAACCGCAATGGGCAACTAGACACTAATTAAATTTGTGAGATTTTTTTTCGTTTAACGTCGTAGTAAATACCACATAAATACATCAGGAACGTCTTGATAAAAGTTCCAAATTTACGACAAATAATATTTAAAACACTTCCAAACATCAACTTTTTCAAATGGGTTTTTCCACTCGTGCGCAATTTAACGTTTATTGGCGTAGATTGCGCTCATCAATAGTTAGGCATACACGAACACGTTTTCTTGTACGATTGGGACGGACCATGCCAGTTCCCTTCGGAAAGTGTGTTCGTTCGTGTTGTCGCTCACTTGCCCGTCCCGTCAAAATATGGATAGACTGAAAACAATGCAAAGAATGGACAACCCACAGATTAGAGACAACCACCCACTTCTCATTTTAGAAAATAATTTTATTAGGAAAAGTTGTTTCTATTTAAAAGTTACTGACGAAAATGAAGAGAATCGATAAACCTATAGGGTTTCTTCATCAACCCCTCCCACTCAAGAAACCAACTCCATCTCTCCCCCATGCTCAAAACAGTTCCATGGGGGAGAGATGGAGTTGGTATCTTGAGTGGGAGGGGTTGATGAAGAAACCCTATAGGTTTATCGATTCTCTTCACTTTAGGAATGGGAGTTGCATATTTATAGCGATGTAATTTAAGTTTAGAGTTAGATTAATCTTCTACTCCTTAAGATGTTGACGTTGTCAGCGAAACACGTGTCGAGTTTAATTACTGTGTCACTGTCTTTTGACGTGTGGGGTTAACTTATTAAAAATTCATAGTGAATTTACGTCGAAGTTCTTGATCCATCTACTGTGTGTATTTGACTCTATTGTTCAAAATGTGTGGTTGATGGAATTATTATAAATGTAAGTCTTCAATGAATTTTAATCGTGTTTATTAATGTGTTTTATAATAATTTGCTTTCTTATGAACTATACCAGTAATTTTTATACATTTTCTTTAAATCCTTGACTACCTACGTTTTGAGAATTTAAAGAAACTGTGTAATAATAAGTTACTGTTATTATTGTATTGAAGAATCGCGAAATGCATGGGCATCTTTTTTCTCATTCAATGTATTCCAATAAACTGATGTAGGCATGTATACTTACATTTAAGCTTTTCATCAAGATTTCCTCTTGACGTAACAGACAACGCCCGAATGAATTCTTCAAATTCAATGGAACCATCCTAAATTAAATTACATATTAGCTTCATATAAGTAGTTTGGGTGCTATTTCTAGAGTACCGGTTCAGGATTCAAGTTGGTACCGCTTGAAGCAACGGCAGTTGCCTTTACAACAGCTCCGGTATTACCTAATCTGACCATGTCGACAAAAATTATATCTACTCGATGTTTTCTAATTTTTAATCTATGCGACTGTTAGTAATATCTCACAGCGCAATTCAGGATCATACTTTGGTCCAAAGTCGGGACTCCAGAAACAAGATTTAACTAACGAAAAGCAATTTATCATGCTCCATCTAGCAAAGCAAAAGAAATAAGTAGAATAAAATTCTTCCTTACATTATTTTCGTCGAACACCCTGAAAACTAAAGATGCGAATTTGGACGGATCACCTTGGGGGAAGAACTGTTTGTAGATTTTAATGAAGCCCTAAAACAAAATGCAAAAATTACGTTAGCTGTATACCTAATATACGTTTATATTATTTGTAAGTAATTAGGTAAATTGATTCACATGGATGTGACCTGCTATGTGAAAAACTAAAGGGATAATAACTAAAATTAGTACTTATAAGGAAAACTTGTATAAATAAAATGTATACCTAGGTACTTATGAATAAAATATTTGTATTTGTAAATAGATAGGTACCTACGACAAAATTGCAGCTCTATGGAAAATATGGAAAATAAAAACGTAGTTGGGTCATTCTCGTAAAACCGAGCATTTTAAGGTCCCTTGTAAGAAATGATTTAAATGTTACTATATTTCGAAAATTCAAGGTGTTCCTAGACAACTTTGAAATAGTTTTGGAGAAATTGGGACAGACTCAATTTCTTACAAATGTTTTATTCTGAAATTTTCGTCTAAAATAGGTCACAATCTCAACTCCATGGACTGTCCCTACAAGGAAATTTTAAGTTTTGTTATTAGTATTATAGGCAAAATGAACCTTGATGTTTCTACAAAGCAGTAGCCAACAAAAGAAAACTTGTACCATAAAACCCATATCAGTATAGAATATGACAGAATATAATTTTTATATTTTTTCATCACGCGAAGTTTGTCCCTAGGCGTTGATTGAGAAGTCCTCAATCTTCTCAATCAACGCCCTAGGTTAGCTCCTCCACTCCATGGTCATTCTTGTTACTCCACTAAAATACATCAGAGGGCACCACAATACTTCTAATAGTCATGTATCTTGCTAATTTGACTGGTAGTTTTGAGTAAGTGGTGGAATTAGAATGTATGATTTTCTTGAGAGAAGCTATTTCAAGGGTAACCGTAAATAAGGTGCGAGTACCTTTTTAGTCGCTCAACTCCATGGTCCATATTTAAATTAAACAAATAAAACTAATTTATGATTTATAGTGATAATTCATCATGATCTGGTTACCTCTTTAATTAATTGGTTTAAAAATAATTAATATTGTGTCATTTCGTTCAGGAAAAGCAGTTTATCTTAATATTTTCAACTCCATGTACCTCAACTCCATGGTATAGAAGTGTCCATGGAGTTGATTTGTTACACGGAGTTGATAAACATGATCTCTAATGTTTCTTACAGAGGCTAAATTAGCGATGCTAGTGTAAAGAAAGTATTAACCAACCCTTGTATGTTGCGGCTTTTAAAGATCTTGTTTAAAAACGATTAATTTAAGTACGTTATATCGGAATGTAAAATAAAAGGTTCCTATACGTATTATACCTTTCTAACCTATTCTTGTTGAAGGGCAAATAAATTTATGTTGTTGTACTTTCTAGAATTAAAGAAAGAAGAATAAAGTTTGCATTATTGTTCTGGCGTAAGTAGGGTAAGAAACTCAACTCCGTGGTCGGAAAAATCAAGTCCATGGTCAATTTTTTTACTTTTGAAAAAATTGTTTAAATTCAGTGATTGATCTCGGCCATTTTTGTGAATGTGGTACTATATCGCTAGTCAATATGGCGGCACCATAAAAATTAATAATTTTCATATTTATTTATTTTCCCGTTTAGTCACTGGAAATGCTTGCTTTTCAGAGAATGACCCAGTTAGGTACCTATATTATTTTAAGATAATTTATTATTATATATTTTTCAACGATCGAGTTATGATGTCTACTAATAAAGAGGATGAAACGATAAAAGTTGCTCCTTTATGACCACATTAGACTATAGCCGACCGAGAGTTCTAGCCGTGACACTGGATAAGTGACGTCACAATCGTCGATGGGCGCTCGAAGTTTTTAATGCATATTAATACAGAGAGATACGCTTTGTGCGGATATTTTGCTACAACTAAATCAATACGGCCGTTTTTATTAATTTTTATTTTAACTGTTTAAACTAATTTAAAGAATATTCATATTTTAATGTTGAATATTTACGACTTTTCTTAACACTTGCATAGACATAATAACGTTTGTTTGACAAACGTCACTACAAATATAGTGAGTAGATTATAAACTAAAACGAATAAATGATACATTGAAAACACAAAACTTAATTGCCAATCCCGGATAATAAATATTAGGTCTATTCTGGCAGTAATAAGAAAAACAGTCAAGTAATTTTGATTGGTAGAAATCAGTTCCCAACCAGTTTGCTTACTGCTTAATGGATTGTGATTACCACTAAACAAACCTGTTGCATCAAATACGTAACAAAAGAATAACTACCTATCAAATTAAAACCGAATACTACATTGGTAGGTAATCATTTCGTTTAAATATTAAGGTAACTAGGTGTAGGTAACTTAAAAAAATAAAGAATTACAAAAAACACGGAAGGCCACTGAAAATCGAACATATCCAATGCTATATTTGTAACACTTATGTAGTCAATAAAATTGAGAATTTACTTTGTTTTTATCACTTTAATTAAATAATCTGCGCGACTGCAGTTTCATAACACTCTTACTTACATTTTCAAACTCAATGAACTTATTATCTAAGGGTAAAATATTATATAACAGGATTTATGTAAATTACTTATTTAAATCTGTAAGTAGGTACCTGGCTGTTTAAAAAATATTGAATAGTGAGGAATTCCTTAACTCTATTTCCATAGAAATTTATAGAAATTTCTATGGGAAAAAAATTCGACATTTTAGAATCCATAGAAATTTATAAACATAAGAAAGATAATAATGTAACCTTATTAAATGATCAAATAGAGTTAAGGAATTCCCCACTATTCAATATTTTGTAAACAGTCAGGTACCTACCTACCAATTTAAATAAGCAATTTACATAAATCCTGTTATATAATATTTTACCCTTAGATAATAAGTTCATTGCGTTTGAAAACAGTGTTATGAAACTGCAGTCACGCAGATTATTTAATTAAAGTGATAAAAACTAAAGTAAATTCTCAATTTTATTGGTTAATTAATATGGATTATCACAAAGTAACGGACAACCCTATAAAACATTTACTTATGTAGTCATTAAAAAAATAGCTTTGGGAAAACGAAAACGAAATACTGTTACCTTATCATCAGCTGTATTGTAGTTGCTTTTGCAGCCGGGAACAGAACAAGAATGTGGCATTTTCCTAAAGAAAAATCGATGCTCACATAACAGAGAACAATACCTAAAGTTTATATTATAGTACCTTATCTATATTATTATGTCAGGGAAAAACTTTAAAGCCGAAAAAAAAGTTGAGGAACAAGTACAAACATATGATTTGCAATGCGGTGCGCCGTAGTTTCTTAACATCGAACCGTCGACGATTGTGACGTCACCGGAGCGGAGGGGATGAGCGTCACGGCTAGATCTCTCGGTCGGCTACGATTAGACCCATAGATTAGAGACTTATGTAGATAAGCGACTCCTGTATTTTCGCCGGACGAAATGGTTTAGTTACGCTTTATGACACGAAGCGCTAGTATCGCAAACGCCGGGAAATTTGAATATAAGCTCCTAGTTATAATGAAATTTATTTTTATTTTATACGTATAAAAATTTTTGTATCCAGTATTTGCTACTTTTAGAAGAACATAAAAATAGTAATAAAGGATACAACAATCTTT
Source organism: Xestobium rufovillosum (assembly GCA_963966045.1). Classification (NCBI taxonomy): domain Eukaryota; kingdom Metazoa; phylum Arthropoda; class Insecta; order Coleoptera; family Ptinidae; genus Xestobium; species Xestobium rufovillosum. The sequence goes on from OZ014498.1 coordinate 15,224,227, forward strand.
TAAGTAGAAGTAAAATGTTATATATGGAATGTTTAAATAAAAATATTTTCAAAATTAAATTTATGTATTTTATAAATGTAACATTGACACAATAAATTACTAAGAATTGTTTTATACGGTAATAATAAAGTCTACAAACTCCTTAAAAAAAGTTTGCTTTGCCAAGTCGAAGAACTGTACTGCAGAGCATTCGTTTTGGCGCTGAAATTATCAATGCTATATCCGAAAGTTTATAAAAACCTCATAACAATAGGGAAATATGTGCATTTTCACTTCGTTAGAGTTGTTTCCACATTTCTTCACAACACATTTTTGATACCCCACTTTAAAGTCCGTTTTAAAAAATGTTTCACAAAAATGTTGCACAAAAACAACAGTAAATTTGCTCAAAGCTTGGTACACTCTCTAATCAGTGGCTTGGAAAAAAGACGAGCGAAAATTCAAACTTTTACACGACTGGCAAACACAACACGCCAACACCAACCAAGAAATTGCAAATGGCGCACGAAACACGAACCAAACAATTTCCAGATACCGGTTACCGGCAGTGATCGCATTGAAACATAGAGCATATACTTTATCATATCTGTGGAAAGGGGCAGCAGCTCTTTCAGTAATCATAGTGGCAGAGATCGTGAGGGTCGGTATGGCACTGTGATACACACTACTGCGATGTGGAAGGCAACGGGAAACCACCACATTATTATATCCCTGGTACAGCGTACTTCGAATTTATGATGATGGCACTTTCTGGAGTAAAATATTCCGGAGGTAAAATAGTCCCACATTCGGATCTCCGGGCGGGGACTGCTTCGGGGGGAGTCATCAGAAATGATAAGTGTAACATCTCACGAGTCGGAGCGTGGAATGTTAGAAGCATGAAACAAGTAGGAAAGTTAGAGAATTTGAAAATTGAGATGGATAGGTTAGCATTAGACATAGTAGGTATTAGTGAAGTGCGATGGCCAGAAGCCGGAGACTTCTGGAGCGGAGATTTTAGAGTAATACACACAGGATCTGTAGGAGGAAATTCGGGAGTAGGAATTGTTATGCGGAAAAAAGTAGGGCAGAGTGTAGAAAATTTCTTACAGCAAAGTGACAGGGTAGTTATGGTTAGGTTAGATTCGAAACCTGTAAAAACAGTAATAATACAGGTATATATGCCCACTTCTAACTACAGTGATGAGGTCGTAGAGGCAGTTTATAGTGATATTGAACATGTGCTAGATTTTGTGAGAGGACACGAAAATTTAATAATTATAGGAGATTTCAATGCAGTCGTAGGCACAGGGCGAGAGGGCGGAATAGTTGGTCCCTTTGGATTAGGCAATAGGAACGATAGGGGAGTGAGACTGATAGAGTTCTGCGATAAACATAACTTAACGGTCGCGAACACTCTATTTCACCATCATGTTAGGAGACGCTACACGTGGAAGATGCCAGAAGACCTAGGGAGATATCAAATAGATTACATTCTTGTTAGGCAAAGATTTAGAAATCAAGTTAGGGATTGTAGAAGTTATCCAGGAGCAGATATAGATAGTGATCACAATATAGTCGTTATGAAGGCCAATCTTAAATTTAAGATTTTGAAAAAACGAAGCGGAAGAAGGTATCTTGACCCAGAGAAACTAAAAGATGATGATACGCGCGATAAGTTCGAGAAAAAGACAAACGAAGTACTAAAGGGCGCGGGCGAAAATATTGTTAGGGACATAGAGGAAGAATGGAATTGCATTAAAAATAGTTTAGTTTCCTCAGCTAGGGATATTTTGGGTCATAAACAGAATGAAAGTAGGAAACCCTGGATAACAAAACATATTGTGAGTCTAATAGAGGAAAGGCGCAAATATAAAAATAGGTTAGATGAAATAGGGAAACAAAGATATAAGGCGATTAAGTGGGAAATTATTCGGAAATGTAGGAAAGCGAAAGAGCAATGGATCGATGATAAGTGCAAAGAAGTGGAAAATAAGTTCGAAATAGGAAAGACTGATGAAGCATATAAAATAATTAGGAGAAATTTTAGAGAAATTGGATCTAGTACCAAAAGCATTAGGAATGAGGCAGGAGATATCCTAATCGAAAGCGGGGAGAAGGCAGATAGGTGGAAAGAATATTTAGGAAACTTATATGCGGGACAGGAAGTGCAAGATATATTAGAAAGTGAAAGCAGTGTAGAAGGGGATAACCTAGGGAGTCCTATAATGAGAGAAGAGTTTGAGCTAGCACTAAAAAGTCTAAGGAATAATAAAGCACCAGGTATAGATGGCTTGCAGGCAGAAATCTTAAAGTGCGCAGGTCAAGAGGTAATAGATCGTTTATTTAAATTAGTTAGTCGCATATACCTGACAGGCGAGATTCCAGAGGATTACAAACTGAACATCGTGGTAGCTTTGCCAAAAAGGAAAGGCGCGGATAGATGCGAAAATTTTAGAACTATCAGTTTAACTTCCCATGCGTCAAAAATTTTAACTAGAATTGTGCAAAGAAGGATGGAGAAAAAGGCGGAAGAAATATTAGGAGAAGATCAGTTCGGATTTAGACGAAATAGAGGAACGCGCGAGGCCATTCTAGCTTTACGAGTAATTATAGAAAAAACGATAGAAAAGAGAAAGAGCGTATATATAGGATTTGTAGATTTAGAAAAAGCCTTCGACAACGTAAAATGGGGGAAGATGTTCGAAGTGCTGAGAAAGGTAGGGATGAAATACAGGGACAGAAGAATAATACATAATCTCTACAAAGAGCAAAAGGCAGTTATAGAATGTGAGCAGGAACGAAGGGAAGTAGATATCCGGAAGGGAGTGAGACAGGGATGTGCTTTGTCACCTCTAGTTTTCAACTTATATATCGAAGATGCGATTAATATTGTTAAGGAAAGAACAGCCTCAGGGATCAATGTACAGGGCCAAACTATTAACATGCTCAGATTTGCGGATGATATAGCAGTGTTAGCATCTAGCAAAGAAGAATTAGGAGCGGCTTTGAATGAAATGGAAGCAGTTTTGACACAGGGCTACGGCATGAAAATCAATAAAAAGAAAACTAAAATTTTGGTATGTAGATGGAGTGAAAATAGAACTAAAATTGAAATACAAATAGAAATGAGAAGATAGAGGAGGTCGCGGATTTCTGCTACTTAGGAAGTAAAATAACCCAAGACGGTAGGAGCACTAAAGATATAAAACAAAGAATGGCGCAGGGACGAGTTGCGTTTAACAAAAAGAAACAACTGTTATGTTCGAGAACGGTTAATATAGAGACTAGGAAGAGACTCTTAAAGTCGTATGTATGGAGTACGGCATTATACGGGTGCGAAACTTGGACAATAGGAGAAGCGGATAGAAAAAGAGTAGAAGCGTTTGAACTGTGGTGTTACAGACGCATGATGAAGATACCGTGGATAGATAAGGTTAGCAATAGGGAAGTATTAGAAAGAGTTGGGGAAAGGCGAAAGGTATGGAAAACAATAAAGAGTAGGAGAGATAGGATGGTAGGACACCTTCTAAGACACGAAGGAATAGTTCGCGACATACTAGAGTCAGAGATAGGAATAAAAAGAGGTAGGGGTAGGCCTAGATTAGACTACTGCTCTCAAATAGTTAGGGATGTAGGATGTTCTACTTTTAGGGAAATGCGTAGGTTAGCTCAGGATAGAAAAGAATGGAGGTACGCGTCCAACCAGTCTTCGGACTGAGAACCTTATGATGATGATCTGTGGACTCTCGCCCTACATCAGCGCTTTTGTGCCGTCAAGCGTAACTAGTACTTCGTCCGAGTTTTCAGGATAGAGTGAACATACCCTGATTAGACCCCTAAAGCTAAGCAACTTGATAGGCATCCGTTTACTTTGACGGTCTGTAACTACCGAAATTTTGGAAACGGATTCGGGAGATAAGTGGCGCGTCACAAACATCAGATTTTCATTCCAAACAAAACAAAGCCACGTGCGTTCTGACGTTTTAACCTAACCTCTGAAATATAATTATAATTACATATAGTTGTTTTCAAGTTTTTACGCGTAAGCCCAACACACAAATTGAAAATAAACTGTTTTCACTGCAAAACGTCTATAATTATATTGCAAAAACTAGTTTAAGACGTTGTAAATAATATCGATAAACGTCAAATGGCACATGCTTTTGTTTTGTTTGGAATGAAAATCTGACGTATGACGGAGGCACTTAGGTCCCGAATTGGTGGCACTCATACAATTCAACGCAGTGCAAAAATAAATAAATTCGAATCACTGATTAAAGTTCAGATAAAGGTGCAAAACAAGTACGTAACCGTTGAACGAACGTTGAACGTTCCCATAGAAACGTATATAATACATATAGGCCCGGTTTTTCAAAGAATCCAACACTGCGTTAAGTCTGACACCGGCTTAGTTGCTATGATACAACCAATCAGAAAGCTGGTATCATAGCAACAAAGCCAGTGTCAGACTTAACGCGGTGTTGGATTCTTTGAAAAACCGGGCTATAATGTCTTAAATTTTCTCATACGACAGCCTAAAAAGCGACACTTCACTTTACATATGATTAAGTACTCGCGAAAGTTGACAATTTGTTGACAATTTCGTCCACCCGCGCGTGTCTATACGTTATAATAAAGCACAGGCAGCATGGCAGCAGCCAATCGGGTGCATAAGTATATTCAAATGGTACGGGAAGCTTTGAAATTTTGGAGTTTACTCCTTAAGAATCGATTTTCAGTTATAGCCGGCTGTACGGAAATTTTATGAGTAGTAAAATCAAGCGTTACATTTCGCGTTAACTAAAAGTAAGGCGTTACGTTACCTGTAACATTGAAATTATGTACGTATCTATGGATACGGCTGTTTATGTCTGACTGCATAGAGCATGGAAATAGTGAAAATAGAGTGGCATAGATATGATAGATAGATAGATATGACACTTGGCGTTGTAAAGTCAGCATTTGCAGTGTTTGCTCGTTCCTAAATTTGTTGAATCTTTTGATTTGATGTGGAAAAACCTAATATTAAATACTCCAAATATTGCTTAGTGCCTATTCGAACACCAGGAAAAGTATTTATTTCATTGTCAGTGGGATCGACGTTTAGCAGATTGTCACTTAATTACGAGTGTGCGGAGAAGACAATTATTCCGTCTTGCGATTGGCACAATTCCGTTCAGTGTAGGTGATTGGAAATTTGTTTGTGTGCAAGCAATTAAATTAGATGCTAAAAAAAGAACTCTGCACTTAATTTAACCCCAAGAGCGGCGGGTACGCGCCGCCAGGCAACTTAAGAGTGCAATAAGTTAGGCTTGCCATTTGACTAGCTTTAATCAATTAGGTACCTACCTGCTTTTAGGTATTATCGGAAAATGTCCCTTCACGTATGTTCAGGGCCACATCCAATTTAGTACTAGTATCTGTAGAAACACTAGTTGCGGTTTCGGTTGATAAATATCAAGTATCTTACAATTATATCGGCTGTACGACAATTAGCGTTTAATCTCATAAACGCGATGGTCTTCGGAGTCACCCCGAGTTGTACTGCTATGCTTCAGCCACATACTAATGAAAATAAACAGACGTTTCACTAGCTATCGGCGTCTTTGATCTTTTTTGTCAGCGTTGTTACTCGCGCTCGAAATCTGCGCAAGCCGAATACCACAACGAATATTTCCGATACTTGCCGGTTATTCTTAATGCCACCTGATCAATATTTCTAGTGTCGGCGCCGAATTATTTAGCATGTTTCTACCATTAATTGAAATAGTTAGATAAATGCTAAAATTTATATGCAGCTGAGAATACTGTTGTTCTCCCCAGAAATGTACTCTCTTCGTGTACTAAATGTTTATTCAAATACAAACCATGAAATGCTTTGAAAAACACAGGTTATGTTAGCAATAAAACTTTCACGGCGACGCCAATGGCACGCTGCTCATATAGATTGAAAAAGTGTCCAGTGCGTTCGAAATCTGCGCAGCGTTTATAATGTTTGTAAACAGACAACTTTATTCTGGGAATTGAGACGTCTGTTTATTTTCTAGCCTGTGCTTCAGCAGTGCGAGAAAAGTGCTCCCCACCTCCGCAGATCCATGCAAACATGCACGATCGGTCTTTATGGAACGGCAGCGGAGGGAAATCCAGTGGGGGAGGCCGCTGAGTGCGCCGTGAATATATCTTCGCAGAAATCTTGCAGCTGGCATCTCTATGGGCGACATAAGTGGCGCGCCACAAACGTCAGATTTTCATTCCAAACAAAACAAAGTCACGTGCTTTCTGACGTTTTAACCTAACCTCTGAAATATAATTATAGTTGTTCTCAAGTTTTTACACGTAAGCCCAACACACATATTGAAAATAAACTGTTTTCACTGCAAAACGTCTATAATTATATTGCAAAAACTAGTTTAAGACGTTGTAAATAATATCGACAAACGTCAAATGGCACGTGCTTTTGTTTTGTTTGGAATGAAAATCTGACGTATGACGAAGGCACTTATGTTCCCCATTCATACGAACAGGGAAAGTGCCTATATTCATTTATTTGAATAATATTGTTGCATTTTCTTTTGCATCGTTACAAATGGTCGTCTGACAAACAAATGCAGCGCGACGATGACCTCGTTCACACGAAATATTATTCAGTGTACACAAGCTTTTATTAAGTTTGCTATGTTTGTCTTGTAACAATGCATAATTGGAATGCTGGTTACATCCAACAAACTTGGATTAGCATTCATAATTGTTTTCTCTATTGCAACCACGTCACGGAGCGAGAGCCGTGGCATATCCAGTCCAGATGAAGAGAGAAATACAAGCCGCTACGTCACGATTGTAAATAAACAAGAGTGGGAGTGGCACGTCACGCGTTTCGATGGTAGGAGAGCGAGCCTGACCGCCGACCGCCGAACCTATTCGGGTGGCTATAAAGGAAGCCACACAGCAGAGGTCCAGGAAGAATCTTCTTCACCGGTTTGCGAAGAAGAATTCTCTCCTCCCGCGTCCGATAAATATTAACCGACAGTCCGCTTGAATGAGTTTAATTCACGGCGTGTGATTTTCTGTTCATTCCCGTATCCGATTTATTCTCGAAGAATAAATACTCAAGTCTTCATCGCTAGTACTTAATTATCGAAGCCGAAGGGCTACCAATAATTAAGTTAACAAGACCGGAGTTACTTGACTTGTAGCGGAAGCGTAGCTGACTTAATTAGGTAGGTCCATTTACCAGTACAGGTGCAGGAAAGTAAGAACCGACATGCTTGCATTCATTGCGGCGGATTACACAGCCTTGTCGATGTGCAGCGGATGGTTCTTACAATAATCTGCATATGCCCTGGGGTGGTCCCGTCAGTTATAAAGCTTGTGCACGTCAAATAATAAACCAGTCTCGCAAGGGATTACACCCTTGGTGTTCTAACGTACATCCCCGACTTGAAACCCCGACCGGTCGCGCTATAGGTACTACTACGAAACCGCAAGTATCCGGAACAGTTAATCATACGACGAGACTACCCGTATTCAAGTGATAGCTGATCCCGAGGGAATAGTCCACGAGCTAGGCCTCTAGCCCAGATCTCGTGCACTACTCACTCGAGAAACCGGTTACAGTACCGTCCTGATTTTAATACTAGAATTTCTCATTTATTTTTCATGTATATATATTTTCCTGTAAATATCCGTTTCATATTCCGTTTAAAATGTAAATAGTTATATTAATAGAAACCATTTTAATTTGTTTATGTTTTATAATTCACCGTTTAGTAAGCAATAACGAACCCTCCCTTCTTCGACTATTGAGCAAAGGGTATTATCGACGATCCCGACCTGACCAGATGCAACCCCGTTATATCGTTACAAAGGTAACGAACCGATTAGTCTAGATATACAGAGCGTACCAGATACCGATACCGAAACCGAAAGAGCGCGCTGTATATCTGACTCCAGAGCGTCACTAGGAAGTGTCGTTGTATACTTTCACCGAAATCGATCCGATATCGTTGCAGTCTGTCTGTAGTTGCAATAGATTTTTATCAAACTTTTCGCTTTTAAGATGAACTGAATTTTGCTAAAAACGTACCTCGAATTTGCACCCCTATAATCTCATCCCCGTGCATCGCAGACCCCAAAAACCAGCCTAATGATGTGCGCTGGTCCATTCTCTTCCCGATTTGTCCAAAATAAAAATTGGATGTCTCACAAAGAATGCGATGTATGTAACAGCACCGAATAACACTTCCGTGTCCAAAAAATCGTTTTAACCCCCGTATTATCACTCCCATGAATCTTACTGTAACGTATTTCGATTTTTCACTCAATTTATTTACAGTGACTTTATGTATATGTACAAATATTTACAATGATTAACAGTGATTTGAGAACTTAAAATTAACAAATTGAACAATAAGCAGCGAAATATATACAAGCAGTAAGTAACAACAAGCAGTGAAAATTAAACAATTAAGCGAACAATTAAACAATTAATTACCTAACCTAAACAATCCACAGTACACAAGTCCACAGTTTAAACTCTCTAAAACACTCGTCTTCAACCGACGGTTAATCACATACGAAGACGCCCCGGTACACTTAAAACGCCACCAAAGAATTCGCACTCGCGTACCGTACCGACACTAAACGCGTATCAAGACTAAGCTGGGAACACATTTCTCTGATGTGTTGTGTCGTGTCGTGTTGTGTTGTGTTGTGACTCGCCGTGTGCACATGTTTCTGTCGTGTTGTGACGCAACGTTTGATAAACCGGTGCTACCCCATTTCTCAAAAGCTCCAGTGTGTACACACCGAGCGTTTTCGTCCCCGATTAACCGGGAACTTTTTATAGAACTGTTTCTATACTTTTTTCCACACTGTATGTAAGTACAAGTGAAGCAAAATGCTGTTGCTTTACCTGTAGAATTCATTTCCCTGCCTATCTCCTCCCACGCCTCTTGCCGCATACACTCATTGCGGCAATTCTTCGAATTCACGTTGAATAAACATTCGTAATTTCTAACTTTTTCAATTAAGACAACTTCATCCATATTTTTTAAGCGAAATGACCCGTGCACACTTCTCTGACGCTCTGATGTGTTGTGTCGCGATGCAACGAAAATCTGGAAAGAAGGGATCGCGTTGCGTCACAACACAACACAACACAAGGCGTAGCGTCAGAAGAATGTGCACGCGCCCCGTTTAATTACATGCGATTTATGCTGTATGATCCATACAACGTTGCGTCACAACACAACACAACACAACACAACACGTCAGAGAAATGTGTCCCTAGCTTTAAGCTGGGAACACATTTCTCTGATGTGTTGTGTTGTGTCGTGTCGTGTTGTGTTGTGACTCGCCGTGTGCACATGTTTCTGTCGTGTTGTGACGCAACGTTTGATAAACTGGTGCTCCCCCATTTCTCAAAAGCTCCAGTATGTACACACCGAGCGTTTTCGTCCCCGATTAACCGGGAACTTTTTATAGAACTGTTTCTATACTTTTTTCCACACTGTATGTAAGTACAAGTGAAGTAAAAATTCTGTTGTTTTACCTGTAGAATTCATTTCCCTGCCTATCTCCTCCCACGTCTCTTGCCGCATACACTCATTGCGGTAATTCTTCGAATTCACGTTGAATAAACATTCGTAATTTGTAACTTTTTCAATTAAGACAACTTCATCCATATTTTTTAAGCGAAATGACCCGTGCACACTTCTCTGACGCTCTGATGTGTTGTGTCGCGATGCAACGAAAATCTGGAAAGAAGGGATCGCGTCGCGTCACAACACAACACAACACAGCGCGTAGCGTCAGAGTAATGTGCACGCGCCCCATTTAATTACATGCGATTTATGCTGTATGATCCATACAACGTTGCGTCACAACACAACACAACACAACACAACACGTCAGAGAAATGTGTCCCTAGCTTTATACTCACACGGAACTATTAAACGCCCGGTTCTTATCGCATTCAACATTCGCTTCCAAACTTCAGACTTCAAACTGTAAGACTGTCCACTCGGCTTCTTGCTTCCCATTTTATAATGGTCTTAGAAGATTCTCGAAAATTATCGATCAAACATTGTTCCAGAATGAGAATCTTCGAGACAGACTATTCTTTTCGGGAATCATAAACAGCGACAAGGTCGCGCCGTAATAAATCAAAGCCGCGGCTCGCTGTCAACAAATAATGTGTGTCACTACCAGGCTACCAGCAGCGCCGCTGACGGGGCAAAAGTTCGTATCATTACGTTTTCTATCTCTCTCGCCAAAATTCGCACTTGATGAGATTACACCAAAAACTGACCTGGCATATGTAAAACTTTCAAAAATTCGAAAAAACTGCGAAATTTCCAAATCGCTATTGGAATCCCCGTATTACCGTACCACGCCCAATTCGTTAAACATTTGCAATGCTAAAAGGGGGACAACCTAAACTTCTTAGTCCCTTTACGCCGAAAATTGGAGGAAAAATCTTATAATAAATCTAATTTCACTACAAACGTTACTTTCGCTATTACATGAATTCTAAAAAGTAACCTGGTTTCATCACATTGTTTGGCACCAAATCTGCTCAAATTTTGGAAACATTTGAGGGCATGGCGACAATATCAAGCATCAAGCGAATAATAATTGTTCTAAGACGTTAGGCGTAGATTACGAGATTGCTAAATTATTCTTATCTTTCAAGTCTACCATGAAAAATTCTTCATCTACAAGGAAATTGCAGATCACACCCTGTGTATTACCGTTATAAACTATATTAACTTAAGTACAAAGATACTACAAGCACTAAAGTGATACATACCTGTTCAGTGAGTAGTCCGTTTGGGCAATCTTTTAAGAAGCCTTTATGCCTGAAATATACAACAATGCCACATAAGATTAACAATCCCATAAAATTTGGTTAATAGTTGTAAAGCGTGAAACATTTCATACGTATACAATAAGGTTTCACAGTTATGCAGAATCAAAGCCAACAGTCGGTATTTCTAATTTTTCTTGTTCAGAAATGTAATGCCTGTAAAATTTACCTACGTGTTTATTACTGATAATTAAAGACCTTATTAATATGCAAGAACAAAATAATTATGAATTTGATACTTACAGCAACTAAAAAAGTTAAAAATAACATTTCTAAATCAAAACTTTCCAAGAGTGAGAAAATAAAAGATATAAACGCTTGATCTAAAAATCGAAACCTTTGAATCGTAGGCGTGCGAAGGAAACAGTTGGGGCTCAATGAGTACTACTACAAGACTACAACACACCCTTTCCTGCGCTCGAGCTTCAATTCTTTTAAGACAAATTTTAACTGAATATCTTTTAAAAAAAAAACAAGTTAATACAATTATTTTTTGAATTTTAACTTTGACACCCTGTCTCTTTAGAGGGGCGCCTATTTGAAACATTGTATAAGGAAAGTCCCATTATTTTCAGCCAAATAATTTGTGATAACGGCTCGACCTACTTTTTTGTAACACCTCGTATAATGAGGTTTGATAAAAACTACCGCACTAGATATTTCACAAGATAATCACACAGCGGAAGCTAGTTAGTTAATTAGTCCAGGTCAACCCTTAAATGGAGAAACGGTGATAAGAATACACCTGCCAGTCAATCAAGGGAATCGTTTTAATATACATCAGAGAAATAACGTCAGGATAGCAATATGGAACATCCACAGTTTATTTCAGTCAGGCAAACTCGACAATGCTGATCTCGAAATAAAAAGGTTAAACCTAAATATATTTTTGGATTGCGTGAAATTTTAAGTAAAACCATTAATAATTCAGTCATAAACTTCCTGCTCTACCCCGATAGGTATAATCACAATGCTATACAATTTTCAAACAAACCTTCGTGTATTGAACAAGTGTATGCCCCAACAGCCGAAAAAGCGATAATGAATGGTCCTGATGGTGTGAAACATGAAAACTACTGGAATCCTAAAAGAACTTAACATCGATCAACAGGATACACAAATACTTGCTAAACTTCCTTGCCTCTAAAATTTATAGTTGTTGAAATAATTTTCCTCTAATTAGTAAATAAAAAAAATATACTTTCACATTGTGAATGACTTCTTTAAGATCGCACAAGAATATTTACGTAAAAATAACGTAAAGGGAAAAAGATTTTAAAACAAAACTAGATCTCAAATAACAGATTCCGACTTAGTCTGGAAAATTTCCACTTAATCTCGGAAATTCTCAATTAATCTACGAAGTTCAGACGTAAACTTGGAAGATCATAATTAAGCTCGGAAATTCAGGCTTAATTTCGGATGTTCTCAGTTTTAAACTCGAAAATTCCGACTTGAACTCGAAAATTCCAACTTAAGAGCCCGACACACACAGGAATTTTGGGAGCACGGTAGACGTTCGCATGTTTGTAAATATTTTAAAAACTATAAATGATATTAAGTTGTTTTTATTTGCAAACAGTTCTTAAAATACAAATCTACTATTGCTATTTTGAAATTTGTTAAAAAATATGAAAACAATAAACGAAGGAGCATGTTATATGTGGGCGAAAGACTGCTTCTTATAGAACCTAATAAAACTTTCCTGAAAAGAAAATAGCAATAGTAGACTGAACCTCTGGCTTGTAAGAACGCATAAAATTTTCTATTTCGGCCGAAAAACAAAAGAGTTATTAGTAAACAGCGGTACCCTTGCATTCGAAGTTTTTCGTCGTAGCTCGTGCTCTCGTCTATCTTTCGACTACTGATCAAAGTCGCTCAGGGCCGTACCCAGGAGGGGGGTTAGAGGGGTCACCCCCCCCCCCCGAAATACTAAAACGAGAACGTCATAACAGCAGCTGGCTACGGAAAATTCGAAAATTTTTCGGAAATTCTAAAAATTTCGAAATTTCGAAAATTGGCGGGTGCATTATTTCTCCAATAATTTGGAAGATGACGTGAATGGTCGCGGAAAGTTCTCCTGCGCTGCTGCGCTCTCCATTAATACTTGTAATAAAACATTTTCCTCATTATTATTTTCGTTCGTCGTTCGTAAACTTATTTTTGAACTCACCGCTCTCAAAATGACATTTCGCGAACCCGACAGACAAACTCAAGTGTTCGCGCACTAGTGCGCGAAATCTAGCAAAAAGCACTGGCCCTTTCAGGCTTTCTAGAAATAATTTGACTTGATGGCAATAAAGTTTGGTTAATAAAACGCCATTTCTTCAATTTGGATGTTGAAAATAGTGAAAGAATGAAGATAAATCGCTATTAATTCGATTGACACTTTGATAACTCAATTCAATAAATTAAACCAAATGTCATTTTCTATTGTCAAATGGAAATCTGTCAATGTAACCACTTGATTTTTTGAAATTTTAAATTGGAAACGTATTAGATAATAATTAAACAATTTATTATAATGTTCGTTTCAAAAAATATTGTACGAACCTCGATGCGCGAAGACGTCTTCGTCGCATTCGCGCAAATGAAGCACGAGCGACGAAGGAGCGAGTGCTTCATTTGCGTGAAAAATGTCTTCTCGCACTCGTTTCGTAAATAACTATTAATACCATACCATATCGACAAATAAAAAATGATCTTAGATTACTTTTATCATTATATTTACAGTTATCATTCAAGACGAAAAAGGTACGATGAAAAGGTACGATGAATTGGACTCGGGGTCTACTACTATATTTTTATTTTCAGATACTAACCTAACCCCCCCCCAACCGAAAAATAATTCTAGGTACGGCCTTGGGATGTAGGGTGTTCTACTTTTGAGGGAAATGCGAAGATTAGCTCAGGTTAGTAGAGGATGGGTAACCCCCCCCCCGAAAAAAAATTCTGGGTACGGCCCTGAAGTCGCTCAGCTGTCAATCGATCCCGAAATAGGGAGTGCGCGCAACAAGTTCATTCTCAGTGTTAGTTTGGTCGACTAGTTCCCTGCTCATCCAGATAGTTTTTGCCGTCCGCTCTAGGTCCGTACCCCTGAACCCCCCGATTCTTAGTAAATTGGTGTGTCGGACTCTTAATCTAGGAAATTCCGACTTAGTCTCGGAAATTGTCATTTGATCTCTGAAATTCCCACTTAGTCTACGAAGTTCAGATGTAAACTTGGAAGTTTATAATTAAACACGGAAATTTCGACTTAGGGCCGTCTGACACGAGACACGAGATTTCAGTACTAAATTCAGTACAATTTCAGCGTGCACAGAGTTTAGTTTGAAATTTAGAGTGACAACAGAATTGTGAATTGTGTAAGTACTAAAATAAGTTCTCTGCGATTAAAATCAAGAATTATAAAGACAAACATGCCGGAATATATTTGACATTTAACTTAATCTGGATGAATGAGCATTCCCACATACGAGTAGGTACTCATTTTATACTTGAGCCGCCCAGCAAACGGAGTGATCACTGATCACCCTGCAAGCATGAGCTCTAGACGGGACCACTATCAATTTAGGACGACAGAACCGCAGTGATGCGCTTTCTTTAGACACAACGAAGTCGCATCACTCCAATTCCGTCGTCATAAATTAATATTGCCCCCGCTAGAGCACGTTCTTGCAGGGCGATCACTCCGTCTGTTGGGCGGCCCAAGCATAGCGTTTATCTGTTATGCACAATTATTCTGCTGTCACTCTAAATTTCAAACTAAACTCTGTGCACGCTGAAATTGTACTGAATTTAGTGCTGAAATCAGTCTCGTGTCAGACTGCACTAAATCATGAAAATTCAGGCTTAATTGAAAGAAATTTTTGGTGACAGAATTTTCAAATAAAATATTTTTCTCATAACGCCATTCGCAAAAAATGTACGAAGGCGTTAAAGAGCCACAAAATAAAAAATATAAACTAAGAATTTCTACTTTGGGACGAAGTATAGAAATTCCTACTTTGAAACTAGAAAATTCTACATTCAAATTTGAAATTTCTACTTTTAAACCAGAAATTTCTACTTTGAAACTAGAAATTTCTACTTTCTCAACTAGAAATGTATTGTCTTAAGCAGGAAGTTTTATTTTGAAACTAGAACCTTTCTACTTTTTAAATCGGAAATTTCTACTTTCTGAACTAGAAATTTCTACTTATTTCTAGTTCAGAAAGTAGAAGAGATGAGTGAGTAGTTAGAAAATGACAGCCTCAGGCCAGGCCATCGAGTTCTCCAGGTGCCATCGAGTTCTTCGGCAGTGACCTTGAAAGACACCAGAGGCTGCTGAAGGAGTCGTTGAGTCATCCGAAGAAGTGTCTTCAGCAGCGGCATCTGCAGCAGCCTCTGGTGTCTTTCAAGGTCATTGCTGAAGAAGTGTGCATGTCTTCAGCAGCCTCTGGTGTCTTTCAAGGTCATTGCCGAAGAAGTGGGCATGTCTTCAGCAGCGTCTGGTGTCTTTCAAGGTCATTGCTGAAGAAGTGTTGTTCAGCAGCAGCCAGGCGCATGCGCCGGGGCTATTCCTCAGATCAGTCCATCGAGTTCTCCATCCACTTCAAGTGGGCGTGTCTGCAGCAGCCTCTGGTCATTGCTGAAGAAGGGCCTCTGGTGTCTTGCCATTGCGCACCCAAGCCGCCATTTTGGGGCCTTTGGTTGTGGCTCAGGCGCCTGCGCCGGGGCTCCGCCTTCAGCAGCTTCTGGTCATTGCTGAAGAAGTGGTCTTCAGCGGCCCCCCTGGTGTCTCTCATTCTGTTGGGCCTTTGGATGTGGCTCAGGCGCCTGCGCCGGGGCTGTCGCGTACAAAGCACGTGTTGCTCACTGTTCAGGCCAGTCCATCCTGGCCCCATCCACTTCTTCGGCAATGACCAGAGGCTGCTGAAGGAGTCATGTCTTCAGCAACGGTGTCTTTGTGGCCTTTGGCCGTGGCTCAGGCGCATGCGCCGGGCTCTGGCTATGAGAGTGGGCGGGGCAACAGCCAATGAGAGTGGTTGTGGGCAGCATCCAATCAGAATTGTTGTTAGGTGCTGTTGGGCCTTTGGATGTGGCCCAGGCGCCTGCGCCAGGGTTTTCGCAAAAATAAAAACGTTTAATATATTTTTACATCAATATAATTAAAACTATAATCTGTATACAGAGTAGGCATGCGTGTATTTTCTGGGCAAATCGAAGCCCTGCAGCTTCTCATACCACTCTTCTGACCGATTCATTACCCGGTGTATACTCAACGATGCGGTCATGCAGGATGAGACAGTATGCGGTTGTGTTGGGCGGAAAATTCTCGCTCGACTCAAATTCTAGACGCATATCTATGGGTCCAGGCTTGATGCTTTCCGACTGCTTTGATGCGTCAATCACCACGATGGGCGCTAGATCCTTGAACTGTTCCTTGCCGTATAACGGCTCGCCAACTTTTCCATAGTATGAACTCTGGAAGTTCTGGTACATTTCGTATAGCAGGGCGTATTTCCCCGTGGAGAAATCCAAGTTTAAATTCTCGTAGGGGAAGCACTCAGAATTCAGGTACAGTTTGACGTTTGTCAGATTGCAGTGGTCAAATTTGCTTGAATCCGTGTCCAAATTCGCTTTGCGATTCGTCTGGAAGGCGACAATAACGTAGCGGGGTTTCTCCAACCGTGTTGCAGTCTTGACGGCCCACGTTTGTTTCGTAGCTTGCGGCAACACCGGATACTCGTACAGCTCCCAGCTGCGAAAACATATCTGCAACGTTCTCTCTTCCTCGACAATATTGAGAAGTTTCAGGTATTCAGCATCCGATGGATAGACGTACGGCACCCTCCAATGAACCTTGCTCAACTCAATTCTGGTGTCCTCGTTACCCACGAAAGCGTTCCTATCGTTTTTCGATCGAGTCAAAATGAGCTCGTGACACACATTTAACAGAATTTTGGGGTAATCTTCCAAGAATCCCAGCAGGATTCTTCCCGGGATGCACACGTTAAAGTTCCCGTTCGCGTCGATAAGGTGGCTCGGTGAGTCTCCCGTATTCGTCCAGCCGGCATTCTCCAGGGCACCTACCTCACCCACATTCAGAGAAACTACACCCTTCAGTGTGCTCGTGATGCCCACGTTTTTTGTTCGATCCACCTCCACCCCGTTTATTTCATAGCGGACGTCGTCAAAGAGGAAACTGAGGGCGTTATTTGTTAAAGCCGCATTTCCGCCTCCTGCACCCTTGATGAACCTGCCCTCTATGTAGATGCTGCTTAGATGCGGCAGTACGTAAACGTCTTGTTGGTGGATTGGTATGCGAATTTCGTCATTGGCGTTGAATGTTGTTGTTGTCACGAACGGTTGATGTACGTGCACCTCGACACGGCGTGCTGACTCATCCAAAACAGCACCGTCCAGAACACGAAACGTGTCTACGTTTATGTGTGTCATTATTCAAATGCGGTTCCCTTGTTGAAGCACAAGTACTAACTGACAGCACCGTTAATTTTCTTGCTTAAATACTCTCCATACAACCGTGCGCATGCGCAGTCTTATTCTTGCTCGTGTCATCAGCCATGGTGTTTGCGAATACAGCTGCCTGTGTCAACAGCGTGTCATCAGCCATGGTGTTTGCGAATACAGCTGTCTGTGTCAACAGACAGTTGTATTCGCAAACAGACAGACAGACAGAGAGACAGACAGACAGACAGACAGACAGACAGACGGACCGACAGACATACAGACAGACAACTACTGATAAGAATTCGGAAGTAGGAGAATAACTATAGATTCCTTTTTGTCTCATCGAGCTGATTAATTTGATACCCTACATGATCTAGGTGGGCGGGGCAAGGAGCGTGGCCGGGGGCGCGGTCAGTGAGTGGCCACCCCTAAAAACCACCCCTAAAATCCACCCCCAAAAATCACCCTCCAAAACCACCCCAAGAACCGCCCCTAAAAACCACCCCTAAAAACTACCCCTAAAACCACCCCTAAAACCACCCCCTAAAAATCACCCCTAAAAACTACCCCTAAAACCACCCCTAAAACCACCCCCTAAAAATCACCCCTAAAAACCACCCCCAAAAACCACCCCCAAAAACCACCCCTAAAATCCACCCCAATATTCCGATACCTCTAGTCGAGTCCTTTAATTTGACACCCCACATGACATAGTTTTTACGTAGGGGTTAGCCTAAATTTAGACTACTGTTCTCAAATAATTAGCGATGTAGAATGTTCTACTACCGAGAACTAAGATGTTTGCATATATCAATCAGATGGTTCCCACACGTGTCCGAAACGCATTAAGATAACAAGTAATTTCAAATAAACAAACTGGAGAATGTTCTAGAATGTTTTTTTCCCACACGTGTCCGAAACGCATTAAGATAACAAGTAATTTCAAATAAACAATCAGAAGAATATTCTAGAATGTTATTTTATTGTAATAATACAAACAAACAAACGGGTCACCTTGTAGTGTCTACAACGTATTAAATGCACATGCAGAGCGTGGGATCAAACCTAAACAAACATATCCTATCGGCAAGATGAAAGGTTATTTCCCGTAATAAAAACAATTATAACATCTCTTATCGGCGGCGAACGTGCTTTTTTCTTAAACTTTAATATCAATATTTATTTAGTATAAACAATTGTAAATTTCCGAGAAAATAAATATTAATTCTGTAACTTCTGTTTACAATCATAAGTATATACGGATGATTTGAAAGACGGGCTTGTGGGCCGCCGATTAGCTCAGTTGGTTGGAGCGAGGGCTCCGGTGCGTGGGGACCCGGGTTCGAATCCCGGTCGGCGTCATTTCCAGAACGTTTGCGAAAACCCCGGCGCATGCGCCTGAGCCACGGCCAAAGGCCCCAAAGACACCGTTGCTGAAGACATGACTCCTTCAGCAGCCTCTGGTCATTGCCGAAGAAGTGGATGGGGCCAGGATGGACTGGCCTGAACAGTGAGCAACACGTGCTTTGTACGCGACAGCCCCGGCGCAGGCGCCTGAGCCACATCCAAAGGCCCAACAGAATGAGAGACACCAGGGGGGCCGCTGAAGACCACTTCTTCAGCAATGACCAGAAGCTGCTGAAGGCGGAGCCCCGGCGCAGGCGCCTGAGCCACAACCAAAGGCCCCAAAATGGCGGCTTGGGTGCGCAATGGCAAGACACCAGAGGCCCTTCTTCAGCAATGACCAGAGGCTGCTGCAGACACGCCCACTTGAAGTGGATGGAGAACTCGATGGACTGATCTGAGGAATAGCCCCGGCGCATGCGCCTGGCTGCTGCTGAACACCACTTCTTCAGCAATGACCTTGAAAGACACCAGACGCTGCTGAAGACATGCCCACTTCTTCGGCAATGACCTTGAAAGACACCAGAGGCTGCTGAAGACATGCACACTTCTTCAGCAATGACCTTGAAAGACACCAGAGGCTGCTGCAGATGCCGCTGCTGAAGACACTTCTTCGGATGACTCAACGACTCCTTCAGCAGCCTCTGGTGTCTTTCAAGGTCACTGCCGAAGAACTCGATGGCACCTGGAGAACTCGATGGCCTGGCCTGAGGCTGTCATTTTCTAACTACTTGAGTGGCATTCTACCGGTCGAACAACTACTCCTAGGCATTGAATTATGTTTTGTTGTGAACGTAAAAATAAAGACGTTAAGCAAATATTTAATATTTTCAATTTGCCATATTAATTTGTCATCTGCAAGTTATAGTGGAACAGAGTGTATTAATTTTATGCTATACAATTTTTTTCATAATCAAAAGTTTTAAGGGTCGACTGAAACGCTAAGACTGGTTATGGTGGTGCATGGCGCTGGCGTAGACCTAAAGTATTCTCAAAAAAGCTCATTTTCAGTTTTATCTAAAAAAATAGAATGTGCAAGTTTACTTGTAAAGAAGTGAAATATGCGAGAATTACGTTGATATTGTATATTATGTATATACAATATTGTATATAATAACGATAACGTGTAAATGTCGTTAATGAAACCTTACCCAACCCGACCTAAATACTATTTATTTGATGTACGAGTATAACTGATTGAAAAATAATATAGGTATTTGAAAAACTAAATACATATTGCATTTATTACTGGTTTACAAGAAACCCGTATAGATACCGCGTTGCAGTCTTGTAAGTTTTATGAAATAATTATGCCTACATTTCATTTAAACAAACTCATTATTTATTTATTTAAAGCATTTTAGTGGTTACAATAAAGTGAAGTGGATATCAAAACTAGATTTTGCCAAAAAAATAATGTATTAGTTTATGGGATAACAATCGCATTATGGTGGAGGCGCCGAACACGTTCATTTTGGGATTAAATGATTATCATCATAGTTTTCAGTGGAACACTGGTCGGACGCGCACCGCCATCCTTCCCTATCCTGAGCTAACCTACACATTTCCTCAACTCATAATAACTTTAGGAAACTTATGTAGAATTTGCACTTCCTCAAATGGGGAAATAAATAACTAATTTCTTACAAACTTGCATCCCATCACGTAGATTTCAGAACTTACCATTGTCGAATTTCTTTATCGGAAACTGGAACAAACAAAACAAAATTAATGTTGCGAAGCATAAAACTTGAAAGTAACAGAAAAATATGTCTGCAGAATGCAACATTAATTAAACGCGTAATTTGCTTGTATGGGATAAGAGTATGTTAAAATTATGTCAGGGTATAATTTGCATTGCGTGATTATTTATTAATACATATTTTTGTAAAAATTAGCGATTTCAAGAAAGTATCATAATATTAAAAGCGAAGTGGCACAACACTTTACGGGTGGGGATGGATATCGGTCGCTCGGTCTCTTTTCAACTGGCGGAGATCGTATGGGTGAGGTCATGCACTCGATCAGGTGTTTCTTTAACGCAAATAAGAAAATTGCATTGGCATCATTCCGATGGACGCTTGGATCTGCTCAGCGTAGATAGAATTAAACCTTAAACGCAATTAATTATTTAAGAATATTCTATGGGAATATTTTGTGGTGAACCTGGGATGCACCTACGTTTTAAGTATAATTACTACACTGATTCACCACTACGTAAAAGTCGTGGAGCGTAGCCCACGGGTTCATCTAGTTACATATAAATGCCTACTGTATAAAGTCCTCTCCATTTACATATCCTATGAGTTACTTTATTGTTATTAAGGACAAGAGAAGAGAAAAAGGAGAGAGAGTGAATAAGGAAATAACAGAATTGATAGGTATTTATACAACACTTCCCGGAGATATATGAGATTCCTCAGATTCCATATACTCGTAGTTTGTATGTTCGCATATAAACTTTTCAATGCATACATTAAGTTGAGCTTTGACCTATTTTTGCAAGTAAATTTGTATTCGTTGGAACTATGAATTCTTTATAAATTAGTCCCACACGCCAAGAACAGTGACACAGTAATTAAACTCAGTGTGTTTCGCTAACAACGCCAACATCCTCAGGCTTTAAAGATTAACCTAAAGATAAAACTTACACTACGTTGCTTTTAATACGTCCCTCCTACCCGACATACACAAATAAAATGAATTAAAAAGGATTAGGTTTCTTAGAACTCTTGTAACATAGGCAAGTACATATTGCTGGTCTTCGCTGAAATCGACAAAATGTGCCTACACAACTTTCTGCCATGCCTGGTTTTTCTTATTTTTGTTTGAATAATCAGCAATTTGCAGGATTCCATTTGCATGGATGATGGTCCACCTCCATGATTAAGTTTTTATTCAATAGTTTTAATAATTCCATGGCCAACTTAAAAATAAATAAAAAGTGTTTTCTCCACCATTGATGCGCCAATTTTTAATTTCAAAAAAATTTTGGATAGAGAATTTGATTTTTTGTCAAACTGCTTCACGGAATACAGGGTGATTCAGAACGGGCGTGCCAAATTAAAATGGGTACTAGAGGAACTCAAGATAAGAGGAAAAGTTTATATGAACATACATATGTTCTAAAGTTACTACTAACAAAGATACAGGGTGTAAAAGTTTTAATATTTTTTAAATATTTTTTTATTATCTTAGTAACTAGGAAAGTTATTGAGTTGAAATTTAAGGTGTCGTTTCCATTTGCCAAGATCTCATTTTCCAAAAAAAAATTGCTCTGCTAGCCCCATCAGTAGCGTTGCTACGGGGTAGGCCGTTTATTTATTTCCCCAATCCAATGTTACGCCACTGGCGAATGCAGGTGATATTAATGTATTTGAAATCTACGTTCAATTTGGGAAGAAATTGGTATCTTCAAAATTTTTCGTAAAATGCTTAGTTTTTGAATGAAATAGCTTTTTGTGAAATCGTGCACATGCACTGAAATTTTCCATAATGGAATAATGGCTTCACCGATATGCAAGGAAAGTGAAAATTGAAAAAAAAATAGTTTATTCAGAATAACACTAACAAAACTAACAAGAAGAACAAGAAAATACATAAATTAATACATTACAATATTTAAAAAAATATTAAAACTTTTACACCCTGTATCTTTGTTAATAGTCACTTTAGAACATATGTTCATATAAACTTTTCACTTATTTGGAGTTCCTCTAGCACCCATTTTAATTTGGCACGCCCGTTCTGAATCACCCTGTATACAAGGTGCTATTTGAAAAAAATAGTGGGGGCGGTTTGTCGAATATGGCAGCCCCCGGGGGTGGTTACGTTCTTCGAATTTTGTGCTCCATCATCAACACAACAAAGTGGTTTTTGTTACATTTCAATATCTATAGTTTCGGAGCTAAAACGTGTATAAAACGTTCTGGGGCACCCGGTATAGATATACAGGGTGTCCCAGAACAACGGGGCAATATTTCTAGAGCATATAGTTTGGGTAAAAATAATACTTAAAGAATCCATAATTTCTTTTCTAGGACGCCTCCATTCGAAGCTATTCGCCCTTAAAAGTAAAGTCCTGAAGAAGGTTTTTTGCTGGTAACTTTCAAACTACTGTATCGAATGTTATAAAATTTGGACTATAGACATGGTAAGCAAGTATCTGTGATCGAGTGACATGGCATCTTCCTTATCTTGTCTAGGAAGCCGGGGGTGGAACACCCCTAATGCTTTTCACCCCTTAACTTTCACGCTGATGCTCTTAACGAATTTCCAATGACATTTTTAAATTCTTAAAACAATTTTCTCAAAAAAGGGACTCTTTTTTGAAACCGTTAAAACGGCCAGTTCACGAGAAAAAAGGTATACAAAGACATAATTTATCATTTTTACTATCTACACAAAAATGTATGCGTCTACAAGGTGCTCACTTTATTTATTTATTTATTGTTTATTTATTTATTTGTTTATTTATTGTTATTATGTTTTCAAAACCGATTATTCATACATTTTCATTTCATTTTCACTTTCTGACATGTTTCATGAAGCAGTTCATATTTCATAGCCTGGTTTGTATAGGAAAAATGATAAACCATGGCTTTGTATAGGTAAAATTTTTTTCTCGGAAACGGGCCGTTTTAACGGTTTCAAAAAAGAGTATGTACCTTATTTTGACGCAATTGTTTGAGGAATTTAAAAACGTTATTGCAAATTCGCTAAAAGTATAACGTAAAATTTAAGGGGTGAAAAGCATTAGAGGTGTTCCACCCCCGGCTTCCTAGACAAGATACGGAAGATGTCATGTCACTCGATCATAGATACTTTCTTACTATGTCTACAGTCCAAATTTTATAAAATTTTATGCAGTAGTTTGAAAGTTACCAGCAAAAAACCTTCAGGACTTGATCTTTAAGGGCGAATAACGAATAAACGAAGGGGTGCGTCCTAGAAAAAAAATTATACATACTTTAAGTGTTATTTTGACCCAAACTATATGCTCCAGAAATATTGCCCCGTTGTTCTGGAACACCCTGTATATGCCACATTGCAACCGTAACACCCCCACGGGTGGAAAAAAGTAACCAGCGACCGCGGGCACAGACGAATTTAAATTCGTCTGTGCCGCGGGTCACTCTACTATTAGTTTTCCGTACAAATGAATAACGTTGAAATTTAAATTGGAGACTCAGTGCTACACAATGCAAGAAATATTTGCAACGAGAAAGTAGATAATGCCCCATATTTCTAAATTACACATTTTGAAGTTTCTCAGGAGAAAAATAAAAATTCACCTTAATTTATTGCTGATCAAATACAGTACAGACTCGATAATCCGGATCAATAAAAACATGGGCGATCCGGATTATTGAAAAATCCGGATTATTAAATCAATCCATATTTGTTAATAAAAGAACTGAACAAGAGGGATTTTTAATGATTTCATAGTAAAAACATACAAAACAGGTAAAATGAACATAAAAAAACTTTTGCATAATTACTTCTACTACATTAATAAATAAAGTCTGTAATTTTAGTTTGGCTGACCTTCTGCTGACTCAAACAAAATGCTTGATGCCTAAGTATTAACAATTCATGTAGGGGTGCGTTGTTCTTTTCAGCCCAATCTATACATTGTTGAATTCTTAAATCTGTCTAATCGGCTTTTGTGAATTCAGAGCATGGGGTAAAGAGCATTTATACAGTGTTGAAAAATAGTAAAGGTACACTTTCGTTTGCGCCGGTAGATGCGGCACGTACCGGCGGCCGACACGCGCGACGGACACAGTCGCATTTGAACGTGAATGCACCGGCCGGCAGGTGAAACGCACAATCGAGAGCAGTTCTATTTAAATACTATTGGAGAAGTACAATGTACAACGGGTGCGTCGGTTGCCGGTACACGCCGCGTCTACCGGCGCAAACGAAAGCGTACCTTTAGTCGTAAATTTTGAATTTCATCAAGCAAAATCGTTAATGTCAAAATGTTCTCGAACTCCAATGCGACGGCTCTTTATAGACGTCGGTATTTCCTTTGCAAAACAAAGAAGCCGCCTCGGCATCCATAAGCTGCAAGGAAGTGTGCGGATTGCCGGCATTTTTATTTTCACCCTTTGATACCCTCGCCGCCACTCCCAGTTGACCAAAATCAACTTGTACCAGTGGAGTAGCCAGCATTAAATCGGAAAAAGAATTTAAAATGTATTTTTGTACAATCAGGTCAAAAATGTACTATATCCTGTTTATTGAACAGATGCAGTAAATGACATTTGTGGGAGTGACTTGATTGCGCAGTACAGATTGCGCAAAAGTCAGCTTCACATGCTGCAAATTAAAAGACGTTGGGGAATTCAGAAATACCTAGTTTAAAACTGTTGAAGAACTTGAACAATAAATGTTACGAGAATTTCAAAAATGTGAAATAAAAATATAATTACTTCAAAATAGTTATTTACGTAACCAGTTATGAAAAGACTAATTTTATTTGACGAATATAATATTTGCCAAAACGAGCGAACGAAGTGAGCGAGTTTTGCAAATTATATGAGTCAAATAAAATTAGCCTTTTCATAACGTGTTAAGTACAAAATTTTATCTAACCCCGCTTTAAAATAAAAAAGAATTATGTTACTCCAAATAATGTAACATCCCTTGTAGCCGTACAAATAAATTCAACTTCATCGCTTTACCTTGGCGTTGCTATGGATACTATAAATAACTATTGTCAGTGATGGGTTTTTTTATTTCAAATTCTGCCAAAAATGGATGATTCTGATGTAGATATGCCTTCTGATATAGAAGAATCAGCGAATTTGGCAATAGATTCAATAATACCCTGTAATAAATTCTTACTTTTGTTTTTGCTTTTAAATATTCAGTTACGTAAAAGTTCATTACATAACTAGTTATGTAATGAAAGTTCATTACATAACTAGTTATGTAATGAACTGACAGTTATGAAAAATATGAGGTTTCGTAATGTCAAAAATGCATTTAAAATGTGACATTTCATAGCGGGGTTAGATAAAATTTTAGGTATAACAAAATAACACATATCTGTCAAAAGTGTATTTATTATTAGTACATTACCTGCCGCTTTTGCAGTAAATGCGACGTTTTCGGTCTTGATGTTGTCACTTGGTTTAGTAAACCAAAGAGTTGTCAGGGTTTTGGTGAGTATAAACTTTATAAATATTTAAAATTCGCTCCTTGCCTTCAATTGAAAAACAGGACCTATGGCTGACAGCTGGCAACTTTTTGACGGAGAAAGAAATACTTGCTTATCCAAAATCAGTTAATACTTACAGTTATTCGTATTTTTCCTAATGTATTCACAAAATTCAATGAACTAATCAATGCAAGTACCTATTGAAAAATTCTATATTATAAACTGAATGGGCATAACAGTAAATGCAGTGACAACGTCAAAATGACAGATCGGTTTTGTTCAGTCAAGTTATTTATCTAGGAGTAGAGCTGTGTAAAATCGGTCTGCCAATGGTAATTTTCTATTCAAATTTAGCGCTCATTTGTGGGAGGAGTTTTTACTGAATCTGTTCGTTAAACAGAATATAGATTCATACATTTGAACTAGCTGTGGCAACGCTGATTCGGGTTCGCCGCCGAACGCCTGATTTGGCAAGTATTTGGGGATTGGTTAGAAAAACACCTTAGGAGGGGGTGACGCGCCCGCAAAGCGTTTAAAAGGTACGTTAAGCCCGCTACACACACACAAGCAAGTTGTACAACTTGGCTTGTTTAAGCCAATTTGGAAACTATGCTTGTGCGTATGTAGCGCAAATCGCTGCTTGAGTTGAGACTGAAGTGAGGCATGAACGAAATCGGTGATGTTCGATTGTGTACAGTCTTTTTTATTGTAAGTTGGAGCGTGTGTATGCAAGTCTGATATAGTCGACGACTTAAACAGTGAACCAACGTGGTAATCCTTGTCTTTGGCAAGTGAAGTCAAAGGACTATAGCCATAAACAAAAAAAAAACAATATGCATATGACATTCTTGTCACTAAATTAAGAGAAGTTGAAACGAATGCGAATAAGGAAATTGTTGTAAAAAAATTAATTCCTTGAGAACGTGTTTTCGAAAAGAGCATGGCAAAGTAACTGCATCTGAGAAGTCTGCGGAGCGGGTGCTGATGATCTATATGTACCCACCCTCTGGTGCTATGATCGACTTCTGATTTTAACCAATCTTTTTCGTTCAACGGGACCGCTTTTTAGATTTCATTTTAAAACATAGTGCAACCGCTGTTGCAATTAAAATTTCTTCCGAGACGTCCATACTCATGCTCTCACCAGACTACCTTTCTTTCAGAAATCGCTAAATAAGTCTGTGTGTGTGGAGCGGTGTATGGACAACAGAATTTTTATCCAACTTGGCTTGATCAAGCCAAGTTGTACAACTTGCTTGTGTGTGTGTAGTAGGCTTTAGAGGCGCATTCGGATTACCGAAACTGAAATTATCCGGATTACAAAGTATGCAATGCAATCAAGGAACTATCCGGATTACCGAATAATCCGGACTATTAAGGATCCGGATTAATGAGTCTGTACTGTATGAACCTATTTACTAACGTACGTAATGTCTAAATTCACCTATTTCATTGTTTTGACACAACTTCTATCTTTAAGGAAAAAGCATGAGGATAAAATATAAAGCCACTCCTAGCTACTGTTTGATTCGAGTTTTCCCTAATATGTGTCTCGGCGCCATCAAGCTTGGCGCCGGTCCAGGAAAACTTATTTGCTCCACAAGCCCTTTTTAATTCCTTTGCAACTACTGTCGATGCAAGTACCACATTCTGTAGTCCCTTTTACTTTCTCAATTAACTGCCAATATGCAGGCGATTAAGATAGAACATTTCCTACGTATAAACGCAAAGAAACTTTATACAGTGTGTCCACGGATGGACTTAACTATACTTGTAAAAACTTTTATTTTCAGTTTTTCGAAAAAAAGTAATTCTTTATAGTTAGCTGCAAACACTTTTTTTCACACTTCTGGGGCACTAGCTAATTAGTTTCGTAAGTAAACTTGTATTAAAAGAAAATAATTAAGTGCCTTAAAAAGTAAAGGTGTCCGGTTTTTTTGTCCACCAGTGTAATTACAAATATTTACAATTATTATTAAAGATTAGGTACATTAATTAACAACGACTTAACACTAACGAGCAAACACAATTTAACAATCTAACTATCTTTACAACTCGTGTGAAGTCAATTCAATCTCGCATTAGACTCTTTCGGACACTCCTCGTAATCGAATTAAGACATTTTTACAAAGACTAACTCCTTTGCGGAAGAGTGTCAGTGTATATGTTACGGGCATAGTGAGTAATCGGGCAATGTTAACAATGCCCGGGCAACGTAGACCAGACCTTACCGGACCTGACCAGACCGGACAGCGGGCATTGTGCACATTGTCCGGGCATTGTTAGCATTGCCCTACTTTCTCACTTTGCCCGTAACATATATACTACGAAAGATTATTCCAAATGCATCTCGATTCTCGACACATCTGGGACCGAGTCTGGAACGTTCGATGATTCACTTGTTTACAACATAAAATCCATGTGACTCATTTGAACCGGTTCAATTCTGCGGTTCGCCATCTGTGAACTGAATTGAAGGGTCAGATCGTGAAAATTTAACGAGTTACCCATGATTAATTGACAGCTGTCCGAAATTGTCATGGCGCGATCGCGCATGCGCCTCAGCATTATTTTATAATGAAAAGCCCTATTTTATTCGACTTCACATAAATTTTAATAAGTGAAATGTCCTACATTTTACAAGAAAATGATATGTTAATTTTCGGAATTACAAGGATCATCACATTCTTCGCAACTATCCTCGAAGTCGTCACAGGAATGGCAAGCTTCTAATTCATCATCATCCTGAGTTGCGGAGGAATCCTCTAATGGATCGTTTTCTTCATTATCCGAAACTAACAATAAGGCAAAGGAGTTTGCAATCGTATCGGCGTTCTTAGATACGAAACATCCAGCAATCGCTCCAGTTAAAAATGTTCCGAGATCTACTATACGGTTCATGTTTGATTTTACTAAAGTCATCTAGAAAGACGTAAAATGAGCTAGCATTGTTTAAATAGGTACTTACGTAAGTATTTTACGAACGAAAATTTGCTAATTATTGTTTATCCAGTTTGAGGATATAGCTTGTCCAATTTAATTTTAAATATTTCGAAATTACAATCTATTGGTATTAAAGGTATTAAACGAACCTCGATGAATATTTCAAAAACACATTCATTAATTTTCAAAATGTCAAACTAGAGTGTCGTAAAAAATGCAACTTTTAGCCTACTTTGTTCACAGGATGTATGGTAGAACTATTATACAGGTTACAGTGGAAAATGCAAAATTTTGGAGCAAGAAAAGAAAGTGTTATATTTGAGAAAAAACGTGAAAAATTAATACCTTCTTATGTTCTATTATAATTTCGGTTTGCAGCCCTGGCCTCTATGTGTTATTATTATTATTGTTATTATTTCCAGTGTCCTTTTTTTCCTTGAAAAATTATGGTCACCAAAGATTTAACTAAACTGACCTATATCGCTATATTATGTATATCCAACTGCGGTTCGTTCAGCCAGTATTCCGCCTCAAAATTCTTATTGAAGAGAGTTATTTTGCTTGTGATGCCTAGCATAATGCTTGAAAGGGGGCAGCAGCTCTTTCAATAATCATAGTGGCAGAGATCGTGAGGGTCGGTATGGCACTGTGATACACACTACTGCGATGTGGAAGGCAACGGGAAACCACCACATTATTCTATCCCTAGTACAGCGTACTTCGAATTTATGATGATGGCACCTTCTGGAGTAAAATATTCCGGAGGTAAAATAGTCCCACATTCGGATCTCCGGGCGGGGACTGCTTCGGGGGAGTCAGGGAGTCATCAGAAATGATAAGTGTAACATCTCACGAGTCGGAGCGTGGAATATTAGAAGCATGAAACAAGTAGGAAAGTTAGAGAATTTGAAAATTGAGATGGATAGGTTAGCATTAGACGTAGTAGGTATTAGTGAAGTGCGATGGCCAGAAGCCGGAGACTTTTGGAGCGGAGATTTTAGAGTAATATACACAGGATCTGTAGGAGGAAATTCGGGAGTAGGAATTGTTATGCGGAAAAAAGTAGGGCAGAGTGTAGAAAATTTCTTAGAGCAAAGTGACAGGGTAGTTATGGTTAGGTTAGATTCGAAAACCTGTAAAAACAGTAATAATACAGGTATGTATATATGCCCACTTCTAACTACAGTGATGAGGTCGTAGAGGCAGTTTATAGTGATATTGAACATGTGCTAGATTTTGTGAGAGGAAACGAAAATTTAATAATTATAGGAGATTTCAATGCAGTCGTAGGCACAGGGCGAGAGGGCGGAATAGTTGGTCCCTTTGGATTAGGCAATAGGAACGATAGGGGAGTTAGACTGATAGAGTTCTGCGATAAATATAACTTAACAGTCGCGAACACTCTATTTCACCATCATGTTAGGAGACGCTACACGTGGAAGATGCCAGGAGACCTAGGGAGATATCAAATAGATTACATTCTTGTTAGGCAAAGATTTAGAAATCAAGTTAGGGATTGTAGAAGTTATCCAGGAGCAGATATAGATAGTGATCACAATAAAGTCGTTATGAAGGCCAATCTTAAATTTAAGATTTTGAAAAAACGAAGCGGAAGAAGGTATCTTGACCCAGCGAAACTAAAAGATGATGATACGCGCGATAAGTTCGAGAAAAAGACAAACGAAGTACTAAAGGGCGCGGGCGAAAATATTGTTAGGGACATAGAGGAAGAATGGAATTGCATTAAAAATAGTTTAGTTTCCTCAGCTAGGGATATTTTGGGTCATAAACAGAATGAAAGTAGGAAACCCTGGATAACAAAACATATTGTGAGTCTAATAGAGGAAAGGCGAAAATATAAAAATAGGTTAGATGAAATAGGGAAACAAAGATATAAGGCGATCAAGTGGGAAATTATTCGGAAATGTAGGAAAGCGAAAGAGCAATGGATCGATAATAAGTGCAAAGAAGTCGAAAATAAGTTCGGAGTAGGAAAGACTGATGAAGCATATAAAATAATTAGGAGAAATTTTAGAGAAATTGGGTCTAGTACCAAAAGCATTAGGAATGAGGCAGAAGATATTCTAATCGAAAGCGGGGAGAAGGCAGATAGGTGGAAAGAATATTTAGGATACTTATATGCGAGACAGGAAGTGCAAGATATATTAGAAAGCGAAAGCAGTGTAGAGGGGGATAACCTAGGGAATCCTATAATGAGAGAAGAGTTTGAGCTAGCACTAAAAAGTTTAAGGAATAATAAAGCGCCAGGTATAGATGGCTTGCAGGCAGAAATCTTAAAGTGCGCAGGTCAAGAGGTAATAGATCGTTTATTTAAATTAGTTAGTCGCATATACCTGACAGGCGAGATTCCAGAGGATTACAAACGGAACATCATGGTAGCTTTGCCAAAAAGGAAAGGCGCGGATAGGTGCGAAAATTTCAGAACCATCAGTTTAACTTCCCATGCGTCAAAAATTTTAACTAGAATTGTGCAAAGAAGGATGGAGAAAAAGGCAGAAGAAATATTAGGAGAAGATCAGTTCGGATTTAGACGAAATAGAGGAACGCGCGAGGCCATCCTAGCTTTACGAGTAATTATAGAAAAACGATAGAAAAGAGAAAGAGCGTCTATATAGGATTTGTAGATTTAGAAAAGGCCTTCGACAACGTAAAATGGGGGAAGATGTTCGAAGTGCTGAGAAAGGTAGGGATGAAATATAGGGACAGAAGAATAATACATAATCTCTACGAAGAGCAAAAGGCAGTTATAGAATGTGAGCAGGAACGAAGGGAAGTAGATATCCGGAAGGGAGTGAGACAGGGATGTGCATTGTCACCTCTAGTTTTCAACTTATATATCGAAGATGCTATTAATATTGTTAAGGACAGAACAGCCTCAGGGATTAACGTACAGGGTCAAACTATTAACATGCTTAGATTTGCGGATGATATAGCAGTGTTAGCATCTAGCAAAGAAGAATTAGGAGCGGCTTTGAATGAAATGGAAGCAGTTTTGACACAGGGCTATGGCATGAAAGTCAATAAAAAGAAAACTAAAATTTTGGTATGTAGGGGATGTGAAAATAGAACTAAAGTTGACATACAAATAGGAAATGAGAAGATAGAGGAGGTCACGGATTTCTGCTATTTAGGAAGTAAAATAACTCAAGACGGTAGGAGCACTAAAGATATAAAACAAAGAATAGCGCAGGGCCGAGTTGCGTTTAACAGAAAGGAACAACTGTTATGTTCGAGAACGGTTAATATTGAGACTAGGAAGAGACTCTTAAAGTCGTATGTATGGAGTACGGCATTATACGGGTGCGAAACTTGGACAATAGGGGAAGCGAATCGAAAAAGAGTAGAAGCGTTTGAAATGTGGTGCTACAGGCGCATGATGCAGATACCGTGGATAGATAAGGTTAGCAATAGGGATGTATTAGAAAGAGTTGGGGAAAAGCGAAAGGTATGGAAGACAATAAAGAGTAGGAGAGATAGGATGGTAGGACACCTTCTAAGACACGAAGGAATAGTTCGCGACATACTAGAGTCAGAGATAGGAATAAAAAGAGGTAGGGGTAGGCCTAGATTAGACTACTGCTCTCAAATAGTTAGGGATGTAGGATGTTCTACTTTTAGGGAAATGCGTAGGTTAGCTCAGGATAGAAAAGAGTGGAAGTACGCATCCAACCAGTCTTCGGACTGAGAACCTTATGATGATGGATGATATTTGGTATGACATTCCACAAAGGTTTAAGTCATCTTTTGAGATGAAATTGGTTATTATCAATAGACTACCACTATAATATGAAACGGGCGTCGCTACTCAGATCTGACAGAAACTCTTTCATGGCAAGGCCGATGACCTTTATTTTTTTCAGAAAAATAAATTATATTGTAAGCTTTTTAACCCCCGACAAAAAAGAGGGGTGTTATAAGTTTGACGTGTCTGTGTGTTTGTGTGTGTATGTCTGTGGCATCGTAGCTCCTAAACGAATGGACCGATTTTGATGCGGTTTTTTTTTTTGTTTGAAAGCTGACGTGATCGAGATGGTTCTTAGCTATAATTTATGAAGATCTGGTCAGGCGTTGTCGGGGGTTATTTAAAATTTTGAATTTTGTTATACTTGTTGATTTCTTTTTTAAAAAGTCATCAGCCTTGCCATTAAAGAGTTGATGTCTGATCTGTACTGTGTCTCCCAAAAATTCCTGTAATAGGTATGTCTAATTACACTATAATCAACGTTACTTTCATTATTTTGAGTTAAATTACATAAATTCTAAACAATAACCTGGGTTTCACCACTTTGGCACCAAAGTTGCTCAAATTTTGGGGCGAATATTTCCATGGAATGTTTCGATACCTGCAAAAACGAAAACAATGTCCAGATGCTTATTGAGGCTGAGAAACTTCATCTTGAAAGCCCCTTGCAATTTTTTTTTCCGCTTTGGTTCTATAGGAGACTTGGATAAATGTATTGCTGCAAATGTTTCTTCTCTGCGAAAATCTGAAGTGAAATAAACCGAGATATTTGACTTAGGCGGTTTTTGAAGCACACTGTTTTTATACCTGCTAGTGCCTAGTGGGTAAGATAATCAGGTTATTGGAATAGAAGATTTGTTCTCTAATTTTAAGTGTACTAGTATTTAGCGGGTCAAATAGTTGCTTGCGTTATTTAAAAGTTGCAGGATCGATCACCTTTCCGGCTCACGCTCACGTAAGCGATAAGAATACTATTTAGTTTAACAGGATCCCAGTAGGACTTGTGACTAATAAATAACTTCCTTAGAAAAGTTACTTCAACATACTTAACGGGAAATGCAGATAACTGATATTTTCCACTACTTTCTTCGAACCAATAATATACAGTTTTAATGTAAAATACTTCAGAGATTTATAGAACACATCAAAATAATGCGTGTTTGCTATATCATCAATTAATCAAATAATGTCCATCGTTTTTGAGATAAATGGTATTTAAGTTTCGCTTTTCAAAAGGAGTGAACAACCCCAGCAACTGCGCCGCTGGATTAACGTTACGAATATTGACTGCAACCATAAATCGATTTCATTTTAAGAAAACCACTTACAAAATTTGAAATCAGTAACTTTCATATACCTATTTCGAGTTATTAAATGAAAATATTTTGAAAAGGGAAACTTAAATATACCTATTTTGTACCTCAAAAATTAAGGATTTTTGGTTAAGTGCCTAACTGTTGATATAGCAAACGTGCATTATTTTGACGTGTTCTAGATATTCCTGAAGTATTTTACTTTAAAACTAACCTTGTGTACAGAGAGTCTAGAATATGCGGAGATAGCCTAACCACCAACTCCTGAATCAAAAATTTCAAACAAGTTTCGTTAATTTGGAATAAAATTGGTTATTATCAGTAGACCACTACTGTATGAAACATGGGTGCCATGAGTCGTGACCCAGATCAGAGATAAACTCTTTAAAATATTGGCCAAATCGATTCAAGCGTTCTGTTGTTATAAGTAACATATTTTTTTAACAAAACTTTGAAGGAAAATATGTACATACTTAGCGAAAAGCATTTGGATATACCTAGGTAAGTTTGGTTAAATCGCCTTATTACGTCCGCACATTTTCCTATTAAAAATTCACGCCGGGTACGAGACCTATTTTCTGTAGAATTTAACAATAGAGCTAATCCATCCGTAGTTTAGAATGGGGGGTTGTTTGAGTATTTATTATGAATTTTTTATATTTGTTTACCTTTAATTGTCAAATTTTCTGGGCTATTTTAATTTGTAACATTAGTAACATTTGTAATTTTGTAAGAATAATTTGGGTGTGATTTTATCGGTCACCAATTTATTCCGTTTTTAGCTACCAAATAATTAGATTTGTTCTCAGAAAGATAAATCTGCCACCATTCACCAACTACTTGTTAATGCAAAACTATATATTTGAAAACGTTATCTGTAAATTTTCGCACCGTCACCAGAAAACAATAATTAGTTATCAAATAACAAAAATTGTGTTTAGAACTTTAGTTTTCTCCGCAAATTCTTATCACATGTACAGGGTTACAACTAATTCAAGGGCCACTATGGGAATATTTGAAACCGTAACCGTAATACATACAAGGTTGACCAAATGAGATAAAAGTTGCGTAATTGGGGACATCTCAACACACATTTACAGATCTCGAAAATATTTCATGGATCACTAGTCATAAAAGGAAATGTAAAATTTGCCGATTTCTTTAATCTTAAATATCTTTTTGCTATTAGAGATAATGATGTGAAATTTGGTACCGTTGCATAAGCAAATATTCTGCATCTAATAGTTTCTACAGGGTGATAGTCAACTTTTGTTTTCCTTATGGGCGCCACATTGATTTTTTATCGCATTAAATAGACAGAAAAAATCTGAATGCAATGATATCAAACACATAAAAACTTTGAAGAAAAAATGCATTTTAATAGATAAAATGCTATTTTTCATTTTTTCAGCTTTGCTTTGGAATTTTCACACTTACAAAAACATTATAAAAGCTTTGACGAAAAATGCATTTTAGTGGATAAAATGTTATTTTTCATTTTTTCAACTTGGCCTTGGAATTTTGACACTTGCACTGCTTTTTGTTATTAGTTGACATCTCTTACGATAAAAATGGTTTTTTGCAAACAAAATTTTTATTTGCATCACTGTAATTCTTTTTATTAATATTGTAAACTATAAATATATAAACAAGTAACGATAACCCGAATAACACCAATAACAAAAAACCAACCGAAGCTAAAAATGTTCAAAATGCAGTCCGTTATTTGCTGTAAATTTTATTACCTACTCTATTTACAATATCACGAGTCTCTAGACGGATCATTTCTGGCGATACTGAACAATACTTGCATCCAAATCGGTTACATTTTCATATGAGAGGGTGTAGACTATGTTTTTAGCAGAAATCTTTCTTTTCTTTAAGTGGACATTTTACCATTTTGAAACAAAAACAATAGAACTGCACTCAAATTACTACTGCAATAATACAAAATTAATGCCAACTAATAACAGAAAGCAGTGTACGAGTCAAAAATCCAAAGTCAAGTTGAAAAAATGAAAAGTAACATTTCATTTATTAAAACGCATTTTTTTTCAAAGTTTTTATAATGTGTTTGGTATCATAGTATTCAGATTTTTTCTGTCTATTTAATGCGATAAAAACCAATATGGCGCCCATAAGGAAAACAAAAGGTGACTATCACCCTGTAGAAACTAGTAGGCTTAGGAAGATTATATGACCACTATTAGATGCAGAATATTTGCTTATGCAACGGTACCAAATTTCAGATCACTATCTCTAATAGCAAAACAGATATTTAAGATTGAAGAAATCGGCAAATTTTACATTTCCTTTTATATGTATCTAGTGATCCATGAAATATTTTCGAAATCTTTAAATGTGTGTGAGCTGTGAGATGTCCCCATAATTACGCAACTTTTATCCCATTTGACCAACCTTGTATGTATTACTGTTTCAAATATTCCCATAGTGGCCCTTGAATTAGTTGTAACCCTGTATATGTATATGTAAATTCATGACAATCCCCCTAAAATGTAATTAGTTATAATACAATTTGTGTTTAGAAATAGATTTATTCTCACGCTGTTATCGTTAAAACATAAAAACATAAAAAATAAAAACATAACATTTTCTGATTTTACTATTTGGTAGAAATTCATGATGAATTGAAGAATTACTACGCGTACTACCAATATAACGATTTATTATTATAACTTGACCGGTTTCAGAATTCACAATGATTCCATCATCAGAAATGTATAAATAAAATTATTGTAAACAAATTATTATGACATAATAATAATTTGTTTACAATAATTTTATTTTTCTACACCTATTTAATTATATGACAATTATTCGGATTTTCTTCGTGAAATATCGTACCCATAATTCACTGTAGTGAATTATGAAATCATAATTCACTTTATTCGTCCAATCAGAAATATACTTTCAATAATCACCGTTTCCCTGATCCAATGGTATCTTATATCGACCGCGATCAACTCTTGCTAGAGCTGACAATCGACGCGGATGACAGCCAAGTATCGCCATATTATTGTTTACGTTTTCCAACGTATGCACTTCGTTCGAGTAGGTACCAATTAATCCGTACAAACTAACAATTCCAGCACTAAAACTGACAGAATTTACCAATGGAAGGGACGACTCCAAATTTATATATTACTAACTGCACAAATTTCAATATATAATCCTAGTAAGTAGTTCATTTATTGAAAAATAAAAATTAATGTATTATGGTAGTGTTCCATTAAAGTTATCAAATTTGAGTTTAATTTATTTGTTTAATAGGTGTAGAAAAAGTATAGTATTATATTCGCGATTATGACCATTATTCACACAGATGATTTGAGCCACTCGCCTTCGGCTCGTGGGCTCAAACATCATCTTCGTGAATAATGACTGTCATAATCGCTCATATAATAATATACTATTATACATTTCTGATGATGGAATCATTGTGAATTCTGAAACCGGTCAAGTTATAATAATAAATCGTTATATTGGTATATTGGTTATATTCTTCAATTCATTAAAAACATAACATTTGGATTCCAAATTTCAATATTTATTATATGTTAAATACTGAGATAAGTTAACTTATAAATTTTGTAGAACAGGTAGGTATTACCAACTAAAAGTGTTCTGAAACCATAATTTGGATATCGTTTTTAATTTTCGAGAAAAAAAATAATGTTGATTTTTATCGTTTTTCGAAAACTCTCTCCAATTATTTTTGTACTAAGCAGCCTAAAACTGTTACGATTGACTCATATGGAACTTTTTCCAAGGAATTCAGTGGCGTACGTAGTTTTTTTCTAGGGAGCATATTTTTTGAGTTAGGACATAAAGTTAAATTTTTTTAATGGAAATCATAGTAGGCTTTGGTCTAGTTCGAAAGGTCTTTTTTTAAGCTATCAAAGTATATATACTTTTATATTGTTATTTCAAAAAACGGCAACGATTTTGGTACTTTTTAAGTTTTAACTTTAGAAAATATAAGATAGGTAGGTACATCCAAGATACCTGTGATTTTATGTTAACAACTGAATAATTATCTGTTGACATACATTAGAAAAAGTTGCATGCAGCTAGTTTTATTAATATTATATACATAATGGCACTTCAAAATTATCAAAATTTCGAAAAATACGACATAATTGCTGTTTTCAATGAATGTCGTGAGAATGTAAATTAATCAATGGATCTACATATATCTCAACAGGTACACAAAAAATTCCTAGATAGGTACCCATTTCCAGTATAATACCTATCCATCGATTTATTAAATTTAGATACCCAGAAAGAAGACAACCAAGCAAAATGATGTTTTCGAGATTAAAATCAAATTTAATTCACTATGGCCCGGTTTTTCAAAGAATCCAACACCGGATTCAGTCTGACACCGGCTTCGTTGCTATGATACCGGCTTTCTGATTGGTTGTAGCATAGCAACAAAGCCGGTGTCAGACTTAATCCGGTGTTGGATTCTTTGAAAAACTGGGCCATGGGTCATTCAATAAACCTAGAAACAAAATTTATAATAAAGAAAATAGGGAAGAAATAAATGTTTTATCGTTGGTTGAGGCGACACCAAAAACTTCTTGTCGCGAAATCGAATCACAAGTTGGTGTTTCCAAAAGTACAATAAATATTAAAAAATGCAAATTAATATAGGCCATATAAAATTCAAATTATTCACCATCTCTTCCCGGGAGATCAAGAAAGAAGGCTCAATTTTTGTAGGTGGTACTTAAATAAAATTCAAGAAAATCCAGAATTTGGACGGTCCGTCATTTGGACAGATGAAACTCACATAAGCCGCGTAGGATTATTTAACAGACATAATGTGCGTCACTGGTCTGATACAAATCAGCACCAAACTTTTGAACGTCAGAGGCAAGGACGTTTTGGATTTAACATTTCGTGTTTTATTTTAGGTGGTCAACTAGCATACCAAATTTTTGATGGAAACTTAACGGGATTGAGATACAATAATTTATTGAATATTAACGCAGAGGCGATAATGGAAAAAGGAAAATGTTCCGTTAATAAACATAAACAGGGTATATTTCCAACAAGATGGTGCCCCTGCACACAATTCTGCAATAGTTAGAAATTATTTAGAAAACCATTTTCCGGTTAGATAGTTGGGTACAAATGGACCTATATTGTGGCCTGCAAGATCACCGGTTCTGAGTATATCAGACTTTTTTTGGGCATTTTTAAAAGAAAAAATATACATACGAAGATATAACAATCAAGCCGAGCTAGCAGAGGCAACACATGCAGTTTTCCGATATTTGCAAGCCCATCCTATTTTTTTAATTAATGCCATCAATCTATTAACTAAAAGATGTAGATTATGTGTTAAAAGACATGGCAATCAATTTGAGCAGTTCCTATAATTTTGCTGTTTGTTGTTTGATGTTTTTCTTGTTTTTGTTTGTTTTGCCGTTTTGCTGTTTTTCTGTTTTCCTGTTTTTGTTACTTTTATGTCAGTTGTTATTAAAAGTTGCTAATATAAAATCACAGGTATCTTGGATGTATGTACCTATCTTATATTTTCTAAAGGTAAAACTTAAAAAGTACCAAAATCGTTGCCGTTTTTTTAAATAACAATATAAAAATATATATATTTTGATAGCGTGAAAAAAGGCCTTTCGAACTAGACCAAAGCCTACTATGATTTCCATTAAAAAAAAATTAACTTTGTCATAACTCAAAAAATACGCTCCCTAGAAAAAAACTACGTACGCCACTGAATTCCTTGGAAAAATTCTATATGAGTCAATCGTAACAGTTTTAGTCTGCTTAGTACAAAAAGAATTGGGGAGAGTTTTCGAAAAACGATAAAAATCAACATTATTTTTTTTCTCGAAAACTAAAAACGATATCCAAATTATGGTTTCAGCTTTCTATTATACTCAAAAAAGTAGCTCAGGTTCGCGAAAACCCTGAGGCTCTATCTCTGCTGCTTCTATGAGAAACCCCCAAATCACAACGAAAATAGGACATCTGTACAGTATTTACATTGATTAAACTGGTAGACCTATTCATGTAAGACATATCGAACATTTGAGATCGTTTCTGTTGAGGAATAACGATTAAAAGCTTGCAAATGATTTTTTCGAAAATAATCACAAATTTTCCATTCTTGAAGAAACTAGTTTACTGAACTTATATGTATATTATAGTAGAAAAATGTTATCAGTTAGATATTTTAAAATCTAACAGAAATTTGTAACCATGAACATGATAAAACTATAACTTATTTTATCTACGCCAGTCAGTTAAGAACTTCTTAACGCACTGATTTTGGGTGCGTTAAGGAGTTTATTACCGCAGTCGTTTTTCTTATCGCACTGCTTTTCAACCAATCAAATTAAGTTGATGACAGTAGCATTAAGGACTCGCCACATAGGCCATGCCATGCCATGCTAAATTAAACTGAGCATGGCACAGCACAGAGGTGTCCACATAGGACATATTATGCTATGTAAATTTGGATAACCATAGTTATTTGTTTGAAAACTTATTTTTGTCAATTGGCAGCAGTCAATGTTCATAAATTAAATAATGGATGATGTTTATAAAGGGCTCGCCACATAGGCCATGCCATGCCATACTAAATTAAATTTAGCATGGCACAGCAAAGAGCTGTCCACATAGGACATGCCATGTAAATTTGGGTAACCATAGTTATTTGTTTGAAAACTTATTTTTGTCAATTGGCAGCTGTCAATATTCATAAATTTAAATAATGGATGATGTTCATAACGTTGCTTTGGGGTTCATTTCACTCCAATTACTATTATTATTTCCATGGAAACGTATCCATAGAAACAGCATAGAAGTCGAGTTCGTTGCTATGTAAATTACTGTAAACATGAACAATGTGGACACTTCCATTTGAATTCCATTGTCTCTACTTCTGTTTTACAATGGCATAGCATAGCATGGCCTATGTGGCGAGGCCTTAACGCTGCTTTGGGGTTCATTTTACTCCAATTACTATTATTATTTCCATAGAAACGTATCCATAGAAACAGCATAGAAGTCGACTTCGTCGCTATGTAAATTTCTTTAAACATGGAAAATGGGGACACTTCCATTTGAATTCCATTGTCTCTACTTCTGTGTTTTACATTGACATAGCATAGCATGCAGTGGCGGCTCCTGACTTTAGAACTTGGCAGTGCTCTAGAATGAAATCACCGCTCAGGGGTTGGGGGGGGGTCTGGCGGTATCTCCCCCGTAGTTTTTTTAAATGAAGTGCTTTAGAAGCCATTTTCACACATTTTCAACCAAGAAATTTTACTCACCGCAATATTTAACGAAAAATTCAAATCCAAAAGGTTAAACTTTCGCACACAACTTTTACCGTGACCTTTCGAAAAGCATTCGATACTTCGTACAGGCTTTGGACGTCTATTTCATTTTATTTCAAGTTTTTCGCCAAAAGTCTATATTTAGATAAAATATTCATTTTTAACTGAATGGAGTAAGTATTACAACACAATAATAATTTTGAAAATTGCAAAAATCAGGCGACCACTTTGTTAAAGTTCACTTCACAATGTTTAAGTCTTGACTTTAACCAACGTATTGGAAATTTCAATATTTAAAAATAAACACGATAACGCAGCTAATTACTCACGTTATAAGCAAAGCAACGAGCTATCTCAGACCTATGGTAAACAAGAACAATAAACACTGCCGCAGAAGAACTCCCGCGTCCCATACTTCGCCCAACAGTAAGTGTGTGCTCAAACAGTGCTCCCAGACGAGCTATAATTCTTCCACCTAAAAGCACATACGACG
The DNA here is from genome assembly GCA_963966045.1 of Xestobium rufovillosum. NCBI lineage: Eukaryota > Metazoa > Arthropoda > Insecta > Coleoptera > Ptinidae > Xestobium > Xestobium rufovillosum. Next base: position 15,265,944 of record OZ014498.1, read on the forward strand.
AAATTTTCCCGAGTCGCGCCGATCTCGCTCCCATATCGAATATGCATTTGCCTTGGTGTGCCACACCTCAGTACTCGGACGGCTGGTTGCGTGTGTGGTAGGCATTTTGAAAGACGACGCGGAATACTTAGAGCGCGTACTATTTATTATCTCGCATAATAATTAATATATATTGCGGCAGAGATTCAAAAAACTTTAAACTTATTAGTTTATAATTATAAGGTTTGAAGCTTTTATCAAAAAAGATTAAAACCATATTTTTGTAGGCAGTGCGCGCGCACGAGCGCACTTATTAAGGAGCCGCCGCTGTAAAAGCATGGCCTATGTGGCGAGGCCCTTAAATATATTAATATGCCAATTTTTACAACCGCCATCTCGATGTGGCGCCATGTAGTCTCAATGTTCTGATTTTCTCTATAAGTCATGAGAAATGTTAAATTATAATTACCGTTTATTTTCACTTTTTAGGGGCGTAGGTAAAAATTTGTACGATATACGCGTGGTGATAACGCTTTATTAACGTAGGTACTTTTACGATTGCGTACGTTAATAAAGCTAATATCCCACTTATATCGTAAATAACTATAACGAACAAATTGATTTGATACAATCTAATCTGTTTAAATTATTGTAAATTATTTAAGTACGTTTCCTATGATGTCAGTATCAGTACCTACTAATGTCAAAGTCACTGATAATTTCTTTGTTGGAGTCTTTCTGGATTCAATGCCATGGATTTTTGAGACTGTTTCTAATTACATATTTGTATTTTTCAAGACTAGAAACAAATTCTTCTGAAGAAAGGAAGCAATTTTCCGAAAATGCATTAAAGAAAGTGACATTATAGTCCAAGAGCTAGCAACGGATTTCGTTACACCATAGAGAATAAGGCTAGAACTTCAACTACGAGTCCCTTGCAACGTAGTAACAAGAGAATCAGAAGTCTGGCAACCGTCCGAGGGTGGCTTTCCCGCCTCTAGCATTTTTAAGGGCGAGAAAAAAAATTAAAATTACACTATTATAATCATAATGGCACTTCGCAATATTAAAGTTAATACTATTTTAAATCAATTAAAAAAATGCCAGACGAGTGGGTGGGTGGAAAGTGAGCGCCAGAGGGGGTTAAAGGGGCGAATCAAATTGCACTCAAACACAACTGTGCATCTCCAAAATCCCAAACAAACTGTCATCACATAATATAACGTTTCCATGGTGACCCATGACCAGGGAATGATAATGTGGTCGACTAGATTCTGTACGCTGGGCCCTTGCATAGAACCTCTCACTTTTATCCCCCTCTGGCACCCACTTTCCACCCACTCACTCGTCTGGCATTTTTTTTATTGATTTAAAATAGTATTAACTTTAATATTGCGAAGTGCCATAATGATTATAATAGTGTAATTTTAAATTTTTTTCTCGCCCTTAAAAATGCTAGAGGCGCGAAAGCCACCCTCGGACGGCTTCCAGACTTCTGATTCCCTTGTTACTACGTTGCAAGGGATTCGTCGTTGAAGTTCTAGTCTGATTAAAAATAACGTAACGAAAGCGTTGCTGGCTCTTGGACTATTATGTTTTATGTTCATATTATTGGCACAAAGCATAATAGCATAAAAGCTAAATACTTTCTATTTCTATAGATACCAAGATACACTTTAATATCGCTGAAAACATGCGTGCGACAAGAAAATATTTTCCGTCCTAGTTTGAAGCACGCAAAAATGAATTTTGCATCTATTTTAAGATAAAAAGTCAAATCTGACATTAACTGGGTAACCTTGATTTCACAAGTTTCCGAGTTGTCAGTGTTAGTTCTCAAATTAGATACCAGAAAATTAAATCTTTTAGGAGTGAGCATCGAGTAGGCAATTTAAAATATGTACGTGTAGTTTCTTTAGTCAAGTAGCTGTTAAAGTAAATTATTATTAAGTAACAGAAATTCCTTGGTAAAACTTGAATAGCGACAATAGGACTTTTCATTATAAAAAAAAATGCTGAGGCGCATGCGCAAACGCGCCATGACAATTTCGGACGAATGTCAAAGTCTTGTATCAATATCCCCTAGAGGGGTAGGCGGTATTGCTTGTTTGATAGTGTTTATTAATTCTTTGGTAAAATTTTACTGCAAACGTGCAAAATTAGTAATAGTTCGTAACTAAAACAGTATGGAGCATCCAAGCATTGTGCTTTTGGTGACTGCCAAGGTGATAGCAGTGCGGGAAGGCCAAGTTATCGCTTGGGATTACGGTTTTATCCATTTCCTAAACCCTGCCTAATACTGGGAAAAATCGAAGATAATAACTAGGTTGGTGACCATGTGAGGAAGTGAGGATTAGTTCCACCTATATAAATGATGTTGCTTGGATAAAAATGTATACTTCTCTACAGATTTTGTTTTAAAGCTTTTTATTTTTTCTTTTATTCCTTTAAATCTTTCTTTTTTAACTTTTGTACCCTTGTTATAGAGGCAAGATTCGAAATGGAAAAGTTTATTGAACGTTTCCAGGTTTTATGTCATTATTTGTTAGGTCTTTAAAATAAGAATTACTTGTAGTTACATACATACATTTCAGAAAAATACGCACCTGTACCTATATTAGATCCTTTATCTCAGTTTTCTTTTAAAAAAATGATTAATTTTCAGGGCTATATTAAAAACCTACATTATTGAAGTATCTTGGTTAACATTACCGTATTTCAAGCAAGAGCCAGGAGCCAGGCACGCCTTCGGGATTCAGCCTCACAATTTTACGAGAGATATCACTTGGAACTAACATTTGTAATAATTTTCCGTCTTTCAAACACCCTCCTTATTTGGTATTCTACTATTTACTTACGAATATTCCACAGGAAGTTTATAACGCCTGACAGCTGACAGTGACACTCGTCCGAAAATCTAAGAACAGCTGATTGTCAGCACATGCGCACTAACGAACACAGAACGAAATGAAAAGGTCTATTGATAAGTTTACTCGTGTACGGAAAATAAAAATTCAAATGACAAGGTAATTTGACGTTTAAATTTCATGCAATTTAATTGGCGGGCTACGCCAAAAAATCATTTTGACTTTTTGTCAAAAGAGAGATGACGTTAACACGACAAAATTAGGTAGAAAAAGAGGGAAAGAAAAAGGAACGTCTTTTTTGTTATAAATGAAGTACATTTGCCGAATACAAGGGATCTTAATTGGTGTCTATTAGTATAGAATGTCTGGTAAAAACTCACTTATGTTCATAGACTACTAGTCCGAGAGCTAGCAACGGATTTCGTTACACCATAGAGAATAAGACTAGAACTTCAACGACGAGTCCCTTGCAACATAGTAACAAGAGAATCAGAAGTCTGGCAACCGTCCGAGGGTGGCTTTCGCGCCTCTAGCATCTTAAAGGGTGAGAAAAAAAATTAAAATTACACTATTTTAATCATTATGGCACTTTGCAATATTAAAGGTAATACTATTTTAAATCAATAAAGAAAAATGCCAGACGAGTGGGTGGGTGGAAAGTGGGCGCCAGAGCGGGTTAAAGGCAGGCGCGGATCCAGAGGGGGGGCCATGGGGGCCATGCCCCCCCCCCCTTGAGAAATGTGTCTTTACTCTTTATATTGATTTCGAATAGGTAAAACAAATAATTGTATACCTATTCTTTATGTATCTAACTTATCATAGTTATTTATTCCAAATTTTAATAAACGGAAACAGATAAACTTAATTTTGGCTATCAAATATACGTTCGACCGTGCTTCATTGTTCGCCTTCGGAATGCCCGAGACCGGTAAAAATTTGCCTTGCAACTGAGTTAAGCTAGGGACACATTTCTCTGACGTGTTGTGTTGTGTTGTGACGCAACGTTGTATGGATCATACAGCATAAATCGCATGTAATTAAACGGGGCGCGTGCACATTGCTCTGACGCTACGCGCTGTGTTGTGTTGTGTTGTGACGCAACGCGATCCCTTCTTTCCAGATTTTCGTTGCATCGCGACACAACACATCAGAGCGTCAGAGAAGTGTGCACGGGTCATTTCGCTTAAAAAATATGGATGAAGCTGTCTTAATTGAAAAAGTTACAAATTACGAATGTTTATTCAAGGTGAATTCGAAGAATTACCGCAATGTGTGTATGCGGCAACAGACGTGGGAGGAGATAGGCAGGGAAATGAATTCTACAGGTAAAACAACAGAATTTTCACTTCACTTGTACTTACATACAGTGTGGAAAAAAGTATAGAAACAGTTCTATAAAAAGTTCCCGGTTAATCGGGGACGAAAACGCTCGGTGTGTACACACTGGAGCTTTTGAGAAATGGGGTAGCACCAGTTTATCAAACGTTGCGTCACAACACGACAGAAACATGTGTACACGGCGAGTCACACCACAACACAACACGACACGACACAACACAACACATCAGAGAAATGTGTTCCCAGCTTTACCGAGTTAGGCATGTACTTTTATTATCGGCGATCGTAAAATCGGCAAGAAAAGAAAGGGAGAAAAGTAAGGGACAGTTTTACTTGGTGACGTTTATTGATAAATCAACGACTAGAGAATGAAAATGAAATCTTAACTTGTGAATGAGTCCAATAATTCCTTTGTTAAAAAGTATTCAAACAACAAAACCAGATGCATAGTAGTTGACCTGTTCTTTTTCGAGGGTTGCGTTTATTAGAGTGCAGGCCAAGAAGTATCCGATCATTTTTAAGAATTCCTTGGCAACTTTGGATTGTAAAGCAAGTTTCTCTCATTTAATGTACAACAGATGTGCCCTTTTTAGCAATTCCGTTACAAATTCTGTAAAGTATTGCTTGGGACAAGGGCAAGTCGGCCTTCAAAAACTTCTTAACAGGTCTATGCACCATAAACTAATTACGTGGTTTTCATATTATTAGCTACTATACAGTGTGTAAATAAAGTCTAGAATATTGAATGTAAAATAAAAAGGATAATTTTTCTGAAACTGAACCAAAATACACTGATTTCCTTAAATTTCAATCAGTTCTTTTTGTGCGGTTTTGATAAATTATGTCGTTTTGAATCCGAATATTGTGGCACTGTGACTTCGAACTTGATAGTTAGGTAAAAAAAATATATTTTTGGTGCTTTTGGTTACTTCGGTCCCAATGTTTAAAAAGTATAGTGAGGCCCAACAAAAGTGTGAGTTAATAGAAGGAAGAGGGGCGCAAGATGCAGCTATATGTGTTTTTGTTCTGTCCGGCAATCCAGTAAGTATGCAGTTTCAGGAGGTATTGTTTTTGCACGTATTTATAACAGCAGGCAGCTTGTGCTTTGTGATTGTGCTTGAAGTACCCACATAGCTAATAAAATATTATTTACAATTAAAACTCAATAGGTACTAACAATTAGTTCTGTGAAGTGTCAGTATGAGGTATAACAATAACTATGAAGCGAAAAGTCATACCCCAATTATGTACATCTTTTTTAAACACGTTCTACCTGCATCGGTTTCAAATAGTTTTGCAATTTCCTCATCAAGTTCCACGAGTAGTACGAGCACCAGTACCTACTACTACAGCTTTAACTTCAACGTTATAAATGTATAATGTTCGGCAATGAACGGGTTGGGGACAGTGTAACACATAATATCTCGAAAATCGATTTTAGAAATCTAAAAATGACGTTTTAAATTTCATGAAGTGGTGCACATTTACTATTACAAAAAAGGTTAACACTTAAAATATCATTTTCAGATTTCTAAAATCTTCGTCAATTGCCAAGATTCCTTACTGAGCATCCTGTATATATAACTTTTTATGAAAAAACTTTTTTGAGTTACTACGACATACATATTATATATGAATTACTTATTTAAATTTTCTTGTGTTTACACTATTACTTTATTAGCATCACTTCTGATATTTTTGCATAATAAAAATATACTTGTGTAATGTATTTTATAACACCGATAAATTATTAATGTTGTTATTATTATTAATGTTATTATTGTTTATGTTATTATAATTATTATTATTAAATGTTTTAATGGGATGTTTTTTTCTCTAATTTTTCTCAAAATATTTTGTATGGCCCCCTGCTTAAATTGTGCCTGGATCCGCGCCTGGTTAAAGGGGCTCACAAATTGCACTATGCAAGGGCCCAGCGCACGGAATCTAGTCGACCACACATTATCACTCTCCCTGGTCATGGGTCACCATGGAAACGTTATATTATGTGATGACAGTTTGTTTGCGATTTTGGAGATGCACAGATGTGTTTGAGTGCAATTTGATTCGCCCCTTTAACCACCTTTGGCGCCCACTTTCCACCCACCCACTCGTCTGGCATTTTTTTTATTGATTTAATATAGTATTAACTTTAATATTGCGAAGTGCCATAATGATTATAATAGTGTAATTTTAATTTTTTTCTCACCCTTAAAAATGCTAGAGACCCGAAAGCCACCCTCAGGCGGTTGCCAGACTTCTGATTCCCTTGTTACTACCTTGCAAGGGATTCGTCATTGAAGTTCTAGGCTGATTAAAAATAACGTAACGAAAGCGTTGCTGGCTCTTGGACTATACCAAAAACTGAACTGGGATTGTTACCAACTTTTTGAAATTTAGCACGGAGTAAAAAAAATTGATGGATAGAACTCCGGACGGAAATGCGTACTGAGCCACCTAACAGGACAATCATAGTAAAAATTATGTTTTGGAGTTAGAGTTATGCGGAGATGAAGTTCCTATCGGTCAAAGAAAATGTGTCCGTTTGGATTTCAACATAAATATAAAGTTACCTCTACATATACCTATTATGCAATAAAGTTTTTTTGTATCTGCCCAAATAACCTATGACCAATGACAGCAAGTTTTATAAACTTTAATTATAACATATTGGCCTACTTTTCAATAAATTGTTAAAACTAACTTTTACTATTTATTTCACCCACTTACAAATAATCCAATACGACGTAGCTACATGCCCACTTCCATTTTTCAATTGTTGTTCGTAATAGCCGCGTTTTTCGTTTGGTTTTCAAATTATTTCAGAAATATTCCCTAAGTTTAAGCGAAATTGAAATATAATTATTTAAGAAGCTATGTATAGGTATAATATGCTAAAAACTTACAGTAGGTTGCTTTCTTCAATCTGTCAATAGTATCCTGCTTCAATTTAGAGTTCTTCTTGCCCATCGTGAAATTGGTAGAAAAATGTAAGGGAAGAATTCATTGGGTTACATATCACAAAAGGGTTCACGCACGAATCCTTGATTTCTTTGCAATGATCTGGACAGCAGACAGGGTTGGTATTTTTCAAACGCTTGCGCTGTGACGACGGAAATACAAGGCGCAATACGTACGACACACAATCTTTATTGCAGAAGTGGCTGTCTTACTTTAAATTGCCAAAAACATAGTCAAATAAAAGGTTTTTAGTTGTGATAATGAATCAGCAAAAAGCTATATTACTAAAAGGACCGAACAATAAGTCCTAAATTTACAAATATAACCGCTCCGCCCAAAATCTAGTGCTTGGTGCCTACACCCCTGCAAGAATCAAATGATATTTCTAGTCTGCTTCTTTTTATGCCTACCTACCCACAGAGCGGTAGTTTGCCAAAATCCAGCTAGATACAAAACCACAAGAAAATTGAAAACACTCCTTCGTATTTATATAGCACCTATCATGTACTTCTTGGACTTTCATGAATCCGAACAAAAAATGAGTCTCCTTTGATTTTCAACTTATGGCCGAAAAGGCTTTGTTTTTAAATTTCGACTATGACTTTTTCTTTTTTAAAAAACGGGACATGTACAAATGTGGAAAGAATATTTAGGAAACTTATATGCGGGACAGGAAGTGCAAGATATATTAGAAAGCGAAAGCAGTGTAGAGGGGGATAACCTAGGGAGTCCTATAATGGGAGAAGAGTTTGAGATAGCACTAAAAAGTTTAAGGAATAATAAAGCACCAGGTATAGATGGCTTGCAGGCAGAAATCTTAAAGTGCGCAGGTCAAGAGGTAATAGATCGTTTATTTAAACTAGTTAGTCGCATATACCTGACAGGCGAGATTCCAGAAGATTACAAACGGAACATCATAGTAGCTTTGCCAAAAAGAAAAGGCGCGGATAGATGCGAAAATTTTAGAACTATCAGTTTAACTTCCCATGCGTCAAAAATTTTAACTAGAATTGTGCAAAGAAGGATGGAGAAAAAGGCGGAAGAAATATTAGGAGAAGATCAGTTCGGATTTAGACGAAATAGAGGAACGCGCGAGGCCATTCTAGCTTTACGAGTAATTATAGAAAAAACGATAGAAAAGAGAAAGAGCGTCTATATAGGATTTGTAGATTTAGAAAAAGCCTTCGACAACGTAAAATGGGGGAAGATGTTCGAAGTGCTGAGAAAGGTAGGGATGAAATACAGGGACAGAAGAATAATACATAATCTCTACAAAGAGCAAAAGGCAGTTATAGAATGTGAGCAGGAACAAAGGGAAGTAGATATCCGGAAGGGAGTGAGACAGGGATGTGCATTGTCACCTCTAGTTTTCAACTTATATATCGAAGATGCGATTAATATTGTTAAGGAAAGAACAGCCTCAGGGATCAATGTACAGGGCCAAACTATTAACATGCTCAGATTTGCGGATGATATAGCAGTGTTAGCATCTAGCAAAGAAGAATTAGGAGCGGCTCTGAATGAAATGGAAGCAGTTTTGACACAGGGCTTCGGCATGAAAATCAATAAAAAGAAAACTAAAATTTTGGTATGTAGGGGATGTGAAAATAGAACTAAAATGGAAATACAAATTGGAAATGAGAAGATAGAGGAGGTCGCGGATTTCTGCTACTTAGGAAGTAAAATAACTCAAGACGGTAGGAGCACTAAAGATATAAAACAAAGAATGGCGCAGGGCCGAGTTGCGTTTAACAAAAAGAAACAACTGTTATGCTCGAGAACGGTTAATATAGAGACTAGGAAGAGACTCTTAACGTCGTATGTATGGAGTACGGCATTATACGGGTGCGAAACTTGGACAATAGGAGAAGCGGATAGAAAAAGAGTAGAAGCGTTTGAAATGTGGTGCTACAGACGCATGATGAAGATACCGTGGATAGATAAGGTTAGCAATAGGGAAGTATTAGAAAGAGTTGGGGAAAAGCGAAAGGTATGGAAAACAATAAAGAGTAGGAGAGATAGGATGGTAGGACACCTTCTAAGACACGAAGGAATAGTTCGTGACATACTAGAGTCAGAGATAGGAATAAAAAGAGGTAGGGGTAGGCCTAGATTAGACTACTGCTCTCAAATAGTTAGGGATGTAGGATGTTCTACTTTTAGGGAAATGCGTAGGTTAGCTCAGGATAGAAAAGAATGGAGGTACGCGTCCAACCAGTCTTCGGACTGAGAACCTTATGATGATGATGATGTACAAATGTACACACCTAGACACATTTTTATTCCAACACCATTCTGAAATTAAAGTAGATAGAGCGTTAAATAAAAAAAATATTTATCAATAAAGGATCAACTTAGAGACTCCCACTACTTTTAGTAATATTTTTCGTTCGCCTTAAATAAATCTCTCTCAAATTATTGAAAAATCCGTCATAAACTCGACACCTTATTTTTTACTGTGTACACATATTTATCGTAATTAGAAAGTAAGGTTGTCTAAGTTTTATTTGTTATTCATTTTCGACCAAGAAAGTCTTGATACGTTACTTGTTGGTTGAACCGGCGTGTTGGAATAAAAATCGTGTTGCAATTTCTCCATCTTGTTCACATTTAGTCGAGATGCACAATAAACTGAACATTTATTAGTAATAGTGTGGCCATTACAATGCAGATGGCGCTGGCCCTTCAGTTTATTCTCTTATTTCTAAATAGTAAATAATAATTCAAAGAGAGGATAGCCGACTAATCCTCCCAGATTTATTCGGTTGCCGCCAAAGCAAAAAACCTTGAAAATTCTAAGATGTAGGCAATGGGGTCGTTACACAATTTTTAAAAATCATATATTCCCGAAGATTCTCGTAAAATATTTGACCCGTATTTTTTTATTTTTCTTACAGCGAACGTTTTAGGCATCTAAACCACCATCAAAGTTAAGACCCTCGCCCTTTAAGCCTTTTAAATGATGACGTATCTGCGGCAATGCCGAGAATTGTCGATATTAGCCGGAAAGTACAACCGTTGTTTGTTTATGCTTGCTAGCGCAAACGTGGCAAACGTCATTTTGTGTCAAGTCAAACGCGTCAAACGTAATAGCCAATCGCAGTGTTTTTTTCAGTTTGTCTAGTTCCCAAATAAATGAAGCACCCACCGTTTCGTTATAATATTTTTCATTTCAGCACTGAAACAGTCCAAATTGCATAAATAATAATTGTCAACCATTTCACTACTAACTGTCCGTAAATTGTCTGAATCGGCTTTAACGAAACCTTGCTCTAAATTCCGTACACAAATACACTAAACTGACACAATAAGTAGGAATAAAAACATATAAATAAACGACAGAAAACTATTTATCGCCCAATACAAATAAAAATAACCTCCAAATGGCAGAATCTGATTATTCGCTCCCTACTTTACCGATACTAATTACCGACTCGACTGAAACTCCATGTAACTTTCGCTTTCTGGGTACCAAAACATCAGTACAGATGACCAATCACAAGCGCTTCTAAGGTAATGACGTAACGAAGGCAGCACGTGTTTCTGTTTAATTCTCTGAAGGCGCGCTTCGTGCTAAAATCGCCATTGTTTAAATTTTGGGCTACTGGTGAGTAAATAAATGTAACCCAGAGGGTCATTAAACACCTAGTTACTTATTTCTATCAAAATTATATAGATTTTCTATTTAGTGCAACGACCCCATTGTTCCGCCTAAAGAGGTTGCAGCTGCGATAGAAACCAATCATAATAGAGTGTGGCTAAATTTTGCATAATCGATAAATCCCGCCCTTAATGAATAAAGAAGAAAATTATATTTTTTAGAATATTTTAACCGTTGACTTTGACATAGGAGTACTTTTTTTTTCAAAAAGTAGGTCTTGGACATAAAGAAAGGTTATTTTTACCAACACGGGTTTGCCGCCAAACATAAAAGTGCTCTTGTGAAACTAGACCTATTGTTCCTATTGACCTATTTACCGGAAAAGTATAATGCATGATCATTCGTACTGCATTATTGTTTGAGATCTGGCCGAGTGAACTTCGATATTTTCGGAGTGGAGTAAGTTAGGCATATTTTTTAATGCTACTTAGGATGGCAATTTAATTGCCGAAATACGTATAGGTATATATAGTAGAGGAGGGGTGCAAATGTGAAAACGGCAAGTATTTCGACTGCAGAGAGCTTCACTCTAGCGGCGATTGCCGTAAACAGTCACTCTCGTTCCTATTCGTCATGGCGCAGCGCTAGGAATAAGTCGGGCATTGTAGTTAATGGTGATGCGTCGATTTCTGTTTCGTGATTTTCGTGAAGTTTTTGGAGATAAGTTTGTGGTATTATTTAGTCTAACTTATCATAGAAGTAGCGTAATGCGTATCAGAGTATTGGGAAAGGAAGTTATAGGGAAGGTATTGTTGGATTTCAATGAATCATAAGCTAACGTTTTCTTCACTTAACTCGTAAAATCCAGTTTGGCAAAGTGCGGGTAACTTGGAAACATGTGGATGAGGGCAATGTGTTATATTTTTTTATAAACGAATAATATTTTCTATGAATAAAAACATATTATAAAAAGAATATAATGCTTAAAGTTCAATATTCCAACATCTTTATGTGTTTACACATTGATTCACTGTAATTTTAGGGTGTTTCCACATTACCCGCACTTTTTCAAACATCGAAAAATGTACATAGTAAGTTAGCCAAATATTTCTTATTTTTAAGTACATGGTTTTTGCACTAGTGACTTATGGTCCCCTATTTCTAACATTATAAGGCATTTTGAGGCAATTTTCCAGGTTAAAATATAACGATTCACTGATTTTTTACAAATTCGGGAGATAAGTGGCGCGTCACAAAGGTCAGGTTTTCATTCCAAACAAAACAAAGCCACGTGCTTTCTGACGTTTTAACCTAACCTCTGAAGTATAATTATAATTACATATAGTTGTTTTCAAGTTTTTACGCGTAAGCCCCAACACACAAATTGAAAATAAACTGTTTTCACTGTAAAACGTCTATAATTATATTGCAAAAACTAGTTTAAGACGTTGTAAATAATATCGATAAACGTCAAATGGCACGTGCTTTTGTTTTGTTTGGAATGAAAATCTGACGTATGACGGAGGCACTTAGGTCCCGAATTCTTGACCAGGGAGGGTGCTCACTATTTTTAAATCGCAGCAAGGTTGAAGGCAGTTTACCAGGAAGCTTCTCCATCAGAAACGACTGTTCACTACTGGGCAAATGAGTTTAAGCGTGGTAGAGAGAGTCTCGAAGACGATCCAAGGACCGGGAAACCTGCAACAGCTCTGAACGCTGAAACTGTGACCATGCAAAGTGGAAAAACTAGTGTTGAGAGACATGAGACAGGCACATTACTTACTGTCAGAAGGGTGGCTCAAACAAGATTGATGAGAAATCGGTGAGATCTATTCTTCATGGCATTTTGCGCAAGAATAAGGTCTCGGCCCGATGGGTGCCTCGAATGCTGACACCCGTTCATAAGCAGGACCGCGTCAATATTTGTCGTGAGCTTTTGTCGCTATGGATGAAAGCTGGGTCCATCACCACGATCGCCTTACCAAACAGGCAAGCATGAAGAGGCCTCTAAGAAAGTTCAGAACCAAACCATCAGCAGGCAGGGCGATGCTCTCGGTTTTCTGGGATTCACGTGGGGTGTCGCTTGCTGGCTTTCTTGAAAATGGTCGTACAATCAACTCTGCATACTACTGTGACCTTCTGTGCAAATTGCGGGAGCAAATTAAGGCCAAACGGCGTGCTCCTGCAGCATGACAATGCACCGTCTCACAAGTGTGCGGTGGCAACATAGAAAGCGGCTGAACTGGACTTTGAAATTCTGCCCCAACAGGCCTATTCTCCCGATCTTGCACCATCTGATTTCTTATTCTCTTTGGGATTCTAAAAGCGGATCTTCATGGCACGCATTTCAGAGAAGATGAGAGCTCGAAAGCTGAGGTCACTTCATGGTTTGAAGCTCAAAATGCAGACTTTTACAAGGAAGGGATAACAGCCAAATAGCAACCGACCAGACGAATGTTCCACGATATTCTGATTCCGCAGCGGCACCTGTTTACTACACAACTGGTCGGATACGTTTCTACAAACAAACGCTTAGACTGTGAGCATCTCGGATGCTTCAGTCGTAAATGTATAGCTAAGTCCCCTCTCCAAGTCTTTGGCTGCACGTGTATTAACAGAGATTGAAGATATCGCCCGATATTTATTACGTCAGCCCCATAAAATGGATAATTTTTGTTAGAAGTTTTTTATTTTTTATTAATTTCTTTCTCGGCAAATGTGAGTGTTAGGCGAGGAAAGATAAAACACGAGTCAAATATTTTGACCAGTTCTTTCTAATAGGTACATCACAAAATTGGCTCATCACAAATGTCAGATTTTCATTCCAAACAAAACAAAGCCAAGTGCTATCTGACGTGCTACCTAACCTATGCAATATATTACAAAAGTGGCTCGTCACAAACGTCAGATTTTAATTCTAAACAAAAGAAAGCCATGTGCTACACTTGACGTTAACCCAACAGAGCCTAGGCAATATAATTATAGTCGTTTTCAAGTTTTTCCGCGTCAGCACAACACACAAATTAGGGACCTAAGTGGCGCGTCACAAACGTCAGATTTTCATTCCAAACAAAACAAAGCCACGTGCTTTCTGACGTTTTAACCTAACCTCCGAAATATAATTATAGTCGTTTTCCAGTTTTTCCACGTAAGCCCAACACACAAATTGAAAATAAATTGTTTTCACTGCAAAACGTCTATAATTATATTGCAAAAACTAGTTTAAGACGTTGTAAATAATATCGATAAACGTCAAATGGCACGTGCTTTTGTTTTGTTTGGAATGAAAATCTGACGTATGACGTAGGCACTTAGGTCCCGAATTGAAAATAAACTATTTCCACTCAAAAACTTCTATAATAGGGGGCATAAGTACCTCCGTCATACGTCAGATTTTCATTCCAAACCAAACAAAAGCACGTGCCATTTGACGTTTATCGATATAATTTACAACGTCTTAAACTAGTTTTTGCAATATAATTATAGACGTTTTGCAGTGAAAACAGTTTCAATTTGTGTGTTGGGCTTACGGCGCGTAAAAACTTGAAAACAACTATAATTATATTTCAGAGTTTAGGTTAAAATGAAAATCTGACGTTTGTGACGCGCCACTTATGTATTGCAAAAGTTAGCTTTAGACGTTGTAAATAATAATTATAAACGTCAAATGGCACGTGCAAATGTTTTGTTTAGAATGAAATTCTGACTACCGCTTAGGGCTAGCTGCTTTTTTTAGGTTGCATTGTGAAATAAGAAAAAACTTTTTTCAAAAAAGTTATCGGATGGTCCATTCGACTAGGAAATTCCTTATTTAACGTTTTGCTATTCTGGGCGAGAAAGTGTATCCCTGAATACTTGTTATTGACTAACTTCATGTCTTTTGACAGGAACGTCAGTTTTAGATTTTAGAATAATGTTCCCTGGATATTGTCAAAGTACCGTTAAGTTTCATTTTATAAAAAACAATGTTAAAAGATATGATTATAGTAATTATACTAAGCTACAAATGACTTCAGTGACATTATTTAATTGATAAGTGCAATTATTCTAAAAATACGTGTTTGTACTGATATGGCAGGACGAAATCGACCAGCTCAACACAAGAACTTTTCAACAATTTTGTCAAAATTTGTGCAAGGTGCATTTGCGGAGGCTGTTACTCATCCAAAATATGCAACTGATAAAAGAACCCTGGATAAAACTTGGAAACTAATGGATAAAGTTGTTAAATTGTGTCAGCATCAAAAAATGAACTTGAAAAATTCCCCCCCATTTATTTTAGATATTTTACCTGATACTTATCAAAGATTGAAGTACATATATTCAAAATATGAAGACAATATGCTGCCATTGCATAGTAATGAACATTTTAACATATTTATCATAAATCTAATGAAGAAGTGTAAGCAAGCGATAAAGTTATTCAAAGAAGGCAAAGAGAAAATGTTTGATGAAAATTCTCATTATAGACGGAACTTAACGAAACTTAGTTTAGTATTTAGTCATATGTTAAGTGAATTAAAAGCACTGTTTCCTCATGGAATATTCGAAGGAGAGCAATTTCGGATTACTAAATCAGATGCAGCAGAGTTTTGGAAAACAAATTTTGGAAATAGGTGAGTTGATAAATTTATTTACGTTGAAGATATCTCATTCTTGAATTGATTCAGTCAATTAATTAACTCATGTACCTACTTATACAATTTCGTTTCTTATTGATTGTTGACCTTTCTAAAATGCCGTGGCTGTCCTTTCATGTTATCAAATATGTTCTAAGTGACAATAAGGAAAATGCGATGTGATGGAAAGAATTAGAAACATATCTGCATCCTTTCATAGGAGTCATTGATGCGTTGCTCTAGCCCCTAGGCGAGTTCTTCAGCCGAGTAGGTGGTTCGTATGTTCAGTGACTTTACCAAAGATCTGGTTAGCGATGAATTTTTGTACCATAATGGTTGGTTTAATACATTCATCCATTACGAGATCACTGGATGGCATTTAGGTAGACCCCGAGACCGGTTTCCAAAAATGGTTTAGGATTAAACCCGGTTTCTCGCCCGGTTTTAAGTATTAACGAGAGTATTAATGTGCGGATAGGAGTGCTGGATGGACTTTTTAATGGAATTTTGATTGGCGATGCGTACTTGGAATTTTAATATAATCAGTAGTTGCAAGATTCTTGGAAAATATTGTCAGTATTTTCAACAAGAAGGTTCTGGCTCGGGTTCTGGGTGCGCGTATCAATGCCGCAGAGATTCTGTGAAATCAAAAAAAAATTAAGTTTATTTGATGACAGAGTTAAGTAGATGATGTTAAAAGTACAATAATATTATTGTCAACACACAACTCTGTATACACTGCATATGGAATTATTTAAAATTTATTAATATTTTGCGAGGGGCAAACTTCGTTTACGAGATTGTTTACTTGATTGCCGGTTTTAGGAACAAATATATCTCATTTTCATGAGACTGATAAGTGTGAATACCGAGGGACGAACCGCGTTCAAATTTCATGTACACCTACTGTCATTTTCCTAGATACTGTCACGGGACTGTCACCGTACTGTTATGGACTGTCACCGTACTATCACTGACTGTCACCGTACTATCATGCACTGTCACCGTACTATCACGGACTGTCACAGAGTGTTATCGTACTGTCACGGACTATCAGCGTACTGTCAGATAATGTCATGGGACTGTCACGGAACTCTCGCAAGACTGTCACGTGATTCTCACTGGACTGTCAGGTACTGTCACTGTAGTTACATGGTGTTGTACACGTACTTACAACCGCGATCTGCCCCTCGGTGAATACTAAAGCTAAACTAAATGTCAGAGCCAAACTGATAAAAATTACTCCAATAATTACAATTTTCGACCTAAATCATCGCTCTTGATGCAAATCTTTTTATAAGCATGAAATAAAATAGGAAAGCTGCCTATAATTTTGTTATAGATTTTGAAAAAAAAACCCAAGAAGACCTCTTAAACAGTCATTGTTAGGGATGCAGATGATGAATGGAATTGCATTAAAAATAGTTTAGATTCCGCAGCTAGAGATATTTTGGGTCACAAACAGAATGAAAGTAGAAAAACCCTGGATAACAAAGGATATTGCGGGATATTGTGAGTCTAATACCTAGAGAAGAGGCGAAAATTAGAATTCTTCAATGCTACAGTTTCTTTCTATTTGAATTTTAGATAATTTTATCATGAACTGTATTGTACAAAATTTTTGCTTTGCTTAAATAGTGTTGAAAGTAATTTTTGTAAATTTCTCGGTTTAAAAGGATCTACAAAGTTTAAAGAATAAGCGGGAATAAGGGGTTGATCTGGTTGCGGAATGTATGGAACTGTAGGCTGTCATAGCACATTTCATTAAGTGTTCTAGGCGAGGTTCTAGGGGTTCGTTATTTTTTTATTTAAGTTAATTTAGAAGTTGTATCAAAGTTGGTGCATTTTTTATAGAGTGAAACTTTTTTAATTATCATTTAAATTATTTATTGAAACTTATTAAACTAAACTTTCCAAAACACGAGTGAAGAAACAATTCGCTAATATTCTTTTACCGTGAAGTTTGACAAGACGGTCATCTTTGTTCAATTTCTCACTCGAAGTGACTGCACCACTTTCCTAAGAAACTGTAGCTTAAATAAGATGACTGTTGTCTGCTTGTACAGTACCTGCACTGTGTCAGAATGATCTATGATGGCCTACCCTACTCTAACAATCTTGTCTCGTGCAATACAGAAGGCACAGCAGATACATATGACTCATAAAGGAACGAAAGAGCTGCTGGAGCTGCTACACAATCACTCAGTGTGATGTGAAAGCGAGTGCTTTTTGCGGTTGTTCAAAAAAAGTAACACAGACTTAAGGCTGATTTTCACATATAGGAAGTGAGCGAATTTTCAGCCAGCGCCACCATTTAAAAGTTTTGGTGGTACTGGGCTGTCAGATTTGACATTTATAATTTTTTGCAGTTTTAGTTGTCATATAACGTTAAAGTATCCATTGCTTAAATTTACGCGGGAATGTCAAACTGACAGAGGTGTCACCTGCTCTCTCAGTTTGACACTTAGTTACTACCAAAGGTTTTAATTGCGCCGCCTTGGTGTCGCTGCTAAGCAATATTCGCCCACTTCCTATAGGACCGTGCACCGACTGTGCGCCTATCGGGTGATTTTGCTGTCGATTGAAAAAATGACCGCTCCTTATGATACACTGAAGAGCAGTTTTAGATTTACACATAAGGGACTGTGCACCAACCGTGTCGTGCTGCTGTGGGTTACAGTCGCTTCAAAACCAATTTTCGACGGTCGACGGTCGTAAGACAATCCCAACACAGCAGGTCTCCCATGTGAAAATCACGTGTAGGACCGCGCATCGGTTGTGTTCCTAGAGTCACTTTATGGTCAATGCTCAATGCATACCTATATATCGATATGAAGATTGCAGAAAATATTAAGGAAAAAATATATTATATTGGTTCAAAAACATAAATGAATGTTTGTACTTGTACAGTATATCATTCAAGGATTGCGACAATCTTGTTTCGAAGTTTTCACTATTCTCATTTTCTTCAAAATCTGAACACCGTTGCTATATTACTATTAAATATTCATCGGAAAAATCAATACTGTTCACATGTCTGTTGAAGCTTTCCTGAAATTATTTTTGTCTTATGGAATAAACGACACGGTCCCAATATGATCGCATTCCAGTCTTACATGTAAAAATGCACTCGACCCTCGACGGTCGCAGCACGGTAGGTGCACGGTCGGTGCACAGTCCTACATGTGAAAATCAGCCTTTATGTCTGACCCGGCTTCTTTGCTATGATATAACCACTCAGAAAGCTGGTATCATAGCAATGAAGCCGGTGTCAGACTTAAGCCGGTGTTGGTTTTTTTTTGAACAACCGGAACTTAGTGTGCATGCCTCACTTTTACGACTTCCTGCCTTCACTGGCTCTGCACTCTCCACGATAATAATGGCAGAATGAACGATCGACTCAGTGAAAATGTGTTGTTAGTTCATGAATGGTTTCTTCTCTAACAGTGGTTTACATTCTGGACTGCATCAGGATCAAGAAAAAGCTCTCAAAAATGGATAATAGATTAGAAATAGGCCCAGAAATAGGTGAAGCAAGAGTGAATCAGTGTTTATTTAGAAATAACTAACGCCGATCATTCATTGCTTTCCTGATTCCCTGGCCCCAGTTTTTCCTTGGCCTCCCTCTTTTTCTTCCTCCTTGCAGTGCCCATTCCAACACTTGCTTCGGTAGTCTATCGTCTTTCATTCTTCGTATGTGGCCATACCAAATCAGTTGCTTGTGCAGGATATCTTCCAACACTGTTGCCTTTGCATCCATTACGATATCCATTACTTCCCCTACATATTCATTAGTTTTCCCGTGTTTTCCTGTCTAGACTTGATATTCTCGCAGACCGTCTTAAGGCACCCATCTCTGTAGCTAAAATCTTTCGCTTGTCGTATTCTGTCATTGTCCATGTCTCGAAGCCGTAGGTTAATATGTTTTTGACCATGGAGTTGTGTGATTTAATGTGCCTACAATGTAAGTTGCATTGGCCTATGACTCCTCATTTACATCTTTAAAAAAATTGTTGATAGGTTTGTAGATGTAAAATAAGTTTCTTTAAAGAATGGTATAATACATTTGTTGGATTATTTATTATTTATTGGTGAGTAGAATTTTTATGGAAAGTATTTTCCCAAGTACCGGTTCAATGGTATATAAAGTTGAATTGCAATAGCCAATTATTCAATTTGGAGGCATTGAGGGAGGCACTGTACTGATGGGTCCCATAGGGACAAAATCAGAGGTCTGCAGTTTTCTGTGTGCATTTGAGAAATGCGATATTTAGTTTGCCATACAAATTGTAAACTAAAAATAATTAATTTGATGTATCACATCAAAATAGATTATTCCATTGAATTTTGAGATCAGTACATGCTGTAGATTATGTTATTGCATAAACAATATTTGTTGAGACTGAATTCCTGCATCCCTTTAATGAGCAACTTTTACCTACTAGTGGATATTTAGCTCAGAAATCTTTTTCTGTATTGTCCCGTTCTCAATGAGACATAAGTATACGCAGCTTAAAAGTTTTGCGTACTTTATCTCCTGCTAAATTGGAAAATGCTCTTTTAATCTAAATTAGAAGATCATTTTTTATTCTCTTAATAATTTGAATAATCAGTTGATTCTTTGTAGTACCCTGGTACCATGGAAGTTGTTTAGACAAGAACTGAATCAGGTGCATCCGATCAGCTCTGGTTTAGAAGCTATGGCCCTGAAGTCCACGATAGATTTGACCTGCAATGACTATATATCAAATTTTGAATTTGATGTTTTTACAAGGTAAGTGCACGCTTTAGGTTTAGTTTAATTTTTCACTGGCTAGAAAAAATAATAAAAAAGAATTGAATTATGTATAAAACATGTAAACTTGCACTTTTATTAACCTTCAAGACACATTTGAGACAGAGTGGCAACGATTTAAATCACTTGATTAAAAGAGAAATTAAAAAATTTAGTAGTTGATCATATGCAAAAATTGTGTAGGTACCTACACCAAGTGATATTTGTAATATTTCTCGGATTTGTTCTCTTGCCCACCAATTCATAAATACCCAGTTCATACCTAAAATATTTAGGTCTTCCATCTAGAAGCCATTAAAACTGTCGTACCTTTTAAGAGGTTTTCTGGTAAAAAACTATTAGCTTTGAAAAGAGACGTGACGCCATATTTATTCAGTAAACGTCAAAATCTCAAGGTTGCCTATATTTGTATGTACCTAGGGTAGAGTACCCTAATCTCGACCGCCTCCAGTAGTCGACCACATTGAGCAATAATTAGCTAAAATAAGCTTAATGCATTACATTTCCAAAGTCTCGCGCCAATTTTCCAGTAGTCGGACGTTTGTTTTTCGATCTGACCAATTGGAGCAACGCTGACATTAACGGCAGTTCAGAAATCGTTGCTCCCGTGTCATGTTATCTGTGAACTCCGGTAACTGCGCAGAAAACTGTCGGAAAATAGTATCGGTAGTACCTCGTAATAGGAGTGCTTAATCCAGTGAATTTTGTGAAACAGTCGGTGAGTAAGGTTTTATGTTATTGTAGATAGTCTATTGGACAAGCTTAGAGGTTAAAATCGACTTATCTTGGCGGGAAAATCATAATATCATGGGGGGGTCGACTTCTGGGTACTAGAAACAGGTGAATTCCCAGTAGTCGACATGGATGGTCGACTACTGGGAAATATAGCATGACGTCTTTAAGGATCACTTTTGCATTTAAAATGCACAGAAAATTGCTCTTAATGGTTAGAAACTATTTGCCCGAACATTTTTCAATATACACCAGTAGTCGACCACTTCTAAATGAATCTGTTTTCAAAGGGTCGACTACTGGAGTTTCGGTTTCTTTAAGTCGACCACTCTTTGAAATTTTATCTAAAACTGATTTGAAATTGTTTCCTCGTCCAGTGCAATGGGGAAAGTCAAGAGAACTAGTCCAGAAAAGAAGAGAAAAAAGAACGCCAGCGGCAGTAAACGCCCCATACACAAATACTCTGAAGAAGCTTTGCGAGATGCATTGTTTGATATAAGACAAAACAACATAACTGTTCGGAAAGCAAGCAGAATTTATGGTGTCCCGAAAACAACTCTTCATGATAGGGTGACAGGGCGATTTGCTGAAAGACCTAGAAAAATTGGGCCACCTCCAGTTTTGAGCGAGGCTGAAGAAAAAGCAATAGTCGGGTGGTGTATCAATTTGGCAAAAAGTGGCTTTCCGCGAAAGATGGATGATGTCCTTAATACGGTGCAAAAAATCATACTTTCCAAAAATAACAATGATAGCGGAGATAACTCCGGTAAAAAATACCATTCATAGATGGGCGACCCGGAAAAAAATGGTATTCCGCATTCTTTAGGCGAAATCCTGAATTAGTCCACAGAAGCGCGGAAAATTTGTCAAAGGGGCGTGCGGTTCTCACTGCCGAAACTATAAGAAAGTGGTTTGCCGACTTGGAAAAATACTTAAAAACCGAGGGTACAGACGACATTTTAAATGATCCTACAAGGATTTACAACGGGGATGAAACTGGTTTGACCCTATGCCCTAAAACCGGAAAAATAATTGCCCCGAGAGGATACAGGAATATATATCAAATCGTGAGCGGCAAGGAGAAAGAGGCGCTGACAGTTTTACTAGTAGTTTCTGCTAGTGGTGCTATAGTACATCCGTGTGTAGTTTTTCCTTACTTGCGTCCCCCGAAAGACATACGGGACAGCATGGAACCATCTTGGTGTTTGGGCCTCAGCGAAACGGGCTGGATGCGGTCGGAAGTGTTTTACGAATACGTCGCAAATACTTTCAACCACTGGTTGGAAGCTAATAGTATTAAGAAACCTGTATTGTTCTTCATAGACGGCCACAAGAGCCACCTGACCATGAGTCTCAGTGAACTTTGCACGGAAAGTGGCATCATTCTCTATGCGTTACCTCCAAATGCGACCCACATCCTCCAACCATGTGATGTCAGCGTATTTAAGCCTCTTAAGACAGACTGGCAGGCAACTGTTAGGGAATAGCAAATGCAGGAAACAAATATAAATCAAGTCTTGACAAAGGCTAAGTTTTGCCCTCTTTTAAAGAAAGTTTTATAAAATCAGAAATTGCCAGAAAGTATACGAAACGGTTTCCGGAGGTGTGGACTTTTTCCATTCGACCCTAATGCCGTCGACTACAGTAAATGCGTCCAGAATATGCTGGAAAAATTAGACAATTCAAATGAAATAATCATCACTGAAAATTACGAAATAACCGAAAAAACAATTAGGACTCTTCAGCGCAGTTTGGAAGATCGTGGTGTGAATGTTGACATCATTTTCGAGGAGTTATTAAAGGCGAAAAAATCTGCAAGCAACACAGAGCAGGAGTTGCTACCCGAAAACAACTTAGAGGAGTTTCCACCCATTTCCATACTTACCGAAAGGAACATTTACGATGTCGATGAGGCGAAAAAATCTGCAGGCAACACAGAGCAGGAGTTGCTACCCGAAAACAGCTTAAAGGAGCTTTCACTCATTTCCATACTTGCCGAAGGGAACATTTACAATGTCGATGAGGCCGGTAATCTCAATTTTCTCCCAGGAGAAGTCATACAGCTGCAAGAAGCAGCTGTCCAATTGGTTGAAACAGATAACCTACAGACTTATCTTGAGACTGAGGAATTAGTGGAAGAAGCGATTATCCAACCGGTTGAAACAAATAACGTACTAACTGATCTTGAGAATGAAAATGTGTTGATGCCAAAGGATGATCTCAGGAAGGATCTGCCAAAGGCAGCTTCTAGTAAGGTGCAGATCTTAAACGTCATTACGATTCCGCCAAAAACAAGTGGAATTTCAGACCAAATATCGGTCTATCCCAAACCAATCGAGAAAGGCAAGAAACAGAAAAGTACAAAAGGTCCAAGTGCAATATCCTCGAAGATGTGGAGACAGTTAGAGATGGAGAAAGAAAATGCTAAGCAAAAGAAAATTCAAGCTGTTCAGGAGAGGAAGGAAGAAGCAAGAAAGAAAAAGGAAGCGAAGCAAGCTGAAGCAGAGCGGAAGAAATTGACACGAAAGCGAAAGCTAAAGAAATGCGCCAGCACAGCAGGAGGTGATGAAAATATACCAAATAATAATCAGCTAAGGGAAAACAATAATGAAGTATCTCGGAAGAGTCGAATCAGATGTAGCTCATGTGAAACCGAGTTAATCAGCGATACGGAAGAAAATGAACTCAAGAACGTTGGCTGTGACCAGTGCCCACGCTGGTACCATTTGAAATGTACGTCATTCAAAGGAAATTTATACGAAGATATTTGTGCCAAAGATTTTATTTGTTCGCTATGTAAGGAATAAATAAAACTCATGTTAATAATAGATATATGCTCGTTACTTTGCGTTAATAATATTAAATTTTTGTTACTCTGCGTCAATAATAAATTTTTCTGCCCTATTTGCATGTTTCTAATGATTTTCCCATTTCCCAATTTGGAAACACGTAGTAAGAAAGTAGGTCGAACACTGGGTGTTGCACTGTCCGATTACTGGAATTTAGCGTCCGACTAAAGGTGAATTGTGGCTAATTTCAAACGAGTAAGATTATTTTTATTTTGGCAACCTCTAGTGTCAAAACCAAATATGACATAGTGAATTTAAAGCTTATGTTGCCAAACAGGAATGTTACGTCCCGATAATCAACACAAAATGCCAGTAATATTGGCCATTTATATGTGGCGTGCTGTCAAAGTGGTCGACTACTGGTAGCTCTACCCTACCCATGCGATTTTCATTTATAGCGCACAGGTGAATGCAATTATCAATTTTCGTGCCTACTTTGTTGTAAGCAATGTGTCGCTTTCTTAGGGGGTCTTGAGAAAAATTTAATTAAAATTGCTATACTCACATTTTTGATCTACACTACCTGGGTATATTTTAGAAAAAAATCATCTTTTTTGGTCGACTATGATTATTACGCCATCTAGCAGTAAACTTAGAAACTTGAAAATAAGTTTCACCCAGTACATTCGAAACATGCAATATTTAAACATTTAAAAAGTGCATGCAATGTTTCTATTTGAGAAGTTGAGTATATTCTTTTCTTTTCAGGTTATTCCAACCATGGACATCTTTGTTGCGAAACTGGCAGATTTTAGCAGTCACGCATCCAGGTTACGTAGCATTCCTTACATACGATGAAGTTAAAGCTAGGCTACAGAGATATATTAACAAGGCTGGTAGTTATGTATTTAGGTTATCGTGTACAAGACTGGGACAGTGGGCTATAGGTTATGTTACATCAGACGGTGAAATTTTACAAACAATACCTCAGAACAAGAGTCTCATTCAAGCATTATTAGATGGATATCGAGAAGGCTTGTAAGTATATTTTTAATTGTGGCATAAAATAATTCATTTACCTAGTGTAAAATCCGTGGGGTTGACCACTTACAGAGATTGTGTACACCAATTTGACATTTAAAACATTTGCCGGACATTTCACACATTTGCCAAACATTTGAAATATTTGACGGACGTTTGACACATTTGTCAAACATTTAACACATTTTCCGGACATTTGAAACATTTGCCAGACATTTAACACATTTGCCGCACATTTTTTGTACCTCTGTCAAAGTAAAAAAACAGTGATGCCAATCCATCAACGCCAAGGTAACCAATAATAAATATCAAAATTTCGCTACCATCTGCTCACATAGACCAAGAGCCCATAGACCAAAAATTGTGCATAATAGGTTTACTCCAAAAATGCCTGAGATGTTGTGATTTTTGGGTCGTGGAGCACAGAAATGCCCATGCCAGTTTTTGTTTTTGGTACAGTGATGTGTGGCAGACCCGTAAATCTGTAAAAAAATTGCTTAAAAAAGTATTATAGGACTGGGGTTTGCGGGAAGCGCTAAATAATAAAAAGTAATCCAGGGGACGCGGTTCGCTTGTTGTGAATTCTGGGACACTGACCCGCTGCAGGGGTCAAACTGTGTAAATAAATCACCCCAAAAAAATCGTAGGTTTACGCATGGGGATTGGAGGGATCTCCTAATTTACCCCCAAATATCATGAATGTTGACTCTCATTTATTTTGGTTGGTACAAAGAGGCGCCACTCTCGCGACATTTTGTAAATTCACTCAGGTAAAAAAAATCATAAGTTTATGAATGGCGTTCAGTAACTTGTTTAATATAAACATACTGAGTGCGAAAATACATTCGCCATCGTTGAAAAGTGGTACAAAAGTCTTGCCATTCACGATAATTGATTGTGCACTGAAGCTTCGTTCCTACTGCGTGTCGATTACTGCAGTAAATAGGAAATGCAAGAAATTAAAAAAAAATTAAAATGGTTCTATGAAACGTTTAGCTGCACATACCAGACAGGCGATATTCCAGAAGAATACAAACGGAACATCATAGTAGCTTTGCCAAAAAGGAAAGGCGTGGATACGTGTGGAAATTTTAGAAAGATCAGTTTGACTTCCCACGTGTCAAAAATTTTAACTAGAATTGTGCAAAGAAGGATGGAGAAAAGGGCGGAAGAAATATTAGGAGAAGATCAGTTCGGATTTAGAAGAAATATGGGAACGCGCGAGACCATTCTAGCTTTACGACTACTGATAGAAAAAGCAATAGAAAAGGGAAAGAGACCCTATAAAGGATTTGCAGATTTGGAAAAAGCCTTCGACAATGTGAAATGGAGGAAGATGTTCGAAAGTGCTCAAAACGGTAGGGATTAAGTATATGTATAGAAGAATAATTTATTCATAATCTACACAAAGAGCAAATGGCAGTTACAGAATTTGAGTAGGAACATAGAGAAGTAAATATCCGAAAGGGAGTGAGGCAGGGACGTGCGTTATCGCCTCTAGTTCTCAATTTATATATCGAAGATTCGATGAATATTGTTAAAGACATCAGAATAGCTGCTGGAATTAATATACAGGGTCAAACTATTAATATGCTCAGATTTGCGAATGATATAGCAGTATTAGCATCCAGCGATCCAGCAAAGAAGAATTAGGAAGGACTCTGAACGAAATGGAAGCGGTTTTGACGCATGACGAAGATACCGTGGGTACATAAGGTTAGCAACAAAGAGGTATTAGAAAAAGTTGGAGAAAAGCGAAATTTATGGAAGACAGTAAGGAATAGGAGAGATAGGATAGTAGGATACCTTCTGAGGCACGAAGGCTTAGTTCGCAACATACTAGAGTCAGAGATAGGAATAAAAAGTGGTAAGGGTAGGCCGAGATTGGACTACTGCTCTCAAGTAGTAAGGGATATAGGATGTTCAGCTTTTAGGGAAAAGCGTAGGTTAGCTCAGGATAGGAAAGATGGAGGTACGCGTCCAACCAGTCTTCGGACTGAAATCTTTATGATGAAGGGTGAAAATTTATAATTGCTTTCTTTCAAGCTTTCTAGCGGGCCCTTGTACCACCGTTCAATGATAAGGAATGTATTTTTGTACTCAGCAGGTTCATCATAATCAAATTCTTGAATGCCATTCATAAACTTATGATTTTTTTACGTAAGTTTTTTTTTTTTACAAAATGTTGCGTCTCTAGCGCCCCCCTGTACCAATTTTTTTTATCGGCAACGGTGAATACTTTTGTGAATGAAATAACTTGTCTCCAAGTTTTGAAGAGTAAACTTATGATTTTTTTTACCTGAGTGAATTTACAAAATGTCGCGAGAGTGGCGCCTCTTTGTACCAACCAAAATGAATGGGAGTTGAGATTCATGATGTTTGAGGTAAATTAGGAGGTCCCTCCAATCCCCATGCGTAAACCTATAATTTTTTTTGGGGTATTTTATTTACACAATTTGACCCCTGTAGCGGGTCAGTGTCCAAGAATTCACAACAAGCGAACCGCATCCGCTGGATTACTTTTCATTATTTAGCGCTTCCCACAAACCCCAGTCCAAAACCTATAATACTTTTTTAAGCAATTTTTTTACACATTTACAGGTCTGCCACACATCACTGTACCAAAAACAAAACCTAGCATGGGCATTTCTGTGCTGCACGACGCAAAAATCATAACATCTCAGGCATTTTTGGAGTAAACCTATTATGCACAATTTTTGGTCTATGGGCTCCTGGTCTAACAGACATCAGTCGTGTCTTTATTCCAGACCTATGATATTAATATTTATTCTTGTCGGTTTTCAGTTACTTATATCCTGATGGTCGTTCAGTTAATCCTGATCTTTCTTGGGCTGTTCAACCGACACCAGAAGACCATATAGCTGTAACACAAGAACAATATGAATTGTATTGCGAAATGGGATCAACATTTCAGCTATGCAAGATTTGTGCAGAAAATGACAAAGATGTTCGAATTGAGCCATGTGGACATCTTCTGTGCACACCATGCCTTACTGCGTGGCAAATTGTACGTTAACTATTCTATGAACCTACCTAAACTGAATTCTAGTCAACTAAGTGAAATTCTAAATAATACTGAACCTTACATGTAAATTGTATTTGACTAAGCGGTACAGAACCAGAGGGTTTACCTACCCGGTATTATTAAGGAAATGTGTGTTTAAGTTCTGAACTAATGCGTTGTGGTGGAGCATTGGACAGTATTTCGAGCTTCTAATGCGCTGGACCAGGTTCAAAACTCGCAGAGAATATTTTTTCCATTTTCTTTATTTATTTATTATATTTTGTAGTCCGTATCTCGACGTTCTAGAATTATATTCAACCGTAATTCTACGAATTGTATCCCCTTTATTCAATTTTAGCTGACAAAATCTTTTCTGCCTAAAACTATGTACCTGGTTTGTTCACATCTTTTATGACCCTTTCTTTGAAATCAGTAATCTGTATTTGTTAAAAATAGGGGTAATAAACAAATGGCTGGAAAACCCAGTTGAGATTCTAAAATTACTGCTTTGCCGGTCAGTTTAGTTTTGTTGCTGATTGCGTTCAGAGCTGTTGCTAAAAATGTCAAGTGCGAAGAGGAAATTAAAAATTTTGTTGGTAGCCGACAAAATTCATTTAACTAATCGAACAAGTTTATCGAGGTGTAACACGGAAAAAAGATGTCGCAGGTAAGTTTGTAATTCCGCCAAACACATCCACAATTTACAAGAATCACGATGCAATTCTTGAAAAAAGTTCCGACTGGGTCAGCAATGCTCGAAAATGGTTTAAGACGTGTGTGTATGAAGATATCGATGAAGCAATGTTGAAGTGGGTTAAGGTTTGCCGTGGCAAGAAACTGCCGATATCGGGAACAATAATTCGGGAGAAAGCGCAGGAATTCGCGAAAACTTTGGGACATTTGGATTTCGCTGTGAGCTCGGGATGGCTGCACAAATTTAAAGTTTGTCACACAATTGTGCAAAAAGTGGTTTGCGGTGAATATGCAGACATAAATGAAAAAGAGTAAAAATTGGAAAGAAAATGTGCTCCCTGGATGACTCTCCCAATATGAATCTAAGGACATTTTCAACGCCGACGAAACGGGTCTGCTCTTTAAATGTTTACTGGACATAATACTGGCTTTTGAAAATGAGAAGTGTTATGGGGGAAAGCAAAGTAAAGAACGAATTACTGTTATGGTTGGTGCAAATATGGACGGGAAGCAAAAACTGCAACTTCTGGTGATTGGGAAATCAAAGAACCCTAGATGTTTTAAGGGCATCAAGTCTTTCCCGGTCACTTATCAGAATAACAAGGCGTGGATGACCAGTGACCTGTACGAGAAATGGTTATTGTCTCTTGACAGAAAATTTTTGGCCCAAAAAAGGAAAATTTTACTTTTCGTAGACAACTACCCGGCTCATCCTACAATTGACGAAAAGTTGAAGTCCATCCACGTCATATTTCTGCCACCTAATATGACTTTTAAGTTGCAATTAATGGATCAGGGTATAATTAAAAACCAGAAGATGTATTACCAGAAACAGATTCTGAAACAAACTATCGATGCCATGGAAGATCGTAGAACATTAGCGTTAACTTTATTAGATGCTATTAGAGAAGTAGCAAGAGCATGGGATACAGATGTCTCAGCAACAACAGTTCAGAATTGTTTTAAGAAAGTCGGATTCTCCCATGACATTCATGAAAATGAAGATCATTGATTGGATGAAGATGATCTTATTCTTGCAGAATTAAAGGCAATGCTTGCGAAATACAGGGAATTGGTACAAATGGAAGATATTGACACAGAAGAATACATTGCCATCGACGACGACATCCAAACTGCAGAATTTCCGACTGATGATGACATTTTGTCTAGTTTAAAATGTCAGTCATCTAATTGTGAAATATCCGACAGCGAAGGCGACGAAGAAAACGAAAGTGAAAGCGCTGATAACAATACTGACAAATTTAGGTGACAGTTTTATAAACATTTTTAATTTTTTGTGTGCAAGTGAAAATGTTCAAGACAGTATGTATGCATCATTAAGGTCTGTACAGTAATTTTGTGAAAATGAACAGTTACGCCATCAAAAACAGTGCAAAATTACCGACTTTTTTATTAAACAACGATTTGATTGGTTACAGAATTATAACAACCTGCATTTTGTATGGGTATATTGTGTTACGTTATACATTATACATTATGGGTTATGAGTTATGAGTTATTATGTGAATAATGCAGGGTATGGAAATTTTAATAAAATGTTCTTAAACTCGAAGTTTCTTTAACCCTAGAAGACTAAACATATGCACAACTTACACAAATACTAAACAATCGTAAATTTTACGTAGTTTTATTTATTGTTTATAAAAAGCAAACAACATTTATTTTTAAACTAATAACTGAACAGGAGTTTTCTATAGATACCTGTCAAACAAAATATGTAACAAAAATATTAAAAAAATCATATCAGTTTGCACAATTTTGGCAACAGGGCACACGATGTTCTCCACAGATGGCACGCTTACAGCGTTGGCAAAAATTTGTTGTCATCCTACGAAGACGTGATGGGCAAAAAGCGCAAATGGCTCGGTTTTTTTTCTCCTTGAACAGGAGATTCATTTGGCACATCGATTTGTAAAATATCGCATATATCTTGTTTGATTGGACGTTGCAAAGTTGGGGTGTGAACACGCAACTCTAGCCAAGGCTTCACAAGCGCGTCCTTTAGATCAAGCATATATGACATTCTAGATACCGCTTTTGAACTATTTTTGATTCTATTAGAATTATAAATTACAAAAGAATTGATAGCAGCAATATGTATCATATCATAAAACACGCACATTGGCCACCTCCTGGTTTTTCGGCAACAGTTCATGTTGGAACACATTTGATCAAAAGTATCGACCCAAAACTTTGTTTCGTTATAAAAATGAATAATTTCTGGTTTCTTTGTTCTTGTGTTCAAACTTCGGCCTGTGTGCATCGTAGAAAGCAAAAGCACCAGCTTCTTATTTTTTGACTTCGACATGTATGAAACAAGTGTTTTTTTGTTATCAAAGCAAAACATGGACGATCCCGGCTTTCTACCATGTGTTGCTGTCATGTCGGGCGGTATTTCGGTTTTATTTTTACGCAACGTGCCAACTACGGTCAGTTTATATGGAGCTTCTAGGATTTCATCAACTGCACCAACGGAAGTAAACCAATTATCCATGGTAACATTCCTGCTACTACCCTGTATACTTTTGGTCAAATTCTTGATGTAGTACGTACTTAGAGGCAATCCTTCCGTTTTAGTCCCTTTTCCCAGATATGGTTCAGCATCGATCATATATTTGGTTGCCACGTCGCATAGCATAACAATTTTTATGCCATATTTGGCTGGTTTATTTGGGATAAACATTCGAAATCTGCATCTCCCTCTAAATGCTAAAAGTTGTTCGTCTAGAGTTGTATAACTGCACGGAGTATATGAAGTTTTGCAGATATGACGAATTGGAGCGAATGGATCATTCTTTTTTCGATCACTTCTTGTTTCTTTATTGTCAAAACGCAGGCAGTCCAGCAGAAATAAGAAACGCTCGCAACTCATTGTTGCCCTGTATATGTTTCCCGATATTTTTGAATCAAACATTTGCTTGGCATTCAGATGATTATTTTTCATGGCACCGGAAAAAATGAGTAGCCCTATTAGCGCAATAATTTCCTCCTTACTTGTTGCAGCAATCGTTGCTGTTTTTTTAGCATAATTGGCCGATTTCAGTCTAATTTCTGTATTTGTGTAGAGAACAATTGTATCTAGTATTTCATCAGTAAAGAAATGACGAAAGCAGCTGAAAGGATTCAGAAGGTAAGCGGCAGGTCCTTTACTTCCAGGTACAAAATGAATTATATTTTGAGCTGAAATTCTTCTTTGCCTGTTTGGCTCTGTAGTAGACCACCTATGGACGTTTTTACCTTTTAGTGATACTTTATTTGGCTTTATTATGCTAGTAAGTGATGATAATGGCACATTGTCGTCGGATTCACTATCAGTGTCTGAAACATATGTTTCCTGGTTTGTAAAATTTTGCGTAGGTTTAGAAACATCATCTACATTATCATCAGAATCTAAGTTTTCCTCATCGTCTGAGTTAATTTCTTCTCTTTCTAAGACATCCTCATCACTTTCACTACCAGATGCTTGAATTTCGTCCATATCAGAATCTTCCCCTGCCATAATTTTTTCCGCTATTGCTTCTAATTCGGCTTGCGTTAACGGTCGCTTATCTTTCCAAGACATGGTTGAATTATAATTTATTAATATTTCCCTAAAAGTTCATGGAATAATAAGTATGTCTGTTGTTTATTCAGATTTATTCTTAGACGTACCTCTAAAAATATAGCCTGGAATACTAAACACTCGTAAAATCAACGACGCATGTTCAAACTATACGGTTAACGTTTCAATTTGAACCAAATCATTGACACTGCTGCATTCGGATGTCAAATGGAGTAGCTATACGAGAACACGACAAGATTAGCCTACCGGAAATAGCCGAATTTACAGATTCGTAAATGTGCAGTCGTAGATTTTACGAATGTTTAGTGTTCTAGGGTTAACTCAAATTTTTTTTGTGTTTCTTGAGATTCGACTTATGGGAATTCCACTGTATCATCATAACAGATTTTTGACAGTTATTACAATTTTTTTCTTGTTTTCCAAAGATCACACTGCAGAGGTGAACTCATTATATACAGGGTGATTCAGACCACCCACTCGTACACTATCTTTTACGGGGAAAGTATCCGAGCTACGGACTTGGGAAAAAAATCCTGCTGGGTAAATTACCCATGAAGAATTTAATGAAAATATTTTCATTTTTCTCGAAGTCACCCCTTCCTAGATAATGGGGGGGGGGGGTGTTTCTCGAGAATTTCAAATAGGAAGGGGAGTCGTGCGATACATTATTAAAAAGGAATTAGAAGAAGAAACATTTTTTATCTAAACATTTCTTCAATAATTCCAACAGTTTCAAAATGGCTGCCAACTTAAGAAAAAATTTGAGGGTTGCAAACAATTTTTTTTGTTATCAACCCCAGCGATTAAGAACAAAAACAAACCTAGCTTATGATTGTACAAGAGTTTGCCTTTCGTATCATGTACTACAAAATGTCATTTTACCAAAATTAGTATCACCCCAACACCGCTAAAATTAAGGATCATTCAGGGGAGGTTTTCTCGAAAAACTCAAATAGCAGTAGGGGTTTATTTCTATCTCATCCAAAAGACCCTTTCAAACCTGACAATTTTGTCTGAAAGTTATCCCTCTAAAACAAGTCACTCTTGAGGAATTGCTTAATTAAAAAAAAAAACTGCTAAAATAGCCCAAAACGATAAAAAAAAGAGTTGGCTGGTGTCATTGAGCTGTCATTTTATGTTTGTATTGATAGCGTTGCTTACGAAGCAAATTAAAGGGTCACAGAAGAAATTCAAATTGTTGTCCATTGTTCTCCAAACACTTCTGTAGTCTGTTTTCAAAAGAAACGTGAATGCGACTAAGTTCTTCTTCAGAAATGCTTCTGCATGCTTCTGCATGCTTCCACTATCCACCGCATCATATCCTGCCTATCAGTTGGACGATCTTTATACACTTCCCCTTTCAACTTTCCAAATAAAAGTCCATACAAGTGAGATCTGGTGACCTGGCTGGCCAGGCTACCACACTACCTCTTCCAATCCATTTCCTTGGGCATATTTGAATTAATATTTCCCTGGCATGCCTAGAGAAGTGAGCAGGACACCCATCATGTTGACACCACATCAACTGCCTAGTTTCTAGAGGGACGTCTTCCAACAAAACTGGTAAAGTGTCTAACAAAAATCTTCGATAATTGTGTCCATTTAAAACAACGTCAAAAAAGAAGAGACCTGAAAAAGAAATGTTATGCACCTTTTTCTTAAAATGTTAGGCACAACAACATATCAAAAGCTTCTTCATTAGAATAAGGCATTTTAAAAAGTATAGAAACAACGTAAAAATTCGAAAATCGAAACAATTTGCAACAACACTGAATACTCAACTAAACGGAACAGGGTTAATGAGGAATACCAACAACACAAAAACGAAAACAACAGAAACAAGAACAAAAACAACAACCAAAAATAAAATGACAGCTCAGTGACACCAGCCAACTCGCTTTTTTGATCGCTTTGGGCTATTTGAACAGTTTTTTAAATTAAGCAATCCCTCGAGAGCGACTTGCTTTAGACGGATAACTTTCAGACAAAAGTTGTCAGGTTTGAAAGGGTCTTTTGGATGAGATGGAAATCAACCCCTACTGCTATTTGAGTTTTTCGAGAAAACCACCCCTGAATTATCCTTAATTTTAGCGGTGTGGGGATGATATTAATTTTGGCAAAATAACATTTTGTAATTGAATTGAATTGAATTTATTTCCAAAGACACAAAATATCCAATAACAAACAGACATTACAGTTATTGAAGGTGTATAGGAAATTGTCAAAATTTTCAAGCACAGTACTCATCCAAATTATATATACATCTATTAATTAGATAATCCTTAAGAGCTATCTTAAATTTATTAACATTTCCAATGCTACTTATTTGTTTAGGTAATCTATTATATAAGCGTACCCCTAAACACTGTGGTGAATTCCTCCCCAAATCCAACCTACAAAATGGCACTCTCAGATCTTCACTTTGCCTAGTACTATAATTATGTACCTCGCTGTTTGTAGTGTACTTATCTCTACTATGGTGTACATAAATACAAAGTTGGTATATAAATGTTCCCGTAACAGTTAAAATTCTGTAACACTTAAAATACTCTACAAGAATCCAAGCTGGACAGACCCGCCATGCACCTAACAATCCTTTTCTGACATATAAATAGGGATGCAACGTTTAGCGATTTTTCGTAAACGTTTAAACGCGTATATTAAACGTTTAAACGGCGTTTAAACGCGCACCCTACGCGTAGCTTACCAATATTGCAATATTGTTTTAAAACTTTAATAATTAGAAAAATATCAAACGTCGTTTGTAAGTTGGGTTATAAATCATAAAATAATACATATTCCGTTGAATGATGGCCGCCACAACGGTGGCGAAAGTCGTCAAAGGGATGCAAACAATAAATTTGAAAAGTACATGCCGGTTTTGCAATATCTAAGCGGCCGCGTCGCGACGCGCCGCTTTTGCTCTTACGCGGTGCGCGCCTAGCGCTAGCCGCGGCTTTGTTTATCTGAAATTTAATGATATTTAAATTTTATCTGCCTTGCGTTTAAACGTTCCCTTAAACGGGTAGTGTCCACACGGGCGGTTAAACGTTTAAACGTTGCATCCCTACATATAAATACATCATTAACATTTGAAGAGGCACCCCAAAAACTTAAACCGTATGAAAGTCTTGAACCAACCAAAGCATGATACAAGTTGATCATCTGTGCTATTGTCAACACACTCTTTAGACCACCAGCAAATAGAATTCAGCTGACTAATAAGTTTACTACAATGATCTCTCCAACTCAGAGTCTCGTCGATGTAAATACCCAAGAACTTGACAAGGGTAGTCCTACCCAAATCTCCGTTATGCACATTGAGATTCACAGTTAGGTCTCTCCTAGTCTGGTAAGTATGAAATCTTAAATATTCAGTCTTATTCACATTAAAGTACAATGAGTTATCACAAAACCAACTCATCAACTCCCCAAGACATTTGTTACACCTTTCCTGAACCTCATCACTGCTCTTACCAGATATTATTAGAGATGTGTCATCTGCATAAATTGTACATGACACATCTCCACCAAGTTGGCTATCCATGTCATTCACATAGAGTAAAAACAGTACTGGCCCCAATACTGAGCCCTGAGGGACACCAACATCAATAGCCACACTGCCCGAGCTGACTACTTGAACTACTCCCTTGTACTCATTTTTCACTGTTACATATTGAGAACGCCCGGTTATAAAAGAACATATCCAATCATTAGATACCCCCCTAATTCCATATCTCTCCAGTTTCTCCAATAATCTTGCATGGTCGACACAGTCAAAAGCCCTGCTAAGATCACAGAAGATCCCAACGGGGCTCTCTCCTGCATCGATATATTTTATTATGCAATCATAAAGAGAACTAGACGTCAAGATATTAAATTTCTTTAAGAAGGATTGTAATTTATCCAGAAAACAGTATTCAAATATTTTTGAGAAACCGGATGATACTGTCACTGGTCTATAATTGCATATACTTTAAGTGTCGCCCTTTTTATGAAGTGGTAACACACTTGAATTTTTTAATGTTCTAGGGAAATGACCCCTTTCAAGTGACAACTTTACAATGAAAAACAAAGGTTTTATTATTACCGGGATCGATCTTTTTATTAAAAAAGGCGGAACATCATCCGGACCTGCAGAATATTTGTTTTTTAATTCAGTTTTTAAAAGACCCAACAATTCAGTTTCTGAAAAAGCAGTCAAAAACATTGTATCATTATTTATAATATTCTTGTCTAAATAATCTTTCTTGTCTGCGCGTGGAATCTGCTTAATTACCTCCAGAGATGCTTCTTTAAAAAAATTATTAAATAGATCTGCTACCAAAAGAGGATCTTCAACAATAATATTTTCATTTTTAACCACAATGTTTCTATGTTTCACTTTTTTGTTTGTTAACATGTTAATAAT
The DNA here is from genome assembly GCA_963966045.1 of Xestobium rufovillosum. Classification (NCBI taxonomy): domain Eukaryota; kingdom Metazoa; phylum Arthropoda; class Insecta; order Coleoptera; family Ptinidae; genus Xestobium; species Xestobium rufovillosum. The sequence continues at coordinate 15,302,378 of OZ014498.1, forward strand.
TTGCCAAGATGTTTTACCTGGATTATCTGAACCATTGATTATTCCCTGATAAAAACTTTTCTTTGTATCATCAATCAATTTAAAATGTGATCTTCTCTCTGATTTATAAAGGTCCAACAAATCTGGATATGCTCTTTTTAACCGTGCCAAATCCTTCAATCTATTGCTTGAAAGTTTAACATCATTATTTACCCATTTTTTGTTACAATTCTTTAACAATACTTTTCTTATTGGAAAATACAAGTTGAAATAATAAAGAAAAGATTCATAAAAACAATCAAAAGCCTCCTCAACATTGTCTCTTTCATAAACTGGGTACCAGTCTTCCAGACTCAGTTGCTGCAAAAAAAGTAACACACTACTCTCCCTGAAAAAACGTCTATGAGTGTACCGCACCACATCTTCCACATTTGTAAAATTAACTGAAAGTAAAATTGCTCTGTGATCAGATGTAAGATGATCCAAAACCGAACACTCAACTTGTTCAAAATTTGTGTATATATGGTCAAGTATATAATCCCCTCTTGTAGCTTGCATGTTAATATTATTTAAATTATAAGTTGAAAAAATATTTATCAATTTATCATAAGTAATTCTGTCTCTACCTGGGTCTGCATTGAAGTCGCCACACAAAAACATAGAAAACCTAGGATCATAAATTTTATCCAGTACTCGTTCAGCTCTCTCACAAAAAATGTTGACGTCACCCTCCACAGGCGACCTGTAGAACACTATTACCAGGATTGTTGCAGTAGAACTGATTTTCCAAGAGACTCCACATGTTTCAAAATGCTTCTCTAAGCAATATTTATTTAACTTCAGATCAGCAACCTTTAAACCATCCTTATGCCATATGCCCACACCACCACATTTAGCTGTAGATCTAGAGAAACTCGCTCCCAATGCGTATCCCGGAAAATAAACACTATTTATATTGTCATCTCTCGTCCATGTTTCAGAGAAACATAAAAACAAAAGTTTACTAAATGTATCCTGTATGTAGTCGGTTATTATATAGTTGATACTGTCCTTTGTAAGCCCTTGACAGTTTAGCGATAGGATATCTGGTTCCTTATTAGATTTTTCTATTTGTTCTGTTCTTTCACCATTCTCATGTGAAAAAACCTCGATACATAGGCACCACTAGGCCACAACAAGGGATTCATTGCTTTATCGTTATTATGCAAATCAACTGTAACTTTAAAGGAACTATAATGTGAGGGAAACTTTGAAACAATTGTTTCACATTCAACCTCAGGAAATTCTAGTATCAGATAATCAATTATTTCATTATTTCTGGTGTCAGGGTGTAACCTAGACACATACAGAAACGCCTTTTTTGGGGCAGCAACTAGTTGTTTACTTGTATTTTGTCCAATTACGCCCCTATTTATTTTTCTAGGTCGTTTTCTTCTTTGTTGGGTTTCCCATTCACCTCCTACACTAACATTAGTATCTTTGCCTCTATGATTATGAGGTATCTGCTCTATAGTTGTTACCTTCTTCATTTCCTTTCCTTGGTGAGATGTTCCATTCACCTCGTTCACTCTCACTTTAGTTAAACCTGCATCATTGGAACATTTCCCCAGCTTCACCACCTCACTCTTTAATACTGCATGTCGAGTTAAAAGCTCCTTAGTGCTTTCACTATCGGCAGTTCTCCCATTATCAAACTCTATTTCTAGATGTTTACCTTCGTTTTCTTTCTGTTCTCCTTTCTCGTCACTGCTCATGAAAGAACCTTTTATACTAGTATCAGAAACTTTTTCCTTTAGTAACAGGACATAGTCCTTTAGGATATTGTTCTTATCATTCATTTCTCGTAATAACTTCTTGAGTAATTCATTTTCCTGCTTTAGAAAATTATTTGATCCTGTACATTTTCTGGGTTATTTTCATCCACGATTCTTATATTTGACTTCCTTTGAGTACAACTTTTATGAAAAAAACTGTAACATTTTATACAAACATACACTGCACATTTTTTACTGCAACACTTAAATGTTGTTTCAATATTTTCAATTAGGTCCTCTGTAAGCATGGCAGCAGTAGCCATATAATACATTATACGAAAGGCAAACCCTTGTACAATCATAAGCTAGTTTTGATTTCGTTCTGAATCGTTGAGGTTGATCACAAAAAAATTGTTTGCAACTCTCAATTTTTTTGTAAATTGGCAGCCATTTTGAAACGGTTGGAATAATTGAAAAAAATGTTTAGATAAAAAATGCTTCCTTTCTAATTCCTATTTGAAATTCTTGAGAAACACACCCCCACCCCCTATTATCTCGGAAGGGGTGGCTTTGAGAAAAATGAAAATATTTTCATGAAATTCTTCACTGGCAATTTACGTAGAAGGATTTTTTCCCCAAGTCCGTAGCTCCGATACTTTCCCCGTAAAAGATAGTGTACGGGTGGTCTGAGTCACCCTGTATAGAAACACTGCGCCACAGTAGGGAATCCTGAGTCTTCCCATTTCTCTTAATTTCCTTCCTTAGAATGTCATTATTTCGTGTGTCACGACTATGCAGAACATTGGGTGTAGAAGTATAGTTACTCTTGGTTGAATAATTAAGCTTCCTTTACGTGCATTTTTTGTTTGTTCGACCCAAGCTTTGACATCAACTGGGACGATTTTGCATAATTTTCAGAATGGTTAACCTCACTTTTGCTAGTGCCACAACAGATGACATTTTGACCATATTTCGTTTGTTCAACAATGCTCCTGCGACTTGCACAACTATTATGGAATGTTTTTCACATGTCACACATCTTCTAGCTTCTTTTCCATGAGAGTAATTACAAGTTTTCCCTCCTGGGCACGGATTTCCCAAAAGAAACTAGATATCTGATATGCGGTAATGGGGATACGATAAAATTACTGGAGTATTATAGTGGCCGCCATGTTAAGCTCATTTTGAGTGATTTTTGTCTCGATCTAGTGAGAGTTGCTAAATTGTTGTGGTGTTAGTGTTTGTCATTTGTTTGACGTATAATGTTTCAGACCGAAAATATTCTAAAATTCCACCGTATTTTAATAAATAATTAATGCGGATTTTATTAATTTTATTCAATTCGTGATGCTGGTGGAGATATATTTGATTTCAAAAAGCATAGACAGTGGTTAGGGATGTGTTCACATAATTGTTTAGTAGCGTACTTTAAAAAAGTTGCAGTGCGGGAACATGAAATGCATAATCCTATCAGAAAGAACGAAATGGTTCAAAACTGTTTTATTGCATTGAATAAGCTGAAGAATTGGTTGCTGCAAGTAATAATTCTGCTTTTAAATTACTCGAAAAAGACCCTTCGTTATACGTATTGAATGAGATGGTGAGAGCACCAGAGTACAGACAGTACTAATTTTAAGGTAATGTGGAATGCGCCAAAAACACAGGCTAATATTTTCTTTGCTGTTATACTGCTTAAAAGCTACTGTTAAAATACTTGTTTGAGGGTTAGGCGTAGATAAAGGAAATAGGTTAGGAATGGGTTGAGCAGTTGACCAATGAAAGCCGCACTGAATAACTTCCTATTGGTTGACAGTAACCAATCTAAAGCGAGCTTAACGTGGCGGTCATTTTGGTGGCCTCTATACACCAGTCATTTTCTGATGGTAAATTGATATTATCTATACCTATTTACACTGGCGAGCATAAAATTAGGGTCACTTTGAAAATTGCCAATTTTTCTAAAAATTCAAAATATTAAATTTAATTAATTCTTGAAGGCTATAACACTTGCATTTCTGAGAACTGTTATAAGCTTTTTGTGGTTTCTTTTGCACAACAAAGATTCAATATTTCCGATTTCTAGGAAATGCTTGCAGGTGCGCTACTTGGAAGCTTATTTCTCGGCGTCTATTTTTCAATTTCCTTCATTTATTCACTAACTTTCCTGTGTATAACTTGACGGTCGAAAAGTGTAGTGTTTGTTTATTTCCTTATAATGGCTTTAAATACTGTCACGGCGGCCAGAATTATAGCGATGTTGCAAGATGGTCGAGGACAACGTTTAACGGCAAGAACGGTTGGTGTAAGTCTTTCTACAGTTCAGCGGGTATCCCAACGATTTCAGGAAACTGGTAAGCTGACGAGAAGACCAGGATCAGGGTGGAAAAGAACCACCACGCCAAGGGATGACCGTTTTCTTGTGACCATGGCTTTACGGAATCGGACCGCTACGGCAGTTTCGCTTCGAAATCCCCTCCAAGAAGTCAGAAATGTTAACATTAGCGAATGGACAGCTAGGAGGCGACTTCGTTCTGCTGGATTATCTTGTCGGAGAATGGCTACGGGTCCTCCACTTCTCCGTCGCCATAGAATTGCAAGACTGAACTTTGCTCGAGATCACTTGGGATGGACAAATGACGATTGGGGGAGGGTATTATTCTCAGACGAGTCCCGTTTCTGTTTAAATGGGTCGGATGGACGTCGGCAGGTATGGCGAAGACCCGGAGAAAGATATGCCCAGGCTTGTATTGATGAGCGACTTCCATTTGGTGAAGGCTCAGTTATGGTGTGGGGAGGAATTTCTTCAGACGCGCGTACCGAATTAGTGTTTATCGGCAATGGATCCCTAACTGCGCATAGGTACGTAACGGAAGTTGTAGAAAATCATGTCATGCCTTTTATGACGGTTCTGGGAGAACATGCAACTTTTATGCATGATAAAGCTCGACCCCACGTGGCAAGGATTGTTAGCGGTTATTTGGATGAGGTTCAAATTACGCGATTTGATTGGCCAGCACGGAGTCCCGACTTGAACCCCATAGAGCATGTGTGGGATGAGCTAGGACAACGTGTACGAAGTCATACGCCGTCTCCCACCAACGCACAGGATCTTAGAGAGCTCATACTACAGGAGTGGAATAACATCCCGCAAAATGTGATCCATAATTTAATTGAGAGCATGCCACGTCGCCTCCAGGCTGTCATAAATGCACGACGAGGAAACACTCGTTATTAGAGGTCAAAATTTTAACAGTTCCTTGTTTTATTCCAACATTTTTCTCACTACACATTTTAAAACAATTTTGTTAAAATTTGCTTCTTTACGAATTTTCAATAAAAACATTAGAAAATGAAACGTTTTCTTTTTAAAACATTCCTGTTTAGAGATATGTATACAACGAAATCCATTTACAATAAAAGATACAATAAATAACCAGAAAAGTTGAATTTTTGAAGTGACCCTAATTTTATGCTCGCCAGTGTATTTTTAAAATTTGTGCTCCTGGGTCATAACTTTCACCAACCTTGTCGGCAATTTTGTATTTTGTTTTTTTAAACAAAGAATCTGTTAGTCATTTAACGTATAAAATAAATATGCTTGAATGTAATAAACGAGCTAACAATCGGATGATTTGCTGCTTAAATGCTCGGGTTCTGTGATGCTTAGTCAAATACAATACGTGAAACTTACCGATAGAATCGATGTTTTTGCTTATTTCACTACTTTGATGAGTTCACTTTAACTCATCCATTCATTGAAAATGTGTGTGTTAACACACAAAAACTATTTATCGTCACGTCAATGTTCCTTCACTAGTTTTCAAAGCATATTTTCCCATTTTATTGAATACTTTTCTATTTTGCGGATAAAAACTTTTATTTTTAAGTAAAACCTATTTAAAAAATTGTTTGCATTTCAGGACGCGGACGGTGCGGGTTGTCCCTTTTGTAGAGCGGAAATTAAAGGAACTGAGCAGATTGTAGTCGATCCATTTGATCCAAAAAAATCTCACAATAAATCAAACATGATGGGTGCGAGTAATTCAGATACTAGTATTATGGACGACGAAGATCTGGAACTTGAGGTATCAAATGAATCCTCTTGCACGAATGACTATTCGGAATGATTTTGTGTCAGAAATTTCATTTCACTATAGTATTCTTAGTAGTTTAATTACGTTACGCTTCTTATTTATTTTCTTATTTTTGTTAATATGTTGTTATCAGCATTGGTTTTTCCTTCAAAGATTTTTATGTTCGTTTTATTAAGTTTTAATGTACGTAATGCCTATTCTCATTCATTAAATATCTTTAATTTTTAAACTCTGTTATGCCGAATACCACTCTTCAAATGATCTGTCAATATATTTTTTTTATTTTATTTGCGTTGTATTTCTGTATAAACATATAACCAGCATACATACAAGATATTACTAATTCAGCACATTTAACCCGTTCGGGACGGCGGCGCTAAACCGATTGCTGCTGGCTGGACGGGCTAGTCATCTAGCGTGCCAAATTATTCGCTCTAAAAAATGTTAAATTTTGCACAAGATGGACTCCCCAACGCATAACACAGTATACTGCATGATGGAACTCGAATGCTGGGAAAAAATGGAGAGAGGTTAAATTAGCTAATAAGCATCAATTATGGACGTTATTGGTCATCATAATGCTGCCCCACTATCAAACTGCAGTCGTTTCATGTCCCAAAGCTTCTCTCCAAGCTTGCAACTTTAGACGTTTCCCGTCTGGGGGTTAAGAAAAATTTTTTCTACGCCGGTCGTTTGCCGTCCCGAAAAGGTTAAAAGAATATTTCACTGGAGAATTAACACTTGCAAGTATAACAATATCAGTGAATGTTTGAGAGAAACAACAAATATTCTATGCCTTTAATTCTATATGCATATAATGGGTGATCCAGTGGATGGCGTGGATGTTGGTCATCACTATTTGATTTATATCGCATTGGCCAAGAAAATATTGTTCCATAAATAATTTCAATTACAGATTTTGGCAATTTCAGTTATGCAGTTTTTTCACCACGCGACATACAAAAGTTTTCCAAACTTACTATGAAAATGGTCCTTCCATAAAAAAACACTTCGTAAAATTTGAGACCACTTCAGACAACAAATCGCCCTAGTGATTCGGAAATCCGTGAGACGATTTGAATAAACTGGGTCGGTATAAGGCCGCACAAAGTATCAGCATCCTCGTCCAGATCGCTCAAACCAAAATATTGTTGCCGTTAGTGAAAATGTTTGTGAACAACCGAGCATTTCAATTCGTCATCGGCCACACTGTTACCGGAAATTTGTTATTCATTTTTATGCATTTTTTTGACTTGCAAAATTTTTATTAAAATATTTAATCGATAAAAAAAATCATGAATATTTATGTATTTACCAAAAACATTAGAAATGAGGCAGGAGATATCCTAATTGGGAGCGGGAGAAGGCAGATAGGTGGAAAGAATATTTGGGAAACTTATATGCGGGACAGGAAGTAGGAGGTATATTAGAAAGCGAAAGCAGTATAGAGGGGGACAACCTAGGGTGTCCTATAATGAGAGAAGAGTTTGAGCTAGCACTAAAAAGTTTAAGAAACAATAAAGCACCAGGTATAGATTGCTTGCAGGCAGAAATCTTAAAGTGCGCAGGTCAAGATGTAATAGATCATTTATTTAAATTAGTTAGTTGCATATATTTGACAGGCGAGATTCCAGAAGATTACAAACTGAACATCATAGTAGCTCTGCTAAAAAGGAAAGGCACGGATAGGTGCGAAAATTTTAGAACTATCAGTTTAACTTCCCACGCGTCAAAAATTTTCACTAGAATTGTGCAAAGAAGGATGGAGAAAAGGGCGTAAGAAATATTAGAAGATCGGTTCGGATTTAGACGAAATAGAGGAATGCGCGAGGCCATTTTAGCTTTACGAGTAATTATAGAAAAGGGAAAGAGCGTCTATATAGGATTTGTAGATTTAGAAAAAGCATCCGACAACGTAAATTGGGGGAAGATGTTCGAAGTGCTCAGAAAGGTAGGGATGAAATATAGGGACAGAAGAATAATACATAATCTCTACAAAGAGCAAAAGGCAGTTATCGAATTTGAGCAGGAACGAAGAGAAGTAGATATCCGGAAGGGAGTGAAACAGAGATGTGCATTGTCACCTATAGTTTTCAACTTATACAGGGTGTTTCTAAACAATATACAGATTTTTTTAGAGGCGATAGGCAAAAGCGAACATTTTTTGTCAATAAACTCATGTCCGCCTGGGTTTCATTAAGGTTCCAGGAGGCAAGAAACATTCTCGATAAATTATAGCCCTAATATCTAGCCAGCCAAACGAATTTACAAATAAATAATAATCATTGTCCCAAATTGCATTCAAGTAATCAAGAGGTTTATATTCAGACATTGTTTTCGTGCCATTTTATAATAATAATAATAATTTTAGTTGCAGTTTTGCCTATGAGATAAACTCCGAATCAGAGAACGCAATAATAATTAAGCAAAAAATAATAGAAAAAGAAATTTACAAATAATGTTCAAATTGTCTACCATTTTAACGGTTACAAAGTTCGAGGTGTCTCGATAGCGATTCGTGAACATCAACAAATAATGTTTCCGTTGTCTCGTACTATTCCAGCCCCGACTGCTATTCTTGCTTCAAGGTCTTCAACATTTTCTACGGGTGTCTCGTAGACCGATGTTTTCAAATGCCCCCATAGAAAAAAATCTATGAGGTTGAGATCCGGAGAGCGTGGAGGGTGGAGGTCCACCCCGACCAATCCAACACCCTGGATACACTCCATCTAGGAAATCGCGAGCTGCGAATGAAAAATGTTTCTAGTCTCCTGGAACCTTAATGAAACCCAGGAGGACATGAGTTTATTGACAAAAGATGTTCGTTTTTGCCTACTCTGCCGTCTCTAGAAAAACCTGTATATTGTTTTGAAACACCCTTTATATCGAAAATGCGATTAATATTGTTAAGAACAGAACAGCTTTAGGGATTAATGTATAGGGCCAAACTCTTAACATGCTCATATTTGCGGATGATATAGCAGTGTTAGCATCTAGCAAAGAAGAATTAGGAGCGGCTTTGAATGAAATGGAAGCAGTATTGACACAGAGCTACGGCATAAAAATCAATAAAAAGAAAACTAAAATTTTGATATATAGAGGGATTGAAAATATAACTAAAATTGAAATACAAATAGGAAATGAGAAGATTGAGGAGGTCGCGGATTTCTGCTATTTAGGAAGTAAAATAACTCGAGATGGTAGGAGCACTAAAGATATGAAACAAAGAATAGCGCAGGGTCGAGTTGCGTTTAACAAAAAGAAACAAGTGTTATGTTCGGGAAAGGTTAATGTAGAAACTCGGAAGACACTCTTAAAGTCGTATGTATGGAGTACGGCATTATACGGGTGCGAAACTTGGACAATAGGAGAAGCGTTTGAAATGTGGTGCTACAGACGCATGATAGATGGATAGATAGAGTTAGCAATAGGGGAGTATTAGAAAGAGTTGGAGAAAAGCGAAAGGTATGGAAGACAACAAAGAATAGGAGAGATAGGATGGTAGGTCACCTTCTAAGACACGAAGGAATAGTTCGCGACATCCTAGAGTCAGAGATAGGAATAAAAAGAGGCAGGGGTAGGCCTAGATTAGACTACTGCTCTCAAATAGTTAGAGATGTAGGATGTTCTACTTTTAGGGAAATGCGTAGGTTAGCTCAGGATAGAAGAGGATGGAGGTACGCATCCAACCAGTCTTCGGACTGAAAACCTTATGATGATGGTTTAAGTATTAAAATAGTGCGCCATTTTCATCAAATAGAAAGTTTCATCTTTGTTAAGCCTATTTTTGTTTCTTTTTAAATTTGAACAGAACCCATTTCTAAAAAAATTATTTTACTAATTTCCGTACCGATATGAGAAAAGATATTTCTTAATTTTTTTCTAAAAATTTTGTAATAACTAGACGGTAGCAGTCCTCGCCAGCAACATATGGTACTGAATTATATAAATTTTTACTTTAGTGTCAACATTAGTGAAAATTTTGTAAGTCGAAAAGTGCATAAGAAATTAATAAAATGTTCCTGGAACAGTTGGGAAAAAACAATGTGTGGCGGGAGTTTGAACAAGCAGGGTTTTTATGAAGGACAATTTTTTGAGAAATTAAAAATAAAAATTTAGTCTGCCTTGGTCCCTTGGTAGCCCCATCCGGGAACTACTGTATAGTGTCTACTGTCTAATACGTACTCAAACCGCAAAATCCTGTTATTCCTTGCTAGTTCATAGGATTAAAAATTGGACTTTCCAGGTAAAACTACCAAATGACTGTGCTACTGGGTCTGTTAGAATAAATTAGAACAGTCATGGCACACTTAAATTAGATTTTAAAAAAGTCTGAGACTTGAAATGTCGCTTATGTGGTACCATCGTATTCAGAAAATTATGAAGAAACCAAAAATTCAATAATATACGGGATGTCCCATTTGAAAATCAAAAGTTGGCACCACTTTCACCGAAACCAGAAGTGTGAAAATTTCATTGTTTGTGTCAAAACGTGACGTTTACTCAGTACATACGATGTGCCAAGTTACAAAAATGTATCTTCAAACATAAAGAAAAAACGGGTGTACCATGCTCCTGTTACACATGGTATATGTTCGATACGAAATTTACATACTTCTTGCTAGAAACTAACGAAAAACTGAAACATGCGATAAAAGATCGTAATATTATTATTGCGCAGAAGGTACTCTGAGAATCCAAATGCTTCGATTAGATGACCAACATCTCGAATGCACGAGGCCTCTTCCAGATAGATCTCCTTGGTGACACGTTTATTGACAACATAACATCTGTCACTGTAATATGCATACTCTCGGCAAAAATGACCCACTGGATTTATGTAGCCATGGTAAAACCAATAATCACTTATGCTTCTCTTGTGTGGTAGCAGAAAACCAACACCAAGGAAAGTCAAAAAGCCATAACTAGGCTACAAATACTAGCTCGTCTAGGAATTACAGGGACGATATTTACTGCGTTCATGGCAGCAAAGGAGAACGATGTACTCAGCATGCCTTCGTCAATTTCGGCATCATTCACGTATTAATTTTTAAAGGTTGTAATGTGTCTTTGGTAAAGTGTAATTTCAGAGATAGTTGCTCCAACCTCCAAATTTGAGATCTGTAAAGGGGTATAGTTTTTAGAAATGCAGTTGATTATTGCACCATCTTGCAAACCCAATTATTTTTGGAGCAGTTGACAAATCTCGAAATCGGTTCAATTTAGAAACAATGGTTGACCAAACTATCAGTATTACTGGAAATAGCAGAAGTTTGAAATTATTTTTAATCGAACAATGTTTGATTGTTTGATTCAGAATATGGGTGATCAAAAATAAAAATGACATATTTGAAATGCCTTCCATAAAATTGTCCAAGTTGGATAATTCAGATTATTTTTTTCATCGTCAAATTGACCAATAGGAACATTGCATTTGGGTCTAGAAGCGTGTATTATTTCGGTAATTTTTTTCGATAATTTTGCTTGTTGATAAGTTGCCATAGTTTCGAATTTGTAGGTGCATTTATAACGTATAATCTAGCTACTTTAGTACCTGCCAAACGTCAAATATTCCCAACACATTTCTTTGTATGTGAATTAATTGAAATAAAATTTCGTTTTGAACTACCTTGCTTCGATTCAAAAAATAATCTTGTCAAATACAATTCGTGGTCTGGAATTTTTAGGTAATTTTACTCAAGCTGTTGCTTTTACTAGCCACTCGTGAAAATTTGACAGAAGATCACTCGCGCAAGCGCTCGTGATCTTTTAACTGTCAAATTTACACTCGTGGCTACCAAGCAATGCAACAGCTTTCGTAAAATTTCCGACAATTCCAGACCACTTATTGTATTACTACAGATAATATTTTGTCATTTCATTCAAGAAATGGTGCTATTCGATTATCTGTGCATTACTGTAAGTGATACTAGAACGACTTCATATCCCTAATTTTAATTTTAATAAAAATATGTTTTATCTAGCAATCTCAAATTTAAAATCCTCAGTGGTCTGCATTTCCAGCAATATTAAAAATAGACATGCCGGGCCATAATTCAAATTGACCCTGCACAGCTCTTATGACTTATGGAGAAATGCATGTAAAAAAGAACAGTGGCAGCAGATGGCGAATTCTTGAGTGAAAGTGAGAGTCACCTTTTACTCCTATATAACCAACGTGGTTGACAGCCCGGTGTCCCGATGAATGTTTTTCTGACAGCTGGGCAGAATTGAGTTAATCACCTCTTCCTTCTCCTTCACTTCTTCTCAGACTGCAGGCTGGAGTGTTTATAGTTGCGGTTGACTTAACACCACACTCCAAAATACAGTGACACTAGACAGTAATTAAACTCGACACATGTTTCGCTGACAACATCAGCATCCTCAGGAGTTGTTGTGTTCTTCTTGGTGTGATATTAGGTTTCCAAATTTGGTGGTAGGTTCAAAAATTGGAAAATTGTGTTAGAGTGCCAGTGACTACATGGCACCCTCTATATTAATACACGTATTTATAGGGTTTTCCCCAGACTCCCTGGGTCTAGCTGAGGCACTCATTTCTTACATCTTAATATCGACCCAATTACATAGCTCATTAATAGTTAGTATTTTGTTTTTGTTTAAGCCATTGTTTTTTACGTGTAATACATGCTTGAGATAGGTAAGAAAATAGTCAAGCACTATACATCAAAAACGATTATTTTTTATTTACCACGCACAATTTGTATTATAACTCTAAGAATCGATTAAATGTATCGACCACACAATATGCTGCGCACTAAATGTTGCTGAGTTTGGACGCATCCACTATATTTCAAAATAAACGGAATTCTAATTTATTGTGACTCAGAATTGACTCACTCTATATAATGTGTAATTTTGTTAATGTTTTTTCTTTGGCATTTTAGTCTTTATAAGTTCATAAAGTACCAATATAATTTTAGGATACTGGTGACTTGTGGACACATGGAGCAAGTGGATTAAAAGCTTTAACTTTATCACGTCAGTATGAAGTAAGTATTTTTAGTATGTGTACTATTTTTTCCAATGACTTGTAGAGGGGACTTAGCTATTTACATTTAGGGCTGAAGCAGGAATAATACTCACAGTCTAAGCGTTTGTGTGTGGAAAAGGCAAAACAAAGCAGCCGGCCAGTTGTGTAGCAAACAGGTGCTGCCGTGGAAACAGAATATCGCGGAACATTCGTTTGGTCCGTTGCTTGAATTTAATAACAAACGATACCCGCGACCCGCTGGCCAACGAACATGTAGGCTTTAAAACAAAATCAGCTGTTGCATAAGGTCGCTAGGTCCAGTCTATAAGTCTTTGATTGTTTCAAGTTCGATGTTGTATCATCTTATTGGTATCTCGTCAACCGTTGGAAAAATTAAATAGATTATCAAATTCAAAATATTTTGATCATTACTGGTTACCAAAAGCAACTAATAATTAATAAATAATAATTAATAATTAATTAATAATAATTAATAATTAATAAATAATTTTTATAATAACTAAGACGAAATAGAGACAGAATTTGTAATTATTGTTACAAAATATTATAAATACAAGTTTTCTCAATATAGCACCCACAGTTTACTTTTTGTTCTCTGTAAGTACTATAAAATTATTTTCGTTTATAAAATAAATGCTGTCCAATTTCTTTCGCAGGGGACCTAACTTTGTTTTTTGTTTTTTTTAATGGAACAGCGTATATTTGACTGCATTTTTTGATTCCTTAGTGGATCTCAGTTTCGGGTTGTTTAAAGTAATTTTTGTAATTGTATTACCGTAATTTTTTTAAAGTGAGTTAGGAACCGTAATTTCAGAGGGAGTAGTTCTACAATGCATGTTCATATAGGTAAACTTTTTGACTCAAAAATTGGTCAGGAAACGGCGCCACAAGCATGTAACATTGATTCAATGAGGCTATTTTCAAAGAAATTAAAAAGAAAATTGGTTAAGTACATAATATACATATACAGGGTGATCTATGACGATTGTAACAAACTTGGAGAGTAGCTAGAATACTTAATAATAATGTGAAAATCCCTAATCAACATATGTCCAAAAATGCCGACTAAGTGAGTTGTTGAAATTTCTTAAAAAATTGTTTTTTTAATATCTGGAAAACTACCGATCTCTGCATTTAAAATTGGGAGTGCACTAATTTATTGAAGTTTTTTGCTAACTTACAAATTTTGTATTTCGTACTCTCACCATTGGCGTCACGAGGTAGGGAGACCACATTTATTACCGAAACTATGTTACTCTACTGGCTTACACAGAGATGTTGCAAAATATCTGAATCTTTGCTTTATTTACAAGAAAAATTCTCCTTGGTGTTTTCCGTGCAAAACTAGTTCATTGAGAAATATTTTTGTGTAACATGGTGCGTAGTTCATGTTTTTAAAAACTAAATTTTCTGCCATCCCTTGTAACAGTAAAACGTTGTTAATATCAAAGTGGCGTGTAAATTCTCAAGAAGAGAATAATACAGCTGAAAAAGTAAGTAACGGCATAAGCAAGTATTACATTTTTTAAAGAAATTTTGACACCCTGTATCTCATTTAGTTGCCATTTTTGGACATACGCTCATTAGGGATTTTCACAATATTTTTAAGTTTTCTGTCTACTCTCGAAGTTTGTTACACTCGTTATAGATCACCCTGTATAGAGGGTGTTCATAAACGAAGTAGCATAAATGTTACTAGTGAATCTAGAGTTGAAAATAGGTCAATTGAACCACACATACATTCATCTAAAATTGCACCACTGAGGGGTTACAACCTCTTAAATTATAACATTTTTATTTATACAGGATGTTACAAAAAAGTAAGTCAAGTCGACCTTAGTTCGTCACCCAAGAAAAATTGGGAGATTTAAAAAGCGAGTGGATCAACAACACATAGTCAAATGAGTTGCAACATCTCGTAAACCAAGCCCTAAATCAAAATTTTACAAGAGTGAAAAAATAAAAGAAATTAACGCTTGGTATAAGAAACAATACCTTTGAACCATAGGCGTGCGCTGGGAAAAGTTGGGGGGTCAATGGGTATTACAACCCCTCTTTCCTCCGTTCACGCATCGATAAAAATTACACAAACAGTGTGACGGCATATGAAAAAATGCTGTACAAAATTTCAACAGAATATCATAAAAAAACGAAGGATTTATTAATAAAAATCGTTTTTTAAATTTTAACCTTAACATCCTGTGTCTTGAAAAAGAAATAAGCTTAAATTAATGAAAAATGGCACAAGGAAAGTCCCATTATTTTCGGCCAGATAATCTGGCTAATGGCTTGACCTGTATAAAGCCAAAATGCTTTGACACACAATGTTACAATGTTCATACTTGGTTCAGACACTTATGTATTGATAGCGCATATTTCGTATATACGGGGTGATTCAGAACGGGCGTGCCAAATTAGAATGAGTACTAGAGGAACTCCAAATATGACGAAAAGTTTATATGAACATATATGTTCTAAATTGACTACTAACAAAGATACAGGGTGTAAAAGTTTTAATATTTTTTTAATAGCCTAATGTAAGAATTTATTATTGTGTTTTCTCGTTTTTCTTGTTAGTTTCGTTAGTGTTATTCTTAATAAACTATTTTTCCATTTTCACTTTCCTTATTATTGCATTGCATTATTGCATTATGGAAAATTTCAGCACACGCGCACGATTTCACAAAAAGTTATTTCATTAAAAAATTAAGTATTGTACGAAAAATTTTGAAGATACCAATTTCTTCCCAGATTTTAAATATGTACATTAATATCACCTGCATTCGCCAGTGGCGTAACATTGGATAGGGGAAATAAATAAACGGCCTACCTCGTAGCAACGCTACTGATGGGGATAGCAGAGCAATTTTTTTTTGAAAATTAGAACTTGGCAAATGAAAACGGCACCTTAAATTTCAACTCAATAACTTTCCTAGTTACTAAGATAATAAAAAAATATTTAAAAAATATTAAAACTTTTACACCCTGTATCTTTGTTAGTAGTCACTTTAGAACATATGTTCATATAAACTTTTCATCTTATTTGGAGTTCCTCTAGCACCCATTTTAATTTGGCACGCCCGTTCTGAATCACCCAGTATATTGTACAACGACCTATCCTGTTTGCAACGTTACAGGGTGTTGCTTCGGTCAATCGGTCGGTGGGATTTCTTGTCGTCGATAAATATCTTAAACTCTAGTCGAAAAAAGGGTTATCTGAAAGTTTTGTAAATCAGACTAAAATAATATTCGCGATGAAAATAAATAAACGCTAGTTTGTTCGTGTGCAAACCGTTAAATCATGTGCTAAAGAACTGTACACCAGATTTAACCCAAAGAGCGGCAGGTACTCGCCGCCAGGCAGCTTAGGAATGTAATAGACTAGGCTAGCCTGTTCGACTAGCCATAATCAATTACAGGCTTTTACGTATTTTCAGAATATATCCCTTCAGGTGTGTTCCTGGCCACTTCCAATTTAGTACTCGAATCTGTATACCCTCAGTTATTATGATGACACACTATCGGCGGTTTGGACTGGTAAATATCAAGTGTACCTATAAGCCGCAACTAAAACGCTGCTGCTGAATATCTGAAAAAAGCCTTGTGTATACTGTAATACATACAAGTAACTTCAGAGCGCAACGATTTGACTGTTGGGCTATTTTAGTGCTGCAATGTCTTTACCGCATGCAGTACGCAGGTCGATCAATTAGTCTTCTACATCTTTTGTTCTCTTAAAGATATCAGAATGAAATTTTACACATATATGGAAGGAAATATCGCATGGGGCTTCTAGTAAAATTATATTGGTACATGTGTTGAGTATCAACCGGAAGTAATATTTTTCTCTTAATAATATCTGTCCAACCGCGAACACCCTTTTTAAGTTTCATGGTTAATTGCTGAAACAAAACTGTCTTTTCGTATTCTCTTTATAATATGTAGGCAGATGAAAATTTTACATTTTAATTTTTTAAGGTTTTTAGTATGTAATTTGTTCATACGTTATGTCTCATTAAATATAAAATATTTCAAATGTGTACGAAAAACAGCAGACCCTGGTTTCGTCCTTGTGGAACTTATCAGTACAGTGCCTAATTTGCTATAATATACGGACACGCTTAGGCCAGACATAAGCAAGAGGCAATAACTTCAGTTATTATCCGGAAGTAATTAGTGGTAGTGGACCGATCGAAAATAAAATCTGGATTTAGTTCTATATATGTAATTCTATACATATCCCGGGGTACTTGCACGAGGAGTAGTTATTCGGACTGTCCAATACCACTCATTGCATGTTTTTTGTTACAGGATTCGACGAGTCCGGTCATATCGCCTCCAAGTAGCCCATTTTCATCACGCCACAGTACATGCTCCACCTTAGACATACAAGATATTTTTCCACCACCATTACCGCCACGAAAAACATCCCCGACTTTAGAATATGAGTTGTCTGTTGCTACAACTTCACAACTGGCACCAAACAGCTCCAAGGGTTTTATAAATGGTGCCCAGTCTGTAACCGATTTAACAAATGACACCACAAGCGTGTCTCTTAATTCGAGGAGCAATTCAATGAACGAAATAAATATACCGACCAGCGGTGGTATAGAATTAAGTTCTTCAGAAACTATATGTGGTGTAATAATATCAGGAGTTAGTAATATGATCAGCACGAAAACCCAAACGCGACATAAAAGTTGTCCAAACAAAATAAAACCGCTATTAAATAATTGCCCCGTAAAATCAAACACTTCTCCAAATATTGGCCAATACAGGTCTCATGAGAGCAATCCCATTTACGAAAACATGTGCATAAAAGTGCCTGGAAAACGTAATGGAAAAATAATTAATCCCTTAATATCAAGTGACAATGACTTGGTTTGTTATGAAAACTTGGATATGGACCATATAAATAAACTTGTTAATGAAGGATATTCTAAAGATTCAGTAATAAAAGCTCTAGGTATTTCTAGAAATAATATAGATATGGCTTGCGACATATTGCATGAATTTGGTACTAAGCTAGGATAGCATCCTTATAAGTACGTATTGTATAATCTAAACAAACCGAGCAAGTTGCTGTATGAACATTGTCTTTTAATTAGAAATTAGTTGGTAGAAGTTATCTGCAATTGTATAGGAATGTCTTCACGTATCTCAGTGGTATGAAAGGGGGGGGGGGGGGGGCAGATAAATATCTAAGCTAGCAGTATAAAATATATTATTTTGATATGGGGAAAAACACTTTAAATCCGGTCCCTACTATCCCTTTCGCACAAATTTTGTTAGAATAAAGTCGTTATTCCTAAGGCTGGTCACTACATATTAGCAGGTTGTCAACGGGGCTGGTCGGAGCGAGGCAGTGCAGGTTGGAAAATTTATTAAACATTAAGGTTGAAACAGGCTAGGTAGGGATCGAGCAGGTAAAACTCTTGCATTCGATATTTTTCCGTCCCACCCTGGCAGCCCACTAATACAACGTGCCCAAGATAAGGAGGGCCAGTATGGTGATATTGGAAATGACAAGAGATGCGGATTTGGTTAAATGGGAAAAAAGTTGTGTAATTAAAGGACCAACAAAATGGCGCCTAGAAATCCTTGATAAGATTTTCTGTTTTTGAGTTATTTTGAAAAAACTGAATTTATGGATTTTTAACTATATTTTTTTCTGACTTTAATATTAAAATTAGAGCGAAACTAACAAAACTTCTTCGTAGCAACTTTTGATGAAATTAAAGATTTCATTGCCAATTTTTTTATTCTACGTTTCGTCTTCGAGCAACCATCATCAACTTAATTTTTTTAAATACGGTCCTGATTTTCTGATGTAAAATTTTATGAGCCCTTTTTATTCTGAATTCAACAATGTACCACACATTAATTATGGTTTAATTACGTTTTGACCCTTTTTTGGCCATCATCAAAGAATTTTTAAGACCTGACCTGACCTGCATGTCTCAGAGTTTTGTCAAAAATATGTACATACAGTAGAAGTTGGGCAATTTCTAAGTGCATCACAAGAGTTTTACGAATCTGTTAGATACTAGCGATAAGCACCTACCCTACTCTAAGCATAGCGCATCTTGCAGTTTTGGAAAATCTTGTTCGTTTCTGATATCAGAAGAAAGCCCAACTAACTGTATTTCTCATAATTTTTAGAAAATTAAGAGAAATGCAGGTCCGTATCCTAAAAATTTCTTGATGATGGTCAAAAACGGGTCGAAACGTAATTAAACCATAATGTGTGGTACATTGTTGAATTCAGAATAAGAAGGGCTCATAAAATTTGACATAAGAAAATCAGGACCGTATTTAAAAATGATGATGGTTGCCCGAAGACGAAACGTAGAATAAAAAAATTGGCAATGAAATCTTTAATTTCATCAAAAGTTGGTACAAAGAAGTTTTGTCAGTTTCGCTCTAATTTTAATATTAAAGTCAGAAAAAAATAATATAGTTAAAAATCCATAAATTCAGTTTTTTCAAAATAACTCAAAAACGGAAAATTATATCAAGGATTTCTAGGCGCCATTTTATTGATCCTTTAGTTACGCAACTTTTTTTCCATTTAACCAAATCCGTATCTCTTGTCATTTCCAATATCCCCATATTGGCCCTCCTTATCTTGGACACGTTGTATACGATCAATCTAATAATACAGGTTGACTGAAACTCGTGTTTCAATGTGGATATCTATAATTTAATAGGTTTACGTTGATCAAAATCCCCAAAAATTGTAACTCTTACATTGCAAATAAAAATTAATTGGCTAGCATGGCAACGTAATTAAATAACTACTTTCGTCTCTACAAGAATTTCGTGACGCCTTTCGTTAACGAAATACAGAGTTTTAAATTAATGGGCGTATTTTTATTTTTAATTTATCTAGCAAGCTATGGAATACATATTTTGAAAGGTCAACTACATCCTAGAACTACCCGTAGCCGACCTTTTTACTAAACATAGTTTCTTATACCCCTGAATTCCATAGTTTCTAAGATAATTTTGTAGTAGGCACTTATGTATTTGCAAAGTTGGCGTTTTTTTTACACTGGAACATATTTTTTATTCTGTGTCAAATCATGCAATGATAGTGGAGTATTTCCTTTTAAAAAAAGTATTTATGAATCAAAGAACAATTATTTTCTTTGTAACCGATTATCTTAAAAAAGTATGGAATTTAGGGGTAAGTATAAGAAATTGTACTTAACGAAAATATATTGTTACATAGAAAACAACTGCAAAATAAAAAATATATGATTCAATTTAAAAAAAATAGAGTTATGAAGTTCTGCAATTGTCCAACTTGGTCATGCAATTCCTAATACCCTGAATAACATTATCAGTATTTTGCCATTCTAACAGTTACTCCTGGACCTTGCTTTCAATCTACCGAAGCGTAACTGCTACAGCTTTACCCTTTTCCTAGATATTTAATTTTCAAATTTCCTCTGCATCTGTCAAAATTTACAGAAACAAGTTTACCTATAACTCAAAAATTTCGCAATTTAGAAGAAAAGCTGGCATGACATTATATTAAAATCAAACAAGAAATCCAAAAATGCACTTGGATACAGGATGTCCCATTTAAAAATTTTAAGTTGGATGCAGCACAGAGATAATGGAACACCCTGTATAATTGAAAATAATTTTACGATATGAAGAACTTCAAACGAAGAAATTTTTATCCAAACATTTTTTTCGTATCTTTTCAAATACGGATAGTATCCTAAACCCACGCTAGTCTGAAACACCCAGACAATTTAACTTAAACTAAATAATTTTCTACAAATGTCAAAAATTGCCGTCTACTCGTTTATTTTAAAATCAAATATTTTTAGCCATAAAACCGGGGATAAAACTTTGCAACTTGTATGTATCCGTTTGTGAAACGGGCCCGTTTAATAAATGAATCCGAATTTATTTTTGTAATACGTTGAATTGTATGAGAATGCAACTTAAACAAACGGGTCCGTTTGTCAAATGTCTCCAATTGCTAACCACCGTCAAAAAGTAAACGGACTCGTTTCTAGACTAACTCAACATTTTATTGGAAACTATACATTTACATTTTACGAAACAAATATACAATACTAATGCTAAAATCCCGCATAAAACACGAAGGAGTACTCCCAGATTTGACTACAGCTCGCAAATAGCTGTCGATGTAGGATGTTCTACTTTTGGAAAAATGCGTAAGTTAACTCAGGTTAGTAAAGTATGGAGGTGCACATCTAGTCAATTATTGTCCATTTTGATTTTGTGGTAGGTAAATATATTTTCTAATATCAAATTCTAAGCTACTTTTCTCAGAATGAACATAAGCCTCACTTCTAATAGGTTCTATTCAGATTTCGTTCATTACAGATCTCGCCACCTTTTTTTTTTCTCCCCTTAGGGCCTGCCTGCCCGAAGGCTCAGATGCACTGCAGCCACAAAATGGGCTTATTGTGCTCACCCTAAATTCTAAGTCACACCCATTCCATGATCTTGGTGCCTTGGACCAAACGGTACAAGTCAAACATTGAATGCGTGAAAAATTCTTCCGGTTCCATCAGACATCGCCCGAAAATTCGCTGCCTCTTCTGGTCTAGAGCTTCGCATCTGCACAGGATGTGCATAGCTGTCTCCCGTTCCTTATTACACAAGCGGCAGTTAAGGTCTCCGTAATATTTGCCAATCTTCCAAAGGTGTTCTTTAACGGTCATGTGTCCCGTTAGGA
The DNA here is from genome assembly GCA_963966045.1 of Xestobium rufovillosum. Classification (NCBI taxonomy): domain Eukaryota; kingdom Metazoa; phylum Arthropoda; class Insecta; order Coleoptera; family Ptinidae; genus Xestobium; species Xestobium rufovillosum. The sequence goes on from OZ014498.1 coordinate 15,323,942, forward strand.
AGCCTGTTACGATTCTAATTTGCATCCTACTAAGGCAAAGTAGTTCTGAGCATCTTTTCCTGCAAGGTCCCTTTATATAAGACTTGCTGTGCCTGTGTCCTGGAATCACGTTCCAGTAATTGTGATGTTGAGCGCGAATCCATCCGTTTACTTGGTGTCTGACTGCACACTTAGTTATGCCTAGGGCAGGTTCCGGTCCAACGAAAGGATCGTTGGAGCCCCGCTTTGTTAGTTTATCGGCTTCCTCGTTCCCTATCAGCCCACAGTGACCTCGAATCCAAAGCAGTCTCACTGCGTTCCGCATGGCTAGGATATTAAGTTGCTCGAAGCATTCCCACAACAGTCTGGAAGACATCTTTGGGCTCATAAGAGCCTTCAAAGCTGCCTGGCTGTCTGATAAGATAAAGATCCGCTGATTTTTGTAGTCCCTCTTAATGTTTTCCCGCGCACATTGTAGTATCGCGTAGACCTCTGCTTGAAAGACAGAGGCATATTTGCCCAGAGAGGAGCTGAGTTTCACTCTTGGTTTATCACCAAACAGTCCTGACCCAGCACCTGTGTCGGTCTTAGAACCGTCAGTGTACCAGATCAGACTGCCGGAAGGTATGCTGTTCAGAGTTTGGTTCTCCACTCTAGGGTCATCGATTGTGACCTGAAAGGTGGTTGTGCGGTGTTCTTGGGGACCATGTAATCCGTCCTCATGTCAAGCATGGGATCCTTTATGTCCTCAATAATGCTAGTATGCTCTGTACCCAGACGGACACGGTAAAAAGAGTTTTGCAGTATGTATAGTGCCAGTCTCGCTTCCCCCTGTATCACTAAGTGGAGAGGGGGAAGGTCCAGAAGAGTCTCTATGGCTGCAGTTGGCGAAGTCCGCATCGCCCCTGTTATCCCTAGGCAGGCAAGCCTCTAAATTTTGCTTAGCCTTAGCCTAGTAGTTACCTGTTTGACTTTGGGCCACCATGCCAAAGCTGCATACATTATTCCTGGTCTGACCACTCTGGTGTACAGCCAGTGCACCATTCCTGGCCTTAGACCCCATTTTTTGTTATATGTTCGCCTAACTACTGCAAGAGTAGTTTCCGACTTTCTAACTCGCCACCTTACATATCAGTAATCAAAGTTTATCTTATGCGCCAACTGAAAAATTTGAAATTTTGAAAAATCGACGCCCATGCTTGGAATGACTATTCGGACGAAATAGCCCTAGAAATCTTAATTTTATCTTTTATGAAGTTGTATTTCCTCATACCTCAGTGCATTCGTATTATTTCAGGAGGCAATCGTATTTTCAATTCTTTATTATCAGGCCAAATTTTAATAGTTGCACAACACTTCAACACCCAAGCCAAAGTAAAGAAAACATGAACCAAAATCAAAGCTATCTCATTGATGCTGCACAATAAAATTGGAATTGAAAAATTAAATCGGATGTAATCTTGCCGAAATAATTCCTTTCTTATTCTCGTGTTACGGCTGCATGTTTGCAGCCTTATCACTTAGCGATTTCTCAGTCTCCTAACTAAATAAATCACTGAATTATCGCTAGATTGCGTACTTATCGATAATAAGTATGTAGCTTTAGCAGGCTGTTAGTATGTGATCCATCCAGTTTCCTTAGCATTGCTTTATAAGACCATACGAGTGGTAAGAAAGTACGTCGGTTACAGACGTAGGTACCACTCGTATAGTCCAGCAAGAACGCCAGAGGCTAAGATAGTTTAGGTATGTATTGGTAATCATTCTGTCAATGTTGTTTAATTAGAAGTGCACTAAAAATGTGACGGCACGCAACTGGGACTCGAACCCAGGTTTCCCACATTCCGGGCAGGGAAACAGAACCCTTAACTGACGGAGACCAGACACACGTATTTTTTGTAAAAAAGGTAACGCAAAAACAAAAGAAAAAGAAACTAACCTCTACAGGAGTTGAACTCACTCAGCCCATTGACATCAAACTGCTAACTCTATGCGATACTTCCCTACCCCGAAAAATTGAAACCCTGGGTTCGAGTCCCAGTTGCGTGCCGTCACATTTTTCGTATAGCTTCTAATTAAACATGTTTAACTTACGGCGAGTATAGGTACTTACGTGAACTGTAAAAACCCAGGCTACAACAAAGATTGTGTTTTTTACTTATATTGTAATTTAACAGATTATGTGAATTATTGAACCGTAGAAATAAGCAAATCATATGAGTACATTTAGAAAATAAATATAACAAAACGTTTTCAAAGAATTTAAAATTTCACATTTTGTAAAATTACTCTTCTCTCAAAACAAGTGGTGGCGCTCCTTGTCACAATAATTTCATTGATGCCGTATTAAGAATGTATGTATTCAGAAAATTCACAGATATATTCGAAAGAATATATTCATTAACGGTACCTAAGAAGAAATTTTATATTTTTATGTATTATTATTCCTGTAAGTATACATAAATGTTGATTTTGTGCTGACTGGTCGAAAGGTACGAATAGCGCCAGGTTATTGTCTTGTAAAAAGTGTTACCTGACATGGTTTATTTAAAGAATAAATTTAAATCATACCTATGCTATGTGTTTATTTTATCCTGTTGGTACTTTAAGACTATCCGAACGGACTTGTACCTTGACACAGTTCTAGTAATACTGGAACGGGTGGGATGGCTTGCGTGCTTCAATTATCTAAACCATCGGCTTAACCATATTGGAGGGGTTTTTATTTGAGAAGATAGACTAAATCAAGTCCCTGAAAGGGGACAGCAGCTCTTTCAGTAATCAGAGTGGCAGTCGTAGAAAAAATATTGTAAAAAAGCACGTTCACACTCATTCGACTTGTGGCTCTCGCCTTCGGCTCGGCCCACCTAACTGTCTCACTCGTGTGAAAAGATTCGTTTTGTTGCTTAAAATACGATTACATACTGCCCAAATAGAAGTCACAGATTTCCGCAGATTTCTTCAAGTCAAAATTTCCGATTTTAAAAAAGTTCGCCAAATTTTCTATAAGTATCCTTATTTTCTAGTCCAGATCCAATTCAACCCGTACATTTTTATACGTACATAATTTTCATCTAAGTATTCTATTTCTTTTTTTTTTCAAAATTTGTTTAATATTCCTGGATATTAATTAGCACGATAATATCATTTAAAACAATGACGTGACTATCTTGATTATAAAATTAGAAATACCACACGAATTTTGAAACACGAAGGCCCTAATTTCGAAAGCGGAAATTTAAATTTGTCACTTATTCGAACATATCGCGAATATTAGGGACCCTAGCGAATATTGCTTAGCAGCGCCTCAATATGGCGAATTTATAAATGTTAATTTGGTGGTAATTCTGTTATCTGTCAGTTTAAATTTTTCACGTATCTAGGCAGTGAATATTATTGGTGTTAAATTAAATCAAACTGTAAAAAATATAAATGTCAACAAGAATTTGACAGCTCAATACCACCAGAACTTTAAATGGTTGGGCTGGCTGAAAATTCGCTCACTTCCTATAAGACGACAAACTATCGGTTTGAAGCTCTGCTGAATCCGTAAATTCGACCAAGAGTGCCATACCCATGAGCTCTTGACATCGGTGCAAACAAGAAAAAATTGAGTATCACATACCCCAGAATATCCTGTGACTTAGCTACGTGGACGAAACGTTACCATAGCAACCAGACTTAAAGCTTCGCCACATAGGCCATGCTATGCCAATGTAAAACAGAAATAGAGACAATGGAATTCAAATGGAAGTGTCCACATTGTTCATGTTTAAAGTAATTTACATAGCAACGAAGTCGACTTCTATGCTGTTTCTATGGATACGTTTCCATGGAAATAAGTAAAATGAACCCCAAAGAAACGTTATGAACATCATCCATTATATAAATTTATGAATATTGACTGCTGCCAATTGACAAAAACAAGTTTTCAAACAAATAACTAAGGTTACCCAAATTTACATAGCATGTCCTAATGTGGACAGCTCTGTGCTGTGCCATGCTAAATTTAATTTGGCATGGCATGGTATGGCAGCAAACAATATGACTGAAAATCGTTACTGAACTATGTATTACTCAAACTAGCTTATATTTTTGATCATATACAACACTGCGAATATATACAGAAATATGTAACAATATTCTGTGACACAATAAGATCACGGTTACTGATATTGTAAAATGAAATTTCTGGCCACAATAATTCATGACTTCTGCTCAGTCAGGTGTGTTACCAGATCCTTTGGTGTTACCTATTTAATTTCTTCATTACCTACTGGTAAATATGTTACAAGGCGAATTTCATGGGAATACGCACTTGTAGTTATGTATGTATGTACCCATAGTTTGTATTCGTAACAGCTAACATAAATGGTTTTAGATTTTACGTTCCCTACATAAATGACCCTAAAATATCTTAGTAAAAATACAAATTTCGATTAAACAGTTAAATATATTTTTTCTTCTATTTGCATAAAACAAAATTTCAAGGAATCACAGAGTCATTATTGAATTTAATTACAGTAAAAGTATTTTTTGTGTTAATTAAAAATAATATAAATTACTTGAATATAAACATAGGAACACATGCGTAAATATAAATTCAATACAAAAGTATATTTATAAAATGGAAAAATGATATCTTTCCATACACATAGATTATTTCCGAGGGGTACAAAATTTAACACTAACTTTGACTTGATATACAGGTGCCCAGTAAAGAATGGACCATACTTCAAATCTAGCTTCCTTGGGTCAAAATAAACCAATGTGGACCAATTTATCTTTGTACCAGTTCTGCTTCCTGTTCGAAGAATAATTTTTTGTTTTATTTCTTCATATGAAAACAGTCCATTCTTTACTGGAAACCCTACATGAAATCAATATCTACGTAAAATAAAAATATACAAATCTAGAACATCAAAATCTGAATGGACGATACAAGGATAAAAAGATATGAAATTGCTTACGTGCTCCTTACAGGTGCTCCTCATTAATTTATATTTTTCATCTTAATTTTTTTGATTAGTTTGTTTCAGTTTCGATTCAGGAAAATGGCGTTATCCCAAACGGATGCAGCAAGAGCAGTTGCTTTAGTTGACGACGGCTGTTCTGGCCTGAATCCCATAGAACATATATGGGGCAGGCTCATGATACTAAGACTGTCCTAGTATCATGGGGCAGGCTTGGTAGACGGATTCGTGCGCGTGTTCCTCGTCTAAGTGGTTTGGTAGAGCTTGCTACAACGCTTGGAAAAGAATGGGATCAAATTGATCAAGGTGACATTAGGACCCATACTTCCATGCCTAGCAGTATACAGGCTGTCATTAGAGCCCAAGGTGGAAATACTCGGTATTAATTTTGTCAAAAATAACGTATTTCTCGAAAATTGTGGAATTTTTTCGTTATGGGAGAATTTAAATTTCTATATAATTTCCAATTTTCGCTTCCTAAATCAATAAAATTTCTCAATGTTTCTGTAAACTACCTATTCTTTTCTCGCTCAAAATGTATCCTCTTCTCGGTAATACTACTCGAGAAATTATAATCAAAGAGCATTCCCATTTAAAACGAAAATATTCAGTTGGTTCGAATTTTATCACCTTAGTACATACCTACCTGACAATGGATGTTAAAAATGCCTTTAATACAGTATCGTGGCCCGGGATTATCAGTGAATTGCGAAAAAGGCAGGTAGCACCATATTTAATTAGGCTAATATGCAGCTACTTAGAAAATAGGAAAATCCTGATCGGAAATAGCTTAGTAATGAGCATGACTTGTGGCGTGCCACAGGGGTCGGTGCTGGGCCCGACGTTGTGGAACCTGTACTATGACGACGTGCTGAGAATGGATACCCCGGAGGGAACAAATATCATAGGATACGCCGATGATCTGGCTGTGGTGGTACGAGGTGAAAGTAAGAAAGAAATAGAAGAACATATAACATGGACAATGAGGAGAATCGAAATCTGGCTGGAGAAGAGACGGCTGCAGCTAGCGCCCCAAAAAACATAAATCGTGATCCTATTGGGTAGAAGAACTCTGAAGACTGTCACAGTCAGATTAGATGACCTAGACATCACGTCTAGCAGATGCCTGAGATATCTTGGCATAAAACTGGGCCATAATATGAATATGGGAATGCATATAAAAGATGTAGTCGGGAGAGCAGATAGAGCGGCAGCCGCCCTAAGCAGATTAATGCCTCATGTTGGCGGACCGAAAACAGGAAAAAGGAGGATACTCAGCAGTGTGGTGAATTCCATTGTTCTCTATGGAGCTCCTATATGGAAAAACTGGATGGAGATGGACAAATACAGGAAAATGGTGGAAAGTGTACAAAGGAAAGTTGCGTCCCGTATAGCACGCTCCTACAGAACTGTATCCACAAAAGCGATACAGGTGATAGCAGGGGTTGTGCCAGTGCACCTGCTGATAACGGAGCGCACATATAGAACAGAGGAGAACAGGAAAGCATAAAAGGTAACGAAGCGTGGAATTACGATGGCAAGATGGCAGGAGGAATGGGATCAAGAAACCACGACGGCACAGTGGACAAAAAAGCTGATTCCAAAAATTGCGCTCTGGGTAACACGTCAACATGGGGAAACTGGATATTACCTGAAACAGTTTCTGTCGGGCCACGGGCGTTTTGGAGCGTACCTGCATAGATTTGCAACCGCTGAGAGCGGCCTCTGTACCTACTGCGGCGAGGAAGATACGCCAAAACACGCAATCTTAATGTGTGACAGGTGGAAGCAAATGAGAGACCTGATTACCGGAGAAATTGGCGAGGAACTCACGGAGGGAAACATAATCGGACACATGCTGGCAAACGAAGACAAGTGGAAGGCGATAGACAAGGTGATAAGTAACATATTAAAAAGCAAAGAAGAGGAAGAAAGGAGAAATAGCCTGAGATAGAAATGGGTAGGGCGAGATGAAGTTATGCCGCAGAGTGATGCCGCTACGCGCCTACGATTCCTGAGGAGGGGTTTTAGTCAGTAGGAGTCTGACACACCCCATGCAATCAGGCGCATGGGAGCGCATGAAGGGTTTCCCCTCCTCCCAAAAAAAAAAAAAGCACATACCTACCTATACACAGTGTCCCACTTAACTTGTTTAGTCCCCATACTAAACCGCGGTAGTTACAAGGGTGCTCAAATGGGGAAAAATGTTGCTTATTATAATTGTAATTTGGCAGTACCAAGAGAACTTCGCAAACTATTTCCTAAGCAAATCGGGAAAAAGTGAAAATGGCCGAAATATTGTTTTTGTTCTAGAGCCCTTATTTGTTGATATTTTGATATGAAATTTTAAAGTAGGTTATGCTTGAAAATTCTCAATAGGCCGGTGGCATCAATTTTTATACAGGGTGTTTAATTTAAGCGTACCAGAGGTTAAGTTTGTTTTTTCTTATGGCCGCCATATTGGTACTGGTCATATTCGAGTAGACGGTTTCAAGAGCTTTTCAACCATGTATAACAGTCCGCATAAAAACCTTTAGTTAACAATGAAAATCGCAAAATTTGCCTTTAAGATTAACAGTCAATTAAGAATGCCACATTTCTCTTCTCTAGCAAGCTATAGAAAACAAAGCATTATGCTTAAATTACACACCCTGTATAAAAATTGATACCACCGGCCTGTTGAGAATTTTCAACCATAACTAGCTTTAAAATTTCATATCAAGAGCTTTTCAACCATGTATAACAGTCCGCATAAAAACCTTTAGTTAACAATGAAAATCGCAAAATTTGCCTTTAAGATTAACAGTCAATTAAGAATGCCACATTTCTCTTCTCTAGCAAGCTATAGAAAACAAAGCATTATGCTTAAATTACACACCCTGTATAAAAATTGATACCACCGGCCTGTTGAGAATTTTCAACCATAACTAGCTTTAAGGGCTCTAGAACAAAAACAATATTTCGGCCATTTTCACTTTTTCTCAGAAACAGAAATAGTTTCCGAAGTTCTCTTGGTACTGCTAAATTACAATTATAATAAGCAACATTTTTTCCCATTTGAGCACCCTTGTAACTACCGCGGTTTAAAAGTCACCCATACTAAACAAGTTAAGTGGGACACTGTGTTTAGATTGATCAGCCGTCGAAAGAATCCAACACCGGATTAAGTTTGACACCGGTTTCGTTGCTATGCTACAACCAATCAGAAAGCCGGTATCATAGCAACGAAGCCAGTGTCAGACGTAATCCGGTGTTGGTTTCTTTGAAAAACCGGGCCTTAGAATACTTACTACCTGCGATATTTAATATTTTATTGCATTTTTGATACTTAGATAATAAATATCTAGTTATTGTTTTTGATATTTTCTTGTTTTCCCTGTATGCATAGTTGATTTTCGAATCTTTGTATATTGTGTATGGATTTTCCGTTTTTCAAATGTGTCGCTTGATTTGGTGTCATTGTTTAAATGTAATTTTTTCAAGTTACTAGTGTTTTTAGAACCTGGGGGGAGTGGGCGACGTCTTCGTGCGTCTTAAGGGTGCGGAATTTGAGCACTAAAAACGGGACATGTAGACACATTTTTATTCCAACACCATTCTGAAATTAAAGTAGATAGGGCGTTAAATAAAAAAAAGATTTATCAATGAAGGATCAACTTAGAGACTCTCACTATACTTTTATAGTAAGTAATATTTTTCGTTCGCCTTAAATAAATCTCTCTCAAATTATTGAAAAATCCGTCATAAACTCGACACCTTTTCTACTATTTGTACACATATTTATCGTAATTAGAAAGTAGGGTTGTCTAAGTTAATATTCGTCATTCATTTTCGACCAAGAATGGAATAAAAATTATATTGCAATCTCTCCATCTTGTGCATATTTAGCGGAGATGCACAGTAAACTAGACATTCAGTAGTAGTAGTAGTGTGACCATTGCAATGCAGATGGCGCTGGCCCTTCAGTTTATTCTCATATTTCTAAATAGAAAATAATAATTGAAAGATAGGACCGCCGACTAATCCTCCCAGATTTATTCGGTCTGAAGAAATTGCAGCTGTGATAGAAACCAATCATAGTAGATTGTAACTATATTTTGCATAATCCTAATCACACTTTTGGGCGATAGGTGGCAGCACTTTATAGACTAACAGCTGATAAATCCCAGCCTTAAATTCTACACGCGTCGAGGACAGTAAAACAAGATTTTGCGGTACCTGAGTGCTAGAGTTGTAGGTGTTCGCACACTGTTAGGCAATACAATATGATTGAGAAATAAATTAGGAATTTCGATGGATCTCCGCGAGAAATTTGACGTTATATTTCTCTGTCTATTTATTATCACAAACCACAAAGGAAATTAAAAAGATGTTATATTTTTCTCCGGCTATTTTGGCCAAAAATGGAAAAAGCCTAAATGGGCAACTAAATCTAATAACAAGGATGCAGAATTTCAACAAGTTTTTGGATTTGTTTCGGTAAAACAAGGGCCATCAGTTATAGCAGTATTTAGTTGTTAAATAGTAGTAGATATACAGTGCGGTTTCTGGCTCAGACCTCGTGAAACTATGTGCCGGTTCTGGATCAGTTCAATGACCTCCGGTAAAAACCAGCGCGCGTTCTGGCTCTGAGCCAGAAACATATCTTGTTATCCTTGTATCATGGCACAAATATAAGAATAGAATCAATTAATTAGGTACTAACGTAATAACTATCCATGCAAAAATAAACCTTATAGTGATCATGGATTCGTTCGTTCAGATGCATCACCTGAACTTTCCCCGTACGTTTCATGCAAATTTTCCAATTTTGCGCATATTTCCACACTTCTGTGAGAAGTTTTTGTAACTTGATTTATTAACTGTTTGGCCTGTTCTTCTAAGCGTTTTAAACGTTCGTCTCTTGCCAGCATTTTTTCCTCGGAAGTTATTTGGGGAGGATTGACCGATACATAATTCGAGTTTTCAGCCTCACTACTTGATGTTTCGCCATTATTTTGTGTTTCGAAACTTACATTTAATACTGACTGTTCTTGGTTCATAGATACAGATGATAATTCTTCGGTACATTTAGTATCTTGGCAGGCTGAATTATCTTGTAAAATCGTTGACGTCGCTGGAGTACTCTCAATTTCATTAATTTTATCTTTAATTACATCATAAATACTGTTATTCTCTTGAGGCACATCAATGTGATTATCCATTTCCGATAAATGGGGACTTTCACTTGGTGTCTGTAATTCATCCAAAGTGTTTTCTTCTGTTGTTTGCAGAGAAACTTTCGCAGTTTGAGACAATTTTTCTCGGCTCGAGATTTTATTATTACAATCTGATACGTCTGTTTCGTAGCCATGTTCTTCATCCGTTAAACATTCTCGCTCGTCACTGTATCCACTTTCCAAACTATTATTTACATCATCGTTCGTGGGAATCTTACGAGACGCGAATTCAACCCGCAGTTCTTTCCATTCTCTTTCTGTATTGGAATTTTTCTCTCTAGCTTTTAACCATTTTTCTCGGCAATACTCGAGTTCTTCCTTAAGTTCATTCAACAGCTTCCGTTTTTGGGTCAGTTCATAACGAAGAATTTTTTCTTGAGTATGCAGTTGATGGTGCTGCTTTTGCATCTTTCCAACCTAAAACAATTCGTTATTACCAGAATCTCACTCGGTTTATACATCGCAAAAACAACTTACGACATGCCACGTTTTACTTAGTTCATTGGAAACTAATTCTAGCCTCTTTTCTTGATCTTGTAATCGAGTTTCCAAGTGAGTGTTCAATTGCTTCAGGCGACCAGTTTCTTTCTCCAGCGATTTCTTTTCCAGTATTAGGTCCTGTGTAACAGGAATAAGATTATACAATAAAACTTTAACCATGCGCTTACATTATATATACATTAAGGTAACTTCGGGGGACGTCAGAGGTATAAGGCGGTCAAGTGGGAAATTATTCGGAAATGTAGGAAAGCGAAAGAACAGTTAATTGATAATAAACGCAAAGCAGATAAGTTCGAAGTAAGAAAAACTGACGAATTAAGATAAATTTCAGAGAAATTGGATTTAGCAGCAAAAACATTAGAAACGAGGCAGGCGACATCCTAATCGGAAGAGAGGAAAAGGCAGATAGGTGGAAGGAATATTTGGGAAGCTTAGGTATATGCGGGACCAGAACTAGGAGATATATTAGAAAAGGAAATCAGTGTAGAGGGGGATATCCCAGGCTGTCCTATAATGAGGGAAGAGTTTGAGCTATCATTAGGAAGTTTAAAAAGGAATAAAGCGCCCATATAGACGGATTCCAGGCAGAAATTTTAAAGTGTGTAGGCCAAGATGTAAGACAGCGTCTATTTAAACTAGTTAGCCGCATATACGAGACAGGTGAGATTCCAGAAGATTACAAAAGGAACATCATAGTCGCTTTACCAAAAACTGTTAACTTCCGAGCAAAACAGCATTTTGTAAAAACATCAAAATCTAAATTTTCGGTTACAAAATTGTTCAAAAAAAATAAATTATTCTCGGATACAAAAGTAATTTTTTATGATAGAGGTCTGCAAGCGACAAATTGTCCATAAAATTTTAATCTAATAGCTTTCTTAATTTCGGAAATATTAAAAATAATCCGTTTTTTTGAGAAACTTGAACACCCCGTATTTTTGTTGGGAATAATTTTAGGACATAGTACGTTTATCGATTTTTTCTTATTATTTTGACCTCCTCTATCAGCCCTCGAAACCTTTTACACTTGTTATGAATCTCCCTATACAGGGTGATTTTTTTATGTGGTGCTAACATGGCTATCTTTTTAATCTTAATAGATACAGGTTCGGTTAAATAGGAAAAAAGTTGCGTCTATTCAAGCACAAAGAAGTGCCGTTTACAGAAGTTGATGATCTCTTTTCGTTTTTGAGATAATCGAAAAAAATTAAAATTTTGGCTTTTACATTTGTGTTCATATTTTCCTTATTTGGCATTCAATCTTAATGTGCAAAAACTTTCTTCGGACGACTTTTCATCCTCTTTCCATTTGTGGTAGCAGAAAGTACCTACCACGTTTCGTTTCTTCAGAATCATCATCAGGTTCATTTTTTCTTATGGCGCCATCTTAGGTTTTTCACCATGAAATAGCCCATTTTTTCTGAATAAAATGATATAACATACTTGTATGTTTAAATCGCATTTAGGCCCAGAATTTTAATGAAACATTATAAAAATGGTTTTTCCATGTAATCACAATTGCCGCGAAAACAAAAGTTTATCTACTTTGTCAACTCAAACGTCAAGAAACTTTTTTAATACGATTGTGTTTTATCGGGTTACAATGGATTACTCTAATGACGAAAAGGTTGACATGTTATTTGTTTATGCTACTGCCAGAAGAAATGCTGAAAACGCGGCTGCAATGCATCGCGAATCGTATCTGGAACGAAGACAACCCCATCAGCGTTACTATGCTGCTCAATTTCACGCAGGGATACATCTTTTACCTTCTAAATTTTTTAATTCGGTAAATGCTAATACATTTTGCTCATTATTTTCGCATATTTGCGTGACTAGATTTTCCTTTTTTCTTTTAGGTTTCATAAACTGTCTATTATCGCGTAAGTTGCGTTCCAATTTGCGAAAGTAACACTGATGGGGTTGTGTTTGTTCCGGATACGATTCGCGATGCATTGCAGCCGCGTTATCAGCATTTCTTCTGGCAGTAGCATAAACAAATAACATGACAACCTTTTCGTCATTAGAGTAATCCATTGTAACCCAATAAAACACAATCGTATTAAAAAAGTTTCTTGACGTTTGAGTTGACAAAGTAGATAAACTTTTGTTTTCACGGCAATTGTGTTATCAGCATTTCTTCTGGCAGTAGCATAAACAAATAACATGACAACCTTTTCGTCATTAGAGTAATCCATTGTAACCCAATAAAACACAATCGTATTAAAAAAGTTTCTTGACGTTTGAGTTGACAAAGTAGATAAACTTTTGTTTTCACGGCAATTGTGATTACATGGAAAAACCACTTTTATCATGTTTTATTAAAATTCTGGGCCTCAATGTGATTTAAACATACAAATATGTTACATCATTTTATTCAGAAAAAATGGGCTATTTCATGGTGAATAAATCTAAGATGGCGCCATAAGAAAAAATGAACCTGATGATGATCCTGAAGCAACGAAACGTGGTAGGTACTTTCTAATACCACAAATGGAAAGAGGATGAAAAGTCGTCCGAAGAAAGTTTTTGCACATTAAGATTGAATGCCAAATAAGGAAAATATGAACACAAATGTAAAAGCCAAAATTTTAGTTTTTTTCGATTATCTCAAAAACGAAAAGAGATAATCAACTTCTGCAAACGGCACTTCTTTATGCTTGAATAGTCGCAACTTTTCTCCCATTTAACCGAACCTGTATCTATTAAGATTAAAAAGATAGCCATGTTAGCACCACATAAAAAAATCTCCCTGTATAGGGACAGAAGAATAATACATAATCTCTACAAAGAGTAAAAGGCAGTTATAGAAATTCAGCAGGAACGAAGAGAAGTAGATATCCCGAAGGGAGTGAGACAGGGATGTGCGTTGTCACTTCTAGTTTTCAATATTGTTAAGGACAGAACAGCCTCAAAGATTAATGTACGAGGTCAAACTATTGACATGCTCAGACTAGCGGACGATATAGCAGTGTTAATTTTAAATATTTACCTTTAATCGGATAAATGTTTGGCTGACACTTAATACCAGTCTCGGCCCGTTTAAAGTTTGAACTACTTTATAACAAGGATTTTCATTGTCTACCGATTCTTCAGCGGTTAAAATATTTACTGGAGCACTTTGGTGACTCAGCAGTTCAATTAAAACTTTCCATACTTTTGGTAAATTTTGAACTATTTCCGATGCACTGTGCAAATTATGAGCAGATGAGAGTTGAGAATCTAGAAATAAAATTAAGCAACATTAAGTACCTACAACTTTTGTGTTAAAAAATTAAGACAGTGAGTATTAAGAACGTGTTATCATCTGATCAGTTAAAGACTGTCCACTGAAGTTATGTACGTATTCGTGGACACAGCAGAGGCTGCTGAAGAAATCCTTGCAGCAACCGAAGAAGTGTGTGGTATCTGGAGAACTGGATGGACTGATATTGTATTGTCATTTTCTAACTACTACCAGTGAAATTTTTAGTGGCGAAATAGTGGTTCCTCACTTTTACAACGATAATTACGAGTGTAGTGCCTACATTTAATTTTAAAGTAACTTATCTATACGTATATTTCGTACACACATTTTTGTAATTTTAATAATTCACTTTTGGGAGTAATATTCTGGTTAAAAGTTTCGTTAAAATTTACACATAAACGACCTACCTACCTTCTTCTAAAATTGAACCTAATTGTTCAAGACATTGCTGTTCAGGCTGATCATCACCGGGGGTGGATGTGTCTTCGTTAATTTGTGCTATGAGATCCAGCAGCGTTTTAGGTAAAGCAGCTGATGCATTTGATTCTTCGTTTATAACAATGTTTTGCAACAAATCATGGTTTTCTTCCAATAATTTAATTAATTTATCTAAATCTATGTCTTGGCTGTTGTTAAATCCAAGCAGAATTTGAGAAAATAACTGAAAGCCCAAAGTTAAGATCATAAATAAGTATTAATGCATATTATGGATCACCGATTTACCTGATTGATGACCGACATCTGGGCTTGATATTCTCTACATTCAGCTTTAGTAAGACCTAAATTAGATTGCAAACCTTTTATTTCATCATACTTCTTAGAACAGTCTTCTTCCAATTCATTTACTCGTTTTTCTAATTCCCTTAAACGTACATTACGGTTAGTTAATGATTAAAAACTTAGAGTACCAATGATTTATTTAGCATTCAACAGAAACGAAATCATGTTATCGAAAATGAAAACTGCTGATAACTTCTTGTTCTCAGCTACCTTATATGTTGAAGACTGTCGCTTGCTGTTTCTGCTGCATATGTTTGATATGATCTTAAAAATTAAATCTTACATTGTTTTATTCTTCTCGATGTCCAAATCCCGTACTGCATCATCTAATTTTGAAGCGAGTTCAAGTTTTTCTTTTCTATCAGCTTTTTGTCTTTCTTCGTACAAATTTCTTAAACTGCGAATATTACGCAGTTGTCTTTCATATTCTTCTCTTAAATCTCTAGATAGAACGTTTATTTCTTTTCCAACAAGTGAAGATTCAATTTCTGCCACTTTTTGTTTTAGCTGAAAAAATATTACAAATAAATGAGAAGAGAAATGAATGTTTCATCTGCGTCTTGAGTAAGAGTGTCTCACACGCGCTTCATACATCATACTCCAAAGACATGCATTTTTCAGATATAATGCAAGAAACACCTTCCTGAAAGATTTGTCAACTTCTATTCATTTTCATTGATTCGAACAACTTTATTAAAAGAACATGAATAGATTTTAAATGAAGATGCCTATAAAAAGTCAGTCAAATTCTCGCCTAAGCACACACAATCATTCAAACTAATTGCTCGATCAGCTTCATGGTAAAATAAATTTGATGGCAGACCAAAAGCTACCGTCAGATGCGATCGAATCGTACTGTTTGTTAAGTGGGTAACGCACAAGCGACCTCGGCGGTCACTCAGCATACAGGACAAAGAAAACCTTGCCGACATGAGTACTGAATGTGAGGAGATTAGTGCTGTTCACTCCATGGAGTCTACTTCAAGAAAACCACTTACGGGCTGCCCAATCCCACGTACGTGGGTAACAGGTGCCGCTACCGCTCGGACATCAACCAGCCGCGGGCCAGCAAATGCCTACTTTCTACCCTTGTGACACAATATACTATAAATTACCCCATTCTTTGTTATGCTCCGTTATGCTTCTATCTCGCTTGCGCTTCCGTTTACGCGGGGTAGTAATCTATTACCTATCAAATTGACACTCACGGTTACTAAGCAACGCTTTCGAAGAATTGCCGACAATTCTAGAGCACCAATTATTATTGTATTATTGTACTAATTTTAATTTTAAGAAGCACTTAAACATTGCCATTTCGCCGCAGAATTTATTGTTTATTCGGCGGCAAGTATCAATAATGACGTCACGCCCCTCGCAGCTGCATGCTGCGCGTGTGTTAAACAGAGATATATCCCAACTTTTATTACGTCAGCCACATACAAGGGACAATTTTTATTCTATTTTTTCGTGTGCCCTAGGTGAAAAAAGAAAAAATACGGGTCAAATATTTTGACAGGTTCTTTCTAATTATGAAATTAAAAAATCGTCCTATTGCCCACTATTTCAAAATTTGAAAAAGTAGGTTTAAGATTTTCGCAACTTTCTCTTACTTAACCAACTCTGTAGTTCTCCAAATAACAAAAATACCAATCCATAGCAAAATTCGTGACTCGCCCTGTATGTTTGGTTTTTCAAATGGAACCTTTTGGAAAGAGAAAAACCTCTCTGCAGTCAAAAGAACTACATCTCTAGTGAAAGAATATTCAAATCAAAATGGTTTGAAACGTACCACAATGTCCCTTATCTACGCCCGTGAGATAAGAATTTCTTATCCTACTCATTTTGCGTGAGATAAGGAGTTTATTACCGCACGCGTTATCTCAATAAGTCATCACAAATTTTAAATTATAATTTTCACTTTTTAGGGGCGTAGATAAAAATTTGTACAATATACCTGTGATAACGCTTTATTAACGTAGGTACTTTTGGGATTGCCCAACTCGTGCTACGCACTCTAGCAAATGTATCATGCGTACGGTAATAAAGTTCATATCCCACTTATATCGTAAATATCTATTATCTACGCCCGTGAGATAAGAACTTATCTCACTCATTTTGCGTGAGATAAGGAGTTTATTAGTGCACGTGTTTTTCTCAATAAGTCATAACAAATTTTAAATTATAATTACCATTTATTTTCACTTTTTAGGGGCGTAGATAAAAATTTGAACAATATACGTATGCTTTATTACCGTACTTTTATGATTGTCCAACTCGTGCTACGCACTGTTACAAATTTCGCATGCGTACGTTACTAAAGCTCATATCCCACTTATATCGTAAATAACTATCATGTAACTCATTATTTTTAAGTTTATTAACCGTTGTCAAGCAACGCGATAACTTAGCTTAAATCGAGGCGCCTCTAAAATGAATGGACATAGCTTAATCGCAGATTCCGGGGTCAAAAAATAATGCGATTTAACTACCTACATGTAGTATAAACTCCAAAAGTGGTGTTCCAGTTTGCGACGCGAATCGTTTATGCCGGACGTTGCTATGTTTTCGTCAGCCCCCCCCCCCCCTAGTCGATGTGATTTTCCGTTAAAAGAACATGATTATTTATCTATTTTTTGCTGCCCTTTGTTTGGTATGTAGAGGGTGAGAAAATCGAACTAAAACTGAAATACAAATAGGAAATGAGAAGATAGAGGAAGTCGCGAATTTCTGCTATTTAGGAAGTAAAATAACTCGAGATAGTAGGAGCACTAAAGATAAAAAACAAAGAATAGCGAAGGGTCGAGTTGCGTTTAACAGAAAGAAACAACTATTATGCTCGGGAACGGTTAACGTAGAAACTTGGAAGAGACTCTTAATGACGTAAGTGTGGAGTGCGGCATTATACGGGTGCGGAACTTGGACAATAGGAGAAGCGGATCGAAAAAGAGTAGAAGTGCTACAGACGCATGATGAAGATATTGTGGATAGATAAGGTTAGCAATAGGGAGGTATTAGAAAGAGTTGGGGAAAAGCGAAAGGTACCTATGGAAGACAATAAAGAATAGGAGAGATAGGAGAGATAGGATGGTAGGACACCTTCTTAGGCACGAAGGCTTAGTTCGCGACATACTAGAGTCAAATATAGGAATAAAAAGAGGTAGGGGTAGGCCTAGATTAGACTACTGCTCTCAAATAGTTATGGATGTAGGATGTTCTACTTTTAGAGAAATGCGTAGGTTAGTTTAGGATAGAAAAGGATGGAGGTACGCGTCTAACCAGCCTTCGGACTGAGAACCTTATGATGAAGAACAACAGAATGTTTCGATCGATTTAGATGATATTTAATATGATGCTCCACATCTTTTGAGATGAAATTGGTTATTGTCAGTAGACCACTAGTGCATGAAACATTTTGGTTTGTAAAATATTTTTTTTTCAATCCCGTAATCTAGTTTCTGTATTTTCAATCCACAAGGCCGACAGTTCTTTCAGGTGGACTAGCCCTGTGGTGAGCGAAGTAGAAGCGTTTTCTGTAAAACTTTGGGGGAAATTTGGTATATTGCAGAGCAACACTGATTATAAAGGTATGTACAGACCGGCCAACAAATTGTTGGCAACTGTTGGCAACATGTTGACGGCTGTTGGCAACATATTTGTTGGACGCAGCAACTTGTATCTGGAAACATGTGGTCAACAGTGTTGCACATCCAAACCAAAACCAGTTGCGCGTCCAAACTAAACGCTGTGTTGATGTTTAACTGTCTACAGCTGCTGGTGTTAGTGCTGCTTTCATCATAATAGCTTCCAATGCCCATGCCCAGAAACGAAAAAGAAGATGGTGGCAGCGACAGTTTTTACAAAATGGGACAAGCTATGGTGACAACTTAATGGCGGAGTTGCTTTTGAACGACGGTAGTTCGTTCCCCAATTTTGTCAGACTAACAAAATCTGATTTCGAAGAAGTTCTCTGTTTGGTCACCCCTAAAATCATCAAAATGAATACGAACTACCGTGCCGCGATTCCACCATCAATAAGATTAATGGTTGCTCTGCGATATATAGCTACAGGCGATTCATTTACGAGTCTAATGTACCTGTTTCTAAACGGTGAAAACTGAAGTGTTGAATTTTGGACAGTTTATAAACGAAACTTTATTTTATGTTTCTATAGAAAGGAAAGTTAAAAATTTTATTTTAGAAAGTGTCAGTTCACTCATGAAATTGGCCAACTTCACCCGTGCATAGCGCCAAGAGATTTACAGTTTTCGAAAAATTGTTTCAATCGAGACATAAAATATAACTTCTTCTACCATAATCAGGCTTTCGTGTTGCTAAATTTACTAGGATGAAGGTTTAATCGTGGTAGAGCGAAAGCACTGCAAACGCAAAATATGCCATGGTATGTGCTGCCGCCCCGTGCCGACTGAGCGTAAACTCAGAGCGGCATTGTCTCATTTACTAGGTACCGAAATCGCGGGCTTTGAATGTGCGTTGTTCTTGTGTCCATAAATGTGTTTAGCGCGACGGTGTTGCAACAAAGCTCATAGTTTGCTCCGATTTCTAACGGATACCTCACCGACCCGTTGCCCCGCAGCTGTAACATTTGACCTGCTTTGCTGGACTCTTAAGTACCTACTAGTCACTTGTTGACAACACCGTCCAGACAAAGCGATGTTATCCACTTGAAATGGAAAACACGTATACAAGCAACAGGCAACAACTTTCTTTGATGTCATGCAGCTCGCTGTTGACGAGTATCCATCAACTTGTTGCTAGTTGACGGGATACATGCAGACAACACCAATATCAACATGTTGGCAACATGTTGCCAACAATTTGTTGGCCGGTCTGTACTTACCTTAATGAATTTTCTTTTTGTCATTTGCTTTAGAACCAAACCAGACTGCTAGATTACATTTTTCTTATAAAAAACGGCACAGTTACCTAGATTTTATTTTTTGTGCTGTCTAATCCATAACAGATACATACATTTATCACAAATTACAAAGGCACGAAAGACGAAAGAGTTTGCAATTGCAATTTCTCTTTTTGATGTCTTTCTTAAAAAGTTATCAGCCTTGCTTATTGATCTGTGTGGTGGACTCCCAAGCTTCGTATACTAATGGTCAACTGATAATAACCAATATCATCTCAAAAGATGTCTTAAACAAATATGGAGTATCATGCCCAATATTGGCCATTCAAACAATTATATTGTTATACGTAAAATTATGTTTTTCTGGCAGAACTTTGAAGCAGAATACATACTAACTTAATGAAACTCATTTGGATATAGGTAAGTTTCGTTAAATCACCTTATTATGGGCACAGGAAACTGTGGTTAAGCTATGTCCACTCATTTTAGACAAAACGAGGAAGAACATGATTTTCTGCTTCCAAATTTGACCGTATTAACACACACTGGTATTTTATAAAAATTGCCCGTTTCCCAAGTCATTTTATAGACTGTAGAACAATGTGAAAAGGGGGTTTAAGATTAAGATGCATTTTAAAAAAGAAAATCGGCGAGTACGAAGAGACTCTTCAAAATTTGCCCTGAATTCATTAAAGAATTTATTCCGTTTGAAAGTTCTACTTGATTTTAACAAGCATAATTTTAAAGCACATTCTTTTTGCATTTACCTCTTGCAGCTGATTCTCACGAATATGCAACATTTGTTTGGAAACTTTCACGACGTCCTTTAAAGCGATTACGTGGTTTTCATAATCAGACCTCTCTTTTTCAAAATTGTTTACCTGCACGTTCATAGTGTGCAATTCGGCTTTTAATTCTAATAAACTTTTCTGAAGCTCGTTATTTTTTTCAGAAAGAGTTTCACTTTTTAAGAATTCCTTTCGAAGTTCCACTATTTTCTTCTTAAGACTAACATTTTCTTCGGTAATCTTGTCGAATTTCTCCGAGTTATTAGTAGCCGTGTCTAGCGTGTTTTTGGATTGGAGTTTACTTCTAAGGTAGTCATTTTCGTTTCTTAGTTTTATCACATCTTCCCGAAGAGCATTAATCTCCTTCCGTTTCTCCTCAAGAATACGCTTTCTCATCATCTGTTTTCGCAAGAATTCCTGTCTAGAGTCAAGAACGTTGACGTTGCTTTCTGTAGTTGGTTCTTTACTCAAAGTTGACAAAGCCTTATTTCTTCTTTCTTGTAAATGATCTGAACATGACCACCAGTCATCTATAGCGTTATTTTCAAAGGACTGACTTCTCGTATTTCCCATGATTTTATTCGTCACACCTAAAATTGAAATAATATGAACGTTATACAAAACGGAATAAAAATAAAACAAAAGAGCGTTTAGTGATAATATCTCACGGGTTTAACTTCAAAACCTTGACAATTTTGGGTTAATACGGTGATTTCCTGTCAAATTTCCCCAATCTATTCGCACAAAATAGCCCAAAAAGTCGTTATTTGGGTGTTAAAAAGTCGAAAGTTGATTTTTGCTATAATTTTTATTTGTCGAGAATAAAATCAAAATTCTGCCTTAAGTTACTTCGATTTAAATCGTAGAAGTTATATGTAAAATGAATAACAACACGAAAATAAATTATTTCAGTCTGGTATGAAACTTTCTTTGTCCTTATATTAATTATAGAATTTTCTAAACTGAAATGGAATTTCTCGAATGATGCCAAAATATAATACGTTTTATTTTTTATTCTGAGAAACAAAACGTTCTACATACATAATAAGTTATAATTGCCTTTCGCATTACTATAAAAATAGAATAAATTCTTTAGAAAATTGCCAACGATACTAAAAAAATGCTGTATGTTTAGCTTAGAAGTCAATATTACTCAAAACTGAGGCAGTGCTCCGAGGTCGGGATAAGGTGGATCGTGAGGTAAGGGTGTCAAGAGGATCGTTTCTTTCACCCGATGGATCCAGTACCAGGTGGTAATGTTATATCTCTATGTTCTGCCAGGTAGCCATTGTTCAGAATTTCCTAGAAGCGCCACATCGACTACTTTATACACATTTAGATTTCTTCTTAATTATTTATATAAATACTCTTTCGTTTGGTTGCCAAACAAAGTACATCCCAGAATACTATATAGATTTATATAAGTACCTATCTAAATTCCATTGTTAATTTGCAGCCAACCAAATATACAGGTTCAAAATTGAATCGGCACTATCCCTAATTTTGTTTTTGCTTCGGTTAAATTGGCAAAGAATTTGTATTTTTACGTAAATTACAACGGTGGAAACAGAGAAATTATAAGAACGGAGTCTTTCCAGTTATTCGCAAAGTTCATATTTTTAATGGAATGCGCCATATTTGTTTGCTTTTTTCTGAAAGGAAAGAATCTGGGTAAAAAGTTCCCAATGCAATAGTATCAAAAAGTTAAAAAGATAACGGAGTTCTTTCACTGTCCAAACTGAAGTACTTATTTGATGAGAATTAACCTCTTTTTATATGGAACATTTATTACGTTATTATCCTGAAAATAACGATATTCTTTCAAACTATGCGGGTACTCACATCTGCTTCAAAATAGGTCAAGAAGACCATGTTTTAATAATACATTGCGTAAATGGTCAAATAATTTATATTGCACAACGAAAAATATCATTACTTTTAACGTTAAGAGGACGAGTAATCTACAAGGTGTTACAAATTAGTAGGTCAAGCCGTTAACCACATATTACCTGGCCGAAATTAATGGGACTTTCCTTATGCCATTTTTCATTTAGGCTTCTTTCTTTCAAGATACAGGGTGTTAAAGTTAAAATTTAAAAAACAATTTTTAATAATAACTCCTTTGTTTTCTGGTATATTTAGTTGAAATTTTGTACAACATTTTTTCATATACTGACACAATGTTTGTGTAATTTTGATCAAAAAAATCGGTGCGCGAACGGAGGAAACGGGGGGTAGTAATACCCATTGACCCCCGAACTTTTCCCTGCGCACGTCTATGGTTCAAAGGTATTGTTTTTCTATAACAAGCGTTCATTTCTAAAATTTTTTTCACTCTTGTAAAATTTTGATTTAGGGCTTGGTTTACGAGATATTGCAACCCATTTGACTATGTGTTATTGATCCACTAGCTGTTTAAATCTCCCAATTTTTCTTATGTGACGAATTAAGCTCGAGAAAAATGTCCTTGGATCAATTATGTTCCTGCATAACGTCTAGGCTTCAGAAAAATGCCATTGGATGGTACCAATTCGGACAAGTTCCTGCATGGAAATTAGCATTGGAAAGAAAGACAGGTAGGCGTTAAGTTGTCAAAATAATTATTAATAAAAAGGGAATTTTTCTTAAGCTTAGACGTTATTCAGGGACACATCCATCCAAGGACATTTTTCTCGAGCTTAATTCGTCACCTAAGAAAAATTGGGAGATTTAAACAGCGAGTAGATCGACAACACATAATCAAATGAGTTGCAATATCTCGTGAATCAGGCCCTAAATCAAAATTTTACAAGAGTGAAAAAAATTAAAGAAATGAACGCTTGTTATAAAAAACAATACCTTTGAACCATAGACGTGCGCAGGGAAAAGTTGGGGGTCAATGGGTATTACGACCCCCCCTTTCCTCCGTTCGCCCATGGATATTTTTTATCAAAATTACACAAACATTGTGCCGGTATATGAGAAAACGTTGCACAAAATTTCAACTGAATATCGTAAAAAAACAGAGGAGTTATTAATAAAAATAGTTTTTTAAATTTTAACTTCAACACCCTGTATCTTGAAAGAAAGAAGCCTAAATGAAAAATGGCATAAGGAAAGTCACATTATTTTCGGCCAGATAATCTATAGTCAACGGCTTGACCTACTAATTTGTAACACCTTGTATAGTTTGACATAGCGGTTAGCGGAATTAATTACAACGGAACATTCAATCAATGAAATGGACTTTTGGGATATTATGATACTACTACAACCATAGATACGACACCCAAAAGCTTATATTAGATGAGGGAAGAGTATGAATAATATACAACGTCCGATCATTGCCGTGCACGTGAGTGTTACCAAAATTTGAGCAGGTTTGGTGCCAAACAAAGTGGTGAAACCAGGTTACTGTTTAGAATTCATGTAATTTAACACAAAAAAGCAACGTTTGTAATAATGCAATCAGTCATATCATTTTAAAAATCTTCGTCCACGGTGAAAAAAAAACATAGCATTTTAGACATAATGTCTATTTCATTTGCCTATTTATAGGCAACGTGCTCATCGACATATTTCATAAATTAAATTGTGGAGAATTCACACTATTCAACATCAGAATCAATTATGTATTTTCAAAGTAGCATTGTAGCACTAATCACAAGATTGTGCAACATTGTGTTGGCTGAATTTTAATTTTTTTACATTTTATATTCTAAATATCGAAAATTTTGCGTTAAATGAATCGATTTCTTTTATTATACTTATGGTTATATACAACTTAGTAACTTTCATCACAACAGTTTTCTCTTAAAGTGCGTTGCCTTGCTTCAAAAACAAACCACACAGAAGCTGCTACAGAATTTAGTTAGTAAACCGGAATAGAAGAACAATAATTCAGTTCGTTAATAAGAATAATTAGCCAGTGATTGATTACTTACATCGAATCTGCACAATTGCTCGATAAAATCCAATATGTTGGACACAGCTTATTGTAATGTGCAGAGAGACTGTATAATCGGTGCGTGTATTTATAGAATATATTTATTCCGTACGTCAGAATGTTCGTTCAAGATCTTTAGGCAGAACTTAAAATAAAGGCTTTGCATATGTTATTTTTATCTCGCTATAACGTGCAGATATCTCATAAAGGTAGTTGATGTAATTGAACTTCGAGAGAAATGGCTAATACACAAAATGTTCCGACATTGCAATGTGAAAAACCCGCCCAGTCGAACTTGTCACGAAGCACGAACAAAATGTGTTGCACACTACCCAAAGACGCAAATAACAGTAACTGCACAGCTACAACACCAGATCTGCAGAAAAGATCCATCTTGCCCATCATAGAACAAAAAAGGGCACAAAATTGCATAACTCATAAAGCCAGTATTATGTACAATTTGCCATCAAAATGAAAAGCAAAGACAATGCTTCACGATTTTTAAAAAGATTTAAAAGATTGCCTTATTCAAAGAACAGATGAATGTTTTTAAATTTAGCTCCCGGTTGGTCATGTCTGATGATGTAAATCCAACCGGCGCCCAAATGGAAGCAAAAGTGAAGCCTCTCAAGGTTTAGACAACCCACAATACTTACGTATCCTCCTTCTCTTTTTAAGTCAGTCTATTCTTTGCCCTCTTATACAAACAGCCGTTTGACTAACAGAAGAGTCCATATTTCTAAATTTTAATAATTGCACTTGCCTTTTTCGGACTCTTCATTCGAGAAATCAATAAATGTAAATCAAACTCGTCTTACGTAAATGTATTTTCAAGTAGATTATTTATTTAGCATGTTATTTTACACGTTGATTTACAACTTACGAGCATATCACTGTATCATGGAAGTAAATATACAGGCCGTAGCCGTTGAATTTCCGAGCTCCGAGGAACAAAAAAAAATCATCAGTGTTGAATAACATCTAAGGTTTTGGTTAGGTGTAGTATTTTGAATACTCAGAGAAAAATATGAAATACTCGGTAAATTTTAGTTTAGTTTTGTATTTTATACGAAACCGAAAAATATTAGCTAAGTTAGGACGTACCGAGGGTCAAGCATAAAAAACTACAAAAACAACGAAGGCAAATAGTAAAATTTTGAGCTTAGTATTATTTACTATGTATTTAGTATTTTCTTACTGTGTGCAAATTGTTATATAGTTCTTTTCAGATATCTTGGCGTGTGTGTGCAGCAATCTGCGCATTACGTTCATATGTCTTTCTCCCTTTTGTAAAATGGATTTGTTGAATTTTAATTGCTGCCGTAAGATGACTTGAGAATATTCTCACGTTTCCGTATTTGATCTCACTCTTTCTTACTATGGTTGTGTGAAACAAAATGGTTTCAGTATTAATATGCTTATTTTGCAATATCCAGTGGTCACCAAGCAATTTATTAAAAATTATTGGCTTTCAAGTATAACTGTCAGTTTGATTGTCGGGTGTAAAGATGCTGCCTAGAAATGTTTTTACCAAACAGCGGCGAGAAGTTTTACGAAATATTTTTGAATACTTTACTCGAGAGAAGGAAAATAATGGTCCCCTATTGCCTTTAACTTGTGACCAGGAGCGATTGGCCGATGCATCAAAAGTAAGTCTACGCAGCGTTTCGCGCATAGTTGGAGAGGAAAAACGAGGTTTGTCTGCTGCAACGCCCGGAAAAAGGCACAGCAAATCAAAATGAAAAAGTGAAGATGTAACTGACAGCATTAAAACCGAAGTAAGTAATGGTATTTATTCCATGAAAAAATTTTAAATAACAAATTAGAAACAAAACAAATAGGGGGGTATTTCTGACACAGGTTGGTGGCATTTATAACCAATAGCAGATTTAACTACAAACTTGAAAATAACCGGTGTCTTTTGTGTGAACGGGCTAATGTTGTGGGTAAAAGAATACATTTCTTGAGGGAAAACGTCAAAATGCTCATTGCCGTGTGCCGTGTCCAGAGTCGCGGCGCACACGCTTGTCACGGGTCCTAGCAACAGCAAAATTTTGGAAACTACTGAACTGCTGGCGGTTGCTTGGATAATCGGATATGGCCGCGCAAACGCCAACAAATCTGAAAAATACTATAGGTACTTAGGTACCTATTATTTTAAAATGAGAATCATCATGATAAAGTTCTCAGTTCGAAGACTGGTTGGACGAGCCCCTCCTATCCTGAGCTAACCTACGTATTTCCCCAAAAGCAGAACATCCTGCATCCTCAACTATTTGAGAGCAACAGTGTAATCTGGGCCTATCTCTAGTATGGCGCGAAGAATTCCTTCGTGACTCAGAAGGTGTCCTACCATCCTATCTCTCCTATTCTTTATTTATTTATTCTTTATATTTGTATGAGAACATAGCACAAGTTTCTGGACTGGGTAATCGAGTTGTAATTATAACAGAAGCACTAAAACCAACAGAAACAGTAATAATTATACCTTACGAAATAAAATAGTTTGTCCACGACTCTTTATACTTGTGTTTCTTCAATCATAATTAGATGCATTAATCACTGCAGTGATTAATGAATATTATTCACTACACCAATAGGAACATCGCTTTGGCCCTTTTTTACATTTATTTAGTAGGCCGCGATCGCGATGTGTCAGTTCAAATTGAAACGTCAAATCAGCATGGTTTGCTTTTAATTTGAAATGCATATTCTAAAAAAGAAGATATATCAGTAGTGAGAGTGAAAACGAGGTTTCTTTAACAGCACCAGCAATAAAAGAAGCTGCAGAACTTGCCTCATTAGATTCATTGCCCAAAAAACCAAGAAAATTATACCTGAGAGCGTATGTATGAATCTTTCTTACACTGGAGAAGGGAAATGAAGGTAAATTCTTTCTGGGAATCTGTTTTGATAGTCGTGGACAAAGTATAGTATACAACTCGTTATAATGATGATCACATGATTACAGAGAGGCCGCGATCGCGATGTGTCAGTTCAGATTGAAACGTCAAATCAGCATGGTTTGCTTTTAATTTGAAATGGATATTCTAAAAAAGAAGATATAATGAGTAGTGAGAGTGAAAACGAGATTTCTTTAACAGCACCAGCAATAAAAGAAGCTGCAGAACTTGCCTCATTAGATTCATTGCCCAAAAAAACAAGAAAATTATACCTGAGAGCATATGTATGAATCTTTCTTACACTGGAGAAGGGAAACGAAGGTAAATTCTTTCTGGGAATCTGTTTTGATAGTCGTGGACAAAGTATAGTATACAACTCGTTATAATGATGCTATTATTACCTCGGATGATTACAAAACTCGCTCGTTTCACTCGCTCGTGTTGTAAACTTCATCCTCGGTAATAATAGCATTCATTATAAACTCGTGTATAATAAATATACTAATTTCGTTTCTGGAGCAAAGTGGCGTTCTCACCATGTATTTTCTCAGCAACCTTCTTCGAATAACTATTAAGTCTCATTTTCAAGCATGTTTCAGCTATTTTTTTAATCAGTTGCACTTCATTTAAATCCTCAACCAAATTTGTTGCTTACTCATGAAACGATGAGTTATTACCTGGCTGCTGAAGGCTTTTACAGTCGTGAGCATCGCAAAATATCACCCATGGACCATGGTACATAAAAAACTGCTACCCGTTCTAAAACACCTGATAAGCTCTTCGCGTTAGAAAAGGATGGAAATCCGTAAGTATTACGGGTTGCATACACAACAGATATGCCTCAAAACGGCAATGGGCCTATTCAGTAGGCAGGGGCGGGTGGGGAAGGTTTTACCGGCCCGGGAAACCATTGGCATCGACCGGCCCAATTTTTTTGAGAAACAAAATACCCATTTTTATGTTTATGTCTGACTGCATAGAGCATGGACATAGTGAAAATAGAGTGGCATGGAGTAGATATGACAGTTGGCGTTGTAAAGTCAGCATTTGCAGTGTTTGTTCGTTCCTAAATTTTTGTTGAATCTTTAGATTTAATATGGAAAAACCTAATATTAAATACTCCAAATATTGCTTAGTGCCGAAATGTGAATCAACGCCTATTCGAACACCAGGAAAAGTATTTATTTCATTGCCAGTGGGATCGACGTTTAGCAGATTGTCACTTAATTACCGAATTTATAAACAATTTATATTTTGATGTAGTTGGACATTTTAGAACATAAACCATCTGATAAATACACATTTGGGTATAAAACTGACATTCGCGTGTACCCTATTATCAAGTGATTGAAGTTGTAGTTAAAATAATCGTTCGTAAGGAGTAAACTCCAGTCGTGCGTCGGAGCTGACAAACACAAGTTTTTTTTAAATTTATTTTTTAATAAAATACAAATCGGATTTTTAAGGTTTTTAATACAAAACATTTCAAAAAAGTACAACTAAACTTTAAACTTAAAATCTCGGGAATTTAACGACGAACGACCGGGTGAGACTCGAGATGGGGTGACGAAAGCCGAAAAACAATAAGCACGCACGCTGTGCGGTGCGGGCGGTTACCGATTAGACCGGCTGTTTTCAAGTAAGGTGTCATGTTTTTTTCACATCGGTCGGCCCAGAACGGCCCCGAAGCAACCGGCCGTTCGGGAAATCTCCCGAAATCCCCGTTGGCCCACCCGCCACTGTCAGTAGGGCAGACATCATTGGTCCTTACCCACCTAGTAGGGTTATACGTCATTGGTCGTTGGTCTGATCTCTGATGCAGTGTTGCCAACCCTACCGGAATTTCAGTAGATCTACTGATTTTATATGTTATCTTTCCGATCTACCGAAATGATACATAATTCTACCGAAATTTCATTTTTTAATTATGTAATTAAGAAATAACCGGAAATTGCGCACATATCATAATTCGTAACGCCTTTGCGGTTTTCCTTTCTTCTTTGGAAACTCGTATGGTATCATTTTAGTGCAGCGGTACATTATAGTTATGCAAAAAAAAACTAGAACCAAAACATTCGGCGGCACCTTTGCGGCGATGGCTTTATTTAAAATTTCTACTCATTGTTTTCCTGTTTAAAACCGAATCTACCGAAATCTTCCGAAATTTGGCAACCAAGCTTCCGAAATATTTACGACTGTGGTTGGCAACACTGATTACGACTGGGACTGGGGTTGGCGATACTGAACACTGCTCTAATGTCAGATCTCATTTGTCAATAGTCATAAAAGTGTCACAAAAAAGGCTGTTTGATATTAATTATTTGTGGTTCCGAGTTCGTACTTAATTTATTATTGGTAAACCCTGCTTTACACCATTGAAACGCCATAAAGCAAAGAATAATACCGCAATACCGGCTTGCGGCTTCAATAATATTAGAAGATTGTTGCTAGTTGCTACGCTAAAAAAAGAAAAATGGAAGCAAGAATTCTGAATAGTTTGAAAGATATACGGTAATGATGCTTTTACGCTTTACGGTCAAGAGAATAATTATACTTCTGTAATGTATTAATTTTCTAGAATAAGGCCTTGCTTATAATAATGTGACAAAAAGTTTGCATTTAGGTATAAATTAAGTAGATTGCAGGTTGTAATTATAAAACCCCCCAGAGGAATTTTTACTTCCCCATATTTTTACTTTGGTATGAATAGTGATGGGCAAAACGGTATTTATTTGTACCGTGATAAACGCTACGGCTCAAAAAATATACCGTTTCGAAATACCGTCTCACATTCGCTTCAACATTCTCTTGCGATATCTACGATTGAGGATAGCGCTCGTCTTCTCGGCGATTCCTAGTCCTAGATAGTTGATTGTAACGGATGCTCGATTCATAGAACGGAAGCTACAAGAAAATACTGCGACAAAATACCGGTACTCAAATACCGACCCATCACTAGGTATGAACAATATTTGAACTTGTTGAAAACAAAAATACAGTCAAAAGTCAAGAAGTTCCACGGCAAATTTTGAATTTTTATCTGTGGATTCCACAAATTTATCAATTATATCGCAGTTTGTATTTTTGGTTTTGTTCAGATATACCTACATATTGTTGAGTTGACTATTTGGGGGTTAACCAAGCTATGCAACAAAATCACCAATTTGTAAAAATTACATACCAGTCTACAACAATCACTCCATATGTGAATTCAATGGTCCGCAAGAATTTTCTAAAGGTCTGCATGACTTGTATGCATGAAAATTATCTACCCGTTCAGTGTCCACAACATTAGGAGGAGGTTGTACCAAATTACGTGGCCATTCTTTAAGTTAACGTTATCAGCAATTGAAGTCTAAATGCGATTTTTTCTATTCTTTTCACTCTGACCAGAAAAAAATTTTAAAAATATATAGAATTTACGAAATTTCATTCTCATTTGATTGTGCTACGTTTTACTGCTGCAAATTTATGAGAAGAAACTCGATATAGGTAGGCAATATGTCCAACATTTTTCGACACCAGAACAGTTTTTAAAATCTGTTAATACTTACAGTTAATTTTTTTTGTAAATCCTTGCAAAATGCCGTCACCGCGCTAAATACACGGGTATCATAGGCACCAAGTCGACAATTGCTCGCGGTATAAGCTCCTCTTAAACCACTCTGTATATGTGAAATTACTGCTCCACAAAAATTTTTTGCCGGTCCGCATGATTTAAACACCTAATCACTGACACATAAGAATTACATACCAGTCTACAACATTAAACCACCCCGTTGTGAATTAAATGCTCCATAAGAATCTTCAATCGATCCATATCACTTAATCATCTTATCTGCATTAAAGTCAAGGACACGTGAAAAATCTGTGTATGTTTCAAAATCTTCGGCATGCAGAAATTATCATCAGCCCACAATATTAAAACCATCCCTATAGGTGAAACTGTCGGTCCCCAAAGTCTTTCTGGTGGTCCGAATGACTTGCACTTATTTTGATTCATAACTTACCGAGTAACTTACCTTTTCACACCGCGAAATCACTAATAGCACCTCTAAAATGACTTCCCTCGCCACGCATGCCAAAATAATACCAATGATGTAAAATCAAAAAATTATGTATTTTACATTATATGGCCTATAATTACTGCATAAATAATGCCGGTTACTGTTCGTCAATGCTCAAATAATGCCAGTTATTGCTTATTAATGCTGTAAATGCCTGCTATTGCCGAATAATGCTGGTTACTGCTTGTTAATGCCAGCAATGCTTATAATGCTTGTGAAAATGTACACCAAATGCCACTAGTGGATAATCTCGTGCTACCTATAATATTACCATTCAAACTTACGTTCCTGAGATATTTTTTAAATGCAACTCTCTATGAACAATGCAATTGGTGCTGGAATCAACAAGTAAAACTATTTCAAATTTCAAAATAAAATCTATGCTTTAATTTTTCATTTGACAATAAATTGACAACAAAACCATTCGTTCGCGATAAATTGAAATCTGTAACAGGTAACTAATCGCGCTTGCGCTTTAATACGGTAATGAATCTATCTTGAATCGATTCAGAATATGTTCATAATTGCTACAGCAATTTTTTTTCATTTCTTGGTACCTACCCAACACGGTTACGGTTTATTCAAAAGACTGAAATTTGGAACACTAATTAACAAAAGAACATTGCAAGTTATGTTCTGTCACAGATGATGCAGCATGAGTATTCACTTTTGTAAAGCAACAGGCAACTTTATTTTTCCTTTATCCTTTGTGGCAGTTAAAATAATAATTTTACTTCTTTTAACCAACCCTGTATTTTCGGGATTACATTTAAGCGAAATTCCCTGTATATGCAGGTATATGAGTTTAATTTAACGAAAGATATTTTTCCATTGGCCACGAATTTGTGGAATATTTTATTACAAAGATTTTACTCAGTAGCAGTTGTTTTTGAGTATTGTTGACATAGAATTAGCATTCTCTTACCATTATTTAAATATAGCACTATGAAGATAAGCTCGAAGTAGGAAAGACTGATGAAGCATATAAAATATTTAGGAGAAATTTTATCTAGTACCAAAAACATTAGAAATAAGGCAGGAGATATCCTAATCGGAAGCGGGGAGAAGGCAGATAGGTGGAAAGAATATTTAGGGAACTTATATGTGGGACAGGAAGTAGGAGATATATTAGAAAGCGAAAGCAGTGTAGAGGGGGATAACCTAGGAAGTCCTATAATGAGAGAAGAGTTTGAGCTAGCACTAAAAAGTTTAAGGAATAATAAAGCACCAGGTATAGATGGCTTGCAGGCAGAAATCTTAAAGTACGCAGGTCAAGAGGTAATAGACCGTTTATTTAAATTATTTAGTTCCATATACCTGACAGGTGAGATTCCAGAAGATTACAAACGGAACATCATAGTAGCTTTGCCAAAAAATAAAGGTGCGGATAGGTGCGAAAATTTTAGAACTATCAGTTTAACTTCCCATGCGTCAAAAATTTTAACTAGAATTGTGCAAAGAAGGATGGAGAAAAAGGGGGATTTAGACGAAATAGAGGAACGCGCGAGGCCATTCTAGCTTTACGAGTAATTATAGAAAAAACGATAGAAAAAAGAAAGAGCGTCTATTTAGGATTTGTAGATTTAGAAAAAGCCTTCGACAACATAAAATGGGGGAAGGTGTTCGAAGTGCTGAGGAAGGTAGGGATGAAATATAGGGGCAGAAGAATAATACATGATCTCTACAAAGAGCAAAAGGCAGTTATAGAATGTGAGCAGGAACGAAGGGAAGTAGATATCCGGAAGGGAGTGAGACTAGGCCTGCGACTTTTTTCGATATATCGATATTGATATCGATATATCGAATAACGATACCGGAATGTCGATATATCGAAATATCGATATTTTTATGTCGATATATCGATATTTCGATATTTCGATATATCGATATTTCGATATATCGATATTTAGATATATCGATATTTCGATATATCGATATTTCGATATGTCGATATTTCGATATATCGATATATCGATTTAGCGCGGTGTCGACGTTTTACAATGATTTTAATAACTTCTGGTACCGGAAACCGTTGAGCCTACGTCGAGTTTTTCCAAGTAAAGTTTGCAACAGTAAAACCTAAAACATAGTTGCAATGTGAAAGTAACTGAAATTACATTAATTTTATGCCGCATGTAGGATACAATTATTTCAATCCTTTAACTATGCCCTAACTTGAAGCATACTTGAAGAATAGCTGAATAATTCTTTAGATTAGAAGCGTTGTTTTGAAACTAAATTCAAGACGTATAACCTCCAGTATCAGTATCAGTTCATTGTGTCTATGTACTATTAACAGCAAAAGTGGTCTTCCACTTTACGGTTCAATTCCGCTTAAAATGCCATAACCAATTACGTTCTGAGGTAAAAAAACCTTAGCAACTGTCCGCCAATTAAAGTTTTGAAGGCGGATCTAAACAATTTTATTTGAATGACAACAAATGTGTTAGCCTTGCACTAGTAAACAAAGGGCATTCATCAAAGTATCGAGATCGGATAACGAAAAATCACATCGTCTATGGGGAGCGGGGCTGACGAAAACATAACAACGTCCGGCACAAACGATTCACATCGCAAACTGGAACTAACACCACTTTTGCTGAAAATTTTTTACCTATACAATAATCCAATAGAATTTGTGTATCTACAGTCACGTGTTCAAAGACAGCCAATCAGAAGAACATTTAACTGAAGAGTGCTTATGGGCTATTTTCACTTATGTCATCTGGATTACTGTAGCAACGGAAAAATGTCTATTTTGCACTGCTGTCGAATATTTTGCACAAAATGTCATTTCCAAGATTGTTCTTTTCAATTTTAATTTCTTTTTAACAAATTGTTCTTTTTGGGCAAAAAATTTTCTTACCGAATAGCCCTCGAGTCTTGATAATTCGAAATAACTTGATAAATTTCCTCAAGCGGGTTTCTCTGTGGCAACATACCTCCGCCTTCAGCGTCGGGATGTTGCCGAGCAACCCGCTTTCGAAAATATATCAAGTTATTTCTAATTATCAAGACCCTTGGGCTATTATAAGTGATATTAGTACATACGAATAGCGAACAAGGTTTGCTTAGAATAAATAGATCAGATCACATTATTTTGCTGTAAATGTACAGGACAGCCACCTGGTATGGTACTCGAACTTGCCCGAACATTGTTGGAACTATCCAATATCATTAGAATCTCATAAATAATTAATGAAGTCGGTATATAAGTATGTTTCGTTCTTAATATATAGAGCTGTACCGCACTGACGAGTCCTAAAAAGGACGAAACCAGTTGTCTTTGGTTACCCTGGTCATTCAGAACGAAACAATGTTTGGTCTTATTTTTGGTTATATGACTACAATAAAAAATCGTAGCCATTTTTCAAACTAAGGGGCCTCCTTTCAAGTATTGCTGGCGGAGTGGGGAGGCCCCAAATTCGAATCACGCCACTGAATTCAATATTGTTTGTGACCTGGAGTTTTAGCTTTGCCTTATTATCCTTCAACATGCAGCCAAGCATTCAGGTGACAATAAATTACTCCCACCCTAAAATTTGTCTTATTTTGGAGAAGAATTAATGGACTACTTACATCAAAATGGAAAGTGTGACAATTACAGGCAGGAGTAAGACGTTTCATAATGAGCACGGAATATTTCTTTCTGATTGATAGAGGCAGTGGCGGACATATTGGTCTCCCTACTGGGTAGAGGTAAATACATATTCTAAAACAGAAATGAATAGCTTCTTCCATAATGCATGCGGTCGTGTGGGAACCTAGCAACTCTGCCTAATTTTTGATATTATTCGTCTTACGTTTAGTAACAAGCACCAACTTTTACGTAGGACAAAGTTTTCTAAGAAATCAATATGAGTTTTCCTCCTGTTACACACTTTTTTGGACACACTGTATATTTCGATATATCGATATTTCGATATATCGATATTTCGATATATCGATATTTCGATATATCGATATTTCGATATATCGATATTTCGATATATCGATATATCGATATTTCGATATATCGACATATATCGATATTTCGATATATCGATATATATCGATATCTTTTTGATATCGATATTCGATATCAAATTTTCAATATCGCGCAGGCCTAAGTGAGACAGGGATGTGCATTGTCACCTCTAGTTTTCAACTTATATATCGAAGATGCGATTAATATTATTAAGGACAGAACAGCCTCAGGGATTAATGAACAGGGTCAAACTATTAACATGCTCAGATTTGCGGATGATATAGCAGTGTTAGCATCTAGCAAAGAAGAATTAGGAGCGACTTTGAATGAAATGGAAGCAGTTTTTACACAGGACTACGGCATGAAAATCAATAAAAAGAAAACTAAAATTTTGGTATGTAGGGGGTGTGAAAATAGAACTAAAATTGAAATACAAATAGGAAATGAGAAGATAGAGGAGGTCGCGGATTTTTGCTATTTAGGAAGTAAAATATCTCAAGGCGGTAGGAGCACTAAAGATATAAAACAAAGAATAGCGCAGGATCGATTTGCGTTTAACAAAAAGAAACAACTGTTATGTTCGAGAACGGTTAATATAGAGACTCGGAAGAGACTCTTAAAGTCGTATTTATGGAGTACGGCATTATACGGGTGCGAAACTTGGACAATAGGAGAAGCGGATCGAAAAAGAGTAGAAGCGTTTGAAATGTGGTGCTACAGACGCATGATGAAGATACCGTGGATAGATAAGGTTAGCAATAGGAAAGTATTAGAAAGAGTTGGGGAAAAGCGAAAGGTATGGAAGACAATAAAGAGTAGGAGAGATAGGATGGTAGGACACATTCTAAGACACGAAGGAATAGTTCGCGACATACTAGAGTCAGAGATAGGAAAAGAGGTAGGGGTAGACCTAGATTAGACTGCTGCTCTCAAATAATTAGGGATGTAGGATGTTCTACTTTTAGGGAAATGCGTAGGTTAGCTCAGGATAGAAAAGAATGGAGGTGCACGTCCAACCAGTCTTCGGACTGAGAACCTTATGATGAATATCAAACTTAACTCTCATTGAAATAGTTTCTAAAATAACAGCACAGATCACAGTAAATATTACAGTTACTTTTCGAAGAACAAGCTGCTACAGTTAACTCGGTTCATTCCCGTCCTTACTACGATAATACGCATGTCACCGCGGCGAATGGCCAATGACAACACTTTACATTCTGCGTTACTGTCTAATAATGCCGAATTAATGCCGCCTACTGCCTAGTAATGCCGCGTACTGCCTAGTAATGCCCACATAATGCCAACTGCCGAAGTAATTTGAAAGTACTACCCAACTTTTGTATACCTACTGCCTACAGTGAGCCACCATCGGTCTTAATATTAATATTTGTTATCTGCGTTTAGAAATTTTGTTAAACGTTGATTGGTATATTATATGACTTCGGCAACTATTTGTTTAATACAGTTCACTATTAATCAGAAGCCAAGTTGGCAGAATACTAGTATAGGTCTTAACTTTGAGAATAAGTACAAAATAAGTTTTCATGTTTCATTGCATGAATTTATAATTTATCAGTCATTAGTAAATCTCTTTGTTTAAAATTGAGAAGTACGGCTATAGTTATGTTTTCTTTGTTGTAGATATACGGATGTGGCTGATAATATTCTTTTAAAAGCCATAGAATTGGGGAGTAAAGATTTAGAATATGCCAAGATCGTTTATTTCTTGTGTAATGAATTAAAAGTGTTATGTAATATTGATGAACAAGTAAATCTCATGACAAATACCAACGAATCAATAATGTTCCTCATGGAGTTGAGTTCGTTCCTTAAGGAATTAGGTATGTATTTTTTTAAGTAATTTATTCCTACCTTATTGGTCAATATTGCAGGATGCCCTTATGCATGTTTAACTCAAGGTCATATATCTGATCGCCTCAGTAGCTATTCTGAAAAGTTGCTGCTTCTTGATTATTTGTTGTCAGAGCTAATGGCATCAAGAGTGTTACGTGACACAAAACCAGAAAAGAAGATGGAACTGAAACTTGTATGTACGTTTCTGTCATAACTACATGCATACCTGCATTGTTTGTTTTTAGCAAGAAAGTCCACAAGCTGCTGATCTTCGTAAAGTATTAGTAACTCTCAGGTTTCCAAAGCCTCCTGCTAACATAACTGTTCAACAATTGTTCCAAAAACTTTCACCAGCTGTACAAACTGTGGTTCAAAAAGCTGGTAAAGACTTGCTTGGGAATTCCATTTTTAATGGATTTTTATCAGAGAAGCAATGGAGTACATTAGAAAGTGTGCAAAAAGATCTTAGTGACGATTACACCATAAGAAGAGAAATGCTACTAAAACGATTAGATTGTACTATACAGTCCTTTGAAGTAAGTAGGTACTAATTAAACACAATTGAAATAATTTTTTAGATCTAGTATTGGTTTACCAGTAGCAAGAATAAGAGTATTATTGATATTAAGTGAATTTTCGCAGACTTCGTGATTTAGTGCTGAAAGTACGTTACTTTTATATAATTACGTGCAAAAGAAAGTGACAAGAGTTTTGTCAACCGAATTTTCAATTTCGCAATTTCAATTTTCCCATTTTTTATTACCGAGAATCCAAAACTAAAATAAAAAATCCAGCATTGTCAATCGATTTGTTCCTCTTAATTTAAATTTCAAGGCCGTTGAATTGGTAGTAGCTTCTGTCTTATGTTCTCAAATTTTAACACATTGCAAATATCACCTTAATTTAATTTTACTTCGTTTTAAATTTTAAGATAAGAATTTTTTATGTTCATTTGTTCATTACTCCTATCTATTCACTACACTAGGTAGGAATGTTAATAATTCAATGTCCACCTTTAAGGATGAATTTGCTTGGCTTGCAGAGTTTCTCGGTATATTTTGACATCTATCTACCTACAGGGTTTAGTTGGGATTTCTGAACTGCCAGAATTGCTTACTAGAAAAAATTTACTACTTTCGGAAATGTCAAATCTTTCCCAAGGAGCACAGTGTGCCTGAGAGTGGGCACAAGAATATTTTGCCCGTAATGGGTCGACACAGCAACCGGAATTTGTGTCAATATGGGCACTGTGCTCAAATGGTGACATTTTTAGGTTATGTGTCGGTACATGAACTAGTTTTTGTGTGTAATAAGTTGCCGTGCCCAAGTGTTCACATTTCAGACATTTGTGCCCATCATGTAACCATTATTTGTCTACTTGGAATTAGAGGACGTCATTTAGACGCACTGTGTCGACAACAGTGATTTTAAATTACCGTAATTTATAGTTTTCGTAATTTATGGCGGTAATTTACGATTTTTAATTACCAATATTAATTGCCGTGATAATAAATTTGTTTTGTAAATTACCGTGGTAATTTACCATAATAAATATTGCATAAATCACGGTAAATTATCGTATTTTACCAAAAAATTACCGTAATTTACCAGGAAATTAACCGTAATTTGCCGTAATTTACCAGTAAATTACCGTGATTTACCAATAACACAGTAGTTTAGCATTAGATGAAAGATGATGTCACCAAAATATAAATTTATTTGTAAAAAATATAAACAAAATTACTATAAAATATGGGAATTTCCCACGTAAATTACGGTAACTAATTTTTGGTATTTTACGGTAAATATATATATATATATTTTAGCACTACAGGCCTAGTAGGCCCATGGCTTGGTTGACCAATGCTCTCCATTCCCTTTTATCTTCTGTTTTCTCCCTCCAATCTTCAATGCCTAACTGCCTTATATCCTTCATTACTTCCTCCCTCCACCTTGCTCTCGGTCTTCCTCGTCTTCTTCTGCCGCCTATACTACTTTCAAATACTCTTTTTGGTGTTCTATTTATTGTCATCCTCGTAATATGTCCCAACCATCTCAACCTTTGTGACTTTACAATTCCCACTATATCCGGTTCCCCAAATAACTCCTTCAGCTCTTGGTTAGTTCGCCTTTCCCACACATCATCTACTCTTTTACCTCCATATATCTTCCTCAGCACTTTTCTCTCCCACACTCCCAGCATTCTTTGCTCGTGTGACCCCAAAGTCCACACTTCACTTGCAAATGTCACAATTGGCCTTATAACACTTTTATAAATCCTCAATTTTAACCCCCTTGACATCTTCTTACTATTTAATAATCTGCTGAGTGAGTGTATGCATCGGTTTCCTGTCATTATTCTTTGCTGTACTTCTTCTTGGATGTTTGGTTTTCTACAAAACATTGTCCCCAGATATGAAAAACTCTCCACTTCTTCAAATTTGTAAATTCTGCCTTCGTTCGTTCTTAATTTTAGCTCTCCACTCACTCCCAAATCTTTATCTGTCCATGTCATGAATTTAGTTTTATCTTCATTGATAATCAGACCCATCTTCTTTGCCGAACTCTCCAATCTCTGCATTACCACCTGTAGTTCCTGCTTACTTCTTGTCACAATCACCACATCGTCTGCAAATGCTATGCACTGGTGTCGCTTATTGTATACCAGGCCAGACCTATTAACATTGGCATCCCGTATTACTCTTTCCAATGCAAAATTGAACAGCACGGATGATAGAGGGTCACCTTGTCTTACTCCTTCTTTCACTCTAAATTTCCCTGATGTTTTGCCGTTTATTCTGACTCTGTTTTCAGTTTCCTTTAATGTCAACCTCACCATATTTACAAGTTTTTTTCCTATTCCCAGCTGCTTCAACGCTTTGTATAATTCTGATCTTCTTATTCTATCGTAGGCTTGCCTAAAGTCAACAAAAATAACATAAGTCTCTTTTTGATACTCGTAACTTTCTGCCTGTAATTCTCTCAAAGTAAATATCTGGTCTACAACCGATCTTCCCTGCCTAAAACCACACTGATAATCTCCCAGTTTGCTCTCCATTTTTACCATTAACCTATTCTTTAAACACGATGCAAATATCTTATAGGCAACATTAAGTAAAGCTATACCCCTGTAATTCTTAGGTTCCATCTTATCGCCTTTCTTGTACAATGGATGTAGTATTGCTTCCTTCCAACTCTGGTATTTCTTCCTGGATCCATATTTCTTCCAAAAGGTCCCTCCATATTTAAACATTTCTGCAGTTATTTCGTCGCCTCCAGGACTCTTGCAATTTTTCAGACTTCGAATAATATCTTCAACTTCCTTTAAAGTTGGTGGTTCTTCCTCCCATCCATCCTGATTCTGTATGTCATCTTCTGTGCATTCATCTATTATTTCTTCGTCATGTCCTTCACCCCCATTCAATAATTCATCAAAGTAATCCTGCCACAATTTCAATACACCCCTCTCTTCTCCTATTATTTCGCCATTTCTGTTCTTATAAAATACTGTTTTTTTCTCTTCTTACTCCTCTGTATAGACTTCTTATTTCGTTGTTCTTGTGATTCTCCTCTATATCATTAATAAGCTTTTCATTATATTTTCTTTTCTTTTCCCTCAACATCCTCTTACATGTTTTCCTTTGTTCTTCGAATCTTCTTCTGGTTTCTCCCGATTCTGTCTTCAACATTACCAGTCGCAATTATTTTCTTTTTTCTAATTCTTTTTCGCATTCCCCGTCAAACCATTTCTGTTTTGTCTTTACATCCTCATTCTCACCGCAACCTACCGATATTTTCATTCTTTCACTTATAGATTTCCAAAAACTTTCTACATCACTCGATTTGTTTATGGAACGCAGGTTATTGTTTTTTCCTGGTATTCTACTTTTTCTCTTTCTTCTCTTAATCTATTTAAACTAGTCTTATTTTTAAATTTCTCTTTTCTTTGATTTCTCGCTAAAGGTACAATTTGTTTCATTTTTACACCCAGCAAGAAATGATCAGAGTCTGCGTCCGGCCCCCTATAGCTTCTTATGTTATTTATGCACTTTTCTTCATCTTTCTCTATTAAAACGTGATCAATCTGATTCACATACGAACCATCTGGTGATCTCCAAGTTCCCTTGTAAATTTCCTTTCTTTGGTAATATGTGCTTTTAACTATCATGTTCTTTTCCTTTGCAAAATCAATTAGTAGTTGTCCATTTTCATTTGTTTTCACATGTTTACTATATTTTCCTATAGTTGGCCAAAAAACATCCTCCCTACCGATCTTCGCATTTGCATCTCCCAAAATCACTTTTAGATCATATTTCGGTATTTTTTCATACTCTCTATCCAGTCTATCATAAAAATCTTCTTTTTCCTCCATACTAGCTTCTTCAGTTGGTGCGTGGATGTTAACGAACGTGAGTTTCTGATATTTACCTCTTAACCTCAAAAGACACATTCTGTCCGATATCGGTTTAAATTCTATCACGGTTGATTTAAGATTCTTGCTAATAATGAAGCCTGTTCCAAGAATTCTGTTTTCTCCTCCACTGTTAAAGAATATGTAGTCCTCCATTTCCACTATTTCTTTTCCTTTTTGCTTGGTTTCTTGTATTGCCACCAAATCAAATTTATACATTTTCAGTTCTCCAATCAAGTGCTTTAGTGCCCCTTCCTTGTACGTGCCCCTAACATTCCATGTTCCCACCCTAAAATACTTGTCAATGCGTAAATTGTATGTAACTTGCGTACAATATTAATTGCCGTGATAATAAATTTGTTTTGTAAATTACCGTGGTAATTTACCATAATAAATATTGCGTAAATCACGGTAAATTATCGTATTTTACCAAAAAATTACCGTAATTTACCAGGAAATTAACCGTAACTTGCCGTAATTTACCAGTAAATTACCGTGATTTACCAATAACACAGTAGTTTAGCATTAGATGAAAGATGATGTCACCAAAATATAAATTTATTTGTAAAAAATATAAACAAAATTACTATAAAATATGGTAATTTCCCACGTAAATTACGGTAACTAATTTTTGGTATTTTACGGTAAATAACCGCGGTTATTTACTGGTAATTTACCAGCTCACATCACTGGTCGACACGCTTTAAAACAATGAGCCTGGAATGGTTTAAATTCTTTGTGACCTTTTTGTAACCAAAATGCATCTAAACAGGCATTCGTGTTTCTAAATGGTCGCTGTTTAAGCACACAATTCTGAAATGTTTCTATTATATGTGTCCAGACGAACACAACTTTCCATTCGATAACCTAACCTTACTACTGAAAGATATTATCACCCATTATACCTAGTTCTTGTGACTCGAGGTAGTGAAAAGTGTTAAAAAAGGTTGTAAAAGTCTAGATAAAGTGACCATACGTCCCTCTTTTGGAGTGACAGTCCCTCATTTTAGAACCATGTCCCTCATACGCAGCTGTCCCTCTTTTGTCCCTCATTTTGAATATCATGATCTTCCTTTCTTCAAGTTTAGCGTGTAGTCCTCAGCAAATTATGTTATACGATGCGACAACAACGCTCAGTTGTATTTTAATTTCCACTATGTACTAACAGCAAAACTACATACAGTTATACAGTACGTGTATGGGTCAGAATGCAGTGTAATGTAGGCTTCTACGTTTCTACGAAGAACTCTGCCACTTTGTAAGTTTTGGATTTGGCGGGATTTATCATGGTCAAGCCAGTCATTTCATTTTAATAGTATGTTGAATGAAAGGTGCTTCAAATGCAAGATAAATGGGTGGAAATGTTCCAGTATTTTCAAGAAAATGACATCCTACTAATATTTCCAAAATGGTGCAATTTGGACTGTGTCTACCTGGAACAAATGCACCCACAGAACACGTCCTTTCAATGGTAAACAAACTGTGGACCACTGAAAAGGCGCAGTTATCTGTTAACACAGTAAAAGCAATTGTAATAGTAAAGTGCAATTTGTCAACCAATTGCATTGAATTTTATCAGTTAATAAGTAGTAATAAAGATCTTTTAAAAAAAGTTCATTCGGCGGAAAAATACCTTAAAAAAGATTCATCATACAGATTGTTTAGTTGGTAAAATTTTATTTTTATTTTTTCCAAATATTTTAGTATTTATTTTATGTTTTGTCATTATGTTTTTAATTTAAATATTACCTACAACTAGGTTCAGAGGATACTCTATTTGTAAAATCCATTAACACTTTTTTCAAAATAGTTCATATTGTACAGAGTGGCCAACTTAGGCAAAATGAAGCTTTTCTCAGAAATGTTAAATGGAAGACCCCGTATATTATTTGCAGGTTTGATAGCCAGTTTATTAAGCTTTTGACTGATGCAGATATTGGCAGGTCTGTGACTGATAATTTAGGCAGAAATAAAGATTAAACCTTAAGAATTGAAATTTTTGCCGTAATTTTGTACCATTTTTGGGGAATTTCCCCTATTTTGCCACCCAAAACTTAGAGAAATGCTTACACTTTGTTTTTACAGAAAATTTAGCAAACAGAGTTTACACTGGCACAAGAAATCTCATTGTAAAATTACTTCTTGAAAGAACGGTTTTAATAATAATAATAATAATCTTTATTCCAAAAAAACACAAAATATACCTACACCAAAAGAAATACAAAAATAAACATTTCGGAAATCCCAAGAAGTTCACGTAAACGTGTTCTACCACTTAATCCTTGAATAATAATAATAAAATAACAGAATCCTATAAAACTGTACCTGCCAGTACCCATACAACA
Organism: Xestobium rufovillosum; assembly: GCA_963966045.1. Taxonomy (NCBI): domain Eukaryota; kingdom Metazoa; phylum Arthropoda; class Insecta; order Coleoptera; family Ptinidae; genus Xestobium; species Xestobium rufovillosum. The sequence goes on from OZ014498.1 coordinate 15,367,780, forward strand.
GTACCCAATAAAGAGCCGCCCGGTAGACAAAAAGCCGAAAGCTGCCACAGCCACGGAACGAAACACAGATCTTAAAGCTAAACATATATGCATTTTTCTTTTTCTTCCATGGCACTCCTTGTTTCAATTTACATATACCTAGGTTTAATAAGTTACCATTTATTTAAGAATATGACTATGAAGAAGCAATCTGGCGATGAAATTTTTGTCTCAATGTGAAATCAACTTCCAGAAACAACATGGAAATCATATTTTGTGTTTTGGGCAGTAAAATATAGGAGAAACGAATAAACTACCAGTCAAATTACTACATTTTAAAGTTCAATTTTCAATTCTACCGAAACCGTCAGTCGCAGACCTAACAAAATCTACACCAATCAAAAGCTTAGTAAGCTGACTATCAAATATGAAAATAATATATGGGGTGTTCCATTTGAAATTTTTAAGAAAAAATGCATATTGCATAAGCTGTCCACCCTGTATGATATTAAGTTTTGTGACAAAAGTACTCAAGAATTTTACAAATAGAGCAGTCTGTGAACCTAGTCCAATAAAGAAATCTTAAATAGCTTCGACCAGTAGACGTCAGCAGTTCCTCAAAGTTCCGTCTACACTGGCACTCAATTGGTAATATCTTAAAATCGCTCACTCTAAACCCCATTGTGTAGTACACCATCTTTCATAAAATTTTATTGGGAATTCAAATATGTAAACAAATGGGGGGCATTCCATTAAAAAAACATAACTTTGGTTTGTGCTCAGAGTACCCTGTATGCACCAAAATAATTTTATCAGATGCTTCATGGGGTTCTCCACATATGTGTAAAGTATTATTTTGATACCTTGAATAGAACCAGAGATATGGACCGACTACACACTATTGGCCTACCCTGTAGATGCTGTAGCAGTGAGATAAGTTAGAATACAGGCAGCAGCAAGTGCTTCAATCGTACAAGTAAATTATTTTTTACATTTATAAACTTAATAACGGTCTGTTTTAAAAAAACACTTATTTACTTAAGTATTTACTTATCTACTGCAGTAACAACAATAGTTGTTAGCAGAAGTGTATGACCTTCTTAAAATCAAGCAAGCAATTCGAATACAGAGTGTTCCACTTAAAGAAATATCAAAGAACCAAATATGAAGCAACAACAACTGCAAACTATGCCAGGTGCAAGACATAGTCATAGCTTAAGAAATTCATAGCTATGACCTAGTCATATGGACGAGGGCTAGGCGAAGGCATCAGAGAAATCACAGGGAATGGTCAGGAAACCCCCTATTAAACCATCCCCAGAAAGACTATAATTCCCGTTGCCTAAATTCTCTTACACTGACTAAAACGTGGGGTTGTAACATTGCATTTATGTACATCACTGGTACTGGTACACAGGCTTATACATCAAATGTTAGGATGGGTATCAGTCAGTCGTCATTGGAGTAACGAACTCTGCCGGCTGAGCTCAATGTGGGAATGCCCCATATTAAAAACGGTGCTGGAACGACCAACCCCACAATCTGCTCACAACTCAGGTTTCGGTCAGGCTTCTACCTCTTAGCCATTCCAATTTAGATGAGTGACCTTCGAAGTTGCTTGCGTGGTCCTCTACCTCACATCACTACCATAATCAGCAAGTGGTTTTCTTGAGGTCACCCCACGTGCAGTACTCACTTCAGCAAGGCTTCCCTCGCCTCATACCACTTATTGAGCGACTGTCGAGATCACCTTTATGCACAATTACATCATCATCGTTGAATACATACAAGGAACTAGGTAGCCCGCAAGTTATTTTTAAGGGTGAACAGAATGAACAATGACGAACAATCACAGAACTGGAGCCATTGAGGCAAAACTTCCACGTACGTAATTTATTGCCACATAAACTGTTCGTTATTAATTATCATACCCGTACTGCTCTGTGTAAGTTTTTCCTGACTATCTGACTACCCTCACTTAGTTTCGCCTGCAAGCCAATGCAGTTTCCAGGGTGCGGCACGAGGAGCCATAAGTGAGAGTTGGGTAACCTGCGAGAGCCAGTTACTAGAAACCATCTTCGTTTATAACGATCGATGTGGCTGTTTCTGTTAAAAGGTACGATCTCTCTGCAGTATACCCCACACACCCCTTTGGTTCTTTATTTATATTTTCAAGCTTTACAGAAACTTAAGTCATCGATATAAAATGTATAAATTAATACAAGGTGAAATAGCAGTAGATAAGAAAATTTTAACTCTTAAATCCTAGTCAGGTACGTATATGAATCAATTTGATATAAAATATTCTATTTTACCTTGTATTTCACAATATCCTCTTACAAAAACCTATATACAAAATTAAAATTTATTTACAATAAATACGTACAAAACATAAAAAAATATTAATTACTATCAAAAAACTTAATATCGGAAAATAAAAATATATTGCTCTTACCCGATATGTCGTTCATATGTGAAGATCGCAGGGTAATGGTCTGTTTGTCGCTATCTACACTAGTAACGCAAACATATCCAGCAACACGTGTGAGCAGAATATTCTCGTCGTTACTCTTCACCCTACTGACTGCCAATAAATGGTGTAGTAAACCTGCGTTGGGCATAATGGGCATCAACCTCGTACGAAGAGCTTCTGGTTTCATGCCGTAAGGTAGGCAGCATTCCGGCAAAGGAGGTAAACCAATCCTAAAAATTTTCATTTCAGACCACTTTATGTCGAAAGAATGTGGAAATAGACCATTCTTCGGAGTGCCAGAGAAGTATTCCCTTATCTTCTGATATCTCTCCTCTACTCGTTCAGTTTTCAAGCGATCTTCGGCTCCTCCACTTTTACGTAGGAAGACCACTTTAGTACTCTTAGGCATGTCTCTAAGTAATTCATGGTGCAGCCTCTCTTGGTCTAACACCAGAATATAGTCAACTTCAAATGCCTTAGCTGCGTCTAACAATTCTTCGTGTCTTCCACTTTCCCACGCATGAGTGTTGATAACAACACCATCAAAAATTGTTGTCTTGCCTACTTTCTTTGCGCTCTTTATGGTACTCGCCAAGTGACGTTGCAACAACCTGTACAGAGTCCTATTTTCTTCAGGTGACTTAAGCCCAAAATGATAAACCAAGGAAGATCGAGAAGATCCCTGCGTAAAGCCATTTTCTACAGATGCGGGTTTTCCAACTAATAAGGTACCCATAGAACCAGGAACAGAGATCTGACCACGTCCAACATCAAGATCGACAAATAAAGGCTTCCTTCTACTCCTTACGGCATAATTTAACAACAATCGGCATAGGGCAGACTTTCCTGCATCCTTCGGGCCAACCACCATCGTAACTGGTCCTCTTCTTTTATCCTTTTCAGCATTTATACGCATCAATTCCAACGAATAATGCAATTGAATATACTGATCCATTAGAGTTTCCTTCGCGATGTAACATCCGTCAGGTTTCCCTTGTACTTCTAGAAGACAACCCTTCCAGGAAAATACTCCTATATTTGCACCTGCACTGAAATCATAACGCTTGCCTACATCTAACTCACTGCCAAAAATTTCCGCGGAACCCACTTTTAACATTAAACAAACTTTCTCACTTTTTAATTTCACTGAAAACCGCAATTCACACTTGGCGTCTAACTTAATTTCCTCCACATCCATATCTCTGTAGCGCTTCGTCATTTTTGTATTAAAATATTAGAGCACAACACAAAATCAAGACAAACTTTTCGAAAAACACACTTTCGCTCAAGATCACAAGTTCACAACCGTCTGTAACAACGTCACTCTAAACATTGAGCACGAGCAGAGACATCCGGAATTTATATTCGGAAAGATAGCGTTCGTTCATTGGTCGAATATTCGGTGGTGGGGAGCTGTTAAGCCAATGGCAAGTATAGGTGGTGTATGCTAGACCGGAAACCGTTAGTCCGCCATCTTGTAGTTCACTTTAATACACGTCAACGCCCTACAAAATAGTTGATTTTCTAAGAAATATTCAAAAACCCTCGTTTTTGTCGAGTTTGTGGTTGGAAAAATGAGTTCACGAGTATAGCGTCTTTTATATCTTGCTTTTTAAATTTGCTCATAGTATACCTTTACCTACGTTTTATTTAATAGTTCAAGCGGCGTCAACTCAATTTACATTTTCAGATATCAAACGATTAAGAATTAAGTCTTTCTTATAATAATAAACGCTCAGAAAATAGTAGCTGACGAAATTAATACAGCGAGATCACACGTATAACCTTCAAACACGCCATAATATCAAATCGTTGGTGTCATTTTAAATCAGGTCAAATTGCAAAGGACTAAAAGAAAAAACGAACTGAAAACACGTCCTTTTCCTGCAGATCGACAGAAACCAGCACGGCAAACAAGGAAAAACTGCTTTCTGGCCTTGGCACGTGTTGGCATGTACAACAAGATGGCGGACGACTCTGTGCCAGTCACCGGAAGTGACGTCATTCCATTTAATAGAGCACCTAGAAATACCGCCATTTTGTGTCCTACTGACAGCTTGGGTTGTCAGGAGCCTATCAGATACAAATAAATTTAGTATGCAATTTTCGTAGCTGCAGTGTACTGTACCAGAACTAAAAATAATAGGAAAACAAAAATTAGTAAATGTGTAGGTACTCGCTGCTTTTATTCCTTTCCGAAATCTATAGTAGAATTTTTTGTTACTTGCCATACTTATTTTAATAATGAATTTAGAAAAAATAAACGAACTGTGGCTTTGACACGCCTGTTGCAAATGCGCACAAAGCTGGAACCAATATGGCGGTCGATCATGCTCGGTACTTTCAGTTGCCTTAGTGCCTTACCATTTAATGTTGCAGCCAGCAATGCCGAGCTCGCTTTTGACTACTTACCCAAAAATTAATTTCTAAGAATGTTTGCTGAATTTGAATTTTAAGTTCACAAAACACAAATCTGTGTTTTGGAAAATACGAAAATTTTCGGAGATACAAAAAGTGAAAAATTCGCCCGCTCAAATTTCGTCCCGATCGCCGCAGTTTTCGCGGAAGAAAAAATATTTACGTTTTTCGACGTTTTCGCCACCGCTCCCTTGCAGCAGGGGTTAACGAAGCGCTTCGCCCCCCCGCAAGCGAATTGATGGGGGGGAGGTTTTTTCGGCGAAAAACACCGTTTTTCGGCATTTTCTAATTTTGGGGACGTGGCCATAAATATTTTTAGTAGTATTTAAATAAACGTGGTTTAATTGACTATTTGTATTGATCTTGTTTAATTCTTACACACTGTCCCCAGTGCCGTGGCGAACCTTTCGAAGGGGGTGGGCGTACGCCCCCCGTGGGCACGCCGCTGACTGTCCCTCCTTGAAGCTTGAACGTTTTCAAATATGGTCACAAAATATGATATTTAATATAGGTATAATACATATTACATAATAAAAAGTATAAATAATTAACACAATAGGCTATGAAGCTCTTTATTTGCCCTCTAGCACTGTACCTAGGCAGTTTGTCTCTGGCCTAGTTATTTCCATTAAAACAGCAGTTTAAAGTTATGTAGTTAATATTTTCTGTCTTGACTATTTGGTAGAAATCCATGATGAAATAGAAAATTACTATGCGTACTACCAATAAGTATAAAAATTTAATACAATCTAGTTTATTTAAACTTTTGTAATTATCTTTTGATCAGAATTATAATTCTCAGGTGTCGGTATTACAGTTTCTCTCATTATGACATTTATTGACTTATTTCTCTTTTTTTAGTTTATTACAAGATTAACAGTTGGCTGTTGTCAAGACAGAACGACATAGACTTGACCTCGCAGTTTTTTCAAGTTTAGCAGTTGGCAGTTGTCAAGATTTCTTGGATATTGATTGATTTATTTTTTCTGTTCTGATATTTCACTTGAAGGTTTTTTCAATTGAATTTATTGTTTTTTCCCGAATTGGTTTTCTTTAAATTCATTGTTTTTTCCCTTCAAGGTACGAGGTATTCGAATTTGCTTTGCGTTTTCTTATGCCCCGTACGTAAATACTGAAATTCAGTTATCTAGTTAACATGTTTCATGGATATCATTATTTTTTGTATTGTTTTATCAATTTTAGTTTCCTTGTCAACTGTCATAATAATTTGTTTACAATTTTATTTACCATTTCTGATGATGAGATCGTTTGTGAATCTTGAAACCGGTCAATAAAATAATTTTTATACTTATTGGTAGTACGCATAGTAATTTTCTATTTCATCAGTTTAAAGTTAGGTTAGATTTTCACAAATTAGGCACATTTTAGAATTTTGTTCCTGAATTGGGTCTTAAATGAAATGTGTCATATTAACAACAATTCAGGAACAACTCTGGCCAATTTTGTGCATAGGAATCTAAAATGTACCACATAGGTAGCAATGTTACTAAACTGGAAGCCATTAGTCACAATTTGGCTAAAATATAGAAACAAGGCTCTATTTAGACACCATCTTCAAATCAGCCATTGTTTGTTGCTGCTCAAAGGCGTCCTTTGTTCAAAATTCAAAAGCGAAGTATGTTTTTGAACAAATTTTCTAATAAGGAACGAAATGTGGTAAACTTCCCTCCTTTTGCCATTTAAACATAAAGAAGTGTAAATAAAAGTGTAAATAAAAATGTGTACCTTGCAAAAATTAGGTTACCACAAAATTTTTTATACCTAGACAAATACAGTTTATTATACAGGCGCCTTTATTTTGCTTAAGTATGTCATCCAGTTTTTGCCAAAAAGTTGCCTTCGTTTAGTATTTTCTGCGTAGTTACTTCAGAATGCATCATTATTTGAGTATGTGCTTTTGGTTGTGTAGTGTAACAACATACAGTCACCCCATATTTATACTTGTTCCCATCATAACTTCTAAGAGAGATGCATATACATAATGTGCCCAATATTATTCTATTTAGTAATAATTTAGGCACAGAAATGTGAACATGTCGGGCACAAAGAAGGCATGAGTTAGGCACAGCTTTGGTGTCTAACTAGTCTCAATTTAGGACACATTTTCATCACCATTTTGGACACATTTGCTAATTAATGTGGGCACTCTGCCTTTGAAATGTGTCGTGTCTGAGATCGTGTATCGACACAATCTCAATCTCAATTTCAAATTGAAAGGAAGTACAACAATATGCATCGTATTATAGAGTCAACAAATAAAATCAGAACCAACCTTCTGGTGAAGAGCTCAACAGCTATTTCATAAACTGCATTGACACACACCACAACTCCGTGTCCAACTCTTACAAAGTGAATTATTATCCTGTAGATGGATCTTCAATTTTTCTCTATCCTCTATCAGAGGAAATAGAGCTGATAATTGGAAATTTTAACAACACCACTAGCAGAGACATTTATGATATAGCTCCTAAATTTGTTAAATGCGTAGCTCACCTAATCTCCAAGCCCCTGTCTTCTACTATCAATAAATGTATGGAAGAGGGAATATTCCCTACACAAATGAAAGTTGCAAAAGTTACTCCAGTATTAAAAAAGGGTAACCCGACTGAGTGTGGAAACTACAGGCCTATTTCTGTTTTGCCGGTGTTTTCAAAAGTTTTTGAGGCAGTGCTGTATGTTCGGATAAGAGACTTTTTTGAATGCAGGAACTATCTGTGTCCGGAGCAGTACGGTTTCAGGGGTAATCGCAGCACGACAGATGCCATACTTTCCCTCATTACGTATGTTACAAATGCACTGGAAACACACAATAAGTGCGGTGCCAAGTTATGTGATCTGCAAAAGGCATTTGACTATGTCACATGCACTATTTATTATGAAAATCGAACATTACGGCTTTAGAGGTACTGCTCTCAAACTACTTACCTCATATATGAAAGACAGACAACAAGGTTGTCATCATGTGTGGTCGAATGAGCTCGATGGGAAGGTTAAAGTCAGGCATGCCACAAGGATCGCAGTTGGGACCGCTGCTGTTTATAATATATATGAACGATCTGCCTAATTCAATCAGTTGTCAGTCTATATTATATGCAGATGACACCACTATAACAGCAAGTGGATGCAATGTTCAAGAGGCTGCATCAGCACTAGAAAACTGCTATCAGAGTTTAAAAGAATGGTTTTCACAAAACAAATTAGTTTTAAATGAAAAGAAGACCCATACTACAATCTTTGACACGGATCGTTGGGTGGAAGTTACTGGATCAGTTCGGTTCCTTGGTGTGTATATGGACCCTAGGTTGTCGTGGAGGGATCATATTGACCGCTTGGTTTTGAGGTTGTCTAGGGCGGTGTATGCAATGAAGAGAATCATGCAGATAGCAGGTCAGATGCAACATTAACAGCATACTATGCACTCTTTCATGCAGTTATGACTTACTGTATAGAGGTATGGGAACATTCGCCACATATGAGGCTGGTACTTACTGCCCAAAAGAAAGTTAGATTTATAGCTTGTGCGCCATATGGCACACACTGTAAACCATATTTGATCAAATATAAAATTTTAACTGCGCCAGCCTGCTATATCTTAAAAACGGTTCTGAGGGTGCATGGAGTTGCAGAAACCAATGGTCGCTCGGGTGATGGCCATACGCCATACCTATGAATCAAGGGGTAGAAATGACCTGGCTATTCCGAGAATGCGTCTCAACACATCTAAAATTTTAACACAGGGCTTCACCTTGTATAATCGATGTCCAGACCTGTGGAAGACCCTTCCCAAGGAAATTTTCAAACAGAAACTGAAAGAGGTGCTACTGTCCAACCCTCTGTACAATGTCAATGACTTTTTCGGAATGGAAATCCCCCATGATATATGTATTTTTGATGTGTATTTCTTATTTCTTGTATCTCTTGTATTTTTTGACTGTTTTGTGTCTGTCGTCGATTTTGAGTGTCTGAATCTGGATTTTGTAGATCTCATTATGTAATGTGATGTACCTAATATATTGTATTATTATCGCAGACCGATGTGACTGATGTTTCTTTTAAAAAATGCTATAAATTATTTTTCTTTCCGTTTAAACGTTTACAATATTAACTAAACGTTTACTGACAAAACGTGCGTGTACACATTTAAACGGTTAAATGTTGAATCCCTACTTCATAGCAGCCCAATCCTCTAAGAGCGCCATGTCTTTCTCAAGAGAATAATCTTTGAAGAGAATAACATTATTGTAACTAATTGAAAACTGAAAAGCCAAAACTAAAACTCTGGTATCTAACTTATTTTTGTAATTTCAAAAATAAAAGGGATAGAAGGGATGGGAACTTTAAGAGAAACATCCTGTACCTAAATGGTATTTTATATCAATGTTGATTAAACTACTTATTATTCAACTAAAGTTCATAAACAGAAACGTGACAAGACTAAAGATGGTAGAGACTGTGATTAAATAAAAGTAAAAGGAACTTCTACAAGAAATCCACCAGTGGTTCACCCCTTGGATATAATTTATTCATTCCCTCATACTACATATTTGTTTTTTTGTTTGAAAAACCCCTTCATTCGCTGGAACTCGAGCAGTTTCCTATGAAATACATTGGACGCCTGGTCTGGAGCACCTTTATTTGATTTTATATTTGTGTATTTCAGTGGTCCGATAAAACTAGTGGAAAGGATGAATTAATTGAAAAAATATACACGGACAAGAGAAAACTTTTAAAAGTGAACCCAGAGGTTGATTTATCCGATTTGTTAGTTGCAAGAGATAGTATAGCTGTGATTGAAAAAACCAGTAATGCCAATGTTAGAAGAAATACTCGATCAGACGTTAATAAAGTCATCATTGGTCAGGTGAATATTATAAAAATAAATATACAGTGTGTCCAACGGAATGCGGAATAACATGGCTAACTTTGTTATTGATGGAGATTAAAAGATCTAGGTATCTAGTAAAATATGCTAAAATAGGACTAAAAGTAAAGTTCAAGTCAGAAGTGAGAAATTAGAAGTCTCAGACATGATGATTACACTGGTAACATCCCTAGGGCTGTTAGCTGTCATGATGTTTGCTAAGTAACAAGATTATGATAGTTTCATAAATTCAAAGTTCGCTTTGAGGGTTCCATCAGTTAAAATTGCAAAAAAAAATCTGACCCAATATTCCTCAAACATTGATAAATAAAGAATGTATCAAAAGTGTCGGACCAACTTTGAGGTGGTGATAGAAAAGTCAACGGTAACCCAAAAACACAAAAGAATTTTTTTAAGTGACTTAGTTTCTGAGATGTAAGCTTTTAAAAATGGCAGTGGAGTCAACAGAAAACTGAGCTGAAAACATAAATTAATTTGAAATCATAACTACCCTTTCTAGTGCTTGCCAGTGTTGCCTGTTTTAATTCTTTGTTGAACTTGGTATTTTGTTATTAGCTTAACTGCATTGTCACGAACAATTTTGTGATTTTTATCAATGGGAAATAATCTGTACCATAAAACCTACTGTTTCAGTCGAATAATGTCTAAAACACATGGGCTGACTGCATAGAAATCGCATTCAAAGAATGAATGCTTCAAAAGCTATATCTCTTGAATGCAGACTCGTAAAACAATTTTGTTTACATTTTTGGGCTACCATCGATGTTCTCAGAGTTTTTCCGACACTTTTGATACACTCTGTGTGAGTTATTTATCAGCGTTGGCCTATTGCCTGCAAGCAACGTGCTTTTGGAAACATAAAATTACATATTTCGTAATTGTCAAGTGTCCTGACAATTTGTTTTAAGCGTTCTTTTGTTACACAGAGTGTTAAAAAATACCCCCAAAAATTTCGAAAAAAGTTAAAAAATTCTTATAAACATTTCTTCTAAAATGTAGCCCAAGGGAGTTACAAGCCCTTAAATGGGGTTCAGATAAATTAAATTTTCTCTATTGGTTGAACAACGGTAAAAGATAAACGGTCAGAATTTTGATATCTACTTAGTTTTTCAAGCTAAATAAGCTGCGCTAGTTCATTCTTCATTAATAAAATTATTGGCGTCGTTTGTAGGGGTAGGCAAGGGTGTCACCCGATAACTTTTTCATTCTAGGCCATATGTTTATACAGGGTGTCCCAGAACAACGGGGCAAAATTTCTGGAGCATAAAGTTTGGGTCAAAATAACACTTAAAGTATCTAAAAATTTTTTCTAGGACACCTCCCTTCGAAGCTATTCGCCCTTAAAGGTCAAGTCCTGAAGAAGGTTTTTTGCTGGTAACTTTCAAACTACCGCATCGAATGTTATAAAATTTGGACTGTAGACATAGTAAGAAAGTATCTGTGATCGAGTGACATCTGACATGACATCTTCCGTATCTTGTCTAGGAAGCCGGGGGTGGAACACCCCTAATGCTTTTCACCCCTTAACTTTTACGTTGATGCTTTTAGCGAATCTGCAATGACATTTTTAAATTCCTTAAACAATTGTCTCAAAACAAAGGAACTCTTTTTTGAAACCGTTAAAATGGCCGGTTTCGGAGAAAAAAAATATACGAAGATATGGTTCATCATTTTTACTATACAAGTCAGGCTATGAAATATGAACTGCTACATGAAATATGAGAAAATGAAAATGAAATGAAAATGTAGGAACAATCGGTTATGAAAACATAATAGCCGAGATAATAGCGGCTGCAATAAATTTTCGAAGTGAGCACCTTGTAGACACATACATTTTTGTGTAGTAAAAATGATAAACCATGTCTTTGTATAATTTTTTTTCTCGGAAACGGGCCATTTTAAGGGTTTTAAAAATTGTTTAAGGAATTAAAAAATGTCATTGCAAATTCGCTAAAAGCATCAACGTAAAAGTTAAGGGGTGAAAAGCATTAGGGGTGTTCCACCCTCGGCTTCCTAGACAAGATACGGAATATGTCATGTCACTCGATCACAGATACTTTCTTACTATGTCTACTGTCCAAATTTTATAACATTCGATACAGTAGTTTGAAAGTTACCAGCAAAAAACTTTCTTCAGGATTTGACCTTTAAGGGCGAATAGCTCCGAAGGGGTGCGACCTAGAAAAAAAATTCTACATACTTTAAGTGTTATTTTGACCCAAACAATATGGTCCAGAAATATTGCCCCGTTGTTCTGGGACACCTGTATAAACTTTTTAACTTATTTGGATGAGTACTACACACTACAGAAATTTTTGGCAGTAGTTCTTTAACACCCTGTATACAATGGAACATGGAAGTCATGTTTGGTGCTCCAAACCATTTTTTTTTAATGAAGCAGCACAGTTCACCGCAATTTTGAATTTTACATGCTTCACAACATTTTTTGATATACAGTGCTTCTCGTAAGTAACGGATAAATTCTATAAAATCGTTGAGAAAGATATTTCAAACAAATGCTCGGACACGTCGATTTTTATTTTTAAATTATCATTTACAAATATAATTTTCAACCCCCCACTCTTCAACCCCTAATCGCTAACAACCCCAACTTAAAAAATTCAAATAGCAAAGTACCCCTTCTGATACCTCATTTGATAGCATTTTTTATGCTGAATACAATAAATAAAAGTTTTTCAAAATCGGATGATAAATAACGGAGATATTTACCAAAATAATTTTTGAAAAATAACAAAACAGTGTAAAATTAAATTATACCAAATGTTCAAATTGCTGTCCGTTAACGGCGAGGCAATACCCTAATCTAGAGACAAACGCTTGTTGAATATTGTGTAACATTTGCAGTTGTTTTTACCACTCATTGCTAGAGTTGTCTCAATGCCTGCTCGAATAATGGCACTTCCAATTGAATACATTTTGGTAAATATCTCCGTTATTTATCATCCGATTTTGAAAAATTTTTATTTATTGTATTCAGCATAAAAAATGCTATCAAATGAGGTATCAGAAGGGGTACTTTGCTATTTGAATCTATAAAGTTGGGGTTGTTAGCGATTAGGGGTTGAAGAGTGGGGGGTTGAAAATTACATTTGTAAATGATAATTTAAAAATAAAAATCGACGTGTCTGATCATTTGTTTGAAATATTTTTCTCAACGATTTTATAGAATTTATCCGTTACTTTCGAGAAGCACTGTATATACATACTTATAATTTGCCACTGGAATATGAATCTATACAAAAAATCTATACAAAAAATCTATACAAAAAATATGTTATTCTGCTTTATGCTGGACACACTACTATGCTTTGTAAAAGTATGAAGTAAATGTATTAAAAAATTCAAAGTAATTTTTTCAGGAAAACTAGGTCGCTTGTTAAAAATGCATCTAATGCCTTCAATTTCATAATTACTCTGCCCTATTTAAAAGAAATATAGCAAAATGACAATTTTTTTCTGTTTTGGAGACAGAAAAATTTTCTTTCCAGCAATGAACTTTTTTCGCTAGCAAAATGGACAATCAAAATATGTAGGAAATACAAAATAATATTCCATTCGATCGAAGCTAAATGTAATGGAAGGTTGGTAGGTGTTTATACTGATACTCCATAGGGTGAAAGAGCTGACCATAGTTGTCTAATGGAAATTAAAATAAATGACAATTAGAAAGATTGATTAAGGAAGAAATAAGTAGTGGTTCATTGTACTGTAACAGTCTCATTTTCCAAATGAACTTCTTAACAGATCTGTTCAGTTTTGCTTGGTGTGGGCACACATCCAATTGAAACCATGTCTTTGCGGTGGGTCCTTATCTGTGGCGTGAATACATTTGACATCGGCCACATTTCTGCCAGTTGTAAAGCTTTGAAGGAACCCTATTGTTGTCCAATTTGTGCCCAGTATAATTTTATATTATTTTATTTTGGTGAAATTCTGGCATAAGGTAAATAATAAATATAAGTTTTGATCGACGTTTCGGCCCCGTTTGGGACCTTTGTCAAGATTTATTTGTAGAATTTAAAGCAAATAGTTGACAAAATTATTTGTCAATACAAATTTTTCTTATTCACTTTCTTCTAATTTCTTGTAGGATCGATTAATAAATTTCTTATAAGTTTCTTGAGATTCTTTAGTGCACTTTTTCTTCATGTCGGTTTAAAATTGTTGCCCAATTTGTGCCAGTATAATTTTATACTATTTTAATTTGGTGAGATTCTGGCATAAGGTAAATAATAAATATAGCTTTTATCGACGTTTCGGCCCCATTTGGGGCCTTTGTCAAGATTTATTTCTAGAATTAGAAGTAAAAAGTTGACATAAGTAATTATAAGAAATTTATTAATCGATCTTACAAGAAATTAGAAGAAAATGAATAAGAGAAATTTGTATTATTGACAAATAATTTTGTATTTACTTTTAATTCTACAAATAAATCTTGACAAAGGCCCCAAACGATGCCGAAACGTTGATGAAAAACTATGTTTATTATTTACCTTATGCTAGAATTTCACCAAGTTAAAATAATATAAAATTGTACTTCGGACTTACTGGGGTGGGTTCTGTGTTCAAATTTTACCTAAACGTTGTTCAGGTTTTGGCAGAGCCACCACTGGATAGTTCCAAAACTAATCGAAAGGAATATGTTTTAATTATATTAAAATATATTATATTATATTATATTGCAATGAGTGCATTACATAGTAGTTACAAGCAAAATGATTGGTTCTCTAGGATCCTGTTGTGGTAGTATGGTAGTACGTAGCGTTTATCTTTGCGATTTTTTTATTGACAATTTTTTTGATGTCCAGAACAATACAAATGCTAATTTGCACACAAAGGCTTTTTTGGCACTAAGAAACTCGATTTAGACGATTTTTACGTCTAGGCCGGAACAAAAATGTGGGTCAATTGTTTTGTTTTTCATGAATCAGATTTGCTCAGTATATGGTTTGAGAGCTCGACCTAAAGACATTTAGTCTAGAATCCAGGCTCTATCAAACAATTTATACTGTTTTATTTTGATTCACATTTTGCTAAAAGTTCTGCGACAGTGGAAAGAGGTGTTTTTCTTTACAAAATAGACCGGAAATGTATGAAAAAAAAGCTGTACTGCCGTATTTCCTTTAACTAAGATGGATAAATATTAAATGGGGGATATTAGATGTATTTTTAACAAACAAACTTGACATGTTCATGGGTTTTCCAAAATCTACTTAGATATACAGGGTGTCCTATGGCATGGCAGCAATAGCTTGAGAGCATGTTGCAAAGCAATTTCAAGTCAAAAATGTCTAATGAACATATGTCCTAAACTCAATCGTAACTGAGCTACGGTGATTTTAAACCTGAATAAATATCACATAAAATCTCAATAAAAATCAGATATAAAGAATTTTTTATTGCAGAATTTGTTCAAAATGTCCTCTTAATTCCTGCATGCACATTTTTGAGCTCTCCTCAAAATTGAAGAGATGGCTCTTCTAATAGTCTAAGGATCAGCACGAGCATTTTCTGCAGCATCCATAATTCTAGCAATAAGCTGTTCTCTGTTGTCAAGAAATAATCCAGCGGATTTGGGTCAGGTGACCTTGCTGGCGAAGCAACTGCAGCACCTCTTCTAATCCAGCGGTTCTGATCATTTTGATTAAGAAAATCTTACTTGTCTATCAAAGTGAGGAGGTGTGCCATCCTGTTGTATCCACATGTCCATACCCTCATGCAGCCTAAGTTAAGTCTATGTGTTACTCTTCGGACACTAGTAGAAGGTTGAGCATCAACCATATCAAATAGTGCTTCTTCTTGAGCAAGTTCTTGTTGTACGAGACGTACAGCACTAGCTTTAGGAAACTTGCCTGTTTCTATAAGACACCGATGGACATTGCTAGAAACACTTCTATGAGGCCCTCTACGAGTGGGAAATGGCCGACGATATTCATCAACTGCCCGTTTCCATTACAGAATCCATAAACGAAGTGCATGTCAGCGTATTCTTCATTTGAGAAAATGTACTATGTTACACAGAAAATTAAATACACGAAATTAAATTAAGTGACGTTTACTGTCACTAAAAAACAATAAGTCACAAACCGCAGCCACTGTGATTTTTTAATAATAACGAAATTAGCGGTACCTATACCTGCAGTAATAGGTTTTTTAAAAACTTTAAATGCTTGTGGCTCAGTAACAATTGAGTTTAGGGCATACATATGTTCATTAGGCATTTTTGATTTGAAATCGCACTCTCAAGCTATGGCCGCCATGTCACTGGACATCCTGTATACATTAATGTTATTTTTTGCCTTCGTAAATTGACGCTTTTTATTATTTATTCGAATAGAATCGAATTAATATTTTTATCATTCTTGTTACCCAAGGTGCCAGATCGAGGAGGAAGAACTTCAGAACAGGCTCCGCCTCCACCAGAAATGCCTTCATGGCAGCAGCGAACACCAGGCCCTCCTGGTGGTGGTGGTGATAGGGGTGGTTACCGTGGTGGTGGACAACACAATCGAGGCCGAGGTGGTGGTCATAATGATTATAATTCACAGGGAAGAATGCAACCAAATAACAGAAGTTTTGAAGGTTCTGCTAATTATGGTGGAAATAATTATTCAAGTGCGGGATTTAATTACAACAGGGTAGGGCAGGATTATAATAAACGGGGAAATCATAGCTACAGCTCAGGATTTAGTAGTAACTTCATGAACAAAGACTTTGGAAGTAGTTTGAAAAATTTTAATACTAGCCTTAGTGGTTATGCCGCAGAGGGTGGGTTTAAAAGTAAATGTGCCAGTGAGGGTAGAAATTTTGACAGTGCAGGCCCCTATGGTGGACCTAACACATACAACAAATCTATTCCAAAAGATAATAATTATGACAGAAGTACTAACTCTACAAACGTGGGTTTATATAGTACAGGCAGTTATGGCAGTAAACCCTCACTGGATGGTGGCACTGAGCCGAAACGTGCTAAAACTTACGATTCGTTCCAGACTAATAAAAATACCTATGCTGATCAATATGTTGAGGAGTCTCAACATAACCAACAGTATCGCCCTAGAAGCGAAACAAGTGGGCGAGGAAAGTCTAACTACAAAAGGGGTGGAAACGACACTTATCGATAAGTAATAGAATCACATTTGAATTTATTATTTAATTTATATTAGTTATTAATGATGTGTATGTATTATTCTCATTTCAAGATTATTGCATAAGGCTGGAGAAATAATATATTCTCAAGAATATTTAAACTAATCATGTAGTTATAACCAACTTCATTAGTAAGTAAATAATAACTAATAAACAAAACTGAAATTTATTTCTTAATAGACCTGTGAAGGTAAAATCAAGAGTCATTCTTACAAAAGCTATCTTATGATATGAATTTCTCCGCCAACTTAAGGCTGCGATTTATCAGCTGTTAGTCTATAAAGTGCTGACACCTGTCGCCCAAAAGTGTGATTAGGATTATGCAAAATAATAGTCACAATCTATTATACTTGGTTTCAATCACAGCTGTAAATTCTTCACACGGACCCTCTACAGCTTGGAATTTTCCAGGTTTTTTGCTTTAGCGGCAATCGAATAAATCTGGGAGGATTAGTCGGCGGTCCTATCTTTAAATTTTTACTTTCTATTTAGAAATATGAGAATAAACTGAAGCGCCACCGCCATCTGCATTGCAGCGGCCACACTACCACAACTGTCAAATGTCCAGTTTACTCTGCAACTCGCCTAAATATTCACAAAATGGAGAGATTGCAATATAAATTTCATTCCAATACGCCGTTTTTATGAAGTAACGTATCGAGACGTTCTTGGTCAAAAATGAATAAGGAATAATTAACTTAGACAACCCCACTTTCTAATTGTGATAAATATGTGTACAAATAGTAACAAATGTGTCGAGTTTATGACGGTTTTATGACAGATTTTTCAATAATTTGGGGGAGATTTATTTAAGGCGAAAGAAAAATATTACTATAAAAGTAGTGGGAGTCTCTAAGTTGTTCCTTTATTGATAAATATTTTTTTATTTAACACCCTATCTACTTTAATTTCAGAATATATATAATTGGTTTATATCCCAGAAAGGGATTTATTACCGCTCCTTTGCTGGAGCTCTCAAAATCCTATTTTCGGGGTGGATTAGTCCCCATTCTGTCCTCCAAAAAAAGACTCTCCTATAGTTGATTGCGTGACTTAGCCCTCTCCACAATCTCTCTCCATCGCCTTCTATCTATAGCCTTTTTCTTCCACCCTCTTATTTCCATTCTTCTAATATCCTCTTCTATCTCGTCCATCCATCTCATCCTTGGTCTTCCTCTACATCTCACCAGCATCGGTCTCCACTGTATTATTCTCTTTATCATCTTATCATCGCCCGACCTCCACACATGTCCCAACCATCTCAGTCTCTGCGCTTTGATTGCCCTTACAATGTCCTCACCTTCAATTTCGTCTAATATTTCATAATTCATCATCAATCGGTATTCACTATTACTAATTTTTTTTGGTCCCAATATTGTTCTATATATTCTTCTTTCCCATACTCTCAACTGTTCTTCCTCTCTTCTAGTGATACACAGTGTTTCGGCTGCGTACATCACCACCGGTCTTATTAGTCCTTTATATATACGTACTTTTGTTATCCTACTGATATTTTTATCTTTCAGCAATTTCTTGTTAGTGAAGTAGGCTCTGTACCCAGCCTGTATCCTCCCTCTTACTACTTCCCCTCTGTCATTCATATTGCTTATATTTACTCCCAAGTATTAATTAGTGGTACTGGACCGTTCGAACAACTACTCCTCGGGCAAATACCCCACCAGGCATTGAATTATAGAACTAAATCCAGATTTTTTGTACTACGAGACGTTTCAGACTGCTACCCCATCTAAGATGGCTTTGAAACAATCCTAATTTGTCTCCATGTACGTACGTGCTTTTAAGCAGGTCTTTGTTCAAATATTGCATGTTTTGAATGTGTATGGAAAACCGCAGACCAACTGGTTTCGTCCTTCTGGGACTCATCAGTACGGTGCTCTCCCCTACACACTCAAACCATGCAATTTAGCTTGCCATATATGCTGCCGCGCTCTGGACAGATATCAGCAAGTGACAACTACTTTGAGTAATTATCTAGTATTAATTAGTAGTACTGGACCGTTCGAACAACTACTCCTCGGGCAAATACCCCGCCAGGCATTGAATTATAGAACTAAATCCAGATTTTTGTACTACGAGACGTTTCAGACTGCTACCCCATCTAAGATGGCTTTGAAACAATCCTAATTTGTCTCCATGTACGTAAAACATGCAATATTCGAACAAAGACCTGCTTAAAAGCACGTACGTACATGGAGACAAATTAGGATTGTTTCAAAGCCATCTTAGATGGGGTAGCAGTCTGAAACGTCTCGTAGTACAAAAAATCTGGATTTAGTTCTATAATTCAATGCCTGGCGGGGTATTTGCCCGAGGAGTAGTTGTTCGAACGGTCCAGTACCACTAATTAATGCTAGATAATTACTCAAAGTAGTTGTCACTTGCTGATATCTGTCCAGAGCGCGGCAGCATATATGGCAAGCTAAATTGCATGGTTTGAGTGTGTAGGGGAGAGCACCGTACTGATGAGTCCCAGAAGGACGAAACCAGTTGGTCTGCGGTTTTCCATACACATTCAAAACATGCAACATTTGAACATACTCCCAAGTATTTAAAGGTTTGTACTTCTTCGAACATGTATTTTCCAAGTCTGAGATCTTGTTTCTTATAGTTATTTTTCTGGTGTTTCATGTACTTTGTCTTGCTCTCATTCACTGTCAACCCTCTTGCTTCTGCCGCCACCTCCAGCCGTGTAAATATCTCCTGCAACGCCCTTTCATTTCTTGCAACAACCACCACATCGTCAGCATACGCAATGATCTGTATTTGTTTAGTTATTATTGATCCTTGGCCCCCTATTTCCCTTATAATATTTTCCATTACTATATTGAAAAGAGTCGCTGACAACGAATCGCCCTGACGCACTCCAGAATTACTTATAAAACTATTGGTTGTACCTCCTGTTGTACGTATCATTGCCTTTGAACACTTTAAAGTCATTTGTGTTAGTCTAATTAGCTTCGCTGGGATCTGCAAATTTTTCATGTCGTTCAATAAACAATTTCTATCGATTTTATCGAAAGCTTGTCTGAAATCAATGAACAGCATGCACGTGTCTATTTTGTATTCATGGCATTTTTCTATTATCCGCTGAAGGACATGTATTGCATCTGCCGTAGATCTTCCGGGTCTAAATCCATATTCGTAATCCCCAGTGCTTACTTCGGTATACTCAACTAACCGCTGCTGAACAAGTGAAGTTAATATCTTATATGACATATTCAGTAAGGTAATTCCCCTGTAGTTGTTGCAATCCTCCAGGTCGCCTTTCTTTAGTATTGGTATTATAATTCCAAGTCCCCACTCCTTAGGCATTTGCTCTGTTCTCCATAGCTGCTTTATTAAACTATACAATCGCTCATGCAATTTCTCTCCACCAAATTTTATCATTTCTCCTGCAATTCCATCACTACCTGGTGCTTTACCATTTCTTATTTTTTTAATAGCTCGATTAAACTCGTCCTGTGATGGTTCAAGTACTATTTCCTGGTCCTCGTGCACTACTCTCTCTTCCAGCTGTGAGTCAATATTTTCATCATTTAATAATTCAGAATAGTGTTGGAATAAAAATGTGTCTACATGTCCCGTTTTTAGTGCTCAAATTCCGCACCCTTAAGCAATAAAAAAGAACTCCATATCTCGTCCCTCCATTGTAAACCTAGGCTACCAATTTACCATATAAACCTTATTTTATTAGGGGATCTAAAACTCTCTTGTCCTATATCCTCGGCATTTTTTTAACTTGCCCCCCCAGTCTTTTCTTATCGCACCCCGATACCACCTTATTGAAGACATATTTATTTATTTAAATTAATACACTACAGGGACACAGTCCCCAATTGGTATACAGAGAAAGAATTGCTTGTATTGAACTAAACTTAACTGTTGCTTAAATCTATATAAAGGTACATCAAAAATTTCTACTTCATTATATTTGCTATTATAAAAGGTGGGCCATATACGAGGGGAGGTCCAATAATTTGCGGAATCGAGGGGATAACAGAGGGGTGGGATTATATGTGCTTAAAGGTTGATTCTGTAGTTCATTCTGGGTATAGGTTCCAAGTTTTAGCCTAATAAGGTCATTAGCATCTGTCATATCGTCGATCAAGCGAGTTAAGTTCCAAGAATGGAGAAAATTGAATTTCGTGCCGTCATAAAATTTTTATCAAAACAAGGAAAAAGTCCTCAAATCATTGTAGAAGAGATGAGGGCCGTTTATGGCGACTAGTGTCCTGGAAAAACAATGATTTACAAGTGGCATAATCTGTTCAGGCAAGGCAGAGAGTCAATTGGAGACCAGAGCTGGGCAGTACTCGAGTACAAGTACTTGAGTTTTGTACTCCAAGTACATTTTAAGTACTTGGTACTCGAGTACTTTGTAAAAATTGTACTTGTTAGAGTTTCTTACATGTACTCGGTACTTGAACCTAATTCACAAGTACATCACTCTACAAATACTTTTATGAACAAAGAAATCTTAATTCTTGCTTGACTTGTCACTTTCCAAATTCCATTCGCAGGTCTCAACTGCTAGTTAGTTACGTCAAATGTAATATAGTTCAGTCTCAGCCCAGTTACTCTTCAGTCTTAATATTGTTAAGGTCAGAACAGCTTCAGGGATTAATGTATAGGGCCAAACTATTAACATACTGAGATTCGCGGATGATATAGCAGTGTTAGCATCCAGCAAAAAGGAATTAGGAAGGGCTCTGAACGAAATAGAAGCAGTTTTGATAGAGGGGTGCGGCATGAAGATCGATAAAAACAAAACCAAAAGTTTGGTATGTGGATGACGTGAAAACAGAACGAAAACTAAAATAGAAATAGGAAATGAGAAGACAAAATAAGTCGCGGATTTCTGCTAAGTATTTAGGAAGTCAAATAAAACAAAGAATAGCGCAGGGCCGAGTTGCGTTTAACAAAAAGAAACAACTGTTATGCTCGGGAACGGTTAATGTAGAAACTCGGAAGAAACGCTTAAAGACGTATGTATGGAGTACGGTACTGGATGGGTGTGAAACTTGGACAATAGGAGAAGCGGATCGAAAAAGAATAGAAACGTTTAGAATGTGGTGCTATCTACAGACGCATGATGAAAATACCGTGGATAGATAGGGTTGGCAATAGGAAGGTATTAGAAAGAGTTGGGGAAAAGCGAAAAGCATAGGATGGTAGGACACCTTCTAAGACACGAAGGAATAGTTCGCCACATACTGGGGTCGCAGATAGGGATAAAAAGAGGTAGGGGTAGGCCCAGACTAGACTACTGCTCTCAAATAGTTGAGGATGTAGAATGTTTTACTTTTAGGGAAATGCGTAGCTTAGCTCAGGATGGGAAAGGGTGAAAGTACGTGACCAACCAGTCTTCGGACTGAGAACTTCATGATGATGATGATGATTATGACAGTATACCTGTAACGCAGGTAGTTATTGAATGCAAGTACCGCAAATACCGTTTTGTTGTTGAACAGAGAGGGTTATTAAAGTAAGTTATGTATGTGTAGACAAAGCTTTAATATAAATGTACGTTTATGTTTATGGTATCTAGAAGGTACTTGTATGGAGTACTTGGAAATTCAAGTACTTGTACTTGAGTACTTGTACTCGAATACACTTTAAAAACCAAATGTACTTTGTACTTATCTTGGAAAAATGCAATGTACTTGGTACTTAAGTACATTTTGTGTGTACTTGGCCTAGCTGTTGGAGACGACTCCCGATCGGGACGACCCATTGAAGTGACTTGCCCACAAATGGGGAAGACCCGCTTAATCGAATTTATAACTTTTAGTACTGTAATATCAAGCATAAATAGAATATGTATCGCGTACCACGTAAAAATTTTGATTATGTGCCGTCCTGAACGAAAAATTTGCAACTTAGAAAGCAGCATGACCGGGATGGCTAAAACGCGCGCTTTCTGTGGCGTAGGAGACCTATCCGTTGCGCCGCGGTGTTTACGCGTCTCCCTGGAAAAAGTGGGAGGAGTCGAGAAATAAACGAGCGCTCAGGGTGCAAACGGATCGGTTTGCGCATGTGAAAATCCCCACCTAATCTGTCGGGCCCAGTGGTCAAGTACGTCACCAGCGTCATTCAAATATTGTGTCTCGAGCGTGACGCATGTTTCGTATTTAATTATGACGAAAATAAGACTCAAATGTAAAAATCGAAAGTTGCGGAATTTGTTTTGGGTAGTAAACTATTCAATATGATCATTTTCAAAATTTGCGGGTTTTCCCCATTATTGAAAAGTTCAGAAACTTGTAGTGCAAAATGCCCGTTTGAAGAAGAAACAACTTGCTGAATTGGTTGGAGTATCACCCACAACCATTTTAAGGATTCTCCATGAACATCTAGGGATGTCAAAAGTAAGCGCAAGATGGGTGCCGAGAATGCGCACACCGCTTCAAAATCTTCGGCGCGTTGAGTGTGCACGGGAATTTTTGGACATCTGTAGAGACAATGAAGATCAAGTTTTGAACCGAATTGTCACTGGTGATGAAACTTGTGTTCATTATTATGAGCCTGAGTCAAAGCAGGAATCTATGCAGTGGCACAAAAAGGGCACAGCACCCCCCCAAAAAGTTCAAGGTGTCGCAATCAGCTGGGAAGATCATGGCAACTGTGTTTTTGGATTCAGAGGGTATTCTGCTGATTGATTATAAAGATAAGAGTACCACAATAACTGGAAGATATTACGCTGACCTGCTGGAACGACTAAAAGACGCTGTGAAGGAAAAAAGAAGAGGAAAGTGGACCAAAGGGGTGTTGCTTTTGCACAACAACGCGCCAGTGCACAAGAGCAATGTTGCGTTGACTACTCTTCACAGCTGTGGCTTCCAAACATTGAACCACCCCCCATATAGTTCAGACCTGGCCCCGTCAGATTATTATTTATTCCCAAATTTGAAAAAAGAACTTCGAGGGAAGAAATTTCTGGACGATGAAGAAGTCAAAACTGCAATTTCGGAGTATTTTGAAGCCAAAGAAAAAAACTTTTTTCTCGAGGGCATAAGAAAACTTATTGAAAGATCTGATAAATGTATTAGGGAATACATTGAAAAGGAAAAATGAAAGCATTAGTTTTTTTGCCCTTGATCCCCTCCATTCCGCGAATTATTGGACCTCCCCTCTTATATGTTGAATTATAAATTAGCGATGAGAACAAGAAAAAATTTGAATTTGTTGTTATTTATTTTATTTCATGTGATCCAGTGTTTATTCCGATTAAATATGGAAAATGATTTCATTCAAGTGGCCACCTCGGCTGCTCGGCAGTTTGCTGCTCTATTTTAACGATTTGAGCTTGAATGTTTTGTTTCAAGTGGTCAATTGTTTGAGGATTTTCCACATAAACTTTATCCTCCAATGCGCCCCAAAGAAAGTAGTCGAGTGGTGTTAAATCGCAGCTCCGAGGTGGCCAGTTGACATCTCCGGAACGGCTAATTACAAGATTGTTAAACTTTGTGCGCAAAAGGTTGATGGTGAGCGCGGCGGTGTGGCAAGTTGCACCGTCCTGTTGAAACCAGACTTCACCGAGATTGATATCTTCCAATTCCTGCCACAAATATTCATTTATCATATCACGATAGCGGTCGCCATTGACCGTAACGGCGCGACCAGCCTCATTCTGTAAAAAAGGGTCCAATCACGCCACCACTCCAAAATCCACACCACACAGTGACTCGATCTGGATGCATGGGATATTTTTGAGGATTTGCTGGCCAGGTCAGGTGACGACATAATTCTTTATTGATTTTGTTTATCAAATTTTCAAAGATTACATCATCTGCCTAGGATTTTTATGACTTGACGGGTTTCACTAGGTGACCATAACACGTATTGTACACGGTGAATCATGAATCCTGCGTACATTGGCATCTTCATCATTTGAAGAGCTACACAATAGTTTTAATTTCAAACAAACCCCCACCATCCAGCAACTAATACGTGGCTAGTTCCCGTCCATTCCATTACCTACCTTTATACATACCATCTGACAGAGTTGAGGTAGGTACTGGTTACCAAAAGTAGGTACTCCAGACAAGTACTGCAGTACTGATACTGGATTTGAAACGAAGAAATCTGGATACTGACAGTACATACTTTGTTACTACAGTAGGTACCTATACCTACTGATTGGCTAACGCTGCAGAAAAAGGGTTTGTTTGGAATGAAAAGTGACAGTTGTGACGAGTCACTTTTGCAGTGAACTTTTTGAAATAAACCGCAAAAATAAAGACGTTATAGATTGAAAATCAAAGCAGCCAGGAAACAAAAGATGCAAAAACAACAAATCACTGTCGGTTAGCAATGGGCAACTGAACGATTTTTTTTATTTTAGATATTGAATATTTCAACGAAAATATTGCATCTATTTTTGCGTTATTTCAAGCTTATGGTATGCTAATGGCCCACTATGAAGTGTCATGCCAAATGTGTCGCCTAGAAAGATCCAAGCGTTCTGCTAAAAGTAAAATATTTTTGTACAGAACTTTGATCTTTGAAGCAGAATCCTGACTTTATGAAGCGCACTTGGATATATACAGGTAATTTTGGTTAATTCGCCTTATTTTGAGCCCAGGAAACTGGTTAAACTGTCCACATATTTTACAGATACCTACTTGTACCTATACCCAGCGTGCACCATTTTGTTACAGTTACCTTTAGAGGTTTTTAAAGTGTTCAGTTTATAGTTAGTCTTATGTATCAATGATGGCACTGTCAAGCAATAGTAGTAGTTCAAGAATCTAGCTTTATGTCCGTTCTTGTAATCAAATTGAAACATACATAGGTAACTAAAATATTCACATAAAAGTTTTAAGAGGTGGTTATACCGCGAGCGATTTGTCGAGTTTGTCCGTAAGAGGCCCACGTATTTCTTGCGTTGCCGGCTCTTTGCAAGGGTTTACAAAATACAATTTTATGTTACCAATTCTTAACCGATTTTAATTTTAAAAAGCTTGCTGGCATCGCAAAACTTCGAGCATGTTGGCTACATCGAGTTTTTTCTCATAAATTTGCAGCAGTAACATGCAGTGGAACGTAAATATGACTGAAATTGCGTTAATTTTGTGCATTTTAAATATTTTTTTCTTGATTAAACAGTGAGAAAATTGAAAAAAGTCGCATGTAGGATTCAATTCCAACCTTTTAACTATGCACTAGAAAATTTTCACATTTCTAACTTCAAGAATGGCGTAGTAATCTTTTAGATTAGAAAGGTTGTTTTTCGCCTAAAATCGAGCGGTATAACCTCCTCTTAATGCGGAAAAATATTTCCGCACTAAAAAAAATAAAGTACATAATAGCTAATTAATTTAAACTTGCAGTTTTATGAATTACAGCAACTCTGAACTTGCAGCTATTTCTATTACTGCAACTTTTTAAACTTGCAGTTACTTGAATGATAATTTGGTACAAAAAAACTTGTGTGTGTCAGCTCCGACGCACGACTGGAGTTTACTCCTTACGAACGATTATTTTAACTTCAATCACTTCTTGATAATAGGGTACAGGCGAATGTCAGTTTTATACCCAAATGTGTATTTATCAGATGGTTTATGTTCGAAAATGTCCGACTACATCAAAATATAAATTGTTTATAAATTCAGTAATTAAGAGGTGGTTATACCGCCAGCGATTTGTCGAGTTTGTCCGTAAGAGGCCCATGTATTTTTTGCGTTGCCGGCTCTTTGCAAGGGTTTACAAAATACAATTTTGTGTTACCAATTCTTAACCGATTTTAATTTTAAAAAGCTTGCTGGCATCGCAAAACTTCGAGCATGTTGCCTACATCGAGTTTTTTCTCATAAATTTGCAGGAGTAGCATGCAGTGGAACGTAAATATGACTGAAATTGCGTTAATTTTGTGCAATTTAAATATTTTTTCTTGATTTCACAGTGAGAAAATTGAAAAAAGTCGCATGTAGGATTCAATTCCAACCTTTTAACTATGCACTAGAAAATTTTCACATTTCTAACTTCAAGAATGGCGTAGTAATCTTTTAGATTAGAAAGGTTGTTTTTCGCCTAAAATCGAGCGGTATAACCTCCTCTTAAGTGACAATCTACTAAACGTCGATCCCACTAGCGATGAAATACATAAATACTTTTCCTGGTGTTCGAATAGGCGTTGATTCACATATCGAGTATTTGGAGTATTTAATATTATAGATTTTTCCATATTAAATCAAAAGATTCAACAAATTTAGGAACGAAAAAACACAGCAAATGCTGACTTTACAACGCCAACTGTCATATCTACTCTATGCCACTCTATTTTCACTATTTTTATGCTCTATGCAGTCAGACATAAACAGCCGTATCCATAGATACATAATTTCAATGTGACAGATAACGTAACGCTTGATTTTACTCTGTTTAGTGTTCATTTCAGATTCCTATATAAGTATATAATATATATATATTATATTATAGATTCTAGAAAAGTAAAAATATACAGATTATCCCATTTAAAAATTATGAAAGTGTTCTGCAACTTCCTTCTGTATATTGGAAAAGAAGCTCAAATTGTCCATGTATCATCGCAAGTCTGAGCATATTTTAGCTCCATTTTCGGCACATAATGTTCGTTTTGAAACTAGGTACGAGTACTTCCCACATTGTTTATCAATAGGGCTACCGAAAACTGATCAGTGGACGATATTGCTACTTTATGACTGACTACTGACTAAGCACATTAAGTACTACTAAGTATGACTACATCTTAATATAGTATGACTAACTACATTACTACTTGTCTACTTGCACTTCCTTACACGTATAAACTTTACAATATCTACACACCAATCATGACGTAGGTATTCAGTCTCTTTGAAAAACCCCAGCAACTGCAAATACACCAATCAAATCTGGATGATATCTTCATATCGTAACAAACTGTATTTCTTTGAGAAAGACATGTATCTACAATTCCACTAATTCTTAATGGGTTCGATCATTCAAGAAATTCGGTGGGCATTATACCTACCTACTGTGAACACCGTACGTGCGTGCGACATAATATGATCCGATTGACCGTTGCAAATACCCAAAGTTATTATATAATAACTTTGGCAAATACCTACGTATTATAACTCCCTATAATCTATTTAAAAATTTAAATGCAAATTCATCTGTGTACAGTGGGTACCTACTTTACTACTTCTACCCACAAATCTATTTTTTAGAACCGAAGAATAAGTCATCATTGAATTTATGCAAATTTTCGCTATAAGTATTTACTAAACACAAAATACCGGCTATGTTAAGGTAAATAAAATGAATTAAATTTATTAATTTTCAAGGTCATTCGTGGTCTTTCCACTGTGTCAATGCACCGTCGGTCATATCTAACGCCCAAATTAAGTTTTTGCGCAGGAAAGCAAACCTACTCGGTTTATAAAATGAGGTTACTAAACCTTTTATGACGCAATTACAAGCAGAAATTACCGGGCCTTGAAATATTTCCGGAACAGTTTACTTTTTAGTTTAGTACCTATTATAGGTACGTATTATAACTTAACCATTGCACCTGTGCCTCTCAGATGCGTAAATGTAGCAGAGATAAGATCACTGTCGATATAATGGGTGGTATCAATAAAAGGGACTTTAAGCTTATCATCATCATCATGAAGTTTTCAGTCCGAAGACTGGTTGGACGCGTACCTCCATCCTTTCCTGTCCTGAGATAGCTTACAGATTTCCCTAAAAGTAGAACATCCTACATCCCCAACTATTTGAGAGCAGTAGTCTAATCTGGACCTACCTCTACCTCTTTTTATTCCTATCTCTGACTCTAGTATGTCGCGAACTAAGCCTTCGTGCCTCAGAAGGCGTCCTACCATCCTGTCTCTCCTATTCTTTATTGTCTTCCATACCTTTCGTTTTTCCCCAACTCTTTCTAATAGCTGCCTATTGCTAACCTTATCTATCCACTGCATCTTCATCATACTCTGTAACACCACATTTCAAACGTGTCTACTCTTTTTCGATCCGCTTCTCCTATTGTCCAAGTTTCGCACCCGTATAATACCGTACTCCACACATACGCCTTTAAGAGTATCTTCCGAGTTTCTACATTAACCGTTTCCGAACATAATAGTTGTTTATTTTTGTTAAACGCAACTCGCCCCTGATGCATTATTCTTTATTTTATATCTTTAGTGCTCATACCATCTCGAGTTATTTGACTTCCTAAATAGCAAAAATCCTCTATCTTCTCATTTCCTTGTTGTATTTTAGTTTTAGTTCTATTTTCACGACCTCTACATACCAAAATTTCGATTTTCTTTTTATTAATTTTCATGCCGCAGCCCTCTGTCAAAACTGCTTCTATTTCATTCAAAGCCATTTCTAATTAGGGACCTATAAGTGGCGCGTCTCAAACGTCAGATTTTCATTCCAAACAAAACAAAGCCACGTGCTTTCTGACGTTTTAACCTAACCTCCGAAATATAATTATAGTCGTTTTCAAGTTTTTCCACGTAAGCCCAACACACAAATTGAAAATAAACTGTTTTCACTGCAAAAAGTCTATAATAATATTGCAAAACCTAGTTTAAGACGTTGTAAATAATATCGATAAACGTCAAATGGCACGTGCTTTTGTTTTGTTTGGAATGAAAATCTGACGTATGACGGAGGCACTTAGGTCCCGAATTCTTCTTTGCTAAATGCTAACACTGCTATATTGCATACAATATGAAAAACCGGCACCGGAAAATTACTTTATCAGTTTAGGTCAGAAAAGTAACTTTGTCGCTCTGTTTTCTGTTGAATGCTTAGCAATGGACTAAAATACTAGAATAGGATATTTTGGGATCTGAAATTACACCGAGAAATCAGAATAGGTAGATGAAAATTATGTACCTATAAAATGTAAGAGCTGAATTGGATCTAAACTAGAAAACAAGGATATTGAAAATTTGGCAGATGCAGATGGCAGTCGAAGGAAATACGAATTACGAAAATCTATCTATTTGTAAAATTGAATTTAAAAACTGCTTCAGTTAAAAATATAAGTATAACCAAAATACATTGAATTAAAATAAAATAATTTTGATTGAAGGGTGAAGAGTAGACACATTTTAAATCCTGTACCCTACAGGTACGAGATCAGTGTTTCAAACGAAGTTTCAAATAATTACTTATTTTGCTCGATGAGACAAAATCAAATTATTTAATCTTCATCATAAAGTTTTCAGTCAGAAGACTGGTTGGACGCGTGCCTCCATCCTTTCCTATCCTGAGCTAACCTCTACGCATTTCCACAAAAGTTGAACATCCTACATCCCTAACTATTTGAGAGCAATAGTCTAATCTGGGCCTACCCTACCTCTTTTTTTCCTATCTCTGACTCCAGTATGTCGCGAACTAAGCCTTCGTGCCTCAGAAGGTGTCCTATCTCTCCTATTCCTTGCTCTCTTTCATAAAATTCGCTTTTCTTCAACTCTTTCTAATACCTCTCTGTTGCTAACCTTATCTATCCACGGTATCTTCATCATGCGTCTAAAGCGCCACATTTCAAATGCTTCTAATTTTTTCCTATACCCTTCTCCTATCGTCCAAGTTTCGCAGCCGTACAGTGCCGTACTTCACACATACGTTTTTAAAAGCCTCCTCTGAGTTTCTACATTTATCATTCCCGAGCATAATAGTTGTTTCTTTTTATTAAATTCAACTCGGCCCTGCTCTATTCCTTGTTTTATATTTCTAGAGCTCCTACCATCCATCGCGGTTATTTGACTTCCTAAATAGCAGAAATCTGAGACTTCCTCTATCTTCTCGTTTCCAATTTGTATTTTAGTTTTAGTCCTATTTTCACGCCCCCTACACACCAAAATTTTGGTTTTCTTTTTATTGATCTTCATACCATTCATAGCCCTCCGTCAAAATCGCTTCCATTTCGTTCAAATCCCTTCCTAATTCTTCTTTGCTGCACTGCGAGTTGCGACAGCCAAGACGACAAACTAAAAAGAAAGTTCGGCGGCCACAGCAAGAGTTGCATTTCTATATGAACCCGTGAGCTACGCTCCACGACTTTTACGTAGTGGTGAATCGGTGTAGTAATTATACTTAAACCGTAGGTGCATCCCAGGTGCACCACAGAATTTTCCCATAGAATATTCGGAAATAATTAATTGCGTTTAATTTAATACGGCAAAAAAACATTCTACCTACGAGTGCGACGTTGATCTACGACTGCGAACAGCGCTCAGCAGATCCAAGCGTCCATCGAAATGGTATGCCGATGCAATTTTCTTATTTGCGTTAAAGAAACACCTGATCGAGTGCACCTCACCCATACGATCTCCGCCAGTTGAAAAGAGACCGAGCAACCGATATCCCCACCCGTATTTCAAGTGTTGTGCCAGTTCGCTTTTAAGAGTCCGGCAAACCCCTTTAAAATGAACCCGAAAACTGACTTCGTAGTGCTATGCTCATTTCTAAACGGTGAAAATTGAAGTGTTGAATTTTTGACAGTTTATAAACGAAACTTTATTTTATGTTTCCATTGAAAGAAAATTTAAAAATTTAATCTTAGAAAGTGTCAGTTCACTCATGAAATTGACCAACTTCACGCATGCATAGCGCCAAGAGATTTACAGTTTTCGAAAAATTGTTTCAATGGCGACATAAAGTATATCTTCTTCTACCATAATCAGGCTTTCGTGTTGCTAAATTTACTAGGATGAAGGTGTAATCATGGTAGAGCGAGAGTGCTGCAAACGCAAAATATGGCTTGGTATGTGCTGCCGCCCGGTGTCGACTGAGCGTAAACTCAGAGCGGCGTTGTCTCATTTACTAGGTACCGAACGCGCGGGCTTTGAATGTGCCTTGTTCTTGTGTCCATAAATGTGTTTAGGGCGACGGTGTTGCAACACAGCTGATAGTTTGCTCCGATTTCTAACGGATACCTCACCGACCCGATGCCCCGCAGGTGTAACTTTTGATCTGCTTTGCCGGACTCTTAATATTATGATACCTTCCATTATCTATGGATTTTACTTTGAAACCTTTAGAGAGGATATAAACTGCGAATTTAGTATCTATTAATATTATGAGTACCTACTTATATCTGGAAATTATTTGTGAATTTTAGGAAATTGTAATAGTATATTTAATATACTATATTACGTACCGAGGTGAAAAATCTATTATTACAGCCGATGGCCAGATAGATGACCAAAGCGCGAAGCGCTGCTGTCATCTATAGCGCGAGGCTGTAATGAAATTTTCCAGCGAAGTACCTATGTATACTATTTTATTCACAATCATTAGTTTTAATGAACAATAAAGAAATAAATAATTCATTTTATTTTTTAAATACTGCATTTTCGATCATTCTTGGTAGGCAGTGAAATTGACATTTATATTTTTGTTAATTATTAAACTGACAAGCATCGTTTTTTGACAATAAAATAACTGAATATGAAAGAGTATTATTGGTGGTAAAATATGTCTGGTAATCAGTTGGAGTATACAATACACTCAAGCAGAACTCCCCGAGACCGCAGAAAAAAGGGTAGGAAATTTTAAAATCAAATAGGCACTGAATTTTCCACTCGGGTGGAAAATTTCCCAACCCGGTCGGAAAGTAGAAGTTAGGAATAACCTACTTGCAAACTTTTTAAAAGTTGGCGAATGACTTATTACTAATCGATTGTGAATGAAATATAAAACGAATAGCGGTTGCACATAGTTGATGAAGTCGTATGAACGACTTGATGATGTCACTTTCGTTGATCAGGAACACAGGAACTGACTTTACCGCGTTTTTCCGAATATTTAAATCATTTAATGGCATTAAGAGAATATTTCATGCATCAATAAATATGCATGAGTGACAGTGACATTATAAACCTGCTCTACTTTCTCACCAAGATAAAAGATTTCTATTATATTTTGTGGGTAGTATTATGTTAATAGCAGATTCATTTTAATATTTACCCACTTCCTTTATTGTCACCGAATCCGTAAGATCATGAATGTGCAATATTCATAACTGGTCCACGTCCCTGTACTGGTGAAATTTTGAGCGACGGTTCAGTGAGGGAAAACAATAGATACTTCTTAGGTTCATACATAAAAAGTGGCTCAAAATGAATCAACAGTTTTCGAGTCACACATGGAGCCGCCGTTATTTATTTAGACAATTTGCAGGTGTATATTTTTCTAATTTCAAACTTATTTTTACTTTTACAGTTGAAATAAATTATCTAGAACGTACATTCTGTTCAATTTATTATACCGGGTGGGGATTTAGTGTGTAATCGGTTCATATCTCTGGTACTGCGTAAGATATCAAAATGAAATTTTACACGTATGTGGGGAACGACATGGAGCATTTCGTAAAATTATTAATGTATATACAGGATGTTCACATTCTGAGTACCAGACCAAAGTTCTATTTCTTTAAATGGAAACCCCACAAGTATTTGCGTGATTTCGATTCCCCATAAAATTTCATGAAAATTGATATACTACATTATGTGGTTTTGAGTAAGGACCGTTAAGATATTGACATTTTTGTGCCATTATGGTCCCAAATTTATGACGCTACTGGTGTCTACTGACCAAAGCCACCTAGTTATTTTTTATTGAAAGGGGTTTACACACTGCCGTATTTGTGAAATCTATACATACTTTCACCATAATACTTAGGATTATACAAGGTTGTTAAGTTACTCAAAAGGGAATTTTTCTCAAAAATTTCAAATGGAATACCATGTATATTATTTGCACAACTGACAATCAGTTAACTAAGCTTTTAATTGATGTAGATATCGCCAGGTCTACTACTGATAGTTTCGGCAAATATTATGATTGAACATCAAAATTTTTGAATTTCATTATTAGTTTATACTCTTTTTGGCGAATTCCTCCTATTCTGTTGCTCAAAACTCACAATAATGTTTATATTTTGTATTTGCAAATTGATATCAATATAAAGACAATAAATCTTATTGTAAAATTGTTTCTTGATGGTTATATTCTTAAATGTATAATGTCTTTTTAAAGTCGGGTATAATGTTCAAACAAGGAGTGCCATGGAAGAAAATATTATCTTTAAGAAATAATCTTGCAATGGGATTTCTTGTGTTAATGTAAACTTCATTTGCTAAATATTTTATATAAACAAAATGCAGACCTTTTTTTGAGTTTTGGGTGACAAAATAGGGGAGATCGTCAAAAATAATGTAAAATACTAACGAAACTCTACATTTTTATAATTCAATTGTACATTCTGTCGAAACTTTTACTGGTAGACTTGACAATATCCACATCAATAAAAAGCTTAGTAAAATGACCCTCAATTGTACAAATTATATACATGGTGTTCCATTTGAAATTTTTGAGAAAAATTCTGTTTCGCATAACTTAACCACCCTGTATTTTTCTCAAGTATTACGATAAAATTATTTATAGATTTCAAAAATACAGCAGTGTGTGAACCTACTTCAATAAAGGAATTTTAGGTGGCTTTGGTTAGTATGCGTCAGTAGCGTCATAAATTTGGGTCCATAATGGCACAAAAATGTCAATATCTCAAAATTCCTTAGTCAAAACCACATCATGTAGTATATCAATTTTCATGGAATTTTATGGGGAATCCATATTATGCAAGGACACGTAGTATTTCCATTTAAAGAAATATAACTTTGGTCTGGTACTTAGAATGTGAACACCCTGTATATACCTAAATAATTTTGGGAAATGCTCCATGTGGTTCCCCACATTCGTGCAAAATTTCATTTTGGTATCTTAAATAGTTCCAGAGATATGAGCCGATTACACACTAAATCCCCACCCGGTATAACTAGCCAGAAATTCGCGGCCAGGAGACTTAAATACAACTTTTATGTGATATGGGTAATGTGAAACAGAATTTTTATTTTTGTACTGGACATGTTTCTATTAATAAAATAGTTCTAAATGTAAAACATGGAGTCATATCATATGTATACCTACCTTTAGTGATTATATTATTAGCAGCAATAATTTTTATCCAAGGACTCAACTTTGTCATTTGTTGGAAAATTTTACAGTACAAAAAGTAGGCTTCCTATTATACATAAAAAAGTGTCTACCTACTGTAACTTTTGAATAAGAAAATGCTATATACTTATTGATATTATATTTCCTTAACCCGCCAAACAGGATGTTAAATTTTATCGGCTCACATTGCCATATCGGTTATTATTTTTACACCAGTATGCTTATTGCCAATTATACAGGCTGGCCCATTAGTGCGGGGACGGTCTATATCTCTTGAACCATTCAAGGCATCAAAATGATATTTTGCAATCCCATGCTGCATCTTATAAAATTATTTTGGTGCATACAGGGTCTTCACATTTTGCGTAACAAACCAAAGTTACATTTTTTTTAAATGGAAACCCCCATTTTTTTTTAATATTCACATTCCCCACAAAATTTCATGGAAAACGAAATACCACATTAATGGATTTCGAGCAGGAGATGTTAAGATATTGTCATTTTAGTGTCGATCTGAACCCATCTTTGTGGCACTACTGACGCCTACTTACAGAAGCTGTCAAAGATTTCTTTATCGAACTAGATTCACAAACTATTCTATTTGCAAATTCTGATAATACCTTTGTCACAGTGCTTTACATTATACAGGGTGGTAAACATACGCATAATTGAATTTTTCTCAAGAATTTCAAATGGAATACCCTGTATACTAATTGCACATTTAATAGCCAGTTTACTAAGCTTCTGATTGATACAGGCATTGCCAGGTCTGCGACTGACAGTTTCTACAGCAATTGAGATTGAAACTTACAAATTTCCAATTTCACTGTTATTTTTTACAATTTTACTCGGATTTCACCTATTTTTTCACCCAAAACAAAAAAAAATGTTTAATTCTGGTTTCTGCGCAAAACCAAGCCAATAGAATTTACACAGACACACAAAGTCCCATTGCAAAATTACTTCTTGAAGGTAAAATCGATTTAATTTTTATTAAGTCTACCCGCGTATGCCTATAACGGGTAGTTTTCAAGATATTCTTACCGAGAATTAGTATTATTGTGAACAAATATAGCAAAAAGAATAAAAATAGCTCGAAATCGCAATGTCTACCAGAACCAAGAAAACTTAAATTTGAGCCACTCACTCTCTAAATCAATTTAGTTACATACTTTTGTTGCGTGTTTTCAATTTCTTCTTCTCTAATTTGGAGTTGTTGCGGAAGTCAGAACAGATAAATATTTTAAAGTCAGTAGAAATTATTAATGAGATAAATTTGCATTTTATCATTAATGGGAAATGTTGTAATTTAAACAAAAAACTACAGCGAGAACAAGTTTATTGAAATTAAATAAATAAATTAAAATTAAACAAAAAAATTAAGAAAATGCAGAAAATCCTTCAAACTATGACAGATGCGAGTTGGAGCTGTTTTGTTTATCACAAGTAACATGATTTCAACGCGATTTGCATTTTGACTACAAAATATGATTCTTCTATAAAAAGTGAGAATAAAACAGTTATCTCGGGAAAGCAATGTTTTCGAATTACGTTCCATAAAAATGGCACTGTTCATAAACATTATTTACATTATAAATTTGTTCTCCGTCCAGCTTTTCGTTTAAATTACATTTCCTCTACAAAGTCATATTTAGCTTATTAATAATTTGTATCTACTTTTAACCATTTATCTGTCCTGAAGCAACTCGAAATTTCAAAACAAGGAATTCAAAATTCGCAACAAAGTTACCTAACTAAATCGATTTAAAACGGGACAGGTCCAAATTAAAGTTAAATGGGGAAATCCGAATAGAATTGTAAAAATAACAGTGAAATTGAAAATTTAAGTTTCAATTTTAATTTCCGTAGAAACTGTCAGCCGCAGACCTGGCAATGCCTGCATCAATTCAGAGCTTAGTAAACTGGCTATTAAATGTGCAATTAATATACATTTGAAATTCTTGAGAAAAATTCAATTATGCGTATGTTGACCACCCTGTATAATACAAAGTACTGTAGCAAAGGTATTAACAGAATTTGCAAATAGAATAGTCTGTGAATCTAGTTCAATAAAGAAATCGTAGACAGCTTCGGTAAGTAGGCGTCAGTAGTGCCACAAAGATGGATCCAGATTGGCACTAAAATGGCAACAACTTAACATCCCCTGCTGGAAACCCCATAATGTGGTATATCGTTTTCCATGAAATTTTGTGGGAAACGTGGATATGTAAACAAAATTGGGGGTTTCTTTGGTTTGTTGCGAAAAATGTGAACACCCTGTATACACCAAAATAATTTTACAATATGCGGCATAGGGTTTCCTAAGCACTAGCAAAATTTCATTCTGATGCCTTGAATGGTTCAAGAGATATAGACCGTCCCCGCACTAATGGGCCAGCCTGTATAATATATGAAGTCACTTCAATGCATTTTCTGTAAATTGCTTCCCATCTTCCTGTTTTGCTTCTTTTGAAGATGGGAAGCAGTTTCCCGAAAATGTATTAATGATATATTATTCTACGAGCGAGTTATGGTGAATGGTGGCTATTATTAACGATGAAAGTTTAAAGCACGAGCCGTAGGCGAGTGTTTTAATTCATCCGAGTTAATAGGTAATAGTCATAACTTGAGAGTGGAATACTTTACTTTATCTGCAAGAACTCATGGGAAGTTGCACTATAAAGGTAAGCGCGCACTTGTTCGCATCGGACGCACGCATCGGACGAACGAATCGGACGGAAATGATTATTTCCATTATTTTAAACGGAACAAAGCACACTGATTCGCATCGGACGCATCGGATGAGCGGAATTCCGCTGAGGATTCTTTGACGAGAATCAAATCCGTCTATACGATGCGTGCTGATGACGTCTTTCGTAAATCCGCGCAAATGAGCGATCTGTTGCAACAGGAATAGGTTCGAATTTAGTACAAACTACAGAAGCTATATTTTTTCATTTATCTTATACAGGAGATTACCATGAATGACGGTTTACAATTTTTTTTTCATATTTATATTATGAACCCAAAACCTTCGTTTTTTCTTTTCTTTCTCCTTTCTTCGTCTTCTAAAGCTCATGCAATTGCAAATAACTCTTCTTCTGAACTGCTCATACCGTCCAAAACCAATGTCCAAGAGCTGAAACACAAACCTGAGCTTGAGGCGTGATGCTTGAAATGGCTGTAGTCCGTAAATACGTGTACGGAAATCCGAAGTAATGTGCGATGTTGGCAAAAATAATGGGATTCGTCCGATACGTCCGATGCGAACAAGTGCGCGCACATGATCGGAATCGGAGCGGACGGACGCATCGGAAAAAATATTATTTACATGTATTTAAACGTGCTATAGCACACTATTGGCAGCGGCGCGCGTCGGCATTTTTAAAATCCTTCTTCAATTATTGTCGACCCAGAATCTAAATCCGTCCGTTGCGGCCGCTCCGATGCGCTCCCGAGCAGTGTGCGATACCCAACGAATTTTGCAGCCGGATTGTGCATGCGCAGTAGTGAAACTGCCACAGGGGGTCGGTAGTTCGATCTGTTCTGCACACCACGAATACGAAATTATATCGTTCATTTTGTAAAATGTCTGTGGAAAAATTGATTTTAGAAGTTCAGAAATATCAAGAACTTTATTCAGTGTATTCCCCAAACAAATAACGTGTTTGACAAATTGGATGTACCCGCATGCTTCTTTTTGATCGCACCTTCTTCTGATATTCCTTTTCTAATTTTAGAACTACAAACAGTTCTTCATCGGACGAATCCTTTCTAGTAACTGAAATAAACACATTTTACAGCAAATCCTCCGATGCTGCTTCCACCAGTGTGCGCACTCACAAAAATCCTCTTCGATGCTCTTCGTCCGTCCGGTGCGTCCGTCCGCTCCGATTCCGATCATGTGCGCGTACCTTATCCAGAATTTCCGATCGGTATCTCGAAAACTGCAAGTACAGTAAGTACGGCCTTAAAGAGGCCTTTATTCGAAAGATGCGAAAAATTTCGTGAAGTTTAGATTTTTGCGACCGCCTCCGAACACTTCGGAACGATGAATGTGGATTGGGATGCGCCTCTTTATTTTCCATCAGCCAACACCCGACTTGCTACCTTGGGGTGATTTGCAATAATTTTAAAGAGGAAAATCCGAAAAGTTGCACTTTTAATATTTCTCATACTGTGGCTGCGACGGAGGGATATCGAAAGAGCGAGATTCGGAGAACCTTATTCTTACCACGAAACATGTGAAACCTCTCGCAGCAAAGAAAGACGGACTTACGAAAATGGAAGATTTCGTAAATGAAGGGGACGACACTGTCGGTCAGAAGATTTCCTTTTTAAGAAAAATTGGAAAAGGCCGTGAGATACTACAGAGTCCATATCTCCGGTGACGTAAGTCAAAAATTAAATCCGTCACGGCGTCTCGAAGAGTGCATTTTTTTGGGTTTAGTCCCATTTCGTGCGTTCCCGTTTCGTGCGTCGATGAAAATTTTCCCGTTTCGTGCGCCATCCCAAACCTTTATCTGGTTTGAGTGCCGTTTAGTCGTCGTGCGCTGACCTGCTGATAATGCAGTAAGCCACTAATTCGAGTTTATCTTTACAACACAACGCTGTTAATAACTAGACTTCAATGCGAAAGTGTATGTTGATTTCTCTCCTATTGTTTTCAAATGTGAATGTTTTTGTTTTGGGGGGAGACTTAAACGCTCCGCTCGCTCTGCTCGCTCCGATTGCCCACAGATCGGAAATTGTGGGCTGTGGAACCACTTTTTTGGCCGTATTCAGTGACGGGCAACTATAAAAGAAAGCAGTACGTTTTAAATGCCTTTATTGCAAAAGGTACAACATGTTTAAAATGTTCAAAGTAAAGGATATCGTTGTGCAACGCACGAACTGGCACTACTTAATTACCCAGTAAATTCTTGACGCTCGAATCGGCACGAAAACAGGTAGAAACCCAAAAACGCACGAAACGGGAAGATGCCTTTTTTGGAGTGTTCTGAAGCGAAAATGCACCTCTCTCGTTTTTCTTTAATAACTTTTTGAAAGGTTGACCTATTTCAATTTTCTCGATAGATATTGAAAGAGCACTAAGTAGCAGAGAATTTTATTCTCAGCACGAAACATGCGAAGCCTCCTGCATGAAAGAATGAAGGCTTTAAGAAAATGGAAGATTTCGTAAAGCGGGTACGTCTTGCAATCCCCGTGTAACACTTTTCGGCAAGTCTAAATCCACAGATATAAAGTGAACGTAACAGGCCATCGACTCGTGCTAAAATATCCGACTTACGATAATATATTTGACCACCATAAAATTTCTCCAGAAATGTGAAATCGAGAAAAGTGACTTGGGCTATATCTCCGTTATTGTGGGGGTCCGGGTATATGTTTATTAAGAAAAATCCCCTTATTTTTTATTCTCTATCACCTCCCAAAATTAATGCATTCAGACATAGACTATAACCCTATATAATTCAATCCCGGGCGGGGTATTTGCCCGAGAGGAATATTAATTTGTTCGAACGGTCCAGTACCACTCATAT
Source organism: Xestobium rufovillosum (assembly GCA_963966045.1). Classification (NCBI taxonomy): domain Eukaryota; kingdom Metazoa; phylum Arthropoda; class Insecta; order Coleoptera; family Ptinidae; genus Xestobium; species Xestobium rufovillosum. Next base: position 15,408,290 of record OZ014498.1, read on the forward strand.
TTTCTGTATCATTCGGTATATGCAAGTAGGTCTGTGTCGGAAAAGTAAAACCTCCAAAATAAAGCACCCTAAGGGCCGTCTGACACGAGACTAATTTCAGTACTAAATTTAATACAATGTCAGCGAGCACAAAGTCAGTTTGAAATTTAGAGTGACAATAGAATTGTGTATGGCAGGTAAGTACTAAAATAAGTTCTGTGCGATTGCAAAAAGGAATTATAAAGACAAGCACGGGGAATATATTTGACATTTAACTTAATTTGGTTCAATGCGCATGCCAACATGCTTATTTTAGTATTTACCTGCCACACACAATTTTGTTGTCACTCTAAATTTTACACCTACTCTGTGCTCGCTGAAATTGTACTGAATTTAGTGCTAAAATCAGTCTCGTGTCAGACGGCCCTAACATCAAGACTATAGCGACGCCATATTGAAGTGGAAATGTCAATAATATAGTCAAAGTAGGTCTTTCAAATTTTAGTAATCAATTTTCGCGTTATTGGAGATCGAGGTCGAATCAAGAACTGCCTCTATTTACCCTATTCTTTAATAATAACCAATAAACTGGAAAGGTTGAACGGCCTCATTAACTAAATAGAAATCGTAGCATAGGTAGGGACCTCTACCTACTACATAACATGCGTGTTGAATGGTATCTCGATCGTATGTCATATTATCATAACTTCTAAATTAGGTACGCACCTACACCTACAATAAGGTGTGCGACTGTGCAGGGCAGATACACCTTACTTCCATGATATGGGTTAACAACTTTTAAGCTGACCTACTAGTCTGTTTTTTCAGTTGTTTCTTAATATTTATCTATCACGTTAAATGTCATACAGTACTCAAGTTTGAAACCTAACAGAGAATGGATTTGTGGAATGTAGCATAATGGACGTAATCGGAGCAAGTTCACATAATGTTGGCAACAATTGAAGGTTACAAACTATTGTATCAGCAAAATTGAAGTGGTAACTTAACTTGCATATTTCTTTACAGTAATTAGATATGTCAAAAGTGTACGGATACGCCGTACGCGTATACGTAAATACGCAACGTGTTACTTGAATTTTCCCGGATGATTAAAAGTCGACTTGTATTGGTAAAGCATACGAAATTGTGAAGTATACCGATTTTATATTCCATCGGCGCACATTTATTTTTTATTATTTCTTGGTACTTTTGAAGCTGACGTCAAAGGCAATGATAAAGAAAGTGTCACTGTCTCTAGTTTTAATTACAGAAGTATAAAAAACCACAAATTAAATTAAGTTTTTTAAAAGGTTAATACACGCCTATTCTAAGAGCCAATGAGATTTCTTATATTTCTTAAAATCGATCAATCAACTGTCATTTTAAACGATAAAAACCTACCTAGCTTTCCCAATAACTGATAAATATGCGCCTTGCTTTTAATCAACTATGCTGTGAATGGTAGTTTTGAAATTTCTACCGTGGCAACTGTCACTGTCATATTATTTTCGAGTTTTCTTGCAACGTCGTTTAAATTGTCCGTATAATGTAGTTGTGTATTAATCTCCCTAAAATACATTCGAGATCATTTTTTATGAGATAAATACATTTCAAATTGTATTCAAATTTTATTGCCATTCGACAAAAAATCTCGAATCAAGGGAAGTAGAAAAAATCGCTCGAGCAAGCTCTCGCGATTTTTTCACTACCTTGATTCTCGATTATTTGCCATGACAATAAAAATTTCATACAATTAAACATGTACCTATTTATCGATAAAAAATGATCTCTTAGGTATTTACCCCCGAATACAATTTTTCGATAAAATTTGTCATGAGCTTTATCCATACATAAAATATGTACACATTACCATGTAAAATTACCGAAAATTTTTAAGTTTTAATCATAAGTTGTCATGATCTAAACCTCATTTAGGTATATACTAAGATTTTCAACTACAGAGTTTTTAAATTATGTGACTTCTGCATCAGGGAATTGAAATAGTATATTATACACGAGTTTATAATGAATGCTATTATTACCGAGGATGAAGTTTACAACACGAGCGAGCGAAGCGAGCGAGTTTTGTAATCATCCGAGGTAATAATAGCATCATTATAACGAGTTGTATACTATACTTTGTCCACGACTATCAAAACAGATTCCCAGAAAGAATTTACCTTCATTTCCCTTCTCCAGTGTAAGAAAGATTCATACATATGCTCTCAGGTATAATTTTCTTGGTTTTTTGGGCAATGAATCTAATGAGGCAAGTTCTGCAGCTTCTTTTATTGCTGGTGCTGTTAAAGAAATCTCGTTTTCACTCATTATATCTTCTTTTTTAGAATATGCATTTCAAATTAAAAGCAAACCATGCTGATGTGACGTTTCAATTTGAACTAACACATCGCGATCGCGGCTTACTAAATAAATGTTAAAAAGGGTCAAAGCGATGTTCCTATTGGTTTAGTGAATAATATTCATTAATCACTGCAGTGAATAATGTATCTAATTTTGATTGAAGAAACACAAGTATAAAGAGTATGTTGTAAGATAGTCGTGGACAAACAATCTTTCGGTATAGCTGCTCGCTTGGTAATATTTCAATGCCGAAAAACATTGAAATATATTTCTTTCAGTGAGCAGATTTAATCATCTGATTAAAATCACGATTTCAATAATGAATTATATCGGACGATTTTTTCGAAAAAATCTTGGATTCAAATCATTAGATAGCAATCAATAGTACTTGGAAATTTAAACTTATCATTTCACAAAAACTATAAAGAAAGGGAACGAAATGTTTAGAATAGGTAATTGCAACATAATGTTGATGCAAGAATAAAAAGAAAATACAAAAATTACGTTTAAGTTTGTTTGATTCTTCTACAAAGTTGGACATATGAGATGTTTTTTCTTACAGACTTTTTAAAAACTATGATGGAATTATAATAACAGGAAGATAACTGTAAATCAGGATACGCAAATAATGCACGGAATTCCTCCCAACAACACAATTTAATAATATGATCATAGGATTAGGGATTTCTCCTTTTTGGGTAGATAAACTTAGGCCTGTGCGAATATTACTGTAACGTATTTCGATTTTTACACTTTTTATTTACAGTGACTTTATGTATATGTACAAATATTTACAATGATCAACAGTGATTTGAGAACTTAAAATTAACGAATTGAACAATAAGCTGCCAACTATATACAAGCAGTAAATAACAAGAAGCAGTGAAACTTAAACAATTATTAGCGAACGATTAAACAATTAATTCCCTAACCTAAACAATCCACAGTACATAAGTCCACAGTTTAAACTCTCTAAAACACTCGTCTTCAACCGACGGTTAATCACATACAAAGACGCCCCGGTACACTTAAAACGCCACCAAAGAATTAGCACTCGCGTACCGTACCGACACTAAACGCGTATCAAGACTTATACTCGCACGGAACTATTAATCGCCCGGTTCTTATCGCATTTGCTTCAAACTTCCAAACTTCAGACTTCAAACTGTAAGACTGTTCACTCGGCTTCTTGCTTCCCATTTTATAATGGTCTTGGAAGATTCTCAAAAATTATCGATCGAACATTGTTCCAGAAAAAGAATCTTCGAGATAGGCTATTCTTTTCGGGAATCATAAACAGCGACAAGGTCGCGCCGTCATAAATCAAAGCCGGCTCGCCGTCAACCAGGGGCGTCGCTGACGGGGCAAAAGTTCGTATCACTGCCCCCTCCTTAAAAGACTGATCGCCCCGATCAGAAATTATCTCCTTCTTTCCCATGGTACGGAGCAAGCCGGTCCAGATGGACTACCTTCATCTTCGATCGTGGAGAACGCTGAATCCGGTAAACAACGTCGTTGATCCTGGTCACTACTTGGTATGGCCCTTCCCAGTTCTTCTGTAATTTCGGCGATCGTCCTTTCTACCGGGCTGGATTATAAAGCCACACCAGATCGCCAGCTTGGAAACGCACAGAATTCGCTCGGGCATCATACCGCGTCTTCATTCGGTCACTCTCTAGGCGCATGCGATTCCGAACAGTCTCATGAATTGCATCGAGTCGTTCTGCCAATTCCCGGGAATACTCATCTACAGGCACTCGCCTATCTTCAGGATGCCCAAACAACACATCCATTGGCAGCCTCAATTCCCTTCCGAATAGCACACTGGCAGGTGTTCTTCCAGTTGACTCGTGCACAGCCGATCGATATGCCATCAGGAACAGTGGAAGATGTCGGTCCCAGTTTGTCTGGTGTTCGTTTACCATTATCCTCAGATGGTTTTCTATGGTCCTATTGAATCTCTCAACCATTCCATTTGACTGGGGATGTAATGGAGTTGTCCTGGTCTTCCGTATTCCCATCAACTCACAAACATTTTGGAACACCGCAGACTCGAAGTTCCGTCCCTGATCAGAATGAAGCTCTATGGGTATACCGAATCGGCTGAAGAAATTGTTCACCAGTACTTCAGCCACGGTAGTGGCTTCCTGATTCGGTATCGCATATGCCTCAGGCCATTTACTGAAGTAGTCCGTTGCAACCAGGATGTACTTATTTCCATCAGTTGATGTAGGAAACGGACCTGCTACGTCAATTGCAATCCTCTCAAACGGAGCTCCCACATTATACTGGCGCATTCTGCCACGGCTCCTCGTCCTGGGTCCCTTGCTTGACGCGCAGTCATCACATCTCCGGCACCAGTTCATTATATCTGTCCTGTAGCCCAGCCAATAGTATCTCTCTCGGACCTTCATCGTGGTTTTATTAACACCTAAGTGTCCCCCACTCACTCCACTGTGAGCCTCTGCTAGGACTTCCGGAACCTTGTCCTTCGGCACCACGACCTGGGGCTTTCTCTCTCTTCCGTCGGTGCTCTCCCACATTCTCTTCAGAAGACCGTCTTCGATCACAAGAGAATCCCATTGTGCCCAGTATGACTTCAGGGCCACACTCTTGTCAGAAACTTCCATCCACTCCGGTCTTCTACCAGCTTCTTTCCATCTTAGCAGAGGTTCCAAGGTCTTATCCTTCTGCTGGGCGTCTCTCCATGATTGTAGATGCTCTTCTTCGGCTTGGATTCGGGTTTGATGGTATCTGATGGGGTGTACATGCTCTTTCAGCTCTTGCCTCATGCAGTACTTACAATCTTCTGGGCAAGGTCTTCTCGAAAGTGCATCAGCATTGCCATGTTTTCTCCCAATCCGATGTTGAATGATGAAGTTGTACTGCTGCAGCCTCTCAATCCAACGGGCTAACTGACCTTCTGGGTTCTTAAATTGCAGCAACCACTTCAAGGAAGCATGGTCAGTTCTGATAAGAAAATCTTGCCCGCACAGATATTTATGGAAGTGCTCGATGGTCCGCACGATTGCTAACAGCTCCCTCCTAGTGACGCAGTAATTACGTTCAGGTTTCGACAGTGCCTTGCTGAAATAGGCCACAACCTTTTCTTCCCCATTCTCTTCTTGAGATAACACACCGCCTATGCCCACATTACTTGCATCGGTATCCACAACAAACTTGCTTCCAGGCCTCGGATACGTCAAAACAGGAGCAGAACACAGAGCCCTCTTCAACTCTTCAAATGCTCCTCGGCACTCTTTCGTCCACTCATACGGCCTTCCATCTTCGGTCAATCGATGCAGGGGCTTCGCGATGTCTGCAAACCCTTTCACGAAACGGCGGTAGTAGGTGCACAATCCCAGAAAGCTTCGAAGTTGATATTTATCTTTCGGAACAGGCCAATTCCTCACTGCGTCTGTCTTTTCTGGATCTGTTGCAACTCCTTTGGTGGAAATTATGTGCCCCAAAAACTTAACCTGTTTCTTAAGCAGCTGGCACTTCTGCGGACTTAATTTCAGGTTAGCTTGCCTCAATTTCTCGAAGACATCGCACAAGTTCTTCAAGTGCTGATCGAAAGTCTTCCCCATCACGATGATATCGTCAAGGTATACGAGGCAAGTCTTCCAATGCAGTCCTCGCAGTACTGTCTCCATCAGTCTCTCAAAGGTGGCGGGTGCATTGCAGAGCCCAAATGGCATTACCGTAAATTGCCACAAACTAGTTCCGGCAGAGAATGCTGTCTTCTCCTTATCTTTGGGATGCAACTCGACTTGCCAATAGCCACTCTTCAAGTCGAGGGTGGAAAACCATCTGGAACCCGCCACTGTATCTAGGGTATCGTCAATCCGGGGTAAGGGGTAACTATCCTTCTTGGTGACATCATTCAACCGCCTGTAGTCTACACAAAAACGAGTGGAGCCATCTTTCTTGCTCACCAGCACTACAGGGGAAGTCCACGGGCTCTGCGAAGGCTCAATTACCCCTTGTTTACTCATGTCTTTAATCAGGTTGTCCATTTCGGTTTGTTTTGCCAAGGGTACTCTTCTAGGAGCTTGCTTAATGGGAGTATGATCACCGGTGTTAATGGTGTGTTGAATTACTCCCGTACGTCCTAGGTCACCATCTTGCAAGGAGAAGACATCTTTGTATTTCATCAGGAGTTGAGCCAGCTTCTCACCCTGTATCTGATCCAGTTGTTGAGAACATTCTTCTACCATCTTTTCTAGGGGAGTTGTTAAACTGGTCTGCGACATCTTCTGATCTTCTCCCTTCCTCTCATTCTTCTTTGCCATGGCAATCCTAGATACTGGCTCACATATACCAACTATCGTACCCTTGCAAATCTTCTGGTCAAACTCGGCAATGTTCGCTATCCTTACAAATACTGGGTGCTGACCAGGTCTTACCAACGTCTTTCCAATAAGTAATCCTTCACCTCTTCGTACATTGGCTCGACCAATCCCACCAAGCAGTTTGGAGCACCTTCCACACGGACCCGTACGATGTTTTCGGATCTGGCAGGCATCAGGACATCTTCTTCGACCTTCACTAGGTATACACAGTTCTTGCGCCCAGGAGAACTCATTACTAGTTCTTCTTCACCAATTCGAAGTACACCGGCGCCAACATCAAGCACAATCCCGTGCTTCTTCATACAATCCAGGCCCAGTATAACTTCATCCACAATGTCGGCTACAAGAACTCTCTGTGGAATGACGACATCTTCCATCCCTATGTCGATTTCTGCCTCTCCATATATAGGTGCTGTCTCGCCGGTAGCAGTAACCAATCGGATATTCTTATTGGTCGGCCTAATTCTCCACTCAGCCACAACATCTTTTCTGACTATGGTGTCACTGGCTCCTGTATCGATGGTAATTTCGGTCTTCCTGCCATCAATGATCCCATCAATCATTAAACTATCCCCAACTCGAGCCAATCTTGACACATTCACATCTTGTACTGGGGCTTGGTTGGATGGGGCTGTCTTCACGTACCGGTTCTGGCCAGGAGTACGTTGGCATCTACTACGAAGATGACCTTTTACACCACAGCTCCAACATCGCAGGAAATTCTCCCTTCCACACCATCTTCTGCCAGTCCCCTCATTGTTGTTGGTCTCAGATCGTTTACGCAATTTCAATCTGACTTTTTCTATTACTTTTTCCAGTAGGTCTTCGTCTGGTTCTTGGGTAAGCAGCTGCCGCACCTTGGAGTATCCTCGGGATGTTTGCTTTGCTGCCTCAAACTCCAAGGCGTGGGCCAAAGCGTCTGCCAAAGCTTTATGTCTTGCTAGCTTCAGCGCCATCTTTGTTTCACTGTCACGCAGTCCCTCGATAAAGTTTTCAACAGCCAGGCTCTCCAAAAACTCCTCCGGGGCTGTTGGATACGCCAACAGAACTAAACGGGCGATGTCGGCCTCAAACTCTTGCAGGGTCTCATTAGAGCGCTGAGACCTACCCTTTAGCTGTGCCTGGTGGACTTGCTGGAGGTGTTGATGGCCATACCTCATCTCCAGGCGCTTAACTATCTCCTTATAATCACCCTGTTGTTCGGCTGTCACGGTATCCAGGATGTTCAAGGCGTCTCCTCGAAGTGCAACTACCAAATTGACTGCCTTCTCGGTACTGGCCCACTGGTTCGCCGCTGCCGCTGCCTCGAACTGCTTGATGTAGGTATGCCACGAGGACTTTCCATCAAATGTAGGCGGCTTCACCTTGACAACAGGAGCTCTTCTTTCTTCGTCCAATCCAGTGTCTTCTGTCTTCAACGTCTTCTTCTTCTCTAGTTCTGCCATTCTTTCGTTAATCTTCAATATTTCTTCACCATCACCTTTCTTATTTCTTGTGTTTCTTCTGTAATTCTATTCTCCAGTTTGGTCTCTATTCCAGTAATTCTCTCAGCTACCTGCTCTTGACTTCTTTCTATAGCTGACTTCATCTCTTCTTGGCTGTTCTTCATTTCTTCTAGATGGTTCTTCATATCTTCTTGGTTATTCTTCATCGCCTCTTCTAGATTGTTCTTCATTTCTTCTTGGGTAATCTTCATTTCTTCTTGGGTAATCTTCATTTCTTCTTGATTTATCTTCATTGCTTCTTCTAGATTTCTCTTCGTTTCTTCTTGACTGCTTTTCACTGTTTCTTCAAGATGGTTCTTCATTTCTTCTTGGCTGCTCCTTATTTCTACCATATTATTCTTCATTTCTTCTTGACTGTTCTTCATTAATTCCATAAGAGCTTAAAGTTGCTGCTCCATTGCGGCGGCCCTTCTCGTCACCGGCATAAACACTTAAAAGTTCAAACAAGTCTCAAACCACTACCAGTCACTATGGAGTCCAAAAAACGTCGAAACTTTCACTCAGCTCGGCCAACTTCCAGAAAATTCTTCAATTTTCCACCGGCTTCCACGACGTTCTTCACTCTTCTTGGCTCCGCAAATCGCACTTCTGACACCAGTTGTAACGTATTTCGATTTTTACACTTTTTATTTACAGTGACTTTATGTATATGTACAAATATTTACAATGATCAACAGTGATTTGAGAACTTAAAATTAACAAATTGAACAATAAGCTGCCAACTATATACAAGCAGTAAATAACAACAAGCAGTGAAACTTAAACAATTATTAGCGAACGATTAAACAATTAATTACCTAACCTAAACAATCCACAGTACATAAGTCCACAGTTTAAACTCTCTAAAACACTCGTCTTCAACCGACGGTTAATCACATACAAAGACGCCCCGGTACACTTAAAACGCCACCAAAGAATTAGCACTCGCGTACCGTACCGACACTAAACGCGTATCAAGACTTATACTCGCACGGAACTATTAATCGCCCGGTTCTTATCGCATTTGCTTCAAACTTCCAAACTTCAGACTTCAAACTGTAAGACTGTTCACTGGGCTTCTTGCTTCCCATTTTATAATGGTCTTAGAAGATTCTCGAAAATTATCGATCGAACATTGTTCCAGAAAAAGAATCTTGGAGATAGGCTATTCTTTTCGGGAATCATAAACAGCGACAAGGTCGCGCCGTCATAAATCAAAGCCGGCTCGCCGTCAACAAATAATTGAGTCACCACCAGGGGCGTCGCTGACGGTGCAAAAGTTCGTATCATTACATTTCATAATCGATTATCGATTGTTGATCAAATCAAATAATCGGTTAATCAAATAATCGACTAATCAAATAATCGATCAGCCGATTAATCAATAATTTGATTTATTGATTAGTCGATTAATCAGATAATGGATTAATCGGTTTTTTGAGTAATCTATTATTCGATTAATCGATTATTTCATTAATCAATTATTGTATAATCTGTAATCAAATAATTGATTAATCGATTATATTTCGATTAATCGATTATTTTGCTCAGCCCTAGTGTAAACCACTACATTGCAACTCTGCCCGCTATTGAACAGATATAGATATCTCGGTAGATATTTTCAGCAGATACCTACGCACATTTGATTAGACTAGGTTACTGCTGTTACTAAACACTACTATTACTAGTTATTTGACTCGTCTAAAGCTGTTGCTTCTGTTTATTTCTTTCGGCCATTCGGTTTGATTTAAATGAAAAAAATCTGATTTAAATCGAAGGAATCGATTCTTTTGATTTTTATTACAAAAACACGATTTTTCCACCCTGCTTGCGATCCGTATTTACGCACTATGTCCCAATTGAGTGAAACTGAGACGTGAGATATTCGTGTAATTGACTGAATTGAAAATTGAGCTTTACATACCGGCCCAATCTAGAAAACTATTCGCTCTTCTGAAAAATTCTTTTGTATAAAGCGACCACGAGAAATTCACCAAAATTATTTTTAGCCATCATTTTTTGCTACTAGGACGTGCAATTTCAAAAAAATGAGAAACTGCAATTTCTTCGAAAAATTTAAAAGGAAAGGTAGTTCTGGAATAAGTCCCCGGACTCCGGATTGCTTCAACCAATTTTAAAAAAGTTGTCTCTCTGGAAAGTGAATTTTGTAGGGTAAAGGGTAATGAAAATCTGTAGATATACTTGGGCCGCCGAACAGACGGAGTGATCACCCTGCAAGAACGTACTCTAGGCGGGACTACTATCGCAATTTGGGACGATAGAACCGCAGTGATGCGCTTTCTTTAGACCCAACGAAGTCGCATCACTCCAATTCGGTCGTCATAAATTACTATTGGCTCCGCTAGAGCACGTTCTTGCAGGGTGATCACTCCGTCTGTTCGGCGGCCCAAGTATAGGTATTACTTGTACGTTTATACCTATTGCTTGCTCAATAGAAGAAAGCCCCATTTCAGAAGTCACTACATTATTGTGAACGGAAGTTATGGTCGAAAATTTAGTTTAAGCGTAACCAAGCGCATAGATATAACAAAAGTAAATAGTTTCCTGTGAAGAATTTCTTGTCAAACAAAATGTGACTTTAGGGTCTTCCTAAGAGTAGTTAGGATATGGCAATACAAGACCAAGACGGCGGCCAACGGATTGCGGGGCCTTGCCACAGAGGTTATAGAGGATCAATATCCATGAGCTGTGCAAGAAAAAGAACATACTTTACGATCGCCCTCATGGACGTACATGGGTATGGCCTTGCATTCAAGGCAACAAATTTTTTGAAGGTGGCAACTGACAAGTCTAGTATTAGTAGAAAATTGCTCTCCGCAACCGACGACCAACTAGATGTTTGTTATTATTATTATTTCATATATTTATTAATATGAGCATTATAACTGTGAAAATTGCTCGTGTTCTCGATATTTTCTGATTTTTGACTGTGTGTAGGAAGAGGTAAGTAAATGGATTTGTACCCTAGAAAGCGACACGTTGGATACGACTAAGTAGGTCGGAAAGTTGACAATTGCATGGAAATTTTGACATCTATAACCGTAGACAACCAATCCTTAAAAATAAAGTAAACTGTTTTATGAATAAATTTGTCTTCTTAAGGGTAGTGGGAAAAATAGTGTACATAACTCAATGGAAAGTGTATTTCCTATAAACTCGCGTGATTTCTGCACTCGGCTACGCCACGTGCATAAAATTTCACGCTCTTATGAAATTTGTCACTTTCCATGCTCATTACGTAATATACTATTACATCTGATTCCGAACAAAAAGTCAAATATGACATTTACTGGGTAGTATAATGGAAAATTAAATGTAAAATAAAAATTCAAATAACGTTTAAATGTCATACAGTTTAATTAGTTGGCGTGCTTTTAAAAACATTTTTAACTCTTTGCCCAAATATGGTAGAGTGGAAAATTATGGTTATTATAAGTTATCACGTATCTGTTCTGATCCTCAGAGAGAACGAAAACATGCAACTGTCTTGAAATTTGTTGAACTCTGAATTTCTTCATGTTTAGGACATCTCAATCTCCCAGAGGTGTACCTGTACATCGTGAAAGTGACCAACCTGTATAGTATTCACAACATCTAATTTTGCAGAACTCCTTCTTTTGGAGAATCTTAAAATTTCAAAATTTCGACTGATGATGCATTGAAAAACGAACATACAACAACGTATGAAATGGAGAAGCAACAGATGCTGCTCTTGCACCTTTTTCCTAATTTATATTTAATCGAATAGTTTGTATAAAAAATTAAAATGTAAAGTGACACACAGCCCACTATACCTACAGTTCAAATAATAATAAACTTGGCACTAGTTCCAAGTTAATTAGGGCCAGCCTGTATATTACCGAACTACCTCTAGCTACATATCGCACGTTCTACCTAATCATTCTATCAGGTTAAGTTGTAGGTCCTTATACATATTCATATTTAGACATGATCTAGAGCAAAAGATAGTGGGCAAGCCTGAAACTAATTTGCTTACTCCAAAGATACAAACGATCTTTAAGCTAGTAAGAAGTTAATTTTTCATTTGTCACAAAATAATTACCAGTAATTCCACACACCCGAAATACGATCCGGTTAATATTTTTTGTTGTAGCAAAATCAAATTCCGATTACAATTTAAAGATGGTAATCAACATCCTTCTGGGAGACTTCAGACTTGTAACGTTTTTTTATACCTATTTTTTGCTCGTTAGCTCAATTCATATACGGCCCATATATCTGGTACAAGTTAACATTTGGCGTTTCGGAACTCAATTAAAAGAGAAATTTGAATGAAAGTGAGGTGAACTTAACTTGCCAGGGAAATATAACTAAACAATTTGTCAATCATCACTATATCTATGCATAGCCCATGTAGACTGTGGAGTAATATATTCATTTATGTTTTAACGTGGACATTGTCAAATGACAACGATATGCACATATTAGAAACAGTGGATCCAAAAGATAACCTCATTCCTAAAGTAATAAATAGGATGTAAGTGACTCTTGAGCTAAACTGTTTGTCTGTAATAAAAACTGTCATTAGAAGACCACCGGAAAGTTTAAGCATTGCAACTGGACTCTTTTATTATACATATATGTATAGGTATCATCCGCTTTAGACCTACTGAAAGAAATTAAAAATTTCATTCGTTACACAGACTGGGTCAAAAAAAATCGGGCTAGCATCATTATTTATTATCCGATTTGATCGAACAAAAATTCGGATAAAATGTCTGAATGGATACTATAACCCAGTACACACAGTGGTTGGATTGGGAATTTGCCGTAAATTCACCACGAACTCCTTACACCTACCTAGGTTTACCTCCCCCCCCACGCAAACAGTGACACAGTAATTGAACTCGACACGTAATTCGCTGACAACCTCAGCATTATGAAAATTATAACTATAACCTAGTACATATACGTAGGTAGGTACAAATTTTTTGTGCCAAATTGTTTGACAGGCGATAGTCAACTTTTTTCCTTAAATGGCAATAGGCATACACTTACCAGGGCATTTCAATTCAAGCTTACGTTAGACATACCTCTCTCGGTTAATAAATCAAACTGATCTGAAAATTCGTACAAAAATAATACAATACAATACAAAATACAATAACTAAACTAAACTATTTATGTGCATAAGCAACAATAATGAACCTGAACTGACAGTTATAATAAGTGCAAACAAATTATCGGTCTTCATTAATCACAGTTTTGAATTTAGGGAATACCTTTTTATCAAAAAATTTGGTTTCTACAGGGCGTTTCAGGAGGAATGATACATACTTCAGTATGTTATAGTATCGTTCATTTTGAACAAAAAAGTTCATATGAACAGGTGTCCAATTCCCAATGGTTAGTGAGATACAGCAATTTTAATGTAGAGCACATTATAGAGCAATTATCCAGTAGGCTGCTGTAAAACAATTGTCATTTGACATTTAGCACTATTAGGATCGGCCATGGTGGCCCCATCAATTGGCCAGCTAGGTCTCCGGACTTAGACTCATTGGATTATGGGTAACGGGGAGGGATGAAAAATTATGTTTATAGAGAAAAATAGGAACACGTGATGAATTTATTAATCGCCCGTATTATCGCCAGGAAGAACTGCCAAATTTGGCGGTGCAATTTTTGGGCCATTCCTCTAAGATACATGCATACTTTAGTTTGTATATCAAAAGTTAGTTGTCAGAATTAATGAAGTAATAAATTCGTTTATGCAGTAATGCAACCGTCTGTAACTCAGTAACTATTAATAACTGGACACGTGTTCATATGAACTTTTTTGTTCAAAATGAACATACTGACGTATGTACCATTCCTCCTGAAACACCCAGTATTTCTTTTTTAAAATATATCGCACATTTTAAATCTACTTGTCATACACCACTGACTTCAGAAAAAACAACAGTGCAATAATAAACTAAAACATAAACATTGGCTGTCAAATTATTTTGGCACTAAACATTTTATCCGTTCGCATAATTTGAAACACAGGATGCTAGGAGCATGATGGGACTAAATACTGAGCTGACTGGTCTACTTCTATTTTCGCAGGCTTTAATAGACTGTTAAACTTCAAGCAAAGCAAGCAGTGGTCGTGACTAAGTGCCAAAATGCGCAGCGAGTATTTGTTCGAATCAAGCGGATCATTTTTCTCTTTTGTTCTGAAGTTTATTGTAATTTACAGAATTTTGCATTCGATGTGTTGTGTCCGGTGTCCCGTCAGGAAAGGTATTGTTTAAAGAAAATACGCGATTACTAATGAAAACCAGGGAATAATAGCACGCTAAAACGTTGGATATTTCTGCATTATGAAAACTTATACTTGGAATATAAATAAACGCCATGCTCCTAGCGTCCTGTGTTTCAGAATATGCTATCCGTTCAGATGTTTTATTTGCTTTTTTGGTCGTTATAGTCGGATAATAAATAACGGTGCTAAGGCTTGCTCCATATTTTGACACACCATGTAGGTACCTATGTTCGATATTTAAATAATAAATTGGCAGCTCAACACCAGAGTTCTGGTTAAGCATTGAAAATGCGCATAAGAATCTGCAATAACATTTCCAGAAAGTAACCAAAAGGTATTATTTAAAGTGTAAACATGGTACCTAGTCTAGTAGTTGGAGCACTAGACTATACACACAACAACTACGGGTTCCATTCCCAGAGTCCGCAGTTGCTATATGGACGGTTTTTCCGAAATGACTCGTAATGCTTGCCACATTACTCTCTGAAATAGACGTGTATTTCAATATGACGAAGCCGTACACTATCGTAAGGTGTTATAAAATTAGAATTATTATTATTATTATCATTACTAAACCACTATAGAGCTCAAAATTAATCACTCTTTTCCCAAGGAAGTCTAAGAAAAGCAAACATCGCGTCCTTATATACTTTTAGTTTAATGCCCCAAGGCAGCAGAGCAAAAAATTTTTGACAATACATAATTGATAATTTAAATTATTTTGTCTTTAATGGACAGCCACATTATTTCGTGTAGTTCATAATTAGCTGAGTCAATGACTCTAAAAATTGGCAAATAACCAATTGATGAGTTTCCAAAGATAAAATGACGACAGACCTGTTAAGTTAAACTGCAATAAATACAACCAGCGTACAGAGAACTACAGTAAAAAATTTTGTATGTATTATGAAATTGAAATTTGCAAATCGTGGTATATGAGCCATTTCGACAACAATTTATTTATTGTGGATGTTAATCCACATAAAATTTAGGCCGTGAATAGCGTTAGAAAAGTCGGCGATAAAACGTCCGACTTATACCCGTTACCCGCTCTTTTTCTTTATTGTCTTCCAATATTATGTTTCTCTATTCGCTAACTCTTTCTAATACCTTCATATTTCTAACCTTATTTATTCACGGTTCCTTCATCATAAGTCTGTAACATCACATTTCAAATAATTCTAATGTCTTCCTATTCGCTTCTCTCATCGTCCACATCTCACATCCTTATAATGATATGTCACATACGTACGTTTTTAAGAGCATCTTCCGAGTTTCCACGTTATGTTCCTGTAAACAAAAAATTGAAATTAAAAAATTTGTAGAAAAGTCAACTTAACGGACTTACAGAAACCGAATTTTGAATTTCGCAATTTCAATTTTCACATTTTTTATTACACTAAAATTTAAAACAAAAATCAATCAATCGATTTGTCTGTGTATAAACGGTCATCAGATTAGTATTAACTTCTGCCTTAGATTCTCAAATGCGAATATCCCCTTAATTCCAGGAGCTATTGAGCTGAAAATTTGTAATTTAACGGTAGCAACTGGCAACGCGTATTCCTATCTCACTTCCTTCCCAGGGGGAAACCGCAGGAGTAATTTGGTGTACGACATACAACCCTGAGTAATAGAGAGTAATATTACGTAATACTGAGCAAAGTGAGTAATATTTGAGTAACTGTGAATAATTGTGAGTAGGTACCTAATAACCGAGTAATAGCGTGTAATACATGGGTAATGTTTCCGAATATGACGAGTATTGTGTGTAATTATGACTGCGCGCGCATGTGAAAATCTTGAAGGTCAAATTTCGTATTGCGCAACAAATTTTTCAATTCTCTTCTGATTTCACATCACGTGTTGTGCTCTGTGTACTCGGCTGTGAAGTAAGAAGTGATACATGTTTCAAGGTAAGTTAATATTATAGGTAGTTATTTATAAAAGTCCAGTAGGTACTTCTAACTCCTCATTCTGTAAGTTCTTTAGCGCCCATGGGAGCGAAAAGGAACTCGAAAAATCGAAAAGATCTTTTTGCACCGCTAAAACTGCGTCGATGGGGACCCTCACAATTTTTCAAAATTCGTTAAAATACCCCGTAGTTAAGCGATAACAAAATCGGCATACCCCAGACACCCGAATGTATATCCCAGTAATCCCAGACATCTGCCGGCGGGATCGGGCCGAAAACGCGGAATTTCGTCTGTCGAGAGGTTCTACATATCTAAGTCGGGTTTCGTCGCTGCGGAGTCCAGGACGGCTGAGATAAGGTGCCCTCAAAATAAGGATAGTTTTTTAAACCGGCCGAACCGTAGCAGGCAGGGTAGTTTCGAAATCGGACTGAAAATATCCGAAAAACAACCCCTTAGCATCACAGTTGCTAAGAGAAATATTTTTTCCCCGAAACCTTGCAAAATTTTAGTGCTAAAAACATCGAAAATGAAGGAAGTAACTTGTCCCTAGGGGTGGAAGAGGGAAAATCGCGCGGGGTACGGTTTGAAAGAGAAAAATCCACAAAGTGTTGAGTCGGATGGAGATTTGGATAAGTCAACGTAGGGTAGAAAAGTCATTTGAAAATGAGCAACAAAGCTCCGAGCGATCGCGAAATTTTTCAAGTTCAGAGAACCATCAGTCACAATTTCACCCAAATTGCACATTTTCTTACGCTCGTGGTGACTTTCTCTGACCGGCCCAACGTCCTCGCTTTCTTGAAGTTTACGGACCCCTTCGTGATCACATTTCGACATGCAGATCACCGCTACCTCGTGCATCCACCCCGCGACGAGCGAAAATGTCGGGGTAGATTTCGCGATTTTACGGAAAAATTTTAAATTTCGCGCTTTTCAATTAAAGTTTTAAGGTGTCGAACGTGAGTGTGGGGTGGAAATTTTTTCATCAGTAAACGGCGCATTACTTTCATTTTACACCCGTCTATTTAGATTTGCCAGGAAAGGTTACACGAGGGTTGCAGGACGCCCTTAAAAAGTACGTGTTTTCGGAAATCTTACATTTTCTTACGGCCGTCTTTCTAACCTGCGGAAGGCTCCGCGTGTCTCGTGGTAAGAATAAGGTTCTTCGAAGCTCGCTCTTTCGTCAAAAAATTGAAATCGGTCAAAATTTGAGAAAGTTATTACCCAACGAAAAACGGGAGTGGCTCATTTTCGTCTCGGAAGCGGCTGCAGGAAAATTACATGTTCAAGTATAAACTAGAAATTATATTTTTCATTTTAAATTTTTGTATAGGTTTAGTTTTTTCTGTGTTACCATACATGTATTCTAGTGATTGTTTAATTTTTACTTTAATTTTAGTTTTCTATTTTATTTTTAACACGTTTGTCGGTTTTATATAAATTATATATTTTTTCTGTTATTTAGAGTTAAGTATTCTGCTAATTATATCCCTTTCAATATCTATGTTTATGATCCACATCTTCCTTACCTTATTTTCGATTACTTAATTACTTACTCGAAAAAATTAAAAAGTGACAAACCATACAAAAGCTAATTTTAAAAAATGAGCAGATGATCAGTAAAAATTAGCAATAAAAAATGATCTTGGTAATAAAAAAATGTGGTTTGAGCATCAGATTGGCGGCATAACGAGACGGGGGCGAGATATACAAAGTCCTTCTCCTCTCATCGGTCTTTTTATTCTAAGTATTTTGGGGGGTTCCGTAAATAATTTTACCTTTTACCTTTTTCGTAACTTTTTATAATATCTCCCCATTTTAAACCTTATCTGTCACGGTATTTTCGTCATGCGTCTGTAACAAAATATGTAGGTAAATCAAATAATTATTTGACTATAGACGGTTGTCATCTGCCACTTATTATATGACTACATATCTACTTATAATCATTTATTATTTGACTATATAGTTAGACAATATCTGACAATTGTCATTTTACATCCAACCAGTCAATTTGAAAAAGAAAACTTGTGTGGCCCCACAACGATTTCATAAATAAAAAAAATCACCATGCATTTTTTAATCGGCAGTATTCTCCATGTTGGGTAGCTACTACACTACTACAGGTGGCCCAGGTAATTTAAAATTGGGTAAACCATAAAATTCATTTTTGTCAAAATAACAATCATAAAAAATGAATTCTAGAAAAACCCAGAAGTGCTGGTTGAGGATTTGTAATTTCGAGGGTAAATTTACACACAGAGGTCGCAAAAATAAACTGCCCCAGGGTCGCTCGCTCTCGATAGCCCTGATTGCAGGCAGTTATTAATTAGATTAGTGACTATTTATGTTCTTTGTATAATTCAGTATCTGAAACAAAAGAACATTCAAAGTACAGAATAAAGAAGATAGACGGTAAGAAGAGCACTAATCAAAAAATAAAAGTCGTGCAAAATATCCGGCATAAATCAAAGGTCACCGTGATTCAGAAGATACAGAGATAACACTTAAAATATTATTACAAGAGCAGTTCAAATATTGCAGTGATAAAATTATTTCAGATAGGAAAAATGTTAATTGTGTACTCAGCTCTCAGCTAGGTACCGTACTGTTTGGAATGTCAGACGTTAGCATACGAATAGAGCGAAAATAGCAAATTTCACGCTTCCTTGCATTTTTCAAAAGTGGGAATAAAAGTAACTGGATATTTCACGCTTAAATGAAAACCCCTACATAAAAGTTGATATCAAATTCCTTCTGAGATGTTGAAGCAGTAACTTGATTTATAATTTCAATTTTAAGATATCAACAATACGAATTGTAGAATAAAATGAAAATTTCGGCCATTTTCAATTTTTCCCAATTTTCTCAAAAACTAAAGCAGTTACCGACTTTCTCTTCATATACTGTTAAATTACATATACTTATGATAATAAGAATTTTTTTCACTACAACGAACTTGTAATTGCTATACGGTATAAGAGTTCGCTATAATACCAAACATGGTAAGCGAGGCACACGGTAAAGCACAACTTTTCTCTCATTTAACCGACTCTGAATAGCCTTTCCATTAAAGAGATACCTACCAATCCATACCAGGATTTGTGATCAAGCTGTATACCGAGTGACAAACTTCCATGTGTACACGAGGAAATAACTTGGGTGATTACGTTTCTGGGAATTCCTGCTCTCCATATATAGTTACAATGGTAATGATAGCATCGAAAAAGTATTTCTTTCTGCGTATGAGGATATCAAAAACTCTTTATTAAAGCGTTGAAAGCAAAAATTACCTTAATAATTTTCAAACTGAAACACAGAAACACAGAAATTTATCAGATTATTTTTTTCATCGTCAAATTGACCAATAGGAACATTTCATTTTGGTCTAGAAGCGTGTATTATTTCGGAAATTTCACACTTCGCTTTTTTAGCCAATCAGAAGTTTGTTTTTGGTTTCGTTACCACGGCAACGCAAAAAATTTCCGTAAATTTTCGTCCTCCACGGTCGG
Organism: Xestobium rufovillosum; assembly: GCA_963966045.1. Taxonomy (NCBI): domain Eukaryota; kingdom Metazoa; phylum Arthropoda; class Insecta; order Coleoptera; family Ptinidae; genus Xestobium; species Xestobium rufovillosum. Next base: position 15,428,186 of record OZ014498.1, read on the forward strand.
TGCCCTGAACGAAATCAATAAGCGGAAATTTTTCTGTCAAATAATGACGTGGGATTTAAAAACTGAAGTTTCATTTTTAATGCTGAACTTCTTCTCTGATACTTTCTTGTTTATCTTTTCCAAAACGAGACATGGTAAAAACCACAAACTAACACTTTAATTATTTAGGGTATTCTTTACTGCTAAAAATGCTCTATAATAGACGATTGCACGTCAACTGACAGCACTTTTCATTGACATATGCGGGCTTCTTTACAATTTTAGTTCCATATTGTGTTTTCGATGACAAACATGTCAGACTAATGCCATTAGTTTTTTATTTTAGTTAGGTGTGAAATTTCCTTCCCGAATCCCCCACGTGCTTGAATTAATAAAACCGAAAATTTTTTCTCGGTCTCGAATGTTCTTAGAAAATTATCCTTCGTCTTCGACTCGGGATAATTTTCATAACATTCGAGACCTCGAAAAAATTTTCGAAAATAATTCAAGCACTAGGTAGATTACATTCGGTAATTTTTTCGATAATTTTGCTTGTTGATAAGTTGCCATAGTTGGGAATTTGTAGGTGCATTTATAATATATAATCTAGTTACTTTAGTACCTGCCAAACGTCAAATATTCCCAACACATTTCTTTGCATGTGAATTAATTGAAATAAAATTTCGTTTTGAACTTCCTTGCTTCGATTCAAAAAATAATCTTGTTAAATACAATTCGTGGTCTGGAATTTTTAGGTAATTTTATTCAAGCTGTTGGTTTTACTAACCACTCGTGTAAATTTGACAGAAGATCACTCGCGCTACTCGTGATCTTTTAACTGTCAAATTTACATTCGTGGCTACCAAGCAACGCAACAGCTTTCGTAAAATTTCCGACAATTCCAGACCACTGGAATTATCCATGTTTACTTAATCTATTCTAATAAAGGACGTCTTTGATTCTTATGGATTTTCTATTCCGTCTGAACTGTTAACATTTATCGGAAATTTAAAATTTGGGTTTCAAAATGAACAAAAATATTTATTCAGCTGAAGAAAAGTTTTTCATTTTGAAACACAAATTTTAAATTGTCGATGAATGTTGACAGTTCAGGTTCAAACGAATTAGAAAATCCTTAAGAATCCAAAACGTCTTTGATTAGAATAAATAAAGTAGTCATAGATAATCTCATAAATTTCTTATTAATGTAATTTTTGCTTTTAATGCTTTAATAAATTGGAAAGTTGTAGAGTTTTTGAGATCCTCTTACGCAGAAAAAAATAATCTTCGATTGCTACCTTTACCACCACTGTAACTACACATGGGGAGCAGGAATCCCCAAAAATGTAATTGCCCATGTTATTTCCCCATGTACACATGGAAGTTTGTCACTCGGTATAGGAATTCGTAGGTAATTTTTGAGCGTGGAAACAGTTTTGTGTGGTTCACTTTGTCTTACTCTTTAGAAGAAATAGTGAGTTTTACCTATTAATAGGTGAAAACCTTCTTCTTTGGCGAGTTGATTAAAATCTTTTTCACATAATTGTTGATATACCAGGCGAGTCACTAAAGCGAAATGTTTTGATATCTTCTAAATAATTTATTACATACTAAAAAACTGCCAAATCAGCTAAAATTATTTAAAGTTATAGCTGCCCCATATTTGTTGTACGCAAGTCAACCTCTTTTAGTCCTAGCGGTTGACAAAAAACCCGCAAATTGTGTTAAAAGCATGAAATTTGGTGGGCAGCTTAAATAGGTCAAATTAAGAGATTTTGGCCGAAGTACCCTAAAAAATACCCCTAAGGAGCAGCTCAGGGGCGGAATATATTCCAAGGGGCTTGAATTTCAACAATAATTAAATAATAACCAACGTGGGCAAGTAATATGTCATTTTATATTAATTTGATATCGCTGAAGTCAATTTAAACCATATTTTTTTATAATTATAAAATTTTAATTCACAATTTTGTTAAATTCGCTAATATTAAAAAAAATTTAAAATATATAACATTTTTATTTAAATTTCAATCTCTTAACCTGTTCTAATGATATTTTTTGGTATCCCCAAAAATTTCAAAATGGTTGCCATTTTTGAAAGTAAAATTTATTTACAGTACCTATACCCTATTGGATATGGTTGGACGAACTGAGGGTATTATAGACATTTTATTTTTTGTTTTTCTTTTTATTTAACATGTCAACAATTTGTTTTTTAAGATAACTATGTACATACAGGGTGTGTCACGACGAGTTCCTATTAGACGTTTGTGGAGAAGCACTCACAATATGTATGTAATATCACGTTTTCAAATATTCTCTATTCAATGAAAGTAATGGCAACTTAATCCAACTTCCGCTTATACTGGAAGTGGCACCTAACTTTCTTGTTTTAAATAGAACTACATACTTAATTTTTTTACACTTTCGGGTTCTCCATAAAATTTTAGATGGACTTTATGTGACATAAATAACCTCTAAATGTCAAAATTTCCAAGATATACGCGAGTTTTAAAATTTTTTTTACAGTTGCAGGGTACTCTTTGGCGTCAGCGGCAAAAGAAATAAATTCAAATTGAAACAATTGCCGGCGGTAGCATTAATGACAAAGGTCTAAATTAAAGTTCAGTGTACTCAAAGTTTGAAAATACTGCGCGCAGTGATTAGGATGCGACATTAAACTGAGAAATCAAAATATTGCCAGAATTCAACGAAATTAAATGGAACGCCCCCTTTTTATGCAATTTCTGGATTTATATCAACTCCTACTAAAATTTTCCGTAGAATAAAATACTCGTAGGTGGCGTTCCACCAAAAGAGAAACATAAAATAAAATGTCTATAATACCTTCAGTTCGTCTATCCATATCCAACAAGGTATACTGAAAATAAATTTTACTTTCAAAAATGGCAACCATTTCGACATTTTTGGGGATACCAAAATATATCATTAGAACAGGTTAAGAGATTGCAATTTAAATAAAAATGTTGTATATTTTACAATTTTTTTAATATTAGCGAATTTAACAAAATTTTTAATTAAAATTGGAAATTTGGCCGCCATTTTGAAAATCTTATAGTTATAAATAAAATATGGTTTAAATTGACTTCAGCGATATCAAATCAATATAAAGTGACATATTACTTGCAGACATTGGTTATTATTTAATTATTTTTGAAATTCAAGCCCCTTGGAATATTTTCCGTCCCTGAGCTGCTCCTTAGGGGTATTCTTTATGGTACTTCGGGCAAAATCTCTTAATTTGACCTATTTAAGCTGCCCACCAAGTTTCATGCTTTTAACACAATTTGCAGCCTTTTGGCCAGAATTGTAATTAACCGCTAAGACTATTTATTTTTTAAATGGAACTCTCTGTATACGTTTGCACTTTGGAATTCCTTGAGTGATTTTACTATAAGATTCCGTGATATGTTTTGCCTAAAATGCATATTTCTGTTGTTACTGACATTCCTTGACGATTTTGGCAAATCTAGGTGAATTTTGCATACCAGGATGTCCATGGTTTCATGGTTCACCGACGTACATTTTGTATAAGGGTGGTATTCCTTAAGGCGTAGGAAGCACCCATTTTTTTCAATGTCTCTCATTACATGTTGTACAAATAAAATATAATATGTAATAATTTTATTCGTATTATAGGCTATATGTATTTTCTTTTTCAAATTAACAAATACATTTAATACTGATTTATAGGCCTTGTCTTTGAGTTAAAACATCATTAGTTATATCAATTTAATCTAAATCTAAATGTGTAAAATTCCAATATGGCTGCCAAAAGAAAAAATGAACCTGAGGAACGAAAGATTTTACGCAAAATTTGACAGCACCAACTAGAAGCACATAAAAAAGAGTGCCAACAAGTGCTTTAACGTTTTTTTATCCGACATCACGTGGGTATCGCATTTAGAGGTTAAAAGAGAATTTGGGGGTTTTCGGTTTTTTCAAGATATCTCGAAAACCATTAGTGACATTTCAAATTTCAGCATGCATTATTACTAAGCATTCCCAAAGACAAATCTTTTACCATTAAATCAAATCTCTATCTCTGATAATAAAAAAGTTACCCGTGTTATTCTGGACGGGGCATGGTTGCGCGGACGGGGTATGGTTGCGCTCACCGCTATATCTTTAATCCTCTCATTAAGTAATACGCAAAAGAGTAGGGGCATCATCGTTCCCCTCACGGTCAGTTTTTACTTGAAATGTTCACATCTTTTGCCGGGCAGATACGACTGAGACTTACAACGCTCCGCTTGACCTTAACCTGAGAGATTTTTGAACAAGAAAATTTGCACTTGATGACTAATAAACGTATTCTGATTTTTGAATTAAGAAATGTGCACTTAATAACTACTAATTGTATTGATATATTTGAATTGCTTAATTACCACATTAAGCAGGTAAGAAATGATGAGCGCAACCATGCCCCAACATTTTAGGGGTTGTGAGGGGAACCATGCCATAATTAAAGGGGATTATCCGACCGTGAGGGGAACTATGCCATACCGGTTTGCGCTCACCGCCATATCTTTAATCCCCTCATAAAGTAATCCGTAAAAGGGTCGGGGCATCGTTCCCCTTGCGGTCAGTCTCATCTCGTGCCGGGCAGATACGACTGAGACTTACAACGCTCCGCTCGCTTCGCTTCGTACCTTGAACTTCATTGGTTCCCGAATTTATAAAGTTACACAACGCAGTAAAGCTTTATCTCTCCAAGAGAGATACTCCTTCTAGTGGTTAGAAAACGGTGCTCCAATGCATGGAGTAGCCGCTGCTCATGGTTCTCACATTTTTTCCTAACTGAATAAGTATATAAATATTAGGTACATACTATTAGATAAATAAATAGAAATAAATAATAAAAGAAAATCATTCACAAAATTAGAAGTTCGCTTTATTTCTGGTCCAACAACAACTGGAAAAAATAATTTCTAGGGAGCAATAATTCTGCAGAGTAGATGGAATCAATAAACACTTTTCACTCTGCACATTTGATGTAGTACAGTGCAGATCAAAGACCGCAGTACCGTCTTAAAATTGAAAGCTCTGCATTCTGCACTCTTCAGTCTGCACTTTTCCAAATCTAAAGAAATTCTGCATCAACGGTTTGCAATTTTTTACATGAAACAAAAATAAGATGAAGCGTTCAAAATCGCAGAGTGAAGAGTTGCAGACTACTTTCATGAAGTAACGCCGGGTTGGCCGGCACCAGCACCAATGTCCTCTCTGGTTACAGAAGCACATTATTGTCATCTTTGTGCTTTGTTCATTTCATAGAAGGCCAATGTCTCATCTATGTTTTTAGCGTGTAGTTTCCTCATTATCAGATTCATTTAAAACCTGCGGCGCATGTTCACATGTTTGCATATTGCAGTAACCGAAGCCTTAAGGAGTTAGATACATGGTGCTTCTGACTGAAACAAGTCCATTCTTGCTGTTTTTGAAATAGTGATACCGAAGCGAATCTAATGTTGCATTTTTTGTTTCATCACCCCGCATAATGCGACCAGAGACAATTGCCAGAGACCGCTGCAGATAGTAAACTGTTAGAGTTACAAAAAAAGTTGTAGGGAATTGTCTATAATGTTAATAATAACTATGTTGGTTGTAGGATCAACTTGAAAAGATATATTGCGAGAAAACCTTATTTTCCCAGGTATTTCTTTTCAAGATGGCCGCGTGACCGGCGGTGTACCAAGATCGAAAATTCAGGCAATTGGGTACTTGCATAAATTTAAACTGGCACTTTTTTATCATATTTTGCAAATATGTGTTAAGTTTATCGTCACCGTATAAAATGAGACTATTTTGTGTAGTAATAAGAATATAATTTCATTTTTAGTTTCAAATCGCGTAGCACGCGCTGGTGGGCCATTTGGCCTTGAGCAGTCGTATTGACGTCACATAATCTAGCTGTCGTCACAGCCTGACGTGCTACTTTTGCCTATTGCCAACATTTCGCGTCTGTTGTCCCTACTTGCTTAACTGTATCACTTATTATCAGCGCTTCAATTGGATGTTATTACTTTACAGAGCAGTATCAATATTTTATTAATGCAAAGTTAAACACTGGAAATAAGTTAAGAAGAAGAATAAACTAATTATTAGTGTATTTCAGGATCATTTAGTATATTTCAATTTTTCACCGTGGCTGCTCTGAGCCCTGTCATACAGTGACAGTTATAGGTTAACCAAACACAGAATTTTCGTTTCACTCATTTGTGTCCATGTTGTTGTTATTTCACAACTAGTACGAATATCACAAATCCATCTGTAAAATATCCGCAGAAGTTTCTTGCAAGCAGAATCCCATAATCAATCTTAAAATAGCCGCGTTCACAATAGGTAGTAGAGTTTAGAGGTTAGAAGTTGTTTTGTTGTACCTATTCCTAGTTGGGAATTATAAAATATAATGGATTTTTAACAACAAATTACTACTGAGCTTCACCATAGTTCCATTCTCCCAGCAAACACCATTAACGTGCACACCAAACAATTTCAAGACTTACGAGACAGCTGTCAACTAAACCGGAAGCGGCCATTTCGATTTAGGAATGCATAGGTGCGTCATACTGACGTCACCGTATAGTTTCAACAATTCACACATGGCGCCATGAGCATATTTAGCGGGAAATATTTTTTCCCCAATAATTTGAACTCTACAGGGCTCAGAGAAAAATTGCTTTGGGAATGTATTTCTGACCTTTCGAAGATTATAATTTCGCAGAATCCCAAATTTATGCAAGTAGGTACCAAATTATACTTAGAACTTCAAACTACACGACTCACCCAAAAGCAAAACCTCACGGATTTAATGTGAGCAAATCTTGTTCTTTGGTTTTTATTGACTGGATTAATTCTGAAATTTCGAAAACAGAATTCCCTAATTTGAGAATTGCAATTTAGTTTAGAAAATTTATTGTTAGGGTGCATTTCATTTGGGTAGGTACATTACAAGTTGTTACTGACATTGTATACTGTGTAGCAAATATACGATGCTCTTCTTGCATTTTTACCTTTGTAAATGCATATTTGAAAACTATTAATTCAGTTCAATGATACTCTCGTACCTAGGTAGAAAGTTCCATTCAGTCATGAAACGACCTTAAATCAGGTATCCACAATAATTACGCGTGTATATTAAAACATATTACAAGAGTGCGCTGGTACATTTCAACCTTGTGAAAGTTTTAATAGCATTACTACGGATACCTACATTTTTTGCACGTGCTAGTGAATTATGCAACGGACCAATAATAATCGCCTCGATAATAGATCACTTGCTTTACTTACAGGTCACTTTATCGTGCGTACATTTGGTGCTCGATGACAAAACAATCCTACGAATTTTAATTTCGTCACTTATAAATATGTAACGTTACTATATAAAACCACCAGTCAATATGCCAAATTGCAAAAATATGTTTCTCCAGAAAAAAATATCAAAAGTGTCATATATAATACAAGATTCTAGGAGCTGTAAAAGAAAAACCTGGAGGCTGCAAACCAGGCAACAGGCAAATGAAAATAAGAGAGAAAATAATATGACGTCATTAAGTCTGCCAATATCAGGACATTCAAATACCATTGGCGGTCAGCTGGTCACTGTCTACTAAATGCAGACACCCCAACAAAAATTGGTCTCTGTGAAGCATCCATGAGGAATTCTTTTCCCTAATGGAACAATCTCTAGAAGGATGATGCTACTCTCTGAATCCGAAGACGAGCTCCAGAGGCTGTATACATTTCAAATGCAAAGTGAATGTAGATAATTACTTCGTCGAACAAATTGTCTAAGAAACGCCGTAAGAAATAACACATAGCAGCGTTCCTAACAGAAGGGTGCAATACCGGAATACATTAATTTTCTAAGGTTGAATGAAAATTCTGATAACTCAAAAACAAAATCACGCTGAAATTGATTAGGTTCTCTAAAGCTGCTATAATATACAGACTGTTCCATTTACAACCAAAGTTATGTTTGTGCAGAAGAAATTGAAAATGTATTTTGTACACTTGAAAATAATTCTAAAATGTTGGGGGCGGTGATATTTCAGGTCATATAGGGCGCATGAAAGTGTTACTAAACTAAAATGCAAGTCGGAAGAGAGAACTTACGAAAGCGTAGAACGGCCACAATAATAAAAATTATACAGGGTGGTCCAATAGTACGAGGATACAAAATGATAGTGTTCGTTATTGCCCAGGGTTGTTACCACGCAGAGAACATTCCAGTGTTATCCTGCCCCAAACATTATTAATATAACAACTTGGGTAAAGAAATTAGGTACTAGTCTCTATAGTATAGTCTATACCTATAGAATCGAAGTTGTAAGTTTGTAATTTTGTAATTTTCTTGTGTTTTTTTGTTGTTGCTCTGTTTCGTTGCTCTTTTTCTGAGAAAATTAACATAGGAAAATATTTTTTGTATAAATCTTGTTCCTCGGTGAAATAATCCATGAAGTCGATCCTGCCAACCAATTTAAAATACAGTTATCGAGCACTTGACGGGGGTGGGCCATTTCTTAGAAGGATTTACAAACAAGCACAATTACCGTTTTATTATAGGTTCACAGTTCCTTGAAATGCGGTGACTTTCTACGGACCCTGGGAGATTTGTTATTTTTAGTTTACCGCTTTACCGACAAAAGTTTTATTTAAATGTATAGAGAAACTTAGAAAAGAACTTGCAGATATTTTGCAAAAAAATATTAATGTGATTTCGTCAATAATTAATTTTGCAGGCTTTGTTTCTGTTTTAATGTGAGGCATGGGTATACCGTGTGACAAACTTCCATGTGTACATGGGGAAATAACATGGACAATTACATTTTTGGGGATTCCTGCTCCCCATGTGTATAGTTACAGTGGCGGTAAAGGTATAGCAATCGAAAGATTATTTTTTTCTGCGTATGAGGATATCAAAAACTCTACAACTTTCCAATTTATTAAAGCATTAAAAGCAAAAATTACAATAATAATTTTCTAACTAAAACACAGAAATTTATCAGATTATCCATGACAACTTAATTTATTCTAATCACGGACGTCTTTGATTTTTATGGATTTTCTAAACTATCAACATTTAAAAATCGGTATGGAGAACCATACATGACTTCCATGTTCATTGTATATAACAAAAGAACACTTAAAACAATTATCTAAGTGTCGAGGATTATAAACGGATAAAATTATTCCTTCCCCAATTCAATAATAACCTTGATAATATGGAGCAATTCAGAAGACTCATCAATTATCTATTTATTATCGGCAATTTTACGAAAAATTGGTTTAGTAATCACGAGAATCTATGAAATTGACGCTATCGTAGGTTACTGCCAACTGTCTACAATAATTATAAACCCTAGAGTATAAACTATATCGACATATCTTAAAGAAGAAACATTTTTGCAAAATTTCTTAAAATACGAAAATACTTAAGTAAATAAATTTTATTTGCTCTGATCAAATAACATCTTCATTACATGTGCGTCCTGCTTTTCCTGCAGCCTAAGAATGTTCATTATTCAAAGGTAAATCAGAAAATTTCGGTTACAGCATCAAGGTTGCTATGCCACAGAAGTGTCAAATTTATATCTTACTTGTCCCAGAAATTCAAGAGAGCGTATTAGTATAATACCTATATGTTTCTATGACAACGTTTATAACTCGCTCGTTGGATAAGTTACTGCAATGGTTAATAACTTAACAAATAACTTAATAAATAATTGAGTTAGGGAAAAAATGGCAGTAATAAAATTTTTTGGCCTTAAAATACGCAACATTTTTTATTCAAACTTTTTTTTAATATCTCTTATAGTTTGGCCACAATATTTTTTTGAAGAATTAAAATGTTAATAACAAATGAACGCCTAGTTTAATTATTAGCAAAATCAATAGGTCTGGAGTCCTCGTCGAGGCGCACTTTTCAAAAAAAATCGGTTAGTTTTTACGGCAGTTATCGAACGCCAAAGAAATCTCCGGACACACACACACACACACACACACACAAACACACGCACAGGCACGAAGCTAAAAATACTTTTTCTCGAAGTTTTGAAGTTAGTACAATACAAATCTGACCATATCTCGGACACGAATTTTTGTCGGTAATACAATACTTCCATTTCCTTAAAAGGAACATGGAAGTAAAATGAACAAAAATATTTATCCAGTTCAAGAAAAGGTTTTCATTGTGAAAATATTTTACGGCGGCAATAGTTTGCGCGTAGTCCGTGCCTTATTTTCTGTAAAATTCAATAACGGTCCTATTCCTTCGGTATAACAACAAATAATTTAGTAAGAAATTTGAAGGCTGGGAATCTTTCATCGAAAGAAGTTAATTTTTACTAATACATAAACTTGTTTTTTTATTTAGATAATTCTCATTCACATTATTATTGTCATTACCTATTGTAGTTGACAATTAATTGATTACTAGTGTGGATGTTTCGTTGGTGAATGCTGGTCCATAGTTTACGGTCAATTGTAGGTGTCGTCTAACCTATTAAAAAGTTTTTGGGAAAATGTTAAAGCAGTAAAATGAAATAATAAAAATTAAATTACTTTAATTTTACTGCAATTATGAAAAATTTAACAAGCGGCAACATATGGTTTTTTTGCTCTAATGAATTTTGTAATCTGGCAATTTAATACTTATTTAGTTCATATCTAGGTAAGGGCAAAAACTTATTAATATACAATGAAATTAAAGTAACATAAAAAAGATAAATAACTACATATAACAAATATTCAAATAAACCCCCATTCTGTATCGGACAGTATCCCAGCCTTTTATAGAAATAATTTCTCACATTCGCAAGTTGCCGATCGTTTATTAAGTTGCATTCCGCAAAAATAGCATTCCATAAAGAATCAATATTTGGGTGACGAGTTTTATAAATCTTATTTTTTAAATGACCCCACAAGAAAAAGCCACACGGTGCCAAATCGGGAGATCTAGCTGGCCAGTTTATAGCACCACCTCGACCAATCCAGCTCTCTGGAAATATTTCATTTAATAATTCCCTCACTTGTGCTCCAAAATGTGCTGGGCATCCGTCATGTTGAAACCAGACCTCCCGATTCGCATGTGCAACTTCTTCTAATGTAGGGCCAATATGGTTAATTAAAAGATCTAAATAAGCTTCTGATTTAAATTTCCCTGTATTTCAAATGGTCCTATAATGCGATTATTAAAAATGCCTGCCTAAATATTGATTTTTTGAGGGTATATTGCGTTGTAGTGGCTAGATTTATTCTGGGATTTTCTTGGGCCCAATGCCTAACGTTTTGTGAATTTGGCTCTTGATTTAAAATGAAGATACACTCATCGGTAAAACAAATTGATGAGAGGAAGCTGCGATCTCGATTAGCCCGTTCTTGCATTTCTTCACAGAAAGTTTGCCTTGATTCTTCGTCAAAAGGAAGTAACTCTTGGTGACATTGGAATTTAAAGGGATGATATTTGTTTTTTTTAATATGTTACGGACAGTTTCTCTTGAAACATTACATTCTAGGGCAATAGACCTTAAACTAGATGTTGGACTAGCAGATATCAGCCCTATTACCATTTCCTCTACCTCAACATTTAGATCTCTTGGAACGACTAAATAAATAAAATGTTTTCACAATGAAAACCTTTTCTTCAACTGAATAAATATTTTTTCCTACGACCCCCTAGGAAAGCGGCACGTTGCATACAGAATAGTAGGCCGGAAACTTGATAATTGCATCGCCCGTGTGCTAAACTCAAAACTGTGATGTAATTTTTGAAAATCGCACAGTTCATGCATATTTTGTAGTAAGCCTTGAGACTTTGACGCTTACTGAATAAATATCCTGTCGCGTCTCTTTGTAAATCTAATAATTTTTTATCAGAAAAATTCTTGAAAGGTGCGGCAGTTGAACATTTTAATGGCTACTCCGTGGAAGACCTAAATATTTTATATAGGTACGAACTGGTCATATCATGAATTGGCGGAGAAGAGAACAAATCAACGTGTCATTCATGAGCCGGTCAGAATTATTATAATATTATGCTCATAGTAAGTTAGTAGGCTACTTGGAAATTTTGACATCGGTTAATATCGACAACAAATCCTTAAATAAAGTTACTGTTTTATGAATAAATTTATCTTCTTAAGGGGTTCGTAGGAAAAATAGTGTACATAACTCGCTGGAAAGTGTATTTCCTATAAACTCGCGTGATTTTCTGCACTCGGCTACGCCTCGTGCATAAAATTTCACGCTCGTATGAAATTTGTCACTTTCTATGCTCGTTACGTAAACTACTATTGTTCATTTTGAAACCCAAATTTTAAATTGTCGATAAATAATGTTGACAGTTCAGACGAATTAGAAATTAGAATCAAGGGAGTCTTTGATTAGAATAAATTAAATTGTCACTTATAATACCACAAGAGCTTCAAAATTATCGGGTATTTCCCGATAGGTTCGTTGCAAACAAATGAAGGAGTCAAGTTTTTCAGGTTAAAAAATCACGAGCGCGAAGCGCGAGTGATTTTTCTTGAAAAACTTGACGACTTTATTTGTTTGCAGGGAACCTTGAGGGAAATGCCAGATAATTTTGAAGCTCGTGTGGTATTCGGGGGATTATTTTTCCGTCCCAAATGTCGGCCAATAGAATTGCACCATGAGATGAAATGAACAGTTAACAAATAAGAATTTCATAATGAATAAAACAACATTTAATTAAGATTCAGGCTAGTGCAATTAAAAATACAATTGTTGTAAACATTGGTGCATGTTTTCTTCAAGTCAGAGTTATCGGTAATGGTCCCAGAAGAGGTAGATGGCATGAGGTTTATGCTGTTGATGGCATTTTCTGCAGTAGGCTCACTCCTTCGCAGTTTCTTGACAATTAATTCGTGGTGTTCCTGGTCGAGTTGGAGATACGGCTTGATGGAGTTACTGTTGGCATGTCCAGTTATTTTGATTATCTGCTGCTCTCCCAGGCCCGATTTCGCTAGATTGGAGACGGCTGTTGCACGACTGGAGTGATTGGTGATTTTTTTGTTACCAAGGTCAAGCCCAGCTTTTTGTGCTGACTCCTTAACCCACTTTGAAATCGTGTTTTGGCCTACTGGGGAATCCTTGTACCACCTAGCGCCTGGAACTTTATTCCAGAATGGATTTTGGGTCAGGAATAGTCTGTCGCTCTTGATATTGGCATCTCTCTTCTCTCTCAATTTCTGGAACAGTCTCACTGGGCACTTGTCAGGGATTTCCCGATTCTCCACCAGCCACTTGCTGTCTGATAATTTTTTATCACCACCTTGTGTGGTCTTGCTGAAAATTGGATTGTATTCAATTCTCCCAGTTGTTTCCCCGTCATTTCGCTGTTCTGCCTTGAAGTGATGTATTGACGCCATGCTGCCCTCACCACCTCTCCAAGCCAATTCCACTGATATTATCATGAATAATTTTTTCTGGAGGCCATCAGGAGTTTCCTCGTCCCAAACAGTGGTCATTGCATCCCAATCTTTTTCCTCCAACGCTGCTGCACTTGCCCTCCGTTTTTCAGGAATAGATTGTAAAGCCTTACGCTTGGCATCACGAGCTCCTCGAGCGGTCTTGAATGCAGCATCCGAAAATGGGTTGATTTTGATGTCGAAATCGTTCAAATACTTTTCTTGAAGTGATTTGGCAGTCTGATTCCACATTGTTTTTATTGTACCTTCCTTATAGTCTTCTCCATCCATTTTCTTCATATTGTAAGCGTAATCTTTCATAATGTTTGCCAATTGCGCTTCACTCGTTTCAGCACTCAATGTGTATTCCCTCTCAGTACAAAAAGTAGTAAATTGGTTCCAAACTGTTTTTTTTGCCTTCTCCGTATTAATGGGAACATTTCCTTTGACTTTTTTATCGATGGTGGACAGAGAACAAACTCCAAATCGACTCATTTTCATGCAAAATCTCCGATTTTCACAATTGAATTCAACCTGTCAGTTTGACGTGTGGTTAATTTGACTGGATTATGTTATGTTTTTTATATATAGCAACTACCAGAGAAAATAATCAAAAAATTATCAGTATAATACCATGTAGGTTGTACCACGTGACGTCGAATGGTGCAATTCTATTGGTCGATATTTGGGTCGGAAAAATAATCATAGGTAATCTGATGAATATCCGTGTTTTAATTTGAAAATTATTAGTGTAATTTTTGCTTTTAATGCTTTAATAAATTGGAAAATTGCAGAGTTTTTGATATCCTCATACGCAGAAAAAAAATAGTCTTTCGATTGATAGCTTTACCACCACTGTAACTACACATGGGGAGCAGGAATCCCCAAAAATGTAATTGCCCATGTTATTTCCCCATGTATACATGGAAGTTTGTCACACGGTATAAGTAGGTACATATATTTATATAATACCTAAAGGTATTTTTATGATCATGTCACGTAAATACTCTTGATGGGTCAAAATGTCAAAGACAGAATTCTTGGATGAATCTAAAAAAATCTGAGAATATAATGATTAACCATCCGATATTACCTATATTCCCGAATATCTTTATATTTCCGGCTGACAGCTGGATATATTTGCGCCAGACAACTCAAACAGCAAGCGCCAGGGTCGACCTCAGTACGTCTGAGTATTAAGAACTTGCAAGTAATTACAAACTAAGCCCAGCATTTTTAACATTTTTATTAATTGTGGAATATAATAATTATTTATGAATCGCAAATTAAATTATTGTTATTATCATGACCACGTTGCAAAATATCCGTTTACTCCGGATTCCAAAACAAAGTATTTTCATATTTAGAAAATTTATTTTATCTGAATATAACGCCCATTGTTATCTTTCCATGGGAAATTGGAAAGTTTTTAACATGGGTTTTTAACAGTTGAAATAACAGCATAAACTGCCAGCTGCAGACATTTTCACCACCGCAATTACAACTGAATGCGGCTCTGTAGTCTGTACTTCACATTGGTGGCACTGTTTTATTGGTGTAAAGTCGTTTAAATCATTCAAATCGTAGGTATAAATATTGAATTTTTGTCATTCTTCTTATTCTAATACATTGGCATACTTGCCATCATAGGTCGCATTTTAGATGATACAATTTTGGAACTAAAATCTGAATGTGGTTACACTTTTTTAGATAAACACTTCTAGATTCCAGTAGCTTTATCTCTGTTTAACTTACGGCGTTTAATACGATAGAGTATAGAGCGCAAAAGATGAACATGCGTTTCGCAAAAGCTTCAGAACTACCTATATTTGCCTCTAGTAACATCATCAGAGATGATGTGAAACAAAAACATTATAAAAAGCGAAATTTTTTATCATCCACCTTTCTTAATAATAATAATAATACATTTATTAACACCACCCAAAAAAATTACAAAAAAGATATACAATATAAACACTGGTGTCAAACGGCAAGCATTCAGGCATCTGCAAATAGTAGCATAGTACTTGCAGAGCCTGATCTTCCATGCGAGCCGGTTCACAAATAAATAGTCACCTATTTATGAAGGGAGAGCGAGAGTCAATGGAAGGAGAAGGCGAGGAGAGAAAAGACAGAAACGAGAGAGAAAGGAGAAAGAAAGACGAGAAGAGGAATATGAACAAGAAGAGAAGATTATAGTCATGCACATCCCACGTATGCAATGCAGCCAAAAATTAAAAATTCAAACCAACTACTGCTGCTCAAAGAATAATTTGAATAATTTACGTCTCACAGCATCACAGGGAAGAGTCAAGTATGAATTGAACTGACTTAAATAAGACACGACATTGTAAGAGTAGGATCTCTTAAATATTTCCTTGCGATGCCGCGGAATCGTAAGCATTAGGGACTTTCGACGAGTGCCAATGCCATGCCCATCAACCCGAAAAACAAGTTTATTGAACAAATAGAGAGGCAAACGGAACTGGACAATCTTGAGAAAGAAGCAGACCATGTGAAGGCGACGTCTGTTTATGAGAGATACGTGAACGTGCTCTAATTCCAAACATTAAGAGAAGACATGAAATCTGAACTTTCTGAATGCGGAATTTATCACGACACGAGAGACAAGGAGCATAGACAATATCACAGAAATTGAAATGAAACAGAACAAGAGAGTCACACAACATCCTCTTGGAGTTCAAGTCAAGATAATGCCTTTGCCCATAATGAGTTTTAACTCGAGGTAAGCCCTCTGTAATATAGAATTAATATGCTGCGTAAAACGTAAACTAGAATCGATAAGCAGTCCCAAACTCTTAATGTATTTCGTAAAGGGTACTACGACATCGTCAATCTTTAAAATCATATTGGTTGCTGAGGTCTTCCTGGACCCTTCATCGCCAAACAAAATAGCGCAAGATTTTTTGGGACTAGTTTTCAACTGATGTTCTTTAGGAACGTTAGACAGCAGCTGAAGATCACAATTTATTAATGAACATGTATTATGAACATCTACAGCTTCAAAAGAATGGTAAAGTTGAGGGTCATCAGCATAAAAATGATAATTACAGTTATGAAAGGATTTATTAAAAGAAGAAGTATAAGTGGTATACAAGATAGGGCGAAGAATAGTACCCTGAGGCACGCCGGATGTGAGGCTACAAGGTAAGAATAAGCAATTGTTGTAAGCGACACACTGACTCCTATCGGACAAGAAGGAGCCAATAAGTTTTGCGGCATCAAGATCCAGACCAATATGGTGCAAAATTGAAAGCAAAATGTCGTGGTTCAACATGTCGAAGGCCTTAGAAAAATCAACTAAGACCAAAACAGTAAGTTTATTATTATCTAAAGCACCAAAAATATTATCTGTAACTTCCGACAGAACACGCAGCTGAATTTCAAGAATCTTCTCAAATACTTTCGAAAGGACAGGAAGAATACTTATAGATCGGAGATCACTAAATTGCAAAGGTGCGGCAACCTTAGGAAGAGGAATCACATGTGCGCGCTTCCAAACTCTCCGAAAATATGAGCTACGTATGCATTCGTTGAAAATATGAGTAAGGAAAGGAATAATGAGCGGACAACACAGAAGAATAAGCGATATGTTGAGTTCTTCTTTGAATTTCAATTTTTTTGGATAAATAAAACC
The DNA here is from genome assembly GCA_963966045.1 of Xestobium rufovillosum. Taxonomy (NCBI): domain Eukaryota; kingdom Metazoa; phylum Arthropoda; class Insecta; order Coleoptera; family Ptinidae; genus Xestobium; species Xestobium rufovillosum. The sequence goes on from OZ014498.1 coordinate 15,445,277, forward strand.
AACAAATCACCGACTTCAAAAAAGGAGGTGGTTCTCAATTCGACTGTAAGTATTTTTTTTATGTGTGTTACCTCAGAACTTTTTCTAGGTGAACCGATTTTGATTATTCTTTTTTTATTTGAAAGATGGTGCTTCTTATGTGGTCTCATATAAATTTGATCAAGTTCTGACCAGTAGATTTTGAGTTATCCTTAATAATGCGTATTTAATTGACTTCGACTTCATTGATGATGTTCTCATTGTATATTGAAGTCGGTTTCCTATTTTGTAGGACAAAAATATTATTTATCATGCTATGGTATGATATCCAACGAACATAGGTACATAGCACATTTTCAATTTGCTACGAATTGTTGGCGAAAATATTTTTGAAATAATTGTTTTGTTCTTAGACAATTTTGAGCAGTGTCCAACTTTGTCCAACAGACAACTTTATTTTGAATACAGCGACATAGCACACATAAACTTGCCTTTGATACTTTTTAAAATTTCAAATTTCTAACACGATAAGCTAGTAGTAGGTATTTAATGACAATTTAATGGAACAACGACAACATTATAAAATCACAGCATACTTGATCATGCGGTATTTTAATTTCTTTAAATTAATGCACATTATTTCAAAAATAAGTTTCATCTATGCAAGATAGCTGCAATCAGAATAAAATTGTCTGTAGAATAAGGTAATATACAGATATGTAGTTCGATTTAAAAAAATCAAGTCATGTCTGAAAATTGACAAATTCAAATTTCATTCGTCTTTCTAACGATAGAATTGAAAATTTAAGAACCAAAACTAAAACTTCTGTATTTAACTTCTGTTTGTAAATGATAAGGATTGGAAATTTAGATGAAACTCCGTGTACTTAAGAGCCCGACACACCAATTTAGTAAGAATCGGGGGGTTCAGGGGTTCGGACCTAGAGCGGACGGAAAAAAACTATCTGGATAAGCAGGGAACTAGTCGACCAAACTAACACTGAGAATGAACTTGTTTCACGCACTGCCTATTTCGGGATCGATTGACAGCTGAGCGACTTTGATCAGTAGTCGAAAGATAGACGAGAGCAGGAGCTACGACTAAAAACTTCGAATGCAAGGGTACCGCTTTTTACTAATAACTTTTTTGTTTTTCGGCCGAAATTGAAAATTTTATGTGTTCTTATAAGCCAGAGGTTCAGTCTACTATTGCTATTAACCAGATTCTGAGATTTTCTTTTCAGGAAAGTTTTATTAGGTTCTATAAGAAGCAGTTTTTCGCCCACATATAATATGCTCCTTCGTTTATTGTTTTCATATTTTTTAACAAATTTCAAAATAGCAATAGTAGATTTGTATTTTAAGAACTGTTTGCAAACAAAAACAACTTAATATCATTTATAGTTTTCGAAATATTTACAAACAGGCGAACGTCTACCGTGCTCGCAAAATTCCTGTGTGTGTTGAGCTTTAGCTGATCTTCATACTTCTGAAAATGCTAACGTTGTCAGCGAACCACGTGTTAAGTTTAATTACTATTACTGTTTTTGTATGTGGAGTAAACTTATGAAAAATTCCTAGCGGATTTACCGAAAAGTTCCCGATCTAACTACTGTGTTCTACTCTATATGACCTTACTTTATTTCTTTAAATAGAACAAACTGCTTTTTAGATTCCCTAGACGATTTCAATATTGAGTAGTTTAAGATACTTTGGGTATAAGTTACCATTTTCTTGAATTATCAGCATTTTTCTGAAGATTTCGACAGATATAGAGAAATCTGAAAATTAAATAAATGCTGGCAGCTCGAAAAATATGCAATTTGGACAAAAATCATCGTAACAACCTCAGATTGAAGTCACATAGAGTATCTAAAAATGTAGGCACTCGATATGTAAAGTAATGTGCTATGTAGATGAACTGGAACAGTCTGTATAAGTAAAAATAAGTTTAAATTATTAGCTCTTTAAAAAAGGATGACATTTTATTAATAATACTTATTTTTTAGTAAGAGAAGTTTGATAAAGATATGAGGAAGAAGTCTTTAACAAGGTGGACATACTGTAGGTAAATGCATTTTGAAAGTAGCCTATTTTAGGAAAAAATGTTCCCATTTTTCCACAGGTATAAGAAACAAACAAGTATGGATTAAAGGAATTAGAATTCTGTTTAAGTAATTTTCTAATCTCGGCAGAAATTCGGCATATGGTCTGGAATCGTTAAGTGCACTTTATTGCATCAATAATGTAGGAACGTCAAAAGGGGGAAGAACTACTGTTGGACAGGAAAAACTTTCCTGGAAATTCTTAATAAAGCTTTATTCTAAAGTGTAAAATTTCAATTATTATTTGTATACCTAACTAATAGTAACACAAATGAAGTGAAACGTAAATAAGAGTAATACATAACTTTATTGGTGCCTAAATATTACATACTTAATAAAAATGCGGAAAGCTACAAAAATAGAAAGTGGTGATATTCAGCCTTTTTGTATATACTTTTATGCACTATATACTTTATTTCATATACCGGGTGCCCATGAATTCGTTGTTTCGTTGGCAGTCCGTCAATGCACTGCTATTTAAGGCAGACTTGAAATTTGGAAAAGGTGCATGCACTACTTTTGGTATAATAAGCATCGCAAAGTCACTTCCGGTATAACCGGAAGTTACTTTCACTTTCTTATTTTAAATAGTACCCTGGATATATTTTAGTGACATTTGATTCTACTATGAATTCGCTTTCTAGTGATGTGTCGTAAGTTAATGATTGGACTAAATATGGCGTCTAGATTACACGTTTTATTATGAAGCAAGTTGGCCGTGCTATACCATGAAAACAATTGAAATCAAAATTCTATCTACATTTCACAGGAAAGTATGTTCTCTTTATTACTTTAAAACAGTATCTCTTGAGTACACCTTATTAAAATACATGCTATCAACGTACAGGTAAAATCACCCTACTTTTTATGCACGTCACAAATTTTTACGATTAAGAGTCGCCTTACGTAAAATGACAAGTCATATAAATTGAATGTGCTAAAAAAGAATAAAGAAATATTTGAATGTCTAAACACAACACTATTTTGTTGCATGATTGCCGCTTAATTTGTTGACGTTTCCCGGTTAACTTGACAGCTATTATTCTGAAAGCGTCAAGTTTCGTTAACTTTTGTTGTTTTTGGTGTTTTAAACCCTTGCTTTCTTTGTTCATCAATTTTTGCGGTAAAAATCTGTTCTTTTGAGAACTAAAATAGTACTCCTAGTTATTTATTATCGGTGTTGTTATTGTTATTGTTGGTATAATGCCCAAGTTCTTAAACAGTCGGTGTAAGGAGCTTGTAGCGTCCCTTATCAACTATTTTGAAAGAGAATTGGAAAATAATGGACCCATATTACCATTGAATTCAATTAGAGAGGTAAATTGAATATTAATATTTTGAAATTGAGTACCATAAACTCTTGCGGCAACAGTGCTGATATGAAGCCGGTGACGTGCATAAAAAGTAAGGTGATTTTCCCTATAGGAATTGTTTTTCTGCAAATTTCTTCAAGTTAAATGGCGCAAAGATCAAGAAAATCAAATGGACAACCCTGTTGTTTTTAGTGTGCTTTAACAAAGCTTCATCATTAGTCGATTAGAAAAATGTGTTGCAAAAGCACTTTAAAGAGATTTAAAGAAATACTTATAATTGACAACGAAATGTGCGCGGTCGCGATATCTATACATCATGGTCAACTTCCTTTATAACAAAATTTGTAATAACGGAGCAATTTTAATGCACATACCTACTACGTTATGATATTTCAAAAGGAACAAATTTCTTGGTGGATTCGAGTGGTATTGCAGATTTAGTCCCATTTCGTGCGTTCCCGTTTCGTGCGTCGATGAAAATTTTCCCGTTTCGTGCGTAATCCCAAACCTTTACCTGGTTTGAGTGCCGTTTCGTGCGCTGACCTGCTGATAATGCAGTAAGCCACTAATTCGAGTTTATCTTACAACACAACGCTGTTAATAACTAGAATTCAATGCGGAAGTGTATGTTGATTTCTCTCCTATTGTTTTCAAATGTTAATGTTTTTGTTTTGGGGGGGAGACTTAAACGCTCCGCTCGCTAAGCTTGCCCACATACCGGAAATTGTGGGCCGTGGAACCACTTTTTTGGCCGTATTCAGTGACGGGCAACTATAAAACAAAGCAGTACGTTTTGTACGCCTTTATTGCAACAGGTGCAACATGTTCAAAGCAAAGTATATCGTTGTGCAACGCACGAACTGGCACTATGTATTTACCCAGTAAATTCTTGACGCTCGAATCGGCACGAAAACAGATAGAAACCCAAAAACGTACGATACGGGAAGATACCGGTATTGCAGTATACAGAGTTCCAAGAAATATGAAAAACCGGAAGTGTATTTGGGATTCTCTTCCAGCCAAAAGTTGTGTGCCTACTTATCAACCATGAACCTTGCCTAAATTTCAAATCTCTGTTAAATAACAAGAATAACGGCGATCTGTTCAACAATTTCACCGGGTGTCTATGTGCCTACCGCTCTTCTACTTAGCATGAGCACGTTGTCGCGGGTGGGGATTGAAACAAATCTAAATAACAAGGAAAAGTTCCATAAATTCTAAGACTTAATTTAGCGTAAACTAATCGACGAAATAAAGAAATGAAATAAAACAAAATACCTGAACATAAATTTTGGAAAAACAATACACACTTTTAAAAATCTAAATACACAGAACAATAATGTACAGGGTGCTTCAGAAGGAAAAGCCAATATTTTGGTAAATGATAGTATCGATAAATCTCTATGAATTTTTATAAGAATACTCCAAAACAGTGACACAGTAATTAAACTGGGTACGTGTTTCGTTGACAACTTCAGCATCCTCAGGAATATGAAGATAATTTTCATATACTTATATGTTAACATAACTATTTTCTTCAAAATTATCTAAGGTAAATATCCTTATAGAGTTGAAAGATCTCTCACGCGGCACCTTGTAGGTATCATATTAGATATTACAAATAATTTCGTCTCGCAGTGGTATATTTCGGTTATGCCGATTGTCCACGAGTTCAGGCAAAATGCAGTTCATGTAAAAATTTACAAATATTCTTTCCACGTTTTTTCCTAAAGTCATGGGCTTTTTTAGACGTCAAGCGACGATTTTTCTCCGAATGATAAGATAAGTTCTATAACTTCGGGTCTTACACATCTAAGAACGTCTTTCTAGTAAAGTTTCTAATATCTATGCTAGTCTAGTGCTAGTAAGCATACGTATGTTAAAATGTGTAGTACAACCGGTTCTGCAGTCATGTTACCCCCTCTCTTAAGACTGTCATACCAACGCACGTGCACCTGCGGAACATCTGAGTCTCAGCCCTGAAACTCGCGAGATACTAGTCCCACTGCCCTCCCGAGGAACTGTTCGTCGCCGAAATAGCATTAGAATCATAAATATTCTAATTCTTATTTTGGATAGAATTCTTGAAAAATGTAGGTAGTAGGCAAGAAGGTACCCACTTATATTTATACACTTGAGTTTTTTAAAAATTGGTGACTGCATCGTCACTTCTTAAAACTGAATAGAAAATGGTCACTAGTCTCCTTACCTCTGATGTTGGTGGTTGTCCTGATTGGTCTTATGAAAGTTACGCTGATTCCATCATAAGTTCTCTTTTGCACCCTTCCATGTTTGTGTTTAACTTTACTACCACTACGTCGCTCGAACTGAGTTCCCAAATGGGTAGTAAGTGACATTCTTTGTTTGCTTAAATTCAAGTTCTTGGTTCTTGGTTTTCTCGTGGGCTGATTAGCTCCCAGTCACTCATCATCCCCAATCCTCTGACGGTCCCTCTGAAAACCCAGGGCCCCTGTAATCGTACGTAGTTTTTCCAGGCAGCCGAAGCTGCTCTACAGTGACACAGAGTTACCTACCTATAGAATACTGAATGAACCTACCTTTACTTCCTTTGTCTACCTCCATCTTCTCGGGCTTCTCACACCTATTCCCACTCAGGATCTTAAAAGGGCCCTGCTAATGTTCTGGAGGCTTTGAATTTTCTCCCAAGAGCTATTACTCATAAGTAGGATATATTGCTGACTTTTCGGGCGCGGTTTCTTATCCACGACCGTCCAGAGGTCTCTGTTCGAAGCCCTGGATTTGTAGTCTCCAGCCGCGTCAGTAATTTTCCTGGTTCCTCTATGAATCTCGAGATCCTGACCATAGCCCTGGTTGGCTTTGGCACGTCTTTGGCATCAACGATGCTAAGTTTCGAGCCCAGCCAAGGTTCACTCTCACCGACCACCGATACTAGACAGTCCTTCGTGTCCTGGTCGGCACAAAAGACCAAGAGAAAGCCCCCTCTAAGGTTAATTCCAGAGAATCTTGGGGCAAGTTCTCCTTCTCCTATTTTGTCCAGAGCTTGTATTAAGGTGGTCTTAATTAGGCTCGCTTGTTCCACACTAAGGACGTTAACTAAATAACCTAGAGGCATTGTGGCCATTCGAATATCTCTCACAGCCGCCGCATATAAAGTGATAGGTTCAATTACCCTACTCTTTTTCTTTGACTAGAATGCCGAACTGGGCATGTGGGCGTACTACAATCGAATCCCTATATGTACTTACCTGTTTGGTTTATGCCCACGAAAACAAACATCAATTTCAAAGTTACATTGATATACATAACCACAATACGAGAAACAAAAGCCACTTTGTAATACCTTACCACAGGGTTAACTGTGCCCAACAGGGAACAAATTATTTATGTATTAAAATGTATAATAAACTTCCACAACATATAAAGGACCTTAATCTGAAGAAATTCAAATCAGTGTTAAAAGACTATCTAGTTGAAAAAGTGTTTTACAGTTTAACTGACTTTTATAACTCGTCTCTGGACGATCTCAAATCTTACAAATCTGATCTACTGTAGATCTAAATTATCACACCTCTGTGTACTTATTTATAAAATCCATCTTTAGATGTTCTGACGTGTCATGTATTTTGATGTTGAATAAATTTGATTTGATTTGATTTGATTTGATTTGAATCGGTTGCGCTTACCTCCCCCTACCTTTGGATGTGGCTCCCCTTTTCCTCCTTGGACAGTACTAGTACCCGGCGTAGGTGTTTTTAATTTGTACCTTCGTCAATGGCTTCCAAGGTTTTCCGGCACTCTCTTGTCACTGAACATGTTTCTTTTGGAAAGCTTCTCATTTTCAAGACCATCTTCCCCAGAGATTCCTTTAGTATTTGGTCCATATAAGTCCTACGAGTAAGGAGGAAGGACGGTCACCATGCACAGAAGTTCCTATGCACATGGAATACATACAACGATGTGCGTCTAGTGCCCCGAGGTCGGGTCCAGTGATGACTGTCCTTCTGTCCAACCACGCAGTCTCTCAGTCTGGACCTCTCCATCTTAGGATTTAGGTTTTTTTATTGAGGCTGTCTTCTCTCGCCCGGGGTGTTTAAGACCAGGTTCCCGCGCCAACATGGCACGGTTTAACTGAGAGTTCAGCTTAGTGGTCGCTCTCCGGTGCCATTTATCCAAGTGCAGGCCCTTTGACCCAACGCGTCGTCTTGGTCTGGGGGAGATGAATCCGCGGCCGCGACTTTTAAAGAGCTACCAATCAGATTTCTATGTCCGATAAGCCGCATGGTCACAACTAACCTTATTCACTCACGCTCATCCCAAAGTCATTCCCTCGGCCATTCCCTATCTGCTACCTCACACCACACGAGCTGTTTTTAATGCTGCACATTCTTTCCAGAGTATCACTGATCTACATAATATACTCTAAATCTAAACTATGCTCTAAAGCCTAAACAGTGTTTCTTAGAAGTGAAGTCTCTATAATACTTTCTTGATGTTTTCGCCGACAATTCGTAGCAAATTGAAAATGCGTCATGCATTTATGTTCGTTGGATATCATACCATAGCATGATACTCGTAAAAAAGGACGTGCTTTTTTTGCTCGTTTTATTTATCCAAAAAAACTGAAATTCAAAGAAAGGCCGGCGATAAAAAACTTCGTTTTTTATAATGCTTTTGTTCCACATCATCTCTGAGCATATATGGTCAGTTTAGTTGTTTATGTTGAACATAAGACAACAATTTACAACGCAACGACGACACTTAGCCCCGCCACGAAATGTTACGTGCGGTGGGGATGATTGAATTTAGTGGTTCACAAAGTCAGGTAGCGGCCGAATTTTGAGTATGGCGAAGTGTAATGTGTTGATTGTGGGGACGAAACCAGGAGACTGGCGATGTGGCCGAAAGACACGAAGGCCATAGAAGAGAAACAACACCTGCCCAAGACCGATTTATTATTCTTCAAGCTAGGCGTAATGCATCAATTACGGCACAAGAACTTTCTGCGAATCTCCAAACTGTACATGCCGTAGCGGTTTCTGACCAAACAATCTGAAATTGTATCCATGAAGCTGGTCTTCATTCTCGTCAACCAATTAGAATACCTGCACTTCGCCACGACAATCGCGAAACTCGTCTTGAATGGGCTGAAGAGCATGCTCAATGGGGTGAAGCAGAATGGTCCAATGTTCTGTTTACCGACGGATCTCGGTTCGGATTTGAACCTGATAGCAGAAGAACGAGAGAGTGGCGAAGAAGCGGAGCCTTGGAGAGGACCAGGCACTTCCAGGAAGTTCACAGTTACCGAGGAGGGTCTGTGATGGTACGGGATGAAATCGATTTGCGCCATAGAACGGACATCGTTTCTCTGGATGGAGCCATGAACCAGCGACGGTGTATTGAACAAGTTCTTGTACCTGTTGTGCAACCATATTCATATGCTGCTGGCCCAGATTTGGTTTATATGCAGGGCAATGCTCGTCCTCACATTGCACATCAGGTACAAAATTGGTTTGAAGAAGAGAACATTGCCCTTTTGCCATAGCCTCCACAGTCTCCCAACCTCAACCGTATTGAGCATACCTATGTGGGACATGTTGCAGAGACAACTTCTTCCAGTTATGGCAAACATTCAAAGCCGTTTTGCATTTGAAAATGCACCGAGAGAACAGTGGGCCCTTTTGCCACAAGATGCAATCGATTGGCTGATTTTAATTTTTAAGTATGCCTAGGCGGTGCCGGGCAGTCATTAATGCCCGAGGAGGCAAAAAATATCGTTATCCGAAATACGCTTTTATTTTAAGACACAATGTATTGTTTTCCAATTAAATGTTTATTTTCATGTGTTTATTTATATTTTATTTTTAGCCAATTTTGTACTAGACAAGCTAATCAAATAAATAGTGTAACCTACTCACCTTGACTGGTAGGATAAAAATCATACAATGAAAATTATCAATTTGTGTTCCTTAGACCATTTTTACCAGTGTACTTAGGTAAGTGGGCATATTGCATCTTAAGATTTTACTAAACGTTTAGTTTGTAACAATGCACCGTAAAAATGCCTAAAAGCTCTAATGAACTTAGAGTGGCATTTCATCATTGTTCTACGAGACCGCGGCCGGCAAATCAAAAGCGAAAGTATTGTTGAATAAATCCGTCCGTCCGTCCGTCTACGCATGCACCGAAGAAAGAGATGAGCAAGTCCCAGATGCGACCGACGTCACGCGAGAAAATGGGAATTCCGAATCGATTCTGCACGCTGCACTAACGTGACGTAGTAAAGACAGACGCCCACCTTTCCGAAATAACCAGAATGCTAGATGAATCTCTGCACACGACCCCCAGCGCTGACGTAGGAAATCTCGAAATAAACCGCCGGCCAAGCTCCCCTCCAAGCTTATAAAAGTAGCTGCAGCAGAAGGCAGAAGCCAGTACTTGGTCGTCCGGCCATCAGCTGGGACCAGTGCTCCCAGCATCGGAGATGATGCTGGCCGCCGCATCCGACATACTAGTACCTGATAAACCGTTCTGACGACGCCGTGTGATCCACTGAAAGTAACCGACAAACCGACCCGTAAATATTTGAGTAAGACAATTTTTGAATAGTTGCCTGGTGCTTAATGGTTGTTATCAATACGATATCAACAATTAAACATCATCCAGTCATGGCCTGGCTTATCCGAGACCAGTGAGTAGTTGTGTGTCCAATCTCGGCAATTAGGGGTTTCTGCTGGTGAAGGTGTGGGATCGTTTTGGCAACCTCGTGTGGCACTTGTGCCTGTAACTTGAGGCGACATACCGGCGGAAAACGATCGTACCCTGGTAACTGGCGGCCGCTGGTGACATGCCGAGGGCGGACTCATAATTATTTGCTGGCACCGTATAGACTAGGGGTATTTCCCCAGAGATATAGTAGCCTGGTGCTGCGACGAGAATCTCGCACCAAAGCCCACCGAGTCTGTACCTTTTGGTGCTCCCACGTAGACTCCGAGGCCGTAGAAGTAATTCAGTATTGGACCATACGTCGATCGAACCGCATTATCAGAGTACACCGCGAGAACCGGGTTTTTATTTCTGTTTCTTTCACTGTAAATATATCTCGTATTTTTGTACATATTCCGTAGTATAATTTCACCGCAATTTTATTCAATGTAAATAGTTAAAAATAATAGAGTCAAGTTATATTTTGTTTATGTCTTTTATTCAATCATCGTTTAGCAATAATTAATGAACCCAACCCTTCTGCGACTAAGAGCGTAAGGGTGAACAACGAATAGATCGTCCTCCGACAAGACTGTACAGGCAACGCAGAGCACGTTCATAAGCGAACGTGCAGATCCTCCTGAATATACAGTGTGGCCCAATAAGTGAGACCGAGGGACACAGGTGTATATTTAGGGGCCCGAACCGAGACCGTTGCATAAGTGACGTTCTAGACGAGGAGACGAAGTAATCGTTGCAAGTTTGTTTCGTTTAAATTTTCAAATAATTATATGCAACTATCTATTACGTACGGTAGCATCATTTTCCCACATACAATATCTACTTTTTTCCATTAACCTTGTAAAACACATAATTTGTTTTTATTCCTGCACTTTATTACATGCAGGCAGGCGCAATAATATTATCAACGTGTAAGTTACACCATAAAGTTATGATTTTATGACTTCATGACCACTGTCAATCCGAAACAACAGTGGCAACTTTAGATGTACATACTTTGTAAAATACAATCCAAAAGTCAAAACATAAAAAAATGTTTATGCAGGGTGATTCACGAAAGCAGCGGGTAGATTAAAAGTATTTGTATTGATACAGTTCTATTTTGTACAGATGTACAGGGTGTCCTATTTTCGTTGTGATTTGGGGGTTTCTCATAGAAGCAGTAGAGATAGAGCCTCGGGGGTTTCGCGAATTTTAGCTACTTTTTTGAGTATAATAGAAAGCTGAAACCATAATTTGGATATCGTTTTTAATTTTCGAGAAAAACAATGATGTTGATTTTTATCGTTTTTCGAAAACTCTTTCCAATTCTTTTTGTACTAAGCAGACTAAAACTGTTATGATTGACTCATATAGAACTTTTTCCAAGGAATTCAGTGGCGTACGCAGTTTTTTCTAGGGAGCGTATTTTTTGAGTTATGACATAGGTAAAGCTAAATTTTTTAATGGAAATCATAGTATGCTTTGGTCTAGTTCGAAAGGTCTTTTTTTAAGCTATCAAAATATATATATACTTTTACATTGTTATTTCAAAAAACGGCAACGATTTTGGTACTTTTTACCTTTAGAAAATATATGATAGGTACATACATCCAAGATACCTGTGATTTTATGTTAGCAACTTTTAATAACAACTGAAATAAAAGTAACAAAAACAGAAAAACAGCAAAACAGCAAAACAAACAAAAACAAGAAAAACATCAAACAACAAACAACAAAATTATAGGAACTGCTCAAATTGATTGCCAAGTTTTTCAACACATAATCTACATCTTTTAGTTAATAGATTGATGGCATTAATTAAAAAAATAGGATGGGCTTGCAAATATCGGAAAGCTGCATGTGTTGCCTCTGCTAGCTCGACTTGATTGTTGTATCTTCGTATGTTTATTTTTTCTTTTAAAAATGCCCAAACAAAAAAGTCTAATATACTCAGATCCGGTGATCTTGCAGGCCACAATATAGGTCCATTTGTACCCAACCATCTACCCGGAAAATGATTTTCTAAGTAATTTCTAACTATTGCAGAATTGTGTGCAGGGGCACCATCTTGTTGGAAATATACCCTGTTTATGTTTATTAACGGAACATTTTCCATTATCGCCTCTACGTTAATATTCAATAAATTAATGTACCTCAATCCCGTTAAGTTTTCATCAAAAATTTGGTATGCTAGTTGACCACCCAAAATAAAACACGAAACGCTAAATCCAAAACGTCCTTGCATCTGACGTTAAAAAGTTTGGTGCTGATTTGTATCAGACCAGTGACGCACATTATGTCTGTTAAATAATCCTACGCTGTTTATGTGAGTTTCATCTGTCCAAATGACAGACCGCCCAAATTCTGGATTTTCTTGAATTTTATTTAAGTACCACCTACAAAAATTAAGCCTTCTTTCTTGATCTCCCGGGAAGAGATGGTGAATAATTTGAATTTTTTATTGCCTTTTTTTTAATATTTTTTGAACTTTTGATTTGGAAACACTAACTTGTGATTCCATTTCGCGACAAGAAGTTTTTGGTGTCGCCTCAACCAACGATAAAACATTTATTTCTTCCTCTTCCCTATTTTCTTTATTATAAATTTTGTTTCTAGGTTTATTGAATGGCCCATAGTGAATTAAATTTGATTTTAATCTCGAAAACATTTTGCTTTCTGGGTATCTAAATTTAATAAATTGATGGATAGGTATTATACGACATTCATTGAAAACAGCAATTATGTCGTATTTTTCGAAATTTTGATAATTTTGAAGTGCCATTATGTATATAATATTAATAAAACTAGCTTCATGCAACTTTTGCTAATGTATGTCAACAGATAATTATTCAGTTGTTAACATAAAATCACAGGTATCTTGGATGTACCTACCTATCTTATATTTTCTAAAGTTAAAACTTAAAAAGTACCAAAATCGTTACCGTTTTTTGAAATAACAATATAAAAGTATATATATTTTGATAGCTTAAAAAAAGACCTTTCGAACTAGACCAAAGCCTCCTATGATTTCCATTCAAAAAAATTTAACTTTATGTCATAACTCAAAAAATACGCTCCCTAGAAAAAAAACTACGTACGCCACTGAATTCCTTGGAAAAAGTTCTATATGAGTCAATCTTAACAGTTTTAGTCTGCTTAGTACAAAAAGAATTGGAGAGAGTTTTCGAAAAACGATAAAAATCAATATTATTTTTTTTCTCGAAAACTAAAAACGATATCCAAATTACGGTTTCAGCTTTCTATTATACTCAAAAACGTAGCTCAGGTTCGCGAAAACCCCAAGGCTCTATCTCTGCTGCTTCTATGAGAAACCCCCAAATCACAACGAAAATAGGACACCCTGCACACTGTAGTTCATGAGTTCATGTTAGGTTAAATAGTACTGGCGTTTTAAATTTCGGGAGAATTATTTTTCAGGAAAATTTTCAAGAAAGTTCTAGAAGGAGAATAAAAAATTGAAAATGTGCGAGAATTTGTGTATAACGTCATTCCATTAAAAATGTACTACATTCCAATCTTTTGAAATATTTAATGTCGAATATCGGTATTAAAGAATATCCGAGTCGATTATCAAAATATAAAATACTTAGGTAGCAGAAGAAAATTGAATGAGGGATCGAAAGCCCATGTTTCTTGTATTTGTCCAACGTTTGAAACTTCACTTTTCCTTGCGGCCACTTTTAAATATCTTTTACATTAAACAGGGTGTTACAACAAAAAAGTAGGTCAAGCCGTTTTTCATTTAAGCTTCTTCCTTTAAAGTTAAAGTTAAAATTTAAAAAACGATTTTTATTAATAATTCCTTTGTTTTTTACGGTATTCCGTTAAAATTTTGTACGTTTTTTCATATACCGGCACAATGTTTGTGTAATTTTAATCAAAAAATCGATGCGCGAACGGAGGAAACGGGGGGTAGTAAGATCCATTGACCCCTCCTGTTTACGAGATATTGCAACTCATTTGACTAGGTGTTGCTGATCCACTCGCTGTTTAAATCTCTCAATTTTTCTTAGGTGACGAATTAAGCTCAAGAAAAATGTCCTTGGATGAATTTATTATGTTCCTGCATAACGCCTAAGCTTCAGAAAAATGCCATTGGATGGTACCAATTCGGACATGTTCCTGCATGTAAATTAGCATATGAAAGACAGGTAAGCTTTAAGTTGTCAAAATAATTATTAATAAAAAAGGGCATTTTTCTTAAGTTTAGACGTTTTGCAGGGACATATCCATCCAAGGACATTTTTCTCGAGCTTAATTCGTCACCTAAGAAAAATTGGGAGATTTAAACAGTGAGTGGATCAACAACACATAGTCGAATGAGTTGCAATATCTCGTAAACCAAATCAAAATTTCACAAGAGCGAAAACATTTAAAGAAATGAATGCTTGGTATAAAAAATAATACCTTTGAACCATAGACGCGCGCAGGGAAAAAATGGGGGGACAATGAGTATTACGACCCCCACTTTCCTCCGTTCACGTATCGATTTTTTTGTCCAAAATTACACAAACATTGTGACGGTATATGGAAAAATGTTGTACAAAATTTCAAGGGAATATCGTAAAAAACAAAGCAGTTATTAATAAAAATATGTAGTTTTTTAAATTTTAACTTTAACACCCTGTATCTTGAAAGAAAGAAGCTTAAATGAAAAATGGCATAAGGAAAGTCCCATTATTTTCGGCCAGATAATCTGTGGTTAATGGCTTGACCTACTTTTTTGTAACACCCTGTATATTTTCTCATTTTATATACAGGGTGAGTCACTAAGGCGAAATCGGCCTATAACGAGAGTACAGTTCAAAATGGGAGAAACTTTTTCAAATAAAAGTTTTTCAAAAATAAGTGCTTAATGAGATAAAAATATTTTCAAATATGGCGGACTTCCGATTATACCGGAAATTGACACTAACTGTGTTATTTTAAATGGAACACCCTGTATTCGTTTGCATTTTTGGATTTCTCATGAAAAATAAATGTCAGTTTGTTAATCGAACATTGGGTCTCAGTCGAACCGCTATGGAGTTTTTTAATTTTTTTTAAAAATTTTGACGTTTGCAGTAGTTGGCGCCATTTTGAATATCTTCGAAACGAAAGCACTTAGAGGAATGCGATTTCGACAGTTCGTTTCTGGAAGTAACAGCCTATCAGACACAAGTATAACATGGAATCATAACTTTTTAATTAAATGAAATTTATCCATGCCAATATTTACTAATTCAAACAGGAATAACTCTTTTTTTTTAATGGAATGCTACATTGGTTCTCACCTCATAAGACGCAAAATTAAATTTCCTTTCTGATGTATGGTTGTTGGCATCTGTCACCAGCAGTTTTTAAGAAAATTGCGCTTTTCTGGAAATTTTAAATAATATCCTGTTATTGCGTTAACAATAGTTGGCGTTCAGCGATTTTGTTTTGTTTTGCCAACGAAATGTCATTTCTATTAAATTATTGTTGCGTAAGAGTGCAATTTGAGTATTGATTTCAATTTTAATAAATATCACAATTAAGAAAACTGAAAATGTACACTCAAGAAGAATTAATTACTATGGTGTATTCCTTGGGTGAAGCAGAAGGAAATTCGTTACTTGCCTCAAGAATGTATGCGCAACGTTTTCCCGAGCATAGACATCCAAATGTAGCGGCATTCGCGAAATTAAAAGAGAGGTTTGAACGAACTGATTGTGTGGGATACGAGAAGAAAGAACGTGTAAAATCAGTGACAAATGAGGAAAATCAAGTTTTAGTAGCTGCTACTGTTGTCCGAGATCCTCATTTAAGTACCAGAGAAATTAGTCGCGAGTTAGAAATAAGCCAAACTTCTGTATCTCGAATACTGCGCAAAAATAAATTTCACCCGTACCACGTTCAGTTGGTTCAGGAATTAGATCAAAATGACTTCAACAATCGGTTGCAGCAGCGTTGCCAACCCTAAAAATTTAAGTTATAGCAAGCTGGCATGAAATTATGGTATATTTGCCAGTTATTATAGCAAAATACAATTAGCAAACCAATTTCTTTAAAAATCATGAAACCTTAAAAATGGGCTTCATTTTATTTTTTTTTAGGAAAATAGGTAATAATTTGTACTTGTTCCGCCGCCAATCAGAGGGAATTCGAAATGCCAACTTAACTAAAAACCAGAGTAAAGACTAAAAAGTAAACATTCTTTGGTAACAGCTAACAGCAACGAACATACTCAGCCGTAACGTAACTCAAAACCAAAGCAATCAAAGCGTCAAAAACAAAACAAATCACAAACTAAATAAATTGCCAATGTCAATTATCAAAAACCACAGACAAGAGACAACAACAGACAACATACATTACGTTAGGGTCCCTGTATTTAGAGAGTACCGCAATCAATAGCTCCACTATGTTTCAGAACTGTGAGTAAACATGGCGGACTGCCGTGTCAGCAGCAAAATGTCATATGTCAGTCAAAGTCCAGCTGAAATGTTGGTTTGCTTGGTGTTTATATTTTATCGTCTTTTGTCAATCAGTGATATATATTTCCACAATCTGGTCTGTAGTATTATTCCTCAACGTATTACAGTCAAATTTTATTTGTTTATGGATCAAAAATCAGAGGGTGAATACGCAATTTGTAACACATGTCAAATATAAAAATCTGACGTTCCGGCACAATTCAAATTTGGCGCCTGTTATTGTGAGTAAACATGGCGGAGATTGCGGTACTCTCTCAATAAAGGGACCCTACATTACGTATGATACAGACGCCGTGCCGCGGCTGCGTCTGCAACCATCGAGCAAGTAAGACGGAGACAACGGTCAACACGGCGCGGCGGCAAGAAAGAACAACAAAACCAAATTTCTTGAATTATTTTAGCATTTTTCACAAGAAAATGGCTGAAATGGCCGATTTTTTATAATTATGGTATAAACTGATGCTATAACCATGCGACTATAGCAAATAGCATTCTATTGATGTAAATTATAGCATGTGTACCATAATTATGGCATGGTTGGCAACGCTGGGTTGCAGTTTTGTGAGTGGGCTTTACGTAAACTTCAGGAGCGAAATGACTTTTTCGATCATGTTCTCTTTACGGACGAAGCTTCGTTTCATAAAAACGGGTTTGTTTCAAGATACAACTGCCATTATTACAGTACTGACAATCCCCATTGGATAAGGCTATTGGATCATCAACATAGGTGGTCTTTGAATGTATGGGGTGGCATAATTGGACGACACGTAATTGGACCACATTTTTTCGATGGAAATTTGAACGGTAATAGCTACCTACAATTTTTACAAAACGATTTGCCAGAAATGTTAGACAATTTACCACTTGCTGCAATACAACAGATGTGGTATCAACAAGATGGAGCGCCTGCACATTACGGGAGGGATGTAAGGGAGCACTTGACTGCAGCATTTCCAAACACATGGATAGGAAGAGGAGGTCCGACACCTTGGCCAGCGCGATCTCCAGACCTAACAAAACTTGACTTTTTCTTGTGGGGGTAATACTAGATAATTACTCAAAGTAGTTGTCACTTGCTGATATCTGTCCAGAGCGCGGCAGCATATATAGCAAGCTAAATTGCATGGTTTGAGTGTGTAGGGGAAAGCACCGTACTGATGAGTCCCAGAAGGACGAAACCAGTTGGTCTGCGGTTTTCCATACACATTCAAAGCATGCAATATTTGAACAAAGACCTGCTTAAAAGCACGTGCGTACATGGAGACAAATTAGGTTTGTTTCAAAGCCATCTTAGATGGGGTAGCAGTCTGAAACGTCTCGTAGTACAAAAAATCTGGATTTAGTTCTATAATTCAATGCCTGGCGGGGTATTTGCCCGAGGAGTAGTTGTTCGAACGGTCCAGTACCACTAATTGTGGGGGTACGTAAAGCAGTTAGTTTACAGGGAACCTCCAACTACTCGAGAAAATATGATGGAACGAATTCGCGATGCATTTCATCGCCTTTTGGAACGTAGCCGGTTTGAAGAACAAAGACATAGAATTCTGGACCGAACTGGAGGAATGGGATGTGGTTGGATTGGTGGAAACATGGGTGGATGAGAAAAATTGGGAGACATTGAAGAAGAGACTATCAAGAGAGTATATTTGGGAATATCAACCAGCGAAGAGGAAGGAGAAAAGGGGGAGGCCGATGGGAGGAATTTTGGTGGGCGTGAGAAAAGAAATAGAAGAGATAAAAAGGGAAACGCCAAGATATGAGGGTGTAATGGCAAAAGAATTAAAAATGGGAAAGGAAGTATGGAAGGTCATAACGGTGTATGTGAATAAAGATATGCAGGAGAAGATAAGAGTGTTGAAAGAAATGACAGGAGGGGAAGATGTGGGGAAAAACATATTGATTGGAGGCGATTTCAACGCAAGAACAGGAGAAGTAGGAGGAATGATGGCAACGGTTGAAGGAGAGGAAGAAACAACAAGAAAATCTAAAGATAAGAACATAAACAAGGACGGAAGGTTGGTGCTGGAATTAGTGGAAGAGGAAGGTTGGGGAATAATGAATGGGATGAAAGAGGGAGATAGGGAGGGAGAATTTACGTATGTAGGAGGCAGAGGGACTTCGGTGATTGATTATGTCATTGGGAATATGGATGCTTGGGAGAAGGTAGAGAGTCTGAGGGTGGGAGATAGCGTGGACTCGGACCATTGCCCCGTAATTGTAGAATTAAAAGAAGAACGCAATACGGTGGAAAGAAGAAAAAGGGAGAAAGAGGAAAAAACCATGATAGATTGGTCAGGAGAAGGAATAGAGAAGTACAGAAAGAGCATCAAAGGGAAAGAAATCAGAGAAGGAAAAACAGATGAGATGGTGAAGGAGATGGAACAGATAATAAAGGGAGCAGCAAGATGGAAAATGATCAAAAAGGGTGTAAGGGGAGAGGGAAGGGGAAATAAATGGTGGGACAGGGAGTGTGGAGATAGAAAGAGAGAAGTAAGGAAAGCAATGAGGAGATGCAGAAGAGGAAACATGAGTCTGGAAGAGTACAGGATAGAAAAAAAGGCGTACAAGAACTTATGTGAAAGGAAAAAGGAGGAGGCAAGAATCAAGCTATTGCAGGAAATAGAAAATGTGAAGTCAGAAAAAGAAGTATGGAATATAATAAATAGAGAGAAGAAACAAGGAAGAGAGATAGAGGAAGGAATTACAATGGATGATTGGAAGAGGCATTTTATGAAGGTACTTGGGGGAACGGAGGGGGAGAGAGATAATTATAATAATGACATGAATGAAGATACAAATGGAGAGGCACAAGCGAGGGCACAAGTGGAGACGATCAAACTGGAGGAAGTCAGAGAAGTGGTAAACAGATTAAAAGGGGGAAAAGCTGCAGGGGTAGACGATCTACAAAACGAAGTATGGATACATGGAGGTGAGGAGACACTGGAAATGATAAGGAAGATATGCAGTGGGATATGGGAAGGCAAAGGTTTTCCAGAAAGATGGAGGGAGGGACTGATAGTGCCAATAAGAAAGAAAGGAGATGGGAGGGAAACAGCAGATTACAGAGGAGTGACACTGATGCCAACAGCATATAAAATATATGCAGCAGTATTAGCAAACAAGTTAGAAGAAGAATTAGAGGAGAAGAATATAATACCGGAAGGGCAAACGGGATTCAGGAAGGCAAAAGGTACGATGGAAAATATTTACACCTTGAACCACGTAATAGGAAGAGAAACGAAGAAGAAGGGAGGGAAAATAATAGCATGCTTCATAGATCTAGTGACAGCGTTTGACAGGATTAACAGAGAAAAATTATTTGAGATGTTGGAAAGAAAGAATATAACAAGGAACTTGAGAGAAAGAATACAGGAAATATATAGTGGAACAAGAAACAGGGTAAGGGTTGGAGGACGGCTAGGCGAAGTATTTTGGACGGAGAGAGGAGTCAGACAGGGGTGTCCCCTGAGCCCGTACTTGTTTAACATCTTCCTGTCTGATTTAGAAGAAGTAATGAGAAAGGGGCAGGCAGGAGGAGTGATAATAGGGAGAAAGAAATATTGGACACTAGCATATGCAGATGATGTAGTCCTCTTGGCAAAGGAAGAGAAAGAACTAAAGGAGATGCTTAGAAGATTGGAAAGATATTTGGAGAGGAAAGAGTTAGTAGTGAACACAGAGAAGACCAAAATTATGAGATTCAGGAAAGGAGGGGGGAGGAGTCGCATAGAGAAGTGGGAGTGGAAGGGGGAAGAATTGGAGGAGGTGGGGGAGTTTAAATATCTAGGATTCATCTTACAAAAGAATGGGGGTCAAGAGAAGCACGTGAGAGAGAGAGCCAGAAAGGCAACAATAGCGATGAAGCAGGTATGGGGAATAGGGAAGAGAAATTTTGGGGGCGACTGGAAAAGAAGAGTAAAGTTGTTTGACGCTTTAGTGAGCAGCGTAGCCATGTATGGAGCGGAAATTTGGGGGTGGGAAGAGAGAGAGAGGATAGAGGGGATCCAGGAAAAATACATAAGGTGGACACTGGGCTTAGACTGGGTAACGCCAGGGTACATGGTAAGAGACGAAACAAATAGAGAAAAACTAAGAACTAGGGCAGGAAAGAGAGCCATGAAATATGAGGAAAAGTTAAGAGGTGGGGGCGGCAATGAGTTAGCCAGGCAGTGTTGGGAAGAGGTACGGAAGGGAGGAAGAGAAAAATCGAAATGGGAGGAGAGACGAGAGAAATTTTATCAGGAGCGAGGATATGCAGCAGAAGAAGTGGAGAACTTGAGAACAGCAGGGTGGAACATGGTGAGGGAGATAGAGGAGAGAGACAGACAAATACAAGTGCAGGATAAAGAAGAGAAGATAAGAGAGTCAAGATACAACAGCAAATATAAAGAAATAAGGGCAGCGGGACTACCGAGATATCTACGAAGTAGGGGAAGGGAGGAGAAGATAATAAGGGTGGCAAGGTTTAGACTGGGAAATGAGATGAGAGGGGGGAGGTATTGGGAAAGTGAAGACAGAAGAATGTGTAGGGTGTGCGGGGCGGAGGAGGAGACATGGGAACATGTGTTAGAGAGGTGCTGGTGGAGAGAGAACACGGAACATGTCGGGGTGGGGATGATACTGGAAGAAAGCGGAAGGGGGGAGAAGTGGATGGAAGTGATTCAGAGGGGAAGAAAGGAGAGGGAGGTTTAATTATACTTAAATGGGAATTAGATAGGTGGAAGTTAATTGTGAAAAGGAGTTTATTTATTTATTTATTATTTTGTTTGTTCCATTCATTTATTCGTTTATTTATTGAGTTGTAATCCCAAATGGGAAACAATAAAACCATTATCTAAAATTAGAATTCGCGATGCATTTCAAAGTATCAATGAAGATATGTTGATAAATGTGAACAATTCTTTGTTGAAACGATTGCGTGTTTGTTATCGTGAGGATGGCGGTTATGTTGAACATTTAATCTAATTACATTAATTTATTTTTGTTGCTGTTATTATCTAATAATCTTTGAAGTTTTGGAAATAGTATAGAAGATTTGGAACGAACATTTTGTAAGACAAAACAAAACAATATCGCCAAACGTCAACCATTGTTAATGCATAAACATGATATTATTCAAAATTTCCAGAAAAACGCAAATTTCTTAAAAACTGCTGGTGACAGATGCCAACAACCATACATCATCAGAAAGTAAATTTAATTTTGCGCCTTATGAGGTGAGAACCAATGTAGCATTCCATTAAAAAAAAAGAGTTATTCCTGTTTGAATTAGTAACTATTGGCATGGATAAATTTCATTTAATTAAAAAGTTATGATTCCATGTTATACTTGTGTGTGATAGGCCGTTACTTCCAGAGACGAACTGTCGAAACCGCATTCCTCTAAGTGCTTTCGTTTCGAAGATATTCAAAATGGCGCCAACTACTGCAAATGTCAAAATTTTCAAAAAAAATTAAAAAACTCCATAGCGGTTAGACTGAGACCCAATGTTTGATTAACAAACTGACATTTATTTTTCATGGGAAATCCAAAAATGCAAACGAATACAGGGTGTTCCATTTAAAATAACACAGTTAGTGTCCATTTCCGGTATAACCGGAAGTCCGCCATATTTGAAAATATTTTTATCTCATTAAGCACTTATTTTTGAAAAACTTTTATTTGAAAAAGTTTCTCCCATTTTGAACTGTACTCTTGTTATAGGCCGATTTCGCCTTAGTGACTCACCCTGTATATGTTTTCAGTTTTTAACTGTTCTATTCTGAAAAAAACGAATATTTGCAAATGTTTTTGACTATGTTTTTACTTGTGAATAACTTGTGGATAAGCGAGAAATCATACTGAAATCAGACGAGTAATCTAAACATATCAATACATATAGGGCGTTCCATTTAAAGACATCCCATTTTTGGTAACCTATAGAAAGCAATTGAGGGCAGGGTATCAATTCCATGTACCTATTTAGTTATGTGGATACAGTTTTTATAGTAGTAAAATGGGTTGCTACATGTGGAATAAACGACCATTTCCATTTATAGTAAACATATCAGCATAATTGTCATGCTCACTTCAACTAACAAAAAAATTGTCGGTTGAACTCAAAGATGAATTTCATGAAGTCAATATGGAACACACTGTATAGTGTATAACTAAATATAACTTTAGGTGACTTCATTAGGGACACGTTTGTATTTAACTTTCTTTAGTGACTAAAGTGTGTTTCATATTGATTTCATTTAGTGAGGGTATGATATCAAGAAACGTGTATCACTTATCCGCCACCTAGAGACAAATCAAATTCTGTTGACATTTAAGAAACACAGGATGTGGTGAAGTTGTGATAACATCGCTAAAATGTATAATGGTTTCTACAGATATAACAGACTAATACTAGGTGCCAACTTATTCAACATTCGAAATAACTTTCTCTAGCTTCCAGAAAAGATATTATTAGGGATCTCTCAAATTTCTTTACGTGGAACTAATTAACATTACAGTTTCAGGAAGCTTACCAAAGTTACATTTCCGTTGAGATGATCGAGGTGCGCACATCGCATTTGGCTTTGTGTAAAGGGTTCATTCACATGCACACCTTTTTATTCGAAGTACTGGTAGATATTTAGATTTTGTTACACGAAAAGGACGTAACTATCAAATGTCACTTTTGTAATTATTATATCTGAAGTACGGAATAATCATACAGGGTGTGTCACGACGAATTCCTATTAGACGTTTGTGGAGAAGCGCTCACAATAGAATTTTGAAAATTTGTAATATCACGTTTTCAAATATTCTCTATTCAACTTCTGCTTATACCGGAAGTGGCACCTAACTTCCTTATTTTAAATAGAACTGCCTAATTTTTTTACACTTTCGAGTTCTCCATAAAATTTTAGATGGACTTTATGTGACATAAATAACCTCTAAATGTCAAAATTTCCAAGATATACGCGATTTTCAATTATTTTACAGTTGCAGGGTACTCTTTGGCGTCTGCCACAAAAGAAAGAAAATTAAATCGAACCAATTGCCGGAGGTAGCATTAATGACAAAGGTCTAAATTAATGTTCAGTGTACTCAAAGTATGAAAATACTGCGCACAGTGATTAGGATGCGACATTAAACGGAGAAATCAAAATATTGCCAGAATTCAACAAAATTAAAAGGAACGCCCCCTTTTTTATGCACTCTTTGGATTCTACGGAAAATATTAGTTGGAGTTTATAGAAAACAGTAGAATCCAAAAAGTTCATAAAAAAGAGAGAGTTCCATTTAATTTTTTGAGTTCTGGCAATATTTTGATTTATCAGTTTAATGTCGCGCCTTAATCACTGTGGGCAGTATTTTCAAACTTTGAGTACATTGAACTTTAATTTAGACCTTTGACATTAATGCTGCCACCGGCAATTGTTTTGATTTGAATTTGTTTCTTTTGTGGCAGATGCCAAAGAGTACCCTGTATCTGTAAAAAATTTGAAAACTATCGCGTATATCTTGGAAATTTTGACATTTAGAGGTTATTTATGTTACATAAAGTCCATCTAAAATTTTATGGAGAACCCGAAAGTGTAAAAAATAGGTAGTTCTATTTAAAATAAGGAAGTTTGATTAAGTTGCCATTATTTTCTTTGAATAGAGAATATTTGAAAACGTGATACTTATTACAAATTTTCAGAATTCTATTGTGAGCGCTTCTCCACAAACGTCTAATAGGAACTCGTCGTGATACCTCTATAACACGGCAGTACGATATAACCTAAAATAAATACAGGTATCCCACGACGACCTTACACGATCTGTATATGGAAAAGTGTGTTTAGTAGAGTTACACAAACTTGCACACATAGGTAATCGAGGATGCTCAATTCGACTAAAATATTTTTGACTTTCTGCAACTTCCGGTTATACCGGAAATAGACACCAACTTCCTTATTTTAAATGGAATGCCCACATTTTTATTACGGATTTAGATTTTTGGTCGAATTTTAAGGTCACCTTATGCAAAACATCGTATGTGTAAAGTGCACCCTCTTCGAGATAATAGACGTTAAAAATCGTCATTTTTCAAATTTCATCAATTATAACTTGGAAACGCTACGAGATAAAGAAAAATGACTTACATGTCCCTATCCTAGTTTTTAATTCTCTATCTATTGAGTGTGGAAAATACTGTCTCCTGATTGGTCAAAAAATGACAAAAAGTTGCCAATCGGGAAGCAGTATTTTCCAGACCCATTAGATAGAGAATTAAAAACTAGGATAGGGACATGTAAATCATTTTTCTTTATCTCGTACCGTTTCCAAGTTATAATTGATGAAATTTGAAAAATTACGATTTTTAACGTCTAATATCTCCAAGAGGGTGCACTTTACGCATATGATGTTTTGCATAAAGTGACCTTAAAATTCGACCAAAAATCTAAATCCGTAATATAAATGTGGGCATTCCATTTAAAGTAAGGAAGTTGGTGTCTATTTCCGGTATAACCGGAAGTAGCAGAAAGTCAAAAATATTTTAGTCGAATTGAGCATCCTCGATTACGTATTTGTGCAAATTTGTGTAATTCTACTATATATACTTTTCTATATACAGATCGTGTAAGGTCGTCGTGGGATACCCTGTATAGACTGTTTTAGAATGGCCTGATTTTGACAGGCCGCCATTTTCTGTTGGAGAGCAGAGTGTGGATACACAACGTTATGCACGTGAGTGTTACCAAAATTTGAGCAGATTTGGTGCTAACCAAAGTGGTGATGTTTAGAGTTCATGTAATTTAACTCAAAATAATGAAACAGCGTTTGCAATACCTAGTGCAATCAGTCATATCATTTTAAGAATTTTCGTTCAATTCTCGGCGTAGAGCGACTAAGTTTAAGTTACGCCCCTTTTTTGGTGCCAAATAGTAACACAAACATCTGCTTTGCTATTCCTCCCCTTCTTCCATCCAATAAGCTTTATACAAACAAATGTGTGCCCTCCAGCTGTCAATTGTGTGACGACATTCTGAAATGATCTATTAACGTCTAATGTCAAATTCAGCATAACCTAAAAATATATTCACGTCGATTAAAATCCTCATATGAATGTACTACACTCTAGACGCTTACGTTGTCATCATCTGGTGATATAATTTTGTGACGTGCAACGCTAAGGATCCTGAATGAGCTTTATACATACTTTA
The DNA here is from genome assembly GCA_963966045.1 of Xestobium rufovillosum. NCBI lineage: Eukaryota > Metazoa > Arthropoda > Insecta > Coleoptera > Ptinidae > Xestobium > Xestobium rufovillosum. The sequence continues at coordinate 15,471,020 of OZ014498.1, forward strand.
CATCTGAATCTGAAGTAAAACTTAGACATTGACAAATGAGTACGACACTATTTGGTATAGCAAAAACGACTTGTGTTTTAATTGATGTATCTAGCTATCTAGGCGGTAAAAATTAACAGTTAACGTCAAATGTTGTTGTAATTCTGTTGGGAATTCTTATTTTACTAGATTGGTAGTAGTCAGTAGTGGAATCTGACAGAAAGAGGATGTAAGTTAATGGTTACGAAATGACAGTTGTGTTTTGAATGCGGTATGATGTTAGTTGGATTTTTGTGGAGAAGAAAATTATTGAGATGGAGTTAATTAAATAGAGAAAATAAAAGCTGTGAATAATTATTTATTATTTCCTAACAATTCTTTTGACCTTTTTTGTTCTTGGCCGCTCACATTTTTTCGGAAACGGCGACAGGACATCAACTAGGGTACTTAGTACGGTATATTCTAATAGGGGCCAGAATTTTCTTTGAGAGAACTGAGAAAATACCTTGTCCTGAAGTCGTTTGAACATACCCCTGTAGCACAAAATATTCGCTAACTGATGGGCCATTATCGTCCCAATATTGAATATTGTGCCAATATAGGCCAGTTTTGGCCAATATAGTAACTATATTGGTTTCTAATAAATTTGCGATATTTATCCTATAAGAAACCAATATTACTTACCAAGATACAGTATCAGAAAGATTTAGCCCATATTTATACAACATGTTCTGCCAATACGTATTTGTCAGCATATAGGAAGAATATTTAACCCATATATATTTAATCAGTTATGATTGTAAGGTTTCGAAATAAGTACATTTACTTTGAAAGTCAAATAAATTGGCTGAAATTCCAAATTGTATCTAACTAAGGTAAAAATGTTTGTCAAGGCAACTTTGATACCCGTCTTATATTTTTGTCAGTTTGACTGTTGTCGGCGTACCTAAGTGGATTCGCGCCTCTCGCTAACGGTGACGCGAGGACGGCATAACCTAAAAAAAGGCTTTCCCGGTTTTTTACTGTTGTCTGTGCTGTGCTAATTGGGTGTTGATTTCGTCCCAAGTAAGAGGGCACTCGTTATTGCATAAACACTTTCAATAAAAAATTAATTTTGGTACTTACTGTTGACTGTGTTAACAGTTAAAGCTGAGTAGGTGGGTACCTAAGTATGAAAATTGTTTTACGCAGGAGCATTTTAAAATAACTGCATAATTCCTACCTGCTTTATTGGGTTTTGTTAATTTCTCCCAAAATGGAATAGCTTTTAGCAGTAAAAAAAAAGTTTCGAGTCATACCTGCATAAAAAATCTGACGTTTCGATGTGGCCCCTACAAAATTCGACATGTCCCCTGTCCCCTGTAGCACATCATATTGGTGAAATATAAAATAAATATTTTACCAATATTGTATATTGGCCCAACATTAGTCATTTTTAGCCAAATTGAACCAATATTATTTTTGGCCCTTTTTTAAAATATATTCGTGGAACATTTGCCCAATATTCCACTAATATGGTTAAATCGTGTATAAAATTTTTAACCAATATTGGTGAAATATGTGAAAAGTAATATGAATTTTAAAATATCATTCCAAAATATAACTTAATACATTTAAATCATATATTAAGGCGGGTACAGATCTGAGCACGTACGCGTATGAGGCAAGCCGAGGACGCATGAGCATTCAGATGTGGACGTGTTCCCGAGGCGCGGCAAACTGCCTCGTTCTGTGCGTTGTGCGGCCTCGCCCCGATCCGTTTGTTGGCGGTACATCAAAGGCCGTGCGTGCTTAGTCTGGACGCGGGATATTGTATGTAGCCGCACCGAACTACTTTTAACGTACGCTCGCGAATTCATTGGATCAGTGGCGAACAGTGCCTCATCCGTCCACCATTCGGGTATTCAAATTACGCCGCACGAGGCATTCGGTTCGACCTCGGCTTGCCTCATACGCGAACGTGCTCAGGTCTGTACCCACCTTTAGATAACCATATTTGCCCAATATTCTACCAAGATTGTCAAATCATGTATGAAATTTACATGAACAGCTGTTTAACAGTTTACGTCTAGGTGGCGTGATTTGGCTCTCCCTTATGGATAACTATCATGGTTATTCATAAGGAGATCTTTGGGCACGGAGTGTTTGTGCTTTGTATATACCGGCGCCTTACTGAAGAGTCCCAATAAGACGAAACCGGTCTGCGGATTACTGTGCACATTCACACCATGCAAGTGTCTAACTTGGTAAGTGAACTTAGTTCACTCTGGTACGATGGGGCACGTATGGAGGCTTTCAAGCCCACAGCCTTGCTGGGGTAGGTGTAGGCCTCTTGTGTGCATTCTAATGTACATTCTGCCGACGCAGGCCCGTTCTGTAATTCAATACCTCAAATTCTTTAAGCTTCAGCTCTTTTGCCCAATATTACAAAATCTGTCGCTCGTTTTATTGGCCCAATATACCGGTGCCAATATTAGCCCAATATATCTGTGCTACGTAGATGTGGGCACAATATTACCAAGCCCATATAATCCCAATATAGTGTAGTCATATGGGCCCAATCGTAGTTTACAATACAGGACCTTCCTAAAAAAATCTGACGTTTCCATGTGAACCCAATATTACCCAACCAATATTTGTCCAATATGTTTGTGCTACAGGGGTACTCTTTGGTGAGAATGTTCCGCGTCATTCTAAAGGTAAATTGCGGGCAAACGGAAAACCTTATTTGAAAAAGTTGATTTTCGGGAGCGCTTCAAAGAATCATTTATCATAAATTTGGAACCTTTGTCCAGACGTGGTATTTACTACGACATCATCATCATAAGGTTCTCAGTCCGAAGACTGGTTGGACGCGTACCTCCATTCTTTTCTATCCTGAGCTAACCTACGCATTTCCCTAAAAGTAGAACATCCTACATCCCTAACTATTTGAGAGCAGTAGTCTAATCTAGGCCTACCCCTACCTCTTTTTATTCCTATCTCTGACTCTAGTATGTCACGAACTATTCCTTCGTGTCTTAGAAGGTGTCCTACCATCCTATCTCTCCTACTCTTTATTGTTTTCCATACCTTTCGCTTTTCCCCAACTCTTTCTAATACTTCCCTATTGCTAACCTTATCTATCCACGGTATCTTCATCATGCGTCTGTAGCACCACATTTCAAACGCTTCTACACTTTTTCTATCCGCTTCTCCTATTGTCCAAGTTTCGCACCCATATAATGCCGTACTCCATACATACGACGTTAAGAGTCTCTTCCTAGTCTCTATATTAACCGTTCTCGAGCATAACAGTTGTTTCTTTTTGTTAAACGCAACTCGGCCCTGCGCCATTCTTTGTTTTATATCTTTAGTGCTCCTACCGTCTTGAGTTATTTTACTTCCTAAGTAGCAGAAATCCGCGACCTCCTCTATCTTCTCATTTCCAATTTGTATTTCCATTTTAGTTCTATTTTCACATCCCCTACATACCAAAATTTTAGTTTTCTTTTTATTGATTTTCATGCTGAAGCCCTGTGTCAAAACTGCTTCCATTTCATTCAAAGCCGCTCCTAATTCTTCTTTGCTAGATGCTAACACTGCTATATCATCCGCAAATCTGAGCATGTTAATAGCTTGGCCCTGTACATTGATCCCTGAGGCTGTTCTTTCCTTAACAATATTAATCGCATCTTCGATATATAAGTTGAAAACTAGAGGTGACAATGCACATCCCTGTCTCACTCCCTTCCGGATATCTACTTCCCTTTGTTCCTGCTCACATTCTATAACTGCCTTTTGCTCTTTGTAGAGATTATGTATTATTCTTCTGTCCCTGTATTTCATCCCTACCTTTCTCAGCACTTCGAACATCTTCCCCCATTTTACGTTGTCGAAGGCTTTTTCTAAATCTACAAATCCTATATAGACGCTCTTTCTCTTTTCTATCGTTTTTTCTATAATTACTCGTAAAGCTAGAATGGCCTCGCGCGTTCCTCTATTTCGTCTAAATCCGAACTGATCTTCTCCTAATATTTCTTCCGCCTTTTTCTCCATCCTTCTTTGCACAATTCTAGTTAAAATTTTTGACGCATGGGAAGTTAAACTGATAGTTCTAAAATTTTCGCATCTATCCGCGCCTTTTCTTTTTGGCAAAGCTACTATGATGTTCCGTTTGTAATCTTCTGGAATCTCGCCTGTCAGGTATATGCGACTAACTAGTTTAAATAAACGATCTATTACCTCTTGACCTGCGCACTTTAAGATTTCTGCCTGCAAGCCATCTATACCTGGTGCTTTATTATTCCTTAAACTTTTTAGTGCTATCTCAAACTCTTCTCTCATTTACTACGACAGTAAAAGAAAAATCACACAAATTGAATTAGAAGTATCCAGTTGTCCAGTTAATTTTATATTAGACAAACTGGAATCATTAATCAATCAATTAATTCTTCTTGTTTTACAAATGACCAGGAAACGAAGAGAAAGTCAAAACACCCTGTAAAAGATAAAAACATTAATAAGTTTAAGTAAGTTTCCTAGAAAGTAGAAGCAGGTAGAAAGAATTGAATACAACAAACTGAAATTTGTTTGGCCTTGAATCTTCTCATTCGCAGAGGTCCTTCTTAACAGCGATGCAGTAAAACCATAAAATCCAATTGAGGAACTTTGACCATAAATAAATGAACTATTCCATGGCGACAGTCGGCATTTCGGGTACCTATAAACAATACAACTTTCTGGCATTTTCGTAAAGTGTACTTGATATTTTCAATTTTGTATCTAGTTTGCCTTTACCTTCCCTACCTGAGTCGAGCCCTCGGTCTGATCTAAGTAAATACCAATCTTTTGGTTAGGATAATATTTTAATACTTTCCTAAAGTTTATTGTTGTAAAATATAAATTCTGGAATACCTACTCTATGAACAAATTTCAAATTTATCAATGTGAAGGGTTATAAACGGATATATATAAATTGGACTTGTTCTCACGAACATTATAAATTTACAAATTAGTTAAGCCTAAACTGACCTGCTCCACTTAACCCTGTATTTATTCTGAAGCAATTTCCAGAAAATACTTTAAAGTGACGTTAGAAATTTATAGGGTTCCCGTTATAATGGAAATTTGAAAATTTGCAGCTAACACAGTAGATTCCGTTCTCCTCAGGAAACTACTTTCAACTTTCTAGCACTTCCGGTTCTACGGGAATTAGCTATCAACTGTGTTATTTTAAGAGGAACGCCCTGTATATTTATACTTCTTTAGATTCTGCGTTGAATATTGAACAACTTTTGCTAACGGTTTGTACACTTATCTTTTTTAGCTTTCGAGATAAAAATTTATTTCTGCAGCTTTGACCGCTAACAAACATTTTGAAAATTTGATATAGCTTTTGCTCGGTGTAAGATAAAAACGTGAATCACGGCTCATATTGTAGCTGGAAGAAGCCTCTATTAGCGGAATATTTTGAAACCGCAGTTTCTTACCTAGCGGTCAAAACTGCAGAAATAAATTTTTTACTCGAAAGCTAAAAAAGTTAAGTGTACAAACTGTTACCAAAAGTTGTTCAAAATTCAACGTAGAATCCAAAAAAGTACAAATTAATATACAGAACGCCACATTTAAAATAACACAGTTGAAAGTATTTTGCCTGAGGAAAACATAATCAACTATGTTAAGCTGTAAATTTTCTAATTTCCATTATAACGGGAACCCTGTAAACTTCTAATGAACCCTTTGCACGGCACACCGTGTATATACTGCTGTTTCAAAGCAGAGTAGTGTGAAGACTGCCAAAAACTAAACGGTGATTGTGTTAACAACTTAATTAGATAGATTTTCACTTCTTTACAGGGTTAAATGGCGCAGGTCAGTTTCGGTTTCGTCTAGCAAACTTCGAATTATTTCATTGAAGAAACCAATAATTGAAACTCGTTTTCTGCAGTGAAATATTGGAATGCCTACGTTTTCCAACCGGCATCAATTCCACCACGAACTTAAACTTTAATTTTGTTCTCATTCTTTTGACCTTCTTTGTGAAAAAATACTTGTTCTGAAGTCATTTGTATTATACTCTGGAATAACAGCTTCGTACACCATGTCATTTTGCATTTAGTATTCGATCACTTGTTTAAAACCGAAGAGGAGCTCAATCATTATAGATTTTTTTTAATTATTAAATATTTTATAAAATATGTGCGGAATTGAAACAAAAAGGAAATTTCTTAATAAGCGTAACTCCAGTCAATTGTGCCCTATAAAAATTGTTCAGATATAAAAATTTTATTTTAACATTTTACATTCACATCCCTGCACATATTTTGATTGTTTTTTTGAACTACCGTATAGGAAAGTAACTCGAGAAGATACTTTTTGTAAAAGTTCTATTCCCCAGTAAAATGATCCTATAAATCTATTTGTATAATTTTTTATTCATCATCATAAAAAGTTCTCAGTCCGAAGACTGGTTAGACGCCTGTACCTCCATCCTCTCCTATCCTGAGCTAACCTTCACTTTTCCCTAAAAGTAGAACATCCTATATCCCCAACAATTCGAGAGCAGTAGTTTAATCTGGGCCTTCAGCTACATCTTTTTATTCCTGTCTCTGATTCTAGTATGCCGCGAACTATTCCTTCGTGTCTCGGAAGGTGTCCTACCATCCTACCCCTCCTATTCTTTATTGTCTTCCATACCTTTCGCTTTTCCCCAACTCTTTCTAATACCTCCCTATTTCTAACCTTTTCAATCCACAGTATCTTTATCTAGTTGCGGAACCCTAAAAACAAAAAAATAACGCTAGTAATAATTACAAACTCAAAATTGTGTATGTAGGTACATATTTAAAATAAAACTAATAATGATCAACTTTTTTTTAATGTGCTTATAGGTAATTTTGATAAAAACAAAAATTTTAATATTAATTCACGAACTATAGTGCCGAATTTCTGTACATAATTATACAGGGTGTCCCGCAATAGGATTATGTGTTCCTGACATTACTTTAAGTCGAAAAGTTCCAACAAACTTGTAGCCCAAAATTAATCGTTACAAAGTTATTGTCATTTTTACGATTGAAAAATAACATGCATATCACCATAATGTTCATTAGAAAACATTGCCATGCTTAATTGTAACGATTTTGGGCTACCTGTTTATTGAACTTCTCGATTTAAATTGACGTCAGGAACACATATACTTAAGCTACGTACATCCTGTTGCGGGACACTCTGTATAATACCACTGAAAATACCAATTTTGCTATTACATATAGGTACGTATCTGGAAAAATTGAATAAATTAAATATTTAAGCGTTGATGACTTTTTATTTTCATAAATTTCTGTACATACCTATCAAAATTATGTAAACAAAATATCAGAGGAAAATATCTAAAGATTTTCATAGATATTGTACAACTGGTTATCATAATATGATTATATTATAAAGATTATGATAAAATATAAAAACCTAAACAAATTTCTTACAATTTTTTGAAAATGAAAAGTACACACTTATTCAAAATATTACTGATTATACAATTCTGAACTTTGATAGTCTGTTAATTTTATTACCAAGCATTCTAGCAAAAATGCAGTATGCTTATAGTTGATGTTCAGTCTCTTTCGTAACCAATACACTAATTGCAAAACAAGTAGTAGGTTTATAAATAACTTAATAGATAAAATTATAACATAGTAAGAAGACCAATAAAAATTAAACTATTCGTGGTTCAGACCAAGTAATTTTCCATTGACTGTCAAGGTTTTCTTTTAATCTTCGTTAGTTTAGAAATACCTTTTCTCTTTACAGGGTGGGCCAATAGTGCGTAGTCGGTCCAGATCTCTGATTCTATTCAAGATATCAACATGAAATTTTACGTGTGTGTGGAGAACCCCACGAAGCTTCTGTTAAAATTATTTTGATGTATACAGTGATGTTCACGTACTACGTACCATATCAAAGTTATGTTTTTTTAAATGGAATGTCCCACATTTGTTTACATATTTGGATTCCCCATAAAATTTCATAGAGTAAGCGATGTTAAGATATGGCCATTTTAGTACCAATGTGAACCCAAATTTGCGGTACTACTGACGTCTGCTGGTCAAAGCTAGTAGGATACTCTATTTGTAAAATTCACTCAAACTTTTCTCAAAATAGTTCATATTGTGCAAAGTGGCCAACTTGCGCAAAATGGAGCTTTTCTCAAAAATGTTAAATGGAACACCCCCCTATATTATTTGCAGGTTTGATAGCCAGTTTATTAAGCTTTTGACTGATGCAGATATTGGCAAGTCTGCGACTGATAATTTAGGCAGAAATAAAGATTGAACCTTAAGAATTGAGACTTTTGCCATAATTTTGTACCATTTTTGGGGAATTTCCTCCATTTTACCACCCAAAACTCAGAAAAATGCTTATACTTTGTTTTTACAGAAAATTTAGCGAACAGAGTTTACACCGGTACAAGAAATCTCATTTCAAGATTACTTCTTGAAAGGATGGTTTTCTTCCATGGCACCCCTTGTTTCAATTTATACCTAGATTTAATAAGTTACCATTTTTTTAAGAATAAGTATGACCATGAAGAAGCAATCTGGCGATGAAACTTTTTGTCTCGATGCGAAATCAACTTTCAGAAACAAAATGGAAATCATATTTTGTGTTTTGGGCACTAAAATATAGGAGAAACGAATAAACTACCGGTCAAATTACTACATTTTAAAGTTTAATTTTCAATTCTACCGAAACCGTCAGTCACAGACCAAACAATATCTGCATCAATCAAAAGCTTAGTATACTGAATAACAAATACATATGGAAATAATATATGGGGTTTCTTCTTAAGGCTTTCGTGGCCGTTGTCCATGGAATAATGGTTTCCGGGCTGGTTGCCACGTCGTCGTTGGTAATCTGTAACACTAAAATTAACATTAACACTTGACGTTTCGACTCTCATATCGGAGTGTTTTTCAGAAGCTATTCTGAAACTGAAAATCCTATCGCAGGTAACTCTATTTATACTCGCCGGTAATCACTGAAGCGCGACGTTTTCACGGAACAGTGATTTCCAAGTAACCGGTAGATCCATTCCTCCATCTCTGTTGAAGTTAGGCCTCTTGAAGATCTCTATAGCCTCCCTGATCCGTCTGGGCCAAAAATTGGGAATCCTTGCTAGCGCCTTAGCATCCTCGAAACGAATCTCGTGTCCTGGCAAAGAGGAGTGTTCCGCGACTGCTGACTTCTCCGTCCGTTGGTTCCTGACGTCCCTCCTGTGCTCTTGCAGCCTCGTGCTGATGTGTCTCTTCGTTTCTCCGATGTATTCCTTACCACAGATACATGGGATGCTGTATACTCCTGGTCCTTGATGCTTCTTCTGCTCTCCTACGGTCCTAGGGAAACTTGCAGCAATCTTTCCAGGCGGATTGTACACTACGTTGATCTTGTGTCTGTTGAGTAGGCGTCCGATTCTGTCCGTGCATCCATCTATGTAAGGAAGGTAGGCCGTCGCAATGTAGATTTCTGGTTCCTTTCGCCGTTGGTCGCTCTTCCTGATAGCATGCTCTATGGCTCGTAGAGAATATCCATTCTTCTTTAGGGCTGTCTTCAGATGCGCTAGTTCTTCCTCCAAATGTTCCGGTTCGCTGATTTGGCGGGCTCTGTGCACCAAGGTGTTGATGGTTCCCTGTTTCTGTGCCGGGTGATGATAGGAAGCGGCATTTAAATAGCGATCCGTGTGCGTGGGCTTCCGGTATACTCTGTGTCACAGAGTTCCATCAGTCTTGCGGTTGACGAGGACGTCTAGGAATGGGAGGGCGCTGTCTTTCTCCATTTCCATCGTGAACTGTATATTGGGGTGCAGTCCGTTCAGGTGGTCCTTGAAATTTCCGAGGGCGTCCGATCCATGGGGCCATACGATGAAGGTATCATCCACATACCTGAACCAACACTTCGGCTTCAGAGTCGCTGTGTCCAGGGCCGTGGTCTCGAAGCTTTCCATGTAGATGTTCGCTAATGCTGGTGATAGAGGTGATCCCATCGCTGCTCCATCGGTCTGTTCATAGAACTCCCCGTCGAAGGCGAAGAACGAAGACCGTAGATGTCGTGCAGAGTCGAGCCTGATCCGCGAGGTCTTCCATCCCTCGTTGCCTCAGTCTGGAACGGGTCTCCTCCAAAGCGTCCTCGATGGGTACCTTCGTGAAGAGCGGAAGTGACATCGAAACTCACCAAAATGTCTCCTGGGTCTAGTTGTATCCTTCGTATCTTCTCGATGAAATGTCCAGAGTTCTTGATGTGGTGCTCCGTTTCCCCTACTAGACTCCGAAAAACTCCTGCGATGTACCTGGCTAGAGGGTGAGTCGCTGATCCTCTGGCACTCACAATAGGGCGAAGAGGGTTCCCGGCCTTATGGATCTTCGGCAGGCAGTAAAGCTGAGGCATTCCCATTCCTAGACGTCCTCGTCAACCGCAAGACTGATGGAACTCTGGGACACAGAGTATACCGGAAGCCCACGCACACCGATCGCTATTTAAATGCCGTTTCCCATCATCACCCGGCACAGAAACAGGGAACCATCAACACCTTGGTGCACAGAGCCCGCCAAATCAGCGAACCGGAACATTTGGAGGAAGAACTAGCGCATCTGAAGACAGCCCTAAGGAAGAATGGATATTCTCTACGAGCCATAGAGCATGCTAACAGGAAGAGCGACCAACGGCGAAAGGAACCAGAAATCTATATTGCGACGGCCTACCTTCCTTACATAGGTGGATGCATGGACAGAATCGGACGCCTACTCAACAGACACAAGATCAACGTAGTGTACAATCCGCCTGGAAAGATTGCTGCAAGTTTCCCTAGGACCGTAGGAGAGCAGAAGAAGCATCAAGGACCAGGAGTATACAGCATCCCATGTATCTGTGGCAAGGAATACATCGGAGAAACGAAGAGACACATCAGCACGAGGCTGCAAGAGCACAGGAGGGACGTCAGGAACCAACGGACGGAGAAGTCAGCAGTCGCGGAACACTCCTCTTTGCCAGGACACGAGATTCGTTTCGAGGATGCTAAGGCGCTAGCAAGGATTCCCAATTTTTGGCCCAGACGGATCAGGGAGGCTATAGAGATCTTCAAGAGCCAAGAGGCCTAACTTCAACAGAGATGGAGGAATGGATCTATCGGTTACTTGGAAATCACTGTTCCGTGAAAACGTCGCGCTTCAGTGATTACCGGCGAGTATAAATAGAGTTACCTGCGATAGGATTTTCAGTTTCAGAATAGCTTCTGAAGAAGACTCCGATATGAGAGTCGAAACGTCAAGTGTTAATGTTAATTTTAGTGTTACAGATTACCAACGACGACGTGGCAACCAGCCCGGAAACCATTATTCCATAATATATGGGGTGTTACGTTTGAAATTTTTAAGGTAAGATGCATATTGCGTAAGGTGTCCACCCTGTATGATATTAAGTTTTGTGACAAAACTACTCAAGAATTTTACAAATAGAGCAGTCTGTGAACCTAGTCCAATAAAGAACTCTTAAATAGCTTCGACCAGTAGATGTCAGCAGCTCCTTAAAGTTTGGTCCACACTGGCACTAAAATGGTAATATCTTAAAATCGCTCACTCTAAACCCCATCGTGTAGTACACCATCTTTCATAAAATTTTATTGGGACTTCAAATATGCAAACAAATGTGGGGCGTTCCATTTAAAGAAACATAACTTTGGTTTGGTGCTCAGAGTGTGAACACCCTGTATACACCAAAATAATTTTATCAGATGCTTCGTGGGGTTCTCAACATACGAGTAAAGTTTTATTTTGCTATCTTGAATAGAACCAGAGATATGGGCCGACTACACACTATTGGCCCACCCTGTATATGTAATTATTTCATCATATGAAATTAGATTTTTTTTAAAGTAAATGCATTGTCTTTCTAGGAGACCTTCCCAATATTACTTTATTTTAATTTTTAAAATGAGAAAAAGGTACTTACCTAAAAATTGCTTTAAAGTTATACAGGGTTATTCAGATTTGATGCTCACCATTGGGATATCGTAAACCGTACGAGCTACAAAGAAGTTTAGATTGGGGCAAAGTTGCGACGTTTAATGAGGATTAATATGCAGTAAAGAAATTTGCGGTATCATTTTTCTTTTTCGAGATTTTTGTAAAAAACAAATTTTTAAATTTTCTTCTTTCTTCAGTAACTTGGTTGTTACGCAACGAATTGAGAAAGTAAAAGCACTTATCTGTAGCAGCTTCCACCGCTGCATCCAATGGTTCTCACTGATCATCATTTTTCTGTACAGCTAAAAAAAAATAAATACGGTCCTGGTTTTTAAATTCGCTTTTTTGATTGCTGCATATCTTCATAAAATTAGTGCGAGGGAATTTCTCAAGATTGTCACTTTTTCCCATCAAAATCCATAATAAATAAAGAAAAACGTTATGGGCCTGGACATGGTTCAAATGAAAACTGAAGAATTTATTTTTCGAGATAAATGACAATGAGAGTCGACAACATCAATTAAATAATTTCACAGCAAGTTTTCAAAAATGCCTTCCTCTTGTTCAGTACACAAGTTTAATATTTATGTCGAAAAATAAATTCTTCAGTTTTCATTTTAACCATGTCTATGAGACCCGTAATGTATTTTATATTTATTATTGATTTTGATGGGAAATAGGAGATTATCATAAAGTTTTCAGTCCGAAGACTGGTTGGACGCGAACCTCCATTCTTGTCTATAAGTTGAATATCCTACATCCCTAACTATTTGAGAGCAGTAGACTAATCTGGGCCTACCCCTACCTCTTTTTATTCCTATCTCTGACTCTAGTATGTCGCGAACTAAGCCTTCGTGCCTCAGAAGGTGTCCTACCATCCTGTCTCTCCTATTCCTTACTGTCTTCCATAAATTTCGCTTTTCTTCAACTCTTTCTAATACCTCTCTGTTGCTAGCCTTATCTATCCACGGTATCTTCATCATACGTCTTTAGCACCACATTTCAAATGCTTCTAATTTTTTCCTATCCATCACTTCTCCTATTGTCCAAGTTTCGCACCCGTACAATGCCGTACTCCACACATACGTTTTTAAGTGCCTCTTCTCTTCCGAGTTTCTACATTTATCATAGCCGAGCATAATAAATGTTTCTTTTTATTAAATGCAATTCGGCCCTGCGCTATTCTTTGTTTTATATCTTTAGAGCTTCTACCATCGCGAGTTATTTGACTTCCTAAATAGCAGAAATCTGATGAGACTTCCTCTATCTTCTCGTTTCCAATTTGCATTTTCGTTTTGATCCTATTTTCATGCCCCCTTCCTTACACACCAAAATGTTGGTTTTCTTTTTATTGATCTTCATACCATAGTCCTCCGTCAAAACCGCTTCCATTTCGTTCAGATCCCTTCCTAATTCTTCTTTACTGGATGCTGATACTGCTATATCATCCACGAATCTGAACATATTAATAGTTTGGCCTTGTATATTAATTCCAGCGGCTATTCTGTCTTTTTAACAATATTAATCGCATCTTCCATATATAAATTGAAAACTAGAGGCGATAACGCACTCCCTCACTCCCTTTCGGATAACTACTTCTCTATGTTCCTGCTCAAATTCTATAACTGACGTTTGCTCTTTTGTATAAATTATGAATTATTATTTTTCTATCCCTATACTTCATGAAATCTTATCCTTCTAATCCAAAAGAGGTCAGACAATTTATTATGCAGATCAGATTATAGGAAATACCATCAGAGTGGAATGTTACTGTAGACAAGAAGGTTTTTGGTATTTTTAATGCAATCTCCATAAAAAATGCATTAGTGTTTTTATACATTAAATAATAATAATTATATTGTTGGTAAAAAGCATAGCAATGTAAAAACTTAATTATCACAATTTATTGTTTATACAAACCCAAACAGACTGATAAATGCCGTAAACATGAAACCAATTTCTACCCTATGCGCGCGCATCGAGAATTCTCTCCTTTTTTACTTATTAACTTGAAAAAGTCTATTGTTTTTTAGATTATTATTTATTTGTTTTAGAAATGAAGGAAGCATCTACAACCAAACAACCCTGATCTACATATTAATGAAAAGTGGAAGTAAAAAAAAGATTGTGGAAGGAGGTGTTGCACTCGGTGATCTTTTGCAACGCTCAAATCGTTTCTTTCAAAAAGCTGTTTGTAGGGCTGTAGCTTTGCGTTGGGACCGTCCAAAGTTATAGGTAGGTAATAGATTTATCCATTCATTATTATTATTATTATTAACAGAATGAAAGTAGGAAACCCTGGATAACAAAACATATTGTGAGTCTAATAGAGGAAAGGCGCAAATATAAAAATAGGTTAGATGAAATAGGGAAACAAAGATATAAGGCGATCAAGTGGGAAATGATTCGGAAATGTAGGAAAGCGAAAGAGCAATGGATCGATGATAAGTGCAAAGAAGTGGAAAATAAGTTCGAAATAGGAAAGACTGATGAAGCATATAAAATAATGAGGAGAAATTTTAGAGAAATTGGATCTAGTACCAAAAGCATTAGGAATGAGGCAGGAGATATCCTAATCGAAAGCGGGGAGAAGGCAGATAGGTGGAAAGAATATTTAGGAAACTTATATGCGGGACAGGAAGTGCAAGATATATTAGAAAGTGAAAGCAGTGTAGAAGGGGATAACCTAGGGAGTCCTATAATGAGAGAAGAGTTTGAGCTAGCACTAAAAAGTTTAAGGAATAATAAAGCACCAGGTATAGATGGCTTGCAGGCAGAAATCTTAAAGTGCGCAGGTCAAGAGGTAATAGATCGTTTATTTAAATTAGTTAGTCGCATATACCTGACAGGCGAGATTCCAGAGGATTACAAACTGAACATCATGGTAGCTTTGCCAAAAAGGAAAGGCGCGGATAGATGCGAAAATTTTAGAACTATCAGTTTAACTTCCCATGCGTCAAAAATTTTAACTAGAATTGTGCAAAGAAGGATGGAGAAAAAGGCGGAAGAGATATTAGGAGAAGATCAGTTCGGATTTAGACGAAATAGAGGAACGCGCGAGGCCATTCTAGCTTTACGAGTAATTATAGAAAAAACGATAGAAAAGAGAAAGAGCGTATATATAGGATTTGTAGATTTAGAAAAAGCCTTCGACAACGTAAAATGGGGGAAGATGTTCGAAGTGCTGAGAAAGGTAGGGATGAAATACAGGGACAGAAGAATAATACATAATCTCTACAAAGAGCAAAAGGCAGTTATAGAATGTGAGCAGGAACGAAGGGAAGTAGATATCCGGAAGGGAGTGAGACAGGGATGTGCATTGTCACCTCTAGTTTTCAACTTATATATCGAAGATGCGATTAATATTGTTAAGGAAAGAACAGCCTCAGGGATCAATGTACAGGGCCAAACTATTAACATGCTCAGATTTGCGGATGATATAGCAGTGTTAGCATCTAGCAAAGAAGAATTAGGAGCGGCTTTGAATGAAATGGAAGCAGTTTTGACACAGGGCTACGGCATGAAAATCAATAAAAGAAAACTAAAATTTTGGTATGTAGATGGAGTGAAAATAGAACTAAAATTGAAATACAAATAGGAAATGAGAAGATAGAGGAGGTCGCGGATTTCTGCTACTTAGGAAGTAAAATAACCCAAGACGGTAGGAGCACTAAAGATATAAAACAAAGAATGGCGCAGGGACGAGTTGCGTTTAACAAAAAGAAACAACTGTTATGTTCGAGAACGGTTAATATAGAGACTAGGAAGAGACTCTTAAAGTCGTATGTATGGAGTACGGCATTATACGGGTGCGAAACTTGGACAATAGGAGAAGCGGATAGAAAAAGAGTAGAAGCGTTTGAACTGTGGTGTTACAGATGCATGATGAAGATACCGTGGATAGATAAGGTTAGCAATAGGGAAGTATTAGAAAGAGTTGGGGAAAGGCGAAAGGTATGGAAAACAATAAAGAGTAGGAGAGATAGGATGGTAGGATGGTAGGACACCTTCTAAGACACGAAGGAATGGTTCGCGACATACTAGAGTCAGAGATAGGAATAAAAAGAGGTAGGGGTAGGCCTAGATTAGACTACTGCTCTCAAATAGTTAGGGATGTAGGATGTTCTACTTTTAGGGAAATGCGTAGGTTAGCTCAGGATAGAAAAGAATGGAGGTACGCGTCCAACCAGTCTTCGGACTGAGAACCTTATGATGATGAATATTGTTTTAATCATTATAACGCAGCACGTTACAGAATAACATCACATCTTACAAGAAAATATGAATAATAATAATAATAATTGTTGTAGGTAATCATGGAATCCTCTTTGCCGTACGTACTCGTAAGATTCATGTTGCTATGTGAAAAATTGAATCAAATCGGTTATTTTTATCAATAAATAAAAAAGTTACATCTAATTCCAAAATATCCTTCCTATCTGCAGTTCTTCGATTGTCGTACCGGTATCAGTTTTAGCGCCTAAAATATCCTTGAAATAGAGCGCACAACTCTGGACATCCCTACTACGGTTTGTGTTCCTACGCGACAACAAAAGCGCACGCTAAATTCATCAAAATACGATGTAAGTACGTCGCGACAACTGAAGTTGGACAGAAATTATTATTTCATAGTATTCTTTAATGATATATTGAAGATGCCACTGTTTGAATGTAACGATTGCTGCCAATAACTCCGAAAATAACGGTACGTTGTACAGAGCGGAGGGCAGGACCCTGAGTAAATCCATTTGACACATAGTAGAACCGGCAAATCGAGCCGGCGTTGGGTGCGTGGTGCTCCTGCTGCATTTTCCTTTTAGTCGCTGCCGGGACCTCCGACATTTTGGACGTCGACGTCTTTTAAGCAATTTCTAAATAAGCATGTATACGAAGCTGATCGTAAAACAGAAGAAGAGTGGTTTTGTTAGTAACGTGATTGATATAGCTAGCATAATTTGTTTTGTGTATCATACTCCGTGTGTAAGAAAAAAACTGACAAATTAGAATTTTTACATAAAGTGCTTTATTAAATACCTCTATAGCATACGGTAAGTTGATAGTGTATTAATATTGTAGTATTAGCAAGTTGTCATTCATTTATGTAGTGTTTGAAGTTGGAAAGGTGAATGGATTGATTAGAGAATGAGCGTATGCATTTCGTGCCGGTATCTAGGTCCAAATGCCGGCCGACGTGGCTGCATACGGCTGTCATTACTTAACAATATGTTCAATTATTTCTATTGCTTCAGAACTTTCTCAAATTTCATTTTTCGTAACATTATTTTATTTTTACTTTTCGTGTATTTTTTAATTTTGAAATTTAAATTTCTCCCATCCATGGAATTGTTTATTTATAGAAACATTTTTGAGTTCAGTAGATGGTATTTATTTTTTCATAATATTGCACAATTGTTATCCATTCGCGTTTACTTATTAGATTGGTACGAACCTACAGGTAATTAGAAAATTTGTGCGCGGTATGCGCCTTAATATGTAATAAATGCTGGTAGATTACAATTTCAAATAGCGCTTAGAATTGAGTAGGTATGTTAGGAATGCAGCCATGGTTTGTAAATAAATACAGTTACTTTTCTCAGAAACTCATTTTTCAAATAATTACAAATCTTCGTTCTCAAACATATTTTTTTATCGCCGAATAGGTACCTACCTTGGGCATGTCAAATTGCATGAAAAGAGACGAATTTTATTTAAAATACGAAAATACCTAGTTTAATAATCACAGAGGACAGAGTAGGTACCTAGGTATTTGATATAATTTTAAAAATATTTGAATTGTGCAGAAACTTAACTACAGCACCTATTAGGTACCTACCTAATTTAAATGGTTTATGGATGGCAAACCTATTTATCGAAGTTAATGTCTATACTATTCAGAAGTATTCAAAATTCAGAACAATCAGTACCTAAGTAGGTAGAAGGTAGGTAGACAATAATGTAGTGTAGTAGGCCATTTTACTTTTTGTTGTAAAAGAGATAATCCAAAAATTTCGCCATTTTGATTTTTAACACAAATCGAGATACAAATCTGCACAGGCACCTTGTATATATTGGAATTATGTATTAGGTACGTCAACAGATTTCATAATCATTTCTAATTCTTGCTATAGGTAGGAAATTTAAACAAACTGCCTACCGCAGTATGCAAAAGTGCGCTATCAAAAAAAATAAGAGCACATTTTTTGCTAATTATAGATGACCCTATTTTACCTACAATAGCAAAAAATCTGAACTTCCAAAGGCATTTATGGTAGTAATATTTTAAATGACTAATAATACAAGCAGCTGCGAACTGTGTATTATAATGTCTCATTTCTTTTCAGCAGCTGCCGTCTCGGCGGGAGCCTCCAGCCAGGGCATCTTGTGATATTAGTGATAGTGACTTTAGAATTAAGATTATTTAAACAAATGTTTGGTATGTCTGCTGTATTGTCCGAAATGCTAGCACTTATGGATGAGTTTGGGGAATTGCCTATCATAGAAGGCGTCGATGATATGTTTGTCGGCCCAGAACCCATTTTGTCGGATGAACTTTGGAGTAAATTCCAAGAAGATTTTCCCGAATTTGATGACTTCGATGACATCATGAGCGACTTAACTGACCGGGCAGTTTCACCATTTGGGACTCTTGAATGTTATGACATTATTCGTAATCATGATTGTATGTGGGCCGGTCATTGCCTCGACAAGGATCACCCTGTTGAGAACTCGAAGAACGCGATCAATTTGGCCACATGCCTAACGCCGGCTCCCGAAAAAGCACCTGTTTTCCAGCACCCGATAACGCCAGGACGCAGTCTTCTGCTTAAACCGGCCGTAAAAGCTGCCCCAGTTACTATTAGTCCAGATTCACCGCCAATGTCAGATGACGAAGAAAACAAAAGCAAAACCGCTACGGCAACGATGCACTTCTTAACCGACACGCCCTCGGAGTGCGATGGTGATGAGGACAGCGACCTCTGCGAATACTTGGAAGAAGAAGAAGAAGAGGGCGAAAATGCAGCAGAGGCCGATGCCGAACCTGCCGAAGAACCGAGGTCCCGTTTTGCGGGCGAGAATGACCACTGCTACTTCATGGACAAAAATACATTTACGCGCGTCACCAACCTCGGCATAGATACTCCTTCTGATTCAGGTGCGTAATGAATATTATATTATTAGCATGTCATAACATTTGGCATAACTAGCGTCCGTATTGCATGTTATCTTGTACACAAATATTATAGACCGGCATTTGGCGCCGATTAGCAACGTCCGGCGCGTAGCTATAGAATCTCCTATTACTCACATCGCTGGACCGCGTTCCAGGAAACGGCGGACGTCAAGACTATGCATAAATTGTTGCTGAATGACTGAATGCAGTAAATATGAGACTTTCCCGCCGATGCGCGCGCAATTGCACTTTGGGTGTGTACGTATGCATTGCACGAAATGCATAAGTGCAGGGTCGTTTCGCTGTGAACCTGAATCAAGTTTGGAATTTTGCTGAACGTTCATAATTTGTTCAGCAGTCAGTAGATGTTCACAACGGTTGCTTATGATACCCATTTTTCATACACGGTGTTATCGTATCTTGTTCGACATCGTCATCAATCATCACGTTTGTTTTGTTATGTCTATGCCTACATGGAAAACGAATGTACAATTCTTATATGTTTATTTTGTTTATTTTATCTCATGCATATTTACGTATCATTACTTATTTTCGTCGATTATATTATGTAATTACAAAAGGTACCTAATAGAAGTACATATCTCATTAAAATTTTTGGGCTTGCCATCGGAAAACGTACGTATAGAGGGGTACAGGTTATTATGAAAATAACTGCACATTTCAATTTTGAATGCAAAGTCAAACACAATATTATCCTCGGAAATAAGCTTGGCTATTACAAATTTCTAGTAAAGACAGTTTAACCATAGCTACCTGACTAGACCTACCTAGATGCGTACATAGTACATAGACTGCACCCCCACTGTGACAAGGCGACAACACAATAGACCCTTGAATAGACGGCAACTAGGTCTGCAGATTTACAACTTTGCGGACTTCTTTTTCCAAGAAGTCCTAAATAGTTATACCTACTGTAAATTTGTAAAAGTCTGTACTCTATGCAGAATGTTCGTTTTTAAATACAACAGTTTGGCACCCCACCAATTCATTGGAAACTTTTTGCTTTCCACATTCTAATACTTTTCCTCAACAGGTGGCATTTTAATAGAACTTATAACATCATAATCTAAGGCACTAGTAATTTTGATAACATTCAACGATGCAGTATCGCTGACCCTTTTTCAAATCTTAACCATAAAACAACCGCATTGTATGGCTTTTTGATAACTTATCAGCTTCTGATATTTCTGTGGTGGGAATAAGTCCTGCAGTTGTTAGTTTTGACTTTAGTACTTTAATATCTCTTAATATTTTCGAAGAATACAGGAAACGCTAGTTCGTAAATTAGTGTTTTCGGTTTTGGAAAATCGTAAACGGAACTTACGATAAAACTAATTACCTAGATTAGGAAATTTCCCCATCAATTTTTGGTTGTTTTTCCCGGTGCACTTCAGGACTATTTTCCATCGAGCAAATATTTCTAGCGATATATAAAAATAAACGTAGTTGTCTTAACAGTAATTATCGAGGTAATTATGGTCCGATTCCGAACTCAACCCTGTATGGATTGGATTTATCAGGCAGATAGAATTAAGCTCGGAATTAAGACTAGCCATAAGTAAATACTTACCCTCCAGTTCTAAGAAACCAATTTTATTGAGTTTGCAAAACAGGAATTTATCCGGGCAAAATAAAAGGTTCGAGTCAAATTCGGCTAGATAATTTAGTGAATATGAGAATACTCGCATAGGAGACTTGATTTTTAAACATTTTACAATCAAAAATACGGAATTTCAACTTCGTAATGGCGGCAAAAGGTAAATAAAAAAATTCTCGACAGTAATTTGACGAGTACTTTTTATTTTGCCGGATAAATTTCTGTTTTGAACGAAATTTTGTTGCCAGGCAATTTGAGGAATAAAAGTCGAATTGCTGTCTGACAACAAAACTAAGTTTGCAAAACAGGAATTTATCCAGGCAAAATAAAAAGCACGAGTCAGATAATTCAATGAATATGAGACTGCGCATAATGGAAGACTCGATTCTTAAATATTTTACAATCAAAAATACGAAATTTGGAACGTTGTCATGATAGCAAAAGGTAAATAAAAGAATTATCGCTGTAATAGTTAGGGCTAACTTTTCTCGCTGTCATTCTGACAAAAACATCACGGCTTACGAGATTTTATATGAATTAAATTATCTGTCTTGAAATTCTTTGATATTTATGTCCTATGTCCTATATGTCCTATATTTCGTTGTGATTAATTTGGGGGGTTTCTCATAGAAGCAGCAGAGATAAAGCCTTGGGGTTTTCGCGAACCTGAGCTACTTTCTTGAGTATAATGGAAAGCCGAAACCAGAATTTGGATATCGTTTTTAGTTTTCGATAAAAAAAATAATATTGAGTATTTTCTAAAGTTAAAACTTACAAAGTACCAAAATCGTTGCCGTTTTTTGAAATAACAATATAAAAGTATATATATTTTGATAGCTTAAAAAAGACCTTTCGAACTAGACCAAAGCCTACTATGATTTCCATTTAAAAAAATTCAACTTTATGTCATAACTCAAAAAATACGCTCCATAGAAAAAAACTACGTACGCCACTGAATTCCTTGGAAAAAGTTCTATAGGAGTCAATCATACCAGTTTTAGTCTGCTTAGAACAAAAAGAACTGGAGAGAGTTGAAAATCGATAAAAATCAACACTTTTTTCTCGAAAAATAAAAACGATATCCAAATTCTGATTTCGGCATTCTATCATACTCAAAAAAGTAGTTCAGATTCGCGAAAACTCCGAGGCTCTATCTCAGCTGCTTCTATGAGAAACCCCCAAATCACAACGAAAATAGGACAGCCTGTACTGTACAAGGTGTCCCAAACTGGACGCGTTCTTATGGGAACACCCCTTATTTGAAGAGATAGAAAAAAATTAACCAAGGTGTCCGGAGCTCAAATTTAATGAGAAAACCACTGGCGCAAACAAAACTTTGCTATCTCTTATCGTTTGGCCGGTAGAGGGCGATTCTCAAATTTCGTGGATTTCTTTTATGTCCTGTAACTTGTTTATTAATAAAGATAATTAATTTTGGTAAAAACTTTCTTAAGGCACTTTTTTCCGTAGAATCCATTGCAATAGGCAGTTTTTTTACAGGGCGTTTAGATTTTCGTGCACCACCCCAAACTAATTTTTTTTATATAGACCACCCTATATATTATGAAATTTTTGAAAAGCTCGTAAAATTTCCTAAATTTTGATGTATCACTTGTCATGTTTATCTTAAAAACCATTAGCAACATTTAAAGAATTATTAATTTAATATAATAACTACGAGTAATCTTATCATGAAACTTTAGATCTGTGGTTTTAATCATAACATGTTAGCATCCTATGTCATTTTATTAGTCATGGCAATCTTGATTTCTGTAGGCACAATATTTTAATTTTTAAATCGTAATGTTGCTAATGGTTTTTAATATAAACATGACAAGTGATACATCAAAATTTAGGAAATTTTACGAGCTTTTCAAAAATCTTATAATATCTTATATCTTATAATATATCTTATATCTTATAATATATAAGGGTGGTCTATATAAAAAAAATTAGTTTGGGGTGGTGCACGAAAATCTAAACGCCCTGTAAAAAAACTGCCTATTGCAATGGATTCTACGGAAAAAAGTGCCTTAAGAAAGTTTTTACCAAAATTAATTATCTTTATTAATAAACAAGTTATAGAACATAAAAGAAATCGACGAAATTTGAGAATCGCCCTCTAGCGGCCAAACGATAAGAGATAGGAAAGTTTTGTTTGCGCCAGTGGTTTTCTCATTAAATTTGAGCTCCGGACACCTTGGTTAATTTTTTTCTATCTCTTCAAATAAGGGGTGTTCCCATAAGAACGCGTCCAGTTTGGGACACCTTGTACAGTTTCCAAATAAAAAATTAGCTTAGCGGATACACTCTTAATTAAAGAATTCTGCAACAAAGTACCTACAAAAGTTACTCTAAATGGCATTTTGATTGTTATTACGCTTAGTAGTGTGTTTGAGTTATAGGCCTTGAAGATGGTAGAATTTTTAAGAAGAATTTTTTATTGACGAAGCTGTTTCTCTACACTCCGAGCGCTGTAGTTCATAAAACTTTGCGCAAGTATGCAGTATGGGAACTTTAGTATACGAGAGAAATTTGATTGTTGTATCTTAAATGGTTTGAAAGTTATTGTAAAAAAACCTACTGTAATCCTCCATCAGAAGGCGGTAGCTCCTCTTGGATAGGGAATCGGGTATATGTCTGTAGAGGTCTTCTTGATATTTTTGGTCAAGGAGTTTGCTATTAAAATTCCATGGTCAAATTCTGGGACACCTGCATATGGTGCATATGGCGAGGATCTTTCAACTGAAGAGAAAAAAAAGTTCAGATGGATGGCAGTTCTTCTAAAACTGGTTTTCCAAATATATGTATGTCTATAATCCGTGCAAGAAGGATCGCCGTGCGCCGTGCTTTGTTTCCAGCACGTGTGTAGCCTAACCACCTCTGTGGTTACGGAGGGAGCATAAAAACACCCGTAAAAGCATTTGAATTCGGTAGGTAAATTAAGAACGAAATTATTTTGTATCCAAGTCTTAAACAACATGGCACATTAAAAAAACAAATTGCTCATAATTACATATCCTTTATAGTTTATATTTTACCGTGCCTTCGTGCCCTGGAAATATATTATTGGCAGTTCCAAACTGAAATTTTTGAGGATCTTATTAGCTTAATGTCGCGTCACAACAATATCTCATCAGTCATCACACACAGCTCCAGTTATAAAACAGATTTGGCCACATCCTTGTAACTTCCGGTTGCCCCCACATGGGCGCCGATTTCTCTTCGACGATATGATTGACCACGCCATTGTGAACTTTCACTTTTTAATAGTCTGTCCGCCATCAGATGATTATCGACCCGCCTTTTGATATTTGGAAAATACGTTAAAATAAATAGGTACAGTTTACGGAATACCTACTGTGATGACCCATTTTGGTTGGTATAGAAATGTACAGGCCAAACGGCGATATATGTATAGAAAAAACGAATGCAGGTTTCTTGAGTTCATTTTTTGAGCTTAGTTTAGTGGTGCAAACAAACTTCGGCTAACTTGATTGGTTTTCGTTATACAGTGCTTTCGAATTTGGCCGGATTCTATTGATCTTTATATATCCATTGTTATAATAGATATGAAAATTATTTTTAAACCGTTTTGATATGCTTTTTTCCGTAAAAGGCAGTGACGCACTCATTGAACTTCGTTTTTCGGACATCCTGTATATTTTCACGCACTATTTCGTTTTTGCCTTTACCTTTCGGTAGAAGAAATATTTTTGGAAACGTAAAGGCAAGTTAGTGCTGTAGAAATATACAGGTTGTTCCATAAAACCAAGTTTAGTACCTTTTCTCCGAAAAAAAAACAATTTTTGAAAGATGAAGGCAAAGGTAAACTAGTGTCGTAAAATATACAGGGTGTCCCATAAGAGAAAACAAAGTTCAATACCGTACCTCCGAAAATATTAAACTAAGAAAAATTGGGTACACTGCGTTCTACGGAAAAGGCGTTTGAAAATAGTTTAAAAAATCATTTTGGTAGCTATTATAATAATGAAGATATAAAGATCAATAGAATTCGGCCAATTTCGAAAAACATTATGTATAGCGAAAACCAATCAAGTTAGACAAAAGGTTTATTTGCTAAACTGAGCTCAAAAAAGGAACTCAAGGAACATGTAAGTATTAGTTTTTCTATTAGCTATCTCTGTTTGGCCTGTATCCATTAATATCAACCAAAGAATCGAAGAAGAAAATAAATACATAATATGCCAAACGGCGAAGCTTAGTTCACGCTTTGTTGCTAAAACGGGAACTGCTCTCCCACAACTTAAAATTTTACAGGTGTCTCGAAATAAGTGATATCTATTAAATGATGGAAACTGCATTTTTGATTTGCTTGTAAAATAAGTACATATATAAAAAGTAAATGCTTAAAATATACCTATGCGTGGGAATCGTAAGTACTTAGATAATAGATATAGCCCTACAGAACATTCCCTGATGAGGAACAGAACTTGGGCGCCTTGGTGTTAATTCAGTTCAGGGTACTGATAATTTTTTTTGTCTATCTGAGGTCAGATAAAAATCAGTTCGTGTGTCAAATTAAGTTCTTTGAAAAGGAGCCCTGCGATAATTTTTATCTCGTCTTGCTTAATTCTTCTACGTTTAAATCACCGTGCGAGATAATTTTTGTTACTACAGGCCTTATCAGTGTGCCTCGAACAAGGCTCCAGGCGGACAACGTTTGAGTGTCCTTAAAATTTTTAGATAGTTACCTTATCACTTGGCCCGTGTGAGAATTTTTGTTCAAATCTTATATTTGCTTAAATATATCAATACTTGATGTTATCTCAGATATTTACAAGGGATCTCCAAAAAGGCTTACACGTTTTTGCTGTAATTGTTTTATTGTCGATTATGTAATTTGAGTGGGGACTTTAGTTACGATGCGATAACCTACATTTGAATTTAATTTTGCGTTTATAAATAAGACTACTTAATACCCGACTATAAATAAAGTTCGTTGATACCGACTAGTTTACATATTAAGGGAAAATTACTATGATAACAAACTTATAAACTGTTCGCGAATGTGTAGGTAGCTTATCTGAGCAATACTTACTTACAATACTTATATATACGGGGTGTCTCACGCTTATGGTCTATTTGAAGTATACAGGGTGATTCATAACTTGTGTGCCAAACTTCAGGGGGAAAATAGAAAAACTCAAAATAAGAAGAAAAATTCCCAAAATTACAAAATTAAAAAAATACAGGGTTGCGAACGAGGTTGCGAGGCTTCCTTAAAAATTCGCTCTTGTTTCAGTGTCTCGAAAACTATGAAAGCTACTGAATTGAAATTTTGAGGGCGGTTTCCACTTCAAAACCCTGTATTTTTTATAATAGTAACTTTTGGACACATGTTCATAGAAACGTTTCTTCTTCTTCTATAATCCTATGAAGTTTGGCACACATGTCATGATTCATCCTGTATAAAGAACTAAACAAGATATTTTGCACAGAAGGCGAAAGTTGCTACCAGCTTTCTTATTTGGAATGAGACAGTCTGTTTTTTATATCTTATTCGGATTCCTCATAAAATTAAAAAAGTGCGAGTAATGGGTAAACACCCTAAAATTACAGTAAATCAATGTGGAAACACATAAAGATGTTGGAATATTGAACTTTAAGCATTATATTCTTTTTATAATATGTTTTTATTCATAGAAAACATTATTCGTTGATAAAAAAATACAACACATTGGCCTCATCCACATGTTTCCAAGTTACCCGCACTTTAGCCAAACTGGATTTTACGAGTTAAGTCAAGAAAACGTTAGCTTATGATTCATTGAAATCCAACAATACTTTCCCTATAACTCCCTTTCCCAATATTCTGATACGCATTACGCTACCTCTATGATAATCGACGCACCACCATTAACTGCAATGCCCGACTGATTCCTAGCGCTGCGCCGTGACGAATAGGAACGAGAGTGACTGTTTACGGCAATCGCCGCTAGAGTGAAGCTCTCTGCAGTCGAAATAGTTGCCGTTTCCTCATTACCTTTATGTTTCCACATTTGCACCCCTCTATCTTATTGTCAAGTGTAATACCACACAAGTGGTGAGAGTTTTTCGACGCTACTTTCACGTTTTATTGGAAATTATGCGGTCTCGTGGCATTATGTGTTTCTGTTGAGTGAAATTTACATAATTTGTGATGAATTCACCTTTAATTTTGTTCAGTAGGTACCGAGGTAGATGCCTTTATTCCGGGTGCTCCTGTTCTTGAAAACTTCATATAAAACCTTCAAAAGGTATTATTTTTTTAATTTTTTCTAACGAACTAGTCATTTGCCCTATTGGTAGCTCCACAATTCGACAATATCAACCAATTTCACAGGTTCATCCGATTGTTCGTTCGTTTATTACATTCATATTTCTTTTATAACAGTTTTTGTTTTAAAAAAACAGAATCGAAGAAAGCAGTAAAAATTCCTGCCGAAGTACCTATTGACCTCGGTCCAGCGAATCAGCCCAATGCACTGTCCACTACTCCACCCAGAGCTTATTCAGTCGGTACTTAAGAACCCGACACACAGGAATTTTGGAAGCACGGTAGACGTTTGCCTGTTTGTATATATTTCAAAAACTATAAATGATATTAAATTGTTTTTGTTTGCAAACAGTTCTTAAAATACAAATCTATTATTGCTATTTAGAAATTTATTAAAAAATACGAAAACAATAAACGAAGTCGCATGTTACAAGTGGTGAAAAACTGCTTTTTATAGAACCTAATAAAACTTTCCTGAAAAGAAAATCTCAGAATCTGGTTAACGGCAGTAGTGTACTAAACCTCTGGCTTGTAAGAAGACATAAAATTTTCAATTTCAACCGAAAAACAAAAATGTTATGAGTAAACAGCGGTACCGTTGCATTCGGAGTTTTTTTGTCGTAACTCGTGCTCTCGCCTGTCTTTCGGCTAGTGATCAAAGTCGCTCAGCTAAGTCAGTCAATCCCCACATAGGGAGCGCACGCAACAAGTTCATTCCCAGTATTAGTTTGGCCGACTAGTTCCCTGCTTTTCCAGATAATTTTTGGCGTCCGCTGTAAGACCGCAGACATTGTTACTCATCATTGCACTCTACTACGCGAAGTATTTTTTAAGCTGTAATTGCTTCACCATACCCCTGAACCCCAGGATTCTTAGTAAATTGGTAGGTCGGGCTCTTAAACCCATGTTTCCTTAATACTGCCGAGTAGGTAAACACTGGTTCTGTAACGTTTTAGGAAAATACAATACGCTCCCAAAACCCACTGAATCGTGGTGCCTCCCCAACTTAAGTCCTAGAAATTAACAACCACTGCGCGAATTGCTAAAATCTCATTTTGGCAAAATTTGTTTTATTAGGTTATGTAACTCAGTATGCTGGTATGTAGTATGATAATTTTGTTTCAGTAATTTTCGTTCTGACATTTTTTTAATATTTTGCATAAGATTACAATAATTATAAGTGATATTCTTAAATATTTTTTAACGTAGTCGGTAGTTAAGACCTTGATTCAAAAGTTTTGTTGATGCTCTTTACAATTTTTGTGCGTTTTGAATTTCCCCTTGAAGTTTATGATATTCTTAATTAAATTAATTTCGTAATCTGATAGTAGAGTATGTTTTTGTTTTCATGGAAAATTTTCGACTCAGAATTTTCGTTTCCTTGTTTTTCCGTGGGATTTTTTTTAACTTGGTACCTAGCTTCTTATTAGGTGAACCTGAAAGTGATATGCCTTAAATGTGTCATCATTTGACATTTATATGATATTTTCAGACTTGATTAATGTTCAGTGGTTTATTATAGTTTCGGCAAAATGGAAAATCTCACGATTTGGAACGGTTTTTTAACCAATTTATTGTAAAATTAAAAATTGATTTTCGTGGGATGATTTTGCTAAACCGTTCATGTGGAAAAACTTAAACGACTCTTTGGTGTTCAAGCAACTCCATGCTATTACAGTGAAGTGTTTGTGTTACAACTTTTGAATTTCACTGAGGTAGACTGGGATAGTTCTGATTTTCACGAAGGCCGCTCTGCACCGGTCATTGCTGAAGAAAGATTTGATGATATGCGCTGCAAAAATTTTTGACGTGATCTAGCGGGAGTCTGGAAGATTTGTGCCCCTTTGGGTGCTTCATAATTTGAACGACGCTCAAGAACGAACAAATGTGGATTTTTTGCAAACAGATGCTCCAAGTCTATCAAATCGCTTCTACGTTATCGTAACTGCTAACTGGTAAGCCACAAAGCAAAATTATACCGTCATTTTTCAACTTTGTCACGATTCCATGACAAAGTCCGAGAAAATTTCCCGGAATGGAGTTTCGTCTACCTAATATACGTACATAACGGTGTATAATGTAATCGATATTCTGTTCTAATGAAATGTTTGTTTCTGAACTTCCAAGATGTTATGTAACATGCGAGTATAATAATTGTTGTATTATGAATTATGCAAATCGTTAAACAACTGCGCCGTGCAGTGCGAATGAATTCGAATGGTTTTGCTTCAGTGGAAGTCGTGTTCGATTTTTTGCGTAAATCCCCTTGCGGAGAGAAATCTATTTTTCGATGAATACATGACGTAGTTTCACGAATCGAAACGATAAGATACTATGTATCTATTTTGTATGCAAGTTTTTTCGAAATATGTGTACTCGTAGAATGTGTATTTTCATATTTGAGATAACCTGACATAGTATAACGGAAAGTTTTCGGATATTTATAAATTATTTGTTATGTCTTGTAAATTGTGTGACTGCAATTCATAGATTTTCATGGATTTTAATATTTTAGGTATCTTGAGGAAAATACATTTCTATTGGCAGATAAGGCAAGATCCTGTGTTCATAAATTAATGTTGTATGATTGTCATTTGTTGCCATAAATCAACAAACAATAACCAATAAAATATTATAAAAGTACTGCCGTTTCAAACCGTATCCATTTTACGGTAGTTGCAGTTTTCTGGCGTACAAACTAATTTTTGAACGTCTCGTGAACTAATAATAATAATTAAAACTTTAAATGGTTACAAAAGTGTCAGAGGAGTTTACTTACACACAGTTTTAATCATACATGTTCTATACCTATACTGTATAAGGTACTTTTTTCAATTTTACCTACATTGTTTTATTGTTTCTGATGTACTCCATCCAACTTTATTTTTTAAATGGAACCATCTGTATGTGAGTATGCATTGTTGGGATTCCTTAATTGATTTTGATATCAGGATATCAAAGTTCTTATTAGTCTAAATTGTAAAATTTTCGAGTATGGACAATTTTTTGAAAATTTCACAGGTTGGTGTAAGTGCAATTTTGAAAATTGG
Source organism: Xestobium rufovillosum (assembly GCA_963966045.1). NCBI lineage: Eukaryota > Metazoa > Arthropoda > Insecta > Coleoptera > Ptinidae > Xestobium > Xestobium rufovillosum. Next base: position 15,501,117 of record OZ014498.1, read on the forward strand.
TAGATATTGATATGCAAAGTAAAAGATAAGTTCGAAGTAGGAAAAACTGACAAAGCGTATAAAATATTTAGGAGAAATTTCAGAGAAATTGGATCTAGCAGCAAGAACGTTAGAAACGAGGCAGGGGACATCCTAATCGGAAGAGAGGAAAAGGCAAATAGGTGGAACTACAATTAATTAAATTTAATATTTTGAATTCTTGGAAAAATTGGCAATTTTCAAAGTGACCCTAATTTTATGCTCGCCAGTGTAATATTTGGGAATCTTATATGCGGGACAAAAACTAGGGGATATATTAGAAAAGAAACCAGTGTAGAGGAGAATAATATGTATATAAATAATTTGAGTTAACATTATAAAGTTTAAAAAACAATAAAGCACCAGATGTAGACAGATTGCAGGCAGGAATTTCAAAGAGTGCAAGTCAAGAGCCTGACCAGACAGGTGAGATTCCAGAAGATCACAAACGGAACAACATAGTGGCTTTGCCAAAAAGGTAAAGCGCTCATAGGTGCGAAAATTTTATAACGATCAGTTTAGCTTCCTCTCGTCAAAAATGCTCGCAATAATGTTAACTAGAATAGTACAGAGAAGAATGGAAGAAAGGGCGGAAGAAATATTAGATCAGTTCGGATTTAAGCTAAGTAGAGGAACACGCCAGGCCATTATAGCTTTACGAGTAATTATAAAAAAAAACAATAACAAAGGGAAAGAGCGCCTATATAGGATTTGTAGATTTAGAAAAAGCCTTCGACAAAGTAAAATGGGGGAAGATGTTCGAAGTGCTCAAAAATGTAGGGATGAAATATAGAGACAGAAGAATAACACATAATCTATATAAAAAGCAAACTACAGTTACAGACTTCGAATAGGAACGGAAGGGAGTGAGACGGATGTGCGTTGTCATCTCTTATAGTTTTCAACTTATACAGGGTGTCCCAGAACAACGGGTCAATATTTCTGGAGCATATAGTTTGGGTCAAAATAACACTTAAAGTATGTAGAATTATTTTTCTAGGACGCACCCATTCGAAGCTATTCGCCCTTAAAGGTCAAGTCCTGAAGAAGGTTTTTTGCTGGTAACTTTCAAACTACTGTATCGAATGTTAAAACAATTTGGACTGTAGACATAGTAAGAAAGTATCTGTGATCGAGTGACATGACATCTTCCGTATCTTATCTAGGAAGCCGGGGGTGGAACACCCCTAATGCTTTTCACCCCTTAATTTTTACGTTGATGCTTTTAGCGAATTTGCAATGACATTTTTAAATTCCTTAAACAATTGTCTCAAAAAAAGGTACTCTTTTTTTTAAACCGTTAAAATGGCCCGTTTGTGAGAAAAAAATATACAAAGATATGGTTTATCATTTTTACTATACAAGCCAGGCTATGAATTCTACATGAAACATGTGAGAAAATGAAAATTAAATGAAAATTTAGGAACAATCAGTTTTTAAAACATAATAGTCGAGATAATAGTGGCTACAATAAATTTTCGAAGTAAGCACCTTGTAGACACATACATTTTTGTGTAGCAAAAATGATAAACCGTGTCTTTGTCTATCTTTTTCTCGGAAACGGGCCATTTTAACGGTTTCAAAAGAGAGTACCTTTTTTGAGACAATTTTTTAAGGAATTCAAAAATGTAATTGCAAATTCGTTAAAAGCATCAACGTAAAAGTTAAGGGGTGAAAAGCATTAGGGTTGTTCCACCTCCAGCTTCCTAGACAAGATACGGAAGATGTCATGTCACTCGATCACAGATACTTTCTTACTATGTCTACAGTCCAAATTTTATAACATTCGATACAGTAGTTACCAACAAAAACCTTCTTCAGGACTTGACCTTTAAGGGCGAATAGCTTCGAAGGAGTGCGTCCTAGAAAAACAAATTCTACATACTTTAAGTGTTATTTTGACCCAAACTATATGCTCCAGAAATATTGCCCCGTTGTTCTGGGACACCCTGTATATGGAAGATGCGATTAATATTGTTAAGGACAGAACGGCCAAACTATTAACGTGCTCAGATTTGCGGATGATATAGCAGTGTTAGCATGAAATGGGAGCAGTTTTGACAGACGGCTACGGCATGAAAATCAATAAAAAGAAAAGCAAAATTTTGTTATGTAGGGGGCGTGAAAATAGGACGAAAACTAAAATGCATTTGGGAAATGAGATGATGAGGAAGTGGCATATTTCTGCTATTTAGGAAGTCAAATAACTTGGGATGGTAGGAGCACTAGAGATAACAAAGAATGGCGCAGGGTCGAGTTGCGTTTAACAAAAAGAAAGCGTACGAAAATAATGAAACAAATTTTTTCTAGAATAAAGAATTTTAAAATCTTTTATATGAAAATTTTTATATGTGTATACGTCCAGTCGGACCAATGTTAAATTGTGTCTACTGTACAAAAACAACAGCGTAAAGCGTACGTTTTTCTCTATCTTCATTGTTTGAATGCCACTTTGGTTAAATTTTGCAATATTTAAAAAAAATTGGAGTGAAAAATTTGGTAATAAAATACGAGCGAATTCTTCTTGTTTAGTAAACTGTGATATCTGCAGAAGGAAACGCGGAAACGGACTTAATTCAAGGAACCCTTGATTAATATAATCCATCCCCTAGGTTGTTGCAAGTGAGACGGGTCGAGAAACATTCAACAGAAGACTTTAAATGAGGGCTAGGTCGGGATAGAGGGGATAAAACGCTTTCGTTTAAAGTCTTGTGTTTAATTTTTCCAACCTTACCCCACTCCACTACCAACCCGCGAATGTGAGACCAGCTTTATTCTTTTGTATGGCAATTAAACAAATGTTAAAAGTTTGCTTGCAAGACTATTTAAACCTGATTTCATTTTTTCCACGGACGGTTTTTTTGTTCATTAATTTTAAAGTTCTTCCTTTTAATTTGTTGTGTCGGGCACGAGATCGCCTGCATTTTTTTTTCTTAGTAGAGCTGCAGTCGCGCGTGCTGTTTAAATTAACATAATGATGATTTTGATTTTATTGTTAATTAATTAAAGCATGTGTAAGAATGAGCTCGCCTTGTATAAGGGCATCATGCATTCAAATTTATTTATAAATGAGAAGGGCAATTAAATGCCGGGGTCAGTTAGTACAGGTGAACGCGAAACCCGGCTGTATAATCATTTACTGATTTGTTATACAGACTGCTCCATTTTGATCATAGCAAATTTCGAAAAGCGATAATAGTAGGTTGATATGTAAACTTTTCATGCTTATTTGCTTTGGTTACTTAAGACTAGCACTATTATATTTCTGAGTGAAGGATACCAGTGACGCAGAAATCTAGTAGGTTACTCCCTATTGCAATAATATTTGATGCGCAACTGGAAATATTGATTTAAAAAATACAGTCAAAATGTGAAAATTTTCTAATGGTGTATCAAATATTCTTAAGAGATGGGGCTCCTCAGTGTTCTGGTGGCTCCCAAAAATTTTCAACAGTAAAAATGGAACGACCTGTATAAGAAATAAAATAAGAGTGTTTTAAATATGAGGGTATTCATGTGATAAGTTTCATAACCTCTTAGCCTTGAATTGTATTATATACAATTAATTTAAGATATGTCGCTATTAAAAAACCTAAGTATTATAATACAGGTTCGTTGTAGTTCACACTCCGCTGGACATCGTTAATGACGGTTGCCACTATAACCCAAATTGTTTTAAAGACCGCCCAGGGCCTAGGTTAAAAGTATTTGTGTTATTGAATTGCTTTTCTCCACAAGAAATGATCCAAAAAGATACTCATTATTTAACCAGTTAATTGTGACGTAATTTATTTTATACAGGGTATCCCAGAAAAACGGGGCAATATTTCTGGAGCATATAGTTCGGGTCAAAATAACACTTAAAGTATGTAGAATTTGTTTTTCTAGGACGCACTCCTTCGAAGCTATTCGCCCTTAAAGGTCAAGTCCTGAAGAAGGTTTCTTGCTGATAACTTTCAAACTACGGCATCGAGTGTTATAAAATTTGGACTGTAGACATAATACGAAAGTATCTGTGATCGAGTGACATGACATCTTCCATATCTTGTCTAGGAAGCCGGGGGTGGAACACCCCTAATGCTTTTCACCCCTTAACTTTTACGTTGATGCTTTTAGCGAATTTGCAATGACATTTTTAAATTCCTCGAGGGGTGAACCGCAGAGCAAAATCTTGTACACCAATTCCTCTATTTATGTGTAATTCCTTTTAATTCCCCTCAATTCCTATCTAATTCCTGCAATTCCTCAAGTAATTCCCGCTATTCCCCATGTAATTCCCGCAATTCCCCATGTAATTCCCGCAATTCCCCATGTAATTCCTGCAATTCCTCATGTAATTCCTTCAATTCCCCTACTAATTCCTGGAATTCCCTTACAACTAATTCTTGCATTTCGTGTACGTCCCATACTGCAATAATTTACAGCGCATGCGCAATCGTTAGTATAAGAGGGGTAAACATTTCTGCAATTCCCTTGTAATTCCTGCAATTCCTCACTAATTCCTGCAATTCCCTAAACAATTCCTGCAATTCCCTACAAATTTATGTAATTCCTCAAGCTTGTACACAAATTCCCCCTATTTATGTGGAATTCTTTTTAATTTCTCGCAATTCCTATCTAATTCATGCAATTCCTCAAGTAATTCCCCCAATTACCTATGTAATTCCTGCAATTCCCTATGTAATTCCTGCAATTCCCTATGTAATTCCTGTAATTTATATTTGTAAAGATGATGCAATAATTTACAGCGCATCCGCAATCGTTAGTAAACGTTTCTGCAATTCCTTTGTAATTCCTGCAATTCCTGTGCAATTCCTCACTAATTCCTGACTAATTCCTGCAATTCCCCAACAATTTCCCAAACAATTCCTGCAATTCCCTACAAATTTATGTAATTCCGTACTAATTCCACTGCAATTCCTCAAGCTAGTACACCAAAATTCCTCTGCGGTTCACCCCTCGAAATTCCTTAAACAATTGTCGCAAAAAAAGGTACTCTTTTTTGAAACCGTTAAAATGGCCGATTTCCGAGAAAAAAAATATACAAAGATATGGTTAATAATTTTTACTATACAACCCAGGCTATGAAATATGAACTGCTACATGAAACATGTGAGAAAATGAAAAGAAAATGTATGAACACTCGGTTATGAAAACATAATAGCCGAGATAATAGCGGCTATAATAAATTTTTGAAGTGAGCACCTTGTAGACACATACATTTTTGTGTGTAGTAAAAATGATAAACCATGTCTTTGTATAATTTTTTTTCTCGGAAACGGGCCATTTTAACGGTTTCAAAAAAGAGTACCTTTTTTGAGACAATTGTTTAAGGCATTTAAAAATGTCATTGCAAATTCGCTAAAAGCATCAACGTAAAAGTTACGTGGTGAAAAGCATTAGGGGTGTTCCATCCCCGGCTTCCTAGACAAGATACGGAAGATGTCATTTCACTCGATCACAGAGATACTTTCTTACTATGTCTACAGTCCAAATTTTATAACATTCGATACAGTAGTTTGAAAGTTAATAGCAAGAAACCTTCTTTAGGGCTTGACCTTTAAGGGCGAATAGCTTCGAAGGGGTGCGTAGAAAATTCTACATACTTTAAGTGTTATTTTGACTCAAACTATATGGTCCAGAAATATTGCCCCGTTGTTCTGGGACACCCTGTATGTTTGCTCTGGCGGGCAGCAAGTGGTTGTCAGTTTATAGGAGTTTTTGTGTTTGTCTACAGTCTAATTAGATATGTTATTTTTTATGAAGAATCCAATGCAGGCATGATGCATTACGTATAAATTATAAACAAAACCTAGAAAAGGCACATTTTTGTTAACGATTATTTTGCCATTTTTAAGTTGCCCATAAATAAACAATTTAAAGCATCGTTTTGTAAGTAATAAAGCAATTGCTCTGTAAGAACTCGTCTAGCTTCTGACATTTCGAATGTCAAATAGCTGAGATAAAAATTATTGAGTGCTGCAAGGTGACGCGCATCAGTGTAGGTACTGTAAACGATTGGGAAAAGGTGGAACTTGGTCTAGGCGGTTTTTTGTTTTTAAACATGAATTGACATCTTTTTGGAATGAGTCAATTTACAAGTCATTTCCAGAAGAACACTTTCAATCATTATAGTTTTGAACACTCAAAAGATATCTTTGTATCACCCTGTACGCAGGAATTCTTAAAATGCACGGTAATTCTGGGAAGTAGCAAAACAGTGTTCCTCAGAAAAACTTGACACTGAAAAACTATTTTTTATCAAAATATGGATAGGTAGATTTGGCGTTTGAGTAAATATTTGCAACAACTCTTGAATGAATGCATACAAGTTTCTGTATTTCTTTGGAATTGACTGTATGTATTTTGTTTCGGCGTCAGATATACAGATATTGCAACGACTCGACTTACGACAAGATACTGAACTCATAACCGATGTTCATTCCATGAATTTTCTCTCGTAATCCAGGGCCACTTGAAGATAAGAAAAGTCATCATCGGTAGCTATTACAGCGGGGATGCTCTCTTTGTTAGAAATAGTAAATTCTTGCAAATTGCGTAGATCATTTATAGCTAGGATTTGGCAAATTTGATGGGTTTTGGCTTTGGGAAGGTTCAACGAAGCGTAGAAAGAAAACTAATACCGGCGCTTCTAGGAAATATTTGGTGCTTAACTTTATCCTCATCTTTATCTTTCAAGTATTGACATCTGTTGATACGCCCTCTTCTACGAAATGTGGCCTCTTGTTATTTTTTTTGCTACTCGTAATGTGTTTAATTCTTGTCGCTTTAGTTCTTAACGACATTTTCACTTAAGGAGAAAAAAACACTTCCGGTTGGTCGTTTTAGTAATATTTGTAATTACAGCAAAATATAGTATATTATTATATGAGCGATTATGACAGCCATTATTCACGAAGATGATGTTTGAGCCCACGAGCCGAAGGCGAGTTGATTGTCAGCTCCAGCAAGAGTTGATCGCGGTCGATACAAAATATCATTGGATCAGCGAAACAGTGATTATTGAATCTATATTTGTGATTGGCCGAATACCGTGAATTATGAAACCATAATTCACTGCAGTGAATTACAGGTACGATATTTCACAAAGAAAATGCTAATAATTGTCATATAATTAAATAGGTGTAGAAAAACATATAAAATTCATTTTATCAGTTTTCTAATCAAGGTAATTTTTTCTAATATTATTTCTCAGATCATCTTCTCCGAAGTGCTAGATTTTTTGTGGCTATAGGTACCTAATACGTTGAACTTACGGATCGGAGGCACCAAGTTATTTCATTTTATAATAGCGACAAGTATAGGATAACTTGTTTTTACCTCGTTGCTTCATATTTGTAAGGAAATTGCATAGGTATACAACTGGTTTCTGCAAGCTATTCCTCCAAAAACTGAGAGTAAGCTCCTTTTGTCATGATATGAACTTGAACCAGTATAATAGGTAACATTTAAGTAAAAGAAGAGCGAAACACCAAAGCTTATTCTAACGAGCCTCACAGAATCGTTCCAAGATTTAAAACCTTGAACGAGGTACATTGACGCTTAGAAAAAGCTATAAAAACTAAGTAAACAAAAACTAATTAGAAGGTGGTGCGCAGGTACGCCGTGCTCTGAATATACATAATGTTTATTTATATTTTGCATATAAGCATTTCTTCAATGGCATCAGTGATGTTATTTGTGGCTTGTCCTTTATGAAATTCAATAGAGTGTCGCTACCTTTGCCTACCACAAAACGGAAAATGTGACACTAATTGTGTAATACGTTTAATAATCTCGAAATTGAAATGCCTAACTTGCGGCCATTCAGAGAGCGGATGTTTGTGCAAGACACAATATTTGGCTCTTCGCTTCTGCCAAAACTATAGCCTCACTCTTAAGTCTGGTGTAACCATTGTAAAAATAGATTGGGCAACGGGAAGATAACCTCCCAACATCAAAAGATCCATCAACTCTAGATTATCAAGAGTTCAACATCTTATTAGTTTCTCAGTTATGCATAGGGTAATGAATAGTTTCGAAGAAAATTGTTAACTGACTAAATATGGAATTCAAGGAAAAAACTCCAACGAGCTCTCCAACCCTGTTGATCATTCCAATGTAATGAAATTGTTTGAAAGTTTTCTTAATAGGTCGGTAAAAGATGTTTTGGAAAGTTTGTATGTTCGAAGTTGCACCTTTTTCAGTTACATATTCAATTTTTTATAAATGTCAGTGGGCATATCGCGAGCACTAACGGTGCCCGGCTTGGCCAAAATATTCGGAGCTTAATTACTACGTCGATTTCTTAACGGGTGAAAGTAGATTGGCTCATGACAGCATGACTGTTTTCTTTTGTGAAATGTCAATTGCTCTGTATGTGGAGCAAATATTGGGTTGTTACGGTTGCGTGTTCATTTTCGAAATAAATCTTATCTGTTGTTATATGACCGCACTAGCTGTGTTTAAATATAGATTTTTATGTGGAAATCAGGAAATAGTTTAATAGTTTGTGATAGCCCTAGAAGGACAAAATAAACACATACTCGAAATTTGTTTACCAAAATATTATGATCGTCCTCGATCTCTTTTTTTTGTTAGTTGTGATGCAAGGTTTTTAAAAGTTACAATTTTTACAAAAAAAAATAATATTCTGATAGAATACGATTATGATATTGCTACTCCCACAATATGACTTTCTTGTTCTATAAAATTTCTTTCGTTTTCCACGCTACGTATATTCTCTTTTGTGCAACATCCTTTTCATCAAGTTTACTTTCCAAAATACTATCGCTGTTTTAAACTTTAACACGCGCGTTTGTTCCTCCAACTTCCAGCAAAACCCCTCGAAATCAAATCAAAATCAAATCAAATAATGACTATTGACCCGAACATGCCTTATCCTATCCGAATGTTGATGGTTTAGGAAATACAGGGTGTTGAAAGTTACAATTTTATTTCCATTTTTTGCCATAACTAGGAAATTTATTAGGTTATCGACTTGAAAATTTGAAATCCTATGGTTTTTTTGCGGGGAAAAGATTCCAATAACATTTTTGACGTTGCCCATAGAGGGCGCTACTTATAACCTATTGCTTTGATAAATTGACCCATAACTTTTTACCATGTACATCTAACGTCAAATTGGCTCCAAAATCTGAAAGACCAACATTTTTTAAATAACAAATGTATTCTTGTCTCATTTTGATATTTCAGCCCATTTTCAAGAAAAAAACGACTTAATGCAGATAGTGTTTAAATCTTAGAACTGAAACGCTTATTAAGTACTACTAACAAAATAAATTTTAATTCACTACAAACGCTTAGGTACAAGAAAAATAAAATTAGGAAACATTGAATTTTAAAGTAGTTGTTTGAAGTGTCCACCATTCACTTGGATACATTTTTCAATGCGTTTCCTGAGAGACCCCCGAGTTCTAAACAATGCTCCTGGATTGCGTTTGATTTCATTGGCAGCCGCTTGTATTCTTCGCCACAGCTCATCGGGTGAATCAACAGCTTCTTTATAAACCATATCTTTCATTCTAGACCACATCGAAAAATCCAGAGGATTTAAGTCGGGGCTTCTAGGCGGCCAAGCAAATTCACTTCCACGGCCAATCCACCGATGTGGAAAAACGTTGTCTAAGTACTCCCGCACCGGCCGGGAAAAAAGCTATTGGGTTTTGGGTTAACACTGAACACTTTAAAACTAATGTCACATTACTATCGACTGTCTGTTTGTAAAACGTAGCCATCTAGATAATATTTTGTTTAATGTCTATTAGAACAAGTTTGGAATTTAAACACTATCTGCATTAAGTCGTTTTTTTCTTGAAAATGGGCTGGAATATCAAAATGAGACAAGAATACATTTATTATTTAAAAAAGGTTGGTCTTTCAGATTTTGGAACCGATTTGACGTTAGATGTACATGGTAAAAAGTTATGGGTTAATTTATCAAAACAATAGGTTATAAGTAGCGCCCTCTATGGGCAACGTCAAAAATGTTATTGGAATCTTTTTTCCCGTAAGATAAACCATAGGATTGCAAGTTTTCAAGTCGGCGACCTAAGAAATTTCGTGGTTATGGCAAAAAATGGAAATAGAATTGTAACTTTCAACACCCCGTATTTCCTAAACCATCAACATTCGGATAAGGCATGTTCGGGCCAGTGGTCATTATTTGACCTGTAGAATCTCCAGTTAACGGATTTCCCATTGTTAATGAAATACCCTGTATAAATGAAATAATGGAATTAAATTCATTCACATAAAATCCGTTTTATATGTCACGAGGGCGTGCGACGTAACCAACTGTAATTAATATTCGTCATTGTAAAATTGATGTGGTTTCGTGGGAGACAATTTTTATATAAGTCATTAGCATCTATTTTCACCTTCGAAACTAGTGCGTTCTTGAACTTTGGAGTTGACATTTATGTATATCGGTTTCCTTAATTGTTAATACAATTTATTCGTGTCATATAAAGCCGATGGTTTTCAATAAGATTTACATTGCGTGTGAAAAATTCCATGCCGTAATTTGACCATTAAAGTTGCATTCCCTCGCATTCTTTTGGAATGCCTGCGTGCTAATTGTTTAGTTGTGACATTTGAATTAAAACGTAACAAGAATTTCTTGTGAAAGTACAACTCGTTAACACGGTAGTTTTCTGATAAAGCTTGAAATAATATTTGTGATAAATGCAATGCAATGCGTATTGTCATTATGTACCTACGTGTTGCACAGACGCACACCCCGCGTATATTAACCGTGCGTGTTCGCTTTAACGCATGCCGACCTTGATAGCGCAGTTACATCCGCCGGGCCGGTGACAAAATAGATAAGGGGGTTCACGCGTTCAACGAGTACAAGGTCACTATTTTCTTATTGGTCGCAATTTTCGGGTGTCCTTCTATTACGCCGGGCCATTGACCAAGTTGGATTCGCTCGCGTGCGAAGGTCACAGTTTATGGTTCTCGCAGACGCAAAGAATGTATGAATGAGCCTGGGGGGATAGCGCGATGACGCTGACGCTGACTGTACCTGCTACCGATGGATTGTGGATCTCATTTCTCACAGCTTCCTCTCACTTTTGGCGGGATCGAACAGCGCGCCACTTGAATGCTATGGAAAAAACCTTTTAATTCTGAGGGCGATTACCTATTACAAGATTTAATTGTGAGCTGGATGATCACAAAGTTTTGGCGCGAATTTTGCACAAAAATCCTTGTAGGTACCTATAAACATACGCACTGCAGGCTTTATAAATTTTTAATCCAGACAATAAAAAAGCAAAAGAAGAGAACTTTTCGTTTTGCTTCCTGTTTTGTCTCGCAGCTCCGTACTATGCTACAGCTACAGCGTCTGGCCGCTAGTCTGCAGCCCGCAAGAATTTACAAGCACCGACTTGTCTGGCCTTACGTCTTTATTGTTTTGTTAGTTCAGCATCCAAGTCAGCAGATGTGATTCAAGAAGTTGACCAAGTTTCTGTCGTAAATATTTAATTCATAAAGTTAATGAATGAACTTTTATCTGTTATGAACAAACGTTCGTTTACGGAGTGAAATCTACGATATTAGTTACAATTGAGTGATTAAAAGAATTTTTACTTTTGCTACAAACTCAATGAAACGTTTCTAACATTAAAAAAAGTGCAAAATTAAATGTATTTTTCAAAGCTGAAACTCTATAGTTTTCCAATACATATGGGCTTAATCTTGGTATTATTGAGCGTGGGAAAGGATATGAATAAAGCCAAAGTACAAATCGGAAGTGAGAAATTAGAAGTCACAGATTTCTGGTATTTGGAAACTCAAGTAACCCGCTTTGGTAGGAGCAGTAGGGACGTAGAATAATGAATAGCTCAGGGCTTATTTGTAAAGTTGCGGCAAACCTTTGTAATGTTTTCCTCATACTCTAATACAAACGACCAAGCAGATATTACGCTTCCACCTTACAGTATTTAAATGTCATCGAAAATGAAACTTAGTTTAAAGTATGCTAAACGCCATAAAAATGCCGCTGACCGGGAATCGAACCCGGATCCCCGCAATCCTAACCCCGCACTCCAACCCACTGAGCTAATCGGCGACCTACTCGTCTATACAGAATGGCCCAGTAGTGCAGGGACGGTCTATATATCTCTTGAACCATTCAGGGCATCAGAATGAAATTTTGCGAGTGCTTAGGAAACCCTATGCCGCATATTGTAAAATTATTTTGGTGTATACAGGGTCTTCACATTTTGCGTAACAAACCAAAGTTACCACATTATGGGGTTAAGATATTGCCATTTTAGTGCCAATTTGGACCCATCATTGTGGCACTACTGACGATTTCTTTATCGAACTAGATTCACGGACTATTCTATTTGCAAATTCTGTTAATACCTTTGCTACAGTACTTGTTCGTCAACATACGCATAATTGAATTTTTCTTAAGAATTTCTAATGGAACACCCTGTATATTAATTGCACATTTAATAGCCAGTTTACTAAGCTCTTAATTGATGCAGGCATTGCCGGGTCTGCGGCTGACAGTTTCTACGAAAATTAAAATTGAAACTTAAAAATGTTCAATTTCACTGATATTTTTTACAATTTTATTCGGATTTCCCCATTTAACTTAAATTCGGACCTCTCCCGTTTTTAAATCGATTTAGTTAGGTAACTTTGTTGCGTATTTTGAATTCCTTGTTTTGAAATTTCGAGTTGCTTCAGGACAGATAAATGGTTAAAAGTAGATACAAATTATTAATTTAAGATAAATATGACTTTGTAGAGGAAATGTAATTTAAACGAAAAGCTGGACGGAGAATAAATTTATAATGTAAATAATGTTTATTAACAGTGCCATTTTTATGGAAAGTAATTCGAAAACTGCTTTCCCGAGATAACTGTTTTATTCTCACTTTTTATAGAAAAATCATATTTTGTAGTCAAAATGCAAATCTCGTTGAAATCATGTTACCTGTGATCTGTGATAAACAAAACAGCTCCCAACTCGCATCTGCCATAGTTTGAAAGATTTTCTACATTTAATTAATTTTTTTTATTTAATTTTAATTAATTTATTTAATTTCAATAAACTTGTTCTCGCTGTAGTTTTTTGTTTATATTACAACATTTCCCACTAATGATAAAAGCCAAATTTGTCTCATTAATAATTTCTACTGACTAAAATATTTATCTGTTCTGACTTCCACAACTCCAAATTTGAGAAGAAGAAATTGAAAACACACAACAAAAGTACGTAACTAAATTGATTTAGAGAGTGAGTGGGTCAAATTTAAGTTTTCTTGGTTCTGATAGACATTACGATTTCGAGCTATTTTTATTCTTTTTGCTATATTTGTTCACCATAATACTAATTCTCGGTTTGAATATTTTGAAAACAACCCGTTTTAGGCATACGCGGGTAGGCTTAATAAAAATTAAATCGATTTTACCTTCAAGAAGTAATTTTGCAATGGGACTTTTTGTGTCATTGTAAATTCTATTGGCTTAGTTTTGCGCAGAAACCAAATTTAAACATTTTTTTTTTTTGGTTTTTGGTGAAAAAATAGGTGAAACCCGAATAAAATTGTAAAAAATAACAGTGAAATTGAAAATTTGTAAGTTTCAATCTTAATTTCTGTAGAAACTGTCGCAGACCTAATGGCAATGCCTGTGTATACGAGTTTCTTGGATTTTTTCTTTGAATACATTCGAAAATTTCGGAGTTGTTAGTAGATTACTTCAAAATTAGCGTGTTTATGAAAAATACACGGGCAGTTTTCTTTGAAATTTTAGAAATCATATTCGGACAAGACTGTAAGCATTTTCCGAAAAGAAAAATCTTAGGAAAAATCAGTACTGGTCCATAGTAGTTTTCTAGTTTAATCGCTTCCTGGGTACCAAACGATAAAATTTAACTAATAATGGTTTTGGCCCTGTTTTTGTTTACGTCTCTTATCTGCCACCGCCCGTAGTAAACAAAATAATGCGTCTTTTAATCATAAAGGGCAAGGTTTACTTGCCGGTGTATTTTTAAAAACGGTAGGTAGATATTGTAGCAGTAATACCTCTAGATTGCCATTATCGCCCTTGCTCTTTTATAACTAACTGTTTAAAAAGCAAATACATATGTATTTCGCATTTTGATAATAGCGTTCGTTATTTATTTGAAGGGTGCGATATACATAATATGTATGCAGCATCCGCCAAGAAGTATGCATCAATGGGGATTTATACGTAATTGGACGAGTACGAGACAAAATAAAAAGTTCGAGTCAAATTCTGCTAGATAATTTATTGAATACTAGCGGGCCCGGCAGACGTTGTCCTGCATGACATGAAAAAAATTTTCGTCAAAAAAATCCTAGAACCCCATTGCAGCGCCACCTACCGGGTCCAATTGTGAATGTAAACCATCCAGGGGCCCACTCCAACACACACATTGAACTACATCCAGAGGAACTGGAATGGTGCCTGCACGTTATAAAAGTGACGCCTGTCGATTTTATGCAACCCGCTACGCGAAGGGGTATCCATCCTTTTCTAGTGCGTGAAAAGGTCATCATGCGTCTCACTCGTCTCAAGTATTATTAGAATTTTACAGGTAACGCACGATCGGGAACTGATTTCGATCTAATGCTAAATTTTTATCGAATCTTGGAAAGTAAGAGAGCTATGCAAACAAATTTAATTAATATTGTACTAATACTTACACGTATAAAAATCAATTTTCGGATGTTTTATTCTTGAAAATAAATTACAATTGCAAAAAATTTACTTACGTTTATGTTTATTACCTATAGCTGGTACCCGGCGCGTTGCTGCCTCTGAAGAAATAATTGTGGTAAAATCGTTTGAAACTTGATAAACTGCGAATGGCATATGCCGTTTGACGTTTGCATTTTCACTTTATAAATTATTTGCTGCCCGGTCCCGGTACGACATGCGCGGCACCTACTATAAGTTAATCTTCAGATTAGCCCAGCGAGTGTTCCTGTGAAGTTTGGTAGCGATCGGATCAACATAATTTTTTTGTTTTGTGCGAGGCGGGGGCTTGATATGACACTTATCAACTGTCAGATTTGACAAATAAAATTTATAAAATCCAGCGTTACCTAAAAAAACGTTACGTTCCTCTGCGTAACTATGGATACGTGTATTTATGTACAATGACCAAAATTATCAAGTTAGTAATTAATTTCAAGTTGTCAGTTTAAAATTGTAATATTTTGTTGTGAAACTGTCGAAAATGTCGATTTCGGGAAACGGGATAAAAAGTATCCTATGTCCGTCTCCTGGTTCTAATAAGCTACCTCCCCACCAATTTTCAGCCAAATCGGTTCAGCCGTTCTTGAGTTATAAATAGTGTAACTAAAACGACTTTCTTTTATATATATAGATGTATGAGAGATTTTTAAACATTTTACAATCAAAAATACGAAACTTGCAACGTTGTCATGGTAGCAAAAAGGTAAATAAAAAAATTGTCACTTATAATAGCCCAAGGGTCTTGATAATTCGAAATAACTTGATACATTTTCGAAAGCGGGTTGCTCGGCAACATCCCGACGCCGAAGGCGGAGGTATGTTGCCACAGAGAAACCCGCTTGAGGAAATTTATCAAGTTATTTCGAATTATCAAGACTCGAGGGTTATTCGGTAAGAAAATTTTTTGCCCAAAAAGAACAATTTGTTAAAAAGAAATTAAAATTGAAAAGAACAATCTTGGAAATGACATTTTGTGCAAAAAATTCGACAGTAGTGCAAAATAGACATTTTTCCGTTGCTACAGTAATCCAGATGACATAAGTGAAAATAGCCCATAAGCACTCTTCAGTTAAATGTTCTCCTGATTGGCTGTCTTTGAACACGTGACTGTAGATACACAAATTCTATTGGATTATTGTATAGGTAAAAAATTTTCAGTAGTAATATCACAAGAGAGTGAGAATAACTTGAAAATAATTCTACAGATTTTCGAAAACTTGTCCCCAGGCAATAGACATGAGAGCCCGTAGGGCTCGAGTGGCTATTGCCGAATGGCGACAAGGTTGAGCAGAATGTGGAGAATTATTTTCTAAGTTATTCTTACTCTCGTGTGGTATTCGAAAGATTATTTTTTGACGTTCAAATAAGAAACGACTTTTCAATATTATTCTTTCAGTGTCACAATTTGCGATTTAAACAAATATGACATATACAGTGACAGCTAGGGCATCCAAGTCCCGGGACCAAACGGCCAATCGGGACTTCGGGACCTGACCAAAAAGTCCCGGGCCTAGTCCCGCAGTCCCGAATATATTAAATAGGCAAATTTTTATCTTATTTAAGATGTGACTACCACGAATGTTGAATAAAACAACTGTCTAACATAAAAAGAAACGTTGCAACTTTTATTAGTGCATAACAACAAAATAAATATGTAACATATAAACACAAAAGAAAAATGTTCATAGGGTACATAAATAAGAGGAAGTAAATATAAAAACATACACGAAAGTTTTACATATAAATGAATCAAAATGAAACGCCCTTACGTCATTTGATTGAAAACGTGCTCAGTATTCTGTGACGCGAGCGCAATCTCTCACCATTTTCGGGACCACGGTAGGTCCCGGGACTAAAGCTGTGGTCCCGGGACCTCTAAAATCACATGTAGTCCCGGGAAATCCCGGTTCCGGGATCCCGGGACTGGATGCCCTAGTGACAGCCATAAAGTCTGCACCATATGGAAAACTTTTTTATTTATAGGATTATTGGAAAACGGTTTTCGGCATTAGTTTCAGCATGATTAATAGCTAGAAAATTGACAAAAATATTTGTCATGTCACAACTGTGACACCGCCAAAATGTCATTTGAAATTTTAGAATAGCCCGAAATGCCCTTATTTATTAAAATATGGAAAAGTGCGATAAGGAAAAGTTATTTGTAATTACATTAAGATTCTAAATACGACATTTGGTGAGACAATTTCAATGTTTTAATTTTTTCTTTTTTTTAAACATCAAATAATATTTAAAAGATACCTAATCATAGTTTCAAACAATATTCTCTTAAATTAAATATTACATTCCTGTATGTCTTCCTTCTCTTTCCACACATGTTATTGTCCCGTTGAAAAATTATTTGGTTACTTTGCTGAAAAATTTTTAGTATAAATAATAAATCTGTATTATTCACTTTTAATGCTTTAAATAAATTTTAATCGGAATTTTCAGTTTTATTTGTATGATCTAAATGTTATTTAAATGAACAATAGTTGTTTTCATATTTACACCCATTATCGTGCAAAATTCCACTGCAAGGGTTTAAAATTGCTGAAAATAGTCCAAAATTGTACTGTTATTTTTCGTAAAAAAGGTTATTTTGCAAGAAATTAATTAATTAAAAAAATAAATGTAACATTACTGTATTTTTGCATTGAAATATTTCAAATTAACTCAACTGTAAACAAATAACACGCACACAAAAGTAAATGTTAAATATTTTTGGAAGAAAAGGAAAAAACTAAAACATTGAAATTGCCTCACCAAATGTCGTATTTAGAATCTCAATGTAATTACAAATAACTTTTCCCCTTTCGCATTTTTCCATATTTTGCTAAATAAGGGCATTTCGGGCCATTTTAAAATTTCAAATGACATTTTGGCAGTGTCATAGTTGTGGCATGGCAAATATTTTTGTCAATTTTCTAGTTATTAATCATGCTGAAACTAATTCCGAAAACAGTTTTCCAATAATCCTACAAATAAAAAAGTTTTCCATATGGTGCAGACTTTATGGCTGTCACTGTATATGACAAAACCAGAAAACAAGTCGTTTCTCAACAAAAACAAAATACTAAAAAAATTCTCGCTGGGAGAAGTTAAGTAAATTATCCTCACTATAATAATGATTTAATTGGACAGAATTAAACGCATGATCAAAAATACTGTTCATTTATTGGAAAATAGAAACGTCAAAAAATAATCAGTAGTACCTAATATCACAAGAGAGTGAGAATAACTTGAAAATAATTCGACAGATTTTCGAAAACTTGTCGCCAGGCAATAGACACGAGAGCTTGTAGGGCTCGAGTGGCTATTGCCGAATGGCGACAAGTTTGAGTAGAATGTGGAGAATTATTTTCCAAGTTATTCTTACTCTCCTGTGGTAATCGAAAGATTATTTTTTGACCTTCAAATAAGAGAAAACTTCAATATTATTCTTTTATTGTAACAATTTGTGATTAAAACATATTTGACATATGTCAAAACCAGAAAACAAGTCGTTTATCAACAAATATAACATACTAAAAAAAAATCCCGCTAGGACAAGTTAAAATTCTGACTATAATAATGATTTAATTGGACAGAATTAAACACGTGATCAAAAATATTGTTAATTGATTGGAAAATAGAAACTTCAAAAAATTATCGTGGGAATTTTTTTATTACTAATTTTTGCGGAAAACCCGTTATAGGTTTTTGTTTTGCATTACTTCATATCAAAAAAATATCTGCTGTCGATTTGACGGTATCTATTTTTTTATTATCAAAAATTTTTATTAAGAAGAAAAGTTTAGAATTGGGTTTTATACCCATGTAGAAAATTTGCTTAAAATCCAAGAGACGGAAATTATTTTTTCTCATAATTTTCGTCGTTTGTTGCATATTTTAAATTTAGATTGTGTTTGGAAATACTTTTTCGTTGAAATGCACCAAAAAACATTTTAA
Source organism: Xestobium rufovillosum (assembly GCA_963966045.1). Lineage (NCBI taxonomy): Eukaryota > Metazoa > Arthropoda > Insecta > Coleoptera > Ptinidae > Xestobium > Xestobium rufovillosum. The sequence continues at coordinate 15,519,852 of OZ014498.1, forward strand.
TAAACTGTATAATAACTAAGTTTCTACAAATATCTTTGAAAATAAATCGCGAATTGTATATTCTTCCATTTGTTGCATGCTTCTCGTGGCGCCCACATGAATTGAAATTTTAAACAAATACATTTGTATACTAACTTATAAACACTTTTTGAGTTAAATTTACGAAATTTCTTGGCTCGTAAATGGGTATTCCACAACAATTTCACAGATTGTGCATAATATTTAAACTAAATCTTCTGAGAATTGAGTTCCAGTAACAAAACAAGATCAAAACGAACAGCTTGAAGTAAAATAATGCCAGGCGAGAAACAGATGCAGATGCAAAAGCTGAGTTAATTTTGATTGTAGGGAAGCTGCAAATGCATAGTAAATAATTATTTCTTAGAATATCATTTTTAAATGGCACCTAAAGCGTTGATGTTATTTTATTTTGTTGACAAGATAACGGTACGAAAATGTAATTGGAGATAATTTGGTAGCCGGGTTAAAATATGTAGGTACATAGTTCAGGTTTCTCAAGTTTCGAAGTATACACGAGAGTATACACCTTCGTTTTAGATTCACACATAGGTGGGGTTCCATTTATGACTGCGCGATTCATCACGTCGCGAATCGAGAATCGCAGATTGGCAAATGCCAAACTTAGCCGAACTTAGCTTAGTTTCGTATCGGACGACCGTGGTCGCAGAGGTATGGCAAATGAGTTGGATGTCTGTCTCGCGTGATGGCGTGATGTTCAAAAGAAAAAAAAGAGAAATCATCATAACAAAAAAGAACTACTGCGAAGTGCGAACCCTCAACCCTGCGACTTGGGAGACTGACACATCGACCACTGAACCACGAAAGTGTGCTGGCAAGGAAGCTTACGAAAATAGTATATAAGTAGAAAGCACACCCGTTGCTGAAGTCAACAGTTGGGAATGCAATTCGCTACGCTCCATACAAATATGCAACCGGGCGCACTCGGCAACTTAGAGTTTTGTTGTAGAGCATAAAGTATCACTTTATAATTGACAGCTATTTTGCGGGCTGTAATAGTTATTTAAGATACAAGTATCGTAACAGTTCATATTATGATACAAGTCGGGAAAATTATCAAACGAGGCCGAAGGCAGAGTTTGCTAACCCATCGTGTATCATAATATGAAGTTACGATAAAAGTATCTCGCAACGTTTTATCTACATCAGCGTGACCACGGCTATCATATTATATTATCATATTAAAAATAATTAGTAAACGAGAAATAATCATTTTGCATAAAAAAGTAGCAGGCGTATACACGGCGATTCAGAAAGGGCGTGCCAAATTACAATGTGTGCTAGAGGAAGTCGAAATAAGACGAAAAGTTTATATGAACATATTATGTTCTACAGTGACTACTAACAAAGATTCAGGGTGTAAACGTTTTAATATTTTTTTAATATCGTAATGTAATAATTGATGTGTTTTCTCGTTCTTCTTGTTAGTTTTGTTAGTGTTATTCTTAACAAACTATTTTTTTATATTTTCACTTTCCTTGCATATCGGTGAAGTCATAATTGCATTACCTATGGAAAATTTCAATGCATGTGCCCGATTTCACAAAAAGCTATTTCATTCAAAAACTAAGCATTTTACGAAAATTTTTGAAGATACCAATTTCTTCCCAAATTGAACGTAGATTTCAAATACATTAATTTCACCCGCATTCGCCAGTGACGTAACATTGGATTGGGGAAATAAATAAACGGCCTACCCCGTAGAAACGCTACTGATGGGTCTAGCAGAGCAAATTTTTTTGGAAAATTAGAACTTGGCTAATGAAAACGGCACCTTAAATTTCAACTCAATAACTTTCCTAGTTACTAAGAATAAAAATATTAAAAAAATATTAAAACTTACACCCTGTATCTTTGTTAGTAGTCACTTTAGAACATAATGTTCTTATAAACTTTTCGTCTTATTTGGAGTTCCTCTAGCACCCATTTTAATTTGGCACGCTAGTTCTGAATCACCCTGTATATTTGACTTCCGCCAGTACTCTTTTAACATCACTTCGAATGAGAAGTTTTCCTCGGACATCGAGATAGCAGTGATGTGTCTGTGAAATATCTTCCTTCAACATCTCCCGGTGTTGAGTTAATATACACGGTGTCCCAACGATAACTTGTACCCCGTAAAACTCTGCAAAATAAACGTTTTGACAAAAATTCGAAAATACGTCGATTTTTATATCAAGAGGGACCAATTTTTATGCAATAATCATTCTTGCAACTCTAGCCCTGTGCGGGGGGTAGCGACCCCCCCAAAATTTTTAAATGGGACGGGGGGCCAAATGATCCATACTTTGGAAGGGTTTTTCATTACTTACACAACCGTATTTGATTTATTCAATTTGATCAATTTGTTACCGAGAAATTGCTTCTTGAAGTTTCCAAGTTAAAAAATTAATAAAAGCACAAAAAGGTTTAAACTGTCGAATGTATTGCTCGAAATGACCTCCACCAATGGTCATACAATAATACATTCTGGATTCAAATCCAAAATAAACTTATTCGCCACAGTATAAAATCGTGTTTATTTACTAAATCAGAATGGTTTATTCCAAAGAAGAATGCCGGCTAATAGCTCCTGAGGTCTCGAGAAATGTAAGATCTGGATTTGAATCCAGAATGTATAATTTTATTATTATTATTATTATTATTATTGGTTTGTTTGCACACAGCTGCACCGTACTGATGAGCTCCAAAAGAGCGAAATCATGATATGCGGTTGCTGTGGGCGAACAAACCAAATCATTTCTTTTCTTCTTCATTATATACTATTTGTTTGTTTGTTCCACTCATCGAATTTTAAACCAATCAGATCTCGCCAGTTCTGAATATATTGCTGTATTTCAGCGGAAAAAGTACCTGCGAAAAATTTTATCGGGGTTCCAAGTTAATGGGCTGTTAGGATTAAGCAAGCTACATCCTACATAGTTTTACAGCAAAAAAATTGTAAGATCGCTGGATCACCAGGCTGCTGATTAGCAACTCAATTCCTATATAGATAAAAGAAGAAGTCAACATCTAGCTTCTAGCATTGTTAATTCTCACTTAATAAGTTTATGTTTGAGTTTTGTGATCTCTTTCGTGAAATAGTCATAACGAATATCATTTCAGTTTAAATTTTACCAGACAAAATTTGTCTATTGTAGGCTCCAGGTGTCCAATTTTGCTCGTCACATTGAAATATGATTCGACTAGCGTCTCGTAATTTTTATGCAATGTCGCTCTAGTTTCAATCCAAAAATTTTTGCGGCAAAATCTAAACTGTTATGATATTTCATATGAAAATACTTTTAACGAATAAATTATTAATTTCTGCATTGCTTTGTTATTAATTTGTCCGATTTGATGCATTGAACCAAATCGATTCAAATCGAATCGGTTTGTCCGATTCATCGATGCGGTAGTTACTTCAATTCATCCCCCAGTAGTTGATCTTATTCCGGAAGTCATAATCGTAAAATTGGAATGTATAGGTAGGTTAAATTTACATTGAGGGCAAATACATAATTATTATCTTTATGTCACGAGGTGTGACTCGTATTACGCCAGAAATCGCCTAATCGCCCACACCGGCAATTATTTAGGCGTTGGCATTGTTTGCTCTGCGTTGACGAAGAGACATGTCCCGTAAATTAATATAAAACGAACTAATAAAAGGCATTTTATAGCGGAGAAGGCAGCGTATCACAAAGTAAATTTTCTTCTCTCATTGCACAGTTCAACGGCTGAATGGAATGTCAAATGACGTAACTGCTCAGGACGGTCAGCTAGCGGGGGAACTGACACGGCCCAAGGCAAATTAATGTAACTTCTAAATTTGAAACACGTTACTAATTATTCTTAGGAGTATTGAACCGCATACAGAATATTTTAATATTTGAACAAGGCGAGTGCGTCTTATTATTACTGCTAATTAGTGAGTGTTACAGAAATTGTTTACTCAAAACTAGGTGGACGCACTAAATTGACCAATACTGCCGCTCGCCCAGCACGTACCTACTTATTTGCCCAAAAATGTCATGATCGCTTATTTTTTCAGTTTTTGTTTAATATACATGCAGGGTCGCAGAATTCGATCACATAATTTTAAGGACAGATTCAAGACTTGATGAGCCATGGTAGTAACTTTGCCGCGTTTTTATTTGGTGTTGTAATTATGTTTATGTATGTTTCGAAATTTGTCGTAGAAAAAAATGTGTTTACCAAAAATACTACAAAAATTGTTAGTCAGGGTCTTTTTCGATAATCAGCTACTTAAATATGGGGAAGTAAATATCCTCATTTTAATCGTAAAATAGGAGCCTTCGGATTATTGCTCAAGAATTTTGTAGTAAAAATTCCATGAAATCTCAAAAATTCGTTCTCTTGATCAAGTTGCGCACTTGAAGATTACATCGTGAGGAACATCGATATAATTGTTATATAATATGGAAGTATGTACTTGTAATTATTAGAAAAACGGGAACAATATTGCTTTTATTTAGCTGTGTCTGCAAAATCACAGTAGGTATTTTTATTATCTATTTGTTTATTTATTTTTGAATAAGCAAAATGTTTTCTTGGAATTTCGAATTTTGCTCAGCTAGAATATTTCAACGGCGAAACCATGAAAACCGAGGAGCTTCCGCTGCTGATTTAGTAAAAAAGAGGTTTGTGTTTATGAAAAAGCAATCGTTGCAAATTTTTCGAGCGTCTGTTGTTCGGTGTACAATTAAAACAATTTCTTTATACAGGGTGTGTATAAATTGGCGAAAGAACTACACGTGGCGATGTTCATCATAAAATTATTAGTGTTTTGATTCACTATTATGTTGGCAGAAAGGTCTGCAAATTAGAATGAAGAATTGTTAAGATTATTTTTCCATGAGTGTTGTTTTTCAGCCTCAAACATTTCTTCATTCACTTATCAAAATTCACACACGTGCTTTTTCTAATTTTGTATCATCGTTGCTTTTCTCGTGGTTATTAGTACTAGTTATTGATTATTGTGATTCTGTTTATTTTCGTTTTCTTGTTTTGTTCACTAACAATGAATTTTGCGTTATTCCGTTCAGCAAGTATACTAAGGCCCGGTTTTTCAAAGAGTCCAACACCGGATTAAGCCTGACACAGACTTCGTTGCTATGATACAACCAATCAGAAAGCCGGTATCACAGCAACGAAGCCGGTGCCAGACTTAATCCGGTGTTGGATTCTTTGAAAAACCGGGACTAAGAATATTAAGATTTTCGACTCAGAATGTTATCGTCACGTGGAGTTCTTTCGCCAATTTATAGGTACACACCTTGTATAACAGTTAATTTACTGTGCCATTTCGATTTCAAAATACTAACGCTAACCTGTAAAATGCGTTTCTTGATTTTAGTGAAATTTTTCTATTTTAGTGTAGTTTTTTAATTTTTAGTTTATTTTTTTAATCACTTGCAACAAATATCTAAATCGACTTTGTACAGGAGGTTGTTGCAAAAGATGGAGAAATCTCGGGAGAAATGTGGATTTCTTTAATTATACAGGGTGGGGATTTAGTGTGAAATCGGTTCATATCTCTGATGCTATTCAAGACATCAAAATTAAAATTTGATCTGTATGTAATAGTATTTTGGTGTGTTCAGAAGGTTCACATGCTGAGTGTACCACGTCAAAGTTCATTTTTTATTGGGAACTCCACATGTCTGCATAATTTTTTGGATTCGTCATAAAATTTCATGAAAATTGTGGTACAGCTAGATATTACATGACACATGATAGGAAGTTCTACAGACAAATTAGAAAAGAACTTACGGTAAAACCGGGGGTAAAACAATATAAAAACAAGACGAATTAAAACAGAAATGGGCAAATGAAACAGAAAACGAGGAAGATCTTAAGAACGTATGGAAAGTGTACTTTCAGAAGAGGACGGAGAGCTCGGAGTTGAATGCAAATTGTAAAAAAATGGAAATGTCGCTGAAATTCGTAAGATTAATAAAAATGACCTTGGAACACCCAACAGTAAGTGTACACCAGCAGATGGCTAGGAGCATGGCGTTTATTTATAACCTAATGCGGAGATATCTAACGTTTTAGCGTGCTATTATTCCCTTGTTTTCATAAGTAATCTGGAATGTTCTTTTTTAAAAAAAAAACATTCCTGACGTGACACCGGACGCAATACATCGAATGCAAAATTCTGTAAATTACAATAAACTTTCGAAGAAAAAAGAAAAAGGGTCGACTTGAATTCGAACAAATACTCCTCACGCATTTTGGCACTGAGCCACGCCTGTTGCTTGCTTTGCATGAAGTTTGACAGTTTAACAGCGCGTGAAAATGGAAGTAGACCAGTCAGCTCAGTATTTACCCATCATGCTCCTAGCATCCTGTATTTAAAATTATGCCAGCGGATGTTGTACTGACATTAAGAACATTGACATGAACATTAAATGTTAAGATGGTGGACAAAGCTGGAAAGAAACTGGGATTGCAAGTTAATAACTGTAATACTAGGTACGTGAAAATAAGCAGGAATTGAGGCTAGTACAAATCTGAACTGAAGATAGATGAAAAAGTATACTGAGAAGTACATCATATATTTAATTATCTCGCGGTCCAAATGTCCAATAGAAATACCAGGAGGATGGAAATAGAAGGATACAGAACTTTTTGGGCGAACAGAGCAAGAACACTAAGCTGACAATATACATATAAAACCCTAGTAAGGTCTGTTGTGACTTATGCAGCGAAGACGATGGCCAGAACGCAACAAGACGAGGAAACTCTTAGAATATTTGAAAGGAAGATCTGTGGATCAATAAAAACTGACGATTGCAAATACAGGGTTAGGATGAACGAGGTATTAAACAAAGAGATAGCGGGATAAGATATAGTCAGATATATTAAGTCGGAGAGACTGGGATGGGTAGGTTAGCTTATGAGGGCTGATTATGGGGAAATTACAAAGATGATGGAATGGAAATCTGACGTAAACTGAGGCAGAGGAAGACCAAGGAAAAGTTGGAATGATGAAGTTAAGGAAAATATGATAAAGATGGAAGTAAGATCTGTAAGGGATTTAGCAATAGAGGGAAATGAGTGGAGTGAGATAGTCAGAAGAGCAACGGATCAACGCAATTTGTAGATCAAATGTTAGCACGAGGACTAATCCACCTCAAAAATTGGGATTGTGAGGGCCCCAGTACGATATTCCGCAAGGAATGGATCGCCACACATAATATACACGGTGTCCCAACGAAAACTATACCCGCGTAAAACTCGGCAAAATAAACGTTTTAACAAAAATCCAAAAACACGTCGATTTTTATATCAAAGGGGACCAATTTTTATGCAATAATCATTCTTGCAACTCTAGCCCTGTGCGGGGTGGGGTAGTGACCCCCCAAAATTTTAAATGGGACGGGGGTCAAATGATCCCCACTTTGGAAGGGTTTTTCATTGCTTACACAACCGTATTTGTTTTATTCAATTCGATCAATTTGTTACCGAGAAATTGCTACTTGAAGTTTCCAAGTTAAAAAATTAATAAAAGTACAAAAAGGTTTAAACTATCGAATGTATTGCTCGAAGTGACCTCCACCAATTGTCATACAATAATACGTTCTGGATTCAAATCCAGATCTTACATTTCTCGAGACCTCAGGAGTTATTAGCCGGCATTCTTCTTTGGAATAAATCATTTTGATTTAGTAAATAAACACGATTTTAGACTGTGGCGAATAAGTTTATTTTGACATTTGATCTGATGTTCTTTTGTTCTTACTTTTTATTCTTATTAGTTTACTTGATTTTGTTACTTTTCCATTCTAATACATTCGATAGTTTAAACCTTTTTGTGCTTTTATTAATTTTTTAACTTTGAAACTTCAAGAAGCAATTTCTCAGTAACAAATTGATCGAATTGAATAAAACAAGTACGGTTGTGTAAGTAATGAAAAACCCTTCCAAAGTGGGTATCATTTGACCCCCCGTCCCATTTAAAATTTGGGGGGGGGGGGGGTCGCTACCCCCGTACAGGGCTAGAGTTGCAAGAATGATTATTGCATAAAAATTGGTCTCCTTTGATATAAAAATCGACGTGTTTTTGGATTTTTGTCAAAACGTTTATTTTGCAGAGTTTTACGGGGGTACAAGTTTTCGTTGAGACACCGTGTATACATGGATATATGAGAGGAAACAAATTATTAAGCCTTTTTTCCTAAAGAGTTCCATACTGGATTTTGCATTTTCTCAATATTTAAAAGAGCAATAGCGAAGAGCATACAAAATTGCGCCTTTTTCACTATTTCAACGTTTCTCTCTAACAATCGAGATAGCAATAGCGGGCGAATAAAATTTTGCTCCTTTTATGATAAAAATTACTCATTTTCCAGATGTTTTGCCACCGTTTAGTACACACCCTCGTCCAGGACTTGCTCTGTAATTCAGTGCCTGATGGGGGTTTTGCCCGGGGAGTAGTTATTGGAGCAAGTTCATGTCGAATTTTATTAAAAATTACTAAATAAAAAAACGTTAATAGAGAATGCGAAAAACATGAAAAACTAAAAATAAGAATCTCTCATGTATAACGAGGTATTGTCCATTTCTGCGAAATGGACAAATGTCAGAAACTTAACAAAACATGGATAAGTCCTACCTAATTAAAGAAAAAACTGAACGAATTTCTCATACTTGGGAAGCACCCTGACCGATTAACAGTTCACATGCAATTTGCATTAGAATCGGAAAGGCCAGACACATGTTTTGTGGACTGAAAGAAGTCCTGTGCAATTTATATCTAAACATTTCCGACTTTTTTGTAGTTACGGTGTTCGGCAAAATACGGCTCTATACAAAAACTTGGTACCAATTTTAAAACTAAGACAAATCAATTCTGTATGAAGAATGAAGTATGTATTCGGTTAACTGATGTGAACTTTCTTTAAGGTGCCGTCGAAGTTGAGGTCGATCACCCTAAGCACCTTGCATTATTAACCACCCCGGAAGAACGTTATACCTACGATAAAATTACCGCCCGGTTTGTTTTTAATTAGCGCAAGTTTATGCTCATGAATTATTTTACACGTGTCCAAGGTACTTATGCATTCCATTCCTTGGGAAGTAGATGGCATATCAAGTGTGTCACCGGTCCCTTCAGACGGCCCGTTGTTTGAAAATAGAGTATAGCTAACTTACTACCCCTTTAACGTGCAGTAAATTAGTCTTTTGTTGGGTTGCTAGTTATTCTACTTCCGTGCACAAATTTCTTGTTTACTTTAAATATTCACGCGATTGTAAGGTTCTGCCTTGGTATGCGCCTAGGCAAAGGTGCATTGTTCGACCAAGAGGGTCGGTATAAAAAGAATTTATTTGATTGTGACACTTCTTCCTCTATTGAATGAAACGTTAGTCTTAGGGAAAGTTGAACATTCTGGCCCCCTTTTTTTATTGTATACAAAACTTTAGTAACGTAAATTGTGCGAATTGCATTACACACAGCACCAAGTATCGTAGGAATAATCGTCAGCGTTTACTTCCATTATTACTTCTGGACAAAAGTAAAGCAACACATCCAAAAATTAAAACTACAATCAATGTTAACCGGAATAATATAATACGCTTAACACACTGGTGAAACTTCTGCGGCTACATTATCGTATGTAAAGTGGCACTTTCTTTTAAAGTTATAAGGTGTACCCAGGGGTGTACCTATATATGTATTATGTTTATGTAACTACTCTTTGTTGAACGTTGATTTTAAGCAATTTTTCTTTTTTTTTGCAGGTGGGTGGCTTTTATGTTCTATGAGGTACTTAAACATGTTGCAGAACAAGTAAGATAACAATTTAAAACGTAAAAATATTATGTTAAGCTTTTGATAAAAAAAATCTATCGAGGAAAAATTAAACGCAGATTTTAAAATTAAGGAAAATAGGAAATCGGGACTAGAATTAGATACAAAAACGACCAGATTAATAGTTTAATTCCAAATGTCCCAAAAAGTCGGTTGATAAGATTGTGAAATATTTGTTGGCGTCCTAGAAAAACAAACTAGTTTTTTGATTTACACTTATCATAGTTCAAAGTAAATTTATGAAATTATTCATTTTCGAAATGCAATAAAATATATTAAATGGGTAAATAAAATGAATAATATTACAAGAACCTGCATGAAATAAGTGACATTTTAATAAAAGAAACAGTTTATTTGAAAAGTTGCATTCGAGTGCAGCTATTTTTAAACTTTTGGTGTATTGTGTATTACACTTTGTACTTTGGTCTACACAATTCTAGTTAAATTGCAACTAACGGCCAAAAATAAAAAATCAATGATCGCAATACTGAAATCAAAGAAGTTCATTTCCATGTTGCAGTTTTCATTCACTTGAAAATAAAATCATAATAAATTGCTAAATGAAGTAACCTATGCATAACAATACCTATTACACTTCGAAGGTTATTTTATTTATACCTGGATATTACGCCATAAACCAGTGTTGCCTATAAATATATGGGTGTACTCATGAATTGGCAGAAGATATTGTTTATCTATATAGCTCATAGTAATGTTCATTCTGGATGGTCAACAATGATAGGCAGTATATTCTCAACGGGTGCGTACCTAAAGTTTCCTCTTCGAATAGATTTTCTCGATTAATCGATTCAATTGTAGAAGTCGAGATTTTAATTATGCATTTCTTTCTGTGTACTTAAATTGCGTTCTCAAATTTAAATTAACTTTTACGCAGGCCAACAGGAAATATGGTTTACCTCTACAAATTCAATAAGCACGTTTTTTTTGGGGATTATAGAAATGACAAATGAGACCACATGTTCCACTTTAGGTCAAGAGGCTTAATTTTAATTGCACTAGGGGTGTAAATATTTAGGTAATTTGATAGGACCCTGGGAAAGAATGTAAGGATTTCTTTTGCTCTAGATGGAAGAAAGTTTTGAACTCTCTTAAGTTAGTAACATGCATTGTTAGATATGTGTCGGTTAAAATTAGGGGAAGTTAAGTATTAAAACTTATTTTCCTTTTAACAAAAAGTACGAGCAGCTCATTTTTGGAGGAAGATCGTTTTTGACTTTTGATAAGTGAACAGTGAAGTCGAATCTTAAAGAGAGTAAACTTCGAAATAGTGTTAAAAGTTCGATAATTTTTGTTATACAGTACAGGTCAGTACCTCAATTTTAAATTTAATTGTTCTTTTATTTGTGTTATATGCTTTATGACTTTTAATTATTTCTTTCTGGGGAAATTTCTTTCAGTTGTACTTTTCGTTTTATTTATTCATTTATATTTATTTGTCCTGTTTTATTTTGTCATGTTTTATTTGGTCAAAAGTGGGTAATTCAGGTTGATTCAACTCATTTACTATTATTTGACTTGTGATCATCAGTTCCATGCATTTCCCTGGTATGTTCTGCCCTCACTGAATACCTGAGACTTGTTGTATCTATTAACATTTTCTCCCGTGCGAACAGCTCTTAAAAAAATACATGTTTTGATTAAAAAAATAATAAAATGACAAATGGGCTCGTTCACTTTGCAACTCATAGCTGGATAGCTTCCCGTATGTGGACTCCAGTACCTTCTGGCAATAGCTGGCTAACTAATACAAATTTCTTCAGTTTTGATTGTTTGTGAATGTGTTTGTGTGAAACATGATTACAAGACGAATTTGTTTTAATGTTTTTTTTGTCAAATTGCAATTTATCCAATTTTGACTACCTGCACTAAGATCGGGGATTTTGTCTGTCGTGCTCTTTTGCCTCGGGAGTTCAAGCCTGAGTACGGCACTGCTCAAATATTAGTTTTTTTTTTCTTTTCATTGTTCATAAATGTTGTGTTTTTCACTGTATTTGTTTAAATATAGGGTAGGAAAAGTTAATTATGTTTTATTTTCCTTGTCAACATTCTCGACGATTCTCTTGTTACCAGTGGATTTAGATGACTTAAATTTATCATCTGCATTATTTTCAATAAAATCACAACGTAGGGTTAATAAAGTAAAATAGACGATCTCATTATTTCTGTGCTTTACAATTTTTGCATCGACCCGGGTTGATTACATTACACAATGTAAATCGGAAACTCGAATCGAATTTGTAAAAAATACGCTACTTTTGGTATAAAAAATACCCGGAAGTTGCATTCTCTTTCTTATTTTAAATAGCACCCTGCATACATTTTAATGCCATTCGATTCTACTACGAATTCGCTTTCTAGTGATGTGTAATAAGTTCATGTTTGGACTAAATATGGCGAGGAATTTACACATTTTCTTATGAAGTAAGTTGACCGTGCCGTATCAGCAAACAGTTGAAAACAAAATTCTATCTGAAACATTTCGTAGGTACATAATTCTCCTTATTACTTTAAAATAGTATCGCTTGGGCGCACCTTATTCGAATACTACCAACGAATTATTTTTGTGGCCTAAATATCAAGAAAATCAAATACAACGAGATTTGAAGGAATACCTAATTTATTATTTTTCAAGTGAATGTGCACAATCGCTACAAACATCATGGTCAACTTCCTTTATAAGAATATGTGTATTTCGACGCCATTTTAATTCAATCGAAACAAAATTCTTAGTGGATTCGAATGATATTAAAGTATATACTGGGTGCCATTTAAAATAAGAAAGTTATTGTTACTTCTGCTTATAGCCCAGTCAAATGGTGGGTTTCCCGTAACAAAATTGCGGAAGTTTTTTTCTCAACGGTTCTATATGTTTTTTGGGGTGCTGAATCCGAATTTCAAGTTTGCTGCCACATGTAGGAGGTCGGCTTCATAACGAAAAACGCAAGAAACCTCAAAATGTTCGCACTTTTTTCCCTTATATCTCGAAGACTATGCATTTTTCGAAGATGACCATTCTATACAAAATTAAAGTAGACAAAATTTCCTACAAAATACAATAGTCAACTTTGATTTTCTGATGTCCGGTATCGGCGCTAGAACGCGCTGAAAAACAGCGATTTTTTGGCCCTTCTGCGAATACGTCAGAAACGTCCACTTCCGCCAGCTACAACTCGAAATATATACGTTATCAACAAAAACCCTTATACCACGTGAAAGTACATTAAATTTCCTACAAGATACGTCTCTAACATTTAGTTTTCTCATAAGGTGGGAGGGAGCAAAGCGAAAATTACGAAAAATGCCTTCTGCACTCTACAGCCAAAACGGTCCCTCCTACCTGTCTATCTCTCATCGGCGCTATACTTTCGATGTATTACGCTTAAAAGAGGTTGTTTTGAATGAATTGATGACAATGCATGTTTGATGAAAACATTAACAAATTATATTTACAACATATTAGGTACACGACACTGAATATAAAGCTGAATATGAAATCTGTATGTATTAATGTACATGTGTCATGAAATGAGGGAAAGTCGAATCCAGGATTGGGTCATCACTTTGAGTAGGTTCTCCATCTGGAAAATAAAGAAGGCATTTAGTGTTAGAACATGGTTACAAGAACAGATAAGTTGTGTAGTGAACTGTCGATGTATGAGGAAATACCTGATGTTATGTGCGCAGTTATTTTAGTTCCCGTTTGGTTGTTGGTGGCCCAGGCAATGTCTTTTGGGCACTAGAAGGTCCATGTGAAGGGTATTGGACAATGGAAGGTCCAGGCAAAGGGTCAGGGGCTGTGGAAAGTCCAGGCTGAACAGTGAGTTGTTTCTGTTCTTCAACTGAAAAAAGTTGTAATTGAATGATTAATGATATAGAGAAAAATTGATTAGTAAAGATGCATAATGCTGCAAAATATTACATGAATTAATACCTTCTGTCGCCTCAGCTGCTTCAGACAGTCGTACTGCAAGGGACTCGTCCAGGTTGTCTCCTTCTGAATTTGGAGCATTACGCATCTTTACTAATCAATTTTTCTCTATAATAACAATTATCATTCAATTGCAATTTTTCAGTTGAAGAACAGCAAAAACTCAACTGTTCAGCCTGGACCTTCCACAACCCCTGACCCTTTACCTGGACCTTCCATTGCCCAAGACCATTCACCTGGACCTTCTAGTGCCCAAAAAATATTTCCTTGGTCACCAACAACCGAGCGGAAGCGACTAAAATAATTGCGCACATGACATCAGTTATTTCTTCATACCTACATCGATAGTTCACTATAAAACTTATCTGTTTTTTGCATTTTGTATCCATGTTCTAAAACTAAATGCCTTATTTCTTTTCCAGATATAGAACCTACTCGAGTTGATGACCCAATCCTGTCTTCGACTTTCACTCATTTCATGACACATGTACATTACTACATACAGATTTCATATTCAGCTTTATATTCAGTGTCGTGTACTTAACATGTTGTAAATATAATTTGTTAATGTTTTCATCAAACATGCTTTGCCATCAATTCATTCAAAACAACCTCTTTTAAGTGTAATACATGGAAAGTATAGCGCCGATGAGCGATAGACAGGTGGGAGGGACCGTTTTGGCTGTAGAGCGCAGAAGGCATTTTTCGTAATTTTCGCTTTGCTACCTCCCACCTTATGAGAAAACTGAATGTTAGAGACGTCTCTTGTAGGAAATTTAATGTACTTCCACGTGGTATAAGGGTTTTTGTTGATAACATGTATATTTTTCGAGTTGTGGGAGTGGGCGTTTTAGACGTTTTCGCAGAAGGGCCAAAAAATCGCTGTTTTTCAGCGCGCTCTAGCGCCGATACCTCTCGTCAGAAAGTCAAAGTTGACCAGTGCATTTTGTAGGAAATTTTGTCTACTTTAATTTTGTATAGAGTGATCATTTTCGAAAAATACATAGTCTTCTATATATTAGCCGAAAACTAAAAAAAGTGCGAAAATTTTGAGGTTTCTTGCGTTTTTCGTTATGAAGCCGACCTCCTACAAGGCAGCAAACTTGAAATTCGGATTCAGCACCCCAAAAACATATAGAACCGTTGAGAAAAAAAGTTCCCCAATTTTGTTACGAAAACGGCAGTTTTGAACACCGATTGACTGGACTATTATACCGGAAGTGTTTTGGGGTTCTTTTCGAGCCAAAAGTTACATACATACCAACCATGTACCTTGCCTAAATTACAAATCTCTCTGTTAAATAGCAAGGACACGACGGGTCTGCACAACGATTTCGTGGGCATCCGGTACATTTTGTATATTTACAATACTTCAATGCATTGGCTCGAACGAATTATACAATTGGTTTCTGGGTACGCATAATTGCATAACGGTTTGCTTCAGATACGGTCGTTCTGTGAAGTTGATTAATGTTTCATTTAGATAAGATAAGAGTTTACTCTCTTGTTTTGACAGCTTGTGGTGGAAGAACAAACTGGACTGAGATTAAAGTCAGTCTCCTTTGAGAAATATATAAAGTCGAGATATTTAACAGACGCCTCGCCACGCAACTAGACGCAAAGTAACCAGTTGCGTATAAGCGAATTTTCACATGTTTTGTTTTCTTCAATTCAGGAAAAAGTTCACGTATTCGCGATTAAGGAAGCAGGCATCTAAATTCTAAAGTGACCCATTCACTGTCGAACTGTATTATCCAATCAGATTCGCGTCTTGGTTGGTCGGATTTTCATAATCGTTTGAAAACCGTCAAACCTGGTTGCGTTCGTTTGCCATACCATCCGACTTACATGTGAAATTCATCTTATCTTACCCTAACAGAAGACTGTTCTACATTCATATAAGAGAAAAATAATATACCGTAAGAAAAATACGATCTGGGGTTTCTCAAGGATCCATTACAGGACCCCTGTTCTTCAATATTTTTCTCGCAAAGGCACAGCTAGCATAATATGCAGATGATACATACATCTATCTTCACCTAGTCAACTCATTCCAAAAAGCAAAAACATCACCTGCAACCTTCAAACCTCCACAGATTTACACCGTCAAACATTTATTTTGCACTCGATTGAATTGCTACAGTTTGTTATGCCTATTTGTTATTGTGACTTGAATTTTCATCTTCATAACACATGGGATCTCTTTAAGTAACGTCCCAATAGCGTAGAATCATTTTATTACAGAAGTTTGTGGAGTTGGAGATTATATTTGTACATCATTTTATTCGAAGGTTTATAGGGTTTATGGACATTGACACTGACACGCTCAATTTTAAGAAGTGACTAATATGTAGTTGTAAAAAAAAGATGTAAAAATTTTCCGTTGAATACATTTTACATAGTGGTGTCAGGTGGCTTATATCTGGCCATAAAACGTCCTCGGAATGATTTTACAGAACACACGTCCCACATTAAAACGATTAATTCGTAGTTCATTATAGTTATTTATAAAACGTGTGAAATTCGGCTAGTTTTCTTGCTATAATTTAGTTTGTTTTCGTCCATCGGGCGATGAAACCCGTATGTATTCTGGGAAACACAAAAAGAGCAAGATTTGTTACAGATTTATAATAAGTGTTCTAACACAGTTTGAGTTGCTTCATTTTTGTAGATGTCATTGGCTTTTCCATTGCTCCGAAATAGCTATAATTTTTATAACTATATTTTTTATATCATTTGGGAATGCAAACATTTATATAGGCAATTTTAAATCCAAAATTATGCGCACTATGTGCAATTGACCCTAAAGAATACAGAGCGTTTTGTAGAGCATAATCTTTTAATCTATTTTTTACTAGGAGAAATAATTTAAATTTTTAATTTTTCAAGTTCATCGTACACTTATCTGAATTTGCCATCTTTCTATTAGATATGCTGTTATATTAACGAACAAAAAGGATGTGATTAATTCCGCGTATTGTTTGCATCCTTAATTTTATAATTCGGCCGACAAAAGTTCTAATTTGCAGGTAGTTTTCCTCCTTGCTGATCCGAATGAAATTTAAAAGTTTCTTTTGTATTATATACTATACAGGATGGGCCACTTTTTGGCTTTGTAACTTTAGGATGTGACTGAGCCTCGGAAAGGAATCTGTAACTGTCACTGTGACATTTGTTATACCTACATAATATAAAGTTCCGCACAAAATTCATAATTTTGTTATTTCGTGTTTTTTTGAAAATCCTGAAACAGTTTTAGTTTTAAAGGCACCTTCCTACATAAAAATGTATTTTTTGGGCAACACTGCTCTATGACGTCATATTTTTTTTTAAATTACTACCCCAACTTTTTTCTTCGGATTTGGATAGGCCATTTCCCAAATTAGAAACTTTACGAAAACCATTTGGAGAAATATGCTGCACACGAAGTTCAAAAAACACTCGAAAATGTTCAAACTGTCTCCCAAAAACCAATTGGCATTGGCTTTGTAGAGCACACAATAATTTCCGAGCCGATTCTGTTCATTTCTGCGCCGATCCTTTGCTCTAAATTACATATTGGGTTTATGAGAGCCGAGCGCTAGCGGTTAAAGTCGAGCGCATAGCGGCGCGCTAGATGGCTAGACCGCTCAATTTGAGTAAGCTTCATTCAGAGTGCGACCGTCTAGTGTCGCAAATGTGAGAGAATGCAGTTATTATACATCAGCGCAGGTATTTTATGAATAATTATTTAACACGCTATCGCGAATGCTGAAATATCCCAAACGCACAAGGACTTCATCATTTTCAATGTTTCTCGTCATCATATACATCATATATTATTGCTTTCTCTCCAACTGTAACCTATTAGTTTCGTTAGCTACCGATTGATGTCGCTTGTCTCTTATCCAAATATTAACTCCGTTAGGTAATCCGACGTTCCTACTTCAACCAATTTTCTATTCTTGCCGTATTTTCAACATAAAAATGCCCAAAAATAAATGAAAGTAGCAAGACTACAGGCAGCCGACTTTAATGGTTCATGAATATGCTAAACAATATCACAGCATAGAATACTGTTTAGCACATTCATAAACCATCAAACTTGGCTGCCTACAGTCTCGCTACTTTTATTTATTTTCGGGCATTTTTATGTGTTGAAAATATGACAGGAATAGAGAATTGATTAAAGTAGAAACGTCGAAGTGGAAATGAAGGAAAAGGATGGAACACATAAAACATTCATAACAGTTTATGGACCCAATGAGGATGAAAAGGTGGAAAACAAGGATAAATTTTGGGAAGACTTAATGATAGTAACTGAAAAAAGTAGAGGAAAATTATTTGTATTGGGAGATTTTAATGAAAGAGTAGGGAAAAAAGATATGTATGCAGCGACTATAGGTGAGCAAGGCGAAAAAGCTAGAAATAACAATGGAATAAGACTATTACAATACTGCCAGCTTAATAATCTAGTGGTCACAAATACATTATACGAACACAAGGACATACACAAATACACAAGAGAAGAGCCGAATAGAAACGAGAAATCAATAATAGACTACATATTGGTAGAGAGAGGAAATAGAAAAATGGTAATGGATCTAAGGGTTAAAAGAGAAGCGGAAATAAATAGTGACCATTATCTCTTGGTAGCAAAGATAAGAGAACAGAAAGAGCAGAAAATTATAGAAAGTGAGAGAAGGATTAAATTTGAAACCATAAAAACATACAGATTGAAAGATGACGATATAGCAAGAAAGTACGAGGAAATAATAGATAGAGAAGTGAATCTAAGACTGGAAAATCTGGAAAATGTTGATCAAGCGTGAAACAGTTTCAAGGGGCTTATATTGAGAGCAGCAAAAATGGCGTGTGGAATCTGCAGAATAAATAATTGCAAAAAACAAACAGCATGGTGGAACGAGGAAATTAAAGAACAAATAAAATTGAAAAAGAGGAAATGGAAAACTTACTTGGGAAACAGAAGTGAAGAAAATTATAAGGGTTACAAGGAGCAAAGAAAATTTGTCAAGGAGTTGGTAGCGCCAGCAAAAGAGAAATCGTGGGAAGACTTTGGAATTAAAATAGAAACTAACAGCAAAGGTAATCAAAAGCTATTCTATAAAGTGTTAAAGAACCTTAGGAAAGAAAAAGCGTACCAAAAAGTGTCAATTAAGAACAAAGACGGAGAATTAGTCACAGAGGAGCAAGAGGTAATGGAGAGATGGAAACAATATTTCCAGGATTTGTTGCACATCGCAGAAGAAAAGAAAAGTGAAAGTAAAGAAGCAAGTGTACAGAAAGAACAAAATGAAGATATTTTATATCCAGAAGAGATAACATTGGAAGAGCTTAAAGACGCAATTAAAAGTTTAAAAAATGGCAAGGCGGCGGGAGATGATAATGTGACAACAGAGATGATGAAATATATGGGAGAAAAAGGAACTGAATATTTATTACAAATTTGTAACAGAGCATGGAGTGAAGAAGCAATTCCAAGAGACTGGGAAATAGGAAGAATAGTGCCGATTTTTAAGAAGGGTGACAACAAGGACTGTAATAATTACAGAGGCATAACGTTATTGAGTACAGCACTTAAGATCTATGAAAGAATATTGGAGAAAAGACTGAGACCTATTATAGAACCGACACTCATGGAAGCGCAGAGCGGATTTAGGAAGGGTAGAGGTACGCAGGATCACATATTCACCATTAAAGAAATAATCAGCAAGACAAAGCAACAAGGAAGGAAAGTTTATTTGGCATTTATGGATTTGGAGAAGGCGTTTGATCGAGTACCTAGGGAAAAAGTATGGGAAAGTCTACAGAACAGGGGAGTTAACAATAAACTGGTAAGGACTATAAAAAGCCTTTACAGAAATAATGTAAATTGTGTCATCACCAAAAATATAAAATCAGAGCTATTTGAAACAACAGAAGGATTGCGGCAAGGAGGAGTCATGAGTCCAGCATTATTTACAGTTTTTATGGATGACATTATACAAAGAAGCAACCAAAGAGCCAAAAGTCTGCATGTAGGATACAGAAACCTACAGAAAGTTGAAATGTCAGAATGTGCTTTTGCCGACGACATTGTTATTGTGACAGGTAGTATACAGGACTTACAAACCAAAGACGTCTAGAATGGACCTAGCGTCCTTATGCAACAGCTGATTTTGTTTTGAAGCCTACACGTTCGTAGGCCAGCGGGTCGCGGGGATCGTTGTTTGTTATTATATTCAAGCAACGGACCAAGCGAATATTCCGCGATATTCTGTTTCCGCGGCGGCACCTGTTCAGTACACAACTGGTCGGCTGGTTTGTTTTGCCTTTTCCACACACAAACGCTTAGACTGTGAATATTCACCCTGCTTCAATCGAAAATGTAAATAGCTAAGTCCCCTCTATAAGTCTTTGTTACAAACTAATTTGACAGTGTGGAATGAAGAACTAAAAAAAAGTGGTATGCTAATCAATAAAGATAAGACGAAACTGATGACAATAACTGAAGAAGAGTTAAATCTAAATATAATGGTGGATGGTGTAAAGATCGAACAAGTAAGTCAATTTCCATATCTGGGGGTGACTATTGAAGAAAAAGGGAGACAAGAACTAGAGATTAATGAGAGGATTGAGAAAACTATAAAGTTATACTATGCAATGAACAACAGCTTTATCAACAAAAAAGAAGTATCCAAAACAACGAAGATGAAAGTGTATAAAGCAATATATAGACCAATACTTACGTATGGCTGTGAATCATGGGTGCTAACGAGAAGTCAAAAAAGTAAAATACAAGCAACAGAAATAAAATATTTGCGACGAGTGAAAGGGATAACGAGACGTGACAGAGTTAGCAATGAACAAGTCA
The DNA here is from genome assembly GCA_963966045.1 of Xestobium rufovillosum. Lineage (NCBI taxonomy): Eukaryota > Metazoa > Arthropoda > Insecta > Coleoptera > Ptinidae > Xestobium > Xestobium rufovillosum. Next base: position 15,540,513 of record OZ014498.1, read on the forward strand.
GGGAAGATTTAGAGGTAGAATCGGTTCTGCAGTTTATAGAAAGAAGACAGTTGAGTTGGTGGGGGCATTTGAGTAGAATAAACAGGGATAGGCAAGTTAAAAAGGTGTGGGAAGCAAGAGTGCAAATGAAAAAGAAGAGAGGAAGACCAAAAGAAACGTGGGATAGTGTAATAGGAAAAATCATAAAGAATAAAAATATGGAATGGAGGGATGCAAAAGTGTTGGCGCAAAATAAGAGGGAGTGGTGCAAATTCGTGCATGGATGATTAGTGGCATAACACCCCCACACCTAGCGGTATACGGGGGACTCCGATTATATATATAGGAGAAACGTCGAATAATCTATTAGTGAGAGCTTGTGCTATACTTGGGCCGCCGAACAGACGGAGTGATCGACCTGCAAGAACGTACTCTAGCGTGGCCAATAGTAATTTATGACGACCGAATTGGAGTGATGCGACTTCGTTGGGTCTAAAGAAAGCGCATCCCTGCGGTTCGGTTGTCCTAAATTGATAGTGGTCCCGCCTAGAGCACGTTCTTGCAGGGTGATCACTCCGTCTGTTCGGCGGCCCAAGTATAATGGTGTTAATATTTAGATAAGAGACGAGAGACAACAATCGGTGACTAGCGAAATTAATAATACTACAGTTGGAGAGAACCAATATGGCGCTCGTTTTGTTTCCAAGCCCACGCAACGAATTTACTGCACAGACGGACCGGACCCGTCTGTAAGTTAATTCAGTCTGTGATAAAATATTCAATTGTATTTTTCTCACTCAATAAGTTTATGTTTGAGTTTTGTGGTCCGTTTCCTGAACTAGTCATGACGAATATCATTCCAGTTTAGACTTTACCTGATAAAATTCGTGAATTGTAGACTCGAGGTGCCAAATTTTACTCGTGACACTGTTGAAAAATTACACGACTGACTTCTCGTAATTTTTATGCGATGTCACTCGTAAAATTGCTACACAACCTCTCGTTACAATAGAAAAATTTTGTCCGCAAAATGTAATCTTACGGTATTAGTGCGAAAAGGAAAATATGTTGCCGTGTTTTGCTTTCCCTTAAACTTACGTGTCCTTGACGTTCGTCCATAAATAATTCATCGATTGCAACCTTGGCAGAGTGTGTTTACCTCTGGTCTGGTCTACTAAATTTATAATTTTTAAAATTAATTCAAAATAGCAAACTGTAGGTGTGTTATTTTTTAATAGGATGAATGCTACAAACCTAAAACAAATATATCTTCCCAATGCAAAAAAAATCTTCTCCCACACCTCGACCCTGGTCGTGAAATATGTTTTGGCAGTCTAAATTTCGTAATTCGCACTCAAATTCAAATTTTCGGGGCCTTGCAGCATCTAAATTTTTATTGTGTCAAGGTCGGAGAGAGACGGGGCACTCCAGACACGTGCCTCATCCCATTGCGTAAGAGATATGTAGTGCGTATCATCCGTCGGCGTCTGCGGGGGTCCACCCTTTGCAGGCAACGTCTCGTCGCGTCGAGGTCATTTGCCGCCGCGACGTTATATATAGATGCCGTATCGCGGTGTGGGTGTCGCCGCTCCGCTGCCTAAACTCGTTGATTCGTCTTTACGGGGATTCTCGGAGAGGAACGCTCAGGTATTCTGGGATTGCCTCGTGTTTCCGGATTTTATGAAAAAATCGATTGTCGTTGAATATCAGGAAGAGGATCATTTGCTCAACCAGTGGCGCAACTAAACATGTTTGGTTTTTAAGTAAAATAGTAAAAATTACATATTAACATTTTTCATTAGTAAAGTCTTCAATATTCGCTTCCTGGTGCTCATTTTGTCACTTTGTGTTCTGATACGTTCTTGTTGGACAGGTATTTGTGTTTACTACTCGAATCTCGGAATCTCTGAGAGCACTGGGTCATATCATAAACTCGCCTTATATGCTGCTATGTATTGTCAAATTTATGTCACACGCACATTACACATATTACAGGCAGTTTTACAGTACCGGTACTGAGAACTTATCTGGTGTAGGTGCGGTAAGATTGTTTACCTGGGTTGAATCCCATTTGGCTGCTAACAATAACTTTCTGTACTTTTTCCTGTTAGGAAATGATTTCACCATTTAATGATAGTCATGAAATATTTTGAAGTGACAAAAATAACTAATGAAATTTCTCATTTCCATTTATCACATCAGGTAAAGGTTAAGCGGAGCGAAGCGAAGCGGGCGGAGCGTTGTAAGTGTAGGTCATTAGCGTTTATAATATTAGTATCTTCAAAGATTACTCACCTTATTGTTACATTTGGCCTCCGACATACGGCATAAAACGTTAATATAGCCAAACTATGGTCATGCTATTTGAAATTATTATTACGTTATAGGCATCGTCGGTTATAGCTGTCACAAGCTTAAAGCTTTTGGTGTTCGGAAAGCTCAGATACTTAACTGTCGCTGAGATATATTATTTCGGCACTTCACGAGTTATTTAGAGTTAAATCAAGAAAGGGTTCTGGAGTGCATCAGTTGCCTACCGCCCTATTTATACCACTTTGTCACTCCGACTGAATCAACCCTTAGAACAGACTGAACTTGTCTCAAGATTAAATCCAATCGCCCAGATTATAGATAGCACTAAACAAATCATCATCATGCTTAATTTCTAATAATTCTGACAGATGACAAAATAAGTACTTACGTATCAGGGGCATTTGATAAGTTCTCGGCCTAACATAAAGAGAGGCTATGTTGATATTTGGTATAACTTCAACTTCAATTGCAATTTCAGTTCCATCAGTTTTAGAGCGCAACTGGCCAAAGTGAGCGTATCAATAATTGATCTGTGGGAAAATCGAAAGCATCGAACAAAATAAACTCTTTGAGAATATTTGAAACCTCGAGCAATCCATGAAAACATGGCTACTTAACAGTTCCAGTGAAGCCATCGTATCCCATCGTGAAATAATGAACAGTGCGAACGGCGTTTTTCAAGCAAGGCAGACAAAGAGTGTTGAGGACATCTACAGTTGTCGCTAAAACTATAGATAATGTGTACGTATAATATCCATGATATATGGTTTTGGCAGACCCTCCAAGTATGAAGGTGAGTGAGACAATAATGGGGGGCCGTGAAAATTATAAGTACTGTGACTGAACAGATGGGATGGCCGGGGTTTAATTTAGTGTTGGGCTGCTAAACAGAAGGTGCCGAATTTCGATACCCGACTAATCCAATGTCGCAAAATATCAAATGAGATACCTATGAGTTTATTAAGAGTATAACCCACTGCTCCACTAGACACAAAAGGATAATCCGGTCAATTGAAGCATAAGGTTGTCGACCTCTTAGAAAGCAAAAAAGGTACGTGGTGATTGACTGTCGTCTTAAGTGCAAGATTGACTAGGGAATTCTAAAACTAATTTTACTGAATCGAGCGGAACAAAAATTATTGGCAGTAGAAAAAGGTGTTCCCCTCATCATGATAATGCGCCTGCAAAATTGAGTAAATAAATTACAGGAAACTTATGTTAAACGCCGTAAAAATTCAGCCGACTGGGAATCGAACTCGGGCCCCCATAATCCTAACCCGCGCTCCAACCCACTGAGCTAATCGGCGACCTACTCGCTCTCTTCCTACTCGTGTATATGTACCTATGATTGTAACAATTAATGATTAACACAATTTTTGTGGTTTTCCCCAATTGGCAGATAATTTCGGTAAAAAACGCATAAGGAACTCATTCATGCTAACCATGCTGTATTTTCTTGTACTGATTGGTGTGAATGAATACTATGCCACGGCTCCGACGCTACATTTCAAAAACTTACTTTTCTTGCTGCGATTTAGTCCAGTCAATCGGTGTTCAAAACTGCCGTTTTCGTAACAAAATTGGGGAAGTTTTTTTCTCAACGGTTCTATATGTTTCTTGGGGTGCTGAATCCGAATTTCAAGTTAGCTGCCATGTAGGAGGTCGGCTTCACAACGAAAAACGCAAAAAACTTCAAAATTTTCGCACTTTTTTCAGTTTTTCGCTTATATCTCGAAGACTATGCATTTTTCGAAGATGAACACTATACAAAATTAAAGTAGACAAAATTCCCTACAAAATGCACTGGTCAACTTTGATTTTCTGACGAGAGGTATCGGCGCTAGAGCGCGCAGAAAAACAGCGATTTTTTGGCCCTTCTGCGAAAACGTCTAAAACGCCCACTCCCACAACTCGAAAAATATACATGTTATCAACAAAAACCCTTATACCACGTGGAAGTACATTAAATTTCCTACAAGAGACGTCTCTAACATTCAGTTTTCTCATAAGGTGGGAGGTAGCAAAGCGAAAATTACGAAAAATGCCTTCTGCGCTCTACAGCCAAAACGGTCCCTCCCACCTGTCTATCGCTCATCGGCGCTATACTTTCCATGTATTACACTTAAAAGAGGTTGTTTTGAATGAATTGATGGCAAAGCATGTTTGATGAAAAAATTAACAAATTATATTTACAGCATATTAGGTACACGACAATAAATATAAAGCTGAATATGTAATCTGTATGTATTAATGCACAAGTGTCATGAAATGAGGGAAAGTCGAATCCAGGATTGGGTCATCACTTCGAGTAGGTTCTCCATCTGGAAAAGAAAGAAGGCATTTAGTGTTAGAACATGGTTACAAGAACAGATAAGTTGTATAGTGAACTGTCGATGTATGAAGAAATACCTGATATCATGTGCGCAGTTATTTTAGTGGTCCCCGTTTGGTTGTTGGTGGCCCAGGCAATGTCTTTTGGGCACTAGAAAGTCCAGGTGAAGGGTGTTGGGCAATGGAAGATCCAGGCAAAGGGTCAGGGGCTGTGGAAAGTTCAGGCTGAACAGTGAGTTGTTGCTGTTCTTCAACTGAAAAAATTGTAATTGAATGGTTAATGATATTATAGAGAAAAATTGATTAGTAAAGATGCATAATGCTGCAAAATATTACATGAATTAATACCTTCTGTCGCCTCAGCTGCTTCAGACAGTCCTACTGCAAGGGGCTCGTCTAGGTCGTCTCCCTCTTCTGAATTTTACAGCATTATGCATCTTTAGCAATCAATTTTTCTCTATAATGATATTAATCATTCAATTACAATTTTTCAGTTGAAGAATAGCAACAACTCAACTGTGCAGCCTGGACCTTCCACAGCCCCTAACCTTTTGCCTGGACCTTCCGTTGTTCAAGACCCTTCGCCTGGACCTTCTAGTGCCCAAAAGACATTGCCTGGGCCACCAACAACCAAACGGGGACGAATAAAATAACTGCGCACATGACATCAGGTATTTCTTCATGCATCGACAGATCACTATACAACTTATCTGTTCTTGTAACCATGTTCTAACACTAAATGCCTTCTTTATTTTCCAGATGGAGTACCTACTCAAAGTGATGACCCAATCCTGGGTTCGACTTTCCCTCATTTCATGACACATGTACATTAATACATACAGATTTCATATTCAGCTTTATATTCAGTGTCGTGTACCTAATATGTTGTAAATATATTGTTAATGTTTTCGTCAAACATGCTTTGCCATCAATTCATTCAAAACAACCTCTTTTAATCGTGGTCCATCGAAAGTATAACGCCGATGAGAGATAGACAGGTGGGAGGGACCGTTTTGGCTGTAGAGCGCAGAAGGCATTTTTCGTAATTTTCGCTTTGCTACCTCCCCCACCTTATGAGAAAACTGAATGTTAGAGAAGTCTCTTGTAGGAAATTTAATGTACTTTCACTTGGTATAAGAGTTTTTGTTGATAACATGTATATTTTTCGTTTTGTAGGGGGTGGGAGTGGGCGTCTTTGACATTTTCGCAGAAAAGCCAAAAAATCGCTGTTTTTCAGCGCGCTCTAGCGCCGATACCTCTTTTCAGAAAATCAAAGTTAACCAGTGCTTTTTGTAGGAAATTTTGTCTACTTTAATTTTGTATACAGTGGTAATCTTCGAAAAATGCATAGTCTTCGAGATATTAGCGAAAAAGTGCGAAAATTTTGAAGTTTTTTGCGTTTTTCGGATTCAGCACCCCAAAAAACATATAGAACCACTGAGAAAAAAACTTCCCCCATTTTGTTACGAGAAAACCACCATTTGACTGGGCTAATTCGGGAAATGCACTTCCAGGGGAAGCTCGTATAACCTGCAGTTGTGAAAGTAAAAGCTGCGTGTTATTAACTACTTAGCCTTAGAGCCTCTTTAGTAAGTTTTAAGTTCGTCTCCATAAACAATAGCTTTTGGTAATGACTGTATTATTTGTGTCCATATCCGGGTTTCAACAATTTAATTGTGACCTTATACGTGTATTTCGTAAATTACCGTATATTTATGACCTGCTTCTATATGCAGCACGCGGGCGATATTCCCACAATACCGAAAATTACACGCGCATATGTAATAAATACATCGGGTATGAAGTACGAGTAATGCCCAGTTATTACTGGTGTATAATTTTCTTCCATGCCGCAAAAGACAAGATTTCTTATGTCATAGACCTTGGTTCTGCCTCGAGTCCACTCCTGTTCACGGTGCAGAATTGATTGCGGGCGCTTCAAATCTTTTGTAGAACGGCATGTATGCAAGTCATGCCTCAATAAACAGAAAACTTCAGAAAAGTTGGTAAAGATCTCATGCTCATAATAACAACTTATGCAGCTGTCCCTTGTGACCAAAACATGTGGCCCTTATTCCGTATAATAATAAATTCTAAACATTCTTTGGCGGTCCCCATCTTTTTCTTCGCACAAAGCAATCAAATAATAATCAAGCGAACCCAACGCACAAAAACTGTAACTTTAGGACAAGAATTTCCAATCCTACATAAACACAGGAATTATATTATATTATGCGTTGGTCAGCATTCAGGCGCCTTTCGTTCTTGTTCCGGTGCAGGGAAGTGGACAGTCAGTTTCAGTCTTTGTAATTTTAGTCGTATACAAAAAAATTTTCAGCCTTGGAATTATATTATTTATATCTGATTAAGAATCACTGTTTCAAATAAAAATGCCCGAGTGCAGCCCGTATCATCAAGAATGCGGGTGCATCATTTCATCTAAAAAGTGTCTTCATGTAAATGTTGCTGTCAGAGGAACTGGTTTGAACTTGCCCAATTTGAAAAGAAGCACCTGCTATATGGTGGCTGCAGCTGGGCATTCGGATGTAATTAAATAAAATTATACTTGTCCAGAACTTTACGCAAGGTGCGCGGTCAAGTATCTCTTTTTTGTCCACCGCGTGCTTTCCCTTTCATCGTCCCTCGCTTGTTTAATCCTCTATTTGTTTATCTTTAAGTAGGCCTGGGGAGTTTTTCGATCGGTACTTGATATCGCCCAGCTCTATTCACAAGCCAGATGACCTATAAATCTTCGGCTTTTGTGAATGTTGCTACTAGTGATTTTTAACATCTGTTGAGTGTATTGGGCCAAACTATCCCAGTAATGTCTGTTCCGTCAGAGAATGGAAAATTTCGACATCAAATCTGCGTAAAAGTAGTGACATCACGTACCAGGTGCGGTACCACGTAACAGTGACGTAAGATCTGAGTTTGGGCACTGTCAAAAACGCAACATCTGATGCTGAAGGATCGCCGTCTCTGGGCACTCTCGGTACGCTGACAAAAACGTGGCGTCACTTTCTGTTCCTCCGTGGAATGTCTTATATCTTTGAATCAACATCTAATTGGAGTTTACTCTTTAAGAATAGATTTTCAGTTATAGCCCGCGGCACGGAAATTTTATGAGATGTAAAATCAAGCGTTACGTTATCTGTCACATTGAAATTATGTACATACGTATCTATGGATACGGCTGTTTATGTCTGACTGCATAGAGCAAGGAAATAGTGAAAATAGAGTGGCATAGAGTAGATATGACAGTTGGCGTTGTAAAGTCAGCATTTGCAGTGTTTCTTCGTTCCTTGAATCTTTTGATTTAATATGGAAAAACCTAATATTAAATACTCTAAATATTGCTTAGTGCCGAAATGTGAATCAACGCCTATTCGAACACCAGGAAAAGTATTTATTTCATTGCCAGTGGGATCGACGTTTAGCAGATTGTCACTTAATTACTGAATTTATAAACAATTTATATTTTAATGTAGTTGGACATTTTCGAACATAAACCAACTGATAAATACACATTTGGGTATAAAATTGACATTCGCGTGTACCCTATTATCGAGTGATTGAAGTTAAAATAATCGTTCGTAAGGAGTAAACTCCAGTCATGCGTCGGAGCTGACACACACAAGTTTTTTTCAATCTTATACAATCTTATACGCGAAGATGCAACCGGGGGAGACATTGAAAATTACGAAGCAGACTGTAACCCTTGTGCGTTTGAAATATTTCCCCATGCGCGATAGCGTATTAAATAAGTATTCATAAAACACCTGCGCCTATTTATAATAACTGCATTTCTGTTGTGGCATTTGCGACATTTGCGACGCTAGATGGTCCCACGCTGAATGAAGCTTACTCAGACTGAGGGACTGAGCGGTCTAGCGGCCGCCAGGCGCTCGACTTTAACCGCTACCTCTCGGGTGCGTGACGTATGTGGCAAATACAACACAATCTTTTCGGTGAATATCATACCCTATACGTGGATACTAATAACATTTTCAGAGACATTTTTAATGTTAATGTATTGACTTTTACTGTAGTTTGGAATCGCAAATCAACGCGTTTTCTTCAATCTGGCTGTCTAGATACAAGATTTAATTTACATCCAAAAAATATTTTTCTTCAAACGTCAGAAAAGCACGGCTTTAGTGACCCGACACACAACACCCAAAGTTAACGATTCATTTTTTCTCGCCGGCAGCAAATAATAATGAAATTATTATAATAACACGCTCGCAAGCTTGGTTAATTGAATTGATCTGTCTAACAAAATTCGAGAAAATAAAAAATGATAATTATTTTTCACGGTAATCTGTTTTCGACGTTAGAAGTAAAATAGTATTGTTGCGTATTTGGATTTAAACACGACTTTATTTACAGTTCCTGTATTTACAAGAAGTATTTACAAATATTATTAGAGATTAGAAAAAACATTAATTAACAACGATTTAACGCTACCGAACAAAGACAATTTAACAGTCCAACTATCTTTACAACTCGAACTAAGTCAATCCAATATGGCACTATATTCATTACTCTTTGGACATTCCTCGTAATCGCATTAAAGACTCACAAAATTCGAAATTTATATGAGAGTGTTTTATATAGGTACATAAATATTTTGTCTTCCTGGATACATAGTTAATCCTATATATTTTATAACGTATCAAGCGAGGTATCAAGTTAAAATACTATCTATTATGAAATCTGGAGCGACAGTTGGGTGCCGTTCTATTTATGCGTTTCCATTTTACCTGAACATCAAGATGCAGGTTTCGGATTTGCAGTAGCAATTAGCACGTGTGCGAGAGGTAGTTCCTCGAATTTTTACCTGGAGTTCACTTGCGGTACCTATACAAAAAAGTTCCCAAATATAATCCTCGTTCTAGCCCACTATGTAGTTATATAACCATGTTGACCGCAATCGTCGATTAGCTGGTGTTTGAAACTCGTGCGTCTCGTGATGAAACGATGTTCCCTATTTACATTCGTCTTATTTCCTTGTACGAAAATAGGTACCAGAGAGTAATTTAGGTTAAGTTCTAAATACGTTTGCAAATTATTGTTGTCTTCCAGAAGTTCTGCGTTCTCGATATATAAATAACGACACAATGGCTTGACTGTTCGTTGCACCTCAAGTGTAACTTTTAATATTTGAATATGTGCATATTATACAAGTTGTCCAAGATCTTGAAATTTTTCTGTCGTGTAATATAATTATAGTTCCTGACGAAGACAATAAAATTTGTGGAAATCTTGGAAAACACAAAGTTTTAATTTATGCCCCAAAATTAGGATACAAATTCACATTATAATAAAGACTAGAAGAAAACAATATGTAATTACATTAATTGATTTGGACAAAGATTCTTTTCTGTCATGCAAGATGAATGACATTATATTTTATTTTACAGGATAATTGGAAGAACAGTTTTCCCCAATCTGCAGTTTCACAATGTGCACAACAGTAAACTTTCTGAAATATTGCGCACAATATTAAGTACCCAGTTATTTGAGAATGTCATTAGACAAGACTCAAACAACATCTTACGGTCATGCATTTCAAGAAATTCATGTCAATTTTATTACTGCAAGACTATAACTCGTATTTGACATTCAAGCAAAAACTCGTACTTTGAATTCAAGCAAAAAATATTTTGTTCCAATTTTACCAGTGCGTTTTGGGAAATTTAGTTCTCAAGTCCCTGAAATTTTACGGAATAAATTGCGAGAAAATGGGTTTTAATTTTTAAATATCGGTAGGAGTTATCCTTCGTAAGTAACGTACTGGAGTGTAGTTTCTTTAAGTTCGGTCAACTAATTTTAAACGGGGGTCATGATGGTGACCAAGTTATTAGACCTTCATTCCGATCCATTTGTTTCGGAAGTTCTTATTTAACCATTAATTTTCTCATCTTCCACCCTCCGCAGAGCAGTTGTACGCCGCTATGCTGATATACAGGATGGGCCAATGGTGCGCAGTCGGTCCATGTCCATACCTCTTTCGTTCTATTCAAGATAATTATGAAAATGAAACTTTACGTGCATGTAGAGGACCCCATGAAGCATCTGGTAATTATTTTGGTGTGTGCAGGGTGTTCATACTCTGAGTACCAAACCAAAGTAATGGAACGCCCCTCATTTGTTTACATACCGTGTGACAAACTTCCATGTGTACATGGGGAAATAACATGGGCAATCACATTTTTGGGGATTCCTGCTCCCCATGTGTAGTTACAGTGGTGGTAAAGGTAGCAATCGAAAGATTATTTTTTTCTGCGTAATGAGGATATCAAAAACTCTACAACTTTCCAATTTATTAAAGCATTAAAAGCAAAAATTACATTAATAATTTTCTAACTAAAACACAGAAATTTATCAGGTTATCCATGACAGCTTAATTTATTCTAATCACGGACGTCTTTGATTTTTATGGATTTTCTAGACTGTCAACATTTAAAAATGAACAAAAATATATTTATTCAGTTCAAGAAAAGGTTTTCATTGTGAAAATATTTTACGGCGGCAATAGTTTGCGCGTAGACCGTGCCTTATTTTCTGTAAAATTCAATAACGGTCCTATTCCTTTGGTATAACAACAAATAATTTAGTAAGAAATTTGAAGGCTGGGAATCTTTCATCGAAAGAAGTTAATTTTTACTAATACATAAACTTGTTTTTTTATTTAGATAATTCTCATTCACATTTTTATTGTCATTACCTATATGTAGTTGACAATTAATTGATTACTGGTGTGGATGTTTCGTTGGTGAATGCTGGTCCATAGTTTAGGGTAAATTGTAGGTGTCGTCTAACCTATTAAAAAGTTTTGGGAAAATAAATAAAATGAAATAATAAAAATTACATTACTTTAATTTTACTGCAATTATGAAAAATTTTACAAGCGGCAACATTTGTTTATTTTGCTCTAATGAATTTTGTAATCTGGCAATTTAATACTTATTTATTTCATATCTAGCTAAGGACAAAAACTTATTAATATACAATGAAATTAAAGTAACATAAAAAAGGAAAAATAACTATAACAAATATTCAAATAAACCCCCATTCTGTATCAGACAGTATCCCAGCCTATTATAGAAAGAATTTCTCACATTCGCAAGTTGCCGATCGTTTATTAAGTTGCATTCCGCAAAAATAGTATTCCTTAAAGAATCAATATTTGGGTGACGAGTTTTATAAATCTTATTTTTTAAATGACCCCACAAGAAAAAGTCACACGGTGTCAAATCGGGAGATCTAGCTGGCCAGTTTATAGCACCACCTCAACCAATCCAGCTCTCTGGAAATATTTCATTTAATAATTCCCTCACATGTGCTCCAAAATGTGCTGGGCATCCGTCATGTTGAAACCAACCAGACCTCCCGATTCGCATGTGCAACTTCTTCTAATGCAGGGCCAATATGGTTAATTAAAAGATCTAAATAAGCTTCTGAATTTAAATTTCCCTGTATTTCAAATGGTCCTATGATGCAATTATTAAAAATGCCTGCCCAAATATTGATTTTTTGAGGGTATTGCGTTGTAGTGGCTAGATTTATTCTGGGATTTTCCTGGGCCCAATGCCTAACGTTTTGTGAATTTGGCTCTTAATTTAAAGTGAAAGGTACACTCATCGGTAAAACAAATTGATGAGAGGAAGCTGCGATCCAGATTAGCCCGTTCTTGCATTTCTTCACAGAAAGTTTGCCTTGATTCTTCGTCAAAAGGAAGTAACTCTTGGTGACATTGGAATTTAAAGGGATGATATTTGTTTTTTTTAATATGTTACGGACAGTTTCTCTTGAAACATTACATTCTAGGGCAATTATAGACCTTAAACTAGATGTTGGACTAGCAGTTATCAGGCCTATTACCATTTCCTCTACCTCAACATTTCAATTTCTTGGAACGACTAAAAAAATAAATGATAAGATTAATTTTAGTTTTGTTTCACTCCACGTTATCACTTGTTAAATTTCTCATAATCCCAGTAAAATTTAAGTTAGCGAACAATAAGGAATTAGCAACTAGGTAATAATAATAATAAGCGAATCAGAATTATCTAAATAAAAACCCAGTAAATTTATTAGTAAAAATTGCCTTCTTTCAATGAAAGATTCCCAGTATCTTCAAATTTCTTAACTAAATTTTTTATTGTTGTTACCGAAGGAATAGGACTGTTATTGAATTTTACAGAAAATAAGTCACGGACTACCCGCAGACTATTGCCGCCGTAAAATGTTTTTACAATGAAAACCTTTTCTTCAACTGAATAAATATTTTTGTTCTTTTTGAAACCCAAATTTTAAATTGTCGATAAATAATGCTGACAGTTCAGACGAATTAGAAATTAGAATCAAGGGAGTCTTTGATTAGAATAAATTAAATTCTCATAGGTAATCTGATGAATATCCGTGTTTTAATTTGAAAATTATTAGTGTAATTTTTGCTTTTAATGCTTTAATAAATTGGAAAGTTGCAGAGTTTTTGATATCCTCATACGCAGAAAAAAATAGTATTTCGATTGCTACCTTTACCACCACTGTAACTACACATGGGGAGCAGGAATCCCCAAAAATGTAATTGCCCATGTTATTTCCCCATGTACACATGGAAGTTTGTCACACGGTATTTAGATTCCCCATAAAATTTCATGAAAGTTGATATACTACACGATGGGGTTTAGAGTGAACGATTTTAAGATATTACCATTTTAAGGCCAGAGTGAACCCAACTTTGAGGAGCTACTAACACTGACGTCTACTGGTCGAAGCTATTTAAGATTTCTTTATTGGGCTAAGTTCACAGATTACTTTATTTGTAAAATCCGTGAGGACTTTTGTCACAGTACTTCATATCATATCATATACAGGTTGGACAACTTAAGCAATATGGATTTTTTTTTTTTTCAAAACTTTCATATGGAACTTATATTTCTTGTTTCAATATTGCCATCTAAATTTTTGATTTTACCTAAATCTTTAATAATTGTTCAGCTGTTCGGACCTAGACTGGTATATTTTTTTCTTAGAATTGGAAGAGCTTTCATCTGGCCAAGGTTGTCGTAAATCTAATAAATCACCCTGTGTATTTTGCCCCAGCATTTTAATTTTTATTAGTCCTCGTCCTCTTTCCTGGGTTGTAGGTACTTTTTAGAGCCGGAACTTCATAAACCCGGACATTTTCGCCAACAATATTTTTTTATTACATGCTGCCCCCAGGCCGATAATATCTGGCTGTTTCACCTCAAAATATTTTTATGAGCATTATTAGCACATAAGATGTATGCAGTGATGAAAATCTGTGTTTATTTTCATTCAGGAAAAATATTCATTCAGTTTATTTCGGTATTGACCTTGTTTCAAATTATGAGAGGTCTAGACATAATTGATCGAGGTTTGTTTAGTAAGTTTAAATTAGTATCAGAGTACGGTTGGCTAATTGTATTTTAGGCAAAAAGAGGAGAAAAGGAGTGGTTTTAGGGAGTAAGGTTTTATGGCTTTTTCTTGGAATAAGTGAATGTCGGTTTTACTTTAAGCTCTCCATTTTACGACGTGCAAAGCTGCGCTATTGTTGCTTTTTAGAGGTCCGATTATCTTCAGAGTATACCTGTAAGTAAATGGTAAATTACATAGCGTAGGTTCCGTTCTATTCAAGTAAAAATACAATAGAAGGGTAAGGTGCTGCAATATAAGTTTCCCTAGCAACTGTCACTTCGCCTACCTGCAGTTCAAATATGGTTAAATACAGTAAGCCATTTATGCAAGTAATATTTAAGGTGCTCTGGTACAATTGGTAGAAGCGACTGCAAGAGCCCAAGAATGTCCCCAAACTGGATCGGGTACCTTTCACATTCTTTAGAGAGCGCTAACGGCTCTTCGACTGATTCGCATTGCGATTCTGTTCATTATCGAGCTAGCTGGATTATTATCGCTCTGGTATCACTGTCTAGTATACTTTTTTTTAGGTCCTGATTTTTATTATGGCTTAAAGCTGTACTTGCTCTAAATTAAACAGGATGCTTGCGAAAACATGGCTTCATGCGATTCATTTATTAAAACAATACAGAAACTATAGAATATTAATCGAAATGTTCACGTTGTGTAATACCTAATACCTCAATGAGAAAATATTTTTATGGGGTTAGTCATAGGCATGTTTGCAGTAAGCAAGCTGGGTTTATTAATTTTCATTTAGGACATTTCTTAGTTATGATTTGACTTGTCTCATCCGTCATCCAACCGCATCCTACAAGCATGTTTAGAATAAATTGAGTTTATTTGAATCGTTTAATTATTGTTTGTTACCAGATGTTTGATTTTGCTTTGTAACATATATATATCTACATGTGTGGGCGTTTAAATGCGGGAAAGTAACGGACCTACGCCCAAGTTGTAAAGTAAGTTTCTGCAATCACAAGAGATGAATGAATCATTTTGAATGAAAGGAACTCTAGTAGAAACTTTCGTCATTTTAACACCCAGTGTCTATGTGTCGTAGGCGTGCTAGAACCAGTGTTGCCAATCGCCGAAAATTCTCCGCTTTTCTTATTTTCTTTTGTGTACTAAACATGTGTACTAAACATGTTTTTTTTTCTTTAATGGAACGCCGGATATATCATGGCATCAGGTCAGCCACTTCAGTGCTGATTTTTAACCATTCTCCTGCTAAAACGGCCTGTTTCCGTGAAAAAAATATACAAATACATGGTTTATATACACACAACCAAACTTATATGGAATCACTAGGTATTTACAAGAATCAAGTTGTTGTGGGTAAAACAATTGCATGAGAATAAAAGCTTAATGTGTTTGCTGTCAAAATCGGTTGGATGCATAAAAAGTTAATAAGATTTGTTCGTGAACTGTTGTTTTTGCTGTTCAGAAGTGAAATCGCAGCGAGTTGGTAAGCTACATTTGTTCAAAATTTTTGTTAAAAATGCCTTATGTGGGGTTACCAGAAGTACAGAGGGGAAGAATTATAGTTCTGGTGGAACAGGGAATGTCCCAAAGACAAATTGCACGGACGGTGGGGGTCACACAAGGGGTTGTTTCAAAAACCTATTCAAGGTTTTTGGTGTTGGAAACCTTGAGAAATAGGCCGAGGAGAAGTCGTGGAAAAGTAACTACAGAAAACCAGAGCCGCTTTTTAGCTCAAATAGCAAGAAGAAATCCCACAGTATCCTATTCCGAGCTTTCTGGGCAACTTTTGCAAGCTACTGGTATTAATGTTTCGGTCGAAACTATCAGGAAAAGACTTCGTGCACGAGGATTATTCAGCAGAAGACAGTTAAGGGTTCCAGAACTATCAAGGCAAAATAAAATCGACCGTTTGAATTGGTGTTTGGAACATCAAAACTGGACAATGGAAGATTGGCGAAATGTCTTATTTTCGGATGAAACCAGAATTGCCTTCGATCAGATGACGGGCGAATTCGAGTTTTGAGAGGTCGTGGGAGACAAGCTAGGCTCGTAGCTGCCCGATCTGTTCCCAAATGCAAAGGAAGAACTGTAATGTTTTGGGGTGGGATCATGATTGGTAAAAAACTCCTATAATTATAATGAGACAAAATTTAACAGGTCCACGGCATGCTGATTTAGTGCTGCAAGCTGTAGTTAGGCTCTGGAGAGTTGCTTTCGGCGATTTGTTTTTATTTATGCATGATAATGCACCTCCACATACCAGCAGAGTTGCCACAAATTTTTTAGAAATGGAGGGTGTGGCTGTTTTGGAGTGGCCTTCTTGTTCACCGGATCTAAACCCCATAGAGCACTTGTAGGATAAGATGAAAAGAAAGATTAGAGCTCATCGAAATAACCCTGGCAATGCAGAACAACTCATTCAAGCAGTTTTAGAGGAATGGGAAAATGTTCCCCAAGAAGAAGTTGATAACTTAATAGAAAGCATCCTTCGTCGAATTCGTGCTTGCATTGAGGCCAGGGGAGTCAATACTGATTATTAAACTTACAAAAAGTTATTAATTTTTGTCTGAAATTCTCATTTTCCTTGGTTTATTTTTAGAAAAATTCAGATTTTTTTTGTTTTCTTTATAAAAAAATTGTTTGAACTAATTTCTAATTCTTCTTATAATTAACTTGTTTTGGATAAACTGTTTTCCATTTCCAAAAGACTTTTTTGCCAATGAAATATTGTCCTTCAGAAATACTGGGTGATTCCGTATAAGTTTGGTTGTGTGTACTATACAAGCCAGGCTATGAAATAAGAATTGCTACATGAAACATGTGAGAAAATGAAAATGAAATTAAAATGTAGGAACAATCGGTTTTGAAAACATAATAGCGGCTACAATAAATTTTCGAAGTGAGCACCTTGTAGACACATACATGTTTGTGTAATAAAAATGATAAATCATGTCTGTATACATTTTTTTCTCGGGAACGGGCTGTTATAACGGTTTCAAAAAAAGAGTACCTTTTTTGAGAAAATTGTTTGGGGAATCTAAAAATGTCATTGCAAATTCGTTGAAAGCAACAACGTGAAAATTAAGGGGTGAAAAGCATTAGGGGTGTTCCACCCCCGGCTTCCTAAACAAGATAAGATGTCATGTCACTCAATCAGATACTTTCTTACTATGTCTATAGTCCAAATTTTATAACATTCGATACAGTAGTTTGAAAATTACCAGCAAAAGACCTTCTTCAGTTCTTGGCCTTTAAGGGCGAATAACTTCGAAGGGGTGCGCCCTAGAAAAAAAAATAATACATACTTTAAGTGTTATTTTGACCCAAACTATATGCTTCATAAATATTGCCCCGTTGTTCTGGGACCCCGGTATAACGTATTTACTTTACTCTATACGAATTTGGTACCATAAGAATCCCTATGAAAATCTGCAGCCACCAAAACATACAGGTGCTCCATTTAAATCCCGATTTAAATAAAGCAAGTATGTATGTATTTTAAAGTTTCGCAAAAGTTAAAAAGCCCCGTGTATTAAAAAACAACCGGCAATTTTGCCTTGCGAGTAAGTATGCAATCGGTGCTAAAAGGTTTTTTTTCTGTGAAAACACGATACCAATATCTCAAATAGTTTGACAGCCGCACCGTTATCGTGTCCTTGTACTCCTTTTCGGTACCTAATCGGAACAATACACCTTGCACCCAGAAGTTTGATTCTTGCCTCAGCAAGTAAATGCGGGCAAAACTGAAATTAAAGTTACGGGGTGCACCTTACTTAACCAGTCAATATTGTAGGCATATTAGATTGTAATTTTCGTCTTAAATACATACATTTTTAGAATTGATTATCCGTAGATACCGGGCTTTTAGCACAATATAGCATAATACAACAGAACAGCTCTCCCTAAATTTTCTCGCTCGCGCAGCGTAGCCCGCGCAACTTCTCAGGCTACGCACGTGTTCTTTTTCGTTTGTCGCCGAGTTAATACCAGTGTGAAACCGATTGATAAAACGCTGCGGTAGTAAATCACTTGCAGTTGGAGGTCACCAAATGCAGCTAAAATAGTTCAAAGCACCGCCAAGAACTTTAACTTCTGTATTATGCTGTGCTTTTAGATTAACAAAAATACATTTATCTGCTTTTGTCAAATTACATATACGTCCATTACATGTGCATTTCCTAGCGTATGATGAACTTCATTATTCAATTGCCATTGAAACCTTTATTCAATGGGCTGTAGCCCTGTAGCCATTCAAAAATTTCTATTGTAGCTTATTGAAGGTGCTGTGACTGCACTACAGCCCGGCGGCAACCGAATAAATCTGGGAGGATTAGTCGGCGTTCTCCTATCTTCGAATTATTATTTACTGTTTAGAAATAAGGAATAAACTGAAGGGCCAGCGCCATCTGCACTGCAATGGCTACACTACTACTACTAATAAATGTCCGGTTTAGATGTGCATCTCGGCTAAATGTAAACAAGATGGAGAAATTGCAACATGATTTTTATTCCAACACGCCGGTTCAACCAAGTAACGTATCAAGACGTTCTTGGTCGAAAATGAATAACGAATAATTAACTTAGGCAATCCTACTTTCTAATAATTACAATAAATATGTGTACAAATAGTAAAAAAAGGTGTCGAGTTGCCGATAAATATTTGTGTTTATGCATGACACACGGAACTGTTTACAGGTTACTGTTCAGAATTTACGTAATTTAACAAAAAGTGAGAAAAGTACAAAGTAATCGTTATAATTGTACAAAAAATAAACATATATACTGTTCTATAATGCCTGTTTTTGACAGGCCGCCATTTGTTGTTGGAGGGCACACATGTATTCATATTTTATTTGGGAAGTTAAAATTAAGTTTTTATTACTTACCAGAAATCATATATCTATAACATTCTCGCCAATTTTTTAATTGGTTTTCGCTCAAAACTCCCCTTTTTAAGGCTTTTATCCATTTTCAGGTCTTCCATTTGACAACTTGCCAAAGTACTCTCCACGATGATTTAGTGCAGAAGGAATTCTAAACAAATCCCTTTCACCTCTCATTCCGCACACCACAACAAAACAAAACATGGTATATTAATTATTTAATAGTTTTAGAAAATGACAGTTTACTCGTAAGGTTAGGTGTAACAAACAAATTAATGTTTGCCCTCCAGTAAATGTAGCGGTCAATTATGTGACGTCATTCTGAAATGATCTATTGAGAATTTCCGTCCAATTTTCGGCATAAAAGGACCAAGAAGCCAAATGGTAACAGACTCCTCTTCCCCCTAAGATTAAAATTTTCTGGTGCGAAATTTGTCCCTTTAATAAGGATGGTTTCACTGGTTATGTCATGTCCAACAAAAAGCACGTATTTCGAAAAATAAATTATTTCTAATTTGGAAATAAAATGGTAATGGAAGATTAAATTTGATTTAGGTTGCAAAATGGTCAAATAGGTAATTTAGGCGTATGCATCAAACGACATAGATTGATATTATTTTCACATTCTGATGGTCTGTTTTGCTGTGTCTACAAAACCCATTTAACTATAATCCAGCTCTAGGCATCAGTTCCAAATTATCCAGAAATATACTACATATACAACGTGTCCAAGATAAGGAGGGCAAGTATAGGGATATTGGAAATGACAAGAGATACGGATTTGGTTAAATGGGAAAAAAGTTGTGTAATTAAAGGATCAATAAAATGGCTCCTAGAAATCCTTGATATAATTTTCCGTTTTTGAGTTATTTTGAAAAAACTGAATTTATGGATTTTTAACTATATTTTTTTCTGACTTTAATATTAAAATTAGAGCGAAACTAACAAAACTTCTTCGTAGCAACTTTTGATGAAATTAAAGATTTCATTGCCAATTTTTTTATTCTATGTTTCGTCTTCGAGCAACCATCATCAACTTCATTTTTTTAAATACGGTCCTGATTTTCTGATGTCAAATTTTATGAGCCCTTTTTATTCTGAATTCAACAATGTACAACACATTATGGTTTAATTACGTTTCGACCCTTTTTTGGCCATCATCAAAGAATTTTTAAGATACGGACCTGTATGTCTCACAGTTTTGTAAAAAATATGTACATACAGTATAAGTTGGGCAATTTTTAAGTGCACCACAAGAGTTTTACGAATCTGTTAGATGATACTAGCGATAAGTACCTACCCTACTCTAAGCATAGCGCATCTTGCAGTTTTGGAAAATCTTGTTCGTTTCTGATATCAGAAGAAAGCCCAACTAACTGTATTTCTCATAATTTTTAGAAAATTAAGAGAAATGCAGGTCCGTATCCTAAAAATTTCTTGATGATAGTCAAAAACGGGTCGAAACCTAATTAAATCATAATGTGTGCTACATTGTTGAATTCAGAATAAGAAGGGCTCATAAAATTTGACATCAGAAAATCAGGACCGTATTTAAAAAAATGAAGTTGATGATGGTTGCTCGAAGACGAAACGTAGAATAAAAAAATTGGCAATGATCAAAAGTTGCTACGAAGAAGTTTTGTTAGTTTAGCTCTAATTTTAATACTAAAATAACTCAAAAACGGAAAATTATATCAAGGATTTCTAGGCGCCATTATTTCTAATTTACAATTTGGCAAAAATATTAGCAAAAATATGTTTATTTCTAAAATTACAAAAAACAGATCACAACCCCTATCTGCACAACAAAAAGCGTAAGTGCAAAATTTCAATCTCAGGGATGATCATGTGCTTGAGCGAGACAGTTGAAACTTTGTAAACCTCCCTTGAACTAAAGTGAAATTATATGTATTCTCTGCATCGACACATATATTTAACTAATCAATAGTGGTTGATGATGATGATTTATCATTGTTTTCTTTTGTTTCAGAGGAAGAAATCGATGTTGTTTCCGTGGGGGATAAAACAACAAACCGCCTGGTGTATACGTTACCAACAAATCCTTCCACAAGAGATAGAAGACATTTACAACGTCGAATTGGCACTGCAATATCAAATCAAAGTATGCCAGATACTCAAATAAAGCCAGTAATGATACGAAAAACATCTGTGGAAGTATCTACCGCTAAGCAGAGACAAGAGTCGAGGGGAGTAAAACGTAGCAGACAATCCAGAACAAACCCTCCATACAAAAGGCGAGCATATTCAACACATAACAGCGACAGTGAGCCAGAACCTTCGGAAAAACGTAGCTTGCATAATAACATGGAAAGACAACGAAGAATAGATTTGCGAAATGCATTTGAGGATCTTAGAGTTTTAGTGCCAGAAGTGAGTTCGAAGGAAAAAGCAGCAAAGGTTGTAATATTGAGAGAAGCCGCTCAGTACTGTTATCAACTTACCACAGCATCATCAAATATGATGAGACATAAAATGGAATTGAAGCGGCAACAGGAACAACTCAGAGCGAGAGTATCATATTTGCGGAGAACATTAGCCGCAAAACGTTAAATTTTATGCTTGGCAAATAAGTGTTAGTTGTATACAAGACAACACTTAGTCAAGTAGGTAATATATTCCAGAGCCTTTTAACTAATACATATATTTGCTTTTAACAATTATATAAAGAAATTGTATGGGTACAGTAGTTTCACTCTCGATACCAGCAAGTAAAGGTTCATTTTCTTTAAAAAAAATTAACTGTGATTTCTTAATTTTAAATTTTGCTTAGGGTAAGAATGATTATTTTTCAGTTATGTATATTATTTGTTCACTTTTTTTAAGTTTTTTTGCCATTACTGGAACGGTTTTTAATAATTTTTGTGATTAATTTTTGTTTAAAGAATCAATATGTGATAAATCTTTTAATAATTGCGAACGTATTTTGAGATTCATTCAGAAATTTAATTTTCCAACTATTCCATTTTTTCTTGTTTTACGACTATTTTATACAGATATGGCGATGTTTTTCATGCGCGCGCAGTTAAATTTCAGAGTGTCATGTTTTTATTTGTTTTCGTTGGAGTGGGTTCTTTGAATTATTTTTTCTCGAACGCGTGTAAACTGTTTCCTTTTAAACTGTTTTTTTAATAATTTTACTCAACGTAATTATTGTACATAAGAATTAACTTTTAGATTGATTTTTTTTTTACAATTAGGTGTGAAATTTCTATCATTCTACATATTTAATAAATTTCATCTATCGCGATTTATAAATTTAATTGAAACTATCGGTAGGAAATGTAATTAAGTATAATAATTCGTGGAATATTTTTCCAATAATATTTTGGAAATAGAAAATGTTTCACTGTTGCAATTTATTTTTAATTTAAGTTTATTGCAAAATGAATTTTATCAAGTATTCTATATACTTTAAAATTTCGATACTCTTTAATTGCTCCGGATCAGGTATACAATTATACAATAAATACTGTTGTACTTGGTCGCATAGAAGAGAAGTAAATTGTTAATTCAACATGGACTTTTTTAATCGGATGGGGTACATTATGTTGTTAATTTGGTTGTAACGAACAGTGGCGGCTTCTCCTTAAGGTCAGTTGGTCCAATGACCCTCTTAAAATATTCTAATCAAAATCAAAATGTTATTAAAAATATGTTTTGTCTAACAGTCTCAAATTTAAAATCCTCAGCGGTCTGCATTCCCAGCAATATTAAAAATAGTCATGACGTGCTCGTCCGCAAGCCGGGCCGTAATTCAAATTGACCCTGCACAGCTCTTATGGTTTATTGAGAAATGCATATAAAGAAGAACAACAGATGGCAAATTCTTGAGTGAAAGTGAGAGTCACCTTTTACTCCTATATCGCTAATGTGGCCGATGGCACTGTGTCCCGATGAATGTTTTTATGACAACTGCGCAAAATGGAGTTAATCAGCTCTTCCTTCTTCAGTTCTCAGACTGCAGGCTGGAGTGTTTTAGTTGGGTTGTGAATTGTGATTGTTGTGAAATTTTCTTTTAGCAAAACAAGATGTGTTGTTGAGGAGATATTTGTCTTAAAGTCAGCTGGAACATAAAATTATGAATGCCGGCTCAGATTTGCCACCCGTCTCGGTTTTGCCGGGACAGTCCCGATTTCGATGATATTGTCCCGCGTCCCGACGACCTATCAATTTTGTCCCGATTTTTTATCATAACACGCGACGCGGCGACGATGGCGGTGATGACGATCGCTCACATCATCAGATCGATCAAAATCAAAGTGTTGATAAAAAATGGGTGCAAGTATTTAAAAGCTTAAAGGACCATAAGTTAAATGCGTTATTTTGTGTTGTTTCTCGCGCTTTAAGCATACCTCCATCAAATGCTTATGCTGAGCGAGTATTTTCCCATATGTTAGAAATCGTTGCTCTGTAGATTTAATGAAAGCAGAACTGCAAATTTCACTTAACATAGACTCGTCTTGTTCGGAATTCATAAGTAAATATAAAAGTGACGCGGAATTAATGAGAGCGCCCCGAAATAATAAAAAATATCTATGGAAAAATAAGCAAAATTAAAAAATACATAAAATCAAAAAGCTCTTTTATTTTTTACTTTAGTCAGTCAGATGGTCTGGATAGGTCCAAACTCAGATTGTCTCCAATGACCGACCGATTGTCCCGATTTTTATTTTCCTAAAGGTGGCAACCCTGTGCCGGCTTGAAAAAAGGAAAGTGGGCGACCGAAACCAAAACTGAATTTGAAGCAGAGGTAAAGATGTCCAAAGATATTTTAAAGTATCTATATACAATTTGTGCGACTGGATTTGTGGATGTAGTGTGAAAGGTGCGATTTTTTGCTATCCGTGCTTATTATTTTCAAATGATGCTATTTGGGCTAAAAATGGAGTAACCGATATTAAACATTTAAGACAAAATTAAAAAGGATGCTTCTTCCGCTACTCATAAATATTGTTCAATGAGTTACGCCAGTTTAGGACGTGTAGACATAAGACAGCAACTTGATAGTGCGTATCGCAAATCAGTGCACAACTTTAATGAATCGGTTTCTAAAAATAGGTATACATATTGTAAACAAAATAATTGATTGTCTAAAATTTTGCGGAATCTTTGAAATTGCATTGCGCGGTCATGATGAAAGTGACATGTCCAATAATCCTGGGATTTTTCGGGGCCGTATAGATTTTGTCTCTGAACTAGACTTAATATTTAAAGAGCACCTTGAAAAAAATACAGTTTACTAAAGGAATATCAAAAACAATTCGTAACGAAATTTTAGATTCAATGTTGGCCGTTGTACACACACATATAACAAAGGAAATTGACCAGACAAATTTTGTGGCAATTCAAGTTGATGAGAGCACAGATAATAGTACAAGATCCCGATTAAAGTCGACCTTCACCCATCTGTTTTCCTAATGAAAGGTACTTTTTATCAAACATATTATGTAACAAATAAATTGCGGATGGGTTGTCTAATTATATCAGGTCAAGACTACCCTTAATTAAAAATAATGTAATAATTTTTTTATAATTCTTCTGTACGTGTGTA
This sequence comes from Xestobium rufovillosum, assembly GCA_963966045.1. Taxonomy (NCBI): domain Eukaryota; kingdom Metazoa; phylum Arthropoda; class Insecta; order Coleoptera; family Ptinidae; genus Xestobium; species Xestobium rufovillosum. The sequence continues at coordinate 15,565,026 of OZ014498.1, forward strand.
TGTCACTGAATTCCTCCTAAACGGCTGGACCGATTTTGATGAAATTTTTTGTGTGTTTGAGTGGGTCCCTGGATGGTTTACATTCACAATTGGACCCGGTAGGTGGCGCTGCAATCGGGCAGGACAACCTCTGCCGGGCCCACTAGCAATATATAAGTAACAACAGAGTAAATACTTAAAGAAATTAATACAAATTTTAGAAAACGACAACAAATAGTTAATAATACATTATTGTGGTAAAGAAATATTTTGTTATAAAATTCTGATGTTATTATACATATAAATACAAAAAGTTATTCAGCATCAGATTCATCAGAAGTTGCAAGATGATACTCAACTTATCGTTAAAATGGACGTTGTTCAGGAGTTTACTGCTCTGATGTATGGCATCAAGCACTGCACTGGTGTAAATGATGCCAGATATCGCATTTTTCAAAAAAGTTATTTGTCTAAGAAAGACAATGAACAATTTATGAAAAAGATCAAAAGTTATGACTCAAATATGATTCCACCATGCTGGGAATCGCTAAAACAAAAAACTTTACGTACAATATACATCAGTTCTATATGTGGCTTAATGCAACTGATCCTGATTGTGTCAAACTACGTCCTGAAAATTGCGGTTGGTTCATGGATGGCTATTTAAAACCAACAGGGTTCGTTGGGGACCCAACGCCCTTACAAGTTGGTGATATATTGCACTTGACAAACAGTGATAACGATTCCTCAGAAGTTGAGTATCATATTGCAACTTCTGATGAATCTGATGCTGAATAACTTTTTGTATTTATATATATAATAACATCAGAATTTTATAACAAAATACTTCTTTACTACAATAATGTGTTATTAACTATTTGTTGTCGTTTTCTAAAATTTGTATTAATTTCTTTAAGTATTTACTCTGTTTACTCTGTTAATACTTGTATATTACTAGTGCACCCGGCAGACGTTGTCCTGCCTGATTGCAGCGCCACCTAACGGGTCCAATTGTGAATGTAAACCATCCAGGGACCCACTCAAACACACACAAAAAATTTCATCAAAATCGGTCCAGCCGTTTAGGAGGAGTTCAGTGACATATACACGTACAAAAGAATTATAAAAAAATTATTACATTATTTTTAATTAAGGGTAGTCTTGACCTGATATAATTAGACAACCCATCAGCGATTTGTTTGTTTATATAATTATGTTTGGTAAAAAATACCTTTCATTAGGAAAACAGATGGGTGAAGTTTGACCTTAATCGGGATCTTAGACTATAACTTCAATAAAACGCAAATGATTTTTATCTTTCGATGTGTATTAGATGGTATTGTGCATGAAAGATTTGGGAAATTTGTCAACCCGCCGGGTACCAAAGCACAACATTAATTTAACCGATGCAATAAGGGAAGAACTCCAATTATTAAAAATTAATGAAGCACCCTATAAATTGATTGCTCAAAGTTACGATGGTGCATCAGTCATGACTCATAAGCGGTAAGCTGGGAGGAGTACAAACAAAAATTAAAGAAATATACCCAAATGCACACTTGATTAATTGTTATGCCCAAAAAGCGGTGAGTCAATACAAACCGATAAAAATATTTTTTGCAAATTTACATGCATTTTTGTCATTTTTCGGACGATCCCCAAAACGTACGGCGTTGTTCGATAGGGTGGTTAAGGTGAGATTACCTAAATAAAGCTGCAGATGATTAATTTTAATATGTTGTTTGAAGCAAATCATTGATGAGGAGGAAGACGGTAACAATGTAAATCAAGCAACTGGTTTAAAAAGACATTTGGAAGATGAACTTTTTTTATTTTGGTTAAATTTTTTTCATAAAATAATGCCTCATGTAGACATATTGTTCAAACAATTACAAATGCGAGATGTTGATGTTATATCAGTCGAAAACTACATAATGTATTTAAACAGCAAAATCCAAAAAGTAAGAAGTGCTATTTTGAAATCGGAAGAACCAAGCACATCATCAGCGAAAAGACGAAAAGTTAATGCAGCAGATTCTAAGCGACTAACTGCACTTGAAATTTGCGACATTATTATGTCTGAAATTCATCATAGATTCGGATTCAATGATCATTTCATGATTTCACAGCTATTCCAGACGGAGAAAATTTGAAGCATACACTACAAATTTTCCCCAAAATATTTTAAATATGGTGAAGGCTAATATTATGCTATGATAAATATCTCCAAACTAAAATCAGAACTTGAAGTAATTTTATTGTCGTGAGGATTTTCGCAACAATGCCAGTGCAGTCGCCATACTTCAGCTTTTTATTAATATGAATTTGTCTGAAACATTTTCTGAAGTAGTGAATTTATTGAATATCTTGCACTACCGATGACAACCGTGGAAAGTAGAGATGTTTTTCAACTTTGAAACGGGTCTTTTCTATTTTGAGCATCGAGGAAACGCTTGTCAAGAGCATTCCAAACTTCAACGAAAAGCCATAGACCATTTTACAGAACTGAAGGAGAGGAGAATTGATTTGAAATATAAGCATGTTTAAGGTATGCTTTATTTTAACAATATGCCCCCTTATATTTTTGAAGATTTGTACATATGTATATTTATATATAAGTTCCAAAACCAAAATGACCCCGCTGGTTATTAATCCACGAGTCGCTACTGGTAACGATTACCAATTCAATGAACCAAAATATGATTAGAAGACAGAACCGTTACACTCTGACGTTACACCACCAAAATAACAAATTTCCACGTTATATGGAAAGTACACGTTGACCTATATTATTAACAGTAGGCATGTGTTTATAAAAGAACAGCATTTTTTGTACTGGAGAATTCAAAGAGAAACTGATAAAACTTAAAAAGGCGGTTTTTTCCAAATTTTGTGAAAATTTTAAGAAAATGAAATATGAGAAATACTACTGCATTTTATCGTATTATTTTCTCCGATCTAACGACGATGATAATTCTGTAATTACAGAATAATTTTCTGTATTGAAATACAGGGGCGCCATTTTATCAATTTTGATAAGCCCTTGAAAGTAAAAGAAAGTATGATAGTAAATAATAAATTTTTACATCAGTAAAAGATAAACTCAAACACTACTTTCGTTTCTTTGGTTTGCCTCTACTGATTCTACCGATTAGCACAGGTTTCGTCCATATTTTCGAAATGCCGGTATTTTTAAAATACCAGCTGCCATTGGGTGCATTCAGCAAGACAAGTTTTTATTCGAAATTTAATTGTAAGTGACCTTAGTCACCTGCTACTGGTGATGGCAAATGAAAATTCTTGTACCTTTTGCAACCAAGTGCAACTGTAAATGTTATATGCGTGTAATGTTAAAAACTGGTCTTTCCGATTATTTTTTTTTGTATTGTAATTTGTAGTTACCAGATTTAATTTTGATCAAATGTAAATATTTACTAATTAATCTTCATGTTAAAAAACATGACATATCTGCATCTAAGAAGGCTTAGTCTATTAGCCATCTCTATTTGTTTGATTCAATTCAGGTGGCATTTGTTTTATTATTCATCGTGTTTTAATGGTGGCACTAACTGATTTAGTCGCAGTTTTATAGTTATAGCGCGAAATAAGTCGTTTTGTTTTGTATTAGATAATTGAAATTGTGATGTAGAAATGTATGTAGCGTGGTGAAGTTGTTGATAAGCGACTAATTTATTTCTCGGTTTTTGTGCCAGCAGAATTTGAAAAATTGATGCTCAATGTGTGAATATTTATCTAATGTTAATACTAATTCTTTTTTTTTCAAGTATATTATGTTTAATTGACTTTATTGTGTATTTTTGTGGTTATTTTTTTGTCTAGTGCTTTTGTTTGTGCTAAACTGTTAAATATTATTTTTAAATGGAGTCTTCCTTGGCACAAACAAGCACTGTAGGTAATTAGGTATAGTCGTGAGATGAGGAGAATTGTTGTGTTCATATTTTTCATTTTACAGTATTTTATACTTTTGATAGTTACATTTAAAACAAAATAAAAAAACAAAAAAAAAGAAAAACAGAGAAATGAAGAAGACAATTTTATATATAATATTATAAAATGGTAGCGCGTAAGAATGGCCTTGCAGTTTTATTTTTATGCTTACACAAAAAAAACAATTAATATGTATTAAAAGGTGTTAATCTCAATGAAGTACCTGTGATTGACCTCGCTGTTGACCAAATAAATAAGTATAACTAGATTTTTTACAAATTTCATTGTTCAAGGCACATTTTTTCTCGTTCGTTTTATGAGTTCATATAACAGGGCAATTCTCTAAACTTCATCGACCAGAAGTGGTGTCGGATGCTAAGTTACGGTACTACTTACTAAGCATGCTTTGACTAGATCATTGGATCACCCGTGTGCTGTATATATTTATATCATACAAATTTGTTAGAATGTTGTACTTATTCTACAATTTCACTATGTTTAAACACCATGTTTTATTATATTTTGAAGTGCATTTGGAACGTGCTACGTTGATTATTTGGTTTTAGTTCCTCTGTAAGTTTTCCAATAAAATGTTAAATGCTTTATTTGCTTTTTATTTTCATTCTTGCACTTACTAGTGATAAAAGGTATTAATGCAAATTTACAACCTTAACGTATGGTTTCTTATCGTTATCATCCTTGATATACTAAGGTTAACAGTAGCAGATAAAAAAATGACACGTCAAAACTTATTAAAGTAGGTACTTTGTAATAAATGGATAAGATTGCAATTCAAAGACTGCAATGTTATTTTATCTTACAATGAAAAACGCTTGTTTCCGCTAATGAAGTCAGAAAAAGAATAATTCAGACTTTACATTTGCACATTCAGCATTCAGCAAGTCACGAAAATATATCAAAACATAACTTTTTCTAACTGCCCATCTTTCTTATCAAATGAAAAGTAAAACAAAAAGATTCTGTTAGTGGAATGTTGTTTACTTTCAGTTACAATCTAATCGAAACAAATGCTGAAAAGTTGCTGTGAATTTCTCCTGCTCACAGTGCCCCAATTAAACTGCAACAAACTGTTGCAGTTAAAAGTTTATTCAAATTGAAAAATTATTGCAAGAAATAACTAATTTTCTGGGAAAATCCGGAAAAAATAATTGGAAGTAGCTTAAATATGCTTTTTGTTCTAGATATTTTCCGGAGTCGCAGAATTTAGAAAATCACTTAAAAACTTGTTCATGGATTAATTCAATGTGCTGAGGAGATTCGTTAATTTTAATTCATGTTAAATTATTATGAACACCAGACCAGTGAACAGACGAGAACTAAAATTTTCAGCTTATCCAGCAACACTTACGCCCTGTTTTTCAAAGAATCTAACACCGGATTAAGTCTGACACCGGCTTTGTTGCTATGCTACAACCAATCAGAAAGCCGGTATCATAGTAACGAAGTATTGCTCAAATTGCACAGGCTTGCTCTGGAGCTGAAGCTTCTCTTATGATCATTGAATTTGGTGCAACACCACTTAAATAACTAAGGCTCGGTTTTCCAAAGAATCCAACACCGGATTAAGTCTGACACCGGCTTCGTTGCTATGATACAACCAATCAGAAAGCCGGTATCATAGCAACGAAGTATTTCTCGAATTGCACAGGCTTGCTCTGGAGCTGAAGCTTCTCTTATCTAGCATGCTGTACAAAAAATGATCATTGAATTTGGTGCAATAACACTTAAAAACTAAGGCTCAGTTTTTCAAAGAATCCAACACCGGATTAAGTCTGACACCGGCTTTGTTGCTATGCTACAATCAATCAGAAAGCCGGTATCATAGCAACGAAGCCCGTGTCAGACTTAATCCGGTGTTCGATTCTTTGAAAAACCGAGCCTTAGTTATTTAAGTGTTGTTGCACCAAATTCAATGATTATTATTTATACAGCATGCTAGATAAGAGAAGCTGCAGCTCCAGAGCAAGCCTGTGCAATTCGAGAAATACTGAATCGATTTTCATGGTACAAAAAATCTATGAGGACTTACAGTGCAGTTTCTAGGCAACATGCTTTCATGTATCATTATCGGTAGGTAATTCTTGATGCACTAGTGCAATTACATGCGATAATTTTTTAACGTTATCAAGGACCAATGAAATCTATGTATATAAAACAAAAAATGTTTACCTACCTACCTACCTATGTCCGTTATAGACTCTGAAACGGCTGGACGCTGGACCGATGTTGATGAAATTTTCAGGCAATCTTCAGATTAGCCCAGCGGATGATCCTGTGAAGCTTGGTAGCGATCAGATCAACAGAATTTTTTTTATACGTTTATGTGAAGCCGGGGCGGGTCGCTATAATTTATAAAGTGACAATTGACAGCAAACGTCATTCGCAGTTTATCAAATTTCAAACGATTTTACCACAATTATTTCCTCTGACGCAGCAACGCGCCGGGTACCAGCTAGTGTTTAATATTTTTCATTAACCACGTCTAATTATAGTGAGAATATGGTCTTGGGATTATTCCTGAGAATAGCATCTATAGCCGTGGTGGGAGAAACATGGTCTGCATGTTGCTGTCTGCATTTGACATTTTTGCGGTCTACTTTCAACGTTTTGTAACGTCCCGGCCTAATTTTTTCAAACGGAATTTAATTTGTGGAAACTATATAACATAATATTATTACATCCTAATATTATTGCGACCTAATATACCAATGGTTGAAGCCTAGTTAATACGACTACAAATGTTCAAGTCATAATGACAGAGTTGCCCTACTATTGGAAAGTTTATATCGGATCATCAATGTTCTGTAAAAATATTAATCGAACTATGGATATTTTAACAAACATTTATTCATATATCATGGCATGGTAGAATTTCTTCCACTACGAACGTATATCGTATCTTTAGTTTATCTTAGCATTGGTTAAGCGTTAAGGTATTGTTTAATTAGTATTTTTGTTATATTTCATACCAATTATATTGATGTTTCTTACTGACCAGTATGGAAATATTGATAGTTTCCCACCTCTGTAGCTGAAAAGCAACAATAAAAGAATAAAATGTCAGAATATTTTGACTTTTAAGGCCAGGATTTATCAGCTGTTAGTCTGTCACCTATCGCCCAAAAGTGTAATTAGGATTATGCAAAATATAGTCACAATCTATTATGATTGGTTTCTATCACAGCTGCAAAAACATCAGACAGAACCCTTACAGCTTGGTATTTTCATGGTTTTTTGCTTTAGTGGCAACCGAATAAATCTGGGAGGATTAGTCGGCGGTCCTATCTTTAAATTATTATTTTCTATTTAGAAATAAGAGAATAAATTGAAAGGCCAGAGCCATCTGCATTGCAATGGCCACACTACTACTACTGTTAAATGTACAGTTTACTGTGCATCTCAGCTAAATATGCAAAAGATGGAGAGATTGCAATATAATTTCCATTCCAACACGGCCGTTCAACCAAGTAACGTATTAAGACATTCTTGGTCGAAAATTAATAACGAATAATTATAACTTAGACAACCCTACTTTCTAATAACGATAAATATGTGTACAAATAGTAAAAAAGGTGTCGAGTGTATGACAGATTTTTTAATAATTTGAGAGAGATTTATTTAAGGCGAATGAAAAATATTACCATAAAAGTAGTGCGAGTCTCCAAGTTGATCCTTTATTGATCAATCTTTGTTTTTATTTAACGCCCTATCTACTTTAATTTCAGAATGGTCTTGGAATAAAAATGTGTCTACATGTCCCGTTTTTAGTGCTCAAATTCCGCACCCTTAAACCGTACAGCATCTTGCGCAGAAACAGATGAAAATGAAATCTCGGACGAGCAAATCTATCTTATTGCACTATACCTATCCTACAGTTAACTTTTTGTTCTGGATTAACAAATGTCCATTAAATATTGTTTTCCAATTTGTGCAGTTCTTTTATAAATTGGTAATTTTTTTGAAACACATATAATAAATAAATACAGTGCTTATTTATTATACGCCAGTATTTTACAAAATTATAAATTTTTTCAAATATAATAGCCACAGGCATTTTGACTATTTGTTTATGGTTACATGCAATGCGGCTCGCATGATTCTTTTACAACTGACACGATTTCATACTACTTTGACATTTCAGTCTACTAGTCCTAACCTCAATTTCATTTTTGCCGTGGATGATGAAGTTCCAACTGCCAAGTTAAGTAAATTTTAAAATATCTACTGTTTAGAAGCATTTTACAAGGCAAAATTATAGCAATTTAGCAATTTTCACAAATATACGTGTATATTATTGATGCAGATTTCTCACAAAATTTTGGACATTAAAAGTATCTGTATTTCAGATACCAGTATATCGGTATTTGAAAAAAATATTATACATATTATAACGAATACCTAATACTTTATTGTTACATAATTTACTCATTTTCGTTTGATTTACTTTTATCTTTCTTTAGTTTACTCTGTAACATACGTTTGTGTCTGTTTGACTTCTTATGGAGATTCCACTGATACTGCCCAATAAAAATACGATCACATATTTCACAATTAAAAGTTATGTCCATTGCATTTGGTTGAGAATCGATCTCTGTAATAGGCAACGGTTCTATACTACATGGTAAATTTACTAGAAAACTATTTAGAATATTAACTGCTGGTTCTTGAACTTTCCTATCCCATTCCAAAATGTTTGTTGTGTCTAATGCATACACAGGCGGTACCTAAAAATAACATATACATATTTACAAAGCAATGAAAATGTATATGAATGCAATTACAAAATGTTGTAGCTATTGCACTGTTCAATGGTACTTTGTAGCAGTGCCATCAAATTGTGGTGGACATGTCTAAGAAGGTGTAAGATCCAACAACCAGTACCAGGGAAATATCGCAGAGCAAGTTGAGATGACTCATAGCAAAGTGTGGACTACTTTATGTGAAAATCAACTTTAACCCTATCATGTATAGCGAGTTCAGGCCTTAAAGCCCCATGGACATCTCCAAAGAGTACTTAGTTTTGTTCTAGTAAAAGTGAGGCAACTTTTACTCACAATGGGATAAATAATTTTCGAAACACACATGTATGGGTGATGGAAAATTGTCATGCTATATGCCGGACAAATTTCAAACAGATTTCCTTTAAATGTTTAGGCTGGTATTGTTAACGGTATGCTTATCGGACCTTTCATACTACCAGATCGAATGATTGGCTTCGTGCCTACATTTTTCGCAAAATAATTTGCCTCTAATACTTGACGATGTGCCCTTAAATGTAAGACGAACCATGTGATTTTTGCATGATGGTACTCCACCTTATTTTAGACATGAAATTCGGGACTACTTAAATAACGAATTTCCCAACAGATGGATTGGCCGCAATAGACCAATGTCAAGGCCTCGAAGCTCGCCAAACTGTAATCCATATGATTTTTATCTATTTGGTTACACCAAAAGTTTGGTGCATTAGACTGAAGTGAACACAGCGAAAGAACTACGCAAACACAAAGAAAACGCTGCGAAAATAATTCGGGGAAAACCGCTGTTTCTAAAAGCATGCGCAGACTCATGAATATGCCGAATCCAAAGGTAACAATTTCAAATGTCTTCTCTAGGCAGACTCAGTCTCAACACAAAATTAGAAGGAAATTTTTATAATTTCAATGGGTAATCCGACACTAACGAAATTTTTAGAAAATTTTGCTCTTAAACCAAAGATTATGCCCATTTAACATACCACAGACGTAAAAATGATTAAAATTTTAACACTTAATTTTAGGAAGCATTTAAACATTGCTATTTCGCTGCAGAATTTATTCAGCGGCAACTAACCAAAGTGACGTCACGCCCCTCGCAGCTGCATACTGTACTTGTGTTAAACAGAGGTAAATCCCGAGTTTTATTGTGTCAGTCGCATACATGGGACAATTTTTATTAATTTTTTTCTCGGTTAATTTGTGCCCTAGGTGAAAAAAGAAAAAAAACACAGGTCAAATATTTTGACAAGTTCTTTCTAATTACGAACTAAAAAAAGTTGTCCGATTGCCCATTTTTAATATTTAATGGTTGTTATTCAGTGATTTGGTCTCAGTAAGGTATTGAAAGATGGTAGTAGTGGCAACAGTGAATACGTCAAAAGCTTTTTAAAACAGTTAAATAAAAGATTGTAAAAATAAAAGTAAAAAAGCCTTATAAAGTTTTTCATATAAGGTATAGTTTCTGAGTACATAAGGCCCAAAGAATGTATTTTTTCAATTTTTTTCATTTTCAGCTTCAATTTCAAAAACTAAGCAACCCATCGTAAAACCTTATAAATATTTTTGCTTTGTATTTTTATGGTATTTAATTTTAAAATTTCAAAAATGTTGATTTCAGATAATTTTCTACGCTCCCCATACACGAAACGTGAAATTTGGTATTATCAAAAGCATTATCTTTTCACACGTGAACTGTTACCAATTTTAAAATTTTCTTAGAAATTTACCATAAAGAAGTTTTCCATATGTGGCCAACTTTCTGCCAGGTCCTGAATATAAGGCATTGAAAATTAAGTTCTGACTTAAATAAAATAAGTAAAAACAATTTTTAAGTTAAACAGTTTTATTGTAAAGAAACATAATAATGATGCAGATAATGTACTACAAGTTAAAAAATAATTAGGTAGGTACCAGGTAGCAGTCATCACACCACTCTCCTCATCAATCTAGAGCAGTGTTTTTCAACCTGTGGGTCTCGACCCCCAGGGGGGCCGCATAGTCTTGCTTAGGGGGTCGCGGTCGCAACCTGCACCTGGCGCAACTTCCACGAGCAGCTTGCTTTGGGGGTGTGGCCATAGAGTGTCTGTCAGCTGCTACTGCAAATGGCCGCGGTTTGTTGTCAGGCAAATCTGTACATAATGATTATTATAATGAAAATGTTGCACGTGGAAGTTGCGCGACGTTCAAGTTTTAACTACCGACATCAAAGTGCCGACGTTAAGTGCAACTTCTGACTCCCCTTCTTCTGTGCTCTCGCCTCCCGCCCTACCTTCCCGGCAAAGTAATATGTATATTGCTGCCCGCAGAGCCACAGCATAATACAGCAGAACAGCTCTCCCTAAATTTTCTAGCTCGCGTAGCGTAGCCCGCGCAACTTCTCAGGCTACTCACGTGTTCTTTTTCGTCTGTCGCCGAGTTAATACCAGTGTCAAACCGATTGATAAAAAGCCGCGGTAGTAAATCACTTACAGTTGAAGGTCACCAAATGCAGCTAAAATAGTTCAAAGACGCCGCCAAGAACTTTAACTGCTGTATTACGCTGTGGCAGAGCGCTCGCGACCACCTTGCGTTTGATATCTTGATTGGTATGTACTTAACTATGGAAAGAAAATTAAATACTTCGCCTTTGAAATCACTGACAGTTTTATTATGGTCTTGGGGGGTCGCCAGAACTTTTTTAATTGTAAAGGGGTCGCGTATTCAAAAAAGTTGAAAAACACTGACCTGGAGCATTGATCAGACTAAAATAAAATCGTGGAGCGAGTCGAATTTCTATCATCTACAGTCAACCGCTCATATCATTATAGGTATGCTTTGGATGCATTTTCTCAATAGACAACATCGCAGAACGATCATTTACATATTTACCCAGGTTACGCTACGCCCCACGATTTTATTTTAGTCTGATCAATGCTCCAGACTGATGAGGAGAGTGGTGCGATGACTGGCACCTGATACCTACCTAATTATTTTTTAGCTTTTAGTACATTATCTGCATCATTATTATATTCTGTAGTAATACAATAAGTGGTCTGGAATTGTCGGAAATTTTACAAAAGCTGTTGCGTTGCTTGGTACACAAGTGTAAATTTGACAAGCGCGAGTGATCTTCTGTCTAATTTACACGAGTGGTTAGTACAAGCAACAGCTTGAGTAAAATTACCTAAAAATTCCAGACCACGAATTGTATTTAACAAGATTATTTTTTTAATCGAAGCAAGGAAGTTCAAAACGAAATTTTATTTCAATTAATTCACATACAAAGAAATGTGTTGGCGTGTTGGGAATATTTGACGTTTGGCAGGTACTAAAGTAACTAGAATTGTATAATTATTTGTGCCATTTTTTTAATAATTTTAGTAATATTTGTGAAATTTACATTTTTATTAAGAAAAAATTTTGTCACTTTTATACATTTTGTAAACTTTTAAATATATAATCTTGACAAAGCCTCCAACCAGAGGCGAAACGTCGATAACATTTTTTACATAGTGTTTCATTTGCCATAAATTTCACAAATATTACTAAAATTAAAGTAACTAGATTATAATATATTATAAATGCACCTACAAATTCGCAACTATGGCAACTTATTAAAAGCAAAATTATCGAAAAAATTGCCGAAATAATACACGCTTCTAGATCCAAATGAAATGTTCCTATTGGTCAATTTGACGATGAAAAAAATAATCTTTACAATAAAACCGTTTAACGTAAAAAAATTTTTTACTCATTTTATTTTCAAGTTTTTAGTTTTTATGTTTGTTTTTGTTTTGTTATTATTTTTCTAACGTGTACTGTGTTCTACTTGTCAAGCCCTTTCATTTGATACCCATATTGAGGGGATTGGAAAAAGTAATGGACCATTTTGTGGTGGTGGCCATCTTGGATTTTCAACTTTTCATGGTGTACTGTATTCCACTAGTTAAGCCCTTTCGTTTGATACCCATATTGAGGGGGTTGGGAAAAAATATCTAATCCGCCATTTTGTGGCGGAGGCTATCTTGGATTTACAATGATACTGAATATACAAAATTGTATTATCATCACAATTCACAACTAAAGGTGTGTACCAAATTTCAGATCAATCGGTCAACAGCAAGGGGGTAAAATTTCAATTACTAGATTTGACCCACACAAACAAACAAATAAATAAACAAACAAACAAGGCAAGCTAAATAAAACAATTTAAAAAAACACCCTGCATGTGAGCATGTGCCACAATTTCACTCAAGTACTTGGTTAGTGGGTGCCAGTTGTAGTGGTCCGCATCAGGTCAGGTCACAATCATTTGAAATATTATTTTGTTGATTAAATAAAAAATTACTTCGCGTACTACCAATAAGTATAACAAGCTTATTTTATTTTTTTTATTTTTTTTTTTATTTTTTTTATTTTTTTTTTTTTTTAACGCATCATGTGTTCATAATATTATTGATGGTTTTGCAATAGCGTACCAATGGACAGTGCACTAGGCACAGCGATTATAAAATATGTTAATCTCTAACAAAATGCACTACATATATAAGAGTAAAATAAAATGTAAAGTTATTATATTAAGGATTTACCTCACGACCAGTTTTTGACAAAAATCTGTTTTTGATCCACTTTACTTGTGTTCTGGCGTACCTTCTTGTAACCATTTTCAACTGTTCCAAACCCATATTAAATGCAACTTTTCCACAATCAGAATTACGTTTATTATCATCTAATATTAAATAATCATGAAATTCTTTAAGTCCAATAGATTGAAAGATTCCTTTAGTATAATCTGGTTTCCTAAAAGATTCATTTTATAGGTTATACCAAATATGTTGTGTTAAAAATAATTACAGAAAACTGCAGACCACTGGTTTCGACCTCGTGGAACTCATCATTACAGTGCTTTCTGCATTTATCTTATAAGCAAATAGCTTGCTTATATCTGACCTGCATCGATCAGATATGAGTAAGAGCCAATTAGATAGATAATGGTTTTATTGTTTCCCATTTGGGATTACAACTCAATAAATAAACGAATAAATGAATGGAACAAACAAAATAAGAGCCAATTACTTCATTGATTGTTTAGATGAATGAGTGGTACTGAATCGTTTAAACCAAAGACTTGGAGAATGTCCTTATGCAACAGTTGATTCTATTGTGAAGCCTGCGCAGTCGTAGGAGTGGACATAGTTGCGCGACGGTTCTTGCTGACCTCGTCGATGACATTATTCGAGCTACTGATAAGGGACAAATAACTGCATTGATACTGCTTGATTATTCGAAGGCTTTCGATATGATAAACCATAATATTCTGTTGACAATTCTGCAGCATGCTGGTTTCTCGGAAGATGCTCTGGGTTTGATGTCGTCTTACTTGTCGGGTAGGACTCAGTCTGTTTTGGTTAACGGTGTTTGTTCCAGGCCCCTGAGTATAACGTCTGGTGTACCTCAGGGTAGCGTTCTGGGGCCTCTGTTATTTACTCTATATACGTCGAATTTGGTCAAGTCCATTGAGCACTGCCGTCACCATCTGTATGCGGACGATACTCAGATTTATTTTTCCTTTCAACCTTCAGACTTGCTTCTCACAAAACAAATTATTAATGATGATTTAGATGCACTTGTCAAAGTTTCCGAGCAACACATGCTTAAAATTAATGCAAGTAAATCAGCTGTTATGATATTCTGCAACGACACTGTGAGAGAAGCTGTTGGTAGTATGTTAGGTATAAACATTAATAATGAATCTATTCCTATTAAGAATTCGGTGAAAAGCCTTGGAGTTACGCTGGATAATAATTTGCGGTTTAAGGAACATGTAACAAATGTTTTGAAAAAGGGGTACACTTCGTTAAAATTGATTTATCGAAACAGACAGATTTTAGATAGTAAACTCAAATTGAAATTGTGTAATTCTCTTGTGCTGTCTCATACTAATTTCTGTGACTGTGTATATGGTCCGTGTATAGATGGTGTAGATGGTGGTGTTATGATATTCTGCAACGACACTGTGAGAGAAGCTGTTGGTAGTATGTTAGGTATAAACATTAATAATGAATCTATTCCTATTAAGAATTCGGTGAAAAGCCTTGGAGTTACGCTGGATAATAATTTGCGGTTTAAGGAACATGTAACAAATGTTTTGAAAAAGGGGTACACTTCGTTAAAATTGATTTATCGAAACAGACAGATTTTAGATAGTAAACTCAAATTGAAATTGTGTAATTCTCTTGTGCTGTCTCATACTAATTTCTGTGACTGTGTATATGGTCCGTGTATAGATGGTGTAGATGCACGACGAATACAGAGGCTTCAGAACGCATGTTTGCGTTTGGCTTTTGGTGTGCGCCGACGTGGCCACATTTC
This sequence comes from Xestobium rufovillosum, assembly GCA_963966045.1. Classification (NCBI taxonomy): domain Eukaryota; kingdom Metazoa; phylum Arthropoda; class Insecta; order Coleoptera; family Ptinidae; genus Xestobium; species Xestobium rufovillosum. The sequence goes on from OZ014498.1 coordinate 15,580,082, forward strand.
TCATAAGTTACAGGAGGCTCGATGGTTGAATATGCATAATCGACGGAGGTATCACTTTGTTAGTTTCTGTTTGAAAATAATAAAGTATAAATCTCCACCATATTTACATAATAAAATTACATTCAGGACGGATGTCCATAATCTGGGTCTTCGCAGGAAAGATTTAATTACAATATTCCTCGTCACTTTAAACAATTCTTTAAACGTTCATTTTCTTACAACATCGCGCATCATGTGAATCATGTTAGCGAGTCATATATATCTTTGCCATTTGTCAGATTTAAACGTGAATTTAAGTTAAGTCTTCTTGTTTCTCAATGCGGCTAGATGTTTGTTAAGTGTTAATTATATTGGTTTCTCAGTGACGTAAATAATTTCATTTGGGGGAGTATATTTGTTAGTTTTTATTTTATTTTATTTTATTTTCTTTATTTTGCTTTTGGCACCATATGCTATTAGTATAATATTTATATCAAGATTGTAGCGGAGCAGTGGTAGAACAGTAACTGATGCGGATGTGCATCAGGGTCTGAACTGTGTCCGTTTGTTTGCTAAAAATTGTTAGAAGATGTGTATAGGAAGATGTATTTTTTATTGCAAACAATAAACAATTTATTATTATTATTATTAAACACATTGGCGTGCTGTTTTCGGGATCAATTAGTAAAAAAATAATAAAAAATAGGGATAGTCAATAAGATACGAGCAATAATGGCATTTCACATTCCCTTATATGCCTACAAAGTTTAATCAGATTGTTTTTCAAGACAGATCCCACAAAATTCATGCACGTTTATGAACTTAACCTCAAATGAAATTAGATATTGGACGACCCAAAGACTTCGAGGGGACTTAGCTACATATTTACATTTATGACTGAAGCATCCGAGATACTCACAGTCTAAGCGTTTGTTTGTGGAAAAGGCAAAACAAAGTAGCCAACCAGTTGTGGAGTAAACAGGTACCGCTGTAAAAATGGAATATCGCGGAACATTTGTCTTGCCGGTTGTTTTGTTTGCTTTCATGCTGGATAGTGCAAAATACTGTTAATAGTTTTTTAACATTTTATATTATACAAAGACGTGCAGGTAAGTGTTTTAGTAAGCCTTTAGGAAGTTGTATTAGCACTTGTTGAGTTAAACGTACATGAACTACTCCTCGAGCAAATACCCTGCCAGGCACTGAATTACAGAACAAACCCATATTTTTATAACCTAATTGCTCGAGGAGCAAGTGTTCGAGATCCAGTACCACTCATAATAATAATTTATTGCAGTCAATTTTACAACAGGTACATTAAAATTTAGGGTTGCAACATAATTCAGAAACAAAACGTAGTGTGCCTAAACTCCAGCTTATGTGAACAAAGCAAACTGAAATGTTACAAAACAATAACAGTAAAATAGCAAATATGCGGAAACGAATAATACCAAATAGCCGAATATTGGGGAAAAAACCAGTAACAACCAAATATTCGGCAGCTATTTGTGACCAAATATTCGTTATTCGGCATTTCCAAAAATCTGTGTTCGATATGTCCCTATTTCAGATTACTGTAATTTAAAAAATCAAGTTTAAAAAGTTACTTACTCATTTTCAGTAATTCGTTGCATGTTGTATTGTTTATGAAAATTAGTCAATTCATTTAAAAGTCCCTGCTCTATCATAGTGTCAACCCTTTTATTGAGTCTTTCATCTAACACCATCTACAAAGTAAAATCTTATATTATCACAAAATATTATAAACGTCGCAATTCAAGTTATGACAGTGGAGTACTAAAGTAGTGAAACGAGTAAAGCAGTCTGTAATGCTCGCACTCGAAAAATTTTATCTTACCTCTCTTCAGCACAAAATATTGGAAACAGCTTTGTACTATATCTTTCTGCTTGATACATGAGTACTTCATTACCTCTATTTGGGAACAAAGTAGTAATGACCACTATTCGTCCAGACAGTTCTAGGGACCTTTAGCGACAAATCTAGTGACTTTGTGTGTGTTGGCAATACTGACAATGTATTTCTTATGAAGAATATGTCGGTAAGTACACAACCTGTAATTGCACTGAAACAGGCAGCTTACACTGCATCTTGCATACAGTTGTATGAGCACATTTCAAGCTCATTCAAAATTCGGGGGCCATTGAACTGTTCCAGAACGGCATGTGGCTTTATGAGTAGCATGACTCAAGCATTTAGTTACCTAATCCCAATAATGATAATCTGTTTATATTTGGTTTGTTCAGATTTTGTTCTGGTTTCCACCCAATATACTTTATTACTGAAGCTCTCTAATATCATTTCTTGAACTTTTCAATTGCTTTTCACACTGTAGAACAAGATATCAACTAAAATTGACTCGATGCGACACTTTATCTGTCAACATATGCACACAATCACTCACATCACACGATATGTACAGGCTGTCCTATTTTCGTTGTGATTTGGGGGTTTCTCATAGAAGCAGCAGAGATAGAGGCGATAGAGCCTCGGGGTTTTCGCGAATCTGAGCTACTTTGTTGAGTTTAATATAATGCCGAAACCAGAATTTGGATATCGTTTTTAGTTTTCGAGAAAAAAATAATGTTGATTTTTATAGATTTTCAAAAACTCTCTCCAATTCTTTTTGTACTAAGCAGACTAAAACTGTTATGATTGACTCCTATATACTCCTATATTTATACTCCTATATACTATACTTTTATATTGTTATTTAAAGAAATGGCAACGATTTTGGTACTTTTTAAGTTTTAACTTAAGAAAATATAAGAGAGGTAGGTAGGTACATCCGTACATCCAAGATACTTGTGATTTTATGTTAACAACTTAATAATTATCTGTTGACATACATTAACAAAAGTTGCATGCAGCTAGTTTTATTAATAGATACTTAGTATATACATAATGGCACTTCAAAATTATCAAAATTTCGAAAAATACGACATAATTGCTGTTTTCAATTAATGTCGTGAGAATGTAAATGAATCAATGGATCTCAAAAAGTACCCAAAAAATTCCTAGATGCCCATTTCCAGTATAATACCTATCCGTCGATTTATTAAATTTAGATAGGTACCCAGAAAGAAGACAACCAAGCAAAATGATGTTTTCGAGATTAAAATCAAATTTAATTCACTATGGGTCATTCAATAAACCTAGAAACAAAATTTATAATAAAGAAAATAGGGAAGAGGAAGAAATAAATGTTTTATCGTTGGTTCAGGCGACACCAAAAACTTCTTGTCGCGAAATCAAATCACAAGTTGGTGTTTCCAAAACAAAAGTTCAAAAAATATTAAAAAAGGCAAACATGGGCCATATAAAATTCAAATTATTCACCATCTTTTCCCGGGAGATCAAGAAAGAAAGCTTAATTTTTGTAGGTGGTACTTAAATAAACTTCAAGAAAATCAAGATTTGGGCGGTCTGCCATTTGGACAGATGAAACTCACATAAGCAGCGTAGGATTATTTAACAGACATAATGTGCATCACTGGTCTGATACAAATCAGCACCAAACTTTTGAACGTCAGAGGCAAGGACGTTTTGGATTTAACGTTTCGTGTTTTATTTTGGGTGGTCAACTAGCATACCAAATTTTTGATGGAAACTTAATGGGATTGGGATACATTAATTTATTGAATATTAACGCAGAGGCGATAATGGAAAATGTTCCGTTAATAAACATAAACAGGGTATATTTCCAATAAGATGGTGCCCCTGCACACAATTCTGCAATTCTGCAATAGTTAGAAATTATTTAGAAAATATTGTAGCCTGCAAGATCGCCAGATCTGAGTATATTAGACTTTTTTGTTTGGGCATTTTTAAAAGAAAAAATATACCTACGTAAGATACAACAATCAAGTCGAACCAGCAGAGGCAACACATGAAGCTTTTCGATATTTGCAAGCCCATCCTATTTTTTTAATTAATGCCGTCAATGTATTAACTAAAAAAAGTAGATTATGTGTTGAAAAACATGGCAATCAATTTGAGCAGTTCCTATAATTTTGTTGTTTTGTTGTTTTTTCTGTTTTTGTTGCTTTTATTTCATTTGTTATTAAAAGTTGCTAACATAAAATCACAGGTATCTTGGATGTATGTATGTACCTATCTTATATTTTCTAAAGGTAAAAAGTACCAAAATCTTTGCCGTTTTTAAAATAACAATACAAAAGTATGTATATATTTTGATAGCTTAAAAAAAGACCTTTCGAACTTGACCAAAGCCTGCTGTGGTTTCCATTTGAAAAATTCAACTTTATGTCATAACTCAAAAAATACGCTCCCTAGAAAAAAACTATGTACGCCACTGAATTTCTTGGAAAAAGTTCTATAGATAGGAATCAATCTTAACAGTTTTAGTCTACTTAGTACAAAAAGAATTGTAGAGAATTTTTGAAAATCGATAAAAACTAATATTATTTTTTTTTCTCGAAAACTAAAAACGATATCCAAATTCTGTTTTCAGCTTTCTATTATACTCAAGACAGCAGCTCAGGTTCGCGAAAACCCCAAGGCTCTATCTCTGCTACTTCTATGAGAAACCCCCAAATCACAACGAAAATAGGACACCTGTACAGTTCAACAAACAAATTTTTCGAAACACAAAATTTGGGAACTTCATAATCTTACAAATTATTGGATTCAATAAGTAAGGTCTAGCGGACATTTGAACTTTTTGTCATCCAACATTTTAGTAGGCCGAGTGAGATCTATCTATCTATCTATCTATCTATCTATGGGGACACACATATTACGAACTAAACAGTTTGAAAAGACAGAATACAACTACGCTATCTACCGACACACCTAGAATATGGGCTTTCAATACCTCTGCGAGCACTAGACGACTAACCAGTCTCCACAAATGCCCACGTGTCACATTATGGAACCAGTTTAACATCTACCTATTATGTTTTTAGTGGAAGTTAAAATTACGTTTAGAAAGTTTATTTGAATCTGAATCTGAAACTACCAACACTATCAAATTAAATGTTACATTACCTGATCACACTGTAGCCATAAAACTATCGAATTTGAATATCGAAGGCCACCTCCTAATTGTGAACCACCTGGAGAATTCTGTTGTTCTGAAAGAATATCACTGTGCCTGATTCCATTTTTTCTTAAAACTTCCAACGATCTGAAGAAACCAGGATTAGCAGAAAAGAAACATAAATGATCGCAATTATTACCTTAAAATTTTTCTTTTATTATTGGGATGCAATCGCATTGCCATGCTAGGGTCCAAACTTTTAAGAATCTTATGAAGTTCTTCACTAGGTAAATTGTATTCGTATGCACGAGAATTTGTATTAAAATTTTCGACTGGTTCAAAATTACTTTCATTGTTAGGGTCATCGATAAGTATTTTCCATAATATGGATTCGATGTAATAATTTGTCCCTCCTACTACTATAGGAGTTTTTCTCTTCTCAAATAAATCATCTATCTAATCTGTTAAGTATTATATACGTAGATCAAAATTTGCATATCTTGCCTCTAAAGTCGCATATTCACTTGAATAGTACAGGCCAAACGTGCAGAACGAACCAAGCGTGCACGAGAGAACAGAACACATACAACAAGCAAATGTTTGTGTAATTTGGAGTGGTCGCTGTGTTTGGCTTGTTCCCATCTATAATAGCATGCCTTGTATACTTGCTCTGCAGCTGGTCTGGTACTGGCTTACACTCGAACGCCACGGGCTGAACAATCTTTTTCGTTCGAGCAAATACAGCTTACCGACAACCGACAGAAAACATTCTGCGCGTTCTGCATTGACCAGAGATACGTACCCACTATACCATTTTATTGCGCACGCCTGATTCGTTCTGTGTATTCAGCCTGTTTTGTTCAAGTGCTGAAGGCAAAGAAACAGTTGCAGTGGTAAACCTGTTCGGGAGTAAACAATATTCAATTACATATTTCCCTGGATAAATTATTCCAAAAGGTATTGTAACAAAATGGCATATTTTAGGTCTTATTGCTATGAGAAATTTAATTTTTATTGTACAGCCTGACTTATGAATTAGGGCCGTTTGGACCTCAATATATTTTTCAACTATACTATCTTTACGACGTTTCCTAAAATAACACACTATCGCTTTCTCCAACCCTGGGAACCTTTCAAGTTTCACAGAACTTTCCTTTTACATTTTATTGCCGTCTATATTCTCACAGGCCGACAATGGCGCTCCCAAAAATCAAAGCGACAAAATGTTTCAATTTCAATATTTCGTAGGCATACCAGAACCACCAGGAAATTTCCAAGAGAACGTCTTTTGTTAAAGTATGTTTTAGTAACAATTTGTTAAACAACCCCGTCATAAAATCCTGCGATTCCCATTCTATAAAGAAATTTAGTCTTCTCAAATAAACTGTCCGGACCATAAACCGACAGAGCATTTCCGTTAGGACCCAAACAGACATCAAATTCGCCTCAGGACATGTCAACTACTCGTCGCATAGGCCATATAATTCCAAACTCAGGTTTCGTAGTTGAAAACAATGGTAATTTAAAAATAGTAAAATTCAATCCTCCGCTTTTCCACAGGGTTAAGTTGATTATTAAAGAAGTCATCTTGTTAAGAGAAGATAGGTTCACCCTTAAGGTGAAAAGTCATTGTTAAGTTTAGAAATAGACCTCATTGATTGTTCATAATTAAGGTTCTATGTAGTTAATATTTTCTGATTTTACTATTTGGTCGAAATTCATGATGAATTGAAAAATTACTACGCGTACTACCAATATAACGATTTATTATTATAACTTGACCGGTTTCAGAATTCACAATGATTCCATCATTGGAATCATTGGAATCAGGTACGCTGTCCATTTCTCTGGGACATTTTGTTTCTCGTTTTTCTAGTTCCACATTTAGTGAGTACCAGTGAGTGTTCCGAGTGTCTTTTCCAATTCCTCTCCTTTGTAAGAGTGCTGCTTCCAAAATCTTTATTAATTCCTTCAGAATAATTCGTAAATTCACTTTCATTAACAGTAAATTCATTGTTTTTTTTTAGTAAATTCATTTTGGCTTTGCCGCCGACCATTTGTAAATCCTGCCAGGGAAAAACTTTTTTTTTCTTTTTTTTTTTAATAATCGTTCCATTAAACTTTTCATTTTATGCCCTGGATTTAATTTCTAACCGTCCTTACCCTTTTACTTTCCCACTAGCCTTAAGTGCCAGTGTGGAGTGTGTGCGCCGCTAAAGCGCACTCGCGCAAAGTTTGGTGACCAGTGATAGTGTACGCGAGTGTGAGACGACGACCCCGGCCATCAACGGGTTAAAGGGTACCGGACCACTGGGAGAGAAAAGGTAGGATTTATGCTCACTCACTTGTCCGAATTTTCCTGAGTTTTATTTGTGTTATTATTTTCTGTTACAATTGTGAGATAGAGAAAGGGGGATCGAGAAATACTTTAGGTACGAACTTCACAAGGTGTTATAAGCTCTCAAATTTGATGTCAGGTATCCAGGAACAGTTACCGCTCGGCCCCTGGTGCCTGCTACAGTATGTAAAACTCGATAACCCCTTTTAAATTGAACTGCACAAAAACAAAGGTAAAATAAAAGATACGAAATTAAAATCACCAGGTCAATATTAAGGAGCACACAAATTGACCAATGTCATCAATGTAACTACGAGAAACTATGTTTGAAAGATTAAGGCTGCGATATATCAGTTGCTAGTCTATAAAGTGCTGCCATCTATCACCCAAAAGTGTAATTAGGATTATGCAAAATATAGTCACAATCTATTATGCTTGGTTTCTATCACAGCTGCAAACTCTTCAGACGGAACCTCTATTATTATTATTATTATCATTATTATTATTATTATTATTATTATAATGTGTGACATTTTGAGCAGAACCTGCATTTTTGTATGAAAACTAGTACCATAGCCGTATCATACTAAAAACTCTTGATGGTTTTCACATGGCATGGTCTCATCGTACAGACACCGTGCCTCTACAATGGTGACTCTATCAATGGCTGCATTAGTGTAGAGCAGCTCAGCGATGGGTTAAAGAAAAAGGCACACAAATACATACTCACATGTATTACTACTAACGTATACGAGCCCAGTACTGTGCAATAGCAGTCTTTGAGCCATGACACAATGGTATCCATGTATGGCCCTGACCTTTGCCATGCTGCCTACAGTCGTGCACTTAAAACAATGCATTGTTGCAAGGTGACCTCAAATGGCTATGGTCACAAACTATGCTGTGTGAAAGAGGGCTTTGTTATATGAATGACAATAGCCAATTTATGTATCCCACCTTACAAATAAAATTGAGATTAAATGACAAAAACTGTTTTATTTAAGCAACCCAGAAAATAATTTTCCTATATTGGAGCATGCATTATTTAGTAACAGCACAACTTTTCAGATTTTAATTCACATTGATAACTTGCTGAACCTTGAATTAATCAAATCAAAACAAGAGAAACACCAATTCAAATATGTAAGGATACAATTTTCAGTGCTTTATTCCTGTATTCTACTACAGTGAAACATTCATCAGGATTAAGAATGTCAATTAGATGATGAGGTGCTGCTGATTGTTCTTGAACCGTTGCTTTGGCAGTAATTATATCAAGTCCTCTGTAAACCTAAATGTCAGAATAATTTTATTTGGTACCTACACACATACAAAATTCAACAAGAGCCACCGTAATGACGTCATGCCTAGGTGTATAACTTATACGAGGGCAACAGTTTTCTAACATAATATTGTAAAATAGAGATGATCACTCAATAAATTGAAGTTTAGAAATTTAAAGTAATGATCAACTGCGCAGGCGTGGCTAATAATTATTTACAAGCAAGATGTGTAAAATACTTTCTAATTATAATTATAATTGAGGTGCTGCACAGGTGCATGTTTATCAAATTAAATAATGTTAAAATTTAAAAATGCTATATTGTCTTCAATATTTACAATTTGATAAAAATATTATAGCTGGCAAAAATATTTAATAACCATACAAAATCTGTACACATTTTTTGTTACACCCTGTATAGGTATAGAGCAAACTATTAACGTTGGTCAACCCTATTAACATGCTCAGATTTACAAATGATATAGAAGTATTAGCACCTAGCAAATAAGTATTATAAATGATTTTGAATGTTATAAAGAATAATAAACATAAAACAACGATTTTGGTATGTAGGAGGAGTGAAAATAGAACTAAATCTACAGTCAGGGTTGCCAACTACAACAGAAGCTTAACACGGAGAATTTATAAGAGGAATAACTAGCTCCCGTAGAGGTTAGTTTTTCGAGGTTAGATTTTTACATGATCTTTTTTGCAAAAAATGCGTGTGTCTGGTGCGAGAGGGCAGCTAAGGGGTCTGTTTAAAATGCGTATGCGTTGTATCAGTCTTTTTCGTTCCCAAATAGAAGCGCGCCGGCAACTATACGCAAGGCCGGCGCCGGTTACGGAGGCACTCCCTTTTTTATAATTTAATAAATAATAATACAGTCAACTCCCTCTAAGTCGAACTCTTAGTTGCCAGCTCGAATTGTTTGACTTAGAGGAAGTTCGAGTTAAAGAGAAAGAATAAAATTAAGAGAATATGTACCGGGTGTACAAATAAGAAAGGTCGGCGGCCGTATATCTGTAACCGTTTGCTCTAGAACTTTCGGAAAAAAATATTTAAGATAAAATTGGCCAGGAGAAATTGGTGGAAATTATTTTTAAGTTCGTAGTTGGCCGCTAGGGGGCGTAAGGGCTACACCAAAGGAGAAAAATAATTTTTTCCCTGAAAAATCACCAATAAAGGGTTATCAAAAATAATTTTGTTGAATTCTACTGAAAATTCTGAATAACTTTCGTTTAGGATTTTTTGCTCTAGCTCGTCAAATAGAGATGGCATAGGCGGACAAACATTGAGATAAAAGAATGCTTCTAACTCCGGTTTGGCTCAACGGAATTGGACAAACTTGAGCTTCTTGAGAAGAGCTTTCCTTGTTCTATCAAACGAAAGTTAAATAAAGTCATTTCGAATTTCGTGGCCACCGGTAGAGGGCGCGATTTTACATTCAAAGCTATTTTCGCGTATATCTTGAAAAATTCAAATGGAATAATATCGTTTTTTAAATACTGCTAAAAAGAGGTGAAAATTACAAGAAAATTGGCGCAAGCCGCATGCTGATATCTTTTTTAGAACGGAAGATATAAATGAAGGAATATTGAGAATGGCTGCTCCATTAACTTGAACAGAAATTTTGAGTGCAAAAATCAAGTAGGCTTCGGCATGACCCATTTTCATTTCAAACAATACAAAACTATGAGAAAAATATTATTACTTCGTTATTAAAAATAATAGACCTGAATGGACATCGGAGGCACGCAAACATTGTTTCGTTGGGGAATAGTCGGTGGTTAACTCATAGGGATATATTGGATATAGACTGTGCCGAATATATCCGCCGTAGCGGATTTTTTATTTAATATACTATTCCACCCGCTATATCCCGGTAGGACGCGCTCTAGAACAACCTCTAGCGCGTCCGGGATACTTGCGCCGCAGGCTAATTTTGTTATTCTAAGTCCGCGGTCAGTAGCACTGCGCAAGCGCGCGGAGCGCGCGCGCATCTTATCATGTCGTTGCCCTCATTAATACCGGTGACGGAAGCTCTACCAGTTCAATCAAGTCGTGCTACTGGTCGTAGACGGAACGACGGAAGCCTGGTCATAATTTTTTTGTAACAGAAGTTTAGAGTATGTGCATGTTGGAATTAAGGAAGATTTTGTACGAATTTTTGACGACGTTGAGAATTGTGTGTCTGTTGAAGAGTCTAGAGTGTCACATTCTGTAAGTTTTCATATGCATGTGTTTCTGAAATTTGGTAATGCCGTATACGTGAATGACTTGAGGGAGTTTATTGTTGCTAATATGGGGGTTTGGCATTGTGATGTTCAACCCTGAACCCTGTAGGAGTGTGAAATTTGTTTGAAGTATATAACGAAGGAGGATGTTAGCCCATATTTTAATTGTAAGGAGTCGGAGTTACATTTTTTTTATCGGTCGAGAGCGTGGGCGAAAAGGACAAGGTTTTTTTTCTTGTTCTGATCATTTTGTTGTGGAACACAGGATGCAGTATAAGTTTTTAGAGAGGTTGTTTGGGGATGTAAAGAAGGAGGAGATGAATGATTTTGAGGGTTTTCAATTTGTTAAGACGGGGTTTCAGAATTGGTCGTTAAGGGTGGTGGAACGATCGTATTAATATGTCATGTTTCAGGGTTAAACAATTATATTTGTATGGTGATACTTGTATGGGGAAGTCTAGTTTTATTGAACGTATGTTGGGTAGTAATGTTTCTTTTGTATATTATCCAGGGGTAGGGAAGTTTTTTATGCAGGGTTTTGATCCTAAGTTTCATAAAGTATTAATTTTTGAGGAATTTGATATTACTTATCATTGTGTGTCGATGTTGAAAAGGTTATTGGAGGGTCGGTCATTCGCGTATCCGGTTAAGTGTGGGCTTGATAAGATTATAGCTTTTCGCGGGCCTATTGTTTTTGTATCTAATTTTGAAAATATTAATGATGAAGCATTAAGGGATCGTTTGGTTTTGGTTAGGGCTGATTGTAAATACTGGGAGAATGAGGAGGTTAATGCACCGAAGAGGGAGGTTTCGCCGCCGATTTCGATTGCGTCATCGGGGACCCCTGCGGGGTCGCAGGGGACTCCACAGAAGGCGGGTCCGTCGCGTAGGGTTAGTTGGTCGTCACCGTTCGCGAAGTCACCGTGGTGTGAGGGGGAGGAGGGTCATGGTTCCATGGTGTGGGGTTGTACCTGTGTTAGTTACGTCCTCAGATGTTGTGGACTCGTAAGGTAACGAAATCGATAACAGCCAGATTTCGTCGAGGGTGGGGTTTCATGGAGAATACTTTGATGAAAGTCGATTGGGCGGGTGCTGATGTGTCGAAGTCTGAATTGTGGGGTGGTTTGAATCAGAATTATGATCACATTATGTTGAATAAGGTTTTCGTGGTTTTGAAAAATTTTGAATGGGAGTCGTATGAGGGGAAGGGGGCTAAACCGGAGAATGAGACAGCTGATCAGTTTATTAGAACACCAGTGCCTTACGATGGTACGAAGGCAATTCGTTATTTTTGGACTACAAATGTTGAGTCTGCATCCCCTTCGATATATCCTTGTTAGTGAGAATGTGAAGAATGTACCTATGCGTAGATTTTTAAGAATTAAGAGGTGGTTGTATCCACGTTGTAAAATTGCTGTACCTTTTTTACCTAAATCTTTGTCAGGTGATTTGTATGCGCAAATGAGATTAATGGAAGCTACTAATACTGTGTTAGCTAGTAGAATGTATTTAGGTGTAATTGGAAATGTTAATGATCCGACTGATATTAATTCTAGTGTTGAAAAAAATAATTAGTAGGCTTGCGCCATTTTTCTTATAATTTTCACCTCTTTTTAGCAGTATTAAAAAAACTATATTATTCCATTTGAATTTTTCAAGATAAACGCGAAAATAGCTTTGAATGTAAAATCGCGCCCTCTACCGGTGGCTACGAAATTCGAAATTACTTTATTTAACTTTCGCTTGATAGAACAAGGATAGCTCTTCTCAAGAAGCTCAAATTTGTCCAATTCCGTTGAGCCAAACCGGAGTTAGAAGCATACTTTCATCTCAATGTTTGTCCGCCCATGCCACCTCTATTTGACGAGCTAGAGCAAAAAATCCTAAACGAAAGTTATTCAGAATTTTCAGTAGAATTCAACAAAATTATTTTTGATAACCCTTTATTAGTGATTTTTCAGGGAAAAAAATATTTTTCTCCTTTGGTGTAGCCCTTACGCCCCCTAGCGGCCAATCTACGAACTTAAAAATAATTTCCAGCAATTTCTCGTGGCCAATTTTATATTAAATATTTTTTTCCGACAGTTCTAGGGCAAACGGTTACGGATATACGGCCGCCGACCTTTCTTATTTGTACACCCGGTACAGAATGACTGCACTTGTCGTATACTATCAATTGTCAAACGTAAGCTGCATTACATATCGGAACTCAGAAGCTGACTAAGCACAACACAGGGTTATTAGAAGTACCAAACGTAAACGACCGAATTTTCAACAGTAAAATCACGCCAAAACAAACTGTTTGACTTGCAGGGAGTGGTATGCATGCTATGTTTCGCCGTTGTGTCTTTTAATTTGTTCGAGTTAAAGGAAATTCGACTTAAAGAATTTGAGTAAGAGGATGGCATTTTAAGGTAAAATAATGCGCTGGTGCTGTTGCTATGTGAATCGTTTGAATTAAAGGAAAATTCGAGTTTCAGAGATGCCGACTTAGAGGGAGTTGACTGTATTACTAATAATATACCAACATTTATTAATACATATATAATACTATACATGTACACTGTACTAGTACACTGCCTCTTGCATTTAAGTAACTAACAAAAAAAAAACAAATGGAACGTTTTCACTAAAAACAGATTTTAAAACTAAATAAATAAAAATTATTTGTTTGTTACCTTTATCACATTACGTTGTTAAGTAATTAACAAAAAAATAGGAACTCAAAAAAAACAAAAATATGTACAACATTAAATATAAATTTATAAAATATCTAAAAAAATCAAATTATTTATTTTTAAATAAGTATTTTGTGTACACAGCGCACACCGCAAAAGATTAATTTGACCTTTATTATGTAGTTAATATTTTCTGTCTTGACTATTTGGTAGAAATCCATGATGAAATAGAAAATTACTATGCGTACTACCAATAAGTATAAAAATTATTTTATTGACCGGTTTCAAGATTCACAAACGATCTCATCATCAGAAATGGTAAATAAAATTGTAAACAAATTATTATGACAGTTGACAAGGAAACTAAAATTGATAAAACATAGACTTGACATTGCAGTTTTTTCAAGTTTAGCAGTTGGCAGTTGTCAAGAATTCTTGGATATTGATTGATTTATTTTTTCTGTTCTGATATTTCACTTGAAGGTTTTTTCAATTGAATTTATTGTTTTTTCCCGAATTGGTTTTCTTTAAATTCATTGTTTTTTCCCTTCAAGGTACGAGGTATTCGAATTTCCTTTGCGTTTTCTTATGCCCCGTACGTAAATACTGAAATTCAGTTATCTAGTTAACATGTTTCATGGATATCATTATTTTTTGTATTGTTTTATCAATTTTAGTTTCCTTGTCAACTGTCATAATAATTTGTTTACAATTTTATTTACCATTTCTGATGATGAGATCGTTTGTGAATCTTGAAACCGGTCAATAAAATAATTTTTATACTTATTGGTAGTACGCATAGTAATTTTCTATTTCATCATTGACCTTTATTGTTTAGAAACTTTAAAAAATCAGAGCAAATCATATTAAAATTCATTTTATTGGAACGAAGTTCCTTACGGCAGGCTTGGAGGAGATAGGGATTTTGCTGCGCGACCGAACTGAAATAAATGTGATAGTAAAACCGTAAGAAAAAGTCCGTGGAATAAAACCGTAAGAAAAAGTCCGTGGAATAAACCCGTTAAATGAGACGTGCGCGGGCGCGACAGTCGTATACACAAGCGAGTAGTGTATAATACCTTTCTCTTTCTCTTTCTCCCTCTTTCTTTTCGTTCTCTCATCCCTTCTCTCTCTATTACCACTACACCCCGCCAATGCATAGTATATACTCATGCATTCATGGACAAGCACGTGGCGAATACTCACATTATAGATACGTGGGGCATACGTTTACAGAAAACTTAATGATGGTAAAAGTTTATGGTTAGTGCCAAAACAAAACCGATGGCAAATCTGTAAACTGTGTCATGATGATATAGGACATTCTTATGTGAGACGGCATCCTGTGTACATGCAAATAATATACCTAGTGTTGTTTCAACCCTATTGGCTTTTCTTTAAACAACCTATTTAAATCCGTTTTTAAGGCATTTTGTGGGTACTTCTTTACTGCGTCAGCAACTTTTTATGAAATGTCCCCACAAGATTAGTAAGAAACTTGTGTTACATGACAACTACATTTGTGTGGACTTATCACGTTGTCATGATGTGCTGCCCTCTACATTGAAATTGCAGTGGAACTAACCAGTCGTATGTAAATGTAGATTTGATTTGTTCTTTTGGTGTTTAATCGCATCTTGCGCTTGATCTATGTACATGTGCTGCTCGTATAAAAAATTAACTGGCGCATGTAGGATGTCAGGAAGTGTCTACTAGAAATAAATTTATGAAATTCTTTAAAATCACTTAATATTATAATCACTGGTAGTAGGTTACAATTTTCTGAAAACACGCAGCATGATTTTTCCAGTAGTTATTTAGGCATAGTAAAATTAATTCTTTGGAGTTACATCCCCATTATAATAATCATGCACTTACAAATTCCTACTCGCGCAGATGTTGTTGAGCAGCGTTCTTTATTCTAGAATATTAATGACTTGATGAATAGAATATACCCCATGCAACATAAATTTTGTTTTCAAAATTAAGTAAATTCAACAAATTTTTGGAAAAAGCCGTAAGGAAATGAAGATAATTTTTACGTATTATACAGTATGTCTCGGATGGGGTTACAAAGTGGGAAAAACTCTACATGTTCATAAATTCCCATCGCACGTATTAACTTTTATCCAACTGTTTTATTCTTTTATTCACGATTTTTTTTTTGCAAATTGTGTCGATTCTACATTAGCCGAAGGAACTTCGTTCCTACCTGGTGTCCCACGACACCACATCGTTTTTAGTACAAATTTCGCCCTTAACTAGTTCAAGACGCAGTCAATTTCTTTCGTCCGTCCAAATGTTTCCCATTAATGAAAATAGTCCCTCAACAAAAGCATTGCTTACTGGTATTGCTAGAATACTAGACACAATTTTGGACACTTCTTACAACATTTAAAACACAACACATACTGACACAATGCATAATGGCGTTAGTTCAGCGCGAATCCCTTATTTGAGTAATAATAATAGACGCATGACGCATCACGCTTCGACTGCTAGACTCCAAACGCTAACCATCGCGAGTGTCGCGACATCTCTGGTCGCGACCACCAACCAGCGACCACACGTTTTAACGTTACATACTGATAGAGACGTTGCAAATTTTTTTCAGAGTCGCAAATTTATTTTTCTCTGAGATTTTTCGTGAAAACCTGGAATCCGGAGAAAGTAATTTTTTCCCTAAGACTCCGGGTCAAATTCGGAGGGTTGGCAACCCTGGCTACAGTGCAAAGCGGCTATTTAAGAAGTCGAATAACCCATAATCGTAGGAGCAGTAGGGTGATAAAACAGCATAGGATCGAGTTGCATTTAACAAAACTGTTAGGTATTCTTGGGAACAGTAAATTAATGTAGAAACTCAGAAAATCCTCTTGAAACGTACATATGGGGCACAAAATTTTAGTGGTGTGATGTGAATAACAAGTGGATAGGACAAAATTATAATATTTGAAACATAGCATTACAGATGCATGATGAAGATACCGTAGTCATATAGGAGGGTATTAGAAAGAGTTGGGAAAAGAGAAATACATCGAAAAGAATAAAGAATAGGAGCGATTGGATGGTAAGACGTAGGACATCTTCTAAGACAGTGTTTTTCAACCTATGGGTCGCGACCCCCAGGGGGGCCACATAGTCTTGCTTAGGGGGTCGCGGTCGCAACCTGCACCTGGCGCAACTTCCACGCGTAGCTTGCTTTGGGGCTGTGGCCATAGATGTCTGTCAGCTGCTAATGCAAATGGCCGCGGTTTGTTGTCAGGCAAATCTGTACATAATGATTATTATAATGAAAATGTTGCGCGTGGAAGTTGCGCGACATTCAAGTTTTAACTACCGACATCAAAGTGCCGACGTTAAGAGTCCGGCAAAGCAGATCAAGTTACACCTGCGGGGCATCGGGTCGGTGAGGTATCCGTTAGAAATCGGAGCAAGCTATCAGCTGTGTTGCAACACCGTCGCGCTAAACACATTTATGGACACAAGAACAACGCACATTCAAAGCCCGCACGTTCGGTACCTAGTAAATGAGACAACACCGCTCTGAGTTTATGCTCAGTCGACACCGGGCGGCAGCACATACCAAGCCATATTTGCGTTTGCAGCGCTCTCGTTCTACCATGATTACACCTTCATCCTAGTAAATTTAGCAACACGAAAGCCTGATTATGGTAGAAGAAGGTATACTTTATGTCGCCATTGAAACAATTTTTCGAAAACTGTAAATCTCTTGGCGCTATGCACGCGTGAAGTTGGTCAATTTCATGAGTGAACTGACACTTTCTAAGATAAAATTTTTAAATTTTCTTTGAATGGAAACATAAAATAAAGTTTCGTTTATAAACTGTCAAAAATTCAACACTTCAATTTTCACCGTTTAGAAATGAGCATAGCACTACGAAGTCAGTTTTCGGGTTCATTTTAAAGGGGTTTGCCAGACTCTTCAGTGCAACTTCTGACTCCCCTTTTCTTCTATGCTCTCGCCTCCCGCCCTACCTTCCCGGCAAAGTAATATGTATATTGCTGCTCGCAGAGCCACAGCATAAAGGTAAGTACAGACTTGAGCAAATTTACGCACACGAACAGTGTACGCGCTCGAACATTCGTGCGTGTGATTTAATTTGTTCACGTTCATCTTGACATGCCTGCGCGCACGAACGTAATCCAGTTGTTCGTGTGATTTCACGAAAATATGGTTGACATAGCTCCTGCTCATTTTTTGGATCCCATAAAATAGGAAATTTTCCGTACTCATCAATTAATTGGATTACATTTTCTGTCGTCCACTCCATTCCGTATAAACCTGCATATATTATACTTCTACATCGACAACTAAACAAGAACTGACATGAACGATGTTTTGCCGTCCAAACTGCGCGCACAATATCCTTTGAGCATGGCACTGAGACCGGCAAGCAACGGATCGCGTGCGTGTTATGCGCGCACGAATAATTTGTGCGTGCGAACCAATTTATCAGCGTCCACATTTGAGCATTCGTACGCGCAAACTGTTCGTGCGCGCAAAATTTGCTCAAGTCTGTACCCACCTTAATACAGCAGAACAGCTCTCCCTAAATTTTCTAGCCCGCGCAGCGTAGAATGCGCAACTTCTCAGGCTACGCACGTGTTTTTTTTCGTCCGTCGCCGAGTTAATACCAGTGTCAAACCGATTGATAAAACGCCGCGGTAGTAAATCACTTACAGTTGGAGGTCACCAAATGCAGCTAAAATAGTTCAAAGACACCGCCAAGAACTTTAACTGCTGTATTGCGCTGTGGCACCTTGCTTTGATATCTTGATTGGTATGTACTTAACTATGGAAAGAAAATTAAATACGGCGCCTTTGAAATCACTGACAGTTTTATTACGGTCTTGGGGGGTCGCCAGAACTTTTTTACTTGTAAAGGGGTCGCGTATTCAAAAAGGTTGAAAAACACTGTTCTAAGACATAAAGAATTGTTTCGTGACATGCTAGATGTGGAAATAACAATAAAAAGAATAGAGGTAAGCACAGATTAGACTTCTGTTCAGTCAGGGGCGCCTGATTTATAGCAAATAATTTATTTAAAATTTAAAACAACGTTTCTTATTAATCGAGCGTTTTCTTGCAGTTATCTCATAGTTTCAATTTCCTCTTTTAACAACCTCCGTTGCCCTGCATCCTTTGAAACAAAGCTGTGGCAATAATGCCACTTGCAAGTACAATTTTTATCTAGATTTTGGTGACATTTAGGCAACCCGGGGCCAAACGGAATGGAAATTGAAGCATCTCAAGAGTTAGACAACCCACAATACTTACGTATCTCCTTCTCTTTTTAAGTTAGTCTACTCTTTGCCTTCTCATACAAACAGCCATTTGACTTGATTAAGCGGGTAACAGGCGAGACACCTGATCACCTCTTCGCGTTAGGAAAGGAAGGAGGTACGTAAGTAGTACGGGTTGCAAACAACAGACATGTTTCACAAAGCTTTCGCGGCGTAAACGGCAATGGGCCTGCCTATCCAGTAGGGTTACACATCATTGCATTTAATTGATGTAGGTGTAATCACGGTTAGTTTAGTATTGATTAAATTAGTCAAGAATTTCTCTTTAAGAAGTTATTAAGACAGTGTAACGAACCTGCATTGAATCTGCTCCAATTATTTCTCCACCAAATAAACGAGCTAATTCCAAAGACAATTTCGTTTTTCCTGAGCCGGTTGCACCTAAAATAACTACTAATGGAAGTTTGGATGTGGAACATAACATAATAATTGATATCTAGCGACTAGCACTTAAAATTTATAATAAAAAGCCGATAACTGACGTGACGGGTGATACAATTAGGTTATGTCATGTGTCATGTCTGGTTACTAGGGATGGCAACGATGTTTCTAAAACATCGATGCATCGGATGGAAAACATCGATGGTTTTCCATCGATTACATCGACATCGTATCACAATACATCATATTATTGCAATACATCGAATGCTTCAAAAGCGCAAGACGGGAGGCACAGCACGGTATAAATAGTTTTTATTATTTGGGAAAAAAAATTATCAAATATCTTATGGGTAGGATTTAAGCGCGCATTAGTTTAAATACTTTGAGCATTAGATTAATTATTATGCGCATTAAAATTCTTCATATTGTGCAATAGATAAAGTTATTTTTAAAAATAAAAAATGTAGAAATGAGCAATATTTTGAATATTCTGAGAAATAGTTGTCAGTATTTTGCGCCCTATATTGACTAATGCGCGCATTAAAAATTTTCATATTGCGCAACGTATAAACATATGCGTTTACAATAAAATGTGTTCCTTAAAAAAATTATTTTAGCATTAAAAAATAAATGCACGCTTAAAATGATTGAAACGAGCATTAGATTGAGTAAAGCGTGCACTATACCTTGACAACAGCGTATGGTACTCGTAGATACATTTTGCGGGCATTCACCACGTGCACGCGGTCGCAGGTGAATACCGGTAGAGTTTTGAGAAGAAATCATCGTTTTATATGTTGCACTTACCTAGGGCCTAGGGGAGATAAAGAGTGGCAGACAGGATACTGTACTTGTCCTGCGTTCCTAAACAATATATTTGCAAGCATCTTTTTAGGAGTGACTATAAGGTTCAAGTACGTGGAATCTCCACCCGAGGCAAAAATTTGGCGATCGGGGAGAAACGAAAACGTGGTCGGCCAAGCAAATCTAAAAAAGCTTTACATGTTCAGTAAAGTTTTTGAATGTTTGTATTGTTTGAGAATTTTCTATGTTCAGTTGGTTTTACGTTGTTATACTTAAACGTTAATTAATGTTTTCTTTAACTAAACCCTTTTATTTAGTATATACCCTGCTACTGTATTAGTGCGCAATATGCAAATCTGTACTTGATCAAATGTTTGTTAAATTGTTTAATTTCAATATTGCATGTTTTGAATGTGTATGGAAAACCGCAGACCAACTGGTTTCGTCCTTCTAGGGCTCATCAGTACGGTGCTTTCCCCTACACACTCAAACCATGCAATTTAACTTGCTATATATGCTGCCGCGCTCTGGACAGATATCAGCAAGTGACAATTACTTTGAGTAATTATCTGGTAGTAATCAGTGGTACTGGACCGTTCGAAAAACTACTCCTCGGACAAATACTCAGCCAGGCATGGAATTATAGAACTAAATCCAGATTTTTTGTACTACGAGACGTCACAGAATGCTACCCCACTTAAGATGGCTTTGAAGCAATCATAATGTTTCTCCATGTACGTACTTGCTTTTAAGCAGGTCTTTGTTTAAATATTGCATGTTTTGAATGTGCATGGAAAACCGCATTGTTTAAGTGTGCAGTTATTTTTCGCTGCCTAAAATTAGTTTTTCTGAGGAACATCTTAAATACATACAATGCAATAAAATTATTTAAAAACTGCTAATATATTTTTAGCTTCCTACCATCCTACCTACTCCTCAATTAGTTATTTTAAAACGTTAATAGATAATCTAGGAAGCATTTATTTTTTAATGCACTCTTTACTCAACCTAATGCTCGTTTCAATCGTTTTAGTGTGCAAGTAATTTTCTAGTGCTCAAAGTTATTTTTCTGAGAAACAACTCAGATATGTAAGTGACAGTTAATTTAAATCATTGTAAATTAAATAATTTTAATGCAACTTTAATTTCTGAAGTGATAAAATGGTTTATTAACTGCTCATATATTTTTTAAATGTAGCAGACATACTGCACATTTAATTAGTTTGCAACGCAAATATATTTTCTAAGGAGCGTTAATTTTTTCCAATGAACGCAATTTCTTTTTTTGGTGTTAGTTAATATAATCTACTGCAAAATTATTCAAAACATTGCTGGTTAATTTTGTTTGCTGGCAATTGTTTTTTTCGAATGCTAAGATTTTTTATGTAATGCACAAATATATTATATAATGCTTAAAATTAATGCTTATTTAATATAAAATAATGCTCAGTTAAATTGTCCTGATATCTTATTGTCAATTTTGTTTTTTGTACGTTTTAAATAAATCTTGACAAAGCCCCCGAACGGGGGCGAAACGTCGATTATATAATCAGTTATTTATTTACGAGTATGCCAGAATTTCCCAAAATTTAAAATATTAAAAGTTATACTGGCACCACAAAAATGCGCGTCACAAACGTCAGATTTTCATTCCAAACAAATAAAGTCAGGTGCTTGCTGACGTTTTAACCTAACCTCTGAAATATAATTATAATTACATATAGTTGTTTTCAAGTTTTTACGCGTAAGCCCAACACACAAATTGAAAATAAACTGTTTTCATTGCAAAACGTCTATAATTATACTGCAAAAACTAGTTTAAGACGTTGTAAATAATATCGATAAACGTCAAATGGCACGTGCTTTTGTTTTGTTTGGAATGAAAATCTGACGTATGACGGAGGCACTTAGGTCCCGAATTATAGTTGTTTTCAAGTTTTTACACAAATTGAAAATAAACTGTTTTCACTGCAAAACGTCTATAATTATATTGCAAAAACTAGTTTAAGACGTTGTAAATAATATCGATTAACGTTAAATGGCACGTGCTTTTGTTTTGTTTGGAATGAAAATTTGACGTATGACGGAAGCACTTATGCCCTGTATTAATCAAGAATTTCTATGTAATAACTAATAATTAACATTCATTCAGCGCAAAAACAAATCGATGTTTTGAAACATCGATGTTTTGTTGAACGATGTATCGATTACATCGATGTTAAAGCGAACGATGGTATGCGATGCCGATACTGGTTACTGGCCACAAGATCCGATACACGATACGTCAAACTATATCGATATGCCGATTTAAAATTTGTATCGATACGGTATCGATATATCGTATCGAATAGAATAGCCCGACACTAGTAAGTAGTTGATCGCCTCGTTTATTTTCGTTTCTACGCGCTTCAAAATTCAAAAGATAGGTTAAGATTTAAGAAGTTTCGACATAGTAATCAGTGGTTTGGACCATCAAAGATTCATCAAACTAACGTATCTCAAGCACCAGGCACTAGAACGACATAAAACATTTTGTAGATTTCTCCTTAAATTCTTTGTTAGTGCATATGTCTATAATTGCCATTCCATAAAATAAATCAAATGTCACAGGTAAGACGTAGTATAGAAGCTTTCATGATGATTTTGGAATTTTGGTAATTAAACATTGCAGGACTTGAGAAATTTCTTTAAAGTTATACCAAAAAATGGGAGTGTTAGCTCCTTTGCTGTGAAGAAGAAACCCGTAGTTATATCAAGCGATGAAGACACACCAACTAAAAAAGAACCAGAATCAATAAATGTGGACTCTAGTGATTCCAGCATCATTATAGAACCAACTCCTGAAAAACAAAAAAATATGACCTTGAAAAAACGAAAAATTCATGTGATTAGTTCCGACTCTGAAGATGAGGGAAAGTCAAGTAAAAACAACCATGTCTCAAACAAGAAGAAAAAGGAGGACAAGCCAAAGTTAAAAGAAATTAATCCATTTGAAGCGTTCGGCAGTGTACCTGTGAAGCAAAGCACAGTTGAATTTATTCCGAAAAAGATACACGAGATTCCAACAAGTAAAAAAGAAACTAAACGTAATAAGCAGATCAAAGCAAATGAAGCTGAACGTGGAAATGAAATGGGAATTCATAATGATGCTGCGTTTGAACAAACTTTGCTAGATTTAGATGAAGATTTCTTGATCGCCAATATGGATATTTTGGATAAAAGTATTAATGCAGCACTAGGATGCGCTAATGCTGAAAGTACATCAGGAAAATTACAAAAAGAAGCCTTCACGAAAGGTGAATCTGTTTCTCGAAAACGTAAAATTAGTGAAAACAGAACAGTAGAGACAGATGAAGAGCGATATGAAAAGAAAAGAAATTCAGCTATATTATATCAGAAGTTCATAAACAGAGGTGGTCCTCCGAATCATGGCTGTAAGGAATTACCCAAAGGAAAAGCAGATTGTTTAAAGGGCCTTTGTTTTTTGCGCACTGGAGTGTTAGATTCTTTGGAAAGTGACGAGTTCGAAAATTTAATAAAAGAACATGGTGGAAGGATTGTTCATAAAGTTTCTTGTAAGTATTACATACCAGATATATTTCATAACCAGAATATTTGAAAACGTTCCAATTTTCCTTACCATAAAAACCATTTTTAATTTTGAGACATACTAATTTTTGCTTTTGTTACTGATGAACGAGGTGACTGAAAAACAAAGTAAAGAGCAACTGGGCGACTATTTCAAATTTTTTAAAATTGAATGCACCGATTTCACCCATGTTTTTGTATTTTTTGCTGTTTGAACATGCTCATTGGTTACAGTTTCCACAAATTTAATTCAGTTTGGTAAAATTAGGCCGAGATGTTACAAAAGTTTTGTAACAAAACGTCAAAAGTGGACCTCAAAAATTGAAAAATATCAAAAGTAGACCATAACATACACATAGTCACACCATGTATTATTCCACTATGATCCAAAATAAGAATTCAAATGACAATGATATGGCTTGACTTTTTGCCCAAAAAGAGATGACGTTAGCAAGACAAATGTTGGATAAAGTGTTGGGGGAGAAAAGTCAGAAAAGTTTATGTAAGCATTTGTCCTAAAAAATACTTCTAGCAAAGGCAAAGGGTGTAGAAATTTCGCGGAAAAAATTAATTCTTTGTAAAATCTCCGAAACCAGGAAAGCTATTGAATTAAAATTTTGGGTGCGAAGGTCCTGTGTAGGTTGCTGTTCTAAGAATTTTTGCTTTTTAGCGCCACCAGTGGCGCCTCCACAAGGAGTTCTATCCTTTCGCCACAGAGGAAATTAACTTACAGACGGCTCATCTATGCAATAAATTCGTTGCGCGGATTTGGAAATAGGTCGAACCCCCATATTACTTTTCTCCAACTGTAATCTATTAGTTTCGCTAGCTACCAATTGATGTCGCTCGTTTCTCATCTAAATATTAACACCGCTAGTGCAAGTTTTTACAAATAGGTAATCCGACGTTCCTACTTCAATCAATTTTCTATTCTTACCGTATTTTCAACACATAAAAATGCCCGAAAATAAATAAAAGTAGCAAGACTACAGGCAGCTGACTTTAATGGTTCATGGATATGCTAAACAATAGCACATCATAGAATACTATTTAGCATATTCATGAACCATTAAAGTCAGCTGCCTGTAGTCTTGCTACTTTCATTTATTTTCGGGCATTTTTATGTGTTGAAAATACGGCAAGAATAGAAAATTGATTGAAGTAGGAACGTCGGATTACCTATTTGTAAAAACTTGCACTAGCGGTGTTAATATTTAGATGAGAAACGAGCGACATCAATCGGTAGCTAGAGAAACTAATAGATTACAGTTGGAGAAAAGCAATAGGGCAGTTCGTTCTGTTTCCAAATCCGCGCAAAGAATTTACAGTACAGACGAACCGTCTGTAAGTTAATTTCGTCTGTGCTTTCGCTTAAACAATGTTACACCGTTAGTTTCTGCCTCGGTTTCTACCAACGAGGCTGAAGTTTTTGAATTTTGCATTCAATGGGGTCGTTGCACTAATTTTGATAGAAATAAGTAACTATACCTGGGCGGCCGAACAGATAGAGCGATCACCCTGCAAGAATGTGCTCTAGCGGGGCCAATATTAATTTATGACGACCGAATTGAAGTAATGCGACTTCGTTGGGTCTAAAGGTGGCACATCACTGCAGTTCGGTCGTCATAAATTAATAGTGGCCCGTGATTGCAAGGTGATCACTTTATCTGTTCGGCGGCCCAAGTATAGGTGTTTATTGGCCCTCTGGGTTACATTTTTTATTTACTCACCAATAGCCCAAAATTTAAACAATGGCGATTTTAGCACGAAGCGCGCCTTCGGAGAATTAAACAGAAACATACGCTGCCTCCGTTACGTCATTAGCTTAAAAGCGCTTGTGATTGGTCATCTGAATTGATATTTTGATACCCAGAAAGCTTAACATTAGGTACATGGAGTTTGAGTCGGTAAAGTAGGGAGCAATAATGTTCAGAATTTGACATTTGGAAATTTACCTATTATTTTTATTTGTATTGGCTGTATAAATAGTTCTCTGTCATTTATTTATGTGTTTTTCTTCCTATTTATAGTGTCAATTAGTATATTCGTGTACGGAAAATAGAGCACGGTTTCACTAAAGCCGATTCAGACAATTTACCGGTAGTGCGGTAGTTATACTTGGGCCACCGAACAGATAGAGTGATCATCCTGCAATCACGAGCTCTAGGCGGGGCCACTATTAATTTATGATGACCAAACTGCAGTGATGCGCCTCCTTTAGACCCAACGAAGTCGCATTACTCCAATTTGGTCATCATAAATTAATATTGGCCCTCCTAGAGCACATTCTTGAAGGGTGATCACTCTATCTGTTCGGCGGCCCAAGTATAATAGTAGTGAAATGATTAACAATTATCATTTATCCAATTTGGACTATCCCAGTGCTGAAATGAAAAATATTAAAACGAAACGGTGAGTGCTTCAGTTATTTGGGAACTAGACAAACTGAAAAACAACACTGGACACTCTGTCAAATGACTAGACTGCCATGATTGGTTATTCATTCAGTTTACGTTCGAAGCATTTAAAAAACAGCGGTTGTAATTTCCGACTAATATCGACAATTCTCGGCATTGCCGTGGATACGTCATCATTTAAAAGGCTTAAAGGGCCAGCGTCTTGACTTTGATGCTGGTTTAGATGCCTAAAACGTTTGCTGCAAGAAAAATAAAAAAATAGGGGTCAAATATTTTACGACAATCTTCGGGAAAATATGATTTTTTAAAATTATGTAACGACCCCATTTGGAAACAAAAAGGTATCGCTGAATTTTTTCCTACAACTCTAGGTTTCTAGTAAAAAAGCATTTTATGAACAAAAAACAAAAACAAAAGTTTTTAGAATAATAGATGTGTAAAAGAGAACAATAATTATTACCAAAAACTTAATTCTATAGCTTTCACAGTTACGGAAATAAGTGTACCGGGTGTCCAAATATCTAAGGAACCGATCATGGTACAGCTAAGGGAAAGAAAAAATTATAATAAAAGTGGTCAAGAGAAATCGCTGGAAATTATTTTCAAGTTTCTAAGTTTGCTGCTAGAGGGCATAATAGTCATAGTTGACAAAAAAAGCATGGTTTTCTTTAAAATATACCCAGATAAAGTAGATCAGAAATACGAAAATTGCAATCTTGAATATATTTTGTATAATTTTGGTTTACCACTTCTTGCTCTAGCTCATCAAATAGCAGCGAAGGGGGAAGGGGAATGATTGATTGTGAAGATGCTTGTAACTTCGGTTTGGTTCAACATAATTTGGCAAACTTGGTCTCGTTGAAAAGAGCTCTCTTCGGTTCATTGTAGGCTTTTATGAGCTAGGTTCTTTTAGCTCTGTAGTAATCGCTAGGGGGCGCGGTTTGAAAGGCCAGCAAACTTTTCAAAATTTCTTGAAAGTTTTAAATGGAATGATATAATAATTATAACCTAGTTAAAAAGAGGATAGAATGATGAAAGAAATAGTGAAAACCGCGCATCGATATCTTTTTTCTAACCGGATATATAAACAAATTAATGTTAGGATCGGGAGGATGGGGGCAAAAATTGTTGGGTAACACCCGGTTCAACATTTGCAATTATTGTGTAGTGGTGATAAAATTGTGTATGCTTTGATGCCAATATAAAAATTATACAAATATGATAAAATAGCTTTTACTATAGTTTGGAGAAATTCTCCCATCTTCCGAAAATTTAAGATTTTATTTGTAGATATCAAACACTTGACATTGTGCTGAATCTTTTTGTTTCAATGCCAACTTGTTTTATAAATATATTGCGCACACAGTGGTTGGATTAGTAACTTTGGCGTAAATTCACTATGAATTCTTAGTAAGTTAACTTCACATGCCAAAAGACAGTTAGACAGCACACCCCTGATGACGCTGACTTTGTCAGCGAAATATGTGTCGAATTTAATGACTTTGTCACTGTCTTTTGGTGTGTGTGGTTATCTTCTTAAGAATTCATAATAAATATTGCAATTTACAAGAGTATATTTTGATACCTAAAACATAGGTTTTTGCTTTAAAAAATAGTAATTTCCACATTTAAAATGGCTACGAAGAAGCAACATATAATTTTCATGATTATGATATTTTCAAAATTTCTTTTATATTCGGTGGCACATAAGGAGATTAGTAATTAACCCATCCACCCGCCCCTAAAACTTTTGTCCATATCTCTGGTTAGAAAAAAGATATCAGTGTGCAGTTTTCACTGTTTCTCTCGTTGTTTTGTCCTCTTTTTTATTAATTTATAATTATACCGTTCCATTTAAAATTTTGAAGGAAATCTGTTGAGTTTGCTGATCTTTCAAACAACGCTCTCTAGCGATCACTACAGACCAAAAATGACTTAAATTATAAAAGTATCTGATTAAAGTAAGATAGCTCTTTTCAACGAGACTAAGTTTGCCAAATTCGGTTAAATCAAACCGAAGTTACAAGCATCTCCACAACCAGATGCTCCCCTTCCCCCCCCGCTGTTATTTGATGAGTTAGAGCAAGAAGTGGTAAACCAAAATTATCCAAACCGTATTTTTGATCTATTTTAACTGGGGATATTTTAGAGAAAACCATGTTTTTTTGTCGCCTATGCCTATTACGCCCTCTAGTAGCAAACTTAGAAACTTGAAAATAATTTCAGGCGATTTCTCTTGGCCACTTTTGTTATTATTTTTTCTTTCCCATAGCTGTACCATGAACGGTTCCTTAGATATGGCCGTCATCCTTTCTTATTTGGACACACGGTACATATTGTATATTTCATGAAATGGATATCCACGTCCGGTTTTTGTCATCAAAACGTTGTTTTTTATGACTGTCCACTTCACAAAATTTTTATCTATTTCATGAAATGTACAATTACACTAAATGGATGCGACATATGTACTTACAATACTTGCACCGGCTGCAGCTACAATAGGCTGTATACAAATCCGCTATCGGATAAGAAGCTGAAATGTGAAACATGAGAATATTGTTTACCAAGTAACTTGCTCGAGTATGGTTTAAAGTTATTCAACCTTCAAAAACATTCCTGCACATGGGCGATATTAAATGGTTATATTTTTTGATTGCACTGCAAGACTTCCTACAGCTCTACTTAGTGCCCGATTGCCCATAAAAATTGCCTTCTGTTCAATTTTGTTATATGAATTCATTTTATGGGGATTCATGAAGAACATATTATCAACACTAGCTTACATTTTGATAGTAATTTCATATTATTTTGTCAATTTTAGGTAAAGTTAATTATGTTGTGGTTGGAGAAGTAGCTGGTCCGGCTAAACTGGAAAAGGCAAAGAACTTCAATATACCATTAATAACAGAGGATGAATTACTAGATCTAATAATGACTAAATCAGGTTTGAAGCCAGTTTACGTTAATCGTAAAGAAAATTCAGAAAATGACAAAAAAACGGATCCAGTTCCAACTACATATAACAGCAACCAGATAATTAAACCTGAAGTAAATGTTAAAAAAATAGAAAGCGGCACAAAAGAAAAAGAAGAATCTATGACTGTTTCTCATGATAGATCTAAAAGTCAACAGTTAAAAACTGCAATAAAAAAAGTGGAACAAAAATCTGAAAAGAAAGAGCAACATAAAATCAAGCAAACTAAAAATTTGGAACCCATAGAAAGACCAACACAAATTTTAGATTTACGTAATATTACATGGACTGAGAAATACAAACCTGTCAACATAAAGGGTATCATTGGGCAACAGGGTGACAATAGTAATATGCAAAAGCTAATGAAATGGTTAAGAAATTGGCATAGTAATCATTCAGCAAAAAGAGAACGCAAGGTAGCAAAACCCAGTCTGTGGTCAAAGAATGGTGAAGGAACATACTGTAATTGTGCACTACTCAGCGGACCACCCGGTGTTGGTAAATTTCTTTTATAAACCATGTAGATTTGGGTATATTATTTGTAATTTTAGGTAAAACTACTACCGCCACATTGGTTGCAAAAGAACTGGGATTTGATATTGTAGAATTCAACGCATCTGATACAAGAAGTAAAAGACTGTTAAATGAGGAAGTTTCTCAGCTACTTAGCACCACGTCTCTCGCCAGTTTTACATTGCGTAAGTTATTGAATTTTATTTCTGTTTATGAAATAGCGGATTTCTCCCATTATGGTTATATATGCAATAAATTTTATGACTTCAGCCGGTAACCCATAAATAGTACACTTGGGTGCAATGAAATTGACCCACTTAGTATTTTAGACAAATTCCTTTTCTAGGGAGTTCTTTTATAATCTAATAAAATAATATATAGTGTAAAAGATTATATTACTTATTTATGAACATTAATTTTTAAGTTTTATGTTGTTTCGCATTTTTACATTCTTAAACAACACATTTTCAGCAGGACATTATAACGTGTGATTCTTTTCTTCCTTGAATAAATTTTCCAGATAGTGGTATAATTTTTTGACAGATCCCTTTTATTTAAGTCATCTTAACTGTCATTCTGTGTTGTAAGTGTTTAATCGAAAAAAAAATTGTTTTCCAATGGATACAGCTGCAGAAATTGCAGCTCAAGCAGTTGCTCTGCTTGAAGCAAGAAACAGCCAGAGATTCGTGGCCATGCAAGTTAGAAGGGTGTTCCAGAGGTTCCAAGAAACTGGTTCTTATAATCGGAGACCAGGATCTGGCAACGAAAAAGGCACAACAGAAGGGGACAAATATTTTCTGACCACATTAGCACTGAGGAAACGTCACTTGAATAGTGTTCAGTTGCAGCTGCAGCTACGGGAAGTGCATGGTGTGACTGTTAGTAGGTGGACTGTGGAGAGGAGGCTTAAAGAAAAAGTCCTTACATCACACAAGCCTGCAAGTGGTCCAAAACTGACAGCAGCCCTCTGCCAAGCTTGCCTCCAATGCTCAAGAGAATATCAGAATTGGGCAGTTGAACAATGGGGGTCAGTTCTTTTCTGTGATGAGACCAAAATTTGCCTTTATGCCAACTACCTATGGAAGAAACAGGGTATACAGAAGACATGGGGAACGATTCGCACAATGTTGCTTTCAAGAGCGAGTCCTTTTTGGAGGTGGATCATGTATGATTTGGGGAGCAATATCCTTAACAGCAAGAACTGATTGTGTTTTCATTGTTGGCGTTGAACGTGGTCACAATAGAAGATGCCTCAATACTGAAAGATACATAAACGAAGTGTTTGAAGATTTACGCGGGGTTTATTGGTAACCAATTCATTTTTATGCAAGATAACACGAAACGTCGCACTGCAGCAGTTGTGCAGAGATATTTGCAAGAGGTTGGTATACAGGTAACGGAATGGCCCAAAGACATCTTGAATGGACCTGGCGTCCTTACGCAACAGCTGATTTTGTTTTGAAGCCTGCACGTTCGTAGGCCAGCGGGTCGCGGGTAGCGTTGTTTGTTACTAAATTCAAACAACGGACCAGACGAATGTTCGGCGATATTCTGTTTCCGCGGCGGCACCTGTTTACTACACAACTGGTCGGCTGCTTTGTTTTGCCTTTTCCACACGCAAACGCTTAGACTGTGTGTATTCCTCCTGCTTCAGCCGGAAATGTAAATAGCTAAGTCCCCTCTACAAGTCTTTGGAATGGCCAGCACGCAGCCCCTGACCTAAATTCAATTGAACATCTTTGAGATCAGCGAAAAATAAAAATTCGACATTTAATACGTTACAAGACCTTGCGATTGCTGTTGAAGAAGAATGACAACATACCCCAAGAAAATACAGCCAACTCATAAAATCAATGAAACACTGCATGCAGGTCGCTATAAGGGCAAGAGGAGGGAACACTAATTATTAATTTTGAAAGTTTTTTCATAATTTTGATTTTAATTGTTCAGGATCTTCACTTTTGTTTATTAATTTTTTTTTTCTGAAAATTATATTTTTGCGGTATTTTATTTATGACCAAAAAACTTCCGAATAACCAATGGCATTTCAGGATATTCATTTGAATCTGACCTTCAGTAATGATCTCCAAAATTAAAAAAAAATACACATATTAAAAATAAGGCTCATTTATACAAAATCAGTTCATCAAATTTGAAAACTGTAAGTGGGCTGATTTCATTGCACCCAAGTGTATGTTTTGCTCCTTACCTCTCTATTTCATATGTGGTTACCCAGGGAATGTCGTAAGGGAGTTTGTTGTATATGCTAGACCTCGTGCTAGACTGAGATGCCGAATTTGCTCAACCGTCAAAGTCTGTCAGGTAAGTCAGTCAGATCACACACTAACAGTACCATAATTTCGACAATTAATAAAATTTTGAATGTTAGTTCAGCAATTGAGTAAATTCGGCATCTGAGTATAACATAAACAGGGTGTCCAAAATTAAGTGTCCACCATACATTCGGATTTGCCTTTGATACTAATAATTTTCTTAATACGCGTTAATATTATTTACTGAATTTTTATTATATAAAATGTATTCCCAAGAGTAAAAAAAAAGTCCACGCCACTGTTGCGCTGAATTAGATGCAGGCTGTGGCAGGCACCAACGTGTCGCGCCCCCACCGCTCGCCAACTTAAATCTGTAGGACTGTACATGGCTCTAAACTTTAACTTAAATTTCGACTTCTAACCTCACATTTTTCGATATCACAACAAATTATAAATTCCCCAACTTAGGAGAATTTTACACTAGTTTTTCTGCCAATTCAACTTACTTAGATGATACGCAAGTTTGCATATTTTGCAAGTTTTTTCTTCTTTTTTTTGTAACAGTGCAGCAATGCTACGGAAACTAGCCTAGCCGTACTATGAAACACCTAGAAACTGACCTAGAGCACATTTAGATTAGGAAGTATTAAATAAAACATGTCATAAACCAATCAAAACTAATAAACTATTAAGCAAGGTTTAGCTTGCTGTACTATCCACACAGTCACCTGAATTACCCATTAGCAAAAATAGTTCTCACATAGTCATTTATTCTTTACCATTTTATTAGTGGAAGTCTAATTCTGATTATTTTTTATTCGTATGCCTAGCTGGATCGAAGAATGCGGGTACCAGTAAAAAACGAGTTCTTCTTATGGATGAAGTGGATGGTATGGCAGGTAATGAAGATAGAGGTGGGATGCAGGAGTTGATTAAATTAATTAAAACGACAAAGATTCCTATTATTTGTATGTGTAATGATCGAAATAATCCAAAAATACGCTCTCTATCATTCCACTGTCTAGACTTGAGATTCTCAAGACCACGTGTTGAACAAATCAAGGTAATGTTTGCTTTAATACAGTGAAAGTTGTTTATAACGATGGTCCTGGGACCAAAGAAATGCTGCTGCTAAAACCGAACATCAATGGGTTATAAAAAATATGTAATTACTTTAAATTACGTAGTAGGTACATAAAGTAGTGTACCACACATAATGACAGTTATTGAAAATAAACTTCGAAAAATACAAACACAAATGAAATATTATAATATAACTGAGTTTTTAACACTTTTATATTTTTTATCATTATGTAGTATTAGTCTAAGAGCTGGCTGCGTGTTATCTCATGTGATTTTGTCAAGGACATTTTCACGATCAGAAGAGTTTAATGGCGAAGGGCGTCAAGAGAGTGAAAGTCTGGCTGCGCGCTGTGGGTGGATTCCTTTAGATTAGAGTAGGTTAGGTTATGCCAAAAGTGGAAAAATAAAGTTATTTCAACAAGACCAATTGTTTTATATTATTGAAAGTCTCGAAATAAAATGTAAATCTGTGAAATTGCCAGATCGTTAGGACGGGGGTGAGGTATTGCCAAACCGGTATATGTGTGTGTCAAAATGTGCGAAAATTAAGTTATATCAGTAAAGCTGAAATATTTTTAATAGTGTACTGTGATATCGGAGATTCCATAATGTGTAATGCCAGACTAAAATTCTGAGACGGACGCGGCACCAAACCAAGAGAAAGAGCACACTATTTATTTAGGGGCGCCCCATATATCTAGTTGTCTCTTGCATGGATATGGATACCCCTTGAAATGGTGTACTAGCTACTATCTGGATCTTGGTTTTCTCGTGGTCTGGTGCCGCGTCCGTCTCAGAATTTTAGTCTGGCATTACACATTATGGAATCTCCGATATCACAGTACACTATTAAAAATATTTCAGCTTTGTTGATATAACTTAATTTTCGCACATTTTGAAACACACATATACCGGTTTGGCAATACCTCACCCCCATCCTAGCGATCTGGCAATTTCACAGATTTACATTTTATTTCAAGACTTTCAATAATATAAAACAATTGGCCTTGTTGAAATAACTTTATTTTCCAGTTTTGGCATAACCTAACCTACTCTAACCTAAAGGAATCCACCCACAGCGCGCAGCCAGACCTTCACTCTCTTGACGCCCTTCGCCATTAAACTCTTCTGATCGTGAAAATGTCCTTGACAAAATCACATGAGATAAATGGTAAATTTCTCAAAAAACTGTATTTTTGACAAAAATTGGTGCATGAAAAAAGAATACCTTTGACAATACTAAATTTCAAGTATGTATGGGGAGTGCAAAATTACAAAATAACACTTTTACAAAATGAAAATTATTTGAAATGTTTAAAACGGTGAAACAAAAGACCATAAAAATAAAAGCAAAAAAAATGTATACAGGGTATCCCACGATGACCTTACACGATCTGTATATAGAAAAGTTTTTAATTATCTATCTAATGGGTCTGGAAAATACTGCTTCCCGATTGGCAACTTTTTGTCATTTTTTCACCAATCGGGAGGCAATATTTTCCACACTCAATAGATAGAGAATTAAAAACTAGGATAGGGACATGTAAGTCATTTTTCTTTATCTCGTACCGTTTCCGAGCTATAATTGATGAAATTTGAAAAATGACGATTTTTAACGTCTAATATCTCGAAGAGGGTACACTTTACATATATGATGTTTTGCATAAAGTGACCATAAAATTTGACCAAAATTATAAATCCGTAATAAAAATGTGGGCATTCCATTTAACCCTTTAACTGCGCATTTCTTTTCTGCGGTCGCACGCTGTGTGCGCAGTTATTTCAGACGATGCATTTATATACGTCGGCAGCAGTCAAGCGTGGTCTGCGGGATAAAAATATGACGCAAAATGCGGTAAAATCATGTCAGATTGTTTTTTTTATACTTTTTGTGTATAGGGGAACGAATCAGAACGAAATGCAACAAGTGCACGTGCTTTATGCCCCACTCTCCAGAAAATAGAAACGTATGAACGCGGAACTTAGCTCAATTGGCTGACGTGATAGTAGGCGTTAACACGTGCATATGCGGCAGTAGCAGTTTCCCGCTGTAAATATTTTTAAAGGGCCAAAGTTTATATGTCTTTAGCAGTTGAACTCGAACACCGTATATATACGTCTTTAGCAGCTAAAGGGTTAAAATAAGGAAGTTGGTATCTATTTCCGGTATAACCGGAAGTCGCAGAAAGTCAAAAATATTTTAGTCGAATTGAGCATCCTCGATTACCTATTTGTGCAAATTTGTGTAACTCTACTAAACACACTTTTCCATATACAGATCGTGTAAGGTCGTCGTGGGATACCCTGTACAGTTTTTTTAGTGATGGAAATAATCGAGATATAATAATCGAATTAGTCGATTATTAAAATATCTCTATACAATAGATTATGTTATTTGAAGATTATTAGTTCCTAAATTAGTAGTAGTTTGGCTTTATCGGTGAATGCAAATAAAGAGACCGACCTTTGTAATGTGCGCCTACCGCTACCCAGTCTTATTCTCTTATTAGTTTATGAACATGCAATGGAACTACTAATTTTGAATTACTAATTATTTCAATTATTTAAATATCTCTATTACTAATACTCGTTTATTGAAATATCTCAATTATTTTCATCTCTATTTTTTTAGTATGAGGTACAGTTCCTGAGTTCATTAGGGCCAAAGAATAGATTTTTTAAATTTTCTTTTAATTTTCCGCTTTAATTCATTCAAAAACTACACATCCTATCGAAAAACTTAATAAAATTTGGTGCTGTCAAAAGTATTTTTTCACTCACGAACTTTTATCAAGAATACCATTTTCTTCGAAATGTACCAGAAGAAAGTTTTCCATGTGGGGCCAACTTTCTGCCTGTCACTGTATAGCATATAGTCACATTTTCAGGAAATTGCATTAAAGTGACTTTATATGTTATGTATTAGGGTGTCCCAGGAATTCTACGATCATTAAAGAGTCCCATTTTATGTATAAAATCTTATATAAATATGAGTCATAAAACTCTTCATTTTTGAAATACAGGATATTGAAAATAAAATAATAGTTTTCTTCAATTACTAAATAACAGCTAACAATAAATTTCTGATACTGCGCTGAAAAATTTCTCGTCTTAAATAAAATAATTTGATACAGAAAATTGTCGTCTATAATTTCCAGTTGCGGGGGTGAGGAGGGGTACCTGTGAATGCATGGCATTGAAATTTCACAAAATTTTGTTAAAAATCATGAAAGAGTAATTTTGCCCAAAAAAGCCCTCTTGTTAGAACTTGATAGGACGCAGCATTTTCAATAAAAACAGAAATTGTTGACTGGCAGTCAAATCATAATGTATAACTTTTCATTATGTGAGACCTACCCATGTACATACTGAAGAGTCCAAAAAGTCAATCAGAACTATTAATTTTACTCAGTTAATTAATTACATGCAATTTGATTGAATTGTTGGACCTTTTGGGTTTCTATTAATTTTACGGAGGTCTCACATAATGTAAAATTGTACATTATGATTTTCCTGCCAATCAGAAATTTAGTTTTTTTTCTAGATAAAATTGAATAGGTACCATTTCAAGATTTTTAACAAGATTCTAGCAAGAAACAAAATTTATTAGTCATGTGCCATTATACCTGGTCATAAATTCAGGCTTTTAGGTTATGGGAATTGTTAAATATGACTTCATTGCAATACCTGAAATTGTTATTTACGAACAAATTTTACATTTGTCTTAAACAGAAATACAACCAAAACTGTAGGAGACCGTTATAAAAGACTTTCAGTGTAATAATAAACTCTCATTTCTGATATTCATTCACTAATATTATCTACCTTCTTAGTTTTTTTTAACTTTTCTCTGCCTCTTATATTATGCAAGTTTTTCTTCAATCAAATACTTTTTATAATATCGCAGCATTGTTGTTCTAGGGTGCTATGCTTTCCATATGCTTTAAAGAGAATATACAAATACCTCCTGATGCTCTGGTTGAAATAATCAGTGGCACAGGAATGGATGTTCGGCAAACATTAAATCATTTATCTATGTGGACAGCCTCACAGAAAACTATGACTAAAGATGAAGCACAAAAGGAAGCTAGTGTAGCAAAGAAAGATTCTATTTTAGGACCGTGGGAGGTAGTAAAACAAGTTTTTTCAGCCGAAGCTCATAAAAGTATGAGTATTGGAGATAGAGAACGCCTATTCTTTTATGACTACAGTATAGGCCCGCTGTTTGTGCAAGAGAACTATTTAAGTGTTATGGTCAATGCCTCAAAGTAAGTATGAGTAAGTAAGTAAGTAAGTAAGTATGAGTATGTTCAAGTTCCAAAGTCATACAGCCAACTTCTTTAACTCGAATCCCCAAGACCCCAGAAAAAATTCCGAGTTATGGAAATTAAACACATTATACAGTAAAGTGATTTACTTTTATTTATAGGTAATACAATAATACGCAGCTGTAAATTTTTACAAAATAAATCGTAAATATGAGTGTGCATATTATTTTTAACACAATTCTCCATACTGAATTTTCTGCAGAATGCACGTCACTATATGCAGGTATCGTCAATTCTTGTTTCTGTTATTGTTATATGCTTCCAAAATTCTTGCAAGATCGATTAACACTTGGTGGAATATTAAATTTTTAGCAACATAACTTTTCTCGGTTTCTTCATCGTTGGATTATTATCTACTTCTTCTTTAACTTGCACTTTCTTCTCAATAGTTATACTTTTTAACTTTCATTTATTATTATCATCCGTCATTGTGACCGGCAACTGCTACTATGCATTCAAGTAGGTTTAAACAACTAACGTGAAATGTGGGCGGCAATGCATTATGCAATGTCTGCAAGCATGCGCCAAATGGCAGAGATCGGTAACTCTCCGAATTTCAGACACAGTTCTTCGAGTTACAGAGTATGCATTGTATGGGACTCGCCACATTGTATTTTCGAGTTAGAGAAATATTCGAGTTACAGAAATATGGGTTACGGAAAATAAAATATATGTGACTAGCTGTAAAAGTGAGAGTTACAGAAGTTTACGACTCACAGAAGAGTGACTGTACTTGTTACATATACCTCTACCGGTTCTACCATCCATCTGTATACGAAATCCTTGCCTATCTTGCAAATATGTCAGTGGCAAACACTGAAATCTGTTACGTTTGAAATTTACCCTAACACCTGGTTAATTATTTTGAACTTTTATTTAGATACTTTTCATGTGCTCTGATTTTCCTATCAATATCTCTGTAGGTACTTTCATTGTTGACTTTCTTGGCTATTTATCTCTTAAGTTTTCGATCTGCGACTGTCCCTGGTTTTTGATTTCTTCCCCAAGTCTCTTGCTTGGTAATTTTAACAGCTTTCTGCCTAAAATATTTCATTGTCAGTTCTTGAATTTGCTCCACTTACCTTTTTGTTTCTATTTTTCGTATTTCAGCTGTTGTGTTTATGTTCCTTTATTCTGTGCTTTCATTCTTGTCACCTACCTCGAACCTGGACTCTGCCGGCGACATTTTCTAGTTATTTAGTCGGGAGGTTGTTTATTCTTGATAGTTTCAGTCTTCTGAATTTGTTCAAGGAGATTTATTGCCAGAACTGTCTCTAGAGGGTTTCTGTTATCATTATCTTCTTTTATTTTGGGTCGGTAAGTCTTCTTTAGCCTCCTTTTATTGGGGAAATTTGGGTACTTTTGTAATTTTCATGGAACCGACCCGCACTATCTTTTGATTTCCGTACAATCTTGTCTTTCTCATGCTGTGCTTCGACGTGTAGTGTATGGTAATTTGGAGAGTTTTGGCAATTGTGCTAGCCCTTTTCGTGTGGGATTTTCTCTAATTATCTATTTTGGGACCTCGATTCATAGTTATTTTTGGATTTGGAACCGTCGTCTATCCTTTTTAGGGATTTAAACTAACGTTGAAGTTTGGCGTGCTTTTGGCAAAAAAACCCTCACGAGGTAAGCGAGATATTTTTCCTTCTTTCATTTATTTAAATCTTCAATCATCTAAGTGCCCTGTTTTCTTTCTTCTCTTTTGTTTCCTGATTTGTTTGTGTTATATTTCAGGGTTTTTTTTTGGGGTCTAATCTGTATTGATTGGTTTACCTACATCAAGGAGCGCCGTATTCGTCTCCTGGTGCTAATAACTGCTGCACGTTACCCCGAGAATTTTCAGAAGTACCTAGCTGACCTCCTTAACCATCTGTAAGACTGTGAGGTCAGAAATTTTGGTATTTTTCTACCGGTTTTGTGTCGCCTGTCCGTTTGGATCATCGTGTCCAGCGGCTGGTTTTAATGTAGATGCCTGGTCACGGCTTGTTTGTGACCACTCCGTTTATGTAGTTAGTTCATTTATTTAGTTTCTTTCAGTAAATTTGCGTAGTTCATTTGGTTAGTTAAGCTCAGTAACATAGTTGTTTTTTTGTCAATTTGATTTTTGTTGCTATTTTTGTTAAATTCTATTCAATTCATTGTTTTTTTTTTCGTGATGTTGTAATATCCGATACTCCCGTTTGCGCCTCATTGCGTTTCTTTTAGGTAGCGTTCGTGTGATAGACCCGTTGGTGAGCCGCACGAGTGGAGCTTCACCCGTGTTGCGTATTTACCATGTCATCGGCGCCTATTTTTCTTGTTCTTTTTTGAGAGCGCAGCATTAGTACCGGGTGCTTAACGTCACTAAGTAATTTGCGAATAAATTAAACTTCATTCTTTCTTTCTTTCAAATTTAATTAATTATTTCAACTTGTAATTTTCCGCATTTGCATTTCATTTACTACTGTTATTTTTTTTTAATACACCATTGAAATTGACCATTTTGACTACGTATTTTTTTTGTTTTGTTACCCCCCCCCCCTTTTGTGTACCAGTGACTCTTAGGAGTTGTAGCCGCTGGGTGTTGCGTAAGTATTCTGGAAGATCTGTCGACAACTCCTTGGCACCCCTTTCTGTTATTAGCCCACTCCCATCTTCGGCTTTGAGTATAGCTGCGGACGTATCCTCCATTGCGACTTTACGTCATCGGTGACGTCACAAATCTGTCATTCCCAGTAGGTACTGCCTAAGCAGATGCAATCTTTGAAAATTCGACCAACGAAATCAATAAAATGTCGTTTTACTAGATTTTACCTGACCTTACCTGAACTTGAACCTGAACTGATCAACGAAGCCTGAAAAATATAGTTAAACAAAAATTGTTTCCCTAAAAGCCTACTAACTATTCAGGCATTACTGGGCATAGCGAGTTTCAGTGTTTGATGCCGACATTTACAGGATGGGTCGATAGTGTGTAGTCGATCCATATCTCTGGTTCTATTCAAGGTAGCAACATTAATTTTTATGTGTTTGTGGAGAAACCCACGAAACTTTTGATAAAATTATTTTGATGTATACAGGAAGTTCGCCTGTTAAATACCAAACCAAAGTTATGTTTTCTTAAATGGAATGCCCCACATTTGTTTACATTTATTTGGATTCCCCATAAAATTTCATGAAAGTAGATGAAAGTTCTCAGAGTCCTGAGACCGCGTCAAAACAAATACACGTGAACCGTGCGTGAACAGAAATATGCTTAATTCACAAGAGCTCACTTAGGCGGCGTGCAACTGTAACATGGAAAAAGAATCAGTATGCCTGAAATAGTAAAAATATACTTCCATTACAATGTAAAATTAGTACTAAATGTAAATTCTGTAGAAAATATGATGGCCCTTGGTTTGAAAGCAATACCCGATTGACTAATGAGAACCGCACTACGTCAGACACGTGCTGATCATGCGATTAAGTTTGTTTTGACGTGGTCTCAGGACTCCGGGAACAGACTTTACGCGATGGAATTAAAAGCGAGCCATTGTAATGGCAGTGTGGACCCAACTTTGAGGAGCTACTGAAGTCTACTTGTCGAGCTATCTAGGATTTCTTTATTGGACTAGGTTCACAGACTACTCTGTAGAATCCATTACCACTTTTTCCAAAATACTTCATATTGCACAGAGTGGTCAACTTGCTCAAAATTGAGCTTTTCTCAAAAATTTCAAATGGAGCAGCTTGTCAGTGGAAACAATGTTCATATTTAATATTTTTTAGTATCTCCAACTGTTTAGGATATATCGAAGAATCTCACAATATTGACCAGGGGTGTCAAACTTGCAGCCTGTAGCCACAGAGACTGCGGCCCGTGCCACAATTCTAATTTGTAATATTTTTCGGCTCGCGCCACTGTTAAATTTGTATATTACATCAGCGTAGCTAGTAATTGGGGTTTATGCAAGGCGAATTTGAACACCCTGCAATATTCTGCAGGCCTGTAATTTGTTTTGCATTTCGGCACGGGAAAGTTGCCTCCGATTATAACGTCAAACACTCCAGCCTTATACCTGAAGTAGACGCTGTTCGGCCCTCTTATCTGGCACCTTTGGGTGAAACAAAAAAAGTTGCTGCCGTTTAATTTTTGGTTCTGAACTTACCTATTAAAATTTTACAGAATAATTCTGAATCACCCTACATAATATTTTTTATTTTAGACATGAACTGCTGAAACGTGCTGCATCTACTGCCGATTCCTTGAGTATCAGTGATGTGATGGATTCCAAAATGCGAAGTTCTAATAATTGGTCTTTACTGCCGACTCAAGCAATATTTTCTTCTATTTTACCAGGCGCTTATATGGAAGGAAAAATTGATAGTTTCATAAACTTTCCTGCTTGGTTAGGGAAAAACTCGAAAAGGGGAAA
This sequence comes from Xestobium rufovillosum, assembly GCA_963966045.1. Lineage (NCBI taxonomy): Eukaryota > Metazoa > Arthropoda > Insecta > Coleoptera > Ptinidae > Xestobium > Xestobium rufovillosum. The sequence continues at coordinate 15,621,704 of OZ014498.1, forward strand.
GTTCCACAGAATATTGGGTGAATTACAAGCTCATTCTAGAACCAGGTTCGTAACTTTTATATTTCGTTCTAGAAACCAGGTTCAGATTTTTACTTTGTAGCATTTCTGGAAGCAGGCAAGCATTAAATTTGGATTATTTGCAACCTTTGCGTAACAAAATTATTGGTCCGTTGTTACAAGGAGGAGCAAATCTCGTAAATGAATCCGTTGCTGTCATGAATTCTTACCAGCTTTTAAGAGAAGATCTTGACAATATTATTGAACTGTCATTATGGCCCAAGCAGAGAAATCCTATGGATGGTTTGGATAGTAAAGTAAGTAAAAAAATTGACAATACAGCCACCTGTAACTCATCAGTTAGCTCTGCACCACCCAGTGTGTTGAGTCAATAGTCTCCATGATCGCCGCCAAGTTTCTAGGTAGTTTTCCAGAATTCGGGTAGATAACTTGCTGTAATCAAACTTTATTTTCCGTGACGTCATTTCGATTTCGTGAGATTTTATTTTTCAAATTTTCATTTTTTTTGTTAAGACATCAAATTAAAAAAATACATAACACTGTGGCTTCTTGTTTATCCTATTCTTCAATAATACACAATAAACTGGAAACGGTGATCGACTCTATTGATATGAAAGTAGATATATAGGGTCGATTCTGAACCGTAACGCTGCATTCAAAAAAGACTGCTTGGAGTTGGCCTAATAGATTTTTATGTAAAAAGATGTGAATCAATAAAAAGAGTTGCTGACTCTGTATGCAGGGTTTGATGTACGTCCCATTCGATCGTCAGTTCGACACGCTAGCCACGCAGTTAGCGAGCTCTTGATCACTGGTTTGGTATCTACGGTATATGTAGTAAGAGAAAACAAGTTTATAAGTATTGAAGCACGTACTTAAAGAGGGTTGCGCCGTGATTAAGACAATCTCCTCAGTTATCCTCAGTTTCTTCTGAGGGAGTCAGACACTCGATTTTGATAGGCATATACAGAAGTTTCTCTATAAAAGCTTACTAAGGACTCTTAAGACTTGACAGCAATCTTGCATCAAAAGAATATAAAAGTCGGTATCATGGTACACCATTTTTATTTTCAGTTAAAAGCAGCTTTTACAAGAACCTACAACAAAGTCACCCCTCAATTACCTTATGCTTTATCGTCTGCTGTGAAAATAGGAACAGTTTATACAACTGAAGAAGACGCATATAATGAAGAAAATGCAGAAAATTCAGTGGATGAGGACAACGATGATGTTAAAAATGACGCCATGATAAAAGTAAAATATTTACAAAGTATATAATTTTTTCATTTACCGGTCGATTAATGTTGCAGTTGAAAAAGAAACCGGCTGTTAAGGCAAAAAAGGACGATGATTCACTGAGCAAAGCAGGTACTTCTAAGGGTAAAACAAAGAAAGGAAAATGAAGTTATGTTTACCATTTTACAATATTGTTCTTTTTAAAATTACTTTTTATCCATTTACATCACCTACTTTGTGTTGAGAAACGAAATCAGGTTTTTATGAACTTATTACTCTTGATTTTACAATGTGTTACAAAAAGGAATGCGTGTTTTATATTATTTTTTTCATAAACTAGTTGGATACAATAAATTTTACTTTTCCCAGAATGAAGTGCTTCTTTTACATATGTTACATATTTTTCTGTTTTCAGTAGTTTGTGTATTATTATAGAAATAAATGTATTCAGTATAGTTTCAAAATAAGAACTTTTATTTTCACTTATAGAGCCCTTAGAGCCGATGCAGAGGAGGCTACTTTTAGTGGCGAACGCGTGCGATTGCTACTGGCTTCTTGTTGAAATCTATGGAATTAAATCAGTGCGTGCATACGTGGCCACTGCAGTCGCGGTAGTAGGCGATAGTGGCGGGTCGGTGGCTCACTCGTGTCACCGGTGGATATCACACGCGACAGGCCACCGATATAAATGCACAGGTTGTTATTCGGATATACACACGACGCCACAGCGACTGACCACTTTTGTAAGCTACTATTATTATATTATACAGAAAACCATTAGTATCCATGATATAGTCATTCAAAATGCCACGAAAAAGTGTGAACGAGATCCCTGAATCATCTTTGTATCTATTTTAACAATTTCACTTCTAATATTTTCTGAAAGTTCATCGAATGATGTTTTCGACATACGAAAATATTTAAAAAACATTTTGTAGTCCTGTCGCAGTTCTTCGAAGAACTGTATCATATATTATATGATCATATACTATATGATAGTTCTTTTGACGCCCTATCGAGTACCTAACACGGGCTACACATGCATACGTCGAATACATCGACGTTCTTTCTTTTTCAAAAGCAGAAGCAATAGCAATGTCATATCACTTGTTGGCATCTTGAGCAACTAAACTCGTATCAGTCAATCGGCCACTGGCCACCACTGTAGCCCTGTAGCCGCTCTCAGGCGCTGCACTAGAAGCCGGTGGCGATTGCGCGCGTTCGCTTCTGATGACCCGTGTGAATCGGCTCTTACACGCGAACCACCAGGTTTGATTTTAACAAAGTATTACCTAGAGTGAATATTTTTTGAGTTGTCTTTGATTTCTCGAATGAAATTAAAGTAATTACAGTAGACTCCCGATTATCCGAAATAAAGTGGACCGACGGCATTTCGGATAAAACTGAGGTTAAACAAAATACAGTAATAACTTTGCAAAGAGGTTTATTGTGTATGCTAATACATATGTAAATAGGAAACATAATATGTATGTATGTATTACTGTACATATCATGATTCAATTTCCTTAACATGTGTGAACATATATATGAAAATTGACGTATTTTATTTTTTGTCAGTGACATTTTCTTGTTATTTATTAAAAAAATTACTCAAATTTGAAAGAAAGTCCCGTTATTTTTTGTGTATTTTGTTTTCAGGTAAGTGTAATAAAAAATATCGTTCATTACACGTCCAGAAATGGATTTTTCTGTTCTTGTGCGACTTTGTCGCGCGCGCACGGAAAAATCCTTATTTACGAACTGGTAATGAAATATACTATTTAATAATGACATTAAATAATGAATGGGGGCCAAGAGAAGCATGTAAGAGAGAGAGTAAGAAAGGCAACAATAGCAATGAAGCAGGTATGGGGAATAGGGAAGAGAAATTTTGTGGGCGACTGGAAAAGAAGAGTAAAGTTGTTTGACGCATTGGTGAGCAGCGTTGCCATGTATGGAGAGGAAATTTGGGGGTGGGAAGAGAGAGAGAAGATAGAGGGGATCCAGGAAAAGTACATAAGGTGGACACTGGGTTTGGATTGGGTAACGCCAAGGTACATGGTAAGAGAAAAACTAAGAACTAGGGCAGGAAAGAGAGCCATGAAATATGAAGAAAAGTTAAGAGGCGGGGGCGGTAATGAGTTAGCCAGACAGTGTTGGGAAGAGGTACGGAAGGGAGGAAGAGAAAAATCGAAATGGGAGGAGAGGTGAGAGAAATTTTACCAGGAGCGTGGCTATGCAGCAGAAGAAGTGAAGAACCTGAGAACAGCAGGATGGAACATGGTGAGGGAGGTAGAGGAGAGAGACAGACAAATACAAGTGCAGGATAAAGAAGAGAAGATAAGACAATCGAGATATAACAGCAAATATAAGGAAATAGGAACAGCGGGACTGCCGAAATATCTGCGAAGTAGGGGAAGGGAAGAGAAGATAATAAGGGTGGCAAGGTTTAGATTGGGAAATGAGATGAGAGGTGGGAGGTATTGGGAAAGCGATGACAGAAGATTGTGCAGGGTATGTGGGGCGGAGGAGGAGACATGGGAACATGTGTTAGAGAGGTGCTGGTGGAGAAGGAACGCGGAACGGGTCAGAGTGGAGATGATACTGGAGGAAGGCGGAAGAGGGGAGAAGTGGATGGAATGGGTACAGAGGGGGAGAAAGGAGAGGGAGGGTTAAATAGGCTTAAATGGGAATTGTGAGGAGTTTATTTATTTATTTTTTGCTTGTTCCATTATTTATGTTTATTTATTTGTTTGGTATGAATTGTAATCCCAAATGGGAATCAATAAATCTATTATCTTAATGACATTTAATAATAATAATACATAGAGAAGGGGGTGCAAATGTGAAAACATGAGGGAAATGTGGAAACGGCAAGTATTTCGACTGCACAGAGCTTCACTCTAGCAGTGATTGCTGTAAACAGTCACTCGTTCTTATTCGACACGGCGTAGAGCTAGGAATCAGTCGGGCATTGTAGTTTCGTGATTTTGGTGAAGTTTTTGGAGGTAAGTTTGTGGTATTATTTAGTCTAACTTATCATAGAGGTAGCGTAATGCGTATCAGAGTATTGGGAAAGGGAATTATAGGGAGGGTATTGTTGAATTTCAATGAATCATAAGCTAACGTTTTCTTGACTTAACTCGTAAAATCCAGTTTGGCTAAAGTGCTAAACTTAGAAACATGTGGATGAGGGCAATTTTTTAACTTTTGTAACTTTGCAATCAATTAAAAAATTTTGTTGTATTTTTTATCAATGAATAATGTTTTCTATGAATAAAAACATCTATTATAAAAAGAATATAATGCTTAAAGTTCAATATTCCAACATCTTTATGTGTTTACACATTGATTTGCTGTAATTTTAGGGTGTTTGCACATTACCCGCACTTTTTTCAAAAATCTAAAAATGTAAGATCCAAATATTTTTTTATTTTTTAAGTACGTGGTTTTTGCACTTGTGACTTATGATCCCCTATTTCTAACATTGTAAGGCAATTTTCTAGGTTAAAATAATGATTCACTGATTTTTTACAAATTAAAATCAAACTGGGCTTCCACATTGCACCACCTCCTCTAATATTTATTTATTTATTTATTTGAAAGACATAAGTGTTGCTGTGTGCTTGGTGACATACTTAATCCGATTTTTTTTAGTAATAGACACTAGAAGCTTGACTCCTTTTCAAGTAAATTACATATGTACCCAACTAAGGCTAAATTATTTGTCATATGATTGAATGCAGAGGATCATATTGGAGTTTTGACACTTAACTCTCAATTTTAACAATTTGCAGCCAACTTGAAGTTATTAAAAATATGCACAAATTCAATTTTCAGTAAAAAAATATAAACGCTAAGTCATGGGAAGGGCAACTCCGCAAAAGGGCAATTTAATCAACATGGCAAAAATATGGAAATTTACTGAAATGTATTTATACAGGTGGGCCAATACTGCGTAGGCGGTCCATATCTCTGATTCTATTAAAGATATCATCATGAAATTTTACGTGTGTGTGGAGAACCCCACGAAGCTTCTTTTAAAATTATGTTGATGTATACAGGATCAAATCATAATCAAAGTTATGTTTTTTAAATGGCATGCCCCACACTTTTTTACATATTTGGATGAAAGTTGATATGCTACACAGTGGGGTTCAGAGTAAGTGATGTTAAGATATGGCCATTTCAGTACCAGTGTGAACCCAAATTTGTGGTGCTACTGACGTCTGCTGGTCAAAGCTAACTATGTTTTTTTTTATTGGACTAGGTTCAGAGGATACTCTATTTGTAAAATCCATTATCACTTTTTTTAAAATTGTTCATATTGTACAGAGTGGCCAACTTGCGCAAAATGGAGCTTTTCTCAAAAATGATAAATGGAATGGATAATTTAGGCAGAAATAGAGACTAAACCTTAAGAATTGGGATTTTTGCCGTAATTTTGTACCATTCTTGGGGAATTTCCCCCATTTTGGCACACAAAACTCAGAAAAATGCTCACACTTTGTTTTTACAAAAAAATTCGCGAACAGAGTTTACACCGGCACAAGAAATCCCATTGCAAGATTACTTCTTGAAAGGACGGTTTTCTTCCATGGCACTCCTTGTTTCAATTTATACCTAGGTTTATTAAGTTACCATTTACATATTTAAGAATATGACCATGAAGAAGCAATCTGGCGAGGAAATGTTTTGTCTCAGTGTGAAATCAACTTCCAGAAACAAAATGGAAATCATATTTTGTGTTTTGGGCACTAAAATATAGGAGAAACGAATAAACTACAAGTCAAATTACTACATTTTAATGTTCAATTTTCAATTCTACCGAAACCATCAGTCAAAAGCTTAGTAAACTGTCTATCAAATATGGAAATAATATATGGGGTGTTCCATTTGAAATTTTTAAGAAAAAATGCATATTATGTAAGCTGTCCATCCCGTATGATATTAAGTTTTGTGACAAAAGTACTCAAGAATTTTACAAATAGAGCAGTCTGTGAACCTAGTCCACTAAAGAAATCGTAAATAGCTTCAACCAGTAGATGTCAGCAGCTCCTCAAAGTTGCGTCCACACTGGCACTAAAATGGTAATATCTTAAAATAGCTCACTCTAAACCCCATCGTGTAGTACACCATCTTTCATAAAATTTTATTGGGAATTCAAATATGTAAACAAATGTGGGGCGTTCCATTTACAAAAACATAACTTTGATTTGGTGCCCAGAGTGGGAACATCCTGTATACACCAAAATAATTTTCTCAGATGCTTCATGGGGTTCTCCACATGATGTAAAATTTTATTTTGATACCTCAAATAGAACCAGAGATATGGGCTGACTACACACTATTGGCCCACCTGTATAGCAAACATAAAAATATAGTGCAATTGGTTACCACTCTTAAAAATAATGATTACAATACCCGTTTCATCAGTGGAAGCTGATCGGTGTTTCTTGGCTTTAAAGTTAATAAAAAGTTTCTTAGGCAACACCATAATATGTGTCAAGAAAGATTGTCCGCTTTGGCCATGCTCCATAGAAAAGATTATTACGAATATTGACAATTTTAAAAATAAGATAATTGAGAAATTTTAAGAGTTAAGAACCCTAGAATCAAACTGTCTTACAGTTTACAAAGAAAATTGTCTTTTTATTTTAGTTTGTAACTATTTAATGAGAGGGACATGGAGAGTTTGAACAACTACTCCTCAGGCAAGCATTCCGCTGGGCATTGAATTATGGAACTAAATTTACGTTTGGTTAAAGAGAACATTCGTCAGACATTCTAACGAATAGTTCATTGTTGAAACTTGCCATTCTGCATAGAAAAGTGTCTGTCAAGTGTTCTGCGAATTTAAACGTAAATACGAAGTTTTGTATAGTTACGTACATTGCTCAAAGCATAGATGTTTCATTTCTGTTTAAATATACACGTAGTTCAAGTAAATTAGAATTTTTGCAGATGAAAATCTTAAATTTTACTTTTCGATCTTTGACCTTGAAAAATACAAAGTGGATGAAATTGCGGTAAGTCACTTTATGTTTAGTGCACTCCCTAATATTGGTCATGCACCGCCACTATGTTAAAAATATATATAGGGACTATATTAATTTATCCTTGAATATAAAAAAAATTCTTGTATTTCACAATAGAAGTTTATTGATTTTCTTGTTTGATCAATATTTTCAGTGATAGTAAATTACCATTAATAAGATATAGGCACATATTGGTCATTGTAAATTTTTTTGAAAATTGCAATAAAAATAAAGCTCACTTACAATGGGAAATACAGAGAGCAATGTCACAAGTGGTGTTAAAAAACAAGCAGGAGCCTCCATGCAAGCAATATATAAATTATGTGATTTGAAAGGTAATAAATAATTCCATGTTTTTGTTATCAATGTCTAATAAGTTTTTCATTTTTTTAGGGGGAGGCTTATTAGTCGAATTAATGAAAAGAGCTACACAAAACAAACAGTTTGCTGAAATAGATCATGCAATTAAGACAAAGGTAGTATGAAAATGATCAATTTTGTTGCTGACTCTGCTGCACATGTTGACTTTTTTTTAAATATGGATTAGTTTAAAGATTGTATTGTACAAACTTGCATGAATATTTTGTTTGATTTAAAAAATTTGAATTTTTCTATTTCGTTGAAGTGTTTTTCAAAAGACATTATGTTTTCGTGCTGCACTGGTCATAAACATAGTAGGTACTAGTGCAATCAAGTTGTAAGTATGTATTGAAAACATTGAATTAAAACTAAAAGTAATATTTAAGCTAAATTAACTAGTACTATTGATTGCCGGACAATCCCTGGATCTCCTGCTAACAGATATTGACGTAAAGAAGTCTGAAGATAGTGTTTCATACCCTCGTTCGTACTAGAACCCTTTAAGGGTGGGATAATGGATCTTCTCAAGAATTTCAAAATTAATAATGTACATTCCTTTTATCTGGAAGAGGTGACAGAAGAAGATGTAAATGGACTGGTAAATTCAATAAAAACAAAAGCAAGCAAAGAGCTACGGGATGAGCATAAAATTTTTAAAATCTATATTTCCAGCTATACTAACTCCTGTAACTATAGCAGTTAACGACTATTGGTAAAGGAATATTCCCAGATTGCTTAAAGCAAGCTGAAGTTAAACCAATTCATAAAGGTGGTAACCCAGACACACCTAGCAATTAGAGACCAGTAGCGATTTTGCCAGTTTTTTCTAAAATTTTCGAGTTGTGGATAAAACGACAACTTACACAGTACCTGGAAAAGAAAAACATGTTAAATCAAAGGCAGCATGGATTTAAAAGCAGATATTCAACAGTTACGGCAATGGTCCAAGTTATTGAAAAAATTACAAACGGTTTTGACGATAGAATTGCCCGATCCCAACATGGCATTAATTTTACGAGTGCATTAAATTTTATAACAAACTTCCTGATAGGTTCCTGAATCTACCGAGAAGCATATTTAAGAGAAAGTTAAACAATTTCTGCTGGAAAATGCACTGTATTGTACGAGTGATTTTTTCGGACTGATATTTTAAAGTGTGCAGTTTATTTATAGTTTTGTAGCTGTGTGTATGTGTGTACACCATATCTTTTCGAATACCTATGTATTCCATTTATTTTGACGTGGTATTGTAATTTAAGCCAAATAAACATTATTATTATTATTATTATATATTATTAGAATGTCTTGCTGGCTTAATGCATGCTCACAATGTAGTTCAACTCATAGCAGCGTATTGAATGGGCTAACGGTTTCAAATACCAGCCACCCGTCCAAATGTAGACTGCGATGGGTGCTGCTTAGCTTTCATGAACGAAAGGCTATCAAAAACTGCATACAGGGTGAATCACGAATCCTGATATGTATTGGTACTTTAGTTATTTGATGAACTACAGAGCCGGTTAAAAGAGAGAAAAGTCGCTCTATATTGTGACCATCTTAAACCTACTTTCAAATTTTCAAAAAATTGTATATCTCTAGATATCAGCCAGAAACTAAAATTATTAATTTTTTATTAATAACTCTGCTGTGGTTTGTTCAAATAACTTGATATTTGAAATAATTATGTAAAAGGAGTTTACTATATCGTGACTATTTTCTTTTTGTAAATTAAATGTTTCGTTATTTTTTAAAAATTACATTTTAAAGCTGTGCTTGATTAATGGCAATGAAATAACAAAAAAGGTTCTGATGCATTTTTGTACAAAAAACACAAACAGAAGTACCGGAGTCAGCAAACGTTAGTTAAAAATGATGGTATTCTAATTTCAGTGACTTTTTAAGGTTGAACAATTCCTGTACAATAAAGGAAAAGGCAGATACATTCCCATTGCAGAATTGGTGCTACTAAGAAATAAAGAACGTCCGAAGCACAAACTTGTAAGAGAAACAATTTTAATTTCAATTTTGCACATGATACAATTTTGATTCTTATTGATTCTAAAAATAAAAACCCGGCCAGAAATCGTAGTGATATGCCGCTTTCATCCTGCTGGGAATGAGTTCCATTTAAATTGTTAGCAATTCCAGGGCTGCGACGATTATAAATTTGAATGTCGACTATAGATTCTTTCACGTTCCATGTATAGGCGTTTTTTATTAGCAGGACCTCTTCAACTGTTAGAAGGCTCTTTTAAGACATTTTTTACAAATAAAGTAGACTCCCGATTATCCGAAATAATGTGGACTGGCGGTATTTTGGATAACTGAAATTTCGGATAAAAAAAAATTAAAAATTTTAAGTAACCCCTGACACATCGCCTGAACAGATCTTTATATATATATATATATATATATATATATATATAAAACAAAAATTGTTTCTACCTATGTCCATTATAGACTCCACAACGGCTGGACCGATGTTGATGAAATTTTCAGGAAATCTTCAGAGTAGCCCAGCAGGTGATCCTATGAAGTTTGGTAGTGATCGGATCAACAGAATTTTTTTTATACGTTTATGTGAAGCCGGGCCGGGTCGCTATAATTTATAAAGTGACAATTGACAGCAAACGTCAAACGGCATATGTCATTCGCAGCTTATCAAGTTTCAAACGATTTTACCACAATTATTTCTTCTGAGGCAGCAACGCGCCGGGTACCAGCTAGTAAATTATAGCTAAGAACCATGTCGATCACGTCAGCTTTCAAACAAAAAAAAACGCATCAAAATCGGTCCATTCGTTTAGGAGCTACAATGCCACAGACAGACACACAGACACGTCAAACTTATAACACCCCTCTTTTTTGTCGGGGGTTAAAAAGGAATGTTAGACAAAATACAGTAATAACATTGCAAAGAGGTTTATTAAGTATGTAAATATATACATATGTAAATGCGTATGTATGTGTGTATTACTGTACATATTTTGATTCAATTTCCTTAACATGTGCGAATAGGTACATACGAAAATTCCATTAAATTTCGGATAAAGCGTAGTCTCGCCACTTGTGTTTCGGTTAAAATGGAGAATCTGGAAATTACGATTCTCATGGATAATGCTGAGTTCGGATAATCGGGTTCCGAATAATTGGGAGTCTACTGTATGCTTCTTTTCTTGCACCCATGGTTCATCAATTACATTATTTGTACGTTTGAAATAGTTTTTCCATTTTTCTGGAATAATCTTTCAAAGAGCTTCATTCCGCAAGTGAATTAAGCTGATTTTGGCATCACAGTATCGCTTATACTTTAAATATATTATCTCAATCGAGTTATACTGCCATGCCAGCGGTAAGGGGGAAGGCTTAAGTCTTAATGGAGGTAACTTTCTTTAAGACTCGTTTAATTAAAATCCTATTCGAGTAGCTTCTACGATGCAAATTGATAAGATTTCATGTTGATATAAAAAAAATAAAAATAACAGATCAGGATGTCACTTACCGCTCATAAACTATACAAAACTTGAGATTGCAAGCATAAGAAGTTAATATAACTGTTAGAATTTGTAGTTGCCACCTCTAAAAGCCATGGAAAATCCTGAAGACTTTGAAATAGATGATGAAGGGCCAGATGTATCCGAAGAAGAATACCAGAAAAGTAAACGTTAAAATATAGTCTTGTTGAAAAATGTAATTGCTTAATTTAGTTATATTTTTTAGATCCACATTTATACCGTCACATTTGTTGGAAACTCAAGGAAAGGGGTGCTGTAGGAGAAACAATTCTTCACCTTTGCCTCTTAAATGCTACATCTTTACATGCTGATATTGCCAAACGATTGTTAAGATTTTATCCTAAATTAATTAATGATATATATATTTTTGATGAATATTATGGTAGGTCTTCATTAAACTAATATTCATTTAATAGAAATCCTACACCTTAACGGGGTAGATAGGCATTATACTTGGGCCGCCGAACAGACGGAGTGATCACCCTGCAAGAACGTGCTCTAGCGGGGCCAATAGTAATTTATGACGACCGAATTGGAGTCATGCGACTTCGTTGGGTCTAAAGAAAGCGCATCACTGCGGTTCGGTCGTCCTAAATTGATAGTGGTCCTGCCTAGAGCTCATGATTGCAGGGTAATCACTCCGTCTGTTGGGCGGCCAAAGTATAGGATAAAGTAAGTGCATAATTAAGAAATAAAAGTAATAATATGAAACATTTACAGGGGAAAATGTATTGCATATTGCGATTGTGAATGAAGATCCATCGATGGTAAAATTTCTATTAGCTGCAGGAGTTAATTTTCAAGAACGCTGTTTTGGTAATTTCATGTGTCCGGAAGACCAAAAATCTTCTAGAACTGACTCTTTAGACCATGAATGGGTGAATGTAGCACCCATGACAAATTACGAAGGATATGTTTATTGGGGGGAATATCCTCTAACGTTTGCTGCTTGCTTGGGTCAAGAAGAATGCTTTCGTTTGATGCTCTTTAAAGGTGCCGATCCCGATGCACAAGATACTAATGGCAATACGGTTTTACATTTACTTGTCATATATCAAAAATCGGTAAAGTATATCTTACAGTGTATCATACTGCCCTTGTGTATACATTATGCTTTTAAGTAATGTCAAACACCAGATTGTGATGTATTTTACAGATATTGTGCATTCTTGCGTATGTATCTGTTTTTGATGCAACGTATCATTCTCGTTCTCAACTCCTCATGTCGGTATAAGGTGCCATATATAGCTCTGACTTTTTGAAATTTTGCCACAAAATTTAGAATTTGGACCTTAGTAAACATTAGACGGTGTACTTTCACTATGAGCAATTTGCATTTGCAGAAAATGCCAGTATAAAAATATTTTCTACTAATTGTTTTAGAAATAGGCTAAGAAGTGTGATATTTTTCAGGATTTTTTTGATATGGCTTATGAAGTAGGAGCAAGTTTAGCAATTAGGAATGTTTTAAACCTTACACCATTAACACTGGCAGCTAAGATTGCAAGAATTGACATGTTTTTTCATATTCTCAATTTAGAAAGGGAAATATATTGGCAGATTGGTAGTATTACATGTGCAGCATACCCACTTTCACAAATTGATACTATTGATATCGAAACTGGTAACATTAGCAAGATTTCAGCTTTAAATCTTGTCGTTTTTGGTGTAAGTAATGATTTTATTAGATCAAAAATAATAAACCCAGTTAACCCCCATTATATAATTTGGTATATTAAATAAAGGATTGAAATTCTCTGGAACTAATATACTATTAAATTACAACTAAATTACAAGTAAAGTAACCAAAAAATCATTTTCGGTGTAATGGGTCCAACTTTCTTAGTTTAAGTAGTACCTACTCTGTTTAAAGCTTTGCATAATTGGATTAACAATTTCTTTTCAACAATAATTCTTTTTCTGTAAGTCTTTCTATACATATAACATGGTTAGTTAGTGGTTGCCTATTGACATCATGGTTACCTCTTACCTGCGTAGTACCTATGTTGGGGTTTGTCAAATAAGTGTCATTTTATTTAGTTCTCAAAATAAATTAACCGTGTTGACAGTTTAGTTTGATTTGGCTGGACAACTGGAAGTATGGTGAACTCCCAAGTAAATAAAGTAGGGAAGCCGATGAAAATACATATTCTTTACTTTTAACAAACCCGAGAACAAACCGGTGCTGTTCCTGAGAGAGTCCCTGGGGAAGGGAGACTGATTGGAAGAAAAGGTGTTTTAGAATGGTCAGCAAGATCTCTGTATTTAAAACACTCTTGATTTTCCATTAAACTTTATTTGAAAATGCAAGTGTACGAAACTACACTAGAGAATATTTGTGATCTGAAAGCTGAGTTAACTCGAGAACACATGCAGACTTTCCTTAAAACATTTCTAGAGTTTGCCAAGAATTTGAAAATAGACTCTATTACCATTTTAGCAAACAATGGAATACATTTTGAACATTTAATAGTTATTTTTCATATAAGTACAATATTATTTGCATACAAGTTGTAATTATAACTCTATCCAACAAAAAAGAAACTAATTGCAATTTTCTCACAACAGAAATTTACTGTCCTTAAAATCACGAAACAGGGGAGCTGTTTGAAATAAGATGACATGTATTTCCAAAATAAATCAGGGTGCAGGATTAGGTAACCTAAATATTTAAGAACCCCCAACACATTTAATAAACAATAAGCGCCCCGCTAAAAATCTTGAAACCGGCTGCTCAGCTTATGAAAGAAGGGGGTCCAGCAAGAACCAGTACTCCCAACTAGGGACGGGCGCGTGATGTGAGTATTAGTAGGTAACGAGGGGTCACTTCGTGACTCATCATGAACGTGAGCCATTTTTTTACTTTAGGACATGAACATGCATAAGTGGAAACGTAATTTTATTTTCAATCGTGAGTCTGGCTGTCCGTACGGGACCTGACCGACTGGCCGAAAACCGTCTTGACACTAAGGGCATTTCGACGAATAAGTTTTCCAGCTGACCAACCAAGATGCAATAATAATCGTTAATAAGCTAGCGATCTGATTCAAATAGGTATGGTATACTTCGTGCCCCAGAACGTAATAGAGAGAGATAACTGCATCATTTGGTGTCCAAGCAGGGGAACCCTATTAGCACCAAGGGAAAGTTCGCTGCAGCTGTGGTACATTGTTGGAAAGAGAATTTTACGTACCAAGGTGGAAAATCTATGACAATGCACTTGCGATAATTTATTCTTGGTGGGCTGTGAAATTGACATTTATATTTTTATTAATTATTAAACCGACAAGCATCGCTTTTTGGCAATAAAATAACTGAATATGAAAGAGTATTTCTGGTGGTAAAATATGTCTGGTAGTCAGTTGGAATACACAATACACTCAAGCAGAACTCCCCAAGACTGCAGAAAAAACAGTAGGAAATTTTATTCCAAGTTTATTACATAATGCATAGGTACTTAAGTATAAAATCAAATAGGCGCTGATTTCTCAGGTTGAAGTTAGGAATAACCTACTCCCAAACTTTGTAAAAGTTGGCAATTGACTTGTTACTAACCGATTGTAAATGAAGTAATAAACAAGATGCTAATTAAAATAAGAAAGTTGGACCCATTACTGGTTAAGTACTTTACGCCCAGCATTTGCAGTTTAATAGTATACTAGCTAATTATGTCGTCTAAACATGTGTATTGTTATAGATAAGACGTGAAATCAGAATTGTCTAACAGCAGTAGGCAAAGTCTGAAATAATTCATCAATTCACACTTTGTCCAGACAAACTGCGTTTTGTCTATGCTAAGTTAGACAAGATGCAAATATTTGAATGCCCAATAATAATTATGTGTTTTTCAAGCGAATAATCTTTGAAGAGAATAATATAAACTCTAACGACTGACATTTACAATGCTCTGCTCTCTTTGCTCCGGTTGACCTGACCTGATAGATTTTTGTCTGAAAAATGTAAAATAGGATCAATGTGAGCAGAAACCGTATGGTTACCAATGACCAATGTGTGGTAATGGCGGTATGCCTTTTGTCTAAAGCCGCGAAGACACCTAACGAACGAATTTGAACGAGCACAAACATACATAAACGAACGAACGTGAACGAATGAGAAACTTTTGATGATGGCAGTGAAATTGACATTTATATCTTTATTAATTATTAAACTGACAATAAAATAACTGAATATGAAAGAGTATTTCTGGTGGTAAAATATGTCTAGTAGTCAGTTGGAGTACATAATACACTCAAGCAACTCGACAAGATCACAAAAAAACGGTTACCAATCAAACACAATCAAACAGTGGCGAATGCGATCCATCGCTTGCATCCATGATTTAATTAAAAACACAAAAGCACTGCCGAAACACCAGAACGGCAACAAACACGAACATTGTAGTTTTGTTGCTCATTTCTGTTTATTCTCTTATGTTCGTGGTCGTCTGTGCTCGTTTGTGTTCACATTTGTATGCTTGTGATCATTCATGCTCGTTCGTTAGGTGTATACGCACCTTAATATGCTGCAGACAGAATGCAATCTATCTAAACAAAGCTCGAAATATTAAATATAAAAATGTTGTTCCGCTATTGTCCAAGAACCTTAAACATTTCGGGTTTTGACTAGACGAAATGTGTTTTGTCTGTGTTCTGCGTTTTGTCCGTAACATATGCGCGTGTTCTCACGGAAAGACAAGTTGTGGAAAGTGTAGTGCTTTTAGTTTATTTGTAATTGTTAGATGGGCTTTTGCATCAAGTAAACCCTTAAGTAACTTGACTGAATTTAACTTAGCAAATAAAAGACAAGGGGGTTAACCGAGTCTGCGTGCCATCTGATATAAGCAACACGCTTTTCTATGCTTAGGATAAAGACGAACACTTGGAATTAATGGATGGTGTCCTAATTGACCTTCTACATGCAAAATGGAACACTTTTGTAAAGGCAAAATTTTACAAGCAATTTTTTACTTTCTCACTTTACTTTTTGGTCTCTTTAATTTGTTTTACTTTACGACCTGGCCCACCTGCTCATAACCAATCAGCTCAAAAGCCAGCAAATAACACAAATTCCTCAGTACCTGTACATCATAGTAATAAGACGGAAAGAAATATGCAAAATTACTCAACGAAGGTGTTCACCAACTTTACAGCAGTGTTTTTACGTAAGTGTTGTATTTCTTGCAAAGCCTTTATGAAACTTGCACAATTAAAATGATGTAGTATTAGAGACGAATGCAACAAACGATGATTATGATGTGGAGGAATGGTGGGAGAACTTAACGGAAGAATGCCGTTTGATGAACTTAGAAAAGACAAAAGACAAAATTCGTCTAATTGCTGAAATATGCATGTTACTTGCAGCATTTATGTATTTGGCTGCAGCAGTGCGAGAGGCAAGATTTTTAGGTGGAAGAATGTTCTTTGAAAATCTTGTATGTACTACATTCAATGAATTATAGTTAGGGAGCTGCAATGGTAAGTTTTTGCTGTATTTTCTACCATACCAGACGTTATTAATCTTGATGTATGAAACACGGGAACAAAGAATATGGCCATAAGAAATTTGCATCTGAGTCGCAGAGCAGATGGCACAACAGATTTTTCTTCTACTAGTTTTTTAAATCATAAGTAAGTACTTAAGTTAAAATGTCACTGCTAGATACATTAGGTAGTGGCGAGTGGATGTCGGACGACCCCAGATGCAACTTTCTTAAAGCCATATTCTTGTTCCTCGTACCATTGCGGCTGCCTAACTATTATATAGAACATAGAAAATCTTTCATTATTGTATACATGCCTTTATATTATTTTAGATGACAGCTCCATCGAGAGTTATGTTCTTGTTTTCTTGCATTTTAATGCTAGTGGTGCCCATTTTACGTTTAGCTTGTGAAGATGAAATTGAGGATGTGGTAGCTGTTGCAATAATGCTTACAACAGCTCCATATTTCCTATTCTTCTGCAGGGGATTCAAAACAGTTGGACCTTTTGTTGTTATGATTTATAGAATGGTCATGGGAGATTTGATTCGATTTACTTCTATCTATTTGGTGTTTGTCATTGGATTTTCTCAAGGTATTTTATTTCTGAAAACTATATCGGAAAATAGTAAATGCAAGTCACTGAATAATTTTTGTGTTCAGTGTCAAAAATTATTATGTAGGTACCTATGTATTTATACCACGAATGAATGAAACTGTAAAAATGTAGTAATTTGACTGGTAGTTTATTCGGTTCTTCTATATTTAGCAACCAAAACACAAAATATGATTTCCATTTTGTTTCTCGAAGTTTAGTTCACATTGAGACAAAAAAAATTCTTTACCAGTTGCTCATATTGGTCATATTCTTAACTATGTGGTAAATTATGAAACCTAGGTATAATTTGAACAAGGAGTGCCACGGAAGAAAACAGTCCTTTCAAAAAGTAATCTTGCAATGGGATTTCTTGTGCCTGTGTAAACTCTGTTCGCAAAATTTTTTGTAAGCAAGTGTAAGCATTTTTCTGGGTTTTGGGTGGCAAAACAGGGGAAATTTGCTAAAAATGTTACAAAATTACTGCAATAATCTCAATTCTTAAGGCCCAATCTTTATTTCTTGCTAAATTATCAGTACTATTTTATTTGTTTTTTGCATATGTTATTCAGTGACTTGTAAAAATTAGTTTGTAATGATCTGCTTAAACTTTCTTTTTCTTCAGCTTATTACATCATTTTCTTGACATTTGACAATCCACTTACTCCTGAGGATGTTGATGACTCAGCTACGAATCCCATGTCTTCACCTATTGAATCCATCATGGCCATGTTTTTAATGTCAATGACCAATTTTGGTGATTATTACGGGGCTTTCTCACGTACTGAACATGAATATGAGGCTAAAGTATTTTTCACAAAAATTACTTGAGGAATGCAGCTGAATTGCGATTTATGTTTTAGCTCTTATTTGTAATATACATGGGAATTGTTGCTATTCTATTAATCAACATGTTGATTGCCATGATGGGTAACACATATCAAAAAATAGCCGAAACTAGAAATGAATGGCAAAGACAGGTACGGACTTATGAATTTAACGTTTTTGTCCACTAATATTATGAATTTTGAACGTACGTGGCTATTGTACTTATGGTATATACGTCATAATAAAGTTCTCAGTTCGAAGACTGGTTGAACTTGTACCTCCCCAAATAGCACCATTTGTTATATGAACTGTTCTATTTTCGCTCTTGCCTGCTTACACTCACATCAGTTTTTTAATTATTTGAAATATGACAAAAATTCCATCTTCAATTGAGAAAACATGTAAATTGCATAAATGAAGAATTAAACTTTAATTCATTAACTTTAAAGAGAATGAAAATGAGCTATTTTTTGTATTTGACCCCTTCGGGTTTTGTAGATCTCAATGGTGTGCATTATAAAAGTGGTCAAACTGTCAAAAATTAAGTGCGCATGATTGCTAATTTCGTTATTGTTTGACCTACAAGGTTAATTAAATGGGCACAGAATTGGTGTTTTTTATGATGAATAAAACAATGATGAAAAAACAATGATTAAACTTCACGTTTTATTCATACAAAGAATATTTTTTTTAATGAAACACCTGTTTATTTTTGGCTGTAGATGTGTGTACATCTACTCCTTGTATAGCTTATAGAACTGTAGTTTTTTATTCTTAATTTACCTTTTTTATTGTTTCTCCGATGCTTTTTGGTTTTCCTAAATTCCTTTATCATTGCTAAATAAAATTTCCTTTGTTAATAGTGGGCAAGAATAGTACTGGTCGTAGAAAGAGGGGTAAGTCCTTCTGAAAGGTTAAAGCAACTAATGGTTTATTCACAGCCTATGTCTGATGGAAGAAGGGCACTCGTTCTGCGTTTAAATCAATCTGTATGTGTGGCTTTATCAGATTATTTTTGATTTTAATTCATAATTGTGGTTTTAAGGATGACGACAAAGAAGAAATGAAGGAAATATTAGAAATGAGAAGAAGGCATGACCGTCACATAAAGAAACGTAAAGGAGAAAATCTGAACACAACGTTTATTAATAATGCAAAAACGGTTGTTTAATATAGACTTGTGTTACCTATACTCAAATATTATTACAATAAAGTTTCAAATTAATTTTTTTTATTATTTGTGCCAATTTCTATTACAGTCAAACTTCGATAACTTGAAGCTGAATGTGCAACCAAAAAATTCGTGTTATCAAGACATTTACCGTTAAGCGAAAAGAAAGGATTAATTTGATTATACATATAATATTTAAAACCAAGAGGAACCGACCACCCTCTTACATTGAAGTTACTACCCCTCCCATCTAGCAGATAAATCCAAATTAATGTCTGGTAATATTCAGGTAGGTAAAATAGGAAACGAACCAATAACAAACTTATACAAGGAGCATTTTTTTTTACTTTCGGCCATAATCATTTGAGATAGATCAGATTTCTCAATGGCATATTAATGAGCACCAAATTCTGCAGAAGTGCCAAATTTAAACCTACCCTCTATCATTTCAAATAAGTGAAAACCCAATGGTGACAATCAAATTTGAGTCAGCCTGTATAAATGTATAATGTGCCCTCGGATGGGTTTGTCAAGAGGAAAAACCTTTTTATGATTCATTTTAGGCAAGCAATTTGTTCTTTATAAAAAATTTTGTTTTTCGGGAAGCCTCACCAGATGCATATTTAAATTTGAGTTTGAAAACTTACACAGTGTCTAAAAACATAAAATTTCGTAATTCCAAGTAAAAAAAAATAGATCATAATTAGATTATTAATCTAATGTGGCCGTGTGAGAATATACCTATTTTGTGCAGCATTTGACAAAAGGTTGTAGCAAAACACTCAATGTTGGGTGGATCCTTGTTCGGAGTTTTTGTAAAATACAACCAATTTTAGAAAAGAGGCGGATTTTATTTGTGGAGGTGGAGATATTCAAAAAATCTATAATAATTACATTCTATAAATATATAATACACAGGATGTTATTAAAAAAATACATTAGCAAAATCACCAGGTATTTGCCGTAACACACCAAAAGGTTTAATAAATTTGGCATACAAAAATCTCACTTCAGCTTCCGAAAATTCTACTCGCCAGGACCAAAAAATATTCCACAAAAACCCAGCATACCTACTGACAAAATATTCAAATTTAAGAGGCATATGCCATCTAAGTACCTGACCACGTATAGGTTCCCGGTTCCGTCTCAAAGTCGAGATGGCTGATTTAGTAAACATCATATTTCTTCCATCGCACCTTTATTATACATTTTAGAAAAAAATGTCATATTATGAGAAAACCACCTTAATTTATGATTCTTATATAAAATTATTTTCACTTATAAAGGCCTTTTATTTCTTCTGCCTAAGTGTTTTTTTTTAGTTGAACCCTTTATTTAATAGTATTTTTGGATTCCTTAAATGATTTGACTATAAGTTTGTGTATTGTAGTAGCCTTAATTTTTTCAAAACGCTGCTCTAATATGGAATATCTATAAGTAACTTAAAGGTGAAATAACGTTTTGCAAGTAAAAAGCCACCTTAACTCATTAATTAATAAAGAAAACTGTTGAAGGGTTCAAAAAAGTCAGTGACACAGTAATTAAACTCGACACGTGTTTCGCTGACAACGTCAGCATCTTCAGGAGTTGAAGATTAATTTAAATATAATCTTACATTACATTGCCATAAATACCCAACCCCCACTCCTGGGAGTGAAGGATCGATAAACCTATATGGTTTCTTAGAATTGTTTTGAACATACTGTGTCACAGTTTTCAGAATTCATAGTGAATTTACGTTAAAGTTCTTGATCCAACTACTGTGTGTGTTAAAGGGTTGCCATCCGTCCGGATTTCCCCGGACATGTTCTGGTTTTAGGGGCGTCCGGGGGACGTTCGGGCGTCGGGCGATTTTTGAGAACTGGTTCGGATTTTCGTTAGTTCCCACAACCACTGACTGTAGGGCATCACGCAGACCAACTGAACTGGCAGTTCAGTGCGCAAATCTGCGGCCTCCTGTGCGTGCCAAACCGTTAACGCGTTTATTGATATCCCAACTAGGTTTTGCTAATGCAACGTTTTAGCGTTCTATCATTCCCTTGTTTTCATTAGTAATCGCGAATTCGGGAGATAAGTGGTGCGTCACAAACGTCAGATTTTCATTCCAACCAAAACAAAGCCACGTGCTTTCTGACGTTTTAACCTAACCTCTGAAATATAATTATAATTACATATAGTTGTTTTCAAGTTCTTACGCGTAAGCCCAACACACAAATTGAAAATAAACTGTTTTCACTGCAAAACGTCTATAATTATATTGCAAAAACTAGTTTAAGACGTTGTAAATAATATCGATAAACGTCAAATGGCACGTGCTTTTGTTTTGTTTGGAATGAAAATCTGACGTATGACGGAGGCACTTAGGTCCCGAATTTTCTTTAAAAAAATATCTTTCGTGACGGGCTACCGGATACAATATACGGATATCAAAATTCTGTAAATTACAGCAAACTTTAGAAGAAAAAAAGAAAATGGATCCGCTTGGATTCGAACAAAAACTCCTCGCGCGTCTTGAAACTCCCCACGCGTTTCGGTACTGTAACCGTTATTTTGGTACGTTCCTTTTGTGGAATGGTAACGCTTGGAACGTTATCAAAGAGGAACCGTTTTGCCCAACACTATACAGTCTGACAGTAACGTCTCTTTAAATTTTTAACCTCAAACCCAAAGTAGTAAGCTCTTGATTCCTTTGGCCTTTACAATTTTTTTAGTTAATTTTATTTTACAATGCCAGACTTCTTAGCTGAAAATAATGTTTGTGGGCAAAATGTATTGCAATTGGTTTCTAGAGGAAACGCCATTTTAGCAGAATTACTCCGATTGAAAAATAATGTTCCGAGTGTATTTCGGTATGTACTTATATTTGTTATGTACCTGCAAATATGTGTTAAGGCTGCCAGGTTTTGAAGGACGTCATGTGTGATATTCTGTTAAACACAGTACATTATGATATTTAAAAACAAGTGCGAGAATCAAATACGATCAAATATTTATGTAGAAATAAGTCTGTGGATTTAATAGAAGAAAATCGCACAGTCATAATCACGTAAGGCTACCAGTGGCGGCTACTGTGTAAGTGCTGTAGTGCTGCAGAACTGCCAAATATTTTATTTAATATGATTATTATAACACCTCTGCTTCTTAGCTTATTAGTTACAAATTTAAAGTATGCGGTAAAATGAAAATTTGCAGCATTTATTTGCAAAGAATAACCCCGCGCGGCACTTAAAGCCATAACAAATGTAGATACCGTATTTGCACTAAGAACCAAGCAAGACAGTTCAATATCAAAGAGGAACATAGCTTAATATTACTTATTAAAAACTAGCTGTCCAATTTAAAGCAGTACTGCACTCGGTCTTTCAGTCCCCGCAAACCCGCGCATCTGCCGCAGTGCCTTCATTTATTTAAACAGAAACATATGCAGTTTATGGACTCACATGTGCTGCAGCAAAAGCAGATCTTACTTATGTTTCAGCTTATGCAAAGCACAGGGACTGGATTGTACCCTTGGTTGTGTCATTTCTATTTCTTCAACCTACTTTGTGTTTCTGTGTTCTACCCGAAAAGATATTTGACAGCACCAGCAATTAAACTATTCAACAAACAAGTTGTTTTAGTGCCGTCAATGTAATTTACAACAAGTTCACCTTATTTCATACTTTCAGACCTAGCAACCGTTGTACTTGTATGTATGTCTAATATAGGTAATTTTGATGCTTTAAGATTGGAAAGTAAACATGATATTCAAAAGTATGATGAAATTATCTTTGACTTCAGCTACTTTAAAATTGCCGAACTTCAAGAAAATAAAATTGAAAACAATGAGGTGAAACTAGTACTTACGTTTAAGTCGGTTACCTCAATTTAATTTCTTCATGTTTATAGGTTTTGCAAGATTTGGATGAAGAGTTTAGAGATAACCACTTGACCATAATTACAAGGTTTTATTTCGTGTTCGAAAGTATTCATACCTTCATTATGGATTTAAATCACTTCTTAGAAGAACTAGATGACGGTTTGTATATACATCAAACTTTGGAAACTGTTTTTGCTGATATTGAAGGAAAGCAATTGCTGGTACGAACCACATTAAATTATTACTAATTTTTGAATTGTGCTATGCAGGGTGTTCAGTAATGTATGAGCTATACTTCAAATTTAGATTCCTTGGGTCAAAAGAAACCGATCTGAACCAATTTATCTTATCTTATATCTAATCTTATATTATTGCAATTCTGCTTCCTTAAAATGTTACGGGCCTTCAAAGAACAATTTTTTATTTCATTTTTTCATGTGAAAATTGTTGACTGTCTCATGTTTCTGTATGTTTGACAAATATCATGATTAATGTGCTTAAAACAGAGGTGGGATGCATGATCAGCGTCGTCGATATACCGAAATTTAAATGCATTTATCTCTAAAACGGTATGTTTTAGCGATTCACAACTAGTATACCTTTTCTACAGTTAATCCAGTACTCTTTTGGAGTTTTACACATTTAGAAAGCCTATTTTTCTGGATAGTGTTGGCAAATGTTTTCGGTTTTTTCGATAACCGGTTATTCGAATAATCAGTTATTCAAATATTTGGGTATCCGAATACATATACGGTTATCGGTTAATTCTGATAATGTAGAAAAGCAGTCAAGGAGAAATGGACAATCTAGATGAAGCGATGAAAAATAATCAAGATATAATGAAAAACAACCCAGAAGAAATGAAAGACAACTAGAAGAAATGAAAAACGATCAGGAAGGAATGAAAAATAGTCAAGAAGAAATGAAAAATAACCTGAAAGAAGCCATAGAAAGAAGTTAGAGACTCGAATATCAGAGGAGACACAGAAAATAAGAAAAGTGGTTGACGAAGAGATAACCAATATAAATGAGAGAATGACTCAATTGGAAAAGAAGAAGACTGCAAAGGTGGAAGATGCCGAGATTGATGAACATAGAAGAGCTCCTATTAAAGTGAAGCCACCTACATTCGATGGCAAGTCTTTGTGGCATACTTATGCTAAACAGTTCGAAGCAGCTGCAGGGGCGAATCAGTGGACCAATACGGAGAAGGCGATTAATTTGTTTGTTGCACTACGGGGAGATGCTTTGAATGTTTTGGATGCTGTGACAAGTGAGTAACAGAATGACTACAAAGGGCTAGTAAAGCGTTTAGAGATAAGGTATTGTCACCAATACTTCCAACTAGTTCACTAGGTTCAACTTGAAGGAAGGTCTCAACGTTCCAATGAGACCTTGCAAAATCGAGGCCGACATTGCCCATTTAGCCTGGCTGGTATGTCCAACAGTCCTGGAGGAATTCTTGGAAAGCCCGGCAGTTGAGAAAGTCTTCGAAGGCTTGCGGGATAGTGAGGTCAAGCTGACCAGGCACAAGACATTGGCAGATGTTTTTTCTCGCACCCACAAAGTAGGCATCCTAGGAATATTCCAAGGAGCTTCAGCTCCAGATGAAAGATGGGTTAGACAGAGATCGGATACAAAAATTTGTGGAGAAGGTTTGGCTGAGACTTAATGAACTAAATACCCTAATAACAATAAGTGGAGGGGTAGGAGATGTAATGGGGGGGGGGGGGGGAGAAATTCCTACGATGCTGGAGATGTGCAGGGTAGATGTCGAAATACCCCCAGACGGAATCTGAATGAGAAACTGGTGCAATACTATTCGAATCCGGCAGGTCATTTTACATAAGAATCAGCTTCATTTTTTTGTGCGTGTTTGAGTAGTAAGAGGTTATCGAATTAGAACACTTTGCTCCCCGATTAAGCGATCCGTCCACGGCTGTGACGTCACAGCAGTGTTCCACGCGCTACATTCTGGCTTGTACTATCGTTCGGCTTCGGTTATCCCCTCGATTCCGTGAATTATTGGACCTCCCCTCGTATATGGTGATGAATGAATTTGGGAGGAATGCCCAAAGAGTATAGTTGATATTGAATTGACTTAGTACGTGTGGTGTTGTAAAGATAGTTGAACTGTTTAACTGTGTTTGTTCGTTAGTGTTAAATCGTCGTTACTGTTAATGAATGTTCTTAATCACAAATAATAATTGTAAATATTTGTAAATAGTTCTTGTAAATATAGTCTCTGTAAATAAAGGGTAAATTTAAATTTAAATCTAAATCTAAATATTATTTTGAATTTTTTTGCTTACTAGTTATGTATTTGTAAAAATTCATATTTTG
Organism: Xestobium rufovillosum; assembly: GCA_963966045.1. Taxonomy (NCBI): domain Eukaryota; kingdom Metazoa; phylum Arthropoda; class Insecta; order Coleoptera; family Ptinidae; genus Xestobium; species Xestobium rufovillosum. The sequence goes on from OZ014498.1 coordinate 15,647,146, forward strand.
CCAGGACTGAACTGAACAGTCATATGCCATCGATTTCAATCAGTGCACGGCAGCCCTTTTTTCGATGGCATCACACTTGCCTTACTGGTATACAAGGCTATTAACATAATATTCATTATTCAATCAACAGCATTAGTTTAATATTAGTAAGGACCAAACTTATTTGTATTTGCTTTTTAGTGTGAAGCACTCTATCTGTATGGATTAATGTTACTATTAGTGGATGCGCATATCGAAGGAGTTATACGGGAAAGAATATTGGTATCGTACTATAGGTACACACCCCAGAGGCGTGATACTCAAAGTTGTGTTGATGAAGTCTGCAAATTACTTAGAGATACAGGTTTTTCATCAGCAAGAAGACCAAATAATTATCCAGAGGATTATTTTAGGTGATTTTCTTAGGAAAGCTAAATTATTTGTACCTAATTGAATTGTTTATAGACGAATTCCTATCCACTCGACATTTATTGACATTGTAATTGGAAGACTCAGATCAGATGATATATATGATCAGTTGTCTGTATATCCAATGTCCCAGCATCGAAGTACTGCTTTGGCTACACAGGCTGCAATGCTTTGTGTTTGTTTGTTCTTTTCTTCAAACATCTTACATAATCAGACGGCTATAATGCGTGAAATAGTTGACAAGTACTTTCCAGATAACTGGGTTGTTTCGTTATACATGGGTTTTACGGTGAATCTTATAGAATGGTGGGATCCATTTAAAGCTGCTAAGCAAGCTTTAAATAACACCTTGGAAGTTGTTAATGTTAAAGGATATGCAACAAGTTATGGAGAGAGCGTTCCCAATTTACTTAAAACTACTGGTCAACTTTTAAAAGAAGGAAATATTACTGGTGAAACTTTATTACGTGATATAAACAAGATTATAAATGTTTTGAGAAATTGCAATGTTACTCTAAGATGGTTAATATTGCACACTACTTCAAAACAAAATAAATTAGAAAGAAATAAGAGATGCAAACAGTTAAAAGACATTGTTACAACCGAATCAAAGTATGATTCAGTTATCTTATTCAAGGTACTCCTGAATACAGCCCAGCTAGAACTTTCAGTTAAGGACATTTATAAGAACTTGCTCACTGAAAAGGAGAAGAAATGGGAAGAATTAAAACAGAATAGTTATGACAGTGTTCTAGAATTATCAGAAGTTTTTGGTGGAACAAAACCACTGACGAGGATCGATAAAAATACAAACTTAGAAAGGTATTTTCGTTTTTTTGTACCTAACGATAAAATATTGAGTAACTTTCTATTGCACCAAAATTTCCTTATGTATAATGACTTTGATTTATTTTTTCAATGTGTTCTTGGAATTGATGTTTTAAAAGTATTTGTTTATTGCATTGCACTGGCTGAGGAAGTGAGCATTCTGCAGTGAGAATTGAGAGTGGGTTTAGGTAGTTGCCATTGTGTTGAATGTTGGAACACACATACAGGGTGAGTCAATTTTAATGTAAAATACTTCAGGAATATATAGAACCAAAGACACCAAGAGCCCGTGTATTCGGCATATGTACATTATTTCTAACATAAAAGACGTGCCTTTTTCTCCCTCTTTTTCTATCTAATTTTGTTGTGTTAACGTCATCTTTCTTTTGACAAAAAGTCAAAATGTTTTTTTCGGCGTAAATCCTTAAATGTGTGGGTGGGAATTGTTGGTGAATTTTTAATCGGCCCATTTTTCCTCCGTCCAAGACTAACAGCAGATTCTTACACCTTTTCCTACAAGACCATTTACCTGCATTGCTGGAAAATGTTCCCTGTGATTTAGAAACCATATGTGGTTTATGCATGATGGTGCTCCCGCACATTTTGGCATTCAAGTTCGTGAGTTCTTAAATAGAGCGTATGGATAGGCCGGGGAGTAGAAGCACCAAATCAACCATGGCTACCGAGATCACCGGACCTTGATCCAATAGACTTTTTTCTGTGGGGGCATTTAAAATCTTTGGTGTATGCTACTCCAGTTCAGGACATTCAAGAACTTAGAAAAAAATTCCTTCTCTCAACTTTGGCACCCTGCATCTTTGAAATTAAGCCGTCTTATGAAATATTCGACTCAAAAATCAAAATAATGTAAAGAACCACCTCTTAAAAACTTTTAGAATACTTAAGGACCACCTGTATATCTCTGCAGTATTTTACATTAAAACTGACTGTATTTTTCGAAATTTTTTGTGCATATCATAGTTTTAAAAATATTTCTTCACCACTCTCATTTCTTTACCACTCTGTAATAAATTAAAAGCGTAAATTAATTTGTGCGTTATATTTTGTGCAGATGGTTTTTGGAAATCTCCAAACAGATTCATTCTCTGGAAAAGACAGACAGCAATTCGTCACGTAAAATTGTGCAACTAATTCAGGCTTTAGAAGAAGTTCGAGAATTCCACCAACTAGAATCGAACATGCAAGTAGTTCAGTTTTTGTCGGAAACGTGCAAATACATGCACCAAATGATTCGTAATATGAATATTAAAGAAGATATATTAATTACTATGCAAATCATTGGTGATTTAAGTTATGCTTGGGAGTTGATTGATTATTTTACTCCCATAATGCAACTTGGTATAAAGCGGGAACCTACAATTGTAATAAAATTGCGAGCGATATTTCTAAAACTCGCTTCAGCTCTTGAAACACCTCTTCTGCGGATCAATCAAGCACACAGTGAAGATTTGATGTCAGTTTCTCAATATTATAGTAGTGAACTGGAAATTTATATTAGAAAAGTTGTGCAAATTATACCAATTATGATGTTTGAGAAATTGGCTCGGATAATTCAGATTCAAACATCAGTTCTAAAGGAGTTACCAACAAGATTAGACAAAGATAAATTAAAAGAATATGCTCAATTGAATGAGCGTTTCGAGTTTGCCGAGTTAACCCATTCTGTATCTGTCTTTAGTGAAGGTGTGTTTAAAATTTTTCATCAGTTAATTTTAAATTATTATTGTGATTTTAGTAATTTGGATGGTGCATTAAATCTAGGAATTTAAAATTGTCTAGAGAGAATTGAATGTATTATTTCAGGGATGCGAATGATGAAAACCACATTAGTTGGTGTAATATGTCTGGACCCAAAGAAATTGTTGGAAGATGGTATACGTAAGGAATTGGTGCAGCACATTTCCAAAGCGTTACATAATGAGCTCGTATTTACCAGTAAACCAAAACCTGGTGAGCTAGAGCAGAAATTAAAAATTGTGGCTCAAATTATGGATGGATATAAACGTTCGTTTGAATACATACAGGTAAGAGCTGAATATTTATAAGTTGTAAAGAGGCACGTGTTTCAAAAATGCATGCCAAAAATTCTGATTGTATTCCTGAGTTTAAAATAAGAGACTTTGAGATCAAATTCCAAGTTCTAGTACAAGTCCCGAAAATTTCAAAATTGGAAGTGTTTCAATAAAACAAATTTAAGAAAAATTTAAATAAATCCTCAAATGGGCAAAAGTTGTATCTGGCCTAGGTCTGGTTGGTGAAAGGTAAATCAAATATTTAACTTGATGTTACCTTAACAGGATTAGTTACTATGAAAGTAAAGCAAAGTAAAGTATATTGTCTCAAAAAAATACAGACATTGTCACAATACAATATAAATTATTAAAAAATCAATTTAATGTTCTTGACATAGCGCCACATGCTATTCGAAATTCACCCAAGGAATAGAAAGCTTGCTCCACAAGAAAACCTCGCTCCCTCGTCCCGAATTCCTGGTTAGATAAGCTCTTCCAGGAAGAGCAGTTATAGAGACTCAGGCCAATCACGTGGATGTCCGAAGACCTCAATCTACATGCAGGCACATCAAGGCTGCTCCCGCTTCGCACGTTGTACCTGTGAACGTCGCAGCGCAGTTTCAGATTTGCTATGTTCTGCCTGGTCTGTCTGACCTGAGCCCAAATATAAGCAGAGTACACCGTCATAATACCATGCCTCTTGAAAAGTGGCTTGCATGATTCATACGAAGAAGCATTTTCCAGTGCTCTAACTGCCCTTTTCTGGGTGACCAAAACTCTCTCAGTGTGAGAAGAGAGACCCCAAGCCAAAATCCCATATGTCATTACAGAGTGGAAAAGAGAGTGATACGCAATTCTCCCTGCACAAACACCAACAACTCCATTTATCCTTCGAATAGCATATATTGCTTTTGATAATTTATTACACAGATAAGTAATGTGCCTTGGGGTAAGGAGACTGCCCAGCGTCAGCCCAAGTTATTTGGCTTTACCCCCGTGTAGCTGCGATAAATGTCTGCTTGATGTAAAGTTAATAATTACAGACTTCTCTTGGTTGAGAACTAGTTTATTTGCTGCAAACCATTCCCCAGCGGTAGTAGTAATTTGCTTCAGCTTGGCTTCAAGATCCTAGTAGTTTTTATCCGATGTGACCAGTACAGTATCATCGGCAAATTGTGTCACGTGACTCGGAACATTTACCGTTAAGTCATTCATAAAAATAACGAAAAACAGGGGACCCAACACACTGCCCTGTGGAATACCACTGGTGATATTACTAACTTCGCTTCTATCTAGACCCCAGTCAACAATCTCGCGTCTGGCTTGGAAATATGATTCCTTTAACTTTAGAGGTTTGCCTCTAATGCCATAATACTCCAACTTCTGAATTATAATATTATGCGGCATGCAATCAAATGCTTTACTCAAATCACAAAACAAAGCACTGCAGTGTTCACGATTCTCAAGTGCAGTGGATATGCAGGAAAGGAAATCCAGAACGGCATCCGTGGTGTTCAGTCCTCTGCGAAATTCAATTTGGTGGGCTGATAAACAATTATTTGCTTCCAGGAATCTTACTATTCGACTTGCTAGTAGAGTTTCAAAGATCTTTGAGAAAGCTGGTAGCACCGAGATGGGACGATAGTTTGATGGATCTGTTCTATCGCCTTTTTTGAATATCGGTACTACACGAGCTAGTTTCATTCGATCAGGAAAAATTCTATCACTGATTGAAGTGTTGATTATGTCACATAGTGGTTTAGATATGTAATCAGCTGTTTCCTTCAGCATTACAACACTTGTTTTCTTCTTAAAAGATTTTATGCAGCAAATAATTTCTTGCGCAGTGACTGGATATAGAAATATCGCCTTATTACTTACTGGAACTTTTGAAATATAATCACTTATGGTGTTCCCAGTTGATGGTATATTTCCTGTAACTGTTTTGGCTACAGATATGAAATATTTATTGAACCCATTCGCACTAGGTGAATCTGCAAACAGGACACTTGATATTTTACCAGTCTCATGATTTACTATCTTCCACAGTGTTTTCTGTTTGTTATCTGATATTTCAATTTCTGCAAGATTATGCAACCTTTTGAACTCCTGCATTTTGCTGTTATAAAACCTTTTGTAATTCTGAAAAATTACTTTCAGTTCTTCTGAGCGGTTTTGCTTGTAAACATCATGTATAAAGTCTAAGGTTTCTTTTATCTGATAAATTTCATTACTGTAAATAATTTTCTTATTGTGTGGTTTATGTTTTTGAATAGGAAACACGCTTTCTGTTGTACAACAAATAATTTCAAGAAACTTATCAAATTTTCTGTCAGGATTTTTCTCAGTGAAAACTTCCAACCAGTCATTGTCTGAAATTTGATCTGCAAATTTATTCATATACTTCTTAGAAAAATTCCTTAAAACTTTTTCATTTACTTGAGATTGGCCATTCGTAGTTATCTCCATAATCTGAGCTTCATGATCCGAAATTGAGGCGCAAAATATTCCACTCTTGTAATTATCAACAGTGATGTTTGTGAAAATATTATCGATGCAAGTTTCTGATTTCAAAGAAATGTGCGTCGCCTGAAATACTGTTTGTTTCAAACCGAATCCTTCCAGGGTATCCACCAACATGTACCTCTCTCTAGTTTCTTCAAGTAAATTTATGTTGAAATCACCAGATAATACTATGTTTACTTCCGAATTGAATTTATTTGAAACATCTGTTAAAATTTCTTCGATTCGCGATAAAAACATATCCAACTTTCCAGTGGGAGATCGATAAATTCTAACAATTGCAAGATTAGCATCCTCAATGTAACAGACTGCAACCTCACATACTAATTCTATGGACTTTTTATTCAAGTCCTCTAAAGGTTGGCATTTCAACGATTTAGAACCATATATAGCAACACCACCATGTTGTACATTACTCCGACAAAATGAACTAATAAGAGTTAAAGTATTGATTTGGTATAAATTGATCACATCAACTTTCAACCAATGCTCACTCAAGCATAATATTTGAATGTCATTTTCCATTACAATTTTCTCAATAGCACTTGTTTTGTTAGATAAGCATTGAATGTTAAGGTGCATTAGCTTTAATTTGCTGATGTTGAAAGAAGTCTTCCTAATTCCGAAAAAACTGATACCGCCGAATTATTAAGCCCTGCGGCCAACTTGATGGATTTATCAATGTATCAAAATGCTTAAAATCTGCTCCTAATTTAAAACAATTCGTTCGTGATCTAGTAGGGATTTTTTCACATATTATGTCCTTGTCGTTCAGTACAGACTGCACATATGATTTGACATCCTCGCAACATACAGTTGAGTTTACTCGACCTATAAAAAATCACGCCGTCTTTGGTACTGCTAAGAGTTTTGAGCCTGGAGCAGTCAGACCAGTACCAACAATAGGTTTTGGTCTATTCCTTTTTCTATTAACTACTCTGGCATTCTGATATCTTAACAACTTGTATATTTTAACAACTATTCTATTTGCGTTAGCACCGGGTTAAATATTTGTTTTGCCTTTGACCAACTGGGCCTCACTTATCCACACAACTGGTACTGCAATAACTCGTAATCGTAAAAACACCCCAATAGTTCTCTTGTCAATACAAAACGCAACTAATCATGAATGGGCACAAGTTAACATGCCGGTGAATCCCCTTATTTGTCACATACATTGAATCAGGTTACCGTTTTGAGAGTTTTACATGATACTGTATGTGACGTACTTCAGACCAAACGTAAAAAAAAAATATGGATTACTTATACATAAGTTTCAGTAGATATATTATACTTAAACGTACGTATATGCCATCTATGAAATTTGTCAATTACTATGGAATTAAAAACCACTACTGCATTTATACAACATGTCCAAGATAAAGATGTCTATCATGGCGATTTCGACAATGGTAATAGATGCAGATTTAGTTAAATGGGGAAAAAGTTGCGTAAGTAAAAGGACATTATTTTGCGAGCGAAAAAATTCCAATATTTTTTTTGGTTTTCAAGAAATCTCAAAAAAACTGAATACTGTCATGTCTGCTTATACAGAACCCATTTAAAACGAATTACTGGTTACAACGAACTGTTTATGAAAGTACTAAAAACACGCCCATAATTAATAGCAATGTTTGTATTTCCTTTTATAATGAACCATATTTTGTGCAATTTCAAGGTTCGTTATAAGCAGACACTACTGTATTTCGATTTTCTATTATGTTATATTGTCATAGGTAGAACAAAAAATAGCACTTCCTCACAGCAGCTTTTTACAGACTATCTCAAGGAAATATCAGTTTTGCCGCCCGACGTTTCGTTCTCAAAAAATCATCAACAACTTCATTTTTTTTAAATACGGTCCTGTTCTTCCGAATACCTATTTCTAAAGTATTTTTAAATCTATGTACACTGATACATCACTTGTGACAGTTTAATTCTGTTTATAACTAGTTTTGGTGTTATAAATTGTTTTGTGAAAATTTTAAATATGGCCCTGAATTTGAAAGAAGCTAAAGAAAACTCGTAATTATAACAAGTGTTCAAACAAATTTCCATTTTCTAAACATAAATAGCATCTTGCGTAGAATTTAAAACTGTACAATATTATAAACGGAATTAAATTGTCACAAGTGATGTATCGGTGTACATAGATTTAAAAATACTTTAAAAATGGGCATTCGGAAAAACACGACCTTATTTAAAAAAATTAAGTTGATGATGGTTTTTTGAGAACGAAACGTCGGGCGGCAAAACAGATATTTCCTTGAGATAGTCTGTAAAAAGTTGCTGTGAGGAAGTGCTATTTTTTTGTTCTACCTATGACACTAACATCAGAAAAAAATGTAATAGAAAATCGAAATATTCAGTTTTTTCGAGTTTTCTTGAAAACCAAAAAAAATATTGAAATTTTTTCCCTTGCAAGATAATGTCCTTTTACTTACACAACTTTTTCTCCATTTAACCAAATCTGTATCTATTACCATTGTCGAAATCACCATGATAGACATCTTTATCTTGGACACGTTTTATAAGGGGTCTTGAGTTATTCTGAGGTAAAAAAACCTTAGCAACTGTCCGCCAATTAAAGTTTTGAAGGCGGATTTTATTTGAATGACAACAAACGTGTTAGCCTTGCACTAGTACACAAAGGGCAGCAAAATAGATAAATAATCCCGTTCTTTTAACGTAAAATAACATCGTCTGTGTGGGGGGGGGGGGAGCGGGGCTGACGAAAACAGCAACGTCCCGCATAAATGATTCGCGTCGCAAACTGGAACACCACTTTTGGAGTTTATAGTACCGGGTGTCCCATTAAGAGAGGTCGTCGGCTATATCTCACAAACCGTTAATCATACAGCTTTGGGAAAAAAATATTTTCAGTAAATATGGTCCTGAAAATTCGCTGGAAATTAGTTTCGAGTTCCTAAAACGACCGCTAGGGGGCGTAACATATACGGTCAATTACAAAAATGGCTTTTTCTCAGATATTTTCCGATACAATACATATTGCAGTGGCCCGCATCTCAAACCTCAACATTTTTGCAAACTTTTTGTCCCATGTTTTTTGCTCCATCTCTTGAAATGAAAGGGTGGGGGGACGTCAATCGCTGTTACATTCAAATTGTCATAACTCTGGTTTGGTTCAATAGAATTTAACAAACTTAGTTTCATTGAAAACGTATTTTTCAACTCTATCGTTCACATTACAAACAATACCTGGAATATGTTTTATCTGTCCGATAGAGGCCGCTATTTGTAAACTCAACAGATTTTTTAAATTTTCGCGTAAATATTAAATGGAATGGTATACCTTTCTTCGCACATTTAAAAAGAACGAACATTTATCAATAAGTCAGTGAAAACCTCAACTTTATATATCTTTCCAAACCGGAGATATTAACAAAAAACTAATTATTAAATAAAATAACCATAAAAAGCTACTAATTTTTACTAGTATAGGTATCTAGCTAATAAGAGCATTATCACCCAACTTGGAATCAGTGCCTATTATATTCTGTTTACGTATATTCAAGTATTCATAATTATTTTGTGTTATGTAGTACGCCGGTAATTACCAAACAGTTTAATAATATTTGGGTCTAAGAACCCAGGTGTTCCCTTTTAGCAAGTTGGCAATGAAAACAAAAAATGTATTTTAATTATTTGATACGTCAAAATATTAATTGTTGCGTTAAATTGTTCGAAAATGCCATTTTCTAATGAAGAATCATATAATATGCTAGGGATATATTTCGAATGCAGGCAGAATGCAATCATTAACGAATAATTAAAATACACTTTTTTGTTTTCATGGCCAACTTGCTAAAAGTGAAAAACTGGGTTCTTAGACTGAGATATCATTAAACTGTTTGGTAATTACCGGCTTACTTCATAACGCAAAATAATTATGAATACTTGAATATATGTAAACAAAATATAATAAGCACTAATTTCGAGTTGGGTGACAATGCTTTTATTAGTTGGATACCTATATTAATAAAAATTAGTAGCTTTTTTATAGTTATTTTATTTCATAATTAGTTTTTTGTTAATATCTCCGGTTTGGAAAGAGATATAAAGTTGAGGTTTTCACTGACTTATTGATAAATGTTCGTTCTTTTTAAATGTGCGAAGAAAGGTATACCATTCCATTTAATATTTACGCGAAAATTTAAAAAATCTGTTGAGTTTACAAATAGCGGCCTCTATCGGACAGATAAAACATATTCCAAGTATTGTTTGTAGTGTGAACGATAGAGTTGAAAAATACGTTTTCAATGAACCTAAGTTTGTTAAATTTTATTGAACCAAACCGGAGTTATGACAATTTGAATGTAACAACGATTGACGTCCCCCTGCCCTTTCATTTCAAGAGATGGAGCAAAAACATGGGACAAAAAGTTTGCAAAAATATTGAGGTTTGAGATGCGGGCAACTGGAATATATATTGGATCGGAAAATATCTGAAAAAAAACCATTTTTGTAATTGACGGTATATGTTACGCCCCCTAGCGGTCATTTTAGGAACTCGAAACTAATTTCCAGCGACTTTTCAGGATCAGATTTACTGAAAATATTTTTTCCCAAAGCTGTATGATTAACGGTTTGTGAGATATAGCCGGCGACCTCTCTTAATGGGACACCCGGTACATGCTATATAATTTATTGCAACGGTATATGTTTTGTATTGCATATTATAAGTTGTGGCTAAAGTCTCGAGGGCAGGATAATCATAAAAAAATTTGGATTTTGAAAGGTAGTGATTTCTATAATTTTCTGTTAAACTACACTGTTCAGCAAATGATTCGGTTATCAAAAATTTTTCTCTGTATTTGTTTTTCGTATGGGTTAGCTTAGGTCAGAAAAAGTTTACTTTTTAACCACACGCCAAAGTTATTTAAATGTCCTACCTAATCTGCGCGAATGAATGAAAGAATGACTCCAGCAAAACACCCGCTTGGGATTAAATTTTTTTTGCAGCGAAGGCTTGCCTATATTAAATACCCTAATAGTTAAAATACCAGTAAAGAACACTATAAGATATTAAACGCAGTTCCATAGCTAAGGAAAATGCAGTAAAATTCCACACTATATCACTAATCGTCTTTGATATTTCTTGTTAGATCTGTGATGTCGTTTATTGATAATAAATAACGTACTTGTGTATTACTTCTCAGGGGATATAAATGTACATGAGCGAGACTGTTGAAACTTTTAAATACCCCTTAGCATCAGTGGCGAAGCGTATTTTTAGGCTAAGGGTAGGCTGTCCTAATTAAATGAGGGGGGGGGGGAGGGGGTGAAGAGCAAAACAACTTATCTATTTTGCTATTAGTCGATTTCGATCTACATCTGCATCAATTCCTACTTCATTAAATTTAACAGCCGCATAAATATGATGTGCAGAACATTTATGTTTTTCGTTTTCGCAGTCATATTTTTTAAATCCTCATCACCCACTCCCAACTTGCGCCATTCAGTATAACTATTCGAAAACAATAAAAACAAAAAAAAGTCAGTTGCGAATGACACTACCCGCCAACCAGATAATGTTGGTGTACCAAATCTTTTGGAACCGTCGACTACATTTCTCGCAGGAATCTTTCCTTTCCATTGATAGCAAAAGAGTAGATCTTGCCGCTTTAATTTTAAGTTTATCTTTCAAAGGTAAATTATTAAAATAACCATCATTAATTAAAAAGTCTAGTAAATCAGCACTGTCTAGAGTGGCTCTAGTAGAGCCGATGCCATTTCTGAAAACAATAATATACAAGCAAGCGCGACGAGCGGCGAAGCAAACCACTGCTTTACGTGAATTTAGGCTGATTTAGGCTAGCCAAATTACTCGCTTACTGCATCTATCCCCAACACACGCCCGGCCGCGCCGCGGAGGTCTATAAAGTACCCTAGAAGCAAGGCTGAAGACTCTCAGCCCAGCCCAGCCCGGAGAAAAACAATTCTTTCTATAGTTGCTGGCCACCCGCAGCACGTATTTGGTGTTCTGCAGGTTGCCGCCGCTTCAGTTTAAATGAAAATATGAATAGAAAATGTTTGCGCATTCTGTCTGGCAATAAAAAATAGCATGTCTACAGTCTGAAATATATAGGGTAGGCTGCGCCTTACAGCCTGAATGGACACTTCGCCACTGCTTAGCATTTTATTCGTCCTAGCAATATGCAAGAAGATTACCCTTTTTTTATTTTTCATTGCTCTTTCCAAAGATTTCACAAATATGGAGACAGGTTCATTTTCAAATTATTCACAATAATCCACTAAAACATTTTCCAGTTATCGAAAAATTCTAAAAGATAGTTATCTTGGAGTGTAGGAAAATTACAATTTTTTGATGAACATTCAACACCCTACATATTAGAAACGAAGTGTTTATGGGCTTATGCTTATATGAATATACCCTTTTCTTATATTGGTGCTGAGAATACACATCAGAATTTTTGATATGCATTTTCACGAATTTTTGGGAAAATTGTCAAGTTCAGGATCTCCTTTAATAAAATTCAAATACAGTTTATCCTTTTCAAATTTGACAGCAGAAAATGTGTGTCTTAGGGACTGTTCAAGTTGTAAGAAGTTGTTAATGTACCATTCGGGGTCTTCAAATAGTGTGTAAGTAGTCTGGAATATGAGATGCAAAATGAAAATGAAAGATTTTTGAATAAAAATCAAGGCTGGCATCAATTTTTATTTTTAGGATTGCTTTCCTGTATACTCGTACACAATTTTTCACATATTGTTCTCGAGTTATATCATAAAACATTCAATAGCAATGCATACTTCTCTAAGCAAATTTTAAGTTTGTTATTCTGAATCTGGCAGTACTGTGGCGTCAAACTTCAGCAGTTATTGGAATTTCTGTATTTTACCTTTGACTATTCCACTCATCGAATTTTATACTAATCAATCTCACTATTTCTGAATATATTGGTGTGTTCCAGAGGAAAAAGTACCTCCTAAAAATTTTATCGGAGGTACTAAGCCAATGGGCTGTTAGGATTCAGCAAGCTATGGTTTTACAGTGAAAAAATTTTCAAGTTCCCTAGGTTACCAGACTGCTACTTAACAACTCACTTCAAGAAGCTAACATCTGACATTGTTAATAAAACAATCAGTTGCATTTTTCTCACTTAATAAGTAAGTTTATGTTTGAGTTTTGTGGTCTCTTTTGTGAAATATTCATGACGAATATCATTCGAGTTATTATTTTTTACGGGGTAGGTTTCTGGCCCCTAGCACTGAAGCTCAAGCTTATTGTGCCCCCATACATGATTATCTCATAAGTTCGGTCCCCTCAAAAAATTTTAGGACAAGACTTGTGAGTGCATCTGCTATTACTTTTGGTTCTACAAGCTTGTATGTCTAGCTGCGTCAAGAGCCGGACATTCGCATAGTATGTGATGAGGAGTTTCCTCCTCTTCTCCACACATCCTGCAATCAGGATTGTCCTTCACTCCAATAGTGGTAAGATGTCTCATAAGTGAACAGTGAAATAGTCCTACTGCCCATCTCAGCTGGTTCTTAACCAGTCGTATTAACTCTTCAGCTCTCTTGCTGGACGGTCCACTAATGAACATCCGCGATTGCCTCAGTCCAGGAGTCCCCATCCAGTAAGATGTATGTTTTTGTCTTAATAGGTCCTTTATCACCTCTTTGGCTATCTGATATGCCAAACGACACGTAGGTTCCGGCCCTATCAGCGGGACTTTGGCTTCCTTCTTCGCTAAAAGGTCTGCTTTTTCGTTCCCTTCACTTCCTTGATGGCCTTTCACCCATCGTAGAATAACCTTGTTATGTACTGCTAGCCGAGCCACACACAGTCTTTAACTGTTCTGGACGAATATCATTCGAATATCAATCGAGTTTATATTTTACCTGGCAAAATTTCTCGATTGTAGACTCAAGGTGCCCAGCTTTGCTCATGACATTATTGAAAAATTACTCGACTGACATCTCGCAATTTTTATGTGATGTCACTCATAAAAGCAACCCCTTGTTACAATCAAGAAATTTTGCCGACAAAATCTAAACTCTTGTGATATTACATTATGAAAATTGCGCAAGTTACAAGATGGATTAAAAATATTGAAAGAACTATTTAAAATGAAATTTCTATGATATTGCTTAACTCTGAATGAATCCAAGGCAAAGGGGTTTATTTGGAGCATTTTCCAAAAAGTAATTGATATCCCAAAAACTGTTTAATTAAAAGCTGCAATACTGTTTTATGTAGATTCAAAAAGAGGTAATCTACCAAAATGTACTCAAAAATACGGGCGTTATTTGAATAGTTGAACAGGAAGTGTTTTTCTTGTAATTTACTTTACAAAGCTTTCGTTTTAAGGATTATATTAACATAAATGGTTTAAAAATTTGGCAAGAAGAAGTTATGCGTATCATAAATTTTAATGTTGAGCAAGAATGTAATGGATTTCTACGTAACAAGGTTCATTCCTGGGAAAGTGCTTATCAAAGTTGCTATGTACCAATACCATATTATCCTCCCATTGATAATATTAGTGAAAATTTCATAGGACGTTTGGCTCAAGAAATTATCAGACTTACTGATCCCCGGTAAGTAGCAAAGTAAAGTCGGTACATAAAAATGTCTAACATAGTAAATAAACAAATGAGTGTCGCAAAAACAGAAAATTACAACACGCTTATTTTAGGAGTGCCATCTATATTCACCAAACCTCCACTTGGTATGATGCAAGAACCAATAAGTCTATATTAAACAAGCAGACAATTTCTCAGATTGGTCAAGCAATTGAAATTACTGGCCTTGTTGGACTGGAACGTTTATTTTCCTTCATGATCATTACGAATTTAAAGAAAATAGCTGGTAAAGTACTAGAAGAGCGAAGATGCAAAGATAATCATGCTTAATTATGATTGCAGTATTCCTTGAAAACAGAGAGTCAAAGACTAATATCAAGTACAATGTGATTTTGAATGTTATCGCAGAAATGAAAACATACTCATCGCAAACAAATGTAAAATTTTATCAAAACATCATAAACCGAACAACTAAAATATGGGCCGAATTTCTTGACTGTATATTAGTGGTTGGACAGCTGCAATTATTACGAAATATCATAGCTTTTAATTTAAATTTATCTGCCAAGTTTAATGCAAAAAATTTGGAATCTTCACTTAGCTCATTGAACAAGTACGCTAAGACAAATTCATCTTCATTTTAAAATTCTATATTTGTAAATATCACATAGTGGAAGAATTCGTGTCCTTTTGTATTTTGTTTATGTGCCGCACATATGTACATGCAATTTAACCCTTTCGCTATGTAAGCCATACGTGTATGGTTAGAATTTTTCTAAGTTGTTAACACAATCACTTTTTGGTAGTCTATGTACTATCAGCAGCGTAAGTGGTGTTTCACTTTACGCTTTAATTCCGCTTGAATTACGTTCTGAGGTAAAAAGCCTTAGCAACTGTCCGCCAATTAAAGTTTTGAAGGCGTCTAAACGACTTTATTTAAATGACAACAAATGTGTTAGCCTTGCACTAGTAAACAAAAGCAGCAAAAAATAGATAAATAATCATGTTCGTTTAACACATCATCATAAGGTTCTCAGTCTGAAGACTGGTTGGATGCGTACCTCCACTCTTTTCTATCCTGAGCTAACCTACGCATTTCCCTAAAAGTAGAACATCCTACATCCCTAACTATTTGAGAGCAGTAGTCTAATCTAGGCCTATCCCTACCTCTTTTTATTCCTATCTCTGCCTCTAGTATGTCGCGAACTATTCCTTCATGTCTTAGAAGGTGTCCTACCATCCTATCTCTCCTACTCTTTATTGTCTTCCATACCTTTCGTTTTTCCCCAACTCTTTCTAATACTTCCCTATTGCTAACCTTATCTATCCACGGTATCTTCATCATGCGCCTGTAGCACCACATTTCAAACGCTTCTACTCTTTTTCGATCCGCTTCCCCTATTGTCCATGTTTCGCACCCGTATAATGCCGTACTCCATACATACGACTTTAAGAGTCTCTTCCTAGTCTCAATATTAACCGTTCTCGAACATAACAGTTGTTTCTTTCTGTTAAACGCAACTCGGCCCTGCGCTATTCTTTGTTTTATATCTTTAGTGCTTTTACCATCTTGAGTTATTTTACTTCCTAAATAGCAGAAATCCGTGACCTCCTCTATCTTCTCATTTCCTATTTGTATGTCAACTTTAGTTCTATTTTCACATCCCCTACATACCAAAATTTTAGTTTTCTTTTTATTGACTTTCATGCCATAGCTCTGTGTCAAAACTGCTTCCATTTCATTCAAAGCCGCTCCTAATTCTTCTTTGCTAGATGCTATATCATCCCCAAATCTGAGCATGTTAATAGTTTGACCCTGTACGTTAATCCCTGAGGCTGTTCTGTCCTTAACAATATTAATAGCATCTTCGATATATAAGTTGAAAACTAGAGGTGACAATGCACATCCCTGTCTCACTCCCTTCCGGATATCTACTTCCCTTCGTTCCTGCTCACATTCTATAACTGCCTTTTGCTCTTCGTAGAGATTATGTATTATTCTTCTGTCCCTATATTTCATCCCTACCTTTCTCAGCACTTCGAACATCTTCCCCCATTTTACGTTGTCGACGGCCTTTTCTAAATCTCATCATAAGGTTCTCAGTCCGAAGACTGGTTGGACGCGTACCTCCATTCTTTTCTATCCTGAGCTAACCTACGCATTTCCCTAAAAGTAGAACATCCTACATCCCTAACTATTTGAGAGCAGTAGTCTAATCTAGGCCTACCCCTACCTCTTTTTATTCCTATCTCTGACTCTAGTATGTCACGAACTATTCCTTCGTGTCTTAGAAGGTGTCCTACCATCCTATCTCTCCTACTCTTTATTGTTTTCCATACCTTTCGCTTTTCCCCAACTCTTTCTAATACTTCCCTATTGCTAACCTGATCTATCCACGGTATCTTCATCATGCGTCTGTAGCACCACATTTCAAACGCTTCTACTCTTTTTCTATCCGCTTCTCCTATTGTCCAAGTTTCGCACCCGTATAATGCCGTACTCCATACATACGACGTTAAGAGTCTCTTCCTAGTCTCTATATTAACCGTTCTCGAGCATAACAGTTGTTTCTTTTTGTTAAACGCAACTCGGCCCTGCGCCATTCTTTGTTTTATATCTTTAGTGCTCCTACCGTCTTGAGTTATTTTACTTCCTAAGTAGCAGAAATCCGCGACCTCCTCTATCTTCTCATTTCCAATTTGTATTTCCATTTTAGTTCTATTTTCACATCTAAATCTACAAATCCTATATAGACGCTCTTTCTCTTTTCTATCGTTTTTTCTAGGATGGCCTCGCGCATTCCTCTATTTCGTCTAAATCCGAACTGATCTTCTCCTAATATTTCTTCCGCGTTTTTCTCCATCCTTCTTTGCACAATTCTAGTTAAAATTTTTGACGCATGGGAAGTTAAACTGATGGTTCTGAAATTTTCGCACCTATCCGCGCCTTTCCTTTTTGGCAAAGCTACCATGATGTTCCGTTTGTAATCCTCTGGAATCTCGCCTGTCAGGTATATACGACTAACTAATTTAAATAAACGATCTATTACCTCTTGACCTGCGCACTTTAAGATTTCTGCCTGCAAGCCATCTATACCTGGCGCTTTATTATTCCTTAAACTTTTTAGTGCTAGCTCAAACTCTTCTCTCATTATAGGATTCCCTAGGTTATCCCCCTCTACACTGCTTTCGCTTTCTAATATATCTTGCACTTCCTGTCCCGCATATAAGTTTCCTAAATATTCTTTCCACCTATCTGCCTTCTCCCCGCTTTCGATTAGAATATCTCCTGCCTCATTCCTAATGCTTTTGGTACTAGATCCAGTTTCTCTAAAATTTCTCCTAATTATTTTATATGCTTCATCAGTCTTTCCTACTTCGAACTTATTTTCCACTTCTTTGCACTTATTATCGATCCATTGCTCTTTCGCTTTCCTACATTTCCGAATAATTTCCCACTTGATCGCCTTATATCTTTGTTTCCCTATTTCATCTAATCGTGCGTATCATCATCTTTTAGTCTCTCTGGGTCAAGATACCTTCTTCCGCTTCGTTTTTTCAAAATCTTAAATTTAAGATTGGCCTTCATAACGACTATATTGTGATCACTATCTATATCTGCTCCTGGATAACTTCTACAATCCCTAACTTGATTTCTAAATCTTTGCCTAACAAGAATGTAATCTATTTGATATCTCCCTAGGTCTCCTGGCATCTTCCACGTGTAGCGTCTCCTAACATGATGGTGAAATAAAGTGTTCGCGACCGTTAAGTTATGTTTATCCCAGAACTCTATCAGTCTAACTCCCCTATCGTTCCTATTGCCTAATCCAAAGGGACCAACTATTCCGCCCTCTCGCCCTGTGCCTACCACTGCATTGAAATCTCCTATAATTATTAAATTTTCGTGTCCTCTCACAAAATCTAGCACATGTTCAATATCACTGCCTCTACGACCTCATCACTGTAGTTAGAAGTGGGCATATATACCTGTATTATTACTGTTTTTACAGGTTTCGAATCTAACCTAACCATAACTACCCTGTCACTTTGCTGTAAGAAATTTTCTACACTCTGCCCTACTTTTTTCCGCATAACAATTCCTACTCCCGAATTTCCTCCTACAGATCCTGTGTGTATTACTCTAAAATCTCCGCTCCAGAAGTCTCCGGCTTCTGGCCATCTCACTTCACTAATACCTACTGCGTCTAATGCTAACCTATCCATCTCAATTTTCAAATTCTCTAACTTTCCTACTTGTTTCATGTCGTTTAACACAGTTGGCGAATTTTTGACTTTTAGGAAGAACTTCAAATAAATTGGACCGTTATTATTTATTACTTTTCTCTGACCATTAACTTTGCTTAATGTTTATAGTTTTAAATGTTATTACAATAATTTCTTATTTTTTATATGAAATAATAAATTCTTAATACTTACTTATACTCGTACGAAAAAATGCCAAGTCGAATATACAGTAGTGTCTGCTTATAACGAACCTTGAAATTGCACAAAATATGGTTCGTTATAAGCGGAGTTCATTATAAAAGGAAATCCAAACATTGCTATTAATTATGGGCGTGTTTTAAGCATTTTCATAAATGGTTCATTTTAACCGGTAGAGTGTTATAAACGGGTTCGTTATATGCGGACACTACTGTAATTAACCTCATTTTAAAATTTGTATTGATTTAAAGATTAGTTCTCATTATTATTTATAACTGAAAATTCCCATTTCATTGAAATTCAACTCGTTAATTACACACTCGACCTTACACTTCTTCACCGAACCCTTTCCATTTTGATATCTTACACATCATCTTATTTTCAGACCCCTTATTCCATCACAGACATATTTCGTATCCTGGTTAGTGCAGACTTAATTTTATTCCCTGTGATCTAATTTACAAACCTCCATCACACTTCTCACTCCCAGATATAACTTCTTCTCCCCCCCCCCCCCCCTCCCACATATTTTTCAAACTTGTTTACTGCACCGCAGCAATTTATCAGATCTCCCACCCTCGACACACTTTGTAACTCTGATATAATTTAATCATAAAAGCATGACCAGATTTAACAATGAGCAATAGGACACTGATCAAAATTGCATGAAATTTTGTTATAAAGTCAAAGAATATGTGCCTTTTTACAGTTCCCCAAGCGCATTAAGATTGCGAAAAATCGAACAATAATTTTTATATGACACTTGAAAATTGAATATCCAGGTGGATTTGAATGATTGTCTTACACAGTAAATTAATAAATGTCTGCCATAGCATAAGGTGTGGTGTGATTTTCGGCCGAATTTTTCAGTTCCGTGGCATTAAATGTTTGTCAAGATGCTTGTTTACATACTTTCCTTATTTTTAAATTCGAGATTCTAAGATATTAGCAAACGATTTTTCAAAACCGCATTTCAATCCTTTAGTATACATCCTATCAGAATTTACTAGGATAACGCAAATCTGCAAAATTTTCTCCATCGGAAAGTGACATCTGTCAGTTTGACAAGACCTGCCATTAAATTACAAAATGGGCACACGATCCCTATCATCATAAGGTTCTCAGTCGGAAAACTGGTTGGACGTGCACCTCCATGCTTTCCTATCCTGAGCTAACCTACGCATTTTCCTAAAAGTAGAACATCCTACATCCCTAACTATATATTTGAGAGCAGGAGTCTAATCTGGGTCTACCCCTACCTCTTTTTTTCCTATCTCCGATTCTAGTATGTTACGGACTGTTCCTTCATGTCTCAGAAGGTGTCCTACCATCCTGCCCCTCCTATTTTTTATTGTCTTGCATACCTTTCGTTTTTCCTCAACTCAAAATTTAAACTAAATTTGAGATGGACATATTGCAGCTTATTAAAAATAAAGTAGGTAATTAATCAATTTTGGTTATTTTTTATTAAACATTTCCGAAATGTTCATTTGCTTTCGTCCAGTTAACGTTGGTTAATGTTATTTATTTGCTTTCAGTCATGGCCTCTAAATGATGAAAATAAAAAAAAGGATTGTATGAATCAAAACCGAAAAAACCGATATAATAGTCAATTTCGGTTTCTGTTTTACTATCTGGGAAACGGTTTGGGGTTGCGTTTCGGTTATTCATACATTCGTAGGGTTTCAGTTGTCATTTTCTTTTTTTAACAACAAAATGAAACGGTTTTGGTTTGGGTTTCGGCTAATTTCAGTATTGGTTTCAGTCCTTGCTTATATGGTGCTAATTCGGGGTGGAGCTAATGACATAGATGACATTGTAACATATCCAAGAGCAACCCGCGCCTAAATTCATATATTAAGTGGGTAGTGCGCGTGCGTGAGAAGGCAGAAGTGTGGGATGAAAGCGCAGGGTAGGAGGAGTTGGCGGTTAGAACTTGAAAGAGGAGGTTGAGGGTTAAAGGAGAGCTGGACTGGAGCAAGCGTGGGGAATGGAAGTAGCGTCCATCCGCGAAACGCGATTGCGGTTTTCCATAAAAGTTTGTTGAAGGTGGTGACGACCACTGAACAAGTTTTTTTTTCTAATTATCGTCTGCGATATTGTGCTTGTGCGTTCTTGGTTCAAGCCGGCTACTCACTACACGGTACTTGGCGAGTACTTTCACTTATTAAAGTACTTGTACTTGGCGAATAGTATGTGTGTATACCATACACACTACGCGGAAAAGCGGTGAATGCTCATCTTTTGCGGGAAGTGCAAGTACTTGTCAAAAAGCTTCTCATCATGGCGGACGATACTGAAACGGAAGCAGCAATTTCAAAAGTTGTAAAACTCAAACAGTTCCTAAATATGTTGCCATTAAGGAATCTTTCTTCTTTTCTAATTCGGGGATGGAAACTTCCATTTCCTCCACCATTTTTGATTGAATGCGCTTCCACGCATCATAAACCTCGTCCCTATTTTTATGCAATTTGTGCGAGGGGTCCCAGATAATCGTTCCCCCCTGATAAGTATCTGAAAATAAAAGTGTCGTTCTATTCAACCACTCCATTTCAACTAAATTTCTCAGCCCGAATCGTAAGTAAGTAACGGCGTAGTGTGTATCTGCCGCCAAGTACTTGCCGAGTACAATACTCGGGCCCTTTGACTTTGGACAGTTTTCCGACTTCAATTGGGAAGTACAAGTAGCATGCCGAGTCTAGCCGAGTCGTACTCGCATATCGTACACACTACTTGCTAATTCCCAAGTACTTGCCAAGTACTTGCAAAGTAACGCGTAGTGAGTAGCCGGCTTTACAGTTTGCGGAGTAAAACCGATGTGAACGGTGTTGCAACAATTAATATTAGATACTTCGAGAGATACTTACATTTCGTTATAATTGTCGGTGTGAACCGCCGGAGAAGCCAACAAGCAAGTTGGATTTGTGGGCCCGAAGAGTAGTGGCGCGGCGTAAGAAAGTTTATTTTTGTTAATTTGATATTTTGTTTCTGTTTGTATTCGGGTGGCCACGCCGTAGGTTTTCATATTAAAATTACATATTTTAAGTTCATGATTTATTTTATTAATCTTCATGTGCAAGTCACCTTTAAAATGTCTCATGCTCTGTATTAAGGTAGGCTTGTCACAACATATACAGGGTGAGTCGTAAGTGTATAGATGGTCGCCACCTTAGGAGGTTACAACCCCTGGGTTGTCGCCTCATCTGCAAATATCCACATTCATCCTCTAAAGCTCCATTTGCTTACTTGTTACATAAATAACTTAATTTTTAATTTGTTGCTTACCGAATTCTTCCGTTTTGTAATATTTACTCTATGTACCTACCTTTATCTTGATTGTCAACCATATTCCAGGTCTTTATTAGCAGATTTTCTGAATGGGGAAGGAGAACCACCAGATGAGGAAATGATGTACAGATTATCACATTATTTTGATTTTACAGGAATGAACAATCCTTTTAACAAAATATATCTTACCACAAACTTTAATGAAAAATATGCTACTATAATGTTCGTATTTGTTATAGCACATCTGTCAAAGCTCTTTATATTACGAAATTCAAGTAAGAACAATCAATATAGGTATTTTAATTTCTCTAGAAACATTACATGTATGTACATATTTTAGACAATGCTAAAAAAACGCAGGAACAAATAGATGGATCAACATTTGCAGTTGCAGTACACACAGTCTTTAAACAATTCCATAAAAACTTAAATGGATCATTCATAAAATATTTGGTACAGTATTCCATGGATTTCGCTAAATACTCTTTTGGGTAAGCCACTTTTTTTGTATCTATAACACTGTTTTCTATTATACATTCAATTTACAGTGTGAAAAATATGGTAGAACTACCAACAGAAACATTTGCTGCTGTAAAGTTTTTGGACATGTATACTACATATTCGAAAAACTCGCATGAATATTTTCATAATTTTATGCCAGAGGAAATATTTCACTTGTATCAAACATTGTCAGCTAGTTAATGGGTTATTTTCAAGTAACTTTTGAGGATATTTTTGAATCATTTTCATGATATGACTAGCAAATTATCAGACGTTCTACTCGTATTACTAAGTCACCACGACCAAATACATATATTAGACATTATGTATTCTGTAGCCAACATTATACAAGTGCTTTTTATGTTCAATCTTAGACAAAAAATTCAAAAAAAAAACACTTTTGGAATAGCTCACGTACTAAATTGACATTTAAACATCTGTGTAAGTGTTTAAATTATTTACTTAAATTTCAGCTAGAAATTGTTACGCCTATACTGTTACGGCAGCTTGACTCATAGTGTTGGCCATATTACCCTCAGAAAAAAGGATGTTTCAAAACAATATACAAATTTTTTTAGAGGCGTTAGAGTAGGCAAAAACGAACATTTTTTGTCAATAAAATCATGTCTGTTAAGGTTCCAGGAGGCAAGAAACATTCTAAATTATAGCCCTGATATCTAGGCAGCCATTGTCCCAAATTGCATTCAAATAATCAAGAGGTTAGATAGATAATGGATTTATTGTTTTCCATTTGGGATTACAATTCAAAATAACAAATAAACATATAAATAAATGGAACAAACAAAAATAAATAAATTCCTCCTCACAATTAATTTCGACCTATCTAATTCCCATTTATGTATAATCACCCCTCCCTCTCCTTCCTTCCCTTCTGTATCAATTCCATCCACTTCTCCCCTCTTCCGCTTTCCTCCAGTATCATCTCCACTCTCACCTGTTCCCATGTCTCCTTCTCCGCCCCACATACCCCACACATTCTTCTGTCTTCGCTTTCCCAATACCTTTCACCTCTCATCTCATTTCCCAGTCTTATCTTCTCTTCCCTTCCCCTACTTCGTAGATATCTCGGCAGTCCCGCAGTCCTTATTTCTTTATATTTGTTGTTGTATCTTGATTGTCTTATCTTCTCTTCTTTATCCTGCACTTGTATTTGTCTGTCTCTCTCCTCTACCTCTCTCACCATGTTCCATCCTGCTGTTCTCAAGTTCTCCACTTCTTTTGCTGCATAGCCTCGCTCCTGATAAAATTTCTCTCCCCTCTCCTCCCATTTCGATTCTTCTCTTCCACCCTTGCGTACCTCTTCCTAACACTGCCTGGCTAACTCGTTCCCGCCCCCACCTCTCAATTTTCCTCGTATTTCATGGCTCTCTTTCCTACCCTGGTTATTAGTTTGTCTCTGTTTGTTTCGTCTCTTACCATGTACCCTGGCGTTATCCAATCTAAGCTCAGTGTCCATCTTATGTACTTTTCCTGGATCCCCTCTATCTTCTCTCTCTTCCCACCCCCAAATTTCTGCTCCATACATGGCTACGCTGCTCACCAATGTGTCAAACAACTTTACTCTTCTTTTCCTACTACCTCTCTTACATGCTTCTCTAGGCCCCGATTCTTTTGTAAGGAGAATCCTAGATATTTAAACTCCCCCACCTCCTCCAATTCTTCCCCCTTCCAATCCCCCTCCTCTATGCGACTTCTTCACCCCCCCTTTCCTGAATCTCATAATTTTATTCTCAGTGTTCAATGCTAGTTCTTTCTTCTCTATATATCGTTCCATTCTTCTCAGCATCTCCTTTAGCTCTTTCTCTTCGTTTGCCAAGAGGACTATATCATCCGCATATGCTATTTTGAATTGTAATCCCAAATGGGAAACAATAAATCCATTACCTATCTATCTAATCAAGAGGTTCATGTTCTGCCATCCAATAACATTTTGTAATAATTTTATCAGTGCATGTGTCGCGTGTGTGAATGTGATTACTGTGAATCCTGCATACCATGAATAGGGAATGCCGCAGTTTACATTTCAAGAGTATGCTGATATTTTCCTTGCTTCTGGAGCAGCCCATTGTAACATGGATCATGCACGACGAATTTATGTGGAACGATATCCGAATCATAGAATTCCAAACTAGAGAACATCTTACGATTTGTATCGACGATCACGAAAAACTAACTTTTTTGCTCCAAACAAACACGACACTGGTCGTCAATGCTACGTGCGTACTGTTGGGGTAGAGGACCAATTTCTGGCAATGATTAGAGAAAATCCATCGACAAGTGTTCGTGCTGTCGCAGACAGGTTAGGCACATCTGCTGCCACCGTATGACGAATACTACATGATGACCACTTGTACCCTTTCAAATTGCAACAGGTGTAGTCACTTGACCCAGCAGATTTTCCATTACACCAAGAATTTGTCCGGTGGTTTATGTAACAGAATAAGGTCAACCCTATGTTTTCGAGCCGTGTACTTTTTACGGATGAAGCCTGTTTTACTCGTGAAGGAATTTTCAACAGTCGACACAGTCATAACCGGTCTCAGGCCAATCCTCATGCCATTAGAGTTCACCATTACCAACAGATGTTTTCAATTAATGTGTGGGCTGGGATCATTGGCAATTTCCTAATAGGACCTTAATTCTCCTGCCTCGGACCATTGGCCATATCTTCTTACAAGAAACTTTCCCCGAACTGGAGGAGGTGCCCTTAGCAACTCGGCTGCGAATGTGACTTCACCATGATGCACCACCACACTTTTCACACGCAGCTCGTGATTTCCTAGACGTAATGTATCCAGGGCGTTGGATTAGTCGGGATGGACCTGTGGGCTGGCCTCCACGCTCTCTGGATCTCAATCCCCTAAATTACTTTTTATGGGGGTATATGAAAACACTAGTCTAGGAGACATCCATAGAAAATGTTGAAGACCTTGCAGCAAGAATAGCAGTCGCGGCTGGAATAGTACGGGATAGCCCGAACATATTTGTTGGTTTATATTATATTTGTTGGTGTTCGAGAATTGCTACAGAGGCTCCTCAAACTTTTTAACCGTCAAAATGAAAGACATTTGCATTTTTTTTGTATTAACTCTTTTCTAAATTATTATTATTGCGTTCTCTGATTTGGAGTTCACCTCATAGGCAAAAATACAGATTAATATTA
Source organism: Xestobium rufovillosum (assembly GCA_963966045.1). Lineage (NCBI taxonomy): Eukaryota > Metazoa > Arthropoda > Insecta > Coleoptera > Ptinidae > Xestobium > Xestobium rufovillosum. The sequence continues at coordinate 15,672,931 of OZ014498.1, forward strand.
TAAAATTATTAAGTATTATAAAACGGCAGGAAAACAGTTTGTCTGAACTTGAACCTCTTGATTATTTGAATGCAATTTGGGACAATGATTATTTATTTGTAAATTCGTTTGGCTGTCTAGATATCAGGGCTACAATTAAGATTGTTTCTTATCTCCTGGAACCTTAACGAACCGGAAGCGGGCATGAGTTTATTAATAAAAAATGCTCGTTTTTGCATACTCTATCATCTAAATAAATCTGTATATTGTTTTGAAACACCCTGTATATGGTATATACAGTGTTTCCCCGGATGGACCTAACTATACGTGAAAACTTTTATTCCACATTTTTGGAGAAAAGGTAATTCTTAAAAAGTTTTGCTTTTTCTGAGAAGTATTAGCGATTGTCAGAATTTAGAAATAACACACAGAGTGGTTAAGAAATAAGGAAACGTGAAATTGAGCCAAGAGCTCTTTAAGAGGAAATCAAAAATGCTACGGGAAAAAAAAGATGTTTTTAATGTCAATGAAAGTTGAGATGTGAAATTTAAACGTTGTATAAAGTTGATATTTTCTGCTGGAAAGTTCTATATGCAAAGCAATACGATGTTTCACTTATACCATAACATTTTAATAAATGAATTCGTTTCTCTAGATTTAAAATTTCTGATAAATACTTTGACATTTTGTTAATCACCAAGTACGGAATGGGTGTCAGTGCGGGATTAAAGAATTTGCCACTTTACGCACACTAAAATTGCCGCCCCCTAAACGAAAAGACTAAAATTGAAACTTCCCCCGTGATTTTTGGATACAAGAAATAACGTTTTTATTTTGTTTTGTCTATTAAAAAACATCAGCATGTCAGGAAGAGATGTACGTGCGCACCTATCCTTTGGTTTGAAGACAATTTGCTGCCTTGTTTATTTTGATGTTTCAAGTGAAAAGTGACATCAATATTTTTTTATTTGTCGACCATAAGCATTTTCTCGGAGCTGGAAAATAATAGCTGAGAAAAAAATTTAGCCACCCTGTCATTTTATATTTGATTCAAGTTAATGTCTCAAATTTTGCCACCTCTGGAAATCTGCCGCTGTACGCACGTGCTTATTTTGCGTATAGGGTATTACGGCACTGATTGAGATACAACATTCAAATTTCGTCTCTAAACTTTCATTTACATTAGGAACACCTTTTTCCTGTAACATTTTTAATCTTCTCACATATAACTGGTAGGTATTTTTCTCTTAGCACAATTTCAAGTTTCCTTATTTTTTATTTTGAAATTCTGACTATGGCTAAGAACTTTTCAGAATAAGCAAAACTTTTTATGGAGTGCGACTTCTTCTCTTAAAATGCGAATTAATAAAGTTATAGTTAGGTTCATTCAGAGACACGCTGTACTTCAATTTGCTGAGGCTGAATTAAGCACCTTCAATGTGCTTACTTATTCATTGTCATCAGGACTATTTATTGTTCTTATCAGTTCTTATTACCTATTCATTCATTGTTTTGTCTGTTAAAGTTTGTGGTTTTTTGAACTGTTTGCTTAATTTTTATGTGAAATATTGTCTATTGTATGTTCTATTTTCATATAATTACACATAATATGCACTTCAATCTTTATAGTTTTATTTCTGTAGCGGCAGCACCTTTGGACATCAGGATTTAACTACTTTTATTGAGAACCTCAATTGGTAACTGAAAAGAAATTTTAACTATACATATTTAAAATCATAGGCAGCGATGCATCTCAGAAATGATACCAAGAACATTTAACATATTAGCTTCCTAGCCGAGCTAGGTAACTATTGTGATAGTCGTTTTTTGACCATGGTGTTTTTTCATCAAATGTGGACGTTTCAGGTCATTCTAAGACTTTTTGGCAAGGTGGCACATTTCCGTCCGTATGAATGTATGTGTGCGTGCGTGCGTGTGTATGTCTGTTGGCACTTTTGCGGGAAAACGGCTCGACAGATTTTGCTGAAATTTTGCATACGTATATCAGAGATGGTCCATAAGAAACTGACAGGGCGGTTTTTTTTAAAGCACTTTTGAGCCGAGATATGGCATCATCAAACATTTTTACCAATGAGACCGTATATATTTTTGTATTGCATCGGATAGAGGGTATTTTTCTCTACACGATGTGCGAAAATCGTAATAGGTTGTATAAGGAAAAAATCGAGAAAAAAATTACGAAAAGAAGTCGCGCGCCAAACGCGCCGTCTAGTTCAGTTGTGGCTGTGGCTAGGAAGCTGTTCTGTCAATGCATTGACAACCAGTTTTTTTAAATTACAACAAACTGTTGCCTGCTTCCTCGCCAAGCCCGCTTGATTTACAGAAAAACAAATCTGCTTGAAATGATTATTTTCTGTTTATTTGTTAGAATCAATAATAAATACATAAACAACAATAAGTAAGCAAATGTCTCAACATAAACAAACTTTAAAACTTAATTTGTAATCTGAGTAAGTAAAGCAGTTCCTTTTAATACCCAGAAACTCTGAGATTCGTTGGATGGTAGAAGAACAGCAATAACAAAGTTTGTACTGTGACCAGTTGTCGATAATGTCCCTGCTCTCACTGATGTTTTATAAAGCGGTGTCACACATCGTGGATCTTTCTCGTGCATATTTGTTTTTGGAACCAACAACATAGCTGGCAATGAAGGATTTATTTCTCCTAGGAAACCGTAAAGAATTTAACACGAAAATGCAAACTCCTACCAATAAAATAAAAAATATACTGACCTGGCAATGCATCAACCAATTTCATTGAACTTAAATCCCAACGAGCAGCATCGACAAAAATTCCATGCACTATTACTCCATCTTGAGGAGCTTCCAAACCACCATATATGCTCGGAACCTAAAATTTTTTTACTTAATTTATTAATATAAAAATGAACACTTTACCTCTCTTCCAGCTTCATCGTGAGCACTCTTAACATCTTCTTGATCAATGATTACAGGCTGTACTTTGAAATCAAACTGTAATTGATCTATAGGCAGATTGTATTTTCGAGCATGTGTCTGAAGAGTGCCCGTTAGAAACCCTTGTGGAAAATAGAAACCAGATATCCAAAACGAATTTGGTTTACCTGATTTAATCCATATCTGAAAATTACTTTTGTAATTAAAATAATGATGTATAATGTAACTGACATACACATATAAAATCCAGTCGAAGTACTAAATCATTGACCCAACTACCTAGACTTTTTAATGAAGGGTAAGAACGTTTGGACCACATTTGAGGAACTTGGTTATTAATAAATGCTTTGAAAACTTCTTCTAAAGCCTCAGACATTACTACCAGTCCTTTTATTGCTTTTTTCAAATTGTCCATTGAAGAATGAATCAGCTTCAGTAATTTCATATAGCGATCGATTTCTTGTAGTAGTACTGTTGTCAACGACTTGTAGCGGCCTTTGTCGTCCCTCTAAACGTTAATACAATCATTATTTTCAAAGAGATAAAAAGCAATGACCTTTCAATACTTCATATTTGAGATGTACTCGTAGGAATACGGTGGTTTAAACAATATTTATAGCATTTTGTAGACTAGAAAATTGATAGGTAAAACAACATATTGAAGCAGCATGCTACCTAATTAAACGTCACTTGAATTTTTTTTTGTACTTATTTTTTCATATAATGACAATTCAGAAACTTGCAAAATTGAGGTACCCAGTAAATGTCAAATTTGCCTGAGAAAACATGCACGATTTCCTTTAACATGCTAGAAATATTTTCATGTCGCATGCATGTGCTCAACGATGTCACAATGTTACTTGGTATATTATAGAAATAGGACATTTTTGGGTAAAATAAACCCCGTGACAAGTACAGTACTGACTCGATAATCCGGATCAATAAAAACATGGGCGATCCGGATTATTGAAAAATCCGGATTATTAAATCAATCTATATTTGTTAATAAAAGAACTGAACAAGAGGGATTTTTAATGATTTCATTGTAAAAACATCCAAAACAGGTAGAATGAACATAAAAACACTTTTGCATAATTACTTCTGCTACACTAATAAATAAAGTCTGTAATTTTAGTTTGGCTGACCTTCTGCTGACTCAAACAAAATGCTTGATGCCTGAGTATAACAATTCATGTAGGGGTGCGTTGTTCTTTTCAGCCCAATCTATACATTGTTGAATGCTTAAATCTGTCTAATCGGCTTTTGTGAATTCAGAGCATGGGGTAAAGAGCATTTATACAGTGTTGAAAAATAGAAAAGGTACACTTTCGTTTGCGCTGGTAGATGCGGCACGTACCGGCGGCCGACACGCGCGACGGGCACAGTCGCATTTGAAAGTGAATGCACCGGCCGACAGGTGAAACGCACAAACGAGAGCAGTTCTATTTAAATACTATTGGAGAAGTACAACGGGTGTGTCGGCTGCCGGTACACGCCGCGTCTACCGGCGCAAACGAAAGAGTACCTTTAGTCGTAAATTTTGAATTTCATCAAGCAAAGTATTTAATGTCAAAATGTTCTCGAACTCCAATGCGACAGCTCTTTATAGACGTATTTCCTTTGCAAAACAAAGAAGCCGCCTCTGCATCCATAAGCTGCAAGGAAGTGTGCGGATTGCCGGCATTTTTATTTTCACCCTTTGATACCCTCGCCGCCACTCCCAGTTGACCAAAATCAACTTGTACCAGTGGAGCAGCCAGCATTAAATCGGAAAAAGAATTTAAAATGTATTTTTGTACAATCAGGTCAAAAATGTACTGGATTCATACATTTGTACTAGCTGTGGCAACGCTGATTCGGGTTCGCCGCCGAACGCCTGATTTGGCAAGTATTTGAGGATTGGTTAGGAGGGGGTGACGCGCCTGCAAAGCGTTTAAAAGGTACGTTAGAGGCGCATTCGGATTACCGAAACTGAAATTATCCGGATTACAAAGTATGCAATGCAATCAAGGAACTATCCGGATTACCGAATAATCCGGACTATTAAGGATCCGGATTAATGAGTTTGTACTGTATATCTGTTTAGACAGTATGGTCTCTTATGTTGGTTTATTTGAAGCTGGAATCCTCAAAAGGAGCTCCCACATTATACTTGCGCATTCTGCCATGGCTCCTCGTCTCGGGTCACTTGCTCGACGCACAGTGATCACATCTCCGGTACCAGTTCATTATGTCTGTTCTGTAGCCCAGCCAATAGTAACTCTCTGACCTTCATCGTTGTTTTATTGACACCTAAGTGTCCCCCACTCACTCCATTGTGAGCCTCTGCTAGGACTTCAGGAACCTTGTCCTTCGGCACCTCGACCTGGGGCTTTCTCTCTCTTCCGTTGATGCTCTCCCACATTCTCTTCAGAAGACCGTCTTCGATCACAAGAGAATCCCATTGTGCCCAGTATGACTTCAGGGCCACACTCTTGTCAGAAACTTCTATCCACTCCGGTCTTCTACTAGCTTCCTTCCATCTTAGCAGAGGTTCCAAGGTCTTATCCTTCTGCTGGGCATCTCTCCAGGATTGTAAATGTTCTTCTTCGGCTTGGATTCGGGTTTGATGGCATCTGATGGGGTGTACATGCTCTTTCAACTCTTGCCACATGCAGTACTTGCAATCTTCCGGGCAAGGTATTCTCGAAAGTGCATCAGCATTGCTATGTTTTCTCCCAATCCGATGTTGAATGATGAAGTTGTACTGCTATAGCCTCTCAATCCAACGGGCTAACTGACCTTCTGGGTTCTTAAACTGCAGCAACCACTTCAAAGAAGCATGGTCAGTTCCGATGAGAAAGTCCTGCGTCTGTCTTCTCCGGATCTGTTGCAACTCCTTTGGTGGAAATTATGTGCTGCAAAAATTTAACTTGTTTCTTAAATAGCTGGCACTTCTGCGGACTTAATTTCAGGTTAGAGCCTCAATTTCTCGAAGACATTGCACAAGTTCTTCAAGTGCTGATCGAAAGTCTTCCCCATCACGATGATATCGTCGAGGTATACCAGGCAAGTCTTGCAATGTGGGCCTCGCAGTACCGTCTCCCTCAGTCTTTCAAAGGTAGTGAGTGCGTTGCAGAGCCCAAACGGCATTATTGTGAATTGCCATAAACCAGTTCTGGCAGAGAACGCTGTTTCTCCTTAGCTTTGAGATGTAGCTCAACTTGCCAATAACCACTCTTCAAGTCGAGGGTGGAAAACATCTGTCTAGGGTATCGTCAATCCGGTGTAAAGGGTAACCATCCTTCTTGGTCACATTCAACCACCTGTAGTCTTCACAAAAACGAGTGGAGTCATCTTTCTTGCTCACCAGCGCTACAGGGGAAGTCCACGGGCTCTACGAAGGTTCAATTACCCCTTGTCTATTCATGTCTTTAATCAGGTTGTCCATTTCAGTTTTTGCTAAGGGTACTCTTCTAGGAGCTTGCTTAATAGGAGTATGATCACCGGTGTTGATGGTGTGTTCAATTACTCCCGTCTGTCCTAGGTCACCATCTTGCAATAAGAAGACATCTTGGTATTTCATCAGGAATTGAGTCAGCTTCTCACCCTGTATATGGTGCAGTTGTTGGTAAACTGGTCGTGGACATCTTCTGATCTCACTTCTTCTTCATCATGGCATCCTAGATACTGGCTCACACCTACTATCGTACCCTTGCAAATTCTCTGGTCAAATTCGGTAATGTTCATTATCTTTACGAATACTGGACGTTGACCAGGTCTTACCAACGTCTTCCCAATCAGTAATCCCTTCTTCACCTTTTCGTACATTGGCTCCACAATTCCCACCAAGCAACTTGGAGCACCTTCAACACAGATCCGTACGATGTTCTCGGATCTGGCAGGCAACACGACATCTTCTTCGACATTCATTTGCTATACACAGTTCTTCCGCCCAGAAGAACTCATCACTAGTTCTTCTCTAATTCGAGGTATACCGGCGCCAACATCAAGCACAATCCCGTGCTTCTTCATACAATCCAGGCCAAGTATCACTTCATCTACAACATCAGCTAAAAGAACTCTGCAGAATGACGACATCTTTCATCCCTATGTCGATTTCTGCCTCTCCATATATAGGTGCTGTCTCGCCGGTAGCAGTAACCAATCGAATATTCTTATTGGTCAGCCTAATTCTCCACTCAGCCACAACATCTTTTCTGACTGGCTCCTGTATCGATGGTGATTTCAGTCTTCCTGCCATCAATGACTCCTTCCATCATCAAACTATCTCAAACTCGAGCCAGTCTTGATACATTAACTTCTTCTCTGGGGCTTGGTTGGATGGGGCCGCCTTCACGTGCCGGTACTGGCAAGGAGTACGTCGGCATCTACTAAGGCCCGGTTTTTCAAATGAAAGTTAACTTGTAGGTTAGCAAACCGTAACTTCAAAGTTAACCTTAGGTTGTGTTTTTCATGTTAATTATAATTTCTGGTTAGGAAACCGGGATTACTGTCAAAAATGTGGTGAAAACCATGGAAACAGCTTAATTTTTAACCTTATGTATGAAAGTCAAAGTAGGCCAATTCAGGGCGAATATTAATTTTTGAAGTTTGTTGTTTGTTTAGATTTAAATACAGAAAATGTGTTCTAGGAAGTAGAAGCCGTATTTGATGTTATAAGGTCTGTGCCATAGTGTTTTCGGTCCTTTTATTACCCTCTCATCATTACTTTGTACGTTAATTTCCAAGTTGTTCATATTTTTTATTTGCTGGATCAAATAATGGTGTTGTCAGTGTCATTTATTCAGGTAATGATGTGCAAGTTACTGGTTAACCCATACCCCAAGTGTAGGTTAAAGTTAACTAACAGTTAGGAGGTAACCCCGATTTGAAAAACATCTAATTGAAAATAACTGAAGGTTTAGTCTGTCAGTTAACTCGAACTTGAAAAACCGGGCCTAAGAAGATGACCTTTTTCTCCACAGCTCCAACATCGCAGGAAATTCTCCCTTCTATATCACCTCCTACCAGCCTCCTCATTGTTGGTTGTTCTCCATTCGTTTGCGTAATTTCAACCTGACTTTCTATTACTCTCTCCAGTAGGTCTTTCGTCATCTAGTTCTTTGGTATGCAGCTGCCGCACCTTGGAGCATCCTTTTGATGTTTGCTTCACTGCCTCATACTCCAAAACGTAGGCCAAAGCATCTGTGTAAGCTTAATGTCTGGCTAGCTTCAGTGCCATCTTCATTTCACTGTCACGAAGCCTCTCGTTGAAGTTTTCCACAGCCAGGCTCTCCAAGAACTCCTCCAGCACTGATGGGTATGCCAACCGGGCGATGTCAGCCTCAAACTCCTGCAGGGTCTCGTTGGAGCGCTGAGATCTGCCCTTAAGCTGAGCTTGGTGGACTTGCTGGAGGTGTTGATGGCTATACCTCATATCCAGATGCTTAACTCTCCTTATAATCACCCTGTTGTTCGGCTGTCACGGTATCCAAGATATTCAAGGCGTCTCCTTGGAGTACAACCACCACTAGCCCATTGGTTCGCCGTTGATGCTGCCTAGAACTGCTTGATGTAGGTATGCCGCGATGACTTCCCATCAAACGTAGGCGGCTTCACCTTAACCACAGGAGCACTTCTTTCTTCATCTAATCCGGTATCTTCTACCTTCAAGGTCTTCTTCTTCTCTAATTCTGATATTCTCTCATTTATCTTCGATATTTCTTCATCAATCACCTTTCTTACTTCTTGTGTTTCTTCTGTAATACGAGTCTCTAACTCTTACTTCAGTAATTCTTTCAGCTACCTGTTCTTGACTTCCCTCTAAAGTTAACTTCATATCCTCTTGGTTGTTCTTCATTTCTTCTAAATTATTCTTCATTTCTTCTTGATTGTTCATTGATTCTTCGGCCGCATTTGATAATTTTCTTATCAAATATTAGTATATGAAATGTTACGATACTTGTATCGTAAATAACTATTATGACTTCATTTGAATGTTATAATGACATATTTTAGTGCCCTTATGCTTTAAAGAAGCCAAATTGGCATTTTTGGTGCATGTATTTTGTGAAGTGAATTGCAGGGCAAACTAACAGTAAATACACTGCTCAACAAAATTAGGGGAACATTTTTTGAATGCCTATAACTTTTTCAGAAAATGATTGACAGATTTTTTCTCCTATATTTTTATCTAGATTGTTATTGATAATGAGCAGAAAGAATTACGGTGATTCCTTTACTCTTTTTCCTAGTAGACGCTCAAATGTAAAAGATGTTTCAAAACAAAGTGGTCTTCCAACAAAAAAGAAGCGTCCATTGCTAATCAAATTAGTTGATTGGTACAATAAATGCCCATTTTGCTTGTTTCGGTCTTTGTGAGTCCAAAATGACTGGTTTAAATGAGATTGGAGTCGCAAGGGCTGTTGCTTTGCTTGAAGATGGTCGATCTATGCGATATGTGGCAAACCAGCTCCAATCGAGTCCATCTGTAATCTGCAGAGCGTGGCATAGGTATCAAGAAACAGGTAGATATTCCAGGTTTCCAGGCGAAACGGTAGGAGAAAAACTACCCGTTGGGACAGATATATTGTTAATTGTTATCTTCACCGTCAAACTTCTACTGCTCGTGAGTTACAAAATCTACTCCGGAATGCCACCGGTGTGACAATTTCTGATCAGACGGTTAGAAGAAGACTCAAAGAAGCCAATCTGATTTCTCGCAGGTCTGTGCAAGCTCCTCGCTTGAGCAGGGATCACAAACGTATCCGTCTAAACTTTGCCCGCGAACATGTTCAATAGCAACTTCGACACTAGAGATGTGTGCTTTTTACGGACGAGTCGCGGTTTACTCTAACTCATTGTGATGGCCGGGTACGAGTGTACAGGCGTCCTGGAGGGCAATACACTGCCCAGTGTATACAAGAAGTGGACAGATTTGGAGCTGGATCCGTCATGATTTGGGGCGGCATCAGTATAGACGGTCGCACCGACTTGGTTGTTGTTCCCCAATGTCTTAACTCACAAATTTTTATTCATACAATGCTTCAAGAGCCTGTTGTACCATTTCCGAACAATTTTGGAGATGGATTCATCCTGCAAAAGGATAACTGTAGAATTCATATTTCAAGGCGTTTTCTTCAAGAACAACAAATTCAAGTGATGGAGTGGCCAGCGATGAGTCCAGACTTAAACGCTATCAAGCAAGTTTGGGATTCACTTGACAGACGCATTAGGAAACGTCCTGCTGCACCTCAGACTCTTCAGGAGTTAGCTGAGGTCCTTTTAGAGGAATGGAGAAATTTCCCCACAAGACATGTTAAGACATCTTATTCGAAGTATGCCTCGACGATGTCAGGCTGTAATTGATGCTAACGGAGGGCAAACGTGCTATTAAATCGCGGCAGTAACATAATTTCCATTACATTTTAAGTGAAACACAATTCGATTACGGTAGTCTTCTTAATTGTTTGGGGTAGCTTAAGAAAACTGTTAAAATAGAGCATATTTGTTATTTGTATCTTGTTAAGTAATGTTAAAAGAACAATATACCAAAGTTGATACTTGCATCTGTCTTTTATTTGAAAAATACTGCACGGCTAAAAAGGTGTTCCCCTAATTTTGTTGAGCAGTGTATAATCAAATGAAACTTAGTGTATAAAACGGTAATTACAAAATTTGTGTAATTTGATATATGAACTCAATCCCAGGAGACATATAAGGAAGACATTTAATAGTCACACTGCTGCTGTCTGGATGTTTGAGGAAAAACAATTCTCGCAGAGATGTTAAAATAGCAATATCAGGAAATCAGTATATCGGTTTCTGTGAATCATGCTGTATAATGTTTTATTTACATACCTTGAATAGGGGGAGATAAGCATCATCAGTATCGATCTTCGTAATAACAGCACTGATCACCATATCTGCCAGTTCGTATACAATATCATCACTGGACTTTCCTTCTGTTGCTCCAGAAGTTCTAGGCTGGCTCTCCATTATGGTTACAATAACGGATTGTGTTTCTTTTATTTGAAAAGCTATATTAGCATTTTCATGCATTCCGAATATCTCAGGATCCTCAACAATTGGCAAGTGATCTATAAATTCACGGTACTCTTCAAGTTTTTTGAAATGCGGGCAGCGGTAAGTTCCTGAACTTGAATAAACATAATTTTTGTCTAATGTTACAGGTGAAAAGAATATATGCAATATAGTTTTTAGACAACGGAGGTCCCAGTAATCCGTTACACGACCCCCATAAGTTATTTCACCAGTTAGGTATGTTAAAGCATCCCAGGGAATATAACCTTCTGCACAATACATCTTTAGTGTGTTGAATGCAAACTCTCTGTCACTGTCATTAAATTCATAAATAATGTTCCAACCAAGAGGTCCAAATTTCTTTCTTTCTTGAATGACGGCGTGAAACACACACAAACCAAAAAGCATTGTTCTCCAGTCTTGATCAAGAGGATGCTCCTCAAAGAAATCTTCTTGCATGTCTGCAAATGCCCGTTTCACATTTGCTCTAAGGCCTTTTGGAGGCTCATTTGTCACTTTCACTGAATTTTGAAGGACAGAAACAGGAAATGCCCTGGATGGCATTGAACTGAGATATAACCTAAAGTCTGTGTGTATTTTGCTGGGATCTTCAGCAATATGTAATATGATTCGTTCCATAGGCAACATCCATGATGTTGCCAGATGACAGTTCTGTAAGTTGGGCAGTTACAAATTGGAGTAAAAGTATAATTTATATTTTACCTGAAGGTACACCCAACTTCCACTAAATTTTCCTTGATCAATAAGCTTTTCAGCAACAGGACCCTGTCCCTGTCCTAGCGATATAGACAAGATTTTGTCTCGATAACCCATTTCATTTGCAAATCTTTGGAAAGCACCAAACGGATCAGAACCAGCGCTCAATACGAACACAAGAGGAGTAACATTTGAAGTATCTTGGTAGCTAAAAACAGGAATCTACTAATTTAGTTCAATCGAATCCAAACTTTTTCAAATTTTGTTAGTCGTTCAGTTACTTACAGTGTTTGCAGATTTACTTGTGGACTTTCAATAAAAGCTTTTCCCAGTTTTATCGTCACATACTCTGTTATAGCAAATATAAGTTTTTCTTCTTTAAGGGTGCGTAATAAGATCAATTTATCAAAATCGTCCAATATATAGTTCCACTCAATATGAGAATATGTTGTACTTGAAGTAAGGTTTATATCCTGCAAAGTAAATTGTGGTAGTTAAGAAAAAAAAAATTTCTATAATATTACTTGATTAAAATTGCCAATTTGTATCCTTATAATGTTTGTAATTTCCTTTGGAAGTCCTTGGAAGTTCTCAAATATTGTGGCTAGGTAGTGGCTAGCCAACCACATAGTATCTGTAATAGTGGGGTATTCTGGTTTCTTTGGTAATTCCATCGTGACACCTACAGGCCCACGCAATAAATATCCCCATTTTCCATCACTTACTTCACCCTTCTCTTGGAAAATAGCCACACACATCATAAAACTGAACATCAATTTATGTCTTTCGAACAAGCCTCTAGAAACATTGTTATATACAGCCAAGGTTATTTCTCTATAAAGAATATTCAGCCGTGTTCCTAAATCTTCATTCTTTTCACTAATTTCAATTACAGTGTTAAAAACCTACGAAATTATAAAAAAGGGTAACTAGATTTGACAGTTAGAGTCAATTGATTGTTACCTGTGTAAAATACTTCAAAGAATATTGATACATAGGATCTATTTCAGCAAGTTGAGCAACAACAAAGTAAAGTACTGAGCCTCTAGTAGCAACTGACAGGTACTTTCCTCTAGCAATGGAAATCTTTTCTTCAGTTGCTTCTGTTTCAATTAAACGAGCGGCAATTATTGCCGATGTTTCCTAATAAAAATTCAAAAATAGAAATAGATAATTTACGAAAAATAGCAACATGGTGGCTTGTTGTTTGTTCTGGATTGGAACTTTATGCTACTGAGAGTTGATGATTTGTTGGTGCAGTAAAATTGTTCTCTACATATCACATGTCAGATGAAGGTGCAGTTATTATTATTTGAATGCACTCCTGTACGCTTTCTTTTGCTCCTTCGTATAAAAACTATTAGCCATTACTAAACAACTAACGATATAGGTATACAAATTACTTACTGCGCAACTTTAACTTAATTTTCATAAAATGAAACAATACTGACGTTTATAACTTACTAAATAATGATTGCTTTCATTATATTTTATCACGACTGTGCAGTTGAAAATATTACAAAAGAGAACTAAAATGTTAATTTACAGGTGTCCAAAATTAAGTGCGTACCATTGCTAACTTCATTATTATTGGACTTACGAGATCCGTTAAATGGAAAAAAAATTAGTATTTTTTATTACGATTAATATGGTGACAACAAGAAAACCATTCAACATTGCATTTTCGAGATATTAACTGAAACAACAAATTTTTAAATAAAACACCATGTATACTTTTATAATATTTCAAATTTGGTGAAATTCTGGCATTACTAATAACACTTTTTATAAAACTATCGACGTTTCGGCCCCGTTCGGGGCCTTTGTCAAGATTTATTTGTAAAATGCAATGTAAAAAGTTGACATAAATTATTTGTCAAAATCAAATTTTTCTAAATAATAAAAACTATTTATACAGTAACTATGAATGTAAATATAAAAATTTTTGCAATTTTGATTTTGAAAAACATTTATATTGGTCAATCCAAAAATCATTTAGAAACCAGACTGAAACAACACAAATAAAAAACAGTAATTCAGCATTAAGTGAACATAAGAAAAACAACAACCATACTTTTGAATTTAATGATACTAAAATTTTAGAACAAGAAAAAAATGAGAAAATTTCGACTATTTTTGAAATGATTTATATTTAAAAACAATTCTATAAATGATAAAATTGACGTACGAAATTTAAGTGCTCTGCCACTTACTTATTATTATTATTATTATTGTTAAATTAAATACATATTTCTTTTCTCTTTTTGTTTTCCAAATTTAAAAGTGCTAAAATTTTTATACTGATTTACATTTATAGTTACTGTATAAATGGTTTTTATCCACAACTAATACAAAATGTAAGTATTATATCTGTAATTTTTGTAATATAATGCACTATGTTATTCCCTTGGGGAATAATGGTGAGGGAATAATGAACTATTATTCCCTCTCGTACACCAATTAGAAAATAGTACTTGAATCATGGTTTCTGTGAAATTTAAGGGTGCGGAATTTGAGCACTAAAAACGGGACATGTAGACACATTTTTATTCCAACACCATTCTGAAATTAAAGTAGATAGGGCGTTAAATAAAAAAAAGATTTACCAATAAAGGATCAACTTAGAGACTCCCACTACTTTTATAGTAATATTTTTCGCTTGCCTTAAATAAATCTCCCTCAAATTATTGAAAAATCCGTCATAAACTCCGACACCTTTTTTACTATTTGTACACATATTTATCGTAATTAGAAAGTAGGGTTGTCTAAGTTAATTATTCCATTCATTTTCGACCAAGAATGTTTTGATACGTTACTTCGTTCAGCCGGCGTGTTGGAATGAAAATTTTATTACATTCTCTCGATCTTTTGCATATTTGGCCAAAATGCACAGTAAACTGCATGTTTGACAGTAGTAGTAGTGTGGCCACCGCAATGCAGATGGCAGTAGCACTTCAGTTGATTCTCATATTTCTAAATAGAAAATAATAATTTAAAGATAGGACCGCCGACTAATCCTCCTAAATTTATTCGGTTGCTGCTAAAGCAAAAAACCTTGAAAATTCCAAGCTATAGAGGTTCCGTCTGAAGAGTTTGCAGCTGTGATAGAAACCAATCATACTGTATTTTACATCATCCTAATCACACTTTTGGGCGATAGGTGGCAGCACTTTATAGACTAACAGCTGATAAATCCCAGCCTTAAGACAACCACGGCAACAATGATAAATAAAACTACTGTTTAAACAAATAATTGTGAAAAGTTAGTTGTATCCGTTTTTTGTTGCGATTTTGCGATGGAAAGTGAAGAAGGTGAATTTTCCTGTACACCACCAGATATTCAATGTGGCCATTCTACTCCATGTTGTGAACTGTTTTTGTAATAAATCACGACATGCACATTGAAAAATATGGTAAACTTTGTTCTTTTTTGAAAAGAAAATTGTGTTACAGATTAGTCGTAGATAAAGTATAGTATACAACTCGCTATAATGAGTGCTACTATTCCCTCGGATGATTACACCCATCGTTCGCTTCGCTCGCTCGTGTTGTAACTTTCATCCTAGAGAATAATAGCACTCATTATAGCGTCGTATAATATACTATAGTATTATCTAGAAAAATTTGTTTTTGACAAATAATTTATGTAGTCGATGTGTAAACAAATTTAGTCGTGTCCCATATTTAAAATTCGCAAATTAGTTTAAAATCAGCCGACAATAATTATGGCCCAAAATTAGTTTCATGGCCTACCTGATGTGATATAACGGGGCATTTTGATGCTTCAAGTCAAGTTATTTTTAATTTTAAAATAATGTTCATGTACAGAATTTTATACTCTGTTTAAATATGGAAGAGTATATAGGTTGTCCCATTTAAAAAATTATCGTTTATGTGAATAATGCAATATTCAATTGTTTTTTTTGTTTTCACCGTCTTATTCGTCATGAAAAATACTAATTTTTGCCCATTTAACCGACCCTGCACATCCAATAATAACGAAGTTACTAATGATGGACACTTAATTTTGGACACCCTGTATGTATACTATATGCCTATTCTGGATCACATAAAACGAAAAAATGTAATAAATTTAATTCCTACAAAATGATGGCCTCAACTTCACAGAACAATTGAACCGCCTTCACAAAGGATCTTGAAGCGAAAATATCTTGGTATACAGGTTGTCTCCTCGCCCACCTACTTGAATGACGGTATTCTTCATGAAAAAGTAAGGGCATAAAGCGGCAATGGAAAAGTCCTCAAGTCAATAGCAAAGGAGCTAGAGGCTTTTAAAGATGACCAATAGGAAGACATTTTCTAGTGAGTGCATCACACTTAGTTGTCATGGAAACAAGATCATCACAAAGATCTCAGTCCGAAGACTGGTTGGATGCGTACCTTCATCATTTTCTATCCTGAGCTAACCTACGCATTTCCCTAAAAGTAGAATACCATACATCCCCAACTATAGTTCATTTCAGCTATTTTGGCGTGTGTATGCACTAAGCAACGCCTCATGTTTATGATGTTTTCGTTCAAATCACAATGGTTTTTGTATTGAACGTATGTTGATGCAATAAACGCCATACGTATCAATCAAAATATGTATAAATTTTATTACTTTGGCAGCTAACGCACGTGCAATCTTAATTCCTTGGAAACAGAACGCACAAAAATGTTTTTTGGCATTTCATAAGTTGTAACGTCAAGTTTATTTCATTAACTGTCAAATTAGTAATTTCCAATATTTATTTCTAACAATTTTGGTATTGAAATACTAAACTAAAATGCCTGGGTGTACTATAACAAAACAGTGCAGGCAATTTGTACTAGATCTTATGGAGTATTTTAAGGCAGAAGCAGAAAATAAAGGACCTTTGATTCCATTTTCTTCTGTGAACGAGAGAGTTTCTGCCGCGTTGAAAATAAGTTTAAGAACCACAGGTCGTATCAAAGCAGAATCTACATCTGGTGATCCTCTTACTACCCCCGGAAAATCGCATAACAGGCGAAAGTTTAAGAGTGACGATGTAAGTGAAGAAATAAAATGCGAAATTCGCAACACGTTTTATATGATGAGAGAAGACAAGAAACACATTACAATTCAAACGCTGAATGAATTAGCAAAGCAAAGGGGTGTCATAGATGTATCTAATACGAGTATGTGGCGTATTTTAAAGAACTTGGGGTTTTGTTTCAAAACGGAGAATAATCGCCGTTTTCTTTGTGAGCAACCTCACACTGCAAGCAAGCGCATTGCGTTTTTATGAGAATACATACAAAATATGAAAAGCGAACATTCCAGACAATTTGTGTTTCTCGACGAAACATGGATTTTTGCTAAAGGAGGAAGTAAGCGCACATGGCAAGATGAAAGCGTTAAAAGCTGTAAGAAAGGCCATGCTTCAAATGGGAAGCGATTTGTTGTACTTCATTCAGGAACTAGGCATGGTTTTGTACCGAATGCATCGCTGCTGTTCTCTACAAAATCAAAATCGGCGGACTACCATGATTCAATGGATCAGAATTCGTTCAAAAAGTGGGTTTTAGAAAAACTAATACCAAACCTTGAGGAACCGTCGCTAGTGGTAATGGATAATGCATCATACCATAGCTTCTTAGTAGAGCCAGTTCCCCATGCATCCTGGAATAAATCAAAATCAAAAGATTGGCTTGTAACTAAAAATGTGCCATTTTCGGAAACGGCTTTGAAAATTGAACTTCTAAATTTATGTAAAGAGAATAAACAACAGCCAAGGTACGCTATAGACGAAATGCTCCAAGAGCATGGTCATCAAGTCCTAAGACTGCCACCCTACCACTGTCAGTATAATCCAATAGAGTTGGTGTGGGGTATTTGCAAACAATATTATGACCTGCATATTGGAGAAGTTGGTTTTGGAGACAAACAAGTTTTAGATATGTGGCAAAAAGCTTTAGACCAAGTCACTCCAGATGTTTGGAAAAATTGTATAAATCACACGGAAAAAATTGTGGAGGAAGACTGGGAACGTGAAGTGCGCTTTGATGAAGTTTAACCGCTTATAATAAACTTGAATGATTCATCTGAAGATTCTGAAGATGAAGACGATACATTTTTTGAACTTTTTTAAGATCCTAATAGGTAGTTATTACGACAATTAATTAGAATTCTTTTTTATAAATTTTTTCTTTCGTAAATGTTTCAAATTAATTTTCTTTTCAACTTTCTTCAGTTCATTATTTCAGTTAGGTAACATGTATTATTGTATTTTATTTATATTATACTTGTTTACGTATTACCGACCACTTATTTAGCATCACTTTAGTTATTGTCTGCATTAAGTTATGTTCATTTAGCTAAAATTGAACTTCTGTAATTTATCTGCGTCGCTATATTCCAATGAAACTCCCGAAAATATAGTAATTATTATACTGATTGAATCGTTAAACTACTTTGGGAATTACATACATAGATAAGTGCATGCATTTTCCAGCAATTTATTAATCTATGGTGCCTTCTTTCAAATAATCATAAATTCTACTTGTTGAGAATTGCTGGAATGCAATACATATTTGACCCATACTGTCATATTGACGTACGAGCCAAAATAACTGAAAACAACTATAATTGAGAGCAGTAGTCTAATCTGGGCCTACCCCTACCTCTTTTTATCCCTATCTCCGACTCTAGCATATCGCGAACTATTCCTTCGTGTCTCAAAAGGTGTCCTACCATCCTATCTCTCCTATTCTTTATTGTCTCCATACCTTTCGCTCTTCCCCAACTCCTTCTAATACCTCCCTATTATGGAAGACTTGTACAAGGCATCCCACGACGACCTTACACGATCTGTATATAGAAAAGTATATATAGTAGAATTACACAAATTTGCGCAATTAGGTAATCGAGGATGCTCAATTCGACTAAAATATTTTTGGCTTTCTGCGACTTCCGGTTATATCGAAAATAGACACCAACTTCCTCATTTTAAATGGAATGCCTACATTTTTATTACGAATTTAGATTTTTGGTTGAATTTTAAGGTCACCTAATGCAAAACATCATATGTGTAAAGTGCACCCTCTTGGAGATATTAGAAGTTAAAAATCGTCATTTTTCAAATTTCATCAATTATAACTTGGAAACGGTACGAGATAAAGAAAAATGATTTACATGTCCCTATCCTAGTTTCTAATTCTCTATCTAATGGGTCTGGAAAATACTGCTTCCTGATTGGCAACTTTTTGTCATTTTTTGACCAATCAGGAGGCAGTATTTTCCACACTCAATAGATAGAGAATTAAAAACTAGGATAGGGACATGTAAGTCATTTTTCTTTATCTCGTACTGTTTCCAAGCTATAATTGATGAAATTTGAAAAATGACGATTTTTAACGTCTAATATCTCGAAGAGGGTGCACTTTACACATATGATGTTTTGCATAAAGTGACCATAAAATTTGACCAAAAATCTAAATTCGTAATAAAAATGTGGGCATTCCATTTAAAATAAGGAAGTTGGTGTCTATTTCCGGTATAACCGAAAGTCGCAGAAAGTCAAAAATATTTTAGTTGAATTGAGCATCCTCGATTACCTATTTGTGCAAATTTGTGTAACTGTACTAAACACACTTTTCCATATACGGATCGTGTAAGGTCGTCGTGGGATACCCTGTATTGTGACAAACCTTGGCTCACCTTCTCCTGGCGTTCATGCCCAAAAGATCATACATTTAAACCATTTATCTCACAATGCTTACAACTACAACACAATGTCCTAGACTAAACTAACTGTCCATTTTGTGTCAAATGACAGGAATATCCAAAATATCATACATACCTTGCTCTCGTTAAGAGTGTCAATAAGCTCCTCATCATCTAGAATGTTACCTTTTGACTGAAACAAAAGTCTTAATATTTTATCTTCAATGCTTTTCAGCTGAGATTTATCGTTATTAATTTTTATAATCAATTCACTTCTCAACTGCTCTAAATCAGGACGTTCCAGACGTACAACATCTCTGTAAATATAGTACTCAATACATCACATTTCATTCCAACAGTAGTCCCTTACGATAAAAGCTGATCTTCTAAGCCAGAAGGTGTTACCGTAAAATTAACTATAGTAACTTGAATACAAATTTCGGGAAGATAATGAGGATTTGGTAGTTTTGTAGTAATATACAATTTGAAATTTAAGTCATAATCAACATCAGAATCTCCAAGACGAATTAACATTCTCCCTCCCTACAACAAAACGTGTATCCACTTAAAATTCATTTAGATGTCAATTTTAGTAATACGATAAAATTGTTTCAATTTAGGATCACAGGTTTGCGCAAGATGTTTTTATACTATAAAGAAATTTTGCTTTATTCGGTATTTTTGCGATTGCCCAACTTGTGCTACGCACTCGTGCAAATTTCGCATGCATACGTTAATAAAGCTCATATCCCACTTATATTGTAAATAACTATTACCTGCACAAAGGTATTTTTTAAAAGTATTGGCGTGAGAGTCGGATCTAGAGTTTCTTCAACTTCTTCAAGGAGAACAGGATAACCAAGACGTATGCTACTTTCTAAAATTCTCAAAAAATTGTTGTCTGTTAATTTTGTGATCTTTAAATTGTTGTGCATTTCCATTTGACGAATCCACCTATTTGCTTGTTCCTGTGGATCGATCATAAGTGGCCATCTGCTAGCCTGAGTGACAAGTATAGCATTCTCAGTTGAAACGTCATCGCGTGGCAAGCCACAAGTATTCCACATTCGAATTTCGTAAGGATCAGCTAGGACAGTAATTAAACTGAAATAAAGCATTTTGCAATTTCACCGCTAAAAGCTAACAACCTTTAAAAATTTTACCTGAAGTTTTCTGAAGATGGAACTCCAAATTTCTTACATTTCTTCACCCATAAATTAACCAATATTTTCCGATAGTTGATTGTAAATGCGCCCAAATATGCTAATCCAGCAGCTGCAATAAGTATATCGCCTAATAGATTAAATAACTGTCTGCTATATTCCTGAAAAAATGGCATGATAAATATTCAGGTTCAGATTGCTTGAGATTTTAACTCTCGTATACCAAATCAACCAATGGTATTAGGTACATATACATATATTCATATTAATGAATAAAGGTGGGAAAAATAAAAAAGTCAGAATATATTTCAAAACTTTGCAGTCTGACGCAACCTTAAAATGAAACGACATAAGACATACAAGACCCATTTTATTAGTACAAAAGTAAATCATCAAGGAAACATGTTGAAATACCGACCGGCTAAGTGTGATACTTAGTGCTCCTTGTGGTTGAATGGATAGTGCAATGGTATAGTAATCTGATGAGCTCGGGATCGCATAGTTGTGGAGGCCAACCAACCAGAGCAAGGTACCAATCATTTGATGTTTTATTGTTTTTAGTGGTCCCTACATTTTGAGGGCAATTTACGGGGGTAACATTATAAGTATGTTGTCACACTATGCGTTATTACCGCTCCTGCTAAAACGCATGCGGTTTGACAAGACGACCTCTAGTTGTCACACCTTCAAAAATGCATGCGGTTTGACAGGACGACCTCTAGTCAGTTCTCACATTTCCCGTTCAACGGGATGTTTTGTCAGTGACGTTTATGAAGTGGTTGTTCATGTCGCAATTTTTAAAGATTGTTTGTGCGCTTGAAACGGAGGAGTTATTGCGAAAGCAGATAGAAAGTCAATATTGGATTGATCCTTTCAATTCGAAACTAGAATATAGTAATAGGTTTGTGAAGTTTTATGAAAGTATTCGAATGCATGACAAAAATTTTTTGGATATCACCGAATTTGCAGTTAAAATGCAATTATCTAACTAAATTACCATGTTAGAAGTTTTTTCAATATTGCATGTTTCGAATGTGTATGGAAAACCATAGACCACTGGTTTTGTCCTTTTTGGGACACATCAGTACGGTGCCTTGCCCTACACACTCGAACTATGCAATATTGCTTGCTGTATATATATATATATATACACGCTTGGTGCAATTATTAGCAAGAGCTAATTATTAGCCGAATTATGCGGCGGTAATGAGTGGTACTGGACCGTTCCAACAACTACTCCTCGGGCAAATACCCCGCCAGGCATTGAATTATAGAACTAAATCCAGACTTTGTGTACTATATTGCTTTAATTTAGCTGGATTTTTAATATTTAAAAAAATAAATTCTAAATTTCAGTTCTATCTACACGTGCTTGTTGATACACAATTGGTTCTTGTATACAGCTAGAGATGGCTCTAAACTCAGTTCCAAGTTTTAATCTTAAACTGCGCGTTCGTTGTGACCGCTGCGTTTCCAACGCTTACTGTGACGACCAACGTGCAACTACGTGTGTTTTCGTTTCAATCCGGTTGTCCTGTTATCTCCCGCTGCCGCAGCATGATGCGGTTGCATCCGGTTGGTGCGGTAACACCGCACCTATGTGACTGTTCTCATTTAATACCGTGATATTACCATCCCGTCAAACAGGAGCATTTTAGCAGCAGGGCGTAATAACGCATAGTGTGACAACACACTAAGGCCCGGTTTTTCAAAGAATCCAACACCGCGTTAAGTCTGACACCGGCTTCGTTGCTATGATACAACCAATCAGAAAGCCGGTATCATAGCAACAAAGCCGGTGTCAGACTTAACGCGGTGTTGGATTCTTTGAAAAACCGGGCCTTAGTGCATCAAAAATTACCCATAATTCTGCATGAAAGCTTGTTGCTTAGAAACTGCACCAGTTCATTTTGATTGTTGTGAGTAAAAAGGAGATAAATAAACGAGTGCAGTTTCTATAAAGCAACAAGCTTGAATGAAGAATTATCTGTTATTTTGATGCACGCATGGTGTTTAATGGGCAATTTCTCGAAAATAGGTACCCTTATTTGTAAATTTAATCTGAGTGTCAAATTGATGTTTCTAGAGGTGAATTATCACTGTCATTTTCGACATGTTTTGCAGGTGAATTTTCGTTGTAATTCTGCTGTGATTGGCTCCAATCTGTAAAATCTTGTTTTTATCGGTTGCTACATTTCGAGGGAAATTGCCAGCATAATTTCACCTATAGGAACAAATTTTAGAAATATTTTCCATTTCTAAGGCAACGTTTGGTTAGAAAATGTAAGCGTGAAATTTATTGTTCCTGACATTTTCAGGTATTCCAGAGTTGGTATACACCCTGTTTTAATACTCGATGATTTCAAAAAATACATATTTTTAAACATTTCGTTTTAATTCAATTTAAAAAACAACCTGAAATTTTCTTTTGGAAAAAATAAATGTGTAGATATGATTTGAAAGATGTAGAAAAGAAAAAGGAAAGATAGAAAATGGAATTAGTTAAAAAATATTGCTTACTTTCACCATCTGCTCCCACCGTGTTTGTTCATCACCTAATGCAATATTCAACCGGCCAGCTCTCATAAGCCTAGCTGCCGTCAAATCCATGGCAGCTTGTAACTCTTCCTTTTCCTGAACACTAGCGTTAAATTTCGCTTCTAAACTTGCTATCATCGATTCAACTTCTGCCAGTTGCCTCTGTTTTTCTTTTAACAAATTCATAGTTGCATTTAATTCTTTCTCAGCTTCATGTAACCTGCATAAATAACAAACCTTAATGAAATGAATAACTGAAATTGAAAATAACGAACCTTTTGCGTTTTGGCTCAACGACTTTATAAACTTTAGCATACACATCAATGGCTCGAACCCACATGCAAATACTCTTACACACTTTAGAAACTGTCGCAACTTTCTCTGGCACGAAATCCTTGTTATCAATGTAAACTTTCAATTTCCTGATCATGTTATCAGAAATGTGATCTTTATCGTAATCTTGCAGTTTTTTTAAGAAATTTACATCTGCCAGTACTTGCTTCGCAGCAGCCCAGTCAGTCCTAGAGCACAACAAAGAGTGAAGGTAAAGAACTTGATACAGTGAACGAAACATGTGTAGAGTTGTTTTGGTTTAGTATATGCAATGAACAGAATGTTTTTAAAATTTGTTAGTAATACACTAAAAAAATTCTTTCGTTTAAACAAAAAAGTTTAAAAATCAATACTACCAGAACCACTTTCGCGATACTTGTCTATGTGATGTAACGTTGCAAAAGTAAACACTCGAGATAATCAAGAACTGATTAGTGTTTACTTTGGACATTCTGATGTCACGCTGTGATCCAGAAGAGGTACGTCAACTGTGCTTGTAGACAGATGGGAGAAGCGACATACGAAAGGGCAGACAAGCGAGATGGAAGGTATCACATATGATAGTTGTGCCCGTTACCAGTATGATGTCACATATTTTGCATCTGGCACTACTGCTCACTGCTAAAAATCTCGAAATCAACCGCCGACGCTAGCCCCCACTCACAGCTTATAAAAGTGGATGATCCAGAGGGAGAAATTCAGTATCTGGTCGTCGGGCCATCAGGTGGGACCAGTACTCCCAGCATCGGAAATGATGCTGGCCGCTCACATCCAAACTAGAAGTACATGATTTAACGCTTTCGACTTCGCCGTATGATTGACTGATATTTACTGTTTTATAAATTCGAGTAAGTGGCCGGTATTTAATTACTGTTATTGCTGAAATATCAACAATTAAACACTACCAAGTCACAAGTTGGCTTGGTCTACCTTATGCATGCCGAATAAGTAATAATGTGTTCAAGCTGAGGAATTAGGGTTGTCTACTGGTGAAGGTTAGATCGATTTAGCAATCCCATGTGACTTTGACCTGGAACAGGACGTTTTACGCCAGAATTCGATTGCACCTGGGTAATCAGCGGCATCTGGTGAAATTTTAAGGAATAACTGATTACTTATTCTCAACCATAAACTAGTGGTGTTCCCTAACAGGATTGGACTCTGGTGCTGCTATGAAAATTACCGACCGAAACCCCGCCTAGGAGTTAGCGCACCTCGGTGCTACCACGGATTCTTCAGGAATCCAGTAATAATTAAGTTTTGATCACACGATGGGCCACTAACGTACCATCAGGATACACCGTGAGAAACGTTTTAACTTTTCAAATTCATTGTAAATAGTTAAAGTAATAGAATTCACTTATATTTTATTTATATGTTATTATCTTATCGCCGTTGGGCAATAGAGGGAAAACCACCCTTGTTCGACTGAAAGCTAAACCCAAAAAACAGGAGTAGATATGTTCTTGTGTAAATTTGTTGTACGACAAGTTGTACTACACATTGGACAGACAATCGGTGCAACAAGTTGCTTAGTATTTTGCCCACATATACAAACGATATGAACATCAATCTGTCGTGAAGATTTGTAGTACGTTTCGGTTGTTAGTTGGGGAAGTAACATTCCATTTGTATAGATACAGTTTGTGGTTATGGCACAGACTATTTTGAAGAAAAATATCGCTTTATTGGATGATAAAGGAAAATTCAAGTGAATTACGAAAATTTGTATCCCACAAACATGCCTGTTCACGATAAATTTCAATAGTCAGCCCAAAATTTATGATCATTATCCATATTATTTTTTTAATAATACAACGCTTCTTTTATCTCTTCTTTTCGGACGTCACTTATACAACGACGTCCTCGGTTCAGGCCCCTAAATATACACCCGTATCCCTCGGTCTCACTTATTGGGACACTCTGTATATTTAAGAGGATCTGGACGTTCCCATATGAATGTGTTCTATGATGTATGTACGGTCTGGTTGGTGGAAGATTTATTCGTTGATAACCCTTGAGCTTTCAGTCGCAGAAGGGTGGGTTCTATTACTATTGCTAAACGTTGATGAAATAATAATGCATAAACAAAATATAAACGGACACTATTATTTTTACTATATGTACATTAATTCAAACGGTTAAAATAAAATTGATTATATTTACAGAATATTTACAGGGAAATGAAAAGCGGTTCTCGCGGAGTATCCTGATCGTGTGGTAGGCTCGTCGTATGTCAGTATGTCACCAGGGGCCCTCAGTTACCCAGGTGTAATCGATTTCTGCCGGTATGTCGTCTCGTTCATAGACCAAAGTCGCACAAGAGTGCCAAATCGATTTAACCTTCACTGGCAGGTCCCTAATTACTGAGTTTGAACACATTACTACTTAATGGTTACGGACAGGATAGGCCAGTCAGCTTGTGACTGGTTAATGTTTAATTGTTGATATCTTTTACAATAACAGCAAGTAAACACCGGGCACTTACTCTAAATTTACAGAACGGTCACTATCAGCTTGAATACACGCCATAGTCGGAACGGTCGATCAAGCACTATTTCGGATGCTGGGAGCACCGGCCCCAGCTGATGGCCGGACGACCGAGTACTGCCTTCTGCCTTCTGGAGCATCCACTTTTATAAGCTGTGAGGGGGGGCTTCGCCGGCGGTTTGACGTCGAATCATCCTACGTCAGCTTTGGTGTCGCGTGCAGAGATTCTTGACAAATTCTTGATATTTCGGAAAGGTGGGCGTCAAGATCTTCTACGTCAGTTTGGGGTTGTGTGCAGAGATTAACTCGGGAATTCCGATTCTCTCGCGTGACGTCCGTTGCATCTGGGACTTGCTCATCTCTCACATCGGTACATGCGTAGACGGACGGACTTATTTAGTATTTCTTTCCCTGTTGATTTGCAGGTTGCAATTTTGTCGAATAATTACGGAATGTCACTCTAAGTTTGATAGAGTTTTAGGCATTACTTCTGTGCATTGTTACAATAATATCGACTTTCGGGAGAACAATAGTACAACAAAAAAACTAGCCGATTTGTTTCATGTTTTTGGCCTTGAGATGCATGTGAAGACTCCTACACGTATCACTGCCAACAGCTCTAGTATTATTGATTATGTTGTTAGTAATTTTCCTTCTGGTGCGAGTCCGTTAGCACTGGTAAACAGTGTCGTAGCTACCCATCTTGGCGCCCAGGGCAAACATTTAATTTTGCGCCCCTAATACCACACCATCCATGAGTGTACAATTACTTTATAAGGTTTTTAGGTATTCACAATAAAATGTTTTTCTTTCGGAGGGATTTTATTCCCCCATCATTATGCACAAACGAAAAGTGCAAAAGATTGATGATTATAATATAGGTAATTTTACTCGTAATTTTACGTGACAGAAAGCGTCCCGTTAATACCTGGCCAGGGAAATTGGACAAAACTTCTAAAAACGGGACTGCCCCGGAAAAAACGGTACGTCTGGCAATCCTACTTCTTGTGTTCCTCCCCACGTTCCTCTTTTTTCTCTTCTCTTTCCTTTTTGATTTGCGTCCCTGGTGGCTTTTCTGGCGGAAATATTTTGTTCCAAAGTTTCATATTTGATATTATCGTGTTGATTGTGAAGGACTTCTCAATCAACGATGATGTTCATTATTTCAACGTAAAAACATTTCCTTACACTTAACTTCTAATCAGTCAGATATTTGAATCTGGCGACTAAGTTAAGCGAATGAACTTAAAATTTCATTTTGTATTATTTATGGTTTTTCTCTGTTTTGTAAGGCAGATGAGGCTTAAAATTGCGCCCCCGGGAGCTTGCGCCCCTGGCGGGTGCCCCGGTTGCCCTGCCTTAGTTACGACACTGCTGGTAAACAACACTTTTTTGTCTGATCATGAATTTTTGACCTTTTCTGTCAATGTATGTGGCTCACTGAATCATAAACCTATAAGATACATAAGGGCATATAAAAGATGTGAGAGTGTTAATTCATTTAAGGACGCGTGTCTGAAGTATGAGAGATGTGATCCGAATATGTCTGTTGACTATCAGTTTGATCACCTACTTGCTTTCCTAGAGAGTTCCCATGATAGGTGTTTTCCTTTGAAGCGACATGCTAAAGTGAGTGAAAAACCATGGATCACACATGGTATACGTGTCTCATCTAGAAATAAAACTTGTCTAGATGTCTTGAGGACATTTTTCACTGATTCAAAATTTATCAAGGATTACTATTTTAAATATAAAAAATCTTCAAGTCTACAGTCAGATTGGCTAAGTCCAACTACATTAATTCCAGAGTTAATAATTCGAATAATAAAGGTGGAGAACTCTGGAATATCATTAATACAAGTTTGGGGAGGAAAGAGTCTCATAGTGGTGTTCACCTATGTGTTGGCGATGCAGTGGTTAGGGATGTTGAGGCAGCTAATTGCCTGAATAATTACTTTTCAGCAATTGCACAGAGATTGGTTAGTCGAATACCAGCTGTTGCAACTACTGCATCTAATTTCTTGACCGCTAATGTTGCCAAGCAGAATGATACTTTTGTTTTTTTCCCAACTGATGTCGGTGAAGTTGCATGTACTTTGAGACTTGTATCTAGAAAAGTTTCCTATAGGGACCGGATCCCTGCCATCATTTTTTCTTATTTAACTATTAATATTCATCTGTGTCTTGCTGATCTTATAAATAAGTCATTTTGTGAAGGCATTTTTCCTTCATCTTTAAAAAAAGGTTTATCGTGCCATTGCATAAGGGGGGTGAATTTGGGCCAGAAAATTTTCGGCCGATCTCATTGTTGCCGACCGTTTCTAAGCTGATTGAGAGGCTGGTCAAGGCCAGATTTGTTAGCTTTTTGGACAAATGCTCTACCTTGTCCAGTTTGCAGTTTGGTTTCCGTAATAATAAGAGTACTGGTCTGGCCATTTTTTCTTTTCTGGACCATGTATATGAGGCAAAAAACACTCACTGCAACTCCCATTATATTCCTGTTTCTGTGTTTCTCGACCTCTCTAAGGCTTTTGATTGTGTTGACCACTCTATTTTGTTGGAGAAGTGCTCATATTATGGATTCAGGGGTGTTTCTGGGGGGTGGATTCGTTCTTATCTGATGGGAAGATGCCATGCCGCTTCTATTGTCAACCCTGATTGTCAGAAATTTACATCTGACTCTGCTCAGTCTATGTATGGGGTGCCTCAGGGTTCTGTCTTGGGCCCACTTTTCTTTCTGTTGTACATAAATGATATGTCTTCTCTGCGCATTAGTGGCAAGTTCGTTCAGTTTGCTGATGACACCAATATAACTTGGTTCGGTAGTGATGGTCATGAGTTGCATGACAGGATTGCGTCGGACATGTCGCTCTTGAGATGTTGGTTTGCGGCGAACAGGTTGACTCTTAATCTGGATAAGACTTGTCTTATAAATTTCAGGCCTGGCGTATTGTTTGCCCTTTCTTCAGATGGTGTTATAATTTCATCTGTAAATACTACTAAATTTTTGGGTGTTCATCTCGACCATAGATTGAATTGGCAGGAGCACATTAAACACCTAAGTACAAAGTTGTCTAGATCCTGTTTTGCCCTTAGGACTCTTATGAATAATTACGATTTACTTGTGGCTAAAAATGCGTATTTTGCGCTGTTTGAGTCACATCTCCGATATGGTATACCTTTCTGTACTCCTCTGCCGAAAATTTTAATTATATCTTTCGATTGCAGAAGAAGGCAGTGAGAATTCTCTCAAGGCGTCTTCCTCGTACCCCTTCAAGGCCGCTTTTTGAGAAACTCAGAATATTGCCACTGGCATGTATTTACATTTATGAGATAGCTGTTCTGCAGTTTCGGCTTAAGAATAATTGTGTCACGGGGGAACAGATTCATGAGCATTTTACACGGTCTGCAGTGTTAATGTATCAGTCGAGGCCTTACTCGGAAAATTTTAAGAGAAGTGTAATATATATGTCCATTCAAATATTTAATAAGCTACCTGCATCAATTTCTTCCATTTCAACTTTTTTACTGTTCAAGGCTTCTTTAAAAAGATTATTGCTTGATAAGTTGTACTATAGTGTAGATGATTTTCTCGGGGGTTGAGAGTGTTGTTCCCCGGTTTCCTCATGTGAGGTTTTGATATATTTTATATTTTTTTCTTTTGTTTTGTTTTGTGATTTATTTTGTTTGATATGTTATGTGTTCTATCTATGTATTCTTCTGTATTGTGTTTTCTGTCTGTGACGGGATAAATAAATGATTTGATTTATTACTGCACAGAGCGTGTCACCGATCGACGGTTTGAATTTGAAATCGTTTCAAACACACACGACGCACACACACACTATGCAATCTGTCGTATACCAAGTGCAGTTGTACAACAAATTTTTCACTGGCCAAACTTCCATACGATCCAACCGTGTCGCACAATTTGTTGATCGACAATGCCACAGACTATGCAATTATCGTTTCGACGGTCGAATCTACTTGGATTGTACAACTTGTCCTACAACGCTACAACAAGTTGCATAGTGTATGGGCCGTGTTAGTTTATATAAATTAGTTTTAGGTAAGGTTGAACTTTGAATTTGTGTTGTGGTTTGTGTTTATATGTAAGTAGATACATATACATAACACTGTTGTCTTCTTTACGTATGTAAAGAAGAATATGTAGCTATTATAGCTAAATAAACTCTCTTTATATATTTATTAATATCAAAACATACTTTGAACCAAGCAGAAGGCACACAGATTCCATAACAAACTGCACGAGTTTAGGTGGCTTTTGAAACACCTTAAGTTCATTAATATCATTCTTATTCAGTGATTCCAAAGCTTTTACCGCTGCTTCCATTGCTGGCAATGCAGTATCGAGATCTTTTTGAGCATCGTCTGCTAAAGCTTGTGTATCTGCAGCTTTTTCCTATAAGGTAGGTACATAATAGTAGAATAAATTTTTTATCTATTAAATTACATACCTTAGCCACTTCTTCATCAGCTTTTACAGTAGTTCTAACTTTATCAGCCTGAGTTTGCTCTTTAGCCAGATTTTTCATTAATTCAGCCACTGCAGCTGACTTTGCAGCCAGTTGAGGTTCCATTATTATCAGCTCTTCTTTCATCGTATCAATGACTGAATTAGTTTCGTACAATTTCTATCAATATGGGAGAATTAACAACTTATTTATCTTCCAGTCTTAATTTTACCTGCAAGCCATTTGCTATTCGATCTCTTGTTTTCTCGATTTGCAAACGTTTAGATTTTAACATCATGAGATACAATTTTAAAAGTTCTAAATAACTGCTAGGTGTCGTGTAATAGTGACGTCTCATTTCATTATAAAATCGATCCGTCATAACTTCCACACTCTAACAAAGATTTCAAACTTAAAATAAACTATTAAATTTGACTTGCTACGTACTTCATGGACAGTAACACAAATTTCCGCAATTTTTGCTACCATTTCTTCTTTTCCAAGTTCTTTAAGAGTCTTTTGAGCAACTGACAACAGAGCTTCTCTTGGCCATTTATCAAACCAATCTATCACACAACAATTTACTAAAGATGGAAACATACGGCATCTTCGGCTGCAACGCATCACATTATTTAAGAAAAGCTTGAAGTACTGACACACATACCGAAATGCATCACCAACAGGACTCATGCAAATTACCAAATGCAGATTAGTTCGTACTCTACGTATAAAGAAATCAAATATACCATCGCGGTTACTGTCACTGATACCACTAGCTTTTGCAGGCTCCCTAACAGCAATAATGCATTTTTCATATTCATCTGATTCAAACAAATTAGGGACTTCTCCTGTAAAACAAATTTTAAAGTGTTATTATTAGTGGCTATGAAGGTTTTGAGAAGTCTAATAGCAGCAAATAGCGTACACTTATTGCTCGTATTGAAGGCAAAGGCTCCCAGCACTTTCAATTTTAGTTCTAGTTGTACAGTATATTCATGATTATCTATATCGTACCAAATTTAATTGAATATTGAGCAATGAATACTATGCTAAATAGAATGATAGCAGCATAAATTAAAAATGAATTTGCTTTAATCTCACACGGTACAAAGTTTTATATTTTTGCTGGTAAATCTGTATGAATCCCTGACAAGACTGTTCAGTCGTTTTGATTTGTTCTTCCCTCGCTATATACCAACCCCTATCCAGGAATCTGGAAAAAATCTGTATTGTCTATACCCCAGGTCTCCGTACAGACAACAACATCAAATAATCCCCATAATAATCCAAAACAATCAACATTTCCTGAAAATTTTTATTTAAGCTTCTAATATTAAACTGAATTAGATTGAACTTGTTTCCCATAGTCAAATGTGGTTTAAATTCAGCGTTTGTTTTAACTTCGATTGCTTCTACTTCTGGGAAGTTAAATTCCATAATTTATGCATGTTTGTTCTTTTTTTTCAGACTGATATGTGGGGCATTTTTTAAACTCACACGTGTGGTTTGCAGCATATTTCTGCTGATATCTTGTAGGTAAGCATGATCTGAGTGCTCTACCTTGTTTCTCATAAAGCAAATGAGCCTATGTATTACAAGATAATGCACCTTTTATTTTCTTAGCGACTCACAAAATTTGAACACAAGGAGCAAAGTATACTGGTACCTACTAGATGCCTGCTGCATTGACTTTTTCGTTCACAGAAATACGAAATAATTAGGTACCTGAATTTAGTAAACCATTAATATCTTCCAGAAACTCTTCTTGAACTATTTGTGTATCAGTGAACAGAAATACAGAATTTTCATTTTTACCACCTGCATTAAAACACATATGACGCAGATCTTCGAAAAAAGTATTGTGGTCGTAATTCCTTGTAATTTCAATTTGGAAGCACCTGAAACAATAATTTGTTTGATTACTGTAGAAATAAAACAATGCAAATAAAATTCTTAATTATTTAATTAGAGCAAGTATAGGTGTCCCAAAATTCCATGGACATAGAGCATGTTTCTGGGGTCAAAATAAGTCGATTGGACCACACTTATTTATATACCAAAGTTCTTCATTTGCCCATGATGAAACTTCTAAGTTTCTGAAAAAAAAAACGTATGGCAGCTCTATGTCCAAGGAATTTTGGGACACCTGTATATTCCTACTTTTCATCCTCTGCATTGATTGCTACTCTAAATAAACGAAAAATGTAGGTTCACTTACTTGTAGCTATTTAAATGAGATGCTAGTCTAGTTAAACTCTGTTTACCCATTCCACCAACTCCTACTAACAATGCATTACCACGCTCGGCTCGTAATATCCTTGCTATTCTTGTACAATGCTCAATAGCATCCATGAAGAATATCAATCGCAACTCTTTTGAAGCCATTAAGTTGTAATCATCCAAGTAGTCCTACAAATTAAATTCAAGTTCGTGTACAGGGTGACCCAAATTGGGTGCAAGTATGGGGTATCTTGGTAAATATTAGTGATAGAGAAAAACTGATAAAGCACTTGCGAGCTCTTTTTTTACGTTCAAGTCAATGGTGCAGAGAAACTTTTGAAATTGTTTTTTATTTTCGAGCTATGGACGAAAATTGAGTTTTTTGACATTTCCAGTAATGCTTGTATCTCGCTTATTATAGGAGTTGGTGGGATGCAATGCAGACATTCTTAATGCACTTTTTTAAGTAAATTACAGTGGCGTAGTCAAAATTTTTATATTATAAAGGGTTTGGCACCTGCAGGCCAAACTTTGAAATTATAAATGGCGGCCATATTTGATTTTCATTTCCTTGAATAGAGGAATTTTTTCTGCTTTCAAAAATGTATAATTTGACATATCTGACTTCAATAATTGCGGAGTTATGACGAATTTTCTGTCTTAAGCATTACCTATAAGTATAGGCTTATTTCACAGTCATAGCCATCTTATGTTTTCGAAAGATATAATAATTATTGTCCACATCGTCACTACTTTTTAAATTGGCATGCATATTTATTTATAACATCGAATTAAATTATGCATGTAATGAATGAATAAATACCTATATATCAAATTTTTATCACAAATAGACATACAAAATGATACCATTATTATCCGAATTAATTAATGAAACAGAAAATTCGATATAGCTCCGTTAATATTGAAGTTAGATTTATCAAACTATATATTTCTGAAATCAGAAAAAAATCCTCCATTCAGCTGTGTGAAAATCAAATATGGCCGCCGTTTAAAATTACAAAAGTTTGGCACGCAGTTCATAAACCCTTCATGTCATTAAAAATCTGACTACGCCACTGTATTTTACTCAAAAAAGTGCATTAAGAATGTCTACATTACATCTCACCATCTCTTATAACAAGCGAGATACAAGCATTCCTCGAAATGTCAAAAAAACTCAATTTTCGTCCATAGCTCGGAAATGAAAAACAATTTCAAAAGTTTCTCTTCACCATTGACTTGAACATAAAAAAAGAGATCGCAAGTGCTCTATCAGTTTTTTTCTATCACTAATATTTATCGAGATACACCATACTTGCACCCAATTTGGGTCACCCTGTACATATACAGGGTGTTACAAAAAAGTAGGTCAAGCCGCTAACCACAAATTATCCCGCCGAAAATAATGGGACTTTCCTTATGCCATTTTTCATTTAGGCTTCTCTCTTTCAAGATACAGGGTGTTAAAGTTAAAATTTAAAAAACTATTTTTATTAATAACTCCTTTGTTTTTTTTACGATATTCAGTTGAAATTTTGTACAATATATTTTCATATGCCGGCGCAATGTTTGTGTAATTTTGATCAAAAAAATCGATGCGCGAACGGAGAAAAGGAGGGGTTGTAATACTCATTGACTCTTCAACTTTTCCCTGAGCACGTATATGGTTCAAAGGTATTGTTTTTTATACCAAGCGTTCATTTCTTTTATTTTTTCTCTCTTGTGAAATTTTGATTTAGGGCTTGGTTTACGAGATATTGCAACTCACATTTGACTTGTGTTGTTGATCCGCTCACTGTTTAAATCTCCCAATTTTTCATAGGTGATGAACTAAGCTCGAGAAAAATGTTCTTGGACGGATATGTTTCTGCATAACGTCTAATCTTCAGAAAAATGCCCTTGGATGGCATCGATTTGGACATGTTCCTGCATAACGTCTAACAGCCAAATTAGCATTGGGAAGAAAGAAGGCATGCATTTTTCTGAAGATTAGACGTTATGCCTCAGGAACATATTCATCCAAGAACATTTTTCTCGAGCTTAGTTCGTCATCCAAGAAAAATTGAGTGATTTAAATAGCGAGCGGGTCAAAAACACATAGTCAAATGAGTTGCAATATCTCGTAAACCAAGCCCTAAATCAAAATTTAACAAGAAAAAGAAATGAACGCTTGATATAAAAAACAATACCTTTGAACCATAGACGTGCTCAGGGAAAAGTTGGGGGGTCAATGGGTATTACAATCCCCCCTTTTCTCCGTTCGCGAATCGATTCTTTTGATTAAAATTACACAAACATTGTGCCGGCATATGAAAAAAATGTTGTACAAAATTTCAACGGAATATCGTAATAAACAAAGGAGTTATTAATAAAAATAGTTTTTTAAATTTTAACTTTAACAGCCTGTATCTTAAAAGAGAGAAACCTAAATTAAAAATGGCATAAGGAAAGTCCCATTATTTTCGGCCAGATAATCTGTGGTTAATGGCTTGACCTACTTTTTTGTAACACCCTGTATACAATCAACAATTTTAGACTAGATGATTTTTTGCTTAATAATATTGCTGTAGAGTTTTAAACAATGGCTGCATTTGGCAGATTGAAAAACCACAAAGTGGTGTCCAATAGAGAGCTGCCAATTATTAAATATTTGCAGATGCATTTTCAATTATACAGTATGTCCCCGGATTGGTTACAAAGGAGGACAAAAAATGATTATTTTTAACTTCTCAAAAAATCACTCTTTATGAAAATACTGCTTTTTCCCAAACTCCCACAGCACATATAATTTTTCATTAAACTGTTACAGGAAATTTGTTATTAACTTTTATGCATTTTTTTGGACATTTTTTATTAAAATATTATTAAATCGACAGATATTTTCATGATTATTTAAGTATTAAAATAGTGCTCCATTTGCATCAAATAGTTTCATCTTCGTTGAGCCTATTTTTTAAACTTGAACAAAACCAATTTAAAAAAATTATTTTGCTATACTTGGGCCGCCCAACAGACGGAGTGATCACCCTGCAAGAACGTGCTCTAGGCTCTATCAATTTAGGACAACCGAACCGCAGTGATGCGCTTTCTTTAGACCCAACGAAGTCGCATCACTCCAATGGGGAAAACCCGCAAATTTTAAAAATGATCATAGTGAATAGTTTACTACCCAAAACAAATTCCGCAACTTTCAATTTTTACATTTGAGTCTTATTTTCGTCATAATTAAATACGAAACATGCGTCACGCTCGAGACACAATATTTGAATGACGCTGGTGACGTACTTGACCACTGGGCCCGACAGATTAGGTAGGGATTTTCACATGCGCAAACCGATCCGTTTGCACCCTGAGCGCTCGTTTATTTCTCGACTCCTCCCACTTTTTTCAGGGAGACGCGTAAACACCGCGGCGCAACAGATAGGTCTCCTACGCCACAGAAAGCGCGCGTTTTAGCCATCCCGGTCATGCTGCTTTCTAAGTTGCAAATTTTTCGTTCAGCACGGCACATAATCAAAATTTTTACGTGGTACGCGATACATATTCTATTTATGCTTGATATTACAGTACTAAAAGTTATAAATTCGATTAAGCGGGTCTTCCCCATTCAGTCATCATAAATTACTATTGGCCCCGCTATAGCACGTTCTTGCAGGGTGATCACTCCGTCTGCTGGGCGGCCCAAGTATAATTTCCGTGTTAACATGAAAACACATTTCCTAATGTCATTGATATAAAACTTGTCCATATTATATCGAATTTTGTTGAACATTACAGTGGCTGTAATAAGAAACGAACTAAAAAAATCTCGAAAAATTGTTTAATCAGGCTTTCCAGTAAAGGACGTGAACTAAAAATAATAAAATAACCGTCATAATTTAATGGTACATAATGCAAAATAGCATCTTCATTTGAAAAGTTATGAGGCATAAGTACCTGCTATTATTCTTCGAAAAAATGCGTCTCAGCAAAAGCTCCGAGAATTTGCTTAATTACACAAACACAAATTGGTGACTGTCATTCTTTTCTTTCCTTGCAAGACACACTTGATTTTTTGGCAAAAATTTTCTGTTCTGACTGCAATGGTCACAAATATTCGATATAAAATGGACAAGTTGTATATCATCGTCATCATAAAGTTTTCAGTCCGAAGACTGGTTGGGCGCGTACCTCCATCCTTTCCTATCCTGAGCTAACCTACGCATTTCCCCAAAAGTTGAACATCCTACATTCCTAACTATTTGAGAGCAGGAGTCTAATCTGGGTCTACCCCTACCTCTATTTATTCCTATCTCTGATTCTAGTACGTCGCGAACTAAGCCTTCGTGCCTTAGAAGGTGTCCTACCATCCTATCTCTTCTATTTATTGTCTTCCATACCTTTCGCTTTTCCTCAACTCTTTCTAATACCTCCCTATTGCTAACCTTACCTATCCACAGTATCTTCATCATGCATCTGTAGCACCACATTTCAAACGCTTCTACTATTTTTCGATTTTTGTATATCAATGAAATCAAAAAAATACGCCTCTTTCAATAAAGTGTAAGACAAAAATGGCGCCCATAAGTAACAATAAAGTTGATGGTTTGACCTAAACGAAATGTTTTTCAGAAAGTCCATGAGAATGAGGCGATAGAGCACAAAAAATGCTTTAATAGTGTATGCTTATCGTTCTGATATGAGCTCTCCGGCAAAAACAAAAAGAGCCTTTTTTTGCCATAATTCGTATACTGTTTGAGATAGATCAGATTTCTAAACAGCATTTTAATGGGCAAAAGTGCCAAAATTAAAACATGCTCTCTACCATTTCAAATAAGTAAGATCCCAATGGTGGCCCTCGAATTTGAATTACCCTCTAGACATAAGCATATGCCTGAATATCCGAGCTTAGTCAGTTATTCGATAATACAATTTTTACAAGTTTTGGCCTACATTTCTTATTGTAGTGGGCTGGATTTTGAATTTAGGTTAGTCTAACTGTGACTATACAGGTGAGCCAGAGAGACCTGATGATTTTCATTTGCTTATTTCTCGACCACCATTTTAACTATAGTAGGATGGGCACAAAACTTTCGTCAGAAAGTTTCTGACTTGAAAACGAAACCACATATCGAAAGAGTGGGAGCATGTAAAATGGAGTTCATGGTGTTCAACCAGGAAACATACCATTGCTTAGAGAATGTCCAACATAGGAGTGCTACGAATTACCCACAAAGATTAAAACTTTCATCCTCATAAAATAGCTGCTGTGCAAGAACTAAACACAGACCTTATAACTTAGCTGCAGGGTTACCGTAAAAGTAAAGCCCTTGTCATAAGACATACATACCTGTAAAATAGACTTAAGCTTATCAATATCTTTAATTTCCTCATAAATTCGATCTTCTAGTGCAGCCCCAAAATGCATAAAATCGCCAAATAAAAGTACAGGTGGATTATAAATAATGGGTTCATCCGGCAAAGTTAAAACTGGAGTACCAAAGCTGCGGCCACATATTTCTT
This sequence comes from Xestobium rufovillosum, assembly GCA_963966045.1. Taxonomy (NCBI): domain Eukaryota; kingdom Metazoa; phylum Arthropoda; class Insecta; order Coleoptera; family Ptinidae; genus Xestobium; species Xestobium rufovillosum. The sequence goes on from OZ014498.1 coordinate 15,710,999, forward strand.
TCATAAGCATATAAAAATAGGTTTTGTCTTCTACATTTATCAAGCGATCATGGAAAATTCGTAAGCATTCATGATAGAATAATCTAAAAGGGCAAATTTAAATATTAGGTAACAAAATATTGTACCGAATTCTTTAATAGGAAATACCGAGCATTAACTTGTGAAAATAGATACAAGCTATACCTAAACTTAAATATTATTTAATGAAAAAATTTGTAACGTTACCTTAATATTTCATTTTGTTCTCTCATAGTTCCCGAATCGGCTTGTAGAATGCCTTGCACGCATTTTGACAAATCACGCAAATTAAAAACGTAATGTGATTTTGCTGGTGTTGGTAGGAGATCTTGAGCAATTCTTAAATATATGTCAACTGCAGCATTTACCATTGATTCACCGCAATCTCTAATATCGTTTGAAAAGTCGTCTAGAAAACCTTTCATAATAGCCTAGAAGTTGAAAATTCACTGATTACGATACAGGCATCATTATAGAAGATTTACACTTGAGCCAATGAGATTTAAACTTTGCTAATATCTGAATAGTAATGAATATTTAGCTGCACTTGACTTCAAAGATTTTAAGTGGGTATGCGACAGTGTAAATAGGAATTAGTTTGTATGGAGCAACGAGAGAACTGCTAGCAAGAACAAAGAAAGAATTGAAGGATCTCATAAGATGGTTAAAAAGTGAAACAAGAATGTGTTGTATATCTTAGTACTCCGCGCGGTTCTGTAACTATAGTCACTAGTTATGCAGCGTCACTCCCAGTAGACACATAATCTTAAGCATGTGTTGTTTATTTAGTCAAGTAGCTGTTAAAGTAAATTATTATTAAGCAACAGAAACTCCCAGGCAAAACTTGAGTAGCGATAATTGTTAAGTTTATTTGCGTACTTATGTAAAATAAAAATTCAAACGACAAGATGATTTGAAGTTTAAATTTCATGCAATTTAATTACCGCGCTACGTCAAAAAAATCATTTTGACTTTTTGTCAAAAGAGAGATGTTAACACGACAAAATTAGATAGAAAAAGTGGGAGAGAAAAAGGCACGTCTTTTATGTTAGAAATAAAGTACCGGGTGTCCAAATAAGAAAGGATGCCGGCCATATCTAAGGAACCGTTCATGGTACAGCTATGGGAAAGAAAAAATAATAATAAAAGTGGCCAAGAGAAATCGCTGGAAATTATTTTCAAGTTTCTAAGTTTGCTGCTAGAGGGCGTAATAGTCATAGTCAACAAAAAAACATGATTTTCTCTCAAATTTACACAGATAAAGTAGATCAAAAATACAAAATATTGCAATCTTGAAAATATTTTGTATAATTTTGGTTCACCACTTCTTGCTCTAGCTCATCAAATAGCAGCGGAGGGGGAAGGCGAACGATTGATTGTGAAGATGCTTGTAACTTCGGTTTGGTTCAACATAATTTGGCAAACTTGGTCTCGTTGAAAAGAGCTCTCTTCATTTAATTATATGCTTTTATGAGCTAGGTTCTTTTAGTTCTGTAGTGATCGCTAGGTGGCACTGTTTGAAAGACCAGCAAACATTTCAAAATTTCTTGAAAATTTTAAATAGAATGATATAATAATTATAACCTAGTTAAAAAGAGGATAGAATGATGAAAGGAATAGTGAAAACCACGCCTCGATATCTTTTTTCTAACAGGAGATATAAACAAATTAGTGTTAGGATTGGGAGGATGGGGGCAAAAATTGTTCGTAACAACTGGTTCAACATTTGCAATTATTGTGTAGTAGTGATAAGCTTGTGTATGCTTTGATGCCAATATAAAAATTATACAAATATGATAAAATAGCTTTTACTAAGTTTGGAGAAAGTCTCCCATCTTCCAAAAATTTAAGACATTTGTAGATATCAAACACTTGACATTGTGCTGAATCTTTTTGTTTCAACGCCAGCTTGTTTTATAAATATATTGCGCACACAGTAACTTTGACGTAAGTTCACTATGAATTCTTAATATGTAAGTTAACCTCACACACCAAAAGACAGTTACACAGCACACCCCTGAGGACGCTGACTTCGTCAGCGAAATATGTGTCTAGTTTCATGACTGTGTCTTTTGGCGTACGGGGTTATCTTCTTAAGAATTCATAATACACTGCCGGACAAAAAAAACGGGTCCCTCTCAAAATTACTATTTTAGTGAATAAAAAACAACGGAGGGTTTGAAATTATATTTAACTATATTCTTTTCATCTTAACAATAAATAAAAAACAAGAAACAAAATGATTCGTCAACAAAAACCTAACAAAAGTATTTTTTAGAGATCAACTGTTACTTAAGAACTTAAAAAGACAAAGAAAAAAAATATTAACAGCTAGCAGAACCAAATTAATAATAGGTGTTGCCACTACGAACTCTTGTTACTTCCCTTAAACGTTGTGGCGTACTCTAAATGAGGCTACCAATAGATTATTTAGGGTATTTATTGTTGATGGTCACTTCTTTGATATATTTGTGTTTAAGTTGGTAGCTAGCCATTGTTCTTGAGTTACAAGTTTTACGTTGGCATTAGTGAGTGAGTAGTATGTCAACTGTCAGAGATAGGTGCGTCAAGTTTTGTATTAAAATTAAAACACATGGTTTCTTTTACAATAAATAAAACCTAAACTGAATCAGGTTTATACATTACTCTTCCACTCAAGAATCATCCATAGGTTATGGGCCCAGAAGACAAGAAAGTAATAGTGTAGACTTGTTCAGTGGAAAGGTGAAAGTAAGGAAGTTGTAAAAGAAAACAGAAGCTGTGTGAATAAGATGGCGTCAGGAAATCAACAGTTGTTCAGTGTGAAACCGTTTGATGGAAGTGGTTTTTCTAACTGGGAATTTCGTGTAAAACTACTCCTAGAGCAAGCCAATGTATTGGATGTTATTTCACAGACACCTCCAGAAGTACCAGCAGAATTGGAAATTTTTAAGAAAAATGATGTTAAGGCTCGTAACATTATAGTTCAATGTTTATCTGATAATGTTCTAGAAATGGTAAAAACAAAAACTACTGCCAAACAAATCATGGATGGCCTAGAAGCAGCGTATCAAAAGAAAGGAATTTCAAATCAAGTTCAGTTGCAGAGAAAGTTGAGAAGTCTAAAATTCTCTGATGGAACATCTTTAAATCAATTTTTAACAGAGTTTGAACAGATTGTGTTTGAGTTAAGAAGTGCTGGTGGAAAACTCGAAAATAGTGAAGTTGTGTCGCAACTCTTATCTGCGATGCCTGAATCATATCAAGCAGTGACAACCGCAATCGACATTATGTTTTGTCAAGATGAGACGAAAGTCACAGTTGAATTTGTAAAAAATAAGTTGTTAATGGAAGAAGCAAGACAGCAGAAAAATAAGTTAGATGAAGGTGAAAACAGTAATGCTACAGTTGCTGGGTTTAAAAGTAAGAATTGGTCGAAAAAGCAAAATGTAAATGCAGGTCGAGGTACAGGAAAATTTATGAAAAGTAGTTGTAGTAATAGTAGTTCAGTTTTTCCTTTTCGATGCCATTATTGCAAAGAAAAAGGTCATATGCGCTACCAGTGTCCTAAAGAAAAGAAAAAGCAGGCCAATATAGCGGAAAACAGTGAAGAAGAGGAAATATCAGTTTTGACGGTGTCAAATGATGCACTGTCAAGCGGTCAGCTGGATTTTAACGAAGTGAAGTTTGTCGTAGATAGTGGCGCGACAAATCATCTGGTTAGTGTAAATATGAGTCAGTTTTTACTGAATAAAAAAACTGTAAACCACAACATAAATGTTGCCAAGCAAGGTGAGTGCATAGAAGCTAAGAAAGAAGGCGATCTAAAACTGAAGTCTGAAAATGGGCGTATTATTTCAATGAAGAAAGTGTGGGTGTGTGAGAAACTCTTTCATAATTTACTCTCTGTAAAGAAACTTGAAGAAAATGGTTTAGAAGTAATATTTAAAGAACAGCAAGTGCTTATTGTTAGAGATGGTAAGTTTTCTTGAAAGGGAAACTGTGCGGAAATTTATATATCGTAACACTCAAAGTTCTTCTTGTTCCTGAGGTTCATGCAACGGTTGAGGATACATGTTGCTTCATAGACGAATGGGACATTCATCCAAGTATGCAGCCCCATACACGTGCGAAGTATGTTTGCAAGGTAAGCAGTCGAGGTTACCATTTAATACTGTTCCAGAAGATAGGAAAGCGAAACGTATTTTGGAAGTAGTTTCGAGTGATGTTTGTGGTCCAATAAATCCTCCAACTTATGATGGGAAAAGTTATTTTGTTACATTTGTTGACCATTTTTCACATTTTTGTGTTTGCTATCTGATCAGTAAGAAAAGTGAGGTTATAGGAAAATTTGAGGAATATGTTAATCTTGTTGAGGCAAAGTTTGGAAGCCGAATAGAAAGAATTAGGTGTGATAATGGGGGGGAGTACTCTTCTAATGCTATTAAAGAATATTGTGTCAAACATGGAATCAAGTGTCAGTTTACTATAGCCCGTAATCCAGAACAAAATGGTGTAGCTGAACGCTTTAACCGAACGATATTAGAAAAGGCTAGGTGTCTTATTTTTGATTCTAAGTTAGATAAGACTCTATGGGGAGAAGCTGTTAGGGCAGCTATTTATCTTATAAATAGGACTGAAACAAGAGCTTTGGCAAATTTGAAGACTCCGGCTGAAGTTTGGTATAATTGTAAGCCAAATTTGGATAAAATGAAACTTTTTGGGTGTACTGCATACAACTTAATACCAAAAGAAGACAGGCACTCAAAACTTGATTCGCATAGCCGTAAGTTGGTCATGGTTGGTTACACAGATAACGGTTATCGACTTTGGGACTCAAATGACAGAAAAATTGTCCTTGGAAGAAATGTCATTTTTGACGAAAAGGGTAAAAATGATTTCCCTGTAGTGGAGATTAATGATGAGCCAAAACAAAATAAAAATATGATCGAAAAAGAAACCCCTGTTAGTACTCCAGAAATTGCGAATGAGGAAATTGAAGAAGAAAGCGTCAGAAAAAGTGTAAGAAATAAGAAAGTGCCAAAACGCTTTGATGATTATGAACTGAATTATGAAGATTATGAAGCAAATTTAATGGTGGCATTATCTGCTGGAAATTTGCTATCAACAGTACCCCAGACATTTACGGAAGCAATATCTACTGAAAATGGATGGAGAAAAGCAATTGAGGAAGAGCTGAACTCATTAGCAGAAAGTGAAACGTGGGAATTAGTGCCAGCTCCAGAAAATACTGAGATAATAGACTCAAAGTGGGTGTTTCGTGAAAAGGTAGTGAACGGAAAACTAGTGAGAAAGGCACGTCTTGTTGCTCGAGGTTTTCAACAGTGCTCATTAAACGAAGATGTGTATGCTCCTGTGGCTCGGATGGTGACAATTAGAGTGTTGCTTTCGTTGTATGTTCAGCATAATCTTCATGTGCAGCAACTAGATGTAAAATCAGCATTCCTTTATGGAACTTTGGAAAATCCCGTGTATATGTTTCAGCCAGAAGGGCTTGAAGGGTATGACCCGAATTTAGTTTGTAAATTAAACAAATCCCTCTACGGATTGAAACAGGCTCCTAAATGCTGGAATTCTGTATTTCATGAGAGTCTGGTAGCACTGGGTTTCAAACGTTCCAAAATGGATTCATGTCTGTATTTTAAAATTGAAACGTTCTTGTTAATGTATGTTCATGACTTGATTTTGTTTTCAAAGGATTTTAATGAATTGGTAAATGTTAAAACTGAATTGTCTAAGGTTTTTAAAATGAAAGAATTCAAAAATGATAAAATAATATTTTTAGGCTTGGAAATTCAGAAATTTGGAAATGCTCTTTGTATAAGTCAGAAAGATTTGATTAAGAAAATTCTACAAAAATTTAATATGAATAATTGCAAACCTTCTGAATTACCAATGCAACCTAAATTATATTTATCTTACGATAAAGGCGATAGCAATAACAAGTTATTGTATCGTGAATTAATTGGTTGTTTGATGTATATCATGTTGGGCTCCAGGCCAGATTTGAGTTATTGTATAACATATTTCAGTCAGTTTGAAAATTGTTATTCTAATGAGCATTGGAACTATCTGAAAAAAGTTTTGAGATATTTGAAATTAACAGAAAATTATGGACTTAAGTTCAGAAAAAGTACTAAAATCAGTGTATGTTTGGAGTCATATGTGGACTCAGATTTTGGCAACAACCCTATTGATCGCAAAAGTGTTACTGGTTTTGTTATAAAACTAAACGATAATGTAATATACTGGAAAACTAAGAAACAAAATGTAGTGTCACTTTCAAGTACAGAATCCGAGTATATTGCACTGTCATCCTGTATAACTGAGAATTTGTTCTTAGCTCAAATGTTGTCTGAAATACTAAACGAAAATGTATTTCCAGTAACTATAAATGAAGATAATCAGTCTTGTATAAAAATGGCTTCAACGCTTCAGTCGAAACGTGCGAAACATATTGATATTAGGTATCATTTTGTAAGAGATTGTATAAGTCAAGGAAAGGTTGTGCTCAAGTATGTTCCCACTGATCGACAACAGGCTGATATCTTTACAAAGCCGCTGGCTTGTGCTAAGTTTGATTATTTCAGAGATCTTTTAAATGTTACAGAAATGTAAGTTTTTGTTTTTGTTATAATCACAGAATTGCAAGGGGGTGTTGATGGTCACTTCTGTGATATATTTGTGTTTAAGTTGGTAGCTAGCAATTGTTCTTGAGTTACAAGTTTTATGTTGGCATTAGTGAGTGAGTAGTATGTCAACTGTCAGAGATAGGTGCGTCAAGTTTTGTATTAAAATTAAAACACATGGTTTCTTTTACAATAAATAAAACCTAAACTGAATCAGGTTTATACATTACTCTTCCACTCAAGAATCATCCATATTTATTCCCATTCTTCTTGAAGAGCCATCCTTAAGCCATTTAATGTTTCTGGCAGGGGTTGGCGACGTCTAATCCTTTTCCCAATCTAATTCCACAGATGTTCAATGGGATTCAGGTCTGGACCATTGGCCAATCATGGGAGACGTCCAATTCAAACCTTTTCACGGTACTCGGTAACAATTCCTGCTGTGGGTGGGTGGGTGTTGTCATCCATAAACATAAAATTGCCCCCTATAAATGGCATATAAGGTGTGACATGGGGTTCTAGGCACTCAACAATGTATCGGTGTGCAGTCATTGTTCCATTTTCAATGAAAACCAATTCTGTGTGAGCCCCCAGAGATATTCCGGCCCACAACATAATGCTACCACCATTGAAACTGACCCTGGGAGATATGCAACACTGACTGTACTGCTCCCCTGGTCTTCGTGCAAACGCAAGTCGTGCTCTGCGATGTTCTTTGGTCAACAGGGGACCCGTAGCTGGCTTTCTTGAAGTCAAACCTTATTCGTTTAGCCTTCTTCGAGCTGTCTTGGCTGAAACTGCCTGACTTCGAACATCAGCTAACCATCCAGCAAGAATAGGTGATGTCAATGTTCAATCGCGCAACGCAGCAACATGGAGAAAACGGTCATCTTGATGGTTCGTAGCCCGTGGACGACCAGATCCGACCTTCCTTACAAACCCATGAGTTTCACAAAATCACAAGAGTGCATTTTGCACTGTCTTACGGAGTATAATCAGCACTTGAGCAACATACTGCACACTTCGGTCATCGTCGCTTACAGCAACAATTTGAGAACAAATTTCAGGTCGCATTGTATGGAAAATGTTAAAAGTTGACGTTTACAAATGAAATTTCACAAAAACCACAATAGAATTAACAGTGCAGCCCAATAAGTTAAAAGATTTTGATGTTTCAATAAAGATGCATGAAGAGGCAAAATGCTGACTTGGAAGTTTAGGCTTACAAAAGGTGCAATATTCAGCTAAAAGTTTCTTTTCCTCACTAGTAGGGCAATCCTTAATTATTTGTGTAATTTAAGTTACATAAAAATATTGTAGGGCCTCAAAATAAAAATAAAACATTTGTGACCCGTTTTTTTGTCCGGCAGTGTAAATATTGCAATTTACAAGAGTATATTTTAATACCTAAAACATAGGTTTTTGCTTTAAAAAATGATAATTTCCAAATTTAAAACGGCCACGAAGAAGCAACATATAATTTTAATGATTATGATATTTTGAGAATGTCTTTTATATTCGGTGGCATGTATAAAGGTTAATAATTAACCCGTCCTCCCGCCCCTAAAACTCTTTTGTCCATATCTCCGGTTAGAAAAAAGATATTAATGTGCGGTTTTCACTGTTTCTCTCGTTATTTTCTCCTCTTTTTAATTAATTTATAATTATTATACCGTTCCATTTAAAATTCTCAAGAAAATCTGAAAAGTTTGCTGGTCTAGGGTCCCTGTATTTAGAGAGTACCGCAATCTCCGCCATGTTTACTTACAATAACAGCCGCCAAATTCGAATTGTGGCGGAACGTCAGATTTTATATTTGACATGTGTTACAAATTACGGATTCACCTTCTGATTTGTGATCCATAAACAAATAAAATTTGACTGTAATACGTTGAGGAATAATACTACAGACCAGATTGCGGAAATATATATCACTGATTCACAAAAAGACGATAAAACATAAACACCAAACAAACCAACATTTCAGCTGGACTTTGACTGACATGACATTTTGCTGCTGACACGGCAGTCTGCCATATTTACTCACAGTTCTGAAACATAGTGGAGCTATTGATTGCGGTACTCTCTAAATACAGGGACCCTATGCTGGTCTAGGGTCCCTGTATTTAGAGAGTACCGCAATCAATAGCTCCACTATGTTTCAGAACTGTGAGTAAATATGGCGGACTGCCGTGTCATCAGCAAAATGTCATATGTCAGTCAAAGTCCAGCTGAAATGTTGGTTTGTTTGGTGTTTATGTTTTATCGTTTTTTGTGAATCAGTGATATATATTTCCACAATCTGGTCTGTAGTATTATTCCTCAACGTATTACAGTCAAATTTTATTTGTTTATGGATCAAAAATCAGAAGGTGAATCCGCAATTTGTAACACATGTCAAATATAAAATCTGACGTTCCCGCACAATTCAAATTTGGCACCTGTTATTGTGAGTAAACATGGCGGAGATTGCGGTACTCTCTCAATACAGGGACCCTATGCTGGTCTTTCAAACAACGCCCTCTAGCGATCACTACGGAACCAAAATGACTTAAATTATAAAAGTATCTGATTGAAGGAAGATAGCTCTTTTCAACGAGACTAAGTTTGCTAAATTCGGTTAAATCAAACCGAAGTTACAAGCATCTTCACAACCAGATGCTCCCCTTCCCCCTCCGCTGCTATTTGATGAGCTAGAGCAAGAAGTGGTAAACCAAAATTATACAAAATATATTCAAGATTGCAATATTCGTATTTTTGATCTACTTTATCTTGGTATATTTTAGAGAAAACCACGTTTTTTTTGTCGACTATGACTATTACGCCCTATAGCAGCAAACTTAGAAACTTGAAAATAATTTCCAGCGATTTCTCTTGGCCAGTTTTATTATTATTTTTTCTTTCCCATAGCTGTACCATGAACGGTTCCTTAGATATGGCCGGCATCCTTTCTTATTTGGACACCCGGTACATATGCCGAATACAAGGGATCTTCGTGTCTATTAGTATAGAATGTCTTTGTTAAAAACTGTCAGATCTGAACCTGTGTTGCCTGGGTGTTATTTATTTCACATACCTTAAATATAGCTTTAAGTGATGTTTCATTTGGGGATGGTATAAGCAACATTGCAAAATGTCTAACAAATCGAGGCGTAAGCGGGTTTCTGCCACCTCCTGGGGGTGCACATCCTGCTGATATAATTACATCTCTAATATCCTTCCAAAACAACTTCTCTCTATCATATAATCCACCATAATCCAAAAATTGCCTAAATATTATAGATTAGTTACACAAAATTTAACTAAAAGCAACACCGAAAAACCTGAGTAGTTCTATAGGTGGTTGAGCACCATAAGTTTCAAGCTTTGGCATATTAACATCATCAACAAATAATATAACTTTCTTTCCAAGCGGTGCCCCTAATAACGTCTTTTTTCGTTTCTCTAATTTCAATTCAAGTATCTCTTGAGTCCGTAAACTACTTGTTTGCGCCGAAAAGCTCATTGTTATTGGAACAAAATCACCAGTCTGGTAAAGTTTATCTAATACATCTTTGGCAATCACAGACTTTCCAACACCTGAAATCAAAAATATTAATTAAATAATTTTTAAATTAAATAAATTACTATACAGGGTGTCCCAAGCTAGCATATTTCCTCCATAACTCAATAGGAGTTGTAGATATTGAAAAATGATTCAAATGAAAGTTGGATCCAATCAACTTTCTCACATTGTAAAATTATTTACAATTATACAGGGAACACTCTATATCTGATTGCATTTTGGAATTTATAGTATGTTGAATTTAAGGTCCACTTCGTTAATCATACATTGGGTCTAAGTCTTACGGCTTCGGGGTTATGTGACAGTAAAAATGGTCATTTTTTAAATTTCATCAGTTATAACTTGGAAACGGTCCGAGATAAAGAAAAATTATTTATATGTCCCTATCCTAGTTTTTAATTCTCTATCTAATGGGTCTGGAAAATACCGTTTCCTGATTGGTCAAAAAATGACAAAAAGTTGCCAATCAGGAAGCAGTATTTTCCAGACCCATTAGGTAGAGAATTAAGAACTAGGATAAGGACATGTAAGTCATTTTTCTTTATCTCGTACTGTTTCCAAGTTATAACTGATGAAATAAAACAAAAGAACACAGAATAACAATTTATTTTCAAAGTAATGGAACATTCTTTTGTTTGAAAACAAATTTTTATTCTGTGCTTTTGTTTTAATTCATTTTTAAAAAACATGACAATTTTTGTGGGTTGTAATATATGGTTGAAACGGTAATAAAAAGCGCTATCCAAAAATGCAAACAAAAAAATTGGTAGCCATAAGAAAACAAGTTAGTAGTCGTATCTTCAGAATTAAAAGAGGCGGAAAAAGACTGATAAAACCATCAAACGTGTCTTCAAAAAGTGTCTTAACAATGATCAAGTCCCAACAGTGTAAAATGAATAATAAAAAAATATCGATAAAAAAAAGAAAATGCCAACTTTCAAAAATTCAAAAATTAGCAATTTTAGACATATGGAATCATTAACAAACTTCTCTTAAAATTAATCAATAATAATATTTGCAATAATAAATAGGGCGTTCTATTTAAAACATCGAAGCAAGAGTGTGCGCGGTGAAAATGGGACAGTCTGTATAAAAGACAATAATTTATTTTAAAATGTGTATTATTTTCCTGCAAGTTTCAATTCAATTCAATTTATTTACGAATATGTACATATTTCTGTCAATAAAATACATTACATTACATAACATAACATAATGAGATCTACAAAATCCAGATTCAGACTCTCAAAATGACAAACTCAAAACAGTCAAAAAATACAAGAAACACACATCAGAAAAAAATACATATCATGGGGGGATTTCCATTTCGAAAAAGTCATTGACATTGTACAGAGGGTTGGACAGTAACACCTCTTTCAGTTTCCATTTGAAAGTTTCCTTGGAAAGGGTCTTCCAGAGGTCTGGACATCTATTATACAAGGCGAAGCCCTGTGTTAGTATCCTAGATGTGTTGAGACGCATTCTCGGGATAGCCAGGTCATCTCTACCCCTTGTTTCGTAGGTGTGGCCATCACCCGAGCGACTAATGGTTTCTGCAACTCCATGCACCCTCAGAACAGTTTTTAAGATATAGCAGGCTGGCGCAGTTAAAATTTTATATTTGATAAAATATGGCTTACAGTGTGTGCCATATGGCACACAAGCTATAACTCTAATTACTTTCTTCTGAGCAGTAAGCACCAGCCTCATATGTGGCGAATGTCCCCATACCTCTATACAGTAAGTCATAACTGCATGAAAGAGTGCATAGTATGCTGTTAATGTTGCATCATGACCTGCTATCTGGGTGATTCTCTTAATTGCATACACTGCCAGAGACAACCTCAAAACCAGGCGGTCAATATGGCCTCTCCACGACAACCGACAACCTAGGGTCCATAAACACACCAAGGAACCGAACCGATCCAGCAACTTCCACCCTACGATCCGTGTCAAAGATTATAGTGTGCGTCTTCTTTTCATTTAAAACTAATTTGTTCTGTGAAAACCATTCTTTTAGACTCTGATAGCCATTTTCTAGTGCTGCTGCAGCATCTTGAACACTGCATCCACTTGCTGTTATAGTGGTGTCATCTGCATATAATATAGACTTACAGCTGATTGAGTTAGGCAGATCGTTCATATATATTATAAACAGTAACGGTCCCAACTGTGATCCTTGTGGCACGCCCGACTTTAGCCTTCCCAGCGAGCTCATTTTACCACACATGGTGACAACTTGTTGTCTGTCTTTCAGATATGAGGTAAGTAGCTTAAGAGCAGTACCTCTAAAGCCGTAATGTTCGATTTTCATAACATAAATGATCTAAATGTCAAGATAATCAAATACAACCCTGTTGTTTTTCTTGATTCAACAAAGCTTCATCATTAGATTATTAGAAGATGCATTACAAAAGCACTTTAATGAGATTTGAAAGAATAATTTATAATATTCGGCGGAAAGTGATCAAGCAACATGGCCAGCTTCCTTTATAAGAAAATGTATAATTTCGGTGTATTATCCTTAACACCCGTACCAATAATTTTTCATCCAATATAATGGAATGTATTTGATCTAACTGCAACTGACAAATTGGGTAGAGTGCCTACATCAAGCTGTGATCGAAATCACATTAAAACTACAAAAATTATTGCTACGGAGTTATTACAAGTGGTACAATTATTTTGAAGTTACAGCAAAAAGCTTACCAGTAAGTCCAGTGAACAAAACTGGATAATCAACATACATTAACCGTTCCATAACATATCCAAATCGAACAGTATCAATAGTGGGTACCAACATTTCAAAAAATGGAACAGTTACATCATACTGGAAAGACGGAATAATCCTACTCCAAGGTTCTAACCTATGTGATGTTATGTTCATATAGAGAGACCACAACTCACTTCCACTAGGTAGTCTTTAAAAATTAGTTACTTTAGTTTCAACAAATTCAATAAAATACTGCATACATACCGAGCATCACCATGTTCCTCAAAAGCTGTACGAACATGTTCTTCGAATTTTTCTCTCGAAGCATCTAACAGATTACCCCCAATACCCCACAAATATGAGAAGATAAATGTCTGGCACAGAAAACAACGCACTTTTTTCTTTTCCCCAATTTTATCCATCGCACCAGGCATTTGCAGAAAACTTGTAATTAGAGCACATACCATGGCAACTTTACTGATATCAACCTAATTCGATGTATATTTATCAAAATGATGTACATACCATTTTTATTAACAATTTCTGCAGAGGATGGAGCAGATGAAACCAAAACTATGAGCGTATTACTGACATGGTGACATGTTGCATGGCAACAAACATAGTGAAAAAGTATAATTTTGCAAAGGAGAATCTTGCACATGCAGAGGTTGGTTAACGGATGAAACCCATTCGGGAGAATTCTGGCATATTGTAAGAGGGGTTTCTAATCCATGGTGGTTGGGAAAAGAGTGAGTTTACCCCAATTGCCGAATGAAGGAGCTAGTAGGCAATCAGCTGGTGAGCAGGCAGTAGCTTTGTTTACATCGACTCTATCTTCTGCAAAAATAACATTTTTGGTTACCTGGTGAATTGCAAAGTCACAGTACTTCTTCACAAAAACAAAAGCATTATGTACAGCACTCTCAAAAAGTTCGGTCATAAAAACTTTCATTTCTTCATTCAGATATCTTTCATCTGTTGCTTGTAACCAAGATTTTACATATGGAAACCAGCCAAGGTCTTCTGCATCAATGTATACCATACCACATCTTCATTAAATAAGGATTATTTTTTAATTGATTTTGGTTTTTCCAATGTGACAATTTACCTGCTAACTGTCGCTGGAGAAGCCTGAGCCAAATCTTGAACTTCAAACAGCATATGTACGTATGACGTAAGTTTTATTCGCTCAGAATTTGCTAAACACAACATTTTGTTGTCGTCCAGTACTGTATTTAAATTCTCAATCCATACTGCATCTACAGGCCCATCACATATGATCCACTGATGATCTTCCGAGGTATTCTGTTCCAATCAATCACATTTTATGTTTTTAATACTAATTTATTGTAATTAAAGATAAAGTAATAATGTTAAGAGACATGATTAAATTTTAAATGCACTATAAAAACATTGGCATGTGCAAAGCACCAGTGAGCAGATTGTATTTGAAATCAGTAACTTATTTCGAAAAGGCCCTCCCGTCACTATTTGGGAATGTTGCACCTAGGTGGTAATTTTACGGTTTCCGTGTTCATACGTCCACAACGCTTACATGCTCATACGGTTTTTGTATCAGTGAACCTTTACGAAGTTACACATAAGCACGCTTATCGTAATGAAATCCAGCACAAAGAAACTGTCCGAAATCGTTTTCAGCAATAAACAGAAGAGGCAAAAACTTTTGAAAATTTGTTTTATTACATTCGAATAGAAAGTAAAATGAAACTCTACTTATAGGCTGTCTAGATACATATTTCGTAGTTTGGTCCCATATATCCAAAAACTGAACGTTGCAAGCATATTCTTATAGACCACCTGCACCCGCATTTCGCTGTGAGAGCCTTAGTGGCAATAAGCGTTCGATCACGGCTTGTGATCTCCGGATAACGTCGATTTGAAAATACAGTTTTCGTAAATGCGAACAGAAAAATTTTAACCCTACACGTACGGCTTTTGTAGCAAAAGGGTTAAATTGTGAACTATCAAAGACGTTCTATTTCTACAGATACCAAGATACACTTTAATATCACTGAAAAGATGCGTGCGACAAGAAAATATTTTCCGTCCTAGTGTAACAATGCATAATTGGAATGACCGTTACATCCAACAGACTTGGATTAGCATTCATCATAGTTCTCTCCGTTCCACCGTGTCACAGAGAGAGAGAGCCGTGGCACATCCGTATGAAGAGAAAAGTAAGCAGCTACGTCATGAACGTAAATAAACAAGAGCATAAGAAAAGTAGTGGTGGCAAATTACCACCACGCCAAGCGATTCGATAGTAGGAATGCGAGCCCGACTGCTAGCCGCCGAACCTATCTGAGTGGCTATAAAACAAGCATGCATCAGCTGCCGGAGGATGAATCCTTTCGACCCGCATCCAAGACTTCTCCTCTCTCACATCCGAAGAAGAACCATCTTCACCCGCACCCGATAAATATTAACCGACAGCCCACTTGAATAAGTTTAGTTCACGGCGTGTGATTTCCTGTTCATTTCCCGCAACCGTTTTATTCTAACGAGAATAAACATTGAAAGTTTACATCGCTGGTATTTAATTATTGAAGCCGAAAGGTTACCAATAATTAAACTAACCTGACCAGAATTGATCGAAGTGTAGTAGACGTGTAGTTGACTTAATTAGGTAGGTCCATTTACCAGTACAGGTGCAGGAAAAGTATAACCTACATGGTTTGCATATTTGGGGCGGATCATACAGCCTAGCAAGTGCAGCGGAGGGTTATACCACAATCTGCATATGTCCTGAGGTGGACCCGTCAGTTATAAAGCTGCATGCACGTCAGTTAATAAACCTGTCTTGCACGGGATTACACTCGAGGTGTTCCGACGTATATCCCAGACTTGAAACCCCGAATGGTTGCACTCCGAGTGCTACTACGAAACTGCCAATATCCCGAACAGTTAATCATACGACGAAGCTACTGGTATTCAAGTAGTCGCTGATCTCGAGGGAATAGTCCACGAGTTAGGCATTTAGCCTGGGTCTCGTGCGCTACTCGTTCGAGAAACCGGTTACAGTATCGCCCTGAATTTTAATACCAGAATTTCACATTTATTTTCATGTATACAGGGTGTCCCACGGTGGCGGCCTGTTAGAAGTTTATGGAGAACGAAAAATGGGATAAATTTGAAACCTTGCATGGAATTATTATAGTTGGTAGTAATCTACTTTTCTAAAATATTTTCAGACTTCTAGCACTTCCTATTATACCGGAAGTTGACATGAAGTTCAGTTTTTTAAATAGGACAACCCCCGAATATACCAATATTTTGTTTTATCACGCGAGTTTGAATTATTTTTGCTCAGAAAGTTTCTTGTTATCTCTTCTCTTTTTTGAGATAAAAATAATTTTTCGAAATTTTGACACATTTCCTCCGCTTGAAAAATCGCTAATAACTTTTGATCCAAAACATTCACTAGCTTAAAATTAGAATCAATTCATTGCTGGTGAATGTTGCTCTCCGAGGAATCGTTTAAATTGGCTTCTTTACAATTAGGAAGTCTAAAAAGTCTTCTAAATGGACACAAACTTCAAACATATAAAAGTCCGTTTTCTTAAATAGAACCCTATGTTCTTAATTACACCTGTGAATAGCGGAGACAGTTTCCTAATTAACCATATTAGGTATCCCTATACCCAAACTCGATGGCTTTTGAGATATCTACAAAAATTCTTAAAAATCATAATTTTTGTCATTTCTGCATAAGAAGACTATGATAAGTATATACTGTATAATAAAAACATGCTTAGATGCTTAGCAACCAGGGACAGTTTTGTAAAATAATTTTTCTGTCAACTTGAAGTCGATTAAAATAATGGCAATATTTCACAGTATTTGAAATTAATAATACTAGGTAAATGTATTTAAATTTTAAATGAACTAGCAAAATGAGTTCTTGAAATTTATTTAGAATAAATCTGGGAAATCTATCAAAATTCATTTAATTTAGCAATCGTTTGACACACAATTTCATAGCCTTCTTACACAGAAATGACAAAAATTAGGATTTTTAAGAATTTTTGTAAATATCTCGAAAGCCGTCGAATTTGGGTATAGGGATACCTAATATGGTTATTTAGAAAACTTTCTCGGCTATTCGCAGGTGTGAATAAGAACATAGGGTTCCATTTAAGAAAACGGACTTTTAAGCGTTTGAAGTTTGTGTTCATTTAGAAGACTTTTTAGATTTCCTATTCATAAAGTGGCCTATTTAATCGATTCCTCGGAGAGCAACATTCATTAGCAACGAACTGATCCTAATTTTAAGCTAGTGAGTGTTTCGGATCAAAAGTTTTTAGCGATTTTTCAAGTGGAGGAAATGTGTGAAAATTTCGAAAAATAATTTTTATCTCAAAAAAGAGAAGAGATAACAAAAAACTTTCCGAGTAAAAATAATTCAAACTCATCTGATAAAACCAAATATTGGTATATTTGGGGGTGGTCCTATTTAAAAAACTGAACTTTATGTCAACTTCCGGTATAATCGGAAGTGCTAGAAGTCTGAAAATATTTTAGAAAAGTAGATTACTACCAACTATAATTCCATGTAAAGTTTCAAATTTATCCCATTTTTCGTTCTCCATAAACTTCTAACAGGCCGCCACCGTGGGACACCCTGTATATATTCTTGTAAATATCCGTTCATTTCCGTTTATAATGTAAATAGCTAAATTAATAGAAACCGTTTTAATGTGTTAATGTTTTATAATTCACCGTTCAACAATAACGAACCCTTCCTTCTTAGACTTTTGGGCAAGGGTATTATCCACGAACCTGGCCGACCAGATGCAACACCGATATATCTTTAATAAGATAACAATCCGATTAGCTTAGCTATACAGAGCGTCCCAGATACCGAAACCTAAAGAGCGCGCTGTATAACTGGCTCCAGAGCATTCTCTAGGAAGAGTCGTTGCATAATTTACGCCCGAAATCAGAAACCCGATCCTACATCGTTGCACTAGTTTGGATATTTTTCACTTGAATTTTTTCTGATCTGCCGACAGAATTATCTAAGTACTACTTTGTACTAACTTACGCTTCTATTCCTATTTTCCTGGTGATGATCTGTGTAGGTATCAAAATATAATCTCGAAAGAACTTAAGAGAGATATGTACGTTGAAAACAACGTCGATATCAAGCTCTATGTTACGAAACGTAGCGCCCTTAGTAATAAATATTTTGTAGAAATTTCTTCTTTGTCAGAAAGAAGAAGGTTTGTTCTACAATTCCGTCAAACCAAATTAAGAAAAAATTCCACGACGAATAGGCGTATCTGCAAAAGTGTTATTTTACAGGAAAGCGATTTGAAGTTTTGATTCTACATAATTTTACTTGCACATTTGTATTAATGTGCAAATTGGGTTGAAGTAGCGGACATCATGTGTAAAAACACCAGTTTCTTTTAAAGTAGTAACAAAATGTTTCATTTATGGCGTTAAAACTATCCCATAGTCAGATACGCCTTTTCGTCTTGTATGACATTAAATATTTGAACTTGACAATGCAAGATACGTGTTATAGTTATCATGTTAATAAATTTCGAATCATCAGTTTTACATTAAAATACCTACCCTTATTAAAATGTGGGATATTTACATTAGTATATGTGCAGTAAATGAGGAACAAGTAAGATAAAAAAGTAGAAACCTTAATTAAACAGTGAAGTCATTATTAACTATTTATACACGAACAATAACAATAACAAGGAAACGCAAAATAATTAAATAACATTAAATAACAAATAGAAATTAATGGGGAAGATCTTTATAGAATTTTATGTAATCAGGATGTTGGATAACCGGTAAATCACCCTTACAGAGTGCCATCAAATCCTTATATTTTTCGAATGATATCTTGTGTGGTTCTTTGTTTAACATGGTCGGTTTTTCCTTGGCATTCATCGACTGCCTTTGCAGAGCTATACACTTGTATAGGTAGTCTCGAAATGGCTAGTTTTGAAGAAAATTTTCTTTTCGTGGCTTTTATTAACCATTACTTCCCGCATATTTTTCCAATCTACTGCATGCCCATCGTCGTCCGTCCTAACTGTTAAAATTCGAAGGCTACGAGATAATCGTTTAAAATCAAGAAAATCAGATGTTTTTAGTACATGAACGTTGTAGGGATTGCTTCTTCGTGCGAGTTTGAAGATGGGCACCAACTGAGATGGTACGTACAGGTTTCCTGCCTTTGATAATGCAGTGCTAATGCAGCTATGGGCGGAATCGCCCTCGCTCTACCCATGATAGGGTTCGAAAAATCGTAGTGATATAGATTTAATGTTTCTTGAAATGCAGATGATATGTAGAAGCATAGCTGCCACGATGCTATTTTTATTTTGGCCGCTGCATCCGTCAGAAAATAATGAAACAGTTTCAACACCATCAGTATCTAAATGTTTCAAATACATATACAAGCAGCTTGCAATTTCACAGGCCCCACGTTTACTTATACCTTCGTGCCAACAGAAACAGTCGCATTGTTTTGTTTTTATATTGTATATAGTAAAGTTGTAATTCGAGAACCTTCTGCGATAAAATAATTTGTTATTATTGCATAAAGGCAAAAATATTACTTGCTGTAAGTCAAATACGTCACAAGCACTGAGCAAATTTGAATTACACTTTAATTCTTCTTTAATTTCTCGAACTGCGGTTTTCTCTGCAATATGTTTGTTATACCTATCTTCCAATTCCCTTTTCTTTGTCTTGTCAGCTCTAAGTTGAACATAATCCGCATTCGTCTTTCTTAGGTCGATGGAAAGATAAATTGAATGTTCTAAAAACGCTGTTATATGTCTGATAGCTAACATGATGTCTGTTTTCATTTTCAGTTTTGAACATTTCGTACATTTTTTTAATTGTTGAGTCTGGGTGTAGGTACTCTCTTTTAGTCTTCTTTCGACAATAATGAGACTCAACGCGAGGAAATCTGTTAATGTGGAAGATAATGGCACGTTTGACTGTTTCATCTTTCGCCTTTAAATGACTATGTCTTCCACCTCTTTTATCTGCTTCGATAACTCCTGTATCGTCGCGTTTCTTGTTCAAAGCGGTTCGTACCATTTTTTCTGATATGCTCAATGTATTAAGAAACATAACTTTGCAAACTAAAACAGAATCCTGATCTTTAGGAAGATAGTATTGCACCGTATATTGCCTACGAGAAACTTCTCCCGTAGTTGGTCTTTGTTTTTTTATTCGACGAGTGTATCTCAACAAATATTCTCTTTGACGTTGCAAATTTCCCATTTCATAGAAGTCGTCTAAAATTTTCCGTCTTTCTTCATTGGACAATAAGCGACATTTTTTTCCAAATCTTTCACATGATTGCTGATTACATGACGGGAGAGCGTTCTTCCTCGCTTTCATTAATTTCCCTGTACTGGGACTAACATATTTCTCACCTACATTCCTTAAACGACGCGCATTTTTCTTTTTGTTGCATTTTTTTTCGGTTACAACAGCAATTTCTCTTGGACCCCCTTCAACGGTAAAGCATTCTGGAACATCCGAAACGGAATTTTCTGGAGATACATGAGATCTCACATGGTTTTCAATCGGTGCAGATGGCAGCATTTGATGGCTATCAACACAAGTACCGAAATTATCAAAATGCTCCCAACAAAGAAGGCGAAGGCATCTGGGGCACGCACTAAATGCTTCATTTCGGCATGCAGGAACTTCACAATGTACCTTATTAAAAGAATTTCCTTGCGAATCAGAATTTTCTGAGGATATATTTTGGCTGTTACTTGAAGAGTCTTCATAAAGTGTAATGGTGACAGGACTTTCGTAAGAAACATCGGGACCCTTCGTAGAATTACCTCTTAATCTGGCCAGAGGTAATTCATCTTCGCTATTAAAACTGGAATCCCTTACATTCTTCGTTGGTGTTTGAAAATGAACAAGATCATAGCCACTTTCGGAAGAAGTTTCCACCTCGGTGTTAAGGAGTGTATTCTCGGTGGCTAAAATTTTTCCGTTATACCATTTTTTATCCGGTTCCCAATACATTCGAACACGAATCCCAGCTTCCAAAATATGATTGATTTTCACATTCCAAATCAGCTGCATCAACTACATTTTCAGCGCCATCTTCCCACTGAATTAACACATCCATTTCTCTTCACTTCTATTGGAAATTAAGCATTTCAGCTTTAAAACAACTTCGGTTTACACAGAACTTACCCTCATATATGTTTTTACTTAAAATATATAAATATTAACAAGTTATAATGTGTCATTTAAACCAAAAACGCATCAAAATTGCCTCTTAATAATAAGCATAACAAATCGAATAGTGACATCTCGCGTAATCATTTGTTTGTCATCTGTTCCACAAAATATTTCGTGGGCAACTGAGCTGTCTTGCTTCGAACTAATTTATTAGGCATTTACTTACTAATTGCGGGAACTGGCGTATTTTGAATGGCAATAATCCATACCATGACGAAAAGGCGTAAATGCTTTTACGCCCTTTCGTCTTGGAATGAAATAAAAAATGAGATACGCCCAATAAACTAATTTTTATATTTATGTTACTGTCGATTTGATGGCCGTGCCATTTCGCATAAGGAAAAACAACACAAAAACCTTACACTTTGCGTGCATAACTCAAATTCGGTATTTTTTTAGTTACGCCCCTTCGTCTTGGAAGGGACGAATAGTCATAGAAACGAGACGTGAAATTTGCCTTTTGGTGTATTTTTAGCAGCTAGAAACTTGGTTCAAAAAGCAACTACTGGAAAACTAATTTGAGCACACTATAATATGAACATTAAATTGCTTGCGTTTCAAATTTGAACGCATTTAGACTGAAAATAAATAAGCTACATTCAATTTACTTCGACAATAAACCCATTTCTAAAAACGGGAGTCACCTCCTACCACTAGCAGATTCTAACCTCCCCTTGGCAGTCGGTGGCAGCCGAGTACGTTCGGGCCGTATCTGGCCGGCAGATATGTTTCTCCTCGTTTTTCTCCTACACTGGCTGGTGTAGTGGGGGAGAGTATCGTGCGACAGAGTGCTTATTTTTCTTGAGCAACGTACGTATCCCTCTTAAGAACATTATTAAAAAAAGAATGCAAGTCTAGACGGTCACTGAAAGCCGCCCTAAACATAAAAAATTTCAGAATTGTGCAGAAATTTTTGGCAACTCCTGACTAGATTAGTTGCATTGCCTCCATGGGATCGGCAGACACTTGTCAACTATTTAGTTTG
The DNA here is from genome assembly GCA_963966045.1 of Xestobium rufovillosum. Lineage (NCBI taxonomy): Eukaryota > Metazoa > Arthropoda > Insecta > Coleoptera > Ptinidae > Xestobium > Xestobium rufovillosum. The sequence continues at coordinate 15,733,177 of OZ014498.1, forward strand.
CAAAAGCATCATAATTCCAAACAATCAAGAGTGGAACGAAGTCATATTGAGAAAACTTCCATATAATAGCTTTCAAATTTTCAAATTTTCTTCTTTTCAGTGCTCACGATATTATTTTTTGCAAATTGCATTCTCGAAAAACCGGAATTTTCTCTAAACAGAAGGTTGGTTATAAGTTTCTTGTTGTTATTGGTAATGTACTACAGTAATGATAATACATATTTTGTAAGGTGGGTAGTTAATTGTGCGAGGCAGTGTAAAATAAATCTGTAATAAGTACCTGAACAGCTGTACGCATCATAATGCCCATCAAACCATCTCGCCATTCCATAGTAAATGGATTCACTTCTCCATAAAGTTCACCTGCAGAAACAGCTTTTGGATTCATAATATATGTATGCACAGGCTGGTAAAATGCGCCTTCAACGCCATCGCTGTGCAGTTTAGCGGCACTCAAGTTAAGAGTATTTAATACGGAACTTTTGCCGCCTCCTGTTGGACCCACTAACATTACACCCCAACGTACAATCATGGTCTCATATAACTGTATGACTTTAACTATCATCGCTTCTTCGAGTTGCAAATTTTGTTCCTTCATCGAATATTCAATTGCGTCCTGTAAAACGCCATAGTCTTGCACCGGTAACTCTATACCCGGGAACAAATCACTTAATATTCCCTGTAAAAAAACAATTTTTATACAAAAACTAATTTCAAACAATTAAAAGTACCTGAAACAGTAGCGCATCATCGGCTAAAAATTTTGGTAAATTGCTATCACGAAGAGCACAAATGAGGACCACATCTTCATTTCGCTCAGGATTTGCTCTTTTGAGGGATCCCGCCATTACAAGGACACTTTTAACTGCTCGCATGCCAAAATCATAATGATCTTGTTGAGACAGTTGTTCACTACACAGTTTGTACATTTGCACCATTTTGTGAGACAAACCTTTTGATGACTGGAATCCTTCTGAATAAAGTATTACCTCTGCTATTAAAGCTAGAAAAAAATTGTAATCTAAATACACGATATTGTGAAATTAACCTGATCAGCGTTTTATAAGTTTGTTGTTAGAAACAACAATACAAATGGTGGTCTAAACTAATTCGTTTTATTGCAAATACATATACAATACTACAATAGTAAGTTATTGAACGAGCGAGCTGATATTATTAATGAGGATGAAAGTTTGAAATGTGGAGTTATCGTAAGCCAAAAAATCTGGACGGATGACTGCACGTAGGCACAGACGTCAAGCCAAAAACAATTTCTCGACGTTTTGAGGTTAGTACAATAAGAATCTGACTGCAATTCGAACCCGAATTTTTGTCGGCAATGCAATATTTCCGTTTCAGAGAAAATGTACGCTTCTTTGAGTCGAAAATAACGAACTGTGAAATAAAAACAAGTCAAATGTGGCCATGTTTCTATGACTTGAAAATATAAATATATAGTTTAGAATTATTATTTGTATGCAATAGCATTCTTTTGTTTAGCTTGAAACTAACAAAAGTAACATTATCATTATTATCATCAATGCAGATTTACGTTTCTATTATAATAAAATCGAAACAAAATGGTCAGTGGTATAGTTCCTTACCATAATCCGGCACCATCATTGAAATAGGCCTAAACAAAGCTTTTAAATTATCAGGCAATTCAGTCCTACCGGCATAACCAGGATTCATTGTGATAAAAGCGGAACATCTCTGTACCAGTTTTATCTCTCTTCCCTCAAACATGAATCTAATTCAAAACAAATTTATTAATATCAGACATTTAAAACGGTTAGACCGTCTACCTGGACAGTTTTGCTACTTTAGCATTTCTTATTGTAATAAGTTGCTGTGCTATCACAGATAACACTTCAATATCAATACGATTGAATTCATCGAAACAGCACCAGGCACCTGATTGAGCCAGACCAGAAAAGAATCGACCCATCATCTTGTAATCTAGGCCTTCAGAGCAATTGAAAACAACACACTGGATAGCCAGAGCTTTCGCTAGGTCCTTGGTTGTTTCAGTTTTACCAGTTCCTGCTGGACCAGCTGGAGCGCCACCTGAATATTTATTTATGAGTACCGTAAACAAACATAGCAATATTTAAGATCAAATATGTAAAAAATTTAATATTTCTAAAGTAACAATAAAATTTGAAATGAGAGGATAAAAAATAAAGTTTGCAAACTATTTTTTGTATTTTATCAGAAGTAGAAATGCTGTATGCTTGGAAACTTTCTTCTTTCTGCTAATTTTTGTAGTTTCTGTTGTATTTTTTTGAAGTTTGGACAGACACACTGAATAAATTCTTCAACTTTTCTTCGTTAGAGCATCTCTTTTCTGCATACATGCTTTCAGCTTTCAGTCGATTGTCATGCATAATGACATTTACAGAGATCACGTGGGAAACATATCAAAATGGATGAGCAGTACTTTTGTATGTTTTGTTTTAAATAGGCCAAAGAAAGAAAACAAAATAAAATTCCCTATTACAGGCAGTTTTGACTTTGAATTAAAAACGCAAAAGAACAAAAAATAAAATATCAGTTACCTAAATCCAGTTGCAAAGCACCCATCAAACATAGGTAACACTTATCCGTCAATGGTGTTATAACCAACACACCTCCAGCTCCAAGATACTCATATCCATAGAGGTACGAAGCACTGGACATACGGGTAACACAACTGTCAATGCGTTCCTCCCAATAATATCGGAGCATTTTTAACCATTCGAAGCTATTACTGAAATGATTTTACAATAAAATATAAGGTGAGGTAAGTATTTTCTATCCAACGTTTTTGTCCGAATTTAACAAAACTAGAAACATTACATGCAAACTGGTAAAATGGGGAATGCAAGACAAGACTATCATCGAATGTGGGTGGCTTCCTTATTATTAAAGACCGAAGAATGTGTAACTTTAGTTTTCGTAAATTGTTTTAGAATATGCAAAAAAAACAAACACCTTAAAATTTTATACATACATTACACATAAATTAGTGGTACTGGACCGTTCAAACAACTACTACTCGGGCAAATACCCCGTCAGGCATTGAATTATAGATCTAAATCCAGATTTTTTGTACTACGAGACGTTTCAGACTGCTACCCCACCTAAGGTGGCTTTGAAACAATCCTAATTTGTCTTTGTTCTAATATTGCATGTTTTGAACAAATACATTACACAACCAAAAATGAATGAAAAGTGTATATACTTGGGCCGCCGAACAGACGAGCTCTAGACGGAACCACTATCAATTTAGGACGACAGAACCGCAGTGATTCGCTTTCTTTAGACCCAACGAAGTCGCATCACTCCAATTCGGTCGTCATAAATTAATATTGGCCCCGCTAGAGCACGTTCTTGCAGGGTGATCACTCCGTCTGTTCGCCGGCCCAAGTATAGTCACAACATATTTAGATATTAATTTACCTGGTGTAAATTTGGTGCCTCACCAAATTTGATATTGTATCTCTAGCATGGACATCAATAGTTATGAGAGCAATTAAGATTTTTCTTGTGACTGATGGTAAGTCGGTTCTAATTAATGTTGCCAAGTCATTCAGATCCTACAAAAAAAATATTAACTAAAACTAGGGTTTTCAACAAAAATTTGTTACTTGATTAACCAGTCACATTTTAGTACACAAACATCAGTTTTGAAATTGCAATAACAAGGCATTATAACTAGACAATTTAAATAAAGTGGACGGTTCAGATTGAGAGGAAGTTGAAAAGGCCCAATAAAGAAATTTGAAATTACACCGCATCAAACATTGATCTTAAATTCATGTTGGAAGTGTCTTTCTTTAACGGCATGGGGGTTTTCAGAATCCCACAAATGATTGTTTCGCCAGTTGAAAACTCCACGTCGAGTAAACGTTGCCTCATCTGTGAAGAGGATTTTGTTCAAAAAATTAGGATCCGCACCTTGCTGCTCTTGTATGAAATTAGCGAAACGTAGACGAGCAGGAGGATCTTCCGGTAACAAATTTTGTACTAGAGTAATGTGGTATGGTTTAAGCTTCTCTTTGTGCAAAATTCTCCAAATCGAAGAGCTAGTTATGCCTGTTGCTGCACTTAAACGACGGGTACTTACGCCTGGATTTTCGTGCAATCTAACCAAAACCTCATCTTCCTGCTCAGCCGAAATAATCTTCGGAGAGCTATGTTCACCTTTGGACGGAAAGATCCTCTTTCGCCTTAGCGATTGTACAGATTTCTAAATAATTTATGATTTGGTTACCTTCAGGCTGCAGCGCCTCTCATCATACCGAAAGATGCTGGTGTATCAGCTCGGCTTTGTTTTCAATATAGGCCCGATAACAAGGAAAAACAGAAAAAAATTGATTTTCTTCAAACATCAGAAAAACATGACATTTCACAACTGTATACATGAACTTGAAGTTCAACTTTACTGCTAAGGCAGTAAAAGTAGCTCACGGGTGACAGTAAAAGCTATTTTTATTGTCGCCCGTAAATGCCGATTATAGTAGAGGCGCCGACAGTTGAGAAATTTCAGAGCTATCTGGATATTTTACGGTTTATTTTGAGTAAATATTTTGAATTCTCCTACTTTCAACGCTTGAAGAAAAAATAGCATGTTTTAATCGGAGGAAAAGTGTTTTTTGTGATTCATCTGTGTTATCAGCCTCGCAGGCTTGGCCGCCAAGCCTACAGATTCATCACTAAAAACTGACATTTTTCCGCCTTATAAAACACAACAATATACATACTATTATTACGCAAAAACTGCCCATTGAGGCTGCTTTCAAAGGTACAAAAAGTGCCGAACGTACCAGAAGAACATCAAGACAATCAGGACACGAATTAAATTTTAATGAATCAATGTCTTCAACAGTGTCACAGAAAAAGTTTCTTTCAAATGACAAAAACAAGGCCCATTTAATTTCTAAATTGCCCCGGAAATTTTGTGAAGCAGGCCTTTGAAGATGCCGATACGCTAATAGTTAATACCGCGATTGATTTGTCAAAGAACTACAAATCTGTAATAATTGTTGGTGAAGACATTGATCTTCTCGTATTATTAACGTCATTGACATCTATATGATGAAGCCAAGCAGAAGTAAGACGGCACAAAAATTGTATACGTGTAACAGTTTCAATTTTCCGCGCATCAGAGACTTCATTGTCTTCCTGTACACTTTCAGTGGATGTGATACCACTTCAGCCTTTTTTAAACAAGGTAAAGCCAAATTCTTAAAATTTTGACAAAGACGAGTGTCTACAAAGCATTTTAAAAGTGTTCAATGATCCAAATGCTCACCCAGATCTTGTCGACTCAGCAGGACAAAAATTAATAGCAGCCTTATATGGAGCGAGGGTGTCTGACCGCTTTCTCCATAATGAATTTAGGTATCTCTGATCCACGAAACACTGTCAATCTGGCAGTGCTACCTCCGACAGAAGATGCTGCGCGCCAACATTCGCTTAGAGTTTACCACCAGGTGCATCACTGGCATGGGAACATTATGAACCCGGAAGACTGAGATTGGAAGAGATCAAAAAGTGGGCTTGTGCCTATTTTCTCGACCAAATATCTTGTTCCTGAAGAACTACTTAAAATGAGATCGGGCAAATGTATCAATGGCTGCAAAGCAAATTGCGGTTGTCAGAGGGTTGGTCTCCGTTGCTCCATAATTTGCTTTACCTGTCGAGGACAATCGTGCAGGAATTTCAGAGAACTACAGGATATAAATTACGAGGAGAACGAACAGTTCTTATTAGAGAACATGGAAGAAGAATTAGATGACATTTCCTTATGTCATCGTCATGGAGCAACAAAACGAAGACGATAAAGACGTAGGAAGGACACGATCAAGAAGAAAAGGGATGCCTTAAAGAAGTGGACACCAGCGAGGCATTGAATCTTATATCTAAACGACGCAGACTAATATAGGTAATAGAGAATAATGACTAGTAATGCAGAGAAAATTGCAGCCAAAAGTACCTCAACAACATAAAAATTAGTCCGTCCTTGAAACTTTGGTTGTTAGTGCTACTCGACATGTAGTTTAAGAATCTAATGAGTCCCCAAAAGTTGGAAGGGTGGAAATTACGTTTTTGGGGGGAGGGAGAGGGGAGAAAATTTTGAAAATTTACTTTTTTGAAAGTAGAGGTGTGGTGAGTCGTTTTCCATGTGTCTTGCATGCTGTATTGAATGAGACCAAAATCAAGTTGATAGGATCAACCCTTAACCAATAAAAATGGTTCTAATAGTGGAAAAATGAGAAAAAGATAGGTAGGCAACTAAAGTATTGTCATCATAAAATCATCCTAAAAATCGCTTTTTGAATTTTTCCATTTATCAAACGCCCTGTATATAAGCATCATCATAAGGTTCTCAGTCCGAAGACTGGTTGGACGCGTACCTCCATTCTTTTCTATCCTGAGCTAACCTACGCATTTCCCTAAAAGTAGAACATCCTACATCCCTAACTATTTGAGAGCAGTAGTCTAATCTAGGCCTACCCCTACCTCTTTTTATTCCTATCTCTGACTCTAGTATGTCACGAACTATTCCTTCGTGTCTTAGAAGGTGTCCCACCATCCTATCTCTCCTACTCTTTATTGTTTTCCATACCTTTCGCTTTTCCCCAACTCTTTCTAATACTTCCCTATTGCTAACCTTATCTATCCACGGTATCTTCATCATGCGTCTGTAGCACCACATTTCAAACGCTTCTACTCTTTTTCTATCCGCTTCTCCTATTGTCCAAGTTTCGCACCCGTATAATGCCGTACTCCATACATACGACGTTAAGAGTCTCTTCCTAGTCTCTATATTAACCGTTCTCGAGCATAACAGTTGTTTCTTTTTGTTAAACGCAACTCGGCCCTGCGCCATTTATATTTTATATTTATATTTTATATTTTATATTTTATATTTTATATCTTTAGTGCTCCTACCGTCTTGAGTTATTTTACTTCCTAAGTAGCAGAAATCCGCGACCTCCTCTATCTTCTCATTTCCAATTTGTATTTCCATTTTAGTTCTATTTTCACATCCCCTACATACCAAAATTTTAGTTTTCTTTTTATTGATTTTCATGCCGAAGCCCTGTGTCAAAACTGCTTCCATTTCATTCAAAGCCGCTCCTAATTCTTCTTTGCTAGATGCTAACACTGCTATATCATCCGCAAATCTGAGCATGTTAATAGTTTGGCCCTGTACATTGATCCCTGAGGCTGTTCTTTCCTTAACAATCTTAATCGCATCTTCGATATATAAGTTGAAAACTAGAGGTGACAATGCACATCCCTGTCTCACTCCCTTCCGGATATCTACTTCCCTTTGTTCCTGCTCACATTCTATAACTGCCTTTTGCTCTTTGTAGAGATTATGTATTATTCTTCTGTCCCTGTATTTCATCCCTACCTTTCTCAGCACTTCGAACATCTTCCCCCATTTTACGTTGTCGAAGGCTTTTTCTAAATCTACAAATCCTATATAGACGCTCTTTCTCTTTTCTATCGTTTTTTCTATAATTACTCGTAAAGCTAGAATGGCCTCGCGCGTTCCTCTATTTCGTCTAAATCCGAACTGATCTTCTCCTAATATTTCTTCCGCCTTTTTCTCCATCCTTCTTTGCACAATTCTAGTTAAAATTTTTGACGCATGGGAAGTTAAACTGATAGTTCTAAAATTTTCGCATCTATCCGCGCCTTTTCTCTTTGGCAAAGCTACTATGATGTTCCGTTTGTAATCTTCTGGAATCTCGCCTGTCAGGTATATGCGACTAACTAGTTTAAATAAACGATCTATTACCTCTTGACCTGCGCACTTTAAGATTTCTGCCTGCAAGCCATCTATACCTGGTGCTTTATTATTCCTTAAACTTTTTAGTGCTATCTCAAACTCTTCTCTCATTATAGGACTCCCTAGGTTATCCCCCTCTACACTGCTTTCGCTTTCTAATATATCTTGCACTTCCTGTCCCGCATATAAGTTTCCTAAATATTCTTTCCACCTATCTGCCTTCTCCCCACTTCCGATTAGGATATCTCCTGCCTCATTTCTAATGTTTTTGGTACTAGATCCAATTTCTCTAAAATTTCTCCTAATTATTTTATATGCTTCATCAGTCTTTCCTACTTCGAATTTATCTTCCACTTCTTTGCATTTATTATCGATCCATTGCTCTTTCGCTTTCCTACATTCCCGAATAATTTCCCACTTGATCGCCTTATATCTTTGTTTCCCTGTTTCATCTAACGTATTTTTATATTTTCGCCTTTCCTCTATTAGACTCACAATATGTTTTGTTATCCAGGGTTTCCTACTTTCATTCTGTTTATGACCCAAAATATCCCTAGCTGAGGAAACTAAACTATTTTTAATGCAATTCCATTCTGCCTCTATGTCCCTAACAATATTTCCACCCGTGCCCTTTAGTGCTTCGTTTGTCTTTTTCTCGAACTTATTGCGCATATCATCATCTTTTAGTTTCTCTGGGTCAAGATACCTTCTTCCGCTTCTTTTTTTCAAAATCTTAAATTTAAGATTGGCTTTCATAACGACTATGTTGTGATCACTATCTATATCTGCTCCTGGATAACTTCTACAATCCCTAACTTGATTTCTAAATCTTTGCCTAACGAGAATGTAATCTATTTGATATCTCCCTAAGTCTCCTGGCATCTTCCACGTATAGCATCTCCTAACATGATGGTGAAATAGAGTGTTCGCGACCGTTAAGTTATGTTTATCGCAGAACTCTATCAGTCTAACTCCCCTATCGTTCCTATTGCCTAATCCAAAGGGGCCAACTATTCCGCCCTCTCGCCCTGTGCCTACGACTGCATTGAAATCTCCTGTAATTATTAAATTTTCGTGCCCTCTCACAAAATCTAGCACATATTCAATATCACTATAAACTGCCTCTACGGCCTCATCACTGTAGTTAGAAGTGGGCATATATACCTGTATTATTACTGTTTTTACAGGTTTCGAATCTAACCTAACCATAACTACCCTGTCACTTTGCTGTAAGAAATTTTCTACACTCTGTCCTACTTTTTTCCGCATAACAATTCCTACTCCCGAATTTCCTCCTACAGATCCTGTGTGTATTACTCTAAAATCTCCGCTCCAGAAGTCTCCAGCTTCTGGCCATCGCACTTCACTGATACCTACTACGTCTAATGCTAACCTATCCATCTCAATTTTCAAATTCTCTAACTTCCCTACTTGTTTCATGCTTCTAACATTCCACGCTCCGACTCGTGAGATGTTACACTTATCATTTCTGATGACTCCCCCCGAAGCAGTCCCCGCCCGGAGATCCGAATGTGGGACTATTTTACCTCCGGAATATTTTACTCCAGAAGGTGCCATCATCATAAATTAAAGTACGCTGTACTAGGGATAAAATAATGAGGTGGTTTCCCGTTGCCTTCCACATCGCAGTAGTGTGTATCACAGTGCCATACCAACCCTCACGATCTCTGCCACTATGATTACTGAAAGAGCTGCTGCCCCCTTCCAGGGACTTGATTTAGTCTGGCTTCTCAAATAAAAACCCCTCCAATATGGTTAAACCTATGGTTCGGCTCTTTATATCATTGAAGCGCGCAAGCCATCCCACCCGTCCCAGTATTACTAGAACTGCGTCAAGGTACAAGTCCTTTGTATATAAGCATTACTAATAAAAAGTGTTTTTTTTATTCAGAACTGATCTCTCCCAACTGTAACTGAAAACTACAACAAAAAATCAATCAAAACCATTAAATAAAATATCAAATGCTTAACCTTGCGCGAGGCATATCATATAAGTGTCACAAAAGCAACGCCTTGGGAACCCGAATATGCCCGAAAATAAACGATGTTCATAGTACCATTATGAGTCCGCTATTGTTGTTTTCGATGGATATGATGATCATGACAGTATCAAGAGATCCGAGGATCTACGCAGGTACAAACATTGTACTCCTCAATTCCACATATCAGAGAACACCCCCATCTATTCCAACCAAGAAAAATTTCTTTCCAATGTGGAAAATAAAAAGCAATAATTGATCGAGCTGCTCAAAAAAAATTTGAGGACAGCAAAATTGAGGTAAGACAGTCCAGTGGAGATGCTGACGTACTAATTGTCCAGACAGCCATAGGAAAACACGGCTCTGCCATTGTTTGTCAGGATACTGATATTTTACTATTGTTGACTGCTTTGGCTCCTTTGAATCAAGAAACATTTTTACTCAAACCAAAAATTGGACGTACGAAGAAGAAACTTTTTTCATCAGTAAGCCTCCAGAACCAACATATGCACATCAACACGTACATCCTACTTGCTCACTCTTTTAGTGGTTGTGACACCACAAGTGCAATTCATGGAAAAGGGAAAAAGAACATCATCAAGCTGCTTGAGACAGAACTTGGTTTGCCCCACACCATACACGTATTCCAAACAGCTACAGCAACTCACAGTGAAGCACAAAAAGCCGGAGATACTTTTTTTGTATATTTATGGCTCCAAAGATGGGAAACATACGTTAAATGAACTACGGTATGTCATGTTCCAGAGATCACTCACTAAAAATGTAGCAAAGCTGGAATCACTTCCTCCTACATCAGCAAGTGCTGCACAACATTCATATCGTACCTTCTATCAAGTACAGTTGTGGCTTGGGAATAAACTGGATCCACAACAGTGGAGTTGGGTTCATCGTGGCAATGATTTGCACCCAATCAGGACAACCCTTGACGCTGCTCCAGAGGCCATCCTTAAGTTGATTTCCTGTGCCTGCAAGGGAAATTGCTCCATTTCTCAGTGCTCCCGTGTAAAAAGCGGCGTGGAATGCTCAATTTTGTGCAAAATTTGTGAGGGAGGGGCCTGCATGAACAGCTGCACCGAAATTGCAGTTTCGTCAGACGTGTTACCCATATCAGCAGAGGCCTTTGATGAAGATTCAGACTTTGATGACGTCACTAGCGAAGAGTACAACATGTTCGATGAATAAAATACTTATTACCAAGTACTACATACTTCATATAAAAAATTTGTAAGTACTACATTAACACTGTACATCTTTCTTTCCTTTTTAATAAAATCTCTTGCGTTTTATCGTATTTTTACAATTAGAATCATTTTTCTACATTAAGGTTAGATCCTAGCGACTTGATGTTTGTCTCATTCGATTCAGCATGCAAGAAAACATACAAAATGACTCCCCACACCTCCACTTTCAAAAAAGTACATTTTCAAAAATGTCTCCCCCCTCCCTCCCTCCAAAAACCTAATTTCCACCACTCCAAATTTTGGGGACTCTTTGGATTATTAAACTATAGGTAAAATCACCTTACTTTTTATGCACGTCACCGGCTTTATATCAGCACTGTTGCCACAAGAGTTTATGGTACTCAATTCCAAAATATTAAAATTCAATTTACCTCTCTAACTGAATTCAACGGTAATAAGGGTCCATTATTTCCCAATTCTCTTTCAAAATAGTTGATAAGGGACGCTACAAGCTCCTTACACCGACTGTTTAAGAACTTGGGCATTATACCAACAATAACAATAACAACACCGATAATAAATAACCAGGAGCACTATTTTAGTTCTCAAAAGAACAGATTTTTACTGCAAAAGTTGATGAACAAAGAAAACAAGGGTTTAAAACACCAAAAACAGCAAAAGTTAACGAAACTTGACGCTTTCAGAATATCAGCTGTCAAGTCAACCGGGACACGTCAACAAATTAAGCGGCAATCATGCAACAAAATAGTGTTGTGTTTAGACATTCAAATATTTCTTTATTCTTTTTTAGCACATTCAATTTATATGACTTGTCATTTTACGTAGGGCGACTCTCAATCGTTACATTTTGTGACGTGCATAAAAAGTAAGGTGATTTTACCTGTACATGTCGAATAGGAGTTACAACCAAATTTTTATGAACGGACTAATTCTTATGTAGTTCAAACCCTGTTTTTACTGCACTATAGTGGATTAGGCCTACAGGGGATACCACATAAAAGAAAGCGCCGGATACTCTACCTCATGGTAGGATGGAGTGAAAAGGAGTTTCTCGCAAAAAAAACATTTTTTCGCATCTTTCTGTCAAAATGGCGGTCACATCTGGTAGAAAACTTAGGATATTGTTATCTGAGTCAATGTGAAGCAATTAAAAAAACAGTCTAGCTTTGTCCGAGTTATTTCCATATTGCCCGAATTTTCGTGCTAATTCGACTGGATTAATAGGAATATGTACCTATTTGTAAGGCTTGTATTTAATTGGTAGGTACTGTTTTCCAATTGATAAATAAAAGAAAATACCATCAATAATCCTGGGCACCATTCCCAATTTTTCTGCAGTTTCCGCGATTTTCCTTTCCTCATGCAGCCACACTAGAAACCCCTCCTGGAAACCTGCCATATTACGCGTTTGCATAAACTGTCAAATCATCAACGTTAGCGCGTGGTAGGCACTCAAACCACACCACCTTTAAACCCATATTTCTTCAAATAAAAAGTTTCTTTGTGGACATCATTATCAGTTTTGTTTTTAGTTATTTTGCCAAAAAAGGTCAATAATAATTATAATTTGGATCTATTTCAAATTTGTGGTTATACCACAGCGGGAGGACCAAAACATGGCCAATTTAAAAACACTACCATACAATAAAATATTTATTTGGTATTGCTCCTCAAGATGTTATCAGTTTTATAACAAATGTTTTTGGGGGCAGAGCAAGAGACAAATTCATTTCGGGAGAGGATTTAGTATATGAAGACAAAGTGCTAGCTGATCGGGGCTAAGTAATAAATAATTCGGTTGAATCATCCTTTGGTAAAGTAAGTTCTGCTAATTTCTGGGAATACCCGTCTTCAGGATACCCAAATAACACATACACCGGCAGCCTCAGTTCCCTCTTGAATAGCAAATTGGCAGGTGTTCTTCCTACGAATTCTTAATAAGTTAACTTATTAAGAATTCATAGTGAATTTACGTCAAAGTTCTTGATCCATCCACTGTGTGTAGGTGTTCTTCCTATTGATTCGTGCACCACTCAACAATACGTCAAAAGGGATAACGGAATGTGTCGGTCCCAGTCTGTCGGGTATTCGTTTACCATAATCTTCAGACGGTTTTCTATGTTCTGTTGAAACATTCAACAGTACCATCTGATTGGGGTCGTAAATGAAGTCATCTTGGTCTTACACACTCCCAGCAATTTGCACACATTCTGGAACATCACAGACTTGAAGTTTCGCCCCTAGTCAGAGTGAAGCTTAATGGATACATTAAATTGGCTGAAGAAGTTGTTCACCAGAACTGGCGAGATTTTTCTTGAGGCTACTTTGTCATTTCCCTACAACTTATGCCAAATTTCACTCAACTGCTGTCTCATGGCATTAGTGCTGTGTATTTGTTTTGTGAAATTTAGACACAATTTCCAAAAAAATTTCATCTCTTGTGTCCTTCATAATTACTATTCTATTAGTACGCCGGATAGTGACATCAATTTTAAAATTATTTTAGCGTGTTGCAGAGGTTGTAAATTTGGTAGTTTGTGTGGTGGCAAACAGGAAAATTGACCTCTGCCCACCTCGCGTTGGACATTTTACAATTGACATGTCTACAAAAATTTTAAAGGAAGAATAAGTTAACCTAAATCTTTTCAGTGCCTCTGCCTTATGATTCAACTTATTAATTGAACCATAAAAAACGAGAAAATACCAGAGGTAGACGTTCTGAGTAGTCCCTGAGCAGAGGCAGAGGTTCTGAAAGTGTTTGGAAAGTAGGTCTACTTAGATTCAAACGAGTTGAAATGACTAAGTAGAGCTACTTTTCTAGACATATTTAAAATGTCTGCCTCTGACCTGAGGCTGTACAGGATCTCTGTCTAGGGTATTTTCTTGTTCTTTATCATTTAATTAATAAATTTAACCAAAGGCAGGGGTACTGAAAAGATTTAGATAACTTTTTTCTTTCGCATTTTTGAAGACCTGCCAATTGTAAAATGTCTACACTGGGGTCTCGCACATGGATATTTCTGATTTCCAACAGACAATTTACAATTTTATATGAATACGAAGGGCGCTGAAATGAGTTATAAAAATTGTCGATATCCGGCGTACTATATTTTATACATACTTTATATGAAATAATAATAGCGGGCTATGATGACCAGTTAACCAGTTGTGAAACGGCTACCATGCAACTGACTAAACTGATGTTCGACTTTTTGTTAAAACTATTTTTTTCTGTCAAAACTTGTTATGCCTTGATGCAACTGGTTAAAATGAATTTATCCAGAAACTGATAAAATACTTTACACAAACATACATTTATGCATTTCATCTCAAACTGAGACATGTCTAACTGCTTAGTTTCACTGAAGTCCAATATTTGATGAACACTTCGTGCCCACATAATCTGAGACACAGCCAAAATGATTTGATTAGCATGGCCCACAACCCACGATATCCTGGGCTTGGCTTTATAGTCCCCAATTGAAGCCTTCATAAGTCTTCGTAGTGATACAAACATCGATTCTTCCACTTTACCTAACCAATCTTCTACATTACCACGTGCTTTCAAACCCTTCCCGAGGGGGACCCTTTCACCTTCCGGACTGATCATAGCTATTATATCAGTCGTTAAGATGGGTTCCTGCTGTTTGCCTGTATCATCTTCAGGTTCCTTCACACCAAATTCCAATTTGTTAATTGCATCAAAGCATTTACGAAGATGCGGTTGTACAGCATGAGGATTTCTAGTCTATAATAAACAAACAGAATACAACATTATTCATGGACTCTTATAAACTAGAAATCATGACAAACCTGAGCTAAAATGTCCAATAGCTCATCATTGGACAGGAAGTAAAAGCGAGGAAATGCTACACGTTTAGTCTCCAAGTACGATTCTAAGCATTTCATTATCTGTTCCAACAAGCTGTTATTTTTTTGAAGTTCTTCTAGTAATCCGGGGTATGTAGCTGCTTCCATTGCTAGAGGCATCTGAAAAAATAAATACCATATCTAGAAACTGATTTTCTTCAAGTTAGGAACTCGCCAACAGGTTGTTGAGAAGCGAACGAAAAAACTCTAAGACGACCACAGACAACAGACATAGTCGAGGAGACTGAAGACTGAATAGATAAATAATCTGCTACGAAAGACATCACGTATCAGGTCAGTGAGGTGTTTAAGAGTCCGGCAAACCCCTTTAAAATGAACCCGAAAACTGACTTCGTAGTGCTATGCTCATTTCTAAACGGTGAAAATTGAAGTGTTGAATTTTTGACAGTTTATAAACGAAACTTTATTTTGTTTCCATTGGAAGAAAATTTAAAAATTTTATCTTAGAAAGTGTCAGTTCACTCATGAAATAGACCAACTTCACGCGTGCATAGCGCCAAGAGATTTGCAGTTTTTGAAAAATTGTTTCAATGGCGACATAAAGTATACCTTCTTCTACCATAATCAGGCTTTCGTGTTGCTAAATTTACTAGGATGAAGGTGTAATCATGGTAGAGCGAGAGCGCTGCAAACGCAAAATATGGCTTGATATGTGCTGCCGCCCGGTGTCGACTGAGCGTAAACTCAGAGCGGCGTTGTCTCATTTACTAGGTACCGAACGCGCTGGCTTTTAATGTGCGTTGTTCTTGTGTCCATAAATGTGTTTAGCGCGACGGTGTTGCAACACAGCTGATAGTTTGCTCCGATATCTAACGGATACCTCACCGACCCGATGCCACGCAGGTGTAACTTTTGATCTGCTTTGCCGGACTCTTAATATGTTCAAACTTGAACCTATGGGTAATCTAAAAAACAGCTTCTGCAATAGCATGAAAACTATGGAAAAAGAGGCCTGGTGCTGAGTAGGGCTGTGCCTACCCAGAATTTTTGGAACCGGGTATTCGGTTATATAAAATCCGGGTACCTGGACTCCCCCGGGTAGCAGGTATTAAATTGGGTACCCAGATATCCAATACCCGAAAACTCGAATTATGGTACCTACGCGGGGTCCCGAAACCGTGAATTCCAGGACCTGGGTACCCGAATTTAAATACTTAGACACGGGTACCTGAATCTCCCGGTTAGCAGATATTCAATCGAGTACTTGGGTACCTGATATCCAGGTAACCGAAATCGCAAATACCCGGACCGCAAAAGTTTGGCCTTTAGGATTTTGCGCCTGGTTTACATAGTAAGCACTACATCTAAATAATATAAATAAGGTCTATTTCGTAAATAAATAATTACAGTTGCAATCTTCCTAGCAATTTTCTTTACTAACTCGTCGAATGCGAAAAGTTGGACCGCGTAAAAAAATCGTTGTCGAAAAACATGAGCTACATAGATTCTAGAACCAAAAGTGTTTTATAAAACTAAGACATTAGCTGCCCATACACGAGCAGATATATCGAACGAATTTGACTCGTACGTATTTTATCCGCAAGCCAGGTATGCCACAAGCCAAAACTGTGGTTATTTCTTCCCACCTCCATATTTGATCTCCCGATTAGACATGCAAGTTAAAAACTTTACGTTAGTGAGCCAAAACTTGTCATAATAGAACAGTTTTTGCTCGGATCGTGGTATTTTAAGCAAACTAAAAGTTTTTGTTGGTTCGTACACATCCTCGGTCGAAACACCACTTCTTTTAGATGCTTCCACTTTTTTGATTTCTTTACGAAAAGCCACACGCAGATTTTGATTTTTTTTTGTTACAAATTCACGATTAGCATATTAGGTAGTTTTTTTGGTAAAATCCACTAGTTCATCGTATGCCTTATTTTTTAAATTTTTGTTCATATATTCTTTACATTTTACTTACCAAAGACAAGGACGATTTCTAGAGATGGTTATAAACTCTGTTAAAAACTCTCTTGTCATATACCGTTGTCATAACAGGAAGTCATACCTATTATACTATTTTTTTACGTTTCAATTTTCAAATGTGGGTCTACTCATCAGTCACCACTAACCGTCGGTTGTTTTTGGAAGTTCAGACTTGCGGATTAAATTGGCATGATCCGACATTTTCACCGTTGAAGCTCGGCTCATCATATTTAATGCAAAGTTTTATCGACCGACTTGGCTCGAGCCGCATCAAATTCGTCAAGTAACTCGCTAGTGTATGGGCAGCTATTCAGCAATGTACAGCAACCAACTTGAGTTTTCCAAAAACTGAATACGAGAGTCATGTCAGAATTCCTGCACACAAGAACACAGCCTGCAGACAAAATATATATTTTCGAAAACAACATTATAACCCTTCAATATAGTCCCCATTTAAGTCTATAATTTGTTGCCAACGTTTAAGTAGTGACGCAATGCCGTTAGAAACGCCAAGTTTGTTGAGGTGTTTCAGCTGTTGGAACGCATGCTGTTGCAGGTTTTAAAGTTGGGAAATCGGACTCCTCGAAGTTCTTCCTTCCACTTGGGAAACAGATCAAAGTCTGGGAGACTCATATCAGGACTGTAAGGGGGATGTGAAAGAATCTCCCAGTCGTTATTTTCGAAAAAACCAGCGACTGACACTACCTTATGCGGCCTAGCATTGACATGCAAGATGATTACGCCGTTGTCTTTCAGGTCTATTCTGCATTTTCGCAATCGTGCATTTAAATTTTTGCGCAAAAAAGGCAAATACACTTGGTTATTGACTGTCTGTTAGCCATAGGAAGGTTTAGAAAAAGTTGGAAAAAAGCGAAAGGTATGGAAGACAAAGAATAGGAGAGATGGGATGGTAGGACACCTTCTGAGACATGACGGAATAGTTCGAGACATACTAGTCTGAGATAGGAATAAAAAGAGGTAGGGGTAGGCCCAGATCGGACTACTGCTCTCAAATAGTTGAGGATGTAAGATGTTCTACTTTTAGGGAAATGCACAGGTTAGCTCAGGATAAGAAAGGATAGCCATTCGCGTTCAACCAGTCTTCGGACTGAGAACTTTATGATGAGATGTACCTAAATAAAGAATTTTTATAGTTACCTTGTGTGTTCTTGACATGATTTCTTTCCAGGACTTATTAACAATAAGAAACATTTTTGATTCATTAGGTAATTGTCTCTGTATATCAGGAGCAGAAAATATAACTTCCAAATAGATCCAGTTTTGTTGACATACCATCCACTCATCCTACAAGATTTAAATTTGAAATAAAAGCAGCGCAATATGCAGAACATCCAAGCTAAAATAGGTAGACTGTGAGAAATGAGTATTCAAGGAATCGTGAGAGATAGAAGCACAGTTAAATGTGAGTACTTAATGTTATGTTAGGCCCCCAAACAAAGTAATGAAAAATGCTCTAAGCCACCATTTCTGGAATATCCTAAGGAAACTAACAATTCTAATGATTTAATACAGGAGTCGCCAACCTTTTCAGTGTGTTGGGCTACTTTAATAATTTTCGAATAGAGAGTGAGCTAGCTAAACATGTTTAATCAAATAACGCACAAATATTTTCGACAAGCATATTTTTGTTTTATTATACATTACATATCGAGTGATAAACTTCCATGTGTACATGGGGAAGTAACACGAGTACTTCGGTTTTTGGGGATTCCCGCTCCTCATGTATAGTTACAATGGTGGTAAGGGTAGCAATTGAAAGATTATCTTTTCCTGCATATTTAACAACCTTTTTCTGCCGACCCTGCGATGCGACTCCCATGCCACGATCGCACATACGTTCACCTTTGTAATTTCTGTCAATGCTGCAGTTTACTTCAGCAATGAATTTAGAAAGGAATTGAAATTATTTATTTATTTAAATTTGAATGCGGCAAAATGTAAATTTGGAATGTTCTAAAATGTTTCTGGGTTAAATTATTGCGATATGACAATATAATAATAATAATAGTTTTATTTTCCCAAATTACAAATAAAGCACAACATGACACAAGAAAAATCACAAGGTATTAATTCAGGCAGACGAAAAATTCGTCCCCCGTTCTACCATTAAGACTTTGACAAAAATAAAATAAAACATTCTGCAGCTACATATACAATGATTAAATTAAAATGAACATCCCATGCAGGCTCGCAATTCCGGAATGATCCACCCAAGGAGCCAGTCGCTTCCGAATACCCCCATCTCGCATGTCGCCAAAACCTCGAACCGCGCGCCACACCACCATCGCATCATGTACCCGTATTCACTCATCTCCGCCATGACAAACAAACATACCTTGAAATCACCTCCCCATCTGTCCATTAAAGTAACATTTAAATAAATTGTTTCTAAATCCAATCTTCGTACATTTTTTCTATTCAGAGGGGAGTGCATTATAAATTTTAAGATATCAACATGAAATTTTACGTGCATGTGGAGAACTCCACAAAGCTTCTGACAAAATTATTTTGATGTATACAGAATGTTTACGTGCTAAGTACCAAACCAAAGTTATTTTTTTAAATGGAATGCCCCATATTTGTTTACATATTTTGATTCCCCGTAAAATTTCATGAAAGTTGATATACTGCACGGTGGGGTTTAGAGTAAGTTTGGTATTCAGAGTGTGAACACCCTGTATACACCAATAATTTTATCAGATGCTCCTTGGGGTTCTCCACATACATGTAAAATTTTATTTTGATATCTTGAATAGAACCAGAGGTATGGACGGACTACTGGCCCAACCTGTTGAAAGCAGTCCAAAACGTTTCTGAACACCCCCACTGGGTCGTTAGAACTTTCTTGGCGGTTCAGCTGGTTTTAGCGTGATGTCGGCGGTTGACCATTCGCACCTACGACGTGCTGATGGGGCTGTAACTGTAATTCGTGATAGTATTATAATATAATTTGACGCACGGGAGTCGTCAGTCATGGTTGCCACTCTGCTTCTATTTATTACAAGAATGTAGTATAGACTGTTTTAGAATGCCTGATTTTGACAGGCCGCCATTTGCTGTTGGAGGGAAGAGTATGGATACACAACGCCCGATCTTTGCTACACACGAGAGTGTTACCAAAATTTGAGCAGATTTGGTGCCAAACAAAGTGGTGAAACCAGGTTACTGTTTAGAGTTCATGTAATTTAAGTCAAAATAATGAAAGCAACGTTTGCAATAGTGCAACTAGTCACATCATTTTAAGAATTTTCGTTCAATTCTCGGTGTAAAGAGACATAGGCCCGGTTTTTCAAAGAATCCAACACCGGATTAAGTCTGACACCGGCTTCGTTGCTATGCTACAACCAATCAGAAAGCCGGTATCATAGCAACAAAGCCGGTGTCAGACTTAATACGGTGTTGGATTCTTTGAAAAACCGGGCATAAGAAGTTTAAGTTACGCCCCTTTTTTTGATGCCAAATGATAACACAAACATCTTCTTTGTTATTCCTCCTCTTCTTCCCTCCTCTAAGCTTTAAAGAAACAAGTTTTCCCCTCCAGCTGTCAATTGTGTGACGACATTCTGAAATGATCTATTGGGAATATTATGGGTTTATTTTTATTGCGAGGAATGCTTGTCCGTTGTGCAACGAAACATGATGAGAATTTACGAAAATTTCTATAATTTTTAGGTCCATACGAGCTAACGGTAGCTTATGATCGATGGGTTGGTGACCCCTGTTTTAATAGCTATTTATGCAACCACATGTGTAACGAATGGGATATTTGTGGGACGAGCGAAGCGAGATCTCGAAAAAATTGTATTTCATTGCGTGCTTAGCACATTTTTTTTAATTTTGACAAAAAAGGGTTTTTAAAAGTTAAAACCAATGAAATAATTATTAATTTCATTTGTCAATTTGAAGTTTTATTTACACAACAATAATTGTTAATTAATTCTGGGGATATGGGGTTCTGCCATTGGTTTAAAAACCCTTACCAATGTCCTTGAAAATAAATCCAAATGTTTCGCCCAATCATCAACTCTTGGTTTTATAGGTCCCACATGCCGAGAACTTGCTATAGTGTTGATATTTATATTACTTTCATCTAAAGTAGTCTGTATTTCTTCTAAACTTCCAAGAATATAAACATCTTTTTGGTCCCTGTGAGCTAACACTATAAACTCTAATTGTTTCCATGATTCTTCGACCTTAAAAAATATAATGAATTTATTTAAGTACCTAAAATAATCTAGACATTGAGCTCTGATTGAACACACATACTGAGACCACGTTTTACATTTTGTGAAGCAGTATCAGTGGCAGTTCATGGGTAAAGAAGCTGGAGCAGCAAGTTTAGTAATTTATACGAGCATTTATATAATGTGCCCAAAAAGTGTACAACATATGGAAATTTTTTTTACTATTGGCTTCTCAAAAATTTTTATCCTGCATAAAAGTTGACGTTCATTAGTAAAAGTAAAATTATTATACCAGAAATTAGACAGTGTTGTTGGTAAGAGTGTAAATAGCATTTTTTTCAAATTAAGCCAAGAGTAAATTTATAAAAAATTACAATAATTATATTTAGTCAGTTAATACAATAGATTAAGGGCCAGTTGTTGGAACATGGATCAAAATGTAACGTGGTGCTACATTTAATTCGGCTTTCGTTGCTAAAGTACTCACTTCGTGATTGGTTGTATCATAGCAACGAAAGTGAAATGTAGCATCGCATTACATTTTGATCTGCATTCCAACAACCGGCCCTTAGGCTTCAAAAATTACATAATTCATGCATACGCTTTATACAGATACGGTATTCCGCATCGACAACATATTACACCTTTCTATAAACAATATGACGAACTAAAAATAGAGAAACGTTTTATTGTTCTATACCGTGTATTTTTGTTTAAACTCATCCCCTCAAAATGTCAATATTTACATTGACATTGAGGATCCATTATGTAAATTTAAGAAACAATAAATATAGATCTCCAACCTATTTAATAAGTTGACAATTTATATGGTACTATTGCAACTTACTTTAATATTGAAGCAACAACATACGTAGAGTGAGGTTCTGCTGAGTGGCATGCACGAGCCTACCATTCGAGTTGGTAGGTACAATAATATAATAATATTATAATATAATAAACAATAATATAATAATAATAATAATAATATTGAAGTGTACCTACCTTTTTCAGCAAAGACTCTAAAGCTGCTTCACTACTTGCTTGGGCAGAAACATCCATTAATGCATCTGGATATGTAAATACGCGCAAATTTTCCAAAAGTTCGAGTGTTACGACTTCATCAGCTTTAAATTTATGACCCAAGACATTTTCTATCTTTAACCAATGTCTCTGTCTAAGAGACGGGTTTCGTAAATATGCAATAATAGGTAACTAAAATAAAATATTTATTAATAACCATTCCTACGTTAGAATTAAAATTTAATTCACCTTGTCTTTCATCAATTCGACGTCTTCTTTCAGTTTTGGTACAACTAAATTCTTTGGCAAACCCTTGTCAAGTTGGTTTATATTCTTAACAATTTTTGCCGTAAATAAATTCATTTCTTCAACATTCAGTGTATTAAAGTCGGTACGGTACCATTCATCCACTGTGACTGCCCAAGAATCTACACTTTCCCATAAAAGCATGCGTAATTTAACATCATTCATAACTTCATCCAAAATATCAAACCGAGTCACTTCCATCTACACAAATTATTTATAGACACACAAATACCTAACTCAACATTTCAAAAATTTCATACCCTAAATTGTTTTTGATATGACTTGATTTCGTTTGCTGTGGTCTGACAAACTACAAGTCTGTCGTGTAATTCTTTTAAAAAGTTTGTTACTTCTTCAATATTCGATTCAATATCGTACAACCAAGGTTGCTAAAAAAAGAAAAAGCATAGGAGTTAGTAACTTTATTCAGAACTGATAGCCTACTCCCATCCGCAGAAAATTTGAGTGTGAATCCAGTATACGGGATGCTTCAGTGGTCTATATTTCAATATTTCAGTTTACAACTGTAGTAGAGAATAAGACTACATAGAAGCTTCAATCGGGAAAATTGAATTGTTGTTTATTGCTGGGCATCGTGGGCTTTGGAGTGCAAAGCCTAAATTGTTGTCCCTTTAAATTGGCACAGCAAAAGGAGTGTTCAAAACATTCTATGTTAGAAATAGAGAACAGGTTGTCCTATTTTCGTTGTGATTTGGGGGTTTCTCATAGAAGCAGCAGGGATAGAGCCTCGGGGTTTTCGCGAATCTGAACTACTTTTTTGAGTATAATAGAATGCCGAAACCAGAATTTGGATATTGTTTTTAGTTTTCGAGAAAAAAAATTATCCACACAGTAGATGGATCAAGAACTTTGACGTAAATTCACTATGAATTCTTAATGAGTTAACCCCACACGCCAAAAGATAGTGACACAGTAATTAAATTCGACACCTGTTTCGCACTTCAAAATTATCAAAATTTCGAAAAATACGACATAATTGCTGTTTTCAATGAATGTCGTGAGAATGTAAATAAATCAATGGATCTATATCTCAACAGGTACACAAAAAAATTCCTAGATACCCATTTATTTATTTATTAAATTTAGATACCCAGAAAGAAGACAACCAAGCCAAGCAAAATGATGTTTTCGAGACGAAAATCAAATTTAATTCACTATGGGTCATTCAATAAACCTAGAAACAAAATTTATAATAAGAAAATAGGGAAGAAATAAATGTTTTATCATTGGTTGAGGCGACACCAAAAACTTCTTGTCGCGAAACTTCTTGTCGCGAAATCGAATCACAAGTTGGTGTTTCCAAAACAAAAATTCAAAAAATATATAAAAAAAGCAAATACAGGCCATATAAAATTCAAATTATTCACCATGTCTTCCCGGGAGATCAAGAAAGAAAGCTTAAAATTTTTGTAGGTGGTACTTAAATAAAATTCAAGAAAATCCTGAATTTGGGCGGTCTGTCATTTGGACAGATGAAACTCACATAAGGAGCGTAGGATTATTTAACAGGTGTAATGTGCGACACTGGCCTGATACAAATCAGTACCAAACTTTTGAACGTCAGAGGCAAGGACGTTTTGGATTTAACGTTTCGTGTTTTATTTTGGGTGGTCAACCAGCATACCAAATTTTTGATGGAAACTTAACGGGATTGAGATACATTGATTTATTGAATATTACCGCACAGGCGATAATGGAAAAAGTTCCATTAATACACATAAACAGGGTATATTTCCAACAAGATGGTGCCCCTGCACACAATTCTGCAATAGTCAGAAATTATTTAGAAAATAATTTTCCGGGTAGATGGTTGGGTACAAATGGACCTATATTGTGGCCTGCAAGAACACCAGATCTGAGTATATTAGGCTTTTTTGTTTGGGCATTTTTAAAAGAAAAAATATACATACGAAGATACAATAACAATCAAGCCGACCTAGCAGAGGCAACACATGCAGCTTTCCGATATTTGCAAGCCCATCCTATTTTTTAATTAATGCCATCAATCTATTAACTAAAAGATTTAGATTATGTGTTGAAAAACACGGCAATCAATTTGAGCAGTTCCTATAATTTTGTTGCTTGTCGTTTTATGTTTTTCTTGTTTTTGTTTGTTTTGCTGTTTTTTTTTTGTTTTTGTTGCTTTTATTTCAGTTGTTATTAAAAGTTGCTAACATCAAATCACAGGTATCTTGGATGTACTTACCCATCTTATATTTTCTACAGGTAAAAAATACCAAAATCGTTGCTGTTTTTTGAAATAACAATACTGCCCTGTTGAGGAAAAGAGTCGTATCTACCATTTTTTGAGAAATTGAGTTAAAGGCATTTTCGTGGTTGCTGTGACGTGTTCTATCACTATATTAAGCGAAACTGTCGTATCTGCACCAGAAAACGGTTATATTAGATGCTTTAGCTTTGTCGTATATGTAAACTGCTAAATCATGTTAAGAATAATACATAGTCGTATGTTAAAAAGTTTAGCTGAAATGTTGTCACGTACGACTTTTTCACTTAACATTTGTTAGATACGACAATTCTGCTTAACATTTGCTGAGCATTTATGGGTAACATTACCTAAAATAACGCGAGGTATTTAGCCCAAAAACCCTTGGAAAACGCGTGTTCCTGACTTTGTGTTATGGCTAATTTTGTTAATTTTGAGTTATTACAAGTTTCTAATTTTATAATAAATAGTGTGTTTATTTGTTGCATAAATAATTTGTCGTATCTGTATATAAAGTGACCATATCGAAAATGTCAAAATCCGGGACACGGGACACGGGCGGCCATTGAGGGGGGGTGTTACTAAAAAATTACTCGCTTACAAATACTTTTCTGCCGAATGACCCATCATCATTTTTAACAACATTTGTGGAATTCTTTACAGGAAGAACTCTATTATATTTGACAAACAGCATACATTTTAAAGTTTCCACAGACAATTGCGTGTTTTCTGTCGTCCACATTTGATTTATTTCTGAAAAAACCCGCTCTATGGGAGCATTAGTTCCTGGGAGGCACAGGCAGAATTCTACGATTTTTTTAATATTGTGAAAGGGAACATTTTGGGCGCGAAAATGTTGAAAAATCTCAACCCACTTTTTTTCAATAGAAACTTTATTTTCAGTCCACTGACACAGTTTTTCTTCGGTAACGTATTTTCTTAAATATGTTACCTCATTCAAAAGACAGTTTTCGTCAATTTGATTAGGACCGGGGCGGAAATGTAATGTCATTGCTTCGTATGTAGAAGAGACATCTTTCCATAACAGACAGTGGGTGAAAGATATCCAGTTAAAATTGTCACCAATTTCCAAATCTTTGACCCAACGCTCCAAATATTTTAGGCAGTTTCCATAGAAAAGTTTTATCTGTGATTTGAACGTCAGTATTCAGGCGTTGCCGTTGCCGCCATCAAAGTAAAGTGCAAGCGCATGCTAAGCTAAGTTGCCAATTCGCAACGCAATTTTATTTTCGCCGTTGCCAGATTTTTGTTTTTATGGGAAAAATGATTCGGGAGATAAGTGGCGCGTCACAAACGTCAGATTTTCATTCCAAACAAAACAAAGCCACGTGCTTTCTGACGTTTTAACCTAACCTCTGAAATATAATTATAATTACATATAGTTGTTTTCAAGTTTTTACGCGTAAGCCCAACACACAAATTGAAAATAAACTGTTTTCACTGCAAAACGTCTAGAATTATATTGCAAAAATTAGTTTAAGACGTTGTAAATAATATCGATAAACGTCAAATGGCACATGCTTTGTTTGGAATGAAAATCTGACCTATGACGGAGGCACTTAGGTCCCGAATTGAGTGCTCCGCAAAATCCGGGACGTTTCTGGGACGTTTACTCTTGCTGGACATTTTGGTCAAATCCGGGACTGTCCCGCAAAATCCGGGACGTATGGTCACTTTATCTGTATATAAACCTTTAACATGTTACGCAAAAAAGTCGTATCTTTCAAAAGTATAATTTCCACTTTCTTGCCACAAATTTTGTAAATTATGAAATAGTAACTGCAAAACTAAATGCACATATAAATTTTGAAAGCAAACGAATAAAATAACATGGACGGCGCGAATGAAACAATAAAAACCTCAATATTTCAAAACTGTGAAACTGTTAGATACGATTCTTTTCTTTAACAGGGCAGAATATAAAAGTATAAATATACAGGGTGTCCCAGAACAACGGGGCAATATTTCTGGACCATATTGTTTGGGTCAAAATAACACTTAAAGTATGTAGAATTTTTCTTCTAGGTCGCACCCCTTCGAAGCTATTTGCCCTTAAAGGTCAAGTCCTGAAGAAGGTTTTTTGCTGGTAACTTTCAAACTACTGTATCGAATGTTATAAAATTTGGACTGTAGACATAGTAAGAAAGTATCTGTGATCGAGTGACATGATATATTCCGTATCTTATCTAGGAGGCCGAGGGTGGAACACCCCTAATGCTTTTCACCCCTTAACTTTTACGTTGATGCTTTTAGCGAACTTGCAATGACATTTTTAAATTCCTTTTACAATTGTCTCAAAAAAAGGTACTCTTTTTTGAAACCGTTAAAATGGCCCGTTTCCGAGAAAAAAAATTATACAAAGACATGGTTTATCATTTTTACTACGCAAAAATGTATTTGTCTACAAGGTGCTCACTTCGAAAATTTATTGTAGCTACTATTATCTCGGCTATTATGTTTTCATAACCGATTATTCACACATTTTCATTTCATTTTCATTTTCTCACATGTTTAATGTAGCAGTTCATATTTCATAGCCTGGCTTGTTTAGTAAAAATGATGAACCATATCTTTGTATATTTTTTTTCTCGGAAACCGGCCATTTTAACGGTTTCAAAAAAAGAGTACCTTTTTTGAGACAATTGTTTAAGGAATTTAAAAATGTCATTACAAATTCGCTAAAAGCATCTACGTAAAAGTTAAGGGGTGAAAAGCATTAGGGGTGTTCCACCCCCGGCTTCCTAGACAAGATACGGAAGATGTCATGTCACTCGATCACAGATACTTTCTTACTATGTCTATAGTCCAAATTTTATAACATTCAATGCAAAAATCCTTCTTCAGGACTTGACCTTTAAGGGTGAATAACTTCGAAGGGAGACGTCCTAGAAAAATTTTTTTTAGATACTTTAAGTGTTATTTTGACCCAAACTATATGCTCCAGAAATATTGCCCCGTTGTTCTGGGACACCCTGTATATTGATAGCTTAAAAGAAGACCTTTCGAACTAGACCAAAGCCTGCTGTGGTTTCCATTAAAAAAAATTCAACTTTATGTCATAAATCAAAAAATACGCTCTCTAGAAAAATAACTACGTACGCCACTGAATTCCTTGGAAAAAGTTCTATAGGAATCAATCTTAACAGTTTTAGTCTGCTTAATACAAAAAGAATTGGAGTTTTTGGAAATCGATAAAAATCAACATTATTTTTTTTCTCGAAAACTAAAAACGATATCCAAATTCTGGTTTCAGCTTTCTATTATACTCAAGAAAGTAACTCGGGTTCTTGAAAACCCCAAGGCTATCTCTGATGCTTCTATGAGAAACCCCCAAATCACAACGAAAATAGGACACCCTGTGCAAGTCTTATAAATGTGGTCTTGGTGTCTGTTAGTATACAACGTGTCCAAGATAAGGAGGGCCAGTATGGGGATATTGGAAATGACAAGAGATACAGATTTGGTTAAATGGGAAAAAAGTTGCGTAATTAAAGGATCAATAAAATGGCGCGTAGAAATCCTTGATATAATTTTCCGTTTTTGAGTTACATATTTTGAAAAAACTGAATTTATGGATTTTTAACTATATTTTTTTCTGACTTCAATATTAAAATTAGAGCGAAACTAACAAAACTTCTTCGTAGCAACTTTTGATGAAATTAAAGATTTCATTGCCAATTTTTTTATTCTACGTTTCGTCTTCGGGCAACCATGATCAACTTCATTTTTTTAAATACGGTCCTGATTTTCTAATGTCAAATTTTATGAGCCCTTCTTATTCTGAATTCAACAATGTACCACACATTATGGTTTAATTACGTTTCGACCCATTTTTGACCACCATCAAGAAATTTTTAGGATACGGACCTGCATCTCTCTTACTTTTCTAAAAATTATGATAAATATAGTTAGTTGAGCTTTCTTCTGATATCACAAACAAACAAGATTTTCCAAAACTGCAAGATGCGCTATGCTTAGAGTAGGGTAGGTGCTTATCGCTAGTATCATCTAACAGATTCTTAAAACTCTTGTGGTGCACTTAAAAATTGCCCAACTTATACTGAATGTACATATTTTTTACAAAATTGTGAGACATACAGGTCCGTATCTTAAAAATTCTTTGATGATTGCCAAAAAAGGGTCGATACGTAATTAAACCATAATGTGTTGTACATTGTTGAATTCAGAATAAAAAGGGCTCATAAAATTTGACATCAGAAAATCAGGACCGTATTTAAAAAAAATGAAGTTGATGATGGTTGCTCGAAGACGAAACGTAGAATAAAAAAATTGGCAATGAAATCTTTAATTTCATGAAAAGTTGATACGAAGAAGTTTTGTTAGTTTTGCTCTAATTTTAATATTAAAGTCAGAAAAAAATATAGTTAAAAATCCATAATTTCAGTTTTTTCAAAATAACTCAAAAACGGAAAATTATATCAAGGATTTCTAGGCGCCATTTTATTGATCCTTTAATTACGCAACTTTTTTCCCCATTGAACCAAATCCGTATCTCTTGTCATTTCCAATATCCCCATACATCCCCATGCAATTTGTCATTCAGAATAGAGCTTAGAAAGGTATGTCAGCCAAACCGCAGTCAAAGCAAGTATCATGTGGGAGAGAAAACAGCATTAAACGGAATTAAACGGAATTAATTAATTAATTAAACGGAATTAGTCATCAAGAAGTACTATTTGCAAATACCAAGGAGTTACGAAACCCCTTGCGAAAGTGAGCGAAACAGTGGATCATCTTTTATTCACTCAATATAACATGGATTAAATCTGGACGATGCAACCCTGCTACCAACTATAATAATATATTTGCAGAAATATGCATAATCACTAAGGCTTGCAGTTACTACAGTTTAAAGTATCAATAGTTCCACTGCTTTAATTTCAACCGGATGCAGTGGCGGACTGGCAAATTTAGCCAGCCCGGGAAAGTCCTAGTGGACCGGCCCCAAAATAACAATAATAAGAATATAATTAAATAAGAGTAATATGAGGGGCATGTGAATGTTTTCACACAACAGCTTGCAAAGCATACATCAACTCAGACAGAGACTGACTCAGCTCTCAGACTCATTAGTATCTAGTATCTACCAGACAGGTGTGCAACTATGATTCCCAAGTCCAAACTCAAAGCACACGCGTAGCATGTGTACGGCAACGGGCGTATTTTTTGCTGATATACTATTTTCGTAAACGTTCTTGCCATCACACCTTCATGGCTCAGTGGTTGACATATTGGTCCCCCATTTCCAACGTTGGGGGTTCGCACCTTACCGTAGTTATATCTTGTTATGATGATTTTTTTTTTCTTTTTAACAAAAAATCGGTCAGGTCCGAAAGGACAGCTAGGGGATCTCAATCACGCGAGGCAGATATCCACTCATTCCACATTAATTGTTCATTTATAAAAATCATTTGACGTGCGCCGACGCGGGATTGGGAACCACAATTGCACACCTATCTGTAGATGCTAGTTTCAGACTCAGACATTGGAGCATTGTGACCAGATTTTATTTTCGCGTGTCGCCAGTTTGGCTGCTAGATGTGGCCACAATGAAGTGAAAATCGACCAAAACCAAATACCAGATTGTATTTTATAAATTGAGTCAGACAAAAATTTTAATTGGATTAGTAGTACTTTGTAAGGTTGGGATTCATAAAGGGTTTATCAAATGAAAAATTTAAAATATAATTTTTGTTTTGGTAACATTTCGAGTAACGTTTATTTAATTTTATCACAAACAACAGAGGTTATAATAAATTAGAACCGTGAATCATATGCACTAAAAACTAAATAAATGTTGTATAATATATGCAGGAATTCACGCTAAAAACTCCCTAAATTATGCATAAATGGGGACTCTATTCACGACTTTAGTTATAATTTAGTATTTACTGCCGTCCTTAGCACAAAGATCATATCTGCAATTTTATTTGTTCTTCCAAAATTGGGTTTTTTATATTGAACGGTGCTTACGGCTTACCAATATAAAAAAGGATGGAGATGGCAAACACCATCAATACAGAAAAATTCAATTTCTGCAAAACTAATAAAATGGCAGATGCAACATGTATGTCCAGTAAACGAGATGGCGCTGGCGCTCAGGTGCAGTGCACGTAAATAACGTAACCGTTTTGTTCCATTTTTTTTCTTGAGGACGCATTAAAATTGCAGAGCAACCTCGATCCAAAAAATCGTCCAAATGGCGACTTGCGATTTTCTGCAAATATCAGTCGCACTGCTTTGGAGTTTGATCGTGGCGGTTCGTACTGCGGTGGGGGGAGTAGGGGGCTACTAATATGCAGTAAGCAGCAAATATGAAAACCAGGGTTGGGATGCCTATTACAATCGTAACAGTATGAAAACATTGTCGATAGCATAACCATTCTTTTGGTTGAAATGAATAAAAAATGATAACGAGTGAGTACCGGTAGAACATGGCCAGCCGGCCCAGTTGCAACCGGCCCACCGGGAAATTTCCCGGTGTCCCGCCGGCCCAGTCCGCCACTGACCGGATGTTATAGTAGACTACCATTAGAGTTATCAGTACTGTACTTAGTCCACCTCTTTAAAACTGAACTCATTTTCACAAAACTTACCAAGCATTCATCTTTTACAGCACCTACTTCAGATATGAGAATGTGAATATCATTATTCAACTGATCTGTGAAGCGTCCAATTATGACCGATGTCTCTTCCACTTTCTTATCGACTATATTTCTGTATGTTCCCATAGTCACACTGAGTTCCAGGTAATTGACCATGTCTTCTCCGGGAATTGGGATGGAAAATTCTTCCATTATATCATACAGTTCTTTGCAGTAATCTAAAGCTTCTTCCATTTTATCAGCTTTTGATTGTGATGTGTCAAGGTATTCCAAGTACTCGACAAACTCTATTGTTGTAATTGGATCTCTCTCCAAGTATATTCTTGATTCCTCCATCTCTTCTGTCAGTGCTTCTACTCTTTGCCGCCCAATTCTAAATTTTTAATAAATCAAATTAAGTATAAATTAATTATCGATAAATACAGAAACATACTTAGGCATAACAGTTTGCAAGTCCTTTATCAGCCTTTTAGGTTCTGGAATTATTGTAGTTTTAAAGTTCTTTTGTTGCAAATATAATATTCCAAATGGCTGAACATCAATAATTTTCTCTATAAGCCTCACTTCTGACAGATACCTTAGATTCATATTGCGAAAAACTTCTAATTCTGAATGATTAAGTATAATTATAAACAATTAATATATTAAAAGCAAAATCAAAAATAATACCAGTTTCAGTTTCAACAGTTGACGAATCTTTATTGTAATCTTCTTCATAAAATTGTCTGATACTTTCAAAGCGTTCAATGTATTTATGGGCACCTTCATAGTTGGTAACTACACATTTTATTATATTCTTTCTATCTTCATGAAGACCTTCATCTTCATTTAAATAGAACGCTAAAGGCGGTCCCCAACCGCACAGTCTATCTTCAACTGAGCCATTAATTATAGGGCTGGAATATTGTTGTTGTCAAATGGTAAAGGAACTCGAAAAATATTAAATTACTTCGTGAAAGGTTTGTATATTGAGTCTCCTATGAAAGATTTTACATCTTTTACATATCCTTCCCAAAGATCCATTACTTGGTTCATAATATCCAGTGTTACTTGAAGAGATGGGTCGAGTGTTATCTCTTCGGGTTTAATTGCAACATCCACTATGAATAGCGGTAACTGTTGGAACAAAATTGTGGGTAGTTACTGTCACAGAAGCGTTCAAATGAG
Source organism: Xestobium rufovillosum (assembly GCA_963966045.1). Classification (NCBI taxonomy): domain Eukaryota; kingdom Metazoa; phylum Arthropoda; class Insecta; order Coleoptera; family Ptinidae; genus Xestobium; species Xestobium rufovillosum. Next base: position 15,765,599 of record OZ014498.1, read on the forward strand.
AGCAAATTGTAAAAAAGGGGAATCGACCTTAGGCTCGGTTGTTCAAAAAAAGTAAGGCGCTCACCACATAGGCCATGGAACGAAGCCGGTGTCAGACTTAAGCCGGGGTTGGTTTCTTTGAACAATCGGACCTAAATTATTTATTTAAATTTAAATTTTCTGTAAACATGTTTTATTTCTTATACAGGGTAATTCAAATTCGAGGGCCTCCACTGAAATCCCTTTTATTTGAAAAGATAGAGGGTAGATTTTAATTCGACACTTTTACAAAATTTAGTGTTCATTAATATGCTATTGATAAATCTGGTAAGTAAGTGATATACAAGTTGTGGGTGGAAAACAAAAAAATTATCTTCTTGTTCTGTCGTGAAGCTCAACTATTTGACCTTATAACGTCGCAAAAGTAAACACTTGAAGTAATCAAGAATTGGTTAGTGTTTACTTTGGACGTTCTGACATCACGCCGTGATCCAGATGATAGGTACATCATATGTGTTCGTAGACACAAGTGGCAGAAGCAAGCGCGTGCCGTATAAGACAGTAGTCAATTAAAGATTACCCAGTCTCAAGCTGCGTATCGAATGAGTAGTAATGTGTTGAAGCCGGGGAATTAGGGGTGTCTGATGGTGAAGGTTAGATCGATTTGGTAATCCCGAATGACTTCGATCTGGAATAGGACATTTTACAGCAGAAGTCGATCGCACCTGGGTAATCGGCAGCCTCTAGTGAAATCTTAAGAAAGAACTGATTACTTATTCGCGACGTATAAGCTAGTGGTGTTCCCCAACGGGCTTGCACTCTAGTTCTGCTACGAAAATCACCGACCGAAACGCCGTCTATGAGTAACCGCACCTCGGTGCTACCACATATTCTGTAATAATCCAGTTTTGATCACACGATGGGCCACTAACGTGCCATCAGGATACACCGCTAGGACCGTTTTAATTTTCGTGTAAATTCATTGTAAATAGTTAAAGTAATAGAATTCAGTTATTCAGTGGAGAACCGGAGGAAAGCATGGAGGCGTTAGCTGGATAAATTAAATTGATGAAGGAACAAATAATTAGGGAGTGGATGAGAAATTTTAGAAGGATGGAAGAAGGGATAGTAGAATTTAAGGAGAGGGTAGTAGAGTAGGGAGAGATAATTTAGAAATTAGGTCGGGGAATGTGAAAAAGAAATATGAAGAATTAGCCAAGGGAAAGAAGAGAAATAATATTGCGGTGAGAGGAATGGATTTTGGGGACGGAAACTATGTTGGTGAGGTAAAAAAGTTCTTCAAAGAGAAGTTGCAAACGGAACTAGACAGTGTAAACAGTATAAGAAATAACAGGACGACTTGGAAGGAAAAACAAAAAAATGTGGAAAATAAAAATAAGTTAAGAGGGATCAAAATAGTGGTTAAAAATGAAATGACTGAAAGAGATATAGAAATTCAGAATCTATGTAATATGGAAAAAATCAGAAAGTGATACGGGATACAAAACAAGAATGAGAATGAGATAAAAGAAATGGATAGGTGAGAAATTATTTGTATGGGATGAAGGGAACAATTGCTAAAATCAAAAAAGTAGAAAAAAAGAAAGTACTTAGGACAGAACAGAACCTAAATAAACAATTCAATTAGAAAAGAAAACGAAAATTTTTAGTGCAAAGTGCATAATAAAGGAATGAAAGAGAACTATTTAGTGTACACACTATTTATTACCTCTGGTGCACCCTCTGGACGTGGTTCCTCTAAGGTTTTATCGACGTCCTGTTCTTCTATTAATTTTTGAGGAGGCATATATTGCAACTGAGCCCGAAAGAGTTCTAGCCATTCCTTGGTAGAATTTTGGATGAGTAAATGCATCATATTTATCATCATATAGTCTGCTAAAGTTATAAAACTGAAAATGCCCTCTGTAAATAACAGATTTTATAAGTTTCATTTAAATTTACCAAGTTAGGCGAATGCAAAATTTTTTCTTATTTGCCTGCTCAATATAAGATGTTTTTGGGCCCCTGTCTCGTCCTTTTTTCTTTTCTAAAGTGAGAATAATTAGCACTTTTAGCACAAAAGAAGTACAAATCTTAGTTTACCAGGTTCTATAGTTGTTTCGTCAACAATAAAACCCTTATCCAATAACGCAGCATAGCAAGTATTACTTGCTAATTCCAAAACTACAGCACGAAATTCGTTAACTTTGTCCATCACACTTTCTAATTTCTCCATCTATAAAGTTAAAATTAAGAAAACACAATAAAAAATTCTAGCTATTTTCATTTCTAGTTTACTTCTATTTATCTACTATCAATACTTAACATCAAACTTTGCAAAATTGATTTTAACGCGACAATAGTATTCTTTAGTATTCTTTACCGCATTTTGTGAAGTGCAGAAAACTGAGACTCTAAACTAAAATCAAATGAAACTTACTTTTCGTACACATTAACTATGAAACTTGTGCAATTTTATATTATACTAGCGGGCCCGGCAGACGTCGTCCTGTCCGACAATAAAAAAAATTTCCGTAAAAAAATCCTAGAACCCGATTGCAGCGCCACCTACCGGGTCTAATTGCGAATGTAAACCATTCAGGGACCCACTTAAACACACAAAAAATTTCATCAAAATCGGTCCAGCTGTTTTTAAAAAAATTCCTAGAACCCGATTGCAGCGCCACTTACCGGGTCTAATTGTGAATGTAAACCATTCAGTGACCCACTCAAACACACAAAAAATTTCATCAAAATCGGTCCAGCCGTTTTTAAAAAAAATTCCTAGAACCCGATTGCAGCGCCACCTACAGGGTCCAACACAAAATATTTCATCAAAATCGGTCTAGCCGTTTAGGAGGAATTCGATGACATACACATGTACAGACTGTCAAACGCGCGAAGTTAAAATAGTCGTTACGTTTTCTCAAATTTTCCAATTTTCTGCGCAATTTTCTTAATTTTCCGTTCCGTAAGAACCTTCTACAAAGTATTGGAAACCATAAAAAAAGATTAATGAAATCGGTTAAGTCGTGCTCAAGTTATGGCGTGACCAAGGGAAATAGGGATTCATTTTTATATATACAGGGTGATTCAGAAATGGTGAATCAAACGAAAATAGTAGATTCCCCATGTGAAAATAAGACAAAGAGTCTAATATACTCCTGTCCGAAGTTGTACCCCTGAGGAGATATAGCCCTCCAAAGTATCCCCTTAAATTTCGATAAAAATTAATTTCTCAGAAACTACATATATGACTTACAAGGTTCCAATTTGGTACACAATTTAGGAACTTTATAAACCATAACTGATGTGAAGTTGAAGTTAATTGAAGTAATGCAAGGTGTTTATTCGGGGTGGGTCACCCTTAAAATTTCATTGAACTATTTAATCCATTAATTAATTTGAAAAAAATTTACTTCATTTCATGCAAAATTTCATTTTCAAACTTTTTTTACTCTTAGTATTTTTCATTAAAATGAATAGTTTTTGAAAAAAACGAAAATAAGTTAAGTAAGATTTGAATTATTTTACTTAAAAATTAATCGAAACGTTCACTAGAAGGCTATGATAATGAGGCAATTTTTAATAAATTGTAATATTTTTACATAACGAGTATTACAGAGTATTTAATAAATTTCAATTAGAGTACATAATTACTCAAATTGTTGTCCATGAGCCTAAGTGAACGCTTCGATTAATTTTTAACGGGATTTTTAAGTAAAAAAATTCAAATCTTACTTAAGTAATTTTCGTTTTTCTCAAAAACTATCCATTTTAGCAAAAAGTACTAGGAGCAAAAAAAGTTTGAAAATGAAATTTTGTATGAAATGCCACAAAAAATGTTCAAATTAATTAATGGATAAAATAGTTTTAAGAAATTTTAGGGGTGACCCACTCCGAACAAACACCTTGCATTACTTCAATTAACTTCAACTTCACATCAGTTATGGTTTATAAAGTTTTTAAATTGTGTACCAAATTGGAACCTTGTAAGTCATATAGTTTCTGAGAAATTAATTTTTAGCGAAATTTAAGGGGATACTTTGGGGGGCTATATCTCCTCAGGGGTACAACTTCGGACAGGGGTATATTAGACTCTTTGTCTTATTTTCGCATGGGGAATCTACCATTTTCGTTTGATTCACCATTTCTGAATCACCCTGTATAGATTGTTCATACAAAAATACTAAAATCGCGATTAAAAATGGGGGGTGGGTGTAGGAGGGTGAAAAATACTTTACGACCTATTCTCATACCTACCAAATGTACAAAAAAATTTCAATTATTTGGATATTGTTCATACAAAAATACTAAAATCGCGATTGAAAAATGGGGGGGTGGGGGGTGGGGGGGTGAAAAATACTTTACGACCTATTCTCATACCTACCAGATGTACAAAAAAAAATTCAATTATTTGGATATTGTTCATACAAAAATACTAAAATCGCGGTTAAAAAATGGGGGGGGGGTGGGGGTAGGAGGGTGAAAAATACTTTACGACCTATTCTCATACCTACCAAATGTACAAAAAAAAATTCATAAAAATCGGTCCAGCCGTTTCGGAGGAGTGCGACCACAAACACCGTGACACGAGATATTTATACAAGGTGTTTCTAAATTGAGTACCATAAATTTAGGAGTTTGTAGAGAAAGTGAAAATAACACTAAAAACTTGATATAGTCTTGTACAAAAAAACTTCCTTTCCAAAATACAGGGTGTTTTAATGACGACTGGCGTATCAATTACATATTTAGCTATATCTGTAACTAAAGCAGTCTGAGGAATCTAAATTTTTGTGGGCAAGTGCTACTCAAAACTACAGATAATCCAGCCATATTTTAAGTGTAATACGATAATTCAGTGGAGTAGGAAAATGGGTAGTGTAATACCTTTTTGTTAATAAAAAGTTTGAGGTTAAGTTTTTTGAAAATATCGTTTTATTTTTAGATTTTCTAATCAAAATACTCCAAGAAAGATACTCTTTTTAAATATCTCTAGAGTTTTTCATTTTCGAGATATTCACGATTTTATGTGGCAGTGCTATTAAAATATTGTCTTTGTTCTGCTATATTATCATTAGTTACGTAAAACTTGATAACAAAATCATCTAGAAGTGCTTGCAGGTATAAATTACGAAGGTACCCACAAAAACATGTAGCAATCATATGCGATTTTTTTTTTCGCAAATCAACCATAAATTTAGGTAATACCCCAGTTCTCATGAGCACTGCTACATAAAACCACAAATATTTCAAAAACAAACGACTTTAGAGATATTTAAAAAGATAATCTTTTTTGCAGTATTTTGATTAGAGAATCTAAAAATAAAACTATATTTTCCCAAAACTTAACCTCAAACTTTTTATTAACAAAAAGGTATTACACGACCCCTTTTCCTAGGATACTGAATTATTGTCGTATTATTCTTAAAATATTGTTGAATTATCTGTAGATTTAAGTAACACTTGCCCACAAAAATTTAGATTTCTCAGACTGCTTTAGTTACAGATATAGCTAAATAACTGATACGCCAGCCGACATTATAACACCCTGTATTTTGAAAAGGAAGCATTTTCAGACAAAACTATATAAAGGTTTTAGTGTTATTTTAACTTTCTCTACAAACTCCTAAATTTATGGTACTCAATTTAGAAACACCTTGTATATTAGAAGATTAACTCAACTTTGGTATATGTTGACGATATTTAATAGCCACATTGCTGCTGTCTCCATATCCGAGGAAAAACTTTCTTCTTTTGCAAAATTGTCGCAGTGTTGCCAATGTCAATGCATTGACAGAACAGCTTCCTAGCCACAGCCACAACTGAACTGGAGGGCGCGCTTGCCGCGCACCCTCTTTTCGTATTTTTTTTTTCTCAATTTTTTCCTTATACAACCTATTACGATTTTCGCACATCGTGTAGCGACAAATACCCTCTATCCGATGCAATACAAAAATATATACGGTCTCATTGAAAAAAAAATGTTCGATGACGCCATATCTTGGCTCAACAGTGCTTTAAAAAAAAAACGCCCCGTCAGTTTCCTATGGACCATCTCTGATCTACGTATGCAAAATTTCAGCAAAATCTGTGGAGCCGTTTTCCCGCAAAAGTGCCAACAGACATACACACGCAAGCACGCACGCACGCACGCACACACACACACACATACGGACGGAAATGTGCCACCTTGCCAAAAAGTCTTAGAATGACCTGAAACGTCCACATTTGATGAAAAAACACCATGGTCAAAAAACGACTATCACAATAGCTACCTAGCTCGGCTAGGAAGCTAAAAATATTCCCAACCTAATTTTGTGTATCATTACTATTTTTCATTTCGTGATTATTTCTTAAGATAATAAAATATGATAGTCGTGGTTACGTTGATAGTAGATAAAACATTGCACGATACTCTTATCGTAAGATGAGCTGTTACGATACTTTCATCGTGCATACTTATTATATTTCAGAAGAAAGATAACTACATAGGGTGGTCAGAAAATGGTGGATAAGCTTTAGGTAACGCGATTCTTTGATGAATTCTGAGTCGATAATCCCAATGCAGAAATGTTGTAATGTCTTTCTTTAAGCCCCATGTGACCATCAAAGTTGAAAATGTGAAACTCGAACTAAGTGAAATTTTTAAAATCTTTTATTGAAAATTGAAAATCTTTTGCTTTTTACACTCAAATGCCTTGTTTAAATCGGTGTTGCCAAATCTACACTTCTTTAAGTAGCTCGTGAGGCTTAACAAAGGATCGCACAACAATTCTGCTTTAGGCTTATTGACTCAGAATTAATCAAAGAATTGTTTTACCTGAAGCCACTTTCTGACCACCTATATTACGTATGAAATTTACAAACCTGACTTTCAATAAAATAAAACAATTCAAAGTTTTCTTTAACAGAAATGTCCGTAAAAGACAAATATGTCATATCATAGCACATTGACTGAATGGTCAAAAGCGAGGCACTCAGTAAAGGGTTCAGTATAAATAAGTTTTTCTGAAGATTCTTCCTAGCAGTGTCATTCTTCCTGAATATAATACCCTTACGCCACACAAAAAAGGCTTTCCACACACGGAAATAGTAAAACGACTTAATTCTCATGATAGTACAGTACATATTAAATTCGTTTTCCCAATTGTCCAAACTTGTGAAGTTAACTTCCTGGCCGATATGCTGCAAAACTCCTCGGGAACTCATTGCCATAAAATTTTTCTTATCAGTAATTTGGTCATACGGTACGACACTGCAAAATATATTGTTATGAATGAAGACTATTAAGTAAGCCTCCTTTGATGAATAAAAGTGTCGCCGTTAAAAGACATCTGTACCGGGTAAACACAGTGAGTCACGGGCTAGAATAAAACTATTCATTCCATCTGTGCTCTCTTATATTCTGTGCACGGATGACGTGCATTGCACCAGACAAAATTTTAATTTTCTGCCTTAAAGTGAAGCACAGAAAAAAAAACGCAAAAATAGGGGTCAAATATTTTCATCCAAATTTTCAATATTTCAAATAAAAAAAGTCGTCCAGTTGCCCATTACATAATTATGTTCAATCAAGATGTGGTCATATTTTATACTTATTTTCAAAAAATCGTGAAATAATGAAAAGTTTCACTTACATTAGTGCATACGGCGTGTAATGCTCCGAAGAATTTGGAACTGCATATTTTAAATACACAAACTGACCATCTTTTGTTTCCCTCAACTTTTTCATCAATTCTGTCTGCCTAGCGACATTGGGTATTTTGCGGTGAGGTAACAGCACAGTCTTAGTGTCAACCTTAAATCCCGGAGTGCGTTTAGCTCCAAACAAATGATCGCCTGATTCATCGTCCAAAAATTTGTAATCATCTATTATTTGTGCTAAAATGGCATTGTAACGTTAGTTAGTGTTATGAACAAAAAATAAATTTTACTTCTCGGCGTAGATCCATGATCTGTGCTTGAAGCTGCAGAATGGAAGGATTCTGATATTCGTAATAGATCTAGTTGTCGTTGTTTAAATCCGGTCTGAAAAACAAATACAGTTGATATCACTAATAACAACATTGGATATAACGACATATCGGGTATATCGACGTAAATTGATAGTCCCGTTTGATTCCCGTATAGTTTTTAATAGTAATGCATTGGTTATTACGACATCCGAAATAACGACATATTGCATATAGCGACGGCTTTGACGCACATGTTATTGCATATAACAACGTTCGCAACTGGAAATAAATTCATCGAGGATCGGCTTAGGGAATTCCCCGAATCCGTGAGTGGACTCTGGAAATGATTCAGCTCATAGGTAGTTGATTAGTGCAGCTTGGAAACAAAATCTATGGTGCGTTTTTTAGAAACAAGTCATTCCGGCAAAACGCTATTTCAGATTTTTTCAAGCCCACAGATGACTGATTTTTTGTTTATCTTGCGACTATATTATGTATTATTTATTGTTTCTTTGTTTTGTTTGTACACATACATATTTTCATTTGTATTAAACCGAGCAACAGTTTGGTAATATGTACATATTATACTACATTTATGTATCTGTTTCTTGTCATATTTGATTGCATTTTTGGTAAGGAACCTATTATAGAGACGATCGGTTTTAGCGATGTGTTTTTATTGGTCCCAGCTATGTCGTTATAACCAATATTTACTGTATATAAAAACAACTTATCACTAGATTCAACAAAGTATTTCTTGTTATTCGCCATGATCAAGTACGCAAAACTTTACTCACCAACTGAGTTATTACAAATCATAGAGGAACATTTAAATGGGGGAAATGATGTTCGTCATTACGATTTTTTTTGAAATTCTGTCTTATCCGTCAGTGGCGGCTCGTGGCAATAGTTGCAGGGTAGGCGACTCGAAAACCTTATTAGCTATTATTACTGTCACATTTAAAATGGACATCGTGTTTTACACATCAAGATCACATTAACGATTAAGGTGGGTGTTTTTAACTTTTTTTAAATCGCAATCATCTTTTATCGCGGATAAAATTTCTGCACGTCCATGATTATTTCGCCGAGAAAACGGCGTTTCCAGTAAGCTACACACAATATCATGATGCACACCCATCCTGTTAATCCGAAAATAAAACGAATAAGAAAGGAAAAGGCTGACCTTTTGTTATTTATTGCACCCCCGCACCCATGTTGCCGCTTCAATTAGGCTAGGTACAGTTTACCTATCCTATTTCCGCTCTTTCTACCTCTAATTCCAAGTGCGTAACCCGTCACCCGTGAACCAGTCCAATGAATGAAACACCTGAACGTAAACCTAGCGATATACCTTAAGCACCTGAGAAACACCAACAAGTTACTTTAGAACGCACATGGAACACCGTACACGCAAAATCTGAGCATACGCCAGATGCAGGCATAAGGTCTATATTTCAGTGGTATTAGAGCCGAAGCCAGAGACAGGGCACGAATCGTACTGGGAATACTGCCAAAGGCAGCCGAAGGTATCGCCTTTCGAACCTCTATTTTGATGGGCTTTTCACCACGTCAGCTGGTACAGATGGTAGAGATTTGCTAGTGACGTGAGCAAAAATACATTCGAATTTTAGGCAACGCATCTCGTCGTCTGCACACACTCACGCGGCTGGAGCATAGAAACGTAAACGAATTTTCTCTTTATAATTCGATGCGCTGCATTGTAGCAGTGTTGTACCTAGCGTAGGACTTTTTCTTTTACTTCTCATGGTCTTTCAGTCTGGTGAATATGAATTATAGACTATGCAAGTAACTTACCATCCTGAGTTAAATCAAAGGGTAGGCGGTGCCTACCTTGCCTACCCTGACGAGCCGCCACTGTCATCCGTATAGCAATTAAAAGTTTACCCACTCATTTATTTATATTCAGTCTAATAAATAACACCATAAATTCATTTACGCAAGGTATCGTATGAATATTTGTAAAAGGTGTTTTAAATATTTATCGAGCATATAAGAGCCCGTCACACACAGAAATATTGGGAGCACGGTAGACGTTCACCTGTTTGTAAATATTTCAAAAACTATAAATGATATTAAGTTGTTTTTCTTTGCAAACAGTTCTTTAAATACAAATCTACTATTGCTATTTTGAAATTTGTTAAAAAATATTAAAACAATAAACGAAGGAGCATGTTATATGTGGGCGAAAAACTGCTTCTTATAGAACCTAATAATAAACTTTCCTGAAAAGAAAATCTCAAAATCTGGTTAATAGCAATAGTAGACTGAACCTCTGGCTTGTACGAACACATAAAATTTTCAATTTCGGGCGAAAAACAAAAAGTTATTAGTAGTAGCTAGGGGTGCCGCAGGGGAGCATTTTGGGCCCCTTACTTTTTGCATTATACATTAATGACTTACCCACAGTTTTGTCTTCATCTGAGTGTCACTTGTTTGCGGATGATACAGTAATTTATGCAAAGGGACGAAGTATTAGTGGCATTACTGAAAGTTTGAATAGAGATCTGGCTCAATTAAGTGAATGGTTTGCAGTAAATAAACTGAAATTAAATGTCAACAAAACAAAAGTGATGTGTGTGGCTATGCCAGCTATATTGGATGAAATTAGAACGGAGGAATATAGAATTAGTATTGATGGTGACGAGGTGGAGTGGGTCGATAAATTCAGGTACTTGGGAGTTGTTGTGGACAAGCGTCTTAATTTTAATGATCATGTTGATTATATATGTAAAAAGGTTGGTAAGAGATTGGGAGTGTTAAAAAGATTAAGCAGATGTTTAAGTCAATATTCTAAAAGAATAGTATATAATACAATAATTTTGCCATATTTTTATAATAATTGTGGAACTGTGTTATATTTGAGTAATCAGAGTGGTGTGTACAGAATGCAAAAGCTGCAGAATAGGGGAATGAGGATGATACTGGGGTGCGACCGATATACTAGGATAACAGATATGTTAAATGATTTAGGATGGCTGAGTGTGAAGGAATTGTTGGAATACCAAATGTTAATTTTTGTTCACAAAATAATCTTGGGACTGATGCCGACATATTTAGATAGATATTTTGTTAAGTGTGGAGATGTCCATAATTACGGAACAAGAAGTAGGGATGATTTGTATGTTAATGCGGCTGCTAGTTCAAGTGGGTATAATTCGATTTTTGTCAGAGGTTTTGTTAAGTACAATATGTTAAGAAGTGATATTAAAAGAATTAAGAATGTTCATTTATTTAAAAGTAGACTAAAGCAACTGTACCTGAACAGATAATTTTTTGTTGTTGTTTTAATATTTGTTTTGTAATGCAGATTTTTGTTTTTCGTATATGGTTCGTATTATGGATGTTTTGTATATCTAGCATTGTTTGCTAATAAATTCAGATATTATAAACGGCGGTACCCTTGCATTCGAAGTTTTTTGTCGAAGCTCGTGCTCTCGACTACTGATCAAAGTCGCTCAGCTGTCAATCGATACCGAAATAGGGATTGCGCGCAACAAGTTCATTCTCAGTGTAGGTTTGGTCGACTAGTTCCCTGCTTATCCAGATAGTTTTTGCTGTCCGCTCTAGGTCCGAACCCCTGAATCCCCCAATTCTTAGTAAGTTGGTGTGTCGGGCTCTTAATAGTCCCACATTTGGATCTCCGAGCGGGGACTGATTCGGGGGGAGTCATCAGCTATGATAAGTGTAACATTTCACGAGTCGGAGCATGAAATGTTAGAAGCATGAAACAAGTAAGTAGGAAAGTTAGAAAATTAAGATGGATGGAGGTATTAGTGAGGTGTGATGGCCAGAAGCTGGAGACTTCTGGAGCGGAGATTTTAGAGTAATACACACAGGATCTGCAGGAGGAAATTCGGGCGTAGGAATTGTTATGCGCAAGAAAATAGGACAGAGTAGAAAATTTCTTACAGCACACTGACAGGGTAGTTATGGTTAAGTTAGATTCGAAACCTGTAAAAACAGTATTACTACAGGCATATATGCCCACTTTTAACTATAGTGATGAGGCTGTAGAGGCAGTTTATAGTGATATTGAATACGTACTAGATTTTGTGAGGGGGTACGAAAATTTAATAATTGTATGAGATTTCAATGCAGTAGTTGGTACAGGGATAGAAGGCGTAATAGTTGGCCCCATTGGATTAGGCAATAGGAACGATAGGGGAGTTAGACTGATAGTTTTGCAATAAACATAATCTAACGGTCCCGAACACTCTATTTCAACATCACGTTAGGAGACTCTATACGTGGAAGATGCCAGAAGACTTAGGGAGATATCAAATAGATTACATTCTCGTTAGGCAAAGATTTAGAAATCAAGTTAGGGACTGCAGAAGTTATCCAGAGGCAGATATAGATAGTGATAGTGGTTATGAAGGCTATCTTAAATTTAAGATTTTGAAAAAACGAAACTGTAGAAAATATCTTGACTTAGAGAAACTAAAAGATGATGATATGCGCAATAAGTTTGAGAAAAAGACAAGCGAAGTACTAATGGGCACGGGTAAAAATATGGTTAGGGACGTAGAGGCAGAATGGAATTGCATTAAAAACAGTTTAGATTCTGCAGCTAGAGATGTTCGAAATGCTCAGAAATGTAGGGATGAAGTATAGGGATAGAAGAATAATTCATAATTTATACGAACAAACGGCAGTTATAGAACGTAGCAGGAACGTGGAAGAGTAATGGTAGTTTTAGACGATGCGCTTTTTCGTGCATCTTGATGCATGCTACAATAATAATATTTTAATTTTGCAACGAAGAGGCTGCTTCCATCACTTCAAGAAGTGCCATTGAAGTGAACTTTTAGTTTAGGTTCATGCACGATGGGGCTCCTGCTTATTTTACATCTCAACTATTTGGGAACACCTAATCAAAACTTGCGAAGAAATGAAGAGAATCGTCATCTAGTCTACTAGTGTACGTTTGGCTACATAGCCAAACGAGTAACATATTTTGAGTTTGCCTGATTTTTTCACTAGATAGATAGCCAAAAGTTAGAAAAGATCACTTAACTTGAAGCTTTTCCAAAATGTAAGACAAATTAAATAGCATTCCTTCATCCCTTAAGTTTGCTATTGTAGTTCTCAACGTTGCCATCCAAACCGTAAAAATAAACAATGAGATATAATAAACCAAAACATTTTTTTAGGTTTTCAAAGATGTCTGCCAATTCTAATTGTTCAAAGTCCTTCGAAGACATTCTGGTGAAATTTTGAAAAAACCAGCCACCATCCATCACCACTTTTTCTAACGAGCAGTAGTCGCCTATTTCTTTTAAAAATTCTCGAGTCATTTTCGTTCGCGTTTTTTGTTCTTTGCTATTATAATAGAGGCAATAACAAAACGATCTAGACTTGCTCAAACAACTACTCCCCGGGCAAATACCCCGACAGGCATTGAATTATAGAGCAAGGCCTGACTGACGATGTGTACTAGACGGCGGTGTACTTATGTGCTACTCCAAATAGTAGATCGGAATCCATATTTGCAACTAGCGCAGTGAAACGAACTCCTGTTTAAATACTATGATGCATGAAGAAAAGGGCATGCGTTTTCTGCCTTCTATGGCATGCGCAAATGCATGCAATTATGCATGCATTGCCGCACCGAAAGATGCATCGTCTAAAGCCACCTTAAATATTCGAAAGGGAGTGAGGCAAGGATGTGCGTTGTCGCCTCTGGTTTACAATTTATATGTCGAAGATGCGATTAATATTGTTAAAGACAGAACAGCCGCTGGGATTAATATACAGGACCAAACTATTAATATGCTCAGATTCGCGGATGATATAGCAGTATTAGCATCAAGCAAAGAAGAATTAGGAAGGGCTCTGAACGAAATGGAATCAGTTTTGACGGAAGGCTATGGTATGTACGGGGCGTGAAAATAGGACTAAAACTAAAATACAAATTGGAAACGAGAAGATAAAGGAAGTCTCAGAGTTCTGCTGTTTAGGAAGTCAAATAACTCGCAATTGCAGGAGCTCTAGAGATATAAAACAAAGAATAGTGCAGGGCCAAGTTGCATTTGACAAAAAGAGACAACTATTATGCCCGAGTTGCATTTAACAAAAAGAGACAACTATTATGCTCTGGTATAGTAAATGTAGAAACCCGGAAGAGGCTCTTAAAAACGTATGTATGGAGTACAGCACTGTACAGGTGCGAAGCTTGGATGATAGGAAAATCGGAAAAAATTAGAACCGCTTGAAATGTGGTGCTACAGACGTATGATGAAGACACCGTGGATAGATAAGGTTAGCAACCGAGAGGTATTAGAAAGAGTTGGAGAAAAGCGAAATTTATGGAAGACAGTAAAGAATAGGAGAGATAGGATGGTAGGACACCTTCTGAGGCAAGAAGGATTAGTTCACGACATACTAGAGCCAGAGATAGGAATTAAGAGAGGTGGCGGTAGGCCCAGATTAGACTACTGCTCTCAAATAGTTGGTGATGCAGGATATTCAACTTTTGTGGAAATGCGTAGGTTAGCTCAGGATAGGAAAGGATGGAGGTACGCGTCCAACCAGTCTTCGAACTGAAAATTTATGATGATGAGCATTTAATAGTGGTTCTTAACATTTTCGAATTTGTGGAACGCTTTTGAAAATTCTGCAGAACACCAAAATACAAAATCGATAACAATATACAGCTTCGAGTACAGCTTAGTAATCACAGATTGATTTCAAGCTGTTTTAGAACGGGCATTTTTCGATGATTATAGAAAATGCTATGCCAGGCTCTTCTCGAGAAAAAATAAAGTTGCTATTTCTCAGTTAATTGAAGACAAGTTGGATATGTTGCTAGGCAAAAATAGTGATGAAGATTTTGAAATGGACCATGACTCTGATCATATATAGTCGAGTAAAATCAACCTTCAATTGTGACGAAGATTTTTTTTGACGTAGAACCAAGTAAAATCTATATGGTTGTGTTCCTTGTATTATTTTCCATATGAATCTTTGATTTACGACATTTCTGGTCTGTGCAGAACTTTTTTATTTTCGAAAAATGTAAAATTTTGCATATGTATGAAACAGTTGGTTTTTAAAACATAACATGCCATATCTCAGTAAATAGTTGAGATATCGACTTGATTTATTTTTTAAATTAAAGTAGAAACATGAACGCCTCAAACAGTACTAAAATATTTTGAAATATCACAATATATTTTGCGGAAAATAATTAGAAACTTCATTTTACTTCGCTTGTGCATTATAAATTTCGACATGCGACAAACTTTTTTATTTTTGAAAATATGTCTGTATATGCTGCGAATGAAATGAAGAGAAAGGTTGTAAAAAGTTTTTGGAGAAAGAATTATTGACCTATGAGTCATAGTTTTGAAGTTATGATTTTTTTGTCAGACGCGGCCTAATGAGCGGACGGGTCGTGGCAATGCACCATCAGGGTAACGCGTAACGGACCGATAGTCGGTTGCGGATAACGACGCATAAATGAGTTAAAACATGAAAAGAACTTAGTTTATTTTTATTCCTATTTTATACAATCAATATTGAGTGTCAGATTCAGCATCTGATTCTTCCTCTTCTAATTTTACTGCAGTATTAACAGAATTCTTGCACTTCCAGTCTATAGAATATTTTAAACCTTGTTTTGCACAGTTACATCTATTACTATTACAGTTTTTATCTGAACTGTAAAGTGATAAAGGTTGTCTCACAGATGGAGGTATGGGGTCCTAGTTACTAAATAAGGGTTTCCAGTGGTCTTTCTGAAATGTCCATCCGTATTCTTCTAGGCTTACGAAGTTAATGTTGTTAATGTGACTAGAATACCATGTTTTTAATTGGTATATACATCTAAACTGGAAAAAAATCAAATGCGATTAAATGTATAACAAGATATGAATTCGAATACAAATCTTTGCAAATGCAATTTAAAATCATCATCTATAGTCGGGATTTCAGACGCAGGCAGATTCGTGTTTTAGCCAAAAAAAGTCGTAATTCATTTAATGTTCTCACGTCTTTTTGTTTATTTTTGTATAAATATAAAACATACGCAACTGCAATCCCATAATATGCGCGTTCAAATGGCAGATTTGGCAAGTCCATCATATCCTTCAGGTTGTCGGCGTTTTTAAGTAATACATCAAAAGCGGTTTTCTTTCCAATTTTGTAAACGCACTGGTAGTATCACACCCAGTGAGACAGTGTATTGCCAAATGAACATTGCGATACAGTTTTTCCAATTTTTTTATAATATATTTTACCATTATAATACGTGTGTTTTTGGTATGGCCTAACTGCATAAAGAGATTACAATTATATAATTCAGGTACATTACTACAGTAGTGTATGAACAAAATAAGCACGTTCGTATCTACAGATTTGATCAAAATATTTTTACTGCAGATGCATTCGTACAATGCATGTAAAATTATGCCCCAATCTGCCTCGTCCTGATTGCTAAAAAGGGAATGTAATGGTATGCATATTTTTATATGCATTGTAAGAATGTACCTACAGTAAAAATATTTTGTTGAAATCTGTAGATATGGACGTGCTTATTTTGATTATTATGCATTTAGGCCTTACCAAAAACACACGTATTACCTATAATGGTACAAGATTATAAACAAAATTGACAAAACTGTATTGCAATGTTTATTGGAAATACACTGTCTCACTGGGTGTGATACTACCAGTGCGTTTTACAAAATTGGGAAGAAATCCGCTCTTGATGTATTACTTAAAAACGCCGACAACCTTAAGGATATGATGGACTTTCCAAATCTGCTATTTGAACGCGCATATTATGAGATTGCAGTTGCGTATGTTTTATATTTATACAAAAATAAACAAAAAGACGTGAGAACATTAAATGAATTACGACTTTTTTTGGCTAAAACACGAATCTGCCTGCGTCTGAAATCCCGACTACAGACGATGATTTTTAATTGCATTTGCAAAGGTTTGTATTCGAATTCATATCTTGTTATACATTTAATCGCATTTGATTTTTTCCCAGTTTAGATGTATGTACCAATTAAAAACATGGTATTCTAGTCACATTAACAACATTAACTTCGTAAGCCTAGAAGAATACGGATGGACATTTCAGAAAGACCACTGGAAACCCTTATTTAGTAACCAGGACCCCATACCTCCATCTGTGAGACAACCTTTATCACTTTACAGTTCAGATAAAAACTGTAATAGTAATAGATGTAACTGTGCAAAAGAAGGTTTAAAATATTCTATAGACTGGAAGTGCAAAAATTCTGTTAATACTGCAGTAAAATTAGAAGAGGAAGAATCAGATGCTGAATCTGACACTCAATATTGATTGTATAAAATAGGAATAAAAATAAACTAAGTTCTTTTCATGTTTTAACTCATTTATGCGTCGTTATCCGCAGCCGACTATCGGTCCGCTACGCGTTACCCTGATGGTGCATTGCCACGACCCGTCCGCTCATTAGGCCGCGTCTGACAAAAAAATCATAACTTCAAAACTATGACGCATAGGTCAATAATTCTTTCTCCAAAAACTTTTTACAACCTTTTTCTTCATTTCATTCGCAGCATATACAACCATATTTTCAAAAATAACAAAGTTTGTCGCATGTCGAAATTTATAATGCGCAAGCGAAGTAAAATAAAGTTTCTAATTATTTTCCGCAAAAAATATTCTGATATTTTAAAATATTTTAGTACTGTTTGAGGCGTTCATGTTTCTACTTTAATTTAAAAAAAAATTCAAGTCGATATCTCAAATATTTACTGAGATATGACGTGCTGTGTTTTAAAAACCAACTGTTTCATACATATGCAAAATTTTATATTTTTCGAAAATAAAAAAGTTCTGCACAGGCCGGAAATGTCGTAAACCAAAGATTCATATGGAAAATAATACAAGGAACACAACCATATAGATTTTATTTGGTTCTACGTTGGAAATTTTTTTTTCGAGAAATAAGCGAGTTAGCGGCCTAGATTTACTCGACTAATACAGTATGTTCTCCGGATGGGGTTACAAAGAGAAAAAAATCACTCTTCACAAAAAGCCCTGCTTGTTCTTAAACTCGCATCACACATATTATTTCTTATCCAACTGTTCCAGGAAATATTTTATTAATATTTTATTAATAAACCGGACGTTTAGGTGGTGGCTAAATCCCGACACAAAATTTAATTTAATGAAAATTTAATAAACAAAAAACTACACTATTATTGACTGGCTAAAAAACAATTTGTAAATACATAGTTTTTTTTCTCCCCTTAGGGCCTGCCTGCCCAAAGGCTCAGATGCACTGCAGCCACAAAATGGGCTTATTGTGCTCACCCTAAATTCTAAGTCACACCCATTCCATGATCTTGGTGCCTTGGACCAAACGGTACAAGTCAAACTTTGAATGCGTGGAAAATTCTTCCGGTTCCATCAGACATCGCCCGAAAATTCGCTGCCTCTTCTGGTCTAGAGCTTCACATCTGCACAGGATGTGCATAGCTGTCTCCCGTTCCTTATTACACAAGCGGCAGTTAAGGTCTCCGTAATATTTGCCAATCTTCCACAGGTGTTCTTTAACGGTCGTGTGTCCCGTTAGGAAGCCTGTTACGATTCTAACTTGCATCCTACTAAGGCAAAGTAGTTCTGAGCATCTTTTCCTGCAAGGTCCCTTTATATAAGACTTGCTGTGCCTGTGTCCTGGAATCACGTTCCAGTAATTGTGATGTTGAGCGCGAATCCATCCGTTTACTTGGTGTCTGACTGCACTCTTAGTTATGCCTAGGGCAGGTTCCGGTCCAACGAAAGGATCTTTGGAGCCCCGCTTTGCTAGTTTATCGGCTTCCTCGTTCCCTATCAGCCCACAGTGACCTCGAATCCAAAGCAGTCTCACTGCGTTCTGCATGGCTAGGATATTAAGTTGCTCGAAGCATTCCCACAACAGTCTGGAAGACATCTTTGGGCTCATAAGAGCCTTCCAAGCTGCCTGGCTGTCTGATAAGATAAAGATCCGCTGATTTTTGTAGCCCCTCTTAATGTTTTCCCGCGCACATTGTAGTATCGCGTAGACCTCTGCTTGAAAGACAGAGGCATATTTGAACAGAGAGGAGCTGAGTTTCACTCTTGGTTTATCACCAAACAGTCCTGACCCAGCACCTGTGTCGGTCTTAGAACCGTCGGTGTAGCATCAGATCAGACTGCCAGAAGGTATGCTGTTCAGAGTTTGGTTCTCCACTCTAGGGGTCATCGATTGTGACCTGAAAGAGTGGTTGTGCGGTGTTCTTGGGGACCATGTAATCCGTCCTCATGTCAAGCATGGGATCCTTTATGTCCCCAATAATGTTAGTATGCTCTGTACCCAGACGGACACGGTAAAAAGAGTTTTGCAGTCTGTATAGTACCAGTCTCGCCTCCCCCTGTATCACGAAGTGGAGAGGGGGAAGGTCCAGAAGAGTCTCTATGGCTGCAGCTGGCGAAGTCCGCATCGCCCCTGTTATCCCTAGGCAGACAAGCCTCTGAATTTTGCTTAGCCTTAGCCTAGTAGTTACCTGTTTGACTTTGAGCCACCATGCCAAAGCTGCATGCTTATTCCTGGTCTAACCACTCTGGTGTACAGCCAGTGCACCATTCCTGGCCTTAGACCCCATTTTTTGTTATATGTTCGCCTAACTACTGCAGTAGTTTCCGACTTTCTAACTATTCTATCGATTTGTTGGTTCCAGGTAAGTGTTGAGTCCAGTATAACCCCCAGATGCTTGACCTCCCTTGACAATGAGATCTTTCTACCACGGAGATATAGAGGTCCAAGAGCGAGTCCAAAAGCCTCTATGTTTTTCTTTCGCGTAAATGGAACTATTGTTGTTTTTTCTGGACTAATGGTCAAGCCTTCCTTTTCAGTCCAAGCTGCTACAATACTCAGGGCCATTTGCATACGTTCCCTAATCGTACTGCTAAATCTTCCCTCGACTGTGATGACTAAATCATCTGCATATCCTAGGGGAGAATATCCTTCATCGCTGAGTTTCCTAAGCAGCCCGTCCATAACTAGGTTCCACACAAGAGGAGATAGAAGTCCACCCTGCGGACAACCACCTACCACCCTGACTGCCAAGGTCTCATCAAGCAGTGTAGTAAACACCACTCTATCTCTCAGCATGCAGTCTATCCACCTGCAGCACAAAGCCTCTAGTCCTGTTTGGCCTACGACTTTGGAGATACTATTGAATGATGTATTATCGAACGCTCCTTCTATGTCCAGAAAGGCGGCTAGGAGGATTTCTTTGTTCTCCAGCACTTTCTCCACTCTCCATGTAAGGTGATGTAGAGCAGTTTCTGTAGACATTCCTGCTCTGTATGCTAACTCGAGTGCTAACTGGTTTTGATGTAGTGGCCTGTTTACCAATACGTCATCCCTTGTATGCTTGTCGAGCAGCTTTTCCATTGTCTTAAGCAGGAATGACATAAGACTAATGGGCCTGTATGATTTTGCCCGAGAGTAGTCCGTCCGACCAGTCTTTGGTATGAATACTACTCTAGTAAGTCTCCATATTTTTGGTAAATAGCATACATACTTTTAACAGCAGAAGGTCCGATCCCTTCTGCAGCATGATTGGAAGAATCCCGTCTGGTCCCGGTGATTTGTATGCCTCAAATGAGTTTACTGCTTGTTTAACTCCGTGGAACGTTACCACACTCCTCCCAGTGCGCCAGTCATCTTTTGTTGCCCTGCTTCCAGGTGCATTTAGCTCCTGGCCCCTCCAATCGAGGGTGGCAACATCCACGGTATGTGACCCAGGGAAGTATACCCGAAGTAGTTCGGTCATTGTTTCACTTCCCGTGGTTGTGAATATACCTGCTTCAGCTTTCAGGGTAATACATAGTTAAATTAATAGAATTGATTTTAATCTGTTCCTGTGTTCTATTTATCATCTTTTAGCAATAGAGAACCCTACCTTTTCTTCAAGAAGAGCTTAAGGGTATTGACGATGATTACATATGTCCAACCGACTGAATCCATGTTTAGTTGGTACAGAAAATAAGAGAAAAACTACCGTTGCAAAACAGAAGACATAAGTATCATTGCAGTATATATTTACTAATTTGATTAATCTGCCCTATACCGACGTCTAGCGACCTGTCTTGACCATGCCCATGTCCTAAGTGAGCTGGACTACTGGACAAACCTACCGAGCTGAATTTATCGAACATTTATTATATTTTTTGCAGGAGTTTAATTTGTTCAATTTGTTGCTTTTCACTTACCAATGGTTCATGTGGTTCTCTTTTGAATTCAATTTTTTCTATCAATTTTCTATGCGGGATATGGAATGGAATGGCTTCAGGGTTCCTGCAAACAAGAAATATTCATTATAAATCTCCATTTCATCCACATAAGCCGTGATTAAAATTTAAAGTTGGTAATTGTGAACTTTACACGCTGAATTCAGGATAGATGAAAAATAAAATTCTTTTTACAGACCATTGAAATTCAATTTGTTTTTGAAAGGCAACATTAGTACAATATCGAGCGAGTTATTAGGTTATTACGAGGATAGCCGTGATATAAGCAACTCGTCCATGCCCGCTAAGTGTCCTTTATACTAAACCAATAAATGAATAATTATTAAAACCACAGGAAAATTGCAATATTCAACATAATAATAAAAATTATTGGGGGTTCTTTAATTGTACCTAAATGCTAAATATTTTTGAACCAGCGCAGTTGCGCAGCACGCTGCACTCGGGACGACAGAGAACGAATCCTGCCATGATAAAAGATGGAAACACCATTGGTTCAATCTCCCTCTGCATGTGGGGTGCTGCACTAATTTGAGAACCCAAATTTTTAAATAGCATCCAGTTTTAATTTATTTGTAACCATTTATGTTGGGCGTTTAAACTTTAAACGACACTGAATGGGAAACCAATTTATTGCACTTTCATGATAAAAACGTACATACAAATTAATAATTCCGCGTAAGTAGAGTACATGAATACTTGAATATGTAAAAAATATATCTATATTAGAACTTCCTTCAAGTTTTCGTAGTTTTAATTTATGATAAGTTTAGCATTTAGAGGTCAGAGAACACCAATCGGAATTAATGTAGGTTCCTAAGCTATAAAAATTTTAAGGGTAATATGATTTTGCACATGGGTGAATTCAAACAGTACCTACTTAGTGAAATAAGAAGTACAAGAGTTACCTGAGTACTCTGCAAGCTCTACAACTACATATTTGTATTTCAACAACGGAACTTCAATCAATTTGAACGAATATGAAAACAAACGACTACGTACAAACAAAATAATGTGAAGTTAATATTTAAATACCTATTGAATATTCCCTGTCCTGCAATTTCATTGACTGCGTAGGCCGTCATTATTTCGAGAGCGGAAATGGATTTAAAGAGTCCAGCAAAGCAGGTCAAAAGTTATACCTGCGGGGCATCGGTTCGGTGAGGTATCCGTTAGAAATCGGAGCAAACTATCAGCTGTGTTGCAACATCGTCGCACTAAACACATTATATGGGCACAAGAACAACGCACATTCAAAGCCCGCGCTTTCGGTACCTAAGTAAGTAGTAAATGAGACAATGCCGCTCTGAGTTTACGCTCAGTCGGCACGGGGCGGCAGCACATACCAAAGCATATTTTGCGTTTGCAGTGCTCTCGCTCTACCACGAATTAAACCTTCATCCTAGTAAATTTAGCAACTCGAAAGCCTTATTATGTAGAAGAAGGTATATTTTATGTCTCTATTGAAACAATTTTTCGAAAACTGTAATTATCTTGCGCTATGCACGCGTGAAGTTGTTCAATTTCATGAGTGAACTGACATTTTCCAAGATAAAATTTTTAATTTTTCTTTCCATAGAAGCCTAAAATAATTTCGTTTATAAACTGTCCAAAATTCAACACTTCAATTTTCACCGTTTAGAGATGAGCATAGCACTACGAAGTCAGTTTTCAGGTTCATTTTGAAGGGGTTTGCCGAACTCTTAAAGACATTCGTGTTATCGGAAGTCTTGTAAGCAGTTTCATCCCCATGCCCGGGACTGGCTCACTGATATCTGATATGCAGTGTTGCCACATAGTTCATATAATATGTGAATGTTGCCAGTAGTTACAAACTCTATAGGCGCCTACTCACACAGAGGGAAAGAGGGAAGAATGAGCGGGTTTGACTGCACACTTTTACGTTAAGTTAAAGCTGTAGCCTGTCCTTCCCAACACACACACAATGAGTAAAATCGTCATGTACAGTTATTATCTCTGGTTTTGGGTACGATGGCATCACGAAAAGACCTTATGTTGATGACCGTGGCGTGCTTAGCTAATAATAAAAAAACAAAGTGCTACAAAAACCAAAAGACCTAGATTCAAATGGGTGAAGGAATGGTTGCTGAAACGTCATGAATATTCTCACGTGAACAATTCAATAAACTCCGTTAAAAATTCGCGTGAAACATTGTGTAAATCCGACATGTTGATACTTCAAATCGGGAAATCGCGGATGCAATGCTGCTAAACAAACGCCACTGGCCAGGACCTGACCTGCATTATTCCGACCAGAGGCGTGTACGGACTTGTTCATCATACACGGTGACTCTTCCCCGTGCAGTTATAACTGCACACTCCAAAAATCAAGCAGCGCTTGATTCCCCATATACAGTGAATTTTGACTGTACCCCGTGGCGTGTGCATTCAAGTCTTCAGTTATCCCTTTGTGTGAGTGGATCCCTTTAATCTCCATCACGGTTTTTAAAATCCCTGCGTTTCCTTAGCCCTACGCTACTAAGAAACCTGGAAATGATATGTACGAATTTTGCAAAAAAACAAAATTTGTACTTACACCCTAAAAAGTGAGTCTAAAAAATGTTGTGTGAAGTCTAATTATGAGTTCTAAAAATAATGACACGTCGAATTCTGATTTTCTGATAAATATTTAATATATTTATCCCTCCCACAAGAGTACTCTTGGCGAAAAAAACTGAAATGGACAACTTGATTAAAGACATGCACCGACAAGGGGTAATTGAACCTTCACAAAGTCCGTGGTCCTCCCCTGTAGTATTGGTGAGCAAGAAAGATGGCTCGACTAGTTTTTGGGCGAGCTACAGGCTGTTGAATGACGTTACAAAGAAAGAAAAAGTTACCCCTTACCCCGGATTGACGATACCCTGAACACGATGGCGGGTTCCAAATGGTTTTCTACCCTTGACTTAAAGAGTGGTTATTGGCAGGTTGAGCTGCATGCCAAAGATAAGGAGAAGACCGCGTTCTCTGCTGGAACCGGTTTATGGCAGTTCGCGGTAATGGCGTTTGGGGTCTGCAACGCACCCGCCACTTTTGAAAGATCAATGGAGACAGTACCTACAGCGAGGGTTGCATTGGAAGACTTGTCTGGGTGTATCTCGACGATATTATTATCATGGGGAAGACATTCGACCAGCACTTAAAGAACTTGTGCGATATCTTCGAGAAGTTAGGGCAAGTCAATTTGAAATTAAGTAATTCCACAAGACTTGTGGAATTACTCGATGGTATTTACTATTTTCGCGGGCAGGAATTCCTTATTAGAACAAACTGACCATGCTTCTTTGAAGTGGCTGTTACAATTTAAAAACCTGAAAGGTTAGTTGGCCCGCTGGATAGAGAGGCTACAACAGGCAACGCTGATGCGCTTTCCAGAAGACCTTGGCCGGATGATTGCAAGTACTGTGTCACTGTGTGAGGCAAGAGAAGAAAGAGCACTTACAACCAGTCTGACTGTCAGATACCACCGAATTCGAATACAGGTCGAGGAAGAACACGTACAGACCTGGAGAGATGCTCAACAGAATGATAAGAACGTATTAGAACCTATTTTGAGATGGAAGGAAGCAGGAAGAAGTCACTGTAAATAAAGTGTGTGTTTAAATCCAAATCTCTAACGATATATTATTACAACCTGCCAAAATTTTCAATTTTTCAAGAACAGAGAATAAAAATGTATTTTCAAACAAGGAGAACGTTGTGGTCGAGTCGTAAAATCCATAGGCGTCACGTCGATTGACATATACAAACATTGACAAGTAATACAATTTTTACATAAATTAATAGGTATCGACTTATTTAGATTGTCAAGAACATTGTAAATAAGATAAATAAAGGCCATTTCATACTAAATAATGACGAGTAAATAAAAAGTTCAAAATATAAGAAAATATTTCTCTAGCTTGGCTATGAATAGTACACTTCCAGTTTTTTTTAGTGGAAAACATCACCAAGGAAACACTTTCATTTCTTTTTTGGCCATCAACATAGAAAAGTAAGTTTGCTAACAATCTCCTTATTTTGTGATTAATTTTGTAATTAAAATGTTCTTTTGTAGTTTTTGTAAAGAAATTTCCTACGCACCTTTGAAACTCCTTTGGGGGACGACACACGTCTTTTACCACGTCAATACCTAGTCGTCCTGCAACTGAAATTCCGCTCGCTGAAGTTCCCTGCTTTGGAGATTTTCCATTTTTGCCTATATACTCTTTTGAATTCATTATATTCACAAATTTTAAAAATATCTAACCACACAAATTTTAATTACACAATAAAACTGATAATTATGTTTTTAAAGCAATTTGTTTATTTTGACAACCGTTGTTATGCATACCGTGCAAGCGTATACTTACCAAGGCTTCCTCGATCTCCTTTTGGTTTGTTGGATGGAAAAATCAGGAAAAATGAATAATTGAATAGACCCTTTCAGTGAAAATGTAAGAGGTAGTATTATGTGTAATCTATTCCTTAGAAGATGTCCCCCACGTGGTCACTGGACATAGTGAATTAAGCGAAAGACACACGCGCGTTTCCATTTCAGCCCACAGGCACAGTGGCGCATGGCCTACGTTATAGTAGTAATCTGAAAATGGCAATCATAAACTGTCATTTGGCATAATTTATATAATGATAGGAATCAACTTCTTTTAATTAAAAATACGTTGCTGTATTATGCGAGGTATTAGTTGATTTGTGAGCATAAAAACAAAATGAAAATTTATGAAGTGTAAGTTTTACAAAGTAGATAATAAGTAATACCAAAAATTTATTTTTTGATCGTTTTTAGCCTTCAGATAATAGTGTTAGTATTTTAAAAAATTTTTAAGAGGTGGTTATTTGCATTATTTTGAGTCGAATATTTCATGTGATCATTAGGTATGTCTAAAACGGCTTAATTTCAAAGATGCAGGGTGCCAAAGTTGAGGGACAGAAAATGTTTTTGAGAGAGCTTGAAAACCAATGGAGATGAAACTTTGTGCACAATATTAGGTACTACACAATGAATTAACTTTTGATGCACCAATTCCTTTTTCAATTAAACAGGGGAGGGCCCAAGGGGCCACTGAGTTTTTAAAAATATGAAATGGTTTTTTTTATAAACTAGCGGCCCGGCAGACGTCCTGCCTAAAATTACTTTTCGTATTGAACTTTTGATTCATTAACCAAATCGTTTATTCAATGTGAAACATTTTCCTGATTACGTTTATGTTTAACCAAATATGTCGTTCCTATCGTCAGTTATGATCGCGAGCGCATACAAAAAATTATGATTTTAACAGTTTGTCCGAATTTCCCGATTTACGCCTATCCATATCATACAAAAATCCAATAGAAAAAAGCACTTTCAGTTTTCCGAATTTTCCAATTTTCCGGGCAACTTTTCCAATTTTTCGTTGCTTAAAAGCCTTATTTTTGAAAAGAATTAGCCAAATCGGTTTAACCGTTAAACACTTTCAGTTTTTCCCGAATTTTCACATTTTCCGGTGGATTCTCCAAAAATTTTCTTTCATACAAACCTTATCCTGACAATTACGATCACAACAAAAAAAAATCAGCCAAATCGGTCCAGCCGTTAAGCACTTTTAGTTTTTCCCGAATTTTCAAATTTTCCGATGGATTTTCCAAAATTATGATTTTTACAGTTTGTCCGAATTTCCCGATTTACGCCTATACATATACAAAAATCCAATAGAAAAAAGCATTTTCAGTTGTTTCCGAATTTTCCAATTTTCCGGGCAACTTTTCCAATTTTTCGTTCCCTAAAAACCTTATTTTTGAAAAGAATTAACCAAATCGGTTCAACCGTTAAGCACTTTCAGTTTTTCCCGAATTTTCAGATTTTCCGGTGGATTCTCCAAAAATTTTCTTTCATACAAACCTTATCCTGACAATTACGATCACAACAAAAAAAAATCAGCCAAGTCGGTCCAGCCGTTAAGCACTTTTAGTTTTTCCCGAATTTTCAAATTTTCCGATGGATTTTCCAAAATTATGATTTTTACAGTTTGTCCGAATTTCCCGATTTACGCCTATACATATACAAAAGTCCAATAGAAAAAAGCATTTTCAGTTGTTTCCGAATTTTCCAATTTTCCGGGCAACTTTTCCAATTGTCGTTCCCTAAAAACCGTATTTTTGAAAAGAATTAGCCAAATCGGTCCAACCGTTAAGCACTTTCAGCTTTTCCCGAATTTTCACATTTTCTGGTGGATTCTCCAAAAATTTTCTTTCATACAAACCTTATCCTGACAATTACGATCACAACAAAAAAAAATCAGCCAAATCGGTCCAGCCGTTAAGCACTTTTAGTTTTTCCCGAATTTTCAAATTTTCCGATGGATTTTCCAAAATTATGATTTTTACAGTTTGTCCGAATTTCCCGATTTACGCCTATACATATACAAAAGTCCAATAGAAAAAAGCATTTTCAGTTGTTTCCGAATTTTCCAATTTTCCGGGCAACTTTTCCAATTTTCGTTCCCTAAAAACCGTATTTTTGAAAAGAATTAGCCAAATCGGTTCAACCGTTAAGCACTTTCAGTTTTTCCCGAATTTTCACATTTTCTGGTGGATTCTCCAAAAATTTTCTTTCATACAAACCTTATCCTGACAATTACGATCACAACAAAAAAAAATCAGCCAAATCGGTCCAGCCGTTAAGAACTTTTAGTTTTTCCCGAATTTTCAAATTTTCCGATGGATTTTCCAAAATTATGATTTTTACAGTTTGTCCGAATTTCCCGATTTACGCCTATACATATACAAAAGTCCAATAGAAAAAAGCATTTTCAGTTGTTTCCGAATTTTCCAATTTTCCTGGCAACTTTTCCAATTTTTCGTTCCCTAAAAACCTTATTTTTGAAAAGAATTAACCAAATCGGTTCAACCGTTAAGCACTCTCAGTTTTTCCCGAATTTTCAGATTTTCCGGTGGATTCTCCAAAAATTTTCTTTCATACAAACCTTATCCTGACAATTACGATCACAACAAAAAAAAAATCAGCCAAATCGGTCCAGCCGTTAAGCACTTTTAGTTTTTCCCGAATTTTCAAATTTTCCGATGGATTTTCCAAAATTATGATTTTTACAGTTTGTCCGAATTTCCCGATTTACGCCTATACATATACAAAAGTCCAATAGAAAAAAGCATTTTCAGTTGTTTCCGAATTTTCCAATTTTCCGGGCAACTTTTCCAATTTTCGTTCCCTAAAAACCGTATTTTTGAAAAGAATTAGCCAAATCGGTCCAACCGTTAAGCACTTTCAGTTTTTCCCGAATTTTCACATTTTCTGGTGGATTCTCCAAAAATTTTCTTTCATACAAACCTTGTCCTGACAATTACGATCACCAAAAAAAATCAGCCAAATCGGTTCACCCGTTAAGCACTTTTAGTTTTTCCCGAATTTTCAAATTTTCCGTTGGATTTTCCAAAGTTATGATTTTTACAGTTTGTTCGAATTTCCCGACTTACGCATATCCATATCATACAAAAATCCCATAGAAAAAAGCAGTTTCAGTTTTTCCCGAATTTTCCAATTTTCCGGCCAACTTTTCCAATTTCTCGTTCCCTAATGCCACGTTCGGCTTCTGTTTTGTCGACGTTCCAAATTATTTTGTGCGTAAGCTCCAACTGAGCGCGTCGAACTCGACTGTATCCGTTGTTCCGGAGTTATATTGGATCGCGCTTGAGGCTTGAGAAATTCTTATCGACTTGGCTCCAAACGCTGTCTACGCTCTTCGCGTACGCCGACCGATATTTCGACGCCTCACTGGTAGCATTTTTTCCAAAGAACCACCAAATACATGATCACCACCGATAACACACTGACAATTCAATTTTTAGAACTGTCAAACTGAACGTCACATTTTTGTTTGTCAAACAGATTTTCATACAAACTTTTACCTTCCAAATTTTCTACTTTCCCGGTGGATTTTCCAAAATTTTCTTTCATACAAACCTTGTCCTGAAAATTACGAACACAACAAAAAAAAATCAGCCAAATCGGTCGAGCCGTTCTCAAGTGATGAGCTTACTTACATGTGGCAATTGATTTTTATTTATGTAGATGTTATTAAATAGCACACAAAAGATCTGTTTACTTTTTGAAAAAAAAATTAACCATTTTCAAGAAAATAAAGTAAAACAAATCTTATTCTCTTATTTTATTAAAAAGCGTGTGAAGTGAAAAAATTGCATTTGTAAGAAAATTAGTTTATTGTCATCAATAAAATAACCAATAGGTACACAAACAAAAATCGAATAAACACAAGTTGAACAATGAGGTCAAAACAAATTTTGGAAGTGGCCACCTTGATTCATGATGCAAGCATCCGCTCCTCTTCGCATTGATTGGCGTACTCGCACAAAGATTCCAGGCGTATTTCTAATTATCTTCCACTGATCCACAATGCGATCTCTAAGATATTGAATATCCTGAACTCGAGTAGAACACACCAAAGATTTTTAATGCCTCCACAGAAAAAAGTCTATTGGATAATTAGATTAAGTTCCGATGATCTCGGTGGCTATGGTTTATTTGGTGCTTCTGCTTCCCGGCCTATTGCATATATGCTTTATTTAAGAACTTAGGAACTTGAATGCCAAAATGCATAAACCACATACGGTTTATAATTAACAGGGGAACATTTTCCAGAAACAGAGGTAAATGGTCTTGTAGGAAAAGGTAGCAAGAATAAGTCAAGATAAGTCAAGTAACATACGCCTTTTAGAATTATTAGATTCAGCATTCCTAGCAGTATCAGTAGTTCAAAATGTGCGCCGCGTTTTAACCATCTTTCATGCAACATGCAAGAATAAGAAACTGTTTGGTGTGAAACGTTAGAACTTTTTGTTTGGTGAGTGATTTAGACCCCATGTGTTATCTTTATCTTAAATAGTAATACACGAATTACACTATAAAAATCAAAGAATTTAATAATATGTAAGTATTTCTTTGGTATTTCTTAATGTTTTACGCATTTTATTTCTGAGAAGTTCTAATCAGGCAATTATAAAATTTCTTGAATTTTAAAAAAAATTGAAAGTTAAAATAAACCTTGTAGTAGCAATATCGAACCATAAATATATATTAATATTTTGTACGCTCCAAGAGACGGGCATTCTTTGGACGGGGACCGCGAGAAAGAAAACAATATTCTCTTTGGGGACCGAATTTACGATAGCTCTCAATCAACTACGGACCAATTTTTGACAATCGACAATCGGACACTGATGAAAATTTTAGAAAATTTTGCTGTTAAATCAAAGATTTGGTCCATTTAACACCCCACATAAACGTAAAAATTATTAAAATTTGAACAATTAATTTCAGGCAGCCCTTGAACATTGCCATTTCCCTGCAGAAATTTATAATAATAATAATAATAATACATTTATTAACACCACCCAAAAAAAATACAAAAAATGAAAAAGATATACAATATAAACACTGGTGTTAAACGGCAAGCATTCAGGCATCTGCAAATAGTAGCACAGTACTTGCAGAGCCTGATCTTCCATGCGAGCCGGTTCACAAATAAATTAAATTAAACTAAAGCTGAAAAAAAAATTAAGTCACCTACCTATGAAGGGGTAGCGGGAGTCAATGAAAGGAGAAGGCAAGGGGAAAAAGACAGAAAGGAGAGAGAAAGACGAGAAGAGGAAGATGAACAAGAAGAGAAGAGTATAGCCATGCACAACCCACGCATGCAATGCAGCCAAAAATTAAAAATTCAAACCAACTACTGCTGCTCAAAGAATAATTTGAATAATTTACGTCTCACGGCATCACAAGGAAGAGTCAAGTATGAATTGAACTGATTTAAATAAGACACGACGTTGTAAGAGTAGGATCTCTTAAATATTTCCTTGCGATGCCGCGGAATCGTAAGCATTAGAGACTTTCGACGAGTGCCAACGCCATGCACATCAGCTCGAAAAACAAGTTTATTGAACAAATAGAGAGGCAGACGGAACTGGACAATCTTGAGAAAGAAGCAGACCATGTGAAGGCGACGTCTGTTGAACATATTCAGCCATTTCGCGTCCTTCAGTTTATGAGAGATACGTGAACGTGCTCTAATCCCAAACATTAAGCGAAGACATGAATTCTGAACTTTCTGAATGCGGAATTTATCACGACACGAGAGACAAGGAGCATAGACAGTATCACAGAAATTGAAATGAGACAGAACAAGAGAGTCACACAACATCCTCTTGGAGTTCAAGTCAAGATAATGCCTTTGCCCATATATGAGTTTTAACGCGAGGTAAGCTCTCTGTAACATAGAATTAATATGCTGCGTAAAACGTAAACTAGAATCGATAAGCAGTCCCAGACTCTTAACGCATTTCGTAAAGGGTACTACGACATCGTCAATCTTTAAAATCATATTAGTTGCTGAGGTCTTCCTGGACCCTTCATCGCCAAACAAAATAGCGCAAGATTTTTTGGGATTAATTTTCAACTGATGTTGTTTAGAAACGTTAGACAGCAGCTGAAGATCACTATTTATTAATGAACATCCATTATGAACATCTACAGCATCAAAAGAATGGTAAAGTTGAGTGTCATCAGCATAAAAATGATAATTACAGTTATGAAAGGATTTTTGAAAAGAAGAAGTATAAATGGTATACAAGATAGGGCCAAGAATACTACCCTGAGGCACGCCGGATATGAGGCTACAAGGTAAGGATAAGCAATTGTTGTAAGCGACACACTGACTCCTATCGCTCAAGAAGGAGCCGATAAGTTTTGCGGCATCAGCAGCCAGACCAACATGGTGCAAAATGGAAATCAAAATCTCGTGGTTCAACATGTCAAAGGCCTTAGAAAAATCAACCAAGACCAAAACAGTAAGTTTATTATTATCTAAAGCACTAAAAATATCATCTGTAACTTCCGACAGAGCCGAAGCACAACCATGACCCTGCCGAAACCGCGACTGCCTCAGAGGTAGTATATTAAAAGAGTTTAAATGCACACGCAGCTGAATTTCAAGAATCTTCTCAAATACTTTCGAAAGGAGAGGAAGAATACTTATAGATCGGAGATCACTAAATTCCAAAGGTGAGGCAACCTTAGGAAGAGCAATCACATGTGCGCGCTTCCAAACTCTCGGAAAATATGAGCTACGTATGCATTCGTTGAAAATATGAGTGAGGAAAGGAATAATGAGCGGACAACACAGAAGAATAAGCGATATGTTGAGTTCGTCACTGCCATACGCCCCGGACTTAGCCGACAGGAGGAGGTCGCTGACACACCGCTCATCGACGAGTTGGAAGGACATAGTATCCGTAACACCGGGCATTAAGGAAGACGAATAGAAGGACAACAAATCAGGAGCAGGTACAGAGCCACTTTTACATGACTCTACGAAATACTTATTAAGATCATCGACATTGCTTAAACTCAGAGGTAGGGTATGCGACTTGCGTTTAAGAACATTAAGCCTACCAAACTCCGCCCACTTCTCCCTAGTAGAGCAATTCTGGAATTTAAAATTCAAATGCGCCTTCTTCTCCGACCGCAAGGCGGAAGTCGTGGTGTTTCTCAGTTGCTTATAACAAGACCAGTGAGCAGGGAGCCTGGTTCTTCTGAACCTATTCAGCGCGCTGTCCCTAATTTTCATCATAAACTTGATGTTATCAGTCACCCAGGGCGTATAGCAGTTCGTCTTGCGTCTTTTAGAAACACGAAGAGGTGCGTGAAGATTAGCGAGATACAGGACAAGAGAATTCAAGATATCAACCTTACCATCAATCCGAAGTATGGTGTGCCGAGCAACCAAAGTGACGTCACGTCTGTCCCAGCTGCATTAAAATCTCGCCCGACTTTTATTGCGTCAGCCACATAAAAAGGATAATTTTTATTAATTTTTTCTCTATAAATGTGGGCCTTAGGCGAAAAAAAAACTCGAATCAGGTATTTTGACAAGTGCTTTCTATAATTATGAAACAAAAAAAGTTGTTCGATTTCCCATTCCGGCCACAACCTCCTCAAGCGAGTTCCGACTTTCCACAACTAGTAAGATCAGTCAAAACATTACGCACCGTATATTGTGAACAAGATTATATGTGCAAAATGTTTGTATTCTTTGGGGCATTTGTAGATAAAGGAACCAAAATATGTGGTGACATTCAATCAGCTGTTACAAGGTACTTCATGAGGAAACCACGAATCAAGCACACGGGCAGGAACAGGAGCAAAGTCCTTGCACTTCGAGGAGAAGTGTCAATTCTTTCAAAGGATTGGTTTGTAAACAGAGAAATCGATAAAAGAAAAATTGATGCGACTTAGATCTGACGCGTATTGTTCTCGAAATTTTCACTACTAAACTGGTGAAAAGTGACTTTTATCTGACATTACAGACAACATAATCGCAATGGGTTATCCAGCATCCAATCTAGAAGGAATTTACAGAAATCACATAGGTGCGGTTTTCAAATTTTTAGAATCAAAACATAAAGATCCACTATTTCATTTACAATTTGTGTTCGAAAAGAAGCTACAACCAATCAGGAAGTCAGTACCTTAGCAACGAAAGTCGAATTAAATGTAGCCTCGCGTTACATTTTGATCCACGTTCTAACAACCGGCCCTAACAGTGTCACAAA
Organism: Xestobium rufovillosum; assembly: GCA_963966045.1. Taxonomy (NCBI): domain Eukaryota; kingdom Metazoa; phylum Arthropoda; class Insecta; order Coleoptera; family Ptinidae; genus Xestobium; species Xestobium rufovillosum. Next base: position 15,799,481 of record OZ014498.1, read on the forward strand.
TCGAAAAGAATCTGACACTCCTGACTACAGAGGTTCTCAACAAGTTTGTCCACTACGAGCAAATAATAATTATTTGCTCGTAGATCTAAACTAAACCAAGATGCTGTTGATATTTTATCATCATGATAATAGTAACGGTAGTCAGTGGTCTACCGAGATATGGCGCATACGTAACCACATACGTACAGCGGATTTATTCAAGAATAAACGATCACCAAGAGACGTGACAGCGTAAAGTTGTCAATTTGGTTTATAATTAAAATATCTCTTACAAGCTTGCAACTTAACATATTCATCAGAAGATGGCGCTGTAGTGAAATCACTAACTAAAGAACTGTAGTGTTTTCTTGGATATAAGGCACTTGTATCTGTTATTCGCAATCACCGAATTCGGGCAATGCCCGAAATATTTGGGCATTCCGCGTAGCGGGTACTCCGTATTGGCCACTCCGCGAGCAGCGCATTTCATTTCGGACAATGCCCAAATCAACTTACGCATTCCGCGGAGCGGGCATGTCTATGTGCTCAGTAGCCGAACTCAAGCTTCTGAGTGTAGCTTCTTCGGGTAGTGTGCATTCCATTTTGCTCACTTCGCGAAGGGGGCAAATAACTTTACTCGCTTAGCGGAGTGGCCGAAATCGTCAGTTGATAGGTAATAAATGGGCACTGCTCGAACTCTTGTTTGAACTTGTTTATGAGGTTTCCGTTGCGAACAAATGTTGTGGAACTCTCAAAAGAAGTTTTCTCCCGCCGATATTTTGGAAAATGTTTTAGTCAACATATCTGACGTTGACCGGAGGCGACTTTCACCACGTAATGTGCTGGCAATCGTACTGGAAAGAACTGATTTTGATTCTGATTGGGAACAAAATGTGGCAAACTGAAGAGATTGTTCTCCAGAAATGAGTTTCAGATTCCACCGACCAGATTTATCTTGAAAGATCAGGTTCCTGACAGAATAATTGATTTGCGCGAAGCTGCAATGCTCTCTAGCGGATCCAAGCAAGGATTTCTAAAGTGTGACTGCTGCAAAGGCTGCCGAAATAAAGCTTGCTCTTGCATGAGAAAGGGTGTCAAGTGTAACTCTAAAGCCCGGTTTTTCAAAGAATCCAACACCGGATTAAGTCTGACACCGGCTTTGTTGCTATGCTACAACCAATCAGAAAGCCGGTATCATAGCAACGAAGCCGGTGTCAGACTTAATCCGGTGTTGGATTCTTTGAAAAACCGGGCCTTAATGTCATAAGAGAACTTTTTGCAAAAAAAGATAGGTAATTTGTTTAATACTGTTTTACGTTAAGTTTCAAAAATATGTACCTAAGAGCATTTTGCCGAAAACGAATTGTTTTTTATGTTAATTTATATGAGTACCTAACACAATATAATAGCTAGTGTTTGTATAAGAATGTTGTTTTTCTTTTTTGTTTTGGAATAAAACTTGTTTTCTTTCCGCGATTGAGCATTTTATTGCCTCTGTTCCTTTTCCCACTCCGCGGAGCGAGTAAAGTTATTTGCCCCCTTCGCGAAGTGTGCAAAATGGAATGCACACTACCCGAAGAAGCTACACTCGGAAGCTTGAGTTCGGCTACTGAGCACATTGAAATGCCCGCTCCGCGGAATGCGTAAGTTGATTTGGGCATTGTCCGAAATGAAATGCGCTGCTCGCGGAGTGGCCAATATGGAGTGCCCGGTTCGCGGAATGCCCGAATTCGGTGATTGCGAATAACATATCTAATAAACCAAGGCAATAATTTTCCGGGCACGAAAGAAGTGAATGAGGTAATATTAGAAGTTATGCAGAGAAAGGCAAGGTAAGTAATGAACAAAATTTATAAATTTATTTTTCATGCTATCTTAAATATTATACAATACAAAAATCTTGTAAAACTGCTGAATACAGAATAACGCAGTTTTACACGTTACAAAAGTTTTAATTTTCTTTCTTAAAAAATAGTACAAATGTATCAATTCAAATTAAAACTTTTGCTTACAATATGCGTGCTAAAATTATAACAACAGAAAAATATATAAATTTGATTTTCTACCTGGTTGTTTTTTGTGCTTTATTCACGTTAAAATATCACAATCATGTTGAGTAATCGTCAGTAAAATATGCAGATATAAAAAATAAATATCACATAAAAATGTAAAGACAATAAAACTACAAGAGAGGAAAAACAGAAAAAGTATAGTATATAAAATTGCGAAGTATTTTTATACAATAATTTTGCGTTTCCCTTTAAGAAAAACAGTTGAATTTTTGACTATTACGTGTCGATACTACTTTTTTGTTTATCAAATTTAAATACTAAAACATCTCTCTATAAAATAAATAACAAATAAATAGTATCTTACCCGTGAGTTACAGTTACATCATTTTTTCAATTTCTTGCATACTTTTCCAGATATTTCCATAAACACCCATACAAGAACACACACTATATAATATATTAAATACAATAATAATACAAATAAATAAATAAATATAGACGCGAAAAACATTTTGATTTCATAGAAATTCATATATAAATACTAAAGAAACGCGTATTTAAATCTAAAAATCCTTAAGTCTAAACCTACTACCATGTCTACCAGGTGTCTTTGGAACTGCCATTATGGGTGGTGGACGAACGTCTTTCCGCTCCAGGAGCAGCGGAAAAGGGACTAGTCCTCTTGTTCATCTCCGCAATAACGAGCATCATTTTGCGACGTGCCCCAAACGCGCTCACCCCAATATCAACTAAATCTTGTTCAGTCAAAGAATGGAATGTTGCCAAATCAATTTCGTGAGAAAGAAACAGTCGGATGTACTTGTCTAGCCCTAACGAAGTGAACATTGCCGGTAGGTCAGAGAATTTGGTCATTGTCAAACGGTTCAGTGTCAAAGTTGGCGTGTGGTCCAAAAAGTTGCTCATATTCATCGTCGAAGTTACTGGAGATGACATTTCTTCTTCTTTCTTCTTGCATGAAACCAGCATTAAGGACTTCTCAAAAAACTGTCTCATCATTTCTTACCTTTGGAGAGCTAGTAGACGCATTTTTATCGCCAACCAGGCCAGCTGGGCTCGTATGGCTAATTCCGTAACCAGACCAGGAATTATGGGGCACTCTATAGCTTCCTGATGGTTGGTTTTGCATAGCTCTTACACCTGCCAAACGTTTCTGCTCGTAATCAGATGGTGAAAACGCTAATCTGTCTTGTCTTCTATCCACCGTAGGACCATGATATCCACCACAATTGTTCATTTCTGTCAGGACTGCAGACAACTCTGTGGCATCTAAAACGATATGCAGAAATAAGGCAACAAATTTATTCTACCAGAAGTTTTACAAACTTACTCTTTTCGGCTACAGATTCGCCATAAACTGGGTTTTGGAAATTAGGAGATATATTTCTTGGACTGTTTGATGGACTTAACGAACTTATGCTGGAAATGGAAGAATATGTGCTGTTTTCTCTGCTCTGTTCCATTGACAAACTGCTGCCAGAGTACTGTTCTACAGATTGGTATCTAATAAAATAAAACCGAGTGTAACCTAGTGAAGTTTTTCATAAGAAACTGAATTTAAGACTTACCCGCTGCTTCCCATAGATCCTTGCATCACATTATAAACAAATTGAGGCTGCCTTATCAACCCGACGAATTGTGGTTGGCCATATGGTGAAGCTGGATATTGCCAAGTTGGGGAAATCATCGGACTTAATAAAGGGGAAATTGGCGGAGGGTTAATGGTAATTGGAGGCGGATTTTCTACAGGAATTGGGGCTTGAATTGATGGCATATGATATAAAGATGGAATGTTGGCATTCAAGAATGGTTCGTCTATTCCTAGGATTAGGTTTCGAACTTTGTAAATATTAGCTAAAAATAAATTTTGTGATTATTGTATACGTTTGACTTCTGCATATGCAATTTACCTGCATGTCTTTCAATCCCCTTAATCACGCAAGCTTTGATGTTTAGTTTAGCTTTCTGCCTAATATTAATCGCCAAATCGTAGTCTTTTTGAAATTCCGCTAGCTGTTCCGGGCGAATTCTCAAACCTGGCGAATCTTCGGGCAAATCAAAAATGATCAACAACGGTAAGTTGCCCATCAACAGCTGCCTGGCCTTGTAAACACTATGGATGTTGCCCGTGATGTTAACATTACTTTTTTTCAAGCTAGGAATGTTTGGATCCAAAGCGTCCGGGAACATGATTTGGCAGTTCGTGTATTGCATTATCGATTTGACATTCGCGTGATTTTTTCCCATCACAGTTGGGTGGTGGTGTGGAGAAATTTCCATCGACATTTGTATAGGAATTTGACCCTAAGAACAAATTAAAATTATTCAGTTATACAAATGCTTTTTTTAATTTTCGGAAAATAATATTTTTATGGGATAAGCTTTGCACCAATAAAAATTGAAAATATACAAGGGGTTGCTTATAAAATATTTAATTATTTGATGCACTTACTGCCAAATTTTCGCACATGAACTCCATCAGCAAAAGAGTTGCTTGCTTGACCTGCTCTACTTCCCACTCCACTCCCTTGACCAAAACTATAGTAGCGTGCAATTTGGGGCGAGTTTTGAACATGACTTGCACCCTGTATTGTTCCTGAACTTTTATAACGTAAGGCGTGTTGCCATCGATGTTTTGAGACATAATAGGGAGTTCGAAACCAAAAATCAGAGGAATTAACTCCTGAAATTTAATGAAATGTATTGGGTGCAATAATATTTTTTGAAGTTTCTTACCCTAACACGACTCCTAGCGCATTCAACGCCTTCTACATCACCAGAAATGGAGACTTGGTTACTCTTTTCCATTGGACTGGAGCGATTTGAATCGGGAAAATGCACGTGACACTGGGTTTCTTCCATTACTCTTTTAATACTCAAACCTCCCTTTCCAATAATGTGCGAATGATCTGTGTAACTAACGTCTATTTTCATCGTCACTCTGTTACACTAAAAACAAAAATTGCAACAAAAACATTATAAGGTAAAAGTCATTTTGAATTACTCTGGTATCCAAAATGGTCATAATCCTTTCTTTTGCTGCTTGTACGTCTTCCGGTCGACCAGCAATACGAACGTGGGGATCTACAAAGAAATATTCCGTAAAACTTCACGAATAAACAAATTTCTGGAATACCTTTTTTAGATTTTGCGCCAATTTTTAGTTTGCTAGGCCAGGTAATGAAGGTATCTGTATCGGCCATGATCTGTTCGAAAAATATATCAGCAGGCACTGGTGCCTCATTGTCACCTGCAAAAACACAATTAAAATTTCATTTTGTCTGCCAATGCCAAAAAGCAAACATAAATGACATTTACCGCTAAGCATTTGTTCCAATTTTTTTCTATCCACTCTGAATCTGTCTTGGTATAAGTCTGAAACGTCTTGGAGTCCCAATTTTGTTACGAAATCCCGCAAATCTTCCCGCGAATCCCATCCTGATGTAGCAGTTCCAGTTTCTGAAATTTCTGAAAGCGTATCAGAACTTTTTACGTCAGTAGAACGTGGAGTAGGCAAAACATTGCAGGACATTGTTGAAAACGATATTTTAAACACTACTTATCCAGAAATTGTTAACACATACTGACTGTCGTCACCCCTTTATGAAGATTTGTAATAGTGTACTAAATTTTATATTTTTAAGAAAGAGGTGACTGTATTTTTCGCGTAAACATCATATACTAGCTCGAGTAAAATTTTAGAAATAAAAAGAACGTTTTTTTTGCTAAAAATTCCAGTTTTTATTTTCTTTCTTTGCGGGTAAGGTTTTGTATACAAGGCCATTTTTATTAGGACAAATGAATAAGTTCTTAACCAGAATTTGAAAAAAACAATAATTATTTTGGATAAATGAAATAAAAATATTCTAAAAATGTAAAATAATTTTGTATAAGTTTGGAAGCGAACAGATTTGGAACAGTTCAGTCGGTAATGTAGGGACGCATATTTCAATAAAATGGTACATATTTTCCGTAATATGGCGCGAAAGTTGATGGTGGAAAACAAGCTATGTAGGTACAGAATGTGATGTTCTTTAGATTTAGAAGAAAAGATAAGATGTAGATTATAAAATTACTGAAGCGTTCTTGACGAACATGCGTGATACAGTAACAAAATCAACCCAACTAACAGAATCGCCAGTCGAATAAGATTCGATCGTACCAGCAGCGTATTTTTGTGTTTACTTTTTTCGGTGCGCTTTGTTTACACCAAAAAGGGGAAAATTCGCAAGTTTTAAAAATTGTGTTAATCAATAGTTCACAATTCAAAACAAATTCCCCAACTTTTTTTGAATCTTAAACTTCATTTCTTCAAAATTAAATACGGAACCTGCGACTCGACCTGCGATTACTTTGAAACGCAGTATTTAAATGGCAGTAGTCATGGGTAACTCTTTATCGAACCGGCTCAAAGATCTGCTTCACTGGTTGAGCTGCAGAGAGCTGCTTCGCGGCGCATTTGGCTCGCGGTTCACGGTTCGCAACAACAGCACGCCATGCGCGTAGTTCGTAGATCATCAGGGATTTGGAAGTCGACGGGTGTGTCATGCTGGATGCAACGGCTCAATCCCGCGGCTCGTGGTTCCGCGGGTCCTGCTTCTTCTCTGCTTCAGTAGATCTGTCCTCGGATCTGTCTACTCATTTATCTCGGGTAGGCTGGTGCTGCATGCTCTGTGACGGAGCGTTGATTCAACCATGCGAAAGTTGTATTCATTGTGCATTTGCAGTGTTTTGTATTATGGTAGGTTACAGCCAAAGTTATTATATAGGAAGCTGCCTAATGCCCGTAAAGCGCTGTAGCACCGCGTGAAGTACGAGTGGGGGAAGCATGTGACGTCAGCGACGGACCTCGGCCGCGCTCCGCAAGCATACTTGTACAGACGTCTGCATGTGTTTCCCGATTCCCACGCTTTATGCATGCCTTTGATGGCATAAATTTATATATAACCTGCGTTGTTATGAAGTTTCATCGTTCTGCAGGATGTAAGTAAAGGTCCTCAAATTCCCGCGCTAAATTTCCGACACTTGTTACTTCCGTAGGTAGGTAATTGTAAAAACGGCGGATCATTTCATTGAGAAATAGCCAGGTTCAAATTGGAATTTCATTCATTCGATACTTACGGACTTTCACGGATTCTATAGTTTCTTCTGGGCGTGGGTCTGACTATTTCTGGTATACCTAAGGTTTATTACTGAAACCTAACTACCTATATGGATAGGTAATTTGTAAAATTTAAAGCAAAAATGATCGTATTCTAATATAGTAGAGTAATTTAGATTTTTGAATTAGCATTGTTAACCTAATAAAGTTAAATTTAGATTGAAAATGAAATCGCCCTGGATGCCGTTCAATTTTAACTGGAGATGATTAAAATAACAGTATACCTACTACAATCTAAAATCCACATCCAGTTTTTAATTTCAGAAATATAAATACATACACCCATACTCCGACTAATTCCAAACAAAGTAAAAAGTTGAAAAAAGTATGCGCATAACTTGAAATGTAGTAGGCAGTATAAATAGATATAGATAACATTATGTACAGTTATTTGAATAAAAATACCTACTTCTAAACACTTTCTGCTCGCCGCCGTCGATGTGTTTTTGAAAGCAAAACTAAGTATGTACCTACCTAATACCTACTTGCCTAATATCATTCCCGAGACTAATCTGGAAGTGTCTATTAGGTACGGTAGTACTGAATTTTGAGCATTAATTGATTCATCACTTATCATGGCGAAGAAAGTGTATTCTGTATTTAGGCACCTACTGAAGCAGATGTTCACCGAAATTTAGTTTTTGGGTTAATAATAAATAATTATTATTGTTGTGTATCTTCCTTTCGTTCGATTAAAGGAAACGCAAAAGTTTTGATACGTATTTTATTTTAATATAATACAAAGATCGACTGCTCGCTACGCGTTCTAAAAAGCGATTTTTTTCTCATCTTCACGTAAAACAGATACACACACACAAAATTCTTAGCTCTAAAATATAAACACATGGCTCGGTTCTATATACAAGAATATAATACAAGGTGTTTGGAGTTTCTATAATTATTTTATACCTAAAGATTTATTCCACCGTTCTATGCGCCCCGCTTATCGGCTAATGTACGGCAGGAAATTGCGGTCCCGCGGTGACGTCAATTTGCGATCGCTGCCGACTAAGAACGAACCTCGCATTAGGCAACTTCCCATATAATAACTTTGGGTTACAGCTACACTTTTATCTTATAACGTGGAATTTAGGTATGTAAAAAATGAGTACAGGACAGCGATTGCTTTACTTTTACACGCCACAGAATGCAGATGCACTCGTAAACTTATTAAATAGCTAGGTTACATACATTACATACTTACTGATGCTTCTGTTATTTCGAGAATTTTTCAGGTCCCTAGGTATATTCAATACTAGCAAAATACTTATACTTAAAACATTCATTGAACCCATTATTTGAGTAAAAGGCATCCGGTAAATAATATTTGAAGAATAATAAATTTCACTTTTACAGTGGAAAATACCCAGAAATTTACCTCGTTTATGAAATTTATTTCAAATCATAATTCAATAGAACTGCAAAATAAAAATAAAATATGGCGGTGAAAAATATTTTTTTTATTATAACCCCAATTATAATATACATAATGAATGGTCGAAAAACTAAATAAGCCGGTTAAGTACGAATCGAAATAGAGATTGATAATTTTGCTTTGCATTGCATGCAGGCTCTCGAGTGCGGCCTGGCTCTCGAATGCTGTATCGCCTGTGCACTCCGCAGTTTGCGATTTTCTTTTGTGTGCTTTGCAAGCCATGTGACTCATTTGAACCGGTTCAGTTCTGCGGTTCGCCATCTATGAGCTGAACTGAAGAGTCAGATCGCGAGAATTTTACGAGTTACCCGTGACTAAATGGAAGGCTCTGACCGCGGCCTCCGATATCCGCATCTATCTGACGCTGGTCCGGAATAGGACTCTCTAAACCTCTAAAGAGTCTACCTAGGTATAATCGGTTGCGATTTTGGGTTTATTTTTGACAGGCCTAGTGTTGACGCATATTTCTTAGTTTCTAATTGCATTCTATTGCATTCTAATTGCATTCTATGATGTTCGGCTCCAAGTTGTTCAAATAATTCAAGTAAGGGATTCAGATTATTTAGGTTTCCAAGAAATGAAAATAAGGACATGCACTTTTTGGGTACAAAATTGCATAGAAGATAACTATAGAGTCCTTCACCAAGCAGTAGATTGTGTGAGTATCTTGTAGCAATTATTTAGTTCGACTTGGACAATATTATTTATACAGTGACAGCCATAAAGTCTGCACCATACGGAAAACTTTTTTATTTATAGGATTCTTGGAAGACGGTTCTCGGCATTATAGTTTCAGCATGATTAATAACTAGAAAATTGACAAAAATATTTGTCATGTCACAACTATAACACCGCCAAAATGTAATTTGAAATTTTAAAATGGCCTGAAATGCCCTTATTTATCAAAATATGGAAAAGTGTGATAAGGAAAAGTTATTAATATTTCTATTATCTTTCGTTGTAGAAACGCTGGAATCAAGTGACAATTATCCACATTTATTTAAAAAAACTCCCCTTTCTGAACAATTTTTCCTAGATTTTTCCCTTGAACATTCTAGTCTCTTGTTAAAAAACGAAACTGAACAAAACTGAACCGAACAAGAGGAGACGAACATAGAATAGTTTCAATTTTGAAGTTGACATTTCCAATCTGTACTATGCTGGCCATTAGCGCTCTGAATTTGCTTCCCCACAATATTGTCTGGCAGTTCATAAGACATAAGGTCGTGTTACCCACGTCGTCATTTGCAGTTTCACTCCGCTGCTGGTGTTCCTCTTTGTGTGTAAACCAAAAACGCACGTGCCTGGCTTGTACAACATTTTTTCATATACCGGCACAATGTTTGTGTAATTTTGATAAAAAAAAAATCGATGCGCGAACGGAGGAAAGGGGGGTTATAATACCCATCGACCCCCTCAACTTTTTCCTGCGCACGTCTATGGTTCAAAGGTATTATATTTTATACCAAGCGTTCATATCTTTTATTTTGTTCCATCTTGTAAAATTTTGATTTAGGGCTTGGTTTACGAGATGTTGCAACTCATTTGATTATGTGTTGTTGATCCACTCGCTGTTTAAATCTCCCAATTTTTCTTAGGTGACGAATTAAGCTTGAGAAAAATGTACTTGGATGGATATGTTTCTGCATAACGTCTAGGCATTAGAAAAATGCCCTTGGGTGGTATCAATTCGGACTTGTTCCTGCATAAACAACAGCGAGTGAATCAACAACGTATAGTCAAATGAGCTGCAACATCTCGTAAACCAATCCCTAAATCAAAATTTTACAATGTGCCGGTATATGAAAAAATGTTGTATAAAATTTCAACCGAATATCGTAAAAAAACAAAGGAGTCATTAATAAAAATTGTTTTTTAAATTTTAACTTTAACACCCTGTATTTTCAAAGAAAAAAGTCTAAATGAAAAATGGCATAAGGAAAGCCCAATTATTTTCGGCCAGATTATCTGTGGTTAACGGTTTGACCTACTTTTTTGTAACACCCTGTATATGTCGTGGTCACATGGTGTAATCCCGCTAGTTCATGAAATGCCTGAAGCTTTAGCAAGCTATTAGCGAAACACTTCTTGTTTAGCCATATTTTTGAGCAAATTTTTGAGGCTTTGTTCATCAGGTAAGGTGCAGGTCAGGTTAGGTCAGGTGGTATCCAAGAAAACAACATAATTTCTTATTGATTTAGTTTGTCGAATTTTCTAAGATTACACCATCTGCCTAGGATTTTCATGAACTGACGGCTTTCGCTATGTGACCACGACATATACAGCAAACTGAGTCAAGATATTAGACGAACGTCATTGTCATGTTTTCGTTGGAGAGTGAGTAGAGTCCTGTTGATGGAGCAGCAGGTTTCGTAGATCCTTGGAGACAGTATGCACCTTCTTCTTGTTTGAACATCTTTCAATATTTGTTTACTTATAGACATATATCTTTCAAACTTCCTTCTGGCATAATTCCCTCATTTCTTTCTTTATCTAGTCTTCTAGTGTAGGTATCGTTGTTTAATTCTTCCTTAAGCTGAACTTCGCCCTTGTGGGCAACATTATATTTATTTATTATTCTTGTTTGCATTTTATCATATTTTTATGTACATTTATTATTATGCCCACAATAAAGAGGCTATTATAATTATTATTATACATATACATTACAGATATATCCTCTCATATATCTCTAAAAATGAAAATCTCATTTCATTAGGTGGTATATTACAAACTCCCAGGAACAAATAACAAATCCTATAAAAACTTCAATAAAAGCTGACGGCCTCTCTCTTAGTGTAAAAAAGATGCCTCCTAATCTAGCTCCAGTCAGTGTTTTCCGGTTGTAAATTAATATATGCTTTTTCTCCTTGATGGGAATTAAAGGCATTGATTTTTAATCGTGGGTTTTCTACTCAAATAAATTCCGAGATTAATGAAATTATGCAGATTTAGTTAATTGAAGCCGTATATTTAACTGAAATTAAACAGTAGCTGGGTGGTATAAACATATATAAATATACGGACATATCATTTTCAGAATTCTTTTTCGCTTTTGCAATTAAGATGAGTTACAATGAATTTACTCAACTGGACGGTTTTGGCAGAGAAGCCAGAAGCCAGGTAAGTGAAGTATCTTACAAACGTTGATTCAACCAAGATAGTGAACAAATTTGTGTTATGCCTCGAAAGCCAAAGCTTGCCGTGAAATTTTATTGCCATTTTAAATTAAGTCACCACAAAATACTCCCTTGTGGTACATCCACGTCAATGATTTGCATTTGTTCAATAGGCCTCATATTGAAAATTTCGACGTTCTTTTACTTTTTGCAGTATCTTAAAAAGTTGTCAGGTTAGCTCAAATTTGAATTTGTCAACAAATTACACTTACAATTCTATATAACTTAGAAAGTTATACAAGAAGGTATAGTTCGCGACATACTAGAATCAGAGATAGGAATAAAAAGGGGTAGGAGTAGGCCTTGAATAAACTACTGCTCTCAAATAGTTGGGGATGTAAGATGCTCTACTTTTAGGGAAATGCGTAGGCTAGCTCAGGATAGGAAAGGATGGAGGTACGCGTCCAACCAGTCTAGGACTGAGAACTATTTATGGCGATGATGCATATATTTTGGCGCCATTCGATTTTACTACGAATTCGCTTTCTCGTGATGTGTCGTAAGTTAACTTTTGGACTAAATACAGCGTCGAAATTATATCTTATAGAAAAAAAGTTGGCAACGCTATATCACGAAAACTATAATTGAAAACAAAATTTCATCTATAACATTTCATAGGAACGTATGTTTTTGTTCTCTCGATTACTTTAAAACAGTATCTATTTCTTTAGTACCTTCAAATACGACCGTGTTGTTTTTCTTAGGTAGGTATGCTTTAATAATACTTCTAATAGACGGACAAAAAAATCACCCTGTATTGTATTACCGACAAAAATTCGTGTCCGAGATAAGATCAGATTCGCATCGCATTAACTTCAAAACTTCGAGAAAAAGTTTTTTTAGCTTCGTGTCTGTGTGGGGGTGTGTGCGCGCGTGTGACCGGATTTCTTTGGCATTCGATAACTGCTAGTCGGGTAGCAGACCGCCTGAAAGATGCGCTTTAAACACTCTCTATACAAGGTGTTCCTAAATTGAGTACCATAAATTTAGGAGTTTGTAGAGAAAGTTAAAATAACACTAAAACCTTTATATAGTTTTGTACAAAAACGCTTCCCTTCCAAAATACAGGGTGTTATAATGCCGACTATGGCGTATCAGTTATTTAGCGATATATGTAACTAGAGCAGCCTGAGGAATCTAAATTTTTGAGGGCAAGTGCTACTCAAAACTACAGATAATCCAGCAATATTTTAAGTGTAATACGACAATTCAGTGGCGTAGGAAAAGGGATCGTGTAATACCTTTTTGTTAATAAAAAGTTTGAGGTTAGGTTTTTTGAAAATATCGTTTTATTTTTAGATTCTCTAATCAAAATACTGCAAAAAAGACACTCTTTTTAAATATCTCTAGAGTCTTTCGTTTTCGAGATATGCACGATTTTATGTGGCAGTGCTATTAAAATATTATCTTTGTTTTGCTGTATTCGGGGCTGTATTATCATTAGTTATGTAAAACTTGATAACAAAATCATCTAGAAGTGCTTGCAGGTATAAATTACGAAGGTACCTACAAAAACAAGTGGCAATCATATGCGATTTTTTTTTCGCAAATCAACCATAAACAGGTAATACCCCAGTTCTCATGAGCACTGCTACATAAAACCACAAATATTTCAAAAACAAACGACTTTAGAGATATTTAAAAAGAGAATCTTTTTTGTAGTATTTTGATTAGAGAATCTAAAAATAAAACGATATTTCCAAAAAACCTAACCTCAAACTTTTTATTAACAAAAAGGTATTACACGACCCCTTTTCCTACGCCACTGAATTGTCGTATTACACTTAAAATATTGCTGGATTATCTGTAGTTTTGAGTAGCACTTGCCCACAAAAATTTAGATTTCTCAGGCTGCTTTAGTTACAGATATAGCTAAATAACTGATACGCCAGTCGACATTATAACACTGTGTATTTTGGAAGGGAAGCGTTTTTGTACAAAACTATATAAAGGTTTTAGTGTTATTTTAACTTTCTCTACAAACTCCTAAATTTATGGTACTCAATTTAGAAACACCTTGTATAACTCGAATACACACAAGAAAATGAAGCTGATTCTTATACAAAATTATCTGCCGGATTCGAATTTTGAGGTCGCGAAAGGATCGGGAATTGCGAAAATGCCGGAAAATCGGTTTTTCGTAAAATTTTCCCAAATCAATTTTCGATCATTTTTGAATCATTTTTTAAAACTTTTCTCGTTGTATTTTAGCAACAAAAAGCGTTAGATTTGTTTTTTCCTGGAATATACACTGAAGTGTGCTGATCATCACAGTGTACTCACGTTGCCCATACAATTTTCCAATTTTATGAAAAAAATGGTTTCTTGCTAGACCACAAATTTGTGTAATGTATTTTTCATGCACCGAGTAAGTAATCTTATTTTTCGGAATTAACATATACATATGCGAGACCAAACACTGACAAAGGCTCGAAATTATTTTTGGTGAAGAAACGAAACATTAATGTTGTTGTTGAAAAAAGTTACAGCGGGTTAAAACATAAATAATTCGTGCGCGCTAGCCGCGCTGATGAGTTGATAGGTAGCGACATGGGTTCGGGTGCTTTTATCCTTGATAATACACTCATAGCTGAAACTCTTGGCCCCCTGAATTAATTTGAAACGTAAACAAAAATAATTCTAACAAATATTTGGATTCAATTCTACATTTTATTGAAATGCTTTATCACATGTAAGGTTATTTTCATGGAAGGAGTACACGGCCAAGAATTAAATTTAAGAAAATGTCCGAATTATTTTTTTAAAAGACCGAAATCTTTGCAAAATGTGAGAAACGAAGATGTCAATAACAAATATGTCCTCCTCTGTTCTTGAGCAATACATTAACACGTCTGTACATTCCAATAAAAATGTTATTAATGGCTTCCTGAGGTATGTTGTTCCATTCTTCTTGAGCAGCAACAATTAGCTCCTGAAGGATGAAAGGGGGGTTATCTCTATTTAAAATGGCCCTTTTTAGCATATCCCACACGTTCTCCCAAGGATTCAAGTCAGGTGAGTTTGTTGTTTCTCCAATGGAAGGATGATTGGTTGGATAATGTTTTGGACGTAAATGTCTCCCGTCATGGTTTGCGGCACGTGAATAAGTGGAGGGCGACCAACATACATTATACCCCCCTCAAAACATTACTGTTCCGCCTTGATAAGGAACAACTTCTCTGGCAAAAGTAAGTCTTTCTTGTTGTGCCGGTCCCCTAGAGACCCTTTCACGTCGATAATCACTCACTAACCCAATTTTTGTCTCATCAGAAAAATGATATGTTTTGCTTTCAGAAATCTGCCTCCTACGGAAAACGCATTTAACTTTCATGTGAAAAGACCCTTTTTACAGTGTGCTGTGTATAAAACGGCTTGGCAAATAAGCCCAAATATTCCAAACATCCTGGAATATGGATGGTACATGGGAAATGACGTTATTATGCCAATAACATTCACAAATAGCTCTAAACTCGATTGTGTTACAATAACACAGTTCTGTAAATGTAAAAAGTTTACCTGTTCTTTTCGATGTGCATGCATGAAATCTAATGTGCAATGTATAATATCATGTTTATGTGAGGGGAAATGCAATTTGTCGGAATAAAAAATACAAATGTTCTCGATATTAATGCAGCGTTTGTACGCCCGCATATAAACCACTACTACACGGCTCAGCGCGGCTACCGCGTACGAATTATTTATGTTTTAACTCCCTGTAACTTTTTTCAGCAACAACATTAATGTTTCGTTTCTTCACCAAAAATAATTTCGAGTCTTTGTCCGTATTTGGTCTCGCATATGTATATGTTAATTCCGAGAAATAAGATTACTTACCCGGTGCATGGAAAATACATTACACAAATTTGCGGTCTAGCAAGAAACCATTTTTTTCCATAAAATTGGAAAATTTTAGAGGCAAAGTGAGTACACTGTGATGATCAGCACACTTCAGTGTATATTCCACGAAGAAAACAGATCTCTAACTTATTTCGTTGCTAAAATACAACGAGAAAAGTTTAAAAAATGGTCGAAAATGTATTTATGAAAATTTTAGGAAAAATCGATTTTCCGGCATTTTCGCAATTCCCGATCTTTTCGCGACCTCAAAATTCGAATCCGGCAGATCATTTTACTTAAGAATCAGCTTCATTTTCTTGTGTGTGTTCGAGTTGTATAGAGGGTGTCGAATTAGAGCACTATAACGTAAAAACTAATAGTCGAGTAAAATCAACCTTCAATTGTGACGAAAATTTTTTTTGGCGTAGAACCAAGTAAAATCTATATGGTTGTGTTCCTTGTATTATTTTCCATATGAATCTTTGGTTTACGACATTTCTGGTCTGTGCAGAACTTTTTTATTTTCGAAAAATGTAAAATTTTGCATATGTATGAAACAGTTGGTTTTTAAAACACAACACGCCATATCTCAGTAAATATTTGAGATATCGACTTGAATTTTTTTTTAAATTAAAGTAGAAACATGAACGCCTCAAACAGTACTAAAATATTTTAAAATATCACAATATTTTTTGCGGAAAATAATTAGAAACTTCATTTTACTTCGCTTGTGCATTATAAATTTCGACATGCGACAAACTTTTTTATTTTTGAAAATATGTCTGTATATGCTGCGAATGAAATGAAGAGAAAGGTTGTAAAAAGTTTTTGGAGAAAGAATTATTGACCTATGAGTCATAGTTTTGAAGTTATGATTTTTTTGTCAGGCGCGGGTCGTGGCAATGCACCATCAGGGTAACGCGTAGCAGACCGATAGTCGGCTACGGATAACGACGCATAAATGAGTTAAAACATGAAAAGAACTTAGTTTATTTTTATTTCTATTTTATACAATCAATATTGAGTGTCAGATTCAGCATCTGATTCTTCCTCTTCTAATTTTACTGCAGTATTAACAGAATTCTTGCACTTCCAGTCTATAGAATATTTTAAACCTTCTTTTGCACAGTTACATCTATTACTATTACAGTTTTTATCTGGACACAAAAGTGATAAAGGTTGTCTCACAGATGGAGGTATGGGGTCCTGGTTACTAAATAAGGGTTTCCAGTGGTCTTTCTGAAATGTCCAGCCGTATTTTTCTAGGCTTACGAAGTTAATGTTGTTAATGTGACTAGAATACCATGTTTTTAATTGGTACATACATCTAAACTGGGAAAAATCAAATGCGATTAAATGTATAATAAGATATGAATTCGAATACAAACCTTTGCAAATACAATTTAAAATCATCGTCTGTAGTCAGGATTTCAGACGCAGGCAGATTCGTGTGTTAGTCAAAAAAGTCGTAATTCGTTTAATGTTCTCACGTCTTTTTGTTTATTTTTGTATAAATGCAACTGCAATCTCATATGCGCGTTCAAATGGCAGATTTGGCAAATCCATTATATCCTTCAGGTTGTCGGCGTTTTTAAGTAATACATCAAGAGCGGAAGGGCGGTTTTCTTCCCAATTTTGTAAACGCACTGGTAGTATCACACCCAGTGAGACAGTGTATTGCCAAATAAACATTGCGATACAGTTTTGCTAATTTTTTTATAATATATTTTACCATTATAATACGTGTATTTGTTTTTGGCCTAACCGCAGAAAGAGATTACAATTATATAATTCAGGTACCTTACTACAGTAGTGTATGAACAAAATAAGCACGTTCGTATCTACAGATTTACTGTAGATACATTCCTACAATGCACGTAAAATTATGCGCCTATCTGCCTCGTCCTGATTGCTAAAAAGGGAATGTAATGGGTATGCATAATTTTATATGCATTATAAGAATGTAGTACCTATAGTAAAAATATTTTGTTGAAATCTGTAGATATGGACGTGCTTATTTTGCTTATTATGCAATTAGGCCATACCAAAAACACACGTATTACCTATAATGGTACAAGATTATAAACAAAATTGACAAAACTGTATCGCAATGTTTATTGGAAGTACACTGTTTCACTGGGTGTGATACTACCAGTGCGTTTTACAAAATTGGGAAGAAATCCGCTCTTGATGTATTACTTAAAAACGCCGACAACCTTAAGGGTATGATGGACTTACTAAATCTGCCATTTGAACGCACATATGATTGCAGTTGTGTAAGTTTTATATTAATTTATACAAAAATAAACAAAAAGACGTCAGAGCATTAAATGAACTAAGATTCTTTTGGCCAAAAACAAGAATAGACCAGAGTCTGAAAACCCGCCTACAGACGATGCTTTTAAATTGCACTTGCAAAGGTTTGTATTCGAATTCGTATCTTGTTATACATTATAATCGCATTTGATTTTTTCCCACTTTAGATGTATGTACCAATTCAAAACATGGTATTCTAGACACATTAACAACATCCACTTCGAAAGCCCAGAAAAATACGGATGGACAATCCAGAAAGACCACTGGGACCCCTTATTTAGTAATCACGACCCCATACCTCCATCTCCTGTGAGATAGCCTTTATCACTTTTGTGTTCAGATAAAAACTGTAATAGTAATAGATGTAACTGGGCAAAATAAAGTTTAAAATATTCTATAGACTAGAAGTGCAAGAATTGTGTTAATACTGCAGTAAAATTAGAAGAGGAAGAATCAGATGCTGAATCTGACACTCAATATTGATTGTATAAAATAGGAATAAAAATAAACTAAGTTCATTTCATGTTTTAACTCATTTATGCGTCGTTATCCGTAGCCAACTATCGGTCCGCTACGCGTTACCCTGATGGTGGTGCATTACCACGACCCGTCCGCTCATTAGGCCGCGTCTGACAAAAAATCATAACTTCAAAACTATGACTCATAGGTCAATAATTCTTTCTCCAAAAACTTTTTACAACCTTTCTCTTCATTTCATTCGCAGCATATACAGACATATTTTCAAAAATAAAAAAGTTTGTCGCATGTCGAAATTTATAATGCACAAGCGAAGTAAAATGAAGTTTCTAATTATTTTCCGCAAAAAATATTGTGATATTTTAAAATATTTTAGTACTGTTTGAAGCGTTCATGTTTCTACTTTAATTTAAAAGAAATTCAAGTCGATATCTCAAATATTTACTGAGATATGGCCTGTTGTGTTTTAAAAACCAACTGTTTCATACATATGCAAAATTTTATATTTTTCGAAAATAAAAAAGTTCTGCACAGGCCGGAAATGTCGTAAACCAAAGATTCATATGGAAAATAATACAAGGAACACAACCATATAGATTTTATTTGGTTCTACGTTGAAATTTTTTTTTCGAGAAATAAGCGAGTTAGCGGCCTGGATTTACTCCACTATAAAGGATTTTAATGATTTTTTTTAAAACTGCGTTTCGACGAGAACCCACACCTATAGATTTTGGTAATAATTAAATTAGGCGTTTATTTGTTATTAACGTTTTAATTCTTCAAATAAGTATTGTAGATAAACTACTAGAAATATGAAAACAAAAGTTTAAATAAAGGCCAAAAAAATTTGTTACTATCAATTTTGCCCTAACTCAATTATTTATTAAGTTATTAACCATTACAGTATGTTGTCCAACGAGCGAGTTATAAACGTTGTCACAGAAACATATACCTATAATACATATTATAAATACGCTCTCTTGAATTTCTGGGACAAGTAATAGTCCAAGATCTGGCCGCATTTCTTCGTTACAATAAAAAAGAAGTGTAGTAAGTTATTAAAGGTAAAATTGAAACTTAAAAAATATATGATATAGGTACTTAAGTTGCCTAATCAATTACCCACATCTATAATTAATTAATTCGCATTTTATTAAAATTTATCTACATTTTACAGTCTTACTGTAGAAGAAAATGTAAAGTACTATTATGTTAGTCTGGACAAGACCATTAATACAAGCATAGGTTGCCACTTCACCACTAGCCACGAACCCTTGGCACTTCTGATGTGTCATAGCAACCTTCATGCTATACCCGAAATTTTCTGATTTAACTTTGAATAATAAACATTCTTCGGCTTCAGGAAAAGCAGTACCCACATGTAATGAAGATGTTATTTAACCAAAGCAAATAAAATTTATTTAAGTATTTTCCTATTTTAAGAAAACGTTTCTTCTTTTAGATATGTCGATATAGTTTATACTCCAGGGTTTATAATTATTGTAGACAGTTAGCAGTAACCTACAATAGTGTCAATTTGATAGATATTCGTGATTACTAAACCAATTTTTCGTAAAATTGCCGATAATAAACAAATAATTGTTTTAAGTATTCTTTTTGCGCTTAAGTCAAGTACAATTCGCAAACGATAAGGTTTACCGTTCTTGACACTTAATATACTATTAGTCAAGATATTGCGCCAACTACTCACATAAAGGCACTATTCGTCCCGAATTAAGGTAATGGTTAGGGAGCCGCTATGGTAAATTATTACTGAATTTTCTACCATGCCAGACGTTATTAGCATTATTGTATCAAACACGAAGAATAAGAGTATGGCTATGAGAAAGTTGCATCTGAGACGTATCGCAGATGGCGCTCTTCGGAAAAGTTTGGAATCGCCTGGCACCCACTCGCGACTATCTAATGTGTCTGGCATTGATATTTTGGCATTCTTCATGATACAAAAGGCCAGTAAAAGAAAAATCTGTTGGTAGAAAATATGTCACGTGACGCTCCCGCTGAAGATAAGTTTGGGGTTCTCTGGCACCCACTAGCGACTTGTAATCCATTTGACAGTATTATTTTGCCATTTCTCATGATGTAAAGAGTCGGTAAAATTAGAATCTGTTGGCAGAAAATGTGGCAGTAGCAACTTTTAATTTAAGCGTTAACTTTGAAAGAGCGCCATCTTCATTGCGACTCAGATGCAACTTTGTTATATCCATATTCTTGTTCCTAGTGTTGCATACATAATTTCTATTGCGGCTCCCCAACTATAAAAGTATTGTACGCAAACGGAAAATGTATAGCATTTACAATATCTAACCTCTTGCTCAAACGTCAAACGTCAAAGTCAAATGAACTAAACGCCAAGGGCTGTTCGAGATCGCTAAGAAGCATAACGGTGAATGCGTTGCCGATCGCTCTCTTGCACAATGCACAATTTTCAGCAATTTTTATAGGCCTGTGTACCTGTTATTGAAAACAAAAAATATGGTTGTTTATTTTACTTCCTGAATCCAAAAATAAATTTAACCAAAACTGGCGGATGTGTCCACTACATATTTACATATTACAGCGTTAGTCTGCATCCGGCGCCTCCGCCATATTTCACAATTATTGCAATTTATTCAAGAATAAATTACTGCCACACTTTTACCTATTATTATTATTATTATAAAATTAACTAACAAAAAATTGCTTTTACAGAATTATGGCAGCCTTAGAGGCTGGACCTCGTCTATTGGCTTGGAATGTTTCACCTTCGGAACTAATCCATATACCAGAACACTGGCTAGTATATCCTGAACCAGAAGCATCTATGCATTATCTTTTAGGTTTGCTATACGCTGGTTTCTTTTTAATAGCTATAATTGGAAATGGTTTGGTTTTATGGATATTTTCGTCGTTCGTATTAAATGATAAAAAATAAATTCTAAGGTTGTAAATTTTTAATTGCAGAGCGAAATCGTTACAAACACCATCTAATATGTTCGTGGTTAATTTAGCCTTTTGTGATTTTATGATGATGGCTAAATCACCCATATTTTTGTACAATTCATTTCATAGAGGATATGCCTTGGGACATTTGGGATGTCAAATTTTTGGTGTCATGGGTTCCTTATCAGGAATAGGAGCGGGAATGACCAACGCATGTATAGCGTATGATAGATACAGAACAATTGCAAAGCCTTTTGAAGCTAAAATGACTAAAGTTAAAGCTTTAGTAATAATAATTTTTATTTGGTGTTATACAATACCATGGGCAGTGATGCCACTTCTCGAAGTGTGGGGAAGGTTTGTACCAGGTAAATTATTAGTCCACCGCCCTCATTATTTAATTTCTAGATAAATGTCTTCTCTCCCTGGAGTACCACAATAAAGTGTAAAAAATCCAGATTTGTTGTCTCTTATTGTTTGTGGAAGACAAAAACCGTTGAAAACTAGCGATAGAATCGGAAACGTAACCCGAGCACCTTAAGTAAAACACAAAATATTTTTACGCGTTAGTTGTTCCACATCATAAGAATTCCAATATCCATAACATAAAATAATACATACCTACCTATGTATATCGTATAAGTACAGCAATTATCAAACGTGATGGCTAGAGCCCGCGCAGGTAAGGCCACGCCCTAGTTTAAAACAGATTCAGGCAGTGGCGCGAGATTCCTTTGACTATAGATGAATTTATTATGAAGTTAATCGTGCGCCACTGACAGTTGCGTGCCTCCACCGAAAACCAATCCCGGTCGAGAGCGTAGTGGGTGAATAGTGGGGATTACTCAATTGCGCATCTCTGTCGCTCGCCATCAGGTTTGACGCTTGCTGTATACTGGTCTAATCTAGGCTAAGAGAATTTATCATCAAGTAGATTTTAAGTGGTCAATAACGAAACAAAAGTATTGTCAAAGACGTTCTATTACTATAGATACCAAGATGCACTTTAATATCACTCAAAACATGCGTGCGACAAAAAAATATTTTCCGTCCTAGTTTGAAGCACTCAAAAATGGATCTTGCATCTATTTTAAGATAAAAAAATCAAATCTGACATTAACCGGATAACCTTGATTTCACAAGTTTCCGAATTGTCAGTGTTACTTGTCAAATTATATACGAGAAAATCAAATCTTTTAGGAGAGTGAGCATCGAGTCATCATCATAAGGTTCTCAGTCCGAAGACTGGTTGGACGCGTACCTCCATTCTTTTCTATCCTGAGCTAACCTACGCATTTCCCTAAAAGTAGAACATCCTACATCCCTAACTATTTGAGAGCAGTAGTCTAATCTAGGCCTACCCCTACCTCTTTTTATTCCTATCTCTGACTCTAGTATCTCACGAACTATTCCTTCGTGTCTTAGAAGGTGTCCTACCATCCTATCTCTCCTACTCTTTATTGTTTTCCATACCTTTCGCTTTTCCCCAACTCTTTCTAATACTTCCCTATTGCTAACCTTATCTATCCACGGTATCTTCATCATGCGTCTGTAGCACCACATTTCAAACGCTTCTACTCTTTTTCTATCCGCTTCTCCTATTGTCCAAGTTTCGCACCCGTATAATG
Source organism: Xestobium rufovillosum (assembly GCA_963966045.1). Classification (NCBI taxonomy): domain Eukaryota; kingdom Metazoa; phylum Arthropoda; class Insecta; order Coleoptera; family Ptinidae; genus Xestobium; species Xestobium rufovillosum. The sequence continues at coordinate 15,822,466 of OZ014498.1, forward strand.
CCGTACTCCATACATACGACGTTAAGAGTCTCTTCCTAGTCTCTATATTAACCGTTCTCGAGCATAACAGTTGTTTCTTTTTGTTAAACGCAACTCGGCCCTGCGCCATTCTTTGTTTTATGTCTTTAGTGCTCCTACCGTCTTGAGTTATTTTACTTCCTAAATAGCAGAAATCCGCGACCTCCTCTATCTTCTCATTTCCAATTTGTATTTCCATTTTAGTTCTATTTTCACATCCCCTACATACCAAAATTTTAGTTTTCTTTTTATTGATTTTCATGCCGAAGCCCTGTGTCAAAACTGCTTCCATTTCATTCATCGAGTAGACAAGTTAAAATATTTAACAGTAATTTGACGAGTACTTTTTATTTTGCCGGATAAATTTCTGTTTTGAACGAAATTTTGTTGCCAGGCAATTCGACGAATAAAACTGACAGCCAAGTTTTATGAATACGTGTAGTTTCTTTAGTCAAGTAGCTGTTAAAGTAAATTATTATTAAGTAACAGAAATTCCTAGACAAAACTTGAATAGCGACAATTGATAAGTTTATTCGCGTACGCAAGATATTCACAAAAAGAGATGTGAAGGACAGATTTATATAGAAACTGTTACGTGTTTCAAGACTAACAGATTCTGCTTCTATGAATTTTGATGTAGAGGCGTGCTTGGTAATTTTCTTCGGTCCGACACTAAACTTTTGTCCGGCCCCACTCGAAGTTTCCGTGTCCCGACCGAAATCGAAATTTCTGATGCCCGATGTAGCCCGAATTTCTAAAAAGTCTGGCGATATACTAAAAAGGGTGTTTTTCACATAAATACACAAAATCTTAATTACAAGTTTGTAGTTTTTTCAATTTACTTATGTTTTAATACCTATGTGAGTAAATAACGTCTACTTCTGTTTGCAGAAGGATATCTAACTTCTTGTACATTCGACTACTTAACAAACACTTTTGACAATCACATGTTTGTGGCTGTGATATTCACATTTTCATATGTGATACCCATGAGTTCAATTATTTATTATTACAGTCAAATTGTAAAACAAGTATTCAGTCACGAAAAAGCTTTGAGGGAACAGGTAATTTTTTCTTTTTCAATTTGGAAAATGTATACTAATGTGTATAAAATTTAAGGCTAAGAAGATGAACGTCGATTCTCTCAGGAGTAATCAAAACCAAGCGAATCAATCAGTAGAAGTTAGAATTGCGAAAGCTGCCATAACAGTTTGTTTTCTGTTTGTTGCGTCTTGGACTCCATACGCTGTTTTAGCACTTATTGGTGCTTTTGGAGATCAATCTTTATTAACACCAGGAGTCACCATGATACCTGCTTGTACCTGCAAATTTGTGGCGTGTTTGGATCCGTATGTTTATGCCATTAGTCATCCTAGATACAGGTATGAAAATCAAATTTTGTTTTACTTGCATTCGTGCAGTTTAATTCCTTTCTACAGCGTGGGCCAATAGTGTGTAGTAGGTCCATATTTCTGGTTCTACTTATTCAAGGTATCAAAATAAAACTTTACACGTATGTGGAGAACCCCACGAGCCACGAAGCATCTGATAAAATTATTTTGGTATATACAGAATGTTCACACTCCGATGAGCGCAAAACTAAAGTTTTCTTTTTTTTAAATGTGAAGCCCCACATTTGCTTACATACTTGAATTCATAAAAAAAATATGAAACCGAGTTACAGTTGATATGATTGACGAGTAATTCATCGTACTAACATTGAAAATGATACTAGTATCCTAGTATAGGGTATGATATTCACCGAAAAGATTGTGTTGCATTTGCCACATACGTCACGCACCCGAGCGGTAGCGGTTAAAGTCGAGCGCCTGGCGGCCGCTAGTAGACCGCTCAGTTTGAGTAAGCTTCATTCATAGTTGGACCGTCTAACGTCGCAAATGTGAGAGAATGCCATAACAGAAATGCAGTTGTTATAAATCGGCGCAGGTGTTTTATGAATAATTTATTATGTAACACGCTATCGCGTGTGCGGAAATATTCCAAACGCACAAGGGTTATAGTCTGCTTCGTCATTTTCAATGTATCCCCCCGGTTGCGAAGACTGTGAATTTTTTGCTTGATAATTCAAATGACTGGGTATCATTTTCTTATTTTTTAGGGGAAATAAGACCAATAGATTTTCCATTTTTACACAAGTATGACTTATTTCACGTAAGTAAATAACTTTTAATTTGTTGCAGAATTGAGCTGCAAAATAGATTGCCATGGTTGGCGATTAAAGAATCTGTCCCAGGTGAAACACAATCAACTGTTACGGAAGCGACAGCTGCTAGTACTCCAGCTGCTACAGCTTAAGAGTTTAGTTATAGGATTACATTATGATGATGACTTTCTGCCTCGATTATAGGTCTTTGAATACGGCTATGGACAAAATGAACATAAAAATCCCTTCTCACCCCTCTTTTTGTTTAACTTTTTTTATTCAGAAAATAAACACTTGTCTACGTGTACCTAATGGATAAAGTTAAGTATTGTTATGTATATATTTACTTGTTACCAAAATAAAATCCTAGCATTATATTGTGATCGTTCCTAATTATAAACTAATTCCCACATTTTAATTGCAGCGCCACTATAACTGTTGTATTTAAGGGTGGATTGTAAAACTTTTTTGAAGATTGTAGGAAATAAAAAAACCAGCCTAAATCTAAAACTCGGCTTACTAAGATAAGAAATGTAGCCCTAATTCTAAGAGGTAGGTACATCCGCTTTATTGCTTTAAGAGCCCGACACACACAGGAATTTTGGGAGCACGGTAGACGTTCGCCTGTTTGTAAATATTTCAAAAACTATAAATGATATTAAGTTGTTTTTGTTTGCAAACAGTTCTTAAAATACAAATCTACTATTGCTATTTTGAAATTTGTTAAAAAATATGTAAACAATAAACGAAGGAGCATGTTATATGTGAGCGAAAAACTGCTTCTTATAGAACCTAATAAAACTTTCCTGAAAAGAAAATCTCAGAATCTGGTTAATAGCAATAGTAGACTGAACCTCTGGCTTGTAAGAACACATAAAATTTTCAATTTCAGCCGAAAAACAAAAAGTTATTAGTAAGCAGCGGTACCCTTGAATTCGAAGTTTTCCGTCGTAGCTCGTGCTCTCGTCTATCTTCCGACTACTGATCAAAGTCGCTCAGCCGTCAATCGATTCCGAAATAGGGAGTACGTGCAACAAGTTCATTCTCAGTGTTAGTTTGGTCGACTAGTTCCCTGCTTATCCAGACAGTTTTTGCCGTCCGCTCTAGGTCCGAACCCCTGAACCCCCCGATTCTTAGTAAATTGGTGTGTCGGGCACTTAATTTAATAGTTATTTATGATGTTAGTGCTAAAAGTGTCATTTTATTTTGTGAGAAGGGAAATTAGATCATGAGCGTAACGAGTGATCTAACCCTTCTAACATTTTTAACACTGACAATGTGACAATAATCTTCTAATAATCTTCGTAAATCCAAATAAAGTGAGTCTCCGATGATGGCCGTTGGAAATAACCATAAAAATTCACTAATCAGTATAAGACTCCGTATAGCGGCTCCAGAAAGCCTCCACAAGAGAACCTAGTTTAAACTCGTAGAACGTAGACGAGAAAAATAATATGTTAGAACGTATTTTTATATAAAATTTCATTATATAGAAACAATCATTTTCAATAAGCAAACAAATATTTTCACTTAACAGAATTGATAAGTCCGAAAAGGTATTCGCAAAGCGTTAGTCGTATTTTAAGCTGGCCTGTACTAAACTAACTTAATCCTTTTTCCTAATGAAGGTAAAAAATATATGCGGAAAACGAGAGAGAAGAAGCGGAAAACGAGAGAGAAGAAGAGGAAAAGGAGGAAGGAGGAGGAGGAGGAGGAGGAGGAGGAGGAGGAGGAGGAGGAGGAGGAGGAGGAGGAGGAGGAGGAGGAGGAGGAGGAGGAGGAGGAGGAGGAGGAGGAGGAGGAGGAGGAGGAGGAGGAGGAGGAGGAGGAGGAGGAGGAGGAGGAGGAGGAGGAGGAGGAGGAGGAGGAGGAGGAGGAGGAGGAGGAGGAGGAGGAGGAGGAGGAGGAGGAGGAGGAGGAGGAGGAGGAGGAGGAGGAGGAGGAGGAGGAGGAGGAGGAGGAGGAGGAGGAGGAGGAGGAGGAGGAGGAGGAGGAGGAGGAGGAGGAGGAGGAGGAGGAGGAGGAGGAGGAGGAGGAGGAGGAGGAGGAGGAGGAGGAGGAGGAGGAGGAGGAGGAGGAGGAGGAGGAGGAGGAGGAGGAGGAGGAGGAGGAGGAGGAGGAGGAGGAGGAGGAGGAGGAGGAGGAGGAGGAGGAGGAGGAGGAGGAGGAGGAGGAGGAGGAGGAGGAGGAGGAGGAGGAGGAGGAGGAGGAGGAGGAGGAGGAGGAGGAGGAGGAGGAGGAGGAGGAGGAGGAGGAGGAGGAGGAGGAGGAGGAGGAGGAGGAGGAGGAGGAGGAGGAGGAGGAAGAAGAATTAAAATTAATACAGGACGAATTTTTAATTAAATAAATAATACAATCATTTTCAATAAGCCAACAAATATTTGCACTCAGTAGGACCTCCGAAAAGGTTTTCGCAAAACGTTAGTTGAATTTTAAGCTGTTCAATGGAAAATTATAATACAGGATGTATTTTTAATTAATTAAATAAGAACAATCATTTTCAATACACAGTTTTCAAGATAAATATGAAAGGATGAAATTAAAAACAATTTGATATTAATTTTTACTTACAGTTTAAGGGCAAGAGCTTTTTCTTCGAATAAACCTTGCAAATCCTCATAAAGGGCATCTCCGATGACGACCCCGTAAAATTGAGTATAAGACTGCGCATAGCGGCTCTGGAGGGCCTCCACAAGAGAACCTAGTTTGAACTCGTATAGATGAGAAAAATATGTTAGAACATATTTTTATATAAAAGTTCAATTAAATAAATAAAACAAATATTTGCACTCGACAGAACCTCCGAAAAGGTTTTCGCAAAACGTTAATTGTATTTTAAGCTGTTCTATGGAAAAATTGTAATACATACAATATTAATTAAATAAAAGCAATCATTTTCAATACGTAGTTTTCAAGAAATACATGAGCCGCCAGCCACATACGGACAAATTCGACATCGTTCGCGGTATAACACACATAACACACAGACTTGAAGGGGGGACTTCCCTATTTACATTTACCACTGAAGCAGCCGGAATACTCACAGTCTTCGCGTTGTTTGTGGAAAAGCAAAACAAAGCAGCCGACCAGTTGTGTAGAAAACAGGTGCCGCAGCGGAAACAGAATATCGCGGAACATTCGCCTGGTCCGTTGCTTTAATATAATAACAAACAACGCTCCCCGCAACCCGCTGGCCAACGACCGTGTAGGATCCACAACAAAATTAGCTGTTGCATAAGGACGCCAGGTTCATTCGAGAAGTCTTTGGTATAACCACCTCTTAAACGTCAAATTGAACCTTAATGCACATGCGGGAAATGTGACTAGTTTGAAGTTGCACTTAGTTTATTTTTCCTGTATGCCGTTTACGTTTATTTATATCCCAACTAGATTTTGCCAAGTAGGTTACTTCCACTTTCACGCGCTTTAATAGACCGTTATACTTCATGCCACGCAAGTAACAGGCTTGGCGCAGTACCGAAAGGCGCGGGCACTTTCAAGACGCCCAGGGAGATTTTGTTCGAATTCAAGCGGATCCATTTTCTTCTAAAGCTTGTTGTAATTTACAGAATTTTGCATTCCATGTGTTGTGTCTGGTGGCCCGTCACGAAAGGTATTTGTTTAAAGAAAATCTGCAATTACTAATGAAAACAAGGGAATAAATAGCAGACTAAAACATTGCATTGGCAAAACCTACTTCGGATATAAATAAACGCATGGCGTTTACCTCTATGCGGGATTCCCGATCTGCTGAAATCCAGTCTGGCCAAAGCCCGATTTGCGGGAAAACTTTCTGTGATATTCTTGTATGCAATTTGCATTTTCTAGCGTAATATTATGGCACCACTTTCGCCTGTTTATATATGTATATCTGTGTGTCATTCGTCTTGTAATTTAAGGGTGGCCTTAAACTTAAGTAGAAATCTAGTGGTATAGTGGGATTTGATGGAACTGCGAAAATGTGTTGCCACCTGGAATGTACCTACTTCAACATATATTTTTACAGAACACTATATAAACTATAATGAAATTATTGCTGATGACTGCCATCAGCAATAATTTCTCTTTTCAATGTTAGTATTATGTAAATTTCATGGTACGCACGTCAGCCTTTTTTCTATTAATTCCGTTTTACTCTTTTTCACACAAAAATCTATCACGTTAGGCAGAGTTAAGCGAGTAGAGTAGGGTTACAAGGTGTCAGTCATTAGCGTTTATAATAATATTATTCTCTTCAAAGATTATTCCTTTGAAAATCACTATCATTGAACATGCGCCTTTAGAGATGTCGCTCTGCTATAAAGAGGGTCTCTTCTCAAAATCCTGTTCTGTGATGTGATGTCCCCTTCTCTTTCTACTACTCTATTCCTCCGCTGTCCGCTCCGAGGTTTGTCAACGTCAAGAAATGTTGACACTCCAAAACATAACCATTAAGTTATCAAATTATATTAATAATGTGTAAATTTCAGTGTAAATTTCAGTGTTAACAGGTACTTGAAGTTTATCTGATACTTTCATTTTTTCTCGTGCTATACGTCTATGTAAATTACCATGTTACCTGGAATTGGAGTTTTTGGAACAGGACCTGTAGTAAAAGTTCTGGTGCCTTTATTAAGAGAAAATAATTTTAAAATAGAAGCAGTATGGAGCCGTACTATTCAAGATGCGCAAGAGACTGCAAGGGAATTGAACATACCATTCTATACAAACAAAATCGATGATGTGTTATTGCGAAAAGATGTTGATCTTATTTTTGTGTTATGTTCACCAAATCTACATGCACAAATTTGTGTTAAAGCACTGGGTATTGGAAAACATATAGTATGTGATAAACCTGCTGGATTAAATCAGGCAGATGCTTTAAAAATGGTTAGAGCAGCACAGTATTACCCTTCGCTTATTTCTGTCATAAATCATTCATTTAGATTTTTGCCAGCATTTACACATATGCGAAAAGCTATTCTTGACAATTATCTGGAATCTCCAATAACATTAATTGATATTCGAATACAAACTGGGGGTTTATTTAGTGATAGTGACCATTTTGATTGGAAGTGTAATGATATTATGGGTGGAGGTACTTTAAATCTTATAGGCAGTCACGTTGTTGACTTAATAACATTCCTCACTGGCCAGAAAGCGGTCAAAGTTCATGGGATAGTGAAAACGTTCACAAAAACAACAGATAACATTAACGGCATTCGTCAAATATCAGCTCCAGATTTTTGTAATTTCCAAATGGAACTAGCTTCCGGGACGCTGGTAATTGCAAATTTAAATAGTCATATGGCCGGTACATCATTTCAACAAGAGGTGGTCATCTGCAGTAGCTCTGGTCATTTGATAGTTCGTGGAGGTGATTTATTCGGGCGCCGTAATAAACTCGCTGAAGAAGTAATTTATTTGGATGTTGAAGATATGCAGTGCCAAGTTCCTAATTCATCTTTACCAAAACCTTTTATTAAAGGTCTTTGCAAAATGATTTCAGCTTTACGAGAAGCATTTTTACCAGTGAAGGAGAAAGCAGGATGGATTAAACAACCCGTTTGTTCAGCAGCTAGTTTTGAAGATGGTTTATACGTTCAAGCTGTACTTACAGCAATTCGGCAGTCTTCACAAACAAAGCAATGGGTTAAAGTGAATGTAATGACTGAGCAACCAGACACTAATGCTCTGCTCAGTGCTGCCGTTAGGAGAACTGCAATCTCCTTGTCTTAAGTAATTAACTTTATTTTCTGTTACCTATTTGAAATGAAATTTACTTAAATACAAATTAAGAATGGTATTGAATAGTAAGTTATTGTATTTGTGTTACTCCTATATTTTATGTATATGTAATATTAAAATTAGTCTGTATCAATTGATTTATGTGTGGTCATTTTTTGATATTAGAAATATCTACCTAATGGAGAATCGGTGATTTCTTACAGTTGGAATGCAATCCTCTCAATCAATGCCAGCTCCAAAGCAAGCCAAAAAGACTTCAATCAGCGCTGCAAGGCAGCTAGTGTGACGTCACAGTAAGGGACAACCACACAATGAATTTATTACATGATTTATTATAGTTTCTTACATAACGGGCAAAACATCCTTATCTAGGGGGCAAATAGTTTTTCTCTTCAATTCCAAAGTAAATTTCGAACAAATAAATCCGAAAAGCTGAATGCATATTTAATAATCGATAGATTTGGTTGCAGCGCCTTGTAATTGAGGTAAAACGTTAGGTATATGTGATGTACGTGATATCAGCTATACACGTAAGAAAAGAAGATTATTTATTTTTAACCATCAAATATACAGAGTGATTCGCTGAAAACGTTGACTGACTATGCACTTTGACCAAGGACCAGTATGGGGATATAGGAAATGATAAGAGATATGGATTTGGTTAAATTAGAAAAAGTCACATACTTAAAGCACTAACACAATGATGCCTAGAAATCCTTGATATTATTTTTTGTTTTCGAGTTATTTTGAAAAAAAAGGACGCACAGAAAGAAACAATAACAACGACGTTTAAAAATGACCAACTTACTGTATGAACCTATACTTTGTACAAAATATGAGAAATACAGGGCCTAAAAATTTCTTGATGATGGTCAAAGAAGGTCCGAAACGTAATTAAGCCATAATGTGCGGTAAATTTCTGAATTCAGAATAAATAGGGCTTCTAAAATTTGCCATCAGAAAATTAGGGCTGTATTCAAAAAAATTAAGTTGCTGATGGTTGTTCGAAGACAAAACGTCGAATAAAAAATTATAACGTAATCATCAAGATCATTAAAAGAAACTTCAAAAAAAATTGTTAGTTTCGCCGTCTCTTTAATATCAACGCCAGAAAAAATAAAATGAAAAATTAGTACAGAGCTCAAGGGTACAAATTTTCTCTTTGGCAGGGGCATCGTTGTTACAACCTGAACTTGTTGCAATCTTCAGTTCATATCTTGACTATTAAGGGCCCCACACACACGCAATTTAGAATTAATTCAAAACTGTGCATTCAAAAGTTTTGAACGGAATGTTGCGCGACGGTTTTCCGCACACACACAATTTTCACAATTTTATAAAACATGGCCTCGAGAGAAGAATTAAATTTATTATCAGGGGCGTGCCTAATTATTTTGAAAAAGAAAAATAAACAAAGATTTAGTCGGAGTAGATGGGATAAACATTGGTTGCTGAAACGTGATCACTTTTCACAAATTAATCTCTTAGAAGAGTTGCACTCGTCGGGGCAGTCTGTGAAAGTCACCCCGAGCATAATAAAATACGCAATTTCGTCGAAAAATTTGACAGGCGGGTGTCTGATCTTGGAAGATTTCGCGATCGCCGGAAATTTTTGTTGGCCATTTTCTAATGCATTTTTCTACCCTTAAACGTTGACCGATCCAAAATTCCCCCCAACTTAACACTCTTTGAACTTTCCCCTTTCGAACCGTACCCCGCTGGACTTCCCCCTTCGACGTCCAGGGACGAATTTGGCCCCCGTTTCGCATGCTTTTTTCCCTAAAATATTGCATTGCTTCGGGGAAAAATTATTTCCCCCATCAACCTCTGTGCGAGGGAGATGATTTTTGAATATTTTCGGTCCGATGGACTGGGTTATTGGAATCCGCCTTCAAATTTACCCGGCGACCTCCAGCTTATGGCCGTTATAAAAAACTACCCTTATTTTGAGAGCGTCGTATCTCGCTGGCGGTTCGACTTCCGCGTTCGAGATCGCCTTATGACCTACAACTTTTGTCGGCGGAAGAGCAGAAGAGCGGACGACACCCGTCTTTTCGCATGGCTTGTTCTTCTGGGTGAGATGGAACATTTTCGGCCCCTTCCGGTACGCCGAGTTCGTTATCGCTTGGAAACGGGGTGTTTTACCGAAGTTGGAAAAATCGCGATGGTCACTGCGGATCCGGGACGAATTCGCTTTTGAACTTCTCAAATTTCATCCCGATCGAAGGTGTCTTCGCCCATCTTTCGTTCATTAAAAAAATATTTTCAATTTTTCACGTTTTCACGTTTCCGCCGCTATTCGGGGCGAGGTTGACGATTTTGGGACGGGTGGACGGGTGAAATTATAGTCGAATTGTTTGTTTTTATTGAAAAAACATAATAATGTTCAAAAATACGTTTAGTATAAGTATAGGTATATAAAAAATTACTTATCTACTTCTATTGTATTAACAACTCAAAATCAAATAAATCCGTTAAAACTATGTCACCTGCTGCGCGCCACTGTATTAAACAAAACTTTTGGTTTTGACCACACACGCACAATTTTGAATGCGCAATTGTCGGTGTACAGTTAAAATTTCAAGACAGACTTGAAATGAACGGTTCAACTGCGCAGTTCAAAAAAGTCTTAAGGCTTGCATCACACACGCACAATTTTGAATGCACGTTTTTGCCTGTTCATTCAAAACTTAACGCAAGTACGTGTGTGAGTGGGCGCCTTAATATATCCAAAAGCTGTCAAAAATCGTAATGTGCAAAAGGGCATTGTATCCAAAAACTGAGTTATGCACGCTGGCGTAAAGAGCGTAAAAATTGCTATCGTTTGGCACCAAGATCATTAAATTATTCGTGGCGCTTTTACCTCTTAAAAACTGCTGAAGAAACAATTTAGTACAGGCCCTTACGGGAGAAATTTTTTTAAAAATTGAATATCTCTGTTCGAATGCCGAGAAAACTTGCAAGATTTCAACAAATTTTACATTTACATCGCGATAACTTTTAAGTTAACCCCTTACTGCATGGTGTGCCGTATATGGCACAAAGCATTTTCAGCTTGTTATTTAATGCCACCTAGTGCTAAATAGTTCTATTACCATTACAAGGCGAATTTATAGGGTTATTGCAGAGATCTGTATACAAAATATATCTTACTTGCCTTACTCCTACTTGCCTTATTTTTACTTTTGAAAGTCAATGTCACTTGCCAATTGATGGACTTGGAACCGCATCCAAATATTGCACCGTAATTGTATTTATTGTTAGAATTTGTTAGAAAATAAAATATATTGACAAACTACAGTATATGTGAAGTGGATAACTACTACGGCAAACAGGTAAGACATTTTGGAACAAATGTACACTTGAAAATTGGTTTGTGCCGTATATGGCACAGTATGCAATGAAGGAAGCGGAGTGTGTAAAAGCGGAAATGTGTGATCCTAGAAATGTATTCTAATTATAGTATATTTTAGAATAAAATGGGACCCAAAATGTTTTATGAGATAAGAAAATGCCGTCTTAGTTGATTTCCAAGATGGAAATGTGAGTGAAGATGATAATTTATCCGATGATGAGCACCCCATCGATAGCGATATTCTGGCCAATGACTCCGATTAGCTCACATATCTCCAGAAACAGATGCAGATACTGACAGTGAAGATGATATTCCTCTGATTCACTTCCTACAGTAAAGAGAATCCCTGACATCAACACAAAATAAACTAAACTGGAAAATATCAGATTTAATTGTGCCAATAATTTTTTATTGCCGAATGTGTGATTAAAAAATGTTTTTTTTTTATTTTGATTCTACTTCCCTTTGACCGTAGACTACCGTAGTCTACGCTTTGACACATCACATTAGTCAATGATAACTTTTAAATAAGCGTATGTATATGTCGCAACTGCATGGTGTGCCACATATGGCACAAACCTCTTTTTTGCAAATTACTTGCCCAAATTTTATAATTAATTTTTTTAAACAATTTTTGGGTAAATAACACCAAAAGACACTTAATTTATTTTTTTCACTAAAATTAAAAAAATCATGCAATAAGGGGTTAACGCCTAAATCAGAAAATTTTGTTCTTTACAAAATCTTGTACGCTTCTTTCGGAGTCTGATAGTTCGACATGCAGATTTTTATCTTTTACGTATATTGAGTTGTGTAATTAAACATAAGAAGATGTAAGAAGCGCGACCGGTCGGCTCCCGATACCCGATACAGTTTTCACCAAATCACCAAATGGGTTAAAAAATCACCAAATCTGGTTAATTTTCACCAGACCTGGCAACATTGCCTCCCCCCCCTGCTGTGCTGGTTTGCATCTCACTTTTCGCCGTAGCTCCGTATCCGTCTTGCTCACATATATAGATCACTATATCGCTTGAGAGAGTGCAACTACACTTGTAAAATTGAAACTTGACCTTGGCGCCATTTTTACCTACTTTAGCTGTCAAACAACATAACCCAAGAATTTTCAGTAAGAAGAAACCACAATATTTTGATAAGCACATTGTTGTTAATAAAGCTTCTTGTCACGGAAAATGTAACTTTGTAATATATGGTAAGAGCAGGTATTTTGGACATGAATTTATATTTTCTTTTGTAAGAAGAAAATTTTGTGTCTAGTCGTACAAAGTTGTTATTATATTAACAATTTGATTATAGGTATGTACATATAGAGCTCTAGACTCATTAACTTCGCTGAGCAGTACATTATGAGAGTTTCCAGTCAATCAAGTTCTCATACTTTGAACCTGAAGATGAATAACCGGAAATGGATTCTGAAACAAACTATCGCTGCCATGGAGGATCATAGAACATTAGCGGTAACTTTAGATGCTATTAGAGAAATATCAAGAGCATGGGATACAGATGTCTCAGCAACAACAATTCAGAATTGTTTTAAGAAAGCCGGATTCTCCCGACATTCGTGAAAATGAAGATCATTCGTTGGATGAAGATGATCTTAGTCTTATTGAATTAAAGGCAACGCTTGCGAAATGCAGGGAATCGGCACAAATGGAAGATATTAATTAAAGGCAACGCTTGCGAAATACAGGGAATCGGTACAGATGGAAGATATTGACGTAGAAGGATACATTGCCATCGACGACGACATCCAAATTGCAGAATTTCCAACTAATGATGACATTTTGTCTAGTTTAAAATGTCACTCGTCTAATTGCGAAATGTCCGACAGCAAAGGCAACGAAGAAAATGAAAGTGAAGGCGTTGAGACTGGGATAACAATACCAACAACTAAGCAGTTAGGTGACAGTTTGTAACATTTTTAATTTTTTGTGTGCAAGTGAAGGTCTGTACAGCAATTTTGTGAAAATGAACAGTTATGTCATCAAAAACAGTGCAAAATTACACTTTTTTATTAAACAATGATTTGATTGGTTACAGAATTGTAATAACCTGCATTTTGTATGGGTGTATTGTGTATAGTTACGTTATATGTTATTTTGTGAATAATGCGATGTATGGAAATTTTAATAAAATGTTCTTAAACTCGAAGTTTCTTTAACTCAATTTTTTTGCGTCCCTTGAGATTGAGATTTGACTTATGGGAGTTCCACTGTATTTTTATTGACCTTGTAAGAATAGCAATTGAAAAATTCGACAAATTACATAAAAATCACAATTTATTGTGCATGTTTGATACAAATAAAAATGAACTAGTCCAGTTCCACGCACAAATCACGATGATCCCGTGCTCTGTTTGTATGTCCGCAACCTGGGTCTCGGTGGCTTCAGCAACTGTGCTTCCAAGTCAAAACATCAGGCTCCAATCACGTGGAATAAAAAGGCTGACTCAGGAAACATTCACAATCTATATTTTTACGTCAAAATTATGTTAGTTTTAAACGAGTTTGATTCCAAAAGGAACAGCAGGTATATGGGTGCACTAGGAGATGAAAACTTCACACAAAAAAAGAACACTTAAACTATTCAGAATAATCAGAATAATAAATGTATGGGATTTTAAACCACATTCAAAACGTGAAACCAAAGAACATAAGTAACTAAACAAACAATATTTTCTTTGGTTATGTTACTTGACACTTGTCAGTTGTTGAGCCAGCAAGCAACTCCAGATTTGATTGGACCACATCCACCAATCAACCGCGAGTATGTAAAAATGGCGTAGTTTTCTATCCCTTTTTATTGCATGACCGGAATTGATGCGCAATGGTCTAAAGGCGGTATATTTATCTAAGTATGTGGTCTTGCTAAAAGATATGAAAATAAAGTTACTTACAATAAATTTACAAACTAATTTTCTTTCAAAGTATCGGACTGACTTTCGTCCTTCGGCGGCAAAACTGACAGTTTTGTACTTATTCTTGCATGTTGCATAAGTTTTGTGCCATACCCTTGTAAGCAGTTACGTTTATTTTTCCTGCAAGAACACATTTTGCTTCCACAGTCTGCAATAAATTACGATATTTACGATTAGGAAGTCACTTTGATCACTCATACCTTTCTTACATCCACATTTATTTAAAATAATAGAATCGGTCGGGAAAGAGGGAAGTGTCATTCAAATTGGTTGGATACTGCCGTCATCTTCTAATTTCCATCCGAACTCTTCCAAACTTGGTAGTTATTGAATTGGTTGCAGTGCATTTGTCCAGATTTTAACTTGAAAGTATGCTCTCAAACAGTGTTGTTGAGCATCTTCGGCCGGTGGTAATTTAGAAACGAGAACAGTTGCAGCCATAATTCCTCTCAACGTGTTTATTGATACCTATAGGTACTATCTGTGTTCCTTGAATATAATTTCATGACAAATCTCTCCATTCTGGTGAACATTAGTAGGGTAAAGTGGACAGTTCTGGATGTGGTGGGGGGGTGCAAACCCCCACCACTCGACCTTGACCTTGACCTCAGTCAATGACCTTAGGTCTTGACCGAGTTCAAGGTCAAGGTCGAGTGGTGGGGTTTTGCACCCCCCACCACATCCAGAACTGTCCACTTACATCCCAAGGTCATATTCAACTCAAGGTCAAATCCGCTCCAAGGTCAAGGTCAAATTTGAATTCAAGGTGAAGGATCCCAAGGTCATATTCAAATCAAGGTCAAAACCGTTTCAAGGTCAAGGTAAAATTTGAATTCAAGATGATCAAATTTTGAATTCAAGGTGAAGGATCGTTAAACTTTTCAAGGTCAAAGTCAAGGTTGAACGTACCCCACTTCTTCCTATATTTCAAGGTTATTCCTAAAATATACCTATAAGCGGCGTAACTGATCATCTCAACATGATTGTGGTATCAGAGATATTGCAGTGTTAGCGTTACTATAGTTTAAAGTGAGTTTGTGGTGAAAGGTGTACAACAACATTAACAATGCAAACACAAGTTATGGAAAAAGATCCTGCAATCTACCAAACAATCGTAAACAAGAAAACTTATTATCTGAACAAGTCAAAAACGAAATGGGTAAATATTGGATTATCTCATTCTGTGAATTTTAAACCGGTAATTCAGATTGAAGGTGTTAGTGGTACTGTAACATTTGAAGAAGACCAGTGGTTACAATTTCTAGATCATCAAGGAATTATTGTTCATTATTTCTTCGTGGAAGAAACTAGTTCCTGGCAACCTATAGAAGCGGGAAACTTTTCTATAAACTTTGAAAAAGTAAAGTTAACGAAAGTTATAGTTATACGTGAGAATTACACGAATCGTACTGTATACTTGGGTTCAGAATCTCTATTTGAATTATTGGGCTTGTTATCATTAATAAAGTACAGAGTTGATATTGCGCGGAAGCAAGATTTTTACTCTTTCTATACAAGTGCAGTAAAAGGGGCAACTCGCTGCAGCGGAAACTTTATTTCGACGCTTTCTGAAATTATTAAACCAGAAGAGAATAAGAATAGTGAAAATGTAAGCTCCATGATGGAGATGATATATTTCTATCCAGATATTATAATATCTGACCAAGGTAAGATAGGTTCTGAATTTACATTCAGAGTAAGCAATTGAAGTTTGACCTTGGTGCGATTTTACCTTGAAATGTGTGGTGGGGGAGGTGCATATATATTCACCTTTTGTGGAAATATTCTTCAGAACGTTCAAGATGTTGTATTGTGCTAATTCGTGGCCTGAGGCATATAACTTAAAATCTGCAGTTGCTCGATTGCGAGCCATGTTTAATTACTACGCAATTGAAACATGTTACAGTATCGATGTTTGCGACTGTGAAGAAACAATAGAAGAATTATTGGGAACCGAAGAAGAGTATAGTTTTGGAATGGAATTGTGTGATCAGTATATAGAAGGCGCTATCACACTAGATTTATTTCTGCAAAAAGTGAACGGAACAACTCTGAAATGGTACTTATACGTCTTAGAACCGTTTTTGCCACCGGAAATGTTAGGACAAGTACCCGAGGAGGAGGAATAAGTGAGAAGCAAAAGTGAAATTGAACATTTGAAATAAATACAACATTTTGTATGTGCACCATAAAATTTATTTGTAAGTTATTAATCAGAAAACCTCATGATCATAATTTTTTTGTATTGTACATCTTTCACCACAGAAATATATTTTTCATAATAAAAGTTATTACCTTAGTGCAACAATTGTTTTATCTTTCTCAAATACGTTTGAAGGTCTTTTAGAAACAGGGTGTGAAAGAACAAGAAATCTACTGAAGTAAAATATATTTTTTTTATTATAAGAAAAAAATGGAATAAAACAAAATATTTATTGAATATTTTTTTTAGAAATCCAAGAGTTGTGAGATTTATCTAATCCTAACCATTTCACAAAAACTTGATCTCCCTTTCTTCGCAGTACCTTCTCTACCAAATAAACGTCTGGGTATGTAACTTTCTGCAGTTCGTGCATATAAAAACCACCTTTTATATCTTGATTTCGATCATCTTTTAAAAGGTAAGTGGTGGGATTAGTTGACCGAACTCTCGAAATTGTAAATATTTCGTTTGACCAATTAGGTGTATAGCCTTTGGAGAATGCTTCGCGATATTTACTTATGCGAACTGGGTCTCCTACATGATATTTCTTGGACGTCACATCTACCAATTTTGGATGATTATAAGCTTCTTGTAACAATCGCTTTTCGATTTTCTTTGTTACGTCCTTAGGTTTCATTCCAGTTGTGCGGTGCTTCCGCGAGTTATACTCACGAACTAGTTCAGGTAACAATTGTAACCACTTGTAATTTCCCTGGAGACTAAAACGCCTCCACATGGCTGATTTAAGGGTACGATTGCAACGTTCTAGTACACTGGCTTTTAAGTTTGAGTATGTACTGTAGTGATTAATATTATATTTACTCATCAGGGTTTGAAAGTCTTTATTGTAGAATTCTTTCCCCATATCTGTTTGCAGGTTAAGCGGTACACGTTCAGATAGAACTTTTGTCATAGCTATAGAAACATCTTTACCGGTTTTACGTGTGACGGGATAAGCCCATACATACTTTGAAAATACATCAATAACGACTAAGATATATCGCACACCTCTGTTGACGTTAGCATATGGTATCATTTCTACCAAATCAGCTTGAAATAAATCGTTCAATCCTTTTACTATCACACGTCGTCTTTTAAAATGTTTGCGAGCTGGTTTATGTAATTCATCGACAACTGTTTGCATTACTGCAGACCTCATAGTTTACTCTCTGATAGTGGGACATTTTAACATTATTTTCACATTTATATGATCTGGGATGGGTATAGTGGAGGTGTTTAAGTGAATTTGTAGAAAATCGTTTTCTCGTAAATGCAATCCTCGAATGTTTTCTGTATTAAATGTTTAATTTTTATTTTTTATTTCCACGGCTGCTGGGTTTTCTGCAACGATTCCTCCAAAGAAACCATAGATAATTACGCTGTCGATAATTGGAGATTTGTAGGGTATTTGAAAGCGGTTACTTAAGGTTGAGAAAACATAATAGTTGTTCTGATCCCTTCCAGATAGAGGAAACTCAACTTGAACATTGTAATACAACTTGGGTTTGTGAATATGTCTTCCAAATTTGTCAAGAGTCATATTGGGGGGATTGCCGGAGACTGAAAAATTTTTGCGGTAAATTTCTATTTTATAAGTTTTGCTTCAGTCAGTTCTTCAAGTATGGAGATGATTTCGTTGTCGTGACTGGTATGTCCAGCTGCGTTCGAAGCAATGAGAATGCGTAAACGATCAACCAACTCATTCGGATCATCCCAGTTCACAAGCTCGGTAGGCTTTTCATTTACTGTCTTGAAGATACCCCTTCCTTTCTTTTTCCCTTCACGATTTTTAAATAACTGAGGTCCGATAATCTGAATATATTTTCCAGATTTATTTCCGGCAATTTGATTGTTTGCATTGTAATTCCTTCGAATCGCATTTGTTCGCTTAATTATATCCATATAATTATCCAAATCTTTCGGTTTATAACCGATTGGTTCCTTTTTAAACAGCAATTCATACAGTCCCGGTGTTCCTTCATAACGTAGATTCTGAACTAAAATATCAGGGCCATCAAATGTTAATTCAGAATCCCCTATGGTAAATTTTTCGGTAAGAGAATCGTGCCGCACGCCGTATGTGAAATCGAACGAATCCTCAGTATCTGTAATGAGAAGTTCTATGTATATTCGTGGTAGAGGATCGTATTGTTGTAAATAATCAACAAAAACGTCCGATTCTATGAACTCTTGTAGTTGATTTCTTGTATCGTCTAAATACATATCACTAATGTCAAAAGATGTGTCAGCTTCAAACACTTCTTCGTCCTCCAGAAATTGAACGGATGTTTGAGGAGTTTGTGAAGTTTTCGTAGGTGTTGTTTCGCAAAATTCTGATTTCATATCAGGCTTAATAGGACATTCATATTTAGCAGTGTTGATGAAACTTGTAAACAACTCTTGAAGTGGTTTAGTTAGCGGTTTGTATGAGGTTTCTAAATTTAACTGTGATTGATATGTATCCTGTTTAAGACTCTGAAGTTTTTGCTTCACAGCCTTTCTCGTTTTAAGCAATTCTTTAGCTAATTTGTTGTTCATGTTCAAGTAATGACTGATGATGGAAACGATACTCTTGTAAGTTATATAGTTTTCGATATGCTGAGGAAAGAGTCAAAACCTTTTCGATACCTTCCCGAGCCTAAATCACTATCCTTGTCAATAACCAAGAAACCATATTTATCTCTCCAACAATGAAAACACATATCCTTAAACTGGGAGTAATTCATGTCTATTCCTACATGATCGTCATAAATATGTTTCATACTTCTGTTATCTTGTTCGAACAAGATCAACATATTACAATTTCCTCGTATAAGTTGTCTTGGAACTTTAGAGTATGATTGACTCAAATACAGACAGTCAATATTATTGTGTCGCCCATAGCTAAAATATTCCCTCATTGGACTTTGATTACCACAAATCACATCATCAAAAACAAACACCGAATTTGCTTTTACGTCATTCGGGGAAAACATATTCTCCTCATCCGAAATCTCATAATAACCTATTCCTTTAATAGGTTTCAGTACTTCTCGTAAATATTTATACTTTGGTTGTTGTAACGTTTTAGAATATATATACACATTTTCAAATCTCAAACCGTTTGGTTGTAACAGTAAAGATAAGACAAGATTTGTTTTTCCAGAACCGGAACCGCCCACGATTAAAGCTCGCTTGCAACCATTTCTAAACAAAAAACCATGCTTTCGAGTTTCATCAATTGACATAGGTGTATCGTAATTTACGATTGGTAACGTGTACTGCTGTTGTTCTACGCGCATACTGAAGGAAACTAATACTTCTTCCATATTCTGTATACTTAAGTACGGGTTATGTACATGTACTTTAGTTGAGAGTTGATTGTCGTGAGAATACATAATGCCAATTATTTTTAAAAAGAATGCCGCTACCTATAGTGGGAAAGGTGTTGTGAATACATTGATCAATAAACTACCATTTGAGTTACATGTACCTGGATATAAATTTTGTGGGCCGGGAACGAAACTATCCAAAAGACTTGCTAGAGGTGATAAAGGTATAAATCCCCTGGATGATGCTTGTAGAGAACACGATATTGCATACTCTAAAAATGAAAATCTCTCGGATCGTCACGAAGCGGATCGTATTTTAGCACAAAACGCTTCAGCACGCGTTCATTCAAAGAACGCAACTGTAGGTGAAAAGATGGTCGCGCTGGGCGTAGCAAATATAATGAAAGCTAAGAAGAAGTTGGGTATGGGTGTGAAAAGACGCAAAGTTACTGGAAAAGGATTAAACTTTAATGAAGCCGTCAGACAAGTAAGAAAAAGTATTAGTAAAAAACCGAAATCAAGTCTTTATGCTATTATTAAAGTCGCATTGAACGCATTGAAAAACAGAAGGATAGGAACACCGAGAAGCAGAATTATATCCGTTCCAAAAACTGGAGGTTTTTTTACCTCTGATTCCAATTTTTGCCGCTCTTAGTGCCCTTGGTGCACTAGGTGGAGGTGCAGCTGGTATAGCAAAGGCGGTCAATGATGCTAAAAGTGCTAAACAACAATTAGAAGAAAGTCAGCGTCATAACAAAACCATGGAGGGTATCACTATGGGAAAGGGTTTGTTCTTGAAACCGTATAAAAGTGGGTTAGGATTATATTTAAACCAGAATTCAAAAAACTGCCAGTGAAGCTACCGATCCGACCATTAACCAACGTCGACTTAATAAAATACGCCAAGTTGTTAAGAATACCTAAATTTCGCGGAGTTTACATGCGAAATGCTCTACCTACCAAAGTGCACCCCATAGAATGTGCCATAATAAATTTAGATGATGAAACTGGTCCCGGCACACATTGGATCGGCTATGTTAAAAAACTGCACGCTATTTTTTATTTTGACAGTTATGGTAATTTGCGACCACCGAAGGAGTTATTGAAGTACTTTCGCAGTGACGGTAGCAAGCCAAAAATATTTTATAACTACAATCGATACCAAAATTTTAATTCTGAAAATTGCGGACATCTAACCCTCGCATTCCTATATGATTACACACTCGCATAATGTCGCCTCATTCATGGTTGAAACTTTAACATGTCGTACACATTCACGCTAAGTGGAAATACATCCATCCTCACTGCACATTTTAATCCTCCAATTTTTTTGGAAAATAATGTCGAATATGTGTTAGGTTTAACCAATTTCGAAGGGTTCAATAGCATACCAAATATTGATGAATCAAACAATAAATTTTATTTCGACGAAGACAAGAAAACTAAAGAAAACAAAATAATAGAAATTCCTGTAGGTTCATACGAAATTAGCGATATAGAGAATTACTTACAAACAGCGTCTTCGGCGAAATGGTTATTTCTCAAGATAACTCCAAATAATAATACATTAAGAACAGATATTAAGTGCACGAAATTAATTAATTTTTTACCAAGTGACTCCATTGGTAAACTATTGGGATTTAAACCTCAAGTGCTCAATCCTGATGTAATACATACGTCTGAATTTCCAGCAGATATTTTATCAGTTAATCCAATATGTATTGCGTGTAATATAATTACAGATTCGTATTCAAATGGTGAACCTAGTCACATCATCCACCAATTCTTTCCGACTGTACCGCCAGGGTACAAAATAATAGAATCTCCAGATCACGTGATTTATCTACCAATCAACGTTAGCGTAATAGAAAAACTAACGCTTAAAATACTTGATCAAGATGGTAAACTGATCAATTTCAGAGGAGAAACTATCACGGTTAGACTTCATTTAAAGAAGCTCTCTTAATATGGTTACTAGGTATAACTACAATTTAAAAAGAAAAACTGCTGCCCTTTCACGACCTTATAAAACGTCAGCAACGCTACCAAGAAACATTAAGTCAGTTACTATCGATCAGTTAACACCGCAAAATATTTCTTTTCTGCAAAGTTTGGGATATCAAGTTAGAAATGGGTATACTCGATGTCAACGAAAAAGTTTTGATTGATAATTCAATTGTGAATTCCGAAATTCATACACACCAACCGTACGCTTCTACAAGTTTCAATAACAACGATGAAATTCGAATACCCATTCAACAACAAGACATGTACACCCTACCATGTTTGAGTTATTTGTACATTGAGGGGAAAATGCTTCTAGCAGATCAAACAATACCGAAGAATGCACAATTTATTAACAACGGCCTAGCCCATTTGTTCAGCGAAATAAGATATGAACTGAACGGAGTTGTTATCGATTCCGCAAGAAACGTCGGATTATCTTTAACTCTTAAGGGCTACTTGTCCTATAATACTAATGAGAGTGAAAAGTTGCAAAATGCTGGTTGGTTTCCGAAAGTTGGACACATAGATGTTGATGCTAAGGGAAATTTCAGTGCGTGCATTCCATTGAAAATGCTACTCGGTTTTGCAGAAGATTATCGAAAAATTATTTTAAACATTAAACAAGAATTAGTATTGATACGAAGCAATGATGACGTCGATGCTTTTGTAACGTCCGATGTAAATGAAAATGTCAAAATCCACCTCGAGAAAATTTACTGGAAAGTTCCTCACATCTCAGTTAATATTGCTAATCAACTAACATTGACCAAATACATGGATAAAAATATAGAAATACAGTTACCATTTAGAAGTGGTGAATTGCACGAGTATCCGAAATTACCTGAAACAACACGACACACATGGGCCGTTAAGACATCACCGCAGCTGGAGACTCCGAGATATATAATTTTAGGATTACAGACTGATCGCAAAAATTCAAAATCGAAAAATATGAGTCACTTTGATTCTTGTGATTTAACAAATGTCAGGGTATACCTAAATTCTGAAAGGTACCCCTACGATAATTTAAATATTAATTATGACAATAATCATTTCGCAACTCTGTATGAAAACTATGCGAACTTTCAAGCTTCCTATTATGGCAAAGAAAGTGAACCGCTGTTCAATCGCAGCGAATTTTTAAAATATGCACCTATTGTTGTTATTGACTGTTCAAATCAAAAAGACACACTTCAAGCTAGCGCTGTGGAAATTAGAGTTGAATTTGAAACTACTAAGAACGTTCCCCCTAATACATCAGCATATTGTTTTATTCTACACGACAAGTTGTTCAGTTATAACCCCCTCACGAAAATAGTTAAACAATTGTAAATGCTGTGGACCCTTCAATTAACTAATAACGAAAGATCTGTTGCGCAAGCGTCAGTAAATTGAAAACTCTCTTAAGAGCTTGCTTGCTTGTTTGCAATTTATTTCTACCAATGAGTATTACACGTAAAGACTTGCGAAGAAGATTAGATAAACATATTGCAAATCTCGCTGAGCTGCGCCGTAGAATCTACCTGCATGAAACATTGAAAAGAAACATCGAAATTCTATCAAAATTAAAGTTATCACATGAAGAGCGTCATTTTAGATGTCCAAGGATTTAAAATATCTTCAAAAAAATTTATACCGAAAGAATTGGCAGCATATGATGGAACACACGTGACGCATTATATTTTTCGACCTCCGTTCCCGTTGCGCTGTCTTTCATCAGAATATCGGAAACAAGCAGAATGGTTGATGGAAAACCACCATTGTATAAAATGGGATGACGGCTTCACACCTTGCTTTCAAGTCAAACATATTATAGAGCGGTTGACAGAACCTTACGACACCATATACGTCAAAGGCTTAGAAAAGGCTCAGTTTGTAAGAATGAACACCAAGAAAGTTGTAGAAGAATTCGATGATAGACCAGCTACGAAAAAATCCGAACCAACCTGTTTTTATCATTCCAAGTCTATTTGTATTTGTGCTCTGTCTAATGTATATCAATATTATAATGACTTTATGATGTAATTTTTTAAATAAAGTTTTAAACTTCATTAGGTATTTTATCGAAACAAAAAACAAACTAGAAACATTTTTTTATTGAAAAATATCAGAATAAAGTATACAATACAAAATTAGATTAATAATTCACTGACAAAACCTCTGATTAGAAAGCAATCTTCTGGAATTTTCTGTAAATAATTTCTCAAACATCGGTTCCAAAAGTTCTATTCTTCTCTTGAATCTGCTGCGATCTCTTCCAATTTCTTCCCAATTTGACCGTCGTGCTTGTCTATAAGCAAAATCCCACGCTATCATATTGTAAACTCTATTCCTCTCTTGAGAGAAAGTAACTTTCTTCTTTTCCTCACATCGATCGTTGTAATTCATATTGCTCAATTATCTCGTCTGGTAAAAATTTTGTTAGCAATCTTAACGAATCCTTACAACCAATAAGCGCAACCTCTTCACAGTAGCAATGTATACAAAATGAATGTTCCAAGTACAATTCGGATAGTAATTGCAGTTTCTGGTATTTTACCATTTTACGTTGCAATTCTTTTACTCTCCGGTGACCAATTTCACAATTATTGAATAATACATACTGTATAATTGTGCAAATGGATTTGCTGATATCATACAAACTTTCAACGGCACTGCGTAAGTCTGTAGGTTTCACCCATAATAGCGACTCAAAATCTTCTGGCATTGTGGAAGTGTTGAAACTGAATGTGTAGTTAGCTTGTTGTATTTATATACCCAAAGGAAATATGGTGGGAGAAGATTACTATCTGATGGAGAGGTTGAACGTTCAAGGTTTTTAGGGTATTCACCCAGGTAAATAATTTTGTAGGACCTTCAGAGGTTGAATATTAACAGATTATTCGCGCAGTATTGAATTAAGTATTGATTTTAAAATTACATACACTGCAGTTTTTCTTCATTGGAGCTGGTCCGTCTATATGGGTTTCTTGGTTGGCTGTATTATAATGTTCTAAACACGGTAACATTCCTTGCAACACTGCATTTGCTTTGTAACTTTCGGGTAAATTCTGCCACACATTCAGTATTTCTCGAGGTTTAGCATTATTTATCAAATAGTTTATAGGAAAGTATAACAACTCCTCTTTTTTATAATTTTCAAGAGTTTTTTGATGTAACATATGAGGCATAATCACTTTATCAATAATATCCTCTCTATTGCACATTATTTCACTGTACTCACGCGATTCCAGCATGCATTAGTATATATAGGGTTTGTTATAGGGTACAATAAGAAAAACAAAAAAATAATCAAAGATTTATTCTTAAGCAGCAGAATCGCAAATCATTACATACATTTCGGTATTTTTTTGATGTTATATGTCTACAAAGATCACAAAATTCATCATTTGAATTTTTTGTACAATATGTAAGTAATAATAGCTGAAATACTTATGATTAAAAGTAAAAGTGAGCCAATAACCCAACAATATATATCACAATCGCACTGTTCTGAGTTAACGAGTAACCTGTTCCATGATGTTGTGAAATCAGTTTGATTAATGTAAAAAAATTTAAGTTTATAGTTGATTTCACTTGAAGTGTTCAAAATGTGGTAATCTATTTCGGGACTTTTAAAAGTTAAATAATTCCCATTAATAGTTACGGCTTGCAATCTGCTATAACTTTCAGGCCACCTATCTATTCTAGTGTTGTTTATATCCAAACATATAAATCCATCTTTAACGCCTGACGGGTAATGTACGTAAAGAACATTCCCGATTAAACTTGTTAAAGTAATGAACTTCACGGCTAGGTGGTTCATCGTAGACTATCTGCGTGTTGCTCGCTTTTAAACAATTATACTTAAATTTACAAAATAAGGCTGTTGCAAATACCTCAAACAATTGCATTATTGTACCGACCACTATTGTTGCACTTCATATTTAATTAACATGTCTTCAATTTAATCAATTAGATGGTGACCCCAAGGTAATGTTTTTGTGGTATTTGGTATAACAAAGCGTTTATCATCAGTAGACGACAAAGCCACTTTATTTTTCAACTCTGTATACATATTGTGCAAATGCGATTTAAAAACAACCATTTTACACGTAATACTTTCATTATTTTCGATGACTCGCTTATAATGGTCAAGCTCCAAAATTTTGTCAATCGTTGGTTTTGTTACCCCCTTGGCTTTCTTGATTATTTTTGAATTAACATTTACACAATATGCTTTAGCGCCGGTACCATAAAAACTTTCTATGTGTTCACCGGCATATTCATCCTTCATTTTACCTAAAACTGACTGGTTTCTGGGAATATTGTGAATGTTGTCCAGTTTGTAATTTGATGTGTCAAACTTGTCTAAATTATTTTTCATGTCATCATAAAAATTGTCCGTAAAAATTTCTAAGATCAAGGAGTCTGTGTCGGTGTATAACAGCGACGCGTTATCTTCATACAGAGGTTTGAGAAAATCGTAAAAGAATTCGTAAATTACAGTTTTTGATAAATCCAAAATTGAAAATCCTACATAGATTGGTTTGTTATAAATTACCTTCAATTTCTTCATTTGTACAGCTACTAAATTTTCAGAGAAAACTGTTACATTTTGGAAGCTGGGTTTCGCGATCAAAGTTTCTGCACCTGTTTTATTGTTCTCTCTCTCCCAATGACTCACTAACCGCACGTCTACCCTTTTTTCAACATTTTCCATTGTTTTGCCAAATACGCTATTAACCATCAATTTAAAAAAAATTTTCTCGAAATTATTACTTGCCGCATTCCTCCTAAGAGTATTTAGTTCAATGTATGATTTTAGCCAGAATGATTGTTCAAACTTTAAAATTCGGTGACATTTTGATACAATTAAACCGTGTTTTAAACATTGTTTTAGATTTCTATAATGAATAATATACTGACTTTTATTATATAAATTTGGAATCAATTTTGAATATTTTCCATTAGGAGGGGTTATGTTTTCGGGACAAAATGGTAGATCTTTATGCAAATTGTGTAAATGTTTCGGATATTCCAGATCAACTTCAAATACATACCCATAGGTACCATCATCTGGAATATTGGAAACATTCAAATTTTCAATTTCTTCCTGGCTTAACCATGTAAAATCACCTTTAGGAAGCAATTGCGACATACTGTAGCCGTACAGATTAGTGGCGTCTAGATAGGTTATGTACGAAGAAGGAATTGAAGGATTATAATCCTTACAAAATTTATTGTTCGCGATTGCTTTCCGTGAAATACACTGACTAACTCCCCCACGAATTCCTTTTTTAAAAAAATGCAACATGTCTATATCCGTCAACAATTCTAATTCTACTTTTGTACTTCTCAGCATCGCATCCCAGCTTAGGCCGGGTGCAGTATAATATCTCGCGGGGTCCAATTTATAAACGGATAAGCATACTTTTCTAAAATTTTCGAAAACGTCAGCCAAAAGTAACACGTCTATTTTTAAATAAATATCGGAATATTCCCCCAATGTTTTACATTTAAACAAATTCCACACATCAACGGCACGGTTGTAATCCTCTTCGGAGATGTTTTCGTTACGTAATGTGTCGAAGAAGTCTTGTTTCGTTGGTAAAGTAGTCTGGTTAAGCTTATCAAAAGATGTCACGTATGAATAGGGAAAAATTCCTTTCCGTCTCATCAAGTCTGCATTGTATCCAAAGTATTTTTTAATTTCTACACATTGATCTAAAGAGAGATTATTTGCTAGATTTTCCAGGGAAGATGCCATAAACTGCAACGAGTCTAAAAATTTTATATTGAAATACACATTTTGTTCCTTACCAAACTTGTTTACCCGCTGTTCTACTAAAATCTGTTTACTAAACGAAATATATTTTTCTTTATTTTTAGCTAGCACATCAATTTTTTCCCGATTCATGGCTAAGTTTTTGACGAATAGGTGGCAATCGTATCCTCTTAAATTATGAAAGAATACCGGAATGAAATTTGGTAATTTATAATTTAAATTACATATCGAATGAGCAGCCCCTCGAAATAGACCTGTGACATGACAGTGATCCCTTACTTTCTCATTGATATTATCTATAACATTGTCGCAAATATGACAAACCTGTGAATCCTCATATCGCCGCATTTCTGCGGGTGTTAGAGGTGTCATAGGTTTAGAAGTTTTTAAGCATGTATCGTACAAAATCTTAACGTCCGTTTCCAATTTCTCCATAAAAATCTCCGAACAATTGTCCCCGCGATACACAACCAATTTTGAAAATGAATCATCAAATGAACACTTTATATAATAGGCGAATGAGTGCGGTTCATGAACATACGTCGAGAGAGTAAAAGATTTTTCTGGGTTAGGCTCAACAGTGTGAATCGGTTTCAGAATACATTCGAAATCTGCGTAAACAACAAAAGGTAATTTCAACTGATTTTGGAAATTCTGAAATTTTAAAATATTGTCTGTTGTGATGTTGCCGTATTTGTCAAGTTTATTTTCAGTTGATGGCATCTTAACGGATAGGTGATTGCAGTCATGTTGGCAGTGAGTCAGCAAATGTTCCGGAGTTCTGAAATATTGCAAACACCCATCACAAATATGTTTAGCTCCGTCATGATTTGAAATTTGGGATGAAACCAGTCGCGATAAATTTTTTATCCAACAGTAGTGGTAGTTACCATCATCGTCGTCAATTACTAATAAATTAATGTGAGCGGCTTGCTTATGTTTTGTGTAATGCAATGGTCCGACAACTTGATATGTCATCGTATTATTCTCAAAAAATTTTTCGGAAAAAAAAGTTGAAAAATTAAAAAAAAAAAAACCCCAAAAAAAATCAAAAAAACGTAGTTTTTTTTTTTTTTTTTTTTTTTTTTTCAACTTTTTTTTCCGAAACCTTGAAAAATTTTGACCTTGACCCCCACTCCGACCCCCACTCTTGCCCCTCTACTAATACTAAATAGTGGGGACAAGCTATATAAACGCTACACCCAACGCCAGACATTCAGTCCGTCATTCGTCGCTAAAATGAATACAATATTCGATTGTTCGGGGTGTAGTAACTGTGAAAAGTGTGAGTTAGTGGTTTCGGGAGTGCATAATTCGATTTCGGATAGTGCACCTCTTAAACCAAACGGTGATATATTACGTAGGTTTTTGCTATATGGACAGAAACCTACGCAGTATAGTGCGCAAAAGGGTGATGTTACTCGTATCAATCGTCGTAAACTACTCTCTCTTAAAAAGAAAGAGTGATTTATTGCTGCAGTACATATATATCAACTACACCTCGGTTTGCTTACTCATTTTATTTTCAATAATAACACTTTATTAACTTGTGACCATGCGATGTTTTATTGTTGAAGTTTATAATAAACCTTATATTACAAACATTCATTACTCCATTTTTTCTTTACAGTACCATTAACTCTATTTTACTTTTCATAAAACTAATTCTATTTCTATACACACTATATACACTAAATTAATCTTCTGTTTCTGTAAAAGAGGAAGGAAGGTTAGGTGCTTAATCTTCAAATAAGTTTTAAGTAACTTACTACTCCTCCCTGTCGATGTCGATGTTGACGTCGTCATCGTCGGTGAAGGTGAGGGAGATGGTGTCATCTTCGGAATACACTTCCGACTCCATCTCCTCATCGGATGGTGGTTGTGGTGATTCCGGATCCATCATCAACACATCGAGTGGTGAGGGACTCTCAGGAGTGTAACTGTCCCTCACCACAAAATTTGGATCCGGAGACCAAGATAACTCCGGCTCACTACCGATATCACTGTCCTCACCTTCACTCACTAACATTTCACTTTCGACATCGGATGGTACGTCTGTCATTGTTGTTAGGTATTAACAGACTGACGAAAGAGTGAAGTATCAAGAACAAAGTGGGGGTAGTGGTGGGGGAAGAAGTAGGGATAGCCTTGACCTTGAATTCAGATTTGACCTTGAAGCGGTTTTGACCTTGAGTTGAATATGACCTTGGAATGGATTTGACCTTGAGTTAAAAATGACCTTGGAATGTATTTGACCTTGGAATGAATTTGACCTTGAGTTGAAGATGACCTTGGAACGTAAGTGGACAGTTCTGGATGTGGTGGGGGGGTGCAAACTCGACCTTGACCTTGACCGCGGTCAAGGTCAAGGTCGAGTTTGCACCCCCCACCACATCCAGAACTGTCCACTTTACCCTACTAACATTAAAAAACCTCTTTCTATCTTGTTTCAAATTACCTACACATAATGATCGGGGTGTAGTTTTGAACTTTAACGTGGGACCATGCTCTTAGACACTGTTTGAGAGCAAACTATCAAATTTAATTCTGGACAAATGCCTTGCAACCAATTCAAGAACTACCAAGTTTGGAAGAGTTCGGATGGAAATTAGGAGATGACAGCAGTATCCAACCAATTTTAATGACACCTCCCCCTTTCCCGACCGATTCTATTATTTTAAATAAATGTGGATGTAAGAAAGGTACGAGTGATCAAAGTTGTTTGACTTCCTAATCGTAAATCTCGTAATTTATTGCAGACTGTGGAAGCAAAGTGTGTTCTTCCAGGAAAAATAAACAAACCTGCGTAACTGCTTGCAACTTGCAAGTGTATGGCACAAAACTTGTGCAAGAATAAGTACAATATACCACAAAACTGTCAGTTTTACCGCCGAAGGACGAAAGTCAGTCAGATACTTCGGAAGAAAATTAGTTTGTAAATTTATTGTAAGTAACTTTATTTTTATATCTTTTAGCAAGACGGAGACGGAGCTACGGCGAAAAGTGAGATGCAAACCAGCGCAGCATGGGGGGGGGCGGGTACTGTTATCGGGAGTCGGCCGGTCGCGCTTCTTACATCCTCTTATATTTAATTACACAACTCAATATACGTAAAAGATAAAAATCTGCATGTCGAACCATCAGACTCCGAATGAAGCGTACAAGATTTTATAAAGAACAAAATTTTTCGATTTAGGCGTTAACTTAAAAGTTATCGCGATGTAAATGTAAAATTTGTTGAAATCTTACAAATTTTCTCGGCATTCGAACGGAGATATTCAGCTTTCAAAAAATTTTCTCCCGTAAGGGCCTGTACTAAATTGTTTCTTCAGCAGTTTTTTAGAGGTAGTCGCGCCATAAATAATTTAACGATCTTGGTGCCAAACGATAGCAATTTTTACGCTCTTTACGCCAGTGTGCATAACTCAGTTTTTGGATGTAATGCCGTTTTGCACATTACGATTTTTGAGAGCTTTTGGATATATTATAGTCAAGATATGAACTGAAGATTGCAACAAGTTGCAGGTTGTAACAACGATCCCCCTACCAAACGCATTTTACTGCGTCATTGCAAGCATTGAGCACTCTACTAAATCCGAAGTCTGTTTTTCAAAATAACTCGAAAACGAAGATTCATATGGATTTCTAGGCGTCATTTAGTTAGCCCTTTAAATACGCAACTTTTTTCCCATTTAACCAAATCAGTATCTCTTATAATTTCCTACATCCCCATAATACTGGCCCTCCTTATCTTGGACAGGGTGTAGAGATATTCCTGACACAATGCAGTTACACTTCTGAAAATTTGTTGTCTGACATAAACGCCAAGTAATGACGGTTCCGCTTATACCGGAAATGGCTACCAACTTAATTTTTTCAATGGAAATCCTAATTTTCAACAATACATTTCGGTATTGCTTTATAATGGGCCTTTTATGATACAACCACATACGAAATGCCAGCCATTCTCGAAATATTAATATTATTTTCTGCCTGCATTCGAACTCTGATTTTTCGCTGTCCGGTCGGCGGTCTAGTAAGTCTTAAGTAATTGGCGCTTGCTTATGCAGTGTTAAAAAGTCTGGAACTAATTCGATAAAAAATTCAGGAGTAATTTCTGAAAACAGCGCTCGGACACATCAAACTTTTTTTTAAGTGCATTTGTTTTAATAATTATCGCTTTTCGATAGTCTTTTGATTTCGTTCTGTGACGTCATCGTTCATTTTCTTAAATGGCTCCCCGTACTTTTGAAGTCCTAGTTGGATAGTGGCTGAAATTACAAATTCAATGATATGCCACGGCATGATATTGACATTGATATTTTGGAAATACTTAATCAAGTTTAAAGTAAAAACCAAAACTCGCAAAAAGTGAGTTAGCCATGGAATGTTGACATTTTAGTTGATTGAAAACATGTACATTTGAGAAAATAACATTAGTTAACTAAAAATAACAGTTAAAGTTTGTGTTCAATCTATTATCAACTGTTAATATTACAAAATACCTAATTAACAAAATTATGAAATAACAAACGGAAACCCACAAAACAATGCTGAACTGTTAGAATTTAATTGTAAATTTAATTGTTTTCGTTTCTAATCAATTAAACTGTCAACATTCCATGGCTAACTCATTTTCTTTGTGAGTTTTTGTTTTTACTTTAAACTTGATTATTTCGAAAATATCAACGTCAATGTCATACTGTGGCATATCATTGAATTCGTAATTTCAGCCACTATCCAACGACTTCAAATGGCGAGCCATTTAAAAGAATGAACGATGACGTCACAGTACGAAATCCAAAGACGATCGAAAAACGACAATTATCAAAAAAGATGCACTTTAAAAAAATTAGGTTGACGTGTCCGAGCATTTTTTCCAGAAATGATTCCTGAATTTTTTATAGAATTAATTCCAGACTTCTTACTCACTGTATATGATCGACGTATGTTAGCATATAAGCAATTTAGTTACGTATAAAATGAATGCAGAAAGCACTGCACTGACGAGTCCCACGAGGACGAAACCAGTGGTATGCAGTTTTCTGTACTTAATCATTTTGAACGCAACATATTAATAATGGAACTCATAATTAACCAACATCACCAAGCTCACTTTAGATCTATTGCAGTAGTCACACTTATTTAAGTGCTTCATAATGTCAATTAAGGATGAATTCATCCTTAATAGGTCACTGAAGAACTGTTACAAACCTTTGTATCGATACGCCCCATAGACATTTAAGAACACTATAATATAATTCATGTTTGCCAATGTATTTGCTGCCAATGCATCACAAAAGTGACTCGTCACAAACGTCATACTTTCATTCTAAACAAAACAAAGCCATGTGCTACCTGACGTTTAAACCTAATCTATGCAATATAATTACCAATAGTCGTTTTCAAGTTTTTACACGTAAGCTAAGCTGCTTAGAAGTAAACGAGAAAGAGACAGTGTCATCGTCGTCCAACAATACTCGTACATCTTCACCCTCCGTTTCTATCACTTCGACCTCGAACGACGATAATAGTGTTCATGGTGGTTCGATCCACCACGGGTACTCGAGAGTATAAAATACATATACCTATTATATTAATACAAACAACTCCCCATTACTTGCATGTGCAAAAAGTGTCCTAGAGAAAAGGCGATAGAAATAGTATATTCTACTTCGTCGTTTATACTTGTTAGATGCAAACCAAGCATGCGCAATTAGGTACGTTCGGTGGACGGTTGCGACTTATGCAGATTTTGTATACATCTGTCTCCCAGGCAGAAAAAGAGAACACAAGCTGGAAACAAAACCTACTACGATAATATAAAATCTTGAAAGATAAGAATTGTACTAGTGTAGCAATTCAGAATTCGTTATTAACTCTTTTCTTAAACACTGTCTCTTCATACTTATTATGAAAACGATTTGTCCTGTTTCAGGTCTTCGTATTAATTACCTATCTACGTAGTCTGAAAGTCTGGACCAATGTTGGCAATGTTATTGTTATAGGTACTATTGATGTTAGCGATAGCCGGCAGGCGGCAGCGAAGACAACTACCGGCGGACCGGCGCCGTCACCAACTCTTTTATTTGACCGAAAGCGGTGCTGGGACCTGGGAGCAGAGGCAGAGGAAACTGATGTGTGCCGCGTGATGCATATGCATAATAATATAATAATATAGGCTGAATCAACCAATGTTTTTAACGACATGAAAGCATGAAGCATGTTTTGTATAACGCGTATCAATTGCATGAGCCCAAAGAATATTTTTTATCTCATCAATACTTAATTAAGCAATTGCAAACCATTTAATTTCATTTGAGACGAATTATGACCAAGAATTTTAAAAACGAATAATTATAATAACTCGAAAATAATTAAAGATAAACAGGGACTTATTCACTGGAGGCTCGTGACTTATTCAAGAGGGATAACTCTGCCAAAAAACCTGAACAGCGTTGAGATAAAATTTTAACTAGGAACCTACCCCACTTTATAAAGTCCGAAACGGTGTCTTGTGTCTTCTTCTCGGTTTTCTTTCACTAGCTCTTTACAAAAACAACATAAAAATAGAGAAACTATAATGTTTCATGCTTAATATAAAAGCGGTCTAAGAATCAAAAATTGATGTCTAAAAGTAAAGTCTAATTTTCTACAATTTACGGTAGGTAGTCTAGCTCATTAGGGGCAGTTTTATTCTGTTCCTTCTCATGGCCATAATTTTTGAGCTGGCATAACATGGGTGACGTTTTCGTTACCCCGAAGCGCGCTGTGTTTATCCTAGTAAGTTTAAGGCCCGGTTTTTCAAAGAATCCAACACCTCCATCCTTTCCTATCCTGAGCTAACCTACGCATTTCCCTAAAAGTAGAACATCCTACATCCCCAACTATTTGAGAGCAGTAGTCTAATCTGGGCCTACCCGTACCCCTTTTTATCACTGTCTTCGATTCTAGTAAGTCGCGAACTATGCCTTCGTGTCTCAGAAGGTGTCCTACCTCCTATTATTTATTGTCTTCCATACCTTTCGTTTTTCCACAACTCTTTCTAATACCTCCCTATTGCTAACCTCATCTATCCACGGTATCTTCATCATGAGTCTGTAGCACCACATTTCAAACGCTTCTATCCTTTTTCGCTCCGCTTCTCCTGTTGTCCAAGTTTCCTACCCGTACAGTGCCGTGCTTCATACATACGTCTTTAAGAGCCTCTTCCGAGTTTCTACATTCACCGTTCCCGTGCATAACAGTTGTTTCTTTTTGTTAAACGCAACTCAGCCCTGATGCGCTATTCTTTGTTTTATATCTCTAGTGCTCCTACAATCGCGAGTTATTTGACTTCCTTAATAGCAGAAATCCGAGACTTCCTCTGCTATCTTCTCATTTTCTATTTGTATTCTAGTTTTACTTCTATTTCCACGCCCACTACATACCCAAACTTTGGTTTTCATTCTAATGATCTTCAAGTCGTATCCCTCTATCAAAACTGCTTCCATTTCGTTCAGAGCTATTTCTCTGGCCTCTGGTCTCTGGCCTAGTTATTTCCACTAAAACAGCAGTTTAAAGTTAGGTTTGATTTTCAAAAATTAGGCACATTTTAGAATTTTGTTCCTGAATTGCGTCTTAAATGAAATGTGTCATATATTAACAACATTTCAGGAACAACTCAGGCCAATTTTGTGCACAGGAGTTTAAAATGTACCCCATAGGTAGCAATGTTACTAAATGGAAAGCCATTAGTCACAATTTAGCTAAAATATAGACACAAGGCTCTGTTTAGATACCATCTTCATATCAGCCATTGTTTGTTGCTGCTCAAAGGCGTCCATATTGGTTCAAAATTCAAAAGCGAAGTATGTTTTTTAAAAAATTCAACTAATAAGGATCGAAATGTGGTAAACTTCTCTCCTTTTGCCATTTAAGCATCAAGAAGTGTAAATAAATAGAAACTTTGGATAAAAATGTGTACTTTGCAAAAATTAGGTTACCACAAAATTTTTTATACCTGGACAAATACAGGTTATTATGGAGGCGCTTTTATTTTTCTTAAGTATGTCATCCAGTTTTTACCAAAAAGTTGCCTTCGTTTAGTATCTTCTGCGTAGTTACTTCAGAATGCATCATTATTTGAGTATGTTCTTTAGGTTATGTGTAGTGTAACAACATACAGTCACACCATATTTATACTTGTTCCCATCATTTTAAGTTCTAAGAGAGATGCATATACAATTATTATTGTGCCCAATATTATTCTATTTAGTAATAATTTAGGCACAGAAATGTGAACATGTCGGGCACAAAGAAAGCATGAGTTAGACACAGTTTTGGTGTCTAACTAGTCTCAATTTAGGACACATTTTCATCACCATTTTGGACACATTTTTACTACTTAATGCGGGCACTGTGCTGACACTGTGCCTTCGAAATGTGTCGTGTCCAAGATCGTGTGTCGACACAATGTCGACCCAGAGCCCATCATGTGCCTCTAAATGCTCCTTGGGCAGTTACTAATGTGCTTCCTAAATCGCAGTTCGACATCCATAATAAGACCCAGATTCCTCGCCTCGGACACGCAACTCAACCTACGACCGTCCATCCCAACATCTAAAGGCGGGTACAGATCTGAGCACGTACGCGTATGAGGCAAGCCGAGGACGCATGAGCATTCAGATGTGGACGTGCTCCCGAGGCGCGGCAAACTGCCTCGTTCTGTGCGTCGTGCGGCCTCGCCCCGATCCGTTTGTTGGCGGTACATCAAAGGCCGTGCGTGCTCAGTCTGGACGCGGGATATTGTACGTAGCCGCACAGAACTACTTTTAACGTACTCTCGCGTGCTCGCGAATTCATTGGATCAGTGGCGAACAGTGCCCCGTGCGTTCACCATTCGGGTATTCAAATTACGCCGCACGAGGCATTCGGTTCGGCCTCGGCTTGCCTCAAACGCGAACGTGCTCAGATCTGTACCCGCCTTAACATATCTTTACATATTTCCCGAATTTTTGGTGAACCAAAAAGTATTAAAACAGATTTATTGGGATTTATAACTAGACCATGGTCGCGCGAGGCCCTGAGCAAGGAATCTAAATCAGCATTTATACAATTATTGGCTTGAATAATATTTTCAGGTCGAAAAGAATAAGACAACTGCGTGTCGTCGGTGTAGCAATGCACACTTGAATGTTCAACACAATCGTAAAGACTTGAAGTGTACACAGAGAACAGCAGAGGCCCCAAAATCTATCCCTGCGGCACACCACTCTCCAACGTGCCTTCAAGAGAGCACACACCATTTAATTTAACAACCTGTTTCCTATTACATAAGTAGTTCTCGAAGAGGGCAAGTGCCTCTTCACCAAACCCCACATAACGAAGTATAGACAGCAGAATACGATGATTTATGCAATCGAATGCCTTAGAATAATCTAATAAAACCAAAGCAGTCAGTTTACCCT
Source organism: Xestobium rufovillosum (assembly GCA_963966045.1). NCBI lineage: Eukaryota > Metazoa > Arthropoda > Insecta > Coleoptera > Ptinidae > Xestobium > Xestobium rufovillosum. Next base: position 15,859,405 of record OZ014498.1, read on the forward strand.
CATCAGACGCGGTTAGTATATCATCCACAATATTTGACAGTGCCGTAGCACAGCTGAATTTTTTTCTAAAACCAGATTGAAATGGTGGTAAGATATCGTAAGCCGTAAGATGTTGTAACATCTGGTCGTGTACTATACTCTCTCCAGCACCTTGGAAAGCACAGGCAAAACACTAATGGGCCTCAAATCCTATCAGTACTATCCTTTGTTTTGGGAAACGGAACCACATACGACGACTTCCACAAATCAGGTACAACACTATCAATCAAATAAGAATTAACAAGATGAGTGATATGAGGTAAAATATATGGACAACAGTACTTTATCATTGTCAAAGCTAACCCATCAAGACCCACAGATTTACTACTAATAGCCAACATTATATCAGAAATAGTCTTAACCTCGACAGGGCGAAAGAAACATTTTTCAATAAATTGAGTTTTAATAGTCTGGTCTTGTACATTAAACCCTGAGGCTGTTCTGTCCTTAAAAGTATTAATCGCATATTCGATGTAGGTATAAGTTGAAAACTAAAGGTTTCAACGCACATCCCTGTCTCACTCTCTTCTGGATATCTACTTCTCTTCGTTCCTGCTCAAATTCTATAAATGCAGTTTCCCCTTTGTCGAGATTATGCATTATTCTTCTGTCCCTATATTTCATCCCTGCCATTCTGAGCACTTCGAACATCTTCCCCCGTTTTACGTTGTCCAAGGCTTTTTCTAAATAGGCGCTATTTCCCTTTTCTATTGTTTTTTCTATAACAACTCGTAAAGCTAGAATGGCCTAGCGCGTTCCTCTATTTCGTCTAAATCCGAGCTTATCTTCTCCTAATATTTCTTCTGACCTTTTCTCCATCCTACCTTGCACAATTATTCTAGTCAGAATTTTTGAGGCGTGAGAAGTTAAACTGATCGTTCTAAAATTTTCACACTTATCCGCGCCTTTCCTTTTTTTGGCAAAGCGGCTATGATGTTCCTTTTGTAACCTTCTGGAATCTCACCTGTTTTGTATATGCGACTAACTAGTTTAAATAGACACTCTCTTACCTCTTGACCTGCACGCTTTAAAATTTCTACCTGCAATCCGTCTACTTCTGGTGCTTTATTGTTTTTTAAACTTTCTAATGCTAGCCAGACTCTTCCCTCATTATAGGACAACCTAGGTTATCCCCCTCTACACTGATTTCATTTTCTAATATAAATATCCTAGTTCTTGTACCGCATATATGCTTCTCAAATATTCCTTCCACCTATCTGCCTTTTCCTCTGTTGGCGAAAATAGTTTTGAAATAATAGTTTTGTTCCTTAGACAATTTTAAGCAATGTATTATAAATATGTATATTTCTGTAAGTTTATGTTAAAATTAATATAAAAATTTTGGCTCAATTTAATGCACCAATTACTTAATTTGCATTCTCTAAAAAATGCTTTTATGATGGATTAACTTTTGAACTGGACTATCTAAGATCTAATGATTAAAAGTCTGCTACCTACTATACTACTGAATACACGATTGTTATCATTTTCAATGCTGTGCATTTATCAATTAAGGTACCATCTATGTATTTCGGAACTCAGTTCAGTTTCGCCTCGACTCGACTGCAAATCGTTTAATTTGATACCTCTCACTATGCGCCCCTAGCTCGCGGTCTTTTTTACAATATTTTGACTGAAAATGGATTTATCAACGACCATGGTAGAAAGTAAGTAACGCTATATATGTTTATTTGCAATTTTTCTTACTGAAAATAAAAATATTGACGTGATAGACAGTCGAGCCACTGGCAATTCATTTATGTACCGAAAATAAGTTCAATTTTGTATGTTTAACCGAATATAATTGTTTTCTCAAATAATTGTTTCTTATTTGTTTGTCGCAATTATTCAAATGAAACAAACCATAATTTTTCTAACAATCTTATCACGTTCTACATTCTGTCAATAATACTTAATGCGTCCAATAATTCCTTCATTGCGGCTTATTTCCTTAAATAATGTTCTTTAAAATATAATTTTCAAATTGGTGTTTACAAACCTAAGTAGTTGCCAAATTGGTAGCAAAAGTACTCGACAGAATGAAATTGTGCCAGTCTACTAAGCAAATTTAATGCGTTATCAACTAAATATGTAGGTACCCTATTGTTCTTTAGACTTTATATTTAGCATTGAAAGAAAATGTGACTAGACAGCAGACGTACGCGTGGTCTAATCAATTGAAAGAAAAAAATTGCCATAATTTTTATTAAACTATCTTATTTGTATAATTAATTGGCATTCGGTTTTATAAACGGAACATCAATAGAAATCTAAATTACGTCTAATGCATGTTAGACTGATTTTACTAGATGATCTATACGTCCAATTTCCTGGAAAGTTGCGTATTTTTATCAGATCAATATCATTACCATAATGTTTTCAGTCCGAAGACTGGTTAAACGCGCACCCCCATTTTTTCCTAAACTAAGCTAACCTACCCATTACACCGAAAGTAGAACGTGCTACATGCACGTATGTGTTATACAGAGTGTCCCAACTCGTGCAGAATGTTCGATATTAGCCAAACCGTTTGCTCTATCAAGAAACTTTCTAATAAGACTTTCAGTGTTTTATTCTAATATGATTTTCAAGTCTACAATCTTTTCCATGTAAGCGAGGCGGGCCAACGTAATATTTTCTCTTACGAAACGGTCTGTATTCGAATTCTGTGGGTAATTCTGGACATATTTTTATAAGATCGCCATACACTTAAACTCGAAGATTTTTGAATTAGGTATTTTCTGAAGATTTTGACACTTGAAGTATGAACTATGTTTGTTCCGAATTAACTTTTAGAGTTCGTTTTAGGCCCAAAAGATGACCATAATTCAGGGCTTCCTTATGGGATCCTGCAAAGGACCGAACGCTTTATCAATAATTCAGAAATTTTTAATGAATTTCAAACTGAATTTACTTGAACCGAAACCGTAGAATTTTGTCCTCTGTCGAGTGTTTTGTCATACCCACATATAAATTTAATAGATTTTGCGTTTCTAGAAAATATTGACCGAAACCAACCAAAACTAAAATTACACTGCTGGACAATTGAAATGGACCACTACGATTTTTGAAAGTAAATTATGTGTAGCTATTTTGCTTTTGTAGTTTTGTATAATAAATAGATTATTTTATTGTTTATTGTCGATTTCAGTTTGCATTAGTCATTATAGGGTTGTAAAATCATACCAAATTCTGCAGATATTCAACAAAATTTTTTATTAACGAAAAAGTGATAACAATTTTAGGATATTCCAAAGACGGAAAAGTGAATGAGAACAATACAACTAAGTAGCATCTAAATGTTAGTATTTCGTAGGCCCTCCGCGAGCTTCCAGAAGTACTCTACATCTTCGAGGCATACTCCTAATCACTTCATTGATAAATCCCTGTGGTATCAATTCCCATTCTTCCAATAAAGCGACAGACAGCTCTTGTAGTGTAGAAGGATAACGCTGGCGTTGGTTTAATTGCTTCTGCAACTTGTCCCAGACATGCTCTATTGGATTTATGTCTGGACTTCTTTCAGGCCAATTCATTCTAACGATTTCGTGTTCTTGTAGGGAGTTGGTAATAATTCTTGCACGGTGGGGGCGAGCATTATCGTCGACCAATAAAAAATCTCGTCCAAAATTTTCAGCAAATGGAACAATAATTGGTAGAATACATCTGTCCCTATAGATGTGAGCATTCTTGGTTTCATTAATCAAAACAATCAGGTCAGTGCGGCTGTTCATAATTATGCCTCCCCAGGCTGTGACACCCCCACCACCAAAAGCTACACGGGGCGACATATTACGGTCTAGATAACGCTCACCTGGTCTTCTCCACACGAACACTCTTCGATCTGAAGGGTGTAGATGAAATTTTGATTCATCGGTGAATAAGCATCGGCTCCATTCTTCATTGCCCCAGTTTATATGTTCTTCAGCCCAAATTCTTCGGGCAACGCGATGCTGCCTAGTAAGCAAGCAACATGTCGCATGCCTTCTAGCTCTTAAATTGGACTCATTCAACCTTCTTCTGATGGTTCGAGTGGAAACATCAATTCCAGCAGCATCGTGAAGCTCATTATTAATTTGAGTTGACGTATGAGTGGGATTTCGCCTAGCGGTTAAGCGCACATAATGTGCCTGCGCTGGTGTAAGACTTCTTTGACGACCTCCGCCATGCCGGAAAGCAACACTTCCAGTAGTTTGAAGTCGTTGATGAGCTCTGCTTAGTACGCTATGCGAAACATTAAAAAATCTAGCAATTTCTCTTTGTGAAGCGCCATTTTGGATAAGACGCAAAGCTGTATTCAAATTATCTACGCTTAAACGATTGTAAGGCATTATTTTCTTAATTTGCTTAAACCAGAAATCTGAAACAACTGTAAACAACCTCGTATTCTTAGTAAAATATTTTATTTTTACAATGGGTTATACCTTACATTTTAATTTTTTTGCAACTTTATCAAAAATAAACACCTTTCAGGAACTTTGACACTTATGTGAAACAAACGCAAAATCTTAAGTAAACTTTAATCAACGCACTCTTAGAGAAATTTTATTATTGTAGCTTAAAATCAATTTATTTGAGGTGGTCCATTTCAATTGTCCAGCAGTGTATTTCTCAATTTTGAACTTGTTGCCATAGTTACAAAACAATAAATAGGTAAGTTAAATTTTAGTCTGACAGATGAAACTTATTTAATCTGTAAAACTCAGTGCTTGTTCTCTCTGGATGGAACGATTGACATGCTCTAGCACCCCAGGTATGGTATACATACATATACTTTTTCGAATGTGTTTCTTATGCCATTCCTCGTTTCCTCCAAAGATATATACAGAGCGATTTTTTTCATTATAACTAAAGGAATCTTAAAAATTGGCAGTTTTGTGAGCTGCCAATTTTAAATTTAAAGGAAATTTGCGTGGTCCACTAGATCCAACAAAATAAAAACTGGGTGCGTGGTCGCCACGCGCGATAGACGTGAAACTTTAACGTTATTAGAGGAATGAAAAATTTGTAGGGTAAACAGATGAATAGAGTATACCGGGTGGGGATTTAGTGTGTAATCGGCTCATCTCTGGAACTATTTAAGATATCAAAATGAAGTTTTGCACGATTGATTGATTGTGGGGAACCACATGGAGCATTTCCCAAAATTGTTTAGGTATATACAGGATGTTCACATTCTGAGTACCAGACCAAAGTTCTATTTCTTTAAATGGAAACCCTACGTGTCCTTGCATAATATGGATTCCCCATAAAATTCCATGAAAATTGATATATTACATGATGTGGTTTTAACTAAGGAATTTTGAGATATTGACATTTTTGTGTAATTATGGACCCAAATTTATGACGCTACTGACGCATACTAACCAAAGCCACCTAAAATTTCTTTATTAAAATAGGTTCACACACTGCTGTATTTTTGAAATCTATAAATAATTTTATCATAATACTTGAGATAATACAGGGTGGTTAAGTTATGCGAAACAGAATTTTTCTCAAAAATTTCAAATGGAACACCATGTATATTATTTGTACAATTGATGGTCATTTTACTAAGCTTTTTATTGATGTGGATATTGTCAAGTCTATAGTCTACCAGTAAAAGTTTCGACAGAATGTACAATTGAATTATAAAAATGTAGAGTTTCGTTAGTATTTTACATTATTTTTGACTATCTCTCCTATTTTGCCACCCAAAACTCCAAAAAAAGGTCTGCATTTTGTTTCTATAAAATATTTAGCAAATGAAGTTTGCATTAACACATGAAATCCCATTGCAAGATTATTTCTTAAAGATAATATTTTCTTCCATGGCACTCCTTGTTTGAACATTATACCCGACTTTAAAAAGACATTATACATTTAAGAATATAACCATCAAGAAACAATTTTACAATAAGATTTATTGTCTTTATATTGATACCAATTTGCAAATACAAAATATAAACATTATTGTGAGTTTTGAGCAACATAATTCGCCAAAAAGAGTATAAACTAATAATGAAATTCAAAAATTTTGATGTTCGATCGTAATATCTGCCGAAACTATCCGTAGTAGACCTGACAATACCTACATCAATTAAAAGCTTAGTTAACTGACTGTCAGTTGTGCAAATAATATACATGGTATTCTATTCGAAATTTTTGAGAAAAATTCCGTTTTGCATAACTTAACCACCTTGTATAATCCTATGTATTGTGTTGAAAGTATTTATAGATTTCACAAATACAGCAGTGTGTAAACCCCTTTCAATAAAAAATAATTAGGTGGCTTTGGTCAGTAGACGTCAGTAGCGTCATAAAATTGGGACCATAATGACACAAAAATGTCAATATCTTAACAGTCCTTACTCAAAACCACATCATGTAGCATATCAATTTTCATGAAATTTTATGGGGAATCGAAATCACGCAAATACTTGTGGGGTTTCCATTTAAAGAAATAGAACTTTTGGTCTGGTACTCAGAATGTGAACATCCTGTATATACATAAATAATTTTACCAAATGCTCCATGTCGTTCCCCACACACGTGTAAAATTTCATTTTGATACCTTGAGCAGTACCAGAGATATGAACCGATTACACACTAAATCCCCACCCCGTATATATGCATTTATGAGTTTCAAATATATCTTTATTCGTCAACTTCCATGTCTTCACTCAAATCTAAAACTGAAATGACAGGTCTATGTGCGGTTTGATTTTCTCTGAAAACAAAAAAACGAGAAAAACAAACAACAAAAACAAACAATTATAATTTTCCTAACATTGGAATATACTCATTAATTTATAGACTACCAATCGCACTTCGAACACACAAAAAATCGATAATAAATATTGTCCGTATCAAAATAATAATTATGAAAGAATAAATCGAATTTTAATTCTTCTAACCAAGCGCTTTGTGATGTTACAAGAACCGAAACGCTGTGTCCTCGTCTTACTGACGCTTGCCTGAGAGAAACAGCGCGAAGCATGAGACAGAGCGTGGCTAAAGAGTGGGGCGTTCCATATTTATTTTCTCCTCTGCCCGTCTTCTCAGACTGGTCTCCTCCATTCGTTTCACTTTTCGTAACGCTCGCATTTCCAAGTTCCAACACAGGAACTTACTCTACCGAGACAAAAGAAGTTTCACTTCAAAAAATAATTTTATGAGGTTTAAAAACGTTTCTTACTCAACTTGAAACGCAAAATACAAAAAATGCCAATGGAAAAAGTTACACGAAATTAGATTTACATATTACATAGTATTTCGATTTATTATACACTCCTGGACAAAATTAACGGACCAGCAAAACTTCTCATTATTACTTGTAATTTTTCGAAGTTTTAAATCATAGTACCTATACGTGATATACATATAATTAAATGATTTCAACAACGCTTGACAAATTGGAATGGTTTTATTCGAAAAAAACTTGAATAAGTGACAGAAAGAAACAATAATGTCAAATGCAATGAAAACGGCGTCAGTGAAAAGCTTTACAAAAATGAAGGTGAAATTAAATCGTAAGAATTCAGTAGCGTGTAGATCCTCCCCAAGCTCTTATCACTGCTTCCATTCGTCTGGTCAAGTTGTGAATGGTTTCCTGGGGAACATTCTCCCATTCGACAAGAACGACTTGTTCGAGTTCCCTAAGATTCATAGGAGCAGGTATGTGGCGTGTTTCAGTGCTTCCCATAGATGCTCTATGGAGTTCATACCTGGGCTTCTTGGTAGCCAGTCCATAGGTGGAATATTCACGAATTGAAGGTAGTCAAGTACCTCTCTAGCAGCGTGGGGCCGAGCGTTATCCTGCATAAAAATGAAATTGTCCACGACAAATGGGGCAAATTGTAGCACATGTTCTTCTACGATATTTTCTAAGTAGAAATGTGCATTCATGAATCTCCCCGTATAGGAACTAAATCTGTGCGACCATCAAAACAAATTCCTCCCCAGGACATTATTGATCCACCAAAGAATGGGATCCTCGGAGAGATATTGCAGGCAGCAAACCTCTCTCCTGGCCTCCGCCAGACTCGTTTACGTCCATCTGGTGAATTAAGACATACTCTTGTTTCGTCTGAAAACAAAACTCGCTTGCAGTCATCAATGGTCCAATTCACATGCTCCCTTGCAAAACGCAGTCTAGTAACTCCATGTTCCCTGGTGAGCAGTGGTGCAACAGCTGATCTTCTACTGTCCAATCATCCCTCATGAAGCCTTCTCCTGATTGTTCGTCCAGAAATTGCTACATTTCGAGCTGCTGCAAGGGCTCTGCTTAGCTCTAAACTGGTAGAACGCCTGTTTCTTAAGGCGACTTGCATAAGATATCGCTCATCACTAAGAAGACTGAACTTATTGTCTTTTACAAATCACTTTAAACAGCGTTAAATGTCTTACTAACAAGCAATTGCAAAATGTTACTTTACATCTGTCAGACAATTATACAATTGTTTATCAGTAGTGACAGAGGATATCCTAGGCCACCTACATAAAATGTTTAAATGATTTGAAACTTCTCATTATTACAATTAATATTGATAAGTTTTGATGATGCGTTAATTTTGATCAGGAGTGTATTATACCTGTCGCGTTCGGGAAATAATGTAAACTCAGTCATTATGTGACTATGGTTCCATAAAATAGGCAATTTTTGCTCATTTTGGTAATATTTCATGCCTATCTTGAAAAATAAAGGAGTTATGTATAAGCATTTTCAACTTTAAATTAATAAAGATGGGAGCATAGAACACAAAAATCTTCAAGAAGCAAGCATTGCAGATGTTGTAAATTTTGACACCCGTTTTGACAAGTAGGTATTTTAAAACCATTTCAACTTCATGTAGTATGGTTCCTTATAAAATATGGAACTTGCAGAATTGAATAATACCACCGTAAATTTATAAAATCTTATATTACTTGAATGTATTTTGTATTCCATAAATAGTTTCCAATTTTATTAATTTAACATTGAAAAATAATTATTGGAATTCCGTTAATTTTTAAAATATACGTGATAAATGGTATAACACGAAAATCAGCAATAAATAACCCATTTAATGCTGCCACGGTCACATAAGGTTTCCATTTAAAAAAACTGGGTGCGTGGTCACCACACGCAATAGAAGTGAAACAAACGTTTATTCTAAGTTTCCTAACACTGAAATATACTCATTAATTTATAGACTACCAATCGCATTTCAAATACACAAAAATCGATAATAAATATTGTCCGTATCAAAATAATAATAATGAAAGAATAAATCGAATTTTAATGCTTCTAACCAAGCGCTTTGTGGCGTCACGAGAACTGAAACGCTGTGTAATCGCTTTACTGACGCTTGCCTGAGAGAAAGAGCACGAAGCACGAAAGAGAGTATGGCTAAAGAGTGGGGCGTTCGATATTCTCTTTCTCCTCTACCCGTCTTCTCAGACTGCTCCCCTCCATTCGTTTCACTTTTCGTGACGCTCGCAGTTGCCAACACAGGAACTTACTCTACCGAGGCAAAAGAAGTTTCACTTGAAAACCCAGGCTTACATTATTTCTTGAACGTGATTTGTATAATATATAATATGACTTTCGATCGTTTGAGGTAATAGTAAATTTCTCTATTATTTTTTGGTATTGTGCGCTTAAAACCAGCTAGAAAATATTCCAAGATTTTTCAAAGTCTGATTTTTATACTGGTAGCTAAAAGACCATGCAAATTTTCAAAAATTGGAAATTTGCCTATTTACTGAGTTTAAAAAAAACTGAACTTCTTTCCTGAACTTCTATGTTTGCCAGTTTCTAAGATCCTTGTAGTCTGGTACCCTTGGAGACCAGGCTTGTGATCTTCCTCCTCCTAACCATGATTGGAAAAATTGAACATTCAAAACATTTATTGTCATGGCGACAAGTTCAAAATTGAGAAATAGTTATAATTTCCATAATTCATTATTAAAAAAAGACAAAATACTCAAAATCTATTAACTTTAGGTAGGTAGGTATATGAGAAACTGCAAATCATTCGATTTAAAAAGAAATGTTAGCGTTCCATTTAAAATATTGGACTGATTTTAGTTTGAATTTCTCAATTTTCCGCTAACATTCCCGGATTACTTATCGGTAAAATTTACTTTCTTCTACAGGAACCGTTAAGAAAGTCCTGAATTATGACCATTTTTTGACCAAAAATGATCTCTGAACGTTAATTCCAAACGATATCGGATTTTTACCTGGCACTACAGATGTCAAATCATTCAAATCCCTCATAAAAGAAAATATTACTTTGGTCCGCCACGTTAACATGGGATATAACCTGTTCTTGAAAATAATTTAGCTTGTTTGGTCCTTAAGTTGTCGGTGATTGCAGAAAAGCTATTAAAAATGAAATTTTTCTAGTTTCAGACATGATTTGGATTTTTTACAAGAAACTCTCTGTATAAAATCACCTCATCCGACACAGAATTTTATTCTGAATAATCTGATATCACACATGAAACTTCTCTTTGATACTTTTGGAAATATCTGCATTTAAAAATTTCATAGCACGGCTAAGTATGCTTATCGTATAGTCAAGTATGCTATGATTTATTTTGTTCTCATTGTATTCAATGAATTTGACATTTGTAATAAGATAAGCAATCACTAGATAAATTTAAATTTAATGACAAATTATAGTTAGAGAGCTAGCGTCATTTTTGATGACAAAAAAGTGTCAGGCTGGAACTTTGCCAATCACTACCTAGTTCAGAGGGAGGCAGACACTTTTTCTATGTGACAAAATTTTCGCTTGCAGTCATGTCTATTTTTTATTTTTAATAAAAACTGTACCTATTGGACAGGTCGTGTGACAAATTTGTGTCAGGCTCATATCTTTTGCACGCATTACTTGACTTTCGACGAACCTGAATTTAGAACTGGCAGACACTGTTTCATGGCTTAGGATGGAGGCAGATCTACGAAGGCGTACTGGGGCCACGGTAATTATTTTTTTCATTTATGTCAACCGTTGAGTAATTAATTCAACGGTCGACTTATTATCTCAAAGGTAGACTTAATATTTCAACGGCCGACTTATTAACACGACGGTAGACTTAATAACTCAACGGTCGACTTATTATTTCAAAGGTAGACTTAATATCTCAACGGTCGACTTAATATCTCAACGGTCGACTTAATATCTCGACGGTCGACTTAATATCTCGACGGTCGACTTATTAACACGACGGTAGACTTAATAACTCAACGGTCGACTTAATATCTCAACGGTCGACTTAATATTTCAACGGTCGACTTAATATCTCGACGGTCGACTTAATATCTCGACGATCGACTTATTAACACGACGGTAGACTTAATAAGTTAACGGTCGACTTATTAACTCAACGGTCGTCTTATTATCTCAACGGTAGACTTAATATCTCAACGGTCGGCTTATTAATACAACGGTCGAGTTACTATCTCAGCCGTCGACTTATTATCTGGACCGTATTATCTGGATGCCGACGGTAACAGTGAAAGTGAGACTATCTCACTGCTAGGGATGGGCAGAATCCTAGATAAGGAAGGATAGGCAGAATCGAATTCTTTAATGAATCGAGAACTTCGTATTCGTGAACTTTTGAGAATCGAGACCTTTCCCGAGACCCGAGAACAACACAAAAATATTGTACCTCATACTGCACCATTGGAGCACTTTCAAAGCGGCGGCGTTCGCCAAATTCAATCGGCATGCGAAAGCATCTTTTTAATTTTGCATGTTTTGACGTGTATGGAAAACCGCAGACCAACTGGTTTCGTCCTTCTGGGACTCCTCAGTACGGTGCTCCCCCTACACACTCAAACCATGCAATTTAATCTTTGTAGTATTAATTAGTGGTACTGGACCGTTCGAACAACTACTCCTCGGGCAATTATAGAACTAAATCCAGATTTTTGTACTACGAGACGTTTCAGTCTGCTATCCCACCTAAGGTGGCTTTGAAACAATCCTAATTTGTCTCCATGTACGTCCGTGCTTTTAAGCAGGTCTTTGTTCAAATATTGCACGTTTTGAATGTGTATGGAAAACCGCAGACCAACTGGTTTCATCCTTCTGGGACTCATCAGTACGGTGCTCCCCCCTACAGTTGGTCTGCGGTTTCCATACACATTCAAAACGTGCACTATTTGAACAAATACCTGCTTAAAAGCACGTACGTACATGGAGACAAATTAGGATTGTTTCAAAGCCATCTTAGGTGGGGTGGCAGTCTGAAACGTCTCGTAGTACAAAAAGTCTGGATTTAGTTCTATAATTCAATGCCTGGCGGGGTATTTGCCCGAGGAGTAGTTGTTCGAACGGTCCAGTACCACTAATTAATACTATATAATTACTCAAAGTAGTTGTCACTTGCTGATATCTGTACAGCAGGATTGTTTCAAAGCCACCTTAGGTGGGGTAGCAGTCTGAAACGTCTCGTAGTACAAAAAATCTGGATTTAGTTCTATAATTCAATGCCTGGCGGGGTATTTGCCCGAGGAGTAGTTGTTCGAACGGTTCAGTACCACTAGATAATTACTCAAAGTAGTTGTCACTTGCTGATATCTGTCCAGAGCGCGGCAGCATATATAGCAAGATTAAATTGCATGGTTTGAGTGTGTAGGGGGAGCACCGTACTGATGAGTCCCAGAAGGACGAAACCAGTTGGTCTGCGGTTTTCCATACACATTTAAAACATGCAATATTTGAACAAGGACCTGATTAAAAGCACGTACGTACATGGAGACAAATTAGGATTGTTTCAAAGCCACCTTAGGTGGGATAGCAGTCTGAAACGTCTCGTAGTACAAAAAATCTGGATTTAGTTCTATAATTCAATGCCTGGCGGGGTATTTGCCCGAGGAGTAGTTGTTCGAACGGTCCAGTACCACTAGATAATTACTCAAAGTAGTTGTCACTTGCAGATATCTGTCCAGAGCGCGGCAGCATATATAGCAAGATTAAATTGCATGGTTTGAGTGTGTAGGGGAAGCACCGTACTGGTGAGTCCCAGAAGGACGAAACCTGTTGGTCTGCGGTTTTCCATACACATTCAAAACATGCAATATTTGAACAAATAACAGATGCAGGCTATAAAAAATTAAAAAGATACTGTCGCATGCCGATTGAATTTGGCGAACGCCGCCGCTTTGAAAGTGCTCCAATGCTGCAGTATCGAGACCAAGACAGAATCAGATTCCGAGGTTCGCGCAGCTTCCGTATGAGGTACAATATTTTTGTGTTGTTCTCGGGTCTCGGGAATGGTCTCGATTCTCAAAAGTTCTCGGATACGAAGTTTTCGATTCATTAAAGTATTCGATTCTGCCTATCCTTCCTTATCTAGGATTCTGCCCATCCCTAGCAGTGAGGTAGGCTCACTTTCCTGTTACCGTCCGCATCCAGATAATACGGTCCAGATAATAAGTCGACGGCTGAGATAGTAACTCGACCGTTGTATTAATAAGCCGACCGTTGAGATATTAAGTCTACCGTTGAGATAATAAGACGACCGTCGTGTTAATAAGTCCACCGTCCAGATATTAAGTCGACCGTCGAGATATTAAGTCGACCGTCGAGATATTAAGTCGACCGTCGAGATATTAAGTCGACCGTTGAGATATTAAGTCGACCGTTGAGATATTAAGTTGACCGTCGTGTTAATAAGTCGACCGTCGAGATATTAAGTCGAGCGTAGAGATATTAAGTCGACCGTTGAAATATTAAGTCTACCGTTGAGATAATAAGTCGACCGTTGAATTAATTACTCAACGGTTGACATAAATGAAAAAAATAATTATCGTGGCCCCAGTACGCCTTCGTACAGATCTGTGGAACTGGAGAAATAATAAAATTGGGATGACAAATCAGCGTCAAGTTAATTTTTTTCTGCACATTGTTGTCTCGTGCTATGATAAGAAAATGCAACTGGCAGACATTTTCTGCAGTCAAGGGCAGAAGGCAGACGTACTGAATTGGGGGGTGGGTGAGGGCTCGGTGACAAATTAGTGTTCGTCTGTCAAGTAAGCAGAGAAGTGTTATAGAGGGATCAAAGTATATGCACAAAAATTTTAATGTAGACACTAATTTGTCACCGAGCCCTCACCCACCCCCCAATTCAGTACGTCTGCCTTCTGCCCTTGACTGCAGAAAATGTCTGCCAGTTGCATTTTCTTATCATAGTACGAGACAACAATGTGTAGAAGAAAAATTAACTTGACACTAATTAGTCATCGCATTTTCATTTGTTCTCCAGTTCCACAGATCTGCCTCCATCGTAAGACATGAAACAATGTCTGCCAGCTCTAAATTCAGGTTCGTCGAAAGTCAAGTAATGCGTGCAAAAGATATGAGCCTGACACAAATTTGTCACACAACCTGTCCAACGGGTACATGTTTTATTAAAAACAAAAAATAGAAATGACTGCGAGCGAATATTTTGTCACATAGAAAAAGTGTCTGCCACACTCTGAACTAGTGATTGGCAAAGTTCCAGCCGGACACTTTTTTGTCATCAAAAATGACTATTGTTTTTCGTGTTTGATACATTAATGCTAATAACGTCTGGCATGGTAGAAAATACAGTAATAAATTTACCATTGCGGCTCCCTAAGCATACATCCTTAGGAGTTTAAAAATTATTCGGATTACTTATGCTTTAATAATAATCTTCAAAAAACGGGCATCCTATATAAAACGCCTTTAAATTTTATTCAGCCTTCAACGTAGGCAACAAATAGGCTGAGGAGTTATAAATAATGAAGTAAAGGTTTGGTGGATGCTCCTGTATGTCTCCTACCTCCTCTATCACTTAGTTTTACCTTTATTTTTAGCTAATGAAAGGACTCAAGAAACACTAAATGCTGGACCACCAAAAACGGTCGTTCAATTGAAAAGACGGCTGGGCTTATTTTCCGCCATAAATACAATATTGGCTGTGATGATAGGATCTGGAATTTTTGTTTCACCCTCCTCAGCTCTAAAATATTCAGGTTCAGTTGGGATGTGCGCTATCGTTTGGATAATTTGTGGAATAATATCTTTATTAGGTAGGTGTACAAAGTATTTATATATTATTATTATATTATTATTATTTAAAGTGTATAAATTTTTATTTTATTTTAAAGTTAAAATTTCTTTGACGGACGCCGGTAAGTGCTTCAAAAGTTGCTCATGCTATGCATAGCGTTATACAGCGTTTCCATACTGACAGAACATTGTGCTTAGTTCCTGGTGTTTATATGTATAGCATGAAAAGCGTTTGAGGTTAAAAATCCAAATGACTTTCTGGAGCAGCGCACAAAATTTGACGTAGTATTGAGTGCCGGCAACATAGCCTGGGAGCTGAAGAATGGAAGCTGCAGTATCTATCCTGAACCAGATTCATGGGGTAACTGCGGGAATAGTCAGTCGCCAGTGCCAGTAGATCACAAAAATTTCTAAATACTGAGCAACAAAGTCTAGCTCCCACTATGAACTTTATTGTTGTCAACAGTTTAGTCGGCCGAGTGAAGTCTATTCCAAAGTACGTGGAAGCGCGCACTAGGTATGAAGCCTGGTATGAACTAAACAGTGTGCACAATTTTTCTGCTGGGTCTTGTCAGAAACTGTCGGCTGAACACCTAGAACATGGGATTTCAACATCTCTGTGGGCACTAGCAATGCAAGGCACTGGCACTAGACAACTTCAACTAAATGCGTCCAAGAAAATGCCCACATGGCCACATGTCACATTACGCAGCCAGTTTGGTACCTGGAAGTTAAAAAATTACGATTACAAAGTTTATTTGCATAAGGAAATCAATAAATAGCAGTTTGTATACATCACTTCGCTTCAGCAACCTTGATTTTCTATGAACTACAAGAAATTCACTACAAAAGTGGCTTGTCACAACTGTCACTTTTCATTCCAAACAAATCCTTTCTCAGCAGCGACAGCCAATCAGATGGTATGCATAAAGGAAGCGGTTTGGAGGGGAACCAGCCACGGATTAGTTGATGGATGGGTGAGGGTTTGTTTGAAATGAAAACTTCGTTACTGCTTTTGTGGTCAATTTCGAGCAACCGTAAAATTATAAGTTCATTACATACTTGTGAATTTCCGAATGCATAGTAAGATTCATTATTCAGTGGAATGTGGAATGTGGAATGCCTGGCGGGGTATTTGCCTAAGGAGTAGTTGTTCGAACGGTCCAGTACCACTAATTAATACTAGATAATCACTCAAAGTAGTTGTCACCTGCTGATATCTGTCCAGGAGGCCTATTCTAAATCATAATTTAGACTCGAAATCTTTTCGAGTCGAAATAATCGCGTCGAGATGCGACGTTTTCCATCTATCGGATTCCTTCCGAAACGGTACATTACGTCATCATTTTTCGATTCGTCGAAATGCGGTTTCGAGTCAAACTGCCTGTCGAATAGACCTTTTCATTTCGTTCTGTGTTCGTTAGTGCGCATGTGCTGACAATCAGCTGTTCTTAGATTTTCGGACGAGTGTCACTGTCAGCTGTCAGGCGTTATAAACTTCGTGTGGAATATTCGTAAGTAAATACCTAGTAGAATACCAAATAAGGAGGGTGTTTGAAAGACGGAAAATTATTACAAATGTTAGTTCCAAGTGATATCCCTCGTAAAATTGTGAGGCTGAATCCCGAAGGCGTGCCTGGCTCCTGGCTCTTGCTTGAAATACGGTAATGTTAACCAAGATACTTCAATCATGTAGGTTTTTAATATAGCCCTGAAGATTAATCAATTTTTTAAAAGAAAACGGAGATAAAGGATCTAATATAGGTACAGGTGCGTATTTTTCTTAAATGTATGTATGTAACTACAAGTAATTCTTATTTTAAAGACCTTACAAATAATGACATAAAACCTGGAAACGTCCAATAAACTTTTCCATTTCGAATCTTGCCTCTTACACATTTTTATCCAAGCAAAATCGGTTAAATAGGTGGAACTAATCCTCACTTCCTCACATGGTCACCAACCTAGTTATTATCTTCTATTTTTCCCAGTATTAGGCAGGGTTTAGGAAATGGATAAAATCGTACTTAATCCCAAGCGATAACTTGGCCTTCCCGCACTGGCAGTCACCAAAAGCACAATGCTTGGATGCTCCATAGTGTTTTAGTTCCGAACTATTACTAATTTTGCACGTTTGCAGTAAAATTTTACCAAAGAATTAATAAACACTTTCAAACAAGCAATACCGCCTACCCATCTAGGGGATATTGATACAAAACTTTGACATTCGTCCGAAATTGTCATGGCGGGTTCGCGCATGCGCCTCAGCATTTTATTATAATGAAAAGTCCTATTCAAAATTTCGAGTCGAATTATGTGCGTCTGGGTTGTAGGTTATGAAGATAACACGGTTTATGTATGGGTATGGGTAGTATGAACGCTAACAACCCATGTTTTTCGTTGTTCACTTCAATTTACCTGCCTCTATCTTTACCAACAAGTAAAACAAACTCAAATATATACTATATTTCTTCAACATGTATCTGTGGAGATGACAGATGACCGTAATTTAAATTAATCGCCAAATCGGACTGGCATTACCAACACAGCAACTGTAATCCACTACGAAGTACGAAGTAAGTACTAAATATTTCGATCAGTGTCGTCAGGATCAAAATGGGCTTTTCGACTCGAAATTAGGTTACGTCATTTCGATTACTTTTTGTCTAAATGAATTAGAATAGGTCTCCAGAGCGCGGCAGCATATACAGCAAGATTAAATTGCATGGTTTGAGTGTGTAGGGAAGAGCACCGTACTGATGAGTCCCAGAAGGACGAAACCAGTTGTTCTGCGGTTTTCCATACACATTCAAAACATGCAATATTTGAACAAAGTGGAATGTAGAATAAAGAAATTCCTATTGTAGCATATCAAGGTTGCTTTGGCGCGGAAAAATTCAAATTTATATTTTCTTGTCAATGAATCGTGTATGCATTATGCGCGTTTCTGTAGCAACATTCGTTCAAGGGTTACTTCCTGTGTATATCTAGATTAAGAGGTTTAATCTAGCTTTAAAAATGCAACTTTCTTTGAGTTTTTACATATAAAGTACTGTATCCCCCTCGAGTTATAGCTATTATCAACTGGGACGAATTAAAACTTCATCCTCGTTAATAGCCACATAATAATATACTATTTTTTCACCTTAAACTCCGTAATTGGTCATGGCCAGCTTTTATAAAGTCGAATTAGTAACGCAAACTCTCTTCATTTCCAGGTGCATTGGCTTACGCCGAATTGGGAACCATAGTGCCTCGATCTGGTTCAGAATACGCTTACTTTATGGATTCTTTCACGCCAATGCACAGATTCTGGGGCCGACTACCAGCGTTTTTGTTTTCTTTCATCATGGTTTTGATCGTACGGCCAGCTGAAGCAGCAGTTTTGGTTCTTACTTTTTCGGAATATGTTTGCGAACCAATTTTGAGTCTCTTATGCATTTCTGATCCTAGCGACAGCGAACATGTTAAAAAACTGATTGCAATAGTCACTTTGGGTAAAACAGTCGATTTTTCATTTAAACGGAGCACTAATTTCTATTTTTAGGCATAATTTCTTATGTAAATTTAGTGAGTGTTCGATTATATGTAAAAATAACAAACATTTTTAGTTCCTTCAAAGTGGTTGTTTGCGTGATAATTATAATAGCGGGGATATACGAATTATGCAAAGGTTCGTGATAAAGAAAACTGCCCTTGACACCTATACTTATCTTTCCGTTTTAGGAAATACTGCAAATCTCAAGAAGGGCTTCGAAGGAACAAAATTTGGTGCTGGTGATGTAGCATTAGCTTTTTACAGTGGACTTTGGGCATACGACGGCTGGTAAATATCAAACATTTTCTGCCAATTTTTTTAGTTCAATTTTTATGTACGAACTGACAAAAAGCATTTTATTTTTATTGAACTTCTGATAATTTTTAAAAGAAAAAAGATATTAATTATGTAATAATATAATTTTTTTTACGTGCGGACATTTAAATATGACGTCCCAGCTAAACGGCGTGCATTTAAACATTATACCCCTTGATCGAGTCAAGAAGTGAGACATTCTCAGGGCCGGTTGTTAGAACGCGGATCAAAATGTAAGGCGATGCTACATTTAATTCGACTTTCGCTACTATGATACAACCAATCACGAAGTCAGTACCTTAGCAACGAAAGCCGAATTAAATATAACATCGTGTTACATTTTGATCCACGTTCCAACAACCAGCCCTCAGAGTATCAACCTATCAACAAAGCGAGGACTCAAATACTGCTTCGTTAAATTGGATCGAGAACTCATTCAATGGATCAGTGGACATTGAGTGGTTCAATAAATATGCAAGGCTAGGGGTTCGCGACTCGCCGCGGTTAATTTTTATTCTCATGATTTTTTCGTTTTGTTCTTCTAAATAGAAGTATGTCGGGTTATCGTCAGACAGGTTATCCTCATCACGCCAGAGAGAGAGAGAGAGAGAGAGAGAGATAGATAGAGAGAGTCTCAGTCATTTGATTTTTCTTGTTGATTTACGTACATATCAGAAATAATAAAATACATACGTCGGACGTATCGGAAGTCATTCGTCCGATCTGTTTTGTATTGAAACATTTCAAATAATTACTGATGATGATGATCCATTTAACTGATGCGAATCACTGGAAAGAACTCCTTTTTTGTTAAAAAAAGGAAATGTAAAAACAGCAAAAATATACGCGGCGAGAATCGACCGCACAGAGGCAAAACACATCGAATTAGAAATCCGCTACTGTTCCAACCCAACCATCAGAGTCGCTGCGAACGATGGCATCTTAAGAAGTATTTAAGTGCACGCATGCTCAACGCTCCGCATAATTGCTGTAGTAGACGCTTCTACCGCCAAGGCGCTGACGATCTAGCAATCCTAGCAACAGGACGTACGACTGAGGAAGTGGTAAGAAAGATTAACCATAAAATGGAGGAAATCGAGTACCTACTGGATGTATGAAAATCAGCTTCAAATAGCAACCGAAAAATGTAAGGCGATGATGTTTTACAAAGTTAAGCCCAAGGGTAACATTCCCAACATAACTGTGAATGGAAGTAGGATACAATGGGTAACTCAGGCAAAATATTTAGGAGTGGAATTTGATTCGCTTATGAGATGGACGCCCCCCATGTAAAAAATGTTGCAAACAAGGCCATAAAAGCGATAAATATAATAAGATTCTTAACGAGAACTTGGTGGGGAGCTGATCCGGTATGTATGTTTCTGATGTACAAAGCACTGGTAAGGTCACATTTAGATTATGGTACCAACTGCATGATCACCTGTAGCAAGACATCTTACAAGATTCTAGACAGAATTCAGTACCCGGCACTGAGAGTTATCACGGAATGCATGAGGTCCACTCCTACGAACGTTCTGTTAACCGAATGTGCCGAAATCAGTCTGACTTGCAGAAGAATTATTGTATTGTCCATTGGGACAACAGAATAAAATTCACTGTGGTCAGCAGCACTTGCCACCTACACCCATGTCAACATGTATCCACCAAAATTTGGTGGATACATGTTGACATGTGTGTAGGTGGCAAGTGCTGCTGACCACAGTGAATTTCTAGACATTTTGTAGGATATTTAATATCCTACAAAATGTCCAGAAATGTCCAATGATGGAAGCCATAGATATGTATAATACTGCAAGATATTAATAAAATAAGAAGAGACCCCTGCAACATCAACTTTCAATTTCCTTAAGGTATACATCTCCCCAATAAATTACATCGACTCAGGACTTAAAAAAGGAAAAGACAACAACGCTGCAGAATTTCCTAAGGTGCTCCACATACAGTGTGCAGAACATGCCATAATATACACAGATGCTTCTTATTCTTACGATCAGGAAACACAGCGAGTAAGAATAGGAATTTTTTCAAGACCAGGACCATAGCCACCTATAATAGGTGGCTATGCATGAACACCTCGACTTACAATATGCAGCACGACTACCAGACTACATTACCATATGCACAGCCGAAGTTAGAGCTATTAATGTAGCTATCAGAAAAAGTATTAAAAAACAACAATAACCATATACTGATAGTAAGTGACTCAAAGAGTGCTCTTGACAAAATAGGACGAACTGGATGGAAGGACAATGATTGGATAACATTGGATACAAGAAGGAAAATCTTGGAGATGCAAGACTTGGGGAAAGATGTACAGCTGATGTGGGTTCCCAGTCACACAGGAATAAAAGGCAATGAACACGAGGACCAATTAGCGGAGAAAGGGAGAAAACAAGAAAACGTCCTAATTTGTCCCATAGATTCCAAAGAATTACTAACCAAGGGGAAACAAGCAGTCTGGGATATGTGGTTAACATAATTGAAGCTATCGGCCAAACAAAAGGAAGAAGATATTACGGCATGGTAAAAAATATTCAGAAGAGACCATGGTTCCAGGGGGGAAAAAGCTAAATAGAACAGGATATACTAACCTTCTGTAGAATGAGATCGGGGCTAACCACAACACCCCAACATTTAAAAAGGATAAAAGTCAAAGAAACTGATGCATGCGCATGTGGAGAAGTCGGAGATATAGGTCATTTACTATTTGGCTGTAGACTGGACGAACCTCAAGCATCTAATTTGTATAATAGGGAGGTTCGGAGAAAAATAAGATATCTATTTTTGGCATGAAAATGACAGAAAATTGTTATTGTAATTGATTTACGGCGAAATTTTTTTTCCAAAAATTTTTTTTGCGGCGTAATAAGCGAAAGAAATTAGCTTACCACGCCCACATGCTAGTTCGCTTTGTTATTGGTTTGACGTCAGAGATTCGTAAGGCGAGCTCCCACTTCTCTTGAAGTGCCCGTGAAGCGGTACCTATCTCATAACATACTTATTGGGGCTATTTCGAGCGTGAATTTTTAAAGTAAGTTGTCAAGGAAACATAAAACAAAGACAACATAGTCGATATAATGATGTAACAAGGGTATCAAAAGTCCGATTCACATAATTTGCCATATTTATGTAGTAGGTAAATGTCCCGGAAATGTAGAAATAGTGTGTGATTCTTGCATCTAACCCCAATTTCATTCAACCTCAAAACAGTAGTGTAAAGGCAGACCGGTATAAGTAAAACAAAGTCAACAATTTATTAACTAAAAAAAAACGGAAACAAATACAACTCACGCGAATCAAAAAACTACGCTACGTAGGTACTAGGTACTTGTTTAACAAAAAGAAACAACTGCTATATTCTGAAACGGTTAATGTAGAAACTCGGAAGAGACTCTTAAAGACGCATGTATGGAGTACGAAATTATACCTATGGGTGCGAAACTTGGACAATGGGAGAAGCGGATTGAAAAAGAGTAGAAGCGTTTGAAATGTGATGCTACAGGCGTGTGTTGAAGATACCGTGGATAAACAAGTTAGCAATAAGGAGGAATTAGAAAGAGTTGGGGAAAAGCGAAATTTATGGAAGATAGTAAGGAATAGGAGAGATAGGATGATAGGACACCTTCTGAGGCACGAAGGCTTAGTTCGCGGCATAGTAGAGTCAGAGATAGGAACAAAGAGGTAGAGGTTGGAGCAGATTAGACTACTGCTCTCAAATAGTTGAGGATGTAGAATGTTCTACTTTTACGGAAATGCGTAGGCTAGCTCGGGGAAAGGATGGAGGTACGCGTCCTACCAGTCTTCAAAAGAGAACTTTATGATGACGTACTATTTAATTATTATTGTAAAATAGTTAATAAAATTTCCTATTTTAGTTCAGGGAGGGAACGCTACGGCGATTCAGTATTTGGCTCCGTCATGCTCCTAGCATCCTGTTTCAAATTATGCTAACCGTAACACGTTACCAAGTACCAAGGGGTCCCAGAAAACTGTCGATAAATTACATTATGTTCGATTTTATTTAGAGTGGCTGCAATGGGGCAGCCGATAATTTTATAAACTTTTGCAATGATAAACTAACTCGCGAAAATATCGATAATGCTGACCGATTTTCCTTCTGGCTCCAACGAACCACTTTTTCCGTTTTATTGGTGTTCTGTACGATGTATTAGTCTGGGTACAAAACAGAAAACACCAGTTAGAACCAGTTAATAATATTTAACAATTTAACTACACATGCATATGCATAATACTTATGGGACTGCTGCGCGCTGAAGCTGGGACTTGTACGTTATACTAAGTTCTGACGTCACGCGGCCTACTCTCGCTGCAAGGTACGATTTCTAGCCTCGCACCGACGGAAAACTTTGCAACGGCTTCACAGGCGAAGGAATAACTACCTTCAGTATAATAAACTCTATCAATTTTGAAATTTGAAAATTACCGAACCTGCCTATTATTTAACAAGACCTTTTAAGTCTTAAGTTTGATAATAAAAATACCGGGTATACCCATAACCATTTTTGAAATGTTTTTCTTACGGGGTGATAATGTTACGTGTCAGTGTCATTGCATAGATCAACAAGAAAAATCAAATGACTGAAAGTTTATGTCTTTGGTGTGATAGGGATACACTGTATGACGATAACCTGACAGAATTTTGTTCAAAAGAACAAAACTAAATCACCGTAACGAAAATTAATCGCGGGGAGCCGCGAACCCCTAGCCCTGCCTATTTATTGAACGGTACATTGTCGACAGAGCCATTAAATATTTTGGCGATCGGATTTAATGAAATAGTGGTCGCCGCTTTCTTGTATACCACTCCTCTTGGCATAAGGAGCGGCATGTTTCTATTATTTCGAATGCCTTTCTTGTGTACTCGAGTTGTTTTCTTTTCTATTATCATTAATTTTCAGTGCTAATTCACGGATTATGTCACACTTTTTGTTAGTTCGCATAAGTACTTTAAGTATTTAGCACACAGAAACGTAATTATATGAATTACTTTTAGGTCTGCAGTTACTGTTCTCACAGAAGAAATAAAACGGCCAGAAATGTAAAATCCCTTGAATTTATTGTTTTCTTAGTTAATGAACAATTTTTTTAGTAATATATTACGAAGTATTATAATTGGTGTACCACTGGTCACAGTTCTATATGTCTTTATGAATATTGCGTACATGGCTGTTCTACCAATATCAGTTCTCACCAGCATTCCAGCGGTTGCTGTAGAATTTGGAAGAGAAGTTCTAGGGCCATTGCAGTTTGTTGTGCCGTTAGGAGTTGCTCTCAGCACCTTTGGATGTGCTCTAAGTCTACAATTTGGCGTAACAAGGTAAACACTTTCACACTAAAGATATTCGTCACACCGACGAAAAATGAACAAAAGTCGTAGTTGTTTGTATTTCACCCGCTGTTGAACTTACCAGCCTGAAGCGCTTAGTAGTTCATTGCTGCAATTTGTAATTTAAGGCACTCGACGTGGTGGATACATTTCGCGGGAAATATTTTGCTAAGTAGTGAATTCGATTCTGATATTATATTTCCGTAGAGGTTTTGCAGCAGCACGGTAAATGTGCCTAGTAGTAACATGAGATAGGTGCTACCTGGGAGATTGTTGTAGAATTTAGAACAAGAATGTCTAGAATATTTTGAGGCACCACTTTTGAATCATAAAGTTTTGGAACGAACTGTTCGGAGTTATGAGTAGAAGAATCTTAAAGAAGTGAGCCAATTTGGCACCATAAGTACCGCAATCAAGAACGACTGTGGCGTTTATCTTATCCGTTTGAAAATGACTAACTCAGAATTGGATTTGATATTTATTATTCAATGGTCATTTAGTTTTATAATATGAAAACTTCAATTTTATATCAATCTGTTCAAATGACTAAAAAGCCAGACGGCGCCCAATAAAATATGCAAGGTGACCCATAAGTGTCTAGACGAAAGTTAGCTCATCTTCCTCTTTTTTTCCTTCTTTTATTTTTTGTAGGCTTAACAACCGGTTTTTCTTCATACTTTCAAGGTGATTCTCCCTAGGTTGTTTTCCAACTTCCCACCCACCCCTTTGAGAGTATTCCTAATGATTTACTGCCTAGCGGTTTCATTCCCAGAATTAACCTACTGAAGAGTTTTTATTTCGTTCTAAGGAGAGCAATTCCCCGGTAATTATTGATATCTTTCTTTTCACCTTTGTTAAATTCGAGTATATGCTCTTGAAATTATGCCGTCAAAAAATCTTCTGTTGCCAATGCAAAGACGTGAAGGAGGGGATTCAGTTATTTACATTTTTACAACTGAAGTACCGGCAGTAATCATACTCTGGGTGACTTGTTTATGGAATAATGAAAACAATAAACTATGAAGTGGTGAAAACGGAAAATTCGTCTGGTCCTTTGTAATATTTGTAAGAAAAATATAAACAAGAGGCGTCCCATAACCCCCCGGCATAAACTATAACGGCTTCACAACCAAGCAGGTGTTCGTATTATAACAAAATCATAATTAGACGCCCTGTGGATCTAACAAACTTAGATTAGGCGTTAATTAGTTTGTTCTGCTGAATCAAATAAAAGATCGCGAGGCCTAAGAAAAAAGAAGCATATGGAAGTACGTCATACGCGTTAATGAACCGAAGGAAAGCTGAGAGAGGGTACACAGGACGCGCGCTAACGGATGAGAGGAGCCGAGTCTACGAACGGCCGTTCACGAAGGATGACGGCAAAAGTAATAAAACCCCATGTCGACCGGAGATTGGAAGCATTTTTCATACCAGACATTTTCCGATTAACTTTCTGAACTATTGAGAGTACCTGACTGGCTGTCCTGGGTTGCGTGGTGTGATTTACTGTTGCACACTAACTAAGTGCCGGTATTTAATAAGTATTGTTGCTGTGAGGCTATCAATAATTAAATATGCGTTAATTGATCCATTGTAGAGGTATAATAGGCTTTTTAAGACTTGTTCTGAAATTCTACGAGGGCCGTGGATCCTCAAACCCAGAACTCGCACAAATTGAATGAATTTAGTATGGTGCGAATAGCACATCTCCATTCAACCAATGCAGTGATCGATTGAATAACCCGTCCGCTTGAGTTTCAGAGCGATTATACTGCGTACGTAGTAATTAATGGCCATCCTATTAAGGGATCGCAGTGAATGGTTCTAACGTATATTCCTGATCTATACTCCGTCTGGATTGCACATTCGTGCAGCGACGTAAATCCACACACCGAGTCCACAGTTTATATCATCCTACGGGACGACCAGCGGTTACCAGAATACATAAAAATCTAGCCGCAGTGAATGCATACTGGCGGATGGCGGGACAGCGCACCGTGCAGTGTGCCCGGCGCGCGATCATTGCTATACTTTATCTGTTGGTTAGTGATGAACACGCTCAGCGGTTTTCGTGGACATGTAGTTATCGCATAGACCTAGTACTTTGATATCTATGGGTGGGGGACGATCCACTCGTGCAGAGGTTTGGCTTCTTTTCTTACTTTTTTATATCTTTTTGCAAAAAGTGTGTGTGTCTGGTGCCCCGTCATCTAAGTGGTCTGTTTCGAAAAGGTGTTCTGTCAGTAAATGGGTCTGTTTCGTTTTAACGTGCGCTAGCACGTCCGGTGTGCCGTGCGTTGTGCACCATGCGCCTTGCGCTGGCCGTCAGTCAGCAATGCTGTTGCTAGAGCCTTGTCCAGAATATCGTCACGGAGAGAATTACTTGCGATACCTGGTACACAACCCAGTACTCGTTTGCTATTTGCTCACGTGAATAATTGCCGACTGGAGTTCACCTCAAGAAGCTCTTGGTTTACTGTAAATATTTTGTATAATACCGTTTTTACCCGTTGATTGAATGTACATAGTTGCTCAAGAAAAATAAGCACTCGGTCGCGTGATACTCTCCCCCACCAGTGTACGAGAAAAATGAGGAGAAACATATCTGCCGGCCAGATACGGCCCGAACGTACCCGGCTGTCACCGACTGCCGAGGGGAAGTTAGAATCTGCTAGTGGAAGGAGGTGACTCCCGTTTTTAGAAATGGGTTTATTGTCGAAGTAAATTTACTGTAGCTTATTTATTTTCAGTCTAAATGCATTCAAATTTGAAACGCAAGCAATTTAATGTTCATATTATAGTGCGCTCAAATTAGTTTTCCAGTAGTTGCTTTTTGAACCAAGTTTCTAGCTGCTAAAAATACACCAAAAGACAAATTTCACGTCTCCTTTCTATGACTATTTACATATTTTTTCTTAATTTGGTTTAACGGAATTGTAGAACAAACCTTCTTCTTTCTGACGAAGAAATTTCTACAAAATATTTATTACTAAGAGCGCTACGTTTCGTAACATAGAGCTTGATATTGACGTTGTTTTCAATGTACGCAACTCTCTTAAATTAATAGAATCGTATTTATTTAGTTAATATTTTCTGATTTTACTATTTGGTAGAAATTCATGATGAATTGAAAAATTACTATGCGTACTACCAATATAACGATTTATTATTATAACTTGACCGGTTTCAGAATTCACAATGATTCCATCATCAGAAATGTATAAATAAAATAAATAATTTTATTTATACATTTCTGATGATGGAATCATTGTGTGTAATATTAATCGACTTTTATTACCTTAGCACCATTTAAAAAACTATATAGGAATTTTAAAAGTCATCGTAGCTAAGAAACGAAACGATTTCGTGCGCACTCGTATTTCATCTGTTCCCGTAAGTGCGTAAGTCGTCCGCAGCACCGCAGCAGGCGAAACAACGCCGATGTCGCAAATAGTTTACATGCAGCGTTGCAGGATTCTAAAAACTTCACTAATACCTATTTTAGATTTTTTTTTAAGAACTGCTTATTAATATTTTGAATTTTGCATTGGGAAATAAATGAAGCATTCAGTTTTATACTGATTTTATTTGTTTTTAATCTCGTTTTTAATTTAGCAATAAGTTGGCGGGCCGGATAAAAAGTCCTGGCTGGCCGGATGCGGCCCGCGGGCCGCCAGTTGGCTATCCCTGCTCTATGCTACCAATTTCCGCTGCTTTCATATTTTTCAATGTTTTGAATGCCTTGCTAACTTCTTCCTCTGTGATTATAGTTCCGATGACCTCTTCTCCCCGTTGCTCGTCACCCCTCATGTCATGTACAAGTCTTTAAAGTATTCTTACCATTTGCTTTTGTCTAACAAGTTTACCTAGTGTTGGCAGAAGAAAAGATTGAAACGAAATGAGAATTTAAAAAATCCCTAGCTACCAGCCTCTGCCAGCAAATAACTAAATTCAACATTTTTGAAGCATTCATTGTATTTTCAAGAACTTTTAATAACTAATACTAAACATGTTTTTGAGTATTTTATTATATTAAACAAATAAACAGAACAATTTGAAACAAAAAACGAAAAATAAAATATCAGGTAAAAAAATTATTCTTCAAAAATTCAAATAAATCAACAAAATCACACAGGTGTTTTTAAATCCTAGCCCAGATCTTAATCTATTACTCTCAATTTTCAACCACAAAATTATCACTGTCGTGTGTCGTTCGTCAATATTTGGATAATTTTATTGCATTTAATTTTTAATGTCAGAACACAGAAAGGGTATTTTCTGCATTTGAATGGGACAAACACAAAAAAATATTAGCTAAACTACAAATATTGTCAAATTGGACTTCGCCATCAAAGGATTTAGTTTCTGAAACTGAATTCCAAAATTCAATGAAGTCCAGAGCATTCAAATGAGCTTTTTCAGTTTCTAAAAAGTAGGCTGGCAACATTTTCCGCTCATGTTTTACTTTCTGCCAATTAATTGTGTTTTTAAATTTATCACATATGGCATCAATGGGGGACGTAAGTGGCGCGTCACAAACGTCAGATTTTCATTCCAAACAAAACAAAGCCACGTGCTTTCTGGCGTTTTAACCTAACCTCTGAAATATAATTATAGTTGTTTTCAAGTTTTTACACGTAAGCCCAACACACAAATTGAAAATAAACTGTTTTCACTGCAAAACGTCTATAATTATATTGCAAAAACTTGTTTAAGACGTTGTAAAATGTAAATAATATCGATAAACGTCAAATGGCACGTGCTTTTGTTTTGATTGGAATGAAAATCTGACGTATGACGGAGGCACTTATGTCCCCTATAGTTTTTCTTTCGAAAATCAAAGCAATTTCTGGCTTAATAAAATCCAGTTCAGCCGTAAATGCAGCACAGAGCAGCCATATAAATATGTATTAAGACTAAGGAGCTTTGTCTGGCTTTGTCCAAAAGACCAATGAGCGGAAAATGTGGCCACCAAAGAGAGATAGAAAACAATCCTTGTGAAGCGGACCGCCCGTATTGCGATTGCGCTCCAAGTGTCAAACGTAATATGACTGGAGACGGAGTCGCTTCGCCACGTACCACGTACCCGGTAACCAATGACGATAAAGACCATGCACTTTTGCACTTGCGTATTTTTCGCGGTTCGCTGGATAAGAATACTGCCATCTTTTACGTAGTTGGTTTCACTTTTTCGGCCCAATGCTTCTTAATCTTATTATTATTATTATGAGTGCCGTATAATTCTGTTTATTAAGTCTTTAATACGCACCCATTGGACTTTAGATTCTTCACTGAATATACTTTTGGATTAATTCTTCCAATTTTGTTCTTTTTAGACTTTGCTACGTAGCCGGACAAGACGGACATATTATGGAATGTCTATCATTTATCCACATAAAAGTCTTAACTCCTGGTCCAGCGGTCGTTCTCCAGGTACAAACATAATTCAACAGATTGATGTTTAAAATGAGTAAAACATTTTGTTCTAAAGGGTCTTTTGTCATTTTTATTTATCGTTACTGGTGGAATAATCGAATTGATAGAATTTGCCAGCTTCTTAATTTGGATATTCTATGGACTCGCAATGGTCTCGTTGTTCGTCCTGAGGAAGAACATGAAAAATATTCATAGGCCGTACAGAGTTAGTGAAAAATATTTTTATAGCATATGCAAAATATTTTCCTTTTCAGGTTCCTACGTGGATTCCTATTTTTGTTATGTTAGTAGCTATATTTTTAAGTGTCACTCCTGTAGTGATGAAGCCGAGTCCCAAATACTTATTTGCACTACTCTTCGTATTTCTTGGCATACTAAACTATTATTGGTTCATATACAAACATAGGAGACCTCAATTTATGGGTTAGTAAGAAAAGAAATGTTCGGAAATTAATATTAAATTTTTCTACTTCATTTTAGACAAAATTACTTATATAGTACAAACTTTATTCGAGGCTGTGCCTTCGATCCCTCAAGTAGGAATTCAAAACGAAAAAGACGATAAATGAAGACAATAGTTGAACTTTATAGGTGTATATTTTTGTATTTTATTTATTATTGGAAATATAAATATAAAATGCAACATGGTGTTTTCATTTATCTTTCACAACGTCGATGTTGACATATTAAAGTGGATGAGTACCTAGTTAATACATCGATTTATCAAACTATATTTTTATGGAGTAAGCAAATATTTAGTTTCCTTTGGTAAGGGTTACAGTAAGGCAGTACATCGTATTATACGGAGTGGATCAATGGGAAGCACAATATTTTAGTACAATTTAAAATTCTTCATAAATAAATAACATAAATACACTATACAGGGTTTCCCACGACGACCTTACACGATCTGTATATAGAAATGTATATACAGTGTGTCCACGGATGGACTTAACTATACTTGTAAAAACTTTTATTTTCAATTTTTCGAAAAAAAGTCATTCTTTGTAATTTCTTTTGCTTATTATGTAAATACGATTCACGTTGAGAAACTTCGATTTTGTTGTACAGGGGGCGCAAAAAGTACAAAAATGTATATTTGCAAAATTAAACATTTTTGAATCAAGCTTTTTGAAGTCTCAGAATGAAACAGCTTATAAGGAGAAATCGAAAAGCCAAATAAAGTTTTCCCATGGAAGTTATACTTAGTTGCTAAGATACACCGGGTGTCCGGTTAAGGTTGGCGACTGGCTATCTTAGGAACTATTCATCCTACAGATTTCGGAAAACAATCTTCTTACAAAAGTGACCATAAAAATTCATCAAAAATGTTTTTAGCTTTCAATTTTCCCCGCTAGAGGGCCCAATTTTAAAAGAATAGACAATCCACATTTTCTTCAAAAATTCAAATAGAAATGTAGGTATCCTTTATCTTTCTCAAAATGTCATTGTAATATCCAGCAAATTAGTTTAATAACTTTTTGATCTAACTTACGAAATAAGGACTGGAAGGAGGAAAGAATTCTCTTATACCAAAAGTGCCATGTCTTCGGATTGCTTGAACCAATTTTAATGAATTTGGTCTCGTTGGAAAAGGAATTTATAGCGTAATAGAAATCTGCATTTACGCTTGAATTTAACTTTATGAGGGAGCCGCCAGATGGCATTATTTAGAAAATTGCGAAAATGCCAAATTTTCTCAAAAACTTTAAATGGAATGGTATGTTTTTTATAACATGGCGTCATTACAAATAGAATTCAGAACTAAATAGCTCAAACCGGAAGTTGTTATCTTTTTTCAAACGGAAGTTATCATCAAGAATATGGTCTAATCAAATCTCAGCGCACAGGTATCAAATTTTTCAACATTTTTTGAATGGAATGGTACATTTTCATAACATGCTGTTAGTACAAATAGCATGAGGAATAGAAGGCCGCAAACTGAAAGTTCCTATCTTTTTTCAAACGAAAGTTATGATCAAAAATGCTGTTTAATCCCATTTAATTGCATGGGTAATTTTAGGAAAATAATTTTTTTTAAAGAATATTAGGGCATTCTTGTATCTCTCATCAGACAGAATTATAAGAAATATTACAAACAAAACGCACTCCATGGAAAATAAAAACAAATACCTGGTCAAAGTATTGCCACTAATTGTTAAATTTAACTTAACTAAGTATTAATTATTAGTTAATTTAAATTCGATTTCAGTGTCTTTTCGCTAGAATTTATTATAACTTTAACTAATGTCTATAGCTCTGTTGCTGAAGCGTATGACAAGCTCGTGGTGTTTTTCAAAATGAAGAAAATGCCGTTATTGCCTCCCGAGCCTTGGCAAGGCGTTTGAGAAAAATTGAATATTTACTAAATTAAATTGATATTCATTTAGGTATTTCATTTTTCTCAAATTTACCCACGCAATGAGATATGATTAAACAGTATTTTTGATCACAACTATCGTTTGAAAAAGATAGGAACTTTCGGTTTGCAGCATCTGTTCTTTATGCTATGTGTACTAACAGCATGTTTTGAAAATGTACCATTCCATTCAAAAAAATTTTAAAAATTTGTGCACTGGAATTTGATTAAACGATATTCTTGATGGTAACTTCCATTTGATAAAGATAAAAACTTCCAGTTTGCGGCATCTTGTTCTTAATTCTATGCTTAATGACAATATATTATAAAAAATGTACCATTCCATTTATAATTTTTGAGAAAATTTTGTAAGTTTCGAAATAACACCATATGGCGGCTCCCTCGTGAAATTAAATTCAAATGTAAATGCAGACTTCTATTACTCTATAGATTCCCTTTCCAACAATACCATATTCATTAAAATTGGTTCAAGCAATCCGGAGATATGTCATTTTTGGTGTAAGGGAATTTTTTCCTTCCTCCACTCCTTATTTCATAAGCTAGATCAAAAAGTTATTAAACTAATTTGCAGGGTATTACGAGATTTTGAGAAAGCTAAAGGATTCCTAAATTCCCATTTGAATTTTCGAAGAAAATGCGGATTGTCTATTTTCTTCTAAAATTGTGCCCCCTAGCGGCGAAAACTGAAAGCTAAAAATATTTTTGATGAAGTTTTCATTGCCACTTTTATAGGAAGATTTTTTTCTGAAAGCTGTAGAATGAATAGTTCCTAAGATATAGCCGGTCGCCAACCTTAACCGGACACCCGGTATTTCTTAGCAACTAAGTATAACTTCTATGAAAAAACTTTATTGGGCTTTTTGATTTCTCCTTCTAAGCTGTTTCATTTTGAGACTTCAGAAAGCTTGATTCGAAAATTTTTAATTTTGAAATTATACATTTTTGTATTTTCTGCGCACCCTGTACAACAAAATAAAAGTTTCTCAACGTGAATCGTATTTATATAACAAGCAAAAGAAATTATAAAGAATGACTTTTTCTCGAAAAACTGAAAATATAGTTAAGTCCATCCGTGGACACACTGTATAATAGAATTACACAAATTTGCACAAACAGGTAATCGAGGGTGCTCAATTCGACTAAAATATTTTTGACTTTCTGCAACTTCCGGTTATACCGCAAATAGACACCAACTTCCTTATTTTAAATGGAATGCCCACATTTTTATTACGGATTTAGATTTTTGGCCGAATTTTAAGGTCACCTTATGCAAAACATCATATCTGTAAAGTGCACCCTCTTCGAGATATTAGACGTTAAAAATCGTCATTTTTCAAATTTAATCAATTATAACTTGGAAACGGTACGAGATAAAGAAAAATGATTTACATGTCCCTATCCTAGTTTTCAATTCTCTATCTAATGAGTCTGGAAAATACTGCTTCCTGATTGGCAACTTTTTATCATTTTTTGACCGTTTGCTATAAATGATAAAATTTGAAAAAATTACGATTTTTAACGTCTAATATCTCGAAGAGGGTGCACTTTACACATACATATGATGTTTTGCATAAGATGACCTTAAAATTCGACCAAAAATCTAAATCCGTAATCAAAATCTGGGCATTCCATTCAAAATAAGGAAGTTGGTGTCTATTTCCGGTATAACCGGAAGTCGCAGAAAGTCAAAAATATTTTAGTCGAGTTGAGCACCCTCGATTACCTATTTGTGCAAATTTTTATAATTCTACTATATAAACTTTTCTATATACAGATCGTGTAAGCTCGTCGTGGGATACCCTGTACATGATCCAGCAACAGTGCGTCAGTGGAATCTTGAGCCCATATTATACATTGTAGAGAAATAAGTTATATGGAGGACCCCTTTCTTATTTGTAGCTTTCCATGCTGTTATAGTATTTATTTTATACTTCCGTCAGGATTGTAATAAATTCTAAACAAGTATTATTTGATGTTAAAGTTTAATATTAAAATACTCTAACAATACTTTAGAATTTATTATACTTTCATTTATATAGATTGTCCCATTTCTTCTGCACAGCACTCAACTTGTGTATTTTTTTTAATGGAACTCACTTATTTTGATTGATTTTTTGGATTTCTTAATTGATTTTACTGAGGTTGTATAAAATGCTATCTGCCTAAAATGCATATTTTTTGACGTTATTAACATGTCTTTGAAAGCAATGTGAGAGTTTTGAAAATTAAACTCTTCGAATTGAACATACCTAGTTGTAACAGTAATATTTTGATAAAATAAATTAATATCTAGGAGAAACTGCCAGAGGATTAAGAAATTACGTAACCAGTTATGAAAAGACTAATTTTATTTGACGAAAATAATATTTGCCAAAACGAGCGAACGAAGTGAGCGAGTTTTGCAAATTATATGAGTCAAATAAGATTAGCCTTTTCATAACGTGTTAAGTACAAAATTTTATCTAACCCTGCTTTAAAAAATAAAAAAGAATTGTGCTACTCCAAATAATGTAACATCCCTTGTAGCCGTACAAATAAATTCAACTTCATCGCTTTACCTTGGCGTTGGTATGGATACTATAAATAACTATTGTCAGTGATGAGTTTTTTTATTGCAAATTACGCCAAAAATGGATGATTCTGAGGTAGATATGCCTTCTGATATAGAAGAATCAGCGAATTTGGCAATAGATTCAATAATACCCTGTAAATCAAGAAGTAGGTATGAAGATACATAAAAGAAATTTGAAAAATGGTGCCAAGAAAAAGGAGTAAAAAATGTTTGTGAAAAGGTTCTGTTAGCGTACTTCGAAACAATGAAAAACTATGAATCATCTACAGTATGGAGTATGTATTCAATGTTAAAGGCAGAATTAAATGTCAAAAGAAGCATTAACATCCAAAAGTATACTACATTAGTAGCATTTTTGAAGCGCAGATCTGCGGGTTATCACGCCAAAAAATCTATGATTTTTACAAGAGAAAACTTTGAAACTTTCATTAGAGAGGCTGATGACAGGAAGTTTTTATTCGCAAAGGTATAATTTACTGTCATTGTATTTGAAACATTTCCGTTTCTAATTTATTGATTATTTTGGGTGGCAATGATTGTTGGAGTAGCCGGTGCTTGTAGAAAAGCGGAACTGACTGAGATGCGTATCAGAGATGTTGTAAATGAAGGAAATTTTTTTAAAATTACTATTCCAAACACAAAAACACATGTGATACGGGAGTTTGTGGTCATAAATAGCAACATTTCTGGATATAAAGACAATTTGGTTGATATTATTCGAAAATACGTCAACCTGCGACCACAAATTACAAAGCATGATCGTTTTTTTGTTAAATATAGTAATAGCAAGTGTGGAGTGCAGCCTGTAGGTATCAATACATTTGGATCCTTACCAAAATTAATTGGCCAACATCTTGGTTTACCAAATCCTGCCGGTTATACTGGACATTGTTTCCGGCGGTCATCTGCATCTTTGCTCGCAGATTCAGGAGCTGACATTTTAAAGATTAAGCAGCATGGGGGCTGGAAATCGAGTACTGTGGCAGAAAGCTACATCGAAAATTCTTTGGCCAACAAAAAAAGAACTGCAAATAACATACTAGGAGAACATTCCGAGGGAACTGCTTCAATCCAATTAAATCTATCGGGCTCAGAATACCACGAGCAGGTTGCTATTTCGAAAAAAGAAATGAATATACCGTCAGGTTCAGGACTTAGGTTTAGTAACTGTAACCGTAACAATTCGGAATTGCATGTTTAAAATTAATTTTAGTTTCTTGCTATTACACGCATTTAATTATACGTTATAAATTCTTATTTTTGTTTTTGCTTTTAAATATTCAGTTACGTAAAAGTTCATTACATAACTAGTTATGTAATGAAAGTTCATTACATAACTAGTTACGTAATGAACTGATAGTTATGAAAAATATGACGTTTCGTAATGTCAAAAATGCATTTAAAATGTGACATTTCATAGCGGGGTTAGATAAACTGAAATTACTTAACAGGGGATCAGCAATTACATGATCAAGTTAGAAAATTTCAAAACTTGATTTTTCCAAATGGAACCATATGACTTTTATGTCATTATTGTTTTCCTTGTCGAGCATCCATTCGATTACGTATAAGCTTCCGTGACCCTAAAATTCATACTTTTTGAGATATTTCGCTGCAAAATGTCTAACCGTCTAATTTGCAAATGAAGAAATTATTATATTTTCATATTTCGGCCGCACGTTTTCAAAATGGTACACCCTCAAATATCCAGCTTTCTCTGATTTAAAAGAAAATCGTTTATAGCTGACGGTGTGCCATGCCCTTTTCTGTTAAGAAATTAGAAGTGTGTTTTTGTCCTTAATTTATTATTAACCATCTATTTCGAAGCTAATTTGAGGACGTAAATCCACAATGTGCAAATTTATATTTTTACTTGCCCCAGAAACTCAAAAGAGAGCGTATATGTCAAAGACGTTCTATTTCTATAGATTCCAACATTCCAAGATACACTTTAATATCGCTGAAAACATGCGTGCGACAAGAAAATATTTTCCGTCAGTTTAAAGCAGGCAAAAATAGACTTTGTTTTTTTTTAAGACAAAAAGTCAAATCTGACATTAACTGGGTAACTTTGATTTCAAAAGTTTCCGAGTTGTCAGTGTTATACTTGGGCCGCCCAACAGACGGAGTGATCACACTGCAATCACGAGCTCTAGACGGGGCCACTATCAATTTAGGGCGACAGAACCGCAGTGATGCGCTTTCTTTAGACCCCAAAGAAGCCGCATTACTCCAATTCGGTCGTCATAAATTAATATTGGCCCCGCTAGAGCACGTTCTTGCTGGGTGATCACTCCGTCTGTTGGGCGGCCCAAGTATAGTTGCCAAATTAGATACAGCAATCGGCAGACGCGATGGCGAGCAACAGAGATGCGCCAGTTGAGTAATCCCCACTATTCATCCACTACGCTCTCGTCCGGGATTGGTTTTCGGTGGACGCACGCAACTGTCAGTGGCGCACGATTAACTTCATAATAAATTCATCTATAGTCCAGGGAACCTCGCGCCACTGCCTGAAACTAGGGCGTGGCCTTGCCTGCACGGACTTTCGCCATCACGTTTGACGATTGCTATACGAGAAAATTAAATCTTTTAGGAGAGTGAGCATCGAGTAGGCAAGTTAAAATATTCTTAGGAATATTTTAAAATATGTACGAGTAGTTTCCTTAGTCAAGTAGCTGTTAAAGTAAATTATTATTAACAGAAATTCCTGGACAAAACTTGAATAGCGACAATTGATAAGTTTACTCGGGCACGCAAAATAAAAATTCAAATGACAAGGTGATTTTTGACGTTTAAATTTCATACAATTTAATTAGCGCGTAGCCCGGTCAAAGTAGACAAAAATATAATGGTAAGTTTACAAGAATTCGCATAGAGCTAAATATTGGTACAGTTCTTAGGTACACTATTACAAATAAAATATCAAAAGTCCCCACCGATCCTACGTCTGCTATGAAATTTATTCAAGGTCAAAGGTCAAAAATATCGTTTTTTTTCATTTTTCTCGTAAACGGTAAGTGTTATCATAAAAATAGGTCAGACAAAATTTGTAGATCATCCAATTATCTAACAAAAATTGCTCTTATACTTTTTTTTACGAATCACCATTCCTGAGATATCACCATTTGAAATATCGAAAATACTAATATGCACGCCTACGCCGCCTATACAGGGTGATTCGAACGGGAGTGCCAAATTAAAATTGGCACTAGAGGAACTCCAAATAAGACGAAAAGTTTATAAATATGAACATAATTATGTTCTAAAGTGACTACTAACAGAGATACAGGGTGTAAAAGTTTTAATATTTTTTTAATATCGTAATGTAATAATTGATGTGTTTTCTCGTTCTTCTTGTTAGTTATGTTAGTGTTATTCTTAATAAACTATTTTTTTTCAATTCTCACTTTCCTTCCATATCGGTGAAGCCATTATTGCATTATGGAAAATTTCAGTGCATGTGCACGATTTTACAAAAAGCTATTTCATTCAAAAACTAAGCATTTTACGAAAAATTTTGAAGATACCAATTTCTTCCAAAATTGAACGTAGATTTCAAACACATTAATATCACCTGCATTCGCCAGTGGCGTAACATTGGATTGGGGAAATAAATAAACGGCTTACCCCGTAGCAACGCTACTGATGGGGCTAGCAGAGCAAATTCTTTTGGAAAATTAGAACTTGGCAAATGAAAACGACTCCTTAAATTTCAACTCAATAACTTTCCTTGTTACTAAGATAATAAAAAAATAATAAATAACACTTTTACACCCTGTATCTCTGTTAGTAGTCACTTTAGAACATATGTTCATATAAACTTTTAGTCTTATTTGGAGTTCCTCTACCACCCATTTTAATTTGGCACGCCCGTTCTGAATCACCCTGTATAAGCGGCGTAGGCGTGCATATTAGTATTTTCGATATTCCAAATGGTGATATCTCAGGAATGGTGATTCGTAAAAAAAAGTATAAGAGCAATTTTTGTAGATAATTGCATGATCTACAAATTTTGTCTGACCTATTTTTATGATAACACTTACCGTTTACGAGAAAAATGCAAAAAAAAATCGATACTTTTGACCTTTGACCTTGAATAATTTTTTTAGCAGATGTAGGATCGGTGGGGACTTTTGATATTTTATTTGTAATAGTGTACATAAGACCTGTACCAATATTTAGCTCTATGCGAATTATTGTAAATTAAAATGTCTATATTGACCGGACTAGCGCTACGCCAAAAAAGTCATGTTGACTTTTTGTCAAAAGAGAGATGACGTTAACACGACAAAATTACGTAGAAGAAAAGGGAGAGAAAATGTCTTTTATGTTAGAAATATACACAGTAAATTATTATAAATCACCCCAGTACAACATTTTTTCACACGACAGTTTGTAGTTGGTTTACCTACTTAAAACTAACAAATTTTCATTATGCAAGTCGTTCTAATAACACAAATGAGATCAATAAAGATATGCGATATCCCTAAGCTCCGTCTTAATAAAATCCTAATCCTGATAAAAAATGATACTTTATTCTCATCACAGCCTTAGTTTCCAACATTCTTTCAACGTAATCATTATTATAATAAACTGCCAAGAAGAGGGTGTATTAGTGGGATGAAACTTCGTATTTGAAAATATTTATAAAGATCGCCACCTACGTTATTTGAGCATTTTAAAATTTTCTTTGAAAAATATGGACGAAGGTAAGCGCTTTAACTACTTATACGAGATTAAATTTCCCGAATAGCAGTCAATTTACGTCGAAATGTCGCATTTGCCATGATTCGATATGCTTTTTGAGTGCTTAAATGCATAAATGCATAATCTTCAACTCCTGAAGATGCTGACGTTGTCAGCGAAACACGTGTCCAGTTTAATTACTGTGTCACTGTCTTTTGGCGTGTGGGGTTAACTTATTCAGAATTCATAGTGAATTTGCGTCAAAGTCTTGATCCAACTACTGTGTGTTTACGTTTGTGAAACCAATATAAATGTTGGCGAGGGGGTTGCGGGTTGTTTATGTTTTCCTCAAACATATTACAATCGACCGGACGAATATACCGTTTTGCCCGCTTTATGATATTTATAGCGTGCAGATTAGGTTCAAAATCACTTTACAGCCTGAAAATCAAATTTCACACCGAAAACTTTACAGAAATATATACAAATACAAAACAAATAAAGCAGCCAAAGGTCAAAACTAAGACACCATTATTTAAGCGGCAATATCTTGCGACAGCACTGCAATTTTAGATTTAATTTTTCAAATTTTAATAATTAATTTTGGCGTTATCGAAGTTCCTATTAAAAAATGCGGGACAAAGTTTCTTTATTTACATTTTTCTTTAATAATATACTCCACAAAATGGAAAAGGCGAACGGCCTAATACCGAATTTCAAATATATTAATTATTATACTATAATTAAAAAATCAAGAATAAAATACTTATCTAACAATTCAATTTATTTGATAGTTCTTAATAATGGTTATTTGAGCTCTAAAATTATTATATCCACAGAGGATTATCTCATGCGCTAGAAAACACTGTGTTTGATGTGTTAACTAAATTTTATTACGTTTGTAAGGATATAAAAATAAATTTATGCAAGACATTTTATTGAGAAAACATTGATTTTAGTTTTGTGGATGTGGAGATAAAAAAAATAGTTTTGTATAATTTCATGACGAGAACATAGTACGTAAAATTTTGTACAATACATACCTATATGTATATAATTAATATATCATTTTAGGCATGGCAGTGAAAACGAAAGTACCTGAAGTGGTTCAACTAAAGAGACAGGTGAGTCTCTTCTCAGCTACAAATTTCATAATAGGTACGATGATAGGCTCTGGTATATTCGTCACACCCGGGACAGCTTTGGGATACGTAGGATCTGTTGGAATGGCCTTGGTAGTTTGGGCTTTATGCGGACTCATTTGCCTCTTAGGAGCTTTGGCTTACGCAGAGCTAGGAACAGTGATCCCTCGATCTGGTTCAGAATACGCCTACTTCATGGAATCTTTCAGGCCTTTGCACAAATTCTGGGGCCCTTTAGCGGCGTTTATTTATTGTTTCACTATAGTCCTTGTAGTAAGACCTGTTGAGGTAGCAGTTATTGTTATGATATCCAGTGAATACATCACCAAGTTAATCGGTGAATTCGTATGTTTGGATGATCCTGATAAATGGAATAATGTGATGACATTAGTTTCAGTATCTGAAGTTTGTGAGTTTTTTATAAATTTTTCTGCTTCAATTTAAAAATTATTTTTTTTAGGTTTAATCACATTCATAAATGCCACCAGTGTTAAATTGTACCTTAAGGTACAAAATCTGTTTACGTTCTTAAAAGTAGTTCTTTGTCTTATAATCATAGGTTTTGGAATCTATCAGATGAGTATTGGTAAATGATCTCATCTAAATTTTATTAATACTTCCAAACAATTGTCCAAAATTTTTTAGGTAATCTCGATAACATTAAGATGGGATTTGAAGGTTCAAATTTCTCTCCGCAAAATATTGCCTTGGCGTTCTTCTCTGGCCTTTGGGCTTATGACGGTTGGTATGTTATAATTTAACTATAAATTACCTTAACCTTGGGAAAACTGTTTGGGATTTTAATTATTTGAATAAATATGCTAATAATTTCTAGTACTACTTATTAATAGGCTTAAAACGTAAAAGTAAGAGTAGGATGTCATCAGGTACGCGAATCTCCAAAATTTCCTACCCTGTGCTAATTTAATCTTCGCCTCTAGTGTATCGCCAAATGATCTTTCGTGCCTCAGAAGGAAGTACACACGTCCAACCAGTATTTGAACTGAATATCTTATAATCATGATATAAATTAATAACATCTTTATTTAAGTAATTAAAAACCAGTACAGTGTTCCATAACTACTTTAACATTTCAGATATTTTGCAGGAATTGCGTGACTAATATCACAGAAGAAGTAAAGAAACCAGAAGTGTAACAAAGGTCAGTTGTTCTCTCGAATACAACTTTAATCCAAAATTTTCCAGAAATATTCTTCGGAGTATATTATTGAGCATACCAACAATGACAGCTGTTTACGTCTTCATGAACGTATCTTACATGACTGTCTTATCCAACGTAGAAATGACAAGCAGTACCGCTGTAGCAATGGATTTTGGTGATAAACTGTTGGGCAATTTTGCAATCATTATTCCCTTGGGTGTTTCATTAAGTGCTTTCGGTTGTGCTATGGCAGTCCAATTTGGTGTCACAAGGTGCGTAACTGCATTATTAATTTAGTCTGGGATTTATTACTATATAGTTACGGTTTTAAAGATAACAGTTTGTCTGGTTCATAACAAACAATACTAAAATACTAGAATTTACCAGTACTAAATTTTCATTCGTCGTTATTTAACAATTATACTGCCAAACTTTACCAAACTAATCTATGTTCAAAACTCATGCAAGAAATTTCAGTAAATAAATTAAAACTCAATAGGACTAACCGTTTTACAGTAAAATCGATTTTTAGCTTCCTAGCCCAGCTAGATAGCTATAATTGTGATAGTCGGTTTTTGACCATGGTGTTTTTTCATCAAATGTGGACGTTTCAGGTCATTCTAAGACTTTTGGCAAGGTGGCACATTTCCGTCCGCATGTATGTGTGTGTGGGTGTGCGCGTGCGTGCGTGCGTGTGTATGTCTGTTGGCACTTTTGCGGGAAAACGGCTCCACAGATTTTGCTGAAATTTTGCATACGTATATCAGAGATGGTCCATAGGAAACTGACGGGGAGGTTTTTTTTAAAGCACTTTTGAGCCAAGATATGGAGTCATCGAACATTTTTTTCAATGAGACCGTATATATTTTTGTATTGCATCGGATAGAGGGTATTTTTCGTTACACGATGTGCGAAAATCGTAATAGGTTGTATAAGGAAAAAATTCACAGACCTCGCATCTTACGCAAGTATCATAGGCGTATTGAAAATACCGACACAACTGCTCGGTTTCTAAGATGTCCAACAAAAGTGATCTGTGCCGTTTCAAGGTGGTATATTATTGAAACAATAAAATAACTGATTTGTGACAAGCACAAGGCACATAGTCAAACTGACGCAATACGTAATAAAATATTAACGCATCAGTTTTGTGCATTTTGGACTTTGCAACGCGATATCCTTCGCACGGTACTCGCACTCGCCGTACCTTAGTTTACATCTGGCGATCTGGCTAGCGCTCTCCATCCAATTTATTAGCGGCCTCGACTGCGCGCGCCGCCAACAGAATCTGTCGCCTGTCTATACATTTTTCGTAAGATGAGTCCCATATATACGAGCCCAGAAGTATTTTCAATACTAAAATTGAGAAAAAAAATACGAAAAGAGGGCGCGCGGCAAGCGCTTGCCGCGCGCCCTCCAGTTCAGTTGTGGCTGTGGCTAGGAAGCTGTTCTGTCAATGCATTGACAACTAGTTTTACATGTCTCAATTATGACTAAATTGTAGTGGTTTCAAAAATGTTAGGATCGTAGTGGCCGTGGAAAAAAAACGAGATTCGCATTAATTTATTTGACGTTTGGTGACAGATACGTTATGCAGTAAATAATCGTTGTTTAAATAGTGTTTTTGCTACTTATTAAAATGCCACAATACACAAAACGAGAATTTGCAGACATGCATTTTGTAATGATAGCGCACGTGGGGCTGAATGAATAACATAACATGATGAAATTTCTGTGGATATCCACAAATACTTGGTTGCCAAGTGTTCTTCTGTTAGGAGTAGGTAGGTAGGCTATATAGGGAACCCCCCTCTCCTTCTTTTCCATAAGAGCCCATGTTAAAGAGCACCACCGTGGTGCATTGCACCACACCGGAAAATGTGACATGCATTGGAAGAGTCATACAGCTGTACGAGCACATTTCAGGGTCATTGAAATTCGGGGGTCGATGAGCCGCGGTCAGAGGTCATTCCTAATAGGCGTATAGCTTTATGCAGGGATTTTGTGGAAAAAAATGTGGGCGCACAGGAGGGTCATACAGCTGTATGAGATCATTTTAGGATTATTTAAAAATTCGGGGGTCAGAGGTAAAAAACCCCTGTATAAAGCTATACGCCTATTAGGAATGACCTCTGAACCCCCAATTTAAATAATTTTTCCAAAAATCTGCGCATAAAGCCATATGCCTGGCTGGTATGACCCTAAATCCTGAAATGATCTCATACAGCTGTATGACCCTCCTACTATACGCGCCACATTTTTTTTCCAAAACTCGACAAAACGTTTTTAATTATTAATCTAAACGAAATACATAGTAGACACTCGGAAATTTAGAATTAAGCAGAAAAATTAAAATTTTGTCATCGACCCTCGAATTTCAATGACCCTGAAATATGCTCATACAGCTGTATGACCCTTCCTATGCATACCACATTTTCCGGTGTGGTGCAATGACCCACGGTGGTGCTATTTAACATGGGCTCTTATGGAAAAGAAGGAGAGGCGGGGTTCCCTATATAGTCTACCTACCTACTGTTAGGAAATCGTCTTCATATGTCATATGCCAAATAAATTAATGCGAAACTTGCTTTTTTCACGGTCACTGAAAATTTTTACATTACTACCATAAATAAAATTTAGAGATTATTATGAGACAGTTTTGTTGAGCATAATAAGATTAGTATATTCCCATTATAGCTACATTAGTTTCGAAGATATTGAATAAAAACCATATTTAGCTGCGCGCATTTATTAGGGGCTGCAGCTCCCTTCAGAAGCATTTTTGGACCTATATTTATTTAAGCCCTTTTATATTATCCGCTGGTAAAGTTTGGCATACTGATTTTGGGACATCCTGTATAACTGTATAAACAATTTCAGAATGTGTTATGTATCGGGACAAGAAGGCCATTTACCCCTTGTTTTGTCGTTCATCC
Organism: Xestobium rufovillosum; assembly: GCA_963966045.1. Classification (NCBI taxonomy): domain Eukaryota; kingdom Metazoa; phylum Arthropoda; class Insecta; order Coleoptera; family Ptinidae; genus Xestobium; species Xestobium rufovillosum. The sequence goes on from OZ014498.1 coordinate 15,904,002, forward strand.
ACATTAGAAGACTTACACCAGCCATAGCAGTTATGTTACAAGTAAAGATTTTAAATATTGATTTATTATATTTTAATACCAAAATTTGATTTTCTGATCGCAGGGTGCTGTATCAATCATATTTATAGCTCTGGGAGATGTAGCAGATCTTATAGAATTTGCAAGTTTTCTTTTATGGATAGGTTATGGAGGAGCCATGGTTTCTGTTTTAGTTTTAAGAAGAACCAAAAAGGATGCTCCTAGACCATTCAGGGTAAAAAGAACTTCGCGAATGGACATCGGACAACTTTTTTAAATTTCATAATTAGATTCAAGAATCAATTAGAAAGCAATTAGAAAGAACTCATCAAAATATTTGACCCGTGTTTCTTCTTTTTTTCATCTAGGGCACACATTAACCGAGAAAAAAATTAATAAAAATTGTCCGTTGTATGTGGCTGACAGGATATATCTCTGTTTAACCCACGTGCAGCATGCAGCTGCGATGGGCGTGACGTCACTTTGGTTAGTTGCCGCCGAATAAATTCTGCTGCGAAATGGCAATGTTTAAGTGCTTCCTAAAATTAAACGTTAAAATTGTAACCATTTTTACGTTTATGTGGGGGATGTTAAACGGGTATAATCTTTGGTTTAAGAGTAAAATTTTCTAAAAATTTAGTTAGTGTACGATTGCCCATTCTAAGAACTGAAATTATAATGTTATTTGTTTTCTAGGTACCTCTTCCAATTCCTATTTTAATCATACTGGTTTCATTGTTTTTGTTTATTGTTCCACTTGTATTAGATCCTAGTTACAAATACTTCATAGCACTCGGTTTAATTGTTCTGGGCTTTTTCGTTTATACTATTTGTATATACAAAAGTTTGCAACCCTCAAAATGTATGGGTAAGTTTAAATCATTATGAAGAGTCATGCGTTTTAGGTTTCCTTCTGTTTTCTAGCATGGTGTACAGATTTTCTGCAAAAACTTTTTGAAGTGGCCCCGTCAGAATCTGAAATAGTTACTGTAAAAACTAGTGATATGAATGGTGACAAAGGTGTTATTGAAAAGTATTAAAGTATTGAAATGATTAATAGTTTTTGTTGAAACATTTACCGGCGCATCCACCAAAGTTGAATTTCGTATTTAATCTCTTGATGAAATAGAAGTTTACAAAATATGTGACCATTTCCGTGCGGTGATTCTAACCACTAAATTATCGCAAGTCGCATATCATTGCATATCATTCTTAAGGCATCTGATACAGGCTGCCACTTAGACCAGTTTTCCGTATAGAAAATTGATGAGGATAACGGAACCAGACAGACTGCCAATGAGTTGAAACGAAATATTAGAATTTTCTGCTCATACAAGCCATGAGTTAATTTGCTTAGAGAACCCGGGTTTTCCATTTTCCAGGCGGCACATCACCACTTAACACCAGAACAAGACTCGCCCATATTCAAATGTCCTGCGAAGCTGCGGTACCAGCACTTTCTACTAAATAAGCTGCATTTTACACTAATTTTATACAAAAATCTGGACGGTTTTTGCCAAGCGGAGTGTTATCGATGCCAGTCATTGGCATTTATAATAACGTTATTCTCTTGAAAAAGACCTATTTAAATTTAGTTTATTTAAAAACTATCAAACAAAGCAAACGTATATGTGTATAGTACCAATATGCAGCATATTTAGTAAGATGCACTGATGTCGAGTACACTTGAGCTATCTACATTAGTGGGTACGTAGTACGTATTAAATGAGCGTTTTTAATCAAGTTGCAGTAGTTTAAAAACATCGAAATTAAAACTTTATTTCTTGATGGATTCGCGATTTTCTTTTACGGATATACAGGGTGATTTAGAACGGGTGCGCCAAACTTCAGGAGACTGTAGAAAAGCTTAAGAATAAGTTCTTTTTTTACGTATTTGGATTTAAATACAACTTCATTTACAGTGACTTTATTTACAAGAACGAACTATTTACAAATATTTACAATGAATATTAGTGATTAGGAATATTAATTAACAACGATTTAACAATAACGAACAAAGACAATTTAACAGTCCAACTATCAAAAATTAACCATAGGTACTCGGCTTTACACTTTCGAATACAAGATTTTTTGAACTCTCCTCGTAAGTAATTAATTCTTCCTACCATTTCATTCATCGCATAAAATCTTTCAGACTAAGTCGTATGTCGCTTATAATGGGGTCGTTACACAATTTTAAAAATCATTTTCCCGAAGATTCTTGTAAAATATTTGACCCGTATTTTTGTCTCACAGCGAACGTTTTAGGCATCTAAACGAACATCAACGTTAAGACGCTGGCCCTTTAAGCCTTTTAAATGATGACGTATCTGGGACAATGCCGAGAAAGTGCAACGTTTGTTTATGTTTCCTAGCGCAAACGTCATCTTGTGGCAAACGTACACTGAATTAATAACCAATCATGGCAGTCTAAAACAGAAATATTATTATATGTTCCGGGCTGGCTGCCACGTCGTCTAATAGATACACTAAAAGGCATACTTGACGTTTCGACACTCATCTCGGTGCCTTCTTCAGAAGATGCTCTAAAACTGGCGTCTAGTCGTTTGACAGATAATTAATAATCGTCAATTATTTCACTACTAACTGCCGGTAAATTGTCTGAATCTGCTTTAACGAAACCTTGCTCTATTTTCCGTAAACAAAAATATACTAATTGACACAATAAATAGAAATAAAAACACATAGATAAACGGCAGAGAACTATTTATACACCCAATACATACCAATAAAAATTATAAACTTCCAAATACCAAATGTCAAATTCTGATTATTCCTAACATTATTGCTCCCTACTTTACCGGCTCAAACTCCACGTAACTTTAGCTTTCTGGACATCAAAACATCAATACCAATCACAAGCGCTTCTAAGCTAATGACGTAATCGGGGCTGCACGTGTTTCTGTTTAATTCTCCGAATGCGCGCTTCGTGCTAAGATCGCCATTGTTTAAATTTTGGGCTATTGGTGAGTAAATAAATGTAACCCAGAGGGCAACTAAACATCTAGTTACTTATTTCTATCAAAATTATATCGATTTTCTATTTAGTGCAACGACCCCATTATCACATATCAATCTTTGCGGAAGAGTTTCTGTATAAACACTACGAAAGATTATTCCGTTTTAATCCCGAAACATCGATGATTCACTTGTTGACAATATATCATATTATGGAAAAACTTAGTACAGTTCTCAAATCAATAAACGTCGTCGTAAATCACTCGCGCTCGCCGGATTTTTTAAAAGTAAAAAGGTGGCACATTATAACAGTCGTCATTCATAACACTGCCCCCTCCTTAAAAGACTGATCGCCCTCGATCAGACATCATCTCCTTCGGTCCCATGGTAAGGAGCAAGACAGTCTAGATGAACCACCTTCATCTTCGGACGTGGGGATCATTGAATTCGATTGATCCTAGTCACCACTTGATATGCCCACTCCCAATTCTTCTACAGTTTCGGCGATATTCCTTTCTTCGGTGATGGATTATACAGCCACGCTAAATCGCCTTCTTGTAAACCTGCCAAGTTAGCTCGGGCGTCATATCGCGTCTTCATGTGGACACTTCCCAGGAAGATGTGTTCATCTTCAACCGGTAGTTGGGTTCGATGGCACCTTATTGGCGCCACATGCTCTTCCTCTTGCCTCTTCTTTCTTGGCAAGGTTTTCTAAGAAATGCATCAGCATTACCAATTTTTCGTCCTGTCCATTCGCCTTCTCGTACGTCGGCTCGACCAATTCTACCAGACAACTGGAACACCTTCCCCACAGGCCTGTACGGCGTTCTCAAATCTAGCAAGCACTACGACATCACTGACGTTCACTCAACAAACATCGTCTTTCTGCCCAGGAGAACTCACCAATTCTAAGCACACCGGCTCCTACATCAAGCACAATCCAATGTTTTTTCTTACAGTCTAGGTCCTGTAGCACTCCATCCGTAACATCGGGCACGAGAACTCTTTGTGGAATAACAACGTCTCCTAACACCATGTCACGTTCCTCATTTCCATAAACAGGTGCTCCCTCCCCAGTGGCACTAACCAGCTGGAGCCTCGTACTGGTCGACCTAATCCTCCAATCTAGCACGAAATCTTTCTTACTATTGGATTACTGGCTCTTGTGTCGATCGCAGTTCCAGTCTTCTTGTCATCAATAACTCCCTCAACCATCAGACCGTCTCTAAATCGAGCCAGTCTCGACACCTTTACTACTTCTACTGGGACTTGGTAGGATTGGGCCAGTTTTCGCCCCTCAAAACTGGTCGACTTTAGTTTCCCTTATACCCCGAGGCACCAGCCACATTCTCGTTTCGTTTGGGAGGGTTCCTGCATCTGTTACGGAGATGGCTTGTCTCTCAACAATTTCAGCACCTTAGGCATTTGTGACGTAACCTAAAAGACTAACGCCACAATGGAGGATCCTGCCGCAGCTATGCTCGAAGCCGAAGATGGGGTGGGCTAAAAACAGGAAAAGGGCGCCAAGGAGTTGTTGGCTGATCCTCTGTAGCCAACACACAACGACTACAACTCCTAAAAGCCGCTGGTACACAATAGGGCAAACAGTAACAAAAAAAAAAAATGTAGTCAAATAGTATATCATATAATAAAAAAACAAAATAGGTAGGAAACCCAGACATGGCAACATCTGACAATACACATATATATATAATAATACAAAAAAACAATTGATATCAACAAAAATAATTATCAATGAATAAATGCATATATAAATATAAAAAACAATGAACATAAACCTGGGTGAAATTTAGACACCCGGTACTAACGTTGCGCTAAAAAAGAGAAAATTTAAAATAGGCGCGGATAACGCGATAAATACACTACACGAATGGAGCTCCGCACGCGCAGCGCACCGACGGGTCAATCGCACGCACGCTAACTACAACAATGTAATTAGTCGCAAACGGGAGTATCGACTGTCGCTAAATCTCGACACAAAAAATAGATATTACTATAAAGTCAAAATGGAATTTACAAACAGCAAAATTATTGAAGTGACTATAAATAAAATGAACCAAAATCGCAATAGTGACTAAATTGACTAAATTGAATTTTAAACAAGATAAACTACTTAACTACGGAAATTATACTATGGCAAACAAATTAAATTTAAAAAAAAAGTACTTAACAGATTTTGTTCAAAAATAAACAACAGATGACCACAACACGCCGTGGCCAGGCAACTACATTAACAATAGCTGAACGAGGCGAAAGTTCGAACGGACGGGCGACGCGAAGTCACAAAAAAACGAACACAAAATTGACACAAAAAGCTGTGACGGGCGCTACATAAAAACCAGCCGTTGGACGCGATGTTCCAGACGGACAGGCGACGTAAAAATCAAACTTTATATCTGACCTTCCAGATGATAAGCAGGTCAGCTGCTACAACAAATCAGACTTGCAGCTCAGTACCAGGTGATCGGCACTTGAAACATGGGGAGAGTCGGAGAGTACATCAGGACCAAAATCTGCACGAAAAAAAATCGCTCCCTCGAAAAAAAAAATCGTTCCCCTGGAAAAACCCTAAAATGCCGAAAAGACAAATTAGAAGAGAAAATAAGAAAAAGGAAAGGAAACAACACTGATGACTGAAGATTTAAATAAAAGATGAAAAATAAGACACTCACCACGTGGGGTTTCTCCTTGACAAATCCTGCTGAACCTCAAACGTGAATCTAAATCCCAGATGACGATAGCACTCAATAAACTACAATAAACCGACATCTTCAAGAGGTGTACCAAGAAAATCCCATAACTGGCTAGAAAACTTAATTCCACAAAACTTGGAAACACCGCTCACTCACGAGAAGATCAACAGGAAGAGTGAAAAATGCCGAAGCAAATCGGAAAACGGAAATTCCAAAAAAACCGCCGACTAATAAAATACAAGGTAGCCACATTTAAAACTACACAAGTAACCAGAAATACCCTAGATCACCAAATCTTCCAGAGGCGTCACCGGTAATGGAATAGGTAACTAAAGAAAAGAAAGCTTAAAATGACTTGCAAACCCAAAGGAAAAGAAGATAGCAATAAGAAAAGTCATAAAGAGGTCTCAAGAGACAGAAGAATAGATAAGACAATGCATAAAGAACCGAAAGATGAGACATGGAAAATGAAAATGAGAGGGCGCGCCAATGAGCATCTAAATGGGCAAATGTCCTGCACAAGTTGGCAGAACCGAAAGTAACTATCACGACGAAATTTAACCTCAAAAATTTGACAACAGAAGAACAACAAATTGGAGGCTATTAAATGAATAATTATACGATCAAATCGTGATAAGGGAACGACATTCCTCCTAAGGTAGGCTCAGCAAATGATAAATATGAAAGATGAACAATTTCAAGACTCAACGTATGCAGCGACATCCAGCAAACTAAACTACCAAATACAGAGAAAATAAGAGGACAACGATAGCAGGAAAGTGAGACAAACCCTATTAGAATAGAAAAGCTAACTAGAATTAATAATTTTAAGACAGTTCTACCCTCAACCAAATCGATAGAAACTCAAACAGACTATAGACGGAGGCATAATCGGAGAGCCAGGCAAGAAATAGGAACAGTGACAATTAAAGCAAATAAGAAACTAAATATAAGTGAAAGACCTAAAATAGGAATACAAGTATGTTAATATGAGCATGATGTAAGTACTAGTCTATAATAAAACGTTAAAAATAGAGAGAATGTTCTAATAGCGAAAATTAACGTTACACATTTCCTCCTGTCAACCCCCTCCCTGCGAGTCCCGTTATTGTCGACGTCTTCCGTTTGTTTATCAAATTCTAGTGCCAGATTTTGCACAAGTTTCTCCAGCAGATCTTCGTTCGAGCAGTCTTTCATCTGAAGCTGACGCACGTCGATTTATCCCTCGGCCTCATACTCCAAGGCGTGAGCCAAAGCATATGACAATGTCTTACTAGCTTTAGTGCAAGCTTAGTCTCACTATCTCGCAGACATTCGATGAAGTTTTCAACTGCCAGGCTCTCCAAGAATTCCTCCAGGGCTGTTGGATTGCCAGTCGAACCAAACAGTCAATGTTGGCCTCTAATTTTTTCAAGGTTTTGTTGAACGTTGAGACCTTCCTTTAAGCTGAGCCTGGTGCACTTGCTGGAGATGTTGGTGACCATACCTCATCTCTACACACTTTACTAGTTCTTTGTAGTCATTCTGTTGCTCACCGATCACGGCATCCATTACATTCAAAGCGTCTCCTCGCCGTGCAACCACCAAATTAATCGTCTTCTCCGTATGAACTCGCTGATTCGCCGCTACAGCTGCTTCGAACTGTTTGACATAAGTATGCCACGTAGGCGGCTTCACTTTAATAGGGGTTATTCTTTCTTCATCAATTTCGGAACCTACCATTTTCATGACCTTCTTCTTTTCCAGTTTTGACATTCTGACATCCTCTCATTTATCTTGGTTATCTCATTCTACGCTTCATCCGCCACTTTTCCTATTTCTTGCGTCTCTTCGGATATTCGAGTCTCTAGTTTGGTCCTCACTTGTGGCAGCCACCTTGACGTCGTATTGTCATATCCTAACTACTAAAGTGAAAAGTGACATCAACTTCGCGATGTAAGGAAAAGGGAGGCGATATCGTAGTGGCGTAGAGAAAATAAAAATTCAGCAAGAAAAATTAAAAATTGTTAGCAAGTTACGCAAAATAATTCCGATAAAAAAACGTGCGAGTCGTCGATAGCTACAGAGGAACAGGGTAGTAAAGGCACAGATCATGTGGGAGACAGCAGTGTTTCTCTTGTCGACATTGAGGGTGTAATGTCAACCGGCACTGAAAATGTGGAACAGAGTAGTGTGAAAAGTGTCAGTAGCGAAACCGATTCGGGGGAATCGGAAAATGAAGAAAAATGAAGCACATCAGAAATTGCCGGCGCGGCGGTTCATTTAATACGGACAGGGCTTTATTTTCTGAGCAGCTCTCTGACGAAGAAAAAGAGAAAATTCTTGTTTCCAGTCCAAATAGGCCACCAGGCGCATTTCCAAAAGATAATCTTACAAAAGGATCATTTACACAAGCACTAAGACTGGACAAAAAATTGAGAGGCTTTGGTTGCCTTACCCCAAAATTTTAAACGCAGCTTACTGCCAAGCGTGCTGGATTTTTTCCAATTGTGGACATTCACATGCTTGGTGTAATGGAAGCATCGGTGATTGGAGGGGACTCAGTAAAAAAATTAAAACTCATGAAAGCAGCGCGATGCACCTTCGAGCGTTTACGAAGTACGCAGTTTTGGAGAAAAGTAATACAATATTGATCGTTTGTTTACTGGGTCCCAGGAAAGATTAAGCGACTATTAATTTTTTGATGTAACGAGAACCTTAGCAGTTTGTAACTTACCATTTCGGGGGCATCGTGAGAATACTTATTTCAGATATAAGACTAGAAAGTGGTAATTATTTAAATGTTGTTGATTTATTTGTCAAGATATAACCCATTACTTAAATATCACATTACAAATACAAAAAATCATAATAGATTATTTGCACCACAATCAAGAAAATGCGATGATCACATTCATGACAAATTCTGTAAAAAAAGTACCTAGTCGCTGATGAAATTTCCAGAGCCCATGTCTTTCCGAAAGCTACACAATAGGGAGGTTCGGAGAAAAATAAGATATATATATATTAAAATGATAAAAAATTGTTATTGTAATTGATTTACGGCGAAATTTTCTATGAAAAAAATTTTTTGCAGCGTAATAAGCGAAAGAAATTAACTTATCACGTCCACATGCTAGTTCGCTTATTTGTGATTGGTTTGACGTCAGAGCTTCGCATGGCGCTCCTCCCATTTTTTTAATGCCCGCGAAGCGGTAGGTACCTATCTCAGGACATACTTATTGGGACTATTTCCAGCGTGAATTTTTCAAGCGAGGTGTCAAGAAAACCTAAATTAAAGACAATATAAATGATTAATGATGCAACAAGGGTATCCGATTCACATAATTTTGTCATATGTAGGTAAATGTGGAAATGTGTGATTTTTTCATTTTTTGCATCTTACACCAATTTCATTCAATCTCAAAAGCTCAAAACAGTTGTGGAAAGGCAGACCGGCATAAGTAAAACAAAAGGAACAATTTATTAACTGTACATGCCTTTTATAATTCAGTATAAGCATAAGCAGGTACATGTAGATATCTACTTACTTCTGTTTGTAAAATACGTATACCTATATTCTCTATAATACGAGTATGTACAATACAATACATACGACATATGACATACCTAATACCTATACCTACTCATTTATGTAGGTATATCTAAGTAAATGACAAGTTATCAAATTAATAGTTTTATAATGGATTGCAAATTTTCAAACGGAAGCAAATACAACTCACCCGAATCAAAAAACTACGTACTATTTGTTTAACAAAAAGAAACAATTGCTATACTCGGGAACGGTTAATGTAGAAACTGGGAAGAGCCTCTTAAAGACGCATGTATGGAGGACGGCATTATACGGGAGCGAAACGTGGACAATAGGATTGAAAAAGAGTAGAAGCGTTTGAAATGTGGCGCTACAGACGCATGATGAAGATACCGTGGATAGACAAGGTCAGCAATAGGGAGGTATTAGAAAGAGTTGAGGAAAAGCGAAAGATATGGAAGATAATAAAGAATAGGAAAGATAGGATGGTAGGACACCTTCTAAGGCACGAGGGCTTAGTTAGAGACATACTGGAGTCAGAGATAGGAATAAAGAGGTAGGGAGTAGGAGCAAGTTAGACTACTGCTCTCAAATAGTTGAGGATGTAGGATGTTCTACTTTTATTGAAATGCGTACGCTAGCTCAGGATAGGAAAGGATGGAGGTACGCGTCCAATCAGTCTTCGGACTTATGATGATGGAAGACGTACTATTTAATTATTGTAAAATTCAATAGTTAATAACATTTCCTTTATTAGTTCAGGGAGGGAACGCTACGGCGATTCAGTATTTGGCCCCATCATGCTCCTATTATCCTGTGTTTCAAATTATGCTAACCGTAACACGTTACCAAATGGTCTCAGAAAACTACAGATACCTTACATTATGGTCGATTTTATTCAGAGTGGCTGCAATGACAGCCGATGATAATTTTATAAATTTTTGCAATGATAAACTAACTCCAGGGCTCGTAGTGAATTTATCAACAAAAAAGATGTAATTATGTATAGATTCTTAAAAAAATATGAACTATTTATGTACCTTGAAGTTGAAAGTGAAATAGCTGCTCTTATGGGCGACATAAGTGGCGCGTCACAAACGTCAGATTTTCATTCCAAACAAAACAAATCCACGTGCTTTCTGACGTTTCAACCTAACCTCTGAAATATAATTATAGTTGTTTTCAAGTTTTTATACGTAAGCCCAACACACAAATTGAAAATAAACTGTTTTCACTGCAAAACGTCTATAATTATATTGCAAAGACTAGTTTAAGACGTTGTAAATAATATCGATAAACGTCAAATGGCACGTGCTTTTGTTTTGTTTGGAATGAAAATCTGACATATGACGGAGGCACTTATGTCTCCCATTGCATTGTCCCGATTTGAAAATAGTTTTATTGTATTGTCTCCAGCTTGACCAACAGCGTTTAATAATTGCAGTTGATTCTGTAGTTTTATTTTACACAATTTCTTGTGCTGCTCCCCCTTTGAGTGCTGCAGAATTGATTGAAAACCTCTTTGCAAACAAACTACTTTATCACACACATTACAATATAGGTTATTGTCGTCGTATGCACGGCCCCATTTAGATATTAAGCAGTTGTTACCAAAGACGTCTAGAATGGACCTAGCGTCCTTATGGAACAGCTGATCTTGTTTTGAAGCCTACACGTTCGATGGCCAGCGGGTCGCGGGGATCGTTGTTTGTTATTATATTCAAGCAACGGACCAAGCGAATGTTCCGCGATATGTTGTTTCCGCGGCGGCACCTGTTCACTACACAACTGGTCGGCTGTTTTGTTTTGCCTTTTCCACACACAAACGCTTAGACTGTGAGTATTCACCCTGCTTCAATCGAAAATATAAATAGCTAAGTCCCCTCTATAAGTCTTTGGTTGTTACCATCATTCTCCTCTAACCATTTACTGTTAAAATGGCACCTGCCCATTATAAATGCAAGTTATGCAGTATGAATTTATTATAAAAACCACTGAACACGCCTAGAACCCAAAAGTAAAAATTCAAATTACATTTTTGTCGTTCGCTCCCTTGTCTTTTACTACACTATCAAGTATCAACGTATCAACCAAAGACGTCTAGAATGGACCTAGCGTCCTTATGGAACAGCTGATTTTGTTTTGAAGCCTACACGTTCGTAGGCCAGCGGGATTGTTGTTTGTTATTATATTCAAGCAACGGACCAAGCGAATGTTCCGCGATATTCTGTTTCTGCAGCGGCACCTTTTCACTACACAACTGGTCGGCTGTTTTGTTTTGCCTTTTCCACACACAAACGCTTAGACTGTGAATATTCACCCTGCTTCAATCGAAAATGTAAATAGCTAAGTCCCCTCTATAAGTCTTTGGTATCAACTATCATTCGCGTGCGCAAACGCACACTTGCTGTGTGCGTGTGCGGCGCGCGGCGCGCGGCGGAGTTAAGCTTCGATACCCGTAAATAAATTTATCTCCTTCTAATGTGTGAATCCAACATTATCAAAGAACAGACTAACTACATTATTTTATGCACTTCATAAGGGGAAAAATGGAATGATGCGAGAATTATAGCAGGTGGCTTGTAGGCTTGTTTATTTTTATTTTCACCAAATGTTTTCGCTTTTCACGCGGCGAACACTACGAATAAAACCTGTGGTAGTAAAAAATAACCTATCATGGATTTATTTGCCAGAAATCTTCAGAAATTATGAACTTTATGTACCACTCGTTAATAATATGAACTTTTATGAACAGTTACAATAATTATGAACCTTTACATAAAATATGTACTCGCTACAAGCCCTGTAACTCGCGAAAATATCGATAATGCAGGCCGATTTTTCTTCTGACTGCAACGAACCACTTTTTCCGTTTTATTGGCGTGCTGTACTAGTACCAGACAACACCAGTTAAAACCCGACATTTTTCTTATATGCAGTTAAAAATATTTAACACCACATGCATAATATGGGACTCTGCGCGCTGAAGCTGGGACTCGTACTAACCACCGACGTCACGCGGCCCAATCTCGCTGCAAGGTACGATTTCTAGCCCCGCACAGACGGAAAAATTTGCAACGGCCTTACACGCGAAGGATTTTTTTTAAACAAAAATTAACAACATAACTGCCTTCAGTATAACAAACTCTATCAATTTTAATCACCGAACCTGCCTATTGGTTGAGAATTATGGTATAAAAACTATGAACCTTCCTTCTTCAAAAGCCGGGGCTCCTTTTTGATTGGGATTTGGGCATATAGGGTTGTAGTCTTTTCTTCAGTTTCAATCAAGGATTCTGTGACACCCGTATAGTATGTATATCATATACAGAAATAAAACACACGAACTATGTTACACTTTTTCAACACTAGGTATCTTACATGGTCTCGTCCCACCGTCGATAAAGATTACAATATGCAATTAAAATTAATATAAGAACGCTTTTATCTTATATTAACGACACAATTGAGTGCTATAATATAATTTTAATCTAAACTGATTGTTAAATCATAGTACATACCAGACAGAAATCTGACAGTTTTTGAATCACAGTCACGGTAAGATTACGTAATTTTTCTGCCTGACCAATGTTTTCACGCGTTCCAAGTACCTACCTACTGGTGCATTATTCAGTTTAGAAGCAATATAACAATCGATTATCGTTCAAAACAGTTGTTGTGAAATGACTGAAAGTAAGTACCTACCACATTTCAAAATAAAAATAACTTCTGATACAATTTACACCTAGATATGGAAAATAAAAATAAGAATCTTGAAGTAGTGGAACTGAAAAGAGAACTAGGCTTGATTGCTTCCACAAATTTCATATTAGGCACAATGGTAGGAACGGGAATTTTCGTAACACCAGGGATAGTTTTTGGCTATGTTGAATCCGTTGGAATGACACTAGTTGTTTGGCTCGCTTGTGGTATCATATCGCTTCTGGGTTCGTTAGCCATTGTTTGTGAAAAATTCTAAACCACATTTTCGAAAAATTTTAGGAGCCCTCGCTTATGCTGAGCTGGGAACAGTGGTTCCACGTTGTGGATCAGAATACGCCTACTTCATGGAAGCTTACGGTCCTTTGCATAAATTCTGGGGACCTTTAGTCGCTTTTCTGTATAGCTTCTCCATAGTATCCATAATGAGACCAGTTGAAACTGCCATCGTCATATTGGTATCGGGGCAGTACATAACTAAATTGATAAATGCCTTCATTTGCTTGAAAGATGAAGAATATTTCAATACAGTAGCAAGATTGATAACGCTAGTAGAAATTTGTTAGTCCTATCACACGCTAAGGTGTACCAACATTTTTAGCGTGCGTATGGCCGTGAAAATATATAGCAACAAATTTTTGTAGGTCTTATTACTTTCATCAATGCAACAAGCGTTAGACTATATTTAAAGGTGCAGGGTGTTTTTACAGTAATGAAAATGCTGCTGTGTCTTACTATAATTGGTTGTGGCATATATGAGTGGAGCACAGGTTTTTTTGTTAAATAAGAAAAGTAAAGAACAAATGAAATTTCAATTTTCAGGAAATATTAATAATATCAAAAATGGTTTTGAAAATTCGAATTTTTCTCCTAAAAATATTGCATTGGCTTTCTATTCTGGACTTTGGTCATATGGAGGATGGTAAGATATATTCTCGTCATATCATGAGTTAAACAATCATTTCTAGGAGTTATGTAACTAATATAACTGAAGAAATAAGGAAACCAGAAGTGTAAGTCATTTTTAAATCAACTGCGCTCATTTGGAACGTCTATAGTGATAATTGATCAATTTTTGGCATTATTTTTCTAGAATATACCCCAGAATATATTTTGCAGAATTACTATTAGCTACTTAACGCAGAATAATATTTACCTCTATCCAAAAGTGCTTCGTTAAGACGCTACCTAACGTTAAAGGTCTTTAAATAACAAAAGATGCGTTTACTATACGCAAAACAAAACATAGGTCTCTTATTTTACACACATCTTGGAAATGACTGCGCCAATTTTTAAGAATCGAACTGGAAACTTTAGCGCTTTATTTAAAATAGTGTAACGTATTTCGTATTTACACAATTTATTTACAGTGACTTATGTACAAATAATTAAAAGTGATTTGAGAACATGAAATTTTAGAATTAACAATAAGCAGCGAAATATACAAGCAACAAGCAATAACAATTAAATAACTACCAGCAAATAATTAAACAATTAATTACCTAACCTAAACACTCCACAGTACACAAATCAACATTTCGAACTTCTCTAAAACACTCTTACAAACAACGGTTAACCCACCTTCTAAAACGCTCCGGTACACTTAAAACGCGACAACAAAATTCGTACGTTCCGACAACAAACACTAAACGAAACGCATGTATTGTACCACTTAAGACGTATAGGTACTCGCCCGGATCGATCGTTTGCGGAACCTATAAATTATCGCGTTCTTCTCATCTCAAAACAAAAACTTCAAAACTGTCATCCCGGCCTCTTACGTCCCAACAAATACTGGAATATTGTTCCAGAGTCGACCTTTCTGGACTCGTAAACAAACAACAAGGTCAACGCCAAAAAAAAACAGCTGCGGCTTGCTGACAACCAGCGTGACTCATAACCAGGAGCGTCGCTTGCGGGGCAAAAATTCGTATTAATACAATCTACGCAAAAGTGTTATTTCGAGACGCTGGTAATTTTATTGTGAATATGGTTAACTCGTGTAGCATACTATCAACCAATTCAGTTTGCGTTAAATTTTATTATTGGTGCCCAGACAAAACGGCAACTAGGTAAATCCGTATAGTATTTTCAAAGAACAACGCCAAATAATTAAGCAATTTAAATTAGTGATTATGATCATTATTTAAGATGATTTGGAAGAAATCTGAAGAAAAAAGTTGAAATTTATAATCTGAATAAAAATGAAAGTTTAGAATTTCCCTTTTAGAGCGTTTAGACACTTGTGTCAGACACAGGTGGCGGACACTAGTGTTCGGTTTTAGTATTTGGATATTATACAGGGTGTTTCCAAATAAGTGCGGAAAATGATGATTCCATGTCGAAAAATAAGCTGGTCTTTCATTTAAAGATTATTCCTATATCCCTCACCGAGAAGATACGTGAACGTTTCCTGCTAATAAAAAGACTATCTAAATATTTCTTTAATCCTCCAATAGCGTTATAGGGGTTTGAAACCACCAACCCTTATTCAATCTATTATTTGTTTTTTTTATGGGGCAGGGATGTGATAATCTAGAACCATGCATTAGAAACCCTGATTCCTTCAGAAACTTTTTTATGTTTTTCTTAAAACCAGGGTTTCAACGATTTAAATCATTTGATTTAAATCACTATTTAAATCGCGATTTTAATCACCTGATTTTTTTTATTTTAATCACTGATTTAAATCAAAATTGCAAAATTTGTGAAAACGTTTATTTTATACTTTTATAGCAAAAAATAAAAAAATTAAAATTAAAAAGCAACACATTTTACTTAAAAAAACATTTCTTTTTAAATGAATAACAATCTTAAAACGTTAAAACATTTAAAAAAATACACAGCATGATATAAACGTAATGCCAATAGATTAACAAACTAAAAAATCACAATTTTACAACTACTCATTGAAATTCTTATACAAGAATACTAATTTCGCTGCCTTATCCGTCCCCAGCCTATTTCTTAATTTACTAGGTGGCGCTGGAACCAATATTTCTCTTTATTTATAATGAATATCTCATATTTGATTTAAATCAAAAAGAACCTGATTTAAATCAAATAAATCGATTTTTTTGATTTTTTTATTTTAATCGTGATTTTTTTAAACCCTGCTTAAAACTAATAGTTTTCAAGTAAAAAATAACATTACGTCGCCAGTGAACAAGACCGCTGAAAATTGCGGACCTTCTGCAATCATTTAAAGAATACATTTTACAAAATGAAAAATCAAGGGGTAAAAGTGACATGTTTGATACGGATCCTTTAAAATTTTCCAGGCGGTTGAGTTGCTAACGTTTAATGTTTCAACAATTTTCTGGAGGAATCAGACTTTCTAGCGCATATTTTTAGATAATCATGTTCTGGTACATTAGAAAATCCCAATAAAAAACGGAATAGCGGTGCTAGTTTCATCCCCTTTAAACGATACCGGAGGATAGAAAGATATTTGTGTGTAGTGCATTTAATCATTCGTTGTTTCTTGCAGCAACATTCTTCGAAGTATTTTATGCAGTATTCCATTGATAACAGTGTTCTATATGACTATGAACTTATCGTACATGACGGTGCTTTCAAAAGATGATATAACGAGTAGTTCAGCAGTAGCAATGGATTTTGCTTCGAAAATTTTAGGTGCATATGCTCCTATTATTCTTCTGGGCATTGCGATAAGCGCCCTAGACTGCGGAATGGCGACTCAGTTTGGAGTAACCAGGTATTAAAGAAGGTATAAAAATATGTTCAATTTAAAAAACTTTACTTTTGTATGTTGTGTATTAGACTTTGTTACGTTGCTGGCCAAGAGGGTCATTTACCAAAAATTCTTTCTTTCATTCATATCACGAGATTTACGCCACGTTTGGGAGTAATGCTGCAGGTAGATACCCGCATACATATTCTAAGAAAATTAAAATTTTGAGTTCTTTTTCTCAGGGTGCCATATCAATTATTGTTATACTAATTGGAGACGATTTAGTAAATTTAATAGAATTCGTGAGCTTTATGGTGTGGATATCATATGGTTTGGCCATGGTATCAATTCTAATTTTAAGGAACACAAGAAGAGATGTTCCTCGTCCATTCAGGGTGCCTAAATCCAATTTTAACTTACACTTGTTTCTGACTTGTTTCTGATAATTTTTCAGGTTCCTATTGTAATACCAATTTTTGTCATATTGGTATCGATATTTTTAGTTGCAGTTCCATTCGTTTTGGACCCTTCTTATAAGTATCTTGTAGCAGTGGTTGTGATGTTAGTAGGATTTGTGGCATATTATATTGTTGTTTATAAGAATAAACAACTGAAATACATGGGTAAGCATAGAAAAAAAAATTTTAATATAAGATTCAGAACATATTTTCTATTTTCAGGAAAATTCAACCGTTTTATGCAAATTTTCTTAGAAGTTGTTCCATCAGAATCTACTGGGCCTAAATCAGTTGTAATTGAACAAGAAGTTCTTAGAAAATCATTGTAATTATGTATAGTATTTTCTTTAGTATTTGTAAATAGTTTATAATGTTTTCCAATAAAGTAATAAAATGTGGACACATATTTCTCGCGGTAAACGTTTCAAATGTATGAAAAATAATATTGGTAAACAAATAATTATTTAAAATTCTTGCAAACATCCGCCTTTTCAAAGCATTTTCTCCGACTAACGGTAATTTTACCTTAATGACGAAAAGTATATTTATGTTTTACCGATGAGCACAATCAAACTGTTCAAAAACTTTTTCCCGCCAACATACTACAACAAATTAATGTAGGTACATATAGTGGCAGGCATATGGAAAACTTTATTATGGTAAGTTACCCAAAAAATCATTTTTAACTTGGAAAATTGAAGGGCATAAAATACAAAGCAAAAAATTTTGCAGTTTCTCGATAGTACCTGTGTTCAGTTTTCCATATGTGCGACCAGTTTTCTGTGCAAGTCATTTTTGAGCTACAACGTATTTGTCGTTATTATTTGTCCGCGCCCGTGCTACAAGGATAACAAGATATGATATTTGTGTCTCAGGGTACTAACAGAAAGAAAAATAGTGTACAATTCAATTTAATTTCGATTCAATTCAATTTAATGCAAATACTTCCATTTAATTCCATAAAAGAATAATAATATTAAGGTATTAAGATCAGATACCAATTTCATCTAAACATCAGTAAAAAATGTACTCTTTTTATTCAATTAATATTACATACCTATAGTTTAATTAGGGTAATTTTAGATATAAGGTAAATGGAGTTTTTGTAACCCTTCTGGTCTATGCATTTTCATCTCGACGCTGTAAAAGTTATAGTAGTAGTTGGGATATGAGAGCCGCAGACCAGTTCTGTTGCCAACTCGAACACGCAAAATCCCCATGTCTTCAGCAACGACATCTCCACCAGCCTCAGATCAGTTCTGTTGCCAACTCCAACACGCAAAATACCCAAGTCTTCAGCAACGACTTCTTCAGCAGCCTCTGGTGTCTCTCAGAAGTAGCAGACGAGAGCATCAAGGTCATTGCCGAAGAAGTAAGCAGAGCTTGGGGCCTTTGGCTGTGACTCAGGCCCATGCGCCTGGGTTTTCGCAAAAGTTCTGGAAATGCTGATGCAATAGTACACAGAAGTTGCAGAATAATGTTTTTCTCAGAAATTCAAACGTTTGAAGTTGTTATTGTTTTTTTATTAAATAAATATTGATAGGAAAGTTTAAGAAAGAAACACGTTCGCCGCCGATAAGAGATGTTATAATTGTTTATATATTATTATGAAATACTAATACCTAAGAAAGTTCTGGAGAACAAAACCTTTCAACTTGCCGACGAACATGTTTGTTTGGGTTTACTCCCACGTTCTGCATGTTAATCTGTATCGAAGTACATGTTGCGCACTTAATACGTTGCAGACACTACTAGGTGACTGAGATTATTTGATACCCGTTTGTTTGTATTATTACAATAAAATAATATTAAATGAACATTCTAGAACATAAAACGTTTGAAGTTTAGCGCCTAGCAATCTCGGCGTTCTTCGGTTTGTTAATTTTCATACGTGCTAAGTTTTGAAATTACTTGTTATCTTAATGTGTATCGGACACGTGTGAGAGGATTTGCTGTTTAATTTTAATGTGAATTCAACAAGTGGGTGAGTACTGGAACTACAAATTGAATGTCGGTAATATACAAAGCATGTAGGTAAATTTATGTTACACCTATGGAGCGCACCCCCTACTGCCGGAATTTTAATGTGAATTCAACAAGTGGGAACTATCTGGTGAGTACTGGAAGTACAAATTGAATGTCGGTAATATAGAACGCATGTAGAATCATAAAGAGACCATTTATAGTTATTGATATGCAAACATCTTAGTTCTCGGTAGTAGAACATCCTAATTGTTTGAGAACAGTAGTCTGATCTTGGCTTACCCCTAGGTAAAACTATGTCATGTGGGGTATCAAATTAAAGGACTCGACGAGAGGAATCGGAATATGGCGGTGGTTTTTAGGGGTGGTTTTAGGGGTGGGTTTTAAGTGTGGCTTTAGGGGTGGCCGCGCACTGACCACGCCTTCGGCCACGCTTCTTGCCCCGCCCACTTAGGTGATGTAGGGTATCAAATTAACCAGCTAGATGAGACAAATCTGAATATAGTTATTCTCCTACTTCCGAATTCTTATTAGTTGTCTGACTGTCTGCCTGCCCGTGTCTCTGTCTGTCTGTCTGTCCTCTTCAAGGTCATTGCATCTGGCAGACTGCGCATGCGCGCGGTTTCTTCTTGTATTGTGAGTATTTCAGCAAGCAAATTAACGGTGCTGTCAGTACTTGTGCTTCAACAAGGGAATGCTAGTATTTGAATAATGACACACATAAACGTAGACACGTTTCGTGTTCTGGACGTTGCTGCTGTGGATGAGTAAGCACGCCGTGTCGAGGTGCACGTACATCAGCCGTTCGTGACAACAACAACATTCAACGCCAATGACGAAATTCGCACACCAATCCACCAACGACGTTTACGTACTGCCGCATCTAAGCTGCATCTACATAGAAGGTAGATTCGTGACGGGTGCAGGAGGCAGAAATGCGGCTTTAACAAATAACGCCCTCAGTTTCCTCTTCGACGACGTCCGCTATGAAATAAACGGGTGGAGGTGGATCTAACAAAAAACGTGGGCATCACGAGCACACTGAACGGTGTCGTTTATCTGAATGAGGGTGAGGTACGTGCCCTGGAGAATGCCGGCTGGACGACTGCAGGAGACTCACCGAGCCACCTTCTCGACGCTAACGGGAACTTTAACGTGTGCATCCCGGGAAGAATTTTGCTGGGATTCTTGGAAGACTACCCCAAACTTCTGTTAAATGTGTGTCACAAGCTCATTTTGACTCGATCGAAAAACTATAGGAACGCTTTCGTGGGCAACGAGGACACCAGAATTGAGTTGGGCAAGGTTCATTGGAGGCTACCGTACGTCTATCCATCGGATGCTGAATACCTAAAACTTCTCAATATTGTCGAGGACGAGAGAAAGTTGCAGATATGTTTTCGCAGCTGGGAGCTGACAAACGTCAAACTTCAAACTGTACATGAATTCTGAGTGCTTCCTCTACGAGAATTTAAACTTAGATTTCTCCACGGGGAAATACGCCCTGCTATACGAAATGTACGAGAACTTCCAGAGTTCATATTATGGAAAGGTCAACGAACCACTGTACGGACGTGAAGAGTTCAAGGATCTAGCTCCCATCGTGGTGATTGACGCATCAAAGCAGTCTGAACGAATCAAATCTGGACCCATAGATATAATAATAATAATAATAATAATAATTTACGACTTTATTAAGAAATTATCATTATAACAAAATAACATAAACACAAAATTTCAAGGCGAGGTTCAGATGAGTAGGCATTAAAAAACATGCCCACCCTCCGTTCTTCCACCTAACCCAAAACATAATCTTGAATTAAACATCTAGAATTAAACATCTACCTGCCAAATACATAAAGAGAGGAAAAAGACAAACATAAGTAAGTGGGTGCACACATGCACGCTCATCGAACAATCGAAATGACTGCATACCAACAAAACAAGAAAAGTGCAGACCGATACAGCGGCCATAGTAACAAATACGGAAAGTTTCACGAATTTTGCAAGTTCAACAGATACAAACGAAATATTTTTTTAAATTTAGGACAATCTAGAGATTTTAGGTTCTTAGGGACTTCATTGTACAGTTTGCAGATATTGTAAGAAAAGGACCGTTGAAAAAGAGATAATCTGTGAAGAGGTGGTGTCAGATGACCTTTAAATCTTACATTAACGTTATGCACATCAATCTGTCCTAAATGTTATTTTATTATATAGATAAGGAGGCGTTTTAAACAAAATTAACAAAATTAACAAAATTAACAAAACGAATTTGATGAATCTTAAAACGATTATTCATATTAAGCCACTTGGAATCACGCAATTTACTACTTATATGGTCAAATTTTCTTACTCCATAAATAAACCTTAAACAGCTATTTTGAACCTTCTGAACTCTGTGCCTACAAACTGAGTCAAGACAAGGCCAAAAGACTTGACAACAGTAATTGAAAGAAGACAACACAAGTAAATCACAGAGGCTTTTCTTTGTCTCTGCAGACAAGAATAATTTATAAGGATATATTAATTTTAGAGAACTATAAGCTGATTTTATGCATTTATTAATATGTGACCGAAAACGAAAATTAGTATCAAGTAATAGACCCAAATTAACAGCTTCATCAACCGCTGGTATCAAGTTAGAATCAATTTTCAATTCCAAACACTCTCTCACAATCCTACGGCCAGCCTCACTACCAAATACCATTGCCACAGATTTAGTTGGATTAATAAACAGTGAATGATTACTAGTCACCTCAGCAATAGTCTGCAGTTCCAAATTCAGACCATCCACAGCAGTGTCTAACTCTGCCAAAGGAAAACTTATGCGTCATCCGCATACAAATGAAATTTAGCAACTTTCAAACATGAGAAGAGGCTACTCGTATACATAATGAAAAGTAAAGGGCCCAGTATCGAACCCTGCGGAACACCAACACTAACATTCCGAGAAGACGACAACTGATCCCCCAGCCTCACTCTTTGCGACCGACCGGCTAAATAACTGTTCACCATGTCCACTGCAACAGACCCAAAACCCACAAAATGCAAAATTGACTCCAAAACCAAATGGTCAAGAGTATCGAAAACTCTAGAGAAATCCAACAACACCAGAATGGAAATTAAGCCCCTATCAGTAGCTGAAAATAAATCATCTGTAACTTTAAGTAGAGCCGTGGAACAGCTATAGTTAGTTCTGAATCCAGATTGGCACTCTGGCAAAATTAAGTATTTATTCAAATGTGTATGAATTTGCTCACTGAGGATTTTTTCTAGTATTTTAGAAAGTACTGGTAGCAGACTGATAGGCCTCAGGTGTTTATATTCAGAAGGTAGAGCAGTTTTCGGAACAGGCAAAACGATGGCTTGCTTCCATGCAGACGGAAAGTACCCCTCCAGAATACAAGTATTAAAGATGTGCACCAAAAATTGTATTAAAAAAGAACCACATTTTCTTATCATATCCAATGTAATGCCGTCAGAACCCGCCGCAGTGGATCTTATTCTATTGATATGACGAATAACAGTAATGTCATCAATCAGAGAAAATTCCAACAGGTCACTAAAATTACATTTTAAATTATTTGTGCAAAAATTTATAGTATCCTGCATATTGCCACCACAAACAGGTACCGAGTTAATAAAGAAATCATTAATGGCATCAGCTTTGTTCAAATGCTGAGGCAATTGGCGCGAGTGACTGCTCTTGCCAATGTTCAAGTCCCTCAGATTGTGCCACAGTTGTTTTGGATTCTTTATAGAAAATTGTTGTTGAAAATATGCTTTCTTTTCAGCTTTAACGACAGAATTCGTAAAGTGCATTAACAATTTCGTGTTTTCCGTAAGCCAGGGAGCAGGTGGACGCGACAGCCTAGCAGTCTTCCATGGGGCATGCAAATCAAAAAGTGACAAAACAGCGCAATTTAGACAATTCAACTTATCCTCAATACATTCCATACGAAAAATGCTTTTCAGCCCAACCGCATCAAGATCAATGAGAAATTCATCCCGATTGAAATTTTTAAAGTCTCTATATGTATAAAGAGGCGAGGCACGTATTTGAGACCAACAGCACTAACAGAACAGCACACCATATCATGGTCAGAGTAATCAACATCCACAACACTGACATCAACAACTTCCGATAAATGTACATTTGTAAATATATGATCAATAAGCGAGTCTGAGGAAGCAGTCACTCTTGTAGGAAGTTTAACAACCGAATTAAAACCAAGAGACTCCAGAGTGTCCAAATAATATTCACTAGTATGTATTATCTCTCTGAAGTATATCAATGTTCACATCGCCAAGTATAAAAATCTGGCAATTAGTAAATGTTAGCAGTTCAGTAATTGAATTTTCTAAATTGTCAGCAAAAAAGATGTTACTTGTGGAGGGAGGTTTAGAACATGCACAAAATAAGAATTTATTATTTCTCCCCATAGTCACAGAAATCCATATGCGTCTGAAATTTGAGTCAAGCGAGAATTTTCCGCCCAACACAACTGCATACTGTCTCATCCTGCATGACCGCATCGTCGAGTATACACCGGCTAATGAATCGGTCAGGAGAGTGGTGTAAGAAGAAGTGCTTCGATTTGCGCAGATAATACACGCATGCCTACTCTGTATGCAGATTGTAGTTATAGTTTTAATTACACTGATGTAAAAATATATTCAACAGATAGCGTTTTTATTTATTTCTTTCATCAAAACTTAGCACGTCTAAACAAACTGAAGAAAGCCGAGCTTGCAAGGCGCTGAACTTCGAATTTCCGAGAAAACATTATTCTGCAACTTCTGTGTACTATTGCATCAGCATTTCTAGATCTTTTGCGAAAACCCCGGCGCATGCGCCTGAGCTATAGCCAAAGGCCCTAAGCTTGGGTGCGCACTCTGTATTACTTCTACGGCAATGACCTTGAGGCTCCCTTCTGTTTCTTCTGAGAGACACCAGAGGCTGTTGAAGAAGTCGTTGCTGAAGACTTGGGGATTTTGCGTGTTGGAGTTGGCAACAGAACTGATCTGAGGCTGCTGGAGATGTCGTTGCTGAAGACATGGGGATTTTGCGTGTTGGAGTTGGCAACAGAACTGGCCTGAGCTCTCATATCCTAACTACTTATAGTACCTATTAATCTTGGTTGTCGCTTTTTAGCACTCTTTTTTCTGAACCGTCCCCCCACAAGTTTTTCCATCAAAGCAAGTGACTAGCCAACAATTGCTGCTCTTGGTACAAAATATTCTCGAAAGGCCCAGAATTTTCTTTGGGGGAACTGTCAGCTCTTGTTCTGAAGTCGATGGTATGGGTTCTTGGATGACAGGTTTGAACAGGAAACATGTGTATGTCATATGTTGCCCATAGATTGTGATTTTATACTGAATATTCGATCACTTGTTTAAAACCAAGGTGGGAGCACAATCATTAAAGAAGTACAGTAAAATAAATAAACATCGCATATAAAATGGTGTAATGTACGGAATTGAAGAACTACAAGGAAATTTAGTGATAAGCTTAATTTTCGGACAATTAATTTTGCCTAGTAACAAATTTGGGGGAATACCTATAAAAATTTTAATGTAACACTACATCTACATCGAGTGGCACATGCCAACCCAAACATTCACAACTCAAGACAGATCTGAGGGGTTACTTAATGTGATACTCTGTTCCTACCTATGGTGCACACTATGGAAAACTACGCCAATTTCACCCTCAGTTTTACCCACACATGTCATTTTGTCCTGTGAAAACTAAAGTGATACTTCGCTTTGAGGGGAATTGTAGATAGTTGAAACTGAAAGAGCTCTTTCAGTTTCAACTATCTACAATTTTCATTTCAAATTTCGAATGAAATTAAAGTGCTTAGTCTAAACCTAAAGTGTTCTCGTCTCGTTCTGGCGGTTTTTCCCCCTCAGCTTTTTTGATGAAGTGCTTTAGAAGCCATTTTAAAACATTTTCAACCAAGAAATTTCACTCCCCGCAATATTTGACGAAAATCCCAAATCCAAAAGGTTAAACTTTCGTACACAACTTTTACCGCGACATTTCGAAAAAAATTTGATACTTCGCACAGGCTTAGGACGTCCATTTCATTTTATTTCAAGTTTTTCGTCAAAGTCTATATTTAGATAAAATATTCATTTTCAACTGAATGGAGTATTGCAGCTCAATAATGATTTTGTAAAATGCAAAAATCAGGCGACCACGTTGTTAAAGTTCACTCCACAATGTTTAAGTGTTCACTTGAACCAAACCACTACTACTAGCCATGCTATTGGAAATTTCAATATTTAAAAATAATAAAACACGATAATACAGCTAATTATGCTCACGTTATAAGCAAAGTAACGAGCCAATCTCAGACCTAACCTAAATATGGTAAACAAAAACAATAAACAATGCCACACAAGTACCAACTCCCGTGTATATGCTTCGCCCAACTGTAAGTTTTAAATTTTAAGTTACCAAGTGTGTACTCAAACAGGGCTCCACCTATAAGCACATACGAAGAAATTTTCCCGAGTCGCCCCGATCCCGCTCCCATATCGAATGTGCATTTGCCTAGAGCGCCGAACAGGTCCACACCTCACAGTACTCAGACGGCTGGCTGCGTGTGTGCTAGGCATTTTGAAACAGACGACGCGCGTACTATTTATCATCTCACATAATAATTAATATAATATTGCGGCAGCTAAACGCTGGAGATTCAAAAAGTTTTAAACTTATTAGTTTATAATATTATAAGGTTTGAACCTTATCAAAAAAGGTTAAAAACATATTTTTGTAGGCAGTGCGCGCGCACGAGCGCACTTATTGAGGAGCCGCCCCTGATAAACTCCTCTTTTAATAGTTCAGTTCCATATTCTGGGAGTAACTGGCGACACAGGTGTGGCTTATTAAACAGCTTGCGTATATGAACAAGATTAAAAATAATAAAACTTCAATTTATTCAGGAATTAAAACCCCACAAATCAAAAATGAAAATAAAAAAAATTACAAAACAATTCTTATGTACATAAACAAAAATGTTAGGAAAAAATAATTTAAGAATTTCAACTTTTCTCATTCAGTAATGAAATAGAATGTAAATAGCTGTACGGAGTGTCCTGAATTTGTGAAAAATCCCCTTCCTGTTTAACAGACACAGTTCCTCTTATAATGCCATAATTGCCTTCATCAAATTCGTTCTCCTCATCGCTTGCATCTTGCTTTCTTCTTCCATCACTGCATTCATTACTACTGTCATAATTTTTGATGGTACCACTACTTGATTCCGAATCACTGCAAGACGAACTGTAAGTGGATTTATCATCCCTTAACGAAATAAAAGTGTGTGATAAGGGATGATTATTTTCTGAATACATCTGAGCAACTATGCAATCAGTACAGAAGTCTGTTGAATCATTTGTGCATGTAACGCAGTGCCATCTGGTGCCAGTTATTGGTTCATCGTTACAAAAGTCGCACTGGAAACAAAAAATAATAATGCAGTAGGAATCATATTGCTTCTTGCAACACATTTAGTTCAATGAAACATAAAAACTGTTACAGTTTAGGCAGGAGCATAGCTAGAAATCTTTTTCCCCAAGCCAACGCAAAACATTGAATACTGCCACCTCCCAGCAAAAAGCAAGAAAGCAAAAAAGGTGGATCTCACATGAGTACTGAACCTAAAACGTTTTGGTCACTAATTCCAGCACGTATAGTCGATAATCAAGAACGTCAGATTTTCATTCCATACATGGAATCGAAAGTGAAGCCTCTCAAGATTTAAGCGGCCCCTTCACGTGCATACATTTGGATGAACTTGGGTTGTGCAACCCTCAAAACGCACCAAGAGTGCACGTGAAGGGATCAAAAATACCAAGTTTGTCTCGCACCCGGTGTGGTACGTGGTGTTTCGTCGGCGCTAAATTCTTTGTGCGGTGCGTGGTGCGGAGTGTACGTGAAGTTTGCACGCACACTTGACTTCGCACTTCGACAAAGATAGAGAAATATATACAAATCATAAATAGTGAGAAGCATCAGACGAATTCATTACACACATCTTAATAGAATTTAGTTATTTACTCCTTCCCGCGCGTTGAAGTTGACATATCTTCTAATCACGTTACAAGAGAGATTATTAATTTTAAAGTATTTATAGTGCAATGAAAAGGGCGATCGAATAAAATTCTAAAATTGTTAATCTTTTGAGCAAGTATGTTACCATTAATTTAATTGTACCGTTCGTACTGTACAGGATGTCCATGCAAAAATCGAGAAATATTTTAACAGAATTTTTGAGGGAATTTATAGAAAAATATATAGGAATTTCCCTCGTCTCTGGAAAGTAAAAAGCCCAGAGTATTCCAATAAACACATGAGAAACCAGGCTTACGTGCACCTTGTAGCATTTTGCAAGTCGGTTCTGCCCAGTGAAACTTCATTGGTTCTGCCAGATGTCGACCGAGAATGAGTTATCAAAAAAATTTATTCTTTGAGGGGAGCCTTTAGACGCAAACTGTAAAAAGTCAAGTCTTCCAGATCGGGAGATTCAGTAGACTCCACTTACGAATAAAATTTGAGGTACTTTGATCTGCTGTTATTTACAACAGATCAAGAAGAAATACGTAAGAACTACAATTACTGCGACTTGTTTTCTCTTTCATTGTGACACCATGTTAATTTGTGAACTTTTGACAACTCTATGCCGTATGAGAAGAACAAAAATCAGGTGGTAGTGCGTGCAGCTTGGTATGCGCGTTAAGGAGGTAAAAGAGCTCGACACCAAGTACCTCACACTTTGTGCGCCGCACCAAGTTCGTCCAAATGTACGTACTTGAAGGGGCCACTTTAGACAACCCACAATACTTACGTATCTCCTTCTCTTTTTAAGTCAGTCTATTCTTTGCCCTCTCATACAAACAGCCGTACGACTTGATTAAGCGAGTAACAGGCGAGTTGATATTTCTAAATTTTAAAACTTACACTTGCTTCTTCGGACTCTTCATTCAAGGAATCAATAAAATATAGGTATATAAAACTCATCTCACGTAAATGTATTTTCAAGTATGTACATTATTTATTTAGCATGTTATTTTATACGTTGATTTACAACTTACGAGCATACCTACTGTATCATGGAAGTAAATATACAGGTCGCAGCCGTTAAATTTCAGAGGAACAACAAAAAATTCAGCAGTGTTAAATGACAACTAAAGTTTTGGTTAGGTAGTATTTTAAAAGCTCAGAAAAAAATATTAAACGCTGGGTAAATTTCAGTTTAGCTTTGTATTTTGTACGAAACCTAAAAATATTGGCTAAGTTAGGACAGGCCGAGGGTCAAGCATAAAAAAATACAAAAACATAGTGCAACGAAAGGAAAATAGCAAAATATTGAGTTTAGAATTATTTAAGTACTATTTATTTAGTATTTTCCTACTATGTGCCAATTTTAAAATGAGAATCATCATAAAGTTCTCAGTCTGAACTATTCCTTCGTGTCTCAGAAAGTGCCCTACCATCCTATCTCTCCTATTCTTTATTTCTATGAGAACATAGCGTAAGTTTTTAGACTGGGTAAACGAGATGTAAGTGTAGCAGAAGCACTAAATACAACAGAAACAGTGGTAATTATACATTTCAAAATAAAATAGTTTTCGTTTTTGGAGCAAAGTGGCGTTTTCACCTTGTATTTTCTCAGCAACACCTTCTTTGCATAACTATTAAGTCTAATTTTCAAGTACGTTTCAGCTATTTTTTTAATCAGTTGCACTTCATGTAAATCCTCAACCAAATTTGTTGCTTACCCATGAAACGATAAGTTATTACCTGGCTGTTGAAGGTTTTTACAGTCGTGAGCAACGCAAAATATCACAATGGTACACAAAAAACTGCTACCTGTGCCAAAACACCTGATAAGCTCTTCGCGTTAGAAAAGGATCGAGATCCGTAAGTAGTGCATACACAAATGCCTCAAACAGTTTTCACAGGGTAAATGGCAATGGGCCTATCCAGTAGGGATATACATCATTGGTGCTACCTGACGTTTTAACCTAACCTATGCAATATAATTATAGTTATTTTCAAGTTTTTACACGTAAGTCCAACACACAAATTGAAAATAAACTGTTTTCACTGCAAAACTTCTATAATTGTACTGCAAAAATTAGCTCAAATAAAACTGATAAACATCAAATGGCATGTGCATTTGTTTCGCTTAGAATGAAAATTTGATGTATGACGGAGGCACTTATGTAGTGTATTGAAGATATGCACTGTCTTTGAAAATTTGTGTCATGGTAAAATTTTAACAGATTTTCCGTAACGTGAACATACTTAATAAATAAATTGAATATAATAAATAAATTTCTGTCAGTTAATTTAGTAGACAGGCACAATCAAGTTGAAAATAAGAAAACAGGTGGGTTACTATCCAGAGAAAAAATATTAATTAAAATATTAAAAATTAACAGAACCAAGGAATATTACGTAATAAAAAGAAAGATTGGAACAATTTATTTAAAAAAGAATCGAGATTATAGAAACTAGGGATGTGCTGAAGACAGATTTATTAAAATACCGGATACCGAATATTCGGTCTTACGCATTTACCGAATAATGAATATTCCTATAAAATTCAGCGAATACCGAATATTATTCTGCACCTAATAGTATTCTGTATACCAAAAATCTAAATTTTATCTTTAAAAATGAAAATGAAAATGCACTAGATCGGTGAGTCATGTAATATCGGAACCGATATCTCATTTAATTAATGAATCATACATGGCTGGTGAATTTCCTGATTCTCTGAAGACGAGCAAGTCTATCCCAGTATACAAGGGTAAAGGATCCAGGAATGATCTTCGAAGTTACAGGAACATATGTGTACAGAGCCATTTTGCAAAGATATTTGAGTATTCCTACTATGTTCGACTAAATAGCTTCTTGGAGTCCTTCCAACTTCTATCACCATACCAGAGTGGATTCCGACAAAATAAATCCACAACTACTGCCATAGCTGACCTAACATCCTATATCTATAGCTGTTTGAACAACAAAGAGCATCCTATCGCTCTTTATTTTGACTTAAGTAGAGCATTCGATACAATTAACCATACTGTGCTTCTTCAAATCAAATCAAATCATTTATTTAGCCCGTCATAGACAGAAAACACAATACAGAATACATAGATAGAACACATAACATATGAAACAAAATAAATCACAAAACAAAAGAAAAAAAAAATATATCAAAACCTCACATGAGGAAACCGGGGAACAACACTCTCAACCCCCGAGAAAATCATCTACAGTATAGTACAACTTATCAAGCAATAATCTTTTTAAAGAAGCCTTGAACAGTAAAAAAGTTGAAATGGAAGAAATTGATGCAGATAGCTTATTAAATATTTGAATGGACATTATATATTACACTTCTCTTAAAATTTTCCGAGTAGGGCCTCGACTGATACAATAACACTGCAGACCGCGTAAAATGCTCATGAATCTGTTCCCCCGTGACACAATTATCCTTAAGCCGAAACTGCAGAACAGCTATCTCATAAATGTAAATACATGCCAGTGGCAATATTCTCAGTTTCTCAAAAAGCGGCCGTGAAGGGGTACGAGGAAGACGCCTTAAGAGAATTCTCACTGCCTTCTTCTGCAATCGAAAGATATAATTAAAATTTTCGGCTGAGGAGTAACCCCAGAAAGGTATACCATATCGGAGATATGACTCAAACAGCGCAAAATACTCATTTTTAGCCACAAGTAAATCGTAATGGGCAAAACAGGATCTAGACAACTTTGTACTTAGGTGTTTAATGTGCTCCTGCCAATTCAATCTATGGTCGAGATGAACACCCAAAAATTTAGTAATTTACAAATGAAATTATAACACCATCTGAAGAAAGGGCAAAGAATACGCCAGGCCTGAAATTCATAAGACAAGTCTTATCCAGATTAAGAGTCAACCTGTTCGCCGCAAACCAACATCTCAAGAGCGACATGTCCGACACAATCCTGTCATGCAACTCATGACCATCACTACCGAACCAAGTTATATTGGTGTCATCAGCAAACTGAACGAACTTGCCACTAATGCGCAGAGAAGACATATCATTTATGTACAACAGAAAGAGAAGTGGGCCCAAGACAGAACCCTGAGGCACCCCATACATAGACTGAGCAGAGTCAGATGTAAATTTCTGACAATCAGCGTTGACAATAGAAACGGCATGGCATCCTCCCATCAGATAAGAACGAATCCACCCCCCAGAAACACCCCTGAATCCATAATATGAGCACTTCTCCAACAAAATAGCGTGGTCAACACAATCAAAAGCCTTAGAGAGGTCGAGAAACACAGAAAAAGGAATATAATGGGAGTTGCAGTGAGTGTTTTTTGCCTCATATACATGGTCCAGAAAGAAAAAATGGCCAGACCAGTACTCTTATTATTACGGAAACCAAGCTGCAAACTGGACAAGGTAGAGCATTTGTCCAAAAAGCTAACAAATCTGGCCTTGACCAGCCTCTCAATCAGCTTAGAAACGGTCGGCAACAATGAGATCGGACGAAAATTTTCTAGCCCAAATTCACCCCCCTTATGCAATGGCACGATAAACGCTTTTTTTAAAGATGAAGGATGAGAGGGCAAACCAGTCCGCGAGTGAGCTCCAGTCCTGGTGTCTGGGTAATGGATTAGTTTTGAACACTGCTAAAACTTTCTATATGAGTTTTACACCAAAGAACGCTGCTAGTGATTCGAGTCAACTGATCAGGATTGCGGATAGATCTATACAGAGAGTGGGAGACATCAAGTTCTTGGGTATAGTTGTTGACCAAAAGTTAACATGGGAGAGTCATGTGGACAGTGTGATTGGCAAATTGTGCACATCTTGTTTTGTTATGAGGCAATTGCGTAACACTGTGTCATTGGAGGTTGTGAGACTGGCTTATTTCGGTCTAGTCCAGTGCGTTCTATCTTATAGTTTGGAATTCTGGGGATCGTCCAGTCACATGGCTTCAGTTTTTGTTGTGCAGAAGAGGATAGTGAGGGTGATGATGGGGGTTGACAGCCGTACAACGAGCAGACCTCTCTTTGTTCGGTTGGGAATTTTGACGCTGCCGTCTCTGTACATCTACAGGTGCTCGCTCTTCATTTTCAAGAATAAGCACCTCTTTCAGCAGAACTCTTGTATTCACAACCACAATACGAGAAACTGTCATCTAATGCATAAACCCTATGAGAGACTGTCTGTATCTCAACAGTCTCACATATACCGGAGCATAACATTTTACAATAGATGTGTTGAACTGTTTGGAGTGGTTCCTGATTATTTTACTTTCAAAGACATGCTTTTTAATTACCTAATGATGGCCTGATTGTATTCAGTTAATGATTTTCCGTGATGTACTGTATTACTGGGAATTTATATTGCTTGTGCCCGAATGCATTTGGGCAGTACTGTTAAAGTGTTAATGTATCAATTTGTCTGTTTGATTTATCTTTTTTTTTGTCTGCATACTACATACTGCTTACTTCTTTATTCTCTGACTAGCCTGATAACACGCCCAAATGAAGTATCTTATACTATTTTGTCATGTGTTTATAGGTGAATAAAAGTTATTATTATAAAGGGTTAACATAAAAAGTAAAAGCACTAAAAGGCTAAAACGCTATCGAACATAAGTTTCGTATTTGTGTTATCAACAGCAAACCATATTATCCGCGTGTTGTCACGGAACCACAGAACACTGACACCTGTGTTGGAGGTCAGTGCCGCAGAATATTCTGCACCGAATATTTGGTACCGAATAATGAATTTTTATTGCCACCGAATAATGAATTTTCATTGCCGCCGAATAATAAGTTATATTGGGCCAGAACCGAACAATCAGAAAACATGCCGAATACACCGAATACCGAACATTTGCCGAACATTCGGTACATCCCTAATAGAAACGTATTTTCCATATCATGAATATAATCGTTTAGGTAATCTATCAGTATGTATGAATGTGATAAACCTGTTCAAAACCGTTTACAAACATCAAAAATTGAAATTTGTCTTCAGAATTCATCTTACAATCACAGAATCCACAATAATAGCACCCAAGCATTACTCAAGGTTGGTCGAGGCATGTCTCAGTCGAGCTTAGCTGCTAAGAACGAGCTAAGTATCAATTCAGAGCAAAGTATCATTCGGGATTCGAGCATCGCTCAAATTTGAATCGAGGTGGAGGTCCGACTATAGGCACAGGCATAAGATATAAGGAATTTGCGTGTTTCATAAAACATCGTCAACTGTGTCAGTGACTGTATAAGAAAAACGTACCTTGAACCCAATATGTT
This sequence comes from Xestobium rufovillosum, assembly GCA_963966045.1. Taxonomy (NCBI): domain Eukaryota; kingdom Metazoa; phylum Arthropoda; class Insecta; order Coleoptera; family Ptinidae; genus Xestobium; species Xestobium rufovillosum. Next base: position 15,937,451 of record OZ014498.1, read on the forward strand.
GGAAGAGATCTTCACCTGCTTGTATCTCCCATTCTTTAGCCTGTCGCACCCTTTTTAGCATTTCTAACTGATGCTCGGTATCACTTTTATTAAGTTTTTTGTACTCTTCATGGTAATTACTAGGAATTAAGTAATTTGACTGAGACATTTGTTCGGCGGAGTATGTATTCGAACTCGGCCCCGGGACTTCCTCCACATCGTTCATAGTCACTGGAATATCCAATTCCGGAAAGAACGTGGTGGGTTTCCATAAATAATGATTATATCGCTGGTGCTTATGAGATTTCTACGGAAAAGTATTTATTAACAAGAGATTTTATATTATTATGTCTCACTCACTTTCAGTTTACCAAAAGATCTTGGAATTCGTCCAGGAATTGGCAAACCGGCTTTGTGTAATTTTAGGAAGTATTTTTGTACTCTACTACACACCTGTTGTGTAGTTCTGTTCCCTAAAGCGGCGGCAATTTTTTTAAATCGTTTAATTTCTACTGGTTCGGATGGATACGTCACTAATAGTTCTTCTAAGCGCTTCTGCTCTTCCGTAGTCCAAGCCTAAACAAAAGTAATAAACTCCTCTTAAAAACATTAAAATAACATACCCTATGTTTACGACTGTCTTTTGAATTCGATTTATACTCCTCTTGCCGTTGCCTCTCGCTTTCATTCTTATTATCATTATTGTTTAATTGTTTCAACTCCTCCAGTGGTATATTCACATTATATTTACCCCAATTAACATTTGGCACCTAACAAACAACTATTACTAAATAAACTTCACAAAATCTAACAAATAAGACATACGTCCGCAATTCTTTGGGGCGTGGGTATTCCGAAGTCATCACCCTGCTTTAATCTCTCTACCGTACCTAAAGGATCCAACAACGCACTCCTCTGTATACAAACAATTTTTTCGTAATCCTAAAACAAACATTAGACCTCCGTCTCAAAATTTGTTAAAAAGTCATACTTCGATGCACTGTTTTTGTTGAGCTTGAAGTACAAACAAAGTTTTTAACAGCTCGCTGTAATCTTTATTTCCTTTAACAGCCAAATGATCGCTTTCGAAGTAAAACAAATCGTTATCTTCGTCTTCGCTTTCCACTTTATTAGGTGAATTTACCATCCTGCACAAAAAATATTTTAAATTTTCCGCTTTTATACCGACAGAGTACCTTATCCAGATAAAAAGGCAATAATAATAATAATTTTCGGTTTAATGCAAGCAGAGAAAATTACTCTATTAGAACTGCCACTGTAATTGTATACATACGGTTCTATTTACTCTAATTACTTAGTTAAAAACTACGCTAAACCCAAAAATTATTAATTCACACGTGAATTTGACATTTTCCCAAAACATAACCTTACATATTAAACTCGAAGAAGTCAACAAACTAAAACTGTCAGTAAATACGTAGGTAACATTTTTAACTCTGCGTGCATTTAAATGTCTTAAAAGTTGTAATGGAGTGGTAATTACCTATTGAATGAATCATTTTAAAGCACCGTATTAGTAATTTGCCAACTGGTTTACGAATCGCCGGTTCGTTCTCTCGTACACAAGCTGTGGAGGGAAATTTAAAAATCATTAATTATGTATTTGAGAAGAATGTTAGTGAATGCTCCAAAGAAACATGATTTAAACGTGGTATGTAAATGTGTAGCTAATTTAAACACAACCTGTACGATTTTAAACAAAAACGAGGAACAAGCATCTCCTTTAAAGAGGCTACTAGATGATGCTGCAGGTTTTGATGAAGCAAAACCGCAAACACCCCAACAGCAATGGGCCACTATGCCTTATCTAGATGGTACAAAAATACGAAAGCAAGGTGAATTTTTCATGCAAGAAAAACATGACCCTAGGGAGAACTCCATAATTTTATTTCCGGGGCAAGGAAGTCAGTACGTAGGGATGGCGAAAAATTTGATGAAATTTCCTATGGCTAAAGATCTGTTCGAACTAGCAAATTATTTATTAGGCTATGACTTATTGAAACTTTGCTTAGAAGGACCCAAAGAAAAATTGGATCAAACAAAATATAGCCAGCCTGCGATAATGGTTTCGTCACTTGCTGCGATTGAACGATTAAAAGAAGAGAGGCCTAGAATGATCAACAATTGTGTAGCTACTGCTGGCTTTAGTTTAGGAGAAATAACAGCTTTGGTTTTTGCTGGAGCAATAGGTTTCGAAAGAGGTAGGTGTCAATTTTAATTGTTATACAGGGTGATCCTCGACACTCATGAGTCATGAGTGTCGTGGATCGTTGAATTTTCTATTTACAAACTCTCACCTAGAAATTATGGATTCCTTCGTTTCGACTCTAGTTTTACTTTGAAAGGTTATACGAATGCAATTTGATAATGGCGAAGAATGAAAATGAAAATGGCCAAATTTCCGCAAAACTGTTTGTATAAAGGATGTCCCAGATAAGCCTCGACAACATTGCTATCTCACTTATATTTCAAGATAGAAACACGTTTAATTTGGGGCAGAGTTTTACTATTTGGAGCCCTCACAATAATCAACTTATTTGCTCTGTGTTGGTTTCCTAATTTGAAAAAAAGGAAAAATTTGCAATTTGATTTTTGTTAATAAGTTCGTTGTTTATTAACATTTTAATGATTTGTAAAAACAATTTTAAATGGTTGTTTAACCAGCATGTTTTTCAGTATTCTAAAAATACTAAAATTGTCTCCCACGTTTCATACATTTGCAGTCATCAGGTTTATTTTTTCTTGTGGACACCATATTGGATTGTTATGTCATTAAATAGCTTATTTCTTGTTGAGAATAGCAACCTACAGCAAATAGTTTTAGAAAATAAAATTCTATTATTTTGGACAACAATTTAGGTAGGTAGGTATTTGGCCTTGGAAAAATAGATTTACGAAGATGTAATTTTACAAAATGTGAACTTTCTAAACAATGGGAAGGTGTGAAAGAAAATCTTTATGGCGAAATTAGAAATCAGTTTTATTTTTTTTTTAGTTTTAAAGATGTCTTCCCAATGCATACTTTCTTTGTTTACAAAATAGTCTGTCTACGTCATCATAAGGTTCTCAGTCCGAAGACTGGTTGGACGCGTACCTCCATTCTTTTCTATCCTGAGCTAACCTACGCATTTCCCTAAAAGTAGAACATCCTACATCCCTAACTATTTGAGAGCAGTAGTCTAATCTAGGCCTACCCCTACCTCTTTTTATTCCTATCTCTGACTCTAGTATGTCACGAACTATTCCTTCGTGTCTTAGAAGGTGTCCTACCATCCTATCTCTCCTACTCTTTATTGTTTTCCATACCTTTCGCTTTTCCCCAACTCTTTCTAATACTTCCCTATTGCTAACCTTATCTATCCACGGTATCTTCATCATGCGTCTGTAGCACCACATTTCAAACGCTTCTACTCTTTTTCTATCCGCTTCTCCTATTGTCCAAGTTTCGCACCCGTATAATGCCGTACTCCATACATACGACGTTAAGAGTCTCTTCCTAGTCTCTATAATAACCGTTCTCGAGCATAACAGTTGTTTCTTTTTGTTAAACGCAACTCGGCCCTGCGCCATTCTTTGTTTTATATCTTTAGTGCTCCTACCGTCTTGAGTTATTTTACTTCCTAAGTAGCAGAAATCCGCGACCTCCTCTATCTTCTCATTTCCAATTTGTATTTCCATTTTAGTTCTATTTTCACATCCCCTACATACCAAAATTTTAGTTTTCTTTTTATTGATTTTCATGCCGAAGCCCTGTGTCAAAACTGCTTCCATTTCATTCAAAGCCGCTCCTAATTCTTCTTTGCTAGATGCTAACACTGCTATATCATCCGCAAATCTGAGCATGTTAATAGTTTGGCCCTGTACATTGATCCCTGAGGCTGTTCTTTCCTTAACAATATTAATCGCATCTTCGATATATAAGTTGAAAACTAGAGGTGACAATGCACATCCCTGTCTCACTCCCTTCCGGATATCTACTTCCCTTTGTTCCTGCTCACATTCTATAACTGCCTTTTGCTCTTTGTAGAGATTATGTATTATTCTTCTGTCCCTGTATTTCATCCCTACCTTTCTCAGCACTTCGAACATCTTCCCCCATTTTACGTTGTCGAAGGCTTTTTCTAAATCTACAAATCCTATATAGACGCTCTTTCTCTTTTCTATCGTTTTTTCTATAATTACTCGTAAAGCTAGAATGGCCTCGCGCGTTCCTCTATTTCGTCTAAATCCGAACTGATCTTCTCCTAATATTTCTTCCGCCTTTTTCTCCATCCTTCTACGTGTCTACTTGTTAAATTTTGATTCAAGGTACAATAACTTGCACGATTTACGATTCCAATTCAATGAAGTCATTGAAGTTATTGATGGATAACTAAATTTTTCCACTAAATTGAGAATTTTATTTTCTGAAGCTATTATTTTTGGTAGAATATCAATTTGTTATAGGTTGCTATACTCAGCAAAAAATAAGTTATTTAATGACATAACAATCCAATATGGCGTCCATAAGAAAAAATAAACCTGATGATGACTGCAAGTGTATGAAACGTCTGAGACAATTTTAGAGTATTGGAAAATATGCGGGTTAAACAACCATTTCAACCTGTTTTTACAAATCATCAAAATCTTAATAAATAACGAAGTTATTAACAGAAAACTAAATTGCAAATTTTTTCTTTTTTCCAAATATCTAGGAAACCAACAGAGCAAAGTCGGTTTTTATGAGGACATATTAAAGGGCTCCAAATTGTAAAACTTTTTCCCCATTTAACCGTGTTTCTATCTTTAAAGGTAAGTGAGATAGCAATGTTGTCAAGGCTTATCTGGGACAGCTGTATAGTTCATTAGCAGTTGTTCAAAGCAATCGTGTTAGATGTTAGTGGATAAAACTGAAATTCGTGCCGTAATAAAATATTTATCTTTTGAGAGGAAAAACTGCAACAGAAATAAAAGCAAAATTAGGTAAACATTTGCAGAAGTCTTCATCTTCAACGGTTGCCAAATGGGTGGCCAATTTTAAATGAGGCCATACAAGCTGCCAAACTGAACCCAGCACCAGATGTCCAAATTTGTTCAGGATTTCGGAAAACATAGAGTAAATCAAACAAATAATTTTGAGCGATCGCCGAATGAAAGTTGCTGTGATAGCTGAGGCCTTGGTTATGTTGACTGAATGGATCCATAACGCAATCCACAATCACTTGGATATGAAAAAGCTTTGTACTAGATGGGTTTGCTAACGGCAGACCAAAAGCTGCAACATATGTATATGAAAATTTCTCGCAGTGTTTGACCCATCTCGAACGCAACCCGAAGGAATTCTTGAGAAGATTTTTGTGACTGTCGTTGAAACATGGATTCAACACTACACTCCGAAGACCAAGGAGATGTCAAAACAGTGAACGATACAAGGCGAACCGTGTCCAAAAAAGGCTAAAGTGGTTCCCTCAGCCATTAATGTCATGGCCAGCATATTTTGGGATGCATGCAGAATTATTTCCATGGACTTTCTTTAAAAGGAAAGAACAATAAATGATGAATTGCAGCAGCAGTTCGATGTGAAATTGAGAAAAAAGCGGCCTCATTTGGCCAAGAAGAAAGTTCTGTTCCACCAAGACAATGCCCCAGCGCAGATGTCCGCCACCACAACGTCGAAAATTCGTCAGTTGCTAGTTGAGGTACGAATTCGCCGGATTTAGCACCAAGCGACTCCTTATTTCCTAACCTCAAGAAATGGCTTGGCAGAAGCGGTCTGCGGACAAAATCATTTAAAGAAGGTTTAATGGCGTAAGGGTATTTGCCTAGAAGGAGACCATGGTAAAAAATTATACAATTTCGTTCAAAATTCGCTGTTTTCCGTTTAATTTTTCATCATTATCAAATTGCCCTCATACCTATAGTTGCAAAGCTGGGTAAATAAATGGGGATAAGTAATTCAATTTTTACTGGGTGCGGCAGCGTTCATGGTGTATTTTAAAACACATACTGTAAGTAAACAAATCCTATTTATTTGTAGTTGTTAGTGACAAACAGTAGTACAGAAACTGCCATTTATGTCAGTTTTTAAATATGACCCCTGGTAGATCACCGCCGCACAGCCCTATACATTTTTCGATGAGTCTTTGGAGACTATTTGTTGCTTTTTATAATATAGCTCTGGGAATATTTAGTGTGATAGCATTTCTGATTGGCTGGGCATGTTTGAAAGACTTCTTGCTTCATGTACCCTCACAGAAAAAAGTCGGGAGTTGTCAAATCCGTGGACCGGGCTGGCCAAGCGATGTCACTGTAATGAGAGATTCATTTCTGTGGAAAGAAATGTCGCAAAAATTCCATGCATATCCTTGCGGTGTACGCTGTCGTGCCGTCCTACTGAATCCACACAGTGTCGAAATTTATATTAAGCATCCGTAACTGAGGAATTGCGAATTCTTGGAGCATCGTCAAATAACGATCACTGTTTACAGACAACCTGATCTTGATTGTTTTAAAAGAAATAGGGTCCGATTACACCGAACACAGCAACTCCACACCATACTGTGACACGCGCGGCGTGCAGAAGTTTCATGAATAATTGCTGTGGATTTATATCACTCCAGTAACCCTTATTTTGCTTGTTTACAGAACCACACAACTCAAACTGAGCTTCATTTTGCAATCAGCATTTGCAAAATGTGATTTTGAAGAAAACTGTTCACGTGCACGCAAGTCTTGAGACTTAATTTCTTACACGATTTGAAGTTTGTAAGGGTGGAAGTGAAGGTCCTGGTGCAAGATTCTCCTGAATGATCTGTCCGAAATTTGCAAAGCCACCGCAGATCTTTGTGGGCTCTGAATGATTGCAACGTGGACATTACCAATATTTGCCGCTGTTCGTACTGACCTTTCACTCCGCAGATGCAGTTCTTCTAAAGCAGGGGTGTCAAACTCATTGAAGGTGGAGTGCCAATTTAAAATTTTTGCTTGCAGGTGTGGGCCGCCGTCAGATAATAATAATAATAATACAAATAACATTAATGGTAACAATAATAATAATAGTAATAATATAAATAACGTTGAATAAAATATAGCAATTTTTATTATCATATACAGAAGGAAGAAATTATGGGACGTCTGGACACCGGCTAAAGAAGCAATTTCTGGACCTTTTTGCATGAGGTGGCAAATATGTTAAACCTGCATTCAGAATTCTTCCGATATTTTTATATTTTTGCCCTTTAGTTTTTAGTTTAAAATTTTTGTTATAATTATTTTATTTTCAGAGTACCATGAAATGAAACATGTATAACCATAGCAGTTTTTCGACTTGATTTTTCATAATTTGCAATACAGTTAAACCTCCCATAACGGACACCCCTATTAACCGGATACCTCCGATAAACGGACACTTTTTAGGGAACGAACTGTCGCTTATGAGGCTCTCTCTTTCTGTATTAAACGGACATCTCCCATAAACGGACACAAAATCGGTGACCATTAGTGTATTTAATTGAAATGATTCAATGCCAAGTAGGCACCGATACATTTTGTCAGTTTTTTGAGTAGTATCATTACTTCCCTAAAATAATGGAAATAAAAATTTCAGTGACACGGGCCGAAAAATACGAGGAAAAATATTAGACAATAGAATTGTGCCGCGGGCCGCAGTCTCTGTGGCGACGGGCTGCGAGTTTGACACCCCTGTTCTAAAGGAACTGACCCAACATTTAATGGTGTGACCATGACGACTCAAGTTGAAGCGTTGTCTAAATATATGCTGTGTGGCAACAAGACTATTTTTGAAATAGGTCTCTATTACGAAGGCACGTTGTACTACAGTGAATCTCTCCATGTTTAAAGAAATGGCAACCCACTGACAACAGAACGATACTGTCATCTGACGCATTATTTTGTTTCTGTCGTTTTGCTGCGTGATTCAAAGCACGCTATGGACGTTGCCACACCAGTACATGTTTAAAATTTTTGAAAGACCAAATAACAAAAATGTCCAGGATGAAATATTTTTCAAATTCTGGGGTGCCTTCAGATTGGCTGTCACACATCCCACTATTTATGTTGTTATTCTGCTCGCAGCACTCTTAAACTGCAGAAATTACTTTTGATATTATAAGACAGTGGACACTTCTAGAAAATGAATTAAAACTTAATCCATTTATTGTTTGTTCAGCATTAAAATTAGTACAAATCAGAGCAGAGGCGATGCAACTAGCCAGTGAAGTTCACAAAGGCGGGATGGCAACTGTAATATATGGACCAGACAGCAAATTAAGTGCGGCTCTCATTAAAGCCAAAGAATGGGCATTAAACAAAGGGGACGAAATACCAGAATGTTGCATCGCAAACTATTTATATCCTGATTGTAAAGTTGTAGCAGGCAGTGAAGAGGTAAGTCATTATTCCAAACAAACAACAATTTCTACTCGGTGTTTTTAGGCTTTAAACTTCTTAGAAACAAACGCGAAAGAATTCAATCTCCGTAAAGTGAAACGTTTGCCAGTTAGCGGGGCTTTCCATTCAGTATTAATGGAACCAGCTGTTGAGCCATTCAAAAAAGCTTTGAATAAGACAGAAATTAATGACCCGGCAATTACAGTTTATTCAAATGTAGATGGTAAAGCTTATAGACATGCCGATCATATACGAAAACAACTCCCGAAACAAATTGTTAGACCTGTTAAATGGGAGCAACTTTTACATGTTGTTTATGAGAGAGGACAAAACGACTATTTCCCGAATACTTTCGAGTGTGGCCCTGGATCTTCTTTGAAAAGCATACTGAAGAAGGTTAATGCGAAAGCGTGGAACAGTTGTCACAGTATAGATGCTTAATTTTATGTATACAATGCACTTCTCTGAAATCAGAAGATGGCAAATTAAACTCAGAAATCAAAAATTGTTAAATATTTACTTTCCAGAAGTATATACCAACTAAATTGTTTTATAAGAAATTCTTCTGGGCATAACACCCTTAAAAAATCCGACAGTTATTTATAATTTAGATTGTTTTACATGCTAAGTACTGGAAAACAAATATTTAACCCTATTCCTTTTCTCATGTTACTTTGTCATTTTTTGATTAGAGTGTACCTATCTTCTGTTATATTTAATAAACTTTTTAGTATATTATGCTGGTTTGTTTTGTACTTAATTAAATAACTTACTCAGAATTTGTTGGTTACCAAATTCTTCTCTTGCAAGTAGGTACCTACATACCTGAAAGTTGCTGGTCTAATATGAGAAAGGGTGAAGTCAAAAAATGTTACCCTTGATGTTACCCCAATTACCTATACTTCTGTGTTGATCATTTATAGCACTTCCAAGTAAATTGGAAGTATGTCGGCTGCTTATTTGAATAACATTGCAACTCATGAGCCCTTTTAAATTCTTTTGTACCAACTCAAGTTATTTAAAAAGTGACTACGAATTTCGAGGTAAGTATACCTACTTAGCATAAAAATATAAATCTAAATACAATCAATGGTAACAGTTTTCTTTTCGCTTTATCCTAATTATTTTTTTTCGAATATCTGAATAATATTGGAACCTTTGTAATTTCTAGGAAAATCCAGCTTTTTAAATTATTTTGCAGCAACTCAAATTATTTAAATAGTGAGTAGAATTTTGGGGTACGTTTCTTACGTTTGTGTCCTGTGAATATTCGATTATTGAAAGAGGGAAACAAAGATATAAGGCGATCAAGTGGGAAATTATTCGGAATTGGAACGGTAACTGGAACTATAACTGGAACGATAACAGTAACTGTAACTTGGACGGCTACCGGAACTATAAGACTATAACTGGAACTGGAACGGTAACTGTGTGGTACTCCTATCCTCCTATGCAGTTTGCATTATTTCGTTGGGGACGATACTAGGTAGAATAATATTTTTTTCTACACATATAAGAAAATAGCTACGCCTCAGGCTCTAACACGAGTCGGGCCATAAACGCCTGTTTGTGTACTCGGTGCATAAATAACTATAATAGCATTTTAAGAGCCAAGTATCCGATCGCCAACATCAAGATTTTTTAGGGACGTAAGACGAGGTATGCTCCGAAGGCGGAGCTACGCGTGGCTCGGAAGCTCTTCCAGGGTCGCACTCTGCCTTCGCTTAGCAAAGCTTTAATTTCAATTTGTATTGCAGCTTGTATAGGTCTGAATCTGGTTCGGTTTGACGTTTGTAGGGACTATGCAATTGGATTTTTGTCTGTACAGGGTGTCTTATTTTCGTTGTGATTTGGGGGTTTCTCATAGAAGCAGCAGAGATAGAGCCTTGGGATTTTCGCAAACATGCGCTATTTTCTTGAGTATAATATAATGCCAAAACCAGAATTTGGATATCGTTTTTAATTTTCGAGAAAAAAAATAATATTGATTTTTATCGATTTTCAAAAATTCTCTCCAAATCTTTTTGTGCTAAGCAGACTAAAACTGTTAAGATTGATTCCTATAGAACTTTTTCCAAGGAATTAAGTGGCGTACGTAGTTTTTTTCTAGGGAGCGTATTTTTTGAATTATGACATCAAGTTCAATTTTTTAAATGGAAATCACAGCATTTTTTGGTCAAGTTCAAAAGGTTTTTTTAAGCTATCAAAATGTACCTACCTATCTTATATTTTCTAAAGTTACAAATTAAAAAGTATCAAAATCCTTGCCGTTTTTTGAAATAACAATATAAAAGTATACCTATATATTTTGATAGCTTAAAAAGAGACCTTTCGAACTAGACCAAAGCGTACCTACTATGATTTCCATTTTAAAAATTCAACTTTATGTCATAACTCAAAAAATACGCTCCCTAGAAAACAACTACGTACGCTACTGAATTCCTTGGAAAAAGTTCTATAGTAGTCTGCTTAGTACAAAAAGAATTGGAGAGATAAAAATCAACATTATTTTCGAGAAAAACGGTATCCAAATTCTGGTTTTAGCTTTGTGTTTGTGTAATTTTGATTAAAAAATTGATGCGCGAACGTACGAAAGGGGGGGTTGTAATACCCACTGACCCCCCAACTTTTCTCTGCACACGTGTATGGTTCAAAGGTATTGATTTGATACCAAGCGTTCATTTCTTTTATTTTTCCCCTCTTGTAAAATTTTGATTTAGGGCTTGGTTTACGAGATGTTGCAACTCATTTGACTATGTGTGTTGTTAATCCACTCGCTGTTTAAGTCTCCCAATTTTTCTAAGGTGACGAACTAAGCTCAAAAAAAATGTCCTTGGGTGCACATGTTCCTGCATAACGTCTAAGCTTCAGAAAAATGCCCTTGGATGGTACCGATTCGGTCATATTCCTGCATAACGTCTAACAGCCAAATTAGCATTGGAAAGAAAGACGGGTAGGTGTTAAGTTGCCAAAATAATTATTAATAAAAGAGGGTACCATCCAAGGGCACTTTTTGAAGCTTAGATGTTTTGCAGGAACCATAGGAACCATAGACGTACGCAGGGAAAAGTTTGAGGTCAATGGGTATTACAACCCCCCCTTTCCTCCCGTTCGCGCATCGATTTTTTTGATCAAAGTTACACAAACATTTTATCGGTATATGAGAAAATGTTGTACAAAATTTCAACGGAATATCTTAAAAAGCAAAGGAGTTATTCATAAAAATAGTTTTTTAAATTTTAACTTTAACACCCTGTATCTTGAAAGAAAGAAGCCTAAATGAAAAATGGCATAAGGAAAGTCCCATTATTTTCGGTCAGATAACCTGTGGGTAACGGCTTGACCTACTTTTTTATAACACCCTGTATATGCTACGGGCATAATGGGAAAGTAGGGCAATGCTGACGGTGCCCGGGCAATGCAAACAATGACCGTTCATGCATTCCGGTCAGGTCTTGTAAGGTCAGGTCACGTTGCCCAGGCATTGCTAACATTGCCCGATTCGTCACTAGGCCTGTAACATATACAGGGTGATATATACCAGGGGGCGAAAAATTAAAATTAGGGTTCAGAGCCACAATTTAAGTGAAAAATGTCATATGAAGGTGTGTCCGGAAATGATTCGTTTAAAATTTATGCTCGTCCAAACATGATAGACTCCATGTTTGGACGAGCATAAATTAGGTTGAAACGATAAGGGATGATTAAAAAATATCTCTTCGAAGCTTCCCTATTAGTATAATAGGTGTACCAAAATTCATTTTTATGTCTTTCTCAAAAGTTGGGAAAAAATTAGAAACCTAATTTAATAGCCTCCATCTTTGGACGAGCATAACTTTTATACGAAGTACCTATTTCCGGACATACCTTCATATGACATTTTTTTACTTCATTTGTGGCTCTGAACCATAATTTTAATTTTTCGCCCCCCGGTATAAATCACCCTGTATATGTATAATAAAGCGAAAGAATATTTCAAGAACTGAGCATTCCGTATTTGTCAGAAACTCGGGACGGTCTTATAAGAGATCAAGGTGTTGTTGAAGTTTATGCCCAAAGTTCTTGTAATCTAACCCCGGAAGAAGGTATCGAGAAAAGGAAAATCATATTTTGGAATCGAAACGGGAAGATAAATAAGAATCACAATTACTTTTACCAAATTCAGGGACAAATGCAAATTACAAAAAGAGGGTATTGTATCTTTACAGTCTGGACACCCAAAGGCATAAAATATGAAACGGCTATGAGAGACAATGCATTTTGGAAAATGAAAATGGAAAATCAACTTGTAAACTTTTATACGAATGTGTTACCAGAATTAAATGATAATAGAAAAAGTAGGAATATGCCTCTACTACCTAAATACTTGTTATTTATGAGGATCATTCCATTATAATTACTATATTGCAGATAAATTACTTGCAATCTTGAAAATATTTGCTCAGGTCTACTTTTGGATCAATTTACAAATAAATTATAATAAAATCCCCGCTCATGTCAGAAGAACCCTCGTATCGGAAAAAATTTACTGGGTTTTCATTCAGAGATTTTAAGTTGTTGTTATTTGGTTATAAAGAGAACATTATTTAAGGTGAAATTTGAATTATTTTATATCTTGCTATATGTTCATTACTTTCAATAACAAACGTGTTCAAATTGTGTAAATTTACTTTCAGATAAAATCGACTCTAAATTGAACAAAATTATAATAAAAATGTAGGATATGGCAGAGCGCTGCAATTACGCACAAATACATTAATTCGCAAGACCAAAATTCTATGTTCGCGTATATACGATTAAAATATGTAATGTATGGCGATACAATTATTGAAATGGGCCCCATACAAAAATCACTGAGTTCGTACTAGCAGTTTACCAACTGTTGCGCGATGAACAAGCAGAGGGCGTTACAACGCAGGGCGTTAAATCGCGTTTGCAAGGGCAGCTCTCTTTACAAATTACTTCCTTATTTATGAACCGATTTTGAAATTGTTTGTTTTATTTGAAAGAAGAAACTTTTGGAAATCGGCCTCTCATCTCGGATTTTTAAAAGAGTAATTTATTAGTAAGTTATAAGTACACAAAATTAGGGTATATTTGGAGCCGAAAAAGACAAACTTCTATTATTTTTTTTAGAAATCGCCGATGAGACGACTCTTAAGAAATGTTTTTTGTATATGCTTGCAAAATTAGAAAGCAAAATATTAATAAATAACCGTACAGTTTGTAAAGGCGGGAACGTCTGAATCGCTCGAAAATGCAGCAGGGAGACTTGGCTCTTAAATGATTATTATGGACCCAGAAAGTGAGTACAGTGAATCATGCACACCCCCAAATATATGTAAGGTATGTGTAGAAAAAATAGCATTTCCTACTCTAGATGAAATACGTTTTTTTCGTTCATGAGATTGCCCAACTGGCTTCGCTCGTGGGCAAATTCTCATCTCACGAAATAAACAGTATTTTCATATCTTGTTCGCTATAAATAAGTGCGTTCAGTTTTCACACCCTGCCGTTTCCTGAAGGCGTTAAATAGTTACCTAAATAGGTACTAGGTACCTAGTTGTTCGTTTAGTTTATTTTATGTTGTATTTGTTATGCTTTTATTTCACATAGATGGAAAGCTTAAATTTTATATTCTTTTTTAAATTTATATTGTATAATACAATATAATAAAAGTTTCGGTTTGGCATTCTTTCTGAATTTCAAGGTTTGGATTCGACCCCTTATTCCTTGAATCTCGGATTCATATTTTTTTCTCAGAGTTAATCTTATTTACCACGATTTTTGTACAAAATCTCAAACTAATACAAGTTTCTGTTTGGCATTTACGAATTGTTAGCGAAATTTGTGGATTGAATTCAACCAACCCCTTATGCCCTGAATATAATAATAATAATAATTTATTTTTTCCCAAGTTAGACTTTTTTGCTGTGATTTTTGTGCAAAATCTCAAAGGGTTGGATTGTTGTATTTTATAATTTTAAGTTTTTCAATGTTTTGAAGTATGAATAGTTCGATGAATAGTAACTTTTGGTTTTTGGAAAATGACGTTAACAGTTAGTTGACAGAGAGCAGAAGAAGAAGAAGAAGAAGAAGATGCACTTATACTTATGTAAAAATAGCGTGTCATAGTTTATTTTCAATAAGGTAGTCATATTATATTATAAACTTTATTTTTGATTTAAATAAACGTATAAAAACATCAGATTCGACCCTTGAATCTCGAATTCATATTTTTTTCTCCAGAACCTAAATCTTATTTACCGCGATTTTTGTACAAAATCTCAAAGCGTTACAAGTTTTTGTTCTTCATTTATGAATTTTTCGCGAATGTTGAGGATTGGATCCAACCCCTTACCCCCTGAATGTCTGATTCATATCTTTTTCCAAGTTAGTCTTGTTTACTGTGATTTTTGTATACAAAATCTCAAAATGTCACAAGTTTCCGTTTCCGTTTGGCATTTACGAATTATTCGCAAAAGAACGTTTTACATTATCAGTTCAGACTGGAAAGAGAATATAATGTTATTAATCATAGTTACCAAACTAGAGCTAAAATAAAATTAGATCATAATAGTGAGCGGTTACTGCATGGCTCTTGCGGGTGGGACTGGATTTTGTCAGAAACTTGTTGGCCTGTCTGTTGTGAGATTGGCGGACGATTGTATGTTATCCGTTGGATCGTTTTTCTTTTGTTAATTCTTTTTTATTCTTACCCATATATTTTGTGTGGATGCATAAGAACATGTTTTATTGTGTTATGTTGATGACAACTCGCACACAAGCTTCAGGCTTCAGTGAGTTATATTATCCTTTTTTTCTCCATAAGTTTAAGTTTATTTCAGGGTTGGGTTATCCCCTGAATTTCGGGTTAATATTTTTCTCAAATTAGTTTTGTTTTATTTCCCTGAATCTCGGGTTCATATTTTCTTTCAAGTACATCTTATTTTCCGCGATTATTGTACAAAATCTCAAAGTGATACAAGTTTCTGTTCAACATTTTTTAGAATTTTTCGTGAATTTTGGGAATTGGATTCAACCCCTTATCCACTGAATATCGGGTTTAAGTTTTTTCCCAAGTTTAGTCTTGTTTACTGTGATCTTTTTACAAAATCTCAATGTGATACAAGTTTCGGTTTGGCATTTACGAATTCTTCCTGAATTTCAAGGGTTTTATTCTACTTCTTCTCCTCTGAATCTCGGGTTCATATTTTTTTACCAAGTTAGTCTTATTTACAGTGATTTTTGTACAAAATCTCAAAGTGATACAATTTTCGGTTTAGCATTAATTTACGAATTCTTCTGATTCAGCCCCTTGTTCCCTGAATCTCGGGTTCATATTCTTTTTCAAGTTAATCTTATTTACCACGATTTTTGTACAAAATCTCAAAGTGATACAATTTTCAGTTTGGCATTTAAGAATTCTGAATCTCGGGTTCATATTTTTTTTCAAGTTAATCTTATTTGCCGCAATTTTTGTACAAAATCTCAAAATGATACAAATTTCAATTTGGCATTTGCGAATTCTTCCTGAATTTCAAGGGTCTTATTAAACCCCTTATCCCCAGAATCTCGTGTTCATACTTTTTTCAAGTTAATCTTATTTACCGCGATTTTTGTACAAAATCTCAAAGTGATACAATTTTCGGTTTGGCATTTACGAATTCTTCGGGTTCAACTCCTTGTCCCCTGAATCTCGGGTTCATATTTGTTTTTCAAGTTAATCGTGTTTACGTCGATTTTTGTACAAAATCTCATTTTCGGTTTGGCATTAATTTATGAATTCTTCGGATTCAACCCCTTGGGTTCATATTTCTTTTTCAAGCTAATCTTTTTTACGACAATTTTTGTATAAAATCTCAAAGTGATACAATTTTTGGTTTAGCATTTACGAATTCTTCGTATTCAACCCCTTATCCCCCAAATCTCGGGTTCATATTTTTTTCAAGTTAATCTGGTTTGCCGCAATTTTTGTACAAAATGTCAAAGTGATACAAGTTTCGGTTTGGCATTTGCGAATTCTTCCTGAATTTGAAGGGTTTTATGCAACCCCTTATCCCCTGAATCTCGTGTTCATATTTTTTCAAGTTAAGCTTATTTACCATGATTCTTTTAAAAAACTCAAAGTGACAGAATTTTTGGTTTGGCATTTACGAATTCAACTCCTTGTCCCCTGAATCTCGGGTTCATATTTCTTTTTCAAGTTATCTTATTTATGACGATTTTTGTACAAAATCTCAAAGTGATACAATTTTCGGTTTGGCATTAATTTACGAATCCTTTGGATTCAACCCCTTGGCCCCTGAATCTCGGGTTCATATTTCTTTTTCAAGTTAATCTTGTTTACGACGATTTTTGTACAAAATCTCAGTTATACAATTATTATCGGTTTGGCACTTACGAATTCTTCGTATTCAACCCCTTGTCCCCTGAATCTCGGAATCATATTTTTTCAAGTTAATCTGATTTACCGCAATTTTTGTACAAAATCTCAAAGTGATACAAGTTTCGGTTTGGCATTTGCGAATTCTTCCTGAATTTCAAGGGTGCTATTCAACCCCTTATCCCCCGAATCTCGTGTTCATATTTTTTTCAAGTTAATCTCATTTACCGCGATTGTTGTACAAAATCTCAAAGTGATACAATTTTCGGGTTGGTATTTACGAATTCTTCGGATTCAACTCCTTGTCCCCTGAATCTCGGGTTCATATTTTTTGTTTTTCAAGTTAATCGTGTTTACGACGATTTTTGTACAAAATCTCAAACTGATACAATTTTCGGTTTGGCATTAATTTACTAATTCTTCGGATTCAACCCCTTGGCCCCTGAATGTCGGGTTCATAATTATTTATTTTTCAAGTTAATCTTGTTTACGACGATTTTTGTACAAAATCTCAAAGTGATACAATTTTCAGTTCGGCATTTACGAATTCTGAAGCTCGGGTACATATTTTTTTCAAGTTAATCTTATTTTACAGAAGAATAATACATAATCTCTACAAAGAGCAAAAGGCAGTTATAGAATGTGAGCAGGAACGAAGGGAAGTAGATATCCGGAAGGGAGTGAGACAGGGATGTGCATTGTCACCTCTAGTTTTCAACTTATATATCGAAGATGCGATTAATATTGTTAAGGAAAGAACAGCCTCAGGGATCAATGTACAGGGCCAAACTATTAACATGCTCAGATTTGCGGATGATATAGCAGTGTTAGCATCTAGCAAAGAAGAATTAGGAGCGGCTTTGAATGAAATGGAAGCAGTTTTGACACAGGGCTACGGCATGAAAATCAATAAAAAGAAAACTAAAATTTTGGTATGTAGATGGAGTGAAAATAGAACTAAAATTGAAATACAAATAGGAAATGAGAAGATAGAGGAGGTCGCGGATTTCTGCTACTTAGGAAGTAAAATAACCCAAGACGGTAGGAGCACTAAAGATATAAAACAAAGAATGGCGCAAGGACGAGTTGCGTTTAACAAAAAGAAACAACTGTTATGTTCGAGAACGGTTAATATAGAGACTAGGAAGAGACTCTTAAAGTCGTATGTATGGAGTACGGCATTATACGGGTGCGAAACTTGGACAATAGGAGAAGCGGATAGAAAAAGAGTAGAAGCGTTTGAACTGTGGTGTTACAGATGCATGATGAAGATACCGTGGATAGATAAGGTTAGCAATAGGGAAGTATTAGAAAGAGTTGGGGAAAGGCGAAAGGTATGGAAAACAATAAAGAGTAGGAGAGATAGGATGGTAGGACACCTTCTAAGACACGAAGGAATAGTTCGGGACATACTAGAGTCAGAGATAGGAATAAAAAGAGGTAGGGGTAGGCCTAGATTAGACTACTGCTCTCAAATAGTTAGGGATGTAGGATGTTCTACTTTTAGGGAAATGCGTAGGTTAGCTCAGGATAGAAAAGAATGGAGGTACGCGTCCAACCAGTCTTCGGACTGAGAACCTTATGATGATGAATCTTATTTACCGCAGTTTTTGTACAGAATCTCAAAGTGATAAAAATTTCAATTTGGCATTTGCGAATTCGATCTTCCTGAATTTCAAGGGTTTTATTCAACCCCTTATCCCCCGAATCTCGTGGTCATATTTTTTTCAAGTTAATCTTATTTGTCGCGATTTTTGTACAAAATCTCAAAGTGATACAATTTTCGGTTTGGCATTTACGAATTCTTCGGATTCAACTCCTTGTCCCCTGAATCTCGGGTTCATATTTCGTATTCAAGTTAATCTGATTTACCGCAAATGTTTGTACAAAATGTCAAAGTGATACCTACAAGTTTCAGTTTGGCATTTGCGAATTCTTCCTCAATTTAAAGGGTTTTATTAAACCCTTTTTCCCCTGAATCTCGTGTTCATATTTTTTTCAAGTTAATCTTATTTACCATGATTCTTTTACAAAATCTCAAAGTGATACAATTCTTCGAATTCAACTCCTTGTCCCCTGAATCTCGGTTCATATTTTTTTATAAGTTAATCTTATTTACCGCAATTTTTGTACAAAATCTCAAAGTGATACAAGTTGCTGTTCGGCATTTACGAATTTTTCGCGAATCTTGGGGACTGGATTCAACCCCTTATCCCCTGAATATCGTGCTCATATTTTTTCCAAGTTGGTCTTGTTTACTGTGATTTTTGTACAAAATCTCAAAGTGATACACGTTTCGGTTTGGCATTTACAAATTCGTCATTAATTTTCAGGCTTGGTTTCAACCTCTTATCACCTGAATTTCGGGTTCATATTTGTTCCTGGTTAGTTTTATTTACTATGATTTTTGTAGAAAATCTCAAAGTGATAAAAGTTTCGGTTTGGCATTTACGACCTCTTCCTGAATTTCCAGGGTTTTATTCAACCCCTTATTCCCTGAATGTCGGGTTCATATATTTTTCCCAAGTTAGTCTTATTACTGTGATACAAGTTTCGGTATGGCATTTATAAATGCTACCTGAATTCCAAGGGCTGAATTCAACCCCTAATGCCCTGAATGTCGGGTTCATGTTTTTTTTCAAATTAATCTTATTTACCGCGATTTTTGTACAAAATCTCAAAGTGATACAAGTTTCGGTGTGGCATTTACAAATTCTTCCTGAATTTCAAGGGTTGGATTAATTAATTGAAAGAAAATCGACATCTTTGATTTTTTCCGTAAACCACTTAGTTTTTGAGTGAACCACCTTTTTGTGAAATTTAAAATAAACACAATTTAATATTATTAAAGCACCAAGTATAACTTTTATCAGAGCATATCTTGAACTCAAGATTTTATCTTTTCAAACCACATTAACTATTTATTGAGTCATTTCAACAACAATAATTCAAGAATTAACTTTATTTTACAAAACAATAAATATTACAAAATGAGTATCTAACCTAAAACGTATAAACAAAAGAAATATTTACAACAAATATTCACAACGAAGTTGCTTCTAAGTTTTGGTTGTTTTTCCTATGACAAACATGTCCTAGGTCGTCATTTATGATATAGGGCCCTTTGCGAAAAGTTCCGTATCCTTCGGAATTGGAACTATCATTTCCATTCTCTCCGTACATGTTTGGCCGAGCCAGAGGATTCAAATTCGACTTGAACGGTAGCCTGTGATCGTTAATGTACATATGCACTAATGGGGGATCGAACGAATCCACCAAGGAAGTAACTCGCAATTGCTGGTCACCAATAACATTTGTCCTTACTAAATTCGGCGAACTGCTGGGGTAGTACGGTTCCACGTAGTTTGAACTCCCGTTGCTCACGCGAATGTTATTCTGATTCTGATCATTTTTATGATAAACTGCAGACCCGGAAGTAGTGGATAAGTCGCTAGATGCTTGGGTATTATAACTCCTGGCTTGGTTTTTATTGTACTTTTTGACCGAGTGGGTATAGTCCTTCGTACCACGCCGTTTGAGGGTGAAGTCCCTTTCACCTTCTTTTGCTTTGCTATGCCATTGCACCCAGTTGTATCGTAAAATTGGGTCCACAGGGCCCCATTTGCGACTAGGTTTCAGTGTTGCTTTCAGTTTCTACAACAAATTCATATTTCCTGAATTATTTTATTTGCAAAAGGAATAAGAAAATAAAAATGATATCCATAAACTTTTATTTTCAGATTTCGAAAAAAAAATCTTCTTACAAAAGTGACTATAAAAATTCGTTAAAAATGTTTTTAGCTTTCAATTTTCCTCGCTAGAGGGCACAATTTTAAAAGAAAATAGACAATCCACATTTTCTTCAAAAATTCAAATGGAAATGTAGGTATCCTTTATCTTTCTCAAAATCTCATCGTAATATCCAGCAAATTAGTTTAATAACTTTTTGATCTAACTAAGGGCTGGGAGGAGGAAATAATTCCCTTACACCAAAAATACCATGTCTCCGGATTGCTTGAACCAATTTTAATGAATTTGGTCTCGTTGGAAAAGGAATTTATAGCGTAATGGAAATCTGCATTTACGCTTGAATTTAATTTTACGAGGGAGCCGCCAGATGGCGTTATTTCGAAACTTGCGAAAATGTCAAATTTTCTCAAAAGCTTTAAATGGAATGGTATATTTTTTATAACATGGCGTCATTACAAATAGAATTGAGAACAAAATGGCTCAAACCGGAAATTGTTATCTTTTTTCAAACTGAAGTTATCATCAAGAATATGGTTTTATCAAATCTCAGCGCATAGGTACTCCAATTTTTTCAAAAAATTTTGAATGGAATGGTACATTGTCATAACATGCTGTTAGTACAAATAGCATGAAGAATAGAATGCCACAAACTGAAAGTTCCTGTCTTTTTCAAACGAAAGTTATGATCAAAAATGCTGTTTAATCACATTTCATTGCATGGGTAATTTTAGGAAAATAATTTTTTTAAAAGAATATTAGGGCATTCTTGTATCTCTCAGACGGAATTATAAGAAATATTACAAACAAAAAGCACTCCATGGTAAATAAAACCAAATACCTGGTCATAGTATTGTCACTAATTGTTAAGTTTAACTTAACTAAGTATTAATTATTAGTTAATTTAAATTCGATTTCAGTGTCTTTTCGCTAGAATTTATTATAACTTTTTAAATAATGTCTAGCTCTGTTGCTGAAGCGTATGACAAGCTCGCGGTGTTTTTGAAAATGAAGAAAATGCCGTTATTGCCTCCCGAGCCTTGGCAAGGCGTTTGAGGAAAATTGAATATTTCCTAAATTAAATTGATATTCATTTAGGTATTTAATTTTTCTCAAATTTACCCACGCAATGAGATATGATTAAACAGTATTTTTGATCACAACTCTCCGTTTGAAAAAGATAGGAACTTTCGGTTTGCGGCATTCTGTTCTTTATGTTATGTGTACTAACAGCATGTTGTGAAAATGTACCATTCCATTCAAAAAAAATTGAGAAAATTTGGTACCTGTGCAAACGATATTCTTGATGATAACTTCCATTTGATAAAGATAAAAACTTCCGGTTTGCGGCATCTTTTTCTTAATCCTATGCGTAATGACAACATATTATAAAAATATACCATTCCATTTATAATTTTTGAGAAAATTAGACAATTTCGTAAGTTTCGAAATAACACCATCTGGCGGCTCCCTCGTAAAATTAAATTCAAATGTAAATGCAGATTTCTATTACGCTATAGATTCCCTTTCCAACAATACCATATTCATTAAAATTGATTCAAGCAAGAAGCAATCCGGAGATATGGCATTTTTGGTGTAAGGGAATTTTTTCCTTCCCCCACTACTTACTTCATAAGCTAGATCAAAAAGATATTAAACTAATTTGCAGGGTATTACGAGGAGATTTTGAGAAAGTTAAAGGATTCCTAAATTTCCTTTTGAATTTTCGAAGAAAATTCGGATTGGCTATTTTCTTTTAAAATTGTGCCCCCTATCGGGGAAAACTGAAAGCTACAAATATTTTTGATGAAGTTTTCATGGCCACTTTTATAGGAAGATTTTTTTCTGAAAGCTGTAGGATGAATAGTTCCTACGATGTAGCCGGTCGCCAACCTTAACTGGACACCCGGTATTTCTTAGCAACTAAGTATAACTTCTATAGAAAAACTTTATTTGGCTTTTCGATTTCTCCTTCTAAGCTGTTTCATTTTGAGACTTCAAAAAGCGTGATTCAAAAATTTTTAATTTTACAAATATTCATTTTTGTATTTTCTGCGCACCCTGTACAACAAAATCAAAGTTTCTCAACGTGAGTCGTATTTATATAACAAGCAAAAGAAATGATAAAGAATGACTTTTTCTCGAAAAACTGAAAATAAAAGTTTTTACAAGTATAGTTAAGTCCATCCGTGGACAAACTGTATATGCAGTAAAAGTTTAGTAACAACCAATTGGCAAGAATAATTCACCTTTTTCAAATATCAAAGGGTGAAAAAGTGAAAGTACAGAATTTTTCGAAAATATAAAATAATGGTCAGAAAAGTTATAGACGCAAGAAATTAATTCACTTGAAAATTTTAAATTACGAATCTCCTATTTTTCTTAAAACTACCTGAAATTGAAATTATTTATTTTTCGAAGAAAACTTACATCGCTGAATGTGAAAAATTCCTCCTGTTTTGAAACAGTAAACATTCCAATGGAAAATATGAAAATGAGTGCCATCAAAACGACTCCCCAACCAATTCCATACAACCATTCCGGATCGGTAAATAAAATGCCGGTTAACGGCAAAGTGGCCAGAGCCCAAACGAAAAAACCTAGGAGAACAATAGGAGCAACCCACCACAGCAAGTACCAAGATTTCGTCAGCCTTCTTCCTAGTATGAATTCAAAATCCAATTGAATTCGTTTTATACCTTAAAATAAATGTTCTTAAAATTATTTTTGGTTAAATTTATAAAGAAAACTCACTGTAAAATGTTATAAATGCAAGTACTTCTATTATCACAGACAGCAGAATTAAATTGCCAACAATGTAATGGTCCAAGAGATGGACCAATTTAAAAGCAGGTACCAGTAGCACGGCAGCTCCAAGAAAAAATCCTACAAATCCAAATATTATGGTTCTTTGCCACCAGTTCATCAATCGCTTTATTTCTATTTCGATCACTTTTAGCAAAGTATAAACGAATAATACCTATAAAAAACAATCATTAAGGAAAAAAATATTTCGTCAAAGTTAGTTATTACCAGGCTAATGCAACCGGAAAAAAATAACACTGCGTATATTTGTCCGCTCCATACACGCATGTTATCAATATCAACGCTATTGTTGACAGCATTATCGTAGATTAACGTCATAAAATGCAATTCTGCAGTTGTACCGTTGCTTGGCACAAGACTTAAGTCGCCGGAAAATACGTAAAACATTATAGTGAAACCAATTCCGAAAATTAGGTTGAAAATTGTATAAAGAACAGCCATCCTGAAAACAGAGAGAATACGATTTTTCCTCCTCGCTGTTAAAATACAGGGTTATTGGTTATGCTTTGGCAGCAGTCATTTAGGTATCTTCATGTCCTATTTTTGAACGGGTTAATTGTTAGTATGCCCTAAATTAATATATCTATGCAGTTACAGTGTTGTAAAACTAAAACTTTTCGACAACTGAGTATTTTCAAATTTCGGCCGATTGAGCAAATTCGGCATCAACTTCAGCACCAAATTGTGGAAGAAATTGATATCGTCAATATAGGTACCATTAAAAATTAACTATACATAATTGAAACCAGAATGCATTTTTGTTCGAGACTTTAGAAGTTTACTCCGCCGTATCTTATAAGTAAACCATATTTATTTGTGGTTTCTATACGCCTCCTCAACAGTTTTTTGAAGAAATTAGAAAGCATACACTTGCCAAACATCCATATCAGGACCAAATCTCTCACCCTGGGTCGCATCCGGATTCGAACAAATTCGAGAAATTAAGAGTTCAGGCTCTTGAACCCCTATAACGCTGAATAGATACCAGACATCACTGGAGCTTACATTACGAGCAAAAGTGACATTCTAATAGGGCTCAAATGAAAGACGATGCCACTAGGCTGTCATATGCAGTAGTTTACGTCATTGCCTTATGGTATTCGGTGTTGCAGTAAGCTCCCAAATCCTGCGAAATTCAAAAATGCAATCTCCATTTTACACCTTACTGGCGGCATTATGGATTCTTTTAGAAAAATCGGAGCGCTTGAAATAGTTATTTTCGGTCGACAGTGTATTTATGAATATGATTAACAAACGCAAAAAAGTTCGTTAATGACCCCTATTAATGAATGATTTCTATTTATAAACTATTTTAAAATCCTAGGCAACCAAACATAGGTTCATATACAATGAAATATCCAAATCAAGTTTTCATGTCATCAAGATCTGTCACTGTCAAGTTTATAGTTTCTGAAATCGTAATTCGTACAAAATTTAATAAATGGATGTTGACGAAGATTTTACGTTAAAGGTCGACGGAAAAAATTTGTAACGAACTCTTATATTAAAAAGCGATTAATAATCTCGACAATTAACTCACTCGCTGCGCTCGTGAGTGAAAATGTCTCGATTATTAATCGCCTTTATTAATACACTTGTTCGTTAATAGTTATTTAACGAACAAGTGTATTAATAAAGGCGATTAATAATCGAGACATTTTCATTCACGAGCGCAGCGAGTGAGTTAATTGTCGAGATTATTAATTACTTTTTAATATAAGAGTTCGTTACAAAATTTTTCCGTCGACTTTTAACGTAAAATCTTCGTCAACATCCATTTATTAAATTTTGTACAAATTACGATTTCAGAAACTATAAACTTGACAGTGACAGATCTTGATGACATGACAACTTGATTTGTATATTTCATTGTATATGAACCTATGTTTGGCTGCCTAGGGTACTAAAATCGTTTATTAATAGAAATCGTTCATTAACAGGGGTCATTAACGATCTGTTTTGCGTTTGTTAATCATATTTATAAATACACTGTCGACGGAAATAGTATATTACGTAACGAGCATGGAAAGTGACAAATTTCATACGAGCGTGAAATCACGCGAGTTTATAGGAAATGCACTTTCTATCGAGTTATGTACACTATTTTTCCCACGACCCCTTAAGAAGGCAAATTTATTCATAAAACAGCAGCTTTATTTTTAAGGATTTGTTGTCTATGTTAACAGATGTCAAAATTTTCAAGTACCGTACTAACTTACTGTGAGCATAATATTCTAATAATTCCGACCGGCTCATGACACGCTGATTTGTTCTCTTGCCCGCCAATTCACAAATGACCAGTTCCTACCTAAAATATTTCGGTCTTCCACGGAGTAGCCATTAAAATGTTCAACTGCCATACCTTTTAAGAGATTTTTCTGATAAATAGTTATTAGATTTAAAAAGAGACGCGACAGGAATTCAGTAAACTTCAAAATCTCAAAGCTGCCTACAAAATTTGCATGAACCTGCGCGATTTTCAAAAATTACAACACAGTTTAGAGTTTGGCGCACGGTCAACGTAATTGTCAAGTTTCCGGCTTACTATGCTGTATGCAACGTGCCGCTTTCCTAGGGAGGGGATCGTGGGAAAAATACTATAGTCTGTAGCGCGACACCCCTAGTTCTCTTAAAGTAGCTTTGGACAGCCCTAGCGAGAGGAGAAGGATAGCCGTGTGCGGGGTGTGTGAGAGCAGTGTTGCCAGAGCTGGTGATTTATCACCAGATCTGGTGATTTTAAAGGTTGGGATGCTACCTGGTTATTATTTTTCTTAAAAGACTATATTCTGGTGATTTTTCTAAACAACTAGTGATTTTTTCGGTGATTTAGTACTGGAGCCACGATCATCAAGTGCAAGCTTCCATGTTCCTTCATCTCACTCTCGGTTCTCGCACTTCGCGGCTCGGTCGCTTTCTGTGAATTTCTTTTCTATGGTCGTGGTCGCACACGCAAGGTCGGTAAAGTAGTTTACCATACCGTCTTATAGACGACCGACCTTCACCTTGTCTTTCTTACACGACTGTCAGCTGTTAGGGGTTAGGTTGTTACTGTAAAGTAATTAGGCGGTTCCGTTGGTTTCATTGCAGGAGTTTATGATCGTTTATTGAAAAGAATAAAGATTTATTTTACTATTTCATAGTATCTGCCTTTACTTGACGAAAATCCATGATCACTAATTTAAATGAGACAAAATTGTCTAGGTTTTCCTAAATTTATTAATTAAATATGACAATTGTTTCGCCCACACAGTGGCTTCTTCAGATGTTAGTACTGAACATAGTACTTTTTTGTTCCCTAACCATAGTGCCTAGTGTCGGGGGAACTTTCAAAAATCTGGTGATTTTTAATCGGTAACTGGTGATTTTTAAGAACGATATCTGGTGATTTATTTTTCAGTTGTCTGGCAACACTGTGTGAGAGACAGTCGAAAAACAACCACGCGACGTTGCGCGCGCGATCGCCTAACATTTTTATTATTCATTTGTTTAGCTAAGTAAATTCTTTGTTTAAACCCTTTGTTAAATTGTTAGTATTGTGTGATCCCCAGAATATGTGCTTATTTTTTATCTGTTTAATCGAGTTTTGTAACCTTCTTCAATAAAGTTCGTTTGAATATAACAGTTGCCTTACAACTGGCTTCCCAACGTGGTGCGGCGAAAATTATTAAAAAGGGTAGTGTTATATAAAATCGGAGTACTTGTTGACTTGGTTAGTGACTGTTGGTACTGTGGACTTTTTTTTGTCATTGTGTAATATCCACATTCCGTTACTATGCCACCAAAGAAGAGTTCTCGACGTGTAGAAGAAAGCCCAGCCGGCATCGGCCAAGATGACATCATCGAGACGCAGGTGTCTTCTCCAGCTGTGCAGATAAGTACAAACACAGTTTATACTAATAATGACCGAGTTTCTTTGTCGCCGCCTGTATCGGTTTCAGCCGCGAATTCTTTTACAATGTCTGATAATCAGATTCAGGATTTAGTACGCGGTATGCAAGAGATGCAGGCTGATTTTTCGCGACGGGTATTAGAAACTTTAACCGGTAGACAAAACTCGCCTAGTGTAAGCGCGAATTTCGCTAAATGTCCTGCTCATTTTGATGGGGCTAGTTATTCGGACATTGAAGCTTTTATCGACGCCGTGGTTGTGTATAAAGAATGTACCGGTGTTTCCGATGAGAACGCGTTACGCGGACTTCCGCTCTTGCTAACGGCAGATGCTGCTGTTTATTTTCAAGGAATAAAGGGAACTGTAACTACGTGGGCTCAAGCTATAGACTCTTTGCGAAATGCTTACAGTAAGAAGTTGCCACCTTTTCGAGTTTATAAGGAACTTTTTGCGCGGGAACAAGGTGAATCGGAATCTACTGAACTTTTTGTTAGCAAAGCGCGCGCGTTGCTTGCTCAACTGCCTGACGCGTTACCTGAAAAAGTTCAGATGGACATGGTGTATGGAACTTTGAACCGCCGCATTCGTAAGCGCCTTCCTCGTGATAATGTACAGACATTCGCGGAACTTTTGAAAAGTGCACGTAGCATAGAAGACTCACTTGCTGAAAAAATAGTAGTAGGTGAAAAGTCGCGATTAGTTTCCGATAAATTGCCTTCTGATAAACCTAAGTCAGACTCTAAACGCCTAAGGTGCGCGTATTGTAAAACTTTTGGGCATGATATTTCGGCTTGTAAGGTACTCGCTAAGAAAAGTGATAGAAAACCAGTTACTACAACTACCAATTCCTCGACCAGCGTTTCTCAAACAGGAACGGTATCCGGGTCTAGATCTAGTGATTTGTCACGTCCACCGCTACGTTGTTACGGATGTGGTGCCCCTGGGGTAATGAAATCTAATTGCAAAATATGTAATCCAGTTACAGCGGCTTCAATAGAACATGGGGAGTTCTATGCTGCTGATGTTACTACCTCAGTCAACAATCGCAACTTACCTGTAGTAGAAATAGAAATTTGTGGTATGCGTGGTACGGCATATGCAGACTCGGGTGCGACACGAAGTGTTTTGGGGCGAAATTTGTATGAAAAGATTAAAAACCGCTACTCTTTTACCACAGAAAGCGGAACTGTGAGATTGGCTGACGGAAGCGTTTGCGCAGATGAAATCAAATCCGCAACCATTGATGTTACCATCCGTCATAAAACTATTCCAGTTAAATTCGCTGTTCTTCCCTCTGAACTGGACAATAGAACTTTATTGGGTTCAGACTTTCTGGAAGACTCGGAGGTAGTTTTGATAATGAGCACAGGGAAGTGGTGTTTTCTTGATAAGACCGATGAGCAATATCCATTTGTCGCTTGTCCCAAGAATGCTGGTGCTAATGTGTATAACAGCATCGAATTAAGGTCAGATGAAGCAATGACGTTAAGTACTGACCAGCGCAAACAGTTACTTCAACTGTTAGAAAGCCATCCTGCCATCTTTGAGCCAGGGGGAGAGGCCACCCCTTATGCAGAACACTGCATTGTGACTGAAAAAGGGCAGCCACCCATTGCCGTCCCTCCTTACCGCCTTGCTGCTCCAAAAAAGGAGATTCTTAAGGCCCAGTTACAGAAATTGCTGGATGACGACATTATCGAAGAATGTGAGAGTCCGTGGACTTCGAATGTAGTGTTGGTCGCTAAAAAGAATGGCGAAACGCGTCTGTGTGTGGACTATCGTCCGTTAAATTCGGCGACTATAACCGACAAGTACCCGATGCCGCGCATAAACGAGTTGCTGCACGCCGCGAAGCAAACAAACTACATGACTACGTTGGATTTAAAATCGGGCTATCACCAAGTTAGTGTTCGAGAGTCGGATAGAGACAAAACGGCCTTCATTACGCCATTCGGTGTTTATCGGTTTAAGCGAATGAGCTTCGGCCTTAAAAATGCGCCGTCCGCATTTCAACGTCTCGTTGATCGGTTTCGGTCCGGTTTGAATGACACTTTGATTTTGGCATACTTGGACGATATGATCATTGTTTCGGAGACTTTTGATAAACATTTACAGGATCTTAATTCTGTGTTCCAAAGACTTGAATTATTTAAACTCCGAGTTAATCGCTCTAAAAGCGTTTTCTGTTGTTCGGAGGTTCGGTATCTTGGACATTTGATCACGCCCGGTGGTATTAAGGCTGACCCTGCCAAAGTGTCCGCCATTTCCGGTATGCCTGAGCCCAGAACTGTAAAACACCTGAGGGCTTTTATCCAAACATGTTCGTGGTTTCGTAAGTTTGTTCCCAGGTTTGCTGATTTGGCCCGACCTCTAACCGATCTTCTTAAGAAGAATGTCTCCTGGAAATGGGAAGAAGAACAAAACACGGCCTACCGTCGTCTGAAAGAGGCGTTAACCACTGCTCCCATACTTCAACAAGCAAATGAAGCATTGCCATACATTTTAAATACCGATGCTAGCAACTTTGCTCTTGGTGGGGTACTCTTACAAGAATTCGAGGGTGAAGAACACCCAATTGAGTATACCAGCCGCTTACTGAAACCAGCCGAACGCCGCTACAGCACAACGGAGCGCGAAGCACTGGCAGTCGTTCATTGTGTGGGCAAATTCAGAGGTTATGTAGAGTGTTCCGAAATTTTGATACGAACTGATCACCAGCCATTGCGTTGGCTCATGGGGTTGAAATCGCCGAGTGGACGACTCGCCTGGTGGGCGTTGCAACTACAACCCTTTAATCTGAAGATCATCTACACACCCGGCAAAACCAACAAGGTCGCTGATACCTTATCCAGGCCTGTATGTGCTCCTGAGCATGAAGATCTTTGTGGAATTTGTTCCCTTACTGTCGTAGACATTCCTCACCAATCGTCAGATCAACTACGGCATGAACAACTCATGGATCCGGAGATTGCCAAAATAATTAAGTCACTTGAAGAGGTTCCAACCAGTGTCGAACTGAAAAACTGGATTGAAAAGGGGTATCTCATGTGCGATGGTGTCCTATATAGGTACTTCGATCTAGAATCAGACGAAGCCCAATATGTGGTTCCAGTTCAAAAACGTCGCGAGATAATGTTTCAATACCACGATGCGCCCACTGCTGGCCATTATGGCGTGGAGCGTACCATTCGTAGAATCTGTCACCGATATTATTGGCCCGGTGTAAGAAGATATGTACAAGAATACGTTAAAAAGTGCAACGAATGCCAAAGGTACAAGCCAAGTAATCTTAAACCCCCAGGGTTGCTACAAACTCCTGTTTACAATCGACG
Organism: Xestobium rufovillosum; assembly: GCA_963966045.1. Classification (NCBI taxonomy): domain Eukaryota; kingdom Metazoa; phylum Arthropoda; class Insecta; order Coleoptera; family Ptinidae; genus Xestobium; species Xestobium rufovillosum. Next base: position 15,968,019 of record OZ014498.1, read on the forward strand.
TTTCGAGGTGTTGTCAATCGACCTTTTTGGCCCATTACCCATTACCGAGAATGGACACAGATGGATTTATGTCATTGAAGATACAGCTACCAGATGGGTAGAATTGTTTCCACTTGCAAACGCAACCGCCTACGCATGTGCAAAACTTTTGGTAGAAGAAATCTTCCTACGCTTTGGATTTCCTCGACGCATTTTAAGTGACAATGGCGTACAGTTTGTTTCGGAAATTATGCAACAGACTATGTACGTATTGAATGTAAAACACATTCTCATTCCAGCCTTTCATCCGGAAGCCAATCCTGTTGAAAGGAAGAACAGGGATCTTAAACCCCAGTTAGCGATTTTAGTCGGAAACCGACATGACAGTTGGGATATTTATCTCCCAAGCATCCGATTTGCAATGAATTCAGTAATGTGTCAGACCACAGGGCATTCCGCAGCTTATTTGAATCTAGGGAGGGAGCTTAGGACCCTAGATGATGTTAATCATGATGCCCGGGCCATCGTTGAAAACGATAACTTTGTGCCGCTCATTACACCCTATCTGAGGAGGCTTGCAACTTCCTTGAAGGATACCCAAGAAAGGGTCGAAAAGGAGCAGGAGAGACGAAAGCGTTACGCAGATCAGCATCGCCGAGACGCCCCATGTTACATGCCTGGTGACAAGATCCTCTTAAAAAGTCACGTGTTAAGCAGCGCTGCAAAGGGCATTACTAGCAAATTTACGCCGAAGAGAGATGGCCCATACATTATATTAAGGGAGGTGTCTCCGACTTCGTTTGAAGTAGCCGATCCAGCTGACCCAGACGTGTCCATTGGAAAGTACCACGTGTCTGAATTAACCCCGTACGTGGTAACTAGTGGAACTGCTGACGCCCAACCAGTAATTCCCAAAAGGAAAAGAGGCAGGCCCAGAAAGAAGGCCGGCTCTTCCTGTACCACGCGCGAGGACGCTTGCATGGTCCAGAGGGGGAGTATGTAGCGCGACACCCCTAGTTCTCTTAAAGTAGCTTTGGACAGCCCTAGCGAGAGGAGAAGGATAGCCGTGTGCGGGGTGTGTGAGAGACAGTCGAAAAACAACCACGCGACGTTGCGCGCGCGATCGCCTAACATTTTTATTATTCATTTGTTTAGCTAAGTAAATTCTTTGTTTAAACCCTTTGTTAAATTGTTAGTATTGTGTGATCCCCAGAATATGTGCTTATTTTTTATCTGTTTAATCGAGTTTTGTAACCTTCTTCAATAAAGTTCGTTTGAATATAACAGTTGCCTTACAAGTCTTTATTTTGATCTTTACTATCAGAAAAATATACCTTGCAAAATAAAATCGCCACGGGAAATGTTCATTTTGTGAGAGTCAGGAACCCAAAATGCACCCCTTTCGTCTCCCCTTATAAACATCTGAAGTCTGGTTAGAAAGGAAGAGGGTTTTAAGAAAATGAACGATCTCGTAAAGCACGTATTTTTTAAAGGCGTCTTGCAAATGCAAGGGTATAAAACGAATGTTATAATGGGCCGACTACCCGTTCTAAAATTTCCGACGTGTACCTACTCACACTTGACTTCCAAAAATATATTTAAGTATAGTACGAAAAAAGATAAATTTCCATACAATCTGGAAAGCGCCTCATCGTGGAGGGCGATCTGCACAAGGAAATACAATCTTGAAAGGATCTATAAACTCTATATATTACATAAAAGAACGCACGCCGGGACGCATATTGTAAGTAACATACTGTATCGCCATTCGGCTGCTCGATCGGATTTCTGAATGTAGCACCCGATATCGCCATTCACTTGGCAATCTCGAGTGTTACTTACCTACCGTCTTGCCACCATTTGAATGCTAATTATTATTAAGATATAGAACATTACAATACTTTTTAAAAGAAGCCCTTTTTATTTCGTATTTTAAAACGTTGTCAGCACTTTGTTATAATTATTATTTTTTTGTTCATTAAAAATGTCAGTTTCACTTTTTCTTTTGGTACTCATATTCGATAACTTAGCTCTTAGCTTATGAACTAACTATTTCTTACTAGTCAACTAAGGAAAACGAACAGTTACAAAACTGCAGTTTTTACGTACATTTACTTTACTAGTTTTTGAAAATTTTGACAACTTTTACTTCTGCAGTTTATAAGCCATGCCAAAAATAGTACATTAGGTGATGAGTATTAAATGGGTATAGCAGTCTAAACTACACAGGAGGCCCGTTTAATACTCATCACCTAATATTCATCTCTGCAGTCGTTTCAAATTTAATAAAAATAGTACATACAGGGTGATTCATAACGAGTGTAAAAAAATTCGAAAGGTGATAGAGGAAGTCAAAACAAAAAAAAATATTTCATGAACATCTGTCCTAAAATCGTTCCCAACAAAGATACAGGGTGTAGAAAATTCTCGAAAAAAATTGATTATTTTTAATATCTCCGAATCTACTGAAACTATTGAATTCATATTTTGAGGGCTATTGTCCTTTGTGAACCTCTATCGTCCTAAAAAGATTTGCTTTTATACTGCCACCAGTGGCGCCGCTATAAGCTGGAGATCCCTATCCTTTAGCTTACACGATGTTACGCCGCCGGTTTCTAAAGAAAAGATTTAAGTTTTGGATTCTGCGTTCAATTTCAAAGAAAAAAGGTATTCTTCATTTTTTCCGTACTGATAACTTCCGAGTAAAACAGCATTTTGTAAAAACGTCAAAATCTGAATTTTCGGTAAAAAAATTGTTCTGAAAAAATAAATTATTATTGGATATAAGAGTAATTTTTTATGATAGAGGTCTGCAAGCGACAAATTGTCCCTAAAACTTTAATTTAATAGCTTTCTTAGTTTCGGAAATAACAAAAATAATCAGTTTTTTTTCGAGAAACTTAACACCCCGTATTTTTGTTGGAAATAGTTTTAGGACATACGTTCATCGACTTTTTCTTATTATTTTGACTTCCTCTATCAGCCCTCCAAATCTTTTACACTTGTTATGAATCACCCTGTATAACAATTACCCCGAAAACAACGTAAGGTCAGGTGGGGTAAGAGGGACCCAAAATTTCAAAAATTCGAGTTTGTCATGTTATAGTGTTAAATTCAAGAGTCCTAGAAAGTTCAAATTTTAACCCAATATATTAGGTGACCTTTACTATTGGTTCCAGTGTCCAAATATTCGATTGCTGACTGTGTATTTCACAAAAAAAATCGACTTGTTAGCTTACTCGTAGGTCTCACTTGCCCCAATATGTGGGGCAAGTGGGAACTGCTAGCGTAAATCATACTTTTGCCGTTGCTGAATAAGCTGGGGCAAGAGAGAATACTTCTTAGAATGGTAGCTTTCAAATGCAATTTTCAGATTTGAAATAGCTATTATAGGTTTTTAGTTTTACGGTGTTTTTTATAGTTGTAGGTACGAAATACCAAATCACTCAAATTGTAATTTGCTTTATTAAGTGAAAAGTAACACAAGATAACAGTCTTGTCTTTTATTTAAAAAAAATTATAATAGAATTTAGAGAAAAAGGTAACGTAAGGTAACATTCTTATCACGAATTAACAGAAAAAAACAGTAACTTCTGAAAGAAATATGTGTCTAGGAAACATTATAATGATCAAATGTAACATTAAAAATTATTTCTCCCCTTCTGCCAAGGTTGGGTTCGGGTAGTACCATAACAATGTCATCTTCTGAGACTACGCTTTCGTCTTCTTGAGTAGGCCAAACAAAGGTCTTGTTGCTGTTGTCTCCTTCCTTTTTTCTTATGAATGTCATTGTCAGTTCATCTCTGTCTATTTTCAATATTTGCCCAACGAAGTGTTTCTTTGTCTTCTTTGTAGCAAATTCTACTAATGCCCATTTTCCTGGTTTCAGCGTGTCTTCTTGCTCCATTTCTTTATCTTCAGTTAAAGCTTGCTCATACTCTTTCGCAAATTCTTCTAAATTTTCATAATCACTCTCTGAATCATGTAATGATAGTATGCCATCATCTTCGTCACTACTTGAAAAATAATTCAAATTTGTTGTAGGTTTTTTATTCGTAGCGATATGTTTTGCTGGTACTTTCTTCGGGATTTTCTTGGGTTTTATGATTTTATCCTTTTTGATTTTATTTCTTTTTTTCTTCTCTAATCTTTCAATAACTTCTTTTGAGGTCAGTACTTCTGCTCCAGTGCCAACTCTTGTTCGTTTTAGTTTTTCCACACTACTCTTATGTTTGACTTGTCGCAATAGAATGTCTTCGAAGCTTAGGCTACTACATGATGGTGAAGGGGCAATACTTTCATGTACTGATACTGATGTACTTGAGGCAGCGAGATTTCTATTTGGTGTATCATCTTGAGTGATTTCACCTGACGAAGTGCTCTCAACCTCTGTAGATCTCTTTTCCGTAACTGTTTCATTTTTTGCTGTTTCATTGGGAGTTATTGGTCTTTCAGGTCTTTCGCCTCTATCCAGTTGCTGTTCAACGTGTTCGACTTCCCTTTGATTTTGCTGTTGTAGATGAGCCTGCCAACGCCTGTAAGCTGTAGGATCATATTGGTCTGGCTTGATAACTGTTCTGTCAAAAGGGACAATTCCCCCTTTCCTAAATCCACTTATTATGTTTTGCTCCGGTGCTCCAATCCATATTTCGCTGACAAAAATGGAGAAAGTCTTCTTACTAACCTTCTGCCCTACGTGTTGTCTCTGCCAGGAAACCAGCTTCGTCTCCCAGTCATTTTTCATTGATTTGAAGACGCTTAAATCTAACGGTTGTAAGAGATGGCTGGTGTGGGGCGGAAGCTTCAGAACAATAATTTGGTTTTCCAAGGCAAGTTTGAGAGTACGTGTGTCGATGTGAGTCGCATGTCCGTCGTAGATCAGCAACACAGGGCGGCCGGGTCCAATATGCGGGATAAAACTGTTTTGAAGGTATTTATGAAAAATATCAGATTCCATCCACCCTTTTTGGGAACATGCTTATGCTAAGTGTGGAAAGCATTGATCTTCAGGTGCCATCCAGGTATCCCATAAGTACTTGCCTTTAAAAACGATCATCGGGGGAAGCTTCTGACCACTAGCACTGGCTGCAATCAAAACCGTAATGTTCTCTTTTCCGGATCCGCTGGTAGTTCGAGTTGATGGGCAATTTATTGCACCCAGGACTTTCAACTTCGATGGGTCTAGGCAAAAGTAAGTTTCGTCCAGATTAAAAATCTGGTTTGGTTTGTCTTGTAGATCATTATCCCTTATGGTTGCCTCGAGGATATCAAAGTATTCATTGATTGAAAAAGGATCTGATGCAGTTTTTCTAGCTATTTCCACCGATTGGGGCTTTTTCAAGGATAATCTATGTCTTTTTTTAAATTGTAGAAACCAGTCCTCACCCGGACAGTGATCTTTAAATGGGGTTTGCAAGTTTGTGGCTTTTACGAATTCAGAGACCACTTGTAAAACCTCTTTTCGAGTCATACCAAATCCCCACTTTTCCATTGTTCTTAGATTAGCTGCTAGTTCTGCTTCTCGATCAGGGGGAATAGCCCTGTTTCTTTCTAGTGTTGAACTTTTTTGTCCTCTGTTTCCTTTCAATCGATTAAACAGTGTTGTTTTTGGTATTCTATACACCTGGACGGCACGGTATAGAGTTAGTTCTCCTGCACGAATTCTGCGAATAGCATTGGTTAAATCGTCTTTAGAATAAGATTCCGCTCTAAGCGTTTTGCGTACGTAGTTTCTCACCATTTTCACAGTTCATTTAATTCACAATGTTGTTATTTTCTAGTTTTTTAAGATTGTCACTGATTTCACTGTTTTTCACTATTGTTCGCCGGTTTTTAATGTTTTTACTATTTTTACTATTGCTCACTCTTTGTCTTTGTTACTGTTTTTCGCTCCTCGAAAGTACCATCTGAAAAGAAAAATAGGTTAGTAACTTACCCTAGCCTCCATTGTTCTTTTCCTGGGAAAAATGTTCTGGGGCAAGTGAGACGCACACTAAGTCTCACTTGCCCCAGGTAGGGAAAAATTTGGGGTAAGAGGGACCTACTGTATTCTCGCACAACTATTTATAATGCAGTAATTTCGTTATGTTCTGTAAAAAATACACAGTTTTTTACCCCAAATAGCCGTAAACATATTTCTTTGTGTGAGCGCACAGATAAACACGCACTGTCAAATTAAACCCGGCAACCTTTGATTTCGAGATAAAATGTCATAGTTTTCATTGTTGTTAAGAGCCGCACCTATTATTTCAAATACGATTATATTTTTGGTCTGGGGTGACACAAGACGGCTTTTAAGGGATTACCACTTACATTTTTATCCTAAAAATGCGTTCGAATTATTTTTAATTAATATGGTTCTCATTTCCCCCAAATTCCCACTTACCCCACCTGACCTTATCTAACATAATTTCTAATCCCTAATTTTCTTTTACGTATAACTGGCCATCTTTGGTTAGTCAACTACCAGGCCTAACACTTTTAAACAACTTTTTAACAGTGTTTTAAATAACATTTTATTTTTTCTATTGGAGACAGTATTCACATAATTTTGATACTGTTACTGAAAGTTAATAACTTGCTGTGATGAAATGATTTTGTTCCCAATTACATTTCGCCATTAACTCAAAGATGAGAGCCGAAGAAAAAATAATTAGTTCATTGATAGCAAACAAAACTGACATTTTAAGAGCAGTAACGAATAGACGTAGTAAAATGGTGGCAGCGCGCTCAGAAATACCTATATCTAGAATAAAAATTGCCAGTGTGGAAATTTTTCAAAATGAAGATTTATCTAACGTCAAAGAAAAATATTACAACCAAAAGCAACAAAAGTGCAATTTTCCATTTTATTTTTTAGTTTTCCACGAAATGGTTAGTTATCTCCGAGGTTATCTCAAATAATATCTTCAGGATAAACAACTTTGACCAACCTATTCTCTTGCTAAGATAACCGAGATCCTAAATGCTGCATGTTAGATTTCGGTAAATTGCATAACAAAGCTTGTTTTAGAAAGCATTGTTTTTGAAAAGTAAAAAAATTAGACTCAAATATTGTGATAAAGTAACACGCGAGAGCGTCAAGCTAATCGTCGCTATCTGGTGTTTACGAGGGTGTTACTTATCGCGCTCCACCGTCCAATCTCCAATGTGACAATTTCCCGCGAAAACACCAGTGCAAGTGCATGCTCACGTGTTTTTTATGCTCGAGTAGAAAATTCCTCCACCAAAATGTATTCATTTTCATTGCCCAATGGTTATTTTTATTTAAAAATTAATAATGATAGTGTCCGGTGAAAACCAAAGAACAAGAGAACAAGAGAAGAGTCAGTGACCATAAAAACTTAATATTGTCCTTACACTGTAGTAGTCATTGACAAATGGTTAAATTGTAGTACCCAACTACATATTGAGATTATGGTAATATTGAAATATTACTTTATATTCTTATATACTAATTATTTTTTGGCGTTTCTGATCTGGTTTGCACTATTGTACAGTTTATTGAATTAAATAATTCATACACAATTTAGCATTATGACATCAAAAATTACGATTTAATAGGTATATCTATAAAATTATAAAATATTGACATGAAAAAAGGAATTAGAGTTTGACAAATTTGATTTCTAATAAGATTAGTGTCTTAAAAATAAAAGGAAGTATGAATGTGCATGATAATTTGGCAATTTTATAAAGGATGTATCATGAATTTTAAAATATTAAAATTCGTTACTTAAGTTTTGGTAATGTGTAATTAATATTTTACATTTACATTTATTTTGGGATGATGCATGCTTTCAACGTGCATCATAACATTGTAGGAGTAATGCAATGGTCAGGTAAGTGACACCCGATGGCGCACATTATGTTGGCGCTATCGTATGTTACATTCCAAAATCCGATCGAGCAGCCGAATGGCGATACTGGATGTTACTTACCTATATGCCGCCGGGACGGTCTCTGCAATGCACCCTAAGCGCAAGAAAATGTGTAATTTCGCCGAAATTTTAACTATTGTTGCAACACCGGGTGTCGTACAGCATAGACATAAACTGCTCTAAATGATAGCCTGTAGTATCCTTTTTCATTTGAGCCCAGCCGGTAGCACGTAATGTAAATTCCAATGTCGATCCTTGATCAGCGCTTATACAGATATCCAAGAGTTTAAGCGCCTGGACTGGAATTAGCAATCCGAGAGCCATCACGGAAATTTAGGAAACTTTGGATAATATATTGTTAAGCAAATAGATCAACTATGCCAATTTTCAGCTATAGTAAAATTTTCTCTAGGTTAAAATCTAAAATTCCTGGGTTGTAGGTGCTGGTGGTAGTGGAGTGACTCGTTTATCAGAATGACGTCACTATGATTTAGAAAATATCCCCCAATTGACAAAGAAGCCAGTTCTTGGCGACTGTGCAGTTCGCCGCTTAATAAACTACTTGGAGAAACTGACATAGAGTTAAATGAACAAGCCTAAAAATCAACTACAACTTGGTACAACGCGGAATTAGAAATTGAGCACAGTTTTACGAATAAACATACTCTCGTAAGTCCGGCACCCATATAATAAACCGAAATTACATGTCATGCACAGGTATGGTAGGCAACAGTTGACTTCTGGATCCTCTTAAATCTAAGATCTGCTAAATATTCCTTAAACCTGGCAAAAATTGTGCGACTTGTTCTTGTTCACCCAATATCCCTATTATGGCAAATAATACACTTTCTTTCATAAATTTTCGACGAGCGCCCATCACTCATTTAATCCGGTGTACACCTGTAAATTTACTCCAAGTTAGTTCGTCTTGATCTGGTTGTTTCTCTTAGACCCACTTAACTCGGCCTTATTCCGATCTTATTTTACATTGTCGAAGACTTTTTCCAAATCTATAAATCCTATATAGGCGCTCTTTCCTTTTTAACTCCCGACGCAAAAAGAGGGGCGTTATAAGTTTGACGTGTCTGTCTGTGTATCTGTGTGTCTGTCTGTAGCTCCTAAACGAATGGACCGATTTTGATGCGGTTTTTTTTGTTTGAAAGCTGACGTGATCGAGATGGTTCTTAGCTATAATTTATGAAGATCTGTTCAGGCGTTGTGTCGGGGGTTACTTAAAATTTTGAATTTTATTACTTGTTCTATTGTTTTTCTATTACTCGTAAGGCTAGAATGGCCTCGCGCGTTCCCCTATTTCTTTTAAATCTGAAATGATCTTCTCCTAATATTTCTTCCGCCCTTTCCTCCATCTTTCTTTGCACAATTCTATTATTTTTGACGCGTAGGAAGTCAAACTGATCATTCTAAAATTTTCGCACCTATCCGCGCCTTTCCTTTTTGGCAAAGCTACTATGATGTTCCGCGTGTAATCTTCTGGAATCTCGCCTGTCTGGTATATGCAGCGAACTAGTCTGAATAATCGATCTATTATCTTTTCACCTGCGCACTTTAAGATTTCTGCAAACAAGCCATCTATACCTGGTGCTTTATTGTTGCTTAAACTTTTTGTGCTAGCTCAACTCTTTCCTCATTATAGGGCAGCCTACGTCGTCATTGCTTTCCCTTTCTAATATACCTCCGACTTCTTGTCCCGCATATAAGTTTCCCAAATATTCTTTCCACCTATCTGCCTTCTCCCCGCTTTCGATTAGGATAACTCCTGCCTCGTTTCTAATGTTTTTGCTACTAGATCGGATTTCTCTGAAATTTCTCCTAATTATTTTATATGCTTCATCAGTCTTTCCTACTTCGAACTTATCGTCCACTTCTTTGCATTTACTATCAATCCATTGCTCTTTCGCTTTCCTACATTTCCGAATAATTTCCCACTTGATCGCCTTATATCGTTGTTTCCCTCTTTCATCTAACCTAAAATGTTGACACACATTTTGTGACCCAAAAGTCTTATTAATCCAGATTAGAGTCCAATTTCTGATTCCATAATTATTAGATTTCGTTGATGCTAATTTAATAATAATAATAATAATAATAATAGTCCTTTATTGTAACGAAATTAGACATAGTTTACAAACAGGTGAAGCAGTTTATAGGATCGTTACAAAAGGGCGAAGTTCAGTCCGAGTGGCAAGTAGAACTTGCCTCTTCTCCTGCTCTTCCACTTAGCCCTTATAAGTTAAATTAAATTTAGTTGCAGTTTATTGAACAGACTACACTAAAAACTGAGAAAACTGACATCCTTGTCAATAGGGAGATACTTTCTCTGTCACTGTGACATCATGTTGACATCATCCTGGGTATACTGGCTGAGTCGGGAAGAACGCATCAAACCGCTATAGAGAATAATAATAATAATAATGCAGAAAAACCCAAATGTTGTTATTCAATTTTTATTTGTTTTCAAGTAATAGCGTCAGCAAAATCCCCAATCCGCATTGTTTTAATCGTAGCATTCTTGTAATAATAAATTTTCAAAAATACCGCCAATGACCGCCCGTTGCTCTCCTCAGTTGTTCATGTCGTTCTTTATTAATATTAATTGCAGCAAATATACACATCGAATTAGTGAATCCCTAGTGTCGACTTTTACAGTGTATATGTATGCCCCACAGACAAATGTTCAACGTTGTGAGGTCTGGAAATCTTGAAGGTCAATTAACATGACCACCGCGACCAATCCAACCATTTATTACAAGAACCCTATACCATTAAAATAATGTGGGCGTGGTATTTCGTTACGGAGTTCTAACTTGAAAGCGAATGAAAATCGGAAAACATTTGGGTTTTTTCGATTATTTTTACGTGTAGAATACACTCCTGCAGTTTGGTGCGCTCCCCCGACTCACCCTGTATATACAGGGTGTGTCTCGTGTAGATTTTGGTTATGGTTGAGATACGACGTAGTAAACTTCCAGTCTCGAAGTAAAATGTGTAAAATAATAATTAATTGTTTCTACTGAAGGTGGCAACTTCGATTTTTACGGGGTTTTAGGAGTTCAAATGATTTTTGGATTTATTACTTAACCACAGTCTCTAACATCTTAATAAGTCTTGAGTAAGTACATACCATAATGGATTAACTTTGTTGTAAATCACTCCTGCGCTGGTCACGAAAGTTCCGAACCCAATATTCGTGGAGAAAAATACTTGAATCGCCGCGTAATACCATACCTAGCAATAAATCATTATCTTTAACAATTTTCATAAGCAAGTTTTTAAGCCTCTTCTTACTTACATCAGCAGAACCTAATTTTGTCCAGTCACAGTCATCAACAAATTTTTGCAAAGCTTCGGAAGAACCTTCGATTAAAATCGTTTTTACCATTAAAGAAATTAAAAATCCCAGCAACGGAAAAAATAGAATCACTAAAGATTTTACGAAAGATTTCGTTCGTTTTATCGATCTGAAAATTTGTTATGCTTATCAAAAAAGCTATTTACTACGAAGACAAGTGATACCTCAATACTTACAATAAAATTATTAGTGCCCATACCGCAAATAATACAGCGGAGTATATACCAAACCATCTGGGAGACGTATATGGAGATTCGAGAAAAGTTTTGCTAAAAATTATTTATGTAAAAAATTGATAGTAACACAAATTAACTTCAATACTAACCGTATACAAAGTTGACCACTTATACCATCAGGGCTGTAGCCATCCTAAAACATAAATATTTATTTACTAAGACCAGAAACTGGGAAAAGAACGAAATGAAGGGTGGTCGAATAATAAAAACCATGTAGGTAGGCCTGTGTATACGAGAAACATAGCCTATTAAAACAGACAACTGAATGTCTACGTTTCGTACAGTATACATAAGGGACATCTGGTTTGATAGGACTGGTTTATTTATAACCCTGAGGATAATATTGGTCAGCCAAGAGCGAATGATTTGGATAAATGATTAGGTACTAGTAGTGTGAAGAGTTGCGATTTAGAGTAACTGATTGCAGGCTACCATGTGCTTTGAAGGTAGTCGTTGTCGCGATTAACAATGCAAAGGTCTGAAGTATTGTTAGAAAGAAAAACAAAAATTGTTGAATATTACATTTCAACTAAAGTTATTTACCTAAAAACATTCTTCCACCTTGAATGTTTTCCCCTTACAATTTTTGTGAAATATGACCTACGTGTCTATTTTCAATATTTGAAGATATTTTTTGAGATACACGGCAAGTATGGTATTTCAAATAAGACTACTGCTGGTAGAGCAGGAAAGTACGTAGAGCTCTAAGGATGTTTCAAGCCCAACGATATGTTTGGGGTAGCATCCCGTATAAGATCTCGTAGTACACAAAATCTGGATTTAGTTCTATAATTCAATGCCTGGCGGGGTATTTGCCTGAGGAGTAGTTCGAACGGTTCAGTACCACTCACAATACAGGGTGTTTCACGAAGCTTTCCCTCCACTCAAGGAGCGTGTTATCGAGGTAATTTTAAGTAAAAAAGTGGATCCCATTCTCAAAAATAAAAGAGTTCTGGATATTATATAAAATTTGTTCAAGATTCAAGTAATCTTATTCTTGATCTACCTTACGCAGGTGCATTTTAGAGAAAACCCTAATTTTTGTTCACCATGACTATTTCGCCCTCTAGCCGTAAACTTAGAAACCGGAAAATAAATTCCAGCGATTTCTCTTGGCCACTTTAATTATAATTTTTTTTTCTTTCCCAATACTGAACTATGATCGGTTCCTAAGATATGGCCGACGTCCTTTTTTTATTTGGACACCCAGTATGCAATACTGAGGAGAACGTAATTTATCAAACTTTTGTAATATTTTGCAGTTTCGTTTGCAAATATTAGCTAGTCTATTATTAGTGTTTTTAGCTAATTAAAACACATCAAGCTGGCTTGTATTTTTCCATGGCAACCTTGTTTTTCTGGAAATGCCATATTCTTTATAATACAGTCAATTTGTGCTCAACAGGACCCCTAGCGGGAAAATTGTGGGGAAGTTTTGATTTCTTCGAGTCTATATGTTTTTTGGGGTGCTGAATCCGAATCTAAGGTTTGCTAACAAAATTTCGTGACGCAACATTGAAAAAAAAAATTTTGTCTCCGACGAACCGTTCGGGCTCAAGCGCTAGTTGAAAATCGGCGTATTTTGTCTGTCTCCGCAAAAACCCACTTTTTCCACTCCACTCCAAAATTCAAATTTATTACTAAAGGCTGTCAATTAGTGAATTCCTCCCAGTTCTTTGCACATACCTCATTTAGATCGTATATGTAAAGGTACAATGTTTAAGTTATTTAACGAAGTCCGAATTCAGTTACAAAAAAGTTGAAAAAGTATTACATGTTATTATATTATATTACATATGATTATATATTACATTATTATATGAGCAAAAATTATATGAGCCGTTGTCGTTTAGAGGGTCCTGGCTGAGGTCCTTCGAAGGCGACGGGTCCTGGCACAGGTTCGGGTTGTTCTATCGTCAACGTCGGGGCTTGTTCATCTGGAAAATGAAAGAGGTGGTGAGAAAACAGCAACTTGTGACCATATCTAAAGGAGAGACGAATGATTACGAAATAGACTGTGAGATTAGACATACCTTCCGCATCGTGTAAGCGTCTTTCTTCAGTCTGTTCAATGCTGTCTTCCAGTGGCTCAACATTTTCACACAGCCCTTCGCACGATGTGCAGATCGGGGAGCAATGGAGGCCTGCCTTATGCCTTTCTGCATCCACAATTGCGTTGGCAGACTGTTTTACATTTACAAGAAATGTGCCGGAGTATCGAGTCCGGTGAAGGGTTCAAAATGGTTGGCACTGGCACGAGACGCCAACGCAATTGTGGATGCAGAAAGACAGGCCTTCAGGGCTTCCCGATCTGCACATCGCGCGAAGTGCTGTCGAGCCCCCGGAAGACACCATTGACATGGACAAAGAAGATACGGAAGAAAGAGACCAAGAACAGACTGAAGAAAGACGCTTACGCGATGCGGATGTCTAATCTCACAATCTATTTCGTAATCATTCATCTCTCCTTGAGATATGGTCACAAGTTGCTGTTTTCTCACCACCTCTTTCATTTTCCAGGTGAACAAGCCCCGACGTTGACGATAGAACAACCCGAACCTGTGCCAGGACCCGCCGCCTTCCAGGGACCTCAGCCAGAACCCTCTAAACGACAACGGCTCTTATAATTTTTGTTCATATAATAATGTAATATATAATCATATGTAATATAATATAATAATATGTAATACTTAACAAGATTTTTCGTTGGAAAATCAATTTTTTGAAACTGAATTTGTACAATTTCGGACTTCGTTTAATAACTTGAACATTATGTAGGTAATTCTTCAAAAATGACCTGTACCTTTACATATACGATCGAAATAAGGTATTTGCAGAGAACTGGGAGGAATTCACTAATTGACAGCCTTTAATAATAAATTAGAATTTTGGAGTGGAGTGGAAAAAGTGATTTTTTGAGAAGACAGACAAAATACGCTAATTTTCAACTAGCGCTTGAGCCCGAACGGTTCGTCGGAGACAAAACCTAAATAGTGCAATTTGTAGGAAATTTCATGTACTTTCATTTTGAATAGGGAGGTTATTTACGAAAAGTTGATAGTTTTCTAGTTATAAGCAAAAAACGGAAAAAAATGAGATTTCTTACTTTTTTGCATTTTTTCTTCAATGTTGGGTCACGAAATTTTGTTAGCAAACCTCAGATTCGGATTCAGCACCCCAAAAAACATACAGAAAGGAAGAAATCAAAACTACCCCACAACTTTCCTGGTAAAAACACATTTTCACTGGATTATTATGTATCTAAAAAGAATACCAAAAATATCTCTTTAAATATTTATAGGACATAAGTACTTAAATTGTAGGTCTTTGAAAGACAAACAAGGTTCCTCGAAAAAATACAGGTTGTTCCATTCTGTTTGAAGTAAGCAGTAGGAGTCATCATTTTCCAAATGTCTCAAATATCACAGTGCTGATGTTATAGGTACTAATATATACCTTTGCGAAAAATTAGCAGAATTTTAAGGAGAATTTAATCCATCATTATCTTGCTACATTTCTGTGGACCAACATTTTTAAAATGCATCACTCCCTCACTCACATTTTTAATCTGACGAACGGAAATGAACGGCTTGACTGGCTCACCCTGTATGATCGATTTTGATGCGACTTTCTTCATTGTATTCTTTGATGCTTTACAAATGGTATAGCGTCATTCAAATTCTAAAGTGTTGAGGTTGAGGTGAGAATAATTTATTCATTACACCTATTTAAAATTATGGATTAATTTTGAACCGCAGTGTACCTACGTAAAGGAATACGTTAAAGAATGACAATGCAGGTAATGAGATGAGTGAATACCGACTTTACGTGACCTCTAATTATGCTACTTAAAAAAATTAATACAAGTACCAGCTTATTTCCTCCTGACCTACAGGGGTCAGTTACGCCAGATTATTATTATTCTTATGTCCTGACGCGGCTCAGTGACCAACTTGGCGTTATAGCGGAAATGTAAGGATATTTTTACGCCTACCTATTTGGTTTACTGTTAGACTTGTTAATTATTAGATGCATTTTACATTCCAAATTATCCCTCATGAGCAATTAATCTTTAAAAAAACATTAAATTTATGTAATAATACGGCTCATAATATTAAGCTGGATATAACTGTCAGGACGAATTCGTTTTATTTGCTGTTTCAAACAGTTCTGAATTTTTAAGCAATTTTCATGTTCACTGAGTGAAACAATTCCGTATCATTCGTTGTTTTAAAATTGACATTCGGAGAGTAATTTTTTTTATTCGCGAAAGAGGCATCTTTTTTACATGGACAAATATATTTAATAATTTGTTCAGTATGAGGTTACAGCGCGAGGTCACCATATCGGAAGCCTCTTCTGTATCACTTAAGTTTTAATACAACCCAGAAACTTTTAACTAATAAAAAATACAACCCCACAACACTACGCAGGACTATTCCAGAAAGCTAGTTCATTCTTGACATGCGACACCACCATCTCCACATAGTTATATAACATTCTGGGTTAATTTTCGAACACACTGTATTTTTCAATGCATATTAATATCTGGTGATTGTTTGCCAAGCTTTATTAAGTGTAATATGATTATCATACGCACTAAAATAAAATATCCGTGGTAGGTAGTCTGAAGTATTTTAATTGCTCTTGTCCGATATTAATTTCTTAGTGAGAGGCAAAATGAATTAGTAATTGCAACTTATACCTTCTTTCGACGATTGTTAATTACAAGAACATGTTTTATTTCAGATAAAAGAGGCTCTTGTAATAAAAAAGTCAGGGTTACCGGCGATGAAAAATTAACACCTATTTAAAAGCAAATATTCTTCTCCAAGGCTGTTTTAGCGTAGTTTGTACCACGACCAGTGCGCTTTGAAAATGATGCGGATTTCTGGAAATCGTTGCTTAGAATAGATCAAACAACGGTAGGTACATTTTAATGACGAAGCGTCAGTCGATAGAACGAAAGCTTGAAAGCACTCTGGTTCTAGGTTCTAGTGTTTGAAAACCTAGTATATCTTGGCTTCAGTGCAAAGACCGCGTCGTTGATTGGCTGGACGCCGATATTTCGTCCAATAATACAGGGGGCATCTTCAAGGCTGATTGGCTAGTGCATTGAACTGTAAGGATTAGTATACCTGACGATAATCAGCCATGAATGATTTGGATTAGTCACTGGATAGATGAATTTTGTGATGGTCTAGGTTAGGACTTGATCTACAATGGCACGACCACAAATATGGCTAAATTAAAAAAGTGTAATTGACATACCTGAACAAACACTTGGGTTTAATATTCAGTTCTTCCTTGGACTACCGTACATAAAGTCTGAATAATATAAGTTGGCGTATAGACCGAGAGCTCGCGTGCAAAATACATAACCATCGGGAACAAAATTTTTGACTTTCTGGGGAGAAAGGAATTTTTATAACAATCATATTTAACCACCCGTCTGCCGGCCTTAAGTTGTCAACTAACTGCGGAGGCGGCAACTGAAAAGGGGTTAAAATGCAAAAATAGGTAACCATCGGAACAAACGTAATTTTTTTACAGTTATTTTCGGAAAGTTCTATATAAGCGAAATCAACACGGCAGACGCATTTTTCTTGTCAACTTTTTAGCGCAGACGCTCTCAAAGATACCGAAATTTCCGTTAAAATGTAACTATAAGGAACATGCTATTTAAATATGTTAATTGAAAGGTAATTAAACGTAGAATTCAAATATTCAAATAAATTGTTGGCAGACGGCCGCATAACGACAGCAGACGCCGTCAAAGTTGCAAATTGCATCTCATTTTAGCTCCTAAGATCTTACGCGCTTGAGTAACGCGCACGGTCGCATATTAAAAACGTAAAAAATTGATAGGCAGGAACAACAAAATTAAGGGTTTGTGGTTCTTATTTATTACACAAACATTTATTGTATTTATTAATAACAATAATGGGAACAAATTTAGGAACCATAATACGTACATTATTTTGTTCACAACTTATATGCATAGCCCGATTGGAAGGCAATCAGGGAAAATAAGGAACAAAACGTGTATTCTAGAAGTCATTATTTTACTTTTACATATTTTATAAATAAAATAAATTTTATTCTTCCGCTTAGGTATAGGTACGAAGTAGGTAACAAGAATGGTATTCTAAATAACATGAATAAAATAATTAAATAGTATTTAAAATAAAAACGGAAGGCTGTCATAAAGCATTTTTATAAAAATATTTTTTACTTTTTCATTATACAGTGTGTCCACGGATGGACTTAACTATACTTGTAATACCTTTTATTTTCAATTTTTCGAAAAAAGGTCATTCTTGATCATTTCTTTTGCTTATATAAATACGATTCACGTTGATAAACTTTGATTTTGTTGTACAGCGTGCGCAAAAAATATAAAAATGTAGAGTTACAAAATTTAAAATTTTTGAATCAAACTTTTTGAAGCATCAAAACGAAAGAGCTTAGAAGGAGAAATAGAAAAGCCAAATAAAGTTTTTTCATGGAAGTTATATATATATATATACTTTCATCCACCACTCGTTGTGACATCCAGGCGTAAAAATTTTTCTAACTCTTTGACATCCACTGACGTTGTGACATCCAAAATCGGATGTCACAACGTTTTCTATGTTAAATCGCCTTGTAGGAGGGGCGGGAGGGTCTAGAATAAATTCTAGGTGGATGTCAAAATGCAGTGTTTTAAGTTGGACATGTATATTTAAGTTCCAACGTATATTGCATAGAGGGAGCGCAGGAGAGCTGGTGTTGTATATTGCAAAATTCTACGTTCCAGTTCGTGCGACATCCGTGTATTATACGTAGACATTTTTGTTTCACTTGGCGCGCTTTCTGACATCCGAAACTTGACAACAGTGCGAGAGTGCCCCGTGTGTTGTTTTTTCGCGAAACTTTCGCTTTCTCTGGAATTTCGAAAAATAAAATTTTTCAAACGATGATTAAAGAAAGACAAGTTTGAATTATTCTTCTACTTTCCAAAAATGTAAAGGTTGCTGCATATTAAATAAAAAATTGGTTACTTCATTTTAAATGAATTAAAGACAGACGTGAAAAATAAACTTTTTTAATTAATCAACAAATGAAAAACATTACAAATAATAACAGCTAAGAATTCAATAAATACCTGCAATTTTAAAGTACCTAAATGTGGAATATGTTGCCCATTTTCATTTAAACATATGAATTTTTATCTGATACGTCAGGTAATTTTTATGAGTTCATTCTACTTTTAAAATTAAATAACTCTCCCATTTTTATTTAACATGCAGCAAATTGTACATTTTTGGAAAATAGATGAACTTAGCTTTTTGATGGATTAAAAATATACCTACAGGTTGTTCCATTAAAAAAACACCGATTTTTGAAATCGAAAAGGGCAATTGTTTTGCATAAATAGGGAGACATTTGGAACATGGCATATAGAAAACTTTAGAACAAAATAAATTGACTGATGAAAACCAGATCTGCCTACCATTTCGGAAACATGAGATAATTGCTGTTAAAATTGGCGAGTGACCACTTAGTTTAAATCGAAGATGTCAGCTGGTCATCAAATTTCATACTTGTTTTAACGAAGAAGCGGGGGGGGGGGGTATGTTGCAAATAATTTTAAAGGTCGTTCAATTCTTAATTTAGCCAAGTATGAAACCATTCTAGATTCCATTCAAAATGGCGGCTCTTGTGATTTTGAGTAAATTGCTGTAATTTCACAAATGAGTGATACTGGACAGTTCGAACAACTTATCCTCGGACAAGTACACCGCTAGGCACTGAATGATTATAAAACTAACTCCAGATTTTGTGTACTACGAGACGTCATAGAATGCTACCCCAACTAAGCTAGCATTGAAATATTCATAACGTGCCTCTACGTACTTACTGGCTTATTAACAGGTTATGTTAAACTAAATATTGCATGTTCCAAGAATGCACGGAAAAACCTAGTCCACCGATTTGTGATTTGAACGCCCTGTATTTGATTGCATTTTGGAATTCTGTGCTGAATTTAAGGCAGCTTTGTTAACCATTCACTGGGTCTAACTCCTACCGTTTCGGCGTTACTTGATGTTAAAAATAGTCATTTTTCAAGTTTTAACAATTATAACTTGGAAACGGTGCGAGATATTGAAAAATGACCTAGGTACATGTCTCTATCCTAGTTTTTAATCCTCCATCTAATGAGGCAGGAAAATTCTGCTTCCCGATTGGTCAAAAAATGACAAAAATTAGCAATCAGGACCAGTATTTTCCAGCCCCATTACATAGAGAATTAAAAACTAGGATACGGGACATGTAAGTATTTTTAATTATCTCTTACCGTTTCCAACTTATAATTTATAAAATTTCAAAAATGATGATATTTAACGTAAAATAATGCCGAAACGGTGGGAGTTAGACCCGATGTACAGTTAACAAAGTGGCCCTTAAATTCAACAAGGAATTCCAAAATGCAGTCAAATACAGGGTGTTCCGTTTAAGAAAATGAAGTTAGGCGGTGTGCAGAAGAACTGGGCAGCCTGTATAAGTGCAAACAATTTTAAATTATAGCCAATTCAGAAAGAATAAAACTTTATTAAGAACATTTTTTAGTACACTGCCTAATAAAGCTATGAGGGAGGAAACCCCTAATAAGTGGACACACTGTATATGCAGTGTGTTTCTTTAATGATCGGAAAAAATCTTGAACATATTCCTAGCGTCAAAGTAAGAAAAATGATAAGAAAAAACATGGGCCTGGAAACGCTTCATTAATACTGCCTCCTGATTGATCATTTTCGTAATTTTTTAACCAATCATGTAGCAGTATTTTCCAGTCCCATTAGATAGATTAAAAACTATGATAGGGACGTGTAAGTCATTTTTCAATATCTCGTAGCGTTTCCAAGTTATAATTGATAAAATCTGAAAAATTATGTTCTTTAACGTCAAATAACGCCGAAACGGTGGGAGTTAGACCCAATGTGCGGTCAACAAAGTGGCCTTCAAATTCAACAAGGAACACCAAAATGCAATCACAAACAGGGCGTTCCATTTAAAATAAGAAAGTTGGTGCGTACTTCCAGTATAACTGACAGTGCTGGAACAACGAAAACATTTTTTTTAAATCCGCCATCTTTTGTAAGGTATGCATTCAAACTTTCAAAACAAAATGTTTGCTGGAACACATGAGATATTCCTAACGTAAGCTTAAGTAGAGACACCCTGTATACTTAACTTAGACATGTCCATCTTCTCATTTGATTTTTCTTCGGTTTCCGACAATCCAGAGCAAAGTGACCACGACCTCTACAGTTGTAACATATTACATTTACTCTGTACCTTTCTTTTGTGTTGAGGCTACTGCCGGTTTTCTTAGAATTCGATGGCAGTACAACTGCTATAGCCTTTTTTGAGTCTTCTGCAGATGATAAGTTGGCCTTCTCGTCTTGAAAACGTGCTGTTGGGTTTGTTATTGTCTGTTTGTCTTCATCAAATAGCAGCCAAGCTTGTCTAAAATTTCTGTATTTTGTATGTAATCCACTAAGAATTTTGGGTCATCACAGCTGAGTCACTGACGATTCTCCAACTTCCTTTATTTGCCTGACCAGATTTTTCACCTTCGTTATATGCTGAGCTATTGTATCATTAGGATCCATGCTATAATAATGGAATCTCTCAATTATCTTTTCGTTTGTTTCAGATTTTTGTTCGTAAATAGAATTTAGTTGATCAAAAATATATTTAGACGATAAACATTTCCCAATTAGCGTCATCCGAAATAATTCCATTGCTGACGTCAACAGGAACATAACATACCCATCATATTTTACCCACTTTTCAATTTTTTTCTGCGCTTCATCGTCTCCAACAGGAACTTCTGGTTTCCTTACTGTACCATCGGCTATACTATAGAAGCCTTTCGCTATTAATGTACACTTCATCTGGAACTTATATTGATGGTAATTTCTACAATAATTTTTTTTACATTCATCACTTCCGATCACCCATTGTCACACAGACATTTAACCTTAGGCTTTTTTTTACTTTTCTCCGATGAAACACGTTCACCACAAATTAAACGTTCAGCATCCAGACTTCCGTGATCTGGGGCCGTAATCTGTCAAATAATACGGTAAACTTCAGCTGAACGAGCGTAATTACACGAAAAAAAACGCAAAACGTAAAATAATGTAATTATAAGTTCACAGAAAATTTTATAGCCACGTGTGTTTTTGCATCCAGAAAACTAATAATTTTAAAAAAGAACCAAACCAAAAACAACTCTGCTTTATCAGTATACAAAACAAAATAAATTCTAAGACAGTGGCGCAGCATAAGGCAAGTAATACCAAAACATATGAAAATGAAAGATACATTCTAACAGTAATAAAGAAAGGTGCAGTTTGTTCACCAGGAATTTAATTTTATGGTAGGTTTAGGCCTGAATTTAAATTTTCATTTAAAATACAATACATAATCTCTACGAAGAGCAAAAGGCAGTTATAGAATGTGAGCAGGAACGAAGGGAAGTAGATATCCGGAAGGGAGTGAGACAGGGATGTGCATTGTCACCTCTAGTTTTCAACTTATATATCGAAGATGCTATTAATATTGTTAAGGACAGAACAGCCTCAGGGATTAACGTACAGGGTCAAACTATTAACATGCTCAGATTTGCGGATGATATAGCAGTGTTAGCATCTAGCAAAGAAGAATTAGGAGCGGCTTTGAATGAAATGGAAGCAGTTTTGACACAGGGCTATGGCATGAAAGTCAATAAAAAGAAAACTAAAATTTTGGTATGTAGGGGATGTGAAAATAGAACTAAAGTTGACATACAAATAGGAAATGAGAAGATAGAGGAGGTCACGGATTTCTGCTATTTAGGAAGTAAAATAACTCAAGACGGTAGGAGCACTAAAGATATAAAACAAAGAATAGCGCAGGGCCGAGTTGCGTTTAACAGAAAGAAACAACTGTTATGTTCGAGAACGGTTAATATTGAGACTAGGAAGAGACTCTTAAAGTCGTATGTATGGAGTACGGCATTATACGGGTGCGAAACTTGGACAATAGGGGAAGCGGATCGAAAAAGAGTAGAAGTGTTTGAAATGTGGTGCTACAGGCGCATGATGAAGATACCGTGGATAGATAAGGTTAGCAATATGGAAGTATTAGAAAGAGTTGGGGAAAAGCAAAAGGCATGGAAGACAATAAAGAGTAGGAGAGATAGGATGGTAGGACACCTTCTAAGACACGAAGGAATAGTTCGCGACATACTAGAGTCAGTGATAGGAATAAAAAGAGGCAGGGGTAGGCCTAGATTAGACTACTGCTCTCAAATAGTTAGGGATGTAGGATGTTCTACTTTTAGGGAAATGCGTAGGTTAGCTCAGGATAGAAAAGAGTGGAGGTACGCATCCAACCAGTCTTCGGACTGAGAACCTTATGATGATGAATTAAAATAAAATAAAAAAATGCATCCTGTTTCCTGGCAGGCTGCTTCAGTGGAGAGCCACACAATCCGTCAAATTTGGTAGGAATTTATTCTATACCTATTTTTGATGCTCACTCAAAATTGTTCAAGTTTTAGTTGTACAATTATAACCCTCCTTTGAAAAAAAACTTGAAATGTCCTTATTATTACTCCTAAGAGGAGGTTATACTTATATTCCAACACTTAATAAATTATTCAGCCACGAGTTCAGCCATTCCTTGGGCATGTGCAGAGTTAACAAATTGCAACTCAATGGGCCTTTTTCCAAGTTTTTAACTTTGAAACCGAAAAAAATTGTTTTAATGCACCCAGTTAACGCAATTCCAGTCACATTCACATTGCGCTACCTTTCGTTATGCAAATTTACGAGAAAAGAGCTCTCTGTAGGCAAAATATTTTCCGAAACGAGAAAATTTTTCAATATTTAAAATCGGTTAAGAATATTGAGAGAACTTAATTTTATTTTGGAAACCCTTGCCCTGCGTTAAATACATGGGTTGCATAGGGAAAATGCCCGCGGTATAACCTCCTGTTTAATAAATGATTTATGAAAATGGCAACTCTGTAAAGATGTCACAAGATACGCAAATATTTCACGGATGTCGCAGGACATGTGAAATAAATATGTATAATGGATATACAACGGATGTCAAAGAGATAGGACAAATATTTTTTTCATTTTGTGTATGGTTAATTTTTTTTTCTCGAAACGGCACCCCCTCTTGAATTCCAGAAAGTCTTATTCTTGTTTTCTTCGTATATGCTTTTTTTAAGCTGGATGCCGAAACGTCACCATTTTTACCGGATGTCACAAGATACGGCGGACCAGTATATATATATATATATATATATTTAATATTAAAACTAAAATCGATATTTTGCTTTTCCATATCTTAATATCGATTATTATTTTTTCAAGACTACCACTTGTAATGAAACGTTATGTGCAACTATTATTAGCAAATTAAGGTATAAAGGGCGTTTCAAAGTTGACATTGGAGGGTTTCAGGTTGAATAGAACTTTACTTATTGTCATTTACGTCAAAGTATTAAGTTAAATAAATATTGGTTCTTGTCTTTTCGATTTCTCCTTCTAAGCTCCTTCTTTTTGATACATCAAAAAAATTTGATTCAAAAAATTTTCAATTTTGCAAATTTGCATTTTTATATTTTTTGCGCACCCTGTACAACAAAATCAAAGTTTCTCAACGTGAATGGTATCTTTATAACAAGCAAAAGAAATTATGAAGAATGATTTTTTTTCGGAAAACTGAAAATAAAAGTTTTTACACGTATAGTTAAGTCCATCCGTGGACACACTGTATTTCTTCATCAGTAGATGATAAGTAAACGTCGTCTTCGTTTTTTTCTATTGGTACTTCGTTTGGTTGGGGTTCCTTTAAGCATATTTCTTCAACACATGTTGGTGTCTGTCGACCCTTAAATCATTGAGGCTGTAGTTTGCCATCAATTAGAAATTAGAACCCAACCGTGTTAAAGAGAAGAATAAAATGACTGTTCTTTTAAGGTTAACGCAAATTTGATTTACCCTTTCAATTTGCATAATGGAACGTCTTTACATGGTGGTAATAGACTACCATCAAATTTTTTCTTTCCTTCTAAAGGTTCTCTCGACTTTTTTGGTTTGTAGCAGTCCATAAAAATATGAAACCGCCCTTCGTTGTTATTATTACTGTGTTTTCTGCTGCATTTTGCATAGAAAATCTTCAATTTCTCTAATTTGGTCCTCACTTAAACTATTACTTTTTCCAAATGAACTAAAAGCTTTTTGAGCCACTTCATCCTTTTCTAATAAGTTGAAAGGCCTTATCTTACCTTTTCTAAAAAAAGCTGGAGTAGTCGCATCCTGTGAAAATATGAAATGCTGGCAAAGCTTTGCATAAATCTGGCCCTAAAGACTGCCCTATGGTGTTAACATTAATTTGTCTCAACGTATTTTTTTATTTTATTTCAACTTCTACCCACATAGATATGTTTTCTGGAAGATTATGAATGTTTCCTAGAATAATAATTAAAACATCTGTAGGTAGGTATCTGAAGTTTTTATTATAACTTTTGACTTTTAGATGGCATTTTTGATAAGTGGTAGACAATTCTCTGCTATCAGCTTCCTCGTGTGTACAAATCAAATTCTCGTCTATGT
The DNA here is from genome assembly GCA_963966045.1 of Xestobium rufovillosum. NCBI lineage: Eukaryota > Metazoa > Arthropoda > Insecta > Coleoptera > Ptinidae > Xestobium > Xestobium rufovillosum. The sequence continues at coordinate 15,993,148 of OZ014498.1, forward strand.
CTCCTTCTACACTTTAGAACTTATAGCAAATACTTCACAATTAAGGTACCTACAAATATTTATTATGCAAAATGGGTGCATGAAATGGTAATTATAAAACATCTTTAGTAAAATTTACCTGTAAGAATTGGCATAACGATTGTTATGCACCCATTTTGCATAACAATTTTTTGTACGTTAATTGTGAAGTATTTGCTATAAGTTCTATAGTGTAGAAGGGGGCATTTATAGACATAGACGAGAATTTGATTTGTCCACACGAGGAAGCTGATAGCAGAATTATTGTCTACCACTTATCTAAAATGCCATCCAATAGTCAAAAGTTATAATAAAAACTTCAGATACAGATGTTTTAATTATTATTCTATGAAACATTCATAATCTTCCAGAAAACATATCTATGTGGTTGGAAGTAGGAATACAATCAAAAAATACGTTGAGACATATTAATGTTAACACCATAGCGCAGTCTTTAAGGCCAGATTTATGCAAAGCTTTGCCAGCATTCCATAGTTTCACAGGATGCGACTATACTTCAGCTTTTTTCTAGAAAAGGTAAGATAAGGCTGAGGATAAGGCCTTTCAACTTATTAGAAAAATATGTAGTGGCTCAAAAAGCTTTCAGTTCATTTGGAATAAGTAATAGTTTAACTGAGGACCAAATTAGAGAAATTGAAGACTTTCTATGCAAAATGCAACAGGAAACATAGTAATAATATCAAAACGAAGGGCGGTTTCATATTTTTATGGACTGCTACAAACCAAAAAAGTTGGAAAAACCTTTAGAAGGATTGAAAAAATATGATGGCAGTCTATTACCACCATGTAAAGACGTTCTATTATGCAAATTGAAAATGGTAAATCAAATTTGCGTTAACCTTAAAAGAAGTCATTTTATTCTTCTCTGGAACACGGCTGGGTTCTAATTTCTAATTGGTGGCAAACTACAGCCTCAATGATTTAAGGGTCGACAGACACCAACATGTATTGAAGAAATATGCTTAAAGGAACCCCAACCAAACGAAGTACCAATAGAAAAAAACGAAGACGACGTTTACTTATCATCTACTGATGAAGAAATATAATGAAAAAGTAAAAAATATTTTTATAAAAATGCTTTATGACAGCCTTTTGTTTTTACTTTAAATAATATTTAATAATTTTATTCATGTTATTTAGAATACCATTCTTGTTACGTACTTCGTACCTATACCTAAGCCGAAGAATAAAATTTATTTTATTTATATAATATGTAAAAGTAAAAGAATGACTTCTAGAATACATGTTTTGTTCCTTATCTTCCTTGATTGCATTCCAATCTGGCTAAGTTGTGAATAGAATAATGTACGTATTAAGGTTCCTAAATTTGTTCCTATTATTGTTATTAATAGATACAATAAATGTTTGTGTAATAAATAAGAACGTTTACAACCACAAACCCTAAATTTTGTTGTTCCTGCCTATCAATTTTTTAGGTTTTTAACATGTGACCGTGCGCGTCACTCAAGCGCCGCGTAAGATCTTGGGCACTAAAATGAGATGCAATTTGCAACTTTGACGGCGTCTGCTGTCGTTATGCGACCGTCTGCCAAAAATTTATTTCAATATTTGAATTCTACGTTTAATTACCTTTCAATTGACATATTTAAATAGTATGTTCTTTATAGTTACATTTTAACGGAAATTTTGGTATCTTTGAGAGAGTCTGCGCTAAAAAGTTGACAAGAAAAATGCGTCTGCCGTGTTGATTTTGCTTATGTAGAACTTTCCGAAAATAACTGTAAAAAAATTACGTTTGTTCCGATGGTTACCTATTTTTGCATTTTGACCCCTTTTCAGTTGCCGCTCCCGCAGTTAGTTGACAACTTAAGGCCGGCAGACGGGTGGTTAAATGATTTTTATAAAAAGGACTTTCACCCCAGAAAGTCAAAAATTTTGTTCCCGATGGTTATGTATTTTGCACGCGAGCTCTCGGTCTAGTATGTTTGAAATAATCTACGCATTATGTTAGATTGATGTCTCTCTCGCACGCAACCAGTTGATATGGCTGCTAATTATTAACGTAAGATGAAATAATCAAAATTTTCCATTGTAACTCTTTATTTCACTCATTTTCAGTTTTAATGTTGGGTAACAATGTATTTGTACGTCTCTGCTTGTTTCGTACTAATTAGTTAGTCCCAAAAAAGTTATCATGGAAACTAGTATTAGTGTCACAATACTGTTGAAACAAATTAGTTCACATGCATGTGTCAACCCATACCCATACGCCAAGTTTAGGTATACTCGTATTATTCAGACTTTATTTGTGAAAGAGTTTGAAAGGTCGTAATTTATTTTTCTTACAAAGTGGCAAAAAGCATGTGGAGCTGGTTATCAGAGCAAAAGAAAAACCATTCTTTCTAAGAGGTTTGCAGGCGTTGCAATACACAATGGTGTTCGAATCGGGGATCGTGTTGGCCATGCGTTACTTCGATACTCCGCTATAGGAAGTGAGCGAAAATCGCTTAGCAGCGCCTCACTATGGCGAATTTAGAAATGTTTGATGGTAATTCAGTTGTCATCTGTCAGTTTAAATTTTCCGCGTATCTAAGCAGTGAATATTATTAGTGTTAAATTAAATCAAACTATAAAAAAATTTGACAGCTCAATACCACCAGAGCCTTAAGACCCCTTTCAGACGTGGATACTGTATGCGAGATACATACGCGTATCTCGCATACAGTTTTAACATACGGTCAAACGGAGCTAATCACACGGTCGCGGGCGACGGATACAGTATCCCGATTCTAAATTTCCGTATCTTTCCCCGCCAGCCGCCGGCCGGCGACAAATTCCGTATATCGCATACTGATTTACCATTGGATCTTATGAAGCCGTTCAGACAGGGATACTTTTTCAAGTGAAAAGCTATTATATCATAGGCGTAGCAGAAATAAATTTTGACGAATCTTGCAGTAATTCTTCATAAAGTAAATTGTAGGTTCCCTTAGCTACTCTTAATTGCACTATTAGATGAACACACATCGTTCTTCTCCTTTGTAGTTTGTACCTTCTTTTTCTTTAAGAAAAAACACAGCATAATGCACTCTTCCACGTCCATAATGCACTGCACTGTACTCTTACCTGACTCAGGGCAACAAGTATGCGATACAGTAGCCACTTATTTTCTACTGCGATTCTGTATCCCGCATACCGTATCTGGCATAAAGTATCCACGTCTGAAAGAGGTCTTAATGGTGGCGTTTGTGGTGGCGCTGGCAGAAAATTAACTCACTTCCTATTGCAGCTCGTACGTTCAAATATTAAAATATTATTATTCCCAACATAGAAGGCGTTGATTTAAATATATGTCACTAATGTCACTTAATTGTCAATAAATTAGTTGTGATAAGTAACATAAACTTTCGTTGTTGTATGTTATTGCGTTATTAAGCCGATTGTTACAAAGGTGTCATGCATTTTTACGAAACAGGCAAATTTGAGTTGTTATCAAATTACTCTGCAAGAAAGGTTTGTCACCACAAGAAATTCATATGGATATCATGGTACAAGTACTGGGTGAATCTGCACCTTCATATCAGGTGGTGAAGAACTGGGCCAGGGATTTGAAACTTGGCAGAGGAGCCCGTGAACAAGCCGCAGGTGCTGGATGTCCGAAAACTACTGTTTCCGAAGAAAACATTGATTGATTGAAAGATAGACGAATCACTGTGAAATTCATAGCTCAGAGTTGTGGCTTTTCAATAGGCAGCGATGAAACCATTTTACACGAAGAATTAGGCCTCAAAAAGGTGGCTGCACGATGGGTACCTATTGAAAATGTTGGCTTTGGAACAAAAGCGTATTCGACAAGTCACATCAGAGACGAACTTTGTCACCATAAACCGAGATCCTGAAAACTTCCTGGACTGAGGATGAAACCTGGGTTTATCACTATGATCCTGAGTCAAAACGGCAGAGTATGGAAGGTAGGCACAAGGGTTCACCACCCCCTCGTGGTCAGTTTTCTGGGATGCCGAAGGAGTTGTCCTTGTAGACTTTTTACCACGCGGTGACATTATATCCGGACAATAATTTGAAAATTGCGTGATTTCAACAAAGAAAAACGGAAGGGAAAACTCACACATTGTGTGCTGTTTCATCAAGGCAACGCTCCTGTCCACAAGAGCTGTATTTCGATTCATAATGCATCAGACTTAGAAATTCTCGAATAATCGCCACATTCTCCACTATCCAAATTTAGCCCCTTAGTGACTACCATTTGTTCCCCGAACTCAAGGAGCACTCTCGGGACGATGAGACGGTAATGAGAGAGGTGAACGAGTAGTTCGCAGACCAAGACAGAAAATTTTTGCGGGTGTTAAAGCTCTTGACCATCGTAAGCCAAATGTGAACCGTCTTAGGGGACTATGTTGTAAAAAATTTTTCCTTCCAAGTCATTTTATGTATTCAGGGTCCTGCATCTCACCTCCCGTCTTCTACTACACCTAAACGATTTATTTTAGAAAAAGGATTGAAACGTGACATTAGACTGTTTGTTAGAGAGCACATTTTAAAAATATTTTTGAATATACAGGATGTCCCGAAAATTGGTGGTGCATCAAAGTTGTATTTTTTTAAATGGAATGCCCTGTAGTCTTATTGATTTTTGAGACTCTTTCGAGCTACTGTACATATCCCTAGAATATTATTAAATTTGATTTGATAGTTCCAGAGGAATAAATTAAAATAGAGAAAAAAAATTGTTTTTCGCCATGTTTTAAAAGAATTATAAAAAATAGAAGAAACATCTTCCAACCAAAACTAAGCAGCAGGTTGCTTATAAGAAAAGGTCAGTTTATCCTACTATGAATGTCGTAAAAATAACTTATACAGGATGTTCAAAATTAAATGCCAAACGTTTCAAAATGTAATGCTATTTTTCTCCATTTTTTCAAATGGGACACCCTGTATATTTTTATCCCGTCGGATGCAGAATTAAAAAATGAACAAGTTTTCTAATTACAATTATTTAGACATTCTCAAAGGTTTAACAGATATTCGTAAAATCTTAAAATTATTATCTAATAAATAATAATTTTACTTGGCAGTTTTTAAATCAATGACTAGAATATTATGTTCCTTACTATTCTGACCACAATAAAGATTTTTAGGCGGGGGGGGGGGGGGGGGGAATTATTGGTGAACATATTATTGGTCCTCACTTTTCTAACGGACATTTGAACGGTGCTATGTATTTTGATTTTTTATAAAATCAATTGCCAAATTTATGCCAAAATTCACCAATAGCTTTGAGTGATGCAATGTGGCTGCAGCACGACGGAGCCCCAGTACATTATTCATTACGAGTCAGGGATAATCTCAATACAACTTTTCTAACCGGTGGATTGGAAGAGGAGGGCCATGTAATTGGCAGCCCCGATCACCCGACTTAACTAAATTAGATTTCTTTTTGTGGGGCTACGTTAAGGAAATCGTTTATCAGGAACCTCCAACCACACCAGAAAAATGCAGCAAAGAATCAGAAATGCATTTCAAAACATTGCACCCGAGCTATTAGGAAGAGTAGCAAGGTCATTTCGTACCCGTCCGTTTGTGCCTCCAAGAGAACGGAAGACATATTGAACATAATGTTCTAGTTATTGATTTGAAAAATGCCAAATAAAATTATTATTTATTAGATAATAATTTTACGATTTTACGAATATCTGTGAAACCTTTGAAAATGTCGAAATAATTGTAATTATTCATTCAAAACAACCGCGTAATACATCGCAAGTATAGCGCCGGTGAGAGATAGACAGGTGGGAGGGACCGTTTTGGCTGTAGAGCGCAGAAGGCATTTTTCGTAATTCGTAAGAAGGGCCAAAAATCGCTGTTTTTCAGCGCGCTCTAGCGCCGATACCTCTCGTCAGAAAATCAAAGTTTACCAGTGCATTTTGTAGGAAATTTTGTCTACTTTAATTTTGCATAGAGTGGTCTTCTTCTAAAAAACGCATAGTCTTCGAGATATAAGCGAAAAACTGAAGAAAGTCCGAAAATTTTGAGGTTTTTTGCGTTTTTCGTTGTGAAGCCGACCTCCTACGAGGCAGCAAACTTGAAATTCGGATTCAGCACCCCAAAAACTTATAGAACCGTTGAGAAAACAACTTCCCCAATTTTGTTACAAAAACGGCAGTTTTGAACACCGATTGACTGGACTACAACTGCGATTTTTTTGTACATTGTTCGGTCTCAGAAAAATGTTCTGGAATAAGACAACCCCGGGCAGCGAAGACAGTTCGAAATTTTTTAGGCATAAGTAGATATTAAAAATTTCTGCACTATTTTTCTAAAATGCGCAATAGAAAATCAAATTTAGCAAAATGTCTTCTGCTTTTTATAGATATTGCATAGGAACTTTTTACCTATTTATCGGTAAATTGATATACCAAAAGAGAAAAGTACGCTTATCTTGGTTTTTAAGTTGTTGTTTCTATAGAGGGCGAAGAAAATAGCAATACACCCGCGTTTATGATAGTTTTTATTATTCGATCACTCAATAACTATACTGATTAAGGTCGACAAAACATGATGTATGAAAATCGCAACAATTTCTCGCGTTAAAGAGAATAAAAGTATATTAAATATTTATAGAAACACATTGCTTTCTATATTATATGTATTATAATTTCCACAGTAGGAGTAAACAGTATAAATTCAAATTGTTTAGAAAATCGTGTATTACTTTCATAAAAAGGTGAATTACACAAACTAAGACTTACCTCTGTCATTTTGACTACAGCGCATTCAGAAAATGGCAAAGATTCTTTGCTCATCCATATTATGTAATACAAACTAAGGGCCATGTACAAAGGGTAGTAAATGGTCAGAAAACACCCCGCGAATAATTTGATGTATCCCACACCTGAAAAAACATCTTATTTTTAAAAATATAATTAAAGTAAATCTTTCCGCTAAAGTTGTTTGCCCACGTTAACAAAACGCGCGTAATTTCAAATTTAAGGCGATCACGTGGCGGACATCTTTCGTAGGAAATATTTCGGTAATTTCTGTATAAAACACACCTTTGAAAAATGGCACTGCTCTCCAAATTTTGATAAACCCTTCTTGGGCTAGTTGGCCTACGCCTAATTCCAAAAATAATAGGGGAAATCCTATTAAAATTGATAAGATTATGTAAGCCACCAAAAACGGTAATTCCCCTCGTATCAAGGTCGTCTGCGGGAGCCTGTACAAATTTCCAAAGCCTGCGGCCAGCGTTATCGTGCATAGTAAAGTTTCCAAATGTGAAAACCATGTATGGCATGTCTGCAATAAAGCGAAATAAAAAATTACTAAAGAAAATCACGTGAAGATAATTATGTCTAAATTGCGATCGGTTATGAATAAAAGAAATCGAGAAGGTCTGGAATTTCCAATTATGTCTGGTCCTGGTAATGACATCATCAAAAAAGCAAATATTTTACAGATTTAATTACCGTATGTAATATCACAAGAGAGTGAGAATTACTTGAAAATAATTCGACAGATTTTCGAAAACTTGTCGCCAGGCAATAGACACGAGAGCCCGTAGGGCTCGAGTGGCTATTGCCGAATGGCGACAAGTTTGAGTAAAATGTGGAGAATTATTTTCCAAGTTATTCTTACTGTCGTGTGGTATTCGAAAGGTTATTTTTTGACGTTCAAATATGAAACAACTGTCAATATTATTCTTTCAATGTCACAATTTGCGATTAAAACATATAAGACAATATGTCAAAACCAGAAAACAAGTCGTTTTATCAACAAAAACAAAATACTAAAAAAAATTCCCGCTGGGATAAGTTAGGTAAAAAATTCTCACTATAATAATGATTTAATTGGTCAGAATTAAACGCGTGATCAAAAATACTGTTCATTTATTGGAAAATAGAAACGGCAAAAAATAACCTAATTATATAAAAACAACTCTGAGTAGCTATATGATTTTCAGTGCTTTCTCTTCGGTTCCATCATTCCAATCAAATCAAAGACGGAAACCGCTACACATACTTACTAAAGATTGGCAACATGTATCAAAACAACTTCCTGTTTTCGAAATTTCCGGTAATGTTAAAATAGGAAAAAACATGCTTTTTATATAGAAATTCTATTCACACGATTACAAGGAAATTTGATAAGTTCCGTAATAAATGAACAAAACGAATTGGAATAAAAAATGAATTGCTACAAACTTATAAGTATTAATTTAAAAAAATATAATATTTGAAGAAGAAAGTGTTTGAGATACCAACAACTTTAAAAAACATTATTAAAGGTATGGAAAATTGCATATGTATATCCCTCGAACGAGGACAAATTCTGCATGTCCTGGTTCAAGAAAATGCTAGGTGTTCCATTTAAAATAGTGAAGTTTGAATTTCATAATACGAAATCCCTAAAGTGTCCTTGATTTTTTAATCTGACATTACAAGTGCCAAATTTTTCACAAAATCTTAAATAACTCAAAAATCTTCGAGTTACCATTTTATTTTATTTCTTGTCTAAGTGTGTGGTACACTTATAACATAAGTTATTCACAAAATTCTATCCCTCTGTCAAATACAGACTATTTTATAAGAGAAAACATCAGACATCACCTTGGCATGCCACGTTTAGGTACAAGAGACAAGTTGTATGCTTAAAAATAACTGGCATCAGAGAACAGAAAGAGAGTCAACAGTAATTTGTGAATTTAGAAAAAGCTTTGGACAGTGGGCAATAGAAAAAATGTTTGAAATGCTCAAAAAAGTAGGAATAAAATATATGGGCCAGAGAAAAGTAACGCAAGCGGCGTTCACAGAATTTGAGCAGGGACGTAGAGAAACAGATACTCGAAATGTTCAGAAGCAGATATTCGGAAGGTGCCAGGTACAGGTCAGGGGAGCTCGCTAGTTCGCAATTTCTACATCGAAGAGGATTAATTTTATCGCAAATTGCTTGTTAAAACAATGTCTGGTCACGTGTGCAAAACTAGCTGATCAAATGATTATTACACTGATTGCTTTTTGACGTTTTCTAGAACAAATGAAATGTTTAATATTTTTTGTTTCGGCCAATCACGTCGTTATTATATTGATAGGACCTCGGGGTTATTCCCGATATAACAATGCCTGTAGCTTTCTTTTCTTGTTTGACAAATATTAATTAAATATTAGGCCGAATATAACAGTTTATAAACTGATAAAATGTATGAAAATCAAAGATTTGCCTCTTAGAAATGCAATTTTTGTGGTTCCATCAAAGTTTGGGCCAAGAAAAAGAATCCTCACAAACTTCCATCAAGATTTTGATAAATAGAAAATTGTTCTAAAGTTTTGCTTTTCAATCTTGTACCATTGGGCAATACCCCCTCCAGCCTTCCGAGCTATCGTGGCTGCTAGAGTTTTAGAAAAACTGAGGAGTAATTTTCAATTCATTATCACTAAGCTAGGTACGTGCTACAGTTTCCTAGAAAAACGTTGCCGTCATACATTGAGGTCCTAAAGTTTGGAATAAAATTCATAATTTCTTTTTTATCAATATTTGAATGAAATGCTGGGACACGTCAATTTTTATTTTCAATTTAAAATTTTGTAAGGAAAATGTAAAATTTACAAGTTGTTCCATTTTCATGTACAGCTGTCAATGTCAATTTTCTTAAATGGAACACCCTATATACTTTCATATTTCTAAGTAGATCATTGAAAGACAATTTCATAAATGTGGCATTTGTTACCTTTTACTTCCATATGGCTATAGAGATATTAACACTTGAATTTAGATATTCGTCAAACTTAGGATATCTGAACTTCTACAAAAATGCCATGAAATAACAAACAATGTTGAATGAAAACGTAAGCAAGTAATTTTAACATTAAAAATATCTAAATTAAATGTTCTATATGAGCTCCAAAAAATTTGCTGAGCTACAGCCAAACGGTACTCGAATTCATCAAGAACACTTCTAATAACTTCAGGTGTGATTCTCGGATTCTCCGAATCTCATTTCGTATTCTCGTTCTTAAAACTTCGATGTCACATGGTTGTGTGATGTATACTTTGCTCTTTTTGCTTCTAATTTTTACGAATATTCTAAATTCAAGTGTTAATATCTCGATAGCCATGGAAGTAAAAGGTAACAAATGCCACATTTATGAAATTGTCTTTCAATGACCTACTTAGAAATATGAAAGTATATAGGGTGTTCCATTTAAGAAAGTTGACATTGACAGCTGTGCATAAAAATGGAACAACTTGTATATTTTACATATTCCTTACAAAATTTTAAATTGAGAATAAAAATTGACGTGTCTGAGCATTTCATTCAAATATATTGATAGAAAAGAAATTATGAATTTTATTCCAATCGATTCAGTGCATATCGATTGGAATCGATTCTGTGCATATTGATTCGAATGGAAAATCGAGGGAGCGCTAAAGGTGGATCGAACCCAAAGCTATTACAGGGCCGTACCTAGAATTTTTTCGGGGGGGGGGTGTTAGTATCTGAAAATAAAAATGTAGTAGACCCCGAGTCCCATTCATTGTACCTTTTTCGTCTTTAATGATAACTGTAAATATAATGATAAAAGTAACCTAAGATCATTTTTCATTTGTCGATATGGTATGGTATTAAATAAGTTTACGATCATCATAAGGTTCTCAGTCCGAAGACTGGTTGGACGCGTACCTCCATTCTTTTCTCACCTGAGCTAACCTACGCATTTCCCTAAAAGTAGAACATCGTACATCCCTAACTATTTGAGAGCAGTAGTCTAATCTAGGCCTACCCCTACCTCTTTTTATTCCTATCTCTGACTCTAGTATGTCACGAACTATTCCTTCGTGTCTTAGAAGGTGTCCTACCATCCTATCTCTCCTACTCTTTATTGTTTTCCATACCTTTCGCTTTTCCCCAACTCTTTCTAATACTTCCCTATTGCTAACCTTATCTATCCACGGTATCTTCATCATGCGTCTGTAGCACCACATTTCAAACGCTTCTACTCTTTTTCTATCCGCTTCTCCTATTGTCCAAGTTTCGCACCCGTATAATGCCGTACTCCATACATACGACGTTAAGAGTCTCTTCCTAGTCTCTATATTAACCGTTCTCGAGCATAACAGTTGTTTCTTTTTGTTAAACGCAACTCGGCCCTGCGCCATTCTTTGTTTTATATCTTTAGTGCTCCTACCGTCTTGAGTTATTTTACTTCCTAAGTAGCAGAAATCCGCGACCTCCTCTATCTTCTCATTTCCAATTTGTATTTCCATTTTAGTTCTATTTTCACATCCCCTACATACCAAAATTTTAGTTTTCTTTTTATTGATTTTCATGCCGAAGCCCTGTGTCAAAACTGCTTCCATTTCATTCAAAGCCGCACCTAATTCTTCTTTGCTAGATGCTAACACTGCTATATCATCCGCAAATCTGAGCATGTTAATAGTTTGGCCCTGTACATTGATCCCTGAGGCTGTTCTTTCCTTAACAATATTAATCGCATCTTCGATATATAAGTTGAAAACTAGAGGTGACAATGCACATCCCTGTCTCACTCCCTTCCGGATATCTACTTCCCTTTGTTCCTGCTCACATTCTATAACTGCCTTTTGCTCTTTGTAGAGATTATGTATTATTCTTCTGTCCCTGTATTTCATCCCTACCTTTCTCAGCACTTCGAACATCTTCCCCCATTTTACGTTGTCGAAGGCTTTTTCTAAATCTACAAATCCTATATAGACGCTCTTTCTCTTTTCTATCGTTTTTTCTATAATTACTCGTAAAGCTAGAATGGCCTCGCGCATTCCTCTATTTCGTCTAAATCCGAACTGATCTTCTCCTAATATTTCTTCCGCCTTTTTCTCCATCCTTCTTTGCACAATTCTAGTTAAAATTTTTGACGCATGGGAAGTTAAACTGATAGTTCTAAAATTTTCGCATCTATCCGCGCCTTTTCTTTTTGGCAAAGCTACTATGATGTTCCGTTTGTAATCTTCTGGAATCTCGCCTGTCAGGTATATGCGACTAACTAATTTAAATAAACGATCTATTACCTCTTGACCTGCGCACTTTAAGATTTCTGCCTGCAAGCCATCTATACCTGGTGCTTTATTATTCCTTAAACTTTTTAGTGCTATCTCAAACTCTTCTCTCATTCTCTCATTACGAACGACGAACGAAAATAATAATGAGGAAAATGTTTTATTACAAGTATTAAGTATTAATGGAGAGCGCAGGAGAACTTTCCGCGACTATTCACGTCTTCTAGATTATTGGAAAAATAATGCACACGCCAATTTTCGAAATCTTTGAATTTCCGAAAAATTATTTGATTGATCACGCATGGGTAAGCGAAATGAAATGCGTGGTATATTCTGTAGTACCTATCTATCGATTTTTCGATTCACAAAAAAATCAACTTTTAGGCGCAGGCCTTGTGACTTGCCTTGCGACAAGTTTTCGAAAAACTGTCGAATTATTTCCAATTTATCCTCACTCCTTGTAATAACTGCTAAAATATTATTCATCTTTGGCTGCCATGACGATGCAAATTTCGTAATTTTGCTGGTAAAATAGGGCAGTTTAAGAACCTTGTTAGTGGTACGGATCTAGTAGCGACGGTATCGCGACGGTATCGCATAGAACTGGTAATTTGGTATGCTTAGCCCGGGTAGGATCGGCTCCCGTAGAGGTTAGTTTTTCGAGGTTAGATTTTTACGTTATCTTTTTTGCAAAAAATGCGTGTGTCTGGTGCGAGAGGGCAGCTAAGGGGTCTGTTTAAAATGCGCATGCGTTGTATTAGTCTTTTTCGTTCCCAAATAGAAGCGCGCCGGCAACTATACGCGAGGCCGGCGCCGGCTTCGGAGGCACTCCCATTATTTTATTCATTAAGTTATCTTGCCGAACTAGACTTTTTCATTTAGGTATTTTATCTGAATAAATTATTGTTTTGCAAATTCAATTTTCTTGCCTGTCAGTAATTTGACTTTTAAAAGCGCTCCATCTAAGGTGTCACATTTTTGTTGGTTGGCAGTTTCACGTCAAATTGCTAGGCAGCAAACTTTCGTTCTGAACAAAAATTTATCCGGTAAAATAAAAACCTCTTGTCTAGTTACAGTCGAAAACGGAATAACATCCTGAATTAATACCCAGGATCAAACTCTTAACATGCACGGCATTATACGGTTGTGATAGAAAAAAAACCTGGGTGCGTGGTCGCCACACGCGGTAGAAGTGAAACTTCAACGTTATTAGAGCAATGACGCTTGCCTGAGAGAAACAACGCGAAGCATGAGAGAGAGCGCATGGCTAAAGAGTGGGGCGTTCGATATTCCCTTTCTCCTCTGTCCGTCTTCTCAGATCGACTGCTCCCCTCCATTCGTTTCACTTTTCGTGACGCGTTCATTTGCCACCACAGGCACTTACTCTGCCGAGACAAAAGAAATTTCAGTTCAAAAAATAAAACGTGTGTGGAATGTGGTGCTTTAGACGCGTAGATAGATGCGGTTAGCAACAAGGGAGTATTGGAGAGTTGGGAAAGCGAGAAAACAATAAAGAATATGAGTAATGGGATGACGGGATATTCTGAGATACCATATATTAGTTCGCGAAATACTTACCTAAATCGGAATAAAGAGAAGTAGAGGAAGGCCCAGATTAGAATACTGTTCGTAAATAGTTAGGGATGTAAGATGTTCTACTTTTGGGGAAATGCAAATAGGTTAGCTCAAGATACGAAAGGATGGGGGTCGCCTTCAGACTGAAAACGCATCAAACTGTCAAAATGCATCTTTGATCATGCCTTTTTGCCATTTGAACGAACTTGTGAGTGGATGCACAAATCCATAGGTACCTACTAATTAAAAATAGCGGGAAATTCCGTGAAAATGAAAAGCCGAAAGTACACAAAATACGTGTGCGAACTAATCAAATCTAATCTACAATTTTGATGTACCTAACCAATAAAAAGATAATATGCACAGACACGGTAAATGCATCAAATTATTAATCACAGTTCAAATTCATTATTAATTGCTAGTATAAAATAAACAAACACATGCATGACTTTATCTAAATCCTATAGGCATAACCCATTTTAGAAGTACGTAGATATTTGGTATTAATTAATGTCACGGCTCCGATCAAATTTCCTCTTCAGTTAATTAAATATCAACTTACTTTAAACGTTTTATTGCACAAACATTTATATACACCCGAAGCTTTAAATAAACACTTCAACTTGAACCGCCAGTTATTGAAAGTTTCGCTTCTTTTCACATAAAACTGCGTCTGATGCGTACGATACTCATAATATTCCTGTTTTTTAATTTCCGCTAAGTTCAAAAACATCACTGTCAAATTTAAGTGGAACAATTACTAACATATTTATAAAAATTAAAAACATTTCCAACTTTGTAATTATTGTAAAATTGCTCGTGTTTGTTTACAACGCGAAGTCCAAGAAGAAACTAAGGCACAAGTTTTATAAAAGTATTCCGATGGGCAGTCAAATTCAACAGACTGTAAAAAACAGCTGCAAATTATAAGTCTATAGTTATTCTTGTGGAAAGGAAGTGCACGGGTATGGTCATTAAGAAACATACGCGGGTTTTAAAAAAGGAATTGTCGGAAGGTTTTGGAAGATGCACTATCGAACGAAAATAGTAGGATGTCTCTAGCGCTTCCGGTTACAACGGAAGTTGCTGCGTCACTCTCATCCATGAGAAATGGGGAAGACCCGCTTAATCGAATTTATAACTTTTAGTACTGTAATATCAAGCACAAACAGAATATGTATCGCGTACCACGTAAAAATTTTGATTATGCGTCGTACTAAAAGAAAAACATGCAACTAGAAAAGCAGCATAACCGGGAGGGCTAAAACGCGCGCTTTCTGTGACGTAGGAGGCCTATCCGTTGCGCCGTGGTATAACGCCTCTCCTTGGATAAAGTGGGGAGGAGTTGGAGAATGAGCGGGCGCTCAGAGTGTTAACGGATCGGCTTGCGCATGTGAAAATCCCTACCTAATCTGTAGGCCCCGTACGTCACAGCGTCATTCAAATATTGTGTTTCAAGTGCGGTGCACGTTTCGTATTTAATTATGACGAAAATAAATCTCAAATATAAAAAACAGAAATTACGGAATTTGTTTTGGATAGTAAACTATTCAATAGGATCATTTTCAAAATTTGGGGGGTTTTCCCCATCGCCTTTGCAAGCTGTTTGAGGCAGTAGATGTGTCAGCTTTACGACTGGGATATTCGAGTACCCGAGAAGCGTTCTCCTAGCTTCTGAGACGGTGTTACTACAGACAGTCCAGCTCAAAAACTGTATTACTTATAGACATGAATTATGGTTTAAAATAAATATGAGGGTTGGTAGAATACGCTTATAACTATTTTATTTGCCATATTTACACTGTTGGTAAAATAAACGAAGTTGAAAACTGGCAAATTTTAACGGAAATCTTAGCATTATTCACACACAAATTGTACATTCGGATTTTAGTTAACAGCCAAATAAAATATGTGAGCATACTCACCGATCTTTTAGCTTTATTTTAAGACTATATTTGCCTAATTTCGTTATTTCAATTTTCTGCTGGACTGTCTGTACCAAGCGGTTGCTAAAGCTATGTCTATTTTAGTCTTACACATGTACTACCGATCTCCTGTCCTGTCGTAGCGTATCCCACCCTTAAACCCGCTCTTTTCCTCGAGTCTAATTATTGTGCTAATTGCGGTAGTCCACTGCTTTATACAGAATATCCCCTTTATCCGAAAAAGTGACTACTTTATTCTACATTTTCGAAAACAATCTTTTTGCTCGTCAATCGACATTCATTTAATTATTTATTTATTATTTTATGTATATTATAATGAATAACGTATAATTTGACAAAATGTATTTTTTTACTTTTTTTTTAATTTTCAACTTCAATTTAGTCGAGGTAAGTATACAGTGTGTCCACGGATGGACTTAACTATAATTGTAAAAACTTTTATTTTCAGTTTTTGGAGAAAAAGTCATTCTTTATAATTTCTTTTGCTTGTTATATAAATACGATTCACGTTGAGAAACTTTGATTTTGTTGTACAGGGTGCGCAGAAAATACAAAAATGTATATTTGTAAAATTAAAAATTTTTGAATCAAGCTTTTTGAAATCTCAAAATGAAACAGCTTAGAAGGAGAAATGGAAAAGTCAAATAAAGTTTTTTCATAGAAGTTATACTTAGTTGCTAAGAAATACCGGGTGTCCTGTTAAGGTTGGCGAACTATTCATCCTACAGCTTTCAGAAAAAAATCTTCCTATAAAAGTGTCCATGAAAACTTCAGCAAAAATATTTTTAGCTTTCAGTTTTCTCCTCTAGGGGGCACAATTTAAAAGAAATAGACAATCCGCATTTTCTTCGAAAATTCAAATGGAAATTTAGGAATCCTTTAGCTTTCTCAAAATCTCCTCGTAATACCCTGCAAATTAGTTTAATAACTTTTTGATCTAGCTTATGAAATAAGGAGTGGGGGAAGGAAAAAATTCCCTTACACCAAAAATTCCATATCTCCGGATTGCTTGAACCAATTTTAATGAATATGGTATTGTTGGAAAGGGAATCTATAGCGTAATAGAAATCTGCATTTACATTTGAATTTAATTTTACGAGGGAGCCGCCAGATGGTGTTATTTCGAAACTTACGAAATTGTCAAATTTTCTCAAAAATTATAAATGGAATGGTATATTTTTTAAAATATATTGTCATTTCGCATAGAATTAAGAACAGGATGCAGCAACTGGAAGTTTTTATCTTAATCAAATGGAAGTTCTCATCAAGAATATCGTTTAATCAAATCCCAGTGCACAGCTACCAAATTTTCTCAATTTTTTTTGAATGAAATGGTACATTTTCACAACATGCCGTTAGTATACATAACATAAAGAACAGAATGCCGCAAAACGAAAGTTGCTATCTTTTTCAAACGAGAGTTGTGATCAAAAATACTGTTTAATCATATCTCATTGCGTGGGTAAATTTGAGAAAAATTAAATACCTAAATGAATATCAATTTAATTTAGTAAATATTCAATTTTCCTCAAACGCCTTGCCAAGGCTCGGGAGGCAATAACGGCATTTTCTTCATTTTGAAAAACACCGTGAGCTTGTCATACGCTTCAGCAACAGAGCTAGACATTATTTAAAAAGTTATAATAAATTCTAGCGAAAAGACACTGAAATCGAATTTAAATTAACTAATAATTAATACTTAGTTAAGTTAAACTTAACAATTAGTGACAATACTATGACCAGGTATTTGTTTTTATTTTCTATGGAGTGCTTTTTGTTTGCAATATTTCTTATAATTCTGTCTGATGAGAGATACAAGAATGCCCTAATAATCTAAAAAAAAAATATTTTCCTAAAATTACCCATGCAATGAAATGTGATTAAACAGCATTTTTGATCATAGCTTTCGTTTGAAAAAAGATAGGAACTTTCGGTTTGTGGCATTCTATATTCTTCATGCTATTTGTACTAACAGCATGTTATGAAAATGTACCATTCCATTCAAAAATGTTTTAAAAAATTTGGCACCTATGCGCTGAGATTTGATTAAACCATATTCTTGATGATAACTTCCGTTAGAAAAAAGATAACAACTTCCGGTTTGAGCCATTTTGTTCTCAATTATATTTGTAATGACGCCATGTTATAAAAATTTGACATTTTCGCAAGTTTCGAAATAACGCCATCTGGCAGCCCCCTCGTAAAATTAAATTCAAGCGTAAATACATATTTCTATTACGCTATAAATACCTTTTCCAACGAGACCAAATTCATTAAAATTGGTTCAAGCAATCCGGAGACATGGCATTTTTGGTGTAAGGGAATTCTTTCCTCCTCCCAGCCCTTATTTCGTAAGTTAGATCAAAAAGTTATTAAACTAATTTGCTGGATATTACGATGAGATTTTGAGAAAGATAAAGGATATCTACATTTCCATTTGAATTTTTGAAGAAAATGTGGATTGTCTATTTTCTTTTAAAATTGTGCACTCTAGCGGGGAAAATTGAAAGCTAAAAATATTTTTGATGAATTTTTATGGTCACTTTTCTGAAAAATTGAATTAAAACAAAAGAAGAGAGAATAATAATTTATTTTCAAATAAAAGAATGTTGTGGTGCATTAATACTTGTACCGTTCTTTTTTTGAAAACACGTTGTCATTCTCTGTTCTTTTATTTTATTATTCTTTGAAAAATTGAAATATTTTTACAGATCGTAAGACATCGTTGAAAAGTTCATAAATAGAGAGTGATATTGAAAAGTGGAAACAAACCAACTGGCGTCCATAAGAAAAACAAAATTTAGTAGTATTATCTCGGATATAAAAAGAGATGGGGAAAAAATTATAAGATCACCATACGCGTCTCCAAAAAGGACCTTAACAATGTAAAATAAATAATAAAAAGAATATCCATAAAAAACTTACTAAAGCACACATTTTTTGTTTTTTACAGATATCTCAAAAACCAAAAAATATTTTCAAAATGTGAATGTAGATTTTAGGTGGTCATAAAATTATGCTAAACTTTCCCCCTTTAACGATCTTTGTATCTTCAATACTACCCATACTGACGGGTCAAAATTGGGACACTATGTATGTATAGAGCTTGACTGCTTGTATTTTTATGTTCTTTAATTTCTCTGGTTGAAAAATGGTTATTTCAATATTTTTCATTTTGCGAAAGCATGTGTCTACATTTTTACTATACATTCTTGTGTTGTCGGAATCAAATCAAACAAGGAGTGGTCTCTTGCACAACTTTTCTTTCTTTCTTTCTTTCTTTCTTTCTTTCTTTCTTTCTTTCTTCAGTGCACTTTTTAGACATCAATAACTGCATCAAAATTTAGACGCTGGCCCTTTAAACATTTTAAGGTATTTTAACATTCCAAAGAATAATTTCTGATTCCTGTTACTTCTCAGTAAAGTCTCTCCGTGATTTCTCTTTAGCTACCAATACCATTTCTTTTACCATTTTCTTCGGCGCTCTGTACGCAGCAAAGTTTTCTTCTAATCTGGAGCGTAAATACTTTTTCCACGCTTTCTTTTTTAACTTCATATGACCTCTGATTTCGTGTGTCTACCAGGCTGTTTGTCTCCTGTGTTTTTAACAGTTTTACATATTCCACAGGCCGTTCTGGCGCTTTTTATAATAATATCTTTGAAACGTGATCACTTCTGATCTTCGTTCATCTGCTCTTCTCCATCCAGTCCCGTCTCGCACTGTTCATTTATTACATATTCGTATCGTGCGGCTATGTCTTCCTCTTTCAGTTTGTGGGTCCTTATGGTTTAGGATTATACATTTCTTTTAGTTTCAAGGCTTCGATTACTTTCTGTTCCTGGTCCTCTTATATTATGCTGCTTATATACAGGTGAGTCAGTTTTTTGTAGCAGGCTTTTAGGAGTAGATAGAAGACCTTCCTTCAAGAAAAAAAGTTCCTATAAACTTAGGTCTTAGAATGCCTCATTTGTTACATACAGGGTGTTGAAATACCTACACACTTTCTTTAACCTTTGCTTAATATAAAAATAACTGAATTAAAATCATGATTTTGCGGCAAGAGACTACGTACTTGAGTATAGATAGTTCAACATTGAAATCAATCGTTCAATGTTTCCAGTGGCGTAGATGGAATATACCCATGAGTATTTTTATTGAAAAAATATTAACCAATTGAAATTTGTCAATTTTTATTCAAAAATATAGAAGAGCCCTGATTGATTTCAATGCAAAATTGGGCGAAAATTGCTAGGAAGTAGTACTAAGAAAGGGAGGAAAACTTGGCACAACTAACCTTTGGTTTATCCGTCCCTGAAGGTGTTGATTCTTCTATTTGAGAATTATGTCAATTGCCACAACAACACGAAAAGCTAGCACAACTATTTTTTAACGATTGTTCTTAACACTAATTAATTAATTATGTCATCTTGCACGGAAATTTTTGCGATACATCTACGACCGACTCCTTCTTTCTTCGGTTCGTTCGCGAGATCGTCCCTCTCTTCGATCTTCTGTGCCTCGTATTGGATAATACGGGGAAGTGGGGAGTTATTGGAAGAATATGGGGAGATTTGTCGAGCACCGGGAAAGTTTTGAATTTAAATATATTATTACGCCTCAACAAGTCCTTTTGTTACAATTCGATAAAATGCAGCGTTTTCAAGATAAAGTTAAATATTTGTAATCAGTCAGGAATTTATTTAATACTTGGTATGTCAAATTTAATGTAAATCGTAAAGAAACAGTGAAACAACTAATAATAAAGATAATCAAAGATAAATCCAATAACAATATTTACAGCATTTGCTCAAAATTTTGAGCAAACATTCATTTAATAAGTCTGTGTAAATTGGGCGCAAGTATTTTATCCCAAATACTTTGAATTGTTACTGGTCTCATTGGTTATTATCATTATTGCTAGTTGATTCATGTTTTCCTCGAGGTTTTCCACGATTTAGACTATTAAATTTGACATACCTAGTATTAAATAAATTCCTGGCTGATATTTCACTTTATATTGAAAACGGTGCAACTTATCGACTTGTAATAAGGGGGCATTTTTCAAACAAAATTAGAAGATGCTATTCCATATTTTTGAATAAATATGGAAAATAATCGATTTATTAATATATTTTCAATAAAATTACCCTTCCATCTATGCCACTAGAAACATTGAACGATAGATTTCAATGTTTAACCATCTGTACTCAAGTACTAGGTGAGTCCTTTGCCGCAATATCAGAATTTTCGTTCAAACATTTATTTTTATATTAAGCAAAAGTTGAAGAAAAATGTGTATTTCAACATCCTGTATCTCACAAATGAGGCATTCCAAGACCTATGTTTTAGGAACTTTTTTCTTGAAAGAAGGTCTTCTATCAACTGCTAAAGTCCTGCTACAAAAAACTGACTCACCCTGTATAGTGGCCGCTCTTAATTTCTGCTCCTCTTCTTATACTTTCATGTCTCTGACTATTCGTCTGAATTCGTTTCCGATTCGTACGTAATCTATTGTGGATTTTTCATTCCTTTCAGGATCTTTTCAAAAAATAAAAAAATGTGTTTGCTACAATGAGGTTGTTCTAAATCATTATTGTTCCTAACTTTCTCTCTGTATCCCCGTTCATCCGGTACCTTCTTTTAAAAAGTAGCTAAATAGCTGCATGCGCCAGTGCCTCAATAACTTCAGTAACAATAAGCAACTTTACTTGAAAAACTCTGTATACATAGAAACAACAGGTGACGATTTTATTTCACAATTTGTTGCTTCATGAGGTTCTAGGTAAATTATTTCTGAAATTTATTGCTTCGACTTGTATTTCATCACTTTGGTATGCTTATGCATAGTTGGTTTGAAAAACCCAGAATAATCTGATATATCAACAGATAAGACTCACAAAACATAAAATCTGACAATTAAAATATTTCTATTCGATTAATGAAGGCCCCATGTGACATTATTAACCAAACAACGGTTTCTCTCAAAGGTGTAAAAGCCGGTAGAAAATATTTGGAACGAGCAGTTACGACCGTGAAGCAATTTTGTAACGAGTTAAAATTACCTAATTAGCAACAATGAAAATTTATGTCTAGTGTGCGGTGCTCACACAAAACAAATTGCTTTCTAACCTCCCAAGTTATCTATATCGCTATTAAATACAACCAAATAAAGACATTCTTGATTTTCACCAAAACTATTTGAGATTGTCATAGATTGCCATGAGAGAACAAAAATATTGTATCATCAGATCCCTGTAACGAGCCGCTCACTTACATTATATTTATATTTTTCAAAACGTTAGCGATAGCGAATGACAAATGCAATGAGAAGCGATATAAGACATTGTAAGATGGAAATACAATTTTAAACAAGAAATGACTGATGTTACAACCACTGAAGTTGGAGATGTAACCAGAACTTAAGCGTTTCATTTACAGAAGTGAAAAGCGGATGATGGAACAAGGGATGGTGCGACGATTTCAATAAGTGTAATAATTTTAATAATAATAATAATACTGCTTGGATATACGTGGGCAATTCAAATATTATTTTCCCTGATATAGAAGGTGTTAATTTAAATATTTGTCACTAATAATCACTTAATTTGCAATTGTTTGTGTTAAATCACATAAACTTTCGTTGGTGTATGTTATTGCGTTATTAAGTTAGAGAGCCGATTGTTACAAGGAGTTGCCCATTTTTACAAAATGGCCAAATTTGAGAACCGAGCGGTTTGTCAAGTTAGACGAATCACTGAAATTCATAGCTCAGACTTGTGGCTTTTCAATAGGCAGCGTTGAAACCATTTTACACGACGAATTAGGTCTCAAGAAGGTGGATGGTTACCGAAAATGTTGGGGCCAGAACAAAAGTGAATTCGACAGGTCACTTCAGAGATGAATTTGGCCATCATAAACCGAGATCCTGAAAACTTCCTGGCAAGATTCGTTACTGTGGATGAAGCATGGGTTGACCACTTGACCATTGTTATACCAAGTGTGTCAACGTCTTTAAGAGCTATGTTGAAAAGAAAATAATTAACCCCTTCCAAGTCGTTTCCTTCTATATGTCAGGGATAATAATATAATATAATAATATGAATCGCCCATGTACCTACATAGGTACGAAATAAGTAAATAATCCAACATAGCTGATGTAATTCTGTTTTCTGCAGGCTTCTAATTCAAGCGGATCTAAAGACCCTAACCTTTTTATTGCCTAGTCATTTTTACTCGACAATTATTAAATTCTTAGAGGATTGAGCAATTATTGTTTTTATGAAAGGTAGGTATGGGAAGCGTCCGCTATTAAACGTGACGCGTCCTTGAATCGTCTCTTCATACAAATTCTCACAACACTATATCTTTTCCTGTCATAAATTGATTGCACGGATGTCCATATCTGTACTCGCGTTATAATAATTATTTTTAGCAACATTTTTATACTTAAAAGAATTTGTGGTCACATAAAAAAAGAAAGAGAAAAAATATACTGACCGATTTCACTTTCGGAGAAACCAGCTTCGAAGTTGAGCCCATCAAGTCGTCTCTTTTTTCAGATCCTATTTCAGACCCATAAGTTCTAATAGAATGAGAACTAACAGTCCCAAAAGCAGCGTATTCGTACTCGTCGTTGGCAGAAGCAAACATTTGTCTACTACTAACAGGGGTTTCATTCCTAAAAGAACTTAGAGAAATCCCATTTTCTATCGTACTGTTATTACTACTTCTGCTGCCAAAAGAATTGTGTCCCATTCGACTAGATATCGTATAAAATGGTTCATCGTATGGTATAGAACCGTTATCGTCTTCGGGAATAAAAGATAAATTATCGTATACATTCGTTGCGTTGTCAGTTGGCATATTATAATAATTAGTGATGGCTCTCATGCTTGGTGTTTTTGATATCTTTGGTTGGTAGGTAGCTTCGGGGAAGAGCGTTAATTTTTGGGCCACCTGGAACAAAAATACAAAAATTAAATAACAAAAACATGTATTCGTAAAGGAGTTTGATAAATTTTCTCGTTATTTACGAAGTTTTAGTAGTCGACAAAGAATTTGATATTAAACCAATTAATCATGAAGATAAGCGAATGTAATAAAAAAGGAAATACCTAAGATTAAAAAATATTTTAGCTTAACACCTATTTTTATCATTATCACATATAAACATATAAAGTCGGAAGACTAATAGACTTCCAGCTAATAATTACTGGACGCGCATCCCCATTCTTTCCTCTCCTATATGCTAACCTACGCATTTCCTCAAAAACTAGAGCATCCTACATTCCCAATTATTTGCGAACAGTAGCGTAGGATGGACTTTCATTTAACCAATAAGTTTAAGTCACTGTTTAAGTACATATCTGACTTCCACGTCTCCGAAGTGTGCATCTCAGTGTCATATCAACCGCCACTATCTCTACCACTCTGATTACTGAGAACTGTTACCCTCTTGGCTTTAGCTGCTTCGTCACCAACCTACCGGTTGGCCCTTTAGATCACTAAAGACAAACCAACCAGCATTTCCTGCAAATTTTAATATAGCAAAGCATTGTACTTACATCGTAACACTTATTTTGCGAATCATAACAACAAATACTGAACACTGACTTGTTAAAATGAAAAACTTGAACTATACCGGTATGGTACAAGATAATTTGCGCACCTGTTTTTAAAACTGACTCACTATTCCAAACGAATGGTATCAAAAAAGTTAAATTCAACCAAGGTGATAACTAACAAAACTAATATTTGTTCTACAAGTAAACAATACAGGAAACATGCCGGTGCCAGTATCCTGTAACAATTAAAATTACGTAACAAAAATGCACTTTTACTCGAGAAAAAAGTGAAACCGAACCAGATGTTATGATTATTATTACATTTTAGAATTGTAAAAAAGTAAAGTTAATTTATACAGGTTGGTTGATTATTTTCAATCAAATATATGAGAGAGCGAAGAGAAAAACTGGTTTGGCTAATTACCTACTGCAGTCAGTCGAAAGTTCATTAGGAGACAGTTTATAAAAGTGGTCCCTGGACAATTCGAGTTTTTTGCGTCTGAGGATCTGAGTACGCATCGTGTCCAGTAACTCGGTAAACAGAATATACAAGTATTGATACGAGGTACGACAACGAAACAACGAGACTGCCTAACTCATGTTATTCACGTAACCCCCTCAAAATAGTTCACTTCGTTCACGGAAACAAAATTTTAGTTCATCATTCGTCAGTTCCTCAGTTTCAATTTTTATGTCTTCAACTGTGGAAAAACGACTTCTTTTAAGTTTGTTAGAAGTTTTTCAATATTGCATGTTTCGAATGTGCATGGAAAACCGTAGACCACTGGTTTCGTCCTTTTGGGACTCATCAGTACGGTGCTTTACCCTACATACTCGAACTATGCAATATTGCTTGCTCTATATATACCTACACGCTTGGTGTAAGTATTAGTAAGAGCTAATTATTTGCCGAATGATGGGGCGGTTATGAGTGGTACTGGACCGTTCGAACAACTACTCCTCGGGCAAATACCCCGCCAGGCATTGAATTATAGAAATAAATCCAGATTTTATGTACTACGAGATCCATACTGAATGCTACCCCAAACATATCGTTGGGCTTGGAACATCCTTAGATCTCTACGACTCTACGTACTTTCCTGCTCAACTAGCAGATAGTAAGTATGTTAGAAGTTCTTCAATATGGCATGTTTCGAATGTGCATGGAAAACTGTAGACCACTGGTTTCGTCCTTTTGGGTCTCATCAGTACGGTGCTTTGCCCTACACACTCGAACTATGCAATATTGCTTGCTTTATATATACCTACACGCTTGGTGTAAGTATTAGCAAGAGCTAATTATTTGCCGAATTATGGGGCGGTTATGAGTGGTACTGGACCGTTCGAACAATTACTCCTCGGGCAAATACCCCGCCAGGTATTGAATTATAGATGGATTATAGTATGGATCTCGTAGTACATAAAATCTGGATTTAGTTCTATAATTCAATGCCTGGCGGGGTATTTGCCCGAGGAGTAGTTGTTCGAACGGTCCAGTACCACTCATAACCGTCTTTTAAGTTTGCTTTTCATTTTGGGAGATAAAAATACGTCGCATGGTGCGAGATCGGCGGAATATGGGGAATATTGGAGGGTGACAATTCTTGGAGGTCAAAACGTTTAACAGATAATTGATGTGAACAGGCAAATTATCCCAATGCAATATCTAGTCATTTGTTTACGACTCAGGTCTCTATTTTCTATTATCCTTAGAAGTCGTTACACTTGCGGTTCCATGAACGTTAAGTCTTCTTCCTTCTTTCGAGACCTTTATAATCCTTCAGAGCTCGGAAGATTTCGGAATTCGCAAGAGGACCATTTCTATCTATAAGTTGGGAAACAGGAAAAAAAATTCTTGAAGTCGAATCTGGCAAATGGGATTCATTAATTTTGGTTTTTAGGAAGATGGATGTGAGCGTCTAGGAATTTCCTTGTCAAGTGACAAAACCCCTTGGTTAACTTTTCACGCCTGTTGATAGCAGGGAATGATATTATTATTAACTGTTGTACGCGCCTTATGCGGCTCATGGATTTTCGGCCTAACAGAGATCCAGTAGCCGTGGTATTGATGTCTGTCAAGCGATCGCTAAACCTTCTTTATTCAAATAGCCAACTGTGAAAATTTCAGAGAAATTACTCAACCTATTCTTACGATTAGGGCGAGCTATACAGAGACTGCCCCGACGTACATCCTTTTTCAATAAAGTTTATGTCATTTCAAGATTATATTTCCATGTGTAGTATTGCAACCTATTTCGCATTTAACAATATTATTCACTAGTAACTAATTTCAAACATTTACAATTTATAAGCGATTTGGATACATAAATTTACAATAAATTAAACTACAATACAACAAGGAATACAAAATTAAGCAACAAACAATCAATTAATTAATTAACACTATGTAAACAACGATCAATATCGCATCAAATCACACTGGTATGCACTATTTCCCGCAACGAGTTTCTTCCGCACCTTCAAACCGCACTTCTATCGTCTGTACCATCAACACTTCACTCGTACCTATATTCTTTCGTATATATCGCCTAATTCTTTTCGCCTTTCGTTCCCCAATTTTTTCCTAAAAGGACTAACTGCCCTCATGGTCTAGACGCTAGACGGTCTACCCATTCAAAAATTTTGCAGTTGTACCTTTGCATGTGCCAAAAATTGTTCCTCAGGCGTGGCAAAACGCCTTGAAAAAGTACGTGCTTGATGTGGTCGCCAATTTTCTTAAGACATAATTACAAACATCATATTTATAGTTCCAAAATCATCTATTTTTAGTCTTTTATTCGTATTATTAGGTTTATTTGAAGTTTTAAAAACATCCAGTTTAAAATATTTAGAAGCTTAGCGATTACGTTAACTAGTCTTATTTTTCAAGTCATAGCATAACTGTGTGGCGCGACAAGATTCTTTCTCCTCGTCCCATACATGAGTTCATTTTCCATTTCGTAACAACCTCTCATGCCACAAGATTAAGTCCAGAATGCGAATGCACTCACTACTTTCTTTTCTTTTTCTTCGTAAAACTGCCAAGTAGGTCTTTGTGCAATTTTTCCCTTAAGATCTAACCCTAATTCTCTATCACGTCAAGCTATCGCAGACAACCTAAACAACAAAAGAGAACAAGAGACCATTTTCAACTTCCTATTTTCGTTAAAAAAATATATAGTCCTCAAATGCCACGAGGGTAATTTTTGTTTCTCTTCTGCAGCTGTCTCAGCCATATTCAAATCTTACTATTCGTAGAGCTCCTTACGAAAATTATAAGATACTCTTTTCACAAAACTTCGGGGCAAATCCCATGACGTCCACGCTTTGTTGCGTTACTCACCTTTTCCCCCTGACAAGCCCACTATTTCTGTTTAGCTACTGGTTCAATTCCACAAAGAATCACTCTCTGTCGAAGCTCAGAACCACCAAGGCCACCACCATCCAGCGAGGACAGCCCAACTGCCACCACTATCAGAACCAAGACAGTTAAGGCTCTAGATCCAGGACATCCCGCCACTATCAGTACTGGCTCCAGCGCCCAGCGCCTGCATACCAGCTCGGACTTGGACCTCATCACCGACTCCAAGGACCACCGAGCCAACTCAATTGGCTTATCCGAGCCAACCTTGAGGACGACACCACTTCTGTAAGCCACCGCCTTCCAGACACGCACCCCAATGTAGACCATGCTCCACCGACGCCTTCACGTCCACTTCGAGGATGTCGTCAATCAGCTCCTCCCGGGAGTCATTCGCTGTAGCTACAGTCCTTAGCTAACCACACTACCTGTCCCGAGCCAACCTCGAGGATAACACCACTTCTGGAAGCCACCATCTACTAGCCACACCAAAACACGAAGTGGTAAGAGTAAGTTTCTCCGAAATCCGCTCTTTCAATACCCGCCCAAAATGAAAACAGCATTTTAAAATTTTGTCGTATTTGACAGCTTACTGAGGCACCTGATGCCATGAGGCATCTACGTATACTATACGTATACTCATGGGCGTCGCCAAGGGGGGGCAGGGGGGGCTCCCCCCCCCCCCCCCGGCTTTTTGCACATAATGAAATATTGTAGGTACTATATTACTATAATGAAAACCAATCAATTATACGCTAAGAAAATTTTGCTTCGCTCCCCCTGAAAATTTTGGAGGTGACGCCCATGCGTATACTACTGTATGTGGTAGCACGTGGAATCATCTTTCATTTAAACTATATTAGATGGTCACGAGTTTAATAATTTGCTCGTAATATAAATTCCAGTAGTTTCTCGCACCTATTAGGTATACCAGGAGTTCAAACGCCTGGAATCACAGGAAGCCGACATGGGAAGTTGGGCGACTTTGAATATATTGTTTAGCACACCATATAGAATAGCTTTGCCAATTTTCAACCATACTAAAGTTTTCTCAAGTTTATGGTTGCTTTAGACCTAAAATTCTGAACTATTAGTCCAGGAAGTGGTTCTGGGAGATCGTGTATGACATCGAAATAAATGGCAGCACAAATAGTGTTATCAAAAACAAGCATTTTGCATTATCATTTAGGCATGACAAAAATTTGTGCAAGATCTGTGGTTAAAATACACAGGGCTATGTTCACAGCGAGCGACGTGTTGACGTGTTTGAATGGAAAGAATTACCTACGAATTTTGGAATATATTGCTGTTTTTGAGCTCTACGATCCCTTGTCCAAAAGACATTCTATGGAATGGCTTCGAAGAGCGAACCTGCCTCTAGAAGGTCCAAAGTCACCTAAATCACAAAGAAGATCATTTCTTTGGCATAAAAAGGACATCTTGCTTGTACTTTGTCGAAAGTCCTTTTACAGTCAGGTATTAGCTAATAATAGCATACAATACATTTCATATGATTTCATAAACGTATCTTGAGCTAATTGCCTAGCTTCGTTCGTGGTCGTCCTACTTTATTTTTTACCTATATTCTAGCCTCATGCACCTATTTAGCTACTCTGTCTTCTCTTATTCTGTGAATGTGTCCCATCCATCCCAATTGTCTATCCTCTATTAGGTACTCGTTATTGATTTCATGTCTAGACGCTCTATAACTATCGTGTTTCTTGTCCTCTCGCTTTATAATTCTGTCGATTCTCCTTAAGAATCTCATTTCTGTAGCTATAATCTTCCTTCTATTCTTCTCTGTGGCCGTCCAAGATTGGCTGGCATATTATGTCAAGAGTGGGTTATATAAGTTCTTCTCTCATTTATTTCTTTATCCATTTTTCTGTTGTCTTCAATAACTCTGGTTTCTAAGTAGTTATAACTTTTAACTTGTTCTAACACTATTCTATTCCTATTTTACTTTTATTTTCCTTTGTTGTCACAACCATTGTCTTTGTTTTGCCGGTGTTTATTTCCAAATTTTTATTTTCATCAGTTCTGCGTGATAAATTATTAGGTTTTATTGTCATTTTTCTTCCGTGTCTGCTAACAGTATCATGTCACCAGTGAACATTAATTCTTGCTATGTGATCGTCTTCATTTTCTGGTTTCTAAAGCCGTGATATGTTCCTTTCTGCGTGGAAAACTGCTTGTAGGCTAACTGGATATTAATACTCCCTTCCAATATAATTTCTCATTCTGATAGCATCGATAAACAAAAACAATGCGACATGTACGCTTATAACAATAAAAATAGATAATAACAAAAATGACTTCTGAAAATCTTTTGCGTAACTTTACTATACTTGGTGTTATAATGTACTATTGTTCCAGAAATAGCAAGCAAAGTGTATTGTTTGAAATATTCGGGCAAATATAAGTCGGTATTTGACCTCCTTAGAAGTATCTACCTACCTAATTTGTTATCATTAAATATTTACCTTTATAAGAGATAAGTATGTACCTACAACCTGGAGGACGTATTATATTTAAATTAAAGTGAGAAACACAGTAAAAGATAAAAATACTACTGGTATTTACTTATATGTAGGTAGGTACATTATGTATGTCAGTAGTATAGACCACAGCTTTACTCAAATTTGACAATTATTAACATTATTAGGCACTTAATTAAACTGATTAATGAATTTTGTAATATTTAAAAGGACAATTTTCTAACGAAGTTTATGTAACATGCACGAAATATTTATTAAAATTAATATAAATAAGTAATGTTTTTTCTCTTCAAATTTTTACTTAAGAGGGGGCTTCTAAGTTCTCTTTAATCAAGTATGCCTTGTATACTGAATTACAGAACAACTGCAACATAATTTCATTAAATGTCAGTAAATTTTGCGCAAATTGATTGATGTACACAGACCAAGGACTTTGCAATGTTTGAGCAGAGGTTCGAGTACCTACAACTGTTTTGGGGCAGTCCGAAAAGTTTGAACGAAGACATGAAGTGAATTTTTTTTAACCTCGAATATGTACAACCCAATAAAAACTCTTGCACTTTCAATATCTTGGAACAATAGCCATTTTAATAACAAATATAAATAATTCTCATTACCTACTCCAGACTTGTAGAAAGTCGAAAGCAGCAATTGAAATTCTTCGATGTACTTACTCATATGCATTTTCTCGGTTACGTAAGTCAATAAGAAAGTGACATATCCTTCATTTTAATTAAAAACCATCATTTAGTTTCATTTTATTAAAACAGTACAATAAGGAGGAAATAAGTAAGCATGGCTCTACTAGTTGAGCGTAAAGTCAAATTGTAACAATAACAACATTCAAGGTAAAAATCGTTATCTATTTCATTCTTCCATATTTTTCATTGCTGAGCATGTTTCCTTCATTTTTATAGTTGTTAATTTGAATTAATTAGTGATTACAGAGTCATTAAGGGACTTTTAACACACATACTTTCAAGTGTTTGAGTGAAACGATTAGGAAAATGATATGCATTTTAAACTTTAGTAAATATTCTGAAACCAAAAAATGATTAAAGAAAGATAACCAGATGAGGTGAAAGTAAAACTACCCCAAAAATGGTGAAAAATGTCAAGGCACAATTTTCAGCACCAATGGTGTACTTTTTTGTCTTTGTAGAAAACAGTCTTATTTCAGAAGAACCTTCTCGAGTTTCTTCCAGGTTCGCCAACTAACATCAATCACTTACCGCCGGCAAGCATCTCTTGCAGTCAGATGCGAATGCGACAATTTCATTGGCTCTGTCAAAGCCACAGCTATCAATCCTAAGCAGTAGAGCAGACTGCGGGATTTTAGTTTCCAATAAACGTCTGCACACTTTTTTATATCAATGGTTGTGCCACGCTCCGGCCTTACGACCTCCGCTCAGTTGACGATGACTTGACAGATGCTGCTGGATCATGAGGCGAAAGTACTAGCCATTGTGCCATACAAACTATTGCTTCTTGGAACTAAGGTACAATAATAATGAAAGACGCGTATTTATTCTGGGAGACCGCACGCCGCTTATAAACCATCGATTCTCGTGCGACTGTAAAAAATGCCTATATCAAAGACGTTCTATTTCTGTAGATACCAAGACACACTTTAACCGCTGAAAACATGCGTGCGACAAGAAAATATTTTCCGTCCTAGTTTGAAGCACGCAAAAATGGATTTTGCTTCTATATTAAGACAAAAAGTCAAATCTGATATTAACTGGGTAACCTTATTGATTCCACAAGTTTCCGAGTTGTCAGTGTTACATAGTTGTCAAATTGGATACAAGAAAATTAATATTTTAGGAGAGTGAACATCGAGTAGGCAAGTTAAAGAATATTTTAAAATATGTACGTGTAGAGTTTCTTTAGTCAAGTAGCTATTAAAATAAATTATTATTAAGTAATATAAATTCCTAGGCAAAATTTGAGTTTACTCGCGTACCCAAAATAAAAATTCAAATGATAAGGCGATTTGACGTTTAAATTTCATGCAATTTAATTAGCGTGCTACTCCAAAAAAATCATTTTGCCTTTTTGTCAAAATTAGATAGAAAAAGTCACGTCATGTCTTTTATGTTAGAAATAAAGTAGGTACCGGGTGTACAAATAAGAACGGTCGGCGGTCGTATATCCGTAACCGTTTGCCCTAGAACTTTCGGAAAAAAATATTTAAGATAAAATTGGCCACGAGAAATTGCTTGAAATTATTTTTTAGATCGTAGATTGGCCGCTAGGGGGCGTAAGGGCTACACCAAAGGAGAAAAATATTTTTTTCCCTGGAAAATCACCAATAAAGGGTTATCAAAATAATTTTGTTGAATTCTACTGAAAATTCTGAATAACTTTCGTTTAGGATTGTTTGCTCTAGCTCGTCAAATAGAGATGGCATGGGCGGACAAACATTGAGATGAAAGAATGCTTCTAACTCCGGTTTGGCTCAACGGGATTGGACAAGCTTGAGCTTCTTGAGAAGAGATTTACTTGTTCTATCAAACGAAAGTTAAATAAAGTCATTTCGAATTTCGTGGCCACCGATAGAGGGCGCGATTTTACATTCAAAGCTATTTTCGCGTTTATCTTGAAAAATTCAAATGGAATAATATAGTTTCTTTAATACTGCTAAAAAGAGGAGAAAATTATAAGAAAAATGGCGCAAGCCGCATGGTGATATCTTTTTTAGAACCGAAGATATAAATGAAGGAATATTGAGAATGGCTGCTCCATTAACTTGAACAGAAATTTTGAGAGCAAAAATCAAGTAGGCTTCGGTATGACCCATTTTCATTTCGAACAATACAAAACTATGAGAAAAATATTATTACTTTGTTATTAAAAATAATAAAGAAAAATATTAAAATGTTTCTTTATTATAATACACAAGTTTAAAAAAATAATTAGTAGGCTTGCGCCATTTTTCTTATAATTGTCACCTCTTTTTAGCAGTATTAAAAAATAGTTATTTAACGAACAAGTGTATTAATAAAGGCGATTAATAATCGAGACATTTTCACTCACGAGCGCAGCGAGTGAGTTAATTGTCGAGATTATTAATCGCTTTTTAATATATGAGTTCGTTACAAAATTTTTCCGTCGACTTTTAACGTAAAATCTTCGTCAACATCCATTTATTAAATTTTGTACGAATTACGATTTCAGAAACTATAAACTTGACAGTGACAGATCTTGATGACATGACGACTTGATTTGGATATTTCATTGTATATGAACCTATGTTTGGTTGCCTAGGGTACTAAAATTGTTTATTAATAGAAATCATTCATTAATAGGGGTCATTAACGAACTGTTTTGCGTTTGTTAATCATATTCATAAATTAATACACTGTCGACGGAAAACTATATTATTCCATTTGAATTTTTCAAGATAAACGCGAAAATAGATTTGAATGTAAAATCGCGCCCTCTACCGGTGGTCACGAAATTCCAAATGACTTTATTTAACTTTCGTTTGATAGAACAAGGAAAGCTCTTCTCAAGAAGCTCAAGTTTGTCCAATTCCGTTGAGCCAAACCAGAGTTAGAAGCATTCTTTCATCTCAATGTTTGTCCGCCCATGCAATCTCTATTTGACGAACTAGAGCAAAAAAATCCTAAACGAAAGTTATTCAGAATTTTCAGTAGAATTCAACAAAATTATTTTTGATAACACTTTATTGGTGATTTTTCAGAGAAAAAATTATTTTTCTCCTTTGGTGTAGCCCTTACGCCCCCTAGGGGCCAATCTACGAACTTAAAAATAATTTCCAGCAATTTCTCGTGGCCAATTTTATCTTAAACTAGCGGCCCGGCAGACGTTGTCCTGCCTAAAATTACTTTTCGTATTGAACTTTTGATTCATTAACCAAATCGTTTATTCAATGTGAAACATTTTTCTGATTACGTTTATGTTCAACCAAATATGTCGTTCCTATCGTCAGTTATGATCGCGAGCGCATACAAAAAATTATGATTTTAACAGTTTGTCCGAATTTCCCGATTTACGCCTATCCATATCATACAAAAATCCAATAGAAAGAATTTTCACATTTTCCGGTGGATTCTCCAAAAATTTTCTTTCATACAAACCTTGTCCTGACAATTACGATCACAACAAAAAAAATCAGCCAAATCGGTTCAGCCGTTAAGCACTTTTAGTTTTTCCCGAATTTTAAAATTTTCCGTTCGATTTTCCAAAATTATGATTTTTACAGTTTGTTCGAATTTCCCGACTTACGCATATCCATATCATACAAAAATCCCATAGAAAAAAGCACTTTCAGTTTTTCCCGAATTTTCCAATTTTCCGGGCAACTTTTCCAATTTCTCGTTCCCTAATGCCACGTTCGGCCTCTGTTTTGTCGACGTTCCAAATTATTTTGTGCGTAAGCTCCAACTGAGCGCGTCGAACTCGACTGTATCCGTTGTTCCGGAGTTATAATGGATCGCGCTTGAGGCTTGAGAAATTCTTATTCGACTTGGCTCCAAACGCTGTCTACGCTCTTCGCGTACGCCGACCGATATTTCGACGCCTCACTGGTGGCATTTTTTCCAAAGAACCACCAAATACATGATCACCACCGATAACACACTGACAATTCAATTTTTAGAACTGTCAAACTGAACGTCACATTTTTGTTTGTCAAACAGATTTTCATACAAACTTTTACCTTCCAAATTTTCTACTTTCCCGGTGGATTTTCCAAAATTTTCTTTCATACAAACCTTGTCCTGAAAATTACGAACACAACAAAAAAGAAATCAGCCAAATCGGTCGAGCCGTTCTCAAGTGATGAGCTTACATACATGTGGGGCAAACGGTTACGGATATACGGCCGCCGACCTTTCTTATTTGTACACCCGGTACATATGCCGGATACATAGGATCTTGGTGTCTATTAGTATAGTATAGTCTTTGGTCTATATGCTTACCGCTGACTTTGAAAATAATGACAGTTGGAGCAAGTTTCCTAGCACTTACCAAAATTTTCCCAATAATTGTCAACTTCGAGGCAATCGACAAATATTTTCAGAAGCACGTGCAAGTGGAACAACCCTGTACAAACGAATTTCATTTGCGTTTGCGTAAACTACACCGTGAAGGATAAATTTGCATTACCCACTGCAAAAATGCTTTCCTGATTGCTTCATTAGTATTATTTCGACACTTATGCACACATTTTGCCACAGAACTATATTTCTAATAGCGCACTTAAAAACTCGGCTGTTTCAACCATTAAACCTA
This sequence comes from Xestobium rufovillosum, assembly GCA_963966045.1. Taxonomy (NCBI): domain Eukaryota; kingdom Metazoa; phylum Arthropoda; class Insecta; order Coleoptera; family Ptinidae; genus Xestobium; species Xestobium rufovillosum. Next base: position 16,028,403 of record OZ014498.1, read on the forward strand.
AATAAAAAACTGGTAATACTCGCCTCTTGAACTGGTAGTAGTCATTTACGGACAGAGTTTTATAATAATTAGGGTTCAGGGTGGTCACGTTTTCAAACTGCTTTTTTAACGATTGAGTTCAGTAAATTGTATTACCTGAAGCGTTACACTCTAATGCACGTTACCGACTATTGATAAACAAAACAATACTTTTGCGTGTTTAAAATTGATAAAAAAACAAATTTGCTACTGACGTAATGAAGTTCATACCGCACTAGTCGCTAATTATGTATAAGTACATAGGAGGTATATATAAGTTATAAAGCATTATCTTTTACAGCGGTTGTACACATACTCATATTTTTCTTCAAGTACTGTCAAACATCGTAAATGTTATTTTCATTTGGTATAAACATATGTACAATGTATAATTACACGTGAAATAAGTGAACAAGCAAAACAATAAATAAGGCAAAACGATAGAAAAAACCTACCTATCTGCTGCAGACAAATCACAAATATAAATCTAAATATGTAGTTATGCGCAGGTGCAATTTGACTACATTTATCTGTAACACAGTGTTTGGATCGAGAACTTTGAGGTAAATTCACTGAATTCTTAATAAGTTAACCTCACACGCCAAACGACAGTGACACAGTAATTGAACTCGACACGTGTTTCGCTGACAACGTCAGAATCCCCAGGAGTTGAAGGTTAATTCCTGAGGAAGCCGACGTTGTCAGCGAAACACGTGTCGAATTTAATTACTGTGTCACTCTCGTTTGATAATGACTTATCAAGAAGGCACCTCAACACACGGTCCACACACCAATTTACTAAGAATCGGGGTGAGGAAATTACAGCTTGAAAAATACTTCACATATGATGAGTAACAATGTCTGCGGACCTACAGCAGATCGCAAAAATTATCTGGAAAATCAGGGAACTAGTCGGCCAAACTAATACTGAGAATGAACTTGTTATGGGCATTCCCTACTTCGGTATTGGCCGACTTATCTGAGCGACTTTGATCGGTAGTCGAAAGACAAGCGGGAGCACGAGCTACGACGAAAAACTCCGAATGCAACGGTACCGCTGTTTACTCATAACTTTGTTTGTTTTTCTGTCGAAATTGAAAATTCTGTGTCTTCTTACGAGCCAGAGGTTCAGTATACTACTGCCGTTAACCAGATTCTGAGATTTTCTCTTCAGGAAAATTTGATTAGGTTCTATAAAAAGCAGTTGTTCGCCACTTCGTTTGTTGCTTTCATATTTTTAACATATTTTAACAAATTTCAAAACAGCAATAGCAGATTTGTATTTTTAGAACCGTTTGCAAAGAAAAACAATTTAATATCATTTTTCGCCTCGCACACGCATACGGGTGCGAAACTTGGACAATAGGGGAAGCGGATCGAAAAAGAGTAGAAGCGTTTGAAATGTGGTGCTACAGGCGCATGATGAAGATACCGTGGATAGATAAGGTTAGCAATAGGGAAGTATTAGAAAGAGTTGGGGAAAAGCGAAAGGTATGGAAGACAATAAAGAGTAGGAGAGATAGGATGGTAGGACACCTTCTAAGACACGAAGGAATAGTTCGCGACATACTAGAGTCAGAGATAGGAATAAAAAGAGGTAGGGGTAGACCTAGATTAGACTACTGCTCTCAAATAGTTAGGGATGTAGGATGTTCTACTTTAAGGGAAATGCGCAGGTTAGCTCTGGATAGAAAAGAGTGGAGGTACGCATCCAACCAGTCTTCGGACTGAGAACCTTATGATGATGATGACACGAAAATGAATCATAGCAACCCTAAAAAATAACCGAAAGCTAGATTTTCTGCCCTTTTGGGTTTCTAAATTCGGAACGTCCCTACTTTATAGTTTTTCATCACAATCTGGACACTTTTGACTGTGATTTGAGCACTTTTTTGACGTTTCACATAATTTTTTATTAAACGTCAGTTTATCCCAGACATCCGAATTAAATTAATTTTGAGGTTCGTGCATGACAAAAAATTATGTGTGTTTGCTAGTGTTGCAAATTAGGGGCTCCCTATCAATAGCCGAAATTGGAAGACAGGAACGCAGCCCCTAGAATATGTCCCTATAAGATTTTCTTCACGAAGAATTATTTTTTTTGTATTGAGCTACAATTTAAAGTTATTTTTATTCCACACAGCACCTTATTTAATTTTTTAACGGAACTCCCCGTATATTTAAATATGCAGAACAGTTTATGAGTTACCAGCGAGCAGCCTTTGGAAAACAGTATTGCGATTTTTATACATATCGATTTTAGACTGATGTGACAAAAAAAATCAAACTCTGGAAAGAGAAACATTTTCCAAATTTTAGTTCAATTTCGTTAATGGAAGTAAATCAGAAACACGAAGTTTGATGGTAGATGGATAGGGCGTTTGGGACCATGGAACTAAGCCTCCAACATCTCCAAATCTCATACTCCTTGACTTTTACCCCTGAAGAAAAATAAATAACATCTTTCACCATGGGGTCGCCTGTATACTAAGAAAGGTATGAAGTCCAAAAAGTGGAAAGAAGAAGTGAAGACCTAGTGAAAAGACGAAATGCGAAATTTAAAAAAAAAAGTCAGAATGAAAAAGATTTAGATTCGATGATTTACGTATAAAAAACTGGCTGAGGGCAGAAGAAATATTAAAAATAAACTATAAAACTAAAAGAGGGCATCCCAAAACATACGTCAATTTTATAAATTATTATTTCACCGGTACAATAAAAGAAAATGCTGTATTACGCACTAAGAATTAAAGAAAAACTTTCACTTACAGGTTGGCCATCGTTGTTCCCACCGGCTATTTCTTTTTTCTTCCACTTTTCGCGCATTTTTAAGAGTAGTAGGTATGTGCCTTGATGGTGCCTCAGATTCGTAGAACTGATTAGGTATTACAATTTATAATTCAGGAAGCCCGTCATGATCGTACGTGGCGGTTTCATCGGAAACTGTTTTAAGAAAATATTTGATTAGTGATAGATACAATAGTGTAAAATGGGAGGTTATCTTATCTACCTTATCGATAAAACAAAGCAGGTATATAAAATGGAAATAATTCAGATTAGGTTTTTTGGGACATGGGGGCTACCAAGCTTTATAAAGCATCAGATTGAAATTCTACGCCGCACGCAAAATACACGTGATATTTTGATTTAAAACGAATTTAAAAAGATCTGGTCGATGCACACCACTGATGTTACCCCTCTATGGACTACAAGTGCGACATCGCATTATACGTCAAATTTTCATTTCAAACAAAACAAAACCATGCACGTGCTTTTGACATCTGTCAGTGTCAATGAACCTAAATTTTGCAATATAATTATAGTAATATTGCAATGGAAACAGTTTATTTTAATTACTGTGTTGTGCGTTTGTGTAAAAACTATAAAACTGCTGTGACCTTATTTGCAAAAATTTACTTTAAGATGACACTGACAGACGTCAAAAGCACGTAGTTTTGTTTGGAATGAAAATACGTAACTACTTTCGCGGTCCATTCCAGTCTTAAAATATACATACAAGAACAGGGTAGTCTAACGCACAGTATAGGATATACAGTAAGTTCGGCAGGTGGCCCAAAGAGTAGGTATAATCGGTCGCCATTTTGGGTCTTATTTTTGACAGGCCTAGTGTTGGTGCAATATGCTTACAGTTTTTAATTGCATTCTATGTTAAAAATAGTCTGCTGTTTGGCTCCAAAGAAAGGCAATTTGAGTACAAAATTGCAGAAGAGATAACTTAGACTCCTTCAGCATACAGCAGATTGTGTGAGTATCTTATAGCAATTATTTAGTTAGACTTGGACACTATTATACATATACCTAAATGGAATCTCTATAGCATTTTAATATTACGGACATTTTATTTTACATTGAACGTTAAGTTACGCATTTTGAGGTTATCTGAACAGCCTGTGCTGTTTTTAGTCACCTGAAAGTTCTATTTCCAAATATTTTTGTACTAGGTTCATTTTGAACATATAACAAGAGTTATCCAACACGCATGTTATTTTGTTCACACATTATGTCATTTTTGCCCATAGAATTCGATACCTATCTTATTTAAAAAAAACAAATTTGGCACAATCGCAAAAGAATGGTGTAAGATTATTGGAAATCGTATAAAATATGACAATGTGTGGTATTGAAACAAAAACTAGAAACGAGTTTAGTAAATTAAATTCGCAATCGATTAATCTGCCTTACAAAAAATTCTGGGAGTACGAAAACCTTATTTGAACACTTTATATCCATATCGCAGGGTGCAGGGTGATATTCTATGTCTGCCTGCATCGGAAATTTTACCCCAATGTTTCATTTCCTCCATTTTACCCATACATATAGTAACCTAATTGATTTTATTATTATACAAATATCACTAATAAATTAATGATTCCGGTTTTATCCTTCATCCGGCTCGATTTGAACCAAATGTTTTGTTTAAATCACTAAGCAGAAGAGGGTACTTCATCAGAATTCCAAAGAATAGTAACTGGCAAAGCAATGGATTGTAGCTTGCCGACGAGATGATAAAATAAAACTCAAGGATGGTACCTAAGTGGTGAATAATATTTATCTAATATATCTACTTTTGTCAAATTATTCGTTCATTACATTTTTAGATAAAGTCTTATATTCTATTAGCATACTTCCGTGTTTGCCGAAAGTCCTGGAAAAGATTATGATGTGTCAGCAACTTAATGAACATCTATCTAAATCTAAATACATGTGATATACACATTATGTTGCCTCGTAATCAGTCTGGATTTCGCAAAAACTATAGTTGTAGCACAGCCCTGTTAGTTGAAAGTGACCGATGACATTTTAAAGGCATCTGATATGAACAAATTGACGACCTTGTTCCTGTTGGATTTTGACACCCTGCAGCATTCAATCCTCTGCACTATACTTGGATACATGGGTCTCAGTAGCAGTTCTGTTGATTTAATAAAGAATTGCTTGGCAGATAGGTCGCAGGTGGTCATGCTTGATGGAATGGTGTCGTCCATGCGAGATTTACAATCTGAAGTTCCGCAGGGATCTATTTTGGGGCCCATTTTATTTTCCATTTATACCAGCCAACTCTACAATTCTGTGGCTGTCACGCATATGCTGACGATACCCAGTTATATACCTGTCTTTTTTTCCGCACGAAATTAAATCAGCAATTGAACGATCTGGCTACAATACATAAAACTTCTGAAGAACACGGTTTATTTTTAAACCCATCAAAGTGTCAGTTTCTCATGTTTGGTCGTAAGCATACAGTAAACAGCTTGCGTATGGGTGATGTTTCATTAATGTTCCGGTCCCTATGGTAGACTCTGTGAGAAATTTGGGTGTTTCATGGATAGTACTTTCAGATACAGAAAGCACGTGTTGTTTCCTGATAGACATTATAAATGTGAGAACGGCTCTACAGATTTTGCTGAGTTTTTGCATACATACGTATATCTGAGATGGCCCGTAGGAAACTGCGTAGGAAACTGACGGGGCGGTTTTTTTAAAAACACTTTTGACCCTAGATATGACGTCATCGAACATTTTTTTCAACGAGACCATATATATATTTGTGTATTGCATCGGATAGAGGGTATTTTTCGTTACACGATGTGTGAAAATCGTAATAGGTTGTATAAGGGAAAAATTGAGAAAGAAATTGGGAAAAGTAGGTAGCGTAATAAAATGTTTGTGGTAAATATGTGAGACCGGCGAGATTCCGTCCGCAACTCCGCCTGGAACTTAGTGCATGCGCGCGCACTCTGCAGTGCGAGGCGTTGCCATCTACGGGCTAGTAAAATAAACAGGATGCGATGCGCTATGGATATGCCCCTTGCCGGCTGGCCTTGCCTCATGTGATCGTCGTCCAGTGAGCAGTGTGTTAATTATTGTAATCCCGGATGTTTTCATGACATGCTGGCCGTTTATGGAGTGCCTAGTCTTTTCATGATATGACGGATTTCTCTATGAGACTACGACTACGACATATAAACGAACAGAAGGCGCGCGCCAAGCGCGCCAAGCGCGCCCTCCAGTTTAGTTGTGGGCAGGAAGCTGTTCTGTCAATGCGTTGACAACTGGTTTTTGTAGTGAAGCCACTCGTTATAATTTACTTTTGTTATGATATGTCCGATTTTCACTTATAATAGCCCAAGGGTCTTGATAATTCGAAATAACTTGATACATTTTCGAAAGCGGGTTGCCCGGCAACATCCCGACGCCGAAGGCGGAGGTATGTTGCCACAGAGAAACCCGCTTGAGGAAATTTATCAAGTTATTTCGAATTATCAAGACTCGAGGGCTATTGGGTAAGAAAATTTGTTAAAAAGAAATTAAAATTGAAAAGAACAATCTTGGAAATGACATTTTGTGCAAAAAATTCGACAGCAGTGCAAAATAGACATTTTTCCGTTGCTACAGTAATCCAGATGACATAAGTGAAAATAGCCCATAAGCACTCTTCAGTTAAATGTTCTCCTGATTGGCTGTCTTTGAACACGTGACTGCAGATACACAAATTCTATTGGATTATTGTATAGGTAAAAAATTTTCACAAAAATAGAATATTTTGAGAGGAGAGCGCGACACCGTATTAGTAATACGGTATTACTGCATAAAATTATTCTAGTAGCAGGCACGCTGCTGTAAGGAACGTATCGCTCTCTTCTTTTCTACACTCGCAAACTCGTACACAAATTATTGTTGACTACAACTGAGATAATATAATTAGAATAATAAGGCTTCTAATTTGTTAGGTACTTCTTATTATTTAACTTTATGAGTAGTAACCACATGCACCAAATTTTTCTAAATTTTGTTAATCGGTATTGCAGTCTTCTTCAAAGTTGTTTTAGAACGAAGAACGAGATTTTAATTATGTTTCTTACATACTTAAACGACTAAAAATTATAATGTTCGTTCTAAATATACCAAAAATTAAATTGTAACAAAACTCCCAATTTTTATTTTTTCCTAGATCCAAAATTCTACTTCACTTAATTTAATCTATGCCTTCTAATTTATTTATTTATTTATTGATTTCCTAGGTGGTGCATAATCTGTAGATAAGTACCTATTACGTACAATACACAATAAAAAACGAACTCTTTTCAACTAGGACACATTCCACTTTCCACTTTCATTTGCAACATAAAACCAAACCTAAAATAAAAACCCAACCAAAAAATATATTTGTATTTCTTTTAATACACTACAGAATTAACGCACGCATGGCGCTGCGAATCCGGGTCTGCTTCGCAACCGACGTCATAATGTGCTACAAAGATAGAGCTACCCTGCTCGTAGTCTTACTGTTTATACTATACTATGGTCCAATACTTAATAAAAGTTTTGGTTTGAAGACAGGCTGACACAGTGTGGTAATTTTATGTTTACAAATTAGCGAATTATTTGATATTAGTAGCTGTACTACATGAAACGATTAATACATATACCGGGTGACCACGAGATCAGGCTAACCCCTACAACATTTTTGTTTTCCAAGATATTAATTTGAAATTTGCGACTGTTAAATGGCATATAAATTTGTATTATTTTGAACAGTTAAAATTTGTCTGGCACTTCCGGTTTCACCGGAAATAAACCAACATTTGAATTTTTAAATGGAATAGCCTGTATATTTTCACATTTTGGGAACCACCGTGTCATTCTAGATAAGGTAGTGCCACTTTTGAGCAAAAACATTACCATAAATTTTTGGACGAAAATTAAATCTTGCATTTAGACATCCATGACTGAATAAAACATTAAGTCGGGATCCTAAACTAGTGTAAAAACAAAATCATCAAATTAGGTCAACTAGTTTTCCTGTTACAGCCATCTAAAAATCTAAGACACAGCTTTTCGGGCATAAGTGATTTTTTTTTTAATGGAACGATGATGGCTCATCAATCGATAGAGCTATTTTTTACGAACCATTTGATATCAAACACGATATCTTTCATTCAAAAATACTTGGAGATATATTTTTCTTTATATTTTTGCTAAATTAGTAAAATAAGTGAAAACTAACACATTTATTCCAACATTTATTATCAACAGTAAACGTAGCATTCTTCCCTGTTTTATCTAAAATTTATTATGAATACAGCAGATTATAATATATTATTATGCACTAGCTGGTACCCGGCGCGTTGCTGCCTCAGAAGAAATAATTGTGGTAAAATCGTTTGAAATTTGATAAACTGCGAATGACATATCCCGTTTGACGTTTACTGTCAATTGTCACTTTATAAATTATAGCGACCCGCCCCGGCTTCACATAAACGTATAAAAAGAATTATGTTGATTCGATCGCTACCAAACTTCACAGGAACACCCGCTGGGCTAATCTGAAGATTGCCTGAAAATTTCATCAACATCGGTCCAGCCGTTTCGGAGTCTATAACGGACATAGGTAGGTAGGTAGAAACATTTTTTGTGCTTTATAGATATAGATTAGTATAAAATAAAGTAGGTACCTGGGTACCCTAAGCAAATCAACAAATAATGAATTCCCCGACTTAATGTTTTTCTTTCAGTCATGGATGTCTAGATGCAAGATTTAATTTACGCCCAAAAATTTTTTATGGTAATGTTTTTACCCAAAAGTGACACTACCGTATCTAGAATGACACTATGCTTCAAAAAATTGGAAAATATACAGTCTGTTCCATTTAAAAATTCGAACGTGGGTTCATTTCCGGAAGTGCCAGAAAAATTTTAACTGTTGCAAATAAGTAATACAAATTTACATGCCATTTAACTGTCCGAAATTTCAAATTAATATTTTGAAAAACAAAAATGTTATAGGGGTGAGCCTGATCTCGTGGTCACCCGGTATAGATACACCGTGTATCTATGAACAACTGTATTGTTGGTTAGTAGATAATTTTTTTAAATAATATAAATCTCAAATTAAATAACGACACAACAATAAATTATTCCATTCACATAACCCTAATACAGGAAAAGAGGAAAACACAGCTACTATTTTGAAGGTAACAAATCATATTTTCTTATGTCAAATGCAGTATGCAGGTTTGAAGTCTGATCCAATAACCAAATAGATCTTTCAAGAGCGTGTTGTGATAATATACTGACTGTCGACTGAAAATCGAAATAAATGTATTTCTATCCCGTACCTTGCACAACAGGGCACTGGAACATTAAAAATACATTTTATACACGCGATGTTATAAAAACCTGCAAAATGTGATGTCCCACAAGGTTATTTCCCGGGGCCAGTTTTGCTCATATTTACCCTGAGAAGCACGTGTTCTGCGGGTAATTTTCTAGCAAGAAAACCGACAATGCCTGAATAGTTATTACGTATTAACTTATTAAGAATACCTGACCTGCCCACGCAAAGTCTATATGCGGTAGTGGCCTTGAAAATTGTTTAAATTGCAGGGTGAATCGAAAATTTACTTTCCCCTAAACTAGACAGTTTATTTCTTTAGAAATTGTCAGAAAATGTTTCAAAACGTTAAAATTGAGTATAAAAACTTACCATTTTTGAAAAAAGAATCCAAGGCGTTCAATTTTTAAAACTTCTCACTTAACCACCAAAATCTACTTGACGACGCCCCATATTAACGACATTAATTTGTTTTATTTAATTTATAATTTTACAATCTCCCGGTGCGGCTATTCACTCGCGATACCAACTAGTTTGTGTAGCGCGTTGTTGGCATATCCATGGCAACCGCGACACATGATAATACAACACTGATAGGTATGACAAATTTATTATACTTTGGTTCACTAGCTCGCTGAAAGCATTCACGGGAAAGTAGCGCGAGTTGTCTAGGTAAAGGCTGCAACGAAATGTCGTCCGAATACTAAATGAGAAAGAAATATTCATCCCGTACCTTACTCGGAAATTAGAATTAAGTACAAGTCATTTTCTCCAAACCGAGAAACGGCCCTCAAAACCCAAAATGTCCCAGTAATCCTCTTACCTAGCCTGGCCCATTTATCCCTTTTAGTAGATACACTTAGCATATTTGAAATATTTCCAGTTAGCTCGTTAGCTGGGCTGATAAGTTGCTCCAAAATTCGATCACTCAATTTAAGTGCAAATTCCTATACTGAAAATATACAGAAAAGCCACACTATAAACAAATCCCCATTTTCGCTTTAAAAAAGAACTGTGTTTGTCTTTTAAAGGTAAAGAATTGCAAAAGATTTTTCTACGATAATTTTTAAACCAGGAATCTAAAAGTTTCTCTGGCATGTTTGGGTTACAAAAAAATTGGAAATTCAATCATAGCAATAATTCTTCGGGTAATTGAATTCGTATACAGTGAGCTCAAAAAGGTTGGAATATTTTGAAAAGTTGTGCATTGTTAAGGGTGCGGAATTTGAGCACTAAAAACGGGACTTGTAGACATATTTTTATTCCAACGCTATTCTGAAATTAAAGTAGATAGGGCGTTAAATAAAAAAAGATTTATCAATAAAGGATCAACTTAGAGACTCGCCTACTTTTATACATAGTAATATTTTTCGTTCGCCTCAAATTATTGAAAAATCCGTCATTAATTCGTCATAAACTCGACACCTTCTTACTATTTGTACACATATTTATCGTAATTAAGAAGGGTTGTATAAGTTAATTATTCGTTATTCATTTTCGACCAAGAACGTCTTGATACGTTACTTGGTTGAATCGGCGTGTTGGAATAAAAATTATATTGCAATCTCTCCATCTTGTGCATATTTAGCCGAGGTGCACAGTAAACTGGATATTTCTCAGAAGCAGTAGTGTGGCCATTGTAATGCAGATGGCGCTGGCCCTTCAGTTTATTCTCTTATTCCTAAATAGAAACTAATAATTTAAAGATAGGACCGCCCACTAATCCTCCCAGATTTATTCGGTTGCCGCTAAAGCAAAAAACCTTGAAAATTCCAAGCTGTAGAGGTTCCGTCTGAGGAGGTTACAGCTGTGATAGAAGTCAATCATTATAGATTGTGACTATATTTTGCATAATCCTAATCACACTTTTGGGAGATAGGTGGCAGCACTTTATAGATTAATAGCTGGTAAATCCCAGCCTTGCAATATTCATAAAATCTTGTTAGCTGTTACGACGATGCAAATTTCGTAATTTTGCTGATAAAATTTTTTAAAAACCAAGTCTCCCATCATCGTATTCATTAAATTTTATTTACCATTTCTGATGATGAGATCGTTTGTGAATCTTGAAACCGGTCAATAAAATAATTTATTATACTTATTGGTAGTACGCATAGTAATTTTCTATTTCATCATGGATTTCTACCAAATAGTCAAGACAGAAAATATTAACTACATATTAAATTATCTTGCTGAATTAGACTCGAGATTTTTATTTTATTTATGGAAGGTTAAGGGAGAAACCGTTAAGCAATTGAATAATTCAATAACATGTGAGGGTCTTGACTTGATACATATATTTGTGTACCTAATTGTTGTGTTATTAAAGCAGCAGTAGCAGTATGTTAGGTACCTATTTCACAATGGGAAAATACTTTTGAAATATAAGTATTCTCAATAAACGAATTTTATTTTATTTTTCCCCTTAATAATACTAGGCAATCGACTAGGCATTATCTAATATCCCTCATATATTTTTAATAGTTTGCTATCCACTCACCAGGGTTCGTCCAGGTTAATGTAATAAAGGATGTTGGAGCATGATAGGGCTAAGTACTGAATAGTCTATTTCCACTTTAATACACAGCGACGCAAGCAACAGGCAACAGGCGTTCAGGCGTGGCTCAGTGTCAAAATGCGCAAGAAGTGTTAGTTCGAATTCGAAGAGATTCTTTTTCTTTTTTTTCTTCTAAAGTTTATTGTAATTTATACAGAATTTTGCATTCTATGTGTTGTGTCCAGTGCCCCGTCAGGAAAGGCATTTTTTAAAGAAAATCCGCGATTACTGAAGAAAACAAGGGAATGATAGCACGCTAAAACGTTGAATACCTCTGCATTGGCAAGACCTACTTGGGATATAAATAAACGCCATGCTCCTAGCGTCCTGTGTTTCAAAATATGCAAACGGTGGTTGGTAGAATACAGAATAAAATATTTAATAACTTAAGTTTCAAAAGTCCCGCGCATTTTAAGAGTTCTTCCACCGAATTCTCCGAGTTCGCAAGGCCCTGTTTTCTACTATTACTATGGCACTTGCGTTTATCCTACATTCTATTTTATGGTACAAAGTAACATAAGTTACTTACTTTCGAAAGGGCAAATTGTTTTTTGCCAACTTTGCTAGTAAAATATAATTCGCCCTCTTCCACACGAAAACGATATTTCAGAATAACTTTTGCCACTTTGAGCTTGTGCCATAGGTTAACACTTCGCCAACTCTCAGGCCCGGTTGTTCAAAAAGCCTGACACCGGTTTCGTTGCTATGATACAACCAATCAGAAAGCCGGTATCATAGCAACAAAGCCCGTGCGAGACTTAAGTCGCTTTTTTGAGCAACCGGACCTTGTGTCTCAATCAAATGACATATGTCAACAAATTAAATTTCAAGAGCCGTGAATTTCCACTTTTCCGAAACGGATTTTCATAAAACTTTGTACAGTTACTTAGGCCCGGTTTTTCAAAGAATCCAACACCGGATTAAGTCTGAAACCGGCTTCGTTGCTATTAGTCCTAGCGGTTAACCAAAAAACCCTGCAAATTGTGTTAAAAGCATGAAACTTGGTGGGCAGCTTAAATAGGTCAAATTAAGAGATTTTGCCCGCAGTACCCAAAAAATACCCCGTAGGAGCAGCTCAGGGGCGGAACATATTCCAAGGGGCTTGAATTTCAAAAATAATTAAATAATAACCAATGTGGGCAAGTAATATGTCATTTTATATTGATTTGATATCGCTGAAGTCAATTTAGACCATATTTTATTTATAACTATAAAATTTTCAAAATAATAATAATAATAATAACATTAGTATCTCTACTCACTCCAACTAACCCTAAGGTTAGCCCCAGAAGCTAACCATATAGCTTGTGCGGGACGGAGGAGGCGGCATATTACTATTGGCCAAATTTCCAATTTTAATTCAAAATTTTGTTGAATTCGCTAATATTAAAAAAATTATAAAATATATAACATTTTTATTTAAATTGCAGGCTCTTAACCTGTTCTAATGATATTTTTTGGTATCCCCAAAAATTTCAAAATGGCTGCCATTTTTGAAAATAAAATTTATTTGCAGTACCTACCTAGACCCTGTTGGATATGGATGGACGAACTGAGGGCATTATAGAAATTTAATTTTTTGTTTCCTTTTTATTTAACATGTCGACAATTTGTTTTTGAAGATAACTATACCTACATACAGGGTGTGTCACGACGAGTTCCTATTAGACGTTTGTAGAGAAGCGCTCACTATAGAATTCTGAAAATTTGTAATTTCACGTTTTCAAATATTCTCTATTTAATGAAAATAATGGCAACTTAATCCAACTTCCGCTTATACCGGAAGTGGCACTTAACTTCCTTATTTTAAATAGAACTAACACCAAATTTTTTACACTTTCCGGTTCTCCATAAAATTTTAGATTGACTTTATGTAAGATAAACTACCTCTAAATGTCAAAATTTCCAAGATATACGCGAGTTTTCAAATTTTTTGTACAGTTGCAGGGTAATCTTTGGCGTCTGCGACAAAAGAAACAAATTGAAATCGAAACAATTGCGGGCGGTAGCATTAATGACAAAGGTCTAAATTAAAGTTCAGTGTACTCAAAGTTTGAAAATACTGCGAACAGTGATTAGGATGTGACATTAAACTGAGAAATCAAAATATTGCCAGAACTCAACAAAATTAAATGGAACGTCCCCTTTTTTATGCACTTCTTGGATTCTACGGAAAATTTTAGTTGGAGTCGATATAAATCCAAAAATTGCATAAAAAGGGGGCGTTCCATTTAATTTTGTTGAGTTCTGGCAATATTTTGATTTCTCAGTTTAATGTCGCATCCTAATCACTGTTCGCAGTATTTTCAAACTTTGAGTACACTGAACTTTAATTTAGACCCTTGTCATTAATGCTACCGCCTGCAATGGTTTCGATTTCAATTTGTTTCTTTTGCCACAGACGGCAAAGAGTACCCTGCAACTGTAAAAAAATTTGAAAACTCGCGTATATCTTGGAAATTTTGACATTTAGAGGTTATTTATGGTACATAAAGTCCATCTAAAATTTTATAGAGAACCGGAAAGCGTAAAAAAATTAGGTGTTAGTTCTATTTAAAATAAGGAAGTTAAGTGCCACTTCCGGTATAAGCGGAAGTTGGATTAAGTTGCCATTATTTTCATTAAATAGAGAATATTTGAAAACGTGATATTACAAATTTTCAGAATTCTGTGTGGTACTGGACCGTTCGAACAACTACTCCTCGGGCAAGTACCCCGCCAGGCTTTGAATTATAGAACCAAATCCAGATTTTGGATACTACGAGATCTTATACGGGATACTACTCCAAACATATCGTTGGGCTTGAAACATCCTTAGATCTCTACGTAGGTACCTACTTTCCTGCTCTACCAGCAGTAGTTTTATGTATGTCAGAAGTTTTTCAATATTGCATGTTTCGAATGTGCATGGAAAACCGTAGACCACTGATTTCGTCATTTCGTCATTTCGAGACTCGAGACTCGAACCATGCAATACTGCTTGCTGTATACTTACACGCTTGGTGCGCAAGTATTAACAAGAGCTAATCATTAGCCGAATTATGGGCTTCTCCACAAACACCTAATAGGAACTCGTCGTGACACACCCTGTATGTAGGTATAGTTATCTTCAAAAACAAATTGTCTACATGTTAAATAAAAAGAGAAACAAAAAATTAAATGTCTATAATGCCCACAGTTCGTCCATCCATATCCAACAGGTTATAGGTACTGCAAATAAATTTTACTTTCAAAAATGGCAACCATTTTGAAATTTTTGGGGATACCAAAAAATATCATTAGAACAGGTTAAGAGCCTGCAATTTAAATAAAAATGTTATATATTTTACAATTTTTTTAATATTAGCGAATTTAACAAAATTTTGAATTAAAATTGGAAATTTGGCCGCCATTTTGAAAATTTTATAGTTATAAATAAAATATGGTTTAAATTGACTTCAGCGATATCAAATCAATATAAAATGACATATTACTTGCCCACATTGGTTATTATTTAATTATTTTTGAAATTCAAGCCCCTTGGAATATGTTCCGCCCCTGAGCTGCTCCTACGGGGTATTTTTTTGGGTACTGCGGGCAAAATCTCTTAATTTGACCTATTTAAGCTGCCGACCAAGTTTCATGCTTTTAACACAATTTGCAGGGTTTCGGCAAAAATTGTCGTTAACCTCTAGGACTATATGATACAACCATTCAACCAATCAGAAAGCCGGTATCATAGCAACGAAGCCAGTGTCAGACTTAATCCGGTGTTGGATTCTTACTACATCAGAGATATTTGGTTACTGTATAGGTTTCAAATGGTTTGTAGAAAAATATTCTGCAACTCTTCCTCCCCAAAAAAACGAAGCTCCTCTCTGGAATAATGATGTTATTACTTACTGGAGCTTTTCTTCATATTTTTAGTCAAGGAAACTGGCCGTGAAATCCCCTGGTCGAATTCTGAAACACTCTGTAGATTGGGACGACTTTATCTTCTTTCGTAACAATTATTATTATTCTTATTACATTATGGCAATCAAAATGATGAAAGGCACGTTAACGGCCACCTGTTATTGTTATTTGCAACAAGGTCATTAATGTTTCGTAATGATTATATTATGTGCACAGTTCAGTGGTGTATCCACGGAAAGGTAGTTCATGGTATTTAGATTTGTGTAAGTTGCAATTACCGCCTCAGTACACTGCGTTTCCTTGTTATCAAATTCACAAAAAAACTCCTATTGTTGGGTACATTTAGTAGTTTTTTGTGTAGTAGGCTTAGCTAATAACGTGCTTGTATGGTTTGTTCAATTCCTCTAAGTTAGTATACAGTATTTGACATGTAAACAAAGTGTTTTATATCTTCACAATGTCATTGACAACTCTTACAGAAAAGTAACAACTCCGTTTAAATTCTTATATATAGGTACCTATTCATTTTACGTTTAACAACAAGCACCAGCTTTTGTTTAGAATAAAATTTTATGAGAAATCAATAACAAAAGTTTTCTACGAGAATGTGTTACTCACTTTTTTCGACACGCTGTAGATTTTAGAAAACGCAATTTCCCAAATAAAAGTTGGGCCGAATTATATGATGTGTGCTGCGTACACAGGTGTCCTTATTCGAAAAAGCGACCTTATTGCTTTTTTACACATTTTAGAAAAAAGTTAGGTGGAAGACTTTGTTTAAATGTTTCATAATTCGTATTTAGAGTCAGGGAAAAGAAATTCAACATAAATAATGAATGTACGATTTAATTTAAGAAAATAAAGTTACGTACTGAAATTTTGAATTTTTCTAATTTGGTTAAGTATGTAGGGCCGCGAATACCTACATTTTTCGATATTTATATGGTAATATCGATAGGTAGGTAAGTGAGAAAAATATGTCCTTATTGTTCGGTATATCGATAAACAAGAAAGAAAATTATTATTGGGTTATTAGATACCTACCTATATTATCAGTATTAGAATAAGGATGATAAGACTGCAGAGCAAGGGGATATTGGAAACGGCAATGGGTATGTATTCCCTATTCGGTTAAATGGTGAAAAAGTTACGAATTTGAGGGACTAATAAAACGGATTTAAAAGATCTTAAAAATTTTTTTAGTTAGGTATTTGTAAAAAAGTTAATTTATAATGAAAACATTCTCTGACGATGGAAAAAGAATTTCGGAAAATGCAAGAAGACTATATAATGTTATACTATATTTAATTATTGGTAGTGCTCATAGTAGTGTTATAAACTCAATATGTACATTTTACATAAACTACCAAAGAGTAGATAGTGAACTTAAATTTATGGAATTTTGTTTTAATTTTTTTTCAGCTTATTATCAGAAATAACGAAAACCCAAAAATACTTCTTCATTGCGATTTGTGAGACTCTTTAATGTCATTTCTCTTCTATGACGTTTCGTGTCCGTGGCGCCATCATCAACTTCATTTTTTTCATTGCCAACCTGGAATGTTTCTAGCGGATTTTGGAAGCCTTGTGTATCACACATTGTGATTGGTTCTGTGGCTGCAAAGGCGCAAGCACAGGTGTTGTCGTGGTTGCGCACCCGTGTTGTAGTGGTTGCCTATACTTGAGTTATTTAGAAGTTTAGAATCATAGTTAATTTTATTATTACTGTCAGTTGTGAGGAAAAGTAGTTCGCTAGTCGGCTCTTGGTGTCCAAAAATCCTTTATAAGGCCTAATCAGTTATATCAGTTAAAAATTTAGTTGTTTTGGTTTGTTGTGTATTTAGGGATGGGAAAATAAAATGAAACATCGATGTATCGGCATCGCATACCATCGTTTGCTTTAACATTGATGTAATCGATACATAGTTTAACAAAACGTCGATGTTTCAAAACATCGATTTGTTTTTGCGCTCATTGAATGTTACTATTAGTTATTACATAGAAATTCTTGATTATTTTTTGTGCGCCAGTATAACTTCTAATATAATAAATTTTGCGAAATTCTGGCTTACTCGTAAATAAATAACATTAAGTATATAATCGACGTTTCGCCCCCGTTCGGGGGCTATGTCAAGATTTATTTAAAAAGTATAAAAACATTGACAATAAAATATTTGATAATTTTTTTTCCCAAACAATAACTATTTATACCGTATAAATCCATGCCGCCCGTCTTGCCCTTTTGAAGCATTCGATGTATTACAATAGGATGTCGATGTAATCGATGCATCGCGTTTTTACCATCGATGTTTTCCATCCAATGCATCGATGTTTCTAAAACATGTTTCTAAAACATCGATGCATCGTTGCCATCCCTATGTGTATTTCAATAAATAATTAAGGTAGTGAGTTTCGTGTTGATTTATTATCCTGCATTCAACAAGATGGAAGCACCCCGCTATAGTTCAATAAATAATTTTTTTTTACATAATTTGGCATCATCCAGATTTTTTAGAATGCTGCCATCGCTATTGTAGTTCGTAGAAGAAACATGCCATGGAATGTTTGTTGTTTGCACATGAGAACGGAAATTTATTTGAGGTACAGGGACACTTCACAACCAAATACCAGATTTAGTCATTTGCAAAGCCAAGCAGTTGTGTAATTTATTTTCGAGGTCTGTCAAGGCTGGGATTTATTAGTTGTTAGACTATAAAGTGCTGCCACCTGTCGCCCAAAAGTGGGATTAGGATTATGCAAAATATACTCACAATCTATTATGATTGGTTTCTATCACAGCTACAAACTCTTCAGACGGAACCTCTACAGCTTGAAATTTTCAAGGTTTTTTGCTTTAGCGGCAACCGAAAAATCTGGGAGGATTAGTCCTATCTTTAAATTATTTTCTATTTAGAAATAAGAGAATAAACTGAAGCGCCACCGCCATCTGCATTGTAATGGCCACACTACTACTACTGTCAAACGTCCAGTTTACTTTACGTCTCGCTCAAATATGCACAAGATGAAGAGATTACAATATAACTTTCATCCAACAAGCCGGTTCAACCAACGTAACGAGATGTTCTTGGTCGAAAATGAATAACGAATAATTAACTTAGACAGCCCTACTTGGCATGAAAATGACAGAAAATTGTTATTGTAATTGATTTACGGCGAAATTGTTTTTCTTAAAATGTTTTTGCGGCGTAATAAGCGAAAGAACTTAGCTTATCACGCCCACATGCTAGTTCGCTTTGTTATTGGTTTGACGTCAGAGATTCGTAAGGCGCTCCTCCCACTTCTCTTGAAGTGCCCGTGAAGCGGTACCTATATCTCATAACATACTTATTGGGACTATTTCGAGCGTGAATTTTTAAAGTAAGGTGTCAAGGAAACATAAAACAAAGACAACATAATCGATATAATGATGCAACAAGGGTATCAAAAGTCCGATTCACATAATTTGCCATATTTATGTAGTAGGCAGGTAAATGTCCCGGTAAATGTGGAAATGGTGTGTGATTCTTGCATCTAACCCCAATTTCATTCAACCTCAAAACAGTAGTGTAAAGGCAGACCGGTATAAGTAAAACAAAGTCAACAATTTATTAACTGTACATGCCTTTTATAATTCGGTATAAGTAGGTATGTAGATTGTAGATACCTGCTTACTTCTGTTTGTAAAATAGGTACCTATCCATATTCTCTAATACAATACAATACATACCTACTCATTTTTGTAAGTATGTATACCTAAGTGATTGACAAGTTATCAAGTTAACAGTTTTATAACGGATTGAAAATTTTGTAAAAAAACGGAAACAAATACAACTCACGCGAATCAAAAAACTACACTACGTAGGTACTAGGTACTTGTTTAACAAAAAGAAACAACTGCTATATTCTGGAACGGTTAATGTAGAAACTCGGAAGAGACTCTTAAAGATGCATGTATGGAGTACGGAATTATACCTATGGGTGCTAAATTTGGACAATGGGAAAAGCGGATTGAAAAAGAGTAGAAGTGTTTGAAATGTGATGCTACAGACGGGTGTTGAAGATACCGTGGATAGACAAGTTAGCAATAAGGAGGAATTAGAAATAGTTGGGGAAAAGAGAAAAGTATGGAAGACAATAAAGAATAGGGGATAGGATCGTAGGATGGTAGGACACCTTCTGAGACACAAAGAAACAGTTCGCGACATACTAGAGTCAGAGATAGGAATAAAGAGGTAGAGGTTGGAGCAGATTAGACTACTGCTCTCAAATAGTTGGGGATGTAGAATGTTCTACTTTTACGGAAATGCGTAGGCTAGCTCAGGGAAAGGATGGAGGTACGCGTCCTACCAGTCTTCAAAAGATAACTTTATGATGACGTACTATTTAATTATTATTGTAAAATAATTAATAAAATTTCCTTTTTTAGATCAGGGAGGGAACGCTACGGCGATTCAGTATTTGGCTCCGTCATGCTCCTAGCATCCTGTTTCAAATAATGCTAACCGTAACACGTTACCAAGTACCAAGGGGTCCCAGAAAACTGTCGATAAATTAAATTATGTTCGATTTTATTTAGAGTGGCTGCAATGGGGCAGCCGATAATTTTATAAACTTTTGCAATGATAAACTAACTCGCGAAAATATCGATAATGCTGACCGATTTTCCTTCTGGCTCCAACGGACCACTTTTTCCGTTTTATTGGTGTGCTGTACGATGTATTAGTCTGGGTACAAAACAGAAAACACCAGTTAGAACCAGTTAATAATATTTAACAATTTAACTACACATGCATATGCATAATACTTATGGGACTGCTGCGCGCTGAAGCTGGGACTTGTACGTTATACTAAGTTCTGACGTCACGCAGCCTACTCTCGCTGCAAGGTACGATTTCTAGCCTCGCACCTACAGAAAACTTTGCAACGGCTTCACAGACGAAGGAATTTTTTTTTAACAAAAATTAACAACATAACTGCCTTCAGTATAATAAACTTTATCAATTTTAACGAAATTTGAAAATTACCGAACCTGCCTATTTCAGAATGGTGATGGAATAAAAATGTGTCTACATGTCCCGTTTTTAGTGCTCAAATTCCGCACCCTTAAATGTGAGTTTCATTGTATAATAAATTGCCAGATTTTTGAAGGACTATTGCCATACTAAATTTAAATGTGTGTTGTTAAAAGGATGTTGGCCGAGAATGTTTTTTACACTTTGGGAGAATATAATGTCTTTTGATTTTAGTTCGAGTGATGTTTAAATTGTTGCTGCATTTGTTTTGAGCATCGCCTGTGAGTTTTGTTGTGGTGACTCAGTGTATTTTGTTCAGCTGGATACTTTTTATAATAATAATAATAATAATAAATAGGCTTTATTAGCATAAGCTACATAAAATATAAAAAATATATATAAATAAATTCTATAAATCCAACAAAAAAACTAAAAATAAACAAAAATCAACCTCACAATTATTAGCATTCAAGGAAAATAACACAAAAAAGAGATTCTATACATCCAATAAATCAAAAATAAATAAATTTCTGCCTCAACATGGTAATCAACCATACAAAAAAAAAAAATTAATAGTTTCTATATACCTATCCAATAAGAACTAAAACAAAAATTCCACCACAACATCGCAACTACCTAAATCTTACAAGATAAGTATGTAACGCTACTGTATAAATTCAATATGAATCTAGCACATACTGTGCACATTTCCTTTTAAACTGTCTTAGATCTGTAAGTTGCTTAATACATACTGGAAGACCGTTAAACATCGTACATCCCCTAACTAATATTTGATTTTGTCCAAATGATGAATCGAAATATTGTATATAAATATCCTGTCTATTTCTCGTAAAATGTGAATGAACATCCTGCGAGTATCTAAGATCACACAGTGAACAATGAAACAAATTATTTTTTAACTTAAATATAAACACTAGACTGCTATAAATAATCTTCTGTTTCACATTCATAAGTCCAAGAACATCTAGCATCACCTTTATTCTAGCATACTTATTGCAACCTAGTATTACCCTTAATGCTCTGTTTTGTTTCTTTTGCAGCTGCTGCAACGATTGGTCATTTATCATACACAATATAGTTGCACAAAAATTTAAATGTGATTCAACAACGGTTCTATATATAATAAGTTTTGACCACAAACTTAGATTCATTCCAATACGCTGCATTAAGCCAACTTTCTGCGCTACCTTCTTAACAATATATACCCTGCATGACTTTTAAAATTCAACCTATTTTCCAATATGACGCCCAAATATTTCAATTCATTTACCACTTCCAATTCTTCTCCATCCGCAAATAATTGTATACTACATTTTTTTAGCACCTTAACAATGTCATTTATATATACAATGAATAAGATGGGGCCCAGTATAGATCCCTGTGGAACACCCCAAAATGTTCGCTTCTCAGAAGACACTGCACTACCATATCTAGTCACCTGTCGCCTGTCTCTCAAGAAACTAGTGAACCACTCCAGCACCAAACCATTTAATCTTATATGCTTCAATTTTTCTACCAATAATATACGGTCAATAGTTTCAAATGCCCGTCTAAAATCCACAAAAACCGCACCAACCACTTTTTTCGCACTCACAGCCGATTTCCATTTGTGTACGATCGTTTGTACTGCTGTTTCATGTAAAAATTTGTTTTTGTATTTTGTCTGTGCACTGCTGCAATTTGATGATAACATTTACTTACCTTCTACCATATTCATAAATAAAGACTAGGATCACCAGGGATATAAACGGAGTGAAAAACTGATAAAATTCGATTTTTTTCACTTATCTCTTTGTCGTCTACTTGTATTTAAAATCGTACAAAATGAGGCAAAAATTACACTTACAATTCTTTATTGAAACACAAATAATAACAGTAAAGGAACCACATACACAATAAAAACAGTGAAAGAGTATATTATGAGTAAAATGCAGAAATAGTGCTTACGCATAAAAATATATCACAAAAGAGGTAGATAAAAACGAAATAAAATATCAAGCATCTTAATTACATAAAAACACCTTAGAATGTATGAGCATTGCGACAAACCCCACACCCCAAAGCAAATTCCTCCCCAGTTGGGGGATGTTTTACATGAAGCGGACACTCATCGCCTTCCAACTGCTTTCCTTTAGGCCCTGCTGGACAACAGGGTAACTCATTACGAGGCAAATTTGTAACTCTCTGGAAATCGTCGTGGCAAGGATTACAAAAATGCGTAGTACCAAAGCAGAAAAACACAGCTACGGAACAACAGTATCGACACTTATATTCGAGGAAATCTGTGCCGTGTTTAGGACACATTTGCGCTCTGGCCACATCAGAACAGGCTCCGCAAACCAACTCTGTTGGGTCGTAGTTTTCACCGACTTCCGCATCGCATCTCGCTTCACCTCCGTAATAAGCCTGGAAAAGGTTAATTTTTGAGTGCAGGTATGTTGAGAACATACCAGAAAGACAATTTTACCTTGCCGCATTTGTAGCAAACATAATAAGCATATCTATCCATAGCATAAGTGGCTGGATCACCGAATTTGCTACCAGAACTTGCAACACCATCAGTATTATGCAAGCCCTCATACTCTAAACGCATTAGAGCTTTTCGACGCACATCCTTATACAAGTCCTGTATAGGAACCAACAAATCTGACAACATGGAATGATCAATGTCGCTCTTGCAAATGGGGCACTGAGAAAACGAAAAAGTTATCCTGGGACCTGCCCATCGCTTCATCAATACAGCCTTGCAACAATGTAGATGAAATACGTGACCACATTTCAACTGAAATTAAAAAAAAAAAAAAAAATTCGGAATTGATTCATGAATAATTCTTAATTTACTTGTAAAGCTGGTGCACACGATAACGCTTCCGTAAAGCATATCATGCACATATCATCTGCATCTTGCTTTAACGTGGAATCAGAGGAACATCCATGTAAACAAGGCAAGCAACTCGTTTCGTTCAAAACTCCTCCACACATGTGACCACAGTTTAAAAGTTTGGAGCAAGCGGTCTTGGCGTATTCCTAAAATAGGAAGATCACTGTAAAAACACACACAAAATCTTAAACACAAAAACGAGATAATCGAAAATTCACGAAAATATCTACATCTTCAAAGTCAGAAGTTTGGCATTATTTTCTGAACACCCGAAATTTATTTTTAAATGTTAATATAGCATTTGGTATGGTAATTTTTACAATTAAATATCTTCGGATTGAAAAAACTGAAGCAGTGATTATACAAGTATGAACATCAGTGGCCAAATAAGAAATTTCACAACATGGATTTTGTAACTTGGCCATGTAATTGCTAACTACCTGTACATTCAGGCCTATTCTACAACTTGCAACGACTCGTTTTTGGACGATTATCGTTATATAAACAGGTCAAGCGATTCCGTAGTTGACAGCTGTTTCGCGCAAGTCGTTATCGTAACGACTAATAATTGTTTGTGAACAATTTGAAATATTGGGAGTTGTTAGAAGACGATATTTCGATTCTGTAAACAATAATCAGGCCTATCTATATATTATCGTTAACTAACAACATCACTTATAAACTACTGCTTCTTTACGACACTTATAACGATTGTTATAAAAACTGTATTCTGTATCTGTCATCGTTAATTTTGTGACAATGCGAAATCATAACGACTTTGAAACAGTAGTTCTGTTCTGTGTAGTAACGTGCTTCTGTCGTCAAGCGTTGAAGTGTAGGAGGCTGTGGTAAAAAATAATTGTTGCCGTGTGAAATTGCTCTTCTAACCATTTTGGATTTATTTTGTTGTTAATTAAACCAGTAATTTGTTTTAGTTTTGGCTTTTAAGTGAACAAAAAATAAAACAAATGCTTGATGTTTATTAACGTTATTTACATACAGTGCGATTCAAAAGCCTCACCCCCATCTTAACTTTTGAATGACGTGACATAGAAAACCCAAATTTGGGGAACTTTCAGGGCAGGTCCGATAGTAACTTTTTCAAAATATTTGACAGGTGAGTCTCCGAAGATGGCGATCGGGCGCCGTCTTGGTCTAAGAATTTAAATGGCAGTAGTGGTTAAGTGGGGATTCAATCAAAAACGCATTTCATTCTGAACACAACAACCAGGTTTCATAATATTCTATGGGCACAATTCAAAATGGCGGCGGATTCAATATTCCAGTTTTTAATTTTCATTTTGAATATTTTAATAGTAACGACGCTAACACGTAAAACCACTATTGTCGCCGAGTTCAGAATCAAAAGGGCTTTCGAACGAGCCCTCACTTGACGCCTACCGTAATTTAGTTATTTATACTAAGATGGCGCCCGACCGCCTTCTTTCGGGAAGCACTTGTCAAATATTTTGAAAATGCACTAGCGCAGTTGCTATGATGGTTTCCCGAACTTGCATGCTCTATATCACTCTGTTACTGTTAAAATATGAGATTTTCCTGAAATTACTATACACCGTCATTTTGAATTTAGTTGATAGAATATTACGAAACTTGATTATCGTATTCAGAATTAAGAGCGCTTTCGATTCAGCCCTCACATCACCCCTACTGCAATTTAAATTTTTAGACCAAGATGGCGCCAAAGGTGCTATCTGAGCTGCCATGAAGGTAACCCAAATTTGGTTTTTCTATGTCTCGCCATTCTGAAGATATAGGGGGAGGGGAGACTTTTGGATCGCACTGTATATACTTGTATAAATTTCAAATTTATTTCAAATCATTAATTATGAAACGATATGAAAATGAACACTCACTTTAATGTCAGGAGGTGTAGCAGTTCTTTGCTGGGGTGCATGCATATAGGTACTTCCAATTAACGATCTCCATAAAAAAACATATCTGGCCGATTCTCTACTGAGTCCTATATGTACTGACCTCGAAATATTTCAAAGGGTCCCGTAATTGCAGCATTAAATAATTATTCGTCCTTCTACAGTTATAAGAGATATGTTTTTGGATTCTCCTGTCCTAACAAGTATATTTTAATTCTCATAAATGCAATGCATACATGCTTTCTTTCTAGTTCGAATAATAAATCATTTACTACAGCAGCCCAATCCATCTCAAACTCTTTTTTTTGGTATAGCAGTTCGCAGAATAGATCTATTTCATGCAACAATGCGAAATGTCACAATGGAAACTGTATGTTTGAAGGAGGTGTTTATGAACGATGGTTATTTAACGATTTTGTAGTTACTCAGCAACATATAATTGTTTACAGAATCGAAATATCGTCTTCTAACAACTCCCAATATTTCAAATTGTTCACAAACAATTAGTCGTTACGATAACTACTTGCGCGAAACAGCTGTCAACTACGGAATCGCTTGACCTGTTTATATAACGATAATCGTCCAATAACGAGTCGTTACAAGTTATAGAATAGGCCTGAATATCTTGAGTTTTTTAATCACAGGGCAGTTTCTCCTACATATCCGAGGGGTGAACCGCAGAGGAATTTTGGAGTATAAGCTTGAGGAATTGCAGAGGAATTAGTACGGAATTACATAAATTTGTAGGGAATTGCAGGGATTGCTTGGGGAATTGAAGGAATTAGTCAGGAATTAGTGAGGAATTGCAGGAATTTCAAGGGAATTGCAGAAATGTTTACTAACGATTGCGCATGCGCAGTAAATAATTGCATCATCTTTACAAATATAAATTACAGGAATTACATGGGGAATTGCAGGAATTACAAGGGTAATTGGGGGAATTACTTGAGGAATTGCATGAATTAGATAGGAATTGTGGGAAATTAAAAGGAATTACACATAAATAGAGGAATTTGTATACAAGCTTGAGGAATTACATAAATTTGTAGGGAATTGCAGGAATTGTTTGGGGAATTGCAGGAATTGTTTGGGGAATTGCAGGAATTAGTGAGGAATTGCAGGAATTAGTTGTAAGGGAATTCCAGGAATTAGTAGGTGAATTGCAGGAATTACATGAGTAATTGCAGGAATTACATGGGGAATTGCGGGAATTACATGTGGAATTGCGGGAATTACATGGGGAATTGCAGGAAATACATAGGGAATAGCGGGATATACTTGAGGAATTGCAGGAATTATTAGATAGGAATTACGGGGAATTAAAAGGAATTACACATAAATTGGTGTACAAAATTTTGCTCTGCGGTTCACCCCTCGTACATATCTTTTCTTCTACCAAAATATCACTCGTACAACTTTGTTCAATCCGAAGATAGTTTTCAAAATTCCCCTACATCTGTCAAAACCTTAAAAGAAACTCCGGTAACATTAAAATATGCATTTTAGGCAAAAAAATATCTTATAGTCTCCTAGAAAAATTAATAAAGGAATCCAAAAATGCAAACAAATAGGTACAGTGTTTCATTTAAAAAAGGTTAGGTGCTGCGTAGAAATGAGACAACCTGTATATAGAAAATAATTTTAAAGTAGGGAGAACTAAATATAAAGGGTTTTTCAAACAACTTTTAAGTCGCAAGACTCTACTGTCGCACTATTGGTACATCCATTATATGTGTAACGAGAAAAACCAAAAAGATAAACTCACTTGGCATTCGTGGTCAGCACAAACATTCCCAATAGCCAACAGACCCGAAGTCCCAGTAGCCCCGCAAAACCTACAAACTCCACTGGCTCCTGCTGCTCTGGTTCTCGTGCCTCCATCTCTATATTCAATCAACGCCTTCAAGGTTCTCGCATCAGCCACCGCCAAAAGCCAAAATAGTTTGGTACGTCCACAACCCTCATGCAACTCCACTTTGATGGCTTCCTCTTCCTCCTTACAAACCTGCCTCTGATGATTCCTAGTTTTCCTATGGAGATGAAGAAATCGATCGCAATCTCCGCACAGATTTCCGCAAATGGAACACTGAATCACGGCAGTGGTTTCTCCGTCATCATGATTGGAACAAGTTGGTCTGGGTGGCAAAGATTGGCCATCTTCTTTACTCCACTGCCCAGATGACAATCTATCGACGTGGTCTTTATCTAATACACATAGCGAAGCTAGAGCAATCCACAAAGTTGGCGTACGCAAGCAAACATTAGGGACTCTCTGTTCTTCGCTTAATTGTGTTAAATTCAAAATATTTTCCGCTATAGCTCCTTTAGTAACATTTTCCCATGCTTCTGATAATTTGCCCTACGATAAAGATCAATCAAGTTAATTAAAAAAATTATTGATAATGAGAAAAAACTTACAGCAGCCATATCTTTGATTAAATGTACGATGACTTCGGCCAGTTTTCTGCTTACGCAGCCCTTCAAGTACCACCGATTTCCTATGTTGTCTCTCGGATGAATGGAAGTAGCAAGAGTGACTGTATTGATTTCTTTTGGAGCTCCTGGACTGCTGGATTTAGCTTTGACTTTAACTTGCACGGACAAAGCTTTTGCAATAATGCTTAAGAAAACGTCCAACACACCACACCTAAGTAAAATTAAAATAATATATTTTATTTTGGATTTTTTGCAGTTCCAATGATGATGGAATTATTTTGCAGTTTTCCATTGGAAGAAAAAAAAATTATTTTCACCTGTGCACATCAAAGTCTCTGACTGCTCCTTTATTAGCGACGGAAACGATGCTGAAATCTTTAGCCGGCAAGTGATCCATTCCCATAATTTTCGCAAACGATTCTGGATTGATCTCGGGCAGAATCCTCCGCAATAAAGACGTTACCTAAATATCGCAATCACATAAACTAATAATTCGCAAAAAGTTAACAGATAAATACCTGTCTTTGTACACGAGCGCTGCCGGTATGCAGTAAACTAATCAAATCACCCAACAAACCACTCTGATGGGACAAATAAACCCTGCCCATAGAACTTCCAGACAAAGCAAGCACCATTGACAGCATCTCGAAGCAATACGTGTCCGAATTCTTTGTAGCATCTTGACTGTGCCCAGAATTACTCGAAACTCCCGAACCAGAACACAAAAGCATCTCCCACTCATCTCTAACTCTTGCAGTTTCCTTCCTTATCGCTTGTACAATATGAACAATAACTTGTTTCTGAAGATGTGTCAGCTTGCTTCTACTAAATAAAATCCCCACCATATGCTCTCTGAGATCGTTGCTTTCCTCGACTGGATCTATACTCTCTGTGGCAGAAACTGATCCACTATCTGTTGTTAAATTATGCCCATCTTGTTCTCCTTGAATTAATTTGCCAAAAACTTGGGAAGTGATTAGACGAAAGACTCTCAAAGTCTCTGTTTCACAGTTTCTCCTTTGCACAGTTGAAGCACTGTACTGTTTCCCAATTTTTAAAGATTCCCCTTCTATTTGACCTAGCAATCTCACATGGCGTACCCTTACTGAATTATCAGGCCCTTTCAATTCCAAGCGAATGACGCCATCATTATCTACAAGAAAATCTTCTGAAATGTACCGAAAATGCACCTTACTATGTGAATTTTACCTGGAACTGGACAAATCACCCAACCACCCAATAATCTGCTGTCTACTTCTATCGTTCGAAGCTTAACGAGTTCATCAGAGTTCGGGCCCGAAGAAAATGTTATACTGGACACTTTATTCTAAAACAAAAAAGGACTAATTCCAGCAAACTGTGATATTTTTTTTGCAAGAGCTCGAATGCCTTGAAAATTGGGGGGCAGATTAAGAAAAATTGCTAAAGGACTTGTTATAATAACTTGACTTCCATATCTTCTTAGTGTTCAAAAATTATTATTTGTTTTAACTTTGGATTCGGATTAGGACATTTCATAGAAACACGATTTTGGGGAGCAAGCTCAGGTTGCTGACAATGCAGGGTGTTATACAAAGGGGGTGGAAGAAAATGAGTAGAGAAAGAGAGGAAGTGGTAGGTCAAAGTGGGAAGAGAGAAGGGATAAATTTTATGAGAGAGGTTATGGGGCGGCAGAAGTGGAGAACAGAAAACTATGGGATGGAACATGGTAAAAGAAATAGAAGAAAGAGATAGGCAGATACAGGAAAAGGAAAGAGAAAAAGAAGGAAGAATGAGACACTCCAAGAATAGTAACAAATATGGGAAAAATTAAGAATAGTGGGGTTGCCTGAATATTTGCAGAAGGGTGGTGAGTTAAAACTGGAAAATGAGATGAGAAGTGGAAGATATTGGGAAAGTGAAAACAGAAAGATATATGTAGGATTTGAAGAGCAAATGCGGAGACATGGGAACATGTGTTGGAGAGGCGAAGTCGGGGGAACAACATAGAGCGCATGAGAATTGAGACGATCTTGGAAGAAAGTGGAAAGGGGGTGGAGTGGGTGAGACAATTGTAGAGGGAAAGGAAGGAGGGGGGAAGTTAGGGTGAGATTTCTGAAAAGAAATATGTAAAGAAGTCAATTTTGTTTATCTCTATTTTACATTTTTATTAAGGGAGTGTCTACAGAACCGAATATTCGGACGAATAATATTTATTATGGAACCGAATACTAGTTATACCTTATGCTTAGGTTTAAGTACTTTGCTAGTCAAAACTGCATCCAGCGGCGACGCTAGGCAGGGACGTATCGCATAGAACTGGTAATTTGGTATGCTTAGCCCGGGTAGGATCGGCTCCCGTAGAGGTTAGTTTTGAGGTTAGGTTTTTACATTATCTTTTTTGCAAAAAATGCGTGTGTCTGGTGCGAAAGGGCAACTAAGGGCTTTGTTTAAAATGCGTGTGTGTTTAAAATGCGGTCTGTTTTAAAAAGTTTCCGTCAGCAAAGTGGTCTGTTCGGTTCTACATATATACTTAATAATAATAATAATAGTAATAATATTTATTGGAAAGTAACAAATTACAATGAAGTAACAAATTACAGCCAATTGGAGAAATTCAGTTACACTGATTTTCAATTTCTCCCCATCACTGTACAAAAAGCAAAAATAAAAATACAACTCAAAAACAATAAGCATCCCTGCCCCCACCCTTCCAATCCCTGCACCTTAGCATAGGCTACATAGTCCTACTGTAATGCCGACTCCTGCTCTAACATTAACAAGTTTTTCAAATTAGTTTTAAATGTACTGATTTTTCCATTAGATTCAAAAACCTGACTGAACTGATTAAGCAATGCAGGTCCCACATATGCGAAGCATCCCTCATATTTAGTAGTCCTGTGCTGCGGTATAGTGAAGACCAGGTCCACACCACGCAAGTTCACACTGTGCACTTTAGATCTCTTTATTAAAAAGTCTAACAGGTACTCTGGTTCCTGTGTTGTGAGAACTTTAAAAAGGCTCGAAGCAATTGCCAAAATATAGTGGTTCTCCATATTGATTATTTTCTTATTCACTAAGTGTGGTGATATATGTTCTCTTATTTGCAGTCCATAAGATATTCTCATGCAAGTATTTTGGATCTTCTGTAATTTTTTCTTGTATGCATTTGTGAGAAACGGATAATAAACTCCCATGCAATATGTAATACAAGGTAAAATCCACATGTTGCAAGCAAAAAATTTAGTGTCGCAGTTTATTGTATTCCTAAACTGATACAAACTCTTCAGTTGGAGATATGCATGACTGATCAGCTTGTTTACATGCT
This sequence comes from Xestobium rufovillosum, assembly GCA_963966045.1. Lineage (NCBI taxonomy): Eukaryota > Metazoa > Arthropoda > Insecta > Coleoptera > Ptinidae > Xestobium > Xestobium rufovillosum. Next base: position 16,059,557 of record OZ014498.1, read on the forward strand.
TTTCAAAATTTAAGTTGCTGTCAAAAGTAACTCCTAGGTTTCTCTCTTCAATTATTATGGAACCGTTTATCCTCAAATCCAATGTTTTCAAACCCAATGCCCGTTCACATTTTCTCTCAGGACCTATAAGTAGAGCTTTTGATTTTGCTGGGTTTATCGACAGACTATTGGCCTGGGACCATTCAGAAACCGCAGAAAGATTTTCATTTATTTCCATAATAGCATCATCAATCTTATCTGGTGTAAAGCTTTTCAGCAGCTGAGTGTCGTCAGCAAAGAGATGAATGATACAGCGCTTGACAACAAAAGGGAGATCAGCAGTGTAAACAATAAACAAAATAGGACCCAACACGCTCCCCTGCGGAACCCCCCTATCCACAATCTTTGGCTGTGACTTTATTCCGTTAATCTCAACATACTGTTCTCGGTCCTGAAGGTAATTTCGAAACCATGTTTTTCAATTTTGCCAATAGTAATTCATGATTCACGAGATCAAAGGCCTTACTGTAGTCAAGAAGCACCAGATAACAGATTTCTCCTCTGTCTAGTGCGTTGCAGATGTCAGTCACAATTTTTAAGAGGGTCGTTCCGGTGCTGTGGTTTCTTCTAAAGCCTGACTGTACTAAGGGCAAACACTTGTTCTCATTTAAATAATGTAGCAGCCTTGATGCAATTGCCTTTTCTAATATTTTAGAGTAAGCGGGTAATATGTTTATAGGTCTTAGATCTGAATATGTTGATGCATTAATTTTTTTAGGCAATGGTTTTACCACCGATGTCTTCCAAGCTTGAGGAACGACCCCTCCAGTTAGGGAAGTGTTTATAATATTTGCCAGTACATCTTCGCAATGGTTATGTATCATGCGTATCATTGTAACATTAATTCCGTCAGATCCAAATGCATTACTCCTCAAGGTCTTAAGAATATCATTAATCTCCTCTACAGAAACCGGATCAAATGCTGTAAATCCACTCTGGATGGCACAACTGTTATACCTGTTCATAGTATCACCAGTAATCACCTGTGCTTGGCACGCATGGAGAAAATAGTTGTTGATCTCTTCAGGCCTACATAACTCTTGCGGAATTTCTATAATATTTTTCCTATAGATACCCCATTGCTGTAGTTTTTTCCATAACATCTTTGGGCAAGTTTTACATTTATGCAATTCCCTTTCGTAGTATATCCGTTTTTCATTTTCGATTGCAGTATTTACCATATTTCTAATAGAAGCATAATTCCGTCGATCATCAACACTCCTTGTCCACATGTATTTACTGCGAGCTCTTCTCTTCAACCTCAACATTTCTTTAATGCAGTCTGTAATGTAGGGTCTATATTGTCGCCTCATATACACTGTCTTTAACGGAGCATAAAAGTCAAATACTGAAAGAACAGCATTTATGAAGAAATCAACTTTATTGTTGATGTCTTCTTCTTCCTTTATATAAATCCAATTAATAATAGACAAGTCTTGTAAAAAGTTATTCATGTCAATGTGTTTAAAGTCACGGAACGTTGCTAATTTAGGTTCTGGTTTTTTTGTTGTAAGATCACAATCACAGTAAACCAACTCATGATCTGAGATGTTGGGCCGCCCAACAGACGGAGTGATCACCGTGCAAGACGGGACCACTATCAATTTAGGACGACAAAACCACAGTGATGCGCTTTCTTTAGACCCAACGAAGTCGCATCACTCCAATTCGGTCGTCATAAATTAATATTGGCCCCGCTAGAGCACGTTCTTGCAGGGTGATCACTCCGTCTATTGGGCGGCCCAAGCATAATAAATATTATTCGTCCGAATATTTGGTTCCGTAGACACTCCCTTTTCTTAAACTTAAATTGTAGTACCGGATGGGAATCAATAAACCTAATATTATTAATACTCTTTATAAGAGAACATAAATAATAAATAATAATAGTCCTACTTTATACTGTCTGATGACAGTGTATGGGAAAGCACTAGGGCTGCAAGTATTTAGAAAAAAATCGAATATCGAATATCGATAATGAGATTATATCGATATTTACGATATTATCGATAATATCGATATTTTCGAAATATCGATAACATCGATATTATCAGAATTATCGGTATTATAGAAAATATCGATTTTATCGAAAATATCGATATCGGTTTTTTGCAATATCGCTTATCGATATTATCGATAATATCGATATAAAACGATATATCGATAACATCTGGCAGCCCTAGTAAGCACTGCAGAGATGCTTAATTTAGCTTCCCTATATTAAAATGCACATCGTGCATTTCAGAAGGTAATGAGGCCAGCACCACACTTCAAGTCGATAAGAAAACATTATCACAATTAATTTAATAAAAAACTCACCCCCAGATCTCTACAGTTATCGATATGCACACAAATCAAAGTGGGATGATGTCCTTGGTTACAAGCAACCGTCAAACTCTTAGTTTTATTCCTATCTTCATCCCCAGACTCCCAAAATGTTTCTGTAGAACCATCAGTTAAACTACCGACCATTGCTTGCCTACTAGAAGCTTTGATTTCCACAAAGTTTGTCAAGTCTTTCAGCGACTCGACTGAGCAAACTGCTTGGTTTAATGCGCTTTGATGGCTTTCGTGCATAGAAACAGTGCATTCTTCCATTTCTTCGCTTCTCGAAAGGATTTTGCTGATGTTGCTGAAAACCTGTAAAAAGAAAACTTTGAAATTACAACAGAAAAAGGAAGTTGCAATTACAGACCTGCGACCTATGTAAAAATGCATGATCACTCGATGTAAACCTAATCCCCCAGCAACGAACGGCCATTTGTTGCAAAGCCGAACCCATGGGCAGCATAATCATCAAATCCGCTATAGTTTGTAATAAAGCGTGAAAAGTTCCGGGTAACGGATGAACTGCATCCCCAGCAATCGTTATATCAGACAGCGGATGTTCGCAAACATACAATTCTTGATCATCTAACTTCCTTTGCGGCTTATTATCTTCTTCCGCTTCATTCTCAGGCTCGGCTGGTGCTAGCGATGTTACAAACCACCATAGCAAATCGTGCAGGCAGACTGGTTGTGTCACAGATCTCAACAACCAATTCAACGCTTGCATTGCATAGACTCTACACATCGCCTTTCTGTTCAACACAAAAAGATTTAACTAAAATACGAATTACAAAAAATTGAATGATTACCTCAAGGCTTGTTTCATGGCCAGTTGTAAAGATTCTAAATCGTGCTGTTGAAATATGAACTGCATAACTGGTCGCTGCAGTAAAGTAAGTTCTTCCAAATTATTGTCATGGTTTGATGTTACTGCTGAACCATCTAATTTCGGGGCTAACTTCTGAAGAGCAGTAGAGGGATTGCACAGTAAGGAAGAACCCGTTTCTTCAAATGAAGAAAAATTGTCAGAAACTTTCGAAAACCAATTTTTTACAATTTCTGTAAAAATGGTGGATGCGCCACAAAACATAACGGATTTTTTAATTTTTAACAAGTAATTGTAGGCTTTTAAAATGCATTTATGTTAACTTCCTTACAAAATTGGATAACTTGAATTCATAACAAAAATAAACCGTATCTTCTACAGTGTTTAAGATATGACAATGTATATCACTTCAATCAGTCTGAAATATGACTTGAAAATCGTAGAAAACGTTAAGAAGAAGTAGGTCAACACTAAGAATTTCTCTTTCAGGTGTTAGCTCTAGATCACCGTAAAAAATTTGCAGTAAAACTTAAAATGATTGAGCAAATATAAGTTTATACTTACCATTCATCTCACCCCCACTTTTATTCCTCTTCCTCATCATAATAACCCTTCCATCCTGACCCGTTTTCGACCACGGCACACCATTAGTTCCCATTGAAATTGACCTGTGGAAAGTCTTCAAACCTTTGCTATTCTCATTATCATTATCAGAAAAAGAAACTTCGGATAGAGGCTGCAATAGAAATCAAACACATAACTACTAAGACCAACTCAAAAATATTCAATTTTACTGCACCCTTTGTCCAGTTGAAGAAGAAGCTCCAGGTGTCGAAAAATCTTGTAGATTTTGCCTTCGAACTTCTTCATCGTAAAATGGTGGATCATCACGAAACGCGTTAACTCCTAATGCTTGTAAGCACTGAAAAGGTGGAACGGGACCAAAAGGTCCTCCATAGTCTGGCGGAGAATTGTTTTCAGACACTGAGGGCATTGTACAAGTAGACGATCGTCTCCTATTACTTATTCCTAAAAATTTTTTTAAGTACACTCACAAAATACCAAATTCTGATATATTTTTTCACAAACCATTATCAGCGGCACTTGCTAATTCAAGTAGAAACATGGCGTTGTTCTTCATGATGAAATGAGGATCTGTACCGACGCTGTTGCAGGGAGAGACGGGAACTTTTGCAAAAGAAGCAGTTTTTCTATATGGAATGTTTTTGCCTTGATTCGTCGGTTGTTTACCACCTCTGTTGTTTTTTATGTACTTCTCGCGACATGCGTCGCAGAGGAGATACCAAGAACTTCCCGCTGAAGATGCAAGAAAAGAAACATAAGTTTTGTATACTTCAAAATTCTTTATTCAATAAAAGCAAAAATCCGAACTTGAATGCAGAAATGAAAATTGCAAAATTTCACTCTATAATGGATACCAAGAGGAAAACCGGCAGAAATTCAAAAGACTATACAGTAGAGTCTGGCACACCTTTGTTCGAATTTGTGAATATTAATATTAATAATAATAAAAACCATTTTATTGTCCACAAATTTAGTACAGTCAATTGTATTATAATACAAAAAGAAACAGATTGGGACAATAGGAGGTAAGTAGCTCAGCAATCTGGCCTCATCCAGGTGCTGCTGTTCCGCGCCCCCTTTCCTACACTTAATTAAGCTAAAATAAGTAAGAAACAAGAAGAGGATAGACAACAGACCCAGAGAAGGAACAAGAAAGAGGAAAGATGAGAAGAAGAAGAAGAGAAAATGTAACAAACACTGAAATAAAGTTTCACTGTAATTTGTAACGACGATCTCTAGCACGCCTCCCAAACAATGCACGGGATAACGTAAAGTCGACTACACCCAGGCTATTCATGATACAAGCAATGTTGTACGAAAAAGAGGGCTTACAAATTTCTTTATAATATCGAGGAATGTTAAGTACACTTTTTTCCCTAAAGTTAATATTATTCATGTCTGTCCGGAATGTTATCTTATTAAGGAGATAAGGTGGACTGCGGTATTCAAATCAATTATAATGCTTTATGACATGTCAATCATCCTTTTCCATTTTATATTGTCGAAAATATGAGTGTACGGTTCTAAAACTGAAAAAATTGTTTTGAATGAACAGGAAAATTTGAATTAGAATATTATGAGAAGTTACTGAATCCTACACATTTCAAGCGTAACGATAAGTCTTTCATTATAGGAGTACACCCATCCCTCAAAGAAGTGGTATACAACACAGACTTGGGCTCGGTTTAATTTTTTCCTAGGTGAAAATGTTTTAAACAACAGCAAGAACCAAGCTACAGCACTCTCAGGGTACATTCCATATTTCATAAACAAGTGTGATTTTACATTTGAATGTTCAGTGTTTGACAAATAAATGTCATGCCCTCAGTGAATTGGCAGACCAAACAGAAGCAACTGTTGTGTATTGCTAAACACTGGCTGTCAGAATCTAATTTTAACTTATTTAATCTCCATGCTTACAGATTGATTTCTTCATTTTGTCGAGCAACCTTTCTACATGGTGGTGTTTGCATATTTGTGAAAAAGAATGTTGATGCTTTTGAACTGAACGCGATCAAAAATTTAACAACTAAAAAGGATTGTGAAGTGGTGGCAGTTGTTCTGCTGACAATAAATTTTGTAACTGTGGAAGCATACAGATCTCCTAATGGAGTAATTGAAAATTTATCAAACCTATTGACTAGTGTTTTTCTTATATTGAGGATCATTTTTCTGTTGACATATGAATAGCTGTTGCTACCGATTTCAACATAGAACTCAACACGCATTGATAATATATTCATCAATTCGAATTACTTTGTTGAACCTAAAGTATTTTTGTCTGGTTTGAGTGACCACCAGATAATTCTCCTCAACATGGAAATATCTATGGAAGTTAGCGATCACACGTGGTGAAGGGCCGAAAATTTACATGCAGTATTATACACTTTCCATTGTGGTCTCTCATTGGAGATGTGGACTGATGTCTATGAAATAAACAACCCCAATGAGATGTTTCCCGATTCTTGTATTGTATTGTTGTATCTCACAAATTTGTCCTTATTCAATGTTCCCTGGAACTTTTAAATATTAAAAAACACATCGGATTTCTTCTTTGTCTTCAGGGTAACCAACCTAATCTAGCTTCAAAAGAAGTTATCAAGGAATGCTGAGATAAGCATATAAAATTGGCAGAATGTGAAAGGAAGAACAACAATATGCATCATATTATAGGGTCAACTGATAAAATAATACACTCATGGACAAAAATATGGAATATTTTTGATTTTATTTATTTCTCGGGAAACTTTGTTACGAACAGCTATGACAGCATTTTATATTAGGTACTGAGGCATCTAGTAAGTCTGGCAATAACAAGCAAGTATCAGAAACTGTCATTATGTTCTAAAAATCGAATTGAGTAAACTTCGAGTTCACACCTGACTTTTAACTTTTCCAAGTAGGTAAGTTTACTTGTCAACCTAGGTGTACTGAGGTAAAATTTAAAATTTGTTGATTATTCTGTAGCATTACTGTCTTCGATAATGCCGATGTTGCACTGAAGTTGAGGTAGCAAAGGTTGCAACTTTGTCAATAATGTTGGTTGGAGACAAAGCCGTATTGCAAGATTTATTGGAATAACCAGCCTGCGGTTACAAAAATTTTAAACAGGCACAGACAAACTGGAAATTTTATGAAAAGGCCTGGCCAAGGACGGAGACGGTGTACAACTCGCCGGAATGACAGATTTTTAATGTTGCAGTCACTACGAGATCGTACCTTAAAATCAACTCATTTAAAAAAACAACTTTTAAATGCGAAGTAAGTTAATGTTAGCTCCAAAACAGTTCGGCGAAGGTTGAAGGAAGCAAATTTGAAAGCGAGACGGCCTTCTAAAGTCCCTCGACTCACTCAAAATGCTAGGGTTCACAGATTACAATTTGCTAGAGCATATGGTGACTGAACGGTTGACCAATGGAAGAATGTTATGTTTACCGACGAAACAAGAATCGTACTGTGGAAGCCAGATGGACGTAACCATGTGTACAGAAGAATTGGAGAAAGATATTCCAACTATGCATTAACTCCCATTAGTTGGGAGGGTCGTACAGAACTTGTAGAGGTGCATGGAAGGATGACAGCTGACAATTACGTTGAAAACATCTTGTCAGAACATGTGGTGCCATACGTTGACTTCATTGGTTACAACAGGTTCATCCTAATGCATGACAATGCACGACCACATGCTGCTGCAATTGTAAACCGGTATCATAATGAAGTGGGAATCCAAAGTTTGGACTGGCCACCACTTAAACTGGCCACCACTTAAACCCAATAGAGCATTATTTGTGAGATCAACTAAAAATTCTTATTCGAGCCAGCAATCCTGTGCCAATGACGCCAAATCAATTTAAATTTGCCGTACATCAGGAGTGGGATGCAATTCCGCAAGAATGTGTACAAAATTTAATCTCCAGCATGCCTAGAAGAATGGAAGCCGTAGTCCGCGCTCGGGAAGGTAATACTCGATATTGAGCAGCCCATGTTTTGTAGCTGGTTTCGTTCTTTTGGTGTTAATGTTTGTCAGACCGTAATTTATCCATTCTATACATATTCAACTAATTAAGTTTTTGTTATTTGGTGTTTATTGAGGAGTTACTTGATGAACCGCTGTTATTAGATTACTCTGAAAATAGACAAAGATAACTTTATTCTTTAGTTTTCTATCTTCGTAATCTGTTATTATGAAAATTAAAAATATTCCATATTTTTGTCCATGAGTGTAGCTGGTTGGGATATTGTAAATGCTGAAACAGGAAGGGAGAATGTTAAATTCCACCAACCAACCTTCTTGCGAGGAGCTCAATATGTACTTATTTAATAAATTCAACTCCACACCCAATTCTTACAAAATGAATTTTAATGAATTTTTCTATAGATGGATCTTAATTTTTTTTATCCCACATTTTCCGAGGAAATAGAGTCGATAATTATAAACTTCCAAAATACTAATAGTAGAAATTTTTATGATATCTCTCCTCAATTTGTTAAATGTGCAGCTCATCTAATCTACAAGTCCTTGTCTTCTATTATCAATAAATGTATGGAAGAGGGAACATTCCCTACACAAATAAAAGTTGCAAAAAAGGTAATCGTTCTGAATGTGGAAACTATAGGCCTATATTTCAATTTTACCAGTGTGTTACGTATTTACTGTAATTTATTTTAATGTAGCATATTTTACCTATGTACCTGTATAATAATAATAATAACATCATTAATAATAATAATTATTATTATTATTGTCTAGACATTTCCGTTAGTAATTATTTTTTTTGTAAAACAGCCGTGTCAAAGTTCAGCTGAAGAAAAGCTGGGGCTTTATTTATGGGTTGTAATATAACTGCCAACGGTCAGTAACGTACAGTTTGTTTACATTTTTGTCACGAATTGTAACGATCTCCTTCTGATGTTGTGATAGATCAGGGAAGGAAATAAAAGCGGTAACCAAGTTAAATTTAGAGTTCACTTTGCGAACTCCAATAATGTTTAAGCACATCTATTTGTTACTAATAACTCCTCCCACCCTCGATTTTGCTTAATTCTATTAGTGTTAATGATATTTTAGTTAACCTCTATGTGGTGTAAAATAGTAGTGTTTGCTCAATTTTAATAAATTTAGTTTTATCTTAAATTACGAGTAATAATAGAAAAAACAATAGGAAAGGGAAAGAGCGCCTGTATAGAATTTGTAGATTTGGAAAAAGTCTTCGACAATGTAAAAAGGAAGATGTTCGAAGTGCTCAAAAATGTAGGGATGAAGTATAGGGATAGAACAATTCATAATCTCTACAAAGAGCAAATGGCAGTTATAGAATTTGAGCAGAAACATAGAGAAGTAGATATCCGAAAGGGAGTAAGGCGGGGATGTGCGTTATCGCCTCTAGTTTTCAATTTATATATCGAAGATGCGATTAATATTGTTAAAGACAGAATAGCTGCTGCAATTAATATACAGTGCCAAACTATGAATATGCTCAGATTTTCGGATGATATAGCAGTATTAGCATCCAGCAAAGAAGAATTAGGAAGAGCTCTGAAAGAAATGGAAGCGGTTTTGATGGAAGGCTATTTTATAAAGATCAATAAAAATAAAACCAAAATGTTGGTGTATAGGGGGCGTGAAAATAGGACTAAAACGAAAATACAAATTGGAAACGAGAAGATAGAGGAAGTCTCAGATTTCCGCTATTTAGGAAATCAACTAACGCGATGGTAGGAGCTCTAGAGATATAAAACAAAGATTAGCGCAGGGCCGAATTGCATTTAATAAAAAGAAACAACTAGTATGCTCGGGAATGATAAATGTAGAAACTCCGAAGAGGCTCTTAAAAACATATGTACGGAGTACGGCATTAAACGGGTGCAAAACGTGGACGATAGGAGAAGCGGATAGGAAAAAATTAGAAGCATTTGAAATGTGGTGCTATAGACGCATGATGAAGATACCGTGGATAGATAAGGTTAGCAACAGAGAGGTATTAGAAAGTGTATAAAAAAAGCGAAATTTATGGATGATGGTAAGGAATAGGAGAGATATGATGGTAGGACACTTTCCGAGGCACGAAGGCTTAGTTCGCGACATACTAGAGTCAGAGATAGGAATAAAAAGAGGTAGGGGTACGCCCAGATTAGACTACTGCTCTCAAATAGTTAGGGATGTAGGATGTTCAACTTTTGGGAAAATGAGTAGGTTAGCTCAGGGTAGGATGGAGGTATGTGTCCAACCAGCCTTCGGATTGAAAACTTTATGATGATGATCTTAAGTTGGCAAATTATTCCAAGTGTCCAAAAGAAAATAACCGTTCCTTAGACGTAAATAGGGAACCACAGTGTTTGCAAAAATTTTTTGGAGCTATACGCATATAGGTATACATAGTGTCCCAATTTGGAGGCAACTTGGTTAATATTGAAGATACAAAGATGGTTAAATGAAGAAAATTTATCTCAGATTCTTATGCAAAAAGCAAATTTTAAAAATTTTTGTTGGTTTCTCGAATATCCGAGGAAAACAAAAGTTGGCATTTTGTTTTTTATCCGCATATTTTTTATTATTCATTTTACACTGTTCGGATCTGATCATTGTTAAGGCACTTTTTGAAGACACGTTTGGTGTCTTGTCAATTTACTTCGTCTCTTTTAATTTCGACAACCCACCAAAATGTTCAATTTTTCAAAAATGAATTAAAACAAAAGAACCAGAGAATAAAAATGTATTTTCAAACAAAAGAATGTTGTGGTGCATTAATACTTGTTCTGTTCCTTTCTTCTTCGTTCTTTAGTTTTATTCTTGTTTGAAAAATTAAAAATTTTTACAGGTTGTAATACATCGTTGAAAAGGTAACAGAAGTTCTATTGAAAAGTGCAAATAAAACAACTGGCGTCCATAAGAAAAACAAAAGATAATATGCAGTCTTATCACAAAAATAAAAAGAGATAAGAAAAAATCGATAACATCACCAAAAAATACCTCGACACTGTTCAAGTTCCAACAATGTAAAAACAACACTTTTTTGATTTTTTCAGATATCTCAAAAACCAAAAAAGATATTTAAAATTTGAAAGTAGATTTGGGGTGGTCATAAAACTGTGACAAACTTTCCCCATTTAATCGTCTTTGTATTTTTAATACAGTACAGACTCGATAATCCGGATCAATAAAAACATGGGCGATCCGGATTATTGAAAAATCCGGATTATTAAATCAATCTATATTTAATAATATAATCTTTATTGAGCATACATAATAATAATAATAATGGAATTACAAGCAATAAAAATAAGTTGTATGCCAAAAGGCGAAGTTCAGCCCAGCGACTGTTCTTCCACTTAACCTTAACATAAAGATACTAATAAACATATAAAAACAAAACTGTAAAGCCAGTAACAAGGAACAAAAATATAATGAAAAATGGAAAATGAGAGAGCGTAAAAAGAAAAATCAACGAAAGGTAAAAAAATGAGAACAGAAGGAAGGCAGGAAAGAAAGGGAAAGTAAGTCGGAGAAATATGACCAGTTCAAACAACCCCAAACCAACAGACTTTTTCCCCCTATTGACCAGATAATAGTATCTGTGCGAGTTTTTTTCGAAATGTCAACAAGTTACAGCTTTTTAGTTCACGAGGTAAATTATTATAAATTTTACTAGCATTAAAAGTGAAAGATTTCTCGAAGAACGACGTAGCGTGTATTGGAGGAGTAATGAGTGATTTTCTACGAATATTTAAGTTATGCACATCTGTTCGAAAACGAATTTTGAAATATAAATAAGGTGGACTACGAACTAAAATTATTTTATGGAAGAAGAGACACATGTGCAGGTATCTTCTATTCTTCATGTTTAACCAACTCAGTTGTTTGACGTATTGCGAGATATGTTCTGTTCTTCGAACTCCACAAATTAGTCTTGCACACGAATTTTGTACCACCTGTTAATAAAAGAACTGAACAAGAAGGATTTTTAATGATTTCATTGTAAAAACATACAAAACAGGTAAAATGAACATAAAAACACTTTTGCATAATTGCTTCTACTACATTAATAAATAAAGTCTGTAATTTTAGTTTGGCTGACCTTCTGCTGACTCAAACAAAATGCTTGATGCCTGAGTATTAACAATTCATTTAGGGGTGCGTTGTTCTTTTCAGCCCAATCTATACATTGTTGAATGCTTAAATCTGTCTAATCGGCTTCTGTGAATTCAGGGCATGGGGTAAAGAGCATTTATACAGTGTTGAAAAATAGTAAAGGGACACTTTCGTTTCCGCCGGTAGATGCGGCACGTACCGGCGGCCGACACGCGCGACGGACACAGTCGCATTTGAACGTGAATGCACCGGCTGGCAGGCACAAATGAGAGCAGTTCTATTTAAATACTATTGGAGAAGTACAACGGGTGTGTCGGTTGCCGGTACACGCCGCGTCTACCGGCGCAAACGAAAGCGTACCTTAGCCGTAAATTTTGAATTTCTTCAAACAAAGTCGTTAATGTCAAAATGTTCTCGAACTCCAATGCGACGGCTCTTTATAGACGTCGATATTTCCTTTGCAAGACAAAGAAGCCGCCTTGGCATCCATAAGCTACAAGGAAGTGTGCGGATTGCCGGCATTTTTATTTTCACCCTTTGATACCCTCGCCGCCACTCCCAGTTGACCAAAATCAACTTGTACCAGTGGAGTAGCCAGCATTAAATCGGAAAAAGAATTTAAAATGTATTTTTGTACAATCAGGTCAAAAATGTACTAGATTCATATATTTGTACTAGCTGTGGCAACGCTGATTCGGGTTCGCCACCGAACGCCTGATTTGGCAAGTATTTGGGGATTGGTTAGAAAAACACCTTAGGAGGCGGTGACGCGCCCACAAAGCGTTTAAAAGGTACGTTAGAGGGGCATTCGGATTACCGAAACTGAAATTATCCGGATTACAAAGTATGCAATGCAATCAAGGAACTATCCGGATTACCGAATAATCCGGACTATTAAGGATCCGGATTAATGAGTCTGTACTGTACTAACAAAGTTACCTATACTGATGGCTCAAAATTAGGACACTATGTATAATTGGATAAGAGACATTTTTCAATGCAAAAAATATCTGTACAAAGTACAGTAATTCCAGACAAGACGCCATACAGTCACTTCTTTTGTATGCTATATACAAATACACTGGAAGCACAGAGTAAGTGCTGTGCCAAGTTATGTGATCTTCAGAAGGCATTTGACTCTGTATCATAAGCATAATTTATTTCAAAAATTGAACACTATGGTTTTAGAGGTACTGCCCTGAAACTACTTAGGTACCTCATACCTGAAAGACAGACAACATATTGTGACCAAGTGTGGTCAAGTGAGCAAATTGTGACGGTTAAAGTCAGGCATACCACAAGGTTCACAGTTGGGACCATTGTTGATTTGAACATTGTTTACATTGTTTATAAGTTAGTTTTGTAAATTGTGCTATGTGACAGATATATTCGTATTCGTAAATAAATTGAATTGAATATTCCCATATTTTGCCTAAACCTGAACTGGTCTTTCCCTATTTTAACTACAGATGAATAAATACAAGAAATGTTAAAACACTTACGGACACCACCATCTCCACAGATTCCAGCCCATCCCAAGCAATAATTCCCTCCAGAATTGTACCCTCTGCCTCCAGCATGTTTCCCACAGCCCGAATGCCGTTGTCTCATGTGATAAGTGACAGGATGCGGAAAACTCTCCCCGCACAATTCACACAGCGTATCAACACCAGAATTATGTATTAAATTCGTTAAACCCATTTCCTCTACAAGAAAGCAGTAAAAAAAACAACTACAGAAAAAACACAAATCGTACCGAGATATTTTCTTGGAGCAATTTGCTTGCGACGAGTCTTCTTAATCTTCTTGTCTAACATCAACAACTTATCTTGTTCATTGTTTAGTGATTTCACGGAGTTCCACTCAGATTTCTTAATTTTGGAGTCTGTAGGATTCTTAGGACTTGGAACAATCATTTGCTGAGAGATTACGTGTAAACAGTTAGAAGTCAGTTCTTCCCAAAGATGCACCAAACATTTCAAAGCAGGCGGAAGCACAGATATAGTATGATAACCATAATTATCCACCCCCAGTTCTTCCTTAATTGCATTCTCGCTGACCTTTCTCGATCTACTTCTATTGGCATTTGCATTGGCAGCAGATCGAGTCAAAGTCTCCAAAACCGAAGGCTTTATATGGAGGTATGTCCCAGCTGTACTAACTTCTACGGAATGCCGTTGACGCGCCTTTTCTTCCTTGCTTAATTCTAGGCAACGCTTATCTGCTAGAGTTTCTGGATGATTATTTCTGGTAACAACTAAAGCACCTTGTTTCGGTAACGTCGGATGGAACTTTAAGAATGATGCACAAGCCATCGCATCATGTACAATACCTGGAGAAAGAAAATATAAATAATTGTGAATGTGGAAGCGTGTTAAAGTCATAGAATGTAAAAATAATTTATTTATTTATATAATAATTAATTTATTGTAGACATCATTGAAGAAAAACGAAAATATAAAATTCCAACTTTTCTGAATCTTAGTGTCTCGTAAATATTTTTACCTTCATGCCACAAGAATGCGGCAAACACTGCTCGCAACGATTCGGCAAGTAAAGGGCTCATTGCTTGTTTGACGTGTTCGGAATTATAACTTATTTTGCTCCCGGCAGGTAACTGATGAAGATTCGCAGGCGATATTGCCCTTTTCTGCCTGCTCTTGGTAAATGTTCTATCTTTTCTCACAGCTTTCGGCGACACACGTTCTTCCTTATTTGCAACACCTATAGAAAAGTGGCCTCTGATCGGCATATTGGCCCCACTTTCCGGAGAAGTTTGAGTACCCTTTTGTGTAAGTTTTGGAGACTCAGGGGCCTAAATGAAAACAAAAGAATAAAAACAAAATTTTTCAAACTCCATAAAACTTGCCGTAGGAATTTCTTTTTTATTCGACATACGCGCCGGGCTAGTTTCAGACCTCGTCTGCAGAGAACTTCCACTTGGACTTGGTGATAAATCTCTAGGATGCGTAGCCTGACTAGGGGATTGGGACAAATCCCTTGTAATGCTGCTAACAAAAGCACTAGTATCTGACTGATTTGAACCCCGTCTTTGATAAGAATCTTGTCCGATATCTGAAATACATATCTGTAACTTACTCTAGTGCCCAAACAAAAAACTCTCAACAGCATGAAAATCAGTTGTTCGAAACTCACCTAATGGTGATACTCCCATGCTTAATTGAGGACTACTACTTGCACTGTCTTGCAACATGTTTGCTTGACCAGCTGTAGGACATGAAAGGGTCTAGAGTACAGTAGTTCGCAACAAGGAATTATCAAAAATTTACATAACATGCAGAATAATTAGTAGATACCTTGGTTGTGAGTTGTTAGATGGGTAGCTTGCAGGTTTTGGTTAGAAGCAGATGGATGACTATCAGCTGGACGTATCATTTCTACTAGCCAAAAAAATGTACTCTTGTAAATGCAATCTAGTATAAATTTCTAAAATAAATAAAGCGCAGAACAATTCTCTAATGTATCTGAACACTTACAAACCAAACATTTAATAACCTTATGGGATTGATTCGAGTATGCTCATATAATATTTATGTCGTTGCAATTTGGCGAAGAGGAAATACCATAATTAGCGACAGATATAATTTATTGTCTGAATTACAGTGTTACGTTACATACTGATCTATTTCTGAATGTTATCTGTCTTGTGTTTATGCAAGCGACAAGTGAGTATATTTTATAGATTAAGTCGAAGGTTACAAATACTTATAGTATTTACAGTATGTACACACCAAAGGAATTTGCTGAGGTTGCTTCTTGGTCAAGCCGTTCCAGATAAGTGCTAAACTGGGACAGCAGTGTTCCAATGGCGTAGAGTCGCCACAACCTTATACTTGGACCGCCAAACAGACGGAGTGATCACCCTGCAAGAACGTGCTCTAGGCGGGACCACTATCAATTTAGGACAACCGAACCGCAGTGATGTGCTTTCTTTAAACCCAACGAAGTCGGATCACTCCAATTCGGTCGTCATAAATTACTATTGGCCCCGATAGAGCACGTTCTTGCAGGGTGATCACTCCGTCTGTTCGGCGGCCCAAGTATAATATACAATATTCTGAAAAATGATCTACGTAACCGGAGAAAATAAACGAAGATTTGCTGTTTCTAGTCCTGTCAATGTTGAATGCAAAAGTGTCACAATAATAATGGAATAGGGCAGGGGGGTTTCACTGTTATGCACGACCTTGAATTATGTTAGATTCAGTTTCTGTAAACCGCTTTAGATGGCATTACGACTCTGACATTTGCCGTCGAAACTCTGTACATATTACCGATTTTAATCCGAGGCATGCGCTTTGCTGCTATTTCTGTCGCAACCGGCATCGTCAGACAAAATGGAAAATTTAAAAATTGTGCGTTATTCCGTGGTTACGTTCACAGAACATCTAAATATGGGTACGTTTTCTCGATACGCAATAATATTGAATCAGAAATAGGTGCATCACAAAGAAATAATAATTATGCACAAAAAGCAGCAGGCCACGTTTATATTTTGACTTCCGTCAGTAGGTACTTCTTTGACATCTCTGGGAATGAGGATTTTTTCCTCGGGCATAGAAATAGCAGCAATGCGGCTGTGAAATGTCTTCCTTCAACGTTTCCTGGTGTTGAATTAATATACTAAATTGCGCAAATTTTGTAATTAACGTTTACAAGTAAGTTTCATTTGATTTTAGTATTAGTTTGCGTGCGCTAAAGAATGCCTATTTGATGTTTTTAGCGTTATTTATGTATCTACTTACAATGTAAAATGCCGATTAAATAAAATCTATGCCTACATATAAGCATGCATAGTCTTTGTTTTCTTTAATTTAGTTGAATTTTTAATATTAATAAAAATAAAGTTTAAATTTCAATTCTATCTACGCACGCTTGTACACAATTGGTTCTTGTAAACAGCTAGAGATGGTGTTAAACGCGGTTCCTACTTCTAACATTAAGCTGCGCGTTCTTATTTAGGTGTTCTGTGGAATAGGGTATAAAAGAAAACCGTGTTGAAGTTATTGTGCTCTGTTCATTTGAGGAGGTCGCGTCCAAAACCGGTTATATCCATATTTTACCAAAAGTGTGCGGCACATGTTTTCTTATTAATTTTCGTGAGCTCTATCGTATTTTGAAGTTGTTAGAGAACAAAACCGGTTATATCCTTCATAAATCTCTATTTAAACTTCGATTTTTGGAGCAAAAGCGGTTATATCCACATTTTTGTTCAAAACCGGTTATATCCTAGTTTGAACTAATATGCCACAGCTTCGGACTCAAATTTACAGTTTTCTACTTTAAAGCAGAGCTGGGCAGTATCCGAATACATTTGTATCCGGATACTGTATCCGGATACAATTTCGGTATCCGAAGACGGTATTCGAATACTTATCAAAACATTGTATCCGATATCCGAATCCCCCGGAGAAAAATGCAGTATTCGTTACTCGAGTATTTGAGTTCTTATCCGGATACATTTAAAAGTATCCGGGTACTCCACAGGTATCCGGATACATTTTTAACCTTCGGATACAATTCCTAACCATTAACCAATAGGATCTCTGAAATGACAATCCGTAGTTCCGGAGGTGGGGGCGTAGACATACTCTTTCTCTCACTCTGTGGCCTGTGCTCAGTCTAACTGGAACGGCCGTCCACGTGTTGCTGTAGTGTAGAGTCTAGTCGCAAACATCGAATAAGAATCTGTCTAGTAAATACTAGTAATGATTTGTTATGACCTAAACGTGAGCGTCTTTTGTTTCTAATAAATTAGCTGCTTTTGTTATTGTTTGTAGACGAAGTAGATGAGTAGATGTATGTTTTTTACACACTTATGTTGGAGTAGTAGATGATTTCTTTATTAGTTTTTTTTTCAAATAAATTTATTAAAACCAATAAAAATATACAGTTCTTCGTAATTTCATAAAATGTTGCTCTTACCGAGCAGACCATTACTGCACTACTTTATATACAGTATCTGTATCCGTGTATCTGAAGAAAGTATCCAGATACATGTATCTGGATACTTAATATGTCTGCAGTATCCGAGTTTATTGTATCCGGTATCCGGATACTTAGAAAGTATCCGTATTCGATACTCGAGTACGATTTACCTGTATCCGAACCCAGCACTGCTTTAAAGTAGGTATTGTAGACTTTTATAAAGATCCTTAAGTCATAAATAGTACCTAGTAATATCCCCTGTTATTCGTGGTTAAAACACAGCAAGTAGTTTGCAAGCACAGACTAGTCTGTGTAAGTTTGTGTTAGAAGTTGCTAGAATATTGACTTAGTTCTCTGGTTGCTGTTTGTGTGAATGTATTGTGTTTTTCTTAGTTTGTTATTTTTGTGGTACAAATAAAGAGCATTTTGTAGTAATTTTGTATTCATTTGTGAGCAAAACCGGTTATATCCATTTTGTTTTATTCAATTAATCAAAAACGTGCACAAAAAATTAAAAGTCAATAAACACACTCTATACTTGGGCCGCCCAACAGACGGAGTGATCACCCTGCAAAAACGTGCTCTAGCGGGGCAAATATTAATTTATGACGACCGAATTGGAGTGATGCGACTTCGTTGGGTCTAAAGAAAGCGCATCACTGCGGTTCCGTCGTCCTAAATTAGTAGTGGTCCTGTGTAGAGCTCATGCTTGCAGGGTGATCACTCCGTCTGTTGGGCGGCCCAAGTATAATAACAACCTCGATCCAAATATAAGTAAATATTCAATTTTGAATTATTGTGTACGGCCAAAGAGCAATACATTTTTATCCTCTCCTGTAAAATTTACGTAAATGGATATAACCGGTTTTGGACGCGACCTCCTCATTTATCAGCAGTCATAATATTAAGGCCTGAATTCAATGAAACCTTATTCACAAACAGAAACTGATGACTCTGCAGATGAAACTGTCAAGAGAAACTTTGAAAAGAGTGATTAATGAAGACCTCAAACTGCGTGTTTATCGAAGATAAAAGGTTGGTTTCTTACTCTCTTTTACACGGTTAATTTTTTAATATAATTTTTTTCTTGGTTCCATTTGTTTTATTTTGTAGCGATTTAATCTTAAGACAGAACTTATGACCTGACTACGTAATGGTAGTTGGAGTTATGCATGCATACGTGTTAACTACATCAAAATCTAAGAAGAAAGTAACCGCAAAAACCAATCGATTTACACTTACGTGGCACAGCTACTGGACTTGAACTCCTGCTAGGTGGCTTTGGTAAAACGTTTGCTCTTGGACTCTGGCAACGTTTAGGAGTATCCGGAGGAGTTATTCCATTCCCATTCGATCCTTCCCCAAAAGTCTTTGGATAATCCTTGAATGAAACTCCGCTAATCTCTGGTCCCTCACTGTTTCAAAAACAATTTTTTGAAACCATTACAAAAACCGATTTATAACTTACGCTTTTTTCTCGTCATTTTTCAACCACTTGGGCAAACTAGTTAATTTCCCATCCTTACTTCTGTCGCGTCTAGGAACTTTGGGCGATTCTGATCGACTATGGTCTCCAAAAACAAATGGATTATAAGACCCGTTTTCGTTACTTGCAACAACCGGAGGAATAACAGAAGGTGAGTTGCCAAATGAAAAATTCGGTTCAGAAATATTCTGCACGAAATTGAACCCGCGTTTGTTAGAAAGACTTCTCAAACCATCAGCAAAGGAGGCTGGTATCTGTGGTCCTATATCAGCATCTCCAACATTACCAAGATACATGACGTTGTTATGGTTCATCGCAAGCGACCACGCCTCTCCATCTGTATTGAAACAGTATTTGTCTGTGGTTGCTTGATCCAAGAGCACCCAACAACCGTCGGAATTCACCACATATTCGGCAATATCGATACGATTGCCTAAGACCAACATACCTACCGGTGAAGCTTTCAAACAAGGTCTAGAGCGCACATTATGGCCTGAAGCACCGCATTTTATAACTTGGTAACTACCACCAGAAGCATTTGGAGCTTTCCTGGTAATTGAAGAAAAAACGTTCTTTTGTCATTGTTTATACTCTCTGGTGTCTGACATGTGCTCCTGAAGCTTTGGTTTCCAAGAGGGACATCAGACACCAGAGACTGCAGAGAGATCAGCAAATAAAGAAATCTGTGGCCACTTACCTTTCGTTCCTTTCAGGCAGCTTCCTCAAAATGGCCTCAGTGATGACCTGATCTAAAATCGACTTTGGTTCTTCAACAGGAAGAAGCAAAGTCTTCCCTAAGTGTTGGTTATATTGCAAACACCACGCTTCAATGGTAGAAATAGTACAATACTGCTTAATTGTATCTGCAGATAATCTCAGCCATACTCCATCATCATTATGTACCTAAAAAATTAATTTCCGCCTCAAAATTTAACCAAAAATTGTCTCCGGTTCTGCATACTTCATCTATAAACGCTATGGTACCATTCACATGGACTACCCCAATTTGCTCGCTTTGTAAAGAAGGATGCGTCCTAATCCTCAATCCTGCCGAATGCTTTGCAACAAACTTCCTCAATTTGCTCGGCTGGTGCGTCGATTTCTTCGCTGTATTTTGACTAGGGGGTGTAATACCCTGAGGGGGCTCTTTAACTTCAACTTTGAATATCTGCAATTCCCAAGAAAATCAGGTTTGCACGTGGTGTTTGATTTGAAGAGAGATGAAAAGCCAAAAGGAGCAGTAGGTACATAAACATAAAAGATTGACAAGAATGATAAAAAATATTAAGTAAGACAGTACCTCTTCCATTTCATAGCCATCGATACTAACTGCAATAGAATAACAACCAACAGAAGCAGGAGTCCAAGTAGCACTGTATGTTCCATCTCCATTTGGTCTCACAAGCATATTTTCACTATATCTCTTTACAGGGGGAGAAGTATACCGTAATTCTTCAAACGAATAATTTTGGTAAGCCTATAATAATAATAACCGACTTTAATCCCAAAAAATAAAACATAACATGTAATATGATAACGAACACAAAAATACATTTGGGGTACTACGCGAAGTTCAGATGCACAACTTATTGTACATCTGCTCTTCCACTTAACGTATATAAGAAGGAAAAAAAAGGAAAGAAAGAATGAAAGAAAGAAAGAAAGATAGATAGAAAGATAGAAAGAAAGAAAATGAAAATTGATAATAATTTAATAATGATTTTAATAATAATTTAATTAATACAACACTACGGCGAGGCGAGCAAGGCAGGTAAAATATTAATGAGCCAACTGAACGCACTGATCAATAAAGAGTTTCGAGCGCAAACGAGTTTTGAATTTTGTAAGAGTGAAATCTTTGATAGAACATGGCAGGCAGTTATATACGGAATAGATTTGGTAACTCAAACTTCTAGTAAACAGTGCCGTTCTGTGTAAAGATGGTGACAAGGCACCCCTAAACCTAATATTCAAGGTATGTACATCCGTGCAAAACACAATTTTATTATAAAGGTATGGCGGATACTTATTCAATATAATGCTGTGAAACAAACAAGCTGAATGCAACAAACGTCTATTAGACATATTCAACCATCCCACCTCAGCCAACTTATGCGAGATATGCTGACAGCGTCTTATGCCGTAAATGAGACGAAGACATGAATTCTGAACGGTCTGTAGCCTCCCTTTATTAAAAGAAGTTATGCATGGCCCATAAAGTGTGTCACAGAAGTTCAACCTTGACAGTACCAACGACTCACACAACATAATCTTTAGCTTTTGGCTGAGGAACTTACGACTACGATAAATGGTTTTTAAACTGGCATAAGCCCCTGATAGAATCTGGTTCAGCAATACTGATTGAGATCTGCCACCAAGATAACTCCTGAAGAATGATATCACGTTGTCACCCAACCCGACATAACCCAAGATAGGAAGCAAAACATCATGATCAAGAGTGTCAAAAGCCTTGGTGAAATCCAAGAGTACCAAAGCAGCATACTTACCCTGGTCCAGTGCTCTCAAGATATCGTCCGTCACAGACAGTAGCGCAGTAGTGCAGCTATGCCCAGGCCGGAAGCCTGATTGAATTATAGGGAGGACAGACTCTTTAGTTAAATGTTCTTGCAATTGTAAATAAATGACTTTCTCTAGAATTTTGGACATAACTGGTAGTATACTAATTGGACACAAATGTTTTAATTCGGTAGGACGCTTCACTTTTGGCAGAGGTAGAACCAAGGCACTCTTCCATGCCGCTGGTACGGAGTTATCAAGAATGCAGGTGTTCACAACATGTACAATATACGGCAATATGAAAGGGCAGCATAATTTTATAAGAGTTACATTTAATCCATCATTACCAACAGCACTGCTAGATAGAGAAACAATTATATTAAAAACTTGAGACTCATTGATCAAGGTAAATTCTAAACTATTACTGCTTATAGTATTGCTGCTATAAAAAGATAAAAGGTTAGCACTGTCAACATCAGAACGCGGAATAGAGTCGATGAAGAAATTATTGACACTTTCTGCATCAGCAAAGTCGATAATCGAATCACGGGATCTAGAATTAACAATGCCAAATCCTTTCAGCGATGACCATATACTCTTTACAGCGCAGTTTGAAAATTTAAATTCGAAAAATGCTCGCTTTTCCCTCTTAACTGCACTGGTAGCATAGTTGCGAAGAACTTTATAATAGTCCCAGTGAGCAGGCACACGTGTACGTTTAAACCATAATAAAGCACGATCATGGAGCGAAATCATTAACTTGATATTATCGGTCATCCAGGGCGCAGGGGGTCTTGTACACCTAGAGACAGTAACTGGAATATGTCTGTCTATAACTGAGACAAGCAGTTCATTCAGGAACATTACCTTATTGTTGATATTTTGGAATCTAAACATCCTATTCAGAGGCAACATTTGCAAATCGTTCTTAAAGGCATCGTAATTAAAGTTTCTAAAATCCCTATATTTACAAAATTTGGGTGAATTGAAAACATTTAAACAAACCCGCAGTCTGGCAAAGATTATATCATGATCGGAAATGTTTGGTGCAGGAATAACTCCACTTTCAACAATCTCATGCGCCCCACGTAAAAGAAAAAGATCAATCAACGAAGAAGATGTTGGTGTAGTTCGAGTGGGCTGATCAACAATCTGCCTCATCTCAAACAAATTAAGTATGGAAGAAAATTGAGCCACTCTAGTACTAGTGCAGTCAAGAAAATCAACATTAAAGTCACCAAGACAAAGGATCTCATCAGTTCTGGCAGTTACGTGCACCAAAGCTGCCTCAAATCTCCGCATAAACTCCGGAAAGTCATTGCCAGGCGGTCTGTATATAACGCCAACTATAATTCGTTGCTTCTTAAGCTGCATCTCAACCCAGAGTTCCTCAAGTCCGCTGTCTACGTCAAGTAAAGCAACCTTTATGCCCGCACGGACATGCATACCCACACCACCTCCACGCCCAACCCTGTCCCTACGAAAGAACCTGTAATTATTGATGCCAATCATATCATCGTTCACGCTCGGTGACAGCCATGTTTCGGTAACCAAAAATAGATCATAATCCCGCTCAGAAACATGAAATCTTATGTCATTTATGCTAGGCAAAAGTGACCGCACATTCAGCTGACCCACCCTCAACTCACCCGGTAGCATAAGCAAGTATAAATATAAATGTAGTGCGAGAAGTAAAGTTTAAAAAGAATTCCGAAAAACTATAATAATGAAAAAGGAAAATAAAGGAAAGACAAAGAGAGACAAAGAGAATTTAATGAGAAAGTGTAACAAAAAGAAGAAACAAAAAAAAAGTCAACTATGTTAGTACACAAAAAAATATACAATTTCGAGCTTGTGTCTCTGGCCCCCAAACAATATAAATTGAGCACAAAAAATAACAAAAAAAAATGTGACCCCAATGAAGTAAGCTACAAACCAAAATTCTAAATTTCAGAAATCAAAATGAAAGTATATTTGTAACTAAAAAAACTGATAAAAACTTGTCTTACCTTCATAACAGTTATAGCATGAAAGCACATTTTATCTCTGATAGTTGGTTCATAAGGAAAATGTAATGGTGGAGGAGGTAGACCACCAAACGTCAACGGATCAGGTTGACTGACCCTCCTCATTTTCCTACCAGGATCACACTCCCCCAATTCCTTATGATCAATGGGCATAGCTTTTACTTCAACCTAAAACAATTAAATTTTTTCCATCCGTTTTCGAATTTTTTTTTTAGTTTACCTTCATGTTTGGTACATGCACGAGATCTTGATACTGATCTCTGGTCAAGACAGTTATGATAGCTGGCCAACCGCATCTCATTTCATCTCTGGAGTATAATACTTGACATTTTGATGGATCCACCCTGCTCCCAGGTTGCAGCCACTGAGCGAGACGACCGCCACTTGTTCCAGCTACACATCCAACGAAATCTCGCAGAAACAGCCTCTCATTCGAATGAACACTGGAACAAATAATACACATTATTCTCAAATGAATTGGTTTTTCTTGAAACGTTGGGAAAACATCACATTTTGTGACTAATCATAAAGATTTACTTTTCTGCCTAGGCAGTAATAGTAGGTACATTATTCAAAGAGTATTTTAATAATTCAGAGTTAATAATAGCCATAACCATAACTCGAGAGTTGGATACTTTACTTTATCTGCAAGAAGCTGTGTTCGTTCGGTCTGCTTGCGAGCAATGACACATCGGATTTTTGAAAATTACACTAGGTAGGTACTTTAAAACTGTGCAGGACTTATACAAAAGTTTATAAACATTTACTTTTAAAACAATTTGGGGGGGGGCAACAGTTGTGCATGTTATACACATTTGTGATACTGATTGGATTAAATTAAAACAAACTCGAATAAGTTTGTAAGTTTATACTTCATATCTATTGATATTTAATTTTTTTCTATCGATATCAATATGTTTCTCTATATTTTTCTATCGATATCTATATGTTCCTCTATATTACATGGGGATTAAAGGTTCAATCCACGGGAATGTTACAGTGCTTCTGATTTTTTATTTACTCCCATTTCCTGCGTTCCGTTTTCGTGCGTCGCGCGTCGATGAAAATTTTCCCGTTTCGTGCGTCATCGTCATCCCAAACCTCTACCTGGTTTGAGTGCCGTTTCGTGCGATGACCTGCTGATAATGCAGAAAGCCACTAATTCGAGTTTATCTTTACAACACAACGCTGTTAATAACTAGACTTCAATGCGGAAATGTATGTTGATTTCTCTCCTATTATGTTCAAATGTTAATGTTTTTGTTTTGGGGGCGGTGGAGACTTAAACGCTCCGCTCGCTTCGCTCGCTAAGCTTGCCCACAGACCGGAAATAGTGGGCCGTGGAACCACTTTTTTGGCCGTATTCAGTGACGGGCAACTATAAAACAAAGCAGTACGTTTTGTATGCCTTTATTGCAACAGGTACCTATAACATGTTCAAAGTAAAGGATATCGTTGTGCAACGCACGAACTGGCACTATTTAATTACCCAGTAAATTCTTGACGCTCGAATCGGCACGAAAATAGGTAGAAAACCAAAAACGCACGAAACGGGAAGATACCTGATTTTTAACCAAAATTTAGTTTTGCATAAATACTGGATGTGATGGTTTGGGGAGGAATTTCGTTAACAGACCAAACTTATCGTGTTTCATTACGCGGGGGTTCCTTGAATAGCAGACGGTACATTACCAACTTTGGATCAAACTTGAAATAACATCAAACTTAAACGGCCTACACACTATGCAAGTTGTACGACAAGTTGTACAACCCAAGTGGATTCGACACGAGACCTTAATAGTAGCTCCCAGTTGCATACAATACGCATGCGCACGCATTTTGGAAGTGTAAAAACTCATTTTTTGGAAAAAAGATGATGTACAAACAAGCAAAATATATCAAACCCCTACGGGATGAGAACTCGTCTAGCCGTAGGAGAACAAAACGGCAGTTCTGTACGATACTAGAGCACCCACCGAGATCATTTGCGATGATTTGCAATAACTAATTACTTAAACGTCATTTTAGTGATATAGTGTAATGGTCACTCCGCATGCGTATTTTATGGAACCGGGAGCTACTATTAAGATCTTCTGATTCGACGGTCGAAACGCTAACTGCATAGTCTGAGTCTGTGGCGTTGTCGTTCAAAGGCGGGTATCCATTAGCGAGCTGTAACTGTACCTGAAACATGTAATGTAACTGATACTGTATCTCTTTCAAGTGGATACGTCTTGAGGAACATACCGTGTAACACGCTATACGATCATCGAGATCCGCAGTACCGGAGTATTCGCAGCAAGCTCGTAGTGTTAACATGTCGTCTCTGGAGATGAATCGTATGATAGCAACTGCTACTTATGTATATGCTAATACATACGTTAATAGACGACTACAAAACTCCTCGACGCTTTTGGAGACATGTCTTATTTAAGCAAAGAAATGGCAGGGCTCTTCTTCAAGATTTAAAGTTCCAATCAATAAGTGGTCACTACAAGAATTTTACGAGAATGAATCCAACAGATTTTGAGTTTTTAATTAATCTGATCGGGCCTAGGATTCAAAGAGACCTCGCCTCTGTCCACTCCATGACATACACTCATCTCGCTGCAACGTGAAAGACTTGCGAGCTTGTCGCGAACCGTCGCCGAATAGGTTGCGAGCTCCTTTGTGTTCGCTGCGTTACCGCACAGAGTTGCTTATATATAAGCAACTCTGTGGTTTACCGACAGGCGGTCGGCTCGCGGCGATTGATACCAAGGCTGGTTAAGTATACTTTAATCAGCCTTGGATTGATACAACGTCGGCTCACAGCATGTTCGCGAGCAGCGTATACACCATGGAGCCTTGACACAGTATCAGTTACGTTACATGTTACAGGTACAGTTACAGCTCGCTAAATGGATACCCGCCTCAACAAGTTGTACGACACGGTTGGATCCTTGGATCATATGGAAGTTTGGCCAGTGAAATATTTGTTGTACAACCGCACTTGATGTGCGACAGATTGCGTAGTGTATGTGCGCGTCTTGTGTAGTTTCGACTTGTTGAAACGATTTCAAATTCAAACCGTGTGCTGTGCAGTAATATTATTAAAAAAATAATATGAATGATCATAAATTCGGGCCGAGTTTATTGAAATTTATCGTGTACAAGCATGTTTGTAGGATGTAAAATTACTAAAATCTAGTTCTCGTAATTCTAGTAGCAAATTCATGTAAATTTTCCTTTATTATCCAATAAAGCGATCACTAATGATGCCATATTTTTTTTCAAAATAGTATACAAATGGAATGTTATTTCCTCAACTCACTGGCAACCAAAACGTACTACAAATCTTCACGATTGATTGATGTTCATATCGTTTGTATATGTGGACAAAATACTAAGCAACTTGTTGCACCGATTGTCTCTCGAATCTGTAGTACAACTTGTCGTACAACAAATTGCATAGTGTATGTGTGTGTGGGCCGCTTTACGGCAAATTTAGGGTTGCCAGATTCAGAAAATGCTGAAGCGGGACATCTCCATACAAAATGGTGGGGGAGGGACATCAGTTCACAGGAGAAAATTTTTAAAACCATAATCTTTAAAAGTCATTTTAGCTCATTGTGGAACTTTGCTATATTTTTGAAGTGAAACATCTTTTATCTCGGTAGAGTAAGTTCCTGTGTTGGCAAATGCGAGAGTCACGAAAAGTGAAACGAATGGAGGGGAGCAGTCTGAGAAGTCGGGCAGAGGAGAAAAGGAATATCGAACGCCCCACTCTTTAGCGACGCTCTGTCTCAGTCTCATGCTTCGCGCTGTTTCTCTCAGACAAGCGTCAGTAAGGCGAGGACACAGCGTTAACACCACAAAGCGCTTGGTTAGAAGCATTAAAATTCCATTTATTATTTCCAAAATCGGGACGACTGGCAACCCTAGCTAAATTCCAAGTGGTGCGTTTGCGGCGCAGTGTATTTCAACTGTCTGACCTAATTACTAAGAAAAATTAATTGCCACCGTCTTCTGTGAGAATTGGTGGCCGTTCCGTACATCCCATTTCCGTACAAGGCGAAATCAGTTACAGTTCCGTACACGATGCACGTGTCGCAATACTGGGGATCATTTGTAAGAAACCGTCATTAGCAATAGTGGTAGTTGCGTACAGGTACAATTTTTCCGTTTCGTGCGTCATCCCAAACCTCTACCTGGTTTGTGTGCCGCTTCGTGCGCTGACCTGCTGATAATGCAGTAAGCCACTAATTCCAGTTTATCTTTACAACACAACGCTGTTAATAACTAGACTTCAATGCGGAAGTGTATGTTGATTTCCCTCCGATTGTTTTCAAATGTTAATGTTTTTGTTTTGAGGGGAGACTTTAAACGCTCCGCTCGCTTCGCTAGCTCCGCTTTCCCACAGACCGGAAATAGTGAGCCGTGGAACCACTTTTTTGGCCGTGTTCAGTGACGGGCAACATTACTTTTTTGGCCGGATGATTCTTAGAATGCTACTCTCCGAGTATACGGTCACTAAGGGATTGTACCTGTACGCAACTACCACTATTGCTAATGAGTTTCTTACAAACGATCCCCAGTATCGCGACACGTGCATCGTGTGGGGAACTGTCACTGATTTCACCTTGTACGGAACTACGACGATACCATTCTGTGAGAGGGCTCTCAACAGATCATGCCCCCGGGCCTAAATATTGAAGTTACGCCACTGGTCCTACCCCTGCGTTACTGTATAAGTTTCTTCAATAATTGAAATATCTCGAAGACATTAGTTAAAAAATATGAGTATGATGCACACTATTATTCTCACACCAACAGTTTACGTTGCTGGCAGGTATTACACACTAGGTACCTACTCACAATAAAAAATAATTAAGTATACTCGCTCTTAAATTGATCTTAAAAATACGAACATGATAAAGAGAAGTTTTAGGGTACAAATAACAGTGAGGAAAATTGGTAACAAGGAATAAAAACAAGAGAGGTCATAAAGAACCGCAATCGGTGCACCCGCACCAGCAAATAAAAACAGGTTTGTCTGTACGCAAGTTCACGTCAGTCGGTCATTATTTTCCCTAATAACTATGTAGCGAGAGTGAGAGGTCCATAACTAATTGGCTCTTCGGTGAACCAAAAGCAAAAACCATCAGTCGTCAGTCGAGAAATGGTCGCGTTCCTGGCAAGTCGTATCCTCGCATCCGACTGCAACTGAGTAGTATACAGCGCATTTCACGCTCTCCGGTCGGGATACACAAAAACATCTGATTCATTATTATGTGCAGTTCCCAAGAACAAGTTCAGACAAGAAGGCTGTGGTGTTCAAGATCATGCTATTTGTGACACAGGTGCAAGAATGAGTGGCACACAAAATGGGCATATCACGGTGGTGTTACACGGTGTACTTGTGTATAATTTTGTGTTTGTGTTTAATAAAATACTCGAGCACGCAACATACCCTTTGCAATTTAACAGGATGCAATTGCACCAACCCTGGATCCAACTGGAAGTATGTTAACTGCAGTTTCGGCGGCGACCAGGCAAGTCCAAGACTAACCATAAATTAAGTACCTATACGGCGTGTCCCAGAATTCGTCTACCCTACGAGATATTAAGGGCAGAGTCCTTGACTGAAAATTGAAGAACAGGCTCTGTTCAGTTGCATCAGGGAACTATATACAGGATGCCCCAACAGTGCGGTACCAGAGATTTGCGTCTTTATACTTAGTCATTTCAGAGGAACACACTGTATTTGATTTTTGAATTTCTTAATTGATTTTACTATGAGGTTATAGTGGCTTTTCTTTATATTTTTAGTCAATGGTTAGGCCCTTAAAATTTCTTTATCGAATTCTCGGACAACCTATATGACTAAGTACTAATCCATCAAGTTTAAACAATTTCTATTGTATCCTTTATTGGGTCTATAAATTAACAATTCGAAGCGCGATTTGCTTTTGTTTAAAACGTAATCATTTATGATTATTCTCTCATGAAAGCTAATTATAGAACAATGCGTTTAAATCCTATTTTCCTATCTCTGTGATGAGCAATCCATGACCCAAAGTTGTGTCGAGACTCGAGAATAACCGGACGCATTGTTTATGTTTTTATTTTCTTCTTTTTCGAACGCACAGTTATTAATATTGAAGTTCTTCCAAACATGTGTTGCAGCATGCATCTGTATCTCCCCAAGTTTTCAATATAAAGTATTTCAAAGAATCGTTTTCTCGAAGGAAAACCACCTAATAAAAGTTTTAACCTTGTCCGTTAAAAAATCTGTATGATGGCGGATTTTCTTTATCAACAACAAGGGAATATGTATAAATAATAAAATGCCCTTTCTGGTTAGACGTAACTTTGACATTACTGATATAATATGGCTATTGGTATGATACAGGGTGGTCTTACCCAAGCGACTGCACCAAGAAACTGAAAAATGTTTGGAAACGTGTGAATTTCCTGGTTATATTCAAAGTTCAGAACTGGATTCATCGAAAAGACACCAAAAACTGGGACACTAAAAAGAACAATACCGTCAAAACCATAATTTTCAACGCTCTCCATCTTAGAGTACTAATATTGGTATTATTAAGTAGATAAATGTTGTTCTTGATTTTCTGTTTTTCAGTTTTTACCTCGGTTTTTACAAAAATTTTACCTAAATATCTTTTCTACCTGGACCTCAACCTCCGAGTATAATTTTCAAGCCTTCAAAGAAATTCTTAGTAGAAAAGTACCCTAACCCGCCACCAAGATAAGATGATATCCATGATTGTGCTTTAAGAGAATATAAAAATTATACTGAACTCTTTTATTATGCGGGTAGGTCTCTTTACTCGGCATTATGCATTCTTTCATGTTCCCCACAGCTGCGTAACATACTGTATTATTTATTATACTTCAATACAGCTTGCAACTCTGATTTTGTACATCTGGCTAATAACGTGCCGCTATTGCCACCCCTTCAATATTTCTGTTCGTAGTCATTTGTAACAAATATTCCCATTAAGTATATGAGGGCGTATCATATTTGTTATCGAATTTTTAAGCTACTAACGTTGATTGATTCCCTCAATCAACGCTACTAAGATGATTACGAATTATATACAGGCAAAGGTTCGCGCAAAGTGGATAAGACGAGTGTATCGACTCCCATGCATACAGTAGAGGAAAAGGTGAGTAGTATTCGAACTTATAGGCAAGAGAGGGGAAGTGCGAGAGGGGAATCGGGCCGATTTTTCATATTTCGCGCTTAGGAAATGCGGCGTATGGAACGCCGTTTTACTTTTTAATCGTGTTATTTTAGATAATCATAAATACACTTTGCTTTTCCTATCATTCATGATAGTTTAAATCAATTTAGATTATCGTGAATAACATTTTAAACTATCTTTCAATATATCCATAAATAACTTCTGTATACTTCATGCAAAGCCAAAATCCTGATAATCTCAAATTCAATTTCAGATGTCATAAAATATGTTTGGCTTTTCTTATTTAAGATAATCTGAAATTCGAATTCAGAATCTTCTTTAGATAAATCGCTTTGCTTTTAGATAATCATAAATACTTTTGTTTTAAGATTATCTAAAATTGAAAGTGTATTTAAGATTATCTAAAACAAAGTACCCGAAAGTACCATACTAATATAGCAAAAATTAGGTATTTTAGATAATCTCAAATTCAATTTCATAAAATATGTTTGGCTTTTCTTATTTAAGATAATCTAAAATTCGAATTCAGGATCCTCTTTAGATATCCCGAAACAGCTACATTTTCACAGATTGATCGAGTCTTTTACAACGTTGTCCGTATTGGTCTGGAACCAGCTGTTGCTGTCAAAGAGCACGACATCGGCATTGTGATTAGTCACCTCAAGGTCGTTCCGCGGAAAGCTCGATTTACAATGCCCAGAAAACTATTTCAGATAATCACAAATTAATTCATGATTATCTAAAATAGCTAATTCATGATTATCTGAAATACCTAATTTTTGTTATACATATTAATATGGTACTTTGTTTTAGATAATCTCAAATACACGTTGTATTTTAGATAATCTTAAATCATCATCATCATCATAAGGTTCTCAGTCCGAAGACTGGTTGGACGCGTACCTCCATTCTTTTCTATCCTGAGCTAACCTACGCATTTCCCTAAAAGTAGAACATCCTACATCCCTAACTATTTGAGAGCAGTAGTCTAATCTAGGCCTACCTCTTTTTATTCCTATCTCTGACTCTAGTATGTCACGAACTATTCCTTCGTGTCTTAGAAGGTGTCCTACCATCCTATCTCTCCTACTCTTTATTGTTTTCCATACCTTTCGCTTTTCCCCAACTCTTTCTCTTAAATACACTTTCAATTTTAGATAATCTTAAATACACTTTTGTTTTAAGATTATCTAAAATTGAAAGTGTATTTAAGATTATCTAAAACAAAGTACCATACTAATATGGCAAAAGTTAGATATTTTAGATAATCATGAATTAATTCATGATTATCTAAAATAGCTAATTCATGATTATCTGAAATACCTACCTAATTTTTGCTATATTAATGTGGTACTTTGTTTTAGATAATCTCAAATGCACGTTGTATTTTAGATAATCTTAAATACACTTTCAATTTTAGATAATCTTAAATACACTTTTGTTTTAAGATTATCTAAAATTGAAAGTGTATTTAAGATTATCTAAAACAAAGTACCATGCTAATATGGCAAAAATTAGATATTTTAGATAATCATGAATTAATTCATGATAATCTTAAATACGCTTTTGTTTTATTCTATCATTCACGATAGTTTAAATCTATTTAAATTATCATGAATGATATCCATTTTAACAGTTTCAGATTATCATAAAATAAGCTAATTTTATGATAATCTAAAACAGATTATGATAATCTGAAACTGTTAAAATGGATATCATTCATGATAATTTAAATAGATTTAAACTATTGTGAATGATAGAATAAAACAAAAGCGTATTTAAGATTATCTAAAATACAACGTGTATTTGAGATTTATCTTATACAAAGTACCATATTAATATAGCAAAAATTAGGTACCTATTTCAAATAATCATGAATTAGCTATTTTAGATAATCATGAATTAAATTGTGATTATCTAAAATACTTTTCTGGGCATTGTAAATCGAGCTTCCTGCGGAACGACCTTGAGGTGACCAATCACAGTGCCGATGTATTGCTCTTTGACAGCAACAGCTGGTTTCAGACCAATACGGACAACGCTGTAAAAGACTCGATCAATCTGTGAAAATGTAGCTGTTCCGGGATATCTAAAGAAGATCCTGAATTCGAATTTCAGATTATCTTAAATAAGAGAAGCCAAACATATTTTATGATATCTGAAATTGAATATGAGATTATCAGAATATTGGTTTTGCATGAAGTACCTATACAGAAGTTATTTATGGATATATTGAAAGATAGTTTAAAATGTTATTCACGATAATCTAAATTGATTTAAACTATTATGAATGATAGGAAAAGCAAAGTGTATTAAGTAATTTTTGATTATCTAAAATAACACGATTAAAAAGTAAAACGGCGTTCTATAGCGGAGCGCTCGAAATGTATCATGTCATAACTCCCTCAAAAATTGTCTTATCGAGTTGCAATTTTTTTAATATTAAACTTTCAGGATGCTCACGAAATCTTTCAAATTGCAATATTATATAATTACTTTTCATAACCCCGATAAAAACGAAAAACTTCCTCTAATCTACAAAGCTATAAAGTGTGCATAGAGGGGCGAAAGCCCCGCATAGTCATTCTGGTGGTCTCGATGGTGGTTTACGAAAAAGGGGGAAAAGCGAAAAAGCATAAAAAAAATTTTAAATAAAAAATTTATCGATCAGCACGAAATTTGTATGTCATCCACCAATTCAGGACCTACTAGTCGACAGATTTTTCTACGTCAAGTAAAACATCCAATCACCAACCAATAACTAACTTTGCGTAACCTGAGGAGCCAAATACATATCCTACTAACTCCAAGCATCCGATAAACGAATAGTGTCAAATACGCGTGAAATTGTTTGCCCGCGCGAGGGCTTGCGGCAAGTTTCATTGCTCCAAGTTGAGGGCTAGCAACGGCTAGCAAAGATACAACGCCCCAAATGAGTGGTGTCTTTATATCGGTGGAACGGAAAGGTGTTGCCGAGGGTACCTCAACTCGGATCATGCATGTCAGAAAATCATTTCCCCGAGGTCACAGTTCCAAGCTAAATAATTCTTTCCACGAAAAGTGACATATTTTAAGGTTAAAAAACTAGTTCCTGGGAACTGAGTGATTGTTTTTCAAAGATTATACAGCCAACTTCCGGAGTTTTTACCTAAAATTTTGTAGACTTAAACCGAGACCTCGACCGAGACTTAAACCTTTTGTTTTGCAGACATTCATTATGAGTGATTTCAGTTTTTTGTAATTTCAGAAAGACATGCCTTATATACAATTTAAAATTGGAAACAAAAGTTAATTCTTAAGTAGGTTTTTTTCTAAAATTATAGAAAACTGAGATCATAGCAGTGGCGGCTCCTAACTTTAGAACTTGGCAGTGCTCTGGAATGAAATCAAGGCTCAGGGGTTGGGGGGGTCTGGCGGTTTCTCCCCCGTAGTTTTTTTAAATGAAGTGCTTTAGAAGGCATTTTAAAACATTTCCAAACAAGAAATTTCACTCACCGCAATATTTGACGAAAATCCCAAATCCAAAAGGTTAAACTTTCGCCCACAGCTTTCACCGCGACCTTTCGAAAAGCATTTGATATTTCGCACAGGCTTAGGACGTCCATTTCATTTTATTTCAAGTTTTTCGTCGAAAGTCTACATATTTAGATAAAATATTCTTTTTCAACCTCGTTTTCAACTGAATGTTTAAGTGTTCACTTGAACCAAACCACTACCACTAGCCATGCTATTGGAAATTTCAATATTTAAAAATAATAAACACGATAATACAACTAATTCCTCATGTTATAAGCAAAGAAACGAGCCAATCTCAGACTTAAATATGGTAAACAAAAACCTCGACAAAAACAAACAATGCCGCAGAAGTACCAACTCCCGTGTATATGCTTCACCCGAGCTCAACTGTAAGTTTTAAGTTACCAAGTTAGTGTGTACTTAAACAGCGCTCCGACGCAAGCTTCATTCTTTCACCTAAAAGCACATACGACGAGTCGCGCCGATCTCGCTCCCATATCGAATGTGCATTTACCTAGAGCGCCGAACAGATCCACACCTCACAGCGAGTCTCACAGTGTCACAGTACTTGGACGGCTGGCTGTAGCGGGTCACCAAGTGACGTAGGCATGATAGGAGCACAGGCGCAATATCCTCGGCAATATCATAAGTAGATGTGTACCGAGTACCCGGTATTACCCGGTACCCGGCCCTACCCGACCGATTTGGCGGGTACCCGGTACCCGGCCAAATTTTGGACTACCCGGGCCGAGTAGTGCACTTGGTTCTCTATTGCATATTTTACACACAATTATAAAAAATTATAAATTAATAAAACAACAGGACCCTAAACATCTTTGATGGAAAAGCACAGAAAAGCATTAATAATAAAAATGAAACGCCTTCCAAGTACTACCGGCATCTCATTTCCTTTCTTCGTGTGTGTACATTGCCTTGCGTGTGTCACTCTTATTTAACTCGAAGGTAGAACGACCACAACTACAGCTTTGCGTTCTACATTAACAAATTAAAACCGGTTTCTCCTTTGGAGGACGTTTTAAAACTTCATTGCACGTAGTAATCGACTTTTCTTGATCAAACAAAAGTCGTGCCTAACCTGCACCACTTTTCTTTGCTGCGGCTTGGCAGAAACAAGTGTCTTATGTAAGGGGGTGACAGTGAAACAGGTTGGGATACGGGATGCAAAAATTCAGAGCCCAATGTAATTATTTTATTAGCCCCCATACATATATCTCTTGCCCATCAAGGTTATTTTAACATTTTGTATACACAGAAGAATGCCAGCCGTTTTATCTGTAAACGCAGTTATGACTTAATTAATGCATAGATACAACCTACGTTGAATCAGCGTTTCCTAGAAAACGCTTCATTAGAAAACAGTGTAATATTTGCCATGTAGATAATAATTACAGATGCTCATATTTTCGTTCAAGTTTGTTGTAGATTTCGCGTATCGGACTTGTGGTTTTTATTAGATAGCGATAGTACAAGCAATTAAATGATTATTCATACACAGTTGTTGCCTTTTAAGATAAAATGAATATCGTTTTTGTTCAGATTGAACATGAAATTGTAATAAAAGTAGTAAACATAAAAGCGGAAATAAGAATAAGTACTTGTTTTTATGCTCATACATGCCAGTTTTATAAAAAAATACTTGGACAAGCACCCAAGAGTGATTTGACAATAGACGTGAGTCATGTTTGCAAACGGGTAAGCAACTGGTCGAGCCATGCTCAGGAAGACCGAGTTGGTAACCGATATTTCTCTGGATATTTGAAAGATATGAAAATACGAAGAATAAACAGCGGCGGCTCCTTAATAAGTGCGCTCGTGCGCGCGCACTGCCTACAAAAATATGGTTTTAACCTTTTTTGATAAAAGGTTCAAACCTTATAATAATTATAAACTAATAAGTTTAAAACTTTTTGAATCTCTGCCGCAATATATTAATTATTATGCGAGATAATAAATAGTACGCGCTCTAAGCATTCCGCGTCGTCTTTCAAAATGCCTACCACACACGCAACCAGCCGTCCGAGTACTGAGGTGTGGCACGCTAAGGCAAATGCACATTCGATATGGGAGCAAGATCGGCGAGACTTGGGAAAATTTCGTCGTATGTGCTTTTAGGTGGAAGAATAAAGCTCGTCTGGGAGCGCTGTTTGAGCACACACTTACTGTCGCACGGGACGCGGGAGTTGGTACTTCTGCGGCAGCGTTTATTGTTTTTGTTTACCATATTTAGGTCGGAGATTGGCTCGTTGCTTTGCTTATAACGTGAGTAATTAGCTGCATTATCGTGTTTATTTTTAAATATTGAAATTTCCAATACTTAGCATGGCTAAAGGTAGTGGTTTGGTTAAAGTCAACATTTAAACATTGTGGAGTGAACTTTAACAAAGTGGTCGCCTGATTTTTGCAATTTTCAAAATTATTGTGTTCTAATACTCCATTCAGTTAAAAATGAATATTTGATCTAAATATAGACTTTTGACGAAAAACTTGAAATAAAATGAAATGGACGTCCTAAGCCTGTGCGAAGTATCAAATGCTTTTCGAAAGGTCGCGGTAAGTTGTGTGCGAAAGTTTAACCTTTTGGATTTGGGATTTTCGTTAAATATTGCGGTGAGTGAAATTTCTTGTTTGAAAATGTTTGAAAATGGCTTCTAAAGCACTTCATTTAAAAAAACTACGGGGGAGAAACCGCCAGATCCCCCCCAACCCCTGAGCGGTGATTTCATTCTAAAGTCAGGACTCCTGACTCAGGAGCCGCCACTGAGAATAAATTGCGCAGCTCAAACTTCCCATTAACAGTCGGTATACAAGAAAACGTTGATACTGTAAAGGCGCGTATGCATTTGTGACAAATGTCCCGTAACGTAACACAAAACATGTTACGTTACGCTAGTGGAGATGGGAGACTGTTGCATGTTACGCGTAACCAATTTGACACGCGTAACGAATTTAGACCGAACCGTCATTTGTCGGTTTCGAGGTCGGTTTGTAACCGTCGGTCGCATGAAACGAATGCAACCGAATGCAACGGTACGCGTCGCCGTAACGGTAGTTGTTGCGTTCGTGATTTTGTCTTGTTTTGTCAGTCTGGTCTGGTCTCTATTCTGGTGAAATTTTTGTAGTCCGATTATATGCTGGAATTTTAAATCCGCCAACAAACTTGATCCACTATATTATACCTTCCTACTCTTCCTATCTTCCTTTTTCAAAATAGTATGATGAATAAAAATAGATGAAGCTAACTGTAATTCCAGAGATGAATCCATCACTGGAGTCAGATTCATACGTTGGGTGAAATGTCGCCGTGTCGTGTCCGAGGTCGTGTCGTAACCCTGTTTTGTTACGTTCCGAAGTGAATAATGCGAGCGAGAATACGACCAAAACTACACCGGTTTCGCAGCGACCCATGTCATTTTTGCAACAGGCCGTTGTTATGTTACGGAGCATTTGAAACAAATGGATACCCACCTTAAGGGACTGGTAGAAACAGGCAGTAGCGTAACAAGAGGCCCCGGGGCAGGACAGTCGTCGCCCCACTCGGCATCCCAAAGAAAAGTAATAATTTAAATAAAATTCGATCTTCATGTTTAAAATAAAACAGTATGTTAAACTTTCACAATATTATTTATTTTAAATGTTTTGCCGACACAGCGGCTTCTTCAGATATAGGTACAAAAATACCTAGTGAAAACTTAACGCACTGTTATTTTAAACATGAATATGTATCAACTTTCACTAAGTGAGTACTGAATCCATTCAACGTATAAAATTCAATAAATAATAAATTGTCAACGCTACCAATTTGTTATTAAAAGCGTTGATTCCTTCAATCAACGATATAAGTATCTTTTCTCGTTTTTCGCATAATCTTTCTAAAATACATATTTCATTTTTGAAATGCCGACAAGACAAGAGATTCTTGTTTGAGTGGAGCATGAAAATGTTATCCTCAATGTTATCTATGCAGAAACAAAGAAAATCAAAGTAGTTTTTCAATCGTTGCGTCATAGAAAAATTTAAACAACTCTTGATTACTTGTTAGTAGTAACCGAGGTAATAACACCATTACTGTGACGTTTTAAAAAGCTTCATTTTAACAGACGCATCTCTAAACTTCTGAATGCGTTTATCGTGATGCACCAAGTGAGTAAGTGTTGAAAGAATTATGTTTCAAGAGGACTATTAATCTGAGAGCCTTAAGAGGAATTTATCTTTATAACCCTCGGGAAGAAATACATTTAAGTACGAACAGATCTATTAAAATGTGCTGATACATACCTACAACACATGATGTAGAGTTTTGCATTTTAATTCTAGGTATGTATTTCAGATGTACTAATGAACTCAGTTAATGAACTTTGGTGTATAACATAGAAACCTTCTATTAAAGAGAAAACAAGCTCATAATAATGAGTGGAATGTACAGGAGAGCAGTAACCTTCAATGTTTCCATATAATCAAATTTTTATTGCCTACATATAAAATAAGATTATGAGCGAGAAAGACAGGTAGTTGGTGTTGTTGCTCCAAATTTGTTTGTTAAAATGGCAGGCGGGTCTAGCGAATTAACCTTGGGTCAAATTAATTATTTACTTGCACGGAGCGGAAAACTGCATAAGTCCATTCCTCTTCAATTTCGAAGTAGAATACCCACACAATGTCGCAACGTAAAGTTAATTTCGTTGTAAGACGCCGCCGTGCTTCTTTATTTGATTTGAATTCCAATACTTTTGGGAAAGTATTTGTTAGAAATTAATGTCATACAGCACAGGGCTTCTCGGGGGGTAAACCACCAGGGATGTATGGTGTAAAACATAGGGGATGTACTGGGATGTATGTATGTGCGGGGATATATTGGGATGTACGGGGATGTATTGGGATGTACGGGGATGTATGCGAGGATGTACGGAGATGTATGCGAGGATGTACGGAGATGTATGCGAGGATGTACGGGGATGTATGGATTGTAAACACGTAAAAAAGCCCGGGAATTACCTGATGCACCGATGTGCGCATGAGCGAAGCATTGTATCATCTGCATGTCGGGTCACGCGTGCTATTCTCGTAAGTCTGCCTTTCATCTTCGGCGCATTGTTATGCTAAATTCGGTTAATTGCCACAGCCGGTGCTACAGCAGTCAATTCAACAGTTTGCACGTCTTTTGAGACGTTTGTAGCATAAGGCACGATTTTTTTGCGTTTAAATAAGTCGGCAATTCTTACTAGCAATTAGGGAATGTATCTAATGCGTTTGACCTTTATCCAAAGAAGGTTATAATTGTCGTTTTTCTTCAAAAAATAGTTTTTCCGGTTTATTTTTGATTTGAAAATTCCAGTTTTGCGGTAGCCTACCGAACATGCATGCAAATGGAACTTTCAAGCCCTTTGTTAAAAGTGCTTTTCAAATTTGAATAAATCCAAATACCTAATTTAAAATGTGCGGGATAAAAGAGATAGAATAGCTTTTATTTGATATGTTGGAAGGCAGGCCCATATTATGCATTCCCTTTTGAGAATTTAATTTAACATTTCACCAAGAATTTTATTTTCTGCGATAATAGTTAGGTACAGGTAGGTACATACATACATGTAAAAATGTAAATAAGTCGAAAGTTGCTAAGTTTTATTGTCGTATATGGTTTAAAATCTACAAAACCATTCTCGTATTAATAAACCTACATTATCAATGCAATATTATGTAAAAGTATAGTCGCCACATTATCACTATCTCAATCACTATCTACCAAAAATTTAACAATCAAATTGTTTCATCTATACCTATTTATGGCATTTGGGTCTCGATATGGCATTGTTTATTTTTCTCGATTTTTCTCCTCAGATGGCCAGTTAATGTTTTTAGATGTTGAATGTGCCCTAAAATGGAGCCTAAATTCGACATTTAAACAAATTTTAACAATGAATAGGTATGACAACGAATATATTTTGGGAGAAATTACGGAATCAGCTTTAAATGTAATAGAAAATTTTATGAAGAACGAACTCTACCAGCTATTAACAACCGAGGAGAAAATGAAGGAATTCTATGGATTTTATTATAAACATCCAGAAAATTTCAAAATTGCGAGCGGCATACGAAAGCAAATATTGTTAATTGCAAATCATTATAAAGCCAAATATTCGAGAAAAGTTTCGGTTTCAATTCAAACTGAGGATAAAACAGATTGTCAGTTATTGAGCAACTGTTCTACAGTTGGCAAGTCACCTGAACCTGAAGGAGCTGCAAAACCCACTGATTTAACCTATGAAAATTCCATCATACATACACCTACCTATTTAATTATCTACTTTATTACAATCCGTCTGGGTTCATTGGATTTCTCCTCTTTTTAAAGATGTCCGCTGGCGTTTTCTTTAAGTCCGTTGTGAGATACGGGGATGTACAAGGATGTAAAGGGATGTACGGGGATGTACGAGGATGTATTGGGATGTATACGGGGATATATTTCATATAGACGGATGTATGGTGTACATAAAATAGGTGGTGGTTTCCCTTCGGGGCTTCTATTGCGCTTTCATCATAACAGACGATTATTTTTGTTAAACAAGATTCAGTTCACTTATTTGACTTCCCATAAAGCAGAAATCCGCAACTTCTTTCTAATTTCTAGCTTCTGAAGTTTTGTTTGTACTTTTATTAATTTTCGTATTATGGCCCTCTGTAGAAACTGCTTCTGGTTCATTCAAAACCGCTCCTAATTTTTCTCTATATCATCCGCAAATCTGAGCACGAGTCTGAGCATATTAACCGTTTGACACTAGGTATATTAATTCCGGGTATCTCATTCTTAATAATATTAATGACCTCTTTGATATGCTAACTGAAAACTAGCGGCGAATATCTGCTTCTCTGCGCCTCTGCTCAAATTCTGCAAGTTCCGTTTACACCTCGTACAAATAATGTATTACTCTTCTGTCCCTATATTGCATTTATTGCATCCCTGCGTTCTTGGGCATATGGAATATCATTATTTTATTTCATGTACAAAACTCACAAATTATACAGGCTATTTTACGCTCGCGGTCTTTAAAAACACAGAAGTCTGCCTCTATAATATCATCGAATAAAAATATTTTTAAGATGGCTTCTACTCCTAAATATACCCGTTTTCAAGAGCGAAAATAATAAATTTTTAACAAAAATCAAAAATTATAGTTTACTTAAAACTTATTTTAGGCGTTGATTGAGAAGTCAACGGTTTAGGTCAGAATGAGGGAGGACGACGAGGTTGGACGGTTCAAATTTTCAAACTGTTGAAAAATGACTTTGTGGCTTCCACTCGTAGAAGAAAAAATCGAAATTATTTTAGGAGTGGAGGATATTTTAACTTTTAGTTGTCGTCGTGACAAAATCGACATTTTGTCGATTTTTCTTGCCAGATCATTCGATAGAGAAAAAAGTTGTCCACCATTTTTCAGTTACATACTTACCTATTATTTTGTAAATTAACATGGTAGGTATCATTTTTGGCATCGAGTAGTACCTAAGCTCTGATTTAAAAACAAATTGTTATACTAAGTTGCTATTAAACGTTAATTTAGTATACAACTCAGTATACAATATTGAGTAACTGAAAAATGGTGGAAGTTATATAGAAATTCTTTTCTCTATCGAATTGAATGTTCTATTTAAGAAAAATGGGATTTTGTCGTTTATGTGAGGACCGAGGGGCGCGAATCGCGATCGTAAGTAAAGTCTGAATAATATTACTTGGCGTATGGGTTGACACATGCGTGTGAACTAATTTGTTTCGACATTGACAGTACTGTGACACTAATACTAGTTTCCATGATAATCTTTTTGGGACTAACTAATTAGTACGAAACAAGCAGAGACGTACAAATACTTTGTTACCCAACATTTAAAATGAGAATGAGTGAAATAAAGAGTTACAATGGAAAATCTTGATTATTTCATCTTACGTTAATAATTAGCAGCCGTATCAACTGGTTGCGTGCGAGAGAGGCATCAAACTAACACAATGCGTAGATTATTTCAATCATACGTCAAGTAATATGATTCAGACTTTATAGGTGTACAGCACCATGTAAGTACAGTGACAGTACCTGACAGTCTGTGATATTATATGACAGTCTTTGACAGTATCGTGACAGTTCCGTGACAGTCCTTGACAGTCCATGACAGTCTCGTGACAGTCCGGTGAGAATCCCGTGACAGTCTCGCGAGAGTTCCGTGCCAGTCTCGCGAGAGATCCGTGACAGTCCCACAATAGTCCCGTGACAGTATCTATGAAAATGACAGTAGATGTATAGTACCGGTGACAGTATCTGACATTCTGTGACATTATCTGAGAAATTTTTAACAGTCCGTGATAGTACGGTAACAGTCCCTGACAGTACGGGGACAGTCCGTGAGAGTACGGTGACAGGTCGTGACAGTACGGTGACAGGCCGTGACAGTTCTGTGATAGTCCCCGGCAGTACGGTGACAGTCCCCGACAGTACGGTGACATTCCCGTGACAGTATCTGGGAAAATGACAGGTGTACATGAAATTTGAACGCGGTTCGCCCCTCGGTGAGGACCATCAATAAAAATTGAAATATGTCCCTCCCGTACTCGCTCACGTATAATAATTTCAAAGTCCTTTTTTGTGAAAATTTGAACTGTCTAGGTCTCGGTCTACTAGGTATCGTTATTTTTTGGATTGATATTAATCTTTAAACGAACATTGTTTTTTTCTGAAAAATTAACTAATTATTCCT
Source organism: Xestobium rufovillosum (assembly GCA_963966045.1). Taxonomy (NCBI): domain Eukaryota; kingdom Metazoa; phylum Arthropoda; class Insecta; order Coleoptera; family Ptinidae; genus Xestobium; species Xestobium rufovillosum. The sequence goes on from OZ014498.1 coordinate 16,102,890, forward strand.
TTTCTCGGAAACGGTAAGATTTAGGTGTGGAGAGCATCAGTACCTCGATTAATATCAGGTCCTAAAATTTTTAAATTTTATCGGGAATCCGAAAAATAGTAAAAACAGACTGTCCCATTTAGAATGACGAAGTTGGTATTGCCCTAATGTTTCTTCCTCGATGTCTTCCGCTCTCCTCTTCATTTTTTTCACGATTGTGAAAATAAACTTCTTGAAATTTTAACGTCTATCCGAGCGTCTATCTGCCACTTTCCTGCTTGGTAGAGTTACAATAATGTTGTTTATATTTAGGTGGGCACGTTTTTATTCAGGTGCTTTTAAAAATGTACACCATTCAACGGCTGCCTTTGTTTCTTGGAAACACTGCAAGGTTAAAACTTTAGTTTTTTCTGTTGTCACCCGAAGAGATAGATAGGCCTCTTGATTGTCAACACATAAGTACCACAATATTTATATCAGTACACAGTTGACTTGATTTGTACTAAACAAAATACCGTCTTCACGGACATAGGATCGCATTTGCACACTTGGTTGCAAATACCTCACCCACGGTGACGCGTACCTACGAATATAATACCTAAATTAAGATACCCCGTGGGTGGTCATGGGTACTTCCAACTAGACTTTTCAGTTGCATTGTATTTATTATCGGCAACTTTTCGGGCCACGTATTTATTATTGGCCGTTTACAACTGCCCTCTTCCTGCATATCTTTTTTTGGACATTTCCCGCCCATAAATTTCGGTCGCTTCTTGAATAAGTATTTACATGGGTCACTTGGACACTTCAAGCGCGTGAGCTTCTAGGAAGTCAACGCTTGGAATAACTAAGCAGCTCATGCCGAGAAGTTTGGATTTTCCTTAAATATCGCAATAGCTTAAAATGAAGTTAAAAATAAGCTTTTCGAGCTTTTTTGGAATCTACATATCATATTTTTCGGACATTTTTATATCTTCCACGATAAAGAGGCATCAAGATATGTATGTACTTTGGAACAGTTATTTCTCTGTCAAGACAATAGCATGTTAAAAATAAGTTTCAGTAGGCTCATTTTTATAGCACGAGGTTTGCGAAGAACTAATGCGATAAAGAAGCCTTATAAAACGTGTTTTTATATTGTTCTTTCTATTTTGACTTCCTTAGCATTTTTAACAGACTTCAAAAAAAGAGGTGGTTCTCAATTCGACTGTATTTTTTTATGTGTGTTACTTCAGAACTTTTTTCTAGGTGAACCGATTTTGATGATTCTTTTTTTATTTGAAAGCTGGTGCTTCTCATGTGGTCCCATATAAATTTGATCAAGATCTGACCAGTAGTTTTTGAGTTATCCTTAATAATGCGTATTTAATTTACTTCGACTACATTGATTGATGATGAACATTGATGATGTTCTCATTGTATATTGAAATAGTATGTAGTTGAATAATTAAATCAGTTACGGCCATTTCTGTGTTAGTTTGAGTCCTAAATCCATACTGTTCTTTGTAGAAAAAGTTTATTGTCGAAATCGGTCAAAAACCCGGTTTAGTACTCGTAGATCTAACTAATCTAACAGTTCATGGTTACTTAAAGCATTCATTATTCACCTCGTTATTCACCATCTGGATTACCAGTAGTGCCTACATTTTTGCGCCTATTGTCTTCAGTCGCTTCTTTTAGTCTTTTTCTCTGTAGTTACAGTATAGTTTTACTTTGCTTCCTTGGGTGCCCGCTTGGGTGTGAGGAGTGAACAAACAAGTGGGCAGGTGGTTGTGGTTTATTATGAAAATCCGGAAGGATAAACTGTCTAATAGTATAGTGGGAGCACGAAATTATTGCAAGGGTTGCAGCAGCATGAAATAATGCGTTAGATTGACAAGTTTCCGGAATGACAATGAAAATTGAATAAATCTCATTCAAGACTAACGTTACATTTTATTTTTCAACATAATCCCCTTGGACAGTAATCGTTGTCCCTTTTTCAAGATAATCAATCAACAGAATTCTTTTGGCGTCCCAAAAAACTGATGACATCGCTTTTCCAGCCAACTGAAGTGTCTTTATTGTCTTCCTCAGAGCCGATTCACCGTGCCCAATCCACTGTTTTGATTGCCTTTCTTTCTGGCGTTTAGTGGTGAATCCAGGTCACGAATCGTCTCTTGAAATCCACTGGATTCTTATTAAACAGTGCCAAGCTATCGACTGAGGTTCGGGCTCGAACGCGTTTTTCCTCCGGGTTGAGAAAATGCGGCACACGTCCTGCAGAAAGTTTTTTTATACCCAATTTCTCGCCCAATTCATTATGTAAAATATGAACTACTCGGTCGTAAGAGATTCCCCACGGCTTCTCCGATTTCACGCACTTTTATTCGGCGATCTGCCAAAACTGAGGCCAAAACCACACCATATGAATTTTATCCACAATTTCTGGTGCGGTAGCCTTTTTTGTACGTCCTGAACGTGATGGTTCGTCACAAGTGTGCAAACGGCCTCGCTTAAAATCCGAAACCCAGGAACTCACGTCGGAAAATGAAGGTGATGAATCTACAAGAACAGCATCCAACCTGAATGTGATTTCCGTTGCAGTTTTTCCCTATAGATGAAAAAAATTGGTGACCGCCAGAATTTCGTTTTTATCCATATTGCAAAAGTTGTTCGAAACCAGACTCTTTGATAGATCGATCTAATATTTGCAGTCAATTCTATCCTCCTACTTTAATAATATAAGGATGCGTTAACGCAAAATATGATTCGTTGTCTGGTCTTCATCTTCAAAATTACTAAGCAGATTTTGACGAATTTAACGGTAAAATAAAGAAAAGACTGGCACTGGATGTCGGCCGAATGTCGGCTTGTGTTTCTTAATAAATCAGTTCCATTTCATAATCTTGTGAGATGCTACATTTACAACAACAAATTCTACGGAATCTGCAACTAAATCCGTTCAGTATTTTGAAAGACATCAATGCCATACAAATTTTTTGCACATACTAGTACACATCATAAATCGCAGCCTTTGCGAAGTTTCAACTGTCTCGCTTGCGCATAACTGAGAACTAACTACTTACATACTTCGTTCGTTTTGTTCGTTTTTCAAAGATTACATGAACAACTTTCGGAGTTCCTACCTGAAATTTCATATCTCGTTTCATATACTTACCTAAACTTGTTGTGCAGGTATGCGCTATGATCTCAATTTTTTGTAATTTTAGAAAGAAACATCTTTTTGCTCGGGTTCTTAAAAAATGACATTTTTCCCTCGATTTTTCTCATTTTAAATTGGAAATAAGGCATTTCTTTCTAAAATTACAAGTAAACTGAGATTATAGTGCTATGTACACAACAAGAAGTTGAAGTATACAAAATTTCAGGTAGAAACGCCGAAAGTTGTTTGTGTTATTTTTGAAAAACGAACAACTATTTCTTAGGGACACTCAATAAGCGTGAGCGAGTCAGACAAGGCCCATTACGGGATTACTTTAATAGAGCGCGCGCCTATGGATATGACGTTCCATAGGCTTTCTTTCTTCAATATTTTATTAATGTACCTGAGTTGGAAACCTCAAAAATAAAATCACGCACTACAATATTTACGGAGTATGTATATTTACTCAATTGTTTAGCATTTATCTCCGAACATCTGATTCACGTAAACGTTCGTGGATCTTGAAGGTTCTCGCTTTTGGCAACGTATTTCTATTTCTGCCAGCAAAGTGACTGTGTACTTGCGTTTAAAATTAGAAACGGCACGACTGCTTGATTTATCCCCGACAATTGTAACCAAGAAAGCGCACACATACCTAATGGATACATTGCGGTTGCGGTTTACTCCAGTTTAAACACTTCGGGTCAGAAAGTCAATTCTTCCTGACCTCTCCGATGCCCCGCTCACTGTTAACTTGTAAATTCGTTAAAACTACAATTAATAGACTTATTAATTTTTATTAAGTTTAGTTTAGGCCTAATTTTCTAATGCAACTAAGCGAATAATTTCAAAAAGTGTTAACCTCGGTGTTAACTACATGAAAATCACATCATGTGAATCGTTTTTTATACATATTGCTGTATTGGCATACCAAAACGAATTTAGACGTAGTTATAGGTGGATCAAATTTTGTTACATGGAGTGTCAGAAGAACGCCCAAAAATGAGAATTTTTCAACAAACGCCAATGGTATATGTAGTTATAAGAAAATGTAACTTCACAGCGATAAGTAATTAAAAATTTGTAAAAGTAAATCCGCTGTACCTGTTCATTCAATAATTATTATATCACAACAGAATTCCAAACTAACCTAATCAACTGACAGCACATTATAAATTGAGAATCCCATGACATACATTTTGTACACACACCTACATTTTCTAATTACTGTATATTTTATTTTTTATTGCGTATACTTATACTTGTATTGCATATCGCGTTATTGAAGAAGAGCAGACAACCTTTTCATGTAACCCACAAATAAATTTTCTGCTTATAAGATCGTCGCAAGCCTTTATAAAAATCCTTATCTCTAATATAGAACACTGCACAGCGCGTCTGTTCAACGTCACAGCACTTTTTTACAAGAGACCATGTGCCAGGCGCGAGAAATATCTCAACTTTTGTTGCCTTTTTCATCGCAGGCGTTACATTTTTGTGCAACAGTTTATTGAAAAGTGCACATTTTCCTTGATTTACATTTCCCGTGCTTTACACCTGCCGACGCCCCGAAATTTATTTTTATTAGAACAACACGATGAAGTGATTCAACGGCACACTGCAAACGATTATTAATTTTACCGAAAAATTCCACGGGAAGTTTGGATGTTTATTTTGCCCGAAATACATTTTATTTTTCCTGTAACAGTCCAGAACATACAGTATTATACCCACTCTTCTTTATGTATACTACGTAAAATATTGCGCCACTGCCACTCATTGTATTTTTTATCAGTAGATCTGACCTCCTACATAACTCGGTGTGCCCAAATTCATCTGAACAGTGAACAGACAATCATGTATACAGGGACTTTCACTATTTGTTTTTGGTAAGGTTTTGTCCAGTTCAATTTTGGAGTTTGCCGTTCGGTGCATTGCACAACCTGTTCCTTCGCCAAATCCGGCCGCATTTCGGCAATTCTTTGTTTAAATCGGTGCAATAAACTGACTTCCAGACTGACGTAGTCACACTGTTGTTTTTGGTAGGTAATCGAATGATACCATTTCAGTCCCATGCCCAAAAAATTTAAGTACGCCGGGAAGCGAACATCCTTGTATTCCTTAGTGGAGAAGAATCTTTCCTTCTTTTATTTTTTAATATTTTATTAAGCACCGTTTCAGAGATCTGTTGTAACACATTCATCGATAGAGGGGACCTATTTAAGTTACTAGGGAAAGATGGATTAATTAACCAACCGGAAGACCTCGGTTCGCCTCCAAGTCGGCTCTTGTTCATATTCTCCATGGGCGTGACGTGACCCCCCGTATATACATAATTTGACTGCGTTGCCTAGTTTAAAGACATTTTCCAATTTATACATGATTCAGTCATTATATTATTTTCTCGTTATACTTGATTTGGTCCTTTGATCACTATACCCCTCGCTATACCCTGTACAATGTACATAGTACAAGTTCCAGAAATTTGTTGATTGAAAACTACCCTGTGAAGACTAGTTTGTATAGGGCGATTCCTCGGGTGATTCACTTAAAGTTCGCGCCCCTTTTATCTCTGTTATTTTTGAAATTACAAAAATACGTTAAATACAAAAGTTTTATTAAATATGTTGCGTTCAAAGTGATTACAGAAAACTGCAGACCACTGGTTTCGTCCTTGTGGGACTCGTCAGTGCAGTGCTTTCTGCACTGACGTTTTCTGTAATCATTTTGAACGCAACATATTTAATATAACCTACACTGCTCAAAAAAATTAGCGGACCACTATTAAAAATATAAGTATTATCAAATAATATGTAGATGTAGAGTTTGTTTTATATATATTTATAAAGTTAGAGCTATTCTAGTTCAAAATGACTCCTTAAGAAGCATCCCTGCCTTAATATTCTTAATTTTTGAATCTTTTTAGCCAAGAGATCTAAATAAAGTCAGCTAAGTTTAAATCATATCGATTTAGTAAGTCATGTAAAATTGGTGACAATTGAATGTAGACGTCATAATTAGTTGCATTAGTAAAAATTTACATTTTGCGGTACAAAATGAGACATCTTTCAGAAAACGATGTTGCAAAAGTAGTTGCTTTGATAGAAGATGGTAGAAGCTCCCTTATGCTGCAAGGGTTGTCGGTGTAAGTCATTCCGTTATTTTAAGGCTGTGGAATCGGTATCGGGAAACGGAAAGTCTAAGTAGAAGACCTGGGCAGGGCCGGAAACGCAAAACAACTCCTCGGCAAGATCGTTTTATCGTCAATTGTGCTTTGCGTAGACGCACTTCTACAGCAAGAGACATCAAAAACGACTTGCAGAGGGCCACTGGAATCCAAATTTCTGAGCAAACTGCGAGGAATAGGTTAAAGGAAAATCATCTGAGGTCCCGCGGGCCAGCCCGCAAACCGCGTTTAACTCGGGAGCATAGAAGAGCGAGATTAACGTTCGCTTTAGATCATGCAAACTGGGATGTGGACCGGTGGTTGTCTGTTCTCTTTTCGGACGAGTCTAGGTTTCGCCTTACATGTAGTGATGGCCGAGTTAAGGTGTGGGCTCGTCGTGGAGAGCGTTATGATAAAGGGTTGGTCATGGAAACCGACAAATTTGGAGTTGGATCCGACATGGTCTGGGCAGGCATAAGTTTGCATAACAGAACGGACCTCGTAGCAGTTCCAGGAAGACTAAATGCTGCGAGGTATGTAGAAGAAATTCTTGCAGATCACATGGTACCTGCAGCCATCGTTGTGGGTCCTGGATTCATCTTCCAACAGGATAATGCGACACCCCACATAGCGGCCCTAACCAGAAACTTCCTGGAAGAACAGCGAATTCCAGTCATGGAGTGGCCTGCTTTAAGCCCCGACTTGAATCCTATTGAAAACCTTTGGGATGAGCTTGATCGGAGGCTCAGGGCCCGTCCGGCGGCACCAGAAACTCATGAAGATTTAACAGCTGCACTGGTACAAGAATGGGAGGATATTCCGCAGGACAACATCCGGCGGCTTATTCTGAGTATGCCCAGAAGATGCCAGGCAGTTATTTTAGCCCGAGGAGGCCACACACGGTATTAGGTGTTATCGAGAATGTAAAAAGAACACTTAGGTAATTTAATTATTGTTATGTCACTTTCAGGAATTAACAGCATCTTGTATTTTGTCAATTATAAATCTGGTTGTTTTATTGCTTTTCTTGTTGTTCGTCGTAAAATACTTTACAGTTACTATATTAACCCATTTTGTGCCCTTATATTAATAAATTTTAAGATCACTATGATTTTTAATACTGGTCCGCTAATTTTTTTGAGCAGTGTATAAGACGAACCATGTTCGTTGAAATAATGTATGTATAAATACGTTATGAATGTTTCAATACCAGCTAGCTGGAGTAACATTCTGTGATATCTCGTAGTACAATAAAATCTGGATTCGTTCTCTATATAATTCAATGCCTGGCGGGGTATTTGCTCGAGGAAGTAGATAAGCTATGCCGATACGGTGACACATTTAACATTGATTCTCCCATAAGAGCTAAAAAACTACTTTTGTTGCAAATCCCAACCAAGTTTTGCCAATGACTTGTAGATCCCAACTAGGTTTTGCCAATTCACTTAACATACGGATCCCAACTAGGTTTCGCCAATTACTTGTGGTTTCCCATCTAGGTTTTGCCAAACTACTTTGTTCGTGGTTCCCAACTTGGTTTTGCCAATGCCTGCTATTATTCCCCCGTTTTCATTAATAATCGCGGATTAGTTCGAATCCTAACGGATCCTTTTGCTACCCGGAAGCCAGTAGTGCCGCTGGTAGGTCACACTGCCTCATGTCGGTAAGGCAGATTCCTGTAACGTCGTGGTAGAATGGTCCCAGTCCTTAAGCCTTCGCCCCGCTGGAGGGAGACCGCAAGTGGGATTCGACAGATATAAATTCAGCGCCGCCGCCCGCAATCTCAGATAACTTATCTGTGCGCGCGTGTTGGCTACAGGAGTCATCTAGCGGCCAGTTCCTGCAACTGCCAGGTTTGTACCATCAACGCCACAGCCGGCGTTCGCGTCGGCCCTTACGTTAAAGCTCTAGCTCCCACCCTGGGAAATCCGGAAAAGGTAAATAAAACACCCGCAATTTTGCATTTTATGCCTTTTTGCCCCCCAAATCGAGCTCTTACGGGAGAATCAATGTTAATAGTGGTCCCGTATCCCGGGCCTACATCCTAGTTGACGCAATTATGACGTCAGCGTCCACGCAGACGCCAGCGTTTGCACCAGCGCAACGTTAATAATATGTCAAAGCCAGCCCCCCCTCAACCCCCCTTCCGCGGTGGTTTGAGTATGGCGTAACCGAGACGGAGCAACCCTGACGTCACATGTGGGCGCTTTCGCGATACGCACCCAAACCGCCACTGCTACGTCACCCAAGATGGCCGCCACCGAGCAGCCAAGTTGGCGGCAGCGTTCAGCTTCTGTGAATGTGAGAAGGTTAAATAAAACACTGTTGCGTATTATTTTTATTGGAGCATATTACACAAAAGACCCTGTATGTCCTGACATGATGCAATTTTATTGAAAATGTTTACTGGAATATAACGCCCTGTATGTAAGTACTTGCGAAACGATGAAATCTTATCGGACAAAGGACTATAATTAAATAGCACCCCGTATGTACGCTATACAACGAGCCGACTTGCAGGGTGAATCAGTTGACGATAATTTTCAGATTAACGATGGCGGACAGCGTCCAGCCTGCAACACATAAATATAAATTAAATAAAAAATAATAAACAGAAACCTAGTATTGAAAATGTTTACCGGAATATAATTACATAACACCCTGTATGTACTTACACAACGATGAAATTTTATCGAACAAAGTTGTATTGGACTATAATTAAATAACACCCTGTATGTACGATATACGACGAGCCGTTGCGTATTATCTTTATTGGAACATATTACACAAAAGATCCTGTATGTCCTGACATGATGCAATTTTATTGAAAATGTTTACTGGAATATAATACCCTGTATGTAAGTACTGCGAAACGATGAGATCTTATCGGACAAAGGACTATAATTAAATAACGCCCCGTATGTACGCTATACAACGAGCCAACTTGCAGGGTGAATCAGTTGACGATAATTTTCAGATTAATGATGGCGGACAGCGTCCAGCCTGCAACACATAAATATAAATTAAATAAAAAATAATAAACAGAAACCGAGACACGAACGAATATTTCGCAACGTACTAGAGTCTAAGATAGGAATAAAAAGAGGAATAGGTAGGCCCAGATTAGACTACTGCTCTCAAATAGTTGGGGATGTACGATGTTCTACTTGCAGACTAACGATAGCGTGACAAAATAAAAGCACATACCAGAATTTCGCTCCTGAAACCCTTCCAAAAACATTTGCTTCACGATGGAATAAATACGTTTCTGTTTCAAAGTTGATGAATTTACGTACCGTGCGGGGGCGGCATACTAAATTACCTGCGTGCATTTTACCTAGAAAATAACCTCTATTAGTTCGTTGCAATACATTTGTAGATATGAATCAAAAGTGTCACGTCAATTTATTAGTATATGACTAGGTGAGAAACATATCAATTAACCCTGGTATTTAATAAATGTGGTTAAATAAAACACTGTTGCGTATTATCTTTATTGGACAACACAACAGACCCTGTACATCCTGACATGATGAAATTACATTGAAAATGTTTACGGGAATATAACGCCCTGTATGTACCTACACAACGATGAAATTTTATCGAACAAAGTTGTATTGGACTATAATTAAATAACACCCTGTATGTACGATATACGACTAGCCAACTTGCGGGGGGGGGGGGGGGGGTGAATCTGTTGGCGATAATTTGCAGATTAACGATGGCGGACAGCGCCCAGTCTGCAATACATAAATATAAATTAAATAAATACTGCTCTCAAATAGTTGGGGATGTACGATGTTCTACTTGCAGATTAACGATAGCGTGACAAAATAAAAGTACATGCCAGAATTCCGAGCCTGAAACTCTTCCAAAAACATTTGCTTCGCCATGGGATAAATAAGTTTCTGTTTCAAAGTTGGTGAATTAACGTAAGTACCTGAGGATCCGTGCGGAGGCGGCATAGAAAATATCCACAATGCATTTTCCCTACAAAATAACCTCTATTAGTTAATTGCAATGCGTAGAAATTAATAAAAAAATACATCTTCAATTAGTAAGACTAGGTGAGAAACATATAAATGTAAATTATATTTTTCACCAAATTAATTCGGATATACGTCGTGTAAACATTTGACAATCCTCACTGTCCTTAGTAAGACTAGGTGAGAAACATATCAATAAACCCTGGTATTTAATAAATGTAAATTATATTTTCCACCAATTAGTTAATTGCAATATGTAGATATGAATCAAAAAATACAACTTCAATTAGTAAGACTAGGTGGGAAACATATCAGCAAACCCTGGTATTCCATAAATGTAAATTATAATTTATTATTGTCCACCAAATTCATTCGGATATACATACAACAAACATTTGACAATCCTCACTATCCGAAAATTATTATGATCGTGTATAATATTTATAAATAGGAACTTACCTGTGTCTAATTATTTCGGGGGATCACTCATGTAAAATTTTGGGCACGATATATTGCCATGTTCTACTTGTACGAGTAGATTAACGATGACGTAACAAAATAAAAGTAAATAAAAAAAACTTTCCGAGACACGAAGGAATATTTTGTCACTATAGATTGCCTCATGTAACCACTGACCACCACTAGATCGAATCTCGTGAGTTACTCTCCGAATATTCATATTAGCACATCAGTTGGTATCATTTATGAAAACTAGGTGCAGAATGTTAAAAATTTACTAATCTGGACGTTCTTTTATAACGTATTCTTGCGCAAGTTCGGCGTCTGCAAAGCCATAAATTACACATGGAAATGCTATTCTTTGATATAGGTACATGATGCAATGTGGCCAAATTAGTAGAATCGACGCGTTATTATTTTAATGAAACATAAACAATAATAAATTCATGTCCGAATTGAAAGTCTTATCAAAACAAATCATTATTTAGATTACCGAAGACACCCTGTGGGTAATAAAAATGACAATTTATAATGCTGACTCAATAAATAATTTCTGTTTAGGTATTTTATGTATGTCAGATCGAAAATTAATTCTGGAACATCATGAATCAAATAATGTTAAAATACAACAAGACCGTGTACTTAAATTCGTAAGGAATGGGGTGCGAGGGGGTAAACGATTATCTATACGACAAAACCGTGTACTTAAATTCAATTAAGTTCTTCCATTGTGAGCGAATATTACACCTGCTGTATGTTGGTTACAAATAAAAGTATTGTAGCTATATATTATGTAACTGCTAGTACCTACCCTGTATAATTGCGTTTCTAAATTTAGCCCATATCATAGACTTATGTGCATACACATGTAAGAAATTGTTGGCGCACCTTGTATAAGAAATGTTCCTGGGAGTTGTTTTGCATATTGTCACGTATGGGAGCGATAAGGAGCTCCTAACTGGGCGACAAGAGGACGGGATTCATTCATTGAGAATCGGGCGCGGTCCAGGTTTATAATAAAATCATATCAAGTATCATAATCATTTGTTAAACTTTTGTGCCGAATATATTTTTTGGGAACTTTACGTAGTGTGGTTTTAGTACCTTCTTACACACATATACACAACTAAATATTCCCGCTTTACTTCTGATACCCGAGGCACGAAGGCATAAATATTTCGCAACATACTAGAGAACCTATATTAGTTCATTGCAAATACATACATGTAGATATGAGTCATAAATGCAACTTCAATTTAGTAGTATGACTAGGTAAGAAACATGTCAGAAAACCCTGGTATTCAATAAATGTATTTTATTTTCATCAAATTCATTCGGATATACGTCCTATATAAACATTCGACAATCCTCACTGCCCTATGACGTAACAACATTTATTAGAAGACATTGTCAAATATCTGACGGGTGAAGTTATTGTAAAACATAATTTGATCCGTTTGCTGAAGCCGCAGGAATAATCTTATGTAAATAAAATATATGTATACCTGCTGTATGTTTGTAACAAATAAAAGTAACTGCTAGTAAGTACCTACCGTGTATAATATTTTATTTTGCATTTTTAAATTGACCCCAAGAGATTAGTATAATAACCACTATACACACATACACATCCCACGCAATGCTCTAAAGTAAAGTAAATAAATAAGGACGCCGAACTTGTATCTGTAGGTACCTACCTTAAGTTTGTCAACTCAAAAGAACCTCATAAAAATTAATTGTGTATAAACCGATCTGGAAATGCATAGTCTTATGTGTATATACAACTAAATATTCCCGCTTTATCTCTGTTACTTAATGAAGCATGCGAAAATCTAAACAGAAAAATTCTTACGTTCACGTACCTACTTCTATCTACTTACCTTAGTATCAAACCCAGAGATATACTTGAAGATTGTGTTGAATAGTCTCCATGCTTGCTAAAGGGATATCTATTTATTCCAAAGACTGGGTCGACGTACCCCACACTTTTTTTACGTGGGTACATAGTTTTATAAACCGAAATTGCATTTTTTCTACTTACTAATAACTGAATATGAGTGTGCTTTTCTTCTTCTTATACAGGTAAATTCTAGGGAGCCGTCAAAGAAGTCGCTCGCATGTGCGTGGGAAGTTTTAAAATTTGTGATTAGGACCCAATGAACTATACAGTTTCATAATTATTCCTTTGCGAACTAATGTTTGTTTTGATAAAAATCGCCAAATACAAACATGATTAGGTATACCAATATAATTATTCTGTAACATCTGCCCATATATTGTAATTTAAAGAACTCGCGGACATTTCGCTTGACCACGCACGAAGTGTAATTAACATTCATTTACCACCGTGGGCTACGGTAATTACTAAATAGCGCTATTCTTGTGTTTTCAATTTTATGAGTTATAGCACACGGACAGACTTACGTGTTGGGCTTTAGGTGGTCTGGGATTCACCCTTCCATATAATAATGCCTATTTATGCCTATTTAGATATATTTATGCATTTCAAATCGAAAATTCTAGAACATTATAATAATTTTCAAAAGTTTTCATATGAGACAAAGTAGGGGCGCCGAAATAATATATTAGAGTTGTCACCAACAGCAGACGCCACCGTCGGGATGAACGTTCATGCTAAATGGGCGTTAACCCATAAGAGTAGTAAAATTATGTCATGTGGGGTATCAAATTAAAAGACTCGACGAGGAGTATCGGAATAAACAGTTACTTCGCCGAAAAATGGCCGCCCACCCGTAAGCCCTGTTTCGGACAAACGTAGGACACCATCACGGCGTTAACCCATAAGGGAGGTAAAACAATGTCATGTGGGGTATCAAATTATAGGACTCGACGAGGAGAATCGCAATAAACAGTTATTTCATCGCAAAATGAACGCCCACCCGTAAGCCCTGTTTCGGTCAAACGTAGATCATCATCATACCGCTCCGCCACTCTTATTCCCTTATGGTCGACTGACGTCATGGGTTGAGATGCCACTTCCAGCCAAACCGGATCTGCGGTTTTGCCAATGCGCTTTACTTGCGGTTCCCAGCTAGGTTTTACCAATTACTTTCAGATCCCACCTAGGTTTTGCCAACGCACTTTACTTGCTGTTCCCAACTAGGTTTTGCCAATTACTTGCGGCTCCCAACTAGGTTTCGCCATTACGCTGAGAGGGCTCTCGCCCTGTGTACTAGAATCTGCAATATTACCAAGCGGACTTTTGTAACACATTGTATGTGTATACAGGTGTATACACCTGTATGTACTAACAGATGTAACACAAAGGCCTTGTATATACGAGCAGATAAAACACAAGTGTCCTATATGTACCATGCTATGTGCCCCTCTGGAATCGCATTACATGATTGACACAACTTTTGTTCCCAACCGCTGGACCAATCAGAAGACAGGAACAAGATGGCCGCCATTGCAACGTGACGTCAGCGCCCGACGTCAACGTCCACACGGGCCGTTCAGTGCAGCGACAAGTTTAGACAAGGCTTAAAGCCCGCGTGGACGTTGACGTCGGGCGCTGACGTCACGTTGCAATGGCGGCCATCTTGTTCCTGTCTTCTGATTGGTCCAGCGGTTGGGAACAAAAGTTGTGTCAATCATGTAATGCGATTCCAGAGGGGCACATAGCATGGTACATATAGGACACTTGTGTTTTATCTGCTCGTATATACAAGGCCTTTGTGTTACATCTGTTAGTACATACAGGTGTATACACCTGTATACACATACAATGTGTTACAAAAGTCCGCTTGGTAATATTGCAGATTCTAGTACACAGGGCGAGAGCCCTCTCAGCGTAATGGCGAAACCTAGTTGGGAGCCGCAAGTAATTGGCAAAACCTAGTTGGGAACAGCAAGTAAAGTGCGTTGGCAAAACCTAGGTGGGATCTGAAAGTAATTGGTAAAACCTAGCTGGGAACCGCAAGTAAAGCGCATTGGCAAAACCGCAGATCCGGTTTGGCTGGAAGTGGCATCTCAACCCATGACGTCAGTCGACCATAAGGGAATAAGAGTGGCGGAGCGGTATGATGATGATCTACGTTTGACCGAAACAGGGCTTACGGGTGGGCGTTCATTTTGCGATGAAATAACTGTTTATTGCGATTCTCCTCGTCGAGTCCTATAATTTGATACCCCACATGACATTGTTTTACCTCCCTTATGGGTTAACGCCGTGATGGTGTCCTACGTTTGTCCGAAACAGGGCTTACGGGTGGGCGGCCATTTTTCGGCGAAGTAACTGTTTATTCCGATACTCCTCGTCGAGTCTTTTAATTTGATACTCCACATGACATAATTTTACTACTCTTATGGGTTAACGCCCATTTAGCATGAACGTTCATCCCGACGGTGGCGTCTGCTGTTGGTGACAACTCTAATATATTATTTCGGCGCCCCTACTTTGTCTCATATGAAAACTTTTGAAAATTATTATAATGTTCTAGAATTTTCGATTTGAAATGCATAAATATATCTAAATAGGCATAAATAGGCATTATTATATGGAAGGGTGAATCCCAGACCACCTAAAGCCCAACACGTAAGTCTGTCCGTGTGCTATAACTCATAAAATTGAAAACACAAGAATAGCGCTATTTAGTAATTACCGTAGCCCACGGTGGTAAATGAATGTTAATTACACTTCGTGCGTGGTCAAGCGAAATGTCCGCGAGTTCTTTAAATTACAATATATGGGCAGATGTTACAGAATAATTATATTGGTATACCTAATCATGTTTGTATTTGGCGATTTTTATCAAAACAAACATTAGTTCGCAAAGGAATAATATTATGAAACTGTATAGTTCACTGGGTCCTAATCACAAATTTTAAAACTTCCCACGCACATGCGAGCGACTTCTTTGACGGCTCCCTAGAATTTACCTGTATAAGAAGAAGAAAAGCACACTCATATTCAGTTATTAGTAAGTAGAAAAAATGCAATTTCGGTTTATAAAACTATGTACCCACGTAAAAAAAGTGTGGGGTACGTCGACCCAGTCTTTGGAATAAATAGATATCCCTTTAGCAAGCATGGAGACTATTCAACACAATCTTCAAGTATATCTCTGGGTTTGATACTAAGGTAAGTAGATAGAAGTAGGTACGTGAACGTAAGAATTTTTCTGTTTAGATTTTCGCATGCTTCATTATGTAACAGAGATAAAGCGGGAATATTTAGTTGTATATACACATAAGACTATGCATTTCCAGATCGGTTTATACACAATTAATTTTTATGAGGTTCTTTTGAGTTGACAAACTTAAGGTAGGTACCTACAGATACAAGTTCGGCGTCCTTATTTATTTACTTTACTTTAGAGCATTGCGTGGGATGTGTATGTGTGTATAGTGGTTATTATACTAATCTCTTGGGGTCAATTTAAAAATGCAAAATAAAATATTATACACGGTAGGTACTTACTAGCAGTTACTTTTATTTGTTACAAACATACAGCAGGTATACATATATTTTATTTACATAAGATTATTCCTGCGGCTTCAGCAAACGGATCAAATTATGTTTTACAATAACTTCACCCGTCAGATATTTGACAATGTCTTCTAATAAATGTTGTTACGTCATAGGGCAGTGAGGATTGTCGAATGTTTATATAGGACGTATATCCGAATGAATTTGATGAAAATAAAATACATTTATTGAATACCAGGGTTTTCTGACATGTTTCTTACCTAGTCATACTACTAAATTGAAGTTGCATTTATGACTCATATCTACATGTATGTATTTGCAATGAACTAATATAGGTTCTCTAGTATGTTGCGAAATATTTATGCCTTCGTGCCTCGGGTATCAGAAGTAAAGCGGGAATATTTAGTTGTGTATATGTGTGTAAGAAGGTACTAAAACCACACTACGTAAAGTTCCCAAAAAATATATTCGGCACAAAAGTTTAACAAATGATTATGATACTTGATATGATTTTATTATAAACCTGGACCGCGCCCGATTCTCAATGAATGAATCCCGTCCTCTTGTCGCCCAGTTAGGAGCTCCTTATCGCTCCCATACGTGACAATATGCAAAACAACTCCCAGGAACATTTCTTATACAAGGTGCGCCAACAATTTCTTACATGTGTATGCACATAAGTCTATGATATGGGCTAAATTTAGAAACGCAATTATACAGGGTAGGTACTAGCAGTTACATAATATATAGCTACAATACTTTTATTTGTAACCAACATACAGCAGGTGTAATATTCGCTCACAATGGAAGAACTTAATTGAATTTAAGTACACGGTTTTGTCGTATAGATAATCGTTTACCCCCTCGCACCCCATTCCTTACGAATTTAAGTACACGGTCTTGTTGTATTTTAACATTATTTGATTCATGATGTTCCAGAATTAATTTTCGATCTGACATACATAAAATACCTAAACAGAAATTATTTATTGAGTCAGCATTATAAATTGTCATTTTTATTACCCACAGGGTGTCTTCGGTAATCTAAATAATGATTTGTTTTGATAAGACTTTCAATTCGGACATGAATTTATTATTGTTTATGTTTCATTAAAATAATAACGCGTCGATTCTACTAATTTGGCCACATTGCATCATGTACCTATATCAAAGAATAGCATTTCCATGTGTAATTTATGGCTTTGCAGACGCCGAACTTGCGCAAGAATACGTTATAAAAGAACGTCCAGATTAGTAAATTTTTAACATTCTGCACCTAGTTTTCATAAATGATACCAACTGATGTGCTAATATGAATATTCGGAGAGTAACTCACGAGATTCGATCTAGTGGTGGTCAGTGGTTACATGAGGCAATCTATAGTGACAAAATATTCCTTCGTGTCTCGGAAAGTTTTTTTTATTTACTTTTATTTTGTTACGTCATCGTTAATCTACTCGTACAAGTAGAACATGGCAATATATCGTGCCCAAAATTTTACATGAGTGATCCCCCGAAATAATTAGACACAGGTAAGTTCCTATTTATAAATATTATACACGATCATAATAATTTTCGGATAGTGAGGATTGTCAAATGTTTGTTGTATGTATATCCGAATGAATTTGGTGGACAATAATAAATTATAATTTACATTTATGGAATACCAGGGTTTGCTGATATGTTTCCCACCTAGTCTTACTAATTGAAGTTGTATTTTTTGATTCATATCTACATATTGCAATTAACTAATTGGTGGAAAATATAATTTACATTTATTAAATACCAGGGTTTATTGATATGTT
The DNA here is from genome assembly GCA_963966045.1 of Xestobium rufovillosum. Taxonomy (NCBI): domain Eukaryota; kingdom Metazoa; phylum Arthropoda; class Insecta; order Coleoptera; family Ptinidae; genus Xestobium; species Xestobium rufovillosum. The sequence goes on from OZ014498.1 coordinate 16,120,882, forward strand.
TCTCACCTAGTCTTACTAAGGACAGTGAGGATTGTCAAATGTTTACACGACGTATATCCGAATTAATTTGGTGAAAAATATAATTTACATTTATATGTTTCTCACCTAGTCTTACTAATTGAAGATGTATTTTTTTATTAATTTCTACGCATTGCAATTAACTAATAGAGGTTATTTTGTAGGGAAAATGCATTGTGGATATTTTCTATGCCGCCTCCGCACGGATCCTCAGGTACTTACGTTAATTCACCAACTTTGAAACAGAAACTTATTTATCCCATGGCGAAGCAAATGTTTTTGGAAGAGTTTCAGGCTCGGAATTCTGGCATGTACTTTTATTTTGTCACGCTATCGTTAATCTGCAAGTAGAACATCGTACATCCCCAACTATTTGAGAGCAGTAGTCTAATCTGGGCCTACCTATCCCTCTTTTTATTTCTATCTCAGACTCTAGCACGTTGCGAAATATTCCTTCGTGCATCGAAAAGTTTTTCCCTTTTATTATTATTATTTTTTATTTAATTTATATTTATGTATTGCAGACTGGGCGCTGTCCGCCATCGTTAATCTGCAAATTATCGCCAACAGATTCACCCCCCCCCCCCCCCCCCCGCAAGTTGGCTAGTCGTATATCGTACATACAGGGTGTTATTTAATTATAGTCCAATACAACTTTGTTCGATAAAATTTCATCGTTGTGTAGGTACATACAGGGCGTTATATTCCCGTAAACATTTTCAATGTAATTTCATCATGTCAGGATGTACAGGGTCTGTTGTGTTGTCCAATAAAGATAATACGCAACAGTGTTTTATTTAACCACATTTATTAAATACCAGGGTTAATTGATATGTTTCTCACCTAGTCATATACTAATAAATTGACGTGACACTTTTGATTCATATCTACAAATGTATTGCAACGAACTAATAGAGGTTATTTTCTAGGTAAAATGCACGCAGGTAATTTAGTATGCCGCCCCCGCACGGTACGTAAATTCATCAACTTTGAAACAGAAACGTATTTATTCCATCGTGAAGCAAATGTTTTTGGAAGGGTTTCAGGAGCGAAATTCTGGTATGTGCTTTTATTTTGTCACGCTATCGTTAGTCTGCAAGTAGAACATCGTACATCCCCAACTATTTGAGAGCAGTAGTCTAATCTGGGCCTACCTATTCCTCTTTTTATTCCTATCTTAGACTCTAGTACGTTGCGAAATATTCGTTCGTGTCTCGGTTTCTGTTTATTATTTTTTATTTAATTTATATTTATGTGTTGCAGGCTGGACGCTGTCCGCCATCATTAATCTGAAAATTATCGTCAACTGATTCACCCTGCAAGTTGGCTCGTTGTATAGCGTACATACGGGGCGTTATTTAATTATAGTCCTTTGTCCGATAAGATCTCATCGTTTCGCAGTACTTACATACAGGGTATTATATTCCAGTAAACATTTTCAATAAAATTGCATCATGTCAGGACATACAGGATCTTTTGTGTAATATGTTCCAATAAAGATAATACGCAACGGCTCGTCGTATATCGTACATACAGGGTGTTATTTAATTATAGTCCAATACAACTTTGTTCGATAAAATTTCATCGTTGTGTAAGTACATACAGGGTGTTATGTAATTATATTCCGGTAAACATTTTCAATACTAGGTTTCTGTTTATTATTTTTTATTTAATTTATATTTATGTGTTGCAGGCTGGACGCTGTCCGCCATCGTTAATCTGAAAATTATCGTCAACTGATTCACCCTGCAAGTCGGCTCGTTGTATAGCGTACATACGGGGTGCTATTTAATTATAGTCCTTTGTCCGATAAGATTTCATCGTTTCGCAAGTACTTACATACAGGGCGTTATATTCCAGTAAACATTTTCAATAAAATTGCATCATGTCAGGACATACAGGGTCTTTTGTGTAATATGCTCCAATAAAAATAATACGCAACAGTGTTTTATTTAACCTTCTCACATTCACAGAAGCTGAACGCTGCCGCCAACTTGGCTGCTCGGTGGCGGCCATCTTGGGTGACGTAGCAGTGGCGGTTTGGGTGCGTATCGCGAAAGCGCCCAAATGTGACGTCAGGGTTGCTCCGTCTCGGTTACGCCATACTCAAACCACCGCGGAAGGGGGGCTGAGGGGGGGCTGGCTTTGACATATTATTAACGTTGCGCTGGTGCAAACGCTGGCGTCTGCGTGGACGCTGACGTCATAATTGCGTCAACTAGGATGTAGGCCCGGGATACGGGACCACTATTAACATTGATTCTCCCGTAAGAGCTCGATTTGGGGGGCAAAAAGGCATAAAATGCAAAATTGCGGGTGTTTTATTTACCTTTTCCGGATTTCCCAGGGTGGGAGCTAGAGCTTTAACGTAAGGGCCGACGCGAACGCCGGCTGTGGCGTTGATGGTACAAACCTGGCAGTTGCAGGAACTGGCCGCTAGATGACTCCTGTAGCCAACACGCGCGCACAGATAAGTTATCTGAGATTGCGGGCGGCGGCGCTGAATTTATATCTGTCGAATCCCACTTGGGGTCTCCCTCCAGCGGGGCGAAGGCTTAAGGACTGGGACCATTCTACCACGACGTTACAGGAATCTGCCTTACCGACATGAGGCAGTGTGACCTACCAGCGGCACTACTGGCTTCCGGGTAGCAAAAGGATCCGTTAGGATTCGAACTAATCCGCGATTATTAATGAAAACGGGGGAATAATAGCAGGCATTGGCAAAACCAAGTTGGGAACCACGAACAAAGTAGTTTGGCAAAACCTAGATGGGAAACCACAAGTAATTGGCGAAACCTAGTTGGGATCCGTATGTTAAGTGAATTGGCAAAACCTAGTTGGGATCTACAAGTCATTGGCAAAACTTGGTTGGGATTTGCAACAAAAGTAGTTTTTTAGCTCTTATGGGAGAATCAATGTTAAATGTGTCACCGTATCGGCATAGCTTATCTACTCGAGGAGTAGTTGTTCGGACGGTCCAGTACCACTCATTACAAAAGTTTTAATTTTTAATTATGACATTAGAGAAACAATCCAGTGTTAAATATGGTAAGTTACAGACATTACTTGGATTTTTTAAAATAAAACAACCTCACCCGATAGACAATTTATTCTGATTACAGCGATATGGCACAAATGAAACTTATCTATGATATTTTTTTGAAATATTTGCATTTAAAAAGCTTAAAATATTGCATAATATCGTAGTCAAAAGTGTGCCGTGATTAATTTTGTTGTTATTGTCTTCATTGAATTTGATATTTTTTTCTAAAACGGCCCACACTATGCAACTTGTTGTACGAGAAGTTAATAATAATAATAATAATAATAATAATAAATGACTTTATTGCCAGCTATAATGGTAATCACAAATACAAATACCTACAGTAGTATAATGTTCAGCTGACAACGGCGAAGTTCAGCACGAGCCCCCCAGAGAGTGCTCAGCTGCTTTTCAACTTAACCGTTTTAAGTTTATAACATACATACAAAATGCAAGATAAAACAAAAGAATCGAAAAGAAGACAAAAGAATCGAAAAAAGGAAAACAAAGGAACCAAATAAAAACAAAAAAACAAAAAACAAAACAAAACAAAGAGAGAAGGACAAGAGTGACGAGAAGGGCTAGAAGTCGGACAGCACACATTATTACGCCGCACACTATGAGATTCACAGAGTCAGGTGGTTCCGCTGCTTGTCCAATAGGTCAATAAAAATGTGAGACATTCCTGAGCTCTCGAGGAAGTGAGTTGTACAGCCTGCAAATGCAGTAGGAAAAGGATCTTTCAAAAGCAGCCGTTTGTACAACCCAAGTAGATTCGACCGTCGAAACGATAATTGCCTAGTCTGTGGCGTTGTCGTTCAACAAGTTGTACGGCACGGTGGCCAAATACTAAAACGGCCCACACACTATGCAACTTGTTTGTACGACAAGTTGTACAACCCAAGTAGATTCGTCCGTCGAAACAATAATTGCATAGTCTGTGACGTTGAACTGCATAGTCTGTGGCGTTGTCGATCAACAATATGTGGGCAAAATACTAAGCAACTTATTGCACCGATTGTCTGTCCAATCTGTAGTACAACTTGTCGTACAGATTGGACAGACAATCGGTGCAACAAGTTGCTTAGTATTTTGCCCACATATTGTTGAACGACAACGCCACAGACTATGCAATTATCGTTTCGACGGACGAATCTACTTGGGTTGTACAACAAGTTGCATAGTGTGTGGGCCGTTTTAAGCAACTTGTTACACCGATTGTCTGTCCAATCTGTAGTACAACTTGTCGTACAACAAATTGTATAAGTATAGTGTGTGGGCCCCTTAATAAGACAGGCAACTACTTAGTTTGTAAGTAATAAATAGTGAACTATTTAATCATCGTACGTGAAAAAAGGTCATCAATGAATGATAAATGATATTATGGCTACCTATGGCAAAATTATAAGATTTTTACACGCAAATATTTCAAAAATTATCAAAGATAAGTTTCATGTGTGCTATAATTCGTCGGATGAGCTGATGATATAAGGCTGTTCCATTAAAAAAAATCAAGTTATGTTTGAAACTTGGCAATAATGTCATTTTCAATAGTTTGTTGTTCTAATGACATACTGCAATCGTCAGACGTGATGAGCAATAGAGATGCGCAGTTGAGTAATCCCCACTATTCATCCACTACCCTCTCGACCGGGATTGGTTTTCGGTGGACGCACGCAACTGTCAGTGGCGCACGATTAACTTCATAATAAATTCATCTATAGTCCAGGGAACCTCGCGCCACTGCTTGAAACTAGGGCGTGGCCTTGCCTGCGCGGGCTGTCGCCACCACGTTTGACGATTGCAGTACAAATAAATATAAAAACTTAAATATAATTTGATGTTTCGTGAAATATTAACAAGACAATTGTAAAATCTTTTTAAATAATCGACGTTTCGTTTGTCAAGATTTATTTAGTTGGCTAGAGCAGCCGCCCACCAAGTGGAAGACCTAGGTTAGATTCCCATTCAGTGTTCACATTTTTCATGAGCGTGACCTATTATTATATTCTGACTTCGCCGCCCAGTTTGAAAACATTTTTCAGTTTATGCATTATTGAGCCATTCATTATATTGTTTTCTCTCCGGGGTTTTCTCGCACTGTGAGGTTTTGTCCTTACATGCGTTCTCGAGTTCCAGTTTTGACGCCATTTTCACAAAAATGCGACACCTCACCAAACTTTGAATGCTGCCAGATGGCGACTTCGCACTTTATCTTTTGCATCTTAAGACGAATTTGGCATAAATCCTATTTTGGAGGTTGTAGTGTTCTTCACGGGGGGTTGAAATGCAAACGCATCATGACTTTTGCTTATTTTACGCTATACCACTGATCATGTGACGGAGACATTTAGTGGGAAAGTGTTTATTTAGGTAACTATACTCGTACTAACTTATTAGACTGACAAACTTGATGGTTGTTTTTCATCCTATCTGATACTGTTGTTTGCATTGATAGAGATATTGCATTTATATTGCCAACACAATCAGACAATAACCGCAGCGAGAAGAAGGCGTTTCGTTAGCTGGGTCACGGTCCACGTACGCTGCCGACCTTTCACATCAGCAATTAAAGACAATAAAGATTCTACGCTGCGGAAATGCCACCGTTCACCCTTACAACGGTTCTCATTGGGTTCAAACTCGAGCTTCGTTCAATAACCCAACACATAAGTGAATGAAACTCACACACGCCATCATCGCGGCGGAAATTGTTAAAAGTTCCATCTGTAATTAAATTAATAAGTCCATAAAGAGGCCACCCTTTTTGCCTGTGTCAGGGGTGGATGTTTACTAAAATCGGTTACTATATTTTTTCCTGGCGATATGTGCATATCAGGGTGCGTCTTTTAATGGATAAATCCTGTATACGAGGGTCGTGAGGAAGTCTTATGTTTACGAAATGTTTTGTCTTCAGCGACCGAAAGTTTCAAACAAGTAGAATAACATCAGGGAGGAAACGGAAATGTTCCGGCGTTTTCGGTAATTTAAACAACGACCTAAGGGTTGAGATAAATAATTAAATAAACACAACCACAAGAGAATTTTGTCGAGTTTTGTCAAACGAAATATTATCTTTTTTAATAAGTTAATAGTGTTCGGGGCCCCCGTACTGTGCAACGTGTCGTCTATAAAATAAATTGATCTGTTCCCCCAGCCATGAGATAATTAAGTATGAGATGGTTTTCGGTTTCAATCTCTCAACTTCGTTAGATATGAAAAAACACCCTGATAGAAATGCAGATAGTGTAAAACTGTAAACTATGGTGCAAGCTGTCAAGTAGAATTATTTTTGGAAACACTATACAAATGAAAGAAAAACAAATTCAAGTACCATGTTGTGCAAACTGCGAAATATGTGTAACGCGAACCGTAAACCATGTACCTATACAGCAAAATTGACTAGAAAACTAGCAATAAAAATTATTAAAATAATAAATATGGTACGGCGCGGGCATTTAATAAAAACAAACAACGGAACATTTATATCCTTACTTCCTTGACATGATTCCACGAGTGATTCCAGGACGTCATTATACACTTTCATTTCCTTTGGGACACGTATGGCGCCGCCAAATATATACGGGGTGTACCACTGTGGAGTTTTACATCTTTATTAGAGTAAAATGTTGTCCTTATTTTTTGTAGACCCGTTTTATAGTTTTCCATAATTTTGGCTAATCTTAAATTTAAGATTTTTGAAAAAACGGAACGGTAAGACACCTTGACCTCGAGAAACTAAAAGATTGCGAATGAAAGTAGAAAACCCCGGATAACAAACGATATTGTGAGATTGTGACTTTATAATAGACGAGAGGCGAAAATACGAGCGAAAATAGGCTTGATGAAAGGGAAACAAAGATATAAGGCGAACAAGTGAGAAATTATTCGGAAACGTAGTAAAGCGGAAGAACAGTAGATTGCTAGTAATTACAAAGAAGTGGAATATATAAATTCGAAGTAGGAAAAACTGAGGAAGTGTATAAAATAATTAGAAGAAATTTAATAGAAATTGGATCTAGCAGCGTCAAGAAAATTAGAAACGAGGCAAAAGACATCCTAATCAGAAGAGAGGAAAAGGAAAGAGAAAGAGTTAGGGTTAGCATTAGAAAGTTTAAAAAACAATAAAACACCAGGTGTAGATGTATCGCAGCGAGGATCGCAGGCAGAAATTTTAAAGTGTGCAGGTCAAGAGGTAAGAGAGCGTTTATTTAAACTAGTTAGCTATTTATACCAGACAGGTGATATTTTAGAAGATTACAAACGGAACATCATAGTCGCTTTTCCACAAAGGAAAGGCGCGGATAAGTGTGAAAATTTTAGAACGATCAGTTTAACTTCCCACGCGTCAAAAATTTTAACTAGAATAATTGTGTAAAGGACGGAGAAAAGGGCGGAATAAATATTGGGAGAAGATCAGTTCGTATTTAAACGAAGTAAATGAACGCGAGAGGTCATTCTAGCTTTACGAGTAGGAATTGTTATATCCAAAATTTCAAATGAATAGTTCCGGTAGTTTTCCAGATATTAAAAAAAAATAACATTTTTTAAAGAAATTTCAACACCTTGTATCTCGCTTAGCCGGCATTTTTGGACATACGTGATTAAGGTTTCTCGCTTTATTTTTAAGTATTCTATCTACCCTAGAAGTTTGTTACACTCATTATAGATCACCCTGTAGAATTTGAGCAGGAACAAGGAGACGTAGATAACCGGAAAGGAGTGACACAGGGATGTGCGTTGTCACCTCTATTTGTCAACTTATATGTACATAATATATCGAAGATATAATATGTTCAAATATTAATATTAATATGGACAGAACAGTCTTAGGGATTAATATACAGGGTATCCCACGACGACCTTACACGATCTGTATATAGAAAAGTATATATAGTAGAATTACATAAATTTGCACAAATAGGTAATCGAGGATGCTCAATTCGACTAAATTATTTTTGACTTTCTGCGACTTCCGGTTATACCGGAAATAGACACCAACTTCTTTATTTTAAATGGAATGCCCACATTTTTATTACGGATTTAGATTTTTGGTCGAATTTTAAGGTCACCTTATGCAAAACATCATATGTGTAAAGTGCACCCTCTTGGAGATATTAGGTACACGTTAAAAATCGTCATTTTTCAAATTTCGTCAATTATAACTTGGAAACGGTACGAGATAAAGAAAAATGATTTACATGTCCCTATCCTAGTTTTTAATTCTCTATCTAATGGGTCTGGAAAATACTGCTTCCCGATTGGCAACTTTTTGTCATTTTTTGACCAATCAGGAGACAGTATTTTCCACACTCAATAGATAGAGAATCAAAAACTAGGATAGGGATATGTAAGTCATTTTTCTTTATCTCGTACCGTTTCGAAGCTATAATTGATGAAATTTTAAAAATGACGGTTTTTAACGTGTAATAACTCGAAGAGGGTGCACTTTACACATATGATGTCTTGCATAAGGTGACCTTAAAATTTGACCAAAAATCTAAATCCGTAATAAAAATGTGGGCATTCCATTTAAAATATGGAAGTTGGTGTCTATTTCCGGTATAACCGGAAGTCGTAGAAAGTCAAAAATATTTTAGTCGAATTGAGCATCCTCGATTACCTAATTGTGCAAATTTGTGTAACTCTACTAAACACACTTTTCCATATACAGATCGTGTAAGGTCGTCGTGGGATACCCTGTACAGGGCCAAACTGTTAACATGCTTAGATTCGCGGATGATTTATAGCAGTGTTAGCATCCAGTAAAGAAGAATTAAGAATGAAAGCAGTTTTGGCAGAGGGCTACGCCATGAAAATCAATAAAAAGAAAACAACATTTTGGTACGTATAGGGAGCGTGAAAATAGAACTAATACTAAAACTAAAATATATACAGGGTGTATCCGAATAAGTGCGAAAAAATTAAGAGGCGATTCCTTGTTGAAAATTAAAGGGGGTGTTTGATATAAATAAATCCTCATATGTCCCTCCCTTAGGAGTTACGCTCCTCCAAAGTGGGAGGTGGAAATTAGGTTTTTATTTATTTTCTCAAAATCTGAAAAATTAAGGAAATTAAATTTGGTGGAAGGTTTCTAATGTTAAAAAGGCTACTTTCGAATATTTTCTTGACCTATCCATATTGTTATAAGTGGATGAAACTAGCAACCCCTCTTAATTTTTTCCTTTTTAACTTTTTACATTTTTAACGTGTAAGAATTTGATTGTTTAAAAATATGCCTTAGAAAGCTTTATTCATTTAAAAACTTTCGTATCTCTTACTGTTTTTGTAAAATCAATAGTTTTCGGAAAAAAATAATTAACTTCATCATGCACTGAAAGAATTAAATTCCAAGTAAAAGTAGTAGGCGGCTGCCAAATTGCTTAACAGGGGTTGCGAGTGTCATCCACTTATAACAATATGGATCGATCAAGAAAATATTCGAAAGTAGCCTTTTTAACATTAGATACCTTCCACCAAATTTCATTTACTTAACTATTTCAGATTTTGAGAAAAAAAATAAAAACATAATTTACACCTCCCACTTTTGAGGAGCGTAACTGTTAAGGGAGGAACATATGAGGATTTGTTTATATCAAACACCCCCTTTAATTTTCAACAAGGAATCGCCTCTTAAATTTTTTCGCACTTATTCGGATACACGTGTAGATATAATAGGAAAGAGAAGATAGAGGAAGTCACGGATTTTTGCTATTTAGGAAGTCAAATAACTCGTGATGGTAGGAGCACTAGCGATATAAAAGAAAGAATAGCGCAGAGCCGAGGTGCGTTTAAGAAAAAGAAACAACTGTTACGCTCGAGGACGGTTAATGTAGAAACTCGGAAGAGACTCTTAAAGACGTATGTATGAAGTACAGCATTGTACGGATGCGAAATTTGACAATGTAAGAAGCGGATCGAAAGAGAATATAAGCGTTAGTAATGTGGTGCTACAGACGTACGATTAGGATACCGTGGATAGATAAGGTTAGCAATAGGGAGGTATTAGAAAGACTTGGGGAAAAGCGAAAGGTATGGAAGACAATAAAGAATAGGACAGATAGGATGGTAGGTTGGTAGGACACCTTCAGAGACACGAAGGAATAACTCGCGACATACTAGTCGGAGATAGGAATAAAAAGAAGTGGGGGTAGGCCTAGATTAGACAACTGCTCTCAAAATAGTTGCGGATGTAGGATGTTCTACTTTTCGGGAAATGCGTAGGTTAGCTCAAGATAGGAAAGGATGGAGGTACGCGTCCAACCAGTCTTCGGACTGAGAACTTTATGATGATGAATCGTTTTGACTTTTGACGTATTATAATAAACAAAAAGGAAAGCAATAACAATTAGAAAAAGTATTGGATGGTAGAATCACGAGAGGTTCATAGACAAAAATGTACATGATCTGTCATACTGCCCATGACTGCCACTGCAACTGACGGCTACCAGTTTATACCATATAGATGAGTATACATCCGGCAAGAGAGAAGTAAAAAGAATATTTTGCTCCTGATTATTGTCAGAGCCCGTGTCAGAGACTGCCGATACCAAAATACATTTAATTATTATTAGTTTATTACTGCCAAGTTCCAGGGTGTATCCCAAACCCAACATCCACCTCAAATTTGTTGCAGAGTATTACAGTACGGAAATACACATTTTCTTACGCCCAAGATGTGTATCGAAGACGTCTCAGATGCGCGTTCTTTTAATAAAGCTTAAAAACCCTTTCATGGAAGAAATAGGTTTCACCGAAACCAGTTCCTTGAAAGAACATTTTTTTTTCGACAGATTATGAAAGAACTTCTTTTCGAAAAAAATTAAACCCATCCACAATTAATGGGAGACGAAAGGGGCGAACTTTCGGTTCCGGACTTTGAAAAATTAACATTTCCAGGTACCTACCATGGCAGTCTCATTTTGCAAAGTACATTTTCTTGATCAGTGAATATTAGAATAGGAACTTTATACCTTTCAAGGGCCTTCAAAAAATTCCAAAGCTGCATTTTTGAATTCCGCGGGATTTGGTCATGGGGCATCGGTATAACTGCTACAAATGGTAGCATGAGGCATCGTCTTTCATTTGAGCCCTATGATCATCTAGATGATGGGTCCAATCGTTTGTTCGTAACATAAATTCCAGTGTTGTCTCGCACTTATAGATAATTCCAGGAGTTTAAGCATCTGCTGGCAAGATTTTTCCAGACCCTCACAATGAGCGCTATAATATGTGATTTACACGTAAGCCACCTGAACTCGTGACAGACGAAGGATTAATTCGCAACATAGTAGACAGATAGGAATAAGAAATGGTAAAGTTGGACTAAGATTGGATTAATGCTCACAATCAGTTGGGGATGTGGGTTGTTCTACTTTTGCGAAAATGCGTAGGTTAGCACAGGATAGTAAATGATGCAAATACGCTTACAACCATCAGTCTTAGAACTGAGAACTTTATGGATAAGATTTTACGCGATTTTTTATGGCAAGTTCTGCTCTTCACCGTGTTAAATCAACTAATGGTTATTTTTCGATGTAGGTAGGTGTTAATTTGAAGGAATTAAAACCTCAACCGAAAAATGAAACACAAGAAAACTATCAACTAATAAATCTTGAGGTCTTGCACCGGCCAATTAAGTGCGAGCCGTCACCGCCCACATCGTACACCGTACAGGAGTTTCAGTCAAATTGATTTCATTCATTTACAAGAAGGCATAACCTCATCAAAGAACGAAAAGTGGAATTCCAGGCGGGCCGAGTGTGCGAGTGAAGCGGGGAGGGAATCATTATGTATGTGTGGTGCCCATGCCGGGTACAGCTCCGACAGAAATAAAGCATTTCATTTTTTAGCGGCAACAGGAAGTTGCTACATCTAAAATTATAGTACACAAATATTTTTCGATATCGCAGTATTTTTATGTGTAACGTCACGGAAAGGGAAATGTACAAGGTGTCTCGGAATGTGCTGTCCGTACTCAAAATAAAACTTTTAGTTTTTGGCTGAATTAATCGCGTTGATTACTGCCGTTCTCCGCGAATTCTTATTTTGGCAGAAGGCGGCGTTTGTGTTAGGACGAAACTTTGGTTAATATTTTATAAACCAGAAGAATAAAATTTTATTTTTTTCCAGAACTTGGAACTGACGTCTTCCCTAATACCAACCAACGTAGAGGAACTGTTCATATCCGGCAGCAACAATATGGTCATACCTCCAGAAGCTTTCAAATCTTTATCACGATTAGCACTAGTTCGAATCGACGGGCCAAAGAATGTCATATTGAAAAAATTGTCATTTTTCAACAATTCGTCTCCCAGTCTCCTGGTGCAGATACAAAACTGCGAGCAGCTGGTGATAGAAACTATGGCATTTTGGAACATGCAGGTAAATGTACGTAAATTATAAGTATCATTCATTTTATGCATTCAACTTTCTGTATTAATTGCACGTTTCTCTCGACCCATTTTTGTTGCATACTGGCACAGACAAGAAACGCATAAAATGTTTATTAAATAAGTCCAATTAACCCAGTAATTGCAGCATTACCTTGGCCAGCCATTTAAACAACAAGGCAGTTTGAATAATTACCGCACTGTCACTTTTTACTTTTTTATTTTATTGAGGTACTTTTCTTTGTACGAGCTCTAAGCATTACTGTAGTACCACTACATACTGAAACTTTAGGGATATGACGGGCGATTTTTGCTCTTTGCAAGTTGAGTTACGAAATTTCCTACAAGGTGCAACATAAATGTTATTGTTTGAATTTGAATATCTTGTTTTTTATTGTTTACAACCCCAAATAATATCCATGGAATCAGCTGGCAGGCGACATAGGGTCGACATGGGATACGGCGCCTGGTGCTAGCTGCTTTAGGCAACCCAAAGTACCGATAGGCATTGTCGCCATATAAATACAAGTACTGGAAGATACAAGCAAATAAACTGTCGGCATCAAAGAAAATCACGAAATCTCAGAAGACAGCCAGTCGGAATACTCTACATCGATTATTTCATAGTACCCACAGAAAAGTGGAGGATGATAAAAGACGTAAAAGTAAAGAGACAGTGGAAATGGAAGTGACCGTTTTTTAGTCCAGATGGAAATCACATTAAACCTAAATCAAGAGAAAAGGAAGAAAATAACAAAAGAAAAAATGAAAGCTATAAATTGGAAGATAATGAAATTAAAAAGTTATACCAAGAAAATATAGAGAAACGATTTGAACAGGAGGAAAATAGAGATGCTGGAATTGAAAAAAATGGAGGATATTTAAAGGAAATGTACTTGGAGCAGCTAGCGAATCTTGTAGAATTACGAAGAGTACAAACTTATTTGCAAAGAAGAGTAAATGGTGAACACAGGATATACAACAAAAAGTTAAAGATAGGAAGCATAAATGGAAAAGATATCTACAAACTAGAACATATGAAGCGTATAACGAATATAAAGCTGCCAGGTTCGTGCCAGGTCGCGTAATTCCGAACCCCGGTTAATTTCAGAGCAGCGTTGTTCTGAAATGAACTTGGGTTTGTTATTTAATACGGCCGTTTGTCGTCTTCCAAACACCAGCGCAGTACGGACAAGATGCGCTCGGTCTTGCCAGAGGGTTTTGTAAGCCTAGGATTGTTTTTCTTCGGAACAAAATGCCAGTAACCATTATCTTTATCTAGTTCGCCTGTTTTTTAAGATTATGTTGTTCGAAGAATATCACAAAAGAAGTTTGTTAAATATTTCTAATTCAAGACGCCGCAGATTGGAAATTACATACTTACTTAAAGTTTTGTCAAAAATCCCGAAACATATCTAAAATACAGGGTGTCCCATTATATTTTGACACATTTTAACACCTTACATCTACCGAACCGCTTGAGATATTAGTGTGCGGTTTGCACCAAAGAGTTATGTATGACTTCAAGATTTTTTTTACTACTTTGAAAATTTTTTTTGCATTTCCGTTGGTTTATAAGGACCAGAAAAGGTCACTTTTCATATTACTGCAATTGCAATTTTTTTAATAGGACACCCTGTATATAATTGAATGTTCAAATAGTCGCATCTTTTAGCTATCCAACGGTATGCTAGATTTGATCATCGGTAAGAGTATAGCTGAGATTTTGGACTTAAAAAAACGGCAGAATCGAACAAAATATTTGTAGAAGCAGAAAATTTCAAGTGCGCAGTGATTTATTGCAATAAACGATTCAACAATCTGGATTATTTGAAATAAATTAAAGGGTTTTATAGTTACAGTATACGTAATTTCAAAATTTTAAAAACTGAAAACAATAAATTTAACAGCTATCTACAACAAAATTTAACATTTAAACATTTAATGTTCTACGTGTCTACCTTCTGCAGTTCCTTTTTTGAAATCCAAAATCTTAGCTATCCCCTTACCGAAGATCAAATCTAGAGTACCGTTGGACAGCTAAAAGATGAGACTTTTTAACATTTACTTATATACAAGGTGTCCTATTAAAAAATGCAATTGCAGTGATATGAAAAGTGACCTTTTCTGGTCCTTATGAACCTGAAATAGCAAAAAATTGTCTAAGTAGTCAAAAAGTTTGAAGTCAAACATAACTCATTGGTGCAAACCGCACACTAATATCTCAAGCGGTTCGGTAGATATAAGATATTAAAATGCGTCAAAATATAATGAGACACCCTGTATATCAATTGGGTGAAACCGTATTTTAAGTAGAATCTGAATTTGAATCTGACGAATGCATGATAATTTAATTTTTTTTTAATTTTGTGAATTTCTTGCATATATTTATGTAGATACTTAGTAAATAAATAACTGTATAACGATCTCTATAACAATATAATATCGACGTTTCGCCCCCGTTCGGGGGCTTTGTCAAGATTAATTTATTAAAAAGGTGTAAAGATATAAAAAATATTTGACAAATTTTTTCAAACAATCAAAAATTATATGGTAACTATGACATAAATTAATATAAAACTTTAGTTACCATTTATAATTTTTGATTGAAAAAATTTGTCAAATATTTTTTACATCATTACACGATTTAAGAAATTAATCCTGATAAAGCCCCCGAACGGGGTCGAAACGTCGATATTATATTGTTATACAGTTATTTATTTACTAATATAATTATATGCCAGAAATTCACAAAATTTAAAAATTTAAATTTGAACTGGCACAAGTTAAGCAAGAATTCATAATAATTTAGTTCAAAATATTGCAGATAACAAACCAAGTGCCAAAATACATTAACGTGTGCAATTTGGTATTAGAATGCAATTTCTCTGTGTTTAAAATTTAAAAAAACATGCCTTTCATCAAAACATTATTACGTTACACTTAAAATAATTAATTTTAGAATATCATTCTAAATAATATTTTGGTATACCTAAGTAATATCTTTCTTTCCTTTTCGTTCCTTCGTATTTACTGTGTAAAATTTGATTTGTTGCTTTTTGTATCTTTGGGGATTACCTACTTCAATTTTTCACCCTTGTCTAAAGTAAGTATAATAACTATTTTGTTTGTAGATTATTTCAATATAAAGTAAATAGTCTTTAATCAGTATCTATTGTTTTCTTTTTATGCCATTTTATTAGAGTTTAGAGTAGATAATATGAACGGCGTCTGCCGTTCTGAATTGTACTTTTGTTTGTAGTAACATACGCCCCTTTTAAGTTTTACAAAACACAGTGCGTTGCAGACTAGTACATTCGTGTAATGCTCTGTATTGTTTGTGGATTTGGAGTAAGTATTTGTCATCTGCGTTCTACGAAGCAGAGTTGAGTACAGTATATTAGACGTTGCGTGGCGCTCTGTATTGCACTGGGGTTCGGAATTACGCTCCCACGTCAGTGGTAAAACAGACAATTAAATGTAGTTAATATCTTCTTGTTTTACTTTTTGGTAGAAGTTCATGATTTAACAAATAAATACTTCGCGAACTACCAATATATAACGTTTTATTTAAATATTTTACCGGTTTCAGGATTCACAAGGATCCCATCATCAGAAATGTACAATTTTTCGTACATTTCTGATGATGGGATTCTTGTGAATCCTGAAACCGGTAAAATATTTAAATAAAACGTTATATATTGGTAGACAATTAAAGGTAGAAAACAACAAACATGGGAAGAATTCGCAAATAAAATGAGGCAAAACTATCATGAGAACCAGAAACTATTCTACAGCGCACTGAAACAACTAAGACAAAATAAACCACCAAGACTGAAGAATATTAAAGATAAAGAAGGGAATGTACTGAAGGAAGAAAAGGAGATAACGGAAAGATGGAGACAATATTTCGAAGAGTTGACAGAAACAAACAGGGACGAAGGAGAGGCTATGCAATTTAATGAACAACACTTTAAAGGAAAAAGAGATACCCAATGTATAAGAAAGGAGACATAAAGGATTGCACCAATTATACTCTTGTTAATGTAATGCAGGAAACTGGAGGATGAAAAAAATTGCACTGCAAGAATTAATGTTCGCTGATGAAATGATATTGATAGCAGATTCTAAAAAAAGCTCAAAAAAAATCTAGAAATTTACCACGAAGAACTGAGGAAAATAAATATGGAAATAAATACCGATAAAGCAAAGTCAATGATATTAGCAATCAAGGAGAAAAATAAGAATATAAGATTAGAAGAAACAGTATCGGAACAAGTTAAAAGTTATAATTATTTAGGTACAGTTATCGAAAACAACGGTAAAATAGATAAAGAAATAAACGAGAGAATAAGAATCTATAATATGTTGCGAATGACATTTCTAGGAAAAAAAGAGTTTCCTAAAATGACACAGATTTATAAAAAAGTAGTAAGACCCACGCTCACATATGGCTGCGAGTCTTGGACAGTCTCGGAGAAAGATAAAAGTAAAATTACAGCTACAGAAATGAGATTTCTAAGGAAAATAGAGGGAATTAGAAGAAGAGACAAAATAATAAACTTGATAGTTATGGACCGGCTGGACATGAAACCAATTACAAAGGCACTAAAGGAGAGACAACTGGGATGGCTGGGACACCTCCATAGAATGAGTGAAGACAGGGTCGCAAAACAAATGTATGAAGTTAGAGTGCCGGGAAAAAATAAAGTAGGACGCTCAAGACTGGAGTGGTAAGAACAAGTGCGCCACGTAGCAGAAAAGAGGGGAATCAATTGGAGCGAAGTTAGGCAGACAGCCCAAGGCAGGAGGATTTTGAAAGGGAAGATATGTGAAGGAATGTAAAACGTATCTTGTAATTTGTTATCACCCAACACGTAACGGTACAAGGGTTTTTAGATTAAATAACAAAAAAATGTAGGTTGGCGGCCATCAATGCGATTAAGAAAAAATAATAACTTTAAAACGGTGCATTTTAGGCATTGTATAGTGTCCCTAGAACTTCCCAAGAAATTCAAAAACGAAAAATCTACACTGACCAGCAAAAAAACCAGCCACCCTGAAATCCCCATATCTGTATAGTTTATATACAAATCGGTAACTGATTTGGTGGACTATGCATCATTTCTTATCATTTGTGTATGCTAAAAGACGAGTAGGCTTATGTGAATTTGTTTTGGAATTGAGTTTGACAGTAAATGCAAATTTTCAAGCGATAACAATGCCGTTAACTGTTGCGGATATTTCTCGAATTGTTGCTTTGATTGAGGATGGTCGTAGTCAAGGGTGTGTGTCTCGTACACTGGAAATAGCCCGTACTACTGTTCAGGATGCGTGGAATCGGTATCTGGAGACTGATGAATTTGAGAGGCGAGCAGGATCTGGAAGACAAAGGATGCCAGCTGCTGTTGATTATCATTTTCTTGTCCTCAACACACTGAGAGAGGGCAGATCAATGGCAGTTCAACTTCAACATCGCCTTCTAACAGTGCGAGGGGTTCAAAGAAGTGAGAAGACGATTAGGAGGAGACTTGTGGAAAGTGCCTTAATTTCGCGAAGGACCACAATTGCTTCCTAGCTCTCGAAGAGCACGTCTGCAGTTTGCGCAATTACATGCAGATTGGATTCTTCAGCAATGGAGTGAAGTTCTTTTTACTCATGAGGCACGTTTTTGTCTGCGATCACCTGATGGTCAAGAAAGAGTATGGAGAAGGTGAACGATATTTCGACTGCACCATCTCTGTACGGTTATCTTTTAACGGTGATTCTGTTATGGTGTGGACAGGCATTTCCACGGTAGCACATACCGACCTCTTATTTGTGGAAAATGGTGCTTTGAACCCCACAGGCCTGTGGAAGATGTTCTTTAAGAAGCTGTCGTCCCATTTTCGCATTTTATTGGAGATGGCTTTGTTTTAATGCACGACAACGTCAGATCACACACTGCACGAGTAGTAACTGATCTGGATGAGGTTGGCATTCGTAGATTTGATTGGCCAGCATGCATAGAGTAACTCTGGGATCAGGTTCAGAGGCATATTCGTCGTCGTCCAGCCATGCCAGAGACTTCAAGAGTTACGCTTGGCCCTTCAAGAAGAATTTGAAGGAATTCCCCAAATGTGCTTAGCAGATTTGATTAACTCAATGCCACAACGGTTAAATGCTGTAATTCAGACTCATACACGGTATTGACAGTAAGCAGGAGTTCTTTTAAAAAAACTACAACAATTTTTTACACATAAGAAAAAAACGTATTTGTTGTGTTTCTGTTATATTCTTTCATTAAATTATCTAATTCTGTGTTACTTAGTCTTTTTTCTCCTAATCTTTGCATCCCGTATCGCCAATAAATGGTTCTTCAAGCCAGTACCACTGTTAAGTTGAATTGAAAATTTAAGTGCTTTTTTCAAACATTTCCGTGTGGCCGGTTTTTTTGCCGGTGAGTATAGAAATGGCATGCACAAAAAGAAAAACTTGCTGGTCATTCTTTGTTATTCACCACGGAGCAATCCCGATGTCACCAGTTATGTGGGAATTCATTCACAGTTTTCAAAAACTGTTTAAAGCAGTGATGAGAATCAAAAATACTATAATTTTCACTAATTACCTTCCTCTCTATTTTTTATAATAACCGCAACAGCTGTGATGAATGTGCTTTATTATTTTTGTTTTGCATCCCACGCAAAAAATTAAATATTAAAATTAACTTTTTTCCCATTTTTTCAGAGTTCCCTGGAGGCCGAAATAAGTCGAATAAACACAGTATCCATCCAAAAATCAGCCTTCAGCCGGCTCGTCAGTGGCAAATTCAAGGACATATCCACTTTAAAATTGGCAGAAGACACTTTTCAATTCAAAGATCAGAGGTACATTAACCGGCATGGACCAGTAACCACAGTAAGTCATCAACAAGTTCAGCAACACGAACCGACCAAATTAAAAAATGTTTACGCATTTCAGTTGTCCTTCCATAGTGTCGTAATACCAAAAATACCTCGAGCAACATTCATTTCTGCTTTACAAGAAGTTAGCATACACAATTCAGAAATAATGGACATCCACTCAGAGGCCTTTTCTTCTAACCAAATTTCAACAGTCCGGATCGAAAACACGTCAATCCATCGTATCAGAAGCAATGCCTTCAAAGAAGGAACTTTGATATATAATTTCATTTTGATCAATTGCAACATTTCTGTGTTTGAAACCAATGCACTTGTTGGAGCTGTCACAAACCTAACAGTTCAGCTTTCCAGGTAAGTTGTAATTCTGTCTGACATTGCTTGTATTCCATTCCTCCTTCCTCTGCTTTTGGCTCTAAGTACCACATCAACAGCATATACCGTCCTTTACCCTATGATCTAAGACGAAATATTTTGTTTACAGGATAACAGACATCCAACAAGGAGCCATAAACGTAACAGTAGCCAATGCAGTGATCACCGACAACGAAATAGAACACTTCCGCACCTACGCCTTCTCCCTCAAAAACTGGAACACCGTCAGCGTCAACCACAACATCATCAAGTACCTCTACACAACTTTCTTAGAAGCCCCCGTAAACCCGGACATCCATCATTTTGCTTTCACTGGCAATGAAATCTATCACTTGGCAGATGGTGCTTTAAGTTGCATCCCCGCCGTACAACGTGTGCTAAAATTCGATGATAATTTCTTCAACCAAACGTGCCATTGCGGTTTAAATAAATGGTTAGAAAGTTTGCTAGTGAGTAAAAATGTGCAGTTCGCCATGAACTCAACTTTCTGTTTAGTAACTGGTTTACTATCACGATGTTTCTCATTAGAAATGGGACTTATAAATATGCAAAACTTCACAGAATTAGTCTGTAAAGCTGGTGATACGATAGTTTGCGAGCCATACGAAGGAGAAACTAAAGTCATAGACACTACGAGTAAAATGTTGTTCGACGACAAGGAAGACAACAATAGCAACTTAATTTTAGGTTTAACGTTAGGTGCGTTGTTCATCGTTGCCGTGAGCGGAACAATTGTGATATTACTCATACGCGGCGGCCTTTGGTTGAAGCGTAAAGGATATTTCCGAAACATGCGATACAATCAAAACGAAACAAGTAATGATGATGAGAACACCATTGTTACAGTCGATAGGAGTGACGATAAGCCAGATTTACCGGAAGAACTGACTCCAGAATTACTTCAAACTCTCAGGGAACGCTTGGAGGACCCTCTCACGCACCAGGAAGCATGTGAAATGATTGAACGCTTGTACGATATGTTTATAGTAGACGAAAGCTATGCCAATAATAATAGAGAAGAAGAGGCGCATTTATACGAAGAATTAGGTAATTTGCAAGCCCCCCAAGTCGCGGAACAAGAAAACAACAAATTGGAAAGCAGAAACACTCCCACAAGCTTCCTACGCCTGATGGAAGAAAAATTCAACTTTCCGCTGATCGACGAAGAACCAACCAATGAAACGCCAACTTTGGTAGGTGAATATTCCGAACCTTCGGATGCAGTAATCCACCTATACTCGGAATTAATGCGACAAAACAAAGAAAGCAGTGATATTGGTAAAAACGACACTGTAAAATCTAATGGTTCTTCTAACATGGCATTCAGACCTTTACCGAAAAAACCTGCTCTTTCGGAAGCGGGACCCTCGTCCAAATATTAAGAAAAAACTTTAATGTGATCTCCTTTTACTTCGTTTTAACCCAAAGAACAATTTGTGACATTAAACATAAGGTGCCTTCCCAAATAATGCATTTTAGTTGAATTACTTTTTAATAACTGTGATAAAGTGTACAGTTTATGTTTAAAACAGCTACGGTGCGAGAGGAGTACCGATTTGGCATGGACTTTCTTACAATAGCAATAAAATAACAACGCAAAACTTAAGAAACAAATTTAGTTTTTCAAAATAATGTCCTTATAGTTATTCCAACACTTAAATAATTTGTGAATACCGACAAGCAACAGAGAAAGTTTTTTGGTTGTCTGCGAAGTCAAATTTGCACGATTTTTCTGCTGCAGCGATATGTTCTAAAAAAATCATAGCTTTCTGGCTAATCTTCAAATTTCCGGCCAATATGAGCTGAATTTTTCCTTCTAACAAAAAGTTTTCATTTTGGAAATAGATAATCTGATGGATCCAAATCTGCCAAAAAAAGAAGCTGCTAGACCAAATGGAACTTTCTTTCTACTGAGGTGTGTAGCATTTACCTGAGCATTTACAATTTAAGGCTTTACCTTTCTCAAGGTAGTCCATTAGTAATAAACCTTTTGGATTGCAAAAGATGAGCCTTTTCACTTTTCCGGCCGATAAAACTGTCTTCGCTGTCTTTCGACAAGGTTCTCCACATTTCGTTTACAATAATTGAGTCTCTAATCTGGGATTGAGACTCGGATTGAGACTGTTACACTGATAACAGTGAACTGACATTTCATCATTTTAAACAAAATGATGCAAAAAATCCACTGGATTTTTTTTAACAAAGGCAAGTTATCGTTAGAAAGTTGACAGTGCATCTTCTTCTTGTCTGCTGTGCATTAGCAAACGTGGCATCCCCCCTCCCAGTACTTTTGTCATCTAAAACATGATCAGTTCTCATTCTAAACAAGTTCCTACCATTCACCAATTTATCTGTGACTGGTTCTCTCCATTCCGTTATCAATATACATAGATACATACACCATACGATCAGCTAGCACTGCAGAGAAGGGGTTTGTTTGGAATGAAAAGTGACAAGTCACTTTTGTAGTAAAAGGTAAATAGGGGCATCCCCAGAACTCGGTGTTTAAAAGAACGGTATTTTTTGATACTGGTTCTTTACAGCAGAATTTAAGGGGAACAGATGGACATTTTTATACCAACATTATTTATCTCTTGCTTGATTTCTCTATCTGCCATGGTTTAAACTTTAAACAGACAAAAATTCGAGGGGTTAATCACTCTGTGCAATTGTGGGACACAGCGATGTGCAATACTTTTGCAATGTTATGAAATGTTTTGAAATACATATGAAATGCTTTGAAATATATGCAATAGCATGAAATACCAGTGAAATACTTTGAAATACTTATGAAATGCGCTGCAATACCTGTGAAATACTTGTGGAATGCTTTGCAATACCTGTGAAATACTTGTGACATTCTTTGCAATGCCTGGGAAATTACTTTTGAAATGCCTTGCAATGGCTTTGAAATACTTATGAAATGGTAGGTGGCTCTGCTCATCAACTTACGCATTTATTACGTTGTAACATGTGTAAGCTCCAATAGACGGGCAGCACTTCGATCACGTGACTAAATCTGGCCACTCATAGCAAATAGCAATCGTAATTCAGTTTTTTCCAGTTCAATGACCGCGATACCACGCGCACGTGTTGCATAAAACATTTCGGCATTACCCACTATATTGGATGATTAGGTACTATTGTGTTACATACTGTGCGTTTTCTAGGAACATTGTGCTACTGCATTTGTTTCTAGATTTGGATTCTCTTTAAGCAGGTGGGTAGGTGACCTGACCTTCCCTATTACCATTATTGTAGAAATGATAAAATCTCATCTCGGGGCCGGTATATTTTTTCAGGAAGGGACCATAATTTACATTGTATTCCTCTAATGTTTATAGAGAATATATTCGAGAAAATCGGAGCAGGACAGCAGTCCAAAAAATCAGGGCAATTGTCTTGAAGCCTAAATAAATTTCATTATCAGGCACGTCGCATTTATTTTTAGTGAGTATGTTAGGATTAAGTTTCTAGTGCCCATTCTATCCTAGTGGATGGCAACTTATGTATACACAAGAGTTGGGGGAATGTCACAATTTTTCGGAACATGCGGTTGCTGGATAAGTGAGTGTACCTACTCGTGGTCATCTCGATTATTAATATTGAAGTTTCCCGCGGTTTTGAATTACGTCAGTCCATTACTACTTTACATAAACTTAGATACTGGATTTATACGACAGGAATAAGAAAAACCAAGAAAGAAACACGAATTAGCCTTTACGGTATTAACATTTAAGGAGTTCTTCTTTCTTATGGAGCAAATTCGCATGGAAGAAATTCCTGGAGAAATTTATTTTGTACGAATTTAATCCCAAATCTCCGAGCAAATCTCCCATTGGCTCACTAAATCAAACTAGTATACCTGTTGGCCAATAGGAAGCCCGGAGAAACATTTGTACGTAAGAAATTTCTCCCATGTTAATTTGCTTTTATTCCTGTCTCTGGTGTATAAATAAAGCTCGAAATAAACGCATAAAACTTTTCTCCAGCCTTTTCTACTGTGTACTCGACTGTGGAGAATTTTCGAGTGTGCTGGAAAGAATGTTATTTAATCAGGAAAGAAATTATGATATCTCAGAGATACATGTTTCACTCTAGAGAGCTTCCAATAATTTCGCCCATTTCATTATCCTAATATGTTTTTCTTTTTGCTTTTTGAGAAATTCTAAATTAATAATTTTCTTCAAAAATCTCGCGGCATCCAAAAATTATACCTACATCCAATTTCTTTAATAATTCATTATTTAATTTTTATTAAAATTAAGTGCAATACTAATGAAATGCTATGCAATGCTTGTGAAATTGTATGAAATACCAGTGAAATGCTATGCAATACTTGTGAAATACTTCTAAGTATTTCAAGTGTGGGACGCCTTATCACAGAGTGATTAACCCCTCGCAAAAATTATTCTTATTTGTTGCATACCGTGCGTTGCAGTCAAAACGTAACTAATGTAAAGTTTCTTGGCATTCAGAAAAAAGTAAAACAAAATACACAAATCAAAACGAAAAAGGAGCCACTTTTAAAAATGTTGATATTTTTTCACTGGAATGACGTATTGTTACAATTCTTTTTTATTTAAATATACTGGACTGGTGTTTAAAAATTTAGTAAAAGCAAAATTTCAAAACCAAGAACGTGTGTGGCCTCCTCTAACTCATTAAACTTCAGCGCAACGACGGGGCATACTTTAAACTAAATTTCGAATAAATTGAGGATGCAGCTGTTCCCACTCTTCCAGGAGGATTTCTTCAACATGTTGAAGGTTCCGGATTGGCTGACGTTCCTTCAATCATTACCCAAGTGTGTTCCAGACCCTCCTCCAAATGGAACCCTTTCTTCCACAGTGCAGTCTAAAAAACGTTCACCTGGATGTCTCCAGACTCGAACTCTTCCATCAATGTGATTTAAACAGAACCTGGACTCGTCAGTGAACAGCACGTTGCTCCACTGCCCTATGTTCCAATTAACATGTTCTTCAGCGAAGAACCTGCTTGCTCTGCGATGATCACGGCTTAAAGGAGGTATCTTAGCTGGTCTTCTTGCATGAAACTGACGTTCGTGAAGCCTGTTAGGTATCGTTTGGGTACTTATTCTGATTCTTGTGGCCTCTACGAGCTGATTTTGGAGCGTCGTAGCCGTACTTCTGCGCATTCTGGTGACCTAAATCCGCATTAGACGGTCTTCTCTTCCGGAAGTTGCCCTTGCACGACGCGGATAAGGTTGCCTTCTAACAATATCATACATTTGAGACCTTTTCCAGGCCCTATCTATGGCAGCTCTACTGACATTTAAAATTCGGGCTATTTGCCGTCTTGAGTGGCCCTCTTGAATGAGAGTTATGACCCTAGAAATCTGAATATGAATTAAATTTAACAAAAGAAAGAAATGACTCCTTTTTCACTTTGATTAGTGTATCTTGTTATTTACAAGAACATAATTATTATATTCAAGATCTTGAACTGGATTCATTTAATTTTGAAACTGATCCGTTTACCAAATGTTTAAATTGCAGTCTCGTACAATTTGATGTTATTACAAAAATATGTATATTCGGATCTGTTTAACAAAAAAATGCCTAAGGTTGCTAATGTTTGATTACCCAAATATTCTAAGATTGCTGTATGTGGCCCAGTAGACTATGCAGATGTCAAACTAAATTGGTTACGCCAAATGCAAAATATACCGTGCTCCTCGGGACCTGCTGGGAGTGTCTTGATAGCAGCTTAAGCATGAGATCATTTCGGGATGTGGCCGCAGTTCGGGACAGGAAATGTCTGGACAGTTCATGCACTGTCCGATTACACCATGTGGCTACGACATATACGTAACAGTGAAAATTGTTCATCCCATTCTTATAACCTGAATGCTACAGAACACTAATCTAAGAAATTAATTTTGTGTTCAGTTTCTATTTCTTTAGTAAATTTAATTTTTGGATGAATACCGTTCAAAAAATTTTGAAAATTGTCTAATCGTCTTGTTGTTCCTTTAAAACAAGCAATAATATCATCTACATATCTATACCAAAATAGAATATGTTGTTTGCCTAATTCAGAATTCATAATTTTATCTTCAATATCTGACATGAAAATATCTGCTAATAAAGGACCACCACTTCAGCCAGTTCACAGTTTGGCATTCAAGACATTTTCAGCAATCAAAACATCTCTGGCATCTATAACTATTACCTAAGTTTCTTGATTATTCTGAAATAAATTATTCAGATGTAGTTTATGAAAGTCCAGGTCAAATTCTTACTCCATTTGTAGTTGGCCCATTATTACTTTTTTGTATATTTTGTATACTTTTACTTGTAAGTATGTATTCTAATGTTTGTTTGTAAAATAAAAAAAAATATAAACCAAATAAACAGACTTGATTTTTATGGACACCGAAAAAGATTTATGTTCCGTTTAAAAGAATTAACAGAATGAAAAATGCACTGAACTCCGATCATTTATCTTCTAAAAGAGTTTTTCGCATATTTCAGAATATCCAAATAAACTGCACTTGGCTCTATTCCAAGTAAACTGTCATTAAAATTTAGAAAGAACATAAAGTGTACCTTGGTGAATACACATAAGTATTTCCCAAAAAAGCAAAATAAAAACAAAACAAACATATATAGTCGGGGAGCAGCTTGCTTAAATTCAAAGTGGTCGTCCGAAGTCGAGGACACACTTGTTTTGAAGACTGTTTTCTATGTAAAATCACCCGCTGAATCCGAATCCGGAGGGCGCCCGTTCATTTGGGACGGCCTTGACCTTGAAAAATGCATTTTTAAGTAAAATTTCGAAAAATTGAAAACTCCGAACATTTTAGTTTACATCGTCATGTCTTCGTTCTGGAGACAGCTAGGAAGCTAATTTTTTTTTGAAATGTTCTCCAGGCATTTTTGATTGCAAACCTCTATACACAATTAACTTCCGAAGAATAACTACGTCAGAAATTTGCAATTTTGTACACCGCGTCATTTTTGTGCACCTTAATTTTCACCACGCGAGAAAATTTTTTATTGTAAAAGATAGATACCTATTCAATCGAAATAATATGTCGTGAAAAGTATGCAGAAGTTTTTAGTGAAAAAATCATCTCGATATCTGCAATACTGACCGAGTTATAGCGATTACCAAAATATTGCTTTTTGCGCTGCGGCATATAGTGTTCTATCTCTACTCTACGCATCTACCTACTCCGCGCATCTGCGCCTGCGAGCGGCTAATCTCCGTCATATGCGGGAAACTCGTGCAAATACCTATTACTCTTCTTTAGCAAAGTGATAAAACAGTTTCCGATGTAATGAAGTTTATGTTTAAGTTTAATTGTTTACAAATAACATATCATAACTATAAAACTGTTCTTAATTTTTCAAATTCTGCGACAGACATACCTGCACTAATTCTATCTGTTTTTGTATCTGCCGCCAGGGCCGTTTCTAGTGAGCGGGGAATGCGTGTCAAACACACAGGAGGCCAATTTTTGAGGCGGTGGGCGCTTTACACCCGCCGAAAAAACGAAATCGGATTACCGAATGCCTCCTTTAAAAGTTAAAGGTGGCATTCACTTTAAGGCGGCACGTGCGGAGAAGGGAGAACTTCATATTATGCAGTTACTTCTTACTTACATTGTATTTTTTATGCATTTCGATGTAGATCTTATATCAAATTAATTTATGTTACGCCCATGTATGGAGTTCCAATCTTTATGTATTCCTATTTTGGAAACAAATATAAAAACTTTTTAAAAAATGAATCTTTTTCTTCGTATGAGGAACGGTATAGGGGTGTACATAAACAGTGTTCGTTAGCTTAGGTTAGGTTGAGGGCGGTAATCCGGCAATACGTAATTTGACACGCAGGCAGCCCAGACTTCTAGTCTTTGAGGCAGCCAAGGGGTCAGAAACGGCCCTGCCTGCCGCCTTGAAGAATGCGTTGTATCCATTTTCAGTTACAGCTTGAACTGTTTCTGCTGTATCATTCATCTGACAAATTATGCACAAATTGTAATTGATTTCCATTTTCATTAATAATAATGCTTATAACTTAACCTCAGGCTTCAATCAAAATTGCACAAACAGTGATTCCAAAACAATTCCACATATACATACTACTCGTACATAGTTATTGTTATTTGTAAACAATTAAACATAAACTTCATTACATCGGAAACTGTTTTATCACTTTGTCAAAGAAAAGTAATAGGTATTTGCACCAGTTTCCCGCATATTTATGACGGAGATTAGGCGCCCGCAGGCGTAGATGCACGGATTAGGTAGATGCGTAGAGTAGAGATAGAACACTATGCCGCAGCGCAGAAAGCAATATTTTGTTAATTGCTGTAATTCGGTCAGTATTGCAGATATCGAGATGATTTTTTCACTAAAAACTTCTGCATACTTTTCACGACATATTATTTCGATTGAATAGGTATCTACCTTTTACAATAAAAAATTTTCTCGCGGGGTGAAAATTAAGGTGCACAAAAATGACGCGGTGTACAAAATTGCAAATTTCTGACGTAGTTATTTTTCGGAAGTTAATTGTGTATAGAGGTTTGCAATCAAAAATGCCTGGAGAATATTTAAAAAAAAATTAGCTTCCTAGCTGTCTCCAGAACGAAGATATGACGATGTAAACTGAAATGTTTGGAGTTTTCAATTTTTCGAAATTTTACGTAAAAATGCATTTTTCAGGGTCAAAGCCGTCCCAAATGAACGGGCGCCCTCCGGATTCGGATTCAGCGGGTGATTTTACATAGAAAACAGTCTTCAAAGCAAGTGTGTCCTCGACTTCGGACTAACTCTTTAAATAAGCGCTTTTTGAGATGGCTGCTCCCCGACTAATAGGTTGAATAACGAATCATGCTATGTATAGGTATCTTTTTTAATTGAAGAGCTACAGAATCGGTTTAAATGAAAATGATTTTAAAATCACAGTCTGTTAAAAAAGGATGGCTTTGATAAGAAAACATTTTTAGTATGAAGCCTAATAAATGTACAGTAGGTATGTCCAAAACAGTGCAACATATCGACAACTTTTACTATATTGATTTCTCAGAAAACATTTCTGTATGTAGAAAAGTTAGTGTTGTTAGCATAAGTAGGAAGACCTCTACTTGACGAACACACTGTATAACAAAAAATATTGACAACCGAGCTTGCTCGTTGGTAATGCAGGTTGCATACCTCCTGGAAGCTACAAATATGATGCTTCATTCATAGTGTGCTTCGTCGCTACAATCGCTATAACCATGGCAACTGGTGCTTGGCGTCGGCTCAAAACAAAACGTTCAATGTTCAAACTGCAATATGCTTAGTTGGCTGGGATAACAAACAACATTACAGGAACGGGCAGTGTGTTTACGACGTACTGTCAAATTCAGCGCGATTCTCAATCGACAAATTACGCAATTCATACAAGGTATTTGTCTCTGTGGTATTTGTGCAGCGCTAAAATGATCAGTTCAAGTGCAGGAACGTCGGACGCCTGTTTTCTATCGATAAATCTTGTTCTACAAATCTAATTATAAACGATGTGTAACGTGTCTAGAAATAATAACAAAATTTCTCGACCCTTTCTATAAACCGAGTACAGAGACAAGTATTATTGTTACAAGTTGTACATCAAATTCGCGCGTAACAGGTGATTTTTGTTTGGCGTGCAAGAAAAGACATAAAAATAAGGTATGCAGGCAAAGGCTACTCATAATAATTATTTTATACACTTTAGTACCTAGATGCCAAGAAATCTTTTCTTCCGCTATTTGGACACTTGTAGAGCTAAGTCTAATATTGCTTATTTTTTTCTTATACCTACTCGGGTGTATAATAGGTTCTATGTACTTGCTATTCGTCATAAAAGCGCTATATGTAGTTGGACAATACAGCAAGAATCTCGGCAAGAATTCAATAGGACTGTAAAGAGCCGTAAACTGCAAATAGTCACGTTTCCCCTGTTGAATGTTTTATTTAATAGTATAAACAGCACATAATAGGTAAATTTTTTTCAATTTGTTTTTATTACCGACCTCGCGAGCAAACGTATCTACATAAAAAGTACATACCTATAGTTACTTGTAGCGTATGCCGGAAGGATTTGGAAAAATGTGTTAAGCCAGTTCTCCATGAACCACTATCACAGGTAGGTAATTCGGTTCGAAGTCTGGTTGAACACGGGCCTCTATACTTTCCTATCCTTACGCATTTCCCCAAAAGTAGACCATCCTTAAGCATCCTTACGCATTTCCCCAAAAGTAGACCATCCTACATACTCAACTATTTGCGGACCCCACTTATCTTTTTTTTCTTTATCTTTAGTAGGTATGTTGCAAACTGTTTGCTAGACCTACTTCTTCTTTCCCTAACATTCCCATTGCTAAATTTATCTATTCACGGTATCTTCACCGAGCTTTACACGTACGTTTTTAAGAGTGTGACCAACAGTGTTCAGCAATGTACCCGCGTTTTGCAAAATAACTAGACTTTATGCAAAATGCCTGATCTAAGCTGAACAACTATTACATGCAATATGCAATATCTCTAACCTCGTCTCTAATTTTACTTAGAACTGACAGGTTCTTTGTGGTCTGCCTCACTGACCCAATTAATACATATTCGCCCTAAATTGCAAAATGAGTACCTACCACACGGAAAACCCACAATTTTTGGAGCAATTTCCAGGGGTGATGCGATGTTTACCGCGTTTCGCAATAACAAGTTGCTTGCCTTTCAAACATGACTATCCATGTGACTCCTTAATTGTTTCTATTAATAAAGCAAACGTTTGCGCAACGTATTATTACAAACATCCTGTAATTATTTCAATTTATTTTGATCTGGAAAAAGTTGTAGGTGTAATAGGCTTCAGTGAAACACATTTTATTCAACCGGTGTCCGGTCTATTCTATTTTTACTGATTTTAAAACACACGCTGACGGTATCTTCTATGAATAATAATGAAGCAACGTAATTTTGCAACAACTGTTTACATTCGCAATTGGTCAATAAATCAAGTGTTTGTCCGGCTTCTGTTTGAAAAATTCGGCGGAGACTTGTCGATCAGGTATAGAAGTTTTTAATTTCACTTGACGAACACCCGACACGACACAAATTACATGTTGACTGCATCACTGGATGTAATGAGGCATCAGTATACGAGGGAAATTTGATAATCATGAAGAATGAAAAGGGAGACAACGGATTTTGAACAAAATTGTTTATTATTTTTCAACATAATCTCCTTCTAGGCAAATACACCAAGCAAACTTGGTATGGGACTCATTTTCCAAAACGTTGAAGAGGAAAAGGGCAGTACTTATTGGGGCACTGACGGATGATGTAGCTGCAACACTGTTTCTATCAATGGTAGACGAGTATGGAACGGTTAGGTGTGTTAGAGACGAGACGCGAAATCAGACAAATCGTGTCCAAAATTGCGTTTTTGTCTGGACAAAACGCGAATTATCTAACAGCACTAGGCAAAGTCCGAAATAATTCATCAGTTCGCGCTTTGTCTAGACAAACTGCGTTTTGTCTACGCTAAGTTAGACAAAATTCAAATATTCGTATTTAAGCAGGAGACCCTCTTTATAACAGCGCGACTCTTTAAACGTGTATGCTCAATAATAACCATGTGTTTTTCAAGCGGAAACTTGCAACGCTCCGCTAGCTTCGCTTCGCTCCGCTTGACCTTAACCTGCTAAGATTTTTGTGTAAAAAATGTAAAACTTGATCAATAGAAAAAGGGCCAAAGACGTGCGGCTGCTGGCCAGTGCTTGGTAACGACGGTAAGTTTTCTATCTAATATGCCTCAGACGGACCGCAATCTGTCTAGACTCTAGTCTAGACAATGCTCGAAATATTAAATACATGAATGTTATTCGGCAATTGTCTAAAGGCGGGTATAGACTTGTGTAATGTAACGCGTAATGTAACGCGAATTCTTCTTTTGGACGGCACAGCGATCATTACACGTAACGCTCGCCGAACGGTTCTCAGTGATCCGCGACCTGTCGGTTTTTGTGCCGAACACAAAGGGGCTCGCGCTGTGCACGCAGTATACGTTTGGACGTGTTTATGAAAACTTGCCAACAATAATTAGAAACATTTTAATTCTTCAATATGTGCTAATCTATCTTTAACATTAATCGCATTTCTTATTGGAGTGTTGTATTTCGCTTTTTTTGGCCCAATAATTGTCATTAAAAAATCAAAATCAGTAGGTGTCATGCGAGTGAAGTTTTTGTATTGTCCACTTATTTGCTGAGTCTTCAAATCAATTCGGGACCTAAGTGCCTCCGTCATACGTCAGATTTTAATTCCAAACAAAACAAAAGCACGTGCCATTTCACGTTTATCGATATTATTTACAACGTCTTAAACTAGTTTTTGCAATAAGACGTTTTGCAGTGAAAACAGTTTATTTTCAATTTGTGTGTTGGGCTTACGTGGAAAAACTTGAAAACGACTATAATTATATTTCGGAGGTTAGGTTAAAACGTCAGAAAGCACGTGGCTTTGTTTTGTTTGGAATGAAAATCTGACGTTTGTGACGCACCACTTAGGTCCCTAATTCGGGACATAAGTGCCTCCGTCATACGTCAGATTTTCATTCCAAACAAAACAAAAGCACGTGCCATTTGACGTTTATCGATATTATTTAGAACGTCTTAAACTAGTTTTTGCAATATAATTCTAGACGTTTTGCAGTGAAAACAGTTTATTTTCAATTTGTGTGTTGGGCTTACGCGTAAAAACTTGAAAACAAACTATATGTAATTATAATTATATTTCAGAGGTTAGGTTAAAACGTCAGAAAGCACGTGGCTTTGTTTTGTTTGGAATGAAAATCTGACGTTTGTGACGCTCCACTTATCTCCCGAATTATCAATTCGGAGCCACTTCTCCTCTTATACAGTTCGGTTTTCCACCAACGGCGACGGCGTCGGGGTTTTCTTTCTTCCACGAGTAAAAACATAACCACAAAGGTTGATCCTGCAACAACAACCCAGCTATTTCCACACATGTTTGCTGCAAATAATTTGGATCGGCCAATTTGCATTCGCGCTCGTCGCGTGTTCGAACGGCGTCCATGAAAATTCGCGTTACATTACACGTCTGATTGGAGCGGAGCCTTGTAATGTAACGTTCGGCACGAGCATTACGTTACACGGCTCGTTAATTTAGCGCCAGGAATGCTCATTCTGAATGCTTGGCTCAACATTGCTCCACTTCTCCTTGGTTCAGAGATGTCGGATCTAGAAGTTGCAAGTGACTGGCATTGATTTGTAATGTAACGATCAAAGAAATTCGCTAAAAACCGACGGTCAAGTGGAGCAGTCGTGCTCGCTTTGAACGGATCGGCTCGGCGCTGTTCGTACGCATTGACTAGCGAATGCTCGTGTTACATTACGTTACATTACGGCGCTTTTCTGCTAGTCAGTCGCCGCGTTACATTACACAAGTCTATACCCGCCTTAAGAACTTAAAGTGCGTATCCACCGGTGCTCGCGATCCCCCAACAGCCTGTGCGAGCGGCTCGCGTAATATTAGGGTCGATAAAATTTCCGTCGGCTGTCGGTAATTTCAAAAGATCAAAATATATGTTCGCCGGACCCCAGTTTATTGTAGACAGTTGAAGCGTTAGAGTCTTTGTGTAGACGTGTAAGTGCTCACGAACTGTTTGTGAATTGTGCGCGAACTGATGGTGAGCAGCACTTAAGTGTATACGAACTGCTCGCGATATATTTGCCGGTGGATACGAACCTTTAGTAATTAGCCGAAACGCGTTTTGTCCGTAACATATGCACATGTAGAAGAGGGACGAGGGAGTTATTTTGAAGTGGATGAGGATTATACTTGTGCAGTTGCGTACTCGTACGTAGTTTTCAGACTTTTTATTGTTGCAACACGCGTAGGTACTTACTCGGTCTCCTTAAAAATTATTTTTGTAAGTAAAAGTCGTGTAGCTACGATATTTTCTTATAAAGCGGTATTCCTAGGTATAGGCTAAAGGCGCTGTATACATTTAAAACAGTTTTTCTGTTTTTCTTCTTGTTGTTGTGTTTGGCATCAGACCGTATGGCATTTCTAAACTCATAATCTATCTATATAAAGTTTGCAAAAAACCTAATAAAAACATCTTTGACGTTATAAATATTATAATGAAATTAAACCAAGGTTAAATAATTATACGTATCTGCGTTAAAATTGCAATAAAACCACGTCTATTTTTCCTATCTTTTATGTTCTATAGTTACTTTTAACGATGCCTTTACCAGAAATATTATGAAGTATTTTAATTGGCGGCTAGCCATGGAGGAGCTGAATTTTGTAAATATTTCGAAAACAATTGCGTAACAAACATATTAAAATACTTTTGTCAAAACGTGAACACGATAATTATTACCGTGGTGGTAAGTTATGCAGCTCTAAAATCTGATGACGGAATTGAGGAAAATA
The DNA here is from genome assembly GCA_963966045.1 of Xestobium rufovillosum. Taxonomy (NCBI): domain Eukaryota; kingdom Metazoa; phylum Arthropoda; class Insecta; order Coleoptera; family Ptinidae; genus Xestobium; species Xestobium rufovillosum. The sequence goes on from OZ014498.1 coordinate 16,155,077, forward strand.
CTAAACACCAATGAGCAGGGTCGCACTACGCCGCGCCGGGGGAACCCAAATGCATAAAGAGGGGACTCAGCTATTTACATTTACAACTGAAGCATCCGGGGTAATCACAGTCTAAACGTTTGTTTGTGGAAAAGTGAAAACAAATTAGCCGACCAGTTATGTATTGTAAACAGATATCGCGCCCAGCGTTGGGGAAACGGAATATCGCGGAACATTCGTCTGGTCGGTTGTTTTTTTTGCCCGTTCCATTGTGTTGTTTGTTTTTATTTATTTGTTTGATTATCCCTGGGAACTAGGTGTTCTTGTTGTGTAGATATGCGCTGTGATCTCAGTTTTTTTTGTTCTTTGATTGTACTGCAATAGTGCGTAGGTACCGATGAACGGTGTACTAGCCACAGTGTATATAAATATTGTTAAACACCATAAATAAACTTAATCCGGCGCTGCCTATCAGCATAATTCTGCTAATGTGTGTTACGCAATTTGTTTGAAAAATACAAAATTCTCCGCCTGTCACCTGTTCTCTCAAATAGGTAATCTTGAAGTTAATTGAAGAGCTCTCAAGTATAAAACGCCTTAAACAACGGTAAGATAACTACAGTTAACGAAATCCAATAAAGCAATTGTTCTCCGAGCTAGATTTGGACATGGGACAGTTTTTTCTGTAGTTTGTAGTACATAATGAAGAGCAACGGTGACAAATGCCTTTCGTGAAAGTATCTAGGATATGATCTACAAATCTCAAACCCATAAAAAGCAACTTAGTATCGATTACTCCGGAGTGATTTCTACTGTAGTCTGTCACATAACGAGTCTGGTAGATCCATGTGCCACACACCATTTAATATTTACTTAGGTAAATCGCTGACAGAACGACGGCGCTTATTGACTTGAAACATACGCATCGCAGACGCGAAGAGGTCACAAGCACAAGCTCCACTCCAAAGACGAAAACCGCGCGTGAAGTTTGAAAGCCGCCTACGTAGCGCCGTCACCTATTTCAATTTCTCAATCCTTTCCACTGAGAATGATATCATACATCAAATAGACGCGATAAGGCTCGACAGTGCGAGTTATTATTATTGGTATCGGTATAATACGCGGTATTATGGCGAGTGAGTCAATTTTCAATCAGTGATAAGCAACCAACCTGTGGCTAAGGTTATTAAAAATTAATTTGCGGTTCGCTGAAAACTGTGTGTTAGTGCCTGTTCAGTAGTCTATATGTTTTGAAAATTTAAAAGGTGCCAACTTGTGCAGTGTTAATTTTTTGCCAAGGATCTATTTGCCAAGGTACCTAATAATCATTACAAAAGTGAAAATAAATTTACAGATGCATTTCCAAGACATTTCACGCATCAATTTTTTATGAAACGCGAAGGTGACCATCCTACCTCTCCTATTCTTTATCGTGTTCCATAAATTTCTCTCCACACACTTAAAACCGAAGAGTTTTCAGAAACATATTTAAGATTTTGGAAAGAATTTGACATTTGTAGTGTCATTAAGAATTCAATATCTTTATGTCGAATTAACTTTAGGTCCCAAAATAGCTATTATGAGAGCTTCCCTTTGGGATCTTGCAGAGGACCGAACAATATGCCAATAATTCGGAAATTTTTCCTGAATTGCTTTCACATTTTAAATGGAACACTTAATACTTTTCTGAGCCAAGATGTAGAATTTTGCCCGTTTCGAGTAGGCCTGCGACTTTTTTCGATACATCGATGTAGATATCGATATATCGAATAATGATACTGGATTATCGACATATCGATATTATGATATAAATTAAAGTTGCGTATTTAAAGAACTAACAAAAGGACACTAGAAATCACTGATAAAATTTTTCGTTTTTGAGTTATTTTGAAAAATTGAATTTTCGAATTTTTCAGTGACTTTAATGATTACGTTATAAATTTTTTATTCGACGTTTCATCTTTGAACAACTATCATTTAACCTAATTTTTTTGAATACGGCCCCGATATCAAATTTAGAAACCCTATTTATTCTGAAATCCACAATGTACCAAACATTATGATGTAATTACGTTTCGAGCCTTCTTTGACCATCATCAAGAAATTCTTAAGATACGGACCTGTATTTCCAAATGTATTTCTCATATGTATTTTTTAAAAATAAGTTTATACAGTACATTAAGTTTGTCATTTTAAAATGCTATTATTATTATTTCTGTACGTCCTTTGTTTATTTATAAATTTCCGGATTTATTTGTAGAACATATTGGTTATGGTTATTAAATTAGTTTTATTATTATTCAGACTTTATGAATAAGTGCATTTCAATATTTTAATGCATTTAAAAAGGCCGAACTTACTGTATGAACCTATTTCTTACAAAATTATGAGAAATACTGGTCCGTATCCTAAAAATTTCTTGATGATAGTCAAAGAAGGCTCGAAACGTAATTAAGCCATAATGTGTTAGGTCGTAGGTATATTGTTGAACTCAGGACGAAAAACGCCAGGAAAAATTAAATTGAAAATCTGAAAATTTTTGCAACTTGGCACATGGTATGTACTAAGTAAACGTCAAGTTTTGACAAAAACAAGGAAATTTTCACACTTCCGGTTTTAGCGGAAGTGGTGCCAACTTTTGATCTTCAAATGGGACAACCTGTATATTATTGAATTTTTGGACTCTACATAATATTCTGAATGCAATGGTACCACATAAGCGACAATTCAAGCAGACTTTTTCAAACTCTAATTTTAATTTTATAATTTAAGTGTGCCCATGACTGTTCCAATTTATTCTAATAGACCCAGGTAATGCCATAAAAATGGAATTGCAGCGGAAATGCCAAATAATGTGATTCGTGCTTAAACAAAGTTCTCCAAAAGATTTTTTGGGCGATACTCATTTTTTCAAATGGAACCATAATGGTACCAAGGTAGGTACTATTCAAGGCTACTATTAATAAGGAATCTTCTGATATGACCAGTTTGCATCTAGGATAAGTACAACTGAAATTACAGTCCATCGAAAATTAAAAATAGGTACATACATATTTGTTTTCATCAAATGCTAAGAACCTGCAAAGGGGCTTTGAAAATTTGAAAACAAATGAAACATGGTACCATTGCATTCAGAAAATTACGTAGGGTCAAAAAATTCAATAATATACAGGCTGTCCCATTTGATAACCAAAAGTTGGCACCACTTCCGCCGAAACCGGAAGTGTGAAAATTTCCTTGTTTGTTTCAAAACTTGACGTTTACTCAGTACATACGATGTGCCAAGGTGCAAAAATTTGTATTCAAAAATTAAGAAAAAAGGAAGGTGTACCATGCTCCTGTTACAAATGGTATAGGTATCGCTATACACGGTGTCCCAACGAAAACTTGTACCCCCGTAAAACTCGGCAAAATAAACGTTTTGACTAAAATCCAAAAACACGTCGATTTTTATATCAAAGGGGCCCAATTTTTATGCAATAATCATTCTTGCAACTCTAGCCCTGTGCGGGGGTGGCGACCCCCCAAAATTTTTAAATTGGACGGGGGTCAAATGATCCCTAATTTGGAAGGGTTTTTCATTACTTACACAACCGTATTTGTTTTATTTAATTTGGATCAATTTGTTACCGAGAAATTGCTTCTTGAAGTTTCCAAGTTAAAAAATTAATAAAAGCACAAAAAGGTTTAAAATATCGAATGTATTGCTCGAAATGACCTCCACCAATTGTCATACAATAATACATTCTGGATTCAAATCCAGATCTTACATTTCTCAAGACCTCAGGAGTTATTAGCCGGCATTCTTCTTTGGAATAAACCATTTTGATTTAGTAAATAAACACGATTTTATACTGTGGCGAATAAGTTTATTTTAACATTTGTTCTGATGTTCTTTTGTTCTTACTTTCTATTCTTATTAGTTTATTTGATTTTGTTACTTTACCATTCTAATACATTCGATAGTTTAAACCTTTTTGTGCTTTATTAATTTTTTAACTTGGAAACTTCAAGAAGAAATTTCTCGGTAACAAATTGATCGAATTGAATAAAACAAATACGGTTGTGTAAGTAATGAAAAACCCTTCCAATGTAGGAATCATTCGACCCCCCGTCCCATTTAAAAATTTTGGGGGTCGCTACCCCCCGCACAGGGCTAGAGTTGCAAGAATGATTATTGCATAAAAATTGGTCCCCTTTAGTATAAAAATCGACGTGTTTTTGGATTTTTGTCAAAACGTTTATTTTGCCGAGTTTTACGGGGGTACAAGTTTTCGTTGGGACACCTTGTATTTCTAATATCGATATTCGATACACGATATCAAATTTTCAGTTTTGCACAGGTCTAGTTTCCAGTGATAAATAAATAAATAAAATAAAATATTAGATATTATAAACCGCTATCACTGGAAACTATTCAAGAGATGTCGAATTTTGTCTTATTTCGAGTGATATAAAGTTTCCCAAATCTCAATTTTGAACTTGTTGCTACCTACCTCGCTACCTACTTAACAGTAAATTAGTATTTTTTTTAGGACTATAACGAAATGTGTCACTTTATGAACGTTTAATTCATTGGTAAATCTATCACATTGTCCATGACTTTTCATTTCCAAATAGTTGTCGCAGCGAAACGAGTGTGCAATAGGCTTATTGTGCAATTGTTCAATAAATATCAAAACAGCCGTGAAGAGTGAAGTTGTAATTATTATAGTAATGTCACAGAATACTATAGTAATCGTGAAAATATGATCACAGCTTAAAAAACATAATTTGTGATAAAAAAATAGTTGGCTATTGGTATCAACACTAAACACTTAAAATTACAGTACTTCTGTTCTCATTTACTATTCTTTCATTTGTCGTTCTGTATCAAGTATCATTGATGTGTTTTTCACGTTCATGCATATGTTGTGGAAGATCCCAGCGAGACTACTGGAATTATTATGACTGTTGTTAACAGAGGGCCCACAACGAACAAGTTCCATACACACTGCATACAATTTCATTACGAAGAAGAAAGATATTTCTAATAGAGAATGATATGATATTTAAGAAGAACCGAATAGTGGATACCTTTATCTTTCTTACTTTTACTGACGAATGCACTTTCCAAAACAACGGTCTAGTGAACAGGAACAAGTTTGAAATATTCAGAACAGGTGGTCCCCGAATATTCTTGGACGATTTTTTTAGGAAAGGGATACTAGTTCACATTTCCTCGAATAACTCCTAAAGAAGAAGATGTTTCCGCAATAAAACTTTATGGATGGGCTTCCTCTTGAAATTTATAAGAGAAAATGAATTAAGCTGAATGTCACACCTACATTATGGCTTTTTTATCAACTGGTATTGCATCGTTCAACGATGATGCTAGGGCTCATACATACTTGTATGTTAGTACGACAATCAGCACACCGAGAGTAACAATAATAAACAAAATACTAATAAAACATAAACATTTTTCTCCGAATAGCACACATGCTGCTTTAGTCTAGGTACACTCCAGAAGTTCATGCGAACATAATTTCTAAAGTGACTGCGAGGACGGGGCGAAACGAGAGCATATTTTTAAAACGCGTCAAATGAAATTGCCAGACCTGTCGTAAAAAAGTAATAAAATGGCTACAACAAAAGTTTCTGCGTGACCGAGACAGTATCGCATTACCTTTGTACACCTGGAAATTAAAGTTAGCGAAAATATTTGCTGGCTTCTGTTCATTCACAGCGATACCGCTGAAGCTGGTGTACTCTATTCTGCCCTTTAAAAATTAAATTCGCGCCCATACCTAAAACTCTGGCAACAGGTATCGTTGCAACTAAATTAGGTATTTTTAGATAACGCTAATCTTTATTATATTTGAAACTACTGATAACCTACATTAGTAATGGCGTTCTGCTTGCAAAACTGCTTTTAGACAATTTGAAACTAACATTTCGTTTCTATTTTCCAGGTCATGATCTGAGATAATCAGCCCCCAGATCGATCAAGCTAATTAGTAGAGCTCACGCGATGTTCAGCATATTTTTAAAATGTCCCTGAAGCTCTTCGTTTGGACAATCTTTTTATTTTTTATGGATGGCTGTCGGGCCATTCTATCCGGCAATGAACAGCAAGAGGCGGACGTCACCCAGAACCCGGAATACGGCTGCTTGTGGTACGGAGGAAACAGCGCCTCACTGGTTTGCCATTGCCGCTCTGATGTCGAGGTAAATTGATATTGCAACGTTGAAAACTCGAGATAATTACTCTTAACTACAACTCACACTAATACAATAATTTAATCAACAAATATTAAGTTCGATTCTATAAAACGCATTTAATCACTTATTCGAAAACATACAGGGTGATTCGTTAGCTCTATGACAAACTTTGGCAGATGAAAGGTGATGCGATGTTATATGAACCTGGGTCCGATTCATTTTGGTTAAAGAGTTAAAAGCCTTTGAAAATTTTACACAGTTTAATAAGCAAATGAAAATGTAACATAAAAAATAAGTTTAAAAATTATAAAAATTGTTCGAAATGTCCGCCTTCAGCTTGAATGCACGCTTCACATCGACGAACTAAAGATTTTGTCACACGACGTATGATATTTGGATCATTCCGTATGCTATTAGCTGCATCTTGAATTCTGTCCAGTAGTTGCTGACGGGTAGTAATTTCTACATAGTAGACAAGCTGCTTCAAGTGTCCCCAGAAATAATAAACCAGCGGATTTAGATCTGGGGATCGTGGTGGCCAGGCTACTGGACCTCCATTGCCAATCCATTTGTTTGGAAAATGATCATGCAACCAAGCGATAACTTCTCTTCCTCGATGTGGTGGTGCACCATCGTGCTGATACCACATATTTTGAACGATGTTAAGTGGTACGTCGTCGATAAAACCGAAAAGGTTATTTTCCAAGAAATTTCTGTACATATCTGCATTTAAGCGTTCATTTATCACCCGTACAGGTAGCAAAGTATTGTTAAAAATGCCACCCCAAACGTTTACACTAAACCGTTGCTGAAATCTTTCTGGTCTAATTGCATGTGGATTTTGCAAGGAGCACAAATGTTCGTTATGATAATTATTTATGCCGTCCCTAGTGAAACACGCTTCATCAGACCACAGAACCTGGGAAATGAAGTTATTATTTTGAGTATGTTTCTGAATAATCCAGTGGCAAAATGCTAAGCGTTGCTCAGCATCTCCAGGATGTAATGCTTGAACATTTTGGCGATGAAACGGATGTAACATTTCTCGATTCAATACACGCCATACAAAACTTTGGGACAGTTATATCATGCTCGCTATACGCCGAGTACTAATTGAAGGGTCGTCAAGTACAGAATCAACAACATGTTCTTCATTTTGTACATTCACTTTATGGGGACGAGCGGAATGTGGTGGAGCGGGGTTACCTGCTTCTCTCAGTCTGCGAAATGATGCACTAAACACTGTATGGGCAGGTTGATGTTTATTTGGAAACCTACGAAGGTATTCTCTTGCTGCTTGCCGAGCGTTTCCGTTGCAAAGCCCGTATACAAAAATAATATTTGCATATTCTTCAGTCGTAAATGCATGCATTTTCGTTTTCGAATCAAAACTCTGGCAATAATAAACTTTGAAACACACAGAACACAGTAAATTGAAATGTTTGACATAAAGAACTCAGTTTTGTTATCACAGCCAACTCTGTATTTGTGTTTCATAATTATTGTTGCGATTCTTATTACAAATTTTGAAGGGCTTTTAACTCTCTAACCAAAATGAATCGGACCCATGTTCATATAACATCTTTTTCTTAGAATCGCATCACCTTTCATCTGCCAAAGTTTGTCATAGAGCTAACGAATCACCCTGTATAGTAGAGGAGCAAGGTGCTCTAATTCGACACCCTCTATACAACTCGAACACACACAAGAAAATGAAGCTAATTCTTATATAAAATGACCTGCCGGATTCGAATTTTGAGGTCGCGAAAAGATCGGGAATTGCGAAAATGGCGGAAAATCGATTTTTCGTAAAATCTTCCTAAATCATTTTTAATACTTTTCTTTTTGTATTTCAGCAACGAAAAGAGTTAAAGGCCTGTTTTTTTCGTGGAATATACACTGATCATCACAGTGTACTCACGTTTCCTCTATAATTATCCAATTTTATGAAAAAAAAAATGTTTTCTTGCTAGACCACAAATTTCTGTAATGTATTTTTCATGTCCCGGGTAAGTAATCTTATTTTTCGGAGTTAACATATACATATGCGACACCAAATACGGACAAGGGCTCGAAATTATTTTTGGTGAAGAAACGAAACATTAATATTGTTTCTGAAAAAAGTTACAGCGAGTTAAACACAAATAATTTGTGCGCGCTAGCCGCGCCTACATACATTTACAGAACTGTGTTATTGTAACACAATCGAGTTTAGAGCTATTTGTGAATGTTATTGGCATAATAACGTCATTTTCCATGTACCATCCATATTTTAGGATGTTTGGGATATTTGGGCTTATTTGCCAAGCCGTTTTATACACAGCACATTTCCTCGACACATAGCCGCACGTCTCCAATGGGCACAGGAACATAGGGGCTGGCTTTTATACCAGTGGCGCAATATCATTTTTTATGATGACACAAAAATTGGGTTAGTGAATGATTATCGACGTAAAAGGGTCTGGAAGGGACCGGGACGACAAGAAAGACTTGCTATTGCCACAGAAGTTGTTCCTTATCAAGGCGGAACAGTAATGTTTGGGGGGGGGGGTATAATGTATGGTCACCGCACTCCACTTATTCATGTGCCGCAAACCATGACGGGAAACATTTACGCCCAAAACATTATCCAACCAATCATCCTTCCATTGCGATACGAAATTGAGAGAAGGGCACAAGAAGGGTTGCCAATTTGCTACAGGAAGGGAATATTCAAAGAATGAATTGGCCAGCAAACTCACCTGACATGAATTCTTGTGAGAACGTGTGGGATATGTTAAAAAGGGCCATTTTAAATAGAGATAACCCCCTTTCACCCTTCAGGAGCTAATTGTTGCTGCTCAAGAAGAATGGAACAACATACCGCAGGAAGCCATTAATAACCTTTTTATTGGAATGTTAATGTTTTGCTCGAGAACAGAGGAGGACATACTGGTTATTGAGATCTTCGTTTCTCACATTTTGCGAAGACTGGTCTTTTCGAAAAAAATTATTCAGACATTTTCTTAAATTTAATTCCTGGCCGTGTACGCCTTCCATGAAAATAACCTTACTTGTGATAAAGCATTTCAATAAAATGAAAAATTGAATCCACATATTTGTTAGAATTATTTTTGTTTACTTTTCAAATTAATTCAAGGGGCCAAGAGTTTTGGGTATGTATGTATTACCAAGGATAAAAGCGCGCGAACCCTTATGTCGCTACCAATCAACCTATCAGCGCGCCTAGCGCGCACAAATTATTTGTGTTTAAGTCGCTGTAACTTTTTTCAGCAACAATATTAATGTTTCGTTTCTTCACCAAAAATAATTTCGAGCCTTTATCCGTATTTGATCTCGCATATGTATATATTAATAAAATAAGATTACTTACTCGGTACATGAAAAATACAATACACAAATTTGCGGTCTAGCAAGAAAACATTATTTTTCATAAAATTGGAAAATTGTAGAGGCAACGTGAGTACACTGTGATACGAAAGCGTAGAGCGGACATTGAAAGAAATATTTTATAATTGAAAGATACATCTTGCATTTTTCGTAATTGTAACTTGTATCTTGCAATAAAGTAGAAATGCAACTTGTAAGTGACAGTTTTATATTATTGTAAGATAGAACTTGCACTCACGTATAAATTGCAAGTTCTATCTTGCAATCAAGTATAAATGCATCTTCTAAGTGACAATTTTTTATTATTGTCAGGTAGAACTTACGCTTTCGTATAATTGTAAGATCTATCTTGCAATTAAGTATAAATGCAACTTCTAAGTGACAATTTTTTATTATTGTCAGATAGAACTTGCATTTACGTATAATTGTAAGAGCTAGCTTGCAATTAAGTATAAATGTAACTTCTAAGTTACAATTTTGTATTATTGTATTATAGAAGTTGTACTTACGTATAATTGTAATTTGTAATAGGTAAACCTGGGTTTATACAGGGTGATTCATAATGAGTGTAAAAGATTTCGAGGGCTGATAGAGGTCAAAACAATAAGAAAAAATCGATGAACGTATGTCCTAAAATTATTCCCAACAAAAATACGGGGTGTTAAGTTTCTCAAAAAAACTGATTATTTTTAATATTTCCGAAACTAAGAAAGCTATTAAATTAAAGTTTTAGGAACAATTTGTCGCTTGCAGACCTCTATAATAAAAAAAATACTTTCATATCCGAGAATAATTTAATTTTTATGAACAATTTTTTAACCAAAAATTCAGATTTTGATGTTTTTACAAAATGCTGTTTTACTCGGAAGTTAACAGTTGTACGGAAAAAATCAAGAATACCTTTTTTCTTTGAAATTGAACGCAGAATCCAAAACTTCCATATTTTCTTTAGAAACCAATGGCGTAATATCGTGCAAGATAAATGGAAGGGCTCTCCAGCTTTTAGCGGCGCCACTGGTGGCAGTAGAAAAGCAAATATTTTTAGGACGATAGAGGTTCACAAAGGACAATAGCCCTCAAAATATGAATTCGGAGACATTAAAAATAATCAATTTTTTTCGAGAATTTTCTACACCCTGTATCTTTGTTGGGAGCGATTTCAGGACAGATGTTATGAAATATTTTTTCTTGTTTTGACTTGCTCTATCACCTCTCGAATTGTTTTACACTCGTTATGAATCACCCTGTATACCTACAAAACCGTTCAGTGCAAATTGTAAGTTGAATCTTGCAATTATATAAATTTACCTTATATTTCGGTATAATTGGCAGATACAACTTACAATTTATACATACGTGCAAGTTCTATCTTACAATAAATATAAAACTGTCACTTAGACGGGGCATTTATACATGATAGCTAGATAGACCTTACAATATTATACGTAAATGCAAGTTCTATCTGACAATAATGAAAAATTGTCACTTAGAAGTTGCATATTCTTGATTGCAAGATAGACCTTAAAGCCCGTTTACAGTCGGCAATTTTCATTGCGTGCAACTTGCAATTGCTGCAATTCCTGCCATGCGCATGCGCCGTGAGCATTAATTTGAAGTTTATTGCTCACGGAGCATGCGCATAGTAGGAATTGCAGCAATTGCAAGTTGCACGCAATAAAAATTGCCGACTGTAAACGGGCTTTAACAATTATGCATATGTAAGTGCAAGTTATATCTGTCAATAATATAAAATTGTCACTTAGAAGTTGCATTTCTACTTGATTGCAAGATACATGTTACAATTATCTAAAAATGTGAGATGTATCGTTCAATTGTAAAATATTTCTTTCAAAATGTCCGCTCTACGCTTTCGTACTGTAATAATCAGCACACCTCACGAAAAAAACAGATCTCTAACTCTTTTCGTTGCTGAAATACAGCAAGAAAAGTATTAAAGATGATCGAAAATTGATTTAGGAAAATTGTATGAAAAATCGGTTTTCCGACATTTTCGCAATTCCCGATCTTTTCGCGACCTCAAAATTCGAATCCGACAGGTCATTTTACATAAGAATCAGCTTCATTTTTAGTGTGTTTGAGTTGTATAGAGGGTGTTTAAAACGCACCTTACAGGCGGTCTGCTCCCCGACTAATACCCAAGCTTTAGGTGTTAAATGTGATCATTGTTTAAACAATGTGATATAGACAACCCGTTTTAGTAAGGAATCTAAATAAGCTGATTTTCAGTTTGGAGGGCCACTACTGACTGCCGGGCTCTCGATTATTTTGATTAGGTATTGTAACAGAATTTAGAGCTTAAAAAATTCCCATGTCCTTGCTGATTATGTGGCTTGTAAAACACTGATAGTTTAATTCACGCCATCATTAACTTTATTTTGTACTTTCTAGAATAAATCACATTTTCCTGATCCTGCTGATATTGGTTCAGGGTTATTGGTTATATTTTGAACTCCCCTTATCACGACACATTTTTTAAAATACCCACGAAAATGTTCCTAGAAGATACAGAAATTGTAGTATTTTTGATAGTCGTCAGAATTTGAATTTGATAAAAAAAGATCAGTAATTTCAAAACAAATGACGTCATATATCTAGCTACTCAGTAGCAAATACGCGCATACCTGTTATTTTTGTTAGAAATGAACAAAACCGTGTGTGCTTGTGTATTGAGTTAGTCAATCTAAAACCCAAATAAAATCTGCAATTAACGAGACAAAACTCTTATAAATTGTTTATACCACTTTCCGAAACCTTTTAACCTTTTCTTTTTGACTGGCAACAATAACTAGCACACGCTGCGTATTTTTCTAAAAATACAATTTCGCATTATTTCGAAAATCTGTTTACACACCAGACATAAAAGCTTGTCTGGTAAACAATGACGGACATTTTAACCAGCCGATGCTTTCCTATTGTTAAAATTTTAATGGTGTGCCAGATAGATCGTTTTCAATTTTACGCTCGTTAAGTGGGCAGATAATTTTTTTTCTTGGTCGCGATGTTTACGGCGCGTATCGTAAAAGAAGAGATCGCGCCGGGGTCCGTGAACCGTATGTAAATTTTAAATTGAATTTAATTAGGTAATGGCCGTCATCATTAATTTGTGATTATTTCGTCACGGCAAGGACGAAAAATTGTTCCTATTTAAGCAGCGTTATGAAAGATAATTGCTATTTGTCACGTCACTCGAAAATTATTGAGAATAGGAGACATCAGAATTCGACCGCCGAATTTTAAGGGTAAATTCCTTGATTGAAAATTTGAATAAAAATCCATGTAAACATATGGTACCCGATTCCGCATCAGAAAGAAGCTATAGTCATTTAAAAATGAAGGAGCGCAGGAAGTCTGTCTACAATAATTTTTGATTGCCCTTCATTGCTTCTAGATTTCTAGATTACTTCCAGATTGTTCTTCGTTGTTTCGTCTAAATTGTTCTTGACCACTTGTTGACTGTTCTTTATTCTTTCTGGATTGTTCTTCATTATTTCTTGATTGTTCTTTATTGCTTCTATAAAAGCTTCTAATTGTTGCTCTATCGCCGCTCCCCTTCTCGTCATCTGAACTTACTATAGAGTGATCGAGTTCAAGAACATGGAAATTCTCGCTTAATTCTTCTGATTTCTCAAATTTCCCAAAGTTTTAGAGTTTTCCCCAGCTTCCTAGTCTCTCGCGGACTCTTCTGGGTACCCACAAATCCAGTGCTGAAACCTCGCATAGAAAAGTAGAAACCATAAGTTTTCACAATTCCTAGGAATTTCAGAGATTTCCATACCATTTTAATTAGTTCAATGACAATTCCCTATTTCTCTAAATTGGGCCAATAACAGAAAACTGCATCTGCTGTTTCCTATAGACCGTTCTAGAATGCCTGATTTTGACAGGCCGCCATTTGCTGTTGGAGGGCACACATTTATTCATATTTTATTTGGAAAGTTAAAATTAAGTTTTTATTACCAGAAATGAAATGTCTAGAACATATTCCCCAATTTTTTAATTGGTTTTCGCTTAAAACTCCCCCTTATAAGGCTTTTACTCACTTTCCACGTCTTCTATTTGACATAATATACATATTTAAATAAATTTCAAATAATTAAACAAACCTCTTTTTATAGACATAGGACACTCCTTGTAATTTACACTATACTATGAGCGAATTATGATGTCTACTAATAAGGAAGATGAAACTATGAATTCTTTAAAGTTAACCCCACACGCCAAAAACAATGACACGTGTTTCGCTGACAACGTCAGCATTCTTAGTTTCCGATACAACCCTTGTGTGTAAGGAGGAGCGAAAACTAAACTTATAATATTCAGTCAATGCTGTTGCTGATTTCATCACTATGGAATTTGTTCTCGTCTCCGATTTCCGCAGAATCCTAAAACAGTTTGGTCATCATTCGTTTTTATTATAAATAGTAAAATGCACATAGAAATACATTCAGAAATTAATGTATTGTGCGCATTCTTGGGTAATATTAAGACCTACGAAAAGAATGACGTCCGAACCTGGTATACAGGTGTCCAGACAAAAATGAGCCATGCTTCAAATCTAGTTTCCTTGGGTAAAAGAAACCTATCTGAATCAATTTATCTTAGTACAATTCTGCTTCCTTATAAAGTTATGGGCCTTCGAAGAACAATTTTTTATTTCACTTTTTTCATTATTTCTAGTGCACTTTCTGTATGTCAGGTGCCTACCACGGTTAGTGTGGTTAAAACGGAGGTCGAATTCATGATGAGCGTCGTCGGTATATCAAAGTCAAAGACTTGAAGTGGGGACTTAGCTACATATTTACATTTACGACTGAAGCAGCTGGGATACTCACAGTCTAAGCGTTTGTTTGTGGAAAAGGCAAAACAAAGCAGCCGATCAGTTGTGTAGTAAACAGGTGTCGCCGCGGAAGCAGAATATCACGGAACATTCGCCTGGTCGGTTGTTTGAATATAATAACAAACAACGTTACCCGCGACCCGCTGGGTAACGACCGTGTAGGCTTCACAACAAAATCAGCTGTTGCATAAGAAGTCTTTGATCAAAGAAGCATTAACATCACAATGCATTTTTCTCTAAAATGACACATTTTGGTGATTCGCAACAAGTTTACAGTTAATTGTGTGCTCTTTCCGTAAAACTAGTACACAAATTGTTTTAAAATTTGTACCCACCAACAAAATTCGACAAAAACAAAAGAATGTGCAGGGTGAAAGTTGGCGTCTTCTATGTTTTACTCTAAAATAACTGCAAAAGTGTGCGAGAAATAATGAAAACATTAAATAAAAAATTGTTCTTCAAAGGAAGTAGAATTGTACTAAGATAAATTGGATCAGATCAGTTTCTTTTGATCCAAGGAAACTAGATTTGTAGTTGGTCCATTATTTATGAATTCTTAATAAACTAGTGGACACTGGACACCTTGCATATCGCCACTCTTGTCACGTAAGTAACTTTATTTTTAAAATGATTTTGAAACCAAATTTTAAAACCTAATTTAGCATCGACCGGCATCGACTATAAAAACTTATTCTAAAAAAATTTTAAAAATCGAGTCTAAAAATGACTTTAAAAATCGATTCTAAAATTGACTTTCAAAGTCGATTTCTCTCCATCATCGATTATTCGATTTTTTCCAAAATCGATTTTCTCAAAAATCGATTAATAGATTTTACATTTCTGCCGATTTTGCCAGCACTAATAATTACCGTCAAAGTAATCTCGAAAAATTCTCACCTCTTGAATATTTGCAATTATTTTGATTCGGACAATAATTAAGCAAAAAAGCGATCAAAGAATAAAAAACTTAACAGTTCGCACTACTTAAGGGGTTTCCTAGTTTCAAAATGTTTCCCAAGAATAATTCCATAATTACTGCAAATTTCAATTTGATGATGAGAAGCGGGTGGTGCATTTATTTGTTATTAGTTTCTGAAAGAGGTGAAAATTAATCAGTTTCCTTTGATTTTTTTCAAAAAATAAATGCACTGTGCTGAGGTTGTGAGGTTGAGGCTATTTAGGCATATTTCTTCAATGAAATTTTGTAATATTTCTTAAATTAAAAATAGGAATTGTAAAAAGAAGAATTAAATTTATTTGACTGGGCGCTGCCCCCGGTTTCTCTTGCATTTATTCGCGCCATAGAATAACAATTAATCAACGGTCTCGTCTTACATCACCTGTTCTTTTCTGAGATCATCAAACACGCCACGTCAGAGCTTCCCGCTCGGTGAGAAAAATATTAAACAAAAGTTGTGTTGCCGAGTATGAATTTACGAAAGCGTAGAGCGGCCACAGTGAGAAAAAAACTTACTCTTCCCAGATTAAACTGTCAAAGCTGCGTTCGGATGTGCCAAATCGAGTTACTCCATGCGCTCCATGCGTTCGGTAATGCAATCTGGATCATTAAGAGCGTGGTCTTGCGCGTTCGGTTGTTGCATTGAGGAGTACTTGGAGTTCACTCTATTTGCATCACCAATTTCGGAGCACGCCCCCGGATTTAATACATTTTACGCGCGAAAATTTAACCTAACAGCGTGTTTTTCTACGCGGTTGAAGTTTAATGCCAATTTGTCAATAATGGTAGGCAGTACCGAGTTAAATTTGGCGTTAAATGATAATCTACCTAGGTATTATTGAGAATAATCAAGTTTTGTATTTTCCCAGGCAGACAGTAAGAGCGAGGTTAGTTAGGAAAGTTTTATAATTCACGTTAAAATATTCTTTCATAGATGGGGATCTGTACTGGAAAAATAAAGATAATGAATAAATCACAGCAATTACCATTCATATTGCAAAATTGTATAATTCTATACAACATAAAACTTCAACATTTTGGAGGTTAAGACTAAAAATGACATATCCAAGCGCAGCTATGCTCTGAGCGTTCGGGAGTGACTTTGAAACACATCCTACTCTGAAGTCGCGTGACACTGCGCTCCGTTTGTTCAGTATCTACTCTACTCTATACAACCGAACGTACCTCAATTGGCTTAAATTTACAGTTTGAACTGGGAATTTTATAAAATTTACAGTTTGAATTGGGAGTTTTGTTAAATTGACAGTTAGAACTGTCAATTTTGCTTAAATTTACAGTTTGAACTGGGAATTTTATAAAATTTACAGTTTGAACTGGGAATTTTGTTAAATTGACAGTTAGAACTGTCAATTTTGCTTAAATTTACCGTTTGAACTGGGAATTTTATAAAATTTACAGTTTGAACTGGGAATTGTGTTAAATTGGCAGATTGAACTGGGAATTTTGTTAAATTGACAGTTAGAACTGTCAGTTTTGCTTAAATTTACAGTTTGTACTGGGAGTTTTGTAAAATTGCAGTTTGAACTGGGAATCTTGTTCAAATTAGCAGTCAGAAGGTCAGAACTGTAAATTTCCGTAAATCTACAATTTGAACAACGCTGAACAAGTGAAACAATATGGGGCATTCGTTCTAGTTTTTCAAAAATATTATTATATGTCACTGTAATTTTATTCTTGCCGTAATTTTTTGTTGCTAAATTTAGTTTCCAACAAAATCGTGTAAAGACGTAAAAACATTTTCCAGAACCCTACATTTTTCTAACATTTTTTTTTAAAATTTCAGCCTCTATAACTTTTTAAGGATTGAAATGTGGGACACAGTTTATTTACCTTTCTTTCAGTATTTGGTGGTGAAAATGTACCGTATAACTTTTTACACACAATTTAGAATGACGCTGTATAGTATACTTTTGACATATTATACGCTAATAAACATACTGCGTGTTGTATTTACTATGCCCAAATATATTGGTCATTGTGGGAAATACAAACTGCGTTTTGTCTGCGCTAAGTTAGAGAAAATGCAATGCTTGTTTGAGTTTATGCAGAAGACCCTCTTTGTAGCAGCGCGACCCTCTAAACACGCGTCTTCAACAATAATCGTGTGTTTTTCAAGCGAATAAACTTTGCAGAGAATAAGCGCTAACGACTGAGACTGACAACGCTCAGCTTGACATTAACCTAACAGATTTTTGTGTAAGAAATGTAAAACGGTTCTTCTGGGTGCGATGGTACATTTTCGACCCCTTCCGATGCGCAGATTGTGTTATCGCTTAGAAACGTGATGTACAGGGTGTTCTATTTTCGTTGTGATTTGAGGGTTTCTCTTAGAAGCAGCAGAGATAGAGCGTCGGGGTTTTCGCGAACCTGAGCTACTTTTTTGAGTATAATAGAAAGCTGAAACCACAATTTGGATATCGTTTTTAGTATTCGAGAAAAATAATAATGTTGATTTTTATCGTTTTTCGAAAACTCTCTCCAATTCTTTTTGTACTAAGCAGACTAAAACTGTTACGATTGACTCAATACATATAGAACTTTTTCCAAGTAATTCGGTGGCGTACGTAGTTTTTTTCTAGGGAGCGTATTTTTTGAGTTATGACATAAAGTTAAATTTTTTTGAATGGAAATCATAGTAGGTTTTGGTCTAGTTCGAAAGGTCTTTTTCTAAGCTATCAAAATATGTATACTTTTATATTGTTATTTCAAAAAACGGCAACGATTTTGGTACTTTTTACCTTTAGGAAATATAAGATAGGTACATACATCCAAGATACCTGTGATTTTATGTTAGCAACTTTTAATAACAATTGAAATAAAAGTAACAAAAACAGAAAAACAGAAAAATAGCAAAACAGCAGAACAAACAAAAACAAGAAAAACATCAAACAACAAAATTATAGGAACTGCTCAAATTGATTGCCATGTTTTTCAACACATAATCTACATCTTTTAGTTAATAGATTGATGGCATTAATTAAAAAAATAGGATGGGCTTGCAAATATCGGAAAGCTGCATGTGTTGCCTCTGCTAGCTCGGCTTGATTGTTGTATCTTCGTATGCGTATTTTTTCTTTTAAAAATGCCCAAACAAAAAGTCTAATATACTCAGATCCGGTGATCTTGCAGGCCACAATATAAGTCCATTTGTACCCAACCATCTTCCCGGAAAATGATTTTCTAAATAATTTCTAACTATTGCAGAATTGTGTGCAGGGGCACCATCTTGTTGGAAATATACCCTGTTTATATTTATTAACGGAACATTTTCCATTATCGCCTCTGCGTTAATATTCAATAAATTAATGTATCTCAATCCCGTTAAGTTTCCATCAAAAATTTGGTATGCTAGTTGACCACCCAAAATAAAACACGAAACGTTAAATCCAAAACGTCCTTGCCTCTGACGTTTAAAAGTTTGGTACTGATTTGTATCAGACCAGTGACGCACATTATGTATGTTAAATAATCCTACGCTGCTTATGTGAGTTTCATCTGTCCAAATGACAGACCGCCCAAATTCTGGATTTTCTTGAATTTTATTTAAGTACCACCTACAAAAATTAAGCCTTCTTTCTTGATCTCCCGGGAAGAGATGGTGAATAATTTGAATTTTATATGGCCTATATTTTCCTTTTTTAATATTTTTTGAACTTTTGATTTGGAAAAACCAACTTGTGATTCGATTTCGCGACAAGAAGTTTTTGGTGTCGCCTCAACCAACGATAAAACATTTATTCCTTCCTCTTCCCTATTTTCTTTATTATACATTTTGGTTCTAGGTTAATTGAATGACCCATAGTGAATTAAATTTGATTTTAATCTCGAAAACATCATATTGCTTGGTTGTCTTCTTTCTGGGTATCTAAATTTAATAAATCGATGGATAGGTATTATACTGGAAATAGGTAACTAGGAATTTTTTGTTTACCTGTTGAGATATAGATCCATTGATTCATTTACATTCTCACGACATTCACTGAAAACAGCAATTATGTCGTATTTTTGAAATTTTGATAATTTTGAAGTGCAATTATGTATATAATATTAATAAAACTAGCTGCCCTACCCAAAGGACTTGTACCTTGACGCAGTTCTAGTAATACTGGGACGGGTGGGATGGCTTGCGCGCTTCAATGATCTAAAGAGCCGAACCATAGGTTTAACCATATTGGAGGGGTTTCTATTTGAGAAGCCAGACTAAATCAAGTCCCTGAAAGGGGGCAGCAGCTCTTTCAGTAATCATAGTGGCAGAGATCGTGAGGGTCGGTATGGCACTGTGATACACACTACTGCGATGTGGAAGGCAACGGGAAACCACCACATTATTCTATCCCTAGTACAGCGTACTTCGAATTTATGATGATGGCACCTCCTGGAGTAAAATATTCCGGAGGTAAAATAGTCCCACATTCGGATCTCCGGGCGGGGACTGCTTCGGGGGGAGTCATCAGAAATGATAAGTGTAACATCTTACGAGTCGGAGCATGGAATGTTAGAAGCATGAAACAAGTAGGAAAGTTAGAGAATTTGAAAATTGAGATGGATAGGTTAGCATTAGACGTAGTAGGTATTAGTGAAGTGCGATGGCCAGAAGCCGGAGACTTCTGGAGCGGAGATTTTAGAGTAATACACACAGGATCTGTAGGAGGAAATTCGGGAGTAGGAATTGTTATGCGGAAAAAAGTAGGGCAGAGTGTAGAAAATTTCTTACAGCAAAGTGACAGGGTAGTTATGGTTAGGTTAGATGCGAAACCTGTAAAAACAGTAATAATACAGGTATATATGCCCACTTCTAACTACAGTGATGAGGTCGTAGAGGCAGTTTATAGTGATATTGAACATGTGCTAGATTTTGTGAGAGGACACGAAAATTTAATAATTATAGGAGATTTCAATGCAGTCGTAGGCACAGTGCGAGAGGGCGGAATAGTTGGTCCCTTTGGATTAGGCAATAGGAACGATAGGGGAGTGAGACTGATAGAGTTCTGCGATAAACATAACTTAACGGTCGCGAACACTCTATTTCACCATCATGTTAGGAGACGCTACACGTGGAAGATGCCAGGAGACCTAGGGAGATATCAAATAGATTACATTCTTGTTAGGCAAAGATTTAGAAATCAAGTTAGGGATTGTAGAAGTTATCCAGGAGCAGATATAGATAGTGATCACAATATAGTCGTTATGAAGGCCAATCTTAAATTTAAGATTTTGAAAAAACGAAGCGGAAGAAGGTATCTTGACCCAGAGAAACTAAAAGATGATGATACGCGCGATAAGTTCGAGAAAAAGACAAACGAGGTACTAAAGGGCGCGGGCGAAAATATTGTTAGGGACATAGAGGAAGAATGGAATTGCATTAAAAATAGTTTAGTTTCCTCAGCTAGGGATATTTTGGGTCATAAACAGAATGAAAGTAGGAAACCCTGGATAACAAAACATATTGTGAGTCTAATAGAGGAAAGGCGCAAATATAAAAATAGGTTAGATGAAATAGGGAAACAAAGATATAAGGCGATCAAGTGGGAAATTATTCGGAAATGTAGGAAAGCGAAAGAGCAATGGATCGACGATAAGTGCAAAGAAGTGGAAAATAAGTTCGAAATAGGAAAGACTGATGAAGCATATAAAATAATTAGGAGAAATTTTAGAGAAATTGGATCTAGTACCAAAAGCATTAGGAATGAGGCAGGAGATATCCTAATCGAAAGCGGGGAGAAGGCAGATAGGTGGAAAGAATATTTAGGAAACTTATATGCGGGACAGGAAGTGCAAGATATATTAGAAAGTGAAAGCAGTGTAGAAGGGGATAACCTAGGGAGTCATATAATGAGAGAAGAGTTTGAGCTAGCACTAAAAAGTTTAAGGAATAATAAAGCACCAGGTATAGATGGCTTGCAGGCAGAAATCTTAAAGTGCGCAGGTCAAGAGGTAATAGATCGTTTATTTAAATTAGTTAGTCACATATACCTGACAGGCGAGATTCCAGAAGATTACAAACGGAACATCATAGTAGCTTTGCCAAAAAAGAAAGGCGCGGATAGATGCGAAAATTTTAGAACTATCAGTTTAACTTCCCATGCGTCAAAAATTTTAACTAGAATTGTGCAAAGAAGGATGGAGAAAAAGGCGGAAGAAATATTAGGAGAAGATCAGTTCGGATTTAGACGAAATAGAGGAACGCGCGAGGCCATTCTAGCTTTACGAGTAATTATAGAAAAAACGATAGAAAAGAGAAAGAGCGTATATATAGGATTTGTAGATTTAGAAAAAGCCTTCGACAACGTAAAATGGGGGAAGATGTTCGAAGTGCTGAGAAAGGTAGGGATGAAATACAGGGACAGAAGAATAATACATAATCTCTACAAAGAGCAAAAGGCAGTTATAGAATGTGAGCAGGAACGAAGGGAAGTAGATATCCGGAAGGGAGTGAGACAGGGATGTGCATTGTCACCTCTAGTTTTCAACTTATATATCGAAGATGCGATTAATATTGTTAAGGAAAGAACAGCCTCAGGGATCAATGTACAGGGCCAAACTATTAACATGCTCAGATTTGCGGATGATATAGCAGTGTTAGCATCTAGCAAAGAAGAATTAGGAGCGGCTTTGAATGAAATGGAAGCAGTTTTGATACAGGGCTACGGCATGAAAATCAATAAAAAGAAAACTAAAATTTTGGTATGTAGATGGAGTGAAAATAGAACTAAAATTGAAATACAAATAGGAAATGAGAAGATAGAGGAGGTCGCGGATTTCTGCTACTTAGGAAGTAAAATAACCCAAGACGGTAGGAGCACTAAAGATATAAAACAAAGAATGGCGCAGGGCCGAGTTGCGTTTAACAAAAAGAAACAACTGTTATGTTCGAGAACGGTTAATATAGAGACTAGGAAGAGACTCTTAAAGTCGTATGTATGGAGTACGGCATTATACGGGTGCGAAACTTGGACGATAGGAGAAGCGGATAGAAAAAGAGTAGAAGCGTTTGAACTGTGGTGTTACAGACGCATGATGAAGATACCGTGGATAGATAAGGTTAGCAATAGGGAAGTATTAGAAAGAGTTGGGGAAAGGCGAGAGGTATGGAAAACAATAAAGAGTAGGAGAGATAGGATGGTAGGACACCTTCTAAGACACGAAGGAATAGTTCGCGACATACTAGAGTCAGAGATAGGAATAAAAAGAGGTAGGGGTAGGCCTAGATTAGACTACTGCTCTCAAATAGTTAGGGATGTAGGATGTTCTACTTTTAGGGAAATGCGTAGGTTAGCTCAGGATAGAAAAGAATGGAGGTACGCGTCCAACCAGTCTTCGGACTGAGAACCTTATGATGATGAAAACTAGCTGCATGCAACTTTTGCTAATGTATGTCAACAGATAATTATTCAGTTGTTAACATAAAATCACAGGTATCTTGGATGTACCTACCTATATATTTTCTAAAGTTAAAACTTAAAAAGTACCAAAATCGTTGCCGTTTTTAGAAATAATAATTTAAAAAAAATTAACTTTATGTCATAACTCAAAAAATACGCTCCCTAGAAAAAAACTACGTACGCCACTGAATTCCTTGGAAAAAGTTCTATGTGAGTCAATCGTAACAGTTTTAGTCTGCTTAGTACAAAAAGAATTGGAGAGAGTTTTCGAAAAACGATAAAAATCATTATTCTTTTTCTCGAATACTAAAAACGATATCCAAATTGTGGTTTCAGCTTTCTATTATACTCAAAAAAGTAGCTCAGGTTCGCGAAAACCCCGACGCTCTATCTCTGCTGCTTCTATGAGAAACCCTCAAATCACAACGAAAATAGGACACCCTGTACACCACGTTTCTAAGCGATAACACAATCTGCGCATCGGAAGGGGTCGAAAATGTACCATCGCACCCAGAAGAACCGTTTTACATTTCTTACACAAAAATCTGTTAGGTTAATGTCAAGCTGAGCGTTGTCAGTCTCAGTCGTTAGCGCTTATTCTCTGCAAAGTTTATTAGCTTGAAAAACACACGATTATTGTTGAAGACGCGTGTTTAGAGGGTCGCGCTGCTACAAAGAGGGTCTTCTGCATAAACTCAAACAAGCATTGCATTTTCTCTAACTTAGCGCAGACAAAACGCAGTTTGTATTTCCCACAATGACCAATATATTTGGGCATAGTAAATACAACACGCAGTATGTTTATTAGCGCATAATATAATATGTCAAAAGTATACTATACAGCGTCATTCTAAATTGTGTGTAAAAAGTTATACGGTACATTTTTCACACCAAATACTGAAAGAAAGGTAAATAAACTGTGTCCCACATTTCAATCCTTAAAAAGTTATAGAGGTTGAAATTTTCAAAAAAAATGTTAGAAAAATGTAGGGTTCTGGAAAATGTTTTTACTTCTTTACACGATTTTGTTGGAAACTAAATTTAGCAACAAAAAATTACGGCAAGAATAAAATTACAGTGGCATATAATAATATTTTTGAAAAACTAGAACGAATGCCCCATATTGTTTCACTTGTTCAGCGTTGTTCAAATTGTAGATTTACCGAAATTTACAGTTCTGACCTTCTGACTGCTAATTTGAACAAGATTCTCAGTCAAACTGCAAATTTTACAAAATTCCCAGTTCAAACTGTAAATTTAAGCAAAACTGACAGTTCTAACTGGCAATTTAACAAAATTCCCAGTTCAATCTGTCAATTTAACACAATTCCCAGTTCAAACTGTAAATTTTATAAAATTCCCAGTTCAAACTGTAAATTTAAGCAAAATTGACAGTTCTAACTGTCAATTTAACAAAATTCCCAGTTCAATCTGTCAATTTAACAAAGTTCCCAGTTCAAACTGTAAATTTTATAAAATTCCCAGTTCAAACTGTAAATTTAAGCCAATTGACAGTTTAATCTGGGAAGAGTAAGTTTTTTTCTCTCTGTGGCCGCTCTACGCTTTCGTATGAATTAGAGTTGTGCCTAACAATCGATTAATCAATTAATCAAATGATCGATTAATCAAATAACTGATTAATCAAATAATAGATTGCTGAAGTGATCAAATAATCTAGTCATCAAGTCATCCATCAATCAAACAATCTACCGATCGATTAATCAAAAAGCCAGTTAGCTGATCAATCAAAGAATGAAATACCCGTTACCTACTCCAGACTCCAGATGCAGATAATTTTAAGAACAAATTTTGCCGAATTAAAATTGTGTATTCAACTATACAGAAACGATACGAATATGCAAATATTTAACAAATCTGTCGGCCAGCGGGCCAGCTGATCTTCAGAAATGCTGTTGGGTATGGTAGGATATGTAGCATCTGCTCATGAGTTTTGCTATTATGACTAGGTATAAAATTAGGGGAATACCCTGTGTAACTCTATGCCACTACATACATATCTATGCATTTGGGCATGTTCATTTGTTTATGGGAGTAGCATAGTTACGTGCAATCGATTAATATGTAAAATATTTATCATAAGTGTTTGTGACCTATATGAAGAGGTATGTAGGTACAGAAATCATTAATTTGTTGTGAAAATGTCAAAAATGCATTTCTTCAAACAATTTTTATGGCATATTTTTTAGAACGTGTTAGTACACATGATAAGAACGGAATGCTGCAAACTGAAAGCTGATGTCCTTTTTCAAACGGAAGTTATGGTCAAAAGTATGGTTTAAGCGTATTTTTTTATTTTTCTTATGTGTCAGTAGATACCTTAGGTCATAACTTTTGTTTATAATAGGATATGAATTTCCAGTTGGCATTTTTTCCTCCATTTTAATTTTAATAATATAAAAAGCATGCCATTCAATATAAAAAAAATTAGAAAATTTCGTAAATTCACAAGTTTTAAAACAACGACATCTGACGACTCCCAATAGTGAGGTTCGGAGAAAAATAAGATATCTATTTTTGGCAGGAAAATGACAGAAAATTGTTATTGTAATTGATTTACGGCGAAATTTTTTTTCTAAAAAATTTTTTTGCGGGGTAATAAGCGAAAGAAATTAGCTTATCACGCCCACATGCTAGTTCGCTTTGTTATTGGTTTGATATCAGAGATTCGTAAGGCGCACCTCCCACTTCTCTTGAAGTGCCCGTGAAGCGATACCTATCTCATAACATACTTATTGGGACTATTTCGAGCGTGAATTTTTAAAGTAAGGTGTCAAGGAAAGATAAAACAAAGACAACATAATCGATATAATGATGCAACATGGGTATCAAAAGTCCGATTCACATAATTTGCCATATTTATGTAGTAGGTAGGTAAATGTCCCGGTAAATGTGGAAATGGTGTGTGATTCTTGCATCTAACCCCAATTTCATTCAACCTCAAAACAGTAGTGTAAAGGCAGACCGGTATAAGTAAAACAAAGTCAACAATGTATTAACTGTACATGCCTTTTATAATTCAGTATAAGTAGGGATGTAGATTGTAGATACCTGCTTACTTCTGTTTGTAAAATAGGTACCTACCTATATTCTCTAATATAATACATTACATACCTACTCATTTATGTAGGCATGTAATACCTGAGTGATTGACAAGTTATCAAGTTAACAGTTTTATAACGGATTGGAAATTTTTAAAAAAACGGAAACAAATACAACTCACGCGAATCAAAAAACTAGGCTACGTAGGTACTAGGTACTTGTTTAACAAAAAGAAACAACTGCTATATTCTGGAACGGTTAATGTAGAAACACGGAAGAGACTCTTAAAGACGCATGTATGGAGTACGAAATTATACCTATGGGTGCGAAACTTGGACATGGGAGAAGCGGATTGAAAAAGAGTAGAAGCGTTTGAAATGTGATGCTACAGACGGGTGTTGAAGATACCTTGGATAGACAAGTTAGCAATAAGGAGGAATTAGAAAGAGTTGGGGAAAAGAGAAAAGTATGGAAGACAATAAAGAATAGGGGATAGGATCGTAGGATGGTAGGACACCTTCTGAGACACAAAGGAATAGTTCGCGACATACTAGAGTCAGAGATAGGAATAAAGAGGTAGAGGTTGGAGCAGATTAGACTACTGCTCTCAAATAGTTGGGGATGTAGAATATTCTACTTTTACGGAAATGCGTAGGCTAGCTCGGAAAGGATGGAGGTACGCGTCCTACCAGTCTTCAAAAGAGAACTTTATGATGATGTACTATTTAATTATTATTGTAAAATAGTTAATAAAATTTCCTTTTTTAGTTCAGGGAGGGAACGCTACGGTGATGCAGTATTTGGCTCCGTCATGCTCCTAGCATCCTGTTTCAAATTATGCTAACCGTAACACGTTACCAAGTACCAAGGGGTCCCAGAAAACTGTCGATAAATTACATTATGTTCGATTTTCTTTAGAGTGGCTGCAATGGGGCAGCCGATAATTTTATAAACTTTTGCAATGATAAACTAACTCGCGAAAATATCGATAATGCTGACCGATTTTCCTTCTGGCTCCAACGAACCACTTTTTCCGTTTTATTGGTGTGCTGTACGATGTATTAGTCTGGGTACAAAACAGAAAACACCAGTTAGAACCAGTTAATAATATTTAACAATTTAACTACACATGCATATGCATAATACTTCAGAGACTGCTGCGCCCTGAAGCTGGGACTTGTACGTTATACAAAGTTCTGACGTCACGCGGCCTACTCTCGCTGCAAGGTACGATTTCTAGCCTCGCACCGACGGAAAACTTTGCAACGGCTTCACAGGCGAAGGAATTTTTTTTAACAAAAATTAACAACATAACTGCCTTCAGTATAATAAACTCTATCAATTTTAATGAAATTTGAAAATTACCGAACCTGCCTATTAAAATAAAATTTAAGTGTAAATGCACATTTCTACTACACTATAAATTCCCTTTATAACGAGAATAAATTAATTCAAATTGGTTCAAGCAATCCGAGGATATCGAATTCTTTCTTCCCCCACCATTTACTTGAAAATCTACATCAAAAAGCTATTGGTTGGTTATTGATATCAAGGTTAAATTGAAATTACTGTTAGAGACATGACATATTTTTTAGAAACATGAGAAAATTTGCATCACTCACCAAGGCTCGTACTGCAACTTTCATATTCGTGAGAAGTGAGTACCACTCCGTGCTCGTTGAACAATATACTATTTTGTTCTTAAATTATTACAATGTATCCATTTTAATGTCAATTTGAATTTGAATTGTAAATTATTACTAGTAGATATTGTTTTCATCTAATCAAAATATCACTGTTCCGTTTTGCTCAATATGAAAATACTTAATTTTCAAAACTACTCTGCATCTGCCAAAATCTTCAAAGAAATGTTAGTGCATAACTGTATAACAAAGTTGAGGAAAACAGGATAAACAGAAAAATAACAAACACATTGAAAACATCCGTAACAAAAAATTGCTGTTGCTAATTTCTTTTTCTTTTCCAGAACTTCTATATTCGAGAAGGGTCCATTCCAGCTTTCGATCTAGGACTCGTCCGAATAGAAAACTGCAACAAAGTGCAATTCGGCCCCAACGCCGTGAACTACATACGAAACCTGAGAAACATCGAACTCCTCAACATCGGAGAACTAAAATTGGACGAGCACAGTCTTACATGGGACAACTATAACACAAACTCTGAATATCCCCATTGGGACATGAACATACCTTCACTGAAAATTGCGATAACGAACAGCAGTATTGACCAAATTTCCAGTTATACTTTTAAGGGAAGGATACGGGAGATCGTTTTTAATAATGTGACAGTAGATACGGTGGCACCATTCGCAGTGTCATCGTTGGTGCAAAATCAGAATTTGCAGTTCGAAAATTCGGTGTTTAAAAATATCCAGCCACAAGCTTTCAAGAAATTCAACACGGAAAATTTGCGAATATCAGGGACGACAATTGACTTTTTGCCAAGTAGAGCATTTTCCGACATACAGGTCAACCAGAACTTTCTTATAAGTAATTCTACGTTTAACACGATGAGACCATCAGCATATTTGATAACGAATCCAAGGAGATTCGAAGTGATTCAGAGTAACTTCAATCAGCTGGACGGGGAGGCTTTTCGAGTGACGACACGTGGTGAAGTTTTATTTAAAAATAATGTTTTTCATAAAACGAACAACTATGCCTTCCGTGGGATAACTTTGAATCGTGAAGAAGTGCCTGGTGAGACTCTTATAATATTTGAGTCTAATAAATTTAATGTGATCTCTCGTGATTCGTTACAAACCACGGACTTTACGCCCAAATTTATAAATACAGTATTAAATGAAACGTGTGACTGCAAACGCATCAGCCAGAACTTTGAAACCGCTTCCTACGAAGAAATTCATTGTATAGATGAAAACGGTCAAGTAGTGACTGCGGAAGAGTTCAAAAACAACTGTTCGATAATCGCAAGCCACGCTACCTTGATTATTATAGTAGGCTCAGTTTTGATAGTCTTCGTCTTAGTGACCACTGCGCTCGTGGTTTATTTCAAGAAGATTAGGAACAGTGATAAATACGGGAGTGAAAAGAGCACGAAAAACGGTAAATTAAGCCTGATAGTTCCTGATGGACGCACGTACCGTGAAACAGAGTTACACGTGATCGTGGAAAGAGCCGATCTCTTGACTACCGATTTGTGAAAAATGCTCAAACTTTGAGGCCATGAAATAGGTACCTCTCGAACAAATCATCGAACTTAATTCGCATCATCGATGATTTAACAGGTGTTCAAATATTGAGTCACTGTTTTAGTAATGTATTTTTTTTGGAGTTAATGTCCCATTAAACACAGTTGACGTAAGATGTTAATTCTGTGATAGTATTTTAATTCTTTTTGTTGTTGAAATGTGTGAGATTGGCACAATTATAAAAAGCATATTTAAATGTTTAATAGTGTTTTCTTTTGCCAAATTCCGTAGTGTTCCACTACTTAAAACTAAGTACATATTCGCAATTCTTACGGAGGTCGCAGTTTTAACACATTGTGACTTATTAATGTTTTCCTACAAAAATGTTTCTTTGAAGTCAAGTGAGACCAATTACAAATCAATTTTGTTGTCAGTCGGCAAGAGCACTCAGGCTACACCTTCGCAATCTTACTGGCTCTCAGTTTTATTCGTCAAATTGCCTGGCAACAAAATTTAGTTCAAAACAGAAATTTATCCAGAAAAATAAAAAGTACTCGTCAAATTACTGTTGAAAATTGACCCTCTTGCATCAGATACGACCAATCAAAAAAAAAAAAACAAAGCATGGTGGAACGAGGAAATTAAAGAACAAATAAAATTGAAAAAGAGGAAATGGAAAACTTACTTGGGAAACAGAAGTGAAGAAAATTATAAGGGTTACAAGGAGCAAAGAAAACTTGTCAAGGAGTTGGTAGCGGTAGCAAAAGAGAAATCGTGGGAAGACTTTGGAATTAAAATAGAAACTAACAGCAAAGGTAATAAAAAGCTATTCTATAAAGTGTTAAAGAATCTTAGGAAAGAAAAAGCGTACCAAACAGTGTCAATTAAGAACAAAGTCGGAGAATTAGTCACAGAGGAGCAAGAGGTAATGGAGAGATGGAAACAATATTTCCAGGATTTGTTGCATATCGCAGAAGAAAAGAAAAGTGAAAGTAAAGAAGCAAGTGTACAGAAAGAACAAAATGAAGATATTTTATATCCAGAAGAGATAACATTGGAAGAGTTTAAAGATGCAATTAAAAGTTTAAAAAATGGCAAGGCGCCGGGAGATGATAATGTGACAACAGAGATGATGAAATGTATGGGAGAAAGAGGAACTGAATATTTATTAAAAATTTGTAACAGAGCATGGAGTGAGGACGCAATTCCAAGAGACCGGGAAATAGGAAGAATAGTGCCGATTTTTAAGAAGGGTGACAACAAGGACTGTAATAATTACAGAGGCATAACGTTATTGAGTACAGCACTTAAGATCCATGAAAGAATATTGGAGAAAAGACTGAGACCTAGTATAGAACTGACACTCATGGAAGCGCAGAGCGGATTTAGGAAAGATAGAGGTACGCAGGATCACATATTCACCATTAAAGAAATAATCAGCAAGACAAAGCAACAAGGAAGGAAAGTTTATTTGGCATTTATGGATTTGGAGAAGGCGTTTGATCGAGTACCTAGGGAAAAAGTATGGGAAAGTCTACAGAACAGGGGAGTTAACAATAAAAGCCTTTATAGAAATAATGTAAATTGTGTCATCACCAAAAATATGAGATCAGATCTATTTGAAACAACAGAAGGATTGCGGCAAGGAGTCATGAGTCCAGCATTATTTACAGTTTTTATGGATGACATTATACAAAGAAGCAACCAAAGGGCCAAAAGTCTGCATGTAGGATACAGAAACCTACAGAAAGTTGAAATGTCAGAATGTGCTTTTGCCGACGATATTGTTATTGTGACAGGTAGTGTACAGGACTTACAAACTAATTTGACAGTGTGGAATGAAGAACTAAAAAAAGTGGTATGCTAATGAATAAAGATAAGACGAAAGTGATGACAAAAACTGAAGAAGAGTTAAATCTAAATATAATGGTGGATGGTGTAAAGATCGAACAAGTAAGTCAATTTCGATATCTGGGGGTGACTATTGAAGAAAAAGGGAGACAAGAACTAGACATTAATGAGAGGATTTGAGAAAACTATAAAGTTATACTATGCAATGAACAACAGCTTTATCAACAAAAAAGAAGTATCCAAAACAACGAAGATGAAAGTGTATAAAGCAATATATAGACCAATACTTACGTATGGCTGTGAATCATGGGTGCTGACGAGAAGTCAAAAAAGTAAAATACAAGCAACAGAAATGAAATATTTGCGACGAGTGAAAGGGATAACGAGACGTGACAGAGTTAGGAATGAACAAGTCAGGGAAGATTTAGAGGTAGAATCGGTTCTGCAGTTTATAGAAAGAAGACAGTTGAGTTGGTGGGGGCATTTGAGTAGAATGAACATGGATAGACAAGTTAAAAAGGTGTGGGAAGCAAGAGTGCAAATGAAAAAGAAGAGAGGAAGACCAAAAGAAACGTGGGATAGTGTAATAGGAAAAATCATAAAGAATAAAAACATGGAATGGAGGGATGCAAAGGTGTTGGCGCAAAATAAGAGGGAGTGGTGCAAATTCGTGCATGGATGATTAGTGGCATAACACCCCCACACCTAGCGGTATACGGGGGACTCCGATTATATATATATTTTTTTTGGAGTTAATGTCCCATTTGACGTAAGATGTTAATTCTGTGATAGTATTTTAATTCTTTTTGTTGTTGAAATGTGTGAGATTGGCACAATTATAAAAAGCATATTTAAATGTTTAATAGGTGTTTTCTTTCGCCAAATTCCGTAGTGTTCCACTACTTAAAACTAAGTACATATTCGCAATTCTTACGGAGGTCGCAGTTTCAACACATTGTCTTATTAATGTTTTCCTACAAAAATGTTTCTTTGAAGTCAAGTGAGACCAATTACAAATCAATTTTGTTGTCAGTCGGCAATTTGACTCATAAAGCTGGCAGCCAAGAGCACTCAGGCTACACCTTCGCAATCTTATAGACCAGGAGCCCCTAGACCAAAAATTGTGCATAATAGGTTTACTCCAAAAATGCCTGAGATGTTGTGGTTTTTGGGGGGTGGAGCACAGAAATGCCCATGCCAGTTTTTGTTTTTGGTACAGTGATGTGTGGCAGACCCGTAAATGTGTAAAAAAATTGCTTAAAAATGTATTATCGGTTTAAGACTGGGGTTTGCGGGAAGCGCTAAATAATGAAAAGTAATCCAGCGGACGCGGTTCGCTTGTTGTGTATTCTGGGACACTGACCCGCTGCAGGGGTCAAACTGTGTAAATAAATCATCACAAAAAAAATCGTAGGTTTACGCATGGGGATTGGAGGGATCTCCTAATTTACCCGCAAACATCATGAATGTCGACTCCCATTCATTTTGGTTGGTACAAAGAGGCGCCCCTCTCGTGACATTTTGTAAATTCACTCAGGTAAAAAAAATCATAAGTTTATGAATGGCGTTCAGTAACTTGTTAAATATAAACATACTGAGTGCGAAAATACATTCGCCATCGTTGAAAAGTGGTACAAAAGTCTTGCCATTCACGATAATTGATTGTGTACCGAAGCTTCATTTATTGAAACTAGTTAGCTGCACATACCAGACAGGCGAGATTCCAGAAGAATACAAACGGAACATCATAGTAGCTTTGCCAAAATGGAAAGGCGCAGATAGGTGTGGAAATTTTAGAACGATCAGTTTGACTTCCCGCGTGTCAAAAATTTTAACTAGAATTGTGCAAAGAAGGTGGAGAAAAGGGCGGAAGAAATATTAGGAGAAGATCAGTTCGGATTTAGAAGAAATAGGGAAACGCGCGAGGCCATTCTAGCTTTACGACTATTAATAGAAAAAGCAATAGAAAAGGGAAAGAGACCATATAAAGGATTTGCAGATTTGGAAAAAGCCTTCGACAATGTGAAATGGAAGAAGATGTAGATATCTGAAAGGGAGTGAGACAGGGATGTGCGTTATCGACTCTAGTTTTCAATTTATATATGCTTAGATTCGCGAATGATATGGCAGTATTAGCATCCAGCAAAGAAGAATTAGGAAGGACTCTGAACGAAATGGAAGCGGTTTTGACGAAGGACTATGGTATGAAGATCAATAAAAAGAAAACCAAAATTATGGTGAGTAGGAGGCGTGAAAATAGGGCTAAAACTAAAATACAAATAGGAAACGTGAAGATAGAGGAAGTCTCAGATTTCTGCTATTTAGGAAGTCAAATAACTCGCGATGGTAGGAGCTCTAGAGATATAAGACAAAGAATAGCGCAGGGCCGAGTCGCACTTAATAAAAAGAAACAACTATTATGCTCGGAAATGATAAATGTAGAAACTCGGAAGAGGCTCTTACAAATGTATGTATGGAGTACAGCAGTGTACGGATGCGAAACTTGGACGATAGGAGAAGCGGATAGGAAAAAATTAGAAGCATTTGGAATGTGGCACTATAGATGCATGATGAAGATACTGTGAGTAGATAAGGTTAGCAACAGAGAGGTTAATACCTCTCAGTTGCTAACCTTCTAATGAAAGAGTTGGAGAAAAGCGAAATTTATGGAAGACGGTAAGGAATAGGAGAGATAGGATAGTAGGACACCTTCTGAGGCACAAAGGCTTAGTTCGCAACATACCAGAGTCAGAGATAGGAATAAGAAGAGGTAAGGGTAGGCCCAGATTGGACTACTGCTCTCAAGTAGTTAGGGATGTAAGATGTTCAACTTTTGGGGAAAAGTGTAGGTTAGCTCAGGATAGGAAGGATGGAGTTACGCGACCAACCAGTTTTCGGACTGAAATCTTTATGATGAAGGGTGAAAATTAATAAATCTTTCTTTCAACCTTTCTAGCGGGCCCTTGTACCACCGTTCAACAAGAGGGAATGTATTTTTGTAATCAGTAGGTTCATCATAATCAAATTCTTGAACGCCATTCATAAACTTATGATTTTTTTACGTAAGTTTTTTTTACAAAATATTGCGTCTCTAGCGCCCCCTGTACCAATTTTTTTTATCGGCAACAGTGAATACTCGACTTTTGTGATTGAAATAACTTGTCTCCAAGTTTTGAAGTTTTTTTTTACCTGAGTGAATTTACAAAATGTCACGAGAGTAGCGCCTCTTTGTACCAACCAAAATGAATGGGAGTCGACATTCATGATGTTTGGGGGTAAATTAGGAGATCCCTCCAATCCCCATGTGTAAACCTATGATTTTTTTTGGGGTGATTTATTTACACAGTTTAACCACTGCAACGGGTCAGTGTCCCAGAATTCACAACAAGCGAACCGCGTCCGCTGGATTACTTTTCATTGTTTAGCGCTTTCCGCAAACCCCAGTCCTAAACCTATAATACTTTTCTAAGCAATTTTTTTACACATTTACGGGTCTGCCACACATCACTGTACCAAAAACAAAAACTGGCATGGGCATTTCTGTGCTCCACGACCCAAAAATCACAACATCTCAGGCATTTTTGGAGTAAACCTATTATGCACACTTTTTGGTCTATGGGCTCCTGGTCTATTACTGGCTCTCAGTTTTATTCGTCAAATTGCCTGGCAACAAAATTTCGTTCAAAACAGAAATTTATCCAGAAAAATAAAAAGTACTCATCAAATTACTGTTGAAAATTGACCCTCTTGCATCAGATACGACCAATCAAAATTCAACACAAAATTAATTTTTGATTGCAATTTGAATTTTTTTACAGACATTATCACCATGAAAACTGTCAGGTGAAGCTATGCGATCTCAGCAAGGCATTCGATTCCATGAATCACAGTTTGTTCTACGAAAAAATAGAACGTTATGGCTTCAGAGGAAATGCACTATCATTAATAAAATCTTTCCTGACAAACAGACAACAACAAGTCAAATTTAATAATACAAGTAGCAGCATGAGTAACATAAAGGAGGGCGTACCGCAGGGATCTCCCCTAGCTCCTTTATTCTTCATCATTTTCATTAATGACCTACCATTACACCTCACCACAGAAACAATCATACATGCAGATGACACAACCATTGTCAGCAAAGGACCTACATTGGAAATAGCCAAACACAATATGGAGCAAAACTTCGAACTTGCAAAAACTTGGTTTGCCCTAAATAAACTCAAGCTAAATGAGGATAAGACAGTCTCTATTAATTTCGACCTTGACAGGTGGAATGAACCTGGGAACGACTCTTAGGTATCATCATCGACCCCAGGTTATCCTGGGAAGCCTACACCTTCAACCTATGCAACCGCCTGGCCAAGGTTACATTTGCCTCGAGGAGAATCCAAAAAACAGTTGGATCTGGAGCCACTATTATAGCCTACCACGCCCTGTTTCATTCCATAATGTCCTACGGTATTGAGGTTTGGGGATACTCACCCCACATCAAATCGGTCTTACAACAACAGAAGATGGCCATCCGAAGCATAGGACTGTCAAACACGATATCGTGCAGACCCTACTTCCGAGATTACTCCATACTCACAGCTCTGGCCACTTTCATACTCAAATCCGCAATCTGTACTTAACCAAATCTACCCACAAATAGTCAATTACATAGTTACACAACAAGACAAGCTCACCTCATTCACACTCCCAAGACCAGATTGAAAACCTTGGAATAGCGGATAACAGGCATAAAACTTTATAACACCTGCCCAGCCCACTGGAAAACCAACAGCACCGCACTATTCAGGAGGGAGCTAAATCTTTTCTCTGAATTAAATAATTCTACATCTCTTTCGGAATGAGAACGAAAATTAGAACTGTTATTGTGGTATTATTACAGGCAAAGACATTTAACCCTTTCATGCTTCAAAGTGGATATAATCGTGAAGGACCCACTATTAGCAACTTTGTTACCGTTGGAGCTAGAATTCTGGTCAAATGGGCAAACTAATATGTAGTATTTCTTCTGTAGATTACGGTGAAAGTAGAAAAATAATTGAACACCAGGTTTTTGAGTTGCCTGCAAAAATAACTTTTCTTAATTGGAACACCCCGTATATTTTTGCATATTTTGAGACAAAAATTAATTTGTAACAAAAATGTCTCAATTATATTATCGCAAAATTCGGAAAAAAGAAGATTTCAACCATTTAAAACAATGCAGCTACAAATATGTGTATGTATTAAATTTTGTTTTCTTTTCCAAAAGCTACAAAAGTTGTTCCCAGTGGCAAGCCGCTACAGCTAAAATTATTTTCAGGTATATAGCTTGCCCCGTATTAATTTGCCGTATTGAGGTCAACCTTGTTATTTTAAATGGAACCATGTGTATTTTGACTTCATTTTCGAATTTCTTTGTTCATTTTACTATGAAGTTGTATTAAATGATTTTTGTTTAAACCTTATATTTCTTGAATTAATACTATTTTTTAACGAATATTGACAGATGCAGCTCAGTTTTCAAATTCAAATATCTTGGGATTGAATGAAGCCGCAGCGGTAATATTCTGAAGGGATGAAGGCCATATTTGGGAATAACTGTTACTGTAAAAAAAATTGAAACTATTATACAGGATATTAGCTATTATGTGACCAAATCAGGAAATTTCAAAACATCGTAACTTTCTAATTCTAATTAGAACCTATGGGTTTTGAATCATTGCTAGATTCCCCATAACATTTCCTTTCATCGTATTATGTGCTGCTCCCTATCGAAGCCACCGTAATATAGAAAGCCTGTACCCTGCTCTGGTGTCGTCACACGCGGTTGTAGATTTCTATCTGGCGAGCATATACTACGGGTAGAGTTTCTCGGCTTAATATTGGGAAATAGTAATTTTTATTTAATGAATTGTAATTTCGTAATTATATTACTGTCAATACGTTAAGGGAATGCAATTATCTAGGTAAAATAATCTATTAATAGTTAAAACTTAAGACAAAACGGCACTGCAAAGAGTCAACAGCTTTGGTAAAAGAGTAGAAGTAGGTCACCAATTTCTTTGTTCTTATTTAGGTGTAATAGTATTCGCAAAGTCAATAATGTAGGGTTTACTAATTATATTGCCTCGTTTTATTAAACAAGTGTATTGAAGACAAATAAGAAGCCCTTAAATAAAAAAACTAATTTCTAGTTGGGCAAATGACTAAATTAATATATTCGGTGAATACGTAATTTTTTTTAATATCAACCCTAATTGTTCCCTTCAATACTTTTTCTACACAAACTTTTATTTAATTTGAGCCACTATTTTCCCTAAGTTCAACCAGCTATTACATAGAGAACTGTGCCCTAACAAACCCAAACATAGTAATTTATTCTTATAAGTAATAACTAAGCGCAAATCCGAGAGAATGTTTATAGAAAACTTTAAAAATAGTGCCTATTTCTGGTGTTTATAGTTGTTCTGTATGACGTTAACTTTCATTATTTGTTTTGCACGTATCTACTAGGTACTGAAAATTTCGTTCGCAGGAAATTTTGTGACGAATGCGACGTAACCGCAATTCGAATTTAGCTTGTCTTTGGGAAATTGAAACACGGACATTTTTCACTTGTACGAACGTAATTGCTCATACACAAAGGAACGCAACAATATTTTGGCATCTAAAGTTGTAAAATTAGTTACTTGTTCAGTTATAATAAAAAATATCACATGTTGCCATTGCATTATTATCGCATTCTTATGCAGCAATACGAATAGTCGCGACCGGGAGCGCCTGGAGTGCCACCACCGTTTGTGACGTTTCATTCGAGGAGTGGGGCGATGTGCTAGGCTTTCTATATTACGGTGGCTTCGTCCCTATCCCCGAAATTAACAGTTTTTGAAATATGTATTTGCATTTTCTTAAAAAATCAGACAAATGAATAACAAAAAAATGTCGAAAATTTTAATCATACAGCAAGAATTACACGAAAGGTCAATTAACGAAAAAACGAAATACGTTATATTAAAAACAAAACGCAAAACAAAAAGTGTGAAAATTCTAAAAAGTTAAATAATATTTCTAGACATTGAAGAAAAACAATAGGCAAGCAACAGTGGCATAGCTATGGAAGGTAAACCAGGGCAGTTCTGTTTTAGGAAAACAGAAATATTCTTACGAGAAAAATCAGAATGAGGGCAAAATATTTTTTAATATGTAATTGATTTAATTAGTTTTATGTAATTATTAGTGCCAATTTTTTATTAAATTTATAAATTTCGTGAATTAATTGACAATAAATAAAATATTATTTATTGTACATTATCGACGTTTCGCCCCCGCTCGGGGGCTTTGTCAAGATTTTATTTAAAAAGTAAAAAGGTATAAAAAAATGGGACATAATTTTTTTCTTATACCTTTTTACTTTCTAAATAAAATCTTGACAAAGCCCCCGGGCGGGGGCGAAACGTCAATAATTTACAATAAATATTTTAGTTATTGCCAATTAATTCACGAAATTTATAAATTTATTTTAATTAGATTCACATTATTGCATTTGCTACCACCGTTTCCATATTTTACTCAATCTGGCAACAGACTGGTGATTCACAGGTCCCGAATGTTAAGTTTCATATACCAAATGACTATTAGTTTAAGTGCGAGACACAAACTGTTTTTTGTTTTGTTTTATTATTTGGTATTATAAAAAAAGGTTTTTTTATTACTAACAATATATTTTTATTTTTCGAGTAGAGATATAGGGGGGCCTCAAAAAATGTTTGCCGTGGGGCTCCATGACTTCTAGCTACGCCACTGGCAGGTATTTAGATATTTATAAGCTATTCATGCCCCGATTTATGCCCTAATTGGTTTTAATATTCATGGTAAAACCGATCAAGAAATTCGAAAATGAAGTCAAATATCCAAATCAAAGTCCATTTAAAATAAAAAAAACGAAGCTGTATAGCTGAAAATAGTTCTTGCTAGAGTGACTTGTCACTGGGAATAACTTTTGCATATAACATTTTTTGTTATACACTCCACAAAACTTGCCGCCGCTGACCGGGAGTCGAACCCGGGTCGCCGCGCTCCGAAGCCCTCGCTCCAACCCACTGAGCTAATCAGCGGCTTACACACCCTCTTTCTACTCGTCCATATATACTTATGATTGTAACAGTTCGGCCCGTCCTGACAAGCTAGCCGTCCTCAGCTACCCAAGCCACTGGCTACTTTCAGCGCATGTGACGCGAACCCACTGAACTAATGGGCGGCCTACAATCCCTCTTTCTACTCATCCATATATACTTATGATTGTAACATTTTTAGTACACATTTCCAACTGTTTAGGATATATAGAAGAATCCCGCACTATTGATTCATTCTGTATAGGTAGTGCAATAAATTTACGAAAAAAGTAAATAAATACTTTTTGTCATATAATGCTCCAGATGAATTCTCAGCTGTAAGGGTGTTCCAAGCATGTAAGCTCACTAATGATGATTTTGTCGCACACACAGCTAGGAACAGTGCTGCACAATGAAAGGGTTAAAAACGTTAAAAAGAATAGACTCAGCATTCGTATATGAACACCTGTTTGTGAAGCCAATATAGTTTAGACCAAGGGTTGTAGGACCATGTTTTCACTACTTTACGGTATTTATAGTATACGGGTGCTCCATCACTTTGTTTTCATTATTCTACCAACAAGCCGCCTAGAATGCGATCACTGTGGGTATTTCAGTTGTAAACGTAAATAGTTGAGTCTACTACTCTTTTCAATATCTTTGTTTACAGATCGGTGAATTTTTTTCAGGCAACTTTGTTGATTCAATTTAACAGATATTGTTATATCCTTCTGTATCTGATGGGACCAACTTCCAACAAAATTTCATTGATACATTTCTAGAAAATATTTAAAAAAAGATGAAACACGTAGGTATATTTCCCCAAGTAATAGAACCACTGAAGGAAACACAACATTTAAATTCTGTTTTATTCTTTCTGCTCTAGTTGATAAGTATTTACCACTTATAACTTCAATTATTCCATTGCTTTGAAATAGTAAATTTGCAAAAAACAGTTGAGTTTTTCTCACAAAATAACTTCCATTAAGCAAAAAATCAAACAACAAAAACCACACAAAACTCACCTATAAGGCAGCATACTATCCAAAGCTTGATTCACTGTTGGCGGGTTATTCAAAGCCAACCCCTTGGACAGTAAAGCACTGTGACACGCCAAAGTCTGCGCTGCCACAATTTCCGCCATTTCCACGTCCAACTCGCCCTCATCTATCAACCCATAATATATAAGAAACAATTTACATCTCGATTAAAAAAAACTGACCCCCAACATTCGGAAGCTGCAAATCTTTTTTCATCAAACTGGCTGCACACATTCCTCCAAGAAAAGCTAATTCCGCTTCTAAGTGCTTAAGCCCTGTGATATTAGAATTTCCCGGAGCAGGCCATTCATATCCGACAACAAGACATCGAAATCCATACGAACTGGCACGATCATCTTTCAAATAATCAGACGCTGTTTCAAGCGAAAAAATCACTTCATTACCAGGGAGAATCACCGCGCTTTGAGGCCAGTGCACACTAAAAAATTCGCATAAAATATACTACCAAACACATTTCTTATTCTGAAGAAGTACCTTCCCGAATATTTGTGTAAAACAGGCCAATATGGAAGAGGAGGAGAATCACCATCATCTAGATTCACAAACTTCCTAGAATTTTTTTTGAAACTCGAATGCCCCGAAGTTGGTACATAAAGCTGTAACGAATCTTCCGGTTGTGCTGTAGAACACATCGGATCGAATTCCAATGATAACCATTTAACATTCTCGGGGAAAATAACTCTATAAAAATACACTCACAAAAAAGGAATATTTTCAGACATACCAGGGGAATTGATATCTAATTCTCCTAGATAGAATTTCAAATTGAAGTTGTTTCTATAACAAGACAAGAACATATCAATACTCCCTCGTATAAAATTCAAAATTACCTATAATTAGATATGGTTGCAGGTTTGTAAGGATGTTCACTCTGTACCCATGTATAAAACTGACTGGTAGTGTTGTTACTCGAATCAGTATCTTGATTGGAACCAGAACTAGACTTGGACAACTGGTGCTGATAAACAGGTGGTCCAGAAATCAAATTGAGAGCAGCAACATGTGGCAACAATTCTTGTATTAAATTCGATACTTGTACGGCACTCTATGTACAATAAATAATGCAAACTTTAATCGTTTACAAGCAACGTACTTACCTGTGGATCGCTGGTAGCTAGAGGACTTATATGAGTGAATAGGTAAGGAAGTAAAGTAGTAACCATCGAGGAGTTGCCCAAAATTTCTGCTGAAGCTATTTCTTCAGCTCTTTCTCGAGCTAACATCAACACTCTGCAAGCTCTTTGTATGATAGCTGTAGTCATAGACAAGGCACATTTCCGAGCCTGTTGCTCAGATTTCGAGGAAGATCTCGAGCATTCAATAGGGTTACTACAAAAATTACTTTAGTTTTATTGTAGAAAAATGTGTGGCCTGTCCATGTAGGGTGGCAATTTTAGATTATGCCTTTATAAAGAATTTTAGAGAAAAACACCTGCATGTTTTTGAATTCTATAGCTTTTGAAAGTTGATTGGTTTAAAATTTGATGAGCGGAATAGTCTATACAATTTCCACTTAGTTAATTATTGTTTCTTTACAACTCTAGCCCGGGCAAACAAACATAAGGAGAAAAACTGCTAGTATACCTGTAATACAGAATGACAGGTATTTGTCCTCTAGTGAGTGTAGTCCCGTTAAAACTCAAAGAACATGTCCAAAAAGAAAACATCGTATTATCAGAACCTTTCACAGTACTACTGCCACCATCACCATTATTTGTCCGTCCCCCATGGTTTTTCAAACGAACTGCATATCTAATGTTCTCTTTGATGAGAACAGCTCTATCAAACTTTATCTCTATTATGTCAGGAGGTAAATCTTCAGGTCCAAATGACCCTCTCACAATCTCTATACTAACCCATCTCTGTGTATGTGCATGATTGTCGGAAACATTCAAGGAACTTTGCTAAACAAAGAAAAATTCGATTCACTAAAAGTTTATTATAAAAAAATTCGAACTTACATCTTCTAGAAGTTCTAATTCATATTCGTAGTGGCCTATGCCACCGTATATGCCAACACCGACTATAGAAATGCCAGGTCTGTCCACTTGAAAACTTATGGCATCAGGAGATCCGTTTCCTGTATTCCATGTCCTCGACTGGTTCGTTCTCATGAATCTTGGTGGAGTCATGTGGAGAATACGGCCGCAGGCATTCTGCAAGTCATCCTGAGAAAACAAACAATTTTCGTTTATGGATCCTAAAACACTGCCTTGAGGTACACTATGTACATTCCTGTTAACTAGGTTTACTACGTTTCTTATTTTTATCCTTCATCGTACATTTGTCAAGAACCTTTGCTAAACATCACAGCACCCACCTCTTAAGCTATTTGTATTCGTTGTCAGCACATTCACCATTTACATTTGGCAGTCTACTATAGTATGTCCACTTAGTATGGCATTCCTAGATTGTGCCTTTATTACGCATTTAAGAAAAGAACTTTTCAGCACAATTTTATTTAGGTCACGTTTTTCTACTGAACACTTTATAATTCAAATTAAGGATGGAACTTGAAGTATAGTGTACAAAATGTAGCAGCGGTATTTGGTCGAACTTGAAATATCTAACATGATGTGTTGTCACCTAGGAGAAGATTGGACTTCAACAATTGCGCCAATACAAACCAGGAGACATTACAGTAGTACAACATTGCAATCTATTTGCCATCTTTGACAAATGTAACACATTTACGAATTTAAATCAGTAGCGCCTCCTCATAACTTGTTCAAGAGGGAGAGCTCTGCCAAAAAAGCAAAAATCCTGAACAATGTTTAGGTAAAATTTGAACTCCGAACTCACTCCGCTTTATAAAGTCTGAAACAATGTGTTCCCCTCAATTTTCTTTCATTTGCTCTTCGCAAAAAACAAGGTAAGAATCAAGAAACTAATGTTTAAAAGTAGAGCGTAAATTTCTATTTTTGCTTTAACTAAAAGTAAAGATCTTCTACACTTTAAGGAAACTTAAGAGATTTGTAGCTCTCAGTATGTACTCTGC
Organism: Xestobium rufovillosum; assembly: GCA_963966045.1. Lineage (NCBI taxonomy): Eukaryota > Metazoa > Arthropoda > Insecta > Coleoptera > Ptinidae > Xestobium > Xestobium rufovillosum. The sequence goes on from OZ014498.1 coordinate 16,198,116, forward strand.
TTACAGCTTATTACGGGCAATTCTATTTAATTCTTTCTAGCAGCCATAATTTTTTAGGCTTTCATAACATAGGTGGCGCTTTTTTACCCATAAGTGTGCTGTACACACATCCTAGCCAATTTGAGAGCTGGGGCATCGTACATAGTGCATTTTACGCGAAATAACTTGTTTTCACTACTTGGAATCAGAGTATCTATTGCGTATAGGAATAAACATTTTTTCAATAATTATACATTGTGGAGCATCAGTTTGATGTCAGAAATAGAAATAGGCGGTGCAAGTTCCAGTGGGTATTGGTGGGGCTATTAGGAGGGGGTCCCTAGACCAAAAGGGTCTCCGAGTTGATACGGCAATAGAATGAGAGAGAAGCAGGTTCATCCTTATAATTATAATCAAGTTCTTGACGAAGGAAGGAATCCGGCCGGCTGAAATTCTCCAAAGATTGGGTGCACAATTCGGGGAATCTACCCTCTCACAGCCCCGTATGTTTTTTTGGCATAAATCTTTCTCTGGACGAGAGTTGAAAATGAAAGTCATGACCGCCGTCCCAGGACGAGTCTGACACAAGATAATATTCGTGCAGTTCGTGACCTTCTGGAGGCGGACCGTCGCCTTACGATTGCTGAAATTGCTGCTCAACTTGAAACCAGTTATGGCAGTGTCCATACAATCATCTCCGATGAGCTTGGGTTCAGGAAAGTGTCAGTTCGTTGGGTCCCGCGCCTTCTCACGGAGCAGCAAAAAAATGCTCGTCGACATATGCCAAAGGCTTCTGGACTGTTACGAGACCGAGGGGGGGTTGGACTGCATAGCCACCTGTGATGAGACTTGGGTGCATCACTGTACCCCAGAAAGTAAGCAGGCAAGTATGGAATGGCGAAAAAAAGGAGAGGCTGCACTGGTCAAGGCCAAAACTCGTTTGTTCGCGGGGAAAGTTTTGGCCACTGTCTTTTGGGATTCAAAAGGTCTCATTCTTCTGGATTTTTTACACGAACAAAGGACAATTATGCAGCCTACTACTCCCAACTCCTTGAACAAGTTAAGACTGCTTTTCGGGTCAAAAGACGACGTCAACCAATAAGGGACGTGATTTTGCTCCACGACAACAGAGCTGGAGATTATGTTGAAAAATAATGTAATTTTCTTGCATTCTTATTCCATACCAATAAAATAAAAAGAAAATTCTTGTTTATATTTGATCCACCCTCGTATTCCCACCAGAGACCAGGGCCGCCTCAATGATATGTTACAGAAAGACAATAGAACGTCAAACAAACTAAGTACGGTGGGGCTAAAGATTTACTAGTGTGCTATCTCTGCAGGCGAGCCAGGCAGTCAGATTCACGTGCTGATCACCAATCTTCTCTACATAGTAGGCCCCACACCGCACTAGGGCTGGGTTGATCCGCCGACTGAATATTTGGGCTAGAGCTGTAGTGTACAAGATCATAAGCGAAAGATAAAAATAGCGACAAATATTTTATTATACTTCAATAGATAAAAATTAAAAGGATGAAAATTGGGTGCGTGATTTTGTTTAGTTTTCTTTTAGAAATATTTTAAAATTGAATTTGCTCATAAACGATATTCAGCAAGAGTACATTTCTTACTTGGAACACCTTGGTATTTCACATGTTACCATCAGGAATTCAAAAAAATGAGTACGTTACAATTATGGAATATTTATACCCCACGATCTCCCAAATTGGAACACCTCTGATTAATAATCTAAAATTCTTTCCACTTCATCTAATTGCGCATAAAAAGAATAATGATTATTGTGCAAAATAGGTCGTAAAGTATTTTTCACCCTCCTACCCCCACCCCCCATTTTTGTATGAACATAATCCAAATAATTGAATTGGATAATTGAATTTTTTTGTGTTTGTAGGTTTACATTCACAACTGGACCCGGTAGGTGGTGCTGCAATCGGGTTCTAGGAATTTTTTTGAACGGCTGGACCGATTTTGATGAAATTTTTTGTGTGTGTTGGAGTGGGTCCCTGAATGGTTTACATTCACAATTGGACCCGGTAGGTGGCTCTGCAATCGGGTTCTAGGAATTTTTTTGAACGGCTGGACCGATTTTGATGAAATTTTTTGTGTGTGTTGGAGTGGGTCCCTGGATTTTTTTATATTCACAGTTGGACCCGGTAGGTGGCGCTGCAATCGGGTTCTAGGAATTCTTTTGACGAAAATTTTTTAATGTATGAAATTTTTTGTGTATGTTGGAGTGGGTCCCTGGATGGTTTACATTCACAATTGGACCCGGTAGGTGACGCTGCAATCGGGTTCTAGGATTTTTTTACGTAAATTTTTTTAATGTCGGGCAGGACAACGTCTGCTGGGCTCACTAGTCTTCTAATATATAAAAATCTCGTGTCACGGTGTTTGTGGTCGCACTCCTCCGAAACGGCTCGACCAATTTTGATAAATTTTTTTTGTACATTTGGTAGGTATGAGAATAGGTCGTAAAGTATTTTTCACCCTCCTACCCCCGCCCCCCATTTTTTAATCGCGATTTTAGTATTTTTGTATGAACAATATCCAAATAATTGAAATATTTTGTACATTTGGTAGGTATGAGAATAGGTCGTAAAGTATTTTTCACCCTCCTACCCCCACCCCCATTTTTTAATCGCGATTTTAGTATTTTTGTATGAACAATCTATATACAGGGTAGTCCACTACACGCGCATCGGTCAATAGTTGCTAAACCGTTGGACTTATGGGAAATTTTTTTAAATAAAACTTGTAACGTTTCATCTTTGCTGCAAGTGAAAATTATTTTTAAGTATACAGGCTGTCCCATTTCTTCTGCACGGCACCTAACTTGTTTTTTTAAATGGTACACCATATATTAGATAGCATTTTGGAATTCTTTGTTGAATTTAAGTGTCACATTGTTAACCATACATTCGGTCTAAGTCCCACAATTTCGGCGTTATTTGATGTTAGAAATCGTTATTTTTCAAGTTTCGCCATTTATAACGTGTAAAAGGTTCGAGATAAATAAAATGGTTTACGTGTCCCTATCTTAGTTTTTAATCCTCTATCTAATGGAGCTGGAAAATACTGGTTCCTGATTGGTCAAAAAATGGCAAAAAGTGACCTATCAGGAAGCAGTATTTTCCAGCCGCATTAGATAATAATAATAATTTGTTTATTTTAGTTAAGTACACAAAGAAAAATCATATACAACTCAATAACAATCAAAATAAACAATTTTATCCCGCAAAAGTACAAATAACTTGTGCGCGGGTGAGAAATTGCGAAAGAGAAAACAATTAAAACAAAACATGTGTACATAATGCATATAAGTACAAAAAGAACTGGACATAAAAAAAAACAAAAAAACAAGAAATAGCAGTGTGGAATCGAGGTGCAAAGCGTAAAAATGCATGAAGAAATCTATGAGCAAAATTCCCCCAGCCAACTTTCACCTGTCATTAATTAAATTGTCGAAAATACCTATTTCCAACTTCAGCATGAATTGCTTAGCTTCTTTTTTAAATTTCCTAAAAGATGCAATGTTACGTATCTGAAATGGTAGAAAGTTGTAGAATTTTGGAAATGGTTTCGTTGACCTATTGTCTTTTCTGGAAACTGTAGTTTTACTTTACCATCAGTCACAAATCTGGTGAGATAGGTATCCACTTTCTGATCAATACTTTCTTTATTCTTATGCTGGTAACAAATAGCTGAAAAGTAATATAATTGACGAATATTAAAAAATTTTGATTCCCGAAATAAAAGATTTGTATGGTAAGTAATATCTTTCTTATACATTATTTTTATTAGTCTATGCTGAAGCACATTTAGTTTATGAAAATGGCAGTCCAACACACCACCCCATCCAATAATACCATACGTTAAACGTGATTGAACCAATGCGTAGTATACGGCAACCATCCGAGACTCATCCAATATATTTCGAAGCATCTTGAAACTGTATAACAGCCCTCTCATACTTCCACATAAATTATTTATATGTACGTCCCACCTAAGATGACAGTCCACCAACACACCCAAATACCTAATGTGATCCACCCGTTTTATTTCACTTACAACTTTATTTTCATCTTCAAATTTGATGCAACTATACAATGGTAGCATGTTCCGGTATGAAGTCAAAGGCAAGAATTTCGTTTTACTGTAATTTAGGGTTAGTTGTTTATAATTAAGAAAGTTAATCATTTTATTAAAATCTGTTTTTATCATAGTTTTCAGCTCTTCCCACGTTTTCCCCGTATAAAACAAGACGGTATCATCAGCATAGCTAATAATATCTGCAAAAGTATCTACATTGAACATATCATTAATGTATAATGTGAATAAAACCGGTCCCAATATAGTACCTTGAGGTACTCCAAATTCGACAACCTTACTGCGACTAACAGCAGACCCGATCCTTACATGTTGTGAACGTCCACTGAGGTAACTCGCCATCAAATCATGCACCTTCCCTCTGAAACCAAGCCTCTCCAGAACATCAAGCAGCTGACCATGACTCACGGTATCAAAAGCCTTTTTAAGGTCAAGAAAAACGCACATAGCAGGCACACTACGGTCGACCGCCCGATACGCTAGAGACGCCAGACGTTCTAGAGCATCCTCAGCAGATTTTCCCTTTCTGAAACCGAATTGTTTGACTGAAAGGATATTATGTTTCTCGACAAATCCCGTTAACCTGCGATGTAAAATTTTCTCAAAAATCTTGCCGAAATTAGTAATAATAGATATCGGTCTGTAATTATTCATGTCTTCCCTTCCACCACTCTTATAAATCGGCGTTAAGGATGCAATTTTAAATTCCTTGGGACATACACCGGCCACAAAAATATTGTTAATGATGAAACTAAGCGGGAGTGCTATTTCATCTCCAATGAATTTAAGGGTTTCAGATTTAATATCATCAACTCCAGGTGATTTGTTATTTTTAAGCTCATTGATCACATCAATTACCCCACACTCATCAGTGTTAAAAACTAAGATAGGGACACGTAAGTCATTTTTCTTTATCTCCAACCTTTTACAAGTTATAAATGGCGAATCTTGAAAAATGACGATTTCTAACATCAAATAACTTTGAAACTGTGGGACTTAGACCCAATGTAGGGTTAATAAAGTGGCACTTAAATTCAACAAAGAATTCCAAAATGTGATCAAACACAGGGTTCCATTTAAAAAAACAGAGTTAGCTACTGCGCAGAAGAAATGGGACAACCTGTATAATTGAAAATAATTTTCAGTTACAGCAAAGATGAAACGTTACAAGTTTTATTATTTAAACAATTTTCTCTCAAGTCCAACGGTTTAGCGGCTATTGACCGACGCGCGCGTAGCGGACTACCCTGTATAAAAAATTAATCCCTATTTCCCACGCCATAACTTGAGAACGATTTAACCGATTTCATTCATCTTTTTTTTATGGTTTCTAATACTTTGTAGAAGGTTCTTACGGAACGAAAAATTAAGAAAATGGGAAAATTTGAGAAAACGTAACGACTATTTTAACTTCGCGCGTTTGACAGTCTGTACGTGTGTATGTCACCGAATTCCTCCTAAACGGCTGGACCGATTTTGATGAAATTTTTTGTGTGTGTTGGAGTGGGTCCCTGGATGGTTTACATTCACAATTGGACCCGGTAGGTGGCTCTGCAATCGGGTTCTAGGAATTTTTTTGAACGGCTGGACTGATTTTGATGAAATTTTTTGTGTGTTGGAGTGGGTCCCTAGATGGTTTACATTCACAATTGGACCCGGTAGGTGGCGCTGCAATCGGGTTCCAGGAGTTTTTTTGAACGGCTGGACCGATTTTGATGAAATTTTTTGTGTTTGTTGGAGTGGGTACCTGGATGGTTTACATTCACAATTGGACCCGGTAGGTGGCGCTGCAATCGGGTGTTACTGAACTCCTAAACGGCTGGACCGATTGTGATTAAATTTTTTGTGTGTGTTGGAGTGGGTCCCTGGATGGCTTACATTCACAGTTGGACCTGGTAGGTGGCGCTGCAATCGGGTTCTAGGAATTTTTTTGACGAACATTTTTTTAATGTATGAAATTTTTTGTGTATGTTGGAGTGGGTCCCTGGATGGTTTACAATCACAATTGGACCCGGTAGGTGGCGCTGCAATGGGGCTCAAGGATTTTTTTTTACGAATTTTTTTTAATGCCGGGCCCGCTAGTTTATATTTTTCTTCAACTGTTTCGGATATTCAATGAAAAGGATTTGGACTGGTTCACCCTTGGGGTGCTCTAGCTCCCCAGGAAGAATTTTTCGGTCTATGTTTATATGATTTCGTTCAATCATACTTATTTCTATCCAAAAGTGTATCGTTAAAGCGCTATTGAATGTCAAAGATCTTCAAAAGATTGAATTTAACGACGAAGATTAAATGTGAAATGTGAATCCGTACTGGGAAAAGGTGTATTTTTTGTATAATTTTTTGCTAGTGGGTGTTACCCAAGCGGTCGAAAGTTGGTCATCCACATGCAGAGAAGATCATATTCTTCTAACGGTTTGTTCAATATCCTTCAGACTTTTTCTACAGACAGACACTCTTATCTGAAACATTTCTTGTCTCTTTCCGATTTCACTATCTGGCATAATTTAACCAGAAAGAAATAATTTTGGTTTGCTGCATGCCGTGCGCCACCGTAGTTAATGTAAAGTTTGTTGACATTTACAAAAAAAATAATAAAACGAAAATTATTTTTCCATGTTTAAATTACATTTGGATAGATTTTTTTATGCAAATTAATCAAACAAATTTCTTTACGAATGTAGAAAAATAATTATTGTTTTATTAACTTTTTTCAATTAAACATTTATTCCAATAGAGTGTAGAACGGCGAATAAACAGAACAAAAAGTTTACCTCAGTTGCGTTACACTGATGGACTAATTCCGCAATCACTCTCGCCAACAAATGACAACAGTGCCACGTCAAACTGGGCAAAGGAACAACTTTATTTCTTTCGAGACTCTCGACAACAGGTTCCACAACTAGTGTCAACAAATGATCCAAAACTTCCTTCCAAGACAAGGAACTATTCGTACTCCCGGACTCCACCTGTGAAAAACATGCGCAAAAAAGTTTCTACACAAACTTCCTTTTGTTTACTCTTTACCTGACTTCGATACGTCATTTGCTCAACTAAAATAGGATAATGATGAGAATCACATACACTCATCATCGGCAAACCAGTATTATCTGATGGACTTAACAATCGATGCAAAGAACTATCAGAATTGACACTATTTCCTAATAAAGGAAAAGTGCTTCTCAAACGTACTCGAGCACCACAAAGAGCGCACAGAACAGCACTCAAAAGCCTTTGGTTATTCGAAGCGGTAACCGAACTCAACTGCAAAAAGAAAACAGCGGTAAAACTCGAATTTCTTCCAAAACAAAAAAAATTATAAATACTTTGTCAGTTTCTTGCAAAAGATCGCATAAACAGGACCATTTCAAATACGCTGTGGGATAAAACGCGTGAAAACATGCGACAAAAGTAAGATGACATTCCTCAAGAATTGCATTCATCATCTTTAAATATGGAGCAGGATTTTTAGCAACTTTTGCTTTCGACGATTTTTTCGTTTGAAAAATAACGGTAATATTATCCGACAAAATTTGTTTCAACAAAGCCCTCACGTCCCCAATACTTTCGGCCAAATGCACATTCTCCAATGGGATTTTCTTCACGATAGAATTCGGATAGATCTCATTAGTATACGATCGCAACAATCTCAAACTCGCACAGTTGATATAAACCAGTCGATCCAACTCTAACAACGTATACATATGTTGGGTCATTTGCACATCGGAAATTCCCAATTTAAAAGTATTCCAAGCCCACTGCAACAGCGACAACAAACTTTGAAAGCACTCTCTCGTCACTGTTCTCGAAAAATCTTTTGACAAAATATGTACAGGCTCTGTTAAATCAATCTGTCTCGACGGAGCTTGACTCTCTGGTGTAATAACCTTATACAGTAACTGCGGAATCTGTCCTGCATTCACGTCTGTTCCATTATTTGACTTATTTGATGATTTAAAATAAAAAACTACTTGATCTTCTGTTGTGACCATCGTTTGTCCTTCTGATCCACAATCGCTGCACGGTCCATTTACTCTACACCAAGCAACGTACCATCGTTGAGCCTAAAAGAACTTCACAATAAAATCGACCTTAAAAACATTTTTTTTCATAACCTGTAAAGGAATAGGTTCGTCAAACAACAAGGGATATTTCTGTCTGGGTCCGCATTCATATGGTACCACTTCCGTTTCCACGAGCAAATCTCCATCGCCTTCTTGCTCCCCACCATCCGGACCTATATCGAACAATTTCAATTTAGCGGTATACTCACCTCTTCCACCAAACAAACCCAATCCCCCTGAAAAGAACATACATATGTATACTTAAGATTTGCCCACATAACAAAACCCGACAATAAATTGTAAATTTTGATTCAGAGCGGCACGTTTGTTAGTTTATAGTACTTACATGCAATATTCATAACAACTGTGAAGCAACTACCTACCTATTGTAGATGAACAGAACTATTAATTATGATCGACTGTATACATACTCGACTGTATATTTCCTGTAAATATGGGTGCTTTTCACTTATAGACTGTTCTAGAACGCCTGATTTTGACAGGCCGCCATTTGTTGTTGGAGGGCACACATTTATTCATATTTTATTTGGGAAGTTAAAATTCAGTACTAGAAATGAAATGTCTAGAACATACTCGCCAATTTCTTAATTGGTTTTCGCTCAAAACTCCCCTTTTCACAACTTCTATTTTCACAACTTCTATTTGACATATTGTTTAAGTACTCTCCACGATGATTTAGTGCAGCAAGAATTCTAAACAATCTTACCAAATCCCTTTCACCTCTCATTCCGCACCCCACAACACAACAAAACAGTGGCATATTAATTATTTAATAGTTTTAGGAAATTAAGGTTATGTGTAAACTGTAAACAAACAAATGTTTGCCCTCCAGCTGCTGTCAATTGTGTGAGGACTTTCTGAAATGATCTGTTGTACTTAACCTTAGATGAGGGAAGAGTATGGATTCGCAACGCCCGATCTTTGCCGTGCAGGTGAGTGTTACCAAAATTTGAGCATGTTTGGTGCCAAACAAAGTGATGAAACTAGGTTACTGTTTAGAATTCATGTAATTTAACTCAAAATAACGAACGCATCGTTTGAAATAGCGCAATTAGTCATATCATTTTAAGATTTTGCACTATGAATTCTTAATAAGTTAACCCCACACGCCAAAAGACAGTGACACAGTAATTAAACTCGACACGTGTTTTGCTGGCAACGTCAGCATCTTCAGGAGTAGAAGATAATCTTCTACTTCTTATCTTCTACTCCTGAAGATGCTGACGTCAGCGAAACACGTGTAGAGTTTAATTACTGTGTCACTGTCTTTTGGCGTGTGGGGTTAACTTATTAAGAATTCATAGTGAATTTACGTCAAAGTTCTTGATCCATCCACTGTGGTTAAGATTTTTCGTACAATTCTCGGAGTAAAGGGACTAAGAAGTTTAGGTTACGCCCCTTTTTTTGGTGCTGAATGGTAACAGGAACACCTGCTTTGTTATTCCTCCTCTTCTTCCCTCCTCTAAGTACTTAACAGATCCATAACCTAACTTTTAAAATACCTACTACTTGCACAAGAAACATATACCATTAATTTCAAGATTAATTTGGTTTGTGACGACTCGCATTTAAATACCAGGATGAACTAACCAATGTTTAACACAATTTTTCCTCAAAATGACTCAACAAACGTTTTTAATATCTAAAGATATTAACAATGTATACTTAACTCAAAAAGTGTATAAATAATTCAAAAATATTCAGATTTGTGAAAAATTTAAGAAAATAATATGCGTTAAGTCTACTCATCTTTCAGAGTCAATAACGAAACTTAAATTGCAGAGACCCAAACCAATAACTGCAGATTTTCCTTCAGCTGTAAAGGAAGAAGTGAGACATACAATTTACTAAGTGTATCAAAATAAAGAGCATGTGACATTGGAGTTACTACAAGGAATTTTAAGAGAAAATGAAATCCTGAACATTTCGAAAGCATCGTTACGGCGCTGCGGGTATTGTTAAAAAATATGGGATTCAGATACAAAATGAAAAATAATAGAAAGGACTTGTGTGAAATGTCACACAATGTTGCAAAATGACATGTACATATGTCTTAGGAAATACTTGGCAGATTTAAATAGGTAGTATAGAGATCAATTGCTCTTTGCTTTTTTAGATGAAACCTGGGTTTTTAGTGAAGGTGAGGTGAAAAATCGTGGCAAGATGCCAGCCATCGATGCTTTCATCAGCCTAGTAAATCTGGCAATGGAAAACACTATATTGTAGTCCACGCAGGTGGCGAAATGGGTTTCATTAAAGAAGCTGGTTGTATATTTAGTTTGAACTCGAAATCCGATGATTACCACAACAGCACGACCGCAGAAGTCTTCGAATACTGGTTTGAAGAGAATCTCTTGAAAAGCCCCGAAGAGGCGTCAATAATAGTATTGGATAATGCATCATACCATTCGCGAAAGTTGGAGAAAAATCCATCGATTCGTGCGATTTCCGCCCAGCCACTGCCAATACAACCCTATTGAGACGGTGTGGGGAACCGCAAAAGAATATTATGACAAGAACATAGCAAAAATGCCACGTGCTGAAAATCTAGAAGGAAGCACTGGCTGTAATTCCCGACACTAAATGACCTCATTATGTGAATTGCTCAGAGAACCTTATTATATATATTATACATATTATTATATATATTATTATATTATGACTTCGAACAAGTGATTGATGAGGTAAGACACGGCGAACTCTATTTACCAGGCGAGAATGCAACCCGCACTTCACACGTTCCGTGTGACGTCAGCCGTCCGAGTTTCTTATGGAGCCTTATGGAAATAACGCACGTTTCACCAATTATTTCAAATTTTGAGTTATTTAAAACATTTATGCGATACACCAAGGACGATATTAATTGAAGAAATTATTGTTTTCTTTAAAAGAACGCTGTTATAATGCAACCATATTTTATTCTAATATCAGAAATATGGAAATATTTATCTATAATCATAACATAGAATAAAATATAGCTTCAAACAAAGCGATATATTACATTTATTAAAATTATTTGTAATTTTGACGTAAATATTAGGTATGTAGTTATTAACAAAGAAATACGTATAGGTGTAGTGGGAGAAAATCCTACTATACGTTATAGGCTAGGTAAATATAACATATCTAATTTAAAGTTTGTATCTTTCTTTTGCGGTTATCAGCATTCATTTTCTGCGCTGACAATAATTGATCGTTCCTATTTTTTTTTATAATTGGACAATAAGATATTGCCCATTATGTTTATAACTTGTTGCACAACATTAAATTGGTGGAAATATTTTACCAGCAATAATTTGAATTTCTAAGGGCCCGGTTTTTCAAAGAATCCAACACAGGATTAAGTCTGACACCGGCTTCGTTGCTATGATACAACCAATCAGAAAGCCGGTATCATAGCAATGAAGCCAGTGTCAGACTTAATCCAGTGTTGGTTTCTTTGAAAAACCGGACCATAATGTCCAAAACTGTATCGCCAACATAAATTTTTGGTATGAGATTTTCAGATAGCTCTCGGTAAATAACAGTTGCATTGTTCGCTTTTAACTTAGATTCTAATTGTAAGTCATTTTCTGTATTATATCTATTTTTTGTTTAATTTTGATGGAAGATCCCTTTTGAAGCAATCAAAGTTTAAAATAATATTTTTAGCGTTTTAGATTCTTCCAATTGCTTTTTAATACTATTAATCTCGCTCTCCTGTATTTCTGTACTTCGGTAAAAATAATTTCCAGGTTCTCCGAAAAAACAAATTGCACGAAAATATGCGACACCAAGTTAGACACCCCACGGAAAATGTATTTTTCAAAATAGGCACTTTAAAACAATTTATTTCGAATACACGTGCAAATCGTATCAATACCAGAGACGGCTGCGGACGGCTGACGTCACGTTTCCCACTACCAAACTCTCGCCTGGTAAATAGAGTTCGCCGTGGGTAAGACCTTTCATTACCACTGTCAGAAATGATAACGAGTGTAAAAGATTTCGAGGGCTGATAGAGGAGGTCAAAATTATAAGAAAAAATCGATGAACGTATGTCCTAAAATTATTCCCAACAAAAATATGGGGTATTCAAGTTTCTCGAAAAAAACGGATTACATATTTTTAATATTTCCGAAACTAAGAAAGCTCTTAAATTAAAGTTTTAGGGACAATTTGTGGCTTTCTCTATCACCTTTCGAATTTCTTTTTACGCTCGTTATGAATCACCCTGTATACTTAACATATACTTAGTCAATTTCTTAATGCATTTTCAGAAAGTTTCTTTTCATCATTTTACAATTTATTCGAGGCTGAGCTGCGTCTGTGAATTTCAATTGTGCAATTTGTGAATGTATAATCAGTAAATAAAACTGAAAATGAGTAATTCTGCTAATAGACAAAAAATCAGTACTTATGTAATCATGTACTTGTTGATAATGTGTTTTCAATAATAGTCCTAAAATTTGTAACACAAGTTAAAATTTAAAAGGAAATTTTTGACCCGAAATGGGAATTTTCAGCATGTACGGAGGGAAACTTGCCCAGAAACAGTTGGCAACACTGCTAACAACCAATATCGAAGAAGGTTAGTAACAGGCATAATGTGGAATTTTCATGTATTTTAATAAGATATGTAACTGCGTTTTAGTATCTTATACCGGGTCTTATACTATTCTTTACGTTAGTATTTAAGTGTATATTAGGTGATTTAATAATGGGTAAGGTTACTCCCCAAAAAAATCCTGAATGCATATTTTGATGCAATCATTTCATTCATTAAATTTTTCTACGATGATCCCGCCAGCGGGACTCTAGCCACAACTTATAATTAAGTTACATAGTTACATCATCATCATAAGGTTCTCAGTCCGAAGACTGGTTGGATGCGTACCTCCACTCTTTTCTATCCTGAGCTAACCTGCGCATTTCCCTAAAAGTAGAACATCCTACATCCCTAACTATTTGAGAGCAGTAGTCTAATCTAGGCCTACCCCTACCTCTTTTCATTCCTATCTCTGACTCTAGTATGTCGCGAACTATTCCTTCGTGTCTTAGAAGGTGTCCTACCATCCTATCTCTCCTACTCTTTATTGTCTTCCATAGCTTTCGCTTTTCCCCAACTCTTTCTAATACTTCCCTATTGCTAACCTTATCTATCCACGGTATCTTCATCATGCGCCTGTAGCACCACATTTCAAACGCTTCTACTCTTTTTCGATCCGCTTCCCCTATTGTCCAAGTTTCGCACCCGTATAATGCCGTACTCCATACATACGACTTTAAGAGTCTCTTCCTAGTCTCAATATTAACCGTTCTCGAACATAACAGTTGTTTCTTTCTGTTAAACGCAACTCGGCCCTGCGCTACTCTTTGTTTTATATCTTTAGTGCTCCTACCGTCTTGAGTTATTTTACTTCCTAAATAGCAGAAATCCGTGACCTCCTCTATCTTCTCATTTCCTATTTGTATGTCAACTTTAATTCTATTTTCACATCCCCTACATACCAAAATTTTAGTTTTCTTTTTATTGACTTTCATGCCATAGCCCTGTGTCAAAACTGCTTCCATTTCATTCAAAGCCGCTCCTAGTTCTTCTTTGCTAGATGCTAACACTGCTATATCATCCGCAAATCTGAGCATGTTAATAGTTTGACCCTGTACGTTAATCCCTGAGGCTGTTCTGTCCTTAACAATATTAATAGCATCTTCGATATATAAGTTGAAAACTAGAGGTGACAATGCACATCCCTGTCTCACTCCCTTCCGGATATCTACTTCCCTTCGTTCCTGCTCACATTCTATAACTGCCTTTTGCTCTTCGTAGAGATTATGTATTATTCTTCTGTCCCTGTATTTCATCCCTACCTTTCTCAGCATTTCGAACATCTTCCCCCATTTTACGTTGTCGAAGGCCTTTTCTAAATCTACAAATCCTATATAGACGCTCTTTCTCTTTTCTATCGTTTTTTCTATAATTACTCGTAAAGCTAGGATGGCCTCGCGCGTTCCTCTATTTCGTCTAAATCCGAACTGATCTTCTCCTAATATTTCCTCCGCCTTTTTCTCCATCCTTCTTTGCACAATTCTAATTAAAATTTTTGACGCATGGGAAGTTAAACTGATGGTTCTGAAATTTTCGCACCTATCCGCGCCTTTCCTTTTTGGCAAAGCTACCATGATGTTCCGTTTGTAATCCTCTGGAATCTCGCCTGTCAGGTATATGCGACTAACTAATTTAAATAAACGATCTATTACCTCTTGACCTGCGCACTTTAAGATTTCTGCCTGCAAGCCATCTATACCTGGCGCTTTATTATTCCTTAAACTTTTTAGTGCTAGCTCAAACTCTTCTCTCATTATAGGATTCCCTAGGTTATCCCCCTCTACACTGCTTTAGCTTTCTAATATATCTTGCACTTCCTGTCCCGCATATAAGTTTCCTAAATATTCTTTCCACCTATCTGCCTTCTCCCCGCTTTCGATTAGGATATCTCCTGCCTCATTCCTAATGCTTTTGGTACTAGATCCAATTTATCTAAAATTTCTCCTAATTATTTTATATGCTTCATCAGTCTTTCCTACTTCGAACTTATTTTCCACTTCTTTGCACTTATTATCGATCCATTGCTCTTTCGCTTTCCTACATTTCCGAATAATTTCCCACTTGATCGCCTTATATCTTTGTTTCCCTATTTCATCTAACCTATTTTTATATTTTCGCCTTTCCTCTATTAGACTCACAATATGTTTTGTTATCCAGGGTTTCCTACTTTCATTCTGTTTATGACCCAAAATATCCCTAGCTGAGGAAACTAAACTATTTTTAATGCAATTCCATTCTTCCTCTATGTCCTTAACAATATTTTCGCCCGCGCCCTTTAGTACTTCGTTTGTCTTTTTCTCAAACTTATCGCGCGTATCAGTTACATAGCATAATAATATGTATTTACGTACTGAATCTATTATTAAGTAAAATGGTTTGTTCAAATTTTTTATTAGACATTAATACTCCCACGTCTTTAACTATTCTGTGTTTATAATATTTTTCCGGAAACTTTTGTATAACACACATTTTCCTTGAATTTTTAATCAGAAGTACACATACCGCGTTTATCACATGTAAAACTCTTAAAACGGTAAGTCGATTCAACGTATGTGACAAATATTTTGGAGAGAAAATAATCTCTTTGGTTAAAATAGAGTATGCATTAAAAAATACTGTTTTCTTTATTGTGAATGAAAAAATAAATTCAAAAAAGGAACCTAAATAAAAAAGTTACAGGGAAATTAAATAATCCAAAGTTCTAATGGCGGTTAATTTCGTTTGTTACTAAATACACATCCGGTGTTTTTCCGTAGTACGGCAGAACAGTAGTTGTTGGACAGTTACTATGGGAATTGTATGCAAGTGTTGTGAATTAACAAACGCTTGTGCCGTCCTTAAAACATGCGGAGTTTAAAAGTTTTATTTCTGGAATGGTCGGAGCTAAATAATTTGGGTATATCAGAATAAGTCAAATTACTTTTAAATTCAGGCTCATATTTTATTAAACTCAAGGACTGAAGAGTAAATTTTAATCAATTTCAAGGTTTAAGTCAGAATTTTGCTAACTTCCGTGCTATCACACATCGTGACTTACAACAGAATTCAGACTTCTATTATAGAGTTGAACTATAATTTTGGCTTGCAAAATTTAATGAAATTCTAAATTTAACATGGAGTTATATTAAAATTACGACTTCCATTTGGGAAGTCAGAATTTTGTTAAATTCCAAAATAGAAGCTCGATACATATATCTTCATTTTAAAAAATATTCCGTCTTCTACCTTGAACTTAAAAGTTTCTGACTCTCATCCTAATTAATAGTAGTATAAAATATTAATGCTCGCTTACCTAGTAAAATATCAGTATCTGTCATAAATCGTATTGCCTCAATACTGTGCCCCGAATACCCCCATCCACCGCCATGACTCTCAAACCTATTAACGCACTGAAAATCTTCTCTACTGTACTGTTTCCCAGATAAGAACTGTGTCTCCTCCACTTCCTCTTTGATGGTAGTCATCTGCAAATCACATGTTGTCGCCAAAGTATCCAGGCAGCACAATAAATGAATTGCGGCCTGCAGTCTAGTTATATGGCAGTTTGAAACAACCGGCAAAGCCAACTCTGGATTTAAAATGGAAGTTATGTCGAATTCTGAAGATTCTGATGAATTTTTCGTTACAGTTTTGATGTTGGTGAGTATTTTGTTATCTCTAGTTGTAACGGTGTTGTTTTTTGTAATTTGTAACTCACTGGCGACAACGTTGTAGCAACAAATCTCATGATTTACTGGGTTGTACGACCAAAGGATGTTATAGATGGAATCCATGCAAACAATTTTGTTACTGAAGTCCACATGGTCTTTATTTTTGAAAGAATTACATGTGCTGTCTCGTTTATTGATCACCAGACATTTGAAGGTGTTAACAGCATCCAAATGACTGGGAAGGAGCACTAAAAGAAAAAAAAAATGTACCAGTAAAAATAAAAAAATAGGATAATTCTTACAGATGTAATTCTTGTTGGCAGTAACTGTAGATTTGGCCAGAGTAACTGAATTTATGAGGCTCTCGTCAATTTTTAAGAAAGTCTGATCACCGGATGCCCCTACCCAAGTGGCTCTCCTGCCGTGCCTAGGCCCTATATTTGGAATTGGTCCAGGGATGGAATACCACGGACATCTTGGGTCTCTAAACTTAGAACTACTGCTATGAGAAGGTTGCAAAGCATCTTGCGGCGAGGTAGATGGTGACTGTCGTCCCAGTTGTCCTTTCTTCATTGAAAAAAAAACTAAATTTGTATATCAAAAAAATCTAAACTATAAGAAATTTAAAACAATTCTGATTTAAATTTTTGAATATAAGAAAATTGTAACTTCCACATATTGAGGAATGTAACAAAATTATGACTTTTATTATGTGGGAATTCAATTCAATAACTTAGCAAAAGATGAAATTTAATCATTCTTGTTGTATTTCCAAATTTAACATAATAAATTCTTTCCATAACATGGCATGGATCTTCAGGATTAACAAGGTGTGAATGACAATAAAAAAATTACCTCGTAATTGCCAAACGTGTATACTTCGCCCTTTGATGTTAGAATAACGGAATGGTTACTACCAGCAGCAATATGAGTCGCGCTACAAGGTAATTTAACCAACTGTATACTGCTTTTTGTCAAAATATCGCAACAACCCAACTGCCCATACTGATTTGAACCAAAACTATAAACCTAATAAAAAAATGTTAAAAACATCAAAATATCAAATAAACCTACAAAAGATTACTTGTCCATTTTGCAGTAAGAGCAAACTATGATGGAGGCCGCAAGAAACTTGTATAACAGGACTATCGACTGGCAAAGCAATTTTTGCAGGTGGCAAACACGCTACACGTGTCACATCTCTTTCAACATCCGAGCCTGTTGCTTCTTTCCCTGCAAAATCCCAAAATTTTACCAAATCACCAATTAAATTGAGGCCAAAGTATTTTTTACCCTGCAAGTTATTGGTTTGCCGAATGGGATTATTCGAAGACCTATGAGTTAAAGGTATCACAGAATTTCTGGCAGATTTTACTTTGATCGATTGTTTGCTTGGTCCAGCTACAGACCTTCTGATTTTGTTCTTTCTCTCGTCTAAACGGCTCTGAAGCTGGGGAAACAAATATAGAATAAATTAGACAAGCAACCAAACAATACAAGCTGCTGAAAATGAATTAATCATGAGAAGGTTTCCAAGACACGTTGTTTCGAACTTCTGGTCATACCGTAAGTTGATGTCAACTTACTGCTCCAATATTATTAATGATATGTAATCCTAATCCAGCGGAATAACTACCGGTGTTCTGCGTAACTAGGGCCCGGGCCTCCAGGTGGTCACACGGCCAAAAGGTTTTTAACGTGAATACAGCAAAATCCGTTCATTGAAATACCATTTATAGGATTATTCTGCTTATTGAGATCGTACACGAAACAACTTGAGGGACACAGGTGCCAATTGTGTAATTTAGCGGCAGGTCTTGTCAGACTGACAGACATCACATTTCGAAGGAGAGAATTTTGCAGATTTGCGTTATCTAGTAAATTCTGATAGCGACCGAAATTATACAAATCATAGTATTCAACAAAAACTCATGTTTTATGCTTACGAATACAAATTTTGTTCATTCTAAGCTTTCTTCTACGAAAAATTGCTTGCTGCCAGATTTTATTTATTCATGTACGTAGTGTTTACTAAATACACAATGTAACATCCCTGTGAGCCTTTCTGGCTCATTATTACAGATTAACGTTACGATTCAGAATAATTACAAGTCCGAAAATATGTGTCGCTTAATGTCACATCTGCTCTTACTTGTTGATTAAATTTAAAATTTTGCTCGAGACCACACCAAATGTTACACTTTTCAAATTTTTCGACGACTGGAAGTTCCAAAACTATTTTTCCGAAATTTATACATCTTCATTATTTAATTTCCATTCTGAAATATGCTTTTCCTGTTCTAATTCCAACATTCTTAGACATCTGTTTTGGAACTAGCGGCATCGTCGCAAATAAGTAGTATTTCATCATCTCGAATACCATTTATCAATATCTATTTTGTACTTAAGTAGGTAGCGCATTTAATATTAATAAGTTATTTTGAAGACGGGCAAAGCAAATCTATAGAAAGCGGTTACCTAAAAAATCCAGTCTGTTTATAAAAAAGTATCAGAAGCGCTAATTGTGCACATAAGAACCTTACAGAGGATTGTAAGAGAAAAATTGAACAATATTCCGGCAAAATAAGACATCATCCAAAAACTCAGGATTTATAAAAAAGTATCTGAGGGGTGAAAGGGCACGGGTGAGCCAGAATTGAATTGCATTAAAAATAGTTTAGATTCCGCAGCTAGATATTTTGGGTCATAAACAGAATGAACCCTGGATAACAAAACATATTGTGAGTCTAATAGAGGAAAGGCGAAAATATAAAAATAGGTTAGATGAAAGAGGGAAAAAAGATATAAGGCGATCAAGTGGGAAATTATTCGGAAATGTGGGAAAGCGAAAGATAAGGTTAGAAATAAATGCAGGAAGTTAAGTTCGAAGTAGCAAAAACTGATGAAGCATATAAAATAATTAGGCGAAATTTTAGAGAAATTGGATCTAATACAAAAAACATTAGAAATGAGGCAGAAGATATCCTAATCGGAAGTGGGGAGAAGGCAGATACGTGGAAAGAATATTTGGGAAACTTATATGCAGGGTAGGAAGTAGGAGATATATTAGAAAGCAAAAGCAGTGTAGAGTGGGACAACCTAGGGTGTCCTATAATGAGAGAAGAGTTTGAGCGAGCACTAAAAAGTTTAAGAAACAATAAAGCACCAGGTATAGATGGCTTGCAGGCAGAAATCTTAAAGTGTGCGGGTCAAGATGTAATAGATCGTTTATTTAAATTAGTTAGTCGCAGATACCTGACAGGCGAGATTCCAGAAGATTACAAACGGAACATCATAGTAGCTTTGCCAAAAAGTAAAGGCGCGGATAGGTGCACTATCAGTTTAACTTCCCACGCGTCAAAAATTTTAACTAGAATTGTGCAAAGAAGGATGGAGAAAAGGGCGAAAGAAATATTAAGAGATTAGTTCGGATTTAGACGAAATAGAGGAACGCGCGAGGGCATTTTAGCTTTAGGAGTAATTATAGAAAAAACAATAAAAAAGGGAAAGAGCGTCTGTATAGGATTTGTAGATTTAGAAAAAGCCTTCGACAACGTACAATGGGGGAAGATGTTCGAAGTGCTCAGAAAGGTAGGGATGAAATATAGGGACAGAAGAATAATACATAATCTCTACAAAGAGCAAAGGGCAGTTATAGAATTTGATCAGGAACGAAAAGAAGTAGATATCCGGAAGGGATTGAGACAGGGATGTGCATTGTCACCTCTAGTTTTCAACTTATATATCGAAGATGCGATTAATATTGTTAAGGACAGATCAGCCTCAGGGTCAAAATATTAACATGCTCAGATTTGCGGATGATATAGCAGTGTTAGCATCTAGCAAGGCAGACTTTGGAATGACTTTGAATGAAATGGAAGCAATTTTGACAAAGGCTACGGAATGAAAATCAATAAAAAGAAAACTAAAATTTTGGTATGTAGAGGGAACGAAAATAAAACTAAAATTGAAATACAAACAGGAAAAGAGAAGATAGAGGAGGTCGCGGATTTCTGCTATTTAGGAAGTAAAATAACTCGAGATGGTAGGAGCACTAAATATATAAAACAAAGAATGGCGCAGGGTCGAGTTGAGTTTAACAAAAAGAAACAACTGTTATGTTCGGGAACAGTTAATGTAGAAACTCGGAAGAGACTCTTAAAGTCGTATGTGTGGAGTACGGCATTATACGGGTGCGAAACTTGGACAATAGAAGAAGCGGATCGAAAATGAAATGAAATAAAATGTGGTGCTACAGACGCATGATGAAGATACCGTGGATAGATAAGGTTAGAAATAGGAAAGTATTAGAAATAGTTGGGGAAAAGCGGAAGGTATGGAAGACAATAAAGAATAGGAGAGATAGAATGGTAGGGCACCTTCTAAGACACGAAGGAATAGTTGGCGACATACTGGAGTCAGAGATAGGAATAAAAAGAGGTAGGGGTAGACCTAGATTAGATTACTGCTCTCAAATAGTTAGGGATGTAGGATGTTCTACTTTTAGGGAAATGCGTAGGTTAGCTCAGGATAGAAAAGGATGGAGGTACGCGTCCAACCAGTCTTCGGACTGAAAACCTTATGATGATGATCAGAAGTAAAAGAAAAATGCAACAATATTTCGGGAAAAAAGGCAAAATTTTTAAATCAGCTGTTAATAATCCGTCACTTTCTTCTCACATATTTTCAGAACCTGTTTTTTCGATGTATCTAATCAAAGACTTGGAGAGGGGACTTAGCAATTTACATTTACTACTCACAGTCTAAGCATTTGTTAGTGGAAAAGGCAAAACAAAGTAGTTGACCAGTTGTGTAGTAAACAGGAGCCCCCACGAAAACGTAATATCGCGGAACATTCGCCTGGTCAGCTGTTTAAATATAATAGCATACAGCCGTGTAGGCTTCACAACAAAATCAGATGTTGCATACGAACGCTGGGTCCATTCTCCAAGTCTTTGTACCTAATTCAGATGATTGCATGGCTTTAGGCATGTCTATTCAGCGGTCAAGCTGACAGATCGCCAAATAATTACGAATGTCATTTAAGATTAAGTACTGAAGATATTGGAAATTTTTTATGTTTCGGAGCATTTTTTAATTTAAATAAAATTGAAAACTGTAAAATGCCAATGCTTTTTTATTTCATAATGTATCAGCATCTGAGTGGAGGAACTTGTATTTGCAGTACCCTGCGACAAAACAACAGGCTTTTATATTCCAAGGAAGATCTGCTGCTTCTTTAACACAGAAGACAACATCACTTAAAGTTCTTCAACGTAAATAAAATTTCCTTTTGTTAAATTCTTACCAATCACAGAGTTATTCCCCATTTCAGGTATTCATATACCTAGGTATTTACCGGAAAATCAATTGAAATATGTACTTATTTCCATCTTGTACAGAAGCTGAATCAGATTAACTTTAATCTGACAATTTCAAACCAGTTTTGACTCAAGTATCACTATGTTGTATTCGAATATTTTAGATCGAAGAGAGAGATATCATATCTGAACTCTTTATGATAATATAAACATCTTTTACCAAACACCCCTGAAGATTCCATACACTTTTCCCAATTAAACGTGAATACAAAACTAGAATTTTGACTAAGCATTGCACTTTTTAAGAATGTTTTGCGACTGTAACTAAGAAATTTAATAACTACAACGAAAAGTATGTTTTCAGTGCTTCCTGGATTTGATGGTAAACTCCCATCCAGGAAGCCTTGCATCCTAAGAGCTCGTTCTCTGCTGGTCAAAAAGAATGACCAGAACACATTCTGGGATAACACTGAATTGCCAAAGTCGCGTTGTCGTAGCTTTAAATAGACCAGAACGCGTTCTGGGTTTTTGATTATTACTAGAACGTGTCGTGCACTGTAACTCTAACGCCCAAAGACCGATTTCACGCCTGTATCAAAGCAAAGGTCTAAAACAATCATCACTTTCTAAAAAACTCTTGTTTAATATTGAAACAAAATGCAAAAACGATCAAATACGAAATAAAATTATAGCCAAAGCCCGAAATGTCGTATTCTAATTTTTCAAACGTTTCGTTAGGTACTGTCAGTTTTGGTAAGGTCCAGTAAGGTCTAGTTAGGTCAGATCTCACAAGTTTGCTATCTACAATCTCTCGGTTAAACAGTATTCTTGCTTTTACCTTATTACCCAGAACGTGCTCTAGCTTTTATCAAAAAGCCATTTGGGTTTGGTCATTTTCCGACTTTGCATCTAACATCTACTCTCCTGCTTCAAAAAAAAGAATACAAAAATATAAAAAGACAAGAGTTCTTTAGGAACTAAAATGGAGTTGGTAGATATTAAAACTTGATATCAGCAGCATATTTTGAGATTTTTGGATACCAGGCATAGAGAAATAATCAACAAAGATGGTTAAGTGAAAGTTCTGGTCTCCCTGGGGATCACGTCCAGAACCAGAACTAAAAAAATTATATTGTCTTTCTATAAATGGTCGTCCTGTAACTCTTAGGGTGAGACCCACAAATTAACTTGTAATCTCCCGAACTAAATTTTTTATGTTTTGTCTGTTGTTTTTAATGATTTTTCCTAAGGAATTATTTGTTTTTAAAAATATTTTGTTATTTTCGTGAAATATTGGCAAATAAAAGGAATTGTATAATATTTAATCGACGTTTCGACTCCGTTAGTAGTCTTTGTCAAGATTTTATTGAATAAGTATAAAAAATGACATGTTTTTTCTTAATAAAAATGTAAGAAAAAACATGTCATTTTTTATACTTATTCAATAAAATCTTGACAAAGACTCCTAACGGAGTAGAAAAGTCGATTAAATATTATACAATTCCTTTTATTTGCCAATATTTCACGAAAATAACAAAATATTATTAAGAAATTGGCACTAACAACTATAAAAATATTTGTTTTTAAAGCTAGTTTGTAGTTGAATTTTTTGAAAAGTGCGTTTAGTTTATTAATTTTTGGTCCGGAATGTGTCAGAGATTTATAATTATTGATTGAGTTATCGAAAATTGGGTAATAGTATATTACAGTACAAGTGGAGAAACTGAAAATTTCGCTCACGCAATTTGCCAGATTTGCACACGAGCCGCCAGGCAAGTGTGCAAAGGCAAATAAGTGAGCGAAACGGTTTCTCCACGAGTGCTGTTTAACGTTTTGTTCAATCCTGCCCCTGAACTAAATATTATTTCAAAAATATTCAAAATTAATAATTCAAATTGGTCTGACAATTGGGCAGGTATATAAAATAATAACATAGAGAGCGTGTTTCAACATTGTTATGGTTACCGTTACTATAAATAATAAACAAGCTAGAAGAAGTCAATTTTTGTACGTTTCAGCTAAATTTGTACCTAAAATAAGATTTTACTGAGAAAATATGGAAAAATAATGATTTAATTTTACTGGAGGGTATTAAAAGAAGCTGATGCCGCTGCATGCAATTGCCTCAGAAGTCTAAAGAAAGGTATGAACGAGCTGACAAAATTCCGTGATTTGATGCATACAAAGAAAGTTCATCTTATAATGGAGGAAGTGATCTTAGCCTATTTTAGTGGATTGGTAGAAAATTACGAACCATCTTCTTTGTGGTCCACATATTCTATGTTGAAGATAATTTTATTTGTTTTTGAAAAAGTAGATACCTATTACTTACATAGCAAATAAGTTTCATAGTGCTATATTTTTTAAAAGTATTGGCTTTAACTGTAAAAAAATGTATATTACCTAATAGAAATGTTGACAGTACCTACTTAATATTAAATAAATATCTAATTAATTTTGAATGTATGCCCAAATTTATATTAAAACGCACACAAATAAAATTTTTTTACAACAATTGAGCTAGTTTATTATTGACAGAAACCATCATAAATTGCAATGTCAATTTGAATGATTAATTTTGAATATTTTTGTAATTTTATTGAGAAATGGAGCGAGTGAAAGTAATAAGAGTGAACGAAAGTACTTTCGATCACTGCTTTCGCCCACCCGTTGCCAAAGAAACGAAGTGAGTGAACAAAAGAAATGCTTTCTCGCATAGTATCTAAGGGTGAAACAACATGTTTCTATGGCAGGATTGAACAAACTAATTTTATTGCATTATATTTTCTTTTCTTTGATAAAATGCCAATGACCATGTCCAAATTATAGGCGTTGTTGACTGCAATTTGCTTAATCACATTCAATTCTTTTTCAAATTTATCAGGTTTAAGTGGGATATTTGTTAATCTGCGTATCATACTTTTGTAAGCAGCTAATTTGTGTTGGACAGGGTGGTTTGAGTTATAATGAATTGTTACATCTGTGTGTGAAGGTTTGTGAAAAATTGAAAACTCATGTCTATTGTTTACTTTGTTAATTGTTAAATCAAGTATTTATAATAACGAAATGAATACCGCAAAAACAATCAAATTAAAATCTATAAAACAAAATATTGTATTTAGTAAAGCAGACAAAGGAAAATCTATAGTAGCTTTACCGAAAGAAGATTACATTAATAAAACAAAAGATTTTTTAGACCCAGAGACATACAAAATTTTAAAGAAAGATCCAACAGAAAAATTTCAAAAACTAGTAAAATCAGTTATAAATGACTCGAAAAGTATTTTTAAAGACAATGAATTGTTCAAACTCACTGACATGAATCCTCAGGCCCCAAAATTATACTCCTTGCTTAAATTACACAAAAACCACTACCCCATTAGACCAGTAGTATCGTATATTTCGGCACCTGCTTACAAAATTTCCAACAAACTTATGGATATCATTAAAAATTATACTAAGTTCAATTCAACACATCCTATTAAAAATTCGTATCAATTAATAGACAAAATTAAACATTTTTATATACCTACTAATGCAAGATTTGTCTCATTTGACGTTAAAAATTTGTTTCCAAGCATTCCTCCTCAAGACACCATTCAGTTATTCAAAAAAATTATTAGAAAATAACAACCAAAACGTAGTACAAAATTTAGAAATTTTAAACATGTTATCCACTTGTTTAGAACAAAATTATTTTCAATTTGATAATTTCTGCAGCTGCGAAGCAGGTCTTATTATGGGAAACCCTCAGAGTCCCTTAGTAGCCGAAATATTTATGGACCAGATAGAAACCCATATTCATAGCAATAAACTTAGTAAACAATAATTCTTGTATTGGTTTAGGTATGTGGACGATATAATAGCCTGTTTTACAGGAACGGACAGACAATTAAATTCATTCTTAGATTTCATGAATAACATAATTCGGAATATAAATTTCACAATGGAATTAGAAAAAGATAATGCGATAAATTTCCTAGATCTAACAATTAACAAAGTAAACAATAGACATGAGTTTTCAATTTTTCACAAACCTTCGCACACAGATGCAACAATTCATTATAACTCAAACCACCCTGTCCAACACAAATTAGCTGCTTACAAAAGTATGATACATAGATTAACAAATATCCCACTTAAACCTGATAGATTTGAAAAAGAATTGAATGTGATTAAGCAAATTGCAGTCAACAACGGCTATAATTTGGACATGGTCAATGGCATTTTATCAAAGAAAATATAATGCAATAAAATTAGTTTACCCAATTTTCGATAACTCAACCAAAAATTAATAAACTAAACCCATTTTTCAAAAAATTCAACTACAAACTAGCTTTGGAAACAAATAATTCCTTAGGAAAAATCATTAAAAACAACAAAGACAAAACAGATAAAAAATTTAGATCGGGAGTATACAAGTTAATTTGTGGGTCTCGCCCTAAGAGTTACGTAGGTCAAACAGGACGACCATTTATAAAAAGAATCACAGAGCATTTAAATAGTTTCAAAAATAGGAAGACAGGCTCTACTTATGCAAATCATTTAATGTCAGAAAACCACACATTCAATGAAAACTATGAAATTCTACATTTAGAAAATAAAGGAATTAAATTAAACTTATTAGAGGCATTAGAAATAAATACACTTAAAAAATCAAATAGGTTTAAATTTTTCACCATTGTTAAATATCTTTCACAGGTAGTAATAAAAAAATTTCAGCCAGGTAAAAACAGGTATAAATAGGAGTTTAGCATTGTAAACATTTAGTTCAGTACCAAAATCTGAAGAAGCCACTGTGTAGGCGAAACAATTGTCATGTTTAATTAATAATAAATTTACGAACACCTAGACAATCTTGTCTCATTTAAATTAGTGTTAATGAGTAATCTTGTATATTTTACGAAATAACATAAAATTTTGTTTAAAAACAATAAATGATCGAATACCTGCTCTTGGAGTTTGGCCCTATGTCGTGATGGCACCAATTCTTTCACCTTATCCCGAAACAGATCATGTCTCATTCCGACCAAATCTGCATCCCCACGAGGGTCCAAAATAGTTAACTCAGAATTATCTAAGTTTTCCTGGGCGCAACTCTTACAGCAACCGCAAATTGTGCAACCGCTATCTCCCATACCACATCCACATTCACTACAACACCAACAAATTACAAGAAAGAACATTTAAGACTGAGATTTAAGATGCTTTCGGCATATGCAAAACATAAGTTCATTGACAGACTTTAATTTTGAAAATAATTACTGAAACGATTTTAACAAATCAGTATTTTCTTAAATTGGATCTATGCTTTGCAAGGTTTTCCACCGTAAATCGTGGTTTTAAAAAGCACACAACTTACTCTCCTGGATCTCTGATGTTAACTGACGAACTCAAGCAACGGTTCGAATATCCAGTACAGTTGTGACAAACAGTGCAGATCATGCAGAGATCGTGCTTCCACGAATGCATGCCAGCAGGGCAAATTTGCGGATGATTTTCCGAATCCGAATTTTCGTCAGAAACACGAGGAAGATGTTCGAAGGCTTCTTTATTCGCTACATCCTCCACATCTTCGTACATATCTTGATCATCTTGGCCCCCGCAAGTGTCCATTGCAATAACAGTAGGTATCGCAACTGTATTTAAACAGCAACTGTATGATGGAAATAAGAAATTGTGTGGATTTTTACCTTCTTTGTGCTGAACAGCAAAATCTCTTCCACACTGATATTTGTTGTTTATTCCAAAAGTGTAAACTTGTCCCTTGTTCGTCAGGGCGACGGCGTGAGCTTTGCCCAGAGATACTTGTATGATGAACTCACCTTTCAAATTACACACCAGCCCTATGTAACAAAAAAACTACGTTTATTTATATCTTAAACAGGTTATTTAGGTTCTTCAATTGCATATTTCAAAAAGTCAATAAAACAACTTTTTTACATAAATAAATAATTATGCCAAAACATTATTCCAGTCAAAAAACAGAAAAATATGCCGGTGCTAAAGGGAGACGCCAGCCATTGTTGAGGTATTTTCTCCTCTAACCATATCTTGACTATGAGTTGATGTAACTACTTCCTGTATAGCTCTTTACCTCCTTCTCTTATAAGTTCTCCATCAATTCCATCCTCCAGGGCTTTTATCATTCTTATTTCTTGTTATGACTACTTGCATTTATTGATATGTTGGTTCCTCTACCTTGCCACCTTCTATATTTGTCTGTTCATTATTATCCCTTTAATTTTTCTCCACGAACAAGTGACTGGAAATATTCTTTCCAGGTGTTCTTTATTTGATCGCTGCTTATTTGCAGTTTTCATTCCTTATCTTTTATTCCCCTTGTGTTGTGTTGTGTTGTCTCTTGCTATCATTCTCTATTTCATCCATTTTACGGTTTATCTATTCCTTTTTAGTTTTCCTAATCCATTTTTCTGCTTCTTTTCGTTTATGTTTGTATATTTTCCTATCATTTATTTCTTTTGTTCTTATCCACCTCAGATACACTTCATTTTTCTCATTGATCATCTCTATACATTTTTCATTAAACCAATTCTTTTTGTACCATTTTACTTTTTGCCCAATCACTTTTTCTGCACTCATATTCTCTGTTCTTTCTCCTTCTTTATCCACGTCGACCCTTCCAGATCTTCTACATATCTTACCTGTATTTCCTTCGACATTAGTTTTTGATTAAAGACATACAAAGTAGTTAAGTTCCTGAAGCTGAAACTTTCTCTTATGGCTAAATTAATGCCCAACGGAGTTTTGTGCTCTTAGTAGAATTTTCAGCGTGCCTCTAACTTCTTCGAGGGCTTCCGAATAGTGTACTTTCTTGAAAGAGTAATACCTTCGGGATAGAAGCATCACGGATGGATATGAACATTCTAAGGAATTCATTGAACATTTCATTCGGATGTTCTACTTTCTTTATATGGCTCCATATTTGTTGGCTGAGGGCACTTCTGAAAATGCTATAACTTCTAGAATTGTAGATGCATCTGAATATAGGTGATGGTTTGGTTTCATTGCCGTTTACTGGTACTTGGTACTTCAATGCCGAGAGCATGGTGGTAACCGATTCCTTCTTGGATAACAGCAGAGAAACTGAAGAAATCTGAATTCACAAAAAGATTATCGATGATTGTGCTTGTTTCGTGTGTATGACAGGTGTCTTCGAACTTTGCTTCATTGCATGTGTACGGAGCATGTTCAGCAGGTCACAACACTGCTTTCTTTTCTGGTTTAAGTCTATGTTCAGGTCGCAAGATACCAGTAACTTAATAACTCCACGTAGGAAATACAGGGGTCCAGTATATTGATGAGGCACTCAGTTGATCTAACAATACACCACAATTACTACTAGACTTGCGGCACGCTCTCTCAATTTTGCATTCACTTTCCTTTGATTGCTTTATTATGTAAGGCATTTCCTGGTTCAGACATAACATAAATTCTTACACTGCTGTATAAATATTGTGTGCACTTAAAATGTGCTTTCTGCTAAGAAATTGTTGATAAATGGATTTTCGTTTAGATTAGTTAACCAGTGTACCACTACACATATTACTGCAGAGTTTCGTCCTCAGTGAGGACTTTTAGTGCTTTCAATTTATTAGTGATGCATTGAATGTTTGCATAAAAATTAAGAAAAACCATTTCACGAAAAAAGACTTGGGATCGCAAAAAATTAGGGTGTAGTGCATTTTTAATTCTCCATGCATTGTTTCACCCCATGGTGAATTCAAACGTTTAGGTTATGGGAGTCACTAGAAGTGACTTCATCGTGATATCCGAACTCGTTCAATACGACAAATTTTTTATTTTACTTACAGGAATCAACCAAAACTCTAAAAATTCGTCATTAAAAGCGATCTAAGACTTTCACTGCACTTGAAACTAAGTAAGAAAGGATTTCCAAATACAGTTCAAACATGCCCACTAAAAATGGTCAGTTGCTGAGTGGTGCGAGTGTGGCATCAGGTTATAGGCCAGGCAAAATAGGACAATAACAGTTCGAAATCGGAACTAATTAACCTAAAGCTGATTTTTTGGGGAAACGATGTTTGATATGTGTAAAACGTGTTGTAAAAAATCCCCACAAATCTGAGTGTCGGAAGACCTTGAAAATCGGTCGACAATCTGCGCTCTGAAAATGTCGCGCAATGTATCTGTGGTTGCTCAATTCGTTCGGTGCTATTGCCAATTTTGTATGTTAATAGCGTGCCTCTGAAAAGGAATTAAAAGAATACTTCCAATTTGAGATGTCAACTTTCCAACGACTCTATTTCAGGGCGAATTCCTAGTTAAGAAAACTTAATAAATCCTATAGCTTTTAAAAGTTTTCGACAAAATTATATGTCCAATACATGAAATTATTGGCAAAATGAATTTAAAATATGTGAAAGATGGAGGAAATCTGCTGCATATATGTAGTTGTATGGCGAAAGCTATCAATTTTCTGAAATATGCTCTTAGTACGCAATGTATGTAAAACCTCATTACTGACAAAATGTTATTGTCGTGTTCGATGACTACCAACAAAAAACTACAAAATAGCAGGAAAAAATATGACGAGGTTTTGGTAGAGCAGCTGTTGTTGATCTATTGACTATGACTACTGCAACTATCCAGAGCAACCTGAATTTTCCTTGAATAGTTCAAATAAAAATATATGTATCCGAAAATTAATCAGCCATTTCAAGGACGTTAACATTGCTGCAATTCAAGCACAGGTACGGTAATAGCGAAAACTGCAATTAATATTACCGGGCCTAAGAATACAATTATTGTTGTGGTAAGCGATGGCACTGATGTATTTGTCCTTCTTCATCATCTTCAAGTATGGATGTTTGATTTTTTCGTAAACGAAAAAAGGGAAATGATCATCGATTTACTGGTATTGTGAAACTGCAACTTCGTAATGGAAATGTCGAATCAGTACTTGCATTTTATGCTGTGTCTCTGGATGCGATACCAAGTCCGCCTTTAACAAGAAACCTTCAAAAGAAACATTTTTTCTGTTGAAGAAGCAAGTATATTCCATAAACAGAGTGTGGAAATAACTAGTCTCAGCAGACGACAAGAAATTGAAACTAAGGATATGGTGGAATTAAAAAAACGACACGAGGTAAGTGTTTGTGCTGGATAGTAAAGCTATAAAGTTGATGGATCGAAATTTGTGGGTACGACCCTCGGTACGAGCTATATAAGAAAAAATTTGCACGATTTTCTTTTGCATTGCATTTCATCTAAACATTTTGTCTCCTCCGGCAGGTGCTGTAAAGCAACATGTATTGTGTGTACAACAATAATGGATCAATAGTGATCTTGTGATCTATCAGGATGGTATTTTATGAGTGATGAACTTAGGCCCTGCTCTGGCATACAGAATAAGGCACCCGATTTGTTCCTAATGCCACTCGTTTGCAATTACAAGGAAGACTATGGAAGAGTGTGTTCCTGCTCAATCCAATCATTTGGGAAGATGAAGATTTATTATATTATCACCATACAGTGTCATCGGAATTTTAATGAACAAGGCTTCGGAAATCGACAGAACTCGAAAAAATAAAGGGGATTTTCTTAATAAACTTATGCACAATTTCTGAGATACATTTTTCAATTTAGATCCTCAATTTTCTAAATTAACTAAGATATCATTTTAATATTTGGTACACATGATTTTATAGACAATAAGCAGCATTCTATAGCAATGGGGAAAACCTGCAAATTTTGAAAATGATCCTATTGAATAGTTTACTATCCAAAACAAATTCCGCAATTTTCGCTTTTTATATTTGAGATTTATTTTCGTCATAATTAAATTAACGCGCATCACACTTGATTAGGTAGGGATTGTCACATGCGCAAACCGATCCGTTAACATCCTGAGCGCCCGCTCATTCTTCGGCTCCTCCCCACTTTATCCAGGGAGACGCGTTATACCACGGCACAACAGATAGGCCTCCTACGTCATAGAAAGTGCGCGTTTTAGCCCTCCCGGTTATGCTGCTTTCTAGTTGCATGTTTTTCTTTTAGCACGGCGCATAATCAAAATTTTTACGTGGCACGCGATACATATTCTATTCGTGCTTGACATTACAGTACTAAAAGTTAAAAATTCAATTAAGCGGGTCTTCCCCATTTCATTAAGTCAGATTATTGGGTGTTGTTCTTAAGAGTCCGCTCGTACCATTTACACCACCCGCGCTTTTTCATACCACACCATTGACTATAGATTGGAACCTTTGTTTCCTTACTCAACTTTTATTACTTTTGTAAATTTTTTATATTTTGCTTGATTTAAAAGATATTGGCCAGAATTCAATTTCATGACATCTTCTAATTATTTCAATACCTAATTGCATTTCCATATTATTTAACAAAATGACAAATCACAAGAACTTGCTGGTGCGGACTGTGGTGTAACAATGTTATCAAAACTGGTGTTTTAGTGATAACGAAAATAAACTTTTGTATAATAATAATTATTGTTATCAGATAAATGCCCTGTATCCCAGCAATTGTGCATTTTTCAAAATATGTTTATTAAGAATATTCCTACTATTTTCTTGGGTTCTATCAATTTCTGAGGTCTTGCTCATTGACATTTGACCATCCTGTATACCAAAATAAACAAAGCGTGTACCAAAATAGAGTTATGAAAATGAAACCTAAAATTTCCTTAATAGTAAAAATTTTATGCAATTTTCAGGGTTTTCTGACACTCGGATTTTTGGGGATTTTTCACAGAAGGGATTACATACCACAACTACATTTCCTGAGAAAATTAGCTTTAGGTTCAGGTTTAGATTCAAACCCTAATTTGCCTGGCCTGTAATATAGTGATACTGTTGTAAGCCTGGACGTTATTATATATCAAGCAGCACATATAAATAAAATGAAAGCACTAGCTTAATAATAAAATCTCACGCAAGGCTCATAGAAATGATGGGTTACTGATGCTGTATAAGTAGTTCTAATGCATAAAAATATATCAATCGCAATAGAGTCCATTAGTTAGGTTATGTTACTCGTTTCATGCTCTATCTCTATCATGGAGGTCTTATGGGACTTAGATTTTAAACATTGATTATTTAAGCTCAGTGCATTTCTTAACAAGGTCCTGCAAGTGACATATAATGTAGATTGCTCTTTCTAGTTGTTAGGTTGTTACATTTTCAAAAATAAATTAAAATACAACTTAACTTCAGAAATAATTTAAAACAGAGCACAGTAGCTATTAGAAAAGAACGTATGTGTTTACTTAGACCAGACCATTAACATTGCAGATTATTTAACGTTTGCTGCACAGGGTTTGAGGTTAACTTGTGTTTTTTTACACGAGGGTATTTATTGTTTAATCTTTATTTCATAAGTGGTTAAAGAATTTATTTATTTATTTAAAAAGTGTAAAATGGAAGAGAAAGTGTTAAGAATTATTGTTGTTAACGACCTTTTAAGGCCGATTTAAACCATCTACTAACTGCCGGTTCTATCGTCGACACGCTCACACCGCAAATTGCAGTAGGTTATTTAATTTTAGTTTTAAACAAAATGACTACATAAATAAATGTTTTTATAAGACAAACACGGAAAAAAGCTTCATAGTAATCACCATATACTGATTTAATGTTAAGAAATCAGAATGAAAGGTAAAAATAGAATGTAAAGTGCAAGGTCATCTAAGCTCCATTTAAAATGCATTGAAAAATTTTATCCAACTATTCACTTAGGATAGCGTTTTAAATTTCGCGCTCTGATGTCGCCGTTTCACTAATGGATTCTATTCCATGCAAGTTTTTATTGGCATGCCACTTGACATGAAAATATGAAGAAAGTGAATTCAAGCAGTTAGGCATGACTCTACCATTGTATTTATATTCATACCTGTAGAATGATCAGCATGCGTAGTATCTTTTCCAAACATTAACAGCTCCCCGCTCCTCGTTATCAGTGCAGTAGACCCATTATTACAAGCGGCAGATACAATAAATTGTCCATCAACTTTTATCATCTTCTTTGGCTTAACCGGTTTTGGCTGTCTGCGCGCTTTGGTTTGATCTCCATCCTCTCCTCTTCTCGCAGTTCCTGAAGAATTTCAATATTTGCAATGGCTGATTTATAACTGCAATTCACGATCCAAAGCTTAGGTTCATAGCCCAACATTAATATTGAAAATTACTGGACCATTTTAATGAATTCAATGGCAAAATTAAGAGAAAACTGTAGTGCTCTGTGGAAGAATTTTATTCTGAATGTGATTAACTAGTTCCATTTATAATTTTGTTCGAGGCTGCACTTTCAACTACAATTCTACAAACTCCGTTCAGTAAATTCAAAGATCAATGTGAGATAATAGACCTATGTTTGGCATATTGCTGGACGCATTGTAAATTAAAACCTTAAGTTTGTTATGGAGCACATACCGACAAAAAACACTGAACCATCTTCTACTACCAAAATTGCATGTAGAGCGTCATGACCTACAGACACATGGGTAACTTTAGGTGTTTTCGTCAGGACCAATTCAGACCACTTTCCAGTACGTACACCAGGTTGTTTGATACCCAAAGCCGTGGCTCTTCCACAGTACAGCACCTGTTTATCACAAAATTATACAAGGAAAAAACTAATTACAAAGAACACTTTAACCTTTCCACTAGCTGTTCTAATAAGCCCGAATTCTTTCCCTGCACAAATGGAACTGACCTCTTCATCCATCCCTGTATTAACTGTATGATAGAAACTCTCTTCTTCGAAGGAAGCCACTCCGAAAACATCCACACATTTTCTCGCAAGTTTCAGAGGCAGTTCCGAAACTAAAGAGGCAGGAACTGTATT
The DNA here is from genome assembly GCA_963966045.1 of Xestobium rufovillosum. Lineage (NCBI taxonomy): Eukaryota > Metazoa > Arthropoda > Insecta > Coleoptera > Ptinidae > Xestobium > Xestobium rufovillosum. The sequence goes on from OZ014498.1 coordinate 16,232,713, forward strand.
TTGGTTCAACATTCGCACAACAAAACCATCCTAAAAGAGGCATGGATGAAGAAGGGAATATGCAGCGCAGGAAAAACTCACATCTTTAGCAGGTGATATAGTGCCTAAAAATTCTCCATCGGAAAATATAATGGAAGCAGTCGCATCACGACTGTGTAAACCGACTGAACCCGAAATAAGCAGACTTTGTCTCTCGACTATTAAAAATTCTCCTCCCCTTCTTCCACAGAGTTTTAGGTACAAGTTGCCCTAAAATACACAATTTAGCAAAAACTGAGGGGCAAACTGCTGAGGAAGTTTGGTGTACAAGATATGGGAAGTACTGGAAGTATTGGAAGTATAAAGGAAGTAGAGAGAGTATTGAAAGAATGCAAAAAGTACAGACGGTGGGCCTTGTGGTGGAAGTATAGGTGCAGTATAAGGAATGTTCAAAGTAAGTATTTTAGTTGTGGCAACATGTAGTGGAAAAATCACTCTCAAATGAACAGAGGAAATAAGACAAGTGTAGAGCAAGTAATGGCAGCATGGAGAAACTTGTAGAGGAAGTGTAGGAAGTATCAAGGAAGTAAAGGGGAGTACAAAGGAAATATTTTTCCGATTGAGTATTCAACAGTTTTCCTACACAAAAACTCGACATTTTGTGTAGTGTTGTGTTTACTGTTAAGCACTTTAACTTTATTTCAAACTAAAACCGGCTCCCAACCATGTGGCAAACTAAGCAAAAGTAGATGTGTGAAGTTTGGCAAACTTGACCACGAGGTTCGATAAATGTCAGCGTGCATCGAATGTTCCGTACACTGTGTATTTGTTGTGATTGAAAAGAAAAAAGCTTTAGCCAGGAGAAAAAGGGGGTGGTGGATGGTGTCTGTCCATTGCAGTAGAACAAGGTAACTATTTTCAGAGCAATTGTATGAAGAACTATAATCAAGGAATTAAAATGTTTGGTTCAAAATAATTATAGAAAACTGCAGACCATTGGTTTTATCCCTGTGGGACTCGTCAATGGAGTGCTTCCTGCATTCATTTAATACGCAACTAAGTAACTTATATTTATACTGACCTGAGTCTATCAGATATGAACAAAGGCCAATTACTTTATTAATTTTGTAATTGTAATGTGTGGCTCTAGATCACTCGAGCAAATATCCCGCCAAGGATTGAATTATAGAACAGATCCAAATTTTCTATGTACTACGAGATATCACAGAACGTTACTCCAGCTAGATGGTATTGAAACATTTATGTCTCTACCTTGGTCTCTACGTAAATTACTTCAACGAGCAAGGTTTGTTTTATAAATTGTATAAAATATGTTGTGTTCAAAATGATTACAGAAAACTGCAGACCACTGGTTTCATTCTTACAGTCCTCATCAGTGCAGTGCTTCGTAGTCCAAAAATTTTGGATTCGTTCTATAATTCAATGCCTAGTGGGGTATTTGCTCGAGGAGTAATTGTTCGAATGATCCAAAACCACTCATATAAATAATTGCTCATATCTGATGAACCCACATCAGAATAAATAAGTTAGTTGCGAATAAAATGAATGCAGGAAGCACTGCACCGACCAGTCCCATAAGGATGACACCAGTGGTATGCAGTTTTCTGTAATCATTTTGAATGGGACCTTGTTTGTTGAAGTAATGTACGTAGAGACATGTTATGAATGTTTCAATACCAGTTAGCTTGAGTAATGTTCTGTGATATCTCATAGTACAAAAAAAATTTGGATTTGTTCTATAATTTAATTCCTGGTACGGTATTTGCTCGGGGAGTAGTTGTTCGAATGATCCAGTACCACTCATTAGATGTAATTAGGGTACTTAGTAACTTGACGCTTCCCTCAAGCAAGAAAAATTGTAATTTCATGGAAAGATTATGTTGATAGGAAAGTCATTCTATAACCACAGTAAAAAAACCTCAACATACATTTGAATCACAAGATGATAGGTTCAAAAGTATAGTGGACTACATGATATATGTATACAGGGAACATAGAAGTGGTGAGAGATGTATGGGTGTAGGCAGGCAGAACTGAGTACAAACTACAGGCTGGTACTAATGGTGATAATAGATCAGAAATCTCAGGTAAGCAAAGGAAAATAATATATAAGAATAAATATTGAAACCTAAGGAATGAAAAAGCAGCAGATCATGGGACCAAGAGGTGAAAAATAAAATAAGAGAAAAGAAAAAAAGTGTGGTAGCAATTATTACATATTAGGTATATCAACAGGTAAAATAGAGGATAAACAAATAAGTAGGTATATAGAAAGAAAAGAGATGATGCAAAAGAATAAGTAAAAAAGGCAAAGAAAGAGGGTTGGGAGCAATTTGGAAAAGAAACAGAGCAGGCACATAGCTTAAATAAAAGTACATTTTGTAGAATAGTGAGAGGGTTAACTAAGAGGAAGAAAGAGGGAAAGAGTATGGAGTGTATATAGACAAAAATAATTATATAAAGATGCAAACAGAAGGTATACTAGAAGTCTGGAGAAGTTTAAAATAGAGGGAGATTGACAGACGGAAGACAGATTGGTAGAGAGGAAATAACAAGGAGAGACCCAATGGATAATGGGAGAACACTGAAGGAAGTAACAGAAGCAGTAAAAATGAGAAAAGCAGGGAAGGTGGGAGGAAATGGAGGAATAGCACCGGAAACAAAACCGCAAATTATAAAATGGGAAGGGAAAGAAATGGAAAAGTGGATATGGATAATGTTCAAAGTTGAAAAGGGCATGGGAAGATAATAAGATAACAAATGATTGGGAGATATGATCGTGCCAATATACGAGGGATGAGTGATAAGTGTGGTAAAAATGAAACAAGGAATATTTTTTTCTGCAAAAACATATTTTATTTTTCAGCGTAGTCCCCTTTTAGGTCGATACATTTAATCCAACGTTTTTTCAATTTTTCAATCCCTTCCGAATAATACGATTTCCCCAACCCTTCAAAATAGGCGTTTGTTACATGGATGATCTCCTCATTAGAGCCAAATCTCTTTCCGCCAAGCCATTTCGTCAAATTCTGTCGCAGGGGGTTAAATTTGGTGAATATGGTGGATGTATAAGAAATTCGTGCCGCAATTCGTGGATTTTAGCCATGGCAACTACACACGTGTGCACCCGTGCATTGCCTTGATGGAACTGAACTTTTTTCTTGGTCAAATGCGGCCGTTTTTCCTTCAAACCGTCGTTGAAAGGGTCCAATAAGTTGGAATAATATTCTTCGTTGATGTTCTTTCCCTTCTCAAGGTAATCGATGCGGATTATGCAGCGTGCATCCCAAAAAACTATGGCCATGACCTTGTTGGACGATAAGGCCACCTTTGCCTTCTTCGGTGCAGATTCTCCTGAAGAATCGATTGTTCCCTTGGTCTCTGGTGTACAGTAATAGCTCCATATTTCGTCGACAGTTATGAAACGCCCCAAAAACGCCTTTTTATTGCGCCTGAACACCGCCAAATCAACCTCTGAAGTTGTCACACGTGTGCGTTTTTGGTCGATTGTAAGCAAACGCGGCACCCATCGCGCGGCTAGCTTTTTCATATCCAAATGTTCGTGTAAGATATTGCGCACACGTTCATCTGAGATGCGTATCTCAACTATCTCACGCACTTTCACTCTGCGGTCTTTCACCATGATGTCATGGATTTTGTCAATCATTTCTGGTGTGATGACCTCATTTGGGCGTCCTGAACGTTCGGCATCACTTGTGCTTGTACGTTCACCACGAAAATCAGTAAACCACTTGTGAACCATTTTAATCGATGGTGAAGAGTCCCCATAATATTTATCAAACTTTGTTTTGGTTTGCGTAATGGTTTCTCCACGCAAAAAATAATGTTTAATCAACACACGGTATTCACTTTTTTCTATGTTTGATACAGAACTAGGGGTTGACTGATTTCAATGGCTGTCATTAATGAACTAAATGAGAGATCTGTCTGAAATTTTTAACATGACAAAGGGCCGTCTGACACGAGACTAATTTCAGTACTAAATTTAATACAATGTCAGCGAGCACAAAGTAAGTTTGAAATTTAGAATTTAGTCCTAAAATCAGTCTCGTGTCAGACGGCTCTTACTGAGAAATGGTATTTGACAAATGTTATAAAGGATTTGTGATTGTGACACCCCCTAATAGACTTTTACCAGACTTACCACTTCGCCCTCGTACAAAAATGGAAATAAGAAAGACTGTGAAAACTACAGAGCTATTTGTTTGGCACCAGTCATTTTTAAAATGTATACAGGAATAGTGGAAAGAAGATTAGGAATTGAAGTGGAGAATAAAGTAGAGGAGGAGCGGGCAGCTTTTCGAAAAGGAGGAAAAATACAAGACCATATCAGGGCATGAAAAAAAAATAATAGAAAAAAAGGAACAGCAAGGAAAATAATTACACCTGGTATTGCAAATACATTCACTGGCTCTTATTAGTAGTTTTTTAGGTATAATTGCTCTGATCTCTTGGCAGATTTACGGGGTCTTACGAGATTTCTACAGAAATGTGCTCCAATCTGTTTATTTGAAATTTCAGAAAAAATTAAGTTATTTAGCGTTTAAAATTAGAATTAATTGCTAATTTTAAGTAAGTAAAAATAATGCTATTTCCAAAATTTAAAAATACTGTCACCAAAATTCGATTTTAGGGACCTTCGTGTTTCGGATCTCAAATTACGGGATATCTTTCATAAAATTATACTGTTGTTGATTTTTTGTGATTTTAAATCTTTGTTACTCATTTGTTTAAAAATGTAATATGTACCAGTATTTACCACGATCCGGATCAGTTGCTGGTTCTAGGTAGCTGTATCATAGCAACTGATCCAGATCAAAGTTATCCACAGGATTAGTTTCTTAAACTACTCAGCTGTCGAAGGTAAATTTTTACAAAAGTTAGATCTGTTTGTTTGTACCACAGACACCATCTTTAAAGGTCCAGAGGTGACATGTTCTAAACTGCCTAACAAGAGAAGTATAGAAGTACGGGAAGAATGGAGAAAGTAGGGAAAATATAGATGAAGTATGGGAAGTACAGGATGGGGGAATAGAAAGGAAATTAAGAGGAAATACAAAATACTTCCTGGAAATATGGGAAGTATTGGTATTTTGAAGTAGTGGTTTCCCCTCAAGAAACTGTCGTGAAAAACAGACTAATTTTTGACTTACCGAGCAATAAGCCAAAGTGCCTTTATCACTAGGATAAAAATCAGGTTTCCATATGTAAACATGTCCTTTAACAGTGCCCCCGTATCCCGAACCGATCTTAAATAAACCTCTGGATGTAAACAGGTACAAATACTGCCCATCACTAGCGATGGATTTCAAAGTAAGTATAGTATTTTGAACATCTGAAGGCATTCGAACTGTAAACGATTCTATTTTACAGTTACTTGGAACTCCGTGAGTTATCCAGTCAGGTCTCATTAATTTTCCCAAAAGGACACCATGCACACTTCTTTGTAAAGAAGCTAGAACAGCTGGCATCTGGAAAAGAAGAACAAAATTTAGTACCTATTTACCTACTCTACGTGGGAAAGGGAAAGTTTTGCCGTTCTCAGTTTAGTGTGCGTTGGAAAGAAAAATATCAAGTATATGTCATTCGGCATCGTGTTGTTAGTCAGTCTGCAAAATATCGCCGAGTTTCATAAAAAACGATTAATTTGATAGCTAATTTAGTAGTGTGTAACAAAAATGGAAAAATTGGAACACCGGGTGGTCATCAAATTCTTGACCAGAGTGTTCACTACTCTGAAATCGCAGTTGAAGGCAGTTTACCAGGAAGCTTCTCTATTAGAAAAGACTGTTCGCTGCTGGGCAAATGAGGTTAAACGTGGTAGAAAGTGTCTCGAAGACGATCCAAGGAGTGGAAGACCTGCAACAGCTCTGAATGCTGAAACTGTCACCAAAGTGGAAATCACTTGCTAGATCAATCATTATTATCCGTTCTTGTCAAGAACTAGGATTTCAGCATAACAATAAAAATTGCACAAAAAATACTTTACCTGTATATTCTGAATAGCCAAAGCCCTTGGACACATCAACAATGCTGCAGTTGCCGATAAATACTTCCCTGTGTTCCCTCTGACAACCACAAGAGATAGCAAACAAGCACAAGCAATTGCTGTCAAATGTGTTCCGTCGTTCGGTACTGAACTTTCGGGCCCATGAAGGGTTGCCAAATCCAGTAACAATTCAAACAACGAATCAACAACATCAGAAGGTTCATTTTTCAAAGCCTCGGGCATCTGTCCTTGTAATACATTTAGTAATGCACTTAAGGCTTTTGTACATAACACCGGATGTGAAATTCTGCTTTCTTTAATGAGTTCGAATACAGATCTGAGTCCCAATCCAACGATTTTCGAAACTTTTACTGGCACATACGTGCTCGACTGAGAATTTTCTTCAGTGTCGCTATCGATCTCACTATGGTCTTGTAAAGGAATACTGTAGCTACTTTGTAAGTATTCTTGGCTGGCCTGGCGAATCCAACGATCCAGAACTGCCAGACGAACAGAAGCAAATATCGCGAAATAAGAAACATTTCCTGGCAATTCCATCTCTGGAGGAGTTTGAAAATCGTTCTCATTCAATAATTCCAACTTATTTTTCTGTTTATAACGGGATTTAACAGATTTTTTCTTCATTTTCTTCCACTCTTGCAGTTTTCTAAAACAAATTCGAAAATATTTTGAGGTTAAAAAGCTAACATGCCTACTCACTTTTGATTTTCGGGATAAACCCTGAATAAATCATGGAAATATTTGTCGAAATCTTCTGGTTCTGGCAGCATATTCCCGTAATATTTGTTAACAGCCATTTCACAAGTCAGAACTCCAAAATATTGATTTTATAAGAAAATGAATCACCGGGCACAAGAAACCGTACTTGAAGTAACCAGGTACTTCAAGTACTTAAACGATAACTACAGTCTTATTTAGAGACACTTTCAAATAAACGAACACGATTAATCTCTACATATTCAAAATTGCATCGGTCTCTTTAACCTTTATTTGAGTTTGACGTTTGTCTGGTTGACACCACGGATATAAGAGAAACTGGATAGTGGATATCCTATTTGCGTCTACAGACACCGAATTTCACTCTGGCTCCCTGACTCCCCATGTGTTGAAAGGCAATTTAACATCTCCCTTTTCTACGTTAATTCTAAAATTGCCGCGCAACTTCCTCAGTGTTCGGATGGCTAGGGCGTTGGGAGTGTGATGGAGATAAGTATTTGCGGATCAAACCCAGCTTACCGCCTTTTTTGCGTTATTGCTGAATTTGTTTTTAAAATTGCATGGCTCATTTTGTGTGTGTCCAGTGCCCTGTCAGATAGGTGATAGGGAGTCAGTGACTAGAAGGGAAATGATAAAATGATTGAGTTATAGTGGCCGCCATAGTAAGCTCATTTTTAGTGATTGCTGTCTATTGTCTATTGGGAATTGCTAAATTATTGTTGTGGTGTTCGTGTTTGTCATTTGTTCGAAGTATGATGTTTCGGACCGAAAATATTCTAAAATTCCACAGTATTTTAATGAAACATAATTATTGCGGGTTTTGTTAATTTTATTCAATTTCGTGGTGCTGGTAGAGATCGTCAAAAATGTCAATTTCCTTTCCAAACAAACCCCTCCTCTGCAGCGCTAGCCAATCGAATACTACGTATAAAGATAACCGGAATGGAGGGGACCCAGCTGAGTATTCGGGAGATAAGTGGCGCGTCACAAACGTCAGGTTTTCATTCCAAACAAAACAAAGCCACGTGCTTTCTGACGTTTTAGCCTAACCTCTGAAATATAATTATAATTACATATAGTTGTTTTCAAGTTTTTACGCGTAAGCCCAACCGTTGACTGATAGTCAATCAACGGCCCAACACACAAATTGAAAATAAACTGTTTTCACTGCAAAACGTCTATAATTACATTGCAAAAACTAATTTAAGACGTTGTAAATAATATCGATAAACGTCAAATGGCACGTGCTTTTGTTTTGTTTGGAATGAAAATTTGACGTATGACGGAGGCACTTAGGTCCCGAATTTGTTTGGAATTTAAAGTGCGTCACTACTTTTGTGATCCAGCAGGAAACGACGTAAATCCGTGGATGCCAGCAGTACAGAGCCCGTTAAATTTACATTAGTTCAATGGCAGGACCCAGTCCAGTGGCGGCGGTAAGGATGTGGAGCCCCCCCCCCCGCAAAAAGTTTCCGGGCCCCCCCTCACCCGAACAAAAAAGACTAAATTAATTTTGAACCAATGGACTTACCATCTTAGTTAATGTTTTCCAATGATGAATGGGATTTTTTAGTATTTGATCTTTGCATGGTCCGGGGCCGCTAGTTGTCCCGGGCCCCCCCCCCGCGTCGCGGGGTTTGCGGGTGCCTTACCGCCGCCACTGACCCAGTCTCTTTGAACGAAGAAAGAAACAACATGCTCGGAAACGGTTACTCTAGAAACTTCCAAGTGACTCTTAAAACTATACGTATGGAACACTAAGGCCCGGTTTTTCAAAGAATCCAACACCGGATTAAGTCTGACACTCGCTTCGTTGCTATGATACCGGCTTTCTGATTGGCTGGCTTCATAGCAACGAGGGCGGTGTCAGACTTAATCCGGTGTTGGATTCTTTGAAAAACCGGGCCTAAATGTTGTACGACTTCATGAAACGTGGATGATGAGGAACATTGAGGCCATTTGAAATGTGATGCTGCACAAGCATGACGAGGATATAGGTATAGCATTCGCGGCGAAAGAAGAATCTGTCACGTGTTCTGCGCGAAAAACCATTTTACGTATAACGCGTCTATCACGCTGTCTGCTGCAGTGTCGTGTCGGCCTTTATTGTGAAAAGAAACACCGCCATATTTTATATCTGGTGCTGTGCTTTCGTATATGGAAGTCTAGTACAAATAGAACTCTCCCAGGATTCTCGTAGTCACTGAATTTAGGAAGAAAATCTGGGCATCTGACAACAGCGCGAAATTCGAAAAGAGTTCTGTACCACATGTTATAGTACTTATTTGTCGTTTCGTTTAATTTCTGATTAAAATGTATATTACTGACTAACTTAAAGAACTATCTTAAAAACTACCAAGCACCCTCCCTTTTCCAAACATGCCACCAATCAGCTCTAAACATCTCATTATCACACATACACAATTATCCAATAAGATCCATTCATTTACCGCAAACACTCTTACCCGTGTCTTTCAATACAGTCATCTGATACCTAAGCTCATCCACTCTGTATCTGTCACACTTAGAAACCTGTCACACTTAGAAATTTACGTCAGCCTGAGTGGCGCCACACCAATTTACACACGCTTTATTCTTATCGTTAAACTCACACCCTTAAAATAAAAATGATTATTTTTTTCATCGTCAAATTGGCCAATAGAAACATTTCATTTGGGTCCCGTAGCGTGTATTATTTCGGTAATTTTGATAATTTTGCTTGTTGATAAGTTGACATAGTTGCGAATTTGTAGATGTATTATTTTAATTTATAATCTAGTTACTTTAGCACCTGCCAAACGTCAAATATTCCCAACACCTTTATTGTATTAATTATTTGAAATAAAATTCATTTTGAACTACGTTGCTTCGATTAAAAAAATAATCTTATTAAATACAATTCGTGGTCTGGAATTTTTAGGTAATTTTATTCAAGCTGTTGCTTTTACTAACCACAGGAGTATTTGCTCGTAGTGGTTACCAATACGGTTCCCCGTAGTTACCAAGCAAAGCAACGCGTTTATTTATATCCCAACTAGGTTTTGCCAAGTACGCTACTTCTACTTTTACGCGCTTTAATAAACCTTTAAACTTCATGCAACCGGGGGCCAAATGGAAGTGAAAGCGAAGCCACTCAAGATGTAGACAACCCACAATACTTACGAATCTCCTTCTCTTTTTAAGTCAGTCTCTTCTTTGCCCTCTTATTCAAACAGCCGTATGACTTGATTAAGCGGGTAACAGACAAGTTGATATTTCTAAATTTTAATACTTACACTTGCTTTTTCGGACTCTTCATTTGAGAAATCAATAAAATATAAATAAAACTCATCTCAGGTAAATGTATTTTCAAGTACATTATTTATTTAGCATGTTATTTTACACGTTGATTTACAACTTATGAGCATACCCCTGTATCATGGAAGTAAATTATACCCTACAAGTCAACAAGTCGCAGCAGTCTGAGTTTCAGAGGGAACAACAAAAAATTCAGCAACTAAAGTTTTGGTTAGGTAGTATTTTAAATACTCCGAAAAAAATATTAAATGCTGGGTAAATTCCAGTTTAGTTTCGCATGTAAAAACAGTGCAAGGATTAGCAAATTGAAAAATACAGAGCTTAGTATTATTTACTGTGCATTTAGTATTTTCTTACTGTACCTATGCAAATTATGTTATAAGTACTTACCTATTATTTTATTTTAAAATAACAGCATAAACGAAGTTGTAAGTATAGGGTTCTCCATACTAAAATACCCATTTTAATATTTAAATAAAATCCTATCTAAGCCGAGTAAAAATAGTATATTATACACGAGTTTATAATGAATGCTATTATTACCGAGGATGAAGTTTACAACACGAGCGAGCGAAGCGAGCGAGTTTTGCAATCATCCGAGGTAATAATAGCATCATTATAACGAGTTGTATACTATACTTTGTCCACGACTATCAAAACAGGTCCCCAGAAAGAATTTACCTTCATTTCCCTTCTCCAGTGTAAGAAAGATTCATACATATGTTCTCAGGTATAATTTTCTTGGTTTTTTGGGCAATGAATCTAATGAGGCAAGTTCTGCAGCTTCTTTTATTGCTGGTGCTGTTAAAGAAATCTCGTTTTCACTCTCACTACTCATTATATCTTCTTTTTTAGAATATGCATTTCAAATTAAAAGCAAACCATGTTGATTTGACGTTTCAATTTGAACTTACGCATCGCGATCGCGGCCTACTAAATAAATGTAAAAAGGGGTCAAAGCGATGTTCCTATTGGTTTAGTGAATAATATTCATTAATCACTGCAGTGAATAATGTATCTAATTTTTATTGAAGAAACACAAGTATAAAGAGTATGTTGTAAGATAGTCGTGGACAAAATTGTTTTTTCACTACTAACCTTAAAACACTTCATTATTGACCGACATTTGCGCCGTGAAATTATTTTTCCCACCTCTTGTAATAGGTTAATGATGAATTCATTATTGACCTAGGTCAATGATAAAGAATTATCAAACATAAAACAAAAGATTGAAACTCAAGAAACTTAATTTCCGGGGTATTCATATGAAACGGGAATCTAAAATTTTAGGTTAGACGCACATTATTTAATTTAGAGGGCAAAAATGAATAGGATCACATTTCACATTGGCATGTAATATTTACCCATGAAACTATAAGTTGTTACCTGGCTGCTGAACGCTTTTACAGCCGTAAGCAGCGCAATATATGACCATGGTACACAAAAAACTGTTAGCTGTGCAAAAACACCTGTTAAGCTCTTCGCGTTAGAAAAGGATGGAGATTCGTAAGTAGTACGGGTTGCATACACAGCAGAAATGCCTCAAAAAGTTTTCACGGGGTAAACGGCAATGGGCCTATCCAGTAGGGATTTACATCATTGGATAGGAACGGCAAGATGGGCATTTCGCCAAATGCTTGCGATGTGTATACAGTGCGTAGCAAGTGTTGGCGAATTTCTGATTTTGTAGGTGAAAGCAGCGATCCATCAAAAGTTTTATCAGAACGCTTGAAGACATCATCGCTGTCACTTATTTTATAAGCTTTCATAAATGCTGCAACTCTGGCTTCATTCACATTTTTTATAGTTCTAAAGCCATATATTTGGCAAATAAATCCTTCTGCAGTATTGAAGGCATTTTCCATTATCCACCCGACAAGACACATTTGAAGTCCGATCGGCTTGAAATTTTACAGGGACCCTCCCCTATGACTCAAAAAAGTACCCCGTAACAGCCATTGCAATATTCCACCCCTGGCCGCCTCCACGGTATTTAATCTCTTATCAGTGAGACATTATCAATTCGACCCGACACATTTGAAGTCCGACCGGGTTGAAATTTTACAGGGACCCTCTCCTGTGACTTCAAAAACTACCACGTAACAGCCATCGCAACATTCGACGCCCGACCGCCCGCCCCCGCGAAATTTAATCTCTTGACCCAGAGACATTATCCATCCGACACGGCATATTTGAAGTTTGACCTACTTGAAATTCTACGGCAACTTATAAAAGTACCACGTAAATGCCATCGCAATATTCCACCCCCGACCGCCGCTGCGAAATTTAATCTCTTGTTCCAGAGACATTATCCATCCATCCAAACCGGCATATTTGAAGTCCGACCAGCTTGAAATTTTACAGAAGCCCTCTCCTCTGTAACTTAAAAAACTAGCAGGTAACAGCCATCATAATATTCCACCCCCGACCGCCTCCACGGTATTTAATTTCTTATCAGAGAGGCATTAGGAATTCGACCCGACATATTTGAAGTCCGACCAGCTTGAAATTTTACAGGAACCCTCTACTGTAACTTATAAAACTACCATGTAAATCTCATCCTAATATTCCACCCCCCACCGCCCCTAAAGAATTTAATCGCTTGTGCCCGAGACATTATCCATCCGACTCGGCATATTTAAAGTCCGACCGGCTTGAAATTTTACAGGGACCCTCTTCTGTGAATTGAAAAACTACCACTAACAGCCATCGCAACATTCCACCCCCGACCGCCCCCCGCGGAATTTAATCTCTTGTCCCAGAGACATTATCCATCCGACCCGGCATATTTGAAGTTCGACCGGCTTGAAATTCCACGGAGACCGTCTATTGCAACTTATAAAAGTACCACGTAAATGCCATCCTAATATTCCACCCCCGACCGCCCCTACAAAATTTAATCTCTTGCCCCAGAGACGTTTTCCATCCGACCCGGCATATTTGAAGTCCGACCGGCTTGAAATTTTATAGGAACTCCGTACTGCAACTTATAAAACTGCAATGTAAATGCCATCCTAATATTCCACTCCCGACCGCCCCCGCGGAATTAAATATGTCGTTGGAGAGACATTATCCATCCGACCCGGCATATTTGAAGTCCGATCGGCTTGAAATTCTACAGAGACTGTCTGCTACAACCTATAAAAGTACCATGTAAATCTCATCTTAATATTCCACCCCCAACCGCCCCTGCGGAATTTATCTCTTGTGTTTCCATTGTACACAAATAAATTTCACAATTTCACTTAAAAATGTTTTAGAAGTAACAAAATGATGGGCACTATAACATCAAGGGTTTTTTATATTAAACAAGTTGAATTTGTTAAAAGCATCACGTTCTTTGTATTTGGCTGCGCACAACTTAATCAAGGGGTGTTGAAAGTTGTATATTTATGTAGGTATGTTACAAATTTTTCAATTTCTTTCATGCCAGACCCAATAAATAGCAATAACCGTCTTAGCTGTCTAGTAGATAATTTTTATAGTGTTTACTCTAAAACAATTAAGTATTATTTCTGTCATGCCCAAGAATACAAAAGAAAATATAACCAGCAATTTTAATGATTTTAATAAAAAAATTTCGAGCAGCTATGTAAAATTTCAAGTTAGTCGAACTTCAAGTATGCTTGGTCGGATGGACAATGTCTCTAATAAGCCATTACATTTATCGGGAGCGGTCGGGGGTTGAATATTGCAATGGCTGTTGCGTGTTAGTTTTATAAGTATAAGTAGAAGGTCCCCATAAAATTTCAAGCCGGCCGGATTTCAAATACGTCGGGTCGGATGGATAATGTCCCTTGGACAAGAGATTAAATTCCGCGGGGGTGGTCGAGGGTGGAATATTAGGATGAGATTTACATGGTAGTTTTATTTTATAAGTTACAGTAGAGGGTCCCTGTAAAATATGAAGCCGGTCGAACTTCAAATATGTCGGGTAGAATTGATAATGTCACTCTGATAAGAGATTAAATACCGTGGGAGCGGTGGGGGCGGAATATTGTGATGGCTACTACATGGCAGGTTTTAAGTCGCAGGAGAGGGCGCCCGCGAGATTTCAAGCCGGTCGGACATCAAATATGCCGGGTCGGATGGATAATGTCTCTCCGACAACAGATTTAATTCCGCGGAGGCGGTCGAGGGCGGAATATGAGGATGGCATTTACGTGGTAGTTTTATAAGTTGTAGTAGAGGGTCCCTGTAAAATATCAAGCCGGTCGGACTTCAAATATGTCGGGCCGGATGCATAATGTGTCTCGTACAAAAGATTAAATACCGTGAGAGCGGCCGGGGGTGGAATATTGTGATGGCTGTTACATGGCAGTTTTTTAAGTTGCAGAAGAGGGCGCCCGCAAAATTTCAAGCCGGTCGGACTTCAAATATGCCGAGTCGGATGGATAATGTCTCTCCGACAACAGATTTAATTCCGCGGGAGCGGTCGGGGGTGGAATATTAGGATGAGATTTACATGGTAGTTTTATAAGATACAGTAGAGGGTGCCTGTAAAATATGAAGCTGGTCGGACTTCAAATACGGCGGGTCGGATGGATAATGTCTCTGGGACAAGCGATTAAATTCTTTAGGGGCGGTGGGGGCTCGAATATTAGGATGAGATTTACATGGTAGTTTTATAAGATACAGTAGAGGGTCCCTGTAAAATATGAAGCCGGTCGGACTTCAAATATGTCGGGTCGAATTAATGTCTCCCTAATAAGAGATTAAATACCGTGGGGGCGGTGGGGGTGGAATATTGTGATGACTGTTACATGGTAGTGTTGTAAGTCGCAGAAGAGGGCGCCCGCACAATTTCAAGCCGGTCAGACTTCAAATATGCCAGGTCGGATGGGTAATGTCTCTGGGACAGGCGATTAAGTCCTTAGGGGCGGTCGGGGGTGGAATATTAGGATGAGATTTACATGGTAGTTTTATAAGATACAGTAGAGGGTCCCTGTAAAATATGAAGCCGGTCGAACTTCAAATATGTCGGGTCGAATTGATAATGTCTGTCTGATAAGAGATTAAATACCGTGGGGGCGGTGGGGGTGGAATATTGTGATGGCTGCTACATGGTAGTTTTTTAAGTCGCAGGAGAGGGCGCCCACCAGATTTCAAGCCGGTCGGACATCAAATATGCCGGGTCGGATGGATAATGTCTCTCCGACAACAGATTTAATTCCGCGGAGGCGGTCGAGGGCGGAATATGAGGATGGCATTTACGTGGTAGTTTTATAAGTTGTAGTAGAGGGTCCCTGTAAAATATCAAGCCGGTCGGACTTCAAATATGTCGGGCCGGATGCATAATGTGTCTCGTACAAAAGATTAAATACCGTGAGAGCGGCCGGGGGTGGAATATTGTGATGGCTGTTACATGGCAGTTTTTTAAGTTGCAGAAGAGGGCGCCCGCAAAATTTCAAGCCGGTCGGACTTCAAATATGCCGAGTCGGATGGATAATGTCTCTCCGACAACAGATTTAATTCCGCGGGAGCGGTCGGGGGTGGAATATTAGGATGAGATTTACATGGTAGTTTTATAAGATACAGTAGAGGGTGCCTGTAAAATATGAAGCTGGTCGGACTTCAAATACGGCGGGTCGGATGGATAATGTCTCTGGGACAAGCGATTAAATTCTTTAGGGGCGGTGGGGGCTCGAATATTAGGATGAGATTTACATGGTAGTTTTATAAGATACAGTAGAGGGTCCCTGTAAAATATGAAGCCGGTCGGACTTCAAATATGTCGGGTCGAATTAATGTCTCCCTAATAAGAGATTAAATACCGTGGGGGCGGTGGGGGTGGAATATTGTGATGACTGTTACATGGTAGTGTTGTAAGTCGCAGAAGAGGGCGCCCGCACAATTTCAAGCCGGTCAGACTTCAAATATGCCAGGTCGGATGGGTAATGTCTCTGGGACAGGCGATTAAGTCCTTAGGGGCGGTCGGGGGTGGAATATTAGGATGAGATTTACATGGTAGTTTTATAAGATACAGTAGAGGGTCCCTGTAAAATATGAAGCCGGTCGAACTTCAAATATGTCGGGTCGAATTGATAATGTCTGTTTGATAAGAGATTAAATACCGTGGGGGCGGTGGGGGTGGAATATTGTGATGGCTGCTACATGGTAGTTTTTTAAGTCGCAGGAGAGGGCGCCCACCAGATTTCAAGCCGGTCGGACATCAAATATGCCGGGTCGGATGGATAATGTCTCTCCGACAACAGATTTAATTCCGCGGGGGCGGTCGGGGGTGGAATATTAGGATGAGATTTACATGATAGTTTTATAAGTTACAGTAAAGGGTCCCTCTAAAATATGAAGCTGGTCGGCCATCAAATATGGCGGGTCGGATGGATAATGTCTCTCGGACATCAGATTTAATTCCGTGGGGGCGGTCGGGGGTTGAATGTTAGGATGGCAATGACTTGGTAGTTTAAGAAGTTGAAGTAGAGGGTCCGTGTAAGATTTCAAGCCGGTCGGACTTCTAATGTGCCGGGTCGGATGGAAAATGTTTCTGTGACAATAGGTTAAATACCGGGAGGGCGGCTGGGGGTGGAAATTTGCGATACTTTTTAGGTGATGGATTTTTGTGGTATCGGAGATGATTCCTCTCAAATTTCAAGCGGGTCGGATTCGAAACGGGTCACGGTTTGAGAATTCTTTGGTGGTCAGAGTTTTAGAAACTTCCAAATAAATGTTGTATTTGCAAAACATAGTGGGGATATAAATAAATAAGCGCCAAAGCAGCAGCTTTCGTAAAATTTCCGACAATTCCAGACCATTTATTGCGTTACTACATAATATAATAATAATAATAATCAAAGATAACATAAGACGAATAATTCGTCTTATGTTATCTTTGATCTTTGATTTACTGTTCTTTATAGACGGATTTTCATACAAAATGAAAGCAATAAAACTACAAATGAAAATAATTTATTTATCACAGCTTAATTAAAAAAACAATTTTCTACAAGTTAACTGTCGTGTCCAATTCTTGACTGTCTTGACTACAAGATAAAAATTTATACAAATCATATAAACTACAGAATACATGGTCAGGGTGCACAAAATCGTATTTCTTACGCATATTTTGTCCATTTCTGTCGTGTATCAAAGCACTATTCCATCCACTATTCCTCGCGCCTAAATAATCCACTGCTGCAGTATCCCCAACATGAAGACATTCTTCTGGTTTCAAATCTCTTAGATCCGAGGCATTAACAGCTTCCAAAAATATTCTAGGGTTGGGTTTCTCGAACCCAGCTTCGTAGGAACATAAAATAAACTTGAAATAATCTTTTAATTTTACATTTTCCAGTGTGACATGCAGGCGCGGGTCAAAATTCGAGATGACACCTGTTGTGACTCCTTTGTCTGTGAGGTATCGCAAGAGTTCAAAGGTTCCGTGACAAGGTTGCCAGCAAGCAGACGTTTTGTAGACTTCTATCAGATGATTGGCTACTGCGTCTAGTTTTTGGTCGTCTATGTGTAACTTAGCGTCTTTAAATGTACCAATTATGATCATTTTCCACCATTTTTCCCATCCTAGACCGGAATTTAAACCAAAATTCGGATGTTCTTTATTCATTTTATACCAGTGCGCCTTGAAGTTTGTTGATAATGCATTATTATCGCACAATAAGCCGTACATTGCACCTATTTCACCATACTGCTTTCCTGGGCTGGATCTGAATTTTAGAAGAGTGTCCGTCACATCAAAAGTAACTAATCTTACACGAGACAAATTCATTTTTCACGTCTTTAATATGCACTGTCTAGTTTTTTTTATGCTCGTGCTAATTCAAGTGTTGGGAGTGTACTAATGATTACAGTTTTAGCGGTGTCAAGGGCAAAATCGCGCAGCCGTGCTTGCAAAAATCGTTCTATTTAGCAATTTTAGGTATCAGTTCAAACAAAAGAAGTCAATTTACAGCAAAAATTGAAGGAAGTTATTTAAAAACCATTATGGACTATCAAAATCTGAAACTGTCAGTCCAAAATGTTCATATATTATGTTTTGTAATACAGATAACTTCTAGTAGTAATAGTCTACGCTTGGCAGATGGCACTGTGAGAGAAAATTTCTGGAAAGGATGCAGTGGCGTAACTACCTGTGTTCCATGTGTTCCGTGGAACACGGCCCGGAGGCTCTAGGGCCCGGAGGTTCAGGGGCCCGGAGGCAGCGGACAAGAAAAATACAAAAATAAAAATGGAAAAATGAAAAACATTCATTTTCTCCTCTAGCTTATTATTAGAAAATTTCAAATAACCGTAATGAGTTATATGCTTATTCACATATTTTATTTACATACTTTATTTGCTATAGATTTCTGCACCAATTTTGAAAATTTAAACTGGCGTAACTACCAATATTACATGAAAACTTGATGATTTTGTTATTTCTTGTTGAGAAATGGGGCACCCTTAGCAAATAAAACGCTATGGTATATGGTTAACTGGTTAAATCATAAAACGCTAAGGCGGGTCTACGATACACGCGTAGTTTGCTGACAAATCGTACATATTCAATGATATTACAGAAAAAAAGAAAACGTGCTTGGCGCGACACCAAGTTATTGAAAAAACTGTTTTTGCAAACTCGAATTTCCAGCTTTTCATTTTAGGGCATTTAACCTTGAAAAGTACAAAATTTTCGCCTGCGGCGCCTCTTTTGCGACTGGTGTTATCTTACTATCTAAATTTATGTCACGCTTTTCCGAATTCAAAATCTGGCAACCCTAGACAAAAGTCACAAAAACAAATTAGTCATTTTACATCCCTATGGGTGCCCGACCAAAAGTTTGGAACACAACTAAAAATCGCGTTGTTACGCCACTGATAGGATGGAATGAAATACTATTTTCTCTAGGTATTTCACCCGGAAAATTAAAAATTACAATTCATTACTATCAAAATCTGAAACTGGCAATTACGGACCTAAGTGGCACGTCACAAACGTCAGATTTTCATTCCAAACAAAACAAAGCCACGTGCTTTCTGACGTTTTAACCTAACGTCCGAAATATAATTATAGTCGTTTTCAAGTTTTTCCACGTAAGCGCAACACACAAATTGAAACTGTTTTCACTGCAAAACGTCTATAATTATATTGCAAAAACTAGTTTAAGACGTTGTAAATAATGTCGATAAACGTCAAATGGCACGTGCTTTTGTTTTGTTTGGAATGAAAATCTGACGTATGACGGAAACACTTAGGTCCCGAATTCGGGAGATAAGTGGCGCGTCACAAACGTCAGATTTTCATTCCAAACAAAACAAAGCCACGTGCTTTCTGACGTTTTAACCTAACCTCTGAAATATAATTATAATTACATATAGTTGTTTTCAAGTTTTTACGCGTAAGCCCAACACACAAATTGAAAATAAACTGTTTTCACTGCAAAACGTCTATAATTATATTGCAAAAACTAGTTTAAGACGTTATAAATAATATCGATAAACGTCAAATAGCACGTGCTTTTGTTTTGTTTGGAATGAAAATCTGACGTATGACGGAGGCACTTAGGTCCCGAATTACAAATTAATGTTCGTATTATAGTTTGTAATACAGATAACTTCTAGTAGTTACAGTCTACGCTCAGCAGATGGCACTACAAGTGAAAATTTTCTTGAAGGTACCCATTTCCACGGGCGTCGCCAAGGGGGGCAGGGGGGTGTCCCCCCGGCTTTTGGTAAATAATGATAATGAAATATAGTAGGTATTATGTATTATTACTATAATGAAAACCAATCAATTATATGCTAAATAATTAAAAAATAATTTTGTTGCCATTTTTCAGTCATCCATATCAATTCGGTACCTTTGATTTTTTATCAGATTTTACTTACTTTTGTCTTTTATCTCAATTCTTCAATACAAGAGCATTCACCAAGTCACTTCCATTAGAATGTTATTATTTATATCTACTGTTAAAAACCTTTGTTTTTGTTAATTTGTTTATTGTTTCAGTTTTCTAAATCATACGAGCATCCGAGGGGTTTGAAAAGATTACTATAGTCAATATACCTAGTTAGTTGCTAAATATAGGTTCTGTTACTTGGTTTTTATTCATTTTATGATAGTTCCTTTTTGTTGAAGATACTTCTTGGTTATTGTGATTATGTGAACTGTTCACTTTTTGAAAACATATTTTTTATTCTATTACTTCATAGTCTTTATTTTAATGAACACCCATTTTGTTGTAACTTATACTTTATAATTTATATCCATCTGTTTATTTTATAGTACTATATATCTTTCAGATTTGTTTTTTTACAAAAAGAAAAATATTTTTAGCATTCACTGAGAAGAAACGTTGAGACGCATTTTTAAATAATAATAAATAATAAGTAATAAATAATAAAACATGAGAATTCCAAAAATCATGTTTACAGACAAATGGAAATAACTGACTGTATTCGAAAAAATAAATAGTCGTGCTGAACTGGATTCGGCGTGCAAACAGGTTGGTATGTTTTGTCTAAAATTATTAATTGTATAAAGTTCTGTGGCACTTTTGAACTGGCTCTAAGAGGTCACCATGAAACAGAAACGCCTCAAAACACGGGTATAATTCGCGGTTTAAGTAATTAATTTTCGGCAGAACTAAAAAATAAGACTAGATCATTTACAAAATTCTACGGTTTTCAAAGGCGGGTCTAAGGAAATTCAGAACGACTTAGTGGAAAAATAGGTACCTACAAAAATTTTCATTGGCACATCTGAAATTTCATAAATTTTCTCCTGCAGAACACTCGACCGTTTTATTCACGAGTCGCCACTGCAAAGAAGGATGGATAAAAGGGTGGAAGAAATATTAGAAGAAGACAAGTACGGAACGCGCGAGACCATTCTAGCTTTACGCGTAACTACAGAAAAACGATAGAAAAGGGAAAGGGCGCCATTATAGGATTTGTAAATTTAGAAAAAGCCTTCGACAACGTGAAATGGGGGAAGATGTTCGAAGTGCTCAGAAAGGTAGGGATGAAATATAGGGACAGAAGAATAATACATAATCTCTATAAAGAACAAAAGGCAGTTATAGAAATTGAGCAGAAAAGAAGAGAAGTAGATATCCGGAAGGGAGTGAGACAGGGATGTGCGTCGTCACATCTAGTTTTCAACTTATACATATATCGAAGATGTGATTAATATTGTTAAGGACAGGGCGGCCTCAGGGACTAATATACAGGCCAAACTATTAACATGCTCAAATTCACGGATGATATAGCAGTGTAAGCATCCAGCTAAGAAGAATTAGGAATGGCTCTGACAGAAGGCTACCAAAATCTTGGTATGTAGAGGACGTGAAAATAGAACTAAAACTAAAATACAAATAGGAAATGATGAAATGAGGAAATACAGGAAGTTCTGGATTTCTGATATTTAGGAAGTCAAATAACTCGAACACTAAAGATATAAAACAAGGAAGGAGGCAGGGTCGAGTTATGTTTAAAAAAAGACGCAGCTGTTATGTTCGAAACGGTTAATGTAGAAACTCGGAAGACACCCTTAAAGACGTATGCATGGAGCACTTACGGCATTGAACGGATGAGAAACTTGGACAATAGGAGAAACGGGCCGAAAAAGCGTTTGAAATGTGGTGCTACAGATGCATGATGAAGATACCGTGAAGAGATAAGGTTTATCAATAGGGAGGTATTAGAAAGATTTGGGGATAAGCGAAAGGTATGGAAGACAGTAAATAACAGGAGACAGATAGACAGGATGGTAGGACACCTGCTGAGACAAGAAGGAATAGTCAGAGATAGGAATGAAAAAAGTAGGGGTAGGCCCATATTAGACTACTGCTCTCAAATAGTTGTGGATGTAGGATGTTCCACTTTTAGGGAAATGCGTGGGTTGGCTCAGGATAGGAAAGAATATGGAGGTACACGCCCAACCGGTCTTCGGACTCAGAACTTTATGATGATAATACAGGACGAATGTTATTTGAAGAAAGACATTCGGAATGTCACTGTCAGGCCTTGAACGTCGTGTAGAATATTCCTATAAGTAAATAGTAGAATACCCACCAAATAAGGAGGATGTTTGAAAGACGGAAAATTACAAATGTTAGTTCCCAGTGATATCCCTCATAAAATTGTGAGGCTGAATCTCGAAGGCGTGCCTGGCTTTTGCTTGAAATACGGGAATGTTAACCAACATACTTCAATCACGCAGGTTTTTAATACCGACGATAAAAGAAAACGGAGAAAAAGGATCTAATAAACAGGTGAGTATTTTTCTGCAATGTATGTATGTAACTGCAAATAATTCTTGTTTTAAAGACCTAACAAATAATGACGAAAAACCTGGAAACGTTCAATACACTTTTCCATTTCGAATCTTGCCTCTTACACATTTTCATCCACGCAACACAATTTAAATAGGTGGAACAAGTCCTCACATGGTCACCGACTCAGTTATTAACTTCGATTTACCCCCAGTGTTAGGCAGGGTTTGGGAAATGGATAAAATCGTAATCCCAAGCGATAATCTGGCCTACCCCCTCTGCTATCACCGTTGAAGTCACCAAAAGTCGGGCCAAAAGCAGAATGTTTGGATGCTCCATACTTTTTTAGTTCCGAACAACTACTCATTTGGCACGTTTGCAATAAAATATTGGTGTATAGACCAAAGAATTTTTATAAACACATCCAAACAAAACTCATGATCGGAAACTAACATGACGCGACTGCGCATGCGCCTCAGCAATATTTTATAATGAAAAGGTCTATTGGCAAATCATTAATTCCATGAAATAATTGTGACTATCAACTACTGATTGTGTCTTAAGCATTGTAATATGTAATTCAACTGATTGTTAAACCGAGTAATTTATTTTAATTATTTATTCACTAATTTTTCGGGGACAAATTTTCACGGTTTATTCTGTAATCGGAGGAAATAAGCTCCAGCAGTCGATCAATCCATTAAACATTCAACTAATAGTCAATTTATTGCGGTATGTCAGCAATCAACAATTTGACGGTTTATAGACATTACATCAGTCAATTTGAAAGCAACAATTTTTGATTTACTATAGGGAAGGCATTCGCAGATTAAACTGCAAATTTACGCTCTTCCGGTAAATTCAGTTTTTTTGAAAAATATAGTTTAGAAAGGCAGCAACTCTTTAGCAATTCCTATTCTGAATTATATTTACAAAATTAGGAGTAGGTAGATTGGCGAAGAGGCAATACATTCTCGTATGAAGGGTCCCTTATGCAAAAGCGTTCGTGTACCACACAGTGACAATAAACATTGTTGGGGTCCGCCCTCTCCCCTGAAAAATTACTGGTGCAGAACTTTACCCCTTTACGAGGAAACAGGGTGAGTTATGAATTAATGTGGCTGCACGCATAGCAATTTGCAACTGTGGGTACCACGGATACATATTATCTGCGCTTGACATTGCTTTTCCTGTGGCCTATTTACATAAGTGTGAAATAAAGGGGGTCGAAGTGGGTGTGTTTGAAGATAAAAGTGGTTTCTTGAGCACTTCAATTCCATCTAGGCCACGGGGTGCCGATTGGATTGAAGTAATCAAAGCTCGGTTATCCTCAATAGCCGAAACCAATCTAATAATTTTCCGCTTCTATTTTGCTCGCACTTTTACGAGCGCCGACTATGTTTTACGCGGGGAATCCTCCACTAAACTTACACTGACACCGTAAAATATAAGCTTCTTTTATTATTTTCCAGCCCTCTATAATATGCTTCTTTACAATCGCGAACAGACGCGATAAGCAGTTTATGAACGCGCAAGAGCGCCCTCTTCTGAAATATGGGTTGGATCAAATACATAAACAACTGGCTGGTTAAATGTTATCACTTAAAATTTCCGAAATTTTATTGTACCTATCGTTTTCACCCTAGGATTACTAAAAGACACACTGAAGGAGAAAAATCTGTTAAATCTAACATTACAGATCTATAAAATATCTATAAGATAAAATGAATTTACATAGTAATAAGTTCTTAAGACCTGTAGAGTTTTTACCTCGGTTTTCATCACTGAAAAGAGGAAACACACTATACCTTCAGCTTAGGAGACATTTATATAGAACTAGGTAACCACAAATGCAAATAAGATTAAAATTTTTTTTTTAAGAAGTTACAGATCTTAAGAGACCAGTTGGTCCCATCTAGATCTTGTACATACATTGTAATGATATATTTACATTAACAAATAGCTTAAACCTAATTTCCTAAGTGACTTAAAACTTGAGAACTAAAACAGTATTGCACTTAACTCGTATCTATAAACCATAAGTAAAATATGATATAGGTACTATCTTCTTAGGTATCTTCGTCTTTGATCTTTCAGGTCAGATTAGGTCTTTGGTTTTTCAGGTACTGATGTAATACTGTGTTAAATTTCTTTTTGTTCATTTGATCCTTAATGCAGTCTGGCAACTCATTGTAATCGTTATCGTTATCTAGTGTTCTTTTACAAAAGATTATTTATTGTCAACAGAATTCAGAATTTTAATCAATGTTTTGTAATATCTTCAAGTTGCTAGTTTTTAATTATACTTGGGCTGCCCAACAGACGGAGTAAACACCCTGCAAGAACGTGCTCTAGCAGGGCCAATATTAATTTATGACGACCGAATTGGAGTGATGCGACTTCGTTGGGTCTAAAGAAAGCGCATCACTGCGGTTCTGTCGTCCTAAATTGACAGTGGTCCCGTCTAGAGCTCATGCTTGCATGGTGATCACTCCGTCTGTTCGACGGCCCAAGTATAGTCTTACTTTTTAAGTTGAACGTATTTATTAATCATGTTTTATTGTTACATGTTACATGTTACATGTTACATTAGGTATTAAGTATGTTTGGCCATTGAAGAAAGCATCTATTTGTGTAATTTTTTTCACGTGTTTTGGGTGGCGGGGGATGGTGTGTTTTTTGATTTTGTTTTGATTTCTGGAATGCATTTGTTTAATTTGTGGTCTCATTACCAGTTGAATGACTGATTAGAGACCATTTTGTTGTTACATATTTATGTACTTTAATCCAATACATATATTATTGTTATTATACAGTGCTTTCATTTCAAAACTGGCCACCCTCAATAACACTTGATATGAAGAGAATTCGGCTTAAACAAAAAACACGTCAATTTAGATTTCGAGGGGGAAGTTTAAAACCAATACAGATTGAATTCTAGGTTTCACCCCCTTTCCCTCAGCTACCCCTACTTTGAAATTCCAAATAGCACCCCCTACCTTGTGATACATCATTTTAAAGGCCGTAAAAATCCTGAACTAACTATGCTTAAAAAATTGGATTCGGTCGATCCGTAAATAAGTTATGGTCAAAATTTGTAAGATAAAGTCAAAAAATGTATTTTCAGAATTATTATGACAATTTTAGAAAATTTACTTTGTTATGTGTTCAAAATGTGCTCCATTATTTGCTAGACAATAATACAGTATGTTTTCGAACTTGTTGCGGACTTTCTGAAAAGTTCCGTCTACACGCTTTTACCAAAGCACACTTTGCAATTTTTTGTCATGTTTTATGAAATAGGATTACCGAAGAGTGTAGACGTATTACTCCAGAAACTTTTCAGAAAGCCCGCAACGAATTCGAAAACATACTGTATTGTCTAGAAAATAATGGAGCACTTTTGAACACATAATAAAGTAGATTTTCTAAAATTATCATAATAATTCTGAAAATACATTTTTTGACTTTATCTTACAATTTTTGACCATAACTTATTTACGGATCGACCGAATCCAATTTTTTAAGCATAGTTAGTTCAGTATTTTTACGGTCTTTAAAATGATGTATCACAAGGTAGGGGGTGCTATTTGAAATTTCAAAGTAGGGGTAGCTGAGGGAAAAGGGGTTGAAACCTAGAATTCGTTATGTATTGGTTTTAAACTTCCCCCTCGAAATCTAAATTGACCTGTTTTAGGCCGAATTCGCTTCATATCAAGTGTTATTGAGGGTGGTCAGTTTTGAAATGAAAGCACTGTATAAAAAAAACATGAAATTGTAGATTTCCTGACGAAGGAACGAATTTGTTCCGAAAGCTTGGACTAAATAATATTTTTCTTCTACAAAATAGAAAACCGACTTCAATATACAATGAAAACATCATCAATGTAGTCGAAGTCAATTAAATATGCATTATTAAGGATAACTCAAAAACTACTGGTCAGATCTTGATCAAATTTATATGGGACCACATGAGAAGCACCAGCTTTCAAATAAATCAAATCAAAACCGGTTCACCTAGAAAAAAGTTCTGAGGTAACACACATAAAAAAAAATTCACAGACCTCGCATCTTACGTAAGTATCATAGGCGTATTGAAAATACCGACACAACTGCTCGGTTTCTAAGATGTCCAACAAAAGTGATCTGTGCCGTTTCAAGTTGGTATATTATTGATACAATAAAATAAAAGAAATGATTTGTGACAAGCACAAGGCACATAGTCAAATTGACGCAATTAACTCATCCGTTTTGTACTGTTTGAACTTTTATTGCAACGCGATATCCCTCTTAAAGGGTACTCGCGCTCGCCGTACCTTAGTTTACATCTGGCCTGCGCTCTCCAATCTCCATCCAATATTATTATTAGCGGCCTCGACTGCGCGCGTCGCCGACAGAATCTGTCGCGTGTCGATCATTTTTCGTAAGATGAGTCCCAGAAGTATTTTCAATACTAAAATACAGTCGAATTGAGAACCACCTCCTTTTTTGAAGTCGGTTAAAAAGAGTTTACTATCAAAGCCTTTGCTGTTAAACCCGATAAAAAATAACTTATTCATATTTATTTTTATATGTATATCGCTATACTTACTTTCCAAGGCGTTTAAATCAAATTTATTATTTCCTGTTTTTAAGAATTTCAGATTATTTATATTGAATTTATGGCTCGTTTCCATCGCGTGCGACGCCTTGCTAGACTTATCTGTACGGCCGTATTTGTAATGGGCTTGATGCTCCTTGAAGCGAGTTAAAATAGACCGAGTTGACTGCCCAATATATTTTTTGTTGCAATTTCGTAAGTTCCCGCTTTATGCATGGGTTCCGTTTTATCTTTCGCATTTCCAAGTAGATCGTGTAAATTGTTGCTCGAAGTGTGAACCACTTTGAAGCCCGCTTTCCCGAAAATAGTATTCATACTACTAGTTATCTGTGGTAATGGCATTTTTATAAATTTAGTAATTTTATTATCCTCATTTAAAGGTGGTGGAATTTCGCAATAGCATTTTAAATTTTCGTTTCCTAATTAACCAATTGACAATTTCTGGATCGAAACCGTTACATCTCGCTATATCTTTGATTGTGTTTGCTTCCTTGCGGTATCTTTCAAGGGATAATGGTAGACTCAAAAGTTTATTGTCTAAAAAATTAAAACTAGCCTTTTTGTGCTGACTGCAGTGGTTCGAATCTGCAGTTTTGTACCGAGCTGTGCTGGTTTCTTTCCTATAGATGTCAAATTCTAACTTACTGTCTTTCCTAATAATTACTAAAATGTCTAAAAATGGAAGCTGTCTCCTTTCTATTTCATGAGTAAATTTGATAGAATTGAATCTATTATTTAAGTCGCTCAAAAAATCTGCAATATTACATTTACTAGTGTCAAAAATGGCAAATATATCGTCTACATATCTCACCCACACCTTTGGGAAATATTGGGAGCTCATCTTTCAGTTGAGTTTCAAATTTGCCCTTGAAAATTTTTGCAATGAGAGGAGAGAGGCAATTTCTCATGGCTGTACCTTCATTTTGTTGAAAAAATGATCCACTGACTTTGAAATAATTCTGCTGCATACACAGACTGGTTAAATTAATATATTCTTTGGGAGTTTATTCGTCAATGTTATTTTTATTAAGCCTTTGGTGCAGGTACACTGGGAAAAAGTGAGCTGACATCGAATGAAATTAATAATTCGTTATCATGTAATGTGGTGTGTTAAATTCATTGACCAAGAAACCCTATAGGTTTATCAATCCATTTTAGTTCAGTAGTGGGGGTGGGTATTTATAGCAATGTAATGTAAGATTAGATTTAGATTAATCTTCAACTCCTGAAGATGCTGACGTTGTCAGCGAAACACGTGTCGAGTTTAATTACTGTGTCACTGTCTTTCGGCGTGTGAGGTTATCTTATTAAGAATTCGTAGCAAACTATATTGACTGAATTACAATTTAATAATAATTTAAAATGTATGAACAAATCTTCTTTTGAGATTCAGACATTGAAATGAAATATTTTTGACATTTCTCACAGCGTCATCCCAGTTCTAGTTTTTAAATTTTTGAAGCGGTACATCTGATTAAACAATTCCAATACTGCTGCAAGGGCATTGTTTCCGAAGCCTTTTCTCTGTGACCACCCTAGGCACAAGCATTCTTGAAATTCCGTCTTTGAGTACATCCTCTGAGAAGTCTACGACGAGGACTCCGAAATACAAGGGACGGAGGTATTCTTTTCCAAAACAAAATCTTTTAGTTGACTTTTAATATTGCAAATTAAGGATGGGTTTCATATACTTAGCAGAAAACTAAAAGTGGAATCAAATTAAAAAAAAATTAAATTAACAAAAGTAACATTTGAGATTTGCCACGATCTCATGATTTCAAAATAGTAATTTTATTAATTAATATTCTTGTCTGCGTATATTATTAATTTTCTTCGTAGTAAAATGACTGTAATTAATTATACCTACTTATTATAGAGTAAGGCAAGGCGAAGGAAAATACTGGGTAGATAATTTCAGCAAATAATGAACTGCAGAAAAACTTGTCTACGCTTTGACGGGGAAAAACGATTATTAACCCATTTAAGAGGAATGAACTCGAGGGTGAACTTAATAAAATCGTGAGTTAAAAATTTGTGGAGATCGACAACCTCGCCGTATTAAAATGCATTGATTGCTCCAACAACCAGCTCTAACGAAAAAATTGCTAGAACATTATTTGCAGATAATTTTATATTTCTATTAAATAAATGCAAGGAATGGTTTTTCGGTTGTCATTCTCAATATGGCATAGCTTTACTTTTTTTAAGTACAATACTAATTTCTATTCACACAAAACAAAGCACCCAGGAAAATGGAAATTACGCATTTTAGTAAGATCAAATATAAACAACTTTTTTATATTTGTGAAAGCTTTTTTGTATCTGCAAAACAAACTGGGGGTTGTTATTAAGCTCTGGGGAAAGAAAATATTAATTATAGCAATTAGACATCAGGCGTAGCTATAATTTTCCTCGTAAACAGAAACCTTTTAAGAGTGGGCAGATTGCATTACGTATGCTAAAATTTTTAAGATCAATAACAATGTACATGCAAATAATAAACTGCTCTTCAAAAGTTAAGGAACTCGCATGCTTTTAGTGATTCTTGTGCTAAAATGACTAGAAGTTGAAATACGGTATGAAACACGCAGGCAGCTGTATACAGGGCGCGACAAATCGTGTAGACCTATAATTATTGGTGTCAAAAAACTTTCTAACAAATCTTTTGGTATTTCATTCACATTACAACCTAGAATTATTTTTTAAGTAGGTATGTCGTGTAAACGTGGCGGGCCAAGATAATGTTTTCTCGTATGAACCGTCCTATATTTGATTGAAGTTTATTAACGTTTATTTTGTGGATACATTTTTATAAGAAATTAGTAGGCCGGTTGGAGTATATCTGACAGCGATTGGTATGGTATCCATAGTAACCCCTTCCCGCGAACACATACATACTTTCCTACATGGATATCCTACAATAATTTGCGACGCGTGCCAGAAATGAAGCGATTTAAAAATGCAACGTTTTGGTGATGCCAATAATTTGGAAATTAATTAAGAAATTGAAAACTCTACCCCCAAGAATACCGAGAAAACTCACAAATCCGTTTGGAATCAGTTGTGTGCAATTTATGAAGAAAAAGGGTACGTTTTAAATAAAAGTAGGTACCTACATCAATTGAAAATCTTGCGAACATTATGAAAGACTATGCGCTTAATATGAAGAAAGTTGATGATGGAGCAGATTACAAAGAGGCTGTTATGAAGACAATATGAAACATAACAGCAAAGCAACTACAACAATTTTATTTTGATAATTATAATATAGTAGGTATAGATATTTGAGCATAACAAGAGAGAAATTTTCGTGATGCAAAACGGAAATGATTAGAAAGGGATCCAACTAGAAAGAAGCATAGTTTCAAATGAATACCAATCCATTATAAATTCATTTGATGAGGATACTCCACCTGGTCTACAACTGAAATTTTACCAAATTGCTGCTGTTGAACTTACATGGCGAGGCGGGGAATACAGTTTTTTCTAAAACAAGTCAGGGAGGAGCGAAAAAACTAGTAGAAAGTAAATGGCTTGTGTTAAATAAATCAAACCGAAATGTCTGCCCTTTAAGACTTTTCACTATACTATTCGATAAAAGAATTAAAACCATTTTTAACTTGCAACCGATTCTGGACCAAACATAGTACCAGACAATGGCACAGAAATTGTCCTTTGGGAAGAAACGGAATTTCTAAATGAACAAAAATGCCGCTAAAAATGTTGGATTAGGCACTTGTAGTGTATGTGTATAAACACTGTATATAGTCAATAAGAAGTGTTATTGTTTTTTGAGTTAAGAAAAACTTGTATCTTTTGTGAACGTTATTTTCCGAGCTAGTATATTCTCGGCATTAAAAGTATGCATATAAAACATTGGCGACGAGGTAAAAGTGTGTAAATTAACATTGAGTGCCCATCGTAATGCGAGTAAAAATGTCGCAAAGTAATCAGGATTCCGGAAATCATAATCAGAGTGGTCTTTTTGGTTCTTTGGATAAATTTAACCATAAATTTTCGGACTTCTCGGTTTTCACAGAAAGGCTTAATCAGTTTTTTATAGCAAATGTTATAACAGATGAAAATCGAAAACGTGCGATGCTAATTAATTCCTTAACTGAGGAAACTTACATTTTAGTGAGAGACATTTGTTTTCCTGATTTGCCTGAAAAGCAATCATTTAAAGACCTGATTAAAATCATCAATGAACATTTCAGCCCGGTAAAATCGTATTTCTCCGAACGTGAAAAATTCTTAAGCGTGAAAAGAGAACCTGGTGAATCCGTGGCACAATGGGCCGCGAAAGTGAAGAGTTTAGTGGTAAATTGTAAATATGGTGCCGAACTTGAGGTTCTAATGCGTGATGTATTTGTCATCGGAAAAAATGAGAGTGCTATAATGGACCGATTATTTGAGGAGGATGCATCAAATGCAAACGTAACCTTGAAGAAGATGGTGAAAATAGCATTAGCGAAAGAGTCCGCCCTACGAGAACACAAAAATAGATCCGAAGTTGAGGTGCATTTTAATCGTCAAAAACATCAACGAAAAACTGGATCAAGTACCCAAAAACAAGAGTTAATTCAGGTAGCAAGCTGTTCGCAGAGTAAGCAGGCAAAGTGTTGTGTGTGTGGTCGAAAAGGTCATGATGCAAGAGAGTGTCGGTATAAAAATTTCAAATGTCACAAGTGTGGTGCAGTGGGTCATTTGGCTCCGGTATGCAAACGTAGAAGTGCGCAAAATTTTATGGCGGAAAATGATCTTTGTACGGATTCTGTAATCAATTTGAACGATATTGATGCTCATTCCATATTTAATTTGAACGATTTTGATACTCGTGGAAATGTTAAGCCAACTTATGTAAAATTACTTGCTGAAGGGGTTCCATTAAGTTTTGAAGCCGACTCTGGTTTCGCACATTCCGCGATTTCTCAGTCCTTGTACGGGAAACACTTTAAAAATAAAGAATTGTTTCCCAATGACATGTCCTTCAGAGATTATGTAGGAATATCATTCCAACCTTTAGGGTACCTCATGTTAAATGTTTATTATGAAAACAAAATGTACCAATTAAAAACGTATGTTATTGAAAATGGAGGCCCTCCACTTATTGGTAGGAATGGCTTGCAAATGTTAAATTTGGGTATCAGAAAAATAAATTACGCCAAGGAACAGACACAAATAAATATGCAAGACATTTTTGTTAGATTTAGAGACGTCCTTGACGAAAAATTGGGTACTTTTAATAAATTTAAAATATCTTTGAAATGTAAAGAGGGAAGTAAACCTAAATTTTGTAAAGCGCGTTCAGTCCCTTTTGCTTTAAAAACTAAAATTGAAGATGAGATTGATAGATTGATTAAAAATAATATTTTGGTTCCAGTTGAATTTTCAGATTGGGCAACACCCATTGTACCCGTTTTAAAGCAAAATGGAAATATACGCATATGTGGTGATTTTAAAGTTACGCTAAATCAATGTTTGGAAGATAAAATATATCCTTTACCCAGAATTGAATATCTTTTTTCACAGCTGTCGGGTGGGCAGAAATTTTCAAAGATTGATTTATCGGAAGCTTACCAGCAAATTGTATTGACTGATGAATCACAAAAATTATGTACAATAACAACGCATAAAGGGTTATTTGCTTATATAAGATTGCCCTATGGGATAAAATGTGCTCCGGCGATATTCCAAAATATTATGGAGCAGTTATTTATTTTACCAGGTGTTGTTTGTTTTTTAGACGATATTCTTGTGACTGGTAAAAACGATCAAGAGCATTTCAAACATTTAACTACCGTTTTTGAAAAGTTACAGGAATGTGGTCTGAAAGTAAGAAAGGAAAAATGCAAATTTTTTCAAGACTCTGTTACGTATTTGGGTCATAGAATTGATAGAGAGGGGTTGCATCAGACTAATGAACGTATACAGGCAATTAAACAAGTTCCCAGACCTAGAACAACAACAGAATTGAAGTCATTTCTTGGTATGGTCAACTTTTATTGTAAATTTATACCGAATGGATCAACCATTTTGGAACCGTTATACAAATTGTTGAGAAAGAATGAAAAATGGGTTTGGTCAACAGAATGTAAAAACAGTTTTTCACGTATTAAGGAAATCATAAGTTCGTCAAAAGTGTTGGCACATTTTAATCCTGAATGTGAAATAAAATTAACTGTAGATGCATCAAGTGTTGGACTAGGAGCTGTAATTAGTCACATTTATGACGATAAAACAGAAAAACCTATTGCTTTTGCTTCTGCTTTATTAAATTCTGCGGAAATAAAATATTCGCAGGTAGAGAAAGAAGCACTTGCTATTATTTTCGGCGTTAAAAAATTTTTTCAATACCTCTACGGTAAAAAGTTTCATTTGTATACGGATCATAAACCGTTACTGTCAATTTTTGGTTCGAAGAAGGGAATACCTATTTTTGCAGCTAATCGTTTGCAGCGTTGGGCGCATATTCTGTCGGCGTTTAATTATGAAATTAAATACGTACCTACAGATAAAAATGTAGCCGATTATTTTTCTAGATTACCTTTAAAACATTATTTTCTGGAAGATACAAATGATTTTTCATATCTACATTTTGTCGCAGAAAATCAATCTGTTTTGGATTTTCAAACAATTAAACGTAAAACGGCTAAAGACCCGGTTTTGTCAAAAAATTTGTTTTATGTTCAAAATGGTTGGCCTCGTAAATCAGATACTCTAACACGTGAAATTAAGGCATTTTATCGTTACAAAAATGAATTCACGGTAGAACAAAATTGTTTAATGCGCGGTTATCGAATAGTTATTCCAAGAAAGTTAGTTCAAGAAATTTTGAATGAGCTGCACTCTGCTCATATTGGCATAGTCAAAATGAAAGCTTTGGCGCGTTCTTACGTATGGTGGCCGTCCATCGATGAAGAAATAGAACACCAAGCTAAGTCGTGCAGTACTTGTTCAGTTATTTCAAGCGATCCACCAGTTGCAAATTTAATACCGTGGTCATGGCCTTCTGAACCATGGACACGTATTCATATTGATTTTTTTGGTCCGTGTTTTAATAATAATAATTTCATAGTTATTGAGGATGCAACAAGTAAGTGGATAGAGTGTTTTAGGGTACCGACAACATCAACCGAAGCTGCAATAAAGGCTTTACGCGAAACTTTTGCGAGGTTCGGATTACCACGACAATTGTGTTCTGATAATGCTACGGCATTCACGTCAGATGAGTTCCAAAATTTTTTGAAATGCTCAGGTATAGTACATCTGACGGGAGCGCCATATCATCCAGCCACTAACGGGTTGGCTGAAAGTGCGGTCAAAATTATGAAGAGAGCTCTTTATAAAGGAAAACACGATGGTATTAATGATCTTAATTTAATTATAAACCGATTTTTATTTCAGTATCGTAATACGCCTCATACGACAACCAATGAAATGCCATCAAAACTGTTATTAGGTCATAGGGTGAGATCAAAATTAGATTTAATTATTCCTTCTACGTTAGCGTTAGTGGAAAATAAACAAGAAAAACAAATAAAAAGTTACAGGGGAAATAGAGATGCTAAATTTAAAGTTAATGATCCTGTGTGGATAAGAGATTTTAGAAATAATAAACCTAGATGGTGCGCAGGGGTTGTTGTAGAAGTAACTGGTAGAAGAACATATGAAGTTAAAGAATCAGAGGGTGAACAAATTTGGAAAAGACATGTTAATCAACTGAAATTATTAGTCCATAAAGGTGAAACTGATAAACAATTAAATTCCCAAAGAATCATTCCTAGATCAGCTCTAAATGATACAAATAATGTAACTGTGGATAGGAATTTAAGGCGGAGAAGTCAACTTCATCCACCTGATAGATATGTACCAGAAGTTGTTTAAAAACCTCTGTTTTGGAAAAAGTATTTTTTTTAGTTATTGTTCGAAATTTATTAATTTATTAATTAAGAGGGGAGGTGTAGTGTATGTGTATAAACACTGTATATAGTCAATAAGAAGTGTTATTGTTTTTTGAGTTAAGAAAAACTTGTATCTTTTGTGAACGTTATTTTCCGAGCTAGTATATTCTCGGCATTAAAAGTATGCATATAAAACAGCACTAAACGAATGAAAATAACAAATCATTCGAACCGAGCAACTACAGTGTGTAATCTCTCGCAACACGGCGTTGAAGAACAAGAACTCATAAAAATAACTGGACACTCCAATGCAAATTCCATAAAGTCATACTTGCAACTAAACCCTGATCATCATAAAAAAATGAGAAATACTCATACTCTGCCAATAGGCAGGTTCGGTAATTTTCAAATTTCATTAAAATTGATACAGTTTATTATACTGAAGGCAGTTATGTTGTTAATTTTTGTTAAAAAAAATTCCTTCGCCTGTGAAGCCGTTGCAAAGTTTTCCGTCGGTGCGAGGCTAGAAATCGTACCTTGCAGCGAGAGTAGGCCGCGTGACGTCAGAACTTAGTATAACGTACAAGTCCCAGCTTCAGCGCGCAGCAGTCCCATAAGCATTATGCATATGCATGTGTAGTTAAATTGTTAAATATTATTAACTGGTTCTAACTGGTGTTTTCTGTTTTGTACCCAGACTAATACATCGTACAGCACACCAATAAAACGGAAAAAGTGGTTCGTTGGAGCCAGAAGGAAAATCGGTCAGCATTATCGATATTTTCAAGAGTTAGTTTATCATCGCAAAAGTTTATAAAATTATCGGCTGCCCCATTGCAGCCACTCTAAATAAAATCGAACATAATGTAATTTATAGACAGTTTTCTGGGACCCCTTGGTACTTGGTAACGTGTTACGGTTAGCATAATTTGAAACAGGATGCTAGGAGCATGACGGAGCCAAATACTGAATCGCCGTAGCGTTCCCTCCCTGAACTAAAAAAGGAAATTTTATGAACTATTTTATTACAATAATAATACAGTACGTCATCATAAAGTTATCTTTTGAAGACTGGTAGGACGCGTACTTCCATCCTTTCCCTGAGCTAGCCTACGCATTTCCGTAAAAGTAGAACATTCTACATCCCCAACTATTTGAGAGCAGTAGTCTAATCTGCTCCAACCTCTACCTCTTTATTCCTATCTCTGACTCTAGTATGTCGCGAACTATTCCTTTGTGTCTCAGAAGGTGTCCTACCATCCTACCATCCTACGATCCTATCCCCTATTCTTTATTGTCTTCCATACTTTTCTCTTTTCCACAACTCTTTCTAATTCCTCCTTATTGCTAACTTGTCTATCCACGGTATCTTCAATACCCGTCTGTAGCATCACATTTCAAACGCTTCTACTCTTTTTCAATCCGCTTCTCCCATTGTCCAAGTTTCACACCCATAGGTAAAATTTCGTACTCCATACATGCGTCTTTAAGAGTCTCTTCCGAGTTTCTACATTAACCGTTCCAGAATATAGCAGTTGTTTCTTTTTGTTAAACAAGTACCTATACCTAGTACGTGAGTTGTATTTGTTTCCGTTTTTTTAAAAAATTTCCAATCCGTTATAAAACTGTTAACTTGATAACTTGTCAATCACTTAGGTATACATACCTACATAAATGAGTATAAATGTATTGTATTGTATTAGAGAATATAGGTAGGTACCTATTTTACAAACAGAAGTAAGCAGGTATCTACAATCTACATACTTATACTGAATTATAAAAGGCATGTACAGTTAATAAATTGTTGACTTTGTTTTACTTATACCGGTCTGCCTTTACACTACTGTTTTGAGGTTGAATGAAATTGGGGTTAGATGCAAGAATCACACACCATTTCCATATTTACCGGGACATTTACCTGCCTACTACATAAATATGGCAAATTATGTGAATCGGACTTTTGATACCCTTGTTGCATCATTATATCGATTATGTTGTCTTTGTTTTATGTTTCCTTGACACCTTACTTTAAAAATTCACGCTCGAAATAGTCCCAATAAGTATGTTAGGAGATAGGTACCGCTTCACGGGCACTTCAAGAGAAGTGGGAGGAGCGCCTTACGAATCTTTGACGTCAAACCAATAACAAAGCGAACTACACCTAGAAAAATTGATTGTTACGGCTCACTACATTATTGTAGTAGTGATTTTTGTAGTACTTTAAAACACAATTGTTCATAAAATTGCTATTGCGGTGTTTAGAAAAACCCTTAACTTTTGTAGTACAGCAATTGTAGTGTTTTTCCAAAATATTATTGTTCCATTGCTGATAATTTCTTTAATCGGTTTCTAAAAATTATTTATATCTGTTTACTACAAAATCTGTTGAAATCTTGCAGTTAGTGATGTACTTTTCGCTACACTTTATGCACATTTTTCTACAAACGGATTGTGAACGACTCTTATTGTATTTACTTATTGCCTTTACCAAATTTTTATCTCCTTTCATTCAAATTGTAGCAATTTACGGTACAGATTGTGCGAACAGTATACAAAGTACAATAGGTACTAGACTTGCGCTAACATCGGAGTCGGGTCAAATCAGTTGCTTCTTGGTTCTTGTAAGATTCCGTCGATTGCGTTCGCCTATTATGCTAAAATGGACAGTTTTATGGAAAGAAATTATTTTAGTTTTTCGTACTTAGAAATTCGTCGTTTCATTACAATCCTTTTACCCTTACCTTCGAATGCTGTGAAAATCTATGTAGTGTAATCGATTAAAAGGAGGTTAAGTGTTACTAGAATATACAGTGTGAATATGGTAAAGCCCATTAGTGACTTTATTATTTAATTATAGTTTTTTCAAAAAAGTATGGGTAAGAGAATTGTGTAATATGTTAAGATGCGTAATTTAACATTACGTATCCACACCGTAAGTTATGCATAAGAACATACGATATGTCAAGCTTATAGGTCTAGAATTTTCCATTTAAAATTTATAAGTTTAACATAGGTATATGTATACATAGGTACATAAGTACATAGGTGTGGGTACGTAATTTCAGATCGTGTTTTTTAACATATTACATAATTTTCTTGGACGTAAGTTTTTGTAAAACCTATAATAAACTTGCTATTGAGTTCTGCCATAATCTGGGTACACTATATATTATAGTAGCGATTACTAGAGCAGTTAGTTAAACTGAGCTATTTAAATAGTAATCTCACAGCTACAAAAGTTCAAGAATTCATTATAAAGTGTAGTACATCGCAGCAATATTGTAGTAAAATTGCACGTCTTTGTTGTAATTAATGCAAATTAAAATAGCGAAAAGTAATACAATTTGTAGAGCTATTTTACATAAAAAAATATTAATCTGAACCGTATATAAGTCGTGAACCATTGTATACACATTTGTTATAAATTACTACAAAATAGTTATTACAAATTTGTGGTAAATTTTACTACAAATTGCAGCTGTCCCTATTTGCGCTACAATTTACGTGAATAAGTGCAACAATTGTGCATATGATTACAAGTTATTTTTTTCTGTGTAGCATGTGGGCGTGATAAGCTAATTTATTTCGCTTATTACGCCGCAAAAAAATTTTGTAGAAAAAACATTTCGCCGTAAATCAATTACAATAACAATTTTCTGTCATTTTCATGCCAAAAATAGATATCTTATTTTTCTCCGATCCTCCCTATTTCTACCATCGACGTGTCTGCCTCAACTACCTCATGTGCTACAGCGACTGTAGCGTCAAGTAATAATCAAGCAGCTAATGTTGCACAAGAAAACAAAGAAAACTCTCAAAATTGCAATTTTTTTATTAATTGTTCAAACTTTAAACCTAACTAATCATTATGATTTCTAGCTAATTGAAAATCAATCAATATTATATCATTTTGCAAAAAACTACCTACGCAAAATTTTACCCGATAAAACTTGAAAGTTTCGGGTTATACCTAACCTATGATTATTCAACTACTTAGACAACTTAACGCAAAATAAACAATTTTCGGTAAATGTCAAAAATTGTCGCCTACTTGTTTGTTTTAAAATCAAATATGCTCATTGGTCTAATTAGAATGGCGTTGAATAATCGAAAACATATTCAAACTACTTAACCGTTTTTAATTAAGCAAAACTTAAGATCGTACAAGAATAGTTCGCTCCTGAATGAACAGAAAAGAAAAGAAAAAATTAGTACACAAGAAAACGTTGTCGGGAAATTAAAAATTTTAAGCTGAAATTGAGCAGAACGGTGCCAGACTTTTTGCGTTGTTGTTGCAGCAAACTAAATTTAATTACGAAAGTTTCAACGAAGTGCATGTAAAACCTTGCGCCGAAACTCCTATTTTCGTAACAGAACGTTAAGTATTTTATGGAAGTTGCCCCGAAAAGTTTCTTGTTGATGTATAATGCTGTACTTATTGATATATTTTTTCAGAGATAAAATAAAATAAAAACATGTTTTTGCCACATGCATATCCTAAGCAGCGTGTAGGTACACAAAGTTCGGAACAAATTCATTATCTCGAATTTAGTATGGCAGACCCATTTTTAATATTGGCATTGTTGCCACATTACAGATTTTCCTCTATTGATGCAAACGTTTTTATTTTAAATGAAACTGCCTAAATATTGATACAGATTTGAAAAGTACGCTTTTTGAAGAGTTCATTGATACTATATTTAATGGGTCTAAGTTAAACAGCAAAAGATATTCAATAAAAATGTGTTACTGAAAAATAATTTAGAACTTTTCTGAACATTGTGAAACTTGTTGGTTGATTCAGAAAATGAAAGTAACTTTTATTTAATTAAAACTCCAAAATTATGAGAAATATGGGAGAAGCTGCGACGAGTAATGAATTTCTTGTATTAAAAAGTATACATCACTTATAAGCTTATAACAAAGTTTAAGTACATAATTATTTTTTTCTTACAGACGTTCAAATCGCTGTCCGTGAACATTTTGTCAATACACAAACCGATAGAAGCTCTCTAAAATCTAGTAAGTATAGATGAACTTTTCAAGAAGAGTACTTTTCAAATATGTATCGATATACAGTGAGTTCCATTTAAAATAAAAACGTTTACATCAACAGAGAAAAAACCGTAGACGTGGCAACACTGCCAGTATCAAAAATGAGTCCGCTCTCATATTTAATCCTCCCACACTAAATTTGATTTAATTCGAATAACCAGTTATCAAGATAATAAATTTGTTCCGAACTTTTATGTATGTGGTTTGAATAGCAGGATCATTAAGGAGACGATAGATTTTTTAATCAAGCCTCTCACTATTATTATTAATAAATGCTTTTCTGAAGCAGTTTTCCCAGGCGTATTCAAGTTGAGTAAAGTGGTACTAATATTTAAGAGGGGGCGACCTCAATTTGGCAGAGACGTAGGTAAAGACCTATTTCTATCAAACTCGTGCTCGGGAAAGTTGTGGAGTTGTTAGTCAAGGACCAACTCATTGGTTGTTTTATTAAACATATTAATCTTCTTGATGTGCACCAGTTTGGTTTTGTGGGTGGTATATCCACTACAGAAACTATCTTTGAGGTGATCCATTTTATTATTGGGAGTAAGGAAGACATACATTTCACGAGCTTAACACTATGGGCCATATTCTCATCATATTCTCTTCAAAAATCTTGACCATTATGGTATCAGAGGTTCAGCTTTGGATTTCTCTAAATCATATTCCACTGATAGGCAACAGGCAGTGTGGTTAAACAGTACATTGTTCACTTTTAGATATCTCACATGGAATCCCTCAAGGGTTAATTTTTGGACCATCACTGTTTGTTGTTTATATGAATGACATTTTCTAACTACTATTATCGAGTAGGTGTATTTGCTTTGCAGAAGATATTACAGTTCTGAACAATGCCAGTAATGCAGATGAGCTATTGAGGCTCACGGGTGAAGTCGAAGACAAGTACTTCGGCAAATTTGGAAAAATTGTTGGAAAAATATTCTCATTCAACTTAGGTTTGCAAGGAATCATTTCAAGTGTTTCGTCTGGTAATAGGTGTTTATCAAATTCAATAATCACATTGGAATCAAAGTGTAACTCACATACTGCAGAATGCTTTGATGGTAACCAGTCTTGTTTAGGAACTGCTCTCAGTCATTTTTGTCTTAATCCAACAGCCTTAGAGAAACTGAAAGTAGTCATTACACCCTCGCTTTTTACCGAAGAATTATAGTTGAATTTACAGCCTGGTACAAAACAACGCCTCGGCATTTTGATTCATTTATTGTACCGGAAAACTGACGGCCCACTATTACAAGAGGTAAGACACATACAAAACAACTTTATAACGTTATAATACATTAAAAACTCCGTCTTCATCATTTGAAGACGAGTACACAGCGTGCCTCCACGTCCGTCAGCGGCCATGTGCAAAATTTCAGGACTACATTCAACGTTGCCAGATTGTCCAATCGAGGCGTGCTCCCCTACGACTTGCGCAGTTGCTGCAATTTGGGTCAGTTTGTTACTATGGTATTATTCTTCTATTTGCATATAGGTATCTATGGAGTCTAAATAGGCTGCTGAATAAAAAATACTTCTTGCTATATGTTGCAGTGGCGGTTCGTGACTTTAAATGAGAGGGGCGCAATTAAAAAACACATATATAACTGGACAGAAAATGCCCTGTAAATTTCCTGTTTTGAGCTTTTCATTCGCTAATTTGCGTTAAATTTAAAACACGCATCGACATGCTAATTCTTTAATTTTTATTTTGTCCTCTAGAGGAAGTCTATTGAAATTGGTTTTTAATAAAACAATTTCACTGTTTGTATTTCCATTCACTGTCAATTCACAATTATTGAGAAGCCACTAAAACTTAAAAGAACACTGCACGAGTCACTTGCTCGCCACAAAATCGCGAAATTCACGCGCACCCGGCAATCCCGGCAATTTTGTAATTGGAAAGAACTTTTCCAAAATATTTTACACGTGTTTTCTTTTTTTTCACTTACGGTACACATCACCGAGAAAAAAATTAATAAATATTGTTCTTTGTATGTGGCTGGCGTAATAAAAGTCGGGATATACCACTGCTTAATACTGAGAGGTAAATATCCCGAAACATTTTTGTACACAGGACTCGGAATTCCAAAGATTTCCTAGGAATTCCAAAGATTTCCTAGGAATTCCAAAGATTTCCAAGGAATTCCAAAGACTCAAGGAATTCCAAAGATTTCCAAGGAGTTCCAACGAATTCCGAGGCCTTCCAAAATAATTTTATGGAATTCCGTCTTCGAGGAAAGTAATCTCCTCCCAATTATCCCAAACAAAAGTGCAATACTGGCATAAACCTTTTTACTTTTATGCTGAAATTTCTTAATAGAGTGCTTAAAGAAACAAAATAAACTAATATATTATTTTATTAAAGAAAACAAAATATATACATATGTATATAAAAAAGGCAGCTCTTTAAACTAAAAATAACAAAATGGTAGCTTGAAAATAAAAGTAAATACTGATACAGTGTGCCTCATTTTTTACGACTTATTGCTCTGTTATTAAAATGGAAGTCATGAAAAATGAGATATATTCTGTAACAAATGAATATCATTAAAAAGGAACATGGAACGTATAACCTCTAATATAGGTAACTTTACATAAATTTTACGGTAATTGTGATTAATCCGGCTATTTTGTATAAATATCGGCAATTATACATACTTAATCACCACGAAATTTGACGAATATAATAAATTCTTTAATATTTGCAGTAGGTAATTAATTGAATTGGCTGGTTTTTATATTTGATACCCACAATTTAATGGTAAATGTAATAAAAGCCTTTAAAATATTCGATTTTTTAAATTAACCGGACGATATATAAAATCACCAACCAAGTATGGCAAATGTAATAAATTACGTTAGATATAAGGATATAACCGACCTGCCCTGTACGGAGTTCACCCTTGGAATGTATGACACTTGCGTACAAGGCAAATTTTATGACATTAGCGTCCATAAAGCAAAATAAGGCTCAGCAGGTATATTAAACAACTCTGATCTAGTGGCACTTGCGTGAAACATAAAATTTGGATTCCTAATTTAAATATTTATTTCGAACACTTATTATGTTAAATATTGAGGTAAGTTAACTTGATTCCCCCGGTGATTTCTTTTGTAAAATGTTTGTTGAATGATCTTTGAGGAGAATCATATTATAAACGCTAACGACTGAGACTTACAACGCCCCACTCGCTTCGCTCCGCTCCGCTTGACCTTAACCTGGCAGATTTTTATGTTGTACGCAAATGACACTTATTTCGAGCTGCCCGCTTTTCCTGCTGGACATCTTTCCTTATGTACGCAAGTACCTTGACGCCCACCCTAGTACTACTACAGCTCCATGCCTTAATAATTTGAACAGAAAATAGAAGAAAACAAAATAATTTATTATTATTAGTATTATTGCCACCGCGTCTTGGAACCCTTTCGCAATTTCCTAAATCAAATATTCTCGAAATTAT
The DNA here is from genome assembly GCA_963966045.1 of Xestobium rufovillosum. Taxonomy (NCBI): domain Eukaryota; kingdom Metazoa; phylum Arthropoda; class Insecta; order Coleoptera; family Ptinidae; genus Xestobium; species Xestobium rufovillosum. The sequence continues at coordinate 16,276,014 of OZ014498.1, forward strand.
CAAAAAAGTACTATTTAGAACCCAATAATACCTACAATGGACAGTTACCCAACTAAATTCACAGATTAGAGACTAAACTTCTGAAACTAATACAGAATTGTGACAGCACTGTACCTCACCTCACCCTCAAATTGAAAATTATTGGCCGGTGGATGCGAATGCAATGGATGCCTGCAGATTGCAGAAACTCAGATACCCCTCCTATTACTCATCACACCACTAAAATTTTATTTTCATACAGATAATGAATAGAATATTAAAATGTATTTCAAATATTCTTAAGGAACGTGTGGAGAAATTAATATTTACCGACAAAGTTCTTGGAAAAGATTGTCGTTCCATAAAATTTGCTATTCAACATTGTTTGCTGAAAAACCATTAGGAATCTACTGCATCGTACTTCTTTTTCCCGGAAAAAACGATAATTAAAACGGAATCAAAGTTGCTTTAGAAAAATTTGGAATTGACTATTTTACCTCATAAGGACCACATACAAAATTAACGGTTTCGAGGAATTCCAGGGAATTCCCAGAGAATTCCAAGGACTTCCAAGGAATTCCAAGGACTTCCAAGGAATTCCATTGGAATTCCAAATAAGTGTACACAAATTTTTCTGGATATTTGCCCCTCACTTAATACCGTGCAGCATGCAGCTGCGAGGAGCGTGACGTCACTTCTGCTACTTGCCGCCGAATAAATTCTGTGGCGAAATGGCAATGTTTAGTGTTTCCTAAAAGTAAGTGTTAAAATTTGAATCATTGTTACATTTAAATATGTGGTGTTAAATGGGTATAATCTTTGGTTTAAGAGCAAAAATTTTCAAAAAATTTCGTTGGTGTCCGATTGCCCATTCGATTTACCTTCCACGTTTAGACTGACCGCATGAAATCAGCGGCCAAGCTGCACTATATTCCTGAATTTTTGATTGGGTAGTGGGATAGTTGTAGGTGCGTTGTCTGGACAACTAGGCAGCAGGCTTGTGTGCGGCGTACCATATAAACAGCCAAGTTTCTGTGCATGACAGATAGGAAATAACTGGAGTGCTTTGGCTCAAAATTACGAATTGCATTTTTATAATAAAATAAACCGCTCGGATTTGAATAAAACATTGATTACGCTTTTTGCGAAGGGGGGGGCAATTAGGCCACTGATATGTCGTTAAATAGAAACTTTCCCGTAAGACATTCTTATATATGACCAAGTAGCTCAGTGGTAAGAGAGTTAGCTTCTGACTGGGAAGTCCCGGTTTCGAATCTCCCGAAGGGCATTTGCGCTTTTCAGATAGATCGGTACCCGGTTTGGTCTTCCATCCATTGTTGGGTCAACATTAATAATGCTGCTTTCAGCTTTCTGGAATTCGGCTGCTAGCAGTAACAAAAATCCTGCACCCACACTGGAACGATGTTTAAATATGAGAGGCAACTCCCGCTCATCACTATGTTCCATTTAACACATATAAGCTTCACCAAGAGCTTTAAGTAGCTCAAGAAGCGAAGTGGCTATGTTTAAATAAAAAAAATTAAAAATATTTTTTACATGACCGGTACCTTCAATACCCTTACCTGTATGAAGAATGCAGCTCGTAACTTGCTATCCAGATATAAATTTTTATGCCATCTAACTTTTCTGTCAAACTTTTCAGAAAAAAATGATATCTTCAAAAATAATATGTAGTACAATTACAACAACGGATTTTTGTGCATGGAAAACTGTTTACATACTAATTAGATGTAGATATTCCCTGGTAATAGAGGTTATTTTTCATTTCAAGTTAATTAGTTAGGCATATTGTTCCAATCTAAATGCAAATTTTCTCGAAGATATTTTCGGTGTAAAACATCCCTTATACGACGCATAAAAATGGTTAATTGCGTTTTTAAACTTCGGCAAATATTTGATGTATGAATTTTAAATGAGATTTTTTCTAGGGCAAAGGAAAGTTTTAATATCCGGTTTAACTCGATTTGTAACATCATCCCCTTCAGAAAATGGTGTATACATAAATGTGCATATATTTACATTCATGGTCTCGAAAATTTTGTTTTAATATTATATTAAACTTTCGAAAACACTCTACTTCAAGCCATCGCAAATTAATGTGAATGTAAATTAATTATGCAGATACTAGTGCCTTGTTTCGGGTAAGCTTTAAGTTGGTACGAATGAGGCTGAGTGTTTACATTTGCATTTTAGTTGTTTTTATCTCGCGTTGCACTGCACCAACTAGGCGCCTCTAATATCATCAATGACCACTGAATAGACCTCATTTGCAGTGGCACTACAAAATTTTACTTCAAGAAGTTAAAGCACTGACGTGGGATAAAATTTACTTGATTTTACTCCTCATAAAATTTACGTACCGCGGGCTATAACTGAAAATCGATTCTTAAGGAGTAAACTCCAATAATCGTTCGTAAGGAGTAAACTCCAGTCCTGCGTCGGAGCTAACACAGACAATTTTTGGAGCTTACTCCTTAAGAATCGATTTTCAGTTATAGCCCGCGGTACGGAAATTTTATAACGAGTAAAATCAAGCGTTAACTAAAAGTGAGGCGTTACGTTCCTCTGAGCAACGCACCTCGCGTACCTTTCACATTGTAATTATGTATGTATCTATGTATCTACATATGGATACGTATATTTCTGTACAATAAACAAAATTATCAAGCGATTGAAGTTAAAATAATCGATCCAGTCGTGCGTCGGAGTTTTTTTTATTAAATGATTTGTTCCCAAATGAATTACATTTTTCGACTAACTCAAAGAAGAGAGTAGAAGAAAAACTGGTTAGTTCATTGATGATAAACAAATGTGGCGCTTACAGGGAGAACGAAACTGACATTTTAAATAGCAGTAAATCGATGTAGTAAACTGGTGACAACGCATTCATAAATACCTAGAATAAAAGAAGCCAATGTGAAAATTTTGCAGACTGAAGTTTTCGAGGAGGCGGTTAAAGTTATCTGGAATGTCTTCACGATAAGTAACTTTGCCAAATTGCAGAAAATAATGTGAGATTCTGTGCAAGAAAAATTTGGAAATAATAGTACACGAGTTTCTAATAAATGCTATTATTACCGAGGATGAAGTTTACAACATGACCTAGTGAAACGAGGGAGTTTTGTAATCATCCGAGGTAATAATAGCATTATTATAACGAGTTGTATACTATACTTTGTCCACGACTATCAAAACCGATTCCGATAAGGAATTTACTTTCTTTTCCCTTCTCCAGTGTGAGAAAGATTCATACATACGCTGTCAGGTATAATTTTCTTGATTTTTCGGGCAATGAATCTAATGAGGCAATTTCTGCAGATTCTTTTTATGCTAGTGGTGTTAAAGAAACCTCGTTTTCACTCTCACTACTCATTATATCTTCTTTTTTTGAATATGCATTTCAAATTAAAAGCAAACCATGTTGATTTGACGTTTCAATTTGAACTGACACATCGCGATCGGGGCCTACTAAATAAATGTAAAAAAGGGTCAAAGCGAAGTTCTTATTGGTGTAGTGAATAATATACATTAATCACTGCAGTGATTAATGTATATAATTATGACTGAAGAAACACAAGTATAAAGAGTATATTATAAGATAGTCGTGGACAAAATTAGGTAATGAATGTGAATAAAAATATCAAAATATCCTGCGCGAGACCTCCATTTCACTATCAGACATCTTTATAGTTATATTTTATTTTAAGTGATTTACTTAAATATGACGATAATTAATAATAACTGTCAATTTCACAGCCTACTAAGAGTTATCGAAAGTGCAATGTTTAAAATAAAATGAAATATTTATTCCTCATATACAGGGTGTCCCAGAACAACGGGGCAATATTTCTGGAGCATATAGTTTGGCGTTTGGGTCAAAATAACACTTAAAAATGATATACAAAAAAATTCTAGGATGCCTTCGAAGTTATTCGCCCTTAAAAGTCAAGTCCTGAAGAAGGTTTTTTGCTGGTAACTTTCAAACTACTGTATCGAATGTTATAAAATTTGGACTGCAGGCATAGTAAGCAAGTATCTGTGATCGAGTGATCGAGGAAGCCGGGGGTGGAATACCCCTAATGCTTTTCATCCTTTAACTTTTACGTTGATGCTTTTAACGAATTTGCAATGACATTTTTAAATTCTTCAAACAATTTTCTCAAAAATACGTACTCTTTTTTTAAAACCGGTAAAACGGCCCGTTTCCGAGAAAAAAAGATATACAAAGACATGATTTATCATTTTTACCGATTTTTACTGTACAGGGTGACCCAAATTGGGTGCAAGTATGGTGTATCTCGGTAAATATTAGTGATAGAAAAAAACTGAAAGAGCACTTGCGATCTCTTTTTTTTATGTTCAAGTCAATGGTGAAGAGAAACTTTTGAAATTGTTTTTCATTTCCGAGCTATGGACGAAAATTGAGTTTTTTGACATTTCGAGGAATGCTTGTATCTCGCTTGTTATAAGAGATGGTGAGATGTAATGTAGACATTCTTAATGCACTTTTTTGAGTAAAATATAGTGGCGTAGTCAGATTTTTAATGACATGAAGGGTTTATGAACTGCGTGCCAAACTTTTGTAATTTTAAACGGCGGCGATATTTGATTTTCACACAGCTGAATGGAGGATTTTTTTCTGATTTCAGAAATATATAGTTTGATAAATCTAACTTCAATATTAACGGAGCTATATCGAATTTTCTGTTTCATTAATTAATTCGGATAATAATGGTATCATTTTGTATGTCTATTTGTGATAAAAATTTGATATATAGGTATTTATTCATTCATTACATGCATAATTTAATTCGATGTTATAAATAAATATTCATGCCAATTTAAAAAGTAGTGACGATGTGGACAATAATTATTATATCTGTCGAAAACATAAGATGGCTATGACTGTGAAATAAGCCTATAATACTTATAGGTAATGTTTAAGACAGAAAATTCGTCATAACTCCGCAATTATTGAAGTCAGATATGTCAAATTATACATTTTTGAAAGCAGAAAAAATTCCTCTATTCAACGAAATGAAAATCAAATATGGCCGCCATTTAAAATTTCAAAGTTTGGCCTGCAGTTGCCAAACCCTTTATAATATAAAAATTTTGACTACGCCACTGTAATTTACTTAAAAAAGTGCATTAAGAATGTCTGCATTGCATCCCACCAACTCCTATAATAAGCGAGATACAAGCATTACTGGAAATGTCAAAAAACTCAATTTTCGTCCATAGCTCGAAAATAAAAAACAATTTCAAAAGTTTCTCTGCACCATTGACTTGAACGTAAAAAAAGAGCTCGCAAGTGCTTTATCAGTTTTTCTCTATCACTAATATTTACCAAGATACCCCATACTTGCACCCAATTTGGGTCACCCTGTACAAGCCAGGCTATGAAATATGAACTGCTTCATGAAACATGTGAGAAAATGAAAATGAAGTGAAAATGTATCAACAATCGGTTTTGCAAACATAATAGCAGCTACAATAAATTTTTGAAGTGAGCACCTTGTAGACGCATACGTTTTTGCATAGTAAAAATGATAAATCATGTCTTTGTATAATTTTTTTTCTCGGGAACGGGCCGTTTTAACGGTTTCAAGAAAGAGTACCTTTTTTGGAGAAAATTGTTTGAGGAATTTAAAAATTTCATTACAAATTCGTTAAAAGCATCAACGTAAAAGTTAAGGGGTGAAAAGCATTAGGGGTGTTCCACCCCCGGCTTCCTAGGCAAGATAAGGAAGATGTCATATCACTCGATCACAGGTACTTGCTTATTATGTCTACAGTCCAAATTTTATAACATTCGATACAGTAGTTTGAAAGTTACCAACAAAAAACCTTCTTCCGGACTTGACCTTTAAGGGCGAATAGCTTCGAAGGGAGGCGTCCTAGAAATTTTTTTATATGATTTAAGTGTTATTTTGACCCAAACTATATGCTCCAGAAATATTGCCCCGTTGTTCTGGGACACACTGTATATTGTTCATTAATTAATGACACTAATGATTGTGAATAAACTAGTATACGAAGGGTATGGGGAAAGAACAAGGTATGTCACATATTTCTTATTTTTGAGTTTATAGTGCCATCTGGTATACTGCAGCGGTATTCAGCACTGGGTAAATTTGTTGGGGGAAAGAAGTGGGTAGGTGCAGATTTATTTTACAATTTCAAATCACTGGAAGGGAAAAGAACAAGGAAGGTCCGCGCGCATTGTGGAAAGAACAAGGAATGTCCACTTTGCATGCAGTGTTTTTTTTATTTTTAGTTAGGTCATGGTGTGCTTGTCATTAAATTTATGTTTAGCAACTGTTAAAAGTTTAAACTGTCAGTGAAGTATTAAGTTGACTGTTTGAATTGACCATGCCATCATTTAGGCACGTTGATTCTGGCACAAGTGAAGTGAGTGAACAAGGCAATCGTGAGAGCAATTTGTGCAAAAAAAGGAAGTCGGCGGGAAGAATGTCCGCTGTTATGAAGAAGCAGAGGCTTCAGACACATGAAGAAGGTGATCCTTGCCAATGTAAACGCCTTAAATGCTATGAAAATACCACATCTGAAGAAAGAAAATATATACTTAAAAATTTAAATAATCTACAAACACAAAATGCTCAGAACTCCTATTTGTGTGGCTTAATAAACATTATTCCTGTGCAACGTCATCGCAGTAGAAAACCAGAAGACGCAAATTTTCACCAAGCTTCGTTTTCTTATAAATTAAGGGTGCATAGAAAGGATTCTTCTGAGGATGTTTCCGTGTGTGCTCAAGCTTTCCGAGCAGTCCATGGTATAACCAAAGGAAAACTAGAGTATCTTCAGAAATCACTAAAAGACAGTGGTGTTGCACCGCAGGATCAACGGGGAAAACATAGTGGCAAACATCGAAAATTAAAACAGGAATATTTTGAGGCTGTTTGGGGACACATAAATTCATTTAGAGCAAGACTATCTCAATATAGTTTGCACGATTCCGAGAAAAAATATCTCCCCGAAGGATTAAATATTATGAAGATGTTTGGAATGTTTCGAGAAAAGAATCCCAATATAAAAATTTCATACGATACCTATAAACACATATTCAATACAAAATTCAACTTGTCATTCGGGTATCCAAGAACAGATACCTGTTCTTCATGTGATAAGTTTAATGCAATGTTAAGAACATTGTCAGCTGATAGAGATGCTGGGGAAATTAAGCAGCTCACCTCAGCCAATGACTTGCATAAAAGAAAGGCCCAAACGTTTTACGATAGGAAAAAGAATGCCCGCCTGAATGCAAAACGGCAACCTGATTTTCTTGCAATTGCTATGGACTTTCAGAAGAACATAGCACTGCCCAAAGTTTCTAGGAATGATGTGTACTATCGAAGACAACTGTCAATGTTCTCTTTCAATATCCACGTTCTGCATTCAGCAGAATCAATCTTCTACACGTATCCAGAGACCATTGCTAAGAAAAGCCCAAATGAAGTTGTGTCCTTTTTATTACATTTTTTGTATAACTACGTTCCTGATGAAGTGAAACATTTGCACATTTTCTGTGGCGGTGCCGGGGGGCAAAACAAAAATTTTATTGTATTTAGGTTCATGCATTATGTAGTCCATGAAATGAAAAAGCTACACACCATTAAAATAACTTTTCCGGAAAGGGGCCATTCATATTTAGAATGCGACAAAAACATGGGAAACATTAATTTAAAAACTAAAATTGAAACTCCAGATGATTGGTATGAACTTCTGAAGGTGTCACGCATGAACCCATCATCATTTGCTGTAGAGGAAGTCACCCAAAATATGGTAATGGACTGGACTTCGCTTTTACAGAACTTGTATGTGAAAAAATGTCCGTTTCCTGTACAAAAAACCAAGGAAGTTTTATGTACGGTCGATCATTGTCGATTTATACTACACAGAGATACGTACAATGGTTCTTGGAGTCAAAGTGTAATCAAGGGAAAAATTCAGAAAGAAACAAAGTTACTGCCCAACGAATTCAAACTACCAGATAAATTATACAATGGTGAGTATAAAAACTGGCCTGTATGGTCGTTAAATACATGTTCGTCTTATTAATATTGCAGTTCTAATACCAATAAACAAAGAAAAGTTTAAGGACTTAATGGTGCTGAAGCAATTTTGTGGTCCAGTTGCTGCTAAGTTTTTCACTGGCTTGCCCCACGAATAACGGACATTCCTTGTTTTTTGCGCATTTCACATACCTTATGGTTAGTTTAGCTTCATTATCCGGTAGAGGGGAAGGATATTGTTTAATGTAAAAGTTCATTTAGAAAATAAACATATAGTTTCATTTCTGTACTTAATTTGAGTTTGATACATAACCAAATTTTGATATTCTTGCGTAATTAACTTTAAAATTTGGTTTACTCAGCTGTCTGTCTGAAGGACATACCCTGTTCTTTCCCCGTGTCCTTCAACCTCGCTGGCAATTCATTACAGCCTCGCTTCGCGCCTTGGGTCATCTATCTAGCCCTCGGCTGTAATGAAACATTTCCAACCTCGGTACGTAATATACTATTATTTATTTTATTCGTTTGTGTAGTATGCATGTTAAAATTCGTTACCTACTTAAGTTTTGACAATATACGTATAATAATAGTTATTTACGTAACCAGTTATGAAAAGACTAATTTTATTTGACGAATATAATATTTGCCAAAACGAGCGAACGAAGTGAGCGAGTTTTGCAAATTATATGAGTCAAATAAAATTAGCCTTTTCATCACGTGTTAAGTACAAAATTTTATCTAACCCCGCTTTAAAATAAAAAAGAATTATGCTACTCCAAATAATGTAACATCCCTATGTAGCCGTACAAATAAATTCAACTTCATCGCTTTACCTTGGCGTTGCTATGGATACTATAAATAACTATTGTCAGTGATGAGTTTTTTTATTTCAAATTCTGCCAAAAATGGATGATTCTGATGTAGATATGCCTTCTGATATAGAAGAATCAGCGAATTTGGCAATAGATTCAATAATACCCTGTAAAATTCTTACTTTTGTTTTTGCTTTTAAATATTCAGTTACGTAAAAGTTCATTACATAACTAGTTATGTAATGAAAGTTCATTACATAACTAGTTATGTAATGAAAGTTCATTACATAACTAGTTATGTAATGAACTGACAGTTATGAAAAATATGACGTTTCGTAATGTCAAAAATGCATTTAAAATGTGACATTTCATAGCGGGGTTAGATAAAATATTTTACATTAATCTATATAAAAAAAAATCAATTGCCGCATGTATGTAAGCTCATCACTTGAGAACGGCTCGACCGATTTGGCTGATTTCTTTTTTGTTGTGTTCGTAATTTTCAGGACAAGGTTTGTATGAAAGAAAATTTTGGAAAATCCACCGGGAAAGTAGAAAATTTGGAAGGTAAAAGTTTGTATGAAAATCTGTTTGACAAACAAAAATGTGACGTTCAGTTTGACAGTTCTAAAAATTGAATTGTCAGTGTGTTATCGATGGTGATCATGTATTTGGTGGTTTGTTGGAAAAAAATGCCACCAGTGAGGCGTCGAAATATCGGTCGGCGTACGCGAAGAGCGTAGACAGCGTTTGGAGCCAAGTCGAATAAGAATTTCTCAAGCCTCAAGCGCGATCCATTATAACTCCGGAACAACGGATACAGTCGAGTTCGACGCGCTCAGTTGGAGCTTACGCACAAAATAATTTGGAACGTCGACAAAACAGAGGCCGAACGTGGCATTAGGGAACGAGAAATTGGAAAAGTTGCCCGGAAAATTGGAAAATTCGGGAAAAACTGAAAGTGCTTTTTTCTATGGGATTTTTGTATGATATGGATATGCGTAAGTCGGGAAATTCGAACAAACTGTAAAAATCATAATTTTGGAAAATCGAACGGAAAATTTGAAAATTCGGGAAAAACTAAAAGTGCTTAACGGCTGAACCGATTTGGCTGATTTTTTTTGTTGTGATCGTAATTGTCAGGACAAGGTTTGTATGAAAGAAAATTTTTGGAGAATCCACCGGAAAATGTGAAAATTCGGGAAAAACTGAAAGTGCTTAACGGTTGGACCGATTTGGCTAATTCTTTTCAAAAATAAGGTTTTTAGGGAACGAAAAATTGGAAAAGTTGCCCGAAAAATTGGAAAATTCGGAAACAACTGAAAATGCTTTTTTCTATTGGACTTTTGTATATGTATAGGCGTAAATCGGGAAATTCGGACAAACTGTAAAAATCATAATTTTGGAAAATCCATCGGAAAATTTGAAAATTCGGGAAAAACTAAAAGTGCTTAACGGCTGGACCGACTTGGCTGATTTTTTTTTGTTGTGATCGTAATTGTCAGGATAAGGTTTGTATGAAAGAAAATTTTTGGAGAATCCACCGGAAAATTGAAAATTCGGGAAAAACTGAAAGTGCTTAACGGTTGAACCGATTTGGTTAATTCTTTTCAAAAATAAGGTTTTTAGGGAACGAAAAATTGGAAAAGTTGCCCGGAAAATTGGAAAATTTGGAAACAACTGAAAATGCTTTTTTCTATAGGATTTTTGTATATATATAGGCGTAAATCGGGAAATTCGGACAAACTGTAAAAATCATAATTTTGGAAAATCCATCGGAAAATTTGAAAATTCGGGAAAAACTAAAAGTGCTTAACGGCTGGACCGATTTGGCTGATTTTTTTTTGTTGTGATCGTAATTGTCAGGATAAGGTTTGTATGAAAGAAAATTTTTGAAGAATCCACCGGAAAATGTGAAAATTCGGGAAAAACTGAAAGTGCTTAACGGTTGAACCGATTTGGCTAATTCTTTTCAAAAATAAGGTTTTTAAGCAACGAAAAATTGGAAAAGTTGCCCGGAAAATTGGAAAATTCGGAAAAACTGAAAGTGCTTTTTTCTATTGGATTTTTGTATGATATGGATAGGCGCAAATCGGGAAATTCGGACAAACTGTTAAAATCATAATTTTTTGTATGCGCTCGCGATCATATCTGACATATTTGGTTGAACATAAACGTAATCAGAAAAATGTTTCACATTGAATAAACGATTTGGTTAATGAATCAAAAGTTCAATACGAAAAGTAATTTTAGGCAGGACAACGTCTGCCGGGCCGCTAGTTTACAATAAAATTAATTTTGAAATGAGTAAATAATATTGTAAGATTAATGCAGTCAAAGGTCAGGTAAGTACGGAAGCGCTATGGTGTCACGTATTATTCATTTTCATTTTCCGTTATAACGGATTTTTTCCGTTATAACGGATCTATTTCCGTTATAACGGATATTTTTCCGTTATAACGGATCTCTTACTTCTGATATAACGGATCTTTTTAGATTTAAATATAGGCTTTTTTGTCCTTAAGTATTGCTGTAACGTCTTTCATAATCTTGTGACATTGCTTCTTTAAATTCTTCCCACAATTCTTCCTGATAAATTGGTCGGCAATGCATTAAAATACGAATGAATAAATAAATATCTCAGCTGACTGGGCATTATCCAAATTTCAGCTTCATTCATGGCTCTTTTCCACTCGTGATGAACTTAAATAAGACCTAATTTTAAACACGCTGCTACATAAGATTCCTGTATTTCTCCGTTTACTGTTTTCATATCTTCAAATCTGTTTGCTCCTTTAATATGAAGTAATAATAATCGAAAATGAAATAGTTCAATTTGGCTGGGGCTTATAGAGTACATGCGTCCAATAACTTTGAATTGTTTCTGACGGCGTATACTTTTACAACGACAACAAACATGATACCTACCTGTGATAGTTCAGACATACGTACTTTTGGCGATCGGCTCCCGTACATATTAAAAAGAGACGGAAACCAAAAATCTGACCTCGCTAGATCGAAACGGTACGTGCCTATTGCGCATTCTCCACGACTAACATCACTTTTATTAGATAGGATAATATTGGTTCTCGGGCAATAATAGTAGACTTCTCAACTTGATGTATAATAATGTATAAATATACTAATATTTTATTTAATTTTAGCGGGTCACCAAATGACATGCCTGCTAGGAGGCAGATGTCGTATCTTATTATCCTTGTATTGTTGGTATAGGTATGTTTTCAGCATTGCCCAAACAAGATGATGAAATTGTCAAGACTTATTATTTGCCAAAAAATTGATAACTGACACAAAAGGACGGCCGATTTCATCTATAAGAAGAGTTTTTTATCTTGGAATGTGAAATATTCAGCTTCATCTATTAGCAGAGTTTTTCCTTGGAATGTAAAATATTCAACTTCTAGAGTAATGCGCAGTTTTTAACTCAGAAATGTGCCAAGATGCTGTCTAGATAGCCTAGATGCCTAGAAATTAAAGAAATACTTGAGTGCGAGAATAATAATTATCAAGTTCATAATTTCCGCCAATTTCAATAAAATAAATATTAAAGCAAATAATTGCATGAAAGACTCTCTAACCAACTTATCCAATAAAGGTTTATAGTGTTGGCAATTTCGCCGGTTATGGCGCAAGTTTATGAGGAGTCGCTTATATAATGGAAGTTGGGTCGCAGTCCGAGAACATTCCCCAAAATTAGAGTCTGATATAGCAATTTGCTAAATATCTTTCCTTTTATTGCTGCTGTACACATATTCCTCCGATATACAAGGGTGTATTTTCACATTCTTATCCTTCTAAAGAAACAACAACTTAAAATCAAAATTCTTATATATTTATGTATGTAAAACATTATTGCGGAACTCAAGCACGCATATGGATAAGTAACATACGGTATCGCCATTCGGTACGGCTCGATCGGATTTTGGAATGTAACATGTGATAGCGCCAACATGATGTGCACTATCAGGTGTCACTTACCTACGGAAGCGCTCTGGTGTCACGTATTATTTATTTTCTTTTTCCGTTATAACGGATCTCATTTTCCGTTACAACGAATCTCTTATTTCCGATATAACGGATCTTTTTCCGATATAACGCATCTTTTATTCCATTATAACAAACTTTCCAAGAACTGTATAGTACCTATTACGTATTAATGGAAGTCATTTTACATAACCGGTGTGCAGTGTTGTGTTTGTTACTCGCCAAGTGACTTACGATACGATATCGATATCCACTTATCGTTCATGTTGGTATCGGACAGCGGTCATAACTAACAAATAAGTACCTACTTTACCAACTGTTGCACTGATTTAAATCTAAAAAGATCCGTTATATCAGAAGTAAGAGATCCGTTATAACGGAAAAATATCCGTTATAACGGAAATAGATCCGTTATAACGGAAAAAATCCGTTATAACGGAAAATGAAAATAAATAATACGTGACACCATAGCGCTTCCGTACTTACCTGACCTTTGACTGCATTAATCTTACAATATTATTTACTCATTTCAAAATTAATTTTATTGTAAATTAATGTAAAATATTTTATTATACATATATTGTCAAAACTTAAGTAGGTAACGAGTTTTAACATGCATACTACACAAACGAATAAAATAAATAATAGTATATTACGTACCGAGGTTGGAAATGTTTCATTACAGCCGAGGGCTAGATAGATGACCCAAGGCGCGAAGCGAGGCTATAATGAATTTCCAGCGAGGTATGTATACTAGTTTATTCACAATCATTAGTGTCATTAATTAATGAACAATATACAGTGTGTCCCAGAACAACGGGGCAATATTTCTGGGGCATATAGTTTGGGTCAAAATAACACTTAAATCATATAAAAAAAATTTCTAGGACGCCTCCCTTCGAAGCTATTCGCCTTAAAGGTCAAGTCCGGAAGAAGGTTTTTTGTTGGTAACTTTCAAACTACTGTATCGAATGTTATAAAATTTGGACTGTAGACATAATAAGCAAATACCTGTGATCGAGTGATATGACATCTTCCTTATCTTGCCTAGTCAGCTGAGATATTTATTTATTCATTCGTATTTTAATGCATTGCCGACCAATTTATCAGGAAGAATTGTGGGAAGAATTTAAAGAAGCAATGTCACAAGATTATGAAAGACGTTACAGCAATACTTAAGGACAAAAAAGCCTATATTCAAATTAGTTCCATGCTTTCTGCGGAAGGTTACAATCTTTCAATGTTTCCTACCATGCCACGACATTAAATATGCAAATGAAGAACAAGCAATAGAAATAGGATCACGACAATATTAACACCTAAATGAAAGCAGAAAGAAATTGTAGATATTATTTTGGGTAAATGTGATGCTACCATAAATGAATCAATTTCTGAATCTTCATGTTTTTATATAGAATAGACGGTCCAGGAGGCTCCTGTAAGACTTATGTTTATACAACCCTTTACAGCTTACTGAAGAATAAGAATAATATTGTTTGTACCATGGCCTTCACGGGCATAGCAGCATCATTACTTCCTCATGGCAGAACAGTTCATAAAACGTTTGGGTTACCTGTTCCTCTGTTTTTAGGTTTTAGATTTTAGATCTTCCAACTTTAAGAAAAATTCAAAAGAAGCAGATTATTTAAGGAGTGTAGATGTTTTTATTTGGGATGAAGCTCCTGTGGCGCCAAGGTATGCTTTAGACATTATAGACAGAACCTTACGAGACTATGAATTGTGATGTTCCGTTTGGTGGAAAAATTATGGTGTTGCGAGGAGAATTTTGACAATTGTTATCAGTTAAAATAAATGCTACCCGCTGTGAAACAGTGAATTTAAGTATCAAATTTAGTTCTCTTTGGAGTTATTTCCGTAAATTTTCTTAAACAGAAAATATGAGGGCTCTGCCACAGGAACAAGAATTCACCAAGTTTTTATTCGATGTTGGAGATGGAGTTTTGAACTATATGAATAGCAATTTAGAATTGCCACAGAGATAATTCGAATATCGTTGAACGTATATATGGAGGAATCAATTATAGAAAAGCGATTCATAGATATTACCTAATCAGCTATTCTGATGTTGAAGACATTAACAAAAAAGTGGTAGAACTGTTAGATATAAAAACAGAAAAAATATATACAAACTTGGATAGTGTTGAAAATTGTGATAATGGAGATTTAAACGATGCTATTCTTCCTGAATATTTAAATACTTTAAACACGCCAAATTATCCTCCGCATGAATTGAAGTTGAGAGTATATTGTATTGTGATGTTGGTTAGAAATATCAGCATTAATGAAGGCTTATGTAATGGTACGAGATTGTTAATTTTACAATTGGGAGACAATATCCTAAAATGCAAAATTTTAACAGGCGATAAACATGGAGATATAGTTTTCGTTAACCTTATAACGTTGTACTGTGAAAATGTTTATCCTTTTACTTTTAAAAGACGACATTAATTTCCCATTAAACTAGCGTTTGCAATGACTATTAACAAATCACAAGGCCAAACATTTGATCAAATAGGAATTGATCTCCGAAAAGAAATATTTACTCACGGACAATTATGCGTGGCTCTTTCAAGAGTTCGTTTTTGGGAAGGTTTGATAATGTATTTAGGAAATCAAAGAAATAGCAGTATAGTTCAAAACTACGTTTTCAGGGAATTATATCAGATGTAAATTATTCTATAATCAGGCAATAATGCTTTTCTTTGAAGTCATGATTCGACTAGGGCAGTGAGCGCGCGTAGCGCGCGAGATGACCTAGTATTATTAAATTATAAAACAGTTATAATTGTGCCATCGTCTAAAATGACGTCCGGTAACAATTCGATATAAAGGTTTTGCATTTTTTGCTCCTAGAATTTTGTGGAAATTTAAAACGACCAAAAGAGCGTCCATATAATTTCTAGGGTGTCTGCTATCTTCCTCCAGGTGAACGTATCGATATTTAAGAATTTGTTCTTCTAATTGAACTGTACGTCGATCCCTCGGTGCTCACGCACCTCGTGATACAATATTATTGGTGCTCGGACAACAATAGTATAGACTTCTCAACCTTGATGTATAATACAGGGTATAACAAACTTCTAGAGTAGATAGAATACTTAAAAATAATGCGAAAAGCCCTAACCATCGTATGTTCGAAAATGTCGAGATACAGGTTGTTGAAATTTCTTAAAAAAATGTGTTATTTTTTAATATCTGGAAAACTACCAAAACTATTAATTTGAAATTTGGGGTATATTGATTTATTAGTTTTATATTAACTTATAAATTTTGAATTTCTCACCATTGACGTCACTACGAGGTGGGAAAGCCACACTTTTTGCCGAAACTATGTTACGCTACTGGCTTACACAGATATGTTGTCAAATATTTGTATCTTTGTTTTATTTACAAGAAAAAATCTCTCTTTGATTTTTTCCGTATAAAGCATTGTTTCAGAGAAAAATAATAATTTTGTATCACATGGCGCGTATACAGGGTGGGTTTTTTAAGCGCCCGAGGAAAATTATGCCTAAATGACGAAAAATATCAAGAAAATATTTAACTAACCCCACCTCATTTTTTACGCTCTATAATCTAAAAATGTTTTTACTTATACCAGGTTAGTCCAAAAGTTGGAATGATGGTCAACTTTGTTTTTTCGTATGGAATGTGCATTATTTGATTTTTTACTTGATTCAGAACAATATTTTAATGGCACTTTCTTAACATAACATTATAGTAATTTTCTTTCTTTTTTGAGATAATATTTTTTTCTCGATATTTTGTTACATCATACATCATACATTTAAAAAATTCATATTTCTGCACTGGTTGAAGATGAAATAATGATATTTTTGACAGCGGTTCTCATGATAGTCATGACTAACACTGTTTGCTCAAATTTTGTGTAAAATATACGAGGAACATTCAATAATTTATCAAATAAAAATGAGAGAAAACCATCAAGAAGTCAGTTTTTTAAATGACATGTTATATTTTTTATTACTCCATTTGAAAGAGCGGAAAATTTCGCATGGGCTCACCCAATAAAACAATATTGTTACATAACTATAATTTTTAAATATTTACAATATTGAAATTTGATTTCAAAAATCAAAAATAACGTTAGCCTTGGAATGTCTACAGTTTTGTTGCTGTTTTACTATAAGGTATTATATTCTGTGGCTGCATTTTTGCAACAAAAGTTTAGTTATAATATTTTCACTATGAATATTTCAATATTGTAAATATTTAAAATTTATAGCGGTATCCAACGAGTGCGAGGCTATACTTGACTTGATTGTACGATCATATTTGTAGTGGTAGGGGTTGATACAAAAACGAATGAATGTTCGTCAAGAAAAATAACTGAAACATTTGAAAAACATAGTTTTGACGTTTTGAAATTTTCTAACTTGGCCGTATAGGTAATAATTGTTAATTCCCTATCTAATATTTTCATCTTGTGATAGTTTCTCCTAAATATTTTTTTTTCTCCCCAGAATATCACAGGTACAACTTTGTTTAATTGGTCTTTGAATTTTTAATTCCTTTGCATCCTTTACATACCTTAAACAACCTCATAATAGAATCAAGTGAGGACTTCCAAAATGCAATCCGAATTCCCGGTGCTCCGTAAAAAACTAAGTTAGGTACGGTGCAGAAGAAATGAGGCAACCTGTATTCGCGAAAATAATTTCAAAGCACTAAAAATAAAGGGGTCTCCCATAAAACATTTTTCTCTAAATAAAGTATAAAACCCCGACTGTTGGGATACCTGGCTCTTGCTTCTTGCACCTCCCAGAATGAAACATATTGAAGTGGTTTACGATAAACGATAAAGTACAATTTTTGTTTGGTGTCCATAAATTATTTTGCGAGCTGATTATTGTTACGGACGTTACAGTCCATTAATCGAAAATAGGGTGTATTATATTAGTCACATGCATACATAAACAATTCCCTTTGTACCCCATCAATCAAATTGCGTAATACCTACACATATTTGCAAAACGGGGAATAATACATAAATGCATCTATCTGCATATTTCAACTGAACGCAAGCGCCATGCACCCTTCCAAATCAGCTGCTCGCCTATAGGTACTCCTGTAGGATCATATACACAGACTCTTGCGCTCGCATCTTCCGTTCCGTCCTGCTCCTGCATCAGTTTCCGCAAATCCTTCGTCGTGTTGGGATATTCCCTCTAAGCTCCCGCATCACGCGGCGAACCGCCGGAAAAACTACCCCTTACGTAAACGAAATACAAATGATGTAACCACTATTTCAGATAATAAAAATAAGTTGTCTTACAGAACAATATTAATTTATTTCTATGACTTTTTCGCACTTTTGAAAGCAATGACTTTGTGCGGTACATGTGTTTTGTTGGTGGCTGCGTTGCTACTGGAAACAGTTTTGAGTTACAATACTGCCTCTGCTAGGCTCATCCAAGAAGGTAAGATCATTATCAGTTTATAATATTTTGCATTTCACTGGTGTCGATGACGACAGTACGTATGGGCTGGTATCATCGGCCTGCAGTGCGGACTATGGTGTTCCACAAGGATTCATACCTGGTCCTCTGTGTTCTTATCTATATTAGTCGATTCCAGATATATATAAATACGACGCTAGCTCGCCCATGTGCATCGATAATACTCAGCTATACCTATCTCTTTCTCGTAATGAATTAGATGTTGCCGTTGGAGTAATAAATGAAGACGTTTCGGGTATAGTTAGAGATTTTGTTGTGACTGTTTTATTTCTGGCGTCGCGTCGGCCAAAATACCGTTCCCTATTCAGTTTCTTCAAAACTTTCTTGTTCGGAAAGCAGACGAGTAGGAAATATTTCATATTATGGAAACCGTTTTGCTAGTCTCAACCAAGGAGTTAAAGATAATCATCTGCACCCCCTCAGTCATGCGAAAAGATACGTTCCTTTCTGAATTTAAATACGATCGAGTTTAAGGAAAGTTTTTTATTGCCTTCGAGAAAGTGAACGCCGGAAAGGTTAGTTTAATGAGACGTGAAAATATTATTTGGCAGAAATTTCAAGGAATATTTCTCTCCTGTTTATATTTATTTCTATAGAGGTGACAGTTCTGGATGGGCGGTATTGTATTTATGAGAATATCGCTTTGTCATCATATATAAATGTCACTTTATTTTATCCATTATTCATTTGTTTTCTATAACGTGACGTCTTTCTGAACGACGTGCTTGAGGAACTTAATATCTCCAAACAGTGCAGAATGTCCAAATGTTTCTTATGGTTAGCATTTTTATTAAATTATTTAAACAGTAGTTGTAGAAATATTACATAGGTATGCAATTTTATCTCTAGTTGCTTCTAAACTAGAATTTATATACCGTGCACTTTATTAACATTGCATTTTGGTATGTAGAGTGCGTGAAAATAGAACTAAAACTGAAATACAAATAGGAAATGAGGAGATAAAGGAAGTCGCGGATTTCTGCTATTTAGGAAGTAAAATAACTCAAGATGGTAGGAGCACTAAAGATATAAAACAAAGAATAGCGTAGGGTCGAGTTGCGTTTAACAAAAAGAAACAACTGTTATATTCGGGAACGGTTAACGTCATTATACAGGTGTGAAACTTGGACAATAGGAGAAGCGGATAGAAAAAATTAGAAGCGTTTGAAATGCGCGGTGCTACGGACGCATGATGAAGATACCGTGGATAGATAAGGTTAGCAATTGGGATATATTTTTTAGAAAGAGTTGGGGAAAAGCGAACGGTATGGAAGACAAATAAAGAATAGGAGAGATAGGATGGTAGGACACCTTCTAAGACACGAAGGAGTAGCTCGCGACATACTAGTGTTACAATCATAAGTAGGTATATGGACGAGTAGGAAGAGAGCGAGTAGTTCGCTGATTAGCTCAGTGGGTTGGGGCGCGGGGTCAGGAAAGCGGCGACCTGGGTTCGATTCCCGGTCGGCGGCATCTTTACGGAATGTAACATTTCTTAAGTGGGATAGGCAACCCGCGTGCTAGGAGAGCACGGCAGGTGGAGAGCACAAGAGGTGTGTTGGGGTTCGCGTCGCGTGCGCTGAAAGTAGCCAGTGGCTGGGGTAGCCGAGGACGGCTTGCTCGTCATGACGGGCCGAACTGTTACAATCATAAGTACCTATATATGGACAAGTAGGTAGCCGATTAGCTCAGAGGGTTGGAGCGCGGGGTTAGGAACGCGGGGCATTTTTACGGAATTTAACACTAGAGTCAGCGATAGGAATAAAAAGAGGTAGTGGTAGACCTAGTTTAGACTACTGCTCTCAAGTAGTTAGGGATGTAGGATGTTCTACTTTTAGGGAAATGCGTAGGGTAGCTCACGATAGAAAAGGATGGAGGTACGCGACCAACCAGTCTTAGGAATGGGAACCTTATGATGATGACATAGGGATTTGCATGTTATAGACTTCATCTCGTGCTAATGGTTTCTATCGACAATTTGAAAAAGATTTTTGGTACACATTTAACTAGTATCATTTTGTAAACATCAGGATAGTTTTTACAATTTTAGGAGTGATAATTTCTAAAATATAAAGAAAAATACATAGTTAGATAATTTTTGTAGGTACCAACTTAAAGTTTATGCAGAAGCTGAAGCTAGCATGCCTTTTACCACAGACGAATTTAACTAGTTAAATTCGTCTGTGCTTTTACTTTATACCAAAGTTGAATCGTACTCTAACTTTAATATGAAACTGCAGCAGAGATTTATGATTAAAAAATGTGACAAATTTAAAAGCAATTACGACGCTCAGGAATTCGATATCGAAATTTTAATTAAAGGTCTCCATGTACATCGACTGGGATGCATTCGTTTTTAAATCATTTCCTCACTTCTTCATTGCTGATAGGGACATATACATCATCAAGTAAAATGCCACAAAATCATTATGAATGTGGAATACTTCGCAAGCTTCTATATTAGAAATTGTGAGAATATAAGCAAGTGGAACTTGTCGATAACATCTGCTTGTGACGTATTGACTTACCTTCATCATTACGTTCTGCTGCCAAACGTCTATCACACCACAACCTTCCGGGTTAATAACTAGGTACTGAATTATTATAAACGGTTGTGGCTGTTGGTATACAGGGTGTTCATGGAATCATTCTACAATGGCTAACTTTTTTATTTGAAATCGGAGAAGGTTCGTTAAATGGACAAAGTTTAATAATTTCTCGAGAAGAATTTGATGGTGGTGGCAGAAAAACAAACGAGCATCGCATCTTTGAGATATCGTTATCAATTTCTTTAACTTAAATGGAACGACCAACTTTCAATTACACCATCGCATTTAAAATAAAAAAATACGCAAAAATTATAAGGTGACCCACCACCTACAGTCAACTGTTTTGGAGTTGCAGACTACTGTTCACGGAATCGTTTTACAATTGCTAACTTTTTTATTTGAAATCCGAGAAAGTTCGTTAAATGGACAAAGTTTAATAATTTCTCAAGAGGAATTTGATGGTGGTGGTAGAAAAACAATCGAGCATCGCATCTTTGAGATATCGCTATCAACTTCCTTAACTTAAATGGAACGACCAACTTTCAAATACACCATCGCATTTAAAATGAGAAAACACGCAAGAAATTATAAGGTGGCCCACCACCTACAGTCAACTGTTTTGGAGTTGCCGACAACTGTTCACGGAATCGTTCTACAATGGCTAACTTTTTTATTTGGAATATGAGAAAGTTCGCTAAATGGACAAAGTTTAATAACTTTTCAAAAAGAATTTGATGGTGCTGACAGAAAAACAATCGAGCATTGCATCTTTGAGATATCGCTATCAACTTCCTTAACTTAAATGGAACAACCAACTTTCAATTACACCTTCGCATTTAAAATCAGAAAATACGCAAGAAATTATAAGGTGACCCACCACCTACAGTCAACTGTTTTGGAATTGCCGACAACTGTTCACGGAATCGTTCTGCAATGGCTAACTTTTTTATTTGAAATCGGAGAAAGTTCGTTAAATGGACAAAGTTTAATGACTTTTCGAGGAGAATTTGATGGTGCTGGCAGAAAAACAATCGAGCATCTCATCTTTGAGATATCGCTATCAACTTCCTTAACTTAAATGGAACGACCAACTTTCAATTGCACCATCGCATTTAAAATCAGAAAATACGCAAGAAATTATAAGGTGACCCACCACCTACATTCAACTGTTTTGGAGTTGCCGACAACTGTTCACGGAATCGTTCTACAATGGTTAACTTTTTTGTTTGAAATCGGAGAAAGTTTGTTGAATGGACAAAGTTTAATCATTTCTCAAGAGGAATTTGATGGTGGTGGCAGAAAAACAATAGAGCATCGCATCTTTGAGATATCGCTATCAACTTCCTTAACTTAAATGGAACGACCAACTTTCAATTACACCATCGCATTTAAAATCAGAAAATACGTAAGAAAGTATAAGGTGGCCCACCACCTACAGTCAACTGGTTTGGAGTTGCCGACAACTGTTCACGGAATCGTTCTACAATGGCTAACTTTTTTATTTGGAATCTGAGAAAGTTCGTTAAATGGACAAAGTTTGATAACTTTTCGAGAATAATTTGTTGGTGCTGGCAGAAAAACAATCGAGCATCGTATCTTTGAGATATCGCTGTCAACTTCCTTAACTTAAATGGAAAGACCAACTTTCAATTGCACCATCGCATTTAAAATCAGAAAATACGCAAGAAATTATAAGGTGACCCACCACCTACATTCAACTGTTTTGGAGTTGCCGACAACTGTTCACGGAATCGTTCTACAATGGCTAACTTTTTTATTTGGAATCTGAGAAAATTAACAAAGTTTAATAACTTTTCGAGAAGAATTTGATGGTGGTGGCAGAAAAACAATCGAGCATCGCATCTTTGAGATATCGCTATCAACTTCCTTAACTTAAATGGAACGACCAACTTTCAATTACACCATCGCATTTAAAATCAGAAAATACGCAAGACATTATAAGGTGACCCACCACCTACATTCAACTGTTTTGGAGTTGCTGACAACTGTTCACGGAATCGTTCTACAATGGCTAACTTTTTTATTTGAAATCTGAGAAAGTTCGTTAAATGGACAAAGTTTAATAACATTTCGAGAAGAATTTGATGGTGCTGGCAGAAAAACAATCGAGCATCGCATCTTTGAGATATCGCAATCAACTTCCTTAACTTAAATGGAACGACCAACTTTCAATTACACCATCGCATTTAGAATCAAAAAATATGCAAAAAATTATAAGGTGACCCACCACCTAGAGTCAACTGTTTTGGACTTGCCGACAACTGTTCACGGAATCGTTCTACAATGGCTAACTTTTATATTTGAAATCGGAGAAAGTTCATTAAATGGACAAAGTTTAATGACTTTTCGAGAATAATTTGATGGTGCTGGCAGAAAAACAATCGAGCATCGCATTTTTGAGATATCGCTATCAACTTCCTTAACTTAAATGGAACGACCAACTTTCAATTACACCGTCGCAATTAAAATCAAAAAATACGCAAGAAAGTATAAGGTGACTCATCACCTACAGTTAACTGTTTTGGAGTTACCGACAACTGTTCACGGAATCGTTCTACAATGGCTAACTTTTTATTTGAAATCGGAGAAAGTTCGTTAAATGGACAATGTTTAATAACTTTTCGAGAAGAATTTGATGGTGCTGACAGAAAAACAATCCAGCATCGCATCCTTGAGATATCGCTATAAACTTCCTTAACTTAAATGGAACGATCAACTTTCAATTACACCATCACATTTAAAATCAGAAAAGCGCAATAAATTATAAGGTGACCCACCACCTAGTCAACTGTTTTGGAGTTGCCGACAGTTGACTGTAGGTGGTGGGTCACCTTGTAATTTCTTACGTATTTTCCGATTTTAAATGCGATGGTGTAATTGAAAGTTGGTCGTTCCATTTAAGTTAAGGAAGTTGATAGCGATATCTCAAAGATGCGATGCTCTATTGTTTTTCTGCCACCACCATCAAATTCTTCTCGAAAAGTTATTAAATTTTGTTAATTTAATGAACTTTCTCAGATTCCAAATAAAAAAGTTAGCCATTGTAGAACGATTCCGTGAACAGTTGTCGGCAACTCCAAAACAGTTGACTGTAGGTGGTGCGTCACCTTATACTTTCTTGGGTATTTTTTGATTCTAAATGCGATGGTGTAATTGAAAGTTGGTCGTTCCATTTAAGTTAAGGAAGTTGATAGCGATATCTCAAAGATGCGATGCTCGATTGTTTTTCTGCCAGCACCATCAAATTCTTCTCGAAGAGTTATTACACTTTGTCCATTTAATGAACTTTCTCCGATTTCAAATAAAAAAGTTAGCCATTGTAGAACGATTCCGTGAACAGTTGTCGGCAACTCCAAAACAGTTGACTGTAGGTGGTGGGTCACCTTATACTTTCTTGGGTATTTTTTGATTTTAAATGCGATGGTGTAATTGAAAGTTGGTCGTTCCATTTAAGTTAAGGAAGTTGATTGCGATATCTCAAAGATGCGATGCTCGATTGTTTTTCTGCCACTACCATCAAATTCTTCTCGAAAAGTTATTAAACTTTGTTAATTTTCTCAGATTCCAAATAAAAAAGTTAGCCATTGTAGAACGATTCCGTGAACAGTTGTCGGCAACTCCAAAACAGTTGACTGTAGGTGGTGCGTCACCTTATACTTTCTTGGGTATTTTTTGATTTTAAATGCGATGGTGTAATTGAAAGTTGGTCGTTCCATTTAAGTTAAGGAAGTTGACAGCGATATCTCAAAGATGCGATGCTCGATTGTTTTTCTGCCACCACCATCAAATTCTTCTCGAGAAATCATTAAACTTTGTCCCTTTAACGAACCTTCTCCGATTTCAAATAAAAAAGTTAGCCATTGTAGAACGATTCCGTGAACAGTTGTCGGCAACTCCAAAACAGTTGACTGTAGGTGGTGCGTCACCTTATACTTTCTGGAGTATTTTTTGATTTTAAATGCGATGGTGTAATTGAAAGTTGGTCGTTCCATTTAAGTTAAGGAAGTTGATAGCGATATCTCAAAGATGCGATGCGCGATTGTTTTTCTTCCACCACCATCAAATTCTTCTCGAGAAATTATTAAACTTTGTCCCTTTAACGAACCTTCTCCCATTTCAAATAAAAAAGTTAGCCATTGTAGAATGATTCCATGAACACCCTGTATATTCAGCATGGGTTTATAATTAATAATTTTTGTGTTCACATAATATATCTACACTTTCCCGGATTTCCCGGATGTTTATTATGTATTGTTGTAGAATAAACCTGTTTATTATTATTATTATTATTATTATTATTAAAACCAAAATCGACGTGTCTGAACTTTCTGCGTAAAAATGTTGCTAAATGGCATAAAATCTCACTGACTGTTTTCAGTGGGCCATCCTCACTCTATAATCTAGATATCTTTCCGTTATAGGAAGCATACCAGAAACACATATTGGGTATACCCATAGCTTGATAATATTGTATAACATTATTAACCCAACATAAAAAATTTATCATTGCAATATTGGCCAATATACAGGGTGGTTCACTGAAAACAGTAAGTGCGATTTTATACCATTTAGTATCATTTTTACGCAAGAAGGTCAGAGACGTCGATTCTGGTCTTAAGGGGGACGTCTTCCCCCGCTTTAGGGTTGAAGTTACATGAATGAAAATATCGAATTCAGATTTCCCACTTAAAATCAAAATCAACGTGTCTGAGTTTTTTGCGTAAAAATGATGCTAAATGGCATAAAATCGCACTTGCTGTTTTCAGTGGACTACCCTGTATAATTTTTCATTCAGCTGTTACGGGAAATTTGTTATTAATTTGCTTGCATTTTTTGGACATTTTATTAAAATATTATTAAATGGAAAAACGTGTTCGTGAATATTTATGTATAAAAAAATAGTGCACCGTTTACATCACATAGAAATAGTTTTATCTTCGTTAAGCCTATTTTTGTTTATTTTTTAAATTTGAACAGAACCATAATAATTTGTAAAAAAAATTGTACTAATGGGGAAGACCCGCTTAATCGAATTTATAACTTTTAGTACTGTAATATCAAGCACAAATAGAACATGAATCGCGTACCACGTCAAAATTTTGATTATGCGCCTTGCTAAAAGAAAAACATGCAACTAGAGGGCTAAAGCGCGCGCTTTCTGTGACGTAGGAGGCCTATCCGTTGCGTCGTGGTATAACGCGTCTCCCTGGGTAAAATGGGGAGGAGTCGAAGAATGAGCGGGAGCTCAGAGTGTTAACGGATCGGCTTGCGCATGTGAAAATCCCTACCTAATCTGTAGGCCCCGTACGTCACAGCGTCATTCAAATATTGTGTTTCAAGTGCGGTGCACGTTTCGTATTTAATTATGACGAAAATAAGTCTCAAATATAAAAAACGAAAATTACGGAATTTGTTTTGGATAGTAAACTATTCAATAGGATCATTTTCAAAATTTGCGGGTTTTCCCCATTGCAGTGCCGACATGAAAACACTTGTTTCATATTTTTTCTGAAAATTTTGTAATTACTAGACTGTAGCATTCCTCGCCAGCACCATATGGTACTGAATTAAATAAATTTTTACTGTCGTGTTAAAATTAATGAAAAATTTTTAAGTCCGTAAACGCATAAAAAATTAATAAAATGTTTCCTGGAACAGGGCTGAATAAAAAATAATATGTGCAATGAGAGTTTAAGAACAAACAGGGGTTTTTCACGGAGAGTGATTTTTTCTGAGAAATGAAAAATATTCTTTTCTCTCTTTGTAACCCTATCCTGGGACGTATGGTATAAGAAAGTACGCATTCGTTTTTATTTAGGCTTACGCATATCACATAGGAATTTTTTTGCTTCATTTATTTATTAGCAATCAGAATACACAAATCTATAGGCTAATGTGATATCTTAAGAGCTATACGGCCCTTTAATGACGTGATGAGGCTTCACGCAATGGCAAATCCTCTTTAGCCTTCTGTCAGGTCTGCTGGCCAGTTTCTTTTAAGTCTTCTATCATTCTGTTGTTCCAGTAGGGGGTGTAGTAAGGTATTAGTGTGATTTTCCAGTTTGTCATGATGTTTAATGCTTCTTTCCCTGATAACGTCCTTGACATACACTTGTAGATCTTCATGTAGTGTTTGATTTGAGACGTAC
Organism: Xestobium rufovillosum; assembly: GCA_963966045.1. Lineage (NCBI taxonomy): Eukaryota > Metazoa > Arthropoda > Insecta > Coleoptera > Ptinidae > Xestobium > Xestobium rufovillosum. Next base: position 16,303,090 of record OZ014498.1, read on the forward strand.
CAAGCTGCATTTGGGATCATGCGTAGTATTTTCGACTGGTGTCTTTGTTTAATGGCTACACTTGATTTACTGGCACATCCCCAAAGCTCTATTCCGTATACCCAAATCGGTTTGATAATGGTCTTGTATAGAAGAATTTTGTTTTCGAATGACAGGTTAGACTTTCTACCGATCAGCCAGTACAATTCTTTCACCTTCAGATCTATCTGTTTGTGTTTTTTGACAATGTGTTCTTTCCAGGTAAGCCCTAAATATTTCGTGCTCGAAGACAATGGTATTTGTATATTATTTATATTTACTGGAGGGCACTGATCTCTTCTTAGGGTGAAATTCACTTGCGCAGATTTGGTTCCATTGATTTTAATCTTCCACTTCTCTATCCAAGTTTGCATTTGGTCCAAGTGATTTTGTAGAGTATTGGAAGCTGCTACTGGGTCTGCGTGAGACGCGAGAATGACTGTATCATCAGCAAATGTGCCCATGGTTGTATTTCCAGTGGTTGGCAAGTCTGCAGTGTAGAGTACATAGAGCAGGGGTCCAATGACACTGCCTTGGGGGACTCCAGACTTGATGGGAAAGTTGTCAGAGACATTATCGTTTACCCTGGTTCTAAATTCTCTATCACTTAAATATGATTTTAAGAGATGGTAATAGGTAGTGGGAAGGAATCCTTTAATTTTGTATAGCAGACCAGCGTGCCAGACCTTGTCAAATGCCTGGCTAACATCGAGGAATACTGACGCACAATATTTTTTTTGTTCTAGCGCTTGATTAATTTCATGGCTTATTCGATGGGTTTGTTGAATGGTAGAATGATTTTGGCGAAATCCAAACTGGTGAAGGGGTGTCCATTCTTCAGTGTGTGGGTCACTATTTATTCTTTGCAGTAGGAGTCTTTCAAGGAGCTTGGAAATAATTGATAGTAAGCTTATAGGACGATGTGAGGTTACTTTTGTTGGATCTCTTCCGGGTTTTGGGATTAGGATTATTTCTGCCGATTTCAGTTGTTTTGGTCAAATATTTTTGCCTTAGGATTGCGTTGAATATGTAGGTGAGTAACACTATCCCTTTTCTTGCTAGTTCTTTTAACATTTTCGCCGTTACTTTGTCTATACCTGGAGCTTTTCTAGGATTTAGGAGTTTGATTTCCTTTTGGATTTCTTTTGGAGTAAAACCTCTAATTGTTGGTGTGTTGGAAGGGATTTCAGACAGGTACCTATCTATCTCATCGTCTGGATCGTTATCATTTGGAGTAAATATACTTTTGCAAGATATTCTGCAAACAACACCGCTTTCTCCTCATCACTCCTGGCCCATGGAGAATCGGGTATTGCTTCATTTCGTATAGGAGGCAACGGCGTTTTAGGTTTTTTTGAATGTCTGATGGGTTTCCAAATTGAATTATCAAATCTGTTTAGGTTAGTAATATAATCTTGAAAAGATCTTTCACGCACTTCTTTGATTTTTGATTTTAAATGATTACTTGCTCGATTTAAAACAGTCTTATCTGATGGTGCTTGTGTTCGATGCCACTTTGCTCTCGCTTTTCCTTTTATTCCTACGAGTTTTTTGATCTACATTGATATATTATTGTTTGTTTGTTTGAGCATAGGAATTTGATACGTATTTTAGTTCAGTGCGATTCTGAATGCCCAATGGAATTAAAGAGTAATAAATTAACCTCTTAAGGGACCATTTGTCTTTGTTTGATACAATAATTCCACCATCTAACGCGTGGGAGGCTTTACTAGTCTTATCTGTGCGATCACATTTTTCATAGGGGTTACTGCCCTATTCAAATTTGGTTAAATTTCCGCATATTTTGTAAATTATTACCAAAAGAGTAGGTGATCAATTTAGACTCTCAATTTTCCAAAAGTATAATTCATACCTATGGTTTTCTGGGGCACAAAAGGTATTTTAATAATTTGAATACATTCCATTTCAATTTCAATTTTGCAATAACATTTGAAATTGTTTTTTCCTAAATGATACGTTTACGATTTCTGGAAATAATACCGTTAGGTAGGTATATATCGCTGTCACTTTTATATCAACAGTGCCAAGAATAGTAGAAAATTGAGTACCTATATTCGATTCTTTTGCAGTTAAGACGGTTAAGTAATTTTTAGACAACATTCATTCGAAAATAAAATTTACTATTTTTTAAGATTATGATATTTCCATTTCTATATTCCTCAGCTTAACCCCTTTTTAATCTCCACCCTGCACTCTAAGTACACTTTATTCAGTTGTATTTGTCAGATTACCGTACTTCACTTTTCAAATCTACATATAAAATTTTAAGCATTTTCATTAAACCCAGGAGCAGCTCTACCGCTGAAAACAGACGGCATTGTTTATAATATTTCAGACTGATTTAAGTGGATAAGATCTTCATCGACTGCATCCCCGTGTTTTCTGAGTCGTTCATGCGGAATGAGCAGGATATGCGTCTGTTTGAATTTCAATTGGGGTGCATTAAAAAAATTTTACATTATCGATCTGAAAATGAGAGAACTGCGTTAGCAGATCTTTGCACGAAATATTATTTTACGGTTCCGAGCGTATTTCGAAATGAAGTAAGTTCAAGTTTGTACATACTGCGCTCGATACTGCGTTTAGAAACAAATGTTATCGTCCAATACTGGTTGGGGAGGTGCAACATTTCCACAAATCGGAACGTGAAATGTCAGAGGCACGAAACGAGTAGAACAGTTAGAGATTAAAAGTACAAACAAAGAATGTTTGAATGAATATAGGTAAGAATTAAAAAAAGGAAGAAAAACATAATTTTCTAGATTATAAGATAAAAGAAGAAGGAAATGATACTAAAGAATTATGGGAAGCCATAAATCGAGTCACAATTATAAAAAAATTACAATCTCAAAACAACAGGTACAGACAAAATTGATTATCCTGTTTTTAATGGATAAGTAATGTGGAAATTTTTACACATATAATATATGGTCGCAAAATTCACACTCCAATCCAACAGGTGAAAAACGAATGTAACTATGAATATGTGAATAAAATATGAAGTTAAAAAATAAAATTGGAAAAACTTTCATAGGTGATAGAACGCACGTTCGTCAAAACTGAAAGTTTTTCTAACCTAGAATTTTTTCTCCTCCTCCTCCTCCTCCTCCTCCTCCTCCTCCTCCTCCTCCTCCTCCTCCTTTTTCTTCTTCTTCTTTCCTAGGCAAATGACACATATACGGTTTTACACTTTGGAAATAAATTGAAATACTGACTTGAGGTGACCTCATCTGATCTGACCTGACCGATTCAAGTGCGAAATCCCTACGCAGACAGCAAAATTTTGTTAATATTCTTCGGTCTTGGTATTTGTCATAGCTGGCACTTATAACGCTTCGCTCGCCTCACTTCGCTCCGTTTGGCCTTAACCCGATAATTTTTTATGTAAAAAAATTGAAAAACGAAATTAATAGAAAAGGAACTGATGCCGTTCGGCTACACGAACTGCTGACCAATACTTGGTAACGACGGTAAGTCTTTGCCTCTTTAAAAGTCTCTTCCGAGTGTCTACATTAACCGCGCCCCCGAGCATAACATTTGGCTTCTTTTTCTTAAACGCAACTCGATACTGCGCTATTCCTTGTTTCATATCTTTATTTCTCTTACTATCTCGAGTTATTTGATTTCCTAAATACTTAGCAGAAATCCGCGACTTCCTCTATCTTCTCATTTCCTATTGGTATGTTACTTTTAGTCCTATTTTCAAGCCACCTACATACCAAAATATTGGTTTTCTTTTTGTTCATTTCATGCCGTAGCCCTCTGTCAAAACTGCTTCCATTTCATTCATTCCTAATTCTTCTTTGCTACTAACACTGCTATATTATCCGCGAATCTGAGCATGTTAATAGTTTGACCTTGTATATTAATTCTAGCAGCTATTCTGTCTTTAACAATTCTAAAACTGCCGTTTGGTCTTTGTAGAGATTACGTATTATTCTTCTGCCCCTATATTTTATCCCTACCTTTCTGAGAACTTCGAACATCTGCCTCCATTTTACATTGTCGAAGGCTTTTTCTAAATCTAAAAATCGTATACAGAAGCTCTTTCTCTTTTCTGTTGTTTTTCTATACTTACTTGTAAAGTTAGAATGGCCTCGCGCGTTCCTCTGTTTCGTCTAATGCCGAACTGATCTCCTAATATTTTTTCCATTTCTCCATCCTTCTTTGCACAATTCTAGTTGAATTTTTTGACGCATGGGAAGTTAAACTGATCGCTCTAAAATTTTCACACTTACCCCTGCCTTTTCTTTTTGACAAAGCGACTATGATGTTCCTCTTGAAATCTTCTGGAGTTACAACTGTCTGGTATCTAGCTCATATTTTGTATCGCTATAAACTGCTTCTACAGCCTCATTACTATACAGGGTGATTCAGAACGGGAGTGCCAAATTAAAATGGGTGCTAGACGAACTCCAAATAAGACGAAAAGTTTATATGAACATACCTATGTTCTAAAGAGATTACTAACAAAGATACAGGATGTAAAAATTTTAATATTTTTTAACCTCCGACAAAGAAGAGGGGTGTTATAAGTTTGACGTGTCTGTGTGTCTGTCTGTGGCATCGTAGCTCCTAAACGAATAGACCGATTTTGATGCGTTTTTTTTTTGTTTGAAAGCTGACGTGATCGAGATGGTTCTTAGCTATAATTTATGAAGATCTGTTCAGGCGTTGTTAACCCCAGACGCAAAAAGAGGGGTATGGCATCGTATCTCCTAAACGAATGGACCGATTTTGATGCGGTTTTTTTTTACAGCTGACGTGATCGAGATGGTTCTGTTCAGGCGTTTGATGATGCGTCGGGGGCGGGGGTTACTTAAAATTTTTAATTTTGATTATTAAATATTTTTTTATTATCTTAGTAACTAGGAAAGTTATTGATTTGAAATTTAAGGTGTCGTTTTCATTTGCCAAGTTCTCATTTTCCTCTGCTAGCCCCATCAGTAGAGTTGCTACGGGGTAGGCAGTTTATTCATTTCCCCAATCCAATGTTACGTCACTGGCGAATGCAGGTGATATTAATGTATTTGAAATCTACGTTCAATTTGGGAAGAAATTGGTATCTTCAAAATTTTTCACTTGCACTGAAATTTTCCATAATGCAATAATGGCTTTACCGATATGCAAGGAAAGTGAAAATTGAAAAAAATAGTTTATTAAGAATTACACTAACAAAACTAACAAGAAGAACGAGAAAACACATCAATTATTACATTACGATATTAAAAAAATTAAAACCCTGTATCTTTGTTAGTATAGTCACTTTAGAACATATGTTCATATAAACTTTTCGTCTTATTTGGAGTTCCTCTAGCACCCATTTTAATTTGGCACGCCCATTCGGAATCACCCTGTATATTACATGTGGGCTTATACAGGTGTCCCGGTGAAGGTGGGAAATCTCTCGGGTGCGTATAGATTACACGAAAATAACACCCCAAGTTCATATAAAGTTTTCTCCTACGACCTTCCCCTGTCGAGATATGCTTCCTTAAATTGGAGAAATAAAAATCATTTTTTTAACATAAAATTATTATTTTTAATTGTATATCGATAATTTTCTTGGTGACGTACGTAGTGATTGAATGTCGATAAAATAATGCGGCCCGTTTTTTGAGAGTGCATCAGGGAAGTAAGGGGTGAATTACCCCTTGCCTTCTTAACTTCATATTTTTTGAGGGACTGGATATTTTAAAGTTTTAACCGCATTATTTGTTTCCCCGGACATTTTGATAATAAAAAGTTACTCTTGTTAGGTTTCGATAAAATGAAGCGTTTTCGAGAAAATGAAACTCAACGAGCAAGAGGTACAGTGTTTCTACGAATTTCGTCGTTATTTTTTCTCGCATTATTTTCAAAGATATCAAAAAATCGAAAACTCTTACAATCAATTATTTCTTAGGAATTATTTAAATATGATTTGACCCCACATTAGCTATTTCTTTTGAAATTCATTAAAAAATTTCCAGGTCCGTATTAAGAAAAAATAAAAATTGACGATGTATGTAGACAACAGACGAAACGTCGTACAAAAACAACCTTAACAGTTTGCGAAAGGTAGTGAAAATTTACATTAAAAAATTGCTTTCGGTTTTTCGAATGCCAGAAAAGATGAAAACAAAAATCGTAGAAACACGGTACCTCTTGCTCGCTGAGTTTTATTTTCTCGAAAACGCTTCATTTTATCGAAACCTAACAAGAGTAACTTTTTATTAGCAAAATATCCGGGGAAACAAAAAATGCGGTTAAAAATTAAAAATATCCAGCCCCTTAAAAATTATGAAGTTATGAAGGTAAGGGGTAATGCACCCCTTGATCCCTTGATGCACTTCAAAAAACGGGTCGCATTATTTTATCGACATTCAATCACTAGGTACGCCACCAAGATAATTATCGAAATACAATAAAAAATAAAAATTTTATGTAAAAAAGCGATTTTTATTTCTCCATTTTAAGTGACAATATCTCGGCAGGGGAAGGTCGTAGGAGAAAACTTTATATGAATTTTCGGCGTTATTTTCGTGTAATCTATACGCACCCGAGAGATTTCCCACCTTCACCGGGACACCCTGTATACCTGTATTATTACCATCTTCATAGGTTTCGAAACTAGCCTAACCATAACTACCCTGTCACTTTTCTGTAAGAAACTTTCTACACTCTGCCCTATTTTCTTCTCCATAACAATTCCTACTCCCGAATTTCCACTTATTGACCCCTGGTGTGCATTACTCTAAAATCTCCGCTCCAGAAGTTTCCAGCTTCTGGCCATCACACCTCACTGGTACCTACTATGTCTAATGCTAACTTATCCACATCAATTTTCAAATTTTCCTACTTATTTCATGCTCTTAACATTTCCCTCTCCGACTTGTGAAATGTTACGCTTAACATCGCTCACAGCAGTCTCCGCCTGGAGATCCGAATGTGGGACTATTTTACTTCCGGAATATTTTACTCTAGAAGGTGCCATCGTCATAAAATTTTAGTGAGCTGTTCTAGGGACAAAATAATGTGGTGGTTTCCCGTTGCCTTCCACATCGCAGAGTGTGTATCACCAGTGCCATACCGGCCCTCAGAGTCTCTGCCACTCTGACTACTGAAAGAGCTGCTGATTTAGTCTGTCTTCTGAATAACCCCCCTCCAATATGTTTAAACCTAACTTGCTCTTATTGAAAAGAGTTCTCTTTTTTAACAGCCGCTTTTATAAATTAAGTCCTTTTGGTTCTGCAGTGATCGCTAGAGGGCGCTATTTGACAGACCAGCAAACTTTTTCTTGAAAATTTTTAATGCAACGCTATAATAATAATTATAACCTAGCTAAAAAGAGGACAAAACGACGCATTGCTTACGAACGGGCAAGTGTCTAAAATGTCTAAAGTTGCCTAAAGTTGCTTATCAAATGTCATAATCAAGGCACATTCGCTTTGTCCAAAGGGCATCCGGATGCTCCGTATTTATTCAATTTCTTTCCTAAAATAATTTCTAGTGGGTTCGGCAAATGAAACCAAAAATATAAAAATATTATTGCGGTTTTACTGGACATCGGGAAGTATAAAAGTCTTTCACTGCAGATGACACAGTTGAATCGTGCTGGAACATCTGGAACCAAAGAGATTATCACAGAATTTCAGCTCCTGAACTTAATTAAAATGCAACATATTCTCCGAAAAAAGAACTGGTTGAAATACTTGAACTTTCGTCGTAAAAAGGGTAGATATAAAAGCATTTTAAAACACGTATTTTCCATTCGTAAAGAGAGATGAACTAGGTAGTGAAAGAGCTGCAGGAGTTTCAGACGAAATCGACTAATTTTTATTTGTTCTCTTCATCTGGAATTTCACAGGGCAAGGAATACAAATAGGTCTGTGCACAATACGTTTCATCGGATTTCCGGAATAAAACACATCAGTGTTAAATAAAAGCGCCGTTCTCAGAAAATATTTACTACAATATTGCACTGGCTGGAAATAAAAGATGATAACAAAACCGAATACAACTGACCGGTATATCATCGACTGTCACGTCCACGATTAACCTATTTGTTCTGGATAAAGCTGTTAAAACTATTTTCGTGTCCGAATATCTATAAACAGGGCTCACTGAAAATATATCAACCATTTCTACAAATTTGTTCCATCAGTATAAAATATTGTTTTTAAATTTGCTGCAAATTTCAAAATGAGCTTTAGTACACTTTTGATTCACCTCATTTTTAGACGCCACTAATAGGTTTTCAAATGTAAGAAGTGAAAGTTTCTAAATATAAGAAGAACATTTTCCTGATGGACAATTTTGCCTCTAAATAACGCCGTTGTGAATTTTTCCCACAATAATGTGACTCAAACGTCAGAAACATCTTGATGAAGATTAATCTTCAACTCCTGAGGATGCTGACGTTGCCAGCGAAACACGTTTCGAGGTTAATTACTGTGTCACTGCCTTTTGGCGTGTGGGGTTAACCTATTAAGAATTCATACTAGAAGTCTAGGTCTTCCGCGTAATTCTCATGAGCGTCTTGCACTTATATTTTAATTTAAACGAAGTAAATTAATTTTACAGTTGTGAACTAGGTGAAATCACAAAGCATTCCTTTTAAAACCCAGCACGTTTGCTATTTACCTACATATATTCGCACTTTCCCCGGGTGGTATTCAATTCGAAGTAGTTTAAGGACAGGAATATGATACGCGCGAAACCTGTAACGTGAACGTAAAATTACCTTGAAACTTCTAGTCTAGAGTATTTACGGTAAATTTCCTCAACGTGCCCTCTCGAGGGAGAAACTTTAAGTAGAGTAAATACCTTTAATTAAATTATACTCAGTGAAACATGCATCTATTACAAAAGTATCCATAGCTCAATTATGTACCTCGAATATTCTTTAAAATGAAAAGGTCAAGACGAGATTGATTTAAATAATAGCACCTGCCGTTAATTAATTCCTAATATTAAAAATGAAATACGATAAGGAATTGCCAATGACCTCATCAGTAGACATATAGTGTCCGTTGTGGATCATCACATGTAAATACAGTCCAACAAATTTAAGTTGGCCAGCGGCGGAGGCGCGACGCGTTGGCGCCTGCCACAGCCTGTATCTAACTCAGACCAATAGTGGCGTGAACTTTTTTTACTCAATAGAATAACATAAAACAGAACAAGAATAAATAGGTATAATATAAAATGGAATAAGTGTTATTCTATTAATTTCTGTTCGCGCGAGTATCATTATTATTATTATTATTATTGTTCACCATTGCATTGCATTTTTACCGATTGTCCGTCATTCACTTTCTTTTACATATTCATTTAGTGTGTAATCGGCTCATATCTCTGGAACTATTTAAGATATCAAAATGAAATTTTGCACGAATGTGGGGAAACACATGAAGCATTTCCCAAAATTATTTAGGTATATACAGGATGTTCATATTCTAAGTACCAGACCAAAGTTCTATTTCTTTAAATGGAAAGCCTACGTGTCATTGCATAATACGGATTCCCCATAAAATTCCATGAAAATTGATATACTACATGATGTGGTTTTGACTAAGGAATGTTGAGATATTGACATTTTTGTGCCATTATGGACCCAAATTTATGACACTACTGACGCATACTAACCAAAGCCACCTAAAATTTCTTTATTGAAATAGGTTCACACACTACTGTATTTTTGAAATCTATAAATAATTTTATCATAATACTTGAGATAATACAGAGTGGTTAAGTTATGCAAAACACAATTTTTCTCAAAAATTTCAAATGGAACACCATGTATATTATTTGTACAATTGATGGTCATTTTACTAAGCTTTTTATTGATGTGGATATTGTCAAGTCTACCAGTAAAAGTTTCAACAGAATGTACAATTGAATTATAAAAATGTAGAGTTTCGTTAGTATTTTACATTATTTTTGACCATCTCCCCTATTTTGTCACCCAAAACTCCAAAAAAGGTGTGCATTTTGTTTCTATAAAATATTTAGCAAATGAAATTTACATTAACACAAAAAATCCCATTGCAAGATTATTTCTTAAAGATAATATTTTCTTCCATGGCACTCCTTGTTTGAAAATTATACCCCTCTTTAAAAAGGCGTTATACATTTAAGAATATAACCATCAAGAAACAATTTTACAATAAGATTTATTGTCTTTATATTGATACCAATTTGCAAATACAAAATATAAACATTATTGTGAGTTTTGAGCAACAGAATAAGGGGAATTCGCCAAAAAGAGTAAAAACTAATAATGAAATTCAAAAATTTTTATGTTCAATCGTAATATCTGCCGAAATTATCAGTAGTAGACCTGGCAATATCTACATCAATTAAAAGCGTAGCTTACTGACTGTCAATTGTGCAAATAATATACATGGTATTCTATTTGAAATTTTTGAGAAAAATTCCCTTTTGCATAACTTAACCACCTTGTATAATCCTAAGAATTATGGTGAAAGTATTTATAGATTTCACAAATACAGCAGTATGTAAACCCCTTTCAATAAAAAATAATTAGGTGGCTTTGGTCAGTAAACGCCAGTAGCGTCATAAATTTGGGACCATAATGACACAAAAATGTCAATATCTTAACAGTCCTTACTCAAAACCACATCATGTAGTATATCAATTTTCATGAAATTTTATGGGGAATCGAAATCACGCAAATACTTGGAGGGTTTCCATTTAAAGAAATATAACTTTGGCCTGGTACTCAGAATGTGAACATCCTGTATATACATAAATAATTTTACGAAATGCTTCATGTCGTTCCCCACATACGTGTAAAATTTCATTTTGATATCTTAAGCAGTACCAGAGATATCAACCGATTACACACTAAATCCCCACCCGGTATAGGTATTATCTAATGGCTGGGCCAGTTTGACCTGCTGGAATATTATGTATATATTTTTTATGATTTTGGGTTAAGTGGTAGAATATGGCTAAACTTTACCCTCAAACTATTCTATTTAAATCTTGTATAAATTTATTTTATGGATAATAAAGCTGCTTATTATTATTATTTGAACTGGTTTAAACAAGACGCAACATTGTACGCAAATGATCTCTTAAACATTTCCTTGTGAAGCTGCGGAATCGTTAACATCAAAGACTTTCGACGGGAGGCAATGCTATGCACATCAGCACGAAAACAAGTTTATTATGCAAATACAGAAGTAAACGGAACTGAACAATCTTGAGAACAGACAATGTGAAGGCAACGTCTGTCAAACATATTCAACCAATTTGCGCCTTTCAATTTTCCGATAATACGTAAAAGCAGGTAATACATTAGAGCTAGTCGAAAGGCAAGCCTAATTTATTACCCTCCTAAGTAGCCTGACGACACGTATCCGCCGCTCTTTGGGTTAAATTAAGTGCAGAGTTCTTTAGTATCTAATTTAACTGCTAACACACAAACAAATTTCCAATCACCTACACTGAAGGGAATCGTGCCAATCGCAAGACGGAATAATTCTCTTCTCCGCACACTCATTACATCGAAACACCATTTACTCCCAACGAATAACCATAGCAGGTAATGCGATTTTCATCTGTCCGTAGATTTTGGTTGGTAGTTTGCGAGCGTGTGGCCGACCGGTAACTTACATCGTCTAGCCCTAGCGCGAAATGAGTTGTCTGTAAGCCAAATGTCCAAACATTAATATTGTTGCTGAAAAAAGTTACAGCGAATTAAACACAAATAATTTGTGCGCGCTAGCCGCGCTGAGCCGTATAGGAGTGGTTTAGATGCAGGCGTACAGACATTTGTATTTTTTATTCAGACAAATTGCATTTCCTCTCACATAACCATGATATTATACATTATTATACATGCACATCGAAAAGAACAAATTGATAAAATTTTTACATTTACAGAACTGTGTTATTGTAACACAATCAAGTTTAGAGCTATTTGTGAATGTTATTAGCATAATAACGTAATTTTCCATGTACCATCCATATTTTAGGATGTTTGGAATATTTGAGCTTATTTGCCAAGCCGTTTTATATACAGCACACTTCCTCGACACATAGCTGCACGTCTCCAATGGGCACAGGAACATAGGGGCTGGCTTTTACCCCAGTGGCGCAATATCATTTTTTGTGGTGATACAAAAATTGGGTTAGTGAGTGATTATCGACGTGAAAGGGTCTGGAGGGGACTGGGACGACAAGAAAGATTTGCTTTTCCCAGAGAAGTTGTTCCTTACCAAAGCGGAACAATAACCTCACAAAATGGGTTGCCAATTTGCTACAGTTAGGGAATATTCAAAGAATGAATTGGTCAGCAAACTCACTTGTCATGAATCATTGTGAGAACGTGTGGGATATGCTAAAAACGAGAGATAACCCCTCTTTGACCCTTCAGGAGCTAATTGTTGCTGCTCAAGAAGAATGGACCAACATACCGCAGGAAATCATTTATAACCTTTTTATTGGAATGTACAGACATGTTAATGTTTTGCTCGAGAACAGAGGAGGACATACTGGTTATTGACATCTTCGTTTCTCACATTTTGCGAAGACTGATCTTTTTAAAATTCGGACATTTTCTTAAATTTAATTCCTGGCCGTGTACTCCTTCCATGAAAATAACCTTACTTGTAATAAAGCATTTCAATAAAATGTAGAATTGAATCCACATATTTGTTAGAATTATTTTTGTTTACGTTTCAAATTAATTCAGGGGGCCAAGAGTTTTGGCTATGTGTGTATTATCAAGGATAAAAATAAAATTATTTGCGTTTAACTCGCTGTAACTTTTTTCAGCAACAATATTAATGTTTCCTTTCTCCACCAAAAATAATTTCGAGTCTTTGTCTCGCATATGAATATGTAATGTAATTCCGAAAAATAAGATTATTTACCCGCTACATGAAAAATACATTACACAAATTTGTGATCTAGCAAGAAAACATTTTTTTTCATAAAATTGTAAAATTGTATAGGCAACGTAAGTCTACTGTGATGATCAGCACACTTCAGTGTATATTCCACGAAAACAACAGATCTCTAACTCTTTTCGTTGCTGAAATACAACAAGAAAAGTATTAAAAATGGTTGAAAATTGATTTAGGAAAATTTTACGAAAAATCGATTTTCCGGCATTTTCGCAATTCCTGATCTTTTCGCGACCTCAATATTCGAATCCACTGCCACTCCACTGCCGCTCCCGGCGCCTCCACCAGAAGGGAAATCAATTTTTTTTCATATCTTCAAACAAAACTAGGTATGGAGTTGTAACCGTCTCATTTGACGCAGAAGAATCAATTTAATACTGCGTTAATTAATTTGAAATTTCGCAAATACCTGGAGAAAATATGGACATCTTTAAACACAAGTTTATTCGTATCTCGGAAACCAAAATTGGCATTATCTTATTCGATTCAAAAATCATTTTCATAGGGAACAAGAATGTGTCACACTTAAAGAAAAATAAACAAAGTGTGTTCCCAAAATTTTGGAAGATTTGATTTTATTCCAAAATAATTTTTAGAAGTTCAAACCCTCGAGACATCTTAACTAGTAGACCTAACATGGACGAGGTCGCAAGCGATATACATTTAGTCGTAAATACAGATTTAGTCTTACCAACTTTCTTCGAAACCACTTCTTCACAAGAATTCGTATATTCGTGTATTAGGTAGGTGTGTTAAAGGAGATAATATAATATTGCTTTTCTAATTGTTGAAATTTCCACATAACTTTTATTTGAATCGGAAAGAATATACCTACAACGAAAATTTCTGCCTTGAAGATTGTAGGTCTTAATTATTACAGAATTAATTTCTGCAGAATGCAAATATTAAGTAATACATGAATATTCATTAGAATTCTCGATAAAGCAGGTATAAATTTTAAAGCGCAATTTCTGCGAGTTAATTTCTGTTCCTGTGTTTCAACACCCCTGTTATTTGTCTTTATTACATCTATCTATAGTACGCTCAAAGAAAATTCACCCTCTATGATTCTAAATCTTTCATTAACCAAAACTTGCTAATTTTTAATAAAGGCCGCTCCACAATAACAAAACTCGATTAGAAAGTAATTTATGAAAAACATATTAATTTAGCATACAAGGATTACTTAATTTGAGTTATTCAAATATTTACGGATGAAAAACAATCCATAATTCAAAAGCTGGAAAACATTTCACAATTTTCTGAAATTTAGCATTAAATAAAAATCGGTTTGTTAGGCAAGTGGAAGCATTATAGAATAATATTAATCAGAGTAATCTACATAGAATGCAAATCGACAAATTAATATTCACTTCAAGTTTCAGCTTTATTTCAATTTGGAGAGGTGGCCCTTGTTACATGATCTTTTTGCGAAACACGTTTTGATACATTAATCCTGAACTAATCTCTAGCGATGTAGGAGCCAGAATTTAATAGAATAAACATGGAAAACGTATAATGCTGTAATTTTATTTTCGTTGTCCCCTAAATGCAGCTTGTCATATTGAGGTAACTATATTTGGTCAAGTCATGGTCAGGACAATGCAGATCAGCACAGAACAGCAGAAAGAGCAGTTAAATCAACCTAGCAAAAAGTTATAGAATAGTTATAGAATAAAATGTACCTACTATAATAAACAGTTTTATTCGGTAAAAACACCGTTTTTTGGCAATTCCCATTTTCTTCAAAAATTCAAATGGAAATGTGGGTATCCTTTAGTTTTCTCAAAATCTCCTCGTAATACCCTGTAAATTAGTTTAATAACTTTTTGATTTAACTTACAAAATAAGGACTGGGAGGAGGAAAGAATTCCCTTACACCAAAAATGCCATATCTCCGGATTGCTTGCACCAATTTCAATGAATTTGGTCTCGTTGGAAAGGGAATTTATAGCGTAATAGAAATCTGCATTTACGCTTGAATTTCATTTTACGAGGGACCCACCAGATGGCGTTTTTTCGAAACTTACCTTAACTGCCAAAATTTCTCAAAAACTTTAAATGGAATGGTATGTTTTTTATAACACCGTATCATTACACACAGAATTAAGAACAAAATGCGGCAAACCGGAAGTTGTTATCATATTATTTTCATAACATAACATAACATTTTCATAACATGCTGTTATTATACATAGCATGAAGAACAGAATACCGCAAATCGAAAGTTCATATCTTTTTCAAATCTTCAAAAATACTGTTTAATCATATCTCATTGCATGGGCAAATTAGAAAAAATTAAAAACGTAAACGAATGAAATGAATATTAATTTAATTTAGTAAATGTTCAAAGTGACCGCCATTATTTTTTTGGCATCTAAAGATTCTCAGACGTGTAGAAGATACAGCGCCTTCGACTTCTGCCGCTGAAATAGATTGTACGGCATTTCTTATTCGAAGAATCATGTCTTCCCGGGTTGTTGTTCGAATTTGGTAAACAAGGTCTTTTACCCTTGTAACAATGCACAGTCGTAATGCCTAAAAGCTCCAACAAACTTAGAGTGGCATTCTGTAATTGTTCTACGAGACCTTTGCTGGTAATTTGAAACAGAGGAAAGCCCCGATCAAAAGGATAAATTTGCCAGAATACGCATGCACCCATGAAAGAATGAAACACGCTACACGTGCGACTGACGTCACGCGAGATGATAGGAATTCCCGAGTTACTCTTTTGCACGCTGCACTGATGTGACGTAGAAACTCTTGACCCCCACTTTTACGAGATGGCAAGAATTCGTGCTGAATTTGCACCCGCCACCACAGCTGACGTAGAAAAATCCGACGTCAAACCGCCGCCGAGGCCCCCACTCACCGCTTATAAAAGTGGGTGCTCCGCAAAAGAAAATTCAGTATTTGGCCGTCCGGCCCTCAGCTGGAACAAATACTCCCAGCATCCGGGATGATGCTGGCCGCTGACATCCGACCTAGTAGTACTTGATCGACCGTTCCGACTTTGCCGTGTGAGGTGTGATCGACTGATAAGCCACGTTTACGGTACCTAACTATGATATGACGACATGCTGTTACTTTATGCCATGGCGCCACACATATTTTAGTTTTAAATGCTTAATAAGGATACGCCAGTACAAATACTCCATTTGATTTGGAGGATTTCAAGATATTTTAAAGTAACATCTGCGTATTTTTGGTTACATTGTAAGCTATTAAACTTAATAAATATAGTTGGAAATAATTTCAAGGTTGATTGATCTTAATTTGATTTCTTAGGGGTTTTGACATAATGTAACAATCGTACTTACATATGTTTGATCTTGAGGTGAATTTCGAATTAAATTAGTTACTCCAAATTAACTCAAACAGCTCTAAACATGGAATTCACGGAAACCAAAACAAACAAAAGTTCAAATATTGCATGTTTTGAATGCGTATGGAAAACCGCAGACCAACTGGTTTCGTCCTTCTGGGACTCATCAGTACGGTGCTCTCCCCTACACACTCAAACCATGCAATTTAGCTTGCTATACGTATATGCTGCCGCGCTCTGGACAGATATCAGCAAGTGACAACTACTTTGAGTAATTATCTAGTATTAATTAGTGGTATTGGACCGTTCGAACAACTACTCCTCGGGCAAATACCCCGCCAGGCATTGAATTATAGAACTAAATCCAGATTTTTTTATACTACGAGACGTTTCAGACTGCTACCCCATCTAAGATGGCTTTGAAGCAATCCTAATTTGTCTCCATGTACGTACGTGCTTTTAAGCAGGTCTTTGTTCAAATATTGCATGTTTTGAATGTGTATGGAAAACCGCAGATCAACTGGTTTCGTCCTTCTGGGACTCATCAGTACGGTGCTCTCCCCTACATTGCATGGTTTGAGTGTGTAGGGGAGAGCACCGTACTGATGAGTCCCAGAAGGACGAAACCAGTTGGTCTGCGGTTTTCCATACACATTCAAAACATGCAATATTTGAACAAAGACCTGCTTAAAAGCACGTACGTACATGGAGACAAATTAGGATTGTTTCAAAGCCATCTTAGATGGGGTAGCAGTCTGAAACGTCTCGTAGTACAAAAAATCTGGATTTAGTTCTATAATGCAATGCCTGGCGCGGTATTTGCCCGAGAAGTAGTTGTTCGAACGTCCAGTACCACTAATTAAACAAAAGTTAACCATTTTTAATGGAGACATCGAGAAGCTTGACAACCTTGCATATGTCTACCAACATTAAAATTTCAATGAAACTTCGGCTAACGCAAATTGCTCATTAATGACTAGGGCAATTGATTTTTAAGGTTTGGCAGAATTTTATCACTGACTATAACGTCATCTCATTCTTATCATGAACAGGGAATAGCAACCGTCCTTTAACTTTTGAGTAAGTACCCTAGCTTGTTGGTAACAAATAAGTAAATACGTTCATACTGAGGAATTGAAAGTGCTGTCTGTGAAGATTAGATCGTTTTGGCAATCCTGTGTGGCACTTGTGTCTGTAATGGGACAATATACCGGCGGAATTCGATTGCATCTTTGTAATGGGTGGCTTTTGGTGAAATCTTAAGGCAGGACGTTTACTTATTTGCAACGGAGAAGCTAGCGGCGTTCCCCCAGGTGATTGCACTCGCGTGCTGAGACGAGAATTTCGTCCTTCTGGGACTCATCAGTACGGTGCTCTCCCCTACATTGCATGGTTTGAGTGTGTAGGGGAGAGCACCGTACTGATGAGTCCCAGAAGGACGAAACCAGTTGGTCTGCGGTTTTCCATACACATTCAAAACATGCAATATTTGAACAAAGACCTGCTTAAAAGCACGTACGTACATGGAGACAAATTAGGATTGTTTCAAAGCCATCTTAGATGGGGTAGCAGTCTGAAACGTCTCGTAGTACAAAAAATCTGGATTTAGTTCTATAATGCAATGCCTGGCGCGGTATTTGCCCGAGAAGTAGTTGTTCGAACGTCCAGTACCACTAATTAAACAAAAGTTAACCATTTTTAATGGAGACATCGAGAAGCTTGACAACCTTGCATATGTCTACCAACATTAAAATTTCAATGAAACTTCGGCTAACGCAAATTGCTCATTAATGACTAGGGCAATTGATTTTTAAGGTTTGGCAGAATTTTATCACTGACTATAACGTCATCTCATTCTTATCATGAACAGGGAATAGCAACCGTCCTTTAACTTTTGAGTAAGTACCCTAGCTTGTTGGTAACAAATAAGTAAATACGTTCATACTGAGGAATTGAAAGTGCTGTCTGTGAAGATTAGATCGTTTTGGCAATCCTGTGTGGCACTTGTGTCTGTAATGGGACAATATACCGGCGGAATTCGATTGCATCTTTGTAATGGGTGGCTTTTGGTGAAATCTTAAGGCAGGACGTTTACTTATTTGCAACGGAGAAGCTAGCGGCGTTCCCCCAGGTGATTGCACTCGCGTGCTGAGACGAGAATTGCTAACCGAAACCCAGCTCGGAGTCGGCACCGTTCGGTGCTCCCACGAAAACTCCGAGACACTGTAAATAGTGTAAATGTTCAGTTTTGATTACACGACGGGCCGCAGCGCACCATCAGGATACTCCGCGTTTTATTTCAATGTAAATATCTCGTATTTTGTATATAAATTCTGTTTTTATCCATTCAATTCTGTTTATCGATTCAATTCTTTCAAATGTACATAGTTAGATTAATAGAGTACCGTTTCATTTTCTTTCTGTTTTGTTATTCGACGTTTCGCAATAGTAATAGAACCCAACCCTTCTGCGACTAAGAGCTTAAGGGTGATCAACGACTAAGTCTTACCGACCTGACTGTAAATACAACTCCAGAAGTCGTTCATGAGAGAACGACCCGACTGGCCTAAATATACAGCGTATCCCAATAAGTGATACCGAGGGATACGGGTGCATATTTAGGGACCGAATCTAGAAGCACCGTTAAGGACTAAGATACGCCATTGTAAAATTTGGCGTCCCGAAAAAGACAAGTAATCTTTGTACCCTTCCCCATAAATAAAAGTCCAATGCAGTCAGATCTGGAGATCTGGGAGGCCACGGAAATTGACTACCTCGGCCTATCCACTTGTTGGGAAACTGAGTATCTCAATATTCTCTAACATTATGAGCGAAGTGGGCAGTGCAGCCATCGTGCTGAAACCACATGCCTAAACGGGTTTCTAATGACACATCTTCCAGAAGTATCGGCAAGTGGTTTCTTAAAAAGTCTAAATATCTATCGCCATTTAAATTTTGATCAAATATGAAAGGACCAATTATCTTCCCATCAACAATGCCACACCACACATTCACACTAAACTTGTTCTGATTATCAATTTTAATCATCCAGTGCGGATTGTTTGCTGCCCAATAATCCATGTTATGAAGATTTACCTCACCTGCACTAATAAACGTAGCTTCATCCACGAATAAAATTTTTGAAATAATATTGGGGCAGTATTCCAACTTTACGGGAAAAATGCCTTCTTTCCGGATAATTTAAAACGTATGCTCGCGAGGCAATAACGGCATTTCTTCATTTTGAAAAACAGAGTAAGATATTAATTAAAAAGTTATAATAAATTCTATAGAAGAAAAGCACTGAAATCGAATTTAAATTAACTAATAATTAATAGTTAAGTTAAACGTAACAAAACTATGGCCAGGTATTTGTTTTTATTTTCCATGGATTGCTTGCTGTTTGTAATATTTCTTATAATTCTGTCTGATGAGAGATATAAGAACGCCCCAATATTCTTTGAAGAATTTTATTTTCCTAAAATTGACCATGCAATGAGATATGATTAAACAGCATGTTACGAAAATGTACCATTCCATTCAATTTTTTTTGAGAAAATCTGGTACCTATGCACTGAGATATGATTAAACCATATTCTTGATAACTTCAGTTTTAAACAAGATAACAACTTCCGGTTTGCGGCATTTTATTCTTAATTCTGTGTGTAATGACACCGTGTTATAAAAAATATACCATTCCTTTTAAAATTTTTGAGAAAATTTGGCAATTAAGGTTAGTTTCGAAATAACGCCATCTGGTGGCTCCCTCGTAAAATGAAATTCAAGTGTAAACGCATATTTCTATTACGCTATAAATTCCCTTTCCAACGAGACCAAATTCATTAAAATTGGTTCAAGCAATCCGGAGATATGGCATTTTTGGTGTAAGGGAATTCTTTCCTCCCCCAGCCCTTATTTTGTAAGTTAGATCAAAAAGTTATTAAACTAATTTACAGGGTATTACGAGGAGATTTTGAGAAAGCTAAAGGATACCCACATTTCCATTTGAATTTTTGAAGAAAATACGAATTGCCCATTTTCTTTTAAAATTGTGGGTAAAATTGAAAGCTATAAATATTTTTGGTGGATTTTTCATGGCCACTTTTATAAGATTTTTTCCGAAAGCTGTATGATGAATAGTTCCTAAGATAGTAAATAAATGCCTACAATAAATACTTAATTAGTAGGTATTCCTGTAGATTTAGAAAAAGCCTTCGACAACGTAAAATGGGGGAAGATGTTCGAAGTGCTGAGAAAGGTAGGGATGAAATACAGGGACAGAAGAATAATACATAATCTCTACAAAGAGCAAAAGGCAGTTATAGAATGTGAGCAGGAACAAAGGGAAGTAGATATCCGGAAGGGAGTGAGACAGGGATGTGCATTGTCACCTCTAGTTTTCAACTTATATATCGAAGATGCGATTAATATTGTTAAGGAAAGAACAGCCTCAGGGATCAATGTACAGGGCCAAACTATTAACATGCTCAGATTTGCGGATGATATAGCAGTGTTAGCATCTAGCAAAGAAGAATTAGGAGCGGCTCTGAATGAAATGGAAGCAGTTTTGACACAGGGCTTCGGCATGAAAATCAATAAAAAGAAAACTAAAATTTTGGTATGTAGGGGATGTGAAAATAGAACTAAAATGGAAATACAAATTGGAAATGAGAAGATAGAGGAGGTCGCGGATTTCTGCTACTTAGGAAGTAAAATAACTCAAGACGGTAGGAGCACTAAAGATATAAAACAAAGAATGGCGCAGGGCCGAGTTGCGTTTAACAAAAAGAAACAACTGTTATGCTCGAGAACGGTTAATATAGAGACTAGGAAGAGACTCTTAACGTCGTATGTATGGAGTACGGCATTATACGGGTGCGAAACTTGGACAATAGGAGAAGCGGATAGAAAAAGAGTAGAAGCGTTTGAAATGTGGTGCTACAGACGCATGATGAAGATACCGTGGATAGATAAGGTTAGCAATAGGGAAGTATTAGAAAGAGTTGGGGAAAAGCGAAAGGTATGGAAAACAATAAAGAGTAGGAGAGATAGGATGGTAGGACACCTTCTAAGACACGAAGGAATAGTTCGTGACATACTAGAGTCAGAGATAGGAATAAAAAGAGGTAGGGGTAGGCCTAGATTAGACTACTGCTCTCAAATAGTTAGGGATGTAGGATGTTCTACTTTTAGAGAAATGCGTAGGTTAGCTCAGGATAGAAAAGAATGGAGGTACGCGTCCAACCAGTCTTCGGACTGAGAACCTTATGATGAGTAGGTATTCCATTTTATAGATAGATTTTCAGTTTCTCATAGACGTACTTTTTTGAAATTTGTCATGCAGCGACGCTTTTAGACGTGAAATTTCAAATAAGCCGTTGGTGGTTGCTACGGAAACATAACTTTCCTTGTGAATGGGAAACTCTCTTGGGTAACTAGATATGAAAAAACTCGTACACGAGGGAAAAGGACAAGAATATTTTCCTAATTAAAAACGAAGTTGGCAGCGCTCGGCGCCCATAAATAGTTGTAATCCCATAAAAAAAAGTTCCAAAGAGAAAAATTTTAAAGTTAAATCAGGAAACGTGAGGGGAGTAGGGCAATACTGCTTACAATATCAAAAGTTTTCGTATTAAATGTCCAGCTTACATCCCGAAACTTTTCTTCCGTTCGTTTGAGATAAACAGAGCCATCTACGAACAAATTACACGAAACTGTTGACCCATTAAACTCAGTTCAGTTTAAAAGCAGTAAAAGATAAAATGAGGACTTATCTGATGCCGCGTACGTTTCAGACACAATGTAGGATCTTTGAAAAATGTTAACGATTGGAAAATTAAAGCTAATCCAGTAAACTGCTCAAAAGTTAAGGAACTTTCAATAAAACATTAGTAAGAAAGATAAATACTCATACCGTGTGACAAACAATAACATGGGCAATTACATTTTTGGGGATTCCTGCTCCCCATGTGTAGTTACAGTGGTGGTAAAGGTAGCAATCGAAAGACTATTTTTTTCTGCGTGTGAGGATATCAAAAACTCTACAACTTTCCAATTTATTAAAGCATTAAAAGCCAGAATTACACTAATAATTTTCAAATTAAAACACGGATATTCATCAGATTACCTATGACAATTTAATTTATTCTAATCAAAGACTCCCTTGATTCTAATTTCTAATTCGTCTGAACTGTCAACATTATTTATCGACCATAAACTAGACACTGTTTAATTTGTGTTATCGACAATTTAAAATTTGGGTTTCAAAATGAACAAAAATATTTATTCAGTTGAAGAAAAGGTTTTCATTGTGAAAACATTTTACGGCGGCAATAGTCTGCGGGTAGTCCGTGACTTATTTTCTGTAAAATTCAATAACAGTCCTATTCCTTCGGTAACAATAATAAAAAATTGAGTTAAGAAATTTGAAGATACTCAGATCATCTTCGTGAATAATGGTTGCCATAATCGCTCATATAATAATATACTATTACTAGGAGAGCCCGCTGCAAAATTATGTACCCATCTGTTAACGAAATGAAATGTGCGGCAAAGGCATGTAAATACACCATACTCAACGGAACGGCACTTCCGGTACGGAAATTTGCGGAAAATTGCGCGATTTGTTAACGAGATGAAAGTTGTGCCATCTTGTAGCCTGCGATTAATTGAATTGAAATCGGTACCCGTGCCAACCTTTAGCCTAGTACAAGTCCCCGGCACGGTGACATTCTTGCAGCCCGTAACTCGGACAAATTCCCGTCATGTGTTAACGACTTGAAATAAAGTTCAATGGAAAGGGCATTATGTCCCCTTTACGAATATCCAAACGTGCCGCGATTCAAAGCAGTCTAAGAAGGTGGCACGGCCCGATTTATAACGCGCTACGCGGCGTCAAAATGTCACTTTTTAATCAATTCCAATGGTCGCGCAACATGTCGAATATTAAATGTTTTTTGTGTGATGCACAATTGACATCTGTCACTGTGATACCTGTTAATGGTAATGGTAACTAAGACATGATACAAAGAACTAACTAACTAAGTAACTACAGACCTTCTTTTTAACTTGATCCTTAGGTCATCAACGTAATGTGTAAGTTACTCCGCACGGGCAGCTGTCATAGTGCATGTTGAAAAGAGACACTTTCGAAAAGATTGTCTGGAATGCCGGTATGGCGATTTACATTGTGCAAAAAAGGACGGTACATAAAAGTAGCCGCTTAATTGCATGCCGGCTTACGTTCTTTTCAGCGTTCGGACTGCTGGACTGAGTGACATTAGGATCAAGTTAAAAAGGGACTGTATATAGGGAGCAAGTAACTAGGTAAACTTTCGCTATTAAATCATGCTGCAAATCCAACGCGTGACACTTTTGCTGAATTTCTGGCCTATACTACGAACATAAAAACATTTCCAATATTCCAATGTTAAAAACTCGCGCGCGCCGACTGCCGAATTCCCTGAAAATGGCGCCGCGTAGCGCGTTATAAATCGGGCCGTGCCACCTACTTAGACTGCTTTGAATTGCGGCACGCTTGGATATTCGTAAAAGGGACATAATGCCCTTTCCATTGAACTTTATTTCAACTCGTTAACACATGACGGGAATTTGTCCGAGTTACGAGCTGCAAAAATGTCGCCGTGCCGAGGATTTGTACTAGGGTAAAAGATGGCACGGGTACCGATTTCAATTAAATTAATCGCAGTCTACAAGATGGCACAACTTTCATCTTGTTAACAAATCGCGCAATTTTCCGCAAATTTCCGTACCGGAAGTGCCATTGTTTTTACGTTTTTGCACCAAATGGTGACCGGCACGGATGCCGATCCGTTGAGTACGATGTTTCTACATGCCTTTGCCGCACATTCCATTTCGTTAACAGATGGGTGCATAATTTTGCATCGGGCTCTCGGACTATATTGTTCATTTTTAAATGTTGACAGTTCAGAAAATCCATAAAAATCAAAGACGTCCGTAAGTTGTCATGGATAATCTGATAAATTTCTGTGTTTTAGTTAGAAAATTATTAATGTAATTTTTGCTTTTAATGCTTTAATAAATTGGAAAGTTGTAGAGTTTTGATATCCTCATACGCAGAAAAAAATAATCTTTCGATTGCTACCTTTACCACCACTGTAACTACACATGGGGAACAGGAATCCCCAAAAATGTAATTGCCCATGTTATTTCCCCATGTACAAGGTGTCCCAAACTGGACGCGTTCTTATGGAAACACCCCTTATTTGAAGAGATAGAAAAAAAATAACCAAGGTGTCCGGAGCTCAAATTTAATGAGAAAACCACTGGCGCAAACAAAACTTTGCTATCTCTTATCGTTTGGCCGCTAGAGGGCGATTCTCAAATTTCGTCGATTTCTTTTATGTCCTATAACTTGTTTATTAATAAAGATAATTAATTTTGGTAAAAACTTTCTTAAGGCACTTTTTTCCGTAGAATCCATTGCAATAGGCAGTTTTTTTACAGGGTGTTTAGATTTTCGTGCACCACCCCAAACTCATTTTTTTTATATAGACCACCCTATATATTATGAGATTTTTGAAAAGCTCGTAAAATTTCTTACATTTTGATGTATCACTTGTCATGTTTATCTTAAAAACCATTAGCAACATTTAAAGAATTATTAATTTAATATAATAACTATGAGTAATCTTATCGTGAAACTTTAGATCTGTGGTTTTAATCATAACATGTTAGCATCCTATGTCATTTTATTAGTCATGGCAATCTTGATCTCTGTAGGCACAATATTTTAATTTTTAAATCGTAATGTTGCTAATGGTTTTTAAGATAAACATGACAAGTGATACATCAAAATTTAGGAAATTTTACGAGTTTTTCAAAAATCTCATAATATATAGGGTGGTCTATATAAAAAAAATGAGTTTGGGATGGTGCACGAAAATCTAAACGCCCTGTAAAAAAACTGCCTATTGCAATGGATTTTACGGAAAAAAGTGCCTTAAGAAAGTTTTTACCAAAATTAATTATCTTTATTAATAAACAAGTTATAGGACATAAAAGAAATCGACGAAATTTGAGAATCGTCCTCTAGCGGCCAAACGATAAGAGATAGCAAAGTTTTATTTGCGCCAGTGGTTTTCTTATTAAATTTGAGCTCCGGACACCTTGGTTAATTTTTTTCTATCTCTTCAAATAAGGGGTGTTCCCATAAGAACGCGTCCAGTTTGGGACACCTTGTACACATGGAAGTTTGTCACACGGTATATTTGTACTTAATTGCTTAACAGTTTATATTTGATAATTTTATATAAAAATTTGTTTTAATTTCTCTGGCACCATTTCAAGTCTGATATATGTAATTCTGTGCTAATTTTGCGGCGCGAAGTGTATATTATAACTGACTGCTGTTGTGTAGTACCTAATTTTTGCAGAGTGCATTACAAAGACGCCTTTGTGTTGAAAGCTGTTCTTACGAAACTGAGAAACTTGAAAGTGCAATATAAATTAAGATAATAACTATGTATGCTCAAAGCTTTGTAAGTACTCCATCTCTGCGGTGGATCACGTTCTGAGGAAGTATTTTATTTATATGGGGCTGGGAAGCTACCTCAAACATAGTTATTGCATGGCACAGAATATTAATTATAAACACTACATCAAAGATATACGAATTATTATGTATAGGTACGTAGGTATGTTAATATATTATTAGCGTATTCTAAGCATACGAACAATTTGGGATACTTTATAGACAAGCGAGATTCCGCCAGATTATAAACGGAACATTATTAGCTCTACCAAAAAAGAGACACTCAGATAGATGCGAAAAACTTAGATCAGTTTGCAGGTGTCATGTATTTCAATTAGAATTGTGCCAAGAAAGTTGATCAATTCAGGTTTAGAAGACGAATGGGAACACGCTTGGCCAATTCTAGCTTTCTGTCAAAACAGAGAAATTCATAAAAAGTTAACAAACACCTAAAATGTTCTTATAGGGTAGGGCATAAAAATCCATCTTTCGACCAGACGAAAAAATGTAGAAAAATGTTTTTTAATAAAAAGGAGCGTCGAATATTTTGTCTTGTAATCGAATTGTTGAAAAAATGCCATTTTCTATTATAGGCTAGTTGGGGCTGCTCTGGTAGCGAAGAGACGCAAAAGAGTTAAATTATTTTAAGCAATTAAGAATAAAAATATTAAATAATGGATTATTTCTTAGATTGTAAAAGGAACTGTTGTGTTAATTGATGTTTTAATACTAAAATAAAGAACACCCAGTTGAAATTGTACAAATTTCCTGATAGAAATGGAAATAGAGCAAAAAGGAAAAAGGATTAAAGTGCTCCAAGAAAACTGTGTTCGTGGTCGCCACGCGCGGTAGAAGTGAAACTTCAACGTTATTAGAGGAATGAAAAATTTGTAGGGTAAACAGATGATTGGAGTATATGATATTACCAAATCGGGTTTCTTAAGGTAATAATAGATTTAACGAGCCCAGTGGACTCTCTGGCCTCGGCTAAGGCAGAAGTTGAAGAAGGGGGTAGGTCGTACTACGAGATTTCAAAATCCTACGTATAATGAGAGTGAAATAGGGAAATAAAAAGAGCGCCACCTAGCACAGTCCAAATGATGACTAACCTACGAAGGTGCCAGGTACAACGAAGGCTACTAATATCGGGATTAAGCTTTGAGCAATAGTCTCTCAATATAATAAACAATAAGAATTTTTGTAATGTCAAGATTGCATCAAAATTGTCCGTGTAAAATGTTTGATTTATATAGGAAAATTGAAATAATTTAGAAAAAATATTGGAATGAAAATTAAGAAGTGGATTATTGAAGAGAAAAAGTCATAATTTTTGGATGGGGATGAGATTTTTTCAAGAAAAATGTAATTTTTGAAGAATTTTGAAGTTTTGACATTTGGAGTGACAGATATTTTTGGATTCATCATTTGGGGCTTTAATTCTAAATTGTAACGTTAATCTGTAATAATGAGCCGAAGGCTCGCACGGATGTTGTAAATGATTGTAAATTTAATAAGCACTACCTAAATAAATAAATAAATAAATAAATAATATTTATTTAATATTCAGTTTCGTCAGGTTCAGGTCAAGTAATTGCACAAATAAATCGTAGTCAATGAATAAAATAAAATCCAAGCCTCTATAAACAAAGTCAATGTCAACTATCAAAATAAAACTACGACGCAATAAACTGCGTGAAATTTAGAAAATTAAACGCAGTGTAGGTAAGCGCTTTTGGTAGATCTACTGCGAGCTTCACAGAAATAAATAACAAATTCAAATATGCAAACAATTTAGAAATTCACTCTTATTTATTAGAAATTTATTATATCACTTATGACAAACGAACTACCAACGGTGAGGCTACCTCGTAACGTAAAAATGTCAAAACTACTCACAGTCCTGATGTCTGTCTAGGTACTTATCTGTCCTCTTCAAATTTTGTGTCTACGTAGAAAAAAATCCGGACGAATTCATAAACTAGTCAAAAAACCAAAAGAGCTAGGTAATCAGATGTGCGTACACGAGCGTAGTCAAAATGGTACTGACTAGTTTTACCTAGGGTGACCAGACGTCCCGGTTTTCCGGGATTGTCCCGGTTTTTAGCAAATTGTCCCCCCGTCCCGAGAAAAAACATCGGGACGTTAATTTGTCCCGGTTTTGTATTTTTTTATTTGTATGGGAATTAACTTCTTCCAACACACGTGACCTACGCGTCGGCTACTTCCAAAATTTGTAAAAACACGATTACTCAATTCTTGTTGTTAATTGGTCGACGGTGGTGTTCGGCTAACGCGAAGGGGGAATGCCACCTGTCGGGTCGGTTCATCAACATTCAACAACAGTCAGCAGCGTTGCCAACCCTACAGAAATTTCGGTAGATCTACCGATTTTATATGTTATCTATCGATCTACCGTAATGATACATAATTCTACCGAAATTTCATTTTTTAATTATACAATTATTAAGAAATAATCGGAAATTGCGCACAGATCATAATAATTCGTAACGCCTTTGCGTTTTTCCTTTCTTCTTTGGCAACTCGTATGGTATCATTTTAGTACAGCGGTACATTATAGTTATGCAAAAAAACCTAGAACCAAAACAGAACGAAGCCGCCGTGCGCCGCGATTCGGGGGCACCTTTGCAGGGATGACTTTATTTAAAATTCCTACTCATTGTTTTCCTCTTTAAATCCGAATCTACCGAAATCAACCGAAATTTGGCAACCAAGCTTCCGAAATATTTACGACTGGGGTTGCGGGTTGACAACACTGACAGTCAACAGTCACCAGTCAGTCGGCTGCTGATTGCCAAAGTGTGAGGGCCGAATGCCGACGTGGAGGTGCTGGTCAGATTCCGTTTCGTTTTTTTCTTCATTTAGGTAAAACGTAGGTACCTTAACTTGATTTTGCTCTAGCGTATTGTTATTGTGCGTTATTTGAAGAAACAAGGAAGGTAGGCAAATTTTTTATAAATTTGTTTTAGAATTTAGTCCAGTCAGTCAGTAGCAGTCAGTCTCAGTGAAATCAAAGCACAAAGTTGAATTTAATATATATAAATATTTATTTACTTGTGATCTCATATGTTTTTGTTTTAGTTGCGAACTTGTATGTATGTTATATACTGAACTGAATATATAATATGTATCGAGTTGTGTTATTTTTTTAATAATTAAGTTTGGTTGCATAAAATAATTTTTCATCAAAAACCAGAGGTGCTTCGAAAATTAATATAAAAATATTAGCCAGTTGCGCCAGCGGGGGAGGGGGGGGGGGGGGGGTTGGTCGCGTTTGTGTCCCGGTTTTGTAAACTGGAGATCTGGTCACCCTAGTTTTACCTTGTAGGAGAATTTCGAAGCAGATCGTAAATGCGAGGTAATTTCTAAGAATATGTATGGTACCTACTCGAAGAGCCATCTAACTGCTTCAAATCGATAATCCTAGCCCTTTATGGGAAACTGCCCTGAGAAAACACCGCTACAAGAGTAACGCGTATGATATTTTAACTAACAAACTCTAAGACAAATTCTGTCTGTAACAATGCATTTATGAGTTTCAAATATATCTTTATTCATCAACTTCCATGTCTTCACTGAAATCTAAAACTGAAATGATAGGTTTATGTGCGGTTTGATTTTCTCTGAAAACAAAAAAAACAAAACAAAACAAAAAACCAAAAAAAAACAAAAAAAACAAAAAAAATCAAATATTTTATATCTTTTTATACGTTTTTAATAAATCTTGACAAAGCCCCCGAACGGGGACGAAACATTGATATTATTATATATGTAGTTATATAGTTATTTATTTATTACATGCCAGAAATTCACAAAATTTAAAAAATTCAAATTTGAACTGGCACAAATTAAGCAAGACTATTTTAAACGTTTATTCTAATTTTCCTAACACTGGAATATACTCATTAATTTATAGACTACCAATCGCACTTCGAATACACAAATAAAACTGAAATGATAGGTCTATGTGCGGTTTGATTTTTTATGAAAACAAAAAAATAAAATAAACAAAACACCCCAAAAAATCAAAAAAAAACAAAAAATGTCAAATATTTTATATCTTTTCACACGTTTTTAATAAATCTTGACAAAACCCCAGAACGGGAACGAAACGTCGATATTATTATATAGTTATTTATATACTACATGCCAGAAATTCACAAAATTTAAAAAATCAAAATTTGAAATTAAGCAAGACTATTTTAAACGTTTATTCTAATTTTAATAACACTGGAATATACTTACTTACTAATTTATAGACTACCAATCGCACTTCGAATACACAAAAAAATCGATAATAAATATTGTCCGTATCAAAATAATAATTATGAAAGAATAAATTGAATTTTAATGCTTCTAACCAAGCGCTTTGTGGTGTTACGAGAACTGAAACGCTGTGTTCTCGCCTTACTGACGTTTGCCTGAGAGAAACAGCGCGAAGCATGAGACAGAGCGTGGCTAAAGAGTGGGGCGTTCTATATCCCTTTTCTCCTCTGCCCATCTTCTCAGACTGCTCCCCTCATTTCGTTTCACTTTTCTTGACGCTCCCATTTGCCAACACAGGAACTTACTCTACCGAGACTTCGAAAAAGCCCCGTAAACTGAATATATTTTCAATTTTTTTCAAACATAATAAACTGTAAAATAAATTAAAATTCGAGAGCTCGAGAGTTTTCTTTGTTTTCTGGTGTAACATTAGGTGCTTGATTATTACTTGATGTTACAGTCGCTGTGGCACATGAGGTCAAGGTTGAGGCAGAGGTGGTAGAAATTGGCAGTGTATGAGTATTTCTCATTTTTTGAATTATGTTCAAAAGATGATTAGTGTTTAGTTGCAAGTATGACTTTATGGAAGTTGCATTGGAGTGTCCAGTTATTTTTATGAGTTCTTCTTCTTCTTCAATGCCGTGTTGCGAGAGATTGCTCACTGCAGTTGCTGGGTTCGAGTGATTTGTTATTTTAATTCTTTTAGTGTCTAATCCAATATATTTATCAGCATTTTTGTCCATTTATAAATTTCGTTTCTCCCCAAAAGACAATAATTTTTGTACCATTGTCTGGTACCTACTATGTTAGGTCCAAAATCGGTTGCAAGTTTAAAATAATCTTGACGTTATGGTTCTGGTTCTTTTAGCGAGTAGTTTAGTGAAAAGTCTTACAGGGCAGATATCTTCGTTTGATTTATTTAACACAAGCTATTTATTTTCGGCGGCCAGTTTTTCGGTCCTCCCTGACTTGTTTTAGACAAAAAACTGTATTATATTCAATTCTGCCTAAATAGAAAAATATTTAGTACAGCACAGTTTGCAGGTTTTTGTTTTCAAATAAAGCTTTGGAGCTTTGCTTCTTTTTAGTTGGATCCTTTTGTAATAATTTTCCTTTTGCATCACTAGCATTTCTCGCTTGTTGAAATAGTATATCTTTGAATGGACCAAATACTAATTATCAAAATAAAATTGTTGTAGTTGCTTTGCTGTTATGTTCCACATTGTCTTGATAACAGCCTCTTTGTAAGCTGTTCCATCAACTTTTTCATATTAAACGCATAATCTTGCATAATGTTCGCAAGATTTTCAATTGATGTACTTTTATTTAAAACGTACTCTTTTGTGGGATTAGGGTTATCCTTCCGAATTACAATTCTTTATTAATGTTTTTACGTATATGTGGAACAAACCTTGTTCTTAATAAAATTCCTAGTTACCTAAGATACCTACCTATCCGACCAAAGATAGTGTATTATAAATTGCACGTATAACATACGTTATTCGTATATAAAAATGTGTAAAGCTATTCTTCACGCACAAAATACGATTTTTAGATATCATTAGAATTGTGGGAAAAATCAATAATTACATAATTAAAATTAATTTTCTTGAAATTCGCAAATGTCAGAAAACTCGTTGCAGTGTTTGTCCACCAGAGACATTAGTATCGAAATCTGACCGTACGCAAAATGACCAAAACTAAATACCGAAGCATAGAAAGAAAATTCAGTCACAAAACACTAGTAATGCCTGTGCAAATCAGAGTTATAAAGTCAACATACTCGTACTTACCTACATTCACTGCGACCTTATCTTAAATGCCTCACACGAAAATACTCCTTTTATCATTAGAATTGTTGAAAAAAAAACAATAATTACATGATTCACTTTTTTTCTTAATACCATTTAATGCCATTTAACTCAATTTTGTCTGCACCAACAATTTTTGAGTCAACGGTACAAGTGCTGTAACTAGAAATCTATACCCTCTTGCATAATCGGGCTTCCATTTATTTCGAGACACGTAAAATTTTAAATTAAAAAGCGCATGTTGCCTAAAATGTGAACACGTTCTCTCTGATACGCTAACAACCCTCAAACGAAATGACCACAGTTCCCTAGATTTGATATATGACATTCCCGCATTACATATTCATAGAAAGGAACCCGCAAAATATTGGGGGAACTCCGGATTATTTGTACCTCTACTCAGGTTTATTTATAATACTTTAGGGACCCAACAAACATACCGTACCAAACATCTGCCCATTAAAGCCACTAATGGCTACTTCTAGGTCAGATTTCAACGCGGATGCCTACCAATTAATTTGGATATCTAAGCTGGAGGAGCGAGCTCGCGTCAGGCCAAGCGAACACGGTCGCTTTCATAATTAATCAGAAAGATTTCCAGTAAAATAACAGCACGAGAAATTCTGTAACCTCGTTTTGACACTTATTTTGCAGTATACAATCGGGCTGTTATCTTAGTAGACTCGTTAAAAGAATGGTATGCAGGCGAAAATGATTAACAAATGGAAATTTTATCAGGATGGCATAAGAAATAAACTTCAAAGTATATTATGTATTACACCTAAGATGGTAAGAAGCATGAAGCGGTCTCCCAAGCGAGAAAGAAGAAGTCCACCCACACCATCTAATTTTCATTTGATTGTTCATTTGTTAAACCGATTTGAAAAAATATTCAGAAATTCTCGAATGCATTTTATTTCGATATTCCAGACTATCTTATTTAGATCTGCGGTTTCCATTCGAATTAACCTCATTCGTGTCATGAGACATTAGACATTAGGCATTAGACATAACCTCTCTTTCTTCTGTCTATTCTATTGATCATTTTAGAATGACGTCACACAATTGACAGCTGGAGCGCACACATTTGTTTGTTTTAAAGCTTATTGGAGGGAAGAAGAGGATGAATAACAAAGCAGATGTTTGTGTTACCATTTGGCACCAAAAAAGGGGCGTAACTTAAACTTAGTCGCTTTACGCCGAGAATTGAAAGAAAATTCTTAAAATGATATGACTGGTTGCACTATTGCAAACGTTGTTTCGTTATTTTGAGTTAAATTACATGAACTCTAAACATCACCACTTTGTTTGGCACCAAATCTGTTCAAATTTTGGTAACACTCACGTGTGTAATGTTGTTTATCCATGCTCAGCCCTCCAACAGAAAATGGCGGCCTGTCAAAATCAGGCCATTCTAAAACAGTCTATTAGTTTTTGGTTTGCATTTGATTTTCATGGGAGTATTTGTTCAAATTACAAAAGCGGAATTAAGACATTTTTATAATAGGTATTCGTGGAATTCTCTTGTTAAACATAATTTTGTTACTCGAGCAGAAAATGGTGGGAGTCGCAACGACGGAAGTGGGATTACACATTTAGTTTTTGATGAACTAAAAGTAGAAAATCCATTTAGTCTCAAAAATATTTTCGTTAACTACTGTGCCCGAACAGGTGCCCAAAATTGGTATATTTAAACAACTACTCATAGAATAGACCATCATTTCTATTTCTCTTACATTCTTAACCCTTCTTATTCCTTTATCTGTTTTATCGGTAAGTTCTTCAGAATCTATTACAATAAGTTTGTAAACGAAGAACGAACCCAACCCACCATAAAAGCATGTCAGTAAAGTTAAAAATGTCCTTGGCTTAAACCACAGATTCTTTTCAAACCTAGCTTCAAGAAACACGACTAGGATAAAACGGAACTGTGCATGCTTACCGCAAGACCCTAATGTAAAACTAAAATCAAAATAGGTGTTCTCCTATTCCGACCATTCGACAAAAATCTAATGCATTACAAAGATGCGAGTCTCTTTTTTCTCCCATACGAGAATTTACTATGACGTTTCTCAATCCTCGGCGGTGCCTCTAGATTCTGGTTCCTAAATATACAACTGTGTCCCTCGGTATCGGACACACTGTATATTTACGGGGATCTGGTCGTTCGCTTATGAATGAATTCTTTCGTTGTATCTGGATACTCTGGTCGGTGGGAGACTTATACATCGATAAACCCTAAGCTTTCAGTCGCAGAAGGGTGGGTTCTTTCACTATTGCTAAACGACTGTTAAAATAACAACACATAAACAAAATTTAATGAGATTATATTAATTTAACTATTTACAAGGTACATATATTGAAATCAATAAGAAATATTTACAAGAAAATCAGTATTTACATGAAATCAAAACGGTTCTCGCGGTGTATCCCTGATCGTACACGACACGGGTTCGCCATATTATGATCAAACTGAATTATTATCGGTTCCTGCAGCACCGAGATGCACTCCTTAGTTGGGTTTCGGTAGGTGATTTTCGTAGTAGCACCATAGTACAATCTCCTTTTATACGCCACCGGCTTATACGTCTCGAGCAAATAACCAATATTGCCACAGGATTTCACCAAAGGCCGCCGATTTAAGCAGGTGCGATTGAGATTGATTTCTGCCGTAATTGTCCCGTTATAGACCGGAGTCACACGGGATTTCCAAATCGATCTAACCCTCACCGGCAGACACCTTTAATTCCTCAGGCATTTACCCCCTCGCTACGCATAAGATGGATCCAGCCACTCGTGACTAGGTAGTGTTTGATTTTAGGCTTTTCATCGTAAGTTTGTAGGGCACTTGCTGAATTTGGTTGCGAGGGTGTGCAAGTCTTAACTCGAAAAATTGAGGTACGTCACCCAAAGTTCCCTGACTTGACCTTTTCAACAATTTTACAAACGGGCTAACTCAACTTACGTCTGTTCGTGAAATTGCGTTTTCGATGAAAATGAGATACGTCAGTTGGTCCGCCTTTTGCATAAGTAAAATTATAAGGAATAGAGATACGTCACTTCGTAAGCTTGTAAAGCTGGCCAATTTATGCATGTAGGTGACGTATCTCAATTTCCCATTTTTTTTTTGAGTTACGTCACTTCGTGATATTGACGACGATATTTCAACAATATTAACTATCAAACACCGGGCATTTACCCGAATTTATTTTACGTTGATCACACGAGGCACGTTCAATCAGGTATCTATATTTCGAATCGGAGGAGAATGACCCTTGGCAGCGATGAGGTCTGCTGTTTTATATCATCTGCGGTAGTGTGACGTCAAAGTTCCCTACGTCACTTGTTGGTCTCGTGTGCAAAGAGCCATTCTTGTCTATTCGCGAAGATGGGCGTTATAATCTTCTACGTCACTTCGTTCATCGGTACATGCGTATACGGGCGAACTTATTCAGAATTTCCCTCTCTTTTGATTTGCAGGTAGCAGTCTCTTAGAACAATTACGGAATGCCAATCTAAGTTTGTTAGAGTATTAGGCATTATCTCTGTGCATTGTTACAGCATAATCAGACACTGAAAGTCAAATCCGAAATATAATAAAGAGAACAAAGAAATATGACTAAGTATATCATAAAACAAATGCAAAATCAGATTTTGTAAACGCACATTTCGACCAAAATTTATTATTGTCCAATTTGTGCCAATTATATACAGGCTGTCTGAAATTCAGTGTGCAACATGGGGATCTCTGTTATCTTAACAGCTAGACCCTAGGTTTAAATTCGGCAAAGTTGCCGAATATTATGCTGACTAATGTCCTCAAAAGAAAATCGAGATGTTCTTAATCGTTCTCGTGAAAACTGAAAAAACTGAAAAATTGCGTTTTCGTTTTTTGGCTATAACTTTTTTGTTTGACCTTGTATCTTCATTCTGTAAAAACTTTTACATTGGCACTTTTTGTTCTCTATTCGATTGCATTGTCACTCATTGGCTACGTCGATTCATTTTTGTTTTTTAAAAGCCAACTTAATTTTTTCTTATGGGCGTCATATCTGAGTGGCAGGTGAGCTAATCCGTGTTATTTTCCTGAATACAACGATGTGCTTCATTTTGACATTTTTCATATTTTTACAGTTTTTATGCATTTTTGTCGATTTTTATTTCTGCGTTCTAGTTATCTAAGACAAAATCAGAAATAATGTGAGTTACCATGGAAACAAAGTCACCTAACGTCAAGTTACTAATAATTTTCGCTTGCAAGCCAACTTCATTTTTTCTTATGGGCGTCATATCTGAGTGGCAGGTGAGCTAATTCGCGTTATTTTCCTGAATACAACGATGTGCTTCATTTTGACTTTTTTCATATTTTTACAGTTTTTATACATTTTTGTCGATTTTTATTTCTGCGTTCTAGTTATCTAAGACAAAATCAGAAATAATGTGAGTTACCATGGAAACAAAGTCGCCTAACGTCAAGTTACTAATAATTTTCGCTTGCAAGCTTTTCGATTTGTGTCGTATCTGTTTACATTTTCCCCGCCTTGAATTTGTTTTTGTTTAGTTCATTTTAATTTTTTGTGTTCCTAGGTTCCTGATGCTGTTATTGCTCCTTCTTTAACTTTTTTGAATTTTTTGTATTACCTGAAAATGTTCCCTAACAAAAAAAAAACGAGATATGATTGAACTCTATTGTTCGTTGAGACAGAATGAGCAATAGACCTTTTCATTTCGTTCTGTGTTCGTCAGTGCGCATGTGCTGACAATCAGCTGTTCTTAGATTTTCGGACGAGTGTCACTGTCAGCTGTCAGGCGTTATAAACTTCGTGTGGAATATTCGTAAGTAAATAGTAGAATACCAAATAAGGAGGGTGTTTGAAAGACTGAAAATTATTACAAATGTTAGTTCCAAGTGATATCCCTTGTAAAATTGTGAGGCTGAATCCCAAAGGCGTGCCTGGCTCCTGGCTCTTGCTTGAAATACGGGAATGTTAACCAAGGTACTTCAATCATGAAGGTTTTTAATATAGCCCTGAAAATTAATCAATTTTTTAAAAGAAAACGGAGGTGCGTATTTTAAAGAAATGTATGTATGTAACTACAAGTAATTCTTATTTTAAAGAACTAACAAATAATGACATAAAACTTGGAAACGTTTAATAAACTTTTCCATTTCGAATCTTGCCTCTTACACATTTTTATCCAAGCAACATCATTTATATAGGTGGAACTAATCCTCACTTCCTCACATGGTCACCAACCTAGTTATTAACTTCGATTTTTTCCAGTATTAGGTAGGGTTTAGGAAATGGATAAAATCGTAATCCCAAGCGATAACTTGGCCTTCCCGCACTGCTATCACCTTGGCAGTCACCAAAAGCACAATGCGTGGATGCTCCATAGTGTTTTAGTTCCGAACTATTACTAATTTTGCACGTTTGCAGTAAAATTTTACCAAAGAATTAATAAACACTTTCAAACAAGCAATACCGCCTACCCCTCTAGGGGATATTGATACAAGACTTTGAAATTCGTCCGAAATTGTCATGGCGCGTTCGCGCATGCGCCTCAGCATTTTTTTATAATGAAAAGTCCTATTAGATTTTAGATTTCAATAATTTGCTATTAGGTTACTTTGTTTCCATGGTAACTCACATTATTTCTGAATTTGTCTTAGATAATTAGAACGCAGAAATAAAAATTTGGCAAAAATTTATAGAAACTGCAAAAATATGAAGAAAGTCAGCATGAAGCACATCGTTGTATTCAGGAAAATAACGCGGATTAGCTCACCTGTCCCACAGATATGGCGCCCATAAGAAAAATTGAAGTTAGCTGTTAAAAAACAAAAATGAATCGACGTAGCCAATGAGTGACAATGCTATCAAATAGAGAATAAAACGTGCCAATGTAAAAGTTTTTACAGAATGAAGATACAAGGTGAAACAAAAAAGTTATAGCCGATTCAGAATATCTCGATTTTCTTTTGAGGACATTAGTCAGCATAATATTTGGCAACTTTGCCGAATTTAAACCTAGGGTCTAGCTGTTAAGGTAACAGAGATCCCCATGTTGCACACCGAATTTCAGACAGCCTGTATGTATATAGGTATGATTTAGTAATTTGTGAATTATTGGTATTTACAAAACTGTAAAATATTTTTCACGCTTATCTATTATCATTATTGTCATTAAAATTAATATGCATATCTTTCTATTCAAAAAAACTCATATGCTATTCAAAATCAAAAGTGCCAAATTATAATTCCCATTTTCATACCTACATTAGGTACTGTTATGAACTGAGGCGCCATGGGGCGGTCGACCTTTCCATTCATCTTTGCTATCAAAAATTAGGCCAAGTAAATGAACTAGGAAAATGAAACACCGATCTAAGCTACAGTGCAAAGTTAAAGCAAAAGACAATTTTGTAAGTATTGCAAATACGTCGGTCAGTAGGTAGGTAATCCGGATTAAGGATAAAAAAACAAAAGTTAACCTAGATGGCGGACCGGTAGTAGCCAAGTATAGTGAAAAAGACATACATGCAGGAATGACAAGTCGTAAACGATGTACGGGGTAGAGCAGCAGCCTCGAAATCGATTAATCAGGAAGATCGATTCAAAAAGGAAAATCGATCTTCGATTCGCCAAGTGACGAATCTCGCAGTCCTACACCAAAGTTGATTTATTTCTAATACACGTAGGTACATATTACGTAAATTTATTTACGACTTCTTATTTCGGCCCCCTCTGCCGCTCTGGCAACTCTGATACAGTGTGTTCCAACGGATTTACAATCATACGGCTTGATAGCGTGTGACCTAAAAACT
This sequence comes from Xestobium rufovillosum, assembly GCA_963966045.1. NCBI lineage: Eukaryota > Metazoa > Arthropoda > Insecta > Coleoptera > Ptinidae > Xestobium > Xestobium rufovillosum. Next base: position 16,341,812 of record OZ014498.1, read on the forward strand.
ACAAGGTAGAACACTTCCTTTAGAAACAATTTTTATTGTTCAAAATTTTTATAGTCGTAAGCAATTTATGTAATTTTTTATATGTTTTAGGGCCGTCTGACACGAGACTAATTTCAGTACTAAATTTAGTACAATGTCAGCGAGCACAAAGTAAGTTTGAAATTTAGAATGACAATAGAATTGTGTATGGCAGGTAAGTACTAAAATAAGTTCTGTGCGATTGAAAACAGGAATTATGAAGACAAACATGGGGGAATATATTTGACATTTAACTTAATTTGGTTCAATGCGCATGCCAACATGCTTATTTTAGTATTTACCTGTCACACACAATTTTGTTGTCACTCTAAGGCTCGGTTTTTCAAAGAATCTAACACCGGATTAAGTCTGACGCCGCCCTCGTTGCTATGAAGCCAGCCAATCAGAAAGCCGGTATCATAGCAACGAAGCGAGTGTCAGACTTAATCCGGTGTTGGATTCTTTGAAAAACCGGGCCTAAACTTTACACCTACTCTGTGCCCTAAGGGCCGTCTGACTAAATTTAGTACAATGTCAGTGAGTACAGAGCAAGTTTGAAATTTAGAGCGACAACAGAATTGTGTATGGCAGGTAAGTACTAAAATAAGTTCTGTGCGATTAAAAACAAGAATTATAAAGACAAACATGACAGAATATGTTTGACATTTAACTTAATTTGGAGCAATGCGCATGCCAACCTGCCTGCTTTAGTATTTACTTGCCATACACAATTCTGTTGTCACTCTAAATTTCAAAATTTCTCTGTGCCCGCTGAAATTGTACTGAATTTAGTACTAAAATAAGTCTCGTGTCAGACGGGCCTAACTTTATAAACAAATCTTGAGAAAGGCACCAAACGGAACCAAAAGTTAATTGTTTGAAAAATATTTTATAGTTTTCTACACAACAAATTATTAAATTATTATATTCTGGGCTAAAATTTTACTTATTTATTGTTATCCAACTACGACAATAAGTTCAAAATACATAGTTTTAGGTTTGGTCGATATTTTCAGACAACTCGAAATACTTAAAGTTAAGTTAAGTTACGGGAAACTGCATAATAATAGAAAGAGGACATAATTCTGCATGTCTTCAAAGAAATTTTTTGGTGTTCCATTTCCTCTCTGATTTCAGATTGAATATCATGGTATTCAATGAAAATTTCAGAATTATTAATAGTGTACCGACCTTTGGAGAATCCCATGTATAAGCGTGCCTAAATTATGGCCATTGTTTGGACTATAACGAACTCTTAATGTTTAATTGTCTCTTTTAAATAACCCAAAAGTCTTCAGGTTTAATATTTGTTGTGATTTTATATAAATTATTACGTCCAAAATTATCCATGGAATTCCCAACTGCTATAAATAAGATAAAACATTGGCAGTGCCTCCGCTGCCGACAACGGCACTCAAATGAGCTGCCGGTAAAGAATTCTTAGGTTTTGCTGCTGATTCCTCTTATAAATTGTATTTCAACAATACAGAAATGGAAATCGGCAGCCTGAGGTCTATTTTTCATTAGCGGATACAGACAGCTTGCGAAAAGCATTCCCAACTATCTGACTTACGGCAAAGGGAGTATTTTTTACTTATATACCATTTTCGTAAACGTCTTTCCACCACACCTTCGTGGCTCAGTGGTCGATGTGTCAATCCTCCAAATCGCAACGTTGGGTGTTCGCACCTCGCTGCAGTTCTTTTTGTTATGATGATTTCACCTTTTTTTGAACAAAAAATCGGTCAGGTCCAAAAGGACAGAGAGGGGATCGCCATCCACTCTTTTGACATTAATTGTTGATCGGAGTCAACATTGGACGGATAACCGGCGCCGGCGCGGCGGCCATTAGTTTATTTTGCGGGCACCGTTGCCGTTGCCGGCAGCGGAGGCACGGCCTAAAACATTACTTTGTCTCACGTTTGCGCTAAACACGCTGTATGCTTGAAAATAATTTTAGTTAGTAGCTCGGGTGAAACATCAAAAAACTTGTCGGAATTTTCAATAATTGCATATTTCTAATGCGCATGGACAACCGTAGACCACTGGCTTCGTCCTTGTGGGACTCATCAGTACAACGCTTTCCCTACACACTCGAACCATGCAGTATTACGCTGACGGTCGTGCGTCAGATATGAGTAAAAGCTGATTTATACTGAACTAGTGGGCCCGACAGACGTTGTCCTGCCCGATTGCAGGTCCAAATGTGAATGTAAACCATCCAGGGACCCACTTAAACACACACAAAAAATTTCATCAAAATCGGTCCAGCCGTAAAAAAATTTCTAGAACTCGATTGCAGCGCCACCTACCGGGTCCAATTGTGAATGAAAACCATCCAGGGACCCTCTTAAACACACACAAAAAATTTCATCAAAATCGGTCCAGCCCAGCCGTAAAAAATTTCTAGAACCCGATTGCAGCGCCACCTACCGGGTCCAATTGTGAATCTAAACCATCCCTGGACCTACTCAAACACACACAAAAAATTTGATCAAAATCGGTCGAGCCATTCTCGAGTTTTTGCGAGACTAACGCACGGCAATTGATTTTTATATATAAGATTATATGGAAGAGATAAGTGGTACTGGACCGTTCGAACAACTACTTCTCGGGTAAGTATCCCGCCAAGCATTGATTTATTGTATAATTTAATGCCTGGTGGGGTATACTTGCCCGAGGTGTAGTAGTTCGAACGGTCCAGTACCACTCATCAAAAAACTTGGTAGAAAGTTTTTTTTGAAAGCGAAAACGGCTAAGAAATATTGGTCGTTCTGCGCCAGTTGGGACACCCATGTTTTGAATTTCAAATTGAAACTTCTCCTCACTTAGTGTTTTTAAGTTCCAACAGCATTCCCTTAGTAAATGGGGACAGCAATCATCCTCAGTTAAGTGAAGTCCCATAATTAACACGTTTGAAACATAATTACTTACAAGTAAGCGCTTCTTGATCATTTTAAGCGAAAGAAGAAGATTGGGTTTGTTTTCGTTTATACAGCTCATTATCTTTTGTATTTTGACACAAACAGTAAAAAATTAGTTGATTGGCAAATTAGGGTAATTTTCAACGAAAGAGAAAAATTATAGACTTATTTAGGTTTGTGATTTGCTTCGTTTATCGAATTTGCTTAAAAGTTCTCTAGTTATGTATTCCTTATTGTTAGCAAAAGATGTAGAAAGTATTAGGGCTCGTTAAAAGTTGGATTATACTTTTTAATCCGTTTAACAAATACTCCTAATTGGCATTACACCGGGAAGCGTTTCAATAAACGCAGATGACCTGTTTACGAAACTGATTACACACAATAGGCATTATTTATTATTCTCATTGGAGCAAAACAAGAATAAATAAGAATATACAATTATACAGATCGACATTTAAAGAATATGGTTCCTTTAAAATTTTTCTGCGCTTCTGCTGTTATATTCCGTAAAAATGGAAAATCTCGCTGGGCTTACGAATGTCGCAATATTTATGAATAACTATGTAATTCAAAGGATCCCGCATTATGGCTGTATTTTCTGGAAGTATATTTCGCAATATATTTCCGAAGAGGTTCCACTCTCTGAATTTAAAAATATTCCCTTAAGTTATTTTGGTCATCTCCGAATGAAGTTTAAATTCAAGGTCACACGGTACGTGAGCAGAATCGAAAGAGATTTTCTGGGAAATGTGTAGATATATTCTCATATTCTAGCTCCTCTTCTTGTTGTAATGAACACCTATAAAGCAAAAGAGAATAGGATTATTATAATGGCTTAAATTTGAAATTTAAATTTGGTGGAGGCGCCAGAAAGTTTTTTTGGATTTTTTTACTACAGATACAACAATCACTTGAAAATCAAGATAATTTACGAAAATTTTATAAAAAGAAGGTTTCGGAGGAAACGCGGTCTTCGCTATCCAAAAGGTGGTAGTGTGTCCCACCGCTTTTTGATTAATGATTATTTATTTTCTTTATAATCCGCGTAAGCCACGCGCCTATATCTTTTGTGGCAGATGTTTTATTTGGTACGAATATTGCTTTTTTTACTAGTACTATACAGGGTGTCCCAGATAAGCCTCAACAACATTGCTATCTCACTTATATTTAAAGATAGAAACACGGTTAAATGGGGAAAGGTTTTACAATTTGGAACCCTCATAAAATTCGACTTCGCTATGTTGGTTTCTTAGATTATGAAAAAAAAGGAAAAATGTGCAATTTGTTTTTTTTGTTAATAACTCCGTTATTTATTAAGATTTTGATGATTTGTAAAAACAGTTTTAAACGGTTGTTTAACCCGCATATTTTACAGAACTTGAAGGCAGAATACATCAACTTAAAAATGCCTGAGAAGAAGGTATACGGGCTTCTACCCGACAACAGAAGATGGCGCTTGAATTGCTACAAACAAACCTATATTTAAATTAAAATAGGTACGAATAACTAAGCTTTAGTTACCCTTACCTGTAATGGCACAAAGCGAAAATTAGAGCAATTGCAAAATCTGCTCTACTAATTATTATTATTATTTTAATTAAAATAAATGGTTATAAATCGGTTCTGGGAATAGCTAACCATGTTCTATACTAAACCAAGTGCTGGACCCTCTATTACTACTTACCTATTCACATTAAAATAATATAACCCATGTTCATGTTACCATAAATCATATATTTGTTACGTTAGGTAATTGTGATTAATCCGGTCATTTTCTATAAATACCGGTAATTATACATAATCACCACGGAAACAGACGACTTTAATAATTTTGTAATATTTACCTACAGCAATTCATAAAATTAATCGGTTTTTATGTATAATACCCGCAACTTAATGGTAATTGTAATCAGAGCCTTTAAAATATTGTTCAATTTTTTAAATTAACCGGCGAATATATAAAAGGGAGTGGCTACTGCTCCGGCCGACGGTCCCTTGAAATTTTGTTCGAACACGGTCGGGCATGCGCATTACAGAATGCCAACACAATTTGCATTTTGGAGGTGTACAAAAACTAAAGCTGAGAGAACGCATTTTTGAAATAGTCCTCGCACCAGATACACGCATTTTTTGGAAAAAGATGATCTAAAAACAAGCAAAATATATCAAACCCCTACTGGATCAAAACACGTCTAGCCGTAGGAGAAGAAAATGGCGGTGCTGCACGATACCGGCACACCCACCAGTACCATTAGCGTCACTAGTTGATAATGATATACTTATACGTCATTTTACCGACATTAAGTAATGCGCACGTCCGACCGTATTGGAACAAAATTTCAGGGGACCGTCGCGTCGGCCGGATCAGTAGTCACTCAATATATAAAATCACCAATCAAATACGGCAAATGAACTGACCTGACCGAACTGTATGGAGTTCACCCTAGTATTACTACAGCTCCAAAACTTGATAATTTGAACAGAAAGTAGATGAAAGTAGATGAAAACCTGACAGAACGTATTTTTGAAACAAACCACTTAGCTGATGGAAACCTGATACACGCATTCTTTGTAAGAAAAATAATGTAAAACGTAAGAAAAGAATCTAACCTCTACTGCAGTCGACTTCAGCCGTCCTGAGGCCACCAGACTGCTAATTCTATACGATACTTACCTACCCACTGAAATCACTAGTACGAGATTATAATAAGTGATTTTGTCCAAACTTCGTATTTTTTGAGTTATTGACATTTTTCTTCAAATTTTGACAGATGCAGAGCAGTTTCGAATAATCAATATCTCGGGATTAAATAAAACTGTAGCAATGATGTTAGAAGTTTTTCAGTTCTATAATTCATTGCCTGGCGGGGTATTTGCCCGAAGTGTAGTTGTTCGAACGGTCCAGTACCACTCACTGTAGCAATGATATTTTGGAGAAGTGAAAGCAAGATGTAGGAGTAACTGCTTTCATCACTAAAACCAGAAAATATTATACATGGTTTGAGAAATTACATGACGAAACCAGAAAATTTCAAAACCCTGTAACTTGCTAATTTCAAATAGAAGTGTACTTTTTTAAACTATTATTCGACTCCCCATAAAATTTACTTTCTCGTTACTATACGCTTCCCTATACCTAAAATTAACAGTTTTTGAAATAATTTTTTATAAACAGTAGGCCTTCGTTTTGTATTTGTATCTCCTGTATGGTATTTCACAGTAAATGTCCCATCAAATCTATTAAATCTATTTTTTACTCTTTTCAAATAATTTACCATATTTCTATACCAACTTACTTACCTACACCATTGTTAGCAACTACTAACTAAGAAGAACCCAACTATGCTTAGAAGAAAATGGGCACTACTTTGAACATTTTGCTTTATTGAGAATCGGTTAAAATGTTTGTTGTTAGATTTTGTTTTGGTTTTAATCCTTAAGTAAATACATATTGTAAATATTTAATATTGTTAGCTTTTTCTTTATTTTGCATATCTTATGTTAAATTGAATATTTCATATTTCATAGTTCAAGTTTGTAATCTTTCATTTGACATAACCTGCTAGTAAGCTTATGAGTACATAGAGACAAGCTACGAATGTTCCAAAGTCAGTGCACAAATCTGAATTTAATTCTATTATAGTGGCGTGGATACTTACCCGAGCAGTAGTTGTTCGAACTGTCCCGTAGGTACCACTCATTATGTACATCTTATAAAATCAGTACTCAGCCTTTCTTTTTTCCCTTTCGGTGAAGTTTAAATCGGTTTGTCCTTTGTTTTGCTTATAATATAATTTGAATTACCTATTAATTAATTGATCTAGTATGCAATTGTTACTTCTTAATTAAAAATGCATAATATTGTTTTAACTGAGTTGCCTGATTTGACACTTTTTACAAGGAACTGCAAATATTTCAAAAACTGTTAACTCAAGGTATAGGGAAGTGTATAATAACGTGGAAGTAAATTTTATGGAGAGTTCAATAATGGTTTAAAAAATGTACACTTCTATTTGAAATTAGCAAGTTACAGGGTTATGAAATTTTCTGATTTGGTCATATAATTGCTCAAACAATGTATTCTATTTTCTGGTTTTAGTGATGAAAGTAGTCAATCCTACATCTTGCTTTCACTTCTCCAAAATATCATTCCTACAGCTTTATTTAATTTCGAGATATTGATTATTCGAAATTGCTCTGTAGCTATCTGTCAAAATTTGAAAAAAAATGCCAATAACTCAAAGAATACGAAGTGTAGGCAAAATCACTTAGCATAACCTCGGACTAAAATTGATCAAGCAATCATAAAATCCATTTGAAATAAAGAAGTTGATTTCCATACAAGAAATGCTATAGACATGCTGTATGGCAAAAAATAATTTTAATATACATCTTTCAGGCAACAACTTTTGTGTAAATCTTTTATACCTCATTTCAAAAATAAAGTCACCAGTTGGCTTTTCCAGAACGTTGAATTACCCTGTATATTAGTGCCCAAAACACAAAATATGATTTCCATTTTGTTTATGGAAGTTGATTTCACATTGAGACACAAAATTTCATTGCCAGATTGCCTCTTAATGGCCATATTCCTAAATAAATGGAAACTTATTAAACCTAGGTATAAATTGAAACAAGGAGTGAAATGGAAGAAAACCGTCCTTGCAAGAAGTAATCTTGCAATGAGATTGTTTGTGCCGGCCGGCGCAAACTCTGGTTCCTAAATTTTCTGTAAAAACAAAGTGTAAGCATTTTTCTGAGTTTTGGGTGGCAAAATGGGGGAAAATTCTTAAAAAATGGTACAAGATTACGGCAATAATCTCAATTCTTAAGGTTCAATCTTTATTTCTGCCTAAATTATCAGTCGCAGACCTGGCAGTGAAAAGCTTAATAAACTGACTATCAAATCTGCAAATAATATACAGGGTGTTTTATTTAACATTTTTGAAAAAAGCTCATTTTGCGCAAGTTGTCCACTCTCTGTACAATATGAACTATTTTGAAAAAAGTGTTAATGGATTTTACAAATAGAGTATCCTCTGAACCTCGTCAAATAGAAAAATCATAGTTAGCTTTGATCAGCAGACGTCAGTAACACCACAAATTTGGGTTCACACTAGTACTAAAATGGCCATCGCTTACTCTAATCTCCACCCTGTAGCATATCAACTTTCATGAAATTTTATGGGGAATCCAAATATGTAAACAAATGTGGGGCATTCCATTAAAAAAATATAACTTTGGTTTGGTACGCAGCACGGGAGCATCATGTATACATCAAAATAATTTTAGTTTAGTTTAGTTTATAACATTTATCGTACCGTATTCATTTCCTGGTAATTCAAATTTTTTGCACTAAGTGCCATGCATTTTTCGCAGTATAACACATTGGTTTCTTTTTCTTTTTTGTCAACTCGTCTGCAGCTGAAGGCAGGAATACTTAAAGTACCATCAGTTCGCTGAACTCCTATAGTTTCATTATATGCCACAACAAAAGGAACAAGGGAGCAATTCAATTATAAATGAAAGAAGAACCTAATTTTCAACAAAAAAGTACAATGGAGGTTTCCCTCAAACAACCGGTCTATTTATCGAATCCGACTTAATTTGTTACACGCAATGCGTTAATGACTTTCAGAGCAATCAATAACAGGTAGAGGGCACAGATTTAGTAAGGGATTTTGACAAAGTGAATCACTCTGTTTTGCTGTCGAAACTAACCGACATTGGTAAATGTTCCAATTCACTTAGATTGATTCCATTGTGCCAGTTATGAAAGGGACTCTTTTCTCCCAATTCTAATTTGAATCGTACAAATTCGGAACTAGTTAATTGCAATATACGGCTGCAAAAAGTCCAAACTGAATCAAATAACTTCTTGTTTCGAAACTAGAACATGCTTATCACAATACAAATTATGTTTTGCGCTCCCTAAAACTAGAACAAAAACCATAGAAACCGCCTCGAGCGGATCGGTTCTCTTGAATACAAGATGTGCAAGTTATTACAACTGTTGTAATTAGATGATTAAATAGTTTACAAAATAACAGTGTTTCGTCAGAAAACAACGAAGGAATTTAAGTTAATCAATCAAGAAATTGGGAACATTTTACGGACGATTCCATTAAATTAGGTAGGTACAGATTTGATCTGTATCTGTATTGTTATTCAGGATGTTTCCTAATTAAGAGGCAAAATTTCAACTTGTGTGTGTCAGCTCCGACGCACGACTGGAGTTTACTCCTTACGAACGATTATTTTAACTTCAATCACTTGATAATAGGGTAAATACACGCGAATGTCAGTTTTATACCAAAATGTGTATTTATCAGATGGTTTATGTTCGAAAATGTCCAACTACATCAAAATATAAATTGTTTATAAATTCAGTAATTAAGTGACAATCTGCTAAACGTCCATCCCACTGGCAATGAAATAAATACTTTTCCTGATGTTCGAATAGGCGTTGATTCACATTTCGGCACTAAGCAATATTTGGAGTATTTAATATTAGGTTTTTCCATATTAAATCAAAAGATTCAACAAATTTAAGAACGAACAAACACTGCAAATGCTGACGTTACAACGCCAGCCACTCTATGCCACTTTATTTTCACTATTTCCATGGTCTATGCAGTAGACATAAACAGCCGTATCCATAGATACGTACATAATTTCAATGCTACAGGTAACGTAATGCGTTACTTTTAGTGTTTTAGTTAACGCGAAGTGTAACGCTTGCTTTTACTACTCATAAAATTTCCGTACCGCGGGCTATAACTGAAAATCTATTCTTAAGGAGTAAACTCCAAAAAGGTTCATATAAACGTGCATCGGAAATGTTAAAAAAGGAAATTCGAATATTATTCCAACAACTTTCCTGTATCTAAAATTAACGGAACTTTCTCAACTGCAGCATATGACGTGCCCGTACCAATTTATGCAATACATTATACCTATGCTATAGCAACGGCTCAATTTATAGCACATATTATCAATAATTAATCACTCATTTATTATGTTGTATTGATATCACCCATCGCTGATAGCATCCCATTCACTGTATTTGCTGCATTCAGAAACTGCCGCAAATATTTGAAACTTCATTATAAAAATTCCTGATTAATGAATTCCCATTCGATCAAATACGCGGCGATTTTCAAATACCCTTTGATTTCTGCAGGGTAGATAAATGAATATGAAATGTTATTTACTCGAGAGCTGAAACCTTTTGGTGTCGTTCTACCGTCTATTTTCTGCTACCACTGTAAGTTAATCATTCATTTTAAAACATTTGACTTTTGCATACTGCCTACTGCCCGCCGGATTTCAGGAGGAGATAGACACTATCAAGACGGGTAGATGTTGAGTTAAAATCGAAGACTATAAGTTGAATATCTGTTGAATATAGGTTATATTCTGGTCGAGTAGCTACTCACTGAGTTGAATTACATTTAACAACTTCTCGGATTGATTTTTAGTTGAATGTGTAACTCTAAATGCATAGTTGAACATCTGCAGGGTTTAATTTAAGTTTAAACCTTTGTTGACTACCAAATTCCATTCACATTGAGTTAAATAAAAACTCATTTTGAGTAACATGCAAGAGGATTTTAGAATTATGGACTTGAAAGAATTTGAAAATAAACTAGACACTGTCTGATTTCTGACAAATATGAATTGATGTATTTACCTAATGGATTCTTGGATAGCTCAAGTTGAATACGTGGTAAATAATAGGTTGAATTCAAGCTGGATACATGTAGAGCAGAATACTAGTTGACATATTATAAGTTGATTCTAAGTTGATTTGAAGTCTGATAAGAACAGATCTAAAGCTGAATTTAAATTTAAATACGAATTGAATTAATGACGAATTTTAAACGTTCATAAAAATATATTTTAAATTGCTCAGTTAGTTTTAGAAGACTTAGAAACAACAGTTATTCCTAAATTATCTTTCAGTTTACCATTTCTTGTTAGATATGTGGATGATTGTTTAACTGCTGTTTCTCCTGACACATATAACGAAATTCTTAATCTTAAATTACAATTCACTATTGAAATTTAAACAAAAAATCAAATATTTTTTTAGATTTAACTTTACATAAAATGAAAAATTCAATACATAGTGAATGTCAATAATAAAATAACTAAAAAATTTAAGTTAAACGGTTTTATTGTAAAGAAACATAATAATGATGCAGATAATGTACTAAAAGCTGAAAAATAATTAGGTAGGTACCAGGTACCAGTCATCACACCACTCTCCTCATCAATCTAGAGCATTGATCAGACTAAAATAAAATCGTGGGGCGAGTCGAATTTCTATTATCTACAGTCAACCGCTCATATCAATTTAGGTATGCTTTGGATGCATCTTCTCAATAGACAACATCGCAGATCGATCATTTACATATTAACTCAGGTTACGCTACGCCCCACGATTTTATTTTAGTCTGATCAATGCTCTAGATTGATGAGAAGAGTGGTGAGATGAATGGTTCCTGGTACCTACCTAATTATTTTTTAGCACATTATCTGAATCATTATGTTTCTTTGCAATAAAACCGTTTAACTTAAAAAAAACTTTTTTTATTTTCAAGTTTTTAGTTTTTTTAGTTTGTTTTTGTTTCGTTATTATTTTTCTAAAGTGTACTACTGTATTCTACTTGTCAAGCCCTTTCATTTGATACCCATTTTGAGGGGATTGGAAAAAGTAATCCGCAATTTTGTGGTGGCGGCCATCTTGGATTTTGAATTTTTCGTGATGTACTATATTCTACTAGTTAAGCCCTTTCATTTGATACCCATACTGAGGGGATCGAAAAAAAGGAATCCGCCATTTTCTGGCGGCGACCATTTTGGATGTTGTCATGGTGTACTGTATTCTACTAGTTAAGCCCTTTCATTTAATACCCATATTGAGGGGGTTGAAAAAATATCTAATCCGCCATTTTGTGGCGCCGGCCATCTTGAATTTACAATGATATTGAATATACATAATTGTATTGTCATCAAACTAAAGGTGTGTACCAAATTTCAGATCAATCGGTCAACAGGAAGGGGGTAAAATTTCAATTACTAGATTTGACCCACACAAACAAACAAACAAAGCAAGCTAAATAAAACCGTTTAATAATATAAAAAAAAAACCGTTTAAAAAATAACAAAACGCTATAAATGATAGAATTGATATACAAAATTGAAGTCAAATTTACTGTACTTAAGCAATATAATAAAATAAATTGAATTAAATACATTTTCCTTTTTCTCTTTTATAAAAAAATTCAAATGTTTCCAAGATCATAAGTGCTAAAACTTTTTATATTTACATTCATATGTAGTTACTGTATAAACAGTTTTTATTGTTTAGAAAAATTTGTTTTTGACAAATATTTTGTTAATTTCATACTTACAAATAAATCTTGATAAAGGCCCCAAATGGGGCCGAAACGTCGATTATCTTATATAGTAATTTTATTTATTCCAGAACTTCACCAAATTTAAAATATCATAAATTACACCGGCACAAATTGAACAACAATTCATAAAAAGAGTTAAAACTTTTATTAAAAAACTTTTTTGCGAAATTACAAATTAAGAAGTTGCGTGGTAGTTTCAAATATACGTGAATACGAGTACATAGAGGGCGACTCATAACGAGTATAGAAAACATCGGGAGGTGATAAAGGAAGTTAATAGAAGAATGACTAATAAGGATGGTAACTAGGTCTTTACCGTGCGAGAGGGAAATTCGTAGACCTAGCCATTAGATTATTTTCACTGAGTAAAGTACTACAACTGACATTTTGGTTCTGTAGCATTAATAAATAACTTGACGCAGAGAACACATGCTCATAAGAATAGCCTCCGTCAATGTACAAGTTGCATATCAATGAAATCAAAAATATGCCTCTTTCAAAAACCGCTTAAGAGAAAAATGGCGCCCGTGATAAAAAATATAGTTGGGGATAGCCTGACCTAGGGGAAAAGTTGTTCTGCAAATCTCTGACGATTTCCGGATAGATCACGAAGATTAGTAACTCTAATAATGTGTCTAATTCGTTCAAAACACAGTAAATAAAATTTCTAAACGATATATTAATGAGCCCTAATCAACCCATTAAATTTTCAAATAAGCGAGATCCCATTGATGATCTTTGAATTTGAATCATCATGTAAAGAAAGTGGTCTTGTTTGCCCATTGTGCTCATATGCAAATCAGCGAAAAATTCAAAACAAATTAGGGGACTAACTTGGCGCTCAACTCCAAGACATTTTCGAATTGTTATGTTTTTATCGAGGGGTGTCTCACTGTAGGCAGTAGGTGTACAAAAGTTGGGCAGTACCTTGGAATTACTTCGGCAGTACGGCATTACATATGTGGGCAGTACTCGGCTTTATTGGGCATTACAGGGCATTACTAGGCGGTACGCGGCAATACTAGGCAGTACGCGGCAATACTAAGCAGTATGAGGCATTAATTGGGCATTATTAGGCAGTAACGCAGAATGTAGTGTTGTCATTGGCCACCCCTTGGTCTGACATACGTAGTGAACACTCATACTGCATCATCTGTGACACAAAACGTTCTTCTAACATTGAAAATGATTAACGAATTGGAAATGTGACGGTATACGGGGGTCCCAGTCGAGGTCCCAGTAGCGATTTCTGTGATGCCTGGAAATTTCACAGTTTTTGTAAATTTTTGAAAGTTCTGCGTAAGTATGCCAGGTCAATGTTTTTGGTGTCATTTTGAAGATCTCGTTAAATGTGAACTTTGAGGGGTGGGGGTGGGGGGGAGAAAATGTAAAATTCGAGGGGGCGAGAATGCAGGGGTTAGGACGTATTTGCACACGGAAGCGTTCGGTGCTGTTAGCTACATCGCATACTTTGTGAAACTTCCAACTTTGATTTTGGGCTAGTTGAACAGAGAATCAACCAGCCAACATCGTATGGGTTGGTTTTTGGGGTTTGCGGTGCACGAGATTATAGGGATGTAAAGTTGAGCTACATTTTTAGAAAATTTTAAGTGTTTGGTGCTGTTACATCACATACTTTTGTAAATAATAATAATAATAAATAAATTTATGCACCAAGTGCAACCGAGTGCAGAAATCACACGAGTGTATGAAATACACGTTCCATAGAATTATGGAAGTCCTTGAAAGAGGGCAGCAGCTCTTTCAGTAATCAGAGTGACAGAGACTGTGGGAGTTGGTATGGCACTTTGATACTCACTCTGTGATGTGGAAGGCAACGGGAAACCACCACATTATTTTATTCCCAGAACAGTGTACTGAAAATTTTATGATGATGGCACCTTCTAGAGTAAAATATTCCTGACGTAATATTAGTCCCACATTCGGATCTCCGGGCGGAGACTGCTTCGGGTGGAGTTATCAGCAATAATAAGTGTAACATTTCACAGGTCGGAGCGTGGAATGTTAACAGCATGAAACAAGTAGGAAAGTTTGAAAATTTGAAAATATAGATGGATAGGTTAGCATTAGACATAGTAGGTATCAATGAGGTGCGATGGTCAGAAGCTGGAGACTTTTGAAGTGGAAATTTTAGAGTAATACACACAGGGTTGATACGTTGAAATTTGTTAGTAAGAATTGTTATGAAGAAGAAAATTGGGCAGAGCGTAAAAAATTTCTTACAGAAAAGTGACGGGGTAGTTATAGTTAGGTTATATTCGAAACCTGTAAAGACGGTAATAATACAGGTATAAATACCCACATCTAATTTATAGTGATGAAGCTGTAGAGGCAGTTTATAGCGATATCTAATAAGTGCTAGAGTTTGTGAATGGGCATGAAAATTTAATAACTGAAGGAGACTTTAATGCAGTTGTAGGTACAGGGAGAGAAGATAGAATAATCGGTCATTTTGGATTAGGTAATAAGAACGACAGGGGAGTTAGATTGATAGATTTTTACGATAAACATAACCTAACCATCACGAACATTACATTTCAACATCACGTTAGGAGTCGCTATACATTGAATATGCTAGGGGACCTAGAGAGATATCAAGTAGATTACCTAAATTTTTGTTGGGCAAAAATTCAGAAATCAAGTTAGAGACTGCAGAAACTATCCAGGAGCAGATATAGATAGTGATCACAACATAGTTGCTATGAAGGCTAATCATAAATTTAAGATTTTGAAAAAACGAAATCGGTAGAAGACACCTCGACCTCGAGAAACTAAAAGATTGTGATTTGCGCGATGAGTTCTAGAAAAAGGCGAACGAAATACTAAAGGGCGAGGATGAAAATACTGTTAGGGACGTAGAGACATAATGGAATTGCATTAAAAATTGTTTAGGTTCTGCAGCTAGAGATTTATTGGGTCACAAACAGAATGAAAGTAGAAAACCCTGGACATTGTGACTAATAGACGAGAGGCGAAAATATAGATATAGGCTAGCCGCTAGATGAAGGAGGGAAATAAAGGTATAAGACGGTCAAGTGAGAAATTATTCGGAAATGTAGGAAAGCCAAAGAACAGTGGATAGATAATAAATGCAAAGAAGTGGAAGATAAGTTCGAAGTAGGAAATACTAAGTAATTGGCATGTGGTTACTTCTCAAGATAGTACTTCATATCGGTATCATATAGGAGTCTTCTAATATTTTTAAAGCAGGCTCACAGTACCTAAATACAAATTCAAAATTAGTTTGAATTATATAGGAATTATAAAAATTCTAATATTTTAAATTTTGTACAGAGTAACTGAGAGAACATCTTTTTATGACAGCACTCCGTATTTTTACAGTTGTAAATTATTTTCTGAATTTTAGGTCTTTAGACCTACTCGCCTTTATATTTATATATACAGTGGACCAATAAAACTGTACGAATTTGAAATTTTTTAGCTAACTGTGCATACATTTTCTTATGATTCTTATAAATTCTTTAATTTGTGCCAGTACAAATTTCAATATTGCAAATTTTGTGAAGTTCTGGCAAGGAATTAAAATAGTTTTTGTAAATTATCGACGTTTCGCCCCCGTTCGGGGGCTTTGTTAAGGTACATTTAAGTAAAACTTATAAATTTAAAAATGACAAAAATATTTTTAGTTTTAAATTGTTTTCTGAATTTTAGATTCTTAGATCTATACTCGCCTTTATATTTATACACCCAGTGGACCAATAAAACTACGAATTTGAAATTCTTTAACTAAAATGACAGAAATATTTGTCAAATATTTTTGTCATTATGTAAGTACTTAAATATATCTTGACAAAGCACCCGAACGGGGGCGAAACGTCGATAATTTACAAAAACTATTTTAATTCCTTGCCAGAACTTCACAAAATTTGCAATATTGAAATTTGTACTGGCACAAATTAAAGAATTTATAAGAATCATAAGAAAATGTATGCACAGTTAGCTAAAAAAATTCAAATTCGTACAGTTTTATTGGTCCACTGTATATATAAATATAAAGGCGAGTAGGTCTAAAGACCTAAAATTCAGAAAATAATTTACAACTGTAAAAATACGGAGTGCTGTCATAAAAAGATGTTCTCTCAGTTACTCTGTACGAGTAAGTATTTTCTTTTCTTTTTTATTATAAAATTTAATTTACGTTTTTCATTAATATGATTTTATTTATACATTATTAAATGTTACTGTTTTCAATGTTTATCAACTGTTAGTCGAGAATTGAAACAGAATGTTTCGGGGAGCAAGGTGCTGGACAACTGATTTTGTCATTGAATATTGGTCGCCTCACACGTCCCCTTCTATGCTTTTCTTACAAAAATGAGTCATTGTGTAAATTTTCGACTGAACAGTATGTTGATTTTGTACTTTGTTGCTTTTTTGTTGCTCCATCAATTAGTTTAATTTTTTCAGTGTCTGTTTTTTTACGATACGTTATTTTGTTACTTTGCTTGTTTTGTTGATATAACGCAATAAATAAATTAAAAACGTGGTTTTGCTAAGTGATACAGATAATTATTCACACTCAATTGGGCGGGATTGTTTAGGCAGTTCACGGAATTATTAGGCAGTATTCGGCATTATTAGGCAGTATCCGGCATTATTAGGCAGTACTCGGCATTATTAGGCAGTACTCAACATTATTAGGCAATATGGGCAGTACGGCAGTAGGTGTACAAATTTTAGGCCAGTGAGACACCCCTCGGTTTTTATTGTGCTCAATTATTGTGCCGATGTTTATTTCTAATTTGTTCATTAGTAAACTGACGAAAAATTAAAAACCATATTAGCAACCTCAGGAGTATGAAGGTGGTGGTAACGTAGACAGGCAAATATGTGCGGACTTTAATAATTTTTGTGTCACTGGTTTGCGTGGGGTAAAATTACAATGAATTCATAGTATGAATTTATGTCACCCGATCCATACAATGTGTGGTCCCAACAATTTCAAAATAAATCAAATTTCTAGGGTTATTTATCAATGAAGAAAGTTATAAAACAGTTATTCCACAAGTATTACACTATTTAATAAATTTTGTTTTGTGTTTCTGACACGTTTAGTTTTGCGTTTAAGAAATTTCCAATAGATACGTGTATAGGTACTTACTCTATTTTTATAATTCTCTTTGTCGTGTCTTTTTATATGTTTTATTGGGGTTGAATCTGTGAATCACTAATTTTTTAAGAGAAATTACAGGGTTTTATAGTTCTACTTAATTTGCAAGACGTTGCTTCTAAAAAAATAAACGGATTATTATCTTGTCATCTTGGGCAGGCTGTATATCAGCGAAAGAAAATAGAAAATCGATTATTACTTAAGTGTACCTCATAGTGAACTATCTATCAGATGAGCCCCAAAAAAATAGTTTAATAGTTTAATGCGCTTTAAAATGATTTCAAATAAATCACACCCCCTGAACGTATTGCTGCTAGGTATAGCCGCATTACGCTGCGAAAGTACCAAAAAACAATGGTTTTCAAATACCACTGCCAAAATATTATTTACTGACAATTTTATTTTTTCTTTCTCAAATTTTTAGATAAAATAATGCCACAGGATTTTATAGAGTTAGATTTAACAAAGATCTGCATAAGAAATGTTCTTACGATTGAAAATAGTATATTATACACGAGTTTATAATGAATGCTATTATTACCGAGGATGAAGTTTACAACACGAGCGAGTGAAACGAGCGAGTTTTGTAATCATCCGAGGTAATAATAGCATTATTATAACGAGTTGTATACTATACTTTGTCCACGACTATCAAAACAGATTCCCAGAAAGAATTTACCTTCATTTCCCTTCTCCAGTGTAAGAAAGATTCATACATACGCTCTCAGGTATAATTTTCTTGGTTTTTTGGGCAATGAATCTAATGAGGCAAGTTCTGCAGCTTCTTTTATTGCTGGTGCTGTTAAAGAAACCTCGTTTTCACTCTCACTACTTATTATATCTTCTTTTTTAGAATATGCATTTCAAATTAAAAACAAACCATGCTGATTTGACGTTTCAATTTGAACTGACACATCGCGATCGCGGCCTACTGAATAAATGTAAAAAAGGGTCAAAGCGATGTTCCTCTTGGTGTAGTGAATAATATTCATTAATCACTGCAGTGATTAATGTATCTAATTATGATTGAAGAAACACAAGTATAAAGAGTATATTATAAGATAGTCGTGTATGGAAAACCGCAAACCAACTGGTTTCGTCCTTCTGGGACTCATCAGTACGGTGCTTTCCCCTACACACTCAAACCATGCAATTTAACTTATGACGTCTCGTAGTACAAGAAATCTGGGTTTAGTTCTATAATTCAATACCTGGCGGGGTATTTGCCCGAGGAGTAGTTGTTCGAACGGTCCTGTACCACTAATTAAAACAGTCTTAAAAGATTCACAAAAAAATATTTTTCGTTTTTGAGTTTATTTCTAAAAAAGTAAATTTATGAAATCTTTTTTCAATGTTGTTATCAGAAATAGCAAAAAACTAGAAGCCTGTTTACATTCGGCAATTTTCATTGGGTGCAACTTATAATTGCTGCAATTCCTGCCATGCGCATGCGCCGTGAGCAATAATTTGCCGTTATTGCTTACGGCGCATGCGCATGGTAGGAATTACAGCAATTATAAGTTGCACGCAATGAAAATTGCCGACTGTAAACAGGCTTTGAGAATACTTCAAGATTGCAATCTGTGATAATGAGCTTTAATGTGGAATTGTCATTTTAAAAAATCCTTATGATGAGTAAAACTGGTTTGAAACATAATTTAACCACTATGTGTGATACATAGGTGAATTCAGAATAGAAAAGACTTCCAAAATCCGCTAAAAATATTTCAGGTCCGTATTTGAAAAAATAAATTTGATAATGATTCCACAGAAACAAAACATCGTAGAAGAAGAGTGACATTGCCACATTAAAGCTTATCACAAATTGCAATGAAGTATTTTTAGTTTTTCTGATAAAACAAAATTTCATAAATTAATTTTTTTAACTCAAAAACGAAAAACAATTTTTTAAGACCGTTTTAATAGTCCCCTAACTGCAAAACTTCACCATTTAACTGAATCCGTATCTATCCGTTACCACCGAGAACAAGGCCTGAGCGCTCCCGCGTGACGTCAGCATAAGTAGGCCGACCGCTGTGCTGGCTGCATACGCGCCGTACACATTCGACATTATAAAAAGCTAACATTTTGGTGGTTTTATATGGTTTTAGGTGTAAAGAGGGTGCCATACGCCAATAGATTCCTTCATCGCACTCCGTTCGAGTTTTTAACAATGGGAAAAACAAAATTTGATAAAAAACAAACCAACGTGAATTAAGTAAAAGTAATTTCCATTAGCTGGTTAATTTTATTATGGCAATCTTTATTAATGAAAAAATAAACTGGTTGTATGTTTTGCATGTTGGACTTATAGGTACCTACGTGTTACCCGTGGATTTCATTTATATATTCAGTTGAACATAAATTTATGTTGAACTAAATAATTGAATGTAAGTTGGGTATGTATTGAATGTTAGTTGATTACGAGTTGATTTAATGTCGGATTCTAGTCGAACAAAATTTAAATTGAATGTGAACTGATTTAATGTTGTATTGAAGTTGAATACAATTTTAATTGCCAACGACAAAGTAAAAATTCTCAAATTAAATTTTTATTCTATAAGCAGCCCTCGACTGTTCCAATTCCATCTATTGTCTCATAAGAATTTCAAAACAAAATAAAGAGAGACAATGTCACATTTTCCGACTGCATTATTTCATTATTCTTAGGAGTTCCCCTGTCTGAGTTCATAAAATTTCAGGACGCGTTAGATTTCTCATTTCCGTTGCGACCCGAAAATAATCCTGAACCGAAACGAAAAACACGAAGAGATGTAAATTTAAGGGACCGCTTTAGGAGTTTTATAGTTACGTCCCAATTTAATTACGCACGTCTAGTTTATGGGTCGTAAGTTATCCTGTACACACGTTGACGTACGATCTAGGTAAGCTAATTTAACGGCCGTGAAAAAGTTAAGTAATTAACGTTCTTCGGGTAAGTAATCGGAGAGTTTACCGAAAATACACTACACAGAAGGTTCAGATAAAAAACGAGTGTAATTGAAAGAATTTGCATATCAAACCCCAATTTATATTCGACCTTGTCAGATACGTTTAGGAAGGTGAATGTTATTCCCAGCTCTTATCTAAAATTTCATTTCAATTTAGTAAATATCTACGGTTCCTTTACACCTACAATCTGGATTAATACAGTGTGTTGCATTTAAGATGTATGTATCCTGGAGTTACTTTGGCTTCTGCGGTGATAACTTTTTAATATGATGTACCTAAGAATTAATCAAATCATCGTCAACAGAAAGTAGTTCAAAATTGAAAAAACACAGTCAATGATTAAAAGATTAGAACGACACCGAACACAGTTCATTTAAACATTTTTGGTTGAATGTATGAAGAAAATAATTTACTAAAGTGTCTCTCAAGATCATGTTTACCTCGAAAATGATCTCCCATGCACGCTTAAGCACAATTTCGCAGCAGCATCGGTAGCACATTGTTCAGAAAACGATGTTTTAAATCAATAAAATGTTGATAAGCCAAATTGCGGTTTAAATTTCGTTGGCACTCTCCCTGCAGCGGAATCGGATCAGTACGCTTGCCACGCTATACTGCATCGTTGATTACGTGGTGATTGTAATCGGATACAGCCAGAAGGTTTACAAGATCACACGCTCGGGTCATATGAGGTGCATAAAATGAATAATTTTTCGGTTTCGCGGTGGCGGATTGAATTTCTGTGAAATGTTAGGTCTAAATAACAATTTCAAACACATTGGAGCTCTCGTGTTGGCAAAAGAGAGACGACACATACACGTACCGCTCGTTTATATGAGGCGCCGTTTGTGCCATAAGTATTTGTAGTAAAATAATTAAAAAGATGACAAAGAAAGAAGAAAAATGTACATGAAAAAAAATAAAATGTGTATTAAGGAAATATTTTTCAGGAATAAATAAAAATCGTTGAAATATTTTTTTCACTCTGACAAAAAAAAGATTTCACGGAAATTTTTTTTTCTCTGGAAAAATTTTTGTCGCTGGAAATATTTTTCTTAAGAGAAGATTCTTGCGCGCAAGGAAAAAAATATTTTGTTGGCTGTGCTGTGTAGATTTTTTGGGCTGGTGAAATATTTTTTTCAGCTTTCGTTTACTCACGCATGATGGCGCTAATGTGAATCAGAGATCGCAATCCAGCAATGTTGCCACATTTGCTGTTACTTTCAATGCGATCTACTGTTATAAAATTTAAATGTTCTGTGTTGTAAATAGTTCAAGTGATTCAGATGATTCACGTACGTCTCATAGCTATGTAAGACAAACATACCTACCAAAGTCTGTATTGATTTTTTTTAAGTTACGGTGTATTCAGTTTAATTCGTAAGTACGACATGTGCAACTTTGCTACTAAGGCAACTAGTAAGTTGCTCTATTATAGGGTCCCTGTATTGAGAGAGTACCGCAATCTCCGCCATGTTTACTCACAATAACAGGCGCCAAATTTGAATTGTGCCGGAACGTCAGATTTTATATTTGACATGTGTTACAAATTGCGGATTCACCTTCTGATTTTTGATCCATAAACAAATAAAATTTGACTGTAATACGTTGAGGAATAATACTACAGACCAGATTGTGGAAATATAGTATATCACTGATTCACAAAAGACGATAAAACATAAACACCAAACAAACCAACATTTCAGCTGGACTTTGACTGACATATGACATTTTGCTGC
The DNA here is from genome assembly GCA_963966045.1 of Xestobium rufovillosum. Taxonomy (NCBI): domain Eukaryota; kingdom Metazoa; phylum Arthropoda; class Insecta; order Coleoptera; family Ptinidae; genus Xestobium; species Xestobium rufovillosum. Next base: position 16,364,022 of record OZ014498.1, read on the forward strand.
TGACACGGCAGTCCGCCATGTTTACTCACAGTTCTGAAACATAGTGGAGCTATTGATTGCAGTACTCTCTAAATACAGGGACCCGACTCTATTAATAATGCACCTATCGCGTTTATATCCCACCTAGGTTTTGCCAATGCACAAATTTAAAGCGTTCTGATTGGTCAGTTGCATACGTAGAATGATTAAAAAAATGGAATTGAGCTGCGTTTAAAGGTTTCTAAAAATGTTAATGAGAAACTATACAAACCGTTAAAAAAAGTAATACCTAATACTTTTCTACTTATTTTTTAACTTTACTTTGTCCAAATTCATCACAACAACCTGTAGTGGTAAAATTGGCACTTAGTTCGCTTAGTACCCAATATAAATCCTCGTATTAATTTATTTTAGCATGTTAAAAATGGGAAATTTATAGGAACAGTAGAAAGTTCGCACTATGTGGGAATATATTTTTGTTCTTTAATTTAAAAATTTATTTTATTGTGAAAATGTCCTTCAATCAAAATATCAAAATATGGTAGGTAATTTGGTAAAATTATCGCAATATTCCAGAAATTGTCAAAAACCTACCGTCCTTTATCTCATTTTAGAAAAAAATATACAGAAAATTTGTTCCTAATTAAGAGTTATGCTAAAATTTCAATGAAAAGCACAATCTAAAAAACACAAAATAAGCAATTGTATTATTTTCTCATTAAGCAAATACAAAACATTAAAATTGTGGAGGTGTCAATTAAGCAGATATTTTAAAATGAACAAAAATGAATAGAATTAATAATTACTTACGATACTTTTTATTTGAATTATAGTTGTTGTCAATAGAAGTTTGAAGTGAATGGGGACGTTTTCTCTTTGCCTCTCCTTTCTTCTTAAAATATGAATGATCATAGGATTTCTTGAGAGGTCGACCACTCTGCAGACATTTTCTTCCACCGCACTTTATCCTTCTTCGTATCGTAATATGATATTTTGAATGAAGGACATTTTTACAATAAAATAAATTTTTAAATTAAAGAACAAAAATATATTCCCACGTGGTGTGAAGTTTCTACTGTTACTATAAAATTTATATTATTATGTTTTCTCATATGTGTTTCCATATGAGTGATTTTCGAGTCAGTTCCTGACGGTCCTTTTCCGAAAAAAACGACTATTTCCAAATGTTTTTTTTTACTATGTTTTTACTTATGAATAATCTCTTGCGAAAAATCATTCTGTTTGAGTTGCCAAATGCTGACTGTAAAATCGCTCATAAGAAAACACATATGAGAAAACATACAATAATGAAACTAAATTTCTAAAAACAAAATGCCATAATCCTTGCATGTGTTCCTAGATTAGAGAGTAAGCGTTTTTTGCATTGTATTTCAGTTCTTTCGCCACGCAGCTACGTATGCAGATGCAACTGACCAATCAGAACGCTCTAAATTTGTGCATTGGCAAAACTTAGTTGAGATACAAATAAACGCGCACCTATCGGCAATCGAACGTGTTCGGTGCTCAATTTCATGCCTTGATCTTGATTCCTTCATTGCTTATATTTTGAGTTCAGTGGTGCATTAAACCTACAGAACAGAGCACTGCGCAACTGCGCAACTGCGCTTATGAACTAAACTGAATCAGGGTACCTCAAGTCTTATGGCGCTATCTAAGTCTCTCATCTGTCAATGTAGTTGAGGGATGTCCGTGTGGATGGCGCAATTGCAATCGGTGTAGAAGATAGCTATTCAGTGTTTTTCTATGTTCCCCAAGTGGTGCGAGAGATGGCAGTAAATTAAAACTTTCGGTTCGGAAGTGTTTAAATTTATGTCATTCAGAATTTCAGAAAACAACTTTTTTACCTTTACTTATTTTTATTTACCTTTTCAAGTGGATAATAGAACTAGAATAAATTCGAACTTGAAGTGATTTTTGTTTATAACGTTTCTCCGTTAATGTTGGGGACTGTCAGGGTAATTTTGTTCGTTTTTTATTTACTTATTTATTTATGTGTTCCTAATGTTCTGTGCGTATCGTGGGAAAAATAATATAGTGCCTGAAATATTTCTGGTTTCTTGGAGATACTTACATAAGGTACTTTAGTTAATTACTTCCTCCTATTTGATTAGTTTTTGGATTGCCAGTATGCATACAGATTTGTTAACTTTATAAGGTGAACATTTAGACTTGTGTTTCGTGAAGGGCAGTGTGGTGTGTGCAAGTGCATTTATAAACCGATTTTGTTGTTTACTCGTTTGCTGTTTGTGCTCTTATTTTGACTATTTAGTATTTAATTTAGTGTGTTGGAAGATAAGGTTGCAAAAATTTAACTGCTTGATACCAGATAAACAGGTACGTTTAGAAAAAGTACCTATTTTAACGGTACCCTATTATAATTGGAAATTAAATTAGGAACAAATAAAAAAGTACATCCCTGCTTGATCAATTTTAAAGTACATATTGGATAGCTATAGTGTGATAGAAAGGATCCTTTCCATAATATACATACATCAGCATAGTTTGACAAGATTTATACTTGGACCGCCGAACAGACGGAGTGATCACCCTGCAAGCATGAGCTCTAGACGGGACCACTATCAATTTAGGATGACAGAACCGCAGTGATGCGCTTTCTTTAGACCCAACGAAGTCGCATATCACTCCAATTCGGTCGTCATAAATTAATATTGGCCCCGCTAGAGCACGTTCTTGCAGGGTGATCACTCCGTCTGTTGGCCGGCCCAAGTATAATGACCATGTTTCACGAAAAATTTTTATGACAAAACTCTGGTTTTTTCTTATTTTTAGGGTGCTTAAATTGTCTATCTTATTCATAAACAAGGGAATTGACGAATTACAATTTTTTGTAATATGGACTCGTTATGTCTTGTATTCTTAAAGTTCAAAAGCGTTATTATTATTAGGTACCTATAAATATTTTCATTGCATTGTATGTATTCTGCTGTCAATTTTAAAAAGCATATTTTTAATAAAAATTAAACATTCTTTTATAAGAAATTACTTGTTTTACTTCTTCCTCCATGGGCATATTTCTTATATTTGTTTGCATTAAAAGCAGCAATATATGATGATCAATATTTTTGCTTTTAATACAATCAAATATAGAAATAAAAATAATTAAATAAATTCGAATAAAATGTATAGAAACGGTTCGTATCTTTATAACTCAAGTCAATTTAGAATTTACTATTACTTGAATCACACTCATTTTTAACAACCGCCGCAATTCTTTGCAGCATTGTACTTGGTAAATCTTTGTAAGCGAATTTTCCCAGTCCGCCTTTTCCCAGTCCGCCCCATTCAAATTTTCGAAATCACTTAATATAGTCTTTATGTGCTAATTTTGGATTGTTTTATACTGTGTAATTTCAGTTTTGTACTTTGCGGTAAATCAAGTTTATAACATTTTAAGAGCTGTTCATAGTAAAGACGTTCGCCAGGCGCTATTTCCCCTCACTCCTCGGGTCCACATAAATTCACGCTTAGGGGCGGAGCGCTATCGGAAGTTAGCTTCCACGTCTATAGAAAATAAAATAGGCGAGTAGGACAGTCAAGAAGACGGGTAGCATGTGATTTCTTAAGTAGGCTGCATTTTAGTCAATGAATAAATAATACTACGGTTTTACGCAAGCCCTGACAAGGCGCATGGCAGCTCCATCCTTGTCGCACATTAGATGTCGGTTGCGAAGCAGACCGTAGCCTACCGACAGGTTGACAAAATCCGATAGGCTACGAGCAGACCCGGATTCGCAGAGCTACGCGTGCGTTAATTCTGGAGGATATTAAAACACAAAAATATATTATTTTGTTCGAATTTTATTTTGGTTTCGGTTCTATGTTGCAAATGAAAGTGGATGGAGTTTTTCCTGTTCTGTCTTGGTTATCTGCATACTGTTCTAGTTGCAAAAAGTGCGTTCCTTTTATTATGTATTGAACTTACTTGCCTACAGATTACGTACCTACTGCCTAGGAAATAAATAGGCAGACAATTAATTATACGTGGATTAATTATGCCTAGATTAAATTAAGCGAAGTAATATTTTGAATCTAGGAAAAAATAAAAACTATGAATGTTGTTACAATTGAATAATAATAAACGAACCATACCAACTGCAAGTGGTAAAAATGTTTATCTGTTTTATAATGTTTGAAATACATATACAGTGTGGAAAATAATTAAGGAACTAATTCAATATCTTCTAAAATAGGGTGTTGCGGCAAACACGCTCGTACATATTTGTGTATCTCACTCCCACTCACAAGAATTAATTGTAGAATTCTAGGAACCAACAACTGTGTCATCCCATTATTCATAGCGATATTTGTGTCACTGAGAATTATTTTCTGGTGGAACGTCTTCCTTCATTTGCTTTGTAGTTTGAATTCTCTTAGTCTTTTTTACAGAATGATCCCTAATTTTATAAAACCCCCAAATTTCAGCTAACTTCTCGATGGCATGGTTGTTGTAGAGGTCTACACTCTACATTGCTTTTTTGAAAGGGGAATGAGATAAACTTATAGTACAATGAAGTACGCGTGTTAAAAAAAGGAGAAAGGCTGTTTTCTATACAGGGTGGAACTTTCTAATGGAATAAATTCAGTAAAAACTGAATGACTAATATTTGATCGAAATCCTCGGACACGTCGATTTTTGATTTTAAATGCGCACCTTATACTGTAAATTTCATCACCATTTGGTTACGTGACTATGAGTAATGACGTCAAAGTCTATTTTTTTTAAATAGCAAGGTATGTTCAATTTTATATCGTGGGATAGATTCTTTCGAGAGAAATTCAGTGCCGTTTTCCGTTTTTCAATCTTTATTACTTTTCGAGAAAAATCGTTTCAAACTGCAGTGACATATACGTCATAAAAATAAAGCTGGCCATGAAACAGACGTATTTTTATAAAAATTCGACCCGAACTTGCTCCAACAACTACTCCCCGGGCAAATACCCCGACAGGCATTGAATTACAAAGCAAGTCCTTGACGATAGGCGTGTACTGAACGTATTTTTATTATCAAAATTGAATTTTCAAAGTAAAGTAATTTGTTAATAACAAAGCCGTGGCAAGAAATTTACTTAAACGTGATTTCCAATAAAAGTAAATGGCCAGCTTTATTTTTATGACGTATACGTCCCTGCAGGTTGAAACTATTTTTCTCGAAAACTAATGAGAATATTAAAAAACGGAAAACGGCACTAAATTTCTCCCGAAAGAATCTTTCCAACGATATAAGATTGAACATACCTTGCTATTTAAAAAAAATGTACTGTGACGTCATAATTTGTAGTCACGTGACCAAATGGCGATGAAATTTACATTAGAAGGTGCGCAATTAAAATCAAAAATCAACGTGTCCCAGGATTTCCATCAAATATTAGCCGTTCAGTCTTCACTGAATTTATTCCATTAGAAAGTTCCACCCTGTATATTACATGGAGTGTAAAACTCTTATGCATAATGAAATTTTATAGTTTCGGATTTCTTATAGGCAAATTTGAAGAATGTCTGGGGTCAATGATCTCCGCTAACAAATAATTTAAATAAAAGGACTGTAATTTGGGAAGCATCTGATCGCTCCAAAAATGATCATCCCGTTCTATTTCCTCTACAGTCTACAAGAAGGTTTGAATTTTCTTTGGCAGTACAAATATGAAGCTTAATTTTTTTCGCTTCGAAAGCTTCCTGCGGAGTGTATTTATTAGATTCCGTCGGACGCATCACAGGGCATTTAATTTCAATAAATGACTCCCAACCAACCAGAGCGTCTGGACTAGCAGCAAAAATACCGTAGGTAAGACAGGTAGAAAAACATCACATCGTTCAGGGTTCGGCAAATACGGGTAGGTACCTAGGTACATTTCTTTAAAAACGGAAAACGTAATGTTGTTAAAAATGCTTAAAAAGTATTGCATTTGTTAACAAACAATTTCGAAGTTAATTTAGCAGCATCTGAATCAAATCTAGAAAGAACAAGCTTTCCAATGGTGTAAAAATCGTTAAGATATGCGTCAAAAAATAAGCTAGTAAATGCGGTGTAAAAATAAAATTAACCGATTTTCATCAATTCAAAAATTTTCGGAAAAAGATTTTTACTCCTTTTTACAATAAATTGCGGTTAGAATCGCGCCTTCCATATTGAGAGCCACAAGATCATTCCAGATATGTAATGTTATACATTTTTTCAGAACTGTATCTTCGTGTCGATACCCTATGCTCGGAATTCCTGGCTGCTGATTCCCCACTATTTCTAAGCTCCGCCCATCTCCCATTCATCTGCTGTGGTACACGACGCTCGCATAACGCACACTAGAGGGCGCGTTTTGTTGTCCACAAATTTTTGGAAACAAACAACCAGTTTGTAACCCCATGGTTGCTTTTTTTAAAATTTCATTTTCACTTTTGGGTGCAGAAAAGAGAGATCTTTGGAGGGACCGCTCGATTTTTTTTCTTAACTTTAATTTACAATTTTTTTTTCTAATTTTTCGTCTTAACAAAAAAATTGAACTGTCCCTCCAAAGAATGGTCCTTCAGTAAGAAATCCCCAAAATTTCAGCCGAAAATCGCTGTAAATAACAAATTGTCAAGGTTGTTCGTAGAGGTCTGCATATAGCATTACTGTGGAACCCTCTTAAAGCTGTGAATCTACATAACTCTGCACATAGATTCATTTTCTAAGTACGGAAATTATGATAAGTGTGGTATAGTTCATACCAAACTTATAGTCGCATAAGTAGTAAAACAGAAATCCGCTCGATCTAAGAAAGATGACCTTCGTCTGCTCGACGATAACTTCAAATAAAATATTATAGATTTTCCACCACGGCATTGTTGGTGCATGTAAGTTCCTACAAATAGATTATACTTTCAATTCTTACGTTTTGATAATTTTAGTAAAGTAACTTACTGCGCATTTATATTATATTTATTGTTTGCTTACGTTATTTCTGAAATCCAAATTTAAAAAATTGTCTCTCAAGAAACCGTGGCGGAAAAAAGTGCACCCGAAAAACGTCGTTCTTTACATTTAAGTAATGATTAAATAAGCATTTCCAAAATAGCGCTCTGTATATTTTCATCGTCATAAAGTTCTCAGTCTGAAGACTGGTTAGACGCGTACCTCCATCCTTTCCTATCCTGAGCTAGCCTACGCATTTCCATAAAAGTAGAACATCCTATATCCCTATTTGAGAGAAATAGTCTAATCTTGGCCTACCTCTTTTTATTCCTATCTCTGACTCTAGTATGCCGCAAACTAAGCCTTCATACCTCAGAAGGTGTCCTACCATCCTATCTCTCCTATTCTTTACTGTCTTCCATAAATTTCACTTTTCTCCAACTGTTTCTAATACCTCTCTGTGCCTAAACTTATCTATCCACGGTATCTTCATCATGCGTCTGTAGTACCACATTTTAAACGCTTTTAATTTTTTCCTATCCGCTTCACCTATCGTCCAAGTTTCGCACCCGTAAAATGCCGTGCTCCATACATACGTTTTTAAGAGCCTCTCCCGAGTTCCTACATTTATCATTCCCGAGCATTTTTATTAAATGCAACTTGGCCCTGCGCTATTCTTTATTTTATATCTCTAGAGCTCCTACCATCGCGAGTCATTTGACTTCCTAAATAGCAGAAATCTGAAACTTCCTCTATCTTCTCGTTTCCGATTTGTATTTTACTTTTAGTCCTATTTTCACGCCCCCTACATACAAAAATTTTGGTTTTCTTTTTATTGATCTTCATACCATGGGCATCCGTCAAAACTGCTTCCAACTCGTTCAGAGCCCTTCCTAATTCTTCTTTGCTGGACGCTAATACTGCTATATTATTCGCGAATCTGAGCATATTAATAGTTTGGTCCTGTACCTATACAGGCTGATCTATAATGAGTGTAACAAACTTCTAGGGTAGATAGAATACTTAAAAATAAAGCGAAAAACCTGAATCAACGTATGTAGGTCCAAAAATGCCGGCTATGCGAGATACAAGGTGTGAAATTTCTTTAAAAAATGTTATTTTTTTAATATCTGGAAAACTATCAGATGTATTTATTTGAAATTTGGGGTATAACAATTCATTGAAGTTATTACCTAATTTATAAATTTTGAGTTTTGTACTCTCACCAGTGGCGCCACTACGAGGTGGGGAGACCACATTTATTACCGAAACTATGTTACGCTACTGACTGACACAGATATGTTGCAAAATATTTGAATCTATGTTTTGTTTACAAGAAAAAATCTCTCTTTTGTTTTTTGCGTACGAAGCATAGTTTCAGAGAGAAATAATTATGTGTAACATGGTGCATTAGTTCGAGATTTTAAAAATGAAATTGTCAACCATTCTCTGTAACAGTAAAGCGTTGTTAATATCGAATTAGCGGCTAAATACTCGAGAATAGCACAAAACATCTGAAAATAGTAGGCAACGATACAAGCAGATATTAAATTTCTGTAACAAATTTCAACACCCTGTATCTATTTTTGTAACCATTTTTGGGCACATATTCATTAGGGATTTTCACAATATTTTCAGAGTATTTACACGCCACTTCAATATTAACAACGCTTTACTGTTACAAAGATGACTGATGATTTCGTTTTTAAAATCGCGAACTATGCACCATGTTACAAAATTATTTCTCTCTGAAACTATGCCTCGTACGCAAAAAACAAAAGAGAGATCTTTTCTTGTAAATAAAACAAAGATTCAAATATTTTGCAACATATCTGCGTAAGTCAGTAGCGTAACATAGTTTCGGTAATAAATGTGGTCTTCCCACCATGTAGTGACGCCACTGGTGAGAGTACAAAACTCAAAATTTATAAATTAGTAAATAACTTCAATAAATTATTATGTCCAAAATTCCAAATGAATAACTCCGGTAGTTTTCCTGATATTAAAAAAAATAACTGTACCAAATATTGAATCAGACCTAAATCTATATAGCACAAGATATCTGGGATTAGTTATTTAATTAATTATGTGTACAGAAAGCACTGCACTGATGAAACCCACAGCGGTGAAATCAGTGGGCTGAAGTTTTTTGTAGGTAAGTGTAAAATATTTGGTCTGGCAACATAAAAAAGAAGATAAATGTTTTTACGTACCAGTTTCTTTTCTAAAAATGTCCCAGAGCATCCTGATTAGTTTATTTTTTTGAAAATCTTCACTCCTTATATATTTGGAATTATAGATTTCCTCGGTACCGATCGACATTTTTAGAAATTTTGTCATTCGCAAGGTCAGTACAATAATCAGATAACGATACCCAGCAAATTTATCAAAAACAAGCTGCAGCGTTCGATTCAGCTAATGTGCTAGACATTTCCAGAAAAGAATTAAGGGATAAGTGTTCAGACGATGAAGAATTAAATTTTTCACAACGCTGCTGTACCAAAAACGAGACATTATTTGTCTTTTTATTCTATTCTTTTTATTTGCAGAGCCGTCATGAGCGGCGCGCTAGGAGTTTATTTAATAAATTGATTACCCGACTATTGAACTATATTTTCGGAGGCAAATTTATTATTTATAGGGACAGAAATTTCTAAATTTTCAGTGCGGAAAATAAGCAGGCTGAACACGCTCGGCAAATTGATTCTATATTGCCTATCCATCTTCCCTCGGATGTTTTTTTTTAAATATTCAGTAGCCAAATAAGCTTTAGCAATTCCCTTCGTGTACCTCACGGAAGAACTCAGTTTTTATGCAAATTGAAACGAAGATTCACTGTTTCACGTTTATCAGCCAAAGATTAAAATCAACAAAATATTTTTTACGCTTGCTTTTGCTACTCGAGCTGTAATTGCTTCTGCCACAAAGTACTTTGCGGAATTGATATATATTAAAAGTGTTTCCGGAATCTGCAAGTTTGCTCGTCTTAAAATTATTTGCCTGGGTTTCTGGCGCTGCGATGCGTCTCCAACACTTCCTGAGAAAGGACATATTAAGGAGTTTATTAGGCGTGACAGCAAGCTCCACTGCGTACTGTCGAATGTATCAGGTTCGGAGAGATCAAAACACAATCTCTTTATAAATGTGTAAGATGTACCCTAAAGTTCTCAGGTTAAGTAATTTTAAAACACAAAATATATTTAGACATCATTAATTTTTAACCTATTCAAACTTATTTTATAGAACAACAGTAACAAACTGGTATAAAAATATTAATGAATTACAATTTTGAAAGGCGTTACGTCACCCCCGTGCGTTAGGCAAGTACTTGGTTTAGTATAAAGGGTGGTTGGCCATTACGCAGCTTTTGGGGGCCACTGGTATGGGACATACTGACGTCAGTATGTGAAACTCTGGGGTGTTTTGTCGCGAACTACCTACTGTATTTTTCTAAAATCGCCGGTTACCGTCAGCCGTCAACGACTCTACGAGCATTATTTGCTCGTAGCAACGGCATAGTAAGAATTTGCTGTCAAACTTTGTGGAAGATCAAAATTTTTGGTTGAATTTGAATGTTGCTTTGCTCCAATGTGAGAAGAAATTATGGGAAAATCAAAGGAATAACATACCTGAAAGCGTAAATTACAATTTAAATAGTATTTGGATTCCAAATTTTGGAATATAAATTGAAAATTTGTGACCAGATCATGAACTTTGAAATTGAAACTTCAAAAAATCTGGAAATCTGATCTAGAAATTAGCCGTTTTGCAGTTGACACCTATTTGGGCATTACGTAAAAACCAAAATAGTTCACGCAAGAACACTTTCGTGTTTAAACGCTTTGTATTAAATAAAAACTTGGGAATTAAATCCTGAAATTTATTTAATGGCAATAGGACTTTTCATTATAAAAAAATGCCGAGGCGCATGCGCGAACGCGCCATGGCAATTTCGGACGAATGTCAAAGTCTTGTGTCCATATGCCCTAGAGGGGTAGGCGGTATTGCTTGTTTGAAAGTGTTTATTAATTCTTTGGTAAAATTTTACTGCAAACGTGCAAAATTAGTAATAGTTCGTAACTAAAACAGTTTGGAGCATCCAAGCATTGTGCTTTTGGTAACTGCCAAGGTGATAGCAGTGCGGGAAGACCAAGTTATCGCTTGGGATTACGATTTTATCCATTTCCTAAACCCTGCCTAATGCTGGGAACTGGGAAAAATCGAAGTTAATAACTAGGTTGGTGACCATATGAGGAAGTGAGGATTAGTTCCACCTGTATAAATGATGTTGCTTGGATAAAAATGTGTAAGAGGCAAGATTCGAAATGGAAATGTGTATTGAACGTTTCCAGGTTTTATGTCATTATTTGTTAGGTTTTATAATAAGAATTACTTGTAGTTACATATGTACATACATTTCAGAAAAATACGCACCTATACCTATATTAGATCCTTTTTCTCCGTTTTCTTTTAAAAAATTGATTAATTTTCAGAGCTATATTAAAAACCTACATGGTTGAAGAGTAGGAGAGATAGGATGGTAGGACACCTTCTAAGACACGAAGGAATAGTTCGCGACATACTAGAGTCAGAGATAGGAATAAAAAGAGGTAGGGGTAGGCCTAGATTAGACTACTGCTCTCAAATAGTTAGGGATGTAGGATGTTCTACTTTTAGGGAAATGCGTAGGTTAGCTCAGGATAGAAAAGAATGGAGGTACGCGTCCAACCAGTCTTCGGACTGAGAACCTTATGATGATGGTTGAAGTATCTTGGTTAACATTCCCATATTTCAAGTAAGAACCAGGCACGCCTTCGGGATTCAGCCTCAGCTTGGAACTAACATTTGTAATAATTTTCCGTCTTTCAAACACCCTCCTTATTTGGTATTCTACTATTTACTTACGAATATTCTACACGAAGTTTATAACGCCTGACAGCTGACAGTGACACTCGTCCGAAAATCTAAGAACAGCTGATTGTCAGCACATGCGCACTAACGAACACAGAACGAAATGAAAAGGCCTATTAACTGACGTTGCTAAATTGACATATTGATAGTGTCACAAAGCGAAAAGAATCCGACACTCCTGACTACAGGGGTTCTCAACAAGTTTGTCCACATGCGCAGAAGGCGACGAAAATCGGTTCTCAGAGTGTCGAACCATTATCTATACTAAACCAAGAGGCAAGTAGATGCGAAAAGGAAAAAATCCGATTTTTTTCCTGTTGCGAAAAAATATATTTGTGAACTTATAAAGTTAAGCAGCGAAAATATGGAATCATAGAGTTTCTATTATTGCACCAGAACCCTCAGAAACAGTTAATGTAACCGACTGCTTAACTGCTTAACCATAATATTACTTCCAAACATTCAACAACCGATACTTTATTTTTAAATCGTTTGTCTTCTTGTATGTTTTGGATAGATGGCCGAAATATGAATTACACTTTCTACAGTAAATTTTGAAACTTCCGCTTTATACCTCTCCACAATCGATGAGACACTCAAGGGACCCATGTCATCTTCTAATAGGTGAATCCCACTAAGTATATAATTTTTATGTAGCAATGTTACATAACATGTTATTACGTGTGAACCGAGCTTTAGGTAAAGGTTATTCACATAGAATTGGAGCAGAAGCGTATACTTCTTCTACCTTCCACTTACGAGCAAATTCTTTTGCTTCAACCTTATGCTCATTAAGCAAATACTCCTTTTTATTCATGCCGCTCAATACCTTCGGAATCATTGATGTTGCTGAAAAAAAGGATTGGAGCACTGTCGAAGCACTAACGATGAAGCTATATCGCAAATATAGTTTTTCTTGCAAACCTGCTGGTTTCCAGCTAGCAGGAGATTTGTGAAGTTAGCTGTGTCTTTGGAGAGAATGCTGCCAGCGAAATCACTGAAACAATAAGTTCTGTGTAAGCATCAACAAACGTGAGTATTTCCCACGACGCACAATGGTCAATTTGTCGATATTAGAGAGACAAAAATGGAATTTCGAACTAATTTTTTTTGCTCTACCATAAAGGAGAATTTTAGACACCCTTTACATTGGTCTAGCCACATGTATTGAACCAGTTTCAGTCCAACCAGCGAGCTGCAGCGCCTGACTCTGTTTGTTATATTGTTGTTATTTTTGAGATAAAGTTATAACTTAGACATGGATAATGTTTATCAAGGTGCATATTTTAAGACTATTCAAACAAAATGAGTTAAATACTAACTTGTGTACCGTTTTTGCTATATTATAAATTATGAATTAAACATGCATGTACAAGTAGTCGTACAAAAAAAGTTTCACCGAGTTTCACTGTGATTTTGAGTTATTTACATTATTTATACATGTAGGAACAAATGTATGTATCATTCATTTGCAACAAGTTGCAAGTTTAGAAGATACCTACATAAAAAACTACCCTCGCATGCAGAAATAATTTTTTAATTTTTCCCAGAGTCAGGCATATTTCTTAATAAAACTACAAAATTGCTAAGGTTTTATTTGAACGTAAATTTATTTTCATCCCCCAAAAATAACCCCCTGGGCACATATATTTTTTTATTATTTTTTGGTGTTGTAACGATAATTTTGACTTCATTTAGAGAATTTCAGAATTTTGTCCCCCTAAAAGTTGAACATTGACCACTGTGCGACGGTGCTCCATGTGTGTTTGCCTACTTCAAAGGCTCCGAAATTTGGTGGTGGCATCAGAAAAAACAATAATTGAACGTTACGTTATCGAGATATCGATACTAACTTCCTTCATTTAAATTATACACAGTGTCCCACAATAGGATGTTCATCTTAAATATGGTGCTCCTGACGTTGTTTTAAGTCGAAAAGTTCCAATAAATAGGTAGTCCAAAATCAATCGTTATAAAGTTATTGTCATTTTCACGTCCGAAAAATAACATGCATTCCGCCATATGTTCATTAGAAAACTTTGTCATATTGTGTACATCCTATTGTGGGACACTCTGTATAATAGTAGGTAGTAATACTTTTATTGACCAATTCCATCTAAGTATGTGTTGTATGTTACAGTTAAAGGATATAAATCAGTTTGTTATTCCATAAAATAACTAGTTATTTCATGAATTACCGGGAGTCATTCCTTAAAGTACAAAATGGAAAGCATTTTAATACTGTAACTAGTTATTTTATGAAATAACTAGGTATTCTGTAAATTAACGAACACAAATAAGCCTTTCTTTCTCATTGGTCAGGTAAGGTCAATGTTATTTTATACAATAACTGCGTAAAGTATTAAAACTAACTTTATTCAACACTTTAAGAAATCGTCTAAATTATTTCATAGAATTACTACATAGTTATTACATAGAAAAACAGATTTTATAATTAAACTATAACATAATACACAATTCAATTGAAAATACAGTTGATAAACGGAACACATGATGAAGATACCGTGGACAGATAAGGTTAGCAATAGGGAGGTATTCGAATGAGTTGGAGTAAAGCGAAAGGTATGGAAGAGAATAAAGGAGGGATAGGATAGTAGGGCACCTTCTGAGACACGAAGGAATAGTTCGCGACATACTAGAGTCAGAGATATAAAAAGAGGTAGGGGTAAGCTCAGATAAGACTACTGCTCTCAAATAGTTGAGGATGTAGGATGTTCTACTTTTATAGAAATGCATAGGTTAGCTCAGGATAGGAAAGGATAGAGGTACGCGTCCAATCAGTCTTCGGACTGAGAACCTTATGATGACGAAACCGAACAAAAACATCGGCAGTTACCCAAACAAGGTGTATTGGGTAGTGACAATTAATTGACATCCATCTGCTATGCATTCCAAGAAAAAAGAGTGTTTGAAAGTTGATCTACTCGTACATATAACAGTAACAAAAGCGCGAAACGTAAAAGGTTAATTCCGGGATAGATGGTCCAGCGGGTTAGATGGACCACCACCACAAACTGTAGTTATTTGCAACAACACATCCACCCCTTCAGTGGAACAGTATAAGTTACAGCACCTCATGATCACTTGACATGCGTTCCTGGAAATATTATAAAATTAATAAATCATACTTGTAGTGGTTGCCTACTCTTTAGCCTGATATAAACCTATAGAAAATAAAGGTAATTTTTTTAAAAATTTATATTTGTATATGTAGTTCAAATGTTATAAATGCCCGGGTAAATACCTTTAACCTAATTTCTTCTTAAGGCTTTCGTGGCCGTTGTCCATGGAATAATGGTTTCCGGGCTGGTTGCCACGTCGTCGTTGGTAATCTGTAACACTAAAATTGACATTAACACTTGACGTTTCGACTCTCATATCGGTGTCTTCTTCAGAAGCTATTCTGAAACTGAAAATCCTATCGCAGGTAACTCTATTTATACTCGCCGGTAATCACTGAAGCGCGACGTTTTCACGGAACAGCGATTTCCAAGTAACCGGTAGATCCATTCCTTCATCTCTGTTGAAGTTGGGTCTCTTGAAGATCTCTATAGCCTCCCTGATCCGTCTGGGCCAAAAATTGGGAATCCTTGCTAGCGCCTTAGCATCCTCGAAACGAATCTCGTGTCCTGGCAAAGAGGAGTGTTCCGCGACTGCTGACCTCTCCGTCCGTTGGTTCCTGACGTCCCTCCTGTGCTCTTGCAGCCTCGTGCTGATGTGTCTCTTAGTTTCTCCGATGTATTCCTTATCACAGATACATGGGATGCTGTATACTCTTGGTCCTTGATGCTTCTTCTGCTCTCCTACGGTCCTAGGGAAACTTGCAGCAATCTTTCCAGGCGGATTGTACACTACGTTGATCTTGTGTCTGTTGAGTAGACGTCCGATTCTATCCGTGCATCCATCTATGTAAGGAAGGTAGGCCGTCGCAATGTAGATTTCTGGTTCCTTTCGCCGTTGGTCGCTCTTCCTGATAGCATGCTCTATGGCTCGTAGAGAATATCCATTCTTCCTTAGGGTTGTCTTCAGATGCGCTAGTTCTTCCTCCAAATGTTCCGGTTCGCTGATTTGGCGGGCTCTGTGCACCAAGGTGTTGATGGTTCCCTGTTTCTGTGCCGGGTGATGATGGGAAGCGGCATTTAAATAGCGATCCGTGTAAGTGGGCTTCCGGTATACTCTGTGTCCCAGGGTTCCATCAGTCTTGCGGTTGACAAGGACGTCTAGGAATGGGAGGGCGCCGTCTTTCTCCATTTCCATCGTGAACTGTATGTTGGGGTGCAGTCCGTTCAGGCGGTCCTTGAAATTTCCGAGGGCGTCCGATCCATGGGGCCATACGATGAAGGTATCATCCACATACCTGAACCAACACTTCGGCTTCAGTGTCGCTGTGTCCAGAGCCGTGGTTTCGAAGCTTTCCATGTAGATGTTCGCTAATGCTGGTGATAGAGGTGATCCCATCGCTGCTCCATCGGTCTGTTCATAGAACTCCCCGTCGAAGGCGAAGAACGTAGATGTCGTGCAAAGTCGAGCCAGATCCGCGAGGCCTTCCATCCCTCGTTGCCTCAGTCTGGAACGAGTCTCCTCCAAAGCGTCCTCGATGGGTACCTTCGTGAAGAGCGAAGTGACATCGAAACTCACCAAAATGTCTCCTGGGTCTAGTTGTATCCCTCGTATCTTCTCGATGAAATGTCCAGAGTTCTTGATGTGGTGCTCCGTTTCCTCTACTAGACTCCGAAAAACTCCTGCGATGTACCTAGCTAGAGGGTGAGTCGCTGATCCTCTGGCACTCACAATAGGGCGAAGAGGGTTCCCGGCCTTATGGATCTTCGGCAGGCAGTAAAGCTGAGGCACTCTCGAGTCCGACTGCACTAGATGTTTGTGGATATCTTCTGGTATTGATGATGTCCTGATGGCGGCGTTCACAGCCTGTTCCACTTTCTTCGCAGGATTGGATTTGATCCTCCGGTAAATGGGGTCCGCTAGAAGAGCCTTCACTTTATCCTTGTACTCCGTGGTATCCATGATGACAGTGGCATTGCCCTTGTCAGCTGGGAGTATCGTCAAATACTTGTTTTCCCTCAGTTCCTGAATGACTGCTCGTTCTGTCCGGGATATATTAGGCCTCGGTGGCTTGGCTGTCCGTAGGATGTGGGCTGCTCCTGACCGCACCACTTCCGCTAGTTCTTCCGGTAGGCGGCGAAGAGTACTCTCCAGAGAACTGGCTATCCCCTCCTTCGATATAGTCCTTGGTGCGATGGCGAAGTTCAATCCTTTGGCAAGGACCTCCTTGGCTTCCTCATTGATGGTGACTGGCGAAAGGTTGATGACAACTCGTCCTTTATCCAGTCCTTGGTACTTAGGATGTTGTTTCTCCATCAGGTTCTCAAATTTTCTCTTCTGGATACCTGCGGTCTTCCTGCTACAATGTTCCGCCTTCTCCATGGTCAGTAGGTCTATGGTTTCCCAGGTGTCTCTATCTAGGTGAACGCTGAGAGCTCCGTGAGCATCATGTAGGTTCCTGTCGTTCCTCTCCAGTTGGCGGCGGGTGTCATGGATCCTTTCCCTTAGGAGTGCCTTGGATGACCCAACTTCAACAGAGATGGAGGAATGGATCTACCGGTTACTTGGAAATCACTGTTCCGTGAAAACGTCGCGCTTCAGTGATTACCGGCGAGTATAAATAGAGTACCTGCGATAGGATTTTCAGTTTCAGAATAGCTTCTGAAGAAGACTCCGATATGAGAGTCAAAACGTCAAGTGTTAATGTTAATTTTAGTGTTACAGATTAGGTACCAACGACGACGTGGCAACCAGCCCGGAAACCATTATTCCACCTTTAACCTAACTTTTTCGACGATTGTAATCGTGTGACTAAAGTGACAAAGTGGTCCAACAAACCAACGGTTTTGGGATAGTTGGATCTTTTTCGGGTTAGTTCGGCCGTTTTTCTGTTTAACTTTGAATTCTTTTCCAGGTTATCATGCCCAATTTTCATAAAAGAAAAGGGTACTGTCAATAGGGCAACGTGAACTGCCGAAGCATGGAAGCAGTATCTTCGGGTATTTTAGGAATTAATAGAGTCACAAAAGAATTCGGTATACCTAAAACGACCTTGATAAACGGAATAAAAAGAAAAGGTACAGCAAAATATCGTTCTCAAGGAAAGACGTTCTATATAAATGAAGTACGTCATCCAGATTTGTCTGTTCGAAAGGCAGGAGTACAATAGTAGACAATTACTTCACTGAACTTGATCGTGTAATGACTGAATATCAGATATTTGATAAACATGGGACGCGGGTAGTATATTTAATAAAGTCGAAATTCGAAAGTGACCTACAGTTGGACAACAAACCTGGGTTCCAGAAGAATAAGTATAACATCGGGGGAAAAGGAGAATCTATTTCTGCCGTGGCGTACTGTATCTTGTATCTTGAAAGGGAAGAATGTGAAAGTATGCTACAAAGATGAAATGCCTCCGGACTCAACTATTTCAACGAGTGAAAAGTCCGCGTACATCAATACCGTGATATTTAAAAAGTGGTTGCAGAACCATTTCTTACCTTGGAAGCCGACTGGTACCAAAGTTATTATATAATAACTTTGGGCTGGTACTACTATGTATACTGATTTTGGACGGCCATACTCCCCATACAAATTCAGTAGAAGTGTAGGAGCACTGTGAAGCAAACGAAAAAGTGCTTCTGTCCTTACCGAGTCACACGACTCACTTTTACAACCGTTGGACAGATCTTTTTTCATTCACTCAAAATCCAACTATTATTCTGAGTGCAACCGATTTATGAAAATTAACCCCTCTACGAAAATAACACGGTACCAGTTTGATAAACAGCTTGGTACAAATTTCCAGTTTTAAAGCTACAGGAATCTCGCCTTTTAACCAACAATTATCCCCGATTATGCCTATCTGACCGAAACGTCGGTACAAATAGAAGCTGATTAAACCATGCAGCGTCAAATGTGGTTCTATTGAGGATTCCTCAAAATGTGACTATAGCTGTTCGCCATCTATCGGCAGTTCCTGGTTGTTACAAAGATTTAGATGTTACACCTCAAACGCCAGTGCTAACGCCAGGGAAACTTTTGGATGAAATTTCTCCGATACCTTTTACAGCAAATGTCAGCCCAGTCAGAAAACGAACCCGGCAAGTGGCAAGTGACAAGCATGGAGAACATTAGCAAACAGAGAGAAAAGGGAGAGAAAAAGAGGATAAAAATAAAGCTCAAAAAGGAAAAAGAAGGAAGCGAACCAGAGCAAAGACACCAGATGATGGTCAGAGCGACACGTTCTCTGAGAGTGAAGTAGTCTACAAGATGATTAAATTGGAGATGAACTTGTATGGAATTTATTTTCGTTAAAGAGTGATGTTTATGTTTAAGAGTCTAGCTTTAAATGGTTGTCCGATTAGCCCATAGTGAACGGTCAAACTATCCCACACACTATGGGTTAGTGGGTTAGTTGGTCCACTTGCCGCTGTTATTTTTAGTTTACACATAAAAATGTTTCTGTTTTTGTCTATGTTTATGAAAAATACATATATAATCTCAGAACAAATTGATTGTTTTAGTTTGCAAACCTTAAATCTGCAATTAACGAAACCACAGCGGTTTTTAAAAAAAGTGGTCCAACTATACTTGGGTCGCCGAACAGACGGAGTGATCAACCTGCTAGAACGTGCTCTAGGCGGGACCACTATCGCAATTTAGGACGACAGAACCGCAGTGATGCGCTTTCTTTAGACCCAATGTAGTCGCCTCACTCCAATTCGGTCGTCATAAATTAATATTGGCCCCGCTAGAGCACGTTCTTGCAGGGTGATCACTCCGTCTGTTCGGCGGCCCAAGTATATCCCGAACTTACCCTAATTGTGCTTCTAACCAAACTACACAAGAAAACCAGGACGGTAACTAAAATTAGATTAAACAAGAACTAGTATGTAGGATGTATCTAAATCAAAATTAAGACATGTTCAAGTAAAAGTTACTGGTTCACAAACAGAAGCTCAGGTTGTCAGAACTGTACTCCAAAACTAGAAAACGCTTTCTCATCTCATGAGATTCTTTAGGTTAGGACGCAATGAATTAATAACTTTACAAATGACGAAGGAAAATGATCCTCGAAGTAGGGACGACGACAAAGAATAGGAGAGGTGGGTTGATAAGACACCTGAGACGCGAAGGACTAGAGGATGATATAGGAATGTTACGAGAGAGAGTGGCACCACAAGCGACGCCTATCCTATTTACGCGAGGATGATTCAACGTAAATAAACAGACAGCTGTTTTTAATAACTTTGGCCTTGTTAACTTATGAATCGAATTGTAAGGAAATATTCCAGAAGCATTCTATTTCTCGAACCTTTCTTTGGACGGAATATAAGGACAAGTAAGAGGCCGAATTGACAGTTTTAGTTTCGGAGATGCGAAAAGAGGAAAAAAACGATATACTTAATTGGAAGGCGATACTCCGAGTCGTTCATGCGGTATAGTGATTTTCAACGGTGCATTTCGTGTTGTAGTGTATACCGGGGCGTTTTGAGGCGATAATAACCGTTGTTTAAAGAAGTGTTTTTAAAGAAGTTTTAACTGCTTATATGTGTATTAGTGGATTGTTTAGGGTAGTTAATTGTTTGCTTAGTGTTTTATCGTTTATATATGAAAAGTGCACGTCCAACGAGTTTTCGCACTGAAAACTTTATGACGATCAATACAGCAAACGCATTTCCGGTATACAACCCTAAAAAATATTTTGCCAACATTTCACCCAACATATCTTCTTTTTCGACGTGTTTGTATTATTTGTAACATCCCATGTTATGTAAATTTACAAAGCATAACTCGATCAGTGAATTTATAAACCAGCGATTTTGGAGCATAAATACCGGAATGCTAACCCTCGGTATGCAAATTTCCACTTGGCAAGGGTTGAAAGTCTCCGTCTTGTTTTGTTTGTATTGGTAGTGACCGCAAATGAAGTAAACTGCAGCTGCTCTGCAAACTGTGGAGACTTAATAAATGGGGTTAGAAATCAACGTGTTGCCTTTAAAAGTGAAGCTAAGATTTATACCGCTCCACCGCCTCTACACAATTATAGCTGTTTGGGTTGATTAATTATGGCACCGCACATTTGCCTACTCCCTGCATTAGTCGTAGGTAATTCGACCTCATACATCATTACGGAATGAGCCAAATTAATTATACGACACAAGACAGTCTTGTTACAGCTTGTAAAGATCATTATTCTGACGGGGGATGAAGAAAAACTAGTTTGTAACACATTTTCATTTACCGCATCCCCGAACTAGACTTGCCTTTTATATTTCACAAAGTTTATGACTTGGTTAATCTGCGACATTTTTATATTTCTATATGCGAAATTGAGTTACTCCGAAGTGAATTACAGCGTAAAACTAATATGAGACTACTTCAAACAACTTGATCTTTTGTCTCTCAATATCATACTTGAGTTAAGAGGCTTACGAGGTTGCCAGCTTACCAGAGGCGCAGGGGTGCCAAGAGAACGACATATATTTAGCTTCTCTTTCTATTAATCTAAAACAATCGGACGATTTCATAAACTTATTCAAAATTTTCTTTTGGAACTTAAAAATTACGGTACCTCCTACTGTCCGTTTAATGAAAGGTGAGCTAGGTCGCTTTTTTTGGTTAAGTGAGTGAACTGTACATTGTGCAGGCTGTAACTTTGACGTTGTGATTAACCAACTTCAGGGGTTTTCCCGTATTCATATAATTAATTTTTTTATATTTGTTTGTGCCAATCAAATGACAATCAAATAACGTTGCTAAATTGGCACATTGGCAGTGTCACAAATAGAAAAGAATCTGACACTCCTGATTACAGAGGTTCTCAACAAGTTTGTCAACTTGAGCAGAAGGCGACGAAAATCGGTTCTCGGGATGTCAAACCAATATCTGTAGGAAGTGAGCGAATTTTCAACCAGCGCCACCATTTAAAGTTCGGGTGGTATTGAGCTGTCAAATTTTTGTTGACATTTATAGTATATTATTATATGAGCGATTATGACAAGCATTATTCACGAAGATGATGTTTGAGCCCACGAGCCGAAGGCGAGTGGCTCAACTCATCTGAGTGAATAATGGTCATAATCGCGAATATAATACTATACTTTTTCTACACCTATTAAACAAATAAATTAGACTCAAATTTGATAACTTTAATGGAACACTATCATAACACATTAATTTTTATTTTTCAATAAATGGACTACTTACTAGGAATATATATTGAAATTTTTGCAGTTAGTAATATATAAATTTGGAGTTGTCCCTTCCATTGTTAAATTCTGGCAGTTTTAGTGGTTGAATTGTTAGTTTGTACTGATTAATGGGTACCTATTTGACCGAAGTGCATACGTTGGAAAACGTAAACAAGTAATATGGCGAGATACACTTGGCTGTCACCCGAGCGATTGTCAGGTCCAGCAAGAGTTGATCGCGATCGATATAAAATATCATTGGATCAGGGAAACAGTGATTATTGAATCTATATTTGTGATTGGCCGAAATGCCGTGAATTATGGGTACGATATTTCACGAAGAAAATCCGAATAATTGTCATATAATTAAATAGGTGTAGAAAAAATTTTTTATATGTAGTTTGATTTAATTTACAACCAATAATACTCACTGCCAAGATACGCAGAAAATTTAAACTGACAGATAAAAACTGAATATTAAGCAATATTCGCTCACTTCCTATACTAAACCAAGGGCACAGGTAATCACAAGAAACAATAAATTTTAATTTTTAATAATAAAACGTAAATAACTATATTATCAACTGAAAGGACATAACAGTACATTCTGTGACGACGCCAAAATGACAGATCGGTTTAGTTCAGTCCACAGAGGTTAGCCACGATGTCCATAAGCTGCGCAAGAAAAAGTACACGCTTAAGCCTTGGTTTTTAACAACTTTCCGTCGACGGAATTGCGTCGACGGAATTCCGTTATCTGTATTTTAAGTCTGTCGCCGTTTGAACAGCAGAATATTTTCAGTTTTTTGTTTGGCGTAACTTACCAACAACCAAATTATGCAGGTTTGATTTCAGCGAAGTCCCCCAGCGCAGTGCGTCGACGGAGTCCGTCAGCGCAGTGCGTCGACGGAGTCCGTCAGCGCAATTGCGTCGTCGGAAAGTTCTTAAAAACCAGGGCTTTACGTATGCTGCCATGGACGTACGTTCTCAAGGAGACAAATTCTTTGAAGGTTACAACTTGCAAGTTTAGTAGTAGTAGAAAATTGCTCTTCGCAAGCTGACAACCATCTTGACGTTTGGTATTATTATTATTTCATATTTTTATTAATACGAGCATTTTAATTGTGAAAATTACTGGAGATGCTCTAAATATTTTCTGATATTTAGCTATTTATCTTTTCGTGTTGCATTTTGACTGGAAGCAACTCTGTTGATACGCTACTACTGTCCTTCTTTCATGGATGGGCACCATTCCCCTATAACCTCTGTGGTTCAGTCCAGTTATTTATCTAGGAGTTTGGAGTTAAGTTTCGAGTTAAGCTGTATAAGACCGGCCTACAATACCTAGTAATTTTATATTCAAATTTAGCGCTTACTTGTGGGAGGAGTTTTGACTGCATCTGTTGGTTACACATAGTATAGGTAACCCATTTGTATCATTTAATTTAATTTACTTTTAATTTTAAA
Source organism: Xestobium rufovillosum (assembly GCA_963966045.1). Taxonomy (NCBI): domain Eukaryota; kingdom Metazoa; phylum Arthropoda; class Insecta; order Coleoptera; family Ptinidae; genus Xestobium; species Xestobium rufovillosum. The sequence continues at coordinate 16,387,588 of OZ014498.1, forward strand.
TGTAGCGGGGGGGGGGGGGGGGAATGTGGAAACGGCAAGTATTTCGACTTCAGAGAGCTTCACTCTAGCGGCGATTGCCGTAAACAGTCACTCTCGTTCCTATTCGTCACGGCGCAGTGCTAGGAATCAGTCGGGTTTTGTAGTTAATGGTGGTGCGTCGATTTCTGTTTCGTGATTTTCGTGAAGTTTTTGGAGGTAGTGGTATTATTTAGTCTAACTTATCATAGAGGTAGCGTAATGTGTATCAGAGTATTGGGAAAGGGAGTTATAGGGAAGGTATTGTTGGATTTCAATAATCATAAACTAAAGTTTTCTTGACTTAAATCGTAAAATCCAGTTTGGCTAAAATGCGGGCAACTTGGAAACATGTGGATGAGGGCAATGTGTTGTATTTTTTTATCAACGAATAATGTTTTCTATGGATAAAATATATTATAAAAAGAATATAATGCTTAAAGTTCAATATTCCAACATCTTTATGTTTTTATACATTGATTTACTGTAATTTTAGGGTGTTTCCATATTACCCGCACTTTTTTCAAAAATCGAAAATGTAGTAAGTTGGCCAAATATTTTTTTAAGTACATGGTTTTTGCATTTGTGACTTATGGTCCCCTATTTCTAACATTATAAGGCATTTTAAGGCAATTTTTCAGGTTGAAATAACGATTCACTGATTTTTTACAAATTGAAAACAAACTGGGTTTCCACATTTGCACCACTTCCTCTAGTGGAGTGGGTCACCAAATGACGTAGGCCTGCTAAGAGCAACATGCGCAATTTTATATCTTATATTATCCTTGTATCATGAATTATATCAGGTAATGTAAAAAATACTTCCGAAAAAGTCATTAACAGCGTACCTCCATACTTTCCTACCCTGAGCTAACCTTCGCATTTTCCTAAAAGTAGAACATCCTACATCCCTAAGTATTTGAGGGCAGTAGTCTAGTCTAGGCCTACACCTACCTCTTGTTATTCCTATCTCTGACTCTAGTATGTCGCGAACTATTCCTTCGTGTCTTAGAAGGTGCCCTACCATCCTATCTCTCCTATTCTTTATTGTCTTCCATACCTTTCTCTTTACCCCAACCTTTTTAATACCTCCCTAGTGGCTAACCTTCTCTATTCACGGTATCTTCATCATGCGTCTAACCCTTCTACTCTTTTTCGATCCGCTTCTCCAATTGTCCAAGTTTCGCACCCGTATAATGCCGTACTCCACACATACGTCTTTAAGAGACTCCTCCGAGTTTCTACATTAACCGTTCCCGAGCATAACAGTTGTTTCTTTTTGTTAAACGCAACTCGACCCTGCATTATTTTTTGTTTCTTATCTGTAGTGCTCCTACTATCTCGAATTATTTTACTTCTTGGCAGAAATCCGCGACTTCCTCTTAGGGTTTCGCACAAGACCAAGAAAAGTCTTGGTCTTGTCTTGTCTTGGTCTTGAATTCTAGACCAAGACCAAGACTAACATAAATGATCCAAGACCAATACCAAGACTTAACCTCCAAGACCAAGAGTCTTAGAGCAAGAGTCTTGGGAAAGTCTTGGTCTTGATATTTTAGAAAATGTTTGACAGTTATTTTTTAGTTTATTGAATAATTAATTGAAACAACTGCAATTTTTCATAACAAAAATTGGAAATAATGCTTAAAATTCGTATACTCGTAATACAAAATACTAACACCATCCCATCATTGATCATTGCGTTCGCACAGCACGGAGAAGTGTTTCCCGTGAATCTCTGTTTCGCACCTACGTCATGCGCGAGTGGTGACAAAATTGGGATGCCTACCGAGCATACTATACAGTGTGATCATTAAAAACGAGCCACCTCAAATATATTAGGAACGAATAGAAATACGTCAAATCGCCGAGACGTAAATTTATGAACCGAGGTGGACACATTTTGACGAATAGTTGACGTCGGTGAAACCAATCCCCATCCTCCAGCCACCCTCACTTTAAAATCTTAAATGGCACTATATTACTGGTGACACCTCATTTTAAAGGAAATCGAATGAGGAATACAGTAGAATAATTAACAAATAAATATCGCTGCTGTATTCCTCATTCGATTTCCTTTAAAATGAGATATCACAAGCGATATGATGCCATTTGAGATTTTAAAGTGAGGGTGACTGGGGCCTAGGGGATAGGTTTTACAGACATCAACTATACATCAAAATCTGTCCCCCTTGTGTCATAAATTTACGTGTCTCGGCGTTTTTTCATAATTCTATTCGTTTCTTAGATATTTGAGGTGGCTCGTTTTTAAATGATCATACTGTATATCCTTATACTATAATCTGTACTAGAATAAATAAAATATATTTTATGGGAAGTAAGTACATTTCAGATGTCGGATAACTTTTTACAGTTTTCATTTTGGTTTTTAAATTAAGTTTATTATATTACATCTTAACACAAAATTAGTACCAATTTTAGTAGAGCCATGAACTAAATACAAAAGTTGTATTCACTATTCAGTCAACTGTACAACTTATTGAATTATTATTTCAGAACAAAAAATTATGAAATTATGCAAATATGAAATAGGACTTCTTATTTTTGAACTATAGTTCATTTCAGCTATCTTGGCGTGTGTATGCACTAAGCAACGCATCATGTTTATGATGTTTTCGTTCAAATCACAATGGTTTTTGTATTGAACGTATCATCATAAGGTTCTCAGTCCGAAGACTGGTTGGACGCGTACCTCCATTCTTTTCTATCCTGAGCTAACCTACGCATTTCCCTAAAAGTAGAACATCCTACATCCCTAACTATTTGAGAGCAGTAGTCTAATCTAGGCCTACCCCTACCTCTTTTTATTCCTATCTCTGACTCTAGTATGTCGCGAACTATTCCTTCGTGTCTTAGAAGGTGTCCTACCATCCTATCTCTCCTACTCTTTATTGTTTTCCATACCTTTCGCCTTTCCCCAACTCTTTCTAATACTTCCCTATTGCTAACCTTATCTATCCACGGTATCTTCATCATGCGTCTGTAACACCACAGTTCAAACGCTTCTACTCTTTTTCTATCCGCTTCTCCTATTGTCCAAGTTTCGCACCCGTATAATGCCGTACTCCATACATACGACTTTAAGAGTCTCTTCCTAGTCTCTATATTAACCGTTCTCGAACATAACAGTTGTTTCTTTTTGTTAAACGCAACTCGTCCCTGCGCCATTCTTTGTTTTATATCTTTAGTGCTCCTACCGTCTTGGGTTATTTTACTTCCTAAGTAGCAGAAATCCGCGACCTCCTCTATCTTCTCATTTCCTATTCGTATTTCAATTTTAGTTCTATTTTCACTCCATCTACATACCAAAATTTTAGTTTTCTTTTTATTGATTTTCATGCCGTAGCCCTGTGTCAAAACTGCTTCCATTTCATTCAAAGCCGCTCCTAATTCTTCTTTGCTAGATGCTAACACTGCTATATCATCCGCAAATCTGAGCATGTTAATAGTTTGGCCCTGTACATTGATCTCTGAGGCTGTTCTTTCCTTAACAATATTAATCGCATCTTCGATATATAAGTTGAAAACTAGAGGTGACAATGCACATCCCTGTCTCACTCCCTTCCGGATATCTACTTCCCTTCGTTCCTGCTCACATTCTATAACTGCCTTTTGCTCTTTGTAGAGATTATGTATTATTCTTCTGTCCCTGTATTTCATCCCTACCTTTCTCAGCACTTCGAACATCTTCCCCCATTTTACGTCGTCGAAGGCTTTTTCTAAATCTACAAATCCCATATATACGCTCTTTCTCTTTTCTATCGTTTTTTCTATAATTACTCGTAAAGCTAGAATGGCCTCGCGCGTTCCTCTATTTCGTCTAAATCCGAACTGATCTTCTCCTAATATTTCTTCCGCCTTTTTCTCCATCCTTCTTTGCACAATTCTAGTTAAAATTTTTGACGCATGGGAAGTTAAACTGATAGTTCTAAAATTTTCGCATCTATCCGCGCCTTTCCTTTTTGGCAAAGCTACCATGATGTTCAGTTTGTAATCCTCTGGAATCTCGCCTGTCAGGTATATGCGACTAACTAATTTAAATAAACGATCTATTACCTCTTGACCTGCGCACTTTAAGATTTCTGCCTGCAAGCCATCTATACCTGGTGCTTTATTATTCCTTAAACTTTTTAGTGCTAGCTCAAACTCTTCTCTCATTATAGGACTCCCTAGGTTATCCCCTTCTACACTGCTTTCACTTTCTAATATATCTTGCGCTTCCTGTCCCGCATATAAGTTTCCTAAATATTCTTTCCACCTATCTGCCTTCTCCCCGCTTTCGATTAGGATATCTCCTGCCTCATTCCTAATGCTTTTGGTACTAGATCCAATTTCTCTAAAATTTCTCCTAATTATTTTATATGCTTCATCAGTCTTTCCTATTTCGAACTTATTTTCCACTTCTTTGCACTTATCATCGATCCATTGCTCTTTCGCTTTCCTACATTTCCGAATAATTTCCCACTTGATCGCCTTATATCTTTGTTTCCCTATTTCATCTAACCTATTTTTATATTTGCGCCTTTCCTCTATTAGACTCACAATATGTTTTGTTATCCAGGGTTTCCTACTTTCATTCTGTTTATGACCCAAAATATCCCTAGCTGAGGAAACTAAACTATTTTTAATGCAATTCCATTCTTCCTCTATGTCCCTAACAATATTTTCGCCCGCGCCCTTTAGTACTTCGTTTGTCTTTTTCTCGAACCTATCGCGCGTATCATCATCTTTTAGTTTCTCTGGGTCAAGATACCTTCTTCCGCTTCGTTTTTTCAAAATCTTAAATTTAAGATTGGCCTTCATAACGACTATATTGTGATCACTATCTATATATAATAATAATAATAATAATAATAAACGACTTTATTGGGAACAAAAAAAAATGTGTGGGGACTGGCGAAGTTTAGTCAAAGACTACTCTTCCACTTAACCAGTCCCACACCAAAAAGTAATTACACAAAGAAATAAGTCTAGCCGAAGTAAATACAACTCAAATTACGTATCGTGTAAGCATATAAATTTTAATTAGAAATGTCCAGCGAAACAAAAAAAAAATGAATCAAGTACATAACATGGGAAAAAATTAAAAATTAAAAGAGAAGAAAACAACAACCTAAGAAGTAAAATTACTCACTGCTGTCGCAAAAAGTAATATCTGCTCCTGGATAACTTCTACAATCCCTAACTTGATTTCTAAATCTTTGCCTAACAAGAATGTAATCTATTTGATATCTCCCTAGGTCTCCTGGCATCTTCCACGTGTAGCGTCTCCTAACATGATGGTGAAATAGAGTGTTCGCGACCGTTAAGTTATGTTTATCGCAGAACTCTATCAGTCTCACTCCTCTATCGTTCCTATTGCCTAATCCAAAGGGACCAACTATTCCGCCCTCTCGCCCTGTGCCTACGACTGCATTGAAATCTCCTATAATTATTAAATTTTCGAGTCCTCTCACAAAATCTAGCACATGTTCAATATCACTATAAACGTATGAACGTATGTTGATGCAATAAACGCCATACGTATCAATCAAAATATGTATAAATTTTATTACTTTGGCAGCTAACGCACGTGCAATCTTAATTCCTTGGAAACAGAACGCACAAAAATGTTTTTTGGCATTTCATAAGTTGTAACGTCAAGTTTATTTCATTAACCGTCAAATTAGTAATTTCCAATATTTATTTCTAACAATTTTGGTATTGAAATACTAAACTAAAATGCCTGGGTGTACTATAACAAAACAGTGCAGGCAATTTGTACTAGATCTTATGGAGTATTTTAAGGCAGAAGCAGAAAATAAAGGACCTTTGATTCCATTTTCTTCTCTGAACGAGAGGGTTTCTGCCGCGTTGAAAATAAGTTTAAGAACCATAGGTCGTATCAAAGCAGAATCTACATCTGGTGATCCTCTTACTACCCCCGGAAAATCGCATAACAGGCGAAAGTTTAAGAGTGACGATGTAATTGAAGAAATAAAATGCGAAATTCGCAACACGTTTTATATGATGAGAGAAGACAAGAAACACATTACAATTCAAACGCTGAATGAATTAGCAAAGCAAAGGGGTGTCATAGATGTATCTAATACGAGTATGTGGCGTACTTTAAAGAACTTGGGGTTTTGTTTCAAAACGGAGAATAATCGCCGTTTTCTTTGTGAGCAACCTCACATTGCAAGCAAGCGCATTGCGTTTTTACGAGAATACATACAGAATATGAAAAGCGAACATTCCAGACAATTTGTGTTTCTCGACGAAACATGGATTTTTGCTAAAGGAGAAAGTAAGCGCACATGGCAAGATGAAAGCGTTAAAAGCTGTAAGAAAGGCCATGCTTCAAATGGGAAGCGATTTGTTGTACTTCATTCAGGAACTAGGCATGGTTTTGTACCGAATGCATCGCTGCTGTTCTCTACAAAATCAAAATCGGCGGACTACCATGATTCAATGGATCAGAATTCGTTCAAAAAGTGGGTTTTAGAAAAACTAATACCAAACCTTGAGGAACCGTCGCTAGTGGTAATGGATAATGCATCATATCATAGCTTCTTAGTAGAGCCAGTTCCCCATGCATCCTGGAATAAATCAAAATTAAAAGATTGGCTTGTAACTAAAAATGTGCCATTTTCGGAAACGGCTTTGAAAATTGAACTTCTAAATTTATGTAAAGAGAATAAACAACAGCCAAGGTACGCTATAGACGAAATGCTCCAAGAGCATGGTTATCAAGTCCTAAGACTGCCACCCTACCACTGTCAGTATAATCCAATAGAGTTGGTGTGGGGTATAATTTGCAAACAATATTATGACTTGCATATTGGAGAAGTTGGTTTTGGAGACAAACAAGTTTTAGATATGTGGCAAAAAGCTTTAGACCAAGTCACTCCAGATGTTTGGAAAAATTGTATAAATCACACGGAAAAAATTGTGGAGGAAGACTGGGAACGTGAAGTGCGCTTTGATGAAGTTGAACCGCTTATAATAAACTTGAATGATTCATCTGAAGATTCTGAAGATGAAGACGATACATTTTTTGAACTTTTTTAAGATCCTAATATGTAGTTATTACGACAATTAATTAGAATTCTTTTTTATAAATTTTTTTCTTTCGTAAATGTTTCAAATTAATTTTCTTTTCAACTTTCTTCAGTTCATTATTTCAGTTAGGTAACATGTATTATTGTATTTTATTTATATTATACTTGTTTACGTATTACCGACCACTTATTTAGCATCACTTTAGTTATTGTCTGCATTAAGTTTTGTTCATTTAGCTAAAATTGAACTTCTGTAATTTATCTGCGTCGCTATATTCCAATGAAACTCCCGAAAATATAGTAATTATTATACTGATTGAATCGTTAAACTACTTTGGGAATTACATACATAGATAAGTGCATGCATTTTCCAGCAATTTATTAATCTTTCAAATAATCATAAATTCTACTTGTTGAGAATTGCTGGAATGCAATACATATTTGACCCATACTGTCATATTGACGTACGAGCCAAAATAACTGAAAACAACTATATCTCCCATTCAGTGGGTGTGGAAACATTGAAATTCATAAATTTTTGTCGTACTCTCATAAAAACCAAAAAATACCAAGAAAAAACAATACCAAGACCAAGACTTATGTGGTTCTCGTCTTGGTCTTGGGTTTCAAGACCAACACGAGGATCCAAGACCAATACCAAAACTGGTGAAAGTTTCGTCTTGTCTTGGTCTTGCGAAACCCTACTTGCTCTATCTTCTCATTTCCTATTCGTATTTTAGTTGTATTTTCACACCCTCTACATACCAAAATTTTGGCTTTAATAATAACATAGGCCCCTGGAAGATCGCAGCTTTACCTCAGATGCAGTTAACTATATACATAAATAAAAATGCAGCAAAAATAATCCTATAGTCACTAATAAAAATACGAAGTGTAGGAGATGCGTTCGGACGACTTTCTTATACGTATTTTCGCATACATTAAAAGTTTTAACATCTTGCTCTTAGCACTAACAAAATAAACACTGCGTAATTTTAGCAAGGATTTTGGGAAAGTTATTTTGTTCAATATTCAGAAAGTTACAAAGAATGTTAGACGAACATCTAAATATCTTCGAAACTATTTTGCGCATTTTTACCAGTTCACGCTCATCATAAAACGAAATTCTCGCGATAAACAGGATTCTATTCATGGGGCTTTAAAGAATTATCATTTAATTAAAATGAAAAGCTTTTAAGCACAATAAAAGATCATAAAATATTAGCTTTAGGGGAGCCTGGGTTTAAACAATTATTTCAATTCATTCCATCAGTAATTGCAGCAATATATCTGGCTATGTCATAAAATCATGACGTATTTAAATTGCTCATTACTCTTCCCGGATATTAAAAAGGTAACTTTTTCTCTACAATCATACATCAATTTCTGATCGAAAGTTATCTGGAAGCATGACTTTGAAATATGCCAGGAACGGAATATAAATCTTGTTCTTGTGAATTTCAAACGTTATCTTTGATCTAATACCGCGCCTTTGGATCCTCACCGTCAAGTTTCAGACCAACCGTCGGCCTCCCAAGATTTATGCAGCCCTAATGGTATATGGATACACCTGCCACGCGCCATTACTTCCGTCTTTTCATCTGTCCTATCACTTTTTCACCTATGGGAATACCTGCCAACGCATCCAGAATATTTGTTTTTAGTGTAATTTGGCCAGCCCAAAGATTAGTATTTAAAGGACGAAATTTCTGGAGAATATGTTGTTTTTTATGGAATGTAAATTGAATCATTCAATTAAAAATCAAGTTGAATATACACAAATTTTCATTGTATGACTTTTACAGTACAAAATTGGCTGAAAATAAACTTGTAAGGTTTTGCATTATTTGTTTGTTCTCTAAACTTTCGTCCATTACACTACACTGTCGGTATGATTAAGTGCCCCATAAGATCGTGGAAATTTAAAACTGAGGGGTAGTTGAGTTTAGAGTTGAATTTATAAAACACTTTATATTGATAATATGATAATTCTACGTAAGTTCAGAAGATTTTGACAACATATTGATCTCTGTGTTTCATGCCTTTGTGTACTTAAGAGGTGGTTATACCGCGAGCGGTTTGCCGAGTTTGTCCGTAAGAGGCCCATGTATTCCTTGCGTTGCCGGCTCTTTGCAAGGGTTTACAAAATACAATTTTGTGTTACCAATTCTTAACCGATTTTAATTTTAAAAAGCTTGCTGGCATCGCAAAACTTCGAGCATGTTGCCTACATCGAGTTTTTTCTCATAAATTTGCAGCAGTAACATGCAGTGGAACGTAAATATGACTGAAATTTCTTTAATTTTGTGCATTTTTAATATTTTTTTCTTGATTTCACAGTGAGAAAATTGAAAAAAGTCGCATGTAGGATTCAATTCCAACCTTTTAACTATGCACTAGAAAATTTTACATTTCTAACTTCAAGAATGGCGTAGTAATCTTTTAGATTAGAAAGGCTGTTTTTCGCCTAAAACCGAGCGGTATAACCTCCTCTTAAGCGTTTCTTTGTACTGTCATCGTTAGACAACAAATTCAGGTCTCTACCAATATATACCTACTATCAAAATATAATATCCTCTTAAAGAACCCAAGACTGATTTCTTTGAAAGGGCCAAAAATACTTTAATGCAGTATTTGCGTGAGAGCGGGCTTTTCTTTTGTCTTTGATCTTCCATTCTTTCTATACGCATCATGGGCGTTTGTCGAGTGATACGCGATGAAATTTAATTTTCCCTGTGGCACAGACTGCCTACCTTTAAAATGGAGGTCGACTCTGACGGACATAGGAGAGTAGCTCTCAACAATTTGTGTTTTATATTCCACAGTTTGAACTGCACGGGTTGATTAAGGATCAAAAAGCTCATTGTTACACATGGAAAATGAAAATAGGATTTACGCTCGTCGAGTTGGAATATTTATTTTTGCTGTGTGGCACAAAAGAGGTCGTTGAAAACCTATTAGATTTGCACATGAGTTGAATGTACAAGACGATTACATATAAACTTTGGTCATTAATAGGCAGGTTCGGTAATTTTCAAATTTCATTAAAATTGATAGAGTTTATTATACTGAAGGCAGTTATGTTGTTAATTTTTGTTAAAAAAAAATCCTTCGCCTGTGAAGCCGTTGCAAAGTTTGCCGTCGGTGCGAGGCTAGAAATCGTACCTTCCAGCGAGAGTAGGCCGCGTAACGTCAGAACTTAGTATAACATACAAATCCCAGCTTCAGCGCGCAGCAGTCCCATAAGTATTATGCATAATATGCATGTGTAGTTAAATTGTTAAATATTATTAACTGGTTCTAACTGGTGTTTTCTGTTTTGTACCCAGACTAATACATCGTACAGCACACCAATAAAACGGAAAAAGTGGTTCGTTGGAGCCAGAAGGAAAATCGGTCAGCATTATCGATATTTTCGCGAGTTAGTTTATCATTGCAAAAGTTTATAAAATTATCGGCTGCCCCATTGCAGCTACTCTAACTAAAATCGAACATAATGTAATTTATCGACAGTTTTCTGGGACCCCTTGGTACTTGGTAACGTGTTACGGTTAGCATAATTTGAAACAGGATGCTAGGAGCATGACGGAGCAAAATACTGAATCGCCGTAGCGTTCCCTCCCTGAACTAAAAAAGGAAATTTTATTAACTATTTTACAATAATAATTAAATAGTACGTCATCATAAAGTTCTCTTTTGAAGACTGGTAGGACGCGTACCTCCATCCTTTCCCTGAGCTAGCCTACGCATTTCCGTAAAAGTAGAACATTCTACATCCCCAACTATTTGAGAGCAGCAGTCTAATCTGCTCCAACCTCTACCTCTTAATTCCTATCTCTGACTCTAGTATGTCGCGAACTATTCCTTTGTTTCTCAGAAGGTGTCCTACGATCCTATCCCCCATTCTTTATTGTCTTCCATACTTTTCTCTTTTCCCCAACTCTTTCTAATTCCTCCTTATTGCTAACTTGTCTATCCACGGTATCTTCAACACCCGTCTGTAGCATCACATTTCAAACGCTTCTACTCTTTTTCAATCCGCTTCTCCCATTGCCCAAGTTTCGCACCCATAGGTATAATTTCGTACTCCATACATGCGTCTTTAAGGGTCTCTTCCGAGTTTCTACATTAACCGCTCCAGAATATAGCAGTTGTTTCTTTTTGTTAAACAAGTACCTAATACCTACATAGCGTAGTTTTTTGATTCGCGTGAGTTGTATTTGTTTCCGTTTTTTTAAAAAATTTCCAACTGTTAACTGTTAACTTGATAACTTGTCAATCACTTAGGTATACATACCTACATAAATGAGTAGGTATGTATTGTATTGTATTAGAGAATATAGGTAGGTACCTATTTTACAAACAGAAGTAAGCAGGTATCTACAATCTATATACTGAATTATAAAAGGCATGTACAGTTAATAAATTGTTGACTTTGTTTTACTTATACCGGTCTGCCTTTACACTACTGTTTTGAGGTGGAATGAAATTGGGGTTAGATGCAAGAATCACACACCATTTCCACATTTACTGGGACATTTACCTACTACATAAATATGGCAAAATATGTGAATCGGACTTTTGATACCCTTGTTGCATCATTATATCGATTATGTTGTCTTTGTTTTATGTTTCCTTGACACCTTACTTTAAAAATTCACGCTCGAAATTGTCCCAATAAGTATGTTATGAGATAGGTACCGCTTCACTGGCACTTCACGAGAAGTGGGAGGAGCGCCTTACGAATCTCTGACGTCAAACCAATAACAAGGCGAACTAGCATGTGGGCGTGATAAGCTAATTTTTTTCGCTTATTACGCCGCAAAAAAAATTTTTAGAAAAAAAATTTCGCCGTAAATCAATTACAATAACAATTTTCTGTCATTTTCATGCCAAAAATAGATATCTTATTTTTCTCCGAACCTCCCTATTGTAAGGGAATGTAGTGCATATAAAACGAGTAATCATATTTCAGAAGTTGCCTAGTAATTTTGCATAAAAATCACAAAACTTCAGTCCGGTGATTTATAAACAATGTCACGATCAAAACTGTGTAACTCAAGTCTACAATCAGTAAATCACCAGTGGCGGCTCGTGACTCGCTCTAGAGCGAGAGCCCTGCGAAAAAACTCGAACAACCTTGAGGTAAAATTTTGACTCAGAACCCAACCCGCTTTATAAGGTCTGAAACAATGTTTTTTCCTCGAATTTTTCACTTGCTCTCCACAAAAAACAAGATAAGAATCAAGAAACTAATCACTATGAATTCTTAATAAGTTAACCCCACACGCCAAAAGACAGTGACACAGTAATTAAACTCGACACATGTTTCGCTGACAACGTCAGCATCTTCAGGAGTGTGCAAGAAACTAATATTTAAAAGTAAAGTTTCGGTCAAATTTTTATTTGTACTATATTTTTTGCTTGAATTATTACAGTGCTCTGTAATAGTCACATTGATAGTTTCCAAAATATCCGCACTTTCGCATTAGCTAATTGCAGTTTGAAAACAGACGTGTCGGGTCACTGTGTTTGGCGGTGATTTTAATGAATTTAGCAGTACCTCACAAGTGGATGGAAGTGGGAAATGGAGTGGTAAAAGATGTAAGTAAGAGTATTTATAATAGTACATCATAAATAGTACATTAGCTAGATACTCTAACATACAAATATAAAGTTCTTGCCATTCTAACCTGAAAATGAGGGTGCCAAGCGCTGTGTGCAAAACTGTCATATGAAATAGTCGTTGGCATAGCAGTGCCAACTATTAATTTTAAACTTTATTAGAATGAGAGACAGTGATTGGCACTGTATTTTTGATTGTATAAGATGTTTTAACGTCTATTTTGTGGTGCCTAGGAGGGCGTTTTGGTGAAAAGAAATTGAAATTTTGATCAAAAAATATTAAAAATATTTAAAGATTTAAAGACGACTTCAAACAAAAACAAGAAACTAAACGAAAAATGGAAGAAAAAAAGATAAAAAAGAAAACCACAAGCGAAGAAAAGAAAAAGGTCAAAAATGAGCAAAAGTAAAATCAAAATTATTTTAAACAATGTTTTAATTCAAAAGCCAAATACAATGCAGAACCGAAATACAATTGAAACTGTTGGAGAAACTGCCAGGAATAAAGAAAACTTACTTCCTAAAGACAACTACACTGGCAACAACATACATACATGCCATGCCATGCCATACCATCCCATACCATACCAAACCATACCGCACCATACCATACCGTACCTTACCGTACCATACCATACCGTACCATACCCTACCCTACCGTATCATACCGTACCATACCGCACCATACCGTACCATACCATACCGTACCATACCATAGCATACCAACCATACCATACCAACCATACCATACCATACCATACCATACCATACCATACCATACCATACCATACCATACCATACCATACCATACCATACCATACCATACCATACCATACCATACCATACCATACCATACCATACCATACCATACCATACCATACCATACCATACCATACCATACCATACCATACCATACCATACCATACCATACCATACCATACCATACCATACCATACCATACCATACCATACCATACCATACCATACCATACCATACCATACCATACCATACCATACCATACCATACCATACCATACCATACCATACCATACCATACCATACCATACCATACCATACCATACCATACCATACCATACCATACCATACCATACCATACCATACCATACCATACCATACCATACCATACCATACCATACCATACCATACCATACCATACCATACCATACCATACCATACCATACCATACCATACCATACCATACCATACCATACCATACCATACCATACCATACCATACCATACCATACCATACCATACCATACCATACCATACCATACCATACCATACCATACCATACCATACCATACCATACCATACCATACCATACCATACTCCTATGCGGCAAATGCAGAAGAACTTTTCATTTTATATGAGTTTATTATGGACTAAATTATATATGTAAGTGTTAAAATAAACCCAAATTATTAATTTCTTGATGATTCTTATACTTACAGAGTGCCAACCACCATGCTAAACTGTGCCAACCACAAAAATCGTGGTGCCAACCACTATTCAATCGGCATTTTTGCTTGATTTATTATTTTAAACGCAAATAATTGTATTGTGCCTTTTTTTCTATTCACATTATCAAGAATACGTTTAGGATCGTGGTGAAAAATTCAAAATGATCAGGAAAATTTTCAAAAAATATTTAATTTCATTAAGAAATGGAAGGTTAACAGATTTACGGTGCCAACGATTGTAAACTTTACCCAACATAGGTAAGCGTAAGACAGATAAAAAATAATGGCAAATATTATATTTTTTATAATTAATTAGATGAAAATTGAAAGGATGAAAATTCGGGGTGTGTCTTTAAGAAATTTTTGGGAGGGTGTTGTCCTAGAGCCCTTCACTACGAGCCACCGCTGTTCTTCGCGACTATTTCACGAAGGAGAAGTACAAAACTCAAATTGAGGCAAGACCCTTTCAATTTTTCATTTTGTTTCTTTGAGGCAAAATTGTAATGAAATGTTCAAAACATGAGCTTAGGCTCCTTGAATATTAACGTTATGTTTGACAACACTGTCAGGAAAAAATATTGTTTATGCAGACATAAACTGACGCGAAGATACCGTAACCTTGCAACCACTTTCTGCCGAATGCGCGCGCATTTTGCATTTTCGCATTTTTTTAAGCATTGCCTGTAGTGCAAAATATTATCTCTTACTTTAATTCTCTCTGAAATGGTCTATTAATGTAATTAAACATTATCATAAACGATGTCAAACGCTGACGTCGGTCGATTTTATTTATTCCATTACTAAGCAGCAGTTCTTTGTCTGAGAAAACTTGAGATATGTATAAGTATAAGGTAATAGTAGTTTACGTAACGAGCATGGAAAGTGACAAATTTCATACGAGCGTGAAATTCACGCGAGTTTATAGGAAATACACTTTCCATCGAGTTATGTACCCTATTTTTCCTACGACCCCTTAAGAAGATAAATTTATTTATAAAACAGTAACTTTATTTAAGGATTTGTTGTCGATATTAACCGATGTCAAAATTTCCAAGTAGCCTACTAACTTACTATGAACATAATATAATAATTCCGACCAGCTCATGAATGACACGTTGATTTGTTCTCTTGTCCGCCAATTCATAATATGACCAGTTCGTACCTATATAAAATATTAAGGTCTTCCACGGAGTAGCCATTAAAATGTTCAACTGCCGCACCTTTCAAGAGATTTTTCCGATAAAAAATTATTAGATTTAAAAAGAGACGCGACAGGATATTTATTCAGTAAACGTCAAAACCTCAAAGCCGGCTACAAAATATGAATGAACTGTGCGATTTTTAAAAATTGCAGCACAAGTTTGAGTTTATTGTACGGGTAACGCAATTGTCAAGTTTCCGGCCTACTATTCTGTGTGCAACGTGCCGCTTTCCTAGGGGGTCGTAGGAAATAGTTATTTACGAAACGAGTGCCAGAAGACGTTTTTCGCGCATGAGCGCAATGTTTGAAGCACGAGCGACGAAGGAGCGAGTGCTTCATTTGCGCGAATGCGCCGAAGACGTCTTCGCGCATCGAGGTTCGTACAATATTTTTTGAAACGAACATTATAATTTTTTAATTATTATCTAATACGTTTCCAATTTAAAATTTCAAAAAATCAAGTGGTTACATTGACAGATTTCCATTTGACAATTGTAGAAAATGACATTTGGTTTAATTTATTGAAATGAGTGTCAATCGAATTAATAGCGATTTATCTTTATTCTTTCACTATTTTCAACATCCAAATTGGAGAAATGGCGTTTTGTTAACCAAACTTTATTACTATCAAGTCAAATTATTTCTAGAAAGCCTGAAATGGCCAGTGCTTTTTGCTAGATTTCGCGCACTAGTGCGCGAACACTATGTTTGAGTTTGTCTGTCGGGTTCGCGAAATGTCATTTTGAGAGCGGTGAGTTCAAAATAGTATATTACGTAACGAGCATGGAAAGTGACAAATTTCATACGAGCGTGAAATTTTATGGACGAGGCGTAGCCGAGTGCACAAATCACGCGAGTTTATAGGAAATACACTTTCCATCGAGTTATGTACTATCAGCGCCAAAATTCCTGTTCCACTTTACGGTTCAATTCCACTTAAAATGCCATTCTGAGGTTAAAAAACCTTAGCAACTGTCCGCCAATTAAAGTTTTGAAGGCGGATCTAAACGATTTTATTTGAATGACAACAAACGTGTTAGCCTTGCACTAGTAAACAAAGGGTAGCAAAATAGATAAATAATCCAGTTCTTTTAACGAAAAATCACATCGTCTATGGGGGGCGGGGCTGACGAAAACATAGCAACGTCCGGCATAAACGATTCGCATCGCAAACTGGAACACAACTTTTGGAATTTATAGTACCTACACTATTTTTTCCACTACCCCCTAAGAAGAAAAATTCATTCATAAAACAGTAACATTATTTTTAAGGATTTGTTGTCTATGTTACAGATGTAAAAATTTCCAAGTAACCTGCTAACTTACTAGGACTATAATATTCTAATAATGAAGACCGGCTCATGAATGACACGTTGATTACCTAGTTCTCTTGCCCGCCAAGTCATAAATGACCAGTTCATACCTAAAATATTTAGGTCTTCCACGGAGTACCCATTAAAATGTTCAACTGCCACACCTTTTACGATATTTTTCTGATAAAAACTTATTAGATTTAAAAAGAGACGCGACAGGATATTTACATACTCAGTAAACGTCAAGATCTCAAAGCTGCCTACAAAATTTGAATTTACCTGTGCGATTTTCAAATATTACAGCACAGTTGGGAGTTTAGCGTACGGGCAACGCAATTGTCAAGTTTCCTGCCTAATATGCTGTAGGTATGCAACGTGTCGCTTTCCTAGGGGGTCGTGGGAAAAATCCTTGATGTAAACTGGCCACTTTTCTAATGAAGTTTTGAGATGAGTCATTGGTTGAGGATAAGACAAGCAGATGAAAAGAACATCATATTATTGTAAGTTGTAAACTGTGTTAAAGAGTCGAAGCTTATATTTTTGTAATCCCTCTCTGTCAATTACTTCGTTCTGCGTCTCAAGCTGGTAAATTTGTGTCAATTATTTTTTCAGTCGAGCGATTATGAAAGGACCACATCAATTCGACATATTTATTCATGTTTCAGCAGTCGGACGTAATGCCAGATAACAAACGACTGGGTATAAAACCCTCATTAATAATGCCCGGCGCTACTACATCGTGCGATTGTTTTTATTTTTCCTGTCATTATTTTGTGTCATGCACATTTCCGTATTGTTGAAACCCTGATAAATTCGGCCGACTGCATCTCCATTCGAAGGTTTTGTTCGACGGAAAACAACGCATCGTCGCACTACAGACAATGGAATACGTAAAAATGGAGTTGTTTCAGCGTACCCACTTCTATTTAGGTCATGAAATACAGGTGTCATAAAAAAGGATACATGTAATATTCATTTGGAGCGGAAAGTGTCCCTGCTGCATTACTCTAAGTGCGTGCAAGTCTCTGCATTATACATATTATATTTCTTCTCCGTTTTGTAGCATGTAATAATAATAAAGCGAAAGAACAATGTCACACAAAAAATCAAATTGACAGTTTCTACTTCAAACAATATTTAGAGTTTGAAAATTTTCTAAAATAATGATTTTCCTATCGTTAGCGAATATTAAATATACAAAGATCATAAATTTACGGCTAAAATAAGCTGGCTAGACCCAAGGTTTATTGTTAAACCTTGGGCGAGACCCATGAATGACACTTCATTTTTTGTATTTAGTTCTATAATTCAATGCCTGGCGGGGTATTTGCCCGAGGAGTAGTTGTTCGAACGGTCCAGCACCACTAATTAATACCAGATAATTACTCATAAAGTAGTTGTCACTTGCTGATATCTGTCCAGAGCGCGGCAGCGCATATATAGCAAGTTAAATTGCATGGTTTGGGTGTGTAGGGGAAAGCACCGTACTGATGAGTCCCAGAAGGACGAAACCAGTTGGTCTGCGGTTTTCCATACACATTCAAAACATGCAATATTTGAACAAAAACCTGCTTAAAAGCACGTACGTACATGGAGACAAATTAGGATTGTTTCAGTCACCTTAGGTGGGTAGCAGTCTGAAACGTCTCGTAGTACAAAAAATCTGGATTTAGTTCTATAATTCAATGCCTGGCGGGGTATTTGCCCGAGGAGTAGTTGTTCGAACGGTCCAGTACCAGTAATTAATTAGATTTGAAAAGGAAATTTATTCAGTAAACATCAAAATCTCAATGCTTCCTACATTTGAATGTATACCTACCCGTGCGATTTCAAATATTACACCAGTTGCTAGTATAGCGCACGGATGAACGTAATTGTCAAGTTTCCGATCTACTTTGATGTATGCAACGTGTCGCTTTGCTAGGGGGTCGTGGGAAAAAGCATTTAACGAATGCGAGGCTTAGGAAATTAATTATTTCGAGGATGTTTTTCTTGTCGTGGAGGACTGAGACTTTTAGGAAACATATAAAAATGTTCGGGTTTTCGAGAAATGATAGAATTTTAGGTAAATACATATTTATGGCGGTCGATGAAAATTACAATTTATCCCAAAAAATCAGTTTTGTAAAGAAAATTGCTTTAGCTGAGAGATGACACTCGCTGACTTCCTTATCGATACTCGAGGAACGAATAATCCAGAATTCCCGATCGGTATCTCGAAAACTGCAAGTACAGGATGGCCTTTTAAAGAGGCCGATTCTAAACATTGTAGAGGGATGAACAAGTGGGTCGGGTGGATGCGCCCGTTTAGCTTCTATCAGTCGACGACTGATTTGCGACCTTAGGACAAGTTGCAGTAAGAGAACCCCGTAGTTTCCATAAAAATGTAAGGGATATAAAATGCAACCTTCATTTATACGCCACTGGCAGCCAGAACGATATTTTTCAGGAAAAACAGAAAAGGGCTGTTAGATAGAATAAAATCTAAATTTTACCATTTTCGCTGATTTCAAAAATGTTGGGATGAAAACTAAATTAAACGACCACAATGTTTTGAAACGCCATATTTGGAGCATTCGTAAGCTAAAAGGTACCCCTCGTTTCACGTTAATAACTTTCTCAAATGTACATCGATTTCAATTTTTTCGACTGATATTGAAAGCCTAAGTTTCGGATAACCTTATTCTTACCATAAGAGATGTGGACATGTGGAGCCTCCAACAGGGGAGGAAGACTTCCTTAATAAGATGGGAGACCTCGTAAACCACGTACTTTTTAAGGACGTCTTACAACCACCGTGTAACATTTTATGTACTTGGAAAGTGAACGTAACGGACTTTTGGTCAATGCAAGAACGTTCGGCCCAAATTCACATCCCCCCTCCTCAAAAATTAACCGAAAAGTACGAAATTGAAAGAAAAGTGGTAAAATCTCGAAATCTTGTCCGGAACGGGGGCCATCTGCATATCGAAATGTAATCTCGAAAGGATCCCTAATAGTATCTATATTATGTAACGGACATGGAAAGTGACAAATTTCATATAATCGTGAAATTTTATGCAAAAATCATACGAGTTTATGTGAAATATAGGTACGCTTTCCATCGAGTTGTGTACACTATTTTTCCCAAGACCCCTTTACACAGACAAATTTATTCGCAAAACAGTAAGTAACTTTATTTTTAATGATTTGTTGTCCATGTTAGTAGATGTCAAAATTTCTAAGTAGCCTACTAACTACCTATCTACAACGAGCATATTTAGGTCTTTCATGGAGTAGCCATTAAAATGTTCAACTGCCGTACCTTTTAAGAGATTTTTGTGATAAAAAGCTATTAGATTTGGAAAGAGACGCGACAGGATATTTATTCAGCAAACGTCAAAATCTCAAAGCTTCCTGCATTTGATTGTACCTACCCGTGCGATTTTCAAATATTACGCACAGTTACGAGTATAGCACATGGGTAAACGCAATTGTCAAGTTTCGGGCCTTCTTAGTTGTATGTAACGATTTCTTAGGGCGTCGTGGGAAAAGTATTAAAAAATGACGCCCGTCGGTGCGGTCTGCGAAAATCACACCGAGCATAGAAATATTGACAATTTCGCTAAAAATTTGACAGATGGATGTTTGGACGTGAATGTTTGGCTGCCTCGAGAAATTTTTGTTATCGATTTTAAAATGCAAATTTCTACCCTTAAGCGTTGACATTTTCTAGATTTTTTTTCCAATGGGGGAGACCAGTCGTGAATCTCCAGATTCGAACTGTACCGCGCGACTTTTCGCTGTAGTTCCTAGGTGCGAGTTTGACACCCGTTTGCGTACTTTTTTAGCCCGAAAATTTTCAGGGATCCGGAGAAAAATTATTTCCTTTAGAAACTGTAGGTGAACGACGAGGTCATCGGACTCCGTTTTCAAAACTACTCCGTACTCCCCGGTTAGACCAGTATGAAAAACTACCCATACTTTTAGGGTGCTGTATCTCGGCGGTCCCTTCATTTGAAGCGACGAAACCCGACCCAGTTCTGTGGGACTTTTCGGCGAACAAAATCCCGCGTTTTCGGCTGAATCCGTTCGGCAGATGTGTGGGATTAGTGTGTCCCCTAACTATACCTATAAACTTTTTTGCTCTGCATTTTTGGAGAAAAAGTCATGCTTCATAAAAGTTTTTCCTTTTCTGAGAAGTCCTTAACCATTGTCATAATTTAAAAATAACGTACAAGGTGATTAAGAAACAAGGAAGCGTGAAATTGTGCCAAAAGCAAAGTATTAGTTATTTAAGAGGAAATCCAAGATGCTGCAGGAAAAATATGTTTCTAATGCCAATGAAAGTTCAGATATGAAATTTGAACGTTGTATCTCGTTGCAAATTCAATCCTGTAATAATGTGTAATGTAATAATTACTTTAAAGTTTTGTCAATCACAAAGTACCGAATGAAGGCGATAATGAGGTACAACGTTAAAACTGGACCTTCATTTACATTAGAAACATCTTTTTCCTGTAATATTTTAAATCTGCTCTAATATAACTACATAGTACATTTCTCTTAGCACGATTTCACGTTTCTTTATTTTGGAACCACCCTGTACGTTATTTAGAAATTTTGACTATGGCTAAGAACTTTTCAAAATAAGAAAAACGTTTTATGAAGTATCACTTTTTCTCTTAAAATGCGAAACAAGAAAGTTTACACACTGTACCTATATTCGGGTTCGGGGGTGCATCTGTTTTTTATTGCTTGACTACGGGGTGTTTTAGCATAGGGTGAAAAATCGTGAGGGTCTCTACGGACGCGCAAGGAATGCGCGAGTTACCCTCGCAAAATTCATTTCAATCGACAAATTTTTCGCTTAGAAAAAAATTCTTTACGATTTTTCACTTTTTCGCTTCTATTTACGTAACGCACGGGGTGGCGTCGCGGGGCAAGCAGTTCCGTGTCGTGCACTTACCTTTGGTCAAAAAATGTCGATTCTCTTAAAAACATCAGTTTTGAAGGAAATTTTTGAAATTGAAAGTTTATATCTGGACACGATATGCTCCTATTAGGAATTTCTTGATTGATTTCAGCTCATTGAATAATTCATTATTAAATAATAGTTATCACTATTCAATGGCGATTGAATAATAATTATGTATCTGAAAAAGCACAAGTAATAAAATAAATACAATTTGCTAAACATAAAAATATGGCGGAGGCGCCGGAAGAGATATTTTTTAGTTGATAAAAATATCGCATATTCCTTTTCCTATGAAATTGACTTATGAATGGACGTATCGACACCTCTTGTTATTTTCGAGATACGAATAACCACTCAAAGAGCAATAAATACAGTTGCGTAAATTTTTATTTACGTTTCATCGTCTAGATGCCTAGAGAAAAATCTCCAACTAAAGAACATCAGAGAGTGTATCTAATAAGCAAAGCCAAATATTTATATAAACGTGTTTAACCGGACGAGTTCGGCAAAGCTTAATTTATACGTCGGCCCCATCTATTTGTTCCACTTCTTGGTTTTACATTAGTGTACTTACATATTTTTCCTTTTTGGTTTACCGTGTTCCCTCGAATACATTGGGGCGCGCTTTAAATGGAACCTTTGAACTCCTCTGAATTAATATATTTTAAGGGTAAATATGTGTGTGCGGAGGGCGACGAAAATAAACATTAAATTTCAGGTTTGAATTCCTTTTATACATTTTTTCGCCCGTATAAAATCATAAGGTATATTGTAATATTTTTCCCACTGAACTTACCACCTTTTTATTTTCTGTTTCTATTAATACTGGAACGAGTAGGAGGGATTGTACCATGCATGGGTGGGGGTTAGTGAGAAATGAGACCAAGACAAGTAACAGTTAGAGTTAGAGGATAGCAATTCTTTCAATAATTAGAATATGGGGGTAGGTATGTGCTGTACCGGGTGTCCAAATAAGAAAGGACGCCGGCCATATCTAAGGAACCGTTCATGGTACAGCTATGGGAAAGAAAAAATATTGATAAAAGTGGCCAAGGGAAATCGCTGGAAATTATTTTCAAGTTTCTAAGTTTACTGCTAGAGGGCGTAATAGCCATGGTCGACAAAAAACATGGTTTTCTCTAAAATATACCTAGATAAAGTAGATCAAAAATACGAATATTGCAATCTTGAATATATTTTATATAATTTTGGTTTACCACTTCTTGCTCCAGCTCATCAAATAGCAGCGGAGGGGGAAGGGGAACGATTGATTGTGAAGATGCTTGTAACTTCGGTTTGGTTCAAAATAATTTGGCAAACTTAGTCTCGTTGAAAAGAGCTCTCTTCGGTTAATTATATGCCTTTATGAGCTAGGTTGTTTTAGTTCTGTAGTGATCGCTAGGGGGCGTTGTTTGAAAGGGCAGCATACTTTTCAAAATTTCTTGAAAATTTTAAATGTAATGATATAATAATTATAACCTAGTTAAAAAGAGGATAAAATGATGAAAGGAATAGTGAAAACCGTGCATTGATACTTATCTTTTTTCTAACCGGAGATATAAACAAATTAGTGTTAGGATTGGGAGGATGGGGACAAAAATTGTCGGTAACACCCGGTTCAACATTTGCAATTATTATGTAGTAGTGATAAACTTGTGTATGCTTTGTTTGATGCCAATATAAAAATTATACAAATATGGTAAAATAGCTTTTACTATAGTTTGGAGAGTCTCCCATCTTCCGAAAATTTAAGATATTTGTAGATATCAAACCCTTGACATTGTGCTGAATTTTTTTGTTTCAACACCAACTTGCTTTATAAATATATTGCGTACACAGTGGTTGGATCAATAACTTTGGCGTAAATTCACTATGAATTCTTAATAAGTTAACCTCACACGCCAAAAGACAGTTACACAGCACACCCCTGAAGACGCTGACTGTGTCGAGTTTAATGACTATGTCACTGTCTTTTGGCGTGTGGGCTTATCTTTATATTCGGTGGCACGTATAAAGGTTATAGTAATTAACCCGTCCTCCCGCCCCTAAAACTCTTTTGTCCATATCTCCGGTTAGAAAAAAGATATCAATGTGCGGTTTTCACTGTTTCTCTTGTTATTTTGTCCTCCTTTTAATTAATTTATAATTATTATACCGTTCCATTTAAAATTTTCAAGAAAATCTGAAAAGTTTGCTGATCTTTCAAACAACGCCCTCTAGCAATCACTACAGAACAAAAATGACTTAATTTATAAAAGTATCTGATTATAGGAAAATAGCTCTTTTCAACGATACTAATTTTGCTAAATTCAGTTAAATGAAACCGAAGTTACAAGCATCTCCACAACCAGATGCCCCACTTCCCCCTCCGCTGCTATCCGTCACAAATGAAAAGGTACTTTTGGGACCAATTTTGAATCATGGAATTGCCATCGTCTTCTAGCTTCTAAGTACTTCACCAAGTGTTATGCATTTCTCGTCCATGTTTACAAAGACGTTGCAATCATGTGATGGTAAAAGGTAATGTATTTACTTTTTTTCGTAAAGTAGACTTTGCCACTTTCATCCAGAGTGTATGAAACTAAAATTGATAGCGCCAATAAAATTTTATATCCCAGACGTTACATCAATTTCATGACATTAACCGCGAAAAGGGCGCGCTACAATTTATACCCGCCCTATTTATTTTATAAATTTACAGATATGATACATTTCATAAATTTACGGGCGTGAAACAAATGAAAGCAGTTATAGATGGGAAGCGTTGCGCTCATAAAACTGCTTGTTCCTGAGTGCAATGCATCAAGGGAGGACGTAGTAAAAGTGGAAATATAGATACAAAAACAAAGCGTGCACCGTCGCGGTCGAATTTTCAATATATCACCCTCTGACAGTCGAATAGTTTTTTAGCGAAAAATATATGTTTCAGAATAGATTTGAACAATGCCGCCGTGCACGCCTCGGGAGTTAATATAATTTCTGACCGTTTAATTTTCAGCTAGCGTTCCATTTGCTGTGTTAATAATAGGATAGCTACGGCTTGGCACATTATTCCGGCAAACTAATTTTGCGCAACTTCGTACAAATTCGACTAAAAATTATTATCTCAACTTCAATAATAATATACAGACTTGTAATATAATATACAGAATATAAAGAGTATAGTATAGGCGATGTGCACATTTTAAATTTTGTTACAGTTAAAAATTAAATTAGACATTTATTCATTAGAAAATTTATTTAAAATACAAAGCTTACAGTTTTCCTTTTTATCAACCGATTTGTTTTCTTTACTTCAGTATTTTGATTTTATCTTGCCACTTATTTCTTGTCTTCTTGTAAATTCACTATCTGAGTACCTATTTCTTGTTCTTTTGGCGTATTCCCTTGTTTCTCTGATCTATTTCTGCTCTGATTCTTGTTTATTTCGTTCCTGCAATAAATTCGAGATTGTTATATTTGAGGCGGTTGTGTTTTCAAAACTTACCTTGGTTTTCGCAGATCGTCGGCCCACATTCATTATTTTCCTAGGTTCCTTATTAGCACTGCATTATGTCTTCAATTATTTGCCATTCTTGACTCTCTTTCCTGTTTATTCTGTTTAAATCCATTTTATTTGTACAGCGGCTCAGCTGTTCGGTACTTTTTCTATTTTCTTGATAGGTTTTGAGCATGCTCGATTTTTCGTCGTTTAGGTCGTATTGAAGTTGTTGGTCATGAGCGTGCGCCTCCAAGTTTATTTTTGATTTCACTTTCCTTCTATATTTTCGCTTTTATATTCCCTTCTGTGTATCTTTCCATTCTCTATCTGTTTGGAGGACTCTTTTAAGTGTGGTTTCCTCCGATCTTTTCGATTTTCCTTGCTCTTTTGACGACACGGCACTGCTCTAGGTTAGCTCTTAAATTTCACCTTTGATGTACCTAAGGACGAGTCCTACATCATCTTTTAAACTTCCGGGTTGGCACTTTTCTCGTGATTTTTCGCAGACAAGACACGTTTTGTGATAGCGGTCATTTCGTTGAATTTTATGTTGAATTCCGACCTTCTGGAGTATCCAGGATTTCTCGAAATAGTGTCAAATTGTTCCTTTTTTGGATTTTGCAAAGTTTTTGGTAAAACTTATTCAGAAAAGGCTCCTTTTATGGGATTTTTGTCTTCGACCACGAGGTGTTTTTTTGGAGGTTCCATCGTACTCCTTTCGAGGGTGCTACCGTGGGGTATATTTAATCTATACTTCCCCACAAGAGTATTATCCAGCGATCTATTGAAACGACAGTGTTTTAAGGTCAGATCTTTAAGTTATTTTTATTTTGTCCGAGCGGAATATCATTTCATCCGTCGGCAGAAGTTTTCATGTACAGCCTGGCAGCGGCCTATCGTTGCCACCAAAACGTTATTGTTAAACAAGTTAGTATTATTCGCTTAAGTAGTGCCTCGTAGCGGCTTATTGCTATTAGTTAACGCTAATTTATAATTTTCATTTGTAGGTAGTAGTTTTGAAGTTTTTTTGTAGTCAAGTAGTTACAGTATTTTGCTTATTTTTTATATTCATATTCAATTCTAGTTTTTGCTTTTACCCGGTCTTTTGGTAGTGTCGGTGCTTTGCGTTTGCGTCTTGTAAGTTTTGTTGTGCGGTTTGACTCGTCGGTGCGCCTGCGCGAACGAAGCTTCGGCCGTAGATAGTCGCTCGTGTCATCCGTGAGTGATTCCATATTTTTTTTTGGGCGAGACGTTTGCGCCGCGCTGTTAAATTTCCGGATAGCTTATTTTGTTAATTTTGTAGTTTCTTTTCAGTCATTTTTTGTCATTTTTATTTTTGTTGCTCATTTAGATTCAGATATTTGTTTTGTAATACATTTACGCTTTCTTTTCAATATATCTGTTAAATATTTGACTGCGGGTTTTGTTTATTTTGCTCCCCCATTGTTGTTTGGATGCCAGTGGCTTTTAGGAGTTGTAGCCACTGGATTTTTGCGTTCTTTCCCGGAGGATTAGCCGACAACTCCTTGGCGCCCCTTTTGTTAATAGCCCACTCCCATCTTCGGCTAGAGTTAGTCGCGGTCGGGTCCTCCCCCCTTTGTGACGCAACGGGATTTGTTACGTCACAATTTCACGCAGCTTTGCGCCATCTGGTGGCAAAATATTCTGAGCCAGCAGGAAAATGCCATAATTGCATTAGTGCCTTGAAAATTAATGTGGTATTTTGTGAAAACACCAATTATTGTGTGATAATTACGCTCAGGCAACAATAACAATAAAAGTTAGTGAATTTCAAGTACTGTTGTTCGTGTACCGTTAAGAACAACTAAAACTAATTTTCTCAGAATTTCCAAATATGAATGTGGCAATTTTGTTTGGTTTCTTGTACAATATAAACATCTTGCAAACGGGAACGGACATAAAGGTAAGAAACTTGTGTGCTGTGTATAAAACGGCTTGGCAAATAAGCCCAAATATCCCAAACATCCTAGAATATGGATGGTACATGGAAAATGACGTTATTATGCCAATAACATTCACAAATAGCTCTAAACTTGATTGTGTTACAATAACACAATTCTGTAAATGTAAAAATTTTACTTGTTCTTTTCGATGTGCATTCATGAAATCTAATGTGCAATGTATAATTTTATACAAATGTTTGTACGCCTACACCTAAACCACTCCTAAACCACACGGCTCAGCGCGGCCAGCGCGCACAAATTATTTGTGTTTAACACGCTGTAACTTTTTTTAGAAACAATATTAACAATATTTTAATGGCAAAAAAGTCTTTTGGAAATGAAAAGCAGTTTATCCAAAACAAGTTTATTATAAGAAGAATTAGAAATTAGTTCAAACAATTTTTTATAAAGAAAACAAAAAGAAATGGGAATTTTTCTAAAATCAAACTAAGGAAAATGAGAATTTCAGACAAGAATTAGTAACTTTTTGTAAATTTAATAATCAGTATTGCCTCCCCTGGCCTCAATGCAAGCACGAATTCGACGAGGGATGCTTTCTATTAAGTTATCAACTTCTTTTTGGGAAACATTTTCCCATTCCTCTAAAACTGCTTGAATGAGTTGTTCTGCATTGCCAGGGTTATTTCGACGAGCTCTAATATTTCTTTTCATCTTATCCCACAAGTGCTCTATGGGGTTTAGATACGGTGAACAAGAAGGCCACTCCAAAACAGCCACACCCTCCATTTCTAAAAAACTTGTGGCAACTCTGCTGGTATGTGGAGGTGCATTATCCTGCATAAATAAAAACAAATCGCCGAAAGCAACTCTCCAGAGCCTAACTACAGCTTGCAGCACTAAATCAACATACCGTGGACCTGTTAAATTTTGTCTCATTATAATTATAGGAGTTTTTTCACCAATCATGATCCCACCCCAAAACATTACAGTTTCTCCTTTGTATTTGGGAACAAATCGGGCAGCTAGGAGCCTAGCTTGTCTCCCACAACCCCTCAAAACTCGAATTCGCCGGTCATCTGATCGAAGGCCAATTCTGGTTTCATTCGAAAATAAGACATTTCGCCAATCTTCCATTGTCCAGTTTTGATATCCCAAACACCAATTTAAACGGTCGATTTTATTTTGCCTTGATAGTTCGGGAATCCTTAACTGTCTTCTGCTGAATAATCCTCGTGCACGAAGTCTTTTCCTGATAGTTTCGACCGAAACATTAATACCAGTAGCTTGCAAAAGTTGCCCAGAAAGCTCGGAATAGGATACTGTGGGATTTCTTCTTGCTATTTGAGCTAAAAAGCGGTCCTGGTTTTCTGTAGTTACTTTTCCACGACTTCTCCTCGGCCTATTTTTCAAGGTTTCCAACTCCAAAAACCTTGAATAGGTTTTTGAAACAACCCCTTGTGTGACCCCCACTGTCCGTGCAATTTGTCTTTGGGACATTCCCTGTTCCACCAGAGCTATAATTATTCCCCTTTGTACTTCTGATAACCCCACATAAGGCATTTTTAACAAAAATTTTGAACAGATGCAGCTTACCAACTCGCTGCGATTTCACTTCTGAACAACAAAAACAACAGTTCACGAACAAATCTTATTAACTTTTTATACATCCAACCGATTTTGACAGCAAACACATTAAGCTTTTATTCGCATGCAATTGTTTTACCCACAACAACTTGATTCTTGTAAATACCTAGTGATTCCATATAAGTTTGGTTGTGTTTATGTACTCGTATATGTTAATTCCGAAAAATAAGGTTACTTACCCGGTGCATGAAAAACACATTACACAAATTTGTGGTCTAGCAAGAAAACAATTTTTGTTTCATAGAATTGGAAAATTGTAGGGGCAACGTGAGTACACTGTGATGATCAGCACACTTCAGTGTATATTCCACGAAAAAATTGGTTTCTAACTCTTTTCTTTGCTGAAATACAACAAGAAAAGTATTAAAAATGGTCGAAAACTGATTTAGGAAGATTTTACGAAAAATCGATTTTCCGGCATTTTCGCAATTCCCGATCTTTTCGCGACCTCAAAATTCGAATCTGGCAGGTCATTTTACATAAGAATCAGCTTCATTTTCTTGTGTGTGTTCGAGTTGTATAGAAGGTGTCGAATTAGAGCACCTTGATCCCCGAGTATAACTATTTGATAGCTGTAGTCTAATCTAGGCCTACGCCTACCTCTTTTTATTCCTATCTCTGACTCAAGTATGTCGCGAACTATTCCGTCGTATCTTAGAAGGTGTCCTAGCATTCTATCTCTCCTATTTTTTATTGCCTTCCATATCTTTCGCTTTTCCGCAACTCTTTGTAATACCTCCCCATTGCTAACATTAACTTATTGAAAGAAATAAATTAAACAAACCCTAAAGATTATAAATACTATTTTACAATTAACGATGAGACTTTTAATAAAGACTAGCTACCACTTTACGGTTTCCATAGATAGAGGAGGCGCCATGTTATCTCTACAATATAATATATCAACATGAATAAATAAGTATGTACTTTTAATAATGCCCTCTAACCAAATTAAGCAAGCAAAATGTACGGCTGATTTTGTACAAAACTGAGAACGCAGCACACGTCCCTCTTTTATCCACGTAAGCCTCTATCGCTGCTCTCTCGCTAATCGCCAACTGAGAACTGAAGCACAGCTGCACCGTGCAGCCTGCACGCTCAAATCTTGCCTGTGCCGCGTCTCAAGCCGCGCCAAATCTTTTGTCCGATTGGATTTCTTCAGTCCGCGTCGGAACTGAGACGCACCGGGAATGTTGCATCCCTTCTCATGTTGGACTGACCTGAAGGACTGTCAGTCCAAAACTAACGAAAAACTTAACGTGAAGGGGTACCTTTAGAAGGGTATTATAATATAAACATGGTTTCTGAGATGATTTTTTTCATCGTCAAATTGACCAATAGGAACATTTCATTTGGGTCTAGAAGCGTGTATTATTTCGGTTAATACACGCCTATTCTAAGAGCCAATTAGATTTCTTCAATTTCTTAAAATCGACCAATCAACTGTCATTGTAAACGATAAAACCCTACCTAGCTTTCCCAATAACTGATAAATATGCGCCTTGCTTTTAATCAACTAAGCTGTGAATGATAGTTTTGAAATTTCTACCTTGGCAACTGTCACTGTCATATTATTTTCGAGTTTTCTTGCAACGTCGTTTTAAATTGTCCGTATAATGTAGTTGTGTATTAACCTCCCTAAAATACATTCGAGATCATTTTTTATAAGACAAATACATTTCAAATTGAATTCAAATTTTATTGCCATTCGGCAAAAAATCTCGAATCAAGGGAAGTAGAAAAAATCGCTCGAGCAAGCTCTCGCGATTTTTTCACTACCTTGATTCTCGATTATTTGCCATGACAATAAAACTTTCATACAATTAAACATGTATTTATCGATAAAAAAATGATCTCTTATGTATTTACCTACGGTTATTTTTTGCCGTTTCTATTTTCCAATAAATGAACAGTATTTTTGATCACGCGTTTAATTCTGACCAATTAAATCATTATTATAGTGAGAATTTTTTACCTAACTTATCCCAGCGGGAATTTTTTTTAGTATTTTGTTTTTGTTGATAAAACGACTTGTTTTCTGGTTTTGACATATTGTCTTATATGTTTTAATCGCAAATTGTGACATTGAAAGAATAATATTGACAGTTGTTTCATATTTGAACGTCAAAAAATAACCTTTCGAATACCACACGACAGTAAGAATAACTTGGAAAATAATTCTCCACATTTTACTCAAACTTGTCGCCATTCGGCAATAGCCACTCGAGCCCTACGGGCTCTCGTGTCTATTGCCTGGCGACAAGTTTTCGAAAATCTGTCGAATTATTTTCAAGTAATTCTCACTCTCTTGTGATATTACATACGGTAATTTTTTCGATAATTTTGCTTGTTGACAAGTTGCCATAGTTTCGAATTTGTAGGTGCATTTATAATGTATAATCTAGTTACTTTAGTACCTGCCAAACGTCAAATATTCCCAACACATTTCTTTGTATGTGAATTAATTGAAATAAAATTTCGTTTTGAACTACCTTGCTTCGATTCAAAAAATAATCTTGTCAAATACAATTAGTGGTCTGAAATTTTTAGGTAATTTTACTCAAGCTGTTGCTTTTATTAGCCACTCGTGTAAATTTGACAGAAGATCACTCGTGCAAGCGCTCGTGATCTTTTAACTGTCAAATTTACACTCGTGGCTACCAAGCAACGCAACAGCTTTCGTAAAATTTCCGACAATTCCAGACCACTTATTGTATTACTACAGATTATTTTTTAATCGTCAAATTGACCAATAGGAACATTGCATTTGGGTCTAGAAGCGTGTATTATTTCGGTTATTTTTTGACGTTTCTATTTTCCAATAAATGAACAGTATTTTTGATCACGCGTTTAATTCTGACCAATTAAATCATTATTATAGTGAGAATTTTTTACCTAACTTATCCCAGCGGGAATTTTTTTTAGTATTTTGTTTTTGTTGATAAAACGACTTGTTTTCTGGTTTTGACATATTGTCTTATATGTTTTAATCGCAAATTGTGACATTGAAAGAATAATATTGACAGTTGTTTCATATTTGAACGTCAAAAAATAACCTTTCGAATACCACACGACAGTAAGAATAACTTGGAAAATAATTCTCCACATTTTACTCAAACTTGTCGCCATTCGGCAATAGCCACTCGAGCCCTACGGGCTCTCGTGTCTATTGCCTGGCGACAAGTTTTCGAAAATCTGTCGAATTATTTTCAAGTAATTCTCACTCTCTTGTGATATTACATACGGTTATTTTTTGACGTTTCTATTTTCCAATAAATTAACAGTATTTTTGATCACGCGTTTAATTCTGACCAATTAAATCATTATTATAGTGAGAATTTTTTACCTAACTTGTCCCAGCGGGATTTTTTTGTAGTATTTTGTTTTTGTTGATAAAACGACTTGTTTTCTGGTTTTGACATATGTCATATGTTTTAATCGCAAATTGTGACACTGAAAGAATAATATTGAAGAGTTGTTTCACATTTGAACGTCAAAAAATAACCTTTCGAATACCATACGACAGTAAGAATAACTTGGAAAATAATTCTCCACATTTTACTCAAACTTGTCGCCATTCGGCAATAGCCACTCGAGCCCTACGGGCTCTCGTGTCTATTGCCTGGCGACAAGTTTTCGAAAATCTGTCGAATTATTTTCAAGTCATTCTCACTCTCTTGGGCCCGGTTTTTCAAAGAATCCAACACCGGATTAAGTCTGACACTCGCTTCGTTGCTATGATACCGGCTTTATGATTGGCTGGCTTCATAGCAACGAGGGCGGTGTCAGACTTAATCCGGTGTTGGATTCTTTGAAAAACCGGGCCTTGTAATTTTTTTCGATAATTTTGCTTGTTGATAAGTTGCCATAGTTTCGATCGGATTTGTAGGTGCATTTATAATGTATAATCTAGCTACTTTAGTACCTGCCAAACGTCAAATATTCCCAACACATTTCTTTGTATGTGAATTAATTGAAATAAAATTTCGTTTTGAACTACCTACCTTGCTTCGATTCAAAAAATAATCTTGTCAAATACAATTCGTGGTCTGGAATTTTTAGGTAATTTTACTCAAGCTGTTGCTTTTACTAGCCACTCGTGCAAATTTGACAGATCACTCGCTCGTGATCTTTTAACTGTCAAATTTACACTCGTGGCTACCAAGCAACGCAAGAGCTTTCGTAAAATTTGCGACAATTCCAAACCACTTATTGCATTACTACAGAAAATAAAATAAATTTAGCGTTTTCTGCGACAAAGCAACTTTGATATGCTACAATAGAAGTTTTTGATTGGTTACAGGACAGTCCATTGAATAATGAACCTTATTATTATGCTTTCGGAAACGCATAATTTGATGGTTGTAGAGAAAGTATAATATTTGTCTCATATTCAATTAATATTAACTCATTGAATTTAACCAACGTTAAATTCAAATTCAGTTGAACATCAACGAAATTAGTAACAGTAAAGTTCCCCCTGTGAATTTAGAATTAAAGATGGTCATATCTGAAAAGGCGATTACCCAGAAAATGCTATTATTCCATTGTCCTATTGCTTTGAGGGTATAAATTTAATTAGGGCAATCCTGTTCTGAATCGAGAGATTGATAAAAGCAAAGCGCAATGTATCACTTGTAAGAATTGCCGCTCGTTTAGCAGCTTTTTAATCCTACCATAAATCACAAAATGCAAAATTGCTCTTCCATTATAATCGGATTATTAGAGAAATAATTCCTGGCGAAATATAATTTAGTAATTAGTTCCGTAGTGTCCTACGAGAAGCCAAGTCAAGCTTTCCTCGGGCTTCTAAAGGTTTTTGTAGCAATTGTGTAAAATGGCGTTGTTTTAGAGGGCGAACAAAAGCCGAGGCAAACGACTCTTTCACTTCAGGACGAAATTAGAACATGCAACTGCTGAGGGATCGCCGTGAACAGTTGGAAATAGTTTCGGTACAGCAACAAATAGAATCAAGACCCTCGAACAATTAACAAAGCTCCAGCTATTTTGATTAATTCTCTTCTCTTATGCATCACCTTGTACACAAATTGTTTGAAATGAAGGGAGATTTATTTAACATAATACGGCTCCAGAACACGCAATAATAAAGGTCACTGTGAGCCCTGAACAAAGGACATAAGTAATTGGTTTGGGGAAAACACGAATATTACTGGCGGATCTTCCGTGTATCTCAAGAAATTAGCATTTCTTGTATTCTAACGAAAAACAATACAAAACAGATTCGAACGACAAAAACCAATGTTTCATCTTGAAGTGTTGTTAGCATTGATGGAATTAATAATATGAACCATAAAGTTTTCAGTGCGATGACTATAGCTGGACGTCCATCTCCATCCTTTCCTACCTCTTTTCACACCTACCTATTTTTGTCTCTAGAATGTCTCGGATTAATCCTTGTCTTACAGTCCAATATCTCTTATTCTTTACTGCCGTATACTGGATTTAGTAATGATTGATTGAATGATAAATTTTCATTCCGAGGTACCTTGGTCAGAGGTGTACCGCAGGGTTCAATTATCGGACCCCTTTTGCTTTCTATTTATGTGTCTAATTTATATAATTTTGTCAGAGGTAAGACGCATTGTTATACAGAGGAACATAATCAAATATAGAGAATGATTGTTAAGGTTAGATTTCCTTCAGTGGTAATAAAGCAAAACCCACATGGTAAGAAAGTCGAAAATCAAATAGAAAGTACATACGCGTTTATTGTAAATCTCTGCGAAATAATTCTGAGAATACGATCTTGAAACCCAAGACCAAGACGAGAACCACATAAGTCTTGGTCTTGGTAGTAGTAGATAAATGAGAGCCTCAGGCCACATCTGTTGCCAACCCAAAACTCCAGCAACCAAAATCCCTGTTAGTGTCTTCAGCAGCGGCAGCAGCCTCTGGTTCTTTTGCCAACTCCAACACGCAAAAATTCCTGGTACTGTCTTCAGCAACGACATCTGCCATTGGTTGTGGCTCAGGCGCCTGCGCCGGGGCTCAAAAAGTGCGCGTGTTGCTCATTGTTGCGCAATGGAAGAATGTTCTGGAAATGCTGATGCAATAGTACGCAGATGTTGCAGAATTAATGTTTTTTCTCGGAAATTCAAACGTTTGCAATTTTTTACACTAAATAACTATTGTTATCAAAGTTTGAGAAAGAAACAACAGATTCGAAGTCGATAAGAGATGTTATGATTTATTGTTTTTATTATGATGAAATATTAATAGCTAAGAACGTTCTAGAAAAACCTTTCAACTTTGCCGACAGGATATGTATATGTGTTTGGTTTGACTCCCACGTTCTGTATGCTAATAAGTACATGTGCACTTAATATTATGTCGTAAACTCTACAAGATGATCGAGATTATTTAATACCCTGTTGTTTGTATTATTATAATAAAATCATTCTAGAACATAAAAAGTTTGAAGGCCACCGCCAGAAACATAAACACTCGATTGATTGTTGTTTTTGATAACTTCTGCATGTTACCAAAATTTTGCAAGCTCGGCAAAAGCTGCGAGATAA
Organism: Xestobium rufovillosum; assembly: GCA_963966045.1. Lineage (NCBI taxonomy): Eukaryota > Metazoa > Arthropoda > Insecta > Coleoptera > Ptinidae > Xestobium > Xestobium rufovillosum. Next base: position 16,422,828 of record OZ014498.1, read on the forward strand.
ATAGAACGAATATAATTGCGAGAATTATTATTTAGTAATCACTTCAATAGTTCAGTTGGTTCCCACGGAATAGGTGCGGTAAAAGTTAGTTTCCCAATATGGATGTTGTAATTGGCCAAGATGATGTTGGAGATATTTTATTGTACCATTTTATCCACCAAAATTTACCGGAAAATTTAAAAGTAAGTCCATTTGCAGGAATCATTTCTTTTATTGTTCAAGCATTCTGTTAATAAAACTCATTCATAATAAAACTCATTCATAATAATTTCATTATATGTAGTTAAAAAGCTCACGTATCTGTTCCATAATTGTAAACTATTTTCTATCTTTAGAACCAACCCAAAATGATTATGTGCGGAAATGTATCGCACATGGCAACGGAAACCGAAAATGTTTTATTTTCTGGACTATTCATGGAGAAAGAAACCAAGATAATTTTGTTGGAATCGTGCAGTGAACTTGTGGTCATTTGGGTCAATATTGTAAATCGTAAGTAAAGTATTTAGATTTTTTAATATGCAGTGATAGTAGATAAAAAGTGCCAGTTTTGGATTCACAATTTTAGTAGTGGAAAATTAATTGTTTTTATAATGAATGAAGTTATTTCTTTGTTTGACCGCCCGTTTGTTTGTTTGTTTGTTTGTTTGTTTGTTTGTTTACTAGTACAATTTCTTATCTTTGCTTGTCTGTCAGTTTGTCTGTACGTTTTGTTTGTTTGTTTGTTTGTTTTGTTTGTGTGTTTGTTTGGTTACTAGTATAATTTCTTAATTATGGTATTTTTCTCTTGTTGCAGTCAACGATGTATAAGCAGCGTCACGAGTTTGATTACACTGTTATATTATTTTAATGAATAAAATGTATTTTAATATAATAATATCATATTATGAACAGTATTATATTATTTTAATTGACCAAAATGTATTTTAATATAATAAATTATATTATATAATTTACCGTATTCCATGGAAACTAACTAAACTAATGAATTGATTACTGAATAATACTCCCCATTATGTTAGAAATATTTGTCGTGTGCTTTCCAATAAATGTATGCTACAAGCGTGATTTTTTTTGACAAGCTGTCTGTTGACACAGACAGCTCTATTCGCAAACACCATGGCTGATGACACAAGCAAGAATAGAAAGAGGAAAAACCCCTCTATGTAGATGCAGCTTAGATGCGGCAGTACGTAAACGTCTTGTTGGTGGATTGGTATGCGAATTTCGTCATTGGCATTGAATGTTGTTGTTGACACGAACGGCTGATGTAACAGACAGACAGATAGACAGACAGGCAGGCAGGCAGGCAGACATTACAGACAGACACAGGCAGACAGACACAGACAGACAGATAGACAGACAGACAGACAGACAGACAGACAGACAGACAGACAGACAGACAGACATCTGATGAGAATTCTGAAGTAGGAGAATAACTATAGATTCCTATTTGTCTCATCGAGCTGGTTAATTTGATACCCTCCATGACCTAAGTGGGCGGGGCAAGGGGGCGTGTGCAGTGGGCCCTAATCTACATGCGTTCTATATTACCGACATTCAATTTGCACTTTCCAGTAAGTGTAACAGAAATCTACATGTGTTCTATATTACCGACACTCAATTAGTACTTCCAGCACTCACCAGATGGTTCCCACACGTGTCCGAAACGCATTAAGATAACAAGTAATTTCAAAACATAGTACGTATCAAAATAAACAAACTGACGAATGTTCTAGAATGTTATTTTATTGTAATAATACAAACAAATAAACGGGTCACCTTGTAGTGTCTACAACGTAGTATGTGCATATACAGAACGTGGGAGCAAACCTAAACAAACATAATCCTGTCGGCGAGTTGAAAGGTTTTTTACCCATAATAAAAACAGTTGTTGTTGACACGAACGGCTGATGTAACAGACAGACAGATAGACAGACAGGCAGGCAGGCAGGCAGACAGACAGACAGACACAGACAGACAGACACAGACAGACAGATAGACAGACAGACAGACAGACAGACAGACATCTGATGAGAATTCTGAAGTAGGAGAATAACTATAGATTCCTATTTGTCTCATCGAGCTGGTTAATTTGATACCCTCCATGACCTAAGTGGGCGGGGCAAGGGGGCGTATGCAGTGGGCCCTAATCTACATGCGTTCTATATTACCGACATTCAATTTGCACTTTCCAGTAAGTGTAACAGAAATCTACATGTGTTCTATATTACCGACACTCAATTAGTACTTCCAGCACTCACCAGATGGTTCTCACACGTGTCCGAAACTCATTAAGATAACAAGTAATTTCAAAACATAGTACGTATCAAAATAAACAAACTGACGAATGTTCTAGAATGTTATTTTATTGTAATAATACAAACAAATAAACGGGTCACCTTGTAGTGTCTACAACGTAGTATGTGCATATACAGAACGTGGGAGCAAACCTAAACAAACATAATCCTGTCGGCGAGTTGAAAGGTTTTTTACCCATAATAAAAACAATTATAACATCTCTTATCGGCGGCGAACGTGCTTTTTTCTTAAACTTTGATATCAATATTTATTTAGTATAAACAATTGCAACCATTGGAATTTCCGAGAAACTTCTGTTTACAATCCTAAGTATATATGGATGATTTAAAAGACGGGCATGTAGGCAGCCGATTAGCTCAGTGGGTTTAGCGAGGGCTCCGGTGCGCGGGGACCCGGGTTCGAATCCCGGTCGGCGTCATTTCCAGAACGTTTGCGAAAACCCCGGCGCAGGCGCCTGGGTCACATCCAAAGGCATCTAGCAGTAGTTGAACCTTACCACCCACAACCACACCCATTGGATGCCGCCCACAACCTCTATCATTGGCTGTTGCCCCGCCCACTCTCATAGAGCCCCGGCGCAGGCGCCTGAGCCACAACCAAAGGCCCCAAAGACACCAGAGGCAGAAGTCGTTGCTGAAGACATTACTCGAGGACTCCTTCAGCGTAGAAGGGGAAAAAACATTAATTCTGCAACATCTGCGTACTATTGCATCAGCATTTCCAGAACATTCTTCCATTGCGCAACAATGAGCAACACGCGCACTTTTTGAGCCCCGGCGCAGGCGCCTGAGCCACAACCAATGGCAGATGTCGTTGCTGAAGATATTACCAGGAATTTTTGCGTGTTGGAGTTGGCAAAAGAACCAGAGGCTGCTGCCGCTGCTGAAGACACTAACAGGGATTTTGGTTGCTGGAGTTTTGGGTTGGCAACAGATGTGGCCTGAGGCTCTCATTTATCTACTACTCTTGGTATTGTTTTTTCTTGATCTTGTTTGGTTTTTATGAGAGGACGAGAAATTTATGAATTTCAATGTTTCCACACCTACTGAAAATAATAAATCAATAAATTGTACAGTTGGCTGAATACAGTTTTTGTATTTAGTTCATGGCTATACTAAAATTGGTACTTATTTTGTGTTAAGATGTAATATAATAAACTTAATTTAAAAACCAAAATGAAGCTGTAAAAAGTTATCCGACATCTGAACTTACTTCCCATACTTACTTCCCATAAAATTTATTTTATTTATTCTAGTACAGATTATAGTACAAGGATATACAGTGTGATCATTTAAAAACGTGCCACCTCAAATATTTAAGAAACTAATAGAATTATGAAAAAACGCCGAGACACGTAAATTTATGACGCAAGGGGGAAATATTTTGATGTATAGTTGATGTCTGTAAAACCTACCCCCTAGACCCCACTCACCCTCACTTTAAAATCTCAAATGGCATCATATCGCTTGTGATATCTCATTTTAAAGGAAATCGAATGAGCAATACAGCAGCATATTTACTTTTTAATTATTCCTTATTTTGAGCTTTAAAAACTAAAATAAGGTCATTTCAACCTTTCAGTAAATAGGAAAAATAATGGATTAAATTTGATACAAAATAAGAGTTAAACCTTGTAGATGTAGATATCAGATAATAAACATTTCATTCAAAAAAGTAGCTTTGAAATTTAAAACAGAAAAATATAACTTGTATAATAATAAAATAATAAATAATAAAATAATAAAATCTATCTTAGATTCTCAAAATGGGCCCAGTTATTTGGAAAACAATAATAAAGCCTATATTCTCGAATTGCCTTCTTATATTCAGGAATGTTTGGAAGGGAATATTTCGGCATGTTTCTGATACTGTGCGCCTCAAATTAATTAAATTTTCTGTGTGGCTCTGACACACTGCTGATTTAAAATAGCCCCAAAAGAGAAAATCTAGCAGGCTGAGATAAGGAGTAATTAAAAAATAAACATCACTGCTGTATTCCTCATTCGATTTCCTTTAAAATGAGATGTCACAAGTAATATAGTGCCATTTAAGATTTTAAAGTGAGGGTGGCTGGAGGTTGGGAGGTTGGTTTCACCAACGTCAATTATACGTCAAAATATGTCCCCCTCGATTCCTAAATTTACGAGTCTCGGCGATTTGACGTATTTCTATTCGTTCCCAAGATATTTGAGGTGGCTCGTTTTTAAATGATCACACTGTATAGTATGCTCGGTAGGCAGCCCAATTTTGTCACCACTCGCGCATGACGTAGGTGCAAAACAGAGATTCGCGGGAAACACTTCTCCGTGCTGTGCGAACGCAATGATCAATGATGGGATGGTGTTAGTATTTTGTATTACGAGTATATGAATTTTAAGCATTATTTCCAATTTATGTTATGAAAAATTGCAGTTGTTTTAATTAATTTTTCAATAAACTAAAAAATAACTGTCAAACATTTTCTAAAATATCAAGATCAAGACTTTCCCAAGACTCTTGCTCCAAGACTCTTGGTCTTAGAGGTTAAGTCTTAGTATTGGTCTTGGATCATTTATGTTAGTCTTGGTCTTCGTCTAGAATTCAAGACCAAGACAAGACAAGACCAACACTTTTCTTGGTCTTGTGCGAAACCCTAATAAGGGTCTTCCGCGAATTATTTCGGATGCATTTAAGATTCGTGCTATTGGTTTTTCGAGAGTATTAACAGGGGTTCTGAAAGAAACACTTTCCATCCACTCCACAAGAAAAATCAAACGGGTTTAGATCCTGCGATCTTGGCGGCCACGCGACACGATCGCTCCACTGGTTAGGGAACTGTTCATCCGAAGATTCTCGTGCTTCACGCCTAAAATGAGCCCCATCGTGCAATAAGCACATGTTGCCTATTGCATTTAAAGGTACATCTTCCAGTAAACCAGGGAGAAAATGTTGCAAAAATCCAAGAAGTTGCAGCCGATTAAACGGTTTGGTAAAAGAAATGATTCAATTAACATGCCGTTTACAAAGCCTGCATACGCATTAACGGAAAGGCGATCTTGAAAATTACTTCTTCGTACAGCTCGAGGATTCTCTTCAGATCACATATGTGTGTTGCGGAAATTATTAATTCTATTGCGGGTAAACATGGCTTCATCCATCACCAAAGGCGATCTTACAAAGTTGTCATTGTTGGCATTTTGCTCTAAAAGCCAGTTACAAGAATCGATTCTGGGTAGAAAATCCTCCAGCTTCAAAGCTTGAACCCGTTGAACATGATAAGAGTGTAGCTTATTTTCATCCATTGCCAAAGGCGATCTTACAAAGTTGTCATTGTTGGCATTTTGCTCTAAAAGCCAGTTACAAGAATCGACTCTGCGTAGAAAGTCCTCCAGCTTCAAAGCTTGAACCCGTTGAACATGATAAGAGTGTAGCTTATTTTCGTGCAATTTTCCAAACTTTCGTTTGACTTACTTGAACCTGGGAAGCGATTACACGCGTGCTTGTCGTTGGATCCTCATGCACTAAATGCTAAATTTGCAAATTTGCATATAATGCGACGACCCAATGCACAATGTCATAACACTGATAATATACGCAAAAACCAAACTGGCCGCACGAATAAAGAAAAACCCTGTCTTTTTGGACAAACCATGCATACCTATTTATTAAACGACAGGACCGGACTCAAAATTTGTTTAAACTTTGGAAAGCATTTTCTTTCTTATTTTCTCGTTTTTATAAAAAAAATGACTTGAAATATTAGTTTGTTTTTATCATTCCTTTGATCTTTCGGACAGTATACGTGCAAATTTCATCGTTAATCAGGGATTAAATCTATTATTACAAGCATTTCTCGGTCTTAATCTCACAATTAACCCAACTAAATCAACCCTAATTTTCTTTTCTTACGTATTGATCACAATAGTAAACTCCGTATTTCTTCTGAAAACAATATAAAGTTAAACTGCGTACAGGGAGGGAAAACTTAGATATTAATTTGTGTTTTAAAACACGCATTTCTAATTGCATTAAAAAGTCATTTGCTGCCTGATCTTTTGTTTGTAATTTGCATCGTCGGAAATTTCCAGGCTTCATAAAAATCGCTACTGAGACCCCCATATACCGTCACACTTCCACTTTTTCTGCACTCTGCCCGGCCTCGTGCATAAATTTATTTATTATTATTATTTACAAACGTATGCGATGTAGCAGCACCAAACGCTTAAAATTTGCTGAAAACGTAGCTCAACTTTACAACCCATGCATCAAGGACCCCAAAAACTAACCCAGGCGATGTGCTCTGGTTCGTCCTCTTTCCAACCAGCCCAAAATTAAATTTGGATGTTACAGAAATATGCAATATAACAATGTCGAACGTTTAAAGTTTGCTAAAAGCATACCTCAACTTCACACCCCTATAAACTCGCCCACGTGCATCGCAAACCCCAAAAACCAACCCATACGAGGTTGACCGGTTCATCCTATTTCCAACTAGCCCAAAATCAAAGCTGGATGATTCATAAAGTATGCGATGTAACAGCGCCGAACCCTTCCGTGTCCAAAAATCGTTCGCCCTCTCGAATCATACATTTTCTTTCCTTATAGATGTCAAATTCTAACTTACTGTCTTTCCTAATTACCAAGATGTCCAAAATGGAAGCTGTCTTTCTCTTTCTATTTCATGGATAAATTTGATTGAATTGAATCTACTATTTAAGTCGATCAAAAATCTTCAATGTTACATTTACTAGTGCCAAAAATGGCAAATATATCGTCTACATATCTCACCCACATCTTTGGAAAATATGGGAGCTCATCTTTCAGTTGGGTTTCAAATTTGCCCATGAAAATTTCTGCAATGAAAGGAGAGAGGCAATTTCCCATAGCTGTACATTCATTTTGTTGAAAAAATGATCCACTCACTTTGCGTACACTTGGTTAAATTAATATATTCTTTGACAGTTAACTTATTAAGAATTCATAGTGAGTTTACGTCAAAGTTCTGATTCAACTACTGTGTGTATAAGTTTTAGTGGATATAAGGTTCCTTTGAGCAGTTCAGATTATCCACATCGACAAATAAAGGCGATTTGACTTTGGCCATAATCATTTTTTTCCTCCAGGGTAGAATAAATCGCAAAAACTTATTTTCCGCTAGGTTTTTGATTGGCCCGTTTTAATTCAAAGATGGAAATTTATGCGAGTTGAAATTTTCCCAACATCATTATTGATTACTTCATTACAATTTTCGCCGTCTCCACTATAAATTTGGAAAGCGATTAAGAATTTCTGAAACTTACAAATATCGTACTAAAGCCGCTCAATAATAACTTTTTCTATTAAAATTTTAATAAGCAATGTTCTACATTCGGCGTACAAAGAAATCGAATTACATTTAAATTTCAATGCGGAATTAGTCGCAATTTAATAAAGTCTACAGTGTGAGTATCTTTTCATTATCAAACACGCTGACTTCACACTTCTTCCTCAATTTGTAAAGTTTCTAATTTTATTCACTAAAGCGAATTACGACGTTGGTTCAACATTAATTGGAACTTTAAGAAACTTTCACAAAGCGAAGACGTTAAATTACTTGCAACACGAGACCAGACACAAGTGAATCTACTCGATGTACATGCGCTTAATTTCCTATTCCTTGTATTACATACGGGAGAAAATAATTTATCTCCTAATAATGGATGAGATCGGGTCAGTTTATCAAGTTCGCATGGAACATAATACACGGTACATGGTACTAGCACTCACACATACAAACTTTGAGTACATAATATAGAATCCGTCTTTATTAAATTAGGTAACAATTTATACAGACTATAACTAGAACTGAAAACGAAGGAGGGGAGAATCCCGTTGTCGGCAAATGTTTAGAATTGGGGTGAGAACGAATATGTGTCATATACAACTTGACATTGATAATGAAATCTGGCGATTGTCACTTACCAACTGGAAATTTCCACTTACTAACTGGCAATTGCCACTTACTATTTGGCAATTATCACTTTACGTAACATAGGTCATTCATAATGTAGTATGTACTTTTTAAATAGGCATGCGTCAGAGGGAAATCATAGCGTTTCTTTCCCTTCACCATAACATAACTGTTGGGGACGTACGCTAAAAAGGATTTTGAGAAGATTGAGATTGTTTAGAAGAAAACGATATTTTAAGCTTAGAACATATTCCTCAATTTATACAAACTGAAATTCAGAAATCCGGTCAATTACATGGCTACAGATTGATACATTTAACATGAATTAGTTGTGAAACAGGTAACATTAAAATTGTTATTACAAATACTTGATCCTGACGTTGTATTATAACGGAAAAGGAGAAGACTTCGACCAAGGCGGTATTACAGCAAAGGTCCTAATTATCTGTGGCATATAGATTCTTATGACAAGCTAAAACCTTATTCAATCTCCATAAATGGCTATATTGATGGTGTTATACCAGGTTATTTTTGGAAAGGTAGAGAACCCATGATGGGAACTTCTAAAATAGTCCGTACCTACTGCACCGAAACAAATTCAACCATCTTTCTATATGGGACTAGCAACGGAAACCAAAAAAATCGGTATGGAGAACCATACATGACTTCCATGTTCATTGTATATAACAAAAGAACACTTAAAACAATTATCTAAGTGTCGAGGATTATAAACGGATAAAATTATTCCTTCCCCAATTCAATAATAACCTTGATAATATGGAGCAATTCAGAAGACTCATCAATTATCTAATTATTATCGGCAATTTTACGAAAAATTGGTTTATTAATCACGAGAATCTATGAAATTGACACTATCGTAGGTTACTGCCAACTGTCTACAATAATTATTATAAACCCTAGAGTATAAACTATATCGACATATCTTAAAGAAGAAACATTTTTGCAAAATTTCTTAAAATACTTAAGTAAATAAATTTTATTTCCTCTGATCAAATAACATCTTCATTACATGTGCGTCCTGCTTTTCCTGAAGCCTAAGAATGTTCATTATTCAAAGGTAAATCAGAAAATTTCGGTTACAGCATCAAGGTTGCTATGCCACAGAAGTGTCAAATTTATATCTTACTTGTCCCAGAAATTCAAGAGAGCGTATTAGTATATTACCTATATGTTTCTATCAGTGGCGGTTTCTCCTTAAGGTCAATTGGTCAATGACCCTCCTAAAATATTCTAATCAAAACCATAATTTTAATAAAAATATTTTTTGTCTAACAGTCTCAAATTTAAAATCTTCAGCGGTCTGCATTCGCAGCAATACTAGAAATAGCCAAGCGTCAAGCCGCGCTGCGCGCTCGCTAGCAAGCCGGGACATTATTCAAATTGACCCTGCACAGCTCTTATGGCTTATGGAGAAATGCATGTAAAGAAGAACAGTGACAGCAGATGGCGAATTCTTGAGTGGAAGTGAGAGTCACCTTTCACTCCTATATCTCCAACGTGGTCAATGTCCCGATTACAACTGCGCAGAATCGAGTTTAGTTCTACAAACAGTATTCAGTTATATTTTCTCTGGACTCTGGATCTCAGTTCTTCTTAGATAGCAGGCGGGAAACCTTTCTTTATTGTTGCGGATGTGAACTGTGATCGTTGTGAAGTTCTGATCGTTGAGAAATTTTGTGTGTTTAGCAAAACAAGATGAGTGTTGTTGAGGATATATTTGCCTTAAAGTCAGCTGGAACATTAAATTATGAACGCCGGCTTGAAAAGAGGGAAAGTGAACGGCCGAAACCAAAACTGAATTTGAAGCAGACAACAAAGGATAAAGGTAAAAATGTCCAAAGATATTTTAAAGCATCGATGTACAATTTGTGCGACTGGATTTGTGGATGCAGTGTTAAAAATGCGTTCTTTTGCTATCCGTGCTTATTATTTTCAAATGATGCTATATGGGCTAAAAATGGAGTAGGTAACCGATATTAAACATTTAAAAGACAAAATTAAAAAGCATGCTTCTTCTGCTTCTCATATAAATTGTTCAATGAGTTACGCCAGTTTAGGACGTGTAGACATAAGACAGCAACTTGATAGTGCGTATCGCAAATCAGTGCACGACTTTAATGAATCGGTTTCTAAAAATAGGTATATTTTAAACAAAATAATTGATTGTGTAAAATTTTGTGGAGTCTTTGAAATTGCATTGCGCGGTCATGACGAAAGTGACATGTCCAATAATCCTGGGATTTTTCGTGGCCTTATAGATTTTGTCTCTGAACTAGACTTAATATTTAAAGAGCACCTTGAAACAAATACAGTATTCAAAGGAATATCAAAAACAATTCAAAACGAAATTTTAGATTCAATGTTGGCCGTTGTACACACACATATAATAAAGGAAATTGACCAGACAAATTTTGTGGCAATTCAAGTTGATGAGAGCACAGATAGCTCCAATAAAACGCAAATGGTTTTTATCTTTCGATATGTATTAGATGGTATTGTGCATGAAAGATTTTGGAAATTTGTCAACCCTCCAGGTACCACAGCACAACATTTATCCGATGCAATAATGGAAGAACTCTAATTTAAATTTAAGTTAATTTAAAATAATTTTAGTTCTTTATTAGATACTAGCGGCCCGCTCCGGCTTCGCACGGGTATAAAATATATAGCCTATGTCACTCACTGAAAAAATGATTAAAATCGATCCAGTAGTTTTGATTTGGATAAGGATTAATGCTGTATTGGTTAAAATCGCTTCGAAAATTAGCCATTATTTGTCGTAAAAAGTAAATGACAAAAAAATGTTATTGTGGGATATCCATAAGAGATAGACATATACCATCGCGGAGTTTTCTGTAGACCTTTTCAATGTGTACAATACTTAGTACATTATTTTGATAAATCTCGTAGGGTTCAGCCTGCGTTTGTTATGTAAGCGGAAAAAATGTAATTATTTACGACATCACATTAGAAACCTCAAAAATAAAAGTATTTCTCCACTATTTAATGGATGTTATTATACATATAAACCTTCCTCTTCAATCACTCTATCTATTAAAAAAAACCGCATCAAAATCCGTTGCGTAGTTTTAAAGATTTAAGCATACATAGGGATATAGGGACAGAGAAAGCGACTTTGTTTTATACGATGTAGTGATTAACACGTTTGTAATTTAGAAAAATAAATTTGATCATAGGTGGCTGTTATTTCATAATAGTCCTTAACTTTTTATACTGAATAACTTTCCCGAATAACATTTTTCATTATTTTCAAAAATAAGGGTACTTTACTCTTTAGTCAAATTATTATTTTTTGATCTCTCCTGTATATTATCCGATATTTTTGGAATGTTGCGAGTGCATTTTGATTTTTGAGCAATTCAGAGCTTTTTATGAAGAATATTTTTTTAATAAACGGATAATAAAAAAGTTTCCCATATGTAGAGAACTTTATAGGACACGTTGTATAGGTATGTATATATTTTTAGTATTAATAATTATAAGTTACAAAACCAAAATGACCCCCCTGGTTATTAACCCACGAGCCGCCACTGGTTTCTATGACAACGTTGATAACTCGCTCGTTGGATAAGCTACTGCAATGGTTAATAACTTAACAAATAACTTAATAAATAATTGAGTTAGGGAAAAATTGGTAGTAACAAAATTTTTTGGTCTTAAAATACGCAACATTTTTTATTAAAACTTTTTTTAAATATCTCTTATAGTTTGGCCACAATATTTTTTTGAAGAATTAAAATGTTAATAACATATGAACACCTAGTTTAATTATTACCAAAATCAATAGGTCTGGAGTCCTCGTCGAGACGCACTTAAAAAAAAATCATTAAAATCGGTTAGTTTTTACGGCAGTTATCGAACGCCAAAGAAATCCGGACACACACACACACACGTACAGGATGGTTCATTTTGGGTGCAAGTATGGGGATTTCGTAAACTATAACAGTTAGAAAAAAACTGATGGCGCAGTCTCGATCTCTTTTTTCGAGCTTTGCTCAGTGGCGCAAACAAAATCTTGCGATCGCCTTTTGTTTTCAAGTTATAGGACAAAATTGCCTTTTTCCACATTCCGGGGAATGCTTATTATTAGGAATTCGGGGATGTTGTATAGACATCCTTAAGACACTTTTTTGAGTAGATTACAGGGGCGTAGTCAATTTTTTATTTAAGGTTACGGTTTTAGCATGACAACACAAACATGCGTAATTTCTTATGGGGGGTATATTTGAATAACACTGGAACGAAAAGAGTATTTTTCTGATTTCAGCGATATATAGTTTGATATGTTTGTTTTTCTTAATTTATGAGTTATCGCAATTTTTCTAGTTTTATTGTTATTTTATTGACTTTGACGTAAGTAGGCACGCAACAGACATGTTATTAATTTATTTTTATTGATTATTACGTCTAGTGCTTACTAGTGCTTTTTAGTGCGATTTCTCGTTAATATCCAACCGGATTGTCTAACAAGTGCAGGACATGCACATGCACAATACGAGAATATTATGGGTATAAAAAATCAGTAGGCCGCGAAATAAAAATACAAATCCGCTGCAGCGCCGCAATGTTTGTTACAGTGAATAAAACATTCTATCATGTATTTTTCACAGTTTTCATATTCCATTTTTATTAACCTAACAACATTTGTAACAGTGACAATGACACACTTATTGAAAACACTATTTACCTACTGATTTTTTATACCTGTAATATTCTCATATTGTGCATGTCCTGCACTTATTAGACAATACGGATAGGTTGGATATTAATGAAAAATCGTACTAAAAAGCACTAATACGAATAAGCAATAAAAATAAATTAATAATATGTCTGCTGCGTGCCTAAGTGCTTACGTCAAAGTCAATAAAATAACAAGAAAACTAGAAAAGTCGTGATAACTCATAAATTAAGAAAAATAAGCATATCAAACTATATATCGCTGAAATAAGAAAAACTCTCTTTTCGATCCAGCGTTATTCAAATATACTCAACATAAGAAATTAAGCATATTTGTGTCGTCATGTTAAAACCGTAACTTCAAATAAAAATGTGGCTACGCCCCTGTAATCTACTCAAAAAAGTGTCTTAAGAATGTCTTTACGACATCCCCGAATTTATAATAATAAGCGAGATATAAGCAGTCCCCGGAATGTTGAAAAAAGCAATTTTGCCCCATAACTTGAAAACAAAAGGCGATCGCAAAATTTTGTTCATGCCACTGAGCAAAGCTCGTAAAAAGAGATCGAGACTGCGCCATCAGTTTTTTTCTAACTGTTATAGTTTACGAAATCCCCCATACTTGCACCCAAAATGAACCATCCTGTACAGCCACACGCTCGCACAGACACGAAGCTAAAAAAACTTTTTCTCGACGTTTCGAAGTTAGCACAATACGAATCTGATCTTATCTCGGACACGAATTTTTGTCGGTAATACAATACTTCCATTTCCTTATACGGAACATGGAAGTAAAACAGAATGTGGGTGGTCAACCTTAAAAAAAACTTGTGCGGTAAAACATGGCTAACTAGCAATAAAATAAAATGGAAGAAACACTCTTTTCCATAGTGATGACAATATTATCTTTATTAGTTTTATAATAGAACAGCTCCCCAGCTGCCAAATAATATAATACCTACATAATATAAAAATTTTGATTACCTACCAATTTTTGATTTCAATCTTCTAAAATCCACACAATCATCTCCCAATCCACCAATTATCTTCTCAATGCCACTTATAATTTTTGTTTCCTTATGTGCAGTATTCAAAATTTTACAAAAAATTATAATATTGAAGGAGCGAAAACTGCAGATGTTGGTACAGAATGTAGCCGCCTACTAAGTACTTTTGTTTGCATAATACATATTATAATTTCTGGTTTACTAATTATTCCTTAGCGACCTAAATTTTGTATAATTTTCGAACTTTTGAGGAATGTTCAATACTTTGCCGCAGGTGTGACTGTAGATAACTAATGTTCATTTTGATAGGTACAAAAATTAACTGTTATATTATTTCCAGTAATAAGATTAGTAAGTAAGTTAGTAAGTGGCAATTGCCAGTTAGTAAGTGGCAATTTACAGTTAGTAAATGGCAATTTACAGTTAGCAGTTGACAATTGTTAGTTAGTAAGTGGCAATTGCCAGTTGGTAAGTGGAAATTATCAATTAGAAAGTTGCAATTGCCAGATAGTAAGTGGTAATTGCTAGATTGTATCAATTGCCAGTTATTAAGTGGAAATTGCCAGTTGGTAAGTGACAATCGCCAGATAATCTAGCAATTGCCAGTTAGAAAGTTGCAATTGCCAGATAGTAAGTGGCAATTACTAAATTGTGTCAATTGCCAGTTCAACGAATTAATTTTCATTTACCTACCACATAACTGGCATTATTTTATAATGTTCTTTATTTTTATATTTATTTTTAAAGTTAGTGCGAACACTAAACGGGGAAAAAGCTGTGCAATTTAAAGCTCTTTAATAGCACTAAAGATATAAAACAAAGAATGGCGCAGGGCCGAGTTGCGTTTAACAAAAAGAAACAACTGTTATGCTCGAGAACGGTTAATATAGAGACTAGGAAGAGACTCTTAACGTCGTATGTATGGAGTACGGCATTATACGGGTGCGAAACTTGGACAATAGGAGAAGCGGATAGAAAAAGAGTAGAAGCGTTTGAAATGTGGTGCTACAGACGCATGATGAAGATACCGTGGATAGATAAGGTTAGCAATAGGGAAGTATTAGAAAGAGTTGGGGAAAAGCGAAAGATATGGGAAACAATAAAGAGTAGGAGAGATAGGATGGTAGGACACCTTCTAAGACACGAAGGAATAGTTCGTGACATACTAGAGTCAGAGATAGGAATAAAAAGAGGTAGGGGTAGGCCTAGATTAGACTACTGCTCTCAAATAGTTAGGGATGTAGGATGTTCTACTTTTAGGGAAATGCGTAGGTTAGCTCAGGATAGAAAAGAATGGAGGTACGCGTCCAACCAGTCTTCGGACTGAGAACCTTATGATGATGATGAATAGACTATAACGGAGTTCTGTTTCTACAAAATTTATTATTTTATTTTTCGCGCTAAATATGAGTTAAAATATTGGAAGGTTTAAATGCTGCATTTATATTGTTTCTTGATAACGTACTGGCGATTCTTTCAAAAACATTTTCTACGTAAGTTATAAGACAACATTTTATAAGTACCTGTTTTGTCTGATAATTAATCTTATGGTATATGCTATTACAAGTAATTTTTTATTTTTTATTGTTAATTATTCTATTATTTATTTCTATGTTGAATCTATTATTAATAGCAATTGTTAGTCTTGTATTTAATTTTTTCTATAAGTTATCGTTAGATGAAGCAGATATTTTTTGAGACAAAGGATGAAATGAATTTGACTTTTTGGATCATCATTTAGTTAAATCTAAAAAAATATTTTATGATCATTTTCAATTTCTTCATTTAATAATATTTCTGTTTTAGTGGCCATTGCATTAAAATATGCGCAATTAAAATCTAAAATCGATATGTCCTATGATTTTGCTGAAAAGCCACCTGTTACTTTTAACATTCGTATATGGGGCCAGAGTTACGATTTTTGTCCAAGGCCACCGACACGTAAGTGTCGAGGTCATATGACGTATACTGAGATAACGCAGCGCTCGAGTGGTGAGAGCCGGGAGCCTACTATAGTGTGCAGTGTGCACAGTGTGACGTAAAATAGTATATTCCGTAATGAGCATAGAAAGTGACAAATTTCACACGAGCGTGAAATTTTATGCACGCGGCGTAGCTTTCCATCGAGTTATGTACACTATTTGTCCCACGATAAAAAGTTAATTATGTTTTATGTATGGTGTTATCATTTCCAATTTCCCGATCGATGGTTGCAAGGATTGCGAAATCTGAATTTTTTACTGAATTTATTCCGTTAGAAAATTCCACCCTGTATGTGCTATTGGTATATATGTTAGGATCAAAGACCGATTTCGGCCAATGGTCGAAAAAAATGACCAGAACGCGTTCTGGATATCACTGAATCGCCAAAGTCCGATATGTCGTGTTCTGGTCGCTTTAAATAGACCAGAACGCGTTCTGGATATTCTGCAATTGCCAGAATGCGATGGTGAAGAATATTTCGCTTACTGGCTTATTGTGCTAAGCCAGAACGCGTCGTGCACTGTAACGCCAACGTCCAAAAAGTCAGGGGTCTGTGGAAAGATATATGCTCGTTTCATGGATGGCTGGCGAAATGGCCTGAAGGGTTGCGATTTGTACAAAGCAATAAAAATCGATCATTTCATACAGGAATAACGAAAAGTACTTATGAAGCAATGTTCGGCACGCCCTAAAGAATAGGTCTGAAAGATTCATCACTGCCTAAAGAACTCTTGTCCATTATTGAAACAGAAGAGGAGCTAGAAAAATTGTGGCATTCTAATTCTGACGGTAGCAAATCGGAAGATGAACAACTGAATTTCAGTCAGCGAAGAAAATGCGACAGGACAGGAAGGACGTAGAATGTCACAAACAACTGGAAGAAGAAATATTTATGTGTACCATTTGTGAGACAGAAACTTCTGCTGCACACAAATGCTTAATTTGGGAATTGCCTGTTCACGTAATTTGCAGAAAAGTTGATGAAGAAAATGAAGGGTATGAATGGTCAAAGTCAGATTAGTAACGCTCGCGAAAATGCCAAATCTAGATTGAAAAAGCAAACCGAGCAAATGATTTCCATTTCCATTTCTAATTCGAAATTAGTATCCGTTGATGTGAGAAAGACTGTAGTAGTACTAGTACTACAGTAGTCTCCCTCTATGTAGATAGAGGGAGACTTGCACCAAGAAATGTATTAGCTGTTGTGCTAAATATTAATGAGTCTGGACTTTATCAGCTTAGTAAATTAAGAACCGAAGTCAAATATAGGTATAGGTATACATTGTATATACAATGTCTCTTCCGGGTTTCTATATTCCCGAGCATAACAGTGGTTTCTTTTTGTTAAATGCAACTCGGCCGTGCGCTATTTTTTGTCTTATATCTCTATTGCTCCTACCATAGCCAGTGATTTGACTTCCTAAATAGCAAAAATCTGCGACTTCCTGCACCTTCTCGTTTCAGATTTGTATTTTAGTTTTAGTCCTATTTTCCTGCCCCATACATACCAAAATTTTGGTTTTCTTCCTAATTCTTCTTTGATTGATGCCTAACATTGGTATATTATCCGGAAATTCGAGTATATTAATAGTTGGTCCCTGTATATTAATTCCTGAGGCTGCCCTCTCCTTAACAATATTAATCGCATCTTCGATATATATGTAAGTATAAGTTGAAAACTACAGGTGGCAAAGCACATCCCCCTCTCACTCCTTTCCGGATATCTACTTCTTCTCTCCACTGCTAAAATTCTGCCGTTTGCTCTTTCTAGAGACCAAGTATATTATTCTTCTGTCCCCATATGTTTCATCCATACCTTTCTGAGCACTTCGAACATGCGAATATAACAATAATATGATGTGATAGGCGACAAGATTTCAATTTATCATTTTCAATGTTCGGCAGATTATTTTTAGACATTTTAACGTGCGAGAAAGTATCTAAAAACGTAATAATAAAAATACCTGAAGGTATTACTTTCTTGTCTGTAATTCCTTTGCAGTCAGAAACAATTTACGAATGCGCTACGTTCGGAATGACGCAAAGAATTTTCACATTTAGTCGTCATCTTTGATCTCAAGTATTTCAATTAAAATTCAGATATGAACGAGCGAAAATATTTGATCAAAGATAGCCCTGACACCTTTATCAAGTTCCCTTTTATTCGACTTTGTTAAAATTTAATGCAAAAAGTTACTTTGATTATAAGGCAATTTACACCGAAGCAGGTACGACGCGGAAAGCATGCTAAACAGAACTTTGTCGTGTTCACTCGACTCTAGCAGAAACAGGTGTAGAGTCACTAGTTAAAATATAGGTACAGGGGTCGGTCGTTGAAAAGCTTCCATCCGGATTACTTTGGAACTTTGGGAACTTTTCCAAAAATGACAAAACAGATCAATTTATGAAATAAAAGGTTTATTATAGGTAGGTATAATTACTTGGATAATTTAAATTTGATAATAGAAACAATTTTATCTATATTATGCGAATGTTACAATTTAATAAAATATTTATTGCGCAATGAATTAAATATTAATTGTTATGAATATAAAATATAATCACTATTCACTAAATTGATCACTCTCATCAGATGAACTTGTTTCATCTCCTAATGAAGTTATAATAAATGGATCAATTTCGACGTCCAACGCCTGCTTCCGACGCCACCACTTCAAAATAAGGTTTTCTGTGTGATTCACCAACTTTTCCCAATATTCTTGAGATACGTGATTTAAAGAAGATTCCCAAACTGTTTCTACTTGATCGGAACGTAAACCATCTCCAATATGTTTTTCGTAATAAGTTTTTGCGCCTGCTCATATTACTTCAATGGCATTAAACTGGTAATGATATGGAGGCAGGCGCAATAACCTCATGACCATGTTCCCTCAACATTTCGTCGACAGCATAAATTTTATCTCTTTTTATTGACTTTGCAATCATCAATAATTCTGATTTTAACAAATTCGGTGAAGGGTTTTGATTTTGTTCTTGTAACCACTCAAATATTTCATTTTTTTCCATGAAGAATTTGGTTGCTTATTTATTATTCTAGAATGATATGATGCGTTGCCAGGAACAATTAAAGAAGGTTCGTCTAAATTTGGAATTAGATGTTCTGTTAACCATTTCTCAAATAAATCTTTGTCCATATTATCGTGGTAGTCCATAGTGTTTGATTTGGACGAAACAATTAAACTAGGACCAGGTACAAATCCGGAACTAGATCCTGGCGTGCAAAATTATAAAACGTTTTCCCGATCCACATCCTTTCTTTCTCTTTACTGAATTCACCGAATCATCTTGCCAAGACTTTGACCCATTGCCGTTCGAAAATATCCACGCCTCGTCCAAAAAATCACTTTCCTATATTTTGAATTAAGATTTTCGGCATATTTCTTTAAAAATTTAACTGTTTGGTGAACTATGTGCGGTTGTTCACAGAGGAATCTCCTATTGCAATCTTTTTTATATCGAAAACCCAGTATATTCATTAATTTTGACAAGAAACGTAATCCAATTTCCAAAACACCCTTTTCTCTTAAGGTTTCTTGTAAACTTGCTAGAGTAACATTCACTTTTGCTTCATATAAATTATAAATAACGTTTCTTACTTTCATTTTTTGGGTATCACTTAAATCCTTAGTTCTTGTGTATTTCCTTCTTCGTTTTTATTTTACTTTTTCTGGCTCTTTCATCCTCTTTCCATGTACAATCCTTTCTACTGTTCTTAAACCAACTATCCTAGTGCTTCAGAAACTTTTTCATATATATTTTATGAGTTGCTGTCTGCTTCTTTTCTTCATTTTTAAAATATTCAACAAGGTTTAGTACCAATTTTTTAGTTTGCGGGTGCAAAAAACTTGAAAAAGGCTTCTTTTTTATCATTTCCTTCTGACTGAATTAACTTTTTGTCATTCTTGACATATATGTCAAATAAGTATTTTTTTATCATTTGATTTACAATCAAAGTTGAGTGAAATGGAAATAGCCAAGTTTATCTTTGATCAACTGACAAACCCGCCTCACTAGCTTAGCTACAAATACATTATATATTCTTTATGCGTTTGAGATTAATTTTTACTTTAAGAAAGTCAAGTCAATTGCCACGTGGGAGCATACTTATACGTATGTACGAGTATATGTGAAAACATTCACATCAACAATTTTGCATGCTCAATAAAACCCTGAAATTAAATTTGAACCCTACGTCAGTACAGTAAATACATATTAAAATTGCGGCTGCTCGGTCTTCCGTACGCCGATACAATTTATTGAACTTCTGCGTTGGACAGATTTCAATCTGGTTGGGAAGTATAAGGAATCAATACATTGCAATTATTGAAGCTTTAATTCCTATTGTTCCGGAATAAATTTATACTGATTGTTTGGAAAGAAATTTAAAATGCGGAAATAATTGAAAATCCCAACACGGTAAATGTACCATGTTTTTTCATAGGTTTATTCTGACCATTTCTCACAGACAGATTAGATACATCGTGTAGCTTGATAATTTTTAGATTTTTGGCCCCTAGCACTGAAGCTCAAGCTTATACGTCTTTATCTCGTAAGTTCAGTCCCTTCAAAGAATTTGAGGGCAAGACTTGTAGGTGAATTTGCTATTACTCTTGCTTCTACAAACTTTGTACGTCTAGCTGCTACACGTATGTGATGGGAAGTTTCCTCCTCTTCTACACATATCCTAGGATTGTCTTTCAGTCCAATATTGGAGTTCATAAGTGAGCAGTGTCCCGCAAATGGTCCTACTGTCCATATCAGCTGGTTCTTGCCCAGTCGTGTTAATTTTTTAGCTCTCTTGCTGGAATAAGGTCCACTAATGAACATACGCGATTGCCTCAGTTCAGGAGTCCACATTATTACTAAAATATAGTTTCGTGAGGAAATGATAGATTTAACGAACACAGTGGACTCTCTGGCCTCGGCTAAGGCAGCGGTCGAAGAAGGGGGTAGGTCGTCGTTCTACAAGATCTCAAGATTCTACGTATGACGAGAGCCAAATAGGGAAATAAAATGGGGGCCACAGCCCAAATGATGACTTACCTACGATAGTGCTAGGTCCAACGGAGACTACTAATATGGGTATCAAGTTCTGAACAATCAAAGTCTCTCAATATAGCGAAACAAGCAAAAAATATAGCTTTACTCACTAAAAACAGTTTCCACAGATTCAAATCAAGTACAATCTTAGTCAACAGTCAATATAAAGTACAAGCCTCAATACATAAACTCAATATGAACTATTAAAGTGAAACTATAAAACAATGAACTGCGCGAAATTTAGAAAGGCAGTGTATCTCAAATAATTTTGAAACGCAGAGTAGGCGCTTTCGGTAGATTTACTTCTGGCTTCACAGAAATAATAACAAGTTTAAATATGCAAACAATTGAGGAATTTATTCTTAGAACTATGAAAAATGTATTATAATATTTTTAATGAAACGAATTATCGGCGGCGAGGCTGCCTCGTAACGTAAAAATGTCAAAAACTAGGTACTCAAAGTGCACAGTCCGTCTGTTTATCTGTCTTCTTAAATTCTTGTGTCTGTGTCTAATTCTGGGGGACATTGGACTAGTCAAAAACCAAGAGAGCTAGGTAATCGGCAGTGCGTTTTCAAGCGTGATCAAAATAGTAATGACAAGTCGAATCTTGTATAAGAGTCTGGAATCACTTCGAAAAACGAAGACGCAATTTCCAAGAATATGGTAATAGAAGAGCCCTATACCGGGGAGCGAGCTAAGGTCGAACGATAATTCTACTAGGGAAGGGACTTATAATATTATAGGTCTTTATAGACAATTGCAATAAAGATAATCCACGATACAAAGCGATGCGCGGACTATTTTAAATAACGAACTCTAAAGACAAATTTTGTCTGTAACAACATCCAGTAAGAAATATGTTTTTGTCTTACTAGGTCCTCTATCACCCTTTGCCTGTCTTACAAGCCAAAGAGCACGTAGGTTTCGGCACAATCAACTGAACTTTTGCCCCCTTTTTCGCCTAAGAGGTCCGCTTTTTCGTTCCATTCACTTCCTTAATGGCCTTTCACCCATTGTAGGATGACCCTGTTATATACTTACTGCTGACAGAGCAAGCTAGTCCACGCAGTATTTAACCGTTCTGCATTTTTCCTCTACAGCTTCCAGAGCTTTCAATACTGCATGGCTATCAGCGACAATCTGGATTTTGAAAGGACGTCCTAATCTTCTCCTGCGCACATACGGAAATTGCATTAATATCTGTCTGGAATGCGGCTACAAGGCTTCTGAGGTTTATGCTAATGCCCACCCCACTGTTTTGTGCAGTTTTAGAGCCATCTGTATACTACCAAGTGGTTCTATACTGTTCTCTGAACTTCTGTCTATAGCACTCCACTCTCTATATTGCGATGGTTAATCCATAAGGCTGGTGAAAGTTTAGGAGAGACGATTCTATCAGATTGCATGCCAGCAGTTTTTGTCTTTTTGTTGAAATATTTCGGCATGGTCAACCGTCCTCACGAGAGTTTGCCCATAACCATTTATCTTTATTTTGTATGCCGCAGCGGACGTTTTTTGCATAGCCGCTATGATCCCTAAATATGCAAGTTGTGACAGTTTTCCTAGCTTGGTTCCATTTTTTGACTTTGTGCCACCAAACTAGGTGAGAATTATTATTCCATTGTTGGCCTTAACCCACAAGTTCTGCCTATCAAACTCCTGCAGGCCGATAAGGACGGGGTAACCTTCTTGCTAAATTCCTCCAGATGGATGCTGTAATTTAATTTGTTGTCTAAGATTAGTCCCAAATGTTTGACTTCTTTACTACTAAGTTGAATATCCTGTCCCCACAACCGATTAATTCGTCTCGTGAAAGCCATTACTGTAGGCTTAGAAGGGTTCACAGTTAGCCTCTCTGCTGTACACTATCTTTCTACTGTTTCTAGGGCTCGTTGCATGAGGCTTCAAATCACCCCTCTTAAGTTCTCTATGAGTAGAAAAGTTATGGGATCCACATAGTTTTGCGCGCGTATTCCTTCCCAGAGGCTTCACACTAAGAGCCATAAAACCCTATCCTGCGCTCACCCTCTGGTAACAGCCATGTCACACCCCTAGTCACATTGCCCAGTGAGCTAGTAATTACTCTGCCTGTAATCGTAGTCAATTCACTCTGCAGCGGACAGGTCGAATCTGTGACCTTCAACAGCTTTCTTGAAAGAGTCGAAAAAGGTATTGTCAAAGGACAACTTTAAATTCAGAAAGAGCCCATGGGGGCTCAGTTCGTGAGATTTAACCGATTGGTTAACATTCTGGTGTTTATGTAGAGGTGCTACTTCCAAAACATAGTCCCTTATGTGTCTCCCTACAAGGTTTTCCATCGCCTTGAGAATAAATGAGGTCATGTTGATTGAGCGAAAAGATTTCACCTGCACATATGATTCTTGGCCTGGTTTTGGGTATAAATCATACAGCACATAACTTACGGTTAAACTAGGCCTAAATAGTGTGCACAGGTGTGAAGTTAATGCTTCCCTCTAAAGCATTATCGACAATATCTCATCTGGACTTGATGCTTTTATGGTGCGAAGGATTACACCACCCTTACAATCCTGGTTTTGTCAGCCAAACTATTGGTTAGTCTCCAATACTTTGTTGATATCCGTATATGCGGCATGTCTTGGTTTTCACTTTCATCATTATCTACCTATGGTTTTGCTTCCTGTGTGTCCTGTGTGTCCTGTGTGTCTCTAGCAATAAATCGGGTATGTCCTCCCCAGATAGTGTATACGCTCCATGTTTTTCCAATTCTTCAAATGCCCCAGTCCTTTTGATCCGGTTGAATAATAATAATAACTATCATACACCGGGCACTTACTCAAATTTATTTTACGTTGAATATCAGTTAATCATACGGCGAACTCAGGCACGTTCAATCAAGTACTTCTATTTTGGATTGGAGGAGAATGGCCAGCATCATCTCGGATGCTGGGAGTACTGGTTCCGACTGATGGCCGAACGACCAGGTACTGAATTCCTCCTTCTAGATCATCCACTTTTATAAGCTTTGAGTAGGGGCTAGCGTCGGAGATTGATTTAGAGATTTCTAGCAGGCAGCCGTAGTTCCGGTTGCTAAATACGTGACGTCACATGGGTACCGGGCACAACTACCATTTGCGATACCTTCCATCTCGCTTGACTGCTGTCTCGCATGGCGTGCGCTTGCTTCTCCCACCTGTGTCTACGAACACAGATGGCGTGCCTATCTTCTAGATCACGGCGTGACGTCAGAACGTCCAAAGTAAACACTAATCAATTCTTGATTACTTCAAGTGTTTACTTTTGCAACGTTACACTCTAGTCTCTCCAGTTGCGAGATCTTGAATTCCTGTACGTTTAAATCTTATCGAGAGTGATTTTTCCTGTGACACGTGCCAATCATTTATTTCAGTGCACACTCTTTAACGCGTGCACTCCTTGTCTCAGTGACAAAGGTAGACTCGATTCCCCGATTTACTACTTCTAAAATATTGCTAATAAATAATAATGGATCCTTAATCTGACTCACTTCCTCTGTTGTTGGTTTCAGTGCGTGTACTGTGCATTGAAGTCACAAGAGCACAAGTTTTGTGTTGCTTCCTTCGTAAAGATGCACCAGTCTTCTTACCTCCAAATGTTGTTGGTTGTCCTGGCGGGACATATGGAAGGTACGCTGATTCCATCATAAAGTCTTCCATGCTTGTGTTTAATTTTACTACCATTAGCGCACTCGAACTGAGTTCCCAAAAGGGCGATGTTCTTTTTTTGCCAAAATGAAAATTCTTGAATTATTTTCTCCTGGGCTGATTAATTCCCAGTCAGCCAGCTCTCTAATTTTCTGATAGTCCGTCTGAAAACCCAGTTCAGTATCAGTATTGTTGAATCTTACATAGATCGATAACTCTTTTAGTTGCTCCACCAATCAGAGTAATTATTATTAAAGGAGTCCAGAGCAGTTTGTATGTGAACGATTTATTGAAATGCAAGGGATTATAGAAACTTTCTTTCGGTAACAGTGCCCTGAATTTTGCTCGCAATTCCCCATAATTTATAGTTCTTTCTTCTGCTAACAAATTGTATTCAATTATACCCACTTCCCTGTTCTTATCTCAGGTATACGATAAAACTGAAGTTAGGGAAACTAAAACTAATTTGTTCGAAAAAGGAAACTTGCAAACTTTTGGAACTGCAGACAGTTCCGCACATTTGTTTGTCGTAAACTTGGCATCTGCATTTAGAGATCAGTCGCATCCGTAAATTTGCTAAATCTAATCTTCCAAAAACAAATAGTGAACGCAGTTGCAGTGAACGCGACATGATTCAGAGTAATATAATTTTGAAAGCGCGAAAGAAAAATGAGACTGAATAATTTGTCCCTGAGGAGTCTGACGAGATTTGCAATAAAGGAGAGGAAGCCACCTAACTCGTAAGTGAAACAGTTTTGCGCGTTGCAGGCCATCGAATTAGCATTCAGAACGCAACGTAAGTTCAACTCAACTCTGTATAACAAATTCAGTTAAAATTGTAACTTGAAAATGATGCTATCAACCCTTGCCTAACAAATATTCAGCCAGTACTCAATCTCAAATCAACTCAGTTGTTCTCATATTCAACTTTAATATCCATCGAAATGAAGTAATACTTATTGGAAGTATATTCAACTCAAAAAGTCAATGCTTGGGTGTATTTAACCTAAATTTGAGCAAGTGGTCATCTTACATAACTTACCAAAATTCACGTGAAATCCATTAATATTCAACCAATGTTTAGCCTATATTCAACTTGAACTTCACACAAAATCTGTTCACAGTAATTTTAATTTGCTGTAGTTACAGAGATAATATGCCAACAGATTTAATTTCCAACTGGTTGATGCCGGTACTGTCATTCACATAATTGGTAATATGAAGGTGACGTCTCCAGGTACCGATGGACTTGAGGATCATCAGATGTGTTGTCCTTTCATTGTATATTTCCTTGTTCACATAATTAATTCCTGTATCTTGTCTAACTATTTTCCTAATATGTGGAAACAAGCCATAATTATCCCCATTCTCAGAATCACAACTCCTACTGAAATGAAACACTTGCTCCGATCAGCCTTTTGCCCTGCCTTTCTAAAATATTTGAAAAAATCTGTGTTGCCAACTCCAAGATCATTTAACAACTTATAACATTCTGCCTACGTGTCAATCTGGGTTTCGTAGGAACTTTAGCTGTACCTTACTAAACGTGACTGATGACATTCTGCGAACTACTGTCCAGGGATTATTAACTATTCTAGTGTTACTTAACTTCACCAAAGTGTTTGATGCAGTAAACCGTTCACTCTTGATCTCTATTTTACATTTTATTGATATGTACATGTCAGATATTCATCTTTCAAAAATTTTCTGTCAAATAGATCTCAACGAGTTAGATGTGTGGTAGTCCATTTGATCCACTAATTGTCACCTCGGGAGTACCCCAGAGATCCATCTTGGAGCCACTTATTTTTACGGTGTACAGTGTACACTAATAATTTAATAAATAATATTCGTTTCTCCAGTTCTCATATACAGGGTGTATCCAAATAAGTGCGAAAAAAATTAAGAGGCGATTCCTTGTTGAAAATTAAAGGGGGTGTTTGATATAAACAAATCCTCATATGTCCCTCCCTTGGGAGTTACGCTCCTCCAAAGTGGGAGGTGGAAATTATGTTTTTTATTTTTTTGTCAAAATCTGAAATAGTTAGGGAAATGAAATTTGGTGGAAGGTTTCTAATGTTAAAAAGGCTACTTTCGAAGATTTTCTTGACCGATCCATATTGTTGTAAGTGGATGAAACTCGCAACCCCTCTAAGCAACTTGGTGCCGTCTACTACATTTACTTGGAATTTAATTATTTCAGTGCATGATGAAGTTAATCATTTTTTTCCCGAAAACTATTGATTTTACAAAAACAGCAAAAGAGATACGAAAGTTTTTAAATGAATGAAGCTTTCTAAGGCATATTTTTAAACAATCAAATTCATACACGGTAAAAATTAAAAAACGTTAAAAGGGAAAAAATTAAGAGGGGTTGCGAGTTTCATCCACTTATAACAATATGGATAGGTCAAAAATTATTCGAATGTAGCCTTTTTAACATTAGAAGCCTTCCCCCAAATTTCATTTCCTTAACTTTTTCAGATTTTGGGAAAATAAATAAAAACCTAATTTCCGCCTTCCACTTTGGAGGAGCGTCACTCCTAAGGGAGGTACATATGAGGATTTGTTTATATCAAACACCCCCTTTAATTTTCAACAAGGAATCGCCTCTTAAATTTTTTCGCACTTATTCGAATACACCCTGTATACGCTGATGATACTCAACTATATTATAATTTCAAACCTTCCGAGTTCCCAGCAGCAATCAGTAAGATTAATACAGATCTAAAGTACATTGCTATTGCTCCCGAAAAACATTCTTTGATTTTTAATCCTGTTAAATTAACGGCAGTTATTTTTGGAAATAAAAAACTTTGCGAGACGCTTGCTTCTTCTGATAAATAGCAGGTTAATGGTATTTCTGTTCTTTTGAATGGCAGTGCCAGAAATTAGGGTTTAATGACAGATAATAGAGAGTTATAACATGTGCTCCGTAATTCTTGCCGCTAACGATAAAGTCACGTGACAGAGTACGGTAAAAATTCTTACGGACGGAGAAAAACAAGAGTTATCGCATGGCACAAACGGAGTGTAAAGTTTGACATACGCAAACGTTACTTAACCGGCCTAACCTAACCAACCAAACTATTACTTATTACTATTTTATTTGTTCATAATCAATCAACAAAACTGTACGAACCCTTAGGTAAGAGCTTGTCATTGTAAAATCAAAACATAACCTCAAATAACTGTAATTATCGTACGTAAAAAGCTTACGCTATTTCGGGAATTTAACGTACGCACGTTATATTTTAACGTACGCTAAGAATCTGCGCATGCGTATGGTAACTGTTTGAAGAAAATAACGTACGGTAATTTTAGCGGTGACAGTGCAATAACTCTCTATTACTTTTAGATACAGGGTGCATGTGAATGGGTGTGCCAGGCGCGCGATTTCGAACTTATTTATTATATCCCCATAGATTGTACTTCATTAAGTAGGTTAAAATTATGTTGCGTGATACCTTGGTTCTAGCGCATTTCAACTTCTGCTCTGAATTGTACTCTCTCTGAGAGAAACGGCCAGAATCGCGGGTGTGGGTTTATTAACAGTGCAAAGAACTGTCCAGCGCTTCCAGGAAACTGAACAACTCGTGCGGAGGCCAGGATCTAGCTCTAGCCGATTGCGGTCTACATCAGCCCGTGATGACCGTTTTGTAGTGCTAACTTCACGCCGAGATCGCTCGCTAACAGCGGGTGGCCTAATGCTCGAGGTGTTGATGTGAGTGCGCGGACCATTAAAAGACGTCTACATGAATCAGGCCAGAGGTCTCATACGATAGCAACGGGTTCTCTGTTGACCCCAGCTCATAAAAGAGCAAGACTCCAGTTCGCCTTAGACCACCGGGATTGGGGAATTGACGAATGAGCGAATGTTTTGTTTACTGACAAGACAAAAATCAACCTTCATGGTCAGGATGGTCGCAGGAAGGTTTACCGGAGGACAGGGGAGCGGTATATCCAGGCCTGCAATGCTCCCGCGGGTTCCATTTGGAGGTGGTGGAGTCATGGTTTGGGGGGCATTTGTTTGGCTGCACGCACCGACTTAGCGGTGCTTCCCCAGGGCTCAATTACTGCTGACCGTTACATTAGAGAAGTTTTGGAAGATCATGTTGTGCCTTTCATGGGGTTCATGGGCAACGATGGCATTTTTATGCAAGATGGAGCGAAGGCACTCACCGCTAGGGTAGTTACCAATTACCTAAATGAAGTTTGAATAAGACGTCTAGACTGGCCATCTCGAAGCCCAGATTTGAACCCCATTGAACATGCATGGGACGATCTAAAAAAACGCGTTCGAGACAATATGCCTCCTGCCCATAGCCTGGAGCAGGTCAGAAACAATGTGGTGCGCGAATGGGACAACATCCCTCAGGAAAGACTATCCAATCTTATCGGAAGTTTGCCAAACAGAATTCAAGCGGTCTTGATGCTAGAGGTCGTAACACTCGCGATTAATTTATGCTTTTGTCTAGGCTAGTGACATTATTTTTGTAACGATCGTGAATCTCTTTTGTGATTTTTCAATAAATAAGTGCCAGTTGCTTTAATTTTACTGAAACAACAGAAAAACTTGTTTTTGTCCACAAAATATCCCCTGCTCTGCTTGAAGGCTTGCCAAAACATCCAATCTAGTGTCCTCAAACTGTTCCGCGCAAGACTGGTGAGTAACTCTTTCAGTTTTCAAAATTTTTGAAGTGACCCTACTTTTTTGTCCGCGAGTGTATTATATGCAGGACAAGAACTAGGAGTTATATTAGAAAAGGAAATAAGTGTAGAGAGGGATAACCTAGGCTGTCCCATAATAAGGGAAGAGTTTGAGCTAGCATTAGAAAGTTTAAAAAACAATAAAGCACCAGTTGTAGACGGATTGTAGGCAGAAATTTTAAAGTGTGCAGGTCAAGAGGTAAGAGAGAGCTTATTTAAACTAGTTAGCCGTATATACGAGACAGGTGAGATTCCAGGAGATTACAAAAGGAACATCATAGTAGCATTGCCAAAAAAGGAAAGGTGCAGATAAGTGCGAAAATTTTAGAACGATCAGTTTGACTTCTCTCGCGTCAAAAATTTTAACTAGAATTGTGCAAAGAAGGATGGAGAAAAGGGCGGACGAAATATTAGGAGATCAGTTCGGATTTAGACGAAATAGAGGAATGCGCGAGGCCATGGAAAAGGGAAAGAGCGTCTATATAGGATTTGTAGATTTAGAAAAAGCCTTCGACAACGTAAAATGGGGGAAGATGTTCGAAGTACTCAGAAAGTTAGGGATGAAACATAGAGACAGAAGAATAATACATAATCTCTATAAAGAGAAAACGGCAGTTATAGAATTTGAGCAGGAGAGAAGTATCCGGAAGAGAGTGAGGCAGGGATGTGCATTGTCACCTCTAGTTTTCAACTTATATATCGAAGATGCGATTAATATTGATAAGGACAGAACAGCTTCGGGGATTAATGTACAGGGTCAAACTATAAATATGTTCAGATTTGCGGATGATATAGCAGTGTTAACATCTAGAAAAATAGAACTAAAACTGAAATACAAATAGGAAATGAGAATAGGAAATGAGAATATAGAGGAAGTCGGGGATTTTTGCTATTTAGGAAGTAAAATAACCCGGATGGTAGGAGCACTAAAGACATAAAACAAAGAATAGTGCAGAGTCGAGTTGCATTCAACAAAAGAAACAACTGTTATGCTCGGGAACGGTTAATGTAGAAACTCGGAAGAGACTCTTAAAGACGCATGTATGGAGTACGGCATTGTACGGGTGTGAAACTTGGAAATTTTTGGTTTAATTTCATATTTTTGTATTACCATTAAGTATTTTAAAATTCTCGGATTTGCGTTGCTTGTTTAATTCGTAATTAACAGGGTTTAAGTGGTAGAACAGGAAATGCCGTTTGAGCATTTATCTGAACTTCACCCTGAGATTTGCAGTATTTTTCTTTTATGTTTTCTTTTTCTGTCATGCTTGTATACTTTCTAGATTGCAAATAAAGTTACGTTATTATTATTTTGTGATATTGATTGAATAAATAATACAACGCGTTCTTGCTTGAAAACTTATTCACTATTTGTTTGCCAAAGACTGCATTTTAATTCCGAATCTGAGAATGGCACTTACACGAAATAGCGCCGGTATTTATTGAGTTTTCTTTCCTGTATTCCAACTCGGTCTAGTTTCACAAAAGCATTCTCACTTTGTGTTTCGCGTATTCAATTTAATTTGAAGAAATTATGCGAGAAATTTCCGCCCAACTAAATTTACGTATTCATACTCGAGGAGAGTGCGTTTCACCCCTCAATCAACTTCACAATATGTTAAGACCCATTGTCTAATCTTTTACGACACCCTCGGGATCGTTTTCCTCCTCGAACAGAGGACGTTTACCGAATTCTTTATTCGTGCGGTCGTGTTTACATCACTGATATGAAGTGATCTATCAGCACTGTTTTCCGAACATGCATCCTGCATTCTAAACTGCACGGTTTTTTGCTGATTCTGCACAGCCCATAAAATTCAGTTTTCAACGTCTACCTTCTTTTCGATAACTCAATAGCGCTCGAGTTTTCATGTTAAATTCACGCCCATTTTGGCCAAAATGTTCTGTCAAATTGATGCAAACGTGCGCTTTGTTTTTGATAAAATATATAACATGATTCTAATGTTTAGCTTCTGCTCTACTTGTTGATGCTGTAACTACATAATTAAAGTATAATTTCAGAGTCATTTGAACTTTCTGTCGAATATGAACCGAGTTTGATGCGAGAGTTAATTTATTGTTACAATGAAAATTAATTTGAGCTTCAATTTTATTGCTATCGAGTTGATAGTCTGTCAAACGCGAGTTGAATTAGCGACACCTTCTGGCCAAATTCACACTGAGCTGAGTTCGAGCAAATTTTAAGTTTAACGCGTGCAGAATATTCTTTTAATCTGAACCAAACTGAGTTGAATATTGGTTGAATTCATGTAAGGCGTGGTTGAATAAACATTTGGTTAAATTTAATTTGGTTTGGAACACATCACGACGACAGGTTGAATTCTATTCTAGCTGAATTTGAATCAACTTCGACCAGAATTCAACTTGAATATGAGTTGAGTATAATTTCACTCCGAGGTCAGGTCTTATTTACGTGCACTTAATTTTAACGCAAAATCTTTTGAATTAAAAGGTTTATTTTTTATTGAAAAACACTTTCTGAGCAACTAGAGCCAAGATCAAGCATATTTATGGGTAACAAATATTAACGTCAAGTGTAATATGGACCCATTTCTTTTTCTTCCTATCTCCAACTCTAGTATATCGCGAACTAAGCCTTCGTGACTCAGAATTTCGGTTTTATTTTCATTGATCTCCATACAGTAGCACTCCGTCAAAACTGCTTCCATTTCATTCAGAGCCATTCCTAATTCTTCTTTGCTGGATGCTAACACTGCTATTTACTCTAAGAAGAGATTATGTATTATTCCTCTGTCCTTACCTTCCTAAGCATTTCGAACAGCATCTTCCTTTTTAAATTATCTAAGGCTTTTTCTAAATGTGCAAATCTTTAGACGCTCTTTTCTATTGTTTTCCTAAATGGCCTTGCGGGTTTCTCTACTTCGTGTAAATTCAACTTGATGTTCTCCTAATACTTCTTCCGCCCTGTTCTCTATCCTTCTTTGCACAATTCTAGTTAAAGTTTTTGAAGCGTGGGAAGCGAAATTTCCACACCTGAGGAGTAACATTTCAAAATGCAGTTTTTGACCAAAACTACTTTTGGAGTTATTGTCGATTTTCTGTGTCGTTTAGCCTTTACCATTTTTCAAAATTCTGCCGATGCCAAAAAAATTTATAAAAATTAACGGATTTTAATCAGAAATACACTAAAATCTTATTTTTTTAATTACAGTTTTACAACCAATTTATTTAATAAATACTGCGTTTTGTTCCGACATTTGAAAAAAATATCGCTTTGTTCCGATTTATTGAAAAAAATGCGTTTTGTTCCAATTATGATGGTAAAAATTGAACATTGATAAAGTTTCAATTTTTTTATTGCACGTGAATATTGTTTTACAAAACTTAAATATATTCTATTCCAGCTAAAACTATAATGAAGGAAAGGAACTTAACAAAAAACAATACAAAATTTTAATGGAATATTAATTTTAAATCTTTAAGCGGTCATCTTGCTCGGTGCAATCGCATCCCTCTTCTAAGTCCAACATTTCCGCCAACTCCTCCTCCTCCCCTTCTTCTTCTTCTTCTATGTTTTGTTCATTTCTGGCCCTGTCTTTATCTATCAGATTCCTATACCACTCCAGTTGTTTTAATTCCCTCCAATTTATTTTAACGTCATTTTTATCGACTTTCGAATAAGCCTTATCAAGCAAACTATCAATATCCTTTAGCTTTTTTCCTTTCGTGGGTACGCCAATGGGTGCTTCTCGCAACTTCATGTTTTGGAGGGTTTTCCCTTTCTTTAATAAAGACTGTGATTCGTTGAGGTCGTTTCTGTAATAACACTCCATACGCAGAGTTATCTTGCCTCTTCCATGTGCTTTTGTTATATAAATTCTTTTTGCGTCTCTAATGCCTTTAACTTTTCCCACAGATTCATTTAGCAGCTTCAGATCATATAATTTCCAGTCTTGCTCTAAAATTCTCACTTCTCCAACTTCTTTGAAAATATTCCAATAATCCTCCTTGTTCAAGATTTCTTCTTTCTTTCTAGTTATCTTTTCAATCCTCCCAAACACCCGATCTGCTGGGAGGAAAGAGTGTCCTCTTACAGGGAAGATAAGCAAAATGGTTTCTAAAATTTTCGGAGATTCACGGGCCAACCAAAACATTAGCGTGCTTACCACGATTGAATTTTTGTTTTGGCCGGAACATCCGTCGCAAAATAATCTAAGTAAATTGCAATCTTCGGGCCAAGTATTTTTTTTGAGGAAGTCATATAGAGAAGATCCAATTTCAGTGGAACCACGAGAAGCTTGGGTCTCTATCCAAGTGTAAAATACAGGGTTCGTTGTCTCCAAGTCCGTAATACAAAAGTTGTACAAAGCCAATTGTGTTGCATAAAATGCCTCTTGAATTGGAAGCTTGGGCAGGGCTTGGACCTGTTGCAGGTCAAAACAAAAAGACAAACTATTTTTCGGCTTCTCTTTCATTATAATGTGGAACTGCTTGGCTGACAACTTGTGAATTCTTCGTTTTAGCATACAACGTGTTTTTTCCTCGTTAGTGGCGGCATTGTTAATGTTATTTTTTAATTGGTAACAAAAACTGCATACGTCGGTAGCAGGGGTGCCAAAACCTACATTGAATTTGGTTGAGAAGATGTTGGCGAAGAAAGTTTTCGTAACTTGTAAAGTTTGCTCCGCTGCCGAGTTGTACATTTTGTACAATTTTGTTATGTTCAATTCGGACGGTAGATAAATTCTTGCAGATTTTGATCGATTATAATGTGAGATCTTGGCTTTCAAGTTCCCAATAAACTTAATCACCGCCTTTTGTTTTTCTACATAAGATTTTGATCGTCGATCACCTCCCCTTGTTTCTTTAATTTCGTTGTTGTAAAGCAATTGTTTCGAAATTGTTAGAAGTCTACGTTGGGAAACTGACAACGCTGCACATATAAATTTCTGACATACCGGCTGCAATTTGTTTTCTTCATTCGAAAAGACGTACTTGACACGTACTGACTGAACATTTTTAGAAGTTATAGTGTTTCTTGGTTGATGAACCCGTAGAAAATGAGCAATTTTGTTGTCCTGCACCAATTTATTTGGAATAGAATATATTTTTCTTCTAGCTTTAATTATAGCTTCTCTGCTTAAGGAATTGCAATTGAGTGTTTTGTTTTGATGTTTGCATGGTCTTGTGAAGCCTTCCAAATTAGGAAAGTGGTCAGAAAACCTGAAAATTGCATTTTTTCTATGAAAACACGAATACATAACCTCTAAAATAGTTAAACGAACCTCACTTCCTTTTGGCGTTGCCTTTTGGTTTTTTTCTTAATTCTTCGTCGTGAACCGGAGGTTCCTGCACTAACCAGAACAGTTTCAGCATCCATTTCACTTCTCGCGCTAATAATAATAAAAATATGCACTAGAATAACAGCTGATTCGCCGCTTTGCCGGGTGATAATTTAGCACTGAAAAAAACTGCGTTTTGATCTGAACACATTTAAACAAAAACTGCGTTTTGAAACGGAACAAAATATTTCACCTTAAAATTATATATTAAATGATGCGTTTTGAAACGGTACGATTACGTATTTGGAAAGATCACATTTTAATACCCCTAACTCCATCTTTAAATGAAAAGCTGAACTTTGGTCAAAAACTGCGTTTTGAAATGTTACTCCTCACCTATCGGTGCCTTTCCATTTTGGCAAAGCAAGTATGATGTTCTGTTTGTCATTTTCGGGGATTTCCCACTAACTAGTATAAATAAACGATCCCTTACCTCTTGATCTGCAAACTTTAAGATGTCTGCCTGCAATCTGTCTATACCTTTCCAAACTTTCTAATGCAAAATATTTACACTGGTGTCAAATGGCAAGCATTCAGGTATCTCCAAATGTCAAATCTGCAGAGCCCGATGTTCCATACCTGCCAAATAGACTTAAATTAGAAACTAAAAAAATAATAATTCTAAAAATCAACTAAATAGTACCTAAATAAGCTGAGAAACAGAATTCAACTAAGTAAGTAAGAAAAGAAGAGTCTGCAGGGAAAGGAAGAGAAGTAAGAAGAAGAAGAAGAAGAAAAGGAACACAGAAAAAGA
This sequence comes from Xestobium rufovillosum, assembly GCA_963966045.1. NCBI lineage: Eukaryota > Metazoa > Arthropoda > Insecta > Coleoptera > Ptinidae > Xestobium > Xestobium rufovillosum. Next base: position 16,458,302 of record OZ014498.1, read on the forward strand.
AAAAGAACACAGCAACGCAAAACCCACGCAATGCAAGCCAAAAATGGGCAAAAAGGATCTGCATAAAAGGCTACTGCTGGCCACTGAAAATTTTGAATAGCTTATGCTTCACGGCAGCGCAAGGAACAGTCAAGGACGAGTGAAATTGATTTAGTAAAGATACAACATTATAAGAGAACGATCTCTTGAATATTTCCTTGGGATGCCGAGGAATCGTGAGCATTAGAAGTTTACGGCGAGTGCCGAGTGGCGATGTACATCAGTTCGAAAAGCAAGTTAGTTTATTGTACAAATATAAAGGTTGTAACGATGCAAAATAAAATGCAGCAGTTATTCAAACAAATGAATAATCATTTTCTCCGTTCGTACAAAGCGAGATGCTGCTGCAAGATGGGGGAAATCTGTTCGCGTCGCACGCAGCAATTCTCCTTCCAAAAGTCGAATACCGCTGGCCTCGATATAGAGCGAAAGCGCCGAGGCCTCGATAGCATTTCTCTGCCAGCGTTGACACGCAGTAGAAACTGTTCAGGGTACACTCCGAAGACGTAAACATGTATGAGATTAAATGTTTATTGTCGTACCGCCGCGCCGATAGAACTGTTAAATACTTGATAGTTGCTAACCGAAACCGTCGAGAGTGTGTCGTCGTAATACCTAGAGTTTTACAAACCCGATTACTAATTTGGATTACTAATTTGGAGGGCCCGAACATACGTGAATGCACATTTTCCAATAATCCGTAAACGCAGGTAATCGATTAGGGCTAGTCGAACGGCTTGCCTAATTTATTACAGACCTAAGTTGCAGGCGGTGAAATACCAGCCACTCTTTGGGGGTAAATACAGTGCAGAGTTCTTTAGCATAGTATTTACCTTGCTATTACATAACGCAACACAGCCATCATTTACACTGAAGGGAATTGTGCCAATCGAAAGACGGAATAATTCTCTTCTCCGCACATTCATTAGAGAAAGCTTGCGTCGAAAGGCTGCAAGAGTCCCTAACCGTTACATCACACCAAAACAACATTTACCACGAGGTAGTACGATTTACATTTTGGTTTGTGATTTTCTGAATGTGGGTGCCCGATCGGTAACCTACATCGCCAAAAGCGAAATAAGTTACCTATCCGTCGCACGCTTCGTGTATACAGAGATACCGAATCTGACCGCCAGATTTTTATTAAATTTGTAAATAACTTTTTATTGTACGTTCGTTCTGGTTTTATTTGAATTTTCTGTATATAGTTAAATTAATAGAGTGTGTTTAAGTTTCATCGTGAGTATTATTTTTGTTTTGCAATAGTTTCAGAGAACCCTGTCTCTGACTAGAGTTCAGGGTATATTTATCGACGACCAGAAGTCCACAGACTGAAGCAACCCCCTGTATGGCCACAAAAGGTGACGCAACGGGAAAGGTCGTTGTAAGGTATACGGAAATGAACAATCTTCAGAAAGAAACAAACCATGTGAAGGCGACGTCTGTTGAACATGTTCAACCAATTCGCGTCTTTCAGTTTATGAGACACTCGCGAATTTGCTCTAATTCCAAACATTAAACTGATACATGAATTCTGCACTTTTTGAATACGACATTTATCACGAGAGGAGAGACAAGGAGCATAGACAGTGCCACAGAAGTTGAAATGAGAAAGAACGAGTGAGTCACACAACGTCCTCTTAGTATTCAAATTGAGATAATGCCTTTGTCCATACACGAGATACGCCCTCTGCACCAGAGTATTGATATGATGCGTGAAGCGCAAGTTCGAATCTATGATCAGTCCCAAATTCCTGACACAATTCGTAAAAGGTACGACCGCATCGTCTATTTTTACAACTAAATTGTTTGTTATGTCTTTCCTGGATGCTTCATCACCAAATACAATAGCACAAGACTTCTTGGGGTTTATCTTCAGTAAGTGTTGTTTGGATATAGTAAGTAACATTTCAAGATCTTTATTTACAAGCGAAAAAGCATGACGAGCATCTGCAGCTTCGAGAGAATGGCATAAAAGTACGAGTAATAGTTACACTGAAGAAACGATTTGTGAAACATAGAAGTATAAATAGTATACAAGATAGGGCCTAGAATACTGCCCTGAGGCACGCCGGATTCAAGACTGCTCGGCGAAGATAAGCAATTCACACATTCTTGTCCCAAACATTGAAGATTTCCAATTAGGATGTCTCCTGCCTCGTTTCTAATGTTTTTGCTGCTGGATCCCATTTCTTTGAAATTTCTCTTCATTATTTTATATGCTTCCTCAGTTTTTACTACTTCGAACTTATCTTTCACTTCTTTGCATTTATTGTCATTTATGAACAATTTTCCATTCGACCTTCTTATAGCTTTGTTTTGCCTCTCTATTAGACTCTCAATTTACTTTGTGACCCAGTGTTTTCTACTTTCATTCTGTTTAGTTGCAGAATCTAAACTATTTTTAATGCAATGCAATTCTGCCTGTACGTCCCTAACAGTATTTTAGTCAGCTCCTTTTTCTCGAACGTATCACGCGTATCAACATGTTCTCGAGGTCTTCTGCGGTTTCGGATTTTCAAAATGTTAAGTCCTTGACTTGATTTCTAAATCTTGACATTTTCCTAGTCTTCTGACATTTTCCATGTATAGCGTCTCCTAACGTAATGTTGAAATATAGTGTTCGCGACGGTAGATTATGTTTATCGCAAAAATCTGTCAGTTTAACTCCCCTACCGTTCCTGTTACCTAATGTAAAGGGGTCCCACAATTATTACATTTTCTTGCCCCCTCACAAAATCTAGCTCATATCGCCATAAACTGCCTCTACAGCCTCATCACCATAGTTAGATGTGAGCACATATATCTGTATTATAACGGTCTTTACACCGTTTCGAATCTGTAAATAGTTTTCTACGCACTGCCCTATTTTCTTCTTTATAACAATAAATTCCTATTCCCGAATGTCCTCCTCTCGTCTCATCTTATTTTTCTTTACACCCTGTGTAAAAATGTTGAGTCAACACGCAGCGTGAAACAACAGTAACATTCACAAGCACTTATTGTAAGTGCATAAAAATTTAATGGTCCAAACCTTATACCTCGGTTGTACACAATCCCAAATTGGGGAAAACAGAAATACCGTCTCGGAGCCACTTAGAACTTAAGTATTAAATTCTGCAGGGCGGAAATGTAAATGTCTGGTAATAATTTATGGAGCAGGATCAAAGGTGTGCAATATCACAAAATCTGCATTAATGGTGCCGTTTAAGTTCGACATAATACTCTACTAGAGTTCTGATGGCCTTTGTAACCTCCGTCGTATTTGAAGAGATGTTTTGCCCCGAGAAAATATGTCATAGCCGGTGGCTACGTCCGCGAATAACGAGGGTCCGACTGAATTTATATTAGAATTACTTCCTCCTGTAGTTATTCACCGATATTTCGTTACTTAGTCATAACAGACACGCCCAAATCTCAATTTCCGATTCAATCCAATCTCGCTCCACTGTTTTCAGACAAAAGATTGGAAAGTTTTTTTCCGCGTTTTATCATGATGAAACACCATATCCTAGCTACATATACGGAAAATTCAATTTCTCCCAGGTTTATCCGGGACGCCAGAGGAAATCTAAATATTGACACATTTACAACTAATGCTTTTCTAATCAATTTTACCAAGTGTTACGCAAATCAGATGTCAGATCTATAATAATCTAAATTTTGAGTCGAAAGCTGTTTGAATACCGTTTGCTTTCGATTTTGATTCAGATGCAGGATGCAGCAGCTGAACTGAAGATGACCGGACAGATCGAGGGACAGATTCCAGGCTGAATATGGGTTGATTTATTATCGTGATCCAGTTAGGTACATGCAATTTGAGTTGAATTTAAAGCGTACTAGGTTGACTCGATTGCTAGGTTATTTTAAAGTTGAATACCTATTGAATGTGATTTAAATTGAAGTTGATTGGATGTGGGTTGCCTCTGCTCGGCAGGTGGATGAAACAAAACTGTAGAAGTTTAGCATCTGCTGAGGATGCTATTATGATGTCATCAATGAAGCGTTGGGAGGTTTCCCAACATTTCTGAAGCAAAAGGCATACTTAAATGGGAATTCTAAGAGATCGAATGGTCTTCTTGGTAGAATGTTGGGATCTTCAATTTGTAGCATGGTTGAGGCGTGAAATGATGGTATCAGTATTAATTTTTCAAACATTTTTAGGGGATGAATCACTAAGAATGATAAAAGAAGTATGTAATAGCATAAGGAAAGGTAAAGGTTTTCCAATAAGATGGAGAGAGGGATTAACTGTACCAATAAGAAAGAAAGGATAGGGCAAAGAGGTGAATGATTGTAGAGAAATAACGCTGATGCCTTCGATATATAAGATATACGCATTTGGTTTGGCAAGGAGACTGGAGGAAGAGATAGAGGAGAGACATTTTTCCAGAAGGACAAACAGGATTCAGAAAAGGACGAGGCACTATAGAAAACATATACACACTGAATCATTGTAATCGGAAGAGAGGTGAGAGAGAAGGGAGGAAAAATAATGGCATGTTTTTTAGATCTCAGGACAGCGTTTGACACAGTGAATAGAGGAAGACTAATGAAGATGTTAGAAAAAAGACAAGTAAGCAAGAACCTGAGAAACAGAATAAATAAATATACAGTACAACGAAAAATAGAGTGAAGGTGGGAGAAGGAACGAGTAAGGTATTCTGGACTTAAAGGGGAGTTAAAGAGGGGTGTCCACTGAGCCCGTACCTTTTTAAAATCTTTATATCAGATTTGGAAGAGGTCATGGGAAAGGGGCAGGCGGGAGGGGTGGTGATAGGAAGGCAAAAGTACTGGACAATGGCATATGCAGATGATGTGGTGCTACTGGCAAAGGAAGAGAAAGACCTTAAGGAGATGTTGAAAAGATTAGAACGTTACTTAGACAGGAAAGAATTGATATTGAACGTAGACAAAACAAAAATAATGAAATTTCGAAAACGAGACGGAAGAAAACGAGAAGAGAGCTGGGAATGGAAAGGCGGGAGGGTAGAAGAAGTAGAACAGTTTAATTACTTGAGTTTTACGCTGTAGAAGAACGGGGGGCGGGAGAAACATATTAATGACGTAACAAGAAGGGCGACAATAGCCATGAAGCAAGTATGGGGAAAAGGGAAGAGGAACTTTGGGAGGGATTGGAAAAGAAGAACGAGATTGGTTGATGCATTGGTAAGCAGCATAGTGATGCATGGAACCGAGATCTGGGGGTAGGAAGAGAGACTACAGGAAAAATTTATAAAGTGGACGCTATGTCTAGACTGGACAACCCCTGGATATATGGTACGGGAGGAAACAAAAAGATACAAAATTGAGAATAACAGCAGGAAAAAGAGAAATGAAATTTTAAGAAAAGCTGAGAGGCGGGGGCGGTAACGAGTTAGCAAGACAGTGTTGGGAAGAAGGAATAGAGGGACTAGGAAATCGAGGTGGGAAGAAAAATGGAAAAAATTTTACCAGGAAAGAGGTTATGCGACTATGGAAGTGGAGAACAGGAGAGTAATGGGGTGGAACATGAGGAGTGAAATAGAGGAATAAGATAAGCAGAACAAGATGATAAGAAATTCAAAATATGTACAACAACCAGTACAGGGGGATAAGGGCAATAGGGCTGCCTAGATACTTACAGAGGAGAGGAAAGGAAGAGAATATGAGAGTGGCAAGGTTCAGAATGGGGAATGAGATGAGAGGAGGAAGATATTGGGAAAGTTAAGTCAAAATGAAGTGTAGGATATGCCAGGCATAGGAAAAAACATGGGAACATGTGTTGGAAAGGTGTAGGTGGAGGGAGAACACCATATGGAATAGAGTGGAGAAGATCCTGGAGGAGAGCGGAGGAGGTGTGGAGTGGATGAAGCATTTGCAGAAGAGAAATAAAGGATCATAGTTTTGTATATATTGTATAGGTGTAATGGGTGAAGTCCTAGATGGGAAAGAATAAAATCTAATTCTCACATATACCACGATAGACACGATGCCTTGTAATTTGTTTTTCAACGTTTAAAAAAGAGGTTAGTACAGATATGTCCCTATTTTGAGTAAATTTCAAATCGAATATTACATGTTGAACATGGACTGAATATTAGTGGGTAGAACAAAATAGTAGAAATTGGGGAAATGAGGTTCTCAAAAAGACACCGATTTATCTAATTCCTGAGATTCCTGAGTGACATCGCGTGGCCGCACTTGTGTCATTCAGAAAAAAGAATGATGAACTAGCATCAGTAAATATCTTCTTGTTTTACTTTTTGGTAGAAGTTCATGATTTAACAAATAAATACTTCGCGAACTACCAATATATAACGTTTTATTTAAATATTTTACCGGTTTCAGGATTCACAAGGATCCCATCATCAGAAATGTACGAAAAATTGTAAACAAATTATTATGACAGTTGACAAGGAAACTAGAATTGACAAAACAATACAAATAATGATATCCATGAAAAAAGATAACTAGATAACTGAATTTCAGTATTTACCTACGGGGTATAAGAAAAACACAAAGGAAAATCGAATACCTCGTAGCTTGAAGGGAAAAAACAATGAATTTAAATTCATTGTTTTTTCCCTTCAAGCTACGAGGTATTCGATTTTCCTTTGTGTTTTTCTTATACCCCGTAGGTAAATACTGAAATTCAGTTATCTAGTTATCTTTTTTCATGGATATCATTATTTGTATTGTTTTGTCAATTCTAGTTTCCTTGTCAACTGTCATAATAATTTGTTTACAATTTTTCGTACATTTCTGATGATGGGATCCTTGTGAATCCTGAAACCGGTAAAATATTTAAATAAAACGTTATATATTGGTAGTTCGCGAAGTATTTATTTGTTAGCATCAGTAAAGCTGAGTACCGGAAAAAACGGCGCTATATTACATTTTTATGAGAAAAGAAAGAAAAGAACCGGCGTGATGTAATATCACACTTTTACGAGCGGAAGTATTAACCTTTTTTCCGTACGCTGTCTATAATATCCTCCTGTCCAGAGCAAGAATTGTAATTCATTTATATTAGCCAAGAACAGAAGTTTTTATTAAAAGTAAATCCGCAACGGAGCGAACCCGAGGCAGGGGCGCCCGATTCCCTTTTACCATACTACACGAAATTTCATTTTGTCTTAATAAGTGAGGACAGTATTTGCGTAGTTTTTATGAGGCGGACGGGGAACTCGACGGCGTGAGAACGCATTAAAGTCTGGAAGGGTGCCGGGGTTCTAGGGGGTTGTGTTCACGCGTGGCAGCCGCAGCCAGAGCAACGCCGGCGGCCAATATGCACGGTGCCAATGTCCTGGGGAAATACTTGAATGCCACGTCTGCGAACGTACACAATCATTGCGTTATCGACCGTGTTCCCAGGAAATTGCACACCTTATTAGTTATTTTATTCCACAATTGTGCACCAGGAATTGACAGCGAGGAAAGTGCTTGCTTTGACAATCAACCACTCTCTGGATATAGAAATGTTTCCACTTTAAACACACTTCCAAAAATAAACAAAATTTTCACTACATGAAGGTTACGTTTGCTTCTAAACTATTTATCTAACAAAATATAGAAAAAAAATTGTTCCAAGATCAACTTTGAGTAACGTTGTGTTGATTATGTACTATTCTAACGAGAATAATATAAAAAATTTGCATCGCTGGTATTTAATTATTGAAGCCAGAGGGTTACCAATAATTAAACTAACATGGCTGGAATTAATAATTGGTACGTAGCAGAGGTGTAACTGACTTTATAAGGTCAGTGAATTTACCAGCACAAGTGCGGTGGAATATAGTCTTTATAATATGCATGTTTGCAACGGATTGGCTAAATTCCAAACAGCTAGCAATGTATATAAGGGTGCTATATACACTATACAGGCTGTCTGCAATTCGGTGTGCAACAAGGGGATCTCTGTTATCTTAACAGCTAGACCCTATATTTAAATTCAGCAAATTTGCCAAATATTATGCTGACTAATGTCCTCAAATGAAAATCGAGATATTCCGAATCATTCTCCGGAAAACTGAAAAAACTGAAAAATTGCGATTTCACTTTTTTGCTGTAACTTTTTTGTTTGACCTTGTACACTGCCGGACAAAAAAACCGGACACATGTTTTTATTTTTATTTTGAGGCCCTACAATATTTTTATGTTACTTAACTTACGCAAATAATTAACGATTGCCCTGCTAGTGAGGAAAAATAAAGTTTTAGCTGAATATTGCACCTTTCGTAAGCCTAAACAGCCAAATCAGCATTTTGACTCTTCATGCATCTTTATTAAAACATCAAAATCTTTTACCTTATTGGGCTGCTCTCTATTTTCTTTTGGTTTTTTGGTGAAATTTCATTTGTAAATGTCAGCTTTTAACATTTTCCATACAATGCACCCTGAAATTTGTTCACAAATTGTTGCTTTAAGCCACGATGGCCGAAGAGTGCGGTATATTGCTCAAGTGCTGAATATACAACGTAACACAGTGCAAAATTTACTCTTGCGATTTCGTGAAACTCATGGGTTTGTAAAGAAGGTCGGATCTGGTCGTCCACGGGCTGCGAACCATCAAGATGTCCGTTTTCTCCATGTTGCTGCGCTGCCCGATCGAGCATTGCCATCACCTATTCTTGCTGGACGGTTAGCCGAAGTTCGAGGAGTGGCAGTTTCAGCCAGAACAGTTCGGAAAAGGCTAAACGAATATGTTTTGACTTCAAGAAAGCCAGCTACGGGTCCCCTGTAGACCGTAGAACATCGCAGAGCATGACTTGCATTTGCGCTGCAATACGTAAATTGGGACGAACATCAATGGAGGAACGTGCTCTTCTCGGACGAGTCAAGATTTAGTGTCAGGTCACCAGATGGACGTGAAAAGGTGTGGCGAAGACCAGGGGAGCGGTACAGTCAAGTTGTATATCTCCCAGGGTCAGTTTCAACGGTGGTAGAATTACGATGTGGGCCGGAATATCTCTGAGCGCTCACACAGAATTGATTTTCATTTAGAATGGAACAATGACTGCACACCGATACATTGTTGAGTGCCTGGAACCCCATGTCACACCATATATGCCATTTATAGCGGACAATTTTGTGTTTATGGATGACAACGCCCTCCCACACACAGCAAGAATTGTTACCGAGTACCGTGAAGAGGATGGTATTGGATATCTCCCATGGTCAGCCAATAGTCCAGATCTGAATCCCACTGAACATCTGTGGGATCAGCTTGGAAAAGGATTAGACGTCGCCAACCCCTACCAGAAACATTAAATGGCGCTTCAAGAAGAATGTGAACAAATACCCCAAGAATCTATTGATAGCCTCATTTAGGGCATGCCACAGCGTTTAAAGGAAGTAATAAGAGTTCGTGGTGGTAACATCCATTATTAATTTGGTTCTACTAGTGTGCTTTTCTTTTAATATTTTTTTTTGTTTGTCTTTTCAAGTTCTTAAGTAACAGTTGATCTCTAAAAAATACTTTTGTTTTGTTTTTGTTGACGAATCATTTTGTTTCTTGTTTTTTATTTATTGTTAAGATGAAAATAATATAGTTAAATATCATTTCAAACCGCCCGTTGTTTTTTATTCACTAAAATAGTAATTCTGAGAGTGTCCGGTTTTTTTGTCCGGCAGTGTATTTTCATTCTGTGAAAACCTTTACATTGCCACTTTTAATTCTCTATTTCATAGCATTATTACTATTTTACTACGTCAATTCGCTTTTGTTTTTTAATGGTCAATTTAATTTTTTCTTGTAGACGCCATATCTGACAGGTGAGCTCGAGGGTGAGCTAATTCGCGTTATTTTTACGAATACTACCATGTGCTTCATGCACTTTACCTTTTTTCATATTTTTACAGTTTTTATAAATTCTTGTCGATTTTTATTCCTGCTTTCTAGTCATCCATGTCAAAATCAGTCAAAATGAGTTACCATGAACCCAAAGTCACCTAACATCAAGTTGCTAATTTTCGCTTGCAACTTTTTTCGATTTGTGCCGTATTTGTTTACATTTTCTCCGCTTTGAATTTGTTTTTGTTCTGTTCATTTTCTTTTGCGTTCTTGAGTTCGTACCGTTATTGTTTCTTCTTTTGTGTTTTTGAATTTGTATTATTTGTAATTAATTATGAAAATGTTCTCTAACGAAGAAAAACGAGATACAGGGTGTTCATGGAATCATTCTACAATGGCTAACTTTTTTATTTGAAATCGGAGAAGGTTCGTTAAATGGACAAAGTTTAATAATTTCTCGAGAAGAATTTGATGGTGGTGGCAGAAACACAATCGAGCATCGCATCTTTGAGATATCGCTATCAACTTCCTTAACTTAAATGGAACGACCAACTTTCAATTACACCATCGCATTTAAAATCAAAAAATACGCAAGAAATTATAAGGTGACCCACCACCTACAGTCAACTGTTTTGGAGTTGCCGACAACTGTTCACGGACTCGTTCTACGATGGCTAACTTTTTTATTTGAAATCGGAGAAGGTTCGTTAAAGGGACAAAATTTAATAATTTCTCGAGAAGAATTTGATGGTGCTGGCAGAAAAACAATCGAGCATCGCATCTTTGAGATATCCCTATCAACTTCCTTAACTTAAATGAAATGACCAACTTTCAATTACACCATCGCATTTAAAATCAGAAAATTCGCAAGAAATTATAAGGTGACCCACCATTTACATTCAACTGTTTTGGAGTTGCCGACAACTGTTCACGGAATCGTTATACAATGGCTAACTTTTTTATTTGAAATCGGAGAAGGTTCGTTAAATGGACAAAGTTTAATAATTTCTCAAGAAGAATTTGATGGTGGTGGCAGAAAAACAATCGAGCATCGAATCTTTGAGATATCGCTATCAACTTCCTTAACTTAAATGGAACGACCAACTTTCAATTACACCATCGCATTTAAAATCAGAAAATTCGCAAGAAATTATAAGGTGACCCACCACCTACATTCGACTGTTTTGGAGTTGCCGACAACTGTTCACGGAATCGTTCTACAATGGCTAACTTTTTTATTTGAAATCGGAGAAAGATCGTTAAATAGACAAAGTTTAATAGCTTCTCGAGAAGAATTTGATGGCTCCGGCAGAAAAACAATCGAGCATCGCATCTTTGAGATATCGCTATCAACTTCCTTAACTTAAATGGAACGACCAACTTTCAATTACACCATCGCATTTAAAATCAGAAAATACGCAAGAAATTATAAGGTGACCCACCACCTACATTCAACTGTTTTGGAGTTGCCGACAACTGTTCACGGAATCGTTCTACAATGGCTAACTTTTTTATTTGGAATCTGAGAAAGTTCGTTAAATGGACAAAGTTTAATCACTTTTCGAGAAGAATTTGATGGTGGTGGCAGAAAAACAATCGGGCGTTACATCTTTGAGATATCGCTATCAACTTCCTTAACTTAAATGGAACGACCAACTTTCAATTACACCATCGCATTTAAAATCAAAAAATACGCAAAAAATTATGAGGTGACCCACCACCTACAGTCAACTGTTTTGGAGTTGCCGACAACTGTTCACGGAATCGTTCTACAATGGCTAACCTTTTTATTTGAAATCTGAGAAAGTTCGTTAAATGGACGAAGTTTAATAGTTTTTCGAGAAGAATTTTATGGTGCTGGCAGAAAAATAAACGAGCATCGGGTCTTTGAGATATCGCTATCAACTTCCTTAACTTAAATAGAACGATCAACTTTCAATTACACCATCATCATAAGGTTCTCAGTCCGAAGACTGGTTGGACGCGTACCTCCATTCTTTTCTATCCTGAGCTAACCTACGCATTTCCCTAAAAGTAGAACATCCCACATCCCTAACTATTTGAGAGCAGTAGTCTAATCTAGGCCTACCCCTACCTCTTTTTATTCCTATCTCTGACTCTAGTATGTCGCGAACTATTCCTTCGTGTCTTAGAAGGTGTCCTACCATCCTATCTCTCCTACTCTTTATTGTTTTCCATACCTTTCGCCTTTCCCCAACTCTTTCTAATACTTCCCTATTGCTAACCTTATCTATCCACGGTATCTTCATCATGCGTCTGTAACACCACAGTTCAAACGCTTCTACTCTTTTTCTATCCGCTTCTCCTATTGTCCAAGTTTCGCACCCGTATAATGCCGTACTCCATACATACGACTTTAAGAGTCTCTTCCTAGTCTCTATATTAACCGTTCTCGAACATAACAGTTGTTTCTTTTTGTTAAACGCAACTCGTCCCTGCGCCATTCTTTGTTTTATATCTTTAGTGCTCCTACCGTCTTGGGTTATTTTACTTCCTAAGTAGCAGAAATCCGCGACCTCCTCTATCTTCTCATTTCCTATTCGTATTTCAATTTTAGTTCTATTTTCACTCCATCTACATACCAAAATTTTAGTTTTCTTTTTATTGATTTTCATGCCGTAGCCCTGTGTCAAAACTGCTTCCATTTCATTCAAAGCCGCTCCTAATTCTTCTTTGCTAGATGCTAACACTGCTATATCATCCGCAAATCTGAGCATGTTAATAGTTTGGCCCTGTACATTGATCCCTGAGGCTGTTCTTTCCTTAACAATATTAATCGCATCTTCGATATATAAGTTGAAAACTAGAGGTGACAATGCACATCCCTGTCTCACTCCCTTCCGGATATCTACTTCCCTTCGTTCCTGCTCACATTCTATAACTGCCTTTTGCTCTTTGTAGAGATTATGTACTATTCTTCTGTCCCTGTATTTCATCCCTACCTTTCTCAGCACTTCGAACATCTTCCCCCACTTTACGTTGTCGAAGGCTTTTTCTAAATCTACAAATCCTATATATACGCTCTTTCTCTTTTCTATCGTTTTTTCTATAATTACTCGTAAAGCTAGAATGGCCTCGCGCGTTCCTCTATTTCGTCTAAATCCGAACTGATCTTCTCCTAATATTTCTTCCGCCTTTTTCTCCATCCTTCTTTGCACAATTCTAGTTAAAATTTTTGACGCATGGGAAGTTAAACTGATAGTTCTAAAATTTTCGCATCTATCCGCGCCTTTCCTTTTTGGCAAAGCTACCATGATGTTCAGTTTGTAATCCTCTGGAATCTCGCCTGTCAGGTATATGCGACTAACCAATTTAAATAAACGATCTATTACCTCTTGACCTGCGCACTTTAAGATTTCTGCCTGCAAGCCATCTATACCTGGTGCTTTATTATTCCTTAAACTTTTTAGTGCTAGCTCAAACTCTTCTCTCATTATAGGACTCCCTAGGTTATCCCTTTCTACACTGCTTTCACTTTCTAATATATCTTGCACTTCCTGTCCCGCATATAAGTTTCCTAAATATTCTTTCCACCTATCTGCCTTCTCCCCACTTTCGATTAGGATATCTCCTGCCTCATTCCTAATGCTTTTGGTACTAGATCCAATTTCTCTAAAATTTCTCCTAATTATTTTATATGCTTCATCAGTCTTTCCTATTTCGAACTTATTTTCCACTTCTTTGCACTTATCATCGATCCATTGCTCTTTCGCTTTCCTACATTTCCGAATAATTTCCCACTTGATCGCCTTATATCTTTGTTTCCCTATTTCATCTAACCTATTTTTATATTTGCGCCTTTCCTCTATTAGACTCACAATATGTTTTGTTATCCAGGGTTTCCTACTTTCATTCTGTTTATGACCCAAAATATCCCTAGCTGAGGAAACTAAACTATTTTTAATGCAATTCCATTCTTCCTCTATGTCCCTAACAATATTTTCGCCCGCGCCCTTTAGTACTTCGTTTGTCTTTTTCTCGAACTTATCGCGCGTATCATCATACACCAATGCATTTAAAATCAAAAAATACGCAAAAAATTATAAGGTGACCCACCACCTACAGTCAACTGTTTTGGAGTTGCCGACAACTGTTCACGGAATCGTTCTACAATGGCTAACTTTTTTATTTGAAATCGGAGAAAGATCGTTAAATGGACAAAGTTTAATAACTTTTCGAGAAGAATTTGATGGTGCTGGCAGAAAAACAATCGAGCATCGCATCTTTGAGATATCGCTATCAACTTCCTTAACTTAAATGGAACGACCAACTTTCAATTACACTATCGCATTTAAAATCAAAAAATTCGTAAGAAATTATAAGGTGACCCACCAGCTACAGTCAACTGTTTTGGAGTTGCCGACAATTGTTCACGGAATTATTCTACAATGGCTAACTTTTTTATTTGAAATCGGAGAAAGTTCGTTAAATGGACTGTAGGTAGTGGGTCACCTTTTAATTTTTTGCGTATTTTTTGATTTTAAGTGCGGTGGTGTAATTGAAAGTTGGTCGTTCCATTTAAGTTAAGGAAGTTGATAGTGATATCTCAAAGATGCTTTGCTCGATTGTTTTTCTGCCAGCACCATCAAATTCTTCTCGAAAAGTTGTTAAACTTTGTCCATTTAACAAACTTTCTCAGATTCCAAATAAAAAAGTTAGCCATTGTAGAATGATTCCGTGAACAGTTGTCGGCAACTCCAAAACAGTTGACTGTAGGTGGTGGGTCACCTTATACTTTCTTGCGTATTTTTTGATTTTAAATGCGATGGTGCAATTGAAAGTTGGTCGTTCCATTTAAGTTAAGGAAGTTGATAGCGATATCTCAAAGATGCGATGCTCGATTGTTTTTCTGCCAGCACCATCAAATTCTTCTCGAAAAGTTATTACACTTTGTCCATTTAACGAACTTTCTCCAATTCCAAAGAAAAAAGTTAGCCATTGTAGAACGATTCCGTGAACAGTTGTCGGCAACTCCAAAACAGTTGACTGTAGGTGGAGGGTCACCTTATAATTTTTTGCGTATTTTTTGATTTTAAATGCGATGGTGCAATTGAAAGTTGGTCGTTCCATTTAAGTTAAGGAAGTTGATAGCGATATCTCAAAGATGCGATGCTCGATTGTTTTTCTGCCAGCACCATCAAATTCTTCTCGAAAAGTTGTTAAACTTTGTCAATTTAACAAACTTTCTCAGATTCCAAATAAAAAAGTTAGCCATTGTAGAACGATTCCGTGAACAGTTGTCGGCAACTCCAAAACAGTTGACTGTAGATGGTGGGTCACCTTATACTTTCTTGCGTATTTTTTGATTTTAAATGCGATGGTGTAATTGAAAGTTGGTCGTTCCATTTAAGTTAAGGAAGTTGATAGCGATATCTAAAATATGCGATGCTCGATTGTTTTTCTGCCAGCACCATCAAATTCTTCTCGAAAAGTTATTAAACTTTGTCCATTTAACAAACTTTCTCAGATTTCAAATAAAAAAGTTAGCCATTGTAGAACGATTCCGTGAACAGTTGTCGGCAACTCCAAAACAGTTGACTGTAGGTGGTGGGTCATCTTAATTTCTTGCGTATTTTCTGATTTTAAATGCGATGGTGCAATTGAAAGTTGGTCGTTCCATTTAAGTTAAGGAAGTTGATAGCGATATCTCAAAGATGCGATGCTCGATTGTGTTTCTGCCACCACCATCAAATTCTTCTCGAGAAATTATTAAACTTTGTCCATTTAACGAACCTTCTCCGATTTCAAATAAAAAAGTTAGCCATTGTAGAATGATTCCATGAACACCCTGTATATGATTAAACTTATTATTCGCTGAGACTTTGTTTCCATGGTAACTATTACATTATTCTCATTAAATTATGGATAATTAGAAAGCAAATACAAAAATTGAGAAAAACTGGTAAAAACCGTTAAAAGGGCAATGTGAGGAAGATGGTTGTATTCAGGGTGTTGGCTCATTTTTAATTTTGCAGATATTTTGTAATACTAAATATCCTATAAGTGTTAATATTTTACGATGGGATATGTGTCTCCAAATGTGGGCCTGCATGATTGTTATTAGTTTTGTTGTTTTGACTATAGTCACGTATCAATATGTAAGAATGAACACAGGCTGGGGAACACAAGGGGGCATTCTGTTAGAAATCACGGCGTGTGTTTCGATTTCTTGTACGTTTGGAATATATTTAATTCTTAAGTAAAGTTGGCGTTTCTTTTACACGGGAGTTTACAGTTCAGGTGCGGGGTTGTCCTATGTGCCGAATATTTAACGTTGAACAATCAATAAATACGTGGTGAAAACACTTCTTTTGCGAGAGTAAAGCTAAGTGCAAACTGTGCGAGTGTAAAGCTCTATGAACACTGTCTAACTGCAAGGACTACGTAACGCAGTAAGTAACAAGACAATTTTATGACATTTTATTTTATGATCCGTACGAACGAATTATTTGCGCATTATAGTGCTTGTGATTTTTATAAAAAGACAAAATAAGTGTTTTACACCTTGCCGCGACGTGAGCGATCAGGTTCGTCGTCGTCAGCCAGCAGCGATAGGGCTCGCAAAAAGCGTAGAACGCTGACTTCCCCACGAAGTGATGGGCATGGGAGGCGTTCATCATAATCGGTGACGCGAAGAACGCGGACGCGCTCGCGTAAAAACGACCGATTAGAAAGATTAGAAAATTTAGTTGAGGTATTAATGGTTTCATCTACAAGCAGTGTTTCAACGGAAATCAAATAATAACGTAACAGCGCATGCTAGAAAAGACCATGTAAAATACATTATGCGAGGAGATTGCGTGCCTCACTTTGACCCGGGAAATGTAACATTTTCTGCCATTAGATGGTTGCATAAAATTGAACAACTTGCTGAGGTGAACGGTTGGGATGATAACGTAAAAAATTTACCATATGCAAACTCAACTACGGGGTCTTGCCAAAAGTTGGTATGAGAATCTGACAGAATATAATCATTCTTGGGAAAAATGGAAGGATCTTTTACAACGCGCCTTTCCAAAACATATCGATTTTGCTAGAGCTTTGCGGAGACTGGTTGGCCGTGTGCAACAGCCAACGTGACGTTGTATTATTATAGCAAAACTCTTACATATTTGCGAAATTGATGGAAGAAAAGCAGTGTCGTGTATTATTGATGGATTGAATGATGCAGCCGTCCAAAATGCTGCACGGGCTGGAAGGTATTTGATTCCAAAAAGGTTGATGTACGAAGAATACCTTTCCACAATAAACGATAGAAAGAATGAGAGAACCGAAAGACCATTTAGAGGAAAGGAAGCGCCTACATCATATAATAAATTTTCACGTAAACGAAAAGAGAAGGAAAACGCTTCAAGTAAAATGAACAAACGTACAGTGAGATGTTACAATTGTTCACAGACAGGGCATTTATCAACATCCTGTCCTTTGCCCTGTAAGGTATGTCAACATTGTAAGAGACTAGGGCATGAAAGTGATACATGTTATCGAAAAAAAAATGGTTTTAAACGCAACTGTAAACGGATGTTCACAGAAACGATATTTCGTTGATTGTCTACTGAACGGAAAACTCACAAAGGGATATTTGGATGCGGGAAGCGAGGCTGTCACGTTTCGCCAAGATATTGCGAATGAACTCCACATGAAGTTGGATTCAGCCTCAGCTTTCATAAAAGGGTATGCTGGAGGCAGAGTACGGGCTATTGGTGAAGCTGCAGTTTCCCTCCAAGTTGATGGTGTGAAAGTGGTAGTACGAGCTCTAATCGTACCTAACGATGTGCAAGCTATTCCTGTGATGATTGGACAACCATTTATGAACCACCCTGACGTAGTGGTGATCATAAATAATGACTTGGTGCACATATGCAGTAAGACAGACGCTGTCTTGCCGATGTTGGACGACGTGTACCCTCATAAGTTACCTCTGTGGGCTAAAGAAGCCGCAGTAATTCCGCCACGTTTTGTTGGGGGCCTGAACGTCACGACCCACAATGATTTTAGCGGTACCGTTTTCGTCGAAGAAACGCAGAGAGTATGGCAGGGACATTCTTACTATGTAGGACGTTGCGTAGTGGAACCACAAGATGGTTACCTCATCATCGCCAATATGGCATATTTTCCGTTAAAATTCAAAAAGGGGTAAGTCTTAATAGAGCAGACGAATGTATTGCAGAGCCATATGAGCAAGTCACGGCGAAAGATGATGCCAGAGCGGTGAGTACTCTTATTGCTGATGTACATTATAAACCAATAACAAAAAAATGATTTGAATATAGAAGGAAACATACCAGTAGATATAAAAAAATCGCGTAATCCATTTGTTTAATTAATATACAGAGTGTTTTGCCGAAAATTTGCAGGAAGTTGGCAAAACTCATTTAGCCGAAATGTCAATTACCTTGAATGAAAATGTACCTACCTGTTACTTACAGACCGTATAGGCTATCTTTTTCAGAACGTAAAAAAAAAAATGTGCGGAAAATTATTGCCGAACATAAAGAAAATAGCATCATATGAAATTCAGTGTCGCCTTTTGCTAGTCCAATTTTAATCGTAAAAAAATGTACGTGAAGTGAGGCAGTTTGTAGGTCTCGCAAGCTATTTTCGAAAATTTATAAGAAATTTCGCCTCATTGCACAACCGCTTACAATGTTAACTAGAAAAATTGCCGATTTTGTCTGAGCAGAAAATCAAGTAAAAGCATTTTTAGAACTAAAACGATTTCTTTTAGGAATTTATAATAACAGACTGTAACTCGCTCAGAATATTTTACAAAACGAGATCTTATACCGCGCATCGGCCGCTGGTGGCTCGCTCTACAGGACTTTCAGTTTACTGTAGAATATAGAGCTGGACCTAGAATGGCACATGTCGATGCTCTTAGTAGAAACCCCATAACTGTTGAAATAAATTATGATGAGATAAATATGTTGAAAGTTAACATATGCGAAGATGACTGGGTACTTGTAGCACAACTACAAGATACTAGTATAAGTCATTTACATGAAGTACTAATAAAAGAAAACCGCTAGATCGTGAAGAGACTGAAATACATGCACACTATGAATTAAAAAGTAACAGTCTTTAGAAAAACTGACAAAGATTCAAAATGGGTGGTGACAAAAGCTGCACGGCGGCAGTTAGTCATTCATGTTGTACCATGACAATAAAGGTCATGTTTCAGAGACTAAAACGTCGAGTTCGTTGCAACAAAATTATTGGATCCTATCCATGAAGCAATATGTAAAGAGTTATATTAAAACTTGTTTGGGTTGCTTGTATAACAAGCAATCTGCGGGAAAACAACCGGGATACTTGCATCCAATCGAAAAGGTTGTGTTCCATGCATACGGTACACTTGGATCATTTGGGACCTCTTGTATGTACTAGACAGAAAAATTCATATTTACTAGTTCGAGTTGACTCTTTCACGAAATTTGTTTTCATACGACCTGTACGAAATATACGGACGATTTACGTGGAAAAGTTTTTAACTACAAATATTATGTCAATATTTGGTATACCAAAACGAGTAATTACTGACAAAGGCACGGCTTTTACCAGTAAAATATTTCTGCAATTTAGTCAGAAATGTAACATACGAGTGGTCCATAACGCAACAGCTACCCCAAGGGCGAATGGCCAGGTTGAACGTTACAACCGAACCATTCTGGCATCCCTTGCAGCTATATCTGACGAAGATGATAGCTGGGATCTAAATGTTGAAAAGATAAGATGGGGCTCAATACAACTATTAATAAGTCTACTGGCCAAAGTCCCTTTTCTCTTCTATTTGGTTATGTACCCAGAAGTGCAGAAGACGCTTTTCTGCTAACAGAAATTGAAGCAGATAGTGACAATGAATCAAACATCTGCGACACTTTGTCAAACGGTGGTCATATAAATCACAAAAGGAATGTGTGCATGATAAGGGAAGAAAGTCTTCCCAATGCAAACGTTGCATGTTCACAAATTGGTACAGACGTTGTACAAATGCTGGAAGAAAGTCTTCCCACTGCAAACGTTGCATGTTCACAAATTGGTACAGACGTTGTACAAACGCTGGAAGAAAGTCTTCCCAATGCAAACGTTGCATGTTCACAAATTGGTACAGACGTTGTACAAACGCGGGAAGAAAGCCTTCCCAATGCAAACGTTGCATGTTCTCAAATTGGTACAGACGTTGTACAAACGCGGGAAGAAAGCCTTCCCAATGCAAACGTTGCATGTTCACAAATTGGTACAGACGTTGTACAAATGCTGGAAGAAAGTCTTCCCACTGCAAACGTTGCATGTTCACAAATTGGTACAGACGTTGTACAAACGCGGGAAGAAAGTCTTCCCAATGCAAACGTTGCATGTTCACAAACTGGTACAGACGTTGTACAACCGCAGGAAGAAAGTCTTCCCAATGCAGACGTTGCATGTGCACAAATCGGTACAGAAGTTGTACAAACGTAGGAAGAAAGTCTTCCCAGTGCAGACGTTGCATGTGCACAAATCGGTACAGAAGTTGTACAAACGTAGGAAGAAAGTCTTCCCAGTGCAGACGTTGCATGTGCACAAATTGGTACAGAAGTTGTACAAACGCAGGAAGAAAGTCTTCCCAATGCAGACGTTGCATGTGCACAACTGGTACAGAAGTTGTACAAACTTAGGAAGAAAGTTTTCCCAGTGCAGACGTTGCATGTGCACAAATTGGTACAGAAGTTGTACAAACTTAGGAAGAAAGTCGTCCCAATGCAGACGTTGCCTGTGCAGAAGTTGGTGCAAAAGTTGCACCTAACCAGAAAGATATTCGTAGTGCAGACGTTTCCTATACGAACTCACAGGGAAAACATTTTCCAAATGCAGAAGCTGCATCCATAAGTTCTAGAATTGCAAAAGTTGCAAATAATATTTGCGAGATAGAGCTGGCGAGCGTATCCGTAACATTCAAGCACGTGAAAAGTTGCGGTACGATAAACGACGTGCCCCACCGAAAACGTGGTGGTTGGTGACGTGGTTCTCATTAGAAGGGAACGACCGAGTAATGATTGTGCGAGTAGGAAACTCTTACCCAAATATGATGGGCCTTTCATCATAACAAAAATCTTGGGTCACGACCGGTATATGGTTGCAGACGTAAATGGGTCGTATAGAGGAAGAGGAAATTACGTCGACGTCTATCCTTCTGAGAAACTGAAGAGCTTTAGAGTCTTAAACGACAGTGAATCTTCCGATACTGAAGAGTAACCAAATTTTCTCGAGGTCGAGAAAAGTCAGGAAGGCCGAACTGTTGGCTCATTTTTAATTTTGCAGATATTTTGTAATACTAAATATCCTATAAGTGTTAATATTTTACGATGGGATATGTGTCTCCAAATGTGGGCCTGCATGATTGTTATTAGTTTTGTTGTTTTGACTATAGTCACGTATCAATATGTAAGAATGAACACAGGCTGGGGAACACAAGGGGGCATTCTGTTAGAAATCACGAAGGCGTGTGTTTCGATTTCTTGTACGTTTGGAATATATTTAATTCTTAAGTAAAGTTGGCGTTTCTTTTACACGGGAGTTTACAAGGGAAAACCCCGGATTAGCTCACCTGTCACTCAAATAATGGCACCTATCAGAAAAAATGAAGTTGGCTCTTAAAAAACAAAAACGAATCGGCGTAGCCAATGGGTGATAATGCTCTCAAATAGAGAATAAAAAGTGGAAATGCAAACGTTTTTACAGAATGAAGATTTACAAGGTCAAACAAAAAAGTTGCAACCAAGAAACGACAACGCAATTTTTGAGTTTTTTTCAGCTTTCACGAAAGCGACTCAGAATATCATGATTTTTTTTCAGGACATTAGTCAGCATAAAATTTCGCAACTTTACTGAATTTAAACCCAGGAACTATCAGTTGAGATAACAGAGATCCCCATGTTGCATATCGAATTTCAGAGCCTGTATATCAGTCGCTGGATCCCTTACTTATACAACTGTGTGCCTACCGGTTAATAAAACTTCACTACACGGGATAGCACCCTAGGTGTTCCGACGTACCTATATCCCGGGCATGAACCCCGACTGGATTGCACTACTGTGTTATGACGGAAAAATCCAGTACCTCGAAACAGTTAAATCATACGACGAGGCTACTGGTATTCAAGTGGGAATAGCCCACTTCTAGGAATCTATTCATATCTGACTGTAAACAGGAAAACAGGGTGTTCATGGAATCATTCTACAATGGCTAACTTTTTTATATGAAATTGTAGAAAGATCATTAAATGAACAAAACTTACTAATTTTTTGAGCAAAATTTATTGGTGCAATCAGAAGAACAATTAATTGAGCATCACGTTTTCCATGTCGATTTCCTTAATTTGTGTTATTTAAATTAAGGAAGTCCACGCTCAATTTTAATACGAAAAATAAAGGCGTAAAATCCGTGGTTGCACAAAGTGGGACCAGCTGTATATTTTGAATTATACCCGCGACATGTACAGCATATTGAATCCGTCCACGGGTTCAGCCAAACAAAATTGGAGAAGTAAATAGCTATATTATTTTAACGACTCCTGGGTTACACGGATATTTTGTCGTTTTGTAAATGAACATAATCAGCTTGCTAGTCTTGCACTCGGTATTCATCATTTATGGGGTTCCGACAATCACCACTAATAATTAATTTCCAGTTTGCAGAATCATATTAGTTCGGGTAACTTGCGTAGTTCAATTTATCAAAACCATGTGTTTTTAATTAACCAGTTGTAACCTGCGTTTCCTTCCTAAAAGGCTACGGCCGGCCCTGCTCCTGGAGATGGGCGGGGTTCCACAAAAGCTGGAAAGAAGAATTGGGCGCCAAGCAAATTTTCCACAGCCAAAACCTTACCTCACAAAGCATTCCAAATTGCTAAAGAATACGCTGCTAAAGGAGGGAAAAGAAAAACGACGATGTTGGGTGACTGCTGACATATAATGTAATTTCTTTATAAGTTCAATTAAACAATATACTCCGGTAACGGTATTAACAAAGGCCATGCAAAAAAAAACAAAATAATTTTCAGACAAAGTGCATAGCTATTAGACTTTATTCTATTCTAATATAATAGCGTTAAGCAGGACTAATAAATCAAGCGGGTGCTTCGGAGGCTTACGTAAGCATACGATTGTCCCTTACAATCATATTATACAGAAGAGTAAAAAAAACACAATTAATCAAAATATAAATTGGACATGCGCAAGGCAAGCCTTAAAGATTGAACACTATTATAGGGGTAGGGGCGCAACTGCAACCACTGCCAAGCTGTCAAGTCAGAAACAGAATCAAAATAAACTTCTGTTGTCGAAATTCACCAAAATTAACAAGACTATAATATGAAAACGTAGGTAGGTACAAATTGATTTTATTTTACAACTTACGTTTAACAAGATTATGGGCTTAAGGCAAAAGATGCAATCGGCGTCCCCGATTAAGCTAAAAGTTAAATGACTTCTAAGCAACTTTAACCCACAAAGGAAATTAATTAAGCAGTGCACTACTTTGGTGCTTCTAAATGCCAAAAGCAAGTATAAACTAAAGCTATATAAACAATATTTACAAAGCTGTGAGTGTCCCTCAAGAACAAATGGTAATCAGTTATTCATTTATAGACTGACACGATTTATCGATCAGCTGATGGCTGTTTCTCCGGAGTACCTGCACTAGGTGAGTTTGTTGCTACTCGTACTAATAATGATAGGAAAGATCTAACCTTGCGTTCTTCCAGATTCGACGAAGGAGCTCGGTATCGGATTTCTTCCGCCGAAAAGAACTGAGCGACAACGGATATCGACACCGAATATAGATTTTAAAACGGAAACTCTAGTTGTAGACTCAATAATACAGCCTGTGCAGCAATAAGCCGGTGATATAAGAGCCTCGAGCTTAGATTTGTTAGTCGATGAGATATCGACAACCTTGCGAATCACAACACTATACTAATAGGTATCAAAAAAACCCTGAAATAAAATTACATTATAATTTCAATGATCTTTTCATCTGTAAGCCCCAATCTTACCTCAATCCTGAGGGCTGTTAGATGAAATTTTGAAGACACGAGGCCATGTGCATGCAGAGAAAATCCCGTAACAACGGACGTGAGGAGAATTTTCCAGAAATATTTTCAATACAGCAATTCTATTCCTCATTCAAACTTCTCCCTGGGAAAAACCCTTTCGGATGACTTAAAATAGTCATAGAACCCAGCGGATAAGTATTCACCTCTCTAACATGTGCAAGAATGATGACCAAAATGTCCTCCACCAACTTTTCGAAAAAACCCAAAAAAAGATGCAAAAACTCCAAGCAAAAATCGCGCGCATGAAGAATACAGCAGTACTCCCAGTTGCCAGAAGATGGCACTGCACTACGAAAGACTTCAAAAATAATAGACCAACAAATTTCGAACTAAAATTGAACTAATGCTAATTTATAACGTTACACAGTCAGCTTGATGTACCAATTAACCACTTTCTTATTTTAAATGAAACGCCCGTATTTTATTATGTATACATATTTTTAACATCAACGCAGTTTGTATTCAATTTTAATTTATTTTTGAGTTAATATTTCTTCAAATTAAATTTGAAAGATAGTCCTCAAATTCAAAAATCGTTTGCCTTTAGACTAAACAAAGTTAAGATGTGATTTTTTTCAAACTGTGACTGACACTTTTCCGTTTTGATTTTGGAATATCAAAAAATATTTACAATTGGCTCTTCATTGTATAATGAAGTATTGTGGTTATTTTCTGACAATCTGACGCCGCACGCACTTCCGATATTGTCAGTGTAATTCTAATTAGTTATTTCTACTTTCTAATAAAGCACTAACTATATTAGTTGGACTTACACATAAAAATGACACTTTTGCAAAAGAAAATGACTGTGCCATCTAAAATTATTCCGAGAAAACAGAATTAAACTAAGTACTAAAAAGGAGTCTCATTGTTTTTCAACTTAGCACTGAAGTATATAGCAACGTTGCAACTTTCACGCACAGTATGTAATGCACATTTTATTAGCGGTGTAAATGTACACGTTCGCTAATGCTGACACTTGTGGTTTTACCACAACCTTTACACTACTACTTGTTTACTGTTTTGAAATTTGCATCTGAATTTAAGTATATATCAATGAGAATGGTAAATATGCTGTGGCTAAAATGATTGGTTACAATCTCTAACCGGGAATAGTTATTTACCATACAAGTATCGTAACAGTTCACATTTTACGCGCGAATGAGTTTGATTGAGTTTGGTAACCCGTCGAGTATCGGAATACGAAGTTCGGGTAAGACTATCGTACAACGTTTTATCTACTAGGTATCAAAGTTAGTGACCACGACTATCATAGTATCTTACGGGTGGGATTTTAAGTATAGCGCACAAAATGTAGCAGTGGCATTGGGTCTAATTAAAAATGTTCAGAATGTGCTTTCCACCTAGGAGAAGAAGATTGTACTTCTACAGTAATAGGGAGGTTCGGAGAAAAATAAGACATCTATTTTTGGCATGAAAATGTCAGAAAATTGTTATTGTAATTGATTTACGGCGAATTTTTTTTTCTTAAAATTTTTTTGCGGCGTAATAAGCGAAAGAAATTAGCTTATCACGCCCACATGCTAGTTCTCTTTGTTATTGGTTTGACGTCAGAGATTCGTAAGGCGCTCCTCCCACTTCTCTTGAAGTGCCCGTGAAGCGGTACCTATCTCATAACATACTTATTGGGACTATTTCGAGCGTGAATTTTTAAAGTAAGGTGTCAAGGAAACATAAAACAAAGACAACATAATCGATATAATGATGCAACAAGGGTATCAAAAGTCCGATTCACATAATTTGCCATATTTATGTAGTAGGTACCTAGGTAAATGTCCCGGTAAATGCGGAAATGGTGTGTGATTCTTGCATCTAACCCCAATTTCATTCAACCTCAAAACAGTAGTGTAAAGGCAGACCGGTATAAGTAAAACAAAGTCAACAATTTATTAACTGTACATGCCTTTTATAATTCAGTATAAGTAGGTAGGTATGTAGATTGTAGATACCTGCTTACTTCTGTTTGTAAAATAGGTACCTACCTATATTCTCTAATACAATACAATACATACCTACTCATTTATGTAGGTATGTATATCTAAGTGATTGACAAGTTATCAAGTTAACAGTTTTATAACGGATTGGAAATTTTTTAAAAAAACGGAAACAAATACAACTCATGCGAATCAAAAAACTACGCTACGTAGGTACTAGGTACTTGTTTGACAAAAAGAAACAACTGCTATATTCTGGAACGGTTAATATAGAAACTCGGAATGGACTCTTAAAGACGCATGTATGGAGTACGAAATTACACCTGTGGGTGCGAAACTTGGGCAATGGGAGAAGCGGATTAAAAAAGAGTAGAAGCGTTTGAAATGTGATGCTACAGACGGGTGTTGAAGATACTGTGGGTAGACAAGTTAGCAATAAGGAGGAATTAGAAAGAGTTGGGGAAAAGAGAAAAGTATGGAAGACAATAAAGAATAGGGGATAGAATCGTAGGATGGTAGGACACCTTCTGAGACACAAAGGAATAATTGCGACATACTAGAGTCAGAGATAGTAATAAAGAGGAGCAGATTAGACTACTGCTCTCAAATAGTTGGGGATGTAGAATGTTCTACTTTTACGGAAATGCGTAGGCTAGCTCAGGGAATGGATGGAGGTACGCGTCCTACCAATCTTCAAAAGAGAACTTTATGATGACGTACTATTTAATTATTATTGTAAAATAGTTAATAAAGTTTCCTTTTTTAGTTCAGGGAGGGAACGCTACTGCGATTCAGTATTTGGCTCCGTCATGCTTCTAGCATCCTGTTTCAAATTATGCTAACCGTAACACGTTACCAAGTACCAAGGGGTCCCAGAAAACTGTCGATAAATTACATTATGTTCGATTTTATTTAGAGTGGCTGCAATGGGGGAGCCGATAATTTTATAAACTTTTGCAATGATAAACTAACTCGCGAAAATATCGATAATGCTGATCGATTTTCCTTCTGGCTCCAACGAACCACTTTTTCCGTTTTATTGATGTGCTGTACGATGTATTAGTCTGGGTACAAAACAGAAAACACCAGTTAGAACCAGTTAATAATATTTAACAATTTAACTACACATGCATATGCATAATACTTATGGGACTGCTGCGCGCTGAAGCTGAGACTTGTACGTTATACTAAGTTCTGACGTCACGCGGCCTACTCTCGCTGCAAGGTACGATTTCTAGCCTCGCACCGACGGGAAACTTTGCAACGGCTTCACAGGCTAAGGAATTTTTTTTAACGAAAATTAACAACATAACTGCCTTCAGTATAATAAACTCTATCAATTTTAATGACATTTGAAAATTACCGAACCTGCCTATTGTGTTCAGACGGTCAACACAAATCAGGAGATACGAGCATAATCAGATTACTGCACTGTAATATGTTTGTCGATACTGGCATGCTATCCAACGAGTACTTCCAGATTATTTCTTTCTACTATTCTCATAATCTATTGTTTCTTACACACATTATTGACATTTTGTTTTGTAGAGTAAAAAATTTCCCATCCGGAGTTGAGTTGGAAAAAATGACAGAACAGAGGAGGATTGTAGACAGGAACGCAGACTGCAAGTTTATAAATTAAATTACTTTCAAATAAATATGACTGTTTGTATTGGAATTTTGGAAACAAATAGAAAATTCAAATGAAAAATTACTTTTTCAAAGGTTTCTTTTTTATTTCTTTCTATGAAATTATTGTAGGTAAAAACAAATAGTAATAAATAAAAATTATTTTAAAAATAAAAATAATCGTCATCCCTAAAATGTGGACCTAAAGTGGTCGCCACGCATGCGATAGAAGTGAAACTTCAACGTTTATTTTAATTTACCTAACACTGGAATCTACTCATTAATTTATAGACTACCAATCGCACTTCAACTACATCAATATTGTCCGTATCAAAATAATAATAATGAAAGAATAAATCGAATTTTAATGCTTCTAACCAAGCGCTTTGTGGCGTCACGAGAACTGAAACGCTGTATCCTAGCTTTACTGACGCTTGCCTGAGAGAAACAGCGCGAAGCAAGCGACAGAGCGTGGCTAAAGAGCGTTCATATTCCCTTTCTCCTCTGCCCGACTTCTCAGACTGCGCCCCTCCATTCGTTTCACTTTTCGTGACGCTCGCATTTTCCAACACAGAAACTTACTCTACCGAGACAAAAGAAGTTCAAAACAGAAGCAGCAAAACCAAGGAAAATATTTATAAAAATGTCACGAAAAATGACATTTTTAACCGCATGAGTCAAAACCCAGTTATTATTTTCTTGAATAAGGAGCAATAAAAGGAAATATAGCGATCCCGCAACGCCGACTGCATTGGAAATAGCTCAAACCTACGTTCAATGATTCAGAGTTGCTCGATATGCATAAAAAAACGAGAATAGATAGCTTTGTCCCTATATTACGTCACAAACAGATATAATAATAATAGTAATAAATGTTTTCAGCATTTTTTATTTGGACTTAAACATGAGAACTGAGAAACTGCAGAAAAGGAAAAACACGGCAACTTCCCTATGACAAAATCCTTTATTTAAGCCTGTTTCCAGAAAATGTTGGACGACCCCATTATTTTTCATAAATTTGAAACTTTTATGAAGACGTAATGTGTTAGGGTGGTACGTATTGAGACCGTCTTGCTCTTCAAGGCGATTTGAACAAGTTGTCCCAGTGCTGCAGTGTTAGCAACCATGCAAAATCTCACGATATCTCTTACAGTTTCACGAGTTTCGGCTTTCATTATGATGTGATGAATCAGATCCACTCATATGGAAACATTCTATTGAAACTTTAAATAATTTCCTAACTAAAGTCACAGCAAATGCAGGATAATTCAAAATGAAATGTATACTTTTGTTGCTAGTTAGAACTCACACTACCTGCTCTATATAGAATTATTGCTAAGAGTTCACTTTGGTTTTTGTTGAATTCCAAACACACGTCAATTTGTAGCAATTATCTCAGTGTTACAGCAAAATGTATATCCGCGGTGTTGATGAACATTTCATTCATAGTATCTAGTTTCCGTCTCGGTAGACTCAGAAGCTCGATTCCATAGAGACAAATTCGTAATTGAAGCCTTTCAAGCCCTTCTCGGAGCAAACACTATATCAAAATCAATCTTGTGTGACTCGCTATGTAAATATGTAACTACTGATGAGAGTTTACTGAACAATTACCTAACAATTTCGTGTGTACGTTTCTGCAGTATCATCCGCGTAGTAGCTTAAAAGTAGAGAAGCTATAATAGGGAAAGTGCGTCATCCCTATATAACCTATAGTTTATCGCCTTTAAGGTGTATCTACATAATAAAATCAAAACATTTTCACATATTTAGTGGACAATATTCTTTTTATGGTACTTGCATTTAAATGTTTTAACTGAAGTTTATTATTAACATTTTCCGTAACATCAATCCCGTAGCGTAAAAGCAGAGAGGCAATTTCTCTAAGAACCGGTGTAGATTAGGAGAATTTAGTTCTGCTAAGGAAAAACCATTATCTAACAAAGGCGGTCGCGAAGATCGTTTTCCTGCTAAGGATACGAAGAGTGAAATATAACACGATCAACACGAAATCGTGTTTTAAAAACGCATAAGCAGCATCCTTGCGAACTTCATTTAAAACTTAAAAGCTCCGGTACACCAAAAATATTTATTGATTTAAGATTTGTATACGCAGAATACACAGAATACACAGTGTACCACTTAACTTGCTCAGTATGGGGAACATTTAAAACGCTGTACTTTGTTGCAATTTCGCTGAAAGAAAAGGTTTAGTTCATAGTTGTGCTGTGTTATTAGTCTTAATTATTTATGGTGCGATTTTTTTTGTCTTGTATTTGTTTAAGAAGTTGTAGTTAGTTGAAATTATTGAGAATAAAGTTGTAAGCTTTAACAATGGCCTACCTAGTTTTACAGTTTTTAAATTTATGTTTTTTAAGGGCGGGGTTCACGATGCGTTTACTATATACAGGGTAATTCAACGTTCTGGAAAAGCCAACTGGTGCCTTTATTTTTGAAATGAGGTATAAAAGATTTACACAAAAGTTGTTGCACTGAAAGATGTCTCTTTATTAAAATTATTTTTTGCCATACAGCATGTCCCATATTTCTTGTATGGAAATCAACTTCTTTATGTCAAATGGAACAACCTGTATTTGGCTTTATTTTATGATTCCTTGATCAATTTTAGTGCGAAGTTATACTACGTGATTTTGTCTAAACTTCGTATTCTTTGAGTTATTGGCATTTTTCTTCAAATTTTGACAGATGCAGAGCAATTTCGAATAACCAATATCTCGGGATTAAATAAAGCTGTAGCAATGAGATTTTGGAGAAGTGAAAGCAAGATGTAGGGAGTGACTGCCTTCATCACTAAAACAAAAAAATAGTACCTATACATGGTTTGAGCAATTATATGACCAAATCATAAAATTTCAAAACCCTGTAACTTGCTAATTTCAAATAGAAGTGTATATTTTTTAAATCATTATTGAACTCCCCATAAAATTTACTTTCACGTTATTATACACTTCCCTATACCTAGAGTTAACAGTTTTTGAAATATTTGCAGTTCCTTGTAAAAAGTGTCAAATCAGGCAACTCAATTAAAAGAATATTACGCATTTTTAATTAAAAAGTAACAATTGCATACTACGTCAATTAATTAATAGGTAATTCAAAATTATATTATAAGGAAAACAAAGGACAAACCGATTTAAGCTTCACCAAATGGGTAAAAAGAAAGGCTGAGTACTGATTTTATTATTTTTATAAGATGTGCATAATGAGTGGTACCTACGAAACAGTTGGAACAACTACTACTCGGGTAAGTATCCACGCCACTATAGAATTAAATTCAGATTTGTGCACTGACTTTGGAACATTCGTAGCCTGTCTCTATGTACTCATAAGCTTACTAGCAGGTTATGTCAAATTAAAGATTACAAACTTGAACTATGAAATATGAAATATTCAATTTAACATAAGATATGCAAAATAAAGAAAAAGTTAACAATAATAAATATTTACAATAGGTATGTATTTACTTAAATTAAAATCAAAACAAAGTCTAACAACAACCTTTTTAACCGATTATCAATAAAGTAAAATGTTCAAAGTAGTGCCCATTTTCTTCTAAGCATAGTTGGGTTCTTCTTAGTTAGTAGTTGCTAACAATGGTGTAGGTAAGTAAGTTGGTATAGAAATATGGTAAATTTTTTGAAAAGAGTAAAAAATAGATTTAATAGATTTGATGGGACATTTACTGTGAAACACCATACAGGAGATACAAAACGAAGGCCTACCTACTGTTTATAAAAAATATTTCAAAAACTGTTAACTTTAGGTATATTGAAGCGTATAGTAACGTGAAAGTAAATTTTATGGGGAGTCCAATAATGGTTTAAAAAATGTACACTTCTATTTGAAATTAGCAAGTTACAGGGTTTTGAAATTTTCTGATTTCGTCATGTAATTTCTCAAACCATGTATAATATTTTCTGGTTTTAATGATGAAGGCAGTTACTCCTACATCTTGCTTTCACTTTATCAAAAGATCGTTGCTACAGCTTTATTCAATCCCGAGATATTGATTATTCGAAACTGCTCTGCATCTGTCAAAATTTGAAGAAAAATTCCAGTAACTCAAAAAATACGAAGTTTAGACAAAATCACTTATTATAACCTCGTACTAAAATCGATCAAGCAATCGGAAAATAAAGCCAAATACAGGGTATTTCATTTGAAATAAAGAAGTTGGTTTCCGTACAAGAAATATGGGACATGCTGTATTTCAAAAAATAAGCTTTCAGTGCAACAACTTTTGTGTAAAACTTTTTTATCCCATTTGAAAAATAAAAGCACTAGTTGACTTTTCCAGAACGTTGAATTACCCTGTACATTATGCAAAACATATGTAGATATCTTATTTAGTACGAATCTCGAAAATAAATGAACCGATTTTCACGAATCAAACGACAACTTTAAGAGGAAACTTTAGCGCTGCATTCGACATAAAATCTAAGCAAAACTTTTTATTTCGAAATGCTGGTAAGTTTATTGTAAATATGGTTATTTTACTTGGGCATATTTTATTAGCAAATGCAGTACCTATGTGTTTCTTAATAAATCAGTTCAATTTTGTTCTGGGATCCCAGGCAGCACCTTCAACTACACGAAAACGGCAACTAAATCTATTCAGTATTTCCAAAGGACAAGAACATTGTAACTCGGCAATATAAATTATTTATTATGATAATAATTTAGATTTAGATGGTTTGTCAAGAATCTGGACGAGCACCCTGTATATCAGCCCCCCAGCTCTTTCCCTTCTCTCCTTCATTTTCCTTGAAGCGGTGGTCCCTCTCTTTCTCTCTTCAGGGTGTCCCACCCTCTCCTTCTGAGAGAAGAGTTCCGGGGTCCTGCTCCTCTTCTTCCCTCCTCAAGGCTGAGCGCCTGTGACAGTCCTCTCACTCTCCGTTCTCTCCACGTCAGTAATCAGATGTGTCCGGTCGGAGTTTCACCTTCCACCCTCTTGCCCTTTTCTCAAGTCCGAAAAAGGGAAAGCGGAAAGGGTTCTTGCCATCCTTTCCTGTCTTTCTCTCTTATCGATTTCTCTCTTTCAGGCGTAATCCCCTTTTTTCTCCCTCGGAAAGATAAGAATGGGGAAATTTCCTTCTTCTCTTTCACATGCCCCTCCAGAAAGAAAAAGAAGCCCCGCCCCTGGGGGGTCCATCCTCTGTTCACAGCCTGAGGAAGAGTAGGCTGTGTCGGGATCCCGCACTCACGAGCAGGGCCGGGTCATTCCTCTTCATTCTCCCCCTTTTGAGAAAAATAATTTTTTCATCCCCTTTAAAAGGGACAGAGCAGACTTCCTCTTAAATGGATATTTTGGAACACAGTGTACCAAAAAATTTACACGGTTCATTTATAAATGGCCTTGGGAAGATTGATTGATTGGGTAAGCAATTTGTGTGAATTTTAGAAGGATGGAATAAAAAAATTGTTAAGGTCTCTTAAATTGGTTTATCTATTGATCGAGTAACTCTTCTGGCAACTGCATTTTTTATTATAACCTTGCAATGGAAAGATTTTACAGACTACCAGACGGTAAAAAGTATGTCAATCTAACCTTAAATCTGGACAAGTTTCTATCGATAATACCACCCCTAAAAACTAACAAAACCGTCTGGCAACGACATTTTAGTTTTCATTACGACGCAAGAAGTTAGTGAAAGAAAAATCAGTTGGTAGAAAATATGTCACGTGACCCTCTCACTTTTACATGTTTGGGGTCATCTGGCAACCACTCGCGACTATCTAATGCATCTGCAGTGATATTTTGACATTCCTTATAATGCAAAAAGTCAATAAAAGAAAAATCAATGGTAGAAAATATGTCAATAATAGCAACTTTTAATTTCACGGCTTTAAACGAACGCTCTCTATATTCATACTCTTGTTCCTCGTCTTCCATACATTAAGAATTATATCGTCTGGCATGGTAGAAAATGCAGCAATAATTTATTATTAATTGGGGTTCCCTAACTACATGCTCGATTTTTTGATTTGGCATGATAAAACGTCATGGAAACCAGCAACCAACTTGTGCAGAGTACAGCCTCTACATTTTTAAACGGTTTTATTTAGCTTGCCTTGTGTGTTTGTTTGTTTGGGTTAAATCTAGTAATATTGAAATTTTACCCCCTTCCTGTTGACCGATTGATCTGAAATTTGGTACACACCTTTAGTTGTGATGACAATACAGTTATCTATATTCAGTATCATTGCAAATCCAAGATGGCCATCGCCACAAAATGGCGGATTAGATATTTTTTTCGACCCCCTCAATATGGGTATCAAATGAAAGGGCTTAACTGGTAGAATACAGTACACCATGAAAAATTCAAAATCCAAGATTGCCGCCACCACAAAATGGCGGATTACTTTTTTTCAATCCCCTCAATATGGGTATCAAATGAAAGGGCTTAACTACTGCAATACAGT
The DNA here is from genome assembly GCA_963966045.1 of Xestobium rufovillosum. NCBI lineage: Eukaryota > Metazoa > Arthropoda > Insecta > Coleoptera > Ptinidae > Xestobium > Xestobium rufovillosum. The sequence continues at coordinate 16,492,258 of OZ014498.1, forward strand.
ACACCATAAAAAATGCAAAATCCAAGATGGCCGCCACCACAAAATGGCGGATTACTTTTTTCAATCCCCTCAATATGGGTATCAAATGAAAGGGCTTCACAAGTAGAACACAGTACACTTTATAAAAGTAATAATAAACAAAAACAAACAAAAAAAACTTAAAACTTGAAAATAAAGTAAGTAAAACATTTTTTTAAGTTAAGCGGTTTTATTGTTAAGAAACAATAGTGATGCAGATAATGTACTAAAAGCTAAAAAATAATTAGGTAGGTACCAGGTACCAGTCATCACACCACTCTCCTCATCAATCTAGAGCATTGATCAGACTAAAATAAAATCGTGGGGCGAGTTGAATTTCTATTATCTAGTCAACCGCTCATATCATTGTAGGTATGCTTTGGATGCATCTTCTCAATAGACAACATCGCAGAACGATCATTTATATATTTATTCAGGTTACGCTACGCCCCACGATTTTATTTTAGTCTCATCAATGCTCTAGATTGATGAGGAGAGTGGTGTAATGACTGGTACCTGGTACCTACCTAATTATTTTTTAGCTTTTAGTACAGTATCTGCATCATTATTATGTTTACAATAAAACCGTTTAACTTAAAATTTTTTTACTTATTTTATTATTGACAGGGACGTCGTAGGAGTAACACAAAATTTTCTCTTGATTAAACGTATGAAACGCTACATTTAATATGCTATTGCAGATTGCAGATAAATTGTTTGTGGTAGTTGTTGCAACACTATAAATGTATTATTTACGCTTACAGTGATTAATACCGAATACAACACTTGTAAGCTGGAGTTTGTTCATTTGTAGCACGACGAATATCCCTGTCACTAAATACCTAGTCGTTAAAATAACATACCTACAGATACAGGTTCGCCCGATCCATACCGCATCCTTTCATTACACATTCATGCAGGTGATGTCGCAGGTGTAACTGCTTTCCAAGGAATAGATGGATTCTTAATTTAAAGGACATATTCTGTATATTCTAACAATAATTTGCTTTGTGAATACCGACACTGTGCGTTGTGCGTAGGTAGTACAACTCTCCGCTCGCTTCGCTTCTCTCCGCTTGACCTTAACCTGACAGATCTTTAAATAAAAAAGTTGTACTTAACAATAAACGTGTTCAGATTTTTGGATTGCTTAAGTACCACACTAAGCAGGTAAGAAATGATGAGCGCAACCATGTCCCGGCCTTTTAGGGGTTGTGAGGGGAACCATGCCATACCGCTTGAAATCTGCAATTAGAAAATATTTCACATTGAAAACGTGTTTATTCTATAATACTACAACCTTTTATTTTAGAACTAGATATACCTACAGCGTATTAAAATTTTCTATAATGTAAAATAAACACAGAGATTTGTGCCCGGAACAAAAAATTTCTGTTACCACCACAAATGTATTTGGTGGAAGTAGCTTTATGATTCTGTAAAAACAACCATAATGTTTTGTCGATAGTTTAGTTACGATAACAAATTAGTTTAGCAGAAATCATTATTATTGAGAGTATTTTGGACCCATTGATAGTGATTTTGTGAACGTGTAGATTATTGTATTTAATTGAAAAAATATTTTCTTTATTTTCAGAGTTGGCATCCGAGAGCTGTCCCCCTCCACAATTAGCCTTAAATGGGACGGAAACAGAACAAGGTGAACTGCGAATTCGAAAAGAGTACACACATGTTCGTGAAGTTAAGTTTTTCGGGTCAATTGGCCCTTTGAGCGAACGTCGACTGTGTAAAATCAAATGTATCGAGGGTCAATGGGTGGGACCCCTCTGTGTTGATCATCAGCACGGTAAATATCATATACCTACAGTATTATGAATTATGAAATGTAATTTTGAGATTTCGTATTTAATGCGGTTGCATGCCATGAAAATTCACTTGTAAAGCGAATTGTTGCATTTCATTTCATTAGGTGGAATAAATTGGACTAATTTGGTCGAATAGATATTAAACAATTTATTAGTTTGTAATCACAGTGGGCTTTGGAATATTGACAATTATATTTATTGAATGTTCTAATCAAGAGTGTCCTCCGAGGCTGTGTTATCTTTAATAATATTAATTTCCCCTTGAAAAGTAACTGTGACAATACTCCCTTCCGAATATTCACTTCTCTACGCGATCATCCAACTTCTGCTGAATATTTTCTAGAATTGTAAAGGCAGTGTGGTGTAAGATAATGCTTCTTTCCTGGGTGTCGATTCTCGAGTTAGGAGAATGCTCACCTCCTGAGAAAAGTAGGCGTGTTTCTCTCATATTCTGATAAAAGGTGGCTTTAGACGATGCATCTTTTCGTGCGGCAATACATGCGTAATTGCATGCATTTGCGCATGCCATAGAAGGCAGAAAACGCATGCCCTTTTCTTCATGCATCATAGTATTTAAACAGGAGTTCGTTTCATTGCGCTAGTTGCAAATTGGATTCAGATCTACTATTTGGAGTAGCACATACACCGCCGTCTAGTACACATCGTCGGTCAGGTCTTGCTCTATAATTCAATGCCTGTCGGGGTATTTGCCTGGGGAGTAGTTGTTTGAGCAAGTCTAGATCGTTTTGTTATTGCCTTTATTATAATAGCAAAGAACAAAAGACGCGAACGAAAATGTTGGACTCGAGAATTTTTAAAAGAAAAGGGCGACTATTGCTCGTTAGAAAAAATGGTGATGGATAGTGGCTGTTTTTTTTCAAAATTTCACCAGAATGTCTTCGACGGACTTTGAACAATTAGAATTGACAGACATCTTTGAAAACCTAAAAAAAATTTTTTGGTTTATTATATCTCATTGTTAATTTGTACGGTTTGGATGGCAACGTTGAGAACTACAATAGCAAACTTAATAACTGATGCCCAGCACTCGTTGCAAAAAGGGAAGGAATGCTATTTAATTTGTCTTACATTTTGGAAAGGCTTCAAGTTAAGTCATCTTCTAACTTTTGGCTATCTATATCTAGTGAAAAAAATAGGCAAACTCAAAATAAGTTCCTCGTTTGGCTATGCAACCAAACGCACACTAGTAGATTAGATGACGATTCTCTTCATTCCGTCGCAAGTTTTGATTAGGTGTTCCCAAATAGTTGATGTAAAATGAGCAGGAGCTCCATCGTGCATGAACCTAAACCAAAAGTTCACTTCAATGGCACTTCTTGAAGTGATGGAAGCAGCCTCTTCGTTGCAAAATTAAAATATTATTATTGAAGCGCACGAATGATGCAAGTAGATTCCCATCTGACTTGGGACATACTTGCGTCACCTTGCCTCTCGGTAAAATGTCTGGTGCGCTATAAAGTAACGCATGCAGGCGGGCATGCACTTGTTTGCGCTACGACGCATGCATCAAGATGTACGAAAAAGCGCATCGTCTAAAGGTGGCTTAGACCTATTCTTGAATCATAGGATCATTCCCTTCTCCTAACTCTCAAGAGAACGGCCTTCTCTCGGAAATTTTTAGGAGAATAGAATCACGCACAGTCGTTTTTGTGTTTTACAATAATCAAAAAGGGGTGTTTAGTAGGTACTAAAAGTTTTTACATTGTGTTCATTTATTGTTATTATAATCACAGGTATAACATTTCATTCAAAATGGATTCTGACGAAAGGAAGTGTTATAGTAGTAATGCATGTTCCGAATGACCTTGTCGACACTGAGGAACAGTTTCTTGGTGGAGCTCGAATACCACTTTACGGCAAGGAAAATTGTTCGATAAGGCTTTTATTAAAAACTTTAGGCTAAATACAGAGCTCACCCAGGAGCTTATTGAAATGGTTAGAACCATTAGCGACAGAATGGAACCCTTCGCTTGTGTTCACCCATATAATTAGGGAGCCGCAATGGTAAATTATAGCTGTATTTTCTACCATGTCAGACGTTATTAATCTTAATGTATGAAACACAAGGAACAAGAATGGCTATGAGAAAGTTGCATGTGAGACGCACTGCAAATCGCTCTCTTCAGACTAGTTTGGGGTTGTCTAGCACCCACTCGCAACTATGTAATGTGTCTGGCAGTGATATTTTGGCCTAATTATGATACAAAAAGTCTAAAAGAAAACTCTGTTGATAGAAAAACATGTCACGTGGCGCTCCGCTTAAGATAAGTTTGGGGTTGTCTGGCACCCACTCGCGACTATGTAATGTATCTGGCAGTGATATTCTAGCATTCCTCATGATGTAAAGAATCAATGAAAATCTGTAGGAAATAATGTTAGCAGCAACTGCACTGTGACTTTCTTATAGCCATATTCTTGTTCCTCATGTTTCATGCATTAAGATTAATAGTCTTGCATGGTAGAAAATACAGCAACGAGTAAAGAAATCATTTACCATTGCGGCTCCCTAACTAATAACTTTTGGGCTTCTTTAAAAGTAAAGTCGCTAGTAAACTTCCTACTTTGTAACTGTGCATTTGACTGCATAAATTAAATTAACATGTCCTTTTGGGATACCAATTTCCGGAGCTGTTCTTTTCTTTACCATTATAAATACAAAATACAGCCGCACGCAAAACAAACATCACCCAAGTTAATGACACTTCAAATGACAATTGATAGAAAAGTAGTTTAAGCTTGCAATTTTTTTGTCAAACTATGGCAAAACATATACTGTTGCCAGGCAACTAAGTCCAGGAGCATTCTCATGCGTTTTACGGATCACACTAATTCGAGAATATGAAATAAATGTACTAAGAGAACAAGGTAGCGATGCGATCTTTCACTTCTCATAGGAGAGCTTTCACTTCTCTCATTTTCGAGAATAGCCCCCCGTAACCATCAAATCATACGCTCATTTCTTGTTCCGAACGCATAATAAGGTTCATTATTCAATAGGCTATTGCTAGTAAAAAAAATTAGAAATGTAGCTGGTACGCGAAAAACTTCAAATTTTATATTTATTTGTCAAGAAACCGAGTATGTACTGTACGTTTCTATTTGACAAACTTGATTAAAAGAACATAGTATATCTACCAATATGAATTCTTAATAAGTTAACCCCACACGCCAAAAGACAGTGACACAGTAATTATTAACTAAACTCGACAAGTGTTTCGCTGACGTTGAAGTTGAAGATTAATCTAAATCTAATCTAATCTAATAAAGGCTTGAAGTTTAGCTAGCCAGAATCTCGTCGCGTAGGCACCTAAATTGTAATAGCTAGTACTGAATCCTCCATTTAGTACTTAAATGAATCCAAAAAGAGTATGATTAGGGGAACGGTTGCACAAAAAATATCCGGAAATATTATTAAATATCATGGTATGGTTCTCTTCCCCGTCGCACAAACCACTCTAAAACTATCTAAGGACTGAGAGAGAAAGTTTGTTTTTATCTTAAAGCAGATAAGGGTAACAAGGTTGTTATATTGGATAAATATGATTTCCCAGTGTACCTGTACCAACGGCTTTAGAGTACTTACATGAACTAATTAATAAAAATAACATTGATTAACAAACTGTTAAAGAATATATTGATTTAACCAATCTGTGTATGCACCAGAATTATTTCAAAGTCAGTGGATCAATTTTTCAACAAAGTGTAGGTACAGCCATGGGAAATTGCCTATCTCCTTTCATTGCAGAAATATTCATGGGCAAATTTGAAACCCAACTGAAAGATGAGCTCCCATATTTCCCAAAGGTGTGGATGAGATATGTAGACGATATATTTGCCATTTTTAACACTAGTAAATGTAACATTGAAGATTTCTTGAGCGACTTAAATAGTAGATTCAATTCAATCAAATTTACCCATGAAATAGAAAGAAAAGAACAGCTTCCATTTTTGGACATTTTGGTAATTAGGAAAGATAGTCAGTTAGAATTTGGCATCTATAGGAAAGAAACCAGTACAGCTCGGTACATAACTGCAGATTCGAACCACTGCAGTCAGCACAAAGAGGCTAGTTTTGGTTTTTTAGTTAATAGACTGTTGAGTCTACCGTTATCCGTTGGAAGATACCGCAAGGAAGTAAATACAATCAAATATACAGTGCCCGTCTAAAGTCCGTTCCCCCCCTGCTAATTTTTGAAGCATTTGAGGTACATCCATGAAATTCGGCACAAGGTAGTCACAGGTCACAAGATATTTTTTGACGTATTAATGACAGCTGTCAGTCTCAAGATGGCGGTCGGGCACCATTTTGAAAAAATATTTCAAATGGGAAGGACGATCATGTGACACCACGTTTTAAACGTCTTATCGAGTGCAATATCATACTAAAATATGGCGTCGATACCTGAAAACGTTACAAAATGGTGGCTAATCAAATTTCTAAATAACCATGAATGTTGCTCTCAATCACGCTTGTATTAGAAACAAAATTCGTTGTCGCGGTAACATCTTGTTTTCTACTTGTCAAATGTGGCATGTTTAGTTCCTTCATTTAGGAAAAGTGTGACCGTGGCTCGTAGCTTAGACGATAAATTTGAAGCAGTTTTGATTTTTGGAGAAGCTGGAAGAAATTACCATCTAGCGATAGTTTTTCCTTAATAAACTCTCTCTTCTCCTCTTATTGGTCGACTTCATTAAGAGATTTCACTACAAATTAGAATAAAATTTCGTTAGAAAAATGTTAAAATTTAAAAATTGAACAAAAGACATCGACGCCATGTTTTAGTATGATATTGCACTCGATAAGACCTTTAAAACGAGATGTCCCATGACCCTCTCTCCCATTTAAAATTTTGTTTCAAAATGGCGCCATCTTGAGACTGACAGCTGTCATTAATATGTCAAACAATAACTTGTGACCTGTGACTACCTTGTACCGAATTTCATGGATGTACCTCAAATGGTTCAAAAATTAATAGGGGGGAATGGACTTTAGACGGGCACTGTATAGCGAGATGTAACGGTTTCGATCCAGAGATTGTCAATAGGTTAATTAGGAAACGAAAATTTAAAATGCTATTGCGAAATTCCACCACTTTAAATTGGGACAATAAAATTACTAAATTTATAAAAAATACCCTATGTACCGCAGATAACTAGAGGTATGAATACTATTTTCGGGAAAGCAGGCTTCAAAGTGGTTCTCACTTCGAACAACAATTTATAAAATCTACTTAGAAATGCGAAAGATAAAACGCAACCCATTCATAAAGTGGGAATTTATGAAATAGCATGGGAAAATTGCGACAAAAAATATATCGGGCAGTCAACTCCGTCTATTTTAACTCGCTTCAATGAGTATCAAGCCAATTACAAATATGGCCGTACTGATAAGTCTAGCATGGCGTCACACGCGTTGGAAACGGGCCATAAATTCAATATCAACCCTATAGATTTATCGATCCTTATCACTTCATGAGTGGGGATTGGATATTTATAGCAATGGAATGTAAGATTAGATTTAGATTAATCTCCAACTCCCGAGGCTGCTGACGTTGTCAGCGAATCACGTGTCGAGTTTAATTACTGTGTCACTGTTTTTTGGCGTGTGGGGTTGAGTTATTAACAATTCATAGTGAATTTACGTCAAAGTTCTTGGTCCAACTACTGTATATATCTACCAATATTTAGATTTCCTCTGGCATAACGGGAAAAACTAGAGAAAAATTGAATTCCTCGTAGATGTAAATGCACGGTGTCCCAACTAAAATTTGCATCAACGAAAAATCCAGCAAAATAAACATTCTGGCAAAAATATAAAAATCAGTCTTGCAGCAACCCCCAAGAAAATTGAAATAACACTTGGTGTCAAATGACCCCTCACTCAAAAGCGTTTTTTTTTTATTTTTTACGCAACCATACATTTTAGATCCATCGATTTGTTACCAAGAAATTGCTTCTTGAAGTTTAAAAGTGAAATAACCACCAGTTGACAAAATAAATTAATAAATAAATTAGTGTTTTTGAGTTTATCATCAATCGAAAAATTCCTGTTATACTCGTAGCATATCGAGGTTGCTGTGACGCGGAAATCGTCAAATTTGTACACTTCCAGAAAAATCCAAGAAATGGTGTATTAAGCGTTTCTGTGACAACGTTCGTTTAAGTATCCAACTTTCAAGTTATGGCTATTATTAACTCGGATGAATTAAAACCGAGAATTTATAAGTACCGGCCGAGAGACGAGATTTCGTCCTCGTTAAGGCTGTCGGAACGCCGACGAACAGTTACTGCGGAGGGGTATCGGAAAGTATAAAGTAGGCGGACACTGAACGCAAAAATTGCTGGGCGCGCTAGATTAGGGGGAACATTTCGCAGCGTACAGAGTAGGACTCGGAGCTTTCCATTCACTTTGAGCTAGAACAAACATAACACCGAAGCTACAGACGAAACGCGGGATTTATTGAATATCATAGTATAGTATTTATATTCCGACGAGTACCTGATAGAAAACAAGGAACGTTGAACCAAATTATAGGCGGGGAAACAAAACTCGTCTCGGGATGCTGGTTTCCCCAAGAAAACGTAGTGGGTTACTTATAAGTCAAAAAAAAAAAACTAGGTAAGTATGTTTTGCGATTGACCGAAAAGTTCGTGTGCTTAGAGTTATTTTAATAGCATTTCTCTAACAAAATTTTGCAATACAGTAGACGCTCGATTATGTGAATTAATACAAACGAGGGGTGTTCATAATATCAAATTGTTCATATAATCAAAAGTATATTATTATTCAAATGACATCAATGTATTAGCATGTTACACGTTACTAAAGTATTGTGTAATGTGTTGTTGCACTTTCTTCACGGCTAAACTTTTCTGCAGTGCTTTATCTCTGCACTTTCGCAGAACCAGCAAGTCGTCAATGTCGTGTATGTTTATTTTGCTCCAGTGAATATCTGTATTAAATGCATCCACAGCTCCAGAAGAACTTATTTCTTTTATTTCTGCAGGATCTTCATGGCCATCACTTAACATCACTGTCACTATCTTGGTCATTGACGTGATCTTCATCGTTCCACTTTTGAATGTCCTCTCTTCCACTAAATTCTAAAGAAACTTCAAATAAAATTTGTGCTTACCTGATTATCCACTACATTCAATAAAGTTACTACTTCTTGCAGTTGCTCTTCTGTTTCACTTCTGTACTTTTCTTTCAAAATGCTAAGTGGAATATCTCTGGATCTTCATCATCGCCGTTTTCTGTAAAATTCAGTATGTTTTTCCAGCACTTTTTAATCGTGTCAGCCTGAAGCCTACTCCATGCCAGAGAAAGATTAATGATGGCATCCTTAATTGTTAATTCTTTTAGAAGTTTAGATAGATCTCTAGATTTTGAAGATACAATTGAAGATACAATTGAAGACAACAAACTAGACCTGTAGTAGTGTTTTGTTATATGGATGACATTTTGGTCCATTTGTTGGGTTTTCACTGGAAATCCAACATGCAAACCTTGCTGTTCACTTAATCGAGATTAACACTGTTCACTCTATAGAACCTGATATGTTTTACTTGGCCTGTTCACTGTTGCGGATAGTTCATGTAATGAAGTGTTCATATAACCGAGCGCCTACTGTATTTCTTAAATCAAAAATAGACTGCAAAAAACGGAAAACTCAATTTTTTGACTGGCCACTTCCGGTGGCTTTTTCTGGGTTCAGTCATGTCATATCACATTTTCTTTTCTGAGAGCATCGAACTGGCTACCTCTGGGGTACTGCCGCAGTACCCCAGAGCTAAATTTCCTTTATAATGACTTGTACCGTTATCATCTGCCGCAGTCAGGCACGCTCAGTAAAGCCTCTTTTAGCGCTTTACGTATTGTAACTGATTTTTTTCCATAACGCTCTAACATTTGGAATAGACTTCCATGAACCTGTGTTCCAAATTCCTAAATGTTCAAATTCCAATCCTTCTGCGACAACACAAATTTTAAACTTTCCCTTTCCCGGCTAATTTCTTGTCCATCGTAATTCCGTGACAGATTTTACATGATATGACGCAGAGAACAGAAATAACGGAAGACGTAGTTGGAAGTTGACGTATATTATTTGTCTAAAAACGTTTTATACGAAATTAGTCCAATCCTATGCTCTTAGGATGTGCTATGTGTTCTCATTTGGCCAATAACATGCTGTATTAATGCAATGGAAATCTCCGGTTGGCGACGGAAATCCAAAGGCAGTGTACAAGAAATCCACCAGTGATTCACTCCTCGGGAATCTGTTATACAGGTTGATCCATTTATCCATTTATGCGAAGTTATATGAGAAACCCCTCGTTGTTTTACCATTCTGTCTGTTCGTCCGTCTGTCTCTCAGTCTGTATGTCTGTTTGTCTCTCACAGTGTTCTTTTTCCTGAACTATTAAGTGCTATACAACAATAAAATAGACGCATATGTAATGGCCCAAACTCAGACAAATCTAAATGGTTTGTTGTGTGCACATATTTAGGGCGGTTTTCATACATCGAAACATCGAAAAAGGGTCAAAAGATGTTTTTTGTTTGCAACACTAGAGCATGTGAAACATTTTTTTTTGTTTTTATCTTTTTACAGTTCAGTACGACCACATGCGGGGAGTGTCAATTGTGTCCCCCTGTCGCAATTGGGAACTATTTAAAGTAGAATCGTGAATTTTGGTAGGTACTTTCGTAGTCTTCACGATTGCAACTAATTATGCAATAAATAAATTTTATCAAAATTGGTTCAGGATGCGGTTTCTGATATAAGTGCTTCAGAAACTTTGCTAGCCAGTACGGAATACTTTATGTACAAAGGGAGTTGATACTCGGTGAATTATTTAAATGGGACACTCTGTACATATTGCGTTTTTAATTCTTCGATCGAGTTTACTAAGTATGCATACGAAGTAAGTTGCTTCTAAACTAAACCCCATATTTTTGTGTTTCAGTTTTCTTTTAAAATTTTTGTCACACGTAGGGATTTTTCAAAAATTACATTTTGAGAATGATGAACAGATGCCCAGTTTCACAATAAGTTCAGTCTAGAATGCAACTCTTACACAATCATATAGTAAAATCGAACAGGGAAATAAAAAGTGAGATGATATTACAGGAGAAATCCAAGTTGTGTAGATTAGCATCTGCTGTGCAGAAGAAATGAGACGCCATGTATAAGTAAAGTAATTTGAATTATGGAAATTTAAAAATAAAGAGAGTATCCATTTGGCATTTTTCTCTAAATTAAACAATACAGATGAATCGCTTTTTCTGATAAATGGGATACCTGTGCACCTGCATATTCAACTCATATGTAAGTAACAATAATAAATTTTAGGAAGAATCGGAAATTACTTTGGAAGGTCGTCGATACGAAAAATAGGCCCCAAGAATAATACCTGAATACATACAAAAACTAGCCACGCCTGTTTCTTGAATCTGGGAAGTTTAAAAACATATCGCCGCTAGACACCAACACCTCTAGGCCCTTGAAAAGGCGAATGCAAAGTTGCAGGCGCCAATTGATTACTTCATTATTATGAAACATTTATTATATTTTTCTTGATACCGTCAAAATGAAAAGCCTAATCTATGACTCTACGATTATAATTTCTAAAAAAACGAAAAATGTTATAAATATTCTAGCTACAATATGTCCGATTTTCATAGATTGTGAAGTAGATTTTAAAGTTGAATTTCTGGTTTTTAATGAAAATTATTAGCAAACAGTCCTAGATTTATGTTTAATTGAAACGAGAAAAAAATAATCATGCGAATATCTTAAACCATGTTGGAATAATCCATTGGCAGCGGGAACGTTACATCCCTCAAATATTCCAAATATACCTACTAGCTACCATAACTCGCACGTAGAGTAATATAGGTACTCAATTATTTTAATGTTACCTAACGTATATTGTTGTGTACGTATTCTTTGAAGGAATTGGAATATTGACATTTTTGATCATGGGATAACCCAATTTTTTTAATAATTTCCCAATTCATAAGCATTCTAGATGAGTAATATACAATCTCATTTCTTTTAAATAAAGATTTATGGAAAATTCTAAATCACAGTACTATAAAAATGACATTAAAACTTGGTAAGTACACGTATATTGTCGTTCATAGGAAAACATGAATAACACATGCAGCTTGTACCGCCTGCTGCATTTAGGTATGGCCACGGGCTATTAGATTTTACGGACAGTTTATTTTAACGATGGCCGTAAAACTGTAGGAAACAGCTTCTCCACCGAAGGTAGAGCGAGTTCACCTACTCGAATAATCACTTGAATGAACCATTTACTAAGCAATTACGTTGTAATATACTTGGTTATTGATTATAATCGCTTTATAATCTGCAACTTGAAGGTGACTTTGTTGCCTTGAATTGCCCAGAACTTTAACACTTAATGTAGACATTCTCAGTACAACAATACGGGTCACACTGAAGGATTTTAGAAAATTAAAGACTAAAACAGAAAAACTGTCCTTAAAATAGCTTATCAGATGCAAATTTTCGATCATTTTCTCACTTTGTTGCTGGTCTCAAAAATAAGCCGAGCAACACTTGACTTCTTGACCCTATTAAACCTAAAATTTGCCAAAAATCGTCCTTAAAATTGTAGGCTTTATTTGCCAAGTTTTACTCAGAAAAAGTAACAAAATATCAAAGAGGAACTTGTGTGAATTTTGTATGATTTTTCTGTCCCGCCCTCATACTGAACACTTCGCAATGTCTAAGCGATTCACAACTTTCCCCTTTCTTTTTCTCCCTCACTGTATAACTGTATATTATGTTCCGTCACCAGTAAAAACGATAAGATCATTTGTCATATTAAAACAACCGAATGTAGTTTGGAAAATAATACATTTATTTTCTTAGGAGGTTCGTAGAAGAAATATCATCCTCCGAGTTGAGTTTTTGTTTCACTTTCGGTCGCACTCGAATATTATTAACGACCTATGGAGTGTTGTTTGAAGTTCCTCTAGAGAGGGAGTGAGATTTTACAGCAGTTCTTCAAGTTTTCCAAACATATAACTCCTTAGGCTTATACCGAGTCACCTAGAAATCAGACTCATCCGTATTCATGTTTTGGTTTCGGTGGTCGACTTACCTATTTTAGCAAAGTCAAAAAACGCTTCCAATTGCACATTGTAACATAACCATGAAATTCAAAGATCTTTCATAAGTTTTACATAAGCAATGCCCAAATAGGTGTTGTGCTAATGATCGAATTTTCAGGTTTCCAGTTTTTAAAACCAGGTAGCACATTTTCAGTTTCTCAATTTCTATTACAATTTTTCCATAGCTTAACACTTTCAACACGAAATGTAGCAAAACAGATACGTAATTGAAAAATCTTGCACAAGTTTGACAGTAAATTAATGTTCCACTGACATCGGCAATAATTTCAGAAAATTTAGTTTGCTGTGAAACCCTACAGAGTTCCACTTACAGACGTCACAGATTTCGCTGTCAGTGGTCCCCAAAAAGGTGCGCAATGGCTAACCATATTTTATAGTAAACCAAGCCTTCGATCATATCTTAGATTATTATATGGTAGGATACTACAGTGTTACAGTTACGTATCCTAAGGTCGGCTCTGATAAATATTTCGAATGCTGCGCATTAGAACTAAAACTGTCATATACTAGTAAGTCAGAAAAATAGGCATATCTTAGGTGTTATTTATAATAAACATAGGTACACACATAAAATTTTACCTATGCAACCATGTGTGAAATAAAATGGAATATTTCTTTGATAATAGGGTTCTTGCAATATTTCTTTGTATACTTTCAATCTATTCTCGGGGTGTCCTTTAGTCACAATTGTTTTTGTTTAAATATTATTCACGCTGTAATCAAAAGATATTAATTAATTAAATTTGAGATTGACAATTAACCGCGAAACAACCCGAGAAAACCCGAGAGTAGCATATAACATCTGTGACGTCATCCGTCTGTAAACGGGAAGCGGCCGTTTCCAGTTTACGATTGTCCCAGTAGCCAGCGTGTGGATTATCGAAGATTTTATTTGTGGTTTGACCTGTGAAATATTAACAATGAGTACTTATTATTGGTGTTTTGTGCCTATGTGTGAAAATACCAGCATCAATACACCAGAGGAAACTTTTTTTCGCGTTCCTACTGACGAAGAACGTAGGAAACGTTGGTTCGATGCCGCAAGAAGTGACTACAAATCCGTTTCTTAAAACAGTATTGTTTATGCTTGTGGAAATCATTTTAATGTAGTACCCAAACATTTTAAAATTTATACGCCTTTAATGTAAACAATGAACTTAACCTAGTTCAAATTCTTAGAATACAAAAATACAGTCTTACTTAAAGTTCATTGTTTTTGCAATAGAGTACCTAGTGCAAAAGGCTGTCTAGCTGTCCCGCACGATGTTCAACAGTTCAACTTGTTAGAAATTGCATAGTTGGCCGCAAAATGTCATCACATAAAAAAGGTTTTATTGAAAAAAACAGTGTAATAAAAAAAGGGAGTGACTACTGCTCCGTCCGACCACATGCGCATTACAGAATGTCAACACACTTTGCATTTTGGAAGTGTAAAAAAACTAAAGCTGAGAGAACGCATTTTAAACAAAGCCCTTACTTGCCCTCTCGCACCAGACACACGCATTTTTTGGAAAAAAGATGATGTAAAAACAAGCAAAATATATCAAACCGCTGCGGGGTGAGAACTCGTCTAGCCGTAGGAGAACAAAATGGCAGTTCTGTACGATATCCGAAAAGATAACATCTATTTACTGACACTTAAATAACCTAAAATTACATACCGTGAAACCCAATTAAGTATCAAATTAAGTATCAAATCTAATACACAGTATACCAAAAGGAGGTAGCAGTAAATAACATTTTTTTGTAAAGTTACCTACCTCAGCTTTTATTCCACGAATTTCTGCAAAAATTCCGCAATCATTAAGGAGTCAATTTTTGGTAAATTTTCGGAATAAGCCTTAGTTATTGAAACCTTCGTCAGTCATGGTCAAAGATTAAACAAATGTTTTACAGTTTTACACAATTGTTCAAAACACACCGGCCATGGAACACGAATAATTTACAGCCCAATACCACAACGCACAATCGCATATGAAAATGCCGGCTGGCAAAGGTAAACACGTGTTGTATTTACTATCGGATGACGTCAACGAATGCAAACCAATAGGATGGCGTCATTGCGTCATGTGCTTATGTATCGACGAAATTAGGCAAATTTAATTTATTTAATTTGTTGTTTAAACGCACAAATAATATATTTATTTCTTTTAAATTGATTAAATAATTAAATCTCCATAATATTAAGGCATTTTTAAGTAAATGAGTAACTCCTGCAAGAACCCTATTGCCGCTGTAAGGTATATTTATTTGTCGCTCAACGGCCATATTGTTTATTTGCCGAAGGAAGACAAGTGAATTATAAACAAATAACAAACGCAGTTCATTGTCTAATATGCTTTGTCCACGACTATCTTATAATATACTCTTTATACTTGTGTTTCTTCAATCATAATTAGATACATTAATCACTGCAGTGATTAATGAATATTATTCACTACACCAATAGGAACATCGCTTTGACCCTTTTTTACATTTATTTAGTAGGCCGCGATCGCGATGTGTCAGTTCAAATTGAAACGTCAAATCAGCATGGTTTGCTTTTAATTTGAAATGCATATTCTAAAAAAGAATATATAATGAGTAGTGAGAGTGAAAACGAGGTTTCTTTAACAGAACCAGCAATAAAAGAAGCTGCAGAAATTGCCTCATTAGATTCATTGCCCAAAAAACCAAGAAAATTATACCTGAGAGCGTATGTATGAATCTTTCTTACACTGGAGAAGGGAAATGAAGGTAAATTCTTTCTGGGAATCTGTTTTGATAGTCGTGGACAAAGTATAGTATACAACTCGTTATAATGATGCTATTATTACCGAGGATGAAGTTTACAACACGAGCGAGTGAAACGAGCGAGTTTTGTAATCATCCGAGGTAATAATAGCATTCATTATAAACTCGTGTATAATATACTATTTTTTAATCTTAAGGTTACGTATATCTTAAATATATTTTTGTTTTATAAAAATTTATGAATACATATTTATATGTAAATTAATCATTGGTATACATTAAACTCAGTTAATGGGTAACCATTATCTGCATAAAAATGGCTTATTCAGTATAATAATAATAATAAGAATATCTCTACTCACTCCTACTAACCCTTAGGTTAGCCCCAGAAGCTAACTATATAGCTTGTGCGGGACGGAGGAGGCGGCATATTACTATTGGCCGGAACTATTGGCAGGAACGACCTACAGTTGTTAGTACTCTACCCACCATTTAGTGCGAGAATGAGGAAAACCTGGAAAACCTCATTAGGTAAAGCTGGATAGGCGATCCAAGGCGCGCCCTAGCCACAGCGCAGAAATGAGTCACCCATCCATAGCCAAACCGCGGGCACTGTTGCTGAGCACTACTCACTCGCACATGCCAGCAAGATCCCACGGCTCAGGCATTAATGAACACAAATGTTTATAGATAAAATAGGTGTTTTGTACTTATTAGAATCAGAATTGGTTTCGGGTAATACGATTTTTATCAACGTGGAATCATCTGCATCATTATAAATCTACTGGTTCATTCAAATAATTTCAAAAACACATGGTCTGAGCGCATAGAAATCCCATTCAAAGATTAAATACTTTAAAAGCTATATCTCTTGAATATATATTCACAAAAAATTGTTTTCCCAGAACCCCCTAGGAAAGTGGCACGTTGTATATTACATCATAGTAGACCGGAAACTTGACAATTGCGTTGCCCGTGCGCTAAACACGTAACTGTGCTGTGTACTATTTGAAAACCGCACAGGTTCATTCAAATCTTGTAGGCAGCTTTTGAGATTTTGACGTTTACTGAATAAATATCCTGTCGCGTCTCTTTTTAAATCTTATAATGTTTTATCAGAAAAATCTCTTAAAAGGTACGGCAATTGAACATTTTAATGGCTATTCCGTGGAAGACGAGGAAGACCTAAATATTTTAGGTACGAACTGGTCATTTATGAATTGGCGGGCAAGAGAACAAGTAAACGTGTCATAAAATTTAACGCTCGTATGAAATTTGTCACTTTCCATGCTCTTTACGTAATATACTATTATATTTTTGGGTTAACTTTGACGCCCTCATCACCACCTCGGACTTTGCCCGACACTTTTGATACACCCTGTATAGGTTTTTAAATCTTGAGGAAAGTCGAAGCAAAGTAATTGGTCTGTATTTATACACTGATTTACCTCGTTTTTAAACAGACGTAGCGGCTTAAGCGGGCATTAAACTTTGTTTCCTGGTAGTTCTGTTTCTACTTCTGTCGCCGTCTAATTACGTTTGCTAAACTGGTTTGCAATTAGTAATTCAGAGCACGGTATAATAGACAACACCTTTCTGAACAAAAATTGCATTGTAAGTTTGGGCAGCCATTACCAATTGTTCGACGTACGTATTCATGAGGGAGAACTGCAGGGATGCACTGAATCGTGCCGCATTCAAGCCCGATTCTTCGGAACTGCACCAAGCAGGAAGCACTCAAGGAAAATGTTCAAGTAACTCCGTGGGATTGTTTAAGATGCATATAGGAGTGTAAAGAGGGAGAACGTGAGGAGCTTGGCGGTTACAATCTTAGATACAAATCCTACTTGCGATATTCTCAAAACTCCACTTGTAAAAGATCGAACTCTTGAATAAGATTTATATGGAATACACGGCATTTGAAACAATAAATTTTCTTTCCAGTTTCCGACGAAGGGCAAAAGTCGTTATCATTCCGGGTTTAAACCCACGCCATCCGACATCTGGAACTTGTTTTTTTTTATTTATTGATCTTCCACTCGGGCCCGCATTCTTAATTTTCGATTAAACAAAAGTTGGACAACGCCCAGTAGAAGTAGGTATTACTCAAGAAATAGCATCACAGTCGCTATTAGAATTTAGAATATCTACAGTGTTTTCTTTCTTAGTGGCCCATTATAAATAACGCTGCTATTTTAATAATTGCATTCTCAAAATATTCCTTCCGAAGATGATTAATTTTTTATTTTCTTCTGCTATTAGGCTTCTTGTAAGTGAAATTTGTTCACTTACAACCAACTTTTGAAGTTCTGAACACATTTAGAATGACTCTTCTTATGACATCCTGATACTGAGAATTAGGGAGCCCCAAAATTGTACGAAACATACATAAAGAGACTGCTATAATTTATTGTAAATAATAGAAAACAAGTGGAACCCGTGGGCTACGCCACACGTCTTTTCAGAATTGTTGTTTGGAAAATTGTAATTACACTACAAAGAAAAACTAAAAAGATAAGGACACTTCACATTATCGAAGAGATGCCAAGGGCCCAGTCGCGAAGTGTATGGTTTGGTTAATATTAATATTTTGTCGGTGATCGAGTGCAAGTTATTCACAGAACATGTTCTGTGGAGTATTAATGATAGTTATAAGTACAACTAATGTGAAAATCTAGTGAGTCTGTAGTACAACTTGCTTTTGGGCGACAGCTAACATCTAAGATTACTAAAGATTCTTTTCTGCAAGGGAAATATCTGGCAACCGGGGGCCGGGATATCAATACTATTTTCCTCAAATCAGTACCTTAACTTTTTCTGCAATGCTAGCTGTCTCGTATCCTAACCTGAACGGTTGATAAGTACTTGCGAGTGAAGAACTGAAAATCTAATTTTGGTACTGACTGAATATAAGACAACGTAGGTCGGAACTACGTGAATAGCAGAAATGGACATGTTTTGCAGTGTGTGCGGAGTGCGGTAGTAGACAACACATGGAATTCGACACTATAATAAATTGGTAGGTACGTAGCTATTTTCAAAAATCGAAACGTATGCGTAAAGGAAGATCTGATTTGTAGGAAAATGTGAAAGATGCAATTTATTGTATGCCATACATAATGGTACATGAACTGAAAACTACAAATGTATGCCGCTGTTCAGCATGTTCAGCAATATATCTGCGAATGTGCGAATACAACCGATATTGCCAAATATGTGGGCACACAGAAGAAAAAAGTATAAAAAGTATAAAAGTATGAAAAGAGCTGCCTTGGAAAAAATAAATAAAAGAAAAAAGATGGAATGTATTCAATCAGCTGTATCATCACCTCTGCCTTCACGCCAAGAATTGAATGAATCATTTTCATCCAAAAAGAATACCGATGGCGATTCAGGCATCGCTGCACCAACCTTTTCATCTGCAGGTGAAGAACTTCTTAAATCATTTTTATCTATAGATGACAATTTAGACAATGCTCTGTCTCAACTTATAGAAAACTTAGAAAGATCGGATAAAAGTGAGAATGAAACGTTAGAATTAAGTGAGAACTGAAACCTTAGAATGAGTTCTTTTTTCATAGCATTATAATACTTTTTTTATTTTCTTTTTTATGGCATATTAGATGTTTTATTTTATGAGTAACGTAAATAAATGTTTTTGTTATAATATTATTTATACTCGCATTACTTCATAATTTTGTAAAAAACAAATATAAAAGATGTTGAAAAGTTATTATTTGATTTATACCTACATAAAGAAATACATATTATAGAACTTCAGTGTAAACAACATTACGCGTAAATTTAGGTACCTAAATAGTTTGGAAAAGAACCTTTTATCTTAGAGTCCTTGATTAAAATTTGTATGGAGTCAAATTTTCGAACGCGCGAAAGAGCTACGTAAAAGCTGTCCATGGGAAAATACAGGCTCTGGAAGGTAAACGGCCACTTTCTTAAGCGTTTGTCCTTGACTTTTGTTTTCTGTTAAGTAAAATGCTAAGCGAAGTGGGAATTGTGTACGTTCAAATTGAAAACGTAAAGCAGAATCACATGGTTTTCATTTAACCTTAGGTGTAAGTACACATTCTCGGTGGTTTGCTCCAGTTAAAATTTCGCATTCGATAATTATTTAATTGTCAAAGGCTACTTTTGTCGGAAAATACCTAATATTGGACATTACAAATTAATAGCTAAAATGTAACAAATGCTTTTTAAACCCCGAAAAGGCACATCTACAGCTTAAGAGCTTTCCGGTAGAGCCCACAATTGTTGAAATTGAAATCGATGGAGTCCTCGATGAAATATCCGGCTAACAAAGTTTCAATGTAAAATCACTTTCGCTATTAATATATAAGGATAATAGGGCAACATACACCATGTTTCAAAAAAAACTTGTGTGTGTCAGCTCCGACGCACGACTGGAGTTTACTCCTTACGAACGATTATTTTAACTTCAATCACTTGATAATAGGGTACACGCGAATGTCAGTTTTATACCCAAACGTGTATTTATCAGATGGTTTATGTTCGAAAATGTTTATAAATTCAGTAATTAAGTGACAATCTGCTAAACGTCGAACCCACTGGCAATGAAATAAATAGGCAATGAAATAAATAGGTGTTGATTCACATTTCGACACTAAGCAATATTTGGAGTATTTAATATTAGGTTTTTCCATATTAAATCAAAAGGTTCAACAAATTTAGAAACGAACAAACACTGCAAATGCTGATTTTACAACGCCAACTGTCATATCTACTCTATGCCACTCTATTTTCACTATTTCCATGCTCTATGCAGTCAGACATAAACAGCCGTATCCATAGATACGTACATAATTTCACTAGTTAACGCGTAACGTAACGCTCAGTAGTTAACGCTAGATTTTACTCCTCGTAAAATTTCCGTACCGCGGGCTATTACTAAAAATCGATTCTTAAGAAGTAAGCTCCAATAAAATTGAAGTTTTTCTAGTGATAACCAAAATAGAATTTGGTATCTTCTGCAAGGGAGCAGTTTCTTTTACACTGTGCCTTCTGTTAAATTTGACCCGAGGGCACCAGATTTCCGTTCAAGGAATGAACTTTACCGTGCCCCAGTTCTAAATTTGTTAGGAAGGAATACGTTTCAGCAGGTTCCCGAAACAGTTAGTATTAACCAAACAAGTTCGCTGGGTACTATTAGATATTGTAAGAGGGTTAGAAGTTAGAAGAACTAGTCCGTGGGGTCACCCCGATCTGAAAATAGGTTTCGGTCCACGTGACGGCCGGCTTGTTGTCAGCTTGCGGTGACAGGACTGCTATTACATATTCCCTGTTCAATGTAACTTTCCTAAATTTCGTTCGATTCAAATATCCAAACTCCTTCGGAACTTTACGGGTCCGAGCGGATGATATATGGCGAGTTTTTAACTTGCAAATTTTACAGAATTTTTATGCAGATTTATGTAGTCTCCTTAGCAAATTTTCCTTAAGCTGATTCGGCACTATTTCTTATGTTAGACAGAGAGTTTTTAGGGCGGACATATATATTATAATCTGTTTATATACTCCCTGAAAATTAAATAATGAAAAGAATTTAAAAAGTCAGTTTATTTCATATTAAATAATGCAAGCCTGGAGCTTCGGTACAATCATGTTTGAATCCAAGTATTTAGAACTTTTCCGGGCAATTATCTTGAACTACAGGAACTACAACACTCATATTAAACAGCATCTTTTTTAATAGCCCTTACTTAGCTCAAGTCCAGGTGAGACAATGCTAATGTAGCAAGAGGGGTAGCAATGGTTGTTGAAATTTTAATTAAAATCCAAACTTATTATGTATACCTACACAACTAATTTTTGCCAAAACAAGTATTACCATTGTTTAAACAATGGTATTACTTACGCATCATAGAGAAAAAGTAATAATATTAAAGAACTTCCACGCATTATTTATTTTCAATATATGTACAGTCGAGTTTCGCTGTATGGCTGCCTGCATAATCCAAAAAAACAGTCACATATCGACCAGTCTTCCCATAATTACATTTTAGTAGAATGCTCGACTTCACGCGAAATGCTTAAAAATTGTTTCTGTGGGGGAATTGTTCTTACAACCTGAAGCCTGCACATACAAAAAACTTGTGTCCTACATTCAAAATTCAAAGTTATCAACAACAGGAACCTGCAGCTTGCACTAAAAAATAAAAAAAGGTCGTGTAGATGGGAACACGGAAGTGTGTAGAACACACGAACTTTTTTGTAGTGTAGGTACATTTTTTAGAATTTTTCAAAAATAGCAAAACATGTTACCACTTATGGGGATAAGTTTAATAAAACCTTGAATATCATAGTCAAAAATTAATTCTATTTTAACATTTTACCGTTCGCATCCTCGACAGGAAAGAATAAATCGAAAAAAAGTTAGAAGTTTTTCTGATACCTCCTACCTTGGTACCTTCGGATGCCAGTAGTGAAAAAATTGTGCCTTAAAAGTTAATTATAAAGTAATTGCGTAATTGCGATACAAAGTGCACAAAGGAGCCTGAATTGGAACTCCGTTCGGCAAATTGAAAATAGTTAACTACACTCTGCACAAAAATTATCTCGTCACCTAATGTTCGTTTAATATTCTTCAAAAACCTAATCAAAGGAATACACAAGTGTATCAAATGGGTTCGCAGGCTTAAAGCAGTGATAATGTAATATAGTTAAAGGTTCGGAGTCAGGTAAGGTAGGAGTAATTACAATATAAGTATACAGGGTGTCCCGGTGAAGGTGGGAAATCTCTCGGGTGCGTATAGATTACACGAAAATAACACCCCAAGTTCATATAAAGGTTTCTCCTACGACCTTCCCCTGCCGAGATATTCTCCCTTAAATTGGAGAAATACAAATATTTTTTTTACATAAAACTTTTATTTTTAATAAATTGTAGTTCGATAATCTTCTTGGTGACGTACGTAGTGATTGAATGTCGATAAAATAGTGCCCGTTTTTTGATAGTGCTTCAGGGTAACAAGGGCTGAACTACCCCTTACATTCTTACCTTCATATGTTTTAAGGGGCTGGATATTTTTAATTTGTAACGGAATTTTTGATTTCCCCGTACATTTTGCTAATAAAAAGTTACTCTTTTGTTAGGTTTCGATAAAATGAAGCGTTTTCCAGAAAACAAAACTCAACGAGCAAGACGTACCGTGTTGCCGCGATTTTCGTTTTCATTTTTTCTGGCATTCGAAAATCCGAAAGCAATTTTTTAATGTAAATTTTCACTACCTTTCGCAAACTGTTAAGGTTATTTTTGTACGCCGTTTCGTCTGTTGCCTACATCGTCAATTTTTATTTTTTCTTAATACGGACCTGGACAATTTTTAATGAATTTAAAAAGAAATAGCTAATGTAGGATCAAATCATACTTAAAAAATTTCTAAGAAATAATATATTGAAAGAGCTTTCGATTTTTAATATCTTTGAAAATAATAAAAATAAAAACGAAAATCGTAGAAACACTGTACCTCTCGCTCGTCGAGTTTTATTTTCTCGAAAACGCTTCATTTTATCGAAACCTACTAAGAGTAACTTTTTATTAGCAACATGTCCGGGGAATCAAAAATGCGGTTAAAAATTAAAAATATCAACCCCCTTAAAAATATGAAGTTAAGAAGGTAAGGGGTAGTTCACCTATGGCTCCCCTGATCCACTATCAAAAAACGGGCCGGCTTTTCTTACCGGCATTCAATCACTACGTATGTCACCAAGAAAATTATCGAAATACAATTAAAAATATAAATTTTATGTAAAGAAACTATTTTTATTTCTCTATTTTAAGGGAGAATATCTCGGCAGCTGAAGGTCGTATGAGAAAACTTTATATGAACTTGCGGCGTTATTTTCGTGTAATCTATACGCACCCGAGATATTTCCCACCTTCACCGGGACACCCTGTATACAAGTGTAAAAAATTATGAAAATTTTTATGTGTCAATTTATTTAAAAGATCGAATATTTCTCCCTCTTGTTCTTATTACAGCTTGCATTCGCTTTGGCATACCATCAAAAAGATTTTGCACACACAGTTGATCCATACTGTTCCACATTACGTCCAACTCGTTTTCCAGATCTTGTAGGGTTCTGCGTGGAACTTGTTGTTGCAGAATTATTCGTCTCATATGGTCCCATACGTGTTGGATGGGATTAAAGTCTGGGCTGCACACAGGACAGTTCATTCTGACAATATTAACAATAGGAAGATGGTCGTTTACTAGCTTGGCCACGTGTGGTCGTGCATTATCGTCCATAAACATGAAATTGTCACCTACAAAAGGACCATATGCAACCACAAGGGGTTCATGAATGTCTCTTATGTACCCATCGACTGTCAATCTTCCACCATTCACAACTACATTAGTTCCATGTGCTCATAAATAGAAATTCCTCCCCCAACATGATACACTGAAAATAACGTTCACCCGGCCGATTGTATACCGGCATACGTCTATCTAGTGATTGGCAAAGTTACAGTCTGACACCTTTTTGTCACCAAAAATGGCTCTAGCTCTCGAATTATTAAGGTATCTCCTACCTCGTTTCTAATGTTTTTGCTACTAGATCTAATTTCTCTGAAATTTCTCCTAATTATTTTATATGCTTCATCAGTCTTTCCTACTTCGAACTTATCTTCTACTTCTTTGCATTCATTATCAATCCATTGCTCTTTCGCTTTCTTACATTTCCGAATAATTTCCCACTTGATCGCCTTATAACTTTATTTCCCTCTTTTATCTAACCTATTCTTACATTTTCGCATTTCCTCTATTAGACTCACAATATGTTTTGTTAATTAACATTAACATAATTAGCATTATTGTCAAAATTCTGGCTTTGCGGTGGGATTATTAGCATTATTAGCAGGCATTCGTATATCTAATATTGAAGAGGAGATTATAAATTAAGATCTTGAAAAACATCAAATTAATGTATTTTCTTTCGGTACGGATATGTCGACGATATTCTAGCTGGCTTTAGGGAGAAGCTAGATAATTTTCTAAATAATATTAAATAATATTAACTCTAAAATATAATTTACGGAAGAAATTGGATAACTGGATTTAACTTTATTAAATCTAGTTTGGTCTTACCTTTAACTAAAGTTAACTTAGAGAAATAATTACACTCGGAATGAAATATAACCTAAACAATTCCTATAAATAATGAATTCAAAATAGAAGTGATTTTCCACTTGTCAACTTCAACTTATTATCAATCCATTGCTTGTGTTACACCAAGATAATTTTAAATATGCAGCCTTCGTAGAACTAAACTGAAATTACTGATTCACCTCTGCACAATGAACCCGTCTCTCTGATTTTTAGAGTGATTTACGAGATACCGTGAAATTTAATTGAGATTTCAGATTTATTAATAACTGAACAGCTTTGATTGTCATTAAAATTCCTAATTAAATTCACGAAGGAGTGAACAAGGGGTCCGCTACACTTTTACAACTTCTAATACCGTAAAAAGTGGAGACAAAACAGGAAAGTGTTCGAAGGCGGGGAGGGGAAAAATCATTAAACAACACTTGACCGACGTAATCGACAAGAGCGAAAATGGAACGTCGTCGTTTCGAAAAAAACGAATTAACGGCGGCTCGCGTTCCGCTTTGGTAGTATACTTTACTGTTATGACATTATCGTCACCTTCAGGCCAGTCTTAACGCCCTCCGCAGCCCTTACGCATTAGGACACTTACAAATAATTTTGAAACTGTCTTTTGGAAGTGGGTGGCAGGTTCTAGAATCACATTCTGCCACATTTGGCATTTTAACACAGTAAGAGAAATAATAATTAAATGTTGCACTGCCCCTGATACGTATTCATTGATTAGCGAATGAAGATAAAAAAACTATTTTGGTGGAGGCGCCGGAGCAGATATTCGATATCATCTTAAAAATAATTATGCGCTCAGAGGCAATGAATAGGTCACTAATACACTGCTCAAAATTGTCTAAGGAACAAAACTATTATTTCAAAAATATGTTCGCCAACAATTCGTAGCAAATTGAAAGTGCTCCATGTATGTTTGTTGAATATCATACCATTGCATGTTAAAAGAAGGCTTTATTTGTTCATTTTATTTATCAAAAAAATATTAAATTCAAAGAAAGGTGGGCGATAAAAAAATTATCTTTTTATAATGTTTTTGTTCTGCGACGACACTTAGCCCCGCCACGAAATGTTACGTGCGGTGGGGATGATTGAATTTGGTGGTTCACAAAGTCAGGTAGCGGCCGATTTTGGAGAATCACGAAGTGTAGTGTGTCGATAGTGGGGACGATACCAGGAGACTGGCGATGTAGCCGAAAGACACGAAGGCAGTAGAAGAGAAACAACACCTGCCCAAGACCGATTTATTATTCTTCAAGCCAGGCGTAATGCATCAATTACGGCACGAGAACTTTCTGCGGATCTTCAAGATGTAGCGGTTTCTTACCAAACCATCAAAAGTCGTATCCATGAAGCTGTTCTTCAGTGCCATACCCAACTTTGAACTTACATATGAGAAAAAACACAACAGAGTAAACGAGGAAAACTCTTATATTGATTTCTTAGAAAACTTTGTCCTACGTAAAAGTTGGTGCTTGTTACTAAACGTAAGACGAATAATATCAGAAATTAGGCAGAGTTGCTAGGTTCCCATACGACCGCATGCATTATGGAAGAAGCTATTCATTTCTGTTTTAGAATATGTATTTACCCCTACCCAGTGGTGAGACCCTATATGTCCGCCACTGCCACTGCCTCTATTAATCAGAAAGAAATATTCCTTGCTCATTATGAAACGTCTTACTTCTGCCTGTAATAGTCACATTTTCCATTTTGATGTAAGTAGCCCATTAATTCTTCTCCAAAATAGGACAAATTTTAGGATGGGAGTAATTTATTGTCACCTGAAGGCTTGGCTGCATGTTGAAGGATAATAAGACAAAGCGAAAACGCCAGATCACAAACAATATTGAATTCAGTGGCGTGATTAGAATTTGGGGCCTCCCCACTCCGCCAGCAATACTTGAAAGGAGGCCCCTTAGTTTGAAAAATGGCTACGATTTTTATTGTAGTCATGTAACCAAAAATAAGACCAAACATTGTTTCGTTCTGAATGACCATCAAGGTAACCAAAGACAACTGGTTTCGTCCTATTTGGGACTCGCCAGTGCGGTACAGCTCCATACATTAAGAACGAAACATACTTATATACCGACCTCCTACGGTCAGATGTCAGTAAGAACTAATTACTTCATTAATTATTTATGAGATTATAATGATACTGGATGGTTCCAACAATGTTCGGGCAAGTACGAGCATCATACCAGGTGGCTGTCCTGTACATTTACAGCAAAATAATGTTTGATCTGATCTATTTATTCTAAGCAAACCTTGTTCGCTATTCGTATGTACTATTATCGGCAAAAGTGGTGTTAGTTCCAGTTTGCGATGTTGCGTTTGTGCCGGACGTTGCTATGTTTTCGTCAGCACCGCTCCCCATAGACGATGTGATTTTCCGTTATCCGTTCTCGATACTTAGATGAATGCCCTTTGTTTACTAGTGCAAGGCTAACACATTTGTTGTCATTCAAATAAAATTGTTTAGATCTGCCTTCAAAACTTTAATTGGCGGACAGTTGCTAAGGTTTTTTTTACCTCAGAACGTAATTGGTTATGGCATTTTAAGCGGAATTGACCCGTAAAGTGGAAGACCACTTTTGCTGTTTATAGTACATAGAGACACGATGTGATTTTTCGTTATCCGATCTCGATACTTTGATGAATGCCCTTTGTTTGATTGATGCTTCAATACTGGAGGTTATACCTCGTGAACTTAGTTTCAAAACAACGCGTTTAATCTAAAGAATTATTCAGCTATTCTTCAAGTATTCTTCAAGTTAGGGCATAATTAAAGGATTGAAATTGTATCCTACATGCGGCATAAAATTAATGTAATTTCACAGCCACTTTCACATTGCAACTATGTTTTAGGTTTTACTGTTGCAAACTTTACTAGCAAAAACTCGACGTAGGCTCAACGGTTTCCGGTACCAGAAGTTATTAAAATCATTGTAAAACGTCGACACCGCGCTAAATAGACGGGTAGTAAAAGCGCCAATTCGACTAATCGGTCGCGGTATAACCTCCTCTTAACGTCTTAACAGGGGTAACGTATAGCATAGTCCAAGTGAATATATTGTATAAGTATTTCGTTAGTGAATTACGTATCCGTATCACGTATACAGGGTGGCCCGAAATTAGCGTGCGATATTTACCAGCGTGTTCTGTGGTCAAAATTAAGATAAAAAGTTCCTATAAGCGTATACCGAAATATGCTTCGCAAGGGAGCTAGGGCTTTCTAAAAGAGAGAAGGCCTGAAGACGTTTTCTTCTAAATATCTTTGAAACAAGTACAGTTAAAATTATGAAATTTGATGGAATGTGTAAGTACCAAATACTGAATCTTTTGCTGTAAACATAATTTTTAAAATTTAACAGGGGCGTCTCAAATCTGGGGGTGGCGGAGGTAAGATTTACACCAACTTTTTTCAGAGCATGTCATTTTCAATTTTTCCATAAAAATTTGCAACTTCAGTTTTTTGCAAAAAAATGTGCTCCGTTTCGTTTTGATAGGAGGCACGGTTATCGAGAACAATCAATTCAAAAATTTCGCTGCATGCCCAAAAAATTCCTACAAGAAGTGGAGAACTTCGTTTGTATACTTAAACGAGACAGGAGCATTTTTTTGCAAAAAACCAGAAGTTGCAAATTTTTACGGAAAAATTGAAAACGACATGCTCTAAAAAAAGTTGAGGTAAATCTTACCTCCGCCACGCCCTTTCCATGTAAGGTTATAATAATTATAAGGTTTAGTATTTGATCATTATTAAGTTCATCGAAATATCGAAATATCGAAATATCGATATATCGTAATATCGATATATCGACATAAAAATATCGATATATCGATATCCATATCGATATATCGAAAAAAGTTGCAGGCCTAGCCCTGATTGTCTATTAAACCTAGCAGAAACTCATTGTAGTACGACCTGCTCTTATTTCCTCTTGGCTGGTAAATTATGTAGTGCAGAATATAATATACAAATTATTATTCGTGGTTGGGCATAATCATAAAATATTTAATAGAATTTAAGGTATCAGCCACGTATTAGAGACAGCCCGAGAAATTCCCATTCATTTCATATTTTATGCTTAGGATAAGCTACCACTAAAATTTAAATTATTATCTTATATGGTTTCCTCAGAACGAGGTCACGACGAACGATTTTAATATAATGGAGAATAATTCTTATTTTACTACATGCTAAGTAAACTTTATTTTTTAAAATTATAAGAAGTTACTTCATGTTGACCATTGGCGTTTGTTATGCTTACGCTCCACTTCTCTCACTTGGCGGGATAGACGTTCTGATTTTGGCATCGTCGAAGAAGAGCGGCAAAAATTGTTTAAGGGTATAGATAATGAACGGAGAAACAGTTCTAGCTCCGAAAAGGATTAAAAACGTCTGAAAACTAAATTTTTAATAAAAGTTCTCAAACATTAAATCATACAGAGATTGTCCATACAGATCGATTCTTATCGATATATTTTCCGTATCGAATATCGATACAGAAATTTGCGCATCGCCCAGCCCCAGTGAATAAATAGATCGTAATTTGTCAAAAAACTGAAAAGTATAGGTAATATCACAGAAATAGGTAATACGTACCCAATTTATTATTTATGTACACGCAGCGTCATTTCTATAACCTATGTAGGTAATATGATTTTGATTTTCCGTTATTGTGACATGATTAGTCGATATCTTAGAACATCTGTGTAAAATGCAGGTTTAATAAACATTTCTTTTGAAGCATCTGTTTTATTTCTGTTTGAAATATAAAATAGTACTGATGTAATTAATCGTATATTTAAATTTCCCGCGTCGTTGCTGTATGCGCCCTCTGTACTGCCTTTTCCATCAACATATCATCAATCTATAGGCTTACTGAGTTGCACGTCTCATTGTTTGCCTCTGTCTACAGCTTCTCACTGAGATCCATGTCTCATAGGGGGTTACCTCTGCTAATGATATACAGTGTATTCCTTAGAAGATGTCCTCCACGTGAATATTGATTGGACATCGTATGAATTAAGCGAAAACCGTATGTGTGTTTGCATTTCAGCCCGTTGCGGTGCATGGCCTACGTTGCAGTAGTAGGTACACTGGCACAATTCTGCTTAAATTCTGCAAATCCGTTGTATTCTCAAACCATATGATATTACCATTGGCTCTAATGCTGTCATTATTTATGTTGCAACTTCTTATACTATTAAACAATGGAATAATAAATTTAGTTGCTGGATGAGACATAAAATTTATTTCCAAACGCTGAAAGAATGTTTCAAACTTGGGATACGTAGCTGGAATAATACAATCTTAGCTGGAGGCCACAATTATTCCATGTATGTTGTAGCATCTCGTGAACATAAAATATCTCTATGGTTTCAGATAACGGGCGGTTTCATCCCCTATTCAGGAGTTGCAAACTCGAATACATCAACCCTCATCTCGTGGCTACCTTTAGGAATGTTTCAATACATGTAAGTTGTTTTGTTCTATCTATTTCTAGAGCATGTTCTATGTGTATATACCTTAGTTGCTCATTTCTGTTGATCCTGTGATTGAAATGAAGGGAAGCCCAGTAGAGGTTCCGTACATTCGCTGAAGGTTGAAAGGTGCGTGAAATTTATTCGTGCTTGACGTTGTTACGCTAAGAAAATCTGACAAAGCTGACAGTTCTGAAGCAGCCCAAGTTAAAAGCTTTTATTCTGCCAAGAACGGAAAATATTTTTGCTGCCAACTTTTAGCGTTAATTCAAGAGTAAAGGCTCTTGCCCAGATTAATTTTTCTCTCAAATCATGTGATTTTGGCTTTTAACGATGTTTTCTGACCAGTTTAATAAATAGTAAAATGCCAGCGGTATGAGTTGCAGACATAAATTTTAAAATACGCAGCTAAAGCGGCAATTATTTATTTAAATTACTTAACTGAATATACCAGGTAGACGATATTCAAGGAGATTACCAACGCAACATTACAGTAGCTTTGCTAAAAAGGAAATTTTCGGAAAATTTAAAAATTAAAAGCTGCTTCCACATACCGAGTACGGAATGAATGCTTCCTATGCCCAAACATCAACTGCTAATGCTAACTGTGAAGTGAAAGTGTAAAATCATGCAGATTGTCAGAAGTAAAGCAGATGCATCAGGTATCAGTTCACGTGTCACATACTGTAGTTTTTATTGGCAGTGCGATTCGGATGCTGAACGCTGGATTGGTGTAGAAGTTCTAGAGGGAATATTAAGGATTTAATAATGGTTATTGGAATAGATATGGGGACAATTATAATGATAATTATATTAAATTGAATGAGCATTAACTTTGAGCATTAAGAAAAATATTTTTGCAGATAGAAATTAAAGTTAACATTTAAGAAAATTAACTACCAATACATTAATTTATTCGGCAGCGATTTAATAATTTTAACACTAATTAATATTAAATCGCATTTAAAAAATTATTGTGCTATGAAATAAAAATAAATATTCTTATGTTAATATATAATTGCTCTATAGTAATTAAACGAACATTAGGTTAGCTACACAAAAAAAAAATTAATGCATGTTTGTAAAACAAAATCAACATAATGTTAAATAAAGTTGCACTAGAACTATTATATTTACAATATTTTTAATTTTGTTGCCCTTAGTTTATGCGATGTGTTCGGAAGTAAAATTTTTATGAACAACTAAAAAATTATTTTAGCGTTAAAATTAATAAACGCGCATTAAAGGAGTGAAATGTCAAATGCAGCTTGGTAAAAGAAAGTGTCTTTCCGGCGCTTTCAAGGGCTAGGTTATAATAGATCGTTTGAAGTTTTCAAGAAGTAGTGGTGAATTTGTTGAGTGATCAGTGGAACATACTAAATTATAAAAGGTTCGTTATTATTTATTTCATTGTACATGATCCTGTTTTAAGCTCAACTCTGATATATTTGTGTATTCTTTAATAAGTAATAACTACTTACCTATAATCTTAAGAAAATAGTTTTCCTAACAATCGATACACGTAATGCGAATACGTACCTACTTATTCGAAATACCTATATTAACATTGTCGTAGATTGTTGGGCGAAAAATCTGTAATCTACAGACTTAATAAAAAAACATCGTGCAAAGGTGTGATCTTCGAAAAATTCAACTTTGCGGAAATTTAAAATGTATAAAACTGCACAGTGTAATTTTCAACTAAATGCAGTTTCAATAAAGTATCAAAATAACTGGACACGTTACCCAAATTTGTGCCTAAATTACCAACGGTTTATTTTTGTCTTTGTTGAAATTGTTATTATTTAGTTGTTTACTTCAAAAAATGTTTTCTTTTTTGTTATTTATTCAATAAATTACCTACCTTTGTTTTTATATGCTCATATACCTACTAGTTATTATTTGGTTATTTACCTCCAATATATCTTGTTTACCTTTGGTTACAAGTAGGCCATAATCTAAATATTAGGTAAATTTAATTAATGCTCACAGGATAGTGGAACACTTGATTTAATTATGTATAACAATTATTAATATGTATTTTAGTGCAGCAATAATACTGATCAAAAAGACTTATTTTAATGCGCAAAAATTATATTTATTTCGCACAAACCTTTATTATAATGCGCGTTTCAATATCATTCATTTAAAATATATATGTTTATTTATTGTGAGGTAAGTTATATTTTAATGCGCAAAACAATATTATATAATGCTCAGAATGCTTATAATAATGCGCGCTTAAATCATACCCAATAGATATTCGTCATCATTCTCATTTCGAATACTGGTTGGACGCGTACCTCCATCCTTGCTTGTCCTGACCTAACCTAGGCATTTCCTTAAAGCTAGAACATCCTACATCCCCAACTATTTGAGAGCAGTAGTCTAATCTAGGTTTAAACGTACCTCTTCTTATTCCTACCTCCGACTCCAGTACGTCGCGAACTATTCCTTCGTGTCTCAGAAAGTGTGCTACCATCCTATCACCCCTAGAGTACCTTTTTGCCAAAGCAACCTACGACTTTTATAAAATGGCTTGCTTCGACATATAATATTTAAATCAGTGCCTAAGTATTTATGCGTTTTTCACAAAATTGATCGCCCAAATCAAAAGAAATAAAGTTACAAAAAAATGTGATTTTAAACGATGAGTAAAAAATTAATACACATATTGAAAAGGACAAGAAAAATTATACAAAACACGCCAAACATTG
Organism: Xestobium rufovillosum; assembly: GCA_963966045.1. Taxonomy (NCBI): domain Eukaryota; kingdom Metazoa; phylum Arthropoda; class Insecta; order Coleoptera; family Ptinidae; genus Xestobium; species Xestobium rufovillosum. Next base: position 16,525,388 of record OZ014498.1, read on the forward strand.
TCGATTTCCGTGCCCTCTATGGAAAAGTTTAGACAATATTAATACAAAATATGTACCATCTGTATCAAGTATGAACATTGTGTGTCAAAGAATTTTGGATTTATATATAAAAATGTTATATTCTCCGTAACTTTTAAGAGGCCATAACTCCATACAGGTGCAACTTTGGATAAAGGTATGTTTGGTTCATTCATCTGACAAATTATGCATAAATTGTAATTGATTTCTATTTTCACTAGTAGTAATGCAGTCTTAAATCAAAATCGCACAAACAGTGATTCCAAAATAATTCCACATATATATACTACTCGTACAGTTGTTGTTATTTGTAAACAATTAAAAATAAACTTCATTACATCGGAAACTGTTTTATCGCTTTGTCAAAGAAAAGTAATAGGTATTTGCAAGAGTTTCCCGCATATGACGGAGATTAGCCGCCCGCAGGCGCAGATACACGGAGTAGGTAGATGCGTAGAGTAGAGATAGAACACTATGCCGCAGCGCAAAAAGCAATGTTTTGTTAATCGCTGTAACTCGGTCAGTATTGCAGATATCGAGATGATTTTTTCACTTCTGCATACTTTTCACGACATATTACTTCGATTGAATAGGTATCTATCTTTTACAATAAAAAACTTTTTCGCGTGGTGAAAATTAAGGTGCACAAAAATGACGCGGTGTACAAAATTACAAATTTCTGACGTAGGTAGTTATTTTTCAAAAGTTAATTGTGTACAGAGGTTGGCAATCAAAAATGCCTGGAGAACATTTTAAAAAAATTAGCTTCCTAGCTGTCTCCAGAACGAAGATATGACGATGTAAACTGAAATGTTCGGAGTTCTCAATTTTTCGAAATTTTATGTAAAAATGCACTTTTCAGGGCCAAGGCCGTCCCAAATGAACGGGCGCCCTCCGGATTCGGATTCAATGGGTGATTTTACATAGAAAACAGTTTTCAAAACAAGTGTGTCCTCGACTTCGGACGAACTCTTTAAATAAGCGCTTTTTGAGATGGCTGCTCCCCGACTATTCATGATGAATTAATGAAATACTTTGCGTACTACCAATGTAACATATTTAGTATAGCATTTTGACCGGTTTCAAGATTTTAAAAAATCTCATCATCAGAAAATGTAAAATTGTAAATAAATTAATATTAATATGAATTGTTTTGATAAATATAAACTGAATAATATACATATTAGATATTTTTTATTAAACACATTTTATTAAGCATTGCTCTCGGTGTATTAGCAATGGAATCTTCTACGAGCTAATATATGTATCTTCAATTTTTTACATTGGCTGCGACTGCAAACACTGCCAATGTCGAACGCAACTTTCCTATTGAATAACCAAACAGTTTTATGATGTCAACAACTGTTCAGTACCGTAAAATAACATTTTATGGAACAATTTTAAACTCGGAACTTGAGTATCGGAAAATTTTTGAGCGAAACATTCGCCATATGTTTGCGAACATGACCATTATGTAACACGCAAAAAAGCGACTGTAAAAACTTTCACGTTTTAAAACCGCCTTTCGGGAGGGAAACTGCGTTTTATGCCCTCCGAGGCATATATTTTATGATTAAAGGAAATAACCCTATATTTTCTTAATTTTCGCATATATCACAATGTTTGTCATATTAATTGCAAGTTTTTTAGTTTACTTTCGGCTGCATATTCTATTGATTTATGACTCGATAGGAGTTTCTCCCGTTCGTCCAAATTAAGTTATTTTTGTCTTTATTACTATACTGGGTATTAACTAGAAAAATATTGCCTCCAGTTGGCGCAGTCGTAAAATCCTTCGTCGGTACTATGTTTACTACCTCCATACACTGTATTAAATAATTCCAAAGGGATGAAAGAGAATATGCAACAAGCCTAAGTTGGCAACCAAATCGGCTCCAGAGGAAACACACATTATTCTTCTTATCAGTAATAGTTTCTCAGGACTGATTGATGTATACACTGTATTTCTCTAATTTGTGATGTCACACAGATAACCTTTTGTGGTATGCCCGTTGGCAGTCTGATAAAGGCAGACAGCACCTTCTTTACTGATCAATATTCCCGCTCGTTTCCGATTAGAATATTCTTTTACCTTCGTAGTTACTTGACACCTACGAAATATAGCATACATCGAATTGTCTGTGATAATAAACTTAAGCATAGAAAAATAAATTCTCGCCTTTTTGGTTGTACCCAAAAATGGAAACAGTCCAAAACATGAGGGGGTTTTCTGATATATCTGACATTCAAAATATGTGGCCACAATAGTGCAAAGCATATTTTTACTGCAATCTTATCTTCCAAGCCACACAATTCCAAAGAATCCATATCTGAAAAATTCAAAAAAATGCCTGTCAATCACTACCGTCCCGTTAATACATCAGCGAATAAAATTAGGATTTCTGATAATTCTCTGTCTACCGATGGGTCATTTATTGATCATTTTTTGACCAACTCCGAAGCAGTATTTTCTGACCACTTTAGATAGAGTTTAGGTAGAGTTAACAAAGTGGCACTTAAATATACGACATCATCATCATCATCAAGTTTTCAGTCCGAGGACTGGTTGGTTGCGTACATTTCCTATCCTGAGCCAACCCACGCATTTCACCAAAAGCTGAACATCCTACATCCCTAACTATTTGAGAGCAGTAGTCTAATACCTTTTTATTCCCATCTCTGATTCTAGTATGTCGCAAACCAAGCCTTCGTGCCTCAGAAGGTGCCCTGCCATCCTATCTCTCTTATTCTTTACCGTCTTCCATAAATTTCGCTTCTATCCAGCTCTTTCTAATACCTCTGTGTTGCTAACCTTATCTATCCACGGTATCTTCATCATGCGCCTATAGCACCACATTTCAAATGCTTCTAATTTTTTCCTATCCGCTTCTCCTATCGTCCAAGTTTCACACCCGTACAATGCCGCACTCCACACATACGCCTTTAAGGGCCTCTTCCGAGTTTCTACATTTATCATTCCCAAGCATAATATTTGTTTCGTTTTATTAAATGCAACTCGGCCCTGCGGTATTCTTTGTTTTATATCTCTAGAGCTCCTACCATCGCGAGTTGTTTGACTTCCTAAATAGCAGAAATCTGAGGCTTCCTCTATCTTCTCGTTTCCAATTTGTATTTTAATTTAAGTCCTATTTTCACGTCCCCTACACACCAAAGCTTTGATTTTCTTTTTATTGATCTTCATACCATAATCCTCCGTCAAAACCGCTTCCATCTCGTTCAGAGCCCTTCGTAATTCTTCTTTGTTGGATGCTAATACTGCTATATCACTCGCAAATCTGAGCATATTAATAGTTTGGCCCTGTGTATTAATTCCAGCAGCTAATTCTGTCTTTAACACTATTAAACGCATCTTAGATATATAAATTGAAAACTAGAGGCGATAACGTACATCCCTGCCTCACTCCCTTTCGGATATCTACTTCTCTATGTTCCTGCTCAATTTTTATAACTGCTGTTTGCTCTTTGTATAGATTATGAATTATTCTTCTATCCCTATACATACTTCATTCCTAAATTTTTGAGCACTTCGAAAATCTTCCATTTTACATTGTCGAAGGCTTTTTCCAGATCTACAAATCCTATATAGGCACTCTTTCCCGTAAAGCTAGAATGGTCTCGCGCGTTCCCCTATTTCTTCTAAATCCGAACTGACCTTTTCCTAATATGTCTTCCGCCCTTTTCTCCATCCTTCTTTGCACAATTCCAATTAAAATTTTTGACGCGTTGGAAGTTAAACTGATCGTTCTAAAATTTACGTACCTATCCGCGCCTTTCCTTTTTGGCAAAGCTACTATGATGTTCCGTTTGTAATCTTCTCGAATCTCGCCTGCCTGGTATATGCCAGCTAACTGGTTTGAATAAACGATCTATTACCTCGTCCTACAAGCCATCTATACCTGGTGCTTTATTGGTGCTTAAACCTTTTTGTGTTAGCTCAAACTCTTCTCTCATTATAGGGCAACCTACGTTGTCCCCCTCTACACTGCTTTCCTTTTCTAATACGACAAGGGATCCAAAATGCGATAATATAAGGGTGTTCCATTTGAAATAAGAAAATTTTGTTGCGTCTAGACTGAACGGAACTCCCTGTATACCTACCCAAAAATATTTTTACGTGATAGACCTTTCCTCCATCTCTAATAAATGAGCCACCATCCACCAAATACAGCGAGCTGCCCCACCCTCTCTGTAAATGACATAAACGCGAAAAGCTGTATCAAACATAAGCCCTCATCTCGCAATCATATTCAATGAATGTTTCTAAAGGGTATTTTTCCAGACAAATTCAAAATTGCAAGAGTTCACCCAATTTACAAAAAGTGTTCAATTTACTGACCGCCTGTTTCTGATCTACTGTTTCTACCAAGTTATTTTAGTACATATATTATATTGTAACGAATGAACAGTTTCTTCAATAAACAAAATTACTATTTTCGGAACAATTTAGTTTTCGTACTAATGTGGAAACTGTGGATGCAATGAATTCGTTATTGTCTTGAATCTCATCAAAAATGTTCCCCACATTCATGTGACAAAAGATCAAACACTATATGGATATCGAGGAATAGCCTTTAATCTCATTGAAAACACAAATTGTGTGGCAACAGAACTCTGCTAGCCATCTAAAACCTACCACCCGAGGTGCTCCCCAGAGTTTTATTTTGGGATAAGTATTTTTTATCAGATACATTAATGACCTTCCATCACATCTGATGTGCCACGAGATATTATATGGAGATCATCCCACTTTAACTGTTACCGATGCTGACTTCCACCAACTACAATCCAAATTAGACGAGGGTAAACAAGCTGCAATGGAATGGTTCAAGAAGAACGAGTTGATCCTAGATGAGCAAAAAAGCGTTACAATTAAGTATGTTACTGACAGAAACGTACCAACTGATGATTCTGTTGACTTTTTGGGTATCCACATAGATACACGGTTAAATTAGAAACACCACATAGACCAACTCTGCATCAAACTCTTAAGGAATGTGTATGCTATTAGAAGAGCGACTAAGAAAACAGGAATCAATGCATTTGTAATGTGTTACTACGCCTTGTTCCACTCCTAGCTCTCGTATGGCATTGAAATATGTGGCTGCTCCGCTCACATGAAAACTGTATTGCTTGAACAGAAGAAAACCGTTCGAACTATTGAAGGAGCACCTAGCATCACACCCTGCAAACCCCTCTTCGGCAAATACCATATCCTCACACCACCGCAGTTTTTATATACACAGTCTTATCCAAAATAGATCTAAACTTCTACTCCTTTCCCAAACAAAGCGATCAACATACTCATAACTACAAAACAATAAATATTAATAATCTCCAGGCGTCAAATATTCGTCTATACTAGCGAGGACTTGCCCATTGATTTTACCCTATAATAATAGATGCCCAACTGAATGGAGATCAAAAACCCCCAATGGTTTCAAGAGAATACTGAATAAACACCTTGCATATTATAAAATGGAAGAATTTTTGAATGGTCAATAATATTATATTTTCAGTTTTGTTGTCTTTCCGGCAACATTAAAATGTAATTTTGTTTGTTGATATTAATTAAATCAGTGAAAGCACCAATTTCTAATTTCAACATGAATATCAAAGTTAACAATGTGATATTCTAGAATTCCACATTTAATTTATTATTTTCCAGTATATAGTTGAACGTAATCCCACAGAACGCAATTGTGTTAAGGTAAGGGGTATAAAATAACTAGAAGGGAAAAGAGTTTTTGTTAACTAAGTAATTTAAGAATGGGCGAATTTAATTTCACAATTGGGTAACTGTATCAAGTTGAATAACGGCTCCGTTTCCGCCCTATTACCGCTATGTGAAAATTCCAGGGAATTTCATTGAATTTGTAATGAAAATAAAATCATTAGGGAGTATTTATGTTCTTTTTGTTGACTTTCCTTGAATTCTCGATTTATTTCCCGGTCTCATCACGCTGCATGATCCCTCGTTTGAAAGCTTGCCGATAAAAAAGTCAGTTTTAGGGTTCGAGCGTTAATTTTTTTAAAAGACCGAAAATAACACATCTTATCCTTCACTGTGAGCCCAACACATTTTTCTTACATAAATAACGTGCGAAAACAAGATTTTTTAAAAATCTACTTCAAAAGAGAAATCTCGAATCTCGAAGCAATATGACCAATGGCCATAATAATTACTGTTACAATACTGTTTAAAATGCTATATTTACTTGTCAAGAAATCGTGCATATATTGTACGTTTCTATAGCAACGTTCGTTCAAGTGCTGCTTCATGTGTACGTTTTTCTAAACTAAATTGTTTAAATGTGACACAAACAATCGATAATTTTGGCGGGAGCTTTGCTATATATTATTTGTTCAATCCTGCCGTAGAAACATGTTGTTTCACCCTTAGATACTATGCGAGAAAGCATTACTTTTGTTCACTCACTTCGTTCCTTTGGCAACGGGTGGGCGAAAGCAGTGATCGAAAGTACTTTCGTTCACTCTTATTACTTTCACCCACTCCATTTCTCAATAAAATTACGAAAATATTCAAAATTAATCACTCGAATTGACATGACAATTTATGATGGTTTCTGTCAATAATAGACTAGCTCAATTGTTATCAAAAAATTTTATTTGTGTGCGTTTTAATAAATTTGGGCATACAGTTAAAATTAATTAGATATTTATTTAATATTAAGTAGGTAGGTACTGTCAACATTTCTATTAAGTAATATAAAATTGTTTACAGAGTTAAAGCCAATACTTTTAAAAAATATAGCACCATGAAACTTACTTGCTATATAAGTAATATCTACTTTTTCAAAAACAAATAAAATTGTCTTCAACATAGAATATGTGGACCACAAAGAAGATGGCTCGTAATTTTCTACCATTCCATTAAAATAGGCTAAGATCACTTCCTCCGTTATAAGATGAACTCTTTGTATGCATCAAATCGCGGAATTTTGTCAGCTCGTTCATATAGGTACCTTCCTTTAGACTTCTGAGGCAATTGCATGCAGCGGCATCAGTTTCTTAATACACTCCGGTAAAATGAAATCGTAATTTTTTCCATATTTTCTCAGTAAAATCTTATTTTAGGTACAAATATTAAATCCTAAATTCCTAAATCTAAATTAAATTTAAATTTAAAGCTAAAGCTAAATTTTCTGTATAAACCAAGCTTTAGCTGAAACGTACAAAAATTGACTTCTTCTAGCTTGTTTATTATTTATAGTAACGGTAACCATAACAATGATGAAACACTCTCTCTATGTTATTATAAACTACCCAAAAGTTTTTCATCAGTGGTATATATTTCAAATTAGGTTCAAACTTCATTAAAATTTTGAATATAGAAATACAGAACCTTTATTTATTAACAACTTTATTTATTAACACTTAATCAAAGAATTTTAGAAGAACACACCATTTTCAAATAAAATTTGCGGAATGTTAATCAAAACAACACCAAACCAGAATATAATTTTGTTTCCCGTGTTGTTTTCGGTTCTTAGTATGCAGTTGGACCTCCTCTAGCTTAAATTACAGCTGCACAACGTCTTGGCACACTTCGTACAAGCCTTCGGATTATGTCTTGTGGGATTTGCCTCCATTCTTCCAAAAAAAGCATTCGCCAGCTCCTGCTGTGTAAGAGGTGTGTTTTGCCGAATCCTAACTCGCCTACCCAGCTCGTCCCAAAGGTGTTCGATCGGATTCATGTCTGGGCTGCACGCTGGCCACGGCAAAGTGGTGATATCTTGCTCCTGGAATGTACTCATTAACGACTCTCGCAACATGTGGGCGGGCATTGTCCTGCATTAGGATAAAATTCTCACCGCCAGCACGTGCACGGGATTGTACCTGAGTTAGCAGCACTTCATCAATGTATCGCTGTGCAGTTAAAGCACCGTTTCTTATGACCAAAAGGTCAGTTTTGTCTTCAAGAGAAATTCCCCCCCAAACCATGACGGAACCACCTCCAAACGGAACTTTTTCTTGGACCGTGTTGGGTAAAAATCTTTCCCCGACCCGTCGCCATACTCTAAGTCGTCCATCACTCGAGAACATCGCAAACCTAGACTCGTCGGTAAACAGAACCTTCCTCCAGTGACGAATTTGCCAGTTGCGATGTTCTTGTGCGAATAGCAATCGAGCGCGTCGCTGATTTCTTGTTAAACGCATTACTTTGGCTGGACACCTGGATCGTAGGCCGGCTTCCCGAAGTCTGTTCCTCATTTTTGATCAGAAATTTGTCGGCCTGTAGCCCGTAGTAGGTCATTTTGTAAGGCGCGCGCAGTATTGGTACGTTTCTGAAGAGCTTGTAAACGTAAAAAACGGTCGTCCCTTAATGTTGTGGTTCTGTGACGGCCTTGTCCACGACGCCGAGTAACATTTCCAGTGTCCTGGTAACGCCTCCACAACGTCCATATCACTGATTGTCTTACACCGAGCTGATCGGCAGCGTATCGCTGTGTTCTGCCTTCTTGCAAGAGAGTGACAGCCTGAGTAACTTCTATTGGCGTCAAGTGTCGTCGTAATCCTTGTTCAACCCTAACATGACGTTGCATGATGATAGGAGTAGCAAGATCTCTTGTTTTTCACTTGCGACTTACTTCAACCAGTTATCAAAATCACTTTATTTTCGTTACTATGCACCTTAAGCAACCTTCTTTCAAAATGAGAAGCTTATCTGACAGCTGTAATTTTTCTAATTAACAAAAGACAGTCATAATAATAATTGACCAGCTGCCCAAGATTGTCATGCAATGTATTTAAATTTATCAGACGAAAGAAAACTTGACCCTTTAATTATTTTGAGTAGTATATACCTGCCCAATTGTCAGACCAATTTGAATTATTAATTTTGAATATTTTTGAAATAATATTTAGTTCAGTTGCAGGATGGAACAAAACGTTATACAGCACTCGTGGAGAAACCGTTTCGCTCACGCAATTTGCCAAATTTGCACAAGAGCCATGGAGAATAACTGGTGGAAGAACTACTTGATTCCGATTAGGATATCTCCAGCCTCATTTCTAATGTTTTTGATACTAGATCCAATTTCTCTACCGTAGCTACGGTAGCCGAGGTTAACGGTCCATTTTTTAATTCGGTTTTATCGTGCAGTTGCATAAATTTAGGTTTGATTATTTGTGCATTTACCCATTTCGTTCTTGACAACGTAGGTACACTCTGCAAAGTACCCGTTTAGAAACCACCAATGGTATTAAAAGATTTAAAGCGGGAATATCATAGAGATCTTATAGCGGATAAAAACGTTTCTCCCTTCGTCAATCGGAGAACACCGAACGTAGAACCCGGCTGCGAGGAATACCGGCAATGTTTTTAGTCTATCATGAATTTTATCCGGCGCTTTAGGGAATCGATAATGGAAATTTTCGGTGCTATTATGTAAAATACGCAAGACAGTAACTATCTACACACCGCACGGCGGTAACCCCCTTTGAAATAATGCAGATAAATACGTTTCTGAAGACGTCAACAAGTTTAGAGACATGCCCCTCTTCAGAAAAACTTCTAAATTATTTCAATTTATTTCATGGAGCGATACAAAGCTGTTGAGGGCGTCCCAGAGGCAAAAACTGACATCAAAGCCACATTCATTCCGCGCCGATTCTATAAAAGATAAAATGAATTTGGGGAAATCTTTTGTGGTGTTAAGCAGTCCCACATGTGTAACCAATTCGGTTTCTTGCTCAAAAACCTATTATTCCCCTGAAAGTGTTACCTCAAACCACTTCTGCTACCAGTTACTAACACAGTAGACCAGTTAAGCTGTTATACACATGGTGTTAGTTAAACGTATATCTGTTTTTAAAACCTTATTTTTGAATAAATTAAATTTGTCCGCATGCAAACTGTCCTTCCTAAAAAGTTAAAGAGCTACATGAAGTTTTTGGGCTATAATAAATCCCAAACTATTTTAGAAATCGGTGTCAAATTTGCTCCTAAATTAACAATATCAGACTGATACTTGCAAGAGAGATAACAAAATTTCCGTGTGAGTTTAACAGAGGAGAGTCGAAAATTTAAAAACAAGACAATATATGAAACTGACAGGTTTTGTTTTTCGAGGCAGCGAAGACAGAGAACGTCAAAACTCTGCCCTCGTTTGCGTTAAAAACATATTATCTACATCAAATATGTTGCGTTCAAAATGATTACAGAAAACTGCAGAACACTGGTTTCTCCCTTGTGGGACTCGTCAGTGCAGTGCCTTCTGCATTCATTTTATACGCAACTAACTTGTATCACAGAGAAAAGTGCTTGGTTAAAACAAAATAAAATATGTTTGCTCCATACAAATTTAAGCTTTAAATTCGGTGAAGTAATTAATATAATAATAATAACATTAAACGACTTTATTTTCATTGCAGAAACGTAAATAGCAAAATTTGTAAAAAAATTTGTAAAATTCTAAAAATATATATGCAGGACTACAAAAAATATAACTTCAATAATTACAATAATAACTGCATCGAAATCGAAGTTTAGCCAAGGGCTATTACTACACTTAACCCACAGTACCGAAAAGTAAGATTAAATGGAAGAAAAATAATGTATAAGAAGTCAGAACAGGAGAGCAGAAGACAAAAGGAGGAGACATAGGAGGAAGAGGAAGAGGAAGAGGAAGAGGAAGGGACGACAGCAACTTAAGCAAAGCACGTAAATCGATGATAACGGTTAATGCTGACTGATGAATAGGTGCGCCGCTCTGCACGTGCACGAAACTCTGTTAAAGAAGAATTCCATTTATTTCAATTTCCAATCGATTATTTGTTTAATTGAAGACCAACGCATTCAGATCAACAAATTTTAATCTAGATATTTTAACGCAAATTAATTCTTTCTTTAGTGAAGTCAATGTAAATTGTAAATTGTATATCATAACTTGATTCAAGAATACGCGATTTTCACTCAAACAAATGATTTGTTGCTTATAAAGTTGTTGTAGTTTCTTTAAAATATCTCTAATATTACTTATTCCTACATCAAATACTTTGAATCAAATAATAAAGATTTGGTTAATAATGTGATTAATGATCAACGAATTAATGCAGTCTTACTAGATATAAGTTTTTATTAAATAGGTACAGACATTTTGCAAAAATAGTTGGGTTTCTTGATAGGCACACAATAATAAAAATAATAATGCCAACCTACCTTTACATCAGCAAAAAATTACAATTTTAAACATTTCAACCCCAACCTGCCACGCGAACAATTTTGTTTTCCTTGAAGGACATCTCCATCATGACGGACACGCAAAATAAGGTCCACCTGTACTTACTTTTAACATTTCCTTATTCCAATAATATCTCAGCATAATGTTTTAAGAAAAATGACGCGATTTGCGGTTCGTTCGATTCTTCCTCAAGAGAACCTTTTTCTCTGTGTACGTAGTACCAGAGTAAAATAATGTTCTTTTACCCTGCGCAGTATAAAAAATCTGGATTTGTTCTATAATTGAATGCCTGCCGGGGTATTGCTCGAGGAATACTTGTTCGAACAATCGAGTAGCACTCATAATATCTACTGCAGAAGAGTTGCATTAATTAATTTGTTCCTTAGTACACGTCAGTAACCAGCTGAACATTTCTATCTTCATTTTCTTTGTCGTCCCTATTCGTCGAATGCAAGCTGTGGGTCGTAATCGAATGCAGATAACTGCAGATTCGTATCATTAACTTATTTGGCTGTTTTCTAACGCTTGCAATTTAGATAGAGACTCGCAATGACTCACTTTAATGAAGTAAATTGTTTCAGACGGCAGGCTGGGTGTTTCCCCACGGGGCGAAACTTCAGATAAGATGTCGAGAACTGGGACTGTATAAACTACTAGGGACATCAACTCCACGATGCCAGAACGGCGCTTGGTCTACTAAACTGCCATCCTGTGTGCCGACTACATTACTCACAAATTTCACAGGTAAGGAAATTAAATGTCCGACTTCTCTTGTGCTATCACTCACATCGCCGAGGGCACTGTTCATCAGTTTCATGCGAACACGGGCAAGTTTTGTTATAACTCTTGACCGTGTATGAAATCAAAGCAAGCCTTGATTAAGTTCAAAAAGCAATAACTGAGGTGGGGAAAGTGACCGTTCCTTCTACTTGTACTTTTACAAATGAAAAAAAAACTAAATAATAACTGTGACTTGAATTTGAAGTTAATATCCCTATTAATGACTTTCATTATGCAAAAGGAAGTTTCTCTAATCGCAAAATCGATAGTCTGAAGTTAGGAATCTTGCCACGAGACAATCAGGAGTTCATCGAAAGATAGTAGGGCATTAGTTATATCTTGATTGTCCTGTAAATGACGTCGATTTTCAAAGGGTGTAAATATACTTAGTTCAGAACTGCAATTAGAGAAGCTATCCAGTTGAAAATTGAACCTCCTCAGCTCAGATAATCGGATAAATAGAACAACCAACTGGCATATATTTTTATTTTATTTAGTTATACAGCTTGTCCTATTTAAGGGTGGCAGACCAAACTTACGGTTTTTTAAATAGAACATCTCATATTTTATTGAGTTATGCTAGTTTTTCGAAATGTTTGTCATATGTATCAGACATTTAGATAGAATTTGCCACGGCGAAAACGGAAACTTTTTCGAAGAAAATATGGTAGCCTGATATAAAATATTTTTAAGCGGAAAAGTTGAGAATTGTCAGTGTTAGAGCATCATTGTGGTTCCAACAAGATGGTGCACCACCGCAATTCTTTTTACCAGTACCATATTGCTTTTTAAACATATTTCCCCAACGTTGCATTGGAAGAGGTGCTCCTGTGGCCCGGCCTCCTAGGTCACCAGATCTAACGATAATGGATTTTTTTCTGTGAGGTTTCTTCAGAAGGTTAGTATTAGTATACGATACTCCCTACAAGACCGATTGATATTAAGCTGAGAATTCGTGTTGCTTTCCAAATGATCTGTTATTGAAATGCTTCAGAATGTTCGAATAAATTTTTTGTCGCTCTCAATCGTGCATTGAAAATTAGGGTCAACAATTTTAACAATAATAATTCATTGTTATTCAGTATTTTAGGTTCTGTTGTGTTGATTTCATTTGTTGATCTTTTTACGAAAATCTTGTTTTTTTAATAAATAAATATAATATTTAGTTAACATAGGTTCTCAACTTTTCCGCTTAAAAATATTTTATAGCATGTTTCGACATTTTCTTTGGAAGGTAACACTACACAATATTACTTTCTAGTTGTAATAAGTACGAAAATATCAGATTTGGGTATAGGGAATACCTTAAAAATGTATTATTAAATGTCCTAAATACAATTCCAGCAAAAAAAATGGTGTTTCATTTAAAAGTTATCACCATAAGGTTTTCAGCACCTCCATCCTTTTCTATCCTAAGCTAACCTACGCATTTCCCTAAAAGTAGAACATCGTACATCCCTAACTATTTGAGAGCAGTAATCTAATCTAGGCCTACACCTACCTCTTTTTATTCCTATCTCTGACAGTCAGAGTCTGACTCTAGTATGTCACGAACTATTCCTTCGTGTCTTAGAAGGTGTCCTACCATCCTATATCTCCTATTCTTTATTGTCTTCCATACCTTTCGCTTTTCCCCAACTCTTTCTAATACTTCCCTATTGCTAACCCTATCTATCCATGGTATCTTCATCATGCGTCTGTAACACCACATTTCAAACGCTTCTACTTTTTCTATCCGCTTCTCCTATTGTCCAAGTTTCGCACCCGTATAATGCCGTACTCCATACATACGACTTTAAGAGTCTCTTCCGAGTTTCTACATTAACCGTTCCCGAACATAACAGTTGTTTCTTTTTGTTAAACGCAACTCGACCCTGCGCTATTCTTTGTTTTATATCTTTAGTGCTCCTTCCATCTCGAGTTATTTTACTTCCTAAATAGCAGAAATCCGCGACCTCCTCTATCTTCTCATTCCTATTTGTATTTAAATCTTAGTTCCATTTTCACTTCCTCTACAGACCAAAATTTTAGTTTTCTTTTTATTGAATTTCATGCTGAAGCCCTGTGTCAAAACTGCTTCCATTTCATTTATAGACGCTCCTAATTCTTCTTTAAAAGTTATACGTGATAGAAATGAGATAAAATAAGTACATAGTATAGTAAATTAAGTTTTCAAGCACAATAGCAGTTCGATAAAGGTTTCTGTTTTAACTGACAAATTCTGTAAAGGTATGCGCATATGCGAAGAATTGAAAAAAACAGGAATAGCTCAAAAACTTCAACATTTTCGAGCATGGTCTTCCTTACAACTTCTATTTATAATTTAGCGTGGAATTCGAAAACAACTAAAATATGGGACGTCCCATTTAAAAAGCTCTATACAGGTTGGCCCGAAATTAGCGTGCAATATTAATTTTACCAGCGTGTTCTGTGGTCAAAAATAAGACAAAGAATCCTATAAGCGAAATATGCTCGGCAAGGGAGCTATAGCTTTCTAAAAGAGGCCTGAAGACGTTTTCTTCTAAATATCTTCGAAACACGTCCAGTTAAAATTATGAAATTTTATGGAATATGTAAGTACCAAATGCTGAATCTTTTACTGTAAATATAATTTTTAAACTTTAATGAGGACACCTCAAATATGGTGGGTGGAGGTAAGATTTACCCCAATTTTTTTAGAACATGTCTCAATTTTCAAATGTTAAATTTTAAATCGACTGCAGTGTTGAATATAAAGTAATGAGAATAATCGGGCATAGCAGTCAAGGAAGCTACACAAGGCCTCCCCCACGAAAAATGTTAAACAGGCACCGACCGGGATTCGAACTCAGATCTTTCGCTTTCCGGCCGACTGCTCTAACTAGTTGAGCTATCTGCACCCCGATTATTCTCATTACTTTATTTTTTCAATTTTGTCATGAAAATTTGCAACTTCAGGGTTTTTCGCAAAAAATGTGCTCCTTGTGCTCCTATTTCGTTTTGATAGGAAGCACCGTTATCGAGCGCAATCGATTGCTACCTACCCAAATATGCCTACAAGAAGTGGAAAGCTTCGTTAAGTAGCAAGCCATGGATAAGAGAAGTTGGTGTGCTGTTTTATTGACAGTTCGACATTTCACTTAGAAGGTGCAACAAACGTATTTGTTTTCAATAAAATAGTTCAAAATGGCACAGTTTACGAGTCGGGAATTAACTGACATACATTTCGTGTATGGATTTTGTAACGGGAGTGCACTGACGGCACAGCGGGAATATCGTCGTAGATTTCCAAACCGAATTCAACCTGGACGAAGAATATTTACTTACAGTCCATAGAAATTCAGCTGAAAATGGGTCTTTTCTGTTAGGTCGAGGGCAAGGAAGATCTGAAAGGAATCACAATTTACAAGATATTTTAAACGAAATCGAAAATGATCCTAGAATTAGTGTCGAGGAAATAGTGGAAATAATAAAAAATGTAGAAACCCATTAAACAAAAATAATTAAATAAAAACGTTAGTTTCAGATAGGCAGAATGCCCAAAATGCAAGGGGATTAGACCATTAGACCATTAGACAGTATATGACCTTAGAACTTAAGTTTTTCACCCAGAGTTGAATTTTCTCAGTGGATAGTAAATAATGGATATGTACGTCCATTTATTCTGTGGAGTGACGAGGCCCTTTTTACAAAAAACTGAATTTTTAACTCACATAATGAACATTATTGGACCGACGAAAATCCAGGAGTAGTGTGAAGGTTCAATTTCCAACCCAGATTTTTTGTCAATTTATGAGCCGGAATTATTGGAGATATATTAATAGGCTCAATAGAGTTTCCAAATCATCTGATCTATTGGATGATATCCCATTAAGCTCGAGATTAAACATGTACTACCTACATAATGGAGCTCCACCGCATTTTGGTCGAGACGTAAGGAATTGGCTAGACGAAAACTCCCCTGTAAGGTGGGTTGGTGGGTGGTCCTTTAGCCTGGCCGCCACGTCCCCCTTACCAAAATCTTCTTGATTTGTATTTATGTGGTCACATAGTCTTTTTTACAAAACAGAACTAAATACTCGCGAAGAACTACTTCACCGAATTAATGTGGCCAACAACGAAATAAGGGGAAATCGTTTCCAAATTTTGCGAGCGTCTCAGGCAATCCGGCGTCGGGCCATGGTTTGTACTCAACATAATGGAAATTTATTTGAACACTTACAGTATCATTGAATTTCTTTGCTTTAAAACCCTCATCTGGAAAATATGGACTCATTCGTTTCATTTACTGAAATAATTTTTGAATCGATTATGCTCGATAACGGTGCCACCCATCATAACGAGACAGGAGCACATTTTTTCGCAAAAACTCTGAAGTTGAAAATTTGAACGGCAAAAATGAAAGAGAAATATCCCTGTTAAATTTTAACAATGGGGTCGTTGCACTAAATAGAAAATCGATATAATTTTGATAGAAATAAGTAACTAGGTGTTTATTGGCCCTCTGGGTTACATTTATTTACTCACCAATAGCCCAAAATTTAAACAACGGCGATTTTAGCACGAAGCGCACCTTCGGAGAATTAAACAGAAACACGTGCTGACTCGGTTACGTCATTAGCTTAGAAGCGCTTGTGATTGGTCATCTGAATTGATGTTTTGATACCCAGAAAGCTAACGTTACGTGGAGTTTGAGCCGGTAAAGTAGAGAGCAAGAATAATTTGACATTTGAAAATGTATTATTTTTATTTGTATTGGGTTCTCTTCCGTTTATTTATATGTTTTTATTCCTATTTAATGTGTCAATTAGTATATTATTTTGTGCACGGAAAATAGAACAAGGTTTCGTTAAAGCAGATTCCGACAATTTACCGGTAGTTAGTAGTGAAATGATTAACAATTATTATTTATCCGATTTCAGCGCTGAAATGAAAAATATTAAAACGAAACGATGAGTGCTTCATTGATTTGGGAACTAGACAAACTGAAAAACAACACTGGACACTATCTGTCAAACAACTAGACCGACTAGACTGCCATGATTGTTTTTGAATTCAGTTTACGTTTGACGCGTTTGACAAACAACGGTTGTACTTTCCGGCTAATATCGACAATTCTCGGCATTGCCCCGGATAGGTCATCATTTAAAAGGCTTAAAGGGCCAGCGTCTTAACTTTGATGCTGGTTTAGATGCCTAAAACGTTCGCTGTGAGAAAAATAAAAAAAACGGGTCAAATATTTTACGACAGTCTTCGGGAAAATATGATTTTTAAAAATTGTGTAACGACCCCATTTATGTTTACAGAAAAAGATGCAGAATTTGGTACTTACTCATTTCATTAAATTTCATAACTTTAAATGGACTTGTTTCGAAGATATTTAGAAGAAAACGTCTTTTATAGAAAGCTGTAATTATAGTAATTTGGGAAGCATATTTCCGTACATGCTTATAGGGATTTCTTGTCTTAATTTTGACCACAGAACACGCTGGTAAAATATTGCACACTAATTTCGGGCTATCCTGTATACAGTACTCCATAAAAATTCAAGTTGAGCAGCAACTAAGTAAAACTAGATATACCATTTACAATTTATATTCACAAATATTTATGTCAACATTATCAAAGTTTGGAAGCTTTGAAATTCATTTATTTAGCTCCTATTAGCCGATTGCGTCGAGTCAGGATGATTTCCCATACTCTAACCAAAGTTCCCAAATAGTACTTGGTTTTAGCAAACTCTGCATCAGTGGTCATTTACTATTATTTAAAGTTATGTTCTTACAGTGATTTGGACAGTAACCAATTAATAAACAATTAAACAATAAACGAGTGAAGAACAAACAATCTAACACCTCTTGCGACCATTTTCCTGAATCACCTAGGTATTTCGCTTTTCGACTCAAAACTCCGAACAAATAATGACTACCATTCACAGTCGCTTATTCAATTTTTGCACCACAATGGAATTTTATGCGATAGATGCTAGAGCTATTCTCATAACAATAAATGTCTTGGTGCGTAAATAATGTCGTGAATCAACCTACACTACACACAATGAGCAGTCACGTCACTTAGAATATTATAGAACGTGAAGCTCTAGGGAAGTTTCAAACTTTGATATGCAAGACAAGTGTCTAAGCGCCTTAAATGAACATTTTAAAATGTGCTTGTCAATAGTAAATTTTCGGAAGGGAGTGCGCAATACAAATTGGAAGCGAGAAAGTATAAGTCACAGATTCCCATTATTAGGCAAGTCAAGTAGGTAACTCCCGATGGTAGGAGCATCATGTAAGCGTTTGAAAAAGAGAAATATAATATGAGAAACAATAAAGATTAGAAGAGATAAGATACAGCAGGGCACCTTCTGAGGCACGGAGGATTAGTTGGCGACATACTAGAGGCGAAGGTAACATTAAAAACTGTTCGCAAATAGTGGAGTGTGCGGGATATTCTACTTTCGACGAAATGCGTAGATTAGCTGAGAATAGGAAAGGATGGAGGTGCGCATCAAACCAGTCGTCAGACTGAAAACTTTATGATGAGGAACAGCGCAGCGAGGAGTTGTGAAATTCTAACAGGTTTTGACCAATTGAATCAATATAGAAGTTTATTTCACAAAATTTTGTTTAGATTAAAACTCCGCCGTTCCTACCCCCATTCGAAACTTTTATATCAATATAAATAAAAAACCACGAGAGAGCATTTCCTATTACCTACGAGTTTTCCGATAGTTTTCAAACTTTTATTTGCAACACTTTTTTTCCCATAAACTTCATTTTTAGGTTGAACTTTTGAAGTTTGCACGCTCTTTCAGTTCAACACGGAAAAATATGGAATTTTAGGACGTTATCGATGCAATAGTTAACGATATTCATTCATTATGTACGTGGAAAACTGAGAGGGACATCGATTTCTAGCTCAAAATTCAACATACCGATCAATAATGACGTATTTCATCACCTCCAACGATGCAATGTCCATAAGTTTTGACGTTTAAATACACGGTGAATGAAGCTTACTGTTACTCAGACTGAGCGATGTAGCCGTCTAGCCGCCGCCAGGTGCTCGACTTTAAACGGTGCCACTCGGGTGCGTGACGTACGTGGCAAATGCAACACAATCTTTTCGGTGAATATCATACCCTATACTAGGATATTAATAATATTTTCGATGTTAAAAACCAATACAGACATGCTTACCATGGTTTGACAGTGCAAGGTATGCACAAAATTAGGATATCAGTTCCGAAATTTGTCGCTCCGCAGGAAATTTACGTTGAGGTTAAGTTTTATTTCATCAATATGACAGCGGCGTGCGGTATTGTCGTATTGTGGGTTCTGCAAATTACAACCGTTTATGTCAATAATTAAATAAATACAATAAGTGCTAGTAAATAACTATACTCTATCCCTTAGAAGATATCGCCCACGTGACTTCTGTAAATGTCAAGTTACGCACAACTATCGATTGAAAGCATGCATTCATTCTAAGAATTCGAGTCTGTGGTGCGCGAAATGGCAGTTAGCATCAAAGACTTGGAGAATGGACCAAGCCTTCTTATGAATTTTGTTGTGAAGCTTATAATACAGTCGTTGGCCAGCTTAGACTGTGAGTATTCCGGCTGCCTCAGTCATTGATTTTTTTTGACTCAATGTATGGTTAACAAATGCCCTTAAATTTAACAAGCAACTCCAAAATGCAATCAGATACAGGATGTTCCATTTAGACCAACAATATTAGGTGCTGTGCAGAATAAATGGGACACCCTGTATAGTGGAAAATAATTTTACAATACAAGGAAGTTGATTGGATGCAACTTTCAGTTGAATCATTTTTCGATATCTACAACTCCTGCTGAGTTATGGGGGAATTACGCTAGCTTGGGACACCCTGTGTACATCCACTCTTTTCCTCGCCAAATATTTTGATGCCTGCTCTGTGGTTGAAACCTAAAAGTTTACACTTGAGATTTGTCTCATGTTTTTGTTAAGATTTCTCTTACTATAAGTCATAAGACAGAGTATTTTGTTGTTCACACTTTGTGATTTTACTTAAGTTTTTATGACGATGCCGAAAGTTTTGAAACTCGAGTCTTAAGGCTGTCAGAACGCCGACGAACAGTTACTGCGGAGGGGTATCGGAAGGGACGTAGCATTCCAAAAGTACAAAGTAGGCGGACTCTGAATGCAAAAATTGCTGGGCGCGCTAGATTAGGGGGAGCATTTCGCAGCGCACAGAGTAGGACTCGGAGCTTTCCATTCCCTTTGAGCTAGAACAAACACAACACCGAAGCTACAGACGAAACGCGGGGTTTATTGAATATCATAGTATAGTATTTATATTCCGACGAGTACCTGATAGAAAACAAGGAACGTTGAAGCAAATTATAGGCGGGGAAACAAAACTCGTCTCGGGATGCTGGTTTCCCCAAGAAAACGCAGTGGGCTACTTATAAGAAAAAAAGAAAAACTAGGTAAGTATGTTTTGCGATTGACCGAAAAGTTCGTGTGGTTAGAGTTATTTTAATAGCATTTCTCTAATAAAATTTTGCAATATTTCTTAAATCAAAAATAGACTGCAAAAAACGGAAAACTCAATTTTTTGACTGGCCACTTCCGGTGGCTTTTTCTGGGTTCAGTCATCATGTCATATCACATTTTCTTTTCTGAGAGCATCGAACTGGCTACCTCTGGGGTACTGCCGCAGTACCGCGCGGTGGAAAAAATAATAAACCCAAAATGGTTTGCTGAGTCTAAATCTATATATATAAAAGAAAGTCGTGTTAGTTACACTATTTATAACTCAAGAACGGCTGAACCGATTTGGCTGAAAATTGGTGGGGAGGTAGCTTAGAACCAGGAGACGGACATAGGATACTTTTTATCCCGTTTCCGTGGGACGTTTTCAGTAATGTTCTTAACAAACTTTGTGTCACTTTTTTAAATATTACAATTTTAAACTGACAACTTGAAATTAATTACTAAAATACATAAATACACGTATCCATAGTTACGCAGAGGAACGTAACGTTTTTTTAGGTCGCTCGATTTTATAAATTTTATTTGTCAAATCTGACAGTTGATAAGTGTCATATCAAGCCTCCGCCTCGCACAAAACAAAAAAATTATGTTGATACGATCGCTACCAAACTTCACAGGAACACTCGCTGGGCTAATCTGAAGATTAACTTACAGTAGGTGCCGCGCATGTCGTACCGGGACCGGGCAGCAAATAATTTATAAAGTGAAAATGCAAACGTCAAGTTGATAAGTGTCATATCAAGCCCCCGCCTCGCACAAAACAAAAAAATTATGTTGATACGATCGCTACCAAACTTCACAGGAACACTCGCTGGGCTAATCTGAAGATTAACTTACAGTAGGTGCCGCGCATGTCGTACCGGGACCGGGCAGCAAATAATTTATAAAGTGAAAATGCAAACGTCAAACGGCATATGCCATTCGCAGTTTATCAAGTTTCAAACGATTTTACCACAATTATTTCTTCAGAGGCAGCAACGCGCCGGGTACCAGCTAGTAATTTATAAAGTGAAAATGCAAATGTCAAGTTGATAAGTGTCATATCAAGCCCCCGCCTCGCACAAAACAAAAAAATTATGTTGATACGATCGCTACCAAACTTCACAGGAACACTCGCTGGGCTAATCTGAAGATTAACTTACAGTAGGTGCCGCGCATGTCGTACCGGGACCGGGCAGCAAATAATTTATAAAGGGAAAATGCAAACGTCAAACGGCATATGCCATTCGCAGTTTATCAAGTTTCAAACGATTTTACCACAATTATTTCTTCAGAGGCAGCAACGCGCCGGGTACCAGCTAGTAATTTATAAAGTGAAAATGCAAACGTCAAGTTGATAAGTGTCATATCAAGCCCCCGCCTCGCACAAAACAAAAAAATTATGTTGATACGATCGCTACCAAACTTCACAGGAACACTCGCTGGGCTAATCTGAAGATTAACTTACAGTAGGTGCCGCGCATGTCGTACCGGGACCGGGCAGCAAATAATTTATAAAGTGAAAATGCAAACGTCAAACGGCATATGCCATTCGCAGTTTATCAAGTTTCAAACGATTTTACCACAATTATTTCTTCAGAGGCAGCAACGCGCCGGGTACCAGCTAGTAATTTATAAAGTGAAAATGCAAACGTCAAGTTGATAAGTGTCATATCAAGCCCCCGCCTCGCACAAAACAAAAAAATTATGTTGATACGATCGCTACCAAACTTCACAGGAACACTCGCTGGGCTAATCTGAAGATTAACTTACAGTAGGTGCCGCGCATGTCGTACCGGGACCGGGCAGCAAATAATTTATAAAGTGAAAATGCAAACGTCAAACGGCATATGCCATTCGCAGTTTATCAAGTTTCAAACGATTTTACCACAATTATTTCTTCATAGGCAGCAACGCGCCGGGTACCAGCTAGTTTCCTTAATAATGACTTGTACCGTTATCATCTGCCGCAGTCAGACACGCTCAGTAAAGCCTCTTTTAGCGCTTTACGTATTGTAACTGATTTTTTCCATGACGTTCTAACATTTGGAATAGACTTCCATGAACCTGTGTTCCAAATTCCTAAACGGTAAAAAATGTTTTGTCATGTTGAGTGTGCATCTGACTGCAACAGAAAATCCACGGTACATGCCACTCTTAATAATCAGTTCATTAAATGTTCAAATTCCAATCCTTCTGTGACAACACAAATTTTAAACTTTCCCTTTCCCGGCTAATTTCTTGTCCATCGTAATTCCGTGACAGATTTTACCTGATATGACGCAGAGAACAGAAATAACGGAAGACGTAGTTGGAAGTTGAGGTATATTATTTGTCTAAAAACGTTTTATACGAAATTAGTCCAATCCGGTGCTCACAGGATGTGTTATGTGTTCTCATTTGGCCAATAACATGCTGTATTAATGCAATGGAAATCTCCGGTTGGCGGCGGAAATCCAAAGGCAGTGTACAAGAAATCCACCAGTGATTCACTCCTCGGGAATCTGTTATACAGGTTGATCCATTTATCCATTTATGCGAAGTTATATGAGAGACTCCTCTTTGTTTTACCATTCTGTCTGTTCGTCCGTCTGTCTCTCAGTCTGTATGTCTGTTTGTCTCTCACAGTGTTCTTTTTCCTGAACTATAAGTGCTATACAACAATAAAATCGACGCATATGTAATGGCCCAAACTCAGACAAATCTAAATGGTTTGTTGTGTGCACATATTTAGGGCGGTTTTCATACATCGAAACATCGAAAAAGGGTCAAAAGATATTTTTTGTTTGCAACACTAGAGCACGTGAAACATTTTTTTTTTGTTTTTATCTTTTTACAGTTCAGTACGACCACATGCGGGGAGTGTCAATTGTGTCCCCTGCCACAATTGGGAACTATTTAAAGTAGAATCGTGAATTTTGGTACTTTCGTAGCCTTCACGATTGCAACTAATTATGCAATAAATAAATTTTATCAAAATCTGTTCAGGATGCGGTTTCTAATATAAGTGATTCAGAAACTTTGCTAGCCAGTACAGAACACTTTATGTACAAAGGGAGTTGATACTCGGTGAATTATTTAAATGGGACACTCTATACATATTGCGTTTTTTAATTCTTCGATCGATTTTACTAAGTATGCATACGAAGTAAGTTGCTTCTAAACTAAAGCCCATATTTTTGTGTTTCAGTTTTCTTTTAAAATTTTTGTCACACGTAGGGATGTTTCAAAAACTACATTTTGAGAATGATGAACAGATGCCCAGTTTCACAATAAGTTCAGTCTAGAATGCAACTCTTACACAATCATATAGTAAAATCGAACAGGGAAATAAAAAGTGAGGTGATATTACAGGAGTTCTATTTAAGAAATCCAAGTTGTGTAGATTAGCATCTGCTGTACAGAAGAAATGAGACGCAATGTATAAGTAAAGTAATTTGAATTATGGAAATTTAAAAACAAAGAGAGTATCTATTTGGCATTTTTCTCTAAATTACACAATACAGATGAATCGCTTTTTCTGATAAATGGGATACCTGTGCACCTGCATATTCAACTCATATGTAACAATAATAAATTTTAGGAAGAATCGGAAATTACTTTGGAAGGTCGTCGATACGAAAAATAGGCCCCAAGAATAATACCTGAATACATACAAAAACTAGCCAGGCCTGTTTCTTGAATCTGGGAAGTTTAAACATATCGCCGCTAGACACCGCCACCTCTAGGCCCTTGAAAAGGCGAATGCAGAGGTGCAGGAGCCAATTGATTACTTCATTATTATCAAAAATTTATTATATTTTTTTTGATACCGTCAAAATGAAAAGTCTAATCTATGACTCTACGATTATAATTTCTAAAAAAAACGAAAAATGTGATAAATATTCTAGCTACAATATGTCCGATTTTCATACATTGTGAAGTAGATTTTAAAGTTGAATTTCTGGTTTTTAATGAAAATTATTAGCAAACAGTCCTAGATCTATGTTTAATTGAAACAAGAAAAAAATCATGCGAATATCTTAAACCCTGTTGGAATAATCCATTGGCAGCGGGAACGTTACATCCCTCAAATATTCCAAGCATTCCGATAGCCTTAACAATCACCTGATCATACAGATTTCTTGTGTAATTTTGAGGAAAGCAAGGTTAAGTAAAATTTCTAAAATTTCTTGTCTTCAACTGTCTTCATTGAAAACTAAATTGGAGAAACCACGTCCTTTGAAGCCACTTTCGCCTCCAAACTGTCTTCATTCATTCTTTTGCTTAATATACCTCTTTTTACGACAGAGCGAATACAGAAAAAAAGTTGTAATAATACCATAAACTGCGCTATTTTTCTGAAATTTGCAGCACAAATTCAAGCCATAACACTTTAACAGTCAAGTTATAGGTTATAATTTGAAGAATTCTTAACTAAACTCTTCACCCATGTCTCAAGCTTTCTCACACAGTGTAAACCTATTTTACTTATAGCAAAACATAAGGAAAATCTCAGTGTAAACACCACTTAACAGTCCCCGCGCCGTAAGATTCTTTCGAAAGCTTTTGTGTCTCCATGTTCGCGTTATAGAGAACTTTAGTAGTTTTCCATAGTTCTGTTATGGGCAACCAAACACAATCATCAACTAAATTCTTATTCCTTCAATATTTGCGCACGTACAGCTTTTGGTATGCTCGTATGCTACCCTCAATTTCTCGTTGATGCAATATTGTATAAAATTGTCTACAAAGTAAAAGCAATTCGCCATTATAAAAATATGACGTGAATCTATTATGCAGCTTTCACAATATTCAATATTAAACATTATTACAGTCATATGCCCCGAGAGCTAAAGTAATCCTAGGATTTTTCTTTTGTCAAGCTGAAGTTTAAATTTAGAAATTTCTCATGGAGAAGCGAGCTGAGAGTTTTACGTGTATGCAGCAGGTACACATACGGAAAGCAAATACATGTTGTTGAGCGTCGACATAAACAGTAATGGATTTCACCCTTTTAAATAATCTACTTTGCTTTGAATGGGGGAAGCGTAGAGAGCGCGCTAAAATTTCACATGTTCGTTACATTATTTCAAATTACCATAATTTCGCATAGGATGTTGTTTATAAATTCATCGCGGTTAATTTAGAGGCGACGCATTAGGTAATATGTTTTGTATGTAGGACTAATTAGCACGGCAAAAAGGAACTTCTTTATTTTAGTCTATCAGGAGCAAAAATGAGCTATACTTGGGTCGCCGAACAGACGGAGTGATCACCCTGCAAGAACGTGCTCTAGGCGGGACCACTGTCAATTTTGGACAACCGAACCGCAGTGATGCGCTTTCTTTAGACCCAACGAAGTCGCATCACTCCAATTCAGTCGTCATAAATTAATATTGGCCCCACTAGAGCACGTTCTTGCAGGGTGATCACTCCGTTTATTCGGCGGCCCAAGTTTAGACCACTACTTAGCAAGAATACGAATTGACCAAAAAAGAATTTAGAGAGAGACCAAAGGAAGAGTGTAGATTATCTTTGCAAAAAGAGAGAAGGGCGGTTAGAATGCTACAGGGAAGAGGAAAATGAGAATGAAACTCTGGGAAAGATTTCCTGCAAAACTTGGTTTGAATGATTTACGTTTAAGAAATATAGGCACATAGGCAGAAGCGTGCAGGTCTAAGTGGCATTTATGCATGCACATTTTTGAAAACAAGTTAATCGTGATGTTTCATTAGTTAATTTGTTCGGACTTCTTGGACTCTTTAGAAAACCCTGGATCACAAAGGACGAGAGGCGAAAATATAAAAATAGGCTAGATGAAGGAGGGAAACAAAGTATAAGGCGATCAAGTGGAAAATTATTCGGAAATGTAGGAAAGCGAAAGAACAGTCATGTGGTAATAATTGCAAAGAAGTGGAAGATAAGTTCGAAGTAGGAAAAACTAACGAAGCATATAAAATAATTTGGATAAATTTCGTAGAAAGAACATTAGAAACGAGGCAGGAAACTTCCTAATCGGAAGAGAGGTAAAGGCAGGTAGGTGAAAGCAATATTTGGGAATCTTATATGCGGGCCGAAAAATTGGACACATATTAGAAAAATAAATCAGTGTAGAGGGGGATGACATAGGCTGTCTTATAATAGGGGAAAAGTTTGAGCTAACATTAGAAAGTTTAAAAACAATAAAGCAGACAAATTACAGGCAGAAATTTTAAAGTGTGTAGGTCAAGGTCAAGAAGTAAGGTTGCATTTATTTAAACTAGTTTGATTGGTAACTGGACATCCAAAATTAAATGTCATATGTAATATCGAATTCTAAACATAAAACAAAGAATAATTTTTTTCATATTGGGCTTCGTTTAGGAAAATATTAAAAAAATGTATTAAAAAATGAAAAAATGAAAATAAAAAATTGTTTTGTAAACTCCCGTGTAAAAGAAACGCCAACTTTACTTAAGAATTAAATATATTCCAAACGTACAAGAAATCGAAACACACGCCTTCGTGATTTCTAACAGAATGCCCCCTTGTGTTCCCCAGCCTGTGTTCATTCTTACATATTGATACGTGACTATCGTCAAAACAACAAAACTAATAACAATCATTCAGGCCCACATTTGGAAACACATATACCAGCGTAAAATATTAACACTTATAGGATATTTAGTATTACAAAATATCTGCAAAATTAAAAATGAGCCAACCGTTCGGCCTTCCTGACTTTTCTCGACCTCGAGAAAATTTGGTTACTCTTCAGTATCGGAAGATTCACTGTCGTTTAAGACTCTAAAGCTCTTCAGTTTCTCAGAAGGATAGACGTCGACGTAATTTCATCTTCCTCTATACGACCCCCGATACGACCCCTTTACGTCTGCAGCCATATACCGGTCGTGATCCAAGATTTTTGTTATGATGAAAGGCCCATCATATTTGGGTAAGAGTTTCCTACTCGCACCATCATTACTCGGTCGTTCCTTTCTAATGAGAACCACGTCACCAACCACCACGTTTTCGGTGGGGCACGTCGTTTATCGTACCGCAACTTTTCACGTGCTTGAATGTTACGGATACGCTCGCCAGCTCTATCTCGCAAATATTATTTGCAACTTTTGCAATTCTAGAACTTATGGATGCAGCTTCTGCATTTGGAAAATGTTTTCCCTGTGAGTTCGTATAGGAAACGTCTGCACTACGAATATCTTTCTGGTTAGGTGCAACTTTTGCACCAACTTCTGCACAGGCAACGTCTGCATTGGGACGACTTTCTTCCTAAGTTTGTACAACTTCTGTACCAATTTGTGCACATGCAACGTCTGCACTGGGAAGACTTTCTTCCTAAGTTTGTACAACTTCTGTACCAATTGTGCACATGCAACGTCTGCATTGGGAAGACTTTCTTCCTGCGTTTGTACAACTTCTGTACCAATTTGTGCACATGCAACGTCTGCACTGGGAAGACTTTCTTCCTACGTTTGTACAACTTCTGTACCGATTTGTGCACATGCAACGTCTGCATTGGGAAGACTTTCTTCCTGCGTTTGTACAACGTCTGTACCAGTTTGTGAACATGCAACGTTTGCATTGGGAAGACTTTCTTCCCGTGTTTGTACAACGTCTGTACCAATTTGTGAACATGCAACGTTTGCATTGGGAAGGCTTTCTTCCTGCGTTTGTACAACGTCTGTACCAATTTGAGAACATGCAACGTTTGCATTGGGAAGGCTTTCTTCCTAAGTTTGTACAACTTCTGTACCAATTTGTGCACATGCAACGTCTGCACTGTGAAGACTTTCTTCCTAAGTTTGTACAACTTCTGTACCAATTGTGCACATGCAACGTCTGCATTGGGAAGACTTTCTTCCTGCGTTTGTACAACTTCTGTACCAATTTGTGCACATGCAACGTCTGCACTGGGAAGACTTTCTTCCTACGTTTGTACAACTTCTGTGCCGATTTGTGCACATGCAACGTCTGCATTGGGAAGACTTTCTTCCTGCGTTTGTACAACGTCTGTACCAATTTGTGAACATGCAACGTTTGCAGTGGGAAGACTTTCTTCCAGCGTTTGTACAACGTCTGTACCAATTTGAGCAGATGCAATGTTTGCATTGGGAGGACTTTCTTCCGGCGTTTGTACAACGTCTGTACCAATTTGTGAACATGCAACGTTTGCATTGGGAAGACTTTCTTCCCTTATCATGCACACATTCGTTTTGTGCTTTATATGGCCAACGTTTGACCAAGTGTCGCAGATGTTTGTTTCATTGTCACAACCTGCTTCAATTTCTGACATCAGAAAAGCGTCTTCTGCACTTTTGGGTACATAGCCAAATAGAAGAGAAAAGGGACTTTGGCCAGTAGACTTATTAATAGTTGTATTGAGCCCCATCTTATCTTTTCAACATTTAGATCCCAGCTATCATCTTCGTCAGATATAGCTGCAAGGGATGCCAGAATGGTTCGGTTGTAACGTTCAACCTGGCCATTCGCCCTTGGGGTAGCTGTTGCGTTATGGACCACTCGTATGTTATATTTCTGACAAAATTGCAAAAATCTTTTACTGGTAAAAGCCGTGCCTTTGTCAGTAATTACCCTTTTTGGTGTACCAAATATTGACATAATATTTGTAGTTAAAAACTTTTCCACGTAAATCGTCCGTGTATTTCTTACAGGACGTATGAAAACAAATTTCGTGAAAGCGTCAACTCCAACTAGTAAATATGAATTTTTCTGTCTACTACATACAAAAGGTCCCAAATGGTCCAAGTGTACTGTATGCATGGGAACACAAACCTTTTCGATTGGATGCAAGTATCCAGGTTGTCTTCCCGCAGGTTGCTTGTTATACAAGCAACCCAAACAAGTTTTAATATAACGCTTTACATACTACTTCATGGATGGGAACCAATAATTTTGTTGCAACGAACTCAACGTTTTAGTCTCTGAAAAATGACCTTTATTGTCATGGTACAACATGACTAACTGCCGCCGTGCAGCTTTTGGCACCACCCATTTTGAACCTTCGTCAGTTTTTCTAAAGACTGTTATTTTTTAATTCATAGTGTGCATGTATTTCAATCTCTTCACGATCTAATGGTTTTCTTTTATTAGTACTTCATGTAAATGACTTATACTAGTACCTTGTAGTTGTGCTACAAGTACCCAGTCATCTTCGCATATGTTAACTTTCAACATATTTATCTCATCATAATTTATTTCATCAGTTATGGGGTTTCTAATAAGAGCATCGACATGTGCCATTCTAGAACCAGCTCTGTACTCTACAGTAAACTGAAAGTTCCGTAGAGCGAGCCACCAGCGGCCTATGCGCGGTATAAGATCTCGTTTTGTAAAATGTCATTCTGAGCGAATTACAGTCTGTTATTATAAATTCCTAAAAGAAATCGTTTTAGTTCTAAAAATGCTTTTACTTGATTTTCTGCTCAGACAAAATTGGCAATTTTTCTAGTTAACATTGTAAGCAGGTTGTGCAATGGAGGCGAAATTTCTTATAAATTTTCGAAAATAGCTTGCGAGACCTACAAACTGCCTCACTTCACGTACATTTTTTTTACGATTAAAATTGGACTAGCAAAAGGCGACACTGAATATCATATGATGCTATTTTCTTTATGTTCGGCAATAATTTTCCGCACATTTTTTTACGTTCTGAAAAAGATAGCCTATACGGTCTGTAAGTAACAGGTAGGTACATTTTCATTCAAGGTAATTGACATTTCGGCTAAATGAGTTTTGCCAACTTCCTGCAAATTTTCGGCAAAACACTCTGTATATTAATTGAACAAATGGATTAAGCGATTTTTTTTATATCTACTGGTATGTTTCCTTCTATATTCAAATCATTTTTTGTTATTGATTTATAATGTACATCGGCAATAAGAGTACTCACCGCTCTGGCATCATCTTTCGCCGTGACTTGCTCATATGGCTCTGCAATACATTCGTCTGCTCTATTAAGACTTACCCCTTTTTGAATTTTAACGGAAAATCTGCCATATTGGCGATGATGAGGTAACCATCTTGTGGTTCCACTACGCAACGTCCTACATAGTAAGAATGTCCCTGCCATACTCTCTGCGTTTCTTCGACGAAAACGGTACCGCTAAAATCATTGTGGGTCGTGACGTTCACGCACCCAACAAAACGTGGCGGAATTACTGCAGCTTCTTTAGCCCACAGAGGTAACTTATGAGGGGACACATCGTCCAACATCGGCAAGACAGCGTCTGTCTTACTGCATATGTGCACCAAGTCATTATTTATGATCACCACTACGTCAGGGTGGTTCATAAATGGTTGTCCAATCATCACAGGAATCGCTTGCACATCGTTAGGTACGATTAGAGCTCGTACTACCACTTTTACACCATCAACTTGGAGGGAAACTGCAGCTTCACCAATAGCCCGTACTCTGCCTCCAGCATACCCTTTTATGAAAGCTGAGGCTGAATCCAACTTCATGTGGAATTCATTCGCAATATCTTGGCGAAACGTGACAGCCTCGCTTCCCGCATCCAAATATCCCTTTGTGAGTTTTCCGTTCAGTAGACAATCAACGAAATGTCGTTTCTGTGAACATCCGTTTACAGTTGCGTTTAAAACCATTTTTTTTTTCGATAACATGTATCACTTTTATGCCCTAGTCTCTTACAATGTTGACATACCTTACAGGGCAAAGGACAGGATGTTGATAAATGCCCTGTCTGTGAATAATTGTAACATCTCACTGTACGTTTGTTCATTTTACTTGAAGCGTTTTCCTGCTCTTTTCGTTTACGTGAAAATGTATTATATGATGTAGGCGCTTCCTTTCGTCTAAATGGTCTTTCGGTTCTCTCATTCTTTCTGTCGTTTATTGTGGAAAGGTATTCTTCGTACATCAACCTTTTTGGAATCAAATACCTTCCAGCCCGTGCAGCATTTTGGACGGCTGCATCATTCAATCCATCAATAATACACGACACTGCTTTTCTTCCATCAATTTCGCAAATATGTAAGAGTTTTGCTATAATAATACAACGTCACGTTTTCATTTGGCTGTTGCACACGGCCAACCAGTCTCCGCAAAGCTCTAGCAAAATCGATATGTTTTGGAAAGGCGCGTTGTAAAAGATCCTTCCATTTTTCCAAAGAATGATTATATTCCGTCAGATTCTCATACCAACTTTTGGCAAGACCCCGTAGTTGAGTTTGCATATGGTAAATTTTTACGTTATCATCCCAACCGTTCACCTCAGCAAGTTGTTCAATTTTATGCAACCATCTAATGGCAGAAAATGTTACATTTCCCGGGTCAAAGTGAGGCACGCAATCTCCTCGCATAATGTATTTTACATGGTCTTTACTAGCATGCGCTGTTACGTTATTATTTGATTTCCGTTGCAACAGTGCTTGTAGATGAAACCATTAATACCTCAACTAAATTTTCTAATCTTTCTAATCGGTCATTTTTACGCGAGCGCGTCCGCGATCTTCGCGTCACCGATTTTGATGAACGCCTCCGATGCCCATCGTTTCGCGGGGAAGTTAGCGTTCTACGCTTTTTGCGAGCCCTATCGCTGCTGGCTGACGACGACGAACCTGATCGCTCACGTCGCGGCATGGTGTAAAACACTTATTTTGTCTTTTTATAAAAATCACAAGCACTATAATCCGCAAATAATTCGTTCGTACGGATCATAAAATAAAATGTCATAAAATTGTCTTGTTACTTACTGCGTTACGTAGTCATATGCAGTTAGACAGTGTTCATAGAGCTTTACACTCGCACAGTTTGCACTTAGCTTTACTCTCGCAAAAGAAGTGTTTTCACCACGTGTTTATTGATTGTTCAACGTTAAATATTCGGCACATAGGACAACCCCGCACCTGAACTGTAAACTCCCGTGTAAAAGAAACGCCAACTTTACTTAAGAATTAAATATATTCCAAACGTACAAGAAATCGAAACACACGCCTTCGTGATTTCTAACAGAATGCCCCCTTGTGTTCCCCAGCCTGTGTTCATTCTTACATATTGATACGTGACTATCGTCAAAACAACAAAACTAATAACAATCATTCAGGCCCACATTTGGAAACACATATACCAGCGTAAAATATTAACACTTATAGGATATTTAGTATTACAAAATATCTGCAAAATTAAAAATGAGCCAACAGATTATAATAAATTTAATAAATTAAACAAATTTTAACAAGTTATAACGACGTAAAAAACTACAGCAGATTTTCAAAAATTCCACCATTTGCATTGATACACGCTTGGCAACGCAAAACAAGTGAATTATAAACTTCTGCAAAATTTACAGTGTTTTGAATATTATGCACTAAATTTAAAATTCTTTCCCGTAATTTCTTAATAGTATTAATTGGCTCAGCATAAATCAATTTTTTTAAGTGGCCCCATAAATAAAAGTCTAAAGGATTTAGGTCCGGGGACCTTGCAGGCCAATGAACGGGACCGTGTCTTCCAATCCATCTCCCATTGAAATTATTATTTAGCTACTCTACCACGTTTCTTCCAGCATGTGGTGGTGCACCGTCATGTTGAAACCACATTCTATTTAGCAGACCAATAGGAATGTAGTCCAATAAATCTTGAGTCATTTTCCAAAAATGCTAGGTATGCGTCAGTATTTAAACGATGTGGCAAAATTTTTGAATTGGAAGCAGTCGTCCATTAAAAATACCACACCACGCGTTAATCGAAAATCTTCGTTGGAAAGCTCTAATTCTAACTGCGTGTGGATTTTGTAAAGACCACGTATGCTCGTTATGAATATTGTTAATTCCATTCCTCGTAAAAATGGATTCATCTGTCCAACGACAAAATGCTAACCGCTGTACCTCGTCGCCTGGGTGCAAGTGATGAACTCTTTGGTAGTGGTACGGATGTAAGACTTCCCGATTAACCGTTTTCCAGGCAAAATTTTGCGTCATTTGTAACTGTGTGGAAATTCTTCTAGTACTGGTTGTTGGATCATCTAGTACTGCATCAATAACGGCAATTTCTTCTGCAACAGTGTGCTGATGATGTCGACCTCCACTACGACGTTCATCGCGAAGCCTT
The DNA here is from genome assembly GCA_963966045.1 of Xestobium rufovillosum. Taxonomy (NCBI): domain Eukaryota; kingdom Metazoa; phylum Arthropoda; class Insecta; order Coleoptera; family Ptinidae; genus Xestobium; species Xestobium rufovillosum. The sequence goes on from OZ014498.1 coordinate 16,558,987, forward strand.
CGAAATGCATTAGAAAAAACTGCACGATAAGGTTGCCATCTATTAAGATATCTTACGATGTATTCCCGACACGCAGCTCTAGTGTTACCATCACAGTAGCCATAACCATAAATAATGTCAGCATACTCTTCATTAGTAAACTGCATTTTAAATGAAACACTAACAGAAAATCATGTAATGTAGATAAAAATAATAAGTTGATTACAAGCTGTCAAATAGTAAACAAATTTTTATTTTCATATCCGCCTTAATTTTACATTACTTTTTAATTATTTCCTAAACGAAGCCCGATATGAAAAAAGTTATTCTTTGTTTTATGTTTAGAATTCTATTTTACATATGACATTTAACTTTGGTTGCCTAGTTACCAATCACCCTGTATACCAGACATGTGAGATTCCAAAAGATTGCAAACGGAACTTTACCAAAAAAGGGACGCGCGGATAGGTTTAAAAATGATAGAACGCGTTAAACATTTTAACTAGAATTGTGCAAAGAAGGATAGAGAAAAGGGAGGAAGAAATATTAGAAGATCAGTTCAGGTTTAGACGAAGTAGAGGAACGCGCGAGGCCATTTTAGCTTTACGAGTAATCCTAGAAAAAAACACAGAAAGGTATTTGTAGATTTAGAAAGGGCTTTCGACAACGTAAAATGGGGGGAAAATGTTCGAAGTGTTCAAAAATGTATGGATGAAGTATAGGGCGACAGAAGAATAATTATTCATAATCTATACAAAGAGCAAACGGCAGTTATAGAATTTGAGCAGGAGCAAAGAGAAGATATCCGGAAGGGAGTGAGACAGGGATGTGCGTTATCACCTCTACTTTACAACTTATATGTACAGGGTGTCCCGTAATAGGATGTACGTAAATTAAGCATGTGTTCCTGACGTTATTTTAAGTCGAAAAGATTCAATAAGCATGGGCTTTAGCCCCGGTGACCGGGGTGGACAATTAACGGTACCCTGGCGACCTACACAACAGTTTTCAAAATTTTCGTTTAGAAGAACAGTTACCACCCTACCAAAATGTAGAGGAGTTACATCTTTTTATATCTATCCCGCTATCCTGGTGTTTATATTGCAACGAACTTTCCCTCGTGCGTCCTGGGACACACTGTATACTAAATTATTTCAGGTCGTTCGCTTATGAACGATCGAGTTGTTGCATCTCGGTCGGTCGGTTGGGAAACTTATTCGTCGAAAGAAGTCGAAGAAGGGCTGGGTTCTCTATTGCTATACGGAGATAATAATACACACGGGAAATAAATAAATATTATTCTATTATAGTTAGCTATGTACCTACATTAAAACTGGTCAAACGGTATTATATAAAATATTTACAGGAAATTAAGTATGATCCATACGGTAAAATCTAAACGGTAATTATTTACACGAGCGAATAGTAAACGATACTGGGTTTTGATAGCCAGGTATGGCAAGCGATTCTTTCCGGGACGGTTTTCTAGTAATTTTCTGTCTTCCCGTGGGATGAATTATACTGTGTACTCGGTAACTGGTTCACGTTGCCGCACAGGTGTGCAACCAGGTGATGTGAAGATCGGGGATATGCGTGACAGCCACTCTCGGCGATCCCTTAATCGGATGGCCATTAATTGTCACGTAAGCAGGTGTATAATTGCTCCTAAAGTCAACCGGACGGGATGTTCAATCCCTCACTGCATCGGCCGAAGGCAGACGTGCTATTCTCACGGCAAATGCTATTTTCACTGCATGTTTCAATCTGCTTTCGGCTTGTGTGAATTTATGGTTTGAACATCCACGGCTACCCGTAGAATTTCAGAACTAGACTTCGCCAGCCTATTATACCTCTACACCGGACCAACTAACGTATATTTAATTATTGAGAGCCTCACAGCTTCAATCATTAAATAACGGCATTTAATTATTTTATCACAGCTAATCACTTCACGCGATGCAAGTCAGGTAATCAGGTACTCGCGATAATTCTGGAAGTTATTCGGAGAATGTCTGGTATGACAATACAGGATGAATGTCTGTCGAATGAATGCTGAGTGAATGTCGAGTGAATGTCCCTTGTCTGCCGATGACAAGGCGTTTTGTAAATTCTTTCGCCAAACTTCGTGAACGGCCGGTCGGGGGTTCGGCTCCTCCCATTTGTCAGCGCGCGGTGCCGGTACCCTCTCTTTCAACTCTCTTCGGTTCATTGACGTCTTCTCTCATCTGTGTACTTTTTGTAAGGCGGCGATGTTTCATCGAACAAAATAGATAACGCCTAATCTAAGTTTGTTAGACCTACAGGCGGTTAATTATGCTTTGTTACAATATCTTCTAACAACACTGGTAGTTCATCTTCCAAGAAGCGGAGATGATGCTCAGAAGTCAAGCGACCTTCAAATACAAGTGGTCCAATCATTATTTTGACAGATCATAACCTTTCAAAGACAGTTATTTGTTTTCAAAACCCTCTTCTTTTTTTATGGTGTTTGAACCAACAAATTTAAATTGGAATAACTTTGTAACAATTGGTTTTGGACTGCATGTTTATTGGAAATTTTCGACTTAAAATCACGTCAGGAACATGTACTTAAGCTATGTATGTACATCCTATTGCGGGACACCCTATATATCAAAGTTGCGATTAATTGTTATCGACAGAACACCCTCAGGAATTAATATACTATTAACATCTTCAGATACGCGGATGATATAGCAGTGTTAACATCCAGGAAAGAAGAATTATGAATGACTCTGAATAAAACAGAAACATTTTTGACAGAGGACTTAGACATGAAAATGAATAAAAAGAAAACCAAAATGTTGATAAGTATGGATGCGTGAAAATAGGACTAAAACTAAATCACATAATATAGGAAATGAGAACATAGTGGAAGTCGCGGATTTCTGCTATTTAGGAAGTCTCGTGATGGTAGGAACACTAGATATCTAAAACAAAGAATAGCGCACAGCAGAGTTAGGTTTAGTAAAAAGAAACAACTCTAATGCCGGGAACGATTAACGTAGAAACTCGGAAGAGACTCTTAAAGACGTATGTATGGAGTACGGCACTGTACAGGTGCAAAACTTGGACAATAGGAGAAGCGGATCGAAAAAGAATAGAAGCGTTAGAAAAGTGGTGCTACAGACGCATGATAAAGTTACCGTGGATAGATAAGGTTAGCAATAGGGAGGTATTAGAAAGAGTTGAGGAAAATCGAAAGGTATGGAAAACAATAAAGAATAGGAGAGATAGGATGGTAGGACACCTTCTGAGACACGAAGGAATAGTCCGCGACATACTAGAGTCGAAGATAGGAATTAAGAGAGGTCAGATTAGACTACTGCTCTTAAACAGTTGGGTATGTAGGATGTTCTACTTTTAGGGAAATGCGTAGGTTAGCTCAGGATAGGAAAGGATGGAGGTATGCGTCCAACCAGTCTTCGGGCTGAGAACTTTATGATGATGGACTCTCAGTCTTGCTATTTTTCCTTTTTGGGTTTTTGTAGAATTTTTTGTGATTATAGTATACAATGGATTTGACATTTGCTAAGAAAAATATCTCATAAAGTACATATCACGGAAAGTGAAGTAATGGGTAAGTTTTTAGATATCCCATTAAATATTAGACATTAAATGTGGTACCAGCACGATGGGACACCAACGCATTCAAGTTTATGCATAAGACATTGGCTTTTAACACATATTTCCCAGAGAGGTGAATTGGAAGTTGAGATTCAGTGGCATGGTCGCCGCGTTCACCAGACCTAACACCCCTAAACTTTTACCTCTGGGGGTCACATGAAACATGAAAGAGTTAGTTTATGGTACAGAAATACACAATATGGAGTAACTACGTCTTAGAATACAACAGGCCGCAGATACTACTCGAAATAATCCACTGGATATTTTTGGTTATCAGTGTTTCTGTGATGTTTTGATATTACCTTGTAAGTAAATCTTTTGGCCAATCTGATCAGATTACAAGGGTGTTTATTATCTTAAACTTGAACCATAATAGTTTGTGTCAGATCCGAGTTCCCTAAGTATGTTTGTTAGAACTCGCATTTCAAAACTTTGCCACTTCACTGGAATTTCATTTCATAATATAATTTGTGGACTGTATGGAGCTTTGTTAGTATTTATATATGTGAAAACATTCTCACTCGACAACAATAACAGACAAACCACTAAAACAGAAATTGAATAAATGAATTTCAAAGCTCTCGGTATTTGTAACGTTTTGGTAACTTTGACTAACGTTGCTCAAGCGGACAAATTTCCGATGAACAAGTTCACCAAAAGCCAACAGTAAACGTGTGCCTGGAAAAGGATTAATATGGGTAAATGATGTCCTCAAAATTTCATCAATGTATTTAATTAAGGAATGCTTTGATTACATGGTTGTTTAACAGTCTGATTTTCCACTACGTATGTATAATGTTGCTATGCATTCTGATAATGACGTATTGATTTCTGTTGTGCAAATAGAAGATTCGCCGCCGACGATACTTATTAGAATACCATCAGGATCGGCATCGGTGGAGCCCGGGGGGGAGCTGGCCGTATTCCCAGGATCGACAGTACACTTGGAATGCCTCTTCTCTCGCAGAGTCGGTTCTCCCGACTGGACGTGGACGTCTCCTTTGGGACAATATCTCACCGGTAAAGTAAACATTTCATTTCATTCTCTCCAACTACACAGATATTTTGTTTTGTTCACGTTATTTGTCTTGCTATAATAGAATGTTCAGAAATCGATTTCCTATTATTTCTTTCAGCAGGGCCTCGTGCAAGTTTTATATTTAGAACAAATAGCCGGTGGGCATGGGATTCTTATCTAAAGTGTGATGCCAATTTAAAACGTGAAGAGCTGAATTAAGGGCATAAAAATATGGAAAGAATTACTTGTGCACCTTTCATAAAACTTTGTATAGGCATGTGGTATGATACCAAAGAAATGTGGTTGTTTAATAATGGTTTGCAGTTATTGCAGCAAAACCTTCCACGATAACTCTTCTTCTTCAGGATATCGTAGTTCTCCTATGATAAGTGTAGGGTTATAAAAGCCTTTCCTTATTTTTTATTGAATTCTGAGACACCCTGTATTTAAAGCAAATAGCTACTAGGCACAATAATTTTTATATGCTCACTAAACTCAAGAGAACTTATGAAATAAAGTCTAGAGAAGTGTAAATACTTCAAAGTTGAGAAGAGCTTTTCAGTGTTCTCATTCTTTGTGATGTTCTCTCGTATAATATTCCTGCGGCATTCTAAGAAATTTCCCGATCAAAATTATTTCTATTGCAGAATCTCGCGTGTCAACAAAATAAAAAACTACAGCCGCTAAAGTTGATTTACGTATATACGTATAAAAACTTTTCAACGCCTGTAATAAGTTGGGAGTTCATTTCTTCAGGGTACAACTTGATTCGTAAAGTTGAACCCCAAGAGGGACGGTCTGTTTTACTTTTGACAATATTAGCAAATCCTCGGCAGACGCAAACCGCAGACTTTAAATGATCCATCGGAATTTAGTATCACTGGTACGGTTGCTACCAATTATTATAATATAACTTTTAAAGTCTGGTCGATCTACGAAATACCGGACGCAGCAGATCATCTATCCTTCAGGTTATAGGCAGGCAGGCAGTGACGACGTCTTGCATTTAGCTGAGTATCGTTCCATTTCATTTTAAGACATCTGTACGACAAAGATAGTCGCACTGTGTTGAATAAACTGTTTTTGCTGATGATCCATTTATTCTGCACTTTTTTTACAAATTTAAAATTCATTACCTAATTAATATTGACAAACTGGTCGCTATCTATTTAAAAAAACATGTATAATGTGTTATTGTTTCAACTCACAACCCTGATACTTATTTCGTATACATATACTACCCTTGTCAGATACATAAATGTAGGCAATCGCCTCCTCGGACTTAAAAATAAGGGAGCATTCTTTAATGGCCGGAACATACCCCCGACCTTGAAAGAGCCAGCTTTCAAATTTATTAAATGTAAAATTAAAAGTAACTATGCGACCCCAATGGCCACCTTAATGGCGGGGCGTTGATCTTCTTAATGGCCACTAGAGAGCCCAGTTGGAGCTGCAGCTGAGCCTCCTTCCATTTGCTACGCACTTGCAGTTCCGAAATGAATTCCTGGGACCAACGAGCCAAAAAATGTTGATGAATTTGTTGCAATAGTTGATACCGAGAGAGAGAGGGTTAAGCTGGAAACACACTTGTACCACGTCACGTCACGTCATGTGAGCTCACATGAGTCACAAGGAGTGTGATTAGATATTTTACATTGTTTTAAATGCGTAGGAAACACACTGGTATCATGTCACGTGAACTCACACCGGTTACAATTTATTGTCATGAGCTCACGTCATCGATGTGTGAAAATCCACACATTTTTACCTCACGTGAACTCACCCATACAATCGCGACTGCCCAAAACACTGTTTATCAGCTGATTCTATAGGTGCTAGATGAATTTGCGGTATGCGATATGTAATATGTAACAGATTGAAGGTTATTATTGTTATAATGGAGGAACTTTTAAATGAACATGTACGTCTACACGACGCATTATACAATGTTGCCTCCTTGGATTATAGAAATAAACGCTTTTTGAGAAGAGGCATGGTTAGAAATTTTCAATGGCATGAACATTCCAGATATTCCAGAAAAATATTTCCCTTTTTAAAGAGAAGAATAGAAAAGGAAACAATTTTGCTCTGTTCGCACACAGTAACTGTATATCATGATTTCGCTCTTGTTGGAGCTCATCAGTACGGCGCAGCTGTGTGTGAACAAGCCAAAACAGTATCTAAACATATAAGTACGATCGGGCCACATCGATAAGCAAGAGCCAACCCTTAGACATAATTCCCAATGTCGAGGAATAAAAACGAAAATAGTCGACCCGAACTTGCTCAGACAACTACTCCTCGGGCAAATACCCCGACAGGCATTGAAGTACAGATAGCAAATCCTTGAAGAAAGCGTGTACTAAATTGTGTGTAAACACTGTCCTTAATCAAATCATGGAGACAATCAAATTCGTCCTTATTCATACGATTATTTTTTTCATCGTCAAATTGACCAATAGGAACATTGCATTAGGGTCTAGAAGCGTGTATTATTTCGGTTATTTTTTGACGTTTCTATTTTCCAATAAATGAACAGTATTTTTGATCACGCGTTTAATTCTGACCAATTAAATCATTATTATAGTGAGAATTTTTTACCTAACTTGTCCCAGCGGGAATTTTTTTTAGTATTTTGTTTTTGTTGATAAAACGACTTGTTTTCTGGTTTTGACATATGTCATATGTTTTAATCGCAAATTGTGACACTGAAAGAATAATATTGAAGAGTTGTTTCACATTTGAACGTCAAAAAATAACCTTTCGAATACCACACGACAGTAAGAATAACTTGGAAAATAATTCTCCACATTTTACTCAAACTTGTCGACATTCGGCAATAGCCACTCTCGTGTCTATTGCCTGGCGACAAGTTTTCGAAAATCTGTCGAATTATTTTCAAGTTATTCTCACTCTCTTGTGATATTACGTACGGTTATTTTTTGCCGTTTCTATTTTCCAATAAATGAACAGTATTTTTGATCACGCGTTTAATTCTGACCAATTAAATCATTATTATAGTGAGAATTTTTTACCTAACTTATCCCAGCGGGAATTTTTTTTAGTATTTTGTTTTTGTTGATAAAACGACTTGTTTTCTGGTTTTGACATATTGTCTTATATGTTTTAATCGCAAATTGTGACATTGAAAGAATAATATTGACAGTTGTTTCATATTTGAACGTCAAAAAATAACCTTTCGAATACCACACGACAGTAAGAATAACTTGGAAAATAATTCTCCACATTTTACTCAAACTTGTCGCCATTCGGCAATAGCCACTCGAGCCCTACGGGCTCTCGTGTCTACTGCCTGGCGACAAGTTTTCGAAAATCTGTCGAATTATTTTCAAGTAATTCTCACTCTCTTGTGATATTACATACGGTAATTTTTTTCGATAATTTTGCTTGTTGATAAGTTGCCATAGTTTCGAATTTGTAGGTGCATTTATAATGTATAATCTAGTTACTTTAGTACCTGCCAAACGTCAAATATTCCCAACACATTTCTTTGTATGTGAATTAATTGAAATAAAATTTCGTTTTGAACTACTTCGATTCAAAAAATAATCTTGTCAAATATAATTTTTAGGTTATTTTTTGCCGTTTCTATTTTCCAATAAATGAACAGTATTTTTGATCACGCGTTTAATTCTGACCAATTAAATCATTATTATAGTGAGAATTTTTTACCTAACTTATCCCAGCGGGAATTTTTTTTAGTATTTTGTTTTTGTTGATAAAACGACTTGTTTTCTGGTTTTGACATATTGTCTTATATGTTTTAATCGCAAATTGTGACATTGAAAGAATAATATTGACAGTTGTTTCATATTTGAACGTCAAAAAATAACCTTTCGAATACCACACGACAGTAAGAATAACTTGGAAAATAATTCTCCACATTTTACTCAAACTTGTCGCCATTCGGCAATAGCCACTCGAGCCCTACGGGCTCTCGTGTCTACTGCCTGGCGACAAGTTTTCGAAAATCTGTCGAATTATTTTCAAGTAATTCTCACTCTCTTGTGATATTACATACGGTAATTTTACTCGAGCTGTTGCTTTTACTAACCACTCGTGCAAATTTGACAGAAGATCACTCGCGCAAGCGCTCATGATCTTTTAACTGTCAAATTTACACTCGTGGCTACCAAGCAACGCAACAGCTTTCGTAAAATTTCCGACAATTCCAGACCACTCATTGTATTACTACAGAAAATACATATGGAATTGATCCGGATGATTTTCGAGCTCATGAAATTCTCCAAATTTTTTTCGTTCTTGATTTATTTCGTGCACCCTCTTTGCACGATTTAATCTTTTTGATTTGTAATCAAAAAAGTTGCAGCAACAACAAGCTCCTGCTCCCATTCTAAATCAGAACTACTACTACAACACTCCATTTTGTAGGTAACTAAATTATTAAAATGGAAAATTGACAAGTTATAAAATCGGCAGGAACTTGAAAACATGAAGCAGGCGGTACGTGACATGATATTAGTGTGTTTCTAAACGTAAATTTTATCATACTGTGAGCTCACGTGAGCTCACATGATGTGACATGACGTGATACAAGTGTGTTTCCGCCTTTAATTGGAAGAGACGATGCGTTGCATCCGATTAGGAAATGGGATGGAGTAAGTGAGGAAAGGTCGTTAGGATCAGATGAAAGAGGACTTAATGGCCTCGAATTCAGAACTGCCTCGATTTCAACAAGAACAGTATACAGTTCTTCAAAAGTTAAAGGCGCATTGCCCAACATTCTTCGAAGATGACCTATTGCGGACTTTACACTAGCCTTCCAGAGCCCACCGAGGTGGGGTGAGAAGGCCGGAAAAAATGCCTGTTAACGCCAGAATGAGAAAGTTTCTCTTGCAGCGTAGTTTGGTTTGTTTTAATGAATTTTGAAAACTCCAACAACTCAATTATGTACATAGACTACCAAAGAGTAAATACGGTCACGGATTTGACATTAAATATCAAAATTGTGTTATACAAATAAAGAAGAGCGTCTCGCTACAGAAATTTTTTTATCATCCGTAACGTTAGACCGTTCCAATGCTTATGCAGTTTTGATGGTCCTAAACATTTTTATTTTATATAAGTGTGATCCGCTTTGGCGTTAAATGGCGATCTCTACCTGATGACAGGGAACCGGAAAGAACCGGAACTCATACTAGTATAGAACCCAAGCGAGTGCACTCTCTAGTGCGCCGCGGTTCTTCTGTCTATCAATAATGTCATTCAACGCATATTTGAATGAAAAATAACTTACTGTAGCGAAACATTCTAAAATAAGGGGGATCCCGATTTACCGGTTTCAACAAGGTGCACTATACAATACACTACTCGTTGTGTAATACCTGAGTAGAGTTTTTCCCAACGGGTGGAGAGGCCGACGAGGAGCTGTTGAATGGCCTAAAAGATCACCTAGTCAGATAAATTTCATGACCTTGTAGTTCAAAAATGTATCTTTCAATCACTCTAAATAGATAAATAAACTGTTCGTTTTAGCAGCATATTATTCAATAGTTTTTTTCTTAAAATTTCGATGTAGATTATAAAAATGCATAAACAGAAAGGTTCAAAAATTAAAGTACATATATTAATTTAAACACTTAATAATTCGTGCTCAAAAAATATCTACTGTTTTAAAGTAAAAAAGAGAACATATATTCTTATGAAAGGTTGCAGATATACTTTTGTTTTCAGTTGTTTTCATGATGTGGCACGGCCAACTTGCTTTACAAGAAAAGGTGTAATTTCGACGCCATATTTAGTCCAAACATTAACTTGTAATGTCACTGGAAAGCGAATTCGTAATAGAATCGAATGGCACTAAAATATTCACAGGGTGATGTTTAAAATAAGAAAGTGAATGCAACTTTCGGTTATATCGGAAGTTAATTTTCGGGCGCTTTAAATACAAAAAGTAGTGTATTTACCAACACCATGCACCTGGTATAAACTTCAGACCTCTACGTTAAACAGCAAGACATTGGCAGACTGTTCAGATTTCGTGGGCACCCGGCGGTTGATACGCAGTAAGAGCAAACAGGGCCGAAACGTCGATAATTTTATATACAGTGCCCGTCTAAAGTCACTTCCCCCCTGCTAATTTTTGAACCATTTGAGGTACATCCATGAAATTCAGTGCGAGGTAGTCACAGGTCACAAGATATTTTTTGACGTATTAATGACAGCTATCAGTCTCAAGATGGCGGTCTGGCGCCATTTTGAAAAAAATATTTTAAATTAGAAGGACGGTCATGTGACACCACGTTTAAACGTCTTACCGAGTGTAATATCATACTAAAATATGGCGTCGATAACTGAAAACGTTACGAAATGGTGGCTAATCAAATTTCTAAATAACCATGAATGTTGCTCTCAATTACGTTTGTATTGGAAACAAAATTCGTTGTCGCGGTAACATCTTGTTTTCTACTTGTCAAATGTAGCATGTTTAGTTCCTTCATTTAGGAAAAGTGTGACCATGGCTCGTAGCTTAGACGATAAATTTGAAGCGATTTTGATTTTTGGAGAAGCTGGAAGAAATGACCATCTAGACTTCATTAAGAGATTTCACTATAAATTACAATAAAATTTTGTAAGAAAAATGTTAAACTTTAAAAATTGAACAAAAGACATCGACGCCATGTTTTAGTATGATATTGCACTCGATAAGACCTTTAAAACGAGGTGTCACATGACCCTCCCTCTCATTTAAAATTTTGTTTCAAAATGGCGCTCGACCGCCATCTTGTGACTGACAGCTGTCATTGTTACGACAAAAAATATATTGTGACCTGTAATTACCTTGTGCTGAATTTCATGGATGTACCTCAAATGGTTCAAGAATTAGTAGGGGAGGAACGGACTTTAGACGGGCACTGTATAGTATTTTATTTGCCAATATACATATTTCATGAAAACAATAAATTTGTATAAATTATTTGGCACAAATAATTAAAAAATTCACAGCCTTCGCAAAGATGCAACCGGGTGAGACATTGAAAATGACGAAGCAGACTGTAACCCTTGTGCGTTTGGGATATTTCCGCATACGCAATAGCGTGTTAAATAAGTATTCATACAACGCCCGCGCCGTTTTAGAATAACTACATTCCTGTTGTGGCATTATCACATTTGCGACGCGAGACGGTCCCACTCTGAATGAAGCTTACTCAGACTGAGCGGAGCCGGTCTAGCACGCCGCCAGGCGCTCGACATTAACCGCTACCGCTCGGCTCTCACGCGTGACGTATTTGACAAATGCAACACAATCTTTTCCGTGAATATGATCCCCATACTAGGATACTAATAACATTTTCAATGTCAAAAATTTGCAGTAACAGTAAGTACAGTACCCATCAACTTGTTTATATTTAATTCGGTTCTTGCAATGCTAATAAAAAAGTAGATTATAAAAATATGTATTGATATTATTTTTAAACGAAACATAAAATTGAATTTTATTGAAAGTGCCTGTATGAAAATATCGAATAAATATTGCACCCTGCTGCGACTCCATCAAAGCAACAAAATTACAGCCATTTTAAGGGTCGCCTAAAACAGATCCCGTTGATGATAAGCTATTTATATCTATGTGATAAACACAGTCGTTGGTTTCACAGATTGATCGATGAAAACACTTAAAAGTTGTAATCAGTCCCGTCACATTTTACTACCCCCAGAGGCCATCAATTTCGAATTTTCGTAGTTATCGCCCACTAACGACAAATTTATGTAAAATCTGAAGTCGTGCATTTCTGCACATTGGTTACTACTGCAATATAAGGTGATTTTTATTCAAAGCTCTCCAATTCTAGGGATACAAACTGACACTTCCATCTCTGTTTGTACATGTACGTACTATACCAAATTCAACAAATTCAAAAAACAGGTCTTGCATCTGTCGTGAAACAAAAAGGCAATTTTTGACATTTATGGGTACCCTCACTTGCAGAAGTTTCGGAGTACAGGAAGTCTTGAAATTTATTACTAAAGAGTTCAATGAGGAATTTTGGTGCGTCCCGAGCCGAGATGAATCGGTACAAATGTAGTGTGTGATCCGAGCAAGAAAATTCGGAGCTGCAAAGAGATAAGAGGCGTTGGAAAAGCGGGCGTGATTTTATTTACAGAACAGGCTGCTACAATTCTTTCGGTGTGTCTGAGTTGATTTGTTTCTTGAGACAGTACGACAAATTTGTCTATGTTGAAAACGGTAATGTGCTTAGACTAAGGTTCCTTAAAATTGAGTGGGTAATATTCTTTTCGGTAGACGTAGGACTACTTCCAATCACTTAACGGAATTTGATCAAAACGAAGGAACAGGTAGAAAAACATGCAACAAAAAAATTTATTCTGAATTGCTTTTATCATATCGAATATATGTACCTTTATTTTAGAAATATTGTGACCCATACAGATCGTCCACTTAAATCTGGGCGGCATGCCACGGAAAAACCCTTTATTACTTAAAATTTTTGATATTAAGCAGGTACCTTTGATGTGAACAACGTTTGGTAAAAAATATTGAATTGAGTTATGGATATTCAGATGATTTACTTTACACAGGTAACTAAAGGTACCATTTGCGTCTCAAAAACCGACAGATATAATTATGACTTTTCTCAACTTACAATAATTATTATTCCCAGAAAATATTGCACACAAAAAACAGCGCCTGAAAAGACCTTAGGGTTTCCGCGAGTTTTCCGTAGAAAATAACTCGAGCCGTGGCTGCTATTTCCCACTTTCTTTTCTGCCTTCTTTCACCTGTCATGACATCTTTTTATGGACACAGAAAAGAATGGAAAGAAATTACTTCTTCCTTTTTTCGTTCTGAATGGAACTAATTACAACTGTTCCGGCAGCGGATGAAATTTTAACCACGTCTACGACTCAATACAGTAAAAGAGCAAAATAAAATAAGTAATCGCGCCGTACTTTTGTTGCAACAGCGAGGTAGGTATCTATTACAAATTTTTAGCAATTCATCTTCTACAAAATATGTTGGGGTATTTATCGGACACTATACAGTGCTAAGAATTACCTCTTCTTGCTAAAAAACTGTTTTATTATAAAATAAAAAACAAATACACAGTACCTACATAGTACCTACATAAACACTATGAATTCTTTATAAGTTAACCCCACACGCCAAAAGACAGTGACACAGTAATTAAACTCGACACGTGTTTCGCTGACACCTTCATTCTTTAAAGCTCGAACGCAGGCTCTGTAAAATATGGATTTTTTTGGACTCAAGGGTAGGCAGGCAGGTATTTATTGCTAATCCTAAATAATTCTATCTACCTAATAATCCTATAAATAAATAACTCTATTTCTAATAAACTACGTTTACCGTAAAAATAATCGAATTCCATATTCAACCATTTCTATTTTGCAACTTTAATAACTGTACCAGTAGTTAAGATATGATAGTTCCGGACCAGTCCATCCAGTTCTCCAGGTGCCATCCACTTCTTCGGCTGAATCAAGGATGCCATTAGCTTCTGAAGGGGTGAATATTGTCAAGGGAGCATTGTTGAAGAAGTGAACCTAGACGGCCCCCGGTACCAGGGTCAGCCAGCTTCTAGTGTCTTTCAAGGTTGTCGCTGAAGAAGCGTGGTGGATATCTTTTTCGCCGCGGCCGTCTACCACCCACCTTCCCCAGACGCTAGCGCCAACGCCGCCGCTGGCGTTCGACTTCAGATTTGTCACAGCATCTTCGGATAGCATGTTTTGATAACATTCCGGGGTTAAAAGTTATCGAGACTCACGTCGGCAAAAAGATATCCGATTTCACATCCGGTCGTCTATGAAGAAGGATGTGAAAAGAAATTATGACTTAACTCGATAACTGTTAGTGACTTATGTAATTTTTCCCTAAATTACGAGTATTTTTAGCTTCCTAGCTGAGGCTAGGTAGCCATTGTGATAGTCGTTTTTTGACCATGGTGATATTTCATCAAATCTGAACGTTTCAGGTCATTCTAAGCCTTTTTGGCAAGGTGGCAAATTTCCGTCCGTATGTGTGTGTATGTCTGTTGGCAATTTTGCGGGATAACGGCTCCACAGATTTTGCTGTGTTTTTGCATACGTATATCAGACATGGTCTATAGGAAACTGACGGGGCGGATTTTCTTTAAAGCAGCTTTGAACCAAAATATGACGTCATCGAACACTTTTTTTAATGAAGCCATATACAGGGTGTTCATGGAATCATTCTACAATGGCTAACTTTTTTATTTGAAATCGGAGAAGGTTCGTTAAATGGACAAAGTTTAATAATTTCTCGAGAGGAATTTGATGGTGCTGGCAGAAAAACAATCGAGTATCTCATCTTTGAGATATAGCTACCAACTTCCTTAACTTAAATGGAACGACCAACTTTCAATTACACCATCGCATTTTAAATTAAAAAATACGCAAAAAATTATAAGGTGGCCCACCACCTGCAGTCAACTGTTTTGGAGTTGCCGACAACTGTTCACGGAATTATTCTACAATGGTTAACTTTTTTATTTGAAATCTGAGAAAGTTCGTTAAATGGAAAAAGTTTAATAATTTCTCAAGATGAATTTGATGGCGCTGGCAGAAAAACAATCGAGCATCGCATCTTCGAGATATCGCTATCAACTTAAATGGAACGACCAACTTTCAATTACACCATCGCATTTAAAATCAAAAAATACGCAAGAAATTATAAGGTGACCCACCACCTACATTCAACTGTTTTGGAGTTGCAGACAACTGTTCACGGAATCGTTCTACAATGGCTAACTTTTTTATTTGAAATCGGAGAAAGTTCGTTAAATTAACAAAGTTTAATAACTGTTCGAGAAGAATTTGATGGTGCTGGCACAAAAACAATCGAGCATCGCATCTTTGAGATATCGCTATCAACTTCCTTAACTTAAATGGAACGACCAACTTTCAATTACACCATCGCATTTAAAATCAGAAAATACGCAAGAAATTATAAGGTGACCCACCACCTACATTCAACTGTTTTGGAGTTGCCGACAACTGTTCACGGAATCGTTCTACAATGGCTAACTTTCTTATTTGAAATCTGAGAAAGTTCGTTAAATGGACAAAGTTTAATAAATTTTCGAGAAGAATTTTATGGTGCTGGCAGAAAAACAATCGAGCATCGCATCTTTGAGATATCGCTATCAACTTCCTTAACTTAAATGGAACGACCAACTTTCAATTACACCATCGCGTTTAAAATCAAAAAATACCCAAGAATGTATAAGGTGACCCACCACCTACAGTCAACTGGTTTGGAGTTGCCGACAACTGTTCACGGAATCGTTCTACAATGGCTAACTTTTTTATTTGAGATCTGAGAAAGTTCGTTAAATGGACAAAGTTTAATAACTTTTCGAGAAGAATTTGATGGTGGTGTCAGAAAAACAATCTAGCATCGCATCTTTGAGATATCGCTATCAACTTCCTTAACTTAAATGGAACGACCAACTTTCAATTACACCGTCTCATTTAAAATCAAAAAATACCCAAGACATTATAAGGTGACCCATCACCTACAGTCAACTGTTTTGGATTTACCGACAACTGTTCACGGAATCGTTTTAACTTTTTTATTTGAAATCGGAGAAAATTCGTTAAATGGACAATGTTTAATAACTTTTCGAGAAGAATTTGATGGTGCTGGCAGAAAAACAATCGAGCATCGCTTCCTTGAGATATCGCTATCAACTTCCTTAACTTAAATGGAACGACCAACTTTCAATTACACCATCGCATTTAAAATCAAAAAATACCCAAGAAAGTATAAGATGACCCACCACCTACAGTCAACTGTTTTGGAGTTGCCGACAACTGTTCACGGAATCGTTCTACAATGGCTAACTTTTTTATTTGAAATCGGAGAAAGCTCGTTAAATTAACAAAGTTTAATAACTTTTCGAGAAGAATTTGATGGTGCTGGCAGAAAAACAATCGAGCATCGCATCTTTGAGAAATCGCTATCAACTTCCTTAACTTAAATGGAACGACCAACTTTCAATTACACCATCGCATTTAAAATCAGAAAATACGCAAGAAATTATAAGGTGACCCACCACCTACATTCAAATGTTTTGGAGTTGCCGACAACTGTTCACGGAATCGTTCTACAATGGCTAACTTTTTTATTTGAAATCGGAGAAAGTTCGTTAAATGGACAAAGTTTAATAACTTTTCGAGAAGAATTTGATGGTGGTGGCAGAAAAACAATCGAGCATCGCATCTTTGAGATATCGCTATCAACTTCCTTAACTTAAATGGAACGACCAACTTTCAATTACACCATCGCATTTAAAATCAAAAAATACCCAAGAAAGTATAAGGTGACCCACCACCTACAGTCAACTGTTTTGGAGTTGCCGACAACTGTTCGCGGAATCGTTCTACAATGGCTAACTTTTTTATTTGGAATCTGAGAAAGTTCGTTAAATTAACAAAGTTTAATAACTTTTCGAGAAGAATTTGATGGTGTTGACAGAAAAACAATCGAGCATCGCATCTTTGAGATATCGCTATCAACTTCCTTCACTTAAATGGAACGACCAACTTTCAATTGCACCGTCGCATTTAAAATCAGAAAATACTCAAGAAATTATAAGGTGACCCACCACCTACAGTCAACTATTTTGGAGTTGCCGACAACTGTTCACGGAATCGTTCTACAATGGCTAACTTTTTTATTTGAAATCTGAGAAAGTTCGTTAAATGGACAAAGTTTAATAGCTTTTCGAGAAGAATTTGATGGTGGTGTCAGAAAAACAATTGAGCATCGCATCTTTGAGATATCGCTATCAACTTCCTTAACTTAAATGGAACGACCAACTTTCAATTACACCATCGCATTTAAAATCAAAAAATACGCAAAAAATTATAAGGTGCCCACCACCTTACAGTCAACTGTTTTGGAGTTGCAGACTACTGTTCACGGAATTGTTTTATAATGGCTAACTTTTTTATTTGAAATTGGAGAAGGTTCGTTAAATGGACAAAGTTTAATAATTTCTCAAGAAGAATTTGATGGTGGTGGCAGAAAAACAATCGAGCATCGCATCTTTGAGATATCGCTATCAACTTCCTTAACTTAAATGGAACGACCAACGTTCAATTATACCATCGCATTTAAAATCGGAAAATACGCAAGAAATTATAAGGTGACCTACCACCTACAGTCAACTGTCGGCAACTCCAAAACAGTTGACTAGGTGGTGGGTCACCTTATAATTTCGTGCGAATTTTCTGATTTTAAATGCGATATTGTAATTGAAAGTTGGTCGTTCCATTTAAGTTAAGGAAGTTGATAGCGATATCTCAAGGATGCGATGCTCGATTGTTTTTCTGCCAGTACCATCAAATTCTTCTCGAAAATTTATTAAACATTGTCCATTTAACGAACTTTCTCCGATTTCAAATAAAAAAGTTAAAACGATTCCGTGAACAGTTGTCGGTAACTCCAAAACAGTTGACTGTAGGTGATGGGTCACCTTATAATGTCTTGGGTATTTTTTGATTTTAAATGCGACGGTGTAATTGAAAGTTGGTCGTTCCATTTAAGTTAAGGAAGTTGATAGCGATATCTCAAAGATGCGATGCTCGATTGTTTTTCTGCCAGCACCATCAAATTCTTCTCGAAAAGTTATTAAACTTTGTCCATTTAACGAACTTTCTCAGATCTCAAATAAAAAAGTTAGCCATTGTAGAACGATTCCGTGAACAGTTGTCGGCAACTCCAAACCAGTTGACTGTAGGTGGTGGGTCACCTTATACTTTCTTGGGTATTTTTTGATTTTAAATGCGATGGTGTAATTGAAAGTTGGTCGTTCCATTTAAGTTAAGGAAGTTGATAGCGATATCAAAGATGCGATGCTCGATTGTTTTTCTGCCAGCACCATCAAATTCTTCTCGAAAATTTATTAAACTTTGTCCATTTAACGAACTTTCTCAGATTTCAAATAAAAAAGTTGGCCATTGTAGAACGATTCCGTGAACAGTTGTCGGCAACTCCAAAACAGTTGAATGTAGGTGGTGGGTCACCTTATAATTTCTTGCGTATTTTTTTATTTTAAATGCGATGGTGTAATTGAAAGTTGGTCGTTCCATTTAAGTTAAGGAAGTTGATAGCGATATCTCAAAGATGCGATGCTCGATTGTTTTTCTGCCACCACCATCAAATTCTTCTCGAGAAATTATTAAACTTTGTCCATTTAACGAACTTTCTCCGATTTCAAATAAAAAAGTTAGCCATTGTAGAATGATTCCATGAACACCCTGTATATATTTTTTTATTTCATCGGATAAAGGGTATTTTTCGCTACACGATGTGCGAAAATCGTAATAGGTTGTATAAGGAAAAAATTGAGAAAAAAATTAGAAAGGTAGGTAGCGTAATAAAATGTTTGTGGTAAACATGTAAGACGGAGACTCGCCTGGCGAGATTCCGTCCGCAACTCCGCTCCGCCTGGAACTGAATGCATGCGGGCGCACTGTGCAGTTCGAGTGTAATCCCAGATGTTTTCATGGTATGCTGGCCGTTTATGAAATGCCTAGTCTTTTTATGAAATGAGACTAAAACATATACACGAAAAGAAGGCGCGCGCCAAGCGCGCCCTCCAGTTTAGTTGTGGCTAGGAAGTTGTTCTGTCAATGCGTTGACAACTGGTTTGATATGCCTTAGTATATGGAAATGACCCCTAATAACTCGACCGCTACCGCTATTTCAACTTCAGATGCAAAGGCAAAATACACTCCCTCAGAAGCTGGCAGTACCCTGCCCAACACGACGTCCACCACACTTCTTCAGCGATGACCTTGGAAGACACCAGAAGCTGCTAAAGACGTTCTTGAATCAGCCGAAGAACTAAATTGGCTAGTTCAGAACTAGCATATCTTAACTACTTGTGTCATTAATTCTTTTATTATTATGTGATATTTTGATATGAATGAAATTTGAGAATACGTTGTTGAATTTACAAGATATTATACAATGGGGAAAACCCGCAAATTTTGAAAATGATCATATTGAATAGTTTACTACCCAAAAGAAATTCCGCAACTTTCGATTTTTACATTTGAGTCTTATTTTCGTCATAATTAAATACGAAACATGCGTCACGCTCGAGACACAATATTTGAATGACGCTGGTGACGTACTTGACCACTGGGCCCGACAGATTAGGTAGGGATTTTCACATGCGCAAACGGATCCGTTTGCACCCTGAGCGCTCGTTTATTTCTCGACTCCTCCCACTTTTTCCAGGGAGACGCGTAAACACCGCGGCGCAACGGATAGGTCTCCTACGCCACAGAAAGCGCGCGTTTTAGCCAGCCCGGCCATGCTGCTTTCTAAGTTGCAAATTTTTCATTCAGCACGGCACATAATCAAAATTTTTACGTGGTACGTGATACATATTCTATTTATGCTTGATATTACAGTACTAAAAGTTATAAATTCGATTAAGCGGATTTTCCCTATTACTAGACAAAACTAACAAGGCGAGGGGACTGGCTTTGATTTTAAGTCGCTTCTTAATCTAAGGTGTAGAGGTGTTATCGATTCTCGAGTAGGAGTATTTTGCGTTGCAGTTCCTGTTTCTACTGAATCGTAACTAACTGGAAGCCAATGTACGTCATCGAGGTTCTCCTTTATAATAAATAATAAGTCAAATAATAATGTGGAACACCTACAACCCACATTATACGTACGATCGCGTCTTACGCTTGTCAGTTTCCAACTCCGTTCCAACTTCAAAACAAATGAAACACACGGAGTTGAGGGAAGAAAATAATGCTACGGTTCACTTACCCTAACCGAGAAAAACGCTTCAACTTCTTTGACGCTATTAATTATCTTTTAGTTCATGTACTTCTTCGAATGATCTTTGAAAACAAAAGAAGTCAGTAGTGGTAGTTATTTTTGATGAAAGAGAGAACTTTAGTTCACTTCTTTTTAATCAAATTGATTAGCAAAGTGTTTATGAGCTATAAAGGCTAAAAGGCGTAATGTTGCCAATTTCACTAAAATTGACTACTACTAAATTTAAAATTCGCTTGTCGTGATATTAGTTTGTGCCTGGAAGGAGATTTCATTTGTATTTTAGGCACATCCATAATTTCCATGAAGATTATTGTGATTAAACGTGAGATATTCTGTAATAAGTTGTTTGAACCTGGCTGCAAACGGAAGATCGTAATGGGGTTAGCAAACTCCGGGGCGGAACAAGAAGGGTGCTTCTGATTAAGGAAGACAAATTTACGTATTAATTTCCTCTTTATATATTCCCCAATATACAGAGTTATTCTAAAATTATGCCGCTAATTTGACTCTCTTCTATAGCATGGCATCTTGTACCTACATATTTATAGACGTGTAGATTCTCGTGAACAATCTGCATGAAATATCAATAACCGATTTTTCCGAAACGAGTTGTTACGAAACCCAATAATTTATTCTGAATAGATTGAATGTTATTTGGAGTTACATACAAAAGCGTTGTTGTATTTTACAATTCCGATTTGTTTTCCCTGTGAAAAAGAAGCGGTACAAAGTATCGCAGTTGGCAGCAATGGAACTTACAGAGCTTGGAAATACATCAGAAGTAGAAGGAAATATTGCGCTTGTTCTTGAACCGGAAACATTTCCGATTAGAGTCCCAAGTACTTAGAGATTCCTTGACGAATTAAACCGATGGAATGTTCCACCTACTTTGCTTAGTTTCGCATTACATCAACACACTTACCTAATTGAAAATTGAATCACTACAGGGTGGCCAGAACTTACATCCTTTGTTAAGCAAACTTCTGTAATTCATTATTGCTGATTATATCAAAGTAGTTAGGATATGAGAGCCTCAGACCAGGCCATCCAGTTCTCCAGGTGCCATCCAATACTTCGGCAATGACCTTGAAAGACACCAGAGGCTCTCTTCTGCTTCTTCTGAAAGACACCAGAGACTGCTGAAAAAGTCGTTGCTGCAGACTTGACCACTTCTTCAGCAATGACCTTGAAAGACACCAGAGGCTGCTGAAGATGTCGTTGCTGAAGACATGACCACTTGCAGTCGAGCAAGACATTATTCGACTTCGACACTGTCACAATCCTTAAGAATGAGATTTACGATGCGTTTGCTATAGGTATACAAAACTTAGGTCTCCTATTTTGTGCACCGATTTTTACGAATCGAACGGGTACATTAAGAGAAAACTTTAGCGCTGAATTTGAAACATAATCAAGGCAAAAATTATTTTGTGGGAGTAATCTACAGGGTCAAACTATTAATATGCTTAGATTCACAAATGAAGATTAATAAAAGTAGAACCAACATTTTGGTGCATAGATAAGAGGAATTAGAATTAGAGGAAGTTGCATTTTTCTTCTATTTGGGAAATCAGATAACTCACGATGGTAGTATAGTGTGTATGTCGCAGGGTCGAGTGGCAGTAGCTGACAAAAGGAAAAAGGAATTAAGCTTTAAGCTCGAGAATTGTACATTGTACATGCAGAAACTCGAATGAGGTCTTTAAGAACGTGTGCATAGAATATGGTACTACGGACGCATGACGAAGGCGCCGTGCATACATACGGTTTGCGTTAATGAGGTATTACAAACAGTTAGGGAAAAGATACATACGTGGAAGGCAACAAAAAATGGTAGAACACCTTTCTGATACACGAAAACACGAATGATTAGTTCGGGACATGGTTAAGAGGCAGGTAGGAATAAAGAGAGGCAGATGCAGGCCCTGGTTAAACTACTGTTCCCAAATAGCTGGGGACGTGGGATGTTTTGGGTAAACGCTTACGTCAGTATAGAAAAGGATGTTCGGGTCCGAGGTGCCTTCGTATTGAAAAGTTGTTGATGATAATGCATTTATTACTGACTTAGGTAAACTACCAAAAATGTTCTTATTTGAATTTGTTGGCTCAAATATAGTAATGGAAGTGCGAATAGAGGATAAAGTACGATCTCGATTTCTAAACAAAGTATTACTCTTCCGCGTCTTTGGTTTCTTGATAAAGTGCTTCGGTTCTTCTCGTTTGCCTGTATGAAAACAATTTCTTTTTGTACGCAAGCGAGATTATATCGTTTGATTAAAAATATCATAAAGTAATTATTTCTTATGACTATAATTTCTTAGGAAAAAGAGGTTTTAAATTTTTGGAGTTTACTCCTTAAGAATCGATTTTCAGTTATAGCCCGCGGTACGGAAATTTTATGAGTAAAATCAAGCGTTACGTTATCTGTCACACTGAAATTATGTACGTATCTATGGATACGGCTGTTTGTGACTGACCGCATAGAGCATGAAAATAGTGAAAATAGAGTGGCATATAGCAGATATGACAGTTGGCGTTGTAAAGTCAGCATTTGCTGTTTGTTCGTTCCTAAATTTGTTGAATCTTTTGATTTAATATAGAAAAACCTAATATTAAATACTCCAAATATGGCTTAGTGCCGAAATGTGAATCAACGCCTATTCGAAAACCCAGAAAAGTATTTATTTCATTGCCAGTGGGATCGACGTTTAGCAGATTGTCACTTAATTACTGAATTTATAAACAATTTATATTTTGATGTAGTTGGACATTTTCGAACATAAACCATCTGATAAATACACATTTGGGTATAAAACTGGCATTCGCGTATACCCTATAATATCAAGTGACTGAAGTTAAAATAATCGTTCGTAAGAAGTAAACTCCAGTCGTGCGTCGGAGCTGACACTTACAAGTTTTTATTACAAAAAGCTGAAGAAAAAAGTTATTCTGTAAATTAACGAACATATGCATTTCTGTCTTTCTCAATGGTCAGGGCAGCTCTAAATTCTATACTTCAACGGTAGCGCTACCGTTATTTTATACAATAACTAAGTAAAGTATTAAATTAATTTAACTTTCTTCCACATTTTAACAGATTGCCTCAGTTATTTCATAGAATAACTAATTACTATACAGGGTTAATAATAATAATAATGTATCTTTATTCTCTTTTGCCACAAACATAGCGTAGAACAAGTCATCAACAGACAGAACAATTAAGTAAAACTACAGATCACAAGAAAAAAAAATCATTTAAGGTGTAAACGAGGGGTTGACAACTTAAAAAATTGACGTACAATTCAATTCCATTTTGAACTAATTCAGGAAAATTCAAATATTCTGAACTAATTCAAAAAATTCAGAAGTAATTCAAAAATGCAGAATTACTTCAAAAAATTAGAATTAATTCCAGAAGTTTGGATTTAATTCAACAAATTCAACTTCAGTTCGAACAATTCATTTTCTGTTCGAGCAATTCGAATTTAATTCAATGAATTAAATTTTTAGTTTGGTTCCATGCCTTGCTAGTTAAGTTATTTATTCCCAGTAAACCTTGTTGCCGGCAAATGTAAAATATTTTTGACTTTTCACTTCTCAGTTAGGTAAATAAATTTCAAATTAAATTTGAATAAAAGACGAAACCAATCGAAATATTTATAAAACAGGAAATGCCATTTACCAGTATTTTTTTTAATAATAGAGGTCTACAAAGGACAGTTAGGTACCCTAAAAATTTTAATTCTATGGCTTCCTTGGTTTTGGAGATAATCATTCTTTTTCCAGGAACTTCAACACCCTGTATCTTACTTAAGTGTATCTTTTGGTTGCATGTCCATAGGAACTTTTCTTCTTATTTTGAGCTCCTCTATAAACTGCTGAAGTTTGGCGTATGTGTTCTGAATCACCCTGTATAGAGGTTGCAGATTTAGAAAAAAACTTCGACGGCGTAAAATGGAGGAAGATGCCCGAAGTGCTCAGAAATGTAGGGAGGATATATGGATATATGGATAGGAGAATAATACGTAATTTCTACAAAGAGCGAACAGCAGCTATAGAATTTGAGCCAGGAACGTAAAGAAGCAGATAAGTATTCGAAGGGGAATGAGCCAGAGATGTACCTTGCCACCGCTAGTTTTCAATTTATATATCGAAGATGCGATTAATATTGTTAAAGACAGAATAGCTGCTGGAATTAATATACAGGACCAAACTATTAATATGCTCAGATCCGCGGATGATATAGCAGTATTAGCGTCCAGCAAAGAAGAATTAGGAAGGGCTCTGAACGAGTAACAGACACTTTAGCATTCCATTTACAATAACAAACTTGGTTGCAACTAAGGTTGCAACACACGCTCAATGGAACACCTTGTATGTACCTATACATATAAATTCAGAAACGTGTACCATTGAAATCGGCAATTTTTTCCAAACTCAACTATTGGAATGAGGGCTAAAATAATATTCAGTACTGAAAGCAAAATGCACCACCATTAATTTACGTACTACTATAAAAATTAAGAACTTTACCCACCTGGTAAAAATTGAAATTTTTCTTTCACGCGCATATAGTGCAATTCATGCAATCCTTTAGTCTTAATTTCTTCCTGTATGTCTCCGATATTTTCCGCTAAGTATTCCTCTATCGCGCTTATGAAATTTTCTTCCGCATTTATCAGTGACAAAAAGGTGTCGTAACCGCACCTATATAATAAAAACTTTATATAAAATGGTATCTCTCCTAAATGCACAGTCTTTTCCATCGAAGTCCATATTCTATTGATTAGTTCCTTTCTCCCTCGCTTTGTCTTATGCTTTTTTCTTTATCCTGATCCATATCCAATTTTTCATGCACACCATAAAACTAACAAAACGCGAAAATTGGGGGAACCCCGGAAGCAAAACTATCAGGTAGCTAACTAGATTAACCTCTACTCGAGTTCTGCTCTCTATGTCTGCTAATATCACGCTAATGTGGAGCCAACTGCTAGCTGCGAAATACTATGACAATTGCACAGTCAATCATGCTTTTTCCCTCCCATTTTTCTAGAAGCAAACAGAATCTCGAGCAGTCGCTTCGAATTTCGTATTATGTTTTCAATCGTCAGACACGCAATATACAGTTCAAATTCAATTCGACCAATTCAAGTTCAATTCAAACGATTCAAATTCAATTCAGTTCAATTCAAATTCAAATCATATCAATTCGCAAGTAATTCTCTGTCAATTCAGATCAATTCGCAAGTAATTCTGTCAATTCAAATTTAATTCAACCCAATTCGAAAAAATTCAGTCAATTCAAATTCAATTCTTATAATGCAACTCAATTCAGTCAATTCAATTCAATTCTAATTTAATTTGAATTCAATTCACATTAGCCTGTACACAACAATTCATAAGTTGTCAACCCCTCAGGTGTAAAAGGCCTTTTCCATCAATTTCTCCTTCCACGTGCTTAGAACATCTTACGTGGTAATGCTTTCGTGGTATAGGTAAGATGATTATATATTTTCAACATCATGTACACATTATTCCTCTGTATGTACGAGAAATGAGTCTGGGGATGCTTTAAATATCCATCCAGGCGCGTGTTGATGCTGTGATTAAGTTCATACACTTTGAAAAAGTCATTATAATTGTTAACTAAGAGAACTTTATGCACTCGTAACCGTAAGTATCCTTTTCGTTCTAAATGTGTCTCTACATGATTCTCTTTGCTTGAGGCTAAAGATACTATGCCTTCTGATGCACAAAAATTCGATCGATATCTGTCGAGGCTCCCCAAAAAATAACACCGTACGCAATTCTAGAATGTACATAAGCTTAATATGCAGCTTTCGCTGCTTCTTCGCTCACAAAGTGAGAAATAACCCTGAGCGCGTATGTAAATCCAGCTATCTTTCTGCTGAGGCATTCAACATGCGCCCTCCAGTTTAGGTGACTGTCTATACGAATACCCAGAAACGTAACACATTTTGATGAAGCAACCAATTCACCTCCACAATTCAAGACAAGTTGGTCCTCTCCACCAAACGAAAAAAGCAAAATATCAGTCTTTACCATATTCATCCGGAAATTGTTCGATCTGAACCAAGATTCAAGCTGCAACAACGCATACGAAGCCTTCCGCTGGAAGTCGTCAAGTGAAGTTGTTCTAACAACAACAGAAGTGTCATCAGCAAACTGCGTGACCAGGTGATTTAATACGCTCGGCAATTCATTCGTGTAAAGCAGAAAGAGGAGGGATCCTAAAAGACGTTATCAGCGTTTTTATTTTTTCTCAAAATATGATGTTATTTGTTATTGTTATCAGATTTAGTCCGAATAAAGATGTTACTACTTATTTCGATTTTATCTGGCAGTAAACGGCTGTGCCAGTAATGATATTTAATAAAATACTGTCAGTCACGCAGTTCACGTATTATTTCTAAATATGGCGATACGACTGACTCTTGAAGAAACAAGAAAGATTGCAGCTTAGATGGAAATCTTTTCGTCACCATCATTTGTGAGAAATAAATTTTAAGAATGGTAAAACAGGGATCCTCCAAGCCGTTTAACCATCCGTCGAATTCATGAAAAATTTGTGCGTATAGTATCCTCTACAAACAGTGGAAGAAAAGTTCGAAAGGTAGACAATATCACATATGCGTTCAAGAAACAATCCTAAATAGCCCCAGGAACGACAACTCCGAGATTATTACTGGAAACCAAAAATTCCGAACCAAGAGTTCGAAGAATTCTCCATCTTGAAATGACAATGAAGCCATACCGCATTGAAATTGTACAGGCACTTTCTGTTGCTGATAAAATTGTTGGCATACACCCTGCACAAATCCCCAAAAAACTAAGATCTCCAAAAAACTAAGAGAGCACGTACGAGATTCTCATAAGGTTAATGCATGGTGTCCTAATTTTTGATGATGCTAGTGTGACGGGCGCTTCCTGCTTGAATATGTTACAGAATTTTTTGGAAGACAATGCCTCTACATGTTTTGCAAAATGGTTACTTCCAGCAAGATGGTGCATTGCAAGTTCGAAGATCGAAGGTACTTTTACGGCACATTTGGTAAACGTTGGATTGAAAGAAGTGGACCATTACCTTGGCCAGCAAGGTCACCTGACCTGCAGAATGGTCAACGAACGCGTGTATGTCACGAAACCTTCCGACATTGATGATCTTGAAAAGACGCATAGCAACCGTTATCCGCTCTATACCTACAGAAATGTGCCGTCGAGTTATGGGCTCTATGATGAAAAAGCTGCACACATGCATTGAGAACCCAGGAGGACAGGTGGAAGGAGTGTATTAGCTTTATTAGGGGCTAAATCTGATAATAATAACATTATATTTTTTGAGGAAAACCAAAAACGTTCAAATCCCATATATAGGCAAGTAGTAACATACTTTAACTGTAGCATAAACGCGCGCATTGTAATCATCCTTAAAGACCCCATACAAAATCATTATCATCTCTTTCACCTTCTATTTAACAATATTTGTTGAATTTTATGCCAATGTACGACGGCGTTAAAGGGCCACAAAAGAAAAAAAATAAACTAGAAATCTCTAGTTTCAAAAGAGAAATTTCTACTTTTAAACTAGAAATTTCTACTTTCAAACTAGAAATTTCTACTTTTAAACTAGAAATTTCTACTTTTAAACTAGAAATTTCTACTTTTAAACTAGAAATTTATACTTTCCGAACTAGAAATTTCTACTTTTAAACTAGAAATTTCTACTTTTAAACTAGAAATTTCTACTTTTCGAACTAGAAATTTCTACTTTTAAACTAGAAATTTCTACTTTCAAACTAGAAATTTCTACTTTTAAACTAGAAATTTCTACTTTTCGAACTAGAAATTTCTACTTTTAAACTAGAAATTTCTACTTTTAAACTAGAAATTTCTACTTCTTAAACTAGAAATTTCTACTTTTAAACTAGAAATTTCTACTTATAAACTAGAAATTTCTACTTTTTAAACTAGAAATTTCTGCTTTTAAACTAGAAATTTCTACTTTTAATATGGAAATTTCTGGCAATGAGTGGTAATGGACCGTTCGAATAACTACTCCTCGGGCAAATACCCCGCCAGGCATTGAATTATAGAGCTAAATCCAGATTTTTTGTACTACGAGACATCACAGAATGCTATTGGCTTTGAAGCAATCATAATGTGTCTCCATGTACGTACGTGCTTTTAAGCAGGTCTTTGTTCAAATAGTGCATGTTTTAAATGTGTATGGAAAATCGCAGACCAACTGGTTTCGTCTTTCTGGGACTTCTCAGTACGGTGCTTTCCCCTACACACTCAAACGTATGCAATTTAACTTGCTATACAGGGTTACAACTAATTTAAGGGCCACTATAGGAATATTTGAAACCGTAATACAAAAAAGGTTGGTCAAATGGGATAAAAGTTGCGTAATTATGGAGACATCTCACACACATTTACAGATCTCGAAAATATTTCATGGATCACTAGGTATAACAAGAAATGTGAAATTTGTCGATTTCTTTAATCTTAAATATCTTTTTTGCTATTAGAGATAGTGATCTGAAATTTGGCACCGTTGCATAAGCAAATATTCTGCATCTAATAGTGATCATATAATCTTCCCAAGCCTACTAGTTTCTGCAGGGTGATAATAAACTTTTGTTTTCCTTATGGGCGCCATATTGGTTTTTAATGGCATTAAATAGACAGAACTCTGAATATAATGGTACCAAACACATTATAAAAACTTTGAAGAAAAAAAATGCATATTAATAGATAAAATGATATTTTTCATTTTTTCAACTTGGCTTTGGAATTTTGACATTTACACTGCTTTTTGTTATCAGTTGACATCTCTTACGATTAAAATAATTTTTTTGCAAACGAAATTTTTATTAGCATCACATCTATCAATATGCATCTATTAATATGCATTTTTTCTTCAAAGTTTTTATAATGTGTTTGGTATCATTGTATTCAGATTTTTTCTGTCTATTTAATATGAATAAAAATCAATATGGCGCCCATAAAGAAAACAAAAGTTTACTATCACCCTGAAGAAACTAGGAGGCTTAGGAAGATTATATGACTACTATTAGATGCAGAATGATTGCTTATGGAACGGTACCAAATTTCAGATCACTATCTCTAATAGCAAAAAAGATATTTAAGATTAAAGAAATCGGCAAATTTCACATTTCTTGTTATATCTAGTGATTCATGAAATATTTTCGAGATCTGTAAATGTGTGTGAGATGTCCCCATAATTACGCAACTTTTATCCCATTTGACCAACCTTGTTTGTATTACGGTTTCAAATATTCCCATAATGGCCCTTGAATTAGTTGTAACCCTGTATATGCTACTGGACCGTTCGAACAACTTTTCCTCTGGCAACTACCCCGCCAGGCATTGAATTATAGAACCAATCCAGATTTTTTGTACTTCGAGACTACAGAATGCTACCCCACCTAAGGTAGCATCATAATGTGACTCAATGTACGTACATACGTGCTTTTAAGCAGACAGATTATGATTGTTTCAAAGCCACCTTAGGTGGGGTAGCATTCTGTGATGTCTCGTAGTACAAAAAATCTGGATTTAGCTCTATAATTCAATGCCTGGAGGGGCATTTGCCCGAGGAGTAGTTATTCGAACGGGCCATTATCACTCATTGCCAGAAATTTCCATATTAAAAGTAGAAATTTCTAGTTTAAAAGCAGAAATGTATAGTTTAAAAAGTAGAAATTTCTAGTTTAAAAGTAGAAATTTCTAGTTTAAAAGTAGAAATTTCTAGTTCGAAAAGTAGAAATTTCTAGTTTAAAAGTAGAAATTTCTAGTTTAAAAGTAGAAATTTCTAGTTCGAAAAGTAGAAATTTCTAGTTTAAAAGTAGAAATTTCTAGTTTGAAAGTAGAAATTTCTAGTTTAAAAGTAGAAATTTCTAGTTTGAAAGTAGAAATTTCTAGTTTAAAAGTAGAAATTTCTAGTTTGAAAGTAGAAATTTCTAGTTTAAAAGTAGAAATTTCTCTTTTGAAACTAGAGATTTCTAGTTTATTTTTTTTCTTTTGTGGCCCTTTAACGCCGTCGTACCAATGTTATTGTCTATACAGTGTGAGTAAAAAGTCTGGAACTAATTCGATAAAAAATTCAGGAATCATTTCTGGAAATAACGCTCGGACACGTAAAACTAATTTTTTTAAAGTGCAACTTTTTTGATAATTATAGATTTTCGATAGTCTTTTGATTTCCTACTGTGACGTCATCGTCCAGTTTTTAAATGGCTCCCCATACTGTTGAAGTTGTAGTTGGATAGTGGCTGAAATTACGAATTCAATGATATACCACAGTATGTCATTGACTTTGATATTTTTCGAAATATTAAAGTTTAGAGTAAAACAAACTCAAAGAAAATGAGTTAGTCATGGAGTATTGACAGTTTCATTGATTGGAAGAGGTGTAAATTTGACAAAATAACATTAATTAACTAAAAATAACAATTAAAGTTGATTTTCAAATTGCCATTCATGCACTTCTTGGCAATACAGAATCGAAATTCCTGGAGAACATTGCGGAGGGTGTCTGGTGTAATTGCTCTAATGTCGTTACGGATTCTCTTCTGTAATACATCAATTGTATTTGACCAGTTAAAATAAATTTTGCTTTTAAGGTAGCCAAACAGGAAAAAATGTAGTGGGGTAAGATCGGAGAAACGTGCAGGCCACTCAATAGAGCCTCTCCTACCAATCCATCTGTTGGAGAAAATTTGATCTAAATAATTCCGGACCATCACTGCAGTTTGCAGGAGCATCATCCTGTTGGTAACACAAAGTATTGTTTGGTAAGGCCCGATCTTCATGATTTGGGTGGAAAACAAACGGAAACCACAAAACAATGCTGAACTATTAGAATTTAATTGGAGACTTAATGTTTTCATTTACAATCAACTAAACTGTCAATATTCCATGGCTAACTCAGTTTTTTTGCGAGTTTTTGTTTTTACTTTAAACTTGATTATTTCGACAAATGTCAATGTCATGCTGTGGCATAGCATTGAATTCGTAATTTCAGCCACTATCCAACTATGGCTTCAAAAATATGGGGAGCAGTTTAAAAAAATGGACGATGACGTCACAGTGCGAAATCAAAATACAATAAAAAACTGCGTTTTTTCCAGAAATGATTCCTGAATTTTTTATCGAATTAGTTCCAGACTCGCACTGTTTGCATAATTCAACAAGACATGACAGATCGGATAGAATACTGTCTACAATAATTTGTCTTCTGCAATAAAATTTTTGCAATCTTCAAAACTGAACACGATCTTGAAACAACCACTTAATTCTCTTGCAAAATATAGACTTCAAAGTACAAATTCAGAAGTTTGTTATTCTTCCGTATTTCAGCAACGATTTCCTAACTTCTCATATTAAAACGTTCGATGGGAATGTTTATCCAAGTAACATGGGAAGTTCCTGTGGGAGCAGACGTCTTCAGACGTATATTTTCGCTCCTAATTGCTATCGTGTGAACTTAAACGTCGGGGGTTAAGCGAACGAATTCGAGACGCATACTTTATGTTAATGGTTCCATTAATAGCCGGGGAAAATTACGCAAACTATCTATAATGTAATCGAATTTGTGGAAAGTTAATTCCACTTCTAAAGCCAAGTTTATACAAACGGTGGAGAACTATGGACGACTTTTTATTCAATTTAATTGCACTAAGGATAATGGGGAAATGTTACTCCTAACGAATAAATTTTGCCCGAGGATATTTTATGAAGTTAAACGCTACTGCTGCCACTGTGCATTATTACAGACTTCCTCTCCTTAGAAGGTTCTATACAGAATGTTCGCGCAAAAATAATAGGCAAGTTTATATCGGAAATGGGCATACTTCAGATCAAAGTTGATACGTTCAATCTACTCTATATCTCGAAAATATTCTTAGTTATACCAAAGTTATTGTTTTTACATGGAACACCTGCATTTTATTTTTTGTGAATTCTACAGTTACAGTTAAACAGAAATTGTTGAGACGCAGTATATTCGAAGATGTCCGTAAACTTTCCGAGTTATTCCGGTTTTTTTCACTATCTTTCAAAAAGGTAGAGGAGGGGGTGCAAATGTGGAAACATGACGGTAATGTGGAAACGGCAAGTATTTCGACTGCAGAGAGCTTCACTCTAGCGGCGATTGCCGTAGACAGTCACTCTCGTTCCTCTCCGTCTCGGCGCAGCGCTAGGAATCAGTCGGGCATTGTAGTTAATGGCGGTGCGTCGATTTCTGTTTCGTGATTTTCGTGAAGTTTTTGGAGGTAAGTTTGTGGTATTATTTAGTCTAACTTATCACAGAGGTAGCGTAATGCGTATCAGAGTATTGAGAAAAGTATTGTTGGATTTCAATGAATCATAAGCTAACGTTTTCTTGACTTAACTCGTAAAATCCAATTTGGCAATAGTGCGGGTAACTTCGAAACATGTGGATGAGGGCAATGTGTTGTATTTTTTTATAAACGAATAATGTTTTCTATGAATAAAAACATATTATAAAAAGAATATAATGCTTAAAGTTCAATATTCCAACATCTTCATGTGTTTACACATTGATTTTCTGTAATTTTAGGGTGTTTCCACATTACCAGCACTTTTTTCAAAAATCGAGAAATGTAGTAAGTTAGCCAAATATTTTTTTATTTTTTAAGTACATGGTTCTTGCACTTGTGACTTATTGTCTCCTATTTCTAACATTATAAGGCATTCTAAGGCAATTTTCCAGGTTAACATAATGATTCACTGATTTTTTACAAATTAAAAACAAACTGGGTTTCCAAATTTGCACCACCTCCTCTATCCATTTATTTCTTTATTTACCTCCTTTTACATTGAGAGAAAAATCAATTAGTACCAAAAAACTCTTAAACAATCAATTTAGCAAGTCAAATAGAAAATAAAACACATCAGCAATTTATGAACTAACAATTATACAAAAATGAAATAAGTACCTAAGTAAGCAATCACAAGTTACCGATTTAAATAGTTATTGAAATATCTCAGAGAAAGACCAACAAGTGATCCAGATAACTAAAATAAATGTGAGAATGGCTGCATTAGAAAAGAGAAAGACTCCGAAGATAAAAGGTGTCGAAAGTGAAGAAGATGTAAGAGCTTCGGAGCTTCAGCTTCCATTGAAGTTCGATGGCAAATCTTCATGGCATACTTACGTTACAGTACGAAGCAGCTTTAGCGACGAATAGGTGGACCAATATGGAGAAAGCGATTAATTTGGAGACGCTTTGAATGCACTGGATGCCGTGACTAGTGAACAACAAAATGACTATAAAGAACTAGTAAAGCGTATTATAGAGGTGAGGTATGGTCGCCAACACCTCCAGCAAGTGCACCAGGCTTAGCGTAAGGGAAGGTCTCAACGGTCCAACAAGACATTGCAATAATTCGAAGCTGACATTACCCGTGTGGTCTGGCTGGCTTATTCAACACCCCCGGAGGAATTCTTGGAGAGCCTGGCAGTCGAGAACTTCATCGAAAGCCTGCAATATAGTGAAACCAAGCTTGAGCTTAAGTTGGCTAGGCACAAGGCATTGTTAGTTGCTTTAGCTCACGCCTTGGAGTATGAGGCCGCAAAACAGACATTCTGGGAATTAGGGATATTCCAAGCTGCGTCAGCTCCAGTTGAAAGACGAGACAGATGAAGAGAGGAAGATAAGATGGAGCTGTGGAGAAAAAGGTCATCTTCAGGGTAAATGTCGAACTACTCCCAGACAGAATCCGAATGAGAAACTGGTCCAATACTATCAAGTTCCAGTGGAAGAAGTGAATGTGTCGAGAGTGATTCGATTTAGAGATGGACTGATGATTGAGGGTTAATGATAAGAAGGCTGGAATTACCATCGACACGGGAGCCATTAATACGATAGTAAGAAAATAGTTTGTACCAGATTGGAGAATCAGACCGACCAGTACTAAGATTCAGCTGGTAAGTGCTACTGGAGAGAGAGCACCCGTATATGAAGAGGCAGAGATCGACATGGTGTTTGGAGACGTTGTTATTCAGCAAAAGGTTATTGTGGCCGATGTTAGAGATGAAGTTATACTGGACCTGCGCTGTTGGCGCCGGTGTAATCCGAATTGGTGAGGAAGAACTGGTGATGATTTCTCCTGGGCAGAAGAGTGAACGTCGAAGATGTTGTATTGTCTGCTAGATCTGAGAACGTCGTACTGGTCTGTGTGGAAGGTGTTCCAAGTAGTCTGGTATGGTTGGTAGAGCCGACGTATGAGAAGACGAAGAAGAAGAGTGGCAATACTGATGCGCTTTCTAGAAAACCTTACCCAGAAAGTCGCAAGAACTGCGTGAGGCAAGAGAAAGAGCATAAATGCCATCAAACCCAACTACCGGTTGAAGATGAACACGCCTGTGAAGTGACCGCATGAAGACGTAATATGACGCCCGAGCTAATTCGGTAAGTTTCCAAGAGGGCGATTTAGTGTGA
The DNA here is from genome assembly GCA_963966045.1 of Xestobium rufovillosum. Taxonomy (NCBI): domain Eukaryota; kingdom Metazoa; phylum Arthropoda; class Insecta; order Coleoptera; family Ptinidae; genus Xestobium; species Xestobium rufovillosum. Next base: position 16,593,998 of record OZ014498.1, read on the forward strand.
CTGTATAATCTTGCACGTGAGAAAGGATGATCGCCGAAACTACAGAAGAATTGGGAGGCGCCGCGCCGTATCGAATGGTGGCCAGGATCAATGATGATGTCTATCGAATTCAACGATCTCCGTACAATGGAACTGAAGCAGATGATGTCTGATCGAGGGTGATCAGTCTTTTAAGAAGGAGGCAGTGTTAGAATAAAGCACATTAAGTAATCCTCCACTGATGAATAAAAATGCAGCCATAAAAGGTTATCGCTTAAATAAATAAGTGAGTCAGGGGCTAGAATAAATCTATTCGTTCCATATATGTTCTGGTATATTCTTCGCGCCACCGATTTTATAAACAAGTGAATCATCGAAAGCCCAGATGTTTTGAGAATAAAATGGAACCTTCTCGGATCTTCTGTACTATTCTGGAAAGATCGATGCGAGTATAAAATGGCCGACGATCAGCCCGCTTGGTTAGTCTGTCAATGAATATTGCGATGTATGAAATTGTCATATACTCGTTCATCGGTAAAATTCTGACCAGAGGAAACAGCTGTATCATTAAGAAACTTATTATTACGAGCAACATTAGCCTTCTTGGGCGAACCCATGTGCTCCCAAAATTGATTCGGGTCAGTACATTATTTTCAAAATTGGCAATATAAGAAATTTAAGCATAAATCCAAGAGTACTTACTTTAGTTTAAGTTCACTTTGTACACCTCTCAGCTGTTCCATCAACAGCATCTTGGTTTTATCAGAACTGATTTGAACTTCAATTTTTTGATTGACATCAGTAAAATAATGCACTAAATCACGTATAACTTGCGATTTTTAAATGGAGCGCCATTTGTTTTCTTTATTTACCAACACTTTTCTAATGATTTGCCTGTACCTCTAAGAATGATATTTTCGTATTTATTAAAACAAACTGGAATGTGACATTGCCTAATTTTACTTTTTAAAGAAAATTGCGCATCTGTCATCTTTTTTATAATTTCACTATTTTTTGGGTTAGGAAAATAGTTAATGGTCGTTTATATCTGGGTTACTTGAACTCGTCTATCACAGTGTTTTTGATTGCTAGAAATTTCTTGTAAATTGAGATCTTCACATCTAATTGACAGGCATAAGTGATATGTCGACATTCATTCGCATAAATTATTTCGTAGCACGCGTCAGGACGTCCCCATTAAATACCAAGCAGCCAGGTTCAATTAACAATTTCTCTATTCTCACATTATTCAATATGTATACTGTTCCAATTTGGTGTAAGTGATACAAAACTGAATACATTCAGTGCCAGAAATATAAAGTATCGCCCCAAGCGCCGTCTGCAATGGCATTTTCGATTCCAAGACGCCGATAGATAAGATTAAAACTGGAATAACCTTAATGCATTCGAAGTAAGTACCCTCGCAGAATGTTCTCTAGTATATTTCACAAGTTAAAATGAAGGCTGCTTTGATGAAATCTATGTAAATCGTCTTCTCATTGTTTCGCTGTTTGAATGATGACGACGACGTACTTTTTACTCCAATGGAATCTTTTATTGATAGTTTAGCTGTTGAAACTCAATTTCTCATATAATAACCTTGATCCATGGCCCATGGCGCCTCTGTTTGGCCGGAATCCGCACTATTATATCTGAATGTTGGTTTAAATATTTCCCTTAATTTTCCTTATAAAATAATATCATGTGCGTGAGCTGTTCAGGAGGAACGGCTCTGTCAAAAAACCTAAACAACGTATAGGTAAAATTATAAACTCGGAACTCACTCCACTATACAGAAACAATGCTGCCGACGCACAGTGGGGCCAAATACATGAATTCTTGGCAAAAATTCTGAAACTTGCTATACTAATTTAATAGAGGTCCGTTATTATAGGAAAAATAATATAAAAAATTCCATCGAAAAAATGGGGTAGTTTTGGGGGGTTAAAATTTAAATAGTTATGGGTAATTTTTGAAACTTCCTATACCAATTTAACATAAGCCCGTTATTGTAGGAAAAATAATATTAAAAATTTCATCGAAAAAATGGGGTAGTTTTGGGGGGTTAAAATTTGAATAGTTACGGGAAATTTTTGAAACTTCCTAGACCAATTTAACATAAGCCCGTTATTGTAGGAAAAATAATATAAAAAATCCCATTCAAAAAATGGGGATGTCTTTGGGGATGAAAATTGAAAAATCGCTTTTTTAAAAATGTTTTTTTAACACGAAATCGCAGAAAATCGCAAAAAAACAAATTGGATCCAAATTCTACAATAAATGTAAGATTTAATCACGAAAGCAAAAGTGCTCGATATGGCTCGATACACAACTAAAAGTTTATCAACTTTAGCCAACACACTATTTCTGCGGAAAGTTTTACAATGATTACTTCTCAACGTCATTATTTGACAGTATTACTACTTTTTCATAAATATTTTGTACTGAAAATATAAAACACAACTGAAGCTGACAGCTCCAGACCAAAAAAAGAACAATTTCAAAGATTTGATACAATGCGCAACGTTCAAAGTTCACTTAATAAAATGGCTCAGTCACATTTATGAGTACTGTCACGACGCGTCCCTTGTTTTTGACGGGGCGGGAAGAGCAAGCTAGAATGTTGCCAGTCCCGAGATATATGCTGTCTCATACACTCAAGGGTTGCCTACATTAGCGTTATATCAGCGACAATTTTCCCTCAATTTTAATTTTGGAGTTAATACCAGTTTTTGGGGTCTCCTGCCCCACTGTGCGACGGCTTGCTAGACTAATAAATTATAGTACGCCGGATAGTGACATCAATTTTAAAATGATTTTAGCGTGTGGCAGAGGTTGTAAATTTGGTAGTTTGTGTGATGGCAAACAGGAAAATTGACCTCTGCCCACCCCGCGTCGGACATTTTATAATTGACATGTCTTCAAAAATAAGGAGGAATAAGTTAACCTAAATCTTTTCAGCGCCTCTGCCTTATGATTCAACTTATTAATTGAATCATAAAAAACAAGAAAATACCCGAGGTAGACGCTCTGAGCAGAGGCAGAAGTTCTGAAAGTGTTTAGAAAGTAGGCCTACTTAAGATTCAAACGAGCTGAAATGACTAAGTAGAGCTGCTTTGCTAAACATATTTAAAACGTCTGCCTCTGTTCAGGATCTCTGCCTAGGGTATTTACTTGTTCTTTATGATTTAACTAATGAATTTAACCAAAGACAGGGGTACTGAAAAGATTTAGGTTAACTTTTATCTTTCGCATTTTTGAAGACCTGCCAATTGTAAAATGTTCTCGCACATGGATATTCCTGATTTCCAACAGACAATTTACAATTTTATATAAATACGAAGGGCGCTGAAATGAGTTATAAAAATTGTCGCTATAAATGAGATGGTGCTAAATTCTATTCATGATAAGAATGAGTGACGTCATATTTAGTGATAAAATTCTGGGAAACCTAAAAAATGATATATACATAACTTGCTGACACTCCCTGAATTTTTTTCTTGGCAGAGTATCTATTTTTTGTAAATAAATAAGCATGCTTTCAATTATTACATTATGGAGAATCGGTTTGACACAAGAAATTGAGACAATAAAAATCGAAAACCGACAGCTGCAAGTATAGAACCCGGACTGAGCGATTTACTAGCTCGATACATTAGATACTGTGAATTGTCACTTAAAATACGTAATTCTTCTTATGCTTCTTCTTCACTTATGCTACCATTCTCGTGTGACCATAAAGAATGTTTATCATACATCGGTCGAAGGTCGGAGGCGCCCCAAGAGTACGTTATAGAAAAGCAATGGAACAACGACAAAGTGAGTACAGTAGAGCTGAAGCACATAATACACCTAGAATAATATCGCCCTCATGGCACCATTGATGTTTTAAAGCCAATTGCAATGGACATCAACATTACCCTAGGTAACGCAAATGAAATACAATATGGCCTACGCCTTATTCGACCGATAGCTCTGCTTGATATGCAGACTGAATATTCAGTCTAGGACTGTAGGTACTTTTGGAAGTTTTCGGGGGTGGGGCGTCCTAGAACCCTTCATTACGAGTCGCCACTGGATATTAGTCTTTAATTTGTGCACCTCTTTCGACAACTTTTTTTTTGAAAATATGTAATATTGCTGTCATTGTCCAGCTTTTTGGTACACTGCCTTAAATGACATGCCACATTTATTATTTTATGATGCATTTGTACTCCGGATGGACTCATATACCTTATCATATCATATTGATGCCATCCAATAATTATCTCTTCTAAATACTGATTTCTCCTTATTTGTCATTTCTTAAGTTTTTTAATGATCTATATATTTCGCATTACCTTGACTCTTCTGTTGCATATTTTGGTGGCCAAACTTCTATTTTTTTCCTTTAATTACAATGCACTTTTAAGTCCTTTAATAGTTTTCCCACTTACTTCCTTCGATTATTAAAACAATATTTCAGAAGTTGTTTAAGTACTGTATGGTGTTATTTTTTACTTCGACTAAGAAGTAGGTAACTTAAACATGATCGGTGAGCCATTGAGTCCTATGTTACAAGGAACTAAATAAATAATCATGTTATTAGATTACATCGATCTAAGCCGTGCATCATCCGCCGTTATCAAAAAATGATTTCTCCCCTGACCTAAGCGGATGTTTCCCAAGAACAAATGTTCTTTCATTAAATCGTCCGCTGGCTTTGTTGTTTATTTTGACGGTAAGAACGTAGCGTAATCGCCCCACTGAACACGCAAAAAGTGCCTCCGTTTTTGCCCGTCACACAACCGAAATTAGGGGAAGATAAATAGAAAAGTTTATTTTTTGTTTACCTCGAACATCTGTTATAACACCCAGGTTCTTTCTTAGTAAATATCGGTAATAGATTTTTGTAAGAGACCCCTTGTTTTTCTGGGATAAATCAGATGTGTCTATTATCTTGTAATTCTATAGGAGGGACATCCCTCATGTCGTGACGCCTTTTCTGTATTGCCTCAATGATATACTCACAATAGCCCGAGAATAACAATGCATGCTGCTTTCGAAAACACAATAATTTTATGTGAAAGCTCATATTTTTGGTGGAGGTGCCGGTAGGTATACCGGCTCAAAATACAACATTAACAAGTAAAGATAAGGAAGTATAATATTCATTTTTATTGTGGATTAGTTTATTCTATTTTAATTTTAAACTAAAAATGTAGGCTTTTTGGAGTTTATTCCTTAAGAATCGATTTTCAGTTATAGACCGCGGTACGGAAATTTTATGAGTAGTAAAATAAAGCGTTACATTTCGTGTTAACTAAAAGTAACGCGTTATGTACATTGAAATTATGTATATATCTATGGATACGGCTGTTTATGTCTGACTGCATAGAGCATGGACATAGTGAAAATAGAGTGGCATAGAGTAGATATGGCAGTTGGCGTTCTAAAGTCAACATTTTCAGTGTTTGTTCGTTCCTAAGTTTGTTGAATCTTTCAATTTAATATGGAAAAACCTAATATTAAATACTCCAAATATTGCTTAGTGCCGAAATGTGAATCAACACCTATTCGAACACCAGGAAAAGTGGGGTCGACGTTTAGCAGATTGTCACTTAATTACTGAATTTATAAACAATTTATATTTTGATGTAGTTGGACATTTTCGAACATAAACCATCTGATAAATACACATTTGAGTATAAAACTGACATTCGCGTGTACCCTATTATCAAGTGATTGAAGTTAAAATAATCGTTCGTAAGGAGTAAACTCCAGTCGTGCGTCGGAGCTGACACGCACAAGTTTTTTTTTTTACTTATTATAACTTTCTAGAAAATTATATAATTACAATTTCCTTAAATAAAAAAGTTTCTTGAACTCTATTACTTTTCTGGCATGTTATCGCAAAAATATGTCGCTCTAGAGTATTATAGACGGACCATACAAAAACATCAACTTTCAAAAATCGCGACTTATAAATAATTTTTTAAGCATACGGTTTTTTTAGTAAGAATATACTATTTACTCTATTTTATCCAAGTATATGCCACTAGTAAACACGTGTCGAGTTTAATATTACTTTATCAACCTCACACGCCGAAAAACAGTGACACAGTAATTAAACTCGACACGTGTTTCGCTGATAACATCAGCATCCTCAGAAGTGTGAAGATAATATAGTTAATCTTAATTCTCCTGGTGATGCGGACGTTGTTAGCGAAACACGTATCGAGTTTAATTATTTTGTCTCTGTTCACCCTTTAAAGAATTCATGTTGGAAGAAAAACGGTTACTACACAAGTTAAAAATAAACATTAAAAAACAAAAATTATGATATTTTCACGAAGAACTGATATAGATGAGTTATAAATTAGGATAGGTGATGAAAAACTCGAAAGTGTTAACTGACATAACGTATCTATTTGAGTTTAGTATTGGACGGCAATTTTAACTGGAAAAAACACACCGAGTATACAGGGTGATTCAGAATGGGCGTGCGAAATTAAAATGGGTGCTAGAGGAACTTCAAATAAGACGAAAAGTTCATATGAACATATGTTCTAAAGTAACTACTAACAAAGATACAGGGTGTAAAAGTTTTAATATTTTTTAAAATATCGTAATGTAATAATTGATGTGTTTTCTCGTTCCTCTTGTTAGTTTTGTTAGTATTATTCTTAATAAGCTATTTTTTTCAGTTTTCACTTTCCTTGCATATCGGTGAAGCCATTATTGCATTATGGAAAATTTCAGTGCATGTGCACGATTTCACAAAAAGTTATTTCATTCAAAAACTAAGCATTTTACAAAAATTTTGAAGATATCAATTTCTTCCCAAATTGAACGTAGATTTCAAATACATTAATATCACCTGCATTCGCCAGTGGCGTAACATTGGATTGGGGAAATAAATAAACGGCCTACCCCGTAGCAACGCTACTGATGGGGCTAGCAGAGCAAATTTTTTTGGAAAATTAGAACTTTGCAAATGAAAACGACACCTTAAATTTCAACTCAATAACTTTCCTAGTTACTAAGATAATAAAAAAATATTTTAAAAATATTGAAACTTTTACACCCTGTATCTTTGTTAGTAGTCACTTTAGAACATATGTTCATATAAACTTTTCGTCTTATTTGGAGTTCCTCTAGCACCCATTTTAATTTGGCACGCCCGTTCTGAATCATCCTGTATAAATAAAAAATTAATTCATATATATGGTAGGAACTATTTATAAATATCGGGATTATTTATAAAAATAATGTGTAAAATACAATGTCTACAACACTACAACGTCTACTTTTTATATATTTTCCGTTATCTGATGAGAGGAAGAGATAGTATTATGCACTAAAGTTAAATAATGGAAAAGGAGGGAATACTCGATGCGCGCGCAACCGGTAGAATTTAGTCCACCAGTTACAGCGTTTTCGAGTCAATTTTTTGTGGTCCTATAAACAATAGACATTTTCAGTGAAAATGGAGATTATTATGAACTAAATTAATGGGTAAACATAGAGAGAGTACCTACTCGATGTGCACGAAGCAGGTAAACTTTGGTTGCACGGTTACATCGTTTCCAAGTTCATTTGTGTTTGTATGAACAATACTGCGACTTAACAGATAAGAAACATAACCTCATAATCGCATGTTTATTTGTAATCCAAGATTTCCTTATTTCTTTCTCTTAATTTTACACCGTACATAATATAATGACCATGGGCGTCGCCAAGGGGGGGCTTTTGATACATAATGAAATATGGTAGGTACTATATTACTATAATGAAAACCAATCAATTATATGCTAAGAAAATTTTGCTTTGCCCCCCCTGGAAATTTTGGAGGCGACGCCCATGATAATGACCAGCTAATGCATAACTGTCATGATTAAATTTACAATTACAGTTTTTTACTTAGTGACCAAATACCTAGGTGTCTACAGTAAAATTCCATATTTCTTAAACTTCAAATTTCCAGTTTCATAAACTACGACAAATTTTCAATTTTCTCAATAATTAATATTCCATATTCATTTTAATTTGTAAGTTAAGCATTCATGTACGTTATTGTTTTAGTTGAATTCATCATTTAATTGAAACTTTCGGAGAGGAATCTGGCGTTTGGCGTGACAGTGACATTTACAAAAATCGAGACAAAAATTATTGTTTAAAATGTAAGTGATAATGACAAGTGCAGGATGTTCGCGCTACGGCTTAGGACCGCCCACAATTATTGTACCTGCTGCGCGCGCACACACCACGTAAAACTGAAAAGGTCTATTGTAAAAAACTGTTAAACTTTTAACTATTCGCTAGAAAAATCTAATAATTCTGACTCAAGGAATTGACATGTAATTTGGGTGTTCTGTGCATGTAATTTTTCAGATTAGAAGTTCCATTTTTCGACTAAAACGGAGAAGTATAACTTCTTCTCAACGTAGGTACTGTTTTTAATGTCATAGCTAAATTCATTTTCTGGTGAATTTTATTTGATGGCGTTGGTATTCTACTGTAATGTATTTACTGCACTTTCATACAATTCATCATTGTACATCTTCAAATTTTTGCTATGAATACTGAACCACTAGGCTATTATAAATCACTTTGATAGTATGAGCAGGCAGTACGTACAGGTACAAGGATGCTACAAGCCCAACGATATGTTTGGGGTAACATTCCGTATAAAATTTTGTAGTACTCAAAAATTTGGATTTAGTCTTATAATTCAATGCCTGGCGGGGTACTTGCCCGAGAAGTAGTTGTTCGAATGGTCCAGTCCACTTACTTTGATATAATTACCTATTTTAAGATACTTGCGATTGGACACAGTATCACCTTTCATTTAAGGGTATCAAATACTTGACGAATAATAATCATAAAATGTATACCTACCTCTTTCTGTTGAATAGACCGAAGAAATTACTGAACATATAAACCTTACATGAATGCCTTTTCAATTGCGAGCATAGAAATAGAAAAATCTCGTACCGCTAGTGGAAGTTATAGGACACAGGAAGCTGAAAAGGGTTTCAATTTAAAAGGTCGTGGAATTGCAATGTGCAGTTGAAACCCTAAGGTAAATTTTAAAATAGTGGTATTTAGCGTACACATTACATACGGTTTAACTGGGTAAATAATTCGCTTTAAACAGATTAAATAACGATCAAGATGTGGGGTAAAACAATATCTGTTGTATCGCAATGAAACCAATAATCTTCCATAAACAAATATAAGCAACTATAAATTTCTTGAAAGCTTATTATTGTGTTTGCCTCAAATTCTCATAATGAATTTTGTATCGTGTGTTGAATGTCTGTTCCAATATACTAACAATACTGAAAATCTATTTACTGAATTGAATCCATTTCAGCATTAATTGCTCTGACTGCTTGATAAACAATGAGATCCATAATCTACCAAAACAGCACTATATTAGTGAAACCTGACAGTTCACTATGGAACTGATGTAGATGATTATATAGGGTGATTCTAACCCTTAATATGTGTTTAATTTTGAAGGGAATAAAAAAATAGTTAATTAACAAAAAGACGAATTTAATATCAATACTGTTCGTATAACAAAAAAAATGCAAATCTTCCACTTGATAATAAAGAATTAAGCGGACCCGTTACCAGATTTAAAGCTTATGAAGCAACTTACTAAACGAAAGGCACTAAACAGAAGTTTCACTCGCCATTTTTCTAACGTTGTGTACAAAATGTCATGCAATCGCACCAAGAATAAAAATTTGCCCGAGAAATCTATTTGTTATAGTATTAAGCACTAAATTCAATGAGTAAAAGTGAGTAAAAGAGAAAGAATGCTCGATGTGCGTGCATGGGGTAGAAATTGGTTGCACGGTTTGTGTTTGTATATAAACACTGCTTATTATAACCTCATAAAAGCGTGCTTATTTGTAATCCATGAGTTTCTTATTTCTTTCTCTTAATTTTACAGTACATAATAACCAGGTGACTCAAAACACATTGTGTATTAAAATAAACGTTAATTTTTTGAAACTTTTACTTAAGAGCCAAGTCTCCCTGCTGCATTTTCGAGCGATTCAGACGTTCCCGACTTTACAAACTGTACAGTTATTTATTAATATTTTGCTTTCTAATTTTGCAAGAATATACAGAAAACATTTCTTAAGAGTCGTCTCATCGGCGATTTCTAAAAAAATAATAGAAGTTTGTCTTTTTCGGCTCCAAATATACCCTAATTTTGTGTACTTATAACTTACTAAAAAATTACTCTTTGAAAAATCCGAGATGAGAGGCCGATTTACACAAGTTTCTTCTTTCAAATAAAACAAACAATTTCAAAATCGGTTCATAAATAAGGAAGTAATTTGTAAAGAGAGCTGCCCTTGCAAACGCGATTTAATGCCCTGCGTTGTAACGCCCTCTGCTTGTTTATCGCGCAACACTTAGTAAACTGCTAGTACGAACTCAGTGATTTTTGTATGGGGCCCACTTCAATAATTGTATAGCCATACATTACATATTTTAATCGTATATACGCGAACATAGAATTTTGGTCTTGCGAATTAATGTATTTGTGCTTAATTGCAGCCCTCTGCCATGTCCCACATTTTTATTATAATTTTGTTCAATTTAGAGTCGATTTTATCTGAAAGTAAATTTACACAATTTGATCACGTTTGTTATTGAAAGTAATGAACATATAGCAAGATATAAAATAATTCAAATTTCACCTTAAATAATGTTCTCTTTATAACCAAATAACAACTTAAAATCTCTGAATGGAAACCCAAGAACAAGTATTTAGGTAATGTAACTCTGAACAAACTAAAAATGCTAATTTCGCCCAGAGTTCTAATAGCGTGGCTTTCAACATTCATCGTAGAGGCATATTCCTACTTTTTCTACTATCATTAATTTAATTCTGGTAACACATTCGTATAAAAGTTTACAAGTTGATTTTCCATTTTCATTTTCCAAAATTCATTGTCTCTCATAGCCGTTTCATATTTTATGCCTTTGGGTGTCCAGACTGTAAAGATACAATACCCTCTTTTTGTAATTTGCATTTGTCCCTGAATTTGGTAAAAGTAATTGTGATTCTTATTTATCTTCCCGTTTCGATTCCAAAATATGATTTTCCTTTTCTCGATACCTTCTTCCGGGGTTAGATTACAAGAACTTTGGGCATAAACTTCAACAACACCTTGACCGTCCGGAGTTTCTGACAAATACGGAATGCTCAGTTCTTGAAATATTCTTTCGCTTTATTATACATATACTGGGTGATTTATACCGGGGGGCGACAAATTAAAATTATGGTTCAGAGCCACAAATGAAGTAAAAAAATGTCATATGAAGGTATGTCCGGAAATACTTCGTATAAAAGTTATGCTCGTCCAAAGATGGGGGCTATTAAATTAGGTTTCTAATTTTTTCTCAACTTTTGAGAAAGACATAAAAATGAATTTTTGGTACAACTATTATACTAATAGGGAAGCTTCGAAGAGATATTTTTTAATCATCCCTTATCGTTTCAACCTAATTTATGCTCGTCCAAACATGGAGTCTATCATGTTTGGACGAGAATAAATTTTAAACGAATCATTTCCGGACACACCTTCATATGACATTTTTTACTTAATTTGTGGCTCTGAACCGTAATTTTAATTTTTCGCCCCCTGGTATAAATCACCCTGTATATGTTACGGGCATAGTGACGAATCGGGTGATGTTAGCAATGCCTGGGCAACGTGACCGGACCTTACAAGACCTGACCGGACAGCATGAACGGTCATTGTTTGCATTGCCCGGGCACCGTCAGCATTGCCCTACTTTCCCACTATGCCCGTAGCATATACAGGGTGTTACAAAAAAGTAGGTTAAGCCGTTAACCACAGGTTATCTGACCGAAAATAATGGGACTTTCCTTATGCCATTTTTCATTTAGGCTTCTTTCTTTCAAGATACAGGGTGTTAAAGTTAATATTTTTATGAATAACACCTTTACTTTTTAAGATATTCCGTTGAAATTTTGTACAACATTTTCTCATATACCAATAAAATGTTTGTGTAACTTTGATCAAAAAAATCGATGCGCACGTCTATGGTTCCTATGGTTCCTCCAAAACATCTAAGCTTCAAAAAAATTCCCTTGGATGGTACCTCTTTTATTAATAATTATTTTGGCAACTTAACACCTACCCGTCTTTCTTTCCAATGCTAATTTGGCTGTTAGACGTTATGCAGGAATATGACCGAATCGGTACCATCCAAGGGCATTTTTCTGAAGCTTAGACGTTATGCAGGAACATATGCATCCAAGGACATTTTTCGTCACCTTAGAAAAATTGGGAGACTTAAACAGCGAGTGGATTAACAACACACATAGTCAAATGAGTTGCAACATCTCGTAAACCAAGCCCTAAATCAAAATTTTACAAGAGGGAAAAAATAAAAGAAATGAACGCTTGGTATCAAATCAATACATTTGAACCATACACGTGCGCAGAGAAAAGTTGGGGGGTCAGTGGGTATTACAACCCCCCCTTTCCTACGTGTGCGCATCAATTTTTTAATCAAAATTACACAAACACAAAGCTGAAACCAGAATTTGGATACCGTTTTTCTCGAAAATAATGTTGATTTTCATCTCTCCAATTCTTTTTGTACTAAGCAGACTACTATAGAACTATTTCCAAGGAATTCAGTAGCGTACGTAGTTGTTTTCTAGGGAGCGTATTTTTTGAGTTATGACATACAGTTGAATTTTAAAAATGGAAATCATAGTAGGTACGCTTTGGTCTAGTTCGAAAGGTCTTTTTTTAAGCTTTCAAAATATATATACTTTTATATTGTTATTTCAAAAAACGGCAAGGATTTTGGTACTTTTTAAGTTGTAACTTTAGAAAATATAAGATAGGTAGGTACATTTTGATAGCTTAAAAGAAGACCTTTTGAACTTGACCAAAGAATGCTGTGATTTCCATTTAAAAAATTGAACTTTATGTCATAACTCAAAAAATACGCTCCCTAGAAAAGAACTACGTACGCCACTGAATTCCTTGGAAAAAGTTCTATAGGAATCAATCTTAACAGTTTTAGTCTGCTTAGCACAAAAAAATTGGAGAGAATTTTTGAAAATCGATAAAAATCAATATTATTTTTTTTCTTTAAAACTGAAACGATATTCAAATTTTGGTTTCGGCATTATATTATACTCAAGAAAATAGCTCGTTTGCGAAAATTCCAAGGCTCTATCTCTGCTGCTTCTATGAGAAACCCCCAAATCACAACGAAAATAAGACACCCTGTACAGACAAAAATCCAATTATTGCATAGTCCCTTCAAACGTCAAACCAAACCAGGTTCAGACCTATACAAGCTGCAATACAAATTGAAATTGAAGCTTTGCTAAGCGAAGCCAGAGTGCGACCCTGGAAGAGCTTCCGTGCCACGTGTTTTTGCCCGTGGCTCCGCCTTCGGAGCATACCTCGTCTTACGTCCCTAAAAAATCTTGATGTTGGTGATCGGATACTTGGCTCTTAATACGATGTATTGCCTCCTCTGACATTAATGACTGCCCGGCACCGCCTAGGCATACTTAAAATCAGCCTATCGATTGCATCTTGTGGCAAAAGGGCTCAATGCTCTTTCAGTGCTTTTTCAAATGCAAAACGACCTTGAATGTTTGCCATAACTTGAAATAGTTGTCTCTGCAGCATGTCCCATACATGCTCAATGGGGTTGAGGTTGGGAGGCTGAGGAGGTAATGGCAAAAGGGCAATGTTCTCTTCTTCAAACCAATTTTGTACCTGATGTGCAATGTGAGGACGAGCATTGCCCTGCATATAAACCAAATCTGGACCAGCAGCATATGAATATGGTTGCACAACAAGTACAAGAACTTGTTCAACATAACGCCGCTGGTTCATGGCTCCATCCAGACAAACGTTCTATGGTACAAATCGATTCCAGCCCATACCATCACAGACCCTCCTCGTAATTGTGGGCTTCCTGGAAGTGCCTGGTTCTCTCCAAGGCTCCGCTTCTTCGCCACACTCTGGTTCTTCTGCTATCATGTTGAAATCCGAACCGAGATTCGTCGGTGAACAGAACATTGAGTCATTCTGCTTCACCCCATTGAGCATGCTCTTCAGCCCATTCAAGACGAGCTTCGCGATTGCCATGCCGAAGTGCAGGTACTCTAATTAGTCGACGAGAGTGAAGACCTGCTTCATGGATACGATTTCTGATGGTTTGGTCAGAAACCACTACGGCATGTACATTTTGGAGATCCACAGAAAGTTCTCGTGTCGTAATTGATGCAATAATAAATCGGTCTTGAGCAGGAGTTGTTTCTCTTCTACAGCATTCGTGTCTGTCGGTCACATCGCCAGTCTCCTGGTATCATCCCCACAATCGCTAGACTCCAAATTCGGCCGCTACCTGACTTTGTGAACCACCAAATTCAATCATCCCCACCGCATGTAGCATTTCTCGCGGGGTAAGTGTCGTCGTTGCATTGTAAATTGTTGTCTTATGTTCAACACAAACAACTGAACTGGCCATATATGCTCAGAGATGATGTGAAACAAAAACATTAGAAAAAGCGAAATTTTTTATCGTCCACCTTTCTTTGAATTTCGGTTTTTTGAATAAATAAAACGAACAAATCAAGTCCTTTTTTATCATGCTATGGTATGATATCCAACGAACACATGGGGTATTTTCAAAAAGTTACGAATTGTTGGCGAAAATATTTTTGAAATAATAGTTTTGTTCCTTAGACAATTTTGAGCAGTGTATTTGACAATTTCATAAACTACCACAACTTTCCAATTTTCTCAATTTCTACTCCAAATCCGTTTTTACAATCATATAAATATGTTATTATTGTAGTTTTACCTCGGTATAATTTTCGGAGCAAATTTTAACATAACAGTGGCCTTTACAAATGATTGTTTAATATGTCAGTGATAACAGGAAGTGCACGCTTTTGAAGATATTACCTATTCACACTACGGCTTAGAACCGTCCATATTTTCTACCCAATGCGCGCGCACACCAGGTAAAAGGGTGAAAAGGTCTATCGATTATTTTAGTTACAAAATTTTCGACTGCGGTGCATTTTTTGGGTCTGCATACCCCACATGCTTGAATTCTGCGAGCCGCCACTGATTGGATGCTAAATATTGCAGAGCTTCTTACAACTATTACCCACTATCTGATTTTTTATTGCTAGCGTTCATGGAGCGGACGAAACAGAGTGTTATTATTGCAACAAAATGCGGACGTGTGTTGCGGACCGAGATATAAGGATTATCTGATTTGCAAATACGGCATTTAAAGCGAATAACGGTTCAAGGCAGTGACCATTACTTGTCTGGAATATTTGCTCATAGAAGCAAGAATATCCGTTGCACGAGGGAAGCATTTCTAATACCGCTCCAGAGATTTCATTTTAGATATTATTGTTATCGTCACAATCATTTTATGGAGCATTTTGTAATTGCAGTTCATTATGTACGCACGGATCTCCAAGATCTCAGGAAAAGTGGCTAAATGAGAATTTCCACTAGCTGCGAACAGAAGGGGTTTCGTTTAGTTGCGAACCTCTTCTTTATAATAGTCTCTGTATAATTTGGTATTTGTTTTAGCTTTTCATTGTCTGGTAAAGAAAAACGTGGGCCATGCCAGTGTAGTTAACGATTGATTGATGCCAAGAGTGCTTTGAAACAAAAACATTGCAATTACTGACGAGAGAAGTTGCGGTGAATTGAAAATTAAGCAGAAGAAATGTTTCTACTGCAATGCACGTTAGCAATAAAAATTCGGATATTGTGTAATCGTTGCTAGAAGCTCTGCAATATTTAGCTTCCACCAAATTGTGTATAAAATTTTAATGGCTTAGAAAGCGCATATAGAGTGCATTTGAGCGAGACTAATATGTTTCCAAAGTTTTTCTGCAAACTGATTTATAGCAGCGTGGTTCCATGCATAATTGAACCCTCCTTCCGAAGTTGTTTTAAGTTCGTTATCGGCTATATCGAATTGCATTGTATTTACGGACGCAAATCCGGGTTTCTTTCTGCTTTAGCTCATTCGCGGATTTCTGCTATTTAGAAAGTAAAATAACTCGAAATTCTAGGAGCACTAAAGACATAAAACAAAGAATAGCACAGGGTCGAGTTGCGTTTAACAAAAAGAAACAACTGTTATGCTCGGGAACGGTTAATGTAGAAACTCGGAAGAGGCTTTTAAAGACGTATGTATGGAGTACGGCATTATTTATATGGGTGCCAAACTTAGACAATAGCAGAAGCGGATCGAAAAAGAGCAGAAGCGTTTGAAATGTGGTGCTACAGAGGTACAGACGCATGATGAAGATGCCGTGGATAGATAAGGTTAGCAATAAGGAGGTAATAGAAAGAGTTGGGGAAAAGTGAAAGGTATGGAAGACAATAAAGGAGGGATAGGATGGTAGAACACTTTCTGAGACACGAAGGAATAGTTCGCGACATACTAGAGTCGGAGATAGGAATAAAAAGAGGTAGGGGTAGGCCCGATAAGACTACTGCTCACAATTAGTTGGGGGTGTAGGATGTTCTACTTTTAGGGAAATGTGTAGATTAGCTCAGGTTAGGAAAGGATGGAGATACGCGACCAACCAGTCTTCGGACTGAGAACCTTTTGACGATGAAAGTGATGCGACATGTCATTTCAGGAGGCATTTCATTTCCAAAATTGACAGAGTACAGGAATAATATAATGCTAAAAATGGAAATTTATCAGAACGCATTTTTTGAATTTTTTAAGTCTGGTATATCGCAGGACAGAACTAATCTTTATGCGTCATTCAACCTGAGCTACTTTCTCGAGTATAATAGAAAGCTGAAACCAGAATTTGGATATCGTTTTTAGTTTTCGAGAAAAAAAATAATATTGATTCTTATCGATTTTCAAAAATTCTCTGTTTGAACTAAGCAGACTAAAACTGTTAAGATTGATTCCTATATAACTTTTTCCAAGAAATTCAGAGGCGTACGTAGCTTTTTCCTAGTGAGCGTATTTTTTGAGTTATGACATAAAGTTGAATTTTTTAAATGGAAACCATATACTTTTATATTGTTATTTCAAAAACAGCAAAGATTTTGGTACTTTTTAAGTTTTAAATTTAGAAAATATAAGATAGGTAAGTACATCCAAGATACTTGTGATTTTATGTTAGCAACTTTTAATAACAACTGAAATAAAAGCAACAAAAACAGAGAAAAACAGCAAAACAAACCAAAACAACAAACAACAAAATTATAGGAACTGCTCAAATTGATTGCGGTTTTTCAACACATAATGTACATCTTTTAGTTAATAGATTGATAGCATTAATTAAAAAAATAGGATGGGCTTGCAAATATCAGAAAGCTGCATGTGTTGCCTCTGCTAGCTCGACTTGATTGTTGTATCTTCGTATGTTTATTTTTTCTTTTAAAAATGCCCAAACAAGAAAGTCTAATATACTCAGATCCGGTGATCTTGCAGGCCACAATATAGGTCCATTTGTACCCAACTGTCTACCCGGAAAATGGTTTTCTAAATAATTTCTAACTGTTTCAGAATTGTGTGCAGGGGCACCATCTTGTTGGAAATATACCCTGTTTATGTGTATTAACAGAACATTTTCCATTATCGGCTCTGCGTTAATATTCAATAAATTAATGTATCTCAATCCCGTTAAGTTTCCATCAAAAATTTGGTATGCTAGTTGACCACCCAAAACAAAAAACGAAACGTTAAATCCAAACCGTCCTTGCATCTGACGTTCAAAAGTTTGCTGCTGATTTGTATCAGACCAGTGACGCACATTATGCCTGTTAAATAATCCTACGCCGCTTATGTTAGTTTCATCTGTCCAAATGACAGACCGCCCAAATTCTGGGTTTTCTTGAATTTTATTTAAGTACCACCTACAAAAATTAAGCCTTCTTTCTTGATCTCCCGGGAAGAGATGGTGAATAATTTGAATTTTATATGGCCTATATTTGCCTTTTTTAATATTTTTTGAACTTTTGCTTTGGAAACACCAACTTGTGATTCGATTTCGCGACAAGAAGTTTTTGGTGTCGCCTCAACCAACATTTATTTCTTCCTCTTCCCTATTTTCTTTATTATAAATTTTGTTTCTAGGTTTATTGAATGACCCATAGTGAATTAAATTTGATTTTAATCTGGAAAACATCATTTTGCTTTTTTGTTTTCTTTCTGGGTATCTAAATTTAATAAATCGATGGATAGGTATTATACTGGAAATGGGTATCTAGGAATTTTTTGTGTACCTGTTGAGATATAGATCCATTGATTCATTTATATTCTCACGACATTCATTAAAAACAGCAATTATGTCGTATTTTTCGAAATTTTGATAATTTTGCAGAGCCATTATGTATAGACTAAGTATCTATTAAAAAACTAGCTGTATGCAACTTTTGCTAATGTATGTCAAATAATTAATCAGTTGTTAATATAAAATCACTGGTATCTTGGATGGTAGAAAAAAACTACGTACGCCAATGAATTCCCTGGAAAAAGTTCTATGGGAGTCAATCATAACAGTTTTAGTCTGCTTAGTACAAAAATAATTGGAGAGTTTTTGAAAATCGATAAAAATCAACATTATTTTTTTCTCGAAAACTAAAAACGATATCCAAATTTTGGTTTCGGCATTCTATTATACTCAAAAAAGTAGCTCAGATTCGCGAAAACCCCGAGGCTCTATCTCTGCTGCTTATATGAGAAACCCCCAAATCACAACGAAATAGGACAGCCTGTACAAACAAAATAACAACTATTATAATCATCAAATAAAACTAGGTAGGTACATGACTTGTTCATTTAGTACATATGGGAAAGCAATTACGAGAACCATCTTGTCGAAACAGTTTCTGTCTAAATTCAAATTCTAAGGCTTTTCAAAGAAATGAAAATCAATATTTTTCATTACATACGCCAACGTGATTTCGACCAACAGGAGTTCTAAACCGCATCTCATCAGTTTCCCCTCTTGGTTTTTTCCGCGGAAATTTATTAACATGAAAAACAGTCTGAATAGCATTCGAGGTGGTCAAAAGGGGGCATAATACTCGCCGAGTAGCTGAGTAGCTGAATAATCACTTTCCGGAAAATTGAATAGCCTGTCACGGTCAATAAACATGGCCGGAAGATCGGGCCGATTTCCAAACCCAAACATTTAAAAAATAAAGTGGGTGCCATTCAGTAAACTGTGAAAGAACACGGATGATCCATTGGACTCCCCTAATTCACGAGAATGCCGAATTTATGGGGTACATCTCCGTTGCCAAACCGGATCTGAATTGCCTTATCTATAATAAAATGTCAATTCATCACGACAAATAACTCCGGAATATTATTCGTCTTCCCCATCATTTACTCGAATTATAATCTTAAAAACTTCCCACTTTCATAAATTGGAAGAATATAAGGGCGTACCATTACCTTGTTAACCTATACGCAGTTTTACGAAGGTACCTACACAAAAGAAAGTTCGTTAGAAAGCCAAGGACATACATAAACCCATGTAAAACCCATGAAGAGTCTGTATGATCATTTGGGAGTTATTCAACAGTTCCCAATAAGCTAGAGAACTGAAGCACCTAAGTATGGACACCTCCAAAGGGGAGAAATCTCAAAAACAAATTTAACCTTCACAAGTACTTATTTATAATTATTCAATTTTTCCTGTCGGTCGATGCAGTTATAAAATCGACCAAACGCCTCTGAAAGCGAGAGAAAGCTAGTGTAAATAAAGTTGCAATTTTCAAAGCTGTGTTAATTTATTACGAGTTAATGAGCTTTCATTGTCAGCCGGTAGAAAAACGATTATAGGTGGAAAATTAATAGTTTGTCGATTTTTACTGCGTAAACAGAAAAGCAATCAAGTAAACTTCCAGACGAGGCACGAGAGAGGGTAAATTAACTACACCGATCGATCAAGACTGCACTTTAGAATCCCAGTAAATAAATCACATCACTACATTAAAACTGCTTCATTGTTGCAAAGTTGATTGGTTTTCCTTGTTCTTAGGATATCCTAAGTTACATCTTATGTATTTTAAACACAAACAATTGGCTATAACAGCAATGAATAGCATGCTATAGTTTATTACACAACTTTCTCACACCAAACCAAATTTTTATCTTTTAATGACAAACTCAATGGAGATAAATGGAGGCGGGAGGTTCGTAACGTGGGTAAGTGATAGAATTTAAGTTTGGCACTCAATGCCGTTGGTGTGTAGGGGGCGTGAAAATAGGACTAAAACGAAAATACAAATTGGAAACGAGAAGATAGAGGAAGTCTCAGATTTCTGCTATTTAGGAAGTCAAATAACTCGCGATGGTGGAAGCTCTAGAGATATAAAACAAAGAATAGCGCAGGGCCGAATTGCATTTAATAAAAAAAAACATCTATTATGCTCAGGAATGATTAATGTAGAAACTCGAAAAAGGCTCTTGAAATCGTATGTATGGAGTGCGGCATTGTACGGGTGCGAGACTTGGACTATAGGGGAAACGAATAGGAAAAATTAGAAGCATTTGAAATGTGGTGCTATAGCCGCATGATGAAGATACCGTGGATAAATAAGATTACCAACAGAGAGGTATTACAAAGGTTAGCTCAGGATAGGAAAGGATAGGAAAGGATGGAGGTACGCATCCAACCAGTCTTCGGACTGAAAAGTGATTTCTTTAAAGAAATAAATATTTTCGAGAAGTATATAGGTATTTGTTCGATCAGTCCAGTATCACACATAACCTAAACAATAATTATGTAATAAAGTAATTTGCGCTTGCTTACATCTGATCGA
The DNA here is from genome assembly GCA_963966045.1 of Xestobium rufovillosum. Taxonomy (NCBI): domain Eukaryota; kingdom Metazoa; phylum Arthropoda; class Insecta; order Coleoptera; family Ptinidae; genus Xestobium; species Xestobium rufovillosum. The sequence goes on from OZ014498.1 coordinate 16,614,835, forward strand.
TGCAGATCAGTATATAAGCAAGTTAGTTGCATTTGCGTATAAAATGAATGCTGAAAGCCGTTTGCAGTTTTCTGTAAACATTTTGAACGCAACATATTTAATGTACCTAACCCATGGCGTAAATATAATGGTGAGTGCATAAGCAGACGCTATTCGGTCGGGAGCGCGCATGACGTTGCTTGGGAGCGCGCATGACGTTGCTTGGGAGCGCCAAACCCTCGGATATAATATACGGTCCGCTATGCACGGCAAAGCGTATCTATGCCTTTCTCGTTTATATTAGAATGATTTTGTACACCTACCAAGAAAAAATGAAACATATTTGTTGCAGTAATTAATTTATTATAGTGACACAAAATAAAATAAAATTAGTTAAAGATGTTTGAAAGAAATAAATCAAAACTAAATAAATGATGAATTTGGAAGACTTATGGTTCGTGCAATATTGTAAAACGTGGTTAATTATTCAAATATGAAGCATACCTTTGATTTTCGAGTAAACTTAAACTTGTATTTATTAATTACAAAACCAATTCGGTAATAATATCAGAAGACTACCTTACTGTATTCGAGAAAAATATTTTCTAAACTTGAGAACAAAGTTAACGCGAGGGGTGTTTCCTAACTAATTTTGTTAGAAAAGGAGAAAAAGTATTTGAATATACATACTAGGAAGGTCGAATGATATTTCAGTAGATTATATTTATAATTTCCCTCATCTAGTAAGCAATAGAAACATATATTATGCAAGATAACTTTACTAAATCCAGCCTCCTGATTGATCGATATCGGTGCAAAAAAGTTAATACAAAATGACTAATTAACTCACATACATTATACAGGGTGGCCCACTGAAAACAGTAAGTGCGATTTTATACCATTTGGCATAATTTTTACGCAAAAAGCTCAGACACGTCGATTTTGGTTGTAAGGGGGACATCTGAATTCGATGTTTTCATTCATGTAACTTCAACCAAAGCTGGAGGGGACAGCACCCTTAAATTGTTAAATGAAAGGTGGTATCAAGATACACACCGTTTGAAAGGCCTTTATAACAGTTTTTAATTTTTTAAAACGGACCACTGACTTCTGAGAAAATGTGCTTCAAATGGTATAAACTCGCACTTACTGGTGTTAAAAGGTGTCAAAATGTTATTTTTAAAGTGCATTTTCTTGGAGGTTAGTGGTCCAATTTTAAAAAATGAAAAACTGTTATAAAGAGAATTTAAAGGCCTTTCATACGGTGTGCATCTTGACACTACCTCCTATTTAAAAATTTAAGGGTGCTTTCCCCTTCCGCTTTGGGGTTGAAGTTACATGAATAAAAACATCGAAGTCAGATGTCCCCCTTACAACCAAAATCGACGTGCCCCAGCTTTTTTCGTGAAAATGATGCTAAATGGCATAAAATCGCACTTACTGTTTTCAGTGGGCCACCCTATACAATGATAATTCACATGACAACTGTTATTTCAATCGGTGAATTACTTTAACAGAATCTATTATTTGTGAAAGGAGCTAACTAAATATTTAAGAAATTTAATAGGTGACAAGAAAACATTGCATTTTCCGAAAGCCAGTTTTTTTCAGAGGAATTTTAGTACATTAACAAATGAGATACCTATCTGTAAACATTTCTGATTACTTTAGTTCAACTTATGTATTAGGTTATGTATATTTAAGGTATTTTTGTCCAGTCTAAAATTTGTTAAAATGCTTAGTCCCTTTCAACAATAACCGATTTTAGCTCTTGCTTGGTGATTTCGTTTTACAAAATACTTATGCATGCGTTAAAAAATACGGCGCGAATCACAATCACAACAAAGTTAATTTTAGTTTGCTATTTTTCGCATTTCCTTCACAATTTTACCCTTATCAGTTTCTGATAAACCCCGAAATCGTAAACTTAATTGTTTGATTCTCAAATACGTGCGCGTCCGAACTAGACAACGCAGTACTTTGCCTGCACATTTACATATGTTGAGCTATATAGTTGCTAGCGAAGAATCCTGCGGAAATCTGAAAAAGCTAACGCCATTTGTATTTCAGTTATTGTTGTAACAATCCACGATAGCACAATTAGGCATTATAAACTTGTCAAAGATACTGGCAAGTTAGTAAAGTCTGTAAAGTCTTCGTGCAACAACGCCGCTGCCGTAAAGATAAATGCTCTGCTCCCAGGTTCGCGCTCCCAATTGACGTCACGTTCCCCCACTTACGTGCGCACTAGATTCTATCGGCACGGTCTGTCCTAACCTATAAAATGAATCTTGTTCGTTGAAATAATGAACGTATAGACACGTTACGAATGTTTCAATACCATCTAGGTAGCTGAAGTAAAATTATGTGATACCTCGTAGTACAAAAAATTCGTTATATAATTCAATTCCCTGTGGGGTATTTGCTGAAAGAGTAGTTGTTCAACTAGCTTTAAAAATTGTTATCTCATAGTCGATTTTCTGCAAGGAATACGCAAATATTAGTAAGAATTATTCGACAAGACATCAAAAGTACCTCAATGTCGTAAAGGATGTTGGTAATTTATTTCTCAACTACATTTCAGAACCTACAAACGATAGGTGTGCTACACAAAAGTACAAACTAACCTGAAATTTTGCATAGAACTGTAAAACAACAATGAAATATAATTTAATGTAAGGTATTATGTACTCCACGGACGCATTTAACCATTACGATATACATTTCGGCACCCGTGATTCTATTATTGGTCAATTTCAATTTTGCCATCCAACAGCAAGCGCGGAGTGCCGAAATCGCTACCAGAATGTTGGACGGTACTGAAACACAGGTCGGAATGTTACGATTTGAATTGCATTCAAGAAAACAAGAACTGAAATACTGTTTCGTTAAATGGAATCGTCAACACGTTCAATGGCTCAGTGGACAATGAGTCGTTCAATAAGTATGTTAGACCAGGGGTTCGCGGCTAGCCGCGATTAATTTTCGTTATGGTGAGTTGGTTTTGTTCTTTTGAACAAAAGTCTGTCAGTTTATCGTCAGACAGGAGGTTATCCCAATCATGCCAGAGATACAGACTTTCAGTCATTTTATTTTTCTTGTAAAACTTGTAGGAATTGCGACGTTATAATTTCATTCCTACTATTGCAGTCGACCATACGCTTGTAACTTTAAATCAAATGCCCTGTTCAATATTATTAATTAGACTCCTGTGACATTCGACTAAATCCACCTTCAAACACACAGATGTGATCAATATTGAACCTACGCACATAATAATAAAGGTGTTCCATAACTGCAGCTTAAATTGGGCACGTTGATATTGATAGTCAGACTCAGAATTATTATTTCCATCGTTTCCTTAGCGGAAAAACGTGCACATCCTGGAAGTAAATAAGGAAAACTCTTAGTTGCACAGTTTAGCGTTACACCTAAGACTAATTTATTGTTTTATAGCTCTCTGACTTTTCGTTTTGGGAAAAAAACTTGTGTGTGTCAGCTCCGACGCACGACTGGAGTTTACTCCTTACGAACGATTATTTTAACTTCAATCACTTGATAATAGGGTACACGCGAATGTCAGTTTTATACGCAAATGTGTATTTATCAGATGGTTTATGTTCGAAAATGTCCAACTACATCAAAATATAAATTGTTTATAAATTCAGTAATTAAGTGACAATCTGCTAAACATCGATCCCACTGGCAATGAAATAAATACTTTTCCTGGTGTTCGAATAGGCGTTGATTCACATTTCGGCACTAAGCAATATTTGGAGTATTTAATATTAGGTTTTTCCATATTATATAAAAAGATTCAACAAATTTAGGAACGAACAAACACTGCAAATGCTGGCTTTACAACGCCAACTGTCATATCTACTCTATGCCGCTCTATTTTCACTATTTCCATGCAGTCGGACATAAACAGCCGTATCCATAGATACGTACATAATTTCAATGTTACAGGTAACGTAACGCGTTATTTTTAGTTAACGCTTGATTTTACCATCTACTCATAAAATTTCCGTACCGCGGGCTATAACTGAAAATCGATTCTTAAGGAGCAAACTCCAAAAAGTTTTTCCCAGTAGCACACATATATTATTTTACCAATATGGGTTTTATATAGGTATTGGGCAACATAACAAATGACAGATTTTTTAAATAGGGCCAATAATGTTATACAAAATATGAACCTCTAATATGCTGCTTATAAAGGAAAGATGAGTTGATTATGTATATTAGAATTAATGACGTGAAAACCCATGTTTATTTGACATAAGTAGCGTAAAATCCTGAAACCAGTGAGCTACTTTATTTAAAAATTCCGCAACTTTATTTCGTATGTACATACATTCCCACTGAGGTTTTACTGACAAATTCACAGATTTGTTTTATTTTGCATGCAAGCCGCGGCTGTGTTTCAAACTGAATGTGACTTTTCCGTCTAACACAGTTTTGCACACAGACAGAAGCTGAGCGGGCCCGGCTGTGAAATGCAAAATCCGAAACTTTACTACAAAGTCTTTAATAGTATTCCGGACGAGAGTGTCATTTAAATCTCATAAATGCCCAGTGACAGCTTGTTTCCTCTTTCGTGTTGCACTTCGCTCTCTTTTTCTACAAATTTGCGAGAAACGCTTTGATGTTCCCAACTGACTAGACTAGTGTATTAGTTAGGCACCTACATACAGCTTTTGATGAAGTCTGTGTAAATTAAGTTTTTCCTAAAGTAATTACGAACTTTTTTAAAAATTATAGATGCATTTTGTTCAATGCATTTTCTTCCAATTTATGAACATGGGAAGTGGGTGACTCTTACTGTTTTAGAGTTGAAACACAAAGGATGCCGTTTCCGAGATTTCGAACGTCAGGAAAGCGATGCAATGTTCAAACGTCACGGTGGGATGTATAGTCGGGAAACAAGACATAATTGCAACTAGTAGGTATAGGCACCCCCCAATCCTACTACCCAAAGGTCGTTGACCTTGAGGTCATTGAACTTCCGATACAGACAGACAGACAGACAAACAGACAGACAGGCAGGCAGGCAGGCAGGTCAGGCCCTTCTCGTGTGAAAGTACCATGCCCCAGGCTGCGTTCGCGCGCGCGTGGTTGTAGTGGTGATGATGATAATGTGAGAAATTGTGATTGTTGAGATGAAACGCGCGTGGTACATTCACACAAGAACGGCCTGACCTGTCTGTCTGTCTGTCTGTCTGTCTCTCCGTCCGTCCGTCCGTCCGTCCGCCTGTCTGTCTGTCTGTCTGTATGTACCGGAAGTTCAATGACCTCAAGTTCAACGACCTTTAGGTAGTAGGAGTGGGGATGCCTATACCCACCCAGTACCTACTACTCGTGCAAGTTATTGTACCTTAATTCAAAATTTTACAAGAGACAGACTGTTTTATAAATAAAGAAAGTATGCATTGAGAAGACACCAACTTTGAAACTAAGAAAAATAAAGTTATTTCTAATTTCATCGTTAAGATTTTCTTTCACACTTTCGTATTTAGAAAGTTCATATTTTCTAAAATTATATTTTTGTAATTCATTTTTCCAAGACCAATTAAATTGTCCAAAATGATTATTTTTTTATTTTCTAAAACTATTTTTTGTGTTGGAATAATATCCATTTGTAAAAGGTTGCTATTCTCAGCAAATAATAAGCTATTTAATGACAAAACAATCCAATATTTCGTATTTTTGCTTATAAAATTTTTAAAAATCAAGTCTCCCGTGGCTTATTTTCATATTCATTCAATTGTCTTGTCGAATTAGACTGGAGAATTTTATTTTATCTGGATAAGTTCCTGTTTTGCAAACTTAATTTCCAGATTTTAATTGGATATTTTAAGTTTAAACTGGAAATTCCAAATATGAACAGGATAATCCAGGATTAAAGCGGAAATTCCAGAATTAAAATGGATGTTTTAGAATTAAAATGAAAATTCCAGGTTTTAAGTGGATATGTCAGGTTTAAACTGGATATTCCAAACAATATAAACTGGGTAGTCCAGAATTTACCTAGAAATTCCAGATTTTAAAGATGTATTTTCACGATTTCTTTATCGATTTTCCTATGATGTTATACAAGGTCATATTTTTGTAGTTACTTTTTAAATTTTGACAGATGAAGAACAACTTTGAATAAATAAAACTGGTATGTTGCTGAAATGAAAACAGTGTACTTATGTATAAATATTTTACACTTTAATTCTAAAATTTTCTCCTCAATTCTGGAATTCCCACTATAATTCTGGAACTTCCATTATAATTCTGGTATGTCCAATACTTCTGGAATTTCTACTTTAAATCTGAAATTTACACTTTAATTTGGAATTTTCACGTTAATTCCGGATTATCCAGTTCATATTATGTATTTGGAATTTCCAGTTTAAACCTGAAATATTCGGTTAATCCAGTAATTTACGACACATTTTGAAATATCAAGTTTATATTTGGAATTTCCAGTTTAAACCTGAAATAATATTTCAGGTTTAAACTGGAAATTTGGAATTTGACATGCTTTTTCAAGAAAATGCAAATATTCCAAAAAGGGTTAATTTTAGGTATAGGGAAGTGCATATTAACATAAAAATTATGTTTGATAGAAGAACGTTTGAAATTTTTTAACGTAACCACCTAACTGCTAAAACACTGTATAACACTTTACGAATAGCAAAGTTCACTTATGTACATCGAATATGGTACTTGCTGTATAGCTGAAAATAATTTTAGATCTAGCGGCAGCTCACTACTAACAACTTTTTGGTTTAATTTTCTTAGTAAGTACTTCTAACTATTTGAGAGATATTGAAGAATACCACATGCTCTTCCACTTTTTGGAATTTCCACTTTAATTCTGAAATTTCTAATATAATTGCATCCTTGAAGTCCGAAATATCTCATTTAAATCTGGAACTTTTGCTTTCGGACTATAATGCGTCCGGTCTACGGCCGTCGTAGATATTAGCCAGTTTTAACAAGTAGTGACATTTTCTGAACAGTCCATTTTTTCGCCGATTATTAGTTATTATCTCAAACGACATTTTATGAGGATGCGAAGTTCCGAAGGTGGATCATTTTATGATTACCTGGAATACTCTATATTAAAAATGGACTAACAATCGAGCTTTTGTACGCCTGGTCATCATTGATTCTTAATTTTTATTCATGAATAGGGAGGTTCGGAGAAAAATAAGATATCTATTTTTGGCATGAAAATGACAGAAAATTGTTATTGTAATTGATTTACGGCGAAATTTTTTGTCTAAAAAATTTTTTTGGGGCGTAATAAGCGAAAGAAATTAGCTTATCACGCCCACATGCTAGTTCGCTTTGTTATTGGTTTGACGTCAGAGATTCGTAAGGCGCTCCTCCCACTTCTCTTGAAGTGCCCTGAAGCGATACCTTATCTCATAACATACTTATTGGGACTATTTCGAGCGTGAATTTTTAGAGTAAGGTGTCAAGGAAACATAAAACAAAGACAACATGATCGATATAATGATGCAACAAGGGTATCAAAAGTCCGATTCACATAATTTGCCATATTTATGTAGTAGGTAGGTAAATGTCCCGGTAAATGTGGAAATGGTGTGTGATTCTTGCATCCAACCCCAATTTCATTCAACATCAAAACAGTAGTGTAAAGGCAGACCGGTATAAGTAAAACAAAGTCAACAATTTATTAACTGTACATGCCTTTTATAATTCAGTATAAGTAGGTATGTAGTTGTAGATACCTGCTTACTTATGTTTGTAAAATAGGTACCTACCTATATTCTCTAATACAATACATACCTACTCATTTATGTAGATATGTAAACCTAAGTGATTGACAAGTTATCAAGTTAACAGTTTTATAACGGATTGGAAATTTTTTAAAAAAACGGAATCAAATACAACTCACGCGAATCAAAAAACTACGCTACGTAGGTACTAGGTACTTGTTTAACAAAAAGAAACAACTGCTGTATTCTGGAACGGTTAATGTAGAAACTCGGAAGAGACTCTTAAAGACGCATGTATGGAGTACGAAATTATACCTATGGGTGCGAAACTTGGACAATGGGAGAAGCGGATTGAAAAAGAGTAGAAGCGTTTGAAATGTGATGCTACAGACGGGTGTTGAAGATACCGTGGATAGACAAGTTAGCAATAAGGAGGAATTAGAAAGAGTTGGAGAAAAGAGAAAAGTATGGAAGACAATAAAGAATAGGGGATAGGATCGTAGGATGGTAGGACACCTTCTGAGACACAAAGGAATAGTTCGCGACATACTAGAGTCAGAGATAGGAATAAAGAGGTAGAGGTTGGAGCAGATTAGACTACTGCTCTCAAATAGTTGGTGATGTAGAATGTTCTACTTTTACGGAAATGCGTAGGCTAGCTCAGGGAAAGGATTGAGGTACGCGTCCTACCAGTCTTCAAAAGAGAACTTTATGATGACGTACTATTTAATTATTATTGTAAAATAGTTAATAAAATTTCCTTTTTTAGTTCAGGGAGGGAACGCTACGGCGATTCAGTATTTGGCTCCGTCATGCTCCTAGCATCCTGTTTCAAATTATGCTAACCGTAACACGTTACCAAGTACCAAGGGGTCCCAGAAAACTGTCGATAAATTATATTATGTTCGATTTTATTTAGAGTGGCTGCAATGGGGCAGCCGATAATTTTATAACTTTTGCAATGATAAACTAACTCGCGAAAATATCGATAATGGTGACCGATTTTCCTTCTGGCTCCAACGAACCACTTTTTCCGTTTTATTGGTGTGCTGTACGATGTATTAGTCTGGGTACAAAATAGAAAACACCAGTTAGAACCAGTTAATAATATTTAACAATTTAACTACACATGCATATGCATAATTCTTATGGGACTGCTGCGCCTTGAAGCTGGGACTTGTCCGTTATACTAAGTTCTGACGTCACGCGGCCTACTCTCTCTGCAAGGTACGATTTCTAGCCTCGCACCGACGGAAAACTTTGCAACGGCTTCACAGGCGAAGGATTTTTTTTGAACAAAAATTAACAACATAACTGCCTTCAGTATAATAAGCTCTATCAATTTTAATGAAATTTGAAAATTACCGCACCTGCCTATTATTTCATAGTATTTCTAAAAGTTCGACTAACGAGCAGTAACAGGCTTTGAAAAACTCGTACGCATGAAACTAGCGATATATAGCTGTCAAACATATTTAATAAACCCCATTACGCGAAACAATAACACCGAAACCCTCCACCAAATTAATTCAACGGGCATATCCGCTTTAAATATTTAATATGTCGGGTGTTCAAACATAGATGTAACGTTAGCATCCGTTTATCTGCCCACAGTAACTATGAATTATGAGATTTTGTCAATATTGACAAGTGGAACATGTAACGGTCTTATCAGATACCTGTACAGTTAATATCCTGGAACATACAGGCCATGCAGAAGGGATGTAAACGCATTTCAAATTGAAATGCTTAACGCACGTTTAAACAATCAGTTTCGTATTTGATGATGAAGGGTTGCATAAAGTTACCCGCAAATATCATAATAATAATCTGGATGTTCTACTTAAAATATGAGATTTAGCCAAGAGAAGGGAAGTGCGAGAGGGGAATCGGGCCGATTTTCCATATTTCGCGCGAAGGAATTGCGACGTGCTCAAAATGTAATTACTTTTCATTCCGCTTTGCGATTTTCGAGACGTTGTCTCTTTAGGGCAGTGGAATTTTCACCTGTCGAGGAACTATGCTCATTTTTAGAATTTGGACAAACTTCGGGCGGCAAAGTTATAGAGAAAGGATTGAATTTTATTTTACACCAAGATTCAATTCATTATCTCGCATAGAAAAAAAGTTATGGCGATTGGAACACGATAAGCGTTCTGAGCGCGTAACTTTTGAAGTCAGTAGCGTGCGATGACGAAACGGTTACAGCATCAATCTTTAGGAGACTGTACATGTGTGCAGACGTATTTAATTTTATTTTATAAGTATTCGCTGTGTGATGAAAATATCAAAAAGGGACGAAAATATGTAGTGCCTAATTGTTATGCAACGTGCAAGGAAAAGGTTGCCACTGAGAGATATACGATTTCAATAGTTACTCGCTCAGAACGATTATCGTGTTCAAATCGCCATAACTTTTTTCTATGCGAGATAATGAATTGAATCGTGGTGTAAAATAAAACTCAATCCTTTCTTTATAACTTTGCCGCCGGAAGTTTGTCCAAATTCTAAAAATGAGCATAATTCCTCGACAGGTAAAAATTCCACTGCCCCAAAGAGACAACGTCTCGAAAATCGCAAAGCGGAATGAAAGTAATTATGTAATTGCAATTTGAAAGATTTCGTGAGCATCCTGAAAGTTTAAGAAATAATTTTAAAAAATTGCAACTCGATAAGACAGTTCTTGAGGGAGTTATGACATGATACATTTTGAGCGCGCCGCATTTCCTGGAAAATCGGCCCGATTCCCCTCTCGCACTTCCCTTCTCTTGCCTATAAGCTGCGACAAATACTACTCACCTTTTAGCAGCAAGTCGGTACACTTTTGTCTTATCCACTTTGCCTTGTACGTATCACCCCGTATCCATAAATATTTTATTGATGAAACTTAGTACGACTAAGTTAAGTTTTGAGGAGCAGTTGTCTACTAACGTGGCAGTGAAAGTATCAAGCTATCAAGCATTATCACACGTACTAAACGGAATGTATTCAGTACAGCGTGTCACGTAAAATATTTTATAAAACAAGGATATTAGATTCAGTGCCGCGAGTTACTTTCAGAGCGTCTTTCAGCCGTGGCTTGATTTTCAAAAGGTGCTATTAAATATTAGTTATTACAGCGCGGTAACACGACACTTTCAAGAAAGAGCCTTAAAAAATAATTTGCGGTTCAATTTTATCTTATATTACATCTCCCTTTTTCCAAGAAAAATCCTTCTTTCTGCAGCGTCCGAGGGAATTAACATTTTGGGATGTTTAATTAAATTGATCGATTTAAGGCGAAGATAGTGTGGAGCTGCATTTCATGAGTAATTCTGTAATTTATTTCATTAGTATTTGACGTTTATTGCCGACTTGCACGATATTTATCTGCCTCTCCGGCGCATTGTTTTCCAACAATGAAAAATATGTTTAGACACGATTAATATTTCTTCCTTTGACAAAAAGTTCAAAACAAAATTTGAGTTATTGAGCTTCTCGTGCAAGGAAGCGTGGCGAGTTACAAAATTGGAAGCAATGCAATATCTCAAATTAAATATTGCATGTTGTTACTTTGCTTCCGTGCGATTCATCAAATCAATCAGGAAAATATTTAAAAATTAAATATGTATTTATTGCAATTCCCGCTCCCCATTTTGAGATCACATCAAACCAATGGTACCGTTGTATAAATTTTTTTCTGCGGCGTGATATGACACATACTGTAAAAATATAGTTTTTCTTCAAACGTCAGAAGAACATGACATTTCGCGTCTGTATACATGAACTTAAAGTTCAACTTTACTGCCAAGGCAGTAAAAGCTACTTTTACTGCCGCTTACGCAGACAGTTGACGAATTTCCTATGATGTTTTCAGAGATATATGTTATGTTTTTCTGACGTTTGAAAACAATAGCTAATTATTTTGAATTCTTAACCTATTTCCAAGTTTTAATTTTCCATATATGTAATAATAATTTATTGTTCTAATTTAGCAAGTTAAATAACAATTTTCTCAGTAATAGGTGTACCCTCGTCGAGAGAACAAGAAGTGTTAAACGATGTTTGCAAATGATTCCAGGTTGGGCCATAGCATCGGAAGAACGAGATTGGAAATACAGATTATCGATTTATTACGCTAAGCCCCAAGATTCAGGAACATTTACTTGCGCCACCCCCAAAGGGATTACAAACAGCATCACATTACACGTAGCAGGTAAGCTGATGGGTGTACGTTACCACAAATTTATTTGTCGGGGAGCCGCCAGGACTGTTCGCATAGGTCCCCCCTCGCCGTTCCCTCGATTCCAGGACTTTTTTTTTAATTTTATAGTCTAATAAACACTTTTAGAAGCATGTCCATAAAAATATTGACTGTACTTGCAAAATAGCAGCCATTTGTCCAGAAAAGCTAAAAAAACATGGAGGAAAAGTTACTCGACAAAATAATTCTTATAAAGTTGTCTATTATAACAATTCATAATTAAATTATAATAAATTATAATTAAATCAAGAGAGGACCTGATCTGAGTAGCTTATGAATTTCTGTCTGCATGTCGTTTATTGAACCCACGTGATGCTAGATCACAAATTAAACACTACAGATAGTCAACGCACATTATATTATTTTGGAACTGCTAACAGCGCCTCTGATGTTTGGAAGTAGAATTAGGGGCGGAAAGCGGGAATTTTGAATATTTCTCTTTTGAAGTTTACTTTTGACGTTTAAAACCGTTTTAAAAAATGTAACAAATGATGTGTGACATATTTTATTGTGTGAAGGAGGCGATGTTTAAACAGAATCGGATACATCAATAATGGATATACAAGAATTTTAAAACTTATATCATTATATTATGAAATAAAAAATTACTCACATAATATTGGTAAAATAGGGTAGTATTTACTATGCACAACACACTTACTAACAAATTCAAAGACCCAAAGACCGTTCCTTGATAAATTAATTCGCCACTGTGAAGATTCCAATGCACAATGCATGTTAAAAATAAGTCCCGGGGTAATTTTATGAAACATACACAAAACGCAAAGGGTAGTATCCAAATTCCAAATCTGTCACCTTATCTGTTATATCCATGTTAAACAACTTGTCCAAGAAGAATGTAAGAAAATAACTTATAACGCCTGATCAAACTACAATTTAATTTCAAAGACGTTTGACATTAAATTTTTTGTTTGTTGTTTGTTATGTTGACATGCTACGGTACAAATACATACCCAGCATGCTTTTTTATTTTAGAACAGTGTGCCCAATTTTCAGATCGAGTGAGCAGCTAGTGGACGATTTGACAATGATTTGACATTTTTGTGTTTTATGTGCCACCCAGCGGCAACTCGATTAAATGCAAAGAGTATACACTGGCATCTCTAGTTTGTAAGTTGAATTACTTTTCGTTTAAACGTCATTGCATTTGCGTTAAACGTCTATACAGTGTAGTCCACTACGCACGCGTCGGTCAATAGTCGCAAACCGCTGGACTTACGGAAAAAAATTTTAAATAAAACTTGTAACGTTTTATCTTTGCTGCAACTGAAAATTATTTTCACAGGCTGTCCCATTTCTTCTGCACGGCACCTAAATTGTCTTTTTTAAATGGAACACCCTATATTACATAGCATTTTGGAAATCTTTTGTTGAATTTAAGTGTCACTTTGTTAACCATACATTGGGTCTAAGTCCCACAATTTCGGAGTTATTTGATGTTAAAAATCGTCATTTTTCAAGTTTCGTCATTTATAACGTGTAAAAGGTTCGAGATAAAGAAAAATGGCTTACGTGTCCCTATGTTAGTTTTTAATCCTCTATTTAATGGGGCTGGAAAATACTGCCTCCTGATTGGTCAAAAAATGACAAAAAGTTGCCAATCAGGAAGCAGTTATTTTCCAGCCCCATTAGATAGAGAACCTTTTACAAGTTATAAATGGCGAAACTTGAAAAATGACGATTTCTAACATCAAATAACTTTGAAACTGTGGGACTTAGACCCAATGTACGGTTAACAAAGTGGCACTTAAATTCAACAAAGAATTCCAAAATGCTATCAAATACAGGGTGTTCCATTTAAAAAAATAGAGTTAGGTACTGCGCAGAAGAAATGGGGCAACTTGTATAATTGAAAATAATTTTCAGTTACAGCAAAAATGAAACATTACAAGTTTTATTAAAAATATTTTTCCATAAGTCCAGCGGTTTAGCGACTATCGACCGACGCGCGCGTTGTGGACTACCCTGTATAGTGTCTAAATTGTTAGATTGCGAAATGCTATTTTTGCATTCGAGAATGCAAAAGAATTTCGCAATCGAGTATCAAACAACATTTTTTCGAAAACTGTATCCCACAGATCAAAAATTACTCATCATAAGGTTCTCAGTCCGAAGACTGGTTGGACGCGTACCTCCATTCTTTTCTATCCTGAGCTAACCTACGCATTTCCCTAAAAGTAGAACATCCTACATCCCTAACTATTTGAGAGCAGTAGTCTAATCTAGGCCTACCCCTACCTCTTTTTATTCCTATCTCTGACTCTAGTATGTCACGAACTATTCCTTCGTGTCTTAGAAGGTGTCCTACCATCCTATCTCTCCTACTCTTTATTGTTTTCCATACCTTTCGCTTTTCCCCAACTCTTTCTAATACTTCCCTATTGCTAACCTTATCTATCCACGGTATCTTCATCATGCGTCTGTAGCACCACATTTCAAACGCTTCTACTCTTTTTCTATCCGCTTCTCCTATTGTCCAAGTTTCGCACCCGTATAATGCCGTACTCCATACATACGACGTTAAGAGTCTCTTCCTAGTCTCTATATTAACCGTTCTCGAGCATAACAGTTGTTTCTTTTTGTTAAACGCAACTCGGCCCTGCGCCATTCTTTGTTTTATATCTTTAGTGCTCCTACCGTCTTGAGTTATTTTACTTCCTAAGTAGCAGAAATCCGCGACCTCCTCTATCTTCTCATTTCCAATTTGTATTTCCATTTTAGTTCTATTTTCGCATCCCCTACATACCAAAATTTTAGTTTTCTTTTTATTGATTTTCATGCCGAAGCCCTGTGTCAAAACTGCTTCCATTTCATTCAAAGCCGCTCCTAATTCTTCTTTGCTAGATGCTAACACTGCTATATCATCCGCAAATCTGAGCATGTTAATAGTTTGGCCCTGTACATTGATCCCTGAGGCTGTTCTTTCCTTAACAATATTAATCGCATCTTCGATATATAAGTTGAAAACTAGAGGTGACAATGCACATCCCTGTCTCACTCCCTTCCGGATATCTACTTCCCTTTGTTCCTGCTCACATTCTATAACTGCCTTTTGCTCTTTGTAGAGATTATGTATTATTCTTCTGTCCCTGTATTTCATCCCTACCTTTCTCAGCACTTCGAACATCTTCCCCCATTTTACGTTGTCGAAGGCTTTTTCTAAATCTACAAATCCTATATAGACGCTCTTTCTCTTTTCTATCGTTTTTTCTATAATTACTCGTAAAGCTAGAATGGCCTCGCGCGTTCCTCTATTTCGTCTAAATCCGAACTGATCTTCTCCTAATATTTCTTCCGCATTTTTCTCCATCCTTCTTTGCACAATTCTAGTTAAAATTTTTGACGCATGGGAAGTTAAACTGATAGTTCTAAAATTTTCGCATCTATCCGCGCCTTTTCTTTTTGGCAAAGCTACTATGATGTTCCGTTTGTAATCTTCTGGAATCTCGCCTGTCAGGTATATGCGACTAACTAGTTTAAATAAACGATCTATTACCTCTTGACCTGCGCACTTTAAGATTTCTGCCTGCAAGCCATCTATACCTGGTGCTTTATTATTCCTTAAACTTTTTAGTGCTATCTCAAACTCTTCTCTCATTATAGGACTCCCTAGGTTATCCCCCTCTACACTGCTTTCGCTTTCTAATATATCTTGCACTTCCTGTCCCGCATATAAGTTTCCTAAATATTCTTTCCACCTATCTGCCTTCTCCCCACTTCCGATTAGGATATCTCCTGCCTCATTTCTAATGTTTTTGGTACTAGATCCAATTTCTCTCAAAAATTACTATTAATTATTAAAATTACTATTAATTATTAAAAATGTGAGGAGAAAATTTTGACATTTACAATTCATTTATTTGACTTATATGTCATCTACAATTTATTGCACATATTTTAATATCAAATATTCTTTGGCGCGTCAGTAACGATAGCAACGTACAACAAACAAGCTTTATACTTAGGCCGACCAACAGACGGAGTGATCACCCTGCAATCATGAGCTCTAGGCAGGACTACTATCAATTTAGGACGACCGAACCGCAGTGATGCGCTTTCTTTGGACCCAACGAAGTCGCATCACTCCAATTCGGTCGTCATAAATTAATATTGCCCCCCCTAGAGCACGTTCTTGCAGGGTGATCACTCCGTCTGTTCGGCGGCCCAAGTATAGTAATTTCATCGATTTTTGTAGATGGATGTACTATACTTGGGCCGCCCAACAGACGGAGTGATCACCCTGCAAGAACGTGCTCTAGCAGGGTCTGTTCAGCGGCCCAAGTATAGTAATTTCATCGATTTTTGTAGATGGATGTACTATACTTGGGCCGCCGAACAGAGACGGAGTGATCACCCTGCAAGAACATGCTCTAGGCGGGACCACTATCAATTTAGGACAACCGAACCGCAGTGATGCGCTTTCTTTAGATCCAACGAAGTCGCATCACTCCAATTCGGTCGTCATAAATTACTATTGGCTCTGCTAGAGCACGTTCTTGCAGGGTGATCACTCCGTCTGTTGGGTGGCCCAAGTATAGTACATCCATCTACAAAAATCGATGAAATTACTATACTTGGGCCGCTGAACAGACCCTGCTAGAGCACGTTCTTGCAGGGTGATCACTCCGTCTGTTGGGCGGCCCAAGTATAATACATCCATCTACAAAAATCGATGAAATTACTATACTTGGGCCGCCGAACAGACGGAGTGATCACCCTGCAAGAACTAAAGTGATACTTTTTGTGGCGAATCTGAAAACGTTTGACGGACGGACGAAGCGAGTCCGGCAACTACAGATGAGTCACAAAAAGCACTTTAGCTCCGCATAAAATATGCTATTTTTTCGGCAAACGTCGATACGTTTGAAAATTATTAATGCTTTAATAAATTGGAAAGTTGTAGAGTTTTTGATATCCTCATACGCAGAAAAAATAATCTTTCGATTACTGTCTTTACCACCATTGTAACTATACATGGGGAGCAGGAATCCCCAAAAACGTAGTTACCCATGTTATTTCCCCATGTACACATGGAAGTTTGTCACTCGGTCTAGTACCCACCCCGACATTTGACGAATTTCCTGGATATTTTAACGGTTTATTTTGATATATTTTTAAATTTGGTGAATTTTCTGGCAATAATAATAACACTTGTATACTTGTATATTCGACGTTTCGTCCCCGTTTGGGGGCTTTGTCAAGAATGGTTTATTAAAGTTTGTAAAAATATAACATGAAAATATTTGACAAAATTTTTTATAAACAGTCAAAACTTAAAAGGTAACTATGATAGAAATATACAATTTTAGCACATTTGATTTTGGATTTATAAAAGAGAAAAATGTATTGTGTGTAATTTAACAATAATATAGATTAGTAAGTAAGATGCAGAGAGGATGGTTATTTTATTATATTACACATGAAAAACAACAACCATACTTTTGAATTTAATGATACCAAAATTCTAAAACAGGAAAAGAATTTAAAATCTCGACTATTTTTAGAAATGATTTACATAAAAAAAGAAGAAAACTCTATTAATGATAGAATTGATATTCAAAATTTAAGTCAAATTTACTGTAATATAATAAAATAACCATCCTCTCTGCATCTTACTTACTAATCTATATTATTGTTAAATTACACACAATACATTTTTCTCTTTTATAAATCCAAAATCAAATGTGCTAAAATTGTATATTTCTATCATAGTTACCTTTTAAGTTTTGACTGTTTATAAAAAATTTTGTCAAATATTTTCATGTTATATTTTTACAAACTTTAATAAACCATTCTTGACAAAGCCCCCAAACGGGGGCGAAACGTCGAATATACAAGTATACAAGTGTTATTATTATTGCCAGAAAATTCACCAAATTTAAAAATATATAAAATTTTTAAACTGGCACAAATCTAAGAAGGGTTTATTTTGAGTAACAAAAAATTAAAACTGTCATGTTCTGACGTTGGAAGAAAATAGCTAATTATTTTGAATTCTTAATCTATTTTCAACGTTTGAAGAAAAATATAGCATGTTTTATTCGGAGAAAAATTGTTTTTAGTGATTCGTAGGTGTAGTCGGCTTCGCAAGCGCGGCCGCCAAGCCTACAGGCTCATCACTAAAAAATTACACTTTTCCTCCTTATAAAACAATACAGGTTGTCCCAGATAAGCCTCTACAACATTGCTATCTCACGTACCTACCTTTAAAGATAGAAACACGTTTAAATGGGGAAAAAGTTTTACAATTTGGAGCTCTTTAATATGCCCTCACAAAAATCGACTTTGCTCTGTTGGTTTCCTAGATATTTGAAAAAAAAGAAAATTGTGCAATTTGGTTTTTTGTTAATAACTTCGTTATTTATTAACATTTTGATGATTTGTAAAAACAGGTTTAAATGGTTGTTTAACCGGCATATTTTACAGTACTCGAAAATTGTCTCCGAAGTTTCATACACTTGCAGTCATCATCAGGTTTATGTTTTCTTATGGACGTCATATTGGATTGTTATGTTATTAAATAGCTTATTTTTTGCTAAGAATAGCAACCTATAACAAATGGACATTATTCAAGCACAAATAGTTTTAGAAAATAAAATTCTATTATTTTGGACAACAATTTAGTTAACAATGAAATTAGAAACAAGTTTTATTTTTTTGCTTTTTAAAGATAGTGTCTTCCCAATGCATACTTTATTTACAAAACAGTCTGTCTACTTGTAAAATCTTTAATTTACGATTCTAATTCAATAAAGTTATTGAAGGCTTAAAAATAAGTCTTACAAAGACGAGCCCAATTGTACAACTAGCGCAAATTTGCATCGAGAATGAAGGCGCACATTTTGAACATTTGCGACAATAAAATAGTTGTTTTGTTTGTTTTGAAACTAGCTTTTGTTATTCTGCCTATTTATATTTTTTGTTTTTCAATTGTGAAATTATAATTTCTTGTGGTGGCAAATAAAATTTAACGCTAATAGTATATTATACACGAGTTTATAATGAATGCTATTATTACCGAGGATGAAGTTTACAACACGAGCGAGTGAAACGAGCGAGTTTTGTAATCATCCGAGGTAATAATAGCATCATTATAACGAGTTGTATACTATACTTTGTCTACGACTATCAAAACAGATTCCCAGAAAGGATTTACCTTCATTTCCCTTCTCCAGCGTAAGAAAGATTCATACATACGCTCTCAGGTATAATTTTCTTGGTTTTTTGGGCAATGAATCTAATGAGGCAAGTTCTGCAGCTTCTTTTATTGCTGATGCTGTTAGAGAAACCTCGTTTTCACTCTCACTACTCATTATATCTTCTTTTTTAGAATATGCATTTCAAATTAAAAGCAAACCATGCTGATTTGACGTTTCAATTTGAACTGACACATCGCGATCGCGGCCTACTAAACAAATGTAAAAAAGGGTCAAAGCGATGTTCCTATTGGTGTAGTGAATAATATTCATTAATCACTGCAGTGATTAATGTATCTAATTATGATTGAAGAAACACAATTATAAAGAGTATGTTGTAAGATAGTCGTGGACAAACTATTTTTTGGCAGTTTCTACGGCTACAAATTAAGGGTGTTTCATTGATTTCTACTAAACGAAATAAAACTGTAATAATTCTTGCAAAATTACTCCTTAATGAAGTTGTTTTTCCATGGATAGGTAACTGAATTTCTCCACTAAATTATGAAATTTATTTTCTGAAGAGTAGTAGGGAATTAAGGAGACGAACTCAGGAGCCGGGAGCCGACGGCTCCGTGGTCTAATGAGCGGCCTAATTAGCGGCTTTAATTGGCTTTGATAGTTAGCGGCTCGCGGTTTTGTGCGCGGTTTTAATTGCGGGGCTTGCGGAGACGTGATTCGTGCTTGTAATTGCAATATTGTTGCTAATTGTTATTAATAATGGTCAATTTATGTGAATATAATTATATATACGCTCCTCCATTTTAAAACGTCTGGGTTAAAACTGCTTGGGTAGTCCTTAGGCCTGTTGAATGGAACTTTACTTGCCGCCCCAGGGTATTAGCTACCTGCATTTTTATGGCTATTGTGTCGATCGTACCGACATCCATTCTATAGTGTAAGAGATTTAGTGGGTATTATTCGAGTATTTTTGAAGTGTTCATGTTAGACATGATTTAAGCACATTAAATAGATACCATATAATCAATAAAATATGTATTTTCTATGATAATAGAGAAGTATAAAATATTCAATGTATAAATTACTATTCTGATGGAAGAAAAACTATACATTGATTTAACTAATAAAACCAGAGAAGTCACTTAAACAGTATTTGTATTTCACTATGTAGTAGTATACAAAGAAATGCGAATTTATTAAGGAATGAAATAATTACATATATAATACAGAGTGAAGTCGAGTCGCGCCCGGATTTCTTAGGAGGACCTTTTCTTCGGAAGTCTTTCTGCTTTCGGCTCGCTGAAAAAATGGAAATAAAATTGGTGTTAGATTAGATATTTAAAATTTAATATAACTTTATGCTTATACCTGTTAGCAGTAGCACTTGGCATCTTTCATGAAAGTGTATATTTTATGCACATTGGAAAGGGCACAGCGACAACACTCCTGGTGAATATGCTCAATACAAATTGGAGGACTTGGACACCTTAATTGAAGTGGTGCTGTGGGTGGGATCCTTGTGGCCAGCCCTAGCATTATATCTTCAATGTTAATAACCTCGTTGGCAGGGAGAAATTTCTCCAGAAACCGCTGCTTCTGCCTGCCTTTGCATACAATTAACACTTCCGACTCCACCGTCCATATCTCGGATTCATTGCATGTGATGAAGCACAGCCTCTGGAGAATACGCGGCAGCTCCTCCAAACATATATATCCGTCGCTGTATTTCACGCCTCCAAGGTAAAATCGCGACAGCCAAATAAACTGCGATTCTTCTTCGGGGCTCAATTCTTCGAATGGCCGCGGCGGTTTGAATAAATAATGACCAATTCGTCCACTCTTGAGAGTAATACCAGCCAGCTCTTTAACGATAAAATCTCCATCGGAGTATTGAAACCCCTGGTAGTCAATTAGCAGCACTGATTTTTGATTATCTTCAACGCGAACTGAACTCATAATAATTTATATAGGTGTGTACTTAGAACCGACACTGTCGCGGCAATAAATTGAAATCAACTGTTTGAAAAATCCCACGCCGATTTGTTTATATATAAACCCTTTGCTTGAAAGTAGTGGGAATAAAATAACTGCATCATGGCCGCTCATTCTAATAATTTATTTCATTCTTCGCTTTTTTTGTATACCGTTCTTTGTTATAACTTCCGTACTTATAAACTGATATTTCCCACGAAAATCCTCGTCTGTAGAAAATATCGTTTCTTTTATGCGGAGGACGCGTAAGGGATTTAATCCTTTTTCTAAGCATCAAAACCCTTTTTTATCAATAAAGTGGAATAAATTATTAACTCGGGCGTGTGGGAGAATAATCACGTGTGAGACATAGAAAAATTGAACTGCATCTATTGAATGCATCAATGTTTTGTCTTATAATCCGCAGCCCGATATTATAATTCATAGACGGGCGGTGTCTGAAAAGAACTAATCTTTTCTATGTGGCTATTTGAGAATTTATCGCCGCGGCTATCATTTCAAAGGATTTAGTTTTTATATGGGGGTGTCTGAGAAGTTTCCATTGATTTCACAACACACCTGCGACCATAAATTTTGTTGTTAAAGAATATAAGTATGAAAGAGTATGGGAATTATTTCAAATGAAAGAGTTTCTTTTTTATATGGGAATGGAATTTGATATTATTAATCCACTTTTTATATTAAATTACATGTTTATGTACAATGCTATTTATTTCGCTGCCGCCTGTGTGTTCAACCCTTCTTTTATGTTTTTATTCCGTTTTATCTAGGACAATAAAAATGCGGGTGATATGGGATGAATCAAATGAGGGTATTATAATAAATAAATTGCGCTGAATGTCGACGGCAATACCCCCACTTTCTCAAAACATAGTTCTATATATAAGTAGATTTTCTGAAATGTACAACCAGTTAACTACTAATAAGAAACGCAGAAATCCATAGTCAACACAGTACCTAGTTCCTACCCTTCATTCGCGTGTTTTGTGACTGACTGAATTTTCTCGTGTAAGTACGTCAAATTTTATTGTTTTCAAAAATGAATCACTTAAGTGAATTAAATCAGATCTCGTCCGCGGCCCCATTAATCGCGAAGCGTGCTATTAATTCTCTTGAAATAGGCAAACAATATAAAATACATTCTGTTAGGTCGTTAGATACGCGATATGGAAAAGCGATACTTATGACATTATTAGATGGGAGTGAACGTTTTATTATTTTTTTACCGAAACGGCTAATAAGCCATTTCTCAGAGGAATTGATTACAACCATGAACAAGGGGGGTTATTTATTTATATTTAAAGGCCTCAGCGATGCCCCCGCAGGAAGCCGTTTCCAATCTTCGTTAATTGAATTTAAAACTGAATAATGCGTTTTTGTCTGAAAATTTATATTTATCCCCCTCAAGCACGCTTAATAGTAAAAAAAAAATTATTTTTAGTATAAAAGTATAGTCGGTTAAGGACCAAAATGTAACTTTCTTATTTCATATTTAATATAAATAATTTTAAAAGAAAACATGAATTAAATATAACATAATTTTATTAAATTCTCTTCCGAATATAACAGATACAGAATAAGCGTTTGTCTAAAAATTTATATTTTATTCTCCTCTTATTTAGTTAGTTATCATTATAAATAATTATCTAAATTTAAATTGCGAGCAAGGGGGTGCAACAAATTTAGAAATTAATGAATTGTATAGTTAAAAGAAAACATATGAATTAAGTATAACATAATTTTATTAAATTCTCTTCTGAATATAACAGACAGAATAAGCGTATTCCCCTCAGGCACGCTTAATAGTAAAAAAATTATTTTATTTCTAGTATAAAAGTACAGTTGGTTAAGGTCCAAAATTTAACTTTCTTAATTCATATTTAGTATAAATAATTTAATTAATTCGATTTTCTTGATTTTTTCAATATAAATAATCAACCACTTGAACAACCAACTCGCAAAGTTCAACGAAAATACCGCGTTCTATTTTTAGTAACTATTTTCAATTATTCGATTTATGTAAGTAATTTTATTTTGCTTGTAAGGGGTTGTGTCAAAATTTAAAACAGGGGGCAGAATAAGAGTTTGTCTAAAAATTTCTGTTTTATCGTCCTCTTATTTAGTTAGTTAGGTAACATTATAAATAATTATCTAAATTTAAATTGCGAGCAAGGGGTGCAACAAATTCAGAAATTATGAATTGTATAGTTATAAGAAAACATGGGAATTAAATATAACATAATTTTATTAAATTCTTTTCAGAATATAACATACAGAATAAGCGTTTGTCTAAAAAATTTATATATTATCCTCCTCTTATTTAGTTAGTTATTATAAATAATTGTCTAAGTTTAAATTGAGAGCAAGGATGTGCAACAAATTTAGAAATTAAGGAATTGTATAGTTAAAAGAAAACATAGATATAACATAATTTTATTAAATTCTCTTCTGGATATAAATATTATAATTTAATCGTTTCACTTCACACCATTGAATTTCTTTTTTCATATATATCCTGCATACATGTTTGGGAATATTTTATATACAATTCATATACACCAAAATCTGATTTATATAAGCATTGTATACAATTAAGTATACTCTGCTCTGTACATGTCAAGTGTTTTTCCACCAAATATCTCGCGCACTCTGTTGTGAAGCCATCTAAAGTGACGTATTGGGCCCTCAAAATATTACCCACACGTAAATACTTTATTAAATAATCTTGAAAACTTAGAATTCTCGTCAAAGATTCTAGCGTGAAACAGCAATTACTATCGTTCATGTAAGCCTCGCCGAGGGATATTTCACGACGCGGTTTAAATAAAATCGCTCTTCTTAATGGCAGTAGGAATAATTCATAACTTTCCAAACTTATAACAACTAATTCTCTCTCCTCCTTAGTGCATTTAATTTCATTGGATTCGCTCAGTATTTCCCCAAATTTATTAAATAGTTCTCGCAGTTGACAAAGTGTAAACGATAATGTACCATGTCCCTCGCATGCAGTCTTTCTAATAATTCTAAGAGTTGATTCCATAGTTATTGGATCTATACCCATGTTTATAAATATTCCATTTTCTGAATCAATAGGTATTATTTTTTCAGCTATTAACGCAGATTTTTCATTATTTCTCTGCTCAGCTCGTTGCATCATCCAATTAAAATTACACCAGCTATCGGGCGAAATTTGTTGATGATCGTCTTCATCTTGCGGCGTCAACTCGTTTTCCACATCGTAATTTTCTCGCACAGTGACGATCACTGATCCAATTTTCTTGCTAATCATCGTCTCTTTGTTTTGCTCGAGGAAATCCAGTCTGTCTTCAATGGAACATCGCCTCCTTTTAATTACAGGTAAATCCAGTGAACTACCCCCACAATAACATAATTCAACGGATTTCTTAACCACAGAATAATCTTCAGACTTGGCTCCATAAAATACACTTTTTGGAATACAACACCTTTCACACGTTTGCGTCTGCATCTTTAACAACACTGTGTGCATACCGTGACTGAATTTTATTTCATTAATCACATCTTAAATATGACCCTCCCCCTCCCGTCCCCACGTTGTACTAGCACATGTATGTAACTTATCCAAACCTGTTTGAACGTGTCAACTGCGGGGGATTAACGCCACCTGTTCACCCTTAACCCAAGGTCTCCTCCACTATAAACTTGACTTGAATCACCTCACCGCGGAAACTATCATTTATTTACGAATTCATTGTAATTTGAATACACTTTGTGAGAAAAGGGCGTCTGGTTTAATTTACGAAAATTAAGTTTTGCTTAATATGTTACATATCTTAACGTACTAACGTTCGAAAAGTTGAGAAAATTTAGTCAAATACTATCTGTCAAGCATAGTTCGAGTTATTAGACGGGGGGCAAGAAGTGGTGGTGATACCGCGGTATCATTGTCACTCCTAACCCCCACTTACTTTCCAGCATGCAGACCAACCAGGATAACCTGAAAGTTATTTTTAAATGTGAACATTGTGAAAAAACATTTAGTCGAAAAGACAATTTGGCAGCACACATACGTGTTATTCATCTCACCGCTGAAGCCTGTATGGCTGTGCACAAGTGTTTGTTTTGTGCTATGTCATCTCCATATAAGCAAAATGTACAGCGACATATGAGGCAGGTTCACCGTAGTCCAGAAGAGATGCCTTTACAACTAGAGTCGGCTAACAAACGTGGAAAGAGGGACCATGCTATAGAAAATGCAACAAATGAAGTAATTGCACCACCATCATCAGCGTCAACTTCGGGGATATCATCATCATCAAGAGTGGTTCGAGAAAATGCCTTTGTGAGATGTGAACAATGCAATATAGAGGTTGAGAAAAATAAATTCTCTTCACACACTCGCAGTATAATCCACAAGCAGAACTGTACGGTGAGGTTGCAGCCGGGTGTTGACTTAATAAATACCGCGTTCAAAGGGCGAATAGCTTCATACAAAGTTTATATCGCAGAAAATCCAGACACTGTGGATATAAACCACTTTTTTGAAGTTAATCGAAGTAAGGTTCTACAGCTAATAACAGATTATTTACAAAAACCGGAATTTCAAAGTGTTTTGAAGGTGAACTTTGAGCTATTCGCTGATTATATACTACCCTCAAAACTGGATAATGTAGGTGAGGGGGGATCGGGGGCTGAGAGCAGTGTAAATCAAGAAACAAAATCATTCAACACGAGATACCAAGTAGTCACACCATCCACGGAATTAAATGAACTTTACACTGAATTGGTGGAAATTTTGAAAAACAAAAGTCAGGAATTTAACGTGAGTTTAAAAAAGTTCTTTCATAAAAATATGTAAATTCTAATTATTTCTTTTGTCTTTTAATTAGGAAAAGGAATCCGGTTGGGCTCTAACTAACATACTTTATATGGAAGTTAATATTGCTTTATTCAACCCACTTCGAGCTTCTTCATATATTCCACTGCCTAAAAAGATACAAAACACACGATCCGTAATAAATGTGCGAAATATAAATAACAATATGTGTTTCGCTTTTGCCTGTTTGAGCAGTTTGTATCCAGTCCAGAAAAATGCTGAACGCGTGAGTCAATACTCGAGATATTTCAACAACCTTAATTTTGACGGAATGCAATTCCCGATTCAAATTAAGGATATTCCTAAGTTTGAAAGACAAAACACTGGATTCAGTATTAATGTATTTGGACTAGAACGTGTTAATACCGGGAAGGATGACGTGGAGGATTATAATATTGTTGGACCACTTCACCATACGAGTCAGCGCCGAGAGAAGCACATCAACCTATTGTACGTGGAGCGTGAAGAGGGTCCGGATGGGCATTATTGCTGGATAAAAGATTTGCCTCGGCTGGTCAGAAGTCAGCTAACTAAACATACAGGACGTATTTATATATGTGATGGATGCCTAATATTTTTTAACGATGAGGAAAAGTGGAAAGGCCATCTCAGCCGGGGAGATTGCAATAAAGTGTGTACAGTATTACCCGACCCCGAGAATAGGTTTCTCTACTTCAAAGAATACCAGCATTCAGTGAAAGCTCCATTCGTGGTGTATGCTGATTTTGAATCAGTACTTAGGCCTATATACGGGTGCCAGGCAAGCCCCGAAGCAAAATATACAGTGAACACCACGATGCACATACCACTTAATTTCTGCTATTTTATAAAATGCGATTATGACGAAACATTATCAGTTCTTAGGCAATACACTGGGAAAGATTGTGCCATCGTTTTTATAAAATGGCTAATTGAAGCCGTAAAGCGCATATATAAGGACTACTTTGCAAACCCTAAGCCCATGAAGCCGTTAACATATGAACAACAGCGGATGCACTATGAAACAACAACATGCTTTCTCTGCGGCGAGGAATTTTCAAGTAACAATTATGGCGATATTACCAAGTCCGAACTTAGATGCGCCGATCATAATCACTTTACAGGTATTAATTAATTAATTAATTATTAATTAATAATAATTATGCTAAATGTATTATCATAAACTAATTTTTTTCGTTTTTTTATAGGAGAATACAGAGGAGCAGCCCACGGAAAGTGCAATTTGAAGTACAGAACACCCAGACACGTGCCGGTCTTCTTCCATAATTTAAGTAATTATGATGCTCATCTCTTCATTCAAGAATTGGCCGCCGCAGTGGAGGAAATTTACGTCATACCTCAAACCAAAGAAAAATACATTTCATTTTCCGCTAGAATAAAGATGACTGAATTCCATAAATCATCCCAAGACAACGCCCCCGGCAGCAGCACGAAAAGATGTCCCAGTATTGATCTGCGATTTCTCGATTCTTATCGCTTCATGGCCAGCAGCCTCGAATCACTCGCCAGTAATCTGCAAGAAAGCCAGTTCGTCGAGACCCGCAGGTTCTTCAGCAACCCCCTTCATCTGCAGTTGGTGGTGAAGAAAGGAGTCTTCCCGTACAGTTTCGTAGATTCCCATGAAATTCTAGAGAAGACGAAAGAGCTCCCATCAAGAGAGAAATTTTACTATGAGCTCACAGAAACGGAAATAGACGATGCCTCATACGAACACGCCCAGAACGTATGGAGAACTTTCAATTGTACCAGTCTAAGGGATTATTCGGAATTGTATCTGAAAACCGACGTTCTACTTTTGACCGATGTTTTCGAATCTTTTCGAACGCTTTGTATGGATACATACAATTTGGAGGCGGCCAATTTTATAACTTGTCCCGGATTGTCATTCTCCGCCATGTTGAAATATACAAAGGTTAGTTTAGAGTTGCTCACCGACGTGGACATGTTACATTTCGTCCGAAAATCTATCAGGGGAGGGGTTGCAGTGTGCGTGGAACGCAGAGCAGTTGCAAATAACAAATTCATCCCGATCACCGTCTCTAACGACTATAAATATCATCCGGAACAAGATACCAACTACCTAATATACTTGGATGCAAATAATCTTTATGGTTTAGCTCTATCCAAATACTTGCCCGTTTCGGGCTTTCGCTGGCTAGCGAAGGATGAAATTGACGATTTCGACATAAATTCAAACTGCGCCAGTGAAACCAATGCAAAAGGATATTTTCTTGAAGTCGATTTGACATACCCAAAACATCTCCACGACGCACATAACGAATTACCATTTTGTCCAGATAACATCATCCCACCCAATGGTACCAGCCGTCAAAAGAAATTAATCCCAAATTTATTCGATAAAAAGAGCTATATTATTCATCACAGAAATTTATATCAAGTAATACAACATGGGTTGATAGTGACTAAAATTCATCGAATTTTGGAATTTAATCAGTCGGACTGGTTAAAGCCCTACATCGATCTCAACACTAAGAAACGGCAGGAGGCGTCCAATGAATTTTTCAAAAGTTTCTATAAGCTGATGAACAATGCCATATTTGGAAAATGTATGGAGGCGGTGGACAAGCGCGTCAACGTTAAATTAGTCAATATCTGGAAAAACGAAAAGCAGAAGAGGGGTGCTGAATGCCTAATTGCAAAACCAAATTTTCATAGTATGACCGTGTTCAACGAAAATTTTGCGGCCATACAGTTGAAACCCATAAAAGTTGTATATAACAAACCGATATTTGTAGGTTTTAGTGTACTAGACATTTCCAAAACGACGATGTTCGACTTCCATTATAATTTTATCAAGAGGAAATATGGTGAAAAGGCTGCATTACTCTATACCGATACGGACTCCTTAATTTACAAAATCCAAACGCCAAACATCTATGACGATATTAAATCTAACATTGATAAATTCGATACAAGCAACTACTGTCCAGATAACCCTTATGGAATCCCTTTAGTAAACAAAGCCGTTTTAGGATTAATGAAAGATGAGACAAAAGGTGAAATTATGTTGGAATTCGTGGGACTCCGAGCGAAGCTTTACGACTATATAATTGGTAATCGCACTTTGAAGAGAGCCAAAGGTGTCAAGCACTGCGTAACAAAGCGTTTAAAACATCAGGCATATTTAGATTGCCTTCTGAAGAAGAAAGTTAAACTTTGCAGACAGAATATTTTCAAACCCATAAAACATATTATATATACCCAACGAATAAATAAAATTGCACTGTCTCCTTTTGACGATAAACGCCACATTTTACCATGTGGGATTAGAACTCCAGCTTGGGGGCATTATAGAATTAGCGATAATGTTAGTGAAAAAAAATAAAAATATACAAAATTATTATCTTTTTATATGTATGTTGTAGAAATTAAGTTGTAATAATTAAAGTAAGAGGGGGAATTAGCGATAATGTTAGTGGTAAATAAAATTGTACAAAATTATTATCTTTTTATATGTATATTGTAGAAATTAAGTTGTAATAATTAAAGTAAGAGGGGGAATTTGCGATAATGTTAGTGGTAAATAAAATTGTACAAAATTATTATCTTTTTATATGTATGTTGTAGAATTTAAGTTGTAATAATTAATTAAGAGGGGAAATAAATGTAATTTTTTAAATTTTTGCTGTCTTATTTATGGTGGTTTTGAAGTCAAAGCAAATGAGAACAAAAAAAATTAAAGAACTTTATTCTCAAGATGAGTAAAAAAGATACAAATTATTATTATTACAAAGTAAGTATAACATGTAATTAGACAATATCAGACTTATCGATCCATGAATTATGCTGATTCGTAAATCCGAGCCATTTAACATAAATTTTGCCATTGTTTCTGTTATGTCGAAGTATTTTCTCCACCAAGTACGTATCTGGATGTCGAGTCTTTTGCAGCTCCGGCTCGTAGAAGCAACCTCTGATCGGCTGGTCATTCATGTCTCTGAGCTCGTATGTAACGGGGTTTGTTATATTAATTTTCGCTATTTTGAACAATTCAGTGGTCCATCCGGCAGTATAACCCTTCTCGAAAACACTTTTATATTTACTAATTCGAACAATGTCCCCAACACGATATTTGCATTTTGGCGGTGCAATTTTCGGGTGATCAAAGACTTTGAGCTGAGTTTTAGAAGAAACGTCAGCTGGTTTCATTCCCGTAGTACGATGCACTGCACTGTTATATCCATTCGTTATGTCTGGTAGAATATCTAGCCACTTATGCGCTCCCCTTACTGCAAATTCCTTATAAATTCTGGTCTTAAGTGTTCTGATCACTCGTTCCACAATCGCCGCCTTCTTCGAACTGTATGTCGAGTAATGATTGATTCGATTCTGCTCCATTAAAGAGTTGAAATGTCGGTTATAGAATTCGCTACCTCTATCGCTCTGCAGATTCGTCGGGGCGTAACTAGCATCATGAAGAATACTTTTCATCATTTTGCTCACTTCAACACCAGTCTTTTGCTTCACTGGTCGCGTCCATACGTATTTAGAATAGCAGTCAATTGCAACCAATACATAGCGATTTCCTTTATTTTCCGAGGCATACGGCTGCATTTCAGCTAAATCGATCTGCCATAGATCGCCGTAGCCTTTAATAATTGTTCTTCGTCGGCGGAAATTGCGACGAGCTGGCTTATACAACTCATTCACTAACAATCTCTTCTCACCCCCATCCATACTATACAAGGGTTAATTCGCAAATGCACTAAGATGGTGAAGGGATTTTGAAATATCTGTTTCAGATGACGGTTGTTCGCCCACCATCGCCACTTTCCACGGTTTATATTCCCCGATGATTGTGCAGGTCAGTGGCGGCCCCGCTGGCTGAGCCATTTCAAATTGAATCATGTCACCTTTTTGAAGCGTTCTTCCTACAAAATCCACCGCCCCTATCGATTTACCGTTAACGAAAATGTTGGTTTTAACATTTAATTGACAATCGAGTACTTTAAAAGATATAAAAGCCTTCACATTATTTTGCTTATTAATATGATACCATTTGGAGTTGGTCTTTGGCTGTTTTATACCCTGGTAGCTGAAAACTACAAGACCGCGCAAATTATTGGCCATATCGTCCACGTATCTTCTACTTTGCTGCTGTGATGATATCTCATCGGCACCCTTAATCTTCTCATCGACATAGCCTCGCGAAGCCGCATCATTCGACTGTATTGGTTTATTAACATTCTTTAGGCGCCTATTATTGATATCATAGTCACCGCCCGGGGTTAGAGTAAATCCGAGACCTGGAGGACCACGCAACCCCTCTCTGTATATTTTCCCCCGACGTCCGAATTTATCAATGATGTGTCCACGACTCATATCTATTATGCACTGGCTATGGATGTGTAAATATGTAGTTATTTATATTTAGAAATTAATAGATGTATCCTTCCTCTCGCAGTTCCTCAACTAATGACATTATTTCATTGTCATGCCCTGTATGCCCGGCTAGCTTGGAGGCTGAGAGCACTCGTAATCGATCGATCAACTCTTTTGGCTTATTCCAGTAAACATAATCCATAACCGTACCGCTTGAAAAGGTCTTCTTAGCAGGTAAAGCGAATTTCATTGCCGACGATCGGAGCCGTGAAGAAGAAGCTTGACCACCCCCCTTCTTAATTCCAATTAAAGGTTCTATAATTTGACGGTATTTTAAGGACTTGCTTCCTCTTACACCTAGGATGGGGTTATGGCCCTTATAAACCACATTGGTCAACTTTAAGATTTCAGCGTAATTCCCCTTCTCTCGCTCGCTGACAGTGCGTTCTAACGCAGCAGGCCGCTTAAAGAATATCAAATCACATAATTCGGGAGTGGCTTTATATGTCTTTAGTTTTCTACTGTGTCTCCAAAACGAGATGTTATGGCCCGATATCGTCACTGTTGCATTACCCATAACCAGTTTTCCGGCCTGTGGATCCACACGAACTCCAAATATCTTATCATAATTAGGTTTTCCAGTTTGAATTTCTTCAATAATTTCCTCTAAATCAATCACGTCCTCCGCCGCCCCCTCTTTCGCCATCATGGAACTCGCCGGAGATGAAGCGGGTGTCATTGCAAGAACGGATGGGGAGTAAGATATGGTTGCAGCAGCAGCACTGCTTTCAAGC
The DNA here is from genome assembly GCA_963966045.1 of Xestobium rufovillosum. NCBI lineage: Eukaryota > Metazoa > Arthropoda > Insecta > Coleoptera > Ptinidae > Xestobium > Xestobium rufovillosum. Next base: position 16,646,958 of record OZ014498.1, read on the forward strand.
GAGTCTCCGTCATCGAGGGTGGAAGTCGCTGTTGCTGGAATACTACTGCTTGTCTGACGTATGGGAATATTTGAAGAAGGCCTGCTTCGAGTGAGGGATTCTGGATTTGCTGTCGGTGGAGTTTTGATACTCATTTTAGAAATCGATGACAATGGTTTCGTTATTGGTTCATAAAATTTCTCGAGCACCTCTCTGGATTTAACATCTTTCGACTTTAACATATTGAACTTCTTCCTTACAGCATCGGTAGCCTCCACCAATTTCCGCTTCATTTGTATAACTTCATCCATATTTTTACTACTACCACTCATTCTGCTGGCGCACTTTTCTCCTCCTCCTCCTTGACGTTCAGAATACTTGATATGTTCACTCTACGCCAAGCCCCACTTAAATAAACTGACAATTCTAATTACACTGTTCTTCCTCTATTCCATGATTATGAAATTATCAAAACCCTTTCGGTACCTCCCATTATTTATTTCACTGTCCTTGTCGATGGTTAAAAATCCAAATTTCCCCCTCCAGCATTCGGAGCACATTTCTTGAAATTGTGCGAAACTTACATCAGGTGCAACATGATCGGAGAATATATGGCGAAGGTTTGTATCATCTTGTTTGAATAATACAATCAAATTGGCATTATCACGTATCAGCTGCTTCGGTAACTTTGAATACGTTTGACCGAGGAAGAAGGAATCAACATTTTTATGACGCCCCATACTGAAATATGATTGTATTATAGCGGCGGATTGACAAAAAAGGTCATCGAAAATAAAAATTGAATTTTCTCTCGCCTCGTTTGGTTGCATTATGTCCGCGTTGTTGTCGTACATAAAAAAGCCCATTCCTTTAATGGGTGTCAATATATTTTTTAAATACTGGTACTTGGGTTGAAATAAGGATTTGGAGTATATATAGACGTTAGCGAATCGTAAACCTTGAGGATGCGTGATGAGTGAAATCATTACATTTGTCTTCCCGCAATTAGATGGTCCCACAATAAGTGCTCTGATACTGAACGGTAGAAGTGGTCCATGTCTTCGACAACGATTATCGATACCCCCTCCAACCTTTGCATCTAAATTTTCCACGCCCAACTTTTGTTTCTGCTCTACGATACGCATTGTGCAAGCGCTAGATACTATATAAATTGAAAACAGGGCAGTTCGTTTATTTAAATGTTGATTGTCGAGCCTAATGGACGTACATCTCGAGGAGGGCGCTCCCGCATTACCGGAGGTGGTATTGTTAATTCTCTAATTAACAAACTTCAATTTGAATTACATCTGCCTGGAGGCTATCAGTACTGTGGACCCGGCACGAAACTGCAAAAAAGATTGGCCAGGGGCGACGCCGGAATTAATCCCTTAGACGCTGTCTGCAAGAACCACGATATTGCATATTCAAAAAGTGCGGATAACTTAAAGTTGAGACATCAGGCTGATTATGAACTGGAGCAACGTGCATGGGAACGAGTAAAATCTAAAGACGCTGCTCTTGGTGAAAAATTATCTGCCTGGCTTGTTACCGGTATCATGAAGGGGAAAAGGCGTTTCGGTATGGGACTTGGCAACTCGACATCCGGAGGAGGAAAGGGTGGAGCTGTAAAGGTGGCGAGAGAAACGCGCAGCAGAAAAAAGAAAAATGCGGGAAAGGTTGAAAAGGTGTCATTTGGAAGAGACATTGTTGGATCGGCAAGGAGGGCTTTGAAGGAGGGTGTCGGTCGCACTGCCGTGCGAAAAAATGATGTGCTGTCGGCGGCCGGCATAGCGTTTAACGCTGCAAAAGCTGCATTAAAAAAGGGCAGAGGCCGCAAGTTGCGAGTACCACGCATAATTCCCGTTCCCAAGATTGGCGGTATCTTACCACTCATACCCATTTTCGCCGGTTTGTCCGCGCTCGGCACTTTAGCTGGAGGATCCTCTGCAATCGCCAAGGTTGTAAACGATGCGAAAGAGGGAAAAAGGAAATTGGCAGAGGCCAGCAGACATAATAAAACAATGGAGGCGATTGCGTTGGGGAAGAGAGGAGGCGGGCTATATTTGAAGCCGTATAGATCCGGCTTCGGACTCTTCCTTAAACCCTACAGTTCAAAAAACTAATTACGCTACCTCGGAGGGCGCTGACTGACATCGACTTGAGGCGTTTTGCAAAACAGATGAAAATACCACATTTCCGAGGTGTGTTTATGAGAGATACTTTACCTTCTTCGGGGGTGAAATGCTGTGAGAGGGGCATAGTTAATTTGGATAATTGGGAGGGGGACGGGACGCACTGGGTTGCGTATAAAATACATAATGGTGACGTTGAATATTATGATAGTTTTGGTAATTTACCCCCACCTAAAGAATTTATTCGTTATGCGCAGGGGGCAACGTCAAACGACGCAACCATATACTATAACTATGAACGAGAACAGGATTTCGACACAGTTTGGTGCGGTCATCTGTGCTTAAAGTTCCTGTTAGACGATATTAATACAGTTTCTAGAACAAGGTGTGATAATGTACCGTGAAGACATCAAGAGAATGGCTCATTCCCTGCTCGCATTTTCTCGTTTGAGAAGTTTGACGAAGATGAGTAGAGGCCAGCTCGCGGATATGCCAAAAGAAGTTATGATTGCTTGCGCACCTAATGAGATTGCTCTTGTGTGGGAGAAGCTTCCAGATCGTCTTAGAAACGACATTGATATATTAAAATATCAATATTGTTATGAACACAATGGCTTGGAGGCAGTAAGTGACAACGGGGGTGATGATGATGATAGTGGCTTAGATGTAAACGATGGCCCGCCACCCAGAAAGATTTTCTGCTGCTATTGCAACATGGATTGTGACAATGAAGCAGATGTTTCCATAAATACGGCTGCTGTCGCGGAAGACGCAGTCGGCCAACGCTCGGCAACGTCGAAGATATTCCTCAGCTGCTGTGGGAAATCGCAATAAGTTGGAGATTTTACGACAGACCTCATCAGTCATGTCGCGAACGTTTACTTTATCAGGACATTCAAGTGTGCTAAATGCCGACTTTTATCCGCCCATTGAATTAGACGCGAGCGGTCGATATGGTCTGGGATTGCTCGGATTTTACAGCTACAATTCTATATTTAACGTGGATGAGACAAATAATGTGTTTGCCTTCAGGCGCAGCAGCAATACTGATGTGGAAATCCTAAAAATTCCTCCGGGCTGCTATGAAATTGGAGAACTCGAGAGGACAATTCGTCAAATTATGGGGATTCATCAAACTACGAGGGTCAAAGGTGTCATCGCGAAACCTGAAGAAACCGAGAAAGTATTTTCCCTGCGGGCGAATAACAATACCCTGACGTGCGAGCTGTGGTCAAAGCACGAAATAGATTTCACCCTTAAACATTCAATAGGGGAGTTGTTGGGATTTGAAGAGAAGCGATTGGCCGCTAACGTAAATCATGAATCCACACTACCAGTTAACATAATGAAGGTGCGAATAATCCGTATAGACTGCAATATTATTTCGGGCTCATATTTGAATGGAGTGGAGTCGCATACATTATTCGAGTTTGATATCGACGTTGAACCGGGATATAAATTGTCCAAAGAGCCTCTAAACATAATTTATATGAGCGTTCGGCCAGAAGGTCGCCAGTTTATTGACAACGTTACTCTGAGTATCTTGGATGATAATGGTGAACTGATAGACTTCCGTGGAGAAAAGATTATCGTAAAAGTCGAACTGAAAAAGCTACATTAATGGGTTTCCTCTACAACGGACAGTTACGTCATTTTCATCATGACCACCACCCTCCAAAACCGAAGTGGGGGAGATGTAATAAGTATGGAGGTGAAGGAGGGAGTGATGCCATTCAAGAGTTAAACGCTCGCGTGAAAGGTGATCGACGCCGCTTATCGTTGAAAGACAAATTATTTCTTAAATCGCTGGGACTACGTTTGAAGCACTAAAATAGACTACAATGACGACGATCAGCGAAGTATTGGAGGTTTTCAACGAGCCCATCTTTGATAGCTCTCTTGTGAGTTTGCATGAGCATACGTACAAACCATACGGCTCTCCATCTTACAAGAACTCCGATGAAGTACGCATACCAATCCATTTCCAAGACCTCATACTGGACATTGCAGGCAGTTATATTTACATTGAGGGAAAATTTACATCTTCCGACGCCACCAAACCCTGCCACCTGTCCAATAATGCGTTGGCCTTTCTCTTCGATGAAATTCGCTACGAGATGGGCGGCGAGCAAGTCGCATTGGTGCGAAAGCCCGGAGTTACTTCAACCATGAAGCATTTGGTTTCACACGGCCAGAGCCAATCGCAGTCATTGCTGACGTCCGGGTGGGGCCTGGAGGCCAGAGTTCAAGATATCTTCGATCCGGTGAGCAAGGTGTTCAGCGGTAAACTACCTCTCAAGTATCTTATGGGGTTTGCCGAGGATTACAAGAAAGGAATCATAAACGTTAAGCATGAGCTGATTCTCATTATATGTCGCACCTTTCAAAACAGCTATGTGGGGGAGGTGAATGGAGCCGTTGAGATCAATAAAATTGAATGGAAAATACGTCATATCGTTCCTGAGGATCGGCAAAAATTGAGACTGCTCTCGCGCATTAATAAGAGTTCTGAAAGTGCACATGTCAGAATCGCTTATCGCATGTGGGACCTATATGAATTACCGGCTTTACGACAAACCTCCTCCGATGTTTGGGCCATAAAAACGACCTCCAGTTTAGAAAAGCCCCGCTACATTATCATCGGTTTTCAGAATATCTACAACTCTGATAATAGGGCTGAAAATGCTACAGAATTTACCCATGCAAATGTCAGCGATATCCGTTTGTATCTCAACTCCGACGTTTACCCATATGAACGCTGGAATTTAGACTTTGATAAGAAACTTTACGCACCCGCCTATTACGCATACGAAAATTTTCAAACTAGTTATTACGGCAAGGACATGAGCGAGCCATGGATGGGGGTTGGAGCCTATATAAATAATCCATTGTTCGTCATTGATTGCTCCCATCAGTCAGATATAATAAAGTCTTCAACAGTTGACATTAAACTTGAATTTGAGACACGTGCAGTTCACTTCCCCGCGAACACGAAAGTATACGCTCTCGTTTTGCACGATGCTCTCGTAAGTTACAATGCATTGGATGGGAGTGTTCACCGAGGAATAGCCGCCGCCGCACGCTGAAGAGGAAACTGCTTGATCAGTTGAGAAGACTCCATTATTGAAACAAAGAAAATGTAATAATCTTTTATGTGTAATTTAGCAAGTAATGATATATTTAGAGTATAATACCCTTTATGTTAAGTACCTTCTAGATCATCAACAAGAATATTATTTATAATTATGCTTTTTTAAGTACAATCAATCAATATTTAGATTTATATTAAATAGGAAATATATATGATTTTTTTTTCACATTGATGTTTCATTCATTAAATCCATGTTTTCCCTGGTCATTAAATCCTTATTTCTTTTCTGACCGCAATATTTCTCTATTACTATAGGAAAATACAGATATTCCAATTCAAAAATTGGCATAAAATAGCAAAATAATATCTAAATTTACATAATAGCCAAGAAGAGTTTAAGCATGGTGGAGGCGCCGGGGCTGTATATTCACATAAATTGGCCATTATTAATAACAATTAGCAACAATATAGCAATTACAAGCACGAATCACGTCTCCGCAAGCCCCGCAATTAAAACCGCGCACAAAACCGCGAGCCGCTAACTATCAAAGCCAATTAAAGCCGCTAATTAGGCCGCTCATTAGACCACGGAGCCGTCGGCTCCCGGCTCCTGAGTTCGTCTCCTTAATTCCCTACTACTCTGAAGTTATTATTTTTGGTAGAATATCAACTTGTTATAGGTTGCTTTTTACTGACATAACAATCCAATATGACGTCCAAAAGGAAAAATAAACCTGATGATGACTGCAAGTGTGTGAAACAATTTCAGAGTACTGCAAAATGTGCTGGTTAAACAAGCATTTAAACCTGTTTTTGCAAGTCATCAAAATATTAATAAATAACGAAGTTATTAACAAAAAACTAAATTGCTAATTTTTGTTTTTTTCAAATATCTAGGAAACCAACAGAGCGAAGTCGATTTTTATAAGGGCATATTAAAGGGCTCCAAATTGTAAAACTTTTTCCCCATTTAACCGTGTTTTTATCTTTAAAGATAAGTGAGATAGCAATGTTGTCGAGGCTTATCTGGCACACCTGTATACTAATAATTAAAAGAAGTTGACACTATTCGATAAATCCGTAACTATTATATTCTTTCAGAGACCTCCTATACTAATAGACACCAAGATCCCATATATTCGGCATATTCTGTACTTTATTTCTAACATAAAAGACGTGACTTTTTCTCTCTTTTTTTCTACCTAATTTTGTCGTGTTAACGTCGTCTCTCGTTTGACAAAAAGTAAAAATGATTTTTTGACGTAATACGCTAATTAAATTGCAGGAAATTTAAACGTCAAATGAATCACCTTGTCGTCGGAATTTTTATTTTGGGGACGCGAGTAAACTTATCAATAATAATTGTCGCTATTCAAGTTTTGCCTAGAAATTTCTGTTATTTAAAAATAATTTACTTTAACAGCTATTTAACTAAAGAAACTACACGTACATATTTTAAAATATTCCTAAGAATATTTTAACTTATGCCTACTCGATGCTCACTCTCCTAATTTATCTAACACCGACAACTCGGAAACTTGTGAAATCAAGGTTACCCAGTGAATGTCAGACTTGACTTTTTGTCTTAAAATAGATACAGTATCAATTTTTGCGTGCTTCAAATTAAGACGGAGAATATTTTCTTGTCAGCGATATTAAAGTGTATCTTGGTATCTATAGAAATAGAACGTCTTTGTATTCTTTAATGCAAAATATGTCAAATTAATGACAGTTTATGATTGTCAGATTTTAAGGAAAATTGTGCCAGGTAGGCCATGCGCGACAGCGAGCTGAAATGCAAACGCCCATACGCCTTTCTCTTAATTTACACGGTGCCCAGTGATCACGTGGGTAACTTCTTAAAAGGGATAGACTATACGCAGGTACGAAAAATTTAAATGTTGGTAATCATGAGTAAATTAAGGGTAGTTACAGGTATTGTAAACTTATTGATAAAACTATGTTATTGATTTATTAACATTAGTAAACAGAAACAAAGTATGTGTACCTTCTTATTCGACTTCTTCCGCAGTTTTGATAGAACAACAAAAAGCGCAATTTTTGATCCATGCAAAACGCACATAAAACTCTCCATTGATGAAACTAAAGTAACATTAATGACCCAGTTACTTCTTAAATCTTGGAATACTTACATCTAAATATTTTGCATATTTTAGAGTCAATTCCAAATGGCTTGCTCATGCTAATAGCAGTAGATGTAAATGTTTATTAGACTATGAACTTTATAAAAAACGGGAGAGGATGCATTTATAACCCTGCGGAATCCTTTAGTATATTATCCTAAAAATATTTTCCATTTAGCCGTTCATTGCGACCCTATATCAGTCTCGAGTATGCATCTCACTGTGAGGGTGGAAGGAACGAGATTAGGTCACACTGCAATCTTCCACTGTCCTTTGGGATTCAAGGTTAACGGCACAGCCAATCTCACTTGTCAGGCTTCCGGTAAGTTGAATTTGGCAGAGGGATAGCCTCATTTTTCTCTTTTTTAATTTATTCAAGCCGAGAAAATAGTTCACTTCGGCAAAGGTGACGGCGAATGCAGCAAATTCTAATCATTGTAATCATTAGAAAAGGGCTAATCTTGAATATTTAGGTGTATTCACCTTAACCCCCTGAATGGAACCTTAAAGAAGTAATCCAGAACTATATTTGTAGAAATTTGTATCTCAGTTCTTCCAAATTCTAGCAGTAATTTACAAAATTTGCTTGATATCGTCAAGGACAAAATTGAACTTATTCTTTAAGCGGGAATACCGAAATTAGGACAAAAAATATGGGCAATCAACTACATCCAACTAGATTTAAAGAACATATGGTCCAATATACCTAAATGTGGTCGTGCAAATAATTCTAGTACCTATATTCATTTGAATCTTATCTGGCCTAATAGAAAATAAAGTTAAAAATTTACCTTATGCATATCACAGTTGTAAACGAGTAATATTTCTTTAGCTTGCAAAACTTTCAAGTTCGAAATTCCGTTCGATATTCTACTCTTTATTAGTTAGCAAATATGCAAATTTCTATGTTGGAAATATTATGCAAATTTCCACTTATTTAATTCTGTATGCGGCACAGCAAATCCATTGTATCAGGAGGGTTTTCAAGAGCTCTATTCAACACCCCAAAGTTCAAAGGGAGTTAGGGATTGTCAAACAAAAATCTCATTGCCCCGAATATCGCCGCTGGGACAAAACAAATTTTAAACATGTTTATTTGCGTAGGCATTAAACTCGGATTCTGATTTACACCTGAGCGATAATTTATTATTTAGGGGCCCAGTATATGTGTGGGTGTATGCCCAAATATTGAATGGGATTTACCCCGTCAATCTGCTCACCACCGAAAGGGGATTCATGTCCTCGCGACAGTAATCCATCATTCGAACTTTTAAGACCGTTTTTACTGCGACACAGTCACTAAAATTATTCGGTGCTGTTTTTAACGGCCAATTGGAGAAAAATGTTGCCTTCAAATTTGATCAATGTTTCCAATAATTCCCGGAAGAGTTTCGGCAGCACGGATTTTGCATGGCCCACTTCCTTGAATTTATAAAATTTATTCTCCGCGGTACTCTATTGCAGAAGTTTCTTTTTCCTCGGTAATAATTTATTGCCTTAAATATTCTATACAGGGCGTTCCAATACGTGCACTATATAAAAGAACTTTCTAACAAGACCTTTGGTGCTTCATCCGAGCTAACCTGAAATTATTTTCAAGTACTTATACAGTTTGTCTCACGTAAGCGTGGCGAGCGAAGGTAATGTTTTCTTTTATTGTAATAGGCTTGATGCTCCTTGAAGCGAGTTAAAATAGACCGAGTTGACTGCCCGATATATTTTTGTAGCAATTTCCGCATGCTATTTCGTAAATTCCCGCTTTATGAATGGGTTCCGTTTTATCTTTCGCATTTCCAAGTAGATTTTGCAAAATTTTGCTCGAAGTGTAAACCACTTTGAAGCCTGCTTTCCCGAAAATAGTATTCATACCTCTAGTTACCTGCGGTGCATATGGTATTTTTATAAATTTAGTAATTTCATTATCCCCCATTTAAAGTGGTGGAATTTTGAAATAGCATTTTAAATTTTCGTTTCCTAATAATTAACCTATTGACAATTTCTGGATCGAAACCGTTACATCTCGCTATATCTTTGATTGTGTTTACTTCCTTGCGGTATCTTTCAGGGGATAATGGAAGACTCAACAGTCTATTAACTAAAAAATCAAAACTAGCCTCTTTGTGCTGACTGCAGTGGTTCGAATCTGCAGTTATATACCAAGCTGTACTGGTACATGGGTAAATTTGCAAGGTTTGCAAAATGCAATTTTGTGCTCCCAATTCTTAACCGATTTTAATTTTAAAAAAACTTGCTGGCGTTGCAAAATTTTGAGCATGTTGCCTACATCGACTTTTTTCTCATAAGTTTGCAACAGTAACATGCAGTGGAACGTAAATGTGATTCAAATTGCGTTAATTTTGTGCATTTTAAAAATTTTTTCTTGGTTTCACAGTGAGAAAATTGGAAAAAACCGCAAGTAGGATTCAATTCCAACCTCTTAACTATGAACTAGAAAAATTTCACATTTCTAACTTGAAGAATGGCTTAATAATCTATTAGATTAGAAGGTCTGTTTTTCGCCTAAAACCGAGGGGTATAATAACCTCCCCTTAAGTGATTAGTGATTTTATGAAAATTTATCCAGAATTATCCACTGAATTCGATACTTTTATGAAATACAGGCTGTTCTATAGGAGAAAACAATACTTTGGTCCGCATACTTGAAAATAATTTTGAGTTGAAGCTCGGATGAAACACCTATAGTCTTGCTTTTTGATAGCGCCAACGTTTTAGCCGATGTCAACCACTTTACACGGGCTAGGACACCCCGTATACTTAAATATTGATGCACCGCGAAGAATATAAAATTTTAAATACGTTATTTGGATAATGATATAATCAGTGTCGCATAAACTGATGTGTTTTGACATATTTTGTCGCTCCAGCTAATCCATTAGGATGAGACTGTAATTTACAAGAACACTTTAGTGATTACATTTCAAAACTTGTAGTTCCAGACTTCCCCAAAGTGCTACTAAAATGCTACTAAACTGACGGTCAACACATAAGAATTATTGTACGGTGTGTAAAAAAGAAATTTCATGTTCTTATATACATATTTTAAAACTCCTTTAAGTTTGCGTAACAACATATACGAAAAAAATGTAAAAATTTGTAGGTTTTGAATTGTCCAAAATGCTAACTCAAGCGTAAAAACTCGGCTCTTTGTTGTTGCTTAAAATTGTAATGACCCAAAATATATTTTCTAGCGAGGGATTCCAAATTGTTCTTATAAAACATAAACAGAAAGGATCATCAAGATCAGTTGTATCAATTGCATCATAGAAAAATGCAGCCTAATATAAATAAGTGATGAAAATAGGAAGAAAACCCAATGATCTATCTTATAACGAAAAACGTATCAAACACTTTCTTAATTTACTTTTCTGTAAGTAAGCATAATAGTTTTAAATTCCAAAAGTTCCAGTATCTCTTTGTGAGTATTATCTGTAACAAAATACGCACCACAATAACTACGGTAAAAATCTACTGGCAAACACGCATAAAATAAACACCATTCAAAAATACGAACGCGGTATATTTGAATAAAGTTGAAGGGGATGAGAGGAATACAACTAGTGATGAAACATGAGTTTACCACTTCCTTTTAGAGCGGCAAAGCGTGAAAAAGAGACATCCCAGTTCATCTGCGATGAGCAAGCAGGAAACCGAAAGCTTGAGTTATATAGTTCATTTCAGCTATCTTGGCGTGTGTATGCACTAAGCAACGCCTCATGTTTATGATGTTTTCGTTCAAATCACAATGGTTTTTGTATTGAACGTATGTTGATGCAATAAACGCCATACGTATCAATCAAAATATGCATAAATTTTATTACTTTGGCAGCTAACGCACGTGCAATCTTAATTCCTTGGAAACAAAACGCACAAAAATGTTTTTTGGCATTTCATAAGTTGTAACGTCAAGTTTATTTCATTAACTGTCAAATTAGTAATTTCCAATATTTATTTCTAACAATTTTGGTATTGAAATACTAAACTAAAATGCCTGGGTGTACTATAACAAAACAGTGCAGGCAATTTGTACTAGATCTTATGGAGTATTTTAAGGCAGAAGCAGAAAATAAAGGACCTTTGATTCCATTTTCTTCTGTGAACGAGAGAGTTTCTGCCGCGTTGAAAATAAGTTTAAGAACCATAGGTAGTATCAAAGCAGAATCTACATCTGGTGATCCTCTTACTACCCCCGGAAAATCGCATAACAGGCGAAAGTTTAAGAGTGACGATGTAAGTGAAGAAATAAAATGCGAAATCCGCAACACGTTTTATATGATGAGAGAAGACAAGAAACACATTACAATTCAAACGCTGAATGAATTAGCAAAGCAAAGGGGTGTCATAGATGTATCTAATACGAGTATATGGCGTATTTTAAAGAACTTGGGGTTTTGTTTCAAAACGGAGAATAATCGCCGTTTTCTTTGTGAGCAACCTCACATTGCAAGCAAGCGCATTGCGTTTTTACGAGAATACATACAAAATATGAAAAGCGAACATTCCAGACAATTTGTGTTTCTCGACGAAACATGGATTTTTGCTAAAGGAGGAAGATGAAAGCGTTAAAAGCTGTAAGAAAGGCCATGCTTCAAATGGGAAGCGATTTGTTGTACTTCATTCAGGAACTAGGCATGGTTTTGTACCGAATGCATCGCTGCTGTTCTCTACAAAATCAAAATCGGCGGACTACCATGATTCAATGGATCAGAATTCGTTCAAAAAGTGGGTTTTAGAAAAACTAATACCAAACCTTGAGGAACCGTCGCTAGTGGTAATGGATAATGCATCATACCATAGCTTCTTAGTAGAGCCAGTTCCCCATGCATCCTGGAATAAATCAAAATTAAAAGATTGGCTTGTAACTAAAAATGTGCCATTTTCGGAAACGGCTTTGAAAATTGAACTTCTAAATTTATGTAAAGAGAATAAACAACAGCCAAGGTACGCTATAGACGAAATGCTCCAAGAGCACGGTCATCAAGTCCTAAGACTGCCACCCTACCACTGTCAGTATAATCCAATAGAGTTGGTGTGGGGTATTTGCAAACAATATTATGACCTGCATATTGGAGAAGTTGGTTTTGGAGACAAACAAGTTTTAGATATGTAGCAAAAAGCTTTAGACCAAGTCACTCCAGATGTTTGGAAAAATTGTATAAATCACACGGAAAAAATTGTGGAGGAAGACTGGGAACGTGAAGTGCGCTTTGATGAAGTTGAACCGCTTATAATAAACTTGAATGATTCATCTGAAGATTCTGAAGATGAAGACGATACATTTTTTGAACTTTTTTAAGATCCTAATATGTAGTTATTACTAGGCCTGCGCGATATTGAAAATTTGATATCGAATATCGAAATCAAAAAGATATCGATATATATCGATATATCGAAATATCGATATATTTCGATATATCGAAATATCGACATATCGTTATATCGACATATCGGCATATCGAAATATCGATATTTTGATAGATACTTATACAGTGCGTGTCCAAAAAAGTGTGCAACAGGAGGAAAACTCTTATATTGATTTCTTAGAAAACTGTCCAACGTAAAAGTTGGTGCTTGTTACTTAACGTAAGACGAATAATATCAAAAATTAGGCAGAATTGCTAGGTTCCCACACGACCGCATGCATTATGGAAGAAGCTATTCAGCTATTCATTTCTGTTTTAGAATATGTATTTACCCCTACCCAGTAGGAAGACCCAATATGTCCGCCACTGCCTCTATCAATCAGAAAGAAATATTCCGTGCTCATTATGAAACGTCTTACTCCTGCCTGTAATTGTCACACTTTCCATTTTGATGTAAGTAGTCCATTAATTCTTCTCCAAAATAAGACAAAATTTTTAGGGTGGGAGTAATTTATTGTCACCTGAAGGCTTGGCTACATGTTGAAGGATAATAAGACAAAGCGAAAACTCCAGGTCACAAACAATATTGAATTCAGTGGCGTGATTAGAATTTGGGGCCTCCCCACCCCGCCAGCTATACTTGAAAGGAGGCCCCTTAGTTTGAAAAATGGCTAAGTACGATTTTTTATTGTAGTCATATAACCAAAAATAAGACCAAACATTGTTTCGTTCTGAATGACCAGGGTAACCAAAGACAACTGGTTTCGTCCTTTTTAGGACTCGTCAGTACGGTACAGCTCTATATATTAAGAACGAAACATACTTATATACCGACTTCATTAATTATTTATGAGATTCTAATGATACTGGATAGTTCCAACAATGTTCGCGCAAGTTCGAGTACCATACCAGGTGGCTGTCCTGTACATTTACATCAAAATAATGTTTGATCTGATCTATTTATTCTAAGCAAACCTTGTTCGCTATTCGTATGTACTATTATCGGCAAAAGTGGTGTTAGTTCCAGTTTGCGATGTGAATCGTTTGTGCCGGACGTTGTTATGTTTTCGTCAGCCCCGCTCCCCATAGACGATGTGATTTTTCGTTATCCGATCTCGATACTTTGATGAATGCCCTTTGTTTACTAGTGCAAGGCTAACACATTTGTTGTCATTCAAATAAAATTGTTTAGATTCGCCTTCAAAACTTTAATTGGCGGACAGTTGCTAAGGTTCTTTTTACCTCAGAACGTAATTGGTTATGGCATTTTAAGCGGAATTGAACCGTAAAGTGGAAGACCACTTTTGCTGTTAATAGTACATAGAGACACAATGAACTTATACTGAACAACAACGCTTCTAATCTAAAGAATTATTCAGCTATTCTTCAAGTATGCTTCAAGTTAGGGCACAGTTAAAGGATTGAAATTGTATCCTACATGCGGCATAAAATTAATGTAATTTCAGTCACTTTCACATTGCAACTATGTTTTAGGTTTTACTGTTGCAAACTTTACTTGGAAAAACTCGACGTAGGCTCAACGGTTTCCGGTACCAGAAGTTATTAAAATCATTGTAAAACGTCGACACCGCGCTAAATCGATATATCGATATATCGAAATATCGATATATCTAAATATCGATATATCGAAATATCGATATATCGACATGAAAATATCGATATATCGAAATATCGATATTTCGATATATCGACATTCCAGTATCGTTATTCAATATATCGATATACCGATATCAATATCGATATATCGAAAAAAGTCGCAGGCCTAGTTATTACGACAATTAATTAGAATAATTCTTTTTTATAAATTTTTTCTTTCGTAAATGTTTCAAATTAATTTTCTTTTCAACTTTCTTCAGTTCATTATTTCAGTTAGGTAACATGTATTATTGTATTTTATTTATATTATACTTGTTTACGTATTACCGACCACTTATTTAGCATCACTTTAGTTATTGTCTGCATTAAGTTTTGTTCATTTAGCTAAAATTGAACTTCTGTAATTTATCTGCGTCGCTATATTCCAATGAAACTCCCGAAAATATAGTAATTATTATACTGATTGAATCGTTAAACTACTTTGGGAATTACATACATAGATAAGTGCATGCATTTTCCAGCAATTTATTAATCTTTCAAATAATCATAAATTCTACTTGTTGAGAATTGCTGGAATGCAATACATATTTGACCCATACTGTCATATTGACGTACGAGCCAAAATAACTGAAAACAACTATATATGTTCTATGTCCCTTGTACACCACTGCAGATATACAGTGTGTCCACGGATGGACTTAACTATACTTGTAAAAACTTTTATTTTCAGTTTTTCGAGAAAAAGTCATTCTTTATAATTTCTTTTGCTTGTTATATAAATATGATTCACGTTGAGAAACTTTGATTTTGTTGTACAGGGTGCGCAGAAAATAAAAAAATGTGTATTTGTAAAATTAAAAATGTTTGAATCAAGCTTTTGGAAGTCTCAAAATGATACAGCTTAGAAGGAGAAATCGAAAAGCCAAATAAAGTTTTTCCATAGAAGTTATACTTAGTTGCTAAGAAATACCGGGTGTCCGGTTACGGTTGGCGACCGGCTATATCTTAGGAACTATTCATCCTACAGCTTCCAGAAAAAAATCTTCCTACAAAAGTGGCCATGAAAACTTCATCAAAAATATTTTTAGCTTTCAGTTTTCCCCGCTAGGGGCACAATTTTAAAAGAAAATAGGCCATCCGCATTTTCTTCGAAAATTCAACTGGAAATTTAGGAATCCTTTAGCTTTCTCAAAATCTCCTCTTAATACCCTGCAAATTAGTTTAATAACTTTTTGATCTAGCTTATGAAATAAGGAGTGGAGGAAGGAGAAAATTCCCTTACGCCAAAAATACCATATCTCCGGATTGCTTGAACCAATTTTAATGAATATGGTATTGTTGGAAAGGGAATTTATAGCGTAATAGAAATCTGCGTTTACATTTGAATTTAATTTTACGAGGGAGCCGCCAGATGGTGTTATTTCGAAACTTACGAAATTGTCAAATTTTCTCAAAAATTATAAATGGAATGGTATATTTTTTATAACATGTTATCATTACGCATAGAATTAAAAACAAGATGCCGCAAACCGGAAGTTTTTATCTTTATCAAATGGAAGATATCATCAAGAATATCGTTTAATCAAATCCCAGTGCACACGTACCAAATTTTCTCAAATTTTTTGAATGAAATGGTACATTTTCACATGCTGTTAGTACACATAACATAAAGAACAGAATGCCGCAAACCGAAAGTTCCTATCTTTTTCAAACAAGAGTTGTGATCGAAAATACTGTTTAATCATATCCCATTGCGTGGGTAAATTTGAGAAAAATTAAATACCGAAATGAATATCAATTTAATTTAGTAAATATTCAATTTTCCTCAAATGCCTTGCCAAGGCTCGGGAGGCAATAACGGCATTTTCTTCATTTTGAAAAACACCGCGAGCTTGCCATACGCTTCAGCAACAGACCTAGACATTATTTAAAAAGTTATAATAAATTCTAGCGAAAAGACACTGAAATCGAATTTAAATTAACTAATAATTAATACTTAGTTAAGTTAAACTTAACAATTAGTGACAATACTATGACCAGGTATTTGTTTTTATTTTCCATGGAGTGCTTTTTGTTTGTAATATTTCTTATATTTCTGTCTGATGAGAGATACAAGAATGCCCTAATATTCTTTAAAAAATATTATTTTCCTAAAATTACCCATGCAATGAAATGTGATTAAACAGCATTTTTGGTCATAACTTTTGTTTGAAAAAAGATAGGAACTTTCGGTTTGCGGCATTCTATTCTTCATGCTATTTGTACTAACAGCATGTTATGAAAATGTACCATTCCATTCAAAATTTTTGAAAAAATTTGCTACCTATGCGTTGAGATTTGATTAAACCATATTCTTGATGATAACTTCCGTTTGAAAAAGATTACAACTTCCGGTTTGAGCCATTTTGTTCTCAATTCTATTTGTAATGACGCCATGTTATAAAAAATATACCATTCCATTCAAAGTTTTTGAGCAAATTTCACATTTTCGCAAGTTTCGAAATAACACCATCTGGCGGCTCCCTCATAAAATTAAATTCAAGCGTAAATGCAGATTTCTATTACGCTATAAATTCCTTTTCCAACGAGACCAAATTCATTAAAATTGGTTCAAGCAATCCGGAGACATGGTATTTTTGGTGTACGGGAATTCTTTCCTCCTCCCAGCCCTTATTTCGTAAGTTAGATCAAAAAGTCATTAAACTAATTTGCTGGATATTACGATGAAATTTTGAGAAAGATAAAGGATACCTACATTTCCATTTGAATTTTTGAAGAAAATGTGGATTGTCTATTTTCTTTTAAAATTGTGCCCTCTAGCGGGGAAAATTGAAAGCTAAAAACATTTTTGATGAATTTTTATGGTCGCTTTTGTAAGAAGATTTTTTCCGAAATCTGTAGGAAGAATAGTTCCTAAGATAGTCGGTCACCAACCTTAACCGGACACCCGGTGTATCTTAGCAACTAAGTATAACTTCTATGGGAAAACTTTATTTGGCTTTTCGATTTCTCCTTATAAGCTGTTTCATTCTGAGACTTCAAAAAGCTTGATTCAAAAATGTTTAATTTTGCAAATATACATTTTTGTATTTTCTGCGCACCCTGTACAACAAAATCAAAGTTTCTCAATGTGAATCGTATTTATATAACAAGCAAAAGAAATTATAAAGAATGACTTTTTTTCGAAAAACTGAAAATAAAAGTTTTTACAAGTATAGTTAAGTCCATCCGTGGACACACTGTATATGAACTTCGCATTTTAGTAGATATTCACAATGTCGCCTTATTTTTACTACCTACAGATGCTTCGTATACGAGGAGAAGTCTTAAAGAAATATGTACCTACTTATTATTTACTAACTTTATCGTTCATTATTTATTAGTTATGACCTAAAATAATTTTCAAGTAAATGGTGTCCCAAAATTAATCACCTCATTTAATTGGTGTTTATCATTGCAACCAGAAGGGCAAAATGCAAACTGAATACGGCAAAAATAGTTTGATTCTTAAAGTTTTATATGTTTAATTTTTAAAAATAACATCTAACAAATGTTCTCCGTTAGAGCGCTGGCAAATGCGAGCTCGTTCTATAGAGTGCTCCATGACTCTTTGTAGGTAGCATTTCTTGTGGTATAGCGGCAATTTCTGCCCGAATGTTTTCTTTGAGGTATTGAAGAGTAGCTAGTCTATTAACGAATACCTTCCCTTTTAGAAAACCCCATAAAAAGAAATCCGGAGCTGTTAAATCCGGCGAATGCGGCGGCCAGTTTAAATCGCCATTTTTCGATATTACGCGGTTCGGGAAAATTTCCCTCAATATGTTGATGGTCGCGCGAACAGTGTGCGCTGTCACACTATCCATCCTGTTGATACCAAATGTTCTCTAGGCCTAGTCGAACAAGTTCTGGCAACAAAAATTCTTGTAACATTTGTCTATAACGCTCACCGTTAACTGAAACTGCATTTCCAAGCTCATCTTTGAAGAAGCAGAGTCCTAGAATGTTTTGGGTCGCCATCCCACACTAAACTGTTACCTTACATGGATGCAAGGGCCTAGGGTTTGCGTTTCCCCAGAACCGGCAGTTTTGTTTATTGACTGTGCCATTGAGCTCAAAATTTGCTTCGTCTGACATAAGCAATTTTGCAGCAAAATCGATGACTGTAGCATCAAGATTTAATAGCGCTTCACAGTATCTGAGACGCGTTTGATCATCATCTGGTTTTAATTCTTGAACCATTTGTATTTTGTACGGAAAAACAGGCAAATCGATCCGCAAAATTCTTACGGATGTTTCCGGAGCTTCTTGCACATTTTCCTCAACACGCCTAATATTTTCCAAGGAAAGACTATATCGGGGTCTTCCTGTATGCCGCTGGTCACTAGTAGTCCCCGTTTGAGTAAATCGAGTCCATAACAAAACTTTTTGAGTTGAACTTATATAATTTGAAAATAAACTTCAAATAAATTATAAAACAAACGCGTTCTTAGCAATCTAGATAAGGTGATGAATTCTGGGACACCCAGCATAAAGCTGGTCCCAAGTAAACGTGACGGACCAAAGCAATATTTTCTCTTATGGAACGGCCTGTATTGGATTGAAGTTTCGAATTCTGTTGGTAATTCTAGACACATATTTATAGTAATATAAAAAATACATTTGGATAAGTTCTACATATATTTTATTCACTCGACGATCGTTTCGGAATGTTATTCCATCCTCAAGAGTACAGAGGATAACTTACTTATAATAAATTCCAACAGAGCTTACAGACTATTTAGACTATTCTAGGTAGAAAAACAGGGGAAAGGGAAGTATTGGTTTTTACAGAATATTTATAGGAGTTTATGTTCACTTAATCTAGTTTTAAAGCTTCGACCTGTCTGACCTATGTATATGGTATCGCAATCTGAATATTTAATTTCATATACCGGGTGTCAACGAGAGCATGTAACATCCCGCCATTTGTTTTCTTTTTGAAATATACTTTGGCAATCCGCTGTAAGTATTATTCTCCTAAAACTTCATATTTTTATCATATTTGACATATCTAATTACTTCCGATTAAACCGGAAGTGACATCAACTTTATTATGTTAAATAGCAATATATCATTTTT
Source organism: Xestobium rufovillosum (assembly GCA_963966045.1). NCBI lineage: Eukaryota > Metazoa > Arthropoda > Insecta > Coleoptera > Ptinidae > Xestobium > Xestobium rufovillosum. The sequence goes on from OZ014498.1 coordinate 16,666,420, forward strand.
TTAAGATAGTTCGATAGGCCTTTTTATTCTCTTGACAACCATGTATCATACATACCCAAAAACTTTATATTTTTACGTAAGAGGGCGGTAAATGAAAAAGTCACGTTGGCTCATATCGTGCCTAATTTTAAACGTTTTAATGAATTAAACTATTAATTCTAACAGACCGTCCATGGAAAAATTTTCGAATTTGAAGCAGTACCTACATCCTTTATTTTTTTTTAATAAGGTTAACATAGTCGTTTTAAGCGTTTTGAAAAATGGAATTTAAATTAGTTATTGATAATTGAATTGCACTTTTTATGCACGAATTGTGAGAACAATAAACTGAAGTTCTAAAAACAAGAAAATATTAGCACCTTGCTATTTAAAATTTCAGGAAAAACTCGGTTTCAAAAACTATTTGAAATTTTTAAATTTTAAATATTCGTTTTTGAAACCGAGTTTTTCCTGAAATTCTAAATAGCAAGGTGCTAATATTTTTCTTGTTTTTCGAATTTCAGTTTATTGTCCTCACAATTCGTGCATAAAAAGTGCAATTCAATTATCAATTACTAATTTAAATTCCATTTTTCAAAACACTTAAAACGACTATGTTAACCTTATTAAAAAAAAAAAATAAAGGATGTACTGCTTCAAATTCGAAAATTTTTCCATGGACATTAAAACGGTCTGTTAGAATTAATAGTTTAATTCATTAAAACGTTTAAAATTAGGCTCATATCGTCAAATTCACAGCCAACGTGACTTTTTCATTTAACGCCCTCTGACGTCAAAAATATAAAGTTTTTGGGTATGTATGATACATGGTTGTCAAGAGAATAAAAAGGCCTATCGAACTATCTTAAAAAAATGATATATTGCTATTTAACATAATAAAGTTGATGTTACTTCCGGTTTAACCGGAAGTAATTAGATATGTCAAATATAATAAAAATATGAGGTTTTAGGAGTATAATACTTACAGCGGATTGCCAAAGTGTACTTCAAAAAGTAAACAAATGGCGGGATGTTACATGCTCTCGTTGACACCCGGTATACTGCTATTATCTATTTTTTGACATTTTTGTTTATTATTTAAAAGTAGTTTTCTTAGGGTGAACTTATTTGTGCCAATAGTTTTTACATTGTATCTATTGAAATTACTATTTGTCGCTCTCCTAATTCCAACCCTGTCTTTTCCGACAGCCACGATGTCAGTTGGACAGATTCGAGAACAAGTACGCGCGCCAACGGTTTAAAACCTCTTAATACTTACATTCATTTATTTATTATATTCTTTTTATTAAAATAAAGGCTTTAAATTAACTTCGTGTTATATATTAACTTTACTACTAATAGTAGGTATACGGGGTGATTCTTTTAAAGCGCCCATTAGAAAATTTTCAACTTCTACTTATGCTAGAGCTATGAAACTTGGAACCTAGCCATAATCGACGATTCCGAGACGAAATTAAATATTTACAGGATGACGTCACTCTTAAAAATGGCAGAAGTAGACGTCATCTTTGTTTTTTAAATGACAATCGACCATTTTGATTTCATATTTGAATTCGGCATTTAATTCCGAGTACAACTAACCAAATTGTCACTACTTATCTGTCATACTTTTTGACATATGCCACATTTTCTCTTAAAATTTGCAGATGCAAGGGTTCATTAAAAAATTGATATCCCTTGAACCGCTGAAGATAAGTCGATGATTTTTTTTACTTCGATTCCCTAAGTTCCAAGGAATGTTTTGATTGATAACCGAAGTCATAACGAGTTTGCCAGCGGTTGCTACAATTTTTTGAATACGGGTATCGCAAATTTCAAAAACTCAATTTTTTAAAATGGCACATGTCAAATTTTATGTCACCGTTGGATGTAAAAGATAATTCTAAGGGGAGTTATGTTAGCATGTGCTATACCTACCTCCAATCGTTTTGGAGCTATTTGCAGTTTTTGAGTAAATTGGTAGGTATTATTTATGACAGATAAGTAGTGACAATTTGGTTAGTTGTACTCGGAATTAAATTCCGAATTCAAATATGAAATCAAAACGGCCGATTGTCATTTAAAAAAAAACAAAGATGGCGTCTACTTCCGCCATTTTTAAGAGTGACGGCAACCTGTAAATATTTAATTTCGTCTCGGAATCGTGGATTATGAGTAGGTTCCAAGTTTCATAGCTCTAGCATACGTAGAAGTCGAAAATTTTCTAATGTGCGCTTTAAAAGAATCACCCTGTATAATTAATTAATTTGATTATTTTTTCATCGTCAAATTGGCCAGTTGAAACATATTATTATTTGGATCCCATGACTTGTATTATTTCTGTAATTTTTTCGAAAATTTCGCACATCGCTTTTTTAGTCAATCAGAAGTTTGTTTTTGGCTTCGTTACTACGGCAACCCAAAAAATTTCCGGAAATTTTCATCCTCCACGGTGCCCTGAGCGAAATTAATAAGCGGAAATTTTTCTGTCAAATAATGGCGCGGGATTTAAAAACTGAAGTTTCATTTGTAATGCTGAACTTCTTCTCTGATACTTTCTTCGTTATCTTTTCCAAAAAAAGACATGGTAAAAACCACAAACTAACCCCTAAATTATTTAGGATATTCTTTACTGCTAAAAACGCTCTATAATAGACGATTGCACGTCAACTGACAGCACTTTTCTTTGGCATACGCAAGCTTCTTTACAATTTTAGTTCCATATTGTGTTTTCGATGACAAAAATGTCAAACTAATGCCATTCGTTTTTAATTTTATTTTCCCACGACCCCCAACGTTGCATACAGCATAGTAGGCCGGAAACTTGACAATTGCATTGCCCGTGCACTAATCTCAAGTGCTGTAATTTTTGAAAATCGCACAGTTCATTCAAATTTTGTAGTCAGCTTTGAGATTTTGACGTTTACTGAATAAATATTCTGTCGCCTCCCTTTCAAATCTAATAATTGTTTATCAAAAAATCTCTTAAAAGGTACGGTAGTTGAACATTTTAATGGCTCCTCCGTGGAAGACCTAAATATTTTAGGAACAAACTACTTGGTCATTTATGAATAGGCGGGCAAGAGAACAAATCAACGTGTCATTCATGAGCCGGTCGGAATTATTAGAATATTATGCTCATGGTAAATTAGTAGGCTACTTGGAAATTTTGACATCTATTAACCAACAAATCCTTAAAAATAAAGTTACTGTTTTATGAATAATTTTGTCTTCTTAAGGGGTCGTGGGAAAAATAGTGAATTTCCTATAAACTCGCGTGATTTCTGCACTCGTCTACGCCTCGTGCATAAAATTTCACGCTCGTATGAAATTTGTCAGTTTCCATGCTCGTTACGTAATATACTATTAGGAGTGAAATTTTCTTACCGAATCCCCCACGTGCTTGAATTATTATCCCTCAATTTTTTAACTGTCAAATTTACACTCGTGGTTACCATGTTACCAAGCAAAGCAACAGCTTTTGTAAATTTTCCGGCAATTCCAGACCACCTAGTATTACTACAGAATATTTTTGTTTCACTGTCTACCAGGGGGGTTTCACTGTTATGCACGACCTTGAACCATGTTAGCTTCAGTTTCTGTAAACCGCTTTAGATGGCACTACGACTCTGACATTTGCCGTCGAAACTCTGTATTACCGATATTCTGAAATTTAAATCTGAAGTAGGCGCTTTGTTGTTATTTCTATAGCACCCGGCATCGCCAGACAAAATTGAAAATTTAAAAATTGTGCGTTGTTTAAGATATTCTGTGGTGTCGTTCACAGACCACCTAATTATAATTATGATTACGTTTTCTCGATACGCAATAATATTGAATCAGAAATAGGTACATAATAAAGAAATAATAATTATGAACAAAAAAAGAGCAGGCCGGTACGTATTTATTTTGACTTCCATCAGTAGGTACTTTTTTGACATCTCTGCGAATGAGGAGTTTTTCCTCGGACATTAAGACAGCAGCAATGCGACTGTGAAATGTCTTCCTTCGACATCTGCCAGTGTTGAGTTAATACATCAAATTGCCAAAATTTTGTAATTAACGTTTACAAGTAAGTTTCATTTGATTTTAGTATAAGTTTTCCTAGCAATTCACTTCACAGATTGTGAAGTACGTACCAGAAAATATTTTTTGAAACTGTTTGCTATAATGTGTACCTACATCTTACAGTTATTTGTGTTTCTACTTACAGTGTAAAATGTTAATTAAATAAAATTGATACCTACCTACATAATAAGCATGCATAGTCTTTGTTTTCTTTAATTCATTTGCAGCTAAAATGCATTCATCTAACTAAATTAGCATTCTCTATACTGCTTTAATTTAGTTGGATGTTTAATATTAAAAAAATAAATTTTAAATTTCAATTCTATCTAGGCGCGCTTATACATAATTGGTTCTTGTAAACCGACAGAGATGGCGCTAAACGCAGTTCCAACTATTAACATTGAGCTGCGCGTTCTTATTTAGGTGTTCTGTGCTGTCTACTTGACAGCCATAAAAATGTTTTAATGTGAATTTTCTGTTTTTTAACTAAAAGTTTATGAATAAGATTGTCGGGATAACCATTGTTTATGGCAATTTGCTTTATGATGCCTAACTCTTTCCTAAAATTGTCGTCTGATAAGGGGATGCTTAGATCTATGAATGTAAGCTATTAAATGTACGGTATTTCATGCTAAGTGATTGATTAGACTACTGGAATTATGGTATCTGAAAGTAAGTTTTCTAAAAATGTTGAATTCAATTTTATTTCGGTTTTTAATAAATTAATGCGACGTCTAAAAAGTTAATTTTATTGTCTATTTCATGTTTGATAGTAAATTGATTTTTTTTATTTAAACTGTTAATAAATGTGAGAAGGAAAGCAACTGCCTATCTGTACCCAGCCAAATACAAAATATGTCATCCAAAGTGACATGTTTTTTAACAAGTTATTAAGTACTTGAGAATTGAACAACGATTTTTCACAGTGGTCCATAAATACTTGAAATGAAATAATTTTGCTTTAGGCACGTAAAAATTAATTTATTTAATTGATCTTTTTCATTAGAGTTAAGGTCCGAGTTATAAATTAAATTTTTTAAGATGGTTTTCATTTCATTAATGGGAATAGAAGCAAATATGTTTTTTACGTCAAAAGGAACAAATTTTGCAATGGGAGGTATTCTATGGTCTTTTAATAGACTTTTAATAGACAGTGAAACAAAAATATTCAAATCAATTAATTATACACGTAGTATTGGTAATAAAGTTAGTAGTAATTTCAATAGATGCAATGTAAAAACTATTCGCACAAATAAGTTCACCCTAGGAAAACTACTTTTAAATAATAAAGAAAAATGTCAAAAAATAGATACTAGCGGTATACATATATGAAATTTCATGTTCAGATTGCCATGTCATATATACAGGGTGGGCCAGTAGTGTGTGGTCGGCCGATATCTCTAGTTCTATTCAAGGTATCAAAATAAAATTTTACACGTATGTGGAGAACCCCATGAAGCACCTGAGAAAATTATTTTGGTGCATACAGGGTGTTCACACTATGAGCACCAAACCAAAGTTATGTTTTTTTTAATTTAACGCCCCACACTTGTTTACATATTTGTGCACGTGAACATCCTGTATACATCAACATAATTTTAACAAAAACTTCGTGGGGCTCTCCACACACATGTAAAATTTCATGTTGATATCTTGAATAGAATCGGAGATATGGACCGACTACGCACTATTGGCCCACCCTGTGTAGGTATAAGTCAGACAGGTCGAGGTAGTAGAAGTCCTGTTACTATAAAAATAATAATATTCTGATTTTGAATATCAAAGTACGTATTTAATTTAGGTGTCTTTTCGAATTGTCAAGCCTTCCACGTAATTTTACTTTGCTTTTGGGGTCGTAGTTAAGAAAATACTCTACAATGGCCCCTATCGAGAGAGTATTTAAAGTGAGGCTACTTTCAAATTAAGTGTACAACGAGTTACGTTCCTATTGTGTCGCAGGAAAATGGTCGGCGAGAGTGCCAAATTGCGAACCAGTGAAATGTCCCTCTTTAGACACACCTGGGGGACTGGAGGAACCACATCTTCAACTGGAGGAACACAATTCTAGTTACGGAGGGCGTGCTGTTTTTAGTTGCGCATGGGGGTATCGCTTAATGGGTCCACCCGGAATAGAATGCGAACTTAACGGGAACTGGTCCGGACCCCTACCAAAGTGTGTTCGTAAGTAAACCTACCGTGCTTTGAACTTTTAAAACAACTTGTCTCTTGCTTCTTGCTTTAAATAGCTTAGAAAGGGCGCGTGTGCTCTTGAATTTTTAAACAGAATTTAACTACTTACACGGAAAATGAGACGATGTCAAGGGACAAATTTTCTTAATAATAATGCATGAAGTACGAGTATATTGGATTTCTGTTTTAGCTATTCAGTGTCCACCACCTGTAGTACCGGTTAATGGGCATCTTATACAATCGGAAGCTGCGGGAATGGACGGAGGCAGATACGCCGTGGGGAGTTTAGTACAATTTGCGTGTAGAGGAGTACACTCTCTTGAAGGAGAAGCTAGTATTATTTGCACCGAAACAGGCTATTGGTCACATCCACCGCCGTTTTGTAAGTTTACTTGATGTGCTCTTTTGCGTTCAATTGCTGTAACTGTGCAAGGAATTCGTTAGTTGACTTCTAGTGTAAGGATTACAAAGAGTAAAGTCTCAATTGCATCATTCTCTACACTTCCTTCCAATGCCTTTTTCTCTCAGGATTCTGAGTACTTCTGACTCGTTTTGTTTCCTTCACTTCATTCCAATTGATGATCTTTTGAGCAATGTCCAAAACCATTTGCCATCTACTGAACAATTCCTAGAACCATCTTTATAATAAATTGCAATCTGCTGTCGGTTAAAATAAATTTTTATAAACATACATCATCATCATCATAAGGTTCTCAGTCCGAGGACTGGTTGGACGCGTACCTCCATCCTTTTCTATCCTAAGCTAACCTACGCATTTCCCTAAAAGTAGAACATCCTACATCCCTAACTATCTGAGAGCAGTAGTCTAATCTAGTCATATCCCTACCTCTTTTTATTCCTATCTTTGACTAGTATGTCGCGAACTATCCCTTCGTGTCTTAAAAGGTGTCCGACCATCCTCTCTCCTATTCTTTATCGTCTTCCATACCTTTCGTTTTTCCCCAAATCTTTCTAATACTTACCTATTGCTAACCTTATCTATCCACGGTATCTTCATCATGCGTCTGTAGCACCACATTTCAAACGCTTCTACTCTTTTTCGATTCGCTTCTCCTATTGTCCAAGTTTCGCACCCGTATAATGCCGTACTCCATACACACGACTTTAAGAGTCTCTTCCGAGTTTCTGCATTAACCGTTCCGGAACATAACAGTTGTTTATTTTTGTTAAACGCAACTCGACCCTGCGCTATTCTTTGTTTTATATCTTTAGTGTTCCTACCATCTTGAGTTATTTTACTTCCTAAATAGCAGAAATCCGCAACCTCCTCTATCTTCTCATTTCCTATTTGTATTTCAATTTTAGTTCTATTTTCACTCCCTCTACATACCAAGATTTTAGTTTTCTTTTTATTAATTTTCATGCCGTAGCCCTGTGTCAAAACTGCTTCCATTTCATTCAAAGCCGCTCCTAATTCTTCTTTGCTAGATGCTAACACTGCTATATCATCCGCAAATCTGAGCATGTTAATAGTTTGACCCTGTACATTAATCCCTGAGGCTTCTGTATTATTCTTCTGTCCATATATTTCATCCCTACCTTTCTGAGCACTTCGAACATCTTCCCCCATTTTAGGTTGTCGAAGGCTTTTTCTAAATCTACAAATCCTCTATAGACGCTCTTTCCCTTTTCTATTGTTTTTCTATAATTACTCGTAAAGCTAAAATGGCCTCGCGCGTTCCTCTATTTCGACTAAATCCGAACTGATCTTCTCCTAATATTTCTTCCGCCCTTTTCTCGACCCTTCTTTGCACAATTCTAGTAAATATTTTCGACGCGTGGGAAGTTAAACTGATAGTTCTAAAATTTTCGCACCTATCCGCGCCTTTCCTTTTTGACAAAGCTACTATGATGTTCCGTTTGCAGTGTTGTAATAGATACTCCTATTTAAATATCTAGTTACAGATACAATTACAAATATGTAATTGTATCTAGATACAGCTACAGATACAATCTCTATGCATGTACCTAGTTACAGTTACAGTTACTTCAGAAATGTATCTAAATGTAACTAGTTACTTTTCGATTTGTGGAAGGAAATTTTTCAACCAATTGCAACGCTGGAATCACTGGCGTGGCGTTTGCGTTGACCATCGTGCCTCAGGTTTCAAGCCAAGACAGCACAGCGTGCGTTCCGCAACGACTTGCACTTGCCAATAGATTGCGCGAGTTGCGTTCCGATTCCGACATGCCAACTTTAACAAACTTCGCGACGAATGTAGATATCTGAATTTCAGTTACAGTCACTTCCAAACAAGTAACTAGTTACAGTTACAGATAAAAAATTATAAAAGTAACTAGTTACAGCAACAGTTACTCAATATGTAACTAGATACTGTAACTAGATACTTTTATCTGGTTACATTTCAACACTGTCCGTTTATAATCTTCTGGAAACTCGCCTGTCCGGTATATGCCACCACAACCTTCTCAAGTTGAGAAGGTTGTGATACCACTAACTAATTTAAATAGGGAACAAATTAGGTGCTCGATATTATAATCATACTGCAGAGTACACTTTCCCGTTAATTTATACAAATGCATGATTAAGAAATAGAAATTCGATATAAATAACAGACACTCGATTATTATAATGAATGCTCGGTATATAATTCACATGCTCGGTAATATAATAAATACTCGATAAATATGATAGACGCTCGATAAATGCAATGAAAGTTTGATACAAAATTCAAATGCCTCCCATAATAATAAATATTCGATTAAAAATTATAAACTCTCAATTATTATAATGAATGTTCGGTATATAAAGGTATACAAAACGTACTGCTTTGTTTTATACTTGCCTGTCACTGAATACAGCCAAAAAAGTGGTTCCACGGCCCACTATTTCCGGTCTTTGGGCAAGCGGAGCGTTTAAGTCTACCCCCCCCCCCCCCCCCCCCCGAGAGTTTATTTGGTACTCCATCGGGATAATTCAATTATATCAAGCAAAATTTGATTTAATAGTGAACCCGACTTATCGAGCATTTACATTTTTTTAGAGCGCTCTTATTTGATTAAAGTAGCGACCAGAACTTATAGTGCAAATGAGATACTTTATCGGGTGAATTTCTTTAAAATACAAAGCAAATTGAATTATGTAGTTTATTCGGCATTTTTATATTTTATCGAGCATTAATTATTTTATATCGAGCATTTATTATTTTTTAGTATGCAAAATTCATTAAATTATCGGGTGTAAATTACGACCCATTTAAATAAACGATTACTTTACAATGCATTAATTTATTATTCGTAATCATTGAACCCTTGTAATCGTAATGTAAACATGCAAGAAAACAGGTCCGGATTACAGATATTTCTGCTTTTAAAGAAAAATCACAGTGTAACAAAATATACTCGTAATTAAATGTATTGGTATTATACACGAATATATTTAGACTGTTTGAGAATTTCCAATAATTTTGGCTGTATTATGACACTCTAAATTTATTTATGGTATACTGGTATAACAGTAGAAAGGCAGGTCTAATTATCTTGCAGCCTACTATACAGGATGTTTTTTTATGGTCCGTTAACATTGCTATCTTTTTAATCTTAATAGATACAGGTTCGGTTAAATGGGAGAAAAGTTGCGTCTATTCAAGCATAAAGAAGTGCCGTTTGCAGAAGTGGATTCTCTTTTCGTTTTTGAGATAATCGAAAAAAAAATTTGACTTTTACATTTGTGTTCATATTTTCCTTATTTGGCATTCAATCTTCAATCTGCAAAAACTTCTCGGGACGACTCTTTCCATTTGTGGTAGCAGAAAGTACCTACCATGTTTCGTTTCTTCAGAATCATCATCAGATTCATTTTTTCTTATGGCGAAATCTTAGATTTTTTCACCATCAAATAGCCCATTTTTTTCTGAATAAAATGATATAACATATTTGTATGTTTAAATCGCATGTAGGCCCAGAATTTTAATAAAACGATAAAAATTGTTTTTCCATCTAATCACAATTGCCATGAAAACAAAAGATTATCTACTTTGTCAACTCAAACGCCAAGAAACTTTTAGTATTTTAATACAATTCGCGATACATTGCAGCCACGTTTTCAGCATTTCTTCTGGCAGTAGCATAAACAAATAACATGCCAACCGAGGGGTTAACGGATCATGAATTCAGGTGTACACTTCCTCTGTATTCGAATGCATATTCATTTGTAATCTTGAATTCTGGTGTAGTCTAAATGTATTCGAATGTATTCCTGTATTCTTCTGAATTCTTTGTGTATTCACGGTGTATTCGTGAATTCATTGCGCATTCTTGCTGTATTTAACTGTATTCACTGGGATCTTTGATGAACCAATAGTATGTTTTCCCTCCAATTTCCCTCCTATTTCTTATATCTGGCATCTGACAGCCATGTTTCATCAAGTCTATTAGTTCTGGCGACTTCCGAGTTCTGTTTAGTTGTAAAAAGGCGTCTTATTCAAATCTTAAAGTGAGGCTAATCCCTATTGCTCCAAATCTAACGTAAGTATATACTTATTTATATTGAGCTGAATGTTTTCTACGAGGTTTTCTGTAAATGATACATCTAGAAGAGGCTTGACAAATTAATTTGCGGGGGTTCTTCTTTTACTTCTCTTGCTGTGTTCTGGTAAATTTTGCGAGTAAAGTTACTTACAAAACCGACAGCGTTATTAATTTACTGGTTGCTGCTTGCTAGGATATAGTTTTATTCTTTTTCAGTGTTTTTTTACTGGAAATATTTTTATTTTACTATAAAACGCTAATAAGTATGGTATAATGGTATCGTTGATTTTGCCTCAGAATAATCTTTTCAAAAATTTATTGATATACCTACAGGTGTACTTTTTAAAGTTAAAAAATTAATTCAATATATACTCTATTTAGGACGTTGCCACAGCATAATACAGCAGTTAAAGTTTTTGCCGGTGTCTTTGAACTATTTTAGCTGCATTTGGTGACCTCCAACTGTAAGTGATTTACTACCGCGGCGTTTTATCAATCGGTTTGACGCCGGTATTAACTCGGCGACAAACGAAAAAGAACACGTGCATAGCCTGAGAAGTTGCGCGGGCTACGTTACGCGAGCTAGAAAATTTAGGGAGAACTGTTCTGCTGTATTATGCTGTGACGTTGCCCAGGAATATGCTCAAGAAACAACTTCGTCTGAAGTTCCCCCACATGCACTGGCTTCTAATAAAACCAACGATTATTTCTGGTAACAAATTCAGGCTGGATTACATTGTGCTGTTCCAGAGTACATTATAAACTTAATGACATTTTGTGGTTTTGATACTTCTGTTTCTGTTAAACAAATTGACGAGGCAGACATTAACATGGAGAAATTTGCACGAAAAGATATGAAGTTGTTAATTGATGAAGAACTACCTCTTTCACACTTTTATGGAATTTATCATAAAAAAAACTGATAACTTTAAAATCCTTTTTGGGCATGTGAAACTAATATACAGTATGATAAATTTTATACTAAATAACCCAAAATTGTTCATTTGGAAAAGTATGGACAGCCCAAATACTTCAGGTTCTGTCAAGGGTTCTGTACTAACAGGTGCTAAACGGGTGCAATTTGGTACTATCGACGGCTGCAAAAAATGCAAGGGGAAACTTGTTTAGAATCCGAGTTAGAATCGCCACAAGATAAAGATACCATTTTACAACTGATTAAAAAATGCCCTGCAGTCATTGTTTGTTTTTTTGGAAGAATATTATTAATTTATGTTTTCTGCTCTAAGAAAGAAATCATTTTCTCTTTAAAGTTATAGTATAGGAAGGTTTCGATGTAGGTACCTACTGTTGTCTTCTGTTTGAATGAGCATTTTTATTTTACGTTGACATTTTTGAAATACATTTTTTCCTATAATGGGACCATTTTATTTTCCAATACTCCCGATCTATCTATAACATAACGGCTAATAAAATATAATAAAACCGAGAATATAACAGAAGATTTATTTATTCTCATCAGCGTATTCATTGAATTCATGCCTGTATTCACCCGTATTCTAAGGAATTCCATTGCAATCTAATGAATTCAATGTATTTAATTTGTATTCTTTTGTATTTGTGTATTTAACTGTAGTCTTAAGTATTCAATCTGTAATCTGTATTCGGTGTACGGAATAATTGTATTCTGTTAACCCCTCGATGCCAACCTTTTCGTCATTAGAGTAATCCATTGTAACCCAATAAAACACAATCGTATTAAAAAAGTTTCTTGACGTTTGAGTTGACAAAGTAGTTAAATTTTTGTTTTCACGGCAATTGTGATTAGATGGAAAAACAATTTTTATCATGTTTTATTAAAATTCTGGGCCTAAATGTGATTTAAACATACAAATATGTTATATCATTTTATTCAGAAAAAAATGGGCTATTTTATGGTGAAAAAATCTAAGATGGCGCCATGAGAAAAAATGAACCTGATGATGATTCTGAAGAAACGAAACGTGGTAGGTACTTTCTGCTACCATAAATGGAAAGAGGATGAAAAGTCGTCCCGAGAAGTTTTTGCAGATTGAAGATTGAATGCCAAATAAGGAAAATATGAACACAAATGTAAAAGTCAAAATTTTATTTTTTTTCGATTATCTCAAAAACGAAAAGAGATAATCAGCTTCTGCAAACGGCACTTCTTTATGCTTGAATAGACGCAACTTTTCTCCCATTTAACCGAACCTGTATCTATTAAGATTAAAAAGATAGCAATGTTAAATTCACATAAAAAAAAACCTACTGTATAGACGTATATATTTTTAGTACTAAGTTCCAAAATCTAAACGACCCTCCTGGTTATTGACCCACGAGCCGCCACTGATCCTTTTTGCATTACTTTTTGCGACAATAAGCAAGTTGTCCACCTTTGAAACGCTCTCATTTTTTGCCATTTAGTTTCCCTCCACTGTACTCGTAGTTATATTATAGCACCTTTCCTTTTTAGTTTCCTTTAGTTTAAATGGAACAAAAAATTAATAACTCGAAAATGGTACCTACATACATTGATTGATCAATGCTACATGTCAGATAGGTACAGAGTACAATGTTACCTTAATTCCTTAAAGTTCTCCGAGAAATTTAAAGCCGTAATAAATAAAGCAGTCGTCGCCCACATTTTAGATAGGAGAATAATAACATTTTGTGTGTTCCAGGTAAACCCAGATGTCCCTACATGGGAGAACCAGAAAACGGGGTTTTAGTACCAACAAAATTCGCATACGAACCTGGAGACGAATTACAAATAACTTGCAGTCCCGGTTTCGAATCACGATTGGAAGCACGGCCGAAATGTTTGCCTGACGGACGCTGGTCATCGGAAATACCACACTGTACCAATTACTCTCAGATTTAATTGTTACGTACTGTTTTAAATGTTTGTGATATAAATATATTTGTATAATTACTGAATAGTGTATGGACATTTTCTTTTGTTGGTTTTTATACGAAATGTTGTAAAGTTGAAACATATTTTGAACACAGTTAACACTGATCTCAAGCCGAATACAATTCAATTCAAAGTATTCGTGATATTATTAGTTGTAAGTAACCAACCTGTAATTAAAAACAACGATTGTATGGACGAAGAAGAAGCGCAGTACCTAAACTGAAGATGCAGTAATTTTATAGACAAATATACATAAATTATTTAATGCTGCCAAATAGGTAGTCAATTTTTATTAAAGTGGGAAATATATTATAATACGTAGGTAATTTCTAAAAAATTGTTTTATTGATACTAAGCAAACCCGCAGGTAGGTGTATCCTTGCATGTTCCATTATTTATTTTGTCCACGACTATCTTACAACATACTCTTTATACTTGTGTTTCTTCAATCATAATTAGATACATTCATCACTGCAGTGATTAATGAATATTATTCACTAAACCAATAGGAACATCGCTTTGACCCTTTTTTACATTTATTTAGTAGGCCGCGATCGCGATGTGTCAGTTCAAATTGAAACGTCAAATCAGCATGGTTTGCTTTTAATTTGAAATGCATATTCTAAAAAAGAAGATATAGGTAATGAGCAGTGAGAGTGAAAACGAGATTTCTTTAACAGCACCAGCAATAAAAGAAGCTGCAGAACTTGCCTCATTAGATTCATTGCCCAAAAAACCAAGAAAATTATACCTGAGAGCGTATGTATGAATCTTTCTTACACTGGAGAAGGGAAATGAAGGTAAATTCTTTCTGGGAATCTGTTTTGATAGTCGTGGACAAAGTATAGTATACAACTCGTTATAATGATGCTATTATTACCGAGGATGAAGTTTACAACACGAGCGAGCGAAGCGAGCGAGTTTTGTAATCATCCGTGTATAATATACTATTATCTGGCATTCGAAGCTGTTATCTGTTGAACCGCAGCTAAGCTATATTGTGTCAACTACACTACAAGTATTCGTAGGTAGTTCCGTTAAGTTAGGACAGATGTTCACACACACCACTATTCATAATGATCACGCGTGGATATTTTAGTCATGTGTGAGCAAAAGATCTAGAGGCAGGTAAGTACAGTCCAACAGATATAAATTGGCAAGCAGGAGGGGGGGGGGGGGGGGCAACTAGCACATTGGTGCTTTATAAGCGTTGTAAGAACGTTTATATTGCAAAATCCTTTAAGAGTACAGTAGCTACTAATTTTGTTATACGAACGTTCTTAACTCTAGCAGCTGCTATAAGTGTGAAATAAGCACAATCTTATAAAACAATTTGCGTTGTTAGTTGCTCCATAGCGGGATTTGCCTGGACGTTGCGGTAGGATGCATTGTCTACGACGACGACGGAATTCTTTAGTAAATTAGGAATCAAGTTTTGCTGCAACCACTTGCCATAATTCTCTGAATTCATTTCTGAATGGTAACGGCCGGTTTCAGATCCAGATTTGAATATTAACAAACATCCAGGAATAAAGCCCATTTCGCAACCGGCATGTTGTGAACAATAATTTGCGAACGTAAAAATAACAAAGAGAGCCATACATGCCCCACAGCAGCGCTAAACGCACTGAATTAATTTCGTTCGTCTGGTCCAGTGTTGCCAGATTGTGAAAATGTAATTACCAAATAATAATTATGAAATTACCAGATTTTACGAAAATTTACCAGAAATACGCCAACATTCAAAAACTTTATTGCAATATATTTTTTTACTATGGCAATAATTTCAAGCATATAGCTAATTTATTATTATTTACTTACATAGCCGTAAGTCTAGTGGTTTTCGTCGACATAAAAATTCAACACAAAAAATGCAATCACAATAACAAAACAACAATTGCTGTTAATGTAAACGAATGAGAAATGGGACACTGATAGAGATATTTGCTTAGGGCATTTGGTATGAATATGAAACAAATAACGAAATGGTTGAAATAGTTCTTTTTCAGTTATTTAATAGAAAAAAATGTTCACAAAAATACCGTATATTACACGATTACCAGAGGCTCATTATCAGTTACCAAATAAAATCCCAAATGACCGTAGATTCTGGTAATTACCAGGCATCTGGCAACACTGGTCTGATCTGATGTCTGAAGTACAGTGTCGCGTTTACCGTAGCAAGCCACGCGCAACTGTATCCCCACTGGAAGGGGGGCGCTTTCCTCTTCAACTAAATGCAGACCGGACATGATTCGCCAGGCGGGGCCACCTCATCTGTTCCAAGTGCAAACACTGGTTCACAAAAATAGATCCTGACGTAATATTTGATTAGGCGAAGTTGACTTGGACAAGATCTCCGATTGGGCGAAGTGGACTTGGGGACTTTTCAGTTTAATATAAAAGACGGAAAGTTGTTGTAACAATTCAGTCATCCGATTCGAACCATTATTTCCAAGTCTTTTTCTTCAGAGAACGGGATGTGAGACTGCATACAAGGTAGTGGTAATTGAGTCTGAATTTGGCCACTATATCCAAGCCTTTCATCTTTAGAGTACGGGACGTGGAACTGCGTGCCCGGTGGTCATAATTCAGTTTTAAGTTGTAATTAGTGTACATACGTTCATTTTAGAATAAATATTTAATACACACAGTGGTTAGATCAAATACTTTGACGTAAATTCCATATGAATTCTTAATAAGGTAACCCCAAACGGTGTCACAGTATTTAAACTCAACACGTGTTTCGCTGACAACGTCAGCATCCTCAGGAATTTTATGAACGATTTCGATTGTGAACCCGGTGACGGAAGCCCCATGATGCATTTTTGGAGCAGTGCTGGATATACTATAATTCGGTTTCATTGAGATTTTTTCTCACTTTACATTTTTCCCACTTCCTTCAGGAGTGTTTATGTTGCTGTGGAACCTAGTTCTGAGGGCCATCAGTTTTTTACCCAATATTTTGCTTGGGACTTCGCATAAAGTCACTATATTTATAGTGTTTCATTTCGGTCTTTGTTGAGAAGCTCATGTGGTCTCTCCTAATTTGGTTCATTTTATCACTCTCTTGGTTGGTCTGTTGATGGGTTGTTAGATAAAGACTTAAAGACCCTGAAGCCGGTCACCATTAAAATATATAGTGTCGAAGATAATCGGACTTTCAATTACACCTTTATTGTTAAACTGAAATTTACTAAGCATTTTATATTTTTTCTGAGTACCTACCTATTTAAAATAAAACCTAACCAAAACCTTAGGTACCTAGTTGTTATTTAACACCGCTGAATTTTTTGTTGTTGCTCTGAAATTCAACGGCTCCGGCTTGTAGGTATAATTACTTCCATGATACTGTGGTATGCTTGTAAGTTGTAAATCAACTTTTAAAATAAATAATCTACATGAAAATACATCTACATGAAACGAGTTTTATTTATATTTTATTGATTCCTCGAATGAAGAGTCCGAAAAAAGCAAATGTAAGTATTAAAATTTAGAAATATTGACTCTTCTGTTACCCGCTGAATCAAGTCAAACGGCTGTTTGTACGAGATGGCAAAGAATAGACTTACTTAAAAAGAGAAGGAGATACGTAAGTATTGTGGGTTGTCTAAACCTTGAGGGGCTTCACTTTCGATGAGGGAAGAGTATGGATACACAACGCCCGATCTTTGCCGTGCACGTGAGTGTTACCAAAATTGGAGCAGCTTTGGTGCCAAATAGTGAAACCAGGTTACTGTTTAGAATTCATATAATAATGAAAGCAACGTTTGTAATAATGCAATTAGTAATATCATTTTAAGAATTTCCGTCCACCCTTCGGAGTAAAAAGACTAAGAAATTTAGGTTACGGCCCCTTTTTTGGTGCCAAATGGTAACAAACATCTGCTTTGTTATTCCTCTTCTTCTTCCCTCCTCTAAGGACTTTCCTTCCATTTGGGCCTCATTTACGCCGTGAAAGCTTTGTGAAGCATATCTGTTGTGTATGCCACCCGTACTACTTACGTATCTCCATCCTTTTCTAACGCGAAGAGGTGATCAGGTGTTTTTCCCAGGTAGCAGCTTTTTGTTCACAATGGTAGTGATATACTGCGTTTCTCACGGCTGTGTGTAATTAATGTTTTTTTCTGTTGTATTTAGTGCTTCTGTTATACTTACAACTCGTTTACCCAGTCTAGAATATTATGCTATAAATAAATAAAGAATATAAGAGATGGTATAACACCTTTTGAGACACGAAGGAATAGTTCGCGACATACTAGAGATCGAGTCAAATGGCTCGTCGTATGAGAGGACAAAGAATAGACTGACCTAAAAAGAGAAAGAGATACGTAATAGGCCAGGCAAAATAGGACAAAAACAGTTCGAAATCGGAACTAATTAACCTAAAGTTGATTTTTTGGGGAAACGTTGTTTGATATGTGTAAAACGTGTTGTAAAAAATCCCCACAAATCCGAGTGTCGGAAGACCTTGAAAATCGGTCGACAATTTGCGCCCTGAAAATGTCGCGCAATGTATCTGCGGTTGTTCAATTCGCTCAGTGCTACTAACAATTTTGTGTGTTAATAGCGTACCTTTGAAAAGGAATTAAAAAAATGTTTCCAATTTAATAATAATAATAATAATAAATGCCCTTTATTGTTTCTCAGATACAATACAATATAACTTTTCCAACGACTCTATTTCAGGGCGAATAGTTAAGAAAACTTAATAAATCCTATAGCTCTTAAAAGTTTATTAGTCCAATACATGAAATTATTGGCAAAATTAATTTAAAATATGTGAAAGATGGAGGAAATCTGCTGCATATATGTAGTTGTATTGCGAACGCCTACCAGTTTTCTGAAATATGCTCTCGGTACGAAACATATGTAAAATCTCATTACTGACAAATTGTTATTGTCGTGTTCGATGACTATCAACGAAAAACTACAAAATAGCAGGAAAAAATACGACGATGCTTTAGTAGAGCAGCTGTTGTTAATCTATTGACTATGACTACTGCAACTATCCAGAGCAATCTGAATTTTCTTGAATAATTCAAATAAAGATATATTTATCCGTAAAATTAATCAGCCATTTCAAGGACGTTAATATTGCTGCAATTCAAGCACAGGTACGGTAATAGTGAAAACTGCAATTAATATTACCGGGCCTAAGAATACAATAATTGTTGTAGTAAGCGATGGCACTGATTTTCAAGTATGGATGTTTGATTCTTTCGCAAACGAAAAAAGGGAAATTATCATCGATTCACCGGTATTGTGAAACCTCAACTTTACAATGGAAATGTCGAATCAGTACTTGCATTTTATGCTCTGCCTGGATGCGATACCACGTCCGCCTTTAACAAGAACGGAAAATTTGCTTGGTATGCCAGCTTCAAGAGAAACAATTTTTTGAAGAATAAGCAAGTATATTCTATAAACAGAGTGTGAAAATAGCTGGCCTCTGCAGTCGTCCATAGATTGAAACTAAGTATATGGTGGAATTAAAGAAAAATAACGACATGAGGTAAGTGTTTGTGCTGGATAGTAAAGCTATAAAATTGATGTGTTGAAATTTATGTGTACGAGCACCCGATTTGTCCCTAATGCCACTCTTTTGCAACTGCAAGGAAGGCTGTGGAAGCGCGCGTTCCTGCCAGGGGTCGTACACGGCTCAATCCAATAATCCAATGTGGTCAGTGCAATGAAGTGACGTCTTGCACAAGCAAGGATGCTGATTGCATTTGAGAAGATGAAGATTTAATATTATCACCACATACAGTATCATCGAAATTTAAAGAACAAAGCTTCGGAAATCGACAGCACTCGAAAAAATAATGGGGGTTTTCTTAATAAACTTATGCACAATTTCATTTTTCAATTTAGATCCTCAATTTTCTAAATGATATTTTAATATTTGGGACACGCGTACCATTTACCCCACCCGCACTTTTTCATACCCCGCCATTGACTATAGATTGGAACCTTTGATTAAGGAATCAAAGGACTCAACTTTTATCACTTTTTTATATTTTGCTTGATTTAAAAGATAGTGGCCAGAATTCAATCTCATGACATCCTCCAAATTATTTAAATAATTAGGTACATTTCCATATTATTTAACAAAGTGACAAATCACAAGAACTTGCTGGTGGGGATTGTGGTGTAGCAGTGTTATCAAAACTGCTGTTTTAGTGATAACGAATTGTAAAATAATAATAATTACTTATTAGATAAATGCCCTGTATCCCAGAAATTGTGCATTTTTCAAAACATGTTTATTAAGAATATTCCTACGATTTTCTTGAATTCTATCAATTTTTGAGGTTTTGCTCATTAACATTTCACCACCCTGTATACCAAAATAAACAATGCATGTACCAAAATAAAGTTATTAAAATGAAACCTAAAATTTCCTTAATAAGAAACATTTTCAGCAATTTTCAGGGTCTTCCGACACTTGGATTTTTGGGGATTTTTCACAGAAGGTATTACATACCACTAACTACATTTCCTGAGAAAATTAGCTTTAGGTTAATTAGTTCCGATTCAAACCCTAATTTGCCTGGCATATAAGTATTGTGGGTTGTCTAACTCTTGAGATGCTTCACTTTCGATTGCATTTTGCATTTGACTCCCGGTTGGTTCGAAGTTCGGACTTAGTGAACTTTGGTCCGGCGCACGATAAATAAAACCGCGTTTAGGGAAATTTTATACTTGGGCCGGCGAACAAACGTAGTGATCACCCTGCAAGAACGTGCTCTAGCGAGGCCAATAGTAATTTATGACGACCTAATTGGAGTGATGCGACTTCGTTGGGTCTAAAGAAAGCGGTTCGCTTGTTCTATATTGATACTGGTCCCGCCTAGAGCACGTTCTTGCAGGGTGATCACTCCGTCTGTTCGGCGGCCCAAGTATAAACCAACCAACGACACATACGATGTCGGATGCCGGACGCCGCATACCGGACGTGTGGAGACTCACCATTACGCACGTCAAAGCGACGAAAAAGTAGGCATTTATTTATAAATCCCAACTAGGTTTTGCCAAAACAAAGTTTTAGCGTGCTATTCTCTTGTTTTCATGAGTAATCGTGACGGGCCACCGGAGACAACACATGCAATGCAAAATTTTGTAAATTACAAGAAACTTTAGAAGAACGAAGAAAAACTCCCCGTGCGTTTAGGTACTGAGCCATCAAGCATGCTGCGTGTTTAGCAGGTAGTTTAACAGTCTATTAAAGTGCATGAAAGTTGAAGTGGCTTACTTGGCAAAACCTACTTGGTATATAAATAAACGCCCTTGATACACCAGGCATGATCCAAGATCTGTTAACAGGTTTTGGGCTTGGTCGACCGCAATTTTGTGTCCTACTGACAGCTTTTACCAGAGTAAACTCGGTCGTCAGGAGCACATCAGATTTATTAAGTTGTAATCTACTGTACTAGAGCGTTTATGCGTATTCGAAGTAAAAAAAATATTATAACAAAAATTTGTAAATGTGTACATACTCGCTTTTTTGCTTCACATTTCATTCCCAAATCTATAGTATAATTTTTTGTTAGTTGCCAGTAGAAACACGGAAGAGACTCTTAAAGTCGTATGTATAAAGTACGGCATTATACGGATGCGAAACTTGGACAATAGGAGAAGCGGATCGAAAAAGAGTAGAAGCGTTTGAAATGTGGTGCTACAGACGCATGGTGAAGATATCGTGCATAGATAAGGTTAGCAATAGGGAGGTATTAAAAAGAGTTGGAGAAAATAGGTATGGAAGACAATAAGGAATAGTAGAGTTGGATGGTAGGACACCTTCTAAGACCCGAAGGAATAGTTCGCGACATACTAGAGTCAGAGATAGGAATAAAAAGGAGTAGGGGTAGGCCTAGATAATGACTACTGCTCTAAAATAGTTAGGAATGTAGGATGTTCTACTTTTAGGGAAATGCGCAGGTTAGCTTAGGATAAAATAGGATGGAGGTCTTCAGACTGAGAGCCTTATGACGATGCCATATTTATTTCAATAATTTAACTTAAAAAAATCTTTGGCTGTGACACGCCTGTTGCAAATTCGCACAAATCTGGAACCAACTTGCTCGGTATGTGCCACTTGCCCATCTCCACATATTTAAAGATGTGCCCATCTCTAGTATAGAATTGACAATTGACATTTATGGGGTTGACGTTTTGTTACTTTGGTGCTGTCACTTGTCAGGATGTTTACATATAATTTCGTATTTATTATGATTTAAAAAAAGCATATCTGAAGTGTTGCAAATCGAAAACTGCAGTTAAAAACTAATGTGTATGAAACACTTCTTGTAAAATGGATAACAGCACTCAGCTCTGGGATGGCAATTCGGAATCTCGGCCGTTGCGTAAACCTAGATCAAGAGTTCCGAACGAATACGAAAAAACCACGTCCAACACTGAACTGAATGAAAATTTTTCGAAATTATCTTGTTCTGGTTCTGATACAGTAGTAAAAAGTAAATTATCAGCAGAAGCGAAAGAATGGTTTCCACCAAATTATATTGGTACCGCAACTTCATCAAATAACATTCCGCAAGTGCAAAATTTCTCGGTACAGAATAGACTTCAAGCAGTAAGGAGTGTATCTAGTCTTACACAGGAGAGTGATGAACAATTGAATGATGGCGGTGAAGGCGCAAAACGGGATATGGAACGCCTGCAGAACATCATAAATACTTTAACCTACGAACCCGGACAGTTTCATACCCTCTTGCATGTTTTCATGGAAACTTTTCAGCCACACTTTGAAAATATCACGTTAATTACGCAAATGGCAGAAATGCTCTTTAGTCATGTAAGTATTCCTATTATACTATGTTCAAGATAGCCATGGAAGTAAACTAACTGACCATCGTTATTGAATATCACCAAGGTCAGGTTGTTCAAAAAAAGTAACGGGCTAAAGTCTGCCACTCGTTTTCTGATTGGTTGTATCATAGCAGCTAAGCCGGTATCAATCTTAAGTACGTGTTACTTTTTTCGAACAAACATGGGTAAGATTTCACCAAATAGACCATCGTACATCCCAACTTGATAAACCTTTTCGTTTTATTTCTAGCTGCAGTCTAGTATGTTTTGAACTATTCTCTCCTATTCCTTATTGTCTTCCAGTGCAGTGGGGTGTAGTATTGTTTATGTATGGTTAATTTTTACGTTATAGGCAATAAGTGTACCAAACTTTCGATATACAGCGGCAAGATTATGTTGTATCGTGGAAGAACAGTGTCCAATATTCAGATCTTCGTTACACTTGATTTGCAACAAACAATTGGATAGCGTAGGAAGTCTACAAGGGTTAGCGTTATTCGTTGCTGAATTATATTCGCAATTACACTATGAGAACCTTTATGGCACTACTCTAGTCGAAGTTTTGAACAAATTATTAGAAATCGCAGATGACGCTAGCATTAAATGCGTTTGCCAAACTTTGAAGGTGATTTCAAGCATTTTCTGCTTGAAACTCATACTAAAAATTTACTTTTTAGTTGACAGGGTATTCACTTGGATTGTACGATAAAAGTGCTGTAAATCAAATCTTTGAAAGGTTGAAAAACGTGAGGGGATCTTTGTCGCCATCAGTCGGAAATTTTCTAAATTCCGTCTTAAAGTTAAGGGATGAAGGTTGGGGGATGACGCAAGAAGGAACACAGAATAGGTAGTGTATTTCTCTGAGTTAATATAGGCACTGATTTAAATTGATCTGTTTATGAAAAAGTTGTGTAATAATGTGAATATCCTTTTAATACAGTTTTTCAAAATTGAGGCTCACTGTTGGAATCTCACAAATTCTGTGCTCAACAGTAATACGCCTCCAAATAAGATTATCTTGATTTTTTCCTAAAATATTCCTGAATGTTGAAACTGCAATTTCAATTTCATGAATATTTCAGAAATCAGTGTAGGTCCAGTGTGGATTTTTCATAATCTGGGCTTCTGATGACAATTTATCGACTTTTACTTTTCTCCAAATCTAATAAATTTGTTCTTTTAATTGCTTATCGTAAAACGGGGCTACTTCGACATGATTTTGGTATAAATCACACTGTACAGACTTTCAGAGGCCCAGTTTTCATTAGGTGTGAATCTTATTTTGTCAAATGAACCTTTGGCTATTGATTAGGAGTAGTCCCGAAAACGTCCAATTTTGGGAAGTATTTTTTTATATATTTTAATTTGCTGTCGAAATTCCCCTGAAAGTGTGGTAACTTCGACACCCATATATCATATTTGTTTATATTTAACATTGGAAACAAGGTTTGCAAAAACTCAAAAGGCTACAAAACAAAATAAACACTTTATTCTCTCAACAAATAACATCAACTTAAAAACACCTCTAAATTACAAACCCGAAGGAATTAAAAACACAAAATAAATAATCTATTCTCAACAAATAATAACATCAACTTAAAAACACTTCTAAATCACAAAGGAACCAACTTCAGTCACCATCTTCACCATCTTCTTGGATCCCCTATTGCACAATCCACAAGCCCACTTCACACACGTGACACAGCGCAACCAATCTGGGGAGCAACTGCTGCCATTGTCCTTTTCACGGGAAGGCTTTGGTTCCGAAGTTGAAGCTGGATTTATCACAGGTTCTTGAGCCTTCCTTTTTTCCTAGGAATAGGGACAACACCATCTGCAAACGATCTGCTTTAGAAGACACCTGTGTTGTGATGTGTGACGCCCTCCTCTTCAAAACATCGGATAATGGCATGTCGTCTTTGTCATACGAATCTGACTTTTCCTGATTCTCTTGAAATTCTTGATTCTGTCTTTCATTTGCAAGGTCCCCAACTTCTAGGTTTGTTGAATTTGTTGCATCAGAAGTTAAACGCATTTGCTGCCCAGGTCTTGTCGCCAGTTTCTTGTCCCTTTTTCGTGTAAGTGCCCCGTCGCTGGAGAATCGAGAATGCTTTGGTCCAGGAACCTTTCTGATGAACCTGACCCATCTAGGTTTGGAAGCTTACACAAAACAGCTTTCGGCTTAAATGGAAATATCCCTGTGGTCCGGAAGCCTGACTGTAAATTGGCTGCAGCTTTGACCAACACGTCGTTCCAGAGTTTTTGTAAAAGGAATGGGAATTGTTCCTTAGGAATGGAACCTTTCCTGCGAGAATCTTTTCTCCATGCATCTAACACCGACCGCCATTTCTTTTTCATTGGTCCAAAGAATGACACATCTAAAGGTTGCATTAGATGAGTTGAATTGGGTGGGAGGGGCGTCATGTAGATGTTGTTTTCTCTTGCACTTTGGATAACACTGGGAGAAAAGTGCGAGGCAAGATTATCACCAATGACAATAGTTGTCTCACCCTCATTGCTGTATTTCTTGATATGTGGAAGCAAGATCTCCAAATACCATTGTTCGAAAAGGTTCATATCAAACCAGCCACTTTTACTGTGGCCATAAGTGGTCCCAGTTGGTCCTCCTGTTGTCCAATTTGCTTACAAATTTTGCTATTTGTATACAACCATCGGGGGTAGCAGTTGCCCGTTCGCCCTGCCACATATCATCAATCTTATGGAGGTTCTTGAGTGCTCACGAATTCTCTCGACTCATTTTTTCCTGCGTGCCACCAACACTTTTTTTGATCCTGGGTCGTCGGTAATATTCGTTTCATCAAAGTTGTAAACATTTTCAGCGGAAGCATTTAAAAGGCGAGATTTAATGTTGTCGAAAAACTCTCGAATTTGCACATGCCCTACCGCTGCGTGATTTATTTTAATATTTGTAGCCATTCTAATGGTCAAATTGTTTCTAGCTGCGATTTTTTTTAATACACTGCCGGACAAAAAAAAACGGACACATGTTTTTATTATTATTTTGAGGCCCTACAATATTTTTATGTTACTTAACTTACGCAAATAATTAACGATTGCCCTACTAGTGAGGAAAAAGAAAGTTTTAGCTGAATATTGCACCTTTCGTAAGCCTAAACAGCCAAATCAGCATTTTGACTTTTCATGCATCTTTATTGAAACATCAAAATCTTTTAGCTTATTGGGCTGCTCTATATTTTCTATTGGTTTTTTGGTGAAATTTCATTTGTAAATGTCAGCTTTTAACATTTTCCATACAATGCACCCCGAAATTTGTTCACAAATTGTTGCTTTAAGCCACGATGGCCGAAGAGTGCGGTATATTGCTCAAGTGCTGAATATACCCCGTAACACAGTGCAAAATGTGAAACTCATGTTGCTGCGCTACCCGATCGAGCATTGCCATCACCTATTCTAGCTGGACGGTTAACCGAAGTTCGAGGAGTGGCAGTTTCAGCCAGAACAGTTCGGAAAAGCCTAAACGAATATGTTTTGACTTCAAGAAAACCAACTACGGGTCGCCTGTAGACCATAGAACATCGCAAAGCATGACTTGCATTTGCGCGGCAATACGTAAATTGGGACGAACATCAATGGAGGAACGTGCTCTTCTCGGACGAGTCAAGATTTAGTGTCAGGTCACCAAATGGACGTGAAAAGGTGTGGCGAAGACCAGGGGAGCGGTACAGTCAATGTTGTATATCCCAGGGTCAGTTTCAATGGTGGTAGCATAACGGTGTGGGCCGGAATATCTCTGAGGGCTCACACAGAATTGATTTTCATTTAGAATGGAACAATGACTGCACACCGATACAGTTTTGAGTGCCTGCAACCCCATGTCACACCATATATGCCATTTATAGCGGACAATTTTGTGTTTATGGATGACAACGCCCACCCACACACAGCAAAAATTGTTACCGAGTACCGTGAAGAGGTTGGTATTGGATGTCTCCCATGGTCAGCCAATAGTCCAGACCTGAATCCCATTGAACATCTGTGGGATCAGCTTGGGAAAAGGATTAGACGTCGCCAACCCCTACCAGAAACATTAAATGGCGCTTCAAGAAGAATGTGAACAAATACCCCAAGAATCTATTGATAGCCTCATTTAGGGCATGCCACAACGTTTAAGGGAAGTAATAAGAGTTCGTGGTGGTAACACCCATTATTAATTTGGTTCTACTAGTGTGCTTTTCCTTTTAATATTTTTTTTTGTTTATCTTCAAGTTCTTAAGTAACAGGTTGATCTCTAAAAAATACTTTTGTTAGGTTTTTGTTGACGAATCATTTTGTTTCTTGTTTTTTATTTATTGTTAAGATGAAAAGAATATAGTTAAATATCATTTCAAACCGTCCGTTGTTTTTTATTCACTGAAATAGTAATTCTGAGAGTGTCCATTTTTTTTGTCCGGCAGTGTATAATCGTGACCCGGCCAGTCACACACGGTATTGAGTGTTTCACTGATTAAACGTTCGTCTTCAGGACTTAGCACTGGGGGGTGCCCGACTCTTCCTGGATGGTTCCCATGCAATCTATCGTGAAGCATTATGCGCGGTACCTTGTATTTCTCGCTGGCATTTTACAGCATCAATCGCTTTTTGCATGTCCTCTGTATACTGATGGTACGGTCTTCCACCCACTTTCTTCACATAATTTCGCACCATATTTACTGGCAATTCACATCACAAACTTCATATATTAGCAGGAAAGAACCGTTGCATCATCTTAACAGGTTATGCGACGTTGGAACGCAAACAATCCAAGCATAACCGGTCTTTGTCGAAATAGCCCCGAAACATATCGAAGTTACACCGACTGTCGAAGTAGCCCCGTTTTACGGTACTTTTTCATATTCAGATCACTTGGCCACCTAGAAAGAACCTGTATATTAGGGTGGAGCGTAATTTTTTTTTCTGGAAATTCAAAACGCCTGTGCTCAGGAAAGTTGTGTCTAATTAAAAGAATAATTTTGGCACATTTTTTTTTTGTTTTTAAATATCTTCCACCGGCGCAAAAGCTTCAATTAAGTATTTCCTATAATTTCATTGCGGCAGTGGAAAGTGTTTAGCAATTCGACATATTTTCACATGAAATTATATAAATTTATAATATCTAACTTTCAAACATACAGGACTTTCCATTTAGAATGAAAAATAAATTTACTTTCTCCATAGCGGTGCAAATTTGCAAGATTCGCGAAGAGAATCCCTACAACGTAAACATACGTAACATTAAAACTATGCGACCCCCTTCCCTCTAACACGTGTGTTTACTGTTTACTTTTTTCCGCGCAGTGTGCTAGTGCGGACAGTTTTTACCGGAATTTTGTGTAGTGCGGACCGATTTGTCTGAATAACTCAATAGTATGGCTAAAACGAGAAGTGCGACAGAATGTCCTATTTTTGGAGCACCTGCTGATTTAAATAAATCATTACTACCGACATTCAAAGATGTAACAAAATGTTTTTTATGGGTTCGACTTGATTTGGAAACAAATCATGTCAACAGAAATCGCCTTATGTCTGAAGCTTTGGAAATTGTGGCCCAGAAAATCGAAGCAATTTGGAATAACACTTCGATTCCTATATTAAGCCATCAAAGAATTGTCGTCTTACTTCGTGAATATCAGACAAAACGCAAAACTATTCTAAAATCTTACAAAGCAAGGCAAAATGTGGCAAGTTACAAATCACTACTAGAAGGTTTCTTAAACAACAGTCAAAAACTATTTGACATAGCTTCCTGCAAATGCAACAATTTTGAGTTGTGTTCTTGTTTGAAACAATATAAGGTGAGACATACCTAATAGTTTCTTTAGCGCACTTTTAATATAACTTTGCAAATAAATATTTCAGGTACCTTTAAAGGAACGTCAATTCCTTCAGGATCAACGGACGTGCCGAAAAATGATGATTGGTTCCGTCGATATTGTTGAGATGCAACGATAGAGAAAGAGGGAAATGAGAAATATGTCGTCGAAACCATCTGGCACAACTAGTACTTTAAATCCCAATTTTTGCACTTCGTCGGCTAATGAAGAAGATACTACATCAGAAGAAAACAAATGTGATGATATTACCGCTGTCACAGATGTTCCTCTTGAGGTTCCTCCAGAAATTGCTTTTCCACAAGCGAGCACATCGAAATTATCAAATATATCGCAACGAAATATGCTTGATATTTCAAGATTGGCAGGAACTCTTGATAGATACTCAGTTTCAGATAGAGCAGGTGCAGCTATTGCCTCCGCGATATTACAAGACTATGGAGTTATTAATAGAGAAAATGCAGACAATGTAATCGACAGACATAAAATTAGACGAGCGAGAGAAAGAAAACGGCTTGAGCTTCAAAAAGATTCAGTACCATTTATTTTACGGGGCCTGTATTTTGATGGCCGCAAAGATAAAACCTTAGTCATGGAGGAAAATAGAAGAAGAACTATAGTGGAGGAACATATTGCAATGATAGAGGAGCCTGGTTCCAAATATCTAGGTCACTTTGCTCTCACATCTGGATCAGCCGCAAATATCGTTAACAAGATTTTGGAATTTCTGGAGAGATTCGATATTAATTTAAATAGATTAGAAGCGATTGGTTGCGATGGCACAAATACTAACACAGGACGTAAAGGAGGAATTATTGTGCTACTAGAAAACAAGATTCAAAGACGGTTGCAGTGGTTCATTTGCCAGCTCCACGCAAATGAATTGCCCTTGAGACATTTGTTTCAACACGTCGACGGAAATACAAGTGGACCACGTGCTTTCTCTGGAATAATTGGAAAACTTTTGCAAAATTGCGAAAAACTTCCAGTAGTACAGTTCTCGAAATTGGATACTCCAATTCCTGAATTGCGTAGCAGTGATTTAAGTACTGATCAAAAATACTTGCACGATATTTGTCAAGCCGTAAGAAGTAGAGTTTGTTCAATAGAGCTTTCTAAGCGGGACCCTGGGAAACTTGTTCATTCTCGCTGGCTAACGACCGCTACACGCATTCTTCATTTATACGTATCTAGCGAAACTCCATCCGAAAATTTAGAAATCCTCACACAGTTTGTGATGAGAGTGTATGCGCCAATGTGGTTTCGCATTAAAACCCAGTCATCTTGCATTTATGGCGCAAAGCATCTCTTTGAGACTATAAGACTTTCAGACTATTTACCACAACCATTAAAAGATATAGTCCATAAAACTATACAAAGAAATGGGTACTTTGGAAAACCCGAAAATATCCTTTTGGGAATGTTATTCGATGAAAGAAAACATATAAGACAGCTAGCATATCTAAGAATATTAAAAAGTAGAGAACAAAGTTATTCAAGCGACCGAGATTCTACAACTATTCCAAATTTCAACTTCGAAGCCAATGATTATTACGAGCTAGTCGACTGCCGAAACACTCCATGGCCTGAACCACCTTTAACGTTGAGTTTATCCAAAGATCAGCTGAAAGAAGTTGTTGAGGATCCAAATTCCAGTGATTTGTCATACGTAGTACAATACCCTTGTCATACACAAGCGGTCGAAAGGGCAGTAAAAATAGTCACAGAAGCATCGCTTGTAGTGTGTGGAAGTGAGAGAAGAGACGGCTTCATAAGAAGTAAATTAGAATCCAAGGGGAACATGCCAAAATACGAAACAAAGAAAGATTTTTATGTTAAATAATGAATTCTATTATAATTAGTATTAGAAAAAATGTTTAATTTTGTTGTTTAATAAAAATATTCTTTTTCAATGTCATTATTATGGTAGTAAATTAACATGAAATCCAAGTCTTTCTGTAAAAAAAAGGTAAAAATGCATTATTCTTGATTTTTTTATATCGAAAGAATTAATTTTTGGAAATGTCATTGCGCCGGTGGAAAATGTTTCGATAAAAAAAAACAAAAAATACTGCAAGAAAGGTTTTCTTATAATACAACTTTTCTATGGTCAGGAAGAGCAGTTTGAAGAAAAAATTAATTTCCCTATGTCTGACGCTCCACCCTACTGTATATGTTTGCTACTGACATTTTTAGCCTAGAAACCGAGTCTTCTTGGGCATCAAATAATATAGCACCTATGGCAGATGACAACACTATTTTCTATAATCCGGAAGATGGGGCAGAATTGTCCACTGATGAGCGTGAATTTCTCGCAGAAAATTTTCATTCAGATTTCTTAGAGTAAGTTTGATATATAGTTTTTAAATTTCTCTCTAAATTTTTTGTGCGCTAGTGATGGTTATTTTGAGTCGGATTCGGAAGAGCTGTGTGATCCAGAGCCGGAAATGGACGAAGAAATTCAAGCGGCTTTCAGAGAATTTTTAAAATACAGCAAGCAATCTAAGTATTCGTAAATTGTGTGTTTTCTTTCGTTTACAAAATGTAGTAATCTGTAGGGTTTCAATAATTAAGGATGCTTGCATAAAATTTTTGTACTGTTCATGTAAAAGAAAAATAGGATTTTTTTGGTTTTGTCTTTAGAAATATATTGTATCTGGAACTTTTCGGAGTAGAGAAATACTTTTTGTCGCTTAACTTAGTATGTGATAAGTATAAAAAAATGTTTCCGTTTTGTTTTCCTTTGTAATTTTTACGTTTGTATGTTGTTAATATCTTTGTTCATTCGTATTTTAAATAGACTTTGTATAAGATGTACTTGCTCTATTAAAAGAAATTTGTGATTATTTTTTGTTGTTTTCATTGCAAATTATCCTAGTTTATTAATCTGTCCGGTTTGTTCAACTACCGATAAAAACAACTTTATTTAGGTAGGTATATGAAAATAATACCAACGTTTCGATAAAGGAAAGTAAGTATTATCCATATTATATTTTTTTACTGCTATTTTTAATTCTAAACAACTTGTTAAGGAATTTTCTGAGGAAATTTAGAACCTTGAATTAATACTTTTTTGATAATTATTTGTGATTAATATATCTCCATTTCTACCCTTAAATCGGAGAGTGAGTCACATGTGACGTTGAATCCGAAAGTAGTATTTAATTCCAAATAAACATGTAAATGTACCATGTGCTCTTAGCATTTACTGTGTTAGCACTGAATTTGTAAGGGAGAGTGGGGGAATTGTGCGCACTTAAGGAAGATCTGCTGCTGTGACCAAGCCATTACAGTTATGACGTTGAAATATATATAGGAATGTAACCCCCCAACATCATAGTTTCATTGTGCAAAAGTATATTTAATTGAAAGGTAGGTGTGGTAACATAAAAAACAGGAGCGTTCCTAGCCCTCTGGCCGCCTGTGTGAACATTTAAGAAATCCGCCCCTAATCGAAAATTTTAAAAAATGAGTTTCTACATAATTCATTATGTTTTTGTTTTTCTATCGGCCATCTCCAGTTATCAGAGAATACAGTGCACAAGTATCTCCGTCATACGTCAAATTTTCATTCTAAACAAAAGCACGTGTCATTTGACGTTTATCAGTTTTAATTATAACGTTTTGAGCTAATTTTTGCATTGTAATTATAGAAGTTTTGCAGTGAAAACAACTTATTTTCAATTTGTGTGTTGCGCTTACGTGTAAAAGCTTGAAAACTACTGTAATTTTATTGCACAGGTTAGATTAAAACTACTGCTACTACTACTACTGCTCTCAAATAGTTAGGGATGTACGATGTTCTACTTTTAGGGAAATGCGTAGGTTAGCTCAGGATAGAAAAAAATGGAGGTACGCGTCCAACAAGTCCTCGGACTAAGAACCTTATGATGATGAGATTAAAACGTCAGGTAGCACATGGCTGTTTTATTTGGAATGAAAATCTGACGTTTGTGACGCGCTACTTTTGTGGTGTATTGCCCCGAACAAGAAACTGGGTGC
Organism: Xestobium rufovillosum; assembly: GCA_963966045.1. Taxonomy (NCBI): domain Eukaryota; kingdom Metazoa; phylum Arthropoda; class Insecta; order Coleoptera; family Ptinidae; genus Xestobium; species Xestobium rufovillosum. Next base: position 16,698,742 of record OZ014498.1, read on the forward strand.
GTGCGTAGACTGAATAACTCAAGACGCCTTATATAAACGCAGTAGCGGTTTTTAATGTCATAGTAATTGATAAATTTCATAGATGGCGTATACGTACAAAATTTATATTTCCTAGCTTTAGCTCTCCGAATAAATATTTTTATTTCTCCAGCCGGCATCTGCCATCTGGATATATTATTTGCAGGTGGCGTCCAGGGCCGGCCTCGCATGTCCGAGTATAATAAGAACTTTCCAGTAATAATACAAACTAAGCCCAACAATTTTAACATTTTTATTCGTTGTGGAATATAATTTATCAATCGCAAATTGAATTATTATTATATGCCTTTGAAAGCGGAACACCCACATAGGTATCTACCTTTTATTATTGAAAATTTAAAAGCTGGTAACCCTGACTTTGAGGTACAACTTTATTGTACTAGACGAAACCTTATTAAAAGTTGTCATACCTCAAAATCATGTTACCGCCTGTAAAAGACGATTCAATATTAGAGTTACTAATTGAAAAAATTCCTGCAGTGGTTGGAACAGTTGAATATAAAGAGAATAACTTCTACTTCGTTTAAAATTTTAGATTCACTGTTTTTTTAAGAAAAAGAAACCAGCACAAACTGAAAATCTGACTTTCAATTGACGTTTAAAATATAGATACCTAGGTATCTAAGTAAATAAATACTTAAAAAATGTAATATTTATTTTAAGCGTTCTTCATCCGCAATAAAACATAAACAGAAGTACTACAAAGCATAACCTAACTTTTTTACCGGTCGATTAAAATCGGCCGGCAGATTCTAATTGAACACATCATTAATGACGTCATACAGATTTCGCCGGCTGTTTGTAGCCAGCCGTTACCGGTTGCATAATATTTGAAACACAGGTCGCTGATGGGAGCATGGTGGGGCTAAATACTAAGCTGACTGGTTTACTTCCATTTTCACGTGCTTTAATAGAGTGTTAAACTTCATGCAAAGCAACCTACAAAGGAGTGTTTGCTCGAATTGAAGCGGATCCTTTTTGTTTTTTTCTTCTAAAGTTTATTGTAATTTACAGAATTTTGCATTCGACGTGTTGTGTCCGGTGTTCCGTCAGGAATGGTATTTTTTTAAAGAAAATCCGCGAGTACTAATAAAAACAAGGGAATAATAGCACGCTAAAACGTTGGATATCTCTGCATGCTCCTAGCGTCCTATGTTGCAAAATATGCTTACCGGTTGTCTGGCTACGGCCGTATTTTATACCTTAGCCCTAGACCACTACTAAAATTCTGGTATATGCCGTCTTCCAAAAAGCGCTAATATTTGTATTTATAAAATTTTCTGTAGTACCTAAACAATAAGTGGTCTGGAATTGTCCGAAATTTTCCAAAAGCTGATGCTTGAGTAAAATTACCTAAAAATTCCAGACCACGAATTGTATTTAACAAGATTATTTTTTGAATCGAAGCAAGGTAGGTAGTTCAAAACGAAATTTTATTTCAATTAATTCATATATGTAGTACAAAGAAAGATGTTGGGAATATTTGACGTTTGGCAGGTACTAAAGTAACTAGATTATAAATTATAAATGCACCTACAAATTCGCAACTATGGCAACTTATCAGTTATCAACAAGGAAAATTATCGAAAAAATTCCAGACTCAAATGAAATGTTTCTATTGGTCAATTTGACGATGAAAAAAATAATCAGCATGATTTTAAATTTAAATTTTAAGTTATACATTGATCGATGGCCATGTTGCAAAAAATCCGTTTACTCCGGATTCCAAAACAAAGTACATATTTTCATATTCCAAAAATTTATTTTACCTGAATATAATGCCTATTGTTTACATCTCTCCGTATCTTTCCACGGAAAATTAAAGTTTTAATCCCGGGATTTTACATTTTTTGCTCTTATGGCAGTTGAAATAACTCCAGAAATTTCCAGAAATTTCCAGAACGGCAATCAAAAATCAGAACTGAATGCGGCTCTGTACTTCAGATTGCTTTCATTCGCGGCATCTCTTTGTTGGGGCAAAATCGTAAATCATTCAAAGCATAGGTAGAAATATTGGATATACGTCATTCTTCTTATTCTAATAAACACATTAGCAGACTTGGGCTCGTATGTCGCATCTTAGCTTATAGAGTTCTCGGCTAAAATCTGAAGTGGTTACAATTTTTTCGATACACGCTTCTAGTAGCTGTATTTCTGTCTAACTTACGATGTTTAATACGATAGAGTGCAAAAGATGAACATGCGTTTTGCAAAAGCTTGAGGACAACCTATATTTGCCTCTAGCGTCATCTCAGAAATGTATCAAAACTAGGGTTAGGATTTTGACCGGTCAACATTTTTTGTGGTCAATTGACCAGTCAATTGACCGGTCAATTGACCAAGCACCGGTCAAATTCCTCAGTTTTGTCTAAAGAAATGAAGGCATCAGTAATTACATAGAAACGTGTATTTATTGGAAAACAGCTAACAAAAAATAAATAAACCATTCTGAGGTACAAAAAAGACAAAAATACATATTATTAAATGAACAATACTGATGATAATGACTGGCCAATGTAGGTAGATAACGGCACATCATCCTCGTCCCGAACCCACCATCACCATCGTCTTCATGTTCTTCAGAATCGCCAATTTCATCCTCACTACTGAAATTGAGCGCCAGTTCCTCCGAATTTCCACGTTTTTTATCTCCATTTCCACTCAACAGCTTCAAGTTGTACTTTATATAGACAAGCTTTCCTGTGCGAGTGGTTTCAATCTGTTGCGAAGCTTACTATGGACAATGCCCCATGCAGACCAGTTTCTCTCGCAAAAGGCTGCAGAAGGTGGCATGCTCAACAGTTTGCGCCGCGGTTTAGCTTAGAGCGAATTAAAAGATTTTGACCAACTTTGACCTGGTCAAAATCTCTCCGGTCAAAATCGGTCAAAATCTCGGTCAATTGACCGCGGTCAATTGACCAGGCACAACCCTAATCAAAACTAACGTTTAAAAACCAAGCCATTGGTGAGGCGTCTTTAGTTATTCAGTCTACGGTGCGTGGTATCAACTTCCATGTCTTCACTCAAATCTAAAACTGAAATGATAGGTCTATGAGAGCTAAAATTATTATACAAAAATTCGAGATTGAAGTCTATCTAAATATCTACAAAATACTGCGTCAATCGTTGTTCCAGATCTTGTCGAAAGAGCACGAGAGAGAGCGTGGCTAAAGAGTGGGGCGTTCGATATTCCCTTTCTCCTCTGCCGGTCTTCTCAGACTGTTCCCTTCCATTCGTTTCACTTTTCGTGACGCTCGTATTTGCCAACACAGGAACTTACTCTACCGAGACAAAAGAAGTTTCACTTCAAAAAATGTTACGATGCACACAAATAGAAACATACCTTTTACAAACTACAAAATGCGAAGCTGAACGGCCGAACCTGAATTCACGAACTATCTCTTGGAAGTGCATAAACGAAGATGACTTAAATTTGATTTTACTGGGGTTTGGGGTAGTTCGCCTCGCGGCGTATCTTTGAAACCGGAGGCGGTGCCGGCTGATAAAACCATTGCCGCAATCCGCAAAGGTGCCGTCAAATCGTGGCGCACGTCGGCTGCGTTTTGTTGTGCAAATGCAAAATTGCAAGGATTGTTTTTTGCAGTCGTAGATCACATACGCCATAAGAAGCTAGAGGATGCTAGACGCTACACGGCGCGCATCAAAAGCATCGGCAAAAAAGGGAACGGATTATAATCGCGGCTGCCACCGCACCGGCCACCTTTGAGCTCTAACTAATAAACTATTGACGGCGTTAGTTCCTGTTATTATTTCTGTTTCTTTATTAATTTTAATTTTGGTTGGCTACCGCCCCGGCCGCCCCCAAATTCGGCCGCCTGCGTGTTTTGAACGCAATGTCCTTATGGTAGGAACGCCTCTGATAAAAAATAAAATGCCCAAAGTCCCAAAAGCGCACAATTCCCCAACCCTCGGGGTAATTGTGCGCAGAAGGTGGGGAATTGCGCGCTTTACATTTAAAGCTATAAATTAGTATGAATTGACGTAAGAAACATTTGTTCTAAAGTACCATAATATTTTATTCATCTAACAAAATTAACTTAAAATTCTCCAAAATAAAAATAACGAAAACCAACCATTTGGATAGGTACTTATAGGTAACTCATAATCGAGCTTTGGCGAAATTAAGAACTAAGTATTTTTACTGTTGGCAATAATCACGATAGTTTTTAGCAGACTCAGCACAATTATAAGTTCGCGGTATCTACGAAAAGCAAAAAAAAAACAGCTGTACGTGCTTATTCGTATTCAACTGGATAGTGCTAATTGTGCGCACAATTACCCCAAAGCAGATCCAACATAAAAGAAAATCGCAGCTCATAAACAAGTCCGACTTTGTCGAGGATTCTTACAAGAAATACCGCAGAACACAATGCTAATTACAACAATGCATGAGAGATCATTGTTAAAATAAAAGTGTCAGCTTATCTCCTTAGCTGCTGGAGCCAACAGATTATAACAATTCGTGCGTTTTGACGTCTGGCGACCATATTCACGTAACAAGAGCGCTGCAACGCAAGTTGTTAACGGAGGTTGTTTAATACACTTGTCGACAGAGGGCAGCACTTGTTGTGTTCCAAGCTTGGCACAATTTGTGTAATAGGTATATAGAACCAACATGCGCACAATTACCTGCTGCGCACAATTCCCCCACTCTCCCTTATATATTCTAAACAACTAAACCTAACTTTTACTATATATAATTAGTTTTGCAGTGGACGAAAGACTGCTATAACGATTTTATTACAAAACGATTCATAACAACTTCAAAAAGCGAGTCCAATTCAAATTCAATCCAATTCAAATAATTCAATTTAGTTTATATATTTCAATTCAGTTTAATTCAAAAATAATTCAATCCAATTCAAATAATTTAATTCAATTCGGCAAATTTAATTCAATTCAGTCAGTTAATAAGATTCAACTCAAAAATAATTCAATATAATTCAAATGGTTCAATCCAATTCAAGAACTTCAGTTCAATTCAGTCAATAGGTAGTTCATTTCAGTCCAGCCAATTCAATTATAGTTCAGAGTGTGCATAACAATATTGAAAAGTTGCTATCTCCCCGTTGCAAAAGTTACGTTTTCATGGATGTTTTGTTTTGTAACTGGCACTGACAGATGTCAAAAGCAGAGCACGCGGCACGTCTATTTTTCTTGCTCACAAAACTAGTGACATGGTTTTCATTTCAATAAGACCACAATCCACCAACTAATCCATTGTTGCTTCCTTTCATTGCATTATTATTGCTTTATACAGGATGTCCCATCGGTGTGTGGACGGAGGATAGCTCCTCCCTCAGGCAATGTTTTAAAATTCTGTTTTCGCGCGTCGGTATATAGGTGCCCCCTGAGTGCTCGTTTTAAAATTGTTTTCGTTTATACAGAATGTCCATATACAGAGTGCTGCACTAAACCTATGTTTTTTTTAAATGGATCACCCAGCATGTTAGGGCATTTTTGAAAAGCCATTTATTTCGGTGTTGATCAAATTGACAAAATTGTATGCGGCTATTTTTAACCGTTCTCTCGCTAGAGGGAGCTAATTGCAAAAAAATTATGAATTTCATACGCCTGCAGTTGCCAAACTATTTGAGATATTGGTATCGGGTTTCCATAGAAACCAGATCTACTGTTTTAACAGTAGATCTGCTGTTTTTACCCTCAATCTACTTTTATCCTGTTTTCACTCTGAAATCTATTGTTATGCAACATTTAGCGGCAACACAGCAGCAATTCGGGAGATAAGTGGCACGTCACAAACGTCAGATTTTCATTCCAAACAAAACAAAGCCACGTGCTTTCTGACGTTTTAACCTAACCTCTGAAATATAATTATAATTACATATAGTTGTTTTCAAGTTTTTACGCGTAAGCCCAACACACAAATTGAAAATAAACTGTTTTCACTGCAAAACGTCTATAATTACATTGCAAAAACTAGTTTAAGACGTTGTAAATAATATCGATAAACGTCAAATGGCACGTGCTTTTGTTTTGTTTGGAATGAAAATCTGACGTATGACGGAGGCACTTAGGTCCCGAATGCAATCAGCAGACGTCAGATGTCAGTTGGGTTAAGTGAAAGCTTAGAGGAGAGAAGAAGAAGAGGAATAACAAAGCAGGTGTTCCTGTTGCCATTCGGCACCAAAAAAAGGGGCGTAACCTAAACTTCTTAGTCCCTTTACGCCGAGAATTGAACGAAAAATCTTAAAATGATATGACTAATTGCGCTATTTCAAACGCTGCTTTCGTTATTTTGAGTTAAATTACATGAATTCTAAACAGTAACCTAGTTTCATCAATTTGTTTGGCACCAAACATGCTCAAATTTTGGTAACACTCACGTGCACGGCAAAGGTCGAGCGTTACGAATCCATACTCTTCCCTCATCTAAGAGTGAAAGCTTAGATGAGGGAAGAGTATGGATACATAACGCCCAACCTTTGCCGTGCACGTGAGTGTTACCAAAATTTGAGCGTGTTTGATGCCAAACAAAGTGATGAAACCAGGTTACTGTTTAGAATTCATAAAATTTAACTAAAAATAACGAAAGCAGCGTTTGAAATAGTGCAACTAGTCATATCATTTTAAGAATTTTCTTTCAATTCTCGGCGTAAAGAGACTAAGAAGTTTAGGTTACGCCCCTTTTTTTGGTGTCGAATGGTAACACAAACATCTGCTTTGTTATTCCTCCTCTTCTTCCCTCCTCTAAGGTTCCAAGCTTGGCACTATTTGTGTAGTAGGTATGGAATCAACATGCGCACAATTACCCGCTGAGCACAATTCCCCAACTCCCTCACATGCCATTTAATCCTCGAGCACTGCAAGGATTGAGTTTCTTTGGGATGAAAAGTGACAGTTGTGACTTTAATCTGGAGATAGTTATGGCGGTTTTTTCTTTGTTTTTTGTTATATAGCATTTCGCTAAATAAAGTTCTTTATTATTACCTATTATTATTAGAAGCTGACCCCAAAGTTATTGAAGAATTGTGTTGGTGTTCCTGATAATTCGGGATTCCCCAGAAGCCTGTTATTGAAATTTTCGTAAGCGTAAAGCATGAATACCCAATATACCCTTGCAGGTATTTATGGAGTGATATTTTGTGTTCCCTGGTGATATTTTTGAATAGTAATTCAAATGTCAAATCACATATTATCACTTATCAGGACAGCATCTAAGTTCTTTGTGTACCTAGTCTATTTTATGGATTAGTGCGTTCAACAATACGTCAGAATATTAATTATAAAGACACATTTTATTGCGAAAGAGATATGAATACTATCTTCAAAATAAATTATCCCAACAGTATGTGGCACGTACTATACATATGCAGCCGTATGCTATCTACCGCCACGTACAACCATAGATTAGAGACTTATGCGTACAACCGTACAAGTTCTTCAACCAAAAACTTGCTTTAGTGGATAGAAGTGGATCCTAGATCGTGTTTACGTAGGAATTTCCATGGTAATAAAAGGCGTCGACTACCTCCAATTTTAATCAGTCGCTCACCTGATTGTTTGCCGTTGAAACACACATTGCTTGTCTCACTTTCGTAATTAATTGGTGAGTTTAATCGAAGTCGACGTGAGTTAACCTCAAATTAGGAAATGGTGATACAGAAGATTTGTTGTCTTGGAGCCGGTTACGTTGGTGGACCCACGTGTAGTGTAATTGCTTTGAAATGTCCGAAAATTCGAGTTACTGTCGTGGATTTAAGCAAAGAAAGAATTGCCCAATGGAATTCGGATAAACTGCCCATTTACGAAGTATGTTTTCTTCGGTTAATAGTTGATTTGATTTAAATTTGTTTTTTAACTTTTTTAGCCTGGTTTGGACGAAGTTGTAAAAACATGTCGAGGGAGAAATCTATTCTTCTCAAATGATATTAAAACGGCTATTGTAGAAGCAGATTTGATTTTTATTTCTGTAAATACTCCGACGAAGACCTTTGGCAATGGCAAGGTAAGAACTTTCACCTGATGATACTTTTCCTTGACCCGATGATGTAATTAATTTAAATATCTATTACCCAAGATAAATTTCATTCACCCAGTAGGTGGCTTAAAATAAAAATGATTGTGTTATTTGCAAATTTGCACTTCATTGTTAATTTGCATATTATACAGTGTCCCAGATAAGTCATTACACCATTGCCAAAAAATGCTCTGTATAATTAATTTTTCAAATATGTATTCCGAGTTACTAAAAGAAAAAATAATTTTCGTATTAATCTAAAAGGCCATGCAATTTTTGAAAATTAAGATGGCCACAATATAGTGCAATTTTCCTCAATATAACTGACTGTGTAGTTCTTGAAATAACAAATAAACCAATACATAATATAAATCATGATTCACCTTGTATAAATAGTAGGTTAAGAAAATATCAATACGCCCTCGTAAGACAAAATAATTTACTTCCATGGCCAACTTTTGTTTTTCAATGCCGCAACTACACTGATGTTTCTCTTCAAAAGCAAGTGCGATGGTAATTGTTTTTGCAGGGTAGAGCGGCAGATTTAAAGTACGTAGAAGGAGCAGCTAGAATGATAGCAGATATAGCTCAAAGTAACAAGATAGTAGTAGAAAAAAGTACGGTGCCGGTTAGAGCTGCGGAAAGTATACTAAATATCCTCAGTGCAAATAATAAACCTGGTGTAACGTATCAAATTTTGTCGAATCCTGAGTTCCTGGCAGAGGGTACTGCTATTCAAGATTTGTTGCACGCAGACAGAATTTTGATAGGGGGAGAGGAGAGCCCTGAAGGCAGGGCTGCTATAGAAGAATTGTGTACTGTTTATGAACATTGGATACCTAGGAAAAATATTTTAACAACGAATACTTGGTCTTCGGAATTATCAAAATTGGTAAGTTATATTTTTGAGATAAATTTCTTAAATATATTGTCCGGAACTATGAATTTGTATTCCGAGTCTTCAAATAACTTGTCCGAAATACAATCAGATTTGTTATCACCCATAAACACCTAATCTGATAGCGTAAACAGGAAAATACTCTACAAGCAAATCAAAAAATCCAGTCAATGTAAACAAATAAATTTTTACAGGCTGCCAATGCCATGTTAGCCCAAAGAATATCAAGCATAAACTCATTATCGGCAGTGTGTGAAGCCACAGGAGCGGACGTTTCAGAGGTAGCCAGAGCCATTGGGTTCGATTCCCGAATAGGTCCGAAATTTTTACAAGCGTCCATTGGTAAGTCTCTCATAATTTTCACGTGTGTATCATATTTTTGAACTCTTGATAATCAAGGAGACAATAATTAATGATATTTGGATTATATGTGCTTAACAACGCGACTGGCTATTTAATCAGGAATTAAAAGTTTCTGATATAAAGAATGGAATTCTTGAAAAAGATAATGGCGTTACGCATGCTAAGAATTATTTATGATCTTTACACGATTTTCTTGTCTATTATTTGCTTAATTTTCAGTAATATTAATAAATTTGCTTTCAACTTAACAAAATTAGGAGTTGGCCATGACGTCATCAGTTAGTTTATTTTTTAATGCTTTCAGAACATTTAAACTTAAACAGAAATATTATTGTTTCATTAACAATGGGAAATCCGTTAACTGGAGATTCTACATGTCAAATAATGACCATTGACCCAAACATGCCTTATCCGAATATTGATGGTTTAGGAAATACAGGGTGTTGAAAGTTACAATTTTATTTCCATTTTTTGCCATAACTACGAAATTTCTTAGGTTGTCGACTTGAAAATTTGCAATCCTATGGTTTTTCTTACGGGAAAAAGATTCCAATAACATTTTTGACGTTGCCCATAGAGGACGCTACTTATAACCTATTGTTTTGATAAATTGACCCATAACTTTTTACCATGTACATCTAACGTCAAATCGGCTCCAAAATCTGAAAGACCAACCTTTTTTAAATAATAAATGTATTCTTGTCTCATTTTGATATCCCTGCCCATTTCCAAGAAAAAACGACTTAATGCAGATAGTGTTTAAATTCCAAACTTGTTCTAATAGGCCGTTCCGCAGACAGACAGTCGATAGTAATATGACATTAGTTTTAAAGTGTTCAGTGTTAACCCAAAAGCTTTTTCATTAACTTTCTCCATAAATTTATCAAAAGTATTAAAAAATGCTGCGTCATAATGACTTTTCGATTAGTGATATGAGAAATATGATTTGTGTTTTTGCTTAACCCAATTTTAATGGGCTCGCTGCAGCCCGAAGGTATTTGGAGTTATACCCCCACCGAGGGCAACCAAATCATAAATTATTTAGAAATTTAAATCATTTAATGAACTCAAAACAATACAAACTGTACTGGTACCGAGTCCTGTACAATCGCTTAGGCGAAAGAGGATCTTTCCATCCAAAAGGTGAAAATAGCGCCCCAAAGATTATTTCGGGGTGAGCAGGAAGATGAGGTTTTGGTTAGATTGCAAGAAAATCCAGGCGTAAGTACCCGTTGTTTAAGTGCGGCAACAGGTGTAAGCAGCTCTTCGATTTGGAGAATTTTGTACAAAGAGAAGCTTCACCCATACCACATTACTCCAGTACAAAATTTGTTACCAGAAGATCCTCCTGCTCGTCTGCGTTTCGCTAATTTCTTACGAGAGCAGCAAGGCGCGAATCCTAATTTTTTGAACAAAATCCTCTTCACAGATGAGGCAATGTTTACTCGACGAAACAATCATTTGTGGTATTCTGAAAACCCCCATGCCATTAAAGAAAGACACTTCCAACAAGAATTTAAGATCAATGTTTGGTGCGGTGTAATTTCAAATTTCTTTATTGGGCCTTTTCAACTTCCACCCAATCTGAACGGTCCACTTGATTTAAATTTTCTTCAGCAAAATTTGTACGAACTGCTTGAAGAAGTACCACTTAATTTAAGGGAAAATATGTGGTTCATGCAGGACGGGGCGCCCGCACATTTTTCCCGGCCGGTGCGGGAGTACTTAGACGTCTTCCCACATCGGTGGATTGGCCGTGGTAGTGAATTTGCTTGGCCGCCTAGAAGCCCCGGCTTAAATCCTCTGGATTTTTCGATGTGGTCTAGAATGAAAGATATGGTTTATAAAGAAGCTGTTGATTCACCCGATGAGCTGTGGCGAAGAATACAAGCGGCTGCCAATGAAATCAAAGGCAATCCAGGGGCATTGTTTAGAACTCGGGGGTCTCTCAGGAAACGCATTGAAAAATGTATCCAAGTGAACGGTGGACACTTCGAACAACTACTTTAAAATTTAATGTTTCCTAATTTTATTTTTCTTTTACCTAAGCATTTGTAGTGAATTAAAATTTATTTTGTTAGCAGTACTTAATAAGCGTTTCATTTCTAAAATTTAAACACTATCTACATTAAGTCGTTTTTTCTTGAAAATGAGCTGGAATATCAAAATGAGACAAGAATACATTTATTATTTAAAAAAGGTTGGTCTTTTAGATTTTGGAGCCGATTTGACGTTAGATGTACATGGTAAAAAGTTATGGGTCAATTTATCAAAGCAATAGGTTATGAACAGCACCCTCTATGGGCAACGTCAATAAAATGCCCAGTATTTTGTTACAGAAACTGATGTTGCTCCTTCAAGTGATGAACATCACATTTTTTCTGCACCATATTCTACGCCAGCCTTCAATGTTGCAAGAAATATTTAATTATTTTTTTTGGACACGTGGCGAAAATAGTGTTTTAAATAAGTCTGAACATTTCTAGTTTCTATTTAATCTAGTTATGTCCACAATCACATGTAAAGGGATTAGTGTCATCAAAAATCTTGATGCCATCGAACACGGAAGCAATTCATAATAGAGATAATGAAATAATACCTTTAAATATCAAATTTTATCTATCATTTTCAAAAGTACAATATAAAATTATTTTACCTTGAATTTCTGTAACAATCAACTCATTTAACGTTGAAAAATGCTAATTTTGTATTTAAGAAAATAGTGCTCCGTGCCTTCTTACATAAACAATAGTAATATTGAACATTTTCTGATATGAATTTACAAACAACTATGTACTTATTATACAGTGTTTCCAACTATTAAGATTTTTCCTCATATGTTTATTACGGTTTATTAGACTTCGTATTAAAATTAAAATTATTTTTACTTATACAGACTGTATCAACAATTAGATGGTCAGTTTAAAAAACTTTTGCATGTTCTTTTTGACTCTTAAATAATGTTCAATTTTCTCCATTATTGGTTTCGGTGGGAGCTGTTTCCAAAAGGATATCCTGAACCTGGTCTATATCTGTGAATGCCTCAATTTGCCAGAAGTGGCTGCATACTGGCAACAGGTTATCGACATGAACGAATATCAAAAATCAAGATTCACCTCTAAAGTTGTCCAATCGCTTTTCAACACCGTCAGTGGGAAAAAAATCACGATCTTAGGATTTGCATTTAAGAAAAACACCGGGGATACTAGAGAGAGCCCTGCGATTCATGTTGCGAAGACTTTATTAGATGAGGGCGCTGCTATACATATCTATGATCCTAAGGTATGTTTTGATTTATTTTCTAATAACATAGACTGTTAATGAAACCCATTAATGAAATTTATTTTAACTGGGAGTAGTACAAAAGGAAGACTTTTGGAACAGTAGATATCCTCAAATGAAATCGTCCCAAAAATTTCAATTCAATAGCTTTCATGGTTTTCGAGATACTGAAACAAATACATTTTTAAGCAAACTTCACCACTGTTAGTGATCACTTTTGGGTACTTGTTCTTAGGAACGTTTATTCTTTCTGAATTGCCCTGTATATTATTTGTTGAGCTGACCATCAATCAGCGGTTAGACTCTTTAACTTTGTATAGTAGCGTAGACTGAATTACTAAAGACGCCCCACCAATGGCTTGGTTTTTAAAAGTCAGTTTTGACAAATTTCTGAGATGTCACTAGAGGCAAATATAAGTAGCTCGGAAGCTTTTGCAAGACCCGTATTCATCTTTTGCACTCTATCATATTAAACATCGTAGTTCAAACAGAAATAAAGCTACTTGAATCTAAACGTGTTTTAACCGCAATATTGTATCATCTAAAATGTGACCTATGATTGCAAGTATGCCAATGTCTTTATTAGAATAAGAAGAATGATGTAAATCCCAATATTTATATTAATGTTTTGAATGATTTACGACTTTATACCAATAAAGAAATGCCGCTAATGAAATGTAATCTGAAGTACAGGGCCGTATTCAGTTGTGATTGCCGTTGTGAAAATGTATGCTGCTGACAATTTATGCAATTATTTCAACTGCCGTAAAAGTAAATATAAAAACCCGGGTTTAAAACGGTTCAATATTCCGTGGAAAGATACAGAAAGATGTAAACAATGGGCATTATATTTAGGTAAAATACATTTTTGGAATATAAAAATACTTTCAGTGCTGGGTTCGGATACAGGTAAATCGTACTCGAGTATTGAATACGGATACTTTCTAAGTATCCGGATACCGGATACAATAAACTCGGATACTGCAGACATATTAAGTATCTAGATACATGTATCCGGATACTTTCTTCGGATACACGAATACAGATACTGTATATAAAGTAGTGCAGTAATGGTCTGCTCGGTAAGGGCAACATTTTATGAAATAACGAAGAACTGTATATTTTTATTGGTTTTAATAAATTTATTTGAAAAAAAAACTAATAAAGAAATCATCTACTACTCCAACATAAGTGTGTAAAAAACATACATCTTCTCATCTACTTCGTCTACAAACAATAACAAAAGCAGCTAATTTATCAGCAACAAAAGACGCTCACGCTCAGGCCAAAACAAATCATTACTAGTATTTACTAGAGATTCTTATTCGATGTTTGCGACTCGACTCTACACTCCAGCAACACGTGAGTGAGAGAAAGAGTACGTCTACGTCCCTACCTCCGGAACTACGGATCATCATTTCAGCGATCCTATTGGTTAATGGTTAGGAATTGTATCCAAAGGTTAAAAATGTATCCGGATACTTGTGGAGTATCCGGATAAATGTATCCGGATAAAAACTCGAGTACTCGAGTATCGAATTCGAGTATTCGAGTATTCGAGTATTCGAGTATTTTTCTCCAGGGGATTCGGATATCGAATACAATGTTTTGATGCGTATTAGAATACCGTCTTCGGATACCGAAATTGTATCCGGATACAGTATCCGGATACAAATGTATTCGGATACAAATGTATTCGGATACAAATGTATTCGGATACAAATGTATTCGGATACTGCCCAGCTCTGAATACAACCATTTTGAAGTAATCATTGTTGGAATTCTTATGAAGGACAGACTGTATGTATTTAAGAGGAAGATTAAGTTCCAGATATATTTTCTTATTTATAAAATGTAAGTCAAGTTGTCTTTATATTAAACTGTTCCAACCACTGCACGATTTTTTCTTTTATTTAATCGTCTTTTACAGGCAGTAATATGATTTTAACGGTTAGTACAGACCGGCCAACAAATTGTTGGCAACGTGTTGCCAACATGTTGATATTGGTGTTGTCTGCGTGTATCCCGTCAACTAGCAACAAGTTGATGGATACTCGTCAACAGCAGGCGGCATGACATCAAAGAAAGTTGTTACCTGTTGCTTGTATACGTGTTTCCCATTTCAAGTGGATAACATCGCTCTGTCTGGACGTTGTTGTCAACAAGTGGCTAGTAGGTACCTTAACAGTCCGGCAAAGCAGGTCAAAAGTTACACCTGCGGGGCATCGGGTCGGTGAGATATCCGTTAGAAATCGGAGCAAACTATCAGCTATCAGCTTTATTGCAACACCGTCGCGCTAAACACATTTTTTTATGGACACAAGAACAACGCACAATCAAAGCCCGCACGGGGCGGCAGCACATACCGTGGCATATTTTGCGTTTGCAGTGCTTTCGCTCTACCACGATTAAACCTTAATCATAGTAAATTTAGCAACACGAAAGCCTGATTATGGTAGAAGAAGGTATATTTTATGTCTCTATTGAAACAATTTTTCGAAAACTGTAAATCTCTTGGCGCTATGCACGCGTGAAATTGGCCAATTTCATGAGTGAACTGACACTTTCTAAGATAAAATTTTTAACTTTTCTTTCTATAGAAACATAAAATAAAGTTTCGTTTATAAACTGTCCAAAATTCAACACTTCAGTTTTCACCGTTTAGAAACGGGTACATTAGACTCGTAAACGAATCGCCTGTAGCTATATATCGCAGAGCAACCATCAATCTTATTGATGGTGGAATCGCGGCACGGTAGTTCGTATTCCTTTTGATGATTTTAGGGGTGACCAAACAGAGAACTTCTTCGAAATCAGATTTTGTTAGTTTGACGAAATTGCGGAACGGACTACCATCGTTCAAAAGCAACTCCGCCATTAAGTTGTTACCATAGCTTGTCCCATTTTGTAAAAACTGTCGCTGCCACCATCTTCTTTTTCGTTTCTGGGCATGGGAAGCTATTATGATGAAAGCAGCACTAACACCAGCAGCTGTAGACAGTTCCATTTTTAAATGTCAACACAGCGTTTAGTTTGGACGCGCAACTGGTTTTGGTTTGGATATGCAATACTGTTGACCACATGTTTCCAGATACAAGTTGCTGCGTCCAACAAATATGTTGCCAACAGCCGTCAACATGTTGCCAACAGTTGCCAACAATTTGTTGGCCGGTCTGTACATACCTTAAGGTATGACAACTTTTACGGTTTCATCTTTAGTCTTTAGTACAAAGTTGTACTTCAAAGTCAGGGTTGCCAACTTTTTAATTTTCAATAATAAAATGTAGATACACTACAGACTCGATAATCCGGATCAATAAAAACATGGGCGATCCGGATTATTGAAAAATCCGGATTATTAAATCAATCTATATTTGTTAATAAAAGAACTGAACAAGAGGGATTTTTAATGATTTCATTGTAAAAACATACAAAACAGGTAAAATGAACATAAAAACACTTTTGCATAATTGCTTCTACTACATTAATAAATAAAGTCTGTAATTTTAGTTTGGCTGACCTTCTGCTGACTCAAACAAAATGCTTGATGCCTGAGTATTAACAATTCATTTAAGGGTGCGTTGTTCTTTTCAGCCCAATCTATACATTGTTGAATGCTTAAATCTGTCTAATCGGCTTCTGTGAATTCAGGGCATGGGGTAAAGAGCATTTATACAGTGTTGAAAAATAGTAAAGGTACACTTTCGTTTGCGCCGGTAGATGCGGCACGTACCGGCGGCCGACACGCGCGTCGGACACAGTCGTATTTGAACGTGAATGCACCGGCCGGCAGGTGA
Source organism: Xestobium rufovillosum (assembly GCA_963966045.1). Taxonomy (NCBI): domain Eukaryota; kingdom Metazoa; phylum Arthropoda; class Insecta; order Coleoptera; family Ptinidae; genus Xestobium; species Xestobium rufovillosum. The sequence continues at coordinate 16,715,123 of OZ014498.1, forward strand.
AACGCACAAACGAGAGCAGTTCTATTTAAATACTATTGGAGCAGTACAACGGGTGTGTCAGCTGCCGGTACACGCCGCGTCTACCGGCGCAAACGAAAGTGCACCTTTAGTCGTAAATTTTGAATTGCATCAAGCAAAGTCGTTAATGTCAAAATGTTCTCGAACTCCAATGCGACGGCTCTTTATACACGTCGGTATTTCCTTTGCAAAACAAAGAAGCCGCCTCGGCATCCATAAGCTGCAAGGATTGCGGATTGCCGGCATTTTTATTTTCACCCTTTGATACCCTCGCCGCCACTCCCAGTAGACCAAAATCAACTTGTACCAGTGGAGTAGCCAGCATTAAATCGGAAAAAGAATTTAAAATGTATTTTTGTACAATCAGGTCAAAAATGTACTAGATTCATACATTTGTACTAGCTGTGGCAACGCTGATTCGGGTTCACCGCCGAACGCCTGATTTGGCAAGTATTTGGGGATTGGTTAGAAAAACACATTAGGAGGGGGTGATGCGCCCGTAAAGCGTTTAAAAGGTACGTTAGAGGCGCATTCGGATTACCGAAACTGAAATTATCCGGATTACAAAGTATGCAATGCAATCAAGGAACTATCCGGATTACCGAATAATCCGGACTGTTAAGGATCTGGATTAATGAGTCTGTACTGTACCTATATGGGTGTTCCGCTTTCAACGGTATATGATAATAATTCAATTTGCGATTCATAAATTATATTCCATAACGAATAAAAATGTTAAAAATGTTGGGCTTAGTTTGCAATAATTACTGGAAAGTTCTTATACTCAGATGTACTGAGACCAACCCTGGGCGATTGCTGTTTGAGTTGCCTTGTGCAAATATATCCATATGGCAGATGTCGTCCAGAGAGATAAAATATTTGTTCTCGCAGCTGAAGCTAGGAAATATAAATTTTGTACGTATAAATCATCTCTGAAATTTGTCAACTACTGTGAAATTAAAAACCGCTACTGCGTTTTGAGTTATTTAGTCTACGGTAGTAGAATACATCATACAGCTGTATATGCATTCATGTAAACGCTTGTACTGCTCAGTAAATACAACATAAAATGACCTGATCCAATGCCACATCTGGCTATTACGTCATGAGGTTGCATTTATGACATGATTTTTATGAAGGCATCGCATCTACCATACCACTGCATAATTCAATGTGCCTCCAGCTTTCGCTCAGGACTCATAATTTACATTTTTCAAAAGATAATTCACTGATTATTTATCGAGTGATAAATAATTTTTTTAATAGATATTCTTCTAAGGAATGATAGAATAATTTTGTTGCATTATTTTATTGGAGAGAAGCATTTAATTTCTCTTAGTTCATGTAGCATGGCGCAGTCGGTACATGGATTTGTTTTGTTAATTTAGGTGGAAGAATCTCAAATTTTTGAAGACTTAACACACCCAGCAATTTGTGAGTCCCCTGAACGAGTCAGAAAGAATGTCACCATGTACCAAGATGCTTACACCGCCACTAGAGGTACACATGCCATAGTTGTATGTACTGAATGGGATGAATTTGTGGTAAGTTGAAAAAATGAACTACTTGGGTGCACTATATAGATTTAGCCACCGAGGAGTTTTGATCTTAATCCCATGTGAGATATCATGGGGTGACAATCGAGACAGCCATGTTAGTTTTGAAGCGCAATATTATATACAAGGTGTTACAAATTAGTAGGTCAAGCCGTTAACCACAGATTATCTGGCCGAAATTAATGGGACTTTCCTTATGCCATTTTTCATTTAGGCTTCTTTCTTTCAAGATACAGGGTGTTAAAGTTAAAATTTAAAAAACGATTTTTAATAATAACTCCTTTGTTTATTGGGATATTTAGTTGAAATTTTGTACAACATTTTTTCATATACCGGCACAATGTTTGTGTAATTTTGATCAAAAAAATCGGTGCGCGAGGAGGAAACGGGGGGGTAGTAATACCCATTGACCCCCAACTTTTCCCTGCGCACGTCTATGGTTAAAAGGTATTCTTTTTTATAAGAAGCGTTTATTTCTTTAACTTTTTTCACTCTTGTAAAATTTTTATTTAGGGCTTGGTTTACAAGATATTGCAACCCATTTGACTATGTGTTGTTGATCCGCTCGCTGTTTAAACCTTCCAATTTTTCTTAAGTGATGAACTCAGCCCGAGAAAAATGTTCTTGGATGGATATGTTTCTGCATAACGTCTAACAGCCAAATTAGCATTGGAAAGAAAGACAGGTAGGCGTTAAGTTGTCAAAATAATTATTAATAAAAGAGGTACCATCCAAGGGCATTTTTCTGAAGATTAGACGTTATGCAGGAACATATTCATCCAAGAACATTTTTCTCGAGCGTAGTTAGTCACTTAAGAAAAATTGGGAGATTTAAACAACAGCGAGCGGATCAACAACACATAGTCAAATGAGTTGCAATATCTCGTAAACCAAGCCCTAAATCAAAATTTTACAAGAGTGGAAAAATTTAAAGAAATGAACGCTCGTTATAAAAAACAATACCTTTGAACCATAGACGTGCGCAGGGAAAAGTTGGGGGGTCAATGGGTATTACGACCCCCCATTTCCTCCGTTCGCCCATGAATATTTTTGATCAAAATTACACGAACATTGTGCCGGTATATGAAAAAACGTTGCACAAAATTTCAACTGAATATCGTAAAAAACAGAGGAGTTATTAATAAAAATAGTCTTTTAAATTTTAACTTTAACACCCTGTATCTTGAAAGAAAGAAGCCTAAATGAAAAATGGCATAAGGAAAGTCCCATTATTTTCGGCCAGATAATCTGTGGTTAACGGCTTGACCTACTAATTTGTAACACCTTGTATATGAATATTTGTTTAAATTTTGTTCCATTGAAGTGCAAATTTAAATTGAGATCAAAATTTCTTATACTTGTTCCACCTTATCTTATCATTCTTTGCAAATGACTCAAAACAGGTTTTTTGAAATTGTTTTTCTCTTAGAAGTATCTTAAGTATACACAGAAGTAGATAGTAATTTATATTTATAAAATTTGAAGGGCTTTTGTCAATGCAGGCGGTCTTTACAAAGAAAATGCGTGTAAATATTGATCTGGAACTTTCTGTTGAAACAATGTAATATTCTTCCAGGTGTTAGACTACCACAAGATATATCAAGAAATGATGAAACCGGCATATGTTTTCGATGGCCGTAAGATTTTGGACCATGAATCGTTGATTAAAATCGGTTTCAATGTTCAGACCATAGGTAAACGTCTGAATAGACCTCTAAATAGGATGTGGAGTGCCGCTCCAAAAATAATTTAGTTTTATTTTATCAAATTGCCATTCATGCCTATTTTTTACAATTTTATTTAGGTTTTTTAGAGTTGCTCATTCGCCACAATTCATTATTTTATTTTTGGTTTTTATTAAGTATTTATTATTTTATCGCTATTTTTGCATTTTATTTAATATATGGCGGATCGATGTGCGTATTTTAGGGGTCCTACTTCTTGATAATTTGCTCATTTATTTTTCATATTCAGTTGAAGAAGTAAATGAAAATACATTTTAAATCCATTCAAGTAAGCAGATACATAGGTACTTTTAAAGCTAATTTACGTATTTAATGACTTTGACTTAAAAGAATTAAATTAAATTAAATTAAATTACGCTAACTAGTTTTCAGATAGTTCCTCATTTTTCCATATAGGCTGGTGGTTCATTGACAGAACACTGGTTGTGATAGTAGTCGAGAGCTCCGAGTTCAAAGCCCAGTGAATGTTTGAAATTTTATTTTTTAATTATATCAAAAATTAAGTTTATGTCTATTTTACAATTTTATGTGTGCAATATGCAACTTGGAAATTAATACTTGTTGAAGATTTAAATGTTTACGTTTTTTTTATTTTATCTATTTATTTGCCATTTTATATTTATAGGTTTATTACGTAACGGTAATTTTATTACGTCAAGTATTTTTTTTTCTTCAATTTTATCGGTCAGTATTCGTTTGAAAAAATTCCTAACTGATTTGATCCAGCCATATCAGTATTTATAAGTTGAAGTTTATAAGTTTATTGATAAATGTGATTTCTCGGATTCATTTAAATGGATCTATTCGAACGTGCTATATGGTATAGTTACTTGTAATGTACTCGATTTTTACTTATAATTGTGCAATTTTATAAGTTTAGGTTATAAATTAAATTATATAGAGTAGGTAACTGTAATAATTGTAAGAATTATAAAGAATAATAAATTGTATTTCCTATTATTTGTTTTCTTTTTAATTCTACGATGTGGTATTGATATCTGGTAAGCCTTGTGTGTTTTTGGATAATATGAGCGTTGTTTTTGGGGTTTTATAATGATAATCTGTTGGCATACCACTGCAAAGAGAAGAAGAAGAGGAGTAACAAAGCAGATGTTTGTGTTACCATTTGGCACCAAAGAAAGGGGGCGTAACCTAAATTTCTCAGTCTCCGCCGAAACTTGGGCAAAAATTCTTAAAATAATATGACTAATTGCATTATTGCAAACGATGCTTTAATTATTTTGAGTTAAATTACATGAATTCTAAACAGTAACTTGGTTTCACCACTTTGTTTGGCACCAAATTTGTTCAAATTTTGGTAACACTCGTGAGCACTGCAAAGATCAGGTGTTCAGTGTTCATACTCTTCAGTCATCTAAGGTTACGTGCAATACCCCACACATTATTATTGTCAAATGTCCAAAAATTTCTAGCCTTGGTAAGTGAAGTCATGGCATGAAAACATATTTCAAAAACATTAGGTATTAAACAAGTAAGTATAGAAAATAGTCTAAATAGTTTCCTGAAGGCAATACTTTTTTAAAATACTCTGTAAAACGTATTTTAAATAGTTTATAATGACAGTATTTTAAATACTAACTACAGTCAGTATTTGTAAGAAAAAATGCCAAATACGTACTCCAAGAAATATTTAAAATAGTTTCAAAAATACCAAAGGGTTGTTGTCAGATTTAAATATGTACTTTTTAAACATCCTACATTCAATGCTATACAGGTGGGCCAATAGTGCATAGTCGGTCCATATTCAAGATATCAACATGAAATTTTACGTGTGTGTGGAGAACCCCACGAAGCTTCTGTTAAAATTATTTTGATGTGTACAGGATATTCACGTGCTTCGCGCCAAACCAAAGTTATGTTTTTTTAAATGGAATGTGTGGTGGTAACAGAATTATGCATTATTGTTAAGTTGGTTATAGCACAGACTATGGTTATAGTCTAGAGTTAGGTCATAGTCTATGGTTAGGTTGTTCATAGTTTGACCTTAGACTAATCATGATGGGAGAAATGGATTGCACGGTTCGAAAGATATAGGGATGCATCTGATTTGAAGTCGAAAAGTGATAAAAGTCAGGTTAACACGTTACTTTATTGTATGGGTGAAGAAGCAGACGAATTGGTAAAAGCTTTTGGGTTAACGGAGGAAGCATTAAGCTCTTACGCAGAAGTAAAAGCCAAATTTAACTCTCACTTCACAGTAAAAAAGAATGTGATCTATGAACGATGTAAATTCTTGAACCAATTCCAAGCACGAGATGAGCCAATTGATGTGTTCATAAATGATCTGTACAAACTTGCAGAACACTGTAACTGGGGTACTCTTCATGATGATATGATTAGGGACAAACTAGTCACAGGAATGCTAGATGCTAAGTTGTCGGAAAGGTTGCAGTTAAATCCAGAACTAACGTTATTCTGCAAAACAAAGTGAAATAGTAAAGAGTCAACAAAGCACGGTGAGAAGAGAAGTGCAAGTTAACGCTGTAAAGATTCAGAACAAGAAAAAAGTAAAGAAACCAGTGTTCAAACATTGCATGTTTTGAATGTGTATGGAAAACCGCAGACCAACTGGTTTCGTCCTTCTGGGACTCATCAGTACGGTGCTCTCCCCCACACACTCAAACCATGCAATTTAGCTTGCTATATATGCTGCCGCGCTCTGGACAGATATCAGCAAGTGACAACTACTTTGAGTAATTATCTAGTATGTATTAGTGGTACTGGACCGTTCGAACAACTACTCCTCGGGCAAATACCCCGCCAGGCATTGAATTATAGAACTAAATCCAGATTTTTTGTACTACGAGACGTTTCAGACTGCTACCCCATCTAAGATGGCTTTGAAACAATCCTAATTTGTCTCCATGTACGTACGTGCTTTTTAAGCAGGTCTTTGTTCAAACATTGCATGTTTTGAATGTGTATGGAAAACCGCAGACCAACTGGTTTCGTCCTTCTGGGACTCATCAGTACGGTGCTCTCCCCCACACACTCAAACCATGCAATTTAGCTTGCTATATATGCTGGAGACAAATTAGGATTGTTTCAAAGCCATCTTAGATGGGGTAGCAGTCTGAAACGTCTCGTAGTACAAAAAATCTGGATTTAGTTCTATAATTCAATGCCTGGCGGGGTATTTGCCCGAGGAGTAGTTGTTCGAACGGTCCAGTACCACTAATTAATACTAGATAATTACTCAAAGTAGTTGTCACTTGCTGATATCTGTCCAGAGCGCGGCAGCATATATAGCAAGCTAAATTGCATGGTTTGAGTGTGTGGGGGAGAGCACCGTACTGATGAGTCCCAGAAGGACGAAACCAGTTGGTCTGCGGTTTTCCATACACATTCAAAACATGCAATGTTTGAACAAAGACCTGCTTAAAAAGCACGTACATACATGGAGACAAATTAGGATTGTTTCAAAGCCATCTTAGATGGGGTAGCAGTCTGAAACGTCTCGTAGTACAAAAAATCTGGATTTAGTTCTATAATTCAATGCCTGGCGGAGTATTTGCCCGAGGAGTAGTTGTTCGAACGGTTCAGTACCACTAATTAATACCAGATAATTACTCAAAGAAGTTGTCACTTGCTGATATCTGTCCAGAGCGCGGCAGCATATATAGCAAGCTAAATTGCATGGTTTGAGTGTGTGGGGGAGAGCACCGTACTGATGAGTCCCAGAAGGACGAAACCAGTTGGTCTGCGGTTTTCCATACACATTCAAAACATGCAATGTTTGAACAAAGACCTGCTTAAAAAGCACGTACATACATGGAGACAAATTAGGATTGTTTCAAAGCCATCTTAGATGGGGTAGCAGTCTGAAACGTCTCGTAGTACAAAAAATCTGGATTTAGTTCTATAATTCAATGCCTGGCGGAGTATTTGCCCGAGGAGTAGTTGTTCGAACGGTCCAGTACCACTAATTAAAGAAACCAGTGTCAAAAGAAAGCCAAAACAGTCAGCAAAATGGAAAATGTGTTCGATGTGGTAATATTCCGAAGCATAGCAAATCAGAGTGCCTAGCGATTAATGTCATGTGCTATAAATGTCAGAAAAAAGGACATTACGCAAAATGTTGCCTAAATTCTAGAACAAACCGAGTAAATGCAGTGACGATGGAAGAAGAACATGAAGAATTTTTCATTGGGAAAATTTTATGTAATAAAACTAAAATTCCAGAACCGTATTACGTTCAGTGCATGGTAAATGAAGTGCCAGTCAAATTTGAAGTAGACTCGGGGTCGGATGCCACTTGTGTAGTCACAGATATTGCATCACCAATTAAAACTGATATTTTCAAAACAAATCGGAAGTTATATGGTCCAGGAAGAGTCCAACTACCTTACGTTGGAAGCATTTTTGTAAAGCTGAAGCACGAAGACAAAGAAAAAATTACAGAAGTGTTTGTAATTGAAGGAACTAATCCACTTCTTGGAAGATCAGAAATTTGTGCATTTGATGTTACAAATAATATTAAAATAAATCAAGTAGAAGTTGTGTCTAGTGCAAAATATCAAAAAGTGTTCAACGGTCTAGGAAAGATCGACAAAGAGTATCGAATTAAATTAAATGCGGATGCAAAACCATTTTCTATAACTGTCCCACGAAGAATAGCCTTACCACTACAGAAAAAGGTAAAAGAAGAGCTGTCACGGATGGTGAAAGAAGGTGTGATAACTCCTGTCGAAGAACCAACTGAATTTTGTTCACCAATGACTGTTGTGCCAAAGCGCAATGGTGATGTGAGGATTTGCGTAGATTTTACCGAATTGAATAAACATGTCAAACGGGAAAGGTGTCAACTTGCAGCAGTAGAGGAGGTCCTGGGCAAATTCACCGATGCTAAAGTGTTCTCAAAATTGGATGCAAGTTCTGGGTTTTGGCAGATACCACTAGCAAAAGAGTCAATCCTGTTAACGACTTTTATTACGCCATTTGGAAGATTTTTCTTTAACCGATTGCCATTTGGAATAACTTCTGCACCCGAACATTTCCAGAAGAGGATGCAAGAAATCTTGGAAGGATTACCAGGTGTTGTAAATCTGGCAGACGATATTGTGGACTTTGGCAGTTCCAAAGAAGAGCACGATAGCCGATTAGAAGCAGTGTTGAGGAAGCTCGAGGAAAAGAACCTCACATTAAACAAAAATAAGTGCCAATTTGGATTAACCAGTATAGAGTTTTTAGGTTACACAGTCAGTAAAGAGGGAATAACGCCTAGTCAAGAGAAAACCAAAGCTATAGAAGTTATAAAGAAGCCAAATAATTCTACTGAACTAAGATCATTTTTGGGCATGATCACCTATTTGATGCGGTTCACCTCTAATTTATCGGAAAAGCTGAATCCATTGAGGTTACTTTTGAAAGAGAAAAATGGTTGGATTTGGGGACCAGTTCAAGAAGCGGCCTTTCAGGAAGCTAAACGATTAGTAACAGAGGCACCAACGCTTACTTTGTATAATCCTAATAAGGATAAGCGAATATCAGCAGATGCTTCATCACATGCTCTAGGTGCTGTGCTGGAACAGCTAGAAGGGGATGATTGGAAGCCTGTTCAGTATGCATCAAAGAAACTCACAGAAACTGAACGCAGGTACCTATGCACAAATTGAGAAAGAGTGCCTTGCTTTGACATGGGCATGTGAACGATTCTCAGACTATATTCTTAGAAAAGAAGTCACACTTCTTACTGATCATAAACCATTGGTCCAGTTACTAGGTAGTAAACCAATCGCTGAACTTACTGCTCGACTTCAAAGATTTCGCATGAGGCTTATGAGATATGACTACAAAGTAAAACATATTGCTGGTAGACATTTTTATGTGCCAGATGCTTTGTCAAGGGCTCCGATAGATACTGAAGTAGGCCAGGGAAAAGATGTTCTCGAAGAAGAAGTTGAACTCATGGTCAAGTTAGTACTATGTGAAGCACCGGCAAGCGAAGAAAAATTACAGGAAATTTTGATTGAGCAAAGAAAAGATACAGAATGTCAGGAAGTTTTAAAATATTTGGTTGAACGTTGGCCGAGGAGCAAGAGAAACTCAACATTTTATAAAGTGAAAGATGAACTTACCTGTTTACATGGATTGCTGTTAAGAAAGAACAGAATTTATATACCAAAGTTGCTCCGAAAGGGAATCCTACAAACCATACACCAAGACCATTTTGGAATTAACAAATGCAGAAGAAGAGCGAATGATTCTGTTTGGTGGCCAGGAATCAGCCAAGAGATTCAATCTCTTGTGGAAAGTTGTAGCAAGTGGATAGAAAATAGGAAAAATCGAGCCGAACCACTTATATTAACAGAACTACCCAAAACACCATGGTCGGTAATAGGAATAGATTTTGCAGAACATGGCGGAAGAAAGTATTTAGCGGTAGATGATTATTTTTCTTGATATATTGAAGTTGAAGAAATGACACAAACTACAGCAAAACCAACGATTAATAAACTAAAAAGTTTATTAGCAAGACATGGGATACCAGAAATTGTAAGGTCTGACAATGGCCCTCCGTTTAATTCTGATGAATTTGCGCACTTTGCAAAGGAATATGGATTTAAACATGTAACATCAAGTCCACGATATCCACAATCAAATGGGCAAATAGAAAAAGGGGTGGATATTGTGAAGAGAATTTTACACAAAAGTGATTTATATTCGGATTTATATTTAGGGTTACTTCCTTACAGAAGTACACCACTGCAGAGTGGATTTTCTCCAGCTGAATTGCTGTTTGGGCGAAAAATTAGAGATATGTTACCAAAAATTCCTAGAAAATTCAAACCAACATGGACATTTCTGAAAATATTCCAAACAAGAAACAAACAAATAAGAGAAAAGCAGAAAACTGATTATGATAGACGACACAGAACCAAGAGTTTATCGAATTTAGAAAGTGGGGAAAAAGTATGGGTAACAGATATGAAGAAGTATGGTATGGTAGTGCAGCCCGCAGAAGAACCGAGGTCTTATATGGTTCAAACTCCACAAGGAATAATTCGCAGAAACCGAAAAGCATTGATTGCCATTCCAAATAATGAAGTCCCGGAGATAGAAGACCCTATAGATGTATCATCGAACCAACAAGATCGTCACGATCAAGAACAAGTTGAGTCACCCCCATTCAGAAGTTTCTCTCCAGATTCTCCTCCATTCCGAGGGTTTGCAGCATCTGAGATTCCTAATCTCAAGAGCCCTATAATCCAGACTGACATGGGCCTGCGAAGAAGCAAAAGGATCATCCATCCGCCACGTAGGCTTGACTTATAAATTTTATGTGATTGAAAAGGGGAGATGTGGTAACAGAAAGATGCATTATTGTTAAGTTGGTTATAGTCTAGAGTTAGGTTGTTGATAGTTTGACAGTTGACAGTTGACAGCTGATGATTAGAAAATGGTGGTTGTTTGAGTAGTATGAAATAAAACGCAATTTATGCCATTGTATGTTTTATTAACCTATGAACTGAAACACTACAGAATGCCCCACATTTGTTTACTTATTTGGATTCCCCATAAAATTTCATGAAAGTTGATATGCTACACAGTGGGGGTCAGAGTAACCAATGTTAAGATATGGCCATTTTAGTACCAGTGTGAACCCAAATTTGTGGTGCTACTAACATCTGCCGGTCAAAGCTAACTATGATTTTTTTATTGGACTAGGTTCAGAGGATACTATTTGTAAAATTCATTACCACTTTTTTCAAAATAGTTCATATTGTACAGAGTACTTGCGCAAAATGGAGCTCTTCTCAAAAATGTTAAATATTATATATATATTATTTTCAGGTTTGATAGCCAGTTTATTATGCTTTTGACTGATGCAGATATTGGCAGGTCTGCGACTGATAATTTAGGCAGAAATAAAGATTGAGCCTTAAGAATTGAGATTTTTGCTGTTATTTTGTACCATTTTTGGGAAATTTCCTCCATTTTGCCACCCAAAACTCAGAAAAATGCTTGCACTTTGTTTTTACAGAAAATTTAGTGAACAGAGTACACCGGCACAAGAAATTTCATTGCAAGATTACTTCTTGAAAGGACGGTTTTCTTCCATGGCACTCCTTGTTTCAATTTATACCTAAGTTATACCAGATCAGCAAAAAAATACCATAAAAAGCAACACAGGACAAAGAAATCACAGAATACAGTTACAAACAAGGCAACTAACTATTATAATGAGTTGCCAGATTACATTAAGGATCAAATGAACAAAAAGAAATTTAAAACAGACTTACATCAATACCTACCTAAAAAACCAAAGACCTGTCCTGAAAGACCAAAGACGTTAAATGCCTGAACGAAGATACCTAAGATACTATATCATATCTTACTTATGGTTTATAGATACCAGTTAAGTGCAATACTTACTGTTTTATTTCTTAAGTTTTAAGTCACCTAAAAAATTAGGTTTAAGCTATTTCTGAATGTAAATACGTATATCATTACAATGTATGTACAAGATCTGGATGGGACCAACTAGTCTGTAACTTCTTTTTTTTTCAAAATAAAGAATTTCATAAAAAAATAGAACCAGAGATATGGGCCGACTACACTCTATTGGCCCACCCTGTATACATCCTTCAGTGTATGCAGAAAATTTGTGGTACAGTTTGAATTTAGGAACTAAACAATACGTAATGTACTATATGAAGGCAATTTGCAATAAAACCAAAAATATGAACACTAATATAATCCTTGTCTATCCTATATAAACAAGGATATAATGGAAACAAAATATAGGTACATTCTAATTTGCAACAAACTAAACTTTTGGTACATACAGCGGACAATTAATTGAAAATATGGTATATGTAAAATGAATTTGACCTGGTATTGGTATTTGATAGGGCTACCATATTTAGCCAGTAGCAAAAGGGGAGAGTCGAAAAAACCTAAGAAATACTGGAAGGGAGACATGGGACATCAGAGATGGGGGAGAAGGAAAATTTTTGAAAAATATTTTGACGTCGAAAAATTCGATATTATGTTAAAATAATAACTAGACCATCAGATGCGCCCGGACAAGTTAGACATAAGAAATATTTAAAAATTTTATGGAGAATATTATTAAAATACTTTGATGAAGTACTTAAAATACTGTTTAACCAATTCTAAGTACTGTGACGGACCCTACCCCACCCTTGCAGATTTCTATTCACCTCTCTATCTACCTGCTCAGCTCTTATTAATTAACCTAATTAAAATTTACCTAAATACCTGTCGAAGTGGCCACGTGTGATCGTCTATTACCTACGTTGTGCATTTCCCCAATACTTTGATAAGAAAGAATCACAAGCGAGGATGTTAATAATAGACAAATAAAATTAAGACATCAAGATTTATTCATATCTCTCGAAGCATTATTAAATTATCGTTAATCATTTTGGTACAAAATCAGATTGGTTACCATCTGCAGTCATCATAAATAAAAGTGTTTAGTATTCTCTATCGAGATGCAAAATGTATTTATTATAACTTATTACTGACAACAATCAAACAGTTGTTGTTAGGGGTTTTGTTCTTTAATGTTTATTGGTGTTCTCCTAAACGAAGGAGGATTTATGGTATGATGTCTATTGTAGTGGGAATTCTTAGATGGTTCGCTATCGAGGCTGACCCACCATCCCTGCCTACTGAACATTTTAACATTGGAAATGTTAATGTTCGTATATGGGGCCAGAGTGTCGAGGTCAGATGACATATACTGAGATAACGCAGTGCTCGAGTGGTGAGAGCCGGAAGCCTACTACAGTGTGAAGTGTGCACAGTATGAGTATGCCCGTAGAACATGAAGTAAAATAGTATATTACGTAACGAGCATGAAAAATGAGAAATTTCCTACGAGCCTGAAATTTTATGCACGAGGCATAGCCGAGTGCAGAAAGGAAATCACGCGATTTTCAAATATTACAGCACAGTTTTGAGTTTAGTGCACGGGCAACGCAATTGTCAAGTTTCCGGGATACTATACTCTATGCAATGTGCCGCTTTCCTAAGGAGTCGTGGGAAAATAAAATTATATGTTTATTATTTCTTTGTAGTAGGTATGTTTTGTGGGTATAACAAAAAGTTCATTATGTTTTGTGTATGGTGTTATCATTTCCAATGTCCCGATGGTTGCGAAATCTGTGAATTTTTCTGGCTAAGGGTACCCCAGTGGGGCTCTTCTTGAATGTCACATAATAAACACGATACATGATTATTTTTAAATATACCTAGTAGAATAATTTATAATTATGCATTTATTGAGCTAAGAGACTTGAAGTCAGTAATAAGTGCGACCATTTGGCCAGTTTAGAATTCACGACGTTTTAAGTATGCTTTGTATATGCAGTTACATTAATATACAAAATAATAAAATTATATTCAGACATACCTGATACAAACATCTTTACACTGATATTTATATTAAAAAGAATTTATAATTATTTCTTCGGTGCAAACGATCTTAAAATGCGACTACCTCTCTCAAGTGCTAAACACCCGACCCTCTCCCTAATAAATCCCCTACACTGCACCGCATCTTCCTACCCTGCCATCTGGGATCTACCCTTCTGAACCTACTTTTGTTTATATTAGTCTACATTTGAATGAACGCAGCTTTCTAAGTATATAGTCTGTCCCGAAAGTAACCTATTGAAATAAATTAGTAATTAGAGATTCTAAAGTATAATTACTGGATTTCCTAACAATGGGAATTGCAATATCAAAGACTAAAATTAGCTAACTTAATTACCAATAACGATTCAGCATTTACCAATAAGACAGAGAATAATTTACATTTTAAAACAATTTATTAGAACAAGCAGTCTCTGAGATCTCACCCCTGGATGGGTAAACCTTTTGCATTTCTCTTATATTTTGGGTAAACCTCTTAGGAAAAACCCGTTTATCTTTATTAGGAGAAAACCTTCAAGTGAAGTCATCAGTGTCTAAGAACCTAACCCTTTATTCGCTTTTGCTATCGATTTAACGAAACGAACTAGGCAACCCAACCAGGGACGTAGCATGTCGAAACCGGGCCCTGGTGCAAGACCTCAACGGGCCCCCTTTTATCCTTTCACAAAAAAAATCGGTAGTACCAAATGCTTATACTCGTATTATTCAAAAAGAATAAGTTCAAATATTTTTAATTTGCTCAGCTGAAGCCAACAAAACAACAATTTGGCCGAGGGGCGAGGGGCCCGCCGGGGCCGGGCCCTCGTGCACGGCACCACTCGCACGCCCTGTTGCTACGTCCCTGAACCCAACGTATATATTTCTAAAGCTTGGTGATGCAACCAAACATACACCAGTTGAGTAGACTGCGATTCCTTTCAATAACTTGGGAAATATTTAAATACAAGTATTTAAAATGTAGGTACCGCGCAGAGTTGAACTGTACAGTACATACTCTAGTATTTTAATTTAGAAAATACTGTTCAGCTCTGTGCGCTACATTTTAAATACTTGTATTTAAATACTTCCCAAGGTATTTAGAATTGGATGAAAAGTATTTTAAATACTTCAAAATAGGTATTTTAAATATGTACCTACACCAAAGTATTTTAATAATTTGCTCTTAAAATTCCGTGACAAGTCGTAGATTAGGCCTGGGAAATTGTACATAGAGATAACTATCTGAAAATATGGATATTCGTTATTTGATAAGTAGGTATCGCCCAAAAAAAGTTGTGTTTAACTTTTCCTTAAGATTTTGCATTACAAGGTTACTACAGTGCGTGTGTGTTACATTAGATAACGAGAGGTTATGTAGTAATAAAATATTTTTAATTTTAACTGTTGTTTTTTTGGAAGGCTAAGAATATATCAATACCCCCCGGTACACGGTTTTCCCGAGCTTTAATATTTGAATTTGCCGCTAGTAAAAATTGGCGTGCCATCTGGTAGCTAAAGAGAAGTCCTATTAAAGAAATATGCGGCCGAGCTAGGAAATAGCAATTTGACATGGCTGAAAAGTGATATTTTTAATTCGGTGTTTGAGTTTTTTAAATGGCTGGATTATTACTGCAAAAAATAGTTTTATTTACAATTGTGCTACAGTAGCGGTTAAAAACGTTTTAAATATTCGTGCAGTTGCGAGAGGCAGTGCCATGTGACAGTGTTCAAAATCATATCATAAATTAAATGTGTTCTAATGGTAGACCACGGTTTTTCTACCAAAATTTTTTGGAGAAATGTTTACATGTTTATGCAAATCGCGAGAGTGCATATAACTAGTCGTTCTGTTTGAAGTGCTTTTAGAAATGACTCAAAAAATGTCCAGGAGTAATTTGTTTCTGTTTTGTATACTACTTTCGTTGTGCCATTTTATTTGTGGTATGTAAATACTATTTTAATCCTCAATTTGTTTGATTTTTGTTTGTCGTCACTTATTACCGAATCGGATTTTTGTTTTTGTTGCAAATCTTGATCATAGTTGTCTGACAAACAAGTTCAAGGTTAAATTTAAGAATATTTTAAGAACTTGAGGAATTTTATAATGAAAAAATTTATTTCCAGAAGTTCAATCTATTAAATGCAAGTGCGATATTTGCCCTGATAAAAACCATACCTGTCACACGGAAGGATATTGCTTTACAACTGCTTACCTCAAAGATGGTGTCATCCAGTACAGTTATAGGTATGTCTTGCAAAAAGTGTCATTACTAAATGATGTTTTGGTAATGACAGTTGTCAAAGTCACCGTTGCTGTTTTGTTTTCAAGAAAGTTATATGTCAATTTCCGTTATCATTCGCCCTGGAGAATTTTATATTCCTCTTCTAAGTTTCTAGTTTTTGTAAACTTGATTTCAATTTTACTTCCCAAATATTTGTTTATTTTTATTTACGATAAATGTAAACAAGCGAGGCTTTTGACAGCTGTCACTATACAGTGTGTTCATTCAGCATAGGATTCTTGGATGACATCTTTATTACATGCTGAATTACGCATTTTACTGAAAAATTACGTAGTTTGTCCCATTTTGTCTTTCCAAGAATTTTCTACTGAGTGGACATAGGTACTTCAAGTTCCTTTAAATTTACACATCAAGAAGTTTTCTACCAGAGCAGTTTGTTTTCCTCTTATTTGAATGAATGGAAATATTTTTCTGTTTTTTATATTGATGTGAAAATTTAAACTTTGTTGTATTCTTTTTGAAAAACGTTTATAATTTTACATGGTGTAATAGGTATTTGTATTTTGTGAAATGTTTTCTGTAAAATTGTATAATTTTTGTTGTATTAAAACCTAAATGTGAAATTAGGTTAGCCAGTCTAAATTATTCCAAAAAAAAACGAGTGCAAATGTTTCCTGTCTATTTCCAGTTGTTTCAGAAATTTTCCCTTTCCCATACTTTGTCCTTTTCTAAAATTGGATATTTAGGTACAATCCCAATTAATAAAAATTGTCATTACAACAGAAAACAAAGTAGAAATTCTTTTTGTTTTGAAATGTATATTATTTTTATTAAAATAAGGTGGTCGTTTTATGAACTAACAATTATTGGGATGCGTTAAATAGCTGTCTAAACAGAGAGCAGTTTTTTCCACCCGAAGATCCAATATGGTGTCATAAGAAGCCCACTTCTGAACAAGCTCAAATCTGCTGTAGTCAAAACATGTGTAACGTTGACTTAAAACCTCAGCTTGCTACCACTGAAGGTACCGCAGGTAACAGTGTGTCCCCCGTCCCCACTTATTGTAGAGCTAATGGTTAACTTAGGTTTTTTGCAAGTTAGTAACTAACTAAAAAGTTTATAATAAATTTTACGTACCATTCATTGCAGAAATTTTCTTTGTATACCTAATTACCTATTTTTATTTTTCACCTTCGTAATTACAAAATTGATTATTTTTATTTTGATTATATTGAAGTAATTTATGTTAGTAATTTTAACGCAGGTGTTGCTGAACCTTTCAAAATATAGTGATCGAGACGTTATATTGACATTTAATAATGTGCTGATAGACCTTATGTTATGTTTTTTCAATGGAATTTAATGATTTTTTTAGTTCATTACTTGATTTTACTACAGTGCGTTGCATTTATAATGTTAAATACTCTGACGATCAACATCAGCTTCATGCTTAGGTATGATACATCACAATAATCGAGGCTTGGTATGCGAGTATATGGAGTGATCAATAGTGGGGGTATGGCTAAAAATCCAAGAGAGCTCCATCAGAGTCCTCTTCACAGTGCAAAAGTAACTGTCTGGTGCAGAGCAGTTTGGAGAGTTTGAGTTAACTATTTTTCTTAAGACAATACAGGCCCAACTTTTACAGTTACGTGACAGTGCTAGGTAATTTCCCAGTAACGCCAGTTGCAAATTGACATGACACTGTGGGATTCCATACAGCAAGTATAGTTAAATGGTTTTACAGGCAATTTGTGGCCTGTATATTACTTATTGCAATTTCAGATAAGTTTCTTTTTTAAACTACTGTGTAGTAACATTTATAAAATCCTCCCTGTACCGGGTGGTTAGATAAGAATACAAAGTGCTGTATCTCGGAAGCTATTCATCATAGAGTTTTGAGGTAAAAAAATTTATTACTAAAGTGGCCAAGAGAAGACCGTGGAAAATATTTTCAGATTTCCAACCGCCATCTTAAACTTTTAAAGTGATTTTTCACTGAAATCCACCTAGTAAATATACCAAAAAATATGTATTTTTTAAGGATAAGCTTTATTCGAGTAATTCTTGTTTAACTCTTTTTGACGTATCTATTAAAATGAAGTGGTGGGGGATGATTCAATGTTTTTTTACATAAACAGCTGTAACTCCTGAACGACTGAACTTATTTTAACAAACTTGGTCTCGTTGGAAAAAGCATTTATTGCTCCATCAAACCCATCTTACCTGTGACATGTGTAATTCTTAGTGATGCCGCTAGAGCGCGTTTTTTGATATAATAACAGAAAATTGCAAAATTCTCTAAAAAATTAAATGCAATATGACTTTTTTCATAAAAATGTAATGAAATGATACCTAAATAGGCTAGTGAAGACCACATCTCGATATCTTATTCCTAGCCAAAAATATCGAAGAAAGAAAATTTAGTTATCATAAAATTTTAGAGACGCTATTACACTGGTATTTATTCTTATTTATTTGTCTTTTTTTAAGATTCAGTGATAAAATTTCATAATTTTATAATTTTTAAATAATAAAAGTATTCCTTAGTTCAAACAATTAAAAAAAACGTGTAGGGGCATAAGAAGAAAGAAGGACCGATTTTGAAATAAAACTAATGCCTCCTTAAATGTTCTCTCGTTGTTGGTGGAATTTAGTAAACAATATCTTTTAACCGACCCCATAGATAGAAGTCCAAACAGGTGAGGTCTGGGGATCGGGGTGGCCAAGGAAATAGACTTCCTCGTCCAATCCACCTCTGGTGATATCTTCGATCTAAATACTTTTATTATTTAAAAATTATAAAAGTATGAAATTTTATCACTGAATCTTGAAAAAAGACCAATAAATAAGAATAAATACCGGTGTAATAGCGTCTCTCTAAAATTTTATGATAACTAAATTTTCTTTCTTCGATATTTTTGGCTAGGAATAAGATATCGAGATGTGGTCTTCACTAGCCTATTTAGGTATCATTTCACTACATTTTTATGGAAAAAAGTCATATTGCATTTAATTTTTTAGAGAATTTTGCAATTTTATGTTATTATATCAAAAAACGCGCTCTAGCGGCATCACTAAGAATTAGACATATCACAGGTAAGATGGGTTTGATGGAGCAATAAATGCTTTTTCCAACGAGACCAAGTTTGTTAAAATCCGTTCAGTCGTTTAGGAGTTACAGCTGCTTATGTAAAAAAACATTGAATCACCCCCCACCACTTCATTTAGATACGTCAAAAAGTGTTAGACAAGAATAAAGCTTATCTTTAAAAACACATATTTTTTGGTACATTTACTAGGTGGATTTCAGTGAAAAAACACTTTAAAAGTTTAAGATGGCGGTTACGCCCCCTGGCGACCTTCTTGGAAATCTGAAAATATTTTCCACGGTCTTCTCTTGGCCACTTTAGTGATAAATTTTTTTACCGCAAGACTATGATGAATAGCTTCCGAGATACAGCACTTTGCATTCTTATCTGGCCACCCGGTACATTGTTTCAGTACCTATCAATGATTTCATACTTATTTCATTTTTATTGAATAATTTTCCGTTTTTTTCTGATATTCCACAGCATGAAAAATTCAAATCTCTGCTCCTAAAGTAACAAAAATATCTAGCCGTCTTCATTGTAAATGCCACACACTATATGTACGTAATTTAAGTAAATTTGTTTATAATGAAAATTCCGAATTACGTAATGAATGGTACAGTTTTTAATAGTTAACAGCTATTTTTGTATTAACAATTTTCATCCTGTTTTTCCTTCCCATATCCTCATCGACTTCCCAAAGTAAATAAAAAAATTATGACTGGCTATCTAGTAAGAAATCAAAATGAAAATTACACAATCAGAGTTATGAAAAAAATAAGGGAAAACGTAATTTTTTTTGGCAATGAAACTAAACTGTTTTGATTAAAACAAATTTGGGGATCTAGGTGCCTGTCGCGGAGCCTACAAATCCCCTATAATAACCCAGCATTCTGCTATCAGACCCAAACTGAAATCATCCCGTCATTTGCTATGGAGTGCTGCAAAAATAAGGATTTCTGCAATGAACAGCTAGCACCTAAACTTAAATCAAAATCTGGAGGTAATGCAGATGAAAATCTTCGGCAATTTAATTTCTGTCTTTATTTCCTTCTTACCTTGTACATAATATTTTTTCGTAGTTTAGAAACATAGCACTCTTATATTTTATTTGCAGCAACGCTCATCTTTTTAACAACTTTTTTTTATTCGGTGGTAGTAAGAGAAATGGCACAATGGAAGCCATTCTTTCCTTGCTTGTTTTTGGCATGAATAATTTCTTCGCTCTTGCAAAAGTCTTCATACATATTTCACCTGCAGGGTTGGGAAAAATAGGTTTTTATTTGTTTTAAAATTTTTTATCCATATTGATTTAAAACAAATGACGCATTTTAAGAAAAATAATTCAATAAACTAACCAAAAAGTACAAATGAACGGCAGGGTACAAATTTTAGGGCATGAAAGAGGGATGGAGTTAGCTCTATTTATTTATTTATTGTAATTTCGTTTTCATCAGCTGAGAGGTCCAGGTCACTCCTTATCTTGCTTTTGTGTAGTGAAGAGAAAGGGTAGATCAGTAGAAGATGCATGTGATGCCAGCAACTGAAGGGAGCATAAAAGTTGATGTCGCAATGATCAAAGGAAATATAAAATAATTTCACTTTATACTTAGTTTTCTAATTACATAAACTGCTTTAATCATAAAATGAAGATTGTTTTCTACTAAGGAAAGGTTCAGTATCAGTTTTCAATTTTTTTTCCCCAAACGCGTTGTAGTAGAGTGAAAAATTATAGCTATCATTTTATATCGTGGACAGGAAAGGTAAAAATGTATAGCCTAGCCAGAAACGTAGTACACACCTTGGGTATGAAGAATCCGTGAGTCATTAAATGAGTCATGTAACGACCCCATTGCACTCACAGTGTTTCGCGACCTGATCCCTTACAAAGAGCTCTATTTTTGCGAGCAATCAGATGTAATACAACATTCTTTAATAATACTGGGTGAGCCAATAAAACGGTACGATTTGGGAATGCGACTGCAGAAAAAGTAGAAGGAAGGCAGGCTTGGATCATCAACATAGAGAGCGGGAAGTTAGTTATTATGGTTGCTTGATCAGGTAAACAACACACATTTGTCATCAAATCGTATTCCCAATTACTGCCTCGCTTTCGTGTACCGCCTAACAATGCTATTCAAAAGCGGGTTAGAAACTTTGAAACCAATTTTTCAACAACACGAAAAAGAGGTGCCAGAGCCAGAACTGCGTGGACGCCTGAGAATATTCAAGCGGTATATAATTCTTTAGAAGGGAGTCCAAGAAGATCCCTTCGACGACTAAGCTCAGCTCTTGGATTAACCTACGGCACCAAGAGAAGAATGTTGCATAGAGACTTTCACTACCATCCTTAAAAATTCAGATAGTGCATTCTCTCAACATTCGAGATTACGCTACTTACTCAATTAACGTTTTGTGAACGACTGTTACAGCGCATTAATGAAAACGATAACGTTCTGCACAATCTTTGGATGAGTGAAGAAGCCCACTTTCATCAACTTTTCGCTATTGGTCAAACAATAACCTACGAGAATTACATGAAAGACACCAGCATTCAGAGAAAGTAACCGTGTGGTGAGCGGTTTCTTCATCAATAAATTTTGAAAATTTTTTGTGGGTTTTATGATTTTTTTAAAATCGTCTCGTTTCATTGGCTCACCCAGTATATTTTGGTTTTGTCTATTGATACTAGAAGTGGAAAATTAACAATCTGCTCACACTTAAAATAAAATAAAATATGTTAATTCTTGTTCAATTTTGAAAATATGGAAACCAGTAGACTCTGAAAGATCAAGCACTTAAAATATTGTAGAATGTAATTTTTGATATGTATATGCGGTCGTCTCAAAGATATCGCGTGTTAAAGGAAAAATGCCTGATATGATAATTCCGTGTTTCGAGAAAATCACACTTTTACGCGAGGCATGTTCATAAGGGCCCAGGCTTTGTTCTATGTTTCGCATTTATTTAATTTTTTTTCTACAGTAGATACAGAAATTAGCAGGGCAGCAATCGGTAGATATTGAACAGTTGAAAACGATGACATAAGTTTCTCATTTGACCATTTTTTCATAAAACGTTTTGTATAATCCAAACGCACGTGACGATTTTTTGACTGCTCACTGATTCTTCATGCCTAAAGCCTAAAGTGTGAACTATGTTACTGGCAAGTTTAAGCATTTTTGCCTTTCCTGCTTTCGTGCCCACAGAATGTCATTTCTAAGCACAATTCGGGCACTCTACTATTGAACATTTAATGCTATGTTTTAAAACGACCCAACCCTGTTTGCTGGCCTGTAATTACGACTATCGAATTTATTCCAAACTATACAGGTTGTCCCAGAATTTTATGACAAAATATTACAGGAAAAGTCAAAATCCACGATCCTCATTGTTCTAGTTTTTAGATGATTTAAATGTTTTTTCATTTTCTTAAATACCTTATTCAATTTAAAACAAAAAAAATTATGTTTTCAAAAGAACTGTCCTTAATATTCCATGATCAAATTCTAGGACACTGTATACAGCGTGATTTATAACGAGTGTAACAATCTTAGAGCGTAGATAGAATACTTAAAAAAATAATATGATTCAGGGTGTTGAAATTTCTTAATCAGAGGTTCATTTTTTTATG
This sequence comes from Xestobium rufovillosum, assembly GCA_963966045.1. Taxonomy (NCBI): domain Eukaryota; kingdom Metazoa; phylum Arthropoda; class Insecta; order Coleoptera; family Ptinidae; genus Xestobium; species Xestobium rufovillosum. The sequence goes on from OZ014498.1 coordinate 16,737,818, forward strand.
TCTGGAAAACTACCAGAGTTGTTCATTTAAAATTTTGGACTTAATAATAATTTACTAAAGTTCTTTGCTAATTTATATAATTTGAGTTTTGTGCGCTCACCAGCTGTGTCGCTACAAGATGGGGAAACCATATTTATTACCACAACTGTTACACAGTTACACTACTGGTTTACACAGATATGTAGCACAATATCTGAATCTTTATTCTATTTACAAGAGAAAATTTCTTTGATATTTTTACTTATTCACTGATTCGTTAGTGTCTAGCATATCTTACGGACGACATTTTGAGCATCTGTTGTAAGAAATTCGTAACAAAATTTATGTTTTAGTATTATTAAATTGCATACTTCGTTTTTAAAAATGTGAACTATTCACGATGTTACCCAAAATTATTTTTTTCTGAAACTGCTTTGTACCGAAAAAGTCAAAAAGGGATTTTCTCTAGTAAACAGGACAAAGATTCTAGAAATTTCTAGACATACGTTGATTAGGGTCTTCGCATAATTTTTAAGTATTCTATCTATACGTACTCACAAAGTTTGTTATACATACTTGTTACAGATCACCCTATATTCTTTTCGCTGATTGATAGCATTTTATGATTTTATCATGGTTTATGGTTTATGGTATAGAAAGGCATTACTGGTATCAGGTTTTTGAGGAAGTGGTAGTTTGCACATGCCTTTATAAGCAAAACAACTATTTCTCACACTTTTGTACATAAATATTTCTACTGTTTTAACTTTATTTACTAATGCTTATTTTTTAGATTTGCAGGTTATCTTTTCTACTTTTTTATTACCTTCTAATTGCGATGACTAATATTTTTTTATGTTTTGTCAGATGTTTGGACCCTGAATTTATACACTTTAGCCCAAATGGCAATTCGACGGAATATTGTTCTGAACAGTTATTGAAAAAAACGTCTGCCTGTTGTGACGACAGAGATTTTTGTAATGTTGATCTCGCGCTAACTCCGCCCCCAGGTTAGAACATAATTTTTGTGGGGTATTTTAATTGTAAATTTGGGAATATTTATTTATTTTTACTTGTCTACACATTTTTTTTGTACTCGAACTTCTAAATTTGTGTAGACAAGGGTGCGAACTGTGTTTTGTCCGCAGCATTTTATGTATGATGTCCCAATGAAAGTTAAGTAAATTTTTTATAAAAGGGTTCAAACAGAATTGATTTTTTTTGTACATATTTGAGCTTCCTTTTTATTTTTCTGTATTTAATAGCATGCAGTTGTTTTTTCTATTTGTGCTATGCTTAGCTTCCAGTTTGTGTTTTATTATTATATAGTATAAGATGGAAATAACTCCTCGGTAAGTTTTGTTTTTCTATTTTGGTATTGTAATTTGTTTAACACTACAATAAATTATTAAAAATACTAATGGTATAACAGATTGAAAGAAGAATGCATCTCTTGAAACTATATAGAAAATCAGGATAGGTTACGTAAGGCTAAGTTGCAAGTCTGATCAAGTGTTGTAAAGTATTAGATGAAATAGTATGCATACGGTTTGACCATTTAATGGAGTCATGTGGAAATGAAACAGCAAAATAGTTCAGTTGCTTGGCCCGGCTCTCTGCCTGTCTTTTCCCCTCTCCTGGCCAGGTCCTATCTCTTTCCTGGGTTAACCCTGCCTCTCTCCTGGCCCTGCATAGTTCTGTTCCTGCATTGTCCATCATATTCCTGACTTGTCTGTCGTTCTATTAATAGATTGTGGTCAAGCAAAGATGGATAAGGTGTTAATTTTTGCACCAGAAGCAAGTACATTCTAGTACACTGAATAGTGACATAAATTTTAAAATGATTTTACTGTGTCGCAGAAGTTGTAAATTTAGTAGTTTGTGTGACGGCAAACAGGAAAATCGACCTCTGCCCACCCCGCCTCGGACATTTTACAATTGATATGCCTTCAAAAATGTAAACGAAAGAATAAGTTAACCTAAATTTTTTCAGCACTTCTGCCTTATGATTAAACTTATTAATTAAATCATAAAAAGCAAGAAAATGCCCGAGGCAGATTTTCAAAATGACCAGTTTTCCGTCGATCTCTAGAAACGCAGATTTGGTCGCAAAAAGGTGATAAAATTGTGGAAGAAGATTATCAAATGATTAGTTGAACATCAATGAGATAAATTTTACTTGAAGATTTTGGAAAAAAGAGAATCTATGCAAAGTTTGTCACTGGCAATGTGTCGTAGGCATTTAAATACAATTTTGAGAGGAAACGCCAAATTAGATACTCTACTAATTTAAATGAGACAAGATTGTCTAGGTTTTCGTAAATTTATTATTAATTAAACATGACAATTGTTTCGCCTACACAGTGGCTTCTTCAGATGTTGGTACTGAACTAAATGTTTACAATGCTAAACTCATATTTATACCTGTTTTTACCTGGCTGAAATTTTATTACCTACTACTTGTGAAAGATATTTAACAATGGTGAAAAATTTAAATCTATTTGATCATTTTATATAATATTTGATTTTTTAAGTTTATTTATTTCTAATGCCTCTGGTAAGTTTAATTTAATTCCTTTATTTTCTAAATGTACAAATTCATAGTTTCATTGAATGTGTGGTTTTCTGATATTAAATGATTTGCATAAGTAGAGTCTGTCTTCCTATTTTTGAAACTATTTAAATGCTCCGTGATTCTTTTTATAAATGATTGTCCTGTTTGACATACGTAACTCTTAGGGCAAGACCCACAAACTAACTTGTAAACTCCCGATCTAAATTTTTTATCTGTTTTGTCTTTGTTGTTTTCAATGTTTTTTCCTAAAGAATTATTTGTTTTCAAAGCTAGTTTGTAGTTGAATTTTTTGAAATGTGGGTTTAGTTTATTAATTTTTGGTCCAGAATATGTCAGAGATTTATAATTATTGGCTGAGTTATCAAAAATTGGGTAAACTAATTTGATTGCATTATATTTTCTTTTCTTTGATAAAATGCCATTGAACATGTCCAAATTATAGCAGTTGTTGACTGCAATTTGCTTAATCACATTCAATTCTTTTTCAAATTTATCAGGTTTAAGTGGGATATTTGTTAATCTATGTATCATACTTTTGTAAGCAGCTAATTTGTGTTGGACAGGGTGGTTTGAGTTATAATGAATTGTTGCATCTGTGTGCGAAGGTTGTGAAAAATTGAAAACTCATGTCTATTGTTTACTTTGTTAATTGTTAGATCTAGGAAATTTATCGCATTATCTTTTTCTAATTCCATTGTAAAATTTATATTGGGATTTATGTTATTCATGAAATCTAAGAATGAATTTAATTGTCTGTCCGTTCCTGTAAAACAGGCTATTATATCGTCCACATACCTAAACCAATGCAAGAATTGTTTACTAAGTTTATTGCTATGAATATGGGTTTCTATCTGGTCCATAAATATTTCGGCTAATAAGGGACTGTAGAGTTTGCAGCTGTAGAAATTGTTATCAAATTGAAAATAATTTTGTTCTAAACAAGTGTATAACAAAATTTCTAAATTTTGTACTAGGTTTTGGTTCTTATTTTCTAATAATTTTTTGACTAACTGAATGGTGTCTTGAGGAGGAATGCTTGGAAACAAATTTTTAACGTCAAATGAGACAAATCTTGCATTAGTAGGTATATAAAAATGTTTAATTTTGTCTATTAATTGATACGAATTTTTAATAGAATGTGTTGAATTGAACTTAGTATAATTTTTAATGATATCTACCTATAAGTTTGTTGGAAATTTTGTAAGCAGGTGCCGAAATATACGATACTACTGGTCTAATGGGGTAGCTGTTTTTGTGTAATTTAATCAAGGAGTATAATTTTGGGGCCTGAGGATTCATGTTAGTGAGCTTGAACAATTCATTGTCTAAAAATACTTTTTGAGTCATTTATAACTCATTTTACTAGTTTTTGAAATTTTTCTGTTGGATCTTTCTTTAGAATTTTGTATGTCTCTGGGTCTAAAAAATCTTTTGTTTTATTAATGTAATCTTCTTTCGGTAAAGCTACTATAGATTTTCCTTTGTCTGCTTTACTAAATACAATATTATGTTCTATAAATTTTAATTTGATTGTTTTTGCTGTATGCATTTCGTTATTATGAATACTTGATTTAATATTATTATTATTATGTAAAAATTCCTGATTTATAAATTTTTTTGCCATATGCTTTTTACTATTACTAGATTCCAAAACGCGCGCTTTTAGCGCGCGCCGATTTTCGATTTTGGGTTTTCGAATATTATTTTGATGGGATAAAAATATCGGGCCCATGTGTGTTTGTGTGTTCACCTGAAATCATATCTAAATGCGGGAGTACTTATGACAAGAAGAATAGAAAGATACATCGTGCTCTGTTGGAAGATATAGTTTATTGACAATGTTGAAAAATATCGTTATATAAAGAGAAAAAATACTTGCATATTATTATAAAAATATAGCTATTGGAAATAATACAATAGTAACATAATATGAAGTAATAATTAAAATATTAAAATATAACAACATAATAATGATAATAATAATAATTGTACCTACATTAATCTGTCTTTTTCAATTTTAACTTAGTTATCTACAAGCCACTGTTGAAATAAAATCGACCTCCTCGTAGAAACGTGTTAAATTCGTCACGAACGGCCATTCGAAACTTAATATAAGCTGTTCTCGAAACACTCTTCTTACTATTTACTTTAATTAAATTGCGATGCTAATCTTGGGTACCGTGAGGATAAAATGATGGATAAATCCATGGCTACACATTTGGATCCATTGAACTTAGGCATTGCAGTTCTTTTGAATATCGATTGCGTATAGTAACGTATGATTCTAAAATCTCACCATCAGCAGTAGTAGAAAAAACAACAGCAACTTCATTGACCTGTTGAAAGTTAAATCTTCTACGATTTATGCCAGGCTTTACTGTGAAAAGCAGTAGCATTTCAGGACAGGCTTCGTTATTGTACAACTCCATTTCTTCTTGTCTTTTCACCTCTTCGTGCATCACCCGATAAGATTGGGCAAATGCGTTATTATCCCGCATAATTTAATCGAGGCTTTGTAACAATTCAACATCTAGTTCATTATTGTTATTTGAACGATTTGTTGTCACTTCGCTAGGATCAACAATACAATAAACAATTGACCATAACTTGGAGATACGCCCTGATCGGGGTAAATGATAGTAAATTTGACCTTGAATTTTAAAACAATATGGACCAGGACGTCTTGATCTGAATTTGACTAAATTTGCGTTAAACGATGCAAATTAAAAATCATTATTATAGGGACGTTTAACTGTGAATCAGTGGATTCAAATAAACTTTTAAGCGGTTGTGGAAAAATAGGTAAAGTATCCAAAACACTGTACTATCCATGACTACAACAATCATTAAAAGAATCCTCCTTGTTCGCTACTTTTTCAACAACAAAATGCCAATACTTAAATAAAACTTAAATAAAACATCCATTTACCCTATATAATGTTCCACAATTTCATTCTTAATTTTTTGTTGTTTTAAAGTCTGAAACTTTTGGGCACACCGAGCATCATGTCTTCTTCGTTCATTATCTGCACGTCTCTTTCGCCGCAAACATTGAAATGCTTCTTCCTCGTCAGCAGTACGATCAATTTTCCGTCTTTCCATGCCTGTGTATCAAATATACCTAAATAGATTATTGTTAAGTACAATAATAAGTACACAATCTTGTATACGCAATTATTAGTTTTACTTGTTATTTTGCAAATACTGCAATTATTATAAAATCGATATTTGAAAAATGGCCATATAGCTACTTACCTACCCTATACAGGTTGTCCCATAACGTTTTACACAGGTTATAGCTCCAAAACTGTAACACATAACGAAATGGAACAAAAACCACTTTGCAGTGTTGATGAAGGAGTATACAACCCCAAGAAAGTAACGACCCCCGGGGGCCGCCATCTCCGACAAACCACCCCACTTATTTTTTTTAAATAGCACTCTGTATATTCCGTGAAAGAATATGACAAAGAATCAAATTCTCTATCCAAGATTTATTGAAATAAAAATTGGCCTATCAAAACAGACTTTTTATTTATTTTTACGTTAGTCATGGAATTATTAAAACTATTAAAGAAAAAGTTTAAAATAAGTTAAACTAATAACACTAATAATGTGATAACATAATAAGTTGATCAGATGTTCAAATTGGAGTCCTTTTGCAACAACACACATTTCTAACCTGGGAAATAAATTTCTTCTACATGCCGCTTGTCCACATACTCATATGGCATAAATAAAGCAGGCATTTCAGAACACAACACAAAACTCAAATTAACTTCGACATTTACGCCTGTAGCCGGTAGTCATTTGCTTATCAGTTCCAATAAATGTTAATAATCCCATGGCCGATTTTAACATAAATAAAAAAATCTGTTTTCTCCACCATTGATGGGTCAATTTTAAATTTCAAAAACAATGTTAGGTAGAGAATTTGAATTCGTCACACTCCTTCACAGAATATACAGGGTGCTAGTTAAAAAATAATAATTAGGAGCGGTATGTCGGAGGCGGCAGCCCCGGGGGTGGTTACGTTCTTCGAGTTGTGTACGCCTTCATCAACACTACAAAGTGGTTTTTGTTCCATTTCGTTATCTGTTATAGTTTTGGAGCTATAATCTGTGTAAAACGTTTTGGGACATCCTGTATACCAAAACGTCCAAACCACTACAATTTATTATACACTTTTAATTTCAAGGGTGTAATACAGGCGTTGTGAGATTTGGGAGGCCCGTCGAATGAACTTGCCGCTGCTTCGCGGTTCCGTGACATGATGTCATGCTTACGTCGAGGTCAGGTTTTAGTACCTATTAGAAATAATAAACACTATTGGGATATTAATAACCTCCGACCAAGAACCAATAGCAGAGCGAATATATCGGCCAACACCGATTTTTTAAGAATGGACTGTCTTCATCTTTCCTAATAGCCATTTCCAATACTACACCCAACTTTTTTATTGCGTTTTTATCTAAATTTGAATTTGAATGTATGTTATGATTAAAGCCTTTACTTAACAGATTGATTTCAGAGTCGGAAAAATGGGACATTAGTCAAATTAACACAACAATCAAAGAAAACAAAGTCCAAAAATTTATTGTTTTTATCTATTGGGGGTCTTTTTTGTTTTTTGACAGTTAAAGATTCTAATTTGTGTTTTTGTCTAATATACTTATTATAAATTGTTCCTTCTATCTGATCTCTAACTTTAAATTCTAAAAGGTCTAATTCAATTCTATGGAGTCTACAAGTCAATTCAGTGTCAAGAACGGCTATAATTTGGACATGGTCAATGGCATTTTATCAAAGAAAAGAAAATATAATGCAATAAAATTAGTCTACCCAATTTTCGATAACTCGACCAATAATTATAAATCTCTGACATATTCCGGACCAAAAATTAATAAACTAAACCCACTTTTCAAAAAATTCAACCACAAAGTAGCTTTGAAAACAATTAATTCCTTAGGAAAAATCATTAAAAACAACAAAGACAAAACAGATAAAAAATTTAGATCGGGAGTTTACAAGTTAATTTGTGGGTCTTGCCCTAAGAGTTACGTAGGTCAAACAACAATTATTTTCAATTTGATAACAATTTCTGCAGCTGCAAAGCAGGTCTTATTATGGGAAACCCTCAGAGTCCCTTATTAGCCGAAATATTTATGGACCAGATAGAAACCCATATTCATAGCAATAAACTTAGTAAAAAATTATTGTATTGGTTTAGGTATGTGGACGATGTAATAGCCTGTTTTACAGGAAAGGACAGACAATTAAATTCATTCTTAGATTTCATGAATAACATAAATCCGAATATAAATTTCACAATGGGATTAGAAAAAGATAATGCGATAAATTTCCTAGATCTAACAATTAACAAAGTAAACAATAGACATGAATTTTCAATTTTTCACAAACCTTCGCACACAGATGCAACAATTCATTATAACTCAAACCACCCTGTCCAACACAAATTAGCTGCTTACAAAAGTATGATACATAGATTAACAAATATCCCACTTAAACCTGATAAATTTGAAAAAGAATTGAATGTGATTAAGCAAATTGCAGTCAACAACTGCTATAATTTGGACATGTTCAATAGCATTTTATCAAAGAAAAGAAAATATAATGCAATAAAATTAGTTTACCTAATTTTCGATAACTCAACCAATCTCTGACATATTCCGGACCAAAAATTAATAAACTAAACCAACTTTTCAAAAACTTCAACTACAAAGTAGCTTTGAAAACAAATAATTCCTTATGAAAAATCGTTAAAAACAACAAAGACAAAACAGATAAAAAATTTAGATCTTGAGTTTACAAGTTAATTTGTGGGTCTTGCCCTACGAGTTACGTAGGTCAACCATTTATGAAAAGAATCACAGAGCATTTAAATAGTTTCAAAAATAGGAAGACAGACTCTACTTGTGCAAATCATTTGATATCGGAAAATCACACATTCAATGAAAACTAGGAAATTCTATATTTAGAAAATAAAGGAATTAAATTAAACTTATTAGAGGCATTAGAAATAAATAAACTTAAAAAATGAAATATTATAAAATGATCAAATAGATTTAAATTTTTCACCATTGTTAAATATCTTTCACAAGTAGTAATAAAATTTCAGCCAGGTAAAAACAGGTATAAATAGGAGTTTATCATTGTAAACATTTAGTTCAGTACCAACTTGTCTTATTTAAATTAGTGATTGTGGATTTTCGTCAAGTAAATGCAGATACCATCAAATATGTATTAGATATTCTATAAGGTGGTTGAAATAATTGACAGCTTATCCTGTAGGTTTTGTGAGTCAGAAGAAGACACTGAAATTCATTCTATGCGACTGCTGCAGGGCCCTGACATGCCAAAGGCTTACTGTAGTATGATGCTAACTTCTTACGAAGTAAAAAGTAAGTCTCCCAGAAATATAACGAACTTTCCAATCATATTGCATTTTCTGCGATAATAATTTAGATGTAGGGTTATAAACAAAAGATCTGATCTTCATGCAGTTTTGACAAGTTGAATAGCAAGAAGCACATAGACCGAAGGAATGCCGGCAATACTGAGAAATTGCAGAAAATTTTTGCAAACATTCGTGTGAATTGGCCTTACGTGATTTAAACAGTCATTCAAATTTACAGCAAGTTTATATTTCTAACTAGTTTCAAAAATTCTTTTGCATGTTAACTTCAAGGGATCCATTTTTTCTCTTCCGTCAAATGCACCGTTAAAATCCGACATAAAACAATGTATGTGGTAATTTAGATGCTTCAACGGAAGGCAGTTGGGGAACTTACGAAATAGCCGGTGTAATCGCTGGTCCAATCCTAATCATCTGTTTCTTAACATTCGCTTGCCTCTACTTCTACCAAAACAAGAAAAATGTCCATCACCATGTCGGACTGAGCGAAGACAGTATTGAAGCACCTGATCACCCTATTCTTAATGGGGTCAGCTTGAAACATATGATAGAAATGACGACAAGTGGCAGTGGATCAGGTATTAAAAATTTGCAAATGCTTTGCAAGTTTTATAAATTGCATGTTTCAGGTTTACCTCTTCTGGTGCAAAGAAGCATCGCAAGACAGATTCAGTTGGTGGATATTATCGGTCAAGGAAGGTTTGGTGAGGTGTGGAAAGGGCGGTGGAGAGGGGAGAATGTGGCAGTTAAAATATTCAGTTCGAGGGAAGAGAGATCGTGGTTTCGAGAGGCTGAAATTTACCAAACTGTTATGTTGAGACATGATAATATTCTTGGGTTCATCGCTGCTGATAACAAAGGTAATTTGTCTTCGTGAAGTTATTTTGTCACTTTAAATTCGCAATTGTAGATAATGGTACCTGGACGCAACTGTGGCTAATAACCGACTATCACGAGCACGGTTCGTTGTTTGATTATTTGGGACGGAATACGTTTGATACTTCAACTATGATAAGAATGGCTTTGTCTATAGCTACTGGTTTAGCTCATCTCCACATGGATATAATGGGTACTCAGGGTAGGTCGATAGAAAATACGAAATTACCACTACCTTTGCCAATTAATATGAAACTAGGAACATGTCGATTTCTCTAACCATTTCTGGGATCTGTCCAAATTTGTTTAAAATTGATCAAGAATTTCAGTTCACTTTGCTTATCAACCAGAAGAAAGATATATATGTAAAAAGGAATTATTCAAAACTGATTGATATATCTAGAGTGTTAAGATATGACAGTTTTTGCAGAAATGAGGAACGTAATATATATTTTTATGTGTTTAATGTTTCATGCTTTCATAATACAGTGGAACTCCCATGAGTCGAACTTCCTTTAGTCGAATTTTTCCGTAACTCGAATAAAAATGCGAGTTCCTTGACACGGCAAATCATACGTATATGTAGTCCGTATCCCGAAGTTCTAGAATTAGTAAATTTCCATATCTCGAAGTATATTCAACCGTAACTCTACGAATTTTATCCCCTTTATTCAATTTTAGCCAACAAAACCTTTAATGCTTAAATCTATGTACCTGGTTTGCTAGTCAGTTTAGTTTTGTTGCTGATTGCGTTCAGAGCTGTTGCTAAAAATGTCAAGTGTGAAGAGGAAATTAAAAATTTTGTCGGTAGCCTACAAAATTCGTTTAATCGAACAAGTTTATCAACGCGTAAAACAGAAGAAAGATATCGCAGCCGAGTTTGGAATTCCACCAAACACATTATCCACAATTTATAAGAATCGCGATGCAATTCTTGAGAAAAGTTCCGACGGGGTCAGCAAGGCTCGAAAACGGTTGAAGTCGTGTGGGTATGAAGATATAGATGAAGTAATGTTGAAATGGGTTAAGGTTTGCCATGACAAGAAACTGCCGATATCGGGAACAATAATTCGGGAGAAAGCAAAGGAATTCGCGAAAAGTTTGGGACATTTGGATTTCGCTGCGAGCTCGGGATGGCTGCACAAATTTAAAGTTTGTCACACAATTGTGCAAAAAGTGGTTTGCGGTGAAAGTGCAGACGTAAATGAAAAAGAGTGTGAAAATTGGAAAGAAAATGTGCTCCCTGGATTACTCTCCCAATTTGAATCTAAGAACATTTCCAACGCCGACGAAACGGGTGTGTTCTTTAAATGTTTACTGGACAAAACCTTGGCTTTTATAAATGAGAAGTGTTATGGGGGAAAGCAAAGTAAAGAACGATGAATTACTGTTATGGTTGGTGCAAATATGGACGGGACGCAAAAACTGCATCAAGTCTTTGCTGGTCACTTATCAGTATAGCAAGAAGGCGTGGATGACCAGTGACCTCTACGAGAAATGGTTATTGTCTCTTGACAGAAAGTTTTCTGCCCAAAAAAAAAAAAAAAAAACTTAGTAGACAACTGCCCGGCTCATCCTACAATTAACGAAAAGTTGAAGTCCATCCGCGTCGTATTTCTCCCACCTAATATCACGTCTAAGTTACAACCAATGCATCAGGGTATAATTAAGAATCTGAAGATGAATTACTGGAAACGGATTCTGAAACAAACTATCGCTGCCATGGAAGATCGTAGAACATTAGCGGTAACTTTATTAGATGCTATTAGAGACATAGCAAGCGCATGGGATACAGATGTTTCAGCAACAACAATTCAGAATTGTTTTAAGAAATCCGGTTTCTCCTGTGACATTTGTGAAAATGAAGATCATTGGCTGGATGAAGATGATTTTGGTCTTGCAGATCAATCGATTGATAGTATACAAAAAGTTTATAATGAGTTGTCCTGTAAGGAGAGTTAAAGCAGGAAGAAATTGTTCATGGTTTAGTTGGTTCAGTGAAAGAAGCAGTAGGACTGAGGGATGTGGAATATCAGCGTTACTTGATGAAGGGAGAGCAACAGTACTGGCTGAGTTATAGGGATGCAAGAAATAAAGCAGTAAGCACAATCAGATATCTAGAAGAAAAGTTAGACGCAGTTAAACATGACCCTAAGAGGACGTCTAACACACTGAAGGAGTTAGCAGCTGAGAATATGGTCACGATCACGAAGATAAAAAGAAATACATGACAACAATGGGGGAAGAACAGGATAGTCTGGCAATAACAACAGAAACAGGCGAGAAATATAATTTTGAAAGAGTGAAGAATTTTAAGGTTTTGGGCGTGGAGGTAACAAGAAGTGATGAGCAGCGGAAGGAAACAGAGAAAAAAATCATGGCTGGAAACAAGAGTGCAGGAGCGATGCATGGAGTGCTCGGAAATAGAAATCTGTCCAGAAGGGTTAAAACAACAATATATAAGACTTATAAGACCAACAGTTACATATGCTAGCGAGACGTGGGTGCTGAGGAAGGAGGACCAGAAGAATTTAGAGGTGTGGGAGCGGTAAATACTAAGGAAAATTTTTGGGGGTATAAGGGAAGAAGGAGAATACAGAAGAAGGGCAAACAGAGAAATTAAAGAACTTTACGGGGAACCAGGCATAGTTCAGTTTATAAGAGCGCAAAGACTTCGATGGCTGGGACATGTCGCAAGAACGGGAGAAAGAAGAATACCGAGGATGTTGCTAGAAAATGAACCACAGGAACGACGAAGATGAGGAAGACCGAAGAAGGAGTGGAAGGAGTGTGTGGAGGAGGACCTGGAGAAACTAAATGTGAAGGACTGGAAGAGAAAAGCCCTAGACAGGAAAGAATATAAGACTATAGTAGGACAAGCTATGGGCCTACAGGGCCTGCAGAGCTGAAAATATATAATATACCTATATAAGTTTGACGATTACAAGAAGATTCAGTTGCAATAGCTGAGTTATTTAATAACTATTTTGTGAATAGTATGGATCAAATAATGAGCTCTATTCAGCCATGTGCAATATATAAGCACATTGCGAACGTTGAAGTTACTATGCAAAGTTTTAAATTATTAGATAGAGATGCTCTTAGGAAGGTTGTTTATAACATGCAGTGTAAAAGCAGTTCTGATGATATCAGTATTTCGTTAATAAAGACTTGGTGAATTGAGTGATCCACTTTTGCATATTATAACCTCGTTGTTAGAGGTTGGGGCATGTGCCTGATTCATGGAAAATATCAAGTGTGGTTCCCATTAGGAAAGTAGCAAGATCAGTAAAGTGCGAATACTATCGGCAAGTGAATGTGCTGCCAGCTCTTGAGAAAATTGTTGAAAAGGTTGTTTATATGCAAATCTTGCAAAACATAGCTAAAAACAATTCGGTGCCTAAACATTTAAAGGTTGTTAAAAAGTTTCTCAGCAAAAAAACACTCAATTTCTTTGATAGAATCCTGCTTCTTTTCTAGGTAAGCCAGCCATTGCACACCGAGATTTAAAATCGAAAAACATCCTTGTCAAAGCTGTTGGAATATGCGCTATAGGTGACTTGGGTCTAGCCGTTCGACATGACATTAATACAGACACTGTCGATATACCCCTTAATAATCGAGTAGGAACCAAGCGGTATATGGCACCCGAGGTATTCTTCCCCTTTTTTCGTTGGAATCATCTTATTTCAAAGTTTGTTTAGGTTCTCGATGAAACTATGATAATCGAACAGTTCGATTCATTCAAACGAGCAGATGTTTATGCTCTAGGCCTTATTTTCTGGGAGATAGCACGAAGATGCAACGTTGGAGGAAAATACGACGATTACCAGTTACCGTTTTACGATGCAGTCCTTTCCGATCCGACCATAGAAGAAATGAGAAGGTTCCTTAATCAGAATCTACGTATAAATTTGCATTTAACTCTTTTTAAATTTTAGGGTTGTCTGCTTTGAGAGGCAGAGGCCGAATATACCCAACCGATGGCAAAGCTGTGAAGCTTTGCACGTTATGTCAAAATTAATGAAGGAATGTTGGTATCATAATGCCACGGCACGGTTGACCGCGCTGAGAATTAAGAAAACGCTTTCTAATTATAGAGTGGCTGAGGAGTTAAAGATGTGAAAATGGTTTAGTTGTTATAAGGTAAGTTTTTTTCTTTGGAAGTTTTCTTGGGAAATTCAGAAGGTTCCTCGAGTTGATCAATAGGAAAACATGTGGAATAACAGGTGAGTATGCAACTTGAACCAATGGAGCACTTTGTATAATCTATAAGTGGTTATTAAGTGTTGTTCATGCAGTGAATAGTTCTGACACCAATTTTCTGAAGATTGTCTATAGGCATTATCGACTATTCTTTAAGTTCAGAATGTGTTACAGAATAGTGACGTTACTGATACTTGTCACTTTCATACCTCTGAAATTTGGGTTTTACATAGTTAAAATGAAGGTGAGGGTGAAGATGATTGGAAGTCTGTCGTATGACAGCCGCACATCTATTAAGGTTATGATTTACGATGCATCCAGCATATGCAACCTGGATAGTGAAAGGATGCACTTGCGGTTTTCATAAGATTATTTATTAAAAAACATAAACTCTAATAATTAACAGAATCTTCTAAATCATGTGAGTTTACCTTATTCACAATATAATTTACAAGTGCTTGTGAATAAAATTCCTACATAAATGATTCCAGAATGTCCATTTCCTACTCATGAATTGCAGCACTGCAACTTTCATACTCATGGGAAATAAGCATCATTTTGTGCTCGTTGTACAGTATCCTATTATATATATTTCTATTTTCATACTTCTTTTTACTCTTTGTTTCCACATTTTCCTTTTTTGAGCCACCTTTCTTGCGTCCATCCAAATGAATGCATGATGTAGCTGCTCTTGCCATCTCTGTTGCAGTCTTCCTACTTCGTCTTTCATTGTATTTTTGCCTCATATATTTTCTTTGGTATTCTATCTTCTCTTCATTAAGACCTTAATCACTTTAAACCCGGGTTTCAACGATTTAAATCATTTGATTTAAATCACTATTTAAATCGCGATTTTAATCACCTGATTTTTTTATTTTAATCACTGATTTAAATCAAAATTGCAAAATTTGGGAAAACGCTTATTTAATACTTTTATAGCAAAAAATAAAAATAATAAAATTAAAAAGCAACACATTTTACTTAAAAAAAACATTTCTGGTTTCTTTTTAAATGAATAGCAATTTCAAAACGTTAAACCTTTAAAAAATTACACAGCATGATATAAACGTAATGCCAATTTTTTTGACTACTCATTGAAATACTTATACAAGAATACTAATTTCGCTGCCTTATCCGTCCCCAGCCTATTTCTTAATTTACTAGGTGGCGCTGGAGCCAATATTTCTCTTTATTTATAATGAATATCTTATATTTGATTTAAATAAAAAAACCTGATTTAAATCAAATAAATCGATTTTTTTGATTTTTTTATTTTAATCGTGATTCTATAAGTGCTGTTTCCACATTTCCATTATATCTCTTCCATTATACAGTGATAGCCATAAAGTCTGGACCATATGGAAAACTTTTTTATTTATAGGGTTATTGGAAAACGGTTTTCGGCATTAGTTTAAGCATGATTAATAACTAGAAAATTGACAAAAATATTTGTCATGTCACAACTATGACACCGCCAAAATGGCATTTGAAGTTTTGAAATGGCCCGAAATGCCCTTTTTTATCAAAATATGGTAAAGTGTGACAAGGAAAAGTTATATGTAATTGCATTAAGATTCTAAATATGACATTTGGTGAGACAATTTCAATGTTTTAATTTTTCCTTTTTTTTGAAAACGTCAAATAATATTATTTAAGATACCTAAACATATTTTCAAACAATATTCTCTTAAATTAAATATTACATTCCTGTATGTCTTCCTTCTTTTTCCACACATGTTCTTGTCCTGTTGAAAAATTCCTTGGTTACGTTTCTGAAAAATCTTCAGTAAATAAATCCGCATTATTCATTTAAATAAATTTTAATCGGAATTTTCAGTTTTATTTGTATAATCTAGATGTAATTTAATTGAACAATAGTTATTTTAATATTTACGCCCATTATCGTGCAAAATTCCACTACTGGAAGGGTTTCAAATTGCTGAAAATAGTCCAAAATTTGATAATGGGCGTAAATATTAAAAAAAACTATTGTTCATTTAAATTAGTGAACTGTTATTTTTTGTAAAAAAAGTTATTTTGCAAGAAATTAATTAATTTAAAAAATAAATGCAACATTACTGTATTTTTGCATTGAAATATTTCAAATTAACTCAACTGTAAACAAATACACGCACACAAAAGTAAATGTTAGTATTTTTGGAAAGAAAAGGAAAAAACTAAAACATTGAAATTGCCTCACCAAATGTCGTATTTAGAATCTCAATGTAATTACAAATAACTTTTCCTTATCGCGCTTTTTCATATTTTGATAAATGAGGGCAATTCGGGCCATTTCAAAATTTCAAATGATATTTCGGCAGTGACGTAGTTGTGACATGGCAAATATTTTTGTCAATTTTCTATTAATCATGCTGAAACTAATGCCGCAAACCGTTTTCCAATAATCCTACACAGAGTAGTTGGATCAAGAACTTTGATGTAAATCCACTATGAATTCTTGATTAGTTAACCCCACACGCAAAAAAAAAGTGACACAGTAATTAAACTCGACACGTGTTTCGCTGACAACGTCAGCATCTTCGGGAGTTGAAGATTAATGCTGTGTCACTGGCTTTTGGCGTGTGGGCTTATTAAAAATTCATAGTGAATAATCCTACAAATAAAAAAGTTTTCCATATGGTGCAGACTTTATGGCTGTCACTGTATATGTTTCCTACCTTGTCCTTTATATTTATTAATTAGTTAGTTTTGCCTTCATCAATAATTGTTTTATTGTACTATCTTTCATCCTAGGTCCAAAGTCCACCCGTGATTGCTGTTTTACCTTCTTGATCATTATTTTAACTTTGTCTCTGACACTTTTATTCATGTTGTAGTCTTCTTTCTGGTCCTGCAAATACTTCTTCCATGTATTCTTTTTATTTCCTTTTTATGTATTACTGCGTTCCACCATCTGATTTTCTTCATGTAAGTGTTTGTAGTTTTGGCTGTTTCACAAATTTTCTTTAAATTTCTCACTTGCTTTATGTTGCCAGTACCATATCAAACCTCTTTTGTAGTATACCCGTTAACTTGGTTTGGTATATCATTCTAATTTCCTTAGTTTTCAGTATAGCTTTAAAGTTTTTCTTTTTGTTATTTTCTTTTCTATTTTTTGCTCTCTGTTCCATTTGTACTAGACAGTGGTCACTTCCAATTTCTGCTTGCCTCTTTACTTCAAATCCTCTTATTTTTTCCAATTTTCCATGTAATCATGAAATAATCTATAATCGATTTTTCGTTTCTAGAATGTGTTTCTTTGATATATCTTTGGATATCTTTATGCATAAATTTTGTGTTTGTAAAGATGAGGTCATTTAAAAATATAAGCTGCATTTTTAACTTAAATTAGGCATTGCACATTGCTGGTTTTTGATTTCATTTTTAAAACGATTTTTACAACGGTATAGGCTGTTTAAACCAAAATCGGATTTAACATATTAATTCGATTAAATGTGGTCGATATAAATGTAGTAATTCCCCAATTAATAATTTCAGTCTTTGAGTAAACAGTTTCGATATGGAAGTCATGTTGTGGGACACATATTTGTGAATACTAACTGATAAGTGATGTTGAAAAAATGCTCTCGATTGAGGAGTTACACATGTTCTCAGAAAATAATGTTTAGTTACCGATTTGAACAGGAATTTAATAGAATTCAACGTTGTAACTTGCTACGAAATTTTTGCTATCTGTTTTCAAAAGTTTTTTTTTTAATTTACAGGTACAAGAGTACAAGCGATTTGTTTACGAGTGATTTTAAGTCGTAGTGAGAAGTGGCCGAGACAATTTAATTAACAAATTGTGCGATACTTTCAGTCATACATACCAAACTTCTGTTTGCAGTGATCTTTTTCAGTACAATAGTCTATATTATATTATTAAACCCCCCCATTTGCTGGTTCAGATTGTGATTTTAAATATTTATGCTCTTCTGTGTAAATATCCGTTTTGTTTTTTCTCAGAACAGTCCACTGCCCCATCCATTCCATAGTTTTGATAGTGATTTCATAGCTTCCCAAGCATGAGGTTCCAGTCAACCTCGTGCATCAATTTGTCTGTACAGTCTGAAAATATCGGTATTGTGATCCTGACGCCTATGCTGTAAATATGCCGCATTTTTATAATATAGGGTGATTCATAACGAGTATGAAATAAAAAAGAGCTCCCAATAGAAATTATTATATATAATTATTTTCCAAGAACTTCAACACCCTTTGTTGAGAGTAATTTGGGTGCATTTAGGACTTTCTCTATAGCCTCCCGAAGTTTTTTTGCGCTTGTTACGAATCACCTTATACAGAAAGTGCGCCCGCCCCATCTCTAACTCAAACTACTGCCTATTTGCCAAACTTCTCTGAACAGTGTCAATTATTTTACAGACAACAAATATAAAAATATTTTGTATCAAAGTTTAAACAAAAGGGCGGGTGTTCTTTTCTGTTAAATGCGGCATTCCTAAATGAAGTTTGTTCTTTAATAATTGTCCCTATATGCGTATTTTTTGTATGTGTTTGTTTTTATTCGTGATTTGTGAAGGTGCAGATTGGATGAAAGTAATCGGAACTTAAACTGGAATTTTATTTGATAGAATTTTTAGTAAATTATTTTTGTCTTTTGTTTATGAACATTACGTGCGCCTGGTCTCGATTTACCTTCTGAAAGGTGACTGCTGGTAGTTGTGAGTGCACTTAATATGCTTCGATGGTTTACCTTTCCTGAAGGCTGAAGAGAAAAAAAATCTTTTTGATTGTAGTTACCTAACATCAAAATTTTAAGATTTGAAAAAACGTGAGAGCAATTACTGTACCTTAATGTTATGAGAAAATTTAGATGTTGTAATGTTACTCAAAGTTGAAATGTTAAAGTTTAATGAAATTCACATGTCATTGTTGTATAATGAAACTGTTTGTATACGCGGAGAGCTAGTCACGGATTAATCTACCTTATTTCATAAGGCTTAATTTCTAACGTAACACCCATCTACTGACCTCAGTGCTAAAAAAGCGACGGTCTGATAGCCCACAGTGTCTTTGAGGATCAGAACCCAAAAAGTCGTCCAAGAAGTTTGACAAGTAGCGTCGATGCGGAATTCATGCAGAATTGATGCATTAATCGACACATTTGACAAAGTGCTAGACTTGTTCAAAGAAATGTTTATATTTTTGCGTACTTAATAGAGTGTAAGTTAGGGGTGTAGCGGTGTCAAGAAGATTGCAGATTCCAACTCAGTTTTAGTGAAGAATCGTTTCCCTGCAGCTCCAATAGTAGAGTCAACGTGAAAGTTTATCTTGATGTTCGCTGTGCATTGAAAGGTAAAAATGTATCGAGTACGTTTTCGGATGCTATTTGGGGTGTATAACGACCCCCTAAATTCGTCTGGTGACATCGATGTCCAACACACCCCCAGGTGGTAAAAACTGAAAAAACGAGGAATTTAGAATATTTGATTTGCTATCCGGCCATGAAAAATTTATTCTGTTCCGTCAAGTATTAAGCGAGTTATAACTAATTTCCGTCCAAAGTTTAACATTAGACAAACGGAAGAATATTTACTAAAATCGCTTGTAGCTCCATTATTATTCGTGTTTCGATTTCTGACAAAATTGAGAAATACCTACACCGCGATAACTTTTTAACGACACAAGATATCGAAAAAATTCAAAAAGTAAATGTTGTAGTCTGATGCTTTTGCAAGGCAAGGGTTTTCGAAATTTTGAAATCGAACAATAAATAAGGAAGATATTGCCAATTTACTCCAGGGATGTAAAAGCTGCCGTCGCGAAGCGCGCGCTCTGTGTCTACTTTCGCCCGTTTCCCATCTCATTCTGACGGACTCCTCCGTGCCCCACCATGGCCCGCAAGCCTCGTAGTATTCTACTCGCCTATACCCGGCGTCTGGATTGCTTGTATTGGTGAATGGTGATTAATTAATTACCAATTAATTTCGTGCTATTTTCATTTTCGTGAATTTGGCATCTCCAAGTGTTACAACAGACGATGAACTATTACATAAATTTAAGTTAAAAACAAAACAATTAACGCGTGATGATAACAAATGAGTAATATGCAAAAAAGGCGGGAGGAATCTACTCTAAAAACTGAAAACCATTAAAAGGCCGGTGAAAATGAGACTTGATGTGTAAACTTACAATAAAGACCTGAGAGTGCTTAGTGATAAAATAAATAATTCGTGTAAGTTAAGGTGCGGCACAGGAACTGTTACTCCTCGTTTACAAGCCTGAAAAACATTTCCACGGCAATGAAATTAAAAGCACAAAGTAGTCAATGTATAGGAAATAAAGATGTAGGTAACCGAATCAACGACAGACAGAAAGCCAATAAATTGCAATTCCACAAGCCGAATTTTAATATTAATTTATGTGTTTCCTGTAAAAAATTGAAGAAGGGTAAATCTTTGAGCCAGGTGTCGACAACGAATTTCAGTAATAAACGTTAATTATAACCTTTTTAAAAAATTAACACATTAGATTTAATTGCTGCTGAAGTCAAATTCCATAGTAATTGTTTCGCGGTAGAGTGGAAAATATATAGTAGCAAATCTGAATCTAAGGTAGCTTCAGTGTATGACTGTGCAAGTCAAAACGATAAAGGGAGTGAGACCTCGCAAAAATTGTTGGGGAAATAAAGGAAGAGGACCTACTTATATAATTCCGCTGCAGTTTACGACCGATATGCGCTAATGTGTTAGCTTGAATCCGCAGTATTTCCTGAGGAAACTGAAAATGATTATGTCGTTTTTGTCAAATCTTATAAAAGTAATGAAGCTACTGTACCAAAAATTACAAAATATGTAATATTTATAACGAAGTTGAAATGCTTAAAGAATCAGCGGAATTCTATTATATACTTTTCCTTTGGATATGCCTTGCTTTATTTCCCCAACAGCTTTTTGCCAGGTCTCACGCCCTTTATCGTTTTACTTGCACAGTCATCCATAGAAGCTAATTTAGATTCAGATTTGCTACTATATTTTTCCACTCTACCGCGAAACAATTACTAGATATGGTATTTGACTTCAGCAGCGATTAAATCTAATGTGTTACTTTTTTAAAAAGGCTATAATTAACGGTAGCTATGTCGAGAAGTTTATTACTGAAATTCGTTGTCGACACCTGGCTCACAGATTTACCTTTCTTCAATTTTTGGCAGGAAACACATAAATTGATATTAAAATTCGGCTTGTGGTATCGCAATTTATTGACTTTCTGTCTGTCATTGTTTCGGTTACCTACCTACATCTTTATTTCCTATACTCTTTGCTTTTAATTTTTCATTGCCGTGGAAATGTTTTTCACGCTTGTAAACGAGGAGTAACAGTTCCTGTGCCGCACCTTAACTTAACGAATTATTTATTTTATCACTAAGCACTCTCAGGTCTTTATTGTAAGTTTGCACATCAAGTCTCATTTTCACTGATCTTTTAATGGTTTTCATAGTTTTTAGAGTAGATTCCTCCAGTTTTCCGCCTTTTTTGCATATTGCTCATTTGTTATCATCACGCCTTAATTGTTTTGTTTTTAGCTTAAATTTATGTAATAGTTCATCGTCTGTTGTAACACTTGAAGATGCCAAATTCACGAAAATGAAAATAGCACGAAATTAATTGATAATTAATTAATCACCATTCCCCAATATAAGCAATGCAGATGCCGGGTATGGGCGAGTACGATACTACGAGGCTTGCGGACCATGGTGGGGCACGGAGGAGTCCGTCAGAATGAGATGGGAAACGGGCGAAAGTAGAGACAGAGTGCGCGCTTCGCGGCGGCGGCTTTTACATCCCTGGAGTAAATTGGCAATATCTTCCTTATTTATTGTTCGATTTCAAAATTTCAAAAACCCTTGCCTTGCAAAAGCATCAGACTACAACATTTACTTTTTGAATTTTTTCGATATCTTGTGTCGTTAAAAAGTTATCGTGGTGTAGGCATTTCTCAATTTTGTCAGAAATCGAAACACGAATAATAATGGAGCTACAAGCGATTTTAGTAAATATTCTTCCGTTCGCCTAATGTTAAACTTTGGACGGAAATTAGTTATTACTCCCTTATTACTTGACGGAACAGAAAAACTTTTTTACTGCCGGATAGCAAATCAAATATTCTAAATTCCTCGTTTTTTCAGTTTTTACCCCCTGGGGGTGTGTTGGACATCGATATCGCCAGACGAATTTAGGGGGTCATTATACACCCCAAATAGCATCCGAAAACGTACTCGATACATTTTTACCTTTCAATGTACAGCGAACATGATTTCTAGACGAGTTTTTCAAGCGCGCGAACTCTACTACAAAGCAGGATATAGGAGTGTTTAAGTGTCGGAGGGACGCACTCAAGCTGTGTCAGTGGTACACTAGGAAGTGTATTCGCCTAGTGATTAACGGTTTTAGGTTCAAATCTGGTCTCATGTGAGTTGCTTTTTGTTGCATGGGTCTGGTGCCCGGTCAGCTAGGGTATCACCATAACGCCGATGTGCTTCTCAGAAATATGATATAAAAATTTTACGCCAGCAAAAATCGACTGCCGGGATTTTAATAGTGAATTTATGCATCCGTGCTGCTAAAACTGAGTTGGAATCTGCAGTCTCGCATGCAGGCAATGTTGGAAGTGTCCTCTTTAGTGATTCAAATTCGCATACATGAAAAATATTTTATTGCAAAATTTTCTTTTATATGCCAAACGGTTGATGATTTTCATTGTTTCAAATATGTTTTGGCCAGGTTAGTTTGTTTTTTATTACAACCATGTGGTAATTTTTCATACCTACATATCTCGACAAAAGTTCAATGCAAAATCAAATCGTGCAGAATCGGCTGCTCAAGGGCAACTACAATTTTCAAGAAGTAACTGATTGGCTATATTATTGATACAACAAATAACCAAAACATAACCGTATAAACTGCCAGAAAAGATATTAATACTAACAACCAGGGGCGGCTTCTCAATAAGTGTGCTCGTGCGCACGCACTGCCTACAAAAATATGTTTTTAACCTTTTTTGATAAGGTTCAAATCTTATAATTATAAACTAATAAGTTTAAAACTTTTTCAATCTCCAGTGTTTAGCTGCCACAATATTATATTAATTATTATGCGAAATAATAAATAATACGAAATAATAAATAGTACGTGCTCTAAGCATCCCGCGTCATCTGTTTCAAAATGTTTAGCACGCACGCAGCCAGCCATCTGAGTACTGTGAGGTGTGGATCTGTTCGGCGCTCTAGGCAAATGCACATTCAATATGGAAGCGAGATCGGGGCGACTCGGGAAAATTTCGTCGTATGTGCTTTTAGGTGGACTTGGAGCGCTGTTTGAGTACACACTTGGTAACTTAAAATTTAAAACACAGTTGGGCGAAGCATATACACGGGAGTTGGTACTTCTGCGGCATTGTTTATAGTTTTTGTTTACCATATTTAGGTTAGGTCTGAGATTGGCTCGTTGCTTTGCTTATAATGTGAGTAATTAGCTGTATTATCGTGTTTATTATTTTGAAATTTCCAATAGCATGGCTAGTGGTAGTGGTTTGGTTCAAGTGAACACATAAACATTGTGGAGTGAACTTTAACAAAGTGGTCGACTGATTTTTGAATTTTTCAAAATTATTATTGGGTTGTAATACTCCATTCAGTTAAAAATGAATATTAATTTTATCTAAATATAGACTTTTGACGAAAAACTAGAAATGAAATGAAATGGATGTCCTAAGCCTGTGCGAAGTATCAAATGCTTTTCGAAAGGTCGTGGTAAAAGTTGTATACGAAAGTTTAACCTTTTGGATTTGGGATTTTTGTCAAATATTGCGGTGAGTGAAATTTCTTGTTTGAAAATGCTTTAAAATGACTTCTAAAGCACTTCATTTAAAAAAACTACAGGGGAAAACAGCCAGACACCCCCCCAAATTATGAACTTTTTGTGCCCCATTAATGTAAAGGAGACAAATTAAAAAAAACTAAAATAGTAATTATGTATTTGAGAAAATCTTATGATAATTATTGAGCTTCTTTTTTGATGGTAGATGAATGCCATTGAGCTTCACACATCCAAATCGTCGCTAGTATCAGTATCCTATTCGCTTGTGTTATCGTGTGACATAAGAATTTGAGGGATGCGTTCCGATATCACTTTCTCAGTGTGTCTGATCACTGCTGCCCATGCCTCAGGTGCGCACTTCTGCAAAGCCTCTTCCCACATTGCAGTCATTTTTTCGTTACTATAACCTTCTTCTCCGATATGAGCACTATAGAATACTTTTGCATCTGCCCATATTAGTTTTATGGCATTGAGGTGGTAATAATATGGGGGAAACCACAACACGTCACGCCCATTATTTTACAAAAACTCGTCAACTTTGTATCTCATTTTTTATGGCATTTTTCAGTGTTCAACTATTTTCCTTTTAACATATATTTGTGTCGTATGCAACATTATTTTCTACTAATCAGTCAGTTATTTAATTTTTAATTCATGAAGAATTAGGCTGTTTTTACAGTTGGATGCTGTGGTACGGGGTACAGGGTGTTGTCCATCACAGTTAGTTAAAACTTACCGCAATTTTGTTTTCAGATACTTGACAGTCTTGTTTATGTTTCTGCAGTGAAATTTTATTTAATTAATTTATTTTATGAATTTAACCGGCCGAGTTTCTAGTTTTTGCTTTTGGTCATTTGCGGAGATTTATATTGTTGGTATTATAAACTTTTACAGGAATTAAATATTTGCATAGTTACATCATTGCTGCAGACTGAAAATTAGCTCCAACAGAATATCTACACCTAAATCTGCTGTTACTGGACTAAGAAATATCAACATTCAGTTGAACAAGTCTAATACGTCAAATCAACATGCATTAATTTGGTATGAATTCGATGTTGACATTAGTCAAACTTTTTCACCCCCCTCCCCCTCGTGTACTACCAAACCATCGTTTTCATGGTCCAGGGGTCGGTGGGTAGGTGGGTAGGTGCTATGATAGAAATAATTATGCCTTATGAAATGAGGTAGATTAATCTATTGCTAGCTTAAAGTGACGAAAGTTTTTCGAAACCTGAACAAAAAGTCCCACCCACATTTTGATGCATCCATTCGCAAATTAAAACGGCACTACAGTTTCCTAATAAAATGCGAATGTCACTT
Organism: Xestobium rufovillosum; assembly: GCA_963966045.1. NCBI lineage: Eukaryota > Metazoa > Arthropoda > Insecta > Coleoptera > Ptinidae > Xestobium > Xestobium rufovillosum. The sequence continues at coordinate 16,763,052 of OZ014498.1, forward strand.
GTTTTTGTCCGAGCTATGATTCAATCTGCACTTTTTAACAAGAACTAGATGTACCGCAGTATGAAGTTAAACTTTGTGTATATGATGTAAATATTTCGTTTTAAGACTTATTTTTACCTCCCTTGTTTATGAAATAGTACTTTTCCCTCCCCCAGATGGACATATTGCCTATTTTTTGTATGCAAATTTGGAGAGAAACTAAAAATTTCTAGTAGTTCCTAAAAATAGACAGTTCGCTCTAAATATGTTACGTTATTAAACAAAAAGACATTCCAAAAGCCAACAGGTACATTGTTTTGTAATAGTGCCAAGTGATTTTTTTATATTTTTTTACAGTGAACCAGAAGTCTGAACTTTAAAACCAATACTTGTTTATTTCTTTTTATGTATTACTCAAATACCTTGTTATGTAGTTGTTAGTTGAAACTGGCTTTTGGAGTAATTTTGCAGAAAAATTGCCCGGAAAACTCGTTACTTTTACATTTTACATATTCTGACGGTGACCTTGCTAACTATATTTTTAAGTATGAAATGTTGTGAGCCTAACATATTTAGTTTTGCGAGAAAAAAATAAATGTTATAAGAATAAAAATTAATATAATAAAAGTATAATTATAAAAGTATAGTTTGCGTAAAGAAACTAATATTTTTAAGTGGTTGAAATGTTTTTGAACCTACGTACGCAAAGCATTATTTGAGAAGGAAAAAGGTTGCGCATATTTTCATAGTCCTCGAAAGAAAAATGCAATCCTGCTTGATTTTTTTTTGTTTTCAGCACAAAATGTCGCCTAATTTACGTGAAATTCGAAATTTATTTGTGTTATATGTACAGGACAGAACTTATTTGTTGCAAGATTTAGTTTTACTCCACACAGGCTTTATTTTGGATTGGGTTGTATATGCTGCTATTTGTCGAAACTGCACGCTTTGAAAATTTTGATAAATGTAGAGGAATGTTGAAAATTCTGATTGATGCTGTAACGGTGATATTTTGGTGAAATAGAAGAAACTGTTGGGAGTAAACAAAGGAAAAATGTTATACAGCAATTACAAGACCAAGTGGAGAATTTCTCAACTTGCAACCAAAAGTTCTGTCCTGTACATCTTTTATTCAAAATTATTTAGAAGAAAGAAAAATCAGAATGCTGGGTTTGAATTGTTGAATAGAGTTGATTTTACGAAAATTGGAAAACAAATTGGTGCAAAATTAAGACTGATTTTTTTACGATAAATTAAAGTATCGGCAGCTTCTGCGAGAAGATTGATTGATTTTCAAAGCATGTTTTCTTGCACAAAAGACGTCTACATATAATTTCAGTAGTCATCGTAGTATCATAATAATAAGCAGTAATTATAAATGTTATATACCTACATTGGTGGTTCTTACCGCTATAATTCATGTCTTTTGTCAATATTGTATATAATAATACAAAAAATGTAGCTATCCTCCTATGAAGAAGAAAACAAAAATGGTTAAACCATGCTAGAATGGTTGAATATTTTTTAAATAACAATAGTGCTGTTTGCAAGGTACAAATTCATGTCAGAGTTTTATACAAAAATAAATTTGTTGTCAAGTTTTTGCCAAATGTAATTTTTGTGTGGTCATAGTTCATCTCCGCACCACAAACTGTGATCTCGCAAATACCCGCTCTTCTCACATACAAAAAGTGTTATTTTAATTTATTTACACCTTCAACCACTTTTATTCCACTTCAAAGTACAAAATACACAGTAAATTACCTCCTAAATAGATTACAGATACAAAACAGTTTTTTGTTAATTTTTATTTGGTTTTTGATCGTTCATTTTAGCATAGTGATTTTGGCCTAAACAAGTTGATCCTCTAATGTTATTCTCTATTCAGTATACCGTGTCCAAGTAACAGATTGCAGTTTTTATGGCTTTAGTATACATTTTAGAAAAAAAATTATATGGGAGGCCCTTCCATGTTTCTAATGCTCCATACTTTAAAATAATTTTCTCAGAAGGGCTCATAATGGAGGGTAGGCCTGTGCGATTATTACATTTCATAATCGATTATCGATTATTTGATTAATTGATTATTTGATTATCCAATAACTTGATTAATCGACTGATCGATTTTTCGATTAATCGATTACATGATTACTTGATTGATCGATTAATCGATTATTTGATTGATCAGTTTGCCGATTGTCAATTAATCGATTGTTTGATCTATCGAGTTATTGATTTTTTAAATGCATTAACGACAGAGACTATATTGTGCATTATAATATGCGATATATCAGTAATAAAAATAATACCTCTAGAATAGCTTACCATAAGAAAGTACTCATTTAATTAATCGATAGAACAAAATATTCAATTAATCGCTTAATTAAATAATAGATTAATCAAGTGAACAATTGATCAAATAAACGATTAATAAAATAATCGACTAATCAAATAATCGAACAATCGATCAGCCGATTAATAGATTATTCAGATAATAGATTAATCAGTTTTGAGCCGATTAATCGATTAACCAATAATTTGATTTATTGATTATTCGATTACCTGATTAATCAATTAATCAATAATTTGATTTATTGATTATTCGATTAATCAGATAATCGATTAATTGGTTTTCTGAGTAATCGATTACTTGATTGATCAATTATTGTTAAATCTATAATCAAATAATCGATTATTTTGTACAGCCTTAATGGAGGGTTCTGAAGTTTGCATTTTTGGTGGTCATCAAGGTTACTTTTTAAGCCTTGTCTGCTTAGGTGCACGAGTGCAAAATAAAAGGGCCACCAACGATTTATTTCCATTTCCGACAATATCATTGTTACAGAAATAAACTATTAGCATACAGGGTACGACCTTACACGATCTGTACATAGAAAAGTATATACAGTAGAATTACACAAATTTGCACAAGTAGGTAATCGAGGATGCTCAATTTGACTAAAATATTTTTTACTTTCTGCGATTTCCGGTTATACCGGAAATAGACACCAACTTCCTTATTTTAAATGGAATGCCCACATTTTTATTACGGATTTAGATTTTTGGTCGAATTTTAAGGTTACCTTATGCAAAACATCATATGTGTTAAGTGCATCCTCTTCGAGATATTAGACGTTAAAAATCGTCATTTTTCAAATTTCATCAATATCTTGGAAACGGTACGAGATTAAGAAAAATGATTTACATGCCCTATCCAAGTTTTTAATTCTCTATCTAATGCATAGATTAGAGACTTATGTAGATAAGCGACTCCCTGTATTTTCGCCGGACGAAATGGTTTAGTTACGCTTTATGACACGAAGCGCTAGTATCGCAAACGCCGGGAAATTTGAATATAAGCTCCTAGTTATAATGAAATTTCTTTTTATTTTATACTTATAAAAAATTTTGTATCCAGTATTTCCTACTTTTAGAAGAACATAAAAATAGTAATAAAGGATACAACAATTTTTTAAGTAGAAGTAAAATGTTATATGGAATGTTTAAATGACAAAAAAATTTTCAAAATTAAATTTATGTATTTTATAAATGTAACATTGACACAATAAATTACTAAGAATTGTTTTATACAGTAATAATAAAGGCTACAAACTCATTAAAAAAAGTTTGCTTTGCCAAGTCGAAGAACTGTATTGCAGAGGCTAAGTGGCATTCGTTTTGGCGCTGAAATTATCAATGCTACAAACGAAAGTTTATAAAAACCTCATAACAATAGGGAAATACGTGCATTTTCACTTTGTTAGAGTTGTTTCCACATTTCTTCACAACACATTTTTGATACCCCACTTTAAAGTCCGTTTTAAAATATGTTACACAAAAATGTTGCAGAAAAACAACAGCAAATTTGCTCAAAGCTAGGTACACTCTCTAATCAGCGGCTTGGAAAAAAAACCAGTGAAAATTCAAACTTTTACACGACTGGCAAACACAACACGCCAACACCAACCAAGAAATTGCAAATGGCGCACGAAGCACGAACCAAACAATTCCCAGATACCGGTTGCCTGCAGCCCGGCAGCGATCGCATTGAAACATAGAGCATATATACTTTATCATGTCTGTGGACTCTCGCCCTACATCAGCGTCTTTGTGCCGTCAAGCATAACTAGTACTTCGGCCGAGTTTTCAGGATAGAGTGAACATACCCTGATCTAATGGGTCTGGAAAATACTGCTTCCTGGTTGACAACTTTTTGTCATTTTTTGACCAATCAGGAGGCAGTATTTTCCAGACACTTCAGATATAGATTTAAAAACTGGGATAGGGACATGTAAGTCATTTTTCTTCATCTCGTACCGTTTCCAAGCTATAATTGATGAAATTTGAAAAATGACGATTTTTAACGTCTAATATCTCGAAGAGGATGCACTTAACACATATGATGTTTTGCATAAGGTAACCTTAAAATTCGACCAAAAATCTAAATCTGTAATAAAAATGTGGGCATTCCATTTAAAATAAGGAAGTTGGTGTCTATTTCCGGTATAACCGGAAGTCGCAGAAAGTCAAAAATATTTTAGTCGAATTGAGCATCCTCGATTACCTATTTGGGCAAATTTGTGTAATTCTACTATATATATACTTTTCTATATACAGATTGTGTAAGGTCGTCATGGGATACCCTGTATAGAAAAAAACGCTGTTTTTCTGATGAACAATAAATCATTGGAAATTCATTTCAGACATTTGTTCTCGTCTGCTTACGACGGCTTGTATTCTTCATTGGACATTGAATCAATCTAATAAAGATGCCTTAGTTTTTGAAGAGTTTGATTATTTATTGTCTGTCAATTTACTGTTAGGGCCGGCAACAGTTGTATTGCTTGCGAGCTCGAGCAACACACTGGAAAATAGACTAAAATGCAAAAAATTGTAATTTTTCCGAAAATTTGAATAGCAGAAGGTACTCTGTACTGTGTTGTGTATTTTATATGCATTTTATTTTATTCGACCACGGACTATTGATTCGGCGAGTTTGTTCCCTTTCCTACTCGCACTCTGTTTTCTGTATTGTCAGGAATGTTCACTGAATGAGTCTAGATTCTACCTGCATTCACCAGTTGGAAGAATAGGGGAAGGACCCTCAGAGTGCACGTGTAGCATCTGGCTTAGCCATGGAAGAAGTTCAGCAATGATGTGAGTAGGAATTTCAATGGAGACCTTTTGCTTTTTGTTTCTAAAGGATTGCTGATGGCAGAATGATATATTGAGGAGGTTGTTGATAATTCTGTAGTTTGAATTGCTCCATTTATCGGCAAATGGTTTTTCCTGATGTAAGACAACTCCAAACCCTATTCAACGAGGTTCGCCACTGGATACTTGGCAAAACTCGGCACAGAAAAACAACTGACCAATCTCGAAACAGTGTTGGGGAGGCATGTTAGATATTATGCAGTTGCATCAACCAAAAGAATGAACTTGTGGCTCTTCGAGAAGAATGGCAGGATATACCCCAAAATGACATTCATGAGCTCATTAGTGGTATCTCCCACCACTTGCAAGCAACAGTTTGTCTAGAGGAGGTATTTCAAAATATTGTTCCATCCACATTAAGTTAAAATTTAATCATTTTTGACTAAAACATTTGTGAGCCATATGCCTTGATTTTCTATTCGCTAATAGTACATATAATCGTATTGTAAGAAAAAATTGAAAAAGCCATTGGTGGATCATTTATTTTGCTCCTGAAAGTAGTTTTTGAAATATCCTGAAAAAACTGAAAACATTAGCAAACTTTCTCCATCTAGTACCAACACCAGAATTGCTCTGCAGCAAAAAAGGAAATGCATAAAGATGGGCACAAAAAACAGAAGTAAGTGCTATGTAGAAGTCGAAAAATTTACTAACCAAAAATCATTTTTAAGTGAATCTAAAAGAGGAGATTTGCCTCATATAACTTTTTTTCTGGAATGTATGACAGGTGCTTCAAACTCTGTAGCCACACCACTGGAACACATTTTATAGTTTTTAGAGCTCGTACTGCCTGCAATTTTAGAGGTGTTAAAGAATTTTAAAATTCATTTTTGTTGTTGATCTGACCTATTTGTTTATTGGCTAATTTCACTATGATCACTATGCATTACAACATGTAAATTGTTTAATCGCCAGTTTTCAACGACAGAGTTTTTTCTCAGATTTGTTCGTAATGCATGTAATAATGTATCACTGATCATCAACAGTACAAACAAGTGTAAATAAATTTCGATACCACTTAACATATTTTCGCAATTTCATCCGATAGAATTATTTATTAAAAAAACATTTGGTAATTGTGACCACACAAAATATTAGAACATATAGAGATTAAGGTATAAAGCAAAACAAATCAAGTTCGCGACTGGTTTCGGCAAAAGTTTCCCTCAAAAACTCTAAAAAAAATCTCGACAAAATACTATAATCTCTATTTAACTAGATTAAAAAAATTCCTCAGGATACATGTACACACACAATTGCAATAGTTATTTAATAATCGATATTTTATAGATATACAGTTTTTTTTGTCTTTTTCTTGTTAAGCAAATGCTTGCGTGTAAGAGATATGTTGTTTTTCAAGTATATTAATATGAACTCTGAAGTTATTAATAAAGCATTTGCTAAGTTACGAGTGAGTTAGTTTCCCACATTTATGTACAGAGATGTTTTGTGGCTTAGAATGCAAGTATATACCATTTGTAAACGTAATTGAAAATATATTACTCTTACAAACTTTTTCGTGTTTTATTTATACAGGGAACAACATGTAGCTGTCACTTTTTCAGGCGCAGATGTCACTATTTTCAGCAAGACAGTTCAATATCGAAGAGGAACGTCGCTTAATATTAAAAACTAGCTGGGTACCTTAAAGCAGTTCTGCACTTGGCCTTGCAAGCCCACTCGCCTGTCGCTGCGCCTACGTTTATTTAAACGGAAATATTTATGCAGTGTAAGGACCCACATGTGCTGCAGCCAATGATGTGTAACCCTAATGGATAGGCCAGTAAAATACTTATAAATAGGCCAAGATTAGACTATTGCTCTCAAATTAATAAATGGGGATGGAGGTGCACGTCCAACCAGTCTTCAGACTGAGAATTCCAGGATGATGATTCTCATTTTAAAATAATAGGTACCTACCTATAACAATTTGCATACAGTAAGAAAATACCAAATGCATAGTAAATAATTCAAAGTTCAGTATTTTGCTATTTGCGTTTCGTTACACTATGTTTTTGGATTTTTTGTTGTCCCTTCTGAAATTTAAGCGGCTGCAGGCCTGTATGTTTACTTCCATGACACAATGGCATGCTCATAAGTACATAAGTTGTAAATCAACGTGTATTATTATTTCTTAGGGGTAGGTTTCTGGCCCCTAGCACTGAAGCTCAAGCTTATTGTGCCCCCGTACATGATTATCTCATAAGTTCGGTCCCCTCAAAAAATTTTAGGACAAGACATGGGTGCATCTGCTATTTCTTTTGGTTCTACAAACATAGCTCCAAAGCTTGTATGTCTAGCTGCTCTAAGAGCCGGACATTCACGTAGTAGGTATGTGATGAGGAGTTTCCTCCTCTTCTCCACACATCCTGCAATCAGGATTGTCCTTCACTCCAATAGTGGTAAGATGTCTCATAAGTGAATAGTGTCCCGTAAATAGTCCTACTGCCCATCTCAGCTGGTTCTTACCCAGTTGTGTTAACTCTTCAGCTCTCTTGCCTCAGTCCAGGAGTCCCCATCCAGTAAGAGGTATGTTTTTGTCTTAATAGGTCCTTTATCACCTCTTTGGCTATCTGATATGCCAAACGACATGTAGGTTCCAGCCCTATCAGCGGGACTTTGGCTCCCTTCTTCGCTAAGAGGTCTGCTTTCTCGTTCCCTTCACTTCCTTGGAGGCCTTTCACCCATCGTAGAATAACCTTGTTATGTACTGCTAGCCGAGCCAGCGAGTCCACACAGTCTTTAACTGTTCTGGATTGTATCTCTGTAGCTTCCAGAGCTTTCAGTGAGAATCTGGATCCTCCTGTTTTCAATGGACCTCCTGATCATCTCCTGCGCACATACGGAAATTGTAGTAATTTCTGCCTGGAATACGGTTGCAAGGCTGCCCAGGTTTATGCTAATTTCATTCCCTGGGCTTTTGCCAGCAATACCCACCCCAGTATGTACAGTTTTAGACCCATGTGTATACCAAATGTTTCCATCCTGTTCTCTCGCCTTTTGTGAATTGCCATCCGCTCCCTCTTATCGGTATAATCCGATAAGGTTTGTGAAAGTTTCAAGATTGGGACGGTTCTATCCGACTACATGCTAGGCATGTAGTTCTTGTCTACTTGTGGAAATATTTCGGTATGGTATCCCGCTCTTGCAAGAGTTAGCCCATAACCGTTTATCCTTATCCTGTATGCAGCTGCAAGGGCCTCCGCCTCCACTACGATATGTAGTGGTGGGAGTCCCGGAAGTGCTTCCATGACCGCAGTGGGCGTTGTTTGCATCGCCCCTGTGATTCCTAGGCATGCAAGTCTTTACAATTTTCCTAGCTTAATTTGAGATTCTCTTTTTCTGGCTTTATGCCACCATATTAGGGATCCAAATGTTTCTGTGGGGATTATTACCCTGGAGTAAATCCAAGAGACCATTGCTGGCCTATCATACCCCTACAAGCTCATAGGCTCTGGGTAGCCTTTTTGGTCAATTTCTCCAGATGGGCGTTTTAGTTTAATTTAGTGTCTAAGGTAAGTCCTAAATACTTAACTTCTCCGCTCAGTTCGATCTGGCCCCACAACTGAAGCCTCTTCAGATCTTGAAGATTCCTTCTTCTCGTGAAAGCTATCACTGTGGTCTTAGCAGGGTTCACAGTTAGTCCCTTTGCTGTGTACCATATTTCCACTACATATATCTAAGGCTCGTTGCATGAGGTTTGAAATCACCCCTCCGAATTTGGATTTTTTGTTGTCCCTTCTGAAATTCAAGCGGCTGCAGGCCTGTATATTTACTTCCATGACACAATGACATGCTCATAAGTACATAAGTTGTAAATCGACGTGTAAAATAACATGGCAAATAAATATCTAGGTACTTGAAAATACATTTACGTGAGACTAGTTTTATTTATATTTATTGATTCCCAACTGAAGAGTCAGAAAAAAGGCAATTAAAATTTAGAAATATCAACTCGCTTGTTACCCGCTCAATCAAGTCAAACGGCTGTTTGTATGAGAGGGCAAAGAATAGACTGACTTTAAAAAGAGAAGGAGATACGTAAGTATTGTGGGTTGTCTAACTCTTGAGATGCTTCTCTTTCGATTGCATTCTGCAAAAGCAGATCTTTCCTGTTTCATATGTTTTAGTTTATGGTAAGTGCAAGACCGGGATTGTACGAGTGGTTGTGTAATTTATAAGTATAATTTGGATGCATTATAAATTATTTATTCTTTATCATAAAATGGAAGTACATAATTTTCAATTTAAGGGTAAACAGGTTTTGCCAACTACACTGCCGGACAAAAAAAACCGGACACATGTTTTTATTTTTATTTTGAGGCCCTACAATATTTTTATGTTACTTAACTTACGCAAATAATTAACGATTGCCCTACTAGTGAGGAAAATGAAAGTTTTAGCTGAATATTGCACCTTTCGTAAGCCTAAACCGCCAAATCAGTATTTTGACTCTTCATGCATCTTTATTGAAACATCAAAATCTTTTACCTTATTGGGCTGCTCTCTATTTTCTATTGGTTTTTTGGTGAAATGTTATTTGTAAATGTCAGCTTTTAACATTTTCCATACAATGCACCCCGAAATTTGTTCACAAATTGTTGCTTTAAGCCACGATGGCCGAAGAGTGCGGTATATTGCTCAAGTGCTGAATATACCCCGTAACACAGTGCAAAATGTACTCTTGCGATTTCGTGAAACTCATGGGTTTGTAAAGAAGGTCGGATCTGGTCGTCCACGGACTGCGAACCATCAAGATGTCCGTTTTCTCCATGTTGCTGCGCTGCCCGATCGAGCATTGCCATCATCTATTCTTGCTGGACGGTTAGCCGAAGTTCGAGGAGTGGCAGTTTCAGCCAGAACAGTTCGGAAAAGGCTAAACGAATATGTTTTGACTTCAAGAAAGCTAGCTGCGGGTCCCCTGTAGACCGTAGAACATCGCAGAGCGTGACTTGCATTTGCGCGGCAATACGTAAATTGGGACGAACATCAATGGAGGAACGTGCTCTTCTCGGACGAGTCAAGATTTAGTGTCAGGTCACCAGATGGACGTGAAAAGGTGTGGCGAAGACCAGGGAAGCCGTACAGTCAATGTTGTATATCTCCCAGGGTCAGTTTCAATGGTGGTAGCATTATCGTGTGCGCCGGAATATCTCTGAGGGCTCACATAGAATTGATTTTCATTTAGAATGGAACAATGACTGCACACTGATACATTGTTGAGTGCCTGGAACCCCATGTCACACTATATATGCTATTTATAGCGGACAATTTTGTGTTTATGGATGACAACGCCCACCCACACACAGCAAGAATTGTTACCGAGTACAGTGAAGAGGTTGGTATTGGATGTCTCCCATGGTCAGCCAATAGTCCAGACCTGAATCACATCGAACATCTGTGGGATCAGCTTGGGAAAAGGATTAGACGTCACCAACCCCTACCAGAAACATTAAATGGCGCTTCAAGACGAATGTGAACAAATACCCCAAGAATCTATTGATAGCCTCATTTAGAGCATGCCACAACGTTTAAGGGAAGTAATAAGAGTTCGTGGTGGTAACACCCATTATTAATTTGGTTCTACTAGTGTTATTTTCCTTTTAATATTTTTTTTTTATTTGTCTTTTCAAGTTCTTAAGTAACAGTTGATCTCTAAAAAATACTTTTGTCAGGTTTTTGTTGACGAATCATTTTGTTTCTTGTTTTTTATTTATTGTTAAGATGAAAAGAATATAGTTAAATATAATTTCAAACCGTCCGTTGTTTTTTATTCACTAAAATAGTAATTCTGAGAGTGTCCGTTTTTTTTTTGTCCGGCAGTGTAGCATATGAGGAAAACCTAAACATAAAATTTGTATGCCATTGCCATATATTGTTATCGAAGTGTCGGCAGTAGCCTCGGAAAAAGTTACAAACGTCAATTTAATACAGAAATTTACGCCAAAAATAATTTTATTTGTGGATGTAACTGGAAAACCGCGTTATTTTGTTTTCCATGTTATTTTATTTGGGGGTGATAATGCTTGTATATTTAATACTTACTAAAATTTTCATTGGCGCATCTGAAATTTCATGAATTTTCACCTGCAAACACCTAAACGTTTTATTCACCAGCCGCCACTGGTGGGTATGCAAACTTACGTTAGATTTCTGATGAATTCAGGGTGGATAAAAATATATGGTTTGAAAAGATCTTAGAATCCCAAATTTGAAAAGAGGAAACATTTGTTTAATTGTGAAGCAGTGTTTAATGTTGAGAAAGTAAAAAATTCTGCGAGAATTACATCACAGTTTGTGTATTAAAATCAAAAAAACTTTCTAAAAAACATTTGGGCCCGGTTTTTCAAAGAATCCAACACCGGATTAAGTCCGACACCGCCCTCGTTGCTATGAAGCCAGCCAATCAGAAAGCCGGTATCATAGCAACGAAGCGAGTGTCAGACTTAATCCGGTGTTGGATTCTTTGAAAAACTGGGCCTTGGTGTTTTATCCCAGCTCCTAGCTACAACCTAAAATTATTTTCCAGTCTACAGCTCGTCCCAAGTAAACTTGGCAGACCAAAGTGGTATTTTTTTATCGAAGTTATGAGTTCTGTAGGCAATTCTAAATACATTTTTATAAGATCGCTCTCATCAAATACTGCAAAAAGATCTGTAAAAGATCTTTTACAGTATTTGCTCTCATAGACCCGAAGAGTTAAGATTTTCTGAAGAATTTAACATTTTTTGGAGTTTCAGATTAAAAATTCGATATCTTTGATTCAAATCAATTTCTAAAGTTACTTTTCAAGCTAAAAGACAATTCAGAACTTTTTTATGGGTTTCTGAAAAGAAATTCACACTGAAATTGCTTCCCTATTTTAAATGGAACCAAGATGTAGAATTTTGTTTTCTTTTGAGCGATACGTAGTTTCACATAGTTAAAATTAGTAGATTTTGAAATTGAAAGCTATCCATCGTTGGGGAAAATGAACATTCTTGACTTACGTATTAGAATGTGTAAGTCCACCATCCAGCTGAAGCCACATTCTGTTACAAATCCATGAACTTTTACTGCAGAAACATCTTACCGTTTAGGTCAGGCATGTGCAACCTTCTGTGGGCTGTGTTACAAAATTTCTTTTTTAAAGTTTATTTATCCAGTAAAGTAAGGCATTGAACCACCGATAAATAAAAAATGTAAACCTGGGAAAAATCAGAAAGAAGCAAAGCCGAATTAAGGGGCTTTTCGGAAGATATGGACCAGACTGAAATTAATGAGGGCCTATAGGTGTTCAAGAAAATGCCGACCAAAGGCCCTTTCTTAAACAAATCCCCCAAAAATCTTCAATGACCACCTGTTCTGATGATTTGAAAGTTGTTCCTGTTCAATAGACCGACCTTTGTTTTGAAAAGTGCATTCGTTAGCAAATATGACAAAGATAAAAGTATCCAATTCTTGAATATGAGAAAGAAAACTGCTGTATACTTATATTTGCAGGCATTATAAAAAACGCAAATAAAAATCGAAAAAACAAACAAAACAAGCTCTATTATAACATAAGTTATAACAGAAAATAAGTAATATTATTACCAAGACAATTGATAATTTGTGATGAGAGGACACTACAATTTTAAAAATTGCTCAATCTAGGAGTGCTTGAAAAAATAACACAAACTCCTAAAAAACACTTAACGCTAAAACTACACTAGATAATCTCTCGAACAAAAAAGATCTAACTCAGAAACAACAAAAACTACACCCGGATAATTAAAGAAATCACTTAGGCACTCTCCAAACTCGTCTTGCTGTCTCTGAGACTGGCAGACCGCTTCCTTTTCATCTCCTGCCTACGCTGCTTGGACTCTTTGTGACGTTGGGCAAGTAGCTTCTTATACGCATTCATTTCTTCCTTGCGTTTCAAGCATCGTTTCTTTTTCAAAGCCAAGCGATGTCTTTTGCGCTGAAGCACCTCAGGTGTGATCAAACGTTGAATTTTCGGTGCCTTAAACTTTTGCTTTTTACCCTCCTTTTGTGGCAAAGGGCGTTTTACCACATACTGATGAACGTCGTCTTTTTTTGTTAAATTAAACAATTTACGAATTTTGTTGGTGCGTTTCGGGCCTAAACGTCTTGGTATAGTCGTATCTGTTAAACCAGGAATGTCTTTCTCGCCTTTCCGAACAATAACCAATGATAGTACACTTAAATTCGCGTCGACAATACAACCGTGAACCGATTTGCGTCTACGTTCTCCATCACGTCGGGGGCGATAGCACGAGTGGCCTTTCGATAGTAACAACCGCACACGACCATTTGTCAAAACGCCCTGTTTCATCGGGAAACCTTGCTTGTCATTTCCACCAGTAATTTTAAATATATATCCAGCCCAGTCTTCTCCGAGAGGATCAGCTTGTATTTCGGTTCCCATCCGTTTATCAAAAAACATTCTAATTTTGTGGTCGTCCACAATTTCAAACAGCTTTTGGCAACCGGTGGCCGGATAAGATATATTCAACTTCATATTTATCTGCAATGAACAAGGAATTTTAAAATGACTTCATGATCCAAACTTGCTGTATTGTCAAAAATGACAACAATGGTTGCCCGAGCAACCGCGTTATTTGGGCAAACGCCGATTGTTTAGTCAATTATACTTCAAAAATGCAACAAATATCTTTTAATGTACTCACTTAATCGAATATTTCGGATTTAAAACGACAACGAGACCACAATTTAAATCCTGTAATAATGGTAGCACAACATCGATTATTTTCAAATTTTTGCTTCATTATTCTGCGACTGCGTATTTGCGCGTGCGAGCGTTACCCACGGTCGGTAAGAACGGAGCCGCCAGCGCCACCTCACTAATATATGTATGAAGTACGCTACTCGGTCAAAGGAAGCTGCAATACTATTTAAGTACAGGTTGCCCAGTATATTTTAAAATTAGTAGATTCAAGTAATGCCCAAATTAACAGTTAGGCTGGAATCTAGCAGAAAATTTGTTATTTTCCTCCGTGTCTTTTACAGTCTGAAATTTCCTTTTGTTTCATTTAAAATAAGTAGTAGCCAAGGCAAGTCTCTGCCTGTGGTAGTAGATGTAATATCTGGCAGATGGCAGAAGAAGATAGAAGAGGATAACAATTAATAGAAAACTTAAAATTTGTATAATGTATTTTATTACACTTACAACAGTAAAATAATTAACTTTGAGTTTAACATATACACTACTAACTGTAGTAGCATAATAATTAGCAATTATACATTTTTCCTATACTTGCAATAAATAAAGTAGAACTAAATAACAAATAAACATTAATTTCTACAGATATAGTACATTTATGATCACGATATACACTGGAGATTCAAAAAATACGCCAATGTACAAAATAAAAAGATGAATTTTCACACTTTTTACACTTCCCCTTGCATACAATGCATCGTTGTTGACTCTTGTGATAGATCATCTAAGGACGACTCTGAAACATCTAAATTGGAATAAATTAGATTGTTTTAGGTTAAATAGACTTCAATAGTCTTGACGTCAATGTGACGTAGGTCAGTCTCCATTCCAAACAAACATATGAAAGTGCCACGTGCTCTTGAAATCTTTAATCATAACTTTGCTTGAGTTTTTGCGATTTTGAAATGTATTTAATATATAAAAAATAAAAGTCTGTGTTTTAATAACGAAATTCTTTTTTCTTTTCTTTTTGCATTTTTCGCTGGTTCTGCATGTTTGTTCTTTTAATTCTATTAATTTAAATAGTAGGAGTAAAGCGTAGTTTTTTATTTAAATGAAACATGAAAGGGGCGAATTTAAATTAATTTTATAAAAAAGAGAAGTTATGGCTTTGAAGAAGTTACAAATTTCAGAATTAAAAGAACCAGGAAAAAAATAGAAATAAAGCAAAGTGTGGCAGACAAATTCCTCAGCTTAATATAGTACAAATAACAAAATCAAAAAAAAATCAAAAGGGAGTTTAAACAGGATATTTAGGAAAAAAACTCTTAGATTTGAGGTTAAAGTAGTATGCGAGTTTTGTGGCTCCTAAAGCACTGCATTTTTCAAATTTTCCGGGGGAGAAACCCCCAGACTCCCTCCAGTAGGGTGGCTCGCCCTCCACACCCCGATTGAGTGTGAACCCCCATTCTCATGACTCACGAGCCGCCATTGCAGTCAGTCATAATTCCTCCTAATCTAACCTTACTTATTGAGTAGGCCGTGAAAATGAAACCAGCAATGTCAAGAATGGCAATACTCTCCAGCGAACTGCGAAAAAAACTGTTGCCTCCCACTCATATTGCGTTTGACACTTCCGGCCCAGTCGCAGTTCGGGGAGTCCGCTTCACAAGAATTGTTTTCTATCTCTCTTTGGTGGTCACATTTTTCGCTCATTGGTCTTATGGATAAAGCCAGGCGAAGCTCCTTATAGTTTTAGTAATTATATGAGTGTATCTCATACCGCCGGTCAACAAAAAATTTGATAAAAATATGCTCCATATACAGGATGAGTTTTTTTTTTATTTTCACTACAGGGATATCTTGGAAACCAGTAGAGATAGAAGGTAGGTTAAATGAGGAAAGAAGTGCAATTCTTTGAGCTTAATAAATAAGCAAATTCAAATTTTCGAAAATTTGCATAGCCTGCTAGATAAAATCGAAAAATCAAATTTTGCGAGATTTAAAAATATTTTCTAGCCGGCTTGTAACACAAAATATGAAAAAATGACAAAGGAAAAAGTTGTACAGAATTAGACTTAGCACTATCTTAAATAATCAAAAGTTGTATTATACCAGACGTGTTCGAGAAATAATGCAAACTTATGTTTTTCTTAATGGAAACAATATGCAACTATGGCACCACTAAATAGGATATTTTTTGCTGATTTCGGTGATATATCATATTCCATGTTTATTTTAAAAAAATGAAGGAGTTATAAGCATTTTTCAATTTTAAATTAATGAAAGATGTAAGTTATCCATGGAAAACAAAAAAAACAAAACAAAAAAGTGTGTACCTACAAGTGAATCACGGTGGCGTAGTAAACCTTCAACTTGCAGTTACCGATTGTTTTTTATCTTCATGCATTTTATATCTATTATCTACCCTAAAACTGATTTTTTTTCAAATAAGTATGGACAATGTTATATCGACGAAATCAGCAAAAAATATCCTATTTAGTGGTGCCATAGTCGCATATGGTTTCCATTTTCCATTAAAAAAAACATAAGTTTGCATTATTTCTCAAACATGTCTGGTATAATACAACTTTTGATTATTTGAGATAGTACTAAGTCTAATTCTGTACAACTTTTTCCTTCGGCATTTTTTCATATTTTGTATTACAAGCCGGCTAGAAAATATTTTTAAATCTCGCAAAATTTGATTTTTTCATTTTATATAGCAGGATAGGCAAATTTTCGAAAATTTGAATTTGCTTATTTATTAAGCTCAAAGAACTGCACTTCTTTCCTCATTTAACCTACCTTCTATCTCTGCTGGTTTCCAAGATCCCTGTAGTGAAAATAAAAAAAACTCATCCTGTACATATAATATAACCTCCATTTTATTCTTCACAGTATTTTTCATTTCCGTATTTTTAACATCGTGCGTGATTTCTTCAATAGAAATGGACCCGAATCTCAACTCATTTTAGCAAAAATTGTAGAATATATAAATGAAAAATGCACAATAATGCAAAACTGTCAATGAAAAAACACAATTTGTTTCATTAAAACATTTCCTCATAGCCACCTATTAATTAAATAAGAATGATGGGATTTGTCAAAATTGTAACATTTAAAAATCAGTAAAATACGACCATTTTAATTACGTAATAATAAATGGTTACCATTATTATAAGATCTTAGAATATATAGGTGTTACAAAAAAGGTAGGTCAAGCTGTTAACCACAAATTATTTGGCCGAAAATAATGGGACTTTCCTTATGTCATTTTTCATTTAGACTTCTTTCTTTGAAGATACAGGGTGTTAAAGTTAAAATTTAAAAAACAATTTTTATTAATATGTAACTCCTTTGTTTTTTACGATATTCTGTTGAAATTTTGTACATTTTTTCATATACCGGCACAGTGTTTGTGTAATTTTGATCAAAATATCTATGCACGAACGGAGGAAATGGGAGTTGTAATACCCATTGACTCCCCCCCCCCCAACTTTTCCCTGCGCACGTCTATGATTCAAAGGTAATGTTTTTTATACGAAGCGTTCATTTCTTTAATTTTTTTCACTCTTGTAAAATTTTGATTTAGGACTTGGTTTACGAGATATTGCAACTCATTCGACTATGTGTTTGTTGATCCGCTCGCTGTTTAAATCTCCCAATTTTTCTTAGGTGACGAACTAAGCTCGAGAAAAATGTACTTGGATGGGTATGTTCTTGTATAACGTCTAAGCTTCAGAAAAATTCCCTTGGATGGTACCGATTCGGACATGCTCCTGCATAACGTCTAACAGCCAAATCAGCATTGGAAAGAAAAACAGATAAGGCGTTTAGTTGTCAAAATAACTATTAATAAAAAGTGTACCATCCAAGGGTATTTTTCTGAAGCTTAGACGTTATGAAGGAACATATCTATGTAAGGACATTTTTCTCCAGCTTAAATCGTCACCTAAGAAAAATTGGCAGATTGGCGAGCGAATCAACAAACACATAGTCAAATGAGTTGCAACATCTCGTAAACCAGCCCTAAATCAAAATTTTACAAGAGCGAAAAAGATTAAAAAATGAACCCTTGGTATAAAAACAATACATTAAGTGCGCAGGGAAAAGTTGGGGGGTCAATAAGTATTACCAACTTTACAACCCTCCTTTCCTCCGTTCGTGCATAGATTTTTTTGATCAAAATTACACAAACGTTGTGCCGGTATATGAAAAAATGTTGTACAATAGTTCAATTGAATATCGTAAAAACAAAGGAGTTATTAATAAAAATAGTTTTTTAAAATTTAACTTTAGCACCCTATATTTTCAAAGAAAGACGTCTAAATGAAGAATGGCATAAGGAAAGTCCCATTATTTTCGACCAGGTAATCTGTGGTTAACTGCTTGACCTACTTTTTTGCAACATCCTGTATAATAAAGATACCTCCATTTTAAATTAATCTTTCCATCGATTTTGAAAGAGAGGCACTTACTGAGGTCTTTCCGGAGTTAGGTACGCGTCCTATCGATAAGAAAAGTGTTTACCATTTTGGTTGATATCCAAACTCGTAATTTCATTGGTTCTGCTATAATGAAGTACACTATCTATAAAAATTCGCTTGAAATTGCCACCCTAATGGACATGATCATTGGGCGACTCAGCTATTGACAGTCCAGTTTAGGTATAAGTTTGTGATTAATGCCCATAAGGATTGCTCAAAATACTCGTAATGTACGTAACTAAATATTAGCACCAAAAGTGTCGTGACGTCAGAGAGCGGACGGCAGCGCAAATGCGCAGGTGATCTGGAACTACACTGCGCGTTGCTTGACTTTTGCTTACGTGATATTGTTGTGTAAAGAGGCTAGATAGTTGGTACTGCATTTTGTGTTTGTAATTATTTGCGTTAATGCTTTTTATGTGATCGTCACGACTGTCACTTTTATTCCAAACAAACCCCTTTGTTGCAAATTCAGATGGAAAATTTAGGAAAACGAAGGAGAAACGAACCACAGATTAGTGGTGGGGATTTGTTGGAATTGAAAATTCCAAAGGCAAATATTTTACAATTCACCTACATCAAAATTCGCGCAAAATTAAGTTTAAATATTTTGTTTCTGACAGAAATAAAGAGCACGCGGCAAGTCCATCTTGTTTGTTTGTAATGAAAAACTGACTTATCTTCAGATCGAAACATTTTTGAAGTGAATTGTGAGGTTGTATTATTACCTGGCTGTTGATAAAGAGATTTCGAATTCGCTTGTTGCTGAAAGGAATACGTTAAATGCAAATTGATGTGCCTACTGAAACCTCCATCATCCCTTGAGCTGTGCACTGAAAAATCGCACACATTGAATTAGTTAATTTTGGTTTCGGCTTGCCCTCGTACACTCACTTTGTGTTTTGACTTTCCCCGTATGCATGTGCTTCTTTTGCCGCGCTCGTGAGTTTTGAAACCAAACTTGAGTGACTCTTTTACTAAGTCCAGTAATTTGTGCAATCCTCTCAAGATCTTGGCCGTCTGGATTGGAATCTAATTGAAAATTTGCTTGAAGAACTTGCAGTTGTTCTTCTGTGAATGTCGTACGCACTCTTTTCGCCTTGTTCTTATGATACCCCTCTACGTCACAGCCATCTATGAAACTAAACATTGCACGATTGCTTTGCGGATTAAATTTTGATAGGTGTTACCGTCGGAAGAAGTTGTTCCTCCATCTAATGTTTCTAAATAGTGGGCCTTGCAGAGAACTCGGTCTTCGTGAAGAGCGAATTCTTCACCTGTTGACAGCTGCCGGTGGCAAGCAGCGCAGGCAAAACACGCCAAATGGTAAACGTGGTCCCGAGCTTTCCTAACCCAGTCGCTTGAAGAAATCCCTCGTGCACACACGGAACACTTGGCTCCGAAACTTCTGAAATAAAAAATAATGAAAATACAGGTGCCCCAGATAAGCCACGACATTGGTATGCCCCTTATTATTTTTAGGGTAGGAAATACATTCATGTGAGGAAAGGCTTAGAGCGTTATGTCACCATTAAAATAGATTTTGTCGAAGTGAACCAAGTCTGGTGAATAAGAGGGTTGCTCAAAGAATTCGAACCCCAAATCGCGAACTGTATTCAGTACAATTTATACGATTTGTATGCAGATGCATTGTTCTGAAAACGAAGCATTTGAAAAAATAAATGCGTAAATTCTATCAGTCAATAAGTTCAAGAAAAACGATTTCACCATTATGTTGATTATATTCATTCAGAAAATGAATGATTAAATAATTATTTATTCCTTATCAATACAAATAATAATATGTTTATTATGTGAAAGCTCATAAAATGTTAGATAATAATCTTAAACACCATTTAATGTTGCATATATTTACACGCTTTATTAAACTACCGCAAAGTATCTATTAATTACCTACTAAAATAAATAATGAAAAACACCTCATTATATTAATTTTGTCTCAACCGAAAACAAAGTAGAAAAATAACAAGTCCCCATGTCCTCATCAAAATTTTAAATGACGTTCTGTAAGATTATATCAAGCCGCATGAATTTTATTGTTTGGTCGGAGGTGCTTCGCATGCAATGGTGAGAAAAATGTGCATTTGTTTGCCGAGTTTAGATTAAGAGTGATTAATTGAATCAGATAAACTTAATGGGAGCATATAATGTACAATTTCCAGTGCCAGAAGAGTAGAAGTTTATAAGAAACCAAAGCGAGTGTGGAAGAATATCTCTTATACCTAAGTTGGAGGAAAGGCGTGTTCTTTGAAGTCACTGGACACCTCCGTTGCTCCAAAATTCTAAGTTCTAAGGAAATTGTCTTGAAGCAAACTGTTCTAATTTTAGACGGGCCCTGCGGTCAGGATCTTACGCACCATCTGCATCAATAAGGAGATTTGACTTATTTGGGGAAGCAGCTACTGTATGTCATTTCAAATAATGGGAAAAAGTTGGTAAATTTATAGCGTCATGTGACATTGTCTGTTCTCCAAACCTCGCTTCCGCCTTATTCTATCTTGCCATTCATCTTCCTTTAGGTTTCTTGCACTCATGGCCCTTCGTACATTCTCTCTTCATGTTCTTCTGGGTCTTTCTCTCTTTCTCCGTTCCGGTGGCATCAATTCCACCACTGTTCTAGGTAATCTATCTTCTGGAATAGTTTTCATGTGGCCGTACCATCCAAGTTTCTTTCGTTCTACCTACTCTACTATCTTTGAACAGAGTTTCGTCCTTCTCATGATTTCTTCGTTGTGGACTCTGTCTAATATAGAAACCCGACACGATCTTCTCAATTGCATAAATTTCGATTGCAATATCAGCCTATTTTTGTAAACCTCTGTCCACATCCGATTCCAATCTATAATTGTTACTTATACCTACCAATCTTTTCATCATTTCCGGTATTTTCATTATTTTTTTTCGGAAGTTTCGGAGCCAAGTGTTCCGTGTGTACACGAGGAATTTCTTCAAGCGACTGGGTTAGGATTTAGGAATCAAGTGGATAGCCAGAGCTTGCGAGAATTATTCCCACTTTATTACGCATGTGCGTGCTCTTTATATTCCGGCGTGATGGCGATCCAGTTAATAAAAAAATTAACTTTGATGGCGATTCCCTATCTGTCCTTTTTGGCCTGACTGATTTTTTGTTCAAAAGAAAAATATGAAATCATCATAACAAAAAAGAACTGCGGCGGGGTGCGAACCCCAACGTTGCGATTTGGGAGGATGACACATCGACCACTGAGCCACGAAGGTGTGATGGCGACAACGTTTCCGAAAATAGTATATAGGTACATAAGTAGAAAATACGCCCGTTACCCTAAGTCAGACAGTTGGGAATGCTTTTCGCAAGCTCTAAGTATCCGCTAATGGTTAGGAAAGCTCGGGATCACGTTTACCATTTGGAGTACTAAAGGGCGCGTGTGAAAATATGTTTAGGGTCGTAGAAGCAGAATGGAATTGCGTTAAAAGTAGTTTAGATTCCGCAGCTAGAGATATTTTGGGTCATAAACAGAATGAAAGTAGAAAACCCTGGATAACAAAACATATTGTGAGTCTAATAGAGGAAAGGCGAAAATATAAAAATAGGTTAGACGAAAGAGGGAAACAAAGACATAAGGCGATCAAGTGGGAAATTATTCGGAAATATAGGAAAGCGAAAGAGCAATGGATTGATAATAAATGCAAAGAAGTGAAAGATAAGTAGGAAAGACTGATGAAGTATAGGGATGAAGTATAGGGAATAGGGATAGAAGAATAATAAATTCATAATCTATACAAAGAGCAAACGGCAGTTATAGAATTTGAGTAGGAACGTAGAGAAGTAGATATCCGAAAGGGAGTGAGGCAGGGATGTGCGCTGTCACCTCTAGTTTTCAATTTATACCTATATCGAGGATGCGATTTATTAATATGTATTTTGTTAAAGACAGAACTTTATGATGATGACAAGAACATCCCTACTCGCGTCTCTTTACTTTAATTCGCGAGTCTTTGTAAAGTTCTTGTACCTACTGCTTTAATTAATGTTTGTGCTTTCCAGCGACTTCCGTGACCTTGGTAAGTACTGGTACGGTGCCGTTGCCGTTGCCTTCCTTAGGTTTATAAACAGAAGGTGCAGACTTCTACCTGCATCAAATTTATTTTCTGTGATTTGCTTCAAACAGAAGAACTTGTACTGTTGTACATGCAAGAACGCACAGCTCGGAATCCACTCTGCTCGTTTGTTTCGCCCCCACTGTATTCGCTTTCAGCAAATTCTCTTATAACTCTACCGTATCATCGGTTGAACGTTGCTGTCACTGTTATTCCCCTGCAATTTTCGCATTGTCGACGGTCTCCCTTTTTACATATGTCGAAGATATGAAACCCGTATTCCAGTTGTTAAATAATTGTCATTGTAAACAGTTTCCTTCTTCCATTCTTCATTAGTTCTGCTGGTATTCCACCAGGAGCATTTTCTTTCCCATTATTCATACTTTTAACTGCTTTCTCCGCATATTTTCTATTTATCTTAACGACCTCTTCGGAAATTGCTATGTTCAGGCGCTTTCCCATGAATTCTCGACTATTTTCCATTAACAGGTTCGAGTAGTAGGTCTCCCACATTTTCGGCGTATTGGCACTATGGCCGCTTGTTTTTGTCAAAACTCATAACTTTTAATAAAATTCCCTGTTTCAGTGCACATCTTTCCTCCCAGCCACGAATCAATTTCTTCATATCTATTTTCCCAGCTCTTCCTTTTCACTTCCAAATCTACTCCCCTAACTTCGGCTCTCTTTCTTGTTTGCACCATTCTGTCTTCTATCGTTTTTGCTTTCATCCATTTCAAACCAGTTTCCTTCTCTTCTATCACTTTCTGTTCAATTTCGCTGTTCCACCATATCTTATTAACTACCATATCTTATTGTTAATTGTCTTCACACTCTCTACATCTCCTGAGCACGCCGCAGCATGCATTGATTGTTTTACATGCTCATATATAAGCGTGTTGCATCGTGGTATCTCTCCAACCATAGATACTATTTCTCTCGTATCGCCTTTTCCGTCTAGTGCTGTCTGAGGCTGGTCAAAGAACGTGTCTTTCACAATTGCTGATTCGTCATCTGTTGGTCCACATACCGAAAATTCCCATTCCCATTTCTTTCGGAACGCCACTGAAAAGATGTATAAACTCATGTATTGCTTTTGATCCCCATATCTCAAACCTCTCTTTTTTGTTTCTGATAGAACAATCAATAACATCTATATGGATTTGAGTGTTTCATCTCTTTGATAACAATTGCCATATTCATAGTCATTTTTCATGGCTTTAGCCAACGTAAACCACTCCCGTCCAGCTTCCAAGGTTTCTATCTGGTATTTTTTAGGAAAGAAAGTTTTCTGGGTTTTGGGGTGCAAACCCAACGTCTTAACCTCCAACTTGGAGAACCAGATCTTTTTTAAGGATTCCCTTCTTTAGCCTTTGGCGTCCCCAACATCAACCTGCAAGGCAGCAAAGACCTCTACTTTTCCGCTCTCTTCTGCGCTGGAGACAGTTTTCCTATTTTTACCTGTATCACTTGGCCGAGGCTCTCAGCCGGGGCCAGCTAAGCCCTGAATTTTTAAAGATTACTCCTCCCCCTCTACCTTTCTCATCTTAGATTGGAACAGGGAATAGTGGAGCTTCGGTCAATTTTATGCCCAATAAATAACCCACCGAACTAGCTAGACTCCTTCCTGAAATGTTCATGAAACATGAAATATTGAATTACATACACTGCCGGACAAAAAAAACCGGACACATGTTTTTATTTTTATTTTGAGGCCCTACAATATTTTTATGTTACTTAACTTACGCAAATAATTAACGATTGCCCTACTAGTGAGGAAAAAGAAAGTTTTAGCTGAATATTGCACCTTTCGTAAGCCTAAACAGCCAAATCAGCATTTTGACTCGTCATGCATCTTTATTGAAACATCAAAATCTTTTGCCTTATTGGGCTGCTCTCTATTTTCTATTGGTTTTTTGGTGAAATTTCATTTGTAAATGTCAGTTTTTAACATTTTCCATACAATGCACCCCGAAATTTGTTCACAAGTTGTTGCTTTAAGCCACGATGGCCGAAGAGTGCGGTATATTGCTCAAGTGCTGAATATACCCCGTAACACAGTGCAAAATGTACTCTTGCGATTTTGTGAAACTCATGGGTTTGTAAAGAAGGTCGGATCTGGTCGTCCACGGACTGCGAACCATCAAGATGTCCGTTTTCTCCATGTTGCTGCGCTGCCCGATCGAGCATTGCCATCACCTATTCTTGCTGGACGGTTAGCCGAAGTTCGAGGAGTGGCAGTTTCAGCCAGAACAGTTCGGAAAAGGCTAAACGAATATGTTTTGACTTCAAGAAAGCCAGCTACGGGTCCCCTGTAGACCGTAGAACATCGCAGGGCATGACTTGCATTTGCGCGGCAATACGTAAATTGGGACGAACATCAATGGAGGAACGTACTCTTCTCGGACGAGTCAAGATTTAGTGTCAGTTCACCAGATGGACGTGAAAAGGTGTGGCGAAGACCAGGGGAACGGTACAGTCAATGTTGTATATCTCCCAGGGTCAGTTTCAATGGTGGTAGCATTACGGTGTGGGCCGGAATATCTCTGAGGGCTCACACAGCATTGATTTTCATTGAGAATGGAACAATGACTGCACACCGATACATTGTTGAGTGCCTGGAACCCCATGTCACACTATATATGCCATTTGTAGCGGACAATTTTGTGTTTATGGATGACAACGCCCACCCACACACAGCAAGAATTGTTACCGAGTACCGTGAAGAGGTTGGTATTGGATGTCTCCCATGGTCAGCCAATAGTCCAGACCTGAATCCCATTGAACATCTGTGGGATCAGCTTGGGAAAAGAATTAGACGTCGCCAATCCCTACCAGAAACATTAAATGGCGCTTCAAGAAGAATGTGAACAAATACCCCAAGAATCTATTGATAGCCTCATTTAGGGCATGCCACAACGTTTAAGGAAAGTAATAAGAGTTCGTGGTGGTAACACCCATTATTAATTTGGTTCTACTAGTGTGCTTTTCCTTTTAATATTTTTTTTTGTTTGTCTTTTCAAGTTCTTAAGTAACAGTTGATCTCGAAAAAATACTTTTGTTAGGTTTTTGTTGACGAATCATTTTGTTTCTTGTTTTTTATTTATTGTTAAGATGAAAAGAATATAGTTAAATATCATTTCAAACCGTCCGTTGTTTTTTATTCACTAAAATAGTAATTCTGAGCGTCCGTTTTCTTTGTCCGGCAGTGTATATTATTGTTACGAATGAAAAGCTTCCTTCTGTTCGCAGATTGCGGGGAATGTATGTTGTTCTACTTTTGGTACGAGTATGTCAGATCAGCATAGAAAAAGATAGACGTGCGGGTCCAACTAATCTTTGGACTGAATGATAATTATGTGTTAATAAAATTTTATGACCAAACTGGGCATTTGTATTGTAGTCCAAATGTCTGAGAGTTAATGCTCAACAGTACTTATTGATGAAGACTTCGATAATCGTCCTCTTTTAATACTTCTCAAATTAACAAACTGCACCAATAGTTATCAACAATAGAGTTCAGTTCATTATTATTATTTTTACTTGACCATTGGAAAGGCTATAAAGTATAAAGTAAATTAGAAGAATTTATAAAACAATGATATCTACATATCTTTAAGCGGATCTTTTCTTTTGCTTGTATTGGTTGAGATAATGTTCTTATAGGACTTGATTTTAGCCGTTTGAATGACTTGTGCATTCTATGCGACCTCCATGAAGGAACAGGAACCCTGAAAGTCGGTACAAAATTACTGCTTAAATATTGCGATTTACATCAAGGTTAATAGATAATCAACATACAGTATGTGAAAGAAATGGGGAACGAATTCAGTACTTTCTAAACTCTTGGACACATTTATAAATAGCCAAAATAGTGACTCAGTATCAGTTTTACGTATTCCGCGTACTATATTTGATAGTGTGGCCCTGTTTTGGTGTGTGGGGTAAACTTATAAAGAAATCATGGTGAAAAAAGAGAGTCACAAATCACTCCTACTAGAGATGTTAAATGTAAATGAAACAATAAATAAAATACAACAAAAATATCGAAACACGGGAGCCGATTCGAGAACACACACTTTAAAGCATTCCAAATTGAAGTTTGGTGTAAAATTATGCTCCCGCTGGAGCTGTCCGCGTGTCGCCGGACGCGCGGTTCGAATAAAAATACCTAAATTAGGGGAATTAGACCTCTCATTAAAAGATACACAGTCTGATTGCTTCGAAAAATGCGTAGGCCCCGATTTACACACCGAGAGCCACTCAAATCCAGCAAGTGGGTGATGAATATTCAAATTCTATTTACATGTTTCGTGCATTTCGTGCGAATTTTTAACTGATTTTGCCAAACGCGCAACATTCTAGTGATGTCCGAATTTTAATTGAAGGGGAATCATTAAGAGCGAATACTTAAAAAGCATAAAAAATATGCAAGGTATATCTGCTAAATTTAAAAACCGCGCATTTTTCCGTTTAGCAGATCATTACGGAAAAACCTAAAAATCAAACTTTTTCTTGGAAAAGAAAGGTTTCTGGGTAGTAAGGTATGAATAGCCAATATGGCCAACTCATTGCATTTCAGTGACTATGTGTTGTGACCGTCAGATGTCTATACCTACACATAGGCGCTCTACATGACTTCGAGATTTTCCTTTTGAAATAGATTTTTAAAGCTTGTTTTAGCGTGTTGTCTATAGCAAAAGAAAAATGCCACCCCTAATAGCACTCCTGCAAGGCGACCATCCTATAACGCGACCGCAACTAGGGCTGCAAGTATTTAGAAAAAAATATTGAATACCGATAATGAGATCATATCGATAATATCGATAATTCTGATTATTTTTTTCATCGTTAAATTGACCAATAGGAACGTTTCATTTGGGTCTAGAAGCGTGTATTATTTCGGTAATTTTTTCGATAATTTTGCTTGTTGCCGTAGTTGCGAATTTGTAGGTGCATTTATAATGTATAATCTAGTTACTTTAGTACCTGCCAAACGTCAAATATTCCCAACACATTTCTTTGTATGTGAATTAATTGAAATAAAATTTCGTTTTGAACTACCTTGCTTCGATTCAAAAAATAATCTTGTTAAATACAATTTGTGGACTGGAATTTTTAGGTAATTTTACTCAAGCTGTTGCTTTTACTAACCACTCGTGTAAATTTGACAGAAGATCACTCGCGCAAGCGCTCGTGATCTTTTAACTGTCAAATTTACACTCGTGGCTACCAAGCAACGCAACAGCTTTCGTAAAATTTCCGACAATTCCAGACCACTTATTGTATTACTACAGATAATATCGATATTTTCGATAATATCGATATTATCGATTCGACACTAGCAATGTTATCGACAATATTGATATTTTTACTAATTTCGATATTTATCGATAATTTCGCCTGATGGAAAAACTAAAAAAATGCATTGTTTTTCTTTTTTTGGCAAGAATATTATTTTTAAACAGATTTGAACGAAATTATGAGAGTGTTTTTACAATATTTCTTTCTTTCTAAATCATGTTATTGAGTTCTGGAATTGTTTGAGAGAATGTGTCCGGTAAATTCTTGACTACAAAAAGAAATCAGGAGCTGTTATACCTATTCAGCGTTTTTACCGACCAAGCAATGTCTGTACAACAGATTCGGACGGAATATACATATTATGTATACGACTTAACTGCGAGAACTCGTTCATTAACTGATGCCCAAAATATCGGTACTATCACATACATTGATATTATTCACAGAAATTACAAAACTATCGATATTATTGAACTATCTACATAAAATATCGATACCTATTATTAAAATATCGAAAATATCGATATTATCGAAATATCGGAAATATCGATATTCACGAAATATCGATATTATTGAAATATAGATATTTTCGACAAATGGTGCCTCTCCTTGATTCTTCTTAGGTACTTTATTTCCACGTCTCACTTCCATACAATACGGTTGGTCTTACTAAGCTCTTGTATGCCTTCACTTTTGTTTGCCTTGAGACTTCTGACTTACCGTAGTATAGTTTCATCGTTCCCCCAATCTTCTGCCGTATTTCTTCATCCTATCTTTCTTTACTATTTATCAGAACACCGAGGTATTTGAATTCTTGCACTTGCTCTATTTCCATCCCATCCATATGTATGGCAACCTGTTTGTTTTCTTTTCCGACCACCATTACTTTTGTTTTCTCGTAATTCATTTTCTTGTTGTATTCTTCCATGACCTATTTCCGTATTATCAAGCTGGCTTGAAGATCTTTTTCATTATTAGCCAGTATGCATTCTGAACTTTCAACAGACTCCAGGCTCCTGTAACCTACCTACACTTACTTTTTCCAACTTTGCTGCGAAATATGCTACAGATAATTTGTTACCCCCGAACTCTCGAGAAAGGTACGTTTACAATAAATTCAATATTTAGACAAATAAAAATAAAGTGAAATCTTTTTCGGAAACAGTATTAATAGCTTATATTATTTTTATAATAACCATTAATTTAAATTTCAGTGGCCGTAGAAAAAGTATAGTACGTTACCCGAGTTGTAAACCAATTACGCACGATTGGAATTACAGTTTACCCAAATTGCGCGTAGACAATATGCTACTTACAACTCACAGTACATTATGACAGTATACCTCAGTAAAATTCAAACGATAACCCAATACATTGTTGTTCATCAGCAGTCTATGTTTATCAAGCACAGAGTTTGTTTAGAGTGTACATCCCCTCTCTGCCCGCCAAATGTTATGGTCCAGTTCAAAGACTTGTAGAGGGGACTTAGCTATTTACATTTAGGGCTGAAGCAGGAATAGTACTCACAGTCTAAGTGTTTGTGAGTGGAAAAGGCAAAACAAAGCAGCTGACCAGTTGTGCAGTAAACAGGTGCTGCCGCGGAAACAGAATTACGCGGAACATTCGCCTTTATAGACTGGACCTAGCGTCCAGTCGCCCCTCGTGGTCTATTGCCATACGCTTACTATCTCTGTTGCAGATAAAGTACAGTATACAACTCCCTGATGAATTAAAACCTGGATTAAAACATTAGTCTACGGCTAGTGCTTTAAACCTTCACCCTAGTTAATAATAGGCACCAACTTACTATACATATACTATATACTAATTACTACTGGAGGCAGACAAACTCTTATAGTTTGTTTCAGAACTCATTTTCAAAGGCGTTTTCATGTCCGAAAACAGAATTTGAATATCTTTAACGTTTGACCATTGTCTACTAGAAACTAAGTGTAAGAAAAAATTTAAGTTTAGAATCTGTAAAATATATAAACTGTTTAAAAAATTTATATATTTTTATCTTCTGAAGATCACCGATTCTTGTTATTCATGTACGAATGTTATTCTAAAGTTAGAAATTCAAACAGCATGATGTACGAACTTGAAATGTCATTGTTGAATGTTGATACCTGCTATTGTAATATGTATGGATACCAGCCTTCATGTTTGATATGGTGAGTATGCAGATGGGCGCAAATTCTTGTCCATAAAAACTTGGACGCACGAAAATCCAATCGGTCATAGCGAAAGTAAAATTAACATATTAGAATAATTTATTTTCATTTATTTCAAAGGTATTTTAGTTATTTTAAATTTATTTATGCTACATAACATACAGACAAAAACCGACTGGGTTAAGCCATGGTTGTAAGATAGATATGGCATTACTGACCATCCAAGTTGGGTAATAGCCTCCATGTTCTAGCGCTATACACCAGCATTGTTCTTACCTTAATTCAAATAACTGTGGGTTTTATAAAACGCTACAAATGAAATAAAATAAGTGTTTCCGTTTTGTTCATATAATTTTAAGTGCGAATTTTGAATAATTTATAAACTCAGAGTGTACTTTTACTCGTGATTTTTCTGCACAGTGAGCAAACATATGAACTGCATTAAATCATGGTTATTCCGCTTACCAATGTGCCAGTCATAAGCATGCCGAAAATAATTAATAGGAACGCTGTTTCAAAGTTGAAATGTGCAACAGTGCGCGCAAAATTCAATGAATAAAATGTTTAAATAATGTAAAAGCATTTGAATTTTAAATCCGTGTTCTGAATTTTGAGAGTTCCCATACGTAGACGGGAAGTGTAGGAAGCATAAGAAACAAACATTAACAACATACATAAAACATAGTAAGACTGTTTGACATCTTTTCGTGTCCAAAACATATCTAGGTACTCCTTAATTAGCGTTTTAGGTCAACAAAAACAAATTTAAACGTTGCATGTTTTGAATGTGTATGGAAAACCGCAGACCAACTGGTTTCGTCCTCCTGGGACTCATCAGTAAGGTGTTTTCCCCTACACACTCAAACCATGCAATTTGAGAGTCCGACAAACCCCTTTAAAATGAACCTGAAAACTGAGTTCGTAGTACTACGCTCATTTCTAAACTGTGAAAAGTGTTGAATTTTGGACAGTTCATCAACAAAACTTTATTTTAGGCTTCTATAGAAAGAAAATTTAAAAGTTTTGTCTTAGAAAGTGTTAGTTCACTCATGAAGTGGGACGATTTCCTTGTTCATATTCTTTGTTTTTATAAATACAGTCAGCTAATTACACCCCAGACAATAACGAAAATTTTGGGATTTTTTTTTATTCCATCAAATAATATTATGCCCATTTAACACCCCACATAAATGTAAAGATGATTAAAATTTGAACACTTAATTTCAGGCAGCATTTAAAACATTGCCATTTCGTTGCAGAATTTATTCCGCGCCAAGCAACAAAAGTGACGTCACGCCCTTCGCAGCTGCATGCTGTACGTGTAAAGACAGAGATCTCGCCCGACATTAATTTATTACGTCAGCTACATAAAAGTGATAATTTTTATTATTTTCTCTCTTGGTAAATGTGGGCCCAAGGCGAAAAAAGAAAAAACGCCGGTCAAATATTTTGAGAAGCTATTGAAAAATGGTTGAGAACGAACGTAGGTCGCACAGTTTCCATGTTTCAAGTTTCTTCTCTTATTGGTGAAGCTTAGGGATACCCACCAACAGTCCGCAATGTTTACCAGTGCGTTTCTTGCTACCGCCCATCACCACAAAATATTTTTAATGCTAATTGAGGAAGAATCTGAAAACCTTGGGAACCCAAGGCCGAATCTTCTTCTTCTTCATCTGACGCACCAAAGAAAGTCTTCAACGTCGTCCTTGGATGTGGGAGTACAAAACATTACGTAGTAATAGTAAGAAAAAAGCCGCCCTCATCAAGAAGCTGTCAAATTGACCAGTTCTCCGTATGAAATGAACTGGAAATTTTAAAAGCCAAATCATCTGCATTTGGACTAAAAACTGGAAAAACCCAATTAAAGCCATCAGAAGGTTTTTCAGTTGTGGATACCGAAAAACAAATGGAGCTGGATAGTTCATTAAAAAACTGCATGAAATGTGCAAAATAACTTAATTTTTTTTATTTTTATATTCACGTTATTCTTGTGGCTGTCAAATTTGGGGAACTGGTGGTCCAATTATTAAGGATACCAGTTTCAGACATCTAATTCAACATAACTAGTTTTTTCTGTTTTATGAATAGAAAAAGTACATTTGAAAACGGTCCAATATAGGCGACTCTACCCTAGTTATGCACAGGACACTGCTTCGTTTCCGAGAGATTGGTGGTTATCGTAGAAGTAGAAGATCCGGATCAGGAAGAAATGGAAACACCACTTCTCATGATGCCTAGGTAGGTACCTACCTTATTTTAGCAGATATTTTGTTTCATGCGCAATTGTCACCGCCGTGCCATTACGTACACTCGGTCTATGTATGATAGAACATATTGTACTGCATACGAACACATTTCATTGTGGGACCGGTGGAAATGTTGCCGCTCATTCAAAGCGTTAGATAAAGGGGAATATTATTTATAAAAGTTATCTTGGTTAGATATCTCGAGTTAAAGATGATCTACCATGTCACACACAACATAAACCCAGCCACACATGAACAATAGCAGCGATCATATTGTATCACCGTGACTAGCACTTCTTGCATTTTCATTTGTCATCCTTCGGAGACAGCAGTGACATCTGACCACCTCATCTCACATGTTGCGTTGTATAACCGCTTACAGTTTTCAAAAGTTACGTCGATTTGGCGCTTTGATTCCCAACATTCTCTAGAGACCTTCTTTTCTTTTCGTGTTTTTTTAACGTGTTTACAATAAAATGTTCGTCACCGATTTTTTTCATTCAGTGGAACTTGTTCAAAGGCTGATTTTCATTAGAAGTTTTGTAGGCCATCAGTGCTGACTTGTTATTTTTTATTTTAAATACAATGCCCCATTTTTATTGCCTTGGAAGCACTCAAATAGAAGTACGAGGAATCTGATCAGTTCGCATACCTAGCTAATTCAGCAGTTCCTGTTGGTATATTGTTTGTTGTAAAGAGATGCACGAAGAGGAGTCTATCGATGCAGAATAACCAAGATAGAAGACAACAAGTGGCAAACCCAGAAAATTGAAAAACAGTAACAAATGCCCGATAGAAAATACCTCCCGCCTGGAGAAGACCAGGATGCATTCTCAAAGCAACCAAGGGGTGTAATTCTGGACCAAGATACACTTTAATATCGCTGGAAACATGCGTGGGACAAGAAAATATTTTCCGTCTCAGTCTAAAGCACGTAAAAATGGATTTTGCATATATATTTTAAGACAGAAAGTCAAATCTGACATTAACTGGGTAACCTTGATTTAAAAAATTTCCGAGTTGTGAGTGTTATACTTGGGCCGCCCAACAGACGGAGTGATCACCCTGCAAGAACGTGCTCTAGCGGGGCCAATATTAATTTATGACGACCGAATTGGAGTGATGCGACTTCGTTGGGTCTAAAGAAAGCGCATCACTGCGGTTCGGTCGTCCTAAATTGATAGTGGTCCCGTCTAGAGCTCGCATGCTTGCAGGGTGATCACTCCGTCTGTTGGGCGGCCCAAGTATAGTTGTCAAATTAGATACGAAAAAAATAAATCTTTTAGGATAGTGAGCATCGAGTAGGCAAGTTAAAATATTCTTTGGAATATTTTAAAATATGTACTTTCTTTAGTCAAGTACTGTTAGAGTGTCTATATTAGCAGGTATAAAATGTCTTTGGGAAAAATCAAACAGGTAGGTATTGGCAGCGTCAATTTTCTACTTAAATGTCAGACTTTCAAGGCCTGCTATTGAAAAATAAATTCATTAATTCCTTTTATGACTTTGCGGAAACGTATCTAGTAGCCTACGTACTTCCTATTAAAAAGCAAAAGAACTGTATTGAAAATTAAATCTCTATGTATTACTCTATAGTGTTTCGTTTCCTACCCAGTCTGGCAGCATAAAAGTTGCCCCCCGTATACCCATAAAATTATAAATATACTCACTTTGCGTAATCCGACTTGCAGTATATCGCCCTATCTCTAATAAAACAAGATGGCTGCCGGTCCAATTGTAACTGACATACGCAGCATCTCAAACATCTTGAGTGCCAACTTCTCCCCGAAACTTCTAAAAGGAACTTGTCGCTAATTGGCTCACCGCATGCTGAACATAATCTGTACTCTGTCTGAAAAGAAACAAATAAATATATTATAAAATGTTCACAATAATTACTAAAGAAGAGAAGTTAAATATGTACAATAATACAAAAATGCAAGAGAAACATCATATATGGGTTCTTTAATAAAACCAAGACAAATGGGCACAAATATAGGTACCTAACGCTAACTTATGTAAGTCTGCACCCTTTTAAAATACTAACGTGTTTGAATTTACAGCAGTTCGATATTAGACAATAGACAAACAAAATTATTGGAAACTAGAATGTAGCGATAAAGTTTAATTTTTGTAAAATCGCATAATATCTAGAAAAACATTTCGCGTATCGCGATATATCTTCTAGTGAAGAGGGAACAATTTGATGTACAACTCTCAAAGTCAGCCATGACAACAGAAAGGTGAAAGGTTACATCGTGGGTGGCTGGTGGTCCATACTCTTTTGTATCTTCGCCGAGAGCGTTCAACGCTTTCTTGGTTCACCTACTACTTGATCAAACAACTATAATCGATATGATTGATCTCGGCATACCGCGATCTAAATATTGAGTCGATAATACTAGCAATCAATTCAGTAATAATAAATGTTGATTTACTGGGGTAAAGAGATAAAAATTAATGCGACGAAATAGTCTTTTGGGCAAGATAAATTTAAAAAATCTACTTTTCAAAAGCGTTTACGTAAACCACAGCTTATTTACTATACCCAGATACATATTTCGTACCGGCGGGCGTCATGTGTCTTCTCTTTTTCGCAGGAGAAGAGCGATGGCTGGTGGGAGTATTGCCTATTGCGTGCAAGGCGAATGTTGACTACAGAACAGTTTGTATCTGAATCAGGAATGTTCTTAGAAAATAAGAATAATGAACGAAAATGCGAATCCATTTCCCGTCAAAGTCACTGTGTTGTCATATGAATATATAGTTTATAAAAAAGTGGTCCAATTAGTTGCCCATGACAAAAATTTTTTAATTAAGGTTTGCAAATTTAAGTAAGTTTTATCAGATTTTATTCACAATCGGTTAGTAATAAGTCAATTGCCAACTTTTAAAAAGTTTGAAAGTTATTCCTAACTTCTACTTCCCGACCGGATTGGGAAATTTTCCACCCGGGTGGAAAATTCAGTGCCTATTTGATTTTATACTTAAGCATGTATTATGTAATAAACTTGGAATAAAATTTCCTAGGAACCCTTTTTTCTGCGGTCTCGGGGAGTTCTGCTTGAGTGTATTGTATACTCCAACTGACTACCAGACATATTTTACCACCAGAAATACTCTTTCATATTCAGTTATTTTATTGTCAAAAAACGATGCTTGCCAGTTTAATAATCCTATCTAATAAAAGTGATGTTAGTCGTGGAGAATGCGCAATAGACACGTACCGTTTCGATCTATCGAGGTCAGATTTTTCGTTTCCGTCTCTTTTTAATACGTACGGGAGCCGATCGCCAAAAGTGCGTACGTTTGAACTATCACAGGTAGGTATCATGTTTGCTGTCGTTGTAAAAGTATACGCCGTCAGAAACAATTCAAAGTTATTGGACGCATGTACTCCATAAGCCCCAGCCAAATTTAACTATTTCATTTTCGATTATTATTACTTCATATTAAAGGAGCAAACAGATTCGAAGATCTGAAAACTGTAAACGGAGAAATACACGCGAACGCTGGATATATTATCGAGTAAAATAGCTGGGTACTGAATAAGCTGTGATGAAGCACATAAATATCCACCATTATCTATATAAAAACGACCGGTAGGGCCACTTAATCATTTATCAAAACATATTTATTACACATTTGTATAATAATGTTAAGAATCCAACACCTGTCAGTCAGGTACGAGTGACTTATGGACCTTATTATTGACTGTAGCAGATCTATGTGTGGACCGCATGGTCGGTCTTTTCACCGTCTGCTGGAGAGTTAGGGTCAAAACATACATTTTTCAATATGACGCGACCGATCAGGAGCTTTTGATACATCCTGGAGAGTTATTCACATCGCAACAACACAGTGGCGTGCTGGTAATGAGTTTGGTGCATTCTAAAACTCTCAATCAACGCTAAAACTGAGAATAACTAATAAACTTCCCAACAATTAGTTCGATTTGGTTCAGTAGAAAATGATGGACCAATACTTTTAACCA
Source organism: Xestobium rufovillosum (assembly GCA_963966045.1). Taxonomy (NCBI): domain Eukaryota; kingdom Metazoa; phylum Arthropoda; class Insecta; order Coleoptera; family Ptinidae; genus Xestobium; species Xestobium rufovillosum. The sequence continues at coordinate 16,799,216 of OZ014498.1, forward strand.
TTAAATTAACAACCACTAACAATAATTTGCAGAAACAATAAAACTGCTACTGCTCTGTGTCACATCAGGTCACGAAAGATCAAATTTTTAATTTTGAAAGGTAAGAGGAAAGTAGAATACAATTGTTATATTCACGACAGCGCGAAGGCAATTTACATTGTAAGACAGGTATTATACTTTTAATTACCGAACAGTCTCTGTAAAATTGATGATCCCACGTGGGTTTGCCAGTAAGTAAGCGTATTACTGAACAAAGGCTCCCTATGAAGCATATCCTACGGAGGTGAACTCATTGATCACGAACGAGTGTTAGTTGAGAAGTTCCTTGATTTTTTCGATTCACCTCGAAAAATCGGTGTCAGATTAAAAATTCTTTAGAGTTTACTGGCGATTGACGAATACACTTACTATTTAATAAACTTTAGGAGAAAGGGCGATTGGTCCAGGTATAAGAAATAAGATGATCTTCCTCTTGAAACTCAGAAGAGAATATGGATAACTTTGTCTATTTTATGAGGTTTTGACAGGGTTTCTGGTAACATTGCGTTTCTATCAATTTGACGACAGTGTGCATCATGCGACCGCAGACTACAACTCTGATGTAACTCAAAGATCGGTCTTTCAGTTACGTCTTGGGTTTGGGTCTTGGGTTTTCCACAAGTAAGTGGCTAGTATTTAAGCCATTTAAGTACAACCTTTACAGGATCATGCTTTTTCTAAACTTAAATTCTAAGATTTTGAATTTTGGGAATTTCTGTCATAAATAAAATTATTGTATAGGATAATCGACGTTTAACCCCCGATCGGGGGCATTGTCAAGATTTATTTGTAAGTGAAAAGTATAAAATATAAAATTGACATAAATATTTGACAAGAACAATTTTTTTCAAACAATAAAAACTATATATGCGGTAACTATGGTAACTATACATGTGAATATACAAATTTTAGCACTTTTGATTTTGGAAACATTTGAATTTTTTATAAAAGAGAAAAAGGTATAAAATATGTATTTAATTTAACAATACTAATATTAATAAGTAAGTAGCAGAGAGCAGTATTTATTTTATTATAGGTATTTCAGTAAATTTGAATTAAATTTTGTATATCAATTTTATCATTAATAGAGTTTTGTTCTTTTTTATATAGATAATTTCTAAAAATAGTGGAGATTTTAAATTTTTTTCTTGTTCTAAAATTTTGGTATCATTAAATTCAAAAGTATGATTATGATTGTTGTTTTTTATATGTTTACTTGTTGCTGAACTATTGTTTTTGTATTTATGTTGTTTCAGTCCGGTTTCTAAATGACTTTTGGATTGACCAATATATGTTTTTTCAGTCTTTACATTTAATTTTGTATACAGTATGCGTTTTCATTCGTTTAGGAATGGGTGTTTTTAAAGTAGAACACAAAAATTTTAAGTTGTTATAATTTTTGTGTAATTCGTGTAAGTTGTATTTTTATACAAATATTGCATGTTTTGAATGTGTATGGAAAACCGCAGACCAACTGGTTTCGTCCTTCTGGGGCTCATCAGTACGGTGCTTTCCCCTACACACTCAAACCATGCAATTTAACTTGCTATATATTATGTAGCTTTAAAACGATCCTAATTTGTCTCCACGTACAAGATGTTCCAAACTGGACGCGTTCTTATGGGAACACCCCTTATTTGAAGAGATAAAAAAAATTAACTCAAATTTAATGAGAAAACCACTGGCGCAAACAAAACTTTGTTATCTCTTATCGTTTGGCCGCTAGAGGGCGATTTTCAAATTTCGTCGATTTCTTTTATGTTCTATAACTTGTTTATTAATAAAGATAATTAATTTTGGTAAAAACTTTCTTAAGGCACTTTTTTCCGTAAAGCCCGTTATTGCCAGGCGCTTTTTAGGTGGCTGAATCGTTTTAGGCCGCTGAAATTTTCTAATTTTAGGCGGTTGCTGCGCCTAAACCATTTTTTTCAGCTGCTTAATTTTTAAATGGACGTGTTAATTTTTTAGGCGGCTGAAAGTAGTATAACATCATAATTCTGACACTTGCTGTCAAAATGACAGTAAATATTAAAATTTAGTTTTAGTTATTACCAAATCTTTGGAGACACTATTATAATAGTATATTCTCTGACCTCAAGTTGTGTTGGATTCTGGTGAAAATTAAATGTTCATAAGTGTAATACATAGTCGAGTTGTGTTTATATAGCCATGAGTAAGAGAACGCGCAATAAATGGAAAATGATCAAAGAAGAGGAAAAGATTCTCGTTGAATTTATGAAAAAAAAATGATTTCATGTGGAACATCCAATCGAAGGAGTATAAAAATAAGGCAAAGAAAGATGAAAAATGGAAAGAGCTATCAAAGTTAATAAATAAGGATGGTAAGTTTGATTTTTACTTTATCATGTTTTATTTATTCCCTGCGGTGATACAAAATATGAAGTAAAAATGTTTCGAATATGAGCAGCCTGTGTGTCCTGTCGTCCTTGATGTGTTGATGGCAGCAATGGAATGAAACATGGATCGTTTGTTGGTGGCTGGTTCTGAACATCTGTTTGAATGATTATGTTTTCCTTGCGAAGCATATTATGTAGAATACAGCTAGAAATTATTACTTTGTCTATATTGTCAGGGTTCGTATTAATAAGGGTATTGAAAATACGCCAGCAGTTGTTGAGAATGCCAAATGCATTTTCAACAACTCGCCTTGCCCTTGTGTGCCGTTTGTTGAAAGCGCTCATAGAATTTCCAACTTCATTTATTACTTGTTTCGCTGTGCATGGTCGCATCATGTATGGCTTTAGTGCAAACGCTTGATCTCCAAGGAAAATATGTGGAACTGTTAAATTGGTGTATTTAATTTTTTCTGCAGGCGGTACCTTAAACGTCCCGTTTCGTATACGTTTTCCAAATGTGCTTTTTAGAAAAATACCAGCATCTCCTTCTCTACCATATGAGCCCACATCTAGGGCAATGAATTTGTACTCCGCATCCACAAGTGCAAAAAGTACAATGGAATAGTAATCCTTGTAATTATAAAATAATGATCCTGAATTTGATGGACACTGTATTCGAACATGTTTTCCATCTATAGCTCCAATGCACATAGGAAAATTCCAACGAGTGAAAAACTTTTGCGCTATAACCTTCCATGTGTCCTCCGTTGGTTCTGGTATCACTTCATTCATTTTCTTTTCAATTATACTTGTCAAAACTTTTCGTATTATAACTCCTATGTACGAGTCACTTATACGATATTGAAATCCAAGGGATCTTTGAGATTCCCCAGTGGCCAAATACCTGAAAAAAATTAAATAGTTTTTGATTTTAATTTCAGTTGATGATCTTAAGAAACGATGGAAAAGTATTAAAGATTATACCTCGTTAAAGAAAAAAGAAAAAGAAAAAAAGAGGCTGACAGGCTCGCAACGTACGTCCGACGATGATGATGACGAAGAGAGGGAAGATGACCACGACTGGGAGAGGCACGAGGGCCACCAGGGTGGGAACGACGATAAAGACGACAGCGAAATTGATGATTTAGATACTAGTTACATAAATGTTTGCCCCACGCAAAGAAACAGCATAAGCAATATTGGCAACAACATTTTGCATATGAATACGGAACATCTTGAAAATCTAAGTGAAGATTATTCAGCACCTATGACCATTGAAGAGGAAGAATCGGCCACAACCTCAAATTCTATTTCCTCCAACGAAACGCCTGTCGCCTCTACCTCAACTGCTGTTGTTAAGGCCTCCACTACAATTGGTGTTAAACGTAAACACTCGAAGGAGTCAAAGGCTGATTACATATCTTACATGAAGGATAAAAACGATATGTTAAGACAGCTCATTCAGTCGTCTAATGTGATGACTACTACTTCTAAAATGCAGGGAACAAAAGAGCTGGAAACAAAATCAACAATGGAAAAGTACTTCGATGCGTACTTATGTCAGCTAAAAGCCATGCCCTCCCAAATACGAGTGAAATGCGAGCGGGAGCTTCAATCCACTATTATGAATATTATTCACAAGTATGAGGATATTACTGAGAATCAAATAAACAATGTTTAATAAACTTCAATAAAATACTTTTCAGCATAAAAGTCTGCATTACTTTTCCGATATAATTTTATATTTTGATTTAACAAACCTCAAAGTTAAGCACAGCTGATGAATAGGTGATACGGGTTCCTTGTGTCGATTAGTTGGCGTTAACTGCAGATCGCTTTCTATTGAACTTAAAATGGAATAAAATAGCATTGGGGGCAATCGTAGATAACGTTGAAATAACTTTTCATCATTTGACAAATATTTATGGAAAAGGTTCCCGAATGCCCCTTCATATCTTCTGGCCTCGTACATCTCATGACTTCTCTTTCTTTTAGTGAGCTCCAATGCAATAATTTCATTTTCCACTTCGTCGTCCAACTCCATCATTAAAACTAACTTATTAATTACTAATTGTTTCTGAACCATTGACGGGAACATAATAATTATTATTTTCAATATTTTTACGGTCAAACAAAAATACAAGTTAAAATACTGACGTATGTCAAAATATTGACACATAAATAATTTCAGCGACCTAATTCATTTTCCTGGCAACAACACTCCGCCTAAATGCAAAATTCAGCGGCATGAATTTCAGCGGCCTAAAACGATTCAGCCGCCTAAAAAGCGCCTGGCAATAACGGGCTTAAAATCCATTGCAATAGGCAGTTTTTTTACAGGGCGTTTAGATTTTCGTGCACCACTCCAAACTCATTTTTTTTTAAATAGACCACCCTATATATTATGAGATTTTTGAAAAGCTCGTAAAATTTCCTAAAATTTGATGTATCACTTGTCATGTTTATATTAAAAACCATTAGCAACATTACGATTTAAAAATTAAAATATTGTGCCTACAGAAATCAAGATTGCCATGACTAATAAAATGACATAGGATGCTAACATGTTATGATTAAAACCACAGATCTAAAGTTTCATGATAAGATTACTCATAGTTATTATGTTAAATTAATAATTCTTTAAATGTTGCTAATGGTCTTTAAGATAAACATGACAAGTGATACATCAAAATTTAGGAAATTTTACGAGCTTTTCAAAAATCTCATAATATATAGGGTGGTCTATATAAAAAAAAATTAGTTTGGGGTGGTGCACGAAAATCTAAACGCCCTGTAAAAAACTGCCTATTGCAATGGATTCTACGGAAAAAAGTGCCTTAAGAAAGTTTTTACCAAAATTAATTATCTTTATTAATAAACAAGTTATAGGACATAACAGAAATCGACGAAATTTGAGAATCGCCCTCTAGCGGCCAAACGATAAGAGATAGCAAAGTTTTGTTTGCGCCAGTGGTTTTCTCATTAAATTTGAGCTCCGGACACCTTGGTTAATTTTTTTCTATCTCTTCAAATAAGGGGTGTTCCCATAAGAACGCGTCCATTTTGGGACACCTCGTACGTACGTGCTTTTAAGCAGGTCTTTGTACAAATATTGCATGTTTTGAATGTGTATGGAAAACCACAGACCAACTGGTTTCGTCCTTCTGGGACTCATCAGTACGGTGCTTTCCCTACACACTCAAACCATGTAATTTAACTTGCAATATATATAGCAAGTTAAGTCCCAGAAGGACGAAACCAGTTGGTCTGCGGTTTTCCATACACATTCAAAACATGCAATATTTGTACAAAGACCTGCTTAAAAGCACGTACGTACATGGAGACAAATTAGGATTGTTTGATTGTTTCAAAGCCACCTTAGGTGGGGTAGCAGTCTGAAACGTCTCGTAGTACAAAAAAATCTGGATTTAGTTCTATAATTCAATGCCTGGCGGGGTATTTGCCCGAGGAGTAGTTGTTCGAACGGTCCAGTACCACTAATTAAGTTGTATTTTACTAAAAGTTATTAATATTGTGTGACATACCTTTAATATACGGTAATGAAATGGAATTTTTATTTTCTTTCGGCTTTTTACTATCGGTACCTATTATTATTGTAAAATTGGTGGATTCTATTTTTCATAATTTTCATAATGAAATTTTTAGGCTAGTTATTTTTCATAAAACAATTTAATTCTTTTTCTATTGAGGATTTTCTAAATTGTGGGCTGGAAAGCTTAATTGCTAATGAAAACGCATACTGTATACAAAATTTTGTCGGCAAACTCTATAGGTATACTCTTATGATATTAATAATAATAATAATAAACGGCTTTATTCAGCACACAATAAAAACAGCATATAAAGAAAAAAAACAAGATAATTATTATTGTGTTACCGAAACGGCGAAGTTCAGCCTTAATGGCTGTTCTACCACTTAACCGTTCGGATACTAAATAATTAAATAACTAAAAAATCTACCAGAACAAATGGCATGAGCGGCGGCAGCTAAAGAAGAAAGAAAGAAAAGAGAGTATAGGATAGAAAAAATGAGAAATAAAAAAAGGAATAAGGATGAGAAGGCCGGGAACACAGATATTACACTAAGTACTTTACATCTATTGGAGGAGCAATCTACGCTTTAACATTTTCCGAAATCCATCAACATTGCATTTTTTTAAAGAACGAGGTAAACTATTATAAATTTTACTTATATTATATGTAAAAGAACGTTCAAAGATTGCTGTATTATGTGCAGGTGGTGTAATTAGAGACTTTCTCCTGATATTTATGTTATGGACATCTGTTCTGAATCGTATTTTATTGTATAAATATGGTGGGCATGCAAATAAAATTATTCTATGATAAAAAACGCATACATGAACATATCGTCTACCACTCATATTCAACCAATTCAGCTCTTTAATTTTATGTGAAACATGTTCATATTTACGAATGCCACAAATTAGTCTTGCACATGAGTTTTGAACCAATTGAATTCTGCGTGCAGTCTGCGCATCTATGCAATGACCATAAACAACATCCCCATACGAAAAATGAGACAGCACCAAAGCATCACACAACAGTCTAAGAGTATTTTTATTTAAGATTTCCTTGTTCGAATAAATCTGCCTCAGGTTCGAGAAGGATCTTTTGATGCAATTACAAATGTGAGTTTTAAATCTGAGTTCTTCATCGATAACCATCCCCAGACTTTTCGCTTCATTCACACATTTCAGTTTTACTCCACCTATTTCAATATTTAAAGAATTTGCGGCCTCGTCTGGGTTGTCCCTTCCGCTAAACACCATAAGAACAGATTTACTTGGGTTAATCATCAGATTATGATCTAAAGACGTTTTTACTAGTTTATTGAGATCTGAATTGATAAGCAAACCCGCCTCCGCCACCTCATCTATCCGAAAAGATTTGTAGACCTGAGTGTCATCTGCGTAACAATGCACGACAGAGTGGGTTACACAAGAGTGAAGATTTGAAGTGTATATTAAGAACAGGATGGGGCCGAGAATGGAGCCCTGAGGAACTCCACAGTCCAAGGTGCCTTCCAGTGAGCACTTCCCATCCAGTCTGACCATTTGTTTACGGCATTTTAAATAACTTTTACAAAAAAATATAGCACTTTCAGAAAAACCAACATAAGAAAGAATTGACAATAAAACATCATGGCTGATAGAATCGAAAGCCTTTGAATAATCCAATAATACTAAAGCAGTATGCTGGTTATTCTCTCTGGCACGAACTACATCATCCACAATATGTGACAAGGTTGTTAAACAGCTGAAATTCTTCCTAAACCCAGACTGAAACGTTGGGAGAATGTTATATTTGTTAAGATGCTCGTTAATTTGACAATATACTACTTTTTCCAGCACCTTGGACAGCACAGGCAGAACGCTTATAGGTCTAAGGTCTTTATATTCCTTCGGCTGACTGACCTTCGGCAAGGGTCGAACACAAGATATTTTCCATACTTCTGGTACCACATTATCCAACAAACAAGAATTGATCAAGTGCACTATATAAGGCAAAACATGTGGAAGAGAATAAAGCAGCATATTTGCAGATATACCGTCATACCCAACAGCCGTACTATTAAGTGAATAAATAATGTCAGAGATTTCAATAAGACCATAGCTTAAGAAATTCTTATAGCTCCGCCACTCGGCCATCCCCACCGAGTAACGAGACGGCCCGGCGGACTGAAGACGGAATGAAGAGAACTCATTTCGTAGTTGGAGCCGACAGGAGATAGAACGGGCGGTTCTGGGGCGTATTAAGTGCGATTTTTGCGGGTTTATAGGTTGTTGAGTTGTTGCCGCCGTGTTTCAACTGTTAATGCTGTACTTTTAGTGACTGATATTTTTATATTTGAATAATAGGCAAAGGAAAAGACAGTTGTGCAGCTCTTGGGTGCATAAACAATTATTATAATAATTGTTCCTATAGTTTTTTAATTTTCGCAAAGAGAAAAATAGGTAAATCATAAATGAAAGATATTCTGTATGATCGAAATTAATGTAGAGCACGCACATGGGCCATTTCTGCGCGAAGGGAAGATTTAATTCAATTATTAGGACATTCGACTATTAAAAGGATCTTTGGGGTATGCACTTTGAAAGCCGCATGTTTGCAAATGAGAAACATAATAGGTTAAGAAAATCGGCTGTCCAGACTATTTTTGCAGTCGAGTCAAAAAATTGTGAGTGCCCATCTGGAGATTTGTTTTCTGAAATATATTTCAGAAAATCTTATTATTTGTATACTTATAAGAGTGTAAGTGGATACGTAACTTTTTTAAGTGCAATCTATATGCAGTAAGTGAACTTGGACCTACATTATAACAGATTGTAGATCGTACAAATGTTAAATATTAGTTTACATACTTCCAAAAATGTTTTGAGTTCTGTTAGATATTATTTATTTGACTTTTATTTATTTTCATTAATAATCAATTAATAACAGAATACATTTAACGCTTATTTATTTATAATTGCGTTATTTCCAAAGTAAAAATAAAATTTTGTGGTGCCCGTAAAATTTTTAAATACGGCCGTTGCTGGTCTTGCCAGCTACAAAGTTAACAGCGCGTCGCGATCTCCCCACCATCGCGTAAGAAAACTGGCCTCGCATACATCAAAGAAGCCGATCGGAAGTTTCGGGACTATACTTGATTAGACTATGATATTACATTATGATAAAACTCAGTTATGAATAGTTAAAGAGCATTATAACCAAAGAATGTCTGTGATTATAACGTGTTTTTTGGCGAATAGGCTATGGTCAGGGGTTAATTTTTGCTGAAACACTTTCATTTTAGTTCATTTTTAACGTAGGTACCTATATGATTTTTTGCAACATGAGATGCCTTTATCAGGGGCTTCTTGGGGAACATTGACCAAGAAAAAAACAAACAATTAGTACAATAAATTTGTTTTCCTATTTCTGACATCTATGTAAGCACAATGCTTAGAGCATTATGCAAGAAAACTGATAGAACAGATGTTCCAAAAAGCATCTGGAATAAAAGAAAACAAACACATTTGCAAGCACGGAGGACAGATGCCCTCACCGAAAAGAAGAACTCCATTTTGTAGACTTGGCAATCGCATCGGCTGAATTTGACTTGAAAGTTGAAAATGGCTTCGAAAAATCATTTAGATCGAGAGGGGCGAAAGATAGACTTTTTAAAAACGGAACAATACCTAACTGCTGACTTGAATAGGTGCAACATTTATAAACCGTTTTTCTCATATAATGTCAGAGAGGCAATGTCAGAATATTAACTAATGCCCGTGCCTGAATAGGAAAAAGGAAATGATATAATGTATTTTTAGAATTTGGTTTGCAGACGATGGAATTCCTGAATCAAGCATCGTAAATTACGATGAAACTAATGTGTACTACCACCTTTGATCAAAAAAGAGCCTTTTTGAGAGAGAATTGAAATATCCGGAAAGGACCATCGACCACTCAAAATCCTCAGTATTTTTGAAGTTCGCAAAAATTGGTGATGGAGTCTATAAGACTGAGAGGACGTATAACTTGTGGTGTGTGGAAGGCCCAAAATATACCAAATATAACAAAACAAGATCGAGATGGTACCTATGACATTAACTGTTTCGAAGATTGGTGTGAAAAAATATTCTTCCATGGGCTAAAACTGTACCTGGACCCAAAGCTCTTATAGGTGATAACCTTTCATCATACCGTAATATTGGAACTCTTAGATTATGCCAAAGAAATAGAATCAGTTTGGCATTCCTCGCTACCCATTCGACACATCTAACTCAATAGCAAGATGTTAGGAGTTAGGTCCTTTAAGCCAATGAAGCAAACTTGGCGGGATACTATTACTGACTACCTATAAGCAAAAAAAACAAGCTACAATAAACAAAATTACATTTCCATCGTTACTTAACAAATTAATGATTAAGCTTGAAGTCGACAAATAAATAAATATCAAAAACACTTTTATGAAAACAACTCTAATCATCCACTTTGAAACTCGGCTGGTTTTAAAAAAGGTTCCCGGGTTTTTTAGATTATCTGAAAAATACCTAGCCGTGGGATCTTGCTGGCATGCGCGAGTGAAAAGTCGTTAATGCTCAGCAACAGTGCCCGCGGTTTGGCTATGGATGGGTGACCCATTTCTGCGCTGTGGCTAGGGTGCGCCTTGGATCGCCTATCCAACTTTACCTAATGAGGTTTTCAAGGTTTTCCTCATTCTCGCACTAAATGGTGGGTAGAGTACTAACAACTGTAGGTCGTTCCTGTGACGCACCTGCGGCCAATAGTAATATGCCGCCTCCTCCGTCCCGCACAAGCTAGCTCTAGCTTCTGGGGCTAACCTTAGGGTTAGTTTGGAGTGAGTAGAGATATTATTATTATTATTATTATTATTAGAGCAAGAGCTCTGAATTCGACACATGGTATGCAACTTTCGAACATACAAAAACAGACGATGAGCTCTTACGTAAAAACACCTGACAAAACATATTTTTGAGGTCGCGATTCGATTTGGAATTGCCAAATTGAAGAAAATTGCATTTTTTCATTTTTCTTCTGAAATATGCTATTTTCGCACTTTTATTGCTTCTCCTTCTGTATATCTGTCACCCATTGTCGTAAAAATTTGAAATTTTAGCATTAGGATAATGAAACTATCCGCTTTCTAACGCTGTACGAGAAAATAGTAATTGTTGTGTTTTGACTGAAAAATTAATAAATATTCGAGGAAGAGTTGCCACTTTTGTGTCATTTACAGCGAAAAAGTGTGTATCGGGGTAACTTTTTTATTTTTGAAGATATACTTATACTATAAACGAGAAAATTGTAGCGCATAAAATGAGGATGTTTTTTTATTTTGAGTATTTTTTCATAAAATGCATAGTAAGTCAGAAAAAGTGTGTTAAACGTAAGTCATATGTCGCGCCCTGTGCGCGTTGTCGCGGACAAAAGCTGCTGCTGACTGAATGTGTGTAGGGCATTTTTTAAATCATTACATGATCATTTGAATAAAACAAAACTTTTTAGTGTTTTCCATAGGTTTAATCGTTACCCACAATATTGTTTCGACTTACTAGGTCATCATCAAAGCATCTTACAAAACAATAAACAAATCTTAAAACTAAAGCAGTGCCTTATATTCAGTATTCCATTTTATTTTCGTGTGGTGGGGTAAGACTGCTTCTATGATTGGTGAATGGTTAAATTCCAACTTACTGGTCATTTTTTACCTGTTGATCTAATTTAATGGCTTTGCAAATTTCAAAGCTTTCCACTAAATATAATTTTCTACCTTTAGATCCTTGATATAATATTTATTTATTTATATAATCACTTTCGACAAAATTATGATTGCTTACAATATGTACAATGTTCCGAAAAACCCGACCTGTTTGAATTGTTGGCAATAGACTTTATGTTATTTCAGTCTGGTATTGAAATCCCTCCCGGTTTGACCTATGTAAATCGCGTTGCAATCATTGCAATTTAACTGAGAAACACCACTTTTATCTCCTGTGTTTCTTTTTTCTTTATTATTGACCAATAATGAACCTAAATTTCTTTTATTTAAGAAAATCGGGTTTTGATCAAGTTTCCTTAGAAATTAGATCAACAGATAACAAATGACCAGTTGGAATTTAACCATTCACCAATCATAGAAGCAGTCGTATCCCACCAGACGAAAATAAAATAGAATACTGTATGTAAGGCACTGTTTTAGTTTTAAAATTTGTTTTGGAAGAACCTTTGATGATGGCCTAGTAAGTCGAAACAATATTGTCGGTAACGATTAAACCCGTTGAAAACACGAAAAAATTTGTTTTATTTAAATATGTTCCACCAAATGCCAAGCGAAAACAGTAAAATTCCTTACATATAATATGGTCGTCCAGAATTTACCGGCAGTATGGACTATTTAAGAGCACATTTGCAAAACAGACATTAGGTAAGCAAGCAAACGAATGTCAGTAAGGTACCTACCTATTTATTACAATACAAATTTCGCTTCTTAGGGATTTACCATCCACCGAAAACGAGTTTCGTTTTCATGTCCTCAGGACGTATGTATTTGCAGTGCGCTGTTTACAAAACTGCATACCTAGTTCGGCCAAAAATACCAAGGTCCGGTTTTTCAAAGAATCCAACACCGGATTAAGTTTGACACCGGCTTCGTTGCTATGATACCGGCTCTCTGATTGGTTGTACATATCATAGCAACGAAGCCGGTGTCAGACTTAATCCGGTGTTGGATTCTTTGAAAAACCTGGCTCAAATCTTTTGGAATTTGGGTGGTGCATGAAAGAAGACGGTAGCTTAATGCCAATTATGACCACAATAAGTGCGAAACCAGATAGATTTTGTAAACATAAAATCATTTTGCAAATGTAAATATTTCAATAAATTGTAGCACAACCTGTATTTGTTCAAAAGCTAATGTACTGTGTTCCATAAGCTGTTTTTGTGAAGGCAAATGTACGTATATCGAATAATAAAAATGTATTTATTCTGTAAATACAAATTTAAAAAAATAAGAACAGTGTCATTGAAGTTCTCCACGCGGTCTGCTTCGGTGCAACCCAGGAGACAACGTAGCGCGTACAACGCTCGACTTTATTAACCTTTTATGACCACCAAACTTTTACCAACAACATTTTTTTGTTTTCTATAAATTAATTCAGACCTTAAACTACACTTGGCTCGCTTATACTGTTACTCTATCTCCAATAATAAAAAAGTTACCTCGATACCAACTTTCTCAATGCAGTTACTGAAAAATCCATGGGATCTGCGACGAAAATATTATTTTTCTACCATATCTTTACACATTAGTGCACATTTATGTATGGCAACGGATTCGGCATATTTTAGATTATATGCATGCAAAGTTTTAAGCCGATCCAATTGTTACAGACAAAGATATAGAATGGGAAATATAAAATAATGTATTTCCCAGAAATTTTGTAAAAATATGATAAAATTCGATTTTTTTCAATTTCGCAATCCCGAATCGATTCGCGACCTCCAGAATCGAATTCAGCAGGTCGTTTTACATAAGCATAGGACATCAGTTTTTGTATGTTCGCGAGTTGCATACCCCACTTTTATTTTGCATATTTCGAACGTCCTGCTCTCCGACAAACACTCCAAGTTCTGCTGTGCAAACGGACAAGCGTAAGGAAATGTTAAGGATCAAAGCTTGTAAATAAGTTAATTTGGAGCAAAAAAAGATAATGCCATTGCAAATATTAAAAGTGAAAAAAAATCGAAGTTGATGGGCAATAGGGACTTCTACTACTATAACGGGCGAGAATATTGGAGTGGACATGGACACTGGACACCCTAAATGAAACTGAAAATCAGGAGATCGAAGTGCCAAAAAAGAAGACTATAGTGCCTACTTATGTTTTTATCAAATTTTCGACAAATAAAACTGAAACACTACATCGGAATTATTCTTAGTCGATCTGAAGAGAGTTATGACATAAATACCTGCGAAGATGGAAGATCACCGAAACCCTTTTTTATATCCAACCACAAAAGAAATGTCCATACTTGGGCTATCCTTGATTTTACCATGTTTAATTTATAAGTTACCCACACGTCAGTCAATGACAATTTAAGCCTTTTTGGAGTTTACTCCTTAAGAATCGATTTTCAGTTATAGCCCGCGGTACGAAAATTTTATGAGTAGTAAAATCAAGCGTTACATTATCTGTCACTTAGAAATTATGTACGTATCTATGGATCCGGCTGTTTATGTCTGACTGCATAGAGCATGGAAATAGTGAAAATAGAGTGGCATAGAGCAGATATGACAGTTGGCGTTATAAAGTCAGCATTTGCACTGTTTGTTCGTTCCTACATTTGTTGAATCTTTCGATTTAATATAGAAAAACCTAATATTAAATACTCCAAATATTGGTTAGTGCCGAAATGTGAATCAACGCCTATCCGAACACCAGGAAAAGTATTTATTTCATTGCCAGTGGGATCGACGTTTAGCAGATTGTCACTTAATTACTGAATTTATAAACAGTTTATATTTTGACGTAGTTGGACATTTTCGAACATAAACCATCTGATAAATATACATTTGGGTATAAAACGGACATTCGCGTGTAACCTATTATCAAGTGATTGAAGTTAATATAATCGTGCGTCGGAGCTGACACACAAGTTTTTTTAGCCTATAAGTGGGTTATTCACAAAAGTAGGTACTCAAAAAATGTTGTATCTCCAATGAAACACCAAAAGCCTTGCTACTGAGTGTTTTGATAGAACAAACAAGTTTGCCATTATCGACCATTCTACACGAGTTGGGACACACTGTATGTTGATACAGGATTTTCTACATATGTTTCAGTCAAACAATCTGCCCCGAAAAAATCCGCCGCGGTCGAATTCTGCGATGCTTTGTATACATGTGTATCGGAAAACAAATAAATAAATAAGTAAACTGTCAACAATAAAGACATATCGAATCCCGACATATTAAAATGGGTAATAAAATAACAAATGGAAAAAATAATGTTATTGCCTTGGTACATGTAGATTTCAATAAAGAATCTAAGGTCTTTTACAAAACCATATAAGTGAACCGATACATTCCTGGCAATATAGTGCATTAACCTGACGGCAGGGGCGCTGTATAGAGGTTAGAGTGTTAATTAACTAATTTATAACAACACCGACATCACTTGCAGGCAACCTATGAGATTCCTTTTTTATACAGGTAAGACACATTAGATGGAACGTTTTCCAATAACCTGCTATCATCATTGGAAACTTAAACAAAACTCAATTATACAAGGTGTTTCATTTTTATTGTGAGAAATTTCGGGAAGCGATAAAACACGCGAAAACAATTATTTAGTAGCTTGCTATTTTAATGTATACCTACTATGAATTCTACTTAATTTTGTTGGGACTACGTTCTAATAGTTTACGAAAACTACATAGATTTTTGTCATGCAGAAGTTCCGATGCCATATTGCATGTTAGCATCTTTGTACGGACCTACGACAAAATATTAAGGTAGGTACCTATATGTACATATAAATAAACCCCTGTAGGTAACCGAAAAGAGGGTTGGCAAACGACTTTTATGATTTTTTCCCCTCTCTGCTTACCTCACCATTGTATCAGCCATGTTTTCTTTTTCCCAAATAATTTACAGAACAACTTTATTCTTTTGGATGAATTATAGCCCGAATTTGAATATTTCTTATTCCATCCACAAAACAAATTACCGCCATGTGAAACGAAAAAGCGGGTTTCATTGTGTCAAATATTAAATATGTAATTACATCGGGATACTAGATAAAACACAAAAGGGAACTACATTTGTAATTCTGGGAGTGTGCCTCTCGAAAATAATCGGATTAAATATTAAATGCGGCGGCTGCAGCGGCAACTAGCAGATTTACCCCGTACACGGTTGCGCTTCTGCAGTTGCACAATAAAACAATCTATGAAATAGATAATACCTAATACCTATACCAAAAATATTGATAATTTAGGTTTACGTCCCAAGAGCAAATTTCTTATAGGTCTTTATGTGTTTCTACCAACCGATCAAAATGAAGATTTGGCTTCTGTGTGCACGGGTATTTGTGTGTAAAGCCCTGGTTTTTATTGGGAATCGTTACGAAAAAATTCAGCTTGAATTTTCGTCTGCCAAGTGTTTTTTTAAAATAATATTCAAAAACTATGTAAATTTCTTGTAAATGTACCTAGTAGGGCTTAGGGAAAAGACCCCAGTTTTGGGGTTTGCGACGCACAACAAATACCTATCAACTTCAATTAGACTTCACGGCTGTAAGGTTATCTTTTTGCTTTGCAGTCTATAAGTTAGTTAAGGTACCATAAGCCAAACAAGACTAAAACGATTGACTGTGTGTACAAAATTTATGAAGTACTCTCATGTCAATTTTGGTCAGCATTAGCCATGTTGCTAACTATGTAAGAAAATAATTATTCAAAACATAAAATAACTGAGTTTTTGCACTACTATGCTTTTACCAATAATACCTAAACAGTCTGTTTGATCGTAAAGGCCTAACTCTGTAACAACTTTATGACACAATACAAAATAACCCATATAAACCACACCCTGCAAGACCAGAAAAAAAATCTTGTTCTTGCATGCTCCTCGCGACCTCATTTCTTATCTTGCTGCAAGATTCTTGCAATTTCTTGCAATAGTAATAATATTAATATCATTACCAGGAATAACGATATTTATATACCTACCAGGTACCCCAAAATTGCATGTTATAATACACATATCAAAATGGTCTACGGGACAAACGTAAAATAGTTATTTACGAAACGAGTGCGAGAAGACATTTTTCGCGCATGAGCGCAATGTTTGAAGCACGAGCGACGAAGGAGCGAGTGCTTCATTTGCGCGAATGCGCCGAAGACGTCTTCGCGCATCGAGGTTCGTACAAGATTTTTTGAAACGAACATTATAATTTTTTAATTATTACTCGTATCTAATACGTTTCCAATTTAAAATTTCAAAAAATCAAGTGGTTACATTGACAGATTTCCATTTGACAATTGTAGAAAATGACATTTGTTTTAATTTATTGAATTGAGTTGTCAAAGTGTCAATCGAATTAATAGCGATTTATCTTTATTCTTTCACTATTTTCAACATCCAAATTGGGGAAATGGCGTTTTGTTAACCAAACTTTATTACTATCAAGTCAAATTATTATGTATTTCTAGAAAGCCTGAAAGGACCAGTGCTTTTTGCTAGATTTCGCGAACACTATGTTTGAGTTTGTCTGTCGGGTTCGCGAAATGTCATTTTGAGAGCGGTGAGTTCAAAAAGCATATTTGCGAATGTTATTTAAAATATTATGTGAATATAACATGCAGAGCTTTTATGTGACATTTTTGGAGTCTAGTAGGCAGCGTTATAAATTTTCGTTTCTGTAAAACAAATGAATTAGCTGATGACATGTGCAGCGAAGTTTTATTAATTTGTACTCTCAATACGTGTTAATTTTATTAAGTTTACGTTTTATTGAGAAGAAAACAAGTTGAGTTTTAAACTGTTTTGGAATAAATAAATATGGAAAGAGTGCATCTTGGTAGCGACTTCCAGTTACGAGCTGTAGGCATGCTACAGGGTGGTATGACTATTCGAAACGTAGCGGAGGCTGTAAATTCTACCAAAAGTACCATTGGACGTTTATGGCAGCGTTACCAAAAAACTGGCGAAGTGAAAGAAAGATATCCTGGTCCCACCAGAAAAACAAATGCTGTGCAGGATAGATTTCTTCGTTTACAAGTTCTTCGTGACCGATATCTTACAGCCAACCAATTAAAAATTGAGCTTCAAAACGTCCATCAGGTCGATGTCAGTGGTCATTGGTCAAACTGTGAGAAACAGATTACATGAGGTTAGGCTCCATGCTCGACGTTCCGTTAGGGTTCCAGTACTTTCGCGTGGCAATCGTACACGGAGAAGAACACGTTAACTGGCAAGAACAAGATTGGGCGAACGTCCTATTCACTGATGAATCCAGATTCGGTTTGAGGCCAGATTCTAGAAGACTGAAGGTGTGGAGAAGACCTGGCAACGAAAATCGTTTGGTAACTATCCAGGAAATGGATCGGTACCAAGGGGGGACTGTAATATGCCAGGGCATATCGGGATACAATTCTACAACCTGTCATCGTTCCACAGGCAGAACAAGTCGGAGGACAGTTCTTATTTATGTACGGCAATGCTCGACCACATGCTGCGGGAATAGTTAGAAATTTCTTGAACGAGCAGAATATTGCAGTATTGCCGTGGCCGGCACAATCCCCCGACTTGAATCCCATAGAACACGTGTGGGATATGCTGCAGAAACGTGTCCTGAATCATGGTATGGTCTTTCAAACAAGGGAAGAGCTCTCAAATTGTTTACAAGACCAATGGCAACAAATTGAACAAAATGAAATGGACAACTTAATAAGAAGTATGCCCGATAGATGCCGAGCTGTGATTAACAGCAGAGGTGGTCATACACTATATTAAATGTGCAAATTTTTCATTTTCGTTCCTATTCTGTTACAATTTGTAAGTTTAAGTTTGCTGTTTCTTTGTACACCATGTATAATGAAAATATGGTAATCTTTTTGTGTGTTTTTGCTAAAAATAAAAGTTCTTTGTTCGACTTTATGTTTTATTTCATCGTTGCAAAAATATTTATTTTTAGCCTTGTCCCTTAGACTATTTTGATGTGTGATAGTGTACCTATGTACTTTCTCTGCAAAAACTCAGAAATTTGCACTTTTACGCCTAGCTTAAACCCCCTAGTCTAAATAAGCCCACACAGATAGCAGTCCTTTGAAACCATACACGATTTCTTGATATTTTCTGACAAGTACCTAAATATAAATTTGACGTTTCCGCGTCAGAGTAATCTCGATTTGCTACAATAGAAATATTTTTTTATCTACTCCTATTAAATTATATATTAATTAATCAATAGCGTGATTTATAATAACTCCCAAGTGAGTTATTACACCTTCGTTCCCGATTCGGCGAAATGGAACAGTCCATTATTGTTGAGGGGAGGCAGATGACTTGACATTTCTAAAAAGTTTGACGTTTTCAAATACAGTTAAGTAATAATTGTGCTAAAAAAGATGAATTGGAATAATGAAGATGAATTATTATGTAGGTACACCGCCAGAATTAAGGCAAGTAGCTAATGATACAATAGAAAGTACTTACTAACTTGTTTGGGTACGATAGAACTATAAATTTTATTCGCAGTAGGTACTTATCTGTCATATTTTTTGAGAATCATTAACGTACCCCAACCAGTTAGTAGTTCTACGACATAATATATTATATGCAACAAACACAAAAAGGAGCAATAAAATTGCATAATTCAGTCCCACATATTCAGTTTGCTGGTTGTTCAAACTCTACAATTAATTTCATTCATAAAAAAATGAGTAATTATTTAATTTCCATATCCTTGTAACTAAATGTAAATAAATATTTATTGGTATAGTCGTAGATAAAGTATAGTATTCAACTCGCGGTAATGGTAATAACTCACTTGATGAATTACAGCACTCGCCTGCGGCTCGTGCTGCAAATTTCATCTGCGTGAGTTATTACCTACATTACCGCTCGTTGAATAATATACTAATTGGCCACAACCGAGACACCCAACCTATTGAATAATGGTTCATTATTCCACATGATGTATAATTCACAAAAACCTAGAACAACAAATACATAAGTGGAAAGCTTGGACAGATAGAATACTGACAGTAGAGATGGGAAATACCTAATATGAGCAACAAGAAAACAATTATAGTGGTGTACGGACCAAATGAGGATGATAAAAATGACACAAAAGATCAATTTTGGGAGAACTTAACGGCAATAACAAAAGTGGGTAGTGGAAGAATATATATAGCGGGGGATTTTAATGGGAGAGTGGGCAAAAGAGATGAAACATATAAAAGACCAATAGGCAGCCATGGCGAATGTATCAGAAATATGAATGGGAAAAGATTGTTTGACTTCTGCACGATGCACGACTTGGTAATAACCAACACATTCTTCGAACATAAAGATGTGAATAAATACACAAGAGAAATGAGAAGCAGAGGGGAAAAATCGATAATTGACTACATTTCAGTTGAAAACAATAATAGAAGAACAATATTAGATACAAAAGTAAGAAGGGGTCCAGAGATTGGTAGTGACCATTACGTGGTGATAACCAGAATTAGAGGGAAGATAGAAAACAAAGAAAATAAAGTTTTAGTAATGCATAAGAAAGCACACCACGAATCAATAAAAACATACAGGCTACGGAATAAAGAATTGGCTGAGAGGTATGAGAGACTTTTAAGAGAAAAACTTTCAAGCAAAAGAGATACCGAGGAGGAAGAAAATGTTGAACAAATATGGAAGACTTTTAAAAACACGCTAATTGATACCGCTAAGCAAATATGTGGAACATACAAGAGAGTAATAAAGAAAAATCAAACCGCATGGTGGACAGAAGAGATAAAAGCCCAGATAAAATATAAGAAAGTGACATGGAAAAATTATCTAGCGAAAGGAAGGCCAGAAGACTATGAAATGTATAAAAGACAAAGAAAGAAAGTAAAAGAATTGGTAACAGTAGCAAAGAGAGACGCGTGGAAAAAATTTGGCGAAAAAATGGAGACGGATAGTAGAGGAAACCAGAAACTGTTTTATAAAATATTAAAATCATTAAGAAAAGAAAAGGCACAAACTACAAATTACATCAAAAGTAAAAGCGGAGAAATATTAACAGAACAAAAAGGGATTATGGGCAGGTGGAAGGAATATTTTCAAGAACTGTTAAATATAGGAGATATCGATGAGAACATCGAACATGAAGAAACAGCAGATGAAAATGGAGAAGTAGGAATAAGTCTAGAAGAACTACAGGAAGTGATAAAAAAACTGAAAAACGGGAAAGCAGCAGGCTATGATAGAATTACAATAGAGATGATTAAAAATATGGGGGAAGAAGGTATAGAAATGTTACTACAAATATTTAATAAAATCTGGATAAAAGAATACATCCCAAAGGATTGGCAGAGGGCATTAATTGTACCAGTTTATAAAAAAGGAGACAAGAGAGTCTGTAATAATTACAGGGTCATAACGCTATTAAGTACAGTCATGAAGATGTTTGAACAGATTATGGATAAAAGAATAAGAGCAATAGTTGAGAACACCCTAGAAGAATCGCAAAGTGGATTTAGAAGCGGAAGGAGCGTGCAAGATCATATATTTTCTATCAAGCAGTTAACGGAAAAAGCGATACAAGAGGAAAAGAACATATTTTTGGCATTTATAGATCTAGAAAAAGCTTTCGACAAGGTGCCAAGAGCCAAGTTATGGAAGATTTTGCAGGAAAGAGGAATCAATAACAAGATATTGAGAATCGTACAAAAAATGTATAAGCAAAATGTCAACTCTGTTATAAGTAACAATAACATGTCAGAAATATTCGCAACGCAGGGTGGACTGAGGCAAGGTGGTGGTTTGAGTCCCGTGCTTTTTGTAATTTTCATGGACGAAATAATAAAGAAGTGTACGTCGAAATGCAAAAAGTTGAATGTAGCGTTCAGGAAATTACAAAGAGTAGATATATCGGAAGGGGCATTTGCAGATGATGTAGTGATCATGGCTAGAAGTGAGAGAGAGTTGCAGGAGAACTTAGATGTGTGGAACCAAGTGCTAGAAGAAAATGGAATGAACATAAACAGAGATAAAACCAAAGTGATGGTAATAGGGGAAGAACAGGAGGAACTCGACATAATGATTGAAGGAACAAGGATAGAACAAGTGAAGACCTTCCAGTACCTAGGAGTAGCGATAAACGAGAAAGGAACCCAAGAAGCGGAAATAAATGCCAGAATAGAGAAAACACTAAAACTGCATTACGCGATGAACAAAAAATTTACAAGCAACAATGAAGTTTCACGGAAGACAAAGATAAAGGTATTTAAGACAATTTACAGGCCCGTCTTAACATATGGCTGCGAATCGTGGGTCTTGACCGGAAAACAGAAAAACAAAATTCAGGCTGTAGAGATGAAGTACCTGAGAAGAGTTAGAGGCGTTACAAAATTTGACAAAATGAAAAACATAGCAATAAGAGAAGACCTACAAATACAGTCTACATTAGAATTTATAGAAGAGAGACAGCTCAGCTGGTGGGGCCATTTACAGCGTATGGAAGAGACAAGGCCAGTTAGGCGGATTTGGGAAACGAAAATTCAGAAAAACAAGAGAAAAGGAAGGCCTAGACTAACTTGGGATAGAGTTGTTGTAGGAATACTAGAAGGAAGGGGGAAAACGTGGAAGGATGCGAAGACGTTGGCAAAGAATAGGGAAGAATGGAGAAGATTTATATACGAGTAGATGTATGGTAACAGGGATTTAGATTATATATATATATTCCACATCCATTATTCCACACTGTGGAATAATGAACCACATTATGCGTTAGAAAGCGCACATGTAATGAGGGGCAGATGAGAAAACCGACATTTTGAAATGGTGGAGATAACATGATGAAACATTGCCTTGCCTAGCCAATATGGAAAGAGAGGTATTTCCAGTATTCCGGCAACATCGGTTACCCGGGATGCCTTTTTCTCCAGTGCTTCTTTCGTCACACGAAAACAAAGAAATCGATTCAACGCTGAGTAGGTAAGATACCTCTTGGACAAATAATGAAGCGTTAAATGCTGAAATTTAAGTTAGTTAGTTAGTTAGTTATGCTCGAAGTTGCGTGTGGGGTGGCGTTTTAGGCCATTTTTAGACTGCTTTTATTTTTTGTTTTATTTTCAAGGGCTTTTATTGTTCTTTACATCATTCTTATCTCAAAAAACATGTTTGTTAAGTGTATGCAGTGTGTACCACTTTAGATGAAGACACAAGACACCTCGATATCGTCTTTGTTTTGAATAAAGGAACAGAGATCATTTTTTGCCAGTATATCTCCTTAAGCTGCATTTTTCCAATTCGCAAGTTTTGAATTGCCGCAAATACTTAAATACTACGATCAAAAGAGAATGACGAAATTCAATAATTTATATTAGAGATTTTTCTATCAAAAATTTGCAGAAGTTGCAATTTAGCAACCTCCGTTATGACACTGAAAATGAACTTGGCTAAAGCGGGAGTTCTAAAATGTCCGAATGCCAATTTCATTGAAAAATTCGACTTCTTAAATTTTTAGTAATGCATAATAATGTGATGTATAACGTAGTCTGTTATGCCATGTACGATAAAGATATTAAGTCAATTATTTTGGTGATGTCTAATGACCTGTATGTTGGTTCACCAGCAGGAAGATGGTCAACGTTTTGCACATTTATTTTGCGCTTTGGTGTGATCATGATCAGTGTTTATCACCAATCAATTTTGCACGTCAATCTCCTCTTACGATGGAAAAAGCTCCCCAGCGTATTCTATGGGCATGGGCGATATACTGAGTCTGGGTGGACGACCTTAACAGTGATTGAATTTGAACATTAATTTGCAGCTTGTATTGTGTTTGTTTGATGATAAGTTAACTCCTGGTGCAGTATTGCGTTTCTTTGTAATTTTATAATTATACAGTTACTTCTGTTTCAAAAGAGAAAATTGTTCGGAAGGGGAAAATTCTGCGTCTCATCCGGATTTAACCCATCGGTTACCAATACTCACATTTATGCATATTAGTAATTACAGACAATTGAGCGTATATACGACCATCATTAATATCGGCAACAACAATTTCTAAACTGTAAACAGAGTTCTTTCAATAGGTACCAACACTGGGGAAGTAACATAGTGTTTATTAGCGGTACATTAAACAATCTCCTGTATGCAAACCTTTTAAGAGAGATTAAAAAACCATCCGCGTGTGTGATTATCTTTTAACATATAAAATTTTTTTCGTAATAAAATAAACGCTACACACATGTTGCTTGTAGCACCGTTTTTATCTTGGGGTATTAAGTACTCGGTAGATTGTAAATTACATTTTACGCACTTAATACAAAAACGTAATATCAATAAATTTGCAATAAGAATGAAACGACTGCGTGGCGCTATCCTTTGGTGGTTAAAATCTGATTATAACGATCTAGGAGGCACGAGCACTCTGTGGACAAAAGGACAAAACGGTTGACAATCGGCTTTCACGCTCAAGTCGTAAAGTCGGTTCCAAAACTTGCTGAATTTGTGAAAAATAACAGGCTGGCTCTTTTGTACGAGTGTTTATTGTGTTTTCTTTGGTGAAAATAATACGTTTTATGGAACATCTTTTGTTGGCTCAAGAGGTCTTAACGCCTGCTGTCAATGGTCACTTTAAAATCGATTTTATGCGTTTGCTGGATTTCTACCTTTGCGAGAAGGAATGCCAGTGCTCTAAACCAGACTAAGTTTGTTCTGCACCTTTTGAACTGGTAACAGTTTCTTACGGTTTGAAACGTGTTTTGTAGTTTTTAAGAAAAATAAACAATTTTGACGTATTATTAACAGATATGTTGTGAATTTCTTTAATTATTTGTGCCATTTCTTTATTATATAAATTTATACTTTTGTGAATTATATTGGCATTAATAAAAACACTTTATATAAAATAATCGACGTTTCGACCCCGTTTAGAGTATTTGTCAAGATTTATTTTGTAAATACAAACATATAAACAATTTGATAAAAAAATTTAGATAGAAAATTTTTAAACAATAAGGACTATTATTATTAAAATTATTATAAGTAAGTATATCTAATGATTTCTTGTTTTATGCATATAGGTATGCATAGTTACCTACAGTGCTAGGACGCGTACCTCCATCCTTTCCTATCCTGAGCTAACCTACGCATTTCCCCAAAAGTTGAACATCCTACATTCCTAACTATTTGAGAGCAGTAGTCTAATCTGGGCCTACCCCTACATCTTTTTATTCCTATCTCTGAATCTATAGTATGTCTCGAACTAAACCTTCGTGCCTCAGAAGGTGTCCTACCGTCCTATCTCTCCTAGTCCTTACTGTCTTCCATAAATTAACACTTAAAGTGTTAATGTTAATTTTAATTTTAGTGTTACAGATTACCAACGACGACGTGGCAACCAGCCCGGAAACCATTATTCCATGGACATCGGCCACGAAAGCCTTAAGAGGATAAAATACATAATGTTAACTGCAAGAAAATATAGAAATTGTATTGATCTATAATAAATTCTTCTTTTCATTTATTGTTAATATTCATTGATTCCTCTTAAAGTGTTAATGTTAATTTTAATTTTAGTGTTACAGATTACCAACGACGACGTGGCAACCAGCCCGGAAACCATTATTCCAACATTATTTTAGTTTTATTTTAAGTTAAGTAAAAAAACTGCTGACAACAGACTATTTTATCCACCTCTCAACGGCGATTGATTAGAAATGTCATTATGTTCAACTGTTGTTTTGTTTTCATGGCTTACTAGGTAGATCGTATTTTAATTTCGAATTTTGAATGGGACTGTTTTACTATTCAATTTTTTACTACTTTAGTAAAATTTAGATTCTCCAAATTAGTTCAAATTTGGTATATGGGCATAAAATTTAAAAAGAACCAACTTTTCAATTTGACGTTTTTCGAAATTTTCGCAATTTTTTGGAAAAAATATCAAATTTGACAGATGTCATGGCCTGCTGGAAACCTTTTATTGACAGGATATAGCATCATTTTTGAACCAGAGTGTGCCTCCAAACAAAAAATTGTTCATATTATGATACGGACTTTACTGGTGTGCTGGTGTCACTGTATAGTCAGTTTCTTTTAATGCATTTTCAGGAAATTACTTCATATCTTCAGAAGAAATTGTTTTTAGTCCAAGAGAACCGAAAAATTTCCCTGGCGCCCATAATTTCGTTTTTGCATGAATTTTTTGGATTGTTCGGTTTTCTTGAAGATGTTATACTGTATCTGATAATACACCAAGCTAAAAGATTTGATTTTGAAATAAACAAGTAGGTGGCATTTTTTGACATTTACCAAAAATCATTTATTTTGCATTAAAATGTTTGCGTAGTCAAAAAATCTATTCAAATATCATGCGAGATAAGACTTTTCTTCAGGCTACCTTGTAATTTTATTAAAAATTTGAAATGTCAAAGCCAGTCTCGGAAAATTCTCACCTGTTAGGTATTCAACACCATTCTTAAGCGGGCGCTACACATGCGGCATTTGCCGAATCCCGAATAGCAAATGTTTGGAATTCGGCGAATAGCTCACACTACACATGCGGCAATATCCAAATGTTTACTATTCGGCAAACATTGAACATTTCCCGCCGATTGTCGGTAAATCAGCACGAATCAAAGTAACCGAACTGTTTGATAAATAATGCGATATCGCTCTCGATAGACGCATATGTTTGTGTAGATGTATGTTTGGTGTTTGGCGAAGTGGTTTGTGACGCGCCAAACATTCGATATTCGGCAAATGCCGCATGTGTAGCGCCGGCTTTATGTTAGGCCAAAGATGATTCACTATTTCCGTTGATTGAAGTCCTTTTCAGTCAACGCCTTTTCTCTAAATTGGACTAATCACAGAAAACGGTATCTGCTAATAATACCCCAAGCTGCAGTGTTATCGCTAAAAATATTTGACTTTAAGGGGATTTTCGCAAACTTAATGACTTAATGCTGGAAGTACGTCACTTATTTAATTACGTCATTATGTGTAAAGGAAAGTGATATAGCTATGTGGGGGCACCGTGGTTCTTGTTGAACCCAGTAGAGGGAAACAAAGACTGGGTTTATTTTTCAATCATCATCATAAAGTTTTCAGTCCGATGACTGGTTGGACGCGTACCTCCATCCTTTCCTATCCT
Organism: Xestobium rufovillosum; assembly: GCA_963966045.1. Lineage (NCBI taxonomy): Eukaryota > Metazoa > Arthropoda > Insecta > Coleoptera > Ptinidae > Xestobium > Xestobium rufovillosum. The sequence continues at coordinate 16,826,034 of OZ014498.1, forward strand.
GAGCTAACCTACGCATTTCCCCAAAAGTGGAACATCCTACATCCCTAACTATTTAAGAGCAGAAGTCTAATCTGGGCCTACCCCTACCTCTTTTTATTCCTATCTCTGACTCTAGTATGTCGTGAAGTGGACCTACCATCCTATCTCTGCTATTCTTTACCGTCTTCCATAAATTTCGTTTTTCTCTAGCTCTTTCTAATACCTTTCTGTTGCTAACCTTCTCTATCCACGGTATCTTCATCATGCGCCTGTAGCACCACATTTCAAATGCTTCTAATTTTTTCCGATCCGCTTCTCCTATCGTCCAAGTTTCGCACCCGTACAATACCGTACTCCATAGCTCCATACATGCGTTTTTGAGTCTCTTCCGAGTTTCTACATTTATCATTCCCGAACATAATAATTGTTTCTTTTTATTACATGTAACTTGGCCCTGCGCTATTCTTTGTTTTATGTTTCTAGAGCTCCTACCATCGCGAGTTATTTGACTTCCTAATTAGCAGAAATATGAGACTTCCTCTATCTTCTCGTTTTCAATTTGTATTTTAGTTTTAGTCCTATTTTCATGACCCCTATGCAAAAATTTTTTTATAATAACTGCATTCCTGTTGTGGCATTCTCTCACATTTGCGACGCTCGACGGTCCCACTCTGAAAAGCTTACTCAGACTGAGCGGTCTAGCACCTGGCGGCCAGGCTCTCCACTGTAACTTTTAAAAGCAACAAAATCTTTTCGGTGAATATCATACCCATACTAGGATACTAATAACATTTTTAATATTAAAATTGAAATCGATCCACATTTACGAAAGTTTAATAAAAACTGTATACTGTTTTTTGTGAAACCGTGGAAACCATTACTCGAAATAACTGGTTATGTTTAGCGTTGACGATTTTATATTGTACTCGTAATACGACGTATAAGATATGAGCCATAGCGTTCTGAGGCGGTAACGCGCCAATACTTTCCCATAATCCATGCCACGCCAGTGATCACGTGCGGGACATCTTTCAAGGGAAGTATTTTACTTTCTGTTCAAAGTGTATTGCGCATACACCAAACTATAGATACAGGACACCAAAAAAATGAAACTGTTTGATGGAAACGTACCATGAAAACCCAATTTTTTTATTTGCGATTGTTAGCACTGGACCCAGAAAAGGAAAGTGTTGAACGACCCCAAGGGCATTGTTCACATTAGATATAGAGAGGTACCAATAACAAACACAAGCAGTCTATGAGTCTATCTGCTACAATAAATATCCTCCGGCTCACACCCTTGTAAAGTCAATATGTTCAGAAGTGGTATATAATAGAGTGGGCTATAACAATGGGTGTCATGTCAAACTAGGGGATCACCTTCTCGGTGGTTATACTTTGTATTGCGGTTATCCCCGACTCCATACGGCGTGCATTATGTTTCGAATTTAGGTAGACTTTAACATGGATCATTTAGCTTTAACGGATTTTATCAATTTTACTCGGGGTTCGCTGACATAGACTCATACATCAAGAACTATGTACCCTACAGTACGCGTTGAGCCTTGCAGTAAATAAAAAATAGCACGAACAAAAACTAAATAGTTTCCACGTTTTGAATTGCAATTTCAGCAAAACCTTCATACGTTACTGGGCAAAGAAAGTTTAAATTCTGACTTTTAGTGGTTGCATCATTTATCCATTGATGTTGCTGTTCTATGGTATGCAGGTCTTTTTATTGAACGATGTGAGTTTCTTAGACGATTTCTCAGTTGATCCGAAGTTTCTGTACCTCCAGCATCATGGAGGCCTTGACGAGCTGTCGCAAGTTCTTGGATTGGATCATCTCTGGCGCTAAGCTTGATGATGCCCACATAGATGGTGAATCGAACTCTCTCTACCTTTTATAGACAAATAGCACTTAGTGACAAACCAACCAAATTAAGAAATATTACGTGAATCTCCTCGATTGCTAATGGTCATTTCGTAATGATCCACTGACAACCAGCTGTTGTGGCATACTCTGAATGAAGCTATCAATAGATTCTTGGGGTATTTGCTCCCATTCTTCTTGAAGCGCTATCCTTAAGCCATTGAATGTTTCCCCTAGGGGTTGGCGACGTCTAATCCTTTTCCCAAGCTGATCCCACAGATGTTCAGTGGGGTTCAAGTCTGGACCATTGGCTGGCCGTGGTAAACGTCCAATACCAACCTCTTCACGGTACTTAGTTACAATTCTTTTTGTGTGTGGGCGGGCGTTGTCATCCGTAAACACAAAATTGTCCCATATAAATGGCATATATGGTGTGACATGGGGTTCCAGGAATTCAACATTGTATCGGTGTGCAGTCATTGTTCCATTCTCAATGAAAACCAATTCTGTGTGAGCCCCCAGAGATATTCCGGCCCACACTATAATGCTACCACCATTGAAACTGACCCTGGGGGACATGCAACATTGACTGTACCGCTCCCTTGGTCTTCGCCACACCTTTTTACGCCCATCTGGTGACTTGACACTAAATATTGACTCGTCCGAGAAGAGCACGTTCCTCCATTGATGTTCGTCCCAATTTACGTATTGCTGTGCAAACGCCAGTCGTGCTCTGCAAAGTTCTACGGTCAACAGGGGACCCGTAGCTGGCTTTCTTGAAGTCAAACCATATTCGTTTAGCCTTCTTCGAACTGTTCTGGCTGAAACTGTCACTCCTCGAACATCGACTAACCGTCCAGCAAGAATAGGTGATGGCAATGCTCGATCGCGCAGCGCAGCAATATGACGAAAACGGTCATCTTGATGGTTCGTAGTCCGTGGACGACCAGACCCGACCTTACTTGCAAATCCATAAGTTTCACGAAATCGCAAGAGTGCATTTTGCACTGTGTTACGGGGTATATCCAGCATTTGAGCAATATACCGCACCCTTCGGCCATCGTGGCTTAAAGCAACAATTTGTGAACAAAGTTGACGTTTACAAATGAAATGTCACAAAAAAACAATAGTAAATACAGAGCATCCCAATAAGTTAAAAGATTTTGATGTTTCAATAAAGATGCATGAAAAGTCAAAATGTTGATTTGGCTGTTTAGGCTTACAAAAGGTGCAATATTCAGCTCACTAGTAGGGTAATCGTTAATTATTTGCGTAAGTTAAGTTGCGTATAAATATTGTACGGCCCCAAAATAAAAATAAAAACATTTGCCCCGTTTTTATTGTCCGGTAGTGTAGTATAGGTATATTAAAAATTCCTTATTAACGTTAGATCAAATTACGGAGAGCAACTTTTATAAAAATTGAAGCAGCTACATTTAAGTTCGAACATCATGTACTATATGAACAATACCAGCACCGATCGATTAATTCAAAAATATTTGCATACACAAGGCAAAGTGACATCGTACAGATATTACATAACAATGAACTCGGATAACATATGTACATATGCATGTAACGTCCCGCCCAAGGGCTCGGCCCCTGCAGTTAGCACACAAAGGGCCCCTCTCTGCCCAATCTCAGCCAGAGGCGGCAGCTGACTGTTCACACTTTCCAACATTGGAATATGTCAAATATCCTTGTAACATTTCAAGGTACAAGCATTACACTATTTATGTAGGCACATGCATTGTTACAGTATGATAATTTTCCTTGTTGGAGGTACACAGAGTCGCTCTCAAACGTTCCGATATTGCCAGAACATTTTTGGTATTATAAAACATCGCCTACTGCGATACTTATCCTAAGTAGTTTTCAGACGCCAAGGAAAGTTCTATTAAAATTGTAATTACAGTTTCCTGTGAGAATGTTTCACATGTCGGTAAAAAATGAGACAACCGATAAATTATTGGAATGTCGAGTAAGTTATCATTAAGAAGATACGAATATGACGATGGAGTTGTTCAATGTTATAGAATTTCATAGTTTCACCTTATGTAACCTATAATTCATCACATTTAATATTTGAAGTATATACCTACGTAATAAAATCAAAATATTTTCTTATATTTAGGAGTCAATATTAATTTTAAGGTACTCTCATTTTAAATGCAATCCGTCTGTGACGTGTTAGAGGGACCTGCCAATAAAATAATCCTCTTGGGTATAGTCTATACCCATTGGCGGAGTAAAATGCGCGTGACCAGTATGCTGGTTAGTATTTGCGTATTGTGTTGCTTGATTCACACAAAACGATAAAATAATGCGGCCCGTTTTTTGATAGCACATCAGGGAAGCAAGCGGTGAACTACCCCTTACCTTCTTAACTTTATATTTTTTAAGGGGCTGGATATTTTTAAGTTTTAACCGCATTTTTTGTTTCCCCGGACATTTTGATAATAAAAAGTTACTCTTGTTAGGTTTCGATAAAATGAAGCGTTTTGGAGAAAATGAAACTCAACGAGCAAGAGCTACAGTGTTTCTACGATTTTCGTCTTTATTTTTTCTGGCATTATTTTCAAAGATATCAAAAAATCGAAAGCTCTTTCAATCAATTGTTTCTTAGGAATTTTTAAAATATGATTTGACCCTACATTAGCTATTTCTTTTGAAGTTCATTAAAAAATTTCTAGGTCCGTATTAAGAAAAAATAAAAATTGACGATGTAGACAACAGACAAAACGTCGTACAAAAATAACCTTAACAGTTTGCAAAAGGTGGTGAAAATTTACATTAAAAAATGGCTTTCTGTTTTTCGAATGCCAGAAAAAATGAAAACGAAAATCGTAGAAACACAGTACCTCTTGCTTGTTGAGCTTTATTTTCTCGAAAACTCTTCATTTTATCGAAACCTAACAAGAGTAACTTTTTATTACCAAAATCGTTAAGAAGGTAAGCGGTAGTTCACCCTTTGCTCCCCTGATGCACTATCAAAAAACGGGTCGCATTATTTTATCAACATTCAATCACTAGGTACGTCACCAAGAAAATTATCGAAATACAATAAAAAATAAAAATTTTATGTCAAAAAAACTATTTTTATTTTTCCATTTTAAGGGAGAATATCTCGATAGGAGAAGGTCGTAGGAGAAAACTTTATATGAACTTGGGGTGTTATTTTCGTGTAATCTATACGCACCCGAGAGATTTCCCACCTTCACCGGGACACCCTGTATAAGTATGTTGCCTTCTGGTTTTATCCTTGTGGGACTCATCAGTGCAGTGCCTTAGTCCCATTTCGTGCGTTCCCGTTTCGTGCGTCGATGAAAATTTTCCCGTTTCGTGCGTCGTCACAAACCTCTACCTGGTTTGAGTGCCGTTTCGTGCGCTGACCTGCTGATAATGCAGTAAGCCACTAATTCGAGTTTATTTTTACAACACAACGCACGAGAGTCTAGGGAACAGATATGTTGGAGCTACGAAAATACTCGAACATCGCGATGACCTTTCTGTCCTTTTGGAACTGACCGATTTTTTGTTCATAAGAAAAAAGCTGAATCACTAGAACAAAAGAAATCCACCGCGGGGAGACGTGGGGGTACAATTTTATTATAAGGGCAACGCACGAACTGGCACTACTTAATTTATTACCTAGTAAATTCTTGACGCTCGAATCGGCACGAAAACAGGTAGAAACCCAAAAACGCACGAAACGGGAAAATACCCTTTTTTTGTGACAAAATCTTTAATTTAAGTCGGTTTCCGAAAAGTGGCGAACGACCAGATTATTAGATAATCATTTGAAGTTGTCTTAAAATTACGTAAGTTGCCATTAAAATTTGAAATTATCATTTTTAGTAGTTGCTGAATTGTCGACGTACAATATCACTTTGCTCAAAATTGTTACACCTAAAAACAAACGAAAATGGGTATACATACTCATCAGAATTCCTTAAAATTCAAATCTTTATTTTTCAAAAGTCCTTTACGATTAAACAGGTCTTGTAGACCCAAGGCTTTACATTTTTATTTGTTCTATGTATATGTGTATGTCTATTGTTATCTAATACCCAAACTATAATTTATTCACCCACTCACAACTACTGCAGTCCAAACAATTTCAATGCCCGAAAAACCGTTTCCTTCCATCGCTCCCTATCCTCTGCCTCTCCTCTCCAGTCCACAACACCAAGTTGGTTCAGATCCTCCTTCACCATATCCAACCACCTACATCTTGGACGTCCTCTCCGTTTCTTTTTCACGACTCCTCCTTCCAACACTATTTTCGCCGTTCTCACATCTGGCAAACGCAACAGATGACCCAGCCATCTCAGTCTCTGCGACTTCGCGACACCCACAACATCCGGTTCCCCGAACAATTCCATCAACTCCAAGTTACTTCGCCTCTTCCAGTTTCCCTCCACCATCTTACCTCCATAAATTCTCCTCAAAATTTTTCTCTCCCATATTCTCAATTTGGTTTGAATACCTCCAGTTATGATCCATGATTCGCAAGCGTACAGAACTGTTGGTCTAATAACTGTCTTGTAGACCCTGATTTTCGCAGATCTTGACACAATCTTTGAGCATAAAAATTTGTTTAGAGCCCCGGCACATCTACTTCCTTTTGCTATTCTTGCTGAAATCTCTTCAGCTTCATCACTATGATTAACCACTGTAACTCCTAGATAGGTAAAGCTCTCCACTCTCTCAAACACGTACTCCTTGTTCTCCGATACCTTTATCTTCAAAACTGACTCTTCCTTACTGTCTCCTATTACTGGGAAATACTTCGTTTTATTTTCATTTATAACCAAACCTTCTTCTTTAGCTGTCTTTTCTAATACCTTAAAAACTCTTCTCAGTTCCGTCTTTGTTCGAGCCATTAGAACAATGTCGTCAGCATATGCTATGCACTGGTGTCGATGATTGAATATAGTTCCCCCTGTATATAATTTACTCTCTCGCATAATCAACTCCAAAAGTACATTTATTTATTTTAAATCTTCTTGATGTTCTAGATTTCAGCATCACTCTACTATACGTATCTTTCAGGGTCATCTTCACAAGTTTTATAATTTTACCTGGAAGCCGAAAAAACTCCAAAGCATAGAACAGCCGTTGCCTGTTCACTGTATCGTAGGCTTGCTTAAAGTCGATGAAAAGCGTATACCAATCCAGCTCATGTTCATAACTGTTCACCAGAATCTGCCGGAAAGTGAAGATCTGATCACTCGTCGATCTTCCTCCTCGAAAGCCACCCAGATATTCCCCAAACTTGCTTTCCATATGTTCTGTTACCTTATCCCTAATCAACATCGCTATGATCTTATAAGCTACATCGAGCAGAGCTATACCTCGGTAGTTCTGGCAAATTGTCTTGTCCCCTTTCTTATGTATGGGGCACAGTACCGCTTCTCCCCAGGCCGAAGGTATTTTCTCAGTTTTCCATATTTCCAGTATCAAAAGATATAACCGGGCTTGAAGCTTATCTCCTCCTTCCTTAAAAATTACCGCTACAACACCATTTTCCCCAGGGCTTTTACTATTCTTCATCCGCTTGAGAATTTCTTGAAAATCTCGTCTACTCGGGAAAACTTCAAGTTCGTTTCTTTCCTCGTCTGTGATCGCTTCGCTCCTACTCTCTTTCGGGCTTGTTTCTTGTCCTTCATTTAACATCCTGACTCTATTTCTAACTTCTATCGACTTTCTACAATCCTCATCAAACCACTTATTTAAACTGATTTTTGGTTCTGGGGGCAATAAACAAATAATGTGTGAAACAATTTTTGGTTTCCAAAACACACCCTACGCTTCCATCAATTTTTGTGTTGCGTGGTTTGAATTCCTTTTTGATTAACCAATCACCTTAAAATTTACAAACTGCAAGTTATGAGATGTGTTTCTATTTCAAATTGATAACCCATAAGCCCTGCATTTTCCCTTTCTATGTATGCATATTGGAAAAGACTCCCACACAGACACCCTATTCTAAAATTCGACCACTTATGATTACTTTTGTTTTCTCATTGCTATGACACGTGTACTTTAGGTAGGTACCTACCTACCTTCTTTCTTTCCCGCAAGACAAGCAATGCACTTGAATGTATGCCTTTATTATTCTCTTTCTCCTTGAATGTCTTAAGTAACTTTGAGATATGTTTGAATTACTGTCAGAATAAACCTCTGAGGTGTTTAGTTTCGATTTTATACATACGGCACACCCTACTAATAGGTTTACACGTACAGCCGTTTCAATCAATATTGTGTTTCTCTCGCTGCAGTGTGACATATGCAAATCGGACAGTCCCAGCTTAGTTGACAAAATCTTCTCTTCTTATCTGATAAAGCATAAAGAAGAAAGGATCATCATTCAATCGCCTGTCGGTAGCGAGAAAGTACTGAGCTCCCGCGAAGTCATGGGAATTGTATTAGTAGGCAGTGGAATAACATCTAGATATAAGGGGGTGTTGCTATGTAAACTGCCCAAAAGTTAAAAATGAATTTTTAATAAAAACATTAATAAACACAGAAGTGCGGAGTAGAAATATTAATTCTTGCTATTAAAAAAGTTCGTTAGACTTTAATAAGAAACATGTTTGCAGGCAGTTCTTTATTTTTTGGGATAACTGCAGCGAGAACTGCATAACATCATTTTGTATATTTTTTTTTCTTATCTTGCTATGAAAATGCTGCTTTTCAAAACTGACTGAAGTTTCGAACCGTAATATTTTTCTTAACTGGTGCAGAAATGAAAAACTTTTCCTAACTGTCGATGAAATATTTATTTCAACAGCAGTTGCGAAAAAACTCAAAAATATGAAAATTTTGAAATGCAAGAAAAACTCGAAAGTAAACAGTAGAATATCAAATAAGAAGGGTGCTTGAAAGACTGAAAATTACATATGTCGGTTCCCAGTACTATACTTCAATTACGCAGATTTTTAATCAAGCAAATTTTTTAAAGAAAAGGAATCTAATAGACAGGTGCGTATTTTTTGCAATGTATAAGTACCGTAACTATTAATAATATTTATTTTAAAAACCTAAAAATGGCGTAACCTAGAAAATGTTCAAGATACTTTCCATTTTGAACCTTTCTTCTTACACATTTTCAACCACACAACACTATTTATTAAGGTGGAGCAAGTCGATTTTCCCTAGTGTTTTAGGCAGGGTTTGAGAAATGGATAAAATCGTAGTCCCAAGCGACGATCTGGCCTACATACTCTGCTATCGCCGTTGCAGTCACCAAAAGCACAATGCTTGGATCCTTGGATGCTCCATACTTTTTTGTATGGCACGTTTGCAGTAAAATATTAGAGTACAGACCAAAGATTTTGTATAAACACTTGCAAAAAACATCATGGTCCGAAACTGTCATGGCGCGATCGCGTATGCGCCTCAGTAACTTTCTATAATTACTTATCTAACATGACTTATTCGAATGATTGCTAAGATGTTACAGGAATTCCGATTTTTGTGTCGTGTTTTTACGACAATTTTAATGGTTCTTATGATAAACTTTTTGTGTCATACGTATTTGAGTTGTTTATCGAGAAGTTCCAAGTGTTTCGGTTTTATTGTAATTCAGACGTTTCTGTAAATATTATTTGATATTTTATTTTGGGAAAAAGACATTAATTTAAATACCTATTCTTTTTTATTTTTGGCCCTTTTCTGTATTTTGTAGTTCACAACTTTTCGAACAAGGAAATACAGGGTGTCTCATTATATTTTCACGCATTTTAACACCTTATATGTATATATCTACCGTACCGATTGAGATATTAGTGTGCAGTTTGCACCAATGACTCCAATATGACTCCAAGTTTTTGAAGTGAAACTTCTTTAGCGGCACTTCGAAAATTGCCCGAGAATTGAGAGTAAAATTTCAATGTCGCGTCACGTTTTCGAGCATTTCGTTACACGAGAGAGACGAAAGATATAACGTTGAGAGAAGGAGAAAGAGAGTTACACATGCATGAGTAGCTGAGATACCACGCCTTGTATAATTAACTAGGTCAATGAGCGCGCGATGAAAATTACGTTTTCATCAGTGGCGGCTCGTGACTTTAGAACTTGGCAGTGCTCTGGAATGAAATCACCGTTCAGGGGTTGGGGGGGGGGATCTGGCGGTTTCTCCCCGTATTTTTTTATGACGTGCTTTAGAAGCCATCTTAAAACAAGAAATTTCACTCACCGCAATATTTGACGAAAATCCCTAATCCAAAAGGTTAAACTTTCGCACACAATTTTTACCGCGACCTTTCGAAAAGTATTTGATAATTCGCTCAGACTTAGGACGTCAATTTCGTTTTATTTCAAGTTTTTCGTCTCCATTATACATATATTTAGAAACCATATTCACTTTTAACTGAATGAAGTAGGTAAGTATTACAACACAATAATAATATTGAAAAATGCTAAAATCAGGCGACCACTTTGTTAAAGTTCACTCCACAATATTTAAGTGTTCACTTGAATCTGGAACGCAAATTCTGTACTAGCTTGCAAGTGAGCTTTGGACACTTCGGTGCTTTCTTATTTTTTCATGCAAATGGTTCAAGTCAGTAACGCCTATACTACTCCAATTCTTATCCATATTTGGAGTAAAAAATAACAGGCATTGAAAACAAAAAAGAGAATTCCTTACCGTACATCCACATATCCATTTGTTTCGTTTGTAAATGTCGCTGGTGAAATGCCTGGTGAAAGACCGACCTTCCTTTTTCTTCGCACAAATTTGATTTAGTTTTAACTTTTAAAACCGGTGTCGGCCTACCTAACAGTTTTATTTCAATTTTTGTGCTCAAGTCCAATAATAAAAAGTTAATTTTAATAATATTGTCAATGGAATTTATGCCGCTATCACTACATAACACGCGCCACCACCACAAACTAAACCACTGGAAATTTCAATATTTAAAAATAATAAACACGATAATACAGCTAATTACTCAAGTTATAAGCAAAGCCAGGAGCTATCTCAAACTTAAATATGGTAAACAAAAGAACAACGCCGCAGAAGTACCAATTTCCGTATTATATTATGCATATGCTTAGCACAACCGCAAGGTTCGACTTCCAAGTGTGTACTGAAAAGGCACACGGATACGAGCTAAACTAAAAGCATATATGACGAATTTTCCTACGTCTTGCCGAGTTTTGCCGATCTCGCTCCCATATCGAATGTACGAGTACCACACCCCACAGTTTCAACACGCCAGACGCTACACTCGAACGCCAGACGGTTTGGATGTATTTGCACATTTGCACGTGTATTCTCTGCTAGGTATTTTGAAACTGACGACGCGGGATGCTTGGCTCGCATACTATTTATTATCTAAACGCTGGAGATTCAAAAAGTTTTAAACTTTAATTTGAACCTTATCAAAAAAAGGTTAACAGCAGTTTTTTGTAGGCAGTGCGCGCGCACGAGCGCACTTATTGAGGAGCCGCCACTGGTTTTCATATGGTTTTACCAATAATTTAACTACAGACGAAAAAACCGGGGCCCTCAAAAATAGCTTCGTTTTTGTATATTGGCAATTACCAAAATTATAATTATAATCGTTACCATCTGCATTTCTTTTTCTATTTATTTAGGATATGAATTTCCACATGGCATTAACGACAAAAATTCAGTTACAAACTTTAAACATTTATGGTTTATTGCAAATACATATTATAAAAATATAAATGAAGTAACACTTGTAAAACCACCCCTAAAACCATCCCCAAAACCATTTCTGAAAACCATCCCCTAAACTGCCCTCAAGAATGACCTCTAAAACCACCCCCTAAAATCACCCCCTTAAACCGCCTAAAACCAAAAATAAAAACCATCCCTGAAAATCACCCCCAAAACACCCTCAAAACCACCCCTAAACACCACCCCTAAAATCACCCGCAAAACCGCCAAAAAACCTCCCCTGAAACAACCCCCAAAACCATTCCAAAAACAACCTTTAAAAACCACCCCTAACAATCACCCCAAAAACCACCCCTAAAACCTTCAAAACTATTCCTAAAAATCACCCCCATAAACCAGCTCTACATCCACCCCGAAAAACTACCCCAAAAACCTCCCCCAAAACCATTCCTAAAAACCACCCCTAGAAGCACCCTCAAACTACCCCTAAAAACCACCCCCAAAACCAAACCTGACACCACCCCCGAAACCACTCTTAAAAATCACCCCTAAAACCAACCTCAAAAATCACCCCCAAAAACCACCCCTAACGACCCCCACTAACACCACCCCCAAACCCACCCCTAGAAACCACCCCTGTCGCGTCTCTTTTAAATCTAATAAGTTCAGAGCTGCCAGGCTCTCGCATTTAGCCGCTAGCGCTCGGGTCTGATTCGTATAAATGCTGCAAATGAATCACGAAATCGAACTCCATACTACGAAAATAAAAACATTTTCAATGTTAAAACATTATGTTCACGCATCAAATTCTCAATTACTTTCACAAGTTCTGAATCACACTGTGAATTTTGCTGTAAACGAAATTCTACTGCTTCATGAGGATCCACAATAAACAGTTGAGAGTTGACCATAACTTGGAAGCTGGGTACAGTGCTGTATTTATTTGATAATATATATTTGTCCTTGTATTTTAAAACAAAATGAAACTCTACGTGTTATTATTATATTATTATATTATATTATTAAAATTTACCAGATTAGCATTAAATGAAGCAAAAGAAAATGTACTGTTATAATTTCGGTTATGATTAAAAAAGTTATTCGATTTTGAATGAGAACCATTGAATAATGACTCTAGGACTGCAGGATTTAGCATTTTACATAAACGCGCTCGTGTATAATCAGTTGCCTATTCCACTGGTTGATGCTAGGAACATTACTACGACAACAAACATGACAGTTCAGACGTACGCACTTTCGGCGATCGGCTTCCCACCTCCCTAGATCGAAATGGGTTCGTCCTTATCGCGCATTTGCGAAGATTCATGTCGATTTTATATTGGGATACTTACCATCGTGTTTTGTGATTATTTACGTTTTTTACGTTTGTGTCCTGTGAATATTCGATTATATCCGTGAACAGTTATTATGTAAGTATATTTAAAATATTAAAATTTTAATGATAATGACGTTTGTATGCTTATATTGCGTCAAAAAAACGACTGAACGTTCCCGTGAAATGCTCCCTCTCTCTCTATCTCTCACCGTAAATCTCTCTCAGAAGTTTTACTTCTATCACGTATACGGTGCTATACGCGCATTTTTTTGATTATGTAAGTACTTTGAAAATATTTTACTATGTACTTCCAGTTCATACGGACCAGAAAAGGTCGCTTTTCATATTACTGCAATTGCAATTTTTTTGATAGGACACCTGTATATAATTAAATATTCAAAGAGTCACATCTTTTAGCTATCCAAAGCTGTGCTAGATTTGATCATCGGTAAGGGGATGGCTGAGATTTTGAATTTCAAAAAAGAAACTGCAGAATCGAACAAATCTTTGTAGAAGTACAAAATTGGTTGTTTTCAGTTTTTAAAATTTTGAAATTACGTATAATTCTATCAAACCGTTTAATTTATTTCAAATAATCCAAATGTAAGCAGACGTTCCACAGATTGTTGAATCGTTTATTGCAATGGTTGAAAAGCAGCTGAGCACTCTCTGGGGGGCTCGTGCTGAACTTCGCCGTTGTCAGCTGAACATTATACTTACTGTATTTGTATTTGTGATTACCATTATAGCTGGCAATAAAGTCATTTATTATTATTATTATTATTATTATTATTATTATTAATAAATTACAGTACACTTGAAATTTTTTGCTCCTACAAAAATTTTGTTCGATTCTGCAATTTTTTTTAAGTCCAAAATCTCAGCTATCCCCTTACCGATGATCAAATGTAGCATACCGTTGAATAGCTAAAAGATGCGACTTTTTGAACATTTAATTACACACAGGGTGTCCTATTAAAGTGACATTTTCTGGTCCTTATGAACTGGAAGTAGTAAAATATTTTCAAAGTAGTCAAAAAAAACTTTAAGTCATACATAACTCATTGGTGCAAACCGAACACTAACATCTCAAGCGGTTCAGTAGATATAAGGTGTTAAAATGCATCAAAATATAATGAGACAACCTGTATATTAAGGAGTCTATCTGCAATACAATAAAAATGATTTAGTGCCAAAATAACTTTTCTCATCTTTCTCATAGTAACTTGATCATCAAAATGTAAACGTACAAAAAGTTTAGAGTATTGCACACAAATTTATTAACTATCCCAAAAATTAATTCATATAGGTATCTGAACATTCAAAGAGACAAGAAACTTTGAAAACAGATAAACGATTTCAAATTTGACTTTAAAATTGACCAATGGCGTAGATTTGGGTAGGTTTTAGAATACCCAATTCCCAAAAAATATCGTCCAGTATTTGGCATAAAGTGAAGTTGTTGCCAAATAATGGTTATATCATACAAAGTATGACTGCCTAATTGGAAAGTCGCACCTTGTCTGTTTATTGCAGAAAAGTCGTTAAAAAATTAAACTTCCGGACCGTTTATCTCTGAAAGAAAGCGTTTTGATGTAGGTAATAGTTTATATTTGATAAACCCCAATATTTTGATGCGTTTTATCTACTCCTGATATGAAGTTTGTCGATTAAAAACTGAATGACTCTGTATTGTACAACGAGCACGGAATGGTACCTACTCATTTCCCACGAATACGAAAATTACAGTAATAGACAATTCGAAAGATTTAGTGATCAATTTAACGTTCATAAGTGACACACATTTCATTATAGTCGCAGAAAAAATTATTTCAAGTCTATTCGAAAAAAAAAAATACTGGAAATTCCTTCGTGATAATAGACATTCTTTTAACATTTTAGCTTGCAGCGGGCAAAATTAATCACTCAGTTTGCGAGGAAATAATAAAGCTCTGTCTCGGAATAGAGTCAAGATCTTATCAAATTTACATAGATATTAACATGTTACTCCCAGTATCAAAAGTAAAATATGCACATCTTATTTATCACACTCACTTAAGAAGTTAGCTTTAACTTACATTTGCCTCCATAAATAAAGTTGTTAATCCTTTCCACTATCAACATCATCTTCTGTAATTGCTTCTGTGAAAGGTATAAATTGACACCATCTGTCATGCTACTTAAAAGAAAGGAACACGAGGAAAAATTAATAAACACACAGTTAGTCGGGCTGCTAACATAATAGACTTCCACCGGGACTAGCAGTTCTCCACTTTGTCAGGTATAGTAGGTAATAATAATAAACGGGAGCTTTCGCTTTGAAGAAACCTCGCATAACTTGCTCTAGGCTGATAACTTTTGGAAGAGAGAAAACACTTTGAAGATTGTCACCTAGGAGGTTCTCGCCGTTCAATGAGCATTTCAAATCATATACTCTATTCCTTCTCTATTTTCGTTTTCATTTCAGTTGCCAATTATTTTTTTATAAATTCGTTTTTTAATTCTTCATTTGCCCATAGTCATTATCCTTTTAGACGTGCTTTAAAATCATCCTAATAAATATTCGAAAGGTGTGTGCTTCAAAAACTCCATATTTTGTATTTATAAAACACTACTGCATTGTAATCCTTGTATTTACAACAGATTTAAACACAATTGCAGTCAATAAAGCACATTTAGTGCCGGTATGTCCACCTTGAGGTCCACCGACCGACCAGAGGGATTCATTTCTATAGACGCAGACTAATAAATTCAAAAACTGACCACGTGGATAGCATACGAGCCTGGTGTTGTTCAGTTCATTACATTTGCACCTTTTGTACGCCCTATTCACACCCACTAATGCTTTCTTGCCATGCAAACTCCGGGTGTTTTAAAAAAATGTTTTGTTGGATATACAACGCCTATGAATTTTTGTCCGCATGTATTTGAATGAAAAATAGCTTACAAGTTTTAGTTTGACGTTTCTTATCATTTAGTTTTTAGGATTAAACACGAATCACTCCTTATGGAATCATATTACTGAAATGGCGAGCGACTGTTATAGACATTTGTGGTTCTGCGAAAAATTCTGTAATCGTGTTTATAGAAACCGAAAGTATTGACAAGAAAAAGAGTAGGGGCCGGGTAGATCTAAAAAGAGAACACAAGTATTCGTTGAGGAAGCGCGGGGTCTTATGGAGGCAGCACCATGAAAATGGTCTTTCAACTTTATTAATTAGTATATTACGTAACGAGCATGGAAAGTGGCAAATTTCCTACGAGTATGAAATTTTATGCACGAGGTGCAGCCGAGTGCAGACTAGTGCTGGCAAAATCGGCAGAAATGTAAAACCGATTAATCGATTTTTGAGAAAATCGATTTTGGAAAAAATCGAATAATCGACGATAGAGAGAAATCGATTTTTAAAGTCGATCTTGAAATCGATTTTTAAAGTCGATTCTGTAATCTATTTTTAAAGTCGTTTTCGGATTCGATTCATAAAGTCTATTTTGGAATCGTTTTTTTAAAGTCGATTTTGGAATCGATTTTTAGAATCAATTTTTAAAGTCGATTTTAAAATCGGCTTTAAATTTTTGTTTGAAAACCGATTTTAAATATAAAGTAACACCACAAGAGTGACGGTATCCATAGGATGTCCAGTAAAGAATGGACCAAACTACAAATCCAGTTTTCTTGGAAAGAAACTGATCTCATCCAATTTATCTTAGTATACATCTGCTTCCTTAAAAGTTATGGGCCTTTGAAGAATGAAGAACAATTTTTTATTTAATGTCTTCATTATTTCTGGAGCACTTTTGCAGTTATTTTGGTGAATCTTGGTATAGGAAGGTTTTTTGGGTAGCTGAACAATAATATGCAGTTATTTTTGAGTAAACTATAGAAGGCGTCAACTTTCACCCTACATCTTCTTTCGTTTTTATCAATTTTGCTGGTGGGTACAAATTTTAAAACAATTACTACATTACTAGTTTTATGGAAAGAACACTCGATTAACTGTAAAAAAGGTATACTTGTTCTGAATCACCAAAACGTGTCATTTTAGATAAAAATGCATTATGAAGAATATGCTACTTTGGCAAATCGACGACGCTCATCATGAATTCGACCTCCGCTTTAAACACATTAACCATAGTAGGCAACAAACATGCAGAACATGAGACAGCACGCGCCGTGAAATTATGAAAAGGTGAAATACAAACATTGTTCTTCGAAGGCCCATAACTTTTTAAGGAAGCAGAATTGTACTAAGATAAATTGGTTCAGATCAGTTTCTTTTGACCCAAGGAAACTAGATTTGAAGTTTGGCCCATTCTTTTCTGGACACCTGTATACCAGGCCCAGACGAAATTCTTTTCTTAGGCCTTAAAATTACACAAGGATAGGCACAATGCATTAATTTCAGAATATATTTCTATCTGCATTTTACTATTTATCATCATAAAAACGAATGATGACCAAAATGTTTTAGGATTTTGCCGAAATCTGAGAGGCGAACCAATAGTGATAAAATCAGCAACAGCCTTGGCTGAATATACATTAGACGGTCCACCTAATGGCTATTGGTGCCGCTCAAGAAAGTGTAGTTTTCACTACCACTTGCAGATGACACATGCGGTCAACACATATGATATATCCAAATCAAGTTGTCATGTCATTAAGATCTATCACTGTCAAGTATATAGTTTCTGAAATCGTAATAGGACTTCTCATTATAATAAAATGCTGAGGCGCATGCGCGAACGCGCCATGACAATTTCGGACGAATGTCAAAGTCTTGTATCAATATCCCCTAGAGGGGTAGGCGGTATTGCTTGTTTGAAAGTGTTTATTAATTCTTTGGTAAAATTTTACTGCAAACGTGCAAAATTAGTAATAGTTCGGAACTAAAACACTATGGAGCATCCAAGCATTGTGCTTTTGGTGACTGCCAAGGTGATAGCAGTGCGGGAAGGCCAAGTTATCGCTTGGGATTAAGTACGATTTTATACATTTCCTAAACCCTGCCTAATACTACGAAAAATCGAACTTAATAACTAGGTTGGTGACCATGTGAGGAAGTGAGGATTAGTTCCACCTATTTAAATGATTTTGCTTGGATAAAAATGTGTAAGAGGCAAGATTCGAAATGGAAAAGTTTATTGAACGTTTCCAGGTTTTATGTCATTATTTGTTAGGTCTTTAAAATAAGAATTACTTGTAGTTACATACATACATTTCAGAAAAATACGCACCTGTACCTATATTAGATCCTTTTTCTCAGTTTTCTTTTAAAAAATTGATTAATTTTCAGGGCTATATTAAAAACCTACATGATTGAAGTATCTTGGTTAACATGCTCGTATTTCAAGCAAGAGCCAGGAGCCAGGCACGCCTTCGGGATTCAGCCTCACAATTTTACGAGGGATATCACTTGGAACTAACATTTGTAATAATTTTCCGTCTTTCAAACACCCTCCTTATTTGGTATTCTACTATTTACTTACGAATATTCCACACGAAGTTTATAACGCCTGACAGCTGACAGTGACACTCGTCCGAAAATCTAAGAACAGCTGATTGTCAGCACATGCGCACTAAGGAACACAGAACGAAATGAAATTTAATAATTGGATGTCGACGAAGATTTTACGTCAAAAGTCGACGGAAACATTTTGTAACTAACTCGTATTTCGTATATTAAAAAGCTATTACTAATTTCGACAATGTCTCGATTGTTTCGTTAAGTAACTAATAATTAAGGCTGTGAAATGTATGCACTAAATCCTTGAAAATATGCAGCATGTATGCACGTTTAAAACCACAAATTATGCACAAACAGTAGTCCATAATATGCTGCAATATATGCACAAAAATACACCTACACTGTCATTCAACCTAACCAGTGTGCGTATGGGTGACTTGTTCGGCTAAATTCGGATCAATTCTTCCACCGAAACATGTGTTGTTAATTATTTCTACGTTAATTCGAAGTTGTCAAGCAACTCCCTCCGTGTTCGAATGGCTAATGCGCTGGCTGTATGATCAAGATATCCGCGGATCAATTCTAGTTTATGTATTGCATTTTTTTGCTTTTGCTGCCGTTAACTCCAGATTTATGTTTAAGTTTTACGACTCAGAATCTCTGTGTCCGGTGAATAAAACAATTTATTTCTTCATTTCATAACACCTTAGGTTACCCGAATCCAGCCGAATACGTAAACTGTTTACACAAAGAAAATGCACCCGTCAGGTCGGGTTAGGTTCTCATACATTTTAATGCATTAGAGAAGAGATAGGCACTTAAAAAATATGCATTTTGGCTTCTAAACCACTGAAATATACATTTTATGCTTCAAAACCGCTAATATATGCATGTAAAATGCAAATTTGCAAAACGTCAGAATATGCATTTATATGCACTATAAAATTTTCACTGCTTACTTAATTTTCAGAGATTTGTACTTATATTGTAGTTACATTTAAGCGCATACCAGCAAACAATTTATGCATTTGCATACAATTCACAGCTCTACTAATAATTTATTTTAAAAAACCTAACCATCTACATATTTTGAAAATCGGTTTTCAGTCAACATTAAAATCGACTTAAAATCGATTTTTAAAATCGATTTCAAAGTCGATTTTTAAAGTCGACTGTAGAAATCTATTTTTAAAGTCGACTTTAGAAATCGATTTTTAAATTCGACTTTTGAAATCGATTTTTAAAGTCGACTTTAAAAATCGATTAATCGGGTTTCGATTTTTCCCAAAATCGCGATTAATCGAAAATCGATTAATCGAAAAATCGATTTTTGCTGCCAGCACTAGTGCAGACACAAGTTTATATGAAATACACTTTCCATCGAGCTATATACACTCTTTTTCCCACGACCCCTTTAATGTCAAACTTATTCACAAAACTAATTTCATTTTTAATGATTTGTTATCTATGTTAGTAAATGTCAAAATTTCTAGTAGCCTACCATCGAACTATGAGCATATTCGAATAGATCGGCTCATGAATGACACTTTGACTTGTTATTTTGCCCGCCAGTTCATAAATGCCCAGTTCGGACCTCTAAAATATTTCGGGCTTCCATCGAGAAGCCTTTAAAATGACTGTCGCACCTTTTAAGAGATTTTTCTGGTAAAAAATTATTAGATTTGAAAAGAGACGAGACGCTCAACATTTAGTCAGTAAACGTCAAAATTTCAAAACTGCCTACATTTTTTATTATTTGTAGCGCACAGCTACGAACATATAGCGCACGGGTGAATGCAATTGCCAACTTTCGCGCCTACTTACAGCTGTATGCAACGGGTCGCTTTCTTAGGGGATCGAGGGAAAACGATTATTATTCTGCCTTTTGGTTGACGCTATTCTAACTTTCGGTTGACACTTTCGTGGCAAGTTTAGTAAAAGACGATTGTATAGACAAAAATTCGTGGGGTTCTTAGATTTTTTTATCGCATTGGTTTCTAAACAGTTTAGGATCTTTTTCTTATAAGATGTGGGCTTACTTTCTAAGTGTTCTGTTCAAGGATATTTCCCAGATATTTTTCATTATTTGAAAATATCTGTAAAATATGTTTAATCCAGTAATTATGACATTTCTATACCCGAAATCGTGACGCCAGTAGTTATGAAGTAACTGTCTAATTACGCCAAGACGCCAACCGTTGGATATTGTAATGGGAATCTGGGCACTAATTAAATTTGTAGATTTTAGTCATTTTAGAGCTACAACATAATATGTACTTGTGATGTTGTAATTTTCATTTCTCAATATCTAGTTTCACTTCAGATCTAGATGTCAATACAGCAAGCAAGTAGTAAACAAGGTTATGCAAAAGTCATAAACATGTACCAAATTTTCAATACCTATGTGAAATAAAAAGTCGATATTTGATTCATATACAAATGTGAAAATATCAAAAATCAATTTGATATAATTTTGAATTCCCACGTGATTCTTTAAGCAATACTTACACACTCAAATGAAAATTGTAAAAGTGGTGCCGTCTTATTTTGGAAAAGCGACGTTGTCGCTTTTGGTGATAGAAAATTTATATATGTATCTTATATTTTATATCTTATAAAATACCTATTAATTTAAACGATCTATAATGAAAAAAAGTAGAAGCAAAAACCTACTAATTCACGATAATCCTTCGAAATCGAATATTAAATTTCGCGTATTGGAAACCCCGTGCGATAAATTTCTACAAAATATTATTTTCGCGAGCGACTATTTTAAGCCTTCCATATAAATTTAATCGGACCCTCTGTTAAAGAAAGGCGATATCAAAAAATGAAATAAATAAATTTATGTATATAAAAAAATATGAGCTAGCACAAGCTTCTGAATACAATGCGAGGAATCCATGTGGAATTTTAGGAGTCCATTTATCATAATCCTTTATAAAGTCGGCGTTTGCGTTTGCTCCTTATGCCGCGTTGAAATAAGAATTAAATTCCTCGAGCACCGAAAGAATTGTGGTGTTGTCGTAGCTGGAACTTAGACTTTTTTATTTATCGTTTTCAAGTTTGATAGTAGGTAGGTATATTAACTAACTTTTTGTGTGCACAAAAAGTGACATTATTCATTATTTCTACGTATAGCTATGCATATCTATCTACAAAGTCTAAAGACATTTTAATTTTTGCGATTTAAAAATAATAACTCTTGCAGAAAAATGTACATACCTATATGCTAAACTGAATTGCAGATGTGTCTTATTGCCTATTATCGAAAGGTTTTCACCCCGAACACTGCTCATTTGCTCGAAAGCAGAATACCTACTTATGTACTTTACATCCCAAAATTAGCAACCCAGTAATATACCTAATTTGAATTTGAGTCTATACTGCCGCTTCTAGTAGGTTTGTCATGAAATAATTCTTCGTATCTCGTCCTACTATCCTCTCCTCTGTTGTTTATTCGCGTCCATATAAAATTTCTCCTCTTCTACTTAATTCCAAAAGATTTAGGGGTAAATTGTTTCATTTTGAAAATGTGACCTCCAAGCACTTCTTGGCAATATCCTATCCGTCACTAGAACTCCTGCAGAACCTTACCAAGAATATCGCCTGGAAATGTCCGCATTTCGTTACGAATAGACCTTTTCTTTTCGTTAGTGCGCATGTGCAGAAGTACACTGACAATCAGCTATTCTTAGTTTTTCGGACGAATGTCACTGTCAGAACTTGTAAAATAGACTAATTTTGACAGGCCGCCTTTTTTTGTTGCTATGCAAGTGCGTTAACAAAATTTGAACGGATTTGGTGCCAAACAAAGTGGTGAAACCAGGTTACTGTTTAGAGTTCATGTAATTTAACTGAAAATAACGAAAGCAACGTTTGCAATAGTGCAACTAGTCATATCATTTTAAGAATTTTAGTTCAATTCTCGGCGTAAAGAGACTAAGAATGAACACAAACATAATGCTTTGTTATTCCTCCTCTTCTTCCCGGCTCTAAGCTTTGAAGAAACAAAAAATGTTTGCCATCCAGCTGTCAATTGTGTGACCACATTCTAAAATGATCTACGTATATTCGTAAGTAAATAGTGGAATACCAAATAAGGAAGGTGTTTGAAAGACGGAAAATTACAAATGTTAGTTCCCAGTGATATCCGTCATAAAATTGTGAGGCTGAATCCCGAAGGCGTGCCTGTTTCTTGCTTGAAATAGGGAATGTTAACCAATATACTTCAATCACACAGGTTTTTAATATGTAGTGGTGAAAATCAATCAATTTATTAAAAGAAAACGGAGAAAAACGATCTAATAGACAGGTGCGTATTTTTCTGCAATATGTATGTAACTACAAATAATTCTTATTTTAAAGATCTAACAAATAATGACGCAGAACCTGGAAACGTTCAATACACGTTTCCATTTCGAATCTTACTTCTTAACACATTTTCATCCACGCAACACAATTTATATAGGTGGAACAAAGTCCTCCATGGTCACCGACTCGGTTATTGACTTCGATTTTTTCCAGTGGTAGGCATCAGGGTTTGGGAAATGGATAAAATCGTAATCCCAAGCGATAACTTGGCCTACCTACTCTGCTATCACCGTTGCAGTCACCAAAAGCACAATGTTTGGATGCTCCATACCGTTTTATTTCCGAACTATTACTAATTTTGCACTTTTGCACTAAAATTTTACTGTATAGACTAAAGAATTTAAAATAAACACTTTCAAGCAATACAAGACTTTGACATCTGTCCGAAATTGTCATGACGCGATCGCGCATGCGCCTCAGCATTTTTTATAATGAAAAGCCCTGGTATATGGTATATTTGGATGGCTGTAAAAATATGCTTCCGATACAGCATCTGAATTGTTATTACTCTGAATCAAATTCTCAAATATCAAATTTTTCGTAATTTTCATAAATCATTTTGCACTTTTTCGATGAAATAATCTGGAAATGACTATTAAAACTTGATAAAACAAATTTTATAAATTGCCATTATTGGTAGATGACAGACGTCTGCTGTGAAAAAACTTCGAAAGACGATATGTATTTTATAACTGAAATTGGGAATTTTTGACAAAAATGAATGAATGTGAAAAATCGGCTTCACATAATATACAACATGTCCCCGGATTGGGTTACAAAGAAGATAAAACATGATGAAAAACCCTGCTTGTTCCCAAACTCCCATAGCATTCAACTGTTACAGGAAATTTATTAATTTTTATGCAATTTTATTTTTATGCATTTTTTGAACTTAGAAATTCTTTTATTAAAATGCATACTTATTATTAAATAAAATTATTAAAATTATTAAATAAATTTTGTAACCTCATCCACGGACCTACGGTATACAGAATGATCTATAACGAGTGTAACAAACTTTAAGCCGCGGTTAGGGATGCTAGTATCGAACGAAAGTATCGATACCAGTATCATTTGATACTTTTGGTTTTAAGTATCGATACCTCCCAATACTTCACAAGAAAGTATTTTCTGGCTTGATTGTTGATTGTAAAGCATAGGGAACAAAATTTTCCTGTTTTCCCGTTCATTGATGGGGTTGCATTTTAAAGGTGCCAATATTGGTGACTTGTACTTGATGAGTACATAGTTATTTGTCTTTTAACTCTAAACTTTCGTGGCGAGTTCAAACGTCAAAATCATATGTGCCTACAGCAGGTATCGATACCGCTCTAAAAGCATCGATACCAGACAAGTATCGCATGTAAGGTATCGATACCAAATATCGATACTTTTCTGTTGAAAGTATCGATACTTCAGAAGTATCGATGTATCATTAATCCCTAGCCCCGGTTTTTCAAAGAAACCAACACCGGATTAAGTCTGACACTGGCCTCGTTGCTATGATACCGGCTATCCGATTGGTTGTATTATAGCAACGAAGCCGGTGTCAGACTTAATCCGGTGTTGGGTTCTTTGAAAAACCGGCCCTAAGAGTAGAGAGAATACTCAAAAATATTGCGAAAATGAACATAGGTTCAAAAATGGCAACTAAATAAGATACAGGGTGTTGCAATTTCTTAAAAAATGTAGTATCTGTCTCTATCGTTTATCGTTTATTTTCAAATGTTTTGTTCTATTCTTGAGCCTATTTATACGCCACTTCGATATTAGCAACGTTTGACTGAAAATTTTGTTTACACAAAATTATTTCTCTCTGAAACTAGGTATGCTTTGTACGAAAAAAATCAGAGATGTTTTTTCTTGTAAATAAAACAAAGATTCAAATATTTTGCAACATATCTGTGTAGCGTAACATATTTTGGTAATATTTTGGTAATAAAGGTGGCCTCCCCACTTCGTAGTGACGCCAATGGTGAGAGTACGAAATTCAAAATTTACAAGTTAGTAAAAAACTTCAACAAATTGTTATACCCCAAATTTCAAATAAATACATCTGATAGTTTTCCAGATATAAAAAACACATACTTTAAGAAATTTCAACAACCTCTATCTCGCTTAGTCGGCATTTTAGGACATACGTTAATTAGGGCTTTCTATCTACGCTAGAAGTTTGTTACACTAGTTATAGATCTCCTTGTATATTTGAAGGGATCGAAAAATGCTCATTTAATTATATCACAGCCAACTATGATTTGTATATAAAAAATACAACTTTGTGTCATAACTTAAAATTTAATTATTAAAGAACTGGTTAAGGGTGCGGAATTTGAGCACTAAAAACGGGACACACATTTTTATTCCAACATCATTCTGAAATTAACGTAGGGAGGGCGTTAAATAAAAAAAAGATTTATCCATAAAGGATTAACTTAGAGACTCGCACTAGGCACTACTTTTAGGTATAGCAATATTTTTCGTTCGCCTTAAATAAATCGCCTTCAAATTATTGAAAAATCCGTCATCAACTCGACACCTTTTTCACTATTTGTACACATATTTATCGCAATTAGAAAGTAGGGTTGTCCAAGTTATTGGTTATTCATTTTCGACCAAGAACGTCTTGATACGTTACTTGGTTTAACCGGCGTGTTGGAATGAACATTATATTGCAATCTCTCCATCTTGTGCATATTTGGGCGATATGCACAGTAAACTACACGTTTGACAGTAGCAGTAGTGTGGCGCTTCAGTTTATCCTCTTATTTCTAAATAGAAAATAATAATTTAAAGATAGGATCGCGGACCAATCCTCCCAGATTTATTCGGTTGCCCCTGAAGCAAAAAACCTTGAAAATTCCAAGCTGTAGAGTTTAGAGGTTCCGTCCGAAGAGTTTGCAGATGCGATAGAAACCAATCATAATAGATTGTGCCGAATATTTTGCATAATCCTAATCACACTTTTGGGCGATAGGTGGCAGCACTTTATAGACTAACAGCTGATAAATCCCAGCTTTAAGACCGTTGCAATATACTCAAAAAAGTGACTGAATAACGTGTTAATAACTATCCACAAATTTTACAAATAACCGAGAATCGAGTTGTAACAATAATGTGAAAAATCGAATTTTGAGCTATAACTTGAAAGCAATACTCTTAGACGATAGCCAAATTTGGTTTTCGGCATTGAGTTCCTCTCGAAAAGAGAGATGGAAGATGGGTGGTCCATTTTTCTATACCTACCTAATAGGTAGGTAACTGCTATAGCTACAGAGTTGCCCCCTATTAACAAGCAATTTTGCCCAACCTGTACGAGATACTGCATGTCCCCGGATAGGAGTTTACTCCTTAAGAATCAATTTTCAGTTATAGCCCGCGGTACGAAAATTTTATGAGGAGTAAAATCAAGCGTTAACTAAAAGTGAGGCGTTGCGTTACGTTACCTTTCACATTGAAATTATGTACGTATGTATCTATGGATACGGCTGTTTATGTCTGACGGCATAGAGCATGGAAATAGTGAAAATAGAGTGGCATAGAGTAGATATGACAGTTGGCCTTGTAAAGTCAGCATTTGCAGTGTTTGTTCGTTCCTAAATTTGTTGAATCTTTTGATTTAATATGGAAAAACCTAATATTAAATACTCCAAATATTGCTTAGTGCCGAAATGTGAATCAGCGCTTATTCGAACACCAGGAAAAGTATTTATTCCATTGCCAGTGGGATCGACGTTTAGCAGATTGTCACTTAATTACTGAATTTATAAACAATTTATATTTTGATGTAGTTGGACATTTTCGAACATAAACCATCTGATAAATACACATTTGGGTATAAAACTGACATTCGCGTGTACCCTATTATCAAGTTATTGAAGTTAAAATAATCGTTCGTAAGGAGTAAACTCCAGTCGTGCGTCGGAGCTGACACACAAGTCTTTTTTTGGCTGTTATGTACACACTGTATATGCGCTTGGGAGTTTGGGAATAAGCCAGGGTTTTCCATAAAGAGTGATTTTTTGAGAAGTTAAAAAAAATCATTTTTTGTTCTGTTTGTAACCCGACCGGGCACATACTGGTATAGCTGCATTTCCAAGAATTTCTTCCGAATTCCTAAATTTACTGTTCCCGAGCAAAGGTATGTCGTCACTTGTCTGTTTGTTGGCTTCATATCGGAATTCATCCTTTCGTTTATCCTTCTCTCATAATTTTGGAGAATCAGTTATTTATAGGTTCTTCTCTCGCCTTATTACCAACAAATTTACCGTGATGTTATACTTAGAAACTAGAACCTACTTTCATCATTTTGTCTAGTGCTATTAAAAGTCTCCAAACATCTTTAAAAGGCAAGCGACGTCCACAATAATTAATTACCTAATTATTCTTAGAAGGTTAATTATTTTGCAGACTATGTCCAAACCTGCTCATTCGATACATTTTCATTCAACTTTCGGTGAACACAAGTCGTTTTTGGGCGGGTACATCAATTTGCCGACGCATTTTTCACGGTAGATCATTCTTTTTTAAAAGACTAGTGATTTATTAGTTTTTAGGTGCGATAGTGAATTGGGTGAACTGCAGGGGGCGCTCTCTACGATGTCTTGCTGTTTAAGTCCAAGAAGGTAGCCCTTTTGTCCCCCAAGGGGCCATTCACACCAACACAGAACTAATGACTACATTAAAGATTACAAAAATTAACGATTTTTTTAAATTTTGAGCCGAATTATCCATAAGTGGTTCAGACTACTCGATAAATTGTCGGTAAGTACATTTGACAAGCAGAAGCACAGTAGAAGCAAGAGTGCAACGTTTTATGTCCCAATTTTCGTTCTGCCACCGATTATTTCCACTACAATTACTCTATAACTTCATAATTAAATAAAGCATACACGGCACAAAAATAATAAAATAAATTTTATCAAGATGTCAAGATGCCGCGTCGAGAAGTGTGCAAGAAAACGTTATTCTCCTACACCAACATTGTGGAGTGCTCTTCTACTTCACTTGACGTTATAAAATCAAATCGTGTTTTCATAATCCGTAATCCTTTTATTAATTTTTAATTCAGGTATGTCGTCAGTGTTTATGTAACGTCAGAAAAGTCACGACTCGGGTCTGGAACCCGTCAGGAACTTAGAATTATAAGAGAGTAAGCATTGTATCGCGTACCTGTTTTGATCGATGGCTATAAAAAAATATGTTGGAATTTTTCTGTTCGAAAAATGCACAACTGTTCCGAGAGATTTTTTTTTAACAGAAATCGTATGTTGTTGAAGATACAGCTCTGCGCGAGTCGTATACAGGAGAAGTTAGGAAAAGTTCTCCATGATCCAATTCTGGTTCGACGCACGGAGTTTTAGGGATGTTTGATGCACGCACAGCCCAAATATTGATTAACAGTTTAAAATATGGTGCTATAAGAATCAAACTTGTTAAAATTCCAATCGGAAGACAGGTTATGTCTTAATATGTGTGGCGCACCTCCGTCCTTTTCCATTTCCTTACAATTCTTACCATTCCAACGCATTTTTTAACTCCCTAAATACCAGAGAATTCGGTTGATTAATCCGGAACATCATGGCAACTCTACCAAGAAGGAAAGAAGCGGGGAGATGTGAAATATGAAGTGCGTGAAACTGTAGATAAGCAGATATGTCTGGGCGATCATCCTTTCCTTATATATTAATAGCGAAAGTGATTTTACATTGAAACTTTGTTCGCCCGATATTTCATCGAGGACTCTATCGATTTCAACAATTGTGGGCTCTACGGAAAGCTCTAATGCTGTAGATGTGCCTTTTCGAGGGTTTCGGGGTTTAAAAAGCTTTAAATAGTGTCTTTTTACAGTTTAAAGTTCATTACTTCGTCGGAGTATGAGGCAGAAAATTTACAGTTTTTTGTTTGGTATAACTTAGCAACAAACAAATTGGTGGAGACATTTTCCATCAGTCATCAGTAAATAATATAATTTAGTAAAATTGTGACAGCGCTGAATGATTAAAGGGTTTGCGATACATGGCGACAGGGGTTGGGACAGGAATATGGAGCATTCTGAGAAGACGTGTGGCGTAGCCCACGGATTCCACTTGTATATATAATAATCGTAAAATGCCTTCGTGCGTCCGTGCATCTGATCTGAGTTTTTTCGCTTCTAATTTGAGGGTAGCATCCTCACCCTATAAGTTTAATAATCCGCTTCGCTCATAAGTTAGTATGCGAGTTCGGTATTTTATGTTAAGAAATATATTGTTATATCTTATTCATGATCTTCAGGAACTATCTATACATTTATCAAAAAAAATGTGTGTGTTCTATTGTTTAAGTAAATGAAAGTTGATGCACTTGTTACAATTTTTCTTCAAATTGCCAGAACTCCACGTCACCTACAGTGTAACCCTTTGTATCTCATCGTATTTCTCTTATTTTAGCTACCCTTGTTTGCTTTGTTTGTGGGAACAGTCGAATTTTCACGTCGTTCCTATTTCATTTGCATTTTACTCTCAAATTGCCATGGCTTGAAGACTGTAATTTTGACATTTGACTTGTCAATAGACCTTTTCCTTGTATAAAGGGTGGTTGGCCATTGCGCAACTTTTGTGGACCACTGGTATGGGACATACTGACGTCAGTATGTGGAACTCTGGGATGTTCTGTCGCGAGCTACTCCATTTTTATTAAATCGCCGTTTGCCGTCAACCGTCAACGGAATTTGCTGTCAAACTTTGTGGAAGACAGGAAGATCAAAATTTTTGGTTGAATTTGAAGGTTGTTTTGCTGGAGCGTGTGAATAAATTATGAGAAAATCAAACGAATAACATACCTGAAAGCGTAAATTACAATTTAAATTGAATTTGAAATAGAAATTGAAAATTTGTGACTATAAAATTTGAAACTAAGAAATCTGGAAATTAGCTGATTTGCATCAGTTGACATCTATGTGGGCATTATGGAAAAATTGTAATTTTAAAACCAATATCTTTGAACTCATTGATTATATTTGCAATGTAAAATTGGGACACAAAATAAATTATCAAATTGGAGAAATTCCAGTAGTAAATTTTAGACAGTAGTCAGATATTGTATTGTTGCAACCAGACGCTATTCAGGGGAATTCACTTTTTTGTGTGCACTTCGTTAATCTTCTTTTTGTATGTATGGGCTACTAATTTTAATAATTCATCAAATTTTCAAATAGTTTTGGAAATCGGTCGGCTCGTTTGTCCTTAATTCTCGTAAATGATTGTTGCCACTGTATACATGGTCCTTTCAAGTAACCACATTTTAGCCCATGTGCATTGTTTTAGTTTCTTATACAAAACTCCACTAGCAGGGTCTATTAAGCGATTCCAATATTTTCTTTAGATTTCATCGTCAAAGTAGTAGTAGTAGTTCGTACAGGATTTAGTACACTAAAATTTGAAAGGAAATACAAATCTTGACGATCCAGAGCAAAAGGTTTGGCTGACATGATAATCCCAGCAAAAGTGATAAATTCTTACACCAACACGCATTCTGGCGAGCTTAGTTTAAAATAGGAAAGGTGCAGAGAAAGTTAATTTGTGTTAGTGGACTCTGAGAAAATAATATTTATGAGGAGACCTTAAAGGACTGTCCTGTTGTAATGAACCACAAGAAAGACAACAAAATGAAGTTTGCATTAGTGGGGTTCCAAATGCTTACTTTCAATTCTTGATGCAAAGAACGTCAAAAGGAAAGACTGGCAGAAATGAAATTTAATCTGCAGGTATGGTATACCTTATTCAATGGAAAAATTTTGCAGATATTTGACAACAAACTATTCTACCATTAACATTTAGCGATTGCAGAAACCATAATAGTTCATATAGGAACCCTTTCGTGTTCAAACACTTCATATTAACGAAAAACTTGGGAATTAAACCCGGAAATTTATTTATTGACAAATCAACTGACGTTGCTAAAGTCCTCACTTGGGTCACCGGCCCAGTTATTAACTTCGATTTACCCCAGTGTTAGGCGGGGTTTGGGAAATGGATAAAATCGTAATCCTAAGCGATAGCTTGGCCTACCCACTCTGTTAGCGCCGTTGCAGTCACCAAAAGCACAAAGTTTGGATGCTCCATACTAATTTTGCACGTTTGCAATAAAATTTTACTGTATAGACCAAAGAATTTAAAATAAACACTTTCAAACATTACAAAACTTTGACATCTGTCCGAAAATGTCATGGAGCGATCGCGCATGCGCCTCAGCATTTTCTTATAATGAAAAGCCCTATTGGTGAATAATGATGTATTTTATGTTCGTTAAAATTATATTAAAATGAAAATTATGAATAAAAATGAAATTACATTGAAAATAGTGTCACTCTTCGTGGAATTCTTCTGCAACATTTTAACCGTAAATTCGAAAATGCCGAAGGCCTTGTCAAGACAAAACTAGAAGTTAGTTCAGAATTTAAGTTCCTGATTTATGTTTTTAGTGAGAGATATCTACAGTGTGAGAAAGGTTTCGTGTTCTGTAATTTAAATTTTATCATGTCTATAAATAGGTAAGTATATTGCGTTCATACACATGCACTCCTTTTTGTTCAAAACAGATCCTTAGATTTTGTTACGCGAAAAGGGCGTAACTATCAAATTCCACTTTTGTAATTATCATTCCAAAAGTACCGAATAGTCATATAACTAAAAAATATAATGCCAATTGCAGCATAACCTAAAAATCCCACAATGAAAGTACTACACTCTTACGTCATCATCTGGTGATACAATAAATTCTGAAATTGCCTGTATTGCTTTGTTGCAATCTGTCTATTGTAGTCTAGATTATACCTAGCTCCTGATGATGTTTCAAATACCTATAATAGATAAGAAAACTCGAGCAAAGTAACAAGAGGAGGACAAGTAACAAAAAGTGTTAGTCCTCTCATCGTTAAATCAGAAGTTTACAGTGCATTTAGGTATATTGTTTGCGAGATTTAGAGAAATCTTTTGATAATGTAAAATAGAAAAAGATTTTCGAAATGCTCAACAGTGAAGGTGAGATATAAGGACGGAAAATTATTTCTTACATCATTATTTGCACAAAGAAAAACAGCAGCTGCCGAATTTCACTAGGAACGTAGAGGAGTACCTATAGTGCCGCGTTTAACAAAAAAAAAACTATACGCTCGGGAACGCTAAATGTAGAAACTGCGGGAAGAGATTCTGAAAAACGTCTAAGTATGAAGCACGACATTTGAATGTCAACGCTGCCAGTCTTCTCCTCTGGTACTGATTCCTGAACCACTCATGGGCGAGTGTTGGAACAGAAACAGATGGGGGTGTTCACCCGAAAGGATATATCTCGTTTCCATCGTCAACAATCAAGTGAGGAACATTTAAATTTTCAAATACAGCAGGCAGATTAGATTACACACATTAGAAACCATCTTCACACACCGGAGAAGAATACAGAAAAGGCTGCTGTTCTATAAATGTACCTAGGTACATATAGGTATACCTAAATGTTCAAGGTACCTAACCATCGAGAACCAAATGTTTCTTCTTAAAGTAAATGCCCCACAAAATACTTCTTGTTCAAACAATGACTTCTTGACGAAGTAAATACTTTAAATACTTAGACAGCAATCGTAAACGATTGCGAAATAGATTTTTTAAATTCTGCATTTGAGGTGTTATATCTCTTAGTTTCAATTTTTCACACATATTTTCCATTATGCGAGATTTTGAAATAGTATTGCGTCTCAAACGAAAAAGCTCAAATGATGGCAAATCATACAGTTTTGAATTTCCACAATAATAATAAGAATCGCTCGGGGATTAGGTATAGACCTCTTAGTTTCTCCTTTTCGCAGAAATTCGTCTAATTCCAGTTCGCCATATATCTTCTCTACATCTGTTATTTAGTAAAATGTCTACACATGAACTTTCGAGCAGAACGCAAAAATATGTGATAATGACTTACCTTCATTATTCCTTACAACACTATTATTAGTTCTAAAACCAAAACACACAACCGAGTCCTTAAATTGCACGTCTTTTTTAACTACAATCCTTCAATAAAACTCGCAATTCTACATGTATTCAACTCCAAAACCTCATTCAATTTACAATTTCCACTTCAACATCTTTTCTGTAACATTTTCGATGAGCATGTAGATACGTTTACAACACAAGCGTGCGCAAGCGACTGGCAGGACATGCTAAACCTGCACGGAAGAAATCCGATCCTTTACAATCCTTCATCATTGGTCGGTGTAGTTTAAAGGGCAGGATCACAGTCCTTCGAACAGGCGGAGTTTCTTTCAGACAAGTTACGCCCAGTTTATGTAATATTCAGGACAACAGTCGCGGAATTTCATGTTCTTCTGTGTTTGCTGGATAGTGCTTTGAGAAATCTGGTGAACAGGCACGGTACCTGATAGGTAGTAGAAAGAAAGATTTTTTTCTTTCTTTAGTTTAGAACAGAGTAGTTTTATTTACGTAAGTAGCTTCTATTTAAACCCAGATATAGGAAAATAAGGAAAATCTGAGTAACCAGATTTAAAATACTCATTTTCAAATTTAATAAAGTGCGTGGTCATGGTATGGTCCAATTTTCACGTATAGTTCCGTTTGCATTTTAATGACTGTCAAATTGTCTTGGCTTTTTGATACCAATTTTGATATTTGACTTGTTAGTACTGTAAGTTTTGATGTATTTTATGTTCGTCAATATATATAGGTAGTTAGGGAGCCGCAATGGTAAATATTGCTATATTTTCTACCATGCCGGACATTATTAATCTTAATATATGCAACACGAGGAACAAGAATACCTACCTATGGAACAAAATTGCATCTGAGTCGCAATGCAGATGGCGCTCTTTCAAAGTTAACGGTTAAATGTAGGGTTTCATCAAGTCAAGAAATCTTGACTTGAACGTAATTTCTTGGCTTGACTTGAATTCAAGATCAAGAAATTTATCATTGCTTGATTTGAAGGTTTCTTGAAAACTGAAGTCTTGACTTGAATTCAAGATTTCTTGAAATTCCTTGAAATGTCTTGAAATGAAGAGTCGCGCGCATCGGCGTAGGAATCTTCCGCTATGTGGTACGTTCTTTGCTTCAGTTATCCTGTAATCATTTGTTGAGCTGCTAGTGGATGTCTAGTTTTGTTAAATACATTAAAGATGGAAATTGAATCTGAAAATGAACCTTTCGAAGCAAGTGATGATTCGGAGTATGCACCGTCTGAGTCTACTTCAGAGGATGTTACTGTATTTGAATGCGAAACCAGCAACAAACCATCTGAGAGATGGTTTTCCAAGGCGGGATTAACAGTCACCCAGATTAGAAACAGATTAAATGAAACCTCTACAAGAAGTCTGATGTGTCTAAATTCCTGGTTTTCAAATCCTGACATCAAGTAATATTAGTTTTTTGATGAAAATAAAATATTTTTAAATGAAGTATTGAAAAATTACTACGCGTACTACCAATATAACTATTTATTATTATAAATTGACCGGTTTCAGAATTCACAACGATTCCATCATCAGAAATGTATAAATAAAATTATTGTAAACAATATTTTCACTTTTCACTATTTGGTAGAAATCCATGATTAAATAAAAAATTACTTCCCGTACTACCAATAAGTATAACAAAATTATTGGTAGTACGCGAAGTAATTTTTTATTTAATTATTGTAAACAAATTATTATGACAGTTGACAAGGAAACTAAAATTGACAGAACAATACAAATAATAATGATATCCATGAAATAAGATAACTAGATAACTGAATTTCAGTATTTACCTACGGGGCATAAGAAAAACACAAAGGAAAATCGAATACCTCGTAGCTTGAAGGGAAAAAACATTGAATTTAAAGAAAACCATAATAGGAAAAAACAATAAATTCAATTGAAAAAACCTTCAAGTGAAATATCAGAACTAAATAAACAAAATATCCATGGAATCTTGACAACTGCCAACTTCTAATCTTGTAATGAATTGTATGGTCAAGTCTATGTGTTCTGTCTTGACAACTGCCAACTGCTATTATTAATTGTAATAAACTAAAAAAGAGAAATAAGTCAATAAATGTCATAATGGCAAAAAAAGGGAAATAACAAATAAGTCAAGGATTAAGATGTAAGAGACTGTGGCTGAATTACTTTCTTCCTTTTTGTTTTATTTTTATTTTTGACATTATCATCGTTTTCATCATCATCATCATCAATATTACTATTACCTTTGTTATTATTATGATTGATTCTTGAATTAATTATTCAGCCACAGTCTCTTACATCTTAATCCTTGACTTATTTCCCTTTTTTTGCCATTGTGACATTTATTGACTTATTTCTCTTTTTCAGTTTATTACAATTAATAATAGCAGTTGGTAGTTGTCAAGACAGAACACATAGACTTGACCACACAGTTCATTACAAGATTAGCAGTTGGCAGTTGTCAAGATTTCATGGATATTTTGTTTATTTAGTTCTGATATTTCACTTGAAGGTTTTTTCAATTGAATTTATTGTTTTTTCCTATTATGGTTTTCTTTAAATTCAATGTTTTTTCCCTTCAAGCTATACGAGGTATTCGATTTTCCTTTGTGTTTTTCTTATGCCCCGTAGGTATATACTGAAATTCAGTTATCTAGTTATCTTATTTCATGGATATCATTATTATTTGTATTGTTCTGTCAATTTTAGAGTACTTGTCAACTGTCATAATAATTTGTTTACAATAATTTTATTTATACATTTCTGATGATGGAATCGTTGTGAATTCTGAAACCGGTTAATTTATAATAATAAATCGTTATATTGGTAATACGCGTAGTAATTTTTCAATTCATCATGAATTTCTACCAAATAGTAAAGTCAGAAAATATTAACTACATCTTTTTAAAGATCAATTTTGTTTGTTTTTCTCATAACAAGAATATTGTTGTCCTTTTGTTTGTTTTTTATTGCCTAGAACATTTTATTTATGTTGACTTTATTTTACTCGTTATTATTTTATAATGTTATAAGAATACATTTTGTATACTTCGTATAAAGTGTTTTAATCCATATCAAAACATATTTTGTAACCACTAAATTACAGTTTCAAAATATTCAAGCATTTCTTGATTTCATAACAAGAAATCTTGATCTTGAAATACAAATTCTTGACTTGACTTGAAAACAAATTAGGTATCACTTCTTGACTTGAAAATTTCTTGAATTCAAGTCAAGATCAAGTCAAAATCAAGAAGTGTCTTGAAAATAGTGAAACCCTAGTTAAATGGGGGTTAAAGTGGCGCGTCACAAACGTCAGATTTTCATTCCAAACAAAACAAAGCCACGTGCTTTCTGACGTTTCAACCTAACCTCTGAAATATAATTATAGTTGTTTTCAAGTTTTTACACGTAAGCCCAACACACAAATTGAAAATAAACTGTTTTCACTGCAAAACATCTATAAATTATATTGCAAAAACTAGTTTAAGTCGTTGTAAATAATATCGATAAACGTCAAATGGCACGTGCTTTTGTTTTGTTTGGAACGAAAATCTGACGTATGACGGAGGCACTTATGTCCCCCATTAAAGTTGCTGCTGACACTTTTTCTGTCAACAGCTAGATTCTTATTTTACTGACTCTTTGCATCATGAGGAATGCCAAAATAATACTGTCAGATACATTACAAGACGCGAGTGGGTGCCAGAGAACCCCAAATTTATCTTAAACGGGAGCGTCACGAGACATATTTTCTACCAACAGATTTTTCTTTTACTGTCCCTTTGCATCATGAAGAATGCCAAAATATCAATGCCAGACACATTAGATTGTCGCGAGTGGGTGCCAGACGATTCCAAACTTTTCTGAAGAGCGCCATCTGATGCGGTGCGACTCAGATGCAACTTTCTTATAGCCATATTCTTGTTCTTCGTGTTTGATACATTCAGATTAATAACGTCTGGCATGGTAGGAAGTACAGTAATAATTTACTATTGCGGCTCCCTAACCAATAGTTATTTAAAATACAAGTATCGTAACAGTTCATTATAATGATACATACATAGGTATATCATAAAATGAAGTTACGATACTACTACTACTACTACTACTACTATAAGCGTAACAACGACTATCATATTTACTTAAGATATAATTAGTAAACGAGTTCTTGCAAGAGTTAGGTACTAATTTACACGGAGATTTAATTATTTAACCAATTTAAAAGAAAAAATATATTAGGTATTTGTGTGTTTAAACAACAAATTAAATAATTTAAATTTGCCTAATTTCGTCCGAAAGCACATGGCGCAATGACGCACTCCTATTGGTTTGCGTTAGTTGACGTCATCCGATAGTAAATACAACACGTGTTTACCTTCTGCAGCCGGCATTTTCATATACGATTGTGTGTTGTGGTATCGTGCTGTGAATTATTCGTGTTCCGTGGCCGGTGTGTTTTGAACAATTGTGTAAAACTGTAAAACATTTATTTAATCTTCGACTATGACTGACGAAGATTTCAATAAGGCTCTGTCCGACAATTTGCCAAAAATTGGCTCCTTACGGATTGCGGAATTTTATGCAAACAGTCATTTGTGTGCATCTGCAGAAATTCGTGAAATAAAAGCTGAGAGGTAGGTAACTTTTACAAAAAAATGTTATTTACTGCTACCTTCTTTTGGTATACTGTGTATTAGATTTGATACTTATATCATATTTATTGGGTTTCACGATATGTAATTTTAGGTTATTTAAGTGTCAGAATGGATATTCCCTTTTTAAATTTCCTTTGCGAATATATATTTTTCAATTTTGGTAACATTCAAAGCATTAAGAATAGAAAACAATTCCTTAATCTCTGGTAACACTGTGGAAATTTTAACTCAAAATAGACCTGTCGTGCAGTGGCGGCTCCTAACTTTAGAACTTGGCAGTGCTCTGGAATTAAATCACGGCTCAGGGGTGGGGGGGTCTGGCGGTTGCTCCCCCGTAGTTTTTTTAAATGTAGTGCTTTAGAAGCCATTTTAAAACATTTTCAAACAAGAAATTTCACTCACCGCAATATTTGACGAAAATTCCAATTCCAAAATGTTAAACTTTCGTACACAACTTTTATCGCGACCTTTCGAAAAGCATTTGATACTTCGCACAGGCTTAGGACGTCCATTTCATTTTATTTCAAGTTTTTCGTTAAAAGTCTACATATATTTAGATAAAATATTCATTTTTAACTGAATGGACTATTACAACACAATAATAATTTTGAAAAATGCAAAAATCAGGCGACCACTTTGTGAAAGTTCACTCCACAATGTTTAAGTGTTCACTTGAACCAAACCACTACCACTAGCTATGCTATTGGAAATTTCAATATTTAAAAATAATAAACACGATAATACAGCAAATTTTTCACCATATAAGCAAAGCAACGAGCAAATCTCAGACCTAAAAATATGGTAAACAAAAATAATAAGCAATGCCGCAGAAGTACCAACTCCCGTGTATATGCTTCGCCCAACTGTAAGGTCCCGAGCCGCGCCGATCTCGCTCCCATATCGAATGTGCATTTGCCTAGAGCGCTGAAGGTTTGAATCTTATCAAAAAAGGTTAAAAACATATTTTTGTAGGCAGTGCGCGCGCACGAGCGCACTTATTAAGGAGCCGCCCCTGCTGTCGCGACATGTCGCGGCGAAAGAAGAACCTGTCACGTGTTTTGCGTGAAAAACCAATTTACGTAGGACGGGTCTACAATGAAGCAATGGGGGAGTCCGCTGTTGCTGTCAGCTGCAGTGTCGTGTGTCGTGTCGGCCTTTATTGTTTACAAGTTTATGCTGTTGTGTGTGTAAATGTGCTACTGAGGAATCAGTTAGTGCGCACGAGCGACCACCTGACAGGTTCTTCTTTCGCCGCGTCAGTTCTACCGTTTTCTGGTAAAGCAGGAATTTACAAAATGTTATAAAACAAAAGTTACAGCTTGGTACACAGATTTGCGAGCAGATTTGTGAATTAAGTCCAAAAATTCAAATTATACCACAATAAAGATAGATATGTACCTACAGACCAGTCAAGTGCCACAACCTCACTTATTTGTTTGTCTTGCAAGATATTTTTGACAATGTTATTTTTTTTATTAGGTACAATGTTTTTTTTTCAATAACAACTTTTTTTATATTATGTGATGACATTTTGCGGCCAACTAGGTATACAATTTCTAACAAGTTGAACTATTGAACATTGTGCGGGACAGTATTTTTGTATTTTATGAATTTTAACTAGGTTAAGTTCATTGTTTACATTAAAGGCGTATAAATTTTAAAATATTTGGGTACTTACATTAAAATGATTTTCACAAGCATAAACAATACTGTTTTTAGAAACGTTTCCTACGTTTTTCGTCAGTAGGAACACGAATAAAAGTTTTTTCTGTTGTCTTGATGCTGGTATTTTCACACATAGGCAAGAAACACCAATAATAAGTACTCATTGTTAATATTTCACTGGTCAAACCACAAATTAAGCCTTCGATAATCCACGCTGGCTACTGGGACAATCGTAAACTGGAAACGACCGCTTCCCGTTTACAGACGGATGACGTCACAGATGTTACATGCTACTCTCGGGTTATTTCGCAGGGAATTGTCAATCTCAAATTTAATTAATTAATATCTTTTGATTACAGCGTGAATGATAAATAAACACAATTGTGACTAAAGGACACCCGAGAATCGATTGAAAGTATAGATACAAAAAATTGCTAGAACCCTATTGTATGTGCATCGAGGACTGACCTCGTATACTGTGTAAATTGCATATTTCGATTTATGAACTTCAATTACCAACTTTCGTGTAAATAACGTTACTGAAGCTGACATACTGATTGCTATTTAAAGTTGAGAAATAAGATGACTGCTAGTGTAACCCCTCTTAATATAATCTTCATTCTGATAAATACTGCGACATTTCCAACCCTCTGGAAAATATCTCGTATTTGCCCCGTTTTTAAATCTGGAGATTCCGATAAAATTGATAATTTCAGGCCTATAAGCATTATTTGCAACTTTACTACGGTCTTCGGGAGATTGTCCTGCATCGTAATCGCGTGAAACCATATATTTATATTTCTAGTCGGAGAGCAAGAGCTCTGAATTCGACACATGGTATGCAACTTTCGAACATACAAAAACAGACGATGAGTTCTTACGTAAAAACACCTGACAAAACATATTTTTGAGGTCGCGATTCGATTTGGAATTGCCAAATTGAAGAAAATTGCATTTTTTCATTTTTCTTCTCAAATATGCTATTTTCGCACTTTTATTGTTTCTCCTTCTGTATATCTGTCACCCAGTGTCGTACAAATTTGAAATTTTAGCATTAGGATAATGAAACTATCCGCTTTCTAACGCTGTACGAGAAAATAGTAATTGTTGTGATTTGACTGAAAAATTAATAAATATTCGAGGAAGAGTTGCCACTTTTGTGTCATTTACAGCGAAAAAGTGTGTATCGGGGTAACTTTTTTATTTTTGAAGATATACTTATACTATAAACGAGTAAATTGTAGCGCATAAAATGAGGATGTTTTTTTATTTTGAGTATTTTTTCATAAAATGCATAGTAAGTCAGAAAAAGTGTGTTAAACGTGAATCTTATGTCGCGCCCTGCGCGCGTTGTCGCGGACAAAAGCTGACTGCCGATGCCGTGCCAACGCCGTCGGAGTTTAGAGTTTTCATTTATTAAATGTGTGTAGGGCATTTTTCTTAAATCATTATAGGGTCATTTCAATAAAACAAAACTTTTTAATGTTTTTCACAGGTTTAATCGTTACGTACAATATTGTTTCGACTTCAAAGGTTCTTACAAAACAAATCTTAAAACTAAAGCAGTGCCTTATATACAGTATTCCATTTTATTTTCGTGTGGTGGGGTAAGATTGCTTCTATGATTGATGAATGGTTAAATTCCAACTGGTCATTTGTTATCTGTTGATGTAATTTAATGGCTTTGCAAATTTCAAAACTTTCCACAATTTAATTTTCTACCTTTAGATCCTTATATAATATTTTAAAATCACTTTCGGCAAAATTATGATTGTTTACAATATGTACAATGTTCCCAAAACCCCGTCCTGTTTGAATTGTTGGCAATAGACTTTATGTTCTTTCAGTATGGTATTGAAATCCCTCCCGGTTTGACCTATGTAAATCGCGCTGCAATCATTGCAATTTAACTGAGAAACACCACTTTTATCTCCTGTGTTTCTTTTTTCTTTATTATTGACCAATAATGAACTTAAATTTCTTTTATTTAAGCAAACCGGGTTTTGATCAAGTTTGCTTAGAAATTAGATCAACAGATAACAAATGACCAGTTGGAATTTAACCATTCACCAATCATAGAAGCAGTCTTACCCCACCACACGAAAATAAAATAGAATACTGGATGTAAGGCACTGTTTTAGTTTTAAGATTTGTTTTGTAAGAACCTTTGATGATGACCTAGTAAGTCGAAACAATATTGTCGATAACGATTAAACCCGTTGAAAACACTAAAAAATTTTGTTTTATTGAAATATTCAATGTTCCACCAAATGTCAAGCGAGAACAGAGTGAAATTCATTACATATTATGGTCGTCCAGAATTTACCGGCAGTATGGACCATTTAAGAGCACATTTGTTTCCAACATGCAAAACAGACATTAGGTAAGTAAGCAAACGAATATCAGTAAGGTACCTATTTATTACAAAACAAATTTCGCTTCTTTACCACCCACCGAAAACACGTTTCGTTTTCATGTCCTCAGGACGTATGTATTTGCAGTCTGTCGTTTACAAAACTGCATACCTAGTTCGACCAAAACTATCAAGGTCCGGTTTTTCAAAGAATCCAACACCGGATTAAGTCTGACACCGGCTTCGTTGCTATGATACCGGTTTTCTGATTGATTGTATCATAGCAACGAAGCCGGTGTCAGACTTAATTCGGTGTTTCTTTGAAAAATCGGGCCCAAATCTTTTGGAATTTGGGTGGTGCATGAAAGAAAACGGTAGCGTAATGCCAATCATGACCACAATAAGTGCGAAACCAGATTTTGTAAATATAACACCATTTTGCAAATGTGAATATTTCAATAAATTGTAGCACAACCTGTATTTGTTTAAAAGCTAATGTACTGTGTTCCATAAGCTGTTTTTGTGAAGGAAAATGTACGTATATCGAATAATAAAAATGTATTTATTCTGTAAGTACAAATTTAAAAAAAATAAGAACAGTTCTCATTGAAGTTCTCCACGCGGTCTGCTTCGGTGCAACCCAGGAGACAACGTAGCGCGTACATCGCTCGTCTATATTAACCTTTTATGACCACCAAACTTTTACCAACAACATTTTTTTGTTTTTATAAATTAATTCAGACCTTAAATTATATTTGACTCGTTTATACTATTACTCTATCTCCAATAATAAAAAAGTTACCTCGATACCAACTTTCTCAATGCAGTTACTGAAAAATCCATGGGATCTGCGACGAAGATATTATTTTTCTACCATATCTTTACACATTAGTGCACATTTATGTATGGCAACGGATTCGGCATATTTCAGACTATATCTTACTAATCTTGCAGTTTTTCGCAGTATGCAGCTGAAGCGCTTGACAATCAAATGCAGGTGGATGTGATATACACATATTTGCAAAAGACTCTACCAAATTGACCACTATCTTTTACTGACTAAACTGGATGGTTTCGGATTAAGCAAATCACTCTTATATCTCTATGAGTCTTATTTGGTGGCAAGGCGACAGTTTGTTCTGTACGGAGGTGTAGAATCATAAAAATTTACTGCTTCATCAAGGGTCCCACAGGGTTCCAACTTGGGGCCCCTGTTATTCCTAATTTTTATGAATGACGCCACAAACGTTATTATAATTGCCAGAAATTACTTTTTGCAGATGATTTAAAAATATTTACAACCATCACCTCAACAGCGGAATTAAAACATTTTTTTTGTTTTAGGTGAAAAAATAGAGGAAATCCGAATACGATTGTAAAACATAACAGTGAAATTGGAATTTTTTAAGTTTCAATGTTCAATCTTAGTTTCTGTAGAAACTGTCAGTCGCAGACCTGGCAATGCCTGCATCAATTAAAAGCTTAGTAAACTGGGTATTAA
Source organism: Xestobium rufovillosum (assembly GCA_963966045.1). Lineage (NCBI taxonomy): Eukaryota > Metazoa > Arthropoda > Insecta > Coleoptera > Ptinidae > Xestobium > Xestobium rufovillosum. Next base: position 16,868,872 of record OZ014498.1, read on the forward strand.
ATGTGCATTTAATATGCAGGCTGTTCCATTTGAAATTCTTGTGAAAAATTCAATTATGCGTATGTTGACCACCATGTACACTACAAAGTACTGTGGCAAAGGTATTAGCAGAATTTGCAAATAGAATAATCTGTGAATCTAGTGCGATAAAGAAATCTATAGCTTCGGCTAGTAGACGTCATATCAGTAGTGCCACAAAGATGGGTCCACATTGATACTAAAATGGCAATATCTTAACATCCCCTGCTGGAAACTCCATGAAATTTTGTGGAGAACATCTCGTCCAATTATTCCTATTATTATAAACAAGACATCAAAATCTGTTGCCTTACAACTTTTGACTGTTTGATGGCGTCACTGAAAGACACAAATAAATTAGCAACATTCCAAACAAAGGGGTTTGTGGGCTTCTTATTTTATTGTATACGAGAAATTCAAGTTGGAGGTCATGGACCCAACCACCAAGAAAAGTAGTAGCAAGGTACTTCAGACGGTGCATGCTTACTATATTAGCAATTATTATGGGCTATTAAGGCAAAACTGATTAAGTATTAATAACCAACCGTGGGTACATAAAATCTTATAAGTCGGACATTAATCAAAAATTTTAGTGACTTAAATATTGACCCAAAAAAATATTACAGCCACCGTTCATAAACAAGAACATAAAATAATGCCACGGATGCATATGCACGTTTAATTATTTGGATGCACTCTAAATGTCCTTCGGAATAAATTCTTTGGGCATATAAATATTACTCTTAAATCAAACTGGCCAACTTTCAAAAACCTACCGCATATCGAAACTGTACAAAAACCCATCCGTATATTTGGCAGTCTTTGCTGGAGTTGTAGAAGCTTTTGTTTACTCGGCCCACTGTGATGAGTGACAGGTCAACTAATTCCCAATAATGAAACGCGAGGTGGGCATAAATTACCCAGGACAAGTAGCAGACGGAACTAGCCATAGGCCAAGTTCCGATGACTAAAGTTCGAGTACTAATTTATATTTGACAGTTTAAGGACCGCCTTTAAGTCAAGTCTCTCTAAATCAAAAGCTTTATAATTGCTTCTGCACACATACAAGGAGCGGACGGCGTTTTATACAAGCTTTATTACGAAGCGGGCGAAACGGGAGCGGCTCGGCGCCATGACATAACAAGGTAAAGTAAATTGTCTTATCAGGACCACTCTAATTATCAACCCAGAGGCAACACTGATATTTTGGCATGTTTACAAAGGAACGAGAAAAATGAATGGATTCATAGACGAGTATACTCACAAATTCCGGTCAAAATTTTCTATGGCAGTGAAACTAACTCTTCATAACAGGCCTCTAGGTTAGACGAAGAAGCAAGAAGGACAACAAAGATATAAGGTAAAGTGTGAAATTATTTGGAAATGTAGGAATAATGGATTGATAATAAATTCAAAAAACTGGGGATCAGTTAGGAGTTAGGAAAATTAAAAAAAAATAAAGCCTCAGGTAGATTGGAGCATTGGGGGGGGATCTCATAATGTGCGAGTCAATAGTATATTATTTAATGAACGACTTATGATGTCTTTTATTAACGAGAATTAATAAAGTCATCGATCATCATAAGGTTTTCAGTCCGAAGACTGGTTGGACGCGTACCTCCATCCTTTTCTATCCTGAGCTAACCTACGCATTTCCCTAAAAGTAGAACATCCTACATCCCTAACTATTTGAGAGCAGTAATCTAATCTAGGCCTACCCCTACCTCTTTTTATTCCTATCTCTGACTCTAGTATGCCGCGAACTATTCCTTCGTGTCTTAGAATGTGTCCTACCATCCTATCTCTCCTATTCTTTATTGTCTTCCGTGCCTTTCGCTTTTCCCTAACTCTTTCTAATACTTCCCTATTGGTAACCTTATCTATCCACTGTATCTTCATCATGCGTCTGTAGCACCACATTTCAACTGAACATAAATACTGAACACAAATACAATGGAACATAAATACAATGAAAAAGTTCATTGAATGAATGAATCAACTCATTCATTTTGAACTGATGAACGAGTTCATTGATATAACGAAAAGTCGTTCATTGACTAAATGAAATAGGAATTCGTTGAATTAACGAATATACATTCATTGTCTCAACGAACTGAGTTCAATAATTTAATGTCTTCGAATTCACTGGTTTAACGAATACATTCATTGCCCCAATGAATGATGTTCATTAATTTAACGTATACAGATTCGTTCGGACAATGAACGTTTATCAGGAAAACGGCTTCACTGACGAAGGCACTTTGATGCAGATTTTGTTGTCGTTTATAATTTAACTCTCGAAAGTGGGAAGAAGAGGACCCAGAAAAATTAGATCTTTAAATTTCATAATGGACTTGTAATTTGGAAAGGAAAAAAGTTGATATTTGAGCCTATTTACTCTGGCGATACTTTGGTTTTTAATAGCTATTTAGCTATATAGCCTTCCACAATTAGCAATAACCATCCCTCAGGGAGTATCTTTAAAGTTGGATTATGAGGGTGCAGTAAGGACCATTGCGCCATCATCTAGTATGTAAATTTTGAACCAGCATGAAATTCGTACATTGGGCCAATAATTGTTCATAAATTCAATAAAAACATTCATCAGGACAAAGAGCGTTCATTAACATTATGAACAATATTTTTTCAGTGTGGAATATGGCCAATCAAGAAATTCCTATTGCACCATATTGAGGTTGCTGTGACTCGGAAAATGTCATGTCTATATTACTCAACGAGCTATTATATTAATAACAGCCATAAGTCGAGACTTTATCTATAAAGCCCATTTTTATATGGCCACAACAAGCCCTTAAGACCCCATTTACACGGTGGACCTTTTGTCACCGATGTTGGCCACAAAAGTGGTCGACTTTCGCCCATTCGAATTTTATCGATTTTCATTATGCAGTCGACTTCCCACAAAAGTAATAACCTTATGCAAAAGGAGTTACCGAGGACTAAACTACTAGTGGATTTCTTATACATCGCCCTTGAATTTTCGTGGATTTCCTTCCACTTCCTTGGATTTCCGTGATTACCGAGAATTTCGTGTAAAATGTTTCTAAACAAATAATATACCTTGACTCTCGACTACGCACCTTATTTCTGTCTGATGCGAATTGACTTCATCTTGTGCAACACACAAGCCTCCTCGCTGCAGATAATCGAAATAATCATCGTTATCCTTTTCTTCTATAGTTTCGACAATAAGTTTTTACAATTATAACACAGGATGCTCTTATTTTTTGTATTCTATGAGCTGCATATCCACAAATATAAGTTTGAGTATATTATTAATGATATAATTATTGTATAATTACATACCTTTATGAAGCAATTTGTCAGTAACTCAGAAATACTTAATTAAGCGGAAACCAATTCATAAAAGTTTTTAAAAAAATTTCCCGCTGTACTCTTTAATGGATAGACTCGCCGACCGTGGGACTACTTCAACGTTGCCAAATTAGCGTACTTCATGGCTTGTTAGTTTTAGGTGGCTATGACATCCCACATCCATAACTATTTGAGAGCAGTAGTCTAATCTGGGCCTACCTCTACCTCTTTTTAGTCCTATCTCTGACTCTAGTATGTCGCCAACTAAGCCTTCGTGCCTCAGAAGGTGCCCTACCATCATATCTCTCCTATTCCTTACTGTCTTCCATAAATTTCGCTTTTCTCCAACTCTTTCTAATACCTCTCTGTTGCTAACCTAAGAGTCTCTTCCGAGTTTCTACATTTATCATTCCCGAACATAATAGTTGTTTCTTTTTATTAAATGCATCTCGGCCCTGCGCTATTCTTTGTGTTATATCCCTAGAGCTCGTACCATCGCGAGTTATTTGACTTCCTAAATAGCAGAAATCTGAGACTTCCTCTATTTTCTCGTTTCCAATTTGTATTTTCGTTTTAGTCCTATTTTCACGCCCCCTACACACCAATATTTTGGTTTTCTTTTTATTGATCTTCATACCATAGCCCTCGGTCAAAACCGCTTCCACTTCGTTCAGAGCTCTTCCTAATTCTTCTTTGCTGGATGCTAATACTGCTATATCCTCCGCGAATCTAAGCATATTAATAGACTGGCCCTGTATATTAATTCCAGCAACTATTCTATCTTTAACCATATTAATTGCCTCTTTGATATATAAATTGAAAACTAGAGACGATAACGCACATCCCTGCCTCACTCCCTTTCGGATATCTCCTTCGCCATGTTCCCGCTCAAATTCTATAACTGCCGTTTGCTCTTTCTATAGATTATGAATTATCCTTCTATCCCTATACTTCATCCCTACATTTTTGAGCATTTCGAACATCTTCTTCCATTTTACAATGTCGAAGGCTTTTTCCAAATCTACCAATCCTACATAGGCGCTCTTTCCCTTTTCTATTGTTTTTTCTATTATTACTCGTAAAGCTAGAATGGCCTCGCGCGTTCCACTATTTTTCCTAAATCCGAACTGATCTTCTCCTAATATTTCTTCCGCCCTTTTCTCCACCCATCTTTGCACAATTCTAGTTAAAATTTTTGAGGCGTGGGAAGTTAAACTGATCGTTCTAAAATTTTCACACCTAACCGAGCTTTCCTTTTCGAAAAAGCTACTATGATGTTCCTTTTGTAATCTTCTGGAATCTCGCCAGTCTGGTATATGCAGCTAACTAGTTTAAATAGACGATCTACTACCTCTTGACCTGTGCACTTTAAGATTTCTGCCTGCAAGCCATCTATACCTGGTGCTTTATTGTTTCTTAAACTTTTTAGTGCTAGCTCAAACTCTTCTCTCATCATAGGGCAGCCTACTTTGTCCCCTCTACACTAATTTCGCTAATAGGAATTATCTCTGTCGATCTCCAAAATCCCTGTAGTAAAAAACGAAGAAAAACCAGGCCGCAGGAGACATAAAACAAAGAAATGTATTGGTGCTTCAGATACAAGATGAAGATATTGGAGCTACCTATAAGGATCAGCGAAGGGGAGGTAAGTATCAGGAAAAGCCAGGAAAAGGAGAAATACATGGGAGACAATCAACTGAATTGAAAATTTTATGATATGTCGTTTCAGAGTGCAGAGTCCATATAAAATCCTGTATAAACTTCTACATTTTGATCGTTTCAGAAGTTAACACACAACCCTGAATCCAAAGAGTTTCAAAATTTAAGTTATTTTTGATTTAATTCATTTCTCAACTATTAACGGCATATCTTGTCCGATTAAATAATATTCAAATAAGTCTGGAACGCTGTAACGGAAAATAAGAAGACTTAATAAAAAGAGAGCGGGCAAACGAACCCTAATTTGCAACTGGAATTATAAAAAGAGTAAAAGCGCCGTTTTACAAAAGCCCGGAACTTTCCAACCGGATAAACTGATCAGCAATTTAAATTTAGACCAGTAATTTTCATATTTTATCTCATTCCACACTAAATTTCAGAAAGAGCACAAAGGGGCTAAAAATGCCTATTTATTTTTCTACGAGGAAAAGAAATGATGCAAAGCGACTCACTTAAAGTGTAGTTTCCCGTATCGGTACAGGTTGTTCTACTTTAAAAGAAATGCGTAAGAAAGTTTAGGGGAGGAAAGAAAAGGTAAGGAAAGTAAACCAAAGTAAACCAAAGGAAGGGAAGGGAAGGGAAGGGAAGGGAAGGGAAGGGAAGGGAAGGGAAGGGAAGGGAAGGGAAGGGAAGGGAAGGGAAGGGAAGGGAAGGGAAGGGAAGGGAAGGGAAGGGAAGGGAAGGGAAGGGAAGGGAAGGGAAGGGAAGGGAAGGGAAGGGAAGGGCATAAACGCATAAACGCATAAACTCAAATTTTCTTCATATTATTCCAAACAATGTTCTCACTCATACTGTTGCTAACATTACTGAGCGCCAGCTTACCGTAAACGAAATCGAAGATATTATCTGCTGAGTTGGATCGTAAACTTTCAGTGCATATCTCTGACACCCTTCCCTCTGACACCGCAAGAGTTATAAACGACTCCCCCTAAATCCAACATATTTAAGTTTAAATTTCTCGTTTTGAAGAATACGAAATCCAATTTTGAGTTAGTTATTCTCCCGATGGATAAGAGCAACACGATAGTCGTTCTTCATCGTGTTAACTACGATGACAAGGTTTCCGCACTTTTTCAAGAACGTAAGACACATCGACGTATCTCTCGTAATCTCATGAATCGTCTTTTTACAACCGTCACTTCTTCTATAAAATCATCAAATCTTCCTCTTGTAGTTCAGAATAAACTTATTCCTCGATAAGTCGTTCCTCCCAAGCCATATTCTCTCCCTAAAAACCACGAATTCTGATCATCCTCCTCACCTTATAGTAAGTGCGATTAATTCCTCCATTTACAAACTTATCAAGTATCTCGCTTCCGTATTAAAATCGTTGTAGGGAAAGCGGCCTCTCTTATACTTAACACCGAGCATTTTGTCCAAAAACTACACAAGTCAGTTTCTATGTTGAATACCTATTTACCAATGTCCCTACTTAGTATTCCATTGCAATAACTCAGCAACTCTTAATCTCCAAAGGTCCTTCATCAGACTTGAACTCTCTAGTAGAATTAAGTCTCTCTTCCACATATTATTTGTTGTTTCGTGGACGTTCTTTAAACAAGTTTCAGATACCGCCACATGGAGGTTGAAGTCGAAGGAAAAATTGCAGTTCGTAGATGTTTTGGTCAGTCGTTATCTTGAAGGAAGCCTTGGTCTTTCGGTTTATAGGAAATTCACCCAAACCAATCATTATCTCAATGTCTTATTTCAGCATCATCCCTCTCAAAAAATGTATGTCATCAATTCTCTTGTGCACCGTTCGGTCGTCGTATCCGAAGCCTCCTCCTTATCTTCAGAGCGTCAACATATCACAAAGACTTTGCCTATTAACAATTACAACTCCCGTGACATTGGGCAAAAACCTAATTCCTCTTCGGCCAAAGTTCATTGGCACCACCGCCTCACAGCCATCGAGCCATCTCATATATCCCTTACATTCACAATGTTATGGTCGTATAGGCAAACTTCGTCGTAAACATAATATCTTCACTCCCCATAACAAAATCTCAGATCATCTATTGTCGGCCAAATATTCCTTGCCCTTGCACAGAGATGATGTGTATCGCATTCCTTCTTCTTGTGGCCTTGCCTATATCGGTGTACTCATGGGGCTGAACATAAACGATGCACCAATTTGTTGCTCAATTCAGCTGGTCCAACTTTGGCAAATCTCAGAGACCAAAATTCTTGCCTGACATACAACTTACGGAATCGATTTAAGTCATCAGTCACCCCCTGAATGACAATCGCAACGAAGGTTCCTCCTTTAAAAACACTTGGAAGCACACACTCCATTCGTCCAAACCGTTTCCGGTTGACTGACCAGTCTTTGGATATCCATAAACCCCCAGATTCTATTCCTATCAATTTAGTGCCAGTCCATCAACGCATCAACTCTGAAAATGCCCCTTGCGATAGAGGACGAAACGTCGGCATCCAGACAACCAGCGACACGGTCTTCATCCGAAAGTCAATGCAACCATTATGTGAATGGCCGCGGAAGTTTACAGCATCATTGACTACAAAGATTTGCCAATTTTAAGAATATTGTATTTTTTGTCGTTGAATGTAGTTCGCAATTAAACTTGCCTCTAGACTTCTTATAATCATAATATTAACTACCTATTTCCTTTCACAAGGCAGTTGATTTCAGTGATAAAAACACCTGGTTTTTAACTATACTTGGTTCTTATTTAATTATAATTTTCTTTTAAAATGTAGACCACTATTTCTCAATTCCAGTATACAGGGCGATTCAGAACGGGTACACCGAACTTCAGGGGAAAATAAAGAAGCGAACAAGAAAAATTCCTATAAACAAGTGCCCAAAAATGAGTGGTACCAGAGGAACAAGATGGGGAAGTTTCTATAAAAACAGTTTTTGTTTCAGTATCTCGAATTGAAATTATCGGCCGATTTTCATTTGTAGATTGTTGTAAAAAGTCTTACTTTTGTACTGCATCCAGTGGCGTTACTACATAGTACATGCTAGATGATCCACTTATTTTCTATTCACGCAGGTAATTGTTAGGTGTTTAACGTCTGCGTTCAATATAGAAGAAAATAGACTTCTTCGAATTTTTTCGTTAGCCGTCTAGTTTTTAGGTGAAACTGCTTTTTGGGAAATCGTTCGCAATTCGTATTTCTAGTGAAATAAATCATCAAAATTCGGTTGTTCTGAAACTACTTCGATGCCATTTGCCAGTAATTTGTTATAGTAGAGTTCTTCAAAGTACGATCGCCATAAAAATTTAATTTGATGGCTTTCACCACAGAGGAGAGAAAGGACAGAAGGAGTACGCATACGACAACAGGTCAGAAGCAATAAACAAACACTGTGCTTATCAACACAGGCTGGTTGGTGGGTTATTTTCATGGTATTGTCGTGAGCGCGTGGAGGAATCGCTACAGCTGGGTTATCGTTTAAGAAAATATAAACAACACACAAACAGCTTCTGTCTATATACTGTGCGACACAAGTTGATTCGTACAATTTTATACTTTTGCCTCTGTCCTACAAGTAGTGGGAAACGGATTATTTTAACGAGAAAATGCCAAACTTTAGACGAAGTAGTGTAATTTAGCTTGTAATTAACACGGAGTCCATGGAATTACATAAGCCAAAGAACATCGTTTTATGAAATGCATTTAGGAAGTGTTTGAGAAAGAAGAGCAACAATTTCGTAAACAACTGTAATTGATAAAGAAAACAACAAATAACAACAACATGAAAAATAAACTGAAAAATAAATTGAAAAACAAGCTGGCTAATAACGAGTATTTCATCCTCTGGATGGTCAAATTTGTGATGTTGATCTGAGGAATATTTTCCCATTCTTTTATAAGAGCGACCCTCAATTCATGAAGATTTTCTGGATTGCGGCGGCTAACACATCTCATAAATTTTCGATAGGATTCATATCTGGGCTTCTTTTGGACTACGGCAAGCGATTAATTACAGTTGTTTACGAAATTGTTGCTCTTCTTTCTCAATAGAATTTTTCAATAGGGAGGTTCAGAGAAAAATAAGATATCTACTTTTGGCATAAAAGTGAGGAAAATTGTTATTGTAATTGATTTACGGCGAAATTTTTTTTTTTTAAATTTTTTTGCGGCGCAATAAGCGAAAGAAATTAGCTTATCACGCCCACATGCTAGTTCGCCTTGTTAATGGTTTGACGTCAGAGATTCGTAAGGCGCTCCTCCCACTTCTCTTGAAGTGCCCGTGAAGCAGTACCTATCTCATAACATACTTATTGGGACTATTTCGAGCGTGAATTTTTAAAGTAAGGTGCCAAGGAAACATAAAACAAAGACAACATAATCGATATAATGATGCAACAACCAACAAGGGTATCAAAAGTCCGATTCACATAATTTGCCATATTTATGTAGTAGGTAGGTAAATGTCCCGGTAAATGTGGAAATGGTGTGTGATTCTTGCATCTAACCCCAATTTCATTCAACCTCAAAACAGTAGTGTAAAGGCAGACCGGTATAGGTAAAACAAAGTCAACAATTTATTAACTGTACATGCCTTTTATAATTCAGTATAAGTAGGTATGTAGATTGTAGATACCTGCTTACTTCTGTTTGTAAAATAGGTACCTACCTATATTCTCTAATACAATACAATACATACCTACTCATTTATGTAGGTATGTATACCTAAGTGATTGACAAGTTATCAAGTTAACAGTTTTATAACGGATTGGAAATTTTTTAAAAAAACGGAAACAAATACAACTCACGCGAATCAAAAAACTACGCTACGTAGGTACTAGGTACTTGTTTAACAAAAAGAAACAACTGCTATATTCTGGAACGGTTAATGTAGAAACTCTGAAGAGACTCTTAAAGACGCATGTATGGAGTACGAAATTATACCTATGGGTGCGAAACTTGGACAATGGGAGAAGCGGATTGAAAAAGAGTAGAAGCGTTTGAAATGTGATGCTACAGACGGGTGTTGAAGATACCGTGGATAGACAAGGAGGAATTAGAAAGAGTTGGGGAAAAGAGAAAAGTATGGAAGACAATAAAGAATAGGAGATAGGATCGTAGGATGGTAGGACACCTTCCGAGACACAAAGGAATAGTTCGCGGCATACTAGAGTCAAAGATAGGAATAAAGAGGTAGAGGTTGGAGCAGATTAGACTACTGCTCTCAAATAGTTGGGGATGTAGAATGTTCTACTTTTACGGAAATGCGTAGGCTAGCTCAGGGAAAGGATGGAGGTACGCGTCCTACCAGTCTTCAAAAGAGATGACGTACTATTTAATTATTATTGTAAAATAGTTAATAAAATTTCCTTTTTTAGTTCAGGGAGGGAACGCTACGGCGATTCAGTATTTGGCTCCGTCATGCTCCTAGCATCCTGTTTCAAATTATGCTAACCGTAACACGTTACCAAGTACCAAGGGGTCCCAGAAAACTGTCGATAAATTACATTATGTTCGATTTTATTTAGAGTGGCTGCAATGGGGCAGCCGATAATTTTATAAACTTTTGCAATGATAAACTAACTCGCGAAAATATCGATAATGCTGACCGATTTTCCTTCTGGCTCCAACGAACCACTTTTTCCATTTTATTGGTGTGCTGTACGATGTATTAGTCTGCGTACAAAACAGAAAACACCAGTTAGAACCAGTTAATAATATTTAACAATTTAACTACACATGCATATACATAATACTTATGGGACTGCTGCGCGCTGAAGCTGGGACTTGTACGTTATACTAAGTTCTGACGTCACGCGGCCTACTCTCGCTGCAAGGTACGATTTCTAGCCTCGCACCGACGGAAAACTTTGCAACGGCTTCACAGGCGAAGGATTTTTTTTTTAACAAAAATTAACAACATAACTGCCTTCAGTATAATAAACTCTATCAATTTTAATGAAATTTGAAAATTACCGAACCTGCCTATTATTACAGTCACTAACTATGTAGATAAAAAATCTGTTACCTACTAATAATAGGTACAGATATAAATTGGTAAAATGTACCTACTCCGCAATTCATAGTCTGAAAACCGTAAATGATAAATAAAATATTGTAAGCCTTATTTTGGATTCAATATTATCAAAATTGTGATTACATTATGACGGCATGGAGCAATAGTCAACTATTTTCGTGGATCACTCTGTATAGGACGTCTTTGGTCTAAACCTTCTGCTAATTTTTTTTCTGACACTCCGGAAGCGCTGTCACTAATTAGTGCACCAGCTTGCCTCAAAATTAATCGTAACTTTAATAGAAGTATTTTGTCCATCTAAAACGTCATGTTTTTTGGAAAGATCATTAAAATTATCGCTAGGAATAAACGATCCCGTCCTTGTAGCGGTCTTTTTTCAGCAATCGACTGTATCGACAGAATCCAAAACCAGGCCTGTTATCTGCGGCGCAGTGAATAAATTTATTTGTCAGAAAGATATGATAATTGGATCGCATTTTAAGCAGCATGCTCATCTCGGAGAGGATTGAAATAGAGGGGGCATGTGGTATAAACTGAATAAAGGACGAACGAAATCCATGAATATGCAACGTGTATTTTACTGATCACATAAAACAGCTCTCTGTAAAAGTGGGCTGTGTGTAACTGGATTACTATTATCGCTCACATTCGTATTCAGAAGATCGTCTGAAAATCAGACCAAAATATTCTATATTCGTCCGGTGGCCGGATTCTGCTGCTCCTCTTCATCTCGCGTGCTGATACGTCCTGACTACAAATTCGGATATTTTATTTGATGTAGGTAAAAACGAATCTGCGGTAATACAATTCTGAGTAACTCTGTTATTTCTCCGAACAATATTGCGGAACCCATAGATTTCATTTGAGATTGAAATCCAAGTTCTAAATGAATCAACCAGGGAAAGATTATGTCCTTGTTGCGCATGGTAAGACAATGAAGTGGATGTTTGATTCAGCATTGTGCATATTTTGGAAAAATGCGATGCTCCATCCAATCAAAAAATTCAGTGCAAATGATTTTTTACTTCATTGACAAACACAAACCCACTTGACTTCCCTCAGATGTAGAACATCATACCTCCCAACTATGTATATGAGAACATAAGTCTAATCTTTACCTTCCTTTACCGCTTTTTATTCCTAACTCCCCCCTTTTGTTCCGGAAGGTGTCCTGCCATCCAATATCTCCTAATATTTTCCATAATTCGCCCTATTGCTGATATTATCCATCATGCGTCTATATTTCAAGCGTAAATCAACTCTACGTAATATTAATAAAAACAATAATAATATTAATAAAAATTCTTTATTGTTAGAAGCATGAAACAAGTAGGAAAGTTAGAGAATTTGAAAATTGAGATGGATAGGTTAGCATTAGGCGTAGTAGGTATTAGTGAAGTGCGATGGCCAGAAGCCGGAGACTTTTGGAGCGGAGATTTTAGAGTAATACACACAGGATCTGTAGGAGGAAATTCGGGAGTAGGAATTGTTATGCGGAAAAAAGTAGGGCGGAGTGTAGAAAATTTCTTAGAGCAAAGTGACAGGGTAGTTATGGTTAGGTTAGATTCGAAACCTGTAAAAACAGTAATAATACAGGTATATATGCCCACTTCTAACTACAGTGATGAGGTCGTAGAGGCAGTTTATAGTGATATTGAACATGTGCTAGATTTTGTGAGAGGACACGAAAATTTAATAATTATAGGAGTAGGCACAGGGCGAGAGGGCGGAATAGTTGGTCCCTTTGGATTAGGCAATAGGAACGATAGGGGAGTTAGACTGATAGAGTTCTGCGATAAACATAACTTAACAGTCGCGAACACTCTATTTCACCATCATGTTAGGAGACGCTACACGTGGAAGATGCCAGGAGACCTAGGGAGATATCAAATAGATTACATTCTTGTTAGGCAAAGATTTAGAAATCAAGTTAGGGATTGTAGAAGTTATCCAGTATCAGATATAGATAGTGATCACAATATAGTCGTTATGAAGGCCAATCTTAAATTTAAGATTTTGAAAAAACGAAGCGGAATAAGGTATCTTGACCCAGAGAAACTAAAAGATGATGATACGCGCGATAAGTTCGAGAAAAAGACAAACGAAGTACTAAAGGGCGCGGGCGAAAATATTGTTAGGGACATAGAGGAAGAATGGAATTGCATTAAAAATAGTTTAGTTTCCTCAGCTAGGGATATTTTAGGTCATAAACAGAATGAAAGTAGGAAACCCTGGATAACAAAACATATAAGTGAGTCTAATAGAGGAAAGGCGAAAATATAAAAATAGGTTAGATGAAATAGGGAAACAAAGATATAAGGCGATCAAGTGGGAAATTATTCGGAAATGTAGGAAAGCGAAAGAGCAATGGATCGATAATAAGTGCAAAGAAGTCGAAAATAAGTTCGAAGTAGGAAAGACTGATGAAGCATATAAAATAATTAGGAGAAATTTTAGAGAAATTGGATCTAGTACCAAAAGCATTAGGAATGAGGCAGGAGATATTCTAATCGAAAGCGGGGAGAAGGCAGATAGGTGGAAAGAATATTTAGGAAACTTATATGCGGGACAGGAAGTGCAAGATATATTAGAAAGCGAAAGCAGTGTAGAGGGGGATAACCTAGGGAATCCTATAATGAGAGAAGAGTTTGAGCTAGCACTAAAAAGTTTAAGGAATAATAAAGCGCCAGGTATAGATGGCTTGCAGGCAGAAATCTTAAAGTGCGCAGGTCAAGAGGTAATAGATCGTTTATTTAAATTAGTTAGTCGCATATACCTGGCAGGCGAGATTCCAGAGGATTGCAAACGGAACATCATGGTAGCTTTGCCAAAAAGGAAAGACGCGGATAGGTGCGAAAATTTCAGAACCATCAGTTTAACTTCCCAAGCGTCAAAAATTTTAACTAGAATTGTGCAAAGAAGGATGGAGAAAAAGGCAGAAGAAATATTAGGAGAAGATCAGTTCGGATTTAGACGAAATAGAGGAACGCGCGAGGCCATCCTAGCTTTACGAGTAATTATAGAAAAAACGATAGAAAAGAGAAAGAGCGTCTATATAGGATTTGTAGATTTAGAAAAGGCCTTCGACAACGTAAAATGGGGGAAGATGTTCGAAGTGCTGAGAAAGGTAGGGATGAAATATAGGGACAGAAGAATAATACATAATCTCTACGAAGAGCAAAAGGCAGTTATAGAATGTGAGCAGGAACGAAGGGAAGTAGATATCCGGAAGGGAGTGAGACAGGGATGTGCATTGTCACCTCTAGTTTTCAACTTATATATCGAAGATGCTATTAATATTGTTAAGGATAGAACAGCCTCAGGGATTCACGTACAGGGTCAAACTATTAACATGCTTAGATTTGCGGATGATATAGCAGTGTTAGCATCTAGCAAAGAAGAATTAGGAGCGGCTTTGAATGAAATGGAAGCAGTTTTGACACAGGGCTATGGCATGAAAGTCAATAAAAAGAAAACTAAAATTTTGGTATGTAGGGGATGTGAAAATAGAACTAAAGTTGACATACAAATAGGAAATGAGAAGATAGAGGAGGTCACGGATTTCTGCTATTTAGGAAGTAAAATAACTCAAGACGGTAGGAGCACTAAAGATATAAAACAAAGAATAGCGCAGGGCCGAGTTGCGTTTAACAGAAAGAAACAACTGTTATGTTCGAGAACGGTTAATATTGAGACTAGGAAGAGACTCTTAAAGTCGTATGTATGGAGTACGGCATTATACGGGTGCGAAACTTGGACAATAGGGGAAGCGGATCGAAAAAGAGTAGAAGCGTTTGAAATGTGGTGCTACAGGCGCATGATGAAGATACCGTGGATAGATAAGGTTAGCAATAGGGATGTATTAGAAAGAGTTGGGGAAAAGCGAAAGGTATGGAAGACAATAAAGACTAGGAGAGATAGGATGGTAGGACACCTAAGACACGAAGGAATAGTTCGCGACATACTAGAGTCAGAGATAGGAATAAAAAGAGGTAGGGGTAGGCCTAGATTAGACTACTGCTCTCAAATAGTTAGGGATGTAGGATGTTCTACTTTTAGGGAAATGCGTAAGTTAGCTCAGGATAGAAAAGAGTGGAAGTACGCATCCAACCAGTCTTCGGACTGAGAACCTTATGATGATGTTTATTTTACAATTTATACTATTCGTAGGTATATACCCAATTTTTAGGTATTTAAGATACAAGTATCGTAACAGTTCATCTATTCCTGCTCAAATTCTATAACTGCCGTTTGCTCTTTGTAGATTATGTATTATTCTTCTGTCCCTATATTTCATCCCTACGTTTCTGAGCACTTCGAACATCTCCCATTTTACGTTGTCGAAGGCTTTTTCCAAATCTACAAATCCTATATAGACGCGTTCTTTCCCTTTTCTATTGTTTTTTCTATAATTACTCGTAAAGCTAGAATAGCCTCGCGCGTCCCTCTATTTCGTCAATCCGAACTGATCTCCTAATATTTCTCCCGCCCTTTTCACAATTCTAGTTAAAATTTTTGACGCGTGGGAAGTTAAACTAATAGTTCTAAAATTTTCGCACTTATCTGCACCTTTTCTTTTTTGGCAATGCGATTATGATGTTCCTTTTGTAATCTTATGGAATCCCACCTGTCTCGTATTATACGGCTAGCTAGTTTAAATAAACGCTCTCTTACCTCTTGGCCTGCACACTTTAAAATTTCTGCCTGCAATCCGCGTCTACACCTGGTGCTTTATTGTTTTTTAAACTTCCTAATGCTAGCTCAAACTCTTCTCTTGTTATGGGACAGCCTAGTTCGTCCCTCTCTACAATGATTTCCTTTTCTAATATATCTCCTAGTTCTTGTCCTGCATATGAGATTCCCAAATATTCCTTCCACCTATGTTCCTTTTCCTCTCTTCCGATTAGGATGTTAAATGCCTCATTTCTAATGTTCTTGCTGCTAGATTTAATTTCTCTGAAATTTCTCCTAATTATTTTATGCGCTTCGGCAGTCTTTCCTTCTTCGAACTTATCTTCCACTTCTTTGCGTTTGTTATCAATCAACTGTTCTTTCGCTTTCCTACATTTCAGAATAATTTCCCGCATGGCCGTTTTATACCCTTCTTCCCCCCCTTCATCTAACCTATTTTTATATTTTCGTCTCTCGTCTATTAGAGTCACAATATCCCTTGTTATCCAGGGTTTTCTACTTTAATTCTGTTTGTGATCCAATATATCTCTAGCTGCAGAACCTCTACTTCCCTAGCAGTATTTTCATCCGACCTCTTTAGTACTTCGTTCGTCTTTCTCTCGAACTCATTGCGCGAATCACAGTCTTTTAGTTTCTCGAGGTCAAGGTCACAAAGTGTCTCCTACCGTTTCGTTTTTTTCAAAATCTTAAATTTAAGATTACCCTTCATAACCACTATGTTGTGATCATTATCTATATCTGCTTCTGGATAGCTTCTGCAGTCCCTAACTTAATTTCTAAATCTTTGCCTAACAAGAATGTAATCTATTTGATATCTCCTTAGGTCCCCTGGCATTTTCCATGTATAGCGCCTCCTAATGTGATGTTGAAATATAGTGTTCGCGACGGTTAGGTTATGTTTATCGCAAAAATGTGTATTACTCTAAAATCTCCGCTCCAAAAGTCTCCAGTTTCTGGCCATCGCACCTCAGTGATATATCTAACGCTAGCCTATCCATCTCTATTTTCAAATTTTCTAACTTTCCTACTTTTTTCATGCTCCTAACATTCCACGATCCGACCCGAAGCAGTCCCCGCCCGGAGATCCGAATGTAGGACTATTTTACTTCCGGAATATTTTACTCCAGAAGCAGAAGGTGACATCATAAAATTTTCGGTACCCTGTTCTAAGGATAAACTGATGTGGTGGTTTCCCGTTGCCTTCCACATCGCAGAGTAAGTATCAAAATGCCATACCGACCTCCACAGTCTCTGCCACTCTGATTACTCAAAGAGCTGCTGCCCTCTTTCAGGGACTTGATTTAGTCTGTCTTCTCAATAAAAACCCCCCCAATATGGTTAAACCTATGGTTCTGCTCTTAAGATCATTCAAACACACAACAATGCAAAATAAATAATAAAAAGAATATTGATAAAAACTAAAACACCTCGCAACAACCAAAAGAGGTATTTAAAATTTGAATGTAGATTTGGAGTGGTCATCAGTCATCAAATTGTGATTGAATTTCCCTATCTAACCAGCTATGTATCTTCAATACTAACCGTGCCCATAATGACGGCTCGAAATTGGGACACTCTGTATATATCGGTATGACACATTTGAAGTCCGAAGATAGTGATTTAACATTAGAATTTCGTTTTCTTGCAATTCCTGCTTCCCATTTTTAAGATAACATCAAACCAGTGGTACCGTTGGATAGATATTTTTTTTTGCTTGATATGGTGCTGAAAAAATGCATACTTTTGTTAGATTTTAACTATTAATTTTTTAAGAAATGTCCAGTATTACTTTCCGAAAAAAGTTGGATGTTATCTTATATTGGCGGGCAGAAATTGGAAGAAAACAGAATTCGGATGCTAAATCGCTATGTTCGGATTTGAACCGTGTCACACGGTATACTAACGTGCTTAGAGTCAGGTATCAACAAGACCTAATAGATACCGAATTATGTGGAAGAGATGAGTGGTATATACTAGACCGTTCGAATAACCATTCCTCTGACAAGTATGTAGGTGAGAGCACCGTACTGATGAGTCCCACAAAGGACGAAATCAGTGGTCTACATATATTATTGAAACTTTTAACATAGGTACTCCTGCTAGCAAACACGCAGTACATAGAGAGAAACAAGGGTGCTCCAAACCCAACGATGTGTTTAAGTAGCAATCTGTGTGATCTCGTAGTACACAAAATCTGGATTTAGTTCTATAATTCTGTGCCAGGCGTGATACTTGCTCGAGGAGTAGTTGTTCGAACAGTCCAGTACCACTAATTAATTGGAAGATGTTCTACCTCATTGTAACATTATGATAACGTCATTCTGGATATATAAATAGAGTTGGTCTCATGGGTGAAGTTCATTCTTGAGATATAGCAAAGGAAACTTGAAAATTCTCCAAGTAAAGTATTATTCTGTTTCTCTTGAAGATGTCAACTTAGTTTCCGAAATGTGTATAGGTGTTTTAATTTATATGTGGTTTAGAAATTAAGTTCATTTTTGGCTGCAACTTTTAACAGCATCGAAAAGTATCGTAGATTTCGAAAAAGCTAATTATAATAGAAAAATAGTCACAGGGTTTATTTCAGACTGACCTATGTTTGTGTATGTAAATCCGAAATAAACCTGATGTAAAATCTTTTATTTGATCAATAGGAGCTCATAATTTAATTACAGTAATGAGGGGGGTGGGTGAGATGCTGTGGAGCGTGCAGAGGGGTAGCTACCCCGGTTGCTAATAGTATTGTTCGAGCTACTGCATTCAGCATCGTTGGATAATCCGTTTACACGGACCTTTACAAGTCTCACTGCGCATCAATTTCACGGGTCACAATTCTGTGGCAGCAGAAAAATGATGACATCACGTTGACACAAATCGTCAAATTCTATACGTCATTTTTCCGAGGTAAAATATCTTACGAAGAGATCTGTGAACTTTTTGCTGAATTATTTTTTGACCTGCTGTGTTAGACTACATAGTTTTAAATTTCAATTTCATGAATAAATGAATTTTAGAAGTGGCAAAAAGAATACCTCAATAAACGAATTGAGTTGTGAGTTACAAAAAGTGCAATCAACGATTCGTGGAAATAATTAATTTCAGGAATAAAACAAAAAAAAACAATAATCCTAACTAAGCAATATATAATTATCATTAAGAGACCTACCATACAGACAGACATATTCAGTTTTATGTTCTGCAGATACAATCAAAGAAGTTAAATTATATACACGTTGGTATATTAAGCAAGTTTATGTGCCACACATCAAGTGCTGATTTGTTGTTTAAATAATCCGCATTTTTGTACACAATAATTCTCCCAAGCATAACCTACCACCCTTTTATTCAAAAAGCCACACCATGAAAAATCTTTGTCGGGCAAGCCTTGACAGTTTAACATGATGTATTCGCCGCGTTGATGTATGGCCCTTATTATACTTTCGGTTAATATTTTTTTATTGTACGAAATGGTTTTTTGTTGCATTATATATGTTGTCGCCTGTGAATATCAACCCCGACTTTCCGGTTATTTATTCTTTATAACGTTGCCAACCGTGTAGGTGTGAAAGTGGCTTGACAATGAATGGAACTAAAATATCTAGAAGATTTGTAGTCAATTATTAAGTAGGTACTAGTACAACAGAATATGCCATCATCTGATTATCAGTTCGCAGACCGACTGAACGAAAATTCAACCCTTTCCTACCCCCAGGCGCGTATTTCCACAACACATATCACTCGCTCAAAATACCTGATTGGTTATTCCTAACATACTCAATTGCAGTACCTCTTCCAAAATATACTGCATTACAGCACACCGACTGCTGTTTCTAATACATTTCAACACGCATTCGAACACACGCCGCACCTTCTTCTAAAATTTACGCGGTCGCAACGCACTATCCAAGACATCCGAGGATATTCCTCATTTTGCCTACTTCCAAATATTTTAATCTTTTTGATTTTCATTATTTTATACTGTCTTAGCAGTGTGATATTGATGAAAGTAGTACCCGAGGCACTTTTGTTGGTAAATAACTGGGACGTCTCAAAGTTCTAACAATGAATGCATGAATGGTATCAACCTGTTCGCAATTTTGTCCACATACTAATCTATTTTTATATATCGTCTAGTGTTTTCCCTAAATATGCTGTTGATGCTGTTCTGTTTATTTTATCACCAGAGATCTTTATTGTGATTTGTATGTCTGATTTATTTCTGCGTTTGAATATCATATAGACATACAGTCGACTTTTTATGCTAAGTGTTAGGACATTCTCGTATAGCGAACTATCGAGTAACATAATATCATCATTAATATTTTTGTCCACGACTATCTTACAACATACTCTTTATACTTGTGTTTCTTCAATCATAATTAGATACATTAATCACTGCAGTGATTAATGAATATTATTCACTACACCAATAGGAACATCGCTTTGACCCTTTTTTACATTTATTTAGTAGGCCGCGATCGCGATGTGTCAGTTCAAATTGAAACGTCAAATCAGCATGGTTTACTTTTAATTTGAAATGCATATTCTAAAAAAGAAGATATAATGAGTAGTGAGAGTGAAAACTGTTGGTATGCCTGCAATTCTGATATCTGTCATTTTCTTTTTTATGTTATAAACACTAGGTGGCGCTAGCTGCATTCATAGAGAAGTAGTTGAAGTGTAAGCAAAGATGTCTGCATACGTGTACCTAAAGTTCTGAAATAAAAACTGATTTTACAACCCGAAATTCAACAAGTTCATTTGCTTTACTCTGTTCATCCCATAGGTTATGGGCCCAGAAGCATTTTGAACTATTTTTATAGGAACGGGAAGTTGTAAAAACGGTAGAAATTGGGAAACTGTTTTGGTGCCTGTTTTCGTGTTGTGTGCGTCGAAAAGTTTTCGATTGTCAACATGGCCGCCATTTCGAATAACCAAGTACTGAACGTAAAATCGTTTGATGGTACGGGATTTTCAAACTGGGAATTCCGTGTGAAATTGATACTGGAACAAGCGGAAGTCTTAGAAGTTCTAGAGACTGACCCACCGGCAAATGCTGCTGACCTTGCGAAATTTCAAAAGTGCGATGTAAAAGCAAGAAATATAATCGTGCAATGTTTGTCCGATTCAATGTTGGAAATGATAAAACCCAAGACCACAGCAAAGGAAATTATGGAAGCTCTTAGGTGTACATACCAGAAAAAAGGTATTTCAACGCAAGTTCAACTGCAGAAAAAGCTTAGAAGTTTGAAGTTTACTGAAGGGATAGCTTTAAATATTTTTCTCACAGAATTTGAACAGACAGTGTATGAGTTGAAAAGCGCAGGTGGAAAAGTGGAACAAAGTGAAATAGTGTCGCAGTTGCTATCTGCAATGCCTGAAACGTACCAAGCAGTCACAACGGCTATTGACATCATGTTCTGCCAGGACGAAACAAAGGTAACACTTGATTTCGTTAAGAATAAGCTGCTCATGGAAGAGTCAAGGCAAGCAAAAACCCAAGCAGATGGTAGTAGCAATGAGGCAGCGTTTTCAGGATACAAAAAGAGGTGGAATAATAAAAAATGGATTAAGAAAGGAAATAAGAGCGAGTTCCCTTTTAAGTGTCATGGTTGTGGGGTTGTAGGTCACAGGAAATTTGAATGTCCAAAAAGTCAGAAGAAAGATGGAAAGGTAAATTTAGCGGAAAACTCTGAAAATGAAGATGCTATTTCATTTCTGACTTCGGATAATTTACTAGCATGTATCGAGAAAAACCCTAAAGAAATAAAGTTTGTCATCGACAGCGGAGCCACAAACCATCTTGTAAATAAAACAACAGGAAAGTTTTTGAAAAACAAGGAGATGATTTCACATGCAATAAGTGTAGCCAAAAGAGGAGAAACAATAGAAGCCACACAGCAAGGTAACCTTAATTTAAAAGCAGAAAATAGTAGAAGTATTTGCATGAAAAATGCTCGGAAAAATGTGTGGATGTGTGAAAAATTACTTCACAACTTACTATCGGTTAGAAAACTTGAAGAGAAAGGATTCGAAATTTTATTTAAAAATAAAGAAGTTCTTGTAATGAAAAATGGTGAAGTTATGTTTAAAGGTCAATTGTTCGGAAATCTGTACATTGTTACATTACGGTTGTCAGAAAATTGTGATACGGCTTATACAACAACAGAAAACTTGGGATTGTTACACAGGAGGATGGGCCATTCTTCATTTTTTCCATCGCCTGGTGTGTGTGAGGTATGTTTACAGGGGAAACAGACCAGAATGCCCTTCAAGACAATACCAGAGGAAAGAAAAGCCAAACGTATTCTGGAAGTGATCTCAAGTGATGTGTGCGGACCAATTAACCCTCCGACACACGATGGAAAGCTGTATTACGTAAGTTTTATTGATCATTTCTCCCATTTTGCAGTATGTTACTTAATGACTAAAAAAAGTGAAGTTCTAAAATATTTTCAAGAATATGTAAAACAAGTAGAGGCAAAATTTGGCACAAAAATTGAACGTTTTCGATGTGATAACGGTGGTGAGTACATCTCAGCAGAATTGAAGGATTTTTGTTTAAAAAATGGAATAAAGTGTCAGTACACAATAGCCAGAAATCCAGAACAAAATGGAGTTGCAGAACGGTACAATCGTACTGTTATGGAAAAGGCAAGATGCCTAATTTTTGATTCAAAATTAGACAAGTCCCTGTGGGGTGAAGCAGTGAGAACTGCCGTATTTCTCACAAACCGGACACCTACAAGTGTACTGCCTAAGAACATAACTCCAGTTGATATTTGGCATAAACAAAAGCCAAATATGAAAAAAATTAAACTTTTTGGTTCAAATGCGTATAATTTGATTCCGAAAGAAGATCGCACATCCAAACTTGACTCGCATAGTCAGAAACTCATCATGATAGGCTATACAGATAATGGCTATCGGTTGTGGAATGAAGAAAATAAAGGGATTGTCCTAGGGAGAAACATTGTGTTTGATGAAACAAATGAACAGAAGTTACCCATAGAAATAAGCGAAGAAAAAGAAGAGAATCAGATGAAAGAAGAAAGAGAAGAAATTGTGAGAGAAACAACAGAGGAAAAGAGACAAAACTTGAATGAAAATTTTGGAAAAACAGACGAAACTACAGATACAAGAAGAAGTATGAGGAATAGACGGTTGCCGAAGTATTTAGAAGACTACGATGTTGAGTCCGACCCAGAATTTAGAGCAAATTTAATGGCAGCGCTATCGGTAGGAAATATGATTTCAGATTTACCACAAAGTTACAGAGAAGCACTCGGTGTTGATGGATGGAAGACAGCGATTGAAGAGGAGCTGAATTCACTACAGAAAAATCAAACTTGGGAGTTAGTTGTACCTCCTGAAGATGTCGAAATTATAGATTCAAAGTGAGTGTTTCGCGAAAAAGTGCTTGATGGAAAAGTTTTAAAAAGGGCACGTCTTGTTGCGCGTGGTTTTAAGCAGTGTTCGTTAGATGAAAATGTGTACGCACCAGTAGCCCGAATAATGGTTACTATCAGAGTGTTATTATCATTGTACACTGAATTTGATTTACATGTACAACAACTGGATGTAAGTTCTGCTTTTCTTTATGGAACACTGAATACACCAGTATACATGTACCAGCCAGATGGACTTGGGGAAGACCCCAGTCTTGTGTGTAAGTTAACCAAAGCTTTGTATGGGCTCAAACAAGCCCCCAAATGCTGGAATTCACTGTTTCATAATAAACTGACTGATTTAGGCTTGAAACGTTCACAAAAGGATCCATGCTTATATTTTAGTAACGATACCTTCCTCTTAGTTTATGTTGATGATATAATCCTATTCTCAAAGAGTGTTGACAAATTAGAATGTATTAAAAATCAATTGTCACAAGATTTTAAGATGAAAGAATTTAAAAACAAGAACATAATCTTTTTGGGCTTAGAAATTAGCAAAGTTGACAACGAGTTGTATATTTGTCAAAAAGAATTAATTAAAAAGGTTCTTAAGAAATTCAATATGTACGAGTGTAAACTCGCTGACTTACCTATGCAGAGGAATTTGCAACTACCAGTTAAGTCTGGGATTATGCATAATAGAATGCCCTATCGTGAACTTTTGGGGTGTTTAATGTATATAATGTTAGGCTCTAGACCTGACCTATGTTTCAGTGTTACATACTTTAGTCAGTTCCAAAATGGACATTGTGATGAACATTGGAAACATTTAAAAAATGTCTTGAGATACCTAAAACAAACAGAAAACTTTGGTTTGAAATTTGTAAAGAGTGATAATTCCAATGATAATTCTAGTGTTCATCTGGTTTCTTACGTGGATTCTGATTTTGCCAATAGTATTGTTGATCGTAAAAGTATAACTGGTTTTATAATAAAAATCAATAACAATGTTGTGTATTGGAAAACAAAAAGGCAAAATATTGTAACTTTATCTAGTACAGAATCTGAATATGTTGCTCTTTCAGCCTGTATAACAGAAAGTCTTTTTCTATCGCAAATGTTATCAGAAATTGCAAATTTTAATGTCTATCCAATAAGTATTTTTGAGGACAATCAAAGCTGTATAAAAATGTCCTCAACTTTGGAATCGAAACGAAGCAAACACATTGATATTAAATACCATTTTGTAAGAGAATGTGTTGCTCAAAATAAAGTGAAGCTATTTTATATTCAAACAGATAAGCAACAGGCAGATATGCTTACAAAACAATTGCCAGGTCCTAAATTTCGATATTTTAGAGATTTTTTAAATGTTAACTCATTGTAAACCGTAGAATATAATCTACAGAATTTTTATTTTTTGTTGGAAATGTTTAGAAATAAATACCTATTATTATGTTCCTATGTTTAAGATTTAAGAATATTTTTTGTGAAGGTACTTAGTACTTATCTTTTTGGAAAATACCAGAATTGAAGGGAGGTGTTGGTATGCCTGCAATTCTGATATCTGTCATTTTCTTTTTTATGTTATAAACACTAGGTGGCGCTAGCTGCATTCATAGAGAAGTGGTTGAAGTGTAAGCAAAGATGTCTGCATACGTGTACCTAAAGTTCTGAAATAAAAACTGATTTTACAACCCGAAATTCAACAAGTTCATTTGCTTTACTCTGTTCATCCCATAAAAACGAGGTTTCTTTAACAGCACCAGCAATAAAAGAAGCTGCAGAACTTGCCTCATTAGATTCATTGCCCAAAAAACCAAGAAAATTATACCTGAGAGCGTATGTATGAATCTTTCTTACACTAGAGAAGGGAAATGAAGGTAAATTCTTTCTGGGAATCTGTTTTGATAGTCGTGGACAAAGTATAGTATACAACTCGTTATAATGATGCTATTATTACCTCGGATGATTACAAAACTCGCTCGTTTCACTCGCTCGTGTTGTAAACTTCATCCTCGGTAATAATAGCATTCATTATAAACTCGTGTATAATATTCTATTATTTCATTCTTTGTTTTTCCGCTGAACAATATTACAGTCTGCATACAACGTATATTTACCTCTAAGTCCCATATTCTGTAAGTTATTGATATAGAAGTACAATAGTGATCCTACGACTGAACCCTTCGATACGCCCTTTTTTCCAATCGTTTCATTACTGTTAAGTAAGCTTGAATTAGTCTGTTTTCTAAGTATTATTATAAAGTTCTTTGTCAGTGAAATTCTGTTGTTTCAGTTTTTTTACATATTATTCTTGCTTTCAATGTTTGGCATGATTCTTCTGAAATTCGTGTGCTCTGGTTCCGATACTTTTGTGAGTACACACAGTGGTTGGATAGAGAATTTTGACGTAAATTCACTATGAATTCTTAATAAGTTAATCCCACATGCCAAAATACAGACACAATAATTAAACTCGACACGTGTTTCGCTGACAACCGACAACGTCAGCATCTTCAGGAGTTGAAGATTAATTTTGAGAGTATTGTAGCTTTCTGTTGCATTTTGAATAAGTGTTTCGAGTTCTTCAATGGTTATAATAAGTATTATAAATGTTAATGTTGTTTGCAAAAAATAGTTGATTTTCTTGTAATCTATAGTTTTTACTGTGTGCATGATTCTTCATTTTGTTGAGCTTTGTTGTCATTTCCACATTTCCCTGAATACAGTATTGTGATAAGATTACGAATTTTCCATATTTTAAACGGTTTTATTTAGCTTGCTTTGTGTCTTGTGTGGGTCAAATCTAGTAATTGAAATTTTACCCCTTCCTGTTGACCGATTGATCTGAAATTTGGTACACACCTTTAGTTGTAATGACAATACAATTATGTATATCCATTATCATTGTAAATCCAAGATGGCCGCCGCCACAAAATGGCAGATTAGGTATTTTTTCAACCCCCTCAATATGGGCATCAAATGAAAGGGCTTAACTAGTGGAAAACAGTACACCATGAAAAATTCAAAATCCAAGATGGCCGCCACCACAAAATGGCGGATTACTGTTTTTCCAATCCCCTCAATATGGGTATCAAATGAAAGGGCTTAACTACTACAATACAGTACACCATGAAAAATGCAAAATCTAAGATGGCCGTCACCACAAAATGGTGGATTACTTTTTTTTAATCTCCTCGATATGGGTATCAAATGAAAGGGCTTGACAAGTAGAACACAGTTCACTTTAGAAAAATAATAACAAAACAAAAACAAACAAAAAAGACTAAAAACTTGAAAATAAAATAAGTAAAAAATTTTTAAGTTTTATTGTAAAGAAACATAACAATGATGCAGATAATGTACTAAAAGCTAAAAACAATTAGGTAGGTACCAGGTACCAGTCATCACTCTAGATTTTATTTATTTTTATTTTAGTCTGATCAATGCTCTAGATTCTAGAGGAGTTATCAATAAAAATAGTTTTTAAATTTTAACTTTAACACCATGTATCTTGAAAGAAAGAAGCCTAAATGAAAAATGGCAAGTCCTTCACGTGCTTTTTCGTTGCAATTCATACCCTATAGGACGCCAACTGCCTTTGGGACTCCCTGTACATAAACAAAAATTTGCAGTTTACCAGAAGGAATCGGACAGGTGAACTCACAATGATCATTCAATAATAAAATTCGACTGCCTACTCCATCAGCCATTTTTTCCTTACATTTTCCTTCAAACGTCTTTGGTTATAACATGCATCAGCTTTCAGCGCAGTGAAACAGTGCAGAATCTCCTGATTTCATCGTATTTGTAACTCCATCAGAGAGTGTCGCCATGGCAACGCCAAACCCTCTAGCCTACTTGAAAGCTTGAAACATGGTTCCAAGAGTTTGGATCGTGAGCTTTGAGTTTACAATCAACTCCGGAAACAAACGTCTGAGATATTACGAGTGTCGCGTCTCAAATCACGATTCAGAAACTCGTTCCCGTCTTTTGCTTACAAAGGAGAGTATTTCCGGATTGTAGCGCAGGGATTATTATATCCGTAATGTTGTTATTGAAGTTGTTTGTTAGGTATAATTATTAATTATGGAGTGTGAATAACTGGAGGCACCGTATGAAACTATCAATTAAAACTTCCTTCCTTCAACATGCAGTATTCCAAACTTAATCATGAAGTTATTTCGTACCCCGATTCGTGCAAAATTTCAAAAAGTACCTAAGTATATAAAAATAATACAGAAAAGTATTGATTGTAAAGGATGATTCTGATGCTTAGAAGGGTACAACAAATTCCAACATATTAAGAATTTGTCTTGGCTACAGCCATCTCTGATAATTATATTATAGTATATTATACACGAGTTTATAATGAATGCTATTATTACCGAGGATGAAGTTTACAACACGAGCGAGTGAAACGAGCGAGTTTTGTAATCATCCGAGGTAATAATAGCATCATTATAACGAGTTGTATACTATACTTTGTCCAAGACTATCAAAACAGATTCCCAGAAAGAATTTACCTTCATTTCCCTTCTCCAGTGTAAGAAAGATTCATACATACGCTCTCAGGTATAATTTTCTTGGTTTTTTGGGCAATGAATCTAATGAGGCAAGTTCTGCAGCTTCTTTTATTGCTGGTGCTGTTAAAGAAACCTCGTTTTCACTCTCACTACTCATTATATCTTCTTTTTTAGAATATGCATTTCAAATTAAAAGCAAACCATGCTGATTTGACGTTTCAATTTGAACTGACACATCGCGATCGCGGCCTACTAAATAAATGTAAAAAAGGGTCAAAGCGATGTTCCTATTGGTGTAGTGAATAATATTCATGAATCACTGCAGTGATTAATGTATCTAATTTATTATGATTGAAGAAACACAAGTATAAAGAGTATATTATAAGATAGTCGTGGACAAAATATATTCTCCAACAACAACACAGCGAATAATATTATTTCAACTCTCCATTTACAATAAGCGGAATGTCGTGGATGTCTACAAAAATCTTTTTGATTCTTAATTCTCACGCCTCTTACTTTTTCTTTGAATGTAACATCTACATAAAAAATAAAAGATAGCATTGTTTATTTTGGTTGGCCCATGTAGGCTAACGTACGGAATTATTATTTCCTTTAAAGTCATACTTGATAAATGTATCATGGCTGTCAAAGGATGACGCGACGGATTTTTTTCTGTGTATAGTTTGGGATGACGTTACAGGTATCATTTCATTATCAAGTGAAGGAATATTTTATTACAATAAGAAAAAGAATTATTTGATAAGCCCACTACTCTTGATCGTAGGTAATTCAACGTTCTGGAAAGTTAAATAAGTACCATCTTTATTTTTAAATATTTGGTGAAATATTGGTATACCTATATTTATAATAAACACTTTGTAAAAATCGAAGTTTCAACATAGTTTGGGGCCTTTGTCAAGATTTGTTGGATGTAAAATACAAATAAAAATGACAAACTTATGTGTGAAAAAAATTAAACCGTAAATACCCATTTATGCAACCAGTTAGGGAATGTCTTATTTCGTGTAACGAGTGAGACGAGCGAAGCGAGATCC
The DNA here is from genome assembly GCA_963966045.1 of Xestobium rufovillosum. Lineage (NCBI taxonomy): Eukaryota > Metazoa > Arthropoda > Insecta > Coleoptera > Ptinidae > Xestobium > Xestobium rufovillosum. Next base: position 16,897,595 of record OZ014498.1, read on the forward strand.
CGCAAAATCACACGGAATTTGCTATTTTGTTAATACCTAAGTTATTAATTGGTATCTGTTATTATGATATATTTTCATATAAAGCAGTGAAATATAACTTTCATCTTCTTTTTGTTTTTTAATAATGGTATTAATAATTATTATAAAATTGATTTATTATATTTTTTACAAATTTCATAATAAAATCTTTAGAATAGCTATATTTTATTAAAACTTTTTCTCTAGCAGATTTTCTAAACTATGGGCTGGAAAGTTTAATTGCACGATCAGCTAAACATAATAGGTATAACTTTTCTGCGAAATGTGTGTGAGTTGTTCAGAGTTAAAACTAATATAACTACCATTCAGTTTGAACAGAATTTCAAATTTGTTTTTTGAAATTTCAGTAGTGAATTTTTATTTAGGATGGTAGTTATGACTTATGAACGCGGAAATAAAAATCGACAAAAATTATTATAAACTGTAAAAATATGAAAAAAGGCAACGTGGTTGTATTCAGGAAAATAACACGGATTAACTTACCTGACACTCGGATATGCCGCCTATAAGAAAACATGAAATTGACCCTTAAAAACAAAAGCGAATCGACATAGCCAAATGGTAATAATGCTATCAAATATAAAATAATAAAAAACTTGTGTGTGTCAGCTCCGACGCACGACTGAAGTTTGCTCCTTACGAACGATTATTTTAATTTGATTATTTGATATTTGATATTTGATATTTGATAATAGGGTACACGCGAATGTCAGTTTTATACCCAAATGTGTATTTATCAGATGGTTTATGTTCGAAAATGTCCAACTACATCAAAATATAAATTCAGTAATTAAGTGACAATTTGCTAAACATCGATTCCACTGGCAATGAAATAAATACTTTTCCTGGTGTCCGAATAGGCGTTGATTCACATTTCTGCACTAAGCAATATTTGGAGTGTTAAATTAGGTTTTTCCATATTAAATCAAAAGATTCAACAAATTTGGGAACCAAAAAACACAGCAAATGCTGACTTTACAACGCCAACTGTCATATCTACTCTATGCCACTCTATTTTCACTATTTCCATGCTCTATGCAGTCAGACATAAACAGCCGTATCCATAGATACGTACATAATTTCAATGTGAAAGGTAACGTAACGCAACGCCTCACTTTTAGTTAACGCTTGATTCTACTCCCAATAAAATTTCCGTACCGCGCGCGGGCTATAAGTAACTGAAAATCGATTCTTAAGGAGTAAACTCCAAAAAGTGGCAATGTAAACGTTTTTACAGAATGAAAATACACGACCGAACAAAAAACTTATACTTAGCCAAAAAAGAAAACGCAATTTTTCAGTTTTTTTCAGTCTTCTCGAGAACGATTCAGAATATCTCGATTTTCCTTTGAGGACATTAGTCAGCATAATATTTGGAAACTTTGCCGAATTTAAACCTAGGGTCTAGCTGGTAAGATAACAAAGATCCCCATGTTGCACGCCGAATTTCAGACAGCCTGTATTAGTAGTTAGAGAAAGTTCAATTACGGTGATGAAGTTGTTTAATGTCAGAGATGTGTATGGTTCCATTTTTTTTTTTGTAGAAGACTTTGCAAGACTTATTGAGTTGGGTAAAGTTACACTACATCAAGATGAATTGAATTGGACCAGAACTCACTGGTGGAAAATTAATTACGGCCTATGATATGGAATAGAATGTTGGCAAAAAATTTTAATAGTTTATAAAATGGAGTTTGAATATAAGAAGCAATATTGATCTAAGAGCAGGAATACAAGTTTTATGTAATTCTTTATATATTTAATATATTTTATTTTTATAATCTGAGGAGTTTATAATTACAGTTTGTATGATGGATCTTTGCGCGTGCGTCACAACTGCTTACATATGACACAAATCATTTCAAGGGCGAGTGTATTGTCAAGCAGTGGCGTGTGTTTTTATTTTGCTCAGGTACAGATATAAATATGGTAATTTAACAGTTACATCATGTATTAATTAGTAGGTATGGCACCAGCAAAAGAAGAAATTAAGGAAACTTAGATTTTTAAGATATATTTTGTGATGCAATTCTAGATTTTAGTGAGTTCATAGTACCTATTTAAAAAATAAACTTACCTTGTGCATACATGTTGTATATAACATTACGAATTTCCATTTTTTGGCATTCGTCCAAATCTTCGGTTTTTTACTTTTTCCGTGGCCGGGATTTTCCTGGGCTAAGCAAAGGCTCATTTCTTTCTGAACGTACTTTGATGCTGGAAACTGTACGCAAGCTAATCTTCAAAGCATCAGAAACACGGTAAAACATTATAAAAAGTTTATAAAATTAATTCCACATTATGACATTTACTTGACAGTAGGTACCTACACCATTGACCTACACCACACGGCTATGAACTGTAACGCTGAATGGCGCTTCGACATCACTTCATATAGTCGCATTTGTGTTCCGCTCAATATTGTATTATGAGACGTACAGTAGTGGCCATAAATATAGCAACTTCCTGAAATTTCGAATTTAATTTTTTTTTCTAAGCAAAAATATTCTTTTTATTTACTTTTTGTTCTTAAAATACATACACATTTCTAGTACATAATGCGCATTTATGTGTAATTAAAACAAGTATTATTTTTAATATTTTTTAATTTTTGTGTTGGACATAATTATAGCAACTACGGAAAAAAAATTTTTTTGACAAGTATTAATTAAAAATAACAAAAGCGTTTAATATTTTGTATAATAACCTTTATTTTTAATAACCTGGGCACATCGCTTGGGCATCGATTCTATTAATTTAGTAATGTATCCATCATCAATTATTTCCCAAGCATTTTCCAGTGCAGTATAAAGGTTTTCCAAATTAGTATAATTATTTCCTCTAATTTTGCCATCCAAGTAATCCCACAAATTTTCTATTGGATTTAAGTCGGGTGACTGTGATGGCCATCGCATAATTTCGAAGTGTTGCTCCGCTAACCAATCCTGCACAAGTTTCGACGAGTGTTTCGGGTCATTATCTTGCTGAAACACACAACTTAAAGGCATTGTTTCGTCGATGTATGGGACCAGATGGTATTGCAAAATATTTTAATACATGAATCGATCCATTTTACCATGGATTCGACAGATTGGGCCCATCCCAAACTTAGAGAAACATCCCCAAACCATAACTGAACCACCACCGTGCTTAACAGTTGGACATGTGCACTTCTTGTCAAATCTCTTGCCCGTTGGTCGTCTAACATAGAGTAGCCCATCACTTTTAAACAAATTAAATTTTAATTCATCGCTAAAAACTACATTCTTCCAATTTTCTGGGGTCCAGTTAATATGATCTATTGCGAACTGGAGACAGGCCTTCACATTTTTCTTTGACAACAGCGGTTTCTTCTCTGGTCGGCGACCAAATAACCCGCCGTCGACTAATCTCCTTCTTATTGTACGAGCACTAACATCTTTTGATCCAATTTCCTCCAATTTTCCAAGAATTTTGGAAGAGGACAGGAATGGGTTTTCTTTCGATATTCTTAACACGTGTCGATCAAATCTTTCAGAAGTTTTTCTTGGTCTTCCTGGATTTGGAATGGGTTCAACATAAATAGCTTCAAAATTCTGGACCCAACGGATTTATTTAAATTAAAACTTCTTGAAATTTCAGCCTGTTTGACACCGTTTTCATACTTTTGTGTAATAAGGTTCCTAATTTCAATTGAAACTGTTTTAGCCCGACCCATTTTTTAGTTACTAACCAGAAATAGTGCCAATGCAATAAATACTCGGGATAAGTACAACTTAACTGGCGTTTTAATTACTTTAAATTTATTTATGACAGTTGTTGCTATATTTCTGTCCAACAAAAATTTGAACAAATGCTGGGATTAATTTGTTATTCACAGAGCTCTAATTTTTATTGCAGGAAACACTTACCATAGAAGCAATGTGAATGCTGGAATGCATTTCTAATCTTAAAAATAATGTTGTTTAATATTACATTGATTTTTTAAAAGTTGCTATATTTATGGCCACTACTGTATGTCTTACAACCAAATGACATACGTCGCTGCATTTATATTAAGGAATGGTACGGGCTAGCGGTAGGCGCGTATGTCTTAACTAATTTTATACACACGCAAAGATCCAGCATACAAAGTACCTATACTATTTATCAGGTTTCAAATTAATGATTTGTGGGTTATTTTTGAGAATTTTATTTACAATTTTAATAATTAAAATTTGTGTTTAGTTTTTATTTATTGTGTAGATGAATTAGTATATTCTTTAATTCCGATTACCTTAAGTTTGTGGTAGGATTTTGGTTATTTTAAGTTCCAGATTTTTAAGTTCTTTTTTATTCTGTATAAATATTACTGTAATAATCAGAAATAAGAACTTTTTGACACATGATTTTTAGCATTCCCAGAAAATATTAATTTTTTATTTACCTACAATGAGAAGGAATATTTATGTTTATTGTCCTAGCTGAAGCTCGTACAATAAACTTACACTCGGTATTAGAAGATGCCCTTCAGTCTTTTGGTATATATAATAAAGGAGTTACGCGATGTTCACTTAGTTTCAAATTTTGCCGACTACGTCACTGCATCTGACAATGGAAATCTGTATACGTTCTTATTAAACAATTTATTTCGCTACGTCTAATTGTGAACCGTAGAAAATAATTTTAAAAATATAGCAAATTAAAAAAATTATTTGAAAAATTGAGTACGCCACTGGATAGGTGTGAGTCAGTCGTTGAAAAAAAGCGTTGAAAGTTTTGTTCTAGCTATCGTTATAAGGGAGTTATGTAATTTTCATTTATTTTGAATTCGTTTAAAGTACGCCACTGTCTTTTGAAAACTAACATTCCTTCGTACCTTCCTCACTCAAGTTCCTTCGTCATATATAATCGTCAGAAGCAGGAAAGTTTTTCGAAACCTTCAGAAATGAGAAGGGTATAAAAGAATAGCGTACGCCACTGGAAATTAGGGGGCCAGCCATTAAAGTAATATTTGGGAAGTTTTCATGTATCTCGTATAATAAGGGAGTTACGCAATTCTTCATCTTTTTTTTTTAATTTTTCTCGGCGCCGCCACTGTATTTGATAATCTAAATATATGTACGCTCTTCTTAAATAATATATTTTGACAGGTTTTGGCAGGCCGTAGAAAGTCACTCGTAAAATGGCAATTAACTGCAGGAAAAGAAAGTATTATACAGCGTGTTCAGTATTTGCTGTATATAGGTCATTTGTTATTTTAAATGGAACAGTTTACATTCGACTTCATTTTCAGATTATCTATTTTATTTTATCAGTTTTACTATAAGATTCAGTACGAATTCTTAATAAAAGTTAACCCCACACGTCAAAAGACAGTGACACAGTAATTAAACTCGACACGTGTTTCGCTGACAACGTCGGCATCCTTAGGAGTTGAAGATTAATCTAAATCTAATCTTGCATTACATTGCTATAAATACCCACCCCCCACTACTGAAATAAAATGGATCGATAAACCTATATACCTATAGACTTCAAGGAGCATCAAGCCCATTACAAATACTGCCGTACTGATAAGCCTAGCATGGCGTCACACTCGTTGAGAACGGGCCATAAATTCTGTATCGATGATCTCAACTAAATTTTTAATCTCTATTGGTATAAATCGTGTCAAGTGACCCATGAATTATATTCTCTGTTGAATAATCAGTCCAAATAACACCCGAGGTGAGATTTTTCTTCAGACTACTTTGCCATTTCATTACAATTTATGCAAATTTCACTCAACAAAGAACAAAAGCTGAATGTGAATGCCACTCCATCAGGAGTCTCGTAACATTAATACTGTGTTTTTGTTTCGTGAAATTTAGATGCATAATTTCCAATGAAACGTCAAAGTAGCCCCGAAAAGTTCTTCTACTTGTGGTATTACGCTTGGGTATACAAATGTAAAAAATATTGCAGAAAAAAGATTTATTTAGATTTAGAGGGTTAAACACATCTAAAGGAATTTGAGCTTAGGAGAGACAAAACAGTGTATCAGTGACTAAGAGGCCTATCACCAACGTTTTAATTGCCTCCGAGTAATAAATAACCCGAGCTGAGAGTTGCAGCGGCAGCGGGCAAGCGGTGGGCTTACTTGATGTCCGCCTAAAGGTCTCTGATGCCGCAAATCATCCGTAACTGCCTGAACTGCTCTTCCTTTATTGTGCTTTTTATTAATATTTATTATTTATTAATGTTTTATACGGTTCTTCGAGTAGACAGCCGCTTCAGTATATCAAGAGTAGTCAGCTACTAAAAGCCCTTTTACGACGGGCGCCGCTGTAGTTTTGTTGTGTCCCGTTCCAAAAATAAAATGAATTCCTTAATACAATAAACAATTAAGGTACCTTTGGTACCTACCTATTTCTTTGGTTAATATCGTCGTAAATATCGTCTGACTCAGTAGTACGAGAGATATAAGGGAAGAAGTGTGATGCGTACACGTACACGCACAATACTTATGCATTAAAGTTAGGTAAGTTCAACATTCTAATGTGTCCACTGATTACTTCTCAAGATTTTACCCAAAGAATAATTTTTTTGTAATAATGCTACTACTAATAGTCTGACCTCTGACAGCATTGAAGAATAGCCCAACTTCGTGTATAATCTTACACTAAAAATTCTAAGAAGCTTTAAGGATTTAAATACCCTATTTTTTCATTTATTGTTAAATGTTGCGATTGAAGTTCCACTGTGAGAGACAAAGTTCAGCACTAACTTTCATATGGGAATTGCAATAATCAGTCCACTACGCCGCTCCGAGGTTGGAAAAATGAGAGACACACGTATCGAATCAGGCATACAGTAAATACTCTTTTAAGTGTTCCGTACGCACTACAAGGATTATTAATTCAAAGTTAATGTAACGTTTTCGTAAGGCGCGTGCCGCTTACAACTGACTAATCTTTCTCACATTTCGACTCCTCTCCGTATACACTCCAACCCACGGTCCGGAACAATGGGACGCTTTTGACACATTTCATAGACAGTGCACTTGAAAACGGGCCACAATGGGTACCTCTGTGTCATTACGCTTTTCGTTATTTCAAGCATCCGCAGATTACGATTCGTATTGATCTTTGTAGGCTAGTAAAATATGAACGATTATAGTGAGTGATTATAATTTTTCAAGCAAGAAGTAAAAGGGAATTGAAAAAATTGCTAAAAGCATGGAAAATATGACTATTAATAAACCAAGAAAAAAAACCTACCTCCGTGAGTTGGACATAATAAATTTGAGCCCTTTCCATGTAGCGGCAGATGCAAGAAAAACGTCTTCTTTTGACGAGACGAAGTGAGATTATTTATTTATCTGGGCATCAAGAAAATGTGAAATAGTGGAAGGGTAGACACCTCTTTGCTTCCTTTACCGTGTGTCCTTCTTTCAATAACTTGCTTTGCTAATTTTTCCGGTGTCAATTCTCTGTACGTGTCCGAATCATTTGTTGCTTTTCTTCAATCCATCGATTGACTATTTGGTGTAAGTTACTTAATATTTCTTTATTCCTGCATATATTCTTTCTCGTTTTTCTCACGTTTTCACACGTTTTGCTTTTCTGTTTTACTGTCATTGGCCATGTCTCACTTCCATATTTATAGTAAGTATACATAGCTGATACTCCTACTGCATAAATGTGAAAAATTTTAGGAGATGATTCTTTGTCGGAGAATAAACATTTTTTTTTCATTTAAACATATAATACTCCCATACCCCTCCTCGAGGAGTTATGTTCCTCCGAAGAGGGAGATGAAAATTAGGTTTTAATTCTTTCCCAAATTTTGGTAAAGCTTATTAAATTTGGAAGACGTGTAACTAATATTATTAACTCTTGCATTCTTGAAAATATGTTTCCGGCTCCGTGGAAAATACCATATATGTTATACATACCTGCACCTAAGGTTATGTGGAAAAAGTGATATGCCTATCCACAAATTTGTGAACGTCTTCATACAGAATCCACCCTAGCTTTTAGACTATCTTCAGAAAGAAAATAGCTGTACCACAATCGCTAACACACATAAATGATGATGCTCTTGGGTCAGCTGATCACGGACACTCTACTACTCTGGTTATGTTAGACTAAACGAAAGTTTTTGATTTCATAATCCATGAAATTTTCTTCTTAATACTTTCGTATGTCGGTTTCAGCCTGGGAGCGTTGGAATTTTTCATCAAGAGATACCTGTATCGTCGGAAGCAATATACGTAAAAGTGAATTGTAAAGTATCACTGGAGGGGCCCTTGGACAAAGGCGTGCCTCAGGACTCAATCCTCGGCTCTTTACCGTTTTTAATATATGTGTCGGATCTGCATTATTGTTGTTGTCTATTGTTATGCAGATAATACTCAGTTGCAATATTCTTTTGAGCCTCGTAAAATAAATCAAGCCAATATTCTAATTTAGATCTTTCGTCTCTGGAACAAGCATTTTTGGATCACAATTTCAATATAAACGCTAAAAAATCCGCTTTGTTTCTTTTTTATAAACCTGCACTACGAAATTTGCAGTTAAATAATCTAAAAAAATATACATATAATAAATGGTGTCAGTCAGATTGAGTTGTTTATTGGAAGCAAAACATTTGGGTGCCACGATAAATACACAGGACTGAGATTGAAGGTGTACATTTCCCATAGCATTAGAAACGCATTTGGTGCCCTAAAATTAAAGTATTCAAGCAAAGATATTCTCGGTAAAAATGTGATTGGAAAATCTTGCACAAAATGTGTGTACAAGACTCTTCTGCGAGATTCAAGCTCAAGGAGTTGAAGTGGTTGAATATGGCAGATCAAGCCTTCTTCATGCACTTACTACAGTATCGCAGAATTTCGATCATCACCGTATCACATAACAAAATTCGTTATAGAACGGCTATCATCATCATAAAGTTTTCAGTCCAAAGACTTTGGACGCGTACCTCCATCCTTTCCTATCCTGAGCTAACCTACGCATTTCCCCAAAAGTTGAACATCCTACATCCCTAACTATTTGAGAGCAGAAGTCTAATCTGGGTCTACCCCTACCTCTCTTTATTCCTATCTGACTCTAGTATGTCGTGTCTCAGAAGGTGCCCTACCATCCTATCTCTCCTATTCCTTACTGTCTTCCATAAATTTCGCTTTTCTCTAACTCTTTCTAATACCTCTCTGTTGCTAACCTTATCTATCCACGGTATCTTCATCATGCTTCTATAGCGCCACATTTCAAATGCTTCTATTCTTTTCCTATCCGCTTCTCCTATCGTCCAAGTTTCGCACCCGTTCAATGCCGTACTCCATACATACGTTTTAAGAGCCTCTTCCGAGTTTCTACATTTATCGTTCGCGAGCATAATAGTTGTTTCTTTTTATTAAATATAATTCGGCCCTGCGATATTCTTTGTTTTATATCTCTAGAGCTCCTACCATCGCGAGTTATTTGACTTCCGAAATAGCAGAAATCTGAGACTCCTCTATCTTCTCGTTTCCAATTTATATTTTCGATTTAGTTCTATTTTCACACCCACTACACACCAAAATTTTGGTTTTCTTTTTATTGATCTTCATACCAAAGCCCTCCGTCAAAACCGCTTCCACTTTGTTCAGAGCCCTTCCTAATTCTTCTTTACTGGATGCTAATACTGCTATATCATCCGCGAATTAATATTAATAGTTTGGGTCCTGTATATTAATTCCAACAGCTGTTCTATCTTTAACAATATTAATCGCATTTTCGATATATAAATTGAAAACTGGAGGCGATAACGCACATCCCTGCCTCAATCCCTTTCGGATATTTACTTCTCTATGTTCCTGCCCAAATTCTATAACTGCCGTTTGCTCCTTGTATAGAATATGAGTAATTCTTCTATCCCTATACTCCATCCCTACATTTTTGAGCACTTCGAACATCTTCTTCTATTTTACATTGTCGAAGGCTTTTTCCAAATCCTATACAGGTGCTCTCTCCCTTTCTATTGTTTTTTCTATTATTATTCGTAAAGCTATATACTTGGGTCGCCGAACAGACGGAGTGATCACCCTGCAAGAACGTGCTCTAGTGGGGCCAATATTAATTTATGACGACCTAATTGGAGTGATGCGACTTCGTTGGGTCTAAAGAAAGCGCATCACTGCGGTTCGGTCGTCCTAAATTGATAGTGGTCCCGCCTAGAGCTCATGCTTGCAAGGTGATCACTCCGTCTGTTCGGCGGCCCAAGTATAGATTGGCCTCCCGCGTCCTCATATTTCTTCTTTTCTTCTAAATCCGAACTGATCTTCTCCTAATATTCCTTCCGCCCTTTTCTCCATCCTTCTTTTCTCCATCCTTCTTTTCACAATTCGATTTAAAATTTTTGACGAGTGGGAAGTTAAACTGATCGTTCTAAAATTTTCACACCTATTAGCAACTTTCCTTTTTGGCTTAAGCTACTATGATGTTCCGTTTGTAATCTTCTAGAATCTCGCCTGTCGGGTATATGCGACTAACTAGCTTAAATAAACGATCTATTACCTCTTGACCTGCGCACTTTAAGATTTCTGCCTGCAAGCCATATATACCTGGTGCTTTATCGTTTCTTAAACTTTTTAGTGCTAGCTCAAACTCTTCTCTCATTAAAGGACACCCTAGGTTGTCCCCCTCTACACTGCTTTCGCTTTCTAATATATCTCGTACTTCCTGTCCCGTGTATAAGTTTCCCAAATATTCTTTCCACCTATCTGCCTTCTCCCCGCTTCCGATTAGGATATCTCCTGCCTCATTTCTAATGTTTTTGATGCAAAATTCAATTTCTCTACAATTTCCCCTAATTATTTTATATGTTTCATCAGTCTTTTCTACTTCGAACTTATCTTCCACTTCTTTGCATCTATTATCGATCCATTGCTCTTTCGCTTTCCTGCATTCCCGAATAATTTCCCACTTTATCGCCTTATATCTTTGTTTCCCTCTTTTGTCTAACCTATTTTTATATTTTCGCCTTTCCTCTATTAGACCTACAATATGCTTTGTTATCCAGGGTTTTCTACTTTCATTCTGTTTATGACCCAAAATACCTCTCTACGGAATCTAAACTATTTTTAATGCAATTTCATTCTGCGCTATGTCCCTAACCATATTTTCACCCGCACCCTTTAGTACTTCGTTTGCCTTTTTCTCGAACTTATCGCGCTTATCATCATCTTTTATTTTCTCTAGGTCAAGATACCTTATTCCTCCACTTCGTTTTTTCAAAATCTTCAATTTAAGATTGGCCATTGTAACCACTATGTTGTGATCATTTGTATCTGCTCCTGGATAACTTCTACGGTTCCTAACTTAATTTCTAAATCTTTGCCTAACGATAATGTAATCTATTTGATATCTCCCTAGGTCTCCTGGCATCTTCCACGTATAGCGTCTCCTAACGTGATGGTGAAATAGAGTGTTCGCGGCCGTTAGGTTATGTTTATCGCAGAACTCTAGCAAGAGCTATTTTGTCCTGAAGAAATATGCTATTGTATAGAAACAATGACAGCTAGAATGAAGGAAAAAAGTTTTAATTTTTCTCTGTAACGTCTGTGGTACTTAATAGAATAATAAAGAAATACAAACAATGCTTGACGCACCCTAATTTTCTCAAAAAACTTAAAATGTTCTTGGGAATGATGTAGAGAACATTTTTTTCCGAAGCTTATACTCGGAACTTTGTATGATCAGAATTACGTATGAATGTGCAACTGATATAATATAAGGGCATTGCACGATGCACGTGCACCTCTGATTATATCTCGCATCTCACTGCAATTCATCCTACACAAAAAGGGCCCTGAAAGCATCATTACGTTTGCTCTAATTTGATCTCTTCTACTGCTAATAATAATGTGGCTTTGCAAAGATCTTGTTCAGTGTTCAGCAGTTTGTAAAATGTGTAAATATGAGTTACAGACTCGACATTAACCTGATGCATGTATGATCAAAATTGTCATTCTACGTCTACGTCCCCATAATAGCCGGGAGTGTTTTCCCTCCCCGTCACATACTCGCATCAGATAAGAAACCATGCACTGTAATTTTTTATGTGCCTATGCATTAAATGCAATATCAATTCCAAGTGAGCGAATATGACAACTACAAAATATAACATGGGTTTGTTCATAAAAAAATTATAATGGTAACAAAAGGTTCCCCTGACATACAGACTATTCATTCATATTTCAGGTGGGTCTTATATAAATTAAGTATGATAGCCTCTTTGAAATGAAAGAGGCCTGTTGATCTGCGGCCAACACCACACACCTTTATAGTACATTTACTTGAATTATGTCGGTATTTACTTGCATATTTAGGTATATGGTTTATTGGCAACGTTCTTGATTTGCACTAAGTTTTAACAATGTTATACATAAGTATACAAGAGTCGCTCTATAAATATTCAGATATACAAAATATAAAAGTGCGTAGTCAGTGAAGAATTAGGTGCCTATACCTACTGATAATACGGTTTATAGGTAGGTATCTATCCCAAAGGACTTGTACCTTGACGCAGTTCTAGTAATACTGGGACGGGTGGGATGGCTTGCGCGCTTCAATGATATAAAGAGCCGAACCATAGGTTTAACCATATTGGAGGGGTTTTTATTTGAGAAGCCAGACTAAATCAAGTCCCTGGAAGGGGGCAGCAGCTCTTTCAGTAATCATAGTGGCAGAGATCGTGAGGGTTGGTATGGCACTGTGATACACACTACTGCGATGTGGAAGGCAACGGGAAACCACCACATTATTTTATCCCTAGTACAGCGTACTTTAATTTATGATGATGGCACCTTCTGGAGTAAAATATTCCGGAGGTAAAATAGTCCCACATTCGGATCTCCGGGCGGGGACTGCTTCGGGGGGAGTCATCAGAAATGATAAGTGTAACATCTCACGAGTCGGAGCGTGGAATGTTAGAAGCATGAAACAAGTAGGGAAGTTAGAGAATTTGAAAATTGAGATGGATAGGTTAGCATTAGACGTAGTAGGTATCAGTGAAGTGCGATGGCCAGAAGCTGGAGACTTCTGGAGCGGAGATTTTAGAGTAATACACACAGGATCTGTAGACTACTGCTCTCAAATAGTTAGGGATGTAGGATGTTCTACTTTTAGGGAAATGCGTAGGTTAGCTCAGGATAGAAAAGAATGGAGGTACGCGTCCAACCAGTCTTCGGACTGAGAACCTTATGATGATGAGGTAGGTATAATGCATTTTAATGCATAGTGGACCAAAGAGAAACAAGTATACTATGCAAAGGTGACAAGTCATATTATACGTAGGTCTGGATAGTGGATACAACTGTAAAACTGTAAAAAAACTAAAATTATACTGAAAGATACCAAGAAGTCTATCAACTACCTACAACAAAATATAATAGGCAGCTTTCAGGGAAATAAAAACATTGCAAATACACGCATAACAAAATCCTAACCAGTATGAAAATTATCTTCTACCCATAAACCAACATACCATCCTTCTCTTCTCCTCTCTTCTCTTCTCTTCTCTTCTCTTCTCTTCTCTTCTCTTCTCTTCTCTTCTCTTCTCTTCTCTTCTCTTCTCTTCTCTTCTCTTCTCTTCTCTTCTCTTCTTCTCTCTTTCTCTTCTCTTCTCTTCTCTTCTCTTCTCTTCTCTTCTCTTCTCTTCTCTTCTCTTTCTTCTCTTCTTCTCTTCTCTTCTCTTCTCTTCTCTTCTCTTCTCTTCTCTTCTCTTCTCTTCTCTTCTCTTCTCTTCTCTTCTCTTCTCTTCTCTTCTCTTCTCTTCTCTTCTCTTCTCTTCTCTTCTCTTCTCTTCTCTTCTCTTCTCTTCTCTTCTCTTCTCTTCTCTTCTCTTCTCTTCTCTTCTCTTCTCTTCTCTTCTCTTCTCTCTCTTCTCTTCTCTTCTCTTCTCTTCTCTTCTCTTCTCTTCTCTTCTCTTCTCTTCTCTTCTCTTCTCTTCTCTTCTCTTCTCTTCTCTTCTCTTCTCTTCTCTTCTCTTCTCTTCTCTTCTCTTCTCTTCTCTTCTCTTCTCTTCTCTTCTCTTCTCTTCTCTTCTCTTCTCTTCTCTTCTCTTCTCTTCTCTTCTCTTCTCTTCTCTTCTCTTCTCTTCTCTTCTCTTCTCTTCTCTTCTCTTCTCTTCTCTTCTCTTCTCTTCTCTTCTCTTCTCTTCTACTACTTACATGTTAGTATCTATTTTTAGGCCATTAGGCAACATATTAAAATATTTTATAGCGCAGCTAGTGACGAAGTATACAGGGTGTCCCAGAAAACACCTGCCTTCGAAGCTATTCGCCCTTAAAAGTCATGAAAACAGTTTTTATACCTATTCAGCTCCAACTGATTTGCAGCAAGCAGCAACCAATAAACCACCCTCAGATTATTAGTCATTAACTGCCGCACCAATGTCCACATATCCCCAGAACTCAACATAACATTATCATCCACTTATAGGGCACTGTACAATATTCTTCAGCAGCAAGTCAAGCAGATCGTTCATATACAGAATAATAATTTTTCAATTTTTATCAATTATATCTTGACAGCGATAATAGATATTAAAAAATGAATTGTGTGTTCCTATCCTAGTTTTTAATCCTCTATCTAAAGGGACCAGAAAATACCTACTGCTTCGGAATTGGTCAAAAATGACCATAGAATGACCAGTCGGAAATCAGTATTTTCCAGCCCCGTTAGACAGGGAATCAAAAACTAGGGTAGGGACATGTAAGTCATTTTTTAATATCTCGTACAATTTCCAAGTTATCTCTAGTATAAAAATCTCGTGTCACGGTGTTTGTGGTCGCACTCCTCCGAAACGACTGGACCGATTTTTATGATTTTTTTTGTACATTTGGTAGGTATAAGAATAGGTCGTAAAGTATTTTTCACCCTCCTACCCCCACCCCCCATTTATTAATCGCGATTTTAGTATTTTTGTATGAACAATATCCAAATAATTGAATTTTTTTGTACATTTGGTAGGTATGAGAATAGGTCGTAAAGTATTTTTCACCCTCCTACCCCCACCCCATCGCGATTTTAGTATTTTTGTATGAACAATCTATATAAAAATGAATCCCTATTTCCCTTGGTCACGCCATAACTTGAGAACGACTTAACCGATTTCATTCATCTTTTTTTTAAGGTTCTATTTATGTAATTTGCAATACATGTGCAAATAATATTCCATATTTTCCATCTTATTTATACAAGTCTACAATTTTGTAGGTACAAGGTGATTTATATAATGTTATAGGACGCGTATATGAGTGAAACCGTCGTAATATTCGAAGACATGAGGGTGGCTTTGGAAAATAATTTGATTCCCAATTGAAATCCTGGAGATATTTGCATATAACACAAAAAACGGAAAAGTGTTTCCGGGTGCAACGATCGAGGGTTGAAAATGACTACCGCCGTAGCCTGTGGCCTGAAACAACCCTAATCTTACAAGAGCGGTGATTGGCAACAATATACGCTATGCCGACCGCACAATTCCGAGAACAACCCTCGAAGACCCTAAAGTAACGAAATACGGAGTATAGAAGAAAGCTTCCTCAATTTATATGTTCCACACGCATGATTAGCGCGCGAGGGGTGGATTTTGTTCTGGGACTCTGAGTTTGTTCACATAATATACGGGATCTCTAAATGCACATTTTTTGGTATTAAACAACTTCTTCTTCCAGCGGCGGCTCCTTAATAAGTGCACTCGTGCGCGCACACTGATGCCTACAAAAATATGGTTTTAAGCTTTTTGATAAAAGGTTCAAACCTTATAATTATAAACTAATAAGTTTAAAACTTTTTGAATCTCTGCCGCAATATATAATAATTATTATGCGAGATAATAAATAGTACGCGCTCTAAGCATTCCGCGTCGTCTTTCAAAATGCCTACCACACACGCAACTAGCCGTCCGAGTACTGAGGTGTGGCACTCTAAGGCAAATGCACATTCGATATGGGAGCGAGATCGGCGCGACTCGGGAAAATTTCGTCGTATGTGCTTTTAGGTGGAAGAATAAAGTTCGTCTGGGAGCGCTGTTTGAGCACACACTTACTGTTGGGCGAAGCACGGGACGCGGGAGTTGGCACTTCTGCAGCAATGTTTATTGTGTTTGTTTATCATATTTAGGTCTGAGATAGCTCGTTGCTTTGCTTATAACGTGAGTAATTAGCTGTATCATCGTGTTTATTATTTGTAAATATTGAAATTTCCAATAGCATGGCTAGTGGTATGTAGTGGTTTGGTTCAAGTGAACACTTAAACATTGTGAAGTGAACTTTAACAAAGTGGTCGCCTGATTTTTGCAATTTTCAAAATTATTATTGTGTTATAATACTCCATTCAGTTAAAAATGAATATTTTATCTAAATATAAACTTTTGACGAAAAACTTCAAATAAAATAAAATGGGCGTCCTAAACCTGTGCGAAGTATCAAATGCTTTTCGAAAGGTCGCGGTAAAAGTTGTGTGTGAAAGTTTAACCTTTTGGATTTGGGATTTTCGTTAAATATTGCGGTGAGTGAAATTGCTTGTTTGAAAATGTTTGAAAATGGATTTTAAAGCACTTCATTTAAAAAAACTACTGGGGAGAAACCGCCAGACCCCCCCCCCCCAACCCCTGAGCGGTGATTTCATTCTAGAGCACCGCCAAGTTCTAAATCAATAAAACTGTAGGTACCTTAGGTATACTTATTATATATCAATCTTCCTTGGTGTCAGTTCTAAATTTCTATAACCATTGTAATTTCTATTTAACTTTGAATTTGAGCGAACCATGTCGAATGCTTTATACATCACACCTGGGTAGTGCCCAACATATTTTAAGAATGCACAAAAGGGTGATAAAACTACCCGTGATTACAAGAAGGGTGTGCAGTAATGATAGGTAGAGTAATGAATATACATACCTATACGGTACGAAACAGATTGCTCATAAAATAAATTTAGTAAAAAATTGTCTACAAGAGGACTGTTTTATTTACATACTTACATCTGTAAAGTACCTACACTGAAAGAAAGTAGAACAAAATGATAAGAGACGTAGTGGGAGAAAAAAGGTAGTATAAATCGATACCACGCCCACGCGCGAACCAATCCTGGACGAGAAAGTATGCAGCAGTAACAAAATCGACGGACCCAAATAATTGCAGGAGTTCCGCAGGAATGCCGTATCCATATCTGTCATATCAATAATAGAATAATACATACAGGTGAAGCTGCTCTCAACGCAGAGCTTTGTAGGACTCAAATCATTAGACACCTATTTTTTAATTTTTGGATTCCAATTTTGATCCGTTTTGGTAGGCACATCGACACTAGGGCTGTCCGATATCGAATATTTAATATCGATATTTCCCGATATATTTATATTTCCAGATATTTCGATACCTATATCGATATTTTCCAATATATCGATATTGATATATCGATATGCCGATATGGCGATATTTATCAATATGAGAGGTACTGGACCGTTCGAACAACTACTCCACAGGAACATATCCCGCCAGGCACTGAATTATAATACCTAATTATAGAACTAGATTCACAATTCAGATTTTGTATACTATGAGATTAAATTAATTAGCGTTATAATAATTGGATCTTGCATCAGTACTCAGTATATGTATACAGTTTGAGTCATCATCATAAAGTTTTCAGTCCGAAGACTGGTTGGACGCGTACCTCCATCCTTTCCTACCCATTTCCCCAAAAGTTGAACATCCTACATCCCTAAGTATTTGAGAGCAGTAATCTAATCTAGGCCTACCCCTACCTCTTTTTATTCCTATCTCTGACTCTAGTATGTCGCGAACTATTCCTTCGTGTCTTAGAAGGTGTCCTACCATCCTATCTCTCCTATTCTTTATTGTCTTCCATACCTTTCGCTTTTCCCCAACTCTTTCTAATACTTCCCTATTGCTAACCCTATCTATCCACGGTATCTTCATCATACGTCTGTAGCACCACATTTCAAACGCTTCTATACTCTTTTTCGATCCGCTTCTCCTATTGTCCAAGTTTCGCACCCGTATAATGCCGTACTCCATACATACGACTTTAAGAGTGTCTTCCGAGTTTCTACATTAACCGTTCCCGAACATGACAGTTGTTTCTTTTTGTTAAACGCTACTCGATCCTGCGCTATTGTTTGTTTAATATCTTTAGTGCTCCTACCATCTCGAGTTATTTTACTTCCTAAATAGCAGAAATCCGCGACCTCCTCTGTCTTCTCATTTCCTATTTGTATTTCAATTTTAGTTCTATTTTCACTCCCTCTAATACATACCAAAATTTTAGTTTTCTTTTTATTGATTTTCATGCCGTAGCCCTGTATCAAAACTGCTTCCATTTCATTCAAAGCCGCTCCTAATTCTTCTTTGCATGTTAATAGTTTGACCCTGTACATTAATCCCTGAGGCTGTTCTGTCCTTAACAATATTAATCGCATCTTCGATGTACAGGCTGTCCCGGTAAAGGTGGGAAATCTCTCGGGTTCGTATAGATTACATGAAAATAACACCCCAAGTTCATATAAAGTTTTCTCCTACGACCTTCCCCTGCCGAGATATTCTCCCTTAAAATGGAGAAATAAAAATAGTTTTTTTTTGCAT
This sequence comes from Xestobium rufovillosum, assembly GCA_963966045.1. Taxonomy (NCBI): domain Eukaryota; kingdom Metazoa; phylum Arthropoda; class Insecta; order Coleoptera; family Ptinidae; genus Xestobium; species Xestobium rufovillosum. The sequence continues at coordinate 16,916,235 of OZ014498.1, forward strand.
AAAATTTTTATTTTTGATTGTATTTAGATAATTTTCTTTGTGACGTAGGTACCTAGTGATTGAATGTCGATAAAATAATGCGGCCCGTTTTTTGATAGTGCATCAGGGAAGCAAGGGGTGAACTACCCCTTTCCTTCTTAACTTCATATTTTTAAAGGGGCTGAATATTTTTAATTTTTAACCGCATTTTTTGATTCCCCGGATATTTTGCTAATAAAAAGTTACTCTTGTTAGGTTTCGATAAAATGAAGCGTTTTCGAGAAAATAAAACTCAACAAGCAAGAGGTACCGTGTTTCTCTCGGTGTTTCTACAATTTTCGTTTTCATTTTTTCTGGTATTCGAAAAGCCGAAAGCAATTTTTAATTTTCACTACCTTTCGCAAACTGTTAAGGTTATTTTTATACGACGTTTCGTCTGTTGTCTACATCGTCAATTTTATTTTTTTCTTAATACGGACCTGGAAATTTTTTAATGAATTTCAAAAGAAAAGCTAATGTAGGGTCAAATCATATTTAAAAAATTCCTAAGAAATAATTGATTGAAAGAGCTTTCGAATTTTTGATATCTTTGAAAATAATGCCAGAAGAAATAAAGACGAAAATCGTAGAAACACTGTACCTCTTGCTCGTCGAGTTTAATTTTCTCGTAAACGCTTCATTTTATCGAAACCTAACAACAGTAACTTTTTATTAGCAAAATGTCCGGGGAAACAAAAAATGCGGTTAAAACTTAAACATGTCCATCCCCTTAAAAATATGAAGTTAAGAAGGTAAGGGGTAGTTCACCCCTTGCTTCCCTGATGCACTATCAAAAAACGGGCCGCATTATTTTATCGACATTCAATCACTACGTACGTCACCAAGAAAATTATCGAAATACAATTAAAAATAAAAATTTTGTGTTAAAAAAATGATTTTTATTTCTCCAATTTAAGGGAGAATATCTCGGCAGGGGAGGGTCGTAGGAGAAAACATTATATGAACTTGGGGTGTTATTTTCGTGTAATATATACACACCCGAGATATTTCCCACCTTCACCGGGACATCCTGTATAAGTTGAAAACTAGAGGTTACAATTCACATCCCTGTCTCACTCCCTTCCGGATATCTACTTCTCTTCGTTCCTGCTCAAATGCTATAACTGCTTTTTGCTCTTTGTAGAGATTATGTATTATTTTATCTTCTCCCATTTTACATTGTCGAAGGCTTTTTCTAAATCTACAAATCCTACACATACAGGGTGGGCCAATAGTGCATAGTCGGTCCATATCTCTGATTCTATTCAAGATATCAACATGTGATTTTACGTGGGTGTGGAGAACCCCACGAAGCTTCTGTTAAAATTATTTTGATATATACAGGTTGTTCACGTGCTACGTAGGTAGGTACCAAACCAAAGTTATGTTTTTCTTTAAATGGAATGCCCCACATTTTTGTTTATATATTTGGATTCCCCATAAAATTTCATAAAAGTTGATATGCTACTCGGTGGGGTTTAGAGTAAGCGATATTAAAATATTGCCATTTTAGTACCAGTGTGAACCCAAATTTGTGCTGCTACTGACGTCTCCAGCCCAAAGAAAACTATGATTTTTTTATTGGACTAGGTTCAAATGATATAAGTACTATAGGTATTTGTAAAATCCATTAACACTTTTTCTAAATGTTTTATAGCCAGCTTTTGACTGATGCAGGTCTGCGACTGATAAATTAGGCAGAGATAAAGATTAAACCTTTAAGAATTGAAATTTTGTCGTAATTTTGTATAATTTTTGGGAAATTTTCTCCATTTTGCCACCCAAAAAATCAGAAAAATGCTTACACTTTGTTTTTACAGAAAATTTAGTGAACAGAGTTTACACCGGCACAAGAAATCTCATTGCAAGATTACTTCTTGAAAGGACGGTTTTCTTCCATGGCACTCCTCGTTTCTATTTATACCTAGGTTTAATAAATTACCATTTATTTACGAATATGACGATATGACCATGAAAAGCAATCTGGCGACGAAAATTTTTGCCTCAAAGTGAAATCAATTTCCAGAAACAAAATGGAAATCATATTTTGTGACTTGGGCGCTAAAATATAGGAGAACGAATATAAACTACCAGTCAAATTACTACATTTTAAAGTTCAATATTCAATTCTATAGAAACCGTCAGTTGCAGACCTAACAATATCTACATCAATCAAAAGCTTAGTAAACTGACTGTCAAAAATGGAAATAATATATGGGTATTCCATTTGAAATTTTGAAGAAAAAGTGTATATTGCGTAAGCTGTTCACCATGTATGGTATTAAGTATTGTGACAAAGGTACTCAAGAATTTTACTAATAGAGCAGTCTGTGAACCTAGTAAAGCTTGAATGGCCTCGCGCGTTCCCCTATTTCTTCTAATTCCGAACTGATCTTCCGCCCTTTTCTCCATCCCTGTGTGCACAATTCCTCATTTTTGCAATATTATATATAAACTTTTTCCCCAAACGCGAAAAAATCCCAGTAGGCATGTATATACGAAATTTTAAATTAAAACCCGCAATTCCTTCCCAAAGCGACTCTTAATAATTATTTTTTAAATTCGTCCTTGGTGCTTTTTATCCTGATCCCTTGCTTCGTCCTTTCTCTGCAACAGCAATTGAATTTGAGTTTCATGAAATGCCGCCAAGGACCAATCAAACATGTGTAATACCGTGTAATTGTAATCCTGTTTGAGGATAAATCCTTTACACATCTGTTACATTTGCACATGGCGCGCCTCACTGTACCCTGTGTATTTAATGACTTAGGAACACTGCAACCAACACCTATTGTAATTTCCCAATAACGGGTTACCACGCACATGTTAGTGTGTTTCGAATTCTCTCGTCTCTACCCGCAGGATGATAATCAAATTTGGTATATGAGATGTTAAGTTTCCTACGAATCTTGTTTCGTCAGTCAAGCAAATTTACAGGATTGGAATATACACGGTGTCTTAACTTAAATTTACGTTAGGCATATCTCAGCAAGCACATTGTTTTCAAAATTTGCAGCCAGGTCTTGCTAATGATGGTGGATGGTGGGTATATATATTACATACAGGGTGATCCAAATTCGAGAACCACCATTGGGATCCCGCTTATTTGAAACGATAGAGGGCACTTTTGTAGAATTTGGTGCACACTAATCTGTGTTCGAGGAATCTGATTTATCTCAAACGGTATACGAGTTATAGTCAAAAAAATTAAAACAAAATGTTCTTTTCGGTTTTGCCGTACTTAGGGTAAACTACCCAATGATTGGCACTCTAAGGGAATCGTATTAATAAAACTAACTCTAAAATAATAAGGTGCATTCCATAAGGTTTATATGTATTTTTCCCGAATATCTATCAATTTAAGACCATTTATTTGAATTTTTTGTATCCATATCTTGACTGCTAAAACCAAATTTAATTTAATTTGTTAAAAATTGCATTTTTCCAATTATTGGCACTAATACGTTATTTATTGGCACAATATATTTTCCAATTATTGGCACCAAATATTTTGTGGAAGATCCTATCTAGGTAGGTAATTGAATGTTAATACCTACTTTAAATGATTGCCTACACTTCCATAATTAATGTTTTGATTTAAGTTCCTACTTAGGTATTTATATTTAAGATATAAAAACAGAATTTAAAAAAGCATTTATTTGAATCAAAATACTTACAAAATCATAAAAATGCGTTTTAAATTAGGTACCTAGGTACCTACCTATGTACCTAAGTAGGTACCTAACTTTAAGTTTGTTAGGAACAATAAAGTTAACGGCAATTCTATATTTCGGCACCGATGCCAATAATTAGATTTCTTAAGTTGTGCTTTCCAAATGTTGGCACCCTATAAATTGGTGCTAAATCGAAATTCTTATTACTGAAATTATGCTAAAACAAAACTAATAAGGTCACTAAAAGTGTGTAACAATTTGTGCTATATACAGGGTGTCTCTAAAATGCCTGTACAAAAAGCTACCACATATTGTTTAGACCAAAATAAGTCTATTTAACCAAATTTACCTATATCCAAAATTCCTTCGTTTAGGCGCTAGAGGGTGTCAAAGTTCTTAAAAAATTTTTAACTTTTCATAATAACGAAAAAAGTCTTTTAGTTATATGAATTAATTTTGGCCTGCGAGTTTGTACTTCAAAAGACTATTTTTGGTACTGATTCTTTGTTCTCTGTTGTTACGTTAATTGTCAATAGTGGGTCATCCACATCTTAAGACGTTCATATTTTTTTTTAAGTTTTGTTAATGTTCACCGAAATTTTGTGGCTTATAGCCACTTTTATTCTGATCATTTTTTGTCTCTTATTCGATTTCGCTATCTATCATAGTTTAGGCAGCAGAAATTGTTTTATTTTCCAATGCGTCATACAGTATAGCTATGATGCTAAACGTAGTAGGCTCATCTAACGTTATCACAATTTGACTAATAAAAACTAGACAAGTATTGTAATAATTATTGCAACTAAATCTAAAATTTGAAGAAACAAAACATTACAATGAGACAAAACACTACAATAAATGTTCAAAATGTCTACCATTTTCACGCATACAGAGATCAATGCGACGTAAAAAATTAAATTGTACTCTTTGCATAACGTCAATGTCATTTTTCAGTGTATCTATGGCATTTTGTATGCACCTCCACAATTCTTGTACTGTATTTATAGGCCTGGAGTACACCGTTGTTTTTTGGGCTCCCCATAAAAAATAATCTAATGGCGTTATGTCGGGAGAACGTGGTGGCCAGTTTATCGGAGCATCATTCCCTCTGCCTATCCACCTATTTGGATAATGTGCATTTAAGAAATTGCGAACATTTAAGGTGAAATGTGGTGGTGCCCCATCGTGCATAAACCACATTTCTCGACGAAGTTCCAATGGCAGATCTTCTAATAAATCTGGCAATGTATTCTGAAGATGCTCCAAATAAGTTTCACCATTTAATCGCTCCGGCAACATGACGGGTCCAATAATATGATTGTCGATTATTCCTGTCCAAACATTAATTTTAAATTCGTGCTGGTAATGCGTTACTTTAATGGCATGTGGATTTTCATCTGCGTAGACATGTTCGTTGTGTAAATTAGTTACACCCCTTCTTGTAAAACAAGCCTCGTCTGTGAATAAAATGGTTCTGGTAAAATTAATATTGTGTGCGCTCTTCGCTCGTTAATGAACTGACAGAATCCGAGCCGTAAATCAGGATCAAGCTCTAAGAGATCTTGCACTGGTTGAAGATGATACGGATGGAGTAGTTGCTCTTTCAGAACTCTGTGGACGACATCCTTGGATACTCCTACTTCAAGACCCAAGCGTCTGGTACTTAATGTTGGATCTTCTGCAACCCTTTCCAAAATCTCGTCTTCAGTATCAGCAGTTCTTACTGTTCGCTCACGTCCGTGGTCCACAGTTGAAGGTGCAAAACTACCTGTTTCCCGAAGACGTCTCTCAATAGCGGCAAAAGTTTGATGGTTCGGCACCCGACGATTTGGAAATTTTTCTCGGTACACTCTGACAGATTCGCGCCCATTCCCTTGACAAAATCCATATACCATTAACATATCCGTAAGTTCTCCATTAGTGTATTTTCCGGCCATAATAAAGAAAATTACAAAATTCAACAACGATTTACACAGCGTCTGCTGTTGGAACTGACAGTTTGATTAGATTTTGAAAGGTGGCAAAGCCCTCTTACTTAATTGCGTTTTTTGTGTTGACAATCCAATGCCACTGTGATAACATTGGATGAGCCTACTACGTTTAGCATCATAGCTACACTGGACGACGCATTGGAAAATAAAACAATTTCTGCTGCCTAAACTATGATCGATAGCGAAATCAAATAAGAGACAAAAAATGATCAGAATAAAAGTGGCTATAGGCCACAAAATTTCGGTGAACATTAACAAAACTTAAAAAAAAATATGAACGTCTTAAGATGTGGATGACCCACCATTGACAATTAACGTAACAACAGAGAACAAAGAATCAGTACCAAAAATAGTCTTTTGAAGTACAAACTCGCATGCCAAAATTTATTCATATAACTAAAATACTTTTTTTGTTACTGTGAAAAGTTGAAAAATTCTTAAGAACTTTGACACCCTCTAGCGCCTAAACGAAGGAATTTTGGATATAGGTAAATTTGGTTAAAAAGACTTATTTTAGTCTAAACAATATATGGTAGCTTTTTGTACAGACATTTTAGAGACACCCTGTATAACAAGAATTACCATAGGTTAAAAAGCGCTTAAACATTGCGCTATCCTTACGAAAAACTTAAAATCTTACCTTGTTTGGTAACGTCACCACAACAAACACGCAAAACATCGGTCATACTAGTTTTAAGGAGCACGCGCAGTCATTTACTAAAAAGGGGACATGTTGCCAAATTTTTAAAAAAATACATTTTTTTTAGATATTTGACTTATTGTCTTTATTAATACAGTTTAAAAGTAAGTGTGCCAATCGATGGTCGAGTGCCGACATTTGGGTGTTTTACCCTATACCTAACTTTTCTTTGTGAACTCATATCGGAAAGGGATACATTATTAGAGAACTTTTTCGCACCCTATCAGCACCTTCTCGCATGGGCTTACAGAAAAACGTTTCGTTTAGATCAGGCCACCATCAACTTATTTTTTCTTATGGAGGGCATTTTTGTCTAACACTCTGTTGAAACCACCATATTTTTATTATTTAGTTGATATGTGTCAACATGTCCATATTATATCGAAAATTGTGGTCATTGTAGTCGTAAAACAGGAAATATTATCAAAATTAAAATTGGCTTTGCAAGGGAACAAAGAAGGAAACCGTCAATAGTTTTTTGTAATTTGAGGGAATATTATATATTAAATATGCTTGGTGCTCTGTCCCAACGGACTTGCACCTTGACGTAGTTCCAGTATCTAATACTGAAACGGGTGGGATGGCTTGGGTGCTTCAATGATCTAAAAAGTCGAACCATAGGTTTAACCATGTCGGGGGGATTCTTATTGAGAAGACAGACTAAATCAAGTCCCTGAAAGAGGGCAGCATCTTTTTCAGTAATCAGTGTGGCAGAGACTGTGGGGTCGGTATGACACTGTGATGCTCACTCTGCGATATGGAAGGCAACAGGAAACCACCACATTATCTTGTCCCTAGAGCAGCGTACTAAAATTTTATGATGACACCTTCTGGAGTAAAATATTCCGGAGGAAAAAAATAGTCCCACATTCGAATCTCCGGGCGGGGACTGCTTCGGGTGGAGTCGTCAGCAATAATAAGTGTAACATTTCACGAGTCGAAGCGTGGAATGTTAGGAACATGAATCAAGTAGGAAAGTTAGAAAATTTGAAAACTGAGATGGATATAGGTTAGCATTTAGACACAGTAGGTACCAGCCAGGTGCGATGGCCAGAAGCTGGAGACTTTTGGAGCGGAGCTTTTAGAGTAATACACACAGGGTCGATAGGGGGAAACTCGAGAGTAGAAATTGTTATGAGGAAGAAAATAGGGCAGAGTGTAGAAAATTTATTACAGAAAAGTGACAGGGTACTCTTATGGTTAGGTTAAATTCGAAACCTGTAAAGACGGTAATAATACGTCTAATTATAGTGATGAGACTGTAGAGGCAGTTTATAGCGATATTGAATATGTGTTAGATTTTGTGGAGGGGCACGAAAATTTAATAATTGTAGGAGACTTTAATGCAGTTGTATTTGAATTAGGCAATAGAAACGGCAGGGGAGTTAGACTGATAGATTTTTACGATAAACATAACCTAACCGTCGCGAACACTATAGTTATAGTTCAACAGACGCTATACATGGAGATGCCAGGGGACCTATGTGGAGATATCAAGTAGGTACATTACATTCTTGTTAGGCAAAGATTTAGAAATCAAGTTATAGGCTACAGAAGCTGTCCAGGAGCAGACGTAGATAGTGATCACAACATAGTGGTTAGTGGTTATGAAGGCTCTTAAATTTAAGATTTTGAGAAAACGAAACGGTAGAAGACACCCTGACTTCTATGTTAGACTACCCTCGCATGTACCTAAAATTCACAAATGGAAGAAAATGTACGCTGTTCCAAAATAAATTAAAAGACTTTCTTATTTCTTATTCAACCGCCCCCAACATGCTTAAACCTATGGCTCAGCTCAGCAAGCCATTCCACCAAGTTGAGTATAACGAGAGCTGCATCCAGCGAGATGGCAGAATATTAGAATTATTTTATTCTGTCTGGAATTTTTGGCGAAGGGTTCGTGCCCTTGTACCCTTTAGGACCAGCCACTACCTCGATGCTGTGTGATTCTTCAGCACTCCAGCTCTGTATGAATTTTGTTTATGGACATTGTGTATTAAATTTGGTTAGGCAAATTGCTGGTATTTTCCGACTTCATCTGGTCAGGAATCTATCATTCAGAAAAAAAGTTTTGGGGGTACACACTCAATTTTCTTAAATTCGATTTGCACATGTAAAATTTTTCTATTAGACGCGGGCGCACGTGTAATCTTTGCGCAAATACCAGTCACAGCCTCCCTTATTGAGTTACCGGGCTCTGATTTTCACTTGTTCGATCCCTCGTCCCGCCCACGCTGATCTGCAGACACAGCATTTACACCCCTGTTACAGACGTTGTGTAACAACGAAACGCAGCATACAATTTTGATCTCTATCCCCATTGTCCACCGTTACAAATTTCTCTTGCAACGAAGTTAGCAGAGAGGTTTGCAAGTGACGCGTGCTGCACGTAGGATGACGCGTTTCGGACATAACTCTATTACGAAATTGAAACACAGTTTTTTTCACACACGTATGTCCCGGCCAGGATTGATTTGTTTGTTTTTGTACTGCAAATAGTGGAAATAGAGTTAGCGTCGAACGTGCCTTTGTATTGATTTATTGACACAAAAGGACACGTAGGTGCACCCTGGTTTTGTTCTCTTTTTGTGGCGTTTCATTGGAAAATTAATGCATCTACCGGATATTTTGCGTTTTGCATTTCAATGTGGTGTGTGACAGTGGACCAACTCTTTAAATAATGCTTCTTTTCCAATCTTGATTTATCAGTTGCTGTTGCGTACACATTCCTAATTCAATTTTTTCCTTAGATTCTGCAGACTTCCCGTTGCTTCTCCTGTTCCTTAAGTACTCTTCACGTTCTCTCTCTTTCCATTACCCGCTCTAACCAATGGACTGTATGTGTACTTACTTCTTTTAGTAAGTTCAATGGTCTTCAGGCCGTAAGATGTCATCGAACAACGTAATCAGTAGGTATAACGCTTTTGAGTCCGAAGACTCTGGAGGCGCACACCTCCGTCCCCTTCCTATTCTGAGCTTTCTCCCAACCAGTAGGTACTTTTGTACTCCCTTAAGAGGGTTCTTTGCGCAACCAACAGTTTCTCAGACGTATAGTTGGAGGAGCATCTTGTGAATTTCAACACATTTTCAGTGGATGCAGGTGCCTTGGTATGAGAGGCATGAGATTGCAGAACCAGCTTACAAATTAATATTAATCTCACGTCTACATAGCGTCCACGTTTCAAATCAGAATATTAATAAAGGGCCTCATAATTTGCTAACAACGAAACTCCACAATCTTCAATCTTTGCAAGTCTTCTTCCAGGCAACTAAACCACAATCTTCTTAGTCTGCCACTTGGTACTCTTCCTTCCGGTGTCCCAAGATACAACCGGTCTTATTTTTGTCTCCTATATTCTTAGTTTCAACCATAAAATGCAATTTTCCTTTCTATTTCTTTGCCTAATGCACTCCTTTTCTTCCATCCTTGTGCCTGGGTACACCATGTTTCTCACTATTTCAAATGAAATTTTTTGTCGTCTACCTGTTCTACAGGTTTTATTTTTTGATTTATTTTGCATAATATTTTAAGCTGCTGGTCCTGGAGGTATTCCAATAGAACTTGTCAAAAACAGTCCAGAATGTGCGATTGAATATTTAACAGAAATTTTTAATGACTGCTTGATACACGGAAATCCCGTACCAAAGGAGTGGAAACTTGCTTATATATCGTCAGTGTTTAAAAAAGGGTCCAGAAAGGACTGCAAGAATTATAGAGGATTGAGTGTGACATCGTCTATTGGAAGACTGTACGGAAAGATCATTAAGAATAGACTGGAAGAAGAGATAGCTGTGGGGGAAGAACAGAGTGGCTTTACGGCTGGTAGATCTTGTATTGACAATATATTTACTCTTCGTCAACTTATTGGAAAACGATATGAAAGAGGACAGGAAACGCATCTTGTTTTCGTGGACTTGGAAAAAGCATATGATACAGTGCCCTTGACAAAACTCTTTACCGTATTAGACGAAAGCGCCATTCATTGGAAGTACAGAAATGCCATCAAAGAGCTCTAAAGATCAAACGAGTGTTATAAAAGTAGGGAAAGAAGTATCTTGTCCCTTTAAAGTTAATAAAGGTTTAAGACAAGGCTGTTGTATGTCGCCATCACTATTTAAGATATATATCGATAAAGCAATAAAAGAATGGCAGGCTAAGTGTAGATTCATGGGTGTTCAAATTCAAGATGATTATCTGCACACGCTCCTATTTGCAGATGATCAAGTAGTTATAGCTACAGATGCATATGACGCAGATTATATGATTAGAAAACTAACGGAGACCTATGCAAAATGGGGTCTAAATATAAACTTTGACAAAACTAAATATTTAGTTGTAAATGGTAAAGGAGAAGATTTAAATTTAGACGGGCACGTTATAAAAAACTGCAACTACTATAAAAATCTAGGGGTTGTAATGTCGGATGAGGGCAACAGCAAACAGGAAATCGTAAACAGGACCGTGCAGGCAAGACAAGCTACACAAAAACTAAATTCCACCTTATGGTCGAAGCACATTACAAATGAGACCAAAAATAGAATATATGATACAATTGTAAGTAGCATTCTAACATATGGCGCCGAGAGCTGGGAGATGACAAAGAGGAGTGAGGCTAAGATACTGACAGTTGAAATGGACTATCTCCGAAGAAGTTGTGGCCTCTCCAGATTGGATTGTGTAAGGAACGATGAAATCAGAAGACGAATGCGCAGAGAAAGAACTGTAGTGGATGTAGTGAATGGCAAGAGGTTGGTATGGTATGGGCACATTAGAAGGATGGAACAAGACAGATGGCCAAGGAAAGTATGGGAATGGATTCCGGCAGAGAAAAGAAAACGGGGACGACCACCTAGAAGTTGGGATAATGATGTGAGAGAGGCTATGAGAGCACGAAATATAAAGGAAAATGACTGGGAAAACAAGAAGTTCTGGCGTTTAGAGTGCGAGAAATGGCCACAGTAGCTGTAAAAGACTCGCATATATATAAATATATATTTTAAGTATTTCTCCTCATTTATTTCTGCTCCAATCTTACATGCCTCTATTGCCAGTTTTCTTATATTCTCTTTCAGGTCTTCTAATGTTCTAACTACGATTGTAAAGCAAATGTTAGAGTTTGCTGTAACTCATCAAAGATGGAGTTGTCCCTTTTCAGCGTACACTTTCTTACTGCTGATTTGAAGTTGATGTTAAACAGAGTTGCAGACAGTGGATCGCTTTGCCTTAGTCCTAAGTTGGTCTAAAGATTTCCTGTCATCTTTCCATTAATATCTAACCAAGGCTTGCGTTTATCTTAGAACCAGTATGACTGACTGCACCAGCTTCTCTGGGCACCCCAAATATCTTAATCTTCGAACAACTACTCCTCGGGCAAATACCCCGCCAGGCATTGAATTACAGAACTAAATCCAGATTTTGTGTACTACGAGGTCTCATACGGGAGTCCTTTCGTGCTCATACTGACAGAGGAGTATGTATGCGAGAAGTTTTTAAATATTTCATGTTTCGAATGTACATGGATAACCGTAGACCACTGGTTTCGTCTTTTTGGAACTCATCAGTACGATGCTTTGTCCAACGATATGCTACCCATCCAGTATAAGATCTCGTAGTACACAAAATCTGGATTTAGTTCTATAATTCAATGCCTGGCGGGGTATTTGCCCGAGGAGTAGTTGTTCGAACGGTCCAGTATCACTCAATATTTGATCTATTGTTGAAAAATCCTTTCGGAACCTTCACTGATATTCACCTAATGCGATTTCCCTTTTGTAATACAATGGATTCTGGACACTCCCTAGGCATTTTTCGTTGCATGGGAAATTAGACAACTTAAGAACTGAAATACCTACTATATCTAATGGTAATCTGTCCATATATTTTCTTCATGGCTTATTGCCGGATGGCAGCACCAGAAGATGCTATCATTCGAGATATTCATAAGTGGGTAAAACAATGTAGTGGTTGTTGCCTTTAAATCACAGAGTGCACATCACAGTGTCATACCAAGCCCCTGAGTCTCCGGCACCCTGATTACTGAAGATCTCATATGTCGAGCTGTTGTAAACAATATTTGAACAAACTCTCCATTACATGTGAAAAGAAGAAACAAATCCAATAAATTAAGAAAGTAGTTTGTATATATTTAAAAAATCTCGTTTGGTACAAAAAATAATGAAAATTCTATTAAGATTACAAACATATTTCATAAATAAGTGGACAGTTACGGAGATCTATTGTATTAGCTAGTCAGGAACTAATTTAAGGTGTTTGTTTATGGGGATTATTTGTAAACATCGCATGCATTTTTATTAACTCATTATAGGAGGTCGGAAATGGTAAAAGGCGGTTTCTTTACCATACAACGCACAGTCCTCCACTCCAACTTTATTTAATAGAGGCTAGGTTTTTAAATTAGACAGACAAGAAAATTTTTGCTTATTTCATTATGCAATAGGCAATACTGTATAAGATATAATTAATACGGCCCAACTAACGTATAAAAATTAATGAGCCGTTTAAAATAATTATTTTTATTTATAGCTTACCTCGATTATAGCAACATTCAAAACACATGTGTTGAAATCATTATTGTCAGCAAATACCAATACACCTTTCATTTAAAAGTATCTCCAGAGAGTCAACAGACACACAAGGTTTTCTTTTTTTTCAACGGAACTATTGTACGGTATCGAACGTGGCTGTATTACCACAGGCCGTCGTATCGGCCCCAATTAGGAGATATTGTTAATTTAAATGTGGATTGATAAATCGCTATCTACTGTGGATGTAGGTATTAGTTTCATGCGATGACTCGTCTTTTCACTTATGCATTATTTATTAGTAAAAAGTCTTTAAAATTCCTATCGTATTTCATTTATTGACATCTGCGTGATGCACAGATTGTGGACTGGCGCTCAACTTTCAGGCTAGAAAGTCAATAGCACCCCAGAGTTCAAAAGTACCATCTTTTGGATCATAAACAGAATGAAAAAATATAATGTGAATCTAACAGAGGAGAAAATATAAAAATAGGCTGTGAAGGAGGGAAACAAAGATACGAGGACGTATCGCGGGAAGGTACATGGAAACTTCCAAATGGAGAAATTTTGAATCAGATAGATATATGCGGCAAAACTACAGCCCAACAGATTTAAGTTGGCGAGTGGAGGGGTTGCGCATTAGCATACCAGTGGCGCAGGAAAAATTTTCAATTACCGGTAAGCTTTTGAAAAGGTAAGATGGCGGGTTGCGAACGGAAAGGATTTTTACGTAGTCAAGCACGGGAAATGGTGTTTCATTATTTTAAAAGTAGATATATGTAGATAGAATAGTTACTAGTTAGTGACGGTAACACGAGCGCGTTGGAAAATAACGATATAAGGTCTTTTCGTATTTCGTATTTGAAAAAAATTAAATATTTCCGAACTCAAAATAGACAGACTGTTTACCTGGACGAAATACATTTGCACAGTAGCCACGTCTTTTCGAATAATTGGACAGAAGGACATAATAGGAACCAGAAGGATTGAACAGGAAGGGAACACCAAAAGGACAGTGATTTCAATGTGTGTAGGAGGATTTGGAGAAAGTGGGAGAGGGAAACTGGAAAGAAATGGCACATGATAGAGACATTTGGAAGAAACTTATACCGTGTGACAAACTTCCATGTGTACATGGGGAAATAACATGGGCAATTACATTTTTGAGAATTCCTGCTCCCCATGTGTAGTTACAGTGGTGGTAAAGGTAGCAATCGAAATGTTATTTTTTTCTGCGTATGAGGATATCAAAAACTCTGCAATTTTCCAATTTATTAACGCATTAAAAGAAAAAATTACATTAATAATTTTCAAACTAAAACACAGAAATTTATCAGATTATCCATGACAACTTAATTTATTCTAATCACGGACGTCTTTGATTTTTATGGATTTTCTGAACTGTCAACATTTAAAAATGAAAAAAATATTTATTCAGTTCAAGAAAAGGTTTTCATTGTTTTCATAGTTTGCGCGTAGTACGTGCCTTATTTTCTGTAAAATTCAATAACGGTCCTATTCCTTCGGTATAACAACAAATAATTTAGTAAGAAATTTGAAGGCTGGGAATCTTTCATCGAAAGAAGTTAATTTTTACTAATACATAAACTTGTTTTTTCATTTAGATAATTCTCATTCACATTATTATTGTCATTACCTATAGTTGACAATTAATTGATTACTGGTGTGGATGTTTCGTTGGTGAATGCTGGTCCATATAGTTTAGGGTAAATTGTAGGTGTCGTCTAACCTATTAAAAAGTTTTTGGGAAAATGTTAAAGCAGTAAAATGAAATAAAAAAAATTAAATTACTTTAATTTTACTGCAATTATGAAAAATTTAACAAGCGGCAACATTTGTTATTTGTTTATTTTGCTCTAATGAATTTTGTAATCTGGCAATTTAATACTTATTTATTTCATATCTAGGTAAGGACAAAAACTTATTAATATTTAATGAAATTAAAGTAACATAAAAAAAGAAAAATAACTATAACAAATATTCAAATAAATCCCCATTCTGTATCAGACAGTATCCCAGCCTATTATAGAAAGAATTTCTCACATTCGCAAGTTGCCGATCGTTTATTAAGTTGCATTCCGCAAAAATAGCATTCCTTAAAGAATCAATATTTGGGTGACGAGTTTTATATATCTTATTTTTTAAATGACCCCGCAAGAAAAAGTCACACGGTGCCAAATCGGGAGATCTAGCTGCCCAGTTTATAGCACCACCTCGACCAATCCAGCTCTCTGGAAATATATCATTTAATAATTCCCTCACTTGTGCTCCAAAATGTGCTGGGCATCCGTCATGCTGAAACCAGACCTCCCGATTCGCATGTGCAACTTCTTCTAATGCAGGGCCAATATGGTTAATTAAAAGATCTAAATAAGCTTCTGAATTTAAATTTCCCTGTATTTCATAAATGGTCCTATAGTGCGATTATTAAAAATGGCTGCCCAAATATTGATTTTTTGAGGGTATTGCGTTGTAGTGGCTAGATTTATTCTGGGATTTTCTTGGGCCCAATGCCTAACGTTTTGTGAATTTGGCTCTTGATTTAAACTCATCGGTAAAACAAATTGATGAGAGGAAGCTGCGATCCCGATTAGCCCGTTCTTGCATTTCTTCACAGAAAGTTTGCCTTGATTCTTCGTCAAAAGGAAGTAACTCTTGGTGACATTGGAATTTAAAGGGATGATATTTGTTTTTTTTTAATATGTTACGGACAGTTTCTCTTAAAACCTTACATTCTAGAGCAAAAGACCTTAAACTAGATGTTGGACTAGCAGTTATCAGGCCTATTACCATTTCCTCTACCTCAACATTCAGATTTCTTGGAACGACTAAAAAAATAAATGATAAGATTAATTTTAGTTTTGTTTTACTCCACGTTATCACTTGTTAAATTTCTCATAATCCCAGTAAAATTTAAGTTAGCGAACAATAAGGAACTAACAACTAGGTAATAATAATAAGCGAATCAGAATTATCTAAATAAAAACCAAATAAATTTATTAGTAAAAATTACCTTCTTTCAATGAAAGATTCCCAGTATCTCCAAATTTCTTAACTAAATTTTTTATTGTTGTTACCGAAGGAATAGGACTGTTATTGAATTTTACAGAAAATAAGTCACAGACTACCCGCAGACTATGGCCGCCGTAAAATGTTTTCACAATGAAAACCTTTTCTTCAACTGAATAAATATTTTTGTTCATTTTGAAACCCAAATTTTAAATTGTCGATAAAAATAATGTTGGCAGTTCAGACGAATTAGAAATTAGAATCAAGGAAGTCTTTGATTAGAATAAATTAAATTGTCATAGGTAATCAGATGAATATCCGTGTTTTAATATGAAAATTATTAGTGTAAAAATAATCTTTCGATTGCATACCTTTACCACCACTGTAACTACACATGGGAAGCAGGAATGTAAAAATGTAATTGCCCATGTTATTTCCCCATGTACCAGTGGCGGTTTCTCCTTAAGGTCAATTGGTCAATGACCCTCCTAAAATATTCTAATCAAAACCATAATTTTAATAAAAATATATTTTGTCTGATAGTCTCAAATTTAAAATCCTCAGCGGTCTGCATTCGCAGCAATACTAGAAATAACCAAGCGTCAAGCAGCGCTGCGCGCTCGCTAGCAGGCCGGGACATTATTCAAAATGACCCTGCACAGCTCTTATGGCTTATGGAGAAATGCATGTAAAGAAGAACAGTGACAGCAGATGGCGAATTCTTGAGTGGAAGTGAGAGTCACCTTTTACTCCTATATCTCCAACGTGGTCAATGTCCCGATGACAACTGCGCAGAATCGAGTTAATAGTTCTTTAGGATGGAGTTATATTTTCTCTGGTCATCAGTGATGACTCATCACATCAGTTCGTCGTAGACAGCGGTAGAAGCGTTGCGGTTCGCGTAAGTTGTAATATATCGTTAGGATTTTCACAATAATGCCGGTGTAGTCGCCATAATACTTTAACTTTTGTCTGAAACATTTTCTGAAGCAGTGAACTTATTAAATATTTTGTGTACACTACCGATGACAACCTTGGAAAGTGAGAGATGTTTTTCAACTTTGAAAGGGGTAAAAATTAAAAAAACCTTTTTACGCAATACAATGGGACAGTCTAGCCTTGGTGCTTTGTCTATGGCGAGCATCGAGAAGATGGTTGTCAAGAGCATTCCAAACTTCAACGAAAAAGACCCTTTTGCAGAACAGAATTGACCTGAAATATAAGCACGTTTAAGGTATGTTTTATTTTGACAATATGTAGGTACCCCTTTCTTATAGTTTAGTTTTGTACATATATGCATATATGTACTTTTAGTATTAATTATAAGTTCCAAAACCAAAATGACCACCCTGGTTATTAACCCACGAGCCGCCACTGCCATGTACACATGGAAGTTTGTCACACGGTATATAAAGTCTTGGTCCTGCAAAGCCAATATACAGGCTGTCCACAATAAACGGAGCTCTATTGGTAACTTTGTTATCATTGGAGATACGATTACGGTCCTGAAAGCAGAAAAATAATTCAGGTTTTCGAGTTATCTGCAAAATAGTTTTGTTTTAGGTACCTACCTACTTATTTTGAAAAAGAATTAATGATAAAAGTTTTTCAGTATTGAATGCTTCGAATGTGCACGAGAAAACGGATTTTCCGTGCAATATTGAAAATTGAAATATATGGATATTGGTAGTATAGGAGAAGTACCGCATAGAACATTGGTTTTCAAAGTGGGGGGCGCGCCCCACTAGGGAGGCGCGATAACATGTAAAGAGGGGCGCGAGCGAGAAACGGAAATCCTTTCCGTTTCCGCCACACTCCAGTATCTTGTTCTCATTTGTGAAAATATTATTTTAAATAAAACATTTGATTAAAGGTTGTTTTTTTAAAACATGTTTGTTGTATTTTATAAGTACATGGCGAACCCACTGGCTTGCTCTAGCTGTCTAGCTGCTAGACTGCTAAAGTCTAGCTCTAGCTCTCTAGTAGCTAGAGTCTAGCTTGTGCCAACGGGAGGCGTGGGCATTTTCATTTTAGACAGTAGGGAGGCGTGACAAAAAAACTTTGGGAACCACTGGCATAGAAGAATAAATACGTTGTTATTGAAATATAATCGGTAGCACTTCCCTTGGCGAGATGGATAGAGCAGTGTTACCAGAATCTACGGTCATTTGGGATTTCATTTGGTAACTGGTAATGAGCCTCTAGTAATCGTGTAATATACGGTATTTTTGTGAACGACATTTTTTCTATTAAATAACTGAAAAAGAACTATTTCGTTATTTGTTTCATATTCATACCAAATGCCCTAAGCAAATATCTCTATCAGTGTCTCATTTCTTGATCGTTTGTATTAACAGCAAGTGTTGTTTTGTTATTGTGATTGCATTTTTCGTATTGATTTTTTTACGTCGACGAAAACCACTAGACTTTATTGGGCTACCTAAGTAAATAATAATTAGCAATATGCTTGAAATTATTGCAATAGCAAAAAAATATATTTTGTAATAAAGCTTTTGAATGTTAGCGTATTTCTGAAGTTTCTGGTAAATTTTCGTAAAATCTGGTAATTTCATAAATGTGTACAGAAATAAGAACGATAACACCACTTTTCCTTAAAGAAGAAAAATCTAACCTCTAGAATGATTCGACCACTGCCGGCGTCGGCACCATTAATTTTCTTGCAAGTCTAACTATTCATAACTCAGTTTTGAAGAAAAAACGCGTTACGCATATTTTCCATACTCAACCCTGCTCATATCCTGCACTAAAACAGCAATAAGCACGAATATAATGTGTGAAAATTATTTATTGACTTTTCGACACTTTCTTCCCATCGTTTGTTCCTCAGCCTGTTTTGGTTTAGCGTAAAAGATGTACCTACTGTTTTAAACTTCTTTATTTTTAAATTTGACGATAATCATTAATTAAAACTTTTTTCTCTTCCAAAATAAATACACAGGTGATCCATTTAAAAAAATATTTTTACAGATAACTCGAAAACCTCATCATCATAAAGTTTTCAGTCCGAAGACTGGTTGATCGCGTACCTCCATCCTTTCATATCCTGAGGTAACCTACGCATTTCCCCAAAAGTTGAACAACCTACATCCCTAACTATTTGAGAGCAGTAGTCTAATCTGGGCCTATCCCTCTACCTCTTTTTATTCCTATCTCTGACTTTAGTATGTCGCGAACTATTCCTTCGTGCCTCAGAAGGTGTCCTATCATTCTATCTCTCCTATTCCTTACTGTCTTCCATAAATTTCGCTTTTCTCCAACTCTTTCTAATACCTCTCTGTTGCTAACCTTATCTATCCACGGTATCGTTCAAGTTTCGAGCCCGTACAATGCCGTACTCCATACATGCGTTTTTAAGAGCCTCCTCCGAGTTTCTACATTTATCATTCCTGAGCATAATAGTTGTTTCTTTCTATTAAATGCAATTCGACCCTGTGCTATTCTTTGTTTTATATCTCCAGAGCTCCTACCATCGCGAGTTATTTGACTTCCTAAATAGCAGAAGTCTGAGACTTTCTCTATCTTCTCGTTTCCAATTTGCATTTTCGATTTAGTCCTATTTTCAGCCCCCTACACACCAAAATTTTGGTTTTATTTTTATTGACTTTTATACCATAGCCCTCCGTCAAAACCGCTTCAATTTCGTTCAAAGCGTTTCCTAATTCTTCTTTGCTGGATGCTAATACTGCTATTTCATCCGCGAATCTGCGCATATTAATAGTTTGGCCCTGTATATTAATTCCTGCAGCTATTCTGTCTTTAACTACATGATGGTCAATTATTTTTCTGTTTTCACCACGGTAATCTGCATAAGAAATGCTACTAGTTTATCCATTTGACGGAAAAATAATTTAGAGTTTTATTGTTATATTGTTATAGCGGCATATCAAATTAACAAAAAGAATTTGTAGAATCGAAATTTCCCTGATTTCTACCACAACCTTTATGTGAAAAAAATTATAACTGGACCAGTTTCGAGAATGTTCTATTTTTGAAGAAATGAGTCAGTTCGCTCAGGATAGGAAAAAATAGAAGTGTACGTTCAATCAGATTTCGAACTGAAAACTTTGTTTGATAAAAAAGATAGATCTGCACTCCTGATTTATAAATAAGAAGCAAAGTACATAATTCAAATGAAAGTGCGGGGAATTTTTGG
The DNA here is from genome assembly GCA_963966045.1 of Xestobium rufovillosum. Lineage (NCBI taxonomy): Eukaryota > Metazoa > Arthropoda > Insecta > Coleoptera > Ptinidae > Xestobium > Xestobium rufovillosum. Next base: position 16,936,368 of record OZ014498.1, read on the forward strand.
CGGAGGCGTAAGGACGCAATTACCGCAACTGATTATTTCACTTGATCGAATGTATAAAATAAATTGTAGGAATTTAGATCTGTCACAACACGTCCGCCCAGACACACGTGACGCAAAAAGGGTGTATTCTTTTGGTACTGACAAACAATAGCCAGCACAATTACCGATCGGAACTTGGACCAAGGGATGTTATTACTTTACACAACCATCTCCGACCCTCCAACTAACCCCGTATATTCTGCTACCGCAGGGATGTTATTAGGCATCAATTGATATGGTTATGTGATTATCGTCGGAGCTATGTAAGCAACCGTCCGCTTAATTACATTATTATCTAAAGTCCTGCACAGCACAAAAGCCAAGGCATTGAATTGAAATTCAGAGCCTCTGCTATTATTAAAATTTGTTTTAGAAACTGTTCATTTTATGCAGTGAGGAAAATGCATTGTTTACAAAAACAGGGTTGACTCAAACTCGCGTAAACAACATGGGCATAGCATGTGGTGCCACTCTCTCTCTGGTTTCGTCCCAAAAGGACGAAACCAGTTGGTCTGCGGTTTTCCATACACATTCAAAACATGTAATATTTAAACAAAGACCTGCTTACTTAAAAACACGTACGTACATGAGGACACATTATGATTGCTTCAAAGCCACCTTAGGTGGGGTAGCATTCTGTGACGTCTCGTAGTACAAAAATTCTGGATTTAGTTCTATAATTTAATGCCTGGCGGAGTATTTTCCCGAGGAGTAGTTGTTCGAACGGTCCAGTATCACTGATTACTCCCAGATAATTACTCAAAGTAATTGTTACTTGCTGATATCTGTCCAGAGCTCGGCAGCATATATAGCAAGTTAAATTGCATGGTTTGAGTGTGTAGGGGAAAGCACCGTACTGATGAGTCCCAGAAGGACGAAACCAGTTGGTCTGCGGTTTTCCATACACATTCAAAACATGCAATATTTAAACAACGGGAATGTTAACCAACATACTTCAATCACGCAGATTTTTAATACTTATGTAGCAGTGAAAACTTTTTTGAAGAAAACGAAGAAAAAGAATGTAATAGGCAGGTGCGTATTTTTCTGCAATGCTCCGTAACTACAAATAATACTTATTTTAAAAACCTGACAAATAATGACGTAACGTGGGAAACGTTCAATACACTTTTCCATTTCGAATATTGCCTCTTACACATTTTCATCCACGCAACACAATTTATATAGGTAGGTGGAACAAGTCCTCACATGGTCACCGACCCAGTTATTAACTTCGATTTTCCCCAGTGTTGGGCTGGGTTTGGAAAATGGATAAAATCGTAATCCCAAGCAAAAATGTTTCTTCTTTTAGATATGTCGATATAGGTAGTTTATATACCCTAGGATTTATATTGATTATTGTAGACAGTTGGCAGTAACCTACAATACTTTCAATAGATCTTCGTGATAACTAAACCAATCTTTCGTAAAATTGCCGATAATTGTTTTAAGTGTTCTTTTGTTATATACAATGAACATGGAAGTCGTGTATATGGTTCTCCATAGGTATCGAGTTTTTTATCAGAATTACACAAACATTGTCCCGGTATATGAAAAAATGTACAAAATTTCAATTGAATATCGTAAAACACAAAGCAATTATTAATAAAAATAGTTTTTTTAATTTTGACTTTAACACCCTGTATCTTCAAAGAAAGAAGTCTAAATGAAAAATGTCATAAGGAAAGTCCCATTATTTTCGGCCAGGTAATCTGTGGCTAGACCTACCTTTTTGTAACATCCTGTATAAAGATTCGCAAATATTAAATACTAGTTTAACGGATTCAGGCTGGCGCTAGGCTCGTTGTGCTCGCCCTTTTATATATACGTGCCCTAACGAGCCGGATGAATATTTTGTTCCGTTGATGAAAATGGTACCTATAGTGTGACTTACGAGTTACTTAGATGATGAGTTGCAACAAATTGTAGATGTCATTTTGTTTAGAATGAACCTACTGCTCTATTAATATAGCATAAAATTACATGCATTTTTCTCATTGCAACATTTTGATACAATGCAATCGAAAATATAAACTGCCACGCGCAAAAAGAACAAAATAGTGAATTATGTATCCAACTTTTGATTGTTTGAAAATCGACAATTTCATTTTACGACTGGGAGTTTCTTGATACATTTCGAATCATTAGGTCTGTTTTATGGTCTCGCAAATTGTAGGTTTCGTACGGTTTATTAGTTTTCCAGTAACTATACGCAACGAACTAGGAGTATGAATTTAAAAAAGAAAAAACAGTGAACTAGCATTATGTTTGACGAGCGATTATGCCAGTTTAAAGGAAAGAAAATTTGTAGATGCTAAGCAGGTCAAAAGTTACACCTGCGGGGCATCGGGTCGGTGAGGTATCCTTTAGAAATCGGAGCAAACTATCAGCTGTGTTGCAACACCATCGCGCAAAACACATTCATGGACACAAGAACAACGCACATTCAAAGCACGCGCTTTCGGCCCCTAGTGAATGTGACAACGCCGCTCTGAGTTTACGCTCACTCGCTACTGGGCGGCAGCACATACCAAGGCATTGCGTTTGCAGTGCTTTCGCTCTACCACGATTAAACCTTCATCCTAGTAAATTTAGCAACGCGAAAGCCTGATTATGGTATTGAAACAATTTTTCGAAAACTGTAAATCTCTTGGCGCTATGCACGCGTGAAGTTGGTCAATTTCATGAGTGAACTGACACTTTCTAAGATAAAATTTTTAACTTTTCTTTCTATAGAAACTTAAAATAAAGTTTCGTTTATAAACTGTCCAAAATTCAACACTTCAATTTTCACCGTTTAGAAATGAGCATAGCACTACGAAGTCAGTTTTCAGGTTCATTTTGAAGGGGTTTGCCCGACTCTTAAGTGGTAAGAAACGATGGGATTCTTGAATTTTGTTGGGACCCTAAATATATTATTTTTTCCAATAAGAGTTACATGTGGTTAAAGGTATGACAATTAAGAGTTATTGTTTAGGCTAGGACGGATAATTATAATGGAGAAAACAACGAAAAAGCCTCAGCGGCCATTTCAACTTTTCATTATGTATTTATATTAGTTTTTAATCTAGTTTTGTGTTATACCGGCTCCTGTGAGTTAGTACCAGGAAAGCCACTGTAATATAAGAAATTTCATGCATTATTGCTAACTAGCAATACCGTGTACTTGGAAATGTATACCCAGAAAGTTTCTGCGTTCACAACTACTAACGAAGTACCTTAACGAAAATATAACATCCCGAGTCGAGCGTCGGGGCGAAATATACGGGACTGCACCTGGGTCCCGAGTCGAGACTCTAGTCACGTTCAAAATCTAAACTCGAATGATATTTTCATGACATGACTATTTCACGAAAGAGACCACAAAAGTCAGACGTAAACGTAATAAGTGAGAAAAATGCAATTTACCTTTTATTAACAATGCCAGATGTTGACTTCTTTTTTATACATACACGGTGTCCCAACGAAAACTTGTACCCCCGTAAAACTCGGCAAAATAAACGTTTTGACAAAAATCCAAAAGCACGTCGATTTTTATATCAAAGGGACCAATTTTTATGCAATAATCATTCTTGCAACTCTGGCCCTGTGCGGGGGGGTAGCGACCCCCCAAAATTTTAAGTGGGACGGCGGGTCAAATGATCCCTACTTTGGAAGGGTCTTTCATTACTTACACAACCGTATTTGTTTTATTCAATTCGATCAATTTGTTACCGAGAAATTGCTTCTTGAAGTTTCCAAGTTAAAAAATTAATAAAAGCACAAAAAGGTTTAAACTATCGAATGTATTACTCGAAATGACCTCCACCAATTGTCATACAATAATACATTCTGGATTCAAATCCAGATCTTACATTTCTCAAGACCTCAGGAGTTATTAGCCGGCATTCTTCTTTGGAATAAACCATTTTGATTTAGTAAATAAACACGATTTTATACTGTGGCGAATAAGTTTATTTTGACATTTGTTCTGATGTTCTTTTGTTCTTACTTTTTATTCTTATTAGTTTACTTGATTTTGTTACTTTTCCATTCTAATACATTCGATAGTTTAAACCTTTTTGTGCTTTATTAATTTTTTAACTTGAAGACTTCAATAACCAATTTCTCGGTAACAAATTGATCGAATTGAATAAAACAAATACGGTTGTGTAAGTAATGAAAAACCCTTCCAAAGTAGGGATCATTTGACCCCTCGTCCCATTTAAAATTTTGGGGGGTCGCTACCCCCCCCGCACAGGGCTAGAGTTGCAAGAATGGTTATTGCATAAAAATTGGTCCCCTTTGATATAAAAATCGAAGTGTTTTTGGATTTTTGTCAAAACGTTTATTTTGCCGAGTTTTACGGGGGTACAAGTTTTCGTTGGGACACCGTGTATGCATATGTATATGAATTGAGTTGCTAAGCAGCAGCCTGGTAGTGCTAACCCAGGAAACTTAAAAAATGCTTTCATGTAAAACCATGTAGCTTGCTGAATCGTAACAGACCATTGGCTTTTGGCTTAGTACCCCAGATAAAATTTTTAGCAGATAGATACTTTTTCCTCTGGGATACACCAATTATTCAGAAATGGCGAGATTTGATTCGATACGTGGAATAGTCAGCGAAAAATAGGACGTGTCCTAACTTTCTGTCCAAAATACTTAATTTCCAAAAAAATGTTGGATTATTATTAATTCATTCTCGTCAAAGGACACGTCAAATTTATGAGTTATTGAATTTATTTTAACTCTTTCGTTCACTTTATTTTTTCATCCGTTCATTTTAAATTTTTGGGTAATCAGTTTAGTATGTAACTTAACGCTTATTTCATTTTCATTCTGCTTCTACTTGTTACTCATTAACAAATTCATCTTTGTCGATTTTAAATTCGTGACCGAATTATTTAGTGATATAATCCAACCAGAGAATGTGTGACTGAGCCTTGTTGTTGTATACTAACATTTTCAACCGTGAAGTGCAAAAAGCACTAATTGCGAAAAGCAAGCCCTTGATTACCGGTATCCGTTGACCTGGATTCTGGGTTTTCCCATTTTTTATTAACATTTCTTCCGTTTTAAGTGAAAAAGCGCATGCTTTGCATGAACAGCCCTCTACCACTTTTATATACAGCAGTCAATACCGCCTCAAAACGCTCAAAACGCCACGGTATGCACTAGGAGGAAAGCAAATTACACTCACGCTGTCAACAAATTACTTTATGACATCAACTACATATTAACACTTGACACGTGAAATCGCTTGAATTTATCGCCTTCGGATTCTATCGTATTCTTCTCGTTAATGTCGCTTCAAGAACTCAAAACTAAAACTGGAAACTCAGCCTCCTACTGGCGTTTATATATCCCTGGAAGAAAACCCAAGAAATTGGATGATTCTGGAACTCGAAGATAGTAGACATCGACCTATCCAGACTTATAAAAAAACAAGATCAACGCTATAAAAAACAGCTGCGGCTTATTTACAAAACAGGCTTGACTCATACTCGCATCAACAATATGGGCGTCGCTCGTAGGGCAACTCATAACACTGTCCCCCTACTTAAAAGAAAGTATCTCCTTCTTTCCCATGGTACGTAACAAGCCGGTCTACATGGATAACTTTCATCATCGATTGTGTATAGAAAGCTGAATCTGAAAAACAATGTCGTTGATCCTGGTCACTACTCGATATGGCTTCTCCAGTTCTTCTGTAATTTTGGCGATCGTCCATTCTTCAGGGCTGAATTATGCAGCCACTCCAGATCCCGTTTTGAAAACCCACCGAATTAGCTCGGGCGTCATATCGCGTCTTCATTCGGTCGCTCTCTAGGCGTATCCGATCCCGAACAACATCATGAATTGCTTCAAGTCGTTCTGCCAATTCCTGAAAATAATCGTCTACTGTCACCGACTTATCTTCAAGATGCCCAAACAACACATCCGTTGGCAGCCTCAATTCCCTCCCAAATAGCGCCCTGGTAAAGAAGAAATTCTGTTATAAAACGATAGTGATGGTGACGAAAATTTTATTGAAACAGATGAGGTTCGTAAAGCTAAAGAACATGCCAAATTTACAGAAAAATCAATCTCTGGTTCATTAGCAAAGGATGGCTTCAAACCATTTGAAAAGAAAATTGAATTTTTGAATATGACCACGAAGCACGAACTACCCTGGAATCATAATTAACTCAAAATGATAAAAAAGTGGAGTAAAGTAACCTGAGTTTGTGAGTTTACGGTACTCTAAAACCAAGAAAAAATAGATAGGACACTTCGTGAGAAAGACAAAGATTTGTTGAGCTGAGGCAGTGACCATTCGTCGGTTTAAAATTTATCACGTTTTAGTAAGTTCTCGCACTGTGTAACAATTACAGAAAATCTTCAAAAGAATAGTGGTTATAAGTCACGCTGTTTGTTACCAAGCCGCAGTTGTTTATTATGGCGTTGACCTTAATGTTGTCTTTGTTCAAATATTGCATGTTTTGAATGTGTATGGAAAACATGCAATATTTGAACAAAGACCTGCTTAAAAGCAGGTACGTACATGGAGACAAATTGGGATTGTTTCAAAGCCACCTTAGGTGGAGTAGCAGTCTGAAACGTCTCGTAGTACAAAAAATCTGGATTTAGTTCTATAATTCAATACCTGGCCACTAATTAATATTATTGTTGTCTGTTTATGAAACCCGAAAATACGAATTCTGGAACAATATTCCAGTTCCCGAATGTTCTATCAAGATTATTTATTGGGAAGCAAGAGGCCGGGAGGACAGTTTTGAAGTTATGGTTTTCAGATGCGAGAGAGCGATAGATCCGGGCAAGTACCTATACGTCTTAAGTGTTAAAGTACATACGTAGAGTCTGGTATCGATACGTGCGAATTTTGTTTTCGCGTTTTTAAGTGCACGGGGGCGTTTTCGGTCGTGATTAACCGTTGTTTGTAAGAGTGTTTTAGTTCAAACTGTTGATTTTTGTATTGTGGATTGTTTAGGTTGGTTGGCCGTTTGAGTATTGTTCAATTGTTTGCTGGTTATTTAATTCTTATTGCTTGTTGTTGTTTGTTTGTTGCTTATTGTTAATTCTAAAATTGCATGTTCTCAAATCACTTTTAATTATAAATATTTGCACATTAGTCACTGTAAATAAATTGTGTAAATACGAGACTCTTACGTTACAATAGTTTTCAATTTGTCTCAGGGACGTAGCTAGGAATTTTTGGCCCTAACGTAAAACGTTGCCCCCTTCCGTCCCATAGATACACACTCCTCAAAAATATGAAAATAAACTGATATCATGTAGATTAAATTTACTCTATGAAGCATAAAAGCCCTACATCCAATTCCTTCACCCACAAGAGACAACAAATACCTAAGACCCACAAAACTTGGATTTCTGAGAAGTCTGAGGTATATCTAGTGAGAACAGGTTAAATTGATTGTCCGATATATTTCTTGTAGCAATTTCCGTATGCTATTTCGTAAATTAAACTAATTTTTTCATATTTCCAACTTACTGAAAGAGTTTTCAGCTAATTCAGACAGTGAAAAACTACAAAGAATCGGTGGTATAAGTCGAGAAAAACCATACCTACCTTATTAATAGGATGAAACAATCTTCAATAGACATTTGGTTCTAGTCGAGGTTCCAGTAGAGCAAAGATTGAAAAGATTGAAAAGAAAATTCGGCGGAAATTATGTGTTTCCTGTATTTTTTGCAGATTGTCATAATAATTAAAATATCAAATTCGGAACGGTTTAGTAAATGTTTCTAAATTAGAAACTTACATACTCGTATGCCGTAAATTTTGTTCATCCCCACTAATCTTGTAGTTTGTTTGTACTCTTATAATATCTAACGCCGAGTCCACATCAAGCTGACAAAACCAAAACAAAACAGGAACTCGTTGTTTTAAGACAAATTGGCTACAATTCTGAAACATTTTTGCGACTTTTATGTCTCGTTTTTGTTTTGTTCCCGATTTCACAAACTTTTGCGTGTCCCGTCAAAAGGTTCGAGTTTTGTCTCGATATTTCGCGACCTTGTCTGTGCAGTGTGGACAGTTGAAACTACAACGGAACAGCAACAGTGCATAGTTTACGTATACGTCGGGGTACACTGATAGCATTTCTGAAGTTCGTATTTCTTTTACACACCGAGGGACCAACCAGCCATATTAAATTTTCGAAATCGTCGCTGGACATTCTTAAAAAGTTTTTGAAACTTGAACGCAGCTCGCCAGTTAGTCCAATGTCATCACTGCGTAAATGGATCAATAGTTCATCAACCATAATTATTTCGTTTGGCTAATGTTAGTCTCACCCAAAAATGTCTTTGTTTCTTTTTTACATTCACAGATAAGTAAGAGAGGACGATAAAACCAGCAGCTACCATGAGCAAGTCCTCCTTGTCTGCTTCTTGTTGATGGCGCCACATGATTTTTTGCTTAAAAAAGGGCCGATACCAAAAAAGGACTTTAAAGCATGTCGCACGTTTTGATGTGAACTGCTACAGAAACAAATACAAAACTCCAATTCATTTGTTGTTGTGTCGCACATTATTTGTTGTGGTTTTGTCCTGAGTACAGTTTACAGTTGTTTCAGTTTTGTTGTGTTTTCAAAATCTGTTTCTTGTTGCGTTTTTGTCGAGTTTTTGTCTCAAACTCGTGTCACACTTTTGCCAGCTTGATGTGGACCCGGCATAACACCCTAAAACGTCTTCGATGGTAAAGAAATAAAATACAGGTTCTAAGGTTGACAATTTGAGAATAGAAATTTTGACGCCTTTTCTTTCTCCAAATCACCTCAACCCGAGAAATCGAGTAGATACCTGTGGTACAATGCAGGGGTAAGGCACCATGAGGCGTAGTGCTTGTCACACTACCCTCCTGAAACACACTACATTGTGGAATTTCATTTTCCGAGGCACTTTTACGTGCTTCCCATTTACATTGTAATAGTATAGAAGCAGAACTAATATTAAAGTAATAAATAGATAAGCTTTCAAACATTTACTAGTCAAAATAACCCATACCACAAGCCTGAAGATTGAGTTTTGTGCACAACAATGCACCCAACCACTGTCCGTTTCCTATGCCACTGGGTGGTCCAGTACAGTGACTTGAATAAAAAAATATGCCAAAACTTCCAATCGATCTTATTTCAGCTCACCTATCCAGAGAAACTGAACGACACCTTGTATAAAACAATAAAAAAATTTATTACGTATTCATATACGCGTAGTTTCTCTTCATTTGCTATCATACGAAAACAACAGGAAAAGGATAAACAAGAAAACGGCCCGAAAAATACAAATAATCCTTTTGTTTAATGTAGGCTATAAAATATTTTACTCAAACTATTACCACATAAATTACAGTATATAATAGCCTCTTCTAAACAAAAAAAAGGAAGGAAAATACAGAATAAATATAGTAAATAATTTACACAACTAGAACGACTTAATAAATTACATCAAAAAGCAAGGCACATACAGGAAAATGAACGTAACTCTAGGAGAAAAAAAATCATGAAAGAAGTTCACTTTTTACAAAAAAATAGCACCTCACACCAGTTTGTTTCTATCACTGCTTGTCACAAAAAAAGTATCAATGATTAAACATTTAAAAGTCACAACATTATTTTTTGGACTAGATTTACAATATAATTTCTACAATATCAAAAAATGATTATTTACATTTAGTGCCCTATAATTACAAATGTGGAACTTAGTCAGGGGTAGGGGGTTACAGATAAAATCGAAAAAATGAATAATAGTTTTTGTTTAGAAAAAAAATCACAACATATCGTTAATATGACAATTATACATAAATAACACTAATAAAATACAATAAACTATACAAATTCTCTAAATAAACAGCAAAAATTCAATTATTCAAATAATTTGATATTATTACACAGGGTGAGTTGTTTTTCTGTCTTTCCAAGGCCATTTCTTCTATTAGATATGGGAAAAACAAGTTGGTTGTATTAAGAGAAAAAAAGAAACTCATAAAGACCGCAATGGTAATAAAAACATTCTGAGAAAAGTGTGCCCTCAATCCTGAGATCAAAACGTGAATGTCAAATCAAAACAGATATTGACTTTATGTATTCATAAAGTAATATTATTGACACAAACGTCTATATAACTTTAACATTATTTTATAATTGAAATCAATATACCATTGTGTAATATTTATTTATTTCTGAAGCAATTTTAGACCCTGCAAAGGACTAAAGGACTCGTAAAACTCATTTCTTTAGCATATTTTGTTAAACTTGAATTATATGACCTGTGAAAAAAATTAATTATTGTTTCATGAACAGCCTATAAATCCAGAAGTGACGGGGATACACTCTTGGCTTTTAGACATCGACTGTCATGATCAGACCCGGTCTGGTTTTTTAGCAGAGCAGTTACATCATAGGCGACACAAATTCACTGGTAACTCTCATTTCTTCTAAGACGCTCAGAAAACAAAATACAAATACGAACATGTTTATACTACTAATACAGTAAAGTGGCACGGCTTCACAAATTGTTTCATGTTTAAGGTGTTTGCTGGTGACAATTATTTGCCATCAACTGTGCAAATACAACAAAAACAGTTCTAGGCTCTACTGGCATGAACGCCTCCACTTTGGGTAGATTATGAGATTGTGCTTTCAGAAAACCTTCTTCAAGCATTTTATGGAGGAATTTGTGATATTCGCTTCTAAAACAAGTTGTGAAATAACAACCAAACACAAACATGTGAATAGAACCTGCCAAACCTGTCACTGTATGACACTCAGGGCAGCCAGGGTGAAAAATTAAAATATGTAAAGTAATGATCCTGATAATAATATTAGTGATTCTTCTTTTTAACTTATTTCCAGGGTTTGCTGCGAGTTAATAAAAGATTGTTACCCCTCATTGTTACAAACTGAAATGCTAAGACAAATGATAACAGTTAGGAGGGCAGCAACAACAGATGCGAAATTTTGGAATAGGCAAAAGTAGCACTTCAGGCTGTGATGTCAGCTAGATTATAAGACATCTGTGAGATTGCTCAAGGCCTAATGGCCCACCAGCACAAACTCCATAATTTGAAATTAAAGATGAAATTGTATCCTCATTGCTACATATAAAGTCTCATTTTATACCATCCCGATAATATATATTTTCAAATTGTAATAAAAAATACAAGTTTCAATTTATCAAGTACCCAACTGAAGGGAGAATTCTGACAACCTTTGAAGTTAACTATCTTTTTCTTCAAACGTCAGAAAAACTGCCAAGGCAGTAAAAGTTATTTTGCTGCCGCTCACGCTGATAGTTGACGAATGATATTGCAACAAATTCGTTCAAGAAAAAAGTGGCACCTTTATTATTATCACCATTTCGGTTAAATGATGATAATAATAAATGTAATGAATATGAAAATTGATACTGTTTTTACCATATGCTTGCAGTGTTCTTACCGACATTTTTTGACTATTACATCCGACATCCGGCAAATGGACTTGACGATATCGTAACTGCAGTGCTAAAATAAACAAACCGCAGAGGAAAGTTCCAATCCCTTTTCTGTCCACTCCAATAACAAAGACAGCCATGAGAGGACATCATAAATAACTCACCCCGTACAATAATTATTTGTCTGTCTTTTAACCTTCATTATTAAGTCAACAGCAAAGTCAGTATTTCAAGTCATCGCACGAAAAATTACAAATAACACCGAAAAGATGCAGAGAAATGTATGAAAGTATCAAAAATTAAAAATAAAGACGGACGATAAATAAATGAATTAACATGGTAAAAATATGGGGATAGGTGAGGAACATACTTCAACTATACAAAATTACGAAAAATTCCACTAAAATTACGGTGAATAAATAAAACTAAATTTAATACTTATGTGTCGTCGTATCGATAAAAAAGTATATAGGCAACAACCGCACAAAAATGCGCGATCCACTCGAATTAAATTATAAATTAAATAATAGAAAAGAAAAAAATAGAAATGCAAAAGAACGAGAGAAGAAAATAACCGACTAAACCTTATGCTACTTAGACAATTTGCTGATGACTCTGATCAGGGCACCGTTCTCATCTTTCAATCTCTGGTTTTCTGTTTTTAAGTTTTCTAGTTGCTGAAATCAGAAAAAAAAACACAAGTCATACTTTACCACACACCCACACACAAATAGCGGGAAAAATAAACAAGCATGCCGTTTAAATAAAAATAAAAAAAGGGTAACAAACGTCACAAGAAAATTTCAATTTAATAAGCTGAAATTAATAAATAACAAAAAATAGACACAGATGCGCTCTATGTGTACTCCGCAAGCGCAAAAAAAAATCCTGGAAGTGTTTGTGAAAAATTGGTAGCGGCAGTATGGGGGCAGACCTTTACTTAATTTACCCAGACATGAGAGACATTGGCATCTTCTCAAAATTCTGCTTCTCGCAAAAATAATGCCTTGTTTTTTGTCACTAATAATCTGTCCCCATACTTGATTTTTGTTGAATGGTCGCCAGAAAAATGTATATACTACAAAGGATTGAGATATATTAAAAATCGAGAGGGACATGGAGCAACCTCAATAATTTAAATTATCTGTTTAAATTTTTGTGCCCTCATATTTTAAGATTATCATGAGTTCAGATTACTGGACATCTTCTTAGTTAGGGAGCCGCAATGGTAAATTATTACTGTATGTTCTACCTTACCGGACATTATTAATCTTAATGTATGCAACACGAGGAACAAGATTATGGATATAACAAAGTTGCATCTGAGTCGCAGTGCAGATGGCGCTCTTTCAAAGTTAACGGTTAAATTAAAAGTTGCTACTGACACATTTTCCGCCAACAGATTCTTATTTTACTGACTCTTTGCATCATGAGGAATGGCAAAATAATACTGTCAGATACATTACAAGTCACGAGTGGGTGCCAGAAAACCCCAAAATTATCTTAAGCAGGAGTGTCACGTGACATATTTTCTACCAACAGATTTATCTTTGACTGACTCTTTGTATCATGAAGAATGCCAAAATGTCAATGCCAGACACATTAGAAAGTCGCGAGTGGGTGCCAGACGATTCCAAACTTTTCTGAAGAGCGCCATCTGCGGTGCGACTCAGATGCAGCTTTCTCATAGCCATATTCTTGTTCTTAGTGTTTGATACATTAATACTAATAACGTCTGGCATGGTAGAAAATACCGTAATAATTTACCGTTGTGGATCCTTAACTATATCATTTGGATTACTGCATTATAAGTTTGGAACACTGGATCTTCAGATAAGTGATTGAGTGAATTGCAAACTATTGAAATTCCTGAACTTTCGGATTATCCTATGTTCGGATCACAGATATTTCGTAGTACATAAAAATCTGAATTTTGTTTTATAATTCAATGCCTGAGGAGTATTTCACTGAACGATCCATTACCACTCACTGATATGAAGAGTAATAAGAAGAGCGTGAGTTCTAAAATGGGCCTAAGTGCCGATATTAAAGTTTATAAGAATTTTTCACATAAATGGTGTAAATTCCAAGCATAATAATGTACTAAATGGGCTAAGTGCCTTCTTACATCAGCTAGTTAGTCAAAAACGTTTCTATTTGTATGTCAGACCGCGCTAAAGTTTCAAAGGGTCTATGTGCCAATCTGACAGTTTCTGCAAGTTGATAACATTGATTGACAAACGAAGATCAAAAGGAAGCGAAAGCGTGAAAAATGAAAAAAAAAATGAGTAGACGACCACAATATAATATAATAATAAGAAATACTACCCACTTAAGTTCTTTTGTTTAAATTCCTTTAGCGTTTTCAGTGATGTTTATGTTATTTTGTTTTTTATTGCAATAATTAATAAAATCATTATAAGTACTTGTTTTAATGGCTTAAATTACACTCCCTGTGTGTGTACTTACACCGTTTTGTTATAAATATGATTCGGGCACGTAGATTTCTTTAAGATTTTTAGTTTTCGTTATTATTTTTTCATAAATTAAAGTTCAAATTTGAGACAATGTATGTCATTATAAGGAGTAGGTAATATTTTTGAAATATGAATATTTGGTTACATTTTCTTTAAAGCAAGTCAAATTCAGTTATCTTTTAATAGCTCAATTTCATAATTTCGGCACTTAGATCGTTTAGGACTTATACTCTTCGATTGTTGAAAGTCAGTAGTTGTTTGGTGAAAACATAAAACGACGTGTTCAGATTATTGTTTTCAGATTACTAGATGTTCAGATTACTGTAGCTTTAAATTTATTATTCTCTTCAGATCATAAAAAATTTTGGTTATTGCTTATTCAGATTATCATGTGGAGGGTGTTACTAGAAATGGAACCAAGCGCCAAGGACCAAAAAAATCAGTTTTATTTTTTTTAAATTTAAAAGTAAAATGAGACTGGTAGATAACCTAGAAAATAATACTTCGAAAGTAGTAAAAAAAAACATTAAAAAAATTTCGAATGTGATTTATAAATATGTAAATGGATACTTTGAGTCAATTTTCCCATAATTTGGTGAATGGCGCTTGGTTCCCTTTCTAGTAACACCCTCCATGTGATCACTAGGCCTGTGCGATTATTACATTTCATAATCGATTATCGATTGTTGTAAAGTACCTAATCGATAAATGTGATTAATCGATTATTTCATAAATCGATCAATCAATCAAGTAATCGATTATTTCATAAATCGATTAATCGGCCGATCGATTTTTCAACTATTTGATTAATCGATTACTTGATTAATAGATTATTTGATTATCCGATAACTTGATTAATCGACTGATCGAAGTTCCAATTAATCAATTACGTGATTAATCGATTACTTGGTTGATCGATTAATCGATTATTTGAATAATCAATTAGTCGATTGTCAATTAATCGGTTGTTTGATCTATCGGTTTATTGATTGTTTAATTTAATCGATTAAGTGTTTGATTAATCGTCTAAGCGATTATTTGGTTAATTGATTAATCAAATACCTAGTCGGTCGGACATATTGAGTTTTCACAATTACTATGCTTTCTACTAATTATAATACACAATATAAAGTCTGTCTTTAATGCATTAACGACAGAGACTTTATATTGTGCATTATAATACGCGATATATCAGTAATAAAAATAATACCTCTAGAATAGCTTACCATAAGAAAGTACCCATTTAATTAATCGATGGAACAAAATATTCAATTAATCGCTTAATCAAATAATCGACTAATCAATTAATCGAACAATGGATCAGCCGATTAATCGATTAATCAGATACTCGATTAATTTGTTTTGAGCCGATTAATTTATTATCTGATTAATAGATTAATCAATAATTTGATTTATTGATGATTCGATTAATCAGATAGTAGTTGCTCAATTAATCGATTACTTGATTAATCAATTATTGTAAAATCTATAATCAAATAATCGATTATTTTGCACAACCCTAGTGATCACTAGACTACTGAGAACAGACACTTCTAAATCATAACCAACAAACACATAAAGTGCATAATGCAATGTCCATTCACCAAATTTTGTTGAATAAGCATTTTTCTACCTTCTGTGCATTCTGCACTAGTATCTGATCTTGAATTACTAGGGATTATTGGATATTCCGATAAGTTTGTGCTCGGATAACTGAACGTTCAGAAAATAGCCTCTTTGTATTACCATTAAGCTAGGGACACATTTCTCTGACGTGTTGTGTTGTGACGCAACGTTGTATGGATCATACAGCATAAATTGCATGTAATTAAACGGGGCGCGTGCACATTCCTCTGACGCTACGCGCTGTGTTGTGTTGTGTTGTGACGCAACGCGATCCCTTCTATCCAGATTTTCGTTGCATCGCGACACAACACATCAGAGCGTCAGAGAAGTGTGCACGGGTCATTTCGCTTAAAAAATATGGATGAAGCTGTCTTAATTGAAAAAGTTAGAAATTACGAATGTTTATTCAACGTGAATTCGAAGAATTACCGCAATGAGTGTATGCTGCAAGAGGCGTGGGAGGAGATAGGCAGGGAAATGAATTCTACAGGTAAAGCAACAGCATTTTTACTTCACTTACTTACGCACTTACATACAGTGTGGAAAAAAGTATAGAAACAGTTCTATAAAAAATTCCCGGTTAATCGGGGACGAAAACGCTCTGTGTGTACGCACTGGAGCTTTTGAGAAATGGGGTAGCACCGGTTTATCAAACGTTGCGTCACAACACGACAGAAACATGTGCACACGGCGAGTCACAACACAACATGACACGACACGACACAACACAACACATCAGAGAAATGTGTTCCCAGCTTTAGTGTAGAATTATTGAACGTTCAAATGATCATGTATTCGAAGTTATTGGAAGTTCACATTAATGCACATCTGTCCAGATTATTGATCATTCAGGTTGTGTGAGTTGGGATTACCAAAATATGTATTCAGATCATTGGAAATTGTCTGACTTACTGGATGTTAAAATTATCAAGTATTGAATTTATTATATCATTTACTGAGTTTCAGATTGTTGGCCATTTGGACAATGGGCAATCGAAAATTCTAGAAAATTTTGTTGTTAAATCAAAGGTTATGCCCATTTAAGATCCCACATAAATGTAAAAGTTATTAAAATTGCAATAGTAAAGCTACATTTACAACCAAGTCAATATCGGCACAATTTGAAATACGAAGTGGATATTAGACATATGCAATTATGTACTTGCGATTACATCAGCATTCCGAATTCAGGCACGGTTCATATAGGAATTCCAATTCGAATTGCGTGTCTGCAAATCGCAAACTTCCAATAGGCCTTTTCATTTCATTCTGTGTTCGTTAGTGCGCATGTGCTGACAATCAGCTGTTCTTAGATTTTCGGACGAGTGTCACTGTCAGCTGTCAGGCGTTATAAACTTCGTGTGGAATATTCGTAAGTAAATAGTAGAATACCAAATAAGGAGGGTGTTTGAAAGACGGAAAATTATTACAAATGTTAGTTCCAAGTGATATCCCTCGTAAAATTGTGAGGCTGAATCCCGAAGGCGTGCCTGGCTCCTGGCTCTTGCTTGAAATACGGGCATGTTAACCAAGATACTTCAATCATGTAGGGTTTTAATATAGCTCTGAAAATTAATCAATTTAAAAAAAAAAAACGGAGAAAAAGGATCTAATATAGGTACAGGTGCGTATTTTTCTGAAATGTATGTATGTAACTACAAGTAATTCTTATTTTAAACACCTAACAAATAATGACATCAAACCTGGAAACGTTCAATACACTTTTCCATTTCGAATCTTGCCTCTTACACATTTTTATCCAAGCAACATCATTTATATAGGTGGAACTAATCCTCACTTCCTCGCATGGTCACCAACCTAGTTATTAACTTCGATTTTTCCCAGTATTAGGCAGGGTTTAGGAAATGGATAAAATCGTAATCCCAAGCGATAACTTGGTCTTCCCGCACTGCTATCACCTTGGCAGTGACCAAAAGCACAATGCTTGGATGCTCCATAGTGTTTTAGTTCCGAACTATTACTAATTTTGCACGTTTGCAGTAAAATTTTACCAAAGAATTAATAAACACTTTCAAACAAGCAATACCGCCTACCCCTCTAGGGGATATTGATACAAGACTTTGACATTCGTCCGAAATTGTCATGGCGCGTTCGCGCATGCGCCTCAGCATTTTTTTATAATGAAAAGTCCTATTCGAATTGCAACAAAAATATCGAAGTGACAGCTGCCAGTTATAAAATATGTCAGACATTACATTACATTATTATACATTATACAGGGTGGCCCGAAATTAGCGTGCAATATTTTACCAGCGTGTTCTGTGGTCAAAAATAAGACAAAATGATCCTGTAAGCGTATACCGAAATATGCTTCGCAAGGGAGCTATCAGCTTTCTAAAAGGTAAAACCTGAGGACCTTTTCTTCTAAATATCTTCGAAACAAGTCCAGTTAAAATCATGAAATTTAATGGAATGTGTAAGTACCAAATGCTGCATCTTTTGCTGTAAACATACTTTTTAAAATTTAACGGGGGCGTCTCAAAGCTGGGAGTGACAGAGGTAAGATTTACCCCAACTTTTTTTAGAGCATATCGTTTTCAATTTTTCCGTAAAAATTTGCAACTTCGGGTTTTTTTGCAAAAAAATATGCTCCCGTCTCGTATACAAGTATACAAACGAAGTTCTGCACTTCTTGTAGGAATTTTTTGGGCATGCAGCGAAATTTTTGAATCGATTGTGCTCGATAACGGTGCCTCCTATCAAAACGAAACAGGAGCACATTTTTTTTGCAAAGTTGCAAAAGGAAAAATTGAAAATGACATGCTCTGAAAAAAGTTGGGGTAAATCTTACCTCTGCCACACCCAGCTTTGAGACGCCCCTGTTAAATTTTAAAAATTATGTTTACACCAAAAGATTCAGCATTTGGTACTTACACATTCCATAAAATTTCATAATTTTAACTGGACTTGTTTCGAAGATACTTAGAAGAAAACGTCTTCAGACCTTCTCTTTTAGAAAGCTACAGCTCCCTCAGGAAGCATATTTCGGTATACACTTATATGAATTTCTTGTCTTAATTTTGACCACAGAACACGCTGGTAAAATATTGCACGCTAATTTCGGGCCACCCTGTATAGTCAAAAAAGCAGTGAAAAGTAATTAATAGACGAGGTTTATGTGCTATTATATCCTTTAACTTTCAATTTTAGCTGAAAGCAATAGTTCTGTCAGTCTTCGAAGTTTCTAGCACAATTAGCAATCGGATTTCGAATTGTGCTAATATCGAATTGGATATAAATATAGCTTTAATTTTAGGCAGCACTTAAACACTGCCATTGCAGAATTTATTCCGCACCAAGCAACAAAAAATGACGTCACACCCTTTACAGCTGCATGTTGCGTGTGTATTAGACAGAGATCTCGCCCGACATTTATTACGTCTGCCACATAAAAGGGATGCTTTTTATTAACTTTTTTCTCAGTAAATGTTGACCTTAGGCGAAAAAGAAGAAACACGGGTCAAATATTTTGAAAAGTTATTTCTAATTATGAAATAAATAAAAGTTGTCCGATATTCATATTACCATGTATTCTAATGAATGTTTGTATATCTAGCTACTGAACGCATCGTAAATCACATTGATCAGATGACTGAACATTTCGATTACCTACCAAAAGACAAACTTTCCTAGAAGTTTCTACATTATTTCAAATAGTGCTTCTTTGGAAAAAATAAGAAATTTTTGCTCTTTGTCCAGTAACAATCCTTGTCAAAAATATTTTAAACATTTCCTGGCCACTATTCAACTAACACAATGTACAAAAACACGTACAAAAACATACAAAGAAAAAAAAATTGAAAAAATATACTCAACCATGTGAGAGTTTGTTAGTGTGTTAATAGTTTAAAATTAAAAATTTTCAACTAGTAAGCATCCTGCATTCAACGAAACGAAATTCTTTTAAACATTTTCCCGCAAATTCCAATCGTTGAATGCGGAACACGTACATAAGGTGAAATGAAAAAAGAAAACGTAGAGAAACCGGCAGCATTTTTTGTGGGACAGCGACAGTCGATTACCTATTTTTTTGCAGAGTTGGTAAGTTTGTTGATGACACGTGTGAGCGACCTGTTGTCGGCCCTTAACCGTTCGTTCTCAGCTTTCAGTTTTTGCAATTGCTAAAACAATAATTTCAGTATACCAATACCTCCAGCGATTCTCAGTGTGTGTAATTAATTAAAAAATAATAGTCAGTTTGTGTAAGCGGTGATAGTTACAATAAAAAAAAAACAGCGATTAATTACAACGGTCGTTTCTATATCATGTTCGAAATTTCTGTTATTTCGATCGAAAATGCGCATTTAAGCATGATTTTTTAGTGGTTTTATTATACACGGAGTAGTAAAACATGTGTTCAGATATTTCAATCAAAAAACAAAAAAGTCTTAATCAACGTGTTTCAGAGATAGAATCGATTCTTCATTTTAGTGAATAAATTGCATTATTCGATTTTTGCCTGTGTTTAGTTTCTACTTACTTGTCACTAATTTTTTAATTATTAATTAATTATTTAGTTAAATATCCCGCTAATTTGCACCTTGATGGATTCTAATAATATTGACACAGGTGGGACGGTTTGTAATTTTAGTGATGAGCCAAAACATCAGAAGGCTTTTTAGTGAAAAAATTGAACGATCTTTTCTAGAAAGCCACATAAAATTTATGATTAAAAAAGATCCCCAAAATGATTATAGGCGACCATCGGTTTAATGTTTTTGCTAGCCGAGACCATGGGTATATTGAATGAATGGGTACATACGAGGGTAGGTCCAATAATTCGCGGAATCAATGGGATAATGGAGGGGTGGGATTACATGTGCTTAAAGGTTGGTTCTGTAGTTCATTCTGAGAATATATTCCAAGTTTCAGCCTAATAAGATAATTAGCATCTGTCATATCGCCGATCAAGCAAGCCAAGTTCCAAGTAAGGAGAAAATTGAATTTCATGGTGTCATAAAATTTTTATCAAAACAAGGAAAAAGTCTTCAAATCATTGCAGAAGAGATGAGGGCCGTTTACGGCGACTCGCTTCATGGAAAAACAATGATTTACAAGTGGCATAATCTGTTCAGGCAAGGCAGAGAGTCAATTGAAGATGACTCCCGCTCGGGAAGACCCATTGAAGTCCCCACAAATGATTGAAAAAGTTGAGAAACTTGTAGTGCAAGATGCCCGTTTGAAGAAGAAACAACTTGCTGATATGGTTGGAGTATCATCCACAACCATCTAGGGATGTCAAAAGTAAGCACAAGATGGGTGCCAAGAATGCTCACACCGGAATCTATGCAGTAGCACAAAAAGGGCACAATACCACCCCCAAAAAGTTCAAGCAAGGTATCGCAATCAACTGGGAAGATCATGGCAACTGTGTTTTGGGATTCAGAGGGAATCCTCCTGATTGATTATAAAGATAAGGGAACCACAATAACAAGAAGATATTCCGCCGACCTGCTGGAACGACTGAAAGACGCTGTGAAGGAAAAAAGAAGAGAAAAGTTGACCAAAGGGGTGTGGCTTTTGCAAAATAACTCGTCAGTGCACAACAGCAATGTTGCGTTTACTCTTCACAGCTGTGGCTTCCAAACATTGAACCACCCTCCCTATAGTCCAGACCATCAGATTTATTCCCAAATTTGAAAAAGAACTTCGAGGGAAGAAATTTCTGGACGATGGAAGCCAAAGAAAAAAACTTTTTTCTCGAGGGCATAAGAAAACTTATTGAAAGATCTGATAAATGTATTAGGCTTAAGGGGCAATAAAAGGAATAAAGGAAAAATGAAGCATTAGTTTTTTGCCCTTCCATTCCGCGAATTATTGGGCCTCTCCTCGTAAGATAATTCACAATCATTTGGGTATGAAAAAGTTTGTGCACCATTTGCTATCAGCAGACCATCATTCCATAACAAGCGTTTGGTCCATTTTAGAACCAACCCGAAGAACTGTCCGAGATGACATGTAACGTCGACGAAACATGGCCAGAAACAACAAAGGGAATTAGAAAGAGATAGTTTAATAACACCAATTTAAAGAGACTGGTTCGGATATTGTGGTACAACTTCGGCATGCAGGAACGTAAGTTGCATCTTAGATGGGGCTATGTATATTTGTCAGCTGTTAGTGTGAAACCTTTTTGACATTTGGAAAGTGGTGTAAAAATCAACAATCTGTTCAAGTTCTTGCTTTTAAACAAATTTTTGTTTTATTTTGCAATGTTTCTTCATAAGTAACTCAGATTTTAAGTTTTTAGTTTAATAACCACGAGTTAGAAATGAAAAAGTAGGAAAGCATAATGCGTAAAATAGCAACACTGGTTTTGTTACGTCCAGCCAAACCTGGCAATGGGGCAATAAATCAGATTTAAAAGGGCAAGGTCAGGAAAAGGTTGATATTATGAGATCAAAGGAAATCCGCTAGCTGTCCCCTCTTTCACAATAATTGTACTCTTCACATCGCACTGGAAATCAGGATGTTAAAACAGTGGAAGAATCGAGTTAAACCACATCCATAGAGGGCTAAAGCAATTCCTTCGGTCGGTGACAAAAAAGGAAGAACAATAAATGATTAATACTACACTGACTTGTTACAATGGTTTGATGAGGAATTGCAAAAGAAACAGCAACGTTTGGCCAAGAAGCAAACTCTTCTACCACGACAATGTCCTTTCGCACACTCCATCGCCGTAAAGGCCAAAATCTAAGACTTTGCTATGAACCACATGCACAGAAACTGCTCTACACCACCTTACATGGAGAGTGGAGAAAGTGCTGGAGAACAAAGAAATCCTCCTAGCCGCCTTTCTGGACATAGAAGGAGCATTCGATAATACATCATTCAATAGTACCTCCAAAGTCGTAGGCCAAACAGGACTAGAGGCTGTGTGCTGCAGGTGGATAGACTGCATGCTGAGGGATAGAGTGGTGTTTACTACAATGCTTGATGAGACCTTGGCAGTCAGGGTGGCAGGTGGTTGTCCGGAGGGTGGAGTTCTATCTCCTCTTGTGTGGAACCTAGTTATGGACGGACTGCTTAGGAAACTCAGAGATGAAGGATATTCTCCCCTAGGATATGCAGATGATTTAGTCATCACAGTAGAGGGAAGATTTAGCAGTACGATTAGGGAACGTATGCAAATGGCCCTGAGTATTGTAGCAGCTTGGACTGAAAACGAAGGCTTGACCATTAGTCCAGAAAAAACAACAATAGTTCCATTTACGCGAAAGAGAAACATAGAGGCTCTTGGACCTCTATATCTCCGTGGTAGGAAGATCTCATTGTCAAGGGAGGTCAAGTATTTTGGGGTTATACTGGACTCGACACTTACCTGGAACCAACAAATCGATAGAACAGTCAGAAAGTCGGAAACTACTCTTGCAGTAGTTAGGCGAACATATTACAAAAAATGGGGTCTAAGGCTGTACACCAGAGTGGTCAGACCAGGAATAATGTATGCAGCATTGGCATGGTGGCCCAAAGTCAAACAGGTAACTACTAGGCCAAGGCTAAGCAAAATTCAGAGGCTTGCCTGCCTAGGGATAACAGGGGCGATGCGGACTTCGCCAACTGCAGCCATAGAGACTCTTCTGGACCTTCCCCCTCTCCACTTCGTGATACAGGGGGAGGCGAGACTGGCACTATACAGACTGCAAAATTATTTTTACCGTGTCCGTCTGGGTACAGAGCACACTAGCATTATTGAGGACATAAAGGATCCCATGCTTACGGATTACATGGTCCCTAAGAACACCACACAACCACTCTTTCAGGCCACAATCGATGACCCTAGAGTGGAGAACCAAATTCTGAACAGCATACCCTCCGGCAGTTTAATCTGGTACACCGACGGTTCTAAGACCGACACAGGTGCTGGGTCAGGACTGTTTGGAGATAAACCAAGAGTGAAACTCAGCTCAGACCCTTTCGTTGGACCGGAACCTGCCCTAGGCATAACTAAGAGTGCAGTCAGACACCAAGTAAATGGATGGATTCGTGCTCAACATCACAACATTACTGGAACATGATTCCAGGACACAGGCACAGCAAGTCGTATATAAAGGGACCTTGCAGGAAAAGATGCTCAGAACTACTTTGCCTTAGTAGGATGCAAATTAGAATCGTAACAGGCTTCCTAACGGGACACACGACCGTTAAAGAACACCTGTGGAAGATTGGTAAATATTACGGAGACCTTAACTGCCGTTTGTGTAATAAGGATCGGGAGACAGCTATGCACATCTTGTGCAGATGTGAAGCTCTAGACCAGAAGAGGCAGCGAATTTTCGGGCGATGTCTGATGGAACCGGAAGAATTTTCCACGCATTCAATGTGTAACTTGTACCGTTTAGTCCAAGGCACCAAGATCATGGAATGGGTGAGTTAGAATTAGGGTGAGCACAATCAGCCCATTTTGTGGCTGCAGTGCATCTGAGCCTATTAGCAGGCAGGCCCTAAGGGAGAAAAAAAATCACATGCACAATATTTGGCAGATTTTGGCGACTTCTTCCTGCTTCCGAACTTAAAGAAATTGCTTGATTCTAAGTACTAAGCATTTTGCCGACAATTCTAAAGTCATCCGAGTCGTGAAGAATTATTTTGAGGACCCTAAGGAAAAAGCTTCAGAAATGCTGGATCAAGTGTACTGTCTTAAAAGGATGTGATCTGTGAATGTTGATTAAGACTTCTTGTGCGTCTTGAATGTAACTACTTTATATAGGTAAAATATTCAAACACCTTTTGTAATACCCCCTATTTATCGTTATCATTTGCATTTAAAACTCGCATTTTATTTAAAACTTCCATTTTTAAAATACTATGAATAGGAAGCAAAGTATTTACTGAAACAATAATTAAAAGTATAATAATAAATCCACTATGACCTTCGGCTCTAAATCCAGACCATCAATTTGTTATTGTGTTAGAAGATTAGGTGTTAAAAAGAAACATTTACGCAGGCACAAAACGCTGTTGCAAAATTCCTTCTGGCACTGTCACAACCTAAATGGAACGAAAACAAAAGAAAGCACAAAATAGGAACAAAAGCCAAAAAAAGGGGACACAAAAAAATCATTCACAAACGACACGAACGAATACTAACCTTCAGTTCCTCTTCCATTTCACTCAATTTTCTCTCCATCGCCCGCCGTTCTCTTTTCTCCAGTTCCGATAAAGAATTTTTACTCGTCTACAAAAACACTTTCATCATCTGGAAAAACCGAAGGAAAATGAACCATCTTACCACTACATTTATTCGTTCTAAGGTTAGTTTCGTATCTCTGAGCTCTTCCTCGGATTTCCGAAGTTTATCTTTGAGTCTGTCGTTTTCGACGAGGGTTTGCTCGTACAACTTTTTATAGTCTATCTCACCATTTTCACCTCGGAGAGGTATGTCGCTTGTGCTGCCCATGCGCGTTCTCACGGGTCGCTCATTCCCACTCTGTAACAAACATTTCTCATTAAATTCTGATCGGTCCTCATACAAGAACGAAGATTACAAGGACTTCCACATCAGTTTCAGAATGGGAAATACGCAATGTCGCTGAAAATAAATACTTTTCATAAACTGGTGTGTTTTAGTTTTTGTTTTGTTTGATAATTTGTACCTTATTTTTACTTTTATGATTAAGTAACCATAAATTCTCATTTTTTGCTACAACAGCTCAAATTTACTGCTCTTTTTTGAAAATATACATAATTTCTGGAATGTCACAAAAATACTGTAGTCTGTTTATAAAAAGTTAGCAGTCCACAAGACGCCCTTAAGATAATTCAGTTTCTTTCTTTGTTTTAACATTAATTTAATTTGGAATCGAAATTTATTCGACACCTCACAACTCAATTTTCTTCGACTTTTCAGAAAGTATTTCTCTGACGAAAACTTACACCGTAACCCTCTGAATTCAGAGACGTCAAACTGATAGATCTCGTCCCCATGCCGCTCCCCAAGGAGCTCTGCGACCTCGACAGCGATCGATCCCTATTAAAACTCCCGCTCCTGCTCATATCTCTTCTCGATCTGTGTCCACCGTCTGCATATTCCCTACTATTTTCGTACATCTTGGAGTAACTTGGTGTCACGACATTAACATTCGTTAGGGCTTTAGCTGGTATCGTTAAGCTGGCATACCCTCCTGAACCTGAACCAGACCCTCTTCGATAGTCGTTTGAAAAATATGGGCTTTTATAATTCGAAGTGTAATTATTGTAAGGAGAACTGTAGGAAGGATAGGAGTTTGTAGGACTGGAGGAGTAAGAAGAATAAGGGCTGGTACTAGAGTTGAAGAGTCCCAGACTTCTAGGACGGTTTGTTGAGTATGAATGCCCGTTATTTCCATTGCTCCTCACGGCGGAAGACGATCTATGGCGTGTCGGGGGCACTGGTTGCTTACTCCGAAATGACATAATTAATTTAAATAAACAAGAAAGGACGTATCACATGCTCAAACGACTGCACAAGACTGGGCACAAAACAAATCGGTTCCACTGTTTACACAATGTCAACGAAACACACCGCCAACAAGTTGAAGTTTATCTTTAGCGTGAACTCAGAATTCTCGACTACTGAATATTAGTTTTGAAAGAAAGGAAAGCTTATATTTAAAACGCCAACGTGCTCTCCCTCTTTGTCTAAATTTTATGTGCCCATCAGCAGTACCAAAAACTGCATTTGAGCAACTCATTAGTTTCATTAACAAGTTAGCCATGAAAACCAAGGTCAAACAATTGAAATTAGACTACAGACTGATCGAATAGATTGTTTGAATTTGACTTTTAAACAAACGAAAAAGATCAAATAACTTTAATAAACTCTGAAACAAAAGACATTTTTAGAACTCCTGGCCGGTTCTTAAATCTATTTTGAGGTATGTACGTGGTTTTGTGAAACGTACCCAAAAATAGAACCCCGCCCACTCGTGCCTACGTAAGACATCAAGCTCACGGACAATTATAACAAAAAAGGACGAACGAAACATAAATATTATGTTATGCGCTGCAAAAGCGTTTTAATTTGTGCACATTTCGCCATGTTTATCCAATTTAACGTGTTCCTTGGAGTGGGGCCAAAATTTCGAGCGAACTTTATGAAGTCACACAAGTACGTTCTATGTACTCTGGCAGGATGATAAATTGAGGAGCATGCAGTGTGTGATGACTAGTTTTATTCGTTTATAAATCAAAAAAGACTTAATTTATGAAACGGTTTTGTAGTTCTATTTTTTGGACTTTATGACTTGGCTCGGTTCAACTGTTTCCTGAACACGTAAAATTTGAAAACAATGGTGCTCGACAGACTGGCTCAGTAACAGTTTGTTTTTTGTGAAATTATTCAGGTTGAGCTGTATACTGAAAATGACCATATTTATACAGATAGGCCAAAAAATTCATTTATTCTTTAAGAGTTATAAAAATTGAAGAGCTATAATAATAAAAGTCCCACACGTTATGAATCCCAATTTAATGTTTATGCATCCCACAGATCAAGTTGAAGAAAAATTATAAATGAATTGAAATTAGGCAGAGCTCGAGCCCAGATGGCATAAGACCTTAAATTATCAAGGAAAATGTGGACATCTTTATAGAACCTTCCACTCTTATTAATAAGGTACTAAGCTCATCATGTGCCCAAAAATTTTTAAATCAACCAACAATAAAGTCCATCTATTAAAGCGGAGACAAAGAGAAGCCAATATCACTCATCTCTAATGTTGTCAAAATATGTAATGGAAAAAGTCATAAAAATCAGACTCGACAATTTTGTTGAAAAATATAAACTCATTTCAAAGCTGCAATTTGGATTTCAGAGAGGTATGTTGACAAGTGATGTGATGAAAAAACTAGCATGTGAGGTAAGTATTTGATATGGTTAACCATGAGAAACTGATTGAAATACTTCGTAATAGATCATTTTAGATCATTTTAGAACACAATAATTGACAGCTGGAGGGCAAAAATTTGTTTGTTTAAAGCTTAGAGGAGGGAAGAAGAGAAGGAATAAGAAAGCAGATGTTTGGGTTACCATTAGGTGCCAAATAATATTTTTGTCCTACAAAAGAGAAAACCGACTTCAATGAGAACATCATCAATGTAGTCGAAGTCAATTAAATATGCATTATTAAGGATAACTCAAAAACTACTGGTCAGA
Source organism: Xestobium rufovillosum (assembly GCA_963966045.1). Classification (NCBI taxonomy): domain Eukaryota; kingdom Metazoa; phylum Arthropoda; class Insecta; order Coleoptera; family Ptinidae; genus Xestobium; species Xestobium rufovillosum. The sequence continues at coordinate 16,964,109 of OZ014498.1, forward strand.
TCTTGATCAAATTTATATGGGACCACATGAGAAGCACCAGCTTTCAAATAAAAAAAGAATCATCAAAATCGGTTCACCTAGAAAAAAGTTCTGAGAACATCATCAATGTAGTCGAAGTCAATTACATACGCATTATTAAGGATAATTCAAAAACTACAGGTCAGATCTTGATCAAATTTATATGGGACCACATGAGAAGCACCAGCTTTCAAATAAAAAAAGAATCATCAAAATCGGTTCACCTAGAAAAAAGTTCTGAGGTAACACACACCTCCTTTTTTGAAGTTGGTTAAAAAGGGGCGTAACTTAAACTCCTTAGTCTCTTTACGCCGAGAATTGAACGAAAATTCTTAAAGTGATATGACCAGTTGCACTATTGCAAACACTGCTTTCGTTATTTTGAGTTAAATTACTCTAAACAGTAACCTGGTTTCACCACTTTGTTTGGCACCAAATCTGTTCAAATTTTAGTAACACACGTGCATAGTAAAGATCGGGCGTTGTGTATCCACACTCCGACCTCCAACAAAAAATGGCGGCCTGTCAAAATCAGACATTCTAAAATAGTCTATATGGGTGTTAAGGGTAAAAGTATTGAATTTCTTCAATTAGCTCAGTGATAGAATCCAGAGTAAGAATAAATGACACTATAAGTAGCGAAACTGTCATGAAGTGTGGGGTTCCTCAGGGTCCTGTGCAAGGTCCATTACTGTTCATTTTATACATGAATGAAATCTTCAGATTGCCATCAGAAAGGAAAAATCATGGCTGTTGCTGACGACAGATATAGAAACTTGATTTTTTTTTTTTATCGTCAAATTGACCAATAGGAACAATTCATTTGGGTCTAGAAGCGTGTATTATTTCGGTAATTTTTTCGATAATTTTGCTTGTTGATAAGTTGCCATAGTTGGGAATTTGTAGACGCATTTATAATATATAATCTAGTTACTTTAGTACCTGCCAAACGTCAAATATTCCCAACACATTTCTTTGTATGTGAATTAATTGAAATAAAATTTCGTTTTGAACTACCTTGCTTCGATTCAAAAAATAATCTTGTTAAATACAATTCGTGGTCTGGAATTTTTAGGTAATTTTACTCAAGCTGTTGCTTTTACTAACCACTCGAATAAATTTGACAGAAGATCACTCGCGCAAGCACTCGTGTCAAATTTACACTCGTGGCTACCAAGCAACGCAACAGCTTTCGTAAAATTTCCGGCAAAATTATGCACCCATCTGTTAACGAAATGGAATGTGCGGCAAAGGCATGTAAAAACATCGTACTCAACGGAACGGCACCCGTGCCGGTCACCATTTGGTGCAAAATGGTAAAAACAATGGCACTTCCGGTACGGAAATTTGAGGAAAATTGCGCGATTTGTTAACGAGATGAAAATTGTGCCTTCTTGTAGCCTGCGATTAATTGAATTGAAATCGGTACCCGTGCCATCTTTTACCCTAGTACAAATCCCCGGCACGACGACATTTTTGCAGCCCGTAACTCGGACAAATTCCCGTCATGTCTTAACGACTTGAAATAAAGTTCAATGGAAAGAGCATTATGTCCCCTTTACGAATATCCAAACGTGCCGTGATTCAAAACAGTCAAAGTAGTTGGCACGGTCCAATTTATAATGCGTTACGCGGCGTCGAAATATCACTTTTGAATCAATTTCAATGGTCGTGCAACATATCGTCGAATATTAAATGTTTTTTGTGTAATGTACAATTGACATCTGTCACTGTGACACCTGCTAATGGTAACTAAATCTTGATACAAAGAACTAAGTAACTACAGTCCTTCTTTTTAACTTGATCCTTACGTCATCAACACAATGTGTAAGTTACTCCACACGGGCAGCTATAATATAGTGCATGTTGAAAAGAGACACTTTCGAAAAGGATGTCTGGAATGCCGGTATGGCGATTTGCATTGTGCAAAAAAGGACGGTAAATAAAAGTAACGGCTAAATTGCATGCCGGCTTACATTCTTTTCAGCGTTCGGACTGCTGGACTGAGTGACATTAGGATCAAGTTAAAAAAAGGACTGTATAGGGAGTAAGTAACTAGGTAAACTTTCGCTATTAAATCATGCTGCAAATGCAACGCGTGGCATTGTTGCTGAATTTCGGGCCTATACTACGAAAATAAAAACATTTCCAATGTTAAAAATTCGCGCGCACCGCTCCGGCTGCCGAATTCCCTGAAAATGACGCCGCGCAGCGCGTTATAAATTGGGCCGTGCCACCTACTTAGACTGCTTTGAATTGCGGCACACTTGGATATTCGTAAAAGGGACATAATGCCCTTTCCATTGAACTTTATTTTAACTCGTTAACAAATGACGGGAATTTGTCCGAGTTACGGACTGCAAAAAGGGTAAAAGATGGCACGGGTACCGATTTCAATTCAATTAATCGCAGGCTACAAGATGGCACAACTTTCATCTCGTTAACAAATCGTTTCTTTTATAATTCCATTGATTTGCTTTCTTGTTATTACTGTTGTTCTTAAAATTGGTTTTTAGTTTGTTTGTCGGTTTTACTGAAAATTGTTGAAACATAAAAAATTCATTTTAACTAAGCATTCTATTTTGGTGACATATTTGCAGACAAGTTCATTGAAGAATTACTCAGAAAGGTCAACAAAGTTTACAAGATCTCAGGTAATATTAGAAATGAGAAACACCTGCCAGTTAGCCTTGCTAATAACTCAAGTTTAAACAGCCAGACGAAAACTATATTTGAATGTTATGCATCGCTTCCAACATCTCTCCTCTCTCTTTCGACACACGTTTCCAATATTTTAATTATTACCCTACCGCCAAGAAGCTAAACATGACGCAATCCTAAATTTAGCCTGTAGGTAAATTTAGACAATACAACTTACGGTTGGGAAATCATTCTAAAACTCAATTTATTATTTCAATACAAACACATGTTATTTTTGAAATAAGTATCTGTATTACACTTATGTACTTCCACTATTGATACAATAATGTAATCGTTGTAACAAGAATATTTCACTATACAGTTTACTATTAATTAGCAGGCACGTTATCTAAAATATTTAGTTTAAATAACTCACGTGCAAAGTGTAAATTTTGTGACACACATTTGTGACGAAATTTCAGATGGCCCAGTTTCAAAACGCATTAAAATATTTCTGTTTTGTGCCAGTCAAATTAATAATGTTTTGAAAATGATCTAGATCTGCTCTATATTTTTTATTTCATTTTGTTAGTTTCTTCTAATTTACAGATCATAATATTTTATCATTGCTCCTACAAAATTAGGAGTGAACTTTCACAAAAATGTAACATTAAATTTATTATAGTCATCATCATAAGGTTCTCAGTCCGCAGACTGGTTGGACACGTACCTCTATCCTTTTCTATCCTGAGCTGACCTACGCATTTCCCTAAAAGTAGAACATCCTACATCCCTAACTATTTGAGGGTAGTAGTCTAATCAAGGCCTACCCCTACCTCTTTCTATTCCTATCTCTGACTCTAGTATGTCGCGAACTATTCCTTCGTGTCTTAGAAGGTTTCCTACCATCCTATTTATCCTATTCTTTATTGTCTTCCATACCTTTCGTTTTTCCCCAACTCTTTCTAATACCTCCCTATTGCTAACCTTATCTATCCACGATATCTTCATCATGTGTCTGTAGCACCACATTTCAAACGCTTCTCCTACTGTCCAAGTTTCGCACCCATATCATGCCGTACTCCATACGTCTTTAAGAATCTCTTCAGAGTTTCTACGTTAACCCTTCCTGAATTAAACGCAACTCGATCCTGCGCTATTCTTTTATATCTTTAGTGCTCCCACCATCTCGAGTTGTTTTACTTCCTAAATAGCAAAAATCCGCAACTTCCTCTATCTTTTCATTTCCTATTTGTAATTCAGTTTTAGTTCTATTTTCAAACCCTCTACATACCAAAATTTTGGTTTACTTTTTATTGATTTTCATGCCGTAGCCCCCTGTCAAAACTGCTCCCATTTCATTCAAAGCCATTCCTAATTCTTCTTTGCTAGATGCTAACACTGCTATATCATCCACAAATCTGAGCATGTTACTAGTTTGACCCTGTACATTAATCCCTGAGGCTGTTCTGTTCTTAATAATATTAATCGCATCTTCGATATATAAGTTGAAAACTAGAGGTGACAACGCACATCCCTCACTCACTCCCTTTCGGATATCTACTTCTCTTTGTTCGTGCTCAAATTCTATAACCAACTAATTAAAGTGAATGAAAAATGACATATACCATATAGAGTATCAAAAGAAACTTGCTTCATACTTTGGACGAATTTCTTACCCCTTCCTTTGGTAATTCCTCTCAGATATAAACTTTTGCAACATTTGGAGCCCAGAAACGAAGGCGAAGAGACTGCATCGATTGCATTATTAAGGGCTAGACCTAAAGATTTTTAGCTGAACAAATTCGTTCTGCACACATATCATAAAATATGTAGCTATGTTTTTGTGGTCCAATTTCTAACAACTTCAAATCTTAAAGGATCAAGATAGAATGGAAACAATGGGTAAACAAACATTTTGTGCTCCACTGAAAATGAGGGTTCAAATTCAAAAACTGGCGAAACAAAACAAACGGAAACAAACCAATTTCGCTTCGGGATCGAAGAGGAAGCGCCTCACAGTGGTTCAGATTTCAAAATACCCGATCGAAATTCATATCTGGTAAATGAATTACAATTTTCAATTAAAAGTTTGTGATGTAACACTAAAAAGACATACTAATGCATTTATAATAATAATAATAACTAATAATAATAGTAACAATAATAATAATAATAGTAGTTGTTACGACTTTGCAACAGAAATTATTTAAGGGCTTTAGATGTAATGTATGTTGCAATATTATGTAGAAATTTAAAAAATGCACCAATACATTGACAATAATAATATAATAATAATATTACAGGCGATTTTGCATGTTACGAAATATTTGGAAGGGCTTACTTTTACTAATCATCTTCTTCTTCTTCTTCTTCTTCTTCAAAATCGTCATCAGAATCTTTCTTGTCTTCGTCAGAAATATTGATTAATTGGAGGACATCAACATCAGTGATCTTCTGTTTATGTTTTCCGTGTACAAATGAACTTAATTGTGGATCTGAGCTTAAAATTAATCGATGGAAAAGATCTTTATTTATTTTAATGGCACTAATTTTCCTGGTGTGGTGTTCACTGTATCGTCGCAAATCTTTATTTTTCGCTTCTTGTGCCTCTTCGGATAATTCTCCAATAGGCAAAACAGCATTTTCTATAACTGCTGCTCCGTGTAGTAAGATTTTATGGACGGAAGTGGGCATGTAGTATCACTCATACAAGCTCACAAATTTTTGGGCTGTTTCCACACAATAATTTTCAAATTTCTCTGTGTTTATTTCGTGGTTGCTATTGATTACCTTCAAAATTACTGAAAAACTTTTAATTAGATGCCAGTAATTTCAGACGATAATTTAGGATCAGCAAAAAATCGTCTTGCAGTATTCCCATCATTTGTGGTGCCTACACCTGCTTTAGGTACATCAACGACTAGTCCCATTCTCTGCCGAAACTTATTTTGAAGTTCGCGTTTCTTGTTTTGTAGTACTTCCCTGTTTTCTTTAGATACTTTCCACACTTTTAGATCTAGTCTATAGGCCACATGAAGAAGACATTCGAAAAAACGAATATAAGCATGTAAGACTGGCAATCCAAATCTTAACATTTGCGGTTGGATGGGGCAAGAACGAATTTGTTCAATATCATTTAATTGCGAAATCGTAGCATTGCATATGTAGCACCTCATACTCGAAGTGTTAGCCAATGCACTGCACACCTTTCCGTCAACCATTGTCAGTGACAGTGTAAATTTAATTCGACCGAATTCAGAATCAAATGGCAATAAGTTGTTAATTTGTTGGTTTATGAACTCTTCTTCAGCTTTAGAAATTTCTTGGGTTTCGTGAATCCACTGAAGTCTTATCGGCCAGTAAAATCTCTTCGAGGCAGGGCTTGGATTTTTTCAAAAAACATTTGAACTATTTTCATCCACTAACCTTAATGGTACTAAAGATGTAACAAATACACTCTCTTCAGCACGTATTTCTTCTGACGTGTTGGATTTTTGTTTAAATGTCGTATATCCAGAGCTTCCATCAAAGCCCCATTTGCAAATCAAATTCAATAACCTATCGGGATTGCTTTCTGCCGGTATTATTTTCAAAATACTTTCACATGTTTTGTTGAGAAGGGTTTGAAGAGGAACTTCGCATTTTTCTTCCGTGAAAATAATACCTTCTGGATACAATTGTTTTTTTATGTCCAGCACAGTATGATACGATGGATATAAATTAGTGTGCCCATGAAGCGAAGCTGATCGTCTTAGAGTAACGTACTGTTGTTTGGTTAAACTTAACGAAATTACAAGTGACAAAGCCTCTTCCGGAGTATATGCAGACTGATTTGTTTCTATAGTTTTCCATTTTTTTAAAATGCGTTTAGCACGGGATGGAGTTGTTGTCACAGTTTCTTTAAGTAATTTAGCAGCCGCTTCATCGCCTTTTTCTCTTAATTTCATTGTTGTGGCATAAGCCAATTCTTCAGAAGATTTTGTAGTTCGCAGTTCTTCAGTTTTTCTACGCTTTACCACATCAGAACAATCCTCAAATTGTTTAGATGGGCGATCGCGACCTAAATTTTGTTATCCGTAATACAAATTGATAAAAAGTTTTATAGTTCGGCTTACCTCCTGTGGATGTTGAAGGTTCACTACTTATAGGAGTAGGCACACAACGGAGAACAATATCTGGGAATTTTATTTCTTCGTGAAGCCACATATCAAATTTCTGTAGAAACCGTTCATTATTTCTATTTACACTCTTCCAATTTCTGATATATGGAGCAAAAAAATTAGTTCTAGTAAAAACTATAAGTGCGTTTGTAGCAGCATCATTTCCGTTTGTATGAAAAACTTCTTTCAAATAGTCTATAACACAATTTTTTCGAACTTCAATGGATAATTCGATATTTTCTAGAAACTTTTCGTGTAAAGAAAAACGCGTAATCGTTAAAATATACACAAATACACAAAATATCCACAAACTAAAGCTACACCACAACACGCAATATCAAACAACAGAGTAATAGCCACCGAAAGTGCGAACAGCAAGAGGCGCAAATACAATACCGGGTGAACGTGACAACGCAACCCCCTGTCGTAAGAGGGGCAAACCGATGCAAACCATTTAGGTGTTTTTTTTTACCTAAGACCCTAACTAATACTGTGTACCGAAAATTATTTTGGCCTCTTGTGTCCTCTGTTTCGTAGAATACATTTAGTGCGAAAATTAGTGGAATATGGAGAGTACATAAAGTACTGGTGAATTTAAAAGCAGGTAAAATTTCTTAGAAAAATAATACGTTCGGGTGATAGCTAAAGGTCCAAACTTTCTCGGCATATTCATTTTTTTCAAATATTTTGCAAGATAAATTCTGCACAGCCCCTAGAAAAGGTCGCATTTCAGAGAGTTCGAAATGCATGTGTTTTATCGCACACTTCGGGACTAATATTGTCTTTCTATGTAATTTCATTTTGCAATTATTTATTTCAGAAGTTGACCGGATACTAGAAGAACGATTGTGTGTTATGTTTAGCGTCATATAAAAAAATTAAAATTTTGATTTTCGATCGACTATTTGGGATTTTGAACCACTGTGCGCCTGTTCGACTTCAGCGATATCACTGATGTTTCTATGAGACCTGAAAGTGAGACGGTGGACGAAGTGACGAAATATTAAAATATTTCTTGTGGAGAAGTCGCCGTTGAAGATCTGCTTCCATGGTGGAAAACTCATGAAAATTAAATGCTGATAATTGCTGTGCAAAGTCCCGTTCTCCTAATAAAGACAAGTTTAAGGAGTGAACAGGATTTCAGTTCAGCAATTATTACAATAATTCACCCAGATACAGTAGAGGCAGTACTGTTCCTTCATTGAGAATTTTTAAATGAGAGCACAAACTACAAAACACACAATAATTGTTGTAATAATTGTCGGCATTTATGGGCATATATGTTGAATCGGGCATTATTTTTAAGTATTCTATCTACTCTCGAAGTTTGTTACACTCGTTATAAATCACCCTGTATTTAGAAGTTTCTGGAGCTGATTTGTTTCGTTTTTTAGAGCAAATTTTTCCAAAAATGATGGAATATGATACATTGTGCAATTTTTACGGCAATGCTCACTTTACTAGTCGGACAATGGTCGTTGCACTAAATACAAAATCACTATAATTTCAATAAGTAACTGGAAGTTCGCCAAAGTATAAATTACTTGCGTAATTTGTAATTTTCAATGTAAAAACTATTAATCGACTCACCTCCTGGTGATTTAAGTTCGCCGATTCTTCACAGTCCCCACCAGCCGCCGGATCTTGATCCTGCAAATAACCACTTTTCCTTTCAAAATAATCAAGCATAAAACACTAAAAATAACTCACATCGACATTATCAAAATTCACTACACCCGTCGATCTTCTCTTGGTCCTCCTTCTCCTGTGTATCGCCGCCTGCGTCGCTAGAGAAGCCTGCGCGTTCCTCGCGTCGTTTTCTTTATCTTGCTCTGGGAAAAATTGCCCAAAATTTTACAAAAATTGCAAGCTTTCAAAGGACTAACAACCTTTATCGTCCTGCGACTTTGGTCGACGCAATGGCAGTGTTACGGTGGTGTCGGCAGTTTCTGCTGGAGCGGAAGACGGTCTAGAGGCTAAATTGGTTTGAACACCTGGACGGCGAACAAACGAAGGCGTACCTGGGGGCTCCGAAGATTTTGATGCATCTTCCAGCTTGAACTGTACAAATACTTCAATTAAACTTCAAACAATAACAATTATCTTAATACTATTCAGGATGTAAAGTAAGAAACACCAGTTTTGATTTGTTCAATAAAATTGACACATGCAGGATCAACAACTCTTACAATGTGCCCAAAAAAATATGCAACATACGAATATAACAGAAATTAAGCAAAAATTGTTGTAGCAAGTGCCTTAATTTACAAGTTACAAAAAACACTATACAAGGTGATGTAGAACGGTCAATATTAGCTAAACCGTTTGCACTATCAAAAAAGCTTTTGGTGACTCATCCGAGCTACAACCTAAAATTATTTTGAAGCATACAGCTTGTCCCATGTAAGTGTGGCAGATCAAAGTAATGTTTCTCTTATGGAACAGTCTGTATTTGATCAAAGTTTCGAATTCGGTGAATCGTTCGGAATGCATTTTTATAAGATTTTGGGTTATTTGACATTTGCAGTGTCAAGTTAAAAATTCAATAACTTTGTTTCTAATTAATTTTCAGTTCGTTTTAGGACTAAAAATGGCCGCAATTCAGGACTTCCTAATAGGATCCTGCAAAAGATTCAACACTACCAACTGTTTGAAAACTGTTAGTGAAATTACTTCACTATCTTAAAGGATATGGATTGTACTTATAAACCAGGGGAGGATTAAGGTATGTTTTGCAACAAATTTAATTTTTGTAATGTACCAACATCGCATAAGTATGTCATATCTATATTTCTATTTGCTATGTTATTGTGGATCTATGCATAATATGCACTAATAACCAATAAATTATTCAAACGATAGAATGGTACATACCGGGTGCCCACAAAGTCATTGTGCAGCCCACCACCAATGCCTTGTTATTTAATATAGACTTGAAATTGGGATCAGGTGCATGGTTGGTAAATACATTACTGTTGGTATAAAAAGCACCCCAAATGGCGGAAAAATAGTTTGTTGATAGTATTTCAATAAGGAGTGAACAAGAAACCCTGTTTTAAAGTAATAATAAGAATGTATGTTACTATGAAGTGTTGCAGACAGAATTTTGCTTAAAATTGATTTTGTAATATGGCATGGCCAACTTGCTTCCTAAGAAAACGTGTAATTTCGACGCCATATTTAGTCCAAACATTAACTTAGGACACATCATTGGAAACTGAATTCGTAGCAGAATTGAAAGGTACTAAAATTTATACAGAGTGCTGTATAAAATAAGAAGTTGATGCAACTTTCGGTTACACCGGAGGTGAATTTGGGATTGTATTTATAACAAAAGTACTTAGTGTAGAAAGTGCTTAACAAAATGCTGTTACCCCTCATGTGAACTGTGCAGTAAAGAACATAAAGTATTGGATGACAAGTTCCTTTACTGGTATTTGAAACCACATTCTCATAGCGAAACAGGCGTATTTGGAAGTTTCTATTATATGCGGCACTAAAATTTTGTTAATTTCATATTAGCAATGCGCATTGGAAATATCAAATCAACAAAATGTTGAAAGAATTTGTGTAACAATCAATATTATTAACCACTTTTACTCATCCTTGTTCTAGTTTTCCTTTTCAATTTCCCATTCAACTGTATGTTAAGGTTAAAATTATTTATAAACTAAATAAACACATCAACAGAAATTTCAAACTACCTAACAGACAGAAAATTAATCATTTGGAAACATAATTAAAAATATCTGTTTATTGCAGTAAATCCTTGCAACAGTTTGTAGTTAGAGAGCTAGCGTCATTTTTAATGACAAAAAAGTGCCGATCACTAGTTTAGGGGGAGGCAGACACTTTTTCTATGTGACAAAATTTTCGCTTGCAGTCATTTCTATTTTTTGTTTTTAATAAAACATGTACTTATTGGACAGGTCGTGTGACAAATTTGTGTCTGGCTCATATCTTTTGCACGCATTACTTGACTATCGACGATCCTGAATTTAGAGCTGGCAGACATTGTTTCATGTCTTACGATGGAGGCAGATCTGTGGAACTGGAGAAATAATAAAATTGCGATGACTAATTAGTGTCAAGTTAATTTTTTTCTACACATTGTTGTCTCGTACTATGATAAGAAAATGCAACTGGCAGACATTTTTTGCAGTCAAGGGCAGAAGGCAGACGTACTGAATTGGGGGGGTTGGTGAGGGCTCGGTGACAAATTAGTGTCCGTCTGTCAAGTAAACAGAGAAGTGTTATAGAGGGATCAAAGTATATGCACAAAAATTTTAATGTAGGCACTAATTTGTCACCGAGCCCTCACCAACCCCCCAATTCAGTACGTCTGCCTTCTGGCCTTGGCTGCAGAAAATGTCTGCCAGTTGCATTTTCTTATCATAGTACGAGACAACAATGTGTAGAAGAAAAATTAACTTGACACTAATTAGTCATCGCATTTTCATTAGTTCTCCAGTTCCACAGATCTGCCTCCATCCTAAGACATGAAACAATGTCTGCCAGCTCTAAATTCAGGTTCGTCGATAGTCACGTAATGCTTGCAAAAGATAAGAGCCTGACACAAATTTGTCACACGACCTGACCAACAGTTACATGTTTTATTAAAAACAAAAAATAGAAATGACTGCAAGCGAAAATGTTGTCACATAGAAAAAGTGTCTGCCTCCCTCTGAACTAGTGATTGGCAAAGTTCCAGCCTGACACTTTTTTGTCATCAAAAATGATGCTATCTCTCTAACTATTGTCATTTATATCAACTAAATGCGACTAAAAAATAAAGTTGCCTTATCTGAATTTTCTTCTACACATCAATCTTTAATTTTTAGTTAAATTTGTCTTAATTTAAAAGCGTTAGCTATGCCTATATAGATGTCAGTAATGTAGAACATGCTTTTTTCCATGAATTTCGTAAAATAAATGGATATGATATCTGACATGAGGTAGTGGGGGTATAATAAAATGACTTGGATATAGTGGCCGTCATACTAAACTCATTTTTAGTGATTTTTGTCTAGTGTCTAGTGGAAATTATGAAATTGTTGTGGTATTCATGTTTGTCAATTGCTCAACGTTTGATGTTTCAGCCAGAAAATAGTCTAAAATTCCACCATATTTTAATAAACTTGTTGCCACGGTTGTACCTAACACAACAATAAATCAGTCAAATTTTAGTTTGACAGATAAAAATTTTTTGACTTGCAAACCCATATCTTTTGACTTATTGGAACGACCGCCTAACATTTCCTTGCAACGCAAGTGATACATACTTTACGTTTCTCTGAAATACGCTACTCAAAACTGTACAGGGATATTCTGAAAAGTCTTTACAAAATCTGTTAAAAGCTTGTGTACATGCACTTTATGTATTCAAGAATGAAGCAAAGGGTCTTTTATAACGTTACCCATGATACTCCGTCATTTCCTTTATTTTTACTTTGACATTTATTCATAAGTTAAGCACGAAGTTAACCACACAACCTCTCTTTCATGTCACAATCGATGACCCTAGAGTAGAGAACCAAATTCTGAACAGCATACCTTCCAGCAGTCTAATCTGGTACACCGACGGTTCTGAGACCGACACAGGTGCTGGGTCAGGACTGTTTGGAGATAAACCAAGAGTGAAACTCAGCTCCTCTCTGGGCGAATATGCCTGTCTTTCAAGCAGAGGTCTACGCGATACTACAATGTGCGCGGGAAAACATTAAGAGGGGCTACAAAAATCAGCGGATCTTTATCTTATCAGACAGCCAGGCAGCTTTGAAGGCTCTTTTGAGCCCAAAGATGTCTTCCAGATTGGTGCGGGAATGCTTCGAGCAACTTAATATCCTAGCCATGCGGAACGCAGTGAGACTGCTTTGGATTCGAGGTCACTGTGGGCTGATAGGGAACGAGGAAGCCGATAAACTAGCAAAGCGGGGCTCCAACGACCCTTTCGTTGGACCGGAACCTGCCCTAGGCATAACTAAGAGTGCAGTCAGACACCAAGTAAACGGATGGATTCGCGCTCAACATCACAATTACTGGAACATGATTCCAGGACACAGGCACAGCAAGGGACCTTGCAGGAAAAGATGCTCAGAACTACTTTGCCTTAGTAGGATGCAAATTAGAATCGTAACAGGCTTCCTAACAGGACACACGACCGTTAAAGAACACCTGTGGAAGATTGGTAAATATTACTGAGACCTTAACTGCCGCTTGTGTAATAAGGAACGGGAGACAGCTATGCACAGCTTGTGCAGATGTGAAGCTCTAGACCAGAAGAGGCAGCAAATTTTCGGGCGATGTCTGATGGAACCTGAAGAATTTTCCACGCATTCAATGTATGACTTGTACCGTTTGGTCCAAGGCACCAAGATCATGGAATGGGTGTGACTTAGAATTAGGGTGAGCACAATAAGCCCATTTTGTGGCTGCAGTGCATCTGAGCCTACTGGCAGGCAGGCCCTAAGGGAAAGAAAGAAAAAAAAAGAGCACGAATGCTACATTATAGAAAAACTTAGTTTTTGATAGAAATTTACATCCAGTGAGCACAGTGGAGTTAATTTAGGTTAAATTCAAGTCGATTTAAGTCTTACATTATCGTTTATTTAAGTCTTTTTTCCAAATGGAACATTGTCACTTGACGAAATTCCAATATTTTACAAATCAACAATGGTCATTTGCCCTCTTTTCTGACGAATCACGGTACGGTATACACCTTTATTCCAGAAGAGTGAGAGTATGGAGAGAGGCAGGGCACTTAAATCGTCTAAACGCTCCTCAGGAAGTGCATGCTGACAGGAATGGTTCAATAATGGTGTGGGCCGGAATAAGCACTGGCGGAAGAACTGACCTCATTTAGATACAAGACAATATGACAAGTGCCAAATTTATCTAAATCAGGTTAATTTACCTGTCGTACAACCGTATGCAGGAGCTGTAACGGATGCACTAGAAGAGCTAAACATTTCATTGTTTCTGTGGTTCGCTCAATCGTCGGATATGAATCCGATTGGGCATGCTTGGGATTTATTGCAAAGAAGGGTTTCAGCGGCATACGACCACGCTAACAACCCTCAAGGCCTGTTTAGAGTACTTGAGAGGGAATGGAGAGCGATTCCTCAGCACGACCTGGACCATTTAATTTTTAGCATGCCTAATCACATTAGGGCACTACTGAATGCAGGTGGAGGACACACCAGATATTGAAAACCGCATAGCCAGTGGCATTTTCTTAACTCTTCGTTTTTGTGCAAACGTTAAAATTGCTTGCAATGATCTTCAATTTTCAATCCTTGATTTGTTTATACCCTTGTCATTAATTGTTTTAAATTTGGTTATAAATTACTCGAATTTAGTTGTTTATTATTAAATCTATGTAATATACATAATAGCTAAAATATTTAATGTACACAAAAACTTTGTGTTTCTTCAATATGCCTGTACGGTTTTGAGTGTTGTAGTTTATGAGGCATGCATTCATACACATTCAAATCAGTATGGTCCTCAGAGATTTAAAAGTTGTTCAGTTGTTCTTAAATTTTTTCCAATGTCCAGTTACAAATAGGCCTGCGACTTTTTTCGATATATCAAATAACGATACCGATATACCGATATACTGGTGTTTAGATTATATCGATGTTTTGATAAATCGATATTGCAATCCTAAATTCTAACTAATAATTGTGTTAAGGATACCGGTGTTTACTTTACATCCTGTAAAAATAAATAAAAAAACAATTAAGAAAAAAACACCACCACCATTAATAAAAAAAATACTACTTAGACCTGAACATACCTAAAAGATACAGTCGAAGTTCACGAACCCAGAATAATCACAAAAAAAACTATTTACACCAATTATTTTATTATGCAAAAATACAAAAAAAATAATTAAATCTAAATTTCGTAGAGGAAAACCTAAGCTACAACTAAATAAATATCCACAAAATCTCATCAATATATTAAAAACTTATTAGTCTTTTAGTGTTAACTACTTTCGGTCGCATTCACATCATTTTATTCACAAACATAAACATAAGAATTACTGCGGGTCCAAATGGTGAGAAATATGTACACACAAGCAAACAAATCACAAGCAACACGGTAATCTGAAATCAGAATTAAGAAAACGCATATCAAGCAACAAAAAAGAAACAATTTAGCAATGCACAATAAGCTTAATATTCTTTAACTTTAAACAGGGTGTTTAAGGAGGAATGTACCAAACTTTTCGTTAGAGATTCTCGGAAAAAAGTTGTGAGAATTGTTGCCGACACATCAGATCAGGCAATGATTAAAACTTAGGTACTTTATTTAGTTAAACTTATAGCATTTTATTTGATAAATTTTGAAGCAGTAGGATTAGAATGTTGCACCAAAAAATTATGAAAAAAGTAACAAAGTTTACTGAAAACTGTCTTTGGAATATTAACTTCCACAAAATTTTTACAGTGCAACAAACAATCAAGACCATTTCTTATTTTTCCTACGGATTCTGAAAGGGCAGAACTCGAAGAAGCTATTTCTTTCCTTTAATCCCTGAAGTCTCTAACTTCAAAGGAAAACAGGACCTTATAAAATACGTTATTTTTAAGGATGGCCTAAAATCCCATGGAAACATTTTATGGGAAATGCAAAGGTAAAAATGTAAAATAAACATGGCAGACTGCAGACCCGTAACAAAATTTCTGACCTAAACACAATTATTGTATGGAGAACTTCAGAAGATTCAACAATTATTGTAGACTGAAATGTATTGGAACGTTAAGAAATTATAAAAATTTCTATAAAATGTTGAACCTTCACTTCAATGAACACTTCCCACCACCTTGCTCTCTCATCTTAGATCTAATAAATATGATCCTCTACATATTGCACCCAAAAAAAAAAGTTAAAATCAGCAGCTCGCACAGGTATGCAGTGTAAGTCATTCCCTCCAGCCAATAACTTTATACGTAATAGCTTTAGGTAGACACAGATTATCATAAATTAATGTTTAATTTTATCCTTATTTTCCATAACAAATATTTTCCGTTTAAATGACGTGTTGCTTGTTGTCTCCAAATTAAGTCACTTGTTTGTAAACACATGTTTCCATTAAATCGCACAAACCTCAATGACACAATAAATATAACAAATAATTTATAATTGACTAATAACCATGTTTTCTATTGTTATATTTTGAAGATTAATATGATAAAAACTGGGTTAGATGTAAAAATGCTGGCAAAGTCTTTTAATTCTTATGAATGTGAAGCATTATGTGATTTTTCTTTTGATATATCATGCTTAATGTGGTCAGTGTACTTCACTGGAGTTTTTCATTTTACGGGTGATATTCAAATTCCAAGGATGGAACTTACTTGTATCTTACTGTGCAAACCCAGCAGGACCTTACGCACAATAAATTTTCTTCAAGTTTAGCTATGCTATTACTAATACATTATACAGTACAGACTCGATAATCCGGATCAATAAAAACATGGGCGATCCGGATTATTTAAAAATCCGGATTATTAAATCAATCTATATTTGTTAATAAAAGAATCTGAACAAGAGGGATTTTTAATGATTTCATTGTAAAAACATACAAAACAGGTAAAATTAACATAAAAACACTTTTGCATAATTGCTTCTCATCATCATCATAAGGTTCTCAGTCCGAAGACTGGTTGGACGCGTACCTCCATTCTTTTCTATCCTGAGCTAACCTACGCATTTCCCTAAAAGTAGAACATCCTACATCCCTAACTATTTGAGAGCAGTAGTCTAATCTAGGCCTACCCCTACCTCTTTTTATTCCTATCTCTGACTCTAGTATGTCACGAACTATTCCTTCGTGTCTTAGAAGGTGTCCTACCATCCTATCTCTCCTACTCTTTATTGTTTTCCATACCTTTCGCTTTTCCCCAACTCTTTCTAATACTTCCCTATTGCTAACCTTATCTATCCACGGTATCTTCATCATGCGTCTGTAGCACCACATTTCAAACGCTTCTACTCTTTTTCTATCCGCTTCTCCTATTGTCCAAGTTTCGCACCCGTATAATGCCGTACTCCATACATACGACGTTAAGAGTCTCTTCCTAGTCTCTATATTAACCGTTCTCGAGCATAACAGTTGTTTCTTTTTGTTAAACGCAACTCGGCCCTGCGCCATTCTTTGTTTTATATCTTTAGTGCTCCTACCGTCTTGAGTTATTTTACTTCCTAAGTAGCAGAAATCCGCGACCTCCTCTATCTTCTCATTTCCAATTTGTATTTCCATTTTAGTTCTATTTTCACATCTCCTACATACCAAAATTTTAGTTTAGTTGCTTCTACTACATTAATAAATAAAGTCTGTAATTTTAGTTTGGCTGACCTTCTGCTGACTCAAACAAAATGCTTGATGCCTGAGTATTAACAATTCATTTAGGGGTGCGTTGTTCTTTTCAGCCCAATTTATACATTGTTCAATGCTTAAATCTGTCTAATCGGCTTGTGTGAATTCAGGGCATGGGGTAAAGAGCATTTATACAGTGTTGAAAAATCGTAAAGGTACACTTTCGTTTGCACCGGTAGATGCGGCACGTACCGGCGGTCACAAACGCACAAATGAGAGCAGTTCTATTTAGATACTAATGGAGAAGTACAACGGGTGTGTCGGCTGCCCATACACGCCGCGTCTACCGGCGCAAACGAAAGCGTATCTTTAGTCGTAAATTTTGAATTTCATCAAGCAAAGTCGTTAATGTCAAAATGTTCTCGAACTCCAATGCGACGGCTCTTTATAGACGTCGGTATTTCCTTTGCAAAACAAAAAAGCGTCCTCGGCATCCATAAGCTGCAAGGAAGTGTGCGGATTGCCGGCATTTATATTTTCACCCTTTGATACCCTCGCCGCCACTCCCATTTGACCAAAATCAACTTGTACCAGTGGAGTAGCCAGCATTAAATCCGAAAAAGAATTTAAAATGTATTTTTGTACAATCAGGTCAAAAATGTACTAGATTCATACATTTGTACTAGCTGTGGCAACGCTGATTCGGGTTCGCCGCCGAACGCCTGATTTGGCAAGTATTTGGGGATTGGTTAGAAAAACACCTTAGGAGGGAGTGACGCGCCCGCAAAGCGTTTAAAAGGTACGTTAGAGGTGCATTCAGATTTCCGAAACTGAAATTATCCGGATTACAAAGTATGCAATGCAATCAAGAACTATCCGGATTACCGAATAATCCGGACTATTGAGGATCCGGATTAATGAGTCTGTACTGTAATGAATAGATGGAGGGAATATTTTCAGGAACTGTTATGTACGCACGGCACGATTGGAACTAACTTGGAGACTACAAGAAATTACCACGAGATTGTTAATGCCAATAGTGAAATAACCCGAGAAGAACTTGAAGAAGCAATGGACAAACTTAAAAATGGGAAAGCTGTGGGGCATGACAGAATCACACCCGAAATGATGAAATCTATGGGAGAGAATGGGACTAGCGCCCTGTTGAAAAGATTTAATAAAGCCTGGCTAGAAGAAAAAATACCACATGACTGGGACATAGGCGTAATTCTTCCTGTATACAAGAAGGGTGATGTTGCGGACTGCAGTAACTACAGAGGAATTACACTTTTAAGTGTAGTGCTCAAGGTATATGAAAGAATATTGGAAAAGAGATTGCGACTTACCATTGAGCCGCAATTAAGTGAAGTTCAAAGTGGATTCAGGAAAAGGCATAGTACCCAAGATCACATATTTACAGTGAAGCAAACTATAGAGAAGGTACTAAAACAGAATAATGAGGCATACCTGGCATTTATAGACCTGGAAAAGGCATTCGACGGGGTTCCGAGGGAAAAATTGTGGGAGAGCCTGGAAAGAAGACAAGTAGACACAAAGTTGATAAATTGTATCAAAAGCATATATCAAGACAATCGTAGTTATGTAAGAACCCAAAACATGCAATCCAAAGAATTTGCAATAAAAGAAGGATTAAGACAAGGGGGTGTGTTAAGCCCAGTATTGTTTACAGTATTGATGGATGATGTTACTAACGACTGCAAACCCCAAATGAAAAAGTTATACTTGGGGTACAGAAATTTGCAACCAGTCGCAATTTCAGTATGTGCTTTTGCAGATGATGTGGTAATATTTGCAGGACGAGGAGAGGAACTTCAGGGAAATTTAAAAGTATGGAAGGAATGTCTAAGACGTTATAACATGGAAATAAATGTCAACAAAACCAAAGTAATGGTAATCTCCAAGGAGGACAAGGATATACATATAAATATTGGTGGTACACGAATAGAACAAGTTAGTGAGTTCAAGTACCTAGGCGTTAATACAGACAAGAATGGAGGGCAAGAAGCAGAAATAAATGAGAGGATTGGAGCAGCTGCAAGAGTATACTATGCATTGAATAAGAACTTCATCAGTAGAAAAGAGATAACACGCGAAACAAAGATGACAGTATACAAAAGTATTTTTAGGCCAGTCCTCACTTTTGGCTGTGAATCGTGGGTGTTATCGGACAGATTAAAGAGCAAGGTGCAGGAAATGGAAATGAAGTACCTGAGAAGAGTAAAAGGAGTTACAAGAAGAGATCGTATAAGAAACCAACAAATCAGGAATGAATTAAACATAAAGCCAGTTACCGAGATGATAGAAGAACAGCAGCTTAGATGGTTTGGTCATTTGTCAAGAATGTCCCGTGACAGACCTGTCAGACAAGTGTGAGAGACCAAGACCAGAACTAAGAGGAACAGAGGAAGACCGCCAGCAACATGGGATAGTGTAGTGGGAAAGACAATAAGAGCCAAGGAAATCACATGGAAGGAAGCGCAAGAGCTCGCGCAAAACAGAATACAGTGGAAGAATTTTGTGCGTAGTACTTAAAATTTGCTGTACCCTTACACCTACAAGGTATAAAAGGGTTTTTGATTATATATATACAGGGTGTGATTTTTAAGCGTGGATGGGCTATTAGTCCGTAACAAGAGCAGATACAGAAAAAGTGTTCAAAGTAACTTGAGTATTTTGAAAATTCTATCTCTTAAAAATATTTTCAATTATACGAGGTGCGTCCTAATAGTAGTAATCGTATGCAACTTTCTTTTTTCTTATGGAACGGGTATAATTTTATATTTTTTTCTGATTCCTCATAACATTTTAATGTCACTTTATTAATCATACTTTAAGGATATCTTTGCGAGTTTGTAAGAAAAAAATGTTTTTCTTGCAAATTTGACAGATAAGTGGTACATTTTAAAAATTCATATCTCAGGAATGGTAGCGTATGAAGGAATAAAATTTTTATGCAAGATGCCCATATTAGTGTAGTTTACATCGGGTTGCTCAAATTATTTGAAAGTTATACCGCGTCTGTTCAATAAATAATTTTCTAAAAACGACAAAAATATCGCAAAAAGTCAATTTTTTCAAATGCAATGGTGTATTTTTCTTACACCAATGCAAAGAGCTCAAAATTCTGAATATGAATGGTTAATAATTTGTAATTGTTGCATGACAAAATTTAAAAGATATATCAAATTTTGTACAATTTTGCCCAATACTTAATTGTCATCCTTGAACAATGAAACAATTATTGACATTACGTCTACTGGATGTCTAGTACCCAAAATTGAAGGCATGCAATAGCGTTAAATTGTTGTTTCGTATCGTTGTCTCATTTTATTGAGAGGTATATTACTCACTAAAATAATGATTAATAAATACAATTATTATTGGGTAAAATTGTAAAAAAAATTAAATTTTGTTATACAACAATTACAAATTATTAACCATTCTTATTAAGAATTTTGAGCTCTTCGCATTGGTGAAAGAAAAAATACACCATTGCATTTGAAAAAAATCGACTTTTTGCGATATTTTTGTCGTTTTTAGAAAATTATTTATTGAACAGACCCGGTATAACTTTCAAATAATTTGAGCAATCCAATGTAAACTACACTAATATGGGCATCTTGCATAAAACATTTATTCCTTTATACGCTACCATTCCTGAGATATGAATTTTTAAAATGTACCACTTATCTGTCAAATTTGCAAGAAAAACATTTTTTTCTTACAAACCCACAAAGATAGCCATAAAGTATGATTAATAAAGTGACATTAAAATGTTATGAGGAATCGGAAAAAGATATAAAATTATACCTGTTCCATAAGAAAAAAGAAAGTTGCATACGATTACTAATATTAGGACGCACCTCGTATAATTGAAAATATTTTTAGGCGATAGAATTTTCAAAATAAACTCAAGTTACTTTGAAAATTTTTTCTGTATCTGCTCTTGTTACGGACTAATAGCCCGTCCACGCTTAAAAATCACACCCTGTATACTATTTTATTATTATTAATACTCATTTTATTTACACATTGAGCTAAAAAACAAATAGTTCGGTTCCGAGTCGAGTTTTGATAAGAATTTCCTTTTTCTATTCAAGAAAAGCATATGGTCCAATTATGGTTACAGTTGCGGTTCAGGTCCCCACTTCAAACACATTTTACTTCAGATATTCAGAAGATTTCAAATGCTTAGGTCAATAATTACAAGAAAAATTACAACACATTAGAAGCTGAAAGTTATCAAACTTCAGCGAAAAATGAATTATGCTCTCTCTGTGACAAAAAAAATGGACTGACTGTACATACTTTAACAGCTCGAATACATTAAAAACAAGTCGATATTCTCACTACTTCACCTACAAAATCAAAGCAAAGTGAATAATTTTTTCTCAGATCTTTAAAATATCAAATACAAATTGCAAAACATTTTGTATACGACTTCAAACACGCTTTTCTCACAGAATGAATGAGTTTGGTAAATCTCCTGGAAACCCTGTACAATATTTTTTTCAAACATAATAGCAAGCAAAACAACATACCGACGAGATGCACCGTGGGAAATTAACAAGGGAAAACACATTTTGTAAAAATCCTGCTCCCCCATTAATCCAATAAGTTTATTATAAGATTCTTTAGAGGATTAATTTTAGAATTACTGATTTATTACTTTTATTTGACACTTTGGTGAAAATAAATACATTAAAAAAAATAAAATACATTAAAATTTAATGTATTTTAATGTAAATTACAAGCCCTGAGCGTATGCAACTTAAATATTCGATATGGAGGCACATTAAATTATGAACGAAATAGTGCAGTGGCGTGGTATTTGCCTCTGGATTAGACAGTGTGAGTCCAACTCGCTACAAAGGTCTGAATTTTTATTTTTCACTTTTTAAAAAAATTTCGCGGATTATCAACTGGTAATTAGAAAATTGAGCAGGATTGCTAAAAAATGTGTTTTCTTGTACCACGGATCAATTACCAAGGCCAACATAAAAGCATGAAAAGATTAAAATATTTAAAACTGCCAGTGATTCGTTACCTTTGAAGATGTGTAAAGAATTTGCTAGTAATCGTTTAAAGACTGAATTATATCAAACTACAGTGAGAAAAAGCACAGATTTCAACGAAAACAACAGCGACGTACCTTGCTCCCCGTATCGATTTTCAGTCTCCAAGACGGCCTGCGTTCGTGGGTCACAGTCGGTTCCTCGGCTTCCCGCGTTATTACTGTCGGTGTCGCCGTGGTTATGGTAGCCGTCACACTCACTCCGTTAGAGGACTCACCATTAGCGCCCAACTGTTAGTCAAATAACAGGTGTGTACAGGATGATTATTGAAACTTTAAACCCCATACTCCAATTCGGTTTTTATAAAGAAAACATATGAAGATGAATGAATGAAAAGCACCAAAAAAAAGATGGGATTTGCGATGAAATGATGAATGATTCTTACTTGTTCATTGTTGTTATTGTTGACAACAGGTTGCGTTTTATTCTTCACAATCTGCTCGGCAGATTTAATTTCTTCGATGGTGACACACTGCGTAGAACGTCTCGTTTCCCTGACCCTCTTCGCGTGTGCTTTCCTCTGCGTTTCACTCTCTTCGTCTCTTACAGGTGGCACGAAAGACCTATTCAACAAAAGCATCAAATCATCTACTACATAACAAATTCATAAAATGCATCACTTCACGAAAAAACAACGGTTGCCTCGAAAACACATTGCGTTTGAGTATTAAGCGCAAGTGGAACAAAAAGAAAACATTAGTGAAAGTCACACGACACAGCAAAACTTGGCCGTACTTGAAGAAGTTTTTAAATATGGCCATTCTGGTTCCGCCCGGCGTCGTAGGTGTCGTCGGTGTTGATGCGGCAGTAGTCGTAGCGGCGACAGTTGTGGTCGTCGTTGCAGACGGTGCAGTGATCGTCACTTTTAAACCACTATTACTATGTTACAAGAATTGTTACTCTTGGTGCAATTGTTATCAATAAATTGCTTTATTAAACATAAAAATACTTAGTTCGTTGAAATAAGAAAAAGAATCATAGTTATGTTTTAAGAGGGTAGATCAGCATTTATAGTACCATGAAATTACCGGGCATTTTTTTCTAATTGACTTGCTTCTTGATGCTGTTCTAGTAATACTGGGACGGGTGATAGGACTTGTACGTTTCAGCCATCTAGAGAGTGGGAGCATAAGTTACAAAAACGGTAGGGGGTCAACATGACACTGTCATTTCCACTATTGCGATGTGGAGAGCAACAAGTCTCCTCGGGGATTATAAACACTGATCTTCCCCCTTTATAGAAAAAAATTCTGGTGCAATAAAAAATGAATTTTCCAAACGTACCTTAAACGACTCGGCTGGCTGTTGGGCACAGGACTCGTGGCAGGTGATAGAACTGACTTGTTCACAACAGGACTGGCGGCAGGTGACGGAACTGACTTATTCACAACAGGAGCGACAGTTGCATTTGTCGTTACCATTTTATTATTACTAGTATTTTCAACATCAGGTTTCGATGAATTGCTAAAACAAAACACACAATTTCATTAAAAACAAAAAATAAAAAACAAAACATATTAATCAAACGAAAAAAAAACAAGAAAAAACATTTTAGTCAATTTGCAGTTAAATCGAAAGCAAGCAAAATTTTGTTTGTTGTAAGAAACAAATAAGCACAAATTGTAAAGATTAATTATTATTAAATGCATTAGATCGGACATATTTACATTTAGAATCAAATTATGGTTAGTTTCTCTTCTGGTTGGAAGTTTGGATGTAAAGTAAAGAAAACGAGTTATGTTTCACATGCCTCATGCCACTTCTGCCTTAACCATTTTTTACAAGCAAAGTACAGATTTGACTTGAACAAGTCCTGGATATTCAGCACAAAAACCCAACAGTTTTTAAAATTGCTTATGAAGAACTTCCAGCCGTTCTACACTACTTCCAAAAACCACCAAACCATACATTTCTATACCGCACTAATGGCTGCAAAGAGGTCATCACTAATCAAGGAAAACTTCAGCTGAATATTTTTTCACAATTATAATTTAGTTATTCATATATTGACAAGCAATATTGTTACAATTTTATAGCTCTTAAGGGTATAATCCGGTAAAATTAGAAGTTAGTGGCACCCAAAGTGCGAGGTCTTGTGCCTCATTTGCGTTAAGTGTATTTGTAGCAGCGAAGTGCATGTGAAGTATAAAAATTGCATGTAAGAATTATTTTGCTGCATCTTTAGGAATTATGTTATGGGCTTATGAGCCAGTTAAATATAGGTATGCAGATACCTGCATCGCAAAATATTAATAGTTTTTACCTATACTTTACAAACTGTGAAGTTAATGCAGTCGACAAACTTTGTGTTGAGCTATAAAATTAGTCACACCTAGTAAAGTTCTAATTTTTCATTGAAAGTAAAACCCAAGTGTGGGTAATCTACTGTAAAAAATTGCCTAATTTAAAGATATTGACTTTTTTGTCGGCAAGTCTAGTTCATGGTGGATGAAACTTAAAGCAAAAACATTCTGAACTTATCTCAATTTGGTGAGCAGTTCATTTATTTATTGTCGTCATAAACAAAAAGGTTGGTTTTGGTGATTAGTTTTAATCAAAACACCTGGATTTTTAATTTTTGTTTATGTATTTAAATAAATGATTTTCTTTTTAATTGTGGCTCATTATTTTGAAATTCCCGTCATTCAATCAATATTACAAGAATGGAGTAGATTCCTGACGAAATTTTAAGTCGAAATTTTTATATGACCATACATGCTTAAAATCACCCTCCCCCCTGTAATTATAATCCCTTAAATGAAGTCACTAAAATTTTCATCTCTAGAAGGTTTTATCACAAAAATAAAATTTGATATTTGTATTTATGAACGTTTCATAATTTTTTGTCCTATAAAATAGAAAACCGACTTCAATATACAATGAGAACATCATCAATGTAGTCATAGTCAATTAAATACGCATTATTAAGGATAACTCAAAAACTACTGGTCAGACCACATGAGAAGCACCACATGAGAAGCACCAGCTTTCAAATAAAAAAAGAATCATCAAAATCGGTTCACCTAGAAAAAAGTTCTGAGGTAACACACATAAAAAAAATACAGTCGAATTGAGAACCACCTCCTTTTTTGAAGTCTGTTAAAAATACGGTGCAGCCATATTCTATTAGGGAGGGTAACTAGTAATGCGTTCATAAAAATTTTTGATTTAAAATTTTCGTTAAGAATCACGGCCCCAAAAGCTTGTTACACCATGTATATGAGATGTACCTACATATTATACATATTGTTTTATTTTGCATTCCCCAATGCAATAAAAGTAGTTTAAATTCATGATCCTTCGTTACCTATTGCTTATGGCTTGCAAAATTTTAAAATTTTTGTTATTCTGTAAATACCATTTACTTTACATGCTGGTTTTCATGCTTTTGCACATCTAGCTATATTGTTTGCTCATTAAACATTTGTTATTATTGTACTTAATGATATTATTATTATTATAACACCTTCATGAATTTCATTTTTAACACTTTTCCTATTATTATTACAGCCCCAAAGCGGACAAAAATTAAAAGTTATATTTTTTTGAATATTATAATTTTATTCACCCACTATAAAACACCTCTTTATAAACTAGAATTTTTTAAGAATTTTTCCAATTATCTTTTTAAATTCAAATTCAAATTTGTGTGTCGATATAATTTTTTTCTGCCCCTTTTACGAATGATTTGTTTCGATTTTTTCCATAAATGTCTGCCCCAGGGGCGAATCGGGATCATAAGTAAATGTACAGCACCATGTGAGTACTAATGACAGTACCTAACGGTCTGTGACATTATATGACAATCTTTGACAGTATGGTGACAGTCCGTGACAGTCCCCCATAAGTTCCGTGACAGTATCTATGTACAGCACCGTGTAAGTACTAGTGACAGTTGTATCTGACAGTCTGTGACATCATACAGTGCATTAGAAAAATCTGGGATAAATTCTATATCTTTAAATGTATGCATTGTTGAGCAATGTCCTCGGACATGTGGATTTAATTTCTTTCTTGCTCATATTCTAATGCATAAATTACGTAGATGGCGTTATTCAAATTCCGCATATGATGACATCCATGATTTTTTCAAATAGGAACAATATATTTTTTCAGTAGAATCTTGAATAACAATTTGAGTTAGGTTTTTAATTATTTACTTGATTTGATTTTTGTTAATATTTCGTACATTTTCTATTTAAAATTGTTATTTTCAAATGTAGCAGCATTTTTCGTGTGACCACAGAATTTTCGTCATGAAGTTTTTACTACTTTTTTAAACTCTTTTTGTAAAATAAAAGTAAAGTATCCTATATTTCCAGAATCAGAAAAAGCTCGTCTGCAAAATTCTACTGGAAAAGTATATTGTTGCTATTTAAAAAAATCATCGATTACGACATATCCGAAATTTGAATAGCGCCATCTATGTAATTTGTACATCAAGATGAGGGCAAGAAAAAGATAAAATCGACATGTCTGAGGATATTGTTCGACAATGCACACTTTTAGAAATATTGACTTTATTCCAGACTTTTTGACAATTTTTAACAGTCAGTGACAGTCTGGTGACAGTACCTTGACAGTCCGGAGACAGTCCCGTGACTGTATCTATGAAAATGGCAGTAGGTGAACAGGGTTTCTCCGTATAATTTGCCACCCTCCCACAGTTTATTTGAAGAAATACAAAAAAACTGTAAATAAAAAAGTTTTAAGACTTTCTTGAATCGTAAAAATTTTTCATCAAGAAAAAACAGATGACAATCACAACGTGCGAATATCGTATGAACAAATATTTTTTTTAATGGAACACCTATACAGTGTGTCCACGGATGGACTTAACTATACTTGTAAAAACTTTTATTTTCAGTTTTTCGAAAAAAAGTAATTCTTTATAATTTCTTTTGCTTGTTATATAAATACGATTCACGTTGAGAAACTTTGATTTTGTCGTACAGGGTGCGCAGAAAATACAAAAATGTATATTTGCAAAATTAAAAATTTTTGAATCAAGCTTTTTGAAGTCTCAGAATGAAACAGCTTATAAGGAGAAATCGAAAAGTCAAATAAAGTTTTCCATAGAAGTTATACTTAGTTGCTAAGATACACCGGGTGTCCGGTTAAGGTTGGCGACCGGCTATCTTAGGAACTATTCTTCCTACAGATTTCGGAAAAAAAATCTTCTTACAAAAGTGACCATAAAAATTCATCAAAAATGTTTTTAGCTTTCAGTTTTCCCCGCTAGAGGGCACAATTTTAAAAGAAAATGGACAATCCACATTTTCTTCAAAAATTCAAATGGAAATGTAGGTATCCTTTATCTTTCTCAAAATCTCATCGTAATATCCAGCAAATTAGTTTAATAACTTTTTGATCTAACTTACGAAATAGGGGCTGGGAGGAGGAAAGAATTCCCTTACACCAAAAATGCCATGTCTCCGGATTGCTTGAACCAATTTTAGTGAATTTGGTCTCGTTGGAAAAAGAACACCATCTGGCGGCTCCCTCGTAAAATGAAATTCAAATGTAAACGCAGATTTCTATTACGCTATAGATTCCCTTCCCAACAATACCATATTCATTAAAATTGGTTCAAGCAATCCGGAGATATGGCATTTTTGGTGTAAGGGAATTTTTTCCTTCCTCCACTCCTTATTTCATAAGCTAGATCAAAAAGCTATTAAACTAATTTGCAGGGTATTACGAGGATATTTTGAGAAAGCTAAAGGATTCCTAAACTTCCATTTGAATTTTCCAAGAAAATGCGGATTGTCTATTTTCTTTTAAAATTGTGCACCCTAACGGGGAAAGCTGAAAGCTAAAAATATTTTTGATGAAGTTTTCATGGCCACTTTTATAGGAAGATTTTTTTCTGAAAGCTGTAGGATGATTAGCTCCTAAGATATAGCCGGTCGCCAACCTTAACCGGACACCCGGTATTTCTTAGCAACCAAGTATAACATCTATGGAAAAACTTTATTTGGTTTTTCGATTTCTCCTTCTAAGCTGTTTAATTTTAAGACTTCAAAAAGCTTGATTCAAAAATTTTTAATTTTACAAATATACATTTTTGTATTTTCTGCGCACCCTGTACAACAAAATCAAAGTTTCTCAACGTGAATCGTATTTATATAACAAGCAAAAGAAATTATAAAGAATGACTTTTTCTCGAAAAACTGAAAATAAAAGTTTTTACAGGTATAGTTAAGTCCATCCGTGGACACACTGTATAGTGCTAGATATTCAGAATCTTTTAATTTTTCTGATTTCAAAACTATACAACGTGTACAAGATAAGGAGGGCCAGTATGGGGATATTGGAAATGACAAGAGATACGGATTTGGTTAAATAGGAAAAAAGTTGCGTAATTAAAGGATCAATAAAATGGCGCCTAGAAATCCTTGATATAATTTTCCGTTCTTGAGTTATTTTGAAAAAACTGAATTTATGGATTTTTAACTATATTTTTTTCTGACTTTAATATTAAAGTTAGAGCGAAACTGACAAAACTTCTTCGTGGCAACTTTTGATGAAATTAAACATTTCATTGCCAATTTTTTTATTCTACGTTTCATCTTCAGGCAACCATCATCAACTTCATTTTTTTAAATACGGTCCTGATTTTCTGATGTCAAATAGAGTCCATTAGTATAACGGCGAAATCAAAGCGCGAAATTTAAAACGCTATCCTAAGAGAATAGTTTGATAAAATTTTTCAATGCATTTTAAATGGAGGTTAGATGACCTTGCACTTCACATTCTATTTTTACCTTTCATCCTGATTGCTTAACATTAAATCAATATATTATGGCGATTCCTATGAAGCCTTTTTTCGGCGTTTGTCTTGTAAAAGCATTTATTAATGCAGTCATTTTGTTTAAAACTAAAATTCAACAAACTACTGCAATTCACGGCGCGAGAATGTCGGTGATAGAACCGGCGCAGTAGATTGTTTAAATCATCAATAAAGAAGTCGTTAACAACACTAATTTTTAACACTTTTTCTTCCATTTTACACTTTTTAAATATAAATAAAAACTTAAACCACCTATTAAATAAAAATTATACAATAAATAACCCGCAGAAATAAACAATTTAGCCTCAAACCCTGTGCAGCAAACATCAAAATAATCTCCAAGGTACCACACATTATGGTTTAATTACGTTTCGACCCGTTTTTGACCATCATCAAGAAATTTATAGGATACGGACCTGCATTTCTCTTAATTTTCTAAAAATTATGAGAAATACAGTTAGTTGGGCTTTCTTCTGATATCAGAAACGAACAAGATTTTCCAAAACTGCAAGATGCGCTATGCTTAGAGCAGGGTAGGTGCTTATCGCTAGTATCATCTAACAGATTCGTAAAACTCTTGTGGTGCACTTAAAAATTGCCCAACTTATACTGTATGTACATATTTTTTACAAAACTATGAGACATACAGGTCCGTATCTTAAAAATCCTTTGATGATGGCCAAGAAAGGGTCGAAACGTAATTAAACCATAATGTGTGGTACATTGTTGAATTCAGAATAAAAAGGGCTCATAAAATTTGACATCAGAAAATCAGGACCGTATTTTAAAAAATGAAGTTGATGATGGTTGCTCGAAGACGAAACGTAGAATAAAAAAATTGGCAATGAAATGTTTAATTTCATCAAAAGTTGCTATGGAGAAGTTTCGTCAGTTTCGCTCTAACTTTAATATTAAAGCCAGAAAAAAATATAGTTAAAAATCCATAAATTCAGTTTTTTCAAAATAACTCAAAAACAGAAAATCTTATCAAGGATTTCTAGGCGCCATTTTGTTGGTTCTTTAATTACGCAACTTTCTTCCCATTTAACCAAATCCGTATCTCTTGTCATTTCCAATATCCCCATACTGGCCCTCCTTATCTTGGACACGTTGTATAACAAGTCACCATTTAGTAAAAGGTAAAACGGTTCTTAAGATTTTTAACTCTAAAGTTTAAAGAATATTATATTCTATCACAGTAGCCATGGATTAAAATAAAACTATAACAATCGATCCGAACTTGCTCCAACAACTACTCCCCCGGCAAATACCCCGACAGGGATTGAATTACAGAGCAAGTCCTCATTGTTGTGTCTCACTAATATTGAGATATTATTTATTACTCGATTTATTACCACCTAAATTGCAGTCTAAGTTTGGAACCGTTTCGACCTTTTTTTGCTGAAATGGTTTTTAATGTTCTTTAGCATTTAGAGTTCTTGTGATACTCCATTTAAAAAAATATGTGTTCATAAGGCAAAACACAGTACTGATGAGTCCCAAAAGGACGAAACTAGTGGTCTACGGTTTTACATGCAATTCGAAACATGCAATATTGAAATAACTTCTAACATAAATAAGACTACTGCTGGTAGAGAAGGCAAGTATGTAGAGATTTAAGGATGTTCCAAGCCCAACGATATGTTTGGGGTAGCATCCCGTATAAGATCTCGTAGTACAAAAAAATCTGGATTTAGTTCTATAATTCAATGCCTGGCGGGGTACTTGCCCGAGGAGTAGTTGTTCGAACGGTCCAGTACCACTCATGTTCATAATATGATATGTACTTTGTCATTGTAAAGTCCGAAAACTTTTGTAATTACAGTTTCTTGTGTTCCTTCAAATAAACTGTGTAGGGGTGTGGTAAATTATATGGGGAAACACTGTACATGAAATATGAACACGGTTCACCCCTCGTGTCTGTCATCTTGTAAGTTTTAGAATTTTGGCCACCTTTTAAGGTAACTATTGGTCCCACTGTGCACTGGTTTGCCCTATTGCAACTCATAAGACTATGCAACCCCAAAATTGGTCAAATACTACGAAGTCTATTAGTATTTCACCAACCTGCGACTGTGTGCTTATACTTGACCCAGGGAACGTGATATAAACTGAACATTTTTAGCAAAGACATAGAGGGGGACTTAGCTATTTATATTTACAACTGAAGCATCAAGAGTAATCACAGTCTAAGCGTTTGTTTGTAGAAAAGGGAAAATAAAGCAGCCGACAAGCTGAGCAGTAAACAGATGCCACTGCGGAAACAGAATATCGCAGAACATTCGTCTGATCGGTTCTTTTGTTGCCTGTTACATTGTGTTGTTTGTTTTTACATTGGATACTGCAAAATACTGAGTTTTAATCATTGTTTTTTTTTAATATTTTATATTATACAGTGTCAAGTCTGTAAGAAGGTGGATTCGCAATCGTCCAACACGTCATTTTATTTGAGGTTAAAGCTACTTTTACATCCACTTTGCTGTCAATTTGTCAAGTAGCTTTACAAAATATCACAGACACCTGCTTGTTTCATTAACTTTGTAATTTGTGTTATCACAGTAAAAAATGTCCAACTCAAATCTTTACTTCCCATTAAGTCCAAAATCCACAAAAACTGAACCAGAAGAGAAAAATAAAACTACTACGGGGCAACTAAAGGGGACGTTCTACTTATTAATTATAACGTGCATACCTGATGCGTCTCGTAGGAACTTTATCGGGATAAGCAATGATCGGATTAGAGTGGATTATTGAGAATGGGGTAGAATTTATGTGCGGAGCAGAAGAGGCCTTAATGCGAGCATGCAGCGCCAAATATCGATTGTAGAACCTGATGACAGAAAATTAAAAAAAGCGAATGTCAGAGCGGAGCACGTTATCGGCCGTACTACCTTAGAAGTTCCACTACGTAAAAAAATAATGTCAATAAAAAAACATGCATTAAAAGTGTTAGTTACCAATTTTGTACAATAAAGAAAATTCTAAAGTAGTTTAAACCTAGAAAAAATAATCTAAAAATACCAGAACCATGTAGTCACATTTAAGAACAGAAAAAAATACTCACTCGGGATCATTTTTAAAGCTGTTGGTTCGTTTTATCGTCACCTCTTCCTCGTTTTTACTCTTATCTCCTATTTTACAAAAGAAAAAAATCACTGTTAGAGACCACAACACCTATTTTCTTGCCGACATCTTACTATTAGTATTAATACCGCTAATTTTCACAGGCGTGTCAGGCACCGTCGGCCTAGAATTCATTTTCCTCCACGCCGGCGTGTGCTCTTCCGAGTTCACTTCGGGCGCCCGTTTCTGAGGGATGCTGGGAGGTACCTTTGGGGCTTCCACGTCTTTAATTGTCACCGTGACCGGTTCGGCGACTGGCAACGAATTTGCCCTGTTCCTTTTTTCTGGAAACACAAAGAACGTTTCAAGCAAAATAGAATTCGGCATCTTCACTCTCAGAAGAACGCATATGCAGTGTCCCCGTTTTCCATCTCTGTGTACAAGTGGTCCTTAAGTAGTATTCTAAAAGTTTTTAAGAGGTTGTTCTTTACATTATTTGAGGGACACAAAGGGTTTTCTTGAGAGAGCTTGAAAACCAAAATGGAGATATTTTAATGAAATTTTGCACACAATATTACTACACAATGAATCAACTTTTGATGCAACAATTCCTTTTATCAATTAAACAGGAGCAGGCCCAAGGGGTGACTATGGCACCCTCCATTTTTGAAATTAAGCCATTTTAGACGTATGGTCATACGAAATAATTGACTCAAAATAATGTAAAGAACCACCTATTAAAAACTTTTAGAATACTTAAGGACCACCCTGTATAGGCAACTTTCCTAGTACCAAAGATAAAGGAATTAGCCTATCTGCAATAGTAAGAAAATTATCCACACATGGAAATAGAAACTGGGAACCCCGTATATTGTCTATGAAGAAGCAATTTCTAAGAGTAAAAATGATTATTTATAGCCGATACTAGGGCATCCCATCCCGGATTGAATTCAAAATCAGGAACAAACCAAATGCCAAACTAAATCGGAAATCTGGATAATGCCCTTCTTATATGAATGACACTGACAAGATCGCCTGATTTGAGACTATCGAGCAGGCATCAGTCTCCCGGCGTATCTTAAAGCAACCTCGTCACTAATCCCGAAAATTCTTGAATTTTGATGATGAAATTCCGGGATTTTCGGTACTAAAAATCAACCGCGATCCCGGGATTGGATGCCATAGCCGATACAGGGAATCATTCTATTACAAGAACACCTTGTATGTGTTGAAAGTCATGCTAGGTGTAAGTTACGTTTTCAATATTCTTTACAACTTTCTTTGCTTATTGAGCTTCTGCATCATAATGAAAAAATCATGCTAAAGTTAGAATAATGAATTGAAAATGTTACCAAAATATACAGATACTTAACGACTCTGTATCGCCTTTGAGTAGTAAGTCTTCAAAATTATTGCATATTATTAGTATTTATTTGTCATCAAAAGTAGATGACAAGTCACAACAATTTATTAGGCTCACTGTTTGACTGTAATTATTATTAAACGTAATTTAAAAGTTTAACAAACACACCAAGCAATAAACGATGATAATATTTCACAATTCGAGCTGATGGCACAACTGTTTTTTTATGAAACAGTCTGTACTTGATTGCATTCTTAAATTTATTGTTTAATAGATTTTACAAAAGGTTATATCTTGTGTAAGACATTTTCTGCCTAAAATATATTGAAGTTACCGGCATTACTTTGAAGATTCTGACAGAATAGGAAAAACGCAACAATCCAAAGTCGTTAAAATTCCTGTATATTTTGGCTTGTTATTTGTGTTGATGAAATTTATTCTTTATGTTCTGTTAGACTATTAAAAAGTATGATTTTAATTCTAATTATTTCCGAAACTTTTGAAAATATTAGTTATTGATGATACACTGCCCTTCAAAATTAATATGCTATATACATATATAATATAATAATGATTATACACTAATTTAGAATTATTCTAAAATATAATTTTGAAGCAAATAATTCTCAAACATATTCGAATTTAAATTTTATTTGATTGCCTTCAAGTTATTTTGTTTATGGTAATAAGATTTTATCATTGAACTGCGTATTTTCATTTCAAATGTTTGAAAATTCATTCAAGATCAAAAAGCGGTTTATACAGGGTGTTTCATTAACAATGGGAAATCTGTTAACTAGAGATGCTACAGGTCAAATAATGACCATTGACCCGAACATGCCTTATCCGAATGTTGATGGTTTAGGAAATGCAGGGTGTTGAAAGTTACAA
Source organism: Xestobium rufovillosum (assembly GCA_963966045.1). Taxonomy (NCBI): domain Eukaryota; kingdom Metazoa; phylum Arthropoda; class Insecta; order Coleoptera; family Ptinidae; genus Xestobium; species Xestobium rufovillosum. The sequence goes on from OZ014498.1 coordinate 16,998,463, forward strand.
TTTTATTTCCATTTTTTGCCATAATTACGAAATTTCTTGAGTTGTCGACTTGAAAATTTGCAATCCTATGGTTTTTCTTGCGGGAAAAAAGATTCCAATAACATTTTTGACGTTGCCCATAGAGGGCGCTACTTATAACCTATTGCTTTGATAAATTGACCCATAACTTTTTACCATGTACATCTAACGTCAAATCGGCTGCAAAATCTGAAGGACCAACCTTTTTTAAACAATAAATGTATTCTTGTCTCATTTTGATATTCCAGCCCATTTTCAAGAAAAATCGACTTAATGCAGATAGGGTTTAAATTCTAAACTTGTTCTAATAGGCCGTTCCACATTAAACAAAATATTATCTAGATAGCTATGTTTTACAAACAGAGAGTCGATAGCAATATGACATTATACTTGGGCCGCCGAACAGACGGAGTGATCACCCTGCAAGAACGTGCTCTAGGCGAGACCACTATCAATTTAGGACAACCGAACCGCAGTGATGCGCTTTCTTTAGACCCAACGACGTCCCATAGGTCCAATTCGGTCGTCATAAATTACTATTGGCCCCGCTAGAGCACGTTCTTGTAGGGTGATCACTCCGTCTGTTGGGCGGCCCAAGTATCGTTTTAATGTGTTCATTGGTAACCCAATAGCTTTTTCATTAATTTTTTCCATAAATTTATCAAAAGTATTAAAAAATGCCGCCTCATAATGACTTTTCGAATAGTGATATGAAAGATATGATTTGTGTTTTTGCTCAAACCAATTTTAATGAGCTCGCTGTAGCCCGAATGTATTCAGAGTTATACCCCCACCGAAGGCAACCAAATCATAAATTATTTAGAAATCTGTACAATCGCTTAGACCAGTGTTTTTCAACCTGTGGGTCGCGACCTCCAGGGGGGCCGCATAGTCTTGCTTAGGGGGTCGCGGTCGCAAGCAAGGTAAGTAGGAGGCAAGGGTTATAGGTCCTAAACTACAGTAAAAATAAAGCACTTTCAGTGAGAAGGCTGTGCCTGTTTATTTTGTAAAAGTTTCTCAAACCTTGGTTTTATTTCTGAATGAATGAAGCGCAAAGACACTAATGATGACCTTTGTACTTGCTGGTGTACTAAAACAATTGACTGCTAACTTGAAACAATTGAAGCTCTCGCCTCAGATGAGAGGGAGTCAGAAGTTGTACTTTTAAATTTGCACGGTTACAGCTGCACCTGGCGCAACTTCCATGCGTAGCTTGCTTTGGGGCTGTGACCATAGAGTGGCTATCAGCTGCTACTGCAAATGGCCGCGGTTTGTTGTCAGGCAAATCTGTACATATGATTATTATAATGAAAATGTTGCGCGTGGAAGTTGCGCGACGTTCAAGTTTTAACCACCGACATCAAAGTACCGACTTTAAGTGCAACTTCTAACTCTCCTTCTTCTGTGCTCTTGCCTCCCGCCCTACCATCCCGGCAAAGTATAATATATGTACATATATTGCTGCCCGCAGAGCGCTCGCGACCACCTTGCATTTGATATCTTGATTGGTATGTACTTAAGCATGGAAAGAAAATTAAATATGGCGTCTTTGAAATCACTGACCGTTTTATTACGGTCCTGGGGGGGGGGGGGGGGGTCGCCAGAACTTTTTTACTTGTAAATGGGTCGCGTATTCAAGAAGGCTGAAAAACACTGGCTTAGACGAAAGAGGATCTTTCCATCCAAAAGGTGAAAATAGCGTTCTGAAGATTATTTCGGCTGAGCAGGAAGATGAAGTTTTGGTTAGATTGCAAGAAAATCCAGGCGTAAGTACAAGTCGTTTAAGTGCGGCAACAGGTGTAAGTAGCTCTTCGATTTGGAGAATTTTGCACAAAGAGAAGCTTCACCCATACCACATTACTCCAGTAAAAAATTTGTTACCGGAAGATCCTCCTGCTCGTCTACGTTTCGTTAATTTCTTACAAGAGCAGCAAGGTGCGGATCCTAATTTTTTGAACAAAATCCTCTTTACAGATGAGGCAACATTTACTCGACGTGGAGTTTTCAACTGGCGAAACAATCATTTGTGGGATTCTGAAAACCCCCATGCCGTTAAAGAAAGACCTCTAACATGAATTTAAGATCAATGTTTGGTGCGGTGTAATTTCGAATTTCTTTATTGGGCCTTTTCAACTTCCACCCAATCTGAACGGTCTACTTTATTTAAATTTTCTTCAGCAAAATTTGTACGAACTGCTACCACTTAATTTAAGGGAAAATATGTGGTTCACGCAGGACGGGGCGCCCTCACATTTTTCCCGGCCGGTGGGGAGTACTTATACAACGTCTTTCCACATTGGTGGATTGGCCGTGGAAGTGAATTTGCTTGGCCGCTTAGAAGCCCCGACTTAAATCCTCTGGATTTTTCGATGTGGTATACAATGAAAGATATGGTTTATAAAGAAGCTGTTGATTCACCCCATGAGCGGTGGCGAAGAATACAAGCGGCTGCCAATGAAATCAAAGGCAATCCAGGAGCATTGTTTAGAACTTGGGGGTCTCTCAGGAAACGCATTGAAAAATGTATCCAAGTGAATGGTGGACACTTCGAACAACTACTTTAAAATTTAATGTTTCTTAATTTTATTTTTCTTGTACCTAAGCGCTTGTAGTGAATTAAAATTTATTTTGTTAGCAGCACTTAATAAACGTTTCATTTCTAAGACTTAAACACTATCTGCATTGTCGTTTTTTCTTGAAAATGGGCTGGAATATCAAAATGAGACAAGAATGCATTTATTATTTAAAAAAGGTTGGTCTTTCAGACTTTGAAGCCGATTTGACGTTAGATGTACATGGTAAAAAGTTATGGGTCAATTTATCAAAGCAATAGGTTATAAGTAGCGCCCTCTATGGACAACGTCAAAAATGTTATTGGAATCTTTTTTCCCATAAGAAAAACCATAGGATTGCAAATTTTCAAGTCGACAACCTAAGAAATTTCGTAGTTACGGCAAAAAAATGGAAATAAAATTGTAACTTTCAACACCCTGTATTTCCTAAACCATCAACATTCGGATGTTCGGGTAACTGGTCATTATTTGACCTGTAGAATCTCCAGTTAACAGATTTCCCATTGTTAATGAAACACCCTGTGTAATCACTTTGTAGGGCAGCATATTTTATTACAATGTTCAAAGAAAGATGTTTCTTTTTGTTTAACATTATACACAATGCATAAAAAAAATCAAAAATAAAGCGTATTCTAAGAAACAAGTTAGTGCAGTGTTAATTTAAGATTAAAAGCGCAAAAGCTGCAAACAAAAATAAATGGTGTTGCGTTTTGGTGCCTTTCCTACGTTTTGCTCATTTCTTACATCATTTTCGGTACTTCAGACACGTAACAGCATTTTCTTACAGAATTAAATCAATTTAAAAAACCCGTTTCTTATGAACCCAAATGCTAAAAATAGTTCACAGTTCAGAACACTCAACTACTACAAATGCTTTAAATAATATGTATTGACTGTCCTGCACGAGTAGGAACACCCTGTATACATAATGTTCCATATACATACACAGTTTGCCCAAGATAAGAATGCGCAGAAATGGCAAAATACAATATTAATACAGTCAATTTGTGCTCAAAAGGATCCCTAGCGTGAAAGTTGTGGGGTAGTTTTGATTTTTTCCATTCTGTATGTTTTTTGGGGGGCTGAATCCGAATCTGAGGTTTGCTAACATTGAAAAAAAACATTGAAAAAAAAATGCAAAAAAGGTAAAAAAAACTCATTTTTTCGGTTTTTTGCTTATAACTCGAAAATTTTCAACTTTTCGTAAATAACCTCCCTATTCAAAATGAAAGTACATAAAATTTCCTACAAATTTCACTATTTAGGTTTTTGTCTCCGACGAACCGTTTGGGCTCAAGAGCTAGTTGAAAATGGCTATTATTTAAAGGGGCGGTACTATATTACAGTTTTGGTCAGTGTGAAAATACAAATTGCATGTTCAATAACAGATTGAGTGGTAAAATATGAGCAGTAAAAAAAGTGGAAACGAGGAGTAACATATCTTCAAATGAGCAGCTCAATAAATATTGGAATGCATGAAAATTCAATTGGGCAGCAAAATGAATAAAGGGGCAGTAACGCGTGTGCAGTCATGAAATCAGAATGGGTCTGTTAGAAATCGTGGGACAAGCAGTTCTATAAATACTTACGCAGTACAAAGTATGATCGGTCTGTTAAGTGATACATACATATAATGTTTATTTAAGTTAGGCAGCGAAATAAAAGATAACAATTAACAATAATATAGATATTAAGAAAAAATTAAATTTATTGCACCATTAAAATTATTCAATGCTAACGACTGAGACCTACAACGCTCCGCTCGCTTCGCTTCGCTCCGCTTGACCTTAACCTGAGAGATTGTTAAACAAAAAGTGTCAGTTGTAAGCGGTTATAATGTTATTCTCTTCAAAGGTGCGCATTTTCATGTGAATAATATTTGAAAAGTTTAATATAAACGCTAACGACTGACACTTTTTAATATAAAAGTCTGTCAGGTTAAGGTCAAGCGGAGCGAAGGTAGCGGAGCGTTGTAAGTCTCAGTCGTTAGCATCCAAAAGATACATTATTCGATGCAGCATTACAAAAATGCTTTGTGGTTTAATTCGGTGCAATAGAAGACGCAAAGGGATGAAGCAAAATTAATATTTTTATTTACCTGTGAGGGGCTGGGTTCAGTATTTTAAACATTTCTATGAAAAACCGGGGAGGGGTGCGGTGAATAAATTTAATGTTGCAATGCTAGTGTAATAGATCCAAGCACTCGCAACTCAGTGATAAGGTAATGAGCGAAACGACCTAATATTTATAGGCAAATCTCTTTCAATTGGCCGCCTACGGTGCACTGTCGCGTAAGCTGCGCCCCTTTTAACGGAAGTGTGCCGCTCTTTTCAATGAAAATGACGTTCGATTTTGCCAAACGTCGAGAACTGACGAACTATTTATCTAACTGCCCATTAATACATTATACTGCCCATTCAATCATTTTACAGCTGAAATAATAATTGCACTGGACATTTATTTAATCTGCCGCTTGATTAAGTTTTGAACTGCCGTTGTAGGATTAAATAATCGACCAAATTCTTTTATATTGCTGGCCACGTTCTACTGCCACATTAAGTTAATTACCGCCAAAAAAGTTTAATACCGCCCGCATGAATTTTTAACTGCCCGATGAAACTGCCTGGATGTTAAAACAACCGCCCAAATAATTACTTCCCGTTGAAAATTGGCGTATTTTGTCTGTCTGTCTGTAAGCTATGTGCGATGCTCAATGATCACATGTGCGACTTCTTCTAAGGTATAGCCTATATTTTGCGTTTAGGCTCATACTTAGAATAAAAATTCAATTAAGACTCCATACCGATTCAAAACAATAACAAATTATTTGTACACAATTCGAATACTAATCAAAGAATGAATAGAAAACGCTGTTACACATCAAGACGTGCAGCAATCCTACATACTAACATACATAATAAAATAAATAAATATGTACAAGATGCGAAAAATTTCATTACACATAAAAGACATATTTTTCATTTTACCGTCATCGGTGCTGTTTTGTTCAGACTCTGAACTACTACTAGTACTATCACTGCTTTCTGATTCTGTCTCGCTTTCACTCGAAACGTCCATCTCTTTACGACGCGGAGAAAAACAAACAAGTGAGAAAATCAAATATGAAAGAAATCTACCCAAAGTTCGTACAACAAAAAAAGCTCACCTATATTATCATTATGAGTGTTCTCTTTTCCTTCAATTTCCAACTCAACTTTCTTGAGTTTGATCGGCGTTTCCGTTTCCACAGGCACTTCCGTTCGCTTCTTAGCTTGCCGCCTGTTCAACACATCTTCCCTGTCCTGTTTCTTCTTCAAGTCTTCCAAAAATCGGCACATATCCTGCGAATCTAACACCGCCAAGTCAAACGCTGTCTGTCCCTGCAACAGCTTCAATAACAAACAGACATTTTTAAATCTAAAAAGCACCTACGCCATAATTTTTGATGTCCATATCAGCTAGACTTTCCGCTAAAATTTTAGAAGCTTCTTTCTGGCCCCAATAAGCAGCTGCATGTAGAGGCGTCCAACCGTCAATGTCTTGCTTGTCTACATCAGCCCCGCACTGGAGGAGAATCCTAAAATGCCACTGCGTCAGCAAGAATCAAAGAACATTTCTTAAGGCCGCAATTTATGATGCACAAAACAGGTTCATTGTCTAACGTTCATCTTCTAAATTACTAAACCGGTTTTGACGAATCCAGCACCAAATTGAAGAGAAAATTACAGCGCTGGACGAGACATAAAATCTGCGGAGGAATTTAATTCGTAATGTTACCGTGAATATGGTTAACTCACACGGCATATTCTATTAATGATTTCAGTGTATGTTTCTTAGTAAAGCCTGTAAGAGATTGCATTTGCAACGACAATTCTACGAAAATCGCAACTAAATCCGTTTAGTACTTTTAAAGATCATTGTCATACGATGGACATAATTCTGGATGCATCGTAAATCGCAGCCTTCAACACCTACTTCATGACTTCTGTATATCCCTTAGCTGCCGCAACATGCAAAGCAGTAGCCCCTGTTTTTGGATGGGCCACATCGACCAGAGCACTTTTAGAGGCCAACCAATCCTTGGCATCCCTCAACATAACCCTCTCTTCCTCATTACGTGCCTCCTCGCAATCCACACCTCTCTTCCGAATTTCGGATTCGAGGAAATCTCTCATGTTGTCCGAGTCAGCCACGACATCCAAGGCAAGTTGACCATCGTGGTTTACAGCAGCAATGTCGGCTCCATGTTCAATCAGGTATTTTGCGATTGATAAGAAGCCACAGCTAGCTGTAGCATGGAGTGGCGTCCAGCCTTCGTTGTCGCCTCGGTTCACGTCTGCCCCGTTTTCCACGAGGAACTCCACCATGTCCAGATTGTCGTCTATACATGCCTGGAATTTTTAGCAAATATTAGCATTGGAAAACTTATTTTAACAAAAAATCCTGTGGTATATTTCACACATAAATATAGCATAGGTGAACCAATAGTGTCAAGGCGGAGTTTTGCACCTTTATTAGCATTTTAGAGAAAAAAGTTATATGAATGATGACTAGTTCTTATTTGAAAATATGATTTTTTGCAGAATTAGGGCTGATCGTTATTTGAGGTTAATTATCTCAAAAAACTATGTATTAACTTTAGAGGCAAGGAAGTTTATACAGAAACAGAATTTCGGGCAGAATTTGAAATAGAAAGCGACTGTAACATAAAAAATTATGTTGTTCCATTTAAAGAAATTAAATTATGCAGTTTTGAAATTTCTTAATTTGGTCATGGAACTCGTCATGTCGTATAATATTTCAATTTTCTAAGTATTGCGGCGATTACTCAGGTATTGTTTTGATCCTACCAAAATATCACTCCTGCAGCTTCATTCGGTCCAAAGATATTTAATTTTTTCAAAATTCCTCTACATCTGTCAATATCTTCGAAGTTGCTAGTAGCGCCAAAAATACGCATTTTAGGCAAAAAATATCTTATACGACCTCACAGTTAAATCGATTAAGGAATCCAAAAACGTAATCACATACAGGGTGTTCCATTTAAAAAAGAGCAAAGTTAGGTAAACTATGCAACCTATATGAAAATAACTTTAAAGTATGAAGAACTGAAAATTAAAACAAGTCTGCCGTATCTTTTTTCTCTAAAGTGCATAATAGAAGCGCAAAACTCCGTCACGCCACTATTGGGACACCTGTATATGTATATCGATTATAAAAAATGAAGACTTTTGTGAAAATTTTAGAGGCGTTGAGACCCACCATTCATGGAATAACCAGATCATTTCTACCCTCATTTCATAGTCACTTCATAGCTATGAGCTATGACTAACACCTGAGTGAGTACTTCATGCAGTTTATTGCAAAAAAATTGACTATACCTAATTTTCTATTGTTTAAATCGTTCTGCCAATGTCACTTTCAATGTCGAAGTGTGGGAACCTAGCAACTCTGCCTAATTTTTGATATACAGTCAACTCTCGAGTCAGCCCCCTCTAAGTCGACATCTCTGAAACTCGAATTTTCCTTTAACTCGAACGATTCGCATAGCAACACCACCAACGCATTATTTTACCTTAAAATGCCATCCTCTTACTCAAATTCCTTAAGTCGAATTTCCTTTAACTCGGAACAAATTAAAAGACACAACTGCGAAACATAGCATGCATACCACTCCCTGCAAGTCAAACAGTTTGTTTTGGCGTGATTTTACTGTTGAAAATTCGGTCGTTTGCGCTTGGTACTTCTAATAACCGTGCGTTGTGCTTAGTCAGCTTCTGAGTTCCAATATGTAATGCAGCTTAAGTTTGACAATTGACAGTATACGACAAGTGCAGCCATGCTGTACATATTCTCTTAATTTTAATCTTTCTCTTTAACTCAAACTTCCTCTAAGTCAAACAATTCGAGCTGGCAACTAAGAGTTCGACTTAGAGGGAGTTGACTGTATTCGTCTTACGTTTAGTAACAAGTATCAACCTCGGTATCAACTTTTATGTAGGACACAGTTTTCTAAGAAATCAATATGAGTTTTCCTCCTGTTGCACACTTTTTGAACACACTGTATAAGTATCGAAATATCGATATTTCGATTAATGTCGCCATGCGCGTTATGTGTTAGTTTCTTTGTATGTATACTGAAAACTGTCTGTAGACCATGAAAGGTTATTTATAACAATAAACATCTATCTATCTATCTATCTATCTATCTATATCTATATCGATATATCGATATGTCGATATGTATATCGATATGTCGATATATCAATATGTCGATATATCGATATGTCGATATACGAGTCCTAACAATTAAATGTTCGGCCACCCATATATTTTTCATATTTAGTCTAATAAATAATCGAATCAATTTTAAATTCATTTCAATAATGGATTACCCTATGCACACATATTTTTAAAGGTTAATTTAAGATTTCAATTATTTTGGTTAACGACAAAACATTTGTAAAATATTGAAACATAAAATATTGTAAATTGGAGCTGACAACGAAATGTTCGGCCACGCATTAAATTATTAATCAAATTGACTCTGCAAAGTAGGCTTTGCTAAAAACAATGTGAGATTCTGTTAAGTAAATACGTCACTGTCACTTTGCAATTATAAAATCATTTTTCTGATATAAATACTAATAGTAATAGAAAAAATATGGTCCGCGGTGCACCCACAAGCAAGAAATTACGTTAAATTATAATTCTTCAGTTTCATATGGGAAAATCTATGCGCCAAATTGCGCGAGATCTTAATATCCCAAGATCCACAGTTACGGGTATCATCCAACATTACGGGAAAACTGCTAGTGTTGATGTTGTCGGCAAAAAGTCCAGGTCGTCCAAAGCTAATAACACCAAGAAGACAAAGACTTCTTGTGAAAATATGCAAAGAAGGAAGACGAAGCACACTACGGGATGTTACTGCTCGGTGGAATATGGAAGGAGGTATGCAAATTTCGCGAGAATGTTGCCGAAAATACATTCACAAATCGGGACTTGGATTTTACAAGGTAAAGCATCATTGAATATTTTCAAACTAATATTTTAAAAGGAGCTCTAAATTTCAGGCAAAAGAAAAACCACTACTGACTGAGACTCAGAAGAAAAAACGTTTAATTTGGGCAAAATCGAAGCTCATGTGGACCCAAGAAGATTGGAATAGAGTCGTTTTCAGCGACGAATCAAAATTTGATGTGTGCATTGGAGATTGCAGAAAAAGAGTGATACGAAACAAGAAGGAAGCTTTCCACAAAGATTGCATTAGGCGTACGGTAAAGTTCCCGCAAGGCATTATGATTTGGGGCTGCATGTCCTCAAAAGGATTGGGCAATTTAAAATTTATTGATGGAACAGTCAACGCCCAAAAGCATCAAGAAATTCTTGAAAATGCACTTATACCAAGCATAGAAAAACTACACCCTAACAACGATTTTATCTTCCAGCAGGATGGCGCGTCATGCCATACTGCCAAAACTACAAAAAATTGGTTTGGACAACGAGACATTAGGGTTTTGTCGTGGCCTTCAAGTAGTCCTGACTTAAATGTCATTGAAACACTGTGGCATAAAATGAAACAAGTTCTGCGCAACAGACCTCAAAGAACTGTTCCGGAATTGCGCGCAAAACTGCAGGAGATATGGAATTCTTTCACGCCAGAGCTCTGTCAATCGCTAGTTAACACCATGCCTGCAAGAATTAAAGCTGTAATACAAGCCAAGGGTGACGTTACACCTTATTAATGATTTAATGTGTACAATTTTGTGACGTGGCCGAACATTTAGTTGTCAGTAAATTATGCTCCATTCTCTGTTTTGTTAATTTGTTCTTATTATTAATTGGAAAAAATATGCCTAAATATTAAAAATATAGTGAACTTTATATATTACATTAAGGTCCGGTTTTTCAAAGAATCCAACACCGGATTAAGTCTGACACCGACTTCGTTGCTATGCTACAACCAATCAGAAAGTCGGTATCATAGCAACAAAGCCGGTGTCAGACTTAATCCGGTGTTGGATTCTTTGAAAAACCGGGCCTAAGTGTTTTAATTTGTATAAGTTTTAAATATATGTTGGTATATTTATTAGGCTGAATATGAAAAATAATTTAGTGGCCGAACATTTAGTTGTTTGGGCTCGTATATCGAAATATGGATATATCTAATATCGATATATCGATATTTCAACATATCGATATTTCCAAGGATATTTTGATATATCGACATACATCGATATACAGGGTGATTCTTTTAAAGCGCACATTAGAAAATTTTCGACTTCTGCTTATGCTAGAGCTATGAAACGTGGAACCTAGCCATAATCGACGATTCCGAGACGAAATTAAATATTTACAGGATGACGTCACTCTTAAAAAAATAGCGGAAGTAGACGCCATCTTTGTTTTTTTAAATGGCAATCGGCCATTTAGATTTCATATTTGAATTCGGCATTTAATTCCGAGTACAACTAACCAAATTGTCACTACTTATCTGTCATACTTTTTGACATATGCCACATTTTCTCTTCAAATTTGCAGATGCAAGGGTTCATTAAAAAATTGATATCTCTTAAACCTCTGAAGATAAGTCGATGATTTTTTTTACTTCGATTCCCTAAGCTCCAAGGAATGTTTTGATTTATAACCGAAGTCATAACGAGTTTGCCAGCGGTTGCTACAATTTTTTGAATACGGGTATCGCAAAATGTCAAAAACTCAATTTTTTCAAATGGCACGTGTCAAATTTTATATCACCGTTGGATGTAAAATATAATTCTATGGGGAGTTATATTAGCATGTGCTATACCTAACTCCAATCGTTTTGGAACTATTTGCAGTTTTTGAGTAAATTGGTAGATATTATTTATGACAGATAAATAGTGACAATTTGGTTAATTGTACTCGGAATTAAATGCCGAATTCAAATATGAAATCAAAATGGCTGATAAGTGAAAAAAAAATGACAACAAAATAAATCACAGCATACTTCACTATGGCCCGGTTTTTCACAGAAACCAACACCGGATTAAGTTTGACACCGGCTTCGTTGCTATGATACAACCAATCTCAGAAAGCCGGTATCATAGCAACGAAGCCAGTGTCAGACTTAATCCCGTGTTGGTTTAAATGAAAAGGAACAGAATCATTACGTATTATTTTGACTACTGCTGCTTGCAGTTCTCTTTGATATTACAACATCTATGCAAATATGTATTTCGAAAAGTATAGAAGCTAAGTTTCACGTGTATTATAAGGGCTGTATTCAGAATGAAATAATCGAGGAAATAATTGTCTGTTAGACGCTCCATTTAAAAAATTTAAGTTATGTCTGAAACCTCGTCTGAAACTTGTCAAATTTCTGTTTCAATCGTTTTTCTAATGATAATTAAATACTTAACATCAAAACTAAATTTTTTTTAAATTAAATTATTTCTGTAACTGTAAAAATATCGGAGACAAAGGGTTCGGAACACCCCGTACATTCAATAAAGTTGTAAAGTCGCTTTTTCGGGTAATATATGAACCTTTACAGTTACAGACTAGAAATTCATTTTTACAGGAGAAATTTTAAAAAAATCTACTGCAAACAATAATTGCAAAACCTTTGGGTTTCGAAAAGGCCCATTTTTGGATATCTGTGTCAGAAACGAAGACGCGGAAATACGGATCGGATGAGTAACGATCGGAACAAATAATCGTTCACCCAAACGTCCGAAATTTATAAATATAGGCGACCCAACCTCGGCCGCGCGCTTCGCCCACGTTTTTCCAAGACCGTCTGCCGCGCTAAAAGTGTCACTAACCTGGATTTTAATTTATTGCAACGCGCGAAAGACCGGCAACGATAAATAAAGCATTCGCACGCGTTCAGCACTGCGAGGAAACTTGGGTTATCATTTGTCGGACTTTAATCGAAATTTACATCTGATAAGGCGGAAAGTACAGTGGTTAGAGCAGTAGACTACAAAAATATAGCGGTCAACTCCCAGACTACGGACTTTTGGCCTCTGGGTAAATGGTAATCTTAGGTCCTGTGGCGCAAAACACTGACGGTTTCGGGAAAAACAAATTATAATTCCAGTTCCTTGACCTGAAATTTTTTAGATGAAACACAGTCACCTAACTAATCAGCTAATTAAACGAAATTAAGTCTATCATCGCCCAACTAGACCTGCCCGTACGCGCGCCAAACAGATTTCAGGAAGAGAATTAAGAGAATACCGACATTCTTCGTCAAATTCGCTGTATTACCGAACACGCACGGCCGGTTGCCAAGTTCAAAAATAAATCAAAAACACTTCACAACGCCGTTATTTTTTATTGGCAGATAAATTTAAAAAATGGAGAACTAATAATGGGATCGAACGGTTTACTTAAAAAATACTTTAGCCCGAAGGCCAAGTTTAAAAAAATCACACCCTCCGTTTATTTTCTTTGCGAAATTATGGACCATACGAGCTGGTGATGTCACGATGACGGAATTTTCGCGTGCAAGCGCGAAAATTGATGGTGGTGCACACCCAGGATGTTCTCATCGGGGTAATTACTCCTCATACTTTATTTTTGACGTTGATCAATGAAATACGACGGGACATTGGTATCTATTTAGCCTAGACACTTTTCCACGATCGAGAAGTCAGTGGCAATTTCCCATCATTTATCTTTCAAATTTTCATAAATACTCATCAAATTCCTACAAATCACCCAATAAATTCACACGAATTCGAATAAATTCCCACCCAAATTCCACTCGTGCAATATTGCACATATGTATTGCGCAAATATTTTACGCAATATACAAATATTGCGCACATTACACAAATATTGCACAAGCCCTGGGAAAATACTAAATTCGCGAAAATGCTAGATCTATTGTTTGGTTTAGTTTATTTGTGTACAGGGTGTGTCACTTAAACGCGTTTACTCTATTGTGCCTTTATTACTCATTTTACGAAATGGTAAAGAAATTAAGAAACACTTGAAAATACTCAAGTAAATACTTAGAAATAGTGAACAAATACAAACTACGAAATGGTGAAGAGATACTAAGAGATAATCACTCTAAATCAATGGATTAAGTAAAATGTCATTTGCTATGTTATGACCGAGGTTATGACTGATATTTTTTAAGACGAAATAGGTACAAAATCTGCACTACAAGTCGATTTTTAACATGCAATATTTTTGCATATTTGCCCGGTTCTTGTTACTTGTGCGTAGACTTGTGTAATGTGTCCAATATTAATTTATGGAATGTGAGCAACATTTGTGCAACGTTATTGATTTCAGCTGTGAAAATATTAATCCCATTAAACTGTTCCCGTGTAGTCATTTCTCAGCGTTTTTGCTTTAAAGATGTGGATTATTTAAATCTCAAGACGTATTCAGCCATTCCGTAACTTGTCTTCCTACGTTAGGTGACACATCGTCGTGTAGAAAATGTAATTTTTTGAGGACATTGTATGCAGCGCATTATCAAGAATATTTTCATAGTACCGTGATACCATGCATTACTCACTTATCACATAGTAAAAACAAAATAAATCGGGCTTTTATTAAAAAATAGGCCCTTCCGTTACCAGTTATCTCTTGACAGCCAGATAACTCACCCTGTATAGTTAACTGTCATTATACACCTTGACACTGACACTGACAATCAAGTTCGAAGAAGTTTTTGTTTTTGACAGTCACCTTGATCATTTTATAAATTTATGCGTATCTGCCTAACTCTGTCTTAGTGTAGTAATTTAAATCGTACCTAATTCATACTTTTTATATTTTATCTACGGGTACTATTTCAACTTTCTTCGCACGTTTATGACTAGCAACACCCATACATTTATAAAATTCAATTATTATTAATGTTTATGGCTTTAAATTATGTTTAATTGACACAAATTCAAAACAACTACCTACAAACAGCAATATTTACGTACTTCAATTACAATTTACCCGTGTACCACAAGAAAAATTTCATAAAACCGACGTGCTATTTGTAAATTCTTGGATTACAACCGGAATGACCCCTATCCACGATATTTTTATTACATATTATACATTTATGTTTATCTTGTTGGATATTTTCTCAAACCAACTTAGAAAAACAAACATTGCAGAGCTGAATTTTACAGGAGCTGAGACTTGAAAGGAGGGATAACATTTCCCAGATTCTAAAGCAAATAACTACAACAACTTTGCTCTTTCCAAATATGAAATTCACAAATAAACGGGGTGCCTAGCATGTTTGGAAAATTAGGAATTGTTTCTATCTCAGCTGGCGTAGCCATTTTGACAGTCTTTACGTCATCGAAATCAGGGCACCGCTACAGGTGGATAAAACTTTTGGAAATTCTGCTACTGTCCTAAAAGAAATACCTGATGTAGGGCTGTCAATCCATCCACATTAGCTGTGTCAATATCTGCACCCTTTTGGAGCAAACGATACACTTCGTCTTTCTCACCCGCGGCACACGCTGCTAGGAACACACATCCCGAAGAGAAGTTTATTTTCCGTGATTTCTGCTTAGGCGACACGGGCTCCCGATTCGTGTCAGACTCTTCCCAACGTTTTAACTGTTCGGCCCTTTTGAAAAAGGCAGAACTAGAACGGGTCTCTATGGACATGATTATTTAACTTTACTAGTAACATTCACCATTACGTTTGTTACACTAACAACGAATTCTTTTTGTGTTTGACAGAGGGTGCGGTTGGCAAAACAAATTGATGCCCGGTGTTGCCATCTAGTTACAACTCGCGTGAATTATCTCTCCGGATGACTAATTTTTAAAATTTTTGCTTATATTCAAATAACGTTTCTTCATTCACGACCTGAATCAATTGTTAAGATAACAGAAATATTTACTTTCTAGTTGATTTCAAGATAAAGTTGATCGTAATTAGATTTTAATTTTAATTAAATCAAAATTCATAAAATGTTAGGGATAACGAGCGAGGAATTTACAGAAACAAATAAAATAACAATCAAACAAATCTTCCAAGCATTTAAAAGAGACTTTAAATATAAATGAATAAAAGCCGATTAATTTTGGTAACAGTTATGTTTGTTTTTGTTTTCTAAACATGAAAGATTCAAAAGACGCGCTTCTTGAATTAATTTTTTGGTTTCCTTCCTTAACGTCAACAGCGCCATCTTGACTTTGACTCTTCAACTTGCGCCTGCCTTCCTGCATCGACTTAGTGTTGGGAATAATCGGATAACCGGATTCTATTAATATGTATTCGGAATGTTCCTTGGATGCTGCAGCTATCCGGATATTTGCACTTATACCGATATACTTGTTTTCTATTCGGAACAGCAAATTTTGGGATTTACTAAATATCCAGCATCCCGATAACTAGCGGAAATTGTTTACCTGATATTTCGCAGCGTATGAAAGAAAAACTTGTGTGTATCAGCCCTGACGCAAGACTGGAGTTTACTCCTTACGAACGATTATTTTAACTTCAATCAGTTGATAATTTTGTTTATTGTACATAAATATACGTATCCATAGATACATACATAATTTCAATGTGAAAGGTGCGCGAGGTGCGTTGCGCAGAGGAACGTAACGCCTCACTTTTAGTTAACGCTTGATTTTACTCCTCATAAAATTTCCGTACCGCGGGCTATAACTGAAAATCGAAGGAGTAAACTCCAAAAATTTTCGCGTTTTCATTTAATTTATTTTTTTGAAAAAAGACCCTGCATGTTTTTAAACCTAAATACCACCTATTGCGAAGTCAGCAAAAGTTTTGTACTTGTATTCCAGAGAGAGAGGCGAAAATTTTAAGTTGCTCTAAGAGAAAAAAGTGGCCTTATTCTAGAAAAAATGTTATTAAGAAAAGTCGTTTCTTTAAAAGATATTCCCGAATATAACGTTTCATTTCTTGGGGATGGAAAAACGGTTTTTACAGTTTTTTCGGGTGTACACATACCACTTACCCGTATAACAAGTTAATCAAAATTTTAAATTTTCTAATTTTTATATCATTATGGTTTTTATTTTATCAGCAGTCATTGTTCTATTGTACGTTTGTATCGAGTAGAAAAATAAATTTATTTAGGTATGTATAAACAAACCAGTTACCAGAACGGTAGAAAACAGACCGATAGAACACCGAGTACGAGTATAAGAATTCTCGTATCATATATAGCAACTTGCAGATAGAGTTTCCGAATTCCCAAATCGGAATACTAAATGCTCCACGTTCAGCTCAAAACACGCGCAGAAGGTGCGGATTCCAGATTCCGCATACTTTGCTGATATAGGGGACATAAGTGCCTGCGTCATACGTCAGATTTTCATTCCAAACAAAACAAAAGCACGTGCCATTTGACGTTTATCGATATTATTTACAACGTCTTAAACTAATTTTTGCAATATAATTATAGACGTTTTGCAGTGAAAACAGTTTATTTTCAATTTGTGTGTTGGGCTTACGTGTAAAAACTTGAAAACAACTATAATTATATTTCAGAGGTTGGGGTGAAACGTCAGAAAGCACGTAGCTTTGTTTTGTTTGGAATGAAAATCTGACGTTTGTGACGCGCCACTTATGTCGCCCATAATCGGAAAGTTGTACGAATATCATCCGGATAGTGCCCATCACTAAATCGACTGACATCGACATTCACGTTCGAAGAGCGAGAGCGACGAGAAAGCATTTCCGGTTGCCGGCTTTTTGTGTCGAACGCGTCTTGTAAGTGTGTGCATTTCATAGGTAAATTTAAGTCGCAAAAAAGCTTGAGAATACGCATTTTGTTTTATTTTAACTGACGCTATTGAGTGATACAAGTGTTAAAGAATACGACAGGTTTTTAAAACTAAATTGGTATGTATTTCTGAAAATTAAGCAGTAATTTCTGAACGCCATTTTGTTGAGTCCATGTCGAGTGCGTGTACATTTTTGATGAGAAGAGTAAAGTACATAATTTTATTACTGTTGAATGGTTTTGTTTTGTTTTGTTTAAGACACTATCTATCATTTCCTAATGCTGTTAGGGTTTTAAACTTGTGTAGTTGATTTTTTTTGTACATTTTTGTATTCTTTTTTTTAGTTCCACTTAAAAACTAAGCAGTGGTAATGACCCGAGGGCGTTTTCAATCTTCGCGAGGTTCTCGCGGTTCTTGGGGTGGAGGAAGAGGTTATGGGTCTAGAGGAAATGGAGGAAGATTTTCGTCTTCGTTCAACTCCTTTGATTCCAGACCAGAACGGTACTCCTCTCGTGGGCACGATGATTTTAGACGCTCGTACCGCCAAGTGAGTGAACAGTGTTCCAAAAAAGTTTTTTTGAGATTTTATTCCACTTAATAGTGATAATTGTCATTTTTGAGTTCAGAGGTTCGCAGTATCTAGTGTGTAGATAAGTCGCTCTTTCAGTAGCCGCAGTGCAACTTCTTTGATAAATCAATAGCAATTTCTGAAGCTTAGAATGAGAGTACTGTCTGTATAGAAGCTATTTGTGTTTGCATTTTCTGAATCAAAAAGGAAGCGAATTTTTGTATTGCATAACATAATATGACTTATTTCACATCTCCGATGGGTGGACATTCATCTAATTTTAAAATAAAAATCAATAAATTTTATAATATCACACAAATTTTAAAGGAAACCCCATCTTCCTTTTGTAATCACGAAAAGTACTCCGTTGTTGGCATGGGGGATAGTTTTCAGTTGAGTACCAGTTTAAATACTCACAGAAGCTGCATTTCAAGATCAACAAGCACAACAATGCCCAGCGATAATTCCATTCTCTGGTAGTTTTAGTAGGCACCTGTCCAACAGCAAATTATTAATGCTGTAAAATATTTTCAAATATTAAATGTTAAACGACTGCACGTATACCTACTCATTAATTTATCTACGTGCAGTCGTTTAACATTTAATATTTGTATATTTCACTTGGGCCCGTGTCTCATCAACTTAGTAGAGTTTGCGCGCTTGAAAAACTCGTCTAGAAATCATGTTCGCTGTACATTGAAAGGTAAAAATGTATCGAGTACGTTTTCGGATGCTATTTGGGGTGTATAACGACCCCCTAAATTCGTCTGGCGATATCGATGTCCAACACACCCCCAGGGCGTAAAAACTGAAAAAACGAGGAATTTAGAATATTTGATTTGCTATCCGGCAGTAAAAAAGTTTTTCTGTTCCGTCAAGTAATAAGGGAGTAATAACTAATTTCCGTCCAAAGTTTAACATTAGACGAACGGAAGAAAATTTACTAAAATCGCTTGTAGCTCCATTATTATTCATGTTTCGATTTCTCACAAAATTGAGAAATGCCTACACCGCGATAACTTTTTAACGACACAAGATATCGAAAAAATTCAAAAAGTAAATGTTGTAGTCTGATGCTCTGATGCTTTTGCAAGGCAAGGGTTTTTGAAATTTTGAAATCGAACAATAAATAAGGAAGATATTGCCAATTTACTCCAGGGATGTAAAAGCCGCCACCGCGATGCGCGCACTCTGTCTCTACTTTCGCCCGTTTCCCATTTCATTCTGATGGACTCCTCCGTCCCCCACCATGGCCCGCAAGCCTCGTAGACTCGTAGTATCGTACTCGCCCATACCCGGCGTCTGCATTGCTTGTATTGGGGAATGGTGATTAATTAATTATCAATTAATTTCGTGCTATTTTCATTTTCGTGAATTTGGCATCTTCAAGTGTTACAACAGACGATGAACTATTACATAAATTTAAGCTAAAAACAAAACAATTAAGGCGTGATGATAACAAATGAGCAATATGCAAAAAAGGCGGAAAACTGGAGGAATCTACTCTAAAAACTATGAAAACCATTAAAAGATCGGTGAAAATGAGACTTGATGTGCAAACTTACAATAAAGACCTGAGAGTGCTTAGTGATAAAATAAATAATTCGTTAAGTTAAGGTGCGGCACAGGAACTGTTACTCCTCGTTTACAAGCGTGAAAAACATTTCCACGGCAATGAAAAATTAAAAGCAAAGAGTATAGGAAATAAAGATGTAGGTAGGTAACCAAAACAATGACAGACAGAAAGCCAATAAATTGCGATACCACAAGCCGAATTTTAATATCAATTTATGTGTTTTCTGCCAAAAATTGAAGAAGTGTAAATCTGTGAGCCAGGTGCCGACAACGAATTTCAGTAATAAACTTCTCGACATAGCTACCGTTAATTATAGCCTTTTTAAAAAAGTAACATCTTTAGATTTAATCGCTGCTGAAGTCAAATACCATATCTAGTAATTGTTTCGCGGAAGAGGGGAAAAATATAGTAGCAAATCTGAATCTAAATTAGCTTCTATGGATGACTGTGCAAGTCAAACGATAAAGGGCGTGAGACCTGGCAAAAAACTGTTGGGGAAATAAAGCAAGGCATATCCAAAGGAAAAGTATATAATATAATTCCGCTGATTCTTTAAGCATTTCAACTTCGTTATAAATATTACATATTTTGTAATTTTTGGTACAGTAGCTTCATTACTTTTATAAGATTTGACAAAAACGATATAATCATTTTCAGTTTCCTCAGGAAATACTGCGGATTCAAGCTAACGCATTAGCGCATATCGGTCGTAAACTGCTGCGGAATTATATAAGTATATAAGTATTTCCCCAACAATTTTTGCGAGGTCTCACTCCCTTTATCGTTTTGACTTGCACAGTCATCCACTGAAGCTACCTTAGATTCAGATTTGCTACTATATATTTTCGACTCTACCGCGAAACAATTACTATGGAATTTGACTTCAGCAGCAATTAAATCTAATGTGTTAATTTTTTAAAAAGGTTATAATTAACCTTTATTACTGAAATTCGTTGTCGACACGTGGCTCAAAGATTTACCCTTCTTCAATTTTTTACAGGAAACACATAAATTAATATTAAAATTCGGCTTGTGGAATCGCAATTTATTGGTTTTCTGTCTGTCGTTGATTCAGTTACCTACATCTTTATTTCCTATACATTGACTACTTTGTGCTTTTAATTTCATTGCCGTGGAAATGTTTTTCAGGCTTGTAAACGAGGAGTAACAGTTCCTGTGCCGCACCTTAACTTACACGAATTATTTATTTTATCACTAAGCACTCTCAGGTCTTTATTGTAAGTTTGCACATCAAGTCTCATTTTCACCGATCTTTTAATGGTTTTCATAGTTTTTAGAGTAGATTCCTCCAGTTTTCCGCCTTTTTTGCATATTGCTCATTTGTTATCATCACGCCTTAATTGTTTTGTTTTTAGCTTAAATTTATGTAATAGTTCATCGTCTGTTGTAACACTTGAAGATGCCAAATTCACGAAAATGAAAATAGCACGAAATTAATTGATAATTAATTAATCACCATTCCCCAATCCAAGCAATGCAGACGCCGGGTATGGGCGAGTACGATACTACGAGGCTTGCGGGCCATGGTGGGGCACGGAGGAGTCCGTCAGAATGAGATGGGAAACGGGCGAAAGTAGAGACAGAGTGCGCGCTTCGCGGTGGCGGCTTTTACATCCCTGGAGTAAATTGGCAATATCTTCCTTATTTATTGTTCGATTTCAAAATTTCAAAAACCCTTGCCTTGTAAAAGCATCAGACTACAACATTTACTTTTTGAATTTTTTCGATATCTTGTGTCGTTAAAAAGTTATCGCGGTGTAGGCATTTCTCAATTTTGTCAGAAATCGAAACACGAATAATAATGGAGCTACAAGCGATTTTAGTAAATATTCTTCCGTTCATCTAATGTTAAACTTTGGACGGAAATTAGTTATTACTCCCTTATTACTTGACGGAACAGAAAAACTTTTTTACTGCCGGATAGCAAATCAAATATTCTAAATTCCTCGTTTTTTCAGTTTTTACCCCCTGGGGGTGTGTTGGACATCGATATCGCCAGACGAATTTAGGGGGTCGTTATACACCCCAAATAGCATCCGAAAACGTACTCGTTACATTTTTACCTTTCAATGTACAGCGAACATCAAGATAAACTTTCACGTTGACTCTACTAACTGACAATTTTCCTTCACTGGTCATTTGTCTTTACGAAGCACTTAAATAGTGCGACTACTGCCTTGGACCTAAAGTTTGGTTGTTGTTGTTGATTTGTTGAGATTCGCTATTGTTCTTACTACGTTACCTTATATGGCCTTTCTCACGTTTAATGTGTTGGGGTGCAGATAGCTCAATTGGTTAGAGCAGTCGCCATGAAAGCGAAAGATCTGGGTTCGAATCCCGGTCAGCGCCTTTTCACATTTTTCGTGGGGGAGGCCTGTGTGTAAGTTTTCCTTGACTGCTATGCCCGTATACCTACTCATTAAGTAAAATATTTCCTGCACTATTGTTATTTGTTTTGATTTGCTTTGTTTTAGTTTACAAAATAATCTTGCCAAATACCATTTTGTTGCCCAGAATTTTTAGGTAATTTTAGTCCAATTTAGGCAACAAAAACTTAATTGAGTACTTGTTATTATTAAATCATATATTGCCAAAAAGTATAAATTTTTGTTCTGCGTTTTTGGCATGATCAAATTTCCAATACGAAGTCTTGCCAGTGTTTTATGTCAATAAATTTACAGCGTCTGAATGTTGTCGCACCACACTTGACCATTAGAAGAAATTTACACCTGTAAAATAAAATTAAAATACTCTTAATAATAGTATTGCCTCGATTTAACTTTCTTCATATCTATTACAGTTTTCGAGATTCCGATGTTGGACCTTAAATTTGAATAACCCTGAATAAGGAACGAAATGTAAACTATAGTGTGTCCAAAACAAACTTACTAGCTTTTATAAAAATAGCTACTGCTAGTTGCTATAGGTTAGATACTTTTTTTTGTCATTAACATGCCCATCTTCAATGAATTTGATTGTAATAAATTTGATTTGCGAAGAATGTAGACAAAAGCTTAGATTGTTTGTATTTACATTTTCTGAATCAAAAACAAAGCAAATTTTTGTATTGCATTACATAATATGACTAATTTTACATATTTGCACCTGTCTTATGTGAATCATGGCTTGTATTACACAAAAATCTGGATTCGTTCTATAATTCAATGCCTGGCGGGGTACTTGCCCCTCGAGTAGTTGTTCGAACGGTCCAGTACCACTCATAATTTAACACAGTCGTTTTTTGGTGCAGGATGGAGGTTACGGTGGAGGCAGAGACAGTGGCAGCCACCGTTCACCGGAACGCAAAAGAATGAGGACAGAGGTATGAGAATATTTGTGTATTTGAATTTTTTTCACAGGGAAAGAAGTGGGAAAAATGGTACTGAAAGAGTAAGCTTTTTACGGTAATTTGCAAAGACCAAAAACACGATTAGAAATTTGATACAAACTATAGAAACTAAAAAAATGTTCAAAATATTTTGATGTTTTGAGGAACAAAACAAATAAGATGTTAGCAAAGACATTTTGAGAAAAATTAATGTCGATCAACTTTGATGATTATAAAAAGACTACGTAGTAAAATTCTTCAGTTAATTCAAGATAGAGGAATGGTTATATGGTAAATAGTTTAAAAATTGATGGTAAAAAGATGAACACGACTACATTTCTTTAGAGTGAAGGGAGTTTTAATTTATTTGTAACCAAAAAAAGCACCTTAAGATTGATTTCAGAGTATTTTTTGTTGGTTTGGGGTCCGCATAGACGTGAGGTCTGAGGCCCCCACTCGAACAGTTGTAACCTGGCAAACGCTTGTGCCCTTTTCTACCTTAACTGTATGTGTTATCCAGGCATTAAATTCTCGCCACGATGGCGGTTATGGCGGCGACAGCTATAGCTCAAGTCGTTACGAGTCCAGCTATCCCCCAAGAAGAAGTTTCTCAAGCGACCGCCGTCCGCCTTCTTTTTCTCGTAGAGATGAGTTTCGTAAACCAGGGCCGCCTCTGCCCAGCAGCCCTAGAGGAGGGTACCGGGGCCGAATCAGTTCTAGAGGAATTCGCGGATCAAGACTTAGAGAACGTCAACCGCGCAGGCGTTTGGTCGAAAGTTCGTACGCCGTGCGCAGACGCATACAATCTGTGCGCTCCTCAGATTTCACCAGGAGAATGAAATTGACCAAGCTTCGGAGGTAAATACATTTTCATTGCAGAACAAAGACTCTTCGTACTCTCTGTGCACTCACAACAAGAAATGTGTCGTCCAGTGACCAGCCATGTTTCTGTTGATCGTGTCTTGCCCTGGATATTTATAACTACGGATGTGGTAATGTCCATGGGTGAAATTGAGAATGAGAAAAGCCTGGAAGAGACCAGAGAAAAATACGATGTGTCGCACTGCCTCGGCATGGAGTCACGCTCATTTGAGTGCTGATCACGTGTGATTATGTTCTTTTTGTTATTTGGAAATGTTGAAATTACTCCCCTTTCAATGTTCTGGTGCTATTATTTTAGTGTGCAAAAGAAATCTGTTTTTATTCAGTGTGGAACAGTCGAACTTCTGATCGTCAGTTTTTTTACTTTATAGTTCTGAGAAGACATAAAACATAGGTCCGTTGGAAGTTTTTCCATGCACATTCGAAACAAGCAATATTGAAAAACTTCCAACATACTACTACTGCTGGTAGAGCAGGAAAGTACGTAGAGATCTAAGGTTGTTCCAAGCCCGACGATATGTTTGGGGTAGCATGGAGTATGAGATCTCATAGTACACAAAATCTGGATTTAGTTCTAGAATTCAATGCCTGGAGAGGAGTAGTTGTTCGAACGGTCCAGTACCACTCTTATATAGGTCCCTTTAAAAAAAATAAAATGATGTTCATGGTGGAATAAGAATGGGTCTTCGAATGAGATTTCATTTATACAGGATTGGGCAACAGGACTAAATGGTTTTTAACAGCATATTGTGAAAAACAAACAATGTATGTTGTATTTGAATCAATTTTCAGTGGAACTAAAATTAGGGAAATTTATTACCAGACTTATTAGTGGGTAAATACGATATCTATAAAATTTCCACCGTCTATTTTTACTTATACATTACTACAATTTTCTTATACATTCGGCATAGCCCATTGAAGTGTAAATGTTCGTTACAACAAAGTTTAGTTCTTTGCGAATCATGTTAAGTTATGGAATTGTTTGATGACTTGTCTGGTAAATTCTTGACTTCGAGAAGCCCTAAAAAAGTCAGGGGCTGTTAAATCGAACTATCTTGTTAGCCATGTAATATACAGCAGATTCGGATGGAGTTTAGTTGATTACTGTGAAGATTCGTCACTTAACGGGGATGAAAAATCACCCATACTAAATTCATTGGTTAGGAAATAAAATGGTCTCGACACAGATTGAACCATTTAGAAAAAGGTAAAATAAGGTGCTCTGCAGAAGAAATAGAAAGACGGCCTGCATAAACCTGGAAATTTCAACTTGAACTGCATTACCCAAAATTCTGTCACTTTAAATTATCAACATTCGGGTGCATGTCAAAATTTTGTTCGAATTACTGAGAGCTTAAGAAATAAAATTTAAACATAATAAACGTCAGAATTTTAGACAAAATTTAAAAAAAAATGCTATAGTGGAAGGTTTGTAAATCTCAAAAAAGTTGTTAATTTTCTTTGTTTTTATCCTGTCTATTCGTTATTGGATACAGAGAAATACACTCCTCGACAAAATTAATGCATCAGCAAAACTTCTCATTATTACTTATAATTTTTCGAAGTTTTAAGTCATAGTACCTATACGTGATATAGAGTCCATTAGTTATGTTATGTTACTAGTTTCGCGGGCTATCCTACTTCAAAATTCTTAACATGGAGCTCTTATGGGACATAGATTTTAAACACTGATTATTTAAATTCAGTGCATTTCTTAACGGGGATTCTGCAAGTCACATATAGACTGCTCTTTCCAGCTGTTACATTTTCAAAAACAACTTAAAATACAACTTAATTTCAGAAATATTTTAAAACGGAGCACAGTACATATTAAAAAAGAACGTATGTCCCGTTCAGACCAGACCAGTAACCTTGGAGATTATTTTGACGTTTGCTGAGCAGGGTTTGAGGCTAAATTGTTTATTTCTCCGGGTTATTTACTGTTTAATTTTTATTTAATAGGTGGTTTAAGTCCTTATTTATATTTAAAAAGTGTAAAATGGAAGAAAAAGTGTTAAAAATTAGTGTTGTTAACGACTTCATTTAAATAATCTACTGCGCCGGTTCTATCACCGACATTCTCGCGCCGTAAATTGCAGTAGTTTGTTGAATTTTAGTTTTAAACAAAATTACTGCATAAATAAATGCTTTTACAAGACAAACGGCGAAAAAAGGCTTCATAGTAATCGTCATATATTGATTTAATGCTAAGAAATCAGGATGAAAGGTAAAAATAGAATTTGAAGTGCAAGGTCATCTAACCTCCATTTAAAAAGAAATGAAAAATTTTATCCAACTATTCTCTTAGGATAGCGTTTTAAATTTCTCGCTTTGATTTCGCCGTTACACTAATGGACTCTATTATAAAATTAAATGATTTCAACTAACGCTTGACAAATTGGAATGGTTTTATTAGAAAAAAACTTGAATAAGTGACAGAAAGAAACAATAATATCAAATGCATTTAAAACGACGTCAGTGAAAAGCTTAACAAAAATGAAGGTGAAATTAAATCGTAAGAATTCAGTAGCGTGTAGATCCTCCCCTAGCTCTTATCACTGCTTCCATTCGTCTGGGCATGCTATTGATCAAGTTGTGAATGGTTTCCTGAGGAATATACTCCCATTCGACAAGAACGACTTGTTTTGAGTTCCCTAAGATTTATAGGAGCAGGTATGTGGCGCCTAACTGATCGTTTCAGTGCATCCCATAGATGCTCTATGGGGTTCATATCTGGGCTTCTTGGTGGCCAGTCCATAGTTGGAATATTCACGAATTGAAGATAGTCCAGTACCTCTCTAGCAACGTGGGGCCGAGCGTTATCCTGCATAAAAATTAAATTGTCCCCGATAAATGGGACAAATGGCATCACATGTTCCTCTACTATGTTTTCTACGTAGAAATGTGCATTCATGGATCTCCCCCATATAGGAACCAAATCTGTGCGACCATCAAAACAAATTCCTTTCCAGAACATTATTGATCCACCAAAGAATGGGATCCTCGGAGAGATTTTGCAGGCAGCAAACTTCTCTCCTGGCCTTCGCCAGATTCGTTCACGTCCATCTGGTGAATTAAGACATACTCTTGTTTCGTCTGAAAACAAAACTCGCTTCCAGTCATCAATGGTCCAATTCACGTGTTCCCTTGCAAAACGCAGTCTAGTAACTATGTTCCCTGGTGAGCAGTGGTGCAACAGCTGATCTTCTACTGTCCAATCCTCCCTCATGAAGCCTTCTCCTGATCGTTCGTCCAGAAATTGCTACATTTCGAGCTGCTGCAAGGGCTCTGCTTAGCTCTAAACTGGTAGAACGCCTGTTTCTTAAGGCGACTTGCATAAGATATCGCTCATCTCTTGCATCTGTAAACTTCTTAGGACCTTGTCCTGGGGTTCTGCAGTAACTTCCAAGTTCGTTGAAACGTTTAACTGTTTGACTAATTGTTGATTGTCTAACTCCAAACAAATCAGCCACGTATCGCTGGCTACGTCCCTCATTAACTAGAGTTACAACTTTCACTGCTTCATCTTCTGTTAGGTTGGGTGGACGATTCATTTCTTTTACTCTAAATGCACTGAATAAAGTATTTCATTCACTTAATGACATTAAATTTTAAAAAATCATTAGCAAAACTGAATTTATTGCCTTTTCACAAATCACTTTAAACAGTGTTAAATGTCTTACTAACGAGCAATTGCAAAATGTTACTTTACATCTGTCAGACAATTACAACTGTTTATTCTTCTTCTTCTTCTTCTTCTTTATTGCCCTTTTGTCTATTTAGACAACAGCAATCTCCAGTTACTGATTTTTATTAAATATTAACTTTAGAAGCCTTAAGGAATTTGCTGATGGTATGTAAGTGGTTGCTTTTTTATCTAAAAGAATTATTATTTTCAATTGTCTTTTTTTCGTTAAAAGTTCCTTTTACAAAAATTGGTATACAGAAGGTGGATTTTTTCAACATTTCCAAAACAAATTTTTCCATATCAGTATCTATTATTTTTGGCACCAAAATAGTTCTAGTGGCATGTCTTAAGCATCTTTGTTTCTTTAGTGCCGCAATTCGACGAGCTAACCTCAAACGAGCTGAAAGAAAATCTAAAGAAGGCAGTGACGAGGAAGAAAAACCCGAAGAAGACGAAGAAGAAACTGAAGAAAAGGCAAAGAAAGATGAAGAGGAAACTGAGAAAACCGAGGGACAAGAAGAGAAACCTTCTTCTCCGAAAAAGACTCCCAAGAAAGATGCCACTACTGCCGAGGATAAAGAGAAAGATGAGAAGAAATCTGAAGGTGACGAGGAGAAGCCTCGAAAGCACTTCATAAAGCTGGTCTGCATCCACTGCAACACCAAGTCGCCCACCTTCGGCAGATACAGTGTCCATCTGATGAGTAGCAAGCATATATCCGCGATGCGCCGCGTCGCCATGAAACAAAAATCAATCTTGGCGCAAATGCGCATGAGCCAGAGAAACGCTCAGAGGGAGCTGGAGAAGACCACCGACGATCTTGCTCCCAGGACAAATTTCTGCCCGTTGTGCAAGCTGAATTATAAACAGCCCAAAGCGACACATCAGGTGTCTGAAGCCCACAAGGAAATGAAGAAGTTCTTGATGCCGTACTGCAAGATATGCAAGATTACTTTCAAGAGCCCCATGCTGTTGGAGAATCACTTGTGTTCCATTGAACACATCAAGGTTAGTAAAGTATTATTTTCGAAGTGTTTAAAAAAACCCCGGAATCATATATTGGCCCAAATGATTTATTAGGTGCATGTAGACGAAGATTGTAATAACGTAAGAACTAGGCAATATTTGTTCTTGTATCTCATATTCCACTTCTACTGATATCTGAATGGGATTGAGGCGGGGATAAATTATCCTGTCGTGAGTGGAGCAAAAAAAAGCGTTCCAAATGAAAAATTTGTTGGATCTTCTTGGTGATATTCGTCAGTTCTAAAAAACCACGAAGAATTTTTGGGTGGGCAATTTTTTCTGCTGAAAATGCAGCATATCATAACTAGCGCTGTGCAAAATAATCGATTAATCGAAATATAATCGATTATTTGATTATAGATTTTACAATAATTGATTAATCAAATAATCGATTACTCAAAAAGCCGATTAATTGATTATCTGATTAATCGAATAATCAATGAATCAAATTATTGATTAATAGATTAATCAGCTCAAAGATAGATTAATCGGCTCAAAACCGATTAATAGATTATTTGATTAATCGTCTGATCGATTGTTTTATTATTTGATTAGTCTATTATTTGATTAATCAATTATTTAATCAATTTTTCACTTGATTAATCTATTTATTATTTAATTAAGCGATTAATTAAATATTTTGTTCCATCGATTAATCAATCGATTAACCAAATAATCGCTTAGTCGATTAATCAAACACTATGTTCCGGTTTTTCTAAGAAACCAACACCGGATTAAGTCTGACACTGGCTTCGTTGCTATTATACCGGTTTTCTGATTGGTCGTATCCTAGCAACGAAGCTGGTGTCAGACTTAATCTGGCGTTGGATTCTTTGAAAAACCGGGCCTTAAGGCTAGACTCCCGGGTAGACCAGAGTTCGATTGGAAATGGGCGTCGCACTACTTGTCCTGCAAATTAAGAATCAACATATGTCTAGTGATCTGGTCGTATTTTTATATGCAAGGAAAGAAGATAGAGAAAAGAACTCTCTCCAAAACTTTTCCCTTGAAATTTATGACTCTTTTATCGCCTAAGACTATTGCGGATTGGTTCACAGGTGCACTGACAGACACTTATCAAGTCCACGTGGACTGGCGGTACCGCACATCAAAGATTACTTTGTCGGTATTTTTTATGATCAACAAATGGAGGGTGTTACTAGAAAAGGAAGCAAGCGCCATTTACCAAATTATGGGAAAATTGACTCAAAGTATCCATTTATTTATAAATCATTCGAAATTTTTTAATGTTTTTACTAGTTTCGAAGTATTATTTTCTAGGTTATCTACCAGTCACATATTACTTTTAAATTAAAAAAAAATTGTCCTTGGCGCCTGGTTCCATTTCTAGTAACACCGTCCCAATAGAGTACTGGGCCTTGGATGAACTTACCCGGGTAATTTTAAATCTGAACACATTGGGATCTCCTGAACTATCGTGCGGGGTGAACACAGCAGTTTTAAACCAACAAAATATTCCATGATATACACACAGGATACGTACCTATGTACAACAGAACTGTCGAATTTGACAGCTCTATGATACTAAATTTGTAGGGTTTCTTGCTATATAAAAAATGTCAATAAATTCGATTTCTGTTTAGGTACTCAAAGTAACAGGCATAGATCTGATTTTTTATTTTACAGCAAATTTATCTCCCGCATTCAATGTAGGTAAAATATTTTTCCAGGCCTGCTAATTAGATACACATTGGGGACACTGATATATTTCTTTCATCTTTCGTAGACATTATTTGCAGTTCACTTTGGGGTGGCATGATTTAAAAAACCCTACACTCCTACAGTTTCGTCTATGGGCCATTTTTGAATCAGCATTTATATCTACACTTTGCATTTAGGCTGAAGTAGATTTATAGGCAAAATAAAAAACAACGGAATATTATATATTTGCAAATAAAGTTTCTTTTCTTTTAAAGCTAATAACGGTAACATGTACTTCATATAAAAATTTTCTAACTTCGGTTTCATGCTATTCCATGCTATTAAAAAATTAGGTATCTACATTGGGAAGAGGGACGGGTTGCGCTCACCGCCATATTTCATTAAGCAATCCGTAAAAGGGTCGGGGCATCGTTCCCCTCGCGGTCAGTTTTTACCTGAAACGGTCACATCCTCACATTTCCGCTTGACCTTAACCTGACAGATTTTTTAATAAAAAAAATACACTTACAACTAATAAAATGTTCAGATTTTTGAAAAAAATTCAGATTTGTGAATTGCTTAATTACCTACCACACTAAGCAGGTAAGAAATGATGAGCGCAACCATGCCCCGGGCTTTTAGGGGTTGGGATGGGAACCATGCCATAATTAAAGAGGATTATTCGCGACTGTGAGAGGAACCATGCCATACCGGGAAAGAGCACCTATATAGGATTCGGTATTTAGATAAATGAAGAACTAAAAAGCCCCTTCTACACAATTTCTCGTGTCATAATCTCACCTTTTCATTTTCTGACGAACACTTAACTTTCTACCTCTTTCGCCGTTTCGTTGGGATGTCACCAGGGGCGGGTGGGGAAAGTTTTACCGGCCCGGGAAACCATTGGCATCGACTGGCCCAATTTTTTTGAGAAACAAAGTATCCATTTTTTATACCTACTTGTGATTTTTTATTTATTTTTTCAATAAAATACAAATGGGATTTTTTAAGGTTTTTAATACAAAACATTTCAAAAAAGTACAACTAAACTTAAAATCTCGAGAATTTAACGACGAACGCCCGGGTGAGACTCGAGATGGGGCGACGAAAGCCGAAAACATAATAAGCACGCACGCTGTGCGGTGCGGCTGATTACCGATTAGACCGGCCGCTTTCAAGTTCCAAAATAATCGCATTTTCGGCTGCCCGCTTTGCACTGGCCGCCAATTTTTTTATAATGTCATGTATTTTTCACATCGGTCGGCCCAGACCGGCCCCGAAGCAACCGGCCCTTCGGGAAATCTCCCGAAATCCCCGTTGGCACACCCGCCCCTGGATGTCACACATAGTATCTAATAATATTATTTATAAGTACTTTGCTAACGTGCAATGTACCTATAAGTGACACAGGAAATAACAAGAAATATGTAGATAAACGTAAAGGTACAGAACAAGTAGGTAAGTGTTTTACCTACCTATGCGGACAACAAAATATGAACTGGAACTGCACAATCTGAAAAAATAATTCCCGGGGTGGTGGCTTTATCATATAAGTTTTCCAGAGAATAAAAATTATGAATCCTTAACTTTTATTACCCAAGCGGCTCTACAAAGAAATATTTACAAACACCCGGCCGCGTTTGACATGCCGATAAGCAATAGATGGGCGGAGCTACATCTTTCGATCCTTCCCGTCGTACCACATACCACAATTGATTTCAGCGAATTTTGCTGGAATATTTGGAATTTGTTTTCAATTTTTTGGCCTTATTTTGAGAGATTTTTGAAAAAATGAACCGGTTTATTATTGCTGAATGCTGGGAAATTTGATGTAAACTCCATAGTTTCCAATTTTTTAAAATTTCTGTTTTTATTTAAGGTCTTGCAAACAATTTCAAAAATATATAACTTTGTCCATCTAGAATTTTCCCGCAAATTTGGAAGGTTTGTGATAAAAAATAAAGTTTACAAATTGAGAAAACGATTTCGTGACCGGGTATCTAGCCTTAATCGCTTAATTAAACAATCAATAAGCCGATAAATCAAACAATCTATTAATTGACCATTGAATAACTGATTAATCAAATAATCGATTAATCAAGTTATCAGATAATCAAATAATCAAGTAATCGATTAATCAGATAATCGAAAAATCGAACGGCCGATTAATCGATTAATCAAATTTTATCTATTACTTTACATTTTACAACAATCAATTATGAAATGTAATAATCGCACATTCCTAATCATAACTTTTTCTCCAAAATACCTAACTTAAAAAAAATTCTTGTTGGGTTATTAATCATAATTAATTATCTGAAAAACTTTATTAACTGGACTAATGAGAAATTAGAAGTTGCGAACTTCTGCTATTTGTGAAGTAAAGTACGTGATGGCGAGCAACAGAGATGCGCAGTTGAGTAATCCCCATTATTCATCCACTACCCTCTCGACCAGGATTGGTTTTCGGTGGACGCACGCAGCTGTCAGTGGCGCACGATTAACTTCATAATAGATTCATCTATAGTCCAGTGAACCTCGCGCCACTGCCTGAAACTAGGGCGTGGCCTTGTCTGCGCGGGCTGTCGCCATCACGTTTGACGATTGCAGTAACTTTGGAATGCCTTGGGCAGTGTTGACCCAGAAAACAATATTGGACTTCTAGAAACTCCAAAGTTGGTTTCGTTGATTTCTGTGGCCATAAGTTGCAACTGTTGCATAAAAACGGTAGCGAGTTACTTTACATTGGTTGAAACTGGTGGAAATCTAAACGAAACTTGATCTAGAACTGTGTGTGAATTTCCGTATGGCAACACAGCAGTATTCGTTTGGAGGTTTGCATGTCCAACACCTTTTCTTTCCTTGATGTAGTGTCACATCTTGTGATACGTGAACGAAGAGTTGAGTTAGCACTCTTTCTTTGATCCCAAATGACTGAATATTGTCCACACTGTAGAGGACTCAAAAGATTTATTTGATTTCTCTGTGGTGACTAAGCAACCTTAACAACGTGGACTATATTCAGAGGAATTTGGGAGTAAATGAGAACTACTTACTCACACTTAATTCATTGGATATGATGCTACCTTGACATTTGCTTACTGTTTTTGTTGGAACAGCTGGTCTACCATATTTAGTGATGTGCAGTTTTTTCATAGATCTCTCTGCCAAGTTTAAAATCCCTGATCCAGTTTGTCACCAACTGATATAAAGGTTCAAGATTCATTTACATCCAATTCAATATCGGCACAATTCGAAATCCGATTGCGAAGTGGATATTTGACATAATGTATTTATGTACTTGCGTTTACAACAGCACTCTAAATTCAGCACAGTTCGTGTTGAAATTCGAATTCGAATTGCATGTTTACAAATCGCAAACTTCCAATTCGAATTGCGACAAAAATATCGAAGTGACAGCTGTCAGTTGTAAAATATGCCAGATATAATGTAATAATCTCCGTTATACAGTGCCCGTCTAAAGTCCGTTCCCCCCCTACTAATTTTTGAACCATTTGAGGAACATCATGAAATTTGGTACAAGGTGGTCACAGTTCACAAGTTATTTTTTGACGTAATATTGACAGCTGTCTCAAGATGGAGGTCGGGCGCCATTTTGAAAAACACTTTTAAATGAGGAGGGTCATTGTGACACCTCATTTTAAAGGTCTTATCGAGTGCAACATCATGCTAAAATATGGCGTCGTTATCTGAAAACGTTACAAAATGGTGGCTAATCAAATTTCTAAATAATGAATGCTTTCAATCACATTACTGTATTGGAAACAAAATTCGTTGTTGTGGTAACATCTTGTTTTATACTTTTTACACATTCGTAAGCTTCAAAATTTCCTGGTAAGCGATAGTTTTTTTTAATAAACTCTTTTCGCCTCTTATTGGTCGACTTCATTAAGAGATTTCACTAAAAAATTAGAACAAAATTTAGTTAGAAAAATACAAAATTTAAAAATTGAACAAAAGATATCGACGTCATGTTTTAGTATGATATTGTCCTCGATAAGATCTTTAAAACGAGGTGTCACATGACTAGGGTTTTCAATCCCGGGATCCCGGTAAAATGTTGATCCCGAAATCCCGGGATTTCGGGATCGACATTTTACCAGGATCCCGAAAAATACCGAAATAATAATTTACGCAAAAGGAATTTTTTTGCATTGCAAAATTATTGTTAATGTATCCCATTACGCCCATGTCCTTACAAGTTTCTATCAGCGCTGTGGGTCAGTTTCGGCGTCGCACTGCCGCATGCGTAAATAATCCTATAAATCACCAGTCGCTGATTGTATTTATGTAAATACGTAAATTCGTTCGGGGTGTTTATTAGTTACAAATAATGGCAGGAATGCACCGTTTAGCGATTTTTCGTAAACGTTTAAACGCGTTTATTAAACGTTTAAACGGAGTATAAAAGCGCACCCTACGCGTAACAACAATATTGCAATATTCTTTTGAAACTTGAATAATTAGAAAAAATCAAAGGTCGTTTGAAAGTTGGGTTATAAATCATAAAATAATATGTACTTATACCGTTGAATGATGACCGCGGCGCTGGCGGCGAAAGTCCTCAAAGGGATGCAAACAATCCATTTGAAAAGTGCATGACGGTTTTGCAATATTTAAGTGGTCGCTTCGCTTTTGCTCTTACGCGGTGCGCGCCTAGCACTAGCCGCGGCTTTGTTTATCTGAAATTTAAGGATGCCTATATCTAAATTTTATTTGCATTTCGTTTAAACATTCCCCAAAATGGGTAGTGTCCACACGTGCGGTTAAACGTTTAAACGTTACATCCCTAAATAGTAGCGTTTCCTATTTCAACTTCTGAATTTCGGGTTCGGGATTCAATCCCGGGATTCTAAATTTCGATCCCGAAATCCCGAAATTGAATCCCGATCCCGAATGCTTAAAACCCTACACATGACCCTCCTTCCCATTTAAAAATGTTTTTCAAAATGGCGCCCGACCGCCATCTTGAGACTGACAGCGGTCATTATTACGTCAAAAATATCTTGTGGCCTGTGACTACCTTGTACAGAATTTCATGGATGTAAGTACCTCAAATGGTTCAAAAATTAGTAGGGAGGGAGCGGACTTTAGACGGGCACTGTATAGTCAAATAAGTGGCGGAAAGTAATTAATACAGAATGTTTGTATGGTATATTGTATCCTTTAACTCACAGGCGAAATTACATTTAGAATTCCCAATGTAAATGACACCCAATTTGACTTCAAAGTTTCTAGCACAATTGGGTACTTGCATGAATTTGGGATTTTGCGAAATTATAATCTTCGGGAGGTCAGAAATACATTCCCAAAGCAATTTTTCTCTGAGCCCTGTAGAATTCAAATTATTGGGGAAAAAATATTTCCCGCTAAATATGCTTATGGCGCCATGTGTGAATTATTGAAACTATATGGTGACATCAGTATGACGCACTTATGCATTCCTAAATCGAAATGGCCGCTTCCGGTTTAGTTGACAGCTGTCTAGTAAGTCTTGAAATTGTTTGGTGTGTACGTTAATGGTGTTTGCTGGGAGAATGGAACTATGGTGGAGCTCAGTAGCAATTTGTTGTTGAAAATCCATTGATATTTTATAATTCCCAACTGTGAATAGGTACAACAAAACCACTTCTAACCTCTAAACTCTACTACCTATCGTGAACGCGGCTATTTTAAGATTGATTATGGGATTCTGCTTGCAAGAAACTTCTGCGGATATTTTACAGATGGATTTGTGATATTCGTACTAGTTGTGAAATAACAACAACGTGGACACAACACAAATGAGTGAAACGAAAATTCTGTGCTTGGCTAACTGTCACTGTATGACAGGGCTCAGGGCAGCCACTGTGAAAAATTGAAATGTACTAATAATTAGTTTATTCTTCTTCTTAACTTATTTCCAGTGTTTAACTGTGCATTAATAAAATTTTGATTCTGCCCAGTAAAGTAACAACATCCAATTGAAGCGCTGATAATAAGTGATACAGTTAGGCAAGTAGGGACAACAGACGCGAAATGTTGGCAATAGGCAAAAGTAGCACGTCAGGCTGTGACGACAGCTAGATTATGTGACATCAATACGACTGCTCAATGCCAAATAGCCCACTAGCGCATGCTCCGCGATTTGAAATTAAAAATGAAATTATATTCTTATTACTACACAAAAGAGTCTCATTTTATACGGTCACGATAAACGTAACACATATTTGCAAGATATGATAAAAAAGTGCCAGTTTAAATTTATGCAAGTATTCAATTGGCAATCTGATTTCGAAGTATGCCAATATCGAATTGGATGTAAATGTAGCTTCAGATTTACCCAGTACTTGTACCATATCCATATGAATTTCTTGCAGGGATATTTAATAACCGCTCCGTTCTCAAACACCAACGAGAGTTTATGTGACTTATCTATCACAAATAATTATTGACAATACTTAACATTAATGGCAAATATTTAAATAAACGCCTCCCCTGTCTGCGACAACAATATTTGAATTGCCCTCGTATATTAACAGATGGAGAGTAAGAAATCGGCTGGTTTAACTTGTATGATTTTACAGCGTAAGTCTCGCCTGGAACAAATGAATGGTGACAAATCCGATAAAGATGAATCTGGTGAAGACGATAATTTGGAGAATTTCATGACCATCGATTCGGTGGGTGACGTAGATGGTGAGTAACATGAAATAAACTATGTATTATTTTCCAAAATATGTCTCAGTGTTACCCAAATTTTATCATTTTGCATTTGGGTGTCAAAGGAGACGCACAGTAATTTACGACTGTTCCGAAAGCACCGTGATAGTTTTACCGTGCTTACTGAATGCTGTAAAACATTTTCCCATTTTTCTGAATTTTCATTTGTCTAACTTGACGCATGTAATTCAGAAGAGGAAGGGGGTGAAGCGAAGAAAGTGGAGAAGAAGCCCCCTAAGGAGCAAATCAATGTGGGCGTGGAGCAAGTGAAGAAAGTCGAGGTGTACTATTGCGATCTATGCAGGATGTACTTGCCTCGCGTCGAAGACAACGATTTGCCTCGTGTTTTGTCCAAGCATTGCAGGATGCGCGTCCACTTGCAGCACTACGTGCGTTACAAGGAAGACAAGGATCTTGCAAAACACGCCGAGAGGTTGCAAAGGCGAGAGAATGCTGAAAAGGAGGGCAAAGATAAGAAGGTACGTGTTGAAAGAAATCTTGTGTTGGAAGAAATTTTTTGTCCTTAGTGTTACCCGATTTAAGTTCATCTTTTTAAATTTGGGTGTCAAGCTGGACAGATATTAATTTTCTTGTTGTAAAAACACGGTGTGGTAACTTTGCACAATGTTAAAGGCAAGAGGACACTGGAACTTGGAAATTCTTAATTTCAATAGCTAATTTTTGTTGCGAAATTTACAGAAAGAAAATGGGGAAAAGACAGAATCAGAAGCAGCAGACGAGGAAGCGAAACCTAAAGAAGAGAAGGCAGAAGAAGAGGAAAAAGAGAAAGCAAATGTTACTGGTGATGATGAAGATCAAGACAAGATGTGGGCTGATGTTGACAAAGATCTGGGCGACATTTTGGCCGAGGGGAACAAAAGTTCTGATGAAGATGACGATTCCCATGCAAATGGTGAACGGTATGATAGGTAAGATCTTATTTCTTTAGGGTAGATTACATATGAAATTACCCTCATATATAGTTTGTTTCTTAAATTGTTTTCGTGTGATACAGATTTAAGTTGAGCGAGAAGAATGACGAGGAAAAATTGAAGAAGGAAGGGAATGAGGATGTCAAGGAGGCTGATGCTGTGGCAAATAGTGTGGAGAAGGAGGAGAGCAAATAAATTAGCGGATTAAGCGTGAGAGTTGTATATTTTCATTTTGTTCTTATGAAATGTATGTTTCGTGTTTAATTGATGGTAATAAGAATTTAATGACGTTAGGATTACTTTCCAGATTTTTTTTTAATGTTTCCTTAGCTGAGGTGTATCTGAAGTGTAATCATTCAGAAATAAATGCTTAGAAGTATCTTTTGTTTTAATTTTATATTGTTTAAAATTGTCTAGAAGAGAAAATGTTAGGAAAGGAAGCAGTAAATGGAAATGTGAGGACCGTCTAGAAACTAAAACGGGTTTAACAGTGTAAAAAAGTACAAGCATTTTTAAAATGTACTTATTGCAGAATGGGGAGTATTCATTCATTGCCGGGCGCATGTATCATCTATGTTTTTATTACCATATTTTAAATCCACTCATCGTTCGCCTAATTTGTTGTTCTGGAAGTAGTGCAGTAGGTGATTTTTATCACCTCTGCTGAGGAAATTGAAATGGAATTGGTCCAGCATAGTATAAAATGGAGGTTTATACCAACGGTTGCGCCTCACATGAGAGGAGCCTGGGAAAGATTGGTTTGTTCTGTGAAAACAGCTTTGAGGGTAGTACTGAAAGAAAGCTCCGAAAGAAGTGCCGTGCATTTTACTGACAGAAGTGGGGAGCATCGTGACCAGTCAACCGCTGACCCACATATCTTCGTATCCAGAAGCTTTGGCTCCTAATCAGTTTTTGCTGGACTCATCCTCAGCAGGAAATCCTCCTGGCGTATTTACCTACGAAGGCTCCCTGGTGTCACCTAATCTTTCCTTTTGACAAGTCATATTGAGTTACAACTCATTATATTGAGTTTCTTCATCTCAATAAATTGAGTTTTGATATCTCAAAATAATGAGTTGGTAACTCAATATAATAAGTTACTGGAAGTCAATATATTGAGCCGTTTTATAAAATACCTTATCTAACAACTGTTCCAGAATGGCTTTATGCAGAGATTTGGAAAATGACGTTCAAAGGAAGAGGCATACAGTTGTATGAGCTCATTTCAGGGTTATTTGTTCAAATTCAGAGATCAGAGGTCATTTCAGATCGGTATATGCAATTACTGAATTCCGCAGCTATTATGCATAGGAACAGGCATACAGCTGTATGAGTTCATTTCAAGGTTATCCAAGTTAAGGGGTCACAGGTCATTGAACTATTCCAGAACTGCATATAGCTTTATGCAAAGATTATTAAACAGTTCATCATCATAAGGTTCTCAGTCCGAAGACTGGTTGGACGCGTACCTCCATTCTTTTCTATCCTGAGCTAACCTACGCATTTCCCTAAAAGTAGAACATCCTACATCCCTAACTATTTGAGAGCAGTAGTCTGCGATAAACATAACTTAACGGTCGCGAACACTCTATTTCACCATCATGTTAGGAGATGCTATACGTGGAAGATGCCAGGAGACTTAGGGAGATATCAAATAGATTACATTCTCGTTAGGCAAAGATTTAGAAATCAAGTTAGGGATTGTAGAAGTTATCCAGGAGCAGATATAGATAGTGATCACAACATAGTCGTTATGAAAGCCAATCTTAAATTTAAGATTTTGAAAAAAAGAAGCGGAAGAAGGTATCTTGACCCAGAGAAACTAAAAGATGATGATATGCGCAATAAGTTCGAGAAAAAGACAAACGAAGCACTAAAGGGCACGGGTGAAAATATTGTTAGGGACATAGAGGCAGAATGGAATTGCATTAAAAATAGTTTAGTTTCCTCAGCTAGGGATATTTTGGGTCATAAACAGAATGAAAGTAGGAAACCCTGGATAACAAAACATATTGTGAGTCTAATAGAGGAAAGGCGAAAATATAAAAATAGGTTAGATGAAACAGGGAAACAAAGATATAAGGCGATCAAGTGGGAAATTATTCGGGAATGTAGGAAAGCGAAAGAGCAATGGATCGATAATAAATGCAAAGAAGTGGAAGATAAATTCGAAGTAGGAAAGACTGATGAAGCATATAAAATAATTAGGAGAAATTTTAGAGAAATTGGATCTAGTACCAAAAACATTAGAAATGAGGCAGGAGATATCCTAATCGGAAGTGGGGAGAAGGCAGATAGGTGGAAAGAATATTTAGGAAACTTATATGCGGGACAGGAAGTGCAAGATATATTAGAAAGCCAAAGCAGTGTAGAGGGGGATAACCTAGGGAGTCCTATAATGAGAGAAGAGTTTGAGATAACACTAAAAAGTTTAAGGAATAATAAAGCACCAGGTATAGATGGCTTGCAGGCAGAAATCTTAAAGTGCGCAGGTCAAGAGGTAATAGATCGTTTATTTAAACTAGTTAGTCGCATATACCTGACAGGCGAGATTCCAGAAGATTACAAACGGAACATCATAGTAGCTTTGCCAAAAAGAAAAGGCGCGGATAGATGCGAAAATTTTAGAACTATCAGTTTAACTTCCCATGCGTCAAAAATTTTAACTAGAATTGTGCAAAGAAGGATGGAGAAAAAGGCGGAAGAAATATTAGGAGAAGATCAGTTCGGATTTAGACGAAATAGAGGAACGCGCGAGGCCATTCTAGCTTTACGAGTAATTATAGAAAAAACGATAGAAAAGAGAAAGAGCGTCTATATAGGATTTGTAGATTTAGAAAAAGCCTTCGACAACGTAAAATGGGGGAAGATGTTCGAAGTGCTGAGAAAGGTAGGGATGAAATACAGGGACAGAAGAATAATACATAATCTCTACAAAGAGCAAAAGGCAGTTATAGAATGTGAGCAGGAACAAAGGGAAGTAGATATCCGGAAGGGAGTGAGACAGGGATGTGCATTGTCACCTCTAGTTTTCAACTTATATATCGAAGATGCGATTAATATTGTTAAGGAAAGAACAGCCTCAGGGATCAATGTACAGGGCCAAACTATTAACATGCTCAGATTTGCGGATGATATAGCAGTGTTAGCATCTAGCAAAGAAGAATTAGGAGCGGCTTTGAATGAAATGGAAGCAGTTTTGACACAGGGCTTCGGCATGAAAATCAATAAAAAGAAAACTAAAATTTTGGTATGTAGGGGATGTGAAAATAGAACTAAAATGGAAATACAAATTGGAAATGAGAAGATAGAGGAGGTCGCGGATTTCTGCTACTTAGGAAGTAAAATAACTCAAGACGGTAGGAGCACTAAAGATATAAAACAAAGAATGGCGCAGGGCCGAGTTGCGTTTAACAAAAAGAAACAACTGTTATGCTCGAGAACGGTTAATATAGAGACTAGGAAGAGACTCTTAACGTCGTATGTATGGAGTACGGCATTATACGGGTGCGAAACTTGGACAATAGGAGAAGCGGATAGAAAAAGAGTAGAAGCGTTTGAAATGTGGTGCTACAGACGCATGATGAAGATACCGTGGATAGATAAGGTTAGCAATAGGGAAGTATTAGAAAGAGTTGGGGAAAAGCAAAAGGTATGGAAAACAATAAAGAGTAGGAGAGATAGGATGGTAGGACACCTTCTAAGACACGAAGGAATAGTTCGTGACATACTAGAGTCAGAGATAGGAATAAAAAGAGGTAGGGCTAGGCCTAGATTAGACTACTGCTCTCAAATAGTTAGGGATGTAGGATGTTCTACTTTTAGGGAAATGCGTAGGTTAGCTCAGGATAGAAAAGAATGGAGGTACGCGTCCAACCAGTCTTCGGACTGAGAACCTTATGATGAGTCTAATCTAGGCCTACCCCTACCTCTTTTTATTCCTATCTCTGACTCTAGTATGTCGCGAACTATTCCTTCGTGTCTTAGAAGGTGTCCTACCATCCTATCTCTCCTACTCTTTATTGTTTTCCATACCTTTCGCCTTTCCCCAACTCTTTCTAATACTTCCCTATTGCTAACCTTATCTATCCACGGTATCTTCATCATGCGTCTGTAACACCACAGTTCAAACGCTTCTACTCTTTTTCTATCCGCTTCTCCTATTGTCCAAGTTTCGCACCCGTATAATGCCGTACTCCATACATACGACTTTAAGAGTCTCTTCCTAGTCTCTATATTAACCGTTCTCGAACATAACAGTTGTTTCTTTTTGTTAAACGCAACTCGTCCCTGCGCCATTCTTTGTTTTATATCTTTAGTGCTCCTACCGTCTTGGGTTATTTTACTTCCTAAGTAGCAGAAATCCGCGACCTCCTCTATCTTCTCATTTCCTATTCGTATTTCAATTTTAGTTCTATTTTCACTCCATCTACATACCAAAATTTTAGTTTTCTTTTTATTGATTTTCATGCCGTAGCCCTGTGTCAAAACTGCTTCCATTTCATTCAAAGCCGCTCCTAATTCTTCTTTGCTAGATGCTAACACTGCTATATCATCCGCAAATCTGAGCATGTTAATAGTTTGGCCCTGTACATTGATCCCTGAGGCTGTTCTTTCCTTAACAATATTAATCGCATCTTCGATATATAAGTTGAAAACTAGAGGTGACAATGCACATCCCTGTCTCACTCCCTTCCGGATATCTACTTCCCTTCGTTCCTGCTCACATTCTATAACTGCCTTTTGCTCTTTGTAGAGATTATGTATTATTCTTCTGTCCCTGTATTTCATCCCTACCTTTCTCAGCACTTCGAACATCTTCCCCCATTTTACGTTGTCGAAGGCTTTTTCTAAATCTACAAATCCTATATATACGCTCTTTCTCTTTTCTATCGTTTTTTCTATAATTACTCGTAAAGCTAGAATGGCCTCGCGCGTTCCTCTATTTCGTCTAAATCCGAACTGATCTCCTAATATTTCTTCCGCCTTTTTCTCCATCCTTCTTTGCACAATTCTAGTTAAAATTTTTGACGCATGGGAAGTTAAACTGATAGTTCTAAAATTTTCGCATCTATCCCCGCCTTTCCTTTTTGGCAAAGCTACCATGATGTTCAGTTTGTAATCCTCTGGAATCTCGCCTGTCAGGTATATGCGACTAACTAATTTAAATAAACGATCTATTACCTCTTGACCTGCGCACTTTAAGATTTCTGCCTGCAAGCCATCTATACCTGGTGCTTTATTATTCCTTAAACTTTTTAGTGCTAGCTCAAACTCTTCTCTCATTATAGGACTCCCTAGGTTATCCCCTTCTACACTGCTTTCACTTTCTAATATATCTTGCACTTCCTGTCCCGCATATAAGTTTCCTAAATATTCTTTCCACCTATCTGCCTTCTCCCCGCTTTCGATTAGGATATCTCCTGCCTCATTCCTAATGCTTTTGGTACTAGATCCAATTTCTCTAAAATTTCTCCTAATTATTTTATATGCTTCATCAGTCTTTCCTATTTCGAACTTATTTTCCACTTCTTTGCACTTATCATCGATCCATTGCTCTTTCGCTTTCCTACATTTCCGAATAATTTCCCACTTGATCGCCTTATATCTTTGTTTCCCTATTTCATCTAACCTATTTTTATATTTGCGCCTTTCCTCTATTAGACTCACAATATGTTTTGTTATCCAGGGTTTCCTACTTTCATTCTGTTTATGACCCAAAATATCCCTAGCTGAGGAAACTAAACTATTTTTAATGCAATTCCATTCTTCTTCTATGTCCCTAATAATATTTTCGCCCGCGCCCTTTAGTACTTCGTTTGTCTTTTTCTCGAACTTATCGCGCGTATCATCATCTTTTAGTTTCTCTGGGTCAAGATACCTTCTTCCGCTTCGTTTTTTCAAAATCTTAAATTTAAGATTGGCCTTCATAACGACTATATTGTGATCACTATCTATATCTGCTCCTGGATAACTTCTACAATCCCTAACTTGATTTCTAAATCTTTGCCTAACAAGAATGTAATCTATTTGATATCTCCCTAGGTCTCCTGGCATCTTCCACGTGTAGCGTCTCCTAACATGATGGTGAAATAGAGTGTTCGCGACCGTTAAGTTA
This sequence comes from Xestobium rufovillosum, assembly GCA_963966045.1. Taxonomy (NCBI): domain Eukaryota; kingdom Metazoa; phylum Arthropoda; class Insecta; order Coleoptera; family Ptinidae; genus Xestobium; species Xestobium rufovillosum. Next base: position 17,042,305 of record OZ014498.1, read on the forward strand.
TGTTTATCGCAGAACTCTATCAGTCTCACTCCCCTATCGTTCCTATTGCCTAATCCAAAGGGACCAACTATTCCGCCCTCTCGCCCTGTGCCTACGACTGCATTGAAATCTCCTATAATTATTAAATTTTCGTGTCCTCTCACAAAATCTAGCACATGTTCAATATCACTATAAACTGCCTCTACGACCTCATCACTGTAGTTAGAAGTGGGCATATATACCTGTATTATTACTGTTTTTACAGGTTTCGAATCTAAACATTTAAACAGTTAAATAAGGTATATTTTTTTACCAACTCATTATTTTGAGATATCAAAACTCATTTTATTGAGATGGAGAAACTCAATATAATGAGTTGTAACTCAATATGACTTGTCAAAAGAAAAGACTGGGTGACACCAGGGAGCCTTTGTATTTACCAAAGATCAAAGAAGACATGTCTCGGACAAAAATCGCACAAATCCCTAGCTGATCACTTGGAAGAAATGGCTGAAATAGTATTTACCGACCCTTACCAAGAGTGCCATATGGCACAGTGAAGCTGGAGATACATGGCCAAAAGGGGTAAACTTTTGGATGTCCATCCGGGTGAAGATGGACGAATTCGAATGGTAACGGTGAAGACTGTTTAACCACGTTCAAGAGACCAACAAGCAAAATCATTGTTTTAAAAAGAGAAGATGGTGTTTCGACACGGGGTGTGGAATGTTGTAATCAATAATTTGTGCAAAAAAAACATGTTTTTTTTATTGTTAAGTGTTTTTTATATGTTTAAAACATGTTTAAACCCAAAAGAAAAAAAAAAATTTTAAACTTGTTTAAAACGCAAGTGAAAAATGTCAGTATAACCCTGAAAAGCAGAATAGCGAATAAAACAAATAAGCAATACCTAATTTATGACCTCAAATAAAATTATCGTTCTGAACTTCTCATCGAATGAATGACGCTTTATCATCAACGCTCATCTGTCACTATCATCGTGTCCTCTCAGACCTCACACCTGCGATCTGTATCACCTTCACCTCCATGAAGTGGTAGGTATTATTAATAATTTTATTTTCATCAAATTCAGATCATTCATATTTAGTTTAAAACATGTGTAAAACACTTCGAATCTCGGGAATCAGTGAGGATCTCTCTGAGGACGAACTATTGAACTTCATTACTAAAATGAATAACAATGTATTTACTGAAGAATCTGAAGTAAAACTGATAAAATTCGGGCCAACAAGAAATAATAAAAATCGTTATCAAGCTGTCCTTCAGGTAGATAAATTTTCTTATGGAAGAATATTTAAAGCGGGCCATCTGCTGGTGGGGTACGACAGCTGTATGGTGTACGATGCAGTGGAGATAAGGCGTTGTTACAATTGCAACGAATTTCATCACACATCCCATGGCTGCGGCAATGATATTTCTTGTCCGAGGTGTGGTCTGAGGCATGAAATTAAGGAATGTAAATCTAAAACCTTAAGGTGCAGCGACTGTGTAAAACTAAACGAACATGAGAAAACGGATCTTTCTACTGATCATGCAGCGTGGGATTCTCGCTGCCATTCATATAATCGCGAATGTAGAAAAATAAGAGATGATCTCATGACCGTCACCCAATAGCAGTCAGACTCGATAACTGATGCGGGGGTGGAAAGGAGTTCTCGCAAAGACCGTTTCTCTGGTAGTATTCTTAAAGTAGCCCATGTTAACATTCGATCCTTAAATACTTGCTTCGATGAATTCTCGAATTTTGTCCTGGACCACGATTTTGACATAATAGCTTTGAGTGAGACGTGGCTATCTGCGAATGACTCGTCGAATTTGTTTGCGATTACCCAATATAAGATGATTCGTTCTGATCGGCCACGTAGGGGAGGAGGTCTTTGCTGTTATATTAGAGGAAACATCACCTTTTCAACTGTAAACATCGATTACGTAACCCAAGAACAACTGGAGCAAATGTGGATTTCATTTGCATTGAATAAACGTAAAATAGCACTGGGAATTTGTTATCGCCCTCCTCATGTTAGCGTGCACTCTCTTGATAATTTGGAAGAGGTACTTGGAAATGTTGTTGTCTCCGCTGATGATGTTATTCTGCTTGGCGACATCAATATTGACTTCCTTCAGAAAAACACCCCCAGCTATCATTATCTTAAGAACTTATTCGACTGCTTCAATCTACAACAACACCTTGAAGAGCCAATTAGGATCGGCATGTCATCTTCAACGTTAATTGATATTATTTGCACCAACGTTCCTAATAATGTTTTAGAATACAGTACAATTGATGCTCTGGGTATGACCGACCATAGACTGACTTACTGTTTTCTGGATTACGCCGTTCGCAGGTGCATTCCTCGGAAGATCATTTACCGTGATTATTCATTTTTTGATCTCCAGGAGTTCAAGAGAGATGCGTCTTCGGTGGACTGGGACTATACTAACTGTCTGCCAAATATAGACGACAAGGTGGACTTTCTGACTGGAGCAATTGTGACACTGTTTGATATGCATGCTCCTTGTAAGACTTTTACTCCTAAACACTCGCCAAAACCTTATATCACCGAAAACATCAAGGAAATGATTCGCCTTAAAGATCATGCTTACAATAAATACAAAAAAACACGATCTCCTTCCCATTTAAATTTGTATAAGGATCTCAAAAGCTATGTGTCTACTGCCATTAAAAATGAAAAGAAGGCGTACATTACTTTCCAGATTAATTTAAATAAACGTAATCCCAAGCAATTGTGGAGAGACTTCGCAAAGTGGAATGTTCATCGCAAATCCAACTATGATATAACCCCAGAGATTAAAAATCCAAATGTCATTAATGACTTTTTTGCGCGAATTCCTTCTCACCCTGTTGCCAACGACACAGTACAATATTATTTGAACCATAAAAATGATGCGGTCTCGACAGAAATGAACATCGGTACTGTGAAAATGGATGAGATGGAAAGAGCGTTTAGAACAGTGAAGTCCAATGCTTGCGGTAGCGATGGTATAGATCTTAAGATGTTAAATTATGTTTTTCCGTATTGCAAGGAAGCCTTGTGCCATGTTTTAAATAACTCTTTCTCTACCAGCACTGTACCCTCCGCCTGGAAGTCATCTATAATAACACCATTTCCAAAAGTACCACTGGCATCTGAACTTAAGCAACTCCGTCCCATTAGTGTACTTCCAACATTTTCGAAAATAATGGAGAGAATTGTCTGCAATAAATTAATTGACCATATAAAGACCAACAAAATATTACCTACTGAACAATCGGGTTTCCGTAAAAATCATAGTACCACAACGGCCTTATTAAGATTGAATAATGATCTAATATCGTTTTGTGACAAAGGACTTACATCTTTTTTAGTGCTTATCAACTTCAGTAAAGCATTTGATGTTATCGATCACCAACTTCTTTTAGCTAAACTGCACCATTACCGGCTGCATCCGGACAGCATATCCTGGTTTGCAAGTTACCTCTCTGAGCGATCCTCTATTGTTAAAATTGAAAACAGATTCTCTAGTGAAGTGGCTGTAACCAAGGGTGTCCCTCAGGGTAGTATACTTGGCCCAATATTATTTACATTGTTTACCAGTGATTTACCTCAGATAATAAAAGGTGACTGTGGCATCTATATGTATGCGGACGATGTGCAGTTGTTGAGGTCCTGTGATCCTGGGTCTCCTGACGAAACTGTGCGGATTATTAACGAAAACCTTGGCTTTATTTCACAATACTCAAGAAATCATGGAATGATTATCAATCCTTCAAAAACCGTCGCTCTTTGTGTGGGATCTAAAATAATGTGCCAAAAAACTAAATCGAACTTATCCGTTAATATAGAGTTAGACGCCAATATTGTTAATTTGAGTGACAGTGCAAGAAACTTGGGATTGACTTTTGATGAAAGTCTTGGTTTTGAACATCATGTGATTAGCAAGTCCGGTTTAGATTACTCTAGGTTAAGATATCTTTACAAATATAAGTATGTTCTGCCTAATGATATTAAGTGGACGTTGGTAAATTCATTAGTTTTGAGTCACGTGGATTACTGTGGGAGTGTATACTACAATTGTTTAACTTTGTATTTCAAGAGCAGGTTGCAAGTATTGCAGAACTGCTGCTTGCGTTTTTCATATAATGTTGAGAGAAGGGCACATGTAACACAGATTTATGTTGATTATTTTTCCGACCCAAATATCGACCAATAGAATTGCACCATTCGACGTCACGTGGTACAACCTACATGGTATTATACTGATAATTTTTTGATTATTTTCTCTGGTAGTTGCTATATATAAAAAACATAACATAATCCAGTCAAATTAACCACACGTCAAACTGACAGGTTGAATTCAATTGTGAAAATCGGAGATTTTGCATGAAAATGAGTCGATTTGGAGTTTGTTCTCTGTCCACCATCGATAAAAAAGTCAAAGGAAATGTTCCCATTAATACGGAGAAGGCAAAAAAAACAGTTTGGAACCAATTTACTACTTTTTGTACTGAGAGGGAATACACATTGAGTGCTGAAACGAGTGAAGCGCAATTGGCAAACATTATGAAAGATTACGCTTACAATATGAAGAAAATGGATGGAGAAGACTATAAGGAAGGTACAATAAAAACAATGTGGAATCAGACTGCCAAATCACTTCAAGAAAAGTATTTGAACGATTTCGACATCAAAATCAACCCATTTTCGGATGCTGCATTCAAGACCGCTCGAGGAGCTCGTGATGCCAAGCGTAAGGCTTTACAATCTATTCCTGAAAAACGGAGGGCAAGTGCAGCAGCGTTGGAGGAAAAAGATTGGGATGCAATGACCACTGTTTGGGACGAGGAAACTCCTGATGGCCTCCAGAAAAAATTATTCATGATAATATCAGTGGAATTGGCTTGGAGAGGTGGTGAGGGCAGCATGGCGTCAATACATCACTTCAAGGCAGAACAGCGAAATGACGGGGAAACAACTGGGAGAATTGAATACAATCCAATTTTCAGCAAGACCACACAAGGTGGTGATAAAAAATTATCAGACAGCAAGTGGCTGGTGGAGAATCGGGAAATCCCTGACAAGTGCCCAGTGAGACTGTTCCAGAAATTGAGAGAGAAGAGAGATGCCAATATCAAGAGCGACAGACTATTCCTGACCCAAAATCCATTCTGGAATAAAGTTCCAGGCGCTAGGTGGTACAAGGATTCCCCAGTAGGCCAAAACACGATTTCAAAGTGGGTTAAGGAGTCAGCACAAAAAGCTGGGCTTGACCTTGGTAACAAAAAAATCACCAATCACTCCAGTCGTGCAACAGCCGTCTCCAATCTAGCGAAATCGGGCCTGGGAGAGCAGCAGATAATCAAAATAACTGGACATGCCAACAGTAACTCCATCAAGCCGTATCTCCAACTCGACCAGGAACACCACGAATTAATTGTCAAGAAACTGCGAAGGAGTGAGCCTACTGCAGAAAATGCCATCAACAGCATAAACCTCATGCCATCTACCTCTTCTGGGACCATTACCGATAACTCTGACTTGAAGAAAACATGCACCAATGTTTACAACAATTGTATTTTTAATTGCACTAGCCTGAATCTTAATTAAATGTTGTTTTATTCATTATGAAATTCTTATTTGTTAACTGTTCATTTCATCTCATGGTGCAATTCTATTGGCCGACATTTGGGACGGAAAAATAATCCCCCGAATACCACACGAGCTTCAAAATTATCTGGCATTTCCCTCAAGGTTCCCTGCAAACAAATAAAGTCGTCAAGTTTTTCAAGAAAAATCACTCGCGCTTCGCGCTCGTGATTTTTTAACCTGAAAAACTTGACTCCTTCATTTGTTTGCAACGAACCTATCGGGAAATACCCGATAATTTTGAAGCTCTTGTGGTATTATAAGTGATTATTTTTCCGACCCAAATATCGACCAATAGAATTGCACCATTCGACGTCACGTGGTACAACCTACATGGTATTATACTGATTATTTTTTGACGTTTCTATTTTCCAATAAATTAACAGTATTTTTGATCACGTGTTTAATTCTGTCCAATTAAATCATTATTATAGTGAGAATTTTTTACTTAACTTGTCCCAGCGGGAATTTTTTTTAGTATTTTGTTTTTGTTGATAAAACGACTTGTTTTCTGGTTTTGACATATGTCATATATGTTTTAATCGCAAATTGTGACACTGAAAGAATAATATTGAAAAGTTGTTTCTTATTTGAACGTCAAAAAATAATCTTTCGAATACCACACGAGAGTAAGAATAACTTGGAAAATAATTCTCCACATTTTACTCAAACTTGTCGCCATTCGGCAATAGCCACTCGAGCCCTACGGGCTCTCGTGTCTATTGCCTGGCGACAAGTTTTCGAAAATCTGTCGAATTATTTTCAAGTTATTCTCACTCTCTTGTGATATTACTACTGATAATTTTTTGATTATTTTCTCTGGTAGTTGCTATATATAAAAAACATAACATAATCCAGTCAAATTAACCACACGTCAAACTGACAGGTTGAATTCAATTGTGAAAATCGGAGATTTTGCATGAAAATGAGTCGATTTGGAGTTTGTTCTCTGTCCACCATCGATAAAAAAGTCAAAGGAAATGTTCCCATTAATACGGAGAAGGCAAAAAAAACAGTTTGGAACCAATTTACTACTTTTTGTACTGAGAGGGAATACACATTGAGTGCTGAAACGAGTGAAGCGCAATTGGCAAACATTATGAAAGATTACGCTTACAATATGAAGAAAATGGATGGAGAAGACTATAAGGAAGGTACAATAAAAACAATGTGGAATCAGACTGCCAAATCACTTCAAGAAAAGTATTTGAACGATTTCGACATCAAAATCAACCCATTTTCGGATGCTGCATTCAAGACCGCTCGAGGAGCTCGTGATGCCAAGCGTAAGGCTTTACAATCTATTCCTGAAAAACGGAGGGCAAGTGCAGCAGCGTTGGAGGAAAAAGATTGGGATGCAATGACCACTGTTTGGGACGAGGAAACTCCTGATGGCCTCCAGAAAAAATTATTCATGATAATATCAGTGGAATTGGCTTGGAGAGGTGGTGAGGGCAGCATGGCGTCAATACATCACTTCAAGGCAGAACAGCGAAATGACGGGGAAACAACTGGGAGAATTGAATACAATCCAATTTTCAGCAAGACCACACAAGGTGGTGATAAAAAATTATCAGACAGCAAGTGGCTGGTGGAGAATCGGGAAATCCCTGACAAGTGCCCAGTGAGACTGTTCCAGAAATTGAGAGAGAAGAGAGATGCCAATATCAAGAGCGACAGACTATTCCTGACCCAAAATCCATTCTGGAATAAAGTTCCAGGCGCTAGGTGGTACAAGGATTCCCCAGTAGGCCAAAACACGATTTCAAAGTGGGTTAAGGAGTCAGCACAAAAAGCTGGGCTTGACCTTGGTAACAAAAAAATCACCAATCACTCCAGTCGTGCAACAGCCGTCTCCAATCTAGCGAAATCGGGCCTGGGAGAGCAGCAGATAATCAAAATAACTGGACATGCCAACAGTAACTCCATCAAGCCGTATCTCCAACTCGACCAGGAACACCACGAATTAATTGTCAAGAAACTGCGAAGGAGTGAGCCTACTGCAGAAAATGCCATCAACAGCATAAACCTCATGCCATCTACCTCTTCTGGGACCATTACCGATAACTCTGACTTGAAGAAAACATGCACCAATGTTTACAACAATTGTATTTTTAATTGCACTAGCCTGAATCTTAATTAAATGTTGTTTTATTCATTATGAAATTCTTATTTGTTAACTGTTCATTTCATCTCATGGTGCAATTCTATTGGCCGACATTTGGGACGGAAAAATAATCCCCCGAATACCACACGAGCTTCAAAATTATCTGGCATTTCCCTCAAGGTTCCCTGCAAACAAATAAAGTCGTCAAGTTTTTCAAGAAAAATCACTCGCGCTTCGCGCTCGTGATTTTTTAACCTGAAAAACTTGACTCCTTCATTTGTTTGCAACGAACCTATCGGGAAATACCCGATAATTTTGAAGCTCTTGTGGTATTATAAGTGATAATTCTATTTTAAAAATGAAATTCAGGTGCACCTTGTTCTATGCTTGTCTAATTTTTTCCTTGCTTTCTACTAAAGAACCATCTTATTTGTATGAGCTGCTTAATGTTAGATCTGATTTTCACACTGTTAATGTAAGATCTGCAAGCAAATATTCAATACCTCTCCATAGGACTGCTAAGTATCAGGGGGAATTTTCCTATACGGCACCTAAGCTTATTAACAAGTACTACACCATGTATACGTTACCTACTTTGTCTCAGTTTAAGTGTCGCCTATTTGGAACACTTCTAGCAGAGCAAAGTGTTTAGGGTGTTTAATGTTTTAATGTTTAGTGTCTTTATCTTTTGTAAATAGTTGTAATTAACTGATAGCATAGGATGGTTGGAAGAACGACGTTGTCGAAACCTTTCCTTTTTGTTTGTATTATATGTATGTATGCATCCAAATAAAGAGATATAATAATAATAATAATAATTATAATTATAAAAAACATGTTTAAAACAAGGTATTTTAAACAATTGTTTAAAACATTCCAACACTGATCCTGAAAATATCCTAAAAATTCTACATTTTATGGAATATAAAAGAATAATTGACAACTTTTAGAGAAAAGTTTTAGAGATCACTCGGCACAGCACTGATTCTAACATTTTACTGAATAAGTAATCGTACTACGAAGGCTCCCTGATGTCACCCAATCTTTTCTTTCGACAAGTCATTATATTGAGTTTCTCCATCTCAATAAAATGAGATGATATCTCAAAATAATGAGTTGGTAACTCAAAATATTTAGTTAGTTGTTTTTAAAAAAAATATACCTTATTTAACTGTTCAATAATCTGCATAAAGCTATATGCCCTTCTGGAATAGTTCAATGACCTCCGACAACCCCCCCCCCCTCCCCGAACTTGGATGACCTTGAAATAAACATACAGCTGTATGCCTGTTCCTATGCATAACCACTGCGGAATTCAGTAATCGCATATACCGATCTGAATTTGAACGAATAACCCTGAAATGAGTTCATACAACTGTGCCTCTTCCTTTGAACGTCATTTTCCAAATCTGCATAAAGCCGTTCTGGAACAGTTAGATAAGGCATTTTTTAAAACTCAATATGTTGACTTCCAGTAGGTAACTCATTATATTGAGTTACCAACTCATTATTTTGAGTGGAGTTGCCACCTCTTCGGGTTTGACCTGGAGACTCCTGGTTTTGACATATGGTCTCCGGGTTGCTAGATATTTTCTCCGTTTCAAACTGCATTTAACAAAATAAAACAAAATTACCAAAATAAAACAAAAATAATGTAATTCTTATGCCAGAAAAAATAAATATTTGGCAACAGCCCAGCATTTTCAGCACGGAATTTCGTTGCGAGTTTATGCACGCATGTCGCGCTCAGTGTTGCCAGATCTACTGTTTTCACTCTGAAATCTACTGTTGTACAATGTTTAGCGGCAATCGCCAACACAGCACCAACCAGCAGATGTCAGATGTCAGTTGGGTGAAGTGAACTCGTCGGGGAATCCCAAATCCTCATTTTTTACTTCATTTACTTGTTTGGTTTGTATGAATCGTGTTTGAATTACGTGGCAGTTTTCAATTGCGTTGTAAGTTGTAACTGTAACTTTCAAATCTTTGCATTTTAGTTGAAGATTAGCAGGTAATTATTTTAATTCACTTTGTAAGTAGATTTTGAGTTAAATTTATAGCTCCGAGGATACTTTATCAGGCGGGGAAGGCACGTCTACCCGCAAGAACTCAACAAAGAGGGTAAAGTATTCTGATGATATAATTTTGTGGCGTGCAACGCCAAGTATCGTGAATTTACTATATTACCAAAGTTTTAAGTTTATTTTTGTACGTCTATACCTATGTAGTTTATGACTTATGTTTTTGAATTGATTATTATGTTGCTTTTTATTGTATTTTGTTTTGCCTACTTAAAAATCACATTTATTAAAAGTCTACTGTTCAGATAGGCAAACCTACTGTTTTTTTTTGTCCTGTCCTGTTGAAGGAAATATTCATCTGGCAACACTGGTTGCATTATACTAGTAGCTAGTAGGTACTATTGTTGCAGTTGGGACGATGTTCGATATCTTTGCCACAAATTAGTTTAAACTAGTTTTAAGTGTTTAGTACAGTTTTGTTGTTTTGCTTTAAGTCAGGTACTTAGAGAAAGGCGAACAAAATGCTTTATTAAAAACATGCCAAAGTAATACCAAATATGGCTTTAAGTTTAAACAAAGCAATAAATGAATATTGTTTAAGGAAGTTGCAATTATATTTTAATTAAAGGGAATAAAGATTAGTTCTATTCAAGTTTTTTTTTTGGTCATCAGTAAATCTCCGGGTCAAGTGACTTAAAGGTGGCATCCCTATTTTGAGATATCAAAACTCAATTTATTGAGATGGAGAAACTCAATATAATGAGTTGTAACTCAATATAATTAATGACTTGTCAAAAGAAAAGATTGGGTCACACCAGGGAGCCTTCGTATCATACCACAGAATTCTAAGATATACACGAGCATTTCAAACGAACGATTTGTTCGTCGGTTTATTGCTCTGTGTGCGCATGGCTCTATCTATATTTGGTTGGTAGTTTTAACCTTAGATTTATCAGTATATGTAGATTTCTGTATAGTTTTAACATATAAAAAAAATACATCCGAATTTGTTTGGCCGCTGAATGGTAATTTCCTGGCTTTAAGTGTTCACTGTAAGTAATTTTTTAAAAATTATTTTGGGAAATATTTTTTAAGTAAGATGATGTTATACAGCTTCTGGGCCTGAAGATGGGGTGCTAGCTTACGACTCCGAAACCGCGGTACCAATCGATTCAAATATAAGAGGAGTGTTGTATGTATGTTCAGAATTAGAATAAAGTTTAAGTTTTCTAATTTGTAAATAATTAGTGTTATCAAGAATAAAGTTTAAGTTTTTAAGTTGCCGTTACAAGTTATTCTTAAACACAACCAGCATAGACATTTTACGAAATCCCTAAATTCGATAGCGTAGTCAGTTATTTGATAAAAAATTCCAAACCCATTTTCACAAATTCTGACCTACATTTTCCATTTTAGTAGGCTAACTGCGGTGTTTCGGTTGTTGGAAGGTGACCTAAAAAGGGGCAGTTATAAAATCTTGTCCAAGTGTACAATAGTCAGGGGCGGGTGGGCCAACGGGGATTTAGGGAGATTTCCCGAAGGGCCGGTTGCTTCGGGGCCGGTCTGGACCGACCGATGTAAAAAACATGACATAAAAAATTGGCGGTCAGTGCAAAGCAGGCAGCCGAAAATGCGATTATTTTGGAACTTTGGAATTTTGTTCCTGAATACCTTCCTGATATTTTAGTAACTAAACATTTATACTGTATTCCATTTTTGATCTGTGATATCAATGTGATACTGCTGATATCGTGTAAGTCAGTTTTTGTTCAGTTTTGTAGATTTATACTTAGTTATATTTTTGTAATGTCATACATGCTTATTTTTATGTTTTGCACTTATTGATTCTCGTTAAGTTCTCAAGATTTTAAGTTTAGTTGTACTTTTTTGAAATGTTTTGTATTAAAAACCTTAAAAAATCAGATGTTTTGTATTAAAAAAATAAATAAAAAAATACCTGTACAAAGTATAAAAAATGGGTATTTTCTGTTTCTCAAAAAAATTGGGCCGGTCAATGCCAATGGTTTCCCGGGCCGGTAAAACCTTCCCCACCCGCCCCTGACAATAGTTGTAAATAATGTGAAGTGTCCGTCCTAAATAACATTGCTAGTTTTAAAACTCTTCATTTCATTTATCTCGGATATTTTTATTTCATTTTATAGTTTCCTTTAGTTTTCTACTGTCCGTTCGTGTGTAAAAATTGAAAATATGTAACTGTTGTTTTTATGAGCTGACGCCACGGGAGAAGATATTTCTTTAAATTAATACGTTTTAGGGTTTGATAATTATAAGAACACAACAAACTACAAGATTTGAGGGAATTTGGAGCATATTTGATATTCTAATTTAGAAATACTTATTAAATCTTGCGACTGCAAAAAAAGCAAGGCATAATTTCCACCAAATTTTCTTTTCAATTTATGAATTTTTTATCTTATTTTTTTGAGCTTATTCACACTGTCTCTATCATTTTTCACTATTTTCACATAGCTGCATTAGATGAAAACTCTTTCAGCAAGTTAGAATTTTTTTTTAAATTGCTTACGCAACGCAAAGACTCAGGACCGATTAAATCTCTTATAGCAGTCACTATGAATTCTTTATAAATTTGTCCCACATGCCAAAAAAGTGACCCAGTATTAATTAATAATAATAATAATAATAATAATAATAAACGTCTTTATTTAGTACACAATATATACAGAATAAACAAATTCATTAAGATGAGGGTGCACAAAGTGTACTAAAATGGCGAAGTTCAACTTTCAGATGTAAACATCTGTCAGTTGTTCTTCCACTCAACCAAAATAGACAAAAAAAATTTATTCAACATAATCAGAAAAACAGAAAAGCGGATGAACAATACTTAAAAACGAATATAAATTGAATAAATTATTCAAGCAAAGAAAGCACAAAGTAAAAAAAAAATATAGTCAACATCAAGCAACGCAATTAAGCAAAAGTATACATGAACCAAATTAATGCATAAAACAATACAATTAACCAAATAAACACATAATGCAATCATAAATGGAAAAGAAAATATCTAAATACCTACACAAACAAAAAGAAAAAAAAAATGCAAGTGAACCCAAGGCCACCCAAAAGGCATGACAAAAACGTCAAAATTCATAATTCTCAGAACAGTAATTAAAGTTTCACAATGCAATGCAACACAATGCAATGGAGAGGCAGAACAAGCCGGAAAAAACTATGCTCCAAGTAAGAAGCGCTTCATATGAACTCTAAAGGTCTCAATTGAAAGATTCTTAAACTCAGGCGGTACACCATTGTATAAGCAACAAATATTGTGAGAAAAAGACTTCCTGAAAAAAGAGTGACCATGCAAAGGCAGAGAAAGCAGATCTTTACGACGTATATTGATATTATGTACATCAGTTCTAAATTTGATTTTTCGGTATAGATAAGCTGGTGTAAAAGTTGTTATTATTTTGTGGTACAGACAAACTGAATGCAAAAAACGGCGGGATTCCATGTTCAACCAGGGTATCGTGGCAAGTTTATGCGAAATGTGCCCACCACGACGAATGCCGAAAATTAAACGTAAGCAGGCATTCTGAACAACCTGGATCTTTCTTACGTCACTTCTATCTAGACATGGTCCATACAAACCAGACGCATAGTTAAAATGGGACAGAACAAACATTTCGCACAAAGTGACCTTAATCTTATAATCGATAAGTTTTCTTACACTGTAAACGAATTTTAGGTTCATATATGCAATCTGTATCAACTTTTTAATATGCAGTGAAAACTTTAACTTGTCATCAAATATAACACCCAGATTTCTAGCACTTTCCGTAAATTCTAACACCTGACCATGTATGGAGATCACTAATTGATCCAATACCTCATTTCGACTGACACCACTTGAAGTGTTGCCAAACAGTAACATTTTAGACTTGTGAGGATTAATGATGAGCGCGTGACTTCCAGCAGCATCACAAAATGTGCTCAAATCGTGATTGATTCTTAGAGAAGCAAGGTTCAATTCTCTACCATTAAAGGGGTAACACAATTGAGTGTCATCAGCATAGAAATGACTTCCACAAAACTTAATACTTGATACAAAAACAGAAGTATATAAAGTGAACAATAACGGACCAAGTACGGAACCTTGCGGCACACCACAAAGAACACTGCCTTCACCGGAAACTTGACCATTAAATCTAACAACCTGTCTCCTGTTTTTCAAATAACTAGAAATTAAGTTAACCGCACATGAATTGAGACCAATGTAGTGTAAGATTGACAATAAAATACCATGATTCAGGGTGTGGAAAGCCCTGGAAAAATCCAACAGAATTAAAACACAGAATTTTTTCTGGTCCAGTGATGTTATAATATCATCAACAACATTAAGCAAAGCTGTCTCACAACTATAACCCTCTCTAAAACCTGACTGAGTAAAGGGAATTAGACTGCTACTCTGTAGATGCGACGACAGCTGCGAGGCCATCACCCTCTCCAAGACTTTCGACAACACTGGTAAAATGCTAATTGGCCTGATGTCTTTCAGTTCTTTAGGCTTCGCAACTTTAGGTAGTGGATGTATTATAGATTTTTTCCAAAGTTCAGGGAAAACGTTGTGTCCAAGAGCAAAATTGACAACATGCGTCACGATCGGAAGAATGACTGGTACACTATAGTTAATTAGGTTAATTGTGAGGTCATCACAACCGCGAGCATTTGTCTTTATTGACGATAATATTTTAAGAATTTCATCGTCACCCACAAAACTAAATTCAAAACGCTCTGCTGTCAACGTCTTACTCAAGTAATAATCCATCAATTGCTGGTCTGGAATAAAATCTTTATTGGGATTATCCAAGAAAAATCTATTCAAGTCATCTGCAGTGCACAGATCAGCAGGTACAGAGTTGTTTCGCCTCTTGAAATCAACTCCAAGAGAACGTAATTCTTTAACTATATTATTCTTACCCACCAATGAGATTCGATATTTCAAGTAAGCCTTCTTCTCGCGCGAAACAGCAGTATTAACCATATTACGAAGTGTTCTATAGTATTCCCATTTTGCAGGATTTTTGTTTTTCTTGTACTGACTGAGAGCTTTATCACGCAAACTCATCATGAATCTTAGATTGTCAGTCAGCCAAGGTGCTCTCTTTTTAGAAATTCTAGCTATTTTAATAGGGGCATATCTATCAAATAATGTCAGTATTTTCTCATTCAAAAACATTACCTTATCATCAATATTATCCATTTCATAAACTAAATTCCAGGAGACAATAGAGAGCTCTTAAACTCGCCACATACTTTGCCGACAATGTTAGCATCCTCAATAACATAAACGGCTGAAAAATAGTGTAGAAAAGTGAACACAAAGAAAGATAGGTACAGCGACAGTTTCTACGTTAACTGTTCCCGAGCATAACAGTTCTTTCTTTTTGTTAAACGCAACTCGACCCTGCGCTATTCTCCATTTTATATCTTTAGTGCTCCTACCATCTCGAATTATCTTACTTCCTCTACCTTCTCATTTCCTATTTGTATTTCAATTTTAGTTCTATTTTCACTCCCTCTACAGACCAAAATTTTGGTTTTCTTTTTATTGATTTTCATGCCGTAGCCCTCTGTCAAAACTGCTTCCATTTCATTCAAAGCCATGTTTTTTTTCATTAGTTGTGTTTATAAATAACATTTTAGTGCTAAATAAATTTCTATTCTATGTCAAGGATAAAATCAAACCCATTCATAAAGCGAGAATTAAGGAAATTGCTACAAGAAATACATCAGGCAATCGATTCAATCTGTCTTCCCTAGATATAATCATTGTTTAAACAATGATATAATGAACATTTTGAGCACTACAATGATCATGAATATAAGTCTAGTATGGCGCCGCACAAATTTGTTATGGGCAAGGACCTAGAAAATGGACCCAGCGCTTCTGAAGCCGATATAGTTTTGATCAGAGGATTGCGGAATGCCTTTTGTTTATATTTTCCTCACATATTACAAACGACCAGATAAATGTTCCATTTTCATCACTGAGGTATTTATAGTATGCAAATAGCCAAGGGTTATAGGCAAAGAATTTAATGTTAATAATTTAAAACTTGTAAAGTCAGTCAATAACAAATTTGATTTAAACTTTGTGAAAACCTTTCTTATCACACCTACCCCAGAATTCTCAGAAATCCAAGTTTTGTGGACCTTTGGTAGTTGTGTATCTTATAGAACTTTCGTAGTGTAAACTTAATCTTCAAAATATCTGTTTATTTTCATAATCCTGAAGAGTGTGTACCTATGGGGAGGGAGGCACTTTTCAATATTTTGCGCTCGGGCCAAAAATTTATAGCTACTCACCTGAGTGCAACAATTAGCACCAAGTCCACAAGCCCTGCCTTCTCGCAATATAGCTGCAACTCACTTACTCCAGGTATTCTCTGGAATCTCCATGTTCGATACTGCATGGGTGATTCAGTCTTGATTTGAGGTATTTTATTTTTATTTTATTTTCCAATAAAGAAAAGTAGAGAAAAAGGTTTAAAATGTTTATTAATAGATACAAGTTACATAATATCTCTCACAATGCATGGAATTTTACACTCATATACAATAATTTTACAAAAATTACCCACAATAAAATAACTATCTTAAAAATCAGTAAGTCTAAAATCAATACCAATTTGATGGGATTGTTCGAGTTTTTAGCTAAGTCTCTCTTACATACGCACATGTAAAATTTTCAACTCAAACAACCGTGACATCAAGTAATAACAATTGCTGACAATATTATTGCGTTAATAACAATTTGGCAATCATCAACAACTTTTTTATAATCATTTACAGTAATATTTCTATAAAATGTTAAAATTTAGAATATATCTTGTAGAAATGTCCACAAGTCCCTCTGTGAGCGCAATATTTCGCTAGGAATTTACCTATAAGATTCTTTCAATCCGCAATGTTTTAATTTGATTTTATCAAAAATATTACCCACAAGATTTTTTTGTCAAGTCATATTCAGCGCCTCCAAAAATTTGCGATACAGTCTGCAATCTGTGGCTCAAAATTGAAACTGGGCCACCCTGTGTAATGGAATAAGTTTAAATCGTGCAGAATTAAGGAACGAGGTCTCCAACAAAAAGCACGTCAAAATAAGGGGGCAAAAGACGAATCTATCACAAATTTTTGTGTACTTAGTTTAATGTTTGGCATAAAACTTGGTATTAGCTCAGGGATTTTAGGTCTAAAACAGATGCAACCCAGAGAAAATTTTAGTATGGCTAAAAATTGGCACGGTTGTTCTAATTGGTGTGCTTAACAAAATACTGGACCCATGACTTTCTCAAATATGAAGTGATTTCAATTTTTTTTTGGATAGTGAGAACAACTATCGAAGAAACTTATTCTTGCCATTTACCAAACTTTGTCATTGAGCTTGCAGATCACCCTGTATACAACAATATTGAATGATACAAAAAATGGAACAAAGCATAAAAAGAACCATAAAACTATTACACACCCCACCCAGCCAGCTGTTGCAAAGTTCTGTCTTCTGATTCTGATTTTTTTACTTTAGTGATCTTACGCACGTTTCTATTTTTAACAGTTTTTGGCATAATGCCCTGATGTAGAATAAAAATCAGATTGTAAACGCAACACCCCCACGGATGAAAAAGTAACAGCCACCAGTTACGCTACTAAAATTCCTGAGCCATACAGTCGAAATCTGAACAAGAAAAAGAACATACTTTTAAAACAAATCAATTATTTTCCAGAAAAAATTTCAATCAATATAACTAAAAAATAAATACTAACTATAAATACCTAGTATATAATAATATATTATCAATGTTTTCTTACCTTCTTTACGCATATACATATATTTATAATACTTTATTTATATATTTGTGAAATAAAAAAAAACGTTTGCATCTATAAAAACATGATTTGAGATCTTCATTAGCTTGTGCTTTGATACTGACCCGGCACCATTGCACCGATCATTCTGACCGTGCCTAGAATAGCAGACAGAAACCTTATCTGTCCGACGAAAACCAGGTTGTTGAAAAAAAGGTTCCCATATTTTAAAGGTTTATATAGCATAACCCAAAACAAGTCAAGAGCTCTTAACAAATATGGAAAAAAATTGGTTGTTTTTAAGGTCGAATTCACGTTATTAAAAGTTTCACATGACATTGCGATTGATGTGTTTTTACGCAGGAGTACCAATATTTATTCCCTTTTCACCTTGTTTTGGGTTACGATCAGTGCGTTTCTGATTTAATATTGCTGCGAATAATGTTTGGCGGCAACACGGTTTGACATTTTAGTTTTAACCATGTTTATAACCAACCACATAAATTTTTCTATTCTATGCAAAAAATGATAACAAGCCTGATTAAATTTCCCTCCGTAACCACTGGTTACGGAGGGAAATTTGAGCAACCTTGTTACTTAACCATTTTAGAGTATGCGCATTTCGATTTTAGATGGAATTATGTAGGACGCTTGTCACCAGTTGTCAGTTAGCAGGAAGCAGGTAGACATTTTAGTTGTTTGTGTTGAATTTCAGTCATTTTATTGAAATGACGGAAACGAAAAAATCTCAGCACTTTAAAATATACAGGCTGATCAGCTAAGACAACGCAGCGGTTACATCTCGGAAACTGTTTATGGTACAATTTTGGGGTAAAGAATTTATTGACAAATATGGAAAAAAGAATTTGACCAAAAATATTTTTAAGTTCCTAACTTCACCCCTGGAGGGCGCATTTGGTATGGCTTTACTAGGGTCCCTGTATTTAGAGAGTACCGCAATCAATAGCTCCACTATGTTTCAGAACTGTGAGTATATATGGCGGACTGCCGTGTCAGCAGCAAAATGTCATATGTCAGTCAAAGTCCAGCTGAAATGTTGGTTTGTTTGGTGTTTATGTTTTATCGTTTTTTGTGAATCAGTGATATATATTTCCACAATCTGGTCTGTAATATTATTCCTCAACGTATTACAGTCAAATTTTATTTATGGATCAAAAATCAGAAGGTGAATCCGCAATTTGTAACACATGTCAAATATAAAATCTGACGTTCCGCCACAATTCAAATTTGGCGCCTGTTATTGTGAGTAAAAATGGCGGCGATTGCGGCACTCTCTCAATACAGGGACCCTAGGCTTTACAAAAATATTTAATTTCTCCAAATATCTTACATACAATGTAGGCCGGAAATACGATTTTTAAAATGTCTGCTCAATCATCTATAAATTTTGTTTAAACATTTTACCTCTATTTACCATGGCAGCGTCAGGGTGAAGAAAAACAATTTAAAATATTTTAAATGCTGTGACGGATTTGTCTTAACAGAATTAAAGGTCCCTTTAATCTGATTGAATTTTATTGCAAAAAAATTAAAAGTTAATTTGTATGCTCAACGATATTTGACACCATCCAAAAAATGTCATTCTCCGTCAGATTTCTTAAAAAATTAAATGCAACCCTATAGCTTTTCTTACTCTGTTTGGTATGCCATTAGTCGAGAGAAATAAATATAAAACCCGAAGATTGATATCTATTGTCGTTTTCAAACAATTGCAAAAATAGTAGATGAGGGTCGAAGGATCCCGTCTTTATTTAATTTATGTAGCTTAGGTACGAAAAATACGGCACAATTTGCGTAACAAAATTAACTGAAATACAACAAAATTACTTATAAAATTAACAAATTTATTGGACATGTTCAAATTGTCTTCTATCGTTTTGAATGCTGCAATTTAGCTGCCTCCGAATGGAAAATAAAGCCGCTTTGATTTCCGCTCTAGATATGCTATTTTATTGTAATAGATCACGGCCCGCTTCGCTATTATAGGGTATTTACATTTAAATAAATAATGCTACGATGCCCTTTTTAATAAAAATTAAACAATAAAACACTCTAATTAGGTACTTAAAGATACTCATACGAGAAAGAATAATCACTTATGGATAAATTTGGATAAAGTTTTAACATTTATTGTTCATTTAGAACAAGTTAATTTTATTTAGGGAATGAAAAAAGACGGGCCCTCCGATCCTCATCTACTATTTTTGCAATAATTTTAAAACGAAAAAAGATATGCACTTGTGGTTTTCAAATTTGTTTATCTCAAGTAATGGCCTATCAAACAGAGTAAAAAAAGCTGTAGGATTGAATTTAATTTTTTGAAGGAATCAGATGAAGTATGACATATTTTTAATAGAGCCAATTATCATTTAGCTTAATTTTTAAAGTGCTTATAACAAAAGTAAATCGGCTTAAAGAGTCCTTCAAAATGAGCTATAGTTTGTTAAATTCGTTTAAGCCAAGAGCAAATTACACCATTTAAAAAATTTTAATTGTAGTTCGCCCTGCCGCTGCCGTGGTAAATAGAAAAATTTTTTAAACAAAATTTATAGAGGATTTAGCAAAGATTCTGAAAAGTTTATTTCCGACCTACATTATATCTAAGCTATTTGGAGATTAAAGATTTCTTGAAACGCCACAGTAAATACGACCCCTAGGAATGAAGTTAAGAATTTTTTGGCTGAATTCCTTCGGCTATATTTGTTAATAAATTTTTTACCCCAAAATTGTAGCGTGATATAGCCGCTCCGTAACCTTAACTGATCATCCTGTATACATAAATAATGTACAAATCTTCAAAAATGTAAGAAAGGGGACATATTGTTAAAATAAAGCATACCTCAAACGTGTTTATATTTCAAGTCAATTCTCCTCTCCTTCAGTTCTGCAAAATGGTCTGTGATATTTTCGTTAAGTTTGGAATGCTCTTGACAAGCGTTTTCTCGATGCTCAACATAGACAAGGCACTAAGTCTAGACTGTCGCATTGTATTGCATAACAATGTTTTTAAGAGTTTCAAATTTGAAAAACATCTCTCACGATAGTGTACACAAAATATTTAATAAATTCACGGCTTCAGAAAATGTTTCAGACAAATTCGTGTTAATAAAAAGATGAAGTATGGCGACTGCAGCGGCATTGTTGCGAAAATCCTCACGACAATATATTACTTCAAGTTCTGATTTCAGTTTAGTAATATTTATTGTAGCATAATTAGCCTTCACCATATTTAAAATATTTTGGGGAAAATGGGTAGTGTATGCTTCAAATTTCTCCGTCTGGAATAGCTGTGAAATCTTGAGATGATCATCGAGTCTGAATCTATGATGAATTTCAGACATAATAATGTCGCAAATTTCAAGTGCAGTTAGTCGCTTAGGATCTTATTTTTGCTGACGATGTGCTTGGTTCTTCTGATTCCAAAATAGCACTCCTTACTTTTTGGATATTGCTGTTGAAAGACATTATGTAGTTTTTGACTGATATAACATCAATATCTCGCATTTGTAATTGTTTGAACAATATGTCTACATGAGGCATTATTTTATGAAAAAAATTTAACCAAAATAAAAAAAGTTCATCTTCCAAATGTCTTTTTAAGCCAGTTGCTTGATTTATATTGTTACCGTTTTCCTCCTCATCAATGATTTGCTCCAAACAACATATTAAATCATCTTTATAAGTGTGTACAGTTTCAACACCCTTTGTATTGAAAACCCACTCTATCCAATACCCCCGTAAGTTTTGGGGATCGTCCGAAAAAAGACCAATATACATGTAAATTTGCAAAAAATATTTTTATCGGTTTGTGTAGACTCGTCGCTTTTTGGAGGATAAGATTAAGTTGATGGGCATAACAATGAATAAAGTGTGCATCTGGCACAGAGTTGCTTATATACAAATAGAGGGATAATGCCTCCTACCTGCGCGTTGAAAATTGACCCAACTACGGAGCAATAATTTTGCCAGTTGCGGGGTGGGGGAGCATGCGCTCTGAGTTTCTTTGGTCTGTCACGTGTCATCCAAATGAACTAAACTAAATGTCATTTGTCACACGTCGTTTGCTATTTTTTGTATGAACGTTTGATTTGCGGTGAAATTGTTGAAATTTATCATACATTGATTGATTCTTTGAATTATTGTTATACGTACATTGCTACAAAAAGTAAATAAAGTTGGAGGTGCCACGTGTATGTATGGTACCTTTTTGTAGCAGTCGATCACCAGCGCCAGTTGTACGTTTTTTCTTCGGTAAGTATACAGTTTGTTATAATTATTTTGAAGTAATTGCATGATATGTAAAACTAGGATAACTGTCTAATGTTGCTTTCACTGCTTTAAGGCTCATTACTGCAAGACGAGAGTCGTGATTAGCTGCTATAGGAAGGAACACCGATTAATCCTTGAGTGAACAGAATGCAGTTTGTTCCCGCCACTTTGCAGAGGATGCCTTCTTGAATAATGGAGAACTGAAAAAGGACGCAATTCCAACATTGAGATTGAAACCAAAAAAAACAATATTAATCTCTAGTAAAAGTCGTGTACGTCTTGAGTATGTTTTTTAGATACCTACTTATATATATCGGGATCTGTTACACATGCATTTTTGCAGCTTTGAAATGGATGAACTTCTTCCCCTATCTGGGAAACAAGTCTCACAGCCCTCAACTTCCAGTGATGTGTATGTTTATTTTTAATGACTGTATAATTACTTAACAATAATTGTTTACTGACTATTATAGGCCTTCAACATCAGAAATGAATTTAGAGACTGTTCCGCATGAGGATGCAGATATGTAGGTATTGTAGTTTGTATTTGCAGATCGTCACTTGCAAGTACCATATCACTTAAAACATCCCGTGCTATGTCAAGTGGTGACATGAAAAGGGGAAGAGATGAGGATGAAGTGCATACTTCTACTAGTGATTCTATAGGTTTGCGAGGATCTGCGAAGAAAAGAAGGCGATTGGTTAGGCTGGATCGTATGTATTAGTAAGCACTGTATTTTTGTATTAACCAATAAATAATAAGTACCTAATTTATAGTTGGAGTCCAAGGAAAATGAAATGTACAGTAATTGAAGTTCACTCTGCCCAAAAGTTGTTACGGCAGAAAGAAAGGACACCAAGACGAAGAATTAAAAGATTTGTAGAGAAAGTGAAGGGTCTTAAGTCACTTACTGCTCATTTGTGGAGCATTATCTCCCGAAAAATGTATCGATAGTAATCGAGAGTCAAACGCAGAATCTTCTGTTTGCTGGGTGGAGTTCTTCCTGTTGGAATTTGTGATAGCTCTATTTGTAGAGCACCTAACCAACGGGAGATCCTGGCTTCCACTCCTTATCAGCTATCCATAAATTTTTCACGATTGAATACCAAAAATGCCAATAAAAATGCATTAACTGTATATGTAGGTATATACATTGTTTGATTCGTTATCATTACCAATATTTATTTATTTATTGTGTTATTCTGCTCACAGGTAAATAGTGTGGGTTGTGTTCAGGTTGAATATGTTCCTAATTATCTTTGTATCAAAATAAAAACAATTTCGTTTTCTTTCTAAGTAACTGAATTTGTTTTAATTATTTACTTTTGTCATCTATTATATCATTATTAGAGATGAAACGGATAGCAGTTTAGCCGGATACTGGATATTCGGCCAACCTTGTAGCCGGATATTCGGCCGCCGAATATCCGGCGGAATGTTGCCGTTTGGTGCATCGCACGAAACACGCTTGCGTAGGCGGCGCGCGAACAATCGGGTGGACTCGGTCCAGTTCAGGTCTTTTCGTTGATAAGCGAAGTTAACAATTGTTTCTTTCATTGACTTATTGTATTGAATATTGATTGCAGTGCAGACTGCAGACACGTGCGTGATCGTTTGAGGTTATTTTATTTGTGCGTGAGTTATCTGAAGTATTCTTATAATTCTAAAAAGATTTAACGACGAGAAATGACATCGGGTGAAGAAAAAATCGCCTTTATGGGAATATTTTGATATAAACAGCGATAATAATAAGTTTGCTGTTTGTTTATTATGCAATGTTAAAATTTCTCGTGGCGGCGAAGGGAAAAAAGCAGGTATGTATCTAATTGCAATTCTTTTTTTTATCGAGTGAAGTACCTTGCAAGTTTCGTGACGTAATTAATTTGTTTCGGAGTTTTTAGTTTTTTTTACGATAGGTATTGATTGATTGTCTGTGAAAGCCATGAAGTCACTTTCGTTTTTTTTAATTGTAACTTGTAGGGATGCAACGTTTAGCGATTTTTCGTAAACATTTAAATTTAAACGCGTACCCTACGCGTAACTTACCAATATTGTTTTGAAACTTGAATAATCAGAAAAAAATCAAACGTCCTTTGAAAGTTGGGTTATGAATCATAAACTAATACATATGGCGTTGAATGATGGCGGCGGCGATGGCGGCGAAAGTCCTCAAAGGGATACAAACAATAAATTTGAAAAGTACATGATGGTTTTGCAATATTTAAGTGGCCGCTTCGCTTTTGCTCTCCCGCGATGCGCGTCTAGCACTATCCGCGGCTTTGTTTATCCGAAATTTAATATCTAAAATCTAAATGTTATTTGCATTTCGTTTAAACGTTCCCCTAAATGGGTAGTGTCCACACGGGCGGTTAAACGTTTAAATTTAAACGTTGCATCCCTAACTTGTTGATTATCTATCTATCTATCTATTCGTTAGGCACATTTACATTTATTTAAAGTTTATTTATAGCAGAGTTTTTTTGATGGTATCTTATTTATAATCTAATTTTTTCTAGGTACTTCTGCCATGAAAAATCACATAAAATCAAAACATCCAGATGAATTCCGTGCACTGAATAAAGATAATGCCGCTGTCGTGCCTACTACAATTCCTTTAGCCATTCCGGGGACAAGTTCGTCTTCAGTAGCAAAAAAGCAATTGACTGACAGAATCTTTCGAAAGGAAATTGCTCTGGGACGTAAATGACGCTAAAGCCAGAAAGTACCATTATTTAGTAGCCGAAATGATTGCACTAGACAACGAGCCATTATCCATAGTAGAAAGAACCGGATTCACCAGACTCTTAGAACAAGCTTTACCCCGCTATAAATTGCCAAGCCAGACTTATATTACCCAAAAAATCATTCCTGACATATATGACAGAATTTACGAGAAAATCAAACATAACATTTCCAGTTCTTTCGCTATTTCAGTGACTTCTGACATATGGACTTGCTTACACAACAATGCTAGCTTTCTGAGCTTCACAGCTCATTGGATATCACCTGAATTTAAACTAGAACACGGAGTTCTGGCAATGAAACCTTTCTCAGGTTCACACACAGGAGAAAATATAGCAAAGGAGCTTAACATTGTCGCGAACCGCTGGGATATTGAGCACACTAAAATACATTTACTCATTCATGATAGTGGCGCTAACATGGTGAAGGGTGTTCGTTTGGCTGAGTACGATTCTGCTAGATGTTTCATACATACACTTCAAAGAGCTATAAATGAGTCGCTCAAAGTCCAGGCTGAAGTGACAACAATGATTGCTACTGGAAGACGACTTGTGACGCACTTCAATCACTCAGGTTTAGCTCAAGAAAAACTGCTGACGATTCAAAAAGAGCTAAATTTACCCGAGCATCAGTTAGTGCAAGATATTAGCACTAGGTGGAATTCCACTTTTTATATGATTGAACGTTTGTTAGAACAAAAGCGGGCCATATCATTGTATGTTGCTGATCACGATACACTCATCAATTTGACAGCTCAACAGTGGAGTTTAATGGAGCAATGTATCAATTTATTAAAGCCCTTCGAAGAAATAACCAAAATAACAAGTTCTGATCTATCCTGCCTGTCGGAAGTAATACCACACGTTGCTGCTTTAAAAAAATACTTAGATAAAGATGAAACTGAGTAAAGAACTCCTGATTTATCACATATGCGGGCCTCGTTAAAAGCTGAATTAGAAACTCGTTTTAGCTCCATAAGTCAAGACTCAAACTACTTGATTGCAACTTACCTCGACCCGAGATTCAAAACAAACTACTTGGGGGTGCTGGATGCTGAAAGAGCGCGCCAGGAGATTCTACTGGAATATTTAAAAATGTCTTGTGAAGAGTCCTCCAGTAGCAGTTCATCTTCAATACCGGCTAAAAAAGTAGAGAGAAGAGACAGAGTCAGCTGTATCTCGCAAAGCTCATGACACGTTTTGGGATTGCTTTGATGAGGTAGCAAATGAAAACAATACTAGCCAGGTTCAACATGAAGAAAGAAACACGATAGCATGTGAGCTTGATTTTTATCTTAAGTCAGTGCGAATTGATCGCAATTGTGACCCTTATTCTTGGTGGGCAGCTAATGCTAAACAATACCCAAATTTAACAAAGTTTGCCAAAATCTATCTTTCAGCACCTTGCAGCAGTGTGTACAGCGAAAGACTTTTTTCTGAAGCTGGCCTTATTTACGAAGACAAGCGAAACCGCTTGCTACCTCTTAATGCAGAGAAATTAGTATTCATTCACCATAATTTGCCCTTAGTGCAGTATGAGTACTAATCTACTAAATTAGTAGATTAGTACTCATACTAAATTAGTAGATTAGTAGATTAGTACTCATACTGCACTAAGAAAATGAATTAGTAGTACTAATTCATTTTCTAAGTTGTAGAATAAATAGAAATAAAGCAATTAATTACCTAAAAACATTTTTTTTTAATCCAGCATTCGGCCGGATAGGCGTTAGTTATCCGGTATTCGGCCGGATAGTATTTAGGCCGCCGGATAGGACGGATACCGGATAGTTACCGGCTATCCGTTTCATCTCTAATCATTATATGCTTCCTACTCACTTTCTTTTTTGTAAGAAAAATTAAACCCTGGCTTGTCTTAACAACTTGAAGTAATTCAATTCAAGTTTTATTCAATCCCATTTAAATTCAGCCTAGAATCTTTGAATTATTGTCTCATCTCCGAAATAATTATCTTGAGGTGAACTGACATTCTCTCTAAATAGAATGCAAGCAATATTTTACAAAGTTAGTACCTACTTTATTTAATGAACTACCTACTTCTAAGTGGCTTTTGCGATATGTGAAAGGGCCTGAAAATTTTATAAGCCGCGCCTGTGCTTTGAATACAATTTTCTGGTACCTGCTCTGTGTTTGCACTACGCGCATGCTCCCCTACCCCTTGCGCAGTTTCAATTTGGGTCAACTTCTCAACACAGCATTATCCCTCTATTTTATACAGGGTTACAACTAATTCAAGGGCCACTATGGGAATATTTGAAACCGTAATACATACAAGGTTGGTCAAATGGGATAAAAGTTGCGTAATTATGTGGACATCTCACACACATTTACAGATCTCGAAAATATTTCATGGATCACTAGATATAACAAGAAATGTGAAATTTGCCGATTTCTTTAATCTTAAATATCTTTTTTGCTATTAGAGATAGTGATCTGAAATTTGGTACCGTTGCATAAGCAAATATTCTGCATCTAATAGTAGTCATATAATCTTCCTAAGCCTCCTAGTTTCTTCAGGGTGATAGTCAACATTTGTTTTCCTTATGGGCGCCATATTGGTTTTTAGTCATATTAAATCAGGCCCGTGCAACCTTTTAAGCGAAAGGGCCATTTGCAAGTTTTATGAAACCTTAGCGGGCCGCACTACTGTCTATCAAGTGTTCCTTCGGTGTGGTGGGTCCAGGGTATTTTGAATAATGAAAGGCAAACACGTTAATATTGATAATTTTATAATAGAAGAAGTTAACAAAAACACTTTTTCTATAAACATTAAACAAAAACGCTACTAACACTTGTACCTACATTTGCATGTGTAAAAATAAATAAAATAGTTATCATCAAAATACAAATCATTGAGAAAAAATTTTCGAATAAAAATAATAAATATTTAGTCTTCAAACAATTTTTTAACAAAATTTAGTACTTTAATAAAACTTATACAAAAATTCTAATTTAGGACAAGACTGAATATAGGAACACTGCACACATTGCGTCTGCATACTCTCACCACGATTAGTGCATGTTATGTGCATTATTTCTTTATGTAACCAGTAAGCGTCCTCGGCTGGATTAGGGCGACCTGCGGTGTTATAAATCAAGAAACAAACTGTTTTCTTGGAATGTGATTCTCTGGGACACCAGACACAGATTCTGAGCTGTAAAACTTTAAATATAAATTCGGAGTTAACGCAAAAAACAGCTAGAAACGAAAGAAACGGCAACAAACTAAGTTTGATCTGTGGATATTTCGATTACAGAGCCAGCACATTATACATCACGACGTGGAGAGAGTTGCCTGACACCTTTGAATAAATGCAGAAATAATTAACATTTGTTGCGTTGGAAGATTTGTCCCG
This sequence comes from Xestobium rufovillosum, assembly GCA_963966045.1. Lineage (NCBI taxonomy): Eukaryota > Metazoa > Arthropoda > Insecta > Coleoptera > Ptinidae > Xestobium > Xestobium rufovillosum. The sequence continues at coordinate 17,070,338 of OZ014498.1, forward strand.
AATTTAGCCGAACGAGGCCCCATAACGCATACTGGTTACATAAAGAAAGTATGCATATTGTGTCGCACCGCAGACACCATCGTGTCTGTGTGTTCCACCCACTTACCATAATTCATGAAAAGGTTCATTTCAGGGAGTGTTAGAAAACAAACAACTTTTTCATGACAGAAACAGTATTCGGACATCTAGTTCATGAAATGTACAATCACGGCATGTGCTGTAGGTACATGAAACGGTGTATTTTATGGGTTTCTTGTTGAGAGACGTTACATTTTTTAATAGACATTACTTTGCTTTATTTTTTTAAATATTCAGTTCATCAGTTCTGTACCGCGGGCCGCATAAAAATGCCAGAGGGGCCGCATGCGGCCCGCGGGCCGCAGGTTGCACGGGCCTGTATTAAATAGACAGAAAAAATCTGAATACAATGATACCAAACACATTATAAAAACTTTGAAGAAAAAATGCATATTAATAGATGCATATTAATAGATGTGATGCTAATAAAAATTTCGTTTGCAAAAAAATTATTTTCATCGTAAGAGATGTCAACTGATAACAAAAAGCAGTGTAATTGTCAAAATTCCAAAGCCAAGTTGAAAAAATAGCCGCAGCGAAAGGATTAATATGCATTTTTTCTTCAAAGTTTTTATAATGTGTTTGGTACCATTGTATTCAGAGTTTTTCTGTCTATTTAATGCGATTAGAAACCAATATGACGCCCATAAGGAAAACAAAAGTTTATTATCACCCTGCAGAAACTAGTAGGCTTGGGAAGATTATATGACCACTATTAGATGCAGAATATTTGCGTATGCAACGGTACCAAATTTCAGATCACTATCTCTAATAGCAAAAAAGATATTTAAGATTAAAGAAATCGGCAAATTTCACATTTCTTGTTATATCTAGTGATCCATGAAATATTTTCGAGATCTGTAAATGTGTGTGAGATGTCCCCATAATTACGCAACTTTTAACCCATTTGACCAACCTTGTATGTATTACGGTTTCAAATATTCCCATAGTGGCCCTTGAATTATGTAGTTGTAACCCTGTATAAGCAACTCTGTGGCATCTGGGCAAATTTCTTTAATTTTTGTTTGTACTCCACCCAGCTTACCGCTCATGACTGATGCACCATCGTAATTTTGAGCAATCAATTTATGGGATGCTTCGTTAATTTTTAATAATTGGAGTTCTTCCATTATTGGTCAATTTCCTTTATTATATGTGTGTGTACAACGGCCAACACTGAATCTAAAATTTCGTTCTGAATTGTTTTTGATATTCCTTTAAATACTGTATTTTTTTCAAGGTGCTCTTTAAATATTGAGTCTAGTTCAGAGACAAAATCTTTAAGGCCCGAAAAATCCCAGGATTATTGGACATGTCACTTTCGTCATTACCATGCAATCCAATTTCAAAGACTTCGCAAAATTTTACACAATCAATTATTTTGTTTAAAATATACCTATTTTTAGAAACCGATTCACTAAAGTCGTGCACTGATTTGTGATACGCACTATCAAGTTGCTGTCATGTCTGCTCGTCCTAAACTGGCGTAACTCATTGAACAATTTATATGAGTAGCGGAAGAAGCGTGCTTTTTAATTTTGTCTTTTAAATCTTTAATATCGGTTACTCCATTTTTAGCCCAAATAGCGTCATTTGAAAATAATAAGCACGGATAGCAAAAAAACGCATCCATCCACAAATCCAGTCGCACAAATTGTACATAGATTCTATAAAAATTCTTTATCCTTTATTGCTTCAAATTCAGTTTTGGCCCATTTTAATTTTTTTCAAGCCAGCTAAAAGCAAAATTTCACAACAATCATAATTCACAACCGCAACTATAAACACTCCAGCCCGCTGTCTGAGAAGAACTGAAGGAAGAGGAAGAGCTGATTAACTCAATTCTGCGCAGTTGTCATAAAACATTCATCAGGACCACATTAGCTATTTTTAATATTGCTGGGAATGCAGACCGCTGAGGATTTTAAATTTGAGACTTTTAGACAAAACATATTTTTATTAAAATTATGATTTTGATTAGAATATTTTAGGAGAAGCCGTGTCACTGCTAGCTGTATTTTGGCAATGAAGGGCAAAAAAAAGATTACAAAAAGACAAAATTTGAAATATGGGTTTACAACCAAGGCATATGGTTTAATAACTAGAAAATCCATCGCTATTTTAAATTAGAATCGCACTGAATATTATACTCCTTTTTTTGAAAAATGATATTCCTTTTTCTCAACAAGTTAAAAAACTTGATTCAGTACTCATGTCATTGTCGAAGACTTAAAAACGATCAGTTAAGCAAATGAAATTGCAAATTACGACTAGGTTCACAGTCAGCGGGTCTCAAACATTCCAGACCCACGAAAAGTCTTCAAACGTCCCCCTCCGTTCATAAATATTCAAGAAAACGAGGAAGACGTTAATGTCATAGCATGAACAGATAAAGCAGTGTCACTCTTATATTGCGGGAAGGTTCATGTCGCATAGCACCCAAAATATTTCTGAATACTGTCCAGTTTGTATAGACCTATTTAGCAGCTCCGGGTGCGGCTTGAGTCCCACCACAGAGTGGCACTACTATACCTCTGTTTATACCATATTAATATCGTAAAAAAACAGTTCGGCTGCCCAATAAATACTCGAAATAAATATATACCATCTTCTATACAAATTTTATATATTTTTTTTATCAATTTTCATGTAAAATACTAAGTATATTTTGTCATCAAAGAGGAACACGTTTTGTGTGTGTCGAATATTTTATGTTTTGGCAGTAACTTGCAAGACACCATGATTGCGATATGATCCGTAATAGTGTAATATATAAATATTGCTTTACATCTCAACGCTCGCTCCGCACCAAATTCAAACCTTTACTTTTCATAAAAACACAAATAATTTATTGAAACCTTCGAATTACACAATAATATAATATCGTTCACAACAGACCGTTTAAATTTTAGAAAATAAATTAAATCGACATAAATATAATCCTTTTTATATGAACAATAATTACAGATCTAAACTCTGAAAATAATTAATCGTAACACATCTGTACTTTTGAAAATTTATATACGCTACTGTCTAATTCTTACGAAGGCGTAGAACGACCAAGCTTATTTGTTTTTTTTTGACTTCGAACTTTTAACTCGGAATTCTGACTTTGAACTCGGAATTCTGACTTTAAACTCGGAATTCTGACTTTAAACTCGGAATTCTGACTTTGAATTCGGAATTCTGAGTTTGAACTCGGAATTCTGACTTTGAATTCGGAATTCATAGTTTGACCTCGGAATTCTGAGTTTGAACTCAGAATTCCAAGTTGAAAGTACGAAAGTACGAAGTCAGAATTCCGAGTTCAAACTCAGAATTCCGAGTTTAAACTCGGAATTCCGAATTTAAAGTCAGAATTCTGAGTCTAAACTCCGAATTCAAAGTTCGAAGTCAGAATTCAGAGTTCAAACTTAGAATTCCGAGTTCAAACTCAGAATTCTGAGTTTAAACTCGGGATTCCGAGTTCAAACTCCGAGTTTAAAGACAGAATTCCGAGTTCAAACTTAGAATTCCGAATTCAGTCAGAATTCCGAGTTCAAACTCCGAATTCCGAGTCAGTTTAAAGTCAGAATTCCGAGTTTAAAGTCAGAATTCCGAGTTCAAAGTCAGAATTCAGAGTTTAAAGTTCGAATTAAAAAAACCAAATAAGCTTGGCCGTTCTACGCCTTCGTAAATTCTCGCCAATTTTTCATCAACAAAACTTGTTTCATATTTGGTCAGATCATAAATTTAAAAAAAATCCTTAATTAAACTGTTACATATTGTATAAGATGTTTCAGCAGCGACCAGATCCAAATTTGATACTAGAACATGGAATCTGGCTCTAAACTGGCTGGTCTTCACAAAAACTGTCGAGATATTTTAAAATTTTAAACATACAATTTAAGTGTTTGTTTACGGAAAAATCTCTTCAGATTGTTGAAAAAAATATTACTTTTGTGTTTTAACATTTTATTTCAACATCTAAAAATTATTCATTTACTAGCTGCCATCTCTCTATGACTATGAGATTTTAAGATTTGAAGTTAAATGCTGTTGATTTAGACTATTGTAAAATGTTTGTAAATTACATAAATGATAAATGAGAAAAGTCCATCAACTCCATACTATTCCCCTTATACAATGCTATTCAAATAAACAACTGTGTTCAACAGTTTAAAAATTTAAAAAAATCACGAATTAAACTGTTACATAATATAAAATGTTTAAGCACCGCCCAGATCCAAATTTGATACTAGAACATGGGATCTGGCTCAAAATCGGGTTGGTCTTCACAAAAACTGTTGAGATATTTTAAAATTTTAAACATACAATTTAAGTGTTTGTTTACGGTAAAATCTGTTCAGATTGTTGAAAAAAATATTACTTTTGTGTTTTAACATTTTATTTTAACATCTAAAAATTATTCATTTACTAGCTGCCATCTCTCTATGTCTAAGAGATTTTAAAATTTGAAGTTAAATGCTGTTGATTTAAACTATTGTAAAATGTTGGTAAATTAAATGATAAATGAGAAAAGCCCATCAACTCCAAACTATTCCCCTTAAACAATGCTATTCAAACAACTGTGTTCAACAGTTTAAAACGAGGTTTAAAAATAAAAAAAAATTCTGAATTAAACTGTTACATACAGGGTGTCCCAGCGAAAACTTTCACCTCAAATAATTCAGCAGGACATAATTTTTGTTAAAATTGCTGAAAAACACGTCAACTTCAATTTCAAGGGGGACATGTCCTTTTCATAAATCTATTCGCTATGGGCTAAGCAGCTACATGGGGTAGCAACCCCCTCAAATAACTTAAATGACAATAGGGGTCGTCTAGCACATCATTTTAAAGGTATGTATTTCGATTCTCTTTACAATGGTACCAGACTTTTTGAATTTTAATTAATAATAAATAATAATAATAATAATAATTGGTTTCTAAAACCTCAAATCTGTTCGATTTTGAATGTTATTTAAAGTTATTATTTAGTGGTAGTTCTCTTTAACTTTGCCCTTCTATGTAAATTTTGATTATTAATTATTGAACAACCTGACTTATTTAATTATTTTTTACTGAATTATTCTACCTATTTATGAACTTGGAAAGATAACAAATGTTTATTATTATTTATTATTTTCTAAAATTCAAAATTTTTTGTACCGTTGAAAAGAGAATTGAAATAGCTTTAAAATGATGTCCTACTCGACCCCTATATTGCCATTTAGGATATTTGAGGGGAGGGGTTGCTACCCCGCGTAGGTGATAGGCACAAAGCGAGTAGATTTATGACAAGGATATGTCCCACTCGAAAATAAAGTTGACGTGTGTCAGCATTTTTAGCAAAAATTACTTATTGCTGAGGTATTTGAGGTAAAAGTTTTCGCCGGGTCACCCTGTATATAAAATGTTTAAGCAGCGCCCAGATCCAAATTTGATAGCAGAACATGGAATCTGGCTCTAAACTGGCTGGTCTTCGCAAAAACTGTCCAAGATATTTTAAAATTTTAAACATACAATTTAAGTGTTTGTTTACGGAAAAATCTGTTCAGATCGTTGAAAAAATATTACTTTTGTGTTTTAACATTTTATTTCAACATCTAAAAATTATTCATTTACTAGCTGCCATCTCTCTATGACTATGGGATTTTAAGATTTGAAGTTAAATGCCGTTGATTTAAACTATTGTAAAATGTTTGTAAATTAAATGATAAATGAAAAAAGCCCATCAACTCCAAACTATTCCCCTTATACAATGCTACTCAAATAAACAACTGTGTTCAACAGTTTAAAAATTAAAAAAAAATTCTGAATTAAACTGTTACATATATAAAATGTTTAAGCAGCGCCCAGATCCATATTTGATACTAGAACATGGAATCTGGCTCTAAACTGGCTGGCCTTCACAAAAACTGTCGAGATATTTTAAAATTTTAAACATACAATTTAAGTGTTTGTTTACGGAAAAATCTGTTCAGATGGTTGAAAAAATATTACTTTTGTGTTTTAACATTTTATTTCAACACCTAAAAATTATTCATTTACTAGCTGCCATCTCTCTATGTCTAAGAGATTTTAAGATTTGAAGTTAAATGCTGTTGAATTAAACTATTGTAAAATGTTTGTAAATTAAACGATTAATGAGAAAAGTCCATCAACTCCAAACTATTCCCCTTATACAATGCTATTCAAATAAACAACTGTGTTCAACAGTTTAAAAATTAAAAAAAAATCACGAATTAAACTGTTACATAATATAAAATGTTTAAGCACCGCACAGATCCAAATTTGATACTAGAACATGGAATCTGACTCTAAACTGGCTGGTCTTCACAAAAATGTTGAGATATTTTAAAATTTTAAACATACAATTTAAGTGTTTGTTTACGGAAAAATCTGTTCAGATTGTTAAAAAAATATTACTTTTGTGTTTTAACATTTTATTTCAACATCTAAAAATTATTCATTTACTAGCTGCCATCTCTCTAAGGCCCGGTTTTTCAAAGAATCCAACACCGCGTTAAGTCTGACACCGGCTTCGTTGCTATGATACAACCAATCAGAAAGCCGGTATCATAGCAACAAAGCCGGTGTCAGACTTAACGCGGTGTTGGATTCTTTGAAAAACCGGGCCTATGTCTAAGAGATTTTAAAATTTGAAATTAAATGCTGCTGATTTAAACTATTGTAAAATGTTTGTAAATTAAATGATAAATGAAAAGAGCCCATCAACTCCAAACTATTCCCCTTATACAATGCTATTCAAATAAACAACTGTGTTCAACAGTTTAAAAATTTAAAAAAATCCTGAATTAAACTGTTACATATATAAAATGTTTAAACAGCGCCCAGATCCAAATTTGATACTAGAACATGGAATCTGGCTCTAAACTGGCTGGTCTTCACAAAAACTGTCGAGATATTTTAAAATTTTAAACATACAATTTAAGTGTTTGTTTATGGAAAAATCTGTCCAGATTGTGGAAAAAAATATTACTTTTGTGTTTTAACATTCAAAAATTATTCGTTTACTAGCTGCCATCTCACTGTGTCTATGAGGTTTTAAGGATTTCTTAGTTTGAAGTTAAATGATGTTGATTTAAACTATTGCAAAATGTTTGTGTAGTGTATTGTGTATTTGAACTACTGGTATTGTTAAGTTAATGCAGCGAACTTCAGCAGGGAAAGAGGTCATTAAAAAGTATTGTGTTGCTTTTGATTTTGTTATTATTTTAAACAGCATTGTAAATTAAAGTGTATTTGTGTACTAAACCTATAAACGGTTGAAATAAAATGTTGAATAAGTGTATCTAACATGTTCAACATTTTATTTTAATAATCGTACAAGAAAATAATATCTTAAAACAGTTCTTTTAAACAATAAAATTGATAGAAATTAAATAATAAATGAGAAAAGCCCAACTCCAAACTCTTCCCCTTATACAATGCTATTCAAATAAAGAACTGTGTTCAACAGTTTAAAAACAAACATAATACTTTTTTTAGTAATGTATTTTGTTAAACAAACACTTTTAACTGTAAGAATAAAAAAAAACAAAACTGGCACAACAAAAAATTGGCAATCACTTAAAATTTGTGACGAAAAATTGGCGGGAAGAGACGAAATACTGATTTCCACATTTGCACTTTTCGGCGGTGTCTCCCCACTTTGTTTATTTTTTTTGGACCCAACGAGAGAGAGAAGCGCGGGAAAATCCATAATCGCACCCGACTATCAGAATTAAAAAATGACGTTTACCGTTTTTCTGTCACAGACAGCCCATCTAGTTGTCGAGGTGACAAATTCACATAAAACACACAACGACTGTCGAGAGAAAAGAAAAAACGACGTCGCGATTTCCTTTACGCGCTCATATTTGTACTGTCGGCAAGAGAAAACAAATCGGTGGGTTCCTTGCAACGCGTCACACACACCAGAGGAAAAAAATCGTTTATCTACTTTGTACATCTTTGTAAATGCATCGAAAAGTTCCCCAACGCAATACGTATATGTTAAGTCCTAAGTACATAAAAGAAACAAGAAAACAAGAAACGTTGCAAGAAAAACACGCAAACCTCATCATTTTTCCACATAAAACTTAACATTAATAATATTTACCAATAAATTAAAACAATCTAAAGAGAGCATACATTAATTGATGTTTGAAACCTCTGAATTTATTTCCGATATACTAACTTGGGGCACCACAACATCCTTTTTCAGACCGGAATCTGCAGCGTTCGAAGTGCCCGGATTCGAAGACTCGTCGTATCCAGAATCTGAGCTGCTGTCGCTGTACACCTTCGTGACAGCCGGAGTTTCACTCACCACCTCTGGCTTACTACCAATCTCGGCGATCCGCAGCTTGCACATCTCCAAACGGGCATCGCACGGCTTCAGGAACTGTGGGTCTAAGATTATGTGGCCGTTCGGACCTCTGAAGATTGTGCCACAGCAGATCTTTTCCCTTCGAGAGGAAAGTAATTATTGTGACTTACGCCAACAAAAAATTCTTCGACTATTCTTTGGGTGAACAAAACAAATAAACTTACTCTTTCCAATACTCCAAGTCGATGAACCCGCTGACCTCCGGCTGACCTTCCCGCTTCTTCACCGTCCCTTTATACCTCCTATTTCCCACAGACACATTATCCTCACAATCACTATTCCCGGGACTCGCCGTACGGCTCGAAGGTCCACTGGGTCCACTCTCCGACAAAAAATCAACTTCCGGCATTTCCACATCTTGAACACCGTCGCTCTTGTCGGATAAATCCGGACTGTCCTCCCGTTCGAACTGCTGTTTCTTCTTCGCCTCGGAAGCCTTCTTGTTCTTGCTCTTGAACTTGGTCATGGACTTCATGCCGGGGCCCGCTCTCGCGTCCACCACCTGTTTCGGATACCACAATTGCATTTTTGTTTGACCGTACATTTTTTCCAACGAAAAAGAGAAATTTTATGTCAAAATTTGCGCTTATGCATCGAAAAACAAATCTGTTACCTTAGTAACGGGTAAATTGATTGTGAATATATTTTTTGTGTAACTTACATGTCCCCAATTTCTGTCTGAACCGGCTGGGAGTTTCTTCCACCGTTTGACAAGGAGCACGCAAGCGTTGCAAATTTCTCCTTGGCGTGGAGTCGACAGTCGAAAGCATTCTAGGAAATCTTCTTCGTACCTTTTGCTGTCGGTAAATCTAGAGCTGCAGAAAAGAAAACAAATTATTTCAAATTTAAGCCCACATTTTCTTTATAACAATTTTCACCTGCTAGATTTTGCTTTACAGATGCAGCATCCGGTCGAAGATCTATAAACCTTAGGTCTATGGAAGGAAAACATTTTGAATGTGCGGGGTGTAGCTCTACACTAGCTAATTAATAAAAACCTGAAAAATAATACAATAATCAATCAACAAAACATAAGGTGTTTACAGATATCATCTGTGGTCAAGATATGTACCCAAATAGATAAAATAAGTTAACAAATTACATTCCATTGTATTTAGGAGTCAAGCAACGGGGACATAAGTAAAATAGATTTCATTTTAGAGGTTGGGACTTGTCGGGCCTGCATGTTAGGTTATACCAATTTACAGTTCTACATTATTTTTGGGAGCTTTGCACGATTATCTTTGCTACTGATCAATTTAACTCATGACGAAATGAGAGGGGTAGAGGTATACGGTGAAAGCTCTCTTTACGGACAGCTCTAATAAGCGGACGTCTCTCATGACCGGACAATTTTCATGGAACCAAATTTTTGCGTATTAACACCTATGTTAAACATGTTTCCAGAAGCAGACGCTCTGTAGGACGGACGCGGACACAACAATTTTCCCCAACAGGCTCAAAATGCTCTCACGAGCGGACACGAAGCTCCGAAAATGGACAAATTGAGAGCTGCCCAGAATAAAATTCGGAGTAAAATTGATACCGGGGATTACCCGTTATACCCGTTGCGTATTTACAAGAATATTTTTAATGATTAGTATGTTACATATATATGTAGGTAGTCTTGTTTGAAACTGTGTGACAATGGCACCAAATAAAACCTTTCTTACATTAAGGCAAATAATGGAGGTGATTAATGTTGCGGAGCGAGAGCATTTGGGTGTTAACAAACTGGGTGAAAGCTGAAAGGTAGGTCATTATTTCACGGTTTTTATATAAAAAAGTATGTGATAGTAAATTATTTTAGATTAGTATTAAAACATGCCTAGGAAGTTTTTTGTTTTCATATTTATGATTTAGTAATTTTTTGCATTTAAGCTTCCTTATGAGAGGACAGCTCTCATAAGTGGACAAAAAAGTTGGAACCGTTAGTGTCCGCTTATGAGAGCTTTCACTGTCCTTGGAAGAGATCTAACACACGTAGGAGTTGCCAGACATCTCGGGAAATACTTCTCAGTTTTGTACCCAGAGACCTGAACAGAAATTAATTTTCATTTCAGTTTTGGTTCAAGAGCTGATGGAATTTTGGTTTCCGGTTTGGTTCTTGTTCAAGCGACAATTTGAATTTCAGTTTGGTTTAGATTCAAGTGTCGGTTTGAGATAACTCTACCAAAGACTTATAGACTGGACCTAGCGTCCTTATGCAACAGCTGATTTTGTTTTGAAGCCTACACGTTCGTAGGCCAGCGGGTCGCGGGGATCATTGTTTGTTATTATATTCAAGCAACGGACCAGGCGAATGTTCCGCGTAATTCTGTTTCTGCGGCAGCACCTGTTTACTACACAACTGGTCGGCTGTTTTGTTTTGCCTTTTCCACTCACAAACGCTTAGACTATGAGTACTATTCCTGCTTCAGCCCTAAATGTCTTTGAACTCTACCTGCAGGTTCGGTTAGGATTCAGAATTTGTGTTCGATTTCGATATAAAAAGTAGATTCAATTTAGTTCACCATACACAAAGTGATTTGAACCATTCCAAAAAGGCAGCTAAAGTTTGTGATAAGAAGAAATAATTAGTGGTACTGGGCCGTTCGAACAACTACTCCTCGGGCAAGTACCCCGCCAGGCATTGAATTATACAGCAGACTCCGCCTTTAACGGACCCTGTTATAAAGGACACTCGGCTATAGCGTACTTACCATAGTGGTCCGTTCAAACTCTCATAAGAGGCCTATAGAAAATGTTTTGTTATAACAGACCCTTTTGTAACAGACACTTCGGATATAAGACAAATTTGAGCACCCCATACTGGATATCACCGGTTATAACGGACACGAAGACTTGTCTGGACTAGTCCGTAACGCGAATTCGCTTGCGGGGTTAAATTATAAGTACATAGTGGCAGCATGCAGTTCTATTTCTATTTTTAAATCGTGATAATGTATTTACTCATCCATACAATATTTTTGTCTATTTTTGAGAATTGATATTTCTGTTAATCTTTTTAGAAGTTTATATTAACAAACATAAATATTTGAGTTAATCAACGTCTTTCTAATCATCTTCATTTTTTCCCAACCGGTATGCGTATAAAGGACACCGGTTATAACAGACTCAAACAAGGTTCCCTAGAGAGTCCGTTATAAGCAGAGTCTACTGTATAACTAAATCCAGATTTTTTGTACTACGAAACGTTACAGAATGCTACCCCTCCCAAGGTGACTTTGAAGCAATCATAATGTGCCTTTATGTATGTACATGCTTTTAGCAGGTCTTTCTTTAAATATGACATGTTTTGAATGTGTATGGAAAACCGCAGACCAACTAGTTTCGTCCTTCTGGGACTCATTAGTACGGTGTTTTCCCCTACACACTCAAACCATGCAATTTAACTCGCTATATATACTGCTGAGCTTTGGACAGATATCAGCAAGACAATTACTTCAGTAATTATCTGGGAGTAATTAGTGGTACTGAAGCGTTCGAACAACTACTCCTCCCAGATAATTACTAAAGTAATTTATTGTGTCTTGCTGATTTCCGGCCAAAGCGCGGCAGTATATATAGCAAGTTAAATTGAATGTTTGAGTGTGTAGGGGAAAGCACCATACTGATGAGTCCCAGAAGAATGAAACCAGTTGGTCTGCGGTTTTCCATACGCATTCAAAACATGCAATATTTAAATAAGAAGTATACGACAATCTCCAACAGCAATGCAACTAAACCATCCTTTTCTCCACATCTCACAATCAAAATGAAAAATAAAATGTCCAAAAATCGTCACCTTGCTGGTTTTTCAACAAAAAAATTGGGCGACTATCGTCGGTCAAACTATTGAGGGTTAAAAGCATGGCGCGTGTTGGTATTCAAAAAAGTGAGAGAAAAAATAAGAAAAATAAATTACCACGCGGAATGGAGGCGACAAATAAGAAAATCGAGAGAAAACAAATAAAAAAGCATAAATTATTACAAATAAATACAAGTGAGGAAAAGTGTCATGGTGAAAACGAATAGGAAATCAAAGAATTCGAATATGACGAAGAATATGTTTTATCTTTATCCTTGAAAACGGAAACTGATGCCAGCTCAGATTACCAAAGTGAAAGTGAAACTTTAACAGTCATTTTCTGACATTGAGGACGAGAAAGAAATAGAAAAACATATGACAGAGGCGAAGATGAAGATTGAAGAAGAGAAGTATTACGGTGTTTACTATGGAAGTGATTGGTACATTGGCAGAGTAACAGCCATTGTGGATACACTGAGATCGAAGTTGAAATTTATGGAGTCATATGTAGACAGTTTTTCATGGCCCAAAGGGAATGACATACTTACAGGAAGTTGAAAATGCAAACATAATATATGGAACCTTTCCAAATTTGTCGGATAGATCGTGCTGACATTCAAAATGCATTCAATAAATGCGAGAAATAACATTCCAAACCCATTAGTTGAATGAAAACTCTATAAGTGGCTTTTCGAAGCCTTGTCTGTCTCGCTCGTGCACTTTGGTTGCCTCTGGGAACTAGACAATTAGGTGTTGGTTTTTCAAAGATTACACAAACAACATTTGGAGTTTCTCCGAAATGTTGTACACTTAAACTTGTTGTACAGATATGCACTATGACCTTAGATTTCTTGTAATTTCAGAAAGATATGAGATGCCTCATCTCCAATTTAGATGGAAGTTTTCATCAGATTCTTCAGGTCCATTTGATTTATTTAAGGCCTTAAAACAGTTACAAGTTTGGAAGCCTTTTCGATTCCTAAGCGGTTACGAAGTTTATTGTGGACCAAGCCAAATGACGAAAATGAAAATTTGCTCTCAATTCCAGTAGATGATGACACTGCACTATGGAGCTGCATTACTAATTTTATGGTATCACTTTGAAGCTGATCTACAAGTGATAACCACCATGCCAAAGGATTAATATTTTCGGATGTCTTTTTCGTAAACAAGTATTCCTTACGCACAGTAGTTGGATCAAGAACTTTGACGTAAATTCACTATGAATTCTTAATAAGTTAACCCCACACGTCAAAATACAGTGACACAGTAAAAACTCGGCATGTGTTTCGCTGACAACGCCAGCATCTTCAGGAGTTGAAGATTATTCTAAATCTAGTCTTACATTACATTGCTATAAATACCCAACCTCCACTCCTGGTTTCTTAGATCTACATATTTTAAACGTAAGAGCAATAAAATGTTACAATTGGTTTCAAACGGATAAGTTTTTGGGTTTTTGCTTATAATTGAGAATATCAGACACAAATTAAACAGTGTCTAGTTTATGATATCAGATATGGTGGTATGATGATAGTGTCAATATATTCCATCCAGTGTCAAACACGGAACTTCGTGCAATCACATTAAACAATTTCCTACTTTTTGCTAATGAAACTGATACTATTTCGTCCGTCTGCAAATCGTAAAAACAGAAACATTCCTAGTGTCCAAATTCTGCCGACCTTGAGGGTCGTCGAACTGTACCACATCTTCCAGACCACCTGGAGTCAACGACAATCGCTTTAAAATGCTTCAAAAATTGGCCGCATTACTCATCCATTTTAAAAAGATGGAAATTATTACAGCAAAACATCTGAAGGGACTCGAAAATGCAAAACAATCATCAATAGTGAAACGGGGGATTGAGAACGGAAAACAACTTTCGGAATTTCATTGCCGCCGAGCTATAAATAGAACTGGTGCATCTTGTTTACGATGTGCAATGCTAAAAGTTGCAATAGTGCGATTCCGTCGATGCACCGCACCGGGCACCGCGGGACCTGTTGATCTCAAGACGGAAAAAATGTGGGCGGGCCCGCGCGGTCAAAAACAAATTTGCATGGCCTACTTGTTTCTTCATCGTGTAATACAGTAGCATACGCGTTGACTCGCTAATTGTTCGGAATGTCCCATTTAAACGAACCGGGGAAGCAGGCTCGAAAAATGTTCAAATTGGAACAGGGTTTATCTATCAACAGGGGGCATTGACATTCAATAATTGTTGAAATTTGAATAAATTTCGTCGAAAACAATTAAGTGACATTGAAACCGTATTTTTCGGTAACAGTTATTCAGGGAGTACTGACCTATGTATCTCAGTATCTCAATCCAACATTATCTTATCTTCGTAGACAGAATATTTGTGGAATGCCTCCCATTACCTAACTTTTCGATCACAACAAGCCTTGAATTCGAAGGGCAAACGAATTTACAATGAGATAAACAGCCATTCTCTTATTATTTCAAGAAGCTATGTGCGAATTAGACACCATGACAGTTTTTCAAATGTAAATTTCTACCGGTGCGTTACGCAAATAGGACGCTTGCTGCAACACGGGTGTCATGGGGCATGGACCTAAAGTACCCTAAAAATGATAGTCTGTGGCTTCCTCTTTGATTTGAGTCCTGTTTAAATGCCATGAGACCAACAGTTTGCTCGCAATGAAAATTTCAGTGTTTATCCGCACTTATAGAGCATTCCGGTTGTTCAAGCGTCTGAAAAAATACTAGGAAGAAGACAATAAAGGTTTGGTACTTTGGATATAATGTAAAGGACATCAAACTGCTAATTTTCAGTCATATGTATTAAAATTCCCTCCCGATTAAAACTCATGGGCTAATATATAAATTATAAAACAAAAAATGCGATTCTTTAGAACTTACCACGTTTTTAATATAATAAACAAAACACTTACTTTCTTGCTTATTAAGATCTGTTTTACTAACTGGCACCTTACCCCGAGGACTTCGCAATACATACAAAGTTTCCCTGTTCCCAATAAATTAACTAATCTACCTCGACTTTAGAAGGGGGTGGGTCCAACGTTAAGGCACTTTGGACAACTACTGGTCAAAGGTAGGTATTTTGTTGAAATCAATAAAAGGATCGGAATGCAGTAAATCTAAAGTAAAGAAACCCAAATTTTTCAGACTTATCAGGGAAATAATCCCTTCATAACACCTACTCAGAATTAGAAGGTAGGTACTTACGGTATCATACTTTCGATCATACTTTTAAAATTTTGAGGCATTCGACGTTTTATGGCCCCAATTATGAAACAGGTAATAGGTACCCCAGAATACCTACAGTAATACCTTCAAAGAAACAAGTTGTACTCGAACGGCAATATACAGGTTGTTCAAAGTTAAGTCTGCCGTCCCTACCATTGTCACCTACACAGATTACGAAGGTTATTGAGTTATTCACAAAACAAATTTCTAATCCGTGCAGAACGGTCGATTTTGGCTAAACCGTTTGCGCTATCAAAAACATTCCGAAAATACTTTTTTCGAGTGTACAGCTTGTCCCTTGTAAGCCTAGCGGCTAAAGTAATGTTTTCCCAAGACCGCCTAAGAAAGCGACACGTTACATACAACTAAGTAGGCCCGAAAATTGACAATTGCATTCACCCGTGTGCTATGCTCCTAGCTGTCCATTATTTAAATAAAAATCGCACGGGTAGGTACATTCAAATGTAGGCGGCTTTGAAATTTTGACGTTTACTGAATAAATATCATTTTAATGGATTCTCGATGGAAAACCAAATATTTTAGGTACGAACTGGGCATTTATGAATTTGCGGGCAAAGTGTCATCCATGAACAAGTTGTATATCAATGAAATCAGAAAAATACACTTATTTCCATACCTAGTATAATGCGTAAGAAAAAATGGCCTGAGGTAATAGAGCTCGAATACCGAATGTATCCACATCATTCCGATACGATGTCAAATAGTCGAGCTTCGAGCTACAAGGTAAAAACGGAAAGAGCTTTTTTGTTTTTAGGCATAACTCGTATTCTGCAAGAGTGCCGAAGAAATTAAACATATCCTATCATTTGAAACAAGCGAGATCCCAATAGTGCCCACATGCTGTCCTGACGCACAGATATATTCAATACACCACAAAAGTGGCGCGTCACAAACGTCAGATTTTCATTCCAAACAAAACAAAGCCATGTGCTACCTGACGTTTTAACCTAACCTATACAATATAGTTTTTGCATGCAAGCGCAACACACAAATTGAAAGTAAGTTGTTGTTTTCACTCCAAAATTTCTAGAATTCTATTGCAAAAATTAATTTCAGACGTTGTAAATAATACTGATAAACGTCAAATGACACGTGCATTTGTTTTGTTGTTTGACGAAAGACGGAGGCGCTTGTGCGCTGTATTCGCGCTAGAGATGTCATTGTATGTATTTTTAATAGGTCATTATTCAAATGTTTCGTAAATTCGTAATTTTCGAGAAGCTTCCCAGGGAATATTTCCAATTTATAAACTCCGGTGAATTTTACATCTCTAGGCCCAGATTACATTACTGTTTGCAGCTAGCTGGGGATTTACGATGTTCTACTTTTGGAGAAATATTATGCAAGTTAGCCCAGGATATCTACTACAAGAAATAAAGGCGGTGTGCGTCCAACCTGTCTTCGGACTGAAAACTGATCATGTTTATCATTCAAACCAAATTCCCAGATAAAGTTTACTCAGTTGTAGCAAATACTTAAAGTAGGTATTTGGTTTTAGGTATTTACAAGACGTAATACCAGGGCTACCTCTTTATCTCTATCAATGCCACCTTGCTACAATTTCTTCAGAACAGGTAAACATGTGACAAGCACACAGATAAAAATGTAAACAAGTTAGGTACTGAATGGCGCGAAGAACATAAAGGGCATTCACCCTCAGCATCCACGCGCGCCTAGCGATCGATGGCACCGCCAGCCATGTTGAAAAACTACGAAAACGGTTACTGACATGAACTAGTGTTTTACTGATTGTCTCAATATCGCACACGTTTATTATGCTTATTATCGAGAATTACTGTAAACACTCAACGACAACTCGCTTAGCCTTGCTTTAATATGTCAATTACGTGAACAATTAAAAAAACAAAAGAAGCACAAGGCATTCTGGATCGCGGTACCTACCTAATTGTTACGATTTACGATACTGACCTGGCATTCTTTTTTTACGAACATTACGAGATAAGACCGCTAACATTATTTACTTATATAATATTTTTATCGGCTACGTTATATTCTCGACTTTTGATAAACAACAAATAAGTTTATTTAAATTTAATTCTTCATGATTGCTTCACGATTTGCGGTGACGCTTACGTAAAATGGTATCAGACGCCGACTTTTAATAAAATGTAGCAGAAAACTTGCAATATCATCGCAAAAAGAAAAGTTACCTACAATAACTCTTAATTTCGTCATTATAAATGAACAATTGTGTCGAAGAAAGCTTCACTTATACTTTCCAATTTGCACTCGGCTTTAAAATTTTGTCATGATCACAACACAGCTGAGGCTAAATATAATCAATTACAAATTAACAAATTATGCATCTAAAGAGATTACCCAGTGCATAAACAAAATTAGGGTAACCTTAAAACACGTGCTAGGTGCATAGAGAAAGTAAGGTACCTACATAGCTACGTGCCAAACTCCTCGCTTTCGACTTAAAAATGCTACCATATATGAACATGAATTGAACCAGCAAAAATCCTATAAAAACCACCTTTAATGAACAATTATCTATATTTCCGCAATTTTCTCGTAACATTTACCTAAACATGGAATTATACAGAAAATGCCCTGACCTGATTACAACCTCTACCCATGCAATTAAATGAGTGCTTGGACGGCCGACAGGACGCTCAAGAAAAATATCCTTATACTAAATGAACTACGTCGTAATTCCTAATGACACTCACTTATTATGTTAGATATAACATAACTAACCGTCAAGTTACGAAAATCATGCAAAAATAATGTGTAAATTTATAGAAAAATGCAAAATAAAAGCGATTAATGAACTTACCAACACAACACAGGTGACTGATAACACTATTGACTCTTTGCGCATACTTCGGCGCAACCGTCATACCAAACACTATTTTAAAATGTTGAAAACAACCAAGGATTACTTTACACCAACATGTACCAAGAAATTCCTACTTTGTTAACATTTCACTAGTTTCCATAAGATATTTAAAATTCTGCCAGCAGAAAAATTTATTTGATTTAAAACAAGCACGTCAAATGACAGATGTTACTTCCGCTTGGTGACAACCATTGAATAGACAACCCGTGTCAAATAGTTCTCCAGAAATCCGCATAACAAATATTATTAAATTGATTTTATAAACTTTATACTTTTTGCTAAGATTAAATTGGATGGAATGTTATTCTAGATGGTTTTACCACCAACAGAACTTTTCAAACAATAAAATTCTGATTTATTTGTGGGGTAGTCTACAGAGATCTGCAATATCCCGACAATCTTTGGTTGGTATTAACAGTTAATACCAACATTTATGGACTGCCATTTGTCAGTGGCTGTCAGTTTCTTCAGTTCCTTGTTTTGTTTATCAGCTGACTGCAAAAAATGTAAAGCGTAATAATTGTGGAATTATTAATAATTCGAGCGCTAAAAATATATATACAATTGTGCAAAAATGAGTAATAGTGGCACACAAAATTTTAAAGTCGTTTTATTAGGTGAGGGTTGTGTCGGTAAAACGAGTTTGGTTTTGAGATATGTTGAAGACAAATTTAATAATAATCACGTCAGTACAGTACAGGTAATATCTTCATCCTTATATAAAATACGCTGACCGAAAGAAAACCGAACACACTGCTCTGCACACATCATAGTGTCAGTATATTGACTCATATCGGTCTGTTCAGTGATATCAGTGTGCTGTTATTTTGTGAGTCGATGTAGTTATTGTATTTTGGAATTTCAGGCGTCATTCTTGAATAAAAAGTTGAATATCGATGGAAAACGTGTAAACTTATCAATTTGGGATACTGCAGGTCAAGAAAAGTTTCACGCTTTAGGACCCATTTATTACAGATCGTCAAATGGTGCGGTATTAGTTTACGACATCACAGATGAAGATTCTTTTCAGAAAGTGAAGAATTGGGTGAAAGAACTGCGGAAAATGTTGGGCAGTGAAATTTGCCTCGTAATTGCTGGTAATAAGACTGATTTAGAGAAAGATAGACATGTTAGTTTAGAAGAAGCAGAGAGGTACGAAGAACAAACAAAATTGCTCATTCTTGGTTAAATTATGTTTTTTTTTAGCTATGCAAGTAAAGTAAGTGCAATACATTTCCAAACATCGGCAAAACAGAATGTTGGAGTAGAAGAAATGTTTTTTGGTTTAACTCAAAAAATGCTGGAGCGGGTGGCGAACCATGAGGCTGACGCAGCTCCGATGATGCGACAAAACTCTCAGCGGAGGAATGTCGTAGTTGTCGAAGATGATCAAGCTCCTCCAGCTCCGGGGAAACAGTGTTGTGGTAGCTCGTAAATTTTTTGTTATTTTAACACCATGTACATAACGGTATTGTAAATTATGGAATTCTGTATGTTTATGATTTTTAATTTTATTACTTAAATGTACGTTCAGCAACTCTAATTATGTATAAGTAATTGTATATTAATTAAAATATCTTACAATCCATTAATTATTTACGTCGATTAGTTTCCTTATCTGATAATAAATTATCTTTTGTCTGTGTTCTTAAACTCAATATAGGTGATAAATTTTAGTCCCGATCAATCGTCATAATATTGATAACTCGGTAACCTTCAGTATCAGGTATAAAAGTAAAGAAACCTTATATTATAGTATTTTATTCATATACATGTACCTACATAAATTATTTACAAATATGAAATTAAATAAATCGCAATTAGCTTAGCAACAACTGTGCCACTTCATCGGGACTTCTCTTTAAAATATCTTGAGGGTTTTCATATAAATTAACAGGGTTAAAAACTCCTTCATAAAGTTCTTTGTATATGGCGATCAAAACTTCGAAAGCCCTTTTTTGGACTGTCTTTTTATGCTTTGAAGATGCCAATAAATTCACTTGTGGTAAAAGTGCCGAATCGGGCACAGAAATTAAAGATTCTAACTTTGCCTGTAAAATAAACAAATTAGAATACAATTTTTTTGTTGACGCGTAGTATTTTTACCAGAAATTTTCTTAGATTCGTAGGTTCCATCCCAGGAATGCTGGATAAAGGTCCTTGTGTATTATCTTGCTGAATCATGTATATAGAGCTTAGATTTAAGTTTGCTACTAAGTAACTGGCTTGCTCTGACGTTAGAGTGTCTAACTGTGCATCAGATTGTGCTTGAAGCCTTTCCAAGCGCTCATCCATAAATTCGTACATTGATAAACAGGTATACATAGAATACATGCAATTTAACATGTATACAGCCATATCCGTAGGGGGCAAACGTGAAACCTGCTCATTTACAGCCCTTAATAATGGTTCCATAATACATTGCGCTATCTAAAAATTGATTATCTTAAGAATATGTACGTGGTATCTTACGATTAAATTACTTTTCCCATGTCCGATTCACGTCCTTCATTCATACTAGCTGTAGAAAGCATATCTCTCATAATGGCCAGCAAATGACTTATAGCAGGAGTAGGTGATAAGTCTCTAGGGGGTGTTTCCACCCTTACTAACATGTTACTCACTTGTTGTTGCAAAGAAATTAAAAATGTTTGTTCACTTTTCTGTTGCAACTCGCTCAACGTTGTTTCTAATAAACCTCCTTGTATTACCTTTGAATTTAAACAATTTAAATGTAAGAATCGCTCGAAAAACATGAAAATTTACCTTTCCTATACATTTTTTGTAATACCGGATCAAGTTCGTGACTGAGTAAAGTACGGAAGCTTGAGATGGGACGGCGAGAATTTTTTCGATTCGCATATTTAGGGGATGGCAAATACCCTCACTTATGCTAGCCAAAGCACTGTTCAATTGATTATTTAATTCTTCTGAATAAAAGAAAGGAAAAATCAATAGAAAATAAATACACAGAGTATATTGAAGGTGGAGTGGATTAGTGCACGAACACAAAACATGTGGAGGTAGGTCCAGATTAGACGGCTGTTCGCAAATAGCTGGGAGATGTACAATGTTCTATTTTCAGATGGGAAAGGATGGACTTACAACTGAAAACAGTTTTTACCCTTAACATTCTTACCATTCTTATCACAAAATTTCACCAATAAATTAATATTCTGCTTCTCCAAAGGTATTGTCTTATTTAACCAAACCAGCATGTCAGTAACATAAATTTGAGGATCGTGTGCCCGTAGTTCAATCGGGGCTGGATTTCCTGAAGTCCCGCCTCGAGTTAATGCATCAATAAATTCGCCGACTAAAATCGCTCTTCGACAAACACAATATTCATCAATCACGTACTTGAATAACACCGGCCTCTCCTGCAATCTAGCCATAGCTGTCATTACCAGATCCGTGAGCTCTGGATTATCGATATATCTGCAATAACTCTGCGTCCATCTATACAATCTTTCTAAAGCGCCCTCTTGGTTTAACGTCATTTGTTCCATGATATCTAAAGCTAAAGACTGATGCCCTGATTGCATGAGAACTTTACAGTCTGCATGGATTTTCTGAACTTTATCGAGAGCGACAAAAATATCGTTTGTAATAGGAGCATCTCTATTACTTTTACTGCCGTGAAGAGCAATTAAATCATCAGGTGTAAGTTGGAATTTTCTCAAGAATGCACTGGTAACTTCGCTTTGAATCTCATTACGAATGCTTAAACAATTAATTATTAAACAAACGAAAATTCATACAAACAATTCCAACCTGATCTCATGTAAATTGCTGGTCTGCTCTAACAATGGTTTAGTTTGCATCTTAGCATTCTGTAGCCTCGTGGTCATTTCTTGAACGAATTTACTCATATCTGCTATATCACTGTACACATCATCAAATGATTCCTTAACCTTACGAAATGACGATAAAAAGTTCTTGTTTATATCTAAATTTCTCTTCTCGATCTGGCTTCTTAAATTACGCCTTGCTTGCAACGTATTTTCTGTGTAAAACGTCGACAACTGTTTTAAAGCTTCCAAAGTATCCTACGAAAAAAATCGTGTTTTCATTTCTTGGTACCTACCTTAAATATTGTACTTTTACCTGATCATTTTCAAATCTGGTTTCCAGAACTTTATTTAAACGCCTGGAAAGCGCGTTGTCTTTTTCAGTTGATTCAGACATTATTCAAAACATTTATTTTTGGAAAAAGTCTGATTTAACCCAACTTTCACACGTCATCTGTCAACTGTCACCAAAATAATAAAATAATTACAGTTTTCTGGTTTTCTCTATCGGTATTGGAGAATGGAGATTGGAGGATGCCGGCATTTTTTGACTTCTTTCATTTAGGTAGTATTCTTGTCGTTGTAGCTCCTTGAGTGCAGCAAAAATAATTATTTTAAGTCAAAAATATTTCATATTTTCAGTTAATGAAGGGATACAAATCCAAACGCCCTTTTTCCAAGAAAAACAATAAAGGGAATGTTTATTATTAATATTTGACTTCGACAGAAAGACCTTGAATTACTTACTTATTTACTAAAGTATATTTAATAAAAATAAATAAATGTGCATTTTGGAAAATAATCAAATGGAATTCCAGCCACGGGTGCATCCGTCCTTTACTAAATCTGATGTTCCCTTTTTGGTAATTCAATTACCATCTCTCGCGCTGCCTCGCAGCCAATGAAAATAATTCAGTCGCCTTGCTTGCGCCGGCAAAGTAGTTCGCAACGGAATGTCATATTTATAAACTGGTGACCAAAATCCAATTAATTCTTAAATTAAATTATATTTTATACACTTTTTACGTAAACTATGTGACTTGTTGGTGTTTGTGTGTGTTAATAGAATATTCGCGTAATTTTTACGGCAACTAAAGGGTTTTGAGAGGAATTTTGTTGTAGTGATGTGAATTTTTATATTCAAAATGGCTGACTCCTATTACCAGGTGAGGAACAATTATGTATTATTATGTTTATGTAGACATTAGTGTGGGTCTTATTTAAATAAAATGTTAAAAGCGAGTAGCTAAGATACTAATAATATAATTAGAGCAGGTTTCTTAAGTTGTTGTAGCTGAATAACATTGATAACAAGATTTTAATCGACGATTTGACGTTTAATAACTATCTTCAGATACTTCGTACAAGTATCAAGTAATGCAAAAGCAAAATTCTATTATAGTAGTTGGCAGTGAGAGTTTTTGTGTTGTATTAAATTGTTATCTTTGGTTTATGGGTTTATTGCAATTATATTAAAAATAGATTTGCGTGAGTTATCAGCGAGAATCTGACTCACCATCCTTTAAACATTTCATTATATTCATCTTATCAAGTGAACCTGTCCGAGGACAAGACCCATGGTCTGGTGGGGTTTTTTATGGCAGACAGGTTACCACAGAAACGTAATAATTTCTTCGGTTTCTTCATATTCCGACTGCTTTCTTCAGTCTTGTGCGGTTTGTAAGCTAAATGACTTTTACCACGTCTGTAAACTGTAATTAATTGTTAGTTCTGAATTTGTGATTTATTTTAGTTTAGTTTGAGTGATTAACAGAATTAAGTGCTGAGATGTTTTTCTTTAAGCCAGTTTAGTACATTGAGATGACGAAAGTGCAATATTTGTACCGTGATCTTAAAAAAGCAAGATGATTCCGAATTCTTGGCACAGATTTTCCGCGTGAATTAATTTTGTGTCAGTTTTCTTAAGTTATTAATGTCTTTACTTACATCGAGTCTTCTAGAGGATTTAAAATTCATTCGTTTTAAATTTAACTCTAGTGTTACAAATAAATTGTTGAATTTTTTTTCACTTAATAATCGGGATGACTAGGTAGGAGACTTCTAATTTCTCGTTTCCTACTTTAATTTTATTCCTATTTTCGTGCCCCTGCATAGGTACCAAGAATTTGTTTTTTTTTAATGCTGGCACCCGTTGCCGTCTGTCAAAACCGACATCGAGGGGCGAACCGCGTTCAAATTTCACGTACACCTACTGTCATTTTCCCAGATACTGTCACGTAACTGCTAACGTACTGTCACGAACTGTTCCCGTACTGTCACGGACTGTCAAAAATTGTCAGATAACGTCACAGACTGTCAGATACTGTCACCGGTACTGTACATCTACTGTTATTTTCATAGATACTGTCACGGGACTGTTGTGAGACTGTCACGGAACTCTCGCGGGACTGACATGGAACTCTCGCGGGACTGTCACGGAACTCTCGCGAGACTGTCACGGGACTGCCATTGATTGTCGCGGGACTGTCAAGATACTGTCAGACTGTCATATAATGTCACAGACTGTCAGGTACTGTCAATGTAATTACATGGTGCTGTACACCTACTTCATTCTGCATTGGGCTTTTTTTACTCGTTTTTACCGTGCTATTCTGTTCAAAGTTGAAATCAGAAAAGTGCTTCCGTACTCGCTTCCGTATGAAACAATGTATGTATTAACTACAGGTGTCTCTGTCCTCGATCTAAAGTAATTAATTGAAAAAGCAAATCTGGCAAATTGACTACCGAGTTGTCAATCGAGGAATTCGCTGCTCTACAGTTTGATTCCAAAAATAAATGCGTGGAAAGTGGCCTGTGTCATTTGAGCTCCTCTTTAATATGGTCAGTTTAGAAATTGGTAACTCAACAACTGGACGTATATACATGTTTTTAATTAATTAGTGTAGGTAATCATACTTTCTAACGCAACGTAACGAACTACCTAGTTAGGTATGTGTTTTCCTTCGGTATGTTGTGAGAAACAATAGTGAAAATTTTTTATTAATGAATTATGCTTGTGCTGAAGAAATCTGGATTACAACATTCCCACCACGAGTCTTTCAATTCTGTGAATTTTTGCTTGGTATGTATGGTTTATCTCGATATTGTGCTTTGCCTTTTTTTACTTTTATAACTGTTTTCTTGTTTGTAAATCTGAATTATTCATGAAGCTGTCTCGAAAATCGTCGAACTAGGTGAATGGATGAATGTTATCTTTGATGAATACCGTAATTTGGCGAACGAATTAAAATAATTACCTACATATTATATTTCGGTTAATCTCTGGAACGGTTAGGAATTTAATTAATAGAACATGAATAATTATTTTGCTTGTATTTGTAATACATTCTTTATATGGCGCCAGAGGTAGCCCCAGTTTAGACTACTGTCTGCAGATAGTTGGAGGTGAGGGATGTTATACTTTCGGGGAAATGTGAAAATGAAGAATGGCTTCTAATTCTTCCATTTACCTTGCAGAGCATCTCCTACCGCTTTCGACGTGCTAACGGCGAATCTCGAATTTTTTATCAGTGTAGATATGCATAAGTCACCAAGATGTTTCAGCTCGTGTTTCAGGGACCAATATATACTTTTAGCGAGACTTCTAGCCATCAATTTGGACAATAAAACATTCAGAAATCAGTGACTAACCTTTATTTAGTGACTGGAGATCGGAGAATTCGTAGCCAGAGTGATTGTAAAAATATGCCTTCGAGGAAAATCATTTCAGGTTCTTTAGAACAACCACCTGTTGAATGATCGTAGACGCTTTGAAATGCATTTTCATACTTTCGTTTTTAATAATTCCTAATCAGAAACTACTACATCTATGAGCTGCTCAACTGGAGGAATGGAATAGGTAGTTCTCAAAACTTCTCGTCCAGTGTCATTCGTGGACCCGTCCGTAGCACTTGGAGACTTAATAGGAAAGGGAATACACCTCAGAATACACGATATTAAAAATTATTTTTACACTTCCGGTGCAATGATTTTAGGTCGAATTTTAGTGTGGAACCTCGTGAGGAACAACAAAAAGCAATTAAAATTATATTACTTACGTATTACAAGTATGTTATAATTATAAATATTACAAAAAACTAATATTAGAACAGTAGGTGTTTAGAAACATACGACATAAATACCGAGGGGTTAATCACTCCGTGATAAGGCGTCCCACACTTGAAATACTTAGAAGTATTTCACAAGTATTGCATAGCATTTCACTGGTATTTCATACAATTTCACAAGCATTGCATAGCATTTAATTAGTATTGCACTTAATT
Organism: Xestobium rufovillosum; assembly: GCA_963966045.1. NCBI lineage: Eukaryota > Metazoa > Arthropoda > Insecta > Coleoptera > Ptinidae > Xestobium > Xestobium rufovillosum. The sequence continues at coordinate 17,096,778 of OZ014498.1, forward strand.
TTAATAAAAATTAAATAATGAATTATTAAAGAAATTGAGTGAAACATGAATCTCTGAGATATAATTTCTTTCCTGATTAAGTAGAAAAGGCTGGAGAAAAGTTTTATGGGTTTATTTCAAGGTTTATTTATAAACCAGGAACAGGAATAAAAGCAAATTAACATGGGAGAAATTTCTTACGTACAAAAATGTTCCTCCGGGCTTCCTATTGGCCAACAGGTAAACTAGGTAGTTTGATTTAGAGAACCAATGGGAGATTTGCTCGGAGACTTGGGATTAAATTCGTACAAAATAAATTTCTCCAGGAATTTCTTCCATGTGAATTTGCTACATAAGAAAGAAGAAAACGGCAGGTAACTCCTTAAATGTTAATACCGTAAAGGCTAATTCGTGTTTCTTTATTGGTTTTTCTTATCCATGTCTTATAAACCCAGCATATAAGTTTATGTAAACTAGTAATCATTGACTGACATAATTCAAAACCGCGGGAAACTTCAATATTAAAAATCGAGGTGACCACGAATAGGTACACTCACTTATCCAGCAACCGTGTGTTCCGAAAAATTGTGATACTCCCCCAACCCTTGTGTATACATAAGTTGCCATCCACAAGGATAGAATGGGCACTAGAAACTTAATCCTAACATAATCACTAAATATGTACATATGCGACGCGCCTGATAATGAAATTTATTTAGGCTTCAAAACAATTGCTCTGATTTTTTGGACTGCTGTCTTGCTCCGATTTTCTCGAATATATTCTCTATAAACATTAGAGGAATATAATGTAAATTATGGTCCCTTCCTGAAAAAAGTATACCGGCCCCGGGATTAGATGATCATTTCTACAATAATGGTAATAGGGAAGGTCAGGTCACCTACCCACCTGCTTAAAGAGAATCCAAATCTAGAAACACATGCAGTAGCACAATGTCCCTAGAGAACGCAATAAATAGTACCTAATCATCCGATAGTGTGGGTAATGCCGAAATGTTTTATGTTTTATGTAACACGTGCGCGTGGTACTGGAAGAAACTGAATTACGATTGCTATTTGCCATGAGTGGCCAGACGTAGTCACGTGATCGAAGTGCTGGCCGTCTATTGGAGCTTACACATGTTACAACGTAATAAATGCATAAGTTAATGAGCAGAGCCCTCGGCAGAGCCACCTACCATTTCATAAGTATTTCAAAGCCATTGCAAGGCATTTCAAAAGTAATTTCCCAGGCATTGCAAAGCATTTCACAAGTATTTCACAGGTATTGCAAAGCATTCCACAAGTATTTCACAGGTATTGCAGCGCATTTCATAAGTATTTCACAGGCTCGTTCACAGGTATTTCATGCTATTGCATATATTTCAAAGTATTTCATATGTATTTCAAAACATTTCATAACATTGCAAAAGTATTGCACATCGCTGTGTCCCACAATTGCACAGAGTGATTAACCCCTCGATAAATACAGATGGCCCCCAAAACTAAATGCCAGAGATAAAATTAAACATGGAATGCAAGAAATACAAAGTACAGAACCTGAAATGTTCTTTTGTAATGATAGGTAGATACCACCGAGGTAGGTACCTACTATAATGATTAGACTGTTTTTGAAATGTAAACACTGTTTCTTTAGCGTAAACAGTACTGGTAAAATTAGCGCAAAACATGTGTTTATCTAATTATGTCAGGAACAAAAGCTGTTAATGCTCATAATAGCGACAGCTAGTCCACTTCCACGGCTTCATGTGAAGTAGGTTATAACCTCTTTGCTTTATTCTTATGGTACCTATTAGAAAAGTAATTTTTACGGTATGAAGAAAGCGCAAACTAAATGATCACTGGAGCTGCCAGTCTTCACGTTTCTTATACACGCTCATTTTTAATAAACTGTATTTAGAACATTTTGACAAATCTGTAAGTACCTATTCCGTGAAGTCGCCGCGTGGAAAGATCACGCGAGCATTCGGTCTTTATTTTTGGTCACGTCTCTGGAACAAATGCCCAGACACTGAAGTTTTGTCACGATTCATGATTTGTAGCGGACCCCCTTAAGTGATTTGCAAATTGATACGACTTTCCAGATTCTCGAATTTGCATTTAGAAGCATGGAATTTTCTATTAACAGGGAACTTGTAACTACCGCGATTTACGAGCACCTCATAGGCACTAAACCAGTTAAAATTGGAACACATGGTATGATGTCAATTTGCAAAACTGTCAGGTTCGAGCTATCACCTTACCGTGAAGGTAAAGCGACCGAATTCAAGGTCCTGCAGCAGGTGATAATCCCCACGTTCCAAATAATGATTCATTACACATGTGCATTATTTACTTTTTCCTTGGCATACATTACACATACAACTATAAACGTAAGTATAAATTATCTACTGGAGTAAAAGATATGCTAATTTACCTGGTTCATAAAATGACATTTTTCATTACTAGTTTGAATGAAATACTTAATTGTAATACACACGCATGCTGAGGAACCTTGAGTACGGTCTTCCATCCGTTTTGGAATCAACCTTGCCTATTATATACCTATATTATAAGAGACAACAAGGGTTCTCATAATTGCGACCTTGGTATACAGGAAGTTTTAAATTATTTTGTGTTTAGGGAACGGACTGCCTTTAAAGACTTGTACATCTCTGAGTTTTCCTATTCACAATAGTGTGTATCCATTCCAACGAGATATTTGTTATAATGAACGATAATAGACGTAAAACGACAGGTATTTGCTTTGAAGAGGAATATTGGCTTTCACAGTCTCATTCTAAACCAGAAACAATGCATCTGCTAGTATAATTCACAGGACAGCTAAATAAACAAAAGCTAGTCTCTGGAAGTGCATGGAAACGTCACGAACGATGGCATGTTCTATAAATGAACCACAAGACAATAATATTGTACTAATGTACCGATTAGTTTTACATGATAACGTATACAAGTGCATTGTAATCTGTCGGAAACAGAATTGAAGTATGTAGTCCAGGTATACCTACATATGGTAGAATAGTATATGGTGTGTATCGGTAGCACATTTGGCAAATTTGCCAATGACTGATGAAACTCAAAAAAGACGAAACCAGTGGACTGCGATTGCTGTGTTCGTCGCTGTGTACATTTAAACCTTGCAAGTTCTGCAAACGTTATGTTGACTCTTCATCCAACTTTATAATGTAATATAATTTTCCGCAAAGTGAGACAAACCATTAATGTAAAAAATAAGCTCATGAATAAGCTAATATCGGAACATTCATAACGTATCTTTAAAGTTCTTTGTTTTTTAAAATAAACATACTTAACAATAATACATAAAATAATACACATGAACATAGAAACTAAAAAGAAACGTTTAATTCTATGACAGCAATATCAACCCTCGACATTAAACTAAAACCTGGACTAAAACCGAAACTGAAACAGTCCTCCTACCTACCTGCATCAATTGCGAGAAGCCTGTTTTCTTTCTAGCCTGTTTATATCAATGAATAATAGGTCAATCAAATTAGCAGTAGAAGTTGTTGTCTGATGCACCTACTGTGTGCTCAAAATAGTGTGCATCGGGGTGTGTATCATACGGAAAGATTTTAACATTGAAAATGTTTTTAGTATCCTAGTATGGGGAACCATATTCACCGAAAAGATTCTGTTGCATTTGTCACATACGTCACGCACCCGAGCGTACACACGAATCGATATCAAAGCGTATATCACTCAGGTCTCAGACCCTTAAGTCCATTTTTGCCCACTGCCATAAGAATTTATATGTGCGTAGCAAGCGACTTCGTTCCTTAAGACTGGCTGTGTCTAATTGGTCCATTCTTGCTTTCGGCCATATATGTTTTAACAGGCCATATATGTTTTAACATGTGGAGCAAGCGACTTCGTGCCTTAGTAGTTAATATTTTAATTTCAGGATTTCGCATTTTAACCAAAACTGCGTTTCCGTATTATAATTCAATGTTAATACTACAAAAGTCGTGATCACGTCACGTTTTAAAATCACTGATACCTATAGAAAAATCACATTTACAATGCGTTTGACAAATCACGATATCGTTCATCACTATTAAAGTCGAGCGCCTGGCCGCTACGCGTTAGACCGCTCAGTATGAGTAAGCATTTCAGAGTGGGACCGTCTACCGTCGCAAATGTGGAGAATGTCACAACAGGAATGTAGTTATTATAAATTATTTAACACGCTATCGCGTATGCGGAAATATCCCAAACGCACAAGGGTTATAGTCGGCTTCATCATTTTCAATGTGTCCTGCGGTTCCATCTTTGTGAAGACTGTAAATTTTTTATTGTAAATTTGTCAGAAGATTTTTATTTTGCATATGAAAGTTGGTGCTTGTTACTAATTGTAAAATGAACATGTATCAGAAATAGGCAGCGTTGCTTGTTGAAATACAGGAATAGGTCGAGGAATAGGTACCATAAGGAAGTTGTTCCAAAAACTTTATTCTTGCAGTGCGCACCATAAAGTTTGCAACATACCGAAAAAGTTTTTATTATTAAGATTTTGAAAATAATTATTTTGAAAATCGTTCAGGCATCTGCAAATACCTAGAAAATGGTTTTTCAGCATACGTCACGTGACCACTGGTTAGGCGAGAACATTATAAAATTGGAAATTAAGTTGCGAAAAATGGGTTTCATTGGTAAAATATAGAAGAAAATGGATTGGAGAATTAAAAACAACCATTTTATATGTAATCTTCGCAAAAAATTATATTCCTGAAAGGATTCCTGAATGAAGAATTATTTTTTTATAGCCAATATTAGAGAACCAAATTAGAAAAATATACAGTCCAGCCCAGCTGAACTGCACTCTGTCTCGGAGTACTTAGTGCTTCGAATAATACGTTTAAGTTATGCCAAAAAAATTATGGATACTTGTAATTATGTCAAAATTTTGCAGAAATATTTTTCGTGAATACCAGACTGAATGCATTGCAACGGTCAGCTAAATGAACACACTGCATTTTCTCTAATTTAGTTCTTCCATATTCACTATTATAGAGAAGAGAGAAAGTTATTCTTCATTGAGAATTTCTTCATTCGGAATTTTACTTTATCGTTATTTCATTATAGTGGAGCGCTATTCAGCAAAAATTTTAACTTTGAGTGATCCCAAAGTATAACCAGATGAAACTCTCACAGATGATTCTACAAGTCTTTTGGCACCTAAAAATGGCAATTACGACTTTTTTGGGTGGTACCGAAAAAAGTAGGGGTGAAAAACCAGTAAATCTACGCCACCGTGCGCCGGGAGACTCTCGGGCATCTTACGCGAAAATTACAAGTCGTAGAACTGCGTTTTTTTTTAAATTGTTGAAGAAATATTGACGTTTTTAATGGTGTATGTTTTATGTAAAAACAAGAAACCAAACTGATTTTATTGCACCGTATCTAAAATATGTCACCACATCGGTGACAATATGTTCCACTTTGAACCTCGATAACTTTTTTTTTCACGATATGGATTTTGTTTTTTCTTACATAGAAAACTTCCTTATAGTATAACGAAGTTATGATTTCCAATAATGTATGGTCGCGTTTCAAAAATAAGTCCGCTATAACACTTTCAATGCGCCGATGTAAAAAATTCACTTTCGGTGCACGGGAAGAGCCGTGCGAGTGAAAAGGATAGACTATGGGGAATAGCCGAGCACAAGAAGGAGACAGAACGCGGCCAAGTTACTCTGCAAAAGAACAGCGTTGTAATGTTACCTTTAAAATATGCTGACCAATATTATATACATATTTGTCAAAATCAGTATTCATCATTTTGTTCTAAACAATCTTCATCTTGAACAGCAGTTGCGTTTGTGCAGTTCTTACATTTACAGCAGCATTACACCTTCTTTATAGCAAATGCAATTTTTAGTCTTACAGTTTCCGTCCTTACACTTCAACCGTTGATTGAGGGAATCAATCAACGCTTCAACCCTAAAATATGCCTCAAATCTACAGGTATTGGATCTTGCATAGAAAGTACTGGTTGTAGGCAAGATGACTTTACAACCAGATTTTTAATTGCAATATACATCTAAAAGTGCAATTATGATATAAATGTAACAAATTAAATGTAAAAATTACCTAAGACCGTGCTGCTTAAAAGAACTGTCGGTGGGTGGAAGTTCAGTAACTTTTCTACTCGTACTTTTTGTCATCTCCAATCTCAATTCATTTAAACATGCGATGTGCTTATTTTTATTTTTATATAAAGCTAGGACAAATTCTGTTGCAACTGATATCATTTTATCGTTTGGTAAATTAGTTATTTCTGCAAGTGCTGAAAATTTATCGATATTTTTGATAAGAACATCAAATGCGGTTTTCTTTTCAATTTTGAAAAATGCGTTGGTTGTATCGCATCCGGATAACGCATGCATGGACGGAACACACTTACAAATTTTGGTACCCAAATTTAATGCAATTTCAGTGACTGATAAAACTTTTCCATTGCTGACGTGACCTTGTTGAATCAGTATATTTTTATCTTTTAGATCAGAAAATGTACTGCAGTAATATAGAAGTAAGATCAAAACATCGGTATCGACAGATATTTTCACTAAAATGTGATTCGAAAATAGTGTGAAGAATTAGTCTCGTGTCAGCTTCATTAACTTCGTTTACGCCATTGTCCATACTTATACTGTAACATAATTCGCTATTTTCAAAGCCCCCTGCTATAATAAGGGTCTCATCTTGCTTTAAAAATTGCGATGCATTTCTCAGTAAGAAATCAGTTAAAAACATCAAAAGTTTGCGACAAACAATACATAATTAACCAAATAAAACATTTAGTACTACGTTACCAGTTTGAATTGAAATAAGTGATTCCCTTTTTCTTTTGCCAGATCCTCCACAAATTAAACAAATGGTTCTAACGTTAAATTGATCCTGTGTTCTATATAAAAGCGTATTGCTATTAGAGGCCGCAGAACCATTGTTGTTTACAGAGAGTGATTAGCCGCTAATATTAATTAAACTTGTATAGTTTTGTCTGCAGGACTTATGAAATTGAAAGTTAGTATTTCCCCCGGTATTTCCACTTAAAATTAGATCTTTTTTGTTTAAAATTCCCGCAGAATAGGAATCCCGCCTTTTTTCGGCAGCAGAAAGTATGGTTAACAAACCATCTAATCGAGGCTTTTTTATTACCTGCTATTTATCTCCATCATCCACCGTCTTGCCACATATTAAACACTCCATCACGATAACTATTATAAGTAGTACCTATGTTAGCAAAAATGAACCGAAACAGTCAAAACAAAACCACCAAAAACCCAAAACACTTCACGCAATGAAAATATGCACTCATTTACCCGCCAACGAATGGACTTCTGTCCCTTGTCAACCCACACAAATTTCGCACAGTCTATCCTTTTCACTCGCACGGCTCGTCCCGTGCACCGAAAGTGAATTTTTGACATAGGCGCATTGAAAGTGTTATAGCGGACTTATTTTTGAAACGCGACCATACATTATTGGAAATCATAACTTCGCTATACTATAATGAAGTTTTCTATGTAAGAAAAAACAAAATCCATATCGTGAAAAAAAAAGTTATCGAGGTTCAAAGTGGAACATATTGTCACCGATGTGGCGACATATTTTAGATACGGTGCAATAAAATCAGTTTGGTTTCTTGTTTTTACATAAAACATACACCATTAAAAACGTCAATATTTCTTCAACAATTTAAAAAAAAAACGCAAAGTTCTACGACTTGTAATTTTCGCGTAAGATGTCCGAGAGTCTCTCGGCGCACGGTGGGGTAAATTTACTGGTTTTTCACCCCTAATTTTTTTCGGTACCACCCAAAAAAGTCGTAATTGCTATTTTTAAGTGCCAAATGACTTGTAGAATAATCTGTGAGAGTTTCATCTGGTTATATTTTGGGATCACGTACTACCCGAAATAAGACACTTTTCGAAGCAAAATCGCTCCACTATTATGAAATGTATAATTGTTAGATACACACAACCAAACTTATATGGAATCACTAGGATTTACAAGAATCAAGTTGTTGTGGGTAAAACAATTGCATGCGAATAAAAGCTTAATGTGTTTACTGTCAAAATCGGTTGGATGCATAAAAAGTTAATAAGATTTGTTCGTGAACTGTTGTTTTTGCTGCTCAGATCAGAAGTGAAATGGCAGCGAGTTGGTAAGCTACATCTGTTCAAAATTTTTGTTAAAAATGCCTTATGTGGGGTTATCAGAAGTACAGAGGGGAAGAATTATAGCTCTGGTGGAACAGGGAATGTCCCAAAGACAAATTTCACGGACGGTGGGGGTCACACAGGGGGTTGTTTCAAAAAACCTATTCAAGGTTTTCGGAGTTGGAAACCTTGAAAAATAGCCCGAGGAGAAGTCGTGGAAAAGTAACTACAGAAAACCAGGACCGCTTTTTAGCTCAAATAGCAAGAAGAAATCCCACAGTATCCTATTCCGAGCTTTCTGGGCAACTTTTGCAAGCTACTGGTATTAATGTTTCGGTCGAAACTATCAGGAAAAGACTTCGTGCACGAGGATTATTCAGCAGAAGACAGTTAAGGGTTCCAGAACTATCAAGGCAAAATAAAATCGACCGTTTAAATTGGTGTTTGAAACATCAAAACTGGACAATGGAAGATTGGCGAAATGTCTTATTTTCGGATGAAACCAGAATTGGCCTTCGATCAGATGACCGGCGAATTCGAGTTTTGAGAGGTCGTGGGAGACAAGCAGGCTCCTAGCTGCCCGATCTGTTCTCAAACACAAAGCAGGAACTGTAATGTTTTGGGGTGGGATCATGATTGGTGAAAAAACTCCTATAATTATAATGAGACAAAATTTAACAGGTCCACGGAATGTTGATTTAGTGCTGCAAGCTGTAGTTAGGCTCTGGAGAGTTGCTTTCGGCGATTTGTTTTTATTTATGCAGGATAATGCACCTCCACATACCAGCAGAGTTGCCACAATTTTTTTAGAAATGGAGGGTGTGGCTGTTTTGGAGTGGCCTTCTTGTTCACCGGATCTAAACCCCGTTGAGCACTTGTGGGATAAAATGAAAAGAAAGATTAGAGCTCGTCGAAATAACCCTGGCAATGCAGAACAACTCATTCAAGCAGTTTTAGAGGAATGGGAAAATGTTCCCCAAGAAGAAGTTGATAACTTAATAGAAAGCATCCCTCGTCGAATTCGTGCTTGCATTGAGGCCAGGGGAGGCAATACTGATTATTAAATTTACAAAAAGTTATAAATTTTTCATTTTTGTCTGAAATTCTCATTTTCCTTAGTTTGTTTTTAGAAAAATTCCCATTTCTTTTTGTTTTCTTTATAAAAAAATTTCTAATTCTTCTTATAATAAACTTGTTTTGGATAAACTGCTTTCCATTTCCAAAAGACTTTTTTGGCCATTGAAATATTGTCCTTCAGAAATACTGGGTGATTCCATATAAGTTTGGTTGTGTGTATTTCCATCTTCCTTGACTGCTACGCCCGATTATTACTCATTACTTCTCATTCAACACTGCAGTCGATTTAAAATTTTTAAGTAAGTAAATAGTTTTGACATGGTTAAGCCTTTTTAATATTGAAAATTAATGTATGTAGGTACCTAACAAACTTCTTTCAAATACATAAAAAAATTATCTAATGTCACAAATACACAACTCTTGACATAACGATAACAATGTCCTTAATTTGGCACAACTTGTCTCTGTAGTTTCTTTTCGTATTTTCACACATTAAGGTATTTTACTCTTGACGTATTTTATAGGGGTTCCCTGCTTCAGCATTTTCTAAATTTGTACACACTTTGTAACTCGCTTTATAAGCAGTCATTTACTTAGGTAGGTAACTATTTTAATTCAATCACTCTTATACAGGGTGATTGGTAACTGGACAGCCAAAGTTAAATGTCGTATGTAAAATCGAATTCTAACCATAAAACAAAGAATAACTTTTTTTCATATCGGGCTTCGTTTAGGAAATAATTAAAAAGAAATGTAAAATTAAGGCGGATATGAAAATAAAAATTTGTTTATTATTTGACAGCTTGTAATCAACTTATTATTTTTGTCTACTTTGCATGACTTTCTGTTAGTGTTTCATTTAAAAAGCAGTTTACTAATGAAGAGTATGCTGACATTATTTATGTATATGGGTACTGTGATGGAACCACTAGAGCTGCGTGTCAGGAATACAGCGTAAGATATCCAAATAGACGGCAACCTTACCGTGCAGTTTTTTCTAATGCATTTCGAAGGCTTCGCGTGGAATTTTTGAAAATCTACTGTAGTTTTCTACGTTGTTATAACTTATTAAATTTATTATAAACAAATTTTTATTTTCTTCTTTTACATTTTTTAATAATTTTTTTTAAATATTTCCTAAACGAAGCCCGATATGAAAAAAGTTTGTTTTATGTTTAGAATTCGATTTTACATAGGACATTTAATTTTGGCTGTCCAGTTACCAAACAATCACAACAAAACTTGTCATCTTCAATACTCGGATTTTGGGCAACGAAATTTTACTTTTTGTAACTCCTGCTAGAATAGACGCGAGACCGGCCGTTTTTGATTTTTTTTTGAGAAATAGTAATTTGGCGAATAACCTAACCCCATATTAAATTAGCCAAATGGCAATAAAATTAGCCATCTGGCGATTTGGATACCGGCAGCTTAAACCCTGGGGTAGTCTAAAATTCATTACCACCCGGTATACGTGAGATCGTTTCCAATTAACAACTAAGTCAAATCATCGCTAATGAAAATACGTTGCACACACTCAAACTTTATGAAGGCTAAATTTCGACATAGTACACATGCAAATTTGTTTCATCACAATGTAGTACCTAACTGCTCCATAACTACTCGTGATTTATGTGTAAACAATCGTAATACTGTAGTTAGTCTGAAAATATAGTGCGGCTTCCTAGTTCCCCATGTCTAACGCTCCTCCGGTTGAACCTGTATATTCACAATAAATTTAAATCACTGGTATACAACCTTGGCGTTATCTTTAGAACATTAGAGAAGGAAGAACTATTTACCATATTAACGTAATAGAAAATAACGAGGAGAGTAATAAGGATAACAGCAATTTAAGACATGAGACAACTACTATGTACGACTTTAAAAACAACCTAATCAATTGAATGGTTATTGTGTTCTTTTACAAATTGTAGTTGCATTTGGTGCATCAATAAGCGCAAAAAAACAATACTGAAAACAATGGATGGGATTTTGTCGGCGGTCACGTTTTGCGCAATTCGGTGCTATTGATTATGAGTTGGGTAACTAAATTAGTACCGTGTACAGGTACACCGCATTCATCTCGTACATACAGGGTTTATATGAGAGGGATTTCAAATTTCGTGTACGCGTTATCGCGGGAACGTATCGCGTGATAAAATGTTACATTATTTGTCATAGCTGATAACAAAAATTTAAAGTTAGTAGGTATTCTGTTAGTTTGCCGTACATCTCTCGGATAGCCGGGAATTAAAAATTAAGGTGAACGGTTTATTGCGTGCGGTGATTAATAAAAGGTGTTATAGGAAGTGAGCACGTTAATTTTGTGACCAATATGATGATGTGGACTACTGCATGTTTAGGAACAGACGAATATGTCAGTACACACGTTATTTTGCTTGATTTGCTTGTTTTTGTGTAAAAAATTGTGGAGCTTTTTAATCAATTACCTACCTAGCTTCCAAACGTCAAAATTAACATTATGATTTAGCATTTGTGATATAGGGTAGGGGCGATTAAGACAACTATCCAACCTCGTATCCAACTCTACAAACTTGTGGAACATTTCCTCACCATGATTGGCAGAAATCTGGGACAAATTCAACCCGAACCAATAATTCGTTATCATATTGTAATTACTTAATGCCAAAAGGGAAAATATTCGCATTCACCTGTTCAAATTTTTAATTTTATTTGGCCATCTTTTAACTGGTTATTTTATTTCTGGTAATAATACTTAATGACTAAACTGCATATTTTTATTTAAAATCGAGTTTAAAATATTCAAAAATCAATGTTGAACACATGGAACTTATTGGTAATATCAGCACGCAATTCATAGAAATGTACTGGAGCACCAGGGCGTTTTGTTGGGAATTTTTCCGGAATTTTCTTCTTGTTCTTTAGTGAGGATATTGCGTAAATTACACGTATTGTTTGTGTGACACAACAAGTCATAAAAGTGTGTGACCATAAAGTCTGTCCGAAAATACTCATGTCTGTCTATATTGTTAACCTACTTTTTAAGTTATTCTTGTTTGTTGCCTGTTAGTGTTGTTTAATCTATGCATTGTTTGCTTTTGGTCAGTATCTCGGGCAAATTTCTTTGGAAGAAAGTTTTATGGAGGTTTTGCAATACAAGAGTTGCTTCTCGGTTTGGAAAGTTGGTAGCCATAGAAAGGGCACTAGAATCGATGTTTTATATTTAATATACAGTGTGTCCATGGACTGATGCAACAAAAGATGTAATGGAAGATTTTTTTGATGACAATTTCATATTTAGGGATTAAACCCTGCTTGGTTTGAAACTAATTTTAAACATACATATTTTAATTTTTTTAAATCAAGGTGACCTTGGCGGTAGATAAAACAAACATTTTGTATTCGAGTAAAGTACCTACCTTTTCTGTTTTCTATTTGAAAATATGCTTAAAATTAGTTCCAAACCAAGCATAACTTCATCCCTAAATATAAAATTGCTCTTAAAAAATATTCTTCCATTATTCCTCTTGTAGCATCAATCCTTGGGCATCATTCAATGACCTTTGAATAATTAACCCGAGAATAAACCATTATTATCCAAATAAGGACGGAAAAGTGAAAAATCGTAAGTTGTAAATAATCCTCGTATCCCACCAATTCCAGACATCTGTCGGACAGATCGATTTGGATGAAGGGACGGCCGACATACGCCGACATACCTCCCTCAAATTAGGGGTATATCCTTATACCTACCAAACCGGGGGGGGTACAGATTAGAGAAAGTTATTAACGAAAATCTTCTGATCTTCTGACCGTAAAATCGAGGGTATTCAAGCCATACTTTCCCCGTGCTCAGATTTTAATCATTTTCCATTCGGATCAGTTAGGGTTTGTGTGTTGGTTTATATAATATTGGTATGAATGAAGTCGGAATGAAGTATATTAAGTAAGCCACCTTTATGAAATAAAAGTAAGTTAAGGATTAGAATAAATCGTTCCATATGTATCTCGTATATTCTCCACGCCACAGATTTTATCTCGGATTTTATATTCTAAACAAGTGAATCATCGAAAGCCCAGATGTTCCGAGGTGCATCTGGAGATACAGTTTAATGGAACAATTGAGAATCTTATAGAATTATGTTTCGCGATATATAAAAAACGCAATCTTACACAATATTTCGAGTTAGCCTTCGTATAAATGCGAAATAACAAGCGATATACGAGGAGTGCCCAGAGAGTTGTAAAGATAGGTGAACTATTAATTGTGTTTGTTAGTTAGTGTTAAATTGTTGTTGTTAATTACTGTTCTTAATCATACTAATAATAATAGTAAATATTTGTAAATAGTTCTTGTAAATATACATAGTCACTGTAAATAAAGAGTTGTGTTTAAATCCAAACAGTATGTATAATAGGCAGGTTCGGTAATTTTCAAATTTAATTAAAATTGATAGAGTTTATTATACTGAAGGTAGTTATGTTGTTAATTTTTGTTAAAAAAAATTCCTTCGCCTGTGAAGCCGTTGCAAAGTTTTCCGTCGGTGCGAGGCTAGAAATCGTACCTTGCAGCGAGAGTAGGCCGCGTGACGTCAGAACATAGTATAACGTACAAGTCCCAGCTTCAGCGCGCAGCAGTCCCATAAGTATTATGCATATGCATGTGTAGTTAAATTGTGAAATATTATTAACTGGTTCTAACTGGTGTTTTCTGTTTTGTACCCAGACTAATACATCGTACAGCACACCAATAAAACGGAAAAAGTGGTTCGTTGGAGCCAGAAGTAAAATCGGTCAGCATTATCGATATTTTCGCGAGTTAGTTTATCATTGCAAAAGTTTATAAAATTATCGGCTGCCCCATTGCAGCCACTCTAAATAAAATCGAACATAATGTAATTTATCGACAGTTTTCTGTGACCCCTTGGTACTTGGTAACGTGTTACGGTTAGCATAATTTGAAACAGGATGCTAGGAGCATGACGGAGCCAAATACTGAATCGCCGTAGCGTTCCTTCCCTGAACTAAAAAAGGAAATTTTATTAACTATTTTACAATAATAATTAAATAGTACGTCATCATAAAGTTCTCTTTTGAAGACTGGTAGGACGCGTACCTCCATCCTTTCCCTGAGCTAGCCTACGCATTTCCGTAAAAGTAGCACATTCTACATCCCCAACTATTTGACAGCAGTAGTCTAATCTGCTCCAACCTCTACCTCCTTATTCCTATCTCTGACTCTAGTATGTCGCGAACTATTCCTTTGTGTCTCAGAAGGTGTCCTACCATCCTATGATCCTATCCCCTATTCTTCATTGTCTTCCATACTTTTCTCTTTTCCCCAACTCTTTCTAATTCCTCCTTATTGCTAACTTGTCTATCCACGGTATCTTCAACACCCGTCTGTAGCATCACATTTCAAACGCTTCTACTCTTTTTCAATCCGCTTCTCCCATTGTCCAAGTTTCGCACCCATAGGTATAATTTCGTACTCCATACATGCGTCTTTAAGAGTCTCTTCCGAGTTTCTACATTAACCGTTCCAGAATATAGCAGTTGTTTCTTTTTGTTAAACAAGTACCTAGTACCTACGTAGCGTAGTTTTTTGATTCGCGTGAATTGTATTTGTTTCCGTTTTTTTAAAAAATTTCCAATCCATTATAAAACTGTTACTTAACTTTATAACTTGTCAATCACTTAGGTAAACATACCTACATAAATGAATAGGTATGTATTGTATTGTATTAGAGAATATAGGTAGCTACCTATTTTACAAACAGAAGTAAGCAGGTATCTACAATCTACATACCTACTTGTACTGAATTATAAAAGGCATGTACAGTTAATAAATTGTTGACTTTGTTTTACTTATACCGGTCTCTCTTTACACTACTGTTTTGAGGTTGAATGAAATTGGGGTTAGATGCAAGAATCACACACCATTTCCACATTTACCGGGACATTTACCTACCTACTACATAAATATGGCAAATTATGTGAATCGGACTTTTGATACCCTTGTTGCATCATTATATCGATTATGTTGTCTTTGTTTTATGTTTCCTTGACACCTTACTTTAAAAATTCACGCTCGAAATAGTCCCAATAAGTGTTATGAGATAGGTACCGCTTCACGGGCACTTCAAGAGAAGTGGGAGGAGCGCCTTACGAATCTCTGACGTCAAACCAATAACAAAGCGAACTAGCATGTGGGCGTGATAAGCTAATTTCTTTCGCTTATTACGCCGCAAAAAATTTTTGTAGAAAAAAAATTTCGCCGTAAATCAATTACAATAACAATTTTCTGTCATTTTCATGCCAAAAATAGATATCTTATTTTTCTCCGAACCTCCCTATTATTGGACACCCTCGTAGAATAATGAATAATGATACTACATATTTCTGTAGGTTGTTTCCTAGGTTGCTTCCGAATTATGCGCCAATTTTCAGGATATTTGCCATATCTCAGAAACTATGCTGTATACGTTTTATGTACAATTTTGAAATTTAGGTATAAGTATACCTACATACTTTTCTTTAACGTAGTTTCTAGCACTTAATAAGATAAGATAGGAAAAGTATGCATTTCCTTTTTATTTCTCTCCACATTGAAAGTAAATAATTAGTCGTACCTTATTTTTTTCAGGGGGATTACATCACCCACCCTGTGCTGTACGAGCTGTCGCACAAGTACGGCCTCCCGGCTGAAAACATCCCCGATTCCCTGTTGCCGTGCAAATTAGAAGAACTGAAAGAGATTGTGCGAAAGGAAATAAGAAAGGAGCTAAAAATCAAAGAGGGAGCTGAGAAGCTCAGCAAAGTCGCTACTGATAGGAAATCGCTCAGCCACGTGGCAACCATAGTCAAAAATTCTAATTCTAAACTAGCCGAATTGAAGTATGAACTCAGCGAGTTGGAGTCGCAGATTATTCTGTCTCAAGGGCAGAGTGCGCCTTCTACACCCCCCACGAATGGAGGTGAGATATTGCATACATATTTTTTTTAAATTTTATTTTTATGCGGAAATATGTTAATCCAGAATTTTGATTACCTTGAACTTTTACTTTGAAGTCTGCGAGCGTAACGGATACAAGCCATTGACTTTTAAAACGCGAGTTGTGTTTACGTAAAAGGTCATGCACCAAGTACGTTTTGGTTCGTCCTCGTATATCAAAATCGTATCCCGAGAAAAATTATTTATGTTTCTTCTGTCGGAGCTGGACCTGCATTTGTCACTGAAAAATCGCGCAGGTATCCATCTTATCCATCTGGACAAGTTCTCTCCGTGGACTCCGGGTTCAACGATCCGTAAAATCGGAGGAATTTCAGCCGGCGGTAAATTCCTAGAAGCCGACACCGAATGAAAGTAAGTCGTATCACCAAATGCGGCCGTTAAATCGCTAATTACATCTCTGTGTGTGCGAGGAAAGAAACCGAGGGTGGCGGTTTGGAGAATAATTTCGAAACCGTTACGATATGAATAAGCCAGGGACCTTGAAGGTTCGAGTGCATGCTGCTCTGATGTATGTACTCGTCTCTCTCGGTGCTCGAAAGGAAAAAACTGGCCGGTCTTCGCCCACTTAAATTTCTAGACCAAGTTTGTTTGATAGGATGAGAAATTGCAACACTCTTCTGAACATTGAACTTTGTTTCAGTATGTATTCCGAAAGTTTTGTGCCTAGTATTCGACCCCAATTCGAAATGTATTCATCCCAAAGACAGGGTTGGCAGAAATCCGGGTTTTCCGCAAGAAACTCAACCCAGCGGATTCAACCGGTTTAAACAATATTTTTTGGTTTTTGCCGTCCAAAATATTGCCCATAATACATTGAAAACAAACAAGAACAGCGAAAAAATATGAAAACAAAACGTATGAACCTGTTCGTAGCATCACCGTTTCTTGGTGTCCGAATCTTCGAATCCCTCGTATGGTAATTTTGTATTCCACAGCATCAGCCTATACCGAAGTGGATAAGACAAGTGTAGCGACTCCCATGCATGCAGTAGAGGAAAAGGTGAGTAGTATTTGTCCGAACTTATAGGCAAGAGGAGGGAAGTGCTAGGGGGGAATCGGGCCGATTTTCCATATTTCGCGCGTAGGAAATGCGGCTCGCTCAAAATGTATCATGTCATAACTCCCTCAAAAATTATCTTATCGGGTTGCATTTTTTTAAATTATTTCTTAAACTTTCAGGATGCTCACGAAATCTTTCAAATTGCAATTGCGCAATTACTTTTCATTCCGCTTTGCGATTTTCGAGACGTTGTCTTTTTAGTGCAGTGGAATTTTCACCTGTCGAGGAACTATGCTCATTTTTAGAATTTGGACAAACTTCCGGCGGCAAAGTTATAGAGAAAGGATTGAGTTTTATTTTGCACCAAGATTCAATTCATTATCTCGCATAGAAAAAAAGTTATGGCGATTTGAACACGATAATCGTTCTGAGCGCGTAACTCTTGAAATCGTATACCTGTCAATGGCAACCTTCTCCTTGCACGTTGCATAACCCGAAACACAATTAGGCACTACACATTTTCGTCCCATTCTGATATTTTCATCACACAGCCAATACTTATAAAATAAAACCATATACGTCTGCACACATGTACACTGTACAGTCTCCTAAAGATTGATGCTGTAACCGTTTCGTTATCGCACGCTACCGACTTCAAGAGTTACGCGCTCAGAACGATTATCGTGTTCAAATCGCCATAACTTTTTTCTGTGCGAGATAGTGAATTGAATCTTGGAGTAAAATAAAATTCAATCCTTTCTCTATAACTTTGCCGCCGGAAGTTTGTCCAAATTTTAAAAATGAGCATAGTTCCTCGACAGGTGAAAATTCCACTGCAGCAAAAAGACAACGTCTCGAAAATCGTAAAGCGGAACGAAAAAGTTATTACGTAATTGCAATTTGAAAGATTTTGTGAGCATCCTGAAAGTTTAAGAAATACTTAATTTTGAAAAAATTGCAACTCGATAAGACAATTTTTGAGGGAGTTATGACGTGATACATTTTGAACGCGCCGCATTTCCTACGCGCGAAATATGAAAATCGGCCCGATTCCCTTCTCGCACTTCCCTTCTCTTGCCTATAAGCTCCGACAAAAATACTACGACTCACCTTTTAGCGGCAAGTCGGTACACTTGTCTTATCCAGTTTGGGCACCAGCGGCATTAAACTACTAATGGCTCCATATTTTTCTACTAGAACTTGCATTCTTTTGGTCGTGGGTTATAATAAATAGTTTAAACCAGGAAAGAATCCTGTGAGAACCGAACGGATTTTAGGTGATGTCTTTTATTCAGCGGAAAAACCCGGAAAAATACATTGAATTTAACCGGACTGGGTGAAACTGCCATCCTTATTGCCAGAGAGGGACCACGGGGAACTCGGTGGCGAAATTGTATACATTGCATTCCCTTAAATAAAAAATCCCTCGATTTTTCTTTTTAACTTAAAACTTAACTTAAATTTCCCAGATTCCTTAAATGCCTTGATAAGTTCCCGCAAATCACATAAATGCCCATTAATTTCTTTAAATTCCTCTTTTAGTTTCCTAAATTCCTTTCCAGTGTACTTCAAATTTCCCTATTGATAAAATTTTATATGCTAAATTTCGAGTGGTAATTTGGTGGACAAGCCCAGGGGCATCAGGAGACATTAGCCAGGATTAGTGGGCATTAAATGAACATTAAGGGGAAATTAAAGGTAATTTCGGGCATTATTGAGTCATCACTGAGACATTAGTTGTAGGATTTAAAGTAATATGGGGAATGGGGATGTTGTGCTCGGAGAAAACATTCGATCACCTGAAGATGGTCTCTAGAAATTAGGACACGATTGTGTAGGATCTGGTATGTGGTTTTTCTCTTTATTTTCTGGATAAAGAATTACAAATCTTGAACCATAAGAGTAAATTTTCTATTAATTAACTTGCATTGTACGCTAAATTCTCCTTACACAAGAAATTCCCGGAAATTCCCCTAATTCTCATGATTTTTCTTTTCCATTTCTTGAAATTCACATAAATTCTTCCACAAATTCCTGTTGATTTTTAATAAATACGCATGAATTTCCCATAATTCCCTAAATTCCTTTCAAGTACATCCCAAAATTCCCCATTCACATAATTTTTATTTTTAATTTCCTGAAATTCTCATAAATTCATCGATAAATTTCCATAAATTCCCCGATAAATTCTCATGAATCTTCGTAAGTTCCCATGGGTTTCCATAAATTCTCCCAATTCCTAAATTGGCAGAAATTCGCCTTTTAATTCTCTAAATTCCTTCCAAGTATGCCGTATACGCCAGCATTTCCTATTGGCACACTGAATTACCTTGTTAAAAATAAATTCCCATGACTTTTATCCAGACATTATTTTTCTATTAATACGTATATACATTAAATTCCCCAGCGAGTTCCCCAGCAAATTCTGGTAAACTCCCATGATTCTCATGATTTATGAATTTTCTTCAATTACCGAGTATTTCCTAAAATTCCACTTTTAGTATTGAAAATACTTCTGGGCGCGTGTATATGGGACTCATCTTACGAAAAGTGTATCGACACGACAGATTCTGTCGGCGGCGCGCGCAGTCGAGGCCGCCAATAATAATATTGGACGGAGAGCGCTAGCCAGATGTAAACTAAGGTACGGCGAGCGCGAGTACCGTTTAAGAGGGATATCGCGTTGCAATAAAAGTCCATACAGTACAAAACGGATGCGTTGATATTTTGTTACGTATTGCGTCAGTTTGACTATGTGCCTTGTGCTTGTCACAAATCATTTCTTTTATTTTATTGTATCAATAATATACCAAATTTAAACGGCACAGATCACTTTTGTTGGACATCTTAGAAACCGAGCAGTTGTGTCGGTATTTTCAATACGCCTATGATACTTGCGTAAGATGCGAGGTCTGTGAATTTTTATAACCTAAGTTTCTTTTAATGCAACCTTACAAAGTTCCAACTGTCTCGCTCGCGTACGTCGATTGTCCCTGAGAATTAGGTGCTCGTTTACACAAACTACTTTCAACATTTATACCCGAAGTTTCGCACACATAAATTTCTTATTACACAGAAAAGCGCTATGATCTCGGTTTTTTTAAATTCTAGGGAAAAGTGTACTTTTGCTTCCTTAAAAATTGTCATTCTTTTCTGAAATTACAAATAAACTGAGAGCATAGCGCATTTCTGGATGCCAAGAAACTTAAATGTGGAATATTTCAGATAGAAACTCCGAAAAGCGAATACCTAGTTTTCAGGAACAATGAACGTGCGCGAGCGAGACAGTTCTTCCCTTTAAGCGTAAACCAAAATTTGCATGCATTGATCAACATCTTCGTGGAAACGGCACATTTAAACCAAAAGGAAAATGCTTTGCTAAACTTGATATAATCGGTTTCCTAAGGAGAGACCTTTTTGAAAAATTTGCACCAGACTACCATTGCTTAAGAGTTAAGACTATTAGTCTTAGCGGTTAACGACAATTCTGGCCAAAACCCTGCAAACTGTGTTAAAGCATGAAACTTAGTCGGCAGCTTAAATAGGTCAAATTAAGATATTTTGCCCGAAGTACCCTAAAAAATTCCCCTAAAGAGCAGCTCAGGGGCGGAGTATATTCCAAGGGGCTTGAATTTCAAAAATAATTAAATAGGTACCTAATACGTTATTAGGTTATTAGTAATAACCAATGTTGGCAAGTAATATGTCATTTTATATTGATTTGATATCGCTGAAGTCAATTTAAACAATATTTTTTATAACTATAAAATTTTCAAAATGGCGGCCAAATTTCCAATTTTAATTCAGAATTTTGTTAAATTCGCTAATATTAAAAAAATTGTAAAATTTATAAAATTTTTATTTAAATTGCAATCTCTTAACCTGTTCTAATGATATTTTTTGGTAAGTATCCCCAAAAATTTCAAAATGGCTGCCATTTTTTTATGTAAAATTCATTTACGATATGGATGGACGAACTGAGGGTATTATAGACATTTTATTCTTTGTGTCTCTTTTCATTTAAAATGCAACAATTTGTTTTTGAAGATAACTAAATACATACAGGGTGTGTCACGACGAGTTCCTATTAGACTTTTGTGGAGAAGCGCTCACAATAGAATTCTGAAAATTTGTAATATCACGTTTTCAAATATTCTCTTTTCAAATTAAGTGTTTAATGTTTGAAATTCAAGCCCCTTGGAATATATTCCGCCCCTGAGCTGCTCCTTCGGGGTATTTTTAGGGTACTTTGAGCAAAATCTCTTAATTTGACCTATGTTTAAGCTGCCGACCAAGTTTCATGCTCTTAACACAATTTGCAGGGTTTTTTTTGTTAACCGCTAGGACTATACCTATAATACCGAATATCATTCTCTGTACTATGGAATACCAGAGACCTAGTCAAAGACTATCAGAAACGGAGAATACCTACCAGAGGGTAGTGTTAATCGGAAACCGTGTACTAGGATGATTACCAATACTACATGTAGTTCAACCCCTGACATTGATATTGCATGAGTTTGTTTCAGAATTTTTAAAATCAAGCTAATAATTACCATAAAAATCTTATTCTTTGAATATGATGTTTACAATGTTTAAAGTGTACTAAACTCATTAACAAGTGTAACGCACATGTAGAAGTGCCCGATACTAAATGACTCATTATTGGATGTATTAGTAACGACATTATTTCTCACATTATTGTGACTATAGCTTATAATGATGAGAAAATTTGCAGCGACGCATACTGCATTACTAGCAAACAATAATGTATTTTTTATCTATCTTTCACGTTTCACATAGACTAAATGGGTTTGCATCGCAGCATGTGATAATTAAGTACTTATTTTTACAAGTCGGTCGATGAAAGTGTGTTAGATATCCACTTGCAAATGGGCTTAAACAGGGAATACGTTATGACTTTTGACGTTTTTATATTATGTATACCATTACATGTTATCAGACGAATTATGGGTATTGGTAACAATCATTAAGGGCGGTCCAGACGCGAGGTTTTGTCTGTCCTGTTTGCATGCGCCATCCAATGTCTGAATCTCGATCTGGACCATCTTGAACGTCACGTGGACTTCAGATTTTTAACTTGCCTTTTTCTTACAAAAAATAATCAAACTGGCACTTCCCCCATAATGGATTTCGCGAGAATGAGTTGCTGGAAAAGCTGTTGAAAATTGTAATGTTTGGACACCTCTGAACTGCAACGTTCTTTACCAAGGTTTTGCCTAAGTACAAGAAACAGCGTCTGGACGGTTGCTTCCAACAGGATGGTGTATCTGGGAATAATTGATGAACAAATTTCCTAATTCTTGAAAAGCACGAATAATTTAGTTGTTGTTTTTAGCAAAGCATTGGTTATTCGATAAATGAAACTAAAACAAAGGACAGGAAACGTATTTTTTTTTTAATTTTATTTTAGTCATGAACAAGGTCGACGAATGACTATTTGCAAAAGTGCAGGTCAATTATGTAGTGTTTAATTATCTGGGTACTTATCAAAATTACAGGAAATGCTAATTGCACCTTTCGCAACGTGTTAATGAAATATTCCACGTATATTTTCACAAAGTTTTGTCGCATAAATAATATGAAAATGCCGCGTAGGCGTTTGAATAAAAATTTTAGATCTACTGGTAAAACTAAATAATGTGCATTGCTCGCTAACTGAACTGGATAATTTTGTTATTTTTTTATAAGTGATGCTACTGATGTATAAGTTTTTATATAGTTTATTTTTATTATAATGATAAATTGGCGGCAAATATAAATATCGGTCAAGAAATGTCAAAAATATTGTTATGAGTGTATCAAGTGCCGTGAGTGTGATTAACGGCTGTGTCGTTTATTTGAACGCCGGGACTAGCAGTACTTCGGGTGTATCGGAACAGATCACTTTACTGCAGGAAACCTGCCCTTACGCATTTTTGAAGCAGGCCACTTAACTGACCAGGCGCATAATTTTTTTGTAAAAAAGGATAATGTAAAAACGTAACAAAAAACCTCTCCGGGAATCGAACCCACCCAGCCCAAGGACATCAGACTACCAACTCTCTGGGATGCTGTTGTCACCGACTAACGAAGTAGGTATATCGGATATACAATAAGCCATGACGAATGACTTCCAATGTATGCATACCTAATTCGGATACATCTGACGCACTGTTATTTCAATTCGCTATGACATCGGCTGACTAGTTACAGTTCTGGAAGCCGACTATTCAGGAAAATGTTTTGACAATAAAATACCCGCGATCTGGCTTGACTGTTGACGAAATGTTGACCTAGGAGTGGTCCAACACACTCTACACGTGTAACCACACTCCCATCTGGCAACCCCCTAGAAGAGTACCCTTGGCGTAACAAACTGAAATGAACAACCTGATTGCAGAATGCATGGACAAGAGGTAATTGAACTTTCACACAGTCCTTGGACTTCCCCTCTAGTATTGGTGAGCAAGAAAGATGGCTGTGGGGGCTTGGAAGCCTGGTATACTTCGATGGTAATATCATGATGGGAAAGACATTCGACCAGCGCTTGAAGAACTTGTGGGATGTCTGCGCTTTAAGAAGTTGAGGCAAGCTAATTTGGAGTTAACCCCGCAGAAGTGCCAGCTGTTGAAGAAGAAAGATAAGTTTTTGGGACACGCAATTTCCATCAAGGGCGTCGCAACTGACCCAGAGAAGACCGAAGCAGTAAGGAGTTTTCCAGTACCGAGTGATAAACATCAGCTTCGTAGTTTGTTCGTTGTTTCGTGAAAAGAGAGGGTTTGCCCAGAAGATTGCAAATATTGTGCCAGTCAGATGTCTAATGCTAGCCATACACCAGCGCGCTATGGCCCGTGGACTTGGCCCGCGGGCCGTAGATCTGCCAATGTGTGGATTTTGAGCGGGCCGGGCAGCACGCCAGGAGCCCGGTCCGGGATGCTTATAGGTAAGTAACATCCAGTATCGCCATTCGGCCGCTCGATCGGATTTCTGAATGTAGCACCCGATATCGCCATTCGCATGGCAATATCGAGTGTTACTTACCTACCTACCTTACCACCAATTAAATGCTATATATTAATTAAAAATGTACCTAGGTTTAATACTTAAAAGAATCACTTTTTTATTCCATAGTCGGCATTTTGCTATGCTTAATTATTCTTTTGTTTATTAAATGTTGGTTTCACTTTTTCGTTTGATATTTATATTTGATTAGTTTTTGAACTTAATATTTCTTCGCCCTGAATGCAAACGTTCCATTTTAATTTGCCCCTTCAAAAAAACTCTTTTCTACTGCCGTTAATCAAGGACAGTGGATAGGTTCAAAAATTATTTCCTGGGCAAGAACTATCGAACTAGATCTACCAGACGTCATAACGTGTCTCTACAGTCCAAAAGTATGAGGAAACACCTAACTGAGGAGTGCTAGATACAATGAAACCAGTACTCTATAGTATATAGTTCTTGCATTCATTTACTTTACTAGAGTTGTTGGAAAATTTGAGAACTTTTGCTTCTGCATCTGCAGTCTATAACCCATGTCAAAAATAGTAGGAAGGTACATAAACAATTAGGTACCGTGAAAACAAAGTAACGTAATGGCAAAATTTTCGTTTACGTATACAGACCCATCGTTGGTTGGCCAACTAGGTTACCAGGTCTAACACCTTTGAACTTCTTTTCATCATATGTAAATTTCTCAGTCCGAAGACTGCTTGGACGGTGGACGCGAACCTCCATCCTTTCCTATTCTGAACTAACCTACGCATTTCCCTAAAAATGTAGAACTCTTTCTGTGGTGTTTTAAATAGCATCTTCTTTTTTATTGGAAACGGTATAATTCACATCTCTTGATAACGGCACAAAATATTATAGAGTTACTAACTTTGGATTAAATGATTTTGTTCCCAATTTAATTACATTTTTGGATTAACTCAAATATGACAGCAAAAGAAAAACTGATTAGTTCATTGACGATAAACAAATAATGTGGCTGTCGAGAGGAAAAATAAAACTTTTAAAAGCAGCAGGGAATCGAAGTGGTAAAATGGTGGCAACGCATTCAGAAATGTGTACCTATCTATAGAATAAAAAATGCCAATGTGCAAATTTTGCAGAATGAAGTTACACCTACATCTAACGTCAAACAAGAAAGTTCCAACCAAAGACAATGAAAATGCAATTTTCTAATTTCCAATTTTTTTAGTTTTCGACGAGACGGTTAAAGTTATATCGAATGGCTTCAGGATAAGTAACTTTGCCGAATTGTAGAAAATAATGTAGGATTGGGTGCAAGAAAAATTTATTGCGGAATAAAGTGCTTTTATTTAAGTTTACTTAAGTTTTGACAATATAATTATGTAAAATTAATATATCTAGATCGATGTCTGGTAGATCTAGTTCTATAGTTCAATGCATAAAGGGGTAGGTACCTACTTGCCCAGGAAATAATTTTTGGAACTATCCACTATCCTTAATTAACTGTAAGTAGTAGAAAACGGTTAGTTGAAAGGGAAAAGTAGGATGCAACGTCTGCATTCAGCTAATCAAATATAAATATCAAAAGAAAAAGTGAATCCAACTTTTAATGAACAAAATAATAAGCATAGCAAAATGCTGTACTCCCCATGGAGCTTCACTCAGATTAGGGACGAAACTTCGAGTCTGCGCTGTGGTGTTTCAAAATGTGAGTTAATGTGAGTACGTAAGGCTAGAACGACTCCTTTGCATCCCCAATCAAGTGTTACGGTCGAACACTTCAATAGAACGAAAGAGAACCATCTGAGGATTGTTGTGACCGAACCCCAGACAAACTGGAACCAGCATATTCAATCCTTCCAAATGGCGTATCGATCAACCATGCACGAGTCAGCTGGAGAAATACACACCTGTGCTATTCGGAAGGAACTGGGACTGCCAGTGGATGTGTTGTTTGGGCATTGCCGTTGCCTGTATATGCATGGTCCCAGAAATTAACTGAACGACTCGAAACTATTGAAGAAGTTTCCGTGTTAGAAGATGAAGGTGGTTCATTTAGACGTCTATCGAGTGTGCAGCCTTTAAAGACATTCGCGCCGCGAGTGTGATTAATGGCTTTGTTGTTTTTTTTAATGCGCGATGCCGTTTATTGCCGGACTATTCTTTACAGTTCACGAAGCCGACTATTAGGGAAGTTTTTTTGAATATAAAACGGCCACGATCTGACGTGAATGAGTTAGCTTAGTTTTTAAATTGATATCGATCAATAAAAGTGAGATATGAAATACGACGGTTGTACGACATCGTGTTGACTTGGTGAATTTTGAGTTGTGATAGTTGTTGGATTGTTCTTGTCCATTTTTATTGTTAAATTGTTTAAATGTTCCGAACCATTAATAATTTATTGTAAATAGTCAGTGCAAAAAATGAAGTTTGCGTTTTAACGAGTATTTTAAATAGAAATACGTAACATTATCAATATGTAGGTACATATTTGATATTTAAGTAAAAGTAGGTAATTGTTTTACCAAGAATTTAGAATATTTTAAGTAAATTTTAGTATGGTTTGGGTCTCGCTTTGGCTATTCTACCTATGATTTGCTGCCTCCCATCACCAACTCGACTAATCAGGCTTACTTGCACAGTAACGACCAGCATTTTTTGGTGCTAATGTAAAGGTTCGATGCGGAATTATTATTTGGTCAAGAAAAAGTTCTCTTCTACCACGATAATGCCCAGGTACACAACTGCATCTTCACAAAACCGTCAAAATTCAGGAATTGATCTCGGAATTAACGCCTCATGCAACCCATTCAACCAGAGTTGGCTCTAAGCGACTTCTTCATGTTCCAAAACTTAAATAAGTATATCGAGTGTTCATTTTCATTGTTCGTCATTGTCAAGGAGCCCTTGTATGTTCCACGGAATTTGTGAAATTTATGACCTTTCTACTCATTTCTACACCAACTTGTATCTATTTTATTTACATCTGGGTCGAAATAACAGATTCGCAGAATGTTGGGAATGTAACTCCGAACAATATACGTATTTACAAGTTTACGGTAAGTTAACGGATTTTATGCGGTCGATGGTGTTGTTCAACCTGTTTCGAAAATATATGCTCGCTTATATTATACCGCGTGCCCAATAACCGACATTCGTTAATAATAAATGACTATTATGAATTGCACGAAGGCGATAACGAGCTTTACCTTCGATACTTATTAAAAATAGATCATTTTTGTGGGCTGATTTGAACATATGTTTTTGTGTACAGAGATAAAAAAGGCCTGTTAATTTGGAAGTGAGTGCCTGTTGTGCCGCTTTGTGATTGCTGTTTGTAGTTATGAATACTTCTGAGAGTTATCAGCAGCAACGAAAGGCACACGTAGAGTTGGATGCTATGAAAAAATACCAAAGGGGGTCGTCCACTTTCGGTTTAATTTATTTATAGATTCAGAAAGTAAAATAAATCAACCCATATTTTTAATTTTTTCAGTATGGTGTGTATTAAGACATTATAAATTGCTGGAAATGAAGGGACGGCCGAGATACGTTGCACCCTCGACGGCACTATCAAATTAGGGGTGCGGAGTAGTTTTAAAAACGGAATCTGATAGCCCCACCGTTCGAACCTAAAATATCCAAAAATCGTCCTACTCGGACCACAGTTGCTAAGGGAGATAATCTTTCTTCCGAAACCTTGCAAATTTTTGAGCTAAAAAGTACAAAAGTGGGTTGCCAGACTCTGCCCTGAGGCTGAAGGTAAAAAGTCGCGCGGGGTACAGTTCGAAACTAGATAACTATTGAAAGAATCTAGAAAAATTCAGTTTGTAAGGGTAGAAATTTGCATTTGAAAATCGATAACAAAAATTTCGCGAGTCAGCGAAATCATCTGTCAAATTTTCAGCGAAAATGCCAATACTTCCATGGTCGGGCCCTTTTGAGAATACATTTCGACATGCAGATCGTCCCCTCCCCCCATGTATCTTTTAGTCCACGACAAGTAAAAATGGCAGGGTAGATTTCGAGATTTTACCAAACTTTTTTTAATTTCGTACTTTTCACTTATTTTTTTGGGGGCCCAAATGTGAATGTAGGCCGAACGTTTTTGCACTGGTGTATGGTTCGCTTTCCACCTGTTTTTTTACATTGGACGTAAAGAGTTACAAGGGGGTTACCAGTCGCCCGTAACTCGGGGTGGCTCGAAATTAGCGTGCAATATTTTACCAGCGTATTCTGTGGTCAAAAATAAGACAATAAAATCCTATAAGCGTATACCGAAATATGCTTCGCAAGGGAGCTGCAGGTTTCTAAGAGAGTAGGCCTGAAAACGCTTTCTTCGAAATAAGTCCAGCTAAAATTATGAAATTTAATGGAATGTGTAAGTACCGAATGCTGAATCTTTTGCTGTAAACATAATTTTTAAAATTTAACAGGGACATCTTTTTTAGAACATGTATTTTTCAATTTTGCCATAAAAATTGAAAAAGAAATGTTCTAAAAAATGTTGGGGTCAATCTTTCCCCTCCCCCGGTTTCAGTTGTCGCTGTTAAATTCTAAAAATTATGTTTGCAGCAAAACCGCATTTGGTACTTACTCATTCCATTAAATTTCATAATTTTAACTAGACTTGTTTCGAAGATATTTAGAAGTGAAAGTCTTCAGGCCTTCTATTTTAGAAAGTTATAACTCCCTTGGGAAGCATATTTCGGAAACTTCAATTTCGGTGCAGCTGATGTTCATGCAAGCCCCTCCCTCACAAATTTTGCACAAAATGGAGCAATTTCCCTTGCAGGCACAGGAAATCAACTTAAGGATGGCCTCTGGAGCAGCGTCAAGGGTTGTCCTGATTGGGTGCAAATCATTGTCACGACGAACCCAACCCCACTGTTGTGTATCCAGTTTATTCCCGAGCCACAACTGTACTTGATAGAAGGCACGATATGAATGTTGTGCAGCACTTGCTGATGTAGGAGGAAGTGATTCCAGCTTTGCTACATTTTTAGTGAGAGATCTCTGGAACATGACGTACCGTAGTTCATCTATATTCTATAACGTATGTTTCCCATCTTTGGAGCCATAAATATACAAAAAAGAGTCTCCGGATTTTTGTACTTCACTGTGAGTTGCTGTAGCTGTTTGGAATACGTGTATGGTGTGGCGCAAACCAGGTTCTGTCACAAGCAGCTTGATGATGTTCTTTTTCCCTTTTCCATAAATTGCACTTGTGGTGTCACAACCACTAAAAGCGTCTGAGCGAGTAGGATGTACGTGTTGATGTGCATATGTTGGTTCTGGAGGCTAACTGATGAAAAAAGTTTCTTCGTACGTCCGATTTTTGGTTTGAGTAAAAATGTTTCTTGATTCAAAGGAGCCAAAGCAGTCAACAATAGTAAAATATCAGTATCCTAACAAACAATGGCAGAGCCGTGTTTTCCTATGGCTGTCTGAACAATTAGTACGTCAGCATCTCCTCTGGACTGTCTTACCTCAATGTTGCTGTCCCCAAATTTTTTTTTGAGCAGCTCGATCAATTGCTTTTTATTTTCCTCATCGGAAAGAAATTTTTCTAATTTTTATGTTGTTGAGGTACTTTTGGCTGCAATTTTCGCTGTACTAATTCTGAAATTAAAGTAGGTAGGGCGTTAAATAAAAAAAAAAAGATTTATCAATAAAGGATCAACTTAGAGACTCCCACTACTTTTATAGTAATATTTTTCGTTCGCCTTAAATAAATCTCCCGCAAATTATTGAAAAATCCGTCATAAAACCGTCATACACTCGAAACCTTTTTTACTATTTGTACACATATTTATCGTAATTAGAAAGTAGGGTTGTCTAAGTTAATTATTCCTTATTCATTTTCGACCAAGAACGTCTTGATAGGTTACTTCGTTCAGCCGGCGTGTTGGAATGAATATTTTATTACATTCTCTCCATCTTGTACATATTTGGCCAAAATGCACAGTAAACTGCACGTTTGCAATTTCCTAAGCCTTGCATTCATTCAGTGTTTTTACGTGGGGACTCGTGAACTGTGATGTGGGAAGTCATTATTTTTATATTTTAACCTGCTATCGTGCCATATCATCCCGCGGGTAATCCCGGTATCGAAGCCGTACTTTCGCCACGTTCAAATATTAATCATTTTTCACTTGAAGCAGTAAGGGTTTGTTTTTCGACTTCAAACTTATTATTTTAGCCGTAATTTTCTTTATACCTGTTTCTACCGTTTGAAGTGGGAACAAGAAAATGTAAATTTTAACACTGTTTCCGTATGCCTCGGAATATGTACTACATAATTTTATTATACGAGTATTTCCCCGAGTATTTCTAACTGGATTATGTGCAAATCTTTTGTTTCTTGAAATGACTAATCTTATAATCGGTACCAAAGACGTGTAGAATGGACCTAGCGTCCTTATGGAACAGCTGATTTTGTTTTGAAGCCTACACGTTCGTTGGCCAGCGGGTCGCGGGGATCGTTGTTTGTTATTATATTTAAGCAACGGACCAAGCGAATGTTCCGGGATATTCTGTTTCCGCGGCGGCACCTGTTCACTACACAACTGGTCGGCTGTTTTGTTTTGCCTTTTCCACACACAAACGCTTAGACTATGAATATTCACCCTGCTTCAATCGAAAATGTAAATAGCTAAGTCCCCTCTATAAGTCTTTGGTCGGTACGACATTCTGATTCATACGGCATCCTTTTTTATTCCAGATGTTCTCCTGCAATCTCCTTTGGCTGTCCATCAAAAGGAACATGAGGGCCATCACCAGCAGGACCCCAGGCTAGTATCTTTAGAAAAGCAACTCATGATCGAACAAAAAGTAAAGCAGGGGGCGGAAAACATGATACAGAGTATCACCGGGGGACATCATTCGCGGGACAAGAAACTCCTAGCGGAGGCTCAGCAAATGTTGCAAGATTCTAAAGCGAAAATAGAATACCTCAGAATGAGGATATTAAAAGTAAGTTGCGTGTTAATGAACCAGAGCTATTAATGAGAAATAATAGTTTAGACAGTCTGTCGTTTTTAAAATGCGCGAAATCTTAATGAGATATCTCAGGTTTATTTTTAAGTTCGTGTGGGTGGATACAGAGTGTTTTCGAAGGAAGTTGCCAAATTGATGTCGGAAAAATGTGGTGTATTTTTACTCGTTACCTTGTATATCTTTTACCACAAATTATTTTTTGTTCTACTTTTTACTTTGAGGAAAAATTAATTATTACTCTGAGAAAAACATTTTTATTTGGAGTAAACAAAACAGATGGGGATAATAGGGGGAATTCAAATATTCGTCGCAAATAAAACACCACAGCTTTGATGTTATTCGTCACAAATTTTCTTATTTCTATGCCTACAGGGTGTCTAGAATTTGGCCTCGGGTTTTTTTGACAAATAATATGGAAAAAGGCCCCTGTAGCTGTAGCCTTAAATTCGAAAATCTATCGAATTGAATTGGTTCTTCAACCAGCTATTATTATGAGTTTTTCTTCATTTTTAGTCGAGGAATGTACCCTTCAAATTCTTCAAATTCCGGAACCCCCTGCATTTTTCGTTCTACAAAATATAAATGCTTCACTGTTAATGATGATACCTACGTTAAGCAGGCATTTGATTCCAGATATTTTTCTCAGTGTAGGTAACCAAACCGTGTGTTAGGCAATACAAATTTCAAGCGTTGGTTAGGGATGGCATGTTTCCAGTTTATCCCTTAACCTTCCTCTGGTCTTCCAGATGAAACAAAGCATTAACTCGAGACACCATCACAGTCACGGCTCAACGTTGGATTTGTCCGCCAACGGAGAGATTCCTCGAGAACTGGAGCAATCGCTTGAAGAACGAATAGAAGATTTGAGGCACAGGTTACGGATCGAGGCAGCTGTAGTCGAAGGAGCCAAGAACGTCATAAAACTTTTGGAAAGGGGCAACCGTGATAGAAGCGACAAAAAAGCTTTGCAAGAGGTAGGAACTGAGAAATTAGTTTTTGGTGTTGAAATCTTTGGTTGGCTCTTGCGTTGAAGTTCCACAGGTTATTAAAGTGAACTTTTACTGTTACTACTTCGTGATTCTTTAATTGGTAGAAAATAGCGAGTTAAAGTAGGCTCTGTTTGGCCGGGTGTACCTCAGGGTTCGGTTCTCGGTCCATTGTTGTTTCTCTCTTCCTTCCTCTCTCGTTACATTAAGGTTAAGTGGAAGAACAGATGTTTATCACACACTACTCATCCGGACTTCGCATTTTGGAGGCGTATGTTGCACGATTTTTAAATTTTGCTATGTGTATGTTGACTATAAAGTCGTTTTATTATTATGTATTAGAGAATACACATGAGAAAATGCGGAGCAAGTGTTGCAAATTAAATTTTTATTGGGGCTAAAATGATTTCGACATGTGTCCGTCTGCTGAAATTTAAAATAATAGCAAGCAGTTGCGCAATGGACGTTAAAACATGTTTTGTTTATTGTAAGTGCATTTGTAAACACGTGTTTGACCGATATCTGTATTTACTAATTTCTTGCTTTTATCTTTTGGAATTTAAGGCACCGGTTTATCTTTAAAATCGGAAGTGTGCTATTGCTATAAATACGATACATTTTCTGTCCTGAATTTATTCGTAAATTATGTAAATTTAATGGGGTATTTTTAGAGATTTCCTCGAAGGTAATTAAACTATGTATTGGCACAATACAACGTGTCCAAGATAAGGAGGGCCAGTATGGGGATATTGGAAATGACAAGAGATACGGATTTGGTTAAATGGGAAAAAAGTTGCGTAACTAAAGGATCAATAAAATGGCGCCTAGAAATCCTTGATATAATTTTCCGTTTTTGAGTTATTTTGAAGAAACTGAATTTATGGATTTTTAACTATATTTTTTTCTGGCTTTAATATTAAAATTAGAGCGAAACTGA
The DNA here is from genome assembly GCA_963966045.1 of Xestobium rufovillosum. NCBI lineage: Eukaryota > Metazoa > Arthropoda > Insecta > Coleoptera > Ptinidae > Xestobium > Xestobium rufovillosum. The sequence goes on from OZ014498.1 coordinate 17,129,941, forward strand.
CAAAACTTCTTCGTAGCAACTTTTGATGAAATTAAAGATTTCATTGCCAATTTTTTTATTCTACGTTTCGTCTTCGGGCAACCATCATCAACTTCATTTTTTTAAATACGGTCCCGATTTTCTGATGCCAAATTTTATGAGCCCTTCTTATTCTGAACTCAACAATGTACCACACATTATGGTTTAATTACGTTTCGACCCGTTTTTGACCATCATCAAGAAATTTTTAGGATACGGGCCTGCATTTCACTTAATTTTCTAAAAATTATGAGAAATACAGTTAGTTGGGCTTTCTTCTGATATCAGAAACGAACAAGATTTTCCAAAACTGCAAGATGCGCTATGCTTAGAGTAGGGTAGCTACTTATCGCTAGTATCATCTAACAGATTCGTAACACTCTTGTGGTGCACTTAAAAATTGCCCAACTTATACTGTATGTACATATTTTTTACAAAACTATGAGACATACAGGTCCGTATCTTAAAAATTCTTTGATGATGGCCAAAAAAGGGTCGAAACGTAATTAAACCATAATGTGTGGTACATTGTTGAATTCAGAATAAAAAGGGCTCATAAAATTTGACATCAGAAAATCAGGACCGTATTTAAAAAAAAATGAAGTTGATGATGGTTGCTCGAAGACGAAACGTAGAATAAAAAAATCGGCGATGAAATCTTTAATTTCATCAAAAGTTGCTACGAAGGAGTTTGGTCAGTTTCGCTCTAACTTTAATATTAAAGCCAGAAAAAAATATACATAGTTAAAAACCCATAAATTCAGTTTTTTCAAAATAACTCAAAAACAGAAAATCTTATCAAGGATTTCTAGGCGCCATTTTGTTGGTCCTTTAATTACACAGCTTTTTTTACATTTAACCAAATCCTCATCTCTTGTCATTTCCAATATCCCCATACTGGCCCTCCTTATCTTGGACACGTTGTATACAAATGCACATTGTCTTGGAGTTGAAATGCAGTTTTGTAAATAGGAAATTACTCCTGTATCTACAGGCCCACTACACGGTTCTTGCGAAAAAAAATATATACCGTAAATTAATGCACCGGGATCAAGTTTGTCAGGTTACATCAATATTTTTTTACTGTCCATTATATTATATTACATTTATATGTGTCGGGCAAATCGCTTTCGGCCAGCACGTGTTGAATGTGACGTCATCCATAAGTAAATAGTGCAGTGCGCCCGTGGAAACCAAACTGCAAGCAACAACTGTATTCAGCAGAGTGTGAGTTGTTTGTGTCTGCCAGCGTTATATTGGCGATAGTGTAACGAAATGTCGACAAGTACTTACTACAGATTGTGTATTGTACCGGGTTTAGTCCCATTTCGTGCGTTCCCGTTTCGTGCGTCGATGAAAATTTTCCCGTTTCGTGCATCGTCCCAAACCTCTACCTGGTTTGAATGCCGTTTCGTGCGCTGACCTGCTGATAATGCAGTAAGCCGCTAATTCGAGTTTATCTTTAAAACACAACGCTGTTAATAACTATACTTCAATGCGGAAGTGTATGTTGATTTCTCTCCTATTATTTTCAAATGTTAATGTTTTTGTTTTGGGGGGGGGGAGACTTAAACGCTCCACTCTCTTCGCTTGCCCACAGACCGGAAATAGTGGGCCGTAAAAACAACTTTTGGCCGTATTCAGTGACGGGCAACTATAAAACAAAGCAGTACGTTTTGTATGCAGGTAGAAACGCACGAAACGGGAAGATACCATTGTACCGAAGTCCGAAAATACTAGCACAGAAATTCCAAATAAAACTTTTATTCAAGTTCGAAGCGACCCGAAACGATCGATGGGAACTTTGGTTTGGCGTGGCGTGACGAGACCATATCTACGATTTCCAAAATCCAGCAGCGTTTTCGTCTGTGAGGATGCTGTAAATTAAGGCAACTGGAAGTACGGAGCATGATCGACCGCCATATTGGTTCCAGCTTTGTGCGAATTTGCAACATGCGTGTCAAAGCCAAAGTTCGTTTATTTTTGTAAATCTAATTATTGAATTAAGTAGGTATGGCAAGTAAAAAAAATCTGCTATAAATGTGAAGAGAGTACACATTTTTGTTATCCGGTTATTTTTTTAGTTCATATGCAAAGACGTTCTAGTACAGTACATTACAGCTTAATAAATCATTATTACTCTACTAAAATTGCATACTTTTCCTGATTAGTAATTTTTCGTAATTTTTGGCAGAGGATTAAAAACTAGTATAGGGGCATGCATGTCCCTATCCTAGTTTTAAACCATTTTTCAATATCTCTTACCGTTTTAAAGTTTTAGTTGATAAAATTTCAAAAATTACCATTTTTAATGTGAAACAACCGTTAAATTCAAAAAGGCATTAGGAAATGCAATAATATACAGGTATTCAATTTAAAAACAAAGTAAGGGTGATGTGCAGAAGGAATGGGACAGTCGGTATAAGAAAATAATTTTCGCTAAAAATAAACATGGGTCTCATATGGATTTCTTTTAAGAAGAGGCCCATGTATTTCTTGCGTTGCCGGCTCTTTGCAAGGGTTTACAAAATACAATTTTGTGTTACCAATTCTTAACCGATTTTAATTTTAAAAAGCTTGCTGGCATCGCAAAACTTCAAGCATGTTGCCTACATCGAGTTTTTTCTCATAAATTTTCAGCAGTAACATGCAGTGGAACGTAAATATGACTGAAATTGCGTTAATTTTATGCATTTTAAATATTTTTTTCTTGATTTCACAGTGACAAAATTGAAAAAAGTCGCATGTAGGATTCAATTCCAACCTTTTAAAATGAACCCGAAAACTGACTTCGTAGTGCTATGCTCATTTCTAAACGGTGAAAATTGAAGTGTTGAATTTTTGACAGTTTATAAACGAAACTTTATTTTATGTTTCCATTGAAAGAAAATTTAAAAATGTTATCTTAGAAAGTGTCAGTTCACTCATGAAATTGATCAACTTCACGCGTGCATAGCGCCAAGAGATTTACAGTTTTCGAAAAATTGTTTCAATGGCGACATAAAGTATACCTTCTTCTACCATAATCAGGCTTTCGTGTTGCTAAATTTACTAGGATGAAGATGAAGGTGTAATCATGGTAGAGCGAGAGCGCTGCAAACGCAAAGAATGCCTTGGTATGTGCTGCCGCCCGGTGGCGACTGAGCGTAAACTCAGAGCGGCGTTGTCTCATTTACTAGGTACCGAACGCGCGGGCTTTGAATGTGCGTTGTTCTTGTGTCCATAATGTGTTTAGCGCGACGGTGTTGCAACACAGCTGATAGTTTGCTCCGATTTCTAACGGATACCTCACCGACCCGATGCCCCGCAGCACAGTGGGATAAAATCAGATGTCGGCGGCCAAAATTCTGAAACTCGCCAAGTCGTCTTGGAATGTGTAGGAGATCATGGGAAAAATGTTGAAAAAAATTCGGCTTGCACTCGGGGTGAGATTTAGGGGGGTTGAAAAAAATTACCGCGAAGAATTCGAAAAGTCGTAGAATAGTCTCAGGATATGGTCCAAAATTTGGGAGTAATGATTGAAAAAGTTCAAAATCGAATATAAGGTGCAGATGGGGGAGGGGAATCATAATAATATAAAGGGAATTTTTATACTAATTTTTCTAATGGATTAAAAAATTTAAAGACTTCAAATGGAAGAAATATTAATAAAAACATATTATTTCATAAAACATCACATGCCTATATTACTTTATATCAATCTTGATATTCAAAATCACCATCGTCACTCTCTCCTGTCTCAGTAGTTTCTGAATCGACGTTAGCTTCTCTCTCATGAACTTCCTCTTGTGCCAAATCGGGTTCCTGTAATAGATTCACAGCATCCTTGGATATTGTTAATGCAGATTTTCTAGGTAGTGGTCTCATGCTTGTTATTAAAGGGTCAGAAGATACTAGGAGAGCGTTAAATAAATCTGTCATTGTAGCTACCCTTGTTACCTTCCCAGTGTGCTTCTCCCTGTAATATTTCAGGTCCTTGTTCCTCGCTTCTTGTGCTTCTTCAGACAATTGACCTATTGGTAGAAATTGCTTCACCTATTACAGTTAAAACGACTTATTTTTGTACCCATGCTGCATATTTTTCCAAAAAGAATTCCTGTTTCCTGGAGCTCTTGGTCCACCTTCTGTTTATTTCGTTGCAAAACAGATTCAGCTCCTCCTTCCATTTAGCCACTGTCTCCTCTGCATAATTTTCGGCGCCAATGACTTTAAAAATTTATGTGCAAACGTACTCTTTAATAGCATGAGAAGATCCAGTTGCCTCATTCCATTTTTCAAATACTTTCCGTCGATTTATTGTTATTTCCTCTGTAACTGAATGTGAGGCCACTGCATATAAAAAAAGTATGTTTGAATTAAATTTCTTTATGAAATAATTCGTGAGTTAATAATAATACTTTGCGTATCTACTACCAATGGAAAAGGTTTATTATTAGGTATGTAAACATTTTCTGATGATGAGATTTTTTAAATCTTGAAACCGATCAATGTTATAATAAACCTTTTCCATTGGTAGTACGCAAAGTATTTTATTAATTCAAAATGAATTACTACCAAATAGTAACAGAACATAATATAAACTACTAGTTTTAAAAAAATAATTTGTTCAATTATCAAATAAAACAAAAATACAGTATATTTGTTGAAAATAATGTAACAACATCTAAGTTCTAAGCAATCTTAAAAAATATCAGCGTCTTTTGAAGCGCTGCACGCTCAGGGTGAAATTCCGAGACTGCCCGGCGCTCGAGCCGAGCGTCGAGCGTCCATGCAGCTGTACACACAAATTGTAATTACGGTCACTTTCGCAAGTATTCGCAACTTATCCTTTTTTAGGTCTGATAGCCGAAACTTCAAGGAATCTCCTGATGAAAAAATTACTGCACCCTGGTGCACCTGGGTACTTTGAAAGTCTAACTAAAGTTGGCCCGCACTTATAAAACTTGACTATGTACACTAATATAAACAACACGCTTTAACTAAACAAAGTTCAATGCAAATGCACGACTTCCCGATACTTCTTTATGCTATAAGGTTCAGTCTTTTATACAAAAAAAAAATCAAAAAGATCGCCCAATAAATAAGCGAGATTTCGAAGATTGAACTTAGACGATTTTTCACGGTACTGCAAGCTTCAAGACTGAGCGCTGACTGAGCTCTTGTTCGAAGGGCTGCAGCGGAGGGTAAAATGACCTGAGGCGCTTATTGTTATAATTTTATGAGGGTTTGGAATGTTATCTTTCAAGAAACTAAACTTTACGACTATATTGCAAAGTTAATTTTTTGGAATTTTGGCCGCGACTTTGAGATTTTACCCCACAGTGCGCAGGTGTAACTTTTGATCTGCTTTGCCGGACTCTTAAGAAATGGATATAAGGGAGCTACTGAGCATGGAAGAATGAAAACATCGAATTCAGATGTCCCCCTTACAACCAAAATCGACGTGTCTGAGCTTTTTGCGTAAAAACGACGCCAAATGGTATAAAATCGCACTTACTGTTTTCAGTGGGTCACCCTCTAAGTTGACTCCAGTATGGTACCTACATATTATCGTGCATACTGTTATTGCCAATATTAATATTTGGGTAAAATTTTATTTCTTTCGACCCATAATGAAAAGGAAAATTATGGTTATGTTTCTTTTAAAAACAATGGTTTGGCTTAGGCATCACAGGGCCATTTTATTTGTGTTTTTTAATCATTGTGCTAAATTTTAATGAAAAATTACAAAATGCACATGCAATAAATTTAAGTGTACGTACCCCTCATCCTTTATTCCATGAATTTAAGCTGACGTATACGAAGTATTATTAACAAAAGTATTCAGCGATCAAGGAGTCGATTTTAGATAAATTATCTAGCTGAGCTTTAAAATATCCTTCTTCCTTCATAATTTATTACCCATTAATTAAATCAATTACACTGGAAATAAAACAGCCAAAATACTTGTAATATATATTTAATCAGTCGCAGAAAAAGGAAACTCAAGGACTGGAACAACTATAGATTCGTAAATAAATAGCCACCATGTTGGCGGAAGCCATGACACTTATAAGCGACGTCACACCAATGAGTAGAGTACCTAGAAACACCAGGCATGATCGACCGCCATTTTGTGTCCTACTTACAGCTTTTGCCCCAGTAACTGGGTTGTCAGGGGCATATCCGATCCAAATAAATTTTCGTTTATTTAACTTTTACCTTGTATGCAATTTTCGTAGAGTAATAACGATTTATTAAGCTGTAATCTACTGTACTAGAACGTTTATGCGTACGAACTAAAAAAATAATATGATAGCAAAAATTCGTAAATGTAGCTACTGTACTTGCTTTTTGCTTCATATTGCATTCCCAAATTTTTCGTAGAATTTTTTGTTAGTTGCCATACTTATTTTAATAATTTAATTTTGAAAGATGAACGAACTTCGGTTTTGACACGCCTGCGCCTCGCCTGTTGCAAATTGGCACAAAGCTGGAACCAATATGGCGGTCGAACTTGCTCGGTATTTCCAGTTGCCTTTAGCGCTCAATTGTGGAAGGACTTTTTACTGCATCTGTTGGATAAACAGCTTATAGAGTCTAGATATTGTTTTCATCTTACCGAACTATCAATGCTTCAGCTTTATTCAATCCGAATATATTTCATTCTCAGAATTCCTCTACACGTGTCAGAATTGGGCTAAAAATCTTCAAAGAAGTGCCGATAACGTCAAAAATGTGCATTTAGGCATGGTAGACTCAAACTGCATTTAGGCAAAAAATATCGTATTTATAACAAATTACGAGCCATTCCTTAGAAATATCAGATTTTTCCATTAAGAAATTGATTTCTAAATACTTTTTTTTTCATTGTTTCCCCTCTTTCACTTTTAAACCGAAAACAATATTTAAAATGCATACTCGTAGAATTACGGCAACGCTCGCGGCATAACCTCCTCTTAAGGAATCCAAAAATACTGGTGTTCCATTAAAAATCAGTTAGGTTAGCATAGGTTGCTTCTTTCCCAGGAACTGTGTTATAAATTTAGTATGTACATTTTGGTGAGCAACCGGTAGCAACGCTGTTAAATAGTTGAATTTGCCTAAAGAATGACCTTAAGAGAATTCCACCACCTGCTTTTTAAAAGAAACTCCTGGGTGGAACTAATGTTTTTTTGAATTTTTTTGTTTGTAATATGTTCTATCGGTTGATGTGGGACCACACATTAAGTTCCAAAGACCCCCTGACCCACTTCCAAAATTGTTCTGGCGCGGTAACCCGAAGCCCCCAAACTGTATCATAAAAGAAAGGTAGCGGTCTCTAATTTTAAAAAAATAAAGAGAAAACGGTGCGGTTCACGTAGAAATAGTTTTTGCAACGCGTGCCAAGAATTGGTCGCGTTCAGCGGGAAGCGCGCGTCCCGACGCAGTCGTCTTTTAGGCAGCAACACGACTCGGTGGCCGCACTGCCAAAAATAAAGTGTGTTTACAATTAAGTACGGGTGAATCAAAAGTGCATTCCTCGGGTATTACCTTTTTAATTTCCGCGTGTAGTTCTTCTCGAGTGAGATCAGAAAAGAAACAGGTGCGGATTCTGTGTGGTTTGCCAGGTATTGGCTAATTTTGTAAGCGGCTCCTTTTGCCAATGACAGTTGCGTCGCGCTTATACAGTTGGAAAAAGTGTAAAGAACAATGGTTTTGTGACGAGTGCTCTATAAATATCAGTTTCTCTTCCGCGTATGTGACGCAACGAATAAGAAGAAAAGGAGACTATGCCAGTTGTGGAGTTGCTCTTAAAATGTCAAGATGTTTGAGAAGATTGAGGAGCCACAGCAGTGGTCCGTCCATGCGGAGTTCACCATATCCCATCCTGGAGGCGATGGGACGAATTTGGTGCCGCAGACGCACACGGAACAGGACGATAACGGGGTCCGCATGACGTATACTTGGACTAATCAACCGAGTAGTGTTTGGGCAACCCACAGGAATCATCCACCTTCTTTGAACGCTAGGAGTAACGCTGGTACTAGTGAGATCGGGAAGTCCGGAGTACAGAGGGGTAATATGCGTTTTACGACAGTTCCACCTGTTCGACCCACGAGTTTGACTACAGAGCCAAGCAAAGGGACCGCTCAAAATAAATTAGGTTAGTGAACTTCAAAATTTTATGAAGATTCCAAAACTTCAGTACGTCAACTATAATATAGGTACATTTTGTAAAGCGAGTTTCACTGTATGATGAGTTTACAGTTACATGGTTTGAGATGTCACTGATGTTGAGTCATCAGTGCGACTTACCGTTTCCAAGGAGCGTTTATCCATCGTACGGGTTCCGTCAGGTTAGAAGATAACTTATCTTTTATGGGAAATCGGCTATAGGTTTACGATGATAGATTGACAAATTTCCGGAATGAAAACAAAATAAATCTGATTCAAGTTATATTTTATTTTTCAACATAGTCCCTTTGGAGCTGAACATACTTGGTCCAACATTTCTCCAACTTCTCAATACCCTCCAGGATGTGACTTTCTTCGAGATTCCCAAAATACCCGTCTGCAGCCTCTACCGCCTCTTCTTTCGATCGTAATCTCTTTCCAGCCAGGAATGTTTTGAGTTTCGGAAACAGACGCAAGTCCGAGGGAGCCAAATCGGGCAAGGAAGGATTTTGATCTTCACTTCTGGCAATTTTAGCTAAACGAGTGCGCCTGAATGAGTGGGTGCATTGATTTGGTGAAACAACACTTTTTTCTTGACCACTCCGCATTCCAGGACGTTCTTCTTGAATTTCAGCTTTCAGCTTGTCCAAAAGTGTTGTGTAGTACTGACCAGTAACAGTTTTCCCTTATTGAATATAATCTATCAACAAAATTCCTTTGGTTCCCCAAAAAACTGATGTCACTTTTCCAGCCTTCTTCGGAGGCAATTCACTGTGTCCAATCTACTGTTTTGTTTGACTTTTTGTTTCTGGCGTATGTTGCTGAATCCAGGTCTCGTCCATGGTCTCGAACTCTTGAAATCCACTGGATTCTTATTAAACAGTCCCAAAATATTGACTGTGGTTCCGGCTCGAACTCGTTTTTGCTCCGGATTGAGCAATTGCGACACAATTCGTTATGGAAAATATGGACTACTCGTTCATGAGAGATGCCCACGGCTTCCTCAATTTCAAGCTCTTTTATTCGGTGGATCTGCCAAAACCATGTCATTGATTTTATCCACCATTTCTGGTGTAGTGGCCGTTTTTGGACGTCCTGAACGTGGTTCGTCACAATTGTGCGTACGACCTCTCTTAAATTCCGAAACCCTGGAATTCACGGTGGAAAGTGAAGGTGATGAATCACCAAGAAAAGCATCCAACCTGGGTTTGATTTCCGTTGCGTTTTTTTCCTCCAGATGAAAAAATTTCATGACCGCTCGTTTTCCGTTTTTTTCCATAATGGAAAACGCACGAAGTATATATGTGAAACTCGCTTTATAGGCGAGGATACTTTACCACAATAAATTTTTCACACATGCTCAGGTGTTAACGTGCAAGATTCCGGGTACAGCAGTGAGCTCCTCTCCCCCAACTCCTTCGCCAGCAGTACTCTCCCTAGAAGGCCTGTCCAGCAATACGACAGAAGATGCAGAAGCACTTGCAGTATCGTTTTAACCGCAGAGTACAACAATAAACAGAGCGGGAATTGCGGTAGAACGCAAAGTTTGCGCTGCCAGACGCCCACGTCGCGTCGCGAGAACGCTGAGAAGTTTTACGGATGCGGCGATCCGTGGTGTTACCATTCCAATTTCGGCGAAGATTTCGCTTGCTCGTCTAAATTCTCGCCGGTGCCCGAGGTTTGCGAAAAATCTAGTACCGGTAGTACTCGGCCCAAAGCAAAAGACGCCAGCGTACAAACTTTTGAAATGATCGATAAATGCACGTCACCCTTCATGAAAATGGAGAACTTCGAATTTGGGAGAGATGAGGGATGGGATGAGAAGGAGAAGGTTGTCCATAAGAAGAAATACCGTACTAGGAGGAGTACTGATCCTATCTTTCAGAGGATGCATTCCCCTTCTACATTTACGCCCGATAGTTTGGAAAGTCAGCAGGTAGAGTTTTTTTGGGGAAAAATTTGGGTACTTGTATACTGGATGAAAGTCTCGGAAAATCGCTGACAGGCCAAGTTTCTAAACCTATTTTTACATACGTGTCACTCGTTCGTTTATAAATAGTACATACGGGGGCAGGTTGGTACAAAATCTGCCTGATTATAATGAAATTTTCCTTTACTTTATAATATACTTTTGTTGATGTTTTATTTAATTTTGAAAATTGTCCTATTTTAATTTAATTTTTCGTGCCGTTGTAATACTGAAACATACCACTACACCTTGCCTAATACAGCAATACTGGAAATAAGAAAAAGTGGTACCCTACTTAAAAAATACAATACAAATAAATGTGTGAAAAATTTGGGGATCGAACCAGAAGATGGGAAATAGGCAGGTTCGGTAATTTTCAAATTTCATTAAAATTGATAGAGTTTCTTATACTGAAGGCAGTTATGTTGTTAATTTTTGTTAAAAAAAATCCTTCGCCTGTGAAGCCGTTGCAAAGTTTTCCGTCGGTGTGAGGCTAGAAATCGTACCTTGCAGCGAGAGTAGGCCGCGTGACGTCAGAACTTAGTATAACGTACAAGTCCCAGCTTCAGCGCGGAGCAGTCCCATAAGTATTATGCATATGCATGTATAGTTCAATTGTTAAAAATTATTAACTGGTTCTAACTGGTGTTTTCTGTTTTGTGCCCAGACTAATACATCGTACAGCACACCAATAAAACGGAAAAAGTGGTTCGTTGGAGCCAGAAGGAAAATCGGTCAGCATCATCGATATTTTCGCGAGTTAGTTTATCATTGCAAAAGTTTATAAAATTATCGGCTGCCCCATTGCAGCCACTCTAAATAAAATCGAACATAATGTAATTTATCGTCAGTTTTCTGGGACCCCTTGGTACTTGGTAACGTGTTACGGTTAGCATAATTTGAAACAGGATGCTAGGAGCATGACGGAGCCAAATACTGAATCGCCGTAGCGTTCCCTCCCTGAACTAAAAAAGGAAATTTTATTAACTATTTTACAATAATAATTAAATAGTACGTCATCATAAAGTTCTCTTTTGAAGACTGGTAGGACGCGTACCTCCATCCTTTCCCTGAGCTAGCCTACGCATTTCCGTAAAAGTAGAACATTCTGCATCCCCAACTATTTGAGAGCAGTAGTCTAATCTGCTCCAACCTCTACCTCTTTATTCCTATCTCTGACTCTAGTATGTCGCGAACTATTCCTTTGTGTCTCAGAAGGTGTCCTACCATCCTACAATCCTATCCCCTATTCTTTATTGTCTTCCATACTTTTCTCTTTTCCCCAACTCTTTCTAATTCCTCCTTATTGCTAACTTGTCTATCCACAGTATCTTCAACACCCGTCTGTAGCATCACATTTCAAACGCTTCTACTCTTTTCAATCCGCTTCTCCCATTGTCCAAGTTTCGCACCCATAGGTATAATTTCATACTCCATATATGAGTAGGTATGCATTGTATTGTATTAGAGAATATAGGTAGGTACCTATTTTACAAACAGAAGTAAGCAAGTATCTACAATCTACATACCTACTTATACTGAATTATAAAAGGCATGTACAGTTAATAAATTGTTGACTTTGTTCTACTTATACCGGTCTGCCTTTACACTACTGTTTTGAGGTTGAATGAAATTGGGGTTAGATGCAAGAATCACACACCATTTCCACATTTACCGGGACATTTACCTACCTACTACATAAATATGGCAAATTATGTGAATCGGACTTTTGATATCCTTGTTGCATCATTATATCGATTATGTTGTCTTTGTTTTATGTTTCCTTGACACCTTACTTTAAAAATTCACGCTCGAAATAGTCCCAATAAGTATGTTATGAGATAGGTACCGCTTCACGGGCACTTCAAGAGAAGTGGGAGGAGCGCCTTACGAATCTCTGACGTCAACCCAATAACAAAGCGAACTAGCATGTGGGCGTGATAAGCTAATTTCTTTCGCTTATTACGCCGCAAAAAAAATTTTTAGAAAAAAAATTTCGCCGTAAATCAATTACAATAACAATTTTCTGTCATTTTCATGCCAAAAATAGATATCTTATTTTTCTCCGAACCTCCCTATTAGTTTCTAACGGATTGTTGAGTTAAACGAAAATTTCCGAAAATCTGAAAAACATTCATACCTAAAAACTCAACCAGCGTTGTTGATTTTTTGGAAGTTGTACCATAATAGTCTACAATTTAATTTTTTATGTTGGGAATGTAGCAATGCGCCAGACTCCTAAAACCACACCACAAAGTTTTATTTTTAAATCAATAGCATGATTTCAAATTTTTGTCATCACAATATAAAGTTTTGAACTTTGTGAAGCCACAGCAGAATGACAAATAAATATGCTTAATAAAGTTCTTTATACTATTAATAAAATCGAATTAACAAAATTGCAATTGAAACAACTTGCAAGCCGCAATAAAAGCTGCCAAGGAAAACAAACAAGTGCAAGATATTTGTGTTTTAAATTTAGCACCGTGTATTTTTTTCAGACGCTATTTTGTACAATTTACTCCAGTATACATTTACCCACTTTTTTCTGTTCGTTGCTCGTTTAGTCTTATTTGAGTTTCATTTTAGACGTCGAAATGGTCGGGCTACTCGTTGAAACCGAAAATTATTACATCGCAAGACTCGGCCAGTGATTCTAAATCCAGTAAGAAACCACGGACTGTACACATTGATGTTTATTGTACAGGTACAGATCCCGAATCGGATGGTACTACAACGGATTCTGATGGGCAAAACAAGTCTGCATCCACTCCGCAAACTGTTTTTGAGTCACAAAAAGTCAGAGTAACACATAAGAGAGCGAATAGTAAAGAACTGCCTTTTAATGTGAAGAATACACAGAAGAAGTCTGCGAAGGAAGAATCAGATGTAGATGATGGCGAGAGTACCCCGTACCCGTCGATGAGTTCGATTTCTGCTTTAAAAGATTTCGGTTCTAGCTTTTCTAGTGTACCAAAATCATGGTCAACATATTCTATGTCCAGTAGAATACCCGAGGATTGTGACACATCATGGAAGGATACATACTCGGATATAAACAGTTTGATGCAAAGTCGTTCCAGTATAACGCAAACTGATAGTTTGGATTTCGTGCCAAGGAAATTATCTGAAGTACCCAGTACGCCAAGTATAAACGAAACGGCGGAATCTATCGGGTCGAAAGGTAATTTATTGGAAGCGCCGAGTACTACGAGCATTCAGCCCAGTGATAGTTTCGAATATGCAAATTCTGAAGATCGAGTGAGGATTAAAAAGATGGAACACATGTTGAAAACTGATGCCCCAGTGAGGTTATGGAAGTCACCCCATATGGAACGGAAGCATTTGCTTCAACAAAAGAAATTGAAAGAATACTTGGATAGGAGGATAAGTGGGAAGAATCTCCCGAAATGGGAATCGAGGGAATCAGATTCAGATGACTCGGATAGTTCAGGAAAAGGCTGGAGTTTTTTGAAAAGCGACGATAAGAGACTTGAAAGAGATGCAACTGTTCGACGCACCAGCAAAGATTTATTAGAATCCCAAATAAGACGTCCGCAAGTCATACCCGAAGAACAGTTAAAAACAAATAATCTAAATGGTGATACGGACAAACAATACAGTAAATCTCCCAGTACTATAGCTTTAAAGCAAAGATTAAGTTTAGATCCCAACTTGCGGGCGCCATTCACGATAGTGCCGGGGATTTACACAGACCAACGTTTTATAGCGAAAAAGTTCGGCACCGTAGTTCCCGTATTTCGCAAACCGGGCCATCATATCGGGCCCATTCGCAACCCTGAGTGCATGTGCGATACGTGTCGTAGATTTTTCGAAGAGGGCGGGTTTAGGAATAGAGTTCGCGCTAGTTCTGTGGGCGATTACCCCGAAGACAGTCCGTTTGGGAATTGGAAAGAGAATTTTAGGCAAGCTTCAATACCGAAAATGTATTCGGATTGTTAAGTTTTTCGTCAGGTTTTTTTGCATTTTTATAATCTGTGGAAGTTTAAATTGTAGGGGACAAATTATGTTCGCATGGAGATTTTTAATGTGAAAATTAATTATTTTGTTTTTGATTTGAAGGAATAGTATTATCAGAGTTGTGATTAAAGTAAACAGTGCAATGTTCTTGCTCTTCGGGACTCGGGAGCTATTGTTTCAAATTACATGCTGTAAGGTATGAAAAATGTGTCTCCCACGCTACATACATATTACATGTCTTTGCTTTGAATAACAGGTTGTGTTGAAATATAGACTACAGTCTATTCAAACTTGGAATATGCCAGGGTTGAATTTATAAACTTTCTTCACCTACCTTTTATATGGTGAAAGTTTCTTAAATTAGTCTTACAGGGAGCTCTAGTTGCTCCTTTGAGTTCTAAGATGCGCGTTTTATTTCCACGAATTATATTGTTGATAATTCACATAGCGCCCCAAAATATTTTTGGGTTATGCCACTGGAAAAGTTTGACAATTGACACAGTCAATTTTGTCTCCAATAGATATCTCTCTTGGCCTATTCTTATTCAAAATGGACTGTATTTGATGGTAAAGTGCATGCTGAATCACAAAAAGAGACGCTATTTTTCAGTTAAGTCGGGAATCAACTGCATGCACATATAGAACTATTCTTTATGAACACTAACAACTTTTTCATTTGCGTTCTACTAGTAAACTTTTTATTCCCCCCTTAACGGTATTTTTTGATAAACGCATTTTTGCCACCAGAGAATCAAAGCCAAAATACTTCGTAGTGAAATTGTATAACTCAAAATTTGAGCGTTCTATATGGTAACGATTATTCTTAGGCCCAATCGAGTTTATCCGCCAGTAGTAAAAAGTTAGATTTATTGCGAATGTCTCTGGATTTACGGAGACAAGAATTGCCGCCCGATAGTCAGGCGGCCGTGCAGCTCAAGAAGGAATTGCAGAGTGCTCAGTCGTTTAGTCCTCTTCCTGTTCAATACACCAGCCTTCGAGAAAATAACGACGGCAATAAAATGTTGACGCCTTCTTGCACTTTTAGCAGATGTTCGGCAGTCACAGGTAAGCAAACTCGTGTCTTTGGAGTTCTCGATAACCTTTTTTTATTGTGTATAGGTACACTTGAGGTGCGACTCATGGGTTGCCAAGATCTGCTCGAGGAAGTCCCAGGGAGATCGAGGAGGGACAGAGACGTCACTTCAAGTCCGACGGATTTACGTACTTTTATGAAAGGTGTAACAGGTCGCAGCTCTTCAAAAAGTTATAGTGTCAAAGACGAAGTTAGTAATGAAATTATGGCCGTTATCAAATTGGATAATCAGCCTGTAGCTCAAACGAACTGGAGACCGTGTTCGCAACAAGCTTGGGATCAGCGGTGAGTGAGTTTAATGTGATATAAAGAGAATTTTTTTATTTATTTTTACGTAGGTTTTCTATCGAATTGGATAAGTCGCGGGAGTTAGAGATAGGAATTTACTGGCGGGATTGGCGATCTTTGTGCGCAGTTAAGTTTTTGAAATTGGAAGAATTTATTGACGATTTTAGACATGGTATGGCATTGCAGCTGGAGCCGCAAGGTTTATTATTTGCAGAGGTATTGTTGATAAAAAGCTATTGAGCTGCATGCAACTTTAGATTTCCTTATTAATTCTGCCTGTCTTTTGGTAGATTAAATTTTTAAATCCTATGATATCGAAGCGCCCGAAATTACAAAGGCAACGGAAGATATTTAAGCAGGAAGTTAAAAATTTCCCTAGAGCTAACCAAATGAACATTAACGTCGCGACTTGGGGTAGATTGATCAAGCGTAGCTCAGAGCAAACACCACCTGTTGTTCCGCCCAGCCCACCGGAACCAAATGTAAGAATTAATCGACTATTCTTCAGATTTCCACCAATATTATTTTTTGTAGTTTGAGCCTGCTGAGGAAGACAAACCGGAAACACCCGGGGAGGTCCCTGATCCACAAACAGTGGGTTTGGGCGGTCCTAGACCGTTGGGGCTCATTCAACTTCCAACAGAAACACCACCACCTTTGCCGACAGCTCCGCCTCCGGTGGCGAAGAAAAGAATGGCAGTCACACCTCCTCCAGTTCCGCCAAGATTGGACCCAGAGGAGGTCAGTTTTTAAAAAATTCATATTCAGACTACATATCGATACGTTTTCGCCATAACATCGTAAGTCACATAAGGTACTTTTTACAGTAAAACGGTTTTTTCAATGCACCGTTTGAAAAATGTTCAATTGAAGTGAAAATTGGTATCCGGGCGTATTTATAAGATTTTTTTTGGAAAATATAGTTATTTTCTTATAAATGATTTTAATTTCTTTGTAATTGGACTTAGGATGGTTTGGTGAATTCAAAAATAATTTTCGAATGGGATAATATTAATTTTCATGATGATGTACACCACTTAATACAAGATTGAAACAACAATAATGAATAAGACTCTGGTAATTATTATTGTAGTGAAATATTTATTTCGTTTTACACAAATAAAAAATAACATTTAAACCGTTGTAAACTTAACATAAAACTCTTTTGGTAATAAACTAAAACAATTAAACGAAAATTTCTAGAAACGTGGAACATTGCAGGTGGACAAAATTCAATCTTGGGACGCATCACTTCCGTCTTCGTCGTCGGATTCTGCTAGCACATCCGGCATATTTGACGTTCTCATTTGCCTATATTCATTTTGGAACCTGAGAGGAATTATGTTCTTATCGCAGAGATCAATCAGGTCTTTCTTCTTTTGCACCGATATACATAACTTTTGAGAATAGGATCTTCGTGGTTTTTTTCCTTTTAAGTCCATCTTGAAGTTTGCGTGACCCTCTCCATTGTATGAATAGTCAACCTCTATATTCGGATTATCTTTCTCAAATCGTATATTTTTAATTTCGCTGATTTTTATAACTTTTGCATTATCAGATTTGAATTTACTCGCTTTTAATACATCATCAGATACTTTTTTCCACTCTAGGAAGTCGTTGAAGTGCATTTTGATTGTTTCAAATGGTTTAGGGTTGGTACGAGCATTGGCAATCAATGTACACCATTCGGATGGTGCCAAAACTACACGTTTTTTTATAAACCGCTCAATGGTTGCATGAACTGAATCTACAGGCATATAAGTATGGCCTGGTAGCAGGTATCGCACACTGATTGACTTTATATTGATTGAGTCTTTAAGTAATGTCGAGATCATTACAAACATTGCTTTGTTTTTGTTCTGCCCATAACAGCTGTCGCAATTGAGAGATATGTGTTTGACGGTTTTTCTTTGATCTATCTTTTGCAAGTATTTGTACATTATAGTGCATATTTCGTTGCAGCCGCGACCTCCGTCACCCTCGCCCCATAAATAACAGAAGCCGTTTTGAGTCCCGCTCTCGTAAACAGTTAAGTTGTAGAAAGCATATTTTCTGGCATAATATAAGAGCAAGTTGTCTCCATGAGGTGTGTTCAACACCTTTTGTAAGTCGAAACTGGCGCATAGAAATTCTGAATCTGAAAGAGCTTTCTTCTGATCATCTAGAAATGTACTTTTACAAATATTTTTGTTTTCCAAATGTTTTTCATATACTTGCTTTGTTTCATCTGTCTCTTCAAAGTCCTTGTCCTTTCTTATTTCACACAATTTACATTTATCCTTCTTCGGCAGATGAAATCCGATATTAAATTCGGTCTTGAAAATCTTCCGGAAAACTTGAAGGGACACTATATTGTTCTTGGTTATGCCATTTTCCAACTGACTTTTCTTAAAAAGTTCGTATAAGAATGATACGTTGCGGTATTCAACTGGCAGGTATTTTCTGGACGTTTTATTCCTACAATAGTGTGATGGAACGGCAGGGAGTAACATAATAAAATCTAAAACATTCTGTTTTTGCTTCATCCCAGTTTTGTTATGGGGTGCATGCTTGCCTCTCTGATCTGTTTTGGAACACGTGCTAGACAGGCAATGATTTTTAGTATATCGCAGAGTCATTTGTGATATATCCAAGGTTCTTAATAAGAACTGTTGACATAACTTCGTGTTCCACATCGTTCCATGTAATGAAATATTTGTAAGAATATTGTCTTCTACTTAATGCAGCTAGTTGTTTTCGACGTTTGATTCTATCATTTTTTATGCACGAAAGCAGCCAGTCTCGTTTCCTCTGAGGACTTCCTAGGCCCCAATAAAATTCAAATACATGTTCTCTCGCTGTTTCAGGAAATTTCTGAATACACTGGTTTCGACAATTCGCACTACACGGATTCGCTTTAACAGACTTATTTGCACCAAAATTGTTATAACTTTTTCTGGTACTCTTTTTACACGGTTTCTTCTTTTTTCTTAAACTGCTTTTTCCAATTGTATCTTCTTCACTGTTTACAGAGTCAGTAGAGCTATCATCACTATTAGCGATATTATTTTCTGCAAAGGAATATTCAGAAGAGTGACAACGGAAACGTTTTGATGTAGAAGGCTGAAACATATTAGAAGTATTCTGATCATCCTCACCACTGGACGAGTCATAATCAACGATTTTCTTTGAAGGCTGTGTCAACACACCTAAGTTAGTATGGTGTACATCAGAATCAACTGAAGATCTTGTATTACTGCTGACAGAAGTATCGCCAACGCTACAAATAGGAAACGTGGACACTATATCTGTTCCCTCAGCGGTGACATGATATCTTATAGGTTCATCTAGACTAATTATAATCGCATCTAAAGATTGTAAATCTCCTAAATTCGGCATTTGGCAGACTTCTGAGAGAGCACTGGTATTAATGCATGAACTTGAGTCAATCAAGACTTCCCTCGAATCCAAATAAGGAATCTGTTCTGAAATTCCTTCGCATACCCCAGACACCGAACATACAATTTCATAAAAAGCTGTTACTGGTGGGTCTATCAGATTTGTTAACGATAATTCTAAGCACTGGTTTTCATTGGTTAATGGGAGCGACAGAAATTCTTGCGGAGACAAAAAAGAAATTGGTTCTGAAGGCAGTATGGCATTTGGTTGTTCTGTTTTTTGAGAAGCTAGGGCTAATTCTACTAATCGTTTTGATCTGGTACCCATGACGGAAATCTGAAATAAAAGACATCATGTTTATCGTCTTTCTCACACACTGGTATATAAGTGGTTTTCCACGTATCTTGAGCGAATGTGTACCAATAACATTTTGTAAACCCTAGACCATGACAATTGACAACAGTAATAAATGCCAACTCTTCCTCGCACAAGCTGCTAGCTTCTAAGGGCTCCCAAGTATATTTGTTTATGTGGGGTAGAAATATTATTATTATAGAAAGAAAGACCTTCCTCGAATAAATTAATGGCATAGCTAGGTAAAATACTCCTTTCACTTGTCGTGAAATTAAAAAAACTTGCATTTTGACTTATCGGATGTCTCAAGTATTTTGACACAATTTAAATCCTTACATAGCTTGGAATCAAGTTTACTGTATACGTAATAATTTATCAAGAATTACTGCAACGATACAAATACGGGGTGTTTAATTAAAAAAAGGTTCCCTATTCCTAAAAACGATCGTAATTTTTGCATTTTCCGGTATAATCTAAAGCATCCAGAATATTACTCTGAAAAAACTTATAAGAATACAAATTATCTGCACAATCCATTTTCAAGCCGTAAAAATTAAAATGTGGCAATATACTTGAGGACATCCTGTATATAAAAAGGGATATTGCAGTAGAAACAGTGCAAGCCAAATACAGTGCTTAAATAGCAGGTAAAAATGATGATAGGTGAGCCAAAAACCATTACGCTACAACAGACTGGGTTATTTTTCTCACAAGAAGAAGAAAATGAATAAATAAGGACCAGACTGTCTCGATAGGAGAACTATTCGAATAACGCCCGTAAAGCCTAATTTTTTCATTACAGCAAACCCGAAAGAGAGAATACTACACCCTAGTTACAAAGTTACAATAAATTTAGCTGACAAATTTAGGAATAGTTGGTCCCTTTGGATTAGGCAATAGGAACGATAGGGGAGTGAGACTGATAGAGTTCTGCGATAAACATAACTTAACGGTCGCGAACACTCTATTTCACCATCATGTTAGGAGACGCTACACGTGGAAGATGCCAGGAGACCTAGGGAGATATCAAATAGATTACATTCTTGTTAGGCAAAGATTTAGAAATCAAGTTAGGGATTGTAGAAGTTATCCAGGAGCAGATATAGATAGTGATCACAATATAGTCGTTATGAAGGCCAATCTTAAATTTAAGATTTTGAAAAAACGAAGCGGAAGAAGGTATCTTGACCCAGAGAAACTAAAAGATGATGATACGCGCGATAAGTTTGAGAAAAAGACAAACGAAGTACTAAAGGGTGCGGGCGAAAATATTGTTAGGGACATAGAGGAAGAATGGAATTGCATTAAAAATAGTTTAGTTTCCTCAGCTAGGGATATTTTGGGTCATAAACAGAATGAAAGTAGGAAACCCTCGATAACAAAACATATTGTGAGTCTAATAGAGGAAAGGCGCAAATATAAAAATAGGTTAGATGAAATAGGGAAACAAAGATATAAGGCGATCAAGTGGGAAATTATTCGGAAATGTAAGAAAGCGAAAGAGCAATGGATCGATGATAAGTGCAAAGAAGTGGAAAATAAGTTCGAAATAGGAAAGACTGATGAAGCATATAAAATAATTAGGAGAAATTTTAGAGAAATTGGATCTAGTACCAAAAGCATTAGGAATGAGGCAGGAGATATCCTAATCGAAAGCGGGGAGAAGGCAGATAGGTGGAAAGAATATTTAGGAAACTTATATGCGGGACAGGAAGTGCAAGATATATTAGAAAGTGAAAGCAGTGTAGAAGGGGATAACCTAGGGAGTCCTATAATGAGAGAAGAGTTTGAGCTAGCACTAAAAAGTTTAAGGAATAATAAAGCACCAGGTATAGATGGCTTGCAGGCAGAAATCTTAAAGTGCGCAGGTCAAGAGGTAATAGATCGTTTATTTAAATTAGTTAGTCGCATATACCTGACAGGCGAGATTCCAGAGGATTACAAACTGAACATCATGGTAGCTTTGCCAAAAAGGAAAGGCGCGGATAGATGCGAAAATTTTAGAACTATCAGTTTAACTTCCCATGCGTCAAAAATTTTAACTAGAATTGTGCAAAGAAGGATGGAGAAAAAGGCGGAAGAAATATTAGGAGAAGATCAGTTCGGATTTAGACGAAATAGAGGAACGCGCGAGGCCATTCTAGCTTTACGAGTAATTATAGAAAAAACGATAGAAAAGAGAAAGAGCGTATATATAGGATTTGTAGATTTAGAAAAAGCCTTCGACAACGTAAAATGGGGGAAGATGTTCGAAGTGCTGAGAAAGGTAGGGATGAAATACAGGGACAGAAGAATAATACATAATCTCTACAAAGAGCAAAAGGCAGTTATAGAATGTGAGCAGGAACGAAGGGAAGTAGATATCCGGAAGGGAGTGAGACAGGGATGTGCATTGTCACCTCTAGTTTTCAACTTATATATCGAAGATGCGATTAATATTGTTAAGGAAAGAACAGCCTCAGGGATTAATGTACAGGGCCAAACTATTAACATGCTCAGATTTGCGGATGATATAGCAGTGTTAGCATCTAGCAAAGAAGAATTAGGAGCGGCTTTGAATGAAATGGAAGCAGTTTTGACACAGGGCTACGGCATGAAAATCAATAAAAAGAAAACTAAAATTTTGGTATGTGGATGGAGTGAAAATGGAACTAAAATTGAAATACGAATAGGAAATGAGAAGATAGAGGAGGTCGCGGATTTCTGCTACTTAGGAAGTAAAATAACCCAAGACGGTAGGAGCACTAAAGATATAAAACAAAGAATGGCGCAGGGACGAGTTGCGTTTAACAAAAAGAAACAACTGTTATGTTCGAGAACGGTTAATATAGAGACTAGGAAGAGACTCTTAAAGTCGTATGTATGGAGTACGGCATTATACGGGTGCGAAACTTGGACAATAGGAGAAGCGGATAGAAAAAGAGTAGAAGCGTTTGAACTGTGGTGTTACAGACGCATGATGAAGATACCGTGGATAGATAAGGTTAGCAATAGGGAAGTATTAGAAAGAGTTGGGGAAAGGCGAAAGGTATGGAAAACAATAAAGACTAGGAGAGATAGGATGGTAGGACACCTTCTAAGACACGAAGGAATAGTTCGCGACATACTAGAGTCAGAGATAGGAATAAAAAGAGGTAGGGGTAGGCCTAGATTAGACTACTGCTCTCAAATAGTTAGGGATGTAGGATGTTCTACTTTTAGGGAAATGCGTAGGTTAGCTCAGGATAGAAAAGAATGGAGGTACGCGTCCAACCAGTCTTCGGACTGAGAACCTTATGATGACCAAAAATGAATAAAAACAAACATAAAATGTATTTACGTTCTTACTACTCAAGAATCCACAATGAACTAAAACGTCTTAAGATGCTTCGTCGCATCGTAAGTTACATGTTTTGAACCACGTGACTTGCGACTTACGATGTTTTGGGGACCTACGATATTTCCGCAAAATGAAATTAGATTTGTTTACATTTTTATGTCACTTACAAAAAACTTTATTTGAATTTTAACTCTAAGCTATTGGATATTCACTTACGATAGTTTGTGAGTAGATGAATGAGGGTTTGGTAGTTACGATAGTCCAATAATCTCAATTATGCTTAAATTGTCACTTACGATGTTTTGGCGAAAATGTATCGATATTTTCTTTTTGTGTCATGTTGCGTGGGTACATGCTTGCTTGTGTGTAGTTGGGTATACGGGCTTTATAGAGTGCACCTTTCACATTGCAGAGTGCGGCACTGAAGGAATTTGACTTTTTGTTGGAGGAGCGCGAGATGTTACGGCCGGGGCCTCTCTTGATTCCTTCCGCGCCCGTTTTGCCTGTAATACTCCCGGAACAGTTGGTTCCTCCCACTCCTCCACCTGTTATTGAATTTCCCGATGACGAGGTACATACTATGGTTTACTAGAATTGCAGTTGCGCTACTTTGAATACTTTTTTGATAATATTCTCGGGTTTATTTGAAATAGCTCTAGAAGTCTTTTAATGTAAGTTCAGATTGGTGTAACTGCACAGTAGTTTATTTTTGTTCGTTACTATTACTCTTTTTTGTAACCGGTTTTATTTTCTATTTTTTCTTGTAAAGATACACATTTGTTTTATTGTTGTTGCTTGAAGAGCACAGCTGTTTGCACTGTGGTGTATGACTAGCTGTTTATAATAGAGCTATTTGAAACTGGGAGGGAAAGTTTATATTGACCTAGTTAAATCGCAATTTGTACAATGCTAGAAAACAATTTTGTGATGCCTGCAGAAGATTAAGGCACTACTAGAAACAAATTTCAAAATATTTTCTAAGTGCAAAGGATACAGGGTGTCCCAAAAGTAGGGTGCCAGACTTTAACAGAAGGTTCTACACCCAAAAACACGAGAAAAAGTTCATACAAACGTTTTTCTAGAAGATGTGGCCATAAAGATGGTTTTTATATACAGTGAACGTTATTTACAATTTTTAAATAATCACTTGTATGATTTCATTCATGAACTACCCTTACGTGAAAGGCTATACAAATATGGTACCAACAGGATGGCACACCATGCTGCAGTATGAGGGAGGTTAGACAATAGCTTCAAAATCTTTTTAATGGAAAAGTAATAGACAGATATTTACATCTTTCTTGGTCCCCTAGGTTTTCAGACCTGACCCCCTCTGAACTTTTTTATGGGGCTACTTAAAAAATAAGGTATAACTGCAAAGGCCATTTGAAAATGTTGACCATTTGGAAAGGCTAATTAGGGAAACAATTCAGGGCATAGCTCCTGCCGTGATTAGGAAGCAACTTTTTTTTCGTAAAAATAATAATAAAAAACTTGCCATATGTAGACAACTTTAGCAGACACACTGTATATTTTCGTCACTTTTAAATATAACTAAATCAAATTTTGGACAACTAAACTTTTTACATTTCATAAGATACATAGTTTGAACATTATGCTTTAAGATTCTTCAGGAGAGGCTAAATTTGAGGGAGTGGGGGTCTGGAAAAAATTGCCCCAACTTTTTTATGCGGGAATTTTTCCCAAATTTTAAACCAAAATTTGAAAATTTGGACATCTTTTACTAAAAATGTCCACTTGCCTCCTTCCGTAGGATAAACCATTCCTGAATAAAATAATGATAAAATTCAATAATTTAACCATGAAAAACAAAACTGGCATTGACTACCAATTTAATAATGCACACAAATTAATGTTCAAAACCGAATGGTTACAATAACTGCTTGAAAATGATACCATTTTTTTCAATGCAAAGCCGTGCTCGAGGGGTTATTGCTCGGGAAGCTCCAGACCCCCCCCCCCAACCAATTTTAGCCACCCCTGAAGAATCTTAAGAGTGCGGAATTTGGGCATTAAAAACGGGACATATAGACACATTTTTATTCCAACACCATTCTGAAATTAAAGTAGATATTACGTTAAATAAAAAAAAAGATTTATCAATAAAGGATCAACTTAGTACGACGGCGCTGAAGGGACACCATGAAAATATTTTTTATCTCGTTATAACGAGATAATTAACTCATTATAATGAGAAAATTATCTCATTATAACGAGATAATTTTATCTCATTATAACGAGATAATTTTATCTCATTATAACGAGATAATTTTATCTCGTTATAATGAGATAATGAAAAGTCGGTTGTATTGTATTTAGTAGCATTGCATTGTACTAGTCATTTTGTTAGTGAAGACAGAGAGCAACCTAAATTATTGTGTAGGAGTAATTCTGGTGATGTGCAGCCATGATTGAATTAATAAAATTATTTACTCTCAACAGCAGTGGCCATTTAGGACAATAGTAACAATTAATACTTACTTTATCAGATAGGTATTTTTATCATGGACCTCACTGTAGAGATGATAACTGTATGCGTAGGCTGTAAGCTTGCACCACAAATACAAACAACAAAACCAGAGAACAGAAAACTAGGTTGCGTATTCCACGAGTTCAACCACGTACCATGTATATCAATACAGGGTGGGCCAATAGTGCGTAGTCGGTCCATATCTCTGATTCTATTCAAGCTATCAACATGAAATTTTACGTGTGTGTAGAGAACCCCCGAAGCTTTTAAGATTATGTTGGTGTATACAGGTTGTTCACGTACTACGTACCAAACCAAAGTTGTTTTTTTAAATGGAATGCCCCATATTTGTTTGCATATTTGTATTCCCCATAAAATTTCATGAAAGTTGATATGCTACACGGTGGGGTTCAGAGTAAGGGATGTTAAGTTATGGCCATTTTAGTACCAGTGTGAACCCAAATTTGTGGTGCTACTGACGCCTGCTGGTCAAAGTTAACTAAGATTTTTTTATTGGACTAGGTTCAGAGGATACTCTATTTGTAAAATCCATTAACACTTTTTTCAAAATAATTCATATTGTACAGAGTGGCTAGCTCACGCAAAATGGAGCTTTTCTCAAAAATGTTAAATGGAACACCCCGTATGTTATTTGCAGGTTTGATAAGCAATTTATTATGCTTTTGACTGATGCAGATATTGGCAGGTCTGCGACTGATAATTTAGGCAGAAATAAAGATTGAAGCTTAAGAATTGAGATTTTTGCCGTAATTTTGTACCATTTTTGGTGAATTTCCCCCATTTTGCCACCCAAAACTTTATTATTTATTTAAGAATATGACCATGAAGAAACAATCTGGCGATGACATTTTTTGTCTCAATGTGAAATCAACTTCCAGAAACAAAATGGAAATCATATTTTGTGTTTTGGGCACTAAAATGTAGGAGAAACGAACAAACTACCAGTCAAATTACTACATTTTAAAGTTCAATTTTCAATTCTACCTAAACAGTCAGTCGTAGACCTAAAAATATCTACATCAATCAAAAGCTTAGTAAACTGTTTATCAAATACGGAAATAAAATATGGGGTGTTCCATTTGAAATTTTTAAGAAAAAATGCATATTGCGTAAGCTGCCCACCCTGTACGATATTAAGTTTTGTGACAAAAGTACTCAAGAATTTTACAAATAGAATAGTCTGTAAACCTAGTCCAATAAAGAAATCTTAGATAGTTTCGACCAGCAGATGTCAGTAGCTCCTCAAAGTTGGGTCTACACTGGAACTAAAATGGTAATATCTTAAAATCGCCCATCCATCTTTCATAAAATTTTATTGGGAATTCAAATATGTATACAAATATGAGGCGTTCCATTTAAGAAAACATAACTTTGGTTTGGTGCTCAGAGTGTGAACACCCTGTATACACCAAAATAATTTTATCAGATTCTTCGTGGAGTTCTCAACATACGTGTAAAGTTTTATTTTGATACCTTGAATAGAACCAGAGATATGGGCCGACTACACTCTATTGGCCCACCCGTATAATGAGATAAATAAAGTCATTATAATGAGATGAAATTATCTCGTTATAATGAGATAAAATTATCTCGTTATAATGAGATAAAATTATCTCGTTATAATGAGATGAAATTATCTCGTTATAATGAGATAAAATTATCTCGTTATAATGAGATAAAATTATCTCGTTATAATGAGATAAAATTATCTCGTTATGAGATAATTTTCTCATTATAATGAGTTAATTATCTTGTTATAACGAGATAAAAAATTTTTTCATGGTGTCCCTTCAGCGCCGTCGTAACTTAGAGACTCTCACTACTTTTAGTAGTAATATTTTTCGTTCACCTTAAATAAATCTCCCTCAATAAATTATTGAAAAATCCGCCATAAAACCGTCATAAACTCGACACCATTTTTACTATTTGTACACATATTTATTGTGATTAGAAAGTAGGGTTGTATAAGTGTACAAGTTTATTATTCTTTATTCATTTTCGACCAAGAACGTCTTGATACGTTGCTTCGTTAAATCGGCGTGTTGGAATGAAAATTATATTGCAATCTCTCCACCTTGTGCATATTTAGCCGAGATGAACAGTAAACTGGACGTTTGACAGTACAACGCTTCTCTTCTCTCTTTGTTTCGGATGTCACTTATACCACGACGTTCTCAGTTCGGGCCCCTAAATATACACCCGTATCCCTCGGTCTCACTTATTGGGACACGCTGCATATTTAAGAGGATCTGGACGTTCGCTTATGAACGTGTTTTGCGTTGTATGTACGGTCTGGTCGGTGGAAGATTTACTCGTTGTTTACCCTTGAGGTTTAGTCGCAGAAGGGTGGGGTTCATTTACTATTATTAAATGTTGACCAACTTGATCAAATAATACGGCATAAACAAGATATAATAAATAAATTCTATTACTTTAGCTATATGTAGATTAATTCAAACGGTTAAAATAAAACTGACTATGTATATTTACAAAACATTACCGAGGTGCAATCGATTTCTCCCGGTATGTCGTCTCGTTCATAGACCAAAGTCGCACAAGAGTGCCAAATCGATTTAACCTTCACTGGCAGCTCCCTAATTACTGAGTTTGAACACATTACTATCTAATGGGTACGGACAAGTTAGGCCAGTCCGCTTGTGACTGGTTAATGTTTAATTGGTGATATCTTTTACAATAACAGCAAGTAGACACCGGGCACTTACTCAAAAATTGACAGGATGGTCACTATCAGCTTGAACACACGGCGTAGTCGGAACGGTCGATCAAGTACTATTTCGGAAGCGGGCAGCCAGCATCATCTCGAATGCTGGGAGCACTAGTCCCAGCTGATGGCCGGACGACCGAGTACTGCCATTTGTCTTCTGGAGCATCCACTTTTATAAGCTGGGAGGGGGCTTCGGTGGCGAGATTTCCTACGTCAGCGCTTGGTGTCGTGTGCAGAGATTCATCTCGCATTCTTGATATTTTGGAAAGGTGTGCGTCAAGATCTTCTACGTCATCTTGGTGCTGCGTGCAAAGATTAATTCGGGAATTCTGATTCTTTCGTGTGACGTCCTTCACATCTGAGGAGCAATCACGCAAAACTCAACAAATCCAAGGAAGCAAAACTTTCAGAAAAGCATTTTTCGAGATATGTTTATACGAACTTTTTCTTGTGTTTTAGGGTGTAGAACATACTGTTAAAGTCTGGCACCCCTGTATATGCAGTTTTGCATTTTCTTTAAACATTTTAGAGGGAAAATTTGTATTTGAAAACCCCTCTTCATTTTCAGTCCCATGCAATATTTAATTATTTTCAGTTGAAATAGGTTGTCCGGTACCGACCTAATTTTTAATTTTTTTCAAGTAGAACACCTTTATATTATTGTATTTTTGGATTCCCAATAGATTTTACTGTGAGGTTGTACAAGGTGGCTTTTGTGTAAAATGGGCATTTTTGAGTTTTCAAGTGTCTGAAAATTTTAATGGATTTAAGATAATTTTAAAAATTAAATAACTTGCAATTAAAAATGCTCTAGAAGTGATATTTTGGTGGCATGAAAACAATATGTAGGAGTAAGTGTTGCTGTATTGAAAATCTTCAACACGATTGTTTGAAAACTTGTCTACTTCAAATAGCCCCTGAAATATCCTCAAATTTAATTTAAATTTTTTTCTAGGTTCTTTCCATGTGTCTATTGAAATTGAAAATTTTTATAGGTAATAATATACGATGCAGCTAATATAATACGGCGACCGGTGGCCCGCGAACAAACCTATAGAGACAGTGCGTACGAGTCCCGACGTCACTCGCAATACACAGGAATGGGTATCGACAACTTCAAACTAATAAGCGTCCTGGGCAGAGGACATTTTGGCAAAGTCATCCTCTCTCAGTACCGCAACACTGGTGAATACTTCGCCATAAAAGCCCTGAAGAAGGGTGACATAATTGCTCGGGATGAAGTAGAATCTTTGCTATCTGAAAAACGGATTTTCGAAGTCGCTAATTCGATACGTCACCCGTTTTTGGTGAACCTCTTCGCTTGTTTCCAGACTGAAGCTCACGTTTGCTTCGTGATGGAATATGCCGCAGGTGGGGATCTCATGATGCACATCCACGCCGATGTTTTCAGTGAACCCCGAGCCGTGTTTTATGGGGCTTGCGTCGTACTGGGTTTACAGTTTTTACATGAGAATAAAATTATATATCGGGACTTGAAGTTAGATAATTTGTTGTTGGATACAGAGGGATATGTGAAGATTGCCGATTTCGGGTTGTGTAAAGAAGGAATGGGCTTCGGGGACCGTACCGGGACGTTTTGTGGGACACCAGAGTTTCTGGCACCTGAAGTTTTGACAGAAACTTCGTATACGAGGGCCGTTGATTGGTGGGGACTGGGAGTGCTGATATTCGAAATGCTTGTAGGAGAGGTGAGTGATTTTTTGTAAATTGTTAGGATTTTTGTTGTTTTGTGTGATATGATATTATAAATGGTAGGTAATTGCCGTTATCTAACAAAAATCTAGTAGAAATTTCCTCAACAACAATAGTTCAGCGTATTTTGTTGTACTGTAGCCGAGCGAGATACTTCTAAGAATGTTGGATCATAAAAAGTATTTAAGATGCTCCGTAATAAAGATACTTTTTGAAAGGAAGTATTTATGATACAAGCTATTCTCTAAAGTTATCTTTGATCATTTTATTAAGTGTCTTATATGTATACTTTTCTGAAGATACTGAGCAAAAGTATCAAACTCAAACTCCACGTTTGGCTTGCACTCCGTCATCCAGACTTTGAACAAGACGTAACAGGAGAGATTGTCGATAGTAGCTTTTTAGGGTGTGTATTATGACCTGGTCCAGTGGCTGAAATAGGCTGATATTCAGCAGCATAAAAACTTTCTTGATTGAACATAAATTGTGGATTTTATGTTTTCCCAATAACCTGCAGTTTTCTTTTTTCAGTGCCCGACATGTTCGCACAAACTAACACTGTACCCTGCCTTTAGATAATTTTCCACATTTACACTGTTCGCCTTTCAATTTTAGAGTTTTATCAGGAGTAAGTTTGAAAAACAGGCCTGTTTCATCCGCATTGAAAACATCGTTGCTAAATTCTTGTTTAATTGTTGGCCAGTTATCAACAACAGCAGTGTCTACTGCCGCCGATTCACCGATGATTTTTCCGCTGCAGATATTGTGACGTTCCTTCCATCTGTCTATCCAACTTTCACTGCACATACATTTATCCTGGATACCTGTCTACCCACTTTGTATATGTGTACCCTTGGTACCTGTCTACCCACTTGGTATATGTCTACTCTTGGTATCTGGAATCTGTCTACCTTTGGCATCTGCCTACCCTCGGTAACTATCTACCCACTTGGTATCTGTCTACACACTTGGTATATGTCTACCCACTTGGTGCCTGTCTACCCACTTTGTATAATCTGTCTACCGTCTAGGTATCTGTCTACCCTTGGTACCTATCTACCCACTTGGTATATGTCTACTCTTGGTATCTGGAATCTGTCTACCTTAGGCATCTGCCTACCCTCGGTATCTGTCTACACACTTGGTATTTGTCTACCCACTTGGTATCTCTCTACCCACTTCGTATCATCTGTCTACCCACTAGGTACCTGTGTCTACCCACTTGGTATTTATATGTCTAATCTTGGTATGTGGAATCTGTCTACCATTGGCATCTGCCTACCCTTGGTATCTGTACCCACTTGGTATCTGTCTACCTTTGATATTTGTCTACCCTTGGTATCCGTCTACCCACTTGGTATCTGTCTACCCTTGGTATCTGTTTGCCATTGGTATCCGACTACCCACTTGGTTTCTGTCTACCCATCTGCTATTTGTAAAGAAATGTAATTTGTTATCTTATTAGCCATCACTAGATATATCCAACACATACATCCAAAATATGGCCAACAACAATATACATAGAAATCAGTATGTTAGAGTAATAAAAAGGTAAACACTGTTCGCCTTTAAATTTTAGAGTTTTATTAGGAGTAAGTTTGAAAAGCAGTCCCGTTTCATCCGCATTGAAAACATCATCTTTGCTAAATTCTTGTTTAATTGTTGGCCATACGGTATTAATCCAGTTATCAACAACAGCAGTGTCTACTGCCGCAGATTCATCAACGATTTTTCCGCTGCAGATAATGTGACGTGCCTTCCATCTGTCTATTCAACTTTCACTGCACACAAATTTATCCTGGATACCATCCTGTCTACCCACTTGGTATCTGTCTACCCTTGGTATCTGTCTACCCACTTGGTGTCTGTCTACCCTTGGTATCTGTCTGTCCACCTGGTATGTGACTATCAACTTGGTATCTGTCTACCCACTTGCTATTTGAAAAGAAATGTTATTTGTTATCTTATTACCCATCACTAGATATATCCAACACATACATCCAAAATATGGCCAACAATATAAATAGAAATCAGCATGTTAGAGTAATAAAAAGGTAAACACTGTTCGCCTTTAAATCTTGGCGTTTCATCAGGAGTAAGTTTGAAAAACAGGTCCGTTTCATCTGCATTGAATACATCATCGTTGCTAAATTCTTGTTTAATTGTTGACCATACGGTATTAATACAGTTATCAACAACAACAGTGTCTACTGCCGCCGATTCATCAACGATTTTTCCGCTGCAGATATTGTGACGTGCTTTCCATCTATCTATCCAACTTTCACTGCACACAAATTTATCCTGGATACACAAATTTATCCTAGATACCTGCCTATCCACTTGGTGTGTGTCTAACTCTTGGTATCTGTCTACCCACTTGATATCTGTTTACCCTTGATATCTGTAGACAGATTTCAGTGTGTGGTTATATTAAGGGGAAGCATCACTTATCATTTGTCAGCGGCATGCAAATGAATGTCAAATCGACTTGCAAACATGCCACGCAGCTTTAGCTCCTCCCCTGGCCTCTTCCAATTTTTATACTGCTGTATCACAGATACTTTGGAGTATGAGTTGGCATAAAAAAAATCGAAAAAAAGATTTATAACAATTCCAGTACGTAAAGGTGTTTTTTTTGTTTTGCAGTCTCCTTTCCCTGGTGACGACGAAGAGGAAGTGTTCGATTCAATCGTAAACGACGAAGTGCGCTATCCCAGATTCCTATCGTTGGAAGCTATTGCAATAATGCGAAGGGTAAGAAAGTGGTTTTGTGGGTAAGTAATTGTTTCAATAAAAATCATTTCCAGTTGCTGCGAAAGAGTCCGGATCGGCGATTGGGCTCTAGCGAACGCGACGCAGAAGATGTGAAAAAACAAGCTTTCTTCAGACATATCCAGTGGGACGAATTGCTCAATAGACGAGTGCCACCTCCATTTGTGCCAACTGTTGTAAGTAAATAAAATAACACCTGCTTTACTGATCTGATAAGAATGAACATTAGATAAATAATTACTCATTGCTCCCAAATTAAATGCTAGATAATGTATTTTTTCTACAGCATTCTTTGGAAGATGTGAGTAATTTTGACGAGGAATTTACCTCGGAGAAGCCACATTTGACGCCTCCCAAAGAACCTCGCAATCTGACTGACCAAGATCAGGTTATGTTCAGGGATTTCACGTACATGGCGGATTGGTGCTGACGTTTAGCTTTAGGGAGGGAAATCGAGGATTTTTTGCTTGTTTAACCCCGATTTTTGAACAAGATTGCGATCTCGATTTTCGGGGTTTTTATTAAGTTTTCGCATTTTTTAAAAAGGAGAAAATCGAGTTTTCGTTAGTAATTAATTTTAATTCTTGTGTATATCTAGTTGTTTACGACATTTTTATTAAGGTTAAAGTACATTTTAAGAGGATTAATTTTCGATTTTAGTAACGCCTGTTGTACATATACATTATTACAATATTACAAGGAAAATTGCAATATCATGTAAGGTTTTTTTTTCTTTTAATTTTCTCCTATTGTTAGGGTGTTTTTGCTCCAAATCTTCCTCTGTATGGTCGTAAATATTTAAGACTGGAAAAGGAAACACTTTTTTAACGAGGGACATTTCGGAAGTGCCTCATTGTTTTTGTGACAAAGTTGTTTACACTCGTTTGTATATTGTTGCTAAACCTAATGTATTATTATCGTTACTTTTGATGCTTTAACATATCTCAATTATGTAAGTTTTAATACATATATTTAACTTATTTATAAAGTGGATTTTATTTAAAATACCCTACCTTTTTTGAATTTACTTGAAAGAACTGGACAGCAATGGTAAGTACGTAATTTCAAATATTTCTTCGTGAAAAAAGAAAACTGTATACAAGGTGTCTCAGCTTGTAGATTCGAGCTACAGTATAAAATTATTTTCAAATATACAGCTTGTCTTGTGTAAATAGTGGGCCACGGTAATGGTCTGTCATTGATCGAAGTTTCAAATTCACGGATAATTCTGACTACATTTTTATAAGAGCATCACTTGCCTAAACCCAAAGAGTTTTGATATATTTAAGAATTTCTGAGGAATTTCTAGTTACAACTCGAATTTAGCTTAATTTTGGGTTTGAAGTCGAAATTAGCCTGAACTTCGAAATTGAACAGGAAATTAGTCTTAATTTCTTGTTAAATGTGGAAATTATTGGTTGGCTTCGACTTCAAACTCGAAATTAGTGTTAATTTCGAGTTTGAAGTCGAAATTGCTTTTAATTTCCAGTTTGAAGTCTAAATTGCTTTTAATCTCCAGTTTGAAGTCGAAATTGCTTTTAATCTCCAGTTTGAAGTCGAAATTGCTTTTAATCTCCAGTTTGAAGTCGAAATTGCTTTTAATCTCCAGTTTGAAGTCGAAATTGCTTTTAATTTCCAGTTTGAAGTCGAAATTGCTTTTAATTCGGGAGATAAGTGGCGCGTCACAAACGTCAGATTTTCATTCCAAACAAAACAAAGCCACGTGCTTTCTGACGTTTTAACCTAACCTCTGAAATATAATTATAATTACATATAGTTGTTTTCAAGTTTTTACGCGTAAGCCCAACACACAAATTGAAAATAAACTGTTT
This sequence comes from Xestobium rufovillosum, assembly GCA_963966045.1. NCBI lineage: Eukaryota > Metazoa > Arthropoda > Insecta > Coleoptera > Ptinidae > Xestobium > Xestobium rufovillosum. The sequence continues at coordinate 17,164,031 of OZ014498.1, forward strand.
TCACTGCAAAACGTCTATAATTATAATGCAAAAACTAGTTTAAGACGTTGTAAATAATATCGATAAACGTCAAATGGCACGTGCTTTTGTTTTGTTTGGAATGAAAATCTGACGTATGACGGAGGCACTTAGGTCCCGAATTTCCAGTTTGAAGTCGAAATTGCTTTTAATCTCCAGTTTGAAGTCGAAATTGCTTTTAATTTCGAGTTTGAACTAGAAAATGTTAATTTCGAGTTTGAAGTCGAAATTAATCATAACTTCAAGTTAAAACTCGAAGTCAGTTTTGATTTCGTACTTGATGTCGAAATTAGTGCTGATTTCGGGTTTGAAGTCGAAATTAGTCTTAAAATCCAGTTTGTACAAGAAAGACTAACTTCGACTTCAAACCCGAAATTACCACTCATTCCGACATCAAGTACGAAATCAAGACCGACTTCGCGTTTTCTAATTTCGACTTCAAACTCGAAATTAACAATATTTTCTAGTTCAAACTCTATTAAAAGCAATTTCGACTTCAAATTGGAAATTAAAAGCAATTTCGACTTCAAACTCGTAATTAACACTAATTTAAAGCCGAAGCCAACCAATAATTTCCACATTTAACAAGAAATTAAGACTAATTTCCTGTTCAATTTCGAAGTTAAGGCTAATTTCGACTTCAAACCCAAAATTAAGCTAAATTCGAGTTGTAACTCAACACTATAAATTATTTGTTTTGCGTGGCCGCTCTACGCCTTCGTACTTATGTGTTGCAAAGGCCCAATTTTTTTCACAAAATATAAAACGATAGACTGCGACTTGCGCATAAGCAGATCATATATTTCATACACCATGGTCCAACATAAAATTTATTTAGTTTGTAAAAAGCTCAATGTGTTTTTCTCATCGCTGGATTAACCTAATATTTTCTAACATAGATACCTTTAAATGTGTTTTTTATGCCATTCCTTGTTTCAGTAGTCAATGGACAAACCTGCTATATGGTCTAAGACTCTCGTGACCCTTCTCTTCCTATCCATCATTGGGGAAATAGGACATTCGGAACATTCTCAACTGCATAATAATACTGGGATCGCCAAAATATAGCGACACTTTTCAAAAAGCTATAACTGCGATATATCAGTATTTGTAGAAAATTACATCTTTCAGACTTCTAGGCATTTATTTGATCCCGAATGAAAATTGAGCACACACCACTGCACAGGGTGTTTCATTAACAATGGGAAATCCGGTAACTGGAGATTCTACAGGTCAAATAATGATCATTGACCCGAACATGCCTTATCCGAAAGTTGTTGGTTTAGAAAATACAGGGTGTTGAAAGTTACAATTTTATTTCCTTTTTTTTGCCATAACTACGAAATTTCTTAGGTTGTCGACTTGAAAATTTTTGCAATCCTATGGTTTTTCTTACGGGAAAAAAGATTCCAATAACATTTTTGACGTTGCCCATAGAGGGCGCTACTTATAACCTATTGCTTTGATAAATTGACCCATAACTTTTTACCATGTATATCCAACATCAAATCGGCTCCAAAATCTGAAAGACCAATCTTCGGAAAACCCCCACGCCGTTAAAGAAAGACACTTTCAACATGGTTTTAAGATCAATGTTTGGTGCGGTGTAATTTCAAATTTCTTTATTGGGCCTTTTCAACTTCCAACCATTCTGGACGGTCCACTTTATTTAAATTTTCTTCAGCAAAATTTGTACGAACTGCTTGAAGAATAATAATATAATATAACTTTATTTAGCATAGCTATTTACTTTACATATCTAAAAAATGTTTTCTAATCCTAAAACATTTTCTAATCCTAAAACAATCCCCAAATTAAACATTACCACATCTATTCTTTTAAGTGTAACGCAAGTAATTTTCGAAAAGAGTTTAAATTGTCACAGTCATGCAAATTTCTTGGCAATTCATTAAATATGCACAAGCCCTTATAAAATAATGATCTACTTGTACGTTTCTTATTGACCTTCTCGATATAGAAGTTATCGGCATTCCTAGTTGGATAACAATGTAAAAAATTAACATAAGTAATCCTCTCATGCAGATATGCAGGTAACATTTTCATTTTTATTTTAAATATACACAGCAATGTATTAAACAATATTCGCTTTTCTACAGACATGAAGTTGAGTAGACTTAACATTAGTGATATAGGTGTGTATCTGTTGCATTTAATTATTATTCTCATTGCCCTATTTTGCATCTTTTGCAACTGCTGAATCATATTTTTGTTTAAATTAAATAACACCGCTGAGCAATATTCCAAATGTGGGGCAATTAATGACTTATATATAACCAGTCTAGCATAAAAAGTTAATAACTTACCAATTCTACCAAGGAAGTATATCTTTTTTGACAGTTTGTTCATTATATATACACAATGATTCCCAAAATTTAACTCCTCATCAATCATCACTCCCAGGTACTTCATTTCGTGTACGTTTTGTATCTTTTGATTACTCATTTTTATTTCAGCCAAATTCAAGTCAATTTTCTTCAGATTATACTTGTTGCCCACTACCATATATTTAGATTTTTGAACATTTATACACAATTTATTATTACAAAGCCATTCATATATATTACCCAATATCTCATTCACAGTTTCACACATGTTGTTAAAATTTTTCCCAGTTATATATATCATTGTGCCGTCAGCAAACATATTAATTTGGCATCCATCAGCACACTTCAACATATCATTCACATACAATATGAACAATATAGGACCAAGTACAGTACCCTGAGGTACACCGTGGGTCGACTCTAATCTACTTGATAAAGAACTCTGATATTTCACTACTTGGGTTCTGTCACTTAAATAAGATTGAAACCATTTCATAACGTTGCCACAAAAACCTATTTTACCCAGTTTATTTAACAACAGTTGTCTATCAATTGTCTCAAAGGCTCTCTTAAAATCTAAAAATACAACCAAAACCATACCACTTAATTTAAGGGAAAATATGTGGTTCATGCAGGACGCCCACACATTTTTCCCGGCCGGTGCGGGAGTACTTGGACAACGTCTTTCCACATCTGTGGATTGGCCGTGGAAGTGAATTTGCTTGGCCGCCTAGAAGCCCCGATTTAAATCCTCTGGATTTTTCGATGTGATCTAGAATGAAAGATATGGTTTATAAAGAAGCTATTATTCACCCGATGAGCTGTGGCGAAGAATACAAGGGGCTGCCAATGAAATCAAAGGCAATCCAGGGGCATTGTTTAGAACTCGGGGGTCTCTCAAGAAACGCATTGAAAAATGTATCCAAGTGAATGGTGGACATTTCAAACAACTAATTTAAAATTTATTTTATTTTTCTTGTACCTAAGCGTTTGTAGTGAATTAAAATTTATTTTGTTAGCAGTACTTAATAAGCTTTTCATCTCTAAGATTTAAACACTATCTGCATTGTCGTTTTTTCTTGAAAATTGGCTGGAATATCAAAATGAGACAAGAATTCATTCGATATTCAAAAAAGGTTGGTCTTTCAGATTTTGGAGCCGATTTGATGTTGGATATACATGGTAAAAAGTTATGGGTCAATTTATCAAAGCAATAGGTTATAAGTAGCGCCCTCTATGGGCAACGTCAAAAATGTTATTGGAATCTTTTTTCCCGTAAGAAAAACCATAGGATTGCAAATTTTCAAGTCAACAACCTAAGAAATTTCGTAGTTATGACAAAAAATGGAAATAAAATTGTAACTTTCAACACCCTGTATTTCCTAAACCATCAACATTCAGATAAGGCATGTTTGGGTCAATGGCCATTATTTGACCTGTAGAATCTCCAGTTAACGGATTTCCCATTGTTAATGAAACATCCTGTATAATTGGAATGGGTGTAATCTCTTCTCGAATAGACCAAAAATTGTGCATAATAGGTTTACTCCAAAAATGCCTGAGATGTTGTGATTTTTGGGTCGTGGAGCACAGAAATGCCCATGCCAGTTTTTGTTTTTGGTACAGTGATGTGTGGCAGACCTGTAAATGTGTAAAAAAAATTGCTTAAAAAAGTATTATAGGTTTAGGACTGGGGTTTGTGGGAAGCGCTAAATAATGAAAAGTAATCCAGCGGACGCAGTTCGCTTGTTGTGAATTCTGGGACACTGACCCGCTACAGGGGTCAAATTGTGTAAATAAAACACCCCAAAAAAATTATAGGTTCACGCATGGGGATTGGAGGGACCTCCTAATTTACCCCCAAACATCATGTATCTCAACTCCCATTCATTTTGGTTGGTACAAAGAGGCGCCACTCTCGCGACATTTTGTAAATTCATGCAGGTAAAAAAAATCATAAGTTTACTCTTCAAAACTTGGAGATAAGTTATTTCAACCACAAAAGTCGAGTATTCACTGTTGCCGATAAAAAAAATTGGTACAGGGGGGCGCTAGAGATGCAACATTTTGTAAAAAAAAACTTACGTAAAAAAATCATAAGTTTATGAATGACATTCAAGAATTTGATTATGATGAACCTGCTGAGTATAAAAATACATTCCTTATCATTGAACGGTGGTACAAGGGCCCCCTAGAAAGCTTGAAAGAAAGCAATTATAAATTTTCACCCATCATAAAGATTTCAGTCCGAAGACTGGTTGGACGCGTACCTCTATCTTTCCTATCCTGAGCTAACCTACGCTTTTCCCTAAAAGTTGAACATCCTATATCCCTAACTACTTGAGAGCAGTAGTCCAATCTCGGCCTACCCTTACCACTTTTTATTCCTATCTCTGGCTCTAGTATGTTGTGAACTAAGCCTTCGTGCCTCAGAAGGTGTCCTACTATCCTATCTCTCCTATTCCTTACTGTCTTCCATAAATTTCGCTTTTCTCCAACTTTTTCTAATACCTCTCTGTTGCTAACCTTATCTACCCACGGTATCTTCGTCATGCGTCTATAGCGCCACATTCCAAATTCTTCTAATTTTTTCCTATCCGCTTCTCCTATCGTCCAAGTTTCGCACCCGGACACAGCTGTACTCCCTACATACGTTTTTAAGAGCCTCTTCCGAGTTTCTACATTTATCATTTCCGAGCATAATAGTTCATAATTGTTTCTTTTTTTTAAATGCAGCTCGGCCCTGCGCTATTCTTTGTCTTAAATCTAGTTATTTGACTTCCTAAATAGCAGAAATCTGAGACTTCCTCTATCTTCTCGTTTCCTATTTGTATTTTAGTTTTAGCCCTATTTTCACGCCCCCTACACAACAAAATTTCGGTTTTCTTTTTATTGATCTTCATACCATAGCCCTCCGTCAAAACCGCTTCCATTTCGTTCAGAGTCCTTCCTAATTCTTCTTTGCTGGATGCTAATACTGCTATATCATTCGCAAATCTGAGCATATTAATAGTTTGACCCTGTATATTAATTCCAGAACTATTCTGATGTCTTTAACAATATTCATCGCATCTTCGATATATAAATTGAGAACTAGAGACGATAACGCATATCCCTGCCTCACTCCCTTTCAGATATTTACTTCTCTATGTTCCTGCTCAAATTCTGTAACTGCCGTTTGCTCTTTGTGTAGATTATAAATAAATTATTCTTCTATCCCTATACTTAATCCCTACCGTTTTGAGCACTTCGAACATCTTCCCCCATTTCACATTGTCGAAGGCTTTTTCCAAATCTGCAAATCCTTTATAGGGTCTCTTTCCCTTTTCTATTGCTTTTTCTATTAGTAGTCGTAAAGCTAGAATGGTCTCGTGCGTTCCCCTATTTCTTCTAAACTGATCTTCTCCTAATATTTCTTCCGCCCTTTTCTCCATCCTTCTTTGCACAATTCTAGTTAAAATTTTCGACACGTGGGAAGTCAAACTGATCGTTCTAAGATTTCCACACGTATCCGCGCCTTTCCTTTTTGGCAAAGCTACTATGATGTTCCGTTTGTATTCTTCTGGAATATCGCCTGTCTGGTATGTGCAGCTAAACGTTTCATAGAACCATTTTAATTTTTTTTTAATTTCTTGCATTTCTTATTTACTGCAGTAATCTACACGCAGTAGGAATGAAGCTTCAGTGCACAATCAATTATCGTGAATGGCAAGACTTTTGTACCACTTTTCAACGATGGCGAATGTATTTTCGCACTCAGTATGTTTATATTAAACAAGTTACTGAACGCCATTCATAAACTTATGATTTTTTTTACCTGAGTGAATTTATAAAATGTCGCGAGAGTGGCGCCTCTTTGTACCAACCAAAATGAATGGGAGTCGACATTCATGATGTTTGGGGGTAAATTAGGAGATCCCTCCAATCCCCATGCGTAAACCTACGATTTTTTTTGGGGTGATTTATTTACACAGTTTGACCCCTGCAGCGGGTCAGTGTCCCAGAATTCACAACAAGCGAACCGCGTCCCCTGGATTACTTTTTATTATTTAGCGCTTCCCGCAAACCCCAGTCCTAAACCTATAATACTTTTTTAAGCAATTTTTTTACACATTTACGGGTCTGCCACACATCACTGTACCAAAAACAAAAACTGGCATGGGCATTTCTGTGCTCCACGACCCAAAAATCACAACATCTCAGGCATTTTTGGAGTAAACCTATTATGCACAATTTTTGGTCTATGGGCTCCTGGTCTACTAGTAACGAGCCGATGTTATAGTTGCTGTGGCACCACGATCTAAATAAGCGTTAAACCTTCATAATTATTAAGGACTCGTTCTTGGAAAATGCCTTGACGACAAAAGCGGTATCACCCCAACCACATTTGCCACACACTGATTCTTGTCAAACCTCGACGTCAAGTTTAGTAATCTTGATACAAGTCCAACTTTTGCCACATAGTGTGGAGCCGGTTTTAAACAATAGCTCCAACAATATCCGATGACCACATGTTATGTTTTGACGATTTGAAAGTTGTTCCTGTTCACTAGAGCGTTGTCTCGGGAAGTGCGTTCGTCAGTAAACATGGCAAAGTTGCGTCTTTCTTGTAGTCGAAATCGATTGTAATGATAAATCGCGGCTGGGTGACAGTCGTCCACTTTTTGTAGACTTTGGCGACAAAAAGTCTGCCATTTGTATTATATATAGTGGTTATGCTAGTTTTAGCCATCATAAAAATTTTCAGAATGTGGCCATTAGTCGTAGAAGAAAAATTACAACGCCTAAATGAGCTGATGAAAAGATTGGTCGAATCTTCCATTCTGTAAGTAAATAACAATTTATAGTAAAATAACATTTTATTACGCGTTTTCTTCGGCACTACTAGAACTGGGTATACTAAAAGGTAAACCATACAAAGCGCACTGTTCTATCTGACTTTTCACTTTCTTTAACTCCACATCTAATTTCTCTCGCTTATCTTGCACGGATTCTTTAGGAGTTTCAACCACATCTTCGAGACCGTTCTTAATCTTATAGTATACACAGGTCGAGTCTGCATCAACAATTGCCAAATATACACTGAAAAGAAACCAGTAGAAACCAAACCTGCAATAATAAAAAAACACTACCTGTTGGTCCCATCCTTTTGTAATCCTATGAAATCTAAGATTTGACGATACGTTAAATTCTGTGAAGCAAAAATAGGTATAAACACTCCTAAATCACTTGACTTAGTTTTCTTGGCTGTTAAATACATAGTATCTAAAGTTAAGTCATAGAAATACTCTACATCCCAGTATCTTTTCACTAAAATTAAGAACTGAAAAATAAAAATTATAGGTTATATTCTAAAAAATACCTTCGCAAAGATCAAAATATACTTGTAAAGTAATTGAAGCTTTCCTAACTGATGTACAACCTAAAGATACAAACTCTGAAAGCTATAATAATCAATTAATTGCATTAACAAGCGATTTATTACATAAAAATACCAATTTATCGTTCATCTTGACGTTTGACTTCAAAGGTTAGATATTTGTAATGGAAGCATCAGTAATACCAATGTACTCAAATAAAATTTTATATAGATTTAAGTTGGTATAATCTGATGATTAAAATTTCAAATTTAATCGACCTCTTCTATTGTTGGCCCTCCACCAGCACTCCTATCATTATCATTATATCCTGGAAAGTGTCTACCACCACCGATATCCTGGGTTGAATTTGCAGCAGCGTAAAAACGCAACATAACCGGCTTGCAAATATTCTCTATTTCTTCCTTCTTATGGGCAAATTGTTCTTCTGTGGCTTTCTCATTATCATTCAACCACGCAATTCCTGCATTACAAGCATCCAAAACAATTTTTTTATCGGCTTCTGGGAATCTAGATGACATATGGGGTTCTTCTATCTGTGGAATAAACAATGATTTGACTTAATTATTTAGTTCATATGATGATTTGATTGGTTTATTAGAAGATATTCTATACTAATAGAACGCCTTTGGGTCTATTCTTAATGCACTTCAAAGGTTAAGGAACTTTTCTTTGACCCTTTGACGATTGTTATAGGAGCAAATAAAAATGAGCCATTTAAAATAAGTATTTAAGTTGTTTTTTCAAAAATTACTGCACGCCAGATATAAAAGAAGCTTTAGCTATCTTCAGAGATGTTAGTAAATTTTACCCGTAGTGTATGAACCTTAGATGAAGGAAGAGTATGGATTCGTAACGCCCGATCTTTGCCGTGCACGTGAGTGTTACCAAAATTTGAGCATGTTTGGTGCCAAACAAAGTGATGAAACTAGGTTACTGTTTAGAATTCATGTAATTTAACTCAAAATAACGAAAGCAGCGTTTGAAATAGCGCAATTAATTATATCATTTTAAGAAGTTTAGGTTACGCCCCTTTTTTTGGTGCCGAATGGTAACAGGAACACCTGCTTTGTTATTCCTCCTCTTCTTCCCTCCTCTAAGGTATAGACTGTTTTAGAATGGCCTGATTTTGACAGGCCGCCATTTTCTGTTGGAGGACAGAGCATGGATAAACAAGGTTATGCACGTGAGAGTTACCAAAATTTGAACACATTTGGTGCCAAACAAAGTGGTGATGTTTAGAGTTCATGTAATTTAACTCAAAATAACGAAACAACGTTTGCAATAGTGCAACCAGTCGTATCATTTTAAGAATTTTCATTCAATTCTCGGCGTAAAGCGACTTAGTTTAAGTTACGCCCCTTCTTTGGTGCCAAATGGTAACACAAACATCCACTTTGTTAGTCATCCTCTTCTTCCCTTAAAACAAACAAATGTGTGCCCTCCAGCAGTCAATTGTGTGACGCCATTCTAAAATGATCAATTGTGTACTTATTCTATGCTCTACCCCCTATAAACCTCTACTACCGCTATTCGGGAGAAGAAAGGGAATGTGAATTTCAAAATGACTGATGGGAGACTTGAACGGTGGATTCGTGGATTTAATTGCACTTTCTAGTATTATAGGAAGAAAGGGCAATGGAAGGACAAATTAATGGTGGGCTTTGTTTGGAATGAAAACTACGTCACTATTTTCGTGACCAATTTGTAAGAATTGCTTAGAATTAGGTAAAGGATTGATAAGATATTTGAATGTGGTTATGTTGGCAGTATGAGACTATCCGATGTCATATTTAAGTTAGGGCAAGATAAATTACTGTTTGCCGCTGAAACTGTTTTGCTGATTTGCACATATTACATAATATTCTTTCCCAAAATATAGATTATTATTATTAGCTATGGCATAGTAATATCTTCCAAGACGTAGGTAACAACACTGTAAGCCATGGTCGGTAAACTGAAATGGTTATCTCATATTGCAACTTGCAGGGAAAACATTGCGCAGGTATGCGGGGCGATTACTACGTCACTCAGAACCCAGGCCTAGTGATGGGATATATGAACGACTGGCAAATTGCCGCCGCTTGACTATTATCTTACAGCAGCCGGTCTGTTCACTTCAAATTTGTATTATATGCGTGTAGATTATTCAACACCAGTGTAATTAGGTCAATGACAATTCGCTATTTCTCTAAATTGGATCAAACACAGAAAACTGTATGTGATAATGTTATCGCTATGAATTCTTAGCAAGTTAACCCCACACGCCAAAAGACAGTGACACAGTAATTAAACTCGGCACGCGTTTCACTGACAACGTCAACATACTCAGGAGTTGAAGATTAATCTCCCTAAAAATATTTGATTTTAAAACAAACAAGTAGGTAGGCGTTTAAATATTGCATGTTTTGAATGTGTATTGAAAACCGCAGACTAACTGGTTTCGTCCACCTGTGACTCATCAGTACGGTGCTTTCCCCTACACATTCAAACCATGCAATTTAGCTTGCTATATAATATGCTGCCGCGCTCTGGACAGATATCATCAAGTGATACACAGTGACGTCACAGAAAGCTACCCCACCTAAGGTGACTTTGAAGCAATCTTAATGTGTCTCCATGTACGTACGTACGTGCTTTTAAACGAGTCTTTGTTTAAATATTGCATGTTTTGAATGTGTATGACAAAAAAAGGCAGACCAACTGGTTTCGTCTCGTAGTACAAAAAAACTGGATTTAGTTGTATAATTCAATAACTGGCGGGGTATTTGCCCGAGGAGTAGTTGTTCGAACGGTCCAGTACCACTAATTACTCCCAGATAATTACTCAAAGTAATTGTCACTTGCTGATATCTATTCAGAGCGCGGCAGCATGGCAAGCTAAATTGCATGGTTTGGGTGTGTAGGGGAAAGCACAGTACTGATGAGTCACAGGACGAAACCAGTTGGTCTGAGGTTTTCCATACACATTCAAAACATGCAATATTTGAACAAAGACCTGCTTAAAAGCACGTACGTACATGGAGATAAATTAGGATTGTTTCAAAGCCATCTTAGATGGGGTAGCAGTCTGAAACGTCTCGTAGTACAAAAAATCTGGATTTAGTTCTATAATTCAATGCCTGGCGGGGTATTTGCCCGAGGAGTAGTTGTTCGAACGGTCCAGTACCACTAATTAATACTAGATAATTACTCAAAGTAGTTGTCACTTGCTGATATCTATCCAGAGCGCGGCAGCATGGCAAGCTAAATTGCATGGGTTGGGGGTGTAGGGGAAAGCACCGTACTGATGAGTCACAGAAGGACGAAACCAGTTGGTCTGCGGTTTTCCATACACATTCAAAACATGCAATATTTAAACAAAGACCTGCTTAAAAGCACGTACGTACATGGAGACACATTAAGATTGCTTCAAAGCCACATTAGGTGAGGTAGTCCTGTGACGTCTCGTAGTACAAGAAATCTGTATTTAGTTCCATAATTCAATGCCTGGCGGGGTATTTGCTCGAAGAGTAGTTGTTCGAACGGTCCAGTACCACTGATTAAGTAGGTAGTCGGCAATTTTTGACATTTACGGAAAATTATTTATTTCACATTAAAATGTCTATCCTAGGTTAGAGACTATGTAGTTGAATACTCTATCCAAATACCCCGCGAAGTGAAATTTTTCTGCAGATTACTTTGTTATTTCATTACAAATTATGCAAATTTCACTCAACAAAAACACGTAATGACGCGAAATGGAATCTTGATGACAGCAAAATTTGTTCAATTCATTTTAAGGATGATTTTGAAATTGATGAAATAGCAAAAATGCTAAATACACTTCCTAATAGAAAAGCTTAGATACTAGGGTAAGTCAGAATTTTGTAACAGTATCGAACTTTTCGAGGTCAGGTCATTAAATTGCTCTAATAATATTATACAGTAGCTATTGACATTAGACTTTATAAGAAAAGTATAATATCTCGTAAACTGAGTAGTAGTTTGAATTAAAATTCTGTGATTAGGCTTTACACATAAATTAATTTGTGAGTATAGTTTATTATAATTTTATACCTAGTGCAAACTTGTAGATGGAGCTTAGGGGTTCTGGCTTACGTCACATTTTTGCGTCAGTAAAGCCCTGGTTTTTAAGAACTTTCCGCTGACGCAATTGCGCTGACGGACTCCGTCGACGCACTGCGCTGGGGGACTTTGCTGAAATCAAACCTGCATAATTTGGTTGTTGCTAAGTTGACCGTAAAGCCCTGGTTTTTAAGAACTTTCCGTCGACGGAATTGCGTCGACGGAATTCCGTTTGCTGTATTTTAAGTCTGTCGCTGTTTGAAGGGCTGAAAATTTTCAGTTTTTTATATGGCGTAACTTAGCAACGACCAAATTATACAAGTTTGATTTCAGGGAAGACCGCCAGCGCAGTGCGTCGACGGAGTCCGTCAGCGCAATTCCGTCGACGGAAAGTTCTTAAAAACCAGGGCGTAAGAGCTGTATTAGAACCAAGAAGTGTTCGTCTGAGAGGATCAAATCGCCCGCCAGCTCTGCTGCCATAACGTAACCATTAGATACAGGGTAACTTTGGTAGCCGTGGATGTGGGTAATAGCTCTAAATCTTGAACTTAGAGTGATGGTGGTGTGTCGATTAGGGTGATTAATCGGATTAGTCGGAGTTGTTGTTTTAAATCAAATTTGAACGTAGGTAGGTATAAGACAGTTCGATTTTTTAATAAACTTGATTTACAGTGTTTTTAATCAGTCCCTTGACTTTTGAACAGCATTTTATTAAAAAATGACGTTTACCACTGTTTTCATTTGGTAGATGTAAGTTTCCAGCTCGTGTTTTGCTGATATCGACGCTTTCAATTGCTCGTCTTCTTCTTTAAATCTCTCCGCTTCTGTTATCATCGTTTGCACTTGCTCTTTCGTCAGACGACCTTGATCTTTATTTATCGTAATGTTGTTCCTCTTTCCTGTCGCGTTTTCAGTGGCGGTAACATTTAAAATGCCATTTGCGTCAATGTCAAATAACACCTCCACCTGGAACGTCATACAGGTTGCCCAGAAATCGACCACGGAATTTTAAGAGCAGATTTAGGTACTGACCTAAAATATTAAGAAAGGCCCCTGTAAAACATAGATACCCAATCAGAATTCAAAAGTGGAGAAGTGCAAAACTTTCTGTTACACTCCTTCAAAACCCGCAACCCCTCTCTAATGAGGAGTAGAGTATAGTGTTATAGGCTGTTTCCTTCACATATTTATAGTCAAGAACCAAACCTTAAAATTCAGTAGTCGAATTTGGGAGATCCTGTAGCATTAAACCTACTTCGTTTTATGATAGGAAGACGCAAAAGAAAAACTCGAATAACAAAGAGGAGTCCCGAAAACAATTTTAATCGAAAATGAATGAGTCATAAAAGTTTCGTCGAACAACCAATAAAAAACGAAAACAATTGAATTCCGGAATAAAGTAGGCACCAAACACTTTTACGACTTTGGCCCCTAAATACCTCCTTATTCACACGCCTACCTGCGGAATTCCTCTTGGTGCGGGGGGGATGCCAATCAAATCAAATCTCCCCAAGAGGTTGTTATCACGTGTCATAGCCCTTTCACCTTCATACACTTGAATTAGAACTCCCGGCTGGTTGTCAGAGTACGTGGAAAATATCTAGAAACACATCACACACCGTGCTACAACATGTTCTTAAGGGCACAGGACAAGAAATACAATGAAATTACGAGGCCTGACGATTAAATTCACAGAATAGTATAACCAACGACTCATTCCGTAGAGCTGTAAATAAACTACACCAGTCTGGTTTTCCATTTCTCGATACTTACAGGAAATAATCGCAGTCTGCTGACTGCATAACCAGAATTCAAAATTCTTGTAAGTCAAAGCTTTTTCTGTTCCGCTTTAGCTTAATTCAAGAAAAGACCATTATCCATTGTGCACTCCACAATCCTTTCTAAATTCTATTAATATCAAAAATTCCAGCATTTATGTCTTTAGGTATAAAACTTTTAATTAACTGCGAATCGTCAGCGTACAAATAAATACATGCCCCAACCATCCCGGGTAAATCAGAAGTGTACACGGTAAAAAGAACATGCCCCAAAATGGTACCCTGTGGTACTTCCCTCTCAATGGGCAACTGCTCCGATGTAACATTTTTAATCTTGACTCTGCCCGATCACTTAGGTAGCTTTTAAAGTCTAAACCATGCCAGAGCTTATTTTTTGCTCTTGAGCTTATCTCATTTTTTGTATTATTTGTAACAGCTGTTTCATTTGGTCTTCATTGTCTGCCGTCTGTGATCTTTACATACGGAAAACCATGATAACAGTCTTTAAGTACCGTGAAATCGGATTACTTTATTTTGGTTTCTGTTTCTACGCTTTCAAGAAAGACAATAAAAATTCTATGAGTACATTGTGAAACTAATAATTCATATCAATCAATCAGTAATGTTGAATTTTGTTTAGGAGGTAATCAATAATGAATCGGGAGAATTTCAACAGGCAGGTGTCGAGCTACACCGGGCAGGTATCGAATTTCAGCAGGCGGGTGCCGAATTACACCAGGCAGGTATCGAATTTCAATGGGCAGGTGTCGAATTACATCAGACAGGTGTCGAATTGCAGCAGGCGGGTGTCGATAAAATCGATAATCAATAAATCAATGATCAACAGATAATTAATAACCAATCGGTAGTCGATAATCAATAATTAATCGATAATAGAGAGTCGATCAATAACCAATCGATAGTCAATCGATAATCAACAAATAACCAATCGATAATAAATAATCAATCGATAATCAATCGGTAATCGATAATCAATCAATAATCGATCGATAATAGTTTTTCTACCAAATCTTTTGTATTAAAGTATTGTTTTATGTAAGACTGCGTGTTAAAGTTTTGGAAGACTAACGTTTTGCGTTATTCGCATTCGATTTATGCGGAAAGTTGGATGTAACGTGATCCTTTGACTTTCAAATAACCTCTAAGGTATCAGTTTTCACATCCGGTGTTGAGTTACGTATGGCCTCTATGATCGGTCGAGTTCGGAAAAGTTCGGTTAAATTCGACACCAATTCAATGACCTCTCGATAGTTGGGACTCGGAAATGCTCGATGAAATTCTACACCAAGAAAACTATATGCCGATTCTGAGCCTGACCTTCAACATGTAAAAGCACTGCAGTTATATCAAATTACGCTGGAAATATCAAATGACGTCTCAGGTTTCATATTGCCATGATGTGTAATGCGATCCCGCAAATATAATACGAAACCGAAAGTTGAATAACGTAGAATATGATGCGAGATAATGGTGACTGGCGACCCGGCGTCAGAGAATAGAAACTATTTTGAATTCTACACTGACCTGACTGATGATTCGATTCACTCAGTAGACTCATTTTACTGAGTCGAAATCTGTATCGAAACAATTAAATGAGTGATTCTGCCTATCTACGACGTATCTTATTACACCGAGTTTGAATAAATCTACGCATGCATAATTTGAAGCCTTTGATGAAATTCGACACCTCCCCTCCTCGGTGAAGTTCGAAATTAAAATGTTGTAGTTGGATGGGTGGTGTTAAATTTCATAATCAAAGCGAATTTAAATTATACAACATATAAAGCTACAGTCTTTTTTGGAATACAGCGCTTTACTTTACCTTTAAGGTCATTAACTTGACCTTGAACATGATATCACTTCTCCTAAAAAATGCATTGGAAATGCAGATTTGAGTCCATATAACGCTACACTATTTTATTCAATACATAATTTTGCATTACAAACAGTTCAATGACCTCTCGATCGTCGGAATTCCCAAATGCTCGATGAAATTCGACACCGATAAAACAATAAATGCTGGTTCTGGATCTGACCTTGAACAAAAAGGAATGTAAACAACCAGTTCAATGACCTCTCGATCGTCAGAGTTCTGAAATGCTCAGTGAAATTCTACACCGTTAAAACTATGTATATGCCGGTTCTGGATCGGACCTTAAACAAAAAGCACTGCAAACAAACTGCCCGTAAGAAAATACATGGTTTGAGCCAGAACCGGCTCTATATGTCTACTAGTATTATTCTGGAATGTTCTACCAGAATTCGTCTATAACTTTCTTTGAAAACACTAAAGCTTTCCGTCTTACTATAGTGGTTCTAGAACTCGTATTTGTTTTTCAATTATATGCTTTCCTTATTTGTATCACTATATACAATATTGTGAGTCATTCCGGGAATTTCGTTGTCAGGCCTCGCATGTAAGCTTTAATTTTAATTACGCATGAAATTTTGGCAATTTGGTTGTCAAATGTAAGACAAGAAATATGAATTGTATTCGCCCGATACCTGTGAATGCTTTGTGGGTATTGTGGAATTTCTGGGAATCAAAACAGCCATTACGCCTCCCGCCGTTTCAATTCCCAAGGACAATGGGATGACGTCCAAGAGAAGGACGTCCTGAACTTTTTCGGACTTGTCTCCGGATACGATGGCCGCTTGTACGGCGGCACCGTACGCAACAGCCTCGTCTGGATTAATAGATTTGTTTAGTTCTTTGCCACCGAACATTTTCTGCAAGAGGGATTGGATTTTGGGTATTCTCGTCGAACCCCCAACTAAGACGACGTCGTCGATCTGAAAATGAAAAACAAAGGATGGGTTATAAGATTATCATCTGTTTCTGTCAGTGCGATTACGCTTTATTTCGCTGAACTCTTGGGATAATGATTCTGAGCGTGCAACTGACCATTCCGATAAAAAAATTATCTTTCCTTTTCAGAGAAATACGCGTCGAATTATCTAGACCGATCGGAAATGAAGCGAGTGTTCTAACATTTATACAGGGTCCGACAACATGGCCGAACGGTTTTTGATAGCCTACTGTGAAAAAATTACTGAAGTGAAGTCTGTCAAAAAGTGGTGTACAGGGTGTCCTATTTTCGTTGTGATTTGGGGTTTTCTCATAGAAGCAGCAGAGATAGAGCCTCGGGGTTTTCGCGAATCTGAGCTACTCTTTTGAGTATAATAGAATGCCGAAACCAGAATTTGGATATCGTTTTTAGTTTTCGGGGAAAAAAAATAATGTTGATTTTTATCTATTTTAAAAAATTCTCTGCAATTCTTTTTGTACTAAGCAGACTAAAACTGTTATGATTGACTCCTATAGAACTTTTTCAAGGAATTCAGTGGCGTACGTAGTTTTTTCTAGGGAGTATATTTTTTGAGTTATGACATAAAGTTGAATTTTTTAAGTGAAAATCATAGTAGGCTTTGGTCTGGTTGGAAAGGTCTGTTTTTAAGCTATAAAATATATATATACTCTTATATTGTTATTTCAAGAAACGTCAACGATTTTGGTACTTTTTGTTTTAACTTTAGAAAATATAAGATAGGTAGGTACATCCAAGATACCTGTGATTTTATGTTAACAACTGGATAATTATTATCTGTTGACATACATTAGCAAAAGTCGCATGCAGCTAGTTTTATTAATAGACACTTAGTATATACATAATAGCACTTCAAAATTATCAAAATTTCGAAAAATACGACATAATTGCTGTTTTCAATGAATGTCGTGAGAATGTAAATGAATCAATTCCATTTCCAGTATAATACCTATCCATCGATTTATTAAATTTAGATACCCAGAAAGAAGACAACCAAGCAAAATTATGTTTTCGAGATTAAAATCAAATGTAATTCACTATGGGTCATTCAATAAACCTAGAAACAAAATTTATATTACAGAAAATAGGGAAGAGGAAGAAATAAATGTTTTATCGTTGGTTGAGGCGACACCAAAAACTTCTTGTCGCGAAATCGAATCACAAGTTGGTGTTTCCAAAACAAAAGTTCAAAAAATATTTAAAAAAGGCAAATATAGGCCATATAAAATATAAATTATTCACCATCTCTTCCCGGGAGATCAAGAAAGAAGACTTGAATTTTGTAGGTGGTACTTAAATAAAATTCCAGAAAATCCAGAATTTGGGCGGTCTGTCATTTGGACAGATGAATCTCACATAAGCAGCGTAGGATTATTTAACAGGCATAATGTGCGTCACTGGCCTGATACAAATCAGCACCAAACTTTTGAACGTCAGAGACGAGGGCGTTTTGGATTTAATGTTTCGTGTTTTATGTTGGGTGGTCAACTAGCATAACAAATTTTTGATGGAAACTTAACGAGATTGAGATACATTAATTTATTGAATATTTACGCAAAGGCGATAATGGAAAATGTTCCGTTAATAAAAATAAACAGGGTATATTTCCAACAAGATGGTGCCCCTGCACACAATTCTGCAATAAATAGAAATTATTTTGAAAATCATTTTCCGGGTAGATGGTTGGGTACAAATGGACCTATATTGTGGCCTGCAAGATCACCGGACCTGAGTAAATTAGAATTTTGTTTGGGCATTTTTAAAAGAAAAAATATACATACGAAGATACAACAATTAAGCCGAGCTAGCAGATGCAACACATGCAGCTTTCCGATATTTGCAAACCCATCCTATTTTTTTAATTAATGCCAACAATCTATTGAACATCGATATCATAATGCCTACTCTTCACTCGTTCAAGTTTTTGTATAGAAATTGCATGGCTAGCAAGATCTCTTGATATAACAGCTCATCTTTTCTCCTTGGGGTGTTTGAAGCCAAGAGTTTACCAGGCAAGTTTTCAAACAATTCCAGAACTCGGCAACATAGTTGAAGGAAAGGTAGAATATTTGGAAGCAGATTGAAGAAATGGACCTATCCATTAAAACCCCAATTGTCTGAAGAAATGGAAAAGTAGTGGGTGGAGGTCAAACAGAACAATGGTTCATAATGGCGAATAAGGAAGTAATAAAAAATAATAAAGAAAAACGAAGGTATGGAACAAAATTGTAGAAGACGTCCAGAGAAGAGAGGTTTGCAGCAATAAGGAATCCAGGTTATAGCAAATGGTGAGGAAAATCAAGAAGAAGGCATCGCTTAAGAAGAATATTAAGAATGAGGAGATATGGTCTGCTTCACAAGACAGGAATTTACAAACGAGTATATTCTATGAAGTCGAATGGTATTGGTAATATAATTTTCATGGAGCAGGAAGCCGGAAATAGAAAATAAAAGAAGATATCATACTGATCGACGAAATAACGAGAAGATAAAAAATTTTCTTAAACAGATTAAATGAGGCAGATTCTTAATTAAGGCGGAATGCTATTTCTACTTTTTTAATGTGTACTTGCCTTGTTTTTATCGAGCTTAGCATCCCTGAGGGCCTTGTCAACAGGTTCGAGAGTTCTATTGAAAATATCAGAGTTCAGATCTTCGAATTTAGCCCTAGAGATAGTCATGTAAAAGTCGATACCCTCCGCCAAAGAATCGATCTCCACGTTAGCTTGAGTGGCAGTTGATAAGGTTCTTTTGGCACGTTCACAGGCAGTCAGTAGTCTTCTGAGTGCTCGCTTGTTTCCGCTGATGTCCACTTTATTTTTGCGTTTGAACTCTTCTGTGAAGTACTGACAGAGGCGATTGTCGATGTCCTCTCCACCTAAATGGGTATCTCCCGCGGTGCAACGAACTTCGAAGATACCACCATCTATTATTAGAATCGATACGTCAAAAGTTCCACCTCCCAAGTCGTAGATCAAGACTTTACGCTCCGGATCATCCTGTAAGAGAAAGTTTCTTGCACTTATACTATTTTAAACTGAAAAATAATTTTCGAATTGAACTCCGTTCAGTTATTGAGTTATCGGAGACAATTTGGCAGTCTAGTCTCACGGATGAGAAGAAGTATTGTGTTGAAACTTTTTGAATTATTCAGGTCCGCTTCGGCCTAGCGGCCTCCGCTTAACTGACGGGGAATCTGAAAGAACCCATTTTTTATCGAAAAATGATAATGTAAAACGTAACAAAAACATTCGGCGCGAGCTACGAGCATCCACCCTAGGCCTAGATCCACCCCTCCTATTACTAACTGAACATTTCCTGCAGCCCTCCTGGACCGCCGAAGCGTCACTTCGTTTAAACTCGGAAGATTGTGCCAAATGAACTTTGTGTTATTTGGGACGCTCACTATATTTTTAATCATTTTAAGCATTTCTTTCTGAAATTGCGAAAAAACTGAGATCATAGCGCATACCTGCAAAACAAGAAGTTTAAATGTACAAAATTTCAG
This sequence comes from Xestobium rufovillosum, assembly GCA_963966045.1. Lineage (NCBI taxonomy): Eukaryota > Metazoa > Arthropoda > Insecta > Coleoptera > Ptinidae > Xestobium > Xestobium rufovillosum. The sequence goes on from OZ014498.1 coordinate 17,183,975, forward strand.
GTAGAAACTCCGGAAGTTTTTTGTGTAATCTTTGAAAAACGAACACCTAGTTTTCAGGGACAATCAGTGTGAGCGAGCGAGACAGACGTGTTCCATATAAGCCTCGACAACATTGCTATCTCACTTATCTTTAAAGACAGAAACACGGTTAACTGGAGAAAAAGGTTTACAATTTGGAGCCCTTTAATATGCCCTCATAAAAATCGACTTCGCTCTGTTTGTTTCCTGGATATTTGTAAAAAAGGAAAAATTTGCTATTTTATTTTTTGCTAATAACTTCGTTATTTATTTAGATTTTGATGATTTGTAAAAACAGGTTTAAATTGTTGTTTATCCCGCAAATTCTACAGTACTCTAAAATTGTCTCTGACGTTTCATACACTTGCAGTCATCATCAGGTATATTTTTACTTATGGAGGCCATATTGGATTGTTATGTCATTAAATAGCTTATTCTTTGCTAAGTATAGCAACCTAAAACAAGTTAATATTCTACCAAAAATCTATTTTCCCAAGGCCAATTAAATTGTTGTCCAAAATAAGAGAATTTTATTTTCTAAAACTATTGTGTTGGAATAATATCCATTTGTTATAGGTTGCTATTCTCAGCAAGAAATAAGCTATTTAATGACATAACAATCCAAGATGGCGTAGGGGAGATCGGGGTAAGTTGGCGATGCTAAGAAAAAATGTCAATTGAACATACAAAACGTTTATTAAAAATCTAAAAAAAAAATAACAACTGTGTGATGACTATACGAAACATATCCGACAAGAATATTTATAAAAACAAAACAATTTTTCTCGTAATAGTATTAGAACAAAGAAATTGCATTTAAGTTATCTTACCCCATACCCTGTGTAAGATGACGAACCTTATGGGGTAAGATAACTACAAACAAAAATCACATTGAAACTCGCCCCATCCTTCATAATTGGTGCATGCTTCGTGCCACCATGACAAACAAGAACAACATTGGATCCAATTTTCGATTGGAGGATCTTCAAATAATTCATGGCAGCCTGGGCATTTTATAAATTGACTGTCGCTATTTGGCATTTTCTCTTGTGCAAGGCCACTATGACCAGCTTTTGAAGAAGCATTACATGGTTTGTTAACACGCTTTCCTTCCTTTTGGCCACTAGGACCAGCTTTCGGAGAAGCATTACATTGTTTGTCAACACGCTTTCCTTCCTTTTGTGCTGTCTTTTTTCTTTGATTTTTGAGATCTTTTTTTTCTTGTCCTATTTTTTTCTTCTTTTCCTTTTCTTCCATTTCCTTCTGCTTCAATTCTAATGCTTCTTTAACAGGAGTGCTGCTAATTATAGATGCTGACATCTTTTTGCGAGTGGCAGAGGATCTGTCTAATGTTGGTAATGGTCGTATTTCCCAAAAGCTAGACTCGTCAGATAGCACCTTTCGTTTAACGGATTCCACATTCATCTTCATTGGTTTGTCAAGTTTTGGTGATGTTTCTGCAGTTTTCTCTGGAGTTACTACCAACTTGCGTTTAACACGAACGACAGCTAAAGGTAGCTCATCATCAGACGATGAATCTACTTCTTCCGCGTTTGGCATGGCTTCAATATTATTTACTGGCGAATTGTTTCCTGTTTCCGGCCTTTGCACTTTAGCTAAAACTGCAGTAGAAGTTACGTTTGGTGGTTCGTCACGCTCAGTGGTTGTGGCAGGAGCAAAGTCGTTGTCGTCGAATACTAGTGGATTGAAGGGTTCGATTCCAGTCGCCTTGAACCCTTTTACAGCATTCTTAACAGTTGCTGCTTTGCAGTAAGCTTCTCCAAACAAAGGGCCCAAATTTCTGTCTGTAATCAAAGTTCCAGGGTGATTGACAAGAAACGAGTCGCACATTTGATTATAATATATCTTCAGAGGGCCGAAAAATGCCACATCGAGCGGCTGCAATCGATGGGTAGTATGAGGAGGAAATCCTACCAAAATTATGCCATTTTCCCTGCAATAATTTATTCCTGCAAGCGAAACGTGCGACCCATGATCATCAACCAATAGCAGGACAGGATCATCGATGGTTGGTTTCGTGAAACGTGCGAAGTGTTTCAGGTAGGCAAGAAAACTGTCAGCAGTCATCCAGCCCGAGGCTTGCGCTACACCATCCGATAACGGAGGACACCCATGTAGCAACTCAAGTTTCATTCTTTTGCGAGCGAATACAAAAAATGGTGGCACACACGAACCTACAGCATTCATGGCACATACTAAGGTGGTATTACGTCCTCTTTCAGCCGATACTATTTTTGAAACTCGTCGTTGTCCTTTTGGCGTGACTAATTTTGGTAGTTTGGTTGGCACGGTAGACAGCCCAGATTCATCAGCATTGTAAATGCGATCAGCTGTAAAATTATATTTAGCTTTAACTTCTTCCAAAATCTTAAAGAACTTCTCGACTGCAACTCTATTGAATCCTCTTAGTCGAGCAACTGAGGTTGCCTCCGGGTTTCTAAGACTAAGGTTATTAGTTGAACTAAAACTTTTAAACCAGTCAGTTCCAGCTGATTTTTTTTCCTTATTGAATCTGTGCTCAATTCCATTTTGTTCACAAAATTGAAATGCTAATTTCCGAACTTGTGTTGAGGTCAGACCAAGTCCTCGGGCATTGCATTCTGTTAGATATTCAATAAAATCTCTGGTTTGTTGGGCATTCAAGGTATTTTTAAATCTACCACCGTGCTACAGAAGCTCTTTGCCTTCAGCAATTCTCTTTAAATATCGCCTTAGTGTTGCTTCGGGAATTCCATACCTTGTAGCGGCTCCATTGGAAGAGAGAATGCCTTCTCGTATGTCATGCATTGCCGCCAACAGAGAATCGTCACTCCACTCATTACGATTGCTTTTACGTTGGTAAGTCCTCGGCATTCTATTGATGAAAAGAAAGAGAAGCACCCATTTGTATTTGTAGATACTATTTCCATGCTTGTACCATGCTTTGGGGGAGTGTATGAGGTAAGATGACGAATACTATTCGTCATCTTACCTCTGGCATCTTACCCCGAATGTATATAAACACTACTTTTTGAGGTTAAAAAAAATACAAAACAAAACGTGAAAAATTATTAGGCTTTAAGTTACCATTAAAAGTAGTTTCTTCTGTGTTGTTAATTAGAAAAAATCACTTACTTCAAAACGAACGAAAAACGTTAACGAAAATTTATAAAATTTACAACGAGTAGATCCAAAACAGAAGCTCTCATCTCAATGGCGCAATACCAACTGACGCGGAATTTTACTGAAAAATCTTAGTACAAGGCATCTGCTCCTAGATGGAACCGACAGTAAATCATTTGAAATATCTTATGTAAAGTAATTAAATGCGTTCGTCTCCTTACCCCGCTCGCCATCTTACCCCGATCTCTAAGAAAAAATAAACCTGATGATGACTGCAAGTGTATGAAACGTCGGAGACAATTTTAGAATACTGTAAAATATGCAGGTTAAACAACCATTTAAACCTGTTTTTAGAAATCACACAAATTTTTCCTTTTTTTCAAAAATCTAGGAATCCAATAGAGCAAAGTCGATTTTTGTGGGGGCATATTAAAGAGCTCCAAATTGCAGATCTTTTTCTTTAAAGATAAGTGAGATAGCAATGTTGTCGAGGCTTATCTGGGACATCCTGTATATTGCGCTCTTTTTTAAACAAATTGTCTGCCTCGAGATCTTAATTTCAACTATGTGATACGCTATTTCTATTGCTCATTCTAGTAGTAGTGACTTAAGAGGTGTTAATTTCACTAGATCGAACAGAACAACATCTTTCTCATCTTCTGTGACTAATAGGTGTTTTAATTTATCAGTATTAATGTTAAGACATACTTATTTTTACGCCGTGGATCGTGACGTATTAAGTACCTAGATCTATTATAAAAAATCAAAGAAACCGACAAAAGTCAATAATATAAGTGAAAGCAATCTTTTGCAAACAACATGCTTGCTATCTTTGATAATAAAATGAGATACAATTATGTGTATAATTTTGTAATTATTGATACTGTATTGTCACCATTTTTCCGAGTAGGACAATGTGTAAGAAAGTTTTCCAATTGATAAGTTAATAATTTTTATGCCACACAAACTTACAATTACAATGTTTGCAATGTTCATTCAAGCAATAATATTTTTAATTGGATGTGGATGTGCAAGGTATTGTTCTAAAACACTGTTAACTATTGAGTGAATCATTTTCAATCTATTTAGGACTCGGGTATTGGTTCTGGCTTAATGACTATCCAGAATCAATTTACGCCGAGATGCACTGCTTTCTGCAGTCCGCTGAAGTCCACTGCTGGATAAAAGACTTCCTATAATTGTTCTCTAACGTTCTCTGTACTGAACCTTTTAGACTCAGTCTCTTCCTCTCTTTATCTGCATGACGTCCTTCCAACGGATCTGGTCTCTTCCAGCGAGCCTCCTTAACACGTGACCCATTCAAAACGACATCAGTTGTGTCACTTGTGCAATGACATCCACTACCTTTGTACTTCGCCGCATATCTCCAATACGAATACTATTTTTGAAGCCCTCGATGTTTTCCTTGTTATAGTAACAGCCTCACAAGTTCCTCTATGTAACAACTAATGAAAACAAGGTCATCCGAAGATATCAAGTGGCTCATATTTTTCTTGAATCCTGGTGCCTTTATCTTGCCACGATAACTTTTAAATGCACCTTCTAGAGTAAAGAGTAACCGTAAAAAGTTTAAGGAAGATTGTGTTCCCCAATTCGCTTATTTTAACTTAATCAGTGGTCAGTTCTTCATCAATCTTGATTCATCGTGGCATTTCCGTGTGTATTAGCCATCAATGATCAATCATTTGTATATAGAATCGATCCTTGTTCATAACTTCCAAGATAGCCTAAGTGTCAGCAGAAGCTTTGTCATCATCATAAAGTTTTAGTCCGAAGGAGGGTTGGACGCATACCCCCGTCCTTTCCAACCCTGAGCTAACCTACGCATTTCCTCAAAAGCAGAACATCCTACGTCCCCAGCTACTCCGACTCTAGTATGTCGCGAACTAATCCTTCGTGTCTCAGAAGGTGTCCTACCGTCCTGTCTCTCGTATCCTTTATTGTCTTCCATACCTTTCGCTTTTCCCCAACTCTTCCTAATACTTCTCTTTTGTTAACCTTATCTATCCATGGTATCTTCATCATGCGTCTGTAGCACCACATTTCAAACGCTTCTATTTTTTCTGATCCGCTTCTCCTATTGCCCAAGTTTCGCACCCGTACAATGCCGTGCTCCGCATGCCTTAGTCCTCTGCCAAAACTGCTTCCATTCCGTTCAGAGCCATTCCTAATTTTTCTTTCTTGTATGCTAACATTGCTGTCATCCGCGAATCTGAGCATATTATGTAATAATTTGACCCTGTACACTGTACAGGTGTCCCACTTAAGGTAGGATAACATGGGTAAATGGGAAAATGTTTGCCTTTGGTGGCGCTTAGGTAGTAATCATCCATGATGAAATTTGAAATGTCACTAATCGTTTTCGAGTTATTTTCAAAAAAACGAAAAATCCAAAATTAGTTTTTGGCTTCTAAAACGGTCATTTGAAGTCGGGTGAAAAACAAAAAGCACTTTGTTGGGACACCTTTTTATACTCTTTCTGCTGGTGTTGTCAAATTTGGCGTAAAACGTTTCGTTCCGTAAAGACCATCTTCAAGTTCATTTTTTCTTATGGACATCATATTGGATTTGTACATATTAAATTCAGATTAAATTTATGTACAGAGTGTACATCATTCCCTGAGGTTATTCTGCCCATAACGCGTTTATTTATATTCCAACTAGGTTTTGCCAATGTAGATATCATATCCAGCGCTTTAGCGTACTATTGTTTCCTTGTTTTCACCAGTAATCGCGGATTTCCTTAAAAATGCCTTTCCTGGCGGGAAACCGAATGCGATAACTCACCGAATTCAAAATTCTGTAAATTACAATAAACTTTAGAAGAAAACAAGAAATTGAATCAGCCGGGATCGAGCAAAAACGCCCTGTCTATTTCCACGTTGGTTGCTTCCATAGCACGAGTTTAACAGTCCATTAAAGCGTGTGAAAATGTGAGTGGCCTTGGAAAAACCTACTTGGGATATAAGTAATCGCATTTTCCGTATATAAGTTGAAAACTAGCCTCGCACGTTCCTCTACTTTATCTAAATCCGAACCAATCTCCCTTTTCTCCATCCTTCTTTGAACAATTTTAGTGAAAGTTTGTGACACGTGGGAAGTTAAACTGATCGTTCTAAAATATTCACAACTATCCGTCCCCTTCCTTTTTGGCAAAGCGACTATGATGTTCTGTTTGTAATCTTCTGGGATCTCACCTGTCTGATGCATGCCACTAACTAGTTTAAATGATCGATCACTTATCTTTTGACCTGCACACTTTAAGATTTTTGCCTGGTAGTTTATTATTTTTCACACTTTCTAGCTAGTTCAAACTCTTTCGTCATCATAGGACAGTCTAGGTTATCCCTTTCTATACTGAGTTACTTTTCTAATATATCTCCTAGTTCTTGTTCGCCATACAAAATTCCCAAATATTCCTTCGTCCTATCTGTCTTTCCCTCTCTTCCGATCAGGATGTCTCCTGCCTCGTTTCTAATCCTCTTGTTGCTATACTCAATTTCTCTGAAATTTCTTCTAATTATTTTACATGCTCAGTGTTTCCTACTTGGAACTTATCTTCCCCTTCTTTGTATTTATTATCAAGCCATTATTCTTCCGCTTTCTTGCATTTCCGAATAATTTCCCACTTGACGGTTTTATAGCTTTGTTCTTCTCCTTCATTTAGCCTATTTTCGCCTCTCCTCTATTAGTCACAACATCATTTTTGTTATCCAGGGTTTTCTACTTTCATTCTGTTTGTGACCCAAAATATCTCTAGCTGCTGAATCTAAACTAGTCTTTCAATGCAATTCCATTCTGTCTCTAGGTCCCTAACAATATTCGTTCGTATTTTTCTAGAACTTGTCGCGCGTATCAACATCTTTTAGTTTCTCGCGGTCAAAATATTTTCTACAGTTTCTTTTTGTTGAACCAGAGCGCTGTACATTCCAAAGGCAAGAATTTTTCCAGTGAAAAGAAATTTATTTGTTAAATATGCTGGCGGAAGCAAAATTCGTCACCTCTACTCCTCCTACCTTCCCCTTCTTTCTATTTTGCCGGGAAGACATTTTTATGTGGTTAAGATGATGCGGGCATAGAAATTTCACGACTTAGATTTTTCACTTTTCGCCAGAAATACAGTCTTTCAGTTTTTGGAACTATTTTTGGGCCACCTCGGCTGCTGTTGGTCAAATAATATTGCTTATATGTTGGACTGACTATGAAAGAATGCTTATTTGATCATTTTTAACCCTCGACAAAAAAGAGGGGTTTTATAAGTTTGACGTGTCTGTCTGTGTATCTGTGTGTCTGTCTGCGACATCGTAGCTCCTAAACGAATGGACCGATTTTGATGCGGTTTTCTTTGTTTGAAAGCTGACGTGATCGAGATGGTTCTTAGCTATAATTTATGAAGATCTGTTCAGGTGTTGTGTCGGGGGTTACTTAAAATTTTTAATTTTATTACTTGTATATGTTGGTATGTGGAATGAACAATATACACAACATACCTACACAGTCCTAAAACATAATTTTGTCAACGGCTCTCTGTAGTTGATCTAGCTTATCTTTCTCTAAAACTGTCAACGTTTTTGTAAGAGAACTTTAAAAAGCTTAAAACAAAATACGTAGTGCATAGTTTAATATTAAAAAAATCAATGAAAACGTCATGACGTACAAACCTTCTTGTCGAGCCCGTACGCTATGGCAGCGGCGGTAGGTTCATTAATTATGCGTAACACATCAAGCCCGGCTATGGCACCAGCGTCTTTAGTGGCTTGTCTCTGGGAATCGTTGAAATACGCAGGCACAGTAATAACGGCCTGAGAGACATTTTGTCCCAAAAAAGCCTCTGCCGCTTCTTTTAGCTTGCTCAAGACCATAGCCGAAACTTCCTCGGGGTAGAAAGTTTTTGTCTCTCCCTTGTATTTGACGCGTATCTTCGGCCGGTCTTTGTCGTTGATAACTTCAAAGGGCCATAATTTCATGTCTTGCTGGACTACGGGGTCGGCGAACTTTCGCCCGATTAGACGCTTGGCACCTACAAAAAAATGTTAAAATTCAATTATTTGACTTAAGTTTCCAAAATTAATATCTTGATTTTTCCTAAAATTTCTTGTTTTCCAACTGTAATGTCCATAATGTTTAATATAACTTGAACAAGGTACATATCAATGAAATTAAAAAAATATTCTTCTTTCAATAGTAAGATAAAAATGGGGCACATAAGAAATATGAAGTTGATGATGACCTGGCCTAAACGAAACGTTTTTCTGTAAATTCATGAGAATGTGCTCTAATAATGTATCCATATCTTTCCGATTCGAGGTCAATTAGTCGAGCTACAAGACAAAACGAAAAATGGCATTTTTTATTTTTCCTTTAACACTCCACAAAATTCCAGCATTTATTTATGAATCAGTCTGTGTGTATGGTAGTATGGTTGAAGCATTCCATACAAATGAAGTCTAGGAAATACGCCTATAAAAGAACATTTTTTATGTTAGAAGACAACTGTACACGCAGAATTTAACAAATTTGGATGCACTGGAGAGGATTTCTTACACTAATATACCTAATAATTATAAAAAAGTAAATTTTGTAATTCTTTAATAGATCAATAAATACATTAAACACGTAAGATATAGTTTATGAACTCGAACCAACAATTATTGTCAGTGCGTGATGCGTGTACGAAAATGTCAAGTCATAATGACAGTTAGAGGTGGCCAACTACTGATGGTTGATATCGAAACATCGATGGTCTGCGTACAAAATTGACAACCAACAGTCACGCTCAAGAAAATGTGGACAAGTTATAAAGCTACCAGTTTAAGGGATGAGAGTTTCCTTCGACAGCAGGTGCTGTAAAACAGAAGTGTGGAGCTTAGTAATGAACTTGCAGCAGTCAGACACATAAGGATTTCCTCTGTAACTGTTGGGCGAAAACTAAAGGGAATCAGGATTAGGTAGTAGGATTCCTGCAATTGCACCTCATCAAATAGAGTAGAATAATGGTGTAAATTTAAGTCCGATCATCCTCGACACTCTGTTTTTGAATTTTGGTGACCGGTTTCGGGATCTGCAACTAACACCCCATCATCAGACCGACCAAGAGGATAAACTTGAAAAATACCCAGCGAACAGAGACCACATGAGTTTCCCAACAAAGAGGGCAAAAGTGAACACTATGGGGACTTATCCGAACTCCTAAACAAAGGTGGGATACAAACTGAAACACCACTGAAAGAGGTGACACAGTAACTTAAACACTTCTGAAGGAAGTGGTAAAAAAGGTGAAATAGGGATTATGGGAACTTCTCGGAAGACCATAATCAAAAAAGAGAAGAACTGAGTCACCTCTGAACCAAATGACAAAGCGGCGCGCCGCGGCGAAAACACTTCTGAAGGAAGCGGAAAAATGCGGAAAAAGAGCGAACTATATAATCTCTCACTGAAAGGGAAATCCCAATCTATGAAATGAATCCCAATATCTTGAAAAACGGGCTCATAGTCAAGCTCCATAAAACCATAGCTCTGTGTCAAAGTTTTTTTCGATTACTGAAACTAATTTCGTTTTAATGCATGGCATGTAACTGGTTTTGAGTTACATAAATGAGATCAGTATTCAAGTAATGGACTGGCAACGCCGAAACCCAGATTTGAACCGGATTCAGCATCTTTGAGTTGCTCTAAGAAATTAGTAGATCGTGATTTACTCATGCTTCCAGGAATCTTGACGATCTGGAATCAGTTGTTCTCTTGAAATGGAATAACATTTCCCAAGAAACCATCCAGAATTTGATAAGAAGTTTACCAAGACGTTACAGTTACATTAATTTCAGATAAGTTATTGTTGGTTGCCATAGTAACCGAACATTCTCCTCTGCATTCAAAACTGCCTAGGTTAACTATACCGTGTGACAAACTTCCATGTGTACATGGGGAAATAACATGGGCAATTACATTTTTGGGGATTCCTGCTCCCCATGTGTAGTTACAGTGGCGGTAAAGGTAGCAATCGAAAGATTATTTTTTTCTGCGTATGAGGATATCAAAAACTCTGCAATTTTCCAATTTATTAAAGCATTAAAAGCAAAAATTACACTAATAATTTTCAAATTAAAACACGGATATTCATCAGATTACCTATGACAATTTAATTTATTCTAATCAAAGACTCCCTTGATTCTAATTTCTAATTCGTCTGAACTGTCAACATTATTTATCGACAATGTAAAATTTGGGTTTCAAAATGAACAAAAATATTTATTCAGTTGAAGAAAAGGTTTTCATTGTGAAAACATTTTACGGCGGCAATATTCTGCGGGTAGTCCGTGACTTATTTTCTGTAAAATTCAATAACAGTCCTATTCCTTCGGTAACAACAATAAAAAATTGTTAAGAAATTTGAAGATACTGGGAATCTTTCATTGAAAGAAGGTAATTTTTACTAATAAATTTACTTGGTTTTTATTTAGATAATTCTGATTCGCTTATTATTATTACCTAGTTGCTAATTCCTTATTGTTCGCTAACTTAAATTTTACTGGGATTATGAGAAATTTAACAAGTGATAACGTGAAGTGAAACAAAACTAAAATTAATCTTATCATTTATTTTTTTAGTCGTTCCAAGAAATCTAAATGTTGAGGTAGAGGAAATGGTAATAGACCTGATAACTGCTAGTCCAACGTCTAGTTTAAGGTCTATTGCCCTAGAATGTAATGTTTCAAGAGAAACTCTCCGTAACATATTAAAAAAAACAAATATCATCCCTTTAAATTCCAATGTCACCAAGAGTTACTTCCTTTTGGCGAAGAATCAAGGCAAACTTTCTGTAAAGAAATGCAAGAACGGGCTAATCAGGATCGCAGCTTCCTCTCATCAATTTGTTTTACCGATGAATGTACCCTCACTTTAAATCAAGAGCCAAATTCACAAAACATTAGGCATTGGGCCCAGGAAAATCCCAGAATAAATCTAGCCACTACAACGCAATACCCTCAAAAAATCAATATTTGGGCAGGCATTTTTAATAATCGCATTATAAGACCATTTGAAATACAGGGAAATTTAAATTCAGAAGCTTATTTAGATCTTTTAATTAACCATATTGGCCCTGCATTAGAAGAAGTTGCACATGCGAATCGGAAGGTCTGGTTTCAACATGACGGGTGCCCAGCACATTTTGGAGCACAAGTGAGGGAATTATTAAATGAAATATTTCCAGAGAGCTGGATTGGTCGAGGTGGTGCTATAAACTGGCCAGCTAGATCTCCCGATTTGGCACCGTGTGACTTTTTCTTGTGAGGTCATTTAAAAAATAAGATTTATAAAACTCGTCACCCAAATATTGATTCTTTAAGGAATGCTATTTTTGCGGAATGCAACTTAATAAACGATGGGCAACTTGCGAATGTGAGAAATTCTCTCTATAATAGGCTGGGATACTGTCTGATACAGAATGGGGTTTATTTGAATATTTGTTATAGTTATTTTTCTTTTTTTATGTTACTTTAATTTCATTGTATATTACCTAGATATGAAATAAATATAAGTATTAAATTGCCAGATTACAAAATTCATTAGAGCAAAATAAACAAATGTTGCCGCTTGTTAAATTTTTCATAATTGCAGTAAAATTAAAGTAATTTAATTTTTATTATTTCATTTTACTGCTTTAACATTTTCCCAAAAACTTTTTAATAGGTTAGACGACACCTACAATTTACCCTAAACTATGGACCAGCATTCACCAACGAAACATCCACACCAGTAATCAATTAATTGTCAACTATAGGTAATGACAATAATAATGTGAATGAGAATTATCTAAATAAAAAAACAAGTTTTTCTACACCTATTTAATTATATGACAATTATTCGGATTTTCTTCGTGAAATATCGTACCCATAATTCACTGTAGTGAATTATGAAATCATAATTCACTGTATTCGGCCAATCAGAAATATACTTTCAATAATCACCGTTTCTCCGATCCAATGATATTTTATATCGACCGCGATCAACTCTTGCTAGAGCTGACAATCGACGCGGGTGACAGCAAAGTATCGCCATATAGTATTATTGTTTACGTTTTCCAACGTATACACTTCGTTCGAGTAGGTATACCAATTAATCCGTACAAACTAACAATGGGGAAGACCCGCTTAATCGAATTTATAACTTTTAGTACAGGAATATCAAGCACAAATAGAATATGTATCGCGTACCACGTAAAAATTTTGATTATGCGCCGTGCTAAAAGAAAAACATGCAACTAGAAAAGCAGCATAACCGAGAGTGCTAAAACGCGCGCTTTCTGTGACGTAGGAGGCCTATCCGTTGCGCCGTGGTATAGCGCGTCTCTCTGGATAAAGAGGGGAGGAGTCGAAGAATGAGCGGGGGTTCCGGTGTTAACGGATCGGTGAAAATCCCTACCTAATCTGTAGGCCCCGTACGTCACAGCGTCATTCAAATATCGTGTTTCAAGTGTGATGAATGTTTCGTATTTAATTATGACGAAAATAAGTCTCAAATATAAAAAACGAAAATAGCGGAATTTGTTTCGGATAGTAAACTATTAAATAGGATCATTTTCAAAATTTGCGGGTTTTCCCCATTCCAGCACTAAAACTGACAGAATTTACCAATGGAAGGGACGACTCCAAATTTATATAGTACTAACTGCACAAATTTCAATATATATTCCTAGTAAGTAGTTCATTTATTGAAAAATAAAAATTAATGTATTATGGTAGTGTTCCATTAAAGTTATCAAATTTGAGTCTAATTTATTTGTTTAATAGGTGCAGAAAAAGTATAGTATTATATTCGCGATTATGACCATTATTCACTCAGATGATTTGAGTCACTCGCCTTCGGCTCGTGGGCTCAAACATCATCTTCGTGAATAATGACTGTCATAATCGCTCATATAATAATATACTATTATGTATTAGTAAAAATTAACTTCTTTCGAAGAAAGATTCCCAGCCTTCAAATTTCTTACTAAATTATTTGTTGTTATACCGAAGGAATAGGACCGTTATTGAATTTTACAGAAAATAAGGCACGGACTACGCGCAAACTATTGCCGCCGTAAAATATTTTCACAATGAAAACCTTTTCTTGAACTGAATAAATATTTTTGTTCATTTTTAAATGTTGACAGTTCAGAAAATCCATAAAAATCAAAGACGTCCGTGATTAGAATAAATTAAGTTGTCATGGATAATCTGATAAATTTCTGTGTTTTAGTTAGAAAATTATTAATGTAATTTTTGCTTTTAATGCTTTAATAAATTGGAAAGTTGCAGAGTTTTTGATATCCTCATACGCAGAAAAAAATAATCTTTCGATTGCTACCTTTACCACCACTGTAACTACACATGGGGAGCAGGAATCCCTAAAAATGTAATTGCCCATGTTATTTCCCCATGTACACATGGAAGTTTGTCACACGGTATGTCTTTACCCCCTGGTAACTCATGACTCGATGACTCAGTAAAGGAATGCATCTCCTACGAACTGAGTGTGAAAGTTCACGACAAATATAATCATTAAGAGCATGTTCGGTCATAAAAATAATAAGGTTAGTGAGATTATTGGATGACACACGGGGTCAGCGGTCAAAACTGTTAAAATAACTGTGCCCTGAGTATTTTTGCGTGGAATATTCTTAGAAAATATGTATATTTAGAAATAAGAAAGTACTTTGTTGTAATGCAGACATTGCTATTAGCAAGCATAACACTAAATTTGGGGCTACGATTTACACAGACGAGTTGCAGACGGAGTGCATATTAAATGGGAAATGTACATTTCAGTAATGTTTTCAATGGTCCAACCATTTTTAGCTGAAGCAGCTGGAACAGGGTTGTAAAATGTATTCAGTACTGATCATCCGAATTTCTGTATAGAATCTTACGCTACACACCTAGGTTGTTGTGGCGATTGGATTGGCTTTTGGTCTCTTGATATTGTAACGAAAAGTTTATCGTCAATAATGAAAGGGCCCATTCACGGGGCGGTTTATCGAAGGCGATAAAACTAGAAAAATGTACCTAAGTTTTGTCGTCAGAATATTGGCAGTCAGTGGTCAGGAAGCAACTTGTCTCCCAAAACACCCCCCTGCGCAAGATCATTGTTGTAGTATAATGCTCATGGTCTATACAGTTTATTAAGTTTATTAAGCTGGTGTTTACAAAATTTTAAAATGCCACGTGTTAGAAGCGAAGCTGAATTTTTAGAAGAGCTCATAAATGAATATAAGCAAAGTGAATGTCTTTGGAAAGTAAAAAGTTATTTATATATCACAAACAGTAAAAGAAAAGAAGGTTACGAGAAATTACCCAAAATTGTTTTGAAACATAATGGCTACAGACTGGGAACCAGAGACATTGTTGTGAAAGAGGTAAAAATCTTCGTACCTCTTTGAAGAAAGAATTAAACAAAGTAGAGGCGTCTAAAAGTACCGGCAAAGGTAGTGACCAAGTGTACGTACCAAAACTATGGTAGGTAGGTATTACCATTTACTACAGTTTTTGGCAAATGATGATTTACCAGGAAATTCCATATATTCTTTACACAGTGATTTAGATGATTCTCAAGCATACTTATATAGAAAAAATGATCAAGAAAATGAAAATGGGGAAGGTGATGAAAGTGAATTAATTGCTAAAGTAGGAAATTTATCGCCTTTCGTTTACTAGAATGTGTATGGTCATTGCTTCGATTCAGTAAATAGAAGACGACATGTCGATGCTATATATCGCTTTTTGTAAATTGCTTCGTGGATGGGCTCTAGACCTTCATCGAATAGTCAAAAGATATAGGGTACTGTTTAATTCTAAAGTTTTGGACAAGGGATGTAGTAGCAGCTACACGTTTAATATATCATTCCCCTACCAAATCTTCGGAGAAGTTTTGACGGGCATAAATTCCAGACGTAGAACATTTTCATTTACTTGGATACCAGATTATGGTACATATCTATTTACACATCCAAAGTTAAGGAAGTAATAATTATCAAAGATAAATGTATAACTTGAAGAGAAGAGAAATTATAGAGCCATCCAGTAACATAGTACACCACTGGACCCCCCAACATAAAGCAATATCTACAGAATGTTTTAAGATCAGAAGATGGGGGTGGGAGAAATTAAAAGTGTACCCCATCAAGAAGCTTCTGCACTGACTAAACATCTGAGGTATGTGAATACAATAAGTATTATACTTGGGCCGCCCAACAGACGGAGTGTTCACCCTGCAAGCATAAGAATACTTCGAGTAGATGTTAAATGCCGATACTATACATGGAGGAGAAGAAGGAGATACAAAAGAACAAAATGACGACAATCAGGAAATAAAATTAGGAGAAGTAGTTGAGGCAATAAAAATGATAAAAAAAGGAAAATCGGCAGGCTATGACAAGATTACGCCTGAAATGATAATAAACTTAGGCGAAAAGGTCTGGAGTTAACTATAGTTTGGAAGGAAGAAAAAATACCTAAGGATTGGGAGGTGGGGATAGTTGTTCCCGTATTTAAAAAAGGAGGATTGTAACTACAGAAGGATTACGATGCAGTGTAGTGCTAAAAGTTTCCGAAAAAATTTTAGAAAGAAGACTTAAGAAAATAATAGAGACACAGTTGGAAGAGTCACAAAGTGGGTTCAGAAAAGGGAGAAGTACTCAAGACCGCACGTATTCACAATAAAGCAACTAGTGGAGAAAAGATATAAACAAAATAAAAATGCATGTCTGGCATTCCTAGATATAAGGAAGGCATTCGACAGCGTACCAAGGAGCAGTATATGGAATAGCTTGCAACAAAGAGGAGTGAGTGAAAAGTTAAGAAACAACATGGCGCAAAGGTTTCTTGTAATTTCATAGAAAAACTTTGTGTCGAAATTGACAATCACATGTATTCTTTTAACGCCATTGTTCATTTTTGGCCACTGTCGATTGGAGTGTGACTCCAAGTGAAGTTTGTTTTCAGCCAGTAGAGAACTTTGAATGTAACTTTTGAAAATAGATGTGGAAATCGGTGGTGATCAATTTAAACGAGAAGCTCGCGAAAAGTTGTAAAAATTTTGAATCAGGTTAATGAAGATGAAATTCGAGAAAGTCAAGAATCCAAAGTAAAGATGCGAAATGAATAATTAAAAACAAACCAACTAATCAGCGCTAAACCAAGAAGAGTAGCAAGCTGTGGATGCCATAATGAAAAAGATATTAGAAGAAGTGGCAATCCGTCCGAGTTATTCGGAGTATGTTAGTCCTAACGTGTTGGTAAAGAAGAAGAATAATGAGTATAAAATGTGCGTCGATTACCGAAATATCAACAAGCACACTGTAAGGTACCAGTTCCCCTTGCCAATTATAGAAGAATTAAGATGTAAGAGACTGTGGTTAAATAATCAATTCAAGAATCAATTGTACCCCTAACCACATATTTTTTTTCCATTTCGGCAGCTAAGCTGCCATCTTCAGTAGCAGGGAAAAACCTATAGTAATAAAAATTGCAATAACAACATTAATGAAAAAAAAACAATTATATATATGACAATAATAATGATAGTGACAATAACAATAATATAGGTCAGGTATTCTCTGCTCCCCACTCCGAAAGAATCGAAGTGCACTCGATCAGCTCTCAAGCTAGAATGAACTCCGCACGGAGAAAATCCCCAATATATACTTAAAGTGACGTAGCACTGACGTTACTTGTGACATCAAACTTAATCACACTAGGATAGAAAATTCAATATCCGGGCATACGCTCATTTTTATACCACTCTATTCTTATTTTCACTATCACAAATGTACAAAAAGGTTGCCATTACCATCTTTACTGCAGTTTCAATTAAAATATCCTATCTTCAGGATAATTGACTTGAATGAAACAAAAAGAGAAAATGAATCCCATATTACCAAATAACCTCGAAGGTCCATGGCTTATATGGGCTAGCAAATCCTACAGTAAACTGCAATAAAGAAGACCTTGACCCCTGCACCCTTTCATTTTTCTGGTTAAACCCTACACTCCTACACATTAACGACATCTAACAATACGGAATCAGAAATTGGACCTAAATCTGAATTAATAAGTTTACCTTCATACTTGCGAATAAACATACTCTCATAAGCGTCTAATTCCCTATTGTCCGATACCGACCTCATAAGCCGAAGATCCTTCTCATGTATAGGGTGGCCGGTATCAAAGATATGTTGGGCAACACTTGACTTCTCAATCCTATTGTATCTAAAATGTGCCATATGTTCCTTAAACCTAGTGACGATTGTACGCCTTGTTTGCCCAATATAACTCTTGTCAGAACTACTACACTTTATTTCATAAATTCCCGACTTCTGCTTGTCCTCTACTTTATCCTTGGGATTTCCCAACAGCTGCTTGATGGTATTCTTAGCGGTATATGCTACACATAAATTTTGCGACTTAAAAATAGGTTCCAAGCCTCTGGTATGTGCCAAACTATACGGAATTTTAACATATTTCTTATTCTCAATAGGTGACATGGAGAAAGTCGTGGTTAAAGGTACAATTGATTCTTGAATTAATTATAGAAGACTTGGAATCCAATTTCTTCACACTACTAGATCTAAAGAACGGAGTCCACCACGTGGATGTTGAAGAAGAATCGAAACAGTATACGTCATTTGTGGTACACAACGGCCAGTATGAGTTCAATAAGATGCAGCTTGGGTTAACTAATTCATCATGAGTTTTAATGAACCACATTAAAGAGCTTTCAAATGAAATTTGCAGATTTATGTAAGATCCTCTATTAATCCATGCTTCAACGATAGAAGAAAATAACGCTGTGATCAAGCAGGTGGAAATACAATCTGAATTTACGGTTAAATAAGTGCAGGTTTGCCATGAATAAAGTAGACTATTTGGGGTATCAAATTAACTCAGGAGAAATTAAGCTAGGGAAAGATAAAACGAACGCAATAGATAATTTTCTATTGCCGAAAACTCTAAAAGAGGCTTACAGATTTTCACCGTAAGTTCAGCAAGGGATATTCAACGATTTACAAATCACTGCCCGATTTGTTACGAGGGGAAACGAAGAAGTTCCTGAAGGGAGACGAACAGATTGAAGCATGTGAGATAGGCCTTGGTGTCCAAGCCAACTTGGAAGATCTACGATTGAGAAAAGAAAACTGAGTTACATACCAGGCTATGTTCACTCTATCCTGAAAACTCGGACGAAGTACTAGTTACGCTTGACGGCACAAAAGCGCTGATGTAAGGCCAGAGTCCACAGATATGATAAAGTATATGCTCTATGTTTCAATGTGATCTCTGCCGGACTGCCGGTAACCGGTATCTGGAAATTGTTTGGTTCGTGCTAATCTATGTTCGTGCGCCATTTGCAATTTCTTGGTTGGTGTTGGCGTGTTGTGTTTGCCAGTCGTGTAAAAGTTTGAATTTTCACTCGTTTTTTTTCCAAGCCACTGATTAGAGAGTGTACCAAGCTTTGAGCAAATTTACTGTTGTTTTTGTGCAAGATTTTTGTGAAACATTTTTTAAAACGGACTTTAAAAGTGGGGTATCAAAAATGTGTTGTGAAGAAATGTGGAAACAACTCTTAACAAAGTGAAAATGCACATATTTCCCTATTGTTATGAGGTTTTTATAAACTTTCGTATATAGCATTGATAATTTCAGCGCCAAAACGAATGCCACTTAACCTCTGCAGTACAGTTCTTCGACTTGGCAAAGCAAACTTTTTTAAGGAATTTGTAGCCTTTATTATTAGTAGGTAATTTATTGTGTCAATGTTACATTATTTATAAAATACATAAATTTAATTTTGAAAATATTTTTATTTAAACATTCCATATATAACATTTTACTTCTACTTAAAAAATTGTTGTATCCTTTATTACTATTTTTATGTTCTTCTAAAAGTAGCAAATACTGGATACAAAAATTTTTATAAGTATAAAATAAGAAGAAATTTCATTATAACTAGGAGCTTATATTCAAATTTCCCGGCGTTTGCGATACTAGCGCTTGGTGCCATAAAGCGTAACTAAACCATTTGGTCCGGCGAAAATACAGGGAGTCGCTTATCTACATAAGTCTCTAATCTATGTTACATACAGACACGCTCCACTGGGCTGAGGGCTTGTTTCCTGCAATGGCATAACAATAGACTATCGTGTATATTACGCTAGTTGGAAAACCAGCGAGGAAAAAAATAAATACCATAGCTTCGAATTAGAGGCATTGGCAGTTGTATACCTACAAAATCGTTCAGTTCAAATAATTGTAAGTTGAATCTTGCAATTATATAAATTTACCTTATATTTCGGTATAATTGGCCGATACAACATACAATTATGCATACGTGCAAGTTCTAACTTACAATAAATATAAAATTGTCACTTAGACTATACATTTATACTTGATTGCAAGATAGACCTTACAATTATACGTAAATGCAAGTTCTATCTGACAATAATAAAAAATTGTCACTTGAAGTTGCATTTATACTTGATTGCAAGATAGACCTTACAATTATACGTAAGTGCAAGTTCTATCTGTCAATAATATAAAATTGTCACTTAGAAGTTGCATTTCTACTCGATTGCAAGATATATGTTACATTTATGTAAAAATGTAAGATGTCTTTCAATTATAAAATATTTATTTCAATGTCCGCTCTACGCTTTCGTATTAATCAAACTGTGCAGAAGTCCACCAACCGAACTCCCAGTGAACTGATGGCATCCAAATTCGTGGAACCATATCGTATTGCTGCCGTCCTAGGTAATGACCGCTATGTGGATGAAGGAAGTGAGGAAGAACGAGATGTGGACGAGTTCGTTTCAGGAATGGCCGAACTGTTTGATATAAGTCCATTAGATTTACAAAAAGCAACCGGCAACAGCGCGGTTCTAGAATATGCGAGAAGGAAGAAGGAACCCAACCCTAGAGTACGTACCTATAGCCGTGTGGAGAGAAGTCAGTGGGTATAACAGTTATTGCAGTCAGGTTAAATCTAAAATACATAATTTGCCGTTACTCACTTTTTGTATTTACGTTATTTAAATAAAGCAATAAAGCGTTGTGGTTAAAAGCAACCATCCTGACACCTGAATCCCCAACAATATTATAGATATGATTAGTGCCCAGA
The DNA here is from genome assembly GCA_963966045.1 of Xestobium rufovillosum. Taxonomy (NCBI): domain Eukaryota; kingdom Metazoa; phylum Arthropoda; class Insecta; order Coleoptera; family Ptinidae; genus Xestobium; species Xestobium rufovillosum. Next base: position 17,204,294 of record OZ014498.1, read on the forward strand.
AGAAACAAGTAACGTGTTAATTTTATAATTATGTTGCCTATGATTTCAACTTAACATTTTATAAACATCAGAACTGTGATTGACAAAATAAATGTGCATTTTGAAAATAAGAGAAATTTATAAAATACGCCAGTGGTGGTGAACGAAATAAGAATATCTCGATTCAAGATGATACCGACAAATCAAGAGCAAGAGATCAAATAATGCAAATAATTATTACCATAAATCGTGTTAGCAGGATTCATGGCAACTTGTCCTTTGGCAGCATTTCCGATCAGCCTCTCAGTATCGGTAAAAGCAACGAAACTAGGAGTAGTCCTTTCTCCTTCAGAATTAGGTATAATATCAACGAGTCCTTTCCGGAAAACTCCAACACAAGAGTAAGTGGTCCCGAGGTCGATCCCAATTGGGATATTTCTTTGTTTCTCTAACGATGGTTTCTTTCCTGAACCACTAGCTTTGCTCGCAGATGCCATTTTACACGAGAATTTTTATAATTTTTTTTGGTCTTTAAAATGTTTATGTGACTGACATTTCGCGAAATGTGAAAGCAGCTGTCAAAAATGACAAAGTAATACAGCAAACTGTATTCAAAAGAGAAATCTATTTGTTTTCTAATCACGTGCGAATATATTTGAAACGTGATCATTATGTCCATTATTATGCTTCGGGTGTTTGATTTTACGTTACGAAATACGAGTGATAATCATTCGTGTAATTTGGCCTTTTTAATTAGCAAATATTAGCGGAACGTGTAAAAGGGCTTTGTAACTGTACATGAGCAACAGTAAGAGGCTTTCTCTTTCATACAAAGACTGTATTGTTGACTGATGAATATGAACTTATTATACAGGGTACTTACTGAAAGAGACAGAGAGGCTGACATTAAGAATTTGATAAAATCAGCTCTGTGGAAAAAGGGCCAAGAAAATTAGCTGAAATTGTCTATTTTTTGTTGTTATAACTTGCATTTTTCAGTTGCAATGCTAAGCTACACGTGACGGTGTACAACATAACAGACAAAGAAATTTTTATACTTATTATCCTTTGTGAGTAGATCATGAGTGAAAATAAACATACCGCATTGTTGGGCTTTAAGTACAACCATTAACGTGTTCGTTTGAGTAATACCCAAATACCGCAGCGCGCATTTGTATATTATTTTTGAATACGCTGTTTGTAAGGCATAATTTTTAAATGGGCTTATTTGAATGCACCTGTTGTACGCGACAAACACTGCTGATCCTTTGAACTACTAGATACGTAAATTTTTTTAAAAGAATTTCCAGGACACGTTCGTAAAATACCTCTGCATTTTTGCTACTCTTTATCTTATCACGTTCAATGTAATCTGTCCTTTTGAGCTCGAAATGCCTAGTTATAAGAAATGCAGTCGTGGAATAATTTTCCAGTTATCAATCCAACGTAACCTAAACGTTTACAAATAAGAAATTAGAATATAAATTAGTTTTCTTTTTCCCATTAAGACCTCCGTCTGTAGCTGACTTATTGACAGAAACTTGATTAAAATTTTAATGGGAATATTATTTATACGTAGGTACTTTTGAAAATGTTCAAATCCCCAGAAAGAATTAAGAATGAGACACTTTCTGCGACGTAATTATTTTGCTTTTGAAATATTCATCATGACTGGTCCTACTATAGCCCTTGCCTCCCATGCAGCTACGAGGTGTCTTAAAAAAGTAATGTGGCTACAGGAGAAGGAAACGGCTAGCTGGTAAGGTAGTAAATGCCCAAAGGGTCAATCTCTTTTTGGTGGGAGATCAGACAACAAGCATTGATGAACTTTGCAGATTTGAAAATGGTTGACGGTTTTGGAATCACATGTTAGATACTGATTCGCTAAACTTGGACGATTTGAAGACTCAATGCTCCAAAGTACTAAGTACCTATAGCTTTTTTGAAAAAATGCTGAAGTACTCGTAGGTACTTCACCAGCCTTAAATCTTGAACAATTTGGGTACTGCAGGGGGAGGAGGTAAAATGAAATGGAATTTTTGGTGGGTTGGAAGTGAGAAAGGCACTGAGGTTATGGAAGAACGGAGAACCATAGAGGAATATAAACAGAAAATGAAAGAAGTGCAAGAAGATGAAGAGGAGTACATGAAGGAACTTAAAAATATCAGAACCAAGGCAGAGGAATGGAAGTTTATCGATAGAGAAAGAAAAATACCAACAAAGATAGGTGTAAACTTTAGCAAGTTGGAATGAAAAAAATCACGGAATTGATGGAAGGATCAGAAAACTTTGAAGAAGTTGAAAGGGGAGAAGTAGAAGAGGAAGAAAGCCCCAGGATCGGATGGGGTGCAGAACGAGCCTTGGATTTACACGACGGAGACGGGTACTCAACGCGAGGAGAAGAAGTGGAAAGAAGTGATAGTAGTCACAACATACAAGAAGGGGGATAGAGAGAGAATGGAAAACTATAGAGAGAGGACAACAACACTAAATAACTACAGCATACAAGGTTTACGCCACGATACTAGATGCTAAACTACAACAAGAAATGGAAGAAAGGTAAGGACTGCCAGATGGACAGGCAGGTTTTAGAAAAGGAAGAAGTACAAGGTATAATATTTACATACTGAACTATTCACTAGAAAGAGAGAGACCACAAGAAACAAAGGTAAACTATTTGCATTCGTCGTGAACTTGAGGGCGATGTTTGATACAATGTAGGGAGGCCTGCATGATGAGCCAAAGTCTATTTACTTATCCAGAAAGGAAGGGTGGTTGTGGGGAAGGAAAAAGTTTGATCAGAGAGACAACGAAAAGGCGGCAAAGACAATGACAAAGATATGGAGTATTTGAAAGAGAAGATTCAGCCACGATTTCAATAGATAACTTAATTAAACCAGCGAATATGTGCAGAACCGAAATAAGGGGATGGAAAGAACGCCCAAATTAGGAGAGTATATAGGAGATAGCAAGAGAGATAGAGGATAGGTGGGAACAGATGAAGGGCATAATACAGGGGGCGGCTAAGCAAGTTTTTGGAAGAAGACCAAAGGAACGAATGCAGGACTGGATGGACGAAGAATGCAGGGAAGCAATGGGAGAGAGCTTCTGCAAGGCTGAAAATGATGGAGTATAAGACGGAAGAAGCAATAAAGGAATATGAGGGGAAGAGAAGAATAGTAAAAAGAGTATGTAGGCAAAAGAATAGGAAGCGCATGGAAGGGAAAATGACAAGAATGTAGGAATGTTATGAGCAAAAGGAGATCTGAAACTTTTATAAAGAGGCAAGAAAAAGTAAAAAGAGCGTTAGTACAGATGTCACCTACTTCTACAGTAAAGAGGGTGTACTGGTGGGAGGAAAACGGTAGATGACGGAGAGATGGAGAGAACATTTTATGGAACTGTTCGATGAGTCGAAGAGCAGAGTGGTGGAGGATGATGATGATCAGAGTGGAAATGAAAGGACACAGAACACAAGCACCAACAGTTGAGGAGGTGGAGAAAGTAATGAAATCCCTGAAAAACAACAAAGCGCCCGGAAACGATGGAGTGGAGACTGAATTAGTGAAGTGTGGGGGTCGAGTACTGACCGATCAAATATATTGATTGATCAGGAATGTAGGGAAATGCCAAGAGAACGGGGGCAAGCTATTTTAAGACCTATATATAAAAAAAGAAAGCCATGAATGTGACAATTATAGGGGGATAGCACTGTTGAGTAATATCTACAAGATTTTCTCCAAAATTTTTACAAGTAGGCTGAGGTACCACATGGAGAGGATAGTGGAGGAATACCAGGATGGCTTTAGACAGAAAGATCAACTAAATCTTCACCTTTAAACAGAGTATGGCAAAGAGTGAGGAGAGGAGGGTGCAGTTGCATGTGTTGTTTATAGACTTTAAGCGGGCATATGATAGTGTAGAAAGAAATCAAATGTACAAAGCGATGAAGAATCTAGAAATACCACAGGAAATTTTTCAGCTAGTTAAAATGTCACTAAGTTGCACGGAATATAGAGTAAGAGTGCATGGCATGACATCGGAGCCATTCACAGTTACTAATGGCTTAAAACAGGGAGACCCATTGTCAGCAATACTCTTCAACATACTACTGGAACAAGTAGTAAGGGCTGGTGGAATTGAACGGAATGGTATAATTCTTGAAGGACCCCACCAATGTATAGCGTATGCTGATGATTTACACTATTGGCAAGAACAAGAGAATAACTTAAAGAAATCACAAGAAAACTGGGGAGTGCCGCAGGAAAATATGGCCTTAAGATAAACGAAGATAAAACGAAATACATAACAACAAGGGGGGAAGAACATGATAGTCTGACAATAACAACAGAAACAGGCGAGAAATACAATTTTGAAAGATTGAAGAATTTTAAGTTTTTGGGAGTGGAGATAACGAGAAATGATGAGCGTCGGAAGGAAACAGAGAAAAGAATTGTGGCTTGAAACAAGAGTGCAGGAGCGATGCATGGAGTGCTCGGAAATATAAATTTGTCCAGAAGGGTTAAAACAAGAATATATAAGACTATTATAAGACCAACAGTTACATATGCTAGCGAGACGTGGGTGCTGAGGAAGGAGGATCAGAGGAATTTAGAGATGTGGGAGCGGAAAATACTAAGGAGAATGTTTGGGGGTATAAGGGAAGAAGGAGAATATAGAAGGACAAACAGAGAAATCAAAGAACTTTACGGTGAACCAGGCATAGTTCAGTTTATAAGAGCGCAAAGACTACGACGATGGCTGCTGGGACATGTCGCAAGCATGGGAGAAAGAAGAATACCCAGGATGGTGCTAGAAAATGAACCACAGGAACGACGAAGAAGAGGAAGACCGAAGAGGGAGTGGAGGGAGTGTGTGGAGGAGGACCTAGAGAAACTAAATGTGAAGGACTGGAAGAGAAAAGCCCTAGGATAAGCTATGCGCCTACAAGGCCTGCAGAGCTGAAAAATTATATATAGGAGAAATATCTAAGATGGATACGAGGGCTAGGGAGATAGACCTAAGATTCGTTGTGTTTGGGGAGTCGTAAAGAGAAAAGATAAGAATAGAAGAAGGGAAAAGATAAATTAAATACGAGGAAAAATTTATGCAAGGAGCGGGAAACAAATTACTAGCAGTGTTAGGAGAAAATACGGAGAATAAGCAGGAAATGAAAAGGAGAAAATATTGCGAAACAAATGAGTATGCCCCAAAGCAGTGGCGAATCCACAGGGTTTCCGCTGACCACACAGAACCTGGGCCCGGGTTTCTAGGGGTCCGGAATGAACAACTTAAACTCTTCTCACAAAACGAAACTAAAATGAAATAAATAATAATAAAGTCAATAATCAGTTCTTTCTCTCATCCTTTCCAGAATCACGTTATTTCAGATGAAGAGGAGAGATTTCAAATAAATGTATATTTTAGAACTTTGGAAATTATAATCGCCCAGTTAAAAAGTTTAAACAATATCAAAACTGTATTCCCGATTTTGTATTAAAGAGGTGTAAGCAAATGCTCTTGTGCCGCTTAGGGTTGGATAGCTACTTTAAACTCCATCAAAAAAAGGCAAAATTATGTTTTAACACCTTCAGTCTCGGCAAAGCGAAGTGTATACCTATGTACGTATTAGTCGAGGCAATTATCATTTCGTGTATAGAGCTCTATATAGTTCTTCAAAGGCGAAGTGTGCCAGCATGTTCACTTAGCGAATTTCGTCGTCCAGATTTGTTTTTCCCATTTGGCATTGGGAAGACACACAGGAACTTTAAATAAAACCGTAAACTTTTGACACACTTATTGATAAGATAAACACGAATTTCTTTTTAGCGCCCTAGCAATCTAGTGAATAAACACACATACAAGAACCGTATGTTGTTCAAATAAAAGTGAACATTTCTCAAGGAAAACCGTGTTAGTTTTAAATATTTTCTTTTTCCTACCGGAGTGTAATTACGTGAAGACGCTGGCTGTTATAAATTGCCAATATTACGTTAAAAAATTGAGCATTTCGGTGGCATTTCTAAACGGGCTTAACGATGTCGTCTTGGTGCGCAGCGGTGACGTCAGAAAACAGAGCTTGATTGATGCACGGCCGTTTATTTTATTTCGCTTGCGCCTCGCTTACCTACAAGGAACGCGCCGATATAATTTTTATGTCGACGATAAATTTATATCGCGACGAGGAAATAAAATCACCAGGAAAACTGATTGTTTATAAATAAATTAAGGGAGAATCGAGAATGGAGCATTCGTAATGTGTCAAAAGCTTTTACATCTTGTAAGAATTTATGGTGCCAGGTGGCGCTACTTGCTACCATAAATTTACAGGTTAGTCGGAAACAAAGACAAAGAATCCCTCTCTTAACTGCACCTTTCCACGATCACCACGATCTGTTTAAAGTACTAAGTACTGCACTAACTGGGTACCTACCTAACATAGGGTGTAATTATGAAAACTTATAGTCCGTTATTTTTAAACGCTAAAAGATATAATTAGGAGTAGAAGAAAACAGCTGTATAAATTATTTCAGGCTTGCAACCTGATCCTACAAAGGCCCGAACACTTGCAAATAATTTTACTGAATATCTTTACTGAAACTATACTTCACTAAGGAGAGGAGCTGGTACAGAAATTTAGAAAAATATAGGGTTTCTTAGAACTATTTTGAACATAAGAACAATAAATTGGTGTCTTAAAACTGGAGGGTAAGTATTTATGGCTAGTCTTAATTCTATATACCTGATAACTCTATACAGGGTTGAGTTCGGAATCGGACCGACAACTACGTTTATTTTTATACATATATCGCTATACTTTCTAATGCGTTTAAATCAATTTTATTATTTCCTGGTTTTAAGAGTTTGAGATTACTGATATTGAATTTATGCTCCGTTTCCAACGCGTGTGACGCAATGATAGACTTATCAGTACGGCCGTATTTGTAATGGGCTTGATGCTCCTTGAAGCGAGTTAAAATAGACAGAGTTCATACTTTATAGTGAATTTACGTTTTACGTCAAAGATCCTCAAAGTTCTTGATCCAACTACTGTGTGTACTGTAGACACTTGGTATGTATTTTGTATTTTTGTAAGCATTCACCATTTACCAAATTAAAATTTCTAATTTTGATCAAATAAGTTTCAAAAAACAAAAAATGCTCATTTTTGAGCATTACATAATATTATTTCATTATCTTGGTCACTATTTTTTTCAATTTTGAAGAGAAAATGAAGTGCGCGTATGTATGTATTAGGTACCTAATAATTAGTTTTTACGCGGTTGAAGTGTAAAGACTAGATTGTAAGGAAATATCCACACTAGAATATTCAAGTATTGGAACTGAAGTATACAGGTTGTTTCGAATGCTAGGCAATTCTAGACTATGCTTCTAAATTGCGTAGGTAGGTAAGTACCTAAGATAGAAAAATGATTAAATGAGGAAAAGTTTTTAATTTACCGTCACAAGAAACTGACTTTTCTAAAACAAGACAAGTTGCTATTTCATTTTTTTTATACATTTCCATAATTTGTAGAAACTCGTTTGAATTGTTTGAAACAGAACAACAGACTGCCACGTCGTCTAATAGATACACAAAGGCATACTTGACGTTTCGACACTCATCTCGGTGTCTTCTTCAGAAGATGCTCTGAAACTGGTAAGTGCTGGCTCCATGTCCTTATTTATACATCCTCCTGATCAGTCATGCACGATGAAGGTTGGCTGCTTTTTCACGTACGAGCGGTTTCCATATCTGCGGTATTTCGATTCCTCGGTACCTGTTGAAGTTGTCCGGCTCCTTCTGGATCTCTATCACCTCCTTGTATAGTCTAGACCAGAACCGCGCCTCCTTCCCCAAAATCCCGGTATCTTTGAACTTGATCTCAGGACCTGTCTCGGCTCGATGTTCTTGTACGGCCGACTTGCCCCAGTGGTGGTGCTTGGTATGGCTTATGTGCTCCTTTAGCCTCATGCTTATATGTCGTCCTGTCTGCCCCATATATAAACATTTCCACAGGTGCATGGTATGCTGTACACTTCAGGCCCTTCTAGATTCTTGTGCACTCTCCGATATTTTGGAAATTCCGCTGCTATCTTATTTGGTGCTCTGAAAATGGTATATACTCCATGCTTTTTCAGAAGGCGTCCAATCTTGTGCGTGCATCCCCTGATATAAGGAAGATAGGCAGATGCCTCGAATATCTCTGGTTCCTTCATCACTGGCTTTCTCCTGATGCCTTTCTCTATGTTGGTCCTAATTTAGTCGTTCTTCCTCAACGTCAGGCGTAGATGGTTCAGCTCCTCCCTCAGATGCTCTGGTTCGCTGATCTGCTTAGCTCGTCTTAACCAAGGTGTCAATGATGTCTTACTTCTGCGCCGGGTGATAGTGCGATCCCGCGTTTAGGTAACGATCCGTGTGCGTAGGTTTCCTGTATACTTGATGTCCTAAAGTTCCATCTCCCTTTCGACGAACCAGTACGTCCAGAAATGGTAGTGTGCCGTCCTCCTCTAACTCCATGGTGAACTGTATACTAGGATGTATACTGCTAAGATGGTCCTTAAATCCTTCAATGGTGCTGCGCCCATGTGGTCAAATAACGAAGGTGTCGTCCGTGTACCTAAACCAATACTTCGGCTTCAGTTCGGTTGATTCCAGGGCGGTCTTCTCGAAAATTTCCATGTACATGTACTTAGCGGAGATATAGGTGATCCCATAGCGGTTCCTTCTGTTTGTTCGCAAAACTAGTCCCTGAAGAAGGTAGAGTGAATGCACAACCATGCATATTCCACCAAGTCTCCATCGAGGTTCTCCTCAGTCAAACCTCAAGCGCCTTCTTATCTCCGTGATGGCTTCGTCCGTCGGCACCTTGGTGAATAGGGACGTGACGTCGAAACTCACTCCTCTGACTCCAGTTGAAGTTCTTGGGTCTTCTCGATGAAATGTTCCGAGTTCCGAATGTAATGTTCTGTGTTTCCCACAAGTCCAGCGAAGGATCGTGCTAGATGATGCGCCAAAGAATGGGTAGCTGATCCTACTACGCTAACTATCGGCCTCAATGGAGTTCCTGACTTATGAATCTTCGGTAAGCAGTACAGCTGAGGAGTCCTGGAATCAATCCTAATGAATTGGCGATGAAGTTCCTTCGGTATGGTAGATACTCGGATAGCTGCAGCAACTGTCCTCTCCACTTTCTTAACCGGGTTGTTCTTATCTTCCTGAATGCTGGATCCTCTAAAAGGGTTGCCACATTTGATTCATAGTTTACCGTGTCCAAGATGACGCGTTTCCCTTATCCGCTGGGAGTATAGTGAGGTCCTTGTTCTTTCGAAATTCTCTAATGGCTCGCTGCTCCTTTCCACTGATATTTGGTTTAGGGGCTTTAGCCTTTCGCAGGATCTCTACCGCTCCGATCCCGATCTCCTCCGCCGCCTCTGCTGGTAACCGTCTGCAGGTTCTTTCGATGGCACTGATCTTCCTTCGGAATGATTCTGGGGGCTATTGCAAAGTTTGGTCCTCTTGCTAAATCCTGTAGGGTGGAATCGTCCATAGTCGCAGAACACATGTTGATGACTACTCAATTCGTAGGCATAGGTATTTACTTATTGGCTATTACTTTCACAAAGAAATAAAATACCTAGTTATCTAATGGAATTTTAATCTAATCGCCCATAAGGAAAGGTTCGAGAAAAATAAACTAGGTGCTGAATGCAAGTGTAGGAAACTGGATCATTCAAATCTGTCTTTAAAAATCGCCAAAATGTTAACAAACAACGTCGTTATTAGCAAGAAGCAGCATAGCAATTTTTCTTGGTAAATTTTCTCAAAGATCAAGTTCTGCAACAGGTTATTAAAGAGCCTTAAATGTCACAGTTTTTCTCCCATTTACTGATTAGACTTAAATTATCCGTTAGTCTTTATGGACTAGTTAATTAAATTAAACAATACAAAATTAAAAAAAAACACTATTTTAAATGGAATAACCAATATCATGTTCGACCTAGACCTAGATCATCAAAATGGGTAGAATTTGGTCCTAATTCCTAGCTACATAATCATAAAAAGTTAAATTTTAGTTTGACAGATAAAATTTGTTCACAGAGCTTAGCGTCTCTTCTTTTTGCTGGAACGACCACCTAACATTTCTTAGTAACTAGGTCTTCTCGCGCGCTCACTGCCCTGGTCGAATCATGACTTCAGAGAAACGCATTATTGCCTGATTACAGAATAATTTACATCTGATATAATTCCCTGAAAACGTAGTTTTGAACTATACGGCTATTTCTTTGATTTCCTAAATAAATTATCAAACCTTCCCAAGAACGAACTCTTGAAAAAGCCACGCATAATTGTCCGTGAGTAAATATTTATTTTCGGAGATCAATTCCTAATTGATCAAATGTTTGGCCTTGCGATTTGTTAATAGTCATTGCAAACGCTAGTTTAATGTGAAATTATTGTCGTCTTTTAAAAGTAAAAGGATAAACATTTTCACAGTACAACACTATACGGTTAACGAAAACTATATCTCCATGTTTATCGCCTACTAAAATTTTGCACTGTAGGATATTGTCTCCCAATTGTAAAATTAACAATCTCGTACCATTACATAAGCCTTCATTAATGCTGAGATTTCTAACAACATCAATTCATGTGGAGGAAAATTTGGCGGGTTTAAAGTATTTAAATATTCAGGAAGAATAGCATCGTCTAAATCTCCATTATCACAATTTTCAACACTATCCAAGTTTGTATATATTTTTTCTGTTTTTATATCTAACAGTTCTACCACTTTTTTGTTAATGTCTTCAACATCAGAATAGCTGATTAGGTCATATCTATGAATCGTTTTTCTCTAATTGATTCCTCCATATATACGTTCAACGATATCCGAATTATTAATACATCTCTGTGGCAATTCTAAATTGCTATTCATATCATTCAAAACTCCATCTCCAACATCCAATAAAAACTTGGTGAATTCTTGTTCCTGTGGTAGAGCCCGCATATTTTGTGTTTAAGAAAATTTACGAAAATAACTCCAAAGAGAACTAAATTTGATACTTAAATTCACTGTTTCACAACGGGTAGCATTTATTTTAACTGGTAACAATTGTCAAAAATCTCCTCACAACACCATAATTTTTCCACCAAACGGAAAATCACAATTCGTAAAGTCTCGTAAGGTTCTGTCTATAATGTCTAAAGCATACCTTGGCCCCACAGGAGCTTCATCCCAAATAAAAACATCTACACTCCTTAAATAATCTGCTTCTTTTGCATTTTTCTTAAAGTTGGAAGATGAATCTAAAAACAGAGGAACAGGTAACCCAAACGTTTTATGAACTGTTCTGCCATGAGGAAGTAGTGTTGCTGTTATGCCCGTGAAGGCCATGGTACAAACAATTTTATTCTTACTCTTCAGTAAGCTGTAAAGGGTTGTATAAACATAAGTCTTACAGGAGCCTCCTGGACCGTCTATATAAAAACATGAAGATTCAGAAATTGATTCATTTATGTTAGCATCACATTTACCCAAAATAATATCTACAATTTCTTTCTGCTTTTCATTTAGGTGTTCATATTGTCGTGATCCTATTTCTATTGCTTGTTCTTCATTTGGATATTCAATGTCGTGGCATGGTAGGAAACACTGAAAGATTGTAACCTTCCGCAGAAAGCATGGAACTAATTTGAATATAGGCTTTTTTGTCCTTCAGTATTGCTTCTTTAAATTCTTCCCACAATTCTTCCTGATAAATTGGTCGGCAATGCATTAAAATACGAATGAATAAATATCTCAGCTGTCTGGGCATCATCCAAATTTCAGCTTCATTCATGGCTCTTTTCCACTCGTGATGATAAGACCTAATTTGAAACACGCTGCTACATAAGATTCCTGTATTTCTCCGTTTACTGTTTTCAGATCTTCAAATCTGTTTGCTCCTGTAATATGAAGTAATAATAATCGAAAATGAAATAGTTCAATTTGGCTGGGGCTTACGGAGTCCAATAACTTTGAATTGTTTCTGACGGCGTATATTTTTACAACGACAACAAACATGATACCTACCTGTGATAGTTCAGACGTACGCACTTTTGGCGATCGGCTCCCGTACGTATTAAAAAGAGACGGAAACGAAAAATCTGACCTCGCTAGATCGAAACGGTAGGTACGTGTCTATTGCGCATTCTCCACGACTAACATCACTTTTATTAGATAGGATAGCTGTTTTTCGAGGAAATGTGGATCAATCGACTTTTCAAAAATTGACCTGGTTTAAAGAAGCCATTTGATCCTAAACCCTTTCAGTTCAGTGGCAGCCCAGCAACCCTGAAGATATATTTTGTGATGGTAGGCGAAACGGTATTTATCAGGAAGTCAAGCTTAGGATTATACGACAGTGGCTGGGGAAAGCTTGCAGCATCAATCCTTTATAGTATTCCATGCAATTTTACTAAATAATCACATTTTTTGTTTGACTACCCATCACTGTCCACTCTCCCCACATGGACAAGCCGCCACTGGTCTCTAGGGTGTTTTTTGTTGCAACTTTCTTTTGTTGCTGCAGCCATGTTCTTTTGTCTGTGAAGTTTGATATCCTCTATATTAATAAACTTCGTGATACAAAAAGGAGCATTAAATTTTAATCGCAGGATGTCTCTCTGCGCTGCAACTATGAGATGCAGACAATGCAATAACGCCAAATTAATTGTCCGCGATTATATCCTCTTTTATGTCCTCGATTTCAGTTGGTCGCAGCATATTAAATTTAATTATTTTATTGTTTATTAACTGCATTATCACCCTCAAGAATGTACCCCATAAACAAACGAGAGATAGCGTAAATTGGAGATTGCACTTTTAATGACGCACTGTGCATCATATTTCCTCCTTTATTTATCTTTTGGGCAGGAAAATGAAACAAAATGATAAGTACAGATAACATATGGTATTATGACTAACGAGGAAGGGCTAAATAATTTGCGGTTTTATGAATAAGTAGTAGTCTACTTAGACCAAACAATATTGGAGGCATTTTGATATTTTTAATGTTTCCATATAGCACCCAAGAAGTTGACTTACTGCAGCAACTATTATTTGTGAATGTCAACAAGCAAATTTCGATTGTCAAACAAAAATTTGAATGTTGTCAGTTGCTTTAGCTACGGTAGTGGTCGTAGAAAAAAGATTATTCCATGTAGTACTTACTCCGAGACTTACGCATAAGTTTGGAAAATGTGAAGGAAAAATCGGAGTTCAAATTCAAGAATAAAGAAGCAAAAGTAAATTAACAAACCCAGAAAAAAATCAGAAAAAACAAAAAAAGTCAGAAACGCTGCACGTTCTGTGAAATCGGGTACTACTTTGCAGATTTTCATGCAGTTGAAGAGATACATTGCCTCTGGACAAAGTTAATGATTTATAAAGGACAGGTGTTAAGTTTGTGGCACTCGACAATGGCCGTAATAGCATCTGGTCATGCAGCTTTTTGAGATTGCAATTGCAGATTTTACTGCTCTTCACTTTCTTTTCTTTATAGTTTATAGTACATATTGTGGTTTCTAGCATTTTTACACTATTTAGAATTTTTGCGTAATATGCCCTATACCAGGAGGCATAGAGGATAGTTTTCTATGTACAAAGAAAATTTCGTTGCCAGTAAGAAATAATTCCTTTGTTGAAAATGTATGTGAAATTTCACTTCAGAAGTCAAGTTTGAGTCTCTTGGCACCATAATAAAATTTGCAAGTTATTATTATGTAATACGTGTATTACGTGTTTCCCGTTCACAGAAAAAATAACTTGTACTCATATGCACAATTGTTTGATTGCGTACGTTTACACACGGTGTCCCAACGAAAACTTGTACCCCCGTAAAACTCCGCAAAATAAACGTTTTGACAAAAAATTTTATGCAATAATCATTCTTGCAACTCTAGCCCTGTGCGAGGGGGTAGCGACCCCCCAAAATTTTTAAATGAGATGGGGGTCAAATGATCCCTACTTTGGAAGGGTTTTTCATTACTTACACAACCGTATTTGTTTTATTCAATTCGATCTATTTGTTACCGAGAAATTGCTTCTTGAAATTTCCAAGTTAAAAAGTTAATAAAGCACAAAAAGGTTTAAACTATCGAATGTATTAGAATGGAAAAGTAACAAGATCAAGTAAACTAATAAGAATAAAAAGTAAGAATAAAAGAACATCAGAACAAATATCAAAATAAACTTATTCCCCACAGTATAAAATAGCGTTTATTTATTAAATCAAAATGGTTTATTCCAAAGAAGAATGCCGGCTAATAACTCCTGAGGTCTTGAGAAATGTAAGTTATAGATTTGAATCCAGAATGTATTATTGTATGACAATTGGTGGAGGTCATTTCGAGCAATACATTCGATAGTTTAAACCTTTTTGTGCTTTTATTAATTTTTTAACTTGGAAACTTCAAGAAGCAATTTCTCGGTAACAAATTGATCGAATTGAATAAAACAAATACGGTTGTGTAAGTAATGAAAAATACTTCCAAAGTACTGATCATTTGACTCCTTGTCCCATTTAAAAATTTTGGGGGTTGCTACCCCCCGCACAGGGCTAGAGTTGCAAGAATGATTATTGCATAAAAATTGGTCCGCTTTGATATAAAAATCGACGTGTTTTTGGATTTTTGTCAAAACGTTTATTTTGCCGAGTTTTACGGGGGTACAAGTTTTCGTTGGGACACCGTGTATATTAATTGCTGCGATATACTACACTTTATAATAAATTCTTGAACTTTTGTAGCTGTGAGATTACAATTTAAGTACCAAAGTTTATTAACTAAGTGCTGTAATAATAGTTACTGTAATATACAGGGTACCCAGATGATGGAAGAACTCAACAGCAAGTTTTTTATAGGTTTTACAAAAACTTACGTGCAAGAAAATTATGTACTTAAGTAATATGTTAAATACACGATCTGAATTTACGTACCCACACCTATAAGTACCTATAGATATTAAGCATATACCTATATCAAACTTATAAATTTTAAATGGAAAATTCTGTATAAGTTTGACATCCATGGTATGTACTTATGCATAACCCTTATACTGTACAATTCTCTTACTCAAACTGTAACTCATGTAAGTCATTAAACGGTTTTATTTAGCTTACTTGCTTTGTTTGTTTGTTTGTTTGTTTGTTTGTTTGGTTGTTTGTGTGGGTCAAATCTAGTAATTGAAATTTTACCCCCTTCCTGTTGACCGATTGATCTGAAATTTGGTACACATCTTTAGTTGTGATGACAATACAATTATGTATATTCAGTATAATTGTAAATCCAAGATGGCCGCCGCCACAAAATGGCGGATTCGATTTTTTTCAACCCCCTCAATATGGGTATCAAATGAAAGGGCTTAACTAGTAGAATACAGTACACCATGAAAAATTCAAAATCCAAGATGGCCGCCACCACAAAATGGCGGATTACTTTCTTTTCAATCCCCTCAATATGGGTATCAAATGAAAGGGCTTAACTACTACAATACAGTACACCATGAAAAATGCAAAATCCAAGATGGCCGCTACCACAAAATCGCGTTTTTTTTTCAATCCCCTCAATATGCGTATCAAATGAAAGGGCTTGACAAGTAGAACACAGTACACTTTAGTATAGTGAAAAATATATCACCAAATGCATGATTTCAACAGATTTTATTAAACAGATATAAATAATTTTTAGAAACAGCTTAAAAGAAATAATTATCAGCAAAGAAATAATAATATTTTGAAAAGACAGGACAAACGCTGCACTACAAAAGTTAAGGGGTTTTCTAAATACCGCAATAGCAATTTTATGTACAACTATTTTAAAGTACCACAAAAATGACTACTACAATAATGTAGCGAGCTGTAACAATCAATTTTCTAGGTGTTATCTTCCACATCTTAGAAGTAGGCATCGCGGTGGCATATCGACCTCGACGGTCTCTGCCACTGGAAGGGTTGCTGCCATCTTACAAGGATTTGTTTATTGTTTCGTTTCTCATGGTTGGGTTCATTTGATCGCTGTTACACATAAGCTAATTTATTGTTCCTATGGCGGACAATAACATATTAAATAACCCCTCGTATGTGCATCACACCAAAAGGCGCTTCCAATACTTCTACTATTCCGTCATCCTTGGTAATTTTAAAATTCTGTTCATTATTGGATTCGAGACGGCGAGCCGTAGTTTTTTATCGAGTTCCGAAGTTCGCCTCTGCAGACGTGTAAGTTCTCGGACAATTCGCTAATTTAGAAGTAAAAATAAACAAATGCAATAATGCGAAGACTTCAGTTGGGTGATTGCGTTTGTGGAACTCCTCGCGCACTCCGGCGGCGCACACGATCGAAGTTGAATTCTGTGGCGCCGCCGTGCAAGTTCCTCTCCGTGGCGAGAATCGTGTCGCGTTTAGTCGTGCCGCGAAGGCCCTGTGCAAAAGAGTACGTACCGATTTTTGTGCACTTTCAGAACACCTGCTTCAATATTCAAATTTCGTAGCTAATTAAGTTGTGGGTGCAGCGCGGGACGTACACAGCGATGACCGAGTCACTCGCAAATAACTGATTCCGCCGATCGGCCGAATTTCCCGGCGATTTAACTATATACGGTGTTTATTTTAACTCGACGCACTGCGTTTCAGTTCTGTGCCACAGCAAGAGTGCATGTTAACACGTTTTGTTGGTGTGTGTGTCAGTTTTGGGATCAATATTGTTCGATTCAACTGTTGATACTTAAATGTGAAGTTGTTAGGTTAGAATGCCGGCAACGTGATCGTACGATACTGGATTTCAAATCCCACTTCTGAATGTGTGAGTGTTTCTGTGTTTGTCTGTGACTCGTGAACGTCACCATGGATATACTACCCAGCGTCAACATCTTCAGGGAGCTCCAAGACATCCACGACACGGGGTACTTCTCTGCACAACTCTCTTTGGATGATCACTGGCAACAGGTAATTTGCGCGGTTACCTCACTCATGATTCATTTGCTGTTGCACATCGCTGACAGGTTATCCTAACTTGATTTTCGCAGTAAAAGCTCTTGCAAGCGCACTCCGCTATTTTAGTCTTCGTTACGCGTGTTACTCGAATTCTACCCCCTAATTCTACCATTATTTTGTGAAATACATCATGTCCCAGTATAATAGTGAGAATTTTCAATTTTTAGGAACTCAGATAAACCACGTGAAAGTAGCCAATGTGCATGAAAATAAAATGTTTTGTCCACGACTATCTTACAACATACTCTTTATACTTGTGTTTCTTCAATCAAAATTAGATACATTATTCACTGCAGTGATTAATGAATATTATTCACTAAACCAATAGGAACGTCCGTCGGCGTCGCTTTGACCCTTTTTTACATTTATTTAGTAGGCCGGGATCGCGATGTGTTAGTTCAAATTGAAACGTCAAATCAGCATGGTTTGCTTTTAATTTGAAATGCATATTCTAAAAAAGAAGATATAAGGAGTAGTGAGAGTGAAAACGAGATTTCTTTAACAGCACCAGCAATAAAAGAAGCTGCAGAACTTGCCTCATTAGATTCATTGCCCAAAAAACCAAGAAAATTATACCTGAGAGCATTATGTATGAATCTTTCTTACACTGGAGAAGGGAAATGAAGGTAAATTCTTTCTGGGAATCTGTTTTGATAGTCGTGGACAAATTATTATACGATATAAGAATAAACTGAAGGGTTTATTAAAATACCATCAAAATTTCTTGTTTTTCTTTGAAAAGCAATGTAGGGTATATGCGAGAAGCAAGGTAAACGACTAAATTTTAAGCCGCTTATCAGCATCGGACCTACATAGAACTGCAGTTCACAAACTCCATTAATGTTAGGTACACTCGTTTGCTGTAAATCGGAAACTAAAACATTCATAATCTATAGCACCCTGCTCGGTGTGGTGTATAATTTAATAGTAATTATGTGCCTGAGCTCCTACAACAAAATACTCTGTGCTATTAAGTGTAATTTTTATTTTTTCTGACCTTCCTTAAATTAGTTGAAACACGCATTACCAAAAGAACCGCGGGGGTTTTAAAACTTGGAAGAAAATAACACACATCAAAATGCAGTCTTGAAATAATTGTTATGTCATCAATTACATCGACAGTTTTTTCATTTTATTTTAACAGCTATGACTCATGATTGCTGATAAACAAACTAGTATAAATGTGTGTACGCTTTCTGTTGTGTATTTTTATTATTTGGTATATTCGAGTATCAGCAGAAGTGAAATACAGACTTAAATGTCGGGTTTGGGGGTAAAAGATCGTACATACATACCTAGAAGAATTCTCACCTCTTTTTTTCTTTTGATCTTTGCCAATTTTTAAGTCCCCATACATTAATATTTTATAATTTGTCCTATATTCACTGACCGGCAATAAAAACCGGAAATGCTTGAAAAAGCACTTAAATTTTCATTAATTCAACTTAAGAGTGGTATTGGTTTGAAGAACCATTTATTGGTGATACGGGATGCAAAGATTAGGAGAAAAAGACTAATTAACACAGAATTAGATAGGTAACTTAATGAAAGAAAATAACAAAAACACAACAAATACTTTTATTTCTTATATGTAAAAAATTGTGGAAGCTTTTTTAAAAGAACTGCTGCTTACTGTCAGTACCGCGTATGTCGTCCTCGAGCTTCAATTACAGCATTTAACCATTGTGGCATTGAGTAAATCAAATCTGCTAAGCACAAATTCTTCTTGAAGGGCCAAGCGTATAACTTTTGAAGAGTTTGGCATGACTGGACGACGACGAACATGCCTCTGAAGCTGATCCCAGAGGTGCTCTATAGGATTAAGATCCGGGCTGCGTGCTGGTCAATCAAATCTACGAATGCTAACCTCATCCAGATATTCAGTTACTACTCGTGCAGTGTGTGATCTGACGTTGTCATGCATTAGAACAAAGCAATCTCCAATAAAATGCGAAAATGGGATGACAGCTTCTTGAAGAACATCTTCCACATATCTGTGGGCGTTCAAAGCACCATTTTTCACAAATAAGAGGTCGGTATGTGCTACCGTGGAAATGCCTGCCCACACCATAACAGAACAACCCTTAAAAGATAACCGTACAGAGATGGTGCAGTTGAAATATCGTTCACCTCGTCTTCTCCATACCCTTTCTCTACCATCAGGTGATCGCAGACAAAAACGTGACTCACGTTGACTCATTGCTGAGGATTCCAATCTGCCTGTAACCTTATTCGAAAACTGCAGACGTGCTCTTCGATGGCTAGGAGAAGCAATTGTGGTCCTGTGATAGGCCTTCGCGAAATTAAGCCACTTTCCTCAAGTCTCTTCCTAATCGTCTTCTCACTTGTTTGAACCCCTCGCACTGTTAGAAGACGATGTTGAAGTTGAACTGCCGTTGATCTGCGCTCTCTCAGTGTGTTGAGCACAAGAAAACTATCATCAACGGCAGTTGTCACCCTTTGTCTCCCAGATCCTGCTCGCCACTCAAATCCGCCAGTCTCCGAATACCGATTCCATGCATCCTGAACAGTAGTACGGGCTATTTCTGGTGTACGAGACACATACCGTCGACTACGACCATCCTCAATCAAAGCAACAATTTAAGAAATGACAGCATTGTAATCGCTTGAAAACTTGCATTTACTGTCAAACGCAATTCCAAAACAAATGCACATAAATCTACTCGTAAATCTACTTACATTTTAGCATGATAAGAAATGATAAGAAATGATGCATAGTCCACTGCCGTCTGATTTCCACGAACATATTGATGTTGCTGAAAAGAGAATTTCGGCTGCGAAAATTAAAATTAGACGTAGGTAGGAGTGGAACAAGCATTTCAAAGCATTAACAATGAAGAAAAACCAAATCAGTTCCCGATTTACATACCTACCTATAAACTATACAGATATGGGGATTTATATGAAACATTTCAGGCTGGCCGGTTTTTTTGCCGGTCAGTGTAGATATTCGCGATACAAGTATTGTGTAAACTACCATCAGCGTAACTACGACTATCATGTCACTGTACTAGAATAATAGTGAGTGTACCTAACTTGAAAATCTTAGTTTCGAATACGTAGATACCTGCTCGCGATAGATTTCCAAAGTACAAAAATGCATTTTCCAAGAAAATGCAGAGATTTCTAAAATTGTAAGTACCTGTAATTGTTTTTAATATATTTCTAAAGGATGTTCGTCGAAATAATGTTTACTTGTTAAAAAAATAATAAGAAAAGTTATCCTGGTATTTCTCTAGAAATTGTTGTCACTTCAAAAATTGCGAAAAAATTGTCTTATTATTGAACTCGAGATTGAACTTGCAATTTTTATAGTATGAATATGTATTCTAAAATTATCCTTAGGTAGTTGTTTTAAAGTTGTCCGAATATTGCATAAATAAGTTCAAGATTATTTATATTTGTCTACAAAAATTCAAAAATACTTTAATAATATAAATTCGATATACCTATATACATATGTAAATGAAATGAACTTCCAAAATGTTAACCTATAAGCTTGTCAATAAGTAAGCACTTTCTGTTTCTACATTCTTTCCAGATTGTCCTTTTTTGTAATAAGTAAGTACTTATTTTTATTTTGGCCATTACAATTATCGGAATAAAATGTTACGTCTTTTCCGAGATTTTTCCAATGTTTGAATCAAGAAATTGTAAATCTCGTCGTAAATGCAAGTGGCTCGGATGAGCGCTCCTCGGAGCGCTCAGATGTATAGCTGCATCTTAATATTGTTAGCCATTCTATAGCCATTCGCGAAATTGTCTAAAAGGAACTGTTTAAGGGGCCTTTACGAAGTTTCAGTTGTCTCGCTCGCGCACGTCAATTGTCCCTGAGAACTAGGTGTTCGTTTTTCATAGATTACACATTCAAATTTCGGAGTTTTTGCCTTAAATTTTGTACACGTAAGCTTCTTGTTGTGTAAAAATGCACTATGATCTCGGTTACTTTTTAATATTTGGATTTGGAAAAAGTGTTTTTCTTGCTTAAAAATTCACAGTTTCCTCTAATTTTAAATGCGAAATAAGGCATTTCTTCCTGAAATTTATAAGTTTGATTTGATTTTAGTGCCAGTTTGCCGTGTTCTTCATTTTACAGAACCCAAGTGATAAATTATTCTAATGAATGTAAAGTCTGACATTGTGAATTAGGTTGTACAGTGGACAAAATGTTTGCATGTTGGAATGACATACGCGGTAAAGATGTTATAATTAGCCAAAAATTCCAGTAATTGTCTAGTTCTGTGGTATAAACGTACCTAGAAACGTACAATATTGCGCTTTTCTTAAAAACGATGTAAGATAAGAAATACGTCAAAAATTATGTATTGATATGAAATCGAGTATGAAACTAAAGTAAATACCGTATTTCAAATTAAAGGAGTTACTACTCGAGTTAGGTACTAATAAATAGGCAGATTAGAAAAATTATGCGACTACGATGAAAAGGAAATTAAAAGAACAATAAACTTACTAATTATAAGTTCATTATCAGAATTCAGTACATAGCACTTGAATTTTAACTCTACTTATACTTATGATAAATAGTGTATACATGAATTATTTGTTTTTTTATTGAAAGCCTAGGACATGCTCCTAATTAAAATTTGCGAAGAAAAAAATTAATATCTCTGATTGCAACTTCGAAATTTTATGTATTAGGATGTTCAAGACTGGGAACGAATCGGGCAATTTATTTTTGCCTTCGCGTTATAATCGAATCCCCGTTTTAATTGCATAGATTTTTTCTATTCCTGAGTTTTAATAAGGTGATTGTGAGATTCCATATTTCACGGCTGCCGGGCGGCATTCAAAAACTATTTCTTTAATTTAACTTGTATAATCTTCCTTAAAATCAAACGCTTTGTAGAATGGTCACGGAAAATGCATTAATTAAAAAGTTTAGGAAGGCTTTTGTCATTTTGCCATCGCTTTTGGACGAGCTTGTGGACGACCCTTGAGAAGCAGGTTAACTGCTTACTGGTTGTTCATAGTGTTCTGCTGCAAGTGAAGAATTCGAGGAAAAATTGGAATGATGAGAATTGGGATTTGTTTCTTGAAAACCTCGGATTTTTATTTTTTACTCGATTTTTACGTCGTTTATAATTTTATGTGTTCAGATCTCGGTTCAAATATAAAATAAACTAAACTTAATTTTATATGTCCTGAAACAATTTTTACTATCCTGCGTATTCCCAAGTTTGAACTGCGAATCATGGAATTTAGAAAATTAGGGATGTGGCTAAATAAAGATGTTTTTAATGCAAAATTAGACACAGGATGTTATTTTAATCCTCGGGAATAGATGACTTCAAATCGCATAATACCACTGTCGAAATAACCGGCAGCTTTTTCAGAAGGATTACCCTTATCTGACGAGCGTCTATTTTTACAATACACATGATAACATTAGTTATAATTTGGCGCGACGTTGTTGCATCAGAGGCCTTGACGATAGCAAAAAAAGCGCATATTACTACTAATTCAACAACAAATGAGCACAAAGGAACTTCTCACACAAAACAATTCACATGCACAAAAAGTGAAGGCTGCCTATCCTATTTCACGTAACAAAGCTACACATGCGGATGGTTATTACAGAGTTCTTTTTTACCTCGAACAGGTGGTACTGTGTGCGCGAACTGGTTTTAGCCGAAGGGTGCAAACATCCAGAGGGACAATAGTAGCAAATTGAAGCTTCAAAACAGGTGGAAAGCTTTTTTCTTCTGTAGGTCATGAATACCGGTCTGGGTGTGTTGTAATCGAGGTTGTAATGTGCGAGTTAATGATTAATTAAAGTCTGCGTTTATTGCCACAGTTTCTGAGAATTTTGCATAGTAGTATAGGTTGGTTTTAAAAGGAGAAATCATTTCCATTGAATTATCCAATAAATTTCCATAAATGCATCTGTATTCAGACGAATTCCCATGAATTCCAAAATTGCCATGAACATGTAAACATGATTGAGCGAGTGTAGGTAAATTATCATTCTTATGCTTGTTCTTCTTCTTCTTCTTCTTATTACTATTATTATTATTATTCTTATTATTCTCACAGATGTACATGAACCTGAGCCGGTCCATTTATCAAATCTATATAAATTCATCTAAAACAGTTTGTTCACGTTTCTTTTTTGATGTGATCGATTTTTTGTAAAATGAAACCTTTGTGTGCATGCAGCCAGATTAGCGCTTGCTAAACCCGAGGTGCGCGGTATTATACATAAGTTATGTCAAATTACACGTGCGTTAATTATATTGAAAACTGAAGGTGTTCCATCACTGCGCACAAATAGGTATACCGGAGGGTAACTCACGTGGCAGTATTTTGTCCCTCAACATTGGCGATCTAGTGGTTGTCAGTGGTTGTATGAGGCAATCTAGTGGCGATATGTGGTTGTACAGTGGCAATATTGGCTGTATTGTTGCTGTATGTGGTTGTATAGTGGTGATATGTGGAAATCCAGTGGTAATATCTGTGGCTGTAAAGTGGCAGTACGTAGCAGTACATTGTGATTCCCAATAGCGTCGAACTAGTTCGTGAACACTCGGCGTCATTCGAAACCCACGCATGCGCTTTTGCCCAGTTATTCCAGTTTGTTTCTTGCTCAAGAGCGAAGCAGTGTGTGTATGTGTACGTTATGTTAAATAATAAAGAATAAAGATACATTATTATTATTAATATTATTATTAATGCAATATTGATAATAGTACACTTACTGTCATTTAATAAAGATAACTGATTAGTTAAGTATCTGAAATTCCCTATAGGATTATTCAACGTTCCACACTCGGTGAATCGTGGTTTTATTTTAATTTAACTTTTGCATTTCCCAAAATTATTTTCAAATCTACAATTAGGTTAGTGGCATGGGGCGGCCCAGAGGTGATATTATGGCGATAAGTAGTCATAATGAGTTACGTTATTTAATCATCCAAAGATTATGAAACTTAATCAAAGGGGCGAACCGGTGGTTTTGTAGTGGCAGTATGTGGCTGTCTAGTGGCAATGTGTGGCGATCCAGTTGCGATATGTGGTGGTATAGTGGCAATATTGGCGATTCCGGTAGTTTTCTAGTGGCAGTATGTGGCTGTCCAGTGGTTGTCTAGTGGCAGTATGTGGCGATCCAGTGGTAATATTTGGCAATATTACATAAAGTGGCAATATTTCGTACCCCAAATTTCCCGTGAGTGACCCCCCGAGGTATACACATCACGCGTAACACACATACATTTTGCCGCGTCACCACACAGTCGCACAACAGTAGTTTTACACATCGGCGCGCTTGCGCAAGTCGTGTCGTTAAGACTGCCGCAATTGTCGTTAGGACTGCCGATATGACTAATGACTGCCGCGTCTGCCGACTAGACTGCAGAGACTGCTTAAATTTTGTACATGGACTGCCGATGGTGGTTTACCCCTCGATTTTTAATGAACTTCCGTTGATTTGATAAATTAGCCGGTTCAGGTTCAAGAACATTGATGACAATTCCATGCCGCAGTGCTATAAGTATACCATATCTCGGTGTGGAGAGTTTACACCGAGGTTTACACATCTGAGGGGTAAATATCCAGAAAAATTCTTGTACTCAGGGCTCGGAATTCTAAAGATTTTTAAAGAATTCCAAATATTTCCAAGGAATTCCAAGGAATTCCAGTGGAATTCCAAAGAAATTCCTGGGAATTCAGAATAATTCCAAAGAATTCCGGGAAATTCCAAGGAATTCCATTGGAATTCCAAATAGGTGTACACAAATTTTTCTGGATATTTACCACACATATAACCATTTGCTAGACTCGTTGCTAGATCCCTCTCCTGCTTTCCCAAGTTGTCGTTTATTGATGAAGTCTGTTCTTAATAATTTTTCGAGCGATTTTTTCAAGAAGCTTGCGCAACATATATATTATATGTATACTAGTGATATCGGTCTGTACGAAGATACTAAGTTAGCAGACTTACTCCGTTGGAGTACTGGAATAAAGATTGGAGAATCAGAGTGATCCATATTTTGCTAAATATTGTAGAATATATTTTTCCCTGTTATGGGTATAGTTGTTGCAAAAACTGGTATATAATCAATAGGGCTGTGCCTACCCGGAATTTTTGGAACCGGGTACCCGGTGTTCTATAAAATCCTGATACCCAGATCCCCCGGGTATAGGGTATTAAATCGGGTACCTACTCGGGAACTTTAAATCAATCGTGAATTTCCGGATCCGATTACCAGAATTCGCAAATACTCAGACACGATTACCCGAATCTCCCGGGTAGCGAATATTAAATCAGGTACTTGGGTACCCGATATCCGGGTAACCGAAATCGCGAATGCCCGGACCCCCCTTGGTAGCGGGAACACCTCGGGGAACACAAAATAAACCACAGACATATTAACATGTTGGCGTCGCCGCTAACCGTCGGCACCCTTTGAGATTTTATTTAGTGAGAGACGCAGATATCCAACAGATCACAAAACCGCGTGCCCGGATAGTTGAATACGATTGTATTCAAATCCGGGCATTCCTTTTCAAGGTACCTACTAGAACCGGGTACACGAAAAGCCGGGTATCAGGGTGGGACTGGGTACCCGGGTAGTTTTTTGTATCTTCCCGTTTCGTGCGTTCCCGTTTCGTGCGTTTTTGGGTTTCTACCTGTTTTCGTGCCGATTCGAGCGTCAAGAATTTACTGGGTATTTGAGTAGTGCCAGTTCGTGCGTTGCACAACGATATCTTTTACTTTCAACATGTTGTACCTGTTGCAATAAAGTCATACGAAACGTACTGCTTTGTTTTACAGTTGCCCGTCACTGAATATGGCCAAAAAAGTGGTGTTGCTCGTCGCTGAATACGGCCAAAAAAGTGGTCCCACGGCCCACTATTTCCGGTCTGTGGGCAAGCGAAGCGAGCGGAGCGTTTAAGTCTCCCCCCCAAAACAAAAACATTAACATTTGAAAACAATAGGAGAGAAATCAACATACTTCCGCATTGAAGTCCAGATATTAACAGCGTTGTGTTGTTAATTAGTGGCTTACTGCATTATCAGCAGGTCAGCGCACGAAACGGGAAAATTTTCATCGACGCGCGAAACGGGAACACACGAAATGCGAGACGAAATGGGACTAAACCAGTTTTTTACGGAACCGGGTAGGAACAGATTTTTGAAAGGGGTAGGTACCCGTCGATATTAGAATCGGTTCTTAAGCACATCCCTAATCATCAACCCCTTGGACTAGATTTATTGCATCGAGTTTTCCTCCTCCTTTTCTTTTGCACTCCAGAAGTTATTAGTCGGGAGTTATTAGTAGAAGAGGACAAGAGCAGTTTTTATAATGCATGGTCACCAACACTGAAGAGCTGGGCAATTCAGTTCAACATTTCTGAGAATGTGTTACACCGTTTTGGTGGGGTTGAAGGCCGCATGGTAAATTTTTATAGCTTAGTGGCAGGTGTAATTCTGCCGCAAGATACGGATTTACGACGCTTATGCTTTCAGGATGTTAGGAATCAACAATACACGATATTTTGAAGACGAGAAGACATCATTGTTCTTATTTTACCGAATTTGCCACTTTTCCTTATTGGACCGAAGATATTCCTAAAATTTGCTTTCCGAGACTACCTATGTACGTGTTTAATAAATACCTCGATAAATACTTTACGACTAACAGATTTTTCCTCGGATTTTTCTTATTCCACTTCAACCTTAATCTCGGCGTGATTTGCACGTGAATTTTTTGCCGCCATGTGAAAGAACAATGGAAGTACGTGATCGCTCGTTTGTTTATAAATGGCGGGGAAATATTTTGGTATAACGAACTTCTGCACGAAACAAATGCAGTATGTAATGTTCATATAGCATTGTTTTCTTGTGTTTTTTGCACGCATGAGAAGTAGGTTAAGATCTTGGTAAATAGTCGGGTATATATGAAGTTATTCACTTGTAACAGTTACGTGAAGTAAATAGAAACAAACATAAATTGTCTCCGTTTGTTTAACTCTTCCAAAATGTCCCTCTAAAAGCTGACCTAGTTTTACAAACCGAGCTACCAGGTTATTTACGCTTTAGTACAGAACTGACGGATCTTTCCACAATATATTTTATGAGATATTTTATATACAATTGCTCCTAGTTCTAAAAAAGTTGAAATATATCTGCCAGTTGTTAAAATCGTATTGTTATGGATCTTAGAAAATCAAGGAATTTTGTTTCGTCCATTATTACAAAGAACATCTTCAGGGTTGCTGAGCTGGCACTGACCTGATTAGATGAATCATTTACGCCCGAGGAATAATCAGGTAACCGTGAATGATTTGGATGAATGATTGTCGAGGAATATGACGGTTTTTCTAGGTGCCCCAGTTCTTGACCTCTCCTCTACGAGTTCAGTTTGTCTGAATTTCGAACGTACCCGGGAAATCACACTACCATAAATTTGGACAGCCGGCCGCGTCATACATTATCCATTAATCAAAATACAAACAAACGAATGTATTAATTAAATCAACACTTCTGTAAACAATAATAACTTGGCACTGTTTGTAAATTCTAGCACGGTTGTGTTATTGTTACGAGCATTACAAATTTCGTTCGCACGCATGCATAAACATTTAAAAAAGGGAATTCTGACTTTGTACCTGGACCTGATAATTGAACATTGCAGTAAACAGATTGAGCAGATTACTGGAAAGAAACGAACGTGTTTCTTAACCAAAAATGTGCAGTGTAATAGCTTGCTTAGTCTAGACGTTTTTATCCGTACTTTAACCTCTAAAAATATGTATACGAGTGGTAATTATTTCTGTTTGTGCCACGAAAATGCTTGTAATTGAGGAAAAAGCTGGTATAACGAAACCGCCTTTTTCTATTTGCTCCAATGCGTGGACGATAGAGTTATAGTCTTGTTTTTGTTGTAAAACAGGTTATTTTAGGTACACAAATATCTATAGGTACCTAATTTTACTATTAATACGTTTAGTATTACGATCTTGGCCAATTATGCAATACCGCGGGTTATGATTCATAAATTGTTCAATCTTATCGCGTGCAGATAAAAAGGTTCGTGATACTTTATAATTTAATAATAATAAGTAGGTATATTTTATAATGAGATATAATGGAATCGTCCCTATTTTTTCAATTAACGAGGGACCCGAAATTGAAAACAGATAGTGTTGTTTTTCGGGTTAGAAGCACTGTTTTTTATTGCCAAGGACTTTTCACTTTTCAGTAATACAAAATTCGAGAGATTGAATTATAAAAAATGCGAGACTTTTTGGAATTGATCAAGCTGGTGAAGAATTCCTGATGCTCTTTTTTCTATGAAGCATCCGTAAGATGCTTGTATAGTGATGTTGCCTGATTTAGGTCATGCATCCGTGCTGGCCATCCTAGAGTTCCATTGCTGACTTCAAATAGGTGACAATAATTTTGGCCAAGAGTATTATCGCTAACACTGCGATAATTTTTAAATAAAACTGAGATTTTTGTACTGCTAGTCGCTATAAATTACTTTCAACGAGAGTTACGTCATGCAACTTGCAAATATGTTCTTTTTGTTATGAACTAAATTCATAGCGCAACTTTAATAAGCAGTATTTTATAGTGTACATAAGATACAAACGTATATAAAAATAGAGATTAGATAATAGAATTTATTTCTTTGTTTTGTGTCATCGTTTATATATTTTTATCGTTGGGTTATTTTTGTGATAATTTTGAACCACAGAAAAATGCGGTATGTAATTATGTCTGCAGTTTAGAACAAATCAGATTCAAGCTACTAACTCAGGGTTTGAGATAAATCACCCCATCTGTATCTACGCGAAAGACAAATTGAAAGTTATAGTAGAGTGACCGGCGGCTGTTATTTTTCCATCCGTTTGGAATGGGGGTGTTGCGGATACAATCTGCCGTATATTTAAGTACTACTACATCAAGGCATAAACCACAATGGTTTAAAATCCGAAAGTTGTCAAAAATAGGAAAGGTGTGGTGTGTATACGAGTACGAGGATGCAGTCAAGGATGTGGAATTATAACTTCATTTATCACTTAATTCAGGCTTTCGGATTTTTATTAATTTAATCCATCTTCAGGAAAATCTGGCAAATACAAAATGAAACGGGAAAATCGAAAAAACAAGCAGTAAATTTCAAAACTTACAGTGATGCGGAAGCATAATAACTGAATCGCAAGAAAAACCATGACTCAAGAATGGACGTCGTAGTAAGTTTATAAAACAAACCCCCAGCAGAAGGTAGTCAATTGCAGTTCACAATGAACACATGTCGGAGTCCGGCAAGCAACAGGAACAGTCACAAAGTTATCACAAAAATATGTAAACATATAACAAAAACTGTAAAAGTTAATAGGTAATAAAACCATTGTTAAAACGGGATTACTTAAGACATATTAGACGCGCACCAGTAAAGTTAAATTTTAACAAACTTTTTTCGAGAAACATAACCTCAAAATGTGTAAAAAGACCGGCAAATAGACTGTTTTGGAATGGTCTGATTTTGACAGGCCGCCATTTTCTGTTGGAGGGCAGAGTATGGGTACACAACGCTATGCATGTGAGTGTTACCAAAATTTGAGCATATTTGGTGCCAAAGTGGTGAAACCAGTTTACTCCTTAGAGTTCATGTAATTTAATTCAAAATAACGAAAGCAACGTTTGCAATAGTGCAACCAGTCATATCATTTCAAGAATTATCGTTCAGTTCTCTGATGTGTAAAACGAATAAGAAGTTTAAGTTACGCCGAGAGTTACGCCCCTTTTTTGTCGCCAAATGGTAACATAACCATTTGCTTTGTTATTCCTCCTCTTCTTTCCTCCAATAAGCTTTAAACAAACAAATGTTTGCCCTCCAACTGTTAATTGTGTGACGACATTCTAAAATGATCTTTTAGAGTCTACTGAAAACTGGGAATGTCAAAATTCAAAAAACATAACCTCAAAAACAAACACCTGTTCAAACGAAAAGTAACTAGATCGAACAAGTACCAACATAACTAGGCAGAAGGAGCAGAACTACCAAATATACTACACTTGTAAATATGGCTCCCACCCAACAGTAGTGGGAATTGAAAAATGCCCAACAAATGAATTACATATACATATATAAAATTAATGTCAACTATGTTTATAAACAATCAAATATACAGGGTGATTCAGAACGGGCGTGCCAAATTAAAATGGGTGCTAGAGGAACTCCAAATAAGACGAAAAGTTTATATGAACATATGTTCTAAAGTGACTACTAACAAAGATACAGGGTGTAAAAGTTTTAATGGTTTTTTTAATATCGTAATGTAATAATTGATGTGTTTTCTCGTTCTTCTTGTTAGTTTTGTTAGTGTTATTCTTAATAAACCATTTTTTTCAATTTTCACTTTCCTTGCATATCGGTGAAGCCATTATTGCATTATGGAAAATTTCAGTGCATGTGCACGATTTCACAAAAAGCTATTTCATTCAAAAACTAAACATTTTACGAAAAATTTTGAAGATACCAAATTCTTCTCAAATTGAACGTAGATTACAAATACATTGATATCACCTGCATTCGCCAGTGGCGTAACATTGGATTGGGGAAATAAATAAACGGCCTACCCCGTAGCAACGCTACTGTTGGGGCTAGCAGAGCAATTTTTTTTTGAAAATTATAACTTGGCAAATGAAAACGATACCTTAAATTTCAACTCGATAACTTTCCTAGTTACTAAGATAATAAAAAAGTATTAAAAAAAAATTAAAACTTTTACACCCTGTATCTTTGTTAGTAGTCACTTTAGAACATATTTTCATATAAACTTTTCGTCTTATTTGAAGTTCCTCTAGCACCCATTGTAATTTGGCACGCCCGTTCTGAATCACCCTGTATATGTAACCAAGCAAAACAGGAGAGTGCAGGGAGCACAGGAGGAACAGTACAGGAGAGTGCAGGGAGCACAGGAGGAACAGTACAGGAGAGGAAGAAACACCATAGAAGGCAAGAAACCCGACTGCAAACCGAAAACGCCTCAGGAGCACGACGAGATTGTGTCCGTTAACACACCACTGTGGGTCATCTTAAGTAGATCGAGAAGATAGATGTACTGGTTGCTGAGACTATCGGTGTCTGTGCTCTTATTCATACTCTAATATTAAATCGACTGCAAGGTGAATATAGAATAATCGTGCATGGGCATAGCCCGATTATTCTCATTACTTCTTATTCATACTGTCACAAAAAATGAGTTATGTACAGCGTCGTATCGGTCGTATAAATGAGAACACGGACGTTGTTTTAGTGTAGGGCACAAACTGTGGCGTATATTTTTTCGGATTTTTCAAAAATTCAGGTGTCCGACATTAAAAAACTTCCATATTCCCATCTTTACGAACCAGTACATAACTCGATTTAGTCCCATTTCGTGTATTCCCGTTTCGTGCGTCGATGAAAATTTTACCGTTTCGTGCGTCATCCCAAACCTCTACCTGGTTTGAGTGCCGTTTCGTGCGCTGACCTGCTGATAATGCAGTAAGCCACTAATTCGAGTTTATCTTTACAACACAACGCTGTTAATAACTAGACTTCAATGCGGAAGTGTATGTTGATTTCTCCGGATTTCTCTTCTATTGTTTTCAAATGTTAATGTTTTTGTTTGGGGGGGGGAGACTTAAACGCTCCGCTCGCTTCGCTCGCTAAGCTTGCCCACAGACCGGAAATAGTGGGCCGTGGAACCACTTTTTTGGCCGCATTCAGTGACGGGCAACTATAAAACAAAGCAGTACGTTTTGTATGCTTTTATTGCAACAGGTACTAGGTACAACATGTTCAAAGTAAAGGATATCGTTGTGCAACGCACGAACTGGCACTATTTAATTACCCAGTAAATTCTTGACGGTCGAATCGGCACGAAAACAGGTAGAAACCCAAAAACGCACGAAACGGGAAGATACCCATACCCGAGGGGTGTGCCACGAGAAAAATTTTGTACAAAACATAACCTTTTTCGTAAATATTGCCTCATATCGCCTCGAGATTACCTCATATTACCCCGGTTTGCTTAGAAATTACCCCGGATTACCTCAAGATTACCTCGGAACACCTCGGGATTGCCTCGGAACACCTCAAGATAACCTCGGAATACCTCAAGATTACCTCGGATTGCCCCTGGATAACCTCGGATTACCGTCCCCCACCTTGATACTTTTCATACCAAAATTAAGATTACATGGCGCAAACTTCTAATTCAATTAAATAAAAACAAAATATCAAGATGCAGTCTCATTTTTATTAACAAACGTAATACTCTGGTAATACAAAACATATGATAATTCTGTTATAAAATAATAAAATGAACTCCAAAACACTAACATTAATTATTTGTGGTATTTCTCTTCAGCTCTTTATATTCTCTGGCAATTTTTACACGATCGGATCTAGATAGTAACAGAGGCCCGGACGCATATTCATAACTCACTTATCGTATCGCAATCCGAAGTAACATATCCAACGCGCGAGAGGTATGTCAAATGAGTGGATGTCTGTCTCGCGTGATGGCGATCCCCTAGCTGTCCTTTTGGACCAGAACCGATTTTTTGGTCAAAAGAGAAAAGTGAAATCATCAAATCCAAAAAGAACTACGGCGAGGTGCGAACCCTCAACTTTGCGGCTTGGGAGGCTGACACATCGACCACTGAGTCACGAAGGTATGCTGGCAAGAACGCTTACGAAAATAGTACATAAGTAGAACATACGTCCGTTGCTGTAAGTCGACAGTTGGGAATGCAATACGCTACGTAGCTACGTTCGATATGAATATGCGGCCCGGACCCCACCATATTTATGGGACCAAAAAAGATGTGGATATCTTCCACTTCTTGGTATTCATCCATTTTTGACCATACAAAACCTTCTAATTCTGCTTTTAGAAATTTTACTTTAAATATGTTGGGACTTGGGGCTAAGTTTTTCGACCACGCGGCCAGTATACCAACTGACTGCGTAGTATTTTTCGATTTCAATATTTCTTTGGTCAGTCATTATGATATCATCGTTATCGAGATCGTCCCCAACGATACCGTCTACTTCGTCTTCATTGCTTTCCGAGTTTTCAGAGAGGACTTCATCCTCAACTTCAGCATCGGAGTCACTGTCCATAACAATCTTTCTTTTTCTCTGCAGATAAATTTGTGTTTTCATCTCGGTTTTCATTAAACGAGCCACTTCTAGTGCGACAATATATTTTGAATCAGAATAAGCACAAGAATAAACAGTGATTAACATCTACAAACACAACTGCATGTTGCCACCTGTCTGTCGCATGCAAACAATAAATATGGCGATGACGCACGAATTTTCACGAACTCATACGAACGCGGCAAAATCACCTCGCATAACCTGATATTACCTTTGGATTGCCTCGGATAACCCTTGGATTACCTCGGATAACCCTCGTATTACCTCAGATAACCCTCGGATTACCCTGGATCGCAAAATATTACCTTGGACAACCCCGATATCGCCTCGGATTACCCCTGGATTGCCTCTACTGTGTACGAAAAATTACCTCGTGAACCACCCCTCGCCCATACCTAACTCATTTGTTGATTTTAGTGCCCTTCTATTACTAGACGGTTACTGCAATAGAATGCCTGGGTTTTCTCCGTCAGATGTTGTTTCCGGCACCTTTCTTGTACTCAAGAATAGACTTTCGTCCTTTAAAGCTTTTTTCTGTCTCCAGCACTTGAATGGGTTTTTTGGGGCATAAAATCGAACGTGCCGACCCTGTTCATAAAACAGAATTCCACAAATGTTTGCGAGTGTCCATCTACAGTGAAAGTCGCTTCCGTTAGTTTTGATGGGAGATGATAACAATTTCCTGTCCGAGTAGTGTAGTTAAAATTCCTTGGTATGCTGCGCAACAATAATAATTTTGCGGCAATCTCCTAAATCACCTCGTGTCGACATGATTTACAAGCGGCTATAAAACGAATTCATCACTAACATCCACTCTGGTTTTATTGATTTCCATACGACTCAAATTTGGCACGGGCATCGAAAATAATAACAATAGATTAGTAATCACGTGACAGTCGAACAATGCGTCCGTTTCCTTGCGCTTCATTTATCATTTTTTGATAAACATATACTGGGCCCCAGATAATGGTTTTGCGATGAATAGGCTAGGAAAATACTTTTCTTTATCAAGGTTGCTGGATTGTTGAGTTTTTATTTGTATGACTGGACGAACAGCAGAAGTGGTTTACTGTTCCAGATAATCGACCACACAGAAGTTAAAACTAATGACGGAACACCGTTCAATGATTCAGAATGCAATTCTTCGAGACCTATCGTCTATAATTAGATATCGCAAAACGAACATCTGCTTCAAGGCTACGTAATTCGCATAAAATGAAGCTTATGCATCAAGCGTGCCATGTTCAAAGCGATTTAAAATAAGAAACTAGATTTTCGGCGTGACATTGACAGTACATTTCTATTTGCTCGCGAGATGAAAGATGGAAGAAACCAAATTATTTACTAGACTTTCATCAAACGACGAGACACTAGGGCTCGCACTAGGGTGATGAGATAATATAGTATAAGGTAATAGCGTTGATTGAAGGAATTCAATCCTTCAATCAACGGTAATAGTATAATATACACCAAAGTTAAGATGACTACTAGTATAGGCCGAGAGCTAAGATGGCATCACAGGCAACGTGACTACAGTTACCCCATACGTTTACAATTGCCCCTTTAAATAAAGGGGTAATTGTAAACAAATTGAACTTTTGGTCTGCAAGGCTCTCTGTTTTCCATGCACAAATATTTTTATATCTAGGTGTTGAATGCACAATATCAGTGCCTCGTGGGTCGTTTGTTGATGGGATGGTCTGGTATAAATTAATGATTGCATGACTATCCTTTTTAATCAGCCGTATGTTTGATTTTCGTATTTAAAAATCTACTGACTAATGTACATACGTTGATAACAATCAATATGGCGGAAATGTGTGCACGTGGTAGCAGTGGATGTAAGGAACACAATGCTGTGAACGTTCTATGATAAATATAATTATGAATACGATTATTAACCAAGTTTACAATTACCCCACACTCACAATTACCCCGACCATAATAAATTGCGAGCAGCAATTTCAAAAATAAAAGAAACCTTTTTTTGTGTCGCAGTGAACTGTTGTAAAATTAGAACAGGGTACTCTGAAGAAATCTTGGATGATTGGTGCAAAAACAAAATCTAAAAAGTGTCGTCCATAACGCATGGGGAAGCACAAATTCAAAAGCAGTCCAGACATTTTAGGGATAACTCCTGATGATTATTGACGAGTTTAACAACTTGAGCCGGCTTCATTAAACTACCTAAAACTTTATTGAAGAAGCACTACGGCCTCGAGGACACTTGACGACAGAGATCGATGAAAAACACAGAGAGGTGAACGGCTGCATCCATGTGCTACGTGGATTGAATAAAAAATTAAGTCCCTTCCGGTTTCCACCAACTTTAAGACGAGATATTGTAGAAACTTTTCTGTTTGGCATTTCCCTTACATGTGTGTTCTGAAACCAACCATTAGTGGGCGGGTCATAGATAAATATTTCAAAATTTACTTATTTTTGAGTTTAGGTATTTGAAATCAGGAGTGTTTTGTACAAACGTTTGAAATAGGTGTATTCATGAAGATGAACAAATTCAGCTCCGTTTTCTCCCCCCTGTGTCGATTACCATTTTTTTGTACAAAGCTTACGTGATGTGTATGTTTATACACCGTAGCGTGTTTGTTCAGAAATTGCTTGCCTCTTTTATTTGAAGAACACAATTCACATAAATGACATACTGTGTTTTATGAGCAAACCTTTTTTTTTTAGCTGAATTTACAACTTTCTTAAACGCTGTTGACTTTTCGTAGAGTGATGCCAAGACAGTATTTTCTCTAATGACAGAACGTTGACCCATAAATTTAGGAATTCGGTACAAAAGGCAGAGAAACTACTGGATGTTGGCGATTTTTCTTGGTGCGTTCATTTTTAATACCAGCGTACATTTTTTTCTGTTTTATTGCATTCTACGTTCAAATTTAGAGGGTATAATCGAGGGTATAAGGCATTTACGTCCAAAAGATTGTAAAGGCTTTCTTATAGGCCAATTTAGATTGCTATGCATTTCTCGATTTCCCTTGTTAGTTTCCAATGGAATGTAGCGTATTTATAACTCGCTAATAGAAGATTTTAAACCGAGTTTTAAACATACTACCTACCTGTATTATATTTCTCATTAAATGACAATTTTTCGGTTGATTTGAGTTCTTAAATTAGCCCCTACATCAAGTTAGTCATTTTACCTTATCATTAACGTTTCCGTTCGTCGCCAAATTAATTTTTGCGGTGCTCCCTCCAGGAAACAACATTTCTTGCTGGTAACCGCCTGCTGGAAGGATGTGGGAGAATTTAAGCACTCGCCCGATGATTAAACGTTACCGGAATTTAATCGCTTACACCGATTTTTATTTGTTTAACGTTATTGGATTTCCGTGGGCATATTTTTCATATTTTTCAGGCTCCCACCAGCGATTTATATTCATGAGTTTACAAATTGGTACTCCTGGACATGCTAATCGGTAACGTTATCAAAATTTGTATATATTTGCATTCGAGAATCGAGAATATCTACGTATTCCGCTTCAGCATTAATTCCATCCGTTATGGCGGCTGTTACTTGCGTATATCGTTTTACGGACCCTCGCATTAAAAAACGCCCGCCAGAAATAAACTCGAGTGAAAGTCGTACGGTCTGCGTTGGCTGTGCATGATTTTAAAGTCCACGCACATGTTGGGTTTACCTTGAACTCTATTCCTATAAGGTTTTTAACACAAATGAAAATCAAGTTGAAGACAGGTATACAGGGTGGTCACTTTTACAATGTACACCATTGGAATCTTCTAAACCCGAAGAGATTCAGAGTTGGTCAAATGGTAAGAAAGTTGCACATTTTCATGCTCTTTAAGGATCTGAAAAGAAATTCTGGATAGCTCTCGTTGTTCCTGAATTGAAATATTATAATTGAAATATTGCGTTTTCTTATTTCTTCCATATATTATTTATTACTCAAGCGAATGTGATGACCTTTGGCAGGTTTACATAAGTGGGTATGGGCTTTCCACTGGATGTTTCAAAATTTGTCTAAGCCTACTACATCTTCAAGTTTTCATGGTCAACTTTTGAATTTCTTATGGGCGCCATATTAGATTTTCATAAGGTTGGATAGAGAAAAAAAATACAATTTCAACGATGTATCGCACACGGGTCATCTAACTTTCTGGAACACTAATTTCACTCCTTATCTACAAAATCTAGTTGCCATGATTATGAAAACTCAAAGATGTAGTAGGCTTAGACAAATTTTGAAACATCCAGTGGATAGCCCATACCTACTTATGTAAACCTGCCGAAGGGCATTACATTTGCTCAAGTAATAAATAATATATGGAAGAAATAAGAAAATGCAATACTTCAATTCTTTTCAGGATATTTCAGGAACAACGAGAGCTATCCAGAATTTCTTTTCAGATCCTTAAAGGGCATGGAAAAAGTGCACGTTTTCTGTAATTTGACCAACTCTGAATCTCTTTTGGTTTAGAAGACTCCAATGGTGTACATTGTAAAAGTGACCACCCTGTATATAGCGCATCCCATGGTATAACGTAAAAATGTTTAGAACTTGCTCGTATTTTTTTCCTTAAATGTCTTCACTTTGTTGCAATATTTTCGTTAAGTACAGTTTGTTTTGTTCTTGCTATTTATACAAAAATTTACATCAGTTACATCAAAGAAAATACCACGAATAGTAATCTTGTTTTTACAAAATTCTTATAAAACAATGGGTTCGTTACACAATTTTTGAAAATCACTTTTTGCAGAGCCACAAAATATTTGACCCGTATTTTTTATATTCGTCCCACTCCGAACATCAGTATCAGTATCAAAGTTTAGACATTGGCACTCTAATCCTTTTAAATGATGACGACAGTGGGGACTACCGAGGAGCGTCTATAATAGGCAGGTTCGGTAATTTTCATATTTCATTAAAATGGATAGAATTTATTATACTGAAGGCAGTTATGTTGTTAATTTTTGTTTAAAAAAAATTCCTTCGCCTGTGAAGCCGTTGCAAAGTTTTCCGTCGGTGCGAGGCTAGAAATCGTACCTTGCAGCGAGAGTAGGCCGCGTGACGTCAGAACTTAGTATAACGTACAAGTCCCAGCTTCAGCGCGCAGCAGTCCCATAAGTATTATGCATTATGCATGTGTAGTTAAATTGTTAAATATTATTAACTGGTTCTAACTGGTGTTTTCTGTTTTGTACCCAGACTAATACATCGTACAGCACACCAATAAAACGGAAAAAGTGGTTCGTTGGAGCCAGAAGGAAAATCGGTCAGCATTAGCGATATTTTCGCGAGTTAGTTTATTATTGCAAAAGTTTATAAAATTATCGGCTGCCCCATTGCAGCCACTCTAAATAAAATCGAACATAATGTAATTTATCGACAGTTTTCTGGGACCCCTTGGTACTTGGTAACGTGTTATGGTTAGCATAATTTGAAACAGGATGCTAGGAGCATGACGGAGCCAAATACTGAATCGCCGTAGCGTTCCCTCCCTGAACTAAAAAAGGAAATTTTATTAACTATTTTACAATAATAATTAAATAGTACATCATCATAAAGTTCTCTTGTGAAGACTGGTAGGACGCGTATTTCCATCCTTTCCCTGAGCTAGCCTACGCATTGCCGTAAAAGTAGAATATTCTACATTCCCAACTATTTGAGAGCAGTAGTCTAATCTGCTCCAACCTCTACCTCTTTATTCCTATCTCTGACTCTAGTATGTCGCGAACTATTCCTTTGTGTCTCAGAAGGTGTCCTACCATCCTACGATCCTAACCCCTATTCTTTATTGTCTTCCATACTTTTCTCTTTTCCCCAACTCTTCTACGCTTCTACTCTTTTTCAATCCGCTTCTCCCATTGTCCAAGTTTCGCACCCATAGGTATAATTCCGTACTCCATACATGCGTCTTTAAGAGTCTCTTCCGAGTTTCTACATTAAGGCTGCCGTTCAGTTCCCCTTGACAAACTTCGCCACCAGAGGTCCTGTGTGTAGAATTTATCCAAGTTTTACGCCGCCCTTAGTGTGACTAAAATATACTAGATGGAGCAACATGAGAAAATAAGCAGTCAAAACTACTTTCCTTCTCCGTCCCATAATTTTTAATATTTTGTGATTGTATCTGTCAAACTGTACCTAAATATTTAATAAATATATTATGTACAGTCATTGTAATGAAGTCTTGTTTGTTGTTTGCCTATTTGTGAAAGAAATGAAGTAATAAAATTACGGCCGATTTCCTACCGTCATAAACTATCAATAATTTTTAAAAATTTGGTAAAGAACCTATTTTATGAATTTATGTCACTTTCTTCAATCTTCAGTACCTACCTGCCTTTCCAAAGTGTGCATTTTTATTTAATTTCGTAGCTCACTGTATGGAAACTGTTAAAAGCTTCATGAATCGTTTTTTGGGAAATATTTATGCTCATTTTAATCATTTTCCTTATAAACAGTCAAGAAATCTACAGGAACGGCAGGAACGATGAACATTTGACATTTGAATTTGAGGTTATATTCTTATTCCTAAAATATCAAAATCACTTTCTTAGAGCTCTGATTGGCCTTCCCCACATTCGTTTTTGTTGCCCTCTAGAGGGATTTGTGAGAACTTCTATTCTATAATTTGCAGTTTGCAATTTTACAACCTTTATAAATTACAGTGTTTGATTGGTAGATTTTATGCGCCATTATTCAAAACGCCAGAAAAATGATAAAATCGAACTTCAAGTCTTTTTCAAAAACGGTGTACACTAAATATATGATCTTTTGCAGAAATATAGTGAAATACCGCATCTTTAGGAAGAGTATATTTTTAATGAACAGAAGTCAACATGTTTTGAAATATACTTTAATTTTTTTTTGTTTAACCAATTTTTTTTATGAAAACAATCTCTTCCACGAGATACATTCATTTCAAATCATTGTGGAAAATTTGAACATCGTGCGTTTTACCGTTTTTGAATACGACTTGAAATTGTAATTTTATGCACTGAACGGCGGCCTTAACCGTTTCAGAATATAGCAGTTGTTTCTTTTTGTTAAACAAGTACCTAGTACCTAGTACCTACGTAGCGTAGTTTTTTGATTCGCGTGAGTTGTATTTGTTTCCGTTTTTTAAAAAAATTTCCAATCCGTTATAAAACTGTTAACTTGATAACTTGTCAATCACTTAGGTATACATACCTACATAAATGAGTAGGTATGTATTGTATTGTATTAGAGAATATAGGTAGGTAGGTACCTATTTTACAAACATAATTAAGCAGGTATCTACAATCTACATACCTACTTATACTGAATTATAAAAGGCATGTACAGTTAATAAATTGTTGACTTTGTTTTACTTATACCGGTCTGCCTTTACACTACTGTTTTGAGGTTGAATGAAATTGGGGTTAGATGCAAGAATCACACACCATTTCCACATTTACCTACCTACTACATAAATATGGCAAATTATGTGAATCGGACTTTTGATACCCTTGTTGCATCATTATATCGATTATGTTGTCTTTGTTTTATGTTTCCTTGACACCTTACTTTAAAAATTCACCCTCGAAATAGTCCCAATAAGTATGTTATGAGATAGGTACCGCTTCACGGGCACTTCAAGAGAAGTGGGAGGAGCGCCTTACGAATCTCTGTGTCAAACCAATAACAAAGCGAACTAGCATGTGGGCGTGATAAGCTAATTTCTTTCGCTTATTACGCCGTCTATCAATTACAATAACAATTTTCTGTTATTTTCATGCCAAAAATAGATATCTTATTTTTCTCCGAACCTCCCTATTTATAGAAACTAGCATTGGTTCACTACCACGTACGAACACAAACCCCTAGTAAAATACACGTTCTTTCAAGCGTTACTTGTTTTGTATACACTTGCCTATCTATACTAAGAGGTCAAATGTGACCGTGAAAGTGCAATTTCCTATGAGCTTTTGTAGATAAAGTAAAGTATTCCACTGTTGAGTTCTCGGTTGAGTTATAATCACAATAATTCGCTGAGGTGCTGTGTTCAATATGACAAATTTTTGCAATTTAGCAATCGCATTTACTACGTAATTGCTGGAATAAGCTTCTCTGGTTCAAGGAAGCCATTTGCAGGTTGAGCGTAATTTCTGTTAGCATATTTGTCGGACGTACTTAGGCGAACAAACACATTAAGACGGACATTATAGGTTAGTTGGACGTCGGGAACCGTAGTAGGATTTAGGATTTACCCAGCGAAAGACGAGGGAGTTTATCGACTTTCGAGTTGTCTGCCAAGATTATTTATGATAGATAATGTCGTCGTTAAGACGTTCCCGTTGGTACATTGATCGCTATTTGATGACGTCGTTTGATTCTAAACCCAGATTACGTTCGAAAATTACAGATGTTTCAGTGCTCGCTGTAATCCACTTTTAGCCCAGAAGCTTGCATTAAATTTTATTTCAAATTTTGAGCCAGAATCGGTTCGAAACTTAAATTGAATTCGGACAATGTAAAACCAAGACTTTACTATGAACGGTTCTACGTAACTCAGGGTCTTTTTTCAATTCATGTGATCAACAGAACGAGAGAGAGAGCTAACTTTGTTTATCTTACCTTAAGGGTGGGATACGCAACGACAGGACAGGAGAGAGATCGGTAATACATGTGTAAGACAGAAATAGACATAGCTTTAGCAACGGCTTGGTACAGTCAGTCCAGCAGAAAATTGAAATAACGAAATTAGGCAAATATAGTCTTAAAATAAAGCTAAAAGATCGGTGAGTATGCTCACATATTTTATTTGGCTGTTAACTAAAATCCGAATGTACAATTTGTGTGTAATAATGCTGAGATTTCCGTAAAAATTCACCAGTTTTCAACTTCGTTTATTTTAACAACATTGTAAATATAGCAAATAAAATAGTTATAAGCGTATTCGACCAACCCTCATATTTCTTTTAAAGCATAATTCATGTCTATAAGTAATACAGTTTTTGAGCTGGACTGTCTGTATTAACACCGTCTCACAAGCGAGGAGTATTCGAATATCCCAGCCTTAAAGTCACAAATTTTGCTACTGTACGACGCGCATCACCCGTAGTACCTATCTTTAATATCGTGTGAGAATCTGTTCAATTTATATAATCAACAGAATGAGAGAGACTGGCTTCATTTTGTTTATTTTCTTATTTTTCGGAGGCGATGCCTCTAAAATTTTCGCAATTAGCGCAAATAATAAAGAGGGAACCGAGCAATACACAGAGAACTTACAAACTGTTAATAAATACATTGCTCAGGGATGTGTAAAAATGAATTTCAAACTTCTAAATCGACGCAAA
Organism: Xestobium rufovillosum; assembly: GCA_963966045.1. NCBI lineage: Eukaryota > Metazoa > Arthropoda > Insecta > Coleoptera > Ptinidae > Xestobium > Xestobium rufovillosum. Next base: position 17,246,822 of record OZ014498.1, read on the forward strand.
AAACATCATGCTGTGAAGGGAAGCTGAAAGCGCTTGGGTGAATCGGATAAATGGGTAATTGATATCGCAAAATCGATTAATCCGTGAAGCCATACAGAACGAGGCAGGAGGCAGAAATTGCGGTATGTCCTGCAACCAACCGCTGTTCGGTTATGATATAAATATGTACATACAAACTTGACAGTTTTGTAGCCCGTTTTTTGCGCCTCTTGACTTCAGACAAAGGTCGGACAAAATAATCAATTTGTCGAAAAAATAATCGTGTAAGTACTTGATTTGAATGTCTCAAAAATATATTAATTTAAAATCGATATTTTTTCGATTAATCGATTATTTCGTATGCAGATCTTTTTGATGAATCGATGATTTTGTCGTTGAATCAAAATTTTTTCGATTAATCGGAAACAGACCACGACGAGTTGCGAAAAATACCTTCGCCCAAACGAAGACGTCATCGGTTGCCATGACAACGTTCAGGCGTACATATACTTCCACTGTTTCTCCTGAGAAAGTGGTGTTAAAAATCTAGCAATGTTCACTTAAGGGTGGGGTACCCTTGGATCCAATTTCAGTTAGTAAAAAACCTCATCTCAGTTTTCCCCGTGATAAAATCGATGGTTAGAGTTCGTACTTTTAACTGGCATCGGCAACGAACTCGGACTATCGGAGTTGTTCATGTTTAAAAAGTGAAAACATGTACGTACGCGATTTGTTATGACATTTAAGTCATAAATTTCACGGACGGGACGTCGGTATTATTTATTTTTCAAATTCAAAGAGGTGCATTAACTGATAAGTCGAATACCTTTGGATTTTTAACGTGTGTGTCTAGAATTTCTGTTGTGGATATTTGTGGAATTCTGAGTGGTAAGTTCAGACAACTTCAAGAATAACTAGCAATTTATTGAAAATGAATAAGCGATTAAAACGAATACAGTTTCGCCTCTCGCGACCGTCTACATACTACTACCATAACATTAATCAGCAAGCAAGCTTAACGATAAGCATTGGTTTATAAACATTCTGCGAATGCAATACAATCTTTCATCTGACAGTATTTGTTTTTCTTAATTAAATATAGATCACAACACTCTCCCTAAAAACATACTGACAGATAACAACAATACAAAACCTATTTATTAGTTGTTAAACCAAGTTTCCCTTTCAAATAATCAAACTTTTGACGTGACAGTGGTTTAGTCATAACATCAGCAATTTGCTCATCACTTTGTACATATTCTACCTTAATCCTATTTTCTTCATACAGATTACGTATAAAATTATAACGAACATCAATATGTTTAGTACGTTGATGAAACTGCCGATTCTTTATCAACTTGATCGCACTTAAATTATCAACACGTAAAACAGCTTTTTCAATTTTATTTTCACATACACCAATTTCATTAAACAAACGAATTAACCAAACCATTTCTTTCCCCGCACTTGCCGCACTTATAAATTCTGCTTCAGTTGTTGACAATGCTATACACTGCTGTCTTTTACTCTGCCAAGTAATTGCCGCATCACTGTATTTGCAGACTATTCCTGTAGTTGATTTCCTTGTGGTAGTATCACCTGCGAAATCTGTATCGCTGTACACTTCCAAATTTCCACTTGTTCCATAAAGAAGTCCAAGATTTTCTGTATATTTGAGATATCTAAGTATACGTTTAACCAAATTGCAATGCGCTTCCGTTGGTTTTTCCAATGATCTTGATGCAACGTTGAGTGCAAATCCTATATCAGGTCTGGATATGACATGAAGATACATGAGATTTCCTACTATTTCACGATAAGGAAAATCTCTGGCTAACTCATTAGAACCGTTGGAATTCCAGCCAGGTTCTATTGGAATTGACACAGACTTTGCTTCTTTCATTCCAAACTTCGCCAGAATCTTATGAACATAATTTCTTTGATTAATAAAAATTGAGCCATCTGACTTCTGCTCGATTTCCATACCAAGAAAACTGTTTACTTGTGTTACGATTTTTGCCTCAAACTTGCTTTGTACTTGTTCAAGTAACTCATCAGCATCTTCGGCTTTAGAAGCAACTATTAACCCATCGTCAACATATAACAAAAGAAATAATTTTCTCGTTTTATCGTTAAGTATGTATAGACATGTGTCACAAGTACTCTCCCTCAAACCAAAATTCTGCAGAAATTCAGTGAATCTTCGATTCCAACATCTGGGAGCTTGTTTCAAGCCGTACAAACTTTTCAATAGCTTACAAACCTTGCTCGAAGCATTTTCAAATCCCTTTGGTTGATTCATGAAAATCTCTTCATCCAAGTTACCATACAAAAACGCGGATTTAATATCGAATTGTCTTAGAATTAATTTTTCTGATGATGCCACACTTAAGACTGCTCGAATAGTATCGTAACGTACTACTGGACTGAAGGTTTCATTGTAATCATAACCTTCCTTTTGAGAGCACCCTTTCACGACTAATCGCGCTTTATAGCGATCTATAGAGCCATCGGGGTGATATTTAATTCGGTATACCCAACGATTATCAAGCACCTTTTTACCAACCGGCTTGTCAACTAAAACCCAAGTATTATTTTTGGCTAAGGATTTCATTTCTTCTGTCATTGCACTGAGCCAATGTTCAGCCTTTTCAGAATTCATTGCGTCATCGTAATCCGTTGGTTCTGTTTCAGCCGTCATGCAAATAGGAACACCATAATAATCAGGTCTCTTCAGTGTTTTCCTATCTCTCAGTTTGCGTATGTCTTCTTCACCATTAGACTCGGAATTGTTGTCTGAACATTCAACATCTTCCGCTTCCTCAGCAGATTCAGAGGTACCAATTGTGTCAACTTCTGTTGTTACAGATAATGTTGATTCTTCTTTGAAAACGACATCTCTGCTTACGATGACATCATTGACATCAGGAACCCATATGCGATAAGCTTCGACTCCTTCTGTGTACCCCACAAAATTACCTTTTTGGGATTTCTTGTCTAGCTTACGTCTCTTTTCTTTGGGTATGTGCATATAACATTCTGTCCCAAAGACCTTTAAGTTTGTGACTTTTGGTTTCTTTCCATACCACAACTCATATGGCGTTTTCTCTGATATTCTTGTTGGTCCTGTTCGATTAAGCACGTAAACCGCAGTGTTTACTGCCTCTGCCCAAAGCTTCTGTGGAAGATAGGATTTTGCGTATAACATAGAACGAGCAGCTTCCACTACTGTTCTATTTTCTCTTTCAATTACTCCGTTTTGTTCTGGTGTATACGGGGCAGTTACAATATGTTTAGTTCCAATCTCACTCAAGAACATGCGAACATCATTGTTTACATACTCTTTGCCTCCGTCAGTTTGCAGCTCTTTAATTTGATGCCCAAACTTTGTGTGTACTTCGTTGCAAAATGATTTCAATTTGTCTTTTACCTCCGACTTTTCTCGAATGAAGTAAACAGCTCTAAACTTGCTAAAATCATCCTTAAATAGTACAAAGTATCGTTTCTTACCAACTGATTCCACGCTCATCGGACCACATACATCAGAATGCACCAATTCCCTAGGAGCATTTGTAGTATCTTCTGTTCTTTGACTGAAACTTCTTCGATGTTGCTTCCCATAAACACAACCATCACAAAATGTATTGTCCGAGGTCACTTCAGTTCCCATTAATTTTAAAAACGATTGCACATGTTTTTTATTTTGGTGAGCTAACCGTTCGTGCCACAACTGTAGCGAACCGATTTTATTAGCAGCAGCAGAATAAACAATTTTATTTGTATGCACAACCCGAACGCGAAGTTGATACAAATTATTGAGCTCTACTCCTGTAGCAACAATTTTATCATTCTTCATAAACACACAATGCTTGCCATTGTTGTTAATACAAAAATCAAGGCCCTTGCTAGCCGCTACTTTTACCGAAAACAAATTGTGAGTCATATCCGGAGCATACAGCACGTCGTAAATTACACCGGGTAGCCACGTCGTTTCACCATACGTTTCGACTTTAAGGTTCCCGCGACCAAACGCCGATATCTGCTGACCGTTTCCGACTCTTATCATCACGGGTTTTGAAAACTCGCTAAATTCCATGAACCAATCACGCCTATTGGTTATATGGTCAGATGCACCTGAGTCGATTAACCAAATGTCTCTGGTTACTATTACGTCAGCACTTCCTACAAACGCCTGTTGTTCACTCGATGAATCGTCACCGGATTTACCACTTTTTGGTTGGTACACGTTTTTCGGACAGTTTTTCAGAATGTGGTCTTTCGAACCGCACTTATAACAACCACGACAATTTTCGCGAACATGGTTTTTCCTTCCGCAATTTAAACAACCAGCCTTTTTCTTAAAATTCGGAACTTTCTTGCCCAATTTTAGTTTCGAAAACAATGCGACTGTTGATTCCTCATTTTCAGTTACCTGCTTTTGAAGGCGTAACTCTTCAGTCATGAGTCTCGTTGTTAGATTGTCGATGGTTCGTTTACCTGGATCAGTCGAGTCCCATGCGCTGTGAAAATGATTAAATTTTGATGGCAACGTCGACAAAATTCTGGTAAGAAGCATGGATTCTGGAATTTGTTCACCCAACATTTTCATTTTATTGGCCAACTGCTCCAACTTAGAGATGTGTTGAGCTACATTTCCAGCAGGATCCCAGCGGAATTCAAAGAACTGCTTCTGAACGAGAGAGAGGCTCTCATCCGACTTCATATCATAGATACTGTGCAACTTTTTCCACATTTCTTCTGCGGTTTCACAACTCATTAAGAATTGCAGTGGCTTCGAGTCCACAGTGGTTACTATGAGTTTCTTCGCAAGTCGATCAGCCTTTGTCCATCTCTTCAGTTTTTGTTCATACTGCTCATCACCAACTTCAGGTTTCTTAACTGTGCCATCACACACGTCACGAGCATCTTCACTTTCCAATAAAGTTCGCATGACAAATTGCCATTGCGGCCAGTTATCAGCGTCTCGAAGTTTCTCTACTTTGAGTTTATCAACCTCCATTTTGTTGATAACGCGTTAAAACAATTTTAATGCACTAAACAACTTTTTTAGTCACACTCTAACTTGAATTAACCGTTCAAAGTCAACAATGAACTTAACAACACACCTGCGACACCTGGGCTCATAACCTGTTGTGGATATTTGTGGAATTCTGAGTGGTAAGTTCAGACAACTTCAAGAATAACTAGCAATTTATTGAAAATGAATAAGCGATTAAAACGAATACAGTTTCGCCTCTCGCGACCGTCTACATACTACTACCATAACATTAATCAGCAAGCAAGCTTAACGATAAGCATTGGTTTATAAACATTCTGCGAATGCAATACAATCTTTCATCTGACAGTATTTGTTTTTCTTAATTAAATATAGATCACAACAATTTCAAAGGAAGAGGAGAACAAAAACTGTGTATACTTTATGTGTATACGAGGGTGTATGGGTATATTCTTAGCTTATTAAGGAAAATACAATTTTAAAAGTTGAGTATTTTTTTCTTCAGCATATTCTTCTCTTACCAGTTGGGTTTACATCAACGTACTGTCGGACTGTCACAATCAAACACACTAAACATGGCTGTTTTAAAATTTTAGTCTTAATTGGAGTTTACTCCTTAAGAATCGATTTTCAGTTATAGCCCGCGGTACGGAAATTTTATGAGTAGTAAAATCAAGCTTTACATTTCGCGTTAACTAAAAGTAAGGCGTTACGTTACGAGTTACGTTAACATTGAAATGATGTATCTACGTATCTATGGATACGGCCGTTTGTAAATGTCTGATTGCATAGAGCATGGAAATAGTGAAAATAGAGTGGCATAGAGTAGATATGACAGTCAGCATTTGCAGTGTTTGTTCGTTCCTAAATTTGTTGAATCTTTTGATTTAGTATGGAAAAATTCACAGACCTCGCATCTTACGCAAATATCATAGGCGTATTGAAAATACCGACACAACTGCTCGGTTTCTAAGATGTCCAACAAAAGTGATCTGTGCCGTTTCAAGTTGGTATATTATTGATAGAATAAAATAAATGATTTGTGACAAGCACAAGGCACATAGTCAAACTGACGCAATACTGTAAGAAATTGTTGGCACACCATGTATAAGAAATGTTCCTGGGAGTTGTTTTGCATATTGTCACGTATGGGAGCGATAAGGAGCTCCTAACTGGGCGACAAGAGGACGGGATTCATTCATTGGGAATCGGGCGTGATCCAGGTTGATAATAAAATCATATGAAGTATCAATCATTTGTTAAACTTTTTGTTCTCGTTATATATTTTGTGAACTTTAAGTAGTTTCGTTTTAGTACCTTCTTACAATTCGTAACAAAATATTAACGCATCCGTTTTGTACAGTTTGGACTTTTATTGCAATACGATATCCCTCTTAAACGGTACTCGCGCTCGCCGTACCTTAGTTTACATCTGGCGATCTGGCTAGCGCTCTCCATCCAATTTATTAGCGGCCTCGACTGCGCGCGCCGCCAACAGAATCTGTCGCGTGTCGATACATTTTTCGTAAGATGAGTCCCATATACACGAGCCCAGAAGTATTTTCAATACTAAAAATCGTGAACCCTCACACAACAATGGTTCTGCGGCCTCTAATAGCAATACGCTTTTAAATACCTAGAAGACAGGATCAATTTAACGTTAGAACCATATGTTTAATTTGTGTCCGTGGATAGTAGTCCGCAAGTTACGGATCACTATCATTTGTCATTATGGTTCCGCAAGTTGTGGGCATGCGAACAGGTGTTAAATATTGTGTATCAACGCATTTTAGACAGACCCTTTACTTGTCCTCGCACCAGACACACGCATTTTATGCGAAAAAGATAATGTGGAAACGTGAGAAAAAAATAACCTTTACGGGAGCCGATCCTACCCGGCCCGAGAGTAACAAACCACTAGCTCTCTACTCTACGATAACCTACCTACCCACAAACCCTGCTGGGTGGGGATTGAACTAACGAAGTACTTATACGAAAGTATAACGCATAACTTGCGGAACTATAGTACACTTGATGTGATTCCGTAACTTGCGGACTACTATCCACTGCCTTAATTTGTGGAGGATCTGGCAAAAGAAAAAGGAAATCACTTATTTCAATTCAAACTGGTATCGTAGTACTAAATGTTTTATTTGGTTAATTATGTATTGTTTGTCCTTGTTACTACCTATAGGCACGGGTGATTCCACTCGCATAAAAATGCTGCAAGAGAGAGAAATGACAATCGTATTATCTCTAGACTGATTTTGTATGATTTTGCATACGATGCAAAATGCCACAAATTGTGCTACGCAGAGTAAATATCAACCAGAAATATAAATTCCCACAAAAATAAAACTGACAGAAATACAAAAAGTACCGATCGCTTGTTTTCAACATTTTCCTCTTGGATTCAAGAACACATCTTAGATAATAAAGAAAAGCTGCCATTAAGTAACTGCAGTAACACAAAAATATAATTCTATGTTACGTAATGCAGAAAGATCCCCCAATACAATCCGCGAAACTGAAAATGAAATTGTCGAAAAGATTTAAAGGCTCTATTCAAATTATTCGTAGACCAGGTCAGGTCAGGTGATTCGTTGTGTTCTGGCAAAGAACTTTTGACAAAAAAAATCAAGCATGTAAATGAGGACGCAAGCTCAACAGACGAATCGTCTGATTTTAATCTGGAAACAACGGGTGATACATTATCAGATTTGCAAATTCTTCACAGAGCTGCTGCAATTTTAAGAAAATGTATGGAAAATTTTGCAAAAAAATTATCCTTCCCCAGATGATATAAACAGTAAAAGTTTCGCTAAACAAGTACCTACCTCATTTACTAGCATTTATTTCGTGGCTATTACAGAAAGAGAGTTTTGAAAATGCATTGAAAGAAGATTTTAAAGGTGGCATTACAACGTTGTTCTTTTGCAGAGTAACTTGGCCGCGTTCTGTCTCCTTCTGGTGCTCAGCTATTCCCCATAGTCTATCCTTTTCACTCGCACGGCTCGTCCCGTGCACCGAAAGTGAATTTTTGACATCGGCGCATTGAAAGTGTTATAGCGGACTTATTTTTGAAACGCGACCATACATTATTCTAAATCATAACTTCGTTATACCATAAGGAAGTTTTCTATGTAAGAAAAAACTATATAAACTTTATAAACTATAAAAATCTATATCGTGAAAAAAAAAGTTATCCAGGTTCAAAGTGGAACGTATTGTTACCGATGTGGCGACATATTTTAGATACGGTGCAATAAAATTAGTTTGGTTTCTTGCATTTACACAAAATTTACACCATTAAAAACGTCAATATTGCTTCAACAATAAAAAAAAAAACGCAAAGTTCTACGACTTGTAATTTTCGCGTAAGATGCCCGAGAGTCTCCCGGCGCACAGTAAGATAGATTTACTGCTTTTTCACTCCTAATTTTTTTCGCTACCACCCAAAAAAGTCGTAATTGCCATTTTTAGGTGCCAAAAGACTTGTAGAATCATCTGTGAGAGTTTCATCTGGTTATACTTTGGGATCACTCAAAGTTAAAATTTTAGTAGTTGCTGAATATCGCTGTACTACGACAGAATCTGTCGCCTGTCGATACATTTTTCGTAAGATGAGTCCCATATATACACGCGCCCAGAAGTATTTTCAATACTAAAACCTAAAGTATTTATTTCATTGCCAGTCACTTAATTACTGAATATATAAACAATTTACATTTTGATGTAGTTGGACATTTTCGAACATAAACCATCTGATTTGGGTATAAAACTGACATTCGCGTGTACCCTATTATCAAGTGATTGAAGTTAAAATAATCGTTCGTAAGGAGCATAGTCAAGTCGTGCGTCGGAGCTGACACACACAAGTTTTTTTTAAAATTAATACTTAAATTAAGTACATAAGTAAACATATAACAATTCTACAAGTATTTTTCAAATTTCAGATAATGAACCCATTTTTTGCAATCTGGTAATATGAAGAAGAGGATCATCGATCAGCAGTAACTTTGTTGAACAAAACAGTAAAATCCAACGCCTTGATATTTTTAATGCATGTCTGAAACAATCTGCAATTTGCCGCTGCACAAACGTGTCACTAATGTGGAATTTACCTTTAGGCTACATTTCGTAATTTTTAGTATAATACTCGTGATGCAATATTTCCAAGTAAACATCTAGGAATGCATCACCTATACATATTGATTACGTATATTGGCGTGATTATTGTGTTCAATAAGGAAATAATGTTAAGTTTTTCTATACGGTGAATTTTTTTTTTCGAAAATGAGTCGCTTCGGTTACTAATAATTTGAAAGAAGCCTCTATAAATATACATCTCGAAAAGGGTTGAATAAGGTTTGAATAAACTATCTAAAACTTGAAGAAAGGCGATACATTTATTGCAATAAAAATGTTGGAACAAAAGAACTGTTAAAATGTCGACCTTTAATAAAGTGGGTTTTCTCCCCTGCATTTAGAATTGGATATTATATGTTTTTCAGAGCTATTCTTCAAATTTTCTGTCCAGGAATTTGTGCTTAAAATTCAGTGGTCCTTTTCTTCGACACCTTGTGTATTGCTCTGTGTTCTATCAGGTGTTGATGCCCGGGGTGTATTAAACGTAGGCGAGAATTTAAGAGCCGAGCCTCTAATAAAGCGCAAAGTGATGGTAGGTTATGCCAACATAAATTGATGATGCTATAATAAACATAAAATAATGCCGGAGGTATCGTCGGTTTCTGCAATGTTTACCCATTTGAATCCTGCACATTTCTAACCGGTTTCCAATAGATTTCCGTTATGGTTTGTTTTATTTTATAATCTGTGTCAATGAACCAGTATTAAACTTCCCGGTACACAACTCCATACAATCTAACTTCTACAAAATTGAATGTGCGTTTTATCGGACTATTTAAAGATAACTACCTTAACCTAACTTTTCAGAGTATAACGCTTTTTACCTTAAATCAGCCAGTAACTTGTAAACGAGCTTGTAAATCTTATCTCAAATCTAGAGCAGGTCGTTTTCAAAATAAATAGCTGCGTGAACTACCTACTTAATTTTTAAAAAGACAAACATGCTAAATGCAATCTTTCCAGGAGGACATGGCAAGTCGGTTATACAAATACAAATAAGCTGGTATTATCATTTTCTTAAGGGGATGTTTAAAAGTTCCAACTGTCTCGCTCATGCCCATTAATATCCCCTGAGAAGTAGGTCTACGCTATTCTTTGATTCCTCGAACAACGTTTGGAATTTTTGCACGAAATTTTGAACGCTTAAGCTACTCGTTATCGTTATGCAGAGTTACGCTACATTCCTTTTTGGCAGATGGCCTTTGGCGACGTGCAATCAGCTACGTTTCATGAAGTTTTCGCTATTTCATTGCAGTTTACTTTCTTGTAGTGTGTGGACGTCTGTCTCTGTATCGTGAAAATTTTATCATTTTTATTGTTTACAGATTGTTGCGTTGATTTATACTGAGTATACTTGAAACTTGGTCAAGTTCATTTTCAATGCCATAACTGAGGTTGCTAAATTGCAACTTCTGTAAATTTTTTACATCTTAAGCCTATGATTGTCGTACACGTAGAGCCCTAGACCGAATATTCAGCTGATAGATCAACCCAACCCTAGCGCTCGAATGATTGAAGCGTGATGAGCGCGAACTGCAGAAAAGACCGGCGATCATCCAAGTTCGCCTGCAGAGATAGCAAACTAGTAAATCTTCAGCCCTGCCGTACTTACTAAGTTCGGCGTTCTATTGTCCTTCTGTAGTATTATATGGAGAATGGTAGTATAAGGAAAATATTAGAATATAGGAGAAGAACTACAAGTTTTAAACAACTACTCGTAGTTGCTGCCTTGACGAGATGAATAGCATATCGGCTTAATAATGATTCATTTGGCCCGGTTTCTATTCTTGCAGCGGTTGGTTTTCGCTCTTAATTTTATCTATTGTTCCATTTATTTCGACAGCAATGGGGTGGCTTCGAGAACTCCACAACGCTTAAGTTTCCTTAAACTTTAATGTAAATCTCTTCTAATTTTTCACTTCCGATTTACTTTGAATTCCAATCAAGATTTCAGTCCTATTTTTCGCCTCCTACATACACTGCAAAATTTTAATTTCGTTCTTATATTAGTCTTCGTGCCGCGTGCCCTAGTCCTCTCTCAAAACTGCTTCCATTTCGTTCAAAGCGATTTCTAATTCTTTTTTGGTAAATGCTAGTAGCTCTGTATCATCTGGGAATCTAAGTATATTAAATCGTTACCTACGTATTTTTTTCTAGAAGAGCCCAGGATTCAACAAGAACTTTAAAATTGAGACAGATATGTATTTTCTGTTTTTCCAATCATAAACATGGGCTGCGGCTGTATCGTGTAATAAGCCACCTTTTTTTTTGTTTATTTTGCAGCTTATGCCGGATGCCAGTGCGAAAACAAATGTTATAGGCGGACACGGTCGCTTTGGAAGCGACATTTTTTGCGTAATTCTAAAAATATATACCCAGCAAACGAGCCATCGCATTAATAATGGTATAATACAGGCTGATCTGAATGAATGAAGCCTCTATAAATAGAACGAAAAGGACGTCGCTCCAGTTTCATCTTTGTTTTCGTGTCTTTCCATCTCGTTTCTCAACGTAGGCGAGGAAAAAGAGTCTCCTCTTGGCAGCTGTCGTTTATTTTACAGTCCAAAAAAGAGCAAAATTATAGAACACTCAATTTCACAGTTTTTCGAAAAAGATCGATTAATCTAAGAATCGATTTTTTTAGATTAATCGAATATTCTAAACAACCAATTTTTTTCGATCAACCGACTATTTCAAAAATATTTTCGATTAATCGATTGTGGTGTCATTGCAATGAACTCTAGAAATTTATTGCAGTTGAAGATATTAGCGCATTCGGGTAGGCGTTTCGAAATTCTTATTCGGAAATACTGATAAATAGCTCGGTATCTAATCTGTAATGGCGGACGCCGAAAATGTGGAGCATTGACCAATAACAAAAAGGAAGTTGGATTGTTTTCTTTTGAGTGAAAAACTGAGAAAATGAAAGCATCGAGAAGAGCTGTTATTGATGAATTTTAAGGGCAGTTTCTATGAGCCGCTTGCGGTATCATTAATTTTATTTTTTTTACTGATATGACATTTTTATGATGTACGCATAAGTTAGATTGCAAAAAATCATGATTCTTAATGACTGCGAGCTTGGAAATGAATCACATCAGCATGTATAAAACGTCATGCATATATGCATCAGCGGAAACCAGCAAGAATGTTTATCTTCCTGTTGCAATTACGGATAAAAATGCGCCTCGTTAGTCTCTATCATCGATTCGAAAAGCTTTGAATATTCTCGTGGCATACTTTCGACCATTGTTTGCTTCTCGCTGGCGTCTAGACTGCAGCACACTCGGTGTATTCAATTATCAGCATATTTACATGCACTTCGAATTTAAACAAGTCAAAGAATTTTCATTCGTATTATCTACTTTAATTTGAATACAGAGTGTCTGCCCATACCGCAACTGTATTGTGTCCAAATAAGGCCCAGAATAATCCTATCTAATAAAAGTGATGTTAGTCGTGGAGAATGCGCAATAGACACGTACCGTTTCGATCTAGCGAGGTCAGATTTTTCGTTTCCGTCTCTTTTTTAATATGTACGGGAGCCGATCGCCAAAAGTGCGTACGTCTGAACTATCACAGGTAGGTATCATGTTTGTTGTCGTTGAAAAAGTATACGCCGTCAGAAACAATTCAAAGTTATTGGACGCATGTACTCCGTAAGCCCCAGCCAAATTGAACTATTTCATTTTCGATTATTATTACTTCATATTAAAGGAGCAAACAGATTTGAAGATCTGAAAACAGTTAACGGAGAAATACAGGAATCTTATGTAGCAGCGTGTTTAAAATTAGGTCTTATTTAAGATCATCACGAGTGGAAAAGAGCCATGAATGAAGCTGAAATTTGGATGATGCCCAGACAGCTGAGATATTTATTCATTCGTATTTTAATGCATGCCGACCAATTTATCAGGAAGAATTGTGAGAAGAATTTAAAGAAGCAATGTCACAAGATTATGAAAGACGTTATAGCAATACTGAAGGACAAAAAAGCCTATATTCAAATTAGTTCCATGCTTTCTGCAGAAGGTTACAATCTTTCAATGTTTCCTACCATGCCACGACATTGAATATGCAAATGAAGAACAAGCAATAGAAATAGGATCACGACAATATAAACACCTAAATGAAAAGCAGAAAGAAATTGTAGATATTATTTTGGGTAAATGTGATGCCAACATAAATGCATCAATTTCTGAATCTTTTTTTATATAGACGGTCTAGGAGACTTATGTTTATACAACCCTTTACAGCTTACTGAAGAGTAAGAATAAAAGTGTTTGTACCATGGCCTTCACGGGCATAGCAGCAACACTACTTCCTCTTGGCAGAACAGTTCATAAAACGTTTGGGCTACCTGTTCCTCTATTTTTAGATTCATCTTCCAACTTTAAGAAAAATTCAAAAGAAGCAGATTATTTAAGGAGTGTAGATGTTTTTATTTGGGATGAAGCTCCTGTGGCGCCAAGGTATGCTTTAGACATTATAGACAGAACTTTACGAGACTTTATGAATTGTGATGTTCCGTTTGGTGGAAAAATTATGGTGTTGCGAGGAGATTTTTGACAATTGTTACCAGGTAAAATAAATGCTACCCGCTGTGAAACAGTGAATTTAAGTATCAAATTTAGTTCTCTTTGGAATTATTTCCATAAATTTTCTTAATCACAAAATATGCGGGCTCTACCACAGGAACAAGAATTCACCAAGTTTTTATTGGATGTTGGAGATGGAGTTTTGAACGATATGAATAGCAATTTAAAATTGTCACAGAGATATATTTATACTTCGGATATCGTTGAACGTGTATATGGAGGAATCAATCAATCAATTAGAGAAAAGCGATTCATAGATATGACCTAATCAGCTATTCTGATGTTGAAGACATTAACAAAAAAGTGGTAGAACTGTTAGATATAAAAACAGAAAAAATATATACAAACTTGGATAGTGTTGAAAATTGTGATAATGGAGATTTAAACGATGCTATTCTTCTTGAATATTTAAATACTTTAAACCCGCCAAATTTTCCTCCGCATGAATTGAAGTTGAGAGTATATTGTATTGTGATGTTGGTTAGAAATCTCAGCATTAATGAAGGCTTATGTAATGGTACGAGATTGTTAATTTTACAATTGGGAGACAACATCCTACTGTGCAAAATTTTAACAGGCGATAAACATGGAGATATAGTTTTCGTTAACCGTATAGCGTTGTACTGTGAAAATGTTTATCCTTTTACTTTTAAAAGACGACAATAATTTCCCATTAAACTAGCGTTTGCAATGACTATTAACAAATCACAAGGCCAAACATTTGATCAAATAGGAATTGATCTCCGAAAAGAAATATTTACTCACGGACAATTATGCGTGGCTTTTTTAAGAGTTCGTTCTTGGGAAGGTTTGATAATTTATTTAGGAAATCAAAGAAATAGCCGTATAGTTCAAAACTACGTTTTCAGGGAATTATATCAGATGTAAATTATTCTGTAATCAGGCAATAATGCGTTTCTTTGAAGTCATGATTCGACTAGGTCATCTCGCGCGCTACGCGAACAGTAGTAATAACGTATTCGCCATATAACACAATCCCAAAGAAATGTGTCAACACTTTTCACGTATAATTTAACATTTATTTTTAGCGAGGGTTTACCCCTCGATTTTTAGTAGTGTAATTCACGCTCGACCCCACTCCGAATTAAAACGAGTAGCTATAAAGAGCGTCTACTAAATATTTAGGTCTCTATTATTTATGTTGCGACAGAGGAGTACCTAAAACGTACCTACATTTTTTTTGCTACGCTAATGTAGGGATACTTTTTCGTAGCTTTAAAACATTGAGAAGCGCCCGCAATTTGCATACGTGTGAATAATTATCTCATTTTCACGTTTCTTTTTTTTTGCTTCACAATGAGGATTACTATAATTAATTCAATGCACTTTATATACATTGTACATGCAAGTTCTCTTGCACTTTTGCATTATATATCACCTGGGATAAAGCGTAGCGCCTCGACTAGAACATAAAAGGAGCGGCCGAATTCGTTTTAGACGACGTTATTAATCATAAAGTAGTTTTATTTTATACACGTTCGTAAACTCCCAGCCAGCCAGCGCAGCCAACTTTTTAAATTCTTTTATAGTCTGTATCAGAGTTGTTTACGATTAGCTGCTTAATAGAAAACGATTTTCTCCATAGAGTGGACATCGCATTACCTTAGTGGAATCCTATAAAAATTATATCGTTGATTGCAGTGGCGACTCGTAATGAAGGGCTCTAGTCCGCCCCCCCCCCTAAAATTTCTGATAGGCAAAACCGGCGAACCCAGTTCGCCTGCAGAGATAACATGCTAGCAAATCCTTAGCTCTGCCGTACTTGCTTCGTTCGACGTTCCGTTGTCGTTCTGTAATGTATCATTCAGGTGACCCCGGTCTCCGGCTGAAATATAGAGAATATAGAGAATGGTAGTGTAAGCGAAGTACAGTAAAGGAAAAGAAATACGTGTTATTAAGCAGTAAACCAACAGCAGCCGTCGCGCCGTGACAAGATGGATAGATAGATTCAGGCTTAGCGGGAGGCTTAGTGATTCAGTCGGCCCCGTTTCTAAGCTTGCAGCGGCTGATTTTTGCGTTTCATTGCGTCGTTCCGTTTATTTCGGCAGCAATGAAGTGCTTTTTAAAAAAAAATTGAGATCTTTTGGGACCCAAAATTAAAAAGCTTCTAGTCGGTAGTGACAGAAACATCAAGTGAAAGAAATCCGAGGAGAAAACATTGTTTCAGACTGAATTGAAATTTTACCCAAACGTTGTTCAGGTTTTGTGGCAGAGCCTCCCTCTTGAACAAGTCACGAGCCGTCACTGGTTGAATGTAAAACTGTAATGTACCTAACCCAGGCCTGTTTTAAAAATCAACGATATAAAGGAAGACGGGATCGCCTCAGTTTTACTTTAATTTTAGCGTTTAATTGAGTATTTTACACTAAGTTGTGTTTTACGTAAAATAATAATTATGGTAAAGTCGCCCAAATTGAACCAATTTTCGAAAATGGATGAGCGGTTCCGTGTGACGCAGGCAAAATATGTGCTTGACATTGGGAAACACATTCCCGGTAGTTTGCGGCCTTTACAGAACTTTTCCATCCCAGGGCGAATTTTTTTGGGGGATGTTCAAATATTTCAATTTGGGAAACCAATTGCTCAAATTGAACCTTCCGTATCCTAAATTGAACTTTTGCTTTGTGGCGTGTAAAAATGAATACTTGGGTGGTTTTGAAATGAGAAAACTGTAAGTGCACCACTTTAATTAAATAAATGGCGTACAATTCATAAAACAAAACTAAATCTAAATATGGGCAGAAAAGTAAGTACTGTATGTACTTACAGTTACCTATTCAATACATGATGCACAAAAAATTTATTCTTGCGTGCACCTACACCCACACACTTGCAGTGCATCCACACCTTACACCGCAGGCATTGGATCATGTCACTATGTTCATCCACTCCACATTCCGTACAGTACCAACTATTTATTTCTGGATTGGTTTAAGGACACCTTCACTTTCTTCCTGTTCTGTTCTTTCTGCGTTGGCTTCAAGAGTATCTTTATAAGGAGTGCCTATAATCTCCATGGCCTTTTGAACACCTATGGTTCTCTTGGCTGGTACGGCCTCTAATGACGTAGGCAAGGGTGCTATTTCATCTAAAGTGGTCGCTACGGGGGTCGCTAAGAATGTCGTTGCGTTGCTTGTTGATGCCACAGACAAGTTAATTGCTGGTTCATCTATTAAAGGTGTTGAGCAGCCTCTTGGTACTCTTAAAGGAATGTTGTCATCTTCGCTAAACTCATCACTACTATTTTGATTTCTATCTTTACTGGCATTATTGTTAACCGTGACCGTCTGAATATTCTTGGGTGTTAAGGCCTCAGAGGCAGCAAAATCAAAGTCTTTAAACACGTGCCTATTAACAGACCAAACGCCAGATGCTCTGAAACCGTTGACAGCAGTTTCGATGGTAGCTGCCCTTCCATATGCTTCGCCCAAAAGCTCTGCGGCTTGATATTGGGTGACTACGCGTCCCACATTACTCCTTAACCATTTTCCCGCTGCTTGAGTGTAGTAGACTTCCAATGGTTTAAAGAAAGACCTATCTAGAGGTTGCAGGCAATGGGTCGTGTGACCAGAGGTGATACAAAACCAGTCCATTTTCCCTTGCTAGAAGAAGAGTTTCTAAGTTCTTACAATGTGTAGAATGACCATCCAATAGGAGCAGAACTTTTTTGTCCTTTGTAGGATGAACAATATCTATAAAATGTTGCAGCCATTTCACAAAAAGTTCAGTATAGATGTACCCAAAATCAGATATTTCGATTTTACTTCCTGGTGGAGCTCCGTTACTTTGTTCTGCTGTGTATCTCTTTCGCTTAAAAATTATTATCGGTGGAACATAGAATCCTGCTGCACTTACGCAACAGACTATCGTAGTATTTACACCGCGTTCTCCACTAGCCACAGAACCAACAGCTTTGCAACCATTTGTAGTGACAACCTTCTGACACTTTTTGGCCACAGTTGAGTAACCAGACTCGTCCATGTTGAAAATAGTAGTTGGGTCGAAGTCTCGGTCGAAGTTATACCTATTTGTCACACAAATTTTCAAGTAATGTAAAAAACTCTTCGACATTTCCTCTGTTAAATCCTTTTATCCTATTAAAGGTGCGGTTTCCTCCAGACGGTTATCGCTAGCGATCATCATTACAGCGATTGTCGCTCTGCAATTGACGCAAACGTCGGCTGCAGTTGTGATTCCCTAGAAGCGTCTTATTTGGCAATTGCTAGTGATCTGTGTTAGTAGAAAGTTTTATATACGTATGTGCTTCAGAAGATGAGTATAAAACGAAAACTGTTGCTTGCCTATTGGTTATGTGAAGAAGAAGAAGAAGAAGATGATGAGTTACTTCAAATGTATATGGTACAGCGCGTATACATACGTCAAGGCGAGAGGAGGGCATCTGCATCGGTATTTTATTTTAATTATACCTCTTTCCAGGCATTGTCCTTTACAACTTGGTCCCTACAGACAGGGTTGTGCAGGTCGAAAAGAGAAGGGTGCCTGCTCACTGCCTCAATCAATTTTTCGTCTTCTGTTGCATGCGCGCTTGCGACTGCGATTATATTTGCTCTGGAAGCAGACTGATCGCGCGGCTCAGCGTCTGACGTTCGCGCTAGCGGCCATCGCTAGCGACAATCTCTCGGAGGAGAGCAGCCTCATAAGAGAAGTACAGCAGCAGACTATTACAATCATCGCTGAACGATTAACGATCAGCGATTATCGCATCGATCGCTTGGAGGAAACCGTACCTTAAGCGAGGTGGATTCAGTTTGGCGCAATGACAAGTTTTCGTGTCTTCTCATGAATTGATAATAACATTTTTTCCCATCTATTTTTTTCTCTCTGTTGAACTGATGTCGAATGTTGTTTTTTTCCACAAAGTCGTAGGCAGGCTTTCTAATATGAATTTCCCGAATTGTTAAGCTAAACATGCACTCTGAAAATTGCATTATACGTTATGAGAAAGTAATGTTTCTACCTCAGGATCAAATGTAGGATTTTTTCCTAACGACTTTCTTGTGCCTGTAGCTATTTTATTTGTCTTTCGAATATGTCGAAGAAGCGTTGATTTTGAAATATTTTAATCACGACTACATTGATTTAACCCTTTTTCACCACTGGTATACGCTATTAAAGCCATTTCCATATCCTCCGTCGACCACTTTCCGTAATTTCCCCTTTTTGACATCTGAATAAAAGATAATATGCAAGTTATCTCAGATATTGAACCGCGATTGCCTGAATTGAACCCCAATTCAATATGAGCAACCTTTGGAGGTTCAATTTGAGCAACGGACAGTAATTTCATGTTCTAACCTTGTACGACTGGGGTAAAGTGCTGGTTCTGGCACTGGGTTCCGGTGGGTGCTGTTCAACGCACGAGACAAAATATTAGTAAATACTACAAGGTTCTTAAATCGTGGGATATTCATCACACCAGAGTCAGTAAAGCAGCAAAATGATTACAAAACTAACTTAAAATAATCTTTACTGGGTTAAACATAATTTAAAAGCAAAATAATTACAAAATGAGAGAGACTCAAAGAAATGATAAAATACTGAAAATGCAATATGTTTAGAAATAAGAAATCATTAAAAATATGTAGATACAATGTCATGGTACGTCCATCAGTACGTTAGATTCCATCAGTACGTTCCATCAGTACGTTAGATCACTGGAAGAACGTGGACAGTACTTCAGAACTCCCGGCAAACACAAGCGTCATATCGGTTTGGTGACGAATCAGCGGCGGGCGAGTCCATTTCTTAGGGTAATAGGGAGGAAGGGAGGAAACGATGGATCCGTCTGTCAGTATCATTATGAAATGTCAATTGCCTTATTATTAATATATTTTTCTGCCACTGTTTACAACTAATTAAATACTTGTGGGAAAGAATGCGTACTTACAACAATTTATTATTAAAGAAATTGACTGTTTATGTATCTTTTCCCCGTGAAATGGACTCGCCCCGCTTTCATTCGTGACGTGCCCTGTGTTTATCTTACTTGGGAGGAGTTCTACGTTTTACATGCCACTCAACTCCACGATTTAGTTACCTCATTGTACCGGAAGGGGTGTGTTTCAGATAAAACTAATTCATTTTTAAATACATACATAACTAGGTACTGTAGTTTTTGTAATACAACTGTAAACCGGCAAGCATCTTGGTATTGCTGTCGTGCGAATTTTATATTCATGGAAGAGGTTGGAAAGTATTTCGAAATTTCCGTGGAATCCCTTGTCGCCTTTCGCGTTTTTGTCCCTCCTTCCGTCACGCAAGTATTTCAATCCATCATAATGAAAAAGTAATTTCGTGGGACCTTGCAGAATTCCAAATCCCGTACAGAAATTCGGAACGGTTAATGTTTGCGACTCATTTCGCTCCCCCTGCGCAGAAATCAAAGATAAATGCAACCAACATGCTTTACGCTCAAGTGAAATTGGTAGATCAAAAAGAACGTGTGCTGCAACAAAATTGTTTTTCTTGCTTTCCGGTACTCAAGAGAGTCGTTTCCCTTTTTCCCGCTGAAACTCTAGGGGCAACCGCTAACCTTTTTCATCTGTCGAACTGCGTTATAAAGCTTAAAAAGAAATTAAATTCTCCGCTTTTCGTCAACCCAAGACCATTTTTTATGCCGGGCTAGGATTAAGGGCGGGAATACCCAGAACGCACTTATCGCAAATTGCAAAATTTCTTTAGCTTATTTTTATCGGTTATTGTTTATTAACTTTGTCACCTTTCTGAAATTCTTTTCGTCTAAATAACTTGATTCCGATAAGCTATCAATTATGCTAACACCAAGTTACTAGTACTGTCAATATTTATGCTTCCTGCCAGAACATACTTATTAATAGCTAAAGATAAAAAATCCGCGTATCTCTAGCTCACGTTTCAGTTGACGTTAGAACTAACCATAGATAACAAAATGTAAAAATGCAAGTGTACCTACACATCGAGAGTTAAACTGATAACTGATAGAATCAAGTACTCCAACTAGGGATGCCGCGGGTACCTGGTCATCGAGCTGGTTTACCCGGTCAATTTTTGCAAATACCCGGTTTCGTCAAATACCGCTACTAGACAGTTAAAATAAATTTAATTTTTCTACTACGTGTTAAGGAATTTGATGTCCGATATTCGGACAAATAATTTCGCCAGATATCCAGTACCTGGCATTTTATTAAAAGTGGATCCGCGGCATCACTAATTCCAACATTTGAAAATCGTGCCTGTTAGAAATACGTAAAATAAAACACCCGTTTACCACAATTCACAATTTATTCCAATTCGGAATGTACTAATGTACAATACGTTTTTATCTCGATACCATTAGTAGCTGTCGCATCTGTAGCCAAGCACCGATTAACCTTCTTTCCCGCGTCTCGGTTCCCCTCTTCCAAGAGCTTCCAGTGTGTCGACCCACACTGCCCGGCTTGGCCGACATAACCTATGTTAATTATGTTTACGTGCAAGGAACTACCGTACTTTTATCAAAATCTTCATCAATCCCAGGTGTCCCACACCTGTACCGGTATCTCGTCAGACCAAAGTGCTTTACCACACTTGCCCAACTGAATCGTAATGTTACCCCTGACATACTACACCTTAGTAGCTTTGATACTACTCCTGTGACTGGACCGCCACAGTATCCTTATCCCGTGACTTGACCGCCACAGCATCCTTATCCCGTGACTCGACCGCCACAGCATCCTCCACTTCATCAAAATGAATGCAGGGCCGCATGTTGTCAACAACTGCCACCCCTTTGTAGCGTAACCGGGAGCGATTGTTGCCAGGAATGTCAACAACTTCAAAGGGGTCGTTGCCAAGAGTTTTGGAGATTCGAAACGGGCCCCTCCATTTTGGCAGGAGTTTGTGACTTGTAACTAGTGTGGTGGTGATTCTGGTAAGGACCAAATCACCTTCCATATAGGGATGGGCCTTTCTACGCTTCTGGTCGAATCGCTGCTTCTGGTCTGCTTGGTACCGCTCTTGGTGTTGTATAGCAGCTCGTACTGCACTGACGTCAACAGCTTCTCTTTTCAATTCCAGTTTTCCCTGTTAGAATACCCGGAACCCAAACAAGGCTTCGCTAGGCGCCCTCTAGCCTTATTGAGGCTTACCTTAGCGCCAATGGTCGCGAAAGAATCTAGAATAGTTCTGTTGTACCACTCTCTTCGTTCCGAAGTGCGACCAGAACGTCGAGCAACCCTTTTTGTCTGACGTTCTCGACTTGCCTTCTCTGCTCTCAGTTTCTTTTCACTACTTCCAGAAGTCTCTGGCGTTCTACTTTTACCACGCACGCCACTCGGGATCCCCATCTCATCCTGTGATCGATGAGATCGTCGACTCTCACCCCTGCGTTCATTAGACCTCGGCATTTCACACTATCACACTGGTGTCCTTTTTCACAGTTTTTTTTGCCAACACCTCCACCACGAACTAATACTGGGTGCTTTATCCCACTTCTGATGTTAGAAATACCTACTTAAAATAAAACACCCGTTTACCACAATTCACAATTTATTCCAATTCGGATTGTACAATACGTTTTTATCTCGATACCATTAGTAGCTGTCGCATCTGTATCCAAGCACCGATTAACCTTCTTTCCCGCGTCCCGGCTTGGTCCTCCTCATGCGATGACGTCATTGTACATGCCGATAGCATAAACATTGATTCGAACGACTGGGAGGCTTTGTTTTCTTAACCTTTCTAACATGCCTGAAATCTTCCGAGTGTGTGCAAAGACCTCGGCAAAGAGTGTCTTTGTTTTGTGGTGTTTCGTTCTTTGCGATCTTCACGGGTCTCGTGTTCTATTTATATGCTTGTTCCAGTGTCTTCTGCGCGCTCACATCGCCCACATCGCAGTGAACGAGGCAGTGATCTCGCGCCTGAATCCCTACGCAAAGTGTACCCTGCCAGAACACCAGTATTTTTATTCGTTTTTTGGATGCTGCGCTGCTTTATTCCACATTACTGTGGACTGTGGTCTTCTCTCCATGTTTCTGACTGCTATTAGCCTGCCCAAAAAGTTGTTCCCTCTTTGAGTAAAGTATCCCAGGAATTCACGTGAACGTCGGAGTTATGTGGATGATAGCCGTAACTGTTTAAAAATGGATGGAGTTCTGCGTGCTGTCCTTCGGATTCACCTCCACCACCACCACATGTCGATGGCGTCTGCCTGTCCTTAGTCCTCAAGGTCTATACTTCTGTAGCACTTAGGGTAGATAGCGAGAAAAAATAAAGTAAATCAGCGACCTCACCAAACGAATTTTCAATGTTCCAGGCGAGGGGTAAACCACCATCGGCAGTCCATGTACAAAATTTAGGCAGTCTGTCGGCAGTCTAGTCGGCAGACGCGGCAGTCTGGTCGGCAGTGCCGGCAGTCACAGCAGTCATAACGGCAGTCCTACCGGCAGTCGCGGCAGTCTTAACGACAGACACGGAAGTCACGTCTTGCGCAAGCGCGCCGATGTGTAAAACTACTGGGACTCATTTGTACGGTGCTTTCCCCAACACTCTCAAACCATGCAATTTAACTTGCTATATATACTGCTGCGCTTTGGACAGATATCAGCAAGACAATTATTTCAGTAATTATTTGGAAGTAATTAGCGGTACTGAACCGTTCGAACAACTACTCCTCCCAGATAATTACTGAAGTAATTTATTGTCTCGTCCTGATTTCTGTCCAAAGCGCGGCAGTATATATAGCAAGTTAAATTGAATGTTTGAGTGTGTACGGGAAAGCACAGTACTGATGAATCCCAGAAGGATGAAGCCAGTTGGTCTGCGGTTTTCCATACTCATTCAAAACATGCAATATTTAAGTAAGAATAGCAATCTCCACTAGCAATGCAACTTAACCATCCTTTTCTCCCGAGGGGTTTACCACTAGGAAAAAATCTGTCCCAAGTATTTCCCATTTCCAAATATGACCTTACTATTTCTTACTATTTCCTACTATTTCCTCACTATTTCTTAGTATTTCTTAACTATTCCTTAGTATTTCCTCACCATTTCTTAGTATTTCTTCACCATTTCTTACTATTTCTAAGTATTTCCAGTGTATTTCCTAGTATTTCTTTACCATTTCCTAGTATTTCTTTACCATTTCCTAGTATTTCTTTACCATTTCCGAGTATTTCTTTACCATTTCCGAGTATTTCTTCACCATTTCCAAGTATTTCCAGTGTTCCCGAGTATTTTTTACAGTTTCATTCAATTCGTACCTTTTACCTCGCCTTTTACTATTACAAAAATAGCATACATTATCAATTTTCTTCTTGTGAAATAATTTACTGCACATTTAATTTTTGTGTTGTAAAATAAATGCGTAACGCCCGTGAGCCGTGGGATCTTGCTGGCATGCGCGAGTGAGTAGTCGTTAATGCTCAGCAACAGTGCCCGCGGTTTGGCTATGGATGGGTGACTCATTTCTGCACTGTGGCTAGGGCGCGCCACTTGAAAAACAACCCCTATACAATTTATTAAATTTTGAAGTATAACGCCCATTTTCTTTAAGAATTGTCAGGGTGTCCAAAATTAAGTGCGTACCATTGTTAACTTTGTTATTATTGGACCTACGAGGTTGGTTAAATGGGCAAAGAATTAGTCGAGTATTTCTTATTACTATATGGTGAACATCGAATTTTCGCGATATTCACACAAACAACAATGTTTTAAATGGAACGCCCTATATATTTCTGTAAGTGTTGAAAGAGAATAAAAGTCTAAATAAAAAAGTCTTATGGAACAACTATCCCAAAATTAAAAATAACATGGCTTTTGAAGCTCGTTTTGAAGGATCACAACAGCCCGCGCTGACGCTGGTATCACGTTAGGTCTCACGTTAGGTAGTCCATAAAACAAATTTGGTTGGTTCCCATGTTTAAAATTCGCAAATAAGTAGTAAAATAACAATCAAATATGCACTGTTAACACCCGCCGACAATAATTATGACGCAAAATTAGTTTCATGGCCTACCTGATGTGATATACTGGGCTCGATACTGGGGCATTTTTTATGTTCCAAAAGTCAAGTTATTTTTAATTTTCAAATAGATGTTCATGTACACAATTTTATACTCTGTTTAAATATGCAAAAATATACATGTTGTCCCATTTAAGAAATTATCGTTTATTTTATGTGAATATCTCGAAAATGCGATGTTCGATTGTTTTTTTGTTTTCACCATCTTATTCTTCACGAAAAACACTAATTCTTTGCCCATTTAACCGACCTTGAACGTCCAATAATAACGAAGTTATCAATTGTGGACACTTAATTTTGGATACCCCGTATATGTATGCATGATGCGTTAGGAACTCTTCCCTAGTTTGGATGTGTGTTTCATAACCTCTCTAGTTAATATTTAAGTATTGCTTACTAATTATGTTACTCAATTGATAAAACTTAATTTCCCTTCCTTGCATAATTAACTGAAATTTTAGCCCCCACGGTCGTGGTTTTCATAAAAATGCGAAAACAATAAACATAATAACAATGCTATTGTATGTCACCTCTCGCACCGCCGCCGTGTCTAAATCGAGACCTACATAACATGATTACCGATATTTACAATAACTAAAATGACATGTGTTCGAGTATATTCAAAAAATGCTCCATATTCTTGCAATTCGCGAATGGTCACCACAGTTAAATACCGACAATTCTAGATGACCAAAGTAGATACTGAAAAGCCGGCAAATCGGGGCAAAGTCCCGAGATATTACATAACTTTAATCAATCAAAACCGAATTTATCAATTTAACATTATTCGTTTATATCGAGGTTCATATTCGCTCCCAAGAGTTCCAACATTTGAAAGATTCCAACCATAATTATGTGACAAGGTCTTGGACACGGTAGTTAATATTATATCTTCTATATTACCCCTCAATTTCGGGCTCAGTTTAATTCACCCCGCATCGATCTTGTCCAATGCTATTTCTTAAATTATTATAGGTCCACAAATTGCATAAAAAGCGAGTAAAAATGACAGTATTCCTCGCGGTATACCTAAAATTTTATTTTGTTGAACAGTGTATACCTACGAGTACCTAACTAAAATAATATAAAAGTCTATCTATCGTTAAAACCTTCACTTCCAAAAATTGTTATCCGTTTTTATATGAATTTTGGTACCGATCATGCTATTTGCGGGGATATTTACAAATATTTTTCAGAGTTTAAAATAGGATGGCAACTGTCAGTTTACATTAAATAATAAATCCAGGAATACTTGTATATAGGTATAAAATTCATACCATTTTTTACTCGATTTTTTATTTGCCTTGAATGCTCACCATGACCCTACCACTCACTGTTGCTACAGAAGAAACTTATTACATATTGTTCACGTGCCAACAATTGAGTCAAGTCGAAGTCACGCTATTGGCCGTCTATTGTGGCCTCATATTTGCTTCTGCGCCGCGGAGAACGCGACCGGCCTACCGGCCAATGTTTTTACTAATACTAGTACGTTTGGCGCGACTATTTCCAGTACTTCCTAGGTATTTCCCTTACTATTTCCAGTATTTCCCTGAGTATTTCCAGTATTTCTCAGACTATTTCCAGTATTTCTTTGAATATTTCCACCATTTCTTTACCATTTCCTGGGTATTTCCTACTATTTCTGAGTAAGAAATACTATTTCTGGACTATTTCGTAGTATTTCTGCACCATTTCCACCATTTCTCACCATTTCGGAAATACTATTTCTTGACCCTGTCCCAACCATTTCCTTAGTGGTAAACCCCTCGTTTTCTCCACACCTCACAGTCAAATTGAAAAATAAAACAGTAACTGTCCGAAAATCGTCACCTTACTGGCTTTTCAGCGAAAAAATTGGGCGACTGTCGTCGGACAGACTATTGAGGGTTAAAGGCATGACGCGTGTTGGTATTCAAAAAAGTGAGAGAAAAAATGAGAAAAACAAATTACCACACGGAATGGAGGGGACAAATAAGAAAATCGAGAAAAAAATAATAAAAAAGCAAAAAATAATATAAATAAAGAGGAAATTACCTCTAAAACAAGTGGGGAAAACCGTCATGGTGAAAACGAAAAGGAAATCAAAGAATTAGAATATGACGAAGAAGATGTTATCTTTATCCTCGAAAATTGATGACAGCTCAGATTACCAAAGTGGAAGTGAAACAGTCATTTTCTGACACTGAGGACGAGAAGGAAATAGAAAAACATACGAGACACGAAGATGAAGAAGAGACGTATTACTGTAAATTTCAATTCTCCATAGTCTCATAGCCGCGGCAGTCTGGTCGGCAGTCGCGGCAGTCCGGTCGGCAGTCACGGCAGTCCTGTCGGAAATCACGGCAGTACGGGCAGTCCTGTCGGCAGTCAGGGCAGTCACAACGGCAGTCTCGGCAGTACTGGCAGATTTGAGCAGTATAGGCAGTCCGTGTACAAATTTTCGCAGGTGGTTAACCCCTCGGTTCCAGGCTATAAGTTGTCGCTTTAGTAAATGCCATGATATATCAGCAATAGTTTTGTAATTAATAATTGTCACAATTTTTACTGGAACAGTTTTTGTGAATAGATATGCGAGTGAACCTGAGTTAATGGTGTGACCAGCACACTATGCCACAATATCAGTGTCATTTAAATTTTTATTTTGTATGTGTGTTTAATTTTTCGTGCCCAATTTGACAGCTGGCACTGACAACTAAAAGGTTGTGAAGACTGGGAAAGACGAGGTTGGACGAGGTTACCCACTGGCCCTCCAAGGGCTTATGGGAATCCCATCGCAGTCGCTATGGCATTGTCGCTTAGCTTTGCGTATGTATTCTACTAGTTCCAGCCATACGGTGAACGTGTATCGCCAAATGCGCGTGAAATTGTTCGCCCTCACTTCAAGTAGAGGGTCACCCCCAAATAAGGAGTGTATTTATAGAGGAGGAACGGAGAGATGCAGGACACGATGGAGATCGAACTCAGATAGCTTAACACCATGGACCACGAGTGTCAAAGGATCATTCCTCCGAGGCTCCAGTTACCACGCTAGATCATTTTTCCTCGACACCCAACTGATAAAATTTCAGCGAATTTTTGAATGTTTGTGAATCATGACGGTTTCCGGAGTTCACAGTGAGGTTCACAGGGACATAGGTCCTTTTTTAATAAAGTTTCTAGTCTAGACCCTTTTGGGATCAATTTGAGAAAATTAGAAAATTGGAATCGGTTCATATTTTAGGACGTTACTAATTTATTAAAATATCTATACGATCACCGCGAGCAGATAGCGCGCAGTTTATCTAAAAACTTTTGGCTTATTTATAAATTTCACAAAATTTGACCAACAAATACAAACCTTTATAAAGCCGAATTTTTACCGGACGTCTTTTTTTTAGACAATAACGCAAGAAATGCAGTTTATCGTTATTATTTTGCACTACTAGATACCCATTTCTACGATTTCATTTCATTTAATGATGTTAGGCCTACTAGGCGCACATGCGCAATATTATATCTTATTATCTTTGTGTCATGGTGTCACTTGACGAGTAATGAAATAAAAGAGTAATCTGCAAGTTTTATTTGGCCAATCTGAAAGAATATACGCTTTGTACGAGATTTTGTATGTACAAAATAGATTAGCATCCCATTTATTTTACATTAATCTTCGTGGAGAACTAACAAAAATGAATACACCTCCGTCAAATGCATTAGCTATTGTTGTTTTTACGCCTTAAGTTTAATAAAGTAAAATGAAATTTTTTGTAACTTTTTTAATTAAATATCTGGTTTAAACGCCATTTTCGACGCTCATACAAAGGAATTAGAAAAACGTAAATTTTGGTAATATGATGGTTTCACATCACGCAATTTTTATTCTCGCCCTTAAATTGATTTAATTTGTTCAAATTGTTTTAGAATAGTTTTGAATCTGCTTTAGCAAAACCACTTCCAGCTATATTGGGGTTACTATGTATCCAGAAACATTAATCAACAGTGTTTGTTCGGTAGCTACTTTCAGTGTCTTCACAAATTCTCGTATCACGACGCCGTCGTCTCTTGGTTGGGTAATGAGTTGGCTGCCCTAAAGCCCTTGCTGAATTAGCGCACTTTACAACAATTTCAAATTAAATGAATCTCCTTTGCACACCTTTAATACCTGCTGTTTTGTTGCCGGAAAATTCACTGTTTGCGTTGTGCGTTAAGACGAAGTAATACATCGAAATTAAATGCTAAACGTTGCCTATAAAAGTGGATAAGGCAAGTGTACCGACTTGCCGCTAAAAAATGAGTAGTATTTGGGGAATCGGGCCGATTTTCCATATTTCGCGCGTAGGAAATGCGGCGCGCTTAAAATGTATCATGTCATAACTCTCTCAAAAATTGTATTATAGAATTGTAATTTTTTTAAAATTAATTCTTAAACTTTCAGGGTGCTCACGAAATCTTTCTAATTGCAATTACATAATTACTTTTCATTCCGCTTTGCGACTTTCGAAACGTTGTCTTTTTGGTGCAGTGGAATTTTCACCTATCGAGGAACTATGCTCATTTTTAGAATTTGGACAAACTTCCGGCGAAAGTTATAGAGAAAGGATTGAATTTTATTTTACACCAAGATTCAATTCATTATCTCTTATGGAAAAAAAGTTACGGCGATTTGAACACGATAATCGTTTTGAGCGCGTAACTCTTGAAGTCAGTAGCTTGCGATAACGAAACGGTTACAGCATCAATCTTTAGGAGACTGTATATGTGTGCAGATGTATTTAGTTTTATTTTATAAGTATTCTCCGTGTGATGAAAATATCAAAATGGGACGAAAATGTGTAGTGCCTCATTGTGTTTCGGGTTATGCAACGCGCAAGGAAAAGGTTGCCACTGACAGGTATGCGATTTCAAGAGTTACGCGCTCAGAATGATTATCGTGTTCAAATCGCCATATAACTTTTTTTCTATGCGAGATAATGGATTGAATCTCGGTGTAAAATAAAATTCAATCCTTTCTCTATAAATTTGCCGCCGGAAGTTTGTCCAAATTCTAAAAATGAGCATAGTTCCTCGATAGGTGAAAATTCCACTGCACCAAAAAGACAACGTCTGGAAAATCGCAAAGCGGAATGAAAAGTAATTATGTAATTGCAATTTGAAAGATTATTTTTACCCCTAGCCGAATCATCTAGTTTCTAGACGGGCCTCGTATCAAGTTCATGATGAAACAAGGTAATACCTACTGGAGTTACTCTCCCTTTCTCCTGTCCCGTGTTTCCATTCTCCGCACAATCTCTGCTAAAGTTCCTTTATCTACCTCCTAAATTCAGTGTTATAACACTCGTAAAACGTCATTTAAATAGGCTTTACAAAAGATAGACGTTTTAATTTGATACGTATGCTAAATAACCCTACCATAATAAAATTCCAGCGGGTAGCGTGAACAAACTAATGCGAGTACGGCGGGTCTTTATAATGTATTACCCCCTAACGAGGGTTGGTTGCATACTCTTCTCTTCTTAACGTGTGGCGCTCCCTTGCAAACAAATACACGTGCATGTTTATCCTTTGATCGGGCGTTCGTGTGCCTGCATGTTCCGACAGATAGTAGGGCTATTCCCTGTACCCGGGCGACCCCTAAATATTGCGCACCAACGCATCTCAATTGCATAATCCCGTAACTTAATTGCTCACTAGAGTGGAGGATGAATGCGAAATTAGTGACAAAAAATTAGTTTATATTCCCCAGAATTGCATAGCTCAGTAGATTAGACGTATTGTTTTAAATGACGTGACGAAGTGACTGTGACGTCACTATTTAGAGGACCACGACACACAGCGAATTATTGAATGTTGCGTACAATGTTGCATATGAAAAAATATCATAGTCACACTCGATCACTATTTTATACCCAGTGCAATCCGATGACCGATAATATCGAGGATAATATTAAAAAGCTCTTGACAAGTCGCTATTTAAACAGACTACCAGAACATCACTCTTCAAGGTACTCAATATAATACTTTTAATTAAAAATTTCAACGCCATAGTTAAAGTTCTACCAGCGTAGAAACAGTGTGAGTATGAAATACCACTGCAAATAAAAATAACTCATTTAATGTAGTTTTCAGACCGACTTCTGAAAGAATGAGCAAGGTACTAGCTGAAGTAAATCTGAAAATTGGCATGAGGAAGACCTGTAGGAATATTCAAATTCAATATTTACCCCTTGATTTGCCCCAATATTTTCGATTCGCACGGAGATCATCCAAACACAAACACTCCTCATTGCCGTTGTCCAGCGGCTATGACTGAGTCCCTGCTCGCGGAGGAGTTGCAGAACACAACATCGACCACTTAGACGTCTGGCTTGTCCACCAGCTTCCAGGCATTTTATTCTTCTTGCAGAATAACGCAGGGATAGATGCTGTGTTCATATTTTCTAAGGGTGCGGAGCACCCAAAGCGATTTTGCCGTGGGTGCGAAGTATGAATATCTATGTACCATAAATTCCAAAAGTGGTGTTCCAGTTTGCGATGCGAATCGTTTATGCCGAACGTTGCTATGTTTGCGACCTGAACGGAGTGTGGCGTTAATATATAGTAGGTAGAGGTACCTACAGGGTAGTAGCAGGTTACAAATTATTATCGATTGCTTTTTGAAATCGGCTCATTATTTATAGGCCGTTTAGCAGTCATTTTACATTAAAATTTCTCAAAGTTACTCCTGACAACAACATGGAATATGTTGAGTGGTACCGGACCGTTCGGACAACTACTCCTCGGGCAAATACCCCGCCAGGCATTGAATTATAGAACTAAATCCAAATTTTGTGTACTGCGAGATCTCATACTGGATGCTTACCCCAAACGTATCGTTGGGCTTGGAACAACCTTAGATCTCTGCGTACTTTCCTGCTTTTGCTTGGAAAGGACGAAACCGGTGGTCTACGGTTTTCCATGCACATTCGAAACGTGCAATATTGAAAAACTTCCAACATGGAGTTGTTGTTGTCCACAAAAATAAATATTTTTTCGTGTCTTTCTGATTTCCTCAATGATTTCATCTTGATTTCCTCTGATTTCCTCTGATTACCCCGGATTTTCTCTTGCTTTCACCCGATTTCCCTTTGATGTTGTCTTTGAATTATTTTCGTAGTCGTAAGCACGTACCGTAGAATAAAGTACTCACCTATACATATAACTCAAAAGTAAAACTTTAATAATTGAAGATAATTCAGATGGAAGTAAAACTTGGCGCGATGGATGGAATAATATCGTGCGGAAGCACTGGGCAAAGTGGAACAACTACAGAAAAAGATTTCGCGATCGCCCGGAGTGAGGGGTAAACCGCTGAGGAATTTTGGTGTACAAAACGCAGGAATTGCGAGGAATTGCCGAGGAATTTCGGGAATTGCAGAGGAATTACGAGGAATTTCTTAGGAATTTCGGGAATTGCAGAGGAATTGCGAGGAATTGCAGAGGAATTGCGAGGAATTGCCCAGGAATTGCGGGAATTACGAGGAATTTTGTGGGTATTGTCAGGAATTGACGGGTATTTGGAGGAATTGCCACATGTTGTGGAAAGATTTGCGCTTGCGCGTCAAACAGTTGGAATGAGAATTAAGTTTAAGACATGCATTCAGTAGTGTGTTTGCATGCAGCATATACTTAGTGTAGTTTTGAATCCGTGTTTTTATATAAAATATGAAAGGTAGGTTGATTAGATACCTATTTAATTAGCTAGTCCGGGTAATAATGACAAATTAATATACCTATTTCACAAGTTTTTGTTAGGGACCGCTATTAAGTTTCTCGTCGACCAGTAGAGTCACATACCTTTAATATTAAAGATAATATTAAAGGTATGTAGTTAGAGTACAATAGTTAGGTTATGTTTCACTTTGGGCGGGCAGCGTATTTCAAACGTATTGTTGTGCATTGAATAACCATACTACGCGTACTACGCGGTACATTGGACAATAATTTATAGAAAATTCTGGAAATGAATTTAAAATTAAATTCTTATCTGAACAGTGATATATCTTTTTATTGCCTGTAAATGAAGATGTTGCTTGGGTTGAAAAAAATATGTTGTTCGGCAAACGTCAAAAAACATGGCTTTAGCGACTCTATGAACGACACTAAACTGTCACCTTTTATGTGGTTACCAACCAGGAGTCAGAAAAAAGTTTTTTTACTGACAAGTCTGTAATAGTATACTAGTACCGAGGTGGAAAACCTTTCATTACACCCGAGGGCTAGATAGATGACCGAGGCGCGAAGCGCCGCGATCATCAGTTTTAATGAATAATAAAGTAATAAATAATTCATTTAAAAGCATCGTTTTTTGACAATAAAATAACTGAATATGTAAGAGTATTTCTGGTGGTAAAATATGTCTGGTAGCCAGTTGGAGTACACTCAAGCAGAACTCCACGAGACCGCAGAAAAAACGGTAGGAAATTTTATTCCTAGTTTATTACAATACATACTTAAGTATAAAATCAAATAGGCACTGAATTTTCCACCCGGGTGGAAAATTTCCCAGCCCGGTCGGGAAGTAGAAGTTAGGAATAACCTAATTGCAAACTTTTTATAAGTTGGTAATTGTGAAAAAATTTTTTTTACTGACCCTAATCCAAAGCAATCTATCATACAATAAATAACTAATGTCACTATTGATATTTTTTACCCTTTTTGCAAGCAAAATAATTGGAATTTAGATAAGTGTATCGACATTTGCCGAAAAAATAGCATACTTTATACGGAGCTAAAGTCTTTTTTGTGGCTCATCTGTTTTGCCAAACGTCTACAGATTCGCCACAAAAAGTATCACTTTAGCTCGTTGGATTAATAAGCAGCGGACCATTCCAACTCCAGAGATCTGATACGATAAAATTGATAAGCAGTATAAATCTACAAAAGTAGGTAGTTTCTAAGTAAGCAAATGCCATTTTCAAAGAAGTTGTGTAATTTTTTTGTTTTAATTTTTAGTTTGTACCTTTTCGTAAGTAAGAACTGACGTTCTCTTGCCATTTTGTTATGGTTTTGTTAAAATCGAATTTTATTTTTTATTTTGTGAGAATTGACTTTCGTTGTTTTTTTATTTTTATTATACTTACCCATTTCTGTTGCAAATAATATATATCATCACCTTTATTTGTTAGTCATCTGCAAAATTTATTTGCATTCAAATTTGCATTGTTTAAGTTTCATTCTGTTGTAACGGGAACCGTCACTCGAACTGTAGGCATGACGGTAATTATTTTCTCAAAATTCATTTGTTTCGGAATACAATGGTGCCTAGGTGCACTTTAAAGTAGATATCACAATTAATAATGCTTCGGTAAGATACAAATCTCTTTGTGATGCCTGAAATGAACGCATACTTTCCAAAGCAGGTAGGTTCACAGAGTTCAATAATTCTATCAATTAATTCAAAAATTTATTTGGAAACCATCCCTTTATCAAGTTATTTTTGCACGACAAGTATTCAATAAAAAATGTGGAAGCTCGGAAGAGACTCTTAAAGACGTATGTATAGATTACGCCATTGTGAGGGTGTGAACCTTGGCCAACAGGAGAAGTGGATCTAAAAAGAACAGAAGCGCTGGAAATGTGGTGTTAGAGGTACATGATGAAGATACAGTGGATAGATAAGGTTAGCAATAAAAGTTGGAGAAAAGTGAAATGTATGGAAGACAATAAAGGATAGGAGAGATAGGATGGTAGGACATACTAGAGTCAGAGATAGGAATAAAAATAGGTAGGGGTCGGCCTAGATTAGACTACTGCTCTCAAATAGTTGGGGATGTAGGATGTTCTACTTTTAGGGAAATGCGTAGGTTAGTTCAGGATAGGAAAGGATGGAGGCACGCGTGCAACTAGTCTTCGGCCTGAGAACTTTATGATAATGAATATATTAGGCATGCGATGGATGTACGTACGTACGCAATCGGGAATGTTATTTGCGGCAGTTGTAAATTTATGTGTGTAATGTACATGCGGAATTGCCGGAATTTCCCAGGAATTGCGGGAATTTCCAAGGAATTGCGGAGAATTTCCAAGGAATTGCGGGAATTTCCAAGGAATTGCGGGGAATTTCCGAGGAATTGCGGGAATTTCCAAGGAATTGCGGGAATTTTCAAGGAATTGCGGGGAATTTCCAATTAATTACGGGAATTTCGAAGGAATTTGGGGAATTTCTGGATAAAAAGGGATTGTGGTGTACAACTTTTTTTCAGCGGTTTACCCCTCGGCCCGGAGCTTTTGTTGTTCATTTCCAAATGCACTTTTCTGCCCTTATTAATTGATATTAATTTATGACCCCCGAATTGGAGTGATGCGACTTCGTTGGGTCTAAAGAAAGCGCATCACTGCGGTTCGGTCGTCCTAAATTGATAGTGGTCCTGCCTAGAGCTCATGATTGCAGGGTGATCACTCCGTCTCTTGGTTTTCGGATATTTTCGGTGCGATCGATGGGACTATCGAAATTCGCTTTCGATACTGCCCTGTTTGCTCCGGTACGGCCGATATTTTGACGGCACCGTATCTCGGCGGATCCCGGAGCGACGAAACCCGACTTAGATCTGCAGGACCTCATGGCGGACGAAATTCGCGTTTTCGGCTTGATCCCGCCGGCAGATGTCTGGGATTAGTGGGATATACATATATTATGGTGTCGGGGGTATGCCGATTTTGTTATCGCTTGACTACAGGGTGTTTGAACGAATTTTGAAAAATCGCGAGTTCCCGCGGATGCACGATAGATGCGCGATATAACCCTCGAAAATTTAGTCCCGATCGACGCAGTTTTAATGGCGAAAAAAATCTTTGCGGCGCTAAAAAATTGCAGAATGAGTTAGTAGTCCCTACTGGATTTTTATAAATAAATATAATACTGACCTACCTTGAAATATGTACCACTTCTTACGACGCAGCCGAGTACAACACAGCGCACAACACGTGGTGTGAAATCAGAAGAGAATTGAAAAGTTTGTTGCACATTGCGAAATTTGTCCTTTAAGATTTTCACATGCGCTCGCAATGATAATTACGCACAATACTCGTCATATTCGGAAGCATTACTCATGTATTACGCGCTATTACTCGGTTATTACTCAGAATTACCCACAATTACTCAAATATTACCCACTTTACTCAGTGTTACTCAATATTACTCTCTATTACTCAAAGTTGTACACCTGCGGTTTCCCCCTCGATAAAGACGCACTTCAATTTCTCTACAGCAGGATCGAACAGCATCAGAGCAGACTTATTGGGATTGATAGGAAGCGAGTTATCTTTACACAACGGCATCAGGCATGGTAACTATAGTGCCTTAAGGCATCCAAAATATCAGTTGTATAAATGAGGAAAAACAATGGACCGAGAGTAGATCCTTGAGGAACCCCAATCGCCACCCCACACGCTTCTGAAACGCTGTCATCAACTATAACACGGAAAGATCTGTTGGACAAAGAATAAACCTTTTAAGAGCGGTTTGAAAGTTTGAATCACAGCCTCACAACTTTTATATCTTATTTCTTGCACTTGTAAAAGGGAGTGGTTGGCTCCTAGCTCTTGTTGAATAGCTGGTCTGCTATATTATATAAGGTGCGCGTATGGCAAGGTGAGGAGCTGCCATAATGGACCAGAAGTGGAATATGGCAAAAAGTCTTGATCTGATTAAATCTAAATTTATCTTAACTTCAACGTTTCCCTCTTCTTGATTGGTTTCTGTAAATCCTTTACAATTGAATACGGCGTCCTAATTCAAATAACCTTATTATAAATTAACATATCAGAAGCCAGAAGCCAGAACCCACAGATTTTCAGAATTAAATATGTTTTTCCAGGTCGAAACATCCAAGCTCTCTTTTCTGATACCCCCGTCTTTATAAGAACTATTCGTTCGCAGTTTACAGTTTTCTGGGTAGCACGCCACAATATTTTTTTACTTTCGGGAGATGCTACTGACTAAGCCATATTCCTTCATAAACGACATTAAGTTAGGGTCGACTCAAGTGATGGCAAGATGAACAGCCTAAAATATCACTTGAATGAACAGCTAGTCGGGTAATTCTATCGCCCGTCTAGCCGTTCACATTCACGAACATAATTGTCTGCCTCCGCTGTAAAGTAGCTTTTTATATATATTATTTACGGTTACTTGATACTTTTCTGTACTCATTTATCTGATACCTCTCTCTGTCAATTCAAAAAGTTGAGGATGTTCCGCCCCCACGCCAAATGCAATTTGTTTATAATTTTTAGAGAAAAGACTACGCAAAGACGGTACTCTTTCACTGCCTTAATATACCGTTTTCAAGCATCATACCACACAAGAAACATTACCTACAAATTAAGCAGTTTTATCTTTCAGGAGTCAATTTATATTCAGAGGGTAGTACATTCTTAACAAAAAGGCCAGCTATTCATTATGATGAACGACCTTCTTAAAAAAAACTTTTTTATCTTTTTACCACAGGTAGACCTTTAATAACGCACACAACGTTCAAGGGGGGCGAGCCGCCTCATTTTTTCTCGACTCTGATACGCTATTTAGTACGAAGCACGCAGCCATCAAAAGTAATGGGCGAAAACATCGCCGTACTATGTTTATACAACTCGGGCCCTCACAATCCTCCCATTCTTAACGACTAATAACGAGAAATTGTAGATTAGGAATGTAAGAACTGTATTAACTGTTTTGATACGAATTAATCATAAAATATGACGTGGAGGTTAGTTGAATCGATGTGAGAATTACTAATATTGGCGTACCGCAGGGCTCAATTTTGGTCGCGAGACCATCAGCATATACGCTCCTAATGATGCCGACGTTGTGTAGGGTAAAACTTGTAAGGAATTTTAGAAGGCATTTATGTACCAATACCTCTTGGTAAAATTACTGTGAAATTTCTTGAAATGTCCCTTAATGAGGCAATTATACCTTGTAAAAATATTTACCTTTAATTAGTACAATACCAAATTTATCCAGCATTAAAATTCTTCGTATTTTCTAGAAATAAAATAATGTAAATTTCCCTTCCTTGTTATGAATTAATAAAAGAAGCATTCGCATGAATATATCCTACGCGTTATTGGCATTTAAATCCTTAATTATGTTTACTTTTTTTACCTAACTTAATTGCATTTTGATTCAGTTCAACTCGTACAGAATATTCTACAACCAGCCTTCTGCAAAACCGGTTACCGTGGAGAACGACTTTATGAACATGGCTCTCTGCATTGAATATTGCATTAATTTATAAGGTTCTAGCGATAATTAATTACGCCAATGTAGCGTGGAAGGCTGATTCTATGGCATTACTGCAAAATACTCCAATCAACAATTGCACACCTAAATATTTTATATATTTGATGCAATTTTGCGATAATGTTGCACGATATTCGCTGGTACTGGTATTCTGGGAATGTTAAAAATACATTTCGCAATTATCTATAAACATTGAGTGCTAGCAACTAAGGAATGCAATAAATATGAACAGAAAGCATTATGTCAATGTCGGAAAAATGAAGAAACGGAAGAGTCCTAAATCCTGATGGTGATGAAGTTCTTTATGTGATTTCATATAGGTGCTGAAGCACCCATTACAAAAAGAATTCATGAAGTGTTTCAGTCTCAGAATTAGCCGGAGTAAATTTGGGAGAGGAATTCTAGAACATAAACGTCAGGCTTAAAAACTGCCAAGGTCCCCTACCCAACAAAGAGCACCGATTATGTACAGTTTGTTCACCAACACACCGATTAGGAAAATGAAAATGAAGTGAATCTGTTTTGCAGAGGCATTTGCGTTTATGGTACTGGTTTTTGACATTAGTCCCTGTATTTGTCACGTACAAGATAAAGAAAAAATATAGACTTCCTGAGACCAGACTCGTAGGTACTGGGATCGTAGCAATGGGCAATCGGATAACTCTTTTTATTTCATAGTTTTTTTTTCGCTTAGGGCTCACATTTACCGATAAAAAGGTAAATGAAAAGTGTCTCTTGTATGCGGCTGACGTAATAATGCACCTTCGATGAGCGTGACGTCAATTTTGTTGCTTGACGCTGAATAATTTTTGCTAAGAAATGGCAACCAGGTTTTTGGACATTACCAAATTTTTCATTTCGTTTCATTGTTATTTCAATAAAGTAATAATAAGAGAACTAGATATAGGAAGAAGAAAAATGTACTAAACTGGTTTTATATAAATTTCCGCTGATTTTACTGCAAAACAGCACGTACCTTATACCTGCATTCTGAGTGACTCATTTTGTCATGTTTGTTTGCCATTTTGCGATAAATTTATTATAACTGTGGTCCATAAATAATCTAGGTACTTTGTAATCGTTTTACCAAGAATGTTTCATACATTACTATTTTATTTTATTGCTTTGTACTGACATGTTCATTTTTTGTTGCAGGTAAGGACGCACAACTGTGCGCTCTGCACATACTACAAGTTTGTTGTAAGAGTGAGTTGTAAAATATTTAAAGGAATGGAAGTTGAAATAAGGGGCAATATGATATATTTTAAAAAATCGTTTCAGTCCTCAAGTTTTAAATACTCTACTGCAGTGGGCATTTTTTTTCAAAAATCTAAGTTATTATTATTGATATGCAAGTCCAAAATAATTATGAATTTGATAAAACAACAAAAAAAATAAAAATTACATCCTTCTCCTGGGTGTATTAAGTGTTTTTTCTACACATGTATATGAAAATAGCCATTTTTCAACTGTCTACTCTATATGAAAGTGACATTTTTTTACTCTAGAGATGAAAATATTTTCATCTCTAGAAGTGAAAATGAAAATGTCAAATTTATAGTTTTAACAATGGATAAAAGACACTTTCATTTAGTAGCCTGCGTATCTATGTTGTATGTTACCTGGCAACGACTAAACAAACAATAATTATTAATTTGCATTCCGACAGTTCGTTTATAATTTGATACCATTTTAAATGATTATTATGGACTCAGAAAGTGAATACAGTGAATCATATAATGTGTAGAAAAAATAGCATTTCCTACTCGAGATGAAATACGTTTTTTTCGTTCGTGAGATTGCTCCACTCGCTTCGCTCGTGGGCAAATTCTCATCTCACCAAAAAAACAGTATTTTCATCTCTTGTTGTAAAATATACTATTATTGACAGATAAGCCCAATACGCTAGTGAATTAATCACCTGAACCTGTACCAACTAATATCATACGAGAAAACGGAACTTAAGTGCCAAAGAATAAATTTCAGAACTTAACTCTGAATTAAATTATAACACAGCGAGTGTGACGGGAAGTGGGTAATTCGTATTTTATTAATTGAAATGTATACATTATAACTAGCTGTCCTGATGTTACTTAAGACTGAGGGGTAAACCGCTGAGGAATTTTGGTGTATAAAGCGCAGGAATTGCCGAGAAATTTCGGGAATTGCAGAGGAATTGCGAGGAATTTCCGAGGAATTTCGGGAATTACCGAGGAATTGCGCGGGAATTGCAGAGGAATTTCGGGAATTGCCGAGGAATTGCGAGGAATTTTATGAGTATTGTCAGGAATTGACGGGTATTTGGAGGAATTGCCACGTGTTGTGGGAAGGTTTGCGCTTGCGCGTCAAAACAGTTGGAATGCGAATTAAAACGTACATTCAGTAGTGTTTGAATGCAGCATAGTGTGGTTTTGAATCCGTGTTTTTATATAAAATATGAGAGGTAGGTTGATTAGGTACCTAGTTAATTAGCTAGTCCGGGTAATAATGACAAATATATTTAACCAATTTTTGTTGGGGACCACTATTAAGTTTCTCGTCGATCAGTAGAGTTTTTTCACTTTGGGCGGGCAGCGTATTTCAAACGTATTGTTGTGCATTGAATAACAGTTAATCGTGTATTACGCGGTCTATTATGAAGAAAGATGGTACATTAGACTAATTATAGAAAAGTCTGGAAATGAATATAAAATTAAATTCTTATCTGAACAGTTAGATCTCTTTTTATGGCCTAAAAATGAAGATGTTGCTTGAGGTGGGAAAAAATATTGATTCGAATTTTTGCCCCGCAAGCGACGCTCCTGGTAATGAGTCACGCTGTCTGTCTGCAAGCCACAATTGGGTACTTGCATGAATTTGGGATTTTGCGAAATTATAATCTTCGGGAGGTCAGAAATACATTCCCAAAGCAATTTTTCTCTGAGCCTTGTAGAATTCAAATTATTGAGGAAAAATATTTCCCGCTAAATATGCTTATGGCGCCATGTGTGAATTATTGAAACTATACGGTGACGTCAGTATGACGCACCTATGCATTCCTAAAACGAAATGGCCGCTTCCGGTTTAGTTGACAGCTGTCTCGTAAGTCTTGAAATGGTTTGCTGGGAGAATGGAACTATGGTGGAGTTCAGTAGCAATTTGTTGTTAAAAATTCATTATATTTTATAATTCCCAACTGTGGATAGGTACAACAAAACCACTTCTAACCTCTAAACTCTACCTGTCGTGAACGCGGCGATTTTAAGATTGATTATGGGATTCTGCTTGCAAGAAACTTGTGCGGATATT
The DNA here is from genome assembly GCA_963966045.1 of Xestobium rufovillosum. NCBI lineage: Eukaryota > Metazoa > Arthropoda > Insecta > Coleoptera > Ptinidae > Xestobium > Xestobium rufovillosum. Next base: position 17,288,134 of record OZ014498.1, read on the forward strand.
TTACAGATGGATTTGTGATATTCGTACTAGTTGTGAAATAACAACAACGTGGACACAAATGGGTGAAACGAAAATTCTGTGCTTGGCTAACCTATAACTGTCACTGTATGACAGAGCTCAGGGCAGCCACGGTGAAAAATTGAAATGTACTGATGATCCTGAAATACACTAATAATTAGTTTATTCTTCTTCTTAACTTATTTCCAGTGTTTAACTGTGCATTAATAAAATATAAATACTGCTCAGTAAAGTAATAACATCCAATTGAAGCGCTGATAACAAGTGATACAGTTAGGCGAGTAGGGACAACAGACGCGAAATGTTGGCAATAGGCAAAAGCAGCACGTCAGGCTGTGACGACAGCTAGATTATGTGACGTCAATACGACTGCTCAAGGCCAAATGGCCCACTAGCGCGTGCTCCGCGATTTGAAACTAAAAATGAAATTATATTCTTATTACTACACAAAATAGTCTCATTTTATACGGTCACGATAAACTTAACTCATATTTGCAAAATATGATAAAAAAAGTGCCACTTTATGCAAGTACCCAATTGTTTATTATGGCGTTGACCTTGTCTGTTTATGAGACTAGAAAAATCGATCGATAGTACAATCGATCTCTGGTAGTTTCCAGTTCCCGAATGTTCGAAGAAGACTATTTATTGGGAAGCAAGAAGCCGGGAGGACAGTTTTGAAGTTAGTTTTTAAAGTCTTGGCTTTCAGATGCGAGAAAGAGCGATAGAACCGGGCGAGTACCTATACAAGTATATGTCTTACCTCTTACACGCGTTTCGTTTAGAGTTTTGGTATCGGTATGTGCGTGCGAATGTTGTCGCTTTTTTAAGTGTACCGGGGCGTTTTCATGTGTAACATACATGGGGAATTGCCGGAATTTCCAAAGAATTGCGGGAATTTTCAAGGAATTGCGGGAATTCCCAAGGAATTACGGGGAATTTCCAAGGAATTGCGGGAATTTCCAAGGAATTGCGGGCAATTTCGAAGGAATTTCGGGAATTTCGAAGGAATTTCGGGAATTTCTGGCTAAAAAGGAATTGTGGTGTACAACTTTTTTCCAGCGGTTTACCCCTCGCTTAAGACTTTTGCATAACCTTGTTTACTACTTGCTTGCTGTTTTGACATCTTATTCTGCAGTGAAACTAGACATTGACAAATGAAAATGGCAAATATGCTGTAGCTAAAATTACTCATGTTTTAACATTTAGGCGGGAAAAATTTTTTAAACTCTGAATATTCGTTGCTAAACTGGAGAGAACTGTTTTGTTCACTATTGGGAACAACGAACAACTGCTGCAAGAGAACGTGAACCATCAACAGTAAGAATACAGATATTTTAAGATCCAAATATACGGGCGACTATCGCGTGTCCATGTTTCTGTTTTATTTTTGGTCGGAATTCCGCATTAATTTGCGAATTCTGAAATCAATGTGAGGTTATATTGTGTCCTTGTGTCGAGAGCGAGTCACCGTGACATCTCCAAACCGGGATTGGTATTTGATAAGAGTCACTTTCATAGCTATTTCCCGTCGGAAACCGTACCAGACGCTGTCAGTAAAAGCCGGTCGATTTTGTTTATTTGGCGGATGCTGTACGGACGTTTGCTTTACGCAAACATAGGCCATATGTACCGACGTCTCTGTCACTGACGGAAATGTTACGGGTGTCTGTCGCTTAGTAACAATCGTCACCTTCATATTTTTCGCTATTTACAAGTCGCGACTTATTGCGTTTCAGCAACGTTCTAAACACCTAACCGAAACTTACAAGGGAGTGGTTGAATGCCTCTCCCACCTCCGATCGCAACGGGCTTCGGGGTTGTTTGTAAAAAATTAAATCAGTTGTATGCAGATGTTAATACTTTTGAACTATTTAACAAAGCTATCAACTAACTTTTAAAATGAGCGACAGTGGTGGCTGTCAAACCTGAAACACTCTGTATTCTTCACCCCTAAACAGGCAAGATTGTTGTTTGAAGGGTCATTGGAAACAAATTAATATCATGACTGGATTTAGAAACGATGAAATTAAATAACAAATTATCTCTGGAAAGTACTTTGGTTAGAGGTGTTCCTCGGGGTTTCTCCCTTGAACCTCTTCTGTTCTCTATATGTGTCTCCGATCTTTAATCTTGTTTAAGAAATAATTGTCAGGTGCACTGTCACGCAGATGATGCCCAGCTCTACTATTCTTTTAGTCCATCTAACACATTGCAAGCTATTTCACTAATTAACACAGATTTAGAGTTGTTATTACAAGCTTCTCTTGATCACAATTTAGTTATTAATCCAGAAAAGCCTAACCTTCTCTTATTTTGTAAATCTGCCATTCGTAATGAACTAGTAAATAATTTAAATATTAAGTACTATGAAAAATATAAAATTGAGTTGTGTACAGCAAGTGAAAAATTTTGGAATCATTCTGGATGTTATTCATGAAATCTAAGAATGAATTTAATTGTCTGTCCGTTCCTGTAAAACAGGCTATTATAATACCGTCAACATACCTAAATCAATACAAGAATTGTTTACTAAATTTATTGCTATGAATATGGGTTTCTATCTGGTCCATAAATATTTCGGCTAATAAGGGACTCAGAGGGTTTCCCATAATAAGACCTGCTTTGTAGCTGTAGAAATTGTTATCAAATTGAAAATAATTTTGTTCTAAACAAGTGGATAACAGATTTAAAATTTCTAAATTTTGTACTACGTTTTGGTTATTTTCTAATAATTTTTTGACTAACTGAATGGTGTCTTGAGGGGGAATGCTTGGAAACAAATTTTTAACGTCAAATGAGACAAATATTGCATTAGTAGGTATATAAAAATGTTTAATTTTGTTTATTGATACGAATTTTTAATAGAATGTGTTGAATTGAACTTATTATAATTTTTAATGATATCTATAAGTTTGTTGGAAATTTTGTAAGCAGGTGCCGAAATATACGATACTACTGGTCTAATGGGGTAGTTGTTTTTGTGTAATTTAAACAAGGAGTATAATTTTGGGGCCTGAGGATTCATGTTAGTGAGTTTGAACAATTCATTGTCTTGAGTCATTTATAACTGATTTTACTAGTTTTTGAATTTTTTTATGTTGGTTCTTTAAAAATTTTGTATGTCTCTGGGTCTAAAAAATCTTTTGTTTTATTAATGTAATATTCTTTCGGTAAAGCTACTACCTATATATTTTCCTTTGTCTGCTTTACTAAATACAGTATTATGTTCTATAGATTTTAATTTGATTGTTTTTGCGGTATGCATTTCGTTATTATGAATGCTTGATTTAATATTATTATTATTTATTTATTATTCCTGATTTATGAAATTGTTTGCCATATACTTTTTACTATTACTAGGTCATCTCGCGCGCTACGCGCGCTCACTGCCCTAGTCGAATCATGACTTCAAAGAAACGCATTATTGCCTGATTACAGAATAATTTACATCTGATATAATTCACTAAAAACGTAGTTTTGAACTATACGGCTATTTCTCTGATTTCCTAAATAAATTATCAAACCTTCCCAAGAACGAACTCTTGAGAAAGCCACGCATTCTTAATTGTCCGTGAGTAAATATTTCTTTTCGGAGATCAATTCCTATTTGATCAAATGTTTGGCCTTGTGATTTGTTAATAGTCATTGCAAACGCTAGTTTAATGGGAAATTATTGTCGTCTTTTAAAAGTAAAAGGATACACATTTTCACAGTACAACGCTAAGTATACGGTTAACGAAAACTATATCTCCATGTTTATCGCCTGTTAAAATTTTGCACTGTAGGATATTGTCTCCCAATTGTAAAATTAACAATCTCGTACCATTACATAAGCCTTCATTAATGCTGAGATATCTAACCAACATCACAATACAATATACTCTCAACTTCAATTCATGCGGAGGAAAATTTGGCGGGTTTAAAGTATTTAAATATTCAGGAAGAATAGCATCGTTTAAATCTCCATTATCACAATTTTCAACACTATCCAAGTTTGTATATATTTTTTCTGTTTTTATATCTAACAGTTCTACCACTTTTTTGTTAATGTCTTCAACATCAGAATAGCTGATTAGGTCATATCTATGAATCGCTTTTCTCTAATTGATTCCTCCATATATACGTTCAACGATATCCGAATTATAAATACATCTCTGTGGCAATTCTAAATTGCTATTCATATCGTTCAAAACTCCATCTCCAACATCCAATAAAAACTTGGTGAATTCTTGTTCCTGTGGTAGAGCCCGCATATTTTGTGTTTAATAGAGAATTTACGGAAATAACTATAAAGAGAACTAAATTTGATACTTAAATTCACTGTTTCACAGCGGGTAGCATTTATTTTAACTGGTAACAATTGTCAAAAATCTCCTCGCAACACCATAATTTTTCCACCAAACGGAACATTACAATTCATAAAGTCTCGTAAGGTTCTGTCTATAATGTCTAAAGCATACCTTGGCGCCACAGGAGCTTCATCCCAAATAAAAACATCTCCACTCCTTAAATAATCTGTTTCTTTTGAATTTTTCTTAAAGTTGGAAGATGAATCTAAAAACAGAGGAACAGGTAAGCCAAACGTTTTATGAACTGTTCTGCCATGAGGAAGTAGTGTTGCTGCTATACCCGTGAAGGCCATGGTACAAACAATTTTATTCTTACTCTTCAGTAAGCTGTAAAGGGTTGTATAAACATAAGTTTTACAGGAGTCTCCTGGACCGTCTATATAAAAACATGAAGATTCAGAAATTGATTCATTTATGTTAGCATCACATTTACCCAAAATAATATCTACAATTTCTTTCTGCTTTTCATTTAGGTGTTTATATTGTCGTGATCCTATTTCTATTGCTTGTTCTTCATTTGCATATTCAATGTCGTGGCATGGTAGGAAAAATTGAAAGATTGTAACCTTCCGCAGAAGCATGGAACTAATTTGAATATAGGCTTTTTGTCCTTCAGTATTGCTGTAACGTCTTTCACTCGGTCTTTCATAATCTTGTGACATTGCTTCTTTAAATTCTTCCCACAATTCTTCCTGATAAATTGGTCGGCAATGCATTAAAATACGAATGAATAAATATCTCAGCTGTCTGGGCATCATCCAAATTTCAGCTTCATTCATGGCTCTTTTCCACTCGTGATGCTCTTAAATAAGACCTAATTTTAAACACGCTGTATTTCTCCGTTTACTGTTTTCAGATCTTCAAATCTGTTTGCTCCTTTAATATGAAGTAATAATAATCGAAAATGAAATAGTTCAATTTGGTTGGCTGGGGCTTACAGAGTACATGGGTCCAATAACTTTGAATTGTTTCTGACGGCATATACTTTTACAACGACAACAAACATGATACCTACCTGTGATAGTTCAGACGTACGCACTTTTGGCGAAGAGACGGAAACGAAAAATCTGACCTCGCTAGATCGAAACGGTACGTGTCTATTGCGCATTCTCCACGACTAACATAACTTTTATTAGATAGGACTGTCTTCATCTTTCCTAACAGCCATTTACAATTCTACACCCAACTTTTCTATTGCGTTTTTATCTAAATTTGAATTTGAATGTACGTTATGATTAAAGCCTTACTTAACAGATTGATTTCAGAGTCTGAAAATTGGATATTAGTCAAATTATCAAAACGATCAAAGAAAACAAAGTCCGAAAATTTATTGTTTTTTTTATTGGAGGTCTTTTTTGTTTATTGACGGTTAAAGATTCTAATTTGCGTTTTTGTCTAATATACTTATTGTAAATTATTCCTTCTATCTGATCCCTAACTTTAAAATCTAAAAGGTCGAATTCAATTCTATGGAGTCTACAAGTCAATTCAGTGTGAATTACCGTAAGATATAATATGTTGTAAGTGTCCCTTTTGGCGTATTTGATGTTTATGTCTTTGAGTAACCATTATTTTCCAGCGAAATCACATGCTAATCTTGCAGAGGCACTTTTGTTGTTTGTTTTCACTTTAACAAATAACAAATAAAAATATATTGACTAAACATATAATTTCTAAGTGTTATCTCATTTCTCATATTTATCTATCACATCATTGATGCTCGATATATTATACCTTCCTACTTGCATGAGAAAGTTCTCAATAGAGCTGATATACACAATTGAAATACAAGACGAAAATCTTTGATTGCACCCTCATTGCATAAAACTGTTTTATTCGATAGATCATTTACGTCCAACATTAGTAGAACTTACAACTTGATACCTCTGAAAATGAAATCATATAATCATGTAAAATTTAAACTATACAAGGTAACGCTAGAACGAATCACAACGGAAAACAAATCCCAGGCGGGGTGAAAAGTTTTAAAAAGATAAAATTCGTCCTTTGAGCTTTAACCGCTTTATCTCCGGAATTTTCAGGGCGCGTATCCAACGCAGAGTGACGGGGATAGATTTGAAAACTGAAAGGAATTGGAGCCGTCCATTTCTCGTAGCGGTCAATCCACTTTTCATTCATAATTAATTGCCACGTCGACGCAAATGCACTGAAAACTTCTGCTCTGCGCTCTATCAATCTTTTGCTATCTGCTGTTTTGATATTTATAAAGTTCCAGGAGCTATTGCAGGCCATTCTTCATAAACACTATTACAGAAGTACATACCTATTAAGACGATAATTCGTCTTATATTTAGTGCCTTAGAAACTCTATTTAAAATGAGTAAAGTACTAAGAATTATGTATTAGGTTGGGGTAATTTTTTTGAAGTAGGTAAGTAAGAGGAAAACAAGAAAATGTCGTTTTCCAGAACTACTTTATAGAATAGGGATAAAAACGGACAAATTGATGACAACTTAATCGATAGTGATGAAGTCTGTATGGCTTTACTCACAAATCCATTGTGGATCTATAGAGACCTTTTCGATTTCTCTATATCTATATCGTCTAAAACACCCTGTATTCAACCACAGGCGTGAATTTAATTTATGTAAAATTAGGCGTCAAAGTTCTTCACACTTTATAGGAATAATTTTCAAAGTTTGCTAGGCAACGCCAATGATAAAATTGAACTCATTTATATAGCAAGTGGAAATTGCTTCAAAAATACAGGTGCCCCAATAGTGTGGCAGCGGAGTTTTGCCCCGTTATTATACATTTTAGGGAAAGAAGTTATTTAAGAGACCCCCTTTGAAGACGCATGTCTCAAAAAGGATTAATTTTAGAGTCAAGGAAGTTTATGCATAAGTAATTAAATGGATGTTCGACAAGGAAAAGAACTATGATACAAAAGTTAAATGGTTCCATTTGAAAAAATAAAGTTTTTGGGTCTTGAAAGTTTCTGACTTGGCCATGTACACTGTACAGGGTGACCCATTTCGGTTGATATTGAAGAGTACAGGTCAAACGGTGATAGATAAAAAACGAATCCCGGTTTCTCGAGTTCATTTTATGAACTTTGTTTAGTGGTGCAAAGAAACCTTGGCTAACTTGATTGGATTTCGCTATACAGAGTGTTTTTTGAATTTGGCCGCAAAATGATTTTTTAAAGCATTTTCATACGCTTTTTGAATTTAATATTATGGTATTTATTATGGTATTGAACTTCGTTTTTCTTATGGGACACGCTGTATATTTTTATGGCATTAATCACTTTTCCCTTTACCTTTCCAAAAATGCATTTTCGGAGATGTGGTACTGAACTTGGTCGGTTTTTATGGGGCAAGCTGTATATTTCCATAGCACTAATTTGTTTTTGCCTTGTTTACCTTTCGATAGGAGAAATATTTTTGGAAACGTAAAGGAAAATTTAAAAATACGAGTATACAGGGTGCCCAATAAGAGAAAACTAAAGTTCAATACCGTACCTCCGAAAGTATTAAACTACGGAGAAAACTGAGTACGCCACTGCGTTCTACGGAAAAAAGAGTATGAAAATGGTTTAAAAATCATTTTGATAGCTATTATAATAATGGCGATATAAAGATCAATAGAATTCGGCCAAATTCGAAAGACACTATAAATGACGAAAACTAATCAAGTTAGCCAAAGTTTGTTTGCACCATTATACTGAGCTCAAAATGAGAACCCGAGAAACTGACATCAATACCAACCAAAATGGGTTACCCTGTATGTACTTGCTAATTCCCTGTACATATTATAATATTTTTGGTTTTTTAATCCTGCTATAGCCCGAAGGTATTTAATTTTCAAAATCCCTCTGGCAAAATTTTCTGTAGTAATACAATAAGTGATCTGGAATTCTCTGAAATTTTACGAAAGCTGTTGCGTTGCTTGGTAGCCTCGAGTGTAAATTTGACAGTTAGAAGATCACGAGCGCTTGCGCGAGTGATCTTCTGTCAAATTTACACGAGTGGCTAGTAAAAGCAACAGCTTGACTAAAATTACCTAAAAATTCCAGACCACGAATTGTATTTGACAAGATTATTTGTTGAATCGAAGCAAGGTAGTTCAAAACGAAATTTTATTTCAATTAATTCGCATACAAAGGAATGTGTTGGGAATATTTGACGTTTGGCAGGTACTAAAGTAACTAGATTATACATTATAAATGCACCTACAAATTCGAAACTATGGCAACTTGTTAACAAGCAAAATTATCGAAAAAATTACCGAAATAATACACGCTTCTAGACCCAAATGAAATGTTCCTGTTGGTCAATTTGACGATGAAAAAAATAATCAAAGAAATACCGTAACGTTAAGTAAAAAATATCTTATACAACCTCATAGCAGAATCAATAATTAAGTCAAATACAGGGTGTTCAGTTAAACAAAATTCACAGCCTTCGCAAAGATGTAACCGGGGGAGACATTGAAAATGACGAAGCAGACTGTAACCCTTGGGCGTTTGGAATATTTCCGCATACGCGATAGCGTGTTAAATATTTATTCATAAAACACCTGGGCCGATTTCTGTTGTGGCATTCTCTCACATTTCTCCAATTATGAATGAAGCTTACACAGACTGTATGTATATATGTATCCAGTAGTACAACATAAAAACCGCCACAAAGCTCAAAATTGGTAGCCAACAAATAATGCAAGTGCGTGTATGGGGATGTTTACATGCCTGAACATTCATATTCTTACTTTTACGTTGGTTCTGGGGGAGGTGTTGGAGATCCCCTTTCCGCGTGCCTTGGCGTCTGTCTGAGAACCTATTTCGCGTTTAATTTATTCCTGCACAAGTTCAACCGCACTATAATTGTGTGTTAAGGCTGATTAATTTTCTCCGGCGTTCCTTGTGACCCTTTATCCTCGCCCGTATGTACGTTTTCGATTTCTGCACGCGTACCTATTTGAAATACGACCCTACACGACTGTCGTGTCGCGTCTGCGGTCAGGATAGCAACACTTCCACGAGAATTATTATTGGAAATGTCATCCGGCATTCATATGCAAAGTGCGATCGGTTTCGTCTTGGGAGATACTTGTTTTCGGTATTCAAAGCGACATTCACTCTGGGGAGGCTGGGCCCAACTTTGACAGGTGGAAATAAATGAATTGCGAAATTAAAGATGCGACCTCTGGAAAAAGTGCACCGAATTCAAATTTTATAAGTGATTATAACATTAAATTGCTCCCATCTATCTAGAGAACTTAGCGACCTTTTATTGGGAAACCACAAAAATAAAGAAAATCGTAAATTTTAATGCGAATTATTAAAATGTATGTTTGTGTCTACGACATATTCTTAAGTCGCCTGGACACCTCAATTAAAAATAACCATGAATGAATGCTAAAAATTATGTTATTCTTGACGATTTGTTGTTAGTCATACATGAATTCTGATTACAGAATACGGAGAATGAAATATACAGCTACCAATTACTCATGTTTACCATATTGACAAGCATGTGTAAGCTATGTTCATAAACTTTATTACTACTCTGGATCTGAATCATCCTTCATTGACTATCTTTTTTGAAACAGGAAGGAAACTCATAAATGTGACTTATTAATTTTTCTTACGCGTATGTCGTTAATTTATTACACTCAGAACAACGCGCAATGTGTTTAGTAATTAAATACGACCTTGTTTCTAGTATACACATATTAAATTACATACTTGCATATTCAAATCATCTGATATTATGTTTACTTTTCTCAGCTAGTTCAACAAGTCACATGATTAGTTCGCAATCTGCTTGACATATCTCATTTACGTAAAAAACACATACCTGCTATACATACGAGGGCAGTTTCATAATAACAGAGTCGAGCAATTTCTTTGCTTGGAGGAAACGCGGAGATGTCCCCTGCTGGCTAGATAATGAAAAGGCGATTCAAAAACGTAAGAAAACAACTAACTTCTGCGGGAGTTGAGCCCACTCAGCGTAAGGACATCAAACTACCAACTCTATGCGATACCTACCTACCCGCCGAAACCACTGACAGTGTTCACAACTACCGAACGGCTTAAACGAAAATATAACGTACCTACAACAAAATAGCCCCTTGAATATCGATGCTATCCAAAGGAAAAACCCAAACAAACTACATACATGCAAACAATAAGAGTACTAAAGAAAAGAAAGTCGCATTAGGTGTCAGTATTCGTAGCCCAACTCAAGAATTCTGACCGAACCATTGTCGTGGTGTAATTTACAGAATCTTGCATTCGATGCGTTCTTTCCGGTTTCCCGTCAGGAAAGAAAATCCGCGATTACTAATGAAAACAAGGAAATAATATAATAAGTTGCGTGGTTGTAACTTGCACGCTAAAGATACGGATTAATAATGTTATATACGTATAATATAACATACCGCACATGAACAAAGCAGTCTTTATCGTCTGGCCCATAATCATTTTCCTATTTACAAGAAGTTTGGTTTGACTGACATGGGTGTCAAAGGCGGGAAAAAAGGAACTTATAGAAACTAATAACTATCAAGATAACTGTCCCTTACTGCAGTTAATTCAACAATAAATGCAATAAAACGGTGTTTTTAATGACTTGAAAAATATGATCATAAAATGTTATCCTCAATTTTTACTGCCATTATTGGAACGCCTGTTTGAATTACTATTAAAAAATTAATACGTAGGCTTAACTCTGCATTTTCTCATCGGGCGAATATGGGTAAGATTATTTACTTATCAAGAAATGAGAAATCTATTTTTGTACTGTTGACACAAGGATTTATTTATTTTTATCTACCGCAGACTGTGGGCTCAGTAGAAAGGGGCTACAAATTCCTTTCGCTCCATCAGCGATAAACATAATGGGAATGTCAGGTTTTTCGGTATCTTTTCGTTATCAACAAGGGCGTTAATATTATTGTTCCGAACAAATATTTTCTAATCTAGAAAAAGTGAAACAAGAATAAATATGTTGACCCGTTCGTCTCATATTTCGAATGCTTTCGAGTTATTTTAGGTTTCCTGCAGAAATTTTGCATTTGTAGTGTCAGATTAAAAATTCAATATCTTCGTTTCGTTTAGAGTTTCCGATCACTGCTTTATTTTAATATTATGTTACAATCATAAGTATATGTAGACGGTTAGAGAGAAGGCGTGTAAGGTCGCCGATTAGCTCAAGAGCAGAGGGCTTCGGAGCGCGGGGACCCGGGTTCGACTCCCGGTCGGCGGCGACGAGTTTTGCGCCGTGTAACAATTATAGTATGTACTGTTCAGTACCTACCATTCTTTCATTTGCCATTCCTTTGTTACTGACTTGAATTTGTGCTGCTGTTTCGATCGTACAAATTTCTACTTCTTGCAACTGCTATTGAAGAACTAAAACCAAACCAAAGTAATAGGAAGTTTAGCAAGTCTACAAGATTACAATATTACAAGACTACTCTTAAGGAACAAGCCTCATCTTCCATTCTGCATACAGTTTCATAACGAACTGTAAGAAAACAATACGAAAACTAAATACCCTTGTTTTTGTCATGTTTGTGTACAACTAACACATGCACTTTCCAATACAATGATCTAATGAACAGAAACAACTTTTAGTTCGTCAGAAAAGGTGGTCTTTGAATATTTTTAAAGGAATTGTTTGAGGAAGGCGATCGGTCCACATTTCCTGAAAGAACACCTAAATGCGAGCCTAAATGGTAAGATGTTTCTACAATAAAAGGTCACAGACTTAAGGTGACTTTGCTATTGAAATTCAGAACAAAATATGACTTCAGCTGATGGGTGGTGCACCTGCGCTGTTCAGTATACAGGTCAAGAATATGTTCTGAATGTTCAATTTACCTAACGATGGAAAGGAAGAAAGCGAGGAAGAAAGGGGTCGCAATCCTGTCCTCCGTTTACTTTTCCGAGGGAAACGAAGGATAGAATAAGAAACAATTTCAAAGTATTATGCCTAAACTTCTTTTGTCTCGGTAGAGGTAGAATAAGTTCCTGTGTTGGCAAATGCGAGCGTCGGGAAAAGTGAAACGAATGGAGGGGAGCAGTCTGAGAAGTCGGGCAGAAGAGAAAGAGAATGTCGAACGTCTCAGGGCTCTTTAGCCACGCTCTTCCTCATGCTTCGTGCTCTTTCTCTCAGGCAAGCATCTGTGAAGCGAGACCACAGGTTGTTCAAAATTCAATGCCAAACTTTTTAAAATGTAATGCTATTTTTCTCAATTTTTTCAAGTGGGACGCCCTTATATTTTTATCCCGTCGGATGCAGAATTAAAAAAATGAACATTTTTTCTAATTACAATTATCTCGACATTCTCAAACGTTTCACAGATATTCGTAAAATTATTATTTAATAATTAAATAAAAAATTACTTCGCGTACTACCAATAAGTATAACAAAATTATTTTATTTAACCGGTTTCAAGATCTACAAACGATCCCATCATCAGAAATGTAGTACGCGAAGTAATTTTTTATTTAATCATGGATTTCTACCAAATAGTGAAAAGTGAAAATATTAACTACATATTATTTAATAAATAATAATTTTACTTAGCAGTTTTCAAATCAATGACTGGAACATATATGTTCATTATTACTATTCCGACCACAATCCAAAGATTTTTAGGCAGGTGGGGGGAAGATTATTGGTGAACATATTATTGGTCCTCACTTTTTTAACTGACATTTGAACGGTGCTATGTATTTTAACTTTTTGCAAAATCAAATGCCAAATTTATTCCAAAATTTACCAAAAGCTTTGATTTGAGAGATGCAATGTGGCTGCAGCACGACGGAGCCCCAGTACATTATTCATTACGAGTCAGGGACAATCTCAATACAACCTTCTCAAACCGGTGGATTGGAAGAGGAGGGCCATGTAATTGGCCGCCCCGATCACTCGGCTTAACTAAATTGTTTTTTTTTTGTGGAGCTACGTTAAGGAAACCGTTTATCAGGAACCTACAACCACACCAGAAAACATGCAGCAAAGAATCAGAAACGCATTTCAAAACATTACACCCGAGCTATTAGGAAGAGTAGCAAGGTCATTTCATACCCGCCTCCGATTGTGCCTCCAAGAGTACAGAAGACATATTGAACATATTATGTTCTAGTCATTGATTTAAAAACTGCTAAGTAAAATTATTATTTATTAGATAATAATTTTACGATTTTACGAATATACCTGTGAAACCTTTGAGAATGTCGAGATAATTGTAATTAGAAAACATGTTCATTTTTTAATTCTGCATCCGACGGGATAAAAATATACAGGGTGTGCCATTTGAAAAAATGGAGAAAAATAGCATTACATTTTGAAAAGTTTGGCATTAAATTTTGAACATCCTGTATAAGTTATTTTTACGACTTTCATAGTAGGATAAACTGACCTTTTATTATAAGCAATATTGTTAAAATGTGCTCTTTAACAAACAGTCTATTGTTCCGTTTCAATCATTTTTCTAAAACAAATCGTTTAGGTGTAGTAGAAGACGGGAGGTGAGATGCAGGACACTGTATATCAGATGTGCTACTTTGAAAAGGGGTTGTTACGCCATTCCTAATTTCTTCCGAAATACGTCATGGAGGCCATTTTCTTCCTATTAATCGTTGGGGAAATTGAACAGTCAGAACATTCTTAACTTGGTTACTGAAATGTGCAGGTACACCATCCAGCTGAAGCCGTATTCTCTTTTGAACTTCAACAGTAATTTCATGTTATAAATCTATGAATTTCTATTTCAGAAACAGGTGTTCTTCGAGGAAATGTGGCGCAATCGTTCTCTCTTAAACAATTCCTTTAAAAATATTCAATTACCACCTATTCTGACGATTTGGAAGTTGTTCTTGTTTGTTAGATCGTTGTGTTGGAAAGTGAATTCGTCAGTCAACATGACGAAGATAAAGGTATCTATCCAATTCTTCTCAAATTACCAAATGTTGGACATCTTTCATCTTACAGTTCGCGATGAAATTGAATGCAGTTTAGGTGATGGAACTTGTTATTTATGAGCAGCCTGTTAACGACATCTTATAATCTCAGTGTCATCATAAAGTTTTCAGTTCGAAGACTGATTGGACTCGTACCTTCCATCATTTCCTATCCCTGAGCTAACCTATACATTTCCTCATCAAAAGTAGAACATCCTCAGAAGATGTTCCACCATCCTACCATGCCATCTCTCATATTCTTTATTATTTTCCGTGCCTTTCGTTTTTCTCCAATGTATTTCTAATACCTCCCTATTGACAACTTTATCTATCCACTGTAATATCTTCTTCGTGCGTCGGTAGAGCCACATTTCAAACGCGTCAATTTTTCTCCGATCCGCTTCTCCTATCGTCCAAGTTTCGCACCCGTTGAATCCCAGTAGTCTTGCTAAATTTACTTGTCATCCCCCACCCCCATGTTTTACAAGGGAAAAGTTAGATACCTAGGCACTTAAAAATTATGTTAGGTTGTAGCTCTAATGAAACACCAAAGTTTGGCCACGAAGTTTTTCTGATGGCAGAATCGGCCGTTCTGCACTACTTGGGATGCCTGTTTATCTGTCTCTTGGTAGCAAGGTAGACAACTTCAAACGCTTTATCACTTTCTGGGTTGAAAACATATTTTTTGTTGTGCAGAGAGTGGTCTTGAAAAATACTACAGACAATTTAATCTATATTGAGTAGGTATCTAAGACGCTAATAGTGTTGACTAAACCATAAAACATCCAGAGATAAAGAGAAAAAATATTACTAAACATCTTATCTTGTTATCTGTTTTGTTGTGGAATACACAAGTCCATTCGTTTTCTAGTTATTACCTTTCCATCTAAAAACTTTTCCATCTAACGTGTTTATCGCAACGAAATCGGAACATTCAGGGAAATCTCCTCGTACAATATACCACTTTTTCATGAGAAATATGTTTCGCAAATATTGCAGAAAACAAAGAATTTTAATCATTGGTATACCTACAATGGCAATTTCTGTTCAGATAAAAACGATCTTTTTAATATAATAACAATATTTGTTCTGAACCCCGTATGTGTTGGAAGTCCGGTTGAAGTCTTTAAAGCACAAACGTGTAGCGAAGCGAACTAGCGACTTAAAGCAGTTTCATCTGTTATAGGCATTTTGAACCGTTCGTTCCTCGCAACCTGCTGGCTGTTCGAGATTATGTTCTTATCAACGTAATTGATCTATACCGTGTTATTGGGGGCATGTTATCCGTAATACTAAGCACACTAAGAGCGTGTCACTGACAAGATGAATTGTGCTTTTCCTAGCGGTAGGATTATAAGATTTTTTATTATGGTTCCCAGAGATAAACCTGAAACGTAATTAATTATTTCGCGATTCTTCGCGTCTGGGGGAGGAGACACATAGGGTGGCCATCGGGAACACCCCTAGGATTTTATTAAATATTGCCTGTGTCAGCGATATCCGAATCGGGTAACCCAAAAATATGAAAATACAAACTTTCGAAACTTTCAAATATTTTCTTGCACCTCCACTAATATTTAGTGGAATGTATTGTAATAAAATCATGTAAAATGGTTCATAATAATAAATGCGAAGTAAAAAGTTTGTATACCTGAGTTAAGGTAACCTGTCTTCAAAATAAATACGTTCGTTTTTAATAAATTCAGTTTTTATGACATCATCATAAAGTTTCAATCCATCCATCCATCCATTCCTATCCTAAGCTAACCTAAACATTTCCCCAAAAGTGGAACATCCTACATCCTCAAATAATCTGGAAGCAGTAGTTTAATTTGGGCCTACCCCTACCTTTTCTTATTCCTATCTCTGACTCGGAAGGTGTTCTGCCATCCTAGTGTTAAAAACACAAAAAACTGGTACAATTCTGGCACAGCGCTTCTTCACATACAAGATAAAGCTGTTACGTTCTAACTGGGTGATTTTTGGAGCAATATTTGTTCAACAACTATAACCACTTTTTTCTAAACAGAATAACTTATATATTATGCAAACCAAATGAATGTGCATGTGGGTAGGTCCAAATATTTGCACTGTTAAAGCTGGAGGTTTCAATTTTCAGAAAAGTTATTAGGTAGTTTCTTTCACATTTCGGAATCTCTCAATAAATTGTAATAATGAAATTGAGAAAAATCAAAAAACTCATGACTTTTGTTAACTCTGCTTTTCCCCACCTCTTTCTAATACCTACCTGAATATTGCTAACCTTATCTGTCCACGGTATCTTCATCATGCGTCTGAAGCACCACATTTCAAATGCTTCTATTTTTTCAATCCGCTTCTCATATTATATAATGCTGTGCTCCATACGAACGTTTTTAAGTCTCCTAAGAGTTTTTTATTTACTGTTCCCGAGCATGCATAATAGTTGTTTCTTTTTGTTAAATGCGGGATTAAATGCAACTTGACCCTGCGCTATTCTTTGTTTTATATCTTTAGTGCTCCTACCATCGCGGGTTATTATTTTGACTCCTTAAGCAGCAAAAATCTGCGACTTCCTCTATCGTCTCGTTTCCGATTTGTATTTTAGTTTTAGTCCTATTTTTACGCCCCCTACATACTAAATTTTGGTTTCCCTTTTATTGACCTTCATGGCGTAGCGCTCTATCAAAACTGCTTCCATTTCGTCCAGAGCCATACCAATGCCTTCGTGAGATACGATATCTCAGTATCTCACGAAGGCATTGGCCATACCCAATTGAATCTCCCAACATTTTTTTTGCAATAAGAACCTTCTCTACAATTGAATAATGATTACTGAATAATCTGTAAGTACATTAAAAACACCAACAACAAAGAATTGAGCACAAATCACTAGATTTCGAATTGTTTTGGTTTAAATTCTGAATTTAATAGAATATTATTTGATCTCTTTAGTACCTTGTTTAATAGTGTTTGTAGAAAAGTATTGTATGATGTACGTGTTAAATAGTATATTATACACGAGTTTATAATGAATGCTATTATTACCGAGGATGAAGTTTGCAACACGAGCGAGTTTTGTAATCATCCGAGGTAATAATAGCATCATTATAACGAGTTGTATACTATACTTTGTCCACGACTATCAAAACAGACTCCCAGAAAGAATTTACCTTCATTTCCCTTCTCCAGTGTAAGAAAGATTCATACATATGCTCTCAGGTATAATTTTCTTGGTTTTTTGGGCAATGAATCTAATGAGGCAAGTTCTGCATCTTCTTTTATTGCTGGTGCTGTTAAAGAAATCTCGTTTTCACTCTCACTACTCATTACAAGTCTTTTTTAGAATATGCATTTCAAATTAAAAGCAAACCATGCTGATTTGACGTTTCAATTTGAACTAACACATCGCGATCGCGGCCTACTAAATAAATGTAAAAAAGGGTCAAAGCGATGTTCCTATTGGTTTAGTGAATAATATTCATTAATCACTGCAGTGAATAATGTATCTAATTATGATTGAAGAAACAAGTATAAAGAGTATGTTGTAAGATAGTCGTGGACAAAAATGTTTCTATATACCTACCTACCTATGTCCGTTATAGCCTCCGAAACGGCTGGACCGATGTTGATGAAATTTTCAGGCAATCTTCAGATTAGCCCAGCGGGTGTTCCTGTGAAGTTTGGTAGCGATCGGATCAACAGATTTTTTTATACGTTTATGTGAAGCTGGGGCGGGTCGCTATAATTTATAAAGTGACAATTGACAGCAAATGTCAAACGGCATATGTCATTCGCAGTTTATCAAATTTCAAACGATTTTACCACAATTATTTCTTCTGAGGCAGAAACGCGCCGCGTACAAGCTAGTAATTCATAAATAACTATTAATTGTCAAAGTCATTGCACTCCCTACTTTTTTAGGAAAACAATATTTGAACATTTTATTAATAATATTAATAGCTAAAATCTAACAAAACTACATTTTTTCAGTACCATATCACATAAAGAAAATTATCTATCCAACGGTACCATTGGTTTGATATCTTAAAATGGGGAGCAGGAATTGCAAAAATAACATAATTCCAATGTTAAATCACCGTGTTCATGTTCGGACTTGAACTGTGCTACACGGTATACTGCTAAGTATAGTTTAAATAAACGATCTCTTACCTCTTGACCTGCACACTTTAAAATTTCTGCCTGCAATCCATCTATACCTAATTAGAAAGAACAAATTTAAGGATGCATGTTTACTTATTTTTTTCAAATAAGTAATCTAAATCACCCTTTCGTAAATTGGAGAGTCGAGGGGTGTTAATTCTTCGAGTTGTATTTGCGTTCAGAACTTAGAATTAATTTTAGGAAAGACGGGTCAACGAATTCCCTTTTCATCAAAAAGTGAAAGCGTTATTAAGAATCTTAAGCATAGACAATGAAAAATATTCTTGCTGTGTAATGGAAGGTGTAGGTTGGGGGCATATATGGATCGATAATGCCAAAACTGCTAGCTCATCTTGTTACCATTATTTATCAGCATATCCCTTGATGCTATTATGATACATAATGGAGGAAGCGAATGTAGTCCCGCAACAAATAATGTAAGATGTAGCTGCTGCGGCGAATGTACCCGACGAGGAAAATACAAGATATTAAATCTTTGCAGGCAATCTGATTGCATACATGAAACAGTCGTGTTGGCTTACAATTTCTGGACTTAAAAATTAATCGATTATAATCGATATTTTAGGAGAATCGGAAAATTGGTTCGCTGGAAATCTAGTATCGATGAATCGGCTTTTCTGATTTGAATGGGAGTTTTCGAATTTGAATTCAATTCGGATCGATTCCTCGATGAACTGGCAGTGATGCGGTGTTTGCAGAAGTAGAAGGCCTATCCTAAATGGTGTATCCTGGCGCACATTGTATATGTATATGCCTCACGTTCACTTTAGTGTATTATATTCTATAAATGAGCGTAGACTACTATGCGCCTGGAGCTCTAAACTAGTTAGAGTACTTAATATTTGAGGGAATAGCCTCCCGTATCTACAACATGAACTATGACACAGTGATTCATAACCACTAATAATCTGTACAAAGAGACAGAACTGATATAGAAACCGTTCAACTCAAATTAGACTTCTTGTACTTGTGTCAGTTCGAGCGACATCCGGCCCCCTATAGTAGGAGAAAAAGACAACCCGTTCATTTCTAAATTTAACTTCAAGATACATCCTGTTTAACAATTTCAAACGTGTTAGGTCTTTTGGTGTATGTACCTTGTTTAATGGGACAATTCTTATTTGCGAACGGTGTCGAAAAATATGTACTTACATAATTATATTACATAAGTTTTCGTTTAAACGATCTGTGATTTTTGTTGTTTTATTATTCTGCTAATCAGGTAATAAATAATTTGGCATTGGGTAAGAGAAACATATATGGCTTCATCATTGTTAGATTGTAGACTGTGAGTAGGCATAAGCAAATTTATAGAATTCAGCGTGGTATAAAAAATGATCAAAATTAACTTTAATCCTCCCTACAATCTTTACTTTTGCTTTTCCGACCGCAATAAGGTTCATTATTCAATGGGCTGCTTTGACGCAGAAAATGTCTGCCTATAAAATTTTGACATTTCGAAAATCTTTTAAAATTAATGTTTTTAAGAGGATCGACATTTTTTTGAAATACATTAACCAGATGGAAGGTAACGACGCGGAGCCAACAGTCCCCACAGGTCACCCTGTGCGTTACGCAAATAGCGGCGGAAAAATGAAAATTCATAAAGAATTTTTTTCGAAGCGAAAAATTTGTCGACCACCATTTTTCCACCTCCGCTAAAACACCCCGTTATCAAGCGATAACAAACTCGGCGTATCGGAAGGGGTCGAAAATGTTCCATCGCACACAGAAAAACGTCGAGCAGCGTGGAAAAACGGGCATTGCCCACTTTTCCACCCGCGAAAGTTGTAGGTCATAGAGGGTGTGCGGAAGGGGGGATCCCGAACACGTAAGTCGGGCTACAAGCGAGGTACGGCGCCCTCAAATTAAGGACCCAGAAGAGAGGGAATCAGAAGTTGACCTTAACGTCGGCACTTTGATGTCGGCGGTACAAAGTTGAACGTCGCGCAACTTCCACGCGCAACATTTTCAAATAATAATTATAAGTACGTATATACAGATTTTCCTGACCACAAACCTTTTTGCGGCAGACGGCCTTAAAAGGGTAGGAGCAAGCTGCGCATGGAAGTTGCGCTAGGTCCAACTGCAACTTCTGACTACCTCTCTTCTGAGTTAAGGATACCCCTCGAACCGTAGTTGCTAAGGGAAATAATTTTCTACGTGAAGCCTTGCAAATTTTTTGGGGCTAAAAACAACGGAAAAGGGGCATCTAACTCGTCCGAGGGGGTGAAATTAGAACTTTGCATCTGAAAAGGCCAGCAAAAATTCCCAGCAATCACGAAATTTTCTAAGTTTAAACACCCAACTGTCAAATTTTTGTCGAAATTGTCAATATTTGTATGCTCGACTTTCAGAGGCCGCTCCGACGCACATTCTCTTTTGATAAAGTTTACACGCCCTTTCGAGATTGCATTTATAAATGCAAATCGCCGCCACCCCATATCTCCACCCTAGGACGAGTGCAAATGACGAGGTATATTTCGGAATTTTACGGAAATTTTCTTAATTTCGCGCTTTCCGATGTTAGAAGATCTCGTAGTACACAAAATCTGGATTTAGTTCTATACGAGGTTCTATAATTCAGTACCTGGCGGGGTTTTGCCCGAGCAGTAGTTGTTCGAACGGTCCAGTACCACTCATTTTTGCACGAGTCGACGGCTCGTTACGTTCACTTTACATCGGTGCATTTAGACTTGCCTAATAGGGTTACACGAGGATTGCAAGACTCCTTTAAAAAGTATACGTGCTTTACTAAATCTTCCATTTTCTTAAGGCCGTCTCCCTTTCCTGATGGAGATTCCGCGTGTTTCGTGGTAAGAATAAGGTTCAACTAAACTCGTTCTTTCGATATCCGTCGAGAAAATTGAAATTGGTCAACGTTTCAAAAAGTTGTGAAAGAAAAACGAGAGGGATGCATTGTCGCTTTGGAACGCTCCAAAAATGTGCTTTTTAAGACGCAGCATCGGATTAAATTTTTGACTTATTTTTTTAGTTATCGAAGATGGAGTTATGGATTTTTCTTTAAAAAAATCTTCTGGTCGCCGGTGGCGTCCAAAGGAAAGACTGTATTCTTCGACCCCCTCCTCCCACTCATATCAGGTGAAATGTAAATCGGTTCGACGGGCCGATGCATAATGCAAAAGACAAAGTAGCTCCCCGACCAAGTGCTATTTTTGTCTTCCATCCCTCCGCCCCCATTCCAGGTTGAGAAATGTTGGAAGTGCAACTTTTCTGTTTTTCCCCTTTAGGATTTTTACCAATCATCCCGAGGTCGCAAATCAAGCGTCAGCTAAACGAAAATACATGGGCGCATCCGACCGATCCACTTTCATTCATCCGATATCCGAAGTGTTCCAAATTGGTCGCAAAAAGTCCCAAACTGGAACGAAATTTTAGCCTCTTTAAATTATTAAAATATGGGCCGATTGGAAATTCTGGATTATTCGTGTTCCGAATATCGATAACGAGGTGGTCTAGATTCATCTCTCCGCTGAAACATTTACCACCCCAAGTAATTTTCTTTGCGAAACTGCCACTTTTTGTATGTAATTTTCACCGGCCGTGATAAATATTTCCCTAAAATTTTATAATTTTCCGAAAGCCCACGAGTTGATGTATATTGTTTAAAAGGTTCAGCCTTGTGACGTAACCAATGACATCACGTCACGATAGGAGGATCCGGCCGCTACTAAACCCAAGCCGGAAATGGGGGTGGGCTAAAAAGGAAATAGGGCGCCAAGAAGTTGTTGGCTGATCCTCCAAGAAAATACTCACACAGCACAGTGGCTACAGCTCCTAAAAGCCGCTGGCAAACAGTATGGCAAGTTAAATAATAAACATATAATGATGGTAACCAGAATGGAAATTTATAATATCAAAAAAATACCAGTGGTACCTATATAAAAGAATATCCAGCTAATAAATAATTTAATAGAACAATGTATAGGTATAACAAAATTGGCTTAGGTTAAATTTAGACACCCGGTACTAATGTTGCGCCAAAAAAAGGAAAAACAAATAGGCGCGGATGACGCGGTAAACCCGCAACACGGTTGGAGCTCCACACGCGCAGCGCACCGACAAGCTAATCGCACGCACTCTACCTACAAAACAAACGCGCGCAAACGGGAGTATCGACAAAATTTATTGACTAATAACAACTATTATATTAAACTGAAATTATTAATGCGGAACAAATGAATAAACTAAGTACGAAAATGTGAAACAAAACTACTAATATAACATGACAAATTCAAACGAAGCTCAGCACCAGGTGGTATACAGCGCTTCTAGACGGAGGTGCACCAGAAAACTGGCACCCAAAACACAAAATCGCCCCAAAAAAATTCTAAAATTAGAAGAGAAAATAAGAAAAGTCATAAAGAGACCTCAAGAGATAGAAGAATAGATAATACAATGCATAAAGAACCGAAAGATGAGAAACTGAAAAGGAAATTAGACAGGCGCGCCACTGAACCAGTGAACTGTGCAGCAAAATGGGTAAATGTCCGTCACAGATGTCAGCAACGAAAATGACTATCTAGTCGAAATTAACCTAAAAAATTTGACAACAAAAGAACAACAAATTGGATGCGATTAAATGAATAACTATACGACAAAATCGTGAAAATCGAACGACAATCCTCCTAAATTTGAAAAATGAACAATTTCAAGACTGAAAATGAGTAGAAATATGAACAGGCAAGTTACAAGGTACAGGGGCAATAAGGGGACTCAAAAATAACAGGTAAGTGAGATAAACCCTATTAGACTTAAAAAGCTGACCAGAATTAATAATTTTAAGACAGTTCTACCCTCAAGAAAATTGATGGAAACTCAAAAAGACAGTGAACGGAAGCATGATCGGAGAACGGGGACAAGAATTGGAAACAGAGACAATTAAAGCAATATGAGACTAAATTTAAGTGTGAGACCTAGAATAGGAATAAAAGTATGTTTAATGAGCAGTATGTAAGTACTAGTTTATTTAAAGGCGTTAAAATTAGAAAAAATATTTAAAACTTATTTTTAGCACTGGAAGAAAATTTCATTTAACTACTGTTATCTTGGATTTCGTATAATTTTACGCTGCGAATGCAATTTATAACGTAAAATGATTTGTTTTCTAAAATAATATATAAAAATTTATATGAATTTTAGAGATCGATTTTAATGGAATAGGCCGAATTTCTCAATTTAACTAGGTTGATTTAGAAGAGGCGGAATTTAAGACTTCTTGTGGGTTCTAGTGCTATCGGCACACGGTATAGCAATAATCAGAACTTATTCCGCTTGGGGATTTGCGGCCTATGGCCTAATTCTGCTCCCTTAATTTCTTCAAAAACATTCTTCTCGTTATCTAACTCCAAAATCCGACATCGGCGAGATGTCGTATTTTTTGTAAGCTCCGCCAAAGTAATCCTTTGAATCGAACAATCGGGATTTAGATCCCGAATTTCCTTTCATCTCTATCCCCTCGGTGTGCTCTATGTATAGACATCTCGCTTTTGTAGACAGCGATGTTCAACTAAAGCTTTAATAACATAACACGTTATCTCTAACTTCTAAAACGGTATCACCTTATCCTTAAGACCGACGTTCTCATCTTTGCCTTAGTTTGCGACTCCTCGCTGATAGTTCATTTCCTAATTATTCTCGCGCATGTTTTGTGTACAAAATTGTCAGAGTTCCCTCGATTGTTGGATAAATGTGATGCTTCTTCATCAACACTTAACGTATTCATTTTCTTATACAGGGTTCAGCGTCCCATACTTAAAACTGCTTTATTATGCAGACTGCAAAAATGTTCAGAATTGTTTTGCCCTTATAAAGTCGATTAGAAGACCGAAGGGACATTTGTTTTCAGTATGAGTGTCTTTCGGAGCTGGCAACCTTCATTGAAGTTTTTTCGGAAGTATAAATCGTCAAAGCGGATGCTTTGCTATATAATTCTGCGGCTTTTTCAATAAATTATATGTTATTAGTAAGTGAAAAACCAAGCTCATAATGAGATTTTTCCGCCCTCATAAAAATCGATACGCAATTTGCTCGAGAAAACTAGTTCGCAATGAAAAATATGACCTGTTTACTGAGAGATAAAGAAAAAGAATTAGGTATCGGCTGAAATTGATTGAGTTTTTAGATAACCAGTATAAGGGTTCATCAAGACCAACTCTACCGGAAAAGAAAAGCCCAATATTATTAATTAATCTTTCCTGAAATAAAGATAAAGCAACCAACACTACAACGGGAGAAAAGCAATTTATTTTTTTACACATATAGTTCGTGTTTAATCCACCACAAATATTAATGACACCAGAGGAAAAAATAATGAGATTCTCCACCAAGATTTTACCGAGGGCGACGAATTACTTTTGAAATCTCTCCACCACTGTCCTTTTTTGAATGTATACTTTTTTAATAAACACGTGTGTTATTATTCTTATATAACAATTAAATTTATTGACTGTCGATTTCTGATGTTCGTCTTTCTTTCGTATACTTATATTCTTGACCTCGTGGTGGACGTATTAAGTGCTGATAGCTCAGTTGGTCAGAACAGCCACCCGGCAAGTGTAAAACATGGGTTCGACTCTCAGCGCTTATTCGTATTTTTCACCGGAGCTCTCAGCTGTTGCTTATTAGACAGTTTTGACTAGTTGTTCTTATATTTTCGAATCTCGTACGCTTTAGATCGCCTTCGATCGCCCAGGGGATACTCCACGGGATCATTCCTAGGATTTTTTCACTGTCAGCACCGATGCATCGGTCGAGTCCTACAGATGCATACTATTTATATAAAAAATAAATATAAATGTAAATTTGCAGTGTCCATTTAAATTTTCATTTATCACTGTCGAATTGGCAAAACAATTTCATGTACGAATTTCGTCCAATTACCCAACTTCTTCATGTGTTAAATCGATTAATTCGTTTAAAAGTGACAGTAAATTACCACATTTTGATTGCGGTTCGTTGTATTTACGAAAATATGCCTGTGCGATGATTATTATATTTAAAAATTGTTTATCGATTATTGGAAAATAATCGATAATTAAGACTAATCGATTATTTTATTAATGGATTGTTTGATTAATCGTTTATTTGATTAATCTACTTTTCCCACGACCCCTTAGGAAAATGGCACGCACATTGCATACAGCATAGTAGGCCGGAAACCTGACAATTGCGTCACACAGGTTCATTCAAATTTTGTAGGCAGCTTTGAGATTTTGACGTTTACTGAATAAATATCCTGTCGCGTCTCTTTTTAACTCTGATAATTTTTTTTCACAAAAATTTCTTAAAAGGTACGGCAGTTGAACATTTTAATGGCTACTCCGTGGAAGACCTAAATACCTATTTCATGCACGAACTGGTCATTTATGAATTGGCGGGCAAGAGAACAAATCAACGTGTCATTCATGAGCCGGTCGGAATTATTAGAATGTTATGCTCATAGTAAGTTAATAGGCTACTTTGAAATTTTGACATCTGTTAACATAGACAATAAATCCTTAAAAATAAAGTTACTATTTTATGAATAAATTTATCTTCTTCAGGGGCCGTGGGAAAAATAGTGTACATAACTCGGTGGTAAGTGTATTTCCTATAAACTCGCGTGATTTGTTACGTTCAATTTTTACATTTATGCAACATTCTAAACTTAGCATCTATTTTTCAGACACATTACAAGTTTCCGTATATTTGGTTTATGGTTTCTTAGTCACATTTGTACCGATCGGATTCTGACATAGTTTATTTTCAACGCTAATTCTTCCTTTGGTTCTTCCTCCCCTTTGTTAGTTTTATCCTATTCGATTGGGTTGATGTCCGTCGATGACTTACGCAACGGCCTTGGTATATTGATTCGTTTTATGTATTTTGATGTTATTGTTACTGCCTGAAATGTTAGAGATGTTAGATGGTATATTTTACTTAACCGATTTGGGTTTAGTCGAGGCCGGATCCTCCTTTGTGACATCACGTCGTGGTGACGTCACAGATTTCACGCTCGTATGAAATTTGTCACTTTCCATGCTCGTTACGTAATATACTAATTTCGCTCCGACGCCGACGGGTGCCCCACAATATGATGGCTTCATCCGCTCAAACTGTTGCTTTCAAGATCATTTCTAGACTTAATTTAATGAACTATCTGCCTTATAGGCCAGACCTTGTGACTTGTTCCCCTTCCCGAATATTAAAATTTTGAAAAGTCGTTTGGCCCCATTTAGTTTCCAAGATGCCCCAGTTGCGAGGGGTAAAACGCTTTTTGTCGATAATTTTCTACGAAATAGTATAGAATACTATACTCGTATAAGAGAATAGCAACTGCACATTAGACAGTCGTGCAAATGTATTTATGAGTACATACCTATTTATTCAATTGTACCAACCTACGGTGCAAATTTAGATACCCACATGCTTATAGAATAATGTTTATAATTAGAACAATGGGGCATTGTATCCCTGCGTACTATTATGTTTGCTATTGTATTTTCCTTGTTATTTACCATTTATTTCGGTCTTTGGAGAATTGATTCGATATAGTTTTCAAACAATACCACCATAAGAACAGGATTTTACTAACTCATATTCGCACTTTACGAGCCGCATATTATAAAATCCCATTTCTGCTGGATAAACTTTGTCACTTGTGATAACTTTAATGTGCAATTTAACGAGTTATTGTGAAGTACTGGAAATTCTATGTAACAAGTGAGGCATGGCCGGCATGTAGGACGTCCGGTCAACTGTTACGACTTTCTGATGTTCTAATAAAATATATACGCATGAATTGTAGATTTATGTGGAGATGTGGTTATTGTACAGTGTAGTACACTAATATTTGCTTTGGTTGCGGGCCTATAACGCCAGTTCGGTAGAAAATGTAGGCCAGTGTTACGCAAAAATTGGTGCAGGACTGCAAGAGACAGAAAAATATGTTGGTGCAAAGACTATGTCACTAGGGTGTATGCAGTATGCACCCTCCTTGCAACGTTAATTAAGCCTTTGTGGTTTGTAGCTGTTAGTGGCATCCGCTAATGACTTGTGACAGTCGCTTTACTAGTTCTGAACATATATCTTGTACTGCCAGATTCAAGTCTCTTGTGGTGCTCCTTTGAGCATGGGAGTCTCATTTATCGTAAGGGATGTATGGTCGACTTAAATAGAGTAAAGTTATGTATTTTTATTCTGGTAATATTTTAAAAATAAATTTGACATGGGCGCCATTTTTAGTTTTTAATATACACTGACTGACAATTAAAAATTCCGTACACGTATTTCAGTAACCAAGTTGCCATTCACAGTAGAAACAATTACAAATAATGAACTTTATTCCGAGGCTTTCGAAGTTTACTCCTCCATATACTAGGTCAATCCAGAATGACGTCGCAATATATGACGTCACCATGACGTCACATTGCCGTGGAAAATGTTTTTCAACTGGCGAAGAAGCAGATTTTTTAAACTGTTTCAAGAACTGGTTTCTTTGGAGGATTTTTTCTATGGCATTGCGACGTCATTTTGGGTACATAAATAGAGTTGAACCCAAGAATGCAAGTTGCACAGATCTCGAAAGGTGTTGCCATTTCCCGCTCAGTCAAAAAGACATATGAAGAAATCTCCGGTTATTTTACATAAAACAGCTTGAAAGGCCCAGAGGCTCGTGGCTACGGTCTTTCTCCATTCTTCTCTATCTCTCGCTAATTCCTCCCATATTTCTAGGATGTCTAAAGTATCTAGGTTAGCGCACTCGCTCTTCGTCTTCTGTTTCTGCCTCCGGGTTCCTCTTATAACATAATCTTTGGCTTTCTTGTACAGTCCATTCTTGAAATATGTTCCATCAGCCATCGCTTTGTCGTTAGTGGTCGGTCTGCAAAAAAGTGAAATAATTCTTCATACGTCTCCCTTCTCCAGCCATCTTGTGTTTCTATCCGACATAAATCGTCCGCATTACCTTTCTTTTTGTCTTCATTCTTCTTCATTAAGGCGCATGTTTCACTACCGTAGGCGACCACTGGCTTTATTATTGTCTTGTAAATTTTTGTTTTGATCGATCTCGAAATCATTTTGCTCTTTAACACTGGATTTAAGGCTGCACACAATCTCCATCTCGCCATTACTTTGCTCTCTATTTCTTCATCTTCCCCATTACAGTTTTTGATAGGGGAAGCTTCTTACTCTCCGAAATTCAAACTGCGTAGGCTGTCCGTAGTCACCGAGGTAGTCACCTTCAATCCATTGCTTTCTGTTCCAGAGTTTAAGACCATATATTTGAGTTTCTCTCCATTAACTTTTAGCCCGCCCAAGTGCACTTCAGCTTGCAACCTTCGGAAAATTTCCTTAAGCTCATGCTGAATTCTTCTTAAAATCAGCACATCATCTGCGAAGCCTAAGATTTGGTGGGTTGTTTAAACACATACATGATGCGTCAAAGTAACTCCACTCTTAATAGTTCCTCCTGTATCCCATCAGATCCCGGACTTTTGTTACTCTTCCTCTTTTTCAACGCCTTTCTGACTTCCTCTCTTGTAGGTTTCTTACTGCCTCTTTCTTCTTCTATCTGATAGCTTTCTCTATCCTCCATATCCGTTTCATCCTCTTCTCTCGTAATTTCTCTGTTGTATTCTCGCCATATTTCGTCCATCATATCGTCGCTAGTTATTAAGTTCCTTTGTGGATGTTTACACATACTCATTCTTCATTCGTACCCGTTTTTGTCGTTCTTATAAAACTTACGTTACATCTGCTATTTTTCTTCAATATCTTCTATTGTTTTGGTGTACATACTCCGTTTCTGTCTTCTTAATAATTTCTTTGCTTTCATTTTTTCCTCTTCAAATTTTATTTCACTCCTTATTGACTCTTGTTATTAACATACGCTGCCTGCTCACCCTTAATTCCCTCAATGCAGTTTCACAATCTGTGTCGAACCATTTCACCTCTCTCCTAATATTGAAGGTCTGTTTCGGCGATTCTTCGATGCAAGTTTTCAAAAACCTCCACCCTGCTTCTTCTATTTTTTGTACCTGCCTTTTCCGTCTTCGATTCCTTGTCGGATTATGTACTTCTGCTTTTATCTTCGTCTTTATAAGGCAATGGTTTGACGCTATTTCTCCTCCTCTCCTGCTTTTGATATCCTTACTCGTCTTGCTTCTATTATTATTGGTCTATCTGGTTGACAGTTCTACCGTGTGGGTGCCTCAATTTCCTTGTTAGGCTCCTTGTCAGATCTCTGGTGGCACAAAAATGTATCAATCATCGTCCTTTATTATTTGTCTTTTCGTGTTTACTGTGTTTGCCTATCACTGTCTGTTGCGGTTTTAACATTGAAAATGTTTTTAGTATCCTAGTATGTGGATCATATTCACCGAAAAGATTGTGTTTGCCACATACGTCACGCGTGAGAGCCGAGCCGTAGCGGTTAAAGTCTAGCGCCCGGCCGCCGGGCGCTAGACCGCTCAATCTGAGTAAGCTTCATTCAGAGTGTGACCGTCTAGCGTCGCAAATATGAGAGAATGCCACAAAAGGAATACAGTTATTATAAAGCGGCGCAGGTGTTTTATGAATAATTATTTTAACACGCTATGGCGTATGCGGAAATATCACAAACACACAAGGGTTACAGTCTGCTTCGTCATTTTCAGTGTCTCCCCCGGTTGCACCTTTGCAAAGGCTGTGAATTTTCTCTACCAATCTTTACATTAAAATCACCACTTGTAATTTTGACACCATATCTTGAGTATATGCCTTCTAGTAAAGTTTGAACCTTTATTCATGGGATCGTGAAGCGTGTCGCCATTTCCTGCACGTTTAAAAGGACAAGTGCATCATAACAATCGTCACGCGAAGAAATTACCGGTTATTCACTATAAATATCCCTGACGCCTCCGTTGCATCTTATTATAAATTACGGCCGCCATTAATTTTGAAACCAAGGTTGTATGTACGTATTTCAAATATTTCCCGTCTCCTACTAACAACGTTCTTGTTCGAGCAGTTATTGCATTTAATAGCCTCGGACTGGTTGGTGTCTTATTTATAAAATAGCCTTGCGCCTTGCATAGAGATTCAATTTCAAATGCTAATGTTATTGGCAACGATGGTATAAATACCATAACGCCCACGAGAACGTCTCGGAATTTTTTTTAGAGTTTAATTAATGAATTTGTGTAAATAATTAACGTATTTATTAAAGTAAGTGCTAACTAGATTAAGATAAATTGAATTGACTGCACTGAGTGAAATAGCGGAGAGGCAAACATAACCAGATTTATTTATTTCACTACTTATGGTCAAACAACAGACGTGTATGTATGTATGAGAGATGGTACATTGTGTCTTTGTCACAGGTAGATTTGCCATACAACTGCACGCACCTTCTTTTCTTTCACCAGTACTCGAAATCAATTTTATTAGCTTATTCTCCTTCCGCCCTCAGAAGAGCAAGATCACAAAATCTGCTTTGGTCCTTGGCGGCTCACAAATACGAAAGAGGTAGTAATTTTCTAAAAAGAGAAGAAGCCATAATCCTTGCATGCGTACGCAGATTAGGGAGTAGTTCAATTCTGGCGCCATACCACTACCCACGCAGCTGACCAATCAGAACGCAATAAAAAATGTTTGGATTGGCAAAACCTAGTTGGGATAAATAAACGTGCTAGTGACGCACGATCGAGGTCGTGAACCGTTGAAATCCTACAACGCCGCAACCGACTGAAAACCAGAGTTGTATTCCGTTGCCTAGCAGCAGCGGTACAACAACTCCACAACCAAAACTTGTACGTGCGCACGCGGCGTCACCAAGTTTCAATCTTTTATTACTTTTGACACTATGCAAAAAGGAACATGGTGCGAATCTGTCAGTGCATAATTCATTTAGCCGTATAAATAAAGGGAGTGACTACTGCTCCGGCCGACGATTAAATTTTATTCGAACGCGGTCGGGCATGCGCATTACAGAATGTCAACACATTTTGCATTTTGGAAGTATAAAAAAACTAAAGCTGAAAGAAAGCAGACCATTTAACTGTCCTCGCATCAGACGCACGCATTTTTTGGAAAAAAGATGATGTAGAAACAAGCAAAACAAATCAACCTGTACGGGAGCAGAACTCACCTAACCCTAGGAGAACAAGAAGGCAGCTCTATACGATACCCGAACACCCGCCGATAGCATAATAACATCCTTTACAGACCTACAGCAACGGGCGAGGGACTTGAAAGCAAGTGGGACTTATATATCAACAGTAAAAGTGAGAATGTCCAGGCGTTGATGGTGATGACCTTTCTGACCTTTTGGACCAGAGACCGATTTTTTGTTCATAAGAAAAAGCTGAATCACTAGAACAAAACAAACCCACCGCAGCAAGACGCGAACCCCCAGACTCGCATCTTCGTTGTGGACGAATCTGCCACTGAGCCACGAACGTGTTGCCAAGCCTCCTTAACTAAATCTTATTTAAGCACTTCCTTTCTTGATATATGCTTATGTGCTGTAGGTCTGTAAGGAATGTTAATATGTCCACCGATACTATTGGCGGTGTTTTCCAATAACGAATGACTTAAACGTCATTTTACTAATATTGTGTAATGCGCACGTCCGACCGTCTCCAAAGGGAGTGACTACTGCTCCGGCCGACGCGACGGTCCTCTGAAATTTTGTTCCAATACAGTCGGACATGCGCATTGCTTAATGCCATTTTGTTCTCCTACGACTAGACGAGTTCCTGATCCCGTAAGGGTTTGATATATTTTGCTTGTTTTTACATCATCTTTTTTCCAAAAAAATGCGTGTGTCTGGTGCGAGGACAACTAAATGGTCTGTTTCAGATTTAGTTTTTTTACACCTCCAAAATGCAAATTGTGTTGACATTATGTAATGCGCATGCCCGACCGTGTTCGAATAAAATTTCAGGGGACCGTCGGCCGGAGCAGAGTCAGTCCCTTAATTTATTGTCTTACGTTTTGCGTTTTGGTTTTGGGGTTATGTTTCACCGTATTATTTCCAGAAACTACATTGGTAGAGAGAGAGAAAGAGAGAGAGAGCTCTGTTAAGAAACACTGAACAACGTTTAAGTAAAGTTTTAACTCAGAACCCACCCCGCTTTATAAAGTCTGAAACAATGTTTTCTCCTCAGTTTTCTTTCATTTAATCTTCACAAGAAAACATGATAAGAACCAAGAAACCAATGTTTAAAAGTATAGTCTAGACTTCTATTTTTACTTTAGCTAAAACAACACAAACATCAAAAATTAATGTTTAAAAGTAATGCCCAAACTTTTATTTTTATTTCCGATAAAACAACGCAAGATTCAAAAATGTATATCTAAAATTATATATATTTTGGGAGGGCGGAGTTATATAGTTTATAATAATAATAAGTTTATGATTATAATAACTGCATTCCTGTTGTGGCATTCTCTCACATTTGCGACGCTACGCGGTCCCACTCTGACTGAGCGGTCTAGGGCCTGGCGGCCAGGCGCCGAGCGCTCGACTTTAACCGCTACCGCTCGGGTCTCACTCGTGACGTATGTGGCAAATGCAACACAATCTTTTCCGTAAATACCATACCCATAGTAGGATACTACATTTTCAATGTTAAAACATTAATTGGGTTTATTTTGGGGTCACACAGATAACGTTTATACTTAATGTTTCCGGGGTTGATTAATACGCCAAGTTAAATGGGAAATATGCAGATGTGCAAAAAAAGAAAATTGTCTCTTGCAATAATATTTATTAAATTAAAATCCTAGCACCAATTTTATCGAGGAATTTATGGCAAAGTACCAAGTAACTTTAGACACCTTGAACCAGTTATCTACTCCCGAGAACACTATGAATGAATTAATGAACTCATGTTTTTATTTATAGAAATAATGTAATACGGCTTTACAATCGCAAGTGCTGGACTCTTGAAGCTCGGAGGCTTCTTCTCTGAACTGTCTGCGTTATTTACATAATAAGGTTTCTGTTTGTGTCTTTATCCCATTTTACTTTTCATGATGGCGGCCAACAAAAGAAAATGAATTTTTTATTTAACTGTCATAGCTCCAACAATAACAGTCTACTATCTAGCACAACAAAAACACGCTGTACACTGTGCTCGAATACAATAATAGATAACTAACGTGTCCAGTGGCGGCCCCCAGAAATTTCCAATATCGTGCACCGAATTTTTATCCATTTTTGACTATGTAGGTATAATATTTGTCGTTATTTTCAATCTGCCTTAGCGTCTGTGACTGTCATACGCTGAGGTTGCTGACGTTGTCAGCGAAACACTTGTCGAGTTCAATTACTGTTTTTCAGGATTTTTCTTTGGCTTTTCTTGTGAACAAGCCATGAGCCGCCACCACTGAACGTATCCAAGTCCACATTGTGCCCAGACTTTCAATACCGGACAATGTAATTCCAACTTGAACTTTAGTTCTCGCGTAACTTCCGGAGCAAAAGAGGAACTCGAGAATAAAAAGGTACCCACCCGACCGCTTCGACTGCATAAGACCGAGGCTTAAATTAAGTATTGCGAGAGGGTAAAGTTAAATATGCAAATTGCATAAAGGCAACCTACTGCCGAAGCTAGGCCGTCGAGATCGTTACTGTGTGAATGTTGTTTGATGACGTAATCACAAAGGCATCACGGTGCTTCCGTTGGAGAGCGAACGATGCCAAATTCGTCTCCAAGGTCAGGGCTTCTAAAATCTTAAAATGACCAAGAAATATTCGCTCCAACTTTGATAGAGCATCAAAAATTTTAGACCCAATTTGGTTTTTAAATTTGGGTTAGAGAGAGATGGAATTGGGGTGCTTCCGGCAGGAAATTTGGTTGATAGTAGGGGTGGTATTTTAGACATTTTTTCGTGATATAGTGCCCATAGTTTTTAAGAAAGAAAACAATCATGAAACTTTGACTTTTGACTTTTCCCTTAGTTTTTTTATAGAAATTTGATGAAATTATTTTGTTAAAAAGAGTTTATTCAACTATAGTGTGTTACGTAACTTGTGTTGGATTCGCACACATTCAGTTGCCTTATTTGTCAACTGTGTCTTAAATGTTAACTGGAGAAAGTTAAGAATCAGCATGCAGTGCCACAGCTGCAGAAGATGTCGATGATGTAAGATAAGAAGAATGTGGGACATATTAAGGAGTCAACTAGGGTCAAATTAGTCTTACTGGGTAAAAAAACTGCTACAAGCAGAAACCAGGTAATAAATACAAGGTTGTAACGTTCCGCTAAGGTATGTTTTGTTT
This sequence comes from Xestobium rufovillosum, assembly GCA_963966045.1. NCBI lineage: Eukaryota > Metazoa > Arthropoda > Insecta > Coleoptera > Ptinidae > Xestobium > Xestobium rufovillosum. The sequence goes on from OZ014498.1 coordinate 17,322,879, forward strand.
TGAATAATGTGCGCACCTGTTGCTATTTAAATCAGGTCGACTTTTTCTCGTAATAACGTCCACCTTTCTAGAATTACCAATATACGCAGCTTAATTATAGGATTCGCGTCAACCAGAAGCAAGAACTTATGTTTCCAAAATAAAGTGTATTTTTTCGAATTGTTTTTCCATCACATACAATAACTTCAGAAAGCAAAACAGGCAACCAGATTTATCGAAGTAAATCGAGAACTGGAAAACTCGAACAAACTAAAACTGAACAATTCCGTCATTAGTACTTTTAACTGCAGCGATATCATATTACAAAGCGGCAAGAAAAACGGGAGGGACTTGGAAATCTTTGATATTGACAATGGAGTCACAAAGATAGGAGTTTCCTTCAATCTGGGAAAACAAATCGAGAAGGAGGGGAAGTGAAAGAGAGCAAACTAAGGCAGTTTAGCATTACAAAAGGGCCTTCAGTCGGCGGCACGTGAACGAGAGATTTTAAATGGAACGCTACCGACCTATGCAGCCTGAGTTGAGGTCCTAACATAAAACTTTCAAACGAAGAAATATTGAACAAAAATGTTGTCATTTATCCTTTCCTATCCTGATGTAGTCTATACAGGGTGGAAAAAAGTAAGGAATATCGAGAATAAAATGGAAACGATAATTTTGTGGCTGAAACATTCGGGACACGTCGGTTTTTTCCATATCCGCTTCTCCTACCCCACGTTTCGCAACTGTACATTCCCTTGTTCCACACGTACTTTTTTAAGAGACTTACGAGTTTTTGAATTGATCGTTTCCTAGCGTAATACATAGTTGTTTTTTTAAATGCGTCTCAGATAACTTTATTTGGTTTTTGCAGGTCAGGCAACATTCCTCTTACTAGATAGATAGATAATAATAATTTATTTGTTACCTTTCATCATACAAATGATTTAGTTTTTCCCTATTTCTCTCTTCTCATCCGTTTCGCCCCTCTTCCATCCTCTTGTAATACAGATCGCTCTTCCTCCTTTTTTCCCTTTTGCGTAGATGTATTATGTACCTATATATCTTTGAGGGTTTCCTCCTTCTCCCCACACATTCTATACTTTTTTCCTCCCTCATCCAATATATTCTTGAATTTTCCTCGTTCCCGCATCTAAACTTCGCTATAATCTTCTGTTTACCCTCTCGTCATCTTTCCTTAGGTACTTTGCCAACCCATGTGTTAATATTTCCTTATATTTAGGACTATACCTTGCATTTTACAACTTTCTCCTGTGCTCCTGCATTTGCAAGTCTTTGTCCCTACCCAACTTCCCCATGGTTCCTCCTCTGGGGTTCTAGGGCATATCCATTTCTTTCGCAATATCTTCTCTTATTTCCTTAAACACTCTTCTTTTCCCCGCTTCTATTCTCAACTTTCCCTTCTTGTATCGTCGAACACAATACATCCTGTGGTCTATCTCCCCATTCCTAATACCTAACTAAAATATTTCTCCTGTACACTCCAGTTTTGCCTCATCTTTCTTCTATTGAAATCGTGCCCGAATCTGTTCTCCCCAATACTCCATAATATTTGTGCCATTGTCTTCGTCGCCTTCTCGCTCTCTCCCTTGGGTGTGATTCCTCTCCATTGCTTCTTTGAAACCAATATCATATATTCTTGAATTCCTTTACCTCTTCTGTCACTTTTCCTTTCCATATCCAAGTTATCTTCCCCGGTTCGCCCCCTGCCTCCTCTGAACCTCATGATCTTTGACTTCTCCATATTTAATCACGAGCTTCTCTTTCACAAATACTTTTCCAATGTCCTCATCATCTGTCTCAACTGCTTTGAATCTGTTGCCAACGGCACAATATTGTCCCGCGTACGCTAGCAACCAAACTTTTTATTTCCCCATCACCACCCTTCCTGCCTGGGCAAGTTTTAATTTTCCTCCATATGTTCTGCTATGAGTAGTAAGCAAGCTTGGGCCTTCTTCGATCTTTGCCCTCATTTTTGTATCAATTTCTAGCAATTCCAACTCCGTACAAAGTATTTCTCTAGTTATTGCATCGAAGTTGTAGAAGAATGCAAACAGTTTTCCTTTGTTTCTTATGGTTTACTAAATACATAGTTCAGTATATACACGTTATCCCTTACCTCTTCCTTTTCTAAAGCCTTCCTGTCCTTACATTTTCTGTTGTAATTTGGCATTTTGTATCGCAGAGCAAAAACCTTATATGCTATATTTAGTACTGGATTTAGTATTGTTGTCTCTATAGTTCTCTGGTATCTCTCTATCTCCCTTCTTGTATATTGGGATTACTACCGCTTCGTTCCATTTCCTCGGTAACTCTTCTCCTTACCAATAGGTACTTATTTATCATATTAGTCACCTCGCTGAGAGCCTCTTCCCGTTTGGTCTGAGATGTGGCTGTGTAAGTACTCCTTTATTTGTATTCGTGTATCACAATGAAAATTTCCGCTTCTAATATATTTGCCAATTCCGCTTCCTAAAACCATTAACTTTTAACATTTACCTAAACACAAAAATATCTAGCGCATCAGTTGCTTCCATGCATTCCTTGTGGTCAGATTAATTTGCACGTTCCTACACAGAAACAAAGACAAAAGAAATCGTAAAAGGCTAATTTCATTCGACACCGCATGTACCAAAACAATAGAATGTCAACAGAGGTAACGTGATCCAAAAGCCGGAACGAGACGTGACGACAATTACGTATTAAAAAAGATTAAAAATATCGAATACTTCCATGTACGACACAAATGCAATAGGTATACAAAAATTACTCCGTACTCAGTGAATGTTAATACGCGAAGTGAGGAAAGAAATGTAGAGGTGAGTAATTCTTGGACTGGGAGGATTTATAATTGGTATCACAACGGATATGAAGCAATTATAATAACAAAAAAATAAGAAACTAAGTGAACGAATGCGTCTGAGATCCAGTCGCCCACTTGTCGCATTAGAATTTCATTTACAACCGCAGAGCGGGAAGACCGCTATTTATTCGTTGTTTCGGTCTGAAAAGAATTCTTCGGCTGACCTAAATGAGGGAATTATAAGTGGGGAATAAAATAGGAATATTTCCGTGATCAGACGGGTCTTCCAAAGTGTCTGAGAGCTGAGGAGAGCGCGTATACGTAAGTATCTCGAGTCGAGCGTCTGGAGATGTCTAATATAGGACATTGGGTGACGGGGATCGCATTAATAAAGGCCCGAGATACGTGCGGCGTAGTTATTGGATTCCAGAGTCGTTCGTTGCACAGGGATTTGACCCCCCGTTGTTTCAGCCATATCGATCTTGAAAACGCTCCGAGCGCTCAGCGATTGTAGTATGAAAAAAAATAAACTACAAATTTGATATGGATGCATAACACAATAACGCTATTACCGAACTTCTATATGTTCAAATTTCGCTCAAAATACAGAATAAGTAGATAGAACGAAGACGTCCTAAATTCAACTTACTCTTATATTTCTTATTATCTATATCCACAATGGGATATTCGCACAGTTGAAATGGTCCTCTAAAAGTTCATAAACCATTTTGATCTTGTATATTTGTGTATTTTTCAAGCCTATGCAACATTCAATTCTGTCTCAACATGTATATAACTTTTTAACTTTTCCGTTTCCCTGAATTTAATCATGATTTTACTCATAGATTGCCAGATCTAACAAATTTAGAGTCCTAAAATACCTTTTGGCAGAAAATTTCAAATAAACCGTCTCACTTTGCGCCAACCGGAGCTCACAGTAATTGTCCCCGTTCCAGAGTTTTTTCGATCGTATTTTCATTACGTTTGGTTCACAACGAGAGAACCGAGTACAAAATGCATTTACATAATTCCCCGTGGCACAAGTGATGTGTACAATAACTGCTGTCACGACGAATGTGTAAGTAAATTTTCAGCTGGAAAATTTGGCTCCTGCCCAATTCAAACAAACGCATCGCCGGTTCCAAGGTAATTCACACATCGTTTCTGCGGTAGAAATGTGTGTAGTCTAGGTATGTTGTACGTTACGTGTGAATCTCAGAAACGTATCGCAAAACGGTCTCGGGGAGTTCTGCTTGATTGTATTGTGTACTCTAACTGACTACCAGACATATTTTACCACCAGAAATACTCTTTCATATTCTGTTATTTTAATGTCAAAAAAACAATGCTTGTCAGTTTAATAATTAATAAAAATATAAATGTCAATTTCACTGCCTACCAAGAATGATCGAAAGTTCAGTATTTAAAAAATAAAATGAATTATTTATTCCTTTATTGGAGTTTACTCCTTAAGAATCGACGGTTGGCGTTGTAAAGTCAGCATTTGCAGTGTTTGTTCGTTCCTAAATTTGTTGAATCTTTTGATTTAATATGGAAAGACTAATATTAAATACTTACACCAAATATTGCTTAATGCCGAAATGTGAATCAACGCCTATTCGAACACCAGCAACAGCAATAAATAACAACCCTTGTATTCTCACTTTCTATCGTTTCGCTTTCTTCTCACACCTGATTGTTTTTATTCTCCTTTGCAAATGCTGGAACAGTTCCCATATAATAGGTTTCCACAAATGTAAAGAATAGTCCAGCAATAAATGTCCAAACCACTATGATTATTCCGTCGGCACTAGGCTTCTAGGATGTTCTTGTCAAAATTACGTATTATTTGAGTTGGTAGCATTCTTTGAAAATGAATAAGATGAAATAAAGGCAGTATTTTATGTGGGAATCCTATCTAATAAAAGTGATGTTGGTCGTGGAGAATGCGCAATAGACATGTATCGTTTCGATCTAGCGAGGTCAGATTTTTCGTTTCCGTCTCTTTTTAATACACACGGGAGCCGATCGCCAAAAGTGCGTACGTCTGAACTATCACAGGTAGGTATCATGTTTGTTGTCGTCAGAAACAATTCAAAGTTATTGGACGCATGTACTCCGTAAGCCCCAGCCAAATTGAACTATTTCATTTTCGATTATTATTACTTCATATTAAAGGAGCAAACAGATTTGAAGATCTGAAAACAGTAAACGGCGAAATACAGGAATCTTATGTAGCAGCGTGTTTAAAATTAGGTCTTATTTAAGATCATCACGAGTGGAAAAGAGCCATGAATGAAGCTGAAATTTGGATGATGCCCAGACAGTTGAGATATTTATTCATTCGTATTTTAATGCATTGCCGACCAATTTATCAGGAAGAATTGTGGGAAGAATTTAAAGAAGCAATGCCACAAGATTATGAAAGACGTTACAGTAGTACTGAAGGACAAGAAAGCCTATATTCAAATTAGTTCCATGCTTTCTGCGGAAGGTTACAATGTTTCCTACCATGCCACGACATTGAATATGCAAATGAAGAACAAGCAATAGAAATAGGATCACGACAATATAAACACCTAAATGAAAAGCAGAAAGAAATTGTAGATATTATTTTGGGTAAATGTGATGCTAACATAAATGAATCAATTTCTGAATCTTCATGTTTTTATATAGACGATCCAGGAGGCTCCTGTAAGACTTATGTTTATACAACCGTTTACAGCTTACTGAAGAGCAATAATAAAATTGTTTTGTACCATGACCTTCACGGGCATAGCAGCAACACTACTTCCTCATGGAAGAACAGTTCATAAAAACGTTTGGGTTTGGGTTCCTCTGTTTTTAGATTCATCTTCCAACATTAAGAAAAATTCAAAAGAAGCAGTTTATTTAAGGAGTGTAGATGTTTTTATTTGGGATGAAGCTCCTGTGGCGCCAAGGTATGCTTTAGACATTATAGACAGAACCTTACGAGACTTTATGAATTGTGATGTTCCGTTTGGTGGAAAAGTTATGGTGTCGCGAGGAGATTTTTGACAATTGTTACCAGTTAAAATAAATGCTACCCGCTATGAAACAGTGAATTTAAGTATGAAATTTAGTTCTCTTTGGAGTTATTTCCGTAAATTTTCTTAAACCCAAAATATGCGGGCTCTACCACAGGAACAAGAATTCACCAAGTTTTTATTGGATGTTGGAGATGGAGTTTTGAACGATATGAATAGCAATTTAGAATTGCCACAGAGATGTATTTAGTATTCGGATATCGTTGAACGTATATGGAGGAATCAATTAGAGAAAAGCGATTCATAGATATGACCAAATCAACTATTCTGACGTTGAAGACATTAACAAAAAAGTGGCAGAACTGTTAGATATAAAAACAGAAAAAATATATACAAACTTGGATAGTGTTGAAAATTGTGATAATGGAAATTTAAACGATGCTATTCTTCCTGAATATTTAAATACTTTAAACCCGCCAAATTTTCCTCCGCATGAATTGAAGTTGAGAGTATATTGTATTGTGATGTTGGTTAGAAATCTCAGCATTAATGAAGGCTTATGTAATGGTACGAGATTGTTAATTTTACAATTGGGAGACAATATCCTGCAGTGCAAAATTTTAACAGGCGATAAGCATCATCATAAGGTTCTCAGTCCGAAGACTGGTTGGACGCGTACCTCCATTCTTTTCTATCCTGAGCTAACCTACGCATTTCCCTAAAAGTAGAACATCCTACATCCCTAACTATTTGAGAGCAGTAGTCTAATCTAGGCCTACCCCTACCTCTTTTTATTCCTGTCTCTGACTCTAGTATGTCGCGAACTATTCCTTCGTGTCTTAGAAGGTGTCCTACCATCCTATCTCTCCTACTCTTTATTGTTTTCCATACCTTTCGCCTTTCCCCAACTCTTTCTAATACTTCCCTATTGCTAACCTTATCTATCCACGGTATCTTCATCATGCGTCTGTAACACCACAGTTCAAACGCTTCTACTCTTTTTCTATCCGCTTCTCCTATTGTCCAAGTTTCGCACCCGTATAATGCCGTACTCCATACATACGACTTTAAGAGTCTCTTCCTAGTCTCTATATTAACCGTTCTCGAACATAACAGCTGTTTCTTTTTGTTAAACGCAACTCGTCCCTGCGCCATTCTTTGTTTTATATCTTTAGTGCTCCTACCGTCTTGGGTTATTTTACTTCCTAAGTAGCAGAAATCCGCGACCTCCTCTATCTTCTCATTTCCTATTTGTATTTCAATTTTAGTTCTATTTTCACTCCATCTACATACCAAAATTTTAGTTTTCTTTTTATTGATTTTCATGCCGTAGCCCTGTGTCAAAACTGCTTCCATTTCATTCAAAGCCGCTCCTAATTCTTCTTTGCTAGATGCTAACACTGCTATATCATCCGCAAATCTGAGCATGTTAATAGTTTGGCCCTGTACATTGATCCCTGAGGCTGTTCTTTCCTTAACAATATTAATCGCATCTTCGATATATAAGTTGAAAACTAGAGGTGACAATGCACATCCCTGTCTCACTCCCTTCCGGATATCTACTTCCCTTCGTTCCTGCTCACATTCTATAACTGCCTTTTGCTCTTTGTAGAGATTATGTATTATTCTTCTGTCCCTGTATTTCATCCCTACCTTTCTCAGCACTTCGAACATCTTCCCCCATTTTACGTTGTCGAAGGCTTTTTCTAAATCTACAAATCCTATATATACGCTCTTTCTCTTTTCTATCGTTTTTTCTATAATTACTCGTAAAGCTAGAATGGCCTCGCGCGTTCCTCTATTTCGTCTAAATCCGAACTGATCTTCTCCTAATATTTCTTCCGCCTTTTTCTCCATCCTTCTTTGCACAATTCTAGTTAAAATTTTTGACGCATGGGAAGTTAAACTGATAGTTCTAAAATTTTCGCATCTATCCGCGCCTTTCCTTTTTGGCAAAGCTACCATGATGTTCAGTTTGTAATCCTCTGGAATCTCGCCTGTCAGGTATATGCGACTAACTAATTTAAATAAACGATCTATTACCTCTTGACCTGCGCACTTTAAGATTTCTGCCTGCAAGCCATCTATACCTGGTGCTTTATTATTCCTTAAACTTTTTAGTGCTAGCTCAAACTCTTCTCTCATTATAGGACTCCCTAGGTTATCCCCTTCTACACTGCTTTCACTTTCTAATATATCTTGCACTTCCTGTCCCGCATATAAGTTTCCTAAATATTCTTTCCACCTATCTGCCTTCTCCCCGCTTTCGATTAGGATATCTCCTGCCTCATTCCTAATGCTTTTGGTACTAGATCCAATTTCTCTAAAATTTCTCCTAATTATTTTATATGCTTCATCAGTCTTTCCTATTTCGAACTTATTTTCCACTTCTTTGCACTTATCATCGATCCATTGCTCTTTCGCTTTCCTACATTTCCGAATAATTTCCCACTTGATCGCCTTATATCTTTGTTTCCCTATTTCATCTAACCTATTTTTATATTTGCGCCTTTCCTCTATTAGACTCACAATATGTTTTGTTATCCAGGGTTTCCTACTTTCATTCTGTTTATGACCCAAAATATCCCTAGCTGAGGAAACTAAACTATTTTTAATGCAATTCCATTCTTCCTCTATGTCCCTAACAATATTTTCGCCCGCGCCCTTTAGTACTTCGTTTGTCTTTTTCTCGAACTTTTCTCGATAAGCATGGAGATATAGTTTTCATTAACCGTATAACGTTGTACTGTGAAAATGTTTATCCTTTTACTTTTAAAAGACGACAATAATTTCCCATTAAACTAGCGTTTGCAATGACTATTAACAAATAACAAGGCCAAACATTCGATCAAATAGGAATTGATCTCCGAAAAGAAATATTTATTCTCGGACAATTATGCATGGCTTTTTCAAGAGTTCGTTCTTGGGAAGGATTGATAATTTATTTAGGAAATCAAAGAAATAGCCGTATAGTTCAAAACTACGTTTTCAGATATGTAATTATATCAGATGTAAATTATTCTGTAACCAATAATGCGTTTCTTTGAAGTCATGATTCGACTAGGGCAGTGAGCGCGCGTAGCGCGCGAGATGACCTAGTAAATGTTAAAAATCCGAAATATTATACAGAATATTAAAATTACATGACCAAGTTGCAAAACTTCAAAAATGGAATCATATCCTTTTTGTGCCGCAGTTGTTTTCTGTGGTAAACTGTGCTTAAATATTGAAGTAATACTTTCCAGATTTCCTGTAAACGGCAGAGTTGCAAGCTGTACGTTTTGGTTAGCATTTAATCAATAGCAACTGATTGATTGATCATCCCCCGCATTACGAAAGGCTTTCCTGCTTTACTACCCCCGCTGTTTACACACATCCATAAACAACACACTGGGATTGCTGTTGCATGATAAATAGTTGTGTTTCGGCGCACGTATTCAGAATTTCTGAAATTCTATTAACGCTGCCCTGAAAAATAACCTCCAAATACAGGGTATTTCGCGCAACTGGATTGTTTTGAACATTTTGGCGCTTCTACAGCTGCGTGTGAAATTGCAGATCTGGGTGAAATTTTATGGGAAATACCATGATTATTAAAGTAGTAAATGTAAGACCAGGTGTTGTTAATGAAAGTTCATGTTAATTCCCTGTACTAAACCTGTTCAAAAACAATAGAGAAATATAATCACGTTCACCTAAACCTGTCACGTCCTATTACTCTATTGTTTAAACAAGCTCTGCATTCCTAAATTAATGATATTTATCTATCATAAAAAATTGCAACACCCAAAAATTTACATCTGCCCTCGATCAGAAATACAGGTTATATGATTTGCAAACAAATTGTTCTGACATCCACGTATGTAAATAGCTTCCTCCGGTGTCAGTGGCGTCTCATAAGACCGGTTTGGAAATTTTGTGCCCTATGTATTTGCCCAAAAGTAGAACATCGTACTATTTCCTAACAGTAATATGAGCCTGTCTGGCAATTAGAAGAAGTTATGATCATAGAGTTATCTCATTGCTTTTTCATAAATAAATTTTAGAACTGGTAAACTTGACCTTAGCGCCACATCGATCTAAAACTAACAGATTCTAAATGAGTTGTAGTAAATTACAATTTATACGAGAGAAAAGTACCCAGGCTACAGCCGCACAACGAAAGCTTTTAACTGATTAAGAAAAATGAACGATTAGATACGAGAGTGCAATAATAGTTTCAGTAATTCCAAACGAATAAAGATAAAATAACTACACGTTTACGTCAGCCTAGTTGAACTTATCGCGGTGGAGATTACTACTTTTTCATTATGTAACCTGTTAGACCATTTTTCTTTTGTGTTTTCGTCAGGTAGTTACCTCGTCAAATGGTTCAATTTCAAAATGTACAATAGAGCAAAAATTTTAAATTACACATAAGTAATTCCTGACTATTGTAAAGCAGCTAGAATTGTACCAGCAGTTAAATCCGGAAATATACCCTCAGTTTACTGATGATGAACCAATATCTTTACTTAACGTCTTTGAAAAAATTCTTGAATCGCATGCATGCGATGAATTGTTCTTTAAAGTGACAACATTTATATAATTCCGATAATTAGCGGTTCCATGGCAGGCAGAATTCAGGTTGATGCGGTTAACATTCTGTCCAGCACACCCACGCATACTCTCAAAATTAAACTTGAAAATTTCGGTGTGCGCGGCAACCTATATTGCTTTTGTTTAAATTCTAACATCACGAACAGATCTCAGTTTATTGTGATAAATTATGCGAGTTCTGGTTGTGTCTTGGTTACTTCTGGTGTTCACCAGGAATCACATTTGGGGCCTCTACTCTTCCATATTCATTAACCATATTTCAGAATGTTTCCCCTCTTTAGGATTTCTAATGTACGCTGATGATTTACAATGTACAGTAGCTACAGAATTTGTGTTTGTTTCTCAGGTGGCTTAAGTGTGGCGGTATACGGGAGCCCCAGTGGCGATTTCTGTGACGCTTGGAAATTTTGCAGTTTTTGCGAATTTTTGCAAGTTCTACGTATGCCCAGGTCAATGTTTTTGACGCCATTTTGAAGATCTCGTCAAATGTGAACTTGGGGGGGGGGGGGGGGGGGAAGCGATAGAAAATACAGTGTGTCCACGAATGGACTTAACTATACTTGTAAAAACTTTTATTTCCAGTTTTTCGAAAAAAAGTCATTCTTTATAATTTCTTTTGCTTGTTATATAAATACGATTCACGTTGAGAAACTTTGATTTTGTTGTACAGGGTGCGCAGAAAATACAAAAATGTATATTTGCAAAATTAAAAATTTTTGGACCAAGCTTTTTGAAGTTTCAAAATGAAAAAGCTTATAAGGAGAAATCGAAACGCCAAATAAAGTTTTCCCATAGAAGTTATACTTAGTTGCTATTGCTAAGATATACCGGGTGTTCGGTTAAGGTTTGCGACCGGCTATCTTAGGAACTATTCTTCCTACAGATTTCGGAAAAAAATCTTCTTACAAAAGTGACCATAAAAAATCATCAAAGTTCCTATCTTTTTTCAATCGAAAGTTATGACCAAAAATGCTATTTAATCACATTTCATTGCACGGGTAATTTTAGGAAAATAAATTTTTTTAAAAAATATTAGTTCATTCTTGTATCTCTCATCAGACAGAATTATAAGAAATATTACAAACAAAAAGCACTCAATGGAAAATAAAAACAAATACCTGGTCATAGTATTGTCACTAATTGTTAAGTTTAACTTAGCTAAGTATTAATTATTAGTTAATTTAAATTTGATTTCAGTGTCTTTTCGCTAGAATTTATTATAACTTTTTAAATAATATCTAGCTCTGTTGCTGAATAGTATGACAAGCTCGCTGTGTTTTTCAGAATGAAGAAAAAGCCCTTATTGCCTTCCGAGCCTTGGCAAGGCGATCGAGGAAAATTGAATATTTACTAAATTAAATTGATATTCATTTAGGTATTTAATTTTTCTCAAATTTACCCACGCAATGAGATATGATTTTGATCACAACTTTCGTTCGAAAAAGATAGGAACTTTCGGTTTGCGGCGTTCTGTTCTTTATGTTATGTTATGTGTACTAACAGCATGTTGTGAAAATGCACCATTCCATTCAAAAAAAATTGAGAAAATTTGGTACCTGTGCACTGGGATTTGATTAAACGATATTCTTGATGATAACTTCCATTCGATAAAGATAAAAACTTCCGGTTTGCGGCGTCTTGTTCTTAATTCTATGCGTAATGACAACATATAAAAAATATACGATTCCATTTATAATTTTTGAGAAAATTTGACAATTTCGTAAGTTTCGAAATAACACCATCTGGCGGCTCCCTCGTAAAATGAAATTCAAATGTAAATACAGATTTCTATTACGCTATAGATTCCCTTTCCAACAATACCATATTCATTAAAATTGGCTCAAGCAATCCCGAGATATGGCATTTTTGGTGTAAGGGAATTTTTTCCCTCCCCCCACTCCTTATTTCATAAGCTAGATCAAAAAGTTATTAAACTAATTTGCAGGGTATTACGAGGAGATTTTGAGAAAGTTAAAGGATTCCTAAATTTCCATTTGAATTTTCGAAGAAAATGCGGATTGTCTATTTTCTTTTAAAATTGTGCCTCCTAGCGGGCAAAACTGAAAGCTAAAAATATTTGTGATGAAGTTTTCATGGCCACTTTTATAGGAAGATTTTCTTCTGGAAGCTGTAGGATGAATAGTTCCTAAGATATAGCCGATCGCCAACCTTAACCGGACACCCGGTATTTCTTAGCAACTAAGTATAACTTCTATGGAAAAACTTTATTTGGCTTTTCGATTTCTCCTTCTAAGCTGTTTCATTTTGAGACTTCAAAAAGCTAGATTCAAAAATTTTTAATTTTTCAAATATACATGTTTGTATTTTCTGCGCACCTGTACAACAAAATCAAAGTTTATCAACGTGAATCGTATTTATATAACAAGCAAAAGAAATGATAAAGAATGACTCTTTCTCGAAAAACTGAAAATAAAAGTTTTTACAAGTATAGTTCAGTCCATCCGTGTGCGAGCGAGAGATCTAGAGGAGGAGAAGTAACAGAATCAGAATTCTTCGAAGTATAGAATAGTATAGAATAGCACTTCTGGCGGGAAATAAATCCGATGTTCTACTCTCTCTCTCTCTCTCTCTCTTTCTCTCTCTATCTTCGCTGGCGACGGAAAGGTTCCACGCTGGCCGCTCGTGCCAGCACCTGTTGTATATTCCATCGTGGTTCTACCATACCAAGATATTTTGCAATTTCATGTAGGTAATTGTTATTTTATTTTGTTTTTCCTTTTTTATAATTTTTCATGAAGTTTCGCGAAAATATAAAAATAAAGAGTATGTTGTCTCTAAACGCATGCTTCTGTCTCCAGCCTGGATTCATTTTCCAATTTCTTTCTGTTATTTTTTCCATTCTCAAACATTTGAACTCGCTCCCCTTTTATATATTTCTGTTCAGTGAAAATTTACAATATTATGTGTTCTTTTTGTAGTTCTTTTTTTGGTGACAAACCTGGCTGTGTCATGTCCTGTAAGTTATGGTGGTCAATAACCGAAATAATATGTAAATAGAAGTAATTTTCTTAAAATAAGAAAAGTTGGTAAAACAAATAAAATTGCCACTCAAAAAGAACGTCCAAATAAAAATAACTTCGTCATTTTGCACATGTATGTAATATTTGCCTATGGGGCTAGTACTATGTTCCTCATTCTTTATATAATGTCTGTTGTCGTCTGACAGTAAAAAAATTTGGAACCGCGAACCTCCAAAGTCCAAACACAGGCGTTGCCTTCATAATATCTCCAAATACAGCAAAACCGGAAGGAGCGAAAAAACATATTGCATTCCAAACAAAAAAAAAATACTCCCAACGAGTTTGAGAGGGTATCTCAGAAAGCATTTTCTTTTACAAAACTTATTTTTGTTTGCGGTATGTAAATATAGCAAAAATCTAATTCTTCTCGAGCGGATATGTTTCAAATTACAATCTTGGGCTTAACTTTGAGAAACTAAAATACGGAGTGCTCTTTAAAGTTTTCGTTATTTGCGTATGCACCGATGCTAATGCATCTCGGATGGAATTGATCTCCGAGAAACAGTTTCTGTTTGCTTTTGTATCGCTTTAGTGGCAGGTATACGATTCCGCCCACGAACCGACTTGAGAGTCAATTTAAAATTTATTAGTTATTAAAGTGAAGTTAAGAACGTATCTTAGGTTGCTTCATTTGGACTCCCCATCCCCCGTATGCTTCCGACACAAATAGGTGAAGGCAAGTAGGCCGGGGGGAGCCAAGTCAGGTTAGATCTGGAGACTAACGACTCCCAGCGGGTTAGCTCATTGAAGTCAGTGCCACCCACCTTTAATTTACTGATGCATTGACCCATTTATGTTCTCTTGCATCTTAAAATCGTCTATATAAAACGTTTTTTATTACGCCTATTAAATATTTTCCAAACAAATTAAAATAAATTAATGAAAACAGGGTAATAAAACGGTAATTTGAGTCGATCGTATATCTTCAAACAAAACAAACTAAAATAAGAAAAATCTTTTACGAAATTCTCTTTTAAGTGAAAACCGAGAATTAATGAACAGTTTTCTCATATTCCTCTCTTTCAATTACCTTATTAATTATTCACTGAAGGAGCAAAATTAGTCAAATATAAATTACTATTCATTATGCTTGCCTTTAATTTAAATTAAATAGCTCGAATGGCTAGCACTGAATTCAAAGGCACGTCGGAGGCATATACTTGGAAAATAATTTTCCCCGAGATGCCCTGTAAAAGCATACACAAAAGAACAGAACTCCAAGCAAATAAATATGAACCTCTCTTCCTCCGAGGATAATTTTTAATTACTGAAATGTTTAATTTAGGACTCGCCGCTGTTACTATCAGTTCCAGGAAGCAAATAATGAAGTTGGCTATGAAAGAAAAGAAAAAATTGCTGTCCTCTAATCCTGATTCTTATGAAACTTGACTTGTGCGATTTTGAGGTTATGTTTCGCGAAATTATGCGCCATAGATCATTTTAGAATGTCGTCACACAATTGACAGCTGGAGGGCACACATTTGTTTGTTTAAAGCTTATTGGAGGGAAGAAGAGGAGGAATAACAAAACAGATGTTTGTGTTACCATTTGGCACCAAAAAAGGGGCGTAACTTAAACTTAGTCGCTTCACGCCGAGAATTGAACGAAAATTCTTAAAATGATATGACTGGTAGCAGTATTGCAAACGTTGTTTCGTTATTTTGTGTTAAATTACATGAACTCTAAACATCACCACTTTGTTTGGCACCAAATCTGCTCAAATTTTGGTAACACTCACGTGCATAACGTTGTGTATCTATACTCTGCCCTCCAACAGAAAATGGCGGCCTGTCAAAATCAGGCCATTCTAAAACAGTCTATTGGTGTTGTTACTCCAGCAAGAGGCTCAATTTTAATTTAATTTGTTTTTGTGTACTTAGTTTCACAATATCCGAAAGGCGTTATTAAGGTCTTAGTTCCTTTAATTAAAATTACCAATTTTAATTAAGATGAATCGGAAATTCTTATGTGTACCATCTCATCGAAATGTAAATACAAATTTTCCACAAAGCGAAATCGGAAGTTTCGGGTTAATATTAAAGGTAAATAAGCGGTTTTCAAGCTACATTGAGAAAAATTTATTATACGAGGAAAACCGAGGACAACCCTATAAACTTTAAAAGTTTTGCTTAGGAATTTCGCTTTAAATTTGTCCAAAGCAGGTAAACGTATATATATCTTCCATGTCTTCACTAAAATCTAAAACTAAAATGATAGGTCTATGTGCGGTTTGATTTTCTCTGAAAACAAAAAAAAAAGAAAAAAGAAAAAACCCCAAAAAAATCAAAAAAAAAACAAAAAACTCAAAAAAACAAAACAAAAACAAACAAAAACAAAAAAATGTAAAATAATTTATATCGTTCTACAAGTTTTTATTAAATCTTGACAAAACCCGCGAACGGGGACGATATGTCAATATTATTATATACAGTGTGTCCCAGGATTGATGTTACAAGAGGTATAATTGAAGGAAAATTTGGGAATTTCAATTTGGTATTTTTTAAATCGAGAGGGCCATGACAGCTAACGAAAAACAATTTTTGCGTTAGGTAAACGACCTTATCGATTCATAATTCGGCAAAATGTTATTAAGAAAGGTTGTTTAGAATGTTCAATTATGCCGCTGTGCAAACATTCAGGCTGGTCCGACTACTTTGATGTACTTAACTCATTTTTCAGAACACCGTCTCCGCGGGGGTCTCCGTTCAGAACACCCACTGTTTCAAATTTATAAATTTAGTATTTGCAGACAGGTGAATAGTAAGGAATGGTTCAATTGCGTGGCCCCCAAGATCACCAGATCTGACAATATTAGATTTTTATTATTTGGGGTCTGAGTTTGTTGTCAACCTATCCCAAATGATACAGAAACACTAAAGGAAAGGAAAGAGACGCCGCAAATCAAGTAGGTACGTTTAGAGGAAATTCAAAAACGCTTCAGGCATCGCATTGAGGTGTGTGCAGAAAACGGTGGCAGTTATATCGAATAATTGATAAATTGCGTATTGATATTATTACGTGTTGTAAATGTTATTAAATTATAATGTGTTACTCCACTTGTTTCGAGGCTTGTTTAATGAAGCAATTGCGCATTTCCATCTGAGAAAAAGGGTTTTATCAAAGTAGCCGGATTTGCCTGAATGTTTGCCCTGGAACATAATTTAACATTCTGAACAACCTTTCTTAATAACATTTTGCTGAATTATGAACCAATAAGGTCGTTTGCCTGACACGAAGATAGTTTTTCTTCAGTTGTCATGGCCCTTCTGATTTACAAAAAAATTAAATATACTAGTAATAATTAGTTTCGAACCAAGTAGGGCTATTTCCAAAATACCAAATTGAAATTCAAAATTTTTAGTCAGTCACACCTCTTGTAACACCAATCCTGGGACACACTGTAGTTATACAGTTATCTATTTACTACACGCCAGAAATTCACAAAATTAAAAAAATTAAAATTTGAACTGGCACAAATTAAGCAAGTCTATTTTAAACGTTTATTCTAAATTTCTTAACACTGGAATATACTAATTAATTTATAGACTACCAATCTCACTTCGAATTCACAAAAAATCGATAATAAATATTGTCCGTATCAAACTAATGATTATGAAAGATTAATAATTAGTGGTACTGGACCGTTCGAACAACTACTCCTCGGGCAAATACCCCGCCAGGCATTGAATTATAGAACTAAATCCAGATTTTTTTGTACTACGAGACGTTTCAGACTGCTACCCCATCTAAGATGGCTTTGAAACAATCCTAATTTGTCTCCATGTACGTACGTGCTTTTAAGCACAATGAAAGATTAAATCTAATTTTAATGCTTCTAACCAAGCGCTTTGTGGTGTCACGAGAACTGAAACGCTGTGTCCCCTCCTTACTGACGCTTGCCTGAGAGAAACAGCGCGAAGCATGAGACAGAGCGTGGCTAAAGAGTGGGACGTTCGATATTCCTTTTCTCCACTGCCCGTCTTCTCAGTCTGCTCCCCTCCATTCGTTTCACTTTTCGTGACGCTCGCATTTGCCAACACAGGAACTTACTCTACCGAGACAAAAGAAGTTTCACTTCAATAAATTAAAGTTGTAACGTTACGGATACCATTTAATGTAGTATATCCCTGGATGGATTTACAAAGAGAAAAAAAATGACTTCTCAAAAATTCATGTATGTCCTCGACCCTACCTCAAACTCCTGTAACATAGGCACGCTATTTTTTTATCCAATTGTTGCAGAAAATTTATTACATATTAATTTTTATACATTTTTTAAAC
This sequence comes from Xestobium rufovillosum, assembly GCA_963966045.1. Lineage (NCBI taxonomy): Eukaryota > Metazoa > Arthropoda > Insecta > Coleoptera > Ptinidae > Xestobium > Xestobium rufovillosum. The sequence goes on from OZ014498.1 coordinate 17,340,611, forward strand.
TCGGAAAAACTTTGTTTACGAGTATATTGACACTGCAGCAAAGAATGTATTTATGTAACTCAGTACTACTGTAAGTAGTGTTGAAGAATGTTATCGTTCAGTAATTACAAATAAAGGGCAGTAGTTATTGTTTGTACTGTCTCACGAGCCGTACGTGTGTGAATTCTCTGTCTCGTTCTCTACTGCCATCAGCTGACTTGCATAATAACTTATGAAGTGTGAAATGTTTGAATAAATAAATTAATTGTGGAACCTAGGCCCTTGTTGTTGGTTATTATTTTAAGATTGGAACGGTGTATCATGAATACTCTGACTCTGAGTAAAATATTGACCCGACCGTTGCTGGCCATCACCCTTTCCCCATTACCTTACGAGGCGTATGGACCCTCCTGGTCAGATGAAAAAAGTCGACTTAATGCCGGAATTGTGCTATGCAGATGATATGATTTTGATAGCTAAAGACGAAAGATCGCGAAGACCGCTAAATAAAAACCTAAAAATCTATGAAACTGCCCCGAAGAAAATAAATTTGAATATAAGTATAGAAAGACGAACAAAAGAACAACATACAATAAAGATGGGAGGAAAATTAATTGAGCAAACCGACAAATTTAGGTATTTAGGTTCAATTATTTCTGAGGATGAAAGAATGGATGAGGACATAAAGGAAAGAGAAACAAAAGGAGGAAGGTTGGTCAAATCAATAAAAGCTAGTTTATTGGGCAAGAAAGAAATGCCAAAAAGAGTGAGAACGCAAGTTTTTAAAAGGGTCGCTACGCCAATTATCGCTAAGGGATCAGAAGCGTGGACACTGACAAAAAGGCAGACGGAAAGAATAACAGCGATAGAAGTGAGGTTCCTAAGGAAGATCAAAAACAAAACAAGGGAGACAGAATTAGAAATACAACTATTAGAGAACAATTAAAAGCAAAGCCTATAAAAGAAAAAATAGAAGGACAACTGCGTTGGTACGGACGTGTGAAAAGGATGCCAGGAGACAAAATCGTCAAGCAGGTCTTCGAAGCAAAACCGAATAAAAAGAAATCATTGGGAAGGCCCAGAGAGGCATGTATGGAGAAGGTAAGAGAAGCAGCGTTAAAAAGAAATGTGGAATGGCAGAGTGGCAGAGTGGAAGCTTGAACGAACTCACCCAATATAGAAAGAGATGGAGAGATATTTGGAGGAGTACACCAACAAAACTAACCTATGCCTTTCACCCTCACGGGTAGATAGGATCTAGGATTAAGTAAGTAAGTAAGTAAAGGGAGCGGCGAAGTCAGGCGGTAAGTCAGGGGAGCGAGGAGGCTTCGAGACGATGACCTACCTCAGCCCAAACGAAAAAGGTAGAATTTGCTATTCCGACGTTTTTATTACAAGCGATGTAAACTCCTACGGAAGTTGCTAGCGCGAGTTTTTTCGAAAGAGAGGTCGGAAGTAAGTTTCCAGACTATCTTCGCCTTAATTTTCCAAACAATCTTCTTTTCCATTGTTTAGTCTCAATGGATTTTAAATTATTCCCAAACAAATGTCTCCTGACAGTTGCAATAATTGAAGTCTAACCCCTTGGCATTTTCAAGGTAGCCGGTATGTGGATTTAGGCTCTCTTTAATACTCTATTCTGGTTGCTCATCCTAAAGTTCATGACGTCCTTTAAAGAATGTTATTAATTGCAGTTGGCATAACGTCGCATTAATCACTGAATACTCCTTCGGCATATTTCTCAACGTAGGAGTCAATATTTATAACTGAACACAGGTTGTGGTAGTCCTTGAATAGGGGTCACACGATTCGCTCCAGGCATGACAATTCTGTGCATTTTTAAAAAATAAATGACAGAACAGTGCCTTAGTCACCCGTAAATTAGAAAAACACCGTGAGTAACCTGTAATAATTAACATAACTAGTTAGTCATGATTGAAATTTCTTATTTTCGTGCACTTGCACCGATGCTTACTGCAATTAAAAGTGTGTTAAAAATGCGCGGTGTTTATCCATTTAAAAATACTAAGTGAGGTCATGTTTTGTACATTACATAGTTAACGATGTGTAATTTGCAATTTATATGCTTTCAAAATATTAATGTTTGTATTGTAAGTTCTTGAGATGTTCAAATAAACTGTTTATTTGCTGCCTCCATTAATGTAATAGAAAAGTAGGAACTGCACTCTTAATTATCGTGTAAATATTACAGCAAATTTGGGCCTGGCTAATTTTTACTCAAAACATTTTCACTCCTGTGCAAACCAGCTTAACCTTAGCTACTCGGGTTTAATTTGCTTATTCTTTGTTTGGAAATGATGGGAAACTAATAATAGAAAGTAGAGGTGGGCGTCGGAGATAGGTAGCGCAATCCCAGATGCAAAAGAGATATAAGACATCAAAAGGAACAAAATTTATTATATTTGTTCAGAGTAGACGCAGTAAAAGGCACTGTATGAAGTAATAAATTACTGCAGGAATGCCAGGAACGGATACAAAAATTAATGAACTAGAAAAGAAATAAAACAGAAATATGGCGAAATAATATTTGGTAGGGAACTAATAAAATGATTGGAATGGAATTTGCTCATGGAGAAGCATTTGGAAAATTTCTGCGTCTAATTTGTTGTACATATATAGATTGTGCAACTTTATTAAGGATGGCGATAGTAAGTAGGTACAATATTCAAATATACAAAACAAAATTACGTGGATGTTATCGGGACGAAATTATGGCAGTCAAACCAAAAGAGGGGAGCCTCTGTTACAGACGCAAGATCGTATAGAGCTTAACTTCCCGACCTGACACCCCCCACTACCGACAACTTGTAAACAATGGAGATTTATAAAATCAAATGAGTGGATGCCTGTCTGGCGTGATGGCGATCCCCTAGCTGTCCTTTTGGACCAGAACCGATTTTTTGGTCAAAAGAAAAAAGAGAAATCATCATAACAGAAAAGAACTACTGCGAGGTGCGAACCCTCAACCTTGCGACTTGGGAGAATAACATATCGACCAGTGAGCCACCAAGGTATGCTGCCCACAACGGTTACGAAAATAGTATATTAAGTAGAAAATATGCCCGTTACCGTAAGTATGAAATTATGCAGTAGTGGGGGGTGCCTGGTCGGGAAAATAAGGTCTCATATAAATCATTGGTCACTTCATGGTCACTGCATATTGATAAAAACTGAGAAGCAATGGAAACTATAAAAGTTGAATGTAGAAAGACTGAACCACGAAAAAGAAATACAAGAAATACGAAGAATACCTAGAAAAAAGAATTGGGAGAAAAAGAAATATTACCGGTCGAAGTGAATGGTGAAACAAGAATGTATGTTGGTCGTGTAAAAAGGCGGATGCAAGAAAAAGATGTCCGCAAACTAAAAAGCAAGAAGACAGCGGAATACGATGAGAAGAGAAAAGAGAGAAACAGAATTATAAAACAAAGTACTTAAATGTTTCATAAAAGTGGTTAATAAAAAATATTTAACTATTAAATTTATAGTTATCGTAACAATATTATAATTATAATATTATCATATTATCATATTAGCTGAAGACTACAGACTGTTTAATAAAACAAAATATCTAAATTTAGTACAAATACCTTTAATATTTTATTTTAATTATTTTCTGATGATTTATTATACCTACAGGGGTGTGATTTTTAAGCGTGGACGGGCTATTATTCCGTAACAAGAGCAGATACAGAAAAAATGCTCGAAGTAACTTGAGTTTATTTTGAAAATTTTATCTCCTAAAACTATTTTAAATTATACGAGGTGCGTCCTAATAGTAGTAATAGTATGCAACTTTCTTTTTTCTTATAGAACAGGTATACTTTTATATATTTTTCTGATTCCTCATAACATTTTAATGCCACTATATTAATCATACTTTATGGCTAACTTTGTGAGTTTGTACGAAAAAATGCTTTTCTTGCAAATTTGACAAATAAGCGGTGCATTTTAAAAATTCATTATTACTATCAAGTACCCAGAGGGACAATCGAAATACTTCAGCGGCTCATCTTTTATTTTGTAATTTATCAAAATAAAGAAAAAAACTAAAAAAATAAAAGAAATTACAAAATAATATCTACAAAAACGAACAACATGATTTAAAGAAACGAAATAAATGCCCTAAACGCTAAAGAAAAAAACTTAAAAAATGTGAAAAGACATAACGAACAAAAGACTAACTAAAATACATGTGTATAAATATTAATTTACAAATAATATGTTCACTAAATGAAATTAACTTAACAAATCTTCAAAGTTGTCACCATTTCTTTGGATGCATTCATTGACTCTCCTAATAAAAGATGTTCTCATATTTTAAAGCATATTAGATGTAATTGACCTAAATGCATTAGTAATGTGAATTCTTGTCTTGGTAGGGTTGCTGTTATACAAGTCCTTACCATATCCTCCCAAAAAAGTCACATGTTGTTAAGTCAGGGGATCGAGGAGGATAACTAATAGGTGATCCACGACCAGCCCATCTTTGACCGATTTGTCTATCTAAAAACTCTCGAACTGAGCACGTGCTGTAAGCGAGAGCGCCGTCATGTGGGTACCACATGGACCTAATAATGTTCAAGGGGACCTCTTCAAACAATTCGGGCATCTCGTGTTCCAGGAAGTTTAGATACACATTACCATTAAACGTCCATCTATGAAATACACAGTTTCCGATTACGCCACCCCAAACATTCACTCTCCACCGATGCTGGTTGTCTATGTCAACTATTGGGCAAAATTGTAAAAAAAATGATATATATTTTAAATTTTCTTATACAACAATTACAAATTATTAACGATTATTAACCATTCCTATTCAGAATTTTGAGCTCTTTGCATTGGTGTAAGAAAAAATATACCATTTCATTTGAAAAATTGACTTTTTGCGATATTTTTGTCGTTTTTAGAAAATCATTTATTGAACGGGCCCGGTATAACTTTCAAATAATTTGAGCAATCAGATGGTTATAATAACGTAGTAAAGGAAAATAATGGAAGAGATCCCCTTGGGGGCAAAAGCAGTAGAAGGAAGAAAAATGGGATTGGAAGTAAAGACGGAAAAGACAAAAATTGTGAGGATCGGTGGTCAAAAAACAACGGGAAGAATACGAACAGCCAAATATGAGTTTGAGCAGGTGAATAGATTAAAGTGTCTTGGAATTACAATAGCTAACAAGAGAGAAAATAAATTTAAAAAAATTAGCGTAAAAAAGTTTACTGTAGAAATTTTACACATGCAACTTTTTACGTTATCTTCCGTTATAAGGACTGAAACCTCATCGAAATAGATGGGATGGTCTGTAAGAAGGTGATGTAGGACCTGGAGCAACGCCAGATCGTTGAACAGTTCTTTCTAGAATTATTGATTAATTCTGTAAAGGAACTCTCTGGAATTTCAATTTTTCCAACGTGATCATTTTTGTCTTCATTTATGTCGATTTACGTCTGGAAATACCAATGGTATTCCGCGAAATAATACATCACTATAAAGTAATTTAAAAATCCCAACCCACAAAACCAAAATGTAACTTTCTTTTAGCTTACAAGTAGGTAATTTTTGTGCATTTATTAGTATTTGTCCACCATTCGCAGATACCTATCGGCACGGACCGGTTAGATTTATTTTAATATTACCCATATAAAAATTCTTGTAAGAGATGTAGTTGTGAAGTATTTATGCTCGGAAAACCGCCTTCTAGTTGTAGTTCTCACAATTCCCACGCGTTTACGAACCCACATGGCGCGAGAAACTTTTCTTTTTCGTCTGATTGAAGAAGCAGTTGTGCGTTTAACCGAGAAACCCTGTGCTATGTAGGCGAGTAAAGTTCGAAGTAATCTTTTTAATGTCAAATACAAGCCGGGGGTAATTCTAATAAGTCCTTTCCGGTCTGTGCGGAAATAACGATAACGAATGTATGATTAACGAGACAAGCAAAACGGTTTTACGATTTTCGTTATTGATTGTTATAATTATAGTATGTATTAATATTTGTTTCTTTTTCGTTTCAGGTAATGCATCCTATCTCTGCGTATAAATTAAGAATAATAGTTGGGGTAAGTATACCTGATGTCTTGTAAGTCTGAGACGCATCACACATGCAACTTTAAAATGTTCAGACTGCGGTCAGAGGAAATTTCGGGAATTCTTTTACGATGCCGCATTTCTAGCGGAGCATTCAAGTCCCTCCCAGCAACTGCTATCAGAATAGATTTGGATGAATGAAATCACTCGCTGTCTGTTTCTATTTTTGAACTTCGGATTTCTACAGTAGACAACAAATGAATTTAATTGTTTATTTTTTATTTTATCGAGGTTGTTATTATTGATTCAATACCATAAAATATAATTTTCATCGGTAAAATTATTTATCAATCGCGTGACTGACTTAATACAGGGTTTAGTTTATTTTGTATTTCATGTATTTTAAAATTAAAGGTCGCCTAACAGACCTAGACCCCAAAAAACAAGGAAGCAGAAAATACATAAAATATAAAAGGTACTATAAAATAACAAACAAAAAGTTACAACATGATGACATCTCGACATACCTAAAACGCAGTGTTTTTTGTTGATGTTACATAGTGTTAATAGGTCTCCAGCAAAAAATAGGCCACGTGATAAGAATATGTTCTTTTCCCAATATTTCATCGTTGTATGAATATTACGTCATATCGATATTCCCATATATACGGGGTGATTCTAAATAAATGCGAAACGTTTCAGGAGGTGTTACTAAGTACTTCTTACAGCCATTTTTTCAATCTTCCTTTCATATTAGAAAGGGGCGAAATTTACGACCCCCTTTAGTTTTTTTATTAGAACTTTTTAAGTTGGCGGAATTGCCTGTATTTGGCGGCTGACATTTGGAACAATTTTTTGTTATTTTATTTTGCCGGATAAATTTCTGCTTTGAACGAAATTTTGTTGCCTAGCAATTTGACGGAAAAAACTGCCAGCCAGTCAACAGAAGGTGGAATGCTTCTGGTAGACAGTTTTTAAGTTAAATTGCTGACGTACAAGAAAATTGAGTTTGCAAAACAGGAATTTATCCAGACAAAATAAAAATCTCTGGTCTTGATCGGCAAAATAATTCAATGAATATGGGAATACGCATATTGGAAACTTGATTTTTAAACATTTTACAAGCAAAAATACGAAATTTACATCCTCAACATGGTAGCAAAAGGTAAATAACATAATTATTAGTAGTAATATCGCGAGAGAGTGAGAATAAATCGAAAATAATTCGACAGTCTTTCGAAAACTGTAGTTGTCAGGCAATAAATACCTAGTCACGGCAGCCCGGATTCATATAAACATACCTTACAGACCTACGGCACCGGGCGTATTATCAAGAAAACGAGTTCTTAAATACTGTTAAATACACCTTCGTGGCTCACTGCGATGCGCCACTCACTGAATGTGCTAGTAAGTCTAGGGCTCTAGGGGTTCGCGTCTCGCCGCGGTCAATTTTCTGTTATGGTAATTTAGCTTTTTTTATGAACAAGAAATCGGTCAGGTTAGGTTTATATAGAAAATGTCCCTTTAATTTTCGCTAAGGCATCGCCTTCTGAAATGTTTCACATATATTTAGAATTATCCTGTATACAACGTGTCCAAGATAAGGAGGGCCAGTATGGGGATATTGGAAATGACAAGAGATGCGGATTTGATTAAATGGGAAAAAGTTGTGTAATTAAAGGACCAACAAAATGGCGCCTAGAAATCCTTGATAAGATTTTCTGTTTTTGAGTTATTTTGAAAAAACTGAATTTATGGATTTTTAACTATATTTTTTTCTGGCTTTAATATTAACGTTAGAGCGAAACTGACGAAACTTCTTCGTAGCAACTTTTGATGAAAATAAAGATTTCATTGCCGATTTTTTTATTCTACGTTTCGTCTTCGAGCAACCATCATCAACTTAATTTTTTTAAATACGGTCCTGATTTTCTGATGTCAAATTTTATGAGCCCTTTTTATTCTGAATTCAACAATGTACCACACATTATGGTTTAATTACGCTTCGACCCTTTTTTGGCCATCATCAAAGAATTTTTAAGATACGGACCTGTATGTCTCATAGTTTTGTAAAAAATATGTACATACGGTATAAGTTTGGCAATTTTTAAGTGCACCACAAGAGTTTTACGAATCTGTTAGATGATACTAGCGATAAGCATAGCGCATCTTGCAGTTTTGGAAAATCTTGTTCGTTTCTGATATCATAAGAAAGCCCAACTAACTGTATTTCTCATAATTTTTAGAAAATTAAGAGAAATGCAGGTCCGTATCCTAAAAATTTCTTGATGATGGTCAAAAACGGGTCGAAACGTAATTAAACCATAATGTGCGGTACATTGTTGAATTCAGAATAAGAAGGGCTCATAAAATTTGACATCAGAAAATCAGGACCGTTTTTAAAAAAATGAAGTTGATGATGGTTGCCCGAAGACGAAACGTAGAATAAAATAATTGGCAATTAAATCTTTAATTTCATCAAAAGTTGCTACGAAGAAGTTTTGTCAGTTTCGTTTTAATTTTAATATTAAAGTCAGAAAAAAACATAGTTAAAAATCCATAAATTCAGTTTTTTCAAAATAATTCAAAAACGGAAAATTATATCAAGGATTTCTAGGCGCCATTTTATTGATCCTTTAGTTGCGCAACTTTTTTCCCATTTAGCCAAATCCGTATCTCTTGTCATTTCCAATATCCCCATACTGGCCCTCCTTATCTTGGACACGTTGTACACTATGAAAGAGACGCTTAGCATGATCACAAGAACAGTTCTATGAACTAATCAGTTTGAACTAAACCTAGTCTAATCTGTGATTGAATGACGAAACTTCTACTCCTCTCATTTTCATTGACCTGAAATACTTGTGTCATTAAGTTTGATGTAGATATTCTGAGTGGAGTTAGAGCGTAGTTTTTGCTCCGGGAAACCTGCTTTAACTCTGACTCTAACCGTATTAGGCTTCCATTCCTACAACTCGAGTAAAACTAAGCTTAGTTTGACCCCAAGGTGAAAATAATTTGCCAATCCTACACTTCACCCGGTAAGTTTAACTCTGATTAAAATATGCTAAGCCTAGCCTAACCTAACCAGAATGGTATTATTATGAATCCCAAATCCAATGAGTCCAGCTCAAGCTCAAATTAGTTTGAGCGAATTAAATTAATTCAACCACTAAGTTGAACCTTGAAAATCTGAATTCCTGGAGCCGCCACTGCTAAGTTATTTTGTTTTAAACAAATTGTCTCTAGTAAGTCACTGCAGCTATTGCATCGGCTGAAATTCCAAGGTCACCCTTACGTAACACTCAATTGTAAAATTGCATTCGTCTTCTCTTGGCCTTATCAAATTAATTACGTGTGAGGCGTAACTTATTTACGTACACATAAATTGTTTTCGTTAATTGAAAACAGCAGACCTTTTCTCAGCATTAAGCAATATTAATAAAAACAAACGAGCGGAAATGGGGGTAATGCAAACAATGCATAATTTACGGTTTTAGTTTTAAATACGGGAAAACAAAGCTTCTGGTGTAATGTTATTCAATAGAACGCGAGAACCGCTTTTTTGGAACTATATAAAATCTAACCATTAGGTTACATTTAGTTTAATCTAACCCAAACTTAGATTAGACTGAACATAACTCAGATTAGACTAGGTTTAGTTCAGCCTGAATTAGAGTTACTCCACTAAACTTAGTCTCTCCTTCAATAATCCCATTTTAAGTTGCTTACAGTGATTAGACTTCAGTAGAAACTTTTAGTTTAGGTGAAGCCTAAACTCGATCAGTTTCACAAAACATGCGCTATTTTCAAAAGCGAGTCACAATTAAAGGCCTTGCTATTAACATTTGAATATGATTACGTCTACTAGCTTGGATAAATTATCACTTTGCCGCAAAATATTTAACTCATGACTAAACAAGACTGGCGTCATCTTCTAAAAGGAAAACGTCCATATCTGTAAAAGTGTAAATTATCGTGACCGTAGACCTACATAATGAGCAGATTTGGTAAAGTGGTACATAGTTACCTACATACAAAGTTACGTTTGTTGATACAATAATTACGCGTTTTGGACAAATATGTACTTATGTTTTAATGATATTTTTAATTGGAAATGAACGGTATGTCGTAAAGTTAAGTACCATAAACGGTAGAAATTATTGCAGGAGTGTTTGTGTTTACGTACGACGTGGAATAACTTTTTTTAATGCGATTTCGAAACATCTCTTTACTAAGATTAACGTTTAATTCTATGGATTAATCGGGCACAAAATATTTCTTATGTTTATTCAATTAAAAGTTGTCTGCAATTCTGAACGAATTTCGACACGGAATATTACTTTTTACTGTTTCATTTCACGAATTACATTGTAGCAAATATTCTCAACGTTTGAAACTTTATTCATACATGAAATAGGTCAGAAAGCATATACATACAACAATGCAACATGTATATTAGTCGATTTTGGTCCAGTATATTTTATTTCGAAAAGGAAACTCGGTTTTTCAGTCGTAAACAAGAAAATGCTTTACTAATAAAATTGCGGAAAACACATTCGTCTCTGAATCTTATTTGCAATTGCATGGCACACTAAATCTCCCAGCTTTATGCATTTTCTTTACGTCTTTTGTGGTTCACTCTATTTTATCCAAACGCTACCGTATCATAAATCGAAATAAGTAAAATAACACGGGAATATATAAATACATGCATGAGTGTGCTTCAACTTAGGTTTGATCTCGTCTATTCTAAGCTTACTAGGTTTAGTTTTAACTGTTTTGCTAAAATTAAGTTGGCTTTGAGTGATTATCATCGTCTACTTTATCATCTCAGATGACCGTGGGTGAAGCAATTAAGTACCTATACTACAACAATCTGGTTGTTAGATTAGGCTAAATCGAATACAATCAAATTTAAGCAATTAACTATTCTAGGTTACAGTAGTTCTAATCTAGGTTTAGTATAACAAGTTAATTAACTAACAACAAGCAACAAACAAACAAACAAACAACAACAAGAAATAACAATTAAATAACTACCAGCAAGCAATTGAACAATACGCAAACAGCTAACTAAGCTAATCAATCCACAATACACAAATCAACAGTTCGAACTTCTCTAAAACACTCTTACAAACAACGGTTAATCACGACCAAAAACGCCCCGGTACAAAAACGCGAAAGCAAAATTTGCGCGTACCGATACCAGACACTAAACGAAACGCATGTACTCTAACACTTAAGTTACCATATGAACTCGCCCGGATTTATCGCTCTCTCTTCGCATCTGAAAACCAAAACTTCAAACTTCAAAAACTGTCATCTCGGCCTCTTCCTCCCCAATAAATACTCTTCGTGGATTATTCGGGAATTGGAATATTGTTCCAGAATGAGATTGTTCTATCGTTCGAATTTTCGGGACTCATAAACAGACGACAAGGTCAACGCCATAATAAACAACTGCGGCTTGCTGTCAAACAGCGTGACTCATAACCATGAGCGTCGCTTCCGGGGCAAAAATTCGTATCACTACCCCTTCCTTCTGTAATGTCGGCGATCGTCCTCTTTTCCGGGCTTGATTATACAGCCACACCAGATCTCCAGCTTGGAAACCCACAGAATTCGCTCGGGCATCATATCGCGTCTTCATTCGGTCACTTCCTAGGCGTATGATCCCGAACAGCCTCATGAATTGCTTCAAAGAATTTAAACACATTCAAGACACTTTGTTTCTAAAGCTTGTCGACACAGTGCGTCTAATAGGCGTCCTTTGATTCTAAGTAGACACAAAATGTTTACACCATGGGCACAAATGTCTGAAATGTATACACTTGGGCATGACGACCTATTGGACACAAACACTAGTTCATGTGTTTTGTTCCTTGTGAGTCTAACTCTAATTGTTTTGGTTGCAGCAAATTTAGGTTAGACTAGGTTTAGTGGAGTGTAGTTTAGGTTTAATAGAGTATAGTTAAGATTTAGAGGAACAATTCTAGAATAGTAAAAGTCCATAAGCGGGTTTTTCTGAATCTACGCTTTACTTCGTTATACCTTACCTAATCTGATTCCTTAATCCTAGACTAACGTACATACAGATCAACGCAATTTGACCTGATGCAATATGTCAGTTTAAGCGTAACCAGACTTAGAGCAGGGTTAGGTTAGACTAGGTTTAGTGGAGTGTAGTTTAGGTTTAATAGAGTATAGTTAAGATTTAGAGGAGGAATTCTAGAGCAGTAAATGTACATGAGCAGGTTTTTCTGCATCTATGCTTTACTTCGTTATACCTAACCTAATCTGATTCCTTAAACCTAGACTAACGTAAATGCAGATCAACGCAATTTGACCTGATGCAATATGTCAGTTTAAGCGTAACCAGACTTAGAGCAGGGTTAGGTTAGACTAGGTTTAGTGGAGTGTAGTTTAGGTTTAATAGAGTATAGTTAAGATTTAGAGGAGCAATTCTAGAGCAGTAAATGTACATGAGCAGGTTTTTCTGCATTCGTTAAACCTAACCTAATCTGATTCCTTAAACCTAGACTAACGTACATGGAGATCAACGCAATTTGACCTAACGCAATATGTCAGTTTAAGCGTAACCTAGTCTTTTTCTTACGGAAAACGAGTGGAGCTCAAAAGACTATTCAAGTGTAAAAATAAAAAATATTACTTATGGGAGAAATGAGATACTGGCATTGAATTTAAAAATTTCCATGTAGGTATTAAAATTAATAAGTCTCTGACTCGTGTATATACTGAAATTGTATTGAAGAGCTTTGGAGTGGCACTGGTGTAAAAGAAAAAAAAGTTTATTGCATTAAACAAAATGAGTGGGATTTATACAAAAATCTTTCGCGTTTCGAGTTTCCTTTCAACTTTCATTAGAGAACTTGATTGTATAAACATTCTGAAATTAAAGAAACATAATGAACTCTTCGGCGTGAATGTAGTGGTACTCAAGGACCGGCATTCAACTAAGGGATGGCAGAGGGTGAAAAGGGGACGTTTCTTTGCTTTGAGCTTTTCAAATGGCACCCGGGTGAGCAATCCGCGCCAGAATAATAAATGTTTCGTTCGCGACAAAACCGAGTCAACTGGGCGAGAGGTCGGCCGATTGTAGGCGCTCAGATGAAGCATGCGTGAAGTTTACTAATTGAGTGTGTCGAGTATCGAGTTGGTCCATTGGCAGAAATAATTATATAGTGGGAGTTGCGATGAAGATGAATTGATGCATCTTGCATTTACTGGGTAGAATACTGTAATTTCTAGATATTATAGAGACGAACCTGAAGCTATTATGTAAAATGTGTCTCGTGTTCTTTCGACACTAGTTAATGATAGTCAATATCTTGCGTGTTTGCAGTGCTATCCATCGCCCCAATTATTATTAAGAGGTGAGCAAAGCTGGGCAGCTTGTTAATATCGTGGGCAAACAACAGCGTTATTTGTCCAGTTAACTTATACATATTTATCGCAACTTGGACGTGAACCAATCTCTTTTTCCCCCATCGCGAAACGAGTGTGGGTCAGAGTAAATACGGCCATCGGAACGACGAAAGCTCGCTGTATAATTTATGTCCCCCTTTATTTAGGTCGCTGTGCCAATTGGAAACTGAATCCCCAAGCAGTGCGGGAATGACACAGATAATAAAAACACTTGAAAATTGTGCGAAGACGCGTCGGTCTCCGTTCCCTTTGTTGTCTGCGAATATTATGGAGCAGGACAGCTGACGTGGAAGGTGGAGGGATAAGCACGTGCCTGCAGACGTCGCGACTTCTGTCTAATCGTTCTTTCTTGGCGTATTTTGCAGAGTTCGTTTCTACATCTAGGGAAAATATAAGATCGTTCAAATCGAATATGTAATAAAGTCACTAGTTTGTCAGCTTTAATTGAATGGCTGAGTCTCCCTTAGGTTAGACAAGGTTTAAACGAGAAAATTCGAAGAGTAAACCTAGTTTTGCTTAATAAAGAACTGGTTAAAGCAGATTAAAGTTCCCCTAAGTTGACTAGAGCTAAAATTAAACAATTATTATAATTGAAGTTAAACCTAAACAGACTTAGGCCCGGTTTTTCAAAGAATCCAACACCGGATTAAGTCTGACACCGGCTTCGTTGCTATGCTACAACCAATCAGAAAGCCGGTATCATAGCAACGAAGCCGGTGTCAGACTTAATCCGGTGTTGGATTCTTTGAAAAACCGGGCCTAAGTTTAGTCTAAAATGTCTTGAACGAAGTGAAAAATTTATTTGGGCAGTTTCAACTTTGCCAAGGTTTCTTACTCTAACTTGAACCAGAGCAAGCATAATGGTATAGAATTTCATAGTTTCACCCTATAGTTTATCGCATTTAAGGTATAATAAAATCAAAATATTTTCATATATTTAGGCGGCAACATTACTTTTAGGGTACTTATATATACAGGGTGTCCCGTTTTTATTGTTACAAATTGAAACAGGTGATAGAATATGTAATTTTAAGATAAAAGTTTCCCATAAACATATATCCAAAAATACTTCGTAAGGGAGCTGCACCCCCTCAAAGATGTGCCTCTGTTAATGGTTTTCTCCCGTTATTTCAGATACCGTTGCAGATAAAATTACAAAATTACAATATTAATGTGCAGATATGAAATAATAAAAATGGCTTTCTTAATAAGTTTATTATTTTGTAAAAATTGATTTTGATGCTATTTATGGTCTGTAACATAAATTTTACTTTGGATTTCCTTGAAAACAGTAAGTTGTACCGAAAAAATGCAAGAGACCTGTCTTTTGTAAGAAACTATGAAATTTTAAATTTTGTTGCTGAAAGTGGCAAGAGCCTACAGCCAAAACAGTTAGGGCCCTCTTAACCCCACACCCCTTCAGTTTAAATCATCCCTGATTAAGAATTTTAAATTTTGATTTTAGAATTCGATTAGGCATACAAAGATTATAAGCTGCACCGAATTTTGTAATTTCATCTGAAACGGTATCTGAAATAACGGGAGAAAACCATTAACAGAGGCACATCTTTGAGGGGGTGCAGCTCCCTTACGAAGTATTTTTGGATATATGTTTATGGGAAACTTTTATCTTAAAATTACATATTCTATCACCTGTTTCAATTTGTAACAATAAAAACGGGACACCCTGTATATATTTAAGCACAAACAGGTCTTGTAGACCCAAGGCTTTACATTTTTATTTGTTATATGTGTATGTGTATGTGTATGTTTATTGTTAATTGTTATCTACTATCCAAACTATAATTCATTCACCCACACGGAAAAAAATCTTATTGTTGGGTTAACATTTTTTGAATTGTTGAATTATTGTTGCCTTCGCAATCATAATAATGGTTCCTGTATACATGGCCTATCTATAAGAGCAAACATGCTCTATTTGTATATTAAGAATAAATTTGTGTATAGCTTCAAATGTTTTAGCAAATAGTGAGAATAGTTAATACACTTACAAAAAATGTCATTTTACTGCACCACTCGTATTTGCGGAAACACTACAAACGTTTACAATTTTATAGCTAGAATAGCAAAAGAACTTTCTGATGCAGCGTTCCACAAAATAGTAGCTTCGTACAGTGTACTTTATAAATATCATATTTAATAATATTAAAACTCCAAGAGCGAATATGTAATAGAAACAACGTACGAAGTTTATTCATACAACAATTTTTTGTTAGGATACATAACATACTATTGATGATCCAACAACTTTACACGAAATCTTAACACAATAGAAGTTGGCCGTAAATTCGCCATGGTAACGTCAACCACAATTTGTGAAGAATTTTCTAACGTAGATAACAGCATAAAGCACCGGTTAGTTGCTGCTGGTGGTGGTTTGTGTGAACATGTTCGGCTTTAAACTATTACTGTGGCTCAATTCTATTTTGCATAAAAGTTAATGCTAGTTACTAAACCTAAGTTAAACATATTAGGCAGAGTTGTTAACTAGAGTGTCGGTAGCATTATCATCATAATACGCAAGAGCAACTACACTAATTTTTGAAGATACCAAAAAACTATAGGAAGCGTTGCGCGTATTTGTAATATCGATCGGATAAAATTTTTGAATTAACACATGAATGAGTTTGCAACAATTGCAACAATACGTAAATTAACTTTCAAAACTGAAAAAGCTTAAACATGTCACTTACTAACAACTCTTCCTAATTTCTGACATATAGTCATTTTACGTTTAGCAGATACTAAGCATCAACTTTTATGGAGAATAAAGTTTTCTGAGAAATGAATAATAAAAGTTTTCTTTATTTTGCACACTTTTTAGACACCTGTATATATTTTAAACACATTTTTTTATTTCAGATTTATAAATGATTTGCAGTAGAAACAATTAATCAGGGTGAGTTTTTTTCATTATAACAACAGGTATCTTGGAAATTGGCAGAGATAGAATGTGGGTTAACTGGGGAAAGAAGTGCAGTTTTTTAAGCCTAATGAACAGACTTCAAATCTTTGAAATTTTTTCTATGCTACTAGATACTAGATATAAGTAAAAAAATAAGATTTTAGGAAATATTAAAAATGAATAAGTTTGCATTATTTCCCAATCAGGACTGGTACAATGTGGCGTTTGCTCATTCGAACAACTTTCGTCATAACTTTCTTTGACAATTTTTTTCTATTTTGCGTTTCAAGCTCGTAAAATTCGATAATTGACTATTATTTGTTCAGCTCAAAAAACTGCAGTTCTTTACCCAATTAGCTTAGTGCCTATCTCTGCCAGTTTCTAAACTCCCTGTAGTTATAACGAATAAAATAAAATACCTATAATCTACCAATAATTTGTGGTTCAGGGTACTGTACCGAACAGCATCCCTAACCACAATTTTTGGCTATTTCACTTTTATTAAAAGGGTGCAGCAACTTATGGTTGCCTTCAGTATATAAACTGCAATAGCTGTTCCAATTGCTGAATGCTTAAGAATCAGACATTTTTTAAGTTAAAACCGCCACTTTTATTGATGGTATAATAGTTGTTTATTGATAGTACAATACATTTTATGCGAAATTTATCTACTACTCATAGATGCGTTAACAAAATGTAATTGTGGTACACCCACAACAAACGGACGACAAAGCACCACCGAACAGTTGCAACAGCTAAAGTTATTCAAAAACTATTGAAGTAGCAATATTATTGTGTTTTTGAAGCAACAAATTCATGCAACCACAATTTTAAAGTTGGAGTGGCAATACATTGTTGGTGTCCCCTATTTACCCACAATTTGTGAATGTGCGTACTCCAATTGTGGTTGTGTCAACCACTTATTTTTTTCCGTGCACTCACAAACTACTGCAGTCCAAACAATTTAAATGCCCGAAAAACCGTTTCCTTACATCGCTCCCTATCCTCTGCCTCTCCTCTCCAGTCCACAACACCAAGTTGGTTCAGATCCTCCTTCACCATATCCAACCACCTACATCTTGGACGTCCTCTCCGTTTCTTTTTCACGACTCCTCCTTCCAACACTATTTTCGCCGTTCTCACATCTGGCAAACGTAACAGATGACCCAACCATCTCAGTCTCTGCGACTTCGCGACACCCACAACATCCGGTTCCCCGAACAATTCCATCAGCTCCAAGTGACTTCGCCTCTTCCAGTTTCCCTCCACCATCTTACCTCCATAAATTCTCCTCAAAATTTTCCTCTCCCATATTCTCAATTTGGTTTGAATACCTCCAGTCATGATCCATGATTCGCACGCGTACAGAACTGTTGGTCTAATAACTGTCTTGTAGACCCTGATTTTCGCAGATCTTGACACAATCTTTGAGCATAAAAATTTATTTAGAGCCCCGGCACATCTACTTCCTTTTGCTATTCTTGCTGAAATCTCTTCAGCTTCATCACCATGATTAACCACTGTAACTCCTAGATAGGTGAAGCTCTCCACTCTCTCAAACACGTACTCCTTGTTCTCCGATACCTTTATCTTCAAAACTGACTCTTCCTTACTGTCTCCTATTACTGGGAAATACTTCGTTTTATTTTCATTTATAACCAAACCTTCTTCTTTAACTGTCTTTTCTAATACCTTAAAAACTCTTCTCAGTTCCCTCTTTGTGCGAGCCATTAGAACAATGTCGTCAGCATATGCTATGCACTGGTGTCGATGACTGAATATAGTTCCCCCTGTATATAATTTACTCTCTCGCATAATCAATTCCAAAAGTAAGTACATTGAACAGAACAGGCGATAATGGGTCACCTTGTCTAAGTCCCCTATTAATTTTAAATCTTCTTGATGTTCTAGATTTCAGCATCACTCTACTATACGTATCTTTCAGGGTCATCTTCACAAGGTTTATAATTTTACCTGGAAGCCGAAAAAACTCCAATTAGGGTACTTACATTTTTAAAAATATAGTCCGTCTGTGACGTGTTAAGCGGATCTACCAATAAAACAATTCACTTGCGTATGCTCCACACGCATTGGCTGAACCAAATGCATGCGCCAGTACGTTGGTTAGTTGCTTGAATCACACAAAAATTAGTTCTCAAATTTTGAGGTTATAATCTGAGATTTTGGTGTTTTTGTTTGTTTATTTGGCTGTTAAATGTAGAGAAGATTACATAACTGAATATAACGTAAAAGGTATAACACCATTTTAAACTTTAAAACACAAACAACACACAACTAATAAATGTAACGCAATAAAGTTTAGGAGCTGAACACAAGAAAACAACAGTTTAAACCACAAGACATTTATATTTAAACGTAAAAATACTTCCAGAAACAGTTCTAATCATTGCTTTAAACATTGAATCCAAAAACAAGTACGAATATAAAAATTCACAAACCCAATTTAGGTTAATAAACATTGTGACATTTATTCCACGATTAGTGTTGGCGGCATTCACGGTTATCGTCAGTAGCCAGTATGAAAAATATGTACATAACATTGTCTTCAGTATTTTATAATAAATATGTACTAAAATAACCTATTGCCATGTTTCAACAAAATGTTTATCAGTCCATATTTTTAAGATAGCAAATTATGACCAATCCAACATGAATAATTTTATACTACTTTTTTCTTCTTTTCTTTAATAAGGAACAATAAAAGGAAATATAGGTAACAATATGGCAACGCCGATTGCTCGATATCTTTGTCCTTATATTACTTCACAAATGGATATTATGATAATTAATATTTTCAATTTTTTTTATTCGGACTTTACCGCG
Organism: Xestobium rufovillosum; assembly: GCA_963966045.1. Lineage (NCBI taxonomy): Eukaryota > Metazoa > Arthropoda > Insecta > Coleoptera > Ptinidae > Xestobium > Xestobium rufovillosum. Next base: position 17,359,858 of record OZ014498.1, read on the forward strand.
AGAAACTACAAAAAACGCGACATATTTTTCATGACAAACTCTTATTTATTTAGGCCGGTTTCCAGAAAATGGTGAACGACCTCATTGGGTAACTCTGGGACAGGAAAGAAGAGCGGACAGAGTTTGGTCTTGTCTACCGGCCCCTTTAAATCATGAACGGCGATTTTTGTATTAAAGTGCGGGTCTATAAATGTAAAAAAAGAATCCAATTTATTTTAAATATTTTTAGCATTAACTTTAATAAACGATACCTACCTATTTTACAATGAGAACTTCTAATATGCTTACAGATACATTATTTGATAAATACATACAGTACTGAATATGAATAGTCTATGCTTGAGTTCCTGATGTGGAGGGTTGTGGGTTGTGATTGTAACAGCTGAATTCCTTCCAAACTGACATCAGGGTCGTCGTTGTTCTTGTCGTCCCTATTGGGTGATTATGTTAGTGATTGGTCGTCGCTATCAGGAGGTCCCAAAGTTATGATAATTTCATCTATAGCAGTTTCGATTCTTCCGTCGATTTCCCAATATTTGCCTTCAATCATATGCTTCAATATACATGTGCAATTATTTCGCGTGCACCGCTTCTAATTGTTTTCCCCAGTTTGCTTGCCATTGTTACCGTATCGAAATTATGACCGTGCATCCAAAGAAATTTCAACGAAATTTCTAGATATTTGTGGCAAATGCTATAAAATTCAAGGCTCAGCCTATGGAATGAATTTAATAAATAGTTGCGAAGCAGCCGGTAGGTCATAAATTACTCTGGCGGCTTCACCCATAAAGCGGATCAGATAGTGATTCGACGGCGTGCCGCAGGCTATCGTTTTTATTACACAACTGACGAACTACTCAAACAACTGCAGATCTCCCATAATTCAATACACAGCCATTATTCATGAATAGTGTGGTGCGTTTCCCCTCTAAAGTCATGCGCACGTTTCTCCACTGGAAGGGCGGCGCCGTCCTCTCCTACTGAATGGGGAACGGACATGATTCGCCAGGCGGGGCTGCCTCATCTATTGCAAGTGCAAACACTGGTTCACAAAAATAGATCCTGACGTAATATGCAGGAACTCCGATTAGGCAAGTTGACTTGGACAAGATCTCCGATTAGGAGAAGTGGACTTGGGGACTTTTCAGTTTAATATAAAAGACAACTAGCTGCCGTAACAATTCGATCATTCGACTCAAACCACTATTTCCAAGTCTTTTTCTTCAGGGAACGGAATGTGAGACTGCATTCCGGTAATGGTAATTGAGTCTGAATTTGGCCACTATATCCAAGCCTTTTCAATCTTTAGAGTACAGGACGTGAGACTGCGTGCCTGTTAGTGGTCATAATTAAGTTTTAGGTTGTAAATATTGTCTACGTTCAGAATTAGAATGAAGTTTAAGTTTAAGTAATGTTGGTGTATTGTGTCAGTAGGCCTATCCGCTTTACTGGCTCGGACAGTAATGAAAATTAGACTAGATTTAGTTAAGGAAAGACGAGGAACGAGGATTAATTTCATTCAGGATAATATGTTTAATCGAAAAAAACTTTAGCTCGGGTTTAGTCTAGTCTTCCTTGGTTTAAACAGTGGCATCCAAATAATGAAACAAAATAGTGTCCAGGTCAGGTGTTAAAAATTCTAGCACCTCCGTGATATAAAAATATTTTGTAACGAACTTTGGACAATGTATCCACACACACGTTACTTAATTTCCATACGTTTTGATTCTGCGAAGGTTGAGCAAATATTACGGCCTACTCTGACGTGATGTAACGAATATTTCGGTTCTGTAAGTCTGGTACGCCAGTGTATAATTAAATTATCAACCTCTTATTACATTTAGCTCTCAACCGTTGAAGTATACTTTAGATGTTACTAAATTCGTTAACAGTTATTGCTGGTTCTAGGAAACTAGCAGCGTTATTGAATTATTTGAGTAAAGTTATCTACGGTTTGATAATACATATCTGACGCGGTTATTGAATTGAACTGATTAGTGACTGCAATTAGCGCATTTATTTCCAGCGAACCTTATCTGCAAGCGGAAGGAAATCAGAGAGAAACTGGGTAGTAATAATCAATGCGAAAATGAATTTCTATTTGCGATTTTTGTCGGAAAGTGTTTCCAGTCAGGTTAAATTTGTTATAAATCAACTATGCGACCTACAATTTATCGGAGTTGCTGATACAAGTTAAGTATTAACCTAGATATACAGGGTTACCGAGAAATGTAACATGATCCTTTGACTTTCAAATAACCTACGGTATCATTTTTCACATCCGGTGTTGGTGAAATTCGACACCAGTTCAATGATCGGTGGAGTTCGGAAATGCTCGGTGAAATTGTACACTGATAAAACTGTATGCTGGTTCTGGGTCACGTGTAAAAGCACTGCAGTTATAACAAATTACGCTGGATACCAAATGAAGTTTCAGGTTTCATATTACCATGAAATGTAATGCGACGCCTCAAATATAATACGAAACCGGAAGTTGAATAACCTTGAATATGATGCGACATATCTTATTACACCAAGTTTGAATAAATCTATGCATGCATAATTTGAAACCTCTGATGAAATTCGCTGGAGACATCCAATGATGTCTCAGATTTCATATTACCATTAAGTACAATGCGAACTTGCGAACCGCAAATATAATATGAAAGCGGAAGTTGAATAACCTTGAATATAATGCGACATATCTTATTACACAGAGTTTGTATAAATCTACGCATGCATAATTTGAAACCTTCGATGAAATCTGACACCTGCTTGGTGAAATTCGACACCTCCTCGGTGAAATTCGAATGCTAGAGTTTGTTGATTGTGTACGTCTCCTCTCTCCCCGCCAAATGTTACGATGCATTCACCATCGCTTCGCATTTATGGTTTCCACTGATTGACACATCCCACAAATGATCTACAAAATAGAACGATTACGTTTTTCTAAATTTATTATGTTTTTGTAACCACATAAGGGAGTTTTCGTGACAGTTTTCCTATGAGTCATCAGACACCTGCTTGTGTGTTCGAAAGGTTGTAGAACAAGAGCAAAGTGGCTGCTGCAGACAGATTTCGTTTGTACCAGTGTAGTAGATGCATGCTTATTGCATTATTTCAGTTAGTGAACGAGGTAGAAAATCCGGGCTTACGCGAGTGTAAATATACACGTCTGGAACTCGACGCGATTTCTATTTAGCCGTCATCAATTTTCCGCTGAGTTTCCCGCTTTCACACGCAGGTGCTCATTATTGAGCGCTATGTTTGCTATTTACATTAAATTTCATTAGAATTGAAATATGAAGATTCATAAATTTTCAAATAAAACCTTTCGCAGGAATTACCCCGGGGGATACCGCCCCTAAAGCAACAGGATTTCGGTACACACGCGGAATATTAATTTGCAAAAACACGAGATCGGTGCATTGTTGGCGCGTTGCCTAGAAACACAACAGAAAAACTTCCTCGATCGCCTACAATTCCGCATAACTTTATAATTTTCAACATCATAAAATTTTCAGTCTGTTGGACGTGCACCTCCATTCCTTCCTATCCTGATCGGAAGTGGAACATCCTACATCCCGAACTATTTGCGAACAGTAATGTAACCTGTGTCTAGCTTTACTTCTTTTTATTCGTATTATCACCTCCAGTATGTCGCGAACCGATTTTTCGTGTCTTGGAAGATCTCTCCGTTTCTTCCATGCACATAGGTATATAAAAATGTCCAAACATATTTTATAATGGCATGTAGAAAACCGCTGATCCAACCCTGCGAAAATGTAATACAATTTGATATCTCGCTTTTTTCTCCTGTCTTCTTCCAAGTATAGCGCCTGCTATAAGGTGATGGAGAAACAGAACGTTCGCGACTGTCAATATTCTGTCAATATTCTTTCAATCTCATTCCTGTTATTCCGCCTTATCAACCCTTCTACTGCATTAAAGTCTCCCGCACGTAATTATTAAATTCACAAAACCTAGCGTAGTTCCGCATAACTTTATAATTTTAACCGTAATTTATTCGTGAAAATTGCCTCACTATTTAATATTCTTCGGTGCGTAGCCGCCCCTTGTGAACGCTTTGTTGATAACGCCCTACCCTCTGCTTGATTACATGAAAAAGCTATTCCAAATCAGGGTAATATATCCCGTTTTAAAATGTATATAAGACACGCAGACGGCGGGACTTCGGGGGTGCGTGCACTTAAGCGTTAGCATTTTAGGGGTTGCCTCCAGAAAAGAAATTTATAAACATCCCCGGGTGCTAATTATTGCACTCATCTTACTTCCACTGGAATACTTATAGTAAGTCGTAAATATGGGCAGGGATTTTGAACAAAAAATTGGGTGAAACACGGGCGCAATTTTGAAAATGTAGGTGTACAGGGTGTAACGTTAATTTTCGCTATTAGAACATTCTCTCTATTTTTGACGTTTTATTATAGACTAGTACTTACATCATGCTCATATTAACATACTTGTATTCCTATTTTAGGTCTTTCACTTATATTTAGTTTCTTATTTGCTTTAATTGTCGCTGTTCCTATTTCTTTCCTCGCTCTCCGATTATGCCTCCGTCTATAGTCTGTTTGAGTTTCTATCGATTTGGTTGAGGGTAGAACTGTCTTAAAATTATTAATTCTAGTTAGCTTTTATATTCTAATAGGGTTTGTCTCACTTACCTGCTATCGTTGTCCTCTTATTGTCTCTGTATTTGGTAGTTTAGTTTGCTGGATGTCGCTGCATACGTTGAGTCTTGAAATTGTTCATCTTTCATATTTATCATTTGCTGAGCCTACCTTAGGAGGAATGTCGTTTCGTTTTCACGATTTGATCGTATAATTATTCATTTAATAGCCTCCAATTTGTTGTTCTTCTGTTGTCAAATTTTTGAGGTTAAATTTCGTCGTGATAGTTACTTTCGGTTCTGCCAACTTGTGCAGGACATTTTCCCATTTAGATGCTCAGTGGCGCGCCCTCTCATTTTCATTTTCCCTGTCTCATCTTTCGGTTCTTTATGCATTGTCTTATCTATTCCTTTGTCCCTTGAGACCCTTTTATGACTTTTCTTATTGCCATCTTCCTTTATTTTGGGTTTGCAAGTCGTTTTAAGCTTTCTTTCTTCTGTTAACTTCTCCGTTGCTGGTGACGCCTCTGGAAGATTTGGTGATCTAGGGTATTTCTGGTTACTTGTCTAGTTTTAAATGTGGCTACCTCGTATTTTATTAGTCGGCGTTTTTTTTGGAATTTCCGTTTTCCGATTTGCTTCGGCATTTTTCACTCTTCCTGTTGATCTTCTCGTGAGTGGGCGGTGTTTCCAAGGTTTGTGGAATTAAGTGTTCTAGCCAGTTATGGGATTTTCTTGGTACACCTCTTGAAGATGTCGGTTTATCGTAGTTGTAGAAATCGTCATCTGCTCCATTTTTTGGGATTTAGATTCACGTTTGAGGTTCAGCAGGATTTGTCAAGGAGAAACCCCACGTGGTGAGTGTCTTATTTTTCATCTTTTATTTAAATCTTCAGTCATCAGTGTTGTTTCCTTTCCTTTTTCTTATTTTCTCTTCTAATTTGTCTTCGGCATTTTAGGGTTTTTCCAGGGGAACGATTTTTCCAGGGGAACGATTTTTTTTGAGGGAGCGATTTTTTCGTGCAAACTTTGGTCCTGATGCACTCTCCGACTCTCCCCATGTTTTAAGCGCCGATCACCTGGTGCTGAGCTGCAAGTCTGATTTGTTGTAGCAGCTGACCTGCTTATCATCTGGATGGTCAGATACAAAGTTTGATTATTACGTCGCCTGTCCGTGTGGAACATCGCGTCCAACGGCTGGTTTTTATGTAGCGCCCGTCACAGTTTTTTGTGTCAATTTTGTGTTCGTTTTTTGTGACTTCGCGTCGCCGCGCCGGTCCGGTCGAACTTTCGCCTCGTTCGGTTATTGTTAATGTAGTTGCCTGGCCACGGCGTGTTGTGGTCATCTGTTTTTTTATTTTTGAACAAAATCTGTTAAGTACTTTTTTTAAAAAAATCAATTTGTTTGCCATAGTATAATTTCCGTAGTTAAGTAGTTTATCTTGTTTAAAATTCAATTTAGTCAATTTAGTCACTATTGCGATTTTGGTTCATTTTATTTATAGTCACTTCAATAATTTTGCTGTTTGTAAATTCCATTTTGACTTTATAGTAATATCTGTTTTTTGTGTCGAGATTTAGCAACAGTCGATACTCCCGTTTGCGTCTAATTACATTGTTGTAGTTAGCGTGCTTGCGATTGACCCGTCGGTGCGCTGCGCGTGCGGAGCTCCATTCGGGTAGTGTATTTACCGCGTCATCCGCGCCTATTTTTGATTTTCTCTTTTTTAGCGCAACGTTAGTACCGGGTGTCTAAATTTCACCCAGGTTTATGTTCATTGCTTTTTTTATATTTATATTATATATATTCATTGATAATTAATTTGTTGATATCATTGGTGCTTTTTGGTATTGCTATTATATATATATATATTGTCAGATATCGCCATATCTGGTTTACATACCTATTTTGTTTTTTTATTATATGATGTACTATTTGACTACGTTTTTTTCTTTTGTTATTTTATTGTGCCCTATTGTGTACCAGCGGCTTTTAGGAGTTGTAGTCGTTGTGTGTTGGCTACAGAGGATCAGCCAACAACTCCTTGGCGCCCTTTTCCTGTTTTTAGCCCACCCCATCTTCGGCTTCGAGCATAGCTGCGGCAGGATCCTCCATTGTGGCGTTAGTCTTTTAGGTTACGTCACATGGGTGACCCAAATTGGGTGCAAGTATGGGGTATCTTGGTAAATATTAGTGATAGAGAAAAACTGATAAAGCACTTGCGAGCTCTTTTTTTACGTTCAAGTTAATGGTGCAGAGAAACTTTTGAAATTGTTTTTTATTTTCGAGCTATGGACGAAAATTGAGTTTTTTGACATTTCCAGTAATGCTTGTATCTCGCTTATTATAGGAGTTGGTGGGATGCAATGCAGACATTCTTAATGCACTTTTTTAAGTAAATTACAGTGGCGTAGTTAAAATTTTTATATTATAAAGGATTTGGCAACTGCAGGCCAAACTTTGAAATTTTAAATGGCGTGAGCATTAAGCATTACCTATAATAAGTATAGGCTTATTTCACAGTCATAGCCATCTTATGTTTTCGACAGATATAATAATTATTGTCCACATCGTCACTACTTTTTAAATTGGCATGAATATTTATTTATAACATCGAATTAAATTATGCATGACTAAATACCTATATATCAAATTTTTATCACAAATAGACATACAAAATGATACCATTATTATCCGAATTAATTAATGAAACAGAAAATTCGATATAGCTCCGTTAATATTGAAGTTAGATTTATCAAACTAGGTATATATTTCTGAAATCAGAAAAAAATCCTCCATTCAGCTGTGTGAAAATCAAATATGGCCGCCGTTTAAAATTACAAAAGTTTGGCACGCAGTTCATAAACCCTTCATGTCATTAAAAATCTGACTACGCCACTGTATTTTACTCAAAAAAGTGCATTAAGAATGTCTACATTACATCTCACCATCTCTTATAACAAGCGAGATACAAGCATTCCTCGAAATGTCAAAAAGCTCAATTTTCGTCCATAGCTCGGAAATGAAAAACAATTTCAAAAGTTTCTCTTCACCATTGACTTGAACATAAAAAAGAGATCGCAAGTGCTCTATCAGTTTTTTTCTATCACTAATATTTACCGAGATACACCATACTTGCACCCAATTTGGGTCACCCTGTACAATGAACAATGTATGTATATGCGAAAAATTCAAGAGAAGATACCTTGGAAAAAATTAAGTGGAGTTTTCGATATAAACGTATTCTCTGAAATACCCCCTTGCCGAATTATACCTCTCTAGGAAGTTTTTACAAATTTGGAACGAAGGATAGGTACATGTGAAATTTGGGGAACATAATCTACTTACATAAGGACTCCTTACTGCTTTACGGGAAGTCATGTGGCAGAAGTGCTTGCACCCGTTGAAAGTGAAGGATACAGTAACCGATTCTTCAATATCCTTCAAACTTTAGGCTGATTAACGTTTAAGGTGAAGCAATTTTCCTGGTACTGGGATCCTCCTCAATTCCGTTAAGCACGGTTTCTTATACTTCTTCAATTGTAAATTTCACCCCTTTTTAATACGAGAGGAAGATTGAAAATAAGTTTTTATGTGAGTAGATAAGTAGATGATGTTCCAAAGTTTTAGTTATATACTTTTTCAAAATTTGTGAAAACAAATAAAATAGTACATATATTATACACGAGTTTATAATGAATGCTATTATTACCGAGGATGAAGTTTACAACACGAGCTAGCGAAGCGAGCGAGTTTTGTAAACATCCGAGGTAATAATAGCATCATTATAACGAGTTGTATACTATACTTTGTCCACGACTATCAAAACAGATTCCCAGAAAGAATTTACCTTCATTTCCCTTCTCCAGTGTAAGAAAGATTCATACATACGCTCTCAGGTATAATTTTCTTGGTTTTTTGGGCAATTAATCTAATGAGGCAAGTTCTGCAGCTTCTTTTATTGCTGGTGCTGTTAAAGAAATCTCGTTTTCACTCTCACTACTCATTATATCTTCTTTTTTAGAATATGCATTTCAAATTAAAAGCAAACCATGCTGATTTGACGTTTCAATTTGAACTGACACATCGCGATCGCGGCCTACTAAATAAATATAAAAAAGGGTCAAAGCGATGTTCCTATTGGTTTAGTGAATAATATTCATTAATCACTGCAGTGAATAATGTATCTAATTTTGATTGAAGAAACACAAGTATAAAGAGTATGTTGTAAGATAGTCGTGGACAAAGATGTTTTCAACTGCACTTTTGGAGGAGTATTTACATGTTTATACTGGGCAAGGGGGCACTTTAAGACATATGTAAGTTTATATGAAAAACTCGCCTTTATGTTTCTCAAGGTATCACCTCTTGATATGTCTCGTACATATTTAGAATCACCCTGTATATGTACGGGCTGTCCTATTTTCGTTGTGATTTGGGGATTTCTGAAAGAAGCTGCAAAGATAGAGCCTCGGGGTTTTCGCGAACCTTATTAGCTACTTTTTTGAGTATAATAGAATTCTGAAACCAGAATTTGGATATCGTTTTTAGTTTTCGAGAAAAAATAATTTTGATTTTTATCGATTTTCAGTGGTGCGCGTAGTTTTTTTCTACGGAGCATATTTTTTGAGTTATGAATTATGAAGTTGAATTTTTTAAATGGAAATCATAGGCTTTGGTCTAGTTCGAAAGATATTTTTTCAAGCTATCAAAATATATGTATATACTTTTATATTGTTATTTCAAAAAATGGCAACGATTTTGGTACTTTTTAAATTTTAACTTTAGAAAATATAAGATAGGTAGGTACATCCAAGATACCTGTGATTTTATGTTAACAACTGAATAATTATCTGTTGATATATATATAGCAAAAGTTGCATGCAGCTAGTTTTATTAATAGATACTTAGTATATACATACATAATGGCACTTCAAAATTATCAAAATTTCGAAAAATACGACATAATTGCCGTTTTCAATGAATGTCGTGAGAATGTAAATGTAAATGAAATTTAGATACCCAGAAAGAAAACAACCAAGCGAAGTGATGTTTTCGAGATTAAAATCAAATTTAATTCACTATGGGTCATTCAATAAACCTAGAAACAAAATTTATAATAAAGGAAATAGAGAAGAGGAAGAAATAAGTTTTTTATCGTTGGTTGAGGCGACACCAAAAACTTCTTGTCGCGAAATCGAATCACAAGTTGGTGTTTCCAAAACAAAAGTTCAAAAAATATTAAAAATGGTAAATATAGGCCATATAAAATTCAAATTATTCACCATCTCTTCCCGAGAGATCAAGAAAGAAGGCTTAATTTTTGTAGGTGGTACTTAAATAAAATTCAAGAAAATCCAGAATTTGGGCGGTCTGTCATTTGGACAGATGAAACTCACATAAGCAGCGTAGGATTATTTAACAGGCATAATGTGCATCACTAGTCTGATACAAGTCAGCACCAAACTTTTGAACGTCAGAGACAAGGACGTTTTGGATTTAACGTTTTGTGTTTTATTTTGGGTGGTCCCCTAGCATACCAAATTTTTGACGGAAACTTGACGGGATTGAGATACATTAATTTATTGAATATTAACGCAGAGGCGATAATGGAAAATGTTCCGTTAATAAACATAAACAGGGTATATTTCCAACAAGATGGTGCCCCTGCACACAATTCTGCAATAGTCAGAAATTATTTAGAAAATAATTTTCCGGGTAGATGGTTGGGTACAAATGGATCTATATTGTGGCCTGCAAGATCACCGGATGAAAAAGTGTTGGAGGTTTGAAAAGAACCGAAAATGGAAACTATTGAATGAAAGTGGAAAGTGGACGTTATGGATGAGTATCTTGGAGGAAAAGTGGGAGGGTGCGCCCTAGGGGGAGGGAGTGATACCTTATCTTGTAGATAAATTTGAAAATGGAATATGGCAAAAATAGTTATTTACGTAACCAGTTATGAAAAGACTAATTTTATTTGACGAATATAATATTTGCCAAAACGAGCGAACGAAGTGAGCGAGTTTTGCAAATTATATGAGTCAAATAAAATTAGCCTTTTCATAACGTGTTAAGTACAAAATTTTATCTAACCCCGCTTTAAAATAAAAAAGAATTGTGCTACTACAAATAATGTAACATCTCTTGTAGCCGTACAAATAAATTCAACTTCATCGCTTTACCTTGGCGTTGCTATGGATACTATAAATAACTATTGTCAGTGATGAGTTTTTTTATTTCAAATTATACCAAAAATGGATGATTCTGATGTAGATATGCCTTCTGATATAGAAGAATCAGCAAATTTGGCAATAGATTCAATAATACCGTGTTATAAATTCTTACTTTTGTTTTTGCTTTTAAATATTCAGTTACGTAAAAGTTCATTACATAACTAGTTATGTAAGGAAAGTTCATTACATAACTAGTTACGTAATGAACTGACAGTTATGAAAAATATGACGTTTCGTAATGTCAAAAATGCATTTAAAGTGTGACATTTCATAGCGGGGTTAGATAAACAAAATTAATCGTTCGTCGCCTCTGTGGTATATTGATTAAATCTAATCATTTTTCTATCAAACAACACTTCTTTTTAAATGTTTACTTTTCAATTTTTCCCATAACTCTCGTCAAAGTATAAAACTTTGTTCGCAGTAACGGCAGCAGAGAAAACAAAGGACCCTTTCTTGTAAGTGCCTGTCAAACCCTCGATGTAGGAAACAATGTATTAAATAACATGACATGTTAAAGGAAAGTAAATGTCGTATTTAAATAAGTATAATTTAAGTTATGCTCAAAATATACGCCCTGCGTAAAGAAAGGGTCATTATATCAGTGGAAAATAATCCTCCGAGTCGCTCAAGCGTTTCAGTTCTGTGTGTGTAGGTCGTTGCTCCCTTTTACTATTTTTATAAGTTTAGTCCAATAACCCTCAGAGTCAGCCTGCTCTAGTTTAAGACGAGCATTTCGGGTCAATGTAACTAGATATCACTTTTAAAATGGGCTCGGCGGGCAATTAATCACTTTCCTTTTCGGTAGTAAATGCTTTTAATTGATCCATCCAAAGTGGTGTCTTAGTTTCTAGGGAAGAATAATATTACATGGCTTGCAAACTGAAATGTATTGACCAGTCGAAGTTTTTAAACCTGCTTACCACAATCGCTTTAAATGCATCAAGTAAGTATTAGATGAATGCTTCATATGGTTGCCCATCCCCATAACGTCCAAACTACCGTTGAGGAGCACGACAAACAACACTTGTTGTGCGTCTCCTCTATTGCTCATTTGCAAAATAAGATTTGCACGTTTAACGCTGAAATGCACGAGTTGTAATTTGAAAAGGGTAAAATGTTTTATGCCGTTTTTCTCTCATCTCAAAAAATTATGATGGATACTGGGCCCTGGAAACATATTTCTCATTAAATCAATCAATCCTCATTCGTCATGAACTTTTGAGCCGTTTAGATATCAGTACGCGCTGCTTGTATCATTGGTTTTTCTAAAATAAAATATTTATCATTTATTTGTGGGACTGGACAATGTTTATATGAGTTTATACTAGGGTATAAATGGTGAGAGTGTGCCATTCACCAGTTAAAACAACAAATCAATTCTAAACATCAACAACATTGTTCAGTTTGGCAAGTTTCAGATAATCCGGGATTTACTTGCTACAATCGGCAAACGTGCAGATTGTACGTGCGATTATCTCGTATATGTTTAATCAATAAATGGTATGGTGCGTTAAATTCGTATCCTATGTCAAAATATCGGTTATATTATAACTACAACCAGCTATGCACAAAAAGAGTTGGAAATATTCAGTTATTAAATAAAAGAAGTTTTGATGCAATATCCAGATGCCAGGAGACTTAGGGAGATATCAAATAGATTACATTCTCGTTAGGCAAAGATTTAGAAATCAAGTTAGGGATTGTAGAAGTTATCCAGGAGCAGATATAGATAGTGATCACAACATAGTCGTTATGAAAGCCAATCTTAAATTTAAGATTTTGAAAAAAAGAAGCGGAAGAAGGTATCTTGACCCAGAGAAACTAAAAGATGATGATATGCGCAATAAGTTCGAGAAAAAGACAAACGAAGCACTAAAGAGCGCGGGTGGAAATATTGTTAGGGACATAGAGGCAGAATGGAATTGCATTAAAAATAGTTTAGTTTCCTCAGCTAGGGATATTTTGGGTCATAAACAGAATGAAAGTAGGAAACCCTCGATAACAAAACATATTGTGAGTCTAATAGAGGAAAGGCGAAAATATAAAAATAGGTTAGATGAAACAGGGAAACAAAGATATAAGGCGATCAAGTGGGAAATTATTCGGGAATGTAGGAAAGCGAAAGAGCAATGGATCGATAATAAATGCAAAGAAGTGGAAGATAAATTCGAAGTAGGAAAGACTGATGAAGCATATAAAATAATTAGGAGAAATTTTAGAGAAATTGGATCTAGTACCAAAAACATTAGAAATGAGGCAGGAGATATCCTAATCGGAAGTGGGGAGAAGGCAGATAGGTGGAAAGAATATTTAGGAAACTTATATGCGGGACAGGAAGTGCAAGATATATTAGAAAGCGAAAGCAGTGTAGAGGGGGATAACCTAGGGAGTCCTATAATGAGAGAAGAGTTTGAGATAGCACTAAAAAGTTTAAGGAATAATAAAGCACCAGGTATAGATGGCTTGCAGGCAGAAATCTTAAAGTGCGCAGGTCAAGAGGTAATAGATCGTTTATTTAAACTAGTTAGTCGCATATACCTGACAGGCGAGATTCCAGAAGATTACAAACGGAACATCATAGTAGCTTTGCCAAAAAGAAAAGGCGCGGATAGATGCGAAAATTTTAGAACTATCAGTTTAACTTCCCATGCGTCAAAAATTTTAACTAGAATTGTGCAAAGAAGGATGGAGAAAAAGGCGGAAGAAATATTAGGAGAAGATCAGTTCGGATTTAGACGAAATAGAGGAACGCGCGAGGCCATTCTAGCTTTACGAGTAATTATAGAAAAAACGATAGAAAAGAGAAAGAGCGTCTATATAGGATTTGTAGATTTAGAAAAAGCCTTCGACAACGTAAAATGGGGGAAGATGTTCGAAGTGCTGAGAAAGGTAGGGATGAAATACAGGGACAGAAGAATAATACATAATCTCTACAAAGAGCAAAAGGCAGTTATAGAATGTGAGCAGGAACAAAGGGAAGTAGATATCCGGAAGGGAGTGAGACAGGGATGTGCATTGTCACCTCTAGTTTTCAACTTATATATCGAAGATGCGATTAATATTGTTAAGGAAAGAACAGCCTCAGGGATCAATGTACAGGGCCAAACTATTAACATGCTCAGATTTGCGGATGATATAGCAGTGTTAGCATCTAGCAAAGAAGAATTAGGAGCGGCTCTGAATGAAATGGAAGCAGTTTTGACACAGGGCTTCGGCATGAAAATCAATAAAAAGAAAACTAAAATTTTGGTATGTAGGGGATGTGAAAATAGAACTAAAATGGAAATACAAATTGGAAATGAGAAGATAGAGGAGGTCGCGGATTTCTGCTACTTAGGAAGTAAAATAACTCAAGACGGTAGGAGCACTAAAGATATAAAACAAAGAATGGCGCAGGGCCGAGTTGCGTTTAACAAAAAGAAACAACTGTTATGCTCGAGAACGGTTAATATAGAGACTAGGAAGAGACTCTTAACGTCGTATGTATGGAGTACGGCATTATACGGGTGCGAAACTTGGACAATAGGAGAAGCTGATAGAAAAAGAGTAGAAGCGTTTGAAATGTGGTGCTACAGACGCATGATGAAGATACCGTGGATAGATAAGGTTAGCAATAGGGAAGTATTAGAAAGAGTTGGGGAAAAGCGAAAGGTATGGAAAACAATAAAGAGTAGGAGAGATAGGATGGTAGGACACCTTCTAAGACACGAAGGAATAGTTCGCGACATACTAGAGTCAGAGATAGGAATAAAAAGAGGTAGGGGTAGGCCTAGATTAGACTACTGCTCTCAAATAGTTAGGGATGTAGGATGTTCTACTTTTAGGGAAATGCGTAGGTTAGCTCAGGATAGAAAAGAATGGAGGTACGCGTCCAACCAGTCTTCGGACTGAGAACCTTATGATGATCCAGAAATAGTATATTATACACGAGTTTATAATGAATGCTATTATTACCGAGGATGAAGTTTACAACACGAGCGAGCGAAGCGAGCGTATTTTGTAATCATCCACGACTATCAAAACAGATTCCCAGAAAGAATTTACCTTCATTTCCCTTCTCCAGTGTAAGAAAGATTCATACATATGCTCTCAGGTATAATTTTCTTGGTTTTTTGGGCAATGAATCTAATGAGGCAAGTTCTGCAGCTTCTTTTATTGCTGGTGCTGTTAAAGAAATCTCGTTTTCACTCTCACTACCCATTATATCTTCTTTTTTAGAATATGCATTTCAAATTAAAAGCAAACCATGCTGATTTGACGTTTCAATTTGAACTGACACATCGCGAACGCGGCCTACTAAATAAATGTAAAAAAGGGTCAAAGCGATGTTCCTATTGGTTTAGTGAATTATATTCATTAATCACTGCAGTGATTAATGTATCTAATTATGATTGAAGAAACACAAGTATAAAGAGTATGTTGTAAGATACTCGTGGACAAATGCATATTATTGTATCGGTACGAAGCATAGTATAGTGTTAAAACCCAAGACATTTAAAGAGAATAGACCCAAGTTTTGTATGCGGACACCTGCTTGTCTGTGAAGCCGAAATAGATGAGGGCGAGGGGGTTGTAGGACGCGTTTGTTTATGTTTTCCTCCAAACAAGACGTCTAGATCGTGATTCCCAAGGATATTGAAAGGATGGGACTCAATTATTTACATTTACAACTGAAGTACCGTCTGTAATCTCACAGTCTATGTTGCTTATTTGTGGAATAACGAAAACAAAGTGATGGAACAGCTGCATGCTATAAATATCGTGAAGCAGCAGAAACGGTATATTTGTCTGGACTATTATAATACATATACCTATTGAAGGGAAATATAAACAAATGCGTCCCGCAACCCCCTCGCCCATACCTATTTTGGCTTCACAAACAAGCAGGTGTTCGTTTACAAACGCTGGGTCTATTCTCTTTTCATTGTTTTTGGTTAGAACTTATAACCCAGGTTACCTATATATATATGTACTTAATAATAATAACTTAGAGCAATGTTTTTTGGATGTTCTAGTGGAAGGTTTCTTCAAGGCGGGACAATTAACCAGCTCCGTTTCTTAGAGATTTTCAGAACCTAACGTCGGTAGAACGATTTTGCTAGAAAAATTTAAATTTAATCGAGATCATCAAATGATTGATTGATTTTGGTGTGTTGGTATTTGGCGGGTTAGATGTTTATTTTGTTGAAGTAAATTATTGATTTTAATATTTTCCGCGTATTTAGAGTTACTAAAATTAACTTGAATTTTTCTCTTGATAATAATTACAATTAACTATATTTGTATTATGTAGTTACGTTTTATTCAGAATTTTATTCACACATTTATTACCTCCAAGAACATCCACCAACAACTCCCATATTCCCCCCATCAAGCACAATGCGTCGTTTTTCTCGAGGTACAAACGTTGAAAAGGTAAAAAATAAAATGGCAGAACTTCTTAAGGCCCTGGCGGATGATGAGGTACAACACTATGTTCGTCAATGCCAGACGTGCATGTAACTAACAGAAAGGGGCGCCATGTATACAGCGGCAGCTCCTTAATAAGTGCGCTCGTGCGCGCGCACTGCCTACAAAAATATGGTTTTAACCTTTTTTGATAAAAGGTTTAAACCTTATAATTATAAACTATAATAAGTTTAAAACTTTTTGAATCTCTGCCGCAATATATATTAATTATTATGCGATATAATAAATAGTACGCGCTCTAAGCATTCCGCGTCGTCTTTCAAAATGCCTACCACTCACGCAACCAGCCGTCCGAGTACTTAGGTGTGGCACTCTAAGGCAAATGCATATTCGATATGGGAGCGAGATTGGCGCGACTCGGAAAAATTGCGTCGTATGTGCTTTTAGGTGGAAGAATTATAGCTCGTCTGGGGGCGCTGTTTGAGCACACACTTACTGTTGGGCCAAGCACGGGACGCAGGAGTTTGTTCTTCTGCGGCAGTGTTTATTGTTTTTGTTTACTATATTTAGGTCTGAGATAGCTCGTTGCTTCGCTTATAACGTGAGTAATTAGCTGCATTATCGTGTTTATTTTTAAATATTGAAATTTCCAATACTTAGCATGGCTAAAGGTAGTGGTTTGGTTAAAGTCAACACTTAAACATTGTGGAGTGAACTTTAACAAAATGGTCGCCTGATTTTTGCAATTTTCAAAATTATTATTGTGTTGTAATACTCCATTCAGTTAAAAATAAATATTTTATCTAAATATAGACTTTTGACGAAAAACTTGAAATAAAATGAAATGGACATCCTAAGCCTGTGACTGTGAGTATCAAATGCTTTTCGAAAGGTCGCGGTAAAAGTTGTGTGCGAAAGTTTAACCTTTTGGATTGGGGTTTTCGTTAAATATTGCGGTGAGTGAAATTTCTTGTTTGAAAATGTTTGAAAATGGCTTCTAAAGCACTTCATTTAAAAAAACTACGGGGGAGAAACCGCCAGTCCCCCCCCCCCCCAACTCGTGAGCGGTAATTTCATTCTAGAGCACTGCCAAGTTTTAAAGTCAGGAGCCGCCACTGCATGTATAGTGATAAAAGAAAGATTTAAAATGGAATGGAACATGAGAACATGAGGAGGCGTTGATTGGATAGGTACTGAATTGTAAATTTTGAGAAATAAAAAACAAATATATATTAGTTTTAGATTTTGAACCCTATAATACTATAAATCAAAATCAATTTATCCTAACCCACATTACACACTAGGTACAGTGTGACCACGTTATCTTGGCGAGCCAAAAGAATGTAATAACTGACACTATCTTAAAACGGCGACATAAGTTAAAACAATAGGTTCATTGCTCGCTGCGTGGAGTTCATTATTGTGACGTATTTCGTACTTGCACAATTTATTTACAGTGACTTATGTACAAATATTTACAATTAAAAAGTGATTTGAGAACATAGAATCGACAATAAGCAGCGAAATAACAAGCAACAAAGAAACAACAGCAAGTAATAACAATTAAATAATTACCAGCGAACAATTAAACAACACGCAGCTAATTACCTAACCAATCCTCAATACACAAATCAACAGTTCGAGCTTCTCTAAAAACACTTCTACGAACAACGTTTAATCACGTCCGAAAACGCCACGGTGCACAACAAAATTCGCACGTACCTAAATGAAACGAATGTATAAACTGTCACACTTAAAACGTATAGGTACTCGTTCGGGTATATCGCTTGCATGTCTATGAATTATCGCATTCTTCTCAAAACCAAAACTTCAAACTTTAAAACTGTCATCCCGGCCTCTTGCCTCCCAATAAATACTCTTCGTAGATTATTCGGGAATTGGAATATTGTTCCAAAATGAGATTGTTCTAGCATTTGAATTTTCGGGACTCATAAACAGACGACAAGGTCAACGCCATAATAAACAACTGCGACTTGCTGACAGACAGCCTGACTAATAAGCATGAGCGTCACTTCCGGGGCAAAAATTCGTATCATGATGTTTCTCTCGATTCTACTAATTAGCTAATTCGAGTTAACAGAGTGGTGGCATTAGCATAGAGAATGGCGACTATTTTATGGCCAAGCTAGAAAAATATTTTCTTAGAATCTGAATTTTTTATTTATATATTTATATATTTTTTATTTCATTTTCAATGTCCTTGACAGTCTAAATAAGTAAATATTAATTAATTTAAAAGTTGCATTAATTGCCAATTTATCGACACGACCACACCACACTACGCCTATGGCTTTTACGACTCGACCGCATCCAGCTGGACTATATGTTTTCATAATCATGGCAGTCTTGCTAATTGTCATACCTTGTGTGGAGTTTCCCGTTTAATTCTTTTAACTCCAAAATAAGGTGATGTTTCTTCATTTTAGCCTTAAGATATAGTGTGTACATGCAACTAATGGTGTCTTCTGACATCGACCGAGCCCTCAGCCATATCATTTTTGGCAGTCATTTAAATGGCAAAGAAGTACGTCTCTGGATGCTAATTGAGAGTCGATATTCCGAGACATCCGGTATGATTACGACCCTGTTTTGTTTACTCTTACCGACTGATGAGACAAAACAGTAGCGTATCGCCTACAACGCCTTCATTCATGTGTAAATAAACGTCCGGCCAGGCCAGACTTAAAAATCCTTAAAGCTAAAACACACTTAAAAGTGATTCCCTAAACCCTTTCAAACCGGAGCCGAACAACACAATACTAGTATTGTTTATAGTTTCATAAATGCCGACTTTATATCCACACAATTTAAAAGCTTGAATTTCCCGTCATAGCACGGTTTAATCGACGCCGCAACGCGCTATAAAAATGCAATTTTCCCGTCGCTGATGCTTAATTAAACTGCTCAATGCAGTGCAAGTCGGTCGTGCATCATCAGACTGTCGTTATCGTTTAACCTCATTTTGCCGGGGAAAAAAACTACCAGCCACTGTGGGACGCACAGCGAGAGGAAACCAAAAAACCGCCTGTTCCCGGATTCGACGTCACAACACGATCTAGGTTCGACACAGGAAATTAATTAGCGATCTGGAAAAGCGATTCAGGTACGAACAGAATAGAATGATACTCGGGACAATTTAAATTTAAAAGCAAGGCGGAATAATTAGAGAACGGTTTGCTCGTTAATAATCGAAATATATTGTGGAAAATATTTGTTCATCCAAATATTTAAATGTCTGGTGCAGTAGTACAGGGTGTTTCACTTAAAGGTCCCATCCCTTTCATCTCTGTTATTTTGTAAATTACAAAAATAAGTTAAATACAAAAGTTTTAGGTTTTGATTTTTGAGTTTTCAATTATGCCATTAGAGAATCAATTGAGAATTAAATGTGACAAGTTACAGTCATAACTTGGCTTTTCTTAAATGGAACAACCTGTATATCATCATCTCGTCCGACATACAAATTTATTCTGATTGCAGTAATATAGCACACTTAAAACTTATCTTTGATAGTTTTTGAAATATGTATTTGCATCTAAAAATCGACACGTTTTTAAATACTTAATGGTTAATAACCTTAAAAATAATTGACTTAGGGAAAAATTGACGGTATTTTTGATACCGTATGATTTATGTGTAATATTGCAGCTGACCTAGGTGGCGGTTTTCTTTGCCCACGATTAAGGGGACTTTACGACGTTTCAGCTGTCTCGCTCGCACACGTTGATTATCCCTGTATCCCTGAGAACTAGGTGTTCGTGTTTCATCTTTCATAGATTACACAAACAACTTTTGGAATTTCTACCTAAAGTTTTTCGCACTTAAGCATCTTGTTACCCAAAAATGCGCTCTTCATAAAGTTATCAGTTCGAAGACTGGTTGGACGCGTACCTCCATCCTTTCCTATCCTGAGCGACTTACGCATTTCACTAAAAGTAGAACTTCTTAAATCCCCAACTATTTGAGATCAGTAGTTTGATCTGGACCTACCCTTAACTCCTTTTATTCGTATTTCCGACTCTTGTATGTCGAGAACTATTCCTTTGTGTCTCGGAAGGTGTCCTACCATCCTATCTCTCATATTCTTTATTTCTACCGCAGGTAGGGTTGCCATATGTCCCGATTACTCGGGATTGTCCCGATTTGAGACTTTCTGCACCGATTAATTTTTCTGTCCCGAAATGTCCCGATTTGAACAGAAAAATGCCAAATATATTTTGAACTCAAAAATACTACTCAAAAATTCTGGTGTGTATATGTGATAAATCGTAAATCGTAAACAGGCGAACAGTTCCGATTGCTTTCCAATTTTTTGAGCGTCTAGAAGACTAGTCGCGATGGTCGGGCGGTGGGAAGACGACTGCGCAACTGCGCTGCACCTGCAGTTTGCTAGTTAGTTGTTAGTGCGGACTATTCCGTGTATCAAGGAATATTATGTCGAAAGCAGCAAAGGCAAAGCGCAATTCTAAATTTTCGAGTGCAATTACGGCGGAATTTCCTTGTATAATAAAAGGGAACAACATTCATGAAGCATATTGTAAATTGTGTAGGTAAGAAATTTGCACTAGCTTATAATTTAATGCTACTCCAACGAATACGCGTTTGTCTTTGCAGAATAATTTTTTCTGTGGCACACGGAGGGAAGAATGATGCTCAAAAACACGTTAAGACTGAAAAACATAAAAGGTCCCTAAGGGCACGGGATAGTTCTCATGCAATATCATCGTTTATAGCTGTTACGAGCGAAGAAAATAAATTAGTTGCGGCCGCCGAAGGATCATTCGCCTTTCACACAGTTAAGCATCATATGTCCTATAATTCAACGACATGCACATCAAAACTAAATGCAAAATTGTTTGCCGATTCAAAAATTACATCCAAAATGTCATGTGCGAAAACAGATTTCAAAATCGGAAAAATATGACTGGTACCAACAAAACCAAACCCAAAAAGTTAATAATGCGTAGGTAGAAGAAAATACGTATGATATGTACATGTTACTTTATTAAAGCGCTTGAAAAAAATGTTTATTTATAGCAGAATTTAAATTTTGTTACATTTTATTTTGTTAAATAAAAAATATATGCATATATGTATTTTCCTTTCTTGCGAATTGTATCTTATTCTAAAAAATATATGAGAGGGTGGTTGGGGGGGGGGGGATGCGCCTGTGTCCCGATTTCGTATTTGCAAATTATGGCAACCCTAACCGCAGGGAACCTTTCGCTTTTCTCCAACTCTTTCTAATACCTCCCTGCGAAAATTTTGCTTTCTTAAAAATTGGTAATTTTTGCTCATTTTAAATCCGAAATATTTTTTTTCTGAAATTACAAATAAACTAAGAAATTTGAGTGTGCAGTATTTCAGGTGAAAACTCTGAAATTTGGATGTATAATCTATGAAAACGAACACCTAGTTCTCAGAGAAAGCAAACGCGCGCGAGAGCGACAGCTGAAATTTAAGGGGCCATTATGAAGTTTCAATCGTCTCGCTCGCGCACGTTGGTTATCCCCGAGAACGAGGTGTTCGCTTTTCATAGATTACACGTACAAATTTCGAAGTTTTTACCTGAAATTTTGCACACTTGAGCTTCTTGTTATGCAGAAATGCGCTGAGATCTCGGTTTATTTGTAATTTCAGAATGAAATTTCTTATTTCGCATTTAAAATAAGAGAAAATTGTCAATATTTAAGCAGGCAAAAACATCACACAATGAAATTCTTTTCATGGGAGGCAAATAAAAAAATAGAATAAATTTTGTTATCAATCTCGAATGTTTCTTCAACGAATTTGGAATTTTGTTTGCTTCTTTAGAACAACTTATCGATTAATTTTCATCATTTAAAGCCAGAGAAGTACATTTTTAAATTTTATTTATAGATTTACGTATCTTATGTGTTCCTCATTTTTGAATTGAATTGGTGGCAGTTCCGTACATCCCATTTCCGTACAAGGCGAAATCAGTGGCAGTTCCGTACACGATGCACGTGTCGCGATACTGGGGGTCATTTCTAAGAAACTGTCATTAGCAATAGTGGTAGTTGCGTACAGGTACAATCCTTTAGTGACCGTATACTCGGAGAGCATTCTAAGAATCACCCGGGTTGTTTACGTAGGTACCTGAGCATAGAATTTTGAATTTTGTCCCATTTCGTGCGGCGATAAAAATTTATCTCTTATTGTTTTCAAATGTTTTTGTTTGGGGGGGGCTTAAACGCTTCGCTCGCTCCGCTTGCCCACAGACCGGAAATAGTGGCCCGTGGAACCACTTGGCCGTATTCAGTGACGGGCAACACCACTTTTTTGGCCGGGTGATTCTTAGAATGCTCTCCGAGTATACGGTCTCTTAAGGGATTGTACCTGTACGCAACTACCACTATTGCTAATGACAAATGATCCCCAGTATCGCGACTCGTGCGTCGTGTATGGAACTGCCACTGATTTCGCCTTGTACGGAAATGGGATGTACGGAACTACGACGATACCTTTTTGAATTATGGTGTTATTTACACTCAGGTAGTTTTATTTGATTTCTGAAAAGTTTATTTTATTGCATTTATTACTTAAGTATATTACTTTGTTACGCCAGTACTTACCTAATTATAGATACTTGTTGTGTTTTCTCCCTAGTTAAATGCTATTTCTGCGTCATTGTTTTTTATTACTGTGTATTGATAAATCGGGTTATTTTTATTATTTTAACATATCTTCATAATTTCAAATGATGAATTTGTGGGGCGAATGGAAGGGGGGGGGGCAAGACTGTCATTTTCCTTGTACCAAATTAGATTCCCATATACTTAGAAATTATCCAAATGGTTCGTTAATGAATAATTTAATAACTTCGAGATCAAGCAGTCCAGTTTTTCAGTAAAGAACTCTAAAGTAATTCAACATACTGCATTGCATGATAACAGCCCGATTCCAAATTCGATCCTGTATATAGTAGAGTGCTCAATGCTTGCAATGACGCAGTAAAATGCGTTTGGTAGGGGGATCGTTGTTACAACCTGCAACTTGTTGCATTCTGAAGTTTATGTCTTGACTGTAATATATCCAAAAGCTATCAAAAATAGGAA
Source organism: Xestobium rufovillosum (assembly GCA_963966045.1). NCBI lineage: Eukaryota > Metazoa > Arthropoda > Insecta > Coleoptera > Ptinidae > Xestobium > Xestobium rufovillosum. The sequence continues at coordinate 17,383,240 of OZ014498.1, forward strand.
TGTGCAAAAGGGCGTTATATCCAAAAACTGAGTTATGCACACTGGCGTAAAGAGCGTAAAAATTGCTAGATATCGTTTGGCACCAAGATCAATAAATTATTTGTGGCACTTCTATCTATAAAAAACTGCCGAAGAAACAATTTAGTACAGGCCCTTACGGGTGAAAATTTTTTGAAAGCTGAATATCCGTTCGAATGCCGAGAAAATCTTCAAGATTTCGACATTTTTTACATTTACATCGCGATAACTCTTAGATTATCGCATAAATTGAAAAATTTTGTTCTTTATAGAATCTTGTACGCTTGTTTTGGAGTGTGATGGTTCGACATGATGATTTTTATCTTTTACGTATATTGAGTTGTGTAATTAAATAATATAAAAATATGTAAGAAGACCGCCAGATGCCAACGCGCACTCCCCTCTCGCTGCGCTGGTTTGCATCTCACTTTTCATCGTAGCTATAAGATTTTGTAAAGAACAAAATTTTTCGATTTAGGCGATAATCTAAGAGTTATCGCGATGTAAATGCAAAAAATGTCGAAATCTTGAAGATTTTCTCGGCATTCGAACGGAGATATTCAGCGTTCAAAAAATTTTCTCCCGTAAGGGCCTGTACTAAATTGTTTCTTCGGCATTTTTTTAGAGACAGAAGTGCCACAAATAATTTAATGATCTTGGTGCCAACCGATAGCAATTTTTACGCTCTTTACGCCAGTGTGCATAACTCAGTTTTTTGATATAACGCCCTTTTGCACATTCCGATTTTGACAGCTTTTGGATATATTATAGTCAATACATGAACTTCAGATTGCAGCAAGTTGCAGGTTGTAACAACGATCCCCCTACCAAAGTGAAAATTTGTACCCTTGAGCTCTGTACAAATAGGTCTATTAAGTAGACCAGCAATAAATACTTACCTACCCACCTACCCTTCAGTTATAAGAAACCAAATTTTATTGAGCCTAGATTCTAAGAGTCCTAGGAAACCTAAGTTTTATTATGTAGTTAATATTTTCTTGTTTTACTTTTTGGTAGAAGTTCATGATGAAACAAATAATTACTCCGCGAACTACCAATATATAACGTTTTATTTAAATATTTTACCGGTTTCAGGATTCACAAAGATCCCATCATCAGAAATGTACGAAAATTGTAAACAAATTATTATGACAGTTGACAAGGAAACTAAAATTGACAAAACAATACAAAGAATAATGATATCCATGAAAAAAGATAACTAGATAACTGAATTTCAGTATTTACCTACGGGGTATAAGAAAAACACAAAGGAAAATCGAATACCTCGTAGCTTGAAGGGAAAAAACAATGAATTTAAAGAAAACCATATTGGAAAAAACAATAAATTCAATTGAAAAACCTTCAAGTGAAATATCAGAACAGAGAAGGCACTTAAAGCTGCCCAGAGAACTTGGCTGAAAGAAGAATGTAGAACCCAATATAAACAAAGATACGTATTAAATCACTACATTAAAGTTTTACACTCTGAACTTTCATACAAATTACACGCTATAGAGTTTGACAGTTTAGATGACATAATTAGAGACAGTATTAGTAAAATCATACATAAAAAATACCTTACACAACGAAAGAAGTTAGAAAATTTAAACTATATTCAAAATTGTAACAAAACTGACGTCTATAACAACAATTCTAATAAATCAATATTTAGTTCCAAATTTATCAATTACAGTAATACAGTTTTTGTCAAAAATGAAACAGAATTACTATCAAAAGGTCCAAAATTTGCCCCTAATATAAACAATATTAATAGAACCGAAATTTTAATTTCAGAAATTGAGGTAGCTTTAAAAAAGGATGATGATTCTCAGAACATTAGAAATAAAATTCATAACACTTTTCAGTACAAAAACTTAATCATTAATAAAATTGATAAAATTGATAAAAGTACCATTAATTCTATTAAAGAAAAAATTAATAAAGATAATTTGATAGTTTCCAAAGCGGACAAATCCAATGCTATAGTAATTTTACCTAAAGATGAATATATAACAAAGATGCAAAATTTTATTAGAAATGAAAACTTAACTGAACTAAAAAAAGATCCAACAAAACATTTTCAAACTAAATTAAAGGATTGGTTAAAAAATTGCAACAGTATTTTTGATAACAATTTTGAAAAATTAAGATTAATTAATATGAATGCACGTGCCCCTAAATTATATGGACTAATCAAAAACCATAAAATTAATACACCTATAAGACCAGTAGTATCATATATTAATGCTCCCACAAGAAATTTAGCTAAAAACATTAATAATATATTTAAAACTACAACAAATTTTAAATCCAAATTTAGTTTAAAAAATTCTTTAGAATTAATTAACAATATCAAAAATAAAAATATTCCTACAGGGTCTTTTTGGTTTCTTTTGATGTTACAAATATGTTCCCTAATATTCCTCCTAATGAATGCTTGAAATTAATTGAAAATATTTTAGATAAAACTCATACTAATATTGTTATAAAAAATGATATTATTACTGCTTTCCAACTTTGTATTGAACAAAATTATCTCCAGTTTAATAATAAATATTATACTCAAAATTTAGGTCTTGCTATGGGTTCTCCAATTAGTCCTTTATTAGCAGATATTTTCATGTCAGATATTGAAGAAAAAATTATGAATTCAGAATTAGGCAAACAACATATTCTATTTTGGTATAGATATGTAGATGATATAATTGCTTGCTTTAAAGGAACAACAAGACAATTAGACAATTTTCAAAATTTTTTGAACAGTATTCACCCAACAATAAAATTTACAAAAGAAATAGAAACTGAGCACAAAATTAATTTCTTAGATTTAACTTTAATAAATGAATATAATAAAATAACTTTCGATATTTTTAGGAAGTCAACGTATGCAGATATTACTCTTTCATCAAATTCATTTCACCCATTTTGTCAAAAAAATTCTGCTTACAATTCTATGATACACAGGGCCTTTACAGTACCACTATCTTTGGATAAATTATTGAATAAAGAACTAAATGTAATTAGAACAATTGCTATAAATAACGGGTTTAAAATTGAAATAATCAATAGAATCATTAACAATAAAAAATTTAAAATTGCTTGTAACAACATATATCCTAAATTATGTAATGATAAAGTTACCAAATTTTGCAGAATTACTTATTTTGGAAATATTTCTGAAAAGATTGCCAGTATTTTAAGAAAAAACAACATACAGGTCACATTTAAACCTTCAAATATATTATCACATATTTTATTTAACAGTAAAGACAGAACACATAAACTTGAACACACAGGTGTTTATCAACTAAATTGCTTAGACTGTAACAGCATTTATATAGGACAAACTGGCAGATCTATACGCATTAGATATAATGAACATTTAAGATCGTTTCGTTTAAAAAACGATCATTCAAGTTTTGCTAATCATTTTTTTGATAACAATCATCGATTCCCTCCTTTAGAAAATACTAAATTATTGTTTAATTTTGTAAAAAGTTATCAGTTAGATATATTAGAGTCTATAGAAATTTATAAACATAAAAATGATAAAAATTGTAAATTACTTAATGACCAAGTAGGTTTAATACAATCTAGTTTATTTAAACTTTTGTAAATGTCTTTTGATCAAAATGATTCTCATGTCTCGGTGGGACAGGTTCTCTTATTGCCATTATGACATTAGTTCAATAATCAATTACAGTTTATTTGCTAGCCCATATAAACCATGGACCTTCGAGGTTATTTGGCAATATGGGATTCTTTTTCTTCTTTTTGTTTTATTATTGATATTATTATCATCGTTTTCAACATCATTATCGTCATCAATATTACTTTTATTATTGGTATTATTAGGATTGATTCTTGAATTAATTATTCAACAACAGTCTCTCCATCTTAATCCTCGACTTATTTCTTTTTTGCCATTATGCCGTTTTTGACTTATTTCTCTCTTTTTTAGTTTATTACAATACTAGCAGTTGGCAGTTGTCAAGACAGAACATATAGACTTGACCACAGAGTTTATTACAAGATTAGCAGTTGGCAGTTGTCAAGATTCCATGGACATTTTGTTTATTTAGTTTTTCTGTTCTGATATTTCACTTGAAGGTTTTTTCAATTGAATTTATTGTTTTTTCCAATATGGTTTTCTTTAAATTCATTGTTTTTTCCCTTCAAGCTACGAGGTATTCGATTTTCCTTTGTGTTTTTCTTATACCCCGTAGGTAAATACTGAAATTCAGTTATCTAGTTATCTTTTTTCATGGATATCATTATTCTTTGTATTGTTTTGTCAATTTTAGTTTCCTTGTCAACTGTCATAATAATTTGTTTACAATTTTTCGTACATTTCTGATGATGGGATCTTTGTGAATCCTGAAACCGGTAAAATATTTAAATAAAACGTTATATATTGGTAGTTCGCGGAGTAATTATTTGTTTCATTAAGTTTTATTAATTTTATTTTGTCAGCGAAACATGTATTGAGGTTTATTACAGTGTCATCCTAGTCACAGACCCGTCTAGAATATCGTAATAAACATGCGTACACTAGTTACAGCCATGTCTCATATCGGTTATTCTGCATATAAAGAGCAAGATTACCCCATAAATTTTCCCCTAAACAAATGTCCCGAAACATTACATCTTTACATCTTTACATCGTAATATTAATTAAAAGCAACCAACTTCCAAACATTAAATCTGAGTTTTATTTCGTTTTATTATCTATTACTTATGCTGTGGTCATATTAGCTGTGACAGGCGTTACGTTTTTTAATTGCTACCATAAAATGTACCCAATGCAAGCCAGTTTATTATGTCATTATAAGGTACCTGCGCTTAAGAGTTACGATCAATAAATTTATAAATAATTGTTACTATTAAAGAATATTCATAATTGGTATCAACAAATTTTAAAAGTAAAAATGTGCTAGTTTAATATGAAAATATCATATGGAAATTTTTGAGGTTAGAGAAACTGTCAGATAAGCACCTTGATTTATGCAATTAGCGATACAGATTTGACGAACATTCTGTATTTTCCATTTCACATTGTTGCCTTCAAAGCTGTAAGCTTATATAAGATACTTTTCTATTGAAGAAACAAGATTGGCATAGTGATTTTTTTATAAAATATGTAACAGGCGTACAGGTTCCTAAGCACGAAGCAGTTAATTTACCGACCCAAAGCTTAAGGTCGGTTATAATATTTCCGTAGGAATTTCTATAAAGCGCGGCGGGACAATAAAAGAAATAAATAACATGAAATTCTAGGATTTATTCCCACAACAGGCCATCACATAATCGGAAACGAAGGCCGAGTTAGGGGGCTGCCATTCTTAGCTTAAATCCGAGAGAAGTTATTTAACTTTTATAGGATTTGAAATAATTCTTTTCATTGTTGCCTCTCTTTTCTCTACCCTACTAAACCGTTGTTGTTTAAGGTCCACACTCTGATATTTCTACCGGATTAGGGTGAGAGGTTGGCTGCCCTGAAATGAGCTCCTCGGGAATTTTTCCTTGCTACTTTTGTCCTCTTCGGATTGTCAGTCAAACGAAGACACGATCGTTTTAGTTGGTTTATTCTGTACAGAGAAAAAGCATAAAGCAATGAATATCCTAATAGCGCTATACAGAGTTGGGGAGTATATTAGCCACTCTCATTTATCGAGGATTAATTACTATCCAATGGTTAAGTGAAGGAACAGTATACAGACAAGATTTTTTGTAGAGATGTATTAAGTTTTAATCCGTGGCCGAGAGCAACATGTTTATCTGAGAGACGGTTGAATCGACTTAAAATGAGTCAGTTTCTCGATTTTTTAAAACTCTGATAAGCGGACATTCCTTTTTACCTAATAAGTAAATATCTTGCGGATTTCTAGTAATGTAGAGATACCACAAAAATTTCAGTTATGTAAACAACTACTACCTTATCTTTGAGGCCCATTATTTCTTTTGAGGGTAAGCCCAGTTTGTAAGGAACGTCCGCTGTGGTGGTTTTAATTATTCCAACAACCGTTTCTTCTATTGAATAGGAAACTTAACAGAAACAAACTCATAATATGTATTCGAATGGGCATTCGATTCTTGAAAGTATTCGAATACAAGCTATTAGATTCCACCCATCACTAAACTGTACGAAACTAGTCCATACGACAATCAAAACTTGTTTATGCGCCAGGTATTCTCTTCACCCTTCACCCATGAAACAATTTCTAAGTATTCAAATAAATTTGTGTTCTTTCGTTTCTCTCTACTAAATTGTTAAACCCACGTTGCATAATTAATTTGTTCTTCAGCTCCTTAATTCACGTGAAATATTTACTGTATTCAAGTTCTTTTATGTCTATTATCTACTATAATCACAAAATTGACCCTGGAAGAAATTACAGAGAACTGTTTTGCGCAACATTTGATTCTTGTCGCAAACCAAGCATTACAGAACTGTCATAATCTTCCAAAGCGTTTCTTTCCACAAACCACTTACGTAATTATTATATTTCGCGATAAGTATACCATCTTGTTCGCAGCTGAACAGCGAGATTTAATTGTGAGATAAATTTAAATGTCTATAAAGTAGGACTCGGTGAATGAACCGAGTGCAAAAACCTGACCATATATATACTCGCAATCTGCGGTGATGTAATATTTTCGGTGTTGCGAGAAAGTTCTAGGTCAGCAACCTGCGTTCACTGTTCTCTCAATAAAATTACCGCAAGTGATTCTAAATACATTACAAATCGAAGGTACTTACGAAAAATAGCCGCAAATTTTTCAGAGAAAAAGTGCAATAATAAAGTTACTGCTTCCGAGCAGGATACGCAGTAAAGATTTATGAAATTGCGGTCGTTTCTTGTAGTATCTAATTATAACGTAATTTGGTTGCTGCAACTTAGAAGACTGTAACTGTAACTGGCGTAGATTTAATTGTCAATTGGAAGGAGAAATAAATGTTTCTCCAGATAACCAGTATATGTACCAGAAGCTTTTTTTGTTTTACATGCCTGAGAAGCTTACATTTCTGCTGTGAACTGAAACTCAACTTCTTCGTTATTTTTTTCTTAATCAAGTCAGCGAGAGGGAAGAGTCTGAATTCGATATTTGACGTTCCTAACCAATTTCGAAATCAAACGTCTGTCTAATCTCATTATTTCGCTCATTTCACATTTCGATTTCGAGTGATTCTATAAAGAAAGGAGCTGACGAAGTATATAAACGTTTAAGTTCATTGCGAGCTCAGATTTTAACTGGGTATTACCTACTTGAGTAATCTTTCAAGAGCCACTTCAATCAGCGTTTCCATTCTCACGTTAAAACGAGAAAAAATACGTGGGTTTATTTCCTGTAAATCAGTAGTGTCGATAAGATATTCCTTGCCTTGGGCGAATGTTTTAATAAATAAATGTGTAACTTTTTGTGTCGAGTCTGTTGACGAACAAGCATCGCGTTAGCTAAAAAGTTGCAAATGTGAAGCCTCTGCCGTCTGTAACTTTGCGGCCGATAACGAAACAGCATTTCTCAAACAGACCCCTTAACTGACGGAGTTCATTGGAAGACCCTGTAGATACTAATATAGAGGGCACTCAAACGTAATTTTCCAAAAGTCAATTGCAAACTTTTAAAAAGTTTGAAAGTAGGTTATTCCTAACACTTGATTGTTGACTTATATAAAAATGCATTTAAACAAAGGAGCCCAAGAAATTCGTATAGAGAGAGAGTGCCTAAAATATAAAATATGAATTTTGCCAATGAAGACCTCCTACATCATGTACCCCCTAATATGCACCATACCTACCTGAATTCTTAACTTCAATGAAAATGTGACCGTAGCACACTTGTCCGAAGAACATTGAACGTTTTCGAACGTTGACACGCGCCGTTTTGATTGAACGCGTTTTAACGCTACTGCCTAATTAAAAATTGCCGCGCGCTGTTCATAAGCAACTAAGTTCTAAGACATTCTGTAGAAAAATAATGTCTTCGATAAGCATGCATTGAAGTAGGGGGCGGAAATTTTGAAAAAAATCACTGAAATTTGATCATGGATTGACAATTCGTTGTTCATAGGAACTTTTTGTCGTCGAGAACACGCTCCTTGAGTAACGGGAAAACTTCGTGAAACACCCTGTATGCTTCAAACCAATAATACATAAAAAGTCATTTTCTTTAATGCATTTGACGAAAGTGTTATGTCTGTAGTTTCCTAAAATATCGAACTGTGCATTTTTTAATTATTATTTGTTAAAGTTAAATCTAAAAATCAATTTTATTAGTAGGTACATCTTATTTTTCGGTAAATATTTAATTCTGCAGGGTCTGTACTATTTTTATAGGTACCTATATTAACTGAAAATTAAGGACCTTTTGAAAATAATATTGTATTTTTGTTAAATATGTTATTTCGACGGATTATTGGTACGAAGCATGATAGCTTAATTTACAGAAGTTTCAATTTAGCAACCTTCGTTAAGACTTTGAAAATGAACTTGGCTAAGGTTTCAAGTATATTCAGTATAAATCAACCAATCAACGTAACAATTTGTAAGCAGCGAGAATGATAAAATCGATTCGAAATCGAAGCAAAGACAGAGGTCCACACACTGCAACAAACAAAATTGTGAGGATTGCGTGAAACGTAGGTGACTGCACGTCGCCAATGGCCGTCTGCCAGTAAGTGCCGCGCGGCGATGACTGCCACGAAATATTATTCATTGAAGTTACTAACATAATTGCTATGTCTATAATATACGTTATGTTCTGTTTCTTGCCCTGGAAGGTAATGTCTGGTTTGTTAGGTGCAACTGTTTTGTCTGTATGAATTGTTATGTCCCAGTATAGTTTGTAATTATCGTTCTCCATTTATATCATTTGGTACGTAATTATAGTGTGTTGTATTGTCATCTTGTAGACTGTATTTATAGTCGCTATTGATGGATGAATTATTTTTGCTTCCGAATCATGCCGCTGTGTATGTTCGTTTAGCCAGTAATTAGTAAGTAGTAACCTCCTATTATAATGTTTTATTGATTCGTTTGGTGTATGAGAAATGAGACTTTCTGCATTTATCGTTTGTTAGTATTATTTATTATTACTATTAATGTAATTAATGTTGATGATATTGTTATTATTATTATTATTTAAAAAAAGTACGCGATATTACAGCACCAACCGCTTAAAATTTTCTAAAAACATAGCTCAACTTTACACTTCTAAATATCATACCTATGCATCGACGACCCCAAAAATCAAACCCATTATACGAAGTGTGCTGGTACGTCCTCTTTTCACTAGCCCAAAATCAAAAAGTTGCGATATAACAGTACCGAGGGCTTAAAATTTGCTAAAAACGTACCTCAAATTTACACCCCTATAATCTTGCACCCCAAAAAGCAACCCATACGATGATGGTTGGTTCATCCTCTGTCCAACTAGTCCAAAATCAAATTTGGATGTTTCACAAAGTACCTATGCGATGTACCGAAGCCTAACGATAAATCCAGCCGGAATGTAGCGGCCGTGATGTAGTAATCGTGGCCAACTCGGTATGGACGGTCGGTGTTCGCGGCATGGAAATAATGCTAGTCTACCAAAATATTCAATAACAACAACTGGACTTTTGAAATTTTTATCAAGATAATATCTAATTAAATATACCTGAACGGTATAATACCATATTTTCCTATTTTGAACAAACGTTTAACATTAAAAACCTACAGAACTTAAACTCAATATGTATTTAATAATATTAAATGAGCCGCATTCCGCATGAAGAACAAAACTAAAAAATATAGTAGAAACCATTGTCGGAAGCAAGTCTTAACAAAATAAAATTACACCCGCTAACAAAATGTTTACTGATGGAAGAAGATAAATGGGAGAACTACTTACTAGGCAATTTTTTAATTTTCTTTTCTTTTGCTTCATTAACTAACATTTCATTGGAGGTAGGTAACATATGAATAATTATTTAATAAAATATTGCATGAAATGTAATGTGCAATGTATAATGGTTATGTGAGGGGAAATGCAATTTGTTTGTACGCCTACATGGCTCAGTGCGGCTAGCCCGCACAATTTATATGTGTTTATTAACCCGCTGTAACTTTTTTCAGCAACAACATTAATGTTTCGTTTCTTCACCAAAAATAATTTCGAGCCTTTGTCCATATTTAGTCTCGCATATGTATATGTTAATTCCGAAAAATAAGATTACTTACCCGGTACATGAAAAATACATTACATAAATTTGTGGTCTAGCAAGAAACATTTTTTTTCGTAAAATTGGAAAATTGAAGGGGCAACGGGAGTACTCTGTGATGATCAGCACACTTCAGTGTATATTTCACGAAAAAAACAGGTCTCTAACTCTTTTCGTTGCTGAAATACAACAAGAAAAGTATTAAAAATGGTCGAAAATTGATTTAGGAAAATTTTACGAAACATCGATTTTTCGGCATTTTCGCAATTCCCGATCTTTTCGCGACCTCAAATTTCGAATCTAGCAGGTCATTTTACATAAGAATTAGCTGCATTTTCTTGGGTGTGTTCGAGTTGTAAGTCGAATTAGAGCACCTTGCTCCCCGACTATTCGTTATCAAGTAGCAGCGCTCCGTCCACGGCTGTGACGTCACAGCGGTGCTCCACACGCTACATTCTGGCTTGTACTAGCGTTCGGCTTCGGATGTACCCTCGGATGTAACCACCGAACTCTTCCGTGTCCAAAAAATCGTTTTAATCCCCGCATTTTCGCCCCCTCGAAACTTTCATTTTCTATTCCTCAATTATGATTTAAAATTTACTCTTAACTGGACAAACTAGAACTGGGGCAATTGAATATATGGAATGAAATAATCAATAATCCCCTTTTTATTATAAAATGTCACATGTTCCTTCGATAATTACATACAAAATTAAAGTTTATGCAGACCTTGAGCTCGAAGTTATACGATGATGAAAAATGCAAGCAGCATTTGAGCAATTTATTATAATAAATACTCGTTTTGAGACTCGGACAACATAGTCAGAGAGCAGGACGTTCCAAATATGCAAAATAAAAGTGGGGTATGCAACTCGCGAACATACAAAAACTGATGTCGTATTTTATGTAAAATGACCTGCTGAATTCGATTCTGGAGGTCGCGAATCGATTCGGGATTGCGAAATTGAAAAAAATCGAACTTTATCATATTTTTACAAAATTTCTCGGAAATATATTATTTTATATTTCCCATTCTATATCTTTGTCTGTAACAATTGGATCGGTTTAAAACTTTGCATACATATAGTCTAAAATATGCCGAATCCGTTGCCATACATAAATGTGCACTAATGTGTAAAGATATGGTAGAAAAATAATATCTTCGTCGCAGATCCCATGGATTTTTCAGTAACTGCATTGAGAAAGTTGGTATCGAGGTAACTTTTTTATTATTGGAGATAGAGTAATAGTATAAGCGAGTCAAATATAATTTAAGGTCTGAATTAATTTATAAAAACAAAAAAATGTTGCTGGTAAAAGTTTGGTGGTCATAAAAGGTTAATATAGACGAGCGATGTACGCGCTACGTTGTTTCCTGGGTTGCACCGAAGCAGACCGCGTGGAGAACTTCAATGAGAACTGTTCTTATTTTTTTTAAATTTGTACTTACAGAATACATACATTTTTATTATTCGATATACGTACATTTTCCTTCACAAAAATAGCTTATAGAACCAAGGGCGTAGCCAGGGGAGGGCAGGGGGGGGGCACGTGCCCCCCCCTGGCCAGAGCAAATCGCCTATAAAAATTTAAAAAATAAACCAAAAAAATCGTTTTTATTAAAAATGGATTGCTTGCAAGTTACTTTGCCCCCCCCTACTCAAAATTCTGGCTACGCCCTTGTATGGAACACAGTACATTAGCTTTTAAACTAATACAGGGTGTGCTACAATTTATTGAAATATTCACATTTGCAAAATGGTGTTATGTTTACAAAATCTGGTTTCGCACTTATTGTGGTCATGATTGGCATTACGCTACCGTTTTCTTTCATGCACCACCCAAATTCCAAAAGATTTGGGGTCGGTTTTTCAAAGAATCCAACACCGAATTAAGTCTGACACCGGCTTCGTTGCTATGATTTAATCAATCAGAAAGCCTGTATCATAGCAACGAAGCCGGTGTCAGACTTAATCCGGTGTTGGATTCTTTGAAAAACCGGACCTTGATAGTTTTGGTCGAACTAGGTATGCAATTTTGTAAACGACGGACTGCAAATACATGCGTCCTGAGGACATGAAAACGAAACGTGTTTTCGGTGGGTGGTAAATCCCTAAGAAGCGAAATTTGTTTTGTAATAAATAGGCACCTTACTGATATTCGTTTGCTTACTTACCTAATGTCTGTTTTGCATGTTGGAAACAAATGTGCTCTTAAATGGTCCATACTGCCTGTAAATTCTGAACGACCATATATGTAATGAATTTCACTCTGTTCTCGCTTGACATTTGGTGGAACATATTGAATATTTTAGGGTTTTCAACGGGTTTAATCGTTATCGACAATATTGTTTCGACTTACTAGGTCATCATCAAAGGTTCTTACAAAACAAATCTTAAAACTAAAACAGTGCCTTACATACAGTATTCTATTTTATTTTCGTGTGGTGGGGTAAGACTGCTTCTATGATTGGTGAATGGTTAAATTCCAACTGGTCATTTGTTATCTGTTGATCTAATTTCTAAGCAAACTTGATCAAAACCCGGTTTGCTTAAATAAAAGAAATTTAGGTTCATTATTGGTCAATAATAAAGAAAAAAGAAACAGGAGATAAAAGTGGTGTTTTTCAGTTAAATTGCAATGATTGCAGCACGATTTACATAGGTCAAACCGGGAGGGATTTCAATACCATACTGAAAGAACATAAAGTCTATTGCCAACAATTCAAACAGGACGGGTTTTTGGGAACATTGTACATATTGTAAACAATCATAATTTTGTCGAAAGTGATTTTAAAATATATCAAGGATCTAAAGGTAGAAAATTAAATTAAGTGGAAAGTTTTGAAATTTGCAAAGCCATTAAATTAAATCAACAGATAACAAATGACCAGTTGGAATTTAACCATTCATCAATCATAGAAGCAATCTTACCCCACCACACGGAAATAAAATGGAATACTGTATACATATAAGGCACTGCTTTAGTTTTAAGATTTGTTTTGTAAGAACCTTTGACGATGACCTATAATAAGTCGAAACAATATTGTGGGTAACGATTAAACCTGTGGAAAACACTATAAAGTTTTGTTTTATTGAAATGACCATATGATTTAAGAAAAATACCCTACACACATTTAATAAATGAAAACTCTAAACTCCGTCGGCGTTGGCACGGCAGACAGCTTTTGTCCGCGATAACGCGCGCAGGGCGCGACATAATATGACTCACGTTTAACACACTTTTTCTGACTTACTATGCATTTTATGAAAAAATACTCAAAATAAGAAAACATCCTCATTTTATGCGCTACAATTTACTCATTTATAGTATAAGTATATCTTCAAAAATAAAAAAGTTACCCCGATACACACTTTTTCGCTGTAAATGACACAAAAGTGGCAATTCTTCCTCGAATATTTATTAATTTTTCAGTCAAATGACAACAATTACTATTTTCTCGTACAGCGTTAGAAAGCGGATAGTTTCATTATCCTAATGCTAAAATTTCAAACTTGTACGACAATGGGTGACAGATATACAGAAGGAGAAACAATAAAAGTGCGAAAATAGCATATTTCAGAAGAAAAATGAAAAAATGCAATTTTCTTCAATTTGGCAATTCCAAATCGAATCGCGACCTCAAAAATATGTTTTGTCAGGTGTTTTTACGTAAGAACTCATCGTCTGTTTTTGTATGTTCGAAAGTTGCATACCATGTGTCGAATTCAGAGCTCTTGCTCTCCGACTAACAGCAAGTGTAAATTTTGCTTAGAACGTCTCTCAATCCGAACCGTTTTTTCGTGCAAAAACCTGTTGGAAAATTTCTTGCTCCAATCTTTTGAGGTGATCTAGATAAAGGTATGACGTATGACAAATTTTATCACATACAAATATTTGCACATTGCACGTATTCTGGGCCCATAACCTGTTATAAACATATCCGCTTTCTAGAATTTAATTTTCCTGTATTCATCGAAAGCATAAATATAAATTCATAACTTCAACACGGTCTCCCCCTCGGTCTCCCCAATGCACACGTCAAAGAGAGCTATCGAACAGCTAATTTTTAGTGCTAATTTGCAACTCAGAACACGCGATTATAAACCTTGCTTTGTTAACAATACTGCATTTACTTGCAGATTTACGTAATTTTTCAATTCCAACTGTGGGAAATGCATTTAAAAACACAAACAACTGACATCATTGCTGATAGTAATCTTTCTCACAACAGATTGAATGACAATTGTCTCGCATGCAGGTAACATGGCGTGATACCGCTTATTTTTCCGTTAGGTTGTTCGAATTAAAATATTTTTTCCAAGTTGATGACGTACCTACTCAGTACGTTATTATGTAAAACATAGTACTATTAAACCAATTTTTTATAGTATTTGATTCCACGTTATTAAACGAATCGAGGACATAGGTCGATCATTTTTATACGGTATGTTTCACTTTCATCAAGTCTGTCGTAATATTCTGATGAATCAACAGAGCAGATAAAGAATTTTTTTATGTGTGTTATTATAAATCATGATCTCATATCTTTACGAGATGTGTGCCATTCCATGCTTATTTCGTGATTTTATGTTTTTCTTCATAAAATCGTGTATTTATGCCCATACACGTTTAAATACTGACGTTTGTTTTTTTTTTGTTTCAGGTGAGTTACGGCGTTTCCGGTGGCAGTGAGTTAGTTGAGTTTTAAATTTGTAGTTCATACAGGTTGTCCTTAAATTTTATCAGTAACACAACTCATTAAGATCAACAACATTTTAAATATTTCTGTCTTTAGTTATCCAGCTAAAGATGACCACGTTACTTAACTTCAAACTTTCAAAACTGTCATCCCGACCTCTTGCCTCCCAATAAATACTCTTCGTAGATTATTCGGGAATTGGAATATTGTTCCAGAATGAGATTGTTCTAGCATTCGAATTTTCGGGACTCATAAACAGACGACGAGGTAAACGCCATAATAAACAACTGCGGCTTGCTGACATAGCGTGACTCATAATCATGAGCATCGCTTCCGGGGCAAAAATTCGTATCAGTATTTACCTACTTATTTAATTACTACATTTTTACATTATCATTCTGTTTTAGTTCTTATAAAGTTTAGTGACTGTATAATGATGATTTCTTTCGAGGCATCAAGATGGCACCTCAACTTTCTATACAATTCTTAACAAATTTTATCGAAGAATATAGAAAACACACATGCGTAAGGGAAGTGAAAAGCAAAGAATAGAAAAAAACAAGAATTATAAAAGTAGGAATCTTAAAAATGAAGCGTACAAATACTTAGGAACTCTATGCAAAACAGCATAATTATGATGAAACTGATGAAAGTTTCGTCAAGAAACTAGATAATTCTTTACGAATTGCGTTTCGAAAGTAAAAAACTCAAAATCCGGCATGTCCACTGACGAAATGTCCAAATCAAGTTTCTAGTATTTTGAATTACTTTTATTCATCGTGATATTTTCCTATCGCGATTACTGAAATATTCTGCCGAAATACAGGACGGCAGAGGCTCGGCACGTGGTTTGGAGCCACACTTTTAGAATCATGTGTAGGGTGAACGTTTACATACAGTTAAGGCTTGTCAGTTGGCTTGACAGCTGCGCCGCGTGATATAACTGCTAATGTAGGGCCAGCATTATTATTATTGCAGTTTACCCAGGGACGGACATCGCATATTGTTATTTTTTGAAAAAAGTGTTGCTGGAATTTTATTTGTGTAAAAACTTTTATTAACAAAACTTTTTTCGAAATTACAAATAGGGAAGTTTCAGGTTAGCTCCAAATACACGTGAACACATACAGGGTGATTGATAACGAGTAGTCTCAAAATGTGGAGATGTACAGCAATGAAAGAAATATGATTAGGGGCTAGTATCGCTTGTAATTATTGGAATTTCGGTCATATCTCATATACCGTTCCATTTAGATCGAATTTATGAACGACACTAAAATGAGCAAATTTCAAATACCTATAAAAGAAAAATATTATAAAAAATATTAATGCAAGCAGAACCCTGAAAGGCCCGTGTTGAAATACATAATGTTGAATCTAGGACGCTTGTCTTCTGTTGCTTTCGGGAGAATCAAAGTCACACGCGAAAGAGTCACAAAGGAAGGTTCTTCAGCTGTAAGTTGAAAGCGATTGGATGGAAGTAGCCGCTTGAAAGTTTTGTTCTACTTTTGCCACATAATTTATCCCAAACTTGCCTGTTTTCGACGGAACTTTTATGAAGGCACCGGTAACAGCATCTTCAGCATTCTTAGGGCACTCGTCATTCTCTTCTTGCTCTTCCTATTCAGAAGAAGAATCCTCCCATGTCTTCATCAGAGGATTCTTCTGAAACTTTCTTCTTTTCCGCCAGTGTATCTGTGGCAATCATACTTTGCCCACGTTTTCGACCGCCCGGAGCGAGCTTCCTTGACTTAGCCTTTGGGAACGGCATTATTTGTTCTGGAGAGACGTAAGAAGCCATAGTAGCAATTGGTATTACAGGAAACTGCTTAGTCGACGTGGAAAGAGTTGCTTCAGGAATTTCAAAAGTGCCGGTAGTTGTGGCAGGATGAAATAGACCTTCTTCTGACGCTGTTTCGTGTTCCAAATTGCTGGGGAACTACTTAGTCGACATTAAAGGAGCTGCTTTCGGAGTATCTACAGTGCCAGTAATTGTGGCATGATGATCCATAACTTCTTCATCGGCTTCTTCTCACGACTCATATTTGAAAGAATTGCTGGGGACAACAGGGACCGAAGAAGGATCTGGACGATCCGATACAGAAGAGCAGAGAAAGTCGTGGTCTTGAAAAATGTTTCTATCAAATGGTGAGATATCACATTTCAGAAAACCTGACTTAACATTTTCTGGCGTAGCACCCCGATCCTAAGTTTTGGAGCATAGTTCAGGAAGCGCGTATATTGATAGGGTTTCATTCGGATTGAACTGCTTCATTGTAGTATTTTTTAAACGGCCCAAATACGCAACGGTCCAAGGGTTGTAAGTGCTTGGAGGTGTGCGGCGGAAGTGACAGGATTGTGATCCCATTGTCTTTGCAGAAATTAGCTCCTTCCAAGCTGAGGTAACATTCGTGATTGTCCATCAGAAGTAGTACGGGATGTTCTTTGTCACACCTCGCATTATTCTTAAAAATTTTGAGCACCAAAATTAAATTATCGGTGGTCATCCATCCAGATTTATGGACAAGTCCTAAAGCTCCAGGCGTTGTTCCGCCCATCATTCGCCGTTGATCAAAGTGAACGCGTGGAAATATAAATACAGGAGGCAATGAATTTCCATTGGCACAAATTATTCCCACTTGTGTTACCAATTCTTCTCGTTCTCTCGATGTAACTTGACCGACCTGCTTTTCACCCTTTTGTCCAATAACTCTTTCGACCTGAGGCACTGTGGTGACTCCCGTTTCATTCAAGTATCTGAAGTTCGGAAGTTCTTCCTTTGCATAACATTGCCTAATTTGTCAAAAAATTCGCCCACTGTAGTTTTATTAAATGCAGTCATTCTGGCAAGGGATGTGGCCACAGGTTTTCTTATTGACAATGTAGGATTCCTCTTCATAAATCCTGTGAACCAGTCTTTTCCAGCTTGTCCTCTTTCTGTCCAAAGTAGAGGGTTTATGTATGTTCTAACTCAGATCAGGAAGATCAGGGAGCTCAGGGGGGCTAATTAGCGGCCTAATCAGCGGCTTTAATTGGCATTCGTAGTTAGCGGCTCGCGGTTTTATGCGTGGTTTTAATTGCGGGGCTTGCGGAGACGTGATTCGTGCTTGTAATTGCAATATTGTTGCTAATTGTTATTAATAATGGCCAATTTATGTGAATATAATTATATATACGCTCCACCATTTTAAAACGTCTGAGTTAAAACGGCTTGGGTAGTCCGTAGGCCTGTTGAATGGAACTTTACTTACCGCCCCAGGGTATTAGCTACCTGCATTTCTATGGCTATTGTGTCGATCGTGCTGACATCCATTCTATAGTGTAAGAGGTACTCACTATTATTCGAGTATTTTTGAAGTGTTCATGTTAGACAGGATTTAAGCACATTAAATAAATACATATAATCAATAAAACATGTATTTTCGATGATAATAGAGAAGTATAAAATATTCAATGTATAAATTACTATTCTGATGGAAGAAAAAACTATACATTGATTTAATTAATAAAATCAGAGAAGTCACTTAAACATTATTTGTATGTAGTAATATGCAAAGAAATGCGAGTTTATTAAGGAATGAAATAATTACATGTATAATACAGAGTGAAGTCGAGTCGCGCCGGTTTCTTAGGAGGGCCTTTTCTTCGGAAGTCCTTCTGCTTTCGGCTCGCTGAAAATGGAAATAAAATTGGTGTTTGAACCAGTAGGATTAATAAAATATCTGTGATGTTTGAAGAAGAGAATTAGGGCATAAGGATTATTGTTGACGATGATTTAATGGATAAAAAATACTGAAGTTGGTAAAAAACATCATCTGTATTTCCCTGTATAAAAATAACAAAAAAAAAATACATAATTTCATTTTAAAACGTGCGTGTGATTCAGAATGAGTGAGTGGAAAGAGCACATTTCACAGAAAAAAAACGTTATTTTTAATAGAATAAAAATTTCAATTAACCAAATGTATTTAAACTGAACAAATTAGGTATACTTAGGTACTTAAATGTCATTGAAGTCGAAAGGCATACAAAAATAACATACTTAATATGGGTTTTACGTATCCTATGGTTTTCTACGCCACCATCGAAGTCACCTGCGACCGGTCGGCCTCCACGGAGGAGGAACACCCAATCAAACGCCTGTTTTGCTGGAAACGGGATAAAAAGAATATGTTAAATATTATAATATTCTCGGTTAACAACTAAGTCATGAGAGAATTATGAACTTACAGATGCATATATTAGCAGCTCATATCCATTAGGTATTTTCGAATCATATAGACCTTTGTTAGGGCACATGTAGATGATGAATGCCGTATGCATACTGGAGCACATGCCGCTGTTATTACTGGAGGCGGCATCCTGATATCTACTTCCAGCATTGTTGCCCCCACATCTAGGAACTTATTTGCCGGAAAGAATTTTTTCAAAAATTCTACTTTTTCACCCCCCATACACACAATTTCCACCTCATCCTCTAAACTCCACACCACTGCTTCAATACTGCACATATCCCGTAAAATATCATGAATATTTGATACATCGATGTAGCACTCTTCAAATACCGACGTATGTGGTGGAGACTTGAAGAAAAAATGCCCCTGGCGGCCACTCCGTTAGGACATCACGGCCAATTCGCGCACTACAGAAGTGTCTTTATACGTCGTTTGGAGATAATCGATTATGAGAGCATCTTTCAATGTAACTATCCCTCTTCCAACCGAGCACATTATTAATTTAATTGAATTTAACAACAAAGAATAATCTCTTTCCACTCACTAGCTCTCAATCACACGCACGTTTTTATAAATGAAATGAAAAAGTTGTCTTTAACATACACTATTATATATGAAACTTTTAGATACGGGGGTTGGGTGGGGACAGCTCGCTTCTGCATGCATTTGGGAATACTCCCACCTAGTAAGTATTTAATTCTATACAATACAAGCTATGAAGTTAGGACCTCTAGCCAAAAAGATTTTTTCTCACACATTAAATGAATGAAAAGTATATAGAAAAAACTCAGACGTGACCGATAACAAATAAAACGGGGTTGCCATTGTTTGGCTGGGTTAGAATTTATTTCTTCAGTCGAAGTAAACAAACTTGATCGTATTTTTTATCCGAGATATGACATGAATAGTGTGAATAATTAATGTATGTACAATAACTCGTGTTAAACCCGCTTATAGCACATTCAGCCAGGGTGGCATAAGAAACCTTTGTAATAGGGTCTTTTCTTTGGTGAAACTCTGTGCGGCAAACTGTGTGTGGGCATTAGCTTAGAGAGTATTTTATTTAAGATATGTCACGGAATACGATGCATTTGCCCCCAACAGCTAGTGAGAGAAAAGTCCTTTATAATTCAATCATTCAATGCGATCGACGAATTATTTATATCCTTTATCTGCATTTTACGCGCATTGGTTAAAAGTCGTCGGCTTAGTTTGCTAGCAGATGCACATATTCCGACGAATATGAAAACTATGTGCTCAGGTGTTTCGGTAGGGATTTGTTAAAAAAATATGTTTCTGAATACTTATATCTAAACCTCTCTCACGAATGAAAAGAAAAGAAAAAAAAAAAAAACGGGGTGAGTTTTTGATTTTATATTCGCCGCGTCTAAAGAAGAAGCACGCATGATGTGATCGGTAGTAATTTATCGCGTTTTCTTTCTCAAATCGCCTCCAATGACGCTCAAAACCGCGAGCCGCTAATTATGGATGCCAATTAAAGACGCGATTTATGCCTCGTAGCCTCGCACACGTCTCATATTGTTTCAGAATGGGATTACATGAGAATATAACATAGGACTGAAGAAAACTGTCACGAGTCTCTTAAGTGTATAAAAATGTCAGATATACCCACAATGTTTGCCATCAGAAGCAGTACCTACAAAAGTCAGTATATATACTTATAGACTAATAATTATTTCTTTTGTTTAAATTCGCAAGACATTGCGCTGTAAAAGTACCTATTAATCATGTAATACATTTTGAAGCACCGACTGAATCTCATCATGATAACCAGCAAAATAGTTAGTAGGCTTAAATATTATAATAGTCGTTCCAGCCGCCTTCTTTAAGGAGTATTTAAATATCCCTAAACACACATATTCTTAAACGCACGGTTACGTACTTTTTTACCCACCTGAAAATGCTATTAATACTTTGTTAATTTCTTTACCTGGTTTGCACAAATAAAAATCACAGGGGTTCGTATTATTCATGAGCTATTAAGATATTCCCCTTAGAAAATAGACGCTTACCTGCTTAAATATGTGTCATTATATTTGAGACCTTTCACCTACCATAAAGATGGAATTACTTATATGAGTTTAAAAGGTTCTGTAGAAATTCAACGGTTTTCATTTTTAGACGAAAACGAATTTATTCATTCTTCATCTGGATAAACAAAAAATTGATGGCATTCTCCTTTACTCACGATTTCGTGGCCCTTTAGCTCTTGTTATGGGAATATTATTTACAAATTTTAAATGATATTCGTAGTTTAGATTTACTCACCCAACTGCCTCCTATATTCTGCAGGATCCTTTATAATCCACCTACTCTGATCGGAGCAGTCAAATAAATACACGCACGCCTATAAAAATTCACGGTTTTTTTTTTTGACGCTTCTATGCCTCTATTACTTGAAATTATTTAACATTACATACATACAAAAAGATAATAATTTTGTGCATTTCCATTTTTCACTAACATTGGTGCCCTCAGAATGTATTTTATTAACGAAGAAGAGGATAAGTAAGTTTTAATACATGGTAACTTATTATAGATAGATTACGATAGATTGCGAAAGATTACGATAGATAGGTAGTCAAATATTGGTGATGCTGAGCGATAATTCGTTTTCTCTCGGGATGTTGTTTCCAACCGCTTAGTAATATTAACCTTTCTAGGTAGCACAAACAGCCGTTGACAGCTGGATGATAAGCTTCAAGTCTTTTATAATGTACCTTCATTTTTATTCAATTACTCTCGGATGAGCATCTAGTGCGTTTTATACAAATATGCCGGGAAATTTACATATGAGAATGCAGTTATACAAAAAGACTCGAAAGATTGATAATTACGGAATTCAACACCTTCGATGCTATGCAAATTCTTCGGTGAGAGTCGTTAGGAAAATATTCTGTTAATTTCGTCGTCAGTCGTACTCTATTAATTACCTATACCTATTAATTCTTAGAAGTCCTCATTAAATTGTACCGACCTACTTAAAAAAATAGCAGTCTGTGATCAATCAATCATGTTGGTTTGTTTTTCTCCTCTAGCCTTCAATGATCTCATACTTTCGTAGTATCGCATGGAGTTTTTGAAAAGTCTTAAAAAGTGTTTGATGTAAACTTTGAAGATTTTCGTTCGGATGGTGTATTCAAAGAACTTTGATTTATTTTGTCTCCTCAGTGACTGAAGAGCTCAATAATTATTATAGTTCTGTTCCATTAGTGGGAGCTCCTATCGTCGACATATAAGTGAAAGTCGCATAATTAATTTATTGAGCACCCTGTTAATCGAAAAAACGTTACGTCCATACACTATGCGTTAATAGGTAAAACGCTCAATTACTGCTTAATATATTTTATCGAATAAATATTTATAATGGGATAGTCTACCCCCTATTATTAATGCATTTTCTGATATCTTTACTTAATTTGATGAAGCGCTTCCGTGAAATAGGCTTGTTTAACAGCTCATCTATTCTGTATGTTCTTTTTTCATAAAAAATTTCAAATTTCCTTATCGTATTCATTGTTTATAAGGAATTTACCATTATATTATTATATATTTATCCAAAAATGAGCCGGCGCGACTAGTAGATTTAAAGAACTTTGATTTATTTAATAGATAATAATAATAACATTCATAATTTATTTTTTAGAGATATTATACAATAAAATATATGCAGCTCCCATGTTTAATTATTGTAATCAAAATAAACTGTTTTTATCTCGGAAAAAAGCAGAAGTTTGTTCGATGGTGCGATTTTGGCACGAGAACTGAGAGAGACGAATAAAAACAAACGTATTTATCTACATAGTGTTATAAGCAGAGGGATCCATATCCATACACACGGAAAAAATACAGTGCGCCTCCAAAGGTCACTTTCAGATTGCGATAGAATGTAATTTTATTATTATCAACAGGGTTAGAATCGAATGATACGAGTCTATTTGATGGCAATTTTTACGTTTTACAAGCCCATTTATTGTTGTCAGGTTCAATTTTAAGCATTGTATTCTCGAATTTCATCGTTTATCGCCATTTTCTCCATGAAAATGACATACACACATTTCTAAAAGCTGATAGCTGATAACACTAATAGCGTTGGGTTAGAGGGAATTTCTTCTAAATATTAAACTGCATGCTGATGCAATCGTGCATCAGTGCATCTGTGAACGAATGAATGAATGGATTAATTATTTTTGGACAGCGACTATAATTTTTATGAGTTTTTTTTTCTTGATTGAGAACGGAACCTGAAAGTCATATTCAACTGGGGTTAATTTTTAATTGCATATGCCACATTTGATATAAAAAAGATAGTTTTCAGGGGGTTAAACAGCGCATAAATAGGAAAAAAAGGCGAGTAGTTAGTATTTTATCGCTCGCTTGTCTCCTAATATTAATTATATATGTACATACATAAAATTAATAGGTTAAGAGCGAGAAACTTACACTGTCAAATGTGTGAATTGGGGACGGTACTTCAATCCCAACATAAACTTTTCATTTAAATTCTGTAATGCTAAAGCTTAAGGTGCGCACTGAATATTTCACCAAAACTATAATTTTCCACATGCTAATTCCTCATAATTGCACAATATATGATAATGAAGATCTAGTAGCTTTACTCTTCAAGGGATCTAAGCAGATATTATCCATTTAAGTGCAATTTTACGACTGCTGACCGATGCCTCGATAACCGTCGCATGATATAACACTAATAGCGTTGGGTTAGAGGAAATTTCTTCTAAATATCAAACTGCACGCCGATGCGATCGTGCATATCTCTGTGAATGAAATAATTAATTTTGGACAGTGACTATTATAAATTTTCATGAGTTTTCTTTCTCTTGATTGAGAACGAAAACTGAAAGACATATTTGCCACATTTTGATATAAAAAGACAGTCTTCAGGGAGTTAAACAGCGTATAAATATGCAAAAAAAGACAAGTAATATTTTATCGATCACTTGTCTCCTTATATTAATTAAATATGTACATATATAAAATTAGTAGGTTAAGAACGATAAACTTACAGTCAAATGTGTGAATTGGGGACGGTACTTCAAACCCGCATACACTTTTCATTTTAATTCTGTAACACTAAAGCTGTAATGTGCGCACTGAATATTTCGTCAAAAACTATAATTTTCCACAAGATAATTTCTCATAATTGCACAATATTTGAGAAAAAGGGATCTAGTTAGTACCTTTAGTCTCCAGGGAGCTAATCAGCGTATAAATAGGAAATAAAAAAAATAGTTAATATTTTATCGTTCATTTGTTTCCTTTTATTAAATAAATACATATAGGTTTATTAGGTTGAGGGCCAGAAACTTATAGCAACAAATGTGTGAGTTGGGGCGCTTAAAACAATTTATTTAAAGTTTTGTAATGCTACAGCTTTAAGGTGCGGGACGCTTACGATTTCGTCAAAACTATAATTTCACTCGCTAATTTCTCATAATTGCACATTATTTTGAGAATAAAGAATCTGGCAGCTTTTTAGGAATTAATTATCTTCCCGACTGTTCCTTGTTAGTTAATCTTCCTTTTTGTTAGGTATTGGCTAGCTTTCGGAATCTTTATTTATAGCATCTTCAGGTCTACAGTTTGGAAAAACTGCCATCATCATCATCGGTGGAGGTGGAAGTCGATTGCTGTCGTTGGAATAAGAATTTTTCTTTCGCTACTGGACTATCGCGTGGAGATATTTGAAGAACACTTGCTTGAAGTGATTGATTCTGAATTTTTTGGAGGTGACTAGGTTTTATTATACTCATTTTTTAGAAAATCGATTTCAATGATCTCGTTATTGATTCATATAATTTCTCGAGCGCCTCTCTCTGGATTTAGCACCTTTCGGCTTTAACGTATTAAACTTCTTTCACACGCTAATTTCTCATAATTGCTTAAAGTTATTTGAGAATAAAGGATCCAATAGTTTTAGTCTTCAGGAAGTTAAGCAGCATATAAATAGGGAATAAAAGATGCTTAGGTAGCAATTTATCGCTCATTTGCTTCCTTTTTATTAATTAAATACATATAGGATTATTATAGGATGAGAGCGAGAAACTTAAACCATCAAAGTGTGTGAGGTGGAATGTTCCAAATCCATGTAAACTATTTTTATTTAATTTTTTTGAATCTAGTAGCTTTTTTCTTTAGGAATTAATTCTCTCTCCGACTGTTCCTTGTTAGCTATAATCTTTCTTTTATTAGATATTGACTTATTTTTGAGAAATAAGAAAAACGCTGCAATAAGTATTTTAAAAAACCAAAAAAGTCCTCTAGTAGTAAACAACGTTTTTAATTATACAAATTATATATACAATAAGGTAAATATGCATTGAAATTATGATAAAATAATAACAAACAAGCTTTTCCAAGCTTTTTCTCTTCCCTGACTCGGATATCCATCACCGTCATGGTGCACGAGGAAGCGGCTCAGTAGTCTCAGCTGCATGGAATTCACGTTATTCAATCACATATTGCTTATATGCGTCGGTTACGTTTCGCTCCCCGATGTGGAAATACCTCCAGGAATAGCCGAACACACTGGGCATTTTTGCGGATAAAACGTCCAATTTAAGATCCTCACTATGGGAGGTGGACTCTCCGTCTAGTATCGCATTGAAACTATGAAAAAAAATACCAAAACCAGCTCTTCTCTTCACTGGCTCTGATATCCGTCGTCGTGGTGTTCGGGAAGCGACTCAGTTGTGCCAGCTGCGTGGTAAATGCATTCTTCGATAACATATTGCATGAATGCGTCGGTTGCGATACATTCGAAGGGGATATTCCTTTCTTCGATATGGAAATAACCCCTTGAATAACTGAACGCGCCAGACGTTTGAGGATAGAACGCCCAGTGTAAAATCCGCACTACGGGATGGGCACGCCGTCTAGTCTCGTACAGATGGAATACGGGCGAGTTACCATCCCAGTTTGGTCGAATATATGGTATCGGGCCGGATTCATAATAGAACTCCATAACTACTTGCTTGTCTGGATAAGGACTGCGATCAATTCAAATATTTTTATAACTTATATAGCTTAGGGGTCAGAGGGTTGGATAGTGGGGTGGGTGGGTGGGTCGGCTCAGCGGATTTGAGAAAGAAAACGCGATAAATTACTACCGATCACATCATGCGTGCTTCTTCTTTAGACGCGGCGAATATAAAATCAAAAACTCACCCCGTTTTTTTTTTTTTTCTTTTCTTTTCATTCGTGAGAGAGGTTTAGATATAAGTATTCAGAAACATATTTTTTAACAAATCCCTACCGAAACACCTGAGCACATAGTTTTCATATTCGTCGGAATATGTGCATCTGCTAGCAAACTAAGCCGACGACTTTTAACCAATGCGCGTAAAATGCAGATAAAGGATATAAATAATTCGTCGATCGCATTGAATGATTGAATTATAAAGGACTTTTCTCTCACTAGCTGTTGGGGGCAAATGCATCGTATTCCGTGACATATCTTAAATAAAATACTCTCTAAGCTAATGCCCACACACAGTTTGCCGCACAGAGTTTCACCAAAGAAAAGACCCTATTACAAAGGTTTCTTATGCCACCCTGGCTGAATGTGCTATAAGCGGGTTTAACACGAGTTATTGTACATACATTAATTATTCACACTATTCATGTCATATCTCGGATAAAAAATACGATCAAGTTTGTTTACTTCGACTGAAGAAATAAATTCTAACCCAGCCAAACAATGGCAACCCCGTTTTATTTGTTATCGGTCACGTCTGAGTTTTTTCTATATACTTTTCATTCATTTAATGTGTGAGAAAAAATCTTTTTGGCTAGAGGTCCTAACTTCATAGCTTGTATTGTATAGAATTAAATACTTACTAGGTGGGAGTATTCCCAAATGCATGCAGAAGCGAGCTGTCCCCACCCAACCCCCGTATCTAAAAGTTTCATATATAATAGTGTATGTTAAAGACAACTTTTTCATTTCATTTATAAAAACGTGCGTGTGATTGAGAGCTAGTGAGTGGAAAGAGATTATTCTTTGTTGTTAAATTCAATTAAATTAATAATGTGCTCGGTTGGAAGAGGGATAGTTACATTGAAAGATGCTCTCATAATCGATTATCTCCAAACGACGTATAAAGACACTTCTGTAGTGCGCGAATTGGCCGTGATGTCCTAACGGAGTGGCCGCCAGGGGCATTTTTTCTTCAAGTCTCCACCACATACGTCGGTATTTGAAGAGTGCTACATCGATGTATCAAATATTCATGATATTTTACGGGATATGTGCAGTATTGAAGCAGTGGTGTGGAGTTTAGAGGATGAGGTGGAAATTGTGTGTATGGGGGGTGAAAAAGTAGAATTTTTGAAAAAATTCTTTCCGGCAAATAAGTTCCTAGATGTGGGGGCAACAATGCTGGAAGTAGATATCAGGATGCCGCCTCCAGTAATAACAGCGGCATGTGCTCCAGTATGCATACGGCATTCATCATCTACATGTGCCCTAACAAAGGTCTATATGATTCGAAAATACCTAATGGATATGAGCTGCTAATATATGCATCTGTAAGTTCATAATTCTCTCATGACTTAGTTGTTAACCGAGAATATTATAATATTTAACATATTCTTTTTATCCCGTTTCCAGCAAAACAGGCGTTTGATTGGGTGTTCCTCCTCCGTGGAGGCCGACCGGTCGCAGGTGACTTCGATGGTGGCGTAGAAAACCATAGGATACGTAAAACCCATATTAAGTATGTTATTTTTGTATGCCTTTCGACTTCAATGACATTTAAGTACCTAAGTATACCTAATTTGTTCAGTTTAAATACATTTGGTTAATTGAAATTTTTATTCTATTAAAAATAACGTTTTTTTTCTGTGAAATGTGCTCTTTCCACTCACTCATTCTGAATCACACGCACGTTTTAAAATGAAATTATGTATTTTTTTTTTTGTTATTTTTATACAGGGAAATACAGATGATGTTTTTTACCAACTTCAGTATTTTTTATCCATTAAATCATCGTCAACAATAATCCTTATGCCCTAATTCTCTTCTTCTAACATCACAGATATTTTATTAATCCTACTGGTTCAAACACCAATTTTATTTCCATTTTCAGCGAGCCGAAAGCAGAAGGACTTCCGAAGAAAAGGCCCTCCTAAGAAACCGGCGCGACTCGACTTCACTCTGTATTATACATGTAATTATTTCATTCCTTAATAAACTCGCATTTCTTTGCATATTACTACATACAAATAATGTTTAAGTGACTTCTCTGATTTTATTAATTAAATCAATGTATAGTTTTTTCTTCCATCAGAATAGTAATTTATACATTGAATATTTTATACTTCTCTATTATCATCGAAAATACATGTTTTATTGATTATATGCATTTATTTAATGTGCTTAAATCCTGTCTAACATGAACACTTCAAAAATACTCGAATAATAGTGAGTACCTCTTACACTATAGAATGGATGTCAGCACGATCGACACAATAGCCATAGAAATGCAGGTAGCTAATACCCTGGGGCGGTAAGTAAAGTTCCATTCAACAGGCCTACGGACTACCCAAGCCGTTTTAACTCAGACGTTTTAAAATGGTGGAGCGTATATATAATTATATTCACATAAATTGGCCATTATTAATAACAATTAGCAACAATATTGCAATTACAAGCACGAATCACGTCTCCGCAAGCCCCGCAATTAAAACCACGCATAAAACCGCGAGCCGCTAACTACGAATGCCAATTAAAGCCGCTGATTAGGCCGCTAATTAGCCCCCCTGAGCTCCCTGATCTTCCTGATCTGAGTTAGAACATACATAAACCCTCTACTGTCCAAGTTTCTGGAAATGCCTGCATTTTTGAACAATGGAATAAATACTGTGCCAGTGCCTTTTCAGTGCCTTTTCCATTTGGTCAGAGAAAACCTGTTTCCTGTGAAAGTTTGGCTAATATGCAAAATAAATGTCAAGCACAAAAAATAAACCTAGCTGTAAAGAAAATTAAGGTCTTACCTTAAAAATTTACATCAGAATGGTCGAAAAATGAAATAATTCAGCACATGTCACAATTTTAATGCGCCGGCCATTATGCATTTGTCAGCTAGTGCTTTGCAGAGCTACCAACATACAAACCGGCGGTGACAGCAAAGTTCATGCTACAGCAGGAAATTTGAAACTGCCGATTGTCTCCTCATGTCCAAACGATCCCCGGTCTCCCCTACCTACTAAATTACTAAATCTCGGTGATGGTACTCTAATTTGAATCACCCCGTACATGATGTCTCAAATTATCGCGTTTCTAAGATACTTTTAGAAATTGGGGAATTCATAATTCATAATTCATTATAATTGAATAATCTATGATGTTAATTATTTCCGTGTCTGTACAGAATTAAAATTATTTGTCAATGTCATAGCTCTCACTACTTTTTCGGAAGGTAATATTAGACATTTCATTAAAAATTAATAGCTAAAATCTAACAAGACTAATTTTTTCGGTACCATATTAATCACACAGAAACTGTCAAACGGTATTCTAACATTGGTTTGGTGTTATCTTAAAATAAAGTGAGCAGAAATTGCTAGAAAACATGGTGAAAGAAAATCCCTAATCCGTCAAGAAGTAGCGTTTTAATTCCGGTATTTATTTCCCAACTGCTGCAAGGCGCTTAAAATTATTGTGTTTATTCCTAGGACGTCCTGTGCCTGTAGATTGTTTTCTGATTCAATGTTTTTTTTAATAACTGTGTCCATTTAGAAGACACGTTGTATATTTTTACAAGTGTAGCAAAATAGATGCAACCTAAACATAGACAGTCACGTGGAGTGACAGCTGTTAGCAGCAGACGTCGTCTAGGGGGGTTCCTGAGGAATGCTGAACGTCAATCGCAGCTCCATCAATATCTAAAGCCCTTTTCATCGCGTGTGCAACGGAAATTCGACATTTGCGATGACTCTCATTTAAATACGTGGTGAGGGATGAGTTTACATGAAAAGTCGGGACCGCATTCGAAACGTTTATTTGGTGCTTGACTTAGACAAAGCGGATAGTCATGGACTCCCTCAACACAGACATTTCTAAATAAATTTAGTGTTGGGGTTTATTTCATGCGGTAAATACACTCAAGGCACAGATGCAGTGATGTAACTATCGATGTCATTTCAGAACTATAGTATGTAATGTACCTGTATGCATACATAAAGAAGCTTAAATCTAAGAAAATCTTCTATTCTTTAAAAATAGTGTCTGTTACAGTAGGGTTATTGAATCCAGTAGCTGCACCATCTCTTCTATTTATAGTAGGAAATTTATGGACTTCATATGTACACCATTTGCTGTGAATTTATGGCACCCCCTAAAATAAAAAACGGCAGTCTCTTATCTGATTCGTTCAATTTCGAGCGTCCTCACCTGCTTAGAAGGGGAACAAAAAGAACAGAACATAAGGAGGTTATACCTGCCCCAATTGGAAATAAAATTCCCAATCGGGTACCGGAGATAAATAAACCTGTTTTCTCTAAGGATTCCGTAGACTATGCCATGTTAAAAGCGTGTCACAAATACTGGAATCGCTTTAAATCTAAGCGGAGGCATGTGGGCTCCTGCCAGTTCTGCATGATTAATACGAACTCTTCTACAGGGTATTTCTATAGTTGTAATTTTTTATTTATAACACGGTGGGAGTTAGATTAATAGAATTTTGCATTAAACGTAATTTGACTATCGCGAATGCTCTTACATTCTCGTTAAGCAAAGATTTTGGAGTTAAAGACCGCAGAAGGCATTCACCAGGAGCAGACGTAGACAGTGATCATAACATAGTGGTTATGAAAACTAATCTGAAACCCAAGGTTTTGAAGAAGCGGAACGGTAGAAGATATGTACCAGTTGTTAAAACTTTATTCTCAATAATTAAACTGACTACAACTTCCTCTTAAATAAACGACTAAAAAATAGGGCTACAATACAACAATAAATATCGCTTTTAAACATTTAAACTCGACCATTAACTGTAAATATTTCAAAAAAAACTTGTGTGTGTCAGCTCCGACGCACGATTGGAGTTTACTCCTTACCAACGATTATTTTAACTTCAATCACTTGATAATAGAGTACACGCGAATGTCAGTGTATTTATCTGGTGGTTTATGTTCGAGAATGCCCAACTACATCAATATATAAATTGTTTATAAATTTAGTAATTAAGTGACAATCTGCTAAACGTCGAGCCCACTGGCAATGAAATAAATACTTTTCCTGGTGTTCGAATAGGCGTTGATTCACATTTCGGCACTAAGCAATATTTGGAGTATTTAATTTTTAATATTAGGCTTTTCCATATTAAATCGAAAGATTCAACAAATTTAGGAACGAACAAACACTGCAAATGCTGACTTTACAACGCCAACTGTCATATCTACTCTATGCCACTCTATTTTCACCATTTCCATGCTCTATGCAGTCAGACATAAACAGCCGTATCCATAGATACGTACATAATTTCAACGCTCACTAGTTAACGCGTAACGTAACGCTCAATAGTTAACGCTGGATTTTACTCCTCATAAAATTTCCGTACCGCGGGCTATAACTGAAAATCGATTCTTAAGGAGTAAACTCCAAAAAGTTTGAATATTTAGTCGTTCATGACATACTAGATTTATACTAATTTATATAGAATAAGAAAATGTAAAATTTTTCGTTTGATCACAAACTAATATATTTTCGAAAAGCTAATAAACAGCGCAACTCAATGGTAGCACCGCCTACTATCGTTTTCATTTAAAGAAATTGAACTTTATATTGTATCTTGAAATCGTTTCAATCTAGAAAATTTCTGACTACGCCACTGAATTGTTTGATGACAAAACCTGTTAAGAAATTTTCATATTTTTGGTAATAACGAAATTCCAACAATTTTTTGAAATCGGGCAATAATATATTTTGATTTGTATATATGTGCATCTGCTAGCAAACTAAGCCGACGACTTTTAACCAATGCGCGTAAAATGCAGATAAAGGATATAAATAATTCGTCGATCGCATTGAATGATTGAATTATAAAGGACTTTTCTCTCACTAGCTGTTGGGGGCAAATGCATCGTATTCCGTGACATATCTTAAATAAAATACTCTCTAAGCTAATGCCCACACACAGTTTGCCGCACAGAGTTTCACCAAAGAAAAGACCCTATTACAAAGGTTTCTTATGCCACCCTGGCTGAATGTGCTATAAGCGGGTTTAACACGAGTTATTGTACATACATTAATTATTCACACTATTCATGTCATATCTCGGATAAAAAATACGATCAAGTTTGTTTACTTCGACTGAAGAAATAAATTCTAACCCAGCCAAACAATGGCAACCCCGTTTTATTTGTTATCGGTCACGTCTGAGTTTTTTCTATATACTTTTCATTCATTTAATGTGTGAGAAAAAATCTTTTTGGCTAGAGGTCCTAACTTCATAGCTTGTATTGTATAGAATTAAATACTTACTAGGTGGGAGTATTCCCAAATGCATGCAGAAGCGAGCTGTCCCCACCCAACCCCCGTATCTAAAAGTTTCATATATAATAGTGTATGTTAAAGACAACTTTTTCATTTCATTTATAAAAACGTGCATGTGATTGAGAGCTAGTGAGTGGAAAGAGATTATTCTTTGTTGTTAAATTCAATTAAATTAATAATGTGCTCGGTTGGAAGAGGGATAGTTACATTGAAAGATGCTCTCATAATCGATTATCTCCAAACGACGTATAAAGACACTTCTGTAGTGCGCGAATTGGCCGTGATGTCCTAACGGAGTGGCCGCCAGGGGCATTTTTTCTTCAAGTCTCCACCACATACGTCGGTATTTGAAGAGTGCTACATCGATGTATCAAATATTCATGATATTTTACGGGATATGTGCAGTATTGAAGCAGTGGTGTGGAGTTTAGAGGATGAGGTGGAAATTGTGTGTATGGGGGGTGAAAAAGTAGAATTTTTGAAAAAATTCTTTCCGGCAAATAAGTTCCTAGATGTGGGGGCAACAATGCTGGAAGTAGATATCAGGATGCCGCCTCCAGTAATAACAGCGGCATGTGCTCCAGTATGCATACGGCATTCATCATCTACATGTGCCCTAACAAAGGTCTATATGATTCGAAAATACCTAATGGATATGAGCTGCTAATATATGCATCTGTAAGTTCATAATTCTCTCATGACTTAGTTGTTAACCGAGAATATTATAATATTTAACATATTCTTTTTATCCCGTTTCCAGCAAAACAGGCGTTTGATTGGGTGTTCCTCCTCCGTGGAGGCCGACCGGTCGCAGGTGACTTCGATGGTGGCGTAGAAAACCATAGGATACGTAAAACCCATATTAAGTATG
This sequence comes from Xestobium rufovillosum, assembly GCA_963966045.1. Classification (NCBI taxonomy): domain Eukaryota; kingdom Metazoa; phylum Arthropoda; class Insecta; order Coleoptera; family Ptinidae; genus Xestobium; species Xestobium rufovillosum. The sequence goes on from OZ014498.1 coordinate 17,416,810, forward strand.
TTATTTTTGTATGCCTTTCGACTTCAATGACATTTAAGTACCTAAGTATACCTAATTTGTTCAGTTTAAATACATTTGGTTAATTGAAATTTTTATTCTATTAAAAATAACGTTTTTTTTCTGTGAAATGTGCTCATTCCACTCACTCATTCTGAATCACACGCACGTTTTAAAATGAAATTATGTATTTTTTTTTTTGTTATTTTTATACAGGGAAATACAGATGATGTTTTTTACCAACTTCAGTATTTTTTATCCATTAAATCATCGTCAACAATAATCCTTATGCCCTAATTCTCTTCTTCTAACATCACAGATATTTTATTAATCCTACTGGTTCAAACACCAATTTTATTTCCATTTTCAGCGAGCCGAAAGCAGAAGGACTTCCGAAGAAAAGGCCCTCCTAAGAAACCGGCGCGACTCGACTTCACTCTGTATTATACATGTAATTATTTCATTCCTTAATAAACTCGCATTTCTTTGCATATTACTACATACAAATAATGTTTAAGTGACTTCTCTGATTTTATTAATTAAATCAATTTATAGTTTTTTCTTCCATCAGAATAGTAATTTATACATTGAATATTTTATACTTCTCTATTATCATCGAAAATACATGTTTTATTGATTATATGCATTTATTTAATGTGCTTAAATCCTGTCTAACATGAACACTTCAAAAATACTCGAATAATAGTGAGTACCTCTTACACTATAGAATGGATGTCAGCACGATCGACACAATAGCCATAGAAATGCAGGTAGCTAATACCCTGGGGCGGTAAGTAAAGTTCCATTCAACAGGCCTACGGACTACCCAAGCCGTTTTAACTCAGACGTTTTAAAATGGTGGAGCGTATATATAATTATATTCACATAAATTGGCCATTATTAATAACAATTAGCAACAATATTGCAATTACAAGCACGAATCACGTCTCCGCAAGCCCCGCAATTAAAACCACGCATAAAACCGCGAGCCGCTAACTACGAATGCCAATTAAAGCCGCTGATTAGGCCGCTAATTAGCCCCCCTGAGCTCCCTGATCTTCCTGATCTGAGTTAGAACATACATAAACCCTCTACTGTCCAAGTTTCTGGAAATGCCTGCATTTTTGAACAATGGAATAAATACTGTGCCAGTGCCTTTTCAGTGCCTTTTCCATTTGGTCAGAGAAAACCTGTTTCCTGTGAAAGTTTGGCTAATATGCAAAATAAATGTCAAGCACAAAAAATAAACCTAGCTGTAAAGAAAATTAAGGTCTTACCTTAAAAATTTACATCAGAATGGTCGAAAAATGAAATAATTCAGCACATGTCACAATTTTAATGCGCCGGCCATTATGCATTTGTCAGCTAGTGCTTTGCAGAGCTACCAACATACAAACCGGCGGTGACAGCAAAGTTCATGCTACAGCAGGAAATTTGAAACTGCCGATTGTCTCCTCATGTCCAAACGATCCCCGGTCTCCCCTACCTACTAAATTACTAAATCTCGGTGATGGTACTCTAATTTGAATCACCCCGTACATGATGTCTCAAATTATCGCGTTTCTAAGATACTTTTAGAAATTGGGGAATTCATAATTCATAATTCATTATAATTGAATAATCTATGATGTTAATTATTTCCGTGTCTGTACAGAATTAAAATTATTTGTCAATGTCATAGCTCTCACTACTTTTTCGGAAGGTAATATTAGACATTTCATTAAAAATTAATAGCTAAAATCTAACAAGACTAATTTTTTCGGTACCATATTAATCACACAGAAACTGTCAAACGGTATTCTAACATTGGTTTGGTGTTATCTTAAAATAAAGTGAGCAGAAATTGCTAGAAAACATGGTGAAAGAAAATCCCTAATCCGTCAAGAAGTAGCGTTTTAATTCCGGTATTTATTTCCCAACTGCTGCAAGGCGCTTAAAATTATTGTGTTTATTCCTAGGACGTCCTGTGCCTGTAGATTGTTTTCTGATTCAATGTTTTTTTTAATAACTGTGTCCATTTAGAAGACACGTTGTATATTTTTACAAGTGTAGCAAAATAGATGCAACCTAAACATAGACAGTCACGTGGAGTGACAGCTGTTAGCAGCAGACGTCGTCTAGGGGGGTTCCTGAGGAATGCTGAACGTCAATCGCAGCTCCATCAATATCTAAAGCCCTTTTCATCGCGTGTGCAACGGAAATTCGACATTTGCGATGACTCTCATTTAAATACGTGGTGAGGGATGAGTTTACATGAAAAGTCGGGACCGCATTCGAAACGTTTATTTGGTGCTTGACTTAGACAAAGCGGATAGTCATGGACTCCCTCAACACAGACATTTCTAAATAAATTTAGTGTTGGGGTTTATTTCATGCGGTAAATACACTCAAGGCACAGATGCAGTGATGTAACTATCGATGTCATTTCAGAACTATAGTATGTAATGTACCTGTATGCATACATAAAGAAGCTTAAATCTAAGAAAATCTTCTATTCTTTAAAAATAGTGTCTGTTACAGTAGGGTTATTGAATCCAGTAGCTGCACCATCTCTTCTATTTATAGTAGGAAATTTATGGACTTCATATGTACACCATTTGCTGTGAATTTATGGCACCCCCTAAAATAAAAAACGGCAGTCTCTTATCTGATTCGTTCAATTTCGAGCGTCCTCACCTGCTTAGAAGGGGAACAAAAAGAACAGAACATAAGGAGGTTATACCTGCCCCAATTGGAAATAAAATTCCCAATCGGGTACCGGAGATAAATAAACCTGTTTTCTCTAAGGATTCCGTAGACTATGCCATGTTAAAAGCGTGTCACAAATACTGGAATCGCTTTAAATCTAAGCGGAGGCATGTGGGCTCCTGCCAGTTCTGCATGATTAATACGAACTCTTCTACAGGGTATTTCTATAGTTGTAATTTTTTATTTATAACACGGTGGGAGTTAGATTAATAGAATTTTGCATTAAACGTAATTTGACTATCGCGAATGCTCTTACATTCTCGTTAAGCAAAGATTTTGGAGTTAAAGACCGCAGAAGGCATTCACCAGGAGCAGACGTAGACAGTGATCATAACATAGTGGTTATGAAAACTAATCTGAAACCCAAGGTTTTGAAGAAGCGGAACGGTAGAAGATATGTACCAGTTGTTAAAACTTTATTCTCAATAATTAAACTGACTACAACTTCCTCTTAAATAAACGACTAAAAAATAGGGCTACAATACAACAACAAATATCGCTTTTAAACATTTAAACTCGACCATTAACTGTAAATATTTCAAAAAAAACTTGTGTGTGTCAGCTCCGACGCACGATTGGAGTTTACTCCTTACCAACGATTATTTTAACTTCAATCACTTGATAATAGAGTACACGCGAATGTCAGTGTATTTATCTGGTGGTTTATGTTCGAGAATGCCCAACTACATCAATATATAAATTGTTTATAAATTTAGTAATTAAGTGACAATCTGCTAAACGTCGAGCCCACTGGCAATGAAATAAATACTTTTCCTGGTGTTCGAATAGGCGTTGATTCACATTTCGGCACTAAGCAATATTTGGAGTATTTAATTTTTAATATTAGGCTTTTCCATATTAAATCGAAAGATTCAACAAATTTAGGAACGAACAAACACTGCAAATGCTGACTTTACAACGCCAACTGTCATATCTACTCTATGCCACTCTATTTTCACCATTTCCATGCTCTATGCAGTCAGACATAAACAGCCGTATCCATAGATACGTACATAATTTCAACGCTCACTAGTTAACGCGTAACGTAACGCTCAATAGTTAACGCTGGATTTTACTCCTCATAAAATTTCCGTACCGCGGGCTATAACTGAAAATCGATTCTTAAGGAGTAAACTCCAAAAAGTTTGAATATTTAGTCGTTCATGACATACTAGATTTATACTAATTTATATAGAATAAGAAAATGTAAAATTTTTCGTTTGATCACAAACTAATATATTTTCGAAAAGCTAATAAACAGCGCAACTCAATGGTAGCACCGCCTACTATCGTTTTCATTTAAAGAAATTGAACTTTATATTGTATCTTGAAATCGTTTCAATCTAGAAAATTTCTGACTACGCCACTGAATTGTTTGATGACAAAACCTGTTAAGAAATTTTCATATTTTTGGTAATAACGAAATTCCAACAATTTTTTGAAATCGGGCAATAATATATTTTGATTTGTAGGTCAAAAACGACATTAAATTCCAAATTCATTTTGGCCGTTGAATTTGTCTCGAAAAACTGGCACGGAACTGACTGCGAATACAGTTTTTACGTATCTACGCTCATTGCACATATCCATCATTTACCTCCAAATTGCCCCACGCTGTGCAGTATAAAAACAAATCACCCAGGTTTCACTATGTAGGGGCAATTGAAAGATATTTCCAAAAACAAAACAGTTCTTGCGATTTTCACATGTTCAAGAAAGCGTTAGGAGGTCAACGATTTATATCGAATGAAGGGGTTATTGATTATTTTTTAAATTGGCACATCACTGGGAACGTTGTGTTGCTGTTCAAGGTAATATGTTGAACAATAAAAAAGCAATTTAGAAAATTATCCGTAATACTTATACACGGTGTCCCGGTGTAGGTGGGAAATCTCTCGGGTGCGTATAGATTACACGAAAATAACACCCCAAGTTCATATAAAGTTTTCTCCTACGACCGTCCCCTGCCGAGATATTCTCCCTTAAATTGGAGAAATAAAAATCGTTTTATTTACACAAAATTTTTATATTAAATTGTATTTCGATAATTTTCTTGGTGACGTTCGTAGTGATTGAATGTCGAAAAAAATAAGCCGACCCGTTTTTTGATAGTGCATCAAGGGAGCAAGGGGTGAACTACCCCTTACCTTCTTAACGTCATATTTTTCAAAGGGGCTAGATATTTTTAATTTTTAGCCGCATTTTTGGTTTCCCCGGACATTTTGCTAATAAAAAGTTACTCTTGTTAGGTTTCGATAGAATGAAGCGTTTTCTAGAAAATAAAACTCAACGAGCAAGAGGTACCGTGTTTCTATGATTTTCGTTTTCATTTTTTCTGGCATTCGAAAATCCGAAAGCAATTTTTTAATGTAAATTTTCACTACCTTTCGCAAACTGTTAAGGTTATTTTTGTAAGACGTTTCGTCTGTTGTCTACATCGTCAATTTTTATTTTTTCTTAATACGCAGTAAAAAATGTAGTGTTAAAAATAAACACTAATCAACACTACCTAAAGTCTATTTGCGACCCACTAATAGTGTCACATACTAACACTAGAATAAGCACTAGAATAGTGTTACATGTAGTGTAAATTGTACACTATAGTAGTGCAAGTAATCACTAGAAGAGTGGTACATGCAGTGCACATTTTACACTAAAGTAGTGACAATTTTCACTATATTAACAGTAACTTAAGGCACAGCAGTAAGAGCATATTGGCTAGTAAATATATAACAAAAAATAAAAACTTACACTTTTATATAAATACACAATCTTCACTTTAAACTGCAACCCGGCACCTTCCTATTCGTATTTCGATTTATATCACAAACCACACCAACAACCGAACAAACATGCAGCAATGGCTGGTCTCAGCAGAAAACATGTGTGTTTAACGCATGCGTAACGTTCTACAGTGTTGTTTTAGTGTTAAATAACACTAAAAAAAACATTTGCGGTACTTTTTACTGTACCTGCTAGTGCAGTTGTAGAGTTTATTAGCACTAAAATCCAAAAACTGATTGAATATGGCGCATGCGTATCATTTCTTATTTACCCCCTCGCATTCATACAACACTAATAGTGTGTCGTAAAGATAGTGCACACTGTTTATACACTACTAGTGCTTTAAACTGTAGTGTAAACATAATTTCTTGTAGTGCTAAAGTACAGTGTTTGCCAACACTAAAATGTAACACTAATTTATTAACACCAAACACTACTCATTTAACACGGGCCAATTTTTTACTGTGAAACGGACCTGGACAATTTCAAATGAATTTCAAAAGAAATGGGTCAAATCATACTTAAAAAATTCCTAAGAAATAATTTATTGAAAGAACTTTCGATTTTTTGGTATCTTTGAAAATACTGCCAGAAAAAATGAAAACGAAAATCGTAGAAACACTGCACCTCTTGCTCGTTGAGTTTTATTTTCTCGAAAACGGTTCATTTTATCGAAACCTAACAAGAGTAACTTTTTATTAGAAATACGTCCGGGGAAACAAGAAATGCGGTTAAAAATTAAAAATATCCACCCCCTTAAAAATATGAAGTTAAGAAGGTGAGGGATAGTTCACCCCTTGCTTCCCTGATGCACTATCAAAAAACGGGCCGCATTATCTTATCGACATTTAATCACTACGTACGTCACCAAGAAAATTATCGAAATATATACAATTAAAAATAAAAATTTTATGTAAAGAAAAATATTTTTATTTCTCTATTTTAAGGGAGAATATCTCGGCAGGGGAAGGTCGTAGGAGAAAACTTTATATGAACTTTCGGCGTTATTTTCGTGTAGTCTATACGCATCCGAGAAATTTCCCACCTTCAACGGGACACCCTGTATATACAATGAAATTCCCGTTCATATCAGAGCGACCCTCGTATAATCTTCTTCCCCCAGGTAAGGCACATTCTGAACATTCTAAATTCGACCGAATATTGATATAAAAAATTCACAGCCTTCGCAAAAATGCAACCGGGAGAGACATTGAAAATGACGAAGCAGACTGTAACCCTTGAGCGTTTGGGATATTTCCGCATATGCGATAGCATGTTAAATAATTATTTATAAAACACGTGCGCCACGTGCATTCCTGTTGTGGCATTCTCTCACATTTGCGACGCTAGATGGTCGCACGCTGAATGAAGCTTAGTCAGACTGAGCGGTCTAGCCGTCTAGCGCGCCGCCAGACGCTCGACTTTAACCGTCATGCGTGACGTATGTGGCAAATACAACAGAATCCTTTCCGTGAATATGATCTCCATACTAGGATACACATTGTCAATGTTAAAATTATCGATATATACAGGGTGGTCACTTTTACAATGTACACCATTGGAGTCTTCTAAACCAGAAGAGATTCAGAGTTGGTCAAATTACAGAAAACGTGCACTTTTTCCATGCCCTTTAAGGATCTGAAAAGAAATTCTGGATAGCTCTCGTTGTTCCTGAAATATCCCGAAAAGAATTGAAGTATTGCATTTTCTTATTTCTTCCATATATTATTTATTACTTGAGCAAATGTAATGCCCTTCGGCAGGTTTACATAAGTAGGTATGGGCTATCCACTGGATGTTTCAAAATTTGTCTAAGCCTACTACATCTTTGAGTTTTCATAATCATGGCAACTAGATTTTGTAGATAAGGAGTGAAATTAGTGTTCCGGAAAGTTAGATGACCTATGTGCGATACATCGTTGAAATTGTATTTTTTTTCTCTATCCAACCTTATGAAAATCCAATAGGGCGCCCATAAGAAATTCAAAAGTTGACCATGAGAACTTGAAGATATAGTAGGCTTAGACAAATTTTGAAATATCCAGTGGAAAGCCCATACCCACTTATGTAAACCTGCCAAAGGTCATCACATTCGCTTGAGTAATAAATAATATATGGAAGAAATAAGAAAACGCAATATTTCAATTTTTTCAGGATATTTCAGGAACAACGAGAGCTATCCAGAATTTCTTTTCAGATCCTTAAAGAGCATGAAAATGTGCAACTTTCTTACCATTTGACCAACTCTGAATCTCTTCGGGTTTAGAAGATTCCAATGGTGTACATTGTAAAAGTGACCACCCTGTATATATATATATATATCAGTGTCGTTACATCGATATTTATCGATATATGAATACAATTTCCCAGGCCTACTAGGGAACGCTCTGTGCTAATATTCTGAGTTAGTTTTCTGGCGTTGGTTTGTTGGTTTGCAACTTTACTTGTTTAGTGTAGGTAGATCTCGCGCCTCCTTTAGGAGGATGCAGTTTAGTTAAGTCCTGTTGCATATTGCATGCATGAAATACGCGTGTGGTCTATGAATAATGTTCCTCTGTTCGCTTCAATTCAACCGCCGACGAGAAGCAAATTTGAAACTTAATACAGTCTGAATGGGGCATAATTATTTATTAGTTCCAACAATAACAGCCTAGTACTGAATCACCCGCAGCACAAACTGGCTAACCACATAAAATGATTTAATTGCGAGTTGATGCGAGAGCGCTGCACAATTAATGGGACAACCCGTAGTAGGTGGCGGTGGACGCCAACGAAATCTGTCCTCAAATATGGGCCCTAAATTCTCGCCTACTCGTTCTCTTGAAACGAATGTTTCGACAGCTGCAAGAGGTTGACTTTTTAACCCCGTGATTCTCACTTGGAGGAATTGACACATAAAAATGCAGATTAAATTAATAAAAAGGCCCACATGTTGTTTTGTTGGACCAGTTGATTCATAGGAAAGTAAATTTGAGTAGGTTTATACTCCTATTCAGCATGGTACTAACGGTAGCGTGCACATGATGGATGCAACGAAAATTACCCACACATATTGTATTTCGTTTAAGTAAACAGAATTTGATTAATGGGAATTATGTATGTAGTACATTACGTAAGTTACAGGGGTTGCCTCTATAGGGGCATGAGCCATGAGATCAGTAGTGCGTGCTTCTAATTTTGTTGATCTCTTATCACTATTTAAGAATATGGAATATAGGTACCAATACCCCATGATATATGTATAACATAAAAAGCTATTTCCAGATGGTCCTTACCAAAAACTAACTGCATACCAATTAATAACATAGGTTTATTCAAGTATTTTATCTCAATGGCCCAAGTGACGCGAGAAATCCAGCAATTTGTGCAAAATTATTATGGCACGCCGTATAAATTGAATTTTTACTGCAGGCTCGTGTTAAGGCAAGCGTGTAACTATATTTCATAACATGTTTGCTGTTATAAATTCTCTGTTTTTCCAGCAAAACATTTTCGAGTTTATGTATTTTGTTTGAGTTTGAGCAACGCTCCTGTACGAGTAGTAACTCGTGTGTGTATTCGCAAATATTGTTGCAGATTTTTATTGGAAGTGTATGAACGATAAAACGTGTTTTCAGTTTTACTTTGTTTGCAAATCATATTATACTGAATGTATAATCTATAATGGTTTTCTCAGTCGCTGGATTAAATTTAATTTAATAAAGCTATGCTTACCCGTTTTCCACGATTTCGTCTTAAAACGCAAGTCTTCCTCCATGCTCCTCAGGTTGGTGTGATATACAGGGTGGGCCAATAGTGTGTAGTCGGCCCATATCTCTGGTTCTATTCAAGGTATCAAAATAAAACTTTACACGTATATTGAGAACCTCACGAAGCATCTGATAAAATTATTTTGGGTGTTCACACTCTGAGCACCAAACCAAAGTTTTGTCACAAAACTTAATTCTGCCTAAATTATCAGTCGCAGACCTGCCAATATCTGCATCAGCCAAATGCTTCATAAACTGGCTATCAAACCTACAAATAATATTCGGGGTGTTCCATTTAACATTTTTGAGAAATGCTTCATTTTGAGAAAAGCGCAAGTTGGCCACTCTGTACGGGGTGTACAAATAAGAAAGGTCGGCGGCCGTATATCCGTAACCGTTTGCCCTAGAACTTTCGGAAAAAAATATTTAAGATAAAATTGGCCACGAGAAATTGCTGGAAATTATTTTTAAGTTCGTAGATTGGCCGCCAGGGGGCGTAAGGGCTACACCAAAGGAGAAAAATAATGTTTTCCCTGAAGAATCACCAATAAAGGGTTATCAAAAATAATTTTGTTGAATTCTACTGAAAATTCTGAATAACTTTCGTTTAGGATTTTTTGCTCTAGCTCGTCAAATAGAGATGGCATGGGCGGACAAACATTGAAATGAAATAATGCTTCTAACTCCAGTTTGGCTCAACGGAATTGGACAAACTTGAGCTTCTTGAGAAGAGCTTTCCTTGTTCTATCAAACGAAAGTTAAATAAAGTCATTTCGAATTTCGTGGCCACCGGTAGAGGGCGCGATTTTACATTCAAAGCTATTTTCGCGTTTATCTTGAAAAATTCAAATGGAATAATATAGTTTTTTTAATACTGCTAAAAAGAGGCGAAAATTATAAGAAAAATGGCGCAAGCCGCATGGTGATATCTTTTTTAGAATCGAAGTTATAAATGAAGGAATATTGAGAATGGCTGCTCCATTAACTTGAACAGAAATTTTGAGTGCAAAAATCAAGTAGGCTTCGGTATGACCCATTTTCATTTCGAACAATACAAAACTATGAGAAAAATATTATTACTTTGTTATTAAAAATAATGAAGAAAATGTTAAAATGTTTCTTTATTATAATACACAAGTTGCAAAAAATAATTAGTAGGCTTGCGCCATTTTTCTTGTAATTTTCACCTCTTTTTAGCAGTATTAAAAAAACTATATTATTTCATTTGAATTTTTCAAGATAAACGCGAAAATAGCTTTGAATGTAAAATTGCGCCCTCTACCGGTGGCCACGAAATTCGAAATGACTTTATTTAACTTTCGTTTGGTAGAACAAGGAAAGTTCTTCTCAAGAAGCTCAAGTTTGTCCAATTCCGTTGAGCCAAACCGGAGTTAGAAGCATTCTTTCATCTCAATATTTGTCCGCCCATGCCATCTCTATTTGACAAGCTAGAGCAAAAAATCCTAAACGAAAGTTATTCAGAATTTTCAGTAGAATTCAACAAAATTATTTTTGATAACCCTTTATTGGTGATTTTTCAGGGAAAAAATTATTTTTCTCCTTTGGTGTAGCCCTTACGCCCCTAGCGGCCAATCTACGAACATAAAAATAATTTCCAGCAATTTCTCGTGGCCAATTTTATCTTAAATATTTTCTTCCGAAAGTTCTAGGGCAAACGGTTACGGATATACGGCCGCAGACCTTTCATATTGTACACCCGGTACAATATGAACTATTTTGAAAAAAGTGGTAATGGATTTTACAAATAAGTATCCTCTGAACCTAGTCCAATAAAAAAATCATAGTTAGCTTTGATCAGCAGACGTCAGTAGCTCCACAAAGTTGAGTTCACACTGGTACTAAAATGGCCATATCTTAACATCGCTTACTCTAAACCCCACCATGCAGAATATCAACTTTCATCAAATTTTATGGAGAATCCAAATATGTAAACAAATGTGGGGTATTTCATTTATAAAAACATAACTTTGGTTTGGTACGAAGCACGTGAACATCCTGTATACATCAAAATAATTTTAAGAGAAGCTTCGTGGGGTTCTCGACACACACGTAAAATTTCATGTTGATATCTTGAATTGAATTAGAGATATGGACCGACTACGCACTATTGGCCCACCAATTGTCTTAGGAACAAAAATAATTTTCATTGTATGATTTTTTTCTTGCAAGTCAAAGTGAGTAGGTTACACTATATACCTATTTGATTAGCTTGTCTAGTACAAAATTAAAAATAGGATGAAAATAAACTTAAAATGTTTTGCATTACTTATTTGTTTAATAACGAAAATAAACATTTAATTGGAAAACAATACATTTGTGTATTAAAATAAAAGTGTATTTCTGATAACGTTAATTTTTTGAAATTTGTACTTAATATGCGATGTATTGCCTCCTCGGGCATTAATGACTGCCTGGCACCGCCTAGGCATACTTAAAATCAGCCTATCGATTGCACCTTGCAGCAAAAGGGCCCACTGCTCTCTCAGTGCATTTTCAAATGGAAAACGGCCTTGGATGTTTGCCATAACTGGAAGAAGTCTGCAGCATATACCACACATGCTCAATGGGGTTGAGGTCGGGAGACTGATGAGGTCATGGCAAAAAGGCAATGTTCTTCTTCAAACCAATTTTGTACCTGATGTGCAATGTGAGGACGAGCATTGTTCCTGCATAGAAACCCAATCTGGATCAGCAGCATATGAATATGGTTGCACCGCAGGTACAAGAACTTGTTCAATATAACGCCGCTGGTTCATGGCTTCATCCAGACAAACCTGTTAAGAACCACTGGTATACGGTACGTAACTAAAATATCCAACCATGCGAATTTTAAAATACAAATTTCGCAGAGACGCAAGAAACCCGTTAAACTATCTGGATTTCTCTAAATATCACCGACGATCTACGTCAACAAGAAACACTTTGCCAAGTAATCAGTAGATTAGCATATTTATTTACGTTAGGTATATAGGTTTTACGCTGAGTGGAACATATTAAACCGCCTGAGATGGGTAAACCACATTATTTTTTCCTTTCCGCCTATTAACTTTTGTTTATACCCCCATAACATAACAAAAAGGGCATTCATGTGACTGCTCGAAGATTTAATAAAGACGGCAAAGTTTCGGTTTTAGTATCGGCGTTTCATAATTTACAGCTTTCGAAGGGCGCATAAAAAGACGTACAGCCCCCAGACCGATATTCATATTGTAGAAGTTTACAGCCACGACAATGTTACATAATGCGGATCCAGTTTGCCGTGTAAACAAACAATTTCGTCGGTACGGAGCTTTTTGACAGATCCACTTAGTCATGAAGCAAAATACTCGAACTTAAGTAAAATGAATATCGATCAGTTACCTACCTCGTATATTGTACCGACTGCGCCATGTTATATTTGTTGTTGGCATTTAAGTTTCTGCAAGAATATGATTCTAAATAGAAGTTCAACTCCAAATTTGATTATCGTCGCTGACAGAATCATTTGCCCTGTATGTCTACGACGTACCCTAATGTTATTATATTCACTTTCGCGGAGGCAATAATGGCTTCAGTATGTACCATGGAGAAACATTATTAAAGATTAAACGAGGACATGCACTAGATTAGCTTATGGCCAGTTTGCATACGATCAATGTTTATTACACAGACAAGAGGGGAAACGTTGCATTTTATTAAACTAAAGCTATGGCAGAGAATAAGGACTGCATAAAAGCATTATTTGAATGGTATCTGCTAGCCGAGTTTCACAGGTTAGTTATGCCTTCCTTGATGGTTTACTAAACTCCAAACACCTCTGCGTGCTAGCAGTACCGGAAGAACTAATAATAATAGTTGTTTGTACTTACAAGGCCTTGTCGATCTACTATCAAAATACTCGTGGGCTCAAAACTAGAACTACTGACTTTTAGTTATCTATGTTATAGTATTTACTTTTCATCTCGTCGCGTCGTCAGGATGTTCAATAAATATTAAACAAGTGTTGATGTTGAGTTGCAGGCAGAAATCTTAAAGTGCGCAGGTCAAGAGGTAATAGATCGTTTATACAGGGTGGCCCGAAATTAGCGTGCAATAATTAGAAGCATTTGAAATGTGGTGCTATAGACGCATGATGAAGATACCGTGGATAGATAAGGTTAGCAACAGAGGGGTATTAGAAAGACTTAGAGTAAAGCGAAATTTATGGAAGACAGTAAGGAATAGGAGAGATAGGGTGGTGTATACCGAGTTCTCAAAAGCTTTGGATACGATACATCATCCGGCACTGATCGCGAAACTTGGGATTTTGTTAAATGCATTATGTCTTACACAGAAAATAAGACCCGATACGTAATGATCAGCAATATCTAAATCAAATGTCTAATGTAACTTCTTATGGAGTTCCACAGGGTTCTCATCTGGAACTTTTACTCTTTTCTGCCTTTTTTGATATTATCACTTTTCAAAATTCCCAGACGATTTAAAAGTTTATAAAAATATTTCCAACTTAACTGACTCTTATTGTGTCTTAAATCAGTTTTTTTCTTAATAGTGACATGTGTGCACAGATGTCTTTTACCAGAAATAAATATCCTCTCCAAATAAATTTTAAATTAAAGAGTCAAGAACTTGGACGTGTTAGCCAAATCAAGGATCTAGGAGCTACTGAGTTTCGAATCGCATATTGATGACATCACACATAAATCCTTAAAGGATCTTGGTCATTTTTAGGACTGCTTCCAGTTTTAATAGTTCTTCTTGACCGATGCTGTGATACAATTCTTCAGTAAGAAGCAACCTAGAATATGTTAGCTAGTGTTGTTTGGAGTCCCGTCTATTTGAAATGCAAAAGTTCGGAAAATTTGAAACTAGAAATGCCATGGTCTGCTCTCCTTGCAGGACGGACGCGCTTTTTGCACAGGAACTGTGACTATAAGTATTTGCACTTTTTTTCAAGATTGTAGGGCGTCCTTGTTTACTTATTCTTATACTTATTCTTCGAATATGCTACATTCCCATTATACAGAGTGGCCTTTTCCTGAATTTTTAAACAAAAATACTACAGTTGCACGCTGCAGATACGCCATACAGTGAGGCAATTTAAATTGGAAGGAATTAGACATGGTATATAACATCTGTGTTATCTATGATAGTTTATTTTTCGATGTGGTATTGAGAGCAGATGTATCATATTAAGTGCCTGTTCCGGAGCAACCCCTAGGAACGACTGAAAAAAGTTACATATTGCCTTTCCCTTGTTTTGTTATTATAGTGGCCGAGTGATGTCGTGGGTTTAGAGGCAGACGTATTATGTATATTTTACGATGAGACACTGAAGATTTACATATTTTCCCGAGGTAGCAGGCCGGCATCACAATATACAACACAGGACTACTACAAACCGTCCTGTTGACTCGAAATAGAACCTATAAGACTAACCGCGGTGAAATTCTGAAAATGATATGTGCATTCTTGGATATTATCATAGGAATAGGATGTTGGCCGTTTTCGGAGCGCCTGTAAATTTTCAGGAAACGATTTTATGCGTCTCGACCATTCGAACCCGCTCACCGCTAACTGGAATCATACATATTTATGTTTATGTAGCGTCACATCGGTAAGTAATTGGTTGTTTCGAAAGTTTCTAGCGCCCAGATATCTCGTGTCGATGCACAGTTGATTTACTTAATTTTCTAAAGTTTCCCAATGCGCACAATTTATAAGCCAACCGCCGACACCATTTCTCTATGATTGCACTGAAATGCACCTAGGCTACTAGATAAATTTCTGTCCTTCTTTCATTTACCTTCGAACTTCGCAATAAATTGGCCCAGATGAAACCAATATTGGCCCAATAGCCTGGCTACTAGAACGATTTTCATTTAAGGCCATAATGTGCCGACTAAATACCAGTGGCGGCTCCTGACTTTAGAACTTGGCAGTGCTCTAGAATGAAATCACCGCTCAGGGGTTGGGCCCCAACCGTTGAGGGGGGGGGGGCTGGCGGTTTCCTCCCCGTAGTTTTTTAAATGAAGTGCTTTAGAATCCATTTTCAAACATTTTCAAACAAGAAATTTCACTCGCCGCAATATTTAACGAAAATCCCAAACCCAAAAGGTTAAACTTTCGCACACAACTTTTACCGCGACCTTTCGAAAAGCATTTGATACTTCGCACAGGCTTAGGACGTCCATTTCATTTTCTTTCAAGTTTTTCGTCAAAAGTCTATATTTAGATAAAATATTCATTTTTAACTGAATAGAGTATTACAACACAATAATTTTGAAAACTGCAAAAATCAGGCGACCACTTTGTTAAAGTTCACTCCACAATGTTTAAGAGTTGACTTAAACCAAACCACTACCTTTAGCCATGCTAAGTATTGGAAATTTCAATATTTAAAAATAAACACGATAATGCAGCTAATTACTCACGTTATAAGCAAAGCAACGAGCCAATCTCAGACCTAAATAGGGTAAACAAAAACAATAAACACTGCCGCAGAAGTACCAACTCCCGCATCCCGTGCTTCGTCCAACAGTAAGTGTGTGCTCAAACAGCGCTCCCAGACGAGTTTTATTCTTCCACCTAAAAGCACATACGACGAAATTTTCCCGGGTCGCGCCGATCTCGCTCCCATATCGAATATGTATTTGCCTTAGAGTACTCGGACGGCTGGTTGCGTGTGTGGTAGGCATTTTGAAAGATGACGCGGAATGCTTAGAGCGCGTACTATTTATTATCTCGCATAATAATTAATATATATTGCGGCAGAGACTCAAAAAGTTTTAAACTTATTAGTTTATAATTATAAGGTTTGAACCTTTTATCAAAAAAGGTTAAAACCATATTTTTGTAGGCAGTGCGCGCGCACGAGCGCACTTATTAAGGAGCCGCCGCTGCTAAATACAAGATTGAGGATCGACTTCTTGTATTTTTCACTTGATATTATGGTAAAGTTATTTAAAATATGGATGTAAGACGTTTAGGCAGATGCACAGTTTCAGTGTTTGCAGCAGATACGCCTCTGGATTTAGCAAATATGAAACTTCTAGCACTGTACAGAATTATATTTAATTTAACCACACAAGGGTCGTATAATATTAAAATCTCGTTAAATCCTCGACGTTCAAGAGTTCTACCTCGAGAACTTGACTTTAAACTTTGAAGATGTCTAGAGCTCTAATATAACATCCTGTATTGCATCGTGGCCTACGAGAGCATCCGATTCGATACTTGTATCGGAAGCTCACTAGAACGGATATCCAAGATGACTATACGAGTACTGACTACTGAGTAATAAGTACTGTAACATGAAAAACACAAAATTAATTGCAAAAACTCGACCAGTGACTGTCAACTTTCCCCAACACATCACCTCAAAAAGTGTTAAAGGGAATATATTTTTAGTAGATTATGTTAAAATGATTCTAGCAATACACGAAGAGAAAAGTTTTTATGTTACTACAAATATGTATTTACAATTAAAAGTGATTTGAGAACATTAAATTTTAGAATCGACAATAAGCAGCGAAATATACAAGCAAAAAACAAACAACAATAAACAATAACAATTAAATAACTACCAGCAAACAATTGAACAATACGCAAACAGCTAACTAACCTAAACAATCCACAATACACAAATCAACAGTTCGAACTTCTCTAAAACACTTTTACAAAAACCGTTAATCACGACCGAAAACGCCCCGGTACTAAAACGCGAAAACAAAATTCGCGCGTACCGATACCAGACACTAAACGAAACCCATGTACTGTAACACTTAAGACGTATAGGCACTCACCCGGAGCTATCGCTCTCTCTTCGCATCTGAAAATCAAAACTTCAAACTTCAAAAACTGTCCTCCCGGCCTCTTGCTTCCCAATAAATACTCTTGACAGAATATTGTTCCAGAATTCGAATTTTCGGGTCTCATAAACAGACAACAAGGTCAACGCCATAATAAACAACTGCGGCTTGCTAACAAACAGCGTGACTCATAACCAGGAGCGTCGCTTGCGGGGCAAAAATTCGCTTCAATGTATTACTGGCCTAGAATACGTTGAATAAAACTCATAAAATAATTGATATTTAAGAACAAATAGTTTCGTTATCAGAAGAAACCTTTTTATTGCAAGTATTATACCGGATGGGGATTTAGTGTGTAATCGGTTCATATCTCTGGTACTGCTTAAGATATCGAAATGAAATTTTACAGGTATGTGGGGAACGACATGGAGCATTTAGTAAAATTATTTATGCATATACAGGACGTTCACATTTTGAGTACCAGGCCAAAGTTCTATTTCTTTAAATGGAAACCCCACAAGTATTTGCGTGATTTCGATTCCCCATAAAATTTCATGAAAATTGATGTACTACATGATCTGGTTTTGAGTAAGGACTGTTAAGATATTGACATTTTTGTGCCATTATGGTCCCAAATTTATGACGCTACTGGCGTCTACTGACCAAAGCCACCTAATTATTTTTTATTGAAAGGGGTTTACACACTGCTGTATTTATGAAATCTATAAATACTTTCACCATAATACTTAGGATTATACAAGGTGGTTAAGTTATGCAAAAGGGAATTTTTCTCAAAAATTTCAAATAAAATACCATGTATATTATTTGCACAACTGACAGTCAGTTAACTAAGCTTTTAATTGATGTAGATATTGCCAGGCCTACTACTGATAGTTTAGGCAGATATTAGGATTGAACATCAAAATTTTTGAATTTCATTATTAGTTTATACTCTTTTTGGCGAATTCCCCCTATTCTGTTGCTCAAAACTCACAATAATGTTTATATTTTGTATTTGCAAATTGGTATCAATATAAAGACAATAAATCTTATAGTAAAATTGTTTCTTGGTGGTTATATTCTTAAATGTATGTCTTTTTAAAGTCTGATATAATGTTCAAACAAGGAGTGCCATGGAAGAAAATATTATCTTTAAGAAATAATCTTGCAATGGGATTTTTTGTGTTAATGTAAACTTCATTTGCTAAATATTTTATAGAAACAAAATGCAGACCTTTTTTGGAGTTTTGGGTGACAAAATAGGGGAGATCATCAAAAATAATGTAAATTACTAAGGAAACTCTACATTTTTTTAATTCAATTGTACATTCTGTCGAAACTTTTACTGGTAGACTTGACAATATCCACATCAATAAAAAGCTTAATAAAATAACCATCAATTGTACAAATAATATACATGGTGTTCCATTTGAAACTTTTGAGAAAAATTATATTTTGCATAACTTAACCATCCTGTATTCTCTCAAGTATTATGATCAAATTATTTATAGATTTCAAAAATACAGCAGTGTGTGAACCTATTTCAATAAAGAAATTTTAGTTGGCTTTGGTTAGTATGCGTCAGAAGCGGCATAAATTTGGGTCCATAATGGCACAAAAATGTCAATATCTCAACATTCCTTAGTCAAAACCACATCATGTAGTATATCAATTTTCATGAAATTTTATGGGGAATCCATATTATGCAAGGACACGTAGGGTTTCCATTTAAAGAAATAGAACTTTGGTCTGGTACTTAAAATGTGAACATCCTGTATATGCCTAAATAATTTTAGGAAATGCTCCTTGTGGTTCCCCACATTCGTGCAAAATTTCATTTTGATATCTTAAACAGTTCCAGAGATATGAGCCGATTACACACTAAATCCCCACCCGGTATATCTTTTAGTCACTATTATAATGTTTTTGAAGTGAAACTTCTTTTGTTTCGGTAGAGTAAGTTCCTGTGTTGGCAAATGCGAGCGTCACGAAAAGTGAAACGACTGGAGGGGAGCAGTCAGAGAAGACGGGCATAGGAGAAAGGCAAGCGTCAGTAAAGCGAGACCACAACTTTTCATTTCTCGTGGCGCCGCCCCACTCTTTAGCCACGCTCTGTCTCATGCTTCGCGCTGTTTCTCTCAGGCAAGCGTCAGTTCATTCCTCTTAATAACTTTGAAGTTTCACTTCTATCGCGTGTGGCAACCACGCATCCAGGTTTTTTTACTGAGTACTTATCTAGAAAAATAATACTTTGTGTGAAAGCATCTTATATCCACAAAGTTATTTTTCATAACCTCTATTGTCAAATATAATACTGGGTATGTCGCCACTTAATACTCTCAAATTTTATGCATCACTGCTGCTTCTTCAATGTTGCTTTTTCTGCTTCATATTTTACCTCTTCACCATTCATTCTTCATCAATCCAATTATCTGAAATAAATACATAATCGTCTATAATAATTATTATTTTATACCAATAAAGTGTTGGAGGCACTAGGCACTTAAATAATTTTTATGTTATGAAGTTCGTGCCTTAAAAGAGTAAATGAATATTGTTATAGCTATTACCTGCCGGTATTAAGGATGAAGCGCCTATAAGTATGTTAGAAGGTACCATCTAATCATCTTCCCTAGTTTCCTCCCCACCTTCACATTTTATTTCAGTAAAAACACTTCACACTGACCACGAAATGAATGCTTCCCATGCCCAAGCATAAACTGATAATGCAGTTCTAATTTCTACAATAGGAAGATTAGGGAATCAATGTCAATCGTGACGACGGCTTCTACCTAAAAAATACATGGAAACATCAGTCACCCAAAACCGTCACACTCCACGGTAGCGATTCATCCAAATCATTCCCGATTGATTGACTACTCTTCGGATATAAATAAGCATTCAGATCTTAGTTCTACCAGTTCAGTGCCAGCAGCCCTGAAGATGTCCCTTGTGATGGTGGACGAAACGTCGGCATCCAGCCAATCCATGACGCGGTCTTCACCTGGAAGCCAAGGTAATAAACTGCTAATACTAACTGCGAAGTGAAAATGCAAAATCCTGCAAATTGCCAGAAGCAAAACAAATGCGTTAAATCAGCTCACGTGCCACATACTGTCTTTTTTATTGGCATTGCAACTCGGCTGCTGAGTTTTTGGTGGAAAAGTTTTAGAGGGAATATTAAGAATTTAATCATGTTTAGTCAAATAGATATTAGGTACCTAATACTAAATAGAAATGTAGTTATTATAAAATGTTTGTTAACACAACATATTAGATGCTTTGTATTAAACCCAGAAAGTTTTCATTATTAAACAGCGAAGTCTTTAACTAATTTTATAATAAATTTTACTATTTATTGTTGGTATTATTTAAGTATTGTTATTGTATTTTAAAACAATGATTATTAAATACCGATATAATTTTAGTAGATAATAAATACTCTGCTCACTAAAAATCGCCTAGCCATTTATGGTAACGCGTCCACTAAGAATTGCCTGACAGCTTCTGATGCCCATCTGTGTTGGGGTCCGGTACTTCTGAAAATAGTGACAGAAGTGGAACTACAGTCCGATTTTTAAAAGAAGCATCTTTCGTCATCGACTACATTCGTATGAATTAAGACCGAGACGTATGTCGTAGTTGTTTCTTCTCTCAATGACGGCACAAATAGTTGTCAAACAAACGTCAGAAACATAAATGTCAGCAAAATGTTGGAAGTTTAAAATTACGTTATAAAGTGATGAATAATTTAAATTGAGGTACTAATTACTTACTAAAATCAAGAAAAATTGAGTAATGTGGAAAATCAAGAGAAAAATTCACTTAGAAGGTAAGGTAGGGAGTTAGGAACTCAACGGGGTTGACAGATTAAATATATTTTAGCATATGCACAATATGAAAAAGTAATGAAGTTAAACAATAAGTAAAAGTACAAATGGCAGTAAGGATGAGGCTCATGCTTCGCTGAGGTCCTGGAAGAACGGAAACCAGGTTCTTCGGTTTTCGGGAATACATTAAAGAGCAGAGAAAAAACGTTATATTGTTAGCTATGTAGAAGCAATGATTTTAATATTATGTAGTATTACAAAATTACATAAGATGGTCGATGGGTCTATGGATTTGCAATATTTAACCATAATAATATATCAAACAAAAAAATAATATAAAACTATACAAAAAATTGGTTAAGTGGGAATCAATTCCCGCATGAAGGGTTCCGTACATACCTACATTAAAAAGATTTTGTCTAATCTACAATATTATAATCCCTAAAGCCCTGGTTTTTAAGACCCCGACAGAATCCGTCGACGCACTGATGCGCTGTCACAATTTTACTGAATTATATGTTTGTTGCTAAGTTACAACAATAAAAACTGAAAATTTTCTGCCATTCAAACAGCGACAGACTTAAAATACGGCAAATGGAATTCCGTCGACGGAATTCCGTCGACGGAAAGTTGTTAAAAACCAGGGCTTTAATGTATGGTGTTCAGTCAATAAATTATTATTATTTGTCACTGTCATTCATTTCATTTGAAAATACAACTGTCAGTGGCAATAAAGGGGCATTGTTTCCTTTTTCGGCTTTAAGATAATCGAGCAGGGATAGCACCATTTCCTGGCACTTCAAATTCAACGTACGGACCTCTCATGAGTAAGGAAAATTCTGTAAATGTATAAATTTTTAAAGTTTTTAATATTGAACTTAACCTAAAAACTTACCGATTAATTTTTCATTGTAACCAATATGAAATTTATAGATTTCTAAACAGCAAACGGAACAACAAAACAAATCAAAACGGCACTTATATTAGAACAACTCGAATAAACTCAAAACCTCCCAAATATAACACAGACGAGGAACAAACTAAATTCACACGGCGCCGTCGCTGTAGCCAATAATGCCCAGATGCCGACATTGACAGATTGACACTGTCAGTTGCAGTTGCCAATGTATGCGCTACGACGGTATTTAAGCAGTTGTCTTTGTCTTCATTATGCTCTTACCATTAAAGGGTGGGAAAGACATGATTATTCATACTGTTTCTTTTCAATACGTGATGCACGATAATAACGTTGGTCGTAAATCGACAATAAATTCGTTACGAAAGTTGCTTCTTTTAAAAATTTGAACTGTATTCATTAAACAGTAGCTTTCCTCTGCAGTTTTCTAATTGTCTCCCGATACAAACCCGCCTTCTGGGACCTGGAAAATGCTCTAATCGTCTTTAATGAACTGCCTGGAAGTTCCTAATGAAGTGCCACAACAAAAATTGCACCTGCCCAGAAAAAGTCGGAATCGAACGTAAAAACACAAGTTAATCTTGGAGAACGGGAAAAGTTTTATTTTTTTAATTAGGAACGAGATCGTATTTCCCAAACTAGTGGGAGCTGATTTACAATATGTTCTAGTACATTGTAGCCAAAAGGGCTGGAAACTGGCTCGTTGAAATATAGCCGTACCGGCGGAATGGCGTGATACCACGACAGCGCTGTTACATGACAGTTCTGGCAAATTAATAATACGAGTTATCACGGTTCTCTTATCAAGCCCTAGAGTAATTAGTGGTTCTGATACTTCTTGTTGCCTCTCAATTATAACTGTTGGCGATAGTGGAACTTCACAAGAAGAGTTTCTATTATGTATCGTAAATTATTTTTCTTTCTTGCCAAGTCTCTTGTATTGCTCATAACAATACAGGAAAATGCTGTTGTTTAATTGTATCGAATGCAGCATTTTGTGTGTATAACGGTTTTATTTTGGCGCGGCACACGGTCTCGCATTATTAACGGCAGTGAATCGGCGCGTTCTGCGTGCACTGAACAGGCGGACGAATTTAAATTTCTAATAATAGAACGGTTTAATCGCTAAAAATAGACGTTACTATGTCGAGACCGTTTGTAGAAAAACCAATGTCAATGCCGCAGACTAACAGAAGTTGGAAATTCCTATAACTGTCTTTTACTGAAAGAAATTGTATCTGTATTTGTCAGTTACTAACTACGGCGTCATCAACGTGTTACTCGGGTATAATATTCCGTAAATTCCTTCACAGTGTTCATTAGTCATACTTTTTCTGTCCACTTCCTTCTCCTTTTACACTGACATCCACTTCCAAGTCTTTTCCCAGTGTACTATCTTCTATTGTGTTGAACGCCAAATTGGTTCCATCATAAACCGCAGCTTCCCATACCTTTATATTCTATGCAGACAACTAGTTCTTCCATAATGCCAACTATTTCTTTCAAAACCTCTCGATACTTTGCGTATTATAATGTTGAAACTATGAAGGCATAATATGTATTACCTATCTTCCAGCTCTGAGGAAAACTTTTCCAATTCCAGTGGTGCATAGGGGTAATTTTGCAACCCCCTCGCACTTGCTACGTTCAATTTTCACATTCACACACCGTGGTATCTTCCTCATTTATTTTTCAAATTTGTTACAAGCAAGTATCCATTTCATTACAATAGGGAGGTTCGGAGAAAAATAAGATATCTATTTTTGGCATGAAAATGACAGAAAATTGTTATTGTAATTGATTTACGGCGAAATTTTTTTTCTAAAAAAATTTTTTGTGACGTAATAAGCGAAAGAAATTAGCTTATCACGCCCATATGCTAGTTCGCTTTGTTATTGGTTTGACGTCAGAGATTCGTAAGGCGCTCCTCCCACTTCTCAGGAAGTGCCCGTGAAGCGGTACCTATCATAACATACTTATTGGGACTATTTCGAGCGTGAATTTTTAAAGTAAAGTGTCAAGGAAACATAAAACAAAGACAACATAATCGATATAATGATGCAACAAGGGTATCAAAAGTCCGATTCACATAATTTGCCATATTTATGTAGTAGGTAGGTAAATGTCCCGGTAAATGTGGAAATGGTGTGTGATTCTTGCATCTAACCCCAATTTCATTCAACCTCAAAACAGTAGTGTAAAGGCAGACCGGTATAAGTAAAACAAAGTCAACAATTTATTAACTGTACATGCCTTTTATAATTCAGTATAAGTAGGTACGTAGATTGTAGATACCTGCTTACTTCTGTTTGTAAAATAGGTACCTACCTATGTATATTCTCTAATACAATACAATACATACCTACTCATTTATGTAGGTATGTATACCTAAGTGATTGACAAGTTATCAAGTTAACAGTTTTATAACGGATTGGAAATTTTAAAAAAAAACGGAAACAAATCAAATCACGCAAATCAAAAAACTACGCTACGTAGGTACTAGGTACTTGTTTAACAAAAAGAAACAACTGCTATATTCTGGAACGGTTAATGTAGAAACTCGGAAGAGACTCTTAAAGACGCATGTATGGAGTACGAAATTATACCTATGTGTGCGAAACTTGGACAGTGGGAGAAGCGGATTGAAAAAGAGTAGAAGCGTTTGAAATGTGATGCTACAGACGGGTGTTGAAGATACCGTGGATAGACAAGTTAGCAATAAGAATAAGGAAGAATTAGAGAGAGTTGGGGAAAAGAGAAAAGTATGGAAGACAATAAAGAATAGGGGATAGGATCGTAGGATGGTAGGACACCATCTGAGACACAAAGGAATAGTTCGCGACATACTAGAGTCAGAGATAGGAATAAAGAGGTAGAGGTTGGAGCAGATTAGAATACTGCTCTCAAATAGTTGGGGATGTAGAATGTTCTACTTTTACGGAAATGCGTAGGCTAGCTCAGGGAAAGGATGGAGGTACGCGTCCTACCAGTCTTCAAAAGAGAACTTTATGATGACGTACTATTTAATTATTATTGTAAAATAGTTAATAAAATTTCCTTTTTTAGTTCAGGGAGGGAACGCTCCGGCGATTCAGTATTTGGCTCCGTCATGCTCCTAGCATCCTGTTTCAAATTATGCTAACCGTAGCACGTTACCAAGTACCAAGGGGTTCCAGAAAACTGTCGATAAATTACATTATGTTCGATTTTATTTAGAGTGGCTGCAATGGGGCAGCCGATAATTTTATAAACTTTTGCAATGATAAACCGATTTTCCTTCTGGCTCCAACGAACCACTATTTCCGTTTTATTGGTGTGCTGTACGATGTATTAGTCTGGGTACAAAACAGAAAACACCAGTTAGAACCAGTTAATAATATTTAACAATTTAACTAGACATGCATATGCATAATACTTATGGGACTTCTGGGTGCTGAAGCCGGGACTTGTACGTTATACTAAGTTCTGACGTCACGCGGCCTACTCTCGCTGCAAGGTACGATTTCTAGCCTCGCACCGGCGGAAAACTTTGCAACGGCTTCACAGGCGAAGGAATTTTTTTTTAACAAAAATTAACAACATAACTGCCTTCAGTATAATAAACTCTATCAATTTTAATGAAATTTGAAAATTACCGAACCTGCCTATTGTGGATGTATTACGTGGGAAGGGGAAAAAGTTTTGCCGTTGTCGGTCTAGTGTGCGTTGGAAACAAAAATATCGAGTATAAGTCATTCCGCGTCCTGTTGTCAGTCAGTCTGCAATATTTCGCCGAGTTTCATAGAAACCGATCAATTTGATAGCTAATTTAGTAAAGTGTTCGCCGCTGGGCAAATGAGTTTAAGCATGGTAGAGAGAGTTTCGAAGACGATCCAAGGACCAGAAGACCTGCAACAGCTCTGAACGCCGAAACTGTGACCAAAGTGGGAAAACTAGTGTTGGAAGATAGGCGCATTACTGTCAGAGGGGCGACCCAAACAATTAAGATTGATGAGAGACCTATTCTTCATGACATTTTTTCACGTGTATAAGGTCTCAGCCCAATGGTTGCCTCGAATGCTGACACCCGTTCACAAGCAGGACCGCGTCAACATTTGTCGGGAACTTTTGATCCATGCAGATGCCGATCCGAACAACTTTTTTGATAGGATTGTCAGTATGGACGAAAGCTGGGTCCATCACTAAGATCCCCTTACCAAACAAACAAGCATTCCAATTCTTCGCCTCCAAGAACCAACTTAACTGATTGTTTGCTAGGTACTTGGTGGAACACAAACACTCATTATTTTCCTTGATTTATTGTCCCGCGTTTTTTGTGGAACAATAAATCAAGGAAAATAATCAGTGTTTGTGTGTTCAGAACCAAACCATCAGCAGGTAAAGTGATACTCTCGGTTTTCTGGGATTCACGTGGGTTTTGCTTGTTGACTTTCTTGAACATGGTCGTACAATCAACGCTGCATATTACTGTGACCTGTACAAATGTGCAAATTGCGCAAGCAAATTAAGGTCAAACGGCATGGTATGCTGCGAAAAGGTGTGCTCCTACAGCATGACAATGCATCGTCTCACAAGTGCGCTGCAGCAACATCAGAAGCGACTGAACTGGGCTTTGAAATGCTGCCCCATCCGGCCTATTCTCCCGATCTTGCACCATCTGATTTCTTTCTTCTTGGGAACTTAAAAGCTCATCTTTTCAGGGAAGATGAGAGATTGAAAGCTGAGGTTACTTCTTACTTCATGGTTTGGAGCTCAAAATGCAGACTTTTACAAGGAAAAAATTTTCTAGTTGAAACATTGCTGGACCTTCAAGTGTGTCGATTTGGCAGAATTAAACTATTAGTGGTTTCTCGAGAACGGCAAAACATTTTCCCCTTCCCACGTACATTCTAAATACCTAGATTATTTTAAAAGTTCATTTTTCTTGGTTCTTCCTTTCCTCTTAGTATAGTTTCATCCTACGTGATCGGATGGATGACTGTCGTCGACTTATATTGCCCTATTTCTGTATCGGGGTTTATAGCAGGTAGGTCCCTGAAATGGTGGAGTGTCTTAAATCGTGTATTTTATTAATTATTTGCTTCATTACCTTCTCTCTATTTTCCTTTTGTTGTTGGTCGGTAGATTTTGGCCCTGAAGTTGTCTATCGCGATATTTCTTGTCTGTTGAACAATTTTACTGGAATTTTCTTGATATTCCCTGTTATCGAGGTTGTTGACTTTTCGATGTTGTTGTCAGTTTCCATGCCAGTTAGCAGTTACTATTGAGTTTTAAATGTTCGCTAACCTGAGTTTACAAGGGCGCACGGCTAGATTTTGTCCCTATGTTCAGCTTATTTGTTTTTTCTGTTTCCGTCTTTTCCTATCTATTGTCTGTTCAGTCCACTCGTGAAATCTATGCAAGGATTAAATTTTCTTCTTTCCTTTTCTTCCTTCCTTCTTTCCTTCCTTTCCTACTTCTTCAGTTTTCTTCAATCTTGTCTTGCTCTTCCACGCTTTACGACGCCATTGTTTTCTGCAACATTTTTGAAGATTCTGATAAATTTTCATAAGGTGGCCGGTATTTGTCTTGAGTACGCGCAATTTTTTTCTTCAAAATTGATATATCAACTTTTGTCCGTCGGAGAGTTGTCCAACGGCTGGATTGTAAGTAGCTCCCGGTACGGCTTAACGTGACCACCACGATTTGTAATCGTTTGGTTCATATTTTCGCGTTTGTATATAGAGTGCGTTCGTTGCACTGCGAGGGTGGAGCTCCAACCGTGTAGCGGATTTATCGCGTCATCCGCGCCTATAGTTTCGATCGTATCCTCCCGTCGTGACATTACGTCATAGGTGACGTCACAATCTTGAACACTCATTTGCATAAGTTACACGGACTACTTATGTAGCCCTTCTATTCTGAATTTATGTATGCTCATACTTGAGTTACTCAGGCAGTACGACTAACCGCTGCTGCAGGTCGTGCCAGTGAAATCCTACCTTTAAATAAGAAGAATTCCATACAGAGTACCCTTGAGATTGAACTACTTGAGTGTTTTTGAATACCGAACTTCTAATTTTAGGCCAGCTTCATAGTTGAAGATTTATTATACCCACAAATCAATGAATAGTTTACTTTTACTTAGTTATTCAGTGGCACGGTCGTTGCTTCTGTTTAGTGAAGATCTGCTACTTAAAATAATGGCAGATAAGCCTTTCTAAGGGTTTCGCAATTTTAACATGAGCTCGTTAATGTATAGATGTAAATGTACACTAAATAAATAAACATATAGGAACAGTATGTTAGTTGTTAGTAGGTTTAATTGCTTAGATGACCGTTTTTCATTGTATGTGTCGTTTTTGCTGCTAAAAGCAGTACATCTCGTAATCATTGTCGTAGTCAGTGGATAATTATGCATATTTTTGCTAATTAGATGTTGACACATATTTTAGTGAAAGAACCGTACGTTGATTACTCATCCGACTCTCAACACAATTCACGCGTAGAGTTAATAGTGGAAAACTTAACTAAGAATTAAAATAAAGTTTTTATCAGAGGCTGAATGAAATACAGAATTTTCTGGGCCGTCTAAGTAAGACTGTCTGTCTACTCTCGTTGGATAATAACCTAAGCGTGTAATATGCGCCAACAAAAACATGGTCTTCCAATGAAAACTCTAATCATACCTTGTCTTTTTTGTTCCAGGTAAATTCTGAGTTCTTTCGTTATAATGAAGTTGTTTTCTGTCAGCGGCGGGGGTAAGTGAAACAAACATTTGCAGCCCGTAATGTAAGCTCCTATTTACGTGATTTCGATGCACAAGTTGAAACAAGGAAGCCAGAAAGTGCTTTTGTCTGTTTCCTTGGTATCTACAAGTCATATCTACTACGTTTGCTATTCCAAATATCCCGCTGATAAATGTGACAGAATTTGAGATCCCCTACGGGTATTAATGCCAATCTTAGTACAAATAATGTACATAATGTTTATCAGTGAAATACTCGCATTTCGAAGAGATCTTCTGAGTTTGGAGAGGCAAAACTTTGTTGAATAGCGAATTCCGTGCGTACTTGCAATAGAAATATTCACAACAACTTGAGTGGTACCAGAAAATATTTAAAGATTGACTGAATAAGTGGAATTGCTGTCTGATAAGAATGTAATCAATCAAGTTCAATTGTATTAGGTTAGTTAATGTTGACTGATATTTCTATCTTATTTAGAATCTGTTGGTGGACCCCTTGACTTCTGTCTGAACTACGTTTATGATGTTCTTTATCTGCCAACACAGTATTCTCTGATTCTCTCCACTCCCCTTTTGCCTGCTTGAATTCTTTGTCTATTAACTTCTGGGGTCTATGCAAAACAATGTAGGACAGCAGACTGACAATAGAAAGGTGGTAGATAACAGCATGAATAGCGTGGATCTGACCGACTATTAGAAACACCTTCATCTATTCAGAAGGGTATCTGAGAGATAGAGATATATGGCCAACTGACTAATAATGGGTGTTTGATTATACTATGACAGATTAAAATCAGCAGTGAGTAATGTGCAAGGTAATGCATCATACCGGTGTAATCGAAGTACATTAATCAAGCGGAGTAAAGCTAAAGGGTTGGACGAGAATCTTTATCTCCTGGGAATTCATTATGTTTGTTTTTTGCCCGATTCGAAAAACTTTGTAATCATGGTGAACTTTCTTTCTCTGGGTTTTATATGGAAACTCGCGTATTTTTTGATTAATTGGAGAATTTCCTGCGAGAAAATATTGTGCGTCGGAAGTAAAAATCTGTACTTTTCTGACACGAAAGGACTACGGACTACGGCTGAATACCATTTTCAGCACTTCTGGAAAAATATATTTACAAAATGAGTAGTTTAGAGAAGAGAATCCTTGAGCCAGTTTGTCTTCTATTTGCCAGTTGTTTCTGGAATTATCAACATTTCCAGACAGATCTCGACTCAAGGTTATAGGCCCTTAGAGCTTTGACGTTTGGCAGACTGTTTATCGAAATGTTTCTGCTAGTACCATAGCTGGAACATTCACCCATCGCCGCCGAGTAACAAACGAGACTGCCAGGCGGATGAAGCGTCAGTGAAGTGGGGAGTGAAGCAAAGTCATGCGGCATACAAGGTTTTACAATAGGAATGGCAGAGATAAAAAGAGCTGAAACGAGCGATTCCTTCCATCAGCGAACTGGTTTCCAAATATAAAAGGTGCCGCGTACGAGTGATGGAGCTATATGATTCTTTAAGCTAGGCAATAATATGGGTGCCGTGCATCCTAAGGCTAGGGATACTCAATTTTTCAGTGCTTTTTCGGCGTTTATTGCCAATACCGACAATAAATAACATATTTCCAAAGTTAGCGTTTATTCGTTGTAAGATTGCCATTTTCCGGTTGCCAGTATTCACACACACACAGGCATTTTGACAACGCAAAACTGCATATGCTTTTGTATTTGGTGCTATATTAACGGGAAAGCTTAGAAATCAATTTATGAACTGTAGAAGGTATCCAGTAGCAGATATACAGGGTGTTACAAAAAAGTAGGTCAAGCCGTTAACCACAGATTATCTGGCCGAAAATAATGGGACTTTCCTTATGCCATTTTTCATTTAGGCTTCTCTCTTTCAAGATACAGGGTGCTAAAGTTAAAATTTCAAAAACTATTTTTATTTAAACGGGCATATAGTCAAGAACAACTACATAGGAGGCCCTTCTCACGAAAAATGCCCAATTAAATACTCATTACTTTATATTCTCTCCAGTCGATTAATTAAAATTTAATAATTGTATAAATCTTGGGCTTGATTCTCATTGACTGACAATTTATCCTTCGGGGATCAGTTGTCTTTACGAAGCACACGACTACTGCATTAGATCCAAAAGTGAGGTTGTTGTTAGTTAATTAGGAGATTCATAATAATTGTAACTTCCTTCGCTACCTATTATATGGCCTTCTCTCACGTTACATGTGTGGCGGTGCAGATAGCTTGATTGATTAGAGCAGTCGCCATGAATGCGAAAGGTCCGGGTTCGTATCCCGGTCGGCGCCTGTTTCACATTTTTCGTGAGAGGGGCCTCCTATGTAGTTGTTCTTGACTGTATGCCCGTTTAAATACTCAATACTTTATATTCTCTCCAGTCGATTAATTAAAATTTAATAAAAACTATTTTTATCAATAACTGTTTTTTACGATATCCAGTTGAAATTTTCCCACAATGTTTGGGTAATTTTGATCAAAAAAATCCATGGGCGAACGGAGGAAAGGGGGGTTGTAATACCCATTGACCACCAACTTTTCCTTGCGCACCTCTATGGTTCAAAGGTTGTTTTTTATACCAAACGTTGATTTCTTTAATTTTTTTCACTCTTGTAAAATTTTGATTTAGGGCTCTGTTTACGAGATATTGCAACTCATTTGACTGTGTTGCTGATCCACTCGCCGTCGTTTAAATCCCCCAATAGGTCAAGCCGTTAACCACAGATTATCTGGCCGAAAATAATGGGACTTTCCTTATGCCATTTTTCATTTAGGCTCGTTTCTTTCACGATACAGGGTGTTAAAGTTAAAATTAAAAAAAAACTATTTTTAGCTCCTTTGTTTTTTACGATATTCAGTTGAAATGAACGCTTGGTATAAAAATCGATACCTTTGAACCATAGACGTGCTCAAGGAAAAGTTGGGGGTCAATGGGT
Source organism: Xestobium rufovillosum (assembly GCA_963966045.1). NCBI lineage: Eukaryota > Metazoa > Arthropoda > Insecta > Coleoptera > Ptinidae > Xestobium > Xestobium rufovillosum. Next base: position 17,448,335 of record OZ014498.1, read on the forward strand.
ATTACAACCCCCCCCCCCCCCCTCCCACCGTTCGCCCATGGATATTTTTTATCAAAATTACCCAAACATTGTGCCGGTGTATGAGAAAATGTTGTACAAAATTTCATCTGAATATGAAAAGCAAAGGAGTTATTAATAAAAATATTTTTTTAAATTTTAACTTTAACACCCTGTATCTTGGAAGAAATAAGCCTAAATGAAAAATGGTATAAGGAAAGTCCCATTATTTTCGGCCAGATAATCTGTGGTTAACGGCTTGACTTACTTTTTTGTAACACCCTGTATACTGATTAGGGCAAACAGTCAAATGAGTTGCAATATCTCGTAAACAAAGCCCTAAATCAAAATTTTACAGGAGTGAAAAAAATAAAAGAAATGAACGCTCGGTATAAAAAATAATACCTTTGAATTATAGACGTGCGCAAGGAAAAGTTGGGGGTCAATGGGTATTACAACCCCCCTTTCCTCGGTTCGCGCATATATTTTTTTAATTAAAATTACACAAACATTGTGCCCGAGATTGTGCCGGTATATGAAAAAATGTTGTACAAAATTTCAACTGAATATCGTAAAAAACGAAGGAGTTATTAATAGAAATCGTTTTTTAAATTTTAACTTTAACACCCTGTATCTTGAAAGAGAGAAGCCTAAATGAAAAATGGCATAAGAAACGTCCCATTATTTTCGGCCAGATAATCTGTGGTTAATGGCTTGACCTACTTTTTTGTAACACCCTGTAGATAGTGATCACAACATAGTGGTTATGACCGTCAGTCTTAAATTTAAGGTTTTGAAAAAACGAAGCGGAAGAAGGTATTTTGACCTAGAGAAACTAAAAGATGATAAGCTCGAGAAAAGGATAAACGAAGTACTAAAGGGCGCGGGTGAAAATATGGTTAAGGACATGGAGACAAAATGGAATTGCATTAAAAATAGTTTAAACTCCGCATCTTGAGTCATAAACAGAATGAAAGTATAAAACCCTGGATAACAAAACATATTGTGAGTCTAATAGAGGAAAGACGGAAATATAAAAATAAGTTAGATGAAAGGGGGAAACAAAGATATAAGGCGATCAAGTGGGAAATTATTCGGAAATGTAGGAAAGCGAATGAGCAATGGATCGATAATAAATGCAAAGAAGTGGAAGATAAGTTCGAAGTAGGAAAGGCTGATGAAGCATATAAAATACTTAGGAGAAATTTTAGAGAAATTGGATCTAGTATCAAGAACATTAGAAATGAGGCAGGAGATATCCTAATCGGAAGCGGGGAGAAGGCAGATAGGTGGAAAGAATATTTGGGAAACTTATATGCGGGACAGGAAGTACGAAATATAAGCGAAAGCAGTGTAGAGGGGGACAACCCAGGATGCCCTATAATGAGAGAAGAGTTTGAGCTATCACTAAAAAGTTTAAGAAACAATAAAGCACCAGGTGTAGATGATTTGCAGGCAGAAATCTTAAAGTGCGCATGTCAAGAGGTAATAGATCGCTTATTTAAACTAGTTAGTCGCTTACCTATATCTGACATGCGAGATTCCAGAAGATTACAAACGGAACATCACAGTAGATTTGCCAAAAAGGAAGAAATATTAGGAGAAGATCAGTTCTGATTTAGAAGAAATAGGGGAACGCGTGAGGCCATTCTAGCTTTACGTTACGAGTAATAATAGAAAAACAATAGAAAAGGGAAATGGATACCGTGGATAGATAAGTTTGGCAACAGAGAGGTATTAGAAAGAATCGGAGAAAAGCAAAATTTATGGAAGACAGTAAGGAATGGGAGAGATAGGATGGTAGGACACCTTCTGAGGCACGAAGGCTTAGTTCGCGACATACTGGAGTCAGAGATAGGAATAAAAAGAGGTAGGGGTAGGCCCAGATTAGACTACTGCTCTCAAATAGTTAGGGATGTAGGATGTCCTACTTTTGGGGGAATGCGTAGGTTAGCTCAGGATAGGAAAGGATGGAGGTACGCGTCCAACCAATCTGCGGACTGAAAACTTTATGATGATGACTGTATAATTGGCAAAAAGTATTGACAAATTAAGGAATTTTTAATTTGCCTCTACTTTCAGATGCCAAAATGCCATTCTAATCTGGCATAAAAAAAACTGACTTATGAAATATTCTCAAGTTCGTGCCAATCTGTTTTTTACTGTGTGATAACTGATAAGGTACGGTATACGAAGCTCGGCGGATAATCCCACTTTTGGCTGTCGGGCATGACCACAAAACTAGTTGAATTTAGGGTTTTTTTATGCAGGATGGTTAAGCAGTGACCCTGATCTACCGCAGTGTATTAATCGTCCACCAATTGAATTGTAAATATCCCCGATGGACGTTCCATAAACCTTTTATGAGTTCAGTTAGTGATTACGCGATTTATTATTGTCCCGCATATTTTAAAAAAAGCGGCCGCGTATTACCGGTTCACTTTCCGCATTAAATAGCACTGACGATAAAAAATTATCCTTACCATTATTCAAACAGAGTCCGAGAGCTTTGATCGGACCGTAGCCGTCAAGCGAAACAATTAAAAAGCGAAATGAATTATTGCAAGTTTACAGTTATCGTGACGCAAAGTTCCGCCATGTGTTTCCGTTCTCCATTCCGACCAATCAACGATGCGCAGGCAGACGAGCCGAGCAGGAAGCATACGGCGGCGCTTCCATCGGGAAAACACGGGTTTCCTGATGACAGGCTCCGGGAGAATAGCGTTTACTTTTGTGCGCCTTCACATATTGTGAAATTTAAAATTTATGAGCACTTGTTAACGATTCAGTGGGAATATGCATACACAAACGGGTCGGAGAATGCTCCCGGAATTCGGGAAAGAGGGTAACTCTTACATCCTTCAAAGGACGAAGGATCCGTACAGAATATTGCGAGACGAATAAAAATATGTTCGATCGGTTGTGGAAAATATACTGACCGCCCACAGAACATTGTATTTTTCATTTCAAAGATTTTCCAGTGCACACAGTACGTGTCACAAAATAATCCTCATTTGGAAAGTATATCATTAACTTTTATAAATTACAGATTTTTTGCCTGTTTAAATCTCTATGTCATCCGGCAGGGGACACACGGTATATGATATGCAGACAGGAACCATATTACAAACATATGCCGTAAATTTGGCAAGAAATTGCGGCGGAAAAATAAACCCGCGGTCGAGAGCAAAAGAATTTAAAAATAAAGCGTAGGGGCTATCTTGAGTTCGGTGAAAACATCAAGACAGCAAATCCTGACCGTGTGCGGCACGTCATAAAAGCACTAAAATAATCTTCCTCGGCAGGCAGCACATAAAATCCAGAAATAAGTCCATTTTCAACACCCAGCATTACCGATCGACATATCGCAAACTCGTAACCGTGTAACACCTTTGCCCGCTAGCTTTTCATTTCCGCCAGCCGTCTGATGTCAGCCGCGACCCGGACCCCGGAAAAATTCCTTCCGTACGAGTAAAAAATAAAAAGCGTCCGTTCTCCTTACTGCCTAGCCGGGCATTGCAGCACGATATTTTATTAAGTCGGAATTGAATTTCTATGGCAGTTACGATCTCTACTCTCCCGAGTCCGCAAAACAATTTCACTTTGTTTTCTGCCAATAAGTGGATAAAAATGTAATATCGGTATAAACAAGGTTTTGATAAGTTTATTACCACGACAAAGCTTTAATTTGTGTTATCTTTCCGATATATTTCTTGATAGCTAAAAAGTTAATACCGACTGCGCCATGTTCACGATTTAATTCGTCAACTCAGATCGATGGTAAAAAGGTTGCTGGCAACTGTGAAAACCGTGAGATAAAATTAGTCCCGTACAAGCGTTCCGGTGGAAATCTAGTTATGCACACACCTATGTTCCTAATTAAAGCTAAGCCAAATTGTTAGGTTAGATTAACACCCTCTATTTAATTGGACACTTCAATGAAACTGACCGCGGTCACTTTGATGTACCTAAATCCTATTTCGCTTAAAACGTGTCAATAAATTTGTTTATTATTAAATTTAACATAGAAAAAAGTTTCTCGTTTCAGGCTTTTATAAACCAATTTGATATTTAATACAGAAGCAATAATCAAAAGTGCCGCACTCACGTCACAATAAAGTAGGATACGGCCGCGACTATGCTCAAGCCGAAGACGGGAGTGGGCAAAAAAACGGTGAAAGGGCGCCAAGGAGTTGTAGGCTGATCCTCCAATGTAAACACAAACACAGCGGCCACAACTCCTAAAAACCGCTGGTACACAACAGGGTAAACACAAAAAAATAAAACAAATAGTCAAATAGTAAAGCCAGCATATAATATTGAAAAGAATAAATGAATGTAACCCCAGAATGAAACTAAGTACAATATAAAAAAGTGGTAAATCTAATCAAATAATGAAAAATAATGTACAACAAAACTACGCTAAATTTAGGCACCCGGTACTAGCCTTGCGCCCAAAAAAAAAGGAAATCAAAATAGACGCAGATGACGCGGAAAATACACTACATGTTTGGAGCTCCGTACGCGCAGTGCACCGACATGTCAATCGCACGCACTCTACACAACTGCAAAACTAAAGTACTGGCAAAATGATATAACAACTATAAATGAAAATTTTAAACAAAACTACCTGAATTATATGATAAACTGAATTTAATAATAATCACGACAAAATTATGCCAAAAAACAAACAGGTGACCCCAACAAGCCGTGGCCAGGCATCTACATTAAAACTAGCCGAACAGAGGCGATTCACGAATGGACTAGCGACGCGAAACACGAAAATACAGTTACAAAGTGGCCACAAAAAGCTGTGCCAGGCACTACACAAAAACAAGCCGTTGGACGCGATGTTCCAGACGGACAGGCGGCGCAATAATCAAAATGATATTTCTGACCTTACAGTCGAATAAGATGCAGGTCAGCTACTAACAAAACCTCTCGGTTCCTGCAGCTCAGCACCAGGTGGTCGGCGCTCTTATAACTTGACGGGGAAGTGCACCAAAAATCCAAATTTGCACCCCAAAAAACCCTAAAATGTCATAACGACAAATTAGTAAAGAAAACATGAAAAAGGAAAAGAAGAAACAAGGATGATTAAAGATTTAAATAAACGGAAGAATCGGCTTACCACGTGTGATGGGTTTTTTCCAACTATCCAACTGTCCACACGTGAATTAAATCCCAAAAGGAAAAGGCGACGATTTCTAATTCAACCAAAACTCATCAATTAAATCAACGCCAAAAGGAGGTGATTCGAGAAAATCCCAAAATCTTGGCCAGCAAAATTATCCAATTTCATACAAAACTCTCGAAAATCACAACCGCTCACGTTCAGAACGGCATGAAAAGTGACAAATGCCGAAGCTATCGGAATTAAAAAAACACTAGAAGTAGACCCATCGAATAAATTTCCAAAAGTGTCAGAGGCGTCACCGAGAGTGGAGGAGTAAACTAAAGAAAAGAAGACGTAAAAAGACTTTCCAACGCAAAAGAAGGGAAGATAAAGATAAGGAGAGACCTCAGCAAAGTTTACGAGAAGGAAGAACAGAATAGAAGAGATAAAGAGTAAAACGAGGCAAAAATGTCTAAACTGAGAAACAAATACTTGAGAGATAACAAACAAATCTAAAGTAGTGTTAGAACTAATACGGTTTGAGAGAAATAATACGCAAAATGTATAATATTTTGAATAAAACACTTGGTGAAAAATAAAACCGTACAAAGAGCACGACAGAGAAACCTTTGGTGCTTATTGCCAATCCAACGTTATAAAGAATACTGCTAGGAAAAACTTTTAGGTACCAAAACATAATTGTGTAGTCAGTCACACTTCCTACTATACAATAAATTCCTAATCATCAAGATTATTTTCGGTTATTTATTGGAGTTTACTCCTTAAGAATCGATTTTCAGTTATAGCCCGCGATACGGAAATTTTATGAGGAGTAAAATCAAGCGTTAACTAAAAGTGAGGCGTTACGTTGCTCTGCGCAACGCACCTCGCGCACCTTTCACATTGAAATTATGTATGTATCTATGGATACGTATATTTCTGTACAATAAACAGAATTATCAAGTGATTGAAGTTAAAATAATCGTTCGAAAGGAGTAAACCCCAGTCGTGCGTCGGAGCTGACACATTCATTTCAGTTCTATTAGGCGATAGCTAACTAATTAACGCTTATCTCTTCAGTTGTGTATCTTTGGTGAATGAGACTACTTATTAAGTATGTATATGCAACTTTTAATTCACTTTGTTTGAGCAAAGCGTTTTTCATAGCATCATTCTTCATAATCTTGACTGTAAGAACAAAAATCCGGGTTTTTCTGTGGCGCTCTTTCCCTTCATTCGTGTAGGGCTGTGTACTGCAACAACAGAAAGCAATTTGTGGTCAATACTGAACTCTTAGAACGGAGAAAACTGTATAGAGAAGCTTACTTAAGTCCAGTTTTATAATTTAATAGGGTTTTTGTCTAGAACTGTACCGATACCAATTTTTAGGAGTCTAATTGCCGTCTGGCAACAAAATTGAGTTTGCAAAATAGGAATTTATCCAGGCAAAATAAATAGTACTCGTCAAATTATTGTTGAATATTTTAACTTGCCTACTCGATGCTCACTCTCCTAAAAGATTTAAACGTTCCCACAACACCTCAACATTTAAACATTTAAACGAATGCAAGGATTTTTTCAGACCAAAATTATCTGCCGTCTATCCTATGTGGAAAAATGCCGATTTAAATTCTCATTTTAGACTCGCAGTTTTTGTGATTGTATGAGTATGTTCTGGTTCCACTGTGAAATTGACTTTCACAAAAAATTATTTTTCAGAGAGATATTTGAAGTTGATAAATCACCCTTACCATAAGACATGTCTGTAGCTATCTAAGGATTACGGATGATTTATGGGTAACAGTTATTAATGAATTGTTTCATTTACCCTTTGGGGTAACTGGCCTGATTCTCAGTTTTGAGTGAACATAGGTATAGGTCAGATATTTAACAAAACTCTCGTTTCTCAAAATGTATACACTCGCGTGTTTGATAGTGTATTGAGGTGCAAAGGCAAATTTAGTTTCTAGGACTCTTTTTTAGAAAAAAAATCAAAAGTGGTCGAATTATTCATGTACCTAAATATATATTGATTCTCTTATCTGGAGTACATTCCTGCATGCACAGTACTTTAGAATCTCGTAGACAAAGACCGAAAAGAGCAGTTCTTTTAATGAAATTCTAGTAAATTCTTGTTCACCTTCGTTTCTAATTATGTACCTCAGAGAGCGCGGCGGTTTTTATTAAAGAAACTGCGGCAGTGCAGACTGTGCAGACAATCGAATTTTAGTTTGTGGCACACTCTGCTTTGTTGCAAAATTCGATTATTCGTCTTGAGCAAACTAATTGGTTAGCGCGTCACAATCACTGATATGCACTATTCAAATTTCGCGTTAATTAATAGTAGCACCTTGGAAAATGGGGAAGAGATTGTATTCCTGGGAAATAAAATATTATTGCGCCTGGACACCATCTGCCGGAAATTATATAAACTCCGCGAATGCGTTTTGTTGCAATATCGTGTCTAACTTATTTACCGTTGTTTAAAAATGCTTTTGTAAACTTATTCTGTCGTCTACTTACCTAGCTCACCTAGTAGCACAAGATATTGGTAAAATATTGACTGCGGGATGGCTACATATTGCAATTATTGTTAGATCTTTCTTAAAATTGATGCAACGTAACTTTCTGTTACTAGTAGACATTTTTATTATGTTTCCTTGAATTCGCAGATGTGTTGGACATTTTAAGGAAGAAAACTCAAGAAGTGGTCGCCCACCATCGCGGAATAACCGACAACATTCAGACTAAATTTGATTCCCTTATTCTGATGGACAGACGGATTTAAGAGTAGGAAATCACTGATCGGTTGGTGATACACCATCACGGATTTCCTAATCTAAAAGAAACTGGATATATGATTCGGTAGTGGGGATATGATAAAATGACTGGGGTTAGAGGGTGTTCACATAATTGTTTCTAAGTGTACTATAAAAGTTGCAGTGCAGGGACATGAAATGCATAATCCTATCCAAAAGAATGAAATGGTTCAAAACTCTGTTTTATTAAATTGAGTAAACTGAACAATTTGTTGCTACAAATAATAATTCTGCTCTAAAATTACTTGAAAAACCCTTTATTATACGTATTGCTATTATACTGCCTAAGAACTACCGTTAAAATACTTATTTCAGGGTCAGCGTTCAGGCCGCATACTTATAAATAATCTATTTGTACGATTCAGGCGTAGGTATAGGAAATAGCTTAGGAATCGGTTGAGCAGTAGACCAATGAAGGCAGCACAGAGTAATTTTCTATTGGCCGACGGTAACCAACCAAAAAGGAGCCTAGTATGGCGGCCTCTATTATACCCCACTGATTTTTGATACTAAATACTTATAGATCTATATAACAATTATTATTGACTGCATGCCACGCTAAAATTGATTCTTTTTTGATTTAAGTATAACATTTATTATTTAATAACTTTTTAAAATTCAATAATATGCTTCAGAATGTAGCATAATAAGATTGTTTAATTTTTTCATAAATCCTAAGCAGTATGATATCTTCGAACTGCTATCACAGCTTCATATCGCCGTGGCATTGAATTCACAAGGTTATTCATCAGTTCTACCTGATTTCTGGGTCATTCTTCATTGGAGAGCAATTTCCAATTGTGTCTGTGGTGGGATTGGTGGTCCTGCAATCCGTCTTCTTAATGCATCCCAAGCATGCTCAATTGGGTTTAGGTCAGGTGAACAGGCTGATCTATGCGATTGATGGGAGCTTCTCCCAAAAAGATTCCACCAAGTTCCCAGAATGCGGACGGGCGTTATCGTCCATACAAATGAATTCGGGTCCACAATTGCTGCAGCGTAGGGGACTACAGAAGCTTTTAAGAATTTCACTTCTGTTTCATGCTGCTGCCAAAGATCCAGTGCGTATAACATCTGTGCGACCGTTATCACTAATTCCTGCCCAAACCATAATACTGCCACCTTCATGCAAAATGGTCTTTTACGGACAAATTTTCGAGTCCAGGGTTCTCGTCATATGAAAACACGTTTATTGTTATGTTACAAGCTAAAATGGCCAAATATTTGATGTCCAATTGAGGTGTTCTTTAGCCCATAATCTTCGTGCTCTCTTGTGATCTGCAGTTAAGGGGACGTTAACCAACATTATGTAATCGATTTCTCACCGTTTTGAGTCGATACATGATGTCATGTAGCTTACTGTAAAAGCTTTCTTAACAACGTTGAGTTTTGGTTCCTGCAGGAACCAAAACATGTTTCTATGTGCTAAAATCGTCAAATAAAGATCATCAGCTATCGTTGTAGACCTTGGTCAACCTTGACCTTGCCTTCTACGAACATGTCCAGATTCCTTAAACGGGAAATCGCACTTTGTAGGACGCCCACAGCTTGTGCTACAGCGTGTTTGGTCTGTCTAGCTTCCAGATGTCCAGTTGCTCGCCACGCCATAGATTCTTCTAGATCTTGTTGAGTGGCCATTTTAAATTAAATTCAACAAAAGATTGAATAGCTTAAAATGACTGTTCTAATCTCTTACTCTAAAAATATAAGAACAAATGAAAATTTTGACATTTCGACACTTGATTTTGTTTGGGAGGATCACACAAAATTAAGAGTGGGACTTATCAGCTGTTAAATAGTAATTCAGGACAAACGTCTATAAAGTGCTGCCACCTATCGCCCAAAAGTTGGATTAGGATTATGCAAAATATAGTCACAATCTATTACGATCGGTATTAGACGGAATACCTGGTGGCTTGGAATTTTCAAGGTTTTTTGCTTTGGCGGCAACCGAATAAATCTGGAAGGATTAGTCGGCCGTCCTATCTTTGAATTATTATTTACTATTTAGTGTATTTAGAAATAAGAGAATAAACTGAAGGGCCAGGGCCATAGCTCGGCTAAATGTAAACAAGATGGAGAAATTGCAACATGATTTTTATTCCAATACGCCGGTTCAACCGAGTAACGTATCAAGACGTTCTTGGTCGAAAATGAATAACGAATAATTAACTTAACAATCCTACTTTCCAATTACGATAAATATGTGTGCAAATAGTAAAAAAGGTGTCGAGTTTATTATGGATTTTTCAATAATTTAAGAGATATTTATTTAAGGCGAACGAAAAGTATTACTGTAGTAGTGCGAGTCTCTAAGTTGATCCCAAAGTGAATAAGAGAAGTGCCTCCACTCCGTGTGGATACTGAGCTACGCAAATGTAATGTTTCTAGGCGACTGGAGTGGGGGAACTGGGCCGAGCGTCCGCGCGATTATACCGATGTCGAATGTATTGTGTATGATGCATTGATTTCATTACATTACCAAAAAATGGATTTATAGTGAAAAAGATACTCGTTTGACGGTGGTCAACATAGACAGGTTAACCAAATGTAAAATTATAGGAATTCCTCGGTTTCAACAAAAAGCGGTCAAATTATACGTCAATATTCACATAGGATTCACTGTATTTCAATTATTTAAAGTCAGGCCGTAAAGTAAATTCAGCAGCTGTTAAAAAGTCATATTTATTTGGAATATAATCTTGACAATTTCTTATTTTCTCGATTCTGTTTTTTGAGGCCTGCATTTTGCTGCTTAGAATAAAATTGCATTCTTAACAATATGTAATTATGACGCAAATTAACTTTTCGGTTCGGCCGAATTGCTTTTTAAAAAATATTTAATTGACAAAGTTTGGACCGTTCTTTATTAAAACAAGAATTACAAGTGTTATTCGTTCTAAGTGTAGATAACTAATGTAAAACAACATCTATAGTTGCAAGTACAACAGAAAGATAAAAATGTATGCAGTCAGCGGTCTCCACGATCGCCGCTGAGTTCTTAGGAATTTCCCAGAATTCGGGTAGATAACTCCTCCCTCCTTAAGAATTGGCCCTAGGGACCGGCATGGGTACGTTGGGCAAATTGATGATTTCTTCCACGTTTCCCATTTTTCTTTTCTTCTGATATATTCGATTCCCAAACTTGAAACATACATAAATGATAAAAATAAAAATTAAGACAAATGTAAATGTGATCCAAAATTTATTCCACGATTGATTGGTTGATATTTCTTCGATGTATTCTATTTTGTTTCTGAAAAGTGGGAAGTTCTTGAAGTTGTTCTTGAATTCTTCTACTGTTAAATTTAAGTTTGCTCTTGATATTTTCGGGTTCTTGACTTCGAACTGAAATGTGTCCATCTTGTTTAGGATTCTTTCTTGATTTATTAGAATTTCTTTAGGTGTTTGAATTTGACAATTTTGTGGGATTACTAATGAAAATGTTCCTTGAACTAATTTTTGTGATTGATGATCGTTACAGTCTAATTTTAACTGAGTGGTATTTGGAAATATTGCAATCCATTTATTAGAGTTTTGAATTTGAAAAGTTATTGATTCGGTGATTGGAGCTTCTATTACATGGCAGTTTTCATTTGAAGTCTTCATGGTTAAGATTGACATCTCGCAGGTGTTCTCGGAGTGTGGAAATTGTTTCAAATTGGCATGTTTGCAGAAATATTCTTCTTGGAGTCTGGTGCATTCGATTGGGTCGTATGCAAAGTACATTTCAGAGTATAAAATATTATTTGAAGTTGGTATAATTGTCGAAAATAAGGATAGGTCATGATTTATTTGTTTAGGTAGTGGAAGTAACTGAAAATACGTGAAATCAGTTTTATATGTGATAGGAATAGATATAATAAAAGTAATTTTCTTGTCGTAAATATAGCTTTTTACTTCAGCCAATTTTTCGAATAGGTATACGTTGTCCAAATTAAGTGTGAATGGTAATTGATTTGAATCCAATTTAAATTTGGCAATCTCTTCGAAGAGATCGTTCTGAGTAATTATACTTGAATGCAACGTTTGTAATTTTGAAAACGCTATAGAATTTTCTATATCTTGTAGTTTTTGTAGAATTATTTGATAGATGTTTATAAGTTGAAAAATAAAATCTTTTATTGTAATTAAAATGTTTGTTTGGTTTTGGTCATTTATGTAAGTCTGTATAATTAACAATTTTGACTGTAGCACAAGTTCGTGATGATAGATTTGATTCAGACTGTCATTGAACTTTTGTATTAAAGTATTGGAAATACTATGAGTTTCTAAAATTTGCTTTTGGAGCTTATTTTGGTTGTTACTTAATTGCTTAATTAAGTTCTCAAAATGCTCACCATCTGTTGCGTCTAGATTCCCTGTAATAACTTTGAATACAGAGCCTAGGCCATTAATTATTCCTCTTTTCGATTTTTGGTTATAAATATTACTTATAGGTAAGATTTCGTAAATTTTACTTTCAACCGCAAATTTTGTAGTGTTTAATATCTTTGCGTAATTTGATAATTCTCTCTCATAATTCGGATTTCTTGATAAATTAGAATAAAGGTTTAAAGTATAAGTATTTAATTTTTTCAATTCTGAAATTATAGGGTTTAGATCCCTGTAAAATATGAATTTCCTATCATATTGTCTCAACTTTGCATTGCCCAATTTGTTTATTAAAAGTCCTGGAGTATCGTTTAAATCTTCGATGGTAATGTCTTGGTCTTGTCCATGTCCGAGTGTTAGTCGGAGTCCGAACCTGAAATTAAAATTTTTCTTTTACGTAATTTTGGTGGTCGTTTGATATTTGTCACGTGTATTTTTCGGTCGTCATTAGTCGTCAAAACTTTTCGCAGTGGGTCATAGTTTTTTACCTTTGTCGTGGGTTTAAATTTGTTAGCACATTTGTTTCGCGAGTAGTTCTTTTCGTTTATTTCTTGGTCTTCTTCGATTTCTACATCCTCGCGATTTTCGTTTATTTTGGAAATTATTCGTTCTTTTTCTGTATGCAATTTAGAATTTAGGTGCGAATACAAGATTTGGGTCGCATTTTTATGTTTTGCAACATAATCGTTTAAAAGTTCGTGTTCTAAATTTAGGTCAAATGGGTCTTTGGTAGTTATGTGTCCACTGATTATGTCTACTGGTTTTAGTTTTGTCGCTGAATGAAATGAATTATTGTATGCGAGAATGGCGTACATCATTTTCGTTTGTATTGTCTCATCATTAAAATTTTGTGAATTTAATAGACGTATGTGTTCCAAAAGTGTTGAATGTAGCCTTTCGACAGGGCTGTTTGATTCCGGGTGATGTGGTGTTATGAAGTGTAAATTTATTTTATGGGGGCTTAGTAGTTCTTTTATAACGGAGTTTTTAAACTCGGTTCCATTGTCTGTATTAATGGTGATTGTTTTCGGAATGCCATGATGAGTGAAAAATATTAAAAGTGAATTTACAATTTCTATTGAATTTAAAGTATTCAGTGCATAAGCTTGTGCGTATTTGGAAAATGTGTCGATAAGTGTCAGAAACTTGTGTTTTTCCACCTGAAAGGTATCCATGTGTAAAATTTCGAAAGGTTTTGTAGGTGTAGGTGTAATATTGAATTTAGCTTTTATAGGGTGTCTGTCATATTTACAATTTCTGCAAAGTTCACAGTGATTTATAAATTTTTGGATAGTTTTCCGGAGTTGAGGCCAATAATATTTTTGTTTAATTCGGTTTTCTGTTTCATCGATACCGCGATGGTTTGTTTTACCTTCGTGGTAGTTTTTGATTACATTTTCAATTTCGTCAGGATCTTCAACATCAACTAGTTTGGATACGGTGCGCTTTAACTTGTACGACGGATATTTAAAAGTTTTGCGTATAATTTCACAGAAAGGTTCATATAATTTATTATTTTCGAAATATAGAACGTATAGTGCATTGGGTGCCAAATATTCTTTTACAAATTGTATAATGTCTTCGTCACAAGATACCTGGACGTATAGTCTCTGTTTATTTTCGAATAATTTTTGAATTTTCACCTTTGCAGGAGAGTGATGAACTTTCGTAATTATTATTTGGTTTTTTGCGTAGTTGATTGGTGTGTCTGTTATCGGAATATCCACTATGGGATTTTCGGATTCGTTGGTATGTACGGTTAGGTCGTCACGTTCGTCTTCGTCTACTTGTACTTGTAAGGATTCGGAGTCGTCGGGTTTTCGGGTTTGTTTTGAAGTTCCGGGTAACAGGTTTTCGTCGAAATTGTCGATATAATAATCGTTAGTGTTTTTATTTTGTTCTTTCACGTGGATCTCAATTCTGGATAGTGCGTCCGCGTTTGAATTTAATTTTCCTTTTTTGTATTTGATTTCGTAATCGTACTCTTCTAGCTTTAACCGCCAGCGTACTAATTTTGAATTCGGTTCTTTAAGAGAAAAGAGCCATTGCAGTGGCTTGTGATCAGAAAGAATTTGAAATTTAACTCCGAATAAGTAGGGTCGAAAATATTTAACTGCCCAGACGATCGCAAGTAGTTCTTTTTCGATAGTCGAGTAATTTCGTTCGCTGTCGTCTAAAGTTCTCGAGGCATAAGCCACGGGAAGGTCGCCACCTATAGGACCCTGTGATAGTACAGCGCCTATAGCAAAGCCACTTGCGTCAGTAGTCAAATTGAAAGGTTTGTCAAAGTCCGGGTATTGTAAAATAGGGTCGTTCATTAGTAGGTCTTTACAAATATTAAAACAGTTGATAAATTCTTTAGTATGTTCTATTTTTGCACCTTTCTTAAGACATCTAGTTAATGGTTTAGTAATTTTAGATAAATCTTTGATAAATTTTCGGTAATAACCGAGAAGTCCTAAAAAGCTCTTAAGTTGTTTTTGGGTTATTGGGATTGGAAATTTTTTGATAGCTTGAATTTTTTCAGGATTTGGTTTTACACCGTCCTCTGTAATAATATGACCTAAGTATGCGACTTCTTTGCGTAAAAATTCCGACTTGTCGAGTTGAATTTTGAAATTCGTTTTTCTTAAACGTTCGAAAACTTCTTTTAAATTTTGTATGTGCTCTGTCAGAGATGTCGAAAAAATTATAATGTCATCTAGGTAGACTAGGCATTTTTCGTTATGAATTCCTCGGAGGATGTTATCCATCACTCTTTGGAACGTAGCTGGTGCATTTTTTAAACCGAAGGGCATACGCTTAAATTCGTAGTGCCCGTTTTCCGTATTGAAAGCTGTTTTTGGGACATCATCGGGATGTACCTCGATTTGATGGAACCCTGAGGCCAAATCGATTGTGGAAAAATAATGCGCCTTTCCCAATTTGTCGAGTACGTCTGTAATGTTAGGTAATGGGTATTTATCGTCTATAGTTTTGTCATTTAGTTTACGGTAGTCGATTACTACACGCCACTTTCTCTTACCGGAAGCGTCCAATTTCTTGGGCACTATCCAGATAGGTGATGACCAAGGCGATTCGCTAGGTTGGATGATGCCCTGATCCAGCATGGTTTTAATTTGTTTTTGAACCTCTTCCTTGTGCACAAATGGGTAACGGTACGTTTTTGTGTAAACGGGAATTTCGTCTTTCGTTTTGATGCGGTGTTTTATTTGATTGGTAAATGATAGGTTTTGATTTTCGTTATGAAATAGGCCTGAATATTGTTGAAACAGTTTTAAGAGTTCCGTTCTCTCTTCGATATTTAAATGATCAAGACGTAATTTAGAAAAATCTAGTTTATTGTCACTTGTTCCTTTTTTATTACGAAATTCATGGAATTCGGCGTTAAATAATTCAACAGCTTGCCTTTCATTAAATTTTTCTACCTGGATTGGATCAAAGATGCTAAAATTAATTGTTTTTTCAGAACTATTGAGTATTGAAGTAAGTGCGAAATTATTTTTACATGATGTCAAAGTCTCCGGTATTTCCCATTCGTGAATTTGTGTATAAGGAATGGTAACATCTCCATCAGGGACGTTTACAGGAAGTTTTATTATTTTTTGTGTACGGGGTGGTATTGAATAGGAAAGAAGGGGAGGTTTATTTGAGCGGATGTAATTCAAAGAGATAGAACAATTTGGAGTACTTAACATCGAATTTACAAGATCTAAATTTGCTTCAATTTTTTGGAGAATGTCTAGACCAATAAGTCCGTCAAAATAATTATGGAATTTAAGAAGGTGAAATTTTATAGTAGATTTTTCAGGAAGTTTAAGAAATTCGAAAGGGGGTATCTCGATAGATTGTGGTATTATTTCTTGTTGAAGAACAGATGTCACGACTATGGGGTCATTTTTGATGTTTTTACTGAAATATTTTGAAGCCAAGCTAGGGTCTAGAAACGAATTAGAACTACCAGTGTCTATTAAAAGTTTAAGGTTTAGATTTGGTACGAAGATGAATGGTAGTTTGTTATAGTCCACATTGTGAAATTCTACTATGTCAAGTTTTCGTTGGGGTGGTCCTGAGTAAAATTTGACTGGTCAGAAGGTATTTCTTCGGGCGTCTCGTCAACGTATTGAGCATTCTCGTCTTGTATGTCGTCGACGTATTGGAGATTTTGGTCATATTGATCGTCGATTATATAACTTTGATTTTGCGATTGGTCGCTTTCCGTGTTGAATAATTCCTCGCTAACGAAATTCGGTCTTTGTTGGTTTACTACCGGTCTAGGTCTAAAAGTATGACCGGTTGAAATTGACATAGGTGTTGGGTTATAATTATTTACATAATTTTTATTGGGCTTGAAGACATTCAGATTTCTATTCGATGGTCCTGGTTGATTAAACACCTGTTGATTGGTGAAAAACTTTTGGGGTGCACCGTTCACTTTGGGTTGAATATTTATTGGCTGCGATGGGAAATTTTGCCTCGGAGCCGCAGTATTCTGTCTAAAATTTTGTGTGCCTGTAGGAAATGTTGGCCGAAAATTTGAGTTAAAATTCGGTCGGAAATTCTGTGACGAAATTGGTGTCACAAAATTTGGATTAAAAGTTTGCCTGAAATTTTGTGCTGAAAATGGTGGTGCGAAACTTGAAAATGGGGTATTCGGTATTTGCTTTTGTATAACAGGTCTAAATTTAGCTTGATTCTGCGGTAAATTGTAATTTTTGAAGTGATGCAGGTTTTCTTCTTGGGTGATTAACTGTAATGCTTCATTCAAATCACGCGGTCTCATGCCACGAATTATTGTTCCTAAAGGATCTTTTAATCCTGCTAAAAATGTGCGCAACGTTAAGGTTTTATAAAAATCGCGCTTACAAGCTTTGCCTTCAATCGTATGTTCATGAGAATCTACGTAACAACAAATGGTGTTAAGCAGATGTAAACACTTGTCGTAAAACTGTTGGGCGTTTTCCCCAGAATTTTGTTTAAGAAGAACCAAATCTCTATTTAGACATGGCTCATCTCTTTGGTCTGCAAAATGTGAAGTTAGTACTTGCTTCAATTCTAACCAACTTCCTACGTTCTGAATATTTACTACTAATTTTGCAGTTCCTGTAAGCTTATTAACTAAAGAATTTAAAATGAATGAGTTCATGAAATTTTGTGGATTTTGTGTGTCGTAAAAATTGCTAATTATCGACTCGCTAGTGGTTAAGTACCTTTGGAGTTCCGTCGGATTTCCGTCGAACTCTGGCACGCATTTTAAATACTGTAGATTAAATTGATTTTGAGTCATATTTGTTAAACTAATATTTAGGTTACTGTTACTATTGCTATTTATTTGTCTTGACGATTCTACCAATTTCAAATTATTAAAAGTATCGACGATTTCGTCGATTGATTCTAGTGACATGTAGTTTTAACAAGAAAGTGCATAAAATGCAATTAAATGTACAAAGCAAAAATTTGGTAGACTGAAATGTACTTACACTAATGCCCAAACAATGCCGATGCCTAACATATGGTGTCCCTTGGGTGGTGCAGATTATCGAGTCCGCTCCTGGTCCTTGGGTCCGCAAGATGAGGTTATTGAACCACGTCCTCTTGTGAATTGCTGCCAATATCGATCAACAACACTCCACTAATACAATCCTTGCCGTTCCGATCTCACAATTCCCAAAATTATCGAGTTTTGGAAATTTTTCGAAGTTTCACAAATTTTCCGGAATTGCCGATTAATTGTAGAGACAAAAGAGATATCGATCTCTTCGGCAATCCTACCGACTGCGCCAATTAACTTTTCGGTTCGGCCGAATTGCTTTTTAAAAAATATTTAATTGACAAAGTTTGGACCGTTCTTTATTAAAACAAGAATTACAAGTGTTATTCGTTCTAAGTGTAGATAACTAATGTAAAACAACATCTATAGTTGCAAGTACAACAGAAAGATAAAAATGTATGCAGTCAGCGGTCTCCACGATCGCCGCTGAGTTCTTAGGAATTTCCCAGAATTCGGGTAGATAACTCGCAATGACGCCAACACATACTGATTCGTGAGATTTACATTCATATTTTAAAGTACCTACTAAAGTTACTTAAGAAATCATATAGTTAGGTCGTAAGCATCTCTGGTATCAATATGCTTGGAAAAAAAACGTTCTAGTTTTCTTAATAAACAATATGTAAGAACTGGGATGCACAAGTTAGTGTTCCCCTTGTTAGAGTGACTTCGTCTGAAATATTTTCGGGGTCCAACTGGTTGTTTTCAAGCTAAGATAAGCATGTAATACAATTGGTAATGGATGACAGATTTTACAAGTAATCCAGCGAGGTAAAATAAATAACAGAATCAATTATTACTTCCTCTTAAGTAATTATAGCACCAATTTTGTTTTGCAGTACCCGCTTTAATTAAATTTTGTTTCTATTTATTTCCTTCGAATCAAAATGTTTTTCAAAAACGGAGCCCTATCGAGCAATTGCCCGAGGCCATTTAGCTGCTAATTTTGCTTGTTTTGAAATGGAGAAAAATGCTGTTTTTCCGTACGAAATTATATTTTGGGATACAGCATTTACGCCCCTTTATTCACTTTACCCAGAGTACTTCCTGAACGCTAAAACAATGTATTATTGCATATATGGCCAAGCGGTACGCCCGAACGAATGGCCCAGTTTGCTGCACACGGCACCAATGCCAGTATTACAGTTGCGTAGCCCGCTCTTCTGCTGCAACAGCTATCAAGTGGAGACACTTCTCTTATTCACTTTGGTTGATCCTTTATTGATAAATCTTTTTTTTATTCACCATTTAAAATTGAACAAATAGAAGTATTGCGTTGACACGTTGACAGTTCTTTAATCATTCAGTACATTCAACAGTTTTATTTTCTTCATAGTTAATTCAACATTTAGGCCATGTTGATGTATCTATTAATATAAAGTTTTGGTATTTCAATAACCTTGCAAAAAACAAGTGTGCCTCCGGGCTAATAGTTTAAAAATCAAAATCGCTAATAGTGAAAGATCGCAACGGTTTTTGTAGTGTCGAGATTTGGCCGGTGGTAACCGGCTCACTTAAGACCCAGTCTGTATTTAAATTCAATAATAACAATATGCCTTCATTTGGGTACATCATCTAAACCGGTTTTCCTATTGGAATTAGAAAACATCTAGAAACCAATATACATTTTTATTGATGTTTAAAATGAATGATTTTCTTCTCCGTTCATCGGATTCCCAGAACAAGGGTAGAATACCCCTGGAGAACCAAAGACGTGTAACGAGATGATACAAAAAATTTATTCAAGTTATATTAAAAGATAAAAGCCTATACGAAATCTCATGTTTTATTTAATCCCAGTCCTTTGGAAATAAAACGGCAGCAAAGTGTTTGCATAAAAAATCGTCTCTGGATGAAATCGATTAAATAAGCTAACGAAAAATAAACCGTGGCCCTGGAAGAGCTAACAATTCTGTTTTTCTGCACTGGAGACCCCCAGAATTGGACAATTTATTACGAAAATATTTATGGTTAGGTGAAATACATCAGCTGCAGTCAGCGAAATTAAAGAATTGTTATACAGGGTGAGCCAATAGCGAGTGTTTTCTAAAATTAGAAATACTGGACAGTTTTATTTAAAATGTTTCTTATAGCTAAGATTAACAATCAGGTAGATACTAGAAATGGTTAGAAGGAGAAATACCACAAGCTAGAAAATTCCAAAACCACACAAATTTATTGTTTCAAATTAAACTGCATTGTATAATTTTTATGTCATAATGTGTTTTTTGATTGTTTATAAGCTAGTAATAAAACACTTTGTATCGTGCTGTATACCAATTTGCAAGCCGTAGGTAGATCATAAAAATTCAGATGAGCATAAAATATGTGCCGAACATTTCATTTTAATTAAACGAAACCGCCATTGCAGTTTATATGACTCGTTTTCTTAGTTTACACTATTTTATGGCAGTACAGCGTTTGGAGTTTAAAAATTACTGAATAGAGCGAAAACAGGAAACAATCTTGCATAAAAATTTCTCAAGTATTCATCAAGAGCATTTTTGTTTAGCGTTTCAGGACAACTGGAGTATTGTTCTTGTTCATACGGCTGCTTACACTAGAATAATGAGCTGGTACAGCAACTAGTTTAGAGTTTGCCTCTTACTTGAACAACAAGAATTACCCAGGAGCTCTTTGTTCTACAGAAAAACGAACGCATTATTCTGAGGAAGTCACAAAAAGCTTCGCTCGACCCATTTTCACAAAGGTTTCTGTAATAGTTAACAAATATGAATATGTATATTGTAAACAATATGAAGAAGCCATATTTCGGAAGTACATATGTATTTGAAAAATGCTGCCTTTGTGGAACCACCAAATTATTCCTAATATTTTGAACGCATGTGCAGATGCTGTTAAATATATTTGCGTTGTAATATAATATAATATAATAGATATTTCTTTAACAAAAAGCAAATTCTTGTTATCATTGTCAAATAATTCAAATTTAATTCACTATTAATAAGGGGATAAGTACGGAGAAACATTTCTGGTCCAAAAAAGAATAAAAATGTGACCCCACGAGATCAGAAATTAAATTTATTGCCTGCGGCTCCTACTGATATCCAGATATACAAAAAAGAAAATGTCTAAAGCAGGGGTTTTTTTATATTATGATATAAATACTTAAATAGTTTCCCGAAGTCAGCAATAATGAATATGAATATATGTCCTGAAATGTATACTGAGTAAGTATGTGCTTCTAAAGAACATGCAAGGGCGCCCAAGTAACAATTTAAACGCCAATTGCTCCCTTCAAAGTTTTATGGAAGTTCTATTACAACTTAAAAAATTAAAATAGTTTTTAAATTGTTGTCTTAAATGAAAGTTGTATTTAAAGTCAAAGTATATTTATTATAGAGTTTTATGAATTCCTTCAAGGCTAGGTTAAAATACCTATTTGATTTCAAGTATATTTGCTCTCAAAAATTCTTTATTATTACGAGTAGTAGACACTACGACCATTATAAGGTTTTTTGATGCAGTATGGTTTTTTAATTGCTAAAGGAAGTCTTAAGGGTTTTGTTATAGCTTTTATGATCAGTTTTAAAGGGTCCTTCTAGTGACCTTTATCACTATTATTTTCTCTTGGTTTTAATAATGCTCTTTGCTCCGAGGGATGTATTTCATAAATCTTTATCACACAAGGTCTTCAACTTGCTTTTAACAATACCAACACGGGCTCCATATAAATCAAAGTATTCTTAGAAGATCATTCGCAAAACTAAATTGCTATTTGAAAGCACCATTAAAACATTTTGATCATTTTGACAGAAGTTTTTTTGTTTGTGTCGGCGGGTGTGTACAAATTTATGTAGATTTCCCCTTCTTCTATTGTTTGTACAGTTTTGAACGACACTATAGTCTCCTAAATTCACAAGAATAGGTATAATATTATAGAGTGAGAGCAGAAAACAATCTACTATTTATATACACATATTATGAATCACAAAAATAACTTTACATTTTGACGGGAAGGAACTCCGTTTTTTGAGGTTATGTATGTATGCATAGTAAGCGCATGCGCAAAATGTATCATAAAACCAATTGGTTTTATAATATGCTTATGTAAGATCAAAAGATTCTGGTAAAGTACAAAATTCATTGTATAAGATTAAATGTTCTTAGACAATGTTCATACATTTTAAGGTCTTTCTTACAGCAGTATCTAATAAATGAAATGAGTTTAAAATTTGATAAGTTTTCGTGCACTTGAGTAACTTTAATTTTATTTTGTCATCGTTTTTGGCCTAATGGATTTATGAGAATAGCGGTCATTTTTATATAAAAGGGAAGAAGAAATGACGTCGGCCATTTTGAATAAAATTTAGTTGTCAAAATAAAAACCTATATTTCTATTGTGTTTATGTATAAGATGAGAAAAGAAGATATTGTGGGTTACATTTTTATGATTAACTAACTGGCAGCGTTACTTTATCAATAAAAATAATTAATAAAAAAATACACATATTTTTTTTTGAAATTTTTCATCGGAAAAATTGAACATTTTCGTGGCGCTTGAATTTTTTGTGTCTCTTGTGTAGCATTTCACCAGAAAACTTTGTTGCGTTTGAATTTTGGGGATTCAGATAACTGTATTAACCAAAACCTGCAAGTTGACAAATTTGTCACACACAGAGAATGGCTACTATTTAATAATGGTCACGGTAAACTGTCCTCAAAACATTATATAGGCGTTTCATGGAGTTTGATAAATTAACATTAAAATCAAGTACACAATTTTCAACCATTGTTTAAACGTTAAACTAAGGTTATTTATGTATTCAAATTTAAGGGCAGTTAGTCCTACAATGGTACTTTAAACTCTTATCACTGATTTATAACAGGTTTTTATCAGATTCTATAATTGACTCAAAGAGTATTTTAAGGTATTTTGTATGTCAACCAATAGGTTTTAAAACGGTTTTAAAATTTGGACTTCAGAACCTTCATAAGATTCTCCATTTTTAACCTGATATTGAGAACGTTGCGAAGAAGGAATAGTTATAAGAAAAGCTTTTAAATAGAGTTTTATAGCTCGTTTTATGCTACCTAGTAGACAACAAAGAAACTTAAATTGTTACTTGGGCGTAGTGTAGTGATTATTTTTTGTCTACAATAAAAACAACACTTCAAAACACAGAATATTTTATTATTTGACATATTTTCTTCTTGATGATGTAATACACTTACATCAGCTACCCTGTGTGACACTTGAGCACTTTGGCAAATCTGGGATATAACAGGGATGTTCTAATAATTCGGACTGTAGAAAACAAATTCTGCCTGTTCAGAAACTAAGTAAAAACGCATTGTTCTGCAAAAACTACCTAAATCTTCAGTCAATTTTTAAATTTTAAATGCTGCGTCCCTAACGAGATAGTCCCATACGGCCGCCCTAACCAACTGAGCTAAGAATTTTTCCAGCAGATTTTTGTATTCGCAACTTCTTGCTTCTTGGGCCTTGAAGAACCTGAGTGTTCTCATTTAATTAAATTCTACTTCGTTTCTGGGGTCACAGAAATGTACCCCATGGTAACAATACGGTTCAAGAAAGCAGCATACCTAGTTTTGAAACCGGAAAAGATAGACAGCGGGCTTATAACTCTTGAGCTCTTGACCGCGCGCGTTCTTATACTTCGCCTAAATCCGAACTGATCTAGTATTTCTTCCGCCCTTTTTTCATCCTTCTTTGCACAATTCTAGTTACAATTTTTGACGAGTGAGACATTAAACTGATTGCTCTAAAATTTTCACACTTACCCGCTCTTTTCTTTTTTGGCAGAGCGACTGTGATATTCAATTCCGTTTGTAATCTTCTGTCTGGTATATTCAGCTAACTAATTTATATAAATGCTCTCACCTTACATAATTTGTACTATGAGCAAATAGCGGTTATGAAAATTGAGCAAGACATAGAGAAGTAGATATTCAGAAGGAGTGAGACGACGATGTGCGTTGTCATCACTAGTTTTTAATTTATATGCCGAAGAAGGAGTAGCATAGCTGCATCGTTCACGAAGGCTGAGCAGCGCATATTGCGTATAGCGCTTGGATGGGTAGCTGGTATTAAAAATCGCGAATTCAGTCAATACAGCGCGATGAGTTAAACTCCAACGGCAGATCAATAAAATTTAGAAATTTTATTATGAAGGAAAATATTTTATGTTTTACGATTTTGATCATTCCATTTTACATTTTAATTACCTACTAGTACTGATTACTAATAAAAATTGGGATGCTCATTATTTCTGAAATTATTATTTATCCGTTTAGGTATGTCTAGCTATATGAAGTGAATGTAATGGCATAGTTTAAATAAATTTATAGCTCCGGCAATCACATATGGAAGCCACTTCGTTTACTCATTACTTGACGGCGATGCGTAAGTGTCGGAGCTTTACTTCTTAAGCTAGCAGCCATATAAATTATGTCGCGGCGGTTGTTTTCAAAGGCTCAGAAAATGCCTATTACTCCAGCCGTTCGAAAATGCACTTGTACTATTAAACAATAAAATAAAACTAGTTGTCAATGCATTGACAGAACAGCTTCCTAGCTACAGCCACAACTGAACTGGACGGCGCGTTTGGCGCGCGCCTTCTTTTCGTAACTTTTTTTCTCAACTTTTTCCTTATACAACCTATTACGATTTTCGCACATCGTGTAAAGAAAAATACCCTCTATCCGATGCAATACAAAAATATATATGGTCTCATTGAAAAAAATGTTCGATGACGCCATATCTCGGCTCAAAAGTACTTTAAAAAAAACCGCTCCGTCAGTTTCCTATGGGCCATCTCTGATATACGTACGCAAAATTTCAGCAAAATCTGTCGAGCCGTTTTCCCGTAAAAGTGCCAACAGACATACACACGCACACACCCACACACACCTACATACGGACGGAAATGTGCCACCTTGCCAAAAAGTCTTAGAATGACCTGAAACGTCCACATTTGATGAAAAAACACCATGGTCAAAAAACGACTATCACAATAGCTACCTAGCTCAGCTAGGGAGCTAATACTCAAATTGCAATAGTGCGATTGCTAGATTTGTAAATTAATTACTTCATTACCATCTCGTGTAACTTTCTCCAACTTTGATATCTCTTTCTGTCTCGCACAGTTTGTCCTCAAATTGTGCATTTGGGTTACCACCTCCTGGACACGACAGTTTACAGGACGTGTGGTAAATTCGTTTAGGTTCGCAACTAAACTGTTGTCTAAATATTGTTGTAGTAATAGCTGTTTTAATTGCTCTATTTAAAACTCGAACGAGCCGATCGATTTTCTGTCAGTTGCGGGGAGGCCGGCGCGTGCAAACCGAAGCGAATTTGTACCGCACAACTTTTGAAATATCACAATCGAACTGTTTTGAAATGGCGTAATATATCTTCGGAGCGTTTTGGCAAATAAATAAGGAGAAAACTGGATCTTTCATAAAACGTTTCCCCTGATTGAAAGGCTAGGAAGAAACAATAAATCAGGAGAACTCGGATGCGGACGTTGTTTACGTTTGTAGTTTCTGCGACAGTAACAGAAAATTATTATGAATGCTTTCTTCGGGACCGAAGCCTCGCTCGATAAATCACGGAGCGGAACTATTATTAAAATGCTAAGCAATAACCAGTGCCGCCTGTCGTACCCCGAACCACCCCACGTTATATTCGATTTAATATAGTAGAAAATTCTGCGCATCATTCGCTGTTTACAGGGGTAGACTCATTTTCTATACATTTACTCCAATCTCGTAATTAATTCATCTTACTCCAAATGCTGAATTGCGCCTCATTTTCGCCCGGATGGAAATGGAACGGAAATGTTTTCGTTCAAAAACTCACTCACCCCTAAATATCTCAGCAGGGCGATTAATTTTAAATTTGTAATTACTGTATGTGCATAGAAAGGTTTAATTTTTGCCAGCTCAATTCGAGTTCTAATAAGTTTGCATCATTCCAAAAGGATCCCAAACGAGTGGAAGCGGAGAAGTCCGTGGAACAATATGTAAAAACTTCGAGGGTCGTCTATTTCAACGAGGAAGCCTATTTCCAGGAATGGAAATGATTTTTGAACAATAGAACGTCATTCGTGGCAAAGCGTCGTGGAACTTTTGTTGGTGACTAAACTCAGTTTATTGTAGGTAATGGTAAATGATTCGAAACAGTCCATTCAACACAAACTTTCAGTTTGCACTTTTTAGATAACAATGATTTCTTCTATGTTCTTCTAATATGGCGGCTGCTCCTTCTTCAAATTTGCTATTCAAATTATTGTGGTTTCCTTTGACAACTGCAATGTACAAAAAGAGCTAAAATATATCAAGTATGTTGCAATCCACACCACGATGGATTGCAAGATTGGTTAGGATTAGACACAAAACGTTAAGATTCTGTATTGCTTATCACATATACCATTTGATTTTTTTATTCCTAGGAGAAAATAGAGGACAAGTCGATTTTTTTTGTCTCCATATAAGACGTAATCTACCATAGGGTAATAAAAGTTTAGTGTGACATGTTTTTAGTTGGCAGGGGTCAGAGGTTTACATTTAGATCCCCAACAGAAACAACACCGGATGGGTGAGATAAGCAAAAAAGGCAGGAAATATATGGCTTTGCTTGAATCAAGCTGCAAGGTCCAAAGGCGTTAGTCGTTTTATTAGGTTTAGGTGCTGTTGTCAAGTAAGCTAACCCCTAAATGATATAAGGTTGTCGCTCACTTGCCCGTTACAGTACAACCCGATGCTGTCCATCACCTGATGGCGACGGATAGTAAACGTCGCATACTATTTTGGCAGCAACCGGCAGGCCGTGTGCTGTGAACGAAGATTAGTTTGGTTTACAGATTCACCATGTGTGTCAGCAGTAGTTCTGATGATGAAGAAGTTATGGTAGTGGTCGTATTATTAGCAGAAGAAGAAAATAAGAAGGAAAAAGAGGAGCATGTGAGTCTATCCCATTAATCAAAAGAGGGCAAACCTTGGAGAGTTCCATCATCTATTTAACGATCCAAAAGAAGACGAGAAGAGATTTTTTTTTGTGCTCTGAACTCTGAACAAGTGCCGAAATGTTGCAAAACGGAAATGCGCCCTACAGATCTGGACAAGTTGAAGATGACCGGCGACGCGCTCACCAATCCACCACGGCACGTTCCGTTGATTGCCGGGGAGGATCGGAGACCGGCAAAACATTCCATTGGCTTTCGCTCAGGGCCGCGGCCGTGCCGTGCTGTACTATTGGGCGGTTGTCCATTCATTTGCATTGTTTTCATTCTACCCGTATTTTGACGGGACGAGCCGTGCCGTGCTGTGACGGGCAAGTGAGCGGCAACCTTTATTGAGTTTTAAGGCGTGGAGGTACTTAGTACTTGCAACTGTTACTTCTTCTTCTCCCACAGTACATATGCGAAGATCACGGTGTATTGTTTCATTAGATACAAAGCGTCTAAAATTGTTCTCAGTGTTTTCGATTAAAACCGCTGGGGTATCTCTATAGGTATTACAGTTGCTTGCTGTTCCCCACAACTCTAACCCGTAAGTCCAAATGGGTTTTAGAATCGCTTTATACACAGTGAGCTTTCTTTCCAAGGAATATCGCGATTTACGTCCTATAAGCCAATATAGCCTAGAAAATTTTAGCCCAAGTTGCTCACGCTTGATTTCAAAAATCAGTTAGACCCCTAACCGCATAAAAATTGAAACACTAAATACGTATTTCGGCAACTAAGTTGCCATCTTCAGTAATACCAAAATTTACCTGACCCACTCTACTCCGAAAATATCGATAGAGATGTGCAAAAGTATCTACTCGTTACTTAGTATCAGATACTCTCTTCGATTCGAAGTATCTGGTAGTGCCAAACAAAAGTATTTGTTACTGGGTATCGATGTGAAGTGAAGGCGAGCGTACTATGGGTAGGTTAGTATAGAGTTCATTAGTGAAACGGCGAAATCAGAGCGTGAAATGTAAAACCCTATAGTAGTTAGAAAATGACAGCCTCAGATACGAACCCGTTCGGAGCACATAGCGCCATCGAGTTCTCCAGGTGCCATCGAGTTCTTCGGCAGTGACCTTGAAAGAGACCAGAGGCTGCTGAAGGAGTCGTTGAGTCATCCGAAGAAGTGTCTTCAGCAGCGGCATCTGCAGAAGCCTCTGGTGTCTTTCAAGGTCATTGCTGAAGAAGTGTGCATGTCTTCAGCAGCGTCTGGTGTCTTTCAAGGTCATTGCCGAAGAAGTGGGCATGTCTTCAGCAGCAGCGTCTGGTGTCTTTCAAGGTCATTGCTGAAGAAGTGGTGTTCAGCAGCGTCCAGGCGCATGCGCCGGGGCTATTCCTCAGATCAGTCCATCGAGTTATCCATCCACTTCAAGTGGGCGTGTCTGCAGCAGCCTCTGGTCATTGCCGAAGAAGTGTTCTTCAGCAGCCTCTGGTGTCTTTCAGGGCCATTGCCGAAGAGTGCACACCCAAGCCGCCATTTTGTGGGCTTTGGCTGTGGCTCAGGCGCCTGCGCCGGGGCTCTGACGCGTGCAAAGCACGTGTTGCTCATTGTTGCGCAATGGAAGAATGTTCTGGAAATGCTGATGCAATAGTATGCAGATGTTGCAGAATTAATGTTTTTTTCCCTTCTACGTGTTTGCCAGAATACGTTCTAAGTTTTGAAGGAAAATAAAAAACTGTTGAATTTATATTTTTACGCCAATATAATAATTAAAACAATAACTACAATTTGTATAAATAGTAAGCATGCATTTACTATAACGCTAAACATATTTAACCTATAAACAAATAATGAGAATATATTAAAAGGTTTAATCTTTTCCTGTTTTACAAAACTGGCAGTCTTTCTGTAGTGGTGGAGGACCATCAATAGTGTCGCAATCATATGTTGTTGACTCGAATCCCCAGTGATGGTAGCAGTAAGTGTATGCATGAGAACTTATATTTTTCTTCTGCTCTTCGGTTAACATACCCAGTTCGACACATCTGCGTAAGTCTGACGGATGTACGTAATATTCTAGGAATTCCTTGGGCAGTTCGGCTATGTGTGTGGGATCCATTAGCAGTAAATGCTCACCATTGTTAAAGAACTTGCCAATGGCCTTCCCCACACGTTTTCGCAGTGTTAAAGTTTGCTCTTGTGGTTGATGTTCTTGCAATTCTGGCGGTTCCAGGTATTTCAGGATCCAGTTCCGCAGCAGTTGAGCGTTAACTTCGAAACAGATGGCGCTGCTGTTTGCGTAATGCTGAATGCAAGGTTCGATAACACGGGAATTTTCTTCTCGAAGTTTCTTTAGCGAGGGGCAGCAGTTGAGCGAATCCAAGTCGAAACACTCGACGTTGTCGGGAAGCACGTTTTTCAACCAAGACACTTTATCTTTACCCTTCACGTAGATCCTATCACAATCGGCCACCGATGACTTTAACTTCGATCGGATGTCGTCGTAGTTCTCCGTGCCACAATTCCAGCTCAAGCCGTGGTAGAAACGTGTCAACCAATGAGCTTGACGTCTGTCACACTCCCTCAACTGGTTCAGGTCGAATGTTGGCTTGAATACCCAGTGGTAGTTGCTGCCGCCGCCGCCTCGATGATTCAACGCAATGAGTGAAACTTCTTTGAATATGAATTCACCGACTGCAGTCATGAAACCCTGAACGTCTGCGACGTACTCCATGGTTGACATGCGAACAAACCCAACGCGAGACTGGAGCGCTCGGTGTGCTTGTGCGACTTTTATACTAGGCGTTTGACAGAGCCGGTGGAGGGGGTATACTCGACGATGCGGTCATGTAGGATGAGACAGTAGGCGGTTGTGTTGGCGGGGAAATTTTCGCTCGACTCAAATTCCAGCCTAATGTCCACAGGACCGGACTTGATGCTTTCCGACTGCTTTGATGCGTCAATGACTGCGAGTGGGGCTCGATTCTTGAACTGTCCCCTGCCGTATAGCGGCTCGCCAACTTTTCCATAGTACGAGCACTGAAAGTTCTCATACATCTCATACAGTAAGGCGTATTTCCCGGTGGCGAAATCCAAATTGAGATTCTCGTAGGGGAACGACTCAGAGTTCAGATGTAGTTTGATGTTTGTCAGATTGCAGTGGTCAAACTGGCTCGAGTCCGTGATCGCATTGCCCTTGCGATTCGTCTGGAAGGCCACAATGACGTAGCGCGGTTTCTCCAAGTGCGTTGCGGTCTTGATTGCCCACGTCTGTTTCGTCGCTTGCGGCAACAGCGGATACTCGTAAAGTTCCCAGCTGCGAAAGCACAGTTGAAGCGTTCTCTCCTCTTCGACGATCTTGAGGAGATTTAGACGTTCCAGATCGGAGGGGTAGACATACGGTACCCTCCAATGCACCTTGCTCAACTCTATCCTGGTGTTTGCTGCGTTACCCACGAAGGCGTTCCTATCGCTCTTCGAGCGATTCAGAATGAGCTCGTGACGCACATTCAACAGCACCTTGTGGTAGTCTTCTAGGAATCCGAGTAGGATTCTTCCCGGGATGCACACGTTAAAGTTCCCGTTCGCGTCACGCACATGTGTCGGCGCATCACCGGTCGTCGTCCAGCCGGCATTCTCCAGCGCACGCGCCTCACCCTCATTCAGAGAAGCTATACCCTTTAATGTGCTCGTGATGCCCACGTTCTTCGTTCGATCCACCTCCACTCCGTTGATTTCGTAGCGGACGTCGTCCAGCAGGAAAGTGAAAGCGTTGTTTGTGAGAGCGGCAGCGGCCCCCTCACCCTCACCCGTCACGAATCTACCTTCCATGTAGATGCAACTGAGGTGCGGCAGTATGTATGCGTCCTGTTGCTGCACTGGTATGCGTATTTCATCGTTGGCGTTGAATGTCGTCGACACGTACGGTTGATGCACGTGCACCTCTACGCGCCGTGCGGACTCGTCCAAAACAGCACCGTCCAGAACATGAAAAGTATCCACGTTTATGTTTGTCATCTTCAATAAAGTTCACGTGACAGACCGATGACGTAAGACAGTGAGAAGTAAATATACCCTTCAACCAAGCCCACAATAAACTCTTCTTGGTACTCAAGTCCTCTTCCTCCTTTGTTTCAGTCGATATCCCAGGGACGTCAATATTGCTTTGCTATCAGTACTAAGCTGGCGGATTTGTCGATGAGCTTTGTTCGCGTGGTGTACAGCTGGACTGTTGCTTGTCTGCTGTTGCTGCTGCTGCTCTGAATCACAAGTGATGCCCGTTCCAACAACGTACCCGCTTATATACGTGTTTCGAAAGGCTATGCCCATAATGCTCGCTTTAATGCGTCCAAGCGAGTGTCCTCCCTCGCTATTTATAGTCTCTTTATGTGCAACCGGACAATTATCTCTTCACCGCGAAAATTCACCAGTGTGCCGTTTTGATCGACAATGCGCACCGTCACGTTGTCTATACTGTTGAGAGTGATGGGCAGGTATATTACGTTGCTGGGCACCTCAACAATCTTGTAACCGGGCGGCACGAGGGGGAAAAATTCGTGTACGGTGTGGACTAAGTTACCATTTACGTACGATCCGGTGGTGATGTTGCACTCTACGCGTATCACGTCCACTTTCAGTATGCTGACGGGCAAGTCCGACTCGTGCCATCTATTCGGTGCAAGTATGCGTCTATTGAATCCAAGCAGAGAAGCCAAACAGTTCTCTCTGTCAAAGTTTATCTGTTTCCCGAATTTAATTTCGCACTTCAGGGTGCTGTTGTTGGCGCGCAGAATAAAGCTGGTATCACCCGAGGGTAAATTGTTGCGCAGGTACTCGTTCAGATCTTCGATCTCATATGAACCAGTGGGTATGACGAGTACCGCGTCACCGCTACCATAATAGAACTTATTGTTTGATTCGTCCACGTTCGGCACCGAGTTGAAGGTTTGGAACAGTACAAGCCCCAGCACGTAGTTGCCGTCCTCCAATTCGATAGGTGGGAAAAAATTGCTGCTCAAGACCGAACTGTTTCCCGTCAACGACACCGTCAGAGACTTGGTGCTGGTCATGATCCGCTGTTGTTGTACAAAAACTTTAAGCACAGGTGTCCACAGATGGGTGAGTTGAAGCTCTGCTCCCAGTCGTGATTGTACTGTATGGTGGTGGTGCGGCTACCGAGGTATTTAACGAGTTCTGCGGGCGGTCGTAGGTTGCCAAAACTGTCAAAGTAGAGGACGCGCGACCCTCGCTTTATGTACGCTACCCAGTGGGTGCCAGGACCGCTTGCGTCATCCAAATTAACGATAGCTGACTCGTTGCGTTTGGGTTTCCCCGCGGGCAAGCCGTTGCGCATGAACACTCCCCGGAAGTGGGGAATTTTCAGATCGATTGAAGCGTACTTGTTTAGATCGATGTCGGTGAGTGGTCTTCTCGGTAGCCTCAGTAGCGGTTTTTTGCCGGCGCCAAGTACAGACCCAAGCCTTTGCGGTATGGTTTCAGGTAGAGTCCGCTTCCCGGTTTACCCATAGCAATGGCCTCCATGGTCTGATTGTGGCGTTGATGTTCGCCTAGCTCTTTTCGGGCCTGTGAAGCATCGTTCACTGCCTTAGCTACACCTGCCGCCCCTCCAGCTAGCGCACCAAGAGCCGATAGACCCGCAAAAATTGGTATCAGGGGTAATATTCCACCAGTCTTCGGCACCGGGATGACGCGCGGCAACGGCTTCCTCTCTTTGCGTCGAATTACTTGCTTAGCCGCTGCCAGGGCTCTGTTCACCGCCATAACCGTATCCTTGGTGTTCTTCACTGCAGCTCGCGCCTCTCTCGTCACTCTGCCGAGCGAAATACGATCTTTGACCTTCTTCTTCTTGGTGCCGACACCCATACCCAACTTGACTTTAGCTTTCATTGCGTTAGTTATGGCCCAAGCGGCTGCACGTTCACCCAGAGATGCGTCCTTTGCCAAAACCCTGTGCCACGCACTGTCCGCCAGTCTTCGGTCAGCTTCGTGTCGTTTCGCGAGCTCCTTCGATTGCGAGTAGGCAATGTCGTGGGATCTGCACGCTTCGTCCGTGGGATTTATGCCCCGATCACCTCTTGCCAATCGCTCCTTAAGTTTTGTACCTGGGCCACAGAAGTTGTAACCGGGCAGGTGCAATTCCACCGGCAGCTTTCCAATCAAATCGTTTAAGAGTCCTTTCCCCTTGCGTGGTTGTCGTCGTCGTCGAAGTGGTTTGACTGTCGGAGACATACTGACTGGAGTATAAAAGGTTTCGACGCGTCTATATATACTAGTTCGACGACGATGAAGTTCGTGAAACAATCGGTGAGTTTACCGGTCATGAATGTATGCGGCGCAGGCTTCGAGCCACCCGCCAACAAGAGACTCAAACACGGACTCCTCTTCCCCGACACCGTGAGATCCATCATCTGCGGTCCCTCGAACTGTGGCAAAACGAATTTGATTTTGTCGCTGCTGTGCGCACCGAACGGGTTGCGTTTCGAGAACGTCTACGTCTACTCCAAGTCCCTGTACCAACCAAAGTACCAACTGCTGGGGGAGATTCTGCGGGCGGTGCCGGGTGTCGGCTACTTTGCCTACGGAGATTGCGCGGACATCGTGCCACCCGAGAACGCCCTGCCCAATTCCGTGTTCATCTTTGACGACGTGGCCTGCGACAAGCAGAACGTTATGCGCGACTATTTCGCCATGGGGAGACACAAGTCCACAGACTGCTTCTACCTCTGTCAGACGTACACGCACATCCCCAAACACCTGATACGCGACAACGTCAACTTTCTTGTTCTCTTCAAGCAGGACGACTTGAACCTACGTCACGTGTACAACGATCACGTGAACACCGACATGGACTGGTCGGTGTTTCGTTCAGCGTGCGCCGCATGCTGGACATCCAAGTACGGATTCCTGGTGATAGACAAGGACAGCGATATGAATCAAGGGCGGTACAGGAGGGGCTTCGATCAGTACCTGAGCATATAAAAGGGAAGCTGTTGACACAGACAGCTGTATTCGCAAACATCATGGCTGCTGACACAAGCAAGAATAGGAAGAGAAAAAAGGATCGGATGCTTAGCAAAGAGATTATCAAATCAGCTGACGCCATTCGACGCAAGTACCGCTCGCTCAAGTCGATCCAAACGAGTGCCGAGGAGCGCCTGAGACGACGCTTCCAACCACTCACCGAACCGCTGCAAGAAATGACCCGCAAACTGGACTCTCTCAAGGAACCCTCAACGCTAGCGCCCGCCCTGACGCAGCCCCCTAGTTTCGCCAACGACCTCATCGATCTGGACGGTGAAGCGGCAGCAGCGCCATCTTTCGATGACAAAACTCCGCCGCCTACACCTACTACGCCCGGTCCCAAGGTCAGTTCACACATCGAGAGACTGCTGCGCAATGAGAATCGCAGAGATTTGGACACCGTGTACGGAGTCAGAAGACAAGCCGGCGATGTCGACGACTCGTTCATGATTGGAAACTCAGCCATTCAGTTTGTC
Source organism: Xestobium rufovillosum (assembly GCA_963966045.1). NCBI lineage: Eukaryota > Metazoa > Arthropoda > Insecta > Coleoptera > Ptinidae > Xestobium > Xestobium rufovillosum. Next base: position 17,482,649 of record OZ014498.1, read on the forward strand.
GACGACGATGTCTACGTGCAGGACAAACGGTATCCGGGCACCAGCGGTCTCTACGAGCTGCTCTTCTACAAAGACCCGCACAATTACACCAAGCGTGATTTGAACGCGTACAAGAACATAATACTGACCACGAATGCTCACAAGGTGGGATACAGGGATCAAGCTCGTACTCGGGGCACCAATAGCACCAAGTACAAGAGCATCATCAAACGATTTACAAAGGAGGGTGGTGGTGGTGGACTGTTGATGCGCGTCACCGATAAAAACAGCGAGTGCGTGTATTGGAATGACATAAATGAACTGGTTCAACGTTTGTACTTGCTGCATGCCTCCAGAGCGGCCGGCAACACCTCACACGACAACGAGATTGCGTCTATTGTGGAAGAGCTTATGGAGGAGGGGGTTATAGTATAAGAAGGGGAGCAGCAGCAGCGCGAGCCTCAATCATGTCCGTGGACAAGTTCGGACGACAGCTGGTTGGACGATCCAAGAAAGCATCTTCGCAGGCGTTTGTTCTGCGCGGACCGCCTGGAGTTGGTTTCCTGCTGACCCAGTCCGGGGACTATAACATAGACAACAAGCGTCTGACCAATGTTGCTAACGCAATCGAAGACCCCGACGCTACCAATAAAGCTTACGTGGACAGTTTATTTGCAGCACTGGGACTGTCAATTGATCACGCGGTGCGTACAGGAGCGGTGGCCCCTCTCGGCCGGAAACTAGAAATAGTCGAGCAAGACCTGGAAAAGGTCAGAGATAGTGTAGCGAACACAGTGATAGACTGCACGCGCTAGAATTAGGTTTGGCGCAATTGCAAAACGACAAATATTTGGTGATTGACGAGTTACACAAACCCGCACGACGAAACTTCCCGAGGCGCAAGGTGATAATCCGCGGTTTCGACGACCTCTGGCAAGCGGATCTGGTGGAGATGATCCCGTACGCGAAGGTGAATCGCAACTACAAGTACATTCTCATGGTGTTGGACACGTACTCCAAGTACGGGTGGGCGGTGCCACTAAAGACGAAGACGGCATCGGATGTGGTGCAAGCGTTCGCCCCTCTGCTGCAACGACAACGATCACCGAAGAATTTGCAGACCGACGACGGCAAGGAGTTCTTTAACGCACGCTTCAAGGCTCTGATGACCGAGCACGGCATCAATCATTACTCCACGTTCACGGAGAAGAAGGCGAGTTGCGTGGAACGCTGGAACAGAACCATCAAGGAGAAGATGTGGAGACTGTTCAGTTTACAGGGCAACCACAGATGGCTCCACATTCTGCCTCAACTGGTCGGCGAGTACAACAAAACAGTGCATTCTGTGACGGGAATGCGCCCCGCTGATGTCACAAAGGATACGAAACTCAATTTTGGAGCGGCGGCAGCGGTCAGGGTGCAGACAAAGTTTAAGCTGTGGGACAAGGTGCGCATTTCAAAGTATAAGCACGTCTTCAGCAAGGGGTACACTCCAAACTACACCACCGAGGTGTTCACCATCGTCAATGTGAAGCATACGAACCCAACCACGTACCATCTTGAAGATTACCAAGGGCAACCGATTCGGGGATGTTTCTACGAACAAGAGCTGCTGAAGACCAATTACCCCGACACATACCTGGTGGAGAAGGTATTGCGAAGGAGGGGCGATCGCATGTTTGTGAAGTGGCTCGGATTTGATGACTCACACAATTCGTGGATAGATAAGGGTGACTTGTAATAAATAAAAAAGGAGTTGTTTACATAGAACATTTTTATTGAAAATATAGATAATTTATCAAATACATGCGTTTATTTACAAACTATTCTGGTCCATAATACTATAGTGCCCGAGAGGTAGTGTGTTTACACCATCATCGAGCGTGTGGCGTTTGTCATCTTCGGCACACAAACTTTTCTTGCTAATCTCGTACGAATAGAGCTCGTGATTTTTCGATCGAATCGAATTAAAGGTGGCCTGAAGTTTCAAATTGCCAAATAATACTCGTTTATAGTCGTTATGCGTCAACTCCTTGACTGCTGAACGGCCGATTCCCTTGGATTTTTTAATTTCAATAGCGTCGTCCTCGCACAGAATAGAGTACATTTTCGGTTTTAGTGCTACCAACTCTATAATAATTTTACCATCCAATTCATGCTTGAACTTGCCAATGACTTTTTTGTTTACCGGCGGAATATTGTAGGGATTCCCTGGGGGATAGCCGGAAGTGTCAAAATGATCCTTCGCATCGGCTCTAATTATTTCGTATAAATCGTCAGTGCAGCACTCGTAAATAAAACTGTCCGTATCCGTGTAACAAAGCGAGGCATTTAAATTTTTGTGTTCTTTTACATAGTCGTAGTGAAATTTGTACATCAGTTCTTTTGCCAACTCCAACACGCAAAATCCCACATAGATTGGCTTATTGAAGACTATTTCTGTCTTTTGTAATTCAATGGCCACCAAGTTCTCCGAAAATATCACGCAGTTCTTAAAATTGGGTTTTGCTATCAGAGACGACGCGCCACATTTACCATCCCAACGCGTCACCAATTTGATGTCGCGCCGTTTCCTAATATTTTCAATTGTTTTCCCATACACTGCATTATTCATGAATTTGTACTGATCCTTTTCAAATTCATCCTTGGACTCTGTTCGTAATTTCGTGTTCAGATCTATGTACGGTTTGAGCCATTTAGACTGCTTAAATCGCAAAACTCTGTGGACCTTTTTTAACAGTAAACCGTGATTTAAACATTGCTGCAGATTTCTGTAATGGATAACGTATCGAGATTTATCGTGAAGGGTTAGCATCAGTTTCGATTGGTTGGATAGGTCTGATGTGCGATGTTCTGAGCAGAAGGGGAAGTCCGCGTGATGGTCATGTATTGTTTCCGGATACTCCAGATCCACCTCTAGCGCATACCCATACTCTTGATCCCCTTCGAATAAGGTGTATTTTTTCTCCAATAGATGTTGCTCGATCACGGCAATCTCACTGTCCTCCAACCACGAAAACCCTCCGTACGGCAGCGGTTGTGACAAACTGTGTCCGTACAGATTGTTTGCATCTATGTAGAAGAGAAATTTAGACGGTTTCGACGGATCAAAATTTTTCATATATTTGTTATTCGCTCTAGAAAATTTCTTGTTTGCCACAACCACTCCTCCTCTCAGTGAACGTTCGAAAAAATTTATCATTTCCACGTCTGTCAGCAGTTCGAGTTTGACCTTTGTCATCTTGAGCATTGCTTGAAACGTGTATCCCGCTAAAGTGAAACAGTGAAATGGATCCAACGAATACGTTTCCAAACACACGGAACGAAATTTATTCACTACATCTGTCAGAATTAATGTGTTCAGTTTGAGGTAGATGTCGGAGTAGTCTGCTAGAGTCTGACAACCAAATGTCCGCCAAACCTTCTGCGCATGTGCATAGTCCTCTTCCGTAATGTCGCTGTCGTTGAGTTTACTGTAAAAAGCATTCTTCGGTGGGAGTTCGGTTTCTTCCAGACGTTCCCACGAGTTCACGTAATCATATGGGAACACTCCCTTCCTACAAATCAACTCTAAATTTTCCGGATTGGAAAAGTATCTTCTGGTTACGTTGTACTCGTTTGGATTCAAATTCTGCGCCAATTTCTCTAAGGACGATGGTATGAAACGATACGAGTCTAAAAAGCGCATTTTAACCCCACCCATCTTTTTCGAAAACGAAATGTAATTTTCCATCGTTATGGGCAGTAGATCAATTGGTTCCGTGTCGTAGGCCAACTCCTTTATGATTAAATGTCCGTCGTAACCGCTCAAATTGTGAAATAATACGGGTACGAATCTGCAAGTTCGATATAGCAAATTGCATTGCGCATGCGCAGGTCCCCGGTACTTCCCCGTTATGTGATCGTGATCTTTCACTCGCTCTTCCAGTAAACCAAAAGGTTTCTCGCACATGTGGCAAATGTTGCACGTTTGAAATTCACGCAGCTGGATGTCATTCAATGGTTCCATACCCACGTCTCCGGTCACTATTGGCTCTATAACCGCAGCTATTTCTCGAAGTTTCGAAACAAACCAGCTGACGCAATCTTTTCCGCGATAAATCTCAAACCTTGACAGGCTATCGTCATAGTTACAAATCAGGTAAAAGGCAACGCTATACGGCTCGTGTTTCTGATATGCAAGCGTACTCGAAATGTCGGGATCATTTTTACATGCGGAAATTGGGCGGGTGAATGCTTCAAAATCACCGACGATGAGGAAGGGCACCGGCTCTTTAAACCAATAATGTTGAAATTGCAAAATGTCATTATTCCCCTCCGTTGGTAGCGTAATTTTGACGTGAGACTTTTTTGCCGAGCAATCTGGCATATGTCTATCGTACTTTTCCAAGGAATAAAAGGTGACTAAACACCGATCGCACACGTGAATCCGACCGTCGTGTCGTGAAAACTGAGGTGAGCATAGACGCGACATATCTTTAATCCACGCGTAATGCCCTATGCTATTATTCTCATTCGTAATGTATAATAAATTCACATGCCTTTCCCGTTTCTCCTCGGTATAATACAAAGGACCAATTACGTTACACTTATTGTCTAATCCAAACACATTAATAGATATGTTATTCTGTCTTTCAAACTTGGAAATGTCTGTCAATTTCACCGGAATGGAAATACCTGTGGTGTCCAAAACATCGGTATACTTTGGATAACTTAACACGAGACTAACATTTTGCTTTGCGGGATACATCGCACAAACTACAGCGTGGAAAAAACAAGCCATATCTGTATTACGTACATTGACAATGGCCCTTCGTGCAGCTATTACTTCTGGCAGTGGTAAATAGCTGGACGTTCCACCACGCAGTGGATTGTATTTATTAATATTTACGGCCAACGAAATGACTTGGGTGAAGGACCAGCCACTGTTTTTCGCAGAAAATTCCACTAGCTGCAATAGTATGAACAAAAAAATGTTAGTGACACGGCCCACACAAGAATTGATTTGTAAACAAGTGAGCTCGTATCGTTTTGAATTGTGAAGATGAGGTCACGCACTGGTTTCATGTACGCTTATAATGAAACAATAAGAAACATTTTATATTGTAGTCAAGCCTTAAAAGCAAACCACCCCCATATTCCGATCCCCCTCGTCGAGTCCTTTAATTTGATACCCCACATCACGTAGTTTTCCGTACGGGTAGGCATTGATTAGACTACTGTTTTCAAATAATTAGCGATGTAGGATGTTCTACTACCGAGAACTAAGATGTTTACACATCAATAACTATATGGTCTCTTAAGATTATAAGTTGATTACGTACCTTGGTTTTAAGTTTATCCGTTACTTCCTTGTACCAATTTGCTATCTCGGACGAATCAGAGAAAGACGAAGCGGTAACTATTGTATTGCTGGAATTAAAATATTTGCACTCTTCAGCCGCAGTCTCTCCTTGTCCACACAGTTTAAATGTGCAACAAAGGCTAAAGTTGACCTTTGCTGCAGCCTCTCTCTTTAATATATTCTTTAGTCGCGTCTTAATGAGATGGTAACAATCTTCAATGAACGCATCTGGATCAGTATGACGCTTATTGATTATTAAACCGGTCCTTATTCTACTGGTAAAAGCCGAAGCGATGTCTCTCCAAATAATTCGACCAGAACGCTTCTTATTTGAATTTGATGCAATTCCAGAACCCAAGTGCCTCTGGTTTTGTATTATATTTAAACACACTTTAATATTTGATATGTTACACTCTACATGTCTGCGCTGACCGAGAGTAAGTTTATCACCAGTTTTCAAATATTTATAGTGGGTCCTGAGCATGCGCTTACATATCTTCGAAAAAGAATGAATTTGTTCCACAGACAAACTTCTTTTATTAGCACATACCTGTCAATTATTATTCGAATTAGCGCATGCAAAAATATGTGGAAACAAAGAAAACAAACTTACTTCAAATAATTTTTTCACCATATCTGATGATAGTGTCTGTATTTCAGATTGCGATTCCATCGTCAATACTGCCTAATCACTCGCACCACAAAATATTATGTCCTTTGTTGAAACTCAAAACGTAATGTCAACACTGCTTTATCACTATAGAACGGTCATAAAACAACTGGCGGATGCCACCCAATCTCGCTCTATTTATACAGATTCTTATCTTCGCAGAACATTCCAGAAGAATCCTTGAGTGTTATCAATTCTAAGAATTACTTTAGTGCCGCGTGCAAATAATTTATGTATGTGTCACGTCTTATCTCCTTATTTCATCTGGAAAGTTCCAGAAGAAACCTTGAATTTTATCGCTTCTAAGAATTAATTGAGTGCCGTGTGCAAATAATTTATGTAAGTGTCACGTCTTATCTCCTTGTTAATCGAAAGTTCCAGAAGAAACCTTGAATTTTATCGCTTCTAAGAATTAATTGAGTGCCGTGTGCAAATAATTTATGTAAGTGTCACGTCTTATCTCCTTGTTAATCGAAAGTTCCAGAAGAAACCTTGAATTTTATGGCTTCTACGAATTAATTTAGTGCCAAAGCGGTGAGGAAGTCTTTGATCTTTATCAACAAATAACATAAATTTTTCGAATTGATAATCATGTTTATTTTGACAGGGTCTTTAAACACTCATGAGTTTATTTTTATAACGCTGTTTAATAGAATGTTCCAGAACAAATCGGTGAGAAAGTCTTTGATCTTGCTCGATAATCATTAATTATTCGAACTGATAACATTATGCTTAATTCGGCAGAACTTAAGTAAACATGACTTCCCAGAATTTTGTTTTTATGTCATGGAGGGGAGGTGTCCATCATACTAATTGTTAATGTCAAAAAATCACGCTTCTAGCATACATTTATTGGAAAAAGCACACAACAAATTAATATTCTAACATAATGGTGAGTATTATTCAGTAATCAATTCATTCGTTCAGTTGATTTCCACGGAATACGGTAAATTATATAATATAATTTATTATATTAAAATACATTTTGTCAATTAAAATAATAAAATAGTGTTCATAATATGATCTATTAAAATACTTTATTCATTAAAATAATATAACAGTGTAATCAAGCTCGTGACGCTGCTTATACATCGTTGGCTGCAACAAGAGAAAAATATCATAGTTAAAAATTATACTAGTAAACAAACAAACAAACAAACAAACACACAAACAAACAAACAAACAAACAAACAAACAAACAAACAAACAAAGATGAGAAATTATACTAGTAAACAAACAAACAAACAAACAAACAAACAAACAAACAAACAAACAAACAAACAAACAAACAAACAAACAAACAAACAAACAAACAAACAAACAAACAAACAAACAAACAAACAAACAAACAAACAAACAAACAAACAAACAAACAAACAAACAAACAAACAAACAAACAAACGGACGGAGGGACAAACAAAGAAATGCATTCATTCATTATAAAAACAATTAATTTTCTACCACTAGAATTGTGAATCAGAAATCCCAATTTTCCACTACTAAAATTGCGAATCAAAAATCCCCAATTTCACACTACTATCACTGAATATTAAAAAAAATCTAAATGCTTTACTTACGATCTACAATATTGATCCAAATGACCGAAAGTTCACTGCACGATTCCAACAAAATTATCGTTGTTTCTTTCTCCATGAATAGGCCCGAAAATAACACATTTTCTGTTGTTGTTGACGCCATGTGTGGCACATTTCCACACATTATCATTTTGGGTCTGTTCTAAATATAGAAAATAGTTTACAATTAGATAATATGTATGCTTTTAATTACTTATAATGAAATTATTATGAATGACTTCTATTATGAATGAGATTTATTCACATACTGCTTGGACAATAAAAGAAATGATTACTGCAAATGGACTTACTTTTATATTTTCCGGCAAGTTTTGCAGGATAAAATGGTACAATAAAATATCCCCAACATCGTCTTGGCTAATTACCACATCCATATTGGGAAACTAACTTTTACCGCACCTATTCCGTGGAAATCAACTGAACGATTGAACTAACTACTAAATAATAATGCTCGCGATTAGATTCGTTCTATTTATTTCGCAGCTTTTGCCGAGTTTGCTAAATTTTGATAACATGTAGAAGTTATCAGAAAAAACAATCAATTGAGCATTGTTTATTTATCTGGCGGTAAGCTTCGAAAATGTTCTTATTTTATTGTAATAATGCAAACAACAGGGTATACAGGGTGGTCCAGTTTATATCATCAGGATTTCACCAGCCGAAAGTTTATCAAAAAATAAAGGTAGTTTGTCTAATAAAACATGGTCTAATTTTGCTTCCGTTTTGATGTACAGGGTGTTAAAGAAAATAAATTATTTTATATAATTTGCTATAAATCATTAATGAAAAAGGGTAGCCTTCTGAAATTTTGCATAGATCATTTCTTTTGTATTCTCTGTTAAATAGTGATTGTAATTATTTTCTTTAGAACACAGAGGCGTGCGTACGGGTTTCATCAAAAATACTTTATTTAATACAACGTGCGCCACTGGTTTTCTTAGAACACCAAATACACAGACGATTTCTCATTTAATTTAGAAACCTTGTTGTATCTTACAATTTTTTGATAACTCAACTCAAAACAAAACATCATGTGACCAATTACATACTGAATTTATTTACTTAAAAGAAAAACAACATTAAGCTTAGCTGAAATATCAACTAGACAAGAATCGCAATTGAATTAGTGTAGGAACCATTTTGCTGGATGCACAATTGCACAATTGGCATTGACAAAATCTCATTCTGCGATCTTCATCCCCTGGCTGCAAGCCCTGAACTGGTTGTAGATGAGAAGGTCGTATATGATCCCATCTTAATACACGTAAAATAGTAGTTTTTGGAATTCTAAGGGCCGGTTGTTAGAACGCGGATCAAAATGTAATGCGAGGCTACTTTCGTTGCTATGATACAACCAATCACAAAGTCAGTACCTTAGCAACGAAAGTCGAATTAAATGTAGCCTCGCGTTACATTTTGATCCACGTTCTTACAACCGGCCCTAAGAGTTCTTGTTCTAGAAACTCTTCTCTGACTTGTTCTAGGATCTCTGGCAAATTCAAGCAAGATGTGATTGTTTCTGATTACCTCGTTAGCGATACGATGATTGGGATTTCTAGGTGTAAATCTCAATCCTTGAGTAACAAATTGATGGTGCACATTTGCAAATACATCATGTTGTGGCTGTCGTCTATTTGGAAATCGCAAGTGATATTCTTGAGCTGCAGCAGCTGAGTTTCCATCGCAAAATCCGTATACGTAATGCATGTCAGCATATTCTTGATTTGAAAAACGAAAGGGCATTTCATATTTTAATACTTTAACCATCCGTACACTAATTTTATAACTTAAACGTAATTTATTTACTTATAGCACAGGACAAGTTCAGCCAAAGTGCAAAACGTCAAAGCCTAATCACAGCCTCCATGTGATCAATGGCTTTTGGACTCTGTTCAAAATGATGAGAATTTCATAAACAATATTTTATGGACAGACGAATCATGTTTTACTCGAAGAGGAATGGTTAACTTCCAACCCTCATGAAATCAGCTTAATGTTGTTTTTCCTTTAAGTAAATAAATTCAGTAATTGGTCACATGATGCTTTTTAATGTTTTTTTTTGTTTTGAGTTGAGATATCAAAAAATTGTAAGATACAAAAAGGTTTCTAAATTGAATGAGAAATCGTCTCTGTATTTGGGGTTCTAAAAAAACCAGTGGCGTACCTTGTATTAAATAAAGTATTTTTGAGGAAACCCGTACGCACGCCTCTGTGTTCTAAATAAAATAATTACAACCACTATTTAACAGAGAATACAAAAGAAATGATCTATGCAAAATTTCAGGAGGCTACCCTTTTTCATTAATGATTTATAGCAAATTATATAAAATAATTTATTTTCTTTAACACTCTGTACATCAAAAAAGAAGCAAAATTAGACCATGTTTTATTAGACAAACTACCTTTATTTTTTGATAAACTTTCAGCTGTTGAAATCCTGATGACATAAACTGGACCACCCTGTATAATAATCTCGGTCACCTTGTAGAGTTTGAACATATTAAGTGCACATGTACTTATTGGCATGCAGACCGTGGGAATCAAGCCAAAACAAACATTATGTCGGCAAGTTCAAAGGTTTTTTGTTTCCAGAACTTTCCTAGATATTAATATTTAATCATAATAAAAACAATTATAACATCTCTTCGGGCATGTTTCTTTCTCAAACTTTAATATCAATATTTATTTAGTATAAACAAGTGCAAACGTTCGAGAGAATGCAACATCTGCATACTATTGCATCAGCATTTCCAGAACATTCTTCCATTGCGCAACAATGAGCAACACGTGCTTTGCACGCGTCAGAGCCCCGGCGCAGGCGCCTGAGCCACAGCCAAAGCCCACAAAATGGCGGCTTGGGTGTGCACTCTTCGGCAATGGCCCTGAAAGACACCAGAGGCTGCTGAAGAACACTTCTTCGGCAATGACCAGAGGCTGCTGCAGACACGCCCACTTGAAGTGGATGGATAACTCGATGGACTGATCTGAGGAATAGCCCCGGCGCATGCGCCTGGACGCTGCTGAACACCACTTCTTCAGCAATGACCTTGAAAGACACCAGACGCTGCTGAAGACATGCACACTTCTTCAGCAATGACCTTGAAAGACACCAGAGGCTTCTGCAGATGCCGCTGCTGAAGACACTTCTTCGGATGACTCAACGACTCCTTCAGCAGCCTCTGGTCTCTTTCAAGGTCACTGCCGAAGAACTCGATGGCACCTGGAGAACTCGATGGCGCTATGTGCTCCGAACGGGTTCGTATCTGAGGCTGTCATTTTCTAACTACTCCCTATCCTAAGAGAATAGTTGGATGCCAATAGTTATTTGTTTTAAAACATGAAATAATTAAGTTTTGTTCAGATTTCAGAATTATAATATGTTATTTTTGTATTTATTTTTATGTAGTTCTAAATATGTATCGTTAAAAATATAAGGTTTATAAGGTTTCAGTCGTTTTAAAAATAGTTTTTCAAATAATTTTCTCAATATAGTTAAAAGGCTAATCGGACGATATAACGTCACTTTTTAGGGAGGTTTTCCTGGTTTTAGAATCAGTATAATTTGAGCTACTTTCCATTGATTATGATGAAAAGAATCCTTATGTGCTTGGTCAGACATTGTATATAAATATGTAACTTAACATGGTTACTGCTACGTCAGGAAGTTCCCTTGTACACTCATGGACAAAAATATGGAATATTTTTGATTTTATTTATTTCTCGAGAAACTTTGTTACGAACAGCTGCGACAGTATTTTATATTAGATACTGAGGCATCTAGTAAACCTGGCAATAACAAGCAAGTATCAGAAACTGTCATTGTGTTATAAAAATCGAATTGAGTAAACTTCGTGTTCACACCTGACTTTTAACTTTTCCATGTAGGTACTCGTAAGTATACTCGCCAACCTAGGTAAAATTAACATTTGTTGATTATTATGTAGCATTACTGTCTCCGATAATGCCAGCAGTTCGATGTTGCACTGAAGTTGAGGTAGCAAAGGTTGTAACTTTGTCAAATGTTGGTTGGAGACAAAGCCATATTTCAAGATTTGTTGGAATAACTCAGTCTGCGATTTCAAAAATTTTAAACAGGCACAGACAAACTGGAAATTTCAAGAAGAGGCCTGGCCAAGGACGGAGACGGTGTACAACTCGCCGGGATGACAGATTTTTAATGTTGCAGTCACTACGAGATCGTACCTTAACATCAACTCTTTTAAAAAACTAACTTTTAAATGCAAAGCAAGTTAATGTTAGCTCCAAAACAGTTCGGTGAAGGTTGAAGGAAGCAAATTTGAAAGCGAGACGGCTTGCTAAAGTCCTTCGACTCACTCATATCGAGTGGGCCTTGCAAGGAAACAAAAATGGAACAATCACCAGTTTGTTGTAATTTAAGCAAATATTTTAAATATTCTTGGGGCTGTTGCTGAGACGCATTGTTTCGAAGAATATGGGTTCCTATGTAACAAATTCATATCTTATCTGTAGTTAGTATAGTTTGCGTATTTGGTAGAGGAGGAATAGACAATCGGTAGAACCTAGTAATAGCAGCAAGCAGGAAATCATATTTACACAGAAACAATCCATCACATATTTATATTAGGAGTGGAATTATTAACAAACAATAATCAAATCAAAATCGTATCATATTATCATCATCATAAGGTTTTCAGTCCGAAGACTGGTTGGACGCGTACCTCCATCCTTTTCTATCCTGAGCTAACATACGCATTTCCCTAAAAGTAGAACATCCTACATCAACTAAAAATTCTTATTCGAGCCAGGAATCCTGTGCCAATGACGCTAAATCAATTAAGATTTGCCGCACATCAGGAGTGGGATGCAATTCCGCAAGAATGTATACACAATTTAATCTCCAGCATGCATAGAAGAATGGAAGCCGTAGTCCGCGCTCGGGGAGGCAATACCCGATATTGGGCAGCCCATGTTTTGTAACTGGTTTCGTTCTTTTGGTGTTAATGTTTGTCAGACCGTAATTGATCCATTCTATACATATTCAACTAATTAAGTTTTTGTTATTTGGTGTTTATTGATGAGTTACTTGATGAACCGTTGTTATTAGATTACTCTTAAAATAGACAAAGATAACTTGATTCTTTAGTTTTCTATCTTCGTAATCTGTTATTATGAAAGTTTAAAAATAGTCCATATTTTTGTCCATGAGTGTATAAAGAATTTATTAAATACTCAAATGAAAATTTTATTTTAGAGTAATTTAAAGTACAACATAAACAATAAACAATAACATTAAAAATTAACTAGAACGGCAAAGGTAAAAAATTACAAGAGATAAGAGATGTTCGAAAATATTGCCATCTTTTCAATGCATTTTTCAGCTCTCTTTCGGACAACATTACTTGCCTTCAAAATTATTCTACTATCAATTATTCTATTAATAACTTCGGATATTTTGTCTCGCAATTCATTAATGGTATTGTACCTTGTTTTATAAATTTCTTCCTTCAAGTAGCGCTTGTTTCTCGACCCGTTTTGGTTTAGCCACTAAACTTCAGTGTAAAATATGTAGGGTTTTAAATGGTTCGAAACTTCTTTATTTTAAATTTTATGATTAAGACTTTTCTGTTAAGAATGATTTTCTCTTTCAAAATCTGCAAGAATATACAGAGGGTTCCATTAAAAAACTACATTTTCGTGGATAACTCGAAAACTTGATGTTCAATTGTTTTTCTGTTTGCCAAAAATACTACTAGTTTATCCATTTGAGCGGAATCGTAATTCCAAAGATAACAAAGTTAGCAATAGTGCCCCGTTAATTTTGAACACCCTGTATATGTATCTTAACATGATTACTGCTACGTTAGGAAGTTCACTTGTAATTTTGCCGGTGATAAGATCGTAACCTGGTGCTTTTTGGCTTCAGAGTTTCCATCGTGGCTTTTATTTCTGATGTTTGGTAGGGTGCCCCCAAGTAAGCTTGAAGCTCTTCGTCACTCCCCAAAACAAGATCAGAGGGATTCGGTTGAAATACACTTGCTAAATGTTCTGCGAAGGTTATTGCCTTTTCCCTGCTGCTTTTAGCCCAGTTTCGGTCTTTTTTCTGATGGGTGGATTGGCCTCCGTATTTTGATTTTTAAGTTTTCGTGTTCCTTCGCATTGAGTAGTCTGAAGCTTCTGTTGGGCTTAAATTTTCAAGATATTTTTGAATGTCCTGATTTTTCTCAATATGAAGCAACTGTTTCACTCTTCTTGTTGCTTCATTCAGTCTCCTGCGAAAATTACAAAATTAACTATTTAGTCGTTCCTTATATTGACCACCCATCAGTTACCAAGGTAACGTTAAGATTGTTTGCATTAATGATTTAGATGCAACCTTTAACACAGTCTTATTCGAAATTAAGAAGAGTATTTCCTGGAGTATTTCTGAATTAAATCACTGTCTAACATTTAAGTATTCGTAGAAGGTATGTATGTTATCCAATTACGAAAATGAAGATGTAAACTGAACTCATACGAAGCTGGAACAATTCAATTTTGCGTCCGACTTGAATATTTTTCTTGTGTGTAATTCTATTCCAAACTTCATTTGGAAGCTTTCCACAATGCTGAAACGCTTAAAGCTCACGTAACTGAAAACTTCTTTCATTAAAAGTATTTAAAAGTTGAGTGGCTCTAGTATACTCAAACTACAGGTGGCCATGGCTACGACTAGACATTCCGGGAGTCGGTACTTGAGAGTTTAGCGTTAGAGACAGTCATAATGGGCCATTACCGGCAACCAAATGAGTTTACATATGTTCACGTTTCGCACACAGCAGCCCAGTGTTAATTCAGTTCGACTGCACTAAACCCTCGTGGAGATTATATCTCAGGTCCGCCGCGTACGTTGCGACATCCACTGTGGAAACTTTAAACCACCCGATATTTAATCACTCCTACCCTTACACTAGGATTCCAGATACTTGAACTTGTAATTGTAATGTCATTCATACTAAACCGAGAAATGTAGTCTGCCAGAAATTCGCTCGTCTCGGTTAATGGGATCAAGAATGTTAAAATTCCGAACGCTAAATGTTGGATCATTTTAAATTTTGAGGCGTCGTTCGCAATATGCCACTGAAAATTTTATGAGATACCCGCTTCATCTAATAAAGAACACAATGTCAAATAATTACCGGGACTGTAATTTTACTGAATGACGTGCTGGATCCGCTGAAATATTCACTGTAAGTTATTAGCCTTTTATGGTGCACCCGATCTCGAGAATTGCCGACTCTCATTTCGCAAATTAAATACTCAAAATTGGCTCTAATGAATATGCTTCTGGGTGACAATAACTCTTGGAAATTCTTTGGAATCTGGGGATATTCGAAAATATATGTTGCAGGGTATCTCGACCAAACCTACCAATTTCTTTTAAAATAGAACATCCTACATCTCGTTTCTAGAATCTTCATATTGTCTACTTTATCCATTCACGATATCTTCAAACGTTTTTAATTTTTTTACCCGCTTCTCCGATCGTCCATGTTTCACAACCACATAATACCATGTTCCATTCGTACGTTTTTAAGAATCTCTTCAGAGTTTATAAACTTACAGTTTTCGAGCACACTGCTTTTTTGTGCCGTCCCTTCTTCCTTAAAAAATTACTCCAAAAATATTCTGACGATTTGAAAGTTGTTTCTGTTTACTAGACCATTGTTTTGGAAAATATTCGTCAGTCAAATTCTTCGGAAAGTCTTAAATATCTCAAACTCCTCGGGTTTAAGAGAGTTGGTGGTCTTACAGAAATGTAACCAATAAAATATATACCAACCAATAAATGAAAGCATGATGAGAATAAGCTGTATAAGTCGAGTATAAGTACTTGAAAATATTTGTAGGTTGTATCTCGAAAGAACCACCAAAAATTATGTTAGTCAATTTTTCTGATATCCTGCATGAATTTTTAACTATTTATCGTAACAATACAGCTGTCCCAATGATGGGGTAGTAGAGTTTTGCACCTTTTTATTAAACATTTTAGAGAAAAAAGTTACATGAGAGACCTTTTTTTATTGGGGCTACACCCAAAACAAAGGGTACTTAGTAAGACTTGTCTTGTCTTGACAAAAGTCATGTAGGATGTGGTCTTATCTTGGTCTTGAATATGTTGGTCTTGTCTAGGCCTGCGACTTTTTTCGATATATCGATATGGATATCGATATAGCAAATAACTATACCGGAATGTCGATATATCGAAATATCGATATTTTTATTTCGGTATATCGATATTTAGATATATCGACATATATCGATATGTTTTTGATAACGATATGTTTTTGATAACAATATTCGATATCAAATTTTCAATATCGCGCAGACCTGCTCGGGAGACAATGCATGCAGTCGTGTGGGAACCTAGCAACTTACTATACTTGGGCCGGCCAACGGACGGAGTGATCACCCTGCAAGAACGTGCTCTAGCGGGGCCAATAGTAATTTATGACAACCGAATTGGAGTGACGCGACTTCGTTGGGTCTAAAGAAAGCGCATCACTGCGGTTCGGTTGTCCTAAATTATTGATAGTAGTCCCGCCTAGAGCACGTTCTTGCAGGGTGATCACTGCATCTGTTCGGCGGCCCAAGTATATGCCTAATTTTTATTGATATATTCGTCTTACGTTTAGTAACAAGCATCAACTTTTACGTAGGACAAAGTTTTCTAAGAAATCAATATAAGAGTTTTCCCTCCTGTTGCACACTTTTTTGGACACACCACACTGTATAAGTATCTATCGATATATCGAAATATCGATATATAGAAATATATAAAAAATTCGATATATCGATATACAATTCGATATGTCGATAAATCGATATATCGATTATTTTCCCTCCTGTTGCACACTTTTTTGGACACACCACACTGTATAAGTATCTATCGATATATCGAAATATCGATATATACAAATATATAAAAAATTCGATATATCGATATATATTCGATATGTCGATCAATCGATATATCGACATATATCGATATTTCGATATATCGATATGTTTTTGATATTTCGATATATCGATATGTTTTTGATATCGATATTTGATATCAAATTTTCAATACCGCGCAGGCCTAGTCGCGGGTAGCATTGTTTGTTATTATTTTCCTCAAATACATTGGCGTGCTGTTAGCGATTAATTAGTAAAAAAAATAACGAGAAATAGGGATAGTCATAGTTATATGATACGAGCAATAATGGCATTTCACATCCCCTTACATGCCTACAATGTTTAATTCCATTGTTTTTCAAGACAAATAATGCAAAAACTCATGCGCGCTTATGAAATCAACCTCAAATCAATTGAGATGTCGGACGACCGCTAATAAATAATACAACTTCCTACAGGCTTTCTAAAACACTTACCAGTACAGGTTTTTGGAAAAACGAAATACATACCTAGATCAATATACCTACTTCTCAAAAAATAATTTTTCAGAATAAAAATATTTTGAATTAATGCAAACAGAATGGGCCTGTTTTCCCTGACGTACCTATCAAAAATGGCCGAAGATTTTTTATCGGTCACAGCAATGTCTGTTCCTTTAAGAACGATTGTTTTCCGGAGTGGTCACAACTATCAGGAAACGGGATAAAATAATAAATTAACAAAAAATATTTCTTATCGGCCATAATATTTCAAGAATCTTGCGAGAGTTTCGACAAGCCTCATGGCCTTGGATGGTAAAGGCTTGGTTTTGGTCTTTAAGAAATAGTGAAAGTCTTGTCTTCGTCTCGTCTTGAATTCTAAAAAAAACACCAAGACTAATCTTAGTATTGCGTGCAGCACTACTTCTTATTTTTAGTTCTCCATACTATAAAATTGTTTTCATTCTTACAGATTGTCCCATTTCTTTTGCACATCACCTAACTTTGTTTTCTAACGGAATGCGCTGTTTGATAGCACTTTTTACATCCCTTAATTTTATACTTTGAAATTATATTATACTTTGAAATTTTATTAGATATGTCAAGAGAATTGCAGGTCATCGCCTGATAGCAGGACCTTCGAAACGAAGTACTATACTGTATAATTCAATCTATAAAGAATCCCCTTAAAATTATTAAAAATTGTACCTTTGCATATTATTATCTTCGGTGGGTCATTTTTCTCGACAATGTGGAGTGTTTTAAATTGCAAAGTGTATTAATACCGGGAGCAAATCTGTCGGCGTTGAAAAAAATGCAAATTTAAATTAGAAACGGGTGGCCGTAACGTGACTAAAATAATACACCTGACATTAACAGTCTCCCCTGATATGAACGTAGCCAAACTCAATAAACCCGTCACTAAATTCGGAATCATGAAAAGAATTTTTGTGTGAGAGAGGGCATTTCGAATTTTACTATATCTGTCTTCTAAACTAATTATGATGAAGTTGTGGGAAGTAGGAAGAACAGAAGATCGAGGAAAGTAGATTAGCGGCCCAGATAATCAGTAGCTGGTTGTGTAAATACGGGTACGACACGTCTCTAGCTGACGCTGCAGGAGAACACGTCTCGGGGTTGTAACTTAACGAACCGCAGCCACCACGGAGCACCAGACAATAAAAATGATAAAATCACCTGTTAGAGGATTCGCAGTCTCCTTTGTTATATACCGAGTGCCTCATCAACTACATCGTTTGTCATTCGAGCGCGCTAGACAAGCCGCGGATTATCACTAGCTCAGGTGCAGTCTACTGCCAACTATTATGGTAGAGAAAAGTACGGTTCCCATTTGTCATATCAATATCCTTTACGACGACAGGTTAAACAGGAACTGAAGAATTCAAATTTTCGTGAGTACCTATACAGTAATGGCGGAGCGCTATAAGGTGCCTACAGCCTACCCTCCATATGAATACTGTTATAATCATATTTATTTAAAATATATCACTTATGTCCCTTTGATAATGCACGTGTTGGTCGCAAAGTCCGAAAACGACCAGTTCTGGGTTTCTAAAAGCGCATGCTCAATAATCAACATTTCTTTTTCAAGAGGCTGGCGCGCTCCTCTCACTTCGTTTCACTTCGCTTGGCCTTAACCTAATGGATTTTTGTGTAAAAAAACTGTAAAAACGCATGAAACGATCTCGTGTTTAACTTCTGGTATTTCGCATTTGCCCTATTCTAGATTTGGTCGTTTGCATACGGCCAGAGCCCCAAGGCGAGGTACATTTCGGGGTTTGGTCGTTTCCGCCCAACACATGCATCGTATCATATCGTTTTACTGTTCGTTGGCATGTCCAACGTCGACAATCGAAAGAGAAGAACGTAGAACTTCTAAAGACCTCAATGTTTTAGTTTGAGCAGTGCACGCTCCGTTCTGTCGTTCGGTGCACAACGGTAAAGTGAACCAGGTCCATATTATAGTACAGTGACCGGTGGCTGTTACTTTTCTGCCTGTGGGGTTGTTGGGGTTATAATCTGGTTTATATACGTACGTCAAGGCATATGGCAAGATGGTTCAAAATCCAAAAACCTCTCCAAAAACTGTCAAAAGGCGGACATGCAGAAGGGCACTAAAATAAAAAATAAAATAGTTAATGTACATTTAATTAGTGATGTTACCACTTACGGGGCTTAGTTTACTGAAATCTTGAATATCTCTCCGTTTGGAAACAGCGAAAAATTAATTCTAAATATTTTAACATATTTTTCGTTCACATCGCCGTAACTTCAATTAGAACGCCATTTCATGTGCATGTCAGCGCATGCATAGGATTTTGCTTTCGATGCGTTTTGTCAGGTTTCCCGTCAGGAAAGGACTTTTTTTAAAGAAGATCCATGCAGTCTAATTTCTTTAAAAACATCTCTTTCCTGACGGGAAACCTGACAGAACGCATCGAAAGGCAAATTTTAAGCATATACTGAAATGCATAGATATGGAATTGACTCTCACTATGCGCTATGTCTGCAAACAGGTACCTATGCGTGTTGTACTCCACGGGACTGTGGCTTTACGCACCCGGGTGCCGGGTCAGTGGGAAGTATGGCTAAGATTGGGGAAATAGTGCTTGTCTGTCAATCGTCCAGCCAAAAGCATTTGTGCTAGGTACCTAAATATTGGAGACAATGCAATGTTTAAATCATATAATGCACAGTCTGCAAACATTACTGTTTTAAAAGGAATCCCTGGTTGGGGGTAGTTTGGCAATTATTGTTGTTGATGATGTCACCGCTCCTCTTTGGGTGTCAATGCAATGATCGAAGTATTTTTTGAGTACAATTTAATGACGACATCTTAAACATTCCCTCGTTGAAATCGTCGGTATCAATATGATCTAAGTATGTGTTGTATTCAATGTACGTTTTCCAAAACTCTTTTTACCCATGAACTGATTGGTGGTATCACAACCATTGTTAAAGCGTGAAATGCTGGCAAGAGTTTATAAAGAATTTCCTCTAAAACAATGTGGATTCGTACATACTACTGGACAGCAATATTTGATTATTTTCAATTTCCTATACCTACCCCTATAAGTGCGAGTGCAATACAACTGCGAGGAATTAAGACATGCTTGGTGATTATGAACACTGGGGTATCGACGAACTGACGGCCAACAGGAGTTCCAATTTGGACACCTTTGTGCATTTTATATCGTAATTAATTTATAATTAGCTTTAGAAATACGATCCCTTCACTATTGCCATCCGAAGGTACCAGAAAAACTTTTGTAAAGAATAGCTTTTTTCGAATTAGGCTTTCCTGTTCAAGATACGGCGATGTGAACAGAGAGATGTTAAAATAGAGTTGATTTTTGACTGTGTTCGAACCGAGATATTCTAGGCTTTATTAAACTTAGCCCCGTAACGTAAGTGGCAAAATGGTTTGTTAGTTTTGAAAAATTATGAAAAATGTGCACTACAAAGAAACTTCGGTGTTTCCATCTATGCGGCCCTTTTTGATTTTAGTGCCCTTCTGCACGTTCCTCTTTTTGACAGCTCTTGGGGTTTGAATTACTGGGGCACGAGCTTTTTAATTTTTAGATGTGAAGGTTTCAGGTTGTAACTGAAGTTCCTCCATAGAAACAAAAGCTTTTTACGGGGAGCCGAGCACCCTACATGACAATTCTAAACACATTGGAGTCTTTGTCTGTTATACTTCGTAACGCAAGGCTCATAGAGGACATTACATTAATTTAATTGTGAAAGAATAAGTTGCTTCACATAACGCTTTCTTGCCTTATGTACCTGTCATTCTGGAACAGCCTGCTGAATATTTAAATTAGAAAATATTTTCTTCACTTGTTTGACGAACGTGAGATCTGCTTCAAGATATACACCAAGATTTTTAACACTATTAGTTTGACTCAACTTCTCGGCATTTAAATATACATATGTTATTAAATGTGAACATCTATGCCTCAAAGATTTAGCGCCAAAACACAACCTGACATTTTAATATAACGGATTTAGGGTCAAGCAGTACTTCCTGGATATTGAGGGAATTTAAGTCACTATTGATTATGATTATTAAATTAGAATTTGCGATATTGCACTCTTCAAACCTAAAGTAGAACTGTGTGTCGTCAGCATAGAAATTACTCTCACAATTGGTCAAACTACATTTAAATCTAGAAATGTAAATAGAGAAAGAGAGGGGACCTAAGGATACATCCCTGTGGCACACCACTCCTTAAAGCCATAGCCTGCGATGCGTTACCAAAATATTTAACATTCTGCACTTTTCAATATAATCAGTTATTAAGTTTAATGCATTTGTGCTGAAGCCTAAAATTAATAGTTGCACAATAAGCATTTAACGGGCATACACACCTCCTGAAAAATCAGTGTAAAGCAGTGTAAAGCCGTAAAGTCGTAGCCCAGATCATGTAAGAGCTTCGCATCTTGTCTCTCATCCGATTGTGAGGAAGAAATAAAATCATTGGTACTGTTGAAAAGGCCTATCAGATGAAAGGGCAAATTATAATTTTTGATTTTTTGTGAATATATTTACTTAATTTTTCAATTCTCAATACAGTTCTTTCGGTTGTTTATTTGGAAACACAAAATTTAAGTAAGTAAGATTAAGTTATATATGGAACAATTTGAATGCTTGGTAAAAAATATAAATCCTGGGTCATGGCCAAGGCAGGTTAGCAAAGGACAATTTAATCAACATAACAAAAATATACAGATTTACTGAATCGAACTATTTTGCAAAGAAAATTATACAATTATGAATTACAAAATATTTAATTTTGTTCCAATGGACTTAACTTGCCTGCTCAATATTATTTTCTAATTATAACAAAGAAAGTTAAATATTTATCAAAGGAAATTGGTTTGCCTTAAGCTCTATCACTGAGACCTGCCTAAATTGCGTTCTTAATAAAGTTAATTTTGGCAGAATAGCTTTCTCATTAATAGAAAAATTAAACTGTCGCGTCGCCGGAATTATCGAATATGATTCCTGGTATTTTATATGCAATCTATGCTTAGCTAATTTTTAATGGTGTTCCAATATATTTCTCCATTTATTGTTGCCTTTTAAAATTTAAATGTAGATTTGGAGTAAGTAGCCATAAAAACAAAATTCTGATAAACTTTCCCCTTTTAACCATATTTGTATTTTCAATACTAAACAAGTTACCCATACTGGCGGCTAGAAATTGGGACACTTTGTATGTACCACAGTTTGTTCTGTTCCAGCTTGTATCGGTCGATCACGCTTTAAATCTTCTTGGTTCGTTTCTGTACCCCATCTTTTAGATTGGACCAAAATTTTATTTGAAAATATGGTAGTATAGATCCCTCGTACACACACCATCATCAATTTTGGGCCCATAACCTTTTTTCGTAAAAAATTTAATAGCACCTTTACGATCTAATTTTGTGAAAAAATCCTTTAAAATATTTTTATATTGTCTAATTGACACACAACGAATAATTTTCTAAATGACAATTACGACGGTAAAAATTTTACTCCACGTTTCAATTGTATCATGGCTAAGTAGATTACATGTGAATTTGCCTCCAGGATTTATGCCAGTGCAACAATTGAATCTTGCACGTGAAACATGTTTTAATAATTGCGACTTGACATCGACAGGATGTGTTTGTCATTTTTATGTCATGGGTTCCCAATTACGACGTATCCATCAAACGGCACGGTGACACACGCAGACGTGTTCCATTGTTTAACACGTTATATTCATGCTCCACCACTTGGGGGCATTATTATAGATGGAAGACTGACACCTATATTTGCATTTTGCACGCACGGGCCTACAGGCTATCATTGTACGTTAATTGAATAAAAATTAAAGTGGATTTGAATCCCAACAAGACCTCGGAAAAATTGATGTTCGGAAAATGAAATTCGCTGTTTGCATGGGGACATCCCAGTTTTAAATAATGTAACTGCAGTATTAAGTTATTTTTTTCGATGCTTTATTATACAGAGCACTTTTTATAATTGCATCATAGCGATTTACAAGGTATTATAAACTTCGTCTTCTGTTACTGGTTTTTCTACTTCGAATTTCAAAATAATATTTTGTACACTTTTAGATTACGTCATTTTTCACATAAGTATACAGTTTTAAAAATACAATGCGTGAAATTATTTTAAATAAAAAGGAAAATTGATAGATAATTTTAAAAATTCTCGCAGATGATGGCACATTTTCAACAGAATTTGTAGTGCAAGCAAATTATTTTTGGCGGATAAAACGTTACTTTCGCTCACTCTATGCGTGTGACGCACCATTTTCTAACACTAACACCTTCGCAGTTCCACTCCCGTTTGATGCTTTTAGAAAATTCATTCAACTCTGAGTAATTGTTGCCATTTTTCTAAAGGTTTCCGCTAGAATTCCCTTTTGTAAACAACGGATTACATTAAGTCAGAATAAAAAAAGCTTTTCCGGACTCCAAATCGAGTTTCACAGGAAGGAAATCGACTGAAAACTTTAAGAATGCCGCGGGTAGGCGAAGTTGCTTCATTTCTATCGAGTTACCTTTGTCTGATTAGAGTCTCATCTCGTTTCACAACAGGGAGGTTTTCAGGTGTTGCACTGTAAAAATTCATTGTTATTGAAGGCTTCTGACGGTACACATGGTAGATTACATTAAATTGCCAAATAAGAAATTATTTTTTTTAACTTTTGAGCAATACCTATACATTTTCGAGTTTTTAAACTGGAGACTAAGAAAAATTTGGTTTTTCTTTGGGAAAGTAAATATTGCAGAAGGATAAGTGTAAAGATCTACTTTTTATTTTAAAGACTCAGCATTTTCATATAATTTCCGAGATAATCCGTTTTCCCGAGCGCTAAAGGCATCGCGTTTCGACAATAAATCCTAATTAAAGTCTAGAACTGCACTAGATCTACCGGGATTTAAGCAGTTCCAGAGCAGGAACGGCCATTTTCCCTTCGAGGCTGGTTAAAGATGACAAATAAAAGAAAACATCTGAGAAAAACGGCAGACTGCACTTGGAATCAATCAGAACACTCAGAGCCCGAGCTCATCGTTGTAATAATCAGTGGCGGCTCGTGACTTTCCCAAGATTTCCAGAGCTTTTTCTCCCTTTAGTACATTTAAGCCGCACTGGAGATAACGATATCATGGATAACTTTATTTTATTTAAAAATTAGAATTTATGTTTTTACTATTTAGTTTATTTATTTATAAGTATAGAAGTATGTATTTATTTTTTGTTTTTCAAATTATTTATGTTAATAAACAAATATTTCACAATTTGCCTTCTGTGCTCGCCATCCTCAAGTTTTGGTTGGTTAGCCATTAGGCAATCAGAAAACTTGGACGCAGTATGACTGCCAGTATGTTCAGACGATTTCTCGTCCATTCGCCTAAATAGTTCATTATGTAAGTCCGTGGATTTAACATATTAATATATTTAGAAGAACCTAAGTGTATGCTAGGCGATTAAACGCTGTGATTGAATTGAAAACTTCGAAGGAAATTCACCATGAAGTCTTTTAAGTTTATCCCACACGCCAAAACAGTGGCACGTTTATCTTCAAACCCCTGAGGATACTGACGTCAGCGAAACACGTGTCGTTTAATTACTGTCTAACTGTTTGGGCACCGGGGGCTGTGCTGCATCGCCCGCAGATCGTTTATGGAGATGCATATAAACTTACTAGCGGCAACCTCGCGTGCGACTTCTAGGATAGCTCATATACGAGCGTACGCCAATCATAGACCAGAGGTGAAATACAAAATAACACTGTTACATTCCATTAGGTAAGCTCCATTAGACAAAAATTAAAATAACAAACATTAAAGTGATAAAAATTCAGGGCGTGATTCTGAAAAATTTTCTTTTACAAATTTTTGTTAGTGCAGCGACTGAGAGTCCTCCGTTACGAGCCGCCACTGGTAATAATCGATCAGTAGAAATAGGAATTGGTGATCCCTAGGTCCGCAAGGGGCGGAGGGTGAACTTACAGCTCCGTCTCGGGAAGACGGGATAAATATTAAATATTCATCATGGCCGCAACAAGGCGCGATCACCGGCCGCATATGAATGAGGCATTAAGACGCGCGATCTGAGGACACGCAGCTTCTAATTTATGATAATCCCATAAAATGTATTTTGACTGCAAAATTCATTTCGGCTGCGTCTTAACCTCTCCAGCTACGTCATTCAATTAGGAGAAATTGTTAAACTCGTCAAGGGACTTGTTTATTCGAGAATCTGTCCCCCCTTCTTGCCTCGATTTGTGTTCTATTGCATAGGTAAAGAGACAGTACAAGACGGAGCTCTGATTTCAGCTCGTCCTGCTCTCTAACACGGCGCAATTTAATACGAGAGCCCTCTACAGAATTTGTAATCATGGTATTATTTCGCGTTTCATTCAATTTATTTGCTGGTTTCGTTTAGGAAACGGGGCATTTATTTTTCATGATTTTTTGCCCTGTCTGCTACAAGAGCATTGGTACATCAAATTAATTCGAAACATATTCCAGACTTCAAGGTTATACTCAACTGCCAAACAGCTGATCAAGAGTGAGTTGGTATCGGTCGGTACAGCAAAACGTGCAACACCATGTAATTATATTATTTATTATATATAGGAATAATTATATTATACAATTTTCTCTTCCCAGAGTAATCTAGAATGTACATTAATGTTAATGGGGTATATAAATTTCTGGAGACCTGCCCTAGTTCTAGAAATTTTTTGGATTGATAGGGAAATATAACCATGAACCTATTTATTTAGAAGGTACCTCACTTAACAATAATAATGTCAATTCATTCCTGGGAGGAATGTAAGTACTCAACACTACCCAACAATTGGACTGTTGTGAACAATAATTTGCGAACGTAAAAATAACGAAGAGAGCTATACATTCCCTACAGCAGCGCTAAAATGTACTGGAGTAATTTCATGCAGTGATACGGTGTCGCACAGTCGCAGTCACCGTCTCAGGTCGCGCTTAGCTGTATCCCCACTGGAAGGGCGGAGCTTTCCTCTTCAACAGAATGGAGAGCGGACATGATTCGTCAGGTGGGGCCGCCTCATCTATTCCAAGTGCAAACACTGGTTCACAAAAATAGATCCTGACGTAATGTGCAAGAACTCCGATTAGGCGAAGTTGACTTGGACAAGATCTCCGATTGAGTGAAGTGAACTTGGGGACTCAATCTACTATTTCCAAGTCATTTTCTTGAAGGAACGGGACGTGAGACTGCAAACCCGATAATTGAGTAATTGAGTCTGAATTTGGCAAAGTCTTTTAATCTTCAGAGTACAGGGCGTGAGACTGCGTGCCTGGTAGTGGTCATAATTCAGTTTTAAGTTGTAAATATTGTACATACGTTCAGAATTAGAATAAAGTTTAAGTTTTCCGATTTGTACTATAGTGTGTTATCCGGGGTGTTATCAAGCATAAAGTTTAAGTTGCATTTACGGTTGAGAGCGCTGCTGTGAGTTCTACTTTAATTAAATAAAACAGTAGGTATATTGTTGTGTTAGATATGCGTAGAGAATTTGCGGGAGGATCCTACTTTTGTCCGACACATTTTGAACAACAGTGTTAGGGGTGAGGTTAGGGGTTTGCGGCCTCTATGAAGTCACCAACAACGAATTAAATATTTAAATCTGTCATCTAAAACACAATGCCCGGAATAAACCTAGTTTCGTGTGTAGAAGTTTTATGAGGTTTATGTGCAACTGCTTGCATGTGACGGAAAAGTAGGCCATGCATACATTTAGATGTTCATTATAAACTACAACTCAAGGGACAATAAAATTTAATGTAACCTGATTTTAATGAGATGTACACTACTAGACACAAATACAGCAACAACTTTTAATTTTGAAATATGTAATATGTGCACCGAAAATGAAACTTACGTTTAAAATTATGCGACGAAAAATAACAAATTGCAAACGTTCTAAAGGTCAAAGAATTGCAATAAACAGTCAAAGCGAAATCCCCTGATTTATAAATGACTATGAAAAGGATATTTGAAGAAAGCTCGATCCCAGTTACGCATTCACAGTCCGTATATGCTTTGAATTTTCGCTATCTGCAGCGAGCTCGGTCACTGAATCCCTCTCCTGAGTTGATTTATGGATGTATCGGTTCGGGGATGGTCACAATCGAAATGCTGTCACCAATAGACTTTCTTGCAGAAACGGCAATCAGCCGAGATCAGTCACGTGACCCCATATACCCTGAAACGGCTATTCGATCGCGCGTTATGGAACTGGGAATATATCGAGATTTAGTCCGCCCCAAATGCGTCGATTTGTTCTTAAAGGAAGCGCGACAACATAAATTATTTACGAGATTTAAGAACTCGTATATTTTTCCACTTGAAGACCAATAAGTTTGAAATAGGCGATTCGATTTTCCCAAATCCATAATAGGCAGGTTCGGTAATTTTCAAATATCATTAAAATTGATAGAGATTATTATACTGAAGGCAGTTATGTTGTTAATTTTTGTTAAGAAAAATCCTTCGCGGTGAAGCCGTTGCAAAGTTTTCCGTCAGTGCGAGGCTAGAAATCGTACCTTGCAGCGAGAGTAGGCCGCGTGACGTCAGACATTTACCGGGACATTTACCTACCTACTACATAAATATGGCAAATTATGTGAATCGGACTTTTGATACCCTTGTTGCATCATTATATCGATTATGTTGTCTTTGTTTTATGTTTCCTTGGCACCTTACTTTAAAAATTCACGCTCGAAATAGTCCCAATAAGTATGTTATGAGATAGGTACCGCTTCACGGGCACTTCAAGAGAAGTGGGAGGAGCGTCTTACGAATCTCTGACGTCAAACCAATAACAAAGCGAACTAGCATGTAAATCAATTACAATAACAATTTTCTGTCATTATCATGCCAAAAATATATATTTTATTTTCTCCGAACCTCCCTATTGGGTTCGTTGTTCTCTCGATATGAAGTTTCGAGATTTTTCCTGTGCAATATGGGTGAAGCGTTTGGTGCAAGAAAAAAATTCTGATCGAATTGGCGCTATGTTGCCTGCTGCATCACTAAAGAATGCAGTATTTGTGAAAAATACATTGGTCAGCGATTTGAAGTGCCTCCAAGACGGTTGAAATAGTTTATTTTACAGACAAAATATAAATCTGACGTTTTCCGTGTAGCAAGTAATGAACGTATAATTTAACGGGTACAGATAAAATCGTCATAAATTGATGAAAGATTGGACTTGAGAAAGGGCAAAAATGGTCCTGGAATTTCGGGAAGGAGTGTATTATTGTGAATCCGGTCTTCCACTGGTAAATGTCAGTTGTCATTATGAGCGCTAATCTAATATTCGAGCCGGCTGGAAGACGTGACATGATAAAGCTGTAGTGTTGGGGCGTTTGACATTAATTTTCTTCCTCCTATTGAGTTATTATTTTCGTCTACGTCCCTCTGTTATTTTCTGATTTCAACTAAATTATATTAGACAGCTTATTCATAAAGTGAAGGATATAAATGAATGAAATATATTTTTTTATTTGGAAAGTTGCGTGTGTTTTAATTTAGTTCCGAGCTCGAACTTGATACCAATAACCGTTCAAGGTTGTGAACTACGCTAGTTTAGATTAAGTTGGGCCAGGTCATGTTTATGTAAATTGGCCTATTATTTAACGATTAGAAGGTCATTACTAAATTTTATGGAGAAAGGTGTTCACTTACTGTTAAACGAGGTACGCTGATCACTATTTAAAGTAACGGGAGAATGCTTTGTGTAGAGTGGCCCACTGAATTTTCTGCATTTCACATCTTACAACATTTTTACTTTTAGAGATAATATGTAATTCTTTGTACAGTTTTGACATCAGAGTTGTGAAAGAGTTTTAGAAAAAAATGTCGCGCAATAGGAGACTTTTTGCGACTGTATCTAGAAGAGGAGCAGGATGACGGACGATGAATTGGCATTATTAGAAGCATGGGCTGAAAATAAAAATTTTCTTTCTTTCACTTTCACTTTTTATATCAAAACTTTGCGTTTTTTGAAAATATTGTCGAAAACTAAAACTATTTCTCAATTTTTGTTGCCATAGTTACACAACCATAAATTAGTCAAAGTCTGGTCTGACAGTTAAAATTAATTTAATATGCAAGGCTCAACGCTCCTTCTTCCTTGCTGGAATGACCGACTAACATTCCCTAGATAAGATAAAGGACTAAGGAAGGAGTTGGAAGAGCTAGGAATTGATACAAAATTGAGGGAAAGGATCGAAGAAATCTACACATTAATGGCGCAGATATGGAGTGTGGGGGAGAGAAGAATCGGGTACGATTTCAACAGAAGAATGGTTATGTTCGAAAGCTTAATTGAACCAATAATGTATGAAGCCGAAACGTGGGTGGAGAGTAGTGTTGCCGCGAGACGAGACGAGACGAGATAATCGCCTGTCTCGTCTCGTCTCGAAATATCGAGACATGGCTTTATCGAGACGAGACGAGATAAGAGCCGAGACGACACGAGACACCCTCTGTCTCGTCTCGTCTCGTCTTGTCTCGTTTTAACACAGAATTTTAATATTTACGTATAAATAATGAGATTTTGCACCTAGTACGAGTAGCATAAAAAATGTACATTTTAGTTAGATATAAAAGTCCATTTACTTTTCATACCTGTACTTACATACCTACATACTTTGTTGATACATTACATACCTACTTGAACATGCTAATTTCAATTATTAAAATTCAAATCTGGCAAACAGAAAAAAGTCTGTTCCAAAGTTTAGAACATTTTAAGAAAAATGCAGCTGAAATAATGTAAAACGCTAAAAATTATTTTGTCACGTAGCATGTGTGTATGAGTGCGACAGAAGATTTTGGTAAACACCACTCTTGTGGTGTATATAGTATAACATCGACGTTTCGCTCCCGTTTGGGGGCTTTGTCAAGATGGGTTTATTAAAACTTGTAAAGATATAAAAAATATTTGGCAAAATTTTTTAAACAGTCAAAACTTATATGGTAACTATATCATGCAAAGAAGTGGAAGATAAATTCGAAGTAGGAAAGACTGATGAAGCATATAAAATAATTAGGAGAAATTTTAGAGAAATTGGATCTAGTACCAAAAACATTAGAAATGAGGCAGGAGATATCCTAATCGGAAGTGGGGAGAAGGCAGATAGGTGGAAAGAATATTTAGGAAACTTATATGCGGGACAGGAAGTGCAAGATATATTAGAAAGCGAAAGCAGTGTAGAGGGGGATAACCTAGGGAGTCCTATAATGAGAGAAGAGTTTGAGATAGCACTAAAAAGTTTAAGGAATAATAAAGCACCAGGTATAGATGGCTTGCAGGCAGAAATCTTAAAGTGCGCAGGTCAAGAGGTAATAGATCCTTTATTTAAACTAGTTAGTCGCATATACCTGACAGGCGAGATTCCAGAAGATTACAAACGGAACATCATAGTAGCTTTGCCAAAAAGAAAAGGCGCGGATAGATGCGAAAATTTTAGAACTATCAGTTTAACTTCCCATGCGTCAAAAATTTTAACTAGAATTGTGCAAAGAAGGATGGAGAAAAAGGCGGAAAAAATATTAGGAGAAGATCAGTTCGGATTTAGACGAAATAGAGGAACGCGCGAGGCCATTCTAGCTTTACGAGTAATTATAGAAAAAACGATAGAAAAGAGAAAGAGCGTCTATATAGGATTTGTAGATTTAGAAAAAGCCTTCGACAACGTAAAATGGGGGAAGATGTTCGAAGTGCTGAGAAAGGTAGGGATGAAATACACGGACAGAAGAATAATACATAATCTCTACAAAGAGCAAAAGGCAGTTATAGAATGTGAGCAGGAACAAAGGGAAGTAGATATCCGGAAGGGAGTGAGACAGGGATGTGCATTGTCACCTCTAGTTTTCAACTTATATATCGAAGATGCGATTAATATTGTTAAGGAAAGAACAGCCTCAGGGATCAATGTACAGGGCCAAACTATTAACATGCTCAGATTTGCGGATGATATAGCAGTGTTAGCATCTAGCAAAGAAGAATTAGGAGCGGCTTTGAATGAAATGGAAGCAGTTTTGACACAGGGCTTCGGCATGAAAATCAATAAAAAGAAAACTAAAATTTTGGTATGTAGGGGATGTGAAAATAGAACTAAAATGGAAATACAAATTGGAAATGAGAAGATAGAGGAGGTCGCGGATTTCTGCTACTTAGGAAGTAAAATAACTCAAGACGGTAGGAGCACTAAAGATATAAAACAAAGAATGGCGCAGGGCCGAGTTGCGTTTAACAAAAAGAAACAACTGTTATGCTCGAGAACGGTTAATATAGAGACTAGGAAGAGACTCTTAACGTCGTATGTATGGAGTACGGCATTATACGGGTGCGAAACTTGGACAATAGGAGAAAAAGAGTAGAAGCGTTTGAAATGTGGTGCTACAGACGCATGATGAAGATACCGTGGATAGATAAGGTTAGCAATAGGGAAGTATTAGAAAGAGTTGGGGAAAAGCGAAAGGTATAGAAAACAATAAAGAGTAGGAGAGATAGGATGGTAGGACACCTTCTAAGACACGAAGGAATAGTTCGTGACATACTAGAGTCAGAGATAGGAATAAAAAGAGGTAGGGGTAGGCCTAGATTAGACTACTGCTCTCAAATAGTTAGGGATGTAGGATGTTCTACTTTTAGGGAAATGCGTAGGTTAGCTCAGGATAGAAAAGAATGGAGGTACGCGTCCAACCAGTCTTCGGACTGAGAACCTTATGATGATGATATCATTTTGTCAAATATTTTTTATATCTTTACAAGTTTTAATAAACCCATCTTGACAAAGCCCCCAAACCCCAAACGGGGGCGAAACGTCGATGTCATATACAGTTATTTATTTAATGCCAGTAATTCTCAAAATTGGAAAAAAAATAAAATTTATAATAACTGGCACAAATCGAACAAGAATGTTTACAAGTAAGAGCACTTGTAAGCTCTTACTTGGCCAAATCTCAAATAAAAGAGGATATCTAATGAGGTTTCAAAAATATACTAATTCGGATTTATATTATACCGAGATGTCTCGTCTCGTCTCGTCTCGTGACTGTCTCGACAGATTTTGTCTCGTCTCGTCTCGTCTCGAAAATCGAGATAAAATTCCATAGAGACGAGACACAACAAAGGCGAGACGAGACGAGACACACAATTTGTCTCGTCTCGCGGCAACACTAGTGGAGAGAACAATTAAAATTGAAAAGTGTGCAGAAGAAATATCTGAAATGGGTATTAGGACTGGGGAGACAAACTCCAGGATGTATTGTGCTTGAGGAGCTGAAAATAGAAGACTTGAGAACAGACGAAGTGAAAAGAGTAACTAAATACGAGAAAAATGTATACAAGGAACGAGAAACAAACTACCAGCGAAAACGGCATCCCAAAGTAGGAGATGAAAAATAGAAAATATTACGAAGGGAATGGGTATGCCCCAGAGAAGGGTGAGAGAAGAAGATACAATCTAGACCCCATGGAATGGGATATTGTGGGCGGGGACAAAGACTTGCAATAGAGTAGAGAGGAAAGTTGAAAAATGCAAGGCATAATCCTAAATATAAGAACATGTAACAGTGGAATTGCTAAAGTGCTTAAGGGAAGATTGAGGAGAATGACAGACAGCAGATGATCGCTTGATTTAAACGCGGGAACGAGGAAAATTCAGGAAGATATTGAACGGGAGAGGAAGAAACAAAGTGTGGAAACTCTCAAACACATACATTGGCAATGCATCTGCACAAAGTGTGAAAGAGGAGGATGAGTGGTATGATTAAACGTGGATGGGAGAGGGAAGAGGGGTGAAATGAATGAGAAAAGTGAAAAGGACAAGAAAAGACAGGGAACTGAAGATTATAATTTGAATTAATATATTTCATTCAAGAAGTTTGGAAGTAGGTTATTCGTACTTCCCGACCGGGTTGGGAAATTTTCCACCCGTATGGAAAATTCAGTGCCTATTTGATTTTATACTTAAGTATGTATTATGTAATAAACTTGGAATAAAATATTTCCTATCATTTTTTTCTGAGGTCTCAGGGAGTTCTGCTTGAGTGTATTGTGTACTCTAACTGATTACCAGACATATTTTATAACCAGAAATCCAAAAATCCGACATATAGAAAAAATCCTACATGTGTAAATATAGAAAAAAATCTATATAACTACAGGGTTATTCAAATTCTAATGCCACCATTGGGATCTCGCTTATTGGAACTGATAGAGGGTAGGTTTACATTTGGCACTTTTGCAGAATTTGGTGTCATTATTATGCCGTTGAGAAATCTGATCTCAAACGGTATAGGAGTTGTGGCAGCAAAACAAAAAGATGCCCTTTTTTGTTTTTGCCATGTAGCTCGACTATTTGACCTCGTATCAAAACGATATGGATATATTATTAGAGCACTTTTTTGTGCTCTATCTGCACATTCCCATGGATTTACTGAAAAACGTTTCGTGTAGATAAGACCATCATCAACTTTTTTCTTATGGGTGCCATTTTTTTCTTGCACTTTACTAAAAGAAGCATGTTTTTCTGATTTCTTTGGTACAATACAACTGGTTCATATTATATCGAATATTGTGGCCACTACACTCAGAAAACAGAAAATTTGAGCAAAATAGGAAACCATCATCAGTTTTGGTGTAATTTAAGCAAATATGTCAAATATTCTTGGTGCTGTTCTGAGACGCATTTTCCGAAGAAAATTTTGCAAAAGTACCAAATTTAAACCTACCCTCTATCATTTCAAATAAGCCAGATTCCAATGGTGGCCCTCGAATTTGAACACCCTGTGTTGAAAAAAATCCGACATATAGAAAAAAATCCTACATATAGAAAAAAATCTGACATTTAGAAAAAAAAACCTACATGTAGAAAAAAAATCCTACATATATAAAAAAAATCCTACATGTAGAAAAAATCCGTGATATAGAAAAAAAATCCTACATGTAGGAAAAAAATCCGACATATAGAAAAAAATCCTACACATAGAAAAAAATCCTACATGTAGGAAAAAATCCTACATATAGAAAAAAAATCCGACATATACGTATAGAAAAAATATCCTACATGTAGGAAAATTACGATAATCGTACAAATTGAACATCCGTTTCGACTTCGCTGTGGCTCGCCTACTATTGTATAGATTTAGCATTTTCCTGCACGTAGACTTTTTTCCTCGCTTTTTTTCTATATGTAGGATTTTTTTTCTATATGCCGGATTTTTTTTCTATATGTAGATATATGTAGATATATGTAGATATATGTAGATTTTTTTTTCTATATGTGGGATTTTTTTCTATATGTAGGATTTTTTTCGGTACGTAATATACAAAGACTTCTGGAATGGACCTGGCGTCCTTATGCAACAGCTGATTTTGTTGTAAAGCCTACACGGTCGTAGGTCAGCGGGTCGCGGGGAGCGTTGTTTGTTATTATATTCAAGCAACGGACCAGGCGATATTGTTTCCGCGGCGGCACCTGTTTACTACACAACTGGTCGGTTGCTTTGTTTTGCCTTTTCCACACACAAGCGCTTAGACTGTGATTATTCCTCCTGCTTCAGTCGTAAATGTAAATAGCTAAGTCCCCTCTACAAGTCTTTGGTAATATACTGTGTCTTGATTCCCTATACTACAACACTAAAAACATTTTCAATGTTAAAATACTAAAATTTGAGTAGTTTACTGTTATATTATTGAGAAATAGTTCTAATTTTTTTTAACCAAAAGCTGCACGAAAAATATGATGGCATGCAACTTGCACTCGAACGCAGGTTTTACATTTTTCAGTGCAGCTATTCAGTTCTAATTTTAATCAAAATTATTTAACAAAAATCCAAAATTCCCAAAGTGTATTTAACTTTAGGTGTGGGAATCTTCATATCACTCGAAGTAGGACAAAATTTATATCTCTTGGTTTAAAAAAAATGAAGGGCGTTCCATGCAGTAAATTTAGATTTTAGATTTACAGTTTACCTTGTTCCTGACAGGAGCCAAAATGCTTTTCAAATTTTAATGTTTTTTGTTTCATTTTTGTTCGACTTATCATTAAGTCTTCTTTGATATTTCCTTCCTAAAAGGGCGAATGATTTTTGATCTTATTCAGTTCTGCAGGTGGGCCGAAAATAAACTAAAGTAACCGGTTCAAAGAAATATCCCTGATATAAACATCTCCAATAAAAATAAATTTTGGGGTAATAATAGTGTTTTTTAATTTACACCCTGTATATGAACGACCACGTAAAATGTCATCGATGGGGTGGTTACTTAGGCAACTCGCGGTTTAATTTAAGCTACAAGAGGTTCTCTCCCTACCTTGTAATAATTCTGAAGGGTGTATTAAATATGAATAATCTTGTCGCCAAAGATTCTTCTAACAGTGTAATCCAGGTAAACTTTTTATTACTTTTCAGACATTTAACTTTTCTCTTCGGTTTTATTACTCCTTCCTTTTATTGGAGCGTCGGATTAAAAAGCGACCCTCTCCTAGATTCTTTACGGCGCTTTTACGTTTCTTTGATGAGGTAAAACAACCTGCAAACCCTAATCGGCGAGAAATTCACTCAATTCCTAAAAATCACGTTTGTTAGCCCAAATAATTTTTTAAGTACATTTCCACCATTCGGCGCAACGAACATCGAAGCGGAAGAGGGAGCTTTTGCGCCAGAGAGCATCTTCCATTCGTGTATGTGCAAACATTACTTCTAGTGAACGAGCATATTCCTCGCGTCATAAAAGACAAAGTAAGATAGAAATTTTTACGGGAGAGGACGTAAGTTTTCGCTACAATAAACTTAATTTTCATGTTGCGTCGAGTTGCGACGCTCGCCTGGTATAAAACGATGTCTCGGAAAGAGACTAATGTTTATGACGTTACATACTTGCGGTTCTGTGTTTCAAGTATGCGCTTTATGTGTCATCGACTTCATAAACAGCATTATAAAACTAAATTAAGCTCCCTTTCTTGCGTAATAGCTTTCCTTCTGAATGGCTCACAACTTCATGCTCAAAACAGAAACTAGAGCCACTCCTGAAATTTGTAAAATAGCGAATATGGCGAAGAAGGTAAGGAGGCGATCTATTTTGTAATCTATTTAGTCATGAAAAATATCAAGCACAATTTATTTTTCTTAATATAATTTCAAAATTCTCTAATTCTGGCACGAACTCAATCGCATCATGTAAATTAACTCAAACATGTTCCATTAATACAAGCAACAACAAAATATTTTATGTCAAAAGGTAGTTCATAATGATACGTGTCTCAAACAGTTGAAACAATGACTGCATACAGATAATTTCAAATTTCAGCGGACTGACCTAAATTCTTCATAGTTATTGTTATCGTTGCGGTTTAACATTGGAATCAATGCTTTGTAACATGAGATAAATATTTGTGCAACGAACAAACAAAAATGAACGACGGAGTATATGTATTTTCAATTAACACAGTGGTGCAACATGTTATTTTCTGTGATTTCATTGATATTAGTTGAATTTATTCCATCGGTATTGAAAGTTTAATTTTCCATGAAACGGATGTGTACTGGTGATGAAAAGTTTACATTCAATGATATTGTACAGGATGATTCGCTAACCCTTTTACAATGAAAAAAGGCGGAAGAGGAAAAGAAAAAGAGACAGGAACCATTTATGTTTTGCTGCAATTCCTGAGATGAAACAAGTGATTCATAAAAACATTGTCTTTGTTACATCATAAGGAGTCTATAACATTTCAGAACTGGGATAGGCAACCCGCGTGCTAGAGGAAAGCACGGCGGGTGGAGTCCACAAGAGGTGCGTTGTGTGTAGCAGGTTCGCGTCGTGGGCGCTGAAAGTAACCAGTGGCTGGGGTAGCCGAGGACGGCCACCTTGTCAGGACGGGCCGATCTGTTACAATCATAAGTAGAAAGAGGGCGTGCAGGCCGCCGATTAGTTCAGTGGGTTGGAGCGAGGGCTTTGGAGCGCGGGGACCCGCCCGATATCGCCCATAGAAGTGTTAATTGTTAAGACGAGAAGGCTGAAATAATGTGACGAGTATAGATCGTCAACAGAACGGGACCCAACAGTGAACCCTGAGGAACGCTGGTGGATGACTAGACATCAAACATCCATGTTATTTATGAAATTGTTCATCAATGCAATGTAAAGCAGAATGGAATTCAAGAGACGAGTGTCGAAAGTTTCATGGGCCCGGTTCTTCAAAGAAACCAACACCGGATTAAGTCTGACACCGGCTTCGTTGCTATGATACCGGCTTTCTGATTGGTTGTAGCATAACAACGAATCCGGTGTCAGACTTAATCCGGTGTTGGATTCTTTGAAAAACCGGGCCATAGACGCCTAACAGCACCAAGACATAGTTTTCCTCTGTCCCAAAAATTTTAAAATATCGTCTGTAACACTTAACATCACTGAGCTACAGCTATAACTTTTCTAAATCCCTATATATTGGTCGTTAGGTAAGATGCATTTTTTATGTGAAATTCGATATTTTTATTATAATAGTACCTATATCGGGAACTAATAGTTCCCGACTCAAAAAGTATCCTGCCATCCTATATCTCCTTGTTCTTTATTGTTTTCCGTTATTGAACCTTTGTTGTGAAATTGTCTGACACAAAAGAATTGCCGCACTCAAAGTTTAAAAACCAAATTCTGCATAGTAGGCATTTGTCAGCTCTGTAAAGCGATTAAAGGGCCACGAAAATGGGGTTGACGTTTTTTAAGTGTGTCGTCAGAATATGTCAGTATAAAATAGTAAGTTGCGTTTAGCATTTTCATGCGCTGAATGTCGATGTTGCATTTGTGTAATCAAAGGTTGATTAGATTTCAACATACCCAGTTTAATTAAAAGTTACCTACGTCTTCTTATTTCTGTCCCCTCTGCGCTCTGACGGCACGACCCAGTCCACTAGGAACCGGGGATTGACGACTTCGAGGTAGAACACAACAAATATTTCCCTTGATGTCCAGATCCCCAAATGTTCGTGCAAGGAGCTTGGAGGCGCTACTGGTTATTTGTTATATTAGAGTTTTCCCAATTCAATAGTAAATTGCATTAAAGTCTCCAGCAATTATTAAATTCTCGTGCCCTTTCACATCATTAGAAGTGCAGTTCTCTAAAAATTTAATTCATCGCATTTAGGAAAGGCGGAGTATCGGTTCGGTCCGATATAGGTATTTTCCAACGCCATGCAAATAAGGTGGATTATGGCATAAAATTATGCCAACGTTGGGAAAAAATATACGGTAGCACAAGACACTCCCATTTAAATAGATAAGTCAAGTATACTCGACATCAGCGCATTTTACTAAATATACTGCATATCAGCACAATACATATTCGCTTTTTTGATACGTTTTTTAATCGTAATCGTGGTTTTACTAAATTTAAAGATATGTTTCTCAAGAAAGTATTATTGTAAATGCCAGCAACTGGCACTCATAGCGCTCCACTTGTCTAATATCCTGAAAATTTTTTGAAAAAAAGGATAAAACGAAATTAGTACAAAAAATTATTGCAATGGACGGGATTTGGTCTAGGGACCATCCGATCATCAGGTCGACACACTAGCCATGCTATTATATGAGCTGCTGGTCGGTAGCTTGGGAATTGTAGTATAAGAGGTGTAGGTATTGTACTGGTATGCAGTATATTTAGTGGAACGTACTGGTACCGCCTATGAGTCTTCCGCTTCGCAATGACGTATGAATAAAGGTGTTCTTGTGCTGACGTTAAGTATATTTAGTAACTACGATGCCCGGTGCCGTAAGATCAAAAGTTTTACAGTCTAATATGTGTGTATAAAACAGTGTTGCAAGATAGCAAGCGTCCAATTATCTGGAAAACCGGGTAAAGTTGTTATCAGTTTTGTAAAAAATTGTGGTAGATCTGACAAATCGCGAAATTTGCGTGAAACTTACCAGTGGCGACTCGTGACTTCTTAAAGAGAGAGGGCTTTGCCAAGAAACCTGAAAAACGTTGAAGTAAACTTATAACTCAGAACCCACCCTGCTTTATGAAGTCTGAAACAATGTGTTCTCTTCGGTTTTCTTTCACTTGCTCTTCTCAAGAAAACAAGATAAGAACCAAGAAATTAATGTTCAAAAATAAAGTCCAAACTTCTATCTCTTTCACTTTCTTTTACACAAGAATGTGCTTCAAAAAGAAAATATCAGTACAACTGTTACGGACAATAGTACTCGCCCACTTCAGCTCGAAATTTATTGGGGGGGGGGGGGGGGGAGATGAACCAATTTTAATATGCGATATTATAGTTTTCAACAAACTGTACTCTGTATGGTGATAATTTTTTGTTTGTTTCAGGTATGTCTACAAAATCATGGATAATACTAAACCAGATATGTCAACATAACATGTAAGTGTAGATAGTTTAAAGAAACGCATCGGCCTCCTACGTTAATATCTCTCAACGGTTGTAAGTCTCACGTCAATCACAATCAGATTACGAAGCACTGATCATGATAAAATAAAATAAATCTACTTAATAAAAGGCGATAACGGCCACTTTAAAATTAATTAAAATGAAATTGAATTACTGATTAAGATGTTTTGTAATTTGGCAGCGACACAAATGTTTACTCCCGGTGACTAAAACTTTCACTTACTACCTACATTAATAATGAAATCTGTAGTATACGGAGTCGGTTACGTAACTCATTCATGCTTTCATTATGTAGTGCTCTCGATTATTGTGAGTAACACAAAATGTTACGTAACGTTCTAACTGGAGCAATCGTGTTATTTGTACCGTAACTCCAAGTTCACGTTGTGTTATTGGAAATAAACTGCTCAAAAGTTAAGGAGTTTTTAGGAGAATGAAGAGATAAAGAAAAGTAGTAGAAGGGGTGTTCCGCGGGAAAGTGCATTGGGACCACTTTTATTTATTTTGATATACTCATTTGTAAACAAGAAGGCTCTGTTTGGTATCTGCTACATTTAAAAACAATTATTTCTACAAAACGTACTTGGCTAAACTTGAAATAAATTGTTTCATCATTATATCGTGAGTGCCTCAACAGTTTAGTAGAAACCGTGAAATCTGCTCGCAATTTACATGAGATACTGTATTTTCCAGATAAAACAAATTATGGGCGAGGTAAAGCCTGTACTTCATTTCAACTCGACCAATTTTCAACTCGACTATTTAAAACGTTCAGCAGTTACTACGGCAATGCAGTATTTTATTTTCTTGCG
The DNA here is from genome assembly GCA_963966045.1 of Xestobium rufovillosum. Lineage (NCBI taxonomy): Eukaryota > Metazoa > Arthropoda > Insecta > Coleoptera > Ptinidae > Xestobium > Xestobium rufovillosum. The sequence continues at coordinate 17,522,939 of OZ014498.1, forward strand.
CTAGGGTGTAGTAAATGAACTGGAAGCACGGCGTATTTAGCAAATACCGTAACTGAAACGAACCGCGGATAGGATTTCTAGTATTCTAGTGTAAAAACTACGTTCTTTAATTCATGGCGGGTTGTTGCCGAGGGACAGATGGCAGCACAAGTCAACGTTACTTAATCAACTAAATGGAGATTGCTGTTAGGTAGACGTGGATTTGCTACATGGCTACATCGTGTTTTGTGAAAGTTACAAGTTGAAGTCGTGGTCCCTTCATGATAGAAAACAGCACAAACGAAACTGTTAAGGAAAATCACGGGTTGAGTGTTGCATCTCTTATAATATGTACGTTAATAATGTCATTGTTTATGTGCATGCAGGGTAGTTCAAAGTTTACCTATTGAACTTCGGGAACTGATAGAACACGTTAAAATAATAGGATATTCAGTTTAAACTTGTATCGAAAACTTCATAGTTTCCAAGATGCGGGGTGTTGAAATTCCAAACCAATTGAGGTATTTCAACAAAACCTGGTTGGCAAACATACATCAATAAGTAACATTTTCCAACAACAAATTGTTATTCTCTATACTACAGCCAGTGACAGAGTTATAGTTGTTTTCATTTTTGCCAGGTAAAACAAAATGGTACGCCACTGAATAAATAACTAAATTTTTATTTTGTGCAAACTACAATAATTTCTTAAGAAAAAGTAAGTTTAGGAAATCTGCTGAAGTCAGCCTTGGATGCAAGAAATTTGGATCACAAAGAATCACAAAGGAAGCTACTAATTCTAGGGTTGTTGTCAAAGACTGCTAGATTTTGGTTATCATTTCTTCCATTCACCGAATCGCGTATGACACTTGAGAATTTGGATGCCTGCTGTTTCGGAAATCGCCTTCAGTTCTCCAGAGCTGCTGCTTGTGCATTACCATTATAAAGTCCATAAAATGAAATCAATTCATTTGCGGATCGAAAAAGAGTAGAAGCGTTTGAAATGTGGTGCTATAGTCGCATGATGAAGATACCGTGGATAGATAGGGTTGGCAATAGGGAAGTATTAGAAAGAGTTGGGGAAAAGCGAAAGGTATGAAAGACAATAAATAATATTAGAGATAGGATGGTAGGACACCTTCTAAGACACGAAGGAATAGTTCGCGACTTACTAGAGTCAGAGATAGGAATAAAAAGAGGTAGGGTAGGCCTAGATTAGATTACTGCTCTCAAATAGTTAGGGATGTACGATGTTCTACTTTTAGGGAAATGCGTAAGTTAGCTCAGGAGAAAAGGATGGAGGTACGCGTCCAACCAGTTTTCGGACTGAAAACCTTATGATTATGATGGCATTAAATTTATCGAACATTTAAGTAACATAAAAAAGAACTTAAAACTTTGGCAAGTAAATGAAATAGAGAAATGCTATTGTTTTGTTGTTTTAATCATCACAGCCTACCGAAATTTTAAAACAAATACAAATAAACCAACCAAATTTAACGCTTTACAGAAGGATTGTTGCACCCATTTTTTGAAAAACTGTTCGGCTTGTGATAAAAATTGCAAGAATACTTTTTCGTAGCAAATAATTATAGTTTTTTAAAAGTTCTGTAATATGCTCAGTGGCGCACCATTACCCCCTTAATTACCCCGTCACTTGGTGAAGTAGAGAATCATTTTTTGAAAACTTTTTTTGGTAGAGACCAGAATTTCCCTGAAATATCTCAATTGGTTAAAGACTTATTTTAAAGAAACTAAAAAAAAATGTAGAGTTTTAACTCGGTATGTTGCAAACTGAAGACTTCTATTTAAGTTCAAAAGGTAAAGTTCTATTATTTTAATGCATTTCGTGTTTTGACAATTTATTTACAGTGACTAATGTACAGATATTTACAATAAAAAGTGATTTAAGAACATAAAATTTGAAATTAACAATAAACAGTGAAATATACAAGCGACAAACAAACAACAATTAAACAACTACCAACAAACAATTAAACAATACGCAAACACTTAACTAACTTAAAGTCCTAAACAATCCACAATACACAAATCAACAGTTCGAACATCTCTAAAAACACTTCTACAAACAACGGTTAATCACGACCCAAAGCGCCCCGGTACACACCAAAACGCGGAAGCAAACTAAGCACATACCGTCACCAAGACGCCAAATACACTAAACGCATGTACTGTAACACTTAACACGTATACTCGCTAGAATTTATCGCCTTCGGAATCTATAATCTATCGCTTTCTTCTCATCTCAAAACAAAAACTACAGCTGTCTGTTTATTTGTGTTGAACCATGCTCTCGTAAACACATGGGTTACGTTTGCGGGGCAAACTTCGTATCAGTATTATATTAGTTCCTAAAGTTCGTATCACACTGTATAAACAAAATAGACAAGGATAATATTCAGAAGCGAAAGGTACGACTCTAGTAACATCTACTATCTCAGTACGCTTCAAATAACTCCTCAGTTTGATTCGTAACCATCTAAATCGAAGTTGTTCTGCTGTCTTTACAACTGACTGTTCAATTAATGCTATTTCTGCCAAATTTGTACCGGGAAGAATTACGAGCACAGCACAATCCCTGTATTGAGTAGAAGCTATCCATGGAGTGCTGTAACGCTCATTGCGACCGCGTCGATTAAGTTGTATCCAATAATGAAAGTCTTGCTCTGCACTTAATAAATATCGATTATTCCATATGATAAGAATGCTCGCTTACTATGAGATCCGGTAGAATTGCTCCAGTACTGTATACCAGTATTTATGTATACCTAATTATTAGTTATACGGTAAAGCAACAAGAATTCAGTTATTATTCTGGCATTCAGTTTGTCAACTATCATAGACTTACCTAATGATAATATTTTACTTAAAAAATTAATATCTAAAAATTGATGAATACATAGGACGTTCCTTTTAAAATGGAAAAATATGCCTAGATGAGAATATTTTTAAACTTAATGTATCTTTAAAATGAACAACCTCTGATGAAAAGTCCTGAATTCTGAATAATAGACGCCAGAGTTTTTTACTTTACGCACTCTGTATATCTTAGGAGATTTTGTGTTAACGGTAGTGTCTCCATGGAGTAGGTACTTGATATCTGTTGGACAAACAAGGAAAAAATGTGGTCGATCTTCCCATCAAAATACATTTACTGCAATAATATTGGCTTTCCCTACCCGTTTACTGGAACATACAATATAAAACACAGCCTAAGAAAACTTGCCTCACCAGTTGTCTGTTTGGATTGAACCATTTTATATTTCTATAAAAATAATGAAAATTCAGGGTCTCTGCAATGAGTGAACGCTATTTTCGTTCTCGATTTTGCATCTAGAGGATTGTAGTAGGGCTGAAAGGATCGGTACTAATCAAAAAAGACACGTTAAGAACGAAGCACAACTTCTTGGCCATTGTTGCGAGCCCCCTTGCAAAGGCCGAAGTGCACATGTTTTCCTCGTGAAAATCGAATGTCGACCACCGCAAAACTTCACGCTTCGCAACGTCCTTTTATTATTGAACAAACTGCATCAAAGAAAACGGGGAATGGATAAAAAGCCAGCGAGGCGATTCTTACGCAAAACACGCATTACGGCCACAGCATACGTTCGAGCATCTCATTCAAGAAAACAAAGGCAGGATGAAAGCTACGTACTCGTATATACAACGGCTTAATGAAAGTCGATGCACTCTACTGCGTCACTGACCTCTTCTTCACGTATGCGTAAAGGCATTTCAGTTTCGCAGTGAACAGTTTTTCTCTTTATGCTTATATTAGCTCTGCGATGCCGGCCTCCTAGAAATTCCCGAAAGAAAATTAAACAAAATCACGTACCGAATTTTTAACCATGTAATTTGTGCTCCTATATCTATATCTACATTTAAGAATATTGTTTGATGTTCTTTTCTGTCTATCTTAGCCTATGATTGACCTAGATCCAATATTCAGTCTTCAGCTCGGTATAGCACACAGGAAGAGGTAATGGACGCTATACTCCACGTTCCACGAGCCTCATAAATGGCCACAGCTTCCGTGATTCGTTCTACACGCCCGCGTGCAGTTCGTGCAGATAGTAATAATAATAAATTTGCCTTTTTTTCAAAGTCTAAACAAACCTTTTGGAAAATTTTAGAAAGGACAGGAAAAATAGAACGAAGATCACCAAACTCGGTAGGTGCGGCAACTTTAAGAGCCCGACAAACAGGAATCTTTGGAGCACGGTAGACGTTTGAAAATATCTCAAAAACAATAAATGATATTAAATGGTTTTTGTTTGCAAACCGTTCTTAAAATACAATTCTACTACTGCTGTTTTGAAATTTGTTAAAAAATATGAACACAATAAACGAAGTCGCATGTTACAAGTGGCGAAAAACTGCTTTTTGTACAACCCAATAAAACTTTCCTGAAAAGAAAATCTCAGAATCTGGTTAACGGCAGTAGTACACTGAACCTCTGGCTTGTAAAAAGACATACAATTTTCAATTTCGACAAAAAAGTTATGAGTAAACAGCGGTACCGTAGCATTAGGAGTTTTTCGTAGTAGATCGTGCTCCCGTCTGTCTTTCGGCTACTGATAAAAGTCGCTCAGCTAAGTCAGCCAATTCCGAAATAGAGAGTGCGCGTAGCAAGTTCATTCTCAGTATTGGTTTGGCCGACTAGTTCCCTGCTTTTCCAGATCATTTTTGCCGTCCGCTGTAGGTCCGCAGACATTGCTACTCGTCATATATGCAGGTATATACATTACGCTCTACTTCGTGACGTATTTTTCAAGCTGTAATTGCTTCACCGTACCCCTGTCATATATGCAGGTATATACATTACGCTCTACTTCGTGACGAATTTTTCAAGCTGTAATTGCTTCACCGTACCCCTGAATCACCAGATTCTTAGTAAATTAGTGTGTCCGGCTCTTAAGAAAAGGAATTATTTGTGCACGCTTCAAAGCCTAAGGGAAATATGAACTGCTTATGCACCCGTAGAAAATATGTGTTATGGAAGGAATAATAACAGACAACACAGAAAAATAAGGGACATATTACCTAAGATGATCGTTGCCGTACGCCTTGGACTTGACCGACAGGAGGAGATCACTGACACGTTTCTTATTAGCGAGTTGAAAAGACGACGGATCTGAAATAGAGGGCTGTAGAGAACACACGTAAAGAAAGAAACCAGATCTGCAGGAGGTGAAGCGTCAGTTTTACATGATTCACATCGTCTATATTACTTAAGTGGGAAAGCATGCTATGGGACTTACGCTTCAGAACATTATGCTTACCAAGCTCTGCCTGCCTGTCTTTAATTGAGCAAATCTGGAATTTTAGATTCATATATACCTTTTTCTCTGAACGTAAAGCAGAATTCGTGATATTTCGTAATTGCCTGCAAGAAGACCAATGGGCGGGTAGTCCGGTCCTGAATTTGTTTAGCGCGTTGTCACTTAGGCCGGAGACACATCAGCCGCGGTATCTTTAGTCTCACCATAAATTTAATGTTGGCTGTTATCCAGGGCGTATAGGGGCTGACAGCGTTTTTTTTAGAAACATGAGGAGGGGCATGAAGATTAGCGAGATAGAGTGAAAAAATTTAAAATATCAACTTTACCATTATAATGTTATCAGTCTGGAGTATGGAGCGCCACGGCAATAAAGCAAGATCAGATTTAGAACGAGTTGTATCAATGCGAACGGTAAATAAAACATGGAATTTCACAGAAACACAGTTAATTTTACATAAGAAAATCGTCAGAATTCTGCGCATCAACCACCACAGCACCACACACCTCAGACTTGTTTACAAAAAACTAAATTACTGAACACAGTGAGAGAGTTACTAGAATGGGCTGATCAATAACCTGACTTAAATTGAAAGTTTCGATAAGAATTAACAAATTATCAGACATATTAGTCATATTCAATAAATTGACATTAAAATTACTCGCAGAGTGGATGCTGTTAAACTTAGAAGTGATAACAATACGAAAGTCTTCAAACCAGTTCAGAAATTCATTATTCTGTCGGTTAGGAGGTCTGTACATAACCCCAATAACATGATCCGTTTCACTTGAAGTAAGCATTACAAACTTTTGAGGTAATTTTAAACTGTAGGGTATTTTTAAAATACATGGCATGGTAGGGGTAGGCCTAGATTAGACTACTGCTCTCAAATAGTTTGGGACGTAGGATGTTCTACTTTTAGGGAAATGTGTAGGTTAGCTCAGGATAGTAAAGGATGGCGGTCCGCGTCCGACAAGTCTTCGGACTGAGAACCTTATGAACTTATGATGATGGCAACACCTCCACCCTTTCCAACACGGCCAGATGCGCTTTGGAGTTCGAGTAGGTATAGAAATTTTGTTTGATGTCCATTAATATTTTACTTAGTATGTAAGAAACATTAATGTTGAAGCATTTGTTCTTTAATACATTCATTTGCTTTGAACTATTGAAACCCTAAATTGAATTAATCCGTTATTTAGTTTATTATAGACTTTTAAACTACTAGGAAATGAATCGACAATAATCGACTTTATTCTTCAATTAACAGACTAATCTACTTTTGGAGGTATAGTCGATTAGTCAACTAAATCCACTTTAAGGCTGGGATTTATCAGCTGTTAGTCTATAAAAAAGTGCTGCCACCTATCGCCCAAAAGTGTGATTAGAATTATGCAAAATACAGTCATAATCTATTATGATTGGTTTCTATCACAGCTGCAACCACTTCGGACGGAACCCCTACAGCTTGGAATTTTCAAGGTTTTTTGCTTTAGCGGCAACCGAATAAATCTGGGAGGATTAGTCGGCGGTCCTATCTATAAATTATTATTTTCTATTTAGAAATAAGAGGATAAACTGAAGCACCACCGCCATCTGCATTGCAATGGCCACACTACTACTACTGTCAAACGTCCAGTTTACTGTGCATCTCGCCCAAAAATGCACAAGATGGAGAGATTGCAATATAATTTTTATTCCAACACGCCGGTCCAACCAAGTAACGTATCAAGACTTTCTTGGTCGAAAATGAATAAGGAATAATTAACTTAGACAACCCTATTTTCTAATTACGATAAATATGTGAACAAATAGTAAAAAAGGTGTCGGGTTTATGACGGATTTATGGCGGATTTTTCAATAATTTGAGGGAGAAAAATATTACTATAAAAGTAGTGCGAGTCTCTAAGTTGATCCTTTATTGGTAAATCTTTTTTTTTATTTAACGCCATATCTACTTTAATTTCAGAATGGTGTTGGAATAAAAATGCGTCTACATGTCTCGTTTTAGTGCTCAACAGTGGCGGCTCGTGGGTTAATATCCAGGGAGGTCATTTTAGTTTTGGGACTTATAATTAATACATACTAAAAATATATACATAACCGCGCAATGCAATTTCAAAGACTCCGCAAAATTTTACACAATCAATTAATTTGTTTAAAATATACCTAAGTATTCATTCATTAAAGTCGTGCACTGATTTTGTGATACACACTATAAAGTTGCTGTCTTATGTGTACACGCCCTAAACTGGCGTAACTGAACAATTTATATGAGTACGGAAAGAAGCATGCTTTTTATTTTTGTCTTTTAAATGTTTAATATCGGTTACTCCATTTTTAACCCATATAGCATCAATTGAAAATAATAAGCACGGATAGCAAAAGAACGCATTTTTAACACTGCATCCACAAATCCAGTCGCACAAATTGTACATCGATTTTTTAAAATAGCTTTGGACATTTTTACCTTTATCCTTTGTTGTCTGCTTCAAATTCAGTTTTGGTTTCGGCCGTCCACTTTCCCTCTTTTCAAGCCGGCGTTCATAATTTAATGTTCCAGCTGATTTTAAGGCAAATATATCCTCAACAACACTCATCTTGTTTTGCTAAACACACACAAAATTTCTCAACGATCAGAACTTCACAACTATCACAGTTCACAACCGCGACAATAAAGAAAGATTTCCCGCCTGCTATCTAAGAAGAACTGAGCAGAGTACTGAGATCCAGAGAAAATATAACTGAATACTGTTGAACTAAACTCGATTCTGCGCAGTTGTCATCGGGACATTGACCACGTTGGAGATATAGGAGTAAAAGGTGACTCTCACTTCCACTCAAGAATTCGCCATCTGCTATCACTGTTCTTCTTTACATGCATTTCTCCATAAGCCATAAGAGCTGTGCAGGGTCAATTTGAATAATGTCCCGGCTTGCTAGCGAGCGCGCAGCGCGGCTTGACGCTTGGCTATTTCTAGTATTGCTGCGAATGCAGTCCGCTGAGGATTTTAAATTTGAGACTGTTAGACAAAAAATATTTTAATTAAAATTATGGTTTTGATTAGAATATTTTAGGAGGGTCATTGACCAATTGACCTTAAGGAGAAACCGCCACTGGTGCTCAAATTCCGCACCCTTAACTTACTTTAGTCGACTTCAAATTTATCCCTAAATTCCGAGAGTTGTGTTTTCTTTGACAGAATCCTTCCTCGCGAGCAAACTATGAGCAGCCACTGATAGTAAGAGGTAGGTACCTACCTAAAATATACTGTTGTTACTCTTGGAACACTCTGTATAATAATGTGGCATTGGCTAAGAGCCGCTGTGAGACGGTGGTGGTGCTCTCTAGTGGATTAAAAATGAATTTATATTTGCAAACGTGCGAGTTACGGCATCGATGCCACTGGGGAGAAATACGCATTTTCTGAATAAGTATCATATGACCTAAGAGTTTTACGAGCTCTACCGCAAGAGCTCCCACCTTAATGCACTTTCAATGTACTAAGTTATTACGCCAACAAGTGAAGCGAAAGTGGTAGACATAGCGATTATTTCGACAGGAACGTTAGTGTAATCGCGTTAGCTGCTCCGACCAATTTGGAAAGTTGAGCGTCGGCATGTGGCTTAACTGCTATTAGACTGCCTCCCCCTTTAGTTCCTGCAATATCGTTTCTTACGCATATATAGGACCTTAATGTTACTCGGAACGGCCTATCGCGAGTTTAGGCTTCCAATATTATATCCCCCTACTGCAGTGACTTTTTGACACTCACGATAGTCCCTTGTTCCCTATCATTTAACCGTAACGGTGCCATTTGGTTCCCGTTCTGAAAAAATACGAAAAAGTCTCCAATTTCGCTACTCTCAACCCTATCTAATTGTTGGCCAATTATTTCTCCTCAACTGCTTCTCCGGCAATGCGAAGATGTATCAATAAGTAACGTTATTACTGTCGTAGAACAAAAATAAAACCATCTTAGGCGCTGCAGATCATCCCCGAAGGGAACGCTGAGCCACAGCAAGTACGTTTCATGTGCGGTTCGTAGTAGGGGGTCACACGTAACAGTATTAAACTTCATTGTTTCGCTGAGTAATGTCAGCATCTTCAGAATCATAAAGATAATTGAAATTTATACATTACCATAGGTTACCGACATTACGGGCGGCGTCTAAAACTCCCTTAAATCCAAAATGCCCAATAATTGTTTAAGTTATGAGTTTCCGAGTAAAGAGAGTGTTTTTAGTGTTTGCTTGATCTTGTTGGAAATGTCTTGTGGCGGTGGACGTACAGCGATGGAAAATCTCCCCATCCCCCTCTTGCCGATGATGTAATAAGTAAATTTCAAACCCAACTGAAAGAAGAGCTCCAAAATTTTCCATAGGTTGAGATACTTCGATGATATTAGTACATTCCATCAAATTTATCCAAGAAATAGAATGAGGGACAGCTTCCATTTAAGAAAAAAATTATATAGTTCGCTATATATGTATATTTCAGCAGCATTCAATTTTAGGTAATAGATTGCTGTGTTTACAATAATCACAGAAATCACACGAGTGTATATGAAATATACTTTCCATCGAGTTATGTACACTATTTTTCTCACGACCCCTTAAGGAGGTCAAACTTAACTTTATTTTTAATGATTTGTTTTCTGTTTTCTGTTTTTTTATAATGGTAGAGGAAAAATCTTTTAAAGACACCACAATTCATGGTAGTGTGGGATTTCCACCCACTAAAAAACCTCTACCTCACTTCCTCCACTTTCCGGGACCGCTCTCGCATTTCTTCAGAAGGCGGGTTGTTTTGCTTCCTCCGGTTTACATTTCTTACGTTAGCCTACTTTCAATACTCTTGGTCTCCATTATCTGTCGTACCATATTCTGCACTACAGACCACTATTTTTCTGATTGGAGTATTTGATCTACCATATTTTCTACGCTTACGGTTCTACCAATGTCGCGCGTATACTCTTCCCTTATATTTCTTCATCTGTGGCAGTTAAACACGTCGTCCACTTCTCCCTTCTCCACAATACAGGCACTCATCATCTTCCACGATGTCGAATCTATACAAGTACGACCTAAAACTCCCGTGTCCCGACAGAACCTGTGTCAACCAATAGTCCAATTCTCCGTTTTCCATTTGGACAGAAGTCTATCTCTTGCAACGCTCTTGCTTATACCCTTATGCGCCTCTTCTCTCTCGAATATAAGTAGGTCTATAGGTGGCGTGGCAGAGATCACATCTATAGCTTCCGCAGATATAGTACGGTATCCGCTATACATATTCTCAGATTCATCTTTCTAGCGGTAGTTTTTAGTTTGTTCTTTAACTTCTTCCTCTTCATGGCACTTGCCCACACTGGTGCCGCGTATAATGCCATCGAGTGTGCCGCCGAATTCACCAGCCTCCGCTTGCTGGACATAGGGCCTAATACGTTTGGCATCAGCCTAGATAAGGCCGCCACCATTTGTACGGCTTTATAGTTTGTTTTGTTGATATGATCCGCAAACATAAATTTGGTATCGAGATACTTAATACTATTTTGTGGTTTGATGGTTAGTATCACTCCCCCTTATAGTAATCTGCGCCATTTTCCTCTTTCTCGATAGCACCATCGCTTCAGTCTTTTCCGATGCCAGCTGTAGACTTTTATCGGCCATCCATGCACTGACCTTTTTATTGCAAGGTTTGTTTTCCAGATCACCTCCTCTTCGCTTCTTGCCACCACGACTAGGGCTAGGTCGTCCGCGAAAGCGACCGTTTGGAGTCTCCCTGGCAGGTCAAGTTTTAAAACCCCGTCGTAAAATATGTTCCACAGGGTAGGTCCCAGTACCGAGTCCTGTGGCACTCCGCTGCTTACTGGTCTCTCCCGGGTAAGGCCATCTCCCATCAGGATAATGGTTATATTTCGGAGGTAGCTGCATAATATTAAGAAAAAGATATCCTCGCAGATGCGAGTCTCTGAAGTTCTTTCACTATTTCCCTCCGAACCGCTGGGGTTAAAGGCACTTTTGATGTCAAACGTGATCAGAAGGCAGATGTACCTCTGCCGATTTATTGTCCTTTCTGCGCTTCTTGCAATACCAACAATCTTCTCGATTGCGTCCACGGTAGACCTACCTCTTCGGAAACCAAACTGTCCCTCCGAGATACCTCTTTTTTGGTCTAGTTCTGTTTGGAGTCGAAACCGAATCAGGTGCTCCAACAGCTTGCCTGTTGATGGTAACTCCTTGGGCTTGTCTTTTTTTCACAAGAGGCATAACTTGTTTACATTTAGCAGCGACTTATAAAATTTGCCTGGAACGTCAAGGATAAAATTGAATCCATTCATGAAGTGGGAAATTACGAAATATCATACAGAAATAGTAACAAGAAATGTATTTTACAATCGGCTAATATTATTCTCATATTCCTGAAGTAAATTATTATAATAAAACGTTTTCCGAATACCTGCTATCAATTCCTCGAATTCTTCCAAGCATGTATTAAAACAGTACGCGGAAGAATTGCATAGCTGGTGCATTACATATCAGAAACTAATTATAATATGTACTCCGAAGTAAATCGAACTAAATCTTATGCAAACTCACTCTTGGTATTCACTGCGAGGCCACACCTGTTCCTAATTGCTAAGTCATGGACTGAAACAGCGCCTGGGAATTCCTGAAATAAACTGGGAAATGGGCGGATAACTTTATTCACATTTCTTTTTAAGGGGCGCATAAGCAATTACTCAATTAACAGTCTCTCATAATAGCATTATACCTGTAAAACAGCGTCTTGCTCTATTCAAAAGCAGTGGCGGCTCGTGACTTGTCCATGAAGAAGTGCGTCACTAAAGAAAAGGCCACGTAACGCATTTTTTAAACGGAACATTTAACTGAGACACGCATTTTTTGTAAGAAAGGATATATGTAAAAACGTAAGTAGAGCTGCCATAAATAGGGCCTGGATAACGTCTCAAATGTATGGTATTGTTAGAAGGCATCCTTATCCGCGTCGCGCAAGGGCAACATCCGGGAGAGAAGACCGTCTAATACGGATTTGGGCCACCAGAATGTGCAGAAGTACCGCTACAACGCTCCAAAATCAGCTCGTAGAGGCCACAGGAATCAGAATAAGTACCCAAACGATACGTAACAGGCTTCACGAACGACAGTTTCATGCAGAGCAAGAAGGTACTTCGCTGAAGAACATGCTACAAAAATTAAAAGGATACAATTTTAGTATGTATACATGATTTGGTTTGTTAAAACCCTCCGTTGCGCGCCGCCGCTGTTCAAATGGAAGAAAAACTCCGCGAGGCAATTACGAACGAGCTGAACGCTTCTACAATCACCTCCTTTTTTATTTTATCGGGTTTTCTTACGGCGAACAGAAACAAACGCTAGTAATTAAGAAGTCTGCGATACGTGCCTGCGCCAGCGATCTCCTCTCTTCCAGTCAAACTTAAAAGATACCTAAAACCATTACAGATAAGATCGACCCCTCTTTCTCCGACATCGTTTATTACGTTTTGTAAAACTTCCACGGGACACCAAACAATTAAATGAAGCGAAAAATTGAACGAGACGAGACCCCCCTAAAAATATTCCCGATTCTCTCTTGGTCTAATGAAAACATAAATATCGGGAAAAACACGACGAAAAATGTATTATAGAAATTGTGTTTTTAGATGTTTGTTAAAATACATTTTACTCCAAGATACATAATGGTAGGTACCTACATGTATGAATTTTACTACAATGTGTAATTTTAATTTAAAAAGTCTGTATGGAGAACCATACATGAATTCCATGTTCATTGTATATAAAAAAAGAACATTTAAAACAAATATCTGTTTATTATTGACAATTTTACGAAAGCTTGTAAATTTTTGTAAAAATATATTTAGTAAATTTTTGTAAAAAATTTGTTATTCCGTAAAATTCCGTAATTTTTGTAGAAATTTGCCCAAATTTATTAAAATTTTTGTAAAATATTTTCGCAATTACAAAATATTTTACAAATTTTTACAAAATATATTTTAGAAATTGTTACAAAAATTACAAAATTTTGCGGAATAACAAATTTTTTACAAAATATCTTTACAAATTTTTACAAAAATTTACAAAGGTCTTAAAATACACAACATTTTTTATTTAAACTTTTATTTCATATTTCTAATAGTTTAGCTACAATAATTATTTGAAGAATTAAAATGTTAATAACAAATGAACGCCCAATTTATTTATTACCAAATTCAATAGTCTGGAGTTCTCATCGAGACGCACTCGGTTAGTTTTTACAGAAGTTATCGAACGCCAAAGAAATTCGGACACACACGCACGCACATACACCAAGCTAAAAAAAACTTTTTCTCGGACACGAATTTTTGTCGGTAATACAATACTTCATTTCCTTACGGAATATGGAAGTAAAAAGAAACTTGCATAGACCTACATGTGGGACAATTTGGAAATAAATAATGGATATGTGTATGCAGGAGCATAGATTGATACGTAAAAACTGTACACTCAGTCCCGTGCTGTTTTTCGAGACAAATTCAATGGCGAACATTTACAAGTCAAAATTGCTTTTCTCCCGATTTCAAAAAATTGTTGTAACTTCGTTATTACTAAAAATATGAAAAACTTTTACTAAACTTCTTAAATGGTTTCGTCATCAAGGATTTCAGTGGCGTAGTCAAGATTTTTCTACAATGAAACAATTTCAAATTACAACATAAAGTTCAATGTTTTAAACGAAACCACAGTAGGCGGTGCTACCATCGAGTTTCCCTATTTGTTAGCTTTCCGAAAATATATAGTTTGTGATCATTATTTTCACAAATTATGAAGAATTCCGCATTTTTCTTGTCCTACAAGTTACCTAGTATAAATCTAGTGTACCACTATTACTAGTTGGTAAAAGGCGTCTAGGTATTGCAATAAATATTAATTTAATTTGAATAATTATATTAATTATCACCGGCTGGATCTATTTTAAAAGAATTCCAAACAAATTTCAGTCTTTTTGTTGAAACTAGAAAGTTATTATACTATTTTTAAATATCTAAATTTACAAAAATAGTATCATAACTTTCTACAGTTTCATCAAATTTGTTTGAAATTCTCAAAATTTTCGAAATTATGTTAAAAACTTTAGGTACATGTAGGTATGTTTTGTGAACTGATATGGTATCATAACTTTCTACAAAAGTTTGGTAAAAGTTTTTCATATTTTTAATAGTAACGATGTTACAACTTTTTGAAATAGGCCGAAAATTTTGACTTTTAAGTAGAGAACGGCGTGATAAATTCAAAATTCATGTTCGTCGTTAAATTTGCCTTGAAAAACTGGCACGGGACTGCGTGTACAGTTTTGACGTAGAAATTGTTTAATCGGAGAATGGAAAATGAATTGCATCATCAAAACTGCGCGGAAATAATGACGTCACGCATCAGCTATGGCACCAGTGGCGCACTATCTAAGTCATATGAAACGACTACGAGAACGACTAATATCTGTGCCCCTTCATACATTATACTACCAATCATTTACCTCCAAATTGCCTCACCTCACACTCATTTAAATCAGTTTTTAATTTTTTTCCTCCTCAAGTAAAAAGAAGAAAGTACCTACTATAAAGTTACCTTCTACAAGAACCCGACAAAAATTATATTGGTACCATTTAAAAAAAATCCGATGACGTCATCACACGGAAACAATAATTGAGCATCGAAAAGGTGCAGGTACATGACAATGTGTCTTTAAATTAAAAAATCAACGTGACCAGGAATTTTCATTAAACTTCATCGTTTCGGAAGCAATGAATTTATTCCATTTTTGTTCCACACACTGTATAAAAAATACTTAAAATTTTTCATTTCACATAATCAGATACAGATTTTGCGAGTACCACAGGACTATGTACTTAAATCGAAAATTAAAAATTTAAAACATTTTGTATTTTTTGTTAGTAAAGTGCTTGACAATGGATGCGAATAACTTCGTATTGGCGTAGCATTCTGTGATATCACGTAGTACAAGAAATCTGGATTTGTTCTATAAAATTCAGTGCTTGACGGGGTATTTGCTCGAGGAGTAGTTGTTCGAACGATCCAGCACTCGAAGTGCTGAAAATTCATCAAAATTAAATAATTATTCTTCGATTGTTAAATTCAGAATGGGTATTTAATATTTTTCATAATTATTATGAATTTAGTAACCACTAACTTGTACATTTTATGAGGGTTAATTCTGGCACCGAATGATAATGAAAAGCAATATACTTTTAGCCTAAAAAATCTTGAAATTATGCCTACATTTTCCTTTTGCTCGCGTTTTCTTCGAAGATATTTTTAAAATCGTGGAAAATGTAGGAGGTCATGATTTTTCTTTTTTTAGTGCATCCTGCTTGTTGTATGGTTTCAAGAAATTTTTTAAAGATGGAAATTACGATAACTACATTACCAAAATTCCTCATCTAAAATAGTTCCGCAAAAATGCTAATCCATGCATTTAAAGTATAGACCAGTGGCCGAGGTTTTCCGTCTCTCTCGCACATTGACTTTACATACAATATTATGATGCGTATAAATCGATCCACAACACACGCAACGTAATGTCTATGGTAGCCGCGTTGTTGCCACAGTCTGCTAGCAGTTCTATTTCAAATATTTGATAACCACACATCTTCACTAACTTGCAATACCAAGGCTATAAATTTCAAGGGGATGTAGAAAAATACAGTCTTCCGGAGACCTCTACATTATTTTGTCGCTGATAAATTGTATAAAGAAAAAACGCAATAATTCTTTCTTATGTTTTGGCCAGTACCATTTATATACGAAAACTGACGTATCTGAAGCTGAATTACAGAAGCACATGTTACCAATGTTGGCAGGTGTACTGTGGAGCTACAACTCGCCCGGTATATGTCACAAACATAAATATTATCAAAAGGACTTTACCGGCAACATCGAACATAAATACATAACACAGTTTGTTTAATGAGACAGATTGTAGATGGGATTGTGTCTCAGTATCAGTTTAATTTTTGAAATAGTCACTATAATGCCGGTGTTCGAAGTCGTTCGAAACATTGTGTAAAATTTCAGGTGTTGTGTTATAACACTTGTGTATCATTCGTCAATGACAGCTCTAATGGAATATAAAGCCGTAATTCGAGAGTTGGACACTATACTTTATCTGCGCTTTAAGGCTAGATATCAAACCCCTAATGAACAGACAGTAGTCCTTGAACGGACGTAGCCATAGAAACGTATAATGCATGCACGATTTCTTGGATTTGACATTTTCCCTGTCATAGCAACCTAAATAGGAATTCTTTGATTGGCTGCTTAAATGCTCAAGTTTACCCTAATAATTTCAATTTTGGTAGCGGAGCCGTCGTTCGCTACGCGAATTTTGAAGGAACACGGTCTTTATTAATACGTGCTCATATCAGGTAAACATGTTCCCCCCGTGCGGAGCCGGATGGAAGCAATATAAAGTACAAGTAATAAATTGATGGGGCATTTACATGTTCTACTGCAGCAGTCGAAGCGCACGAGTCGCGCATACTAAAAGTAGTCATAAACAACGTTAAAATAAAATACTCTCTTTTGCTTGGCACTCTTTCACCAGTAAAAGGCGAGAAATTGCCATGGAAGCACATTCATCAGACGCTTCCAAGCCGATCTATTAGAGAATACTGATGAACTTTAGTGCCTCGTTAACGAGAATCGTTCGGCTCACATCTTTGTTAGTTGCTGAAGCCCAATACTTATTTCCTACATTTGCTTCATTTTAGTTGTTACCCATTTAACGCCAAGGTTTGTTATGTCTATTTATCTACTATCAATACATAATTTCAAACTTTACGATATTAATTTGAATGTTAGTGACCATACTTTGCCGTACGTGTTCGGCTTAATGCTTCTTATTCATTATATTCTCTCGTTCAATATATCGAGAATATCACTTGTGAAACCAGAGAAACACATTCAACGAGTTCAGTCGTACTATCATCGATGATAATTATACTACTTGTTATATTATAGCTGAAAATGTGATAGTCACGATCACGCTTATAATAGATAAAACGTTGCACGATACTCTTATCGTAACTGCATATACTGTGGTGTAGGATGAGTAACCAAACTCAGCCTTCGGCCAAAACAGTACGCATTATTATCATCAATATTATCGTTTTTTCTAAATCTCTGGAAAAATGCCGGAGTTGAAAAGATCAATGGAGGAGGAATTCACCTCGGTTAAAAAATCGCTTTACGATTATGACGATTTACGGGTAATTTTTATGTAGTTCGTATTTTCTTGGTTACCTAACTTTTTAGTAGAAATTCATGATGCATTACTTAGTCCCGGTTTTTCAAATAATCCAACACCGGATTAAGTCTGGCACCGACTTCGTTGCTATGATACCGGCTTTCTGATTGGTTGCATCATAAGCAACGAAGCTGGTGTCAGACTTAACCCGGTGTTGGATTCTTTGAAAAACCGGGCCTTAATGAAATACTTTGCGTACTACCAATAAAACAATTTATTATAGTATTTTGACCGGTTTCAAAATTTTCAATAAATCTCATCATCGTTATATTCTTTTATCAAATAGAGCTGCCAGATGTTATCGATATATCGAGATTATCGATAATATCGATAAGCGATATTGCAAAAAAACGATATAGATATATCGATATTTTCGATAATATCGATATTTTCGATAGTATTGATATTTTCGATAATATCGATATTTTCGGTATATCGATAATACCGATATTTCGATAATACCGATATTTTCGATATTTTGATAATATCGATATTTTAGATATTTCTATGAATAATATCAATGTGATAGTACCAATATTTTGGAAATATCGATGTTTACAAACATAATATTGATAAAATATCAGCAATAATGAATAGGGCTGCCAGATGTTATCGATATATCGTTTTATATCGATATTATCGATAAGCGTTATTGCAAAAACCGATATTGATATTTTCGATAATATCGATATTTTCGATATTATCAATATTTTCTATAATATCGATATTGTCGGAATTATCGATAATATCGGAAATATCGATATAATTTCTATATCGATATTCGATATTTTTTTCTAAATACTTGCAGCTCTAGCTATGATTAATAATCGAGGATATTACTCATGAAACCGAAACAGCACATTCAACTTTTCCTTCGGACTCGTTGAATCTGCAGTTCGGTTTCAGCTCGTAGATATCATCGATGATTGTTATATTACCTAATGCTATTTTTTTCATCGTCAAATTGACCAATAGGAACATTTCATTTGGGTCTAGAAGCGTGTATTATTTCGGTAATTTTTTCGATAATTTTGCTTGTTGACAAGTTGTCATAGTTTCGAATTTATAATGTATAATCTAGTTACTTTAGTACCTGCCAAACGTCAAATATTCCCAACACATTTCTTTGTTTGTGAATTAATTGAGATAAAATTTCGTTTTGAACTACCTTTCTTCGATTCAAAAAATAATCTTGTCAAATACAATTCGTGGTCTGGAAAGCAACGCAACAGCTTTCGTAAAATTTCCGACAATTCCAGACCACTTAGGCCCGGTTTCTCAAAGAATCTAACACCGGATTAAGTCTGACACCGGCTTTGTTGCTATGCTACAACCAATCAGAAAGCCGGTATCATAGCAACGAAGCCGGTGTCAGACTTAATCCGGTGTTGGATTCTTTGAAATTATTATCTGTAGTAACACAATAAGGCCCGGTTTTTCAACAATAATTGTGCTATTTACCCTTTGCTACCATGACGACGTTGTAAATTTCGTATTTTTGATTGTAAAATGTTTAAAAATCAAGTCTCCCATGTGCGTATTCTCATATTCATTAAATTATCTAGCCGAATTAGACTCGAACCTTTTATTTTTAACCGACTTCAAAAAAGGAGGTGGTTCTCAATTCGACTGTATTTTTTATGTGTGTTACCTCAGAACTTTTTTCTAGGTGAACCGATTTTGATGATTTTTTTTTTATTTGAAAGCTGGTGCTTCTCATGTGGTCCCATATAAATTTGATCAAGATCTGACCAGTAGTTTTTGAGTTATCTTTAATAATGCGTATTTAATTGACTTCGACTACATTGATGATGTTCTCATTGTATATTGAAGTCGGTTTTCTATTTTGTAGGACAAAAATATTATGCCTGGATAAATTCCTGTTTTGCAAACTCAATTTTGTTGTCTGATGGCAATTTGATCCATAAAACTGACATTCAGTAAGAGCGCTCTTGTTGGTTTTATTCGTCATATTGCCTGGCAACAAAAATAAAAAGTACTCGTCAAATTACGTACGATTATTTTTTTCACTGTAATATTGACTAATCAAAACACGCCATAGACCAACAAGCACTAAACAATGATATCAGCGATTATAAAATAATGATAAAATAAGCAAACATTTAAAAATTAAATTTTCTTCCTGAACGCCTTTGTAGTTTATAACCCTGTCCAAGTGAGCACGCCCTCCCAGGGAGAGAAATTCGTCAATTTGAATTTTATCTGATCTTTCCGTACATAAAAGTGTTCCGAAAGGGCGCAGACGGTGAGTCACGCGTCCAAGACCCGCCAATAAAGCATTTTTCTCATGTCACTGAAATTCAGGTTCGAACATCTCGCTTTCCTGAAAGATTTTTGTTCCGTGCCGGAGCAGGGTGTGGGGCAAATGAAATAGGAGTGTAGTTTATGGGTCTACTGAGACATGGCGTGCCTGTGTCACGTGGCGGATCTGTTCTGTTTACGTGCTACACTCGGTCTGTAGGGCCGGAGTCGGAAAACGCAAGGGACCGGGGGTTCGGGCTACGGTTCGCACTGTGGTTTACAGCCTGTTTTAAAATGTATGAAATTTATATAGGTTCAGCACCTGCACAAAGTTCATTGTTCCTCGCTATACAACTAACAACTTGTCTTTGACCAACCTTTTGGTTTTAGATTTTCTTTATTTTTCCTGGTATAAACAGTCGCTCAAATAAAGTAATATTTACCAATCAAAACTTACGAATCATTTTTTTTCGAAAACGATTATTGCCTTTTCCGATTTATTGGGTACCATTAAAGAGTAGAGTAAATACTAAGACCCGTATTCTATTTAATTTTCCTTGATTCACCATCCAATGCCGCACAAACTAATTATTAAAAGTTTGTCAGGTAACAAAATGTTTTGCAGTTACAATCAATCATCCTTTTGTTGCAGCAACTCTATATTTAATAGGCATAAATATCCTAAAGGGTATTGTGCCATCAACAAAATATTATGATTGCCTTAACAGAATCGTTTTTCGTAGCAATTATTGGTAGCAGAATTATTTTAACAAGATTATTTTGTTACGTTGTTTTGTATATTTGCATTCGGTAAAACTAACATATTTTTCTGCTAAATACTCGTTTTTAGTTCAAATGCAAGTTCCTATGGGAAAATACAGTTGTGATGGATTGACAGAGTGACTCAGCTCTTCATTACTTTAAAATCCTCGACAATTTTTACAGGTGATTTTTCGTTTATGATACGTTTTTTACTCTATACCCGGCAGGATATTTCCATTCCATTTGAATATCCAGAGCATTAGTATTACATTCAGGGAACGGTTTGTGAAACCCCGATGACCTCAGCAGCCCGGAGGCAACAACCCTATTACACATTTTTATTTACAAAAGGGTCCGGCGAGAAAGTAATAGATATTGATTTTTATTTATTTGATTTTAAAAAAAGGATCCTAGGAAACTGAGATAGAGGTATGATCTTTATACAATTTGTGGACTAATTACTCAGTTACTGGCATGTTAGACTTATGAGCAATGTACTGGGGGTAATTAGAGATTTAGGTTAGGGGTTGGGAATCATTAAATCCTTTGTGGTGACTACAAACAATGGCATAAAAGGTGGGTACTGCGGAGTAGCTAATAATAGGTATTTAATACGTTGAAACAGATAGACGGTATAGGCAAGTCGGAAAATTGTGCGTCACTTGACCAAAATTTTCATAAAGAGATTTTGTCAGCAAAATTTTATCATGGGCAAATTTGATAATTTAATTTTTACATGAACATTTTGTTGTTAAGATAATAACTGGAGAAACAAGAAAGTTGCAAGAAAATTCGTGGGAGCGAGGCAGGTTTTATCAAATAATTTTGTTCGACATGATTTCACAAAAATTTGTGAAATAATTGTCGCTGTACCAAACTCGACCCCGCTGGAATTCGTTATACCGTCTCTACTTATGGTCAGATGGGGTAATTGTAAATTATATTTGCCAGTTTCAAATGAAGTCACTGCCATATTTTGAAGTTGAAACGTCTAATTTCCATTTTATTTCAGACATGTATGGACGTTTATTCAGAGTTATGCCCTCATTTGCCATTAACGAATTTGTTAAGTTGACCGAAATATCGAATTTACAATTACCCTATTTACTTTACCCCAGTTATAAGGGGTAATTATAAGTGCTTCTCTCTAGTTCTAGTTCTATAAAAGATACCGTCTTAAAATTGAGAGTATTTGTAAATAAATTTGTATAACAGCACAATCTGTTATTCTATATGTGTTTTTCCACGTTTACAAAACATAATTTTTATCACTCAAGTGGCTAGGAAACTTCAATAAATTAAACTTTTTTTCCATGGCAGTTTTAACAATACGATAACTTATGTGACCACAAACACAGGAACTCGATCATGCAAACGCAAATTCTGGGCTATCCTGGTATTTTCAACATGCGCCAGAAATATAGCAAAGAACCACTCGAAGTACTGCGGCTCTTCCATCCATCGATTTGACGATGTGGTGTAGTTAGTACCTACCAGGTTGAAATCCAGTGAGCTTGATCTGCTGCTGCTTTAAAGTTTATAAGAGGGGGTAAACAGGACCCATCAGCAACAATTGTTACGAGGACTGTAATGGATTCTCTGCCATAAATGCTAACTAAATTTTGCCCTCTTCTCCAATTACTTTTGGTTGCTTTGGTGTCGTCAATGTTGAAGACAAATTGTGGCTTATCTTGTTACGTTAAAAATTTACCCTAACACCTGGTTAATTATTTTGAGCTTTTATTTAGATACTTTTCGTGTGCTCTGATTTTCCAATCAATATTTCTGTATATACTTTCATTGTTGACCTTCTTGGCTAATTATCTCTTAAGTTTTCGATCTGCGACTGTCCCTGGTTTGTGATTTCTTCCGCAAGTCTCTTGTTTGGTAATTTTAACAGCTTTCTGCCTAAAATATTTCATTCTCAGTTCTTGAATTTGCTCCACTTACCTTTTTGTTTCTATTTTTCGTATTTCAGCTGTTGTGTTGATGTTCCTTTATTCTGTGCTTTCATTCTTGTCACCTACCTCCAACCTGGACTCTGCCGGCGAAATTTTCTAGTTATTTAGTCGGGAGGTTGTTTCTTCTTGATAGTTTCAGTGTTCTGAATTTGATTCACAAGATTTATTGCCAGAAATTTGTTATTTAGGCATCTATTTATGATCCACCTTGTCAGGACATTTTAGGTTAGTTCGCTTCTGTCACCGTCATCCGTATGTAGGTCAGTGGCGTGCCGATCTAATTTTCCTTTCCATCTTGAGTCTTTGATTCCTTTACGTCTCTTATACTTTATTCTTTCGTCTTGCAATGTCTAGAGGGTTTCTACTATCATTATCTTCTTTTATTTTGGGTCGGTAAGTCTTCTGTAGCCTTCTTTTATTCGGTTTATTTCCCCCCATTCATCGACGTTATTGGAATTTTTTAGTTTCTAGGGGAAATTTGGGTACTTTTGTAATTTTGATGGAACCGACTCGCATTATCTTCTCGGTGCGCGCTTTTTTTTGATTTCCGATTTCCGTACAGTCTTGTCTTTCTCATGCTATGCTTCGACGTGTAGTATGTGGTGATTTGGCGAGTTTTGGCAATTTTGATTGTGTGCTAGCCTTTTCGTTTGGGATTTTCTCCAATTACCTACTTATTTTGGGACCTCGATGAATCATTATTTTTAGGTTTGGAATCGTCGTCTGGCCTTTTTAAGGGATTTAAACTCACGTTTTGAAGCTTGGCGTGCTTTTGGCAAAAAACCCCACGAGGTAAGCGAGATGTTTTTCCTTCTTTCATTTATTTAAATATTCAATCATCTAAGTGCCGTGTTTCCATTCTACTCTTGTTTTCTGATTCATTTGTGTTATATTTTAGGGTTTTTTTGGGTCTAATTGTTTGAGTAATTTACCGACATCAAGGAGCGCCGTATTCGTCTCCTGGTGCTACTGCTGCACGTGGCCCCGAAGCAGCCTGACCTCAACCATCTGTAAGGTCAGGAATTTTGGTATTTTCTACCGTTTTTGTGTCGCATGTCCGTTTGGATCATCGTGTCCAGCGGCTGGTTTTATTTAGCGCCTGGGCACGGCTTGTTTGTGATCAGCCCGTTAAGTCATAGTTTAATTCACTTATTTGTCACTTTATTAATTATACAGTATTTTTTGTCAATTTGAGTAGTTCATTTGGTTAGTAGTTCAGTTTAGTAACTCGGTTGTTTTTCTTGTCAATTTTAATATACATTTTTGTAGCTATTTTTGTTAAATTCTATTCAATTCATTGTTTTTCTTTCGTTATCTTGTAACATCCGATACTCCCGTTTGCGCCTCATTGCGTTTTTAGGTAGCGTGCGTGTGATTGACCCAAAGACTTGTAGAAGGGACTTAGCTATTTACATTCTCGACCGAAGCAGGGTGAATACGCACAGTCTAAGCGTTTGTGTGTAGAAAAGGCGAAACAAAACAGCCTACCAGTTGTGTAGTAAACAGGTGCCGCCGCGGAAACAGAATATCGCGAAACATTCGTCTGGTTCGTTGCTTGAATTTAATAACAAACAACGCTACCCGCGACCCGCTGGCCTACGAACGTGTAGACTTCAAAACAAAATCAGCTGTTGCATAAGGACGCCAGGTCCATTCTAGAAGTCTTTGGATTGACCCGTCGGTACGCCGCGCGAGTGGAGCTTCATCAGTGTTGTGTATTTATCATGTCATCGGCGCCTATTAATTTTTCTTGTTCTTTTTTGAGAGCGTAGCGTTAGTACCGGGTGCTTAACGTCACTAAGTAATTTACTTATTTGCTAAGTAACCTTTTTTTGCAACTTTTGTCAAAATTAAGTAATTATTTCGATTTTACCAGTTGTTGCGTTAATACATTATTGAAATTGACCATTTTGTCTACGTATTTTTTAACCCCCCTTTTGTGTACCAGTGGCTCTTAGGAGTTGTAGCCGCTGGGTGTTGCGTAAGTATTTTGGAGGATCTGTAGACAACTCCTTGGCGCCCTTTTCTGTTATTAGCCCACGCCCATCTTCGGCTTTGAGTATAGCTGCGGCCGTATCCTCCATTGCGGCGTTACGTCATCGGTGACGTCACAATCTTTCTAACACAAGTTGATGCAATTCTTGATAGATCCATAAATCACTTCGGTATTTCACGCATCTCTTCTTGCCTTCTGCAGTAGCTCGGGTTTTTTGAAAGATAAGTGTTGGGTGCCTTTTCATAAAACTGTAATATCATTTACAAAAGGGTTTTTTACGTTACTAAGTACCTATTCTGCTACAACCGTTTTAATATCTGTTTTGTCACATGTGACCCCTTGCCTTGATGCAATTTTGAAGTTCTGTTTCAACTTCTGGTCGACCTCCTCCTCCTCCTACTTTATCAATTGACACCTTCGAAGCGACCGTCGTAGGTCCTCTGGGCTGTAATTGAACCCAGAAGTTTTTTCATGTATTTTCGTGGGTTTCAATAACAACAACTCTAGTATGTATGTATGTTACATTAGAAAAAATAGTATTGGAATGCAATTATTCAAATTAATTCAAAATCATACAAATATGCACGTTTACAATTTCTCCAAGAATGTATTTACATTTACCCCATTCCGCCATTAGATCGGGGTAAATGTAAATAGCGATTCGTACAAACACGCTTACAAAACTTGTTAATTTGATAAGCAAACATTCCAGCCACGACCCATGCAAAAAATCACCCCAAATTTACTATTACCCCGAATTTACAATTACCCCACCTACAAATTTGCATGCGTTAAGTGTGCCGAAATTCAAAATTATTTTTTATAGTTTTACAGTCCATCAATGTATTATTCCTAGTTCCTCATAGCAGATAAAGCAGCGTGTATTTAAACGATTTAATGACTACGTATAACAGCTTTGTGTATCGTTTAAGTAAACAGCAAACATCAAAGGTTTTAAATCAAATTCCCGTGAGTAACGGTACGTTTATAGCAAGATTCAAACCAACAATTCTGCTTTCAATGTACATAATTATAAATCCGACCTGTATCGCGTAAATACAACTGATTATTTTTTAACCCTTTAACTCGTCTTTCAACTTGAGTTTTCTTTCAGACCCAAATCGCCGCGTCTAAAAATAAATTAGTTGGAAAAGTTTTCGACATTTTGAAACTCGTATTCAACTCCCTCTTCCTGTCTCTGTGAACGTAAAACTATGGCATGAAGGAAAATTAATTAACGCGACGGTAAATTGGAAATTCATTGACGTGCCATGTGACAGTCGCGAGTTTGGTGTTATTAAACTTTCTGGATTTGAAAATTTTAAGTTGCAGTGACTCTTGCGTCAATTTTAATTTCTCTCAACAAAGATTGAATTCTTCGCGTAACTCGATTTGTCGGAACAATTCTGGAAGGGGTTTCATCTCTTTCTATCTAATTGGGGGATTTCTCCGATAACTTCGTCACTTTTAGTATGGGGTGCTTATTTATAATAATTTATTTGTAACGACGATTGCAACGAAAGATTCTCCGCGATACAATTAGAGAAAAATTCTACTTTATCCTACCGACTGCGACATGTTGTGATTGCAGCAATGGCCAGCATCATTTATATCGGTACCAACCTAAATTAACTTAGACAAATATGCTAGAAAATCTCATGCGTTAAAACTAGCATTTCACATGTCGATTAAACGTTTTGCAGAAAAATTTTATGCTTTCTAAGTTGCATCTGCACTGTATGGAACACGCGCCAAGTTTTACAGTTTTCTATATTTTGATTTATGACTAAGACAAGCGAGACTTTTAAACTCCCCGGATGCCGAGTTTCTTGGACGTTGCATGTGCTCCAGACACCCATATTGATCTGTGATATTTAGTTTGAAAATAAGAACAAGCGCGCTTTGAAGGGGGTTGCAAACGTTAAACTTGCACAATGCATGCATTGCCAATGTAAATTATTCATCTCGACCGTAAATAGCTCGGAGATACACCTGATTTCAAAACGATTAGTTAGAATTCATTACCAAATCAAATGTCTCGAAGATACAAAGACAAATAGTCCGAGATGTCTTTAGGGCGACTCTTTGCTAACGAGCAAATCCTTTATTATGGCTTCGCCGAGTTTCTGTCCTACAGTTTGCATCTGTAAGAGGAAAGGATACATAATTTCCGTTGTTTCTGATCTACCCCCTTGCATTCCGGTGATTCAAATTCGGCTAGCGGATTCGTTTGAGTAGTAAGATGACAATACAGGCTGTGTAACTATAAATTTATGTTAGAAACATAAATTTCAAATTTTGCAGTAAATATTAACGGGTAGATAAAATTTGAAATTGTCCTTACAATGTCCTCAATTTTGCACATTTAAACATTTTTCTAACTTCAGTAGAGGAGGGCGTGCAAATGTGGAAACATGAGGGTAATGTGGAAACGCCAAGTATTTCGAGGTTTCAACTGCAGAGAGCTTCACTCTAGCGGCAGTAGATAAGCTATGCCGATACGGGACCACGATTAACATTGATTCTCCCATAAGAGCAAAAAAACTGCTTTTTTGCCCCCCCCAATCGGTTCTTATAGCACAACCCATGTTAGACGTAAAGCTGTATGCCTTACTTTATCGGAGCGTGTATAATCGGACGGGCTTTTCGTCCACCAAGCAGCGTAGTACATGGGCCTTTATGGCCGCGATTACTATTGGTTGTGCCATAAGAGCCGTAATTGAGCGTCAGCTGTCTTTACGTCCACCAAGCATCGTGGGCCCTTATGGCCGCGATTACTATTGGTTGTGCCGTAAGAGCTGTAATCACCAGCTGATCATGACGTTAGCGTTAACGCCAGCGCTGGCGCTAACGCTAACGCTGACGCGAAGGTGCCAAATAGGCATTAACTGACGTCATGTATCAAATTAAGCAGGTGTGCCGAGATTACTATTGGTTGTGCCTTAAGAGCGCTGACGCGAAGGTGCCAAATAGGCATTAACTGACGTCATGTATCAAATTAAGCAGGTGTGCCGCGATTACTATTGGTTGTGCCTTAAGAGCTGCTCTTATAGCACAACCAACGTTAATCACGGACCTCTACTTGCGCGCAATCCTGACGTTAGCGTTCGCGCCGGCGCAAACGCTAGCGCGAAGGTAAATAAAATACAGTTTCACATATATTTTTATATACAAAATAAAAACTCTAACTACAGACAGTAATAATTATATATATATAACATACAACTAACTTCTATTGTGATTTACATACAAAGTTCAAAATAAGTACATATTATATACAATAAAAACATACACATTTGTATCTGTTCTATATACTAAACTTTCGGAACGTTCCTGGTATAGTTGACTAGGGAAAAACGGGTTATACATCTCAGTGTTAGCTGGTGATACGCGGAAAATATACATTTGCAATCGTTATTTACCAAATTCCCAACAAATAGCGGTAAGAAAATTGAATTTTAAATTACTACATGCAGCTACTGATGCATTATTGCATAATGGCCCCAAGGCAGTGTGTCAAAGCTGTTTTTCACTAAATACCTCTTATCATCGTGAGGGCTCAGTCCAATTTTAGTTTGTGAAATTGTGGCTACGTTGTGTTTTTCCGATCGGATTAAATTTTGATTAAAATATTTTTCGCTCGAAGAATTGAGACACTCTAGGTAGTCATCGAAGGTTATTTCATTCTTAATAACGCAGCGCTTTAAACCTTTGGATTTCTTAACTGCATCTGTACCCTCTACCCGTATGGCATACATTTTCGATCGAAGACCAACAAATTCAGTCATTATTCTACCATTGTTTTCGTCTTTCATGAGGCCCAACACTTTTTTATTTACACGCGGTATATTGTAAATATTATTTTCAGGATAGTCACTGGTATCAAAAAATTCATGACAATCTTGTCGAATGGTCTCGTACAAATCATCAGTTGTGATTTCATAAATGAGCGAATCCGTATCTGTGTACAAAAGTTTGCAATTATTGTTAAATTTCGCCTTCATGTAGTCGTAGTGGAATTCGTAAATTTTCGTTTTACTAATATCCAAAGATAAGCTATGAGAGAACGGGACCACGATTAACATTGGTTGTGCCATAAGAGCCTGAATCACTGCTTTTTTGCCCCCCCCAATCGGTTCTTATAGCACAACCCATGTTAGACGTAAAGCTGTATGCCTTACTTTATCGGAGCGTGTATAATCGGACGGGCTTTTCGTCCACCAAGCAGCGTGGTACATGGGCCTTTATGGCCGCGATTACTATTGGTTGTGCCGTAAGAGCCGTAATTGAGTGTCAGCTGTCAGCTGACGCCCCCGTCGGCCCTAATGTTCGTGTCAAATAGGCATTAACTAACGTAAGTGTGGATTTTCGTCCACCAAGCAGCGTGGGCCCTTATGGCCGCGATTACTATTGGTTGTGCCGTAAGAGCTGTAATCACCGGCCGATCCTAACGTTAGCGTTAACGCTAGCGCGAGCGCCAGCGCTAACGCGGCCCTAACGCGGCCCTAACGCTTGTGTCAAATGGGCATTAACTGACGTAATTACTATTGGTTGTGCCATAAGAGCTGTCAAACACAGACAGCCGGCGCACCCAAGCCACTGCTACGTCATCCAAGATGGCCGCCACCGAGCAGTCAAGATGTAACGTACAATGCACCGCGATTACTATTGTTTGTGCCATAAGAACTGTTAAACGCAGACAGCCGGCTCCTACGTCAGAGCTGTAGTCCCCCTCAACCCCCCTGCCTACACCCACGATGATTTGAGTATGGCGTAACCAAGATGGCGGCGCAGCCCTGATGTTAGCATCCAACTCGCGGGTGCTTTCGCGATGCACACCCAAGCCACTGCTACGTCATCCAAGATGGCCGCCACCGAGCAGTCAAGATGTAACATACAATGCACCGCGATTACTATTGTTTGTGCCATAAGAACTGTTAAACGCAGACAGCCGGCTCCTACGTTAGAGCTCTAGCTCCCCTCAACCCCCCTGCCTACATCTACGATGATTTGAGTATGGCGTAACGAAGATGGCGGCGCAGCCCTGACGTCAGCATCCAACTTAAGGCTCACGCGGACACCCAAGTCACTGCTACGTTACCCAAGATGGCAGCCATCAAGATGGCGCCAACGTTTAGCCATAAGCCGGCGCCAGCGTTCAGCATTTGTGCATGTGAGAAGGTTAAATGAAACACTGTTGCGTATTATCTTTATTGGAACATATTGCACAACAGACCCTGTATGTCCTGACATGATGAAATTATATTAAAAATGTTTACGGGAATATAACACCCTGTATGTACTTACACAACGATGACATTTTATCGAACAAAGTTGTATTGGACTATAATTAACTAACACCCTGTATGTACGTTATACGACTAGCCAACTTGCGGGGGTGAATCTGTTGGCGATAATTTGCAGATTAACGATGGCGGACAGCGCCCAGTCTGCAACACATAAATATAAATTAAATAAAAAATAATAATAAAAGGGAAAAACTTTCCGATGCACGAAGGAATATTTCGCAACGTACTAGAGTCTGATATAGGAATAAAAAGAGGGATAGGTAGGCCCAGATTAGACTACTGCTTGGGGATGTACGATGTTCTACTTGCAGAGTACCGACAGCGTGACAAAATAAAAGTACATACCAGAATTTCGAGCCTGAAACTCTTCCAAAAACATTTGCTTCACCATGGGATAAATAAGTTTCTGTTTCAAAGTTGGTGAATTAACGTAAGTACCTGAGGATCCGTGCGGGGGCGGCATAGAAAATTTCCACAATGCATTTTCACTACAAAATAACCTCTATAAGTTAATTGCAATGCGTAGAAATGAATAAAAAAATACATATTCAATTAGTATTAGTAAGACTAGGTGAGAAACATATCAATAAACCCTCGTATTTAATAAATGTAAATTATATTTTCCACCAAATTCATTCGGATATACGTCGTGTAAACATTTGACAATCCTCACTGCTCAAAAATTATTACGATCGTGTATAACATATGCAAATAGGAACTTACCTGTGTAAAGCGTCGTCTAATTATTTCGGGGATCACTCATGCGAAATTTGGGGCACAAAATTTGCCATGTTCTACGATGTCGTAACAAATTCCAAAAACATTTGCTTCGCGATGGGATAAATACGTTTCTGTTTTAAAGTTGGTGAATTAACGTAAGTACCTGAGGATCCGTGCGGGGCGGCATAGAAAATTTCCACAATGCATTTTCCCTACAAAATAACCTCTGTTAGTTAATTGCAATATGTAGAAATGAATAAAAAAATACAACTTAAATTAGTAAAACTAGGTGAGAAACATATCAATAAACCCTGGTATTTAATAAATGTAAATTATATTTTCCACCAATTAGTTAATTACAAATATGTAGATATGAATCAAAAAATACAACTTCAATTAGGTAGTAATACTAGGTGGGAAACATATCAGCAAACCCTGGTATTCCATATAAGTACCTGAGGATCCGTGCGGGGCGGCATAGTAAATTTTCACAATGCATTTTCCCTACAAAATAACCTCTGTTAGTTAATTGCAATATGTAGAAATGAATAAAAAAATACAACTTAAATTAGTAAAACTAGGTGAGAAACATATCAATAAACCCTGGTATTTAATAAATGTAAATTATATTTTCCACCAATTAGTTAATTGCAATATGTAGATATGAATCAAAAATACAACTTCAATTAGGTAGTAAGACTAGGTGGGAAACATATCAGCAAACCCTGGTATTCCATAAATGTAAATTATAATTTATTATTTTCCACCAAATTCATTCGGATATACGTCCAACAAACATTTGACAATCCTCACTACCCAAAAATTATTACGATCGTGTATAATATTTATAAATAGGAACTTACCTGTGTCTAATTATTTCGGGGGATCACTCATGTAAAATTTTGGGCACGATATATTGCCATGTTCTACTTGTACGAGTAGATTAACGATGACGTAACAGTAAATAAAAAAAAACTTTCGGAGACACGAAGGAATATTTTGTCACTATAGATTGCCTCATGTAACCACTGACCACCACTAAATCGAATCTCGTGAGTTACTCTCCGAATATTCATATTAGCACATCAGTTGGTATCATTTGTGAAAACTAGGTGCAGAATGTTAAAAATTTACTAATCTGGACGTTCTTTTATAACGTATTCTTGCGCAAGTTCGGCGTCTGCAAAGCCATAAATTACACATGGGAATGCTATTCTTTGATATAGGTACATGATGCAATGTCGCCAAATTAGTAGAATCAACGCGTTATTATTTTAATGAAACATAAACAATAATAAATTCATGTCCGAATTGAAAGTCTTATCAAAACAAATCATTATTTAGATTACCGAAGACACGCTGTGGGTAATAAAAATTACAATTTATAATGCTGACTCAATAAATAATTTCTGCTTAGGTATTTTATGTATGTCAGATCGAAAATTAATTCTGGAACATCATGAATCAAATAATGTTAAAATACGACAAGATCGTGTACTTCAATTCGGTGCGAAATAATAATAAGAAATTTCCAGAAAGTTATTAATATATGGAAGGAATGGGGTGCGAGGGGTTAAACGATTACTATAAGTACGACAATACAGTGTACTGGAATTCAATTAAGTTCTTCCATTGTGCGCGAATATATTTCTCTTTTCTCTGTTCATGTAAGGACGCGGCCAAGTACGGAGATACTAATAGATACTTCTATAAATAAAGTGTGTCCTTGTTGGAAGTCGGTACGTAAAACATGTGGCTAGCTTATAGACAACAAAACTGGCCCCAATCTGTGGACCTGAGTAGCGCCATACAACGGTTAGAATGCCAGTCTACCGATTTATCCTTCGAGGCGAGTCACGAAGCAGTGTATGGAAAAGGTGATCGGTATTCGGAACAAGATCTAAAAGAGCTGGCTGAACAGTACGATAAAATTGTGGCATGCTGTCACAAGTATTCAAATGGTGAATACTCGCTGGATACATTTTTAAATACCATGGTCACTGAGGGCAACGAGCATTTCTTAGAAGACATTGTCAAATATCTGCCGGGCGAAGTTATTGTAAAACATAATTTGATCAGTTTGCTGAAGCCGCAGGAATAATCTTATGTAAATGAAATATATGTATACCTGCTGTATGTTTGTACAAATAAAAGTAACTGCTAGTAAGTACCTACCGTGTATAATTCCCGCTTTACTTCTGATACACGAGGCACGAGGGCATAAATATTTCGCAACATACTAGAGAACCTCTATTAGATCATTGCAAATACATACATGTAGATATGAGTCAAAAATGCAACTTCAATTTATTAGTATGACTAGGTAAGAAACATGTCAGAAAACCCTGGTATTCAATACATGTATTTTATTTCGATCAAATTCATTCGGATATACGTCCTATATAAACATTCGACAATCCTCACTGCCCTATGACGTAACAACATTTCTTAGAAGACATTGTCAATTATCTGACGGGTGAAGTTATTGTAAAACATAATTTGATCCGTTTGCTGAAGCCGCAGGAATAATCTTATGTAAATAAAATATATTATGTATACCTGCTGTATGTTTGTAACAAATAAAAGTAACTGCTAGTAAGTACCTACCGTGTATAATATTTTATTTTGCATTTTTAAATTGACCCCAAGAGATTAGTATAATAACCACTATACACACATACACATCCCACGCAATGGCTCTAAAGTAAAGTAAATAAATAAGGACGCCGAACTTGTATCTGTAGGTACGAGGTACCTACCTTAAGTTTGTCAACTCAAAAGAACCTCATAAAAATTAATTGTGTATAAACAGATCGGGAAATGCATAGTCTTATGTGTATATACAACTAAATATTCCCGCTTTATCTCTGTTACTTAATGAAGCCTGCGAAAATCTAAACAGAAAAATTCTTACGTTCACGTACCTCTATCTACTTACCTTAGCATCAAACCCAGAGAGATACTTGAAGATTGTGTTGAATAGTCTCCATGCTTGCTAAAGGGATATCTATTTATTGCAAAGACTGGTTCGACGTACCCCACACATTTTTTAGGTGGGTACATAGTTTTATAAACCGAAATTGCATTTTTTCTACTTACTAATAACTGAATATGAGTGTGCTTTTCTTCTTCTTATACAGGTAAATTCTAGGGAGCCGTCAAAGAAGTCGCTCGCATGTGCTAGTGGGAAGTTTTAAAATTTGTGATTAGGACCCAATGAACTATACAGTTTCATAATATTATTCCTTTGCGAACTAATGTTTGTTTTGATAAAAATCGCCAAATACAAACATGATTAGGCATATCAATATAAGTAATTATTCTGTATCTGCTCATATGGTAATTTAAAGAATTCCCGGACCTTTCGCTTGACCACGTACGAAGTGTAATTAACATCCACTTACCACAGTGGACTATGGTAATTATTTTGGTACCTATATACTAAGTAACGCTATTCTTGTGTCAAATCGATAATTTTAGAACATTATAAATAATTGTCAGAAGTTTTCATATGACAAATATTAAGAGTTTCCACCAACAGCAGACGCCACCGTCGCGTCGGGGCGAACGACCGTGACAAACGGGCGTTAACCCATAAGGATAGTAAAACAATGTCATGTGGGGTTTCAAATTATAGAACTCAACGAGGAGAATCGGAATAAACAGTTATTTCGCCGCAAAATGGACGCCCACCCATAAGCCCTGTTTTGGTCAAACGTAGATCATCATCATCATCACACCGCTCCGTCACTCTTATTCCCTTATGGTCGACTGACGTCATGGGTTGAGATGTCACTTCCGGCCAAACCGTATCTGCGGTTTTGCCAATGCACTTTACTTGCGGTTCCCAACTGGGTTTTACCAATTACTTGCAGATCCCAACTAGGTTTTGTCAACGCACTTTACTTGCTGTTCCCAACTAGGTTTTGCCAATACGCTGAGAGGGCTTTTGCCCTGTGTACTGGAATCTACAATATTACCAAGCGGACTTCTGTAACACATTGTATGTGTATACAGGTGTAGCACGAACATCCTGTATATACTGACAGATGTAACACAAAGGCCTTGTATATACGAGCAGATAAAACACAAGTGTCCTTTATGTACCATGCTATGTGCCCCTCCGGAATCGCATTACATGATTGACGCAACTTTTGTTCCCAACCGCTGGACCAATCAGAAGACAGGAACAAGATGGCCGCCATTGCAACGTGACGTCAGCGCCCGACGTGTTCCCAACCGCTGGACCAATCAGAAGACAGAAACAAGATGGCCGCCATTGCAACGTGACGTCAGCGCCCGGCCGCCATTGCAACGTGACGTCAGCGCCCGACGTCAACGTCCACGCGGGCTTTAAGCCTTGTCTAAACTTGTCGCTGCACTGAACGCCCCGTGGACGTTGACGTCGGGCGCTGACGTCACGTTGCAATGGCGGCCGGGCGCTGACGTCACGTTGCAATGGCGGCCATCTTGTTTCTGTCTTCTGATTGGTCCAGCGGTTGGGAACACGTCGGGCGCTGACGTCACGTTGCAATGGCGGCCATCTTGTTCCTGTCTTCTGATTGGTCCAGCGGTTGGGAACAAAAGTTGCGTCAATCATGTAATGCGATTCCGGAGGGGCACATAGCATGGTACATAAAGGACACTTGTGTTTTATCTGCTCGTATATACAAGGCCTTTGTGTTACATCTGTCAGTATATACAGGATGTTCGTGCTACACCTGTATACACATACAATGTGTTACAGAAGTCCGCTTGGTAATATTGTAGATTCCAGTACACAGGGCAAAAGCCCTCTCAGCGTATTGGCAAAACCTAGTTGGGAACAGCAAGTAAAGTGCGTTGACAAAACCTAGTTGGGATCTGCAAGTAATTGGTAAAACCCAGTTGGGAACCGCAAGTAAAGTGCATTGGCAAAACCGCAGATACGGTTTGGCCGGAAGTGACATCTCAACCCATGACGTCAGTCGACCATAAGGGAATAAGAGTGACGGAGCGGTGTGATGATGATGATGATCTACGTTTGACCAAAACAGGGCTTATGGGTGGGCGTCCATTTTGCGGCGAAATAACTGTTTATTCCGATTCTCCTCGTTGAGTTCTATAATTTGAAACCCCACATGACATTGTTTTACTATCCTTATGGGTTAACGCCCGTTTGTCACGGTCGTTCGCCCCGACGCGACGGTGGCGTCTGCTGTTGGTGGAAACTCTTAATATTTGTCATATGAAAACTTCTGACAATTATTTATAATGTTCTAAAATTATCGATTTGACACAAGAATAGCGTTACTTAGTATATAGGTACCAAAATAATTACCATAGTCCACTGTGGTAAGTGGATGTTAATTACACTTCGTACGTGGTCAAGCGAAAGGTCCGGGAATTCTTTAAATTACCATATGAGCAGATACAGAATAATTACTTATATTGATATGCCTAATCATGTTTGTATTTGGCGATTTTTATCAAAACAAACATTAGTTCGCAAAGGAATAATATTATGAAACTGTATAGTTCATTGGGTCCTAATCACAAATTTTAAAACTTCCCACTAGCACATGCGAGCGACTTCTTTGACGGCTCCCTAGAATTTACCTGTATAAGAAGAAGAAAAGCACACTCATATTCAGTTATTAGTAAGTAGAAAAAATGCAATTTCGGTTTATAAAACTATGTACCCACCTAAAAAATGTGTGGGGTACGTCGAACCAGTCTTTGCAATAAATAGATATCCCTTTAGCAAGCATGGAGACTATTCAACACAATCTTCAAGTATCTCTCTGGGTTTGATGCTAAGGTAAGTAGATAGAGGTACGTGAACGTAAGAATTTTTCTGTTTAGATTTTCGCAGGCTTCATTAAGTAACAGAGATAAAGCGGGAATATTTAGTTGTATATACACATAAGACTATGCATTTCCCGATCTGTTTATACACAATTAATTTTTATGAGGTTCTTTTGAGTTGACAAACTTAAGGTAGGTACCTCGTACCTACAGATACAAGTTCGGCGTCCTTATTTATTTACTTTACTTTAGAGCCATTGCGTGGGATGTGTATGTGTGTATAGTGGTTATTATACTAATCTCTTGGGGTCAATTTAAAAATGCAAAATAAAATATTATACACGGTAGGTACTTACTAGCAGTTACTTTTATTTGTTACAAACATACAGCAGGTATACATAATATATTTTATTTACATAAGATTATTCCTGCGGCTTCAGCAAACGGATCAAATTATGTTTTACAATAACTTCACCCGTCAGATAATTGACAATGTCTTCTAAGAAATGTTGTTACGTCATAGGGCAGTGAGGATTGTCGAATGTTTATATAGGACGTATATCCGAATGAATTTGATCGAAATAAAATACATGTATTGAATACCAGGGTTTTCTGACATGTTTCTTACCTAGTCATACTAATAAATTGAAGTTGCATTTTTGACTCATATCTACATGTATGTATTTGCAATGATCTAATAGAGGTTCTCTAGTATGTTGCGAAATATTTATGCCCTCGTGCCTCGTGTATCAGAAGTAAAGCGGGAATTATACACGGTAGGTACTTACTAGCAGTTACTTTTATTTGTACAAACATACAGCAGGTATACATATATTTCATTTACATAAGATTATTCCTGCGGCTTCAGCAAACTGATCAAATTATGTTTTACAATAACTTCGCCCGGCAGATATTTGACAATGTCTTCTAAGAAATGCTCGTTGCCCTCAGTGACCATGGTATTTAAAAATGTATCCAGCGAGTATTCACCATTTGAATACTTGTGACAGCATGCCACAATTTTATCGTACTGTTCAGCCAGCTCTTTTAGATCTTGTTCCGAATACCGATCACCTTTTCCATACACTGCTTCGTGACTCGCCTCGAAGGATAAATCGGTAGACTGGCATTCTAACCGTTGTATGGCGCTACTCAGGTCCACAGATTGGGGCCAGTTTTGTTGTCTATAAGCTAGCCACATGTTTTACGTACCGACTTCCAACAAGGACACACTTTATTTATAGAAGTATCTATTAGTATCTCCGTACTTGGCCGCGTCCTTACATGAACAGAGAAAAGAGAAATATATTCGCGCACAATGGAAGAACTTAATTGAATTCCAGTACACTGTATTGTCGTACTTATAGTAATCGTTTAACCCCTCGCACCCCATTCCTTCCATATATTAATAACTTTCTGGAAATTTCTTATTATTATTTCGCACCGAATTGAAGTACACGATCTTGTCGTATTTTAACATTATTTGATTCATGATGTTCCAGAATTAATTTTCGATCTGACATACATAAAATACCTAAGCAGAAATTATTTATTGAGTCAGCATTATAAATTGTAATTTTTATTACCCACAGCGTGTCTTCGGTAATCTAAATAATGATTTGTTTTGATAAGACTTTCAATTCGGACATGAATTTATTATTGTTTATGTTTCATTAAAATAATAACGCGTTGATTCTACTAATTTGGCGACATTGCATCATGTACCTATATCAAAGAATAGCATTCCCATGTGTAATTTATGGCTTTGCAGACGCCGAACTTGCGCAAGAATACGTTATAAAAGAACGTCCAGATTAGTAAATTTTTAACATTCTGCACCTAGTTTTCACAAATGATACCAACTGATGTGCTAATATGAATATTCGGAGAGTAACTCACGAGATTCGATTTAGTGGTGGTCAGTGGTTACATGAGGCAATCTATAGTGACAAAATATTCCTTCGTGTCTCCGAAAGTTTTTTTTTATTTACTGTTACGTCATCGTTAATCTACTCGTACAAGTAGAACATGGCAATATATCGTGCCCAAAATTTTACATGAGTGATCCCCCGAAATAATTAGACACAGGTAAGTTCCTATTTATAAATATTATACACGATCGTAATAATTTTTGGGTAGTGAGGATTGTCAAATGTTTGTTGGACGTATATCCGAATGAATTTGGTGGAAAATAATAAATTATAATTTACATTTATGGAATACCAGGGTTTGCTGATATGTTTCCCACCTAGTCTTACTACCTAATTGAAGTTGTATTTTTGATTCATATCTACATATTGCAATTAACTAATTGGTGGAAAATATAATTTACATTTATTAAATACCAGGGTTTATTGATATGTTTCTCACCTAGTTTTACTAATTTAAGTTGTATTTTTTTATTCATTTCTACATATTGCAATTAACTAACAGAGGTTATTTTGTAGGGAAAATGCATTGTGAAAATTTACTATGCCGCCCCGCACGGATCCTCAGGTACTTATATGGAATACCAGGGTTTGCTGATATGTTTCCCACCTAGTATTACTACCTAATTGAAGTTGTATTTTTTGATTCATATCTACATATTTGTAATTAACTAATTGGTGGAAAATATAATTTACATTTATTAAATACCAGGGTTTATTGATATGTTTCTCACCTAGTTTTACTAATTTAAGTTGTATTTTTTTATTCATTTCTACATATTGCAATTAACTAACAGAGGTTATTTTGTAGGGAAAATGCATTGTGGAAATTTTCTATGCCGCCCCGCACGGATCCTCAGGTACTTACGTTAATTCACCAACTTTAAAACAGAAACGTATTTATCCCATCGCGAAGCAAATGTTTTTGGAATTTGTTACGACATCGTAGAACATGGCAAATTTTGTGCCCCAAATTTCGCATGAGTGATCCCCGAAATAATTAGACGACGCTTTACACAGGTAAGTTCCTATTTGCATATGTTATACACGATCGTAATAATTTTTGAGCAGTGAGGATTGTCAAATGTTTACACGACGTATATCCGAATGAATTTGGTGGAAAATATAATTTACATTTATTAAATACGAGGGTTTATTGATATGTTTCTCACCTAGTCTTACTAATACTAATTGAATATGTATTTTTTTATTCATTTCTACGCATTGCAATTAACTTATAGAGGTTATTTTGTAGTGAAAATGCATTGTGGAAATTTTCTATGCCGCCCCCGCACGGATCCTCAGGTACTTACGTTAATTCACCAACTTTGAAACAGAAACTTATTTATCCCATGGTGAAGCAAATGTTTTTGGAAGAGTTTCAGGCTCGAAATTCTGGTATGTACTTTTATTTTGTCACGCTGTCGGTACTCTGCAAGTAGAACATCGTACATCCCCAAGCAGTAGTCTAATCTGGGCCTACCTATCCCTCTTTTTATTCCTATATCAGACTCTAGTACGTTGCGAAATATTCCTTCGTGCATCGGAAAGTTTTTCCCTTTTATTATTATTTTTTATTTAATTTATATTTATGTGTTGCAGACTGGGCGCTGTCCGCCATCGTTAATCTGCAAATTATCGCCAACAGATTCACCCCCGCAAGTTGGCTAGTCGTATAACGTACATACAGGGTGTTAGTTAATTATAGTCCAATACAACTTTGTTCGATAAAATGTCATCGTTGTGTAAGTACATACAGGGTGTTATATTCCCGTAAACATTTTTAATATAATTTCATCATGTCAGGACATACAGGGTCTGTTGTGCAATATGTTCCAATAAAGATAATACGCAACAGTGTTTCATTTAACCTTCTCACATGCACAAATGCTGAACGCTGGCGCCGGCTTATGGCTAAACGTTGGCGCCATCTTGATGGCTGCCATCTTGGGTAACGTAGCAGTGACTTGGGTGTCCGCGTGAGCCTTAAGTTGGATGCTGACGTCAGGGCTGCGCCGCCATCTTCGTTACGCCATACTCAAATCATCGTAGATGTAGGCAGGGGGGTTGAGGGGAGCTAGAGCTCTAACGTAGGAGCCGGCTGTCTGCGTTTAACAGTTCTTATGGCACAAACAATAGTAATCGCGGTGCATTGTATGTTACATCTTGACTGCTCGGTGGCGGCCATCTTGGATGACGTAGCAGTGGCTTGGGTGTGCATCGCGAAAGCACCCGCGAGTTGGATGCTAACATCAGGGCTGCGCCGCCATCTTGGTTACGCCATACTCAAATCATCGTGGGTGTAGGCAGGGGGGTTGAGGGGGACTACAGCTCTGACGTAGGAGCCGGCTGTCTGCGTTTAACAGTTCTTATGGCACAAACAATAGTAATCGCGGTGCATTGTACGTTACATCTTGACTGCTCGGTGGCGGCCATCTTGGATGACGTAGCAGTGGCTTGGGTGCGCCGGCTGTCTGTGTTTGACAGCTCTTATGGCACAACCAATAGTAATTACGTCAGTTAATGCCCATTTGACACAAGCGTTAGGGCCGCGTTAGGGCCGCGTTAGCGCTGGCGCTCGCGCTAGCGTTAACGCTAACGTTAGGATCGGCCGGTGATTACAGCTCTTACGGCACAACCAATAGTAATCGCGGCCATAAGGGCCCACGCTGCTTGGTGGACGAAAATCCACACTTACGTTAGTTAATGCCTATTTGACACGAACATTAGGGCCGACGGGGGCGTCAGCTGACAGCTGACACTCAATTACGGCTCTTACGGCACAACCAATAGTAATCGCGGCCATAAAGGCCCATGTACCACGCTGCTTGGTGGACGAAAAGCCCGTCCGATTATACACGCTCCGATAAAGTAAGGCATACAGCTTTACGTCTAACATGGGTTGTGCTATAAGAACCGATTGGGGGGGGCAAAAAAGCAGTGATTCAGGCTCTTATGGCACAACCAATGTTAATCGTGGTCCCGTTCTCTCATAGCTTATCTACTAGCGGCGATTGCCGTAAACAGTCACTCTCGTTCCTATTCGTCACGGTGCGGCGCTAGGAGTCAGTCGGGCATTGTAGTCAATGGTGGTGCGTCGATTTAGGTTTCGTGATTTTCGTGAAGTTTTTGGAGGTAAGTTTGTGGTATTATTTAGAAGCGTAATGCGTATCAGAGTATTGTGAAAGGGAGTTATAGGGAAGGCACTGTTGGAATTTAATGAATCTTGACTTAACTCGTAAAATCCAGTTTGGCTAAAGTGCGGGTAACTTGGAAACATGTGGGTGAGGGCAATGTGTTGTATTTTTTTATCAACGAATAATGTTTTCTGTGAATAAAAACATATTATAAAAAGAATATAATGCTTAAAGTTCAATATTCCAACATCTTTATGTGTTTACACATTGACTTACTGTAATTTTAGGGCGTTTCCACATTACCCGCACTTTTTTCAAAAATCGAAAAATGTAAGTTAGCCAAATATTTTTTTATTTTTTAAGTATACTAGCTTCCAAAACGCGCGCGCCGATTTTCGATTTTCGAAAGTACAACATAAATATTATTTTGATGGGGTAAAAATATCGGGCCCATGTGTGTTCACCTGAAATCATATCTAAATGCGGGAGTACTTATGACAAGAAGAATAGAAAGATACATTGTGCTCTGTTCTCTGTTGGAAGATATAGTTTATTGACAATGTTGAAAAATATTGTTATATAAAGAGAAAAAATACTTGCATATTATTATAAAAATATAGCTAATGGAAATAATACAATAGTAACATAATATGAAGTAATAATTATAATATTAAAATATAACAACATAATAATGATAATAATAATAATTGTACCTACATTAATCTGTCTTTTTCAATTTTAACTTAGTTATCTTACAGGCCACTGTTGAAATAATCGACCTCCTCGTAGAAACGCGTTAAATTCGTCACGAGCGGCCATTCGAAACTTAATATAAGCTGTTCTCGAAACACTCTTCTTACTATTTAGTTTCATTAAATTGCGATGCCAATCTTGGGTACCGTGAGGATAAAATGATGGATAAATCCATGGCTCCACATTTGGATGCATTGCAGTTCTTTTGAATTTCGATTGCGTATAGTAACGTATGATTCTAAAATCTCACCATCAGCAGTAGTAGAAAAAACAACAGCAACTTCATTGACCTGTTGAAAGTTAAGTCTTCTACGATTTATGCCAGGCTTTAGTGTGAAAAGCAGTAGCATTTCAGGACAGGCTTCGTTATTGTACAACTCCATTTCTTCTTGTCTTTTCACCTCTTCGTGCATCACCCGATAAGATTGGGCAAATGCGTTATTATCCCGCATAATTTTATCGAGGCTTTGTAACAATTCAACATCTATTTCATTATTGTTATTTGAACGATTTGTTGTCACTTCGCTAGGATCAACAATACAATAAACAATTGACCATAACTTGGAGATACGCCCTGATCGGGGTAGGTAAATGATAGTAAATTTGACGTTGAATTTTAAAACAATGTGGACCAGGACGTCTTGATCTGAATTTGACTAAATTTGCGTTAAACGGTGCAAATGAAAAAACATTATTATAGGGACGTATTCGTTCACGAAAACGTTTTGACTGTGAATCAGTGGATTCAAATAAACTTTTAAGCGGTTGTGGAAAAATAGGTAAAGTATCCAAAACACTGTACCATCCATAACTACAACAATCATTAAAAGAATCCTCCTTGTTAGCTACTTTTTCAACAACAAAATGCCAATACTTAAATAGAACTTAAATAAAACTTAAATAAAACATCCATTTTCATTGTTAATTTTTTGTTGTTTTAAAGTCTGAAACGTTTGGGCACACCGAGCATCATGTCTTCTTCGTTCATTATCTGCACGTCTCTTTCGCCGCAAACATTGAAATGCTTCTTCCTCGTCAGCAGTACGATCAATTTTCCCTCTTCCCATGCCTGTGTATCAATGTAAATAGATTATTGTTAAGTACAATAATAATATTTGAAAAATGGGCATATAGCTACTTACCTTTTACACAGGTTATATCTCCAAAAATGTAACACATAACGAAATGGAACAAAAGCCACTTTGTAGTGTTGATGAAGGAGTATACAACCCCAAGAAAGTAACGACCCCCGGGTGCCGCCATCTCCGACAAACCACCCCACTTATTTTCTTCAAATAGCACTCTGTATATTCCGTGAAGGAATATGACAAAGAATCAAATTCTCTATCAAAGATTTTTTTGAAATAAAAATTGGCCCATCAAAACAGACTTTTTATTTATTTTTATGTTAGTCATGGAATTATTAAAACTATTAAAGAAAAAGTTTAAAATAAGTTAAACTAATAACACTAATATTGTGATAACATAATCAGTTGATCAAATGTTCAAATTGGAGTCCTTCTGCAACAACACACATTTCTAACCTGGGCAATAAATTTCTTCTACATGCCGCTTGTCCACATACTCATATGGCATAAATAAAGCAGGCATTTCAGAACACAACACAAAACTCAAATTAACTTCGACATTTACGCCTGTAGCCGGTAGTCATTTGCTTATCAGTTCCAATACATGTTAATAATTCCATGGCCGATTTTAACATAAATAAAAAAATCTGTTTTCTCCACCATTGATGGGTCAATTTTAAATTTCAAAAACAATGTTGTAGAGAATTTGAATTCGTCACGCTCCTTCACAGAATATACAGGGTGCTATTAAAAAAATAATAATTAGGGGCGGTATGTCGTAGGCGGCAGCCCCGGAGGTTGTTACGTTCTTCGAGTTGTGTACTCCTTCATCAACACCACAAAGTGGTTTTTGTTCCATTTCGTTATCTGTTATAGTTTTGGAGTTATAATTTGTGTAAAACGTTTTGAGACATCCTGTATACCAAAACGTCCAAACTACTACAACTTATTATACACTTTTAATTTCAAGGGTGTAATACAGGCGTTGTGAGATTTGGGAGGCCCAGCGAATGAACTTGCCGCTGCTTCGCGGTTCGTGACAT
Source organism: Xestobium rufovillosum (assembly GCA_963966045.1). Lineage (NCBI taxonomy): Eukaryota > Metazoa > Arthropoda > Insecta > Coleoptera > Ptinidae > Xestobium > Xestobium rufovillosum. The sequence goes on from OZ014498.1 coordinate 17,567,308, forward strand.
AATGTCATGCCTACGCCCCGAGGTCAGGTTTTAGTACCGATTAGAATATATCGGCCAGCACCGATTTTTTAAGAATGGATTGTTTTTGCACTTGTGACTTATGGCCCCCTATTTCTAACATTAGAAGGCATTTTACGGCAATTTTCCAGGTTAAAACAACGATTCACTGATTTTTTACAAATTAAAAACAAACTGGGTTTCCACATTTGCACCCCCTGTGTTATTATTGATCCAGTTACCTCTCGTGATCTGAAACGAGGAATCGCACATCAAATTATTGTTTTATATACCTAATAATTTCTGTATAAGAGTACTGAAGACTGTTATTAGTGGTGCTACGGCAGCATTAATTTTCCTCTCGCTGGATTGTGCCGATAATGCTTTCAATTTTCTAAACACTTGCTCTAACAAAAGAAATAAATTTATTTTCTCACGTGTAGGGAGGCGTAAATAAACGGGGAACGAGATAGGTTCACTGATTTGTTGTGATACAGGAGACGAGTGAAAATCCGTACTAAGTAATGAATCTTGAAATATGTCATTAAGGAAAAGTTCATCCCAGCAATTGTAAACAACTAATTAACGACAAGCGTGATTTCTGACTATATATCGCTTTATTGTGTACCGCTCTATTATTTACACGGTATGGCATTTATTGCTGCCAGACTATACTTCACATTTGTGAAAACTGGTTATACGGAAAATGTTCTGGCATCTTCTAGCGTTGTTTATTTATTGTTAAATTCTTAGCGTTAAAAATTGTTATAATTCATTACAAACAATTGTAAATAATTTGAATATAGTCATTGTAAATAAAGTTTTATTTTTATCCATATATTAAAAATTCCTTATTAAGTTTTGAGCGGTCAGATTTCAATTGAAAATGTACAGTTCCATATACCGATATTTTCCAGGGTAATCAAATTATGGGTTTGGTCGGGTTGGTAACTTTCGATGCGTGTTCTCTCTTGTCTGGCTTGCAAATACCTGCAAACACAAATACAACACCATTTGATCAATTGCAACTTGCAAACAATAGTATAATAATAACCTCCGCAGAAGCTGCAAATTCTGACTGTACAAAGAGATGCTCGTATATATGACCTAAACAGCATTGTAATCAGAGGTCTAGTTCGTTAGCCCGTAGTTCAGTTTAATTGGTTCTGACAGTCTCATGAAAAACGATTCAGCAGAACATGCAAAACGAGTATAACTGAAATTTGTTTGGCTTAATCATGTCGTTACATGACAATTAAAATTGGGCCGTAAATTGCGCGGTCTGCCCACAGATTTATGAATAAAAAACTGTGCACCTTGGAGCCGAAGACTTTTTTGTATTTCGGTTCGATAATTAAGTATCAGAATCTCAGAAGTGGGATAGAGTGAAGTAATTTTAAGTGTAACAAGAATTTCCACTATAAGTGACTGCAAGTAACAGTCAGTGAACTCTATTATTTTGTTATTAATGATACATACTTGATATTTTCATTAGGGATGATGCGGAGAACATTCTATCTAACACTTAGAAGACGTCAACACCAGTTTCAAAGTATTTAAGGGATTATCTGCACATGTGATTTTCGAAGTTTGGAGAAGAAAGAAAAAGAGCACGCTCATGAAGTGGTTTCTTCTTTGCATCAATGGGAATTGTTTACGAACAAAAGACAATCCAACAGCTTTCACAACTCATAATGCACTAAATCAACTTGGTATCGCACAACCCTCGTACTCTCATTTTCTATCGCTTCGATACCAATTTAAAACTAGACTAATTCATTCGCGGCAGATCGTGGCCGTTTCATACCCAAAATAGCTTCTCAAATAGTCGATTTCGATAGTAAATAACAGCTCGGTAATGGAATTAAGAACCACGGTTATTTTGATATTTATTGAACAATTTCACAATAAGTCTATTGTGCATTCGTTTTTCTGCAACGACTATTTGGAAATGACACTGTGATAGATTTACTAAATGAGTAAACGTTCATGAGCGACACATTTCGTTATAATCGTAGAAAAGTTTATTTATTAGTCTTTTAACATTGGAAATGTTTAACGAATTGGAAATGTGACGGTATACGGGGGTCCCAGTAGTGATTTCTGTGACGTCTGGAAATTTCGCAGTTTTTCGAATTTTTGCAAGTCAAATGCGAACTATCGGGGGAGGGATAGAAAATGTCAGATTCGAGGGGGCGAAACTACGGGGGCTAAAATGATTTCTTGGACTCGGAAGTGTTCGGTGTTGTTACATCGCATATTTGTGAAACATCCAATTTTGATTTTGGGCTAGATGGAAAGATGTTGAACCAGCGAATATCGAATGGGTTGGTTTTTAGGGTATGGGATGCACGGGGGCGATATTTAGGGGTGTAAAGTTGAGCTACGTAAAGTTGAGTTCCGTATATTTGTTGTTGGTTGGAGCTGCTCATTCTGTTCTTCTTTCTAAGTTAAATAATATTCTTGCGATCTTACATATTGTGATGTAAGGTAACTGTACCTACTTCTCTTGTATAATGCATAGTGTAATAATTACTTTGTGTCGTCCAGTTTTTGGACATAATTATGTAATAGGCAGGTTCGGTAATTTTCAAATTTCATTAAAATTGATAGAGTTTATTATACTGAAGGCAGTTATGTTGTTAATTGTTGTTTAAAAAAATTCCTTCGCCTGTGAAGCCGTTGCAAAGTTTTCCGTCGGTGCGAGGCTAGAAATCGTACCTTGCAGCGAGAGTAGGCCGCGTGACGTCAGAACTTAGTATAACGTACAAGTCCCAGCTTCAGCGCGCAGCAGTCGCATAAGTATTATGCATATGCATGTGTAGTTAAATTGTTAAATATTATTAACTGGTTCTAACTGGTGTTTTCTGTTTTGTACCCAGCCTAATACATCGTACAGCACACCAATAAAACGGAAAAAGTGGTTCGTTGGAGCCAAAAGGAAAATCGGTCAGCATCATCGATATTTTCGCGAGTTAGTTTATCATTGCAAAAGTTTATAAAATTATCGGCTGCCTCATTGCAGCCACTCTAAATAAAATCGAACATAATGTAATTTATCGACAGTTTTCTGGGACCCCTTGGTACTTGGTAACGTGATACGGTTAGCATAATTTGAAACAGGATGCTAGGAGCATGACGGAGCCAAATACTGAATCGCCGCAGCGTTCCCTCCCTGAACTAAAAAAGGAAATTTTATTAACTATTTTACAATAATAATTAAATAGTACGTCATCATAAAGTTCTCTTTTGAAGACTGGTAGGACGCGTACCTCCATCCTTTCCCTGAGCTAGCCTACGCATTTCCGTAAAAGTAGAACATTCTACATCCCCAACTATTTGAGAGCAGTAGTCTAATCTGCTCCAACCTCTACCTCTTTATTCCTATCTCTGACTCTAGTATGTCGCGAACTATTCTTTGTGTCTCAGAAGGTGTCCTACCATCCTACGATCCTATCACCTATTCTTTATTGTCTTCCATACTTTTCTCTTTTCCCCAACTCTTTCTAATTCCTCCTTATTGCTAACTTCTCTATCCACGGTATCTTCAACACCTGTCTGTAGCATCACATTTCAAACGCTTCTACTCTTTTTCAATCCGCTTCTCCCATTGTCCAAGTTTCGCACCCATAGGTATAATTTCGTACTCCATACATGCGTCTTTAAGAGTCTCTTTCGAGTTTCTACATTAACCGTTCCAGAATATAGCAGTTGTTTCTTTTTGTTAAACAAGTACCTAGTACCTACGTAGCGTAGTTTTTTCACTCGCGTGAGTTGTATTTGTTTCCGTTTTTTTTAAAAATATCCAATACGTTATAAAACTGTTAACTTGTCAATCACTTAGGTATGCATACCTACATAAATGAGTAGGTATGTATTGTATTGTATTAGAGAATATAGGTAGGTACCTATTTTACAAACAGAAGTAAGCAGGTATCTACCTACAATCTACATACCTACTTATACTGAATTATAAAAGGTATGTACAGTTAATAAATTGTTGACTTTGTTTTACTTATACCGGTCTGCCTTTACACTACTGTTTTGAGGTTGAATGAAATTGGGGTTAGATGCAAGAATCACACACCATTTCCACATTTACCGGGACATTTACCTACTACATAAATATGGCAAATTATGTGAATCGGACTTTTGATACCCTTGTTGCATCATTATATCGATTATGTTGTCTTTGTTTTATGTTTCCTTGACACCTTACTTTAAAAATTCACGCTGGAAATAGTCCCAATAAGTATGTTATGAGATAGGTACCGCTTCACGGGCACTTCAAGAGAAGTGGGAGGAGCGCCTTACGAATCGCTGACGTCAAACCAATAACAAAGCGAACTAGCATGTGGGCGTGATAAGCTAATTTCTTTCGCTTATTAAGCCGCAAAAAAATTTTTTAGAAAAAAAATTTCGCCGTAAATCAATTACAATAACAATTTTCTGTCATTTTCATGCCAAAAATAGATATCTTATTTTTCTCCGAACCTCCCCATTGTCTGTTGGGTGACCGATTGCAATAAAATAAAAATATAAAAAATAAATGTCTTCGCCCAATGAATAAAAAACAAAGCCATTAATTGCACTCACGGCACTGGTGTCTTTAAAGGCGTCGCTCTTGATAGAAGTCATTCGTAACATTATCAACTAATTTTGCAAAACCAAAGACATTGCTTGCATCTCATGCATCCAAAACATTAAATTTCCAAAGCTACTATGCATCTGTTGAAATCTTCAAAAAATGCTGGCATCTGTAGCGGGTGGTCCGGGAATTCCTCTCAATTTATTCAAATGAACGGAATTAAAATACCGTCAAAATACAACTAAAGGAACTTTGGTAAAAGGATGAATTAGGGGAAATGGACAAAAGCCGTGGGAACAACCTACAACCATAAAATAACTAGCGCGAAACGGAAACATGTTTAATTACCGGAAAACTCTTTATATAATCATACAGAGTTTTGCCATGTTTCAGAAAAGAAACAAATACTGCAAAGTTTCGACGCAAATGATTCTATTCCGGAATTATTGTGTCACAGTGACTTATGAATATACTGCTTTATACTACGATTGTATGAAAGGTTTTAATTGAAAAATGAACTTTAAATTAAGTAAAACCCGACACCTTTTGTCCCAATAACAATTTAACCAAACTTATTATGATTGTGTACTTGAAACAATAACTTGTTTCCCGCAATGTTACGGAAGTTAAAACTCAAGTCTTGGCATCGACCATTGTTTAAACGAGTTGAGTTATTGTTCCAAGAGCAGTTAGTCGCTGCAATCGTGCACTTCAGATGAGAACATAAGTTCTCCAACTTCTCAACAATTCAAGGAAACTACATAGTACCCATAAAGTTATTGTGTTATAACGATTGAATCGGAAGAACAATCTAAACTGCAGACCCCACACCCCATCGTCCGCCCAGATGACCTTTTCGAGAACTAATGCTACACCATGTAGTCTCCTGGCCCACCGATCCAGATTTGGTCTCACAATTTGATCAGAAGGTGGCAGTAATAACCAGTATTGATGGCATGACGATTGTCAAGGAACTAGACAAGCAAGACGCCGCAAGAATCGCAGAAAACCGAGAACGTGTTGTGAAGTTAGTAGTTAGAAAATGACAATACTGGGACACATCCCTGGCCGAGGCGGTTGACCGCCTCGGCGGGAGGAAGCTGGGCGCCCGTCTTTCTGGCTGAGGAGCGATGGGGCGCTCGAGCCAGCCCGCCGAGGCGATCGATCGCCCATAATAAAAACAATTATAACATCTCTTATCGGCGGCGAACGTGCTTTTTTTCTTAAACTTTGATATCAATATTTATTTAGTATAAACAATTGCAAACGTTGGAATTTCCGAGAAACTTCTGTTTACAAGTATATATGGATGATTTGAAAGACGGGCATGTGGGCAGCCGATTAGCTCAGTGGGTTTAGCGAGGGCTCCGGTGCGCGGGGACCCGGGTTCGACTCCCGGTCGGCGTCATTTTGAGAACGTTTGCGAAAACCCCGGCGCAGGCGCCTGGGCCACATCCAAAGGCATCTAGCAGTAGTTGAACCTTACCACCCACAACCACTCCCATTGGATGCCGCCCACAACCTCTCTCATTGGCTATTGCCCCGCCCACTCTCATAGAGCCCCGGCGCATGCGCCTCAGCCACTGCCAAAGGCCCCAAAGACACCAGAGGCAGAAGACATGACTCCTTCAGCAGCCTCTGGTCATTGATGGCACCTGGATGGACTGGCCTGAACAACACGTGTACTTTCAGAGCCCCGGCGCGTGCGCCTCAGCCACAACCAAGGGGGCCCAAAATGGCGGCTTGGGGGGCGCACTCTTCGGCAAAGACACTCGCTTCTTCTGAGAGAGGCTGCCGCAGAAGTCGTTGCTGAAGAAGTGGATGGCACCTGGAGAAGCCGGGGGGCCCGGCTTCCACCCGCCGAAGCGATCGATCGCCTCGGCGGGCTAGCTCGAGCGCCCCATCGCTCCTCAGCCAGAAAGATGGGCGCCCGGCTTCCTCCCGCCGAGGCGGTCAACCGCCTCGGCCAGGGATGTGTCCCAGTATTGTCATTTTCTAACTACTGAAGTTAAAAAGATATGAGCGATTATCTTTTTCGATAGCGTCAAAAAAATAGTAGATCATGAAATGGGTGGCTGTCATATTTTTAGACGTAAACCGATTGTAGTGTTGTTTTGTGATCGTTCCTTTTCTTGTTTCTCTTGTTATTATTATTCCCATTATCACCGTTACTTGCCTTTTTTTTAAAGTTCTTGTTCGTGTTTCATAATTATTTACAATGTTTTCAAATACTAAAATAGCCGATTTGGTTTACATGTACGGCTGTGCCAATTTCCTTTTGATCGTATTACATCTTTAGAAAAAATATTATTTTTAAAAATAATTATGTAACGACACAAGCACACGAGATAGATGGCAGCAAAATTCTTCTATTCTTCATGTATTTACATTGTATGCGAAAAAATGTCTTTCTAAGTAGGCACCTACGAAACTCTTTAAATTAAAATTCTTTCCGGAAATGCTGAAGACTGGTGAAACATAAGATACGTGCAGCCACGTAAAGTTACCTTTTCCATATAACAGCACAACCTATGCATACAATATGGAATATATTAAATTTCGTATGCGAACCTCATGCTATTGACGGAAGTATAATAGAAATACTTTTTATGTGTCTGGAATCACATGCAACCAGCGAAGCGTAATAAAAAGGGTTACAAATAGGGAAGGCAGGTGCGAGTTTTTCTACGAAAGACGTGTACCTAAAACTTTATATCCTACAAAAGTTTGGCTTGGGTTAGCACAAAATATCGGGGACACAAGTGAAACCTTTGGGGCGGACGACCAAAAAGTTGCGGAAGTCGACAATCACAGAAATTACTGGTGAACAGGCTGTGGCTCAGTGGGTATCCTGACTGACGTCTGCCATCGATAACCTATGTATTACTTGTTCGGCATACATATAGGGTCTTTTTTGACTCTGTTAAAACTATATGGAGAACGGAAAACTTGGGTCTGGTCGTAAAGGGGTCGATTTTTCGAAAGAGAGCGATGCATTCCCTACGGCAGCGATAAAATACTCAAACTGAACAACTGGAGTAATTTCATGCAGTGTGGCATTTACCGTCTTAAGTCGCGCGCAACTGCATCCCCACTGGAAGGGTGGAGCTTTCCTCTTCAACAGAATGGAGATTGGACATGATTCGCCAGGCGGGGCCGCCTCATCTGTTCCAAGTGCAAACACTGGTTCACAAAAATAGATCCTGACGTAATATGCTAGAACTCCGATTAGGCGACGTTGACTTGGACAAGACCTGCGATTGGGTGAAGTGGACTTGGGGACTTCAGTTTAATATAAAAGAAGCGAAGCTGCCGTAACAATTCAGTCATTCGACTCAAACCACTATTTCCAAGCCTTTCTCTTCAGGGAACGGGTTGTGAGATTGCATACCCGGTAGTGGTAATTGAGTCTGAATTTGGCTATTATTTCCAAGTCGTTTAATCTTCAAAGTATAGGACGTGAGACTGCGTGCCTGGTAGTGGTCATAATTCAGTTTTTAAGTTGAAAATATTGTATAAACGTTCAAAATTAGAATAAAGTTTAAGTTTTCCGATTTGTAATAAAAGTGTGTTATCAAGAATAAAGTTTATGTTGCATTTACAAGCTGTTATTCTTTAACACAACCAACAAATATTTCGAGATAAAATTTCTTACGAAAATTTTGACAGAAAAATTATACATATCTCGGTTAATAAAGCAAATATTGATCTGAAAATGTTCACACCTGTCTAAGCCAAGGGAGTAAGTTTAACAAAAATATTTCCATTCTTCCTGTACTTCCGGTTATACCGGAAGTTAATAGTAACTTGGCCATTTTAAATGGAATGCTATAATTTTAACTGCTTTTTTAAATTCTTCAGAGGATTTCACATGTCAGATAGGCAATTATAAACAATAATTTGCTGGAACTCTGCATACAATTTTTGTCCTTAAAAATTAAGATATCTCTGAAATACAACAGCCTACAAATTTTTTTCTTATACAATGTCGATGTAGAATCAGCCGTAGAATTTGAAAATGCGGCGAAAAGTTTAAACGAGTTGAGTTATTGTTCCAAGAGCAGTTAGTCGCTGCAATCGTGCACTTCAGATGAGAACATAAGTTCTCCAACTTCTCAACAATTCAAGGAAACTACATAGTTACCCATAAAGTTATTGTGTTATAACGATTGAATCGGAAGAACAATCTAAACTGCAGACCCCACACCCCATCGTCCGCCCAAATGACCTTTTCGAGAACTAATGCTACACCATGTAGTCTCCTGGCCCACTGATCCAGATTTGGTCTCACAATTTGATCAGAAGGTAATAACCAGTATTGATGCCATGACGATTGTCAAGGAACTAGACAAGCAAGACGCCGCAAGAATCGCAGAAAACCGAGAACGTGTTGTGAAGTTAAAGAGATATGAACGATTATCTTTTTCGATAGCGTCAAAAAAATAGTAGGTCATATTTTTAGACGTAAACCGATTGTCGTGTTGTTTTGTGATCGTTCCTTTTCTTGTTATTATTATTCCCATTATCACCGTTACTTGCCTTTTTTTAAAGTTCTTGATCGTGTTTCATTATTATTTACAATGTTTCCAAATACTAAAATAGCCGATTTGGTTTACATGTAAGGTTGTGCCAATGGGAGTGCCTTGGAGGTTTTCCCCAGTCGTCAACTACCTTCCCATGTGACGATTAGAGAAACTGGTTTCGTCCTTCTGGGACTCATCAGTACGGTGCTTTCCCCTACATACGTACGTACCTACACGGAGACACATTATGATTGCTTCAAAGCCACCTTAGGTGGGGTAGCATTATGTGACGTCTCATAGTACAAAAGGTCTGGTTTTAGTTCTATAATTCCCTGCCTGGCGGGGTATTTGCCAGAGTAGTAGACCTGCGATTGGGTGAAGTGGACTTGGGGACTTCAGTTTAATATAAAAGAAGCGAAGCTGCCGTAACAATTCAGTCATTCGACTCAAACCACTATTTCCAAGCCTTTCTCTTCAGGGAACGGGCTGTGAGATTGCATACCCGGTAGTGGTAATTGAGTCTGCATTTGGCCATTATTTCCAAGTCTTTTAATCTTCAGAGTATAGGACGTGAGACTGCGTGCCTGGTAGTGGTCATAATTCAGTTTTTAAGTTGAAAATATTGTATAAACGTTCAAAATTAGAATAAAGTTTAAGTTTTCCGATTTGTAATAAAAGTGTGTTATCAAGAATAAAGTTTAAGTTGCATTTACAAGCTGTTATTCTTTAACACAACCAACAAATATTTCGAGATAAAATTTCTTTCGAAAATTTTGACAGAAAAATTATACATATCTCGGTTAATAAAGCAAATATTGATCTGAAAATGTTCACACCTGTCTAAGCCAAGGGAGTAAGTTTAACAAAAATATTTCCATTCTTCCTGTACTTCCGGTTATACCGGAAGATATCTCTGAAATACAACAGCCGACAAATTTTTTTCTTATACAATGCCGATCTAGAACTTAAAAATGCTGTTAAAAGTATAGCGTTCCATTTAAAATAAACGAGTTAATTTCAACTTCCGGTATAACCGGAAGTGCAAAAGAAATGAAAATATTTTCGTTTTACTTGCCCCCTCAGCTTATGTAGGTGTTCAAGGTTTCGGATCAATATTTGCTTTATTTACAGAGATATGTCTGACGTAAGCCTAAATTGAAAGACCCTGTATGACAAAAATTAATAGCTCAGTAACGTGCTGGCATTCTTCAAGCAGGTAAGGAGGTACTGGAGCTGCCGATCAAGTAAAGAAATATAAAAAATCTCTTACAGGAAAGTTTCTATTTCGAGATGCCAAAATAGCAATATTATGTAGTTTGTTCTCTAATATTTTTTTTGTACTGCCTTCTAACGTTGATTCCCTCAATCAACGCTTCTAGTAATCCCCAAAAATAAAGGACACTTTGTATGGGTATCTTCCCGTTTCGTGCGTTCCCGTTTCGGGCGTTTTTGGGTTTCTACCTGTTTTCGTGCCGATTCGAGCGTCGAGAATTTACTGGGTAATTAAATATTGCCAGTTCGTGCGTTATAGGTACTTGTTGCAATAAAGGCATACAAAATGTACCTACTGCTTTGTTTAATAGTTGCCCGTCACTGAATTCGGCCAAAAAAGTGGTTCCACGGCCCACTACTTCTGGTCTCCCCCCCAAAACAAAAACATTATTTGAAAACAATATTAGCGAAATCAACATACAGTTCCGCATTGAAGTCTAGTTATTAACAGCGTTGTGTTGTAAAGATAAACTAGAATTAGGGGCTTACAGCATTATCAGCAGGTCAGCGCCCGAAACGGCACTCAAACCAGGTAGAGGTTTGGGGAGACGCACGAAACGGCACAAATTTCATCGACGCCCGAAACGGGAACGCACAAATATGTTCAGTTTTTTTTCAAGACAATAGAGGCTGTAATTAATAACCAACTGCAAAAAAACTAATTTCTCAACTCATCATAAAATAATTTTCACACATAGGATCTCGCCCTTCGTTTTCCATTTTTCAATTAATTAGCCCCAGTCTGCTGACGCTGCAATAAGTTTTATGGCTGCACTTCTCGGCGAAAAAACGGCCAGACAGTTTTACAATGCAAAAATTAATGACCCATCTTTCTTGGTGCTGTTTTATAAATAAATGCAGACTTCCTACTATCCAGGGGTAACAGCCCTCGGACAAGTTTATGGTTTCAAGTCTCATACAGATTACTGGGGATGTTGCCAAAATCCAGAACCGCTACTTGCATTTTTGCCTCGCAGTTAATACTGGTATCATAAATCTTTGTTTGTAAGTATTTTCTAATATATCAGGTTTTTTGGAGTACATTTAACAAATTCACATTAAGGGTTATAAATTTCAGGGTGCAATCAATGCGGCGTCGTTTATATAAAAAGACATTGCCACAATGTAGTGCAGAATTATTAGTTGATAGTCGAGTAAAAACAACCTTCAATTGTGACGAAAATTTTTTTTGGCGTAGAACCAAGTAAAATCTATATGGTTGTGTTCCTTGTATTATTTTCCATATGAATCTTTGGTTTACGACATTTCCGGCCTGTGCAGAACTTTTTTATTTTCGAAAAATGTAAAATTTTTGCATATGTATGAAACAGTTGGTTTTTAAAACACAGCACGTCATATCTCAGTAAATATTTGAGATATCGACGTGAATTTTTTTTTAAATTAAAGTAGAAACATGAACGCCTCAAACAGTACTAAAATATTTTAAAATATCACAATATTTTTTGCGGAAAATAATTAGAAACTTCATTTTACTTCGCTTGTGCATTATAAATTTCGACACGGGACAAACTTTTTTATTTTTGAAAATATGTCTGTATATGCTGCGAATGACATGAAGAGAAAGGTTGTCAAAAGTTTTTGGAGAAAGAATTATTGACCTATGAGTCATAGTTTTGAAGTTATGATTTTTTTGTACAGATGTAACTGTGCAAAAGAAGGTTTAAAATCTTATATAGACTGGAAGTGCAAGAATTGTGTTACATCTGTGCAAAAGAAGGTTTAAAATCTTATATAGACTGGAAGTGCAAGAATTGTGTTAATACTGCAGTAAAATTAGAAGAGGAAGAATCAGATGCTGAATCTGACACTCAATATTGATTGAATAAAATAGGAATAATAAAAATAAACTAAGTTCTTTTCATGTTTTAACTCATTTATCCGTCGTTATCCGTAGCCGACTATCGGTCCGCTACGCGTTGCCCTGATAGTGCATTGCCACGACCCGTCCGCTCATTAGGCCGCGTCTGACAAAAAAATCATAACTTCAAAACTATGACTCATAGGTCAATAATTCTTTCTCCAAAAACTTTTGACAACCTTTCTCTTCATTTCATTCGCAGCATATACAGACATATTTTCAAAAATAAAAAAGTTTGTCGCGTGTCGAAATTTATAATGCACAAGCGAAGTAAAATGAAGTTTCTAATTATTTTCCGCAAAAAATATTGTGATATTTTAAAATATTTTAGTACTGTTTGAGGCGTTCATGTTTCTACTTTAATTAAAAAAAAATTCAAATCGATATCTCAAATATTTACTGAGATATGACGTGCTGTGTTTTAAAAACCAACTGTTTCATACATATGCAAAATTTTACATTTTTCGAAAATAAAAAAGTTCTGCACAGGCCGGAAATGTCGTAAACCAAAGATTCATATGGAAAATAATACAAGGAACACAACCATATAGATTTTATTTGGTTCTACGTTAAAAAATTTTTTTTCGAGAAATAAGGGAGTTAGCGGCCAGGATCCCAGGATATACTCGACTATGATGGAAGGATTCTGTTTTCAGTTTACGTACGTATCTTATGAACCTTTTTGAAAAGCTTATCTCAGAACGAACGCCCTTTATCGAAAGTAGAAGTATAATTGAGGTTGCCGTGATAGTATCAGTCACCTATTAAATTGTACAGGTAGCACTGACTCGAGTGTCAAATTTTTATTTTTGTTTGTCAGCTTAACATTTACATTGTCTCTTTGTTGTATTTTATTCTTGATGTTTTTATTAATATTGTCGAATACAATTTAGGAGTGCAAAAATGGTATAAATACATCTTTACTCTGTGATTTATAAGCATCTTTAATTGTTTTCATATTTCAGTTCAGCTGTTGGCTTACTAAAACCCCCATAGAGATCCTTTTTATATTGGTTCTTATAATAGCTGTACCATTTCTGATATTCATGATAATTCTTTATCTTGTGTTAATTTTTGGAAGCTATGGTTCCGTTTACTGCAAAGATGTTTGTTACAATTACACTTTAATTGCTAATACAACATACGATAAAATTGGTAAGGGCGATTTGAATAAAGTCGTGGACACAACACAGGCTGTCGAAAACTGAAAGCTTGCAGCTAGAGCTACAGAGCAGCCAATGAGTCTAGCACAAATTAGTGTAATAAGAGGTATGCATCTCTTAAAGAATCACTTATTCACTTGCCGATGCACTAGCTGTGACTCAAGGCATCGACGGTCTCCATACAGGCACCAACTAAACTGCCACTCATTTTCAGACCAAGTAGAAAACGACACAGTTTTAGTAGGAGGATATTCAGCTAAACATCCATTTTTAGCCGCAGTTATTAGAGATTACTACGTCGATGACAACGAACCAAAAGAATACCTCTGTGCCGCGGCTGTAATAACCAGAAAATTCGTCTTAACAGCGGGTATTTGCGTCGCAAAGTTCAAATCTAACGTCACTTCAGTTTATGTGAGGGTCGCCTCGAAACATTGGAGTCAAGGAGGAAGTTTACACAGAGCGAATAAGTTGGATTTTTCGGAGAGAAATAAGCTTGTGCTGATCGGAGTGAAAATTGCGTTTCCCGAAATTTGGGCCGTGAAGCAACTTAAACTGAAACCCAAACCGAGATTTTTAGCGGCTTATAACTCAAGAATGGTTGTTTGGAAGACGAATATGACAATCAAGCGCAGTTACAGATACAGACTTTTTCCTTCATCGGAAACGGCGGTTACCGATTGTAGGAATCCAGTATTAGAACTTTGTAAAATTGAACAGAGAAATCCTACTTTTGACGATATTGGGAAGTGCACGTATGATACTGGTGCTTTATTTACTGATTCTGAGTTTTTATACGGGGTACAAGTTGATGAAATTTGCGTTGATACGGAAGGACCGCCTTACAGGATATTTCACATATTCGAACCTTTTAACGCATATAATTCTTGGATCCGTGGAATTACAGGAATTAGTATACAATACTAAAGTTTTAGACTCTCGTTGCTCACGGTAATTTTGTGAACCTCTGTCTTTTTCACTGGTTTAATGCGAAACACCTCCCAATATCCAAGAACTTGCCAGAATAAGATGCCTGAGCCCGGCTCTGTATTTCAAGTGCTACTTACTATAAGATCGGCGCCGATTGAGGGCCGATTGAGGGCCGCAGGTCCTCGTATTGAGCGCCACGAACCCTTCCGCGGTTTTATTGAGCATATTTATGTATCTGTAAGTAGGGTAAATCATTCCTAGTTTTTTTTATGTATAATAAAGTTAATAAATTTTCAATTGACTTATCCAAAAATCCAATTTGTATTTCGTTTATCATGCTTTCAATATATGTTTAGTGCCATAGACAACACTTCTAACGTGGCGACAAAGGAGAAAGTCAGTAGGTGTTAAGTCCAGCGGCCTCAGAGGCCAAGTTACTCTTCCTCCGCTACCAATCCAATTTCTCGGCTATCGATTATTTAAAAAGTTTTTGGCAATACGACTCTAATGATATGATACTCTGCCAAGTCTGCCATTTTGTCGTTCAAAGTTCAACGACTCAATTTGACTTTAAAAAGATGGTGGTGATATAGTAATAAATCAGGACTGTAAGGTAGAGTGTTACATCCCTTCTCAGAGTAGTAGTAGTAGCTAAGTTTTCTATCAGGATATTTTGAATTTGTGTCTTGTCATCGACATGTCCAAACTTTTGAAATGTTGCTGGAGACTTACCACTTACATCGAGAATAAGTTAGCAATGTGATAAATTGCCTGGCAACAATATTTCGTTCAAAACAGAAATTTATCCGTCAAAATAAAAAGTACTCGTCATATTATTGTTGGCAATTTTGAGAAGTGTATTTATTAACCGAGTTATTAACTTTTAATTGGGTGTGTGAATTTTTATACTTGTTTTTGGATTAAAGTTTAAAGCAACGATTATAACTGTATTTCGAAGTATTGTTTAGGTTTAAATATAAATGTTTTGTGGTTTAAACTGTTGTTTTCTTGTGTTCGGCTCTTAAACTTATTTTGTTCCGTTTCATTTATTAGTTGTGTGTTGTTTGTGTTTTAAAGCCTAGAATTTTAAGTTATATCCAGAAAATAAGTTATGGAATCTTATCTACTTTTAATAGTCAAATGAACAAACAAAAACACCAAAATCCCAAATTATAACCTCTGTGTGAATCAAGCACCTACCTAACCAACGCACTGGTCGCGCACATTTTGCTCCACCAATGGGTGTGGAGCATACGCAAGGGAATCATTTTATTGGTAAATCCGCTTAACACGTCACCGACGGACTGCATTTAAAATGTAAGTACCCTAAAATACAGGAACAATTCGAAATTCTGACTACGGCTAAGAACTTTTCAGAATAAGCAAAACTTTTTATGAAGTTCGACTTTTTCTCTTAAAATGCGAAATAAGAAAGTTTACAAGTATAGCCCGGGGACGCACTGTATAATACAGGGTGTTTCAGAATAAATGGCAATATTTTGAGAAATTATAGTGTTACTCTTCGCCGCAACGGGTCACCCCGGTTCGGTAAGTTTCAAATTTCATTAAAATTGATAGAGTTTACTATACTGAAGGCAGTTATGTTGTTAATTTTTGTTAAAAAAAATTCCTTTGCCTGTGAAGCCGTTGCAAAGTTTTCCGTCGGTGCGAGGCTAGAAATCGTACCTTGCAGCGAGAGTAGGCCGCGTGACGTCAGAACTTAGTATAACGTACAAGTCCCAGCATCAGCGCGCAGCAGTCCCATAAGTATTATGCATATGCATGTGTAGTTAAATTGTTAAATATTATTAACTGGTTCTAACTGGTGTTTTCGGTTTTGTACCCAGACTAATACATCGTACAGCACACCAATAAAACGGAAAAAGTGGTTCGTTGGAGCCAGAAGAAAAATCGGTCAGCATTATCGATATTTTCGCGAGTTAGTTTATCATTGCAAAAGTTTATAAAATTATCGGCTGCCCCATTGCAGCCGCTCTAAATAAAATCGAACATAATGTAATTTATCGACCGTTTTCTGGGACCCCTTGGTACTTGGTAACGTGTTACGGTTAGCATAATTTGAAACAGGATGCTAAGAGCATGACGGAGCCAAATACTGAATCGCCGTAGCGTTCCTTCCCTGAACTAAAAAAGGAAATTTTATTAACTATTTTACAATAATAATTAAATAGTACGTCATCATAAAGTTCTCTTTTGAAGACTGGTAGGACGCGTACCTCCATCCTTTCCCTGAGCTAGCCTACGCATTTCCGTAAAAGTAGAACATTCTACATCCCCAACTATTTGAGAGCAGTAGTCTAATCTGCTCCAACCTCTACCTCTTTATTCCTATCTCTGACTCTAGTATGTCGCGAACTATTCCTTTGTGTCTCAGAAGGTGTCCTACCATCCTACGATCCTATCCCCTATTCTTTATTGTCTTCCATACTTTTCTCTTTTCCCCAGCTCTTTCTAATTCCTCCTTATTGCTAACTTGTCTATCCACGGTATCTTCAACACCCGTCTGTAGCATCACATTTCAAACGCTTCTACTCTTTTTCAATCCGCTTCTCCCATTGTCCAAGTTTCGCACCCATAGGTATAATTTCGTACTCCATACATGCGTCTTTAAGAGTCACTTCCGAGTTTCTGCATTAACCGTTCCAGAATATAGCAGTTGTTTCTTTTTGTTAAACAAGTACCTAGTACCTACGTAGCGTAGTTTTTTGATTCGCGTGAGTATTTGTTTCCGTTTTTTTAAAAAAATTCCAATCCGTTATAAAACTGTTAACTTGATAACTTGTCAATCACTTAGGTATACATACCTACATAAATGAGTAGGTAGGCATGTATTGTATTGTATTAGAGAATATAGGTAGGTACATATTTTACAAACAGAAGTAAGCAGGTATCTACAATCTACATACCTACTTATACTGAATTATAAAAGGCATGTACAGTTAATAAATTGTTGACTTTGTTTTACTTATACCGGTCTGCCTTTACACTACTGTTTTGAGGTAGAATGAAATTGGGGTTAGATGCAAGAATCACACACCATTTCCACATTTACCGGGACATTTACCTACATACTACATAAATATGGCAAATTATGTGAATCGGACTTTTGATACCCTTGTTGCATCATTATATCGATTATGTTGTCTTTGTTTTATGTTTCCTTGACACCTTACTTTAAAAATTCACGCTCGAAATAGTCCCAATAAGTATGTTACGAGATAGGTACCTACCGCTTCGCGGGCATTCAAACCAATAACAAAGCGAACTAGCATGTGGGCGTGATAAGCTAATTTCTTTCGCTTATTACGTCGCAAAAAAATTTTGTAGAAAAAAAATTCGCAGTAAATCAATTACAATAACAATTTTCTGTCATTTTCATGCCAAAAATAGATATCTTATTTTTCTCCGAACCTCCCTATTGCCTATAATCAACGGCAAAGGTCCTTGGACGTCTATTCAGAAAACTTTGCAAGAAAGGACGATGGATTTAAATATTTGGTTAAAACTGCAAAACTCTTAAGGAGGGAGAAATTTCCGGATCTATGCCCGTATGAACTTTCTGTTCAGAATTATGAATACCTACTATAAGTTTATAAAATACTTCCATTTTCTCCTGAAACACACTGTATATACAAACTACTATTTATAATCACGAAACACTTTTATGCTTTGTTTGCAGTTATGAAAAGTCGCCGCACCAGAAACAGTAACAAATGCAAAAGTTTGAATTAAAATAATTATGAACAAGCTGTATTGCAATTTATTTGTTTTTCTCTTGTTGAGAAATGAGGTCGCTACGATGGGATTATATAAAATTCGTACAATCAGGCATCAACTGGATTAATAAAACTTTTATAAACTTTGTGAATGTAGTGTGTCACTTTCGCGGTGTTCATATTTTGAGCAAAACAAAGGGGCGGTTGCATTTTATTGGACGTGCTGCGGTGCATGATTAAAATTAAAGCGATATTGCCATCAAATTTAATTTTGAGAGCACGTGCGGACGGTATTCGGTCATGATGAAGCACACAGCAACGTCATCCAGTAGTGCTCTATTGACAATTATAACTTGTTTCAAGTACACTCGGCACTGTAATTGCGTATGTCTCTATAATTTAATTGAATACTTTGTGCCGCATGGCGGAATAATAATGGTGTGTTATTTGTTACAGGTAAAAACCGTCGTGGCGTACTTCAGCTCTAACCGACCGAGTAATGTAAGGCATTTAGATTTTAGAATATGATTTCAAATCAATTTGTGCATCAATATTCGGCCAATCCTCTATCGACCACGAAGATCGCCAACCTCTGTTTTATTTGGTATTAATCCCAAGCAAGCTTTCCGGAACTTATAACGGTTAAACTAAGTGTACAGGGTTTCCCACGACGACCTTACACGAGCTGTATATTATAGAAAAGTATCTGTAGTAAAATTACACAAATTTGCACAAATAGGTAATCGAGGATGCTCAATTCGACTAAAATATTTTTGACTTTCTGCGACTTCCGGTTATACCGGAAATGGACACCAACTTCCTTATTTTGAATGGAATGCCCACATTTTGATTACGGATTTAGATTTTTGGTCGAATTTTAAGATCACCTTATGCAAAACATCATATGTGTAAAGTGCACCCTCTTCAAGATATTAGACGTTAAAATTCGTCATTTTCCAAATTTCATCAATTATAGGTAACTTGGAAACGGTACGAGATAAAGAAAAATGATTTACATGTCCCTATCCTAGTTTTTAATTCTCTATCTAATGGGTCTGGAAAATGCTGCTTCTCGATTGGCAACTTTTTGTCATTTTTTGACCAATCAGGAGGCAGTATTTTCCACACTCAATAGATAGAGAATTAAAAACTAGGATAGGGACATGTAAGTCATTTTTCTTTATTTCGTACCGTTCCCAAGCTATAAATGATAAAATTTGAAAAATGACGATTTTTAACGTTTAATATCTAAAAGAGGGTGCACTTTGATACATATGATGTTTTGCATAAGGTGACCTTAAAATTCGACTAAAAATTTAAATCCGTAATCAAAATGTGGGCATTCCATTCAAAATAAGGAAGTTGGTGTCTATTTCCGGTATAACCGGAAGTCACAGAAAATAAAAAATATTTTAGTCGAATTGAGCATCCTCGATTACCTATTTGTGTAAATTTGTGTAATTCGACTATAATATTACTTTTCTATACAGGGTGTCCCAGAACAACGGGGCAATATTTGGGTGAAAATAACACTTAAATCATATAAAAAAAATTTCTAGGACGCCTCCCTTCGAAGCTATTCGCCCTTAAAGGTCAAGTCCTGAAGAAGGTTTTTTGCTGGTAACTTTCAAACTACTGTATCGAATATTATAAAATTTGGACTGTAGACATAGTAAGCAAGTACCTGTGATCGAGTGACATGACATCTTCCATATCTTGCCTAGGAAGCCGGGGATGGAACACCCCTAATGCTTTTCACCCCTTAACTTTTACGTTGATGCTTTTAACGAATTTGTAATGACATTTTTAAATTCCTCAAACAATTTTCTCCAAAAAAGGTACTCTTTCTTGAAACCGTTAAAACGGCCTGTTCCCGAGAAAAAAAATTATACAAAGACATGATTTATCATTTTTACTACACAAAAACGTATGCGTCTACAAGGTGCTCACTTCAAAAATTTATTGTAGCTGCTATTATGTTTGCAAAACCGATTGTTGATACATTTTCACTTCATTTTCATTTTCTCACATGTTTCATGAAGCAGTTTCATAGCCTGGCTTGTATAGTAAAAATCGGTAAAAATGATAAACCATGTCTTTGTATACATTTTTTTTTCTCGGAAACGGGCCGTTTTAACGGTTTCAAAAAAGGGTACCTTTTTTTGAGAAAATTGTTTGAGGAATTTAAAAATGTCATTGCAAATTCGTTAAAAGCACCAACGTAAAAGTTAAGGGATGAAAAGCATTAGGGGTGTTCCAACCCCGGCTTCCTAGGCAAGATACGGAAGATGCCATGTCACTCGATCACATATACTTGCTTACTATGCCTACAGTCCAAATTTTATAACATTCGATACAGTAGTTTGAAAGTTACCAGCAAAAAACCTTCTTCAGGACTTGACTTTTAAGGGCTTCGAAGGGAGGCGTCCTAGAATTTTTTTTATATGATGTAAGTGTTATTTTGACCCAAACTATATGCTCCAGAAATATTGCCCCGTTGTTCTGGGACACTCTGTATACAGATCGTGTAAGTTCGTCGTGGGATACCCTGTACAGGTGCCCCAAATTGGGTGCAAGTATGGGGTATCTTGGTAAATATTAGTGATAGAGAAAAACTGATAAAGCATTTGCGATCTCTTTTTTTACGTTCAAGTCAGGTGCAGAGAAACTTTTGAAATTGTTTTTCATTTCCGAGCTATGGACGAAAATTGAGTTTTTTGACATTTCCAGGAATGTTTGTATCTCGCTTATTATAAGAGGTGGTGGGATGCAATGTAGACATTCTTAAATCGCTTTTTTCAGTAAAATACAGTGGTTTCGCAACTGCGGGCCAAACTTTGTAATTTTAAATGGCGGCCATATTTGATTTTCATTTCGTTAAATAGAGGAATTTTTTCTGCTGTCAACAATATATAGTTTGACATATCTGACTTCAATAATTACGGAGTTATGACGGATTTTCTGTCTTAAACATAAAACGTATTACATACATGCCTAATAGCTTGTTCACAGTCATAGCCATCTTTTGTTTTCGACAGATATAATAATGATTATTGTCCACATCGGCACTGTTTTTTAAATTGGCATAAATATTTATTTTTATAACATCGAATTAAATTATGCATGTAATGAATGAATAAATACCTATGTATCAAATTTTTATCACAAATAGACATACAAAATGATAGTATTATTATATTCTAAGCAATAAACAGGCCATTTCAGCTGCTTATTTATATTTTGAATGGTGTCTTGAGCTTCGTCTTCCTCGTCCACAAATATTAAGATTTGAGAACATTTTCATTAGGTTTGGATCTTCAAGCGGCAGAGATCCAAAAATTACAATAAAATGGAACAAGATCATGGAAGACACAAACACACGTTTCACATTAAGTGTTCAAATTGACGTCCATTATTCGCTATGCACTGCCGACATCTTCTACTCACACCCCTGACCGCGTTCATTGTATGAATATTTCTGACATTCCTTATGGCCGCCTAAAATTTCTCCCTTAATTCTTCTGCAGTGTTGCTCCTTGTTTTATATAAATTTCGTTTTTAATAAAACCCCAAAAGAAGAAGCCCAATGGTGTTAAATCCGGGGATCTTGAAGGCCACCTAATCGGACCGTTTGGCCCAGCCACTGATCACCGAAATTTGAATTTAAAAATTCTGCAATTCGCCGAGTGTTATGAGGAGAGGCCCAACTTGTTGGAAAAACAGCTCTCTTTCCCCAAGATCCATATTATCAATCGCATTTTCAATATTGTCTTCTGAAATCGTGGCATATCGGGAAGAAGTTAATATCGCGTCGAAAATAGGATAACAAAGAATGCGATCGTTTAATATAGCACACCACACACTAAAACCAAAACGACCTTGTTGCACTCTATTCACCATTCTTTCAGGGTTTTGTTGGGCCCAAAACACAGTTATTTTGTCGATTGTAAATTCCATTGCTGCAAATGTAAGCCTCGTGCGTCCAAATGATTTTAGAAAAGACATTTTTTGGAGGTACCAATTACAGAAGTTCAATCGCCGCCCATGATCTCCATAGCTCGGAAATGAAAAATAATTTCAAAAGTTTCTCTGCACCATTGACTTGAACGTAAAAAAGAGACCGCAGTTTTTCTCTATCACTAATATTCACCAAGATACACCATACTTGCACCCAATGTAGTTTAGGAGAGATAAAATTCGCAACCCGTCGTACACAAGGGGCTGAATTTGCTGTATAGCTTCTAAGGAAAAATGCGGCCGAAATAATCTGAGATGACAGGTTTTATTAAATGAATGTTTGGAATCCTATTTAGTGGACACTGTCGACTTAATCTTAGCACACTAGACTAAACTTTCTTCGGAAAACTTCTACTACAAGTTTTACTGGCAATTTATTAGACTATATTAGGGGAGTGCGTTTAGGTCGATACCGAGGGGTCAGTAGCTTACCTATTCCCCTTTGTAATAAAATTGGATTCGAGGAAAACGTGACTCAATCTTGTATTGTGCGATCCTTTCGATTCGAACTACACCGAAATAATCAAGTTAATAAGAAAGTACAGTTTCGCCTGTACTTCAATTATGATTGCCTGGTAAATGTAAATACAGCTGTTTTTACAGAGTTTACACAACAAAATTAAGTTTTGCGCTGTTACCCTCTGAAGGTACTTCGCAAAGATTGCAGACTGACAGCAGCAATCACAATATTAAACGTAACAATCCGGGCATCCCCTGTTAACAGACTGTAAATTTTTAATGACTTATTATGAAGTTCCTTCATTCTTTCCCTTAGTAATAATAAGTTGCCTTGACCTTTTTGCCATCTAGTTTAAATTATCTGCAAACTAGTATACAATTTTCTCTTCTGAAAATGTTTCATGGTGCATTTGCATTTTGATTTGATAATCACTATTTATGTTTAAAGAAATGGGAACAATTTAAGTGCGCGCCATTTAGAATGAAATGAGCATTAAAATTTGGTACTTTTACTTCTGTAAAGTGGATGTCAGGTCATAAGGCTTTTTTATAATGATTTATCAAAAAAGGATCTTGACACACGGTCCATGTATGAGCTATTAAAATTTTGATGCGATCTTAAATTTAAGATTGGCCTTCAGAACCGCTATGTTGTGATCACTATCTGTATCTGCTCCTGGATAACTTCTACAGTCCCTAACTTGATTTCTAAATCTTTGCCTAACAAGAATGTAATCTATTTGATATCTTCCTAGGTCTCCTGGCATCTTTCACGTATAGCGTCTCCTAACGTGATGATGAAATAGAGCGTTCGCGACCGTTAGGTTATGTTTAACGCAGAACTCTATCAGTCTAACTCCCCTAACGTCCCTATTGCCTAATGCATTGAAATCTCCTACAATGATTAAATTTTTGTGCCCTCTCACAAAATCTAGCTCATATTCAATATCACTATAAACTGCCTCTACGGCCTCATCACTATAGTTAGAAGTATTGTTACTGTTTTTACAGGTTTCGAATCTAACCTAACCATAACTACCCTGTCACTTTGCTGTAATAAATTTTCTACACTCTGCCCTACTTTCTTCTGAATAACAATTTCCGAATTTCCTGCTACAGATCCTGTGTGTATTACCCTAAAATCTCCGCTCCAGAAGTCTCCAGCTTCTGGCCATCGCACTTCACTAATACCTACCACGTCTAATGCTAACCTATCCATCTCAATTTTCAAATTTTCGAACTTTCCTACTTGTTTCATGCTTCTAACATTGCCACGACTCGTGAGGTGTTACACTTATCATTGCTGATGACTCACCACGAAGCAGTCTCTGCCCGGAGATCCGAATGTGGAACTATTTTACCTCCGGAAAATTTTACTCATCATAAATTAAAGTACGCTGTACTAGTGATAAAATAATGTGATTTCCCGTTGCTTTCCACTTCGCAGTAGTGTGTATCACAGTGCCATACCGACCCTCACGATCTCTGCCACTCTGATTACTGAAAGAGCTGCTGCCCCCTTTCAGGAAAATGAGATAATTTAAATCTGTTCGACCCTCTCGTGTAGGTACTCTATTCTTTTGCCACAAACATCTTATCTGTAGTACCTAGTTTCACCATCAAATTCAGCGCAGTACCAATTCTCTGTTTTCCCCGGATGCTAAAACTGAATGCGTTTAGGCAAAACTCATATTTTCCGATTGAAATAGCGCGATAATGGTACCTTCCAATTAAATTTATGGAATAATAATACTTCGAGGTATAATAAATTCTGTTTTCTGCGGCGGCATCGCGACATAATTAATTATTTAATCAAAATCATACTCCCGCATTTATATAAAATACACCGAACCCCAACAGCATTTTGTGTAATTGATTACATATGTACACACGCAGACAAAATAACCAGAAATACGGCGGTTGGGTTTAATAAACTTCGTATCTCTTTTAACCATCTTCAGCGGGTATGATTAACGACAAAACACACCGAAATGGGAAGTAAATTCGGTAGAAAGTTGAAGATACGTTTCACACCCAAGAAATCCGGGAGGATCTCCTCTCCTGATTATTGGTACAGTAGTATTCTCTAACAGATTCGTATCTCATCAAGTTTATTTCAACAGCCATGCGTTTCGGGTCGGGTCTTAAATAAACCGGGGTTACGACTCGGGCTAAATGAAGCGCTTTAAATTGTGATGTTATTTACTATAATATTATACGTATTTTGTACACATTTCGCAGTAATGCCGAGGGAAGGGTGAGCGAGAATTGACCCCATAAATATAGGAGAAACTTAGGATTAGATCCTAACAGATTTGCGCTTCGTGGCACATCAAAATAGCCTACAGATTCTAATCTCGTAGCACATTAAAAAACCCTGCGGGACTACACCATTTTACGCTACACTTCAGGGCGAAGGAAAAAACAAGACAAAATAAAAAATGTTTTTTGTTACATATTTTTATGAAGCTGGAGTATTCAGCACAACATGAATTTTTATATGAACGGATAGCGTCAAATACGAGCGAAGTTGTACGCCCACGCATCCTGCGGGATGACCGAGAAACGACACCCTTACATTAGGGACATTTGTTTATGTGTGGGACACTTTGTAAACTGGATTCGGAAACGTCACCTCCTCGGACCAAAGAAACAAAAATCATGCCCCGGGGACCACAGTTACGCAGCCAAATCATTTCCTCGAAACATATTTTAAGGTTTAAAAAGTACAAAATCTGTAGAGGTAACGCGTCCCGGGTTAGGGGATAGCAGCTTTAAATACGCGGCAGCTGCAGTTCGAAACAGAAATTTTCGGAGAGTACTGCGAAGAAACGAAATTTCAAACGGTCGACGTTTAAGGGAAGAATTTGAAAATTAACAAAAGAAAATTTCTGCGAAATGTTTAGGCAGGCTTTCCGCGACTTCGTGGACTTGCGTCTTTTTTTAAAGTGAAATTTCTTTTGTCTCAGAAGGAGTAAGTTCCTGTGTTGGCAAATGCGAGCGTCAAACGAATGGAGGGGAGCAGTCTGAGAAGACGGGCAGAGGAGAAAGCGATTATCGAAGCCCCACTCTTTCGCCACGCGCTCTCTCTCATGCTTCGTGCTCTTTCTCTCAGGCAAGCGACAGTAAAGCGATACCATCAGCGTTTCATTTCTCGTGACGCTGCCCCACTCTTTAACCACGCTCTGTCTCATGCTTCACGCTGTTTCTCTCAGGCAAGCGTCAGTAAAGCGAGGACACAGCGTTTCAGTTCTCGTTATGCCACGAAACGCTTGGTTAGAAGCATTAAAATTCGATTTATTCTTTCATTATTATTATTTTGATACGGACAATACAAATTTTTCATTCCTCAAATAACGTTGAAGATTCACTTCTATCGCGTGTGACGACCACGCACCCAGTTTTTTCAGTAAAGTTTCCAGGCGCTTTCGAGATTATTTTTCGATATACAGGTTGTCCCAGGTTTTATTAGCAAGACTTCTACAATCATTAGAGAACAACATTTTAAGTGTAAAATATTATGTGAATACGGATTGTAAATGCTTCGTTTCTGAGATACAAGGTGTTGAGTTTGAAAATAAAATAACAATTCTTTAATTATTAAGTAACCGTTCACATCAAATTCATGACTGCGCTGAAAAAGTTATCTTATAGAAAATTATTTGATGTAGACAATTTTGACTATAATTTCCAGTGGGGGGTTCATATGAATAATTTTTATCGGGCAAAGTGTCGTGGAATTGAAATTTCACGAGTTTTTTGTTAAAAATCGTTAAAGAGTACTTAATTTTACACAAAAAAATGCCTTCTTATCTGAACTCGATAAGACGCAGCGTTTTCAAGAAGAGCCGAAATTGCTGACTGGCAGTCAAATCATGATGTGCGATTTTTCGTTATTTGAGATTACGTAAAATAAAAAGGAAACTGAAGGATCCAAAAATTCAGTCTAAATCGTTAATTCTCTCCAGTTAATTAATTACACTGATTTTGATTGAACTTTTGACCTTTCAGTTTTCTTTTAATTTTAGATAGATCTCACATAATGCAAAAAACGTATATCAATATTTTACTATCGATTACAAATTTATGTTTTTCTTGAAAACGCGCCGTTCTGTTGACTTTTGACAAGGGATTTTTTTCTAGATAAAATTAAATTAAAAATTTTCTTGATTTTTGACAAAATTCACAAAATTTTTATTCCGTGATACTTTTTTGATAAAAACATTCCTAAATAATCCCTAATCCTCGACTAAGGAAATAATAGTTGATAATTTTCTGTAGCAAATAATTTGCTTTTTTTCAGCACGGTATTACGAATTTGTTGTGAGCACTTATTTAGTAATTTAAAAAATCATATTTTTTCTTCGACACATATTTATAGAACATTTGATTCATAAAAAGGGGCACTCTAATTATTGTAGAAGTTCTGCTAATAAAATCTGGGACACACTGAAAGATCTACAAATATGTTTTATAATGTCATCAATTTTCTTAACCCCGTCTTTCTTTCGAGTTAAAGGCTCAATGTTTTTCTCGATTTTTGACAAAATTCACAAAATTTTTATTCCGTGATACTTTTTTGATAAAAACATTCCTAAATACCCTCTAATCCTCGACTAAGGAAATAATAGTTGATAATTTTCTGTGGCAAATAATTTGCTTTTTTCAGCGCGGTATTACGAATTTGTTATGAGCACTTATTTAGTAATTTAAAAAATCATATTTTTTCTTCGACCCATATTTATAGAACATTTGATTCATAAAATGGGGCACTCTAATTAAATAAAATCTGGGACACACTGAAAGATCTACGAATGTGTTTTATAATGTCGTCAATTTTCTTAACCCCGTCTTTCTTTCGAGTTAAAGGCTCAATGTTACGTGGCGAAGAAAATGTTCTCTTTGGGATCACTTCGAGAAAATGGAAGTCGGTTCATATTAATTTCATGATGTTATTAATTACATTAATATACTGGGTAAGTCGGGGTTAAACGGCCATATGTAAACCATGCATAGCAAATTTGATTTTTAGAAAAAAAGTTCATATAAATGTGTACTCGAAAATGCTTTCTAAGAGCGCTACAGCGGTTAGTAGGCTTGGACAAAAATAAAAAAAAAAGATTTATAAAAACGCTTCGATATAACAACAACTTTATTAGAAACAAATAGACAAAGAAAGAGAAGAAAATGCGTCGTCAAACAGCAGTTAATTTTCAAAAATTTATAAAAATGACTCAAAATGGCCACCATAATTTTCAATGCAAACTTCGCATCTACGGACGACAGATTGTGCAGCTGCGCGGCACTCTGCTGGTGTGATTTGTTGGGCTGCTTCAACAATCCTTTCCCGGAGAGTAGCTTCGTCGTTAACAAGCTCAGAATAAACCTTGCTCTTCATTGTACCCCATACAAAAAAATCTAAGGGGGTCAAATCCGGGGAGCGCGCAGGCCAAGGACGGGGGCAGTCTTGACCGCGACCAATCCATCTTTCCGGAAAATTGTCATGCAGCCATCGTCGGACTGGTAGAGTATAATGAGCGAGACATCCATCTAACTGGAACCATCTGTTTGCTCTAGTAACTAGAGGCATGTCATCTAAGACTGCTTCAAAATCATTTTCCAAGAAAAGAAGTAAAGCCGGACCATTAAGCCGTGGAGGCAGAAAATACGGGCCAATGAGTGAGTCATCGCATAATCCCATCCAAACGTTGCACGAAAATTGATGCTGAAACTTGCTGATTTTTATAGCATGAGGATTTTCGTGCCCCCAAATATGAGCATTACGCTGATTAAAAATACCAGCACGAGTAAAAGTTGCCTCGTCAGTCCAAATCACCCTCCGAAAGTAAGAAGCATCATTTCTTATTTGCCCCAAGAACCACTCTGAAAATTCTCTTCTTCGTGGCAAGTCTTCAGGCAGCAAATGTTGAACTTTCTGCAAATGATATGCGTGACGGGCATCTGCTTTCAGAGTCTTGTTCACAATGCTCTGCGAATATCCTAATAATTGTAAAGAACATCTTCGCGTGCTACTGGAAGGGATTTCATCAAAGTGCTGTAAGATATTTTCTGTTCTTCTAATATTTTGAAAGGGTGCGAAAATACCGTCTGTTCGCGATTGCAATGAAGTTGATCCTGTTTCTCTTAGACGTTGAAACGTACTAGAAAATATTGACCTGTGGGGCAATCTCCTTAGAGGAAATCTGCGGGCGTACTCAGCTACTGCAGCGCGCGCATTACCGTCACAGTACCCATAGACAAACACAATATCCGCGTATTCAGCTTTATTGTAAATTTTTGGCATTATTCCGCAATCTACGCATAAACGCACCTACAATGCACTAAAATTACTCACTTAATAAACTGACATGTCAAAAAGTGTCAAACTACGACACAAACAAATCCTCAATTTTTGTCAAAGCCTACTAATTTTGTCAAAACCTACTAAACGCTGGCGCTGTAGCGCTCTTAGAAAGCATTTTCGAGTACACATTTATATGAACTTTTTTTCTAAAAATAAAATTTCCTATGCATGGTTTACGTATGGCCGTTTAACCCCGACTCACCCTGTATAATGTTACATTGATGTTTTAATTGTATTGCAAATTGGAACACACACCTACCTTCTAATGGTTCTTCGATGTTGATAAAATCGGAGGGGAATTAGCAATGAAAGTCCATTGAAAGTTGAAATTTAATTTAATTAGAACAAATAAAATACAAACGAATACACAAAATGAAGCGAGCATTCGACGCTCAAAGCGAAACGACACACAAAATCAACAAACAATGAACAATGCATACGAGAAAAACAACGAAATACCAAAAGCAACAACAATAATTATTAAGTAAGAGTCAATAAAACAATAAATATTGCTACGTTCACCATAGGCATAGCAGGTCCCTCTATCTGAAAACATTTCTGATCGTTTTATAAACTACGCAAAATTTTTATTAAAAATACGACACATTTCCTAAACGAGAACAAGAGTAAAAAAGTACACACAGTAGATGGATCAAGAACTTTGACGTAAATTCACTATGAATTCTTAATAAGTTAACCCCACACGCCAAAAGACAGTGACACAGTCATTAAACTCGACACGTGTTTCGCTGACATTGAAGAGTTGAAGATAATCTGGATTATCTTCAACTCCTGAAGATGCTGACGTTTAGGAGGAGGTGTAAATATCTCTGCCCATTTAAATTCTGATTGTAAACCGACTCTGTACCTCTTCAAATAACAAAGATGGCAATACATAGCAGGATTCGTGATTCGCCCTGTATAGAATCAATGAAGTTTTAACGGAACCAACGCAATTGAATTTTAGCAATATAGAAAAGTTTTGAGCTAGGGACAGAGAAGAATAAATTCGGTGTTTATTGTGGCAGTTGTCAAAAGTTTGGGAACTTGCGTTGCAAATAATAGGAGTTTTTCGCGGTCCCACTGCATATAAAGAACCCATTAGGTGCGGGTCTCACCTTGCCTGAAGCATTAGGAACCTCAGTGCTCCCAGAGGACCAATGGAACGTGGCAGAGAAATTACGGCCGGATCGGGAATTCGTACAGGATGCAATACTTTGAGACTACACTTGCATTCACAGTAAATATGTATGAACTAGGTTCACTTTTATTGCATCTTCCGCTTGCATTCGCTGCAGTCATCCGAACAGGGATTTGCTATTGGATTCAAATAACAGAAACGCCAATATTTATATACAATTCCGAATCCCTCAGTGCTATCGACCGGGTCAACAGGACCTTCGCAGAATTGCGCCGTGCCTTCAAGGACTTTTATTAATGAAACTGCCGAGTTTCAGGGAATAGGGGGCCGCTCGCATTTTCCGGCATTAGATTTTTCTTTGCCGTTGCCCGGGAATAAACAAGAGAAAGGTAAACAAGGCTTTCGTGTTTGAAATAAAAGGAAATATGAGATATAAGGTTAATTCGGCGCATTTTACCAAACGAGTTGTGTTCTCTACGTTTATTTTCTTATTGCCTCCGGTGCTCACCTTCTGACAGGATCCTGTTTAACTACGGTTTTCTTATTTTAATAAAGAATTACTCTGGGCACCTGAGTTTTTGATTATGGCTCGATAAAAATATGATAACCAAGTAACGTGACATAAACCGGATTTCCATGTTTATTTCCTACTATGAGTGAGAAAGACTGATACAGTTGTAACGACGCAAAAGAAAATGTAACAATTATTCAAATAAATGAATAATCATTTTCCCCGTTCGTATCAAGTGAGATGCCAGCTGCAAGATTTAGCGAAAATATGTTCGTGCCGCGCGCCGAAGTCTTCTTCCATAGTCTCCTACCACAGGCCTCTCGATATACACCGACAGCGAGGAGGCAGAATTCATATACCCCTTTATACAGCGGAACTTGACTGGTAACTCCGAAGACGAAAACATTTATGAGATTAAATGTTTATTGTCGTACCGCTGATATAACTGTTAAATACATGATAGTTATTAACCGAAACCGCCGCTAGTGTGCCGTCGTAATACCTAATAATATGTAAAAGCAATGGATTAGGGCTAGTCGAAAGGCAAGCATAATCCATTACAAACCTAAGTTGATAGGAGGTGAAATACCGCCGCTCTTGGGGTTAAATACAGTGCAGAGGTCTTTGGCATAGTATTTTAATTGCTATTACACGATCAAACACCACCATCATTTACATTGAAGGGGATTGTGCCAATCGAAAGACGGAATAATTCTCTTCTCAACCCACTCATAGGGAAAGCTCGCGTCGAAAGACTGCGAGAGTCCCTCACCGTTACATTTACTCTCAACGAATAGCCAGCAGGTGTTACGATTTCCATGCATCCGTTGATTTTGGTTTGGATCGGAAGATGGTTTTGTTGAAAGCAGTTTGGTCGTCTTCGAATCGAAGAAAACAGTAGATTATCATGAAGAGGTGACAGCGAATGTTTTTGAGAATTGGTTTAAAGAAATTCTCTGATGCTTGAATGAAAATGTCGTGATATTGCTAGACATTGCTTCCCATCACAGCAGACAAAATTAGAGGACTCCAAATACCGGCACGAAGAAAGCTGCTCTTAAAGCATGGTGGTAAAAGACCAACTACTTGATCTAGTTGATCCAGAATTTACCGCTAATGAGATTGAGATGCCAAAAGACCGAAACTAAGCTGTCTCGCGATTACCGATATTATTGTGAATTGCATTCTATATAATATATATAAAGCGAAGTTGCAGGGAACAATAAAACATTCAAAATGAAAGGTCATCACCCGTTATTTCACAAAGTCGTTAAAATGTGGTAGTAGCTTGTTGAAGAAACCTCATAACACATTATTGTATGAATATTGAAGTGGAGCCATTGATCATTCAGTTGGGGGAAGTCTCATCGTCCTCATCTTATGAATATGAGTAGGAAGTCTAAATATTTAAAATTTATGTTGCATTATATGGACGGGAAATAACGGATGTCAGAGTAAAGAGAGGGGCAGAAATAAATAGTGATCATTTCCTGTTGGTAGCCAAAACAACTATGGATGGGCATGTAGCAAGAAAACTAAATGTAAGGGAGCAAGCACCAATACTAAGTAATAATACAACGAAGGAAGTTATTAAATCATATAAACTGACGGAAAAAGAAGTAGCTGAAAAATTTGCCTCCGAAATAGATGCTAAAATAGAAAGTCTCAATTTAGAAGCCTGCAATGTGGAAAATTTTTAAAGATATTGCACTGGATGCAGCAAGAGATGTATGCAGCATAACAGAAATTAACCAGAACAAAAAAACAAACACGTTGGTGGACTAATGAAATGAAAGAACAAGTCAAAATAAAGGAACAGAAATGGAAACAGTATCCTGATCGGGGAAACAGTGATAAATATGAAGAATGTAAGGAACAAAGGACAAAAGTGAAAGAACTAGTGCTGGAGGCAAAAAAGAAAGCGTGGGACGAGTTCGGCGAAAAGATGGAAAACCACTATCATACAAATCAAAAATTGTTTTACAGAATGGTGAAGAACTTGCGGCCCGATAAAAAACAACAAACAATTAAGCAAATTAAGAGCCCGACACACCAATTTACTAAGAATCTGGAAGTTCAGGAGTACGGTGAAGCAATTACAGTTTGAAAAATACGTCACGTAGTAGAGCGCAATGGATATACCTGCACATATGATGATTGATGAGTAACAATGTCAGCGGACAGGGAACTAGTCGGCCAAACTAATACTGAGAATGAACTTATTACGCGCACTCCCAGTTTCGGAATTGGCAGACTTAGCTGAGCGACTTTGATCAGTAGCCAAAAGACAGGCGAGAGCACGATCTACTACGAAAAATTCCTAATGTTACGGTACCGCTGTTTACGCTTAACTTTTTTGTTTTTCGGTCAAAACTGAAAATTGTATACCTTTTTACAAACCAGAGATTCAGTATACTACTGCCGTTAACCAGATTCTGAGATTTTCTTTTCAGGAAAGTTTTATTAGGTTCTATAAAAAGAAGTTTTTCGCCACTTGTAATATGAGACTTCGTTTAGTGTTTTCATATTTTTTAAGAATTTTCAAAACAGCAATAGTGGATTTGTATTTTAAAAACTCTTTGCAAACAAAAATAATTTAATATCATTTATAGTTTTTGAAATATTTACAAACAGGCAAACGTCTACCGTACTCCCAAAATTCCTCTTCCTCTTAAGGACCTTAGGGGGGTAATTCTTACGAGGAAGAGTGAGATCATGGAGAGGTGGAGGGAATATTTCGAAAATGGTATTGAATGTACAAGACTTGGACAACAGACATTATGAAGATTTAGATGAAACAGAAAACCACCAAGAAGACAACCCCATAGAGTTGGCAGACGTGAAAGAAGCTGTAAGGATGCTAAAAAGGGGAAAGCTGGAGGCCATGACAATATTACTGGGGAAATGCTGAAGAACATGGGTGAAAGGGGAACAGAACAGAAGTTATATGTAACAAGGCTTGAGAGGAAGGGAGGATACCCCAAGATTGGAAAGTCGGGGTAATAGTACCAATTTTTAAGAAAGGAGATGAGGGGGAATGTAATAATTACCGTGGTATTACAATTCTATGTATAGCATCGAAAGTCTATGAAAGAGTATTGGAAAAGAGGTTGACGAAAGAAATAGAATTACAACTAGAACAATCGCAAAGCGGATGTAGAAAAGGAAGAAGCAGTTCAGGAGAAAACACGAAATGGAAAAACTGAAATATACCAAGCTTTTATCGATTTAAGAAAAGCGTTTGACAGAGTACCAAGAAAAGAAAATTGGATGTTAAATTAAGAACCGCAATAATAAGTTTATACAGAAACAACAAAAATTATGTTAGAACAGATAATAATGGTTTATAGTAAATGAGGGTCTGCGACATTAATATTTCTAAACAGTTTATTAAGTTCGATTAATTTCAAATACTGTTGTAACTTACGCGAGAGGGAACACACCCCTCGGTACATAAATTGTGCCATACCCAGTCATTATAAAAGGCAAATTTACACACGGAAGAGGGCGTCACCTGTCCATATGTAGAAACCATTAGGACGTCAAAAACCTTTAGAACATTCGGGTGGGTTTAGAATCTTTGAAATCGTATATGTATAAAGTAAACGATGTCATACATTAGTAACAATTTTAATATTTGAATAGCATTATGTAAATAATTTTAGAGATTACACAGCACTTTAATAGATCCGTTATGTACGTGACAAACAAATTTGCATAACTGGAAGCAGTGTATTTCGTCGAGTAAAAGTTGTTGAAAGCAAACAGAACTTAGCATCAAATCAAGTTGTGTAGTCAAACAAAATGCATCCTTATTTTATTACCCGGAGATCCTGCGGTCGTATATTAAATGTTGACAAGAACGTTCGCACCACTTCATATTATACAACATCATAATAACTTCCTAAAACTGCCTGGGGTACGAGAATATGAAGACCCTTTGTAGGAACAGGAACAGTGGCGGTTCACCAAATTTTTGGTCTTTTACGGGTAATAAAATGCCTGCTCTTTAAATACATATACGTTAAACCAGTAAAACTGAAAAACTAAATCTAGATAATAGATAGATTGTATCTTCTTTGACAGAGCCCTCTGTCGTAGACAAGTCGCGAGCCGCCACTGAATAGGAAGCCTTGAAAATATAGTTTCTATACAATATCCAAGATTCGGTTGAGTAGAAATTTAATATGCAAGAAGTCTTACTTAAATCAAGCTAATTTTATGCGTGTTTTTTATAAAATATTTTCGATTCGCTTTTGCGCTTTGGGGTATTCGCAATTACGCACACTTCCATGGAGTTGCACAGAATTTGTGTTTCGGGAGGAAAATTGAATCTTCATGCTTCGGTACACCTTGTTATGTAATAAATTCGATATAAACATTAGTCGGGTGAATAAATAAGCAAATTATGACACTTGATTTCCCTGTCAAGTTTCTATCGGTGTTTTGTATTTTGTCGAAATTGCTGGGACTGAACCACACTCAAAAATACGGAAATATTATATTGGTTTGGTAGACACCTGAAAGGGCGTAGCTTTGTCTAGTAGGTACAGGAAAAATAGGAAATAGTCGATAGCAGATGCATACCAATTCTAGTCGAAATTATTATAGAATACAGGTGTCCCATCATGGGTGTGCGGACGGGGGGTAGCTCCTTACTCAGGCAATGATTTAGTCCCATTTCGTGCGTCGATGAAAATTTTCCAGTTTCGTGCGTCGTCCCAAACCTCTACCTGGTTTGAGTGCCGTTTTGTACGCTGACCTGCTGATAATGCCGTAAGCCACTAATTCGAGTTTATCTTTACAACACAACGCTGTTAATAACTAGACTGCAATGCGGAAGTGTATGTTTATTTCTCTCCTATTGTTTTCAAATGTTAATGTTTTTGTTTTGGGGGGAGACTTAAACGCTCCGCTCGCTTCGCTCGCTAAGTTTGCCCACAGACCGGAAATAGTCGGCAGTGGAAGCACTTTTTTGGCCGTATTCAGTGACGGGCAACTATAAAACAAAGCAGTACGTTTTGTATGCCTTTATTGCAACAGGTACAACATGTTCAAAGTAAAGGATATCGTTGTGCAACGCACGAACTGGCACTATTTAATTACCCAGTAAATTCTTGACGCTCGAATCGGCACGAAAACAGGTAGAAACCCAAAAACGCACGAAACGGGAAGATACCAAGGCAGTAGGTATCCTTTGAGTGCATATTTTAAATTGTTTCTTGTTTTTGTTTATTCAGGTTGTCCACATACAGAGTGCAACACTAAACATGTTTTTTAATGGAACGAACAGGATGTTATTTTTACAATTTTTGGAAAGCTACTTCGGTGTTGATCAAATTGACGTAATTATATGTGGCTATTTTTAATAGTTCCCGCGCTATAGAGGTAGTTAATAAATTGTAAAAAAGTGATCCTTTTCAGACGTCTGTAGTTCCCAAAATATTTGAGATGTTGATGTGATGTTTTCACAGAAAAAAAATAGTGCGGATTCCATACATACATGCATGACTATAAAATGCTACTTGTTTTTTAATAGAGGTACGGGTTTTTTAACTTTGGCGTAACTTTAAAATACGCACTTTTTTAAATGGAACAACCTGTATGTTTTCGTCTTGGTGGATGCAGATTTTCATTAAGATACTTATGATAGAGTCTGTAAAGTTAGAGACTGGGCCCGGACAAGATGGTGGCTGCGCGAAAATGTAGCGGGAAATATGATTTTGACAGAAACAGTGCCGTACCGGCGTATATGTGAAATTTATTATTATTTTAACAATGAATTCATAAAAGTTACATTCAAAACAGGAAAATTAGCATTTTAAGGCATGAAAAAATCGCGAAACACATTAAGAACTTAAGAAAAGGGGATTTCGTCATAAGTACAGATAAATTATAAATGTGACGTTTGGTGTGAGGTTATGTCAATTACGAAATCGGCATGTTTATGTGCAAATAATCTCAATTCCATAATTGTTATAGTTGAAAACAGGTTTTTGAACAAGTTGTTTACTTATGTGACAAAAGAAAATTAGAATAAATCATAAAGGAAGCCGAATAATCCAATTTACTATTTTTCAGCACTGAAGAGTTAAAGAATTGCAAAATAAACTTATTATTCTGTAATTAAAAATTTAGAGAGTTCTATTAACTACCAAAAATAAATAAGTGGAATTCACATATATTAAGAACTAAACGCCTTGTTGACCTTTCAAAAAATAAGAATCCTTGGTGCTTGAGGTATGTCATGTCGCACAAGGTCTAATGATAGAACGTCCAGGCATTTGTCCTGCGGGAAGGAGCTTCGGGCGGGACAGCTGGACAGATCCGCTAGTCCTACCAGCAGGACATTATTTTTAAATGGGATTGTCCTGCCGGCAGTACGTGCGCAGCTTTCGGCAGTACGGACCCAAATTTCATAGGCGCCGTAACAATTTTGCTATTTATTAAATAAAACATCTGCTGAGAAACATTTTTATTTATTCTCGTACAAAATAACTTGGAAAACATTAAAAAATAACACTGCGCCTGCGATGCTGATTGTTTCCTAAATCTGCGTAAAATAGGAAATTTTAATCTAATTTATTACCTATAGTATAATTAAACACTTGCCATTCTTTTGTAATAACTCAGCACTAATTTTCGTTTTTGTATTGTTCAAGTCTCGCAGAACTGTCACAAGACCCAGAGACCCAGAGATTTTAGTTACTCTTCCGTTGCATACGGCGCTCAAATAATTGTCTCCAAACGCGGACATACACCATTTAAAATCTGGTTTTTTATCAAAATTCTTTGCTTTTGAAAAACCCGCGGCATAATTAGCGTGCAAGCCACTGTACGTGCGAGATTTTTTTCAAGAGTTGTCTCCTTCTCCGTAGCTTGCCTCCTACTGGTCTGAACGAGATGAAACTTACACTTTAGATAGGCAAAATTTTACGACAAATCCGATGGTGGTGGTTACGTTCTCATATGGGGACGCAAATGTACTGAAAACAATAGGGTCGAAAATACGTGCTGCTGGAAGGACGCTTGGACACTCTATCAACTAAGGGTTAATCACTTGGTAGTGGTTGTACTCCTAAATCCTCGTCTTCGTCGTCTTCATCATCATCATCATCATCATCATCATCATCATCATCATCATCACCACCATCATCTTCAGTTGTGACTTGATATTCATCTTCACTCTCATCATCAGATGATCCTGTGTTCACAGTGAACTTCAACGAATCCAATGCATCGTCCATCAGATGCTCTTTCTCAAAGAAAGTTTTTTCCACTTTTTGCACATGGCCACATACATCTTTCCACTCTTCTGAGCTAATAATGGAAAATTTTCCACGTGCTAATTCCTCCACATCACCTAATTTAAAAGTAACGTTTCTGCTAGCTACCCAGTTCTTTACAGTGGCCCATATCTTCTCTATGGGGTTCAATTCCGGGTGATAAGGAGGAAGCCGTAACACTCGGTGACCATGGGCTTCAAGAAGCTCATCCAATTTGTATTTCTTTGGGAATCGATACAAATTTTGTTTGATAAAACCATAAAGCTCAGGTTTTGTATTTGAGCCATCAAAATGTATTTGACGTTCTTCAAGCCACTTCACCATCTCGCCTTTTCGGCTCGCAGATGTCAGGTTTTTTTCCACCAGGACATTGTGATATGATGCATTATCAATCACAAGTACACAATTAGGCGGCATGTTGGGCAGTAATTGTTTCTGCACCCATGTCATGAAATTGGCATTATTCATGTCATCGTGGTAATCTCCTGATTTAGAACCTAGAGACAATGTTTGGTTACATTTTGATATTAAAATTACTTACGTATGTGTTACCTGACCGAAAAATGAGCAACGCATTGGGAATGAAACCATTTTCACCTCCGGCATGTACAATAATCAGCCTTTGGCCTTTAGAAATCGGCTTCTTTAAGTTTTTAGTAGACTCATCATACCACCCTTTCGGCTGGACATGGCTGCTGTGTATATACGTTTCATCCGTATATATAATGGTTCGGCCTTCTTCCCGGTATTGCAGAATTTGTTTCAAGTATTTCACCCTTTTCAGGCGAATGTCATGGCTTTCCATTAAAATCTTACGGTTGTCTTCTGTCTTTCGCCACCTTAAATGGAAATAGAAGTAAACGAGGTGTCCCACTCAAGCAGGCTCACTTTTGCTATCTGTTGTTATAAAAGTATTTTCAAAACATAAGCATTTAATGAAACAGAAATTTGAATATGCATGTAGTAACGGCATCCGAAATATTTTGACTTTGGATATACAAAAGCAGCCATACCTGAATCCAATAGATTTCAGAAAAACCCATAGCGACTGCCTCGAGCCAGAAAAAGAAAGTTCAGAATCTTTAATCTTCTGTAGAATACCTGGAATACAAGGTGATATTAGGCTAGATGATGCGATAGGTAGGTATTTAAATGTAGCATTTGTTATTTAACGAAAAAGCAGTAATTGCCATTTGTTCCTAGAATAATTTGTTCAAATAGCCCCTGATTATTGGGATCACTTTCCGTCATTGCATATTTCATTCATGTTTCGATGAAAAATACATTATACACATTGAAAACACATCGTGAAATATAATTGTCTGAAAAATCATTGGGTTTCAACAGAAAGTAAGTTTCTTGAAATTTATCTACAATCGAAGACGGAATCCAGGAAGTTAAATATCCAAAGCATTCCATTTACTAAAATGCAAGTGCGATTCATACTTTCATAACTTGGCTACGCAACAGCAGCACCCAATTGGTTTTTTGATATTATATCCAAAAAATACACGAAAATATCTTGAACTTTCTTATTACCACGTTCCCTCTATTTATGAAAAAAGAAGTTCAGCAGACTTTACAATGAATCACCCCGTATTTGACAAGTAACAACTGCCAGCAGTTGCAATGAAAACACACCTTAACGAAGTTTTCTTTTTTATAATGGTAATTATGTACTTACAATTGAGAGAGGGATTCCTTTTCCCCAAAATAAAAAAATTATGTATAATTTCCCGTATTGTTTCCGTTTCTCCCACAGAAATCAGGCCGAGCTTACGCTTCTTTCGCGGTCGTTCCTTATGTGGTGTAGCAAAGGAGGTGCTAGGCTCAGCTTCTACGCTTTTCGATTCCTTCAAAATCTTCGCTACTGTGTTTCTCGAAACACCTGTTGCTTCTATAACTCTTTGCCTTAAACACACAATTGGATCTTAACAATAATCAAGCTCATTATGAAGTGGGTACGTACATACCTGTAATTCTTTAAAGGAATCCTAATTCCATTTTGCGCTTCTTCCTGCATAAACTTTATCACGTTACTGATAATTTCACGGCCTTGGCTATGAATTACCATGCCGGGTTTGCCAATTTTTTTGGGAGACATTTCTAACCTACAAACGTCAAAAATTTCAACTTGGATTTAATGTGTAAAATTACTTTGATTGTAGTATTACCTGGATAACAAATACTATCGACGATTTTTCAAAAGTCTTTTAAATAACACCGAGATCACAAAATAAGCAGAATAATCTGCAAACACAAAAAATTTTAACCTTCAATTCAGTTACAAGAATTTGTAGTATTAATTACCTCGAACTCCGTTTTTCGAATAAAGATGATAGTTTTTTAGTCTTTTAAGCAACACTCACAATAAAAACGCAAAATAAAACAGAATATCCACTAAAAAAAGCACACTCAAACGTGAGTCAATAAAACAACAATGGACGCACAGTAACTTGAAGTTCTCGACGGCGCCACTGGATTTACGAGTTCCGCCTTCGGACGAAAACAGGTCTATTGCGCTGATCACGTGACAGCCCAGTCTTTAACTTTACAGACTTTACCAAATTTGTATAGGGTAAATAAGCAAACAGTTACAAAGCTTCAAAATTTTTATTCTTGTTGATGTGATCTAAAGATTAAAATATGATTTGTTCTAATTATGGCACGCATTTGTATTTTTGTTTAATCAAACCAGAAAATTATAATATAAGAAGAACAACTGTTTCAAGAAGTACATTTTTTAATCAAATAATTAAGAATAATTCTCAAAGTCTTTGGTACCAATCTGATATTACAATACAATTTAAAAAATAAAGATGAAACAAAAAACTAAGCAGACATTTTCATTCATTCATACCATATTAACTAACCCTTCGGTAGTAAAATTCATCTTTAAAATTTACTGAAATAAATAAATATGGAACAATAAACAGCCAACAATTAACAATAAAAACAAAATTGATCAATCTTATTTACAATTTTTGGTAGTAAACAAAAATACGAATGCGTGCCATAATAATTATTCAAATATTAAGTTAATATTGAATATTAAATTTTAAATCGACTGCAGTAATGTAATAATCGGGCAGTCGAGGAAAACTACGAAGGAACTCCCTCCCCACCCTCCCCACGAAAAATGTGAAACGGGCGCCGACCGCGGTTCGTTTCGCTTTCCGGGCGACTGCTCTAACCAATTGAGCTATCCACACCCCGACACATCAATCGCTAGATAAAGGCCTTATATAGGTAGCGAAGGAAAATGGAAATAACAATTATGAAATTCATAAATAGCCAACAACAACCTCACTTTAGATCTATTGCAGTAGTCACACTATTTTAGGTGCTTCGTAAAGACAATGACCCCTTTTAAGGATGAATTGTCAGTGAACCAATCTGTTATTTCCACCTTCCTTCGCTACATATATAAGGCCTTTCTCTCGCGATTGATATGTGGGGATGTGGATAGCTTAATTGGTTAGAGCAGTCGCCCAGACAGCGAAAGATCTGAGTTCGAATCCCGGTCGGCACCTGTTTCACATTCTTCGTTGGGGGGGGGGGGGGGGATCCTGTGTAGTGTTCCTTGACTACTGTGTCCGATTATTACTCAACAGTAATTTGACGAGTACTTCTTATTTTGCCGGATAAATTTATTATCGTGGTAGAAGGGAAACGTCTGCGACAAGCGTAAGTCGTCTAGGTCTGGGTAGCAAAGAAAGAAAGAAAGAAAGAAAGAAACAAGGTCACGCCATGATGAAAAACAATTTTCTTTAATTGCACTGGTATGCGGGTAAACACTTTCTCATTCATAATATGATCGCAAAATCCATATTTTTCTGTTAATCTTCTGCTGGACGATGACCTTCTCCTGGCTGAGTCTTCCTGTGATTTTCGATACTGTTCCTTCCTGCCAATTTTCAAATATCTGCAATGCACTATTGGTTGGTCCAATCGTCTTGGCTCTTTCGGTGCTATAAACCTTCCCATTGCCTTTGAATTGAATCATTTTTAATTGCATCTACTTGTGTCGTTCTTCCCAGAATTTCTGAATTTCTTATTCTGCCTCTTATTAAGCCTATTCGTTGCTCTTTATGCTGTCTTCAGTTAAAGGGAGGTTCTATGGCTTCAGCTAGCTGTTTGGTATTATTCTTTCAAAGAACGTGCTTGTGTGGTATGGGACAGAAATTGGTTGGTAACTTTTGCTACCTACCTTTGCCTTTTCCCAGATATCTGAAAGTTGACAAGTTTCCTAAGAGTGGTTGAACTAAGCATCCATTTTCTGGTTCAGTTACTGATGGATGACCTATACGAAAAATGTCCCTGACCGTAAAATTGACCGCAGTTGCTCCATTCCAGACCGTAAGGAAATGAAAGTTTTGCACAAGAAATTAATGATCCCGAAACTTCTCTTATAACAATAGTAAATCATCTCATGAACATGGTCCTGGAAATAAATTACGGGAAGAAAAAAAAATAACAAGTTTACATCACATGATCCAGCATAACTAATGAATAGCGCTGGGGTGTACTTTCCAGTGCATATAAATCAATTGAGCCAAAGTTGCTGCTACTGCAAGCTTGATTAACGCTTAAATTTGTGTTCACGTAATGGTCACCAGCCTCTTCATACAATCAGTATTTCTCCCGCCGTACTTGTTAAATTAATCACTCGTACAGGTATGTGAATGATTAAAATTGCAGGGCTTTGTGAATTATTTAGGCCACGACGTGATGTGAACAAATTATTGCCCTCTAAAATTTACGGTTTTATTAACAAGTGCTGCGTGGTGTGGCTGGGAAAAGCATCGATACAATAATCGATATTATAATTATTAGTGCCGAATATCGATTTCGTTATTCGGAGATATCAAAGTATCGAAGTAAGCTGCATAAGCACTGCAAAAGCACTGACTTTGAACAGCTCGATCACTAACTTTTTCCCGGCAACGATAGTTCATACTAATATACGAGAGCAGTACTCATTTCTGCCGATGTGGGGTAAAAAAATTACAGGCGACCTACAAACACCTTCACCCAGATTTCGTTTTCCTTATCTGGAACTATAAACGGAGTGAAAGAAGGCATTAACGTTAGAGCGTCGAAACGAGTTTTCCTTTCAGTTTATCAGAAAGTTTCTCTTAGAAACTGGCCGCCGACTCGAACACATAACAATATAAGTGCGTTATAAGAACTGCTATCAATGGCATTTTATTAGCGCATCATCATCCCTTTCAATTAAACTTCTTATAGTCAGGTATAAACCGAAAATGTTTTATAGAAAATATTATAGAGCGCGTTACAGTGGCGGCTCGTCGCACCTTGGGACGTTGGTGTTGAAAATTTCAATGGAAAGGTTCAAATTTGAAGTTTTCAAACGTGAACTCTTTCATTTCGTTAAGGTACGACATTTTTGAAAATGAAGATTTCGAATGTAAATTGAAAATTTCGCGAAATTTTTCTAATTTTCGGTAAACGGGACAGCTTATTCTATATTTCTACTCCAGTTCTCCACTCAGTGAATGTTTGCTACGTACAGTGTGTAATGAAAGATTGTCTCCATATATTTTTTTTTACTTTTCATTCCTGAATCAAAATTTCCTCATTTTCAACAGTAATTTGACGAGTACTTTTTATTTGGCCGGATAAATCTCTGTTTTGAACGAAATTTTGTTGCCAGGCAATTTGACGAATAAAACTGACAGGCAGTAAGAGCGCGAAGGGTGCACAACCATTGCATTTTTACC
Source organism: Xestobium rufovillosum (assembly GCA_963966045.1). Classification (NCBI taxonomy): domain Eukaryota; kingdom Metazoa; phylum Arthropoda; class Insecta; order Coleoptera; family Ptinidae; genus Xestobium; species Xestobium rufovillosum. Next base: position 17,610,919 of record OZ014498.1, read on the forward strand.
CCCAAAATTTTGAAAATTTGTTTATGTAATTTTATTGGTAACTTTAAGCGAATACTTCATTATAACAAATTTGTAGGAGTGGAAGTAATTTTTCGAAAAATTTTATCGGCTATTTATATGAACTAGTGTAATCTCCATAGCGTTCAAATTTTATGGAAATTGATTGGACGGTGTCGGAGAAAATGAGAAGGGTAAATGGTAAAAACACTTATTATTATTATTATTAAACTTCGTATTTACGTGTAACGATGTTAGCAGATTATTTAGTTTTAGTACGATATAGTGTGAGAATTTTTGTCTCAAATTAGATTATTCAGTTACATAAATTTCGCTGGTATCAAATTTTGCTCCTTAAACTCAATTTCGTCCTGGTTGACTTGTATGTATTCCTTCAAACACCGCTGTGAATCCGGAATAGACGTGCTAAACCTCCGAACGTCCGAACTACAATATGCCCATGTACCCTTCCTACTTGTTTATCAATGACAACACGAATGAAAATTATACTAATTTAGTGGGAGATAGTTGTACTGTAGTTACTAAATATTTAGATGTTTTCAACATTTTTTGTTGGATATTTACACACATTTTCAATTTGTGACACTTGTAAGGCACTTTCCACATTTTTAAGACATTTAACATATTTGTAAGATATTTGCCGCACTTGAAATACATTTTCTGCACTTGTTAGACGTTTGCCACACTTGTAAGACATTTACTGCACTTGTAAAACATTTGCCAGACATTTACCGCATTTGTTAGGCATTTGTCACATTTGCCAGACATTTGCTGCACTTGTAAGATATTTGAAAGACGTTTTACACATTCGTCAGACATTTGTCACATTTGCCGCACTTGCCACACTTGTAAGACATTTGCCGCATTTGCCAGACATTTTTTGTCGCATTTACCACACATTTGACGCACTTGTAAAACATTTGCCACATTTATAAGATTTTGGCACACATTTGCCGGTCTCTGATACCACATATGCCAAGTGGTCAACCCTCGGTCTAACATTGTCATATTTTAAAAATATTTTCTCTTATACAGGATGGTTAACCGAAGCGCACCGAGTATATATATTTAGTTAAGATTTTGAATTCTCTATTCTATACAATTCTAAACATTTTGTGATAAAGGATTTCAGTAGAGGAGGTGGTGCAAATGTGGAAACCCCAGTTTGTTTTTAATTTGTAAAAAATCAGTGAATCGTTATTTTAACCTGAAAAATTGCCTTAAAATGCCTTATAATGTTAAAAATCGGGAACCATAAGTCACAAGTGCAAAAACCATGTAATTAAAAAATAAAAAAATATTTGGTTAACTTACTACATTTTTCGATTTTTGAAAAAAGTGCAGGTAATGTGGAAACACCCTAAAATTACAGTAAATCAATGTGTAAACACATAAAGATGTTGGAATATTGAATTTTAAGCATTATATTCTTTTTATAATGTTTTTATGCATAGAAAACATTATTCGTTGATAAAAAAATACAACACATTGCCCTCATCCACATGTTTCCAAGTTACCCGCACTTTAGCCAAACTGGATTTTACGAGTTAAGTCAAGAAAACGTTCGTTTATGATTGAAATCCAACAATACCTTCCCTATAACTGCCTTTCCCAATACTCTGATACGCATTACGCTATCTCTATGATAAGTTAGACTAAATAATACCACAAACTTACCTCCAAAGACTTCACGAAAATTACGAAACAGAAATCGGCGCACCACCATTAACTACAATGCCCGACTGATTCCTAGCGCTGCGCCGTGACGAATAGGAACGAGAGTGACTGTTTACGGCAATCGCCGCTAGAGTGAAGCTCTCTGCAGTCGAAATACTTGCCGTTTCCACGTTACCCTCATGTTTCCACATCGAAAAATGCTGCGGATTTTAAGGAGAATTTAATATTGCAGTAAAATACATAACATTCCATTTAAAAAATCCAACTTTATCTTGCCACATTTCTGTGATCCACCTCTCCTTATTCGTTCACTCACATTTTTAATCTCACGAACCGTTCAGGAGTAAATGAACTTTGCGGTTTGACCGACTCGCCCTGAATAGATTTGCCATAAGTACACCCTAACTTTTTTTAGGCTTATAAAGAAAGAAAATTTTAAAATTTTATCTTTGAAAGTGTCAGTTCACTCATGAAATTGACCATCTTCACGCTTGCATAGCGCCAAGAGATTTACAGTTTTCGTAAAATTGTTTCTATAGAGGCATAAAATATACCTTCTTCTACCATAATCAGTCGTTCGTGTTGCTAAATTTATTAGGATGAAGGTTTAATCGTAGTACAGCGAAAGCACTATAAACGCAAAATATGCCTTGGTATGTGCTGCCGCCGCGTAGCGAGTGAGCGTAAACTCAGAGCGGCATTGTCACATTTACTAGGTGTAGGTGTGTTGTTCTTGTGTCAGTCAGCAGCAGTCGCTTGCTCTGGTTCAGTTTAGCGCGACGGTGTTGCAACACAGGTGATAGTTCGCCCCGCCTTCTAAGGGATACCTCACCGACCTGCAACCCCGCAGGTGTAACTTTTGATCTGCTTTGCCGGGCTTTTAAGTACAACACTGTATCTACAGACTACTCCATTCCTGACTTAGGTACCTACATTCTTTTCGACACAATCTGGTTCTGATTCAAGGTATTTTCGTTATCTTAACTTTTACAGTTTTTTTTTAAATACCTCGAGGCTTCTATGTAATTACGTACCTCGGAACTTTTGGCCCTTTTAGCTTCTTAAAGCTCGGTGGCCGCAAAAGAATGCGATAGCGTAGTATGTACTTTCAGTTTTGAGCCTGTAAGCGCCTTATTTTATAAGTCCGTTTAATAATCTCATTTCGCTTCTTTTCTAAATATATACGGAACTTGAAACACTTGAGAGAAGCGGTTTTCATACACAGAAAACTCTTTCATTTCTATGCTTTGGGAGGATAACAGTACGGGGTCTAACTATTGGTATTATATGATGTGCAGCCCTTATTCTGGGGAAAATCACTTCAGAAAAATATATTCTTGTTCAAAGATCTAATGGAGTGGTTAAAGCGAGGAATCAAACAAATAAAATGAAATAAAATAGCTTTATTATTATCAGTACTAAGGCAGCGGGACAGCTCGCACGCCACAGTTAACCTGTAAACGGCGTGCGGATTTGGTCCATTGCTCGATTCACTCCTGACGACCGGGAGTCGTGCATTTTCACCTATTGACGTCATCCATACATTTTCTGAAGTATAGTACGAACGCACTGCACATTAAGACCACTTCTTCTTCGACCTACATACAGTATGGCTTGTTATTTAAAAAATACTTTAAATCCTTGGAAAATCTCATGTAGGTACAATTCCATCTGAAATATAAATGCATAAAATCAGATTTCCGCAGACAGATGTTTCCCAGCAATAAATCTAAAGGTGTCGAAAAAAATCTGTCAGAGCAAGTTCTATCCAACCGGGGATATTGCTATCGATTCGCTTTCCCGGCGACAAAGAAACGCACGAATCATTTATTGGACATTTTCACTTCAATAAATTATCTCAACCGCCAAAAATTAATTTTAATACTTTCCCCGAGTTCACTGACCGAATCCGAAGTGCTGAGGGGGTGGGTTTAATTAAATACACAAAAACAGATTGAACCGCTTCAGTCCGCGTCAGCGTTTCTTTTGTAGTAAAGTAAATACTGTGCGTTCAAATGCTAACGAAATATTCAGGGTAATATTCAGGGTTGTAAAACACACTTCTACGTTTATTGGTATTAGCTATTTATGCATTTAGTTAGGAACAAGAAGTCGAAAGTCGTACGCTGGAATGAGAGGCCGAAAGTCATATACGGGAACGAGAAGTAGAAAACGATATAACGGGGAAGAGCAGAAGTCTTGAAAACGGAGTTTAGTGAAGTCTCTTTACGAATATTGTTAAAGTCAAATTCTCCCCAAAAAGTGTAAACACATGTGCTGCTGTCAAACGGACGTCCCTGTTGGCGAGAGCATCAGAATCATTATAATTTTGTTGTGTTATTTGAATTTTTGGTAATCTTCAGGGGCGTAGCTACCGCTGTAGCAGATGTAGCAATGAAACAGGGCCCCCGAGCTAGAGGGGCCCCAACTTGCCTAAGCAAAAAATCGTAAAATGTTATCCAGATATTAGCAAAATTAAATTGATTGATTTCTTGGGAACTATAGAATCTCGCGCCGTAGTCATGCTACCAATACAACTTCTGTGTAAGAAGGGTTGCTATTTTTTGTTTATGGGAGTATTTTTGTTTATCTTCGGAAAAAGGGTCCTCCAAGAAATTTAAATACAGGGCTCACACAGGGTTACCTACACCACTGGTAATATTGTTATAAATTTGTGTTGTTATGTTGCGAAGGTTGTTCATGTAGTCAGACCATAATTTTGACGTGTCGGATAAAATATGAGTTAGTTAGGATGTATTGATATCTAGTTAGCCTAGACCATTTGAAGTGCATCAACAAAATCGCGGTTCCATAGCAACAAATCATGACTTATTAGAAGTGTCACGTTTCACGTCAAAAAGTTTAAGGCCCAGCTGTTCAAAAAAACAACACCGGCTTAAGTCTGACACCGGCTTCGTTGCTATGATACAACCAATCAGAAAGCCGGTATCATAGCAATGAAGCCGGTGCCAGACTTAAGCCGGCGTTGCTTTTTTTGAACAATCGACCCTAAGCATTTCCAAGCAAGAAATTTTCTGTAGTGATACAGTGTGGTCTGGAATTGCCGGAAATTTTACGAAAGCTGTTGCTTAGTAACCACGAGTATCAATTTGACACGAGTGGTTAGTAAACAACAACTTGCGTAAAATTACTTACCTAAAAATTCCAGAGCACAAATTGTATTTGATAAACCAAAGCAATGTAGCTGAAAACGAATTAACGGCAATTTAAGTATCTAAAGAAATTATAAATGCACCCACAAATTCGCAACTATGACAACTTACCAACAAGCAAAATTATGGAAAAAATTACCGGGGGTAAATACATAAGAGATCATTTTTTTATCGATAAATACATGTTTAATTGTATGAAAGTTTTATTGTTATGGCCATGTGTCATGGCAAATGATCGAGAATCAAGGTAGTGAAAAAATCGCGAGAGCTTGCTCCAGCGATTTTTTCTACTTCCCTTGATTCGAGATTTTTTGCCGAATGGCAATAAAATTTAAATACAATTTGAAATGTATTTATCTTATAAAAAATGATCTCGAATGTATTTTAGGGAGGTTAATACACAACTACATTATACTGACAATTTAATTGGAAATAGAAGATTTAATGAAACAATAAACATTTTAAATTAACAGAACATATTAAAATATTTAAATATATTGTGTAGAGTTTGACTGATCTTTAGTTACATACATAATTTGAACATTGAAAGTGCAATGGTTATATAAATTATGTTATATTATGACCAGATTTTTTTTGCATATTATTATTATTAATGTTTTCAGTGGTAAAATTTTCTTGCCTTATGTTTATATCTCTTGTAATTTGGATTCCAGAAGGTCCAGGTCTCAGGTTGTTTATTAAACTAGCATGATGTTCCTCGTCTAACTGTAAATAAGGGCCTAATGACAGCATTTGCATGTCCAGTCATTTTGATGAGCTGTTCTTCCGGGACACCTGATTTGGCAAGATTTGATACAGCACTTGATCGATTTGAATGATTCGTGATTTTGTTTGTCAATAACCTTACCGGGCACATATCGAGATTATTGTAATTAGGCACTAACCACTTACTGTCTGATAATTTTTGAGCTCCACCCTGACATGTTTTGGAAAAAATCGGGTTGTATCCAATTCTTCCGGTTACGTTACCATTTGATTTCTTTTCCTCTTTAAAAAAAATGCACTTTGCATTTTGCTGACTCTCCCCCCTCTCCAGGCTAGTTCGAATGCTACTATATGATACAGTTTTTTTAAGTCCTTCTGGACAATCTTCGTTCCACAGATTCATTATTGTATATATTTCTTTCTTACTCAGAGCAGTCGAACTTTGCTTCCTCTTTCCGAGAATAGACTGAATAAGCTGCTTTCGTTTCTCATTTTTTGCATGTCTGTAAATGGATTAAATTTTCGGGCGTACTCTTTGTAGTATTTTTCTTGAAAGAGTTTTGCAGTAACATTCCACATGGCCTTTACAACGCATTCTTTATAATCTTCACCATCAGCTCTCTTCATATTAAAAGCCCAAACATTCATTATCAGTCCAAGCTCTTGATTTGAAGTTTTGAAGTAATTCATAATGCTTCTCTTTTAAAAATATTTCGAACTGTTTCCATATTGACTTTTGATTTTTAACTGTACTCCTCGGAGTAACACTCTGTACTGTTTTTTGAGTATCTTCTAAAGATTCTTGGCCAAATCTTGCCATTTCAAAACGACGATGTTGCAAGAAAACTCGAAAATAATATGACAGTGACAGTTGCCAAGGTAGAAATTTCAAAACTATAATTCACAGCATAGTTGATTATCAGTTATTGGGAAAGCTAGGTAGGTTTTTATCGTTTACAATGACAGTTGATTGGTCGATTTTAAGAAATTGAAGAAATATCATTGGCTCTTAGAATAGGCGTGTATTAACCGAAATAATACAAGTGACGGGATCGAAATAAAATGTTTCAATTGGCCAATTTGACGATGAAAGCAATAATCAAAAAAGCATGTCAGCTGCAAGTGAGAAAATCTCTAAAATGGAATATCGAGCACCATCAAGTACCTGTATTTGAAGGGGTTACGTGGTAAGGAGATTTACGAAGACATGGGCAATACCCTTCATGATGATTGCCCTTCAAATGCCACTGTCAAAAATTGGATTGCTTGCTTCAAAAGAGGAAAATTTTCCACTCAAGATGACGAGAGACTTGGAAGACCCATTTCAGTGTCAACCCCAGAAAATATCGATACCGTCCATGACTTGATATTATCAGACCGTCGAATTGGACTAAAAAGCATAGCTGAGACCCTGAGGATTTCATACGAACGCGTCCCTCACATTGTTCATGTCGATTTAGACATAAAAAATTCTGCAAAATGGATTCCCAAATGCCTGAACGTGGATCGGAGTGGAAACATCGCGCTCAATCTGTGTCCGATTTGGTAATGATCCGAACTTTCTGAACCGATTTGTAACTATGGATGAAACCTTTGTAAATTTAGACAAACCAGCAGTCAATGGAATGGAGGCACTCTGAGTCTCCAAGGCCAAAGAAATTTCGCGTTCAAAAATCTGCCGGAAAAGTTCTTGCTTCAGTGTTTTGGGATAGTTGTAGTATCATCCTCATTGATTACCTGGACAAGGGGAAAACCATAACTGGAGAGTATTATTCTTCATTATTAGCAAAAGTGCCCGAGAAAATGTGGAAAAAAGACGCGGAAAGGCCTCCAAATGAGTTTTGTTTTTGCAAGACAATGCGTCTGCACACAAATCGCACAAAGCCATGTATAAACTTCGCGATTTGGGGTTCGAATTGGTGGAACACCCCCTTATTCACCTGACTTAGCTCCCTCTAATTATTATCTGTTTCCTAAACTGGAAAAAGTTTGAAAGATCGCAAATTTATAGAAGCTGTGGAAAGCTCATTATATACCAGCAATTCACAAAATTATATATATTTTTTTTATTTAAAATAGAACATTTAATCATGTTTCCATTTCCACAGCTAATTTTAGATCTCGTTTGCTAAATATTGTGCTTAATATGAATTGTTTGTGAGATATTCGCACGTCCGAAAATGCATTTACCCCTGTACCTATACTGTTGCAATTCCTCATTTATCTACAAAATTCTCCCGGAACGTGATACCGGGACCGCTTCCGGCTCCTGATCAGAATTCCGTTTACCGCAAATTTATCCTTGGCTAATTTTCAAATTTCCATGCTGGATACAAAGCCGTTGCCTCAAATTGAGATTATAGCCCCTTGCAATAAGTTTTCCTCTATAATTCGTTAATCAGATTTGGAATACCCACGGCGGTCGAACGATCCCGGTGAAAACAGGAGACAAGTGACCACCAGACCATGCGATTGCTTTCGAGGGCGCTGAGCGCCATCTGGTGGCTGTATTTGCTGATTGTCTCGCCCCAATTTGCCTTAGTTACTTACAGGGGATTGCAATATACCCATCCTTGTTATCTGTAACACGAATTTTTGTTTTTCTTATAATGTATAAACTAGGATCTATCTAAAACATCGAATATCGGTTCCGGCGCCTCCGCCAAAAATCAGTTGTAATTTTTTGTCGTGTTCGTGCTAGGTACTGAGAATTAAAGACTTGTAGGCAACTTTTCCTTTCATCCTATGCTTTCCAGGCTAAAACTGGATCACAAAAGAGTGTAATGCACCCCCAACATTTCTTTATAATATCGTGGATCAGTCCCTCATTTAATTCCGGCACTATAAATTCTAAAAGTTTCTAAGTTCCGTAAAATGCAAATCAAAACGCGAACTTGTTAACTTCGGGATTATAACACTCACAAGTTATTTAAGACGGCGATTATTCGAAAGGGAGAGAAACACCCGAAACTTCCCTAGAAATTTAGGGGTGTAAAAGACAAGATGCTAAACACGCACTGCGACATCGCTTTAGGAAGTGACGTATTCATATCTCGTTCTCTCTACATCAAGTTTCCGTGGGCGATATTTCAACTATTTTTCATTAGATTGGGTCTCATCTCGTATGCACTGGAAATCCGACCCGGTCTTTATTAAAAAAGAGGACAACAAATGTTTGTTGTCTGTCGAGGAACATATATTTATGCAGTTATTTCTCTCGGCTCTCAGAAATAAAACTAGCTGTCCTCAGACACTGTTAAGCAACGAAAGAAATAGAAATATCGTTAAGGGGGCGCGTCATTTCGGTTTTAATGTACCCTTGTGATTTTCTTCTCTATTTGTCCGGTGGAAATTAGACCCTTGTAAATTCAGTTAAACAAAGAGGGAGGCCGCCCCATTTCTGGCAACGACAAAATTACATCGTGAGTCACTTAACCTTAAAGGACATCGAAGGACACCCATCCATTAATGAACCAGAATTAACTGATATTTTCATCCAATTTTGGTTCATTAAAACGTTAAGTACACACATTCTATATTTTTTAATAAAAAATGAATTAAACAACTTTAAAACTTTACATCGAAGTTAAAGGTAAATATAATTCATATTTACAGGTTTGACAACGCAGCATCTGTCTATGTCTTCGAATAGACACGTTACCTATGGTGGCCGAACCTGTAAAGGACCTAGACCCTAGACGTTTCCTGAAAGTAGCATAAATTTTAACGAATCTAATATTTCACGCAAATATTCCCCCGGCGTATACACAGTCACTTAGAGCATTCATTAAAGGACATCTGCTGCTTTTCCCTGCTAATTTTTGTCGCGGTACGCTCGCATACTTTCGAGTAAATTGTGTAATGGAAAAGCCCCGCTTTTCTTTCTATTCATTTCACTTAAATCATTGAGTGAGAAAATAATGTATCTTCTGTACAGAAAATTATTATTAGGTTTCGTAAATGGCACAATTTCTTCGTACTTATTTGTATTTTTGGTTTCAGGTAAGACATTTGAAGTTCTTTGAAGAGGTCGCAAACATTTTTTAAGTTTGACTAATAGATGCAGCGCTATTCAGGTATGTGATTTTAGTTGTGACTATTCCACTCGTCGAATTTTAAACCAATGAGAGCTCGCCATTTTTGAATATATGTATTATTGTATTCTAGTGATTATTTTTTTCATCGTCAAATTGACAAATAGGAACATTTCATTTGGATCTAGAAGCGTGTATTATTTCGGTTAATACACGCGCCTATTCTAAGAGCCAGTGATATTTCTTCAATTTCTTAAAATCGACCAATCACGATAACACGATAAACGATAAAAACCTACCTAGCTTTCCCAATAACTGATAAATATGCGCCTTGCTTTTAATCAACTATGCTGAATGATAGTTTCGAAATTTCTACCTTGGCAACTGTCACTGTCATATTATTTTCGAGTTTTCTTGCAATATCGTCGTTTTGAAATGGCAAGATTTGGCCAAGAATCTTTGGAAGATATTCAAAAAACTGTTCAGAGTGTTACTCCGAAGTACAGTTAAAAATCAAAAGTCAATATGAAAACAGTTCGAAATATTTTTAAAAGAGAAGCATTATGAACTTCTAGAAATTACTTCAAATCAGGAGCTTGGACTGATAATGAATGATTGGGCTTTTGATATGAAGAGAGCTGATAGTTAAGATTATAAAGAATGCCTTATAAAGACCATGTGGAATGTTACTGCAAAACTCCTTCAGGAAAAATACTTCAAAGAGTACGCCCGAAAATTTAATCCATTTACAGACATTGAATTTAAACAATCAAGGGAGGCAAAAAATGCGAAACGAAAGCAACTTCAGTCTATTCTCGGAAAGAGGAAGCAAAGTTCGACTGCTCTGAGTAAGAATGAAATATATACAATAATGAATCTGTGGAACGAAGATTGTCCAGAAGGACTTCAAAAAAAACTGTATCATATAATAGCATTCGAACTAGCCTGGAGAGGGGGAGAGGCAGCAAAATGCAAAGTGCATTTTTTTAAAGAGGAAAAGAAATCAAATGTTAACGTAACCGGAAGAATTGAATACAACCCGATTTTTTCCCAAACATGCCAGGGTGGAGCTCAAAGATTATTAGACAGTAAGTGGTTAGTGCCTTATCACAATAATCTCCATATGTGCCCGGTAAGGTTATTTAAAAAGCTTATTTCTAAACGCACTAATAGAATTACGTCTGATCGACTATTTCTGACTGTAAATCCTTACTGGAATAAAAGCAATTCTGAATGGTACAAAAATATGCCTTATGGAGTAAATGAGATTGGAAAATGGACCAAACAATCTGCTGGAAGAATAGGGCTTGATACTCTGACAAACAATATCACGAATCATTCAAATCGATCAAGTGCTGTATCAAATCTTGCTAAATCAGGTGGCCCGGAAGAACAGCTCATCAAAATGACTGGACATGCAAATGCTAAGTCATTAGGCCCTTATTTACAGTTAGACGAGGAACATCATGCTAGTTTAATAAACAACCTGAGACCTGGACCTTCTGGAATCCAAACTACAAGAGATATAAGCATAAGGCAAGAAAGGCAATATGTTCTGTTAATTTAAAATGTTTATTGTTTCATTAAATCTTCTATTTCCGATTAAATTGTCCGTATAATGTAGTTGTGTATCAACCTCCCTAAAATACATTCGGGGTCATTTTTTATAAGATAAATACATTTCAAATTATATTCAAATTTTATTGCCATTCGGCAAAAAATCTCGAATCAAGGGAAGTAGAAAAAATCGCTCGAGCAAGCTCTCGCGATTTTTTTTCACTACCTTGATTCTCGATTATTTGCCATGACAATAAAACTTTCATACAATTAAACATGTATTTATCGATAAAAAAATGATCTCTTATGTATTTACTCCGGTAATTTTTTCGATAATTTTGCTTGTTGACAAGTTGCCATAGTTGCGAATTTGTAGGTGCATTTATAATATACAGTGCCCGTCTAAAGTCCGTTCCCCCCCTACTAATTTTTGAACCATTTGACGTACATCAATGAAATTCGGCACAAGGTAATCACAGGTCACAATATATTTTTTGACGTAACAATGACAGCTGTCAGTCTCAAAATGGCGGTCGGGCGCCATTTTGAAACAAAATTTTAAATCGGAGGGAGGGTCATATGACACCTCGTTTTAAAGGTCTTATCGAGTGCAATGTCATACTAAAACATGGCGTCGATGTCTTTTGTTTAATTTTTAAATTTTATCATTTTTCTAACGAAATTTTATTCTAATTTGTAGTGAAATCTCTTAATGAAGTCTACCAATAAGAGGAGAAAAGAGAGTTTATTAAGGAAAAACTACCGCTAGATGGTAATTTCTTCCAGTTTCTCCAAAAATCAAAACCGCTTCAAATTTATCGTCTAAGCTACGAGTCATGGTCACACTTTTCCTAAATGAAGGAACTAAACATGCCACATTTGACAAGTAGAACACAAGATGTTACCGCGACAAAGAATTTTGTTTCTAATACAAACGTGATTGAGAGCAACATTCATGGTTATTTAGAAATTTGATTAGCCACCATTTTGTAACGTTTTCAGGTATCGACGCCATATTTTAGTATGATATTGCACTCGATAAGACCTTTAAAACGAGGTGTCACAAGACCGTCCTTCCCATTTAAAATATTTTTTCAAAATGGCGCCCGACCGCCATCTTGAGACGGACAGCTGTCATTAATACGTCAAAAAATATCTTGTGACCTGTGACTACCTTGTACTGAATTTCATGGATGTACCTCAAATGGTTCGAAAATTAGTAGGGGGGGAACGGACTTTAGACGGGCACTGTATAATCTAGTTACTTTAGTACCTGCCAAACGTCAAATATTCCCAACACATTTCTTTGTATGTGAATTAATTGAAATAAAATTTCGTTTTGAACTACCTTGCTTCGATTCAAAAAATAATCTTGTTAAATACAATTCGTGGTCTGGAATTTTTAGGAAATTTTACGCTTTTACTAACCACTCGTGTAAATGTGACAAAAGATCACTCGCGCAAGCGCTCGTGATCTTTTGACTGTCAAATTTACACTCGTGGCTACCAAGCAACGCAACAGCTTTCGTAAAATTTCCGACAATGCCAGACCACTTATTGTATTACTACAGATTATTTTTTTCATCGTCAAATTGACCAATAGGAACATTGCATTTGGGTCTAGGAGCGTGTATTATTTCGGTTATTTTTTGCCGTTTCTATTTTCCAATAAATGAACAGTATTTTTGATCACGCGTTTAATTCTGACCAATTAAATCATTATTATAGTGAGAATTTTTTACCTAACTTATCCCAGCGGGAATTTTTTTTAGTATTTTGTTTTTGTTGATAAAACGACTTGTTTTCTGGTTTTGACATATTGTCTTATATGTTTTAATCGCAAATTGTGACATTGAAAGAATAATATTGACAGTTGTTTCATATTTGAACGTCAAAAAATAACCTTTCGAATACCACACGACAGTAAGAATAACTTGGAAAATAATTCTCCACATTTTACTCAAACTTGTCGCCATTCGGCAATAGCCACTCGAGCCCTACGGGCTCTCGTGTCTATTGCCTGGCGACAAGTTTTCGAAAATCTGTCGAATTATTTTCAAGTAATTCTCACTCTCTTGTGATATTACATACGGTAATTTTTTTCGATAATTTTGCTTGTTGATAAGTTGCCATAGTTTCGAATTTGTAGGTGCATTTATAATGTATAATCTAGTTACTTTAGTACCTGCCAAACGTCAAATATCCCCAACACATTTCTTTGTATATGTGAATTAATTGGGATAAAATTTCGTTTTGAACTACCTTGGTTCGTAAAAAAAATAATCTTGTTAAATACAATTCGTGGTCTGGAATTTTTAGGTAATTTTACGCAAGCTGTTGCTTTTACTAACCACTCGTGCAAATTTGACAGAAGATCGCTCGCGCTACGCGCTCGTGGTCTTTTAACTGCCAAATTTACACTCGTGGCTACCAAGCAACGCAACAGCTTTCGTAAAATTTCCGACAATTCCAGACCACTTATTGTATTACTACAGAAAATAATACCTGCTCAAAATTGAGATGTTGATCGATGCTGAGACAACATCTTAATTCTTGAGCATTTGCGACAGTTGTGCAGATTGAATAAACCTTAGGCGAGCTAAATAAATACCTAATCCACTATCCAAATAATATCGAAATAACCCAGAAAAACCCTGATTTAGTCGTGTGTGGGCACTCCATCACCTTGACAAGCCACGCGTACGTCAATTCGCATGTATGTTGGGGGTGAGTCGCACGTGTTTGTATATGTCTGTGTGTGTCACCCCTACCAAATGCCCTTTCTTATTATTCAAACCACGCTCTTGTACATCTTATAAAAAACAGTAAACCCCATGGATATTACGCTTCCCCCCTTGTTCAAACATTATTCCGACTGGAAAAAATGATACGTAGTCATAATGATGATGCAGCAGAAAATAGATTTTTTTATTAATACATTATTATTTTCAACCTCAACCTGTTTCGAAGGTGAACTATTCTCGAGGAAGTACCCAACAGAAAAACGGTTTTGCATCCTCTGGAAAGCTCGTACATAAATGTTTTGTAAGACCTAAATTGGACTGTTAATAGATATTGGGAAGCTCGTTTTTTTGGCGTTTTTATCCCCAATTTCGTCCAGTTCCAGTTCCGCCATCGTATGATTTAAACCCCTTAACATTAAAACTGTCATTTCAATCGTAATAACTGGGATTATACAGATTCTAGTGCTAAAGTGGAATTGGCCCGGAACATAAGTGAAGGACCGTATTTTGATAATACGTAAAATCCGGTAATTAATTATGGCTAATCGAGTAGGCTAGCATAATTAATAAAAACTTAAGCTTGACTGGCAGCGAATGTCTGCCTCGTTTGGGGTTAAATCAGGCGCAGAGTTCTTTAGCACATGATTTAAAGGCATGCACGCGAACAAACAACATCACCAGTCGAAAGACTGCGTGAACCTCTCACCGTATTATTAAACACCGAAAACATCATTCATTCCCGACGAATAATCATACCAGATATTACGGCCGACATGGGAGTGATGATTTTGTTGGTTCTTTGACGAAGCGTATGCCCGGCTTAGATAGTCTTCAAAAAATTAAACTATACTGAATTCAACCGCCAGATATCGCTGACGGCATCTATTTTGATTCGAAATTGTATATATTGTAACGTATTTCGTATGTACACAATTTGTTTACAGTGACTAATGTACGTACAAATATTTACAATTAACAGAGATTTGAGAACATGAAATTTTGAACTTAACAATAAGCAGCGAAATATACGAGCAACAAACAATTAAACAATACGCAAACAACTAACTAACCTAAACAATACACAATACACAAATCAACTGTCCGAACTTCTCTAAAAAACACTTCTATATATTCTATATATTAACCGAACACGCCCCGGTACACTTAAAACGCGACAACAAACTATGCATGTACCGTCACCAAGACAATTAACGCATACGCATGTGCTGTAACACTTAGCAAGTATACTATTCGCCCGGATCTATCGCTTTCTTCTCATCTCAAAACCAAAACTACAAAAATTGTCATCCAGGCCTCTTGCTTGCCAATAAATACTCTTCGTATAAAGCACGGGAAATAGAATTGTTCCAGCATTAAAACGTTTTGAACTGATAAACAAACAACAAGGTCAACGCCATAAAAACAGCTGTCTGTTTATTTGCGTTGAATCACGCTCGCGCAGACACATGGGCGTCGCTTATGGGGCAATTCGTATCAATAGTATTTTTATTATACCTACATACGTTTTATTCAATATTAACTTGGTTACTTACACGCTTAAGTAAATGGAAATTCTGCCACATCGTCACAAACACCCATAAACGATGAAGAGAGTTTACCCGACTTTTTTCTCTTTCCATACTCATCGGTGTGCATGATGTATACATCGACCTAGTCGTAGGCAGAACTAGAAGCAGCGCATAAGAAATTTCGTAGTATATTTGATTGAAACTAGTTTTAAATTGTGTAGAACTAAGCTAATGCTCAAAAGTACTTCGACGTTCCGTTTGCTGCCTGCTGCGAGAGCTCACACAGTGGAGTGTAGTACCTTTATTCCCTCAGCATCATCTCCTTTTTTAATCCGTACATTCGATGCTTTGTAATCCACGATTTCTGTTTGTTTTTAATTTATCCAATTGAGAAGAATCAACTACGCTTCCTAACTCGTTATTCGAGCAAATTTGTTATAGGGTAAAACCGTCCCTAACAACCGTGAAAATACATAAATGTCTCGACTATGGGCGGAGCATATTATTTATATTCGGGGTACAGGGTTAGGCAGAGGTGGTCGTAGAGAGAAAAACAGTTCATCCTTAAGATACATGGCAGGTGTTCACGCAAGGGGATGAAAAATGTAGAGGCTGCAGATGGGATCTCCCAAATTTTACTGCGACTTA
Organism: Xestobium rufovillosum; assembly: GCA_963966045.1. Classification (NCBI taxonomy): domain Eukaryota; kingdom Metazoa; phylum Arthropoda; class Insecta; order Coleoptera; family Ptinidae; genus Xestobium; species Xestobium rufovillosum. The sequence goes on from OZ014498.1 coordinate 17,627,025, forward strand.
TGGCCCGCGTCAGCCCGGCCGCCGTTCTCCCGTGAGAAATATACAACAATTATTTCTTTATTTATTTAACATTCGTTTTACATGAAGCAGGTAAATTGTACTATTAAAGTTTGTCAAATAAATCGTTATGTTTTTATGTAGATTAACGATAAAATCCGTTGGATTCGATTGACGTCCTCGCGTATGACGCTGTATTCCCAAATTGGCATGATTTACAGAAACTGAGACCGGTTCATAGAGTCGCATTTATAGTTCGAGGCGCATCTCGCAGAGCACGACCGCAGCATAAAAATACAGTAAACTTCGGGGGCAATGTGATACATTTTAATCTAAAGTAGAGAGCTTATCTGTGTCACAGACACGTGTTTGCGCATTTGTGCACTGGTTATTCGGTCAACAAGTTTCATTATGAAATAAGGGCGTGCAGTTTTTTAATTGCAATCACACCCTCTTACGGGAAATAGTGACCCATATTTTTTACCCTTTGTTAAGCAATGCATTTCAGTGCTTCTTTTTGACATTTCTTCGTAATTCGTAAATATTCCTTGTTTCTAATGTTTTTGATATTAGATCTAATTTCTCTGAAATTTCTCGTAATTCTGGAGTTTGGTGCTTGGCTGCCTCATCCAGTATACACTGTCTTTTACACTAAGATATAACACCCTGCAAAGAAAAGCCTGATTTGCAAATGAATAAAGAGCAACTTTCCAAGCGGGAGCGTATTATAATATGATATTCTTCCTATTGTCAGCTGCGGGGGGCGATATATTTCTTTCTCGGCGTTTCTCCGAATTGTCGGTTCTTTTATATGAGCGGAATAAATTCCGCTAGAGGACGTGCGAAATGGTAGTGGCCATATCGTGACATGAAGGTCTTATCCTCTTATACTACTCGGGGCGACGCAGAGAAAGAGAGAAAGAACGTCCGATCTCCACGCTTATCTGCTTCGGACATACAATTTCTATTCAATCCATGGTAAATTGTGATTTTATTAATAGAATAGATAGTATAGAGGCCACTTTTTTATGCGAAACGGGTCAGGCACAGCACTTTAGTCCATTAGAAAAATCTGTACCCACTCCACATATACAGAGTGGGCCAATAGTGCGTAGTCGGTCCATATCTCTGATTCTATTCAAGATATCAACATGAAATTTTACTTGTATGTGGAGAACCCCACGAAGCTTATATTAAAATTATTTTGATGGATACAGGATGTTCACGTGTTACGTACCAAACCAAAGTTGTGTTTTTTAAAATAGAATGCTCCACATTTGTTTACATATTTGGATTCCCCTTAAAATTTCATGAAAGTTGATATGCTACACGGTGGGGTTTAGAGTAAGCGATGTTAAGATATGGCCATTTTAGTACCAGTGTGAACCCAAATTTGTGGTGCTACTGACGTCTGCTGGTCAAAGCTAACTATGATTTTTTATTGGACTAGTTTCAGATGATACTCTATTTGTAAAATCCATCAACAGTTTTTTTTCAAAATAGTTCATATTGTACATAGTGGCCAACTTGGGCAAAATGGAGCTTTTCTCAAAAATGTTAAATGGAATATCCCGTATATTATTGGCAGGTTTGATAGCCATTTCCTTAAGCTTTTGACTGATGTAGATATTGGCAGGTCTGCGACTGATAATTTAGACATAAATAAATATTAAACCTTAAGAATTGAAATTTTTGCCATAATTTTGTACCATTTTTAGGAAATTTCCCCCATTTTGCCACCAAAAACTCAGAAAAATGCTTACATCACTTTATTTTTGTAGAAAATTTAGCGAACAGTGTTTACACCGGCACAAGAAATTCATTGCAAGATTACTTCTTGAAAGAAACGAATAAATTGCCAGTCAAATTACTGCATTTTACAGTTCAATTTTCAATTCTACCGAAACTGTCAGTCGCAGACCTAACAAAGTCCGCGTCAATCAAAAGCTTAGTAAACTGACTATCAAATATGGAAATATATGGGTTGTTCCATTTGAAATTTGTAAGAAAAAATGCATATTGCGTAAGCTGTCCATAGAGAAGGAAAAATATAGTCTAGGAATTGACCAGAATTTGGAACAAACTGTTTATGCAACTCCAACAGAGTGAAAACTTGTTATAAATAAAAAAGGTTACCGACTAGTTAGTTGAGTATAGCGGAAGGTATAACGTATAAAATTAATCCGGGGATAGCAGTCAAGGGCTGGAGAAAAAAGAGTACTCTTATAGATGTCTCAAGCTTCCGTATAATACGTTGAGATCGCCTATAACGAACTTTATGGGCCTGCTTAAAACAGTTCGTTATAACCGAAGTTCGTAATAAAAGGACTACAAAATTCGATTATAAACTCTTGCATAAACAAATAACATAAAATTTACAATTTTATGACAAAAATGTTCGGTTATGTATGTACAAGTATATCAATAAAAACAGAAAAACTATTTTCTAAAGCTAAAATGGATTCCTGAAAATATTATATGCACATACACATACATATTATGTATATCTACCTACATTTAATTATTTGAATTTTCGGCTGCTTTCTATTTGTTGAAGAATACACTCTTTCTGTATAGTCTTCTAATTTTTATAGATAATCACAAAATTTTCATTTCCTTTAGGTGTGAATCCGGCGTGACGTTAACAATTAGCAATTGCAAAAATTTGTAACATCGTCGATACATTTAACGGTTTTAAAAAGTAGAAATTGACGGTAATATGATTTAAATGCGTGAATCCTTGGTCCATAGGCAGAAATAAAACCGTACATTTCTTGGTCCTTCGAGCCGGATCTTGGAACCAGTGCGTTAATGTTTTATTACATTTTGTTTAAACATTGTGTGAACATTAGTGGCATGAACACCAGTTTCTTGCATTGCAGATGTTTTACATCCGGATGCGCGGACAGTTATCTGCAATTAAGAGAATTCGCCTTTTATTTTTTCTTAATTCGATATCCCACTCTTTTAATTCGTTTGTAAAAATTTTCGACGCCATCCAGGCTTTGCTATTCTTACTGGAACCTTTTCTATGTTCTTTGAGGCCACTTATTTTTTAATAAATTATCTGCTACATCCACCGCAACCGCCTCTCCCATAATATTTAACATTTTTTGTTTCATGTAGCTCTTACTACACGAAAATTCTTGCCCGTCGTTCAGCTTAGACCCATATTCTTTCGCTTTTGCATTCAAAACAGCACCACTGATAGTAACGTTCTTTTGCCGCTGTTGGCCTAACCATTTTAATAGGGATTGATCTACATCATTACGAGTTGATTTTCGCACTTTGTTAATTCGCGGATTATCTCCCTCAAAGGCCGAAATAACCTTTTCTTTTTCTTTCCATATTGTTCGGACGGTAGACTTGCCCAGATTTATTTCTTTACAGATTTCGCTTTGTTTTTGCCATTTTGCAGTTGTTTTACGATGTCGTACTTTGTCTGCAATGAAAATGATTCTCTTTGAGGTTTTCCGCTTTCGTGGGACATTTTCGCGCGCAAGATAACCTATTTCCTCACCGCCTTGTCGAAACCACAGAGTTGCTTATATACAAATAGAGGGATAATGCCTCCTACCTGCGCGTTGAAAAATGACCCAACTACGGAGAAATAATTTTGCCAGTTGCGGGGTAGGGGAGCATGCGCTCTGAGTTTGTTTGGTCTGTCACTTGTCATCCAAATGAACTAAACTAAATGTCATTTGTCGCACGTCGTTTGCTATTTTTTGTACGAACGTTTGATTTGCGGTGAAATTGTTGAAATTTATCATACATTCATTGATTCTTTGAATTATAATTGTTATACGTACATTGCTACAAAAAGTAAATAAAGTTGGAGATGCCACGTATATGTATGGTACCTTTTTGTAGCAGTCTATCACCAGCGCCAGTTGTACGTTTTTTCTTCGGTAAGTATACAGTTTGTTATAATTATTTTGAAGTAAATGCATGATATGTAAAACTAGGATAACTGTCTAATGTTGCTTTCACTGCTTTAAGGCTCATTACTGCAAGACGAGAGTCGTGGTTAGCTGCTATAGGAAGGAACACCGATTAATCCTTGAGTGAACAGAATGCAGTTTGTTCCCGCCACTTTGCAGAGGATGCCTTCTTGAATAATGGAGAACTGAAAAAGGACCCAATTCCAACACTGAGATTGAAACCAAAAAAACCAATATTTATCTCTAGTAAAAGTCGTGTACGTCTTGAGTATACCTACTTATATATTGTTACAAATGCATTTTTGCAGCTTTGAAATGGATGAACTTCTTTCGCTATCTGGGAAACAAGTCTCACAGCCCTCAACTTCCAGTGATGCGTATGTTTATTTTTAATGTCTGTATAATTACTTAACAATAATTGTTTACTGACTATTATAGGCCTTCAACCTCTGAAATGAATTTAGAGACTGTTCCGCATGAGGATGCAGATACGTATTGTAGTTTGTATTTGCAGATCGTCACTTGCAAGTACCATATCACTTAAAACATCCCGTGCTATGTCAAGTGGTGATATGAAAAGGGGAAGAGATGAGGGTGAAGTGCATACTTCTACTAGTGATTCTATAGGTTTTCGAAGATCTGCGAAGAAAATAAGGCGATTGGTTAGGCTGGATCATATGTATTAGTAAGCACTGTATTTTTGTATTAACCACTAAATAATAAGTACCTAATTTATAGTTGGAGTCCAAGGAAAATGAAATCTACAGTAATTGAAGCTCACTCTACCCAAAAGTTGTTACGGCATAAGGACAGGACACCAAGAGGAAGAATTAAAAGATTTGTAGAGAAAGTGAAGGGTCTTAAGTCACTTACTGCTCATTTGTGGAGCAAAACATTTATTAATGATGAATCACACTCCATTATTAAAAAGTCCTGCTCTGGTGTACTGAAAGTTGTAACTAGGAGTAAGGGATTATTGGTGGCATAATGAGTCAATAAGTATTGTATCTCAAGGGCATTCTCTCCCCAAAAATGTATCGATAGTAATCGAGAGTCAAACGCAGAATCTTCTGTTTGCCGGGTGGAGTTCTGCCTGTTGGAATTTGTGATAGCTCAATTTGTAGGGCACCTAACCAACGGAAGCTCCTGGGTTCCACTCCTGATCAGCTATCCATAAATTTTTCACGATTGAATACCAAAAATGCCAATAAAAATGCATTAACTGTATATGTAGGTATATACATTGTTTGTTTCGTTATCATTACCAATATTTATTTATTTATTGTGTTATTCTGCCCACAGGTAAATAGTGTGGGTTGTGTTCAGGTTGACTATATTCCTAATTATCTTTGTATCAAAATAAAAGTAATATCGTTTTCTTTCTCAGTAACTGAATTTGTTTTAATTATTTACTTTTGTCATCTATTATATCATTATATGCTTCCTACTCACTGTCTTTTTTGAAAGAAAAATTAAACCCTGGCTTGTCTTAACAACTTGAAATAATTCAATCCAAGTTTTATTCAATCCCATTTAAATTCAGCCTAGAATCTTTGAATTATTGTCTCATATCCGAAATAATTATCTTGAGGTGAACTGACATTCTCTCTAAATAGAATGCAAGCAATATTTTACAAAGTTAGTACTTTATTTAATGAACTACTTATAAGTGGCTTTTGCGATATGTGAAAGGGCCTGAAAATTTTATAAGCCGCGCCTGTGCTTTGAATACAATTTTCTGGTACCTGCTCTGTGTTTGCACTACGCGCATGCTCCCCTACCCCTTGCGCAGTTTCAATTTGGGTCAACTTCTCAACACGGCATTATCCCTCTATTTGTATATAAGCAACTCTGTGGTCGAAACCGACCGCGTTCTCTCGGTAGCTACATATGAATGAAGGCTGCAAGAACAGATCAAATCACGCTCGGTCCAGCCGTCGAAAGCGATTGACCTTCGTTCTGTGCTCATGCGTGCAACGACATGATGCTACGGTTCGTTATAGCCGACGCGTTTTGAAAATTGGGTTCGCTATGGTCGAAAGTTCGGTATAAACAGGTCCGTTATAAGAGGTTTGAATTGCATTGGCGGCACACGGAATTTTGTACGTAATTTCAGATAAGTTCGTTATAACCGAAAGCCATGACAATTTCGGACAGATGTCAAAGTCTTGTATTGTTTGAAAGTGTGTATTTTAAATTCTTTGGTCTATAGGTATATAATACAGTAAAATTTTAGTGCAAACGTACAAAATTAGTAATAGTTCGGAACTAAAACAGTATGGAGCATCCAAACATTGTGTTTTGGTGACTGCAACGGTGATAGCAGAGTAGGTAGGCCAAGTTATCGCTTGGGACTACGATTTTATCCATTTCCCAAACCCTGCTTAACACTGGAGAAAATTAAAGTTAATAACTGAGTCGGTGACCATGGGGGACTTGTTCCATCTATGTAAATTGTGTTGCGTGGATGAAAATGTGTTCAGTTTTACTTTGTCATACCATTGGTATTTATGGCATCTTGTGAAAAGCCCAATGTGGGCGGAGGGGTGCCGGTCGTTTTACGACCCTTATCCTGTGTATTCAGTATAGAGTTTTACAATATTAACCAGTCTTGTTCTGACATTCATAGCCAACCGTTGCTATTATAATAGTTTTCTTCAGTTTAAGTCTCGTTTTAAGTGTTTTTTGTTGTTATTTAGTTCATATAATTAAAGTTTACAGTCCACTTTATATGAAGACAATTTATTTATTTACTACGCATAAAAAGGTACGCGACCGTGAGGTCCACAACTGCAAGAAGTTGATTACTATACATTTGGCCACTTCGAGCCGGATCTACCAGGAACTCTGGATAAAGGCTTGGACTAAATAACTCAACAAAACACGAGACGTCTTCCATTTTGAAGAAACACACGCATACACACGTACGAGTAAGTCGCCATTCTTCTATACCTTATAACTCCTTTACTCTATTTAGCATAATATTGTTTAACACGCAAGTATGGCAAATAATGACACACAAATGGTTACTCTTAACCAAGAACAAACTCAAAAAATTAGTGAATTAAACTTCAAACGCGGTCAAATAAGGGCCCAATTAACTCGTTTTTCCACGTATTTAAAATCATTTGACTCTAACACAGGGAATTTCGTCGAATTAAATACAAGACTGACAAAAATTGAAAGTTACTTGGAATTATTTGAAGACATTCAGTCCCAGATTGAAATTCTATCGGGGTACATTCCTCAAGACGCTGAAAGGTTAGCTTTTGAAAACACATATTTTAAATTAGTAGGCGATGCGAAAAAATTAATTTCTACGCAAATTTCAAACACAACTCCTGCGACGAGCAGCAATTCGGGTGAAAACATAAATAATTTTCCTGCTCTCAATCCCGGTATTAATGTACAGAGTACGGTGCAATTACAACCTATAAACGTACCGGAATTTCATGGTTCCTATACTCATTGGATGTCATTTTCAAACATTTTTAACTCTTTGGTGCACAACAACGCGCAATTATCAAATGTACAAAAATTCTGTTACTTAACATCTTGTGTCAAGGGTGAAGCGGCACAATTAATCCAATCACTTGAAATTTCTGACCAAAATTATGATATTGCCATAGGTGTGCTAAAGGAAAGGTATGAAAACAAACGCTTAATTGTACACACGCACGTTAAGACAATTTTTGATCTGTTTCCAATGAAAGGCGAATCATTTTCTCAGTTACGAAATTTAGTAGATACATTCAAAAAGAATTTAAAGGCTTTGCAGGTTTTAGGTCATGACATAGACAACTGGGACTTATTATTGATCCACCTATTAACAAATAAATTAGACGCTGTCACAAAAAGGGAATGGGAAGAATATTTAAATAAGGAAAATCTTGACTTTCCCACTGTGCCACAACTGATCCAATTTTTAACAAAAAGATGTCAATTCCTAGAAACTCTGGAAAGTAAAAATAAAATGCCAAGGGGTACGGTAAATAGGGATAGGTTCGGGGATAGATCACTAACTCATGTTACAGCCGTGAAACTATCTTGCGCATTTTGCTCAAAAAATCATCTAAATTTTAATTGCCACAAAATTGTTAATATGGCTCGTTCCGAACTCTACTCTGAAATTAAAAAACACAAATTGTGTACAAATTGCCTAAGACCCTTTCACGCTGTAGAAACATGCAATTCAGCAAAATGTAGGCACTGTGGTCGCAAACATCATTCCCTGTTGCACATTTTTAATAACGAAAAACCCAACGAAATTGATAGTTTAAATTCAGGTTTAAATGACACACAGGATAGGAATTTTCAAGACTCGTCTTGTTTACGAACCCAGACTCAGGTACAACCCCAAACGGAAACAAATTCAAATTCTTCCAATGTACCGACGCACTGTTTGTTTGCTAAGAACCCTTCGCAGGTAGTTTTGGCGACTGCAGTAATAAATATTTTAGATGCCCATGGAAATGCAATAAAATGTAGGGCCTTGCTTGATAACGCATCACAAAGCAATTTCATAACGCATTCCTTAGCTACTAGATTAAAACTGAAAACACGTAATATGAGTATTCCAGTAGCTGGAGTTAATAATTCAATTAGCAATGTTTCTAAATTACTCGACACAACAATATTTTCGACAAATGGTCACTATAAAAACAAGGACACGTTTTTAATTGTTAATAAGATAACTGATAATTTACCCCAAGTTTCGTTTGATATTTCGCAACTTAATTTGCCAACTAATATACAATTGGCTGACACTGAATTTTATTTATCACACCCAATTGATGTTCTACTCGGAGCAAATATATTTTTTGATGTACTTTGTGTCGGTCAGGTTAAACTCGGGAAAAATTGCCCTGTAATTCAAAAAACGAAACTTGGTTGGGTTATCTCTGGAACTCTTGTTAACCAAGGTAATTATAATACTCCAAACAAAACACTCTGTAACTTAACCATTACTAATAGCGATGTAAACAAACAGTTAGAGAAATTTTGGGCTATTGAACGATGCGAATACGAGGGAAATCGAAAGGTTGATATGAATTCTGAGAATTCAAAATGTGAACGCCACTTTGCTGAAACTTATATACGCGATTCAGAAGGCAGATTTGAAGTAGCCTTGCCATTCAAAGAAAATCTACACGATCTTGGCGATTCAATTCTGTTGGCAAAGAAACGTTTCCAAAATTTGGAAAAACGATTTCAACGCGACCCAAATTTTAAGCAGGACTACTGCGACTTCATGGTAGAATATGAAAAACTCGGACACATGACTCAAATTATCAATCCTATCGATTCTGATTCTAGGATAAACTATTATTTACCGCATCACGGTGTAACGAAGCTAGACAGTACGACAACAAGGTTGCGCGTGGTATTTGATGCTTCCACGAAAACACATACAGGGCTATCACTCAATGACACCTTGATGACTGGTCCAGTAATACAACCTGAACTATTCGTCATTATTTTGAATTTCAGAATCCATAATGTTGTCTTTACCGCCGACATAGAAAAAATGTACAGGCAGGTAAACTTACGCGATTCAGATAGGAATTTACAACGCATTGTTTGGCGATCGGATACCACAGAAGAACTTAAGCATTATTCTTTAAATACATTAACGTATGGTACCGCTCCAGCTGCATTTTTGGCAATAAGATCACTCAGTCAAACAGCTTTGGACAATATTGACAGATATCCGGAGGCAAGTAAAATAATCTTGAACTCGTTTTATGTGGATGATTTAATAACCGGTGCCGACTCTGTAGAAAATGCTATCACTTTAAAAAATCAAATTATTGAAATTCTGAATAGTGCTTGTTTCCCACTTAGAAAATTTTATTCTAATAAATCAGAAATATTAAATAACTGCGAACCAGGTCAGTTACAACAATACGATTTAAACGACGATAAAACTTGTAAAACTCTTGGACTTTTTTGGCATCCAAAACATGACACGCTAGCTTACTCCGTAAATATAGATTCCAATGATTCCACAGTTACAAAGCGACAAATATTATCAATGATAGCAAGAATTTTTGACCCCTTAGGTCTCATTTCTCCTGCTATAATTCCAGCTAAATTAATTATGCAGAAACTTTGGCAAAATAAAACCTCTTGGGATGAATCGGTTTCAATGGAAATCTACACACTTTGGAAAAATTTATATACACAATTACCCATTTTAAACGAGTTAAAAATACCACGTCAAGTAATTTCTTTAAATTCTGTTAGAATGGAACTTCATGGGTTTTCTGACGCTAGCGAAGTTGCTTACTCAGCCCAAGTAGCAATTTCAGGCACAGTTTCGAAACAAAAATTCGCAGTGTGGAACAGTTTTGAAAATGTTTCCACTATTATGTGAGAAACAAAAATTTATAAACAATTTCCGCATTTTTTGTTAACTGTTTTCAAATTTTTGCTTACTGTTGTATCGCACAAATGCTCCAGATCAATCATGTAAAATGTTACGAATTCTGTGTAATGCTTCTTCCTTGGAACAAATGTTTCAGCACATTTTTGGCAAATATTGCAACATTTGCTTTACTGAAAATCCATGTCAACGAGCATCTCTACATTATCGGAACGGTTTGCAACTTAAGTTCCTATCTTCAATAACCACCACATTTCAGAAAATGCTTCCACTTTGTTTCCTTCTATTATAACAAAATGTGTTAGAACACAAAAGAATTATAAATTGAAACTAAAGTACCTTCATAACTGACAAGCAACCTGTAATGGTGGACATCATAAGATTATCAAAAATGGGCAAAACTAAAGAATTCAAGCACTCATAGCGGTATTACAGCTTGCTAAAATATGTAAGGGTAGTGAAGACACCAAAGGTTGTTACAAAACATAATAAGATTGACGAAAAAATGAAAATTTGGCAGTGTTCAGTTGGAAGTTCGTTAAGAATAGGGAAGGTAAGCATTTATTATATGATTTCTTATACCTACAAAGGTATATAATATTATTCATTTCAATTCAGACACGTCTGGTTGTCATGGAGTTAATTTATTTTTCGAGGAAGATGATGAACCTTTTGAAGAAGCTGAAGATTCAGATGTTGCTGAAGATATCATCGAAAAAGTTTTTTTGATCAATGAGGAACTAAAGTTGTGGTCTTTAAATTACCGAATAAGTCACAGTGCCCTTTCTCCAAACTCCAAATTATGTTAACATAATTGGTATAATGGATTGGAAAATTGTTGTAATAAAATTGTAATAAAAGTTTCGAAACTTGTTTCTCTTGATTGAAAATCCCTACAGTTATCGAAACTAAATAATCACAACTTAGGAACAAGTTTCGTTTAGTAAAATGTGATGCAAATTTCCGAAACTTGTGAGAACTGTTTCTATCGTCCATTTTAAGTGTAGGCCATGCTATGGCGATGCAGCGGCCATTAATTCATAGACTGGTTTGTAGAAGAATAATACTATTACTAGAAGATTTTTCTGATTTTGACCACAGAAAACAGCAATAGTGTGATACTCGGGTCAATTTTATTAGTTATTTAAACCTATCAAATTGAAAAAATATTTCATAGGTATTTTTTCTGGAAAATATTTCTTCTAAAATTTATATAATTTTTAGGCGCCTTTTGAATTTAGAGGTATATGCCAAAAGTAATCGACAAAATTAGTTCCGTTTACATTTTTTGCAAACATATAAGCCCAAAAATAATTTTTGTGTTGTTGATATAAATTGTACCTACCATAGTTGTAACATATGTAAGTAGAGATGTCAGATCGCATCTTTACAAAATATGCTTGTGGAAAGTAAGTGCAAAAATTGTCAACATTATTGAAACAGATAGTTTCATATACAACAGGAAACAAAAATTTCTGAAACCAAAGGCACACATTTTGTTTCTAATAAAATACTCTATGGCAACATTCATGGAAAGTTCTTCGGAACATTAGGTTATAAAGTGTTCAAACATATACCAAACAATGTCAAATGCACTGTGCTACAAAATGAAAACATGTTTCGGTTATTTTTCTAAACAAGCAAAGAAACGCTCAGTGCCACCACAATGGAAACATATACTACACCTCCATAAGGAAATGTGTATGTATCGAAAACTTTTCGCAACGTGACGCCAACAGTTTCCAAAATGAACTCGGGAACAGGAACTTTAATTTGGAAACGTTACTGAAAATGTTCCCAAAAATGCTACCATTGGTATTTATGGCATCTTGTGAAAAGCCTTGTGGGCGGAGGGGTGCCGGTCGTTTTACGACCCTTATCCTGTGTATTCAGTATAGAGTTTTACAATATTAACCAGTCTTGTTCTGACATTCATAGCCAACCGTTGCTATTATAATAGTTTTCTTCAGTTTAAGTCTCGTTTTAAGTGTTTTTTGTTGTTATTTAGTTCATATAATTAAGGTTTACAGTCCACTTTATATGAAGACAATTTATTTATTTACTACGCATAAAAAGGTACGCGACCGTGAGGTCCACAACTGCAAGAAGTTGATTACTATACAAAATGTATAAGAGGTAAGTTTCGAAACAGAAACGTGTATTGAACGTTTCCAGGTTCTGCGTCATTATTTGCCATTTGGAAAGAATAAAATCAGAAAATGGACAAAATAAGCAGTTGCAAAAATTGGCCTGGATATTCATTCGAATAAAATAACAAACCACTCCAGTAGATCTAGTGCAGTCTCAAATTTAAGCTTCAATTGGTGAGCAAGAGCCACGTAAAATGATAGGGCAAGCAAATATAAAGTCGCCAACTCTCTGGACAACAACTGGATAAAAACACCATGTTAACTTAGTGTCACTCTTAGAAATGGTTCAACAATAACCCGCTGTCGCGTTTTTGTCACTACTTTTGTTTCTTGACTTGGTTTCGTAGCAACAAAATTATAATCAGTGCCTAAAAACCGCGCTAAGAACCCAACCTTTTCCTCGCTTTCGACTATCTATCTAACGAGAAAAAGTATGAATATAAAAGTTACCTCGATCCTAACTGTTTTCTTTGACTCAATAATTAATTTTATAAATGAATTGTGGGCTCAGCAATAAAAAATTCCAGACAGGAACGGAAAACTTTGTTTATTTTCGCAGAGTACACGTTACAATTGCATTAATTTTAGAAGTGCCTAGGTCGAGTACCACTTCGCAAGTTCCGTTATGCACTCGAAGTCTAAGCACTTCCAGTTTTAAACGCACAGGTAAAACGGAAGTTAACCGCATGTATGCCGTGGAAATTCATTGTGTGTTTCCTAGACGGAACACGACGCTCTGCATGACGATTTCCATTTACAAAGTTCTGCTTCATGTATTATTTTAAGCTGAGCGAACTGAAATAGAAGTAAAAATTGAAGCGCTAGATCTGCTGCAGACGCTGCATTCCGGCTTTAATTCTACAATAATCTAATACAGAATAGCCGTTCACTATTGGATCCTGGATAATTTCAATAATGTACTAGAATGTGCACAGTAGTAGTAATAATAATACTGAAAATAGTGTAACCGTAGGAATATCTTGATATCTACTTACTACGCAATTTCTTCCAAATTACAAGAAAGAAAATGACTAATGGCAATACAACAAATCTTCCTGGTCGCATTTCCCGGTAGCTTTGAGTCGCTTATGACATACAGCTCCTCAGGTTATAGAAATGCGTACCCACATCTGAAGCAGAGAACGAACTAAATATAATTTATGAAGTCCCTCCCGTTCAGGACAAAAGGGAGTCTATGAAATGTGGATCTCCGAGTTTCCCCGGATGTTGTTTAACACATAAAATAATTTCATGGGAAAATCCAGTCTGGACTTCATTAATTAGCTCATTTTCTGGTAGGGTTGAGGGGATAGGGGAGCGAGCACCCGCTAACCGTAAATGGCGATTAATCGCTGGGGTGCGGCACATAAACTTCAGTTGTGAATTACATCGGATAAAATATGGGTCTGAGGTATTTTTACTGCTTTTCAATTACCGTTAAAAAGCGCTCGACTATAGACTTGCAATGCCAGTGTCACAACAGAGGCAGACATGGAAAGATGCAAGGAAAATACCCCTTTAGAAGACATTTATGTACAGTCCAACAGATTCAAGTTGGCGAGGGGTGGGGTTGCGCATTAGCATACGTTACGGATGCAGTAAAATGTCTTGCAGTACCAGTGGCGCAGGTAAAATCTTCAGTTACCGGTGAGCTTTTGGTTGCGAACGGGGGCCATAACTGTATTTTATCTGCAAACTCTCATAAGAGTTGCACTTTTAAAGCTACATTAAACCCCTTAGTATAGACAAGTTTACATCTAACTATTTTGACTTTAAGTAAAACTTAATTTTGACAACAATTTCAAAACTATAGGTATTTCAATTTTTTAAGTTGCTGTAAAACTCCCATAAAACTAGTTTATATACAGGGTGGGCCAATAGTGTGTAGTCGACCCATATCTCTGGTTCTATTCAAGGTATCAAAATAAAAATTTACGCGTATGTTGAGAACCCCACGAAGCATCTAATACAGGGTGTTCGCACTCTGAGTACCAAACCAAAGTTATGTTTTTTTTAAATGGAACGTCCCACATTTCTTTACATACCGTGTGACAAACTTCCATGTGTACATGGGGAAATAACATGGGCAATTACATTTTTGGGGATTCCTGCTCCCCATGTGTAGTTACAGTGGTGGTAAAGGTAGCAACCGAAAGACTATTTTTTTCTGCGTATGAGGATATCAAAAACTCTGCGATTTTCCAATTTATTAAAGCATTAAAAGCAAAAATTACACTAAGTAATAATTTTCAAATTAAAACACGGATATTCATCAGATTACCTATGACAATTTAATTTATTCTAATCAAAGACTCCCTTGATTCTAATTTCTAATTCGTCTGAACTGTCAACATTATTTTATCGACAATTTAAAATTTGGGTTTAAAAATTAACAAAAATATTTATTCAGTTGAAGAAAAGGTTTTCATTGTGAAAACATTTTACGGCGGCAATAGTGTGCGGGTAGTCCGTGACTTATTTTCTGTCAAATTCAATAACAATCCTATTCCTTCGGTAACAAGAATAAAAAATTTAGTTAAGAAATTTGAAGATACTGGGAATCTTTCATTGAAAGAAGGTAATTTTTACTAATAAATTTACTTGGTTTTTATTTAGATAATTCTGATTCACTTATTATTATTACCTAGTTGCTAATTCCTTATTGTTCGCTAACTTAAATTTTACTGGGATTATGAGAAATTTAACAAGTGATGACGTGGAGTGAAACAAAACTAAAATTAATCTTATCATTTATTTTTTTAGTCGTTCCAAGAAATCTAAATGTTGAGGTAGAGGAAATGGTAATAGGCCTGATAACTGCTAGTCCAACATCTAGTTTAAGGTCTATTGCCCTAGAATGTAATGTTTCAAGAGAAACTGTCCGTAACATATTAAAAAAAAAACAAATATCATCCCTTTAAATTCCAATGTCACCAAGAGTTACTTCCTTTTGACGAAGAATCAAGGCAAACTTTCTGTGGAGAAATGCAAGAACGGGCTAAACCTTCACTTTAAATCAAGAGCCAAATTCACAAAACGTTAGGCATTGGGCCCAGGAAAATCCCAGAATAAATCTAGCCACTACAACGCAATACCCTCAAAAAAATCAATATTTGGGCAGTCATTTTTAATAATCGCATTATAGGACCATTTGAAATACAGGGAAATTTAAATTCAGAAGCTTATTTAGATCTTTTAATTAACCATATTGGTCCTGCATTAGAAGAAGTTGCACATGCGAATCGGGAGGTCTGGTTTCAACATGACGGATGCCTAGCACATTTTGGAGCACAAGTGAGGGAATTATTAAATGAAATATTTCCAGAAAGCTGGATTGGTCGAGGTGGTGCTATAAACTGGCCAGCTAGATCACCCGATTTGGCACCATGTGACTTTTTCTTGTGGGGTCATTTACAAAATAAGATTTATAAAACTCGTCACCCAAATATTGATTTTTTAAGGAATGCTATTTTTGCGGAATGCAACTTAATAAACGATAGGCAACTTGCGAATGTGAGAAATTCTTTCTATAATAGGCTGGGATACTGTCTGATACAGAATGGGGGTTTATATGAATATTTGTTATAGTTCTTTTTCTTTTTTTATGTTACTTTAATTTCATTGTATATTAATAAGTTTTTGTCCTTACCTAGATATGAAATAAATAAGTATTAAATTGCCAGATTACAAAATTCATTGGAGCAAAATAAACAAATGTTGCCGCTTGTTAAATTTTTCATAATTGCAGTAAAATTAAAGTACCTAATTTAATTTTTATTATTTCATTTTACTGCTTTAACATTTTCCCAAAAACTTTTTAATAGGTTAGACGACACCTACAATTTACCCTAAACTATCGACCAGCATTCACCAACGAAACATCCACACCAGTAATCAATTAATTGTCAACTATAGGTAATGACAATAATAATGTGAATGAGAATTATCTAAATAAAAAAACAAGTTTATGTATTAGTAAAAATTAACTTCTTTCGACGAAAGATTCCCAGCCTTCAAATTTCTTACTAAATTATTTGTTGTTATACCGAAGGAATAGGACCGTTATTGAATTGTACAGAAAATAAGGCAGGGACTACGCGCAAACTATTGCCGCCGTAAAATATTTTCACAATGAAAACCTTTTCTTGAACTGAATAAACATTTTTGTTCATTTTTAAATGTTGACAGTTCAGAAAATCCATAAAAATCAAAGGCGTCCGTGATTAGAATAAATTAAGTTGTCATGGATAATCTGATAAATTTCTGTGTTTTAGTTAGAAAATTATTAATGTAATTTTTGCTTTTAATGCTTTAATAAATTGGAAAGTTGTAGAGTTTTTGATATCCTCATACGCAGAAAAAAATAATCTTTTGATTGCTACCTTTACCACCACTGTAACTACACATGGGGAGCAGGAATCCCCAAAAATGTAATTGCCTATGTTATTTCCCCATGTACACATGGAAGTTTGTCACACGGTATATGAATTCCCAATAAAACATTATGAAAGATGGTGTACTGCACGATGGGGTTTAGAGTGAGCGATTTTAAGATATTACCAGTGCCAATGTGGACCCAACTTTGAGGAGCTGCTGAAATCTGCTGGTCGAAGCTATTTAAGATTTTTTATTGGACTAGATTCACAGACTGCTCTATTTGCGAAATTCTTGAGTACTTTTGTCACAAAATTTAATATCATACAGGGTGGACAGCTTACGCAAAATGCATTTTTTCTTAAAAATTTAAAATGGAACACCCCATATGTATATTATTCCCATATTTGATAGACAGTTCACTAAGTTTTTGATTGATGCAGGTATTGCTAGGTCTGCGACTGACGGTTTCGGCAGAATTGAAAACTGAACTTTAAAATGTAGTAATTTGACCGGTAGTTTATTCGTTTCTCCCATATTTTAGCGCCTAAAACACAAAATATGATTTCCATTTAGTTTCTGGAAGTTGATTTTACATTGAGACAAAAAATTTCATCGCCAGATTGCTTCTTTGTGGTCATATTCTTAAATAAATGGTAAGTTATTAAACCTAGGTATAAATTGAAACAAGGAGTGCCATGGAAGAAAACCGTCCTTTCAAAAAGTAATCTTACAATGAGATTTCTTGTGCTGGTGTAAACTCTTGGTTCACTGGTACTAAAATGGCCATATCTTAACGTCGCTTACTCTAAAATTCACCGTGTAGCATATCAACTTTCATGAAATTTTATGGGGAATCCAAATATGTAAACAAATGTGGGGCATTCCATTAAAAAAACATAACTTTGGTTTGGTACGATGCACGTGAACATCCTGTATACATCAAAATAATTTTAACAGAAGCTTCGTGGGATTCTCCATACACACGTAAAATTTCATGTTGATATCTTGAATAGAATCAGAGATATGGACCGATTACGCACTATTGGCCTACCCTGTATAGGTGTCTTTAAATTTTGCAATTAGCTAAGTTGAGACTGAACCCCATGAAGTTTTCCGTTAGCAATATGAAACACAACATGAATATTTATGGTTTTCCCTTTTAAAAAAGACGACTAATGCTCCAATTTATATTCAGATATTTGCTTCCTTCGCCCGCGTTATTAGGGTTCAACGTTTCAGTTTTTCCTAAAATTTTAAAAGTGAAAATATCTCGTTTTGCCATCGCTGTGGCGGCCGTATGAATACACTTATCGTCTAGAAGCAGTATCCGTTAAAATACCTGGTACTATTTATGTGCTTTCTCAGGAAATTCTCGTGTGCGGCGAGACCGGTATGTAGGGGCGCAGCGTGCATCCAGGGGAAGCATTATATGCACTGAAACGCTCCCTCTAAATATACCGCACCAGACTATCGTAAATTCCGCGACTGCTGCGCTCCGTTTTATCCGTTTTTTGGAGGGGGCTTTCTTTTAAAATTCACTTACTATGTTTTTGTAACCAAATTGGCTCCGAGCGTGTTTTGCATTATTTTACGTTCGGTTGAACAGGAACACAGGGAAAATTACTTTCGTCTGCCGCGAACAGGTATTAGCTAAGTCGAATGTGCATAATTTTGAACAAATATGAGGCTAAATTTAATCTCTCACGGTAAGGAGAGATTTTTAAGTCGACAAAGATGAACATAAAGCTCCGTCCCAACTTGCACTGTATCAGACTCGACATTAGCTATCCTCCAGCGACGGCTCGTGATTTGTTCAAGAACATGAATAACGTATATATGTCGTACTCATTTAGTGTAATAATCGCGGCAATAATTGTTTATTTCACGAAATGAATATCTGTTTTATAAGTGGACTGTCTTGAAGAACAACATTTTCATGACAAGAACCGGAAGTAAATGTCCACTGCATGAAATGTACAATTACACCAAGTGCGTACGACATATACATACATGTCATAGGTGAATCACAAAATCGGGCAGTTTGCATAAAGTCTAGGCGTTTTGCAAAACTCCGGGATATTGCAAAATCAATGTTATTTCAACTTTTTCATTTAAGTTGCATTGGCCAATTTTTAGCCGTGATAGATGTTCAATAGCTCACTGCAGTTGTAGCTGAACGGAGACGTGCGAATTTTCACTGCACGGAATACATTCAGCAGTGCTAATTCATGGATTGAACATCCACTGTATCCATCGTATTTCAGAACACGCCTTAATACATCTACAACGAATTAACTAACGTACTTTTAATTATTGGTAGCCTCACAGCAACAATAATTAAACAGCAGCACTTACTTCTGGTAGTCTACTGTCGATATTTCTGTACAACAGTAAGTCACACTACGCAACGACAGACAGCTACTCAGGTACTTTCAATAGTTCAGAAAGTCTAATTATTCGGATCGTGTCTGGTAGAGAAGCTCTCGGTCATTTGGTCGACACGTATGACGTCGTTCCATATGTTCTAGTTTCATTTTCAGGTGTCGCGATCTTTTCTTTGACGCGGCAGAACAAAATAGTTAACGCCAATCCTAAGTTTGTTAGATCTATAGGGCATTCTAATTATGCTTTGTTACACCATCTCTGATAAAAACGCACTCTTTCATACCTACATGATCTATACAGTCTTGAAATAATTTATACGTACGTCTGTAAAGTTTTCAAATGTATTCCTCTTTATTTCTCTTGAAAAACTTCAAACGCGGAATCAAAGACGCTTGCGAAATAATGTTGTGTAAACAAAAAGAAATAAGCGAAAATTAGTTGGGTTTGCGAGAAGCTGCAGTTGAAAGCGTGGCCGAAATCAATCTGGATGTAGAACTCTGAGTACCAGCAAGTTTAATTGGGTTTCCGAGCGGATGAATTTACTAAATATATGGAGCGCCGTAGTCGAGAAACTAGGGTTTTCAGCATTAGTTCACGCAGCCAATTTACATCGGAAATTATTTGATTACAACAATACCGTACAGACATAACGTTTTAATAATTCAACAGGAAGATTCCGTAATTTTATTAAATATTATTCTTACTGCGAATTGGGGGTAGAGGGAAAAGAGGGAAGCACTTAAAACGCACGGCTGTCGGTAATTTATAAATGGCAGTGGATGACGTAGAATAAGTGAATTACAAGACGGATCCTCCGCGGATTTGCTATATTTTAATTAGGTGAAATGTAGCTCTAATGTCCCTTAGGTATTAGGGACCAATTACATTACTGAGTTGGTGCCTTTGAAATGTAAAACCTAATTACTTTGGAATTTGGATGTATATTTATGTGTACGGGGCGCCGGGACCATTATCACTGTGTCGGATTGAAAGTTGAGCGACAGTTTTGCTTAAATAAGGACATCTGTAATCTCCATACCTGTGGGACTCGCTTTGGAATGTTTTCCTTCGATTACAAACCTCCGCGAGTTTGACTCTGGCTATATTTGATCCAGACAGTGTGAAATGAACTAGGTAGGTACACATTTTTATATCCGATAGAATAACGGATACGCATACCCGAATTATACCCGGGTATCCGCATAAAATTGCCAGATTATTAGTTTTTTGAAAACTGCGGAATTTTTAGAACTTTACGTTAGTTTTTATATGTTCAGGTACAAAAAAAATTCGCATCCTCATGTTCCCGCCAGAGCGACGCGACGGGACGACGGTGATCGCTCGTTTTTTGTTTGGCGTGTGCCACCAATGTAAAAACACGCTGTAAATTTCAAACACGTGCTGCTGCAATATCCAAAAAGAACACTTACTTTTACATCTTTAAAAATATTTTTGCGCTGCGACTTTTTGGAATAAAAATGTATTCGAATTACGAATTTGTCCAAATTTTGTATTTGGGCACTACTCGGGTCACAACATAGACCAGCAGTGCCACTTTCCCAAAATTTTCTACATCGCGCTACGTAGCCCGCGCAACTTATCGGGCTACGGACTGTATACCTAGACTGGATGATAAGAAATGCCTCTGGCAGTACTGTCCTGGACAAAGTAGGCTTTGAAACTACAACGACCTATCATGTTGCGTCATCTTTTGTGACCATATAGGGTCTTGCTTCGGTCGGTCGGTGGGATTTCTCGTCGTCGATAAATACCTTAAACTCTACTCGTAGATAGGGTTCTCTGGAACTATTGCAAAACTAAAATAATACTCAAGATGAAATTAAACAAACTCTATTAATTTAACTATATACATAAAATCGGCGTTAAAATAAAAATGTATGTACAGCAAAAAGATGTAGAAAATTTTAAATCAAAATAGTAACAGCCAGCGGTATCTGGCGGTCAAATTCGGTATCGCTTTATATACGTAGCATGTAACTTACAAATAACGTATGTCGCGCTTTGCGGTGTAAGTTACCGATCGGGCACACGTTCGGAAAATCACCAACCAAAATTTACGGACGCATGTAATTCGTAATACCTGCTATGGCTATTCGTTGGGAGTAAATGTTTCGGTGTAATGTAACGGCGAGTGATTCCCTAATGAGTGGGCGAAGAAGAGAATTATTCCGTCTTGCGATTGGAACCATTCCCTTCAGTGTAAGTGATGAAGGTTTGTTTGTGTAAGAGCAATTAAATTCTGCGCTAAAGAACTCTGCATCGAATTTAACCCCAAGAGCGGCGGTATCTCACTGCCTGTCAACTTAGGAGTGTAATAAATTAGGCTTGCCTTTCGACTAGCTCTAATCGATTACCTGCGTTTTCGGATTATTGGAAAATGTGCCTTCACGTATGTTTAGGTCCACCTCCAATTTACTCGTTTCTGTAAAACCTTAGGTATTACGATGACATACTAGCGGAGGTTTTGGTTTTAACAATATTTAACAATAATATCGGCGGTACGACAGTCAGCGTTTAATCTCATAAACGTGATCGTCTTCGGAGTCGCCCCAAGTTGTACTGCTGTGCTTGAGCAGTGCGAGGAAAGTGCTGTCCAGATCCCTGCGCTCTCGGTGTTATGGAGAAGCCAGTGGTAGGAGGTAACTCATCCATTTATCTGCATAATCTCATCAACACGGGCATGATTTTTTTCAACGGTTGCGGTAATTGGTCTTCCGCTTCTCTCAGCATCTCTGACATTCATTTGGCCAGCGACAGCAGATTTAGATCTAGTAACCCACCGTCGAATAGTATTAACGTCGAAGACTACGGTATGAAAATTAATAAATGTAAAACCAAAATCCTGAGATATTGCTTGAATTATCACTTATAATACCACAAGAGCTTCAAAATTATCGGGTATTTCCCGATAGGTTCGTTGCAAACAAATGAAGGAGTCAAGTTTTTCAGGTTAAAAAATCACGAGCGCGAAGCGCGAGTGATTTTTCTTGAAAAACTTGACGACTTTATTTGTTTGCAGGGAACCTTGAGGGAAATGCCAGATAATTTTGAAGCTCGTGTGGTATTCGGGGGATTATTTTTCCGTCCCAAATGTCGGCCAATAGAATTGCACCATGAGATGAAATGAACAGTTAACAAATAAGAATTTCATAATGAATAAAACAACATTTAATTAAGATTCAGGCTAGTGCAATTAAAAATACAATTGTTGTAAACATTGGTGCATGTTTTCTTCAAGTCAGAGTTATCGGTAATGGTCCCAGAAGAGGTAGATGGCATGAGGTTTATGCTGTTGATGGCATTTTCTGCAGTAGGCTCACTCCTTCGCAGTTTCTTGACAATTAATTCGTGGTGTTCCTGGTCGAGTTGGAGATACGGCTTGATGGAGTTACTGTTGGCATGTCCAGTTATTTTGATTATCTGCTGCTCTCCCAGGCCCGATT
Organism: Xestobium rufovillosum; assembly: GCA_963966045.1. Lineage (NCBI taxonomy): Eukaryota > Metazoa > Arthropoda > Insecta > Coleoptera > Ptinidae > Xestobium > Xestobium rufovillosum. Next base: position 17,649,724 of record OZ014498.1, read on the forward strand.
TCGCTAGATTGGAGACGGCTGTTGCACGACTGGAGTGATTGGTGATTTTTTTGTTACCAAGGTCAAGCCCAGCTTTTTGTGCTGACTCCTTAACCCACTTTGAAATCGTGTTTTGGCCTACTGGGGAATCCTTGTACCACCTAGCGCCTGGAACTTTATTCCAGAATGGATTTTGGGTCAGGAATAGTCTGTCGCTCTTGATATTGGCATCTCTCTTCTCTCTCAATTTCTGGAACAGTCTCACTGGGCACTTGTCAGGGATTTCCCGATTCTCCACCAGCCACTTGCTGTCTGATAATTTTTTATCACCACCTTGTGTGGTCTTGCTGAAAATTGGATTGTATTCAATTCTCCCAGTTGTTTCCCCGTCATTTCGCTGTTCTGCCTTGAAGTGATGTATTGACGCCATGCTGCCCTCACCACCTCTCCAAGCCAATTCCACTGATATTATCATGAATAATTTTTTCTGGAGGCCATCAGGAGTTTCCTCGTCCCAAACAGTGGTCATTGCATCCCAATCTTTTTCCTCCAACGCTGCTGCACTTGCCCTCCGTTTTTCAGGAATAGATTGTAAAGCCTTACGCTTGGCATCACGAGCTCCTCGAGCGGTCTTGAATGCAGCATCCGAAAATGGGTTGATTTTGATGTCGAAATCGTTCAAATACTTTTCTTGAAGTGATTTGGCAGTCTGATTCCACATTGTTTTTATTGTACCTTCCTTATAGTCTTCTCCATCCATTTTCTTCATATTGTAAGCGTAATCTTTCATAATGTTTGCCAATTGCGCTTCACTCGTTTCAGCACTCAATGTGTATTCCCTCTCAGTACAAAAAGTAGTAAATTGGTTCCAAACTGTTTTTTTTGCCTTCTCCGTATTAATGGGAACATTTCCTTTGACTTTTTTATCGATGGTGGACAGAGAACAAACTCCAAATCGACTCATTTTCATGCAAAATCTCCGATTTTCACAATTGAATTCAACCTGTCAGTTTGACGTGTGGTTAATTTGACTGGATTATGTTTTGTTCTTTATATATAGCAACTACCAGAGAAAATAATCAAAAAATTATCAGTAGTAATATCACAAGAGAGTGAGAATAACTTGAAAATAATTCGACAGATTTTCGAAAACTTGTCGCCAGGCAATAGACACGAGAGCCCGTAGGGCTCGAGTGGCTATTGCCGAATGGCGACAAGTTTGAGTAAAATGTGGAGAATTATTTTCCAAGTTATTCTTACTCTCGTGTGGTATTCGAAAGATTATTTTTTGACGTTCAAATAAGAAACAACTTTTCAATATTATTCTTTCAGTGTCACAATTTGCGATTAAAACATATATGACATATGTCAAAACCAGAAAACAAGTCGTTTTATCAACAAAAACAAAATACTAAAAAAAATTCCCGCTGGGACAAGTTAAGTAAAAAATTCTCACTATAATAATGATTTAATTGGACAGAATTAAACACGTGATCAAAAATACTGTTAATTTATTGGAAAATAGAAACGTCAAAAAATAATCAGTATAATACCATGTAGGTTGTACCACGTGACGTCGAATGGTGCAATTCTATTGGTCGATATTTGGGTCGGAAAAATAATCCACCTTATTTTCCAGTGCAGGGAAAAATAACTTTCTTCTTACAGGGAATACACGTTCATAATCCGTTGTTATAACACCAAGAGAAATAAAGCGTTAAGAGGGAGGGATCGTGCCGTAAGCATGAGTTCTAACTGGAAAACTTTTCAATTTACAACCGCAACACTGAAACTTTTCAGCCAGTGGAAGTAACATCGGTTTGTTCCGAGAAAAAAGTAAAATAGTGCAGTCAGGGGAAACGAGAACTAATAAGTACGAGGAAACTAAAATGGCCCCGAATATTACTCTTATTTAGTAAACTTCCTTCCTGCAAACCATGTCTCTTTTTTAATCGAATTCGACCTTTAAACTAGGTCGCGGATTCTAACAATTTGTTTAGATGCGCGCAAGGGGAAATTGATTCTCTGGAGAGATGAATTACATTAAAGAAGTTTGCAGGGAGTTTTAGTAAAGGCCAGATAAATAAATGATGGATCAGTGTTTTATTAATCCAGCAGGGCGGTAAGTAAACAAAAAGTTTAGTCTTTTAACAGGTAACAATATTAGTTTGTTCCGAAATTTTCCGGGCGAGTCTTAAAAGTTTAACAAATTACATTCGCCAAGAAGAAGTTCATCTGAGTCTATCAAGATCCTTCGTGAGAACCACTCAGTATACAGAAAACTATAATTGAGGATTCCAAGTACAATACAAAGTACAAAGCAATACTTGTGGTTAAGAAATTATAATTTTCCTACTTGCTTTAAGCTTCTAAAATTCCAAATTATGGCTCGCGAAATACCCCACTTAATGTTGCTGATGATCCCCCAGAAGCAGTCCCCACCCGAGAACAGATTGGGGGGCCTTTTTACTTTAGAATTCTTTTGTATGTTAATTTTGGGACGCATAGTATACCTGTCATCCTTAACAATATCAATTGAATCTTTGATACATAAGTTGAAAACTTGTAACGTTGCAAAAGTAAACGCTTGGAATTGTTGTATTTACTTTGGACGTTCTGATGTCACGCCGTGATCCAGAAGATAGATACGTCATCTGTGTTCGTAGACAGAAGCAAGGGAGAAGCAAGCGCGCGCCATACGAGACAGCAGCCAGCAGTCAAGCGAGATGGAAGGTAGCGGAAATGGTAGTGTGCCCGTCACCAATGTGACGTCACGTATTTTGCATCCGGCACTACTCCCGCTAGAAATCTCGAAGTTAACCGCGAAGCTAGCCCCCACTCACCGCTTACAAAAGTGGATGATTCGGAGTAGTCATGGGTGATATCGTGATTTTTCAATCACATTGTGAATTGTTACTGTGATTTTTCTATATCAGTGATTTTAAAACGTGGCGTGATCACTTTTGTAGTATTAATTATACTGAGCACGAAGTGAAATATCTATCAGTCGCCAGCGCCACACTCCAGAGTTTATTATTGTTTGGGTTTGGTTAAAATGTGAAGTCTTGAAATTAAAATAATTAACTATTAAAGCACGAAGTTGCTTGTTCCACATCTTAAAATATATGGGAGAAAGCAAAAATGGGCCAATTTGACACAGCCAATCTTAAAGCACGAAGTCGCTTGCTACACATATAAATTCTTATGGCAGTGAGCAAAAATCGACTTAAAGTGATATACGCTTGATATCGATTCGCGCTTACGTGATCACAACATTTCGCTGCCTCGCTATCGAGCACCTCTGTGGTATCGAGCGAAGTAAGGAAGAACGGAATGTCGTGATCACGTCACAGTTTTGTAGGACCTTTAGTAACAGTCGTTACCAGTGATTTTTTGATATAAGTGATTAAATCACAGTTCGTGAAATATCGCCCATCACTAATCCGGAGAAGAGAGGCAGTATCTGGTCGTCCGGCCATTAGTTGGGACCAGTGCTCCCAGCATACGAGATGATGCTGGCCGCCGACATCCGAACTAGTAGTATCTGATTGGTGTTCAGACTTCGCCGTGTGATCAACTGATAGTAACCGTCCAGTAAATTTTGAGTAAGTGCCCGGTGCTTCATTGCTGTTATCGCTGACATATCAACAATTAAACATTACCCAGTCACAACCTGGCTGGCCGATCTTGTTATTGAAGAATAGACCGATTTGGCATTCCCGTCTGACTTTTGTCTGTAACGGGACGATATACCGGCAGAAATCGATCGCATCAGGGTAACTGGCGGCTTTCGGTGAAATCTTAAGGAAGGACAATTACTTACTTGCGACGGATAAGCTAGTGACGTTCCCCCAACGAGATTGCACCCCGGTGCTGCGACGAGAATCTCCTACCGAAACCCGTCTAGGAGTCAGCGCACCTCGGTGCTACCATGTAGTCTCCGAAACCCCTGTAATATTCAGTTTTGATGACACGACGGGCTGCTAGTGTACTATCAGGATACTCCTCGACAACCGCTTTTTATTTCAATGTAAATATTTTGTATACCTATATATTCCGTTTTTATCATTCCGAATTCACTGTAAATAGTTAAATTAATAGAGTGCATTTATATTTTGTTTATGCCTTGTTATTCAACGTTTAGCAATAGTAAGAGAACCCACCCTTCTGCGACTAAAAGCTTAAGGGTTATCAACTAATAAATCTTCCACCGAGTAGACCGTAAATACAACGTAAGACTCGTTCATAAGAGAACGACCCGACCCGCCTAAATATACAGCGTGTCCCTATATGTGATACCGAGGAATACAGCTACATATTTAGGGACCGCACAGAGAACGTCAATCCATAATTGGCGTCCGAATAAATCAGGAAGAGTAACGTCATTGTAAACTAGAGGTGGTAACGCGCATATCCTTGCGTCACTCCCTTCCAGTTATCAGCTTCACTTCGTTCCTGCTCGTATTCTATAACTGTCGTTTGCTCTTTGTAGCGTTCGCGACGGTCTAACTCCCCTATAATTTTTTTCTATTATGTAATCCAAAGTGTCCGATTATTCTGCCTACCTACAACTGCGTTAAAGTCTCAAAACAATATTAAATTTTCTTGCCCTTTTACAGAATCTAGTACATAGTCAGTATACGCTGGAGTTTATCTGTAGGAGTCCAAAATCATATTACTTTTTCCCTTTTTCGTTTGCCAACAAAGAGCCGGGCATCAGATTGTACTAAAATACTCAGAAACTTGTTTTGTCTGTCGTTTAATATTACTCTGGAAAACAAAGCTTTATCAAGTTCGTGCCGAGTCTTTCTGTCATTTATCCTGGATATTGCTTAATCTGACGCGATCCTGGAGTTCTGCTGCCGTCTGAGTGGACGGTCACGGTTCTCTCTGCAGCGACAATAAAATTTATTACCCTGTGTTTTATCACCAGCAAGTTTAAACTGCATCTAATGTGTATGCCACCTACTGGCGTGTGTACCTGCTCTGCGGTTGCAAAATTACCCCTGCCATAAATACATCGTGATGGCGCACCATAAACAAAAGGGAGTGCTCGGGAACGGGAACAGTTACAGTTACACACTGGGGCTCTCTATTTATGGGGACTCTAGTTTTTGCAAAGCAAGTGCATTTGCAACGTAATTTACATTTTGAACGAAATCCCAGGTTTCTTTGTCTGGACAGACCTCAGGGAGAGCTATGAGTTCCAATGATGCCAGTAACTTCATAGAATTTAATATTAATAATCTGAAACCTTGAAAGTCAACCAATAACAAATTGTACTTAAACTCTTTGGGAAGTATCATACATGACCCGATTACAAATTATTATTGGAGATGTCGACGTTGTCAGTATAAAATTGAGCCATCTCGCCCAAACTAATGAGTGAGATAATCCACAATTTCTATTGTTCAGTTTTAGGTTTCGCCTGGAGTTTTTTCTTCTTTCTAATCTCGTAAAATATCGCATAAGGAAATACTGGGCTTAATGAACCAGAATTCTCACGGCCCATCTACTAAAGCAATTATTTTGTCGTAGGTACAAATGACGATCTTTCAAAAGTTTTCGTGTATAATATTTCGTTATCGGACAGAATAAAAATCTCGTCTTTCCAAAACCCAATAAAAAGTCAGGAAAGTACTAGGTACATGTGTGTGAATGGCTGCCAATAGAGACCCCGGATCGAATCTGCCCGAGTTGATCATAATTCATTTTTGCTGCTGGCAAAAGTTTTCTTGTGTGTTGTGGAGCATTGTAACAACTTCCATGTCACGTCCGTCCGCCGCCGGCGCACACACTTCGCAAATCCCACGAGCAACTGGAAAAGTTATTATTTTTCCAAGAGGCTTATGTATGTGTGACGAACATGCGAAAGTCTTTATCTCGCCGAAGGGTGGGAATATTTTCGCACTGAAAACTATAATCCTGCGTTCCGTTACACTGTATTATACACACCAAGATAAATTTCGCTGGGGGGTATTTCTTTTATTCGTTCTAGGTCTCCGGCTGACCTCTGCCATTCTGCTTTCTTTATCTACCGCGTTTGTAAGGTTAACTACAGTTCTTCATTAAGTCGACGTTTCTAATACGTCGCAATAGACTTTTTCATTTCGTTCTGTGTTCGTTAGTGCGCATGTGCTGACAATCAGCTGTTCTTAGATTTTCGGACGAGTGCACGGAAAAAAATAAATGGTTGGCATAACCGCAATTGTAGTATACATAACCACAAATTGTGGGTAAATAGGGGACACCAACAACGTATTGTTAAGCCAACTTTAAAATTGTGGTTGCATACATTTCTTGATTCAACAACAAGATAATACTGAAACAAACATAGTTGTTGAAGTTGTTGTAGTTGTTGCAACTGCTGAGTTTTGCTTTGTCAGCCGCTTTCTGTAGGTGTATTATAATTAAATTTTGTTAATGCATATACAAATAGTGGATAAATTTTATTATAAAATGTGTTGGCACTACCAGTAAACGACTATTAAGCCATCAATAAAAGTGGAGGCTTTAAAGCAAAAAAATGTCTGTTACATAAGTAAGGAGCAATTGGAACACCTTTTACAATTTCTTTACTGGAAGCAATGATAAGTTGCCGTACCCCTTTAAGGAAATTGAAATAGCCATAAATTGTGACTATGGCTACTGTTCTATCATATAGGCTGTCATGTTTGGTGCAGTATCCTAAACCACAAATTATTGGAATTTCATATATAATTGTTTTAGCTGCAATTGATGCCTATGTTTGGAATAACAACAATTGTGGTTGAAATATATACAGGGCGTCCCGAAAAGTGTGCAACAATCAGGAAAACTTTTTATTATTCATTTCTCAGAAAATTTAATTCTCCATAAAATTTGGTTCTTAGGCTACTAAACGTAAAATGAATATATACAAAATTAGGCAGAGTTGTTAGTCTTAGTAAGAGTGCCAAGGGTATTTTTTAAATGTGTGCCAAGAGTAAAGTACCTTATTATGAAGATGTGAAAACGCTATAGGAGTTATTACACTGAAAACTATTTAAATATAAAATTTGATAGAAGTACATAACTTAGACTAACATTTTTCCTCTTTTTAAAGATTTTTATTTTCTAATATTTATATTCTCGACATAACATATTCAACATTATGTCAAAAACTTAAATGGCTCAAATAGTTTTGACACGTTTAAGCTTTTTTAATATTGAAAGTTTTAGGTAGGTGGGAAATTTATTCAAGTGTTAATTCAAAAATTTAATCTGATCGGTGTTAAAACACACAATGTTTACCTGTTCCTTGTAATTTTTTTGGTATTTTAACAAATTAGATTACTTATTACTCTTGGCGTATTCTGAAAAATGCGACACTTTTGTTAGCAACTATGCCTAATTTATGATACATTAATCTTACATTTAGTAACAAACACCAACTTTTATGGAGCATAAAATTTTTGAGAATCAATAATAGCATTCCCTATGTTTGCCTTCTTTGGACACACTGTGAATATAAGTATATGTACGTATAATTATTCTAGTGTTGTTATTCTTATAATTATTATAATTACAAAACCTTATTATACTATACCGTAACTCAAATGAGATTATAAAAGATTTGTAACTAACTTTTTACCATTTTGACCACTAATTCAAAAAATTGCTATTTTATAAAAATTTATGTAGCACATATTTAAATTCATATGAAATGCAGGTAGGTATTCAATAAAAAAAACACAAGGTGTTTGTATTTGTCTTATTGAGAGAAACTCTGTATTACATGGAAATAGTGTCAGATTTGCTTAAGATAAAAAACATAACAGGTCCACTATCTACAAAGGCAAATAAAATATCCTTAATTCTGAAAAGAAGCCTGTGACACAAATGAACTTCTTACATGTAACGTAAAGTTATGAACATATTTTCTTGTTTTCTAGTAATCAAGCACACAGTAAGATTTGGCAACATATTAAAATATATTAAATAGTCTTTCTTATCATTTGACGTAACTTCATAAGCGTGATAGTGTTCATTGAAGTTAATGGTAGTTAGTTCTTTTATACAGAAGGCCACACAGTTATCAATAAGAAAAATATTTTGGATAATTCCAAATACCGGAATCATTTCATTATAATCAATGAGTAAAGGCATATTTGTTTTGTACATCGTACCTTTTACCTCAACCCATTTAGTGTTATATATTTGCTCGGCTTTAATTTGAGCCAAATAATCATAGTCATTTATGTTTACACAATTTCTTAAACCAAAATTTGTTTGTTCTTGCAAATAATCACCTGTTAATAAGTAGTGACACAATTTTAACTGATGTTTTATAGACAGTGTTTGTAAAATATTCTTTTGTGAACACGAAACATTTGCCGTCATCTTCGATTCCCTATGCTTTGCTTCGAACCTCATAGACCAAAACAATACCAAGGGGCCTGACATTTTCAGTACTCTCCCGTAGTGGAGCAAATGGTGATGTTTGGGTTTAAGTTTTGATCCAAATATATTTACATAATTTTGAAGAAATTCAGTAATAACTGTGTCTAATAATAGGTGAGTTTTACAATGAACAGCAGGAGCCATGACAATATCTAACACCTTTCGTAGTAAAAGGTAGACCTGCCACACTGGATGCTTTAGAGGTACCATGTCTCCAATAATCAAACCAAAATATCGAGTAAGACAAAGCATTTCAGAGGCTGATAATCTCAACTTGAATAAAGAATCTGTTGTTAAATGGGGTGGTTTGTTACTACCTTCTAAGTCGCCAAAATCAAATGTTTTTATCCTGAAGTTTAATGTATCTAAAGAGAAAAACTGTAATTCTGAGACAAATTTTTGTAAAATACTGCTTAACGTATAATTACAAACCCCCTCCAAGATATCGTGCATCACATCCACGGCAAAATTCTCTGTAAAATGAAAATTATCCAGTCGATTCCAAATACACTCCTCTTTTATGCCGGTTTCTGAGACATTCTGATTTAATTGTTGGCGATATAAATCTTTGGTTCTCAATAAAATTACATTTTCTGAACATATTTTCTTGGTGAGATGTTTAGACATCATGCAAAATCTGCAGGAAAATGTAGCAGAGAAACTTTCAGTCATTCCCAATATGGAGTGTAAGCCTAAATTGTCACCAATTATTAGACCTATATCAAAAAATATATTTTTTATTTTACCATCTCTTGTTACTGTTATTCCATAATTTTTCAAATAATTTATTTCATCAATGAGAATATTAAATATTGCCGAATTTCCAAATTTTTTTCTATCAATACTATAAAAAAGTAAAGTTAAAAAAATATTACTTAGCCGTGCTTGAAATTGCGGAGGTATGCAAGGGATGGAAACATACACCGCACCTAATTTATTTTGACCACTGTGAGATCCTAAAGGATTGCCAGTTTCATAGTCATCAAAATAAATTAATAAAGGTATTACGAATTTCTGATTATGTGAAAGACGTTTATATTGCCACATTTCTCCTTGTACAAAATTAGCTATTAGAGTACTCTCGCTGTTAAGTTCATCAATATAATTTTCAATTTTTTCAACAAAGTCCGGGATTGAAAAAATTTGTTGAAACACCAATCTAAGCGGAATAAATTTAGCAATTGCAGGCATGTAATCTATTACTTTTGAACCCTTTACTATTCTTGTATAAGATCTACTGCCAATTATGTGATCAACTGGTTTAATAAAAAAATTCGTGTTCTCCAAAGCTTTGAATCTAAGGTACTCGGTGCATAAATTTTCAAATGGATTCCTGCACGATTGAATTGCCAGTTTGATTTCATCCACCATATTTGCCGACTTTTGTTGATTAAGACATGAAAGAACTTTTTTTTGTAAAATAGGTAAATATGCATCATTTATAAATGAACTGATATGTTCAATAAACGTACTGACGGCATTTCGAGGAAGTAATGAATTACAGTACAATTTGCTAACGAGAAGTAAACATTCCTTTTTAATATCTATTTCAAAACTATTTAATATGTCATGCGATTGAAATCCGAGACTAGTTTGAACAGTATTTTCCGTAGTATTTGTTTCGTTACGTTGATTTTCATTACTGCTTGCACTAATTTCAATTTCATTTGTGTCTAGCTGTACATGTTTTGTTCTTAAATGTTTTTTAAAAGAATTTAAGAAACTAAATAATCTATTACATTCAATACAACTGTAAGAATCTTTCAAACCTAAACTGTGCTCATGCTTTAAATGTAACAAAAAAATGCTTAATGAACTAAAAGTTTTTCTGCATTTGAAGCATTTCATAATGGACTCAAAGTAATAAAATTATATAATATAATGTAATTATACTGAATCATCAATGTTATTCAAATCGGAAATGAATGTGTTCAGACTCACGAAAGATTTATCAAACTCCGTAGATATATTAAACATATACTTCTGCAGAAACAGCCACACATGCTCTGCTTCGCAAGGGTATTTAGCTGACAGAGCATGGAATGATTTAAATCCAATATCAATTGCTCTAAGTGGAGTTTCCAATTTAAAATGAATATTATCAATGATAACATAAGAAGCTATAATATCCTCTACTTTACCGACTACAACAACAGATGGCTGCAGTGTTTCATTGATCTTGAGCAACTTTTGTCTTCGCCCTTCTAAAGTCTCTTGAAGTATGCTCATGTCCTAAAAACAATTATTATATTTCATGAATGGTAGATGGCAATCCTGAATACTTACATCTATTATACAACAAAAGGCCTGTTGAATTTCAATTTTTGACGGTTTATAACGAGTTCCCGATCTTTTTGATTTAACTGGACTTGGAGGTATTAAGAGAGGTAGTAGTAATAACGCAAATATCTCTTTTTGATCTAAAATGAAAATATAGTTATACATACTATCTAGTGCTGGTATTCTTAGGCATTTCGAAGAAATAAAAAGCAGTTGCAAATAATTATGACATAAAATATTCACTCACAGTGGTGGAAAAAGTTTTAAACTTACTTTCCGAAAACGCTTTGTAATCGTGGGTGCTTAAAAAATTTCTCACGGTTGTATTTTCATTCTTTGACTCCGCCAATTTTATTAAACACGCTGAAACATGGGGCCATTTACTAATAAGTCTTCCAGTCTCATTTGGGTACTTCTTTTCAAAGTCAATTTCCAACTAAAAGAACAATATAATTTTAATCTGTTTACGGGCATAACTCGATAGGAGTTGAATATATCAAAAAATGATTCAAATGAAAGATGCATCCAATCAAATTCCTCGCATTATAAAATTATTTTCTATTATGTAGGATGTCCCATTTCTTTTGCACAGCACTTTACTTTGTTTTCTTTAATGGAACACCCTGTATCTGATTGCATTTTGGAATTGTTTGTTGAATTTAAGAGCCACTTCGTTAACCATACATTGGGCCTAAGTCTTACGGTTTTGGCGTTACTTGACTTTAAAATCGTCATTTTTCAAATTTCATCAGTTTATAACTTGGAAACGGTACGAGATAAAGAAAAATGACTTACATGTCCCTATCGTAGCATTTTATTCTCTATCTAATGGGTCTGGGAATTACTGCTTCCTAATTGACAACTTTTTGTCATTTTTAGGACCAATCAGGAGGCAGTATTTTCCAGACCCATTAGATAGAGAATTAAAAACTGGGATAGGGGCATGTAACTCATTTTTCTTTATCTCTTACTGCTTCCAAGCTACAATTGATGAAATTTGAAAAATGACAATTTTCAACGTCAAATAATGCCGAAACCGTAAGACTGACCCAATGTATGGTTAACAAAGTGGCCCTTCAATTCAACAAACAATTTCAAAATTCGATTAAAGAAAACAAAGTTAGGTGCTATGCAGAAGAAATGGGACAACCTGTATAGTTGAAAATAATTTTATGTGAGGAAGTTGATTGGATGCAACTTTCACTTGAATCATTTTTTGATATCTACAACTCCTGTTGTTATGGAGGAAATACGCTAGCATGGGACAGCCTGTATATTAATGTTTGTAACCCACTGAAAAGAACAAAACTTCATCAAGATAACTTTTTGAGTACAAATCCTAATAGAGGTATGAGGAAAAGTGAATTTAACAGAGATGCAACACACCACAAATCTATGATAAAAATTATTTTGAGTAAGCAATAAGTAGGTATTTATAGGCCCGGTTTTTCTCCCTTCGGAATAAATAAATATTCTATCCGTAACTTACAAGCGAATATCCACCAGGCTGCTTGAGAGCGGGGTACGTATTGAAATATGTATTTATTTCTGTGAAAGTTTCGTTGCGTATTGTGAATGTTTTCGTCCAATACTCCATCACAGTGGTCCATGGCATTATATTATGATGGAGCCATTTGGTAAAGTCTTCTGCTTGTGTATCATCTTCCGTAATTTGTACTAAAAGTCAGGTCATAAAAAAACTGTAAAATTATGAAATATATACTTACTCGGCGTGACTGGTGAAGCTGGTTGGCTATTGGACTTCGGAATTAATCCAATTCTTTTCAAAATCCTTCTTTTGTTAATATATTTATCCCATAAAATTCCTTTCGCAGTACACACCCTGCCGTCTAGAGTCTTATGGTACGGTATATAGTATGACTCGGGCAACTCGCCAGGAAATGTTAGTGCAATTTCTTTGGCGAGTTCCTTAAATTTTTCGCATTTGATTCTGCAAATTGAGATAAAAATGGGTGTGATAATTTTACAAAGTGATACGACAGTAACATATTAGGTACCTAGGAACCTAGGTAGGTTTTCGTTTTTATCATATTCGAATTTACAGTTGCGGATTTTCATCTTCAAAAAAAAACTTAAGGTTTATATCGAAAAAAATTTATCAATAATATAAAATATAAACCAATCAATATTTTTTGTTATTTAAATATGTATTTGCGAAATCGTAATTGTACTATCCCTATAACCTTCGCGTAAGTGCGAGCCATAAGTTGGCAAAGTTTTATCGCAATGGGATGATAGGTATGACAGCGCATAAAGCATGAACAAACAAATATTGATTTTTATATATTAGATAGCGACACGCCCCAGGGAAAAAACCAATAAAAAAAATCTGTTGATCCGATCGCTACCAAACTTCACAGGATCACCCGCTGGGCTAATCTGAAGATTGCCTGAAAATTTCATCAACATCGGTCCAGCCGTTTTGGAGTCCACAGGGAGCATGCATGCATGCATGCATGCATGCATGCATGCATGCAGGCAGGCAGGCAGGCAGGCAGGCAGGCAGGCAGGCACGCAGGCACGCACGCACGCACGCACGCACGCACGCACGCACGCACGCACGCACGCACGCACGCACTCACGCACGCACACACATCAATTTTTATATGTATAGATTACATATTTACCTGGTATCTGGGTTGTCTTTTAGCTGTCTGTCAACAATTACTTCGGCCAAAGTAGACCTTGTAACTTTTTTTAGAGTTTTATAACTCTGAATAATTTCTCTGCCTCTAGGATCATCGGAAAGAGTTTGATACAATTCGTATTGCTCTTGTAGGGGGAAGCCTACATTTCCATAAAATGGATAATGCTGTTTGAAATTGGTACCTACAGTAGGTATCAAAAAATTGTTAAATTAAGTAATGTTTACAAAAATCAAGAACATACCTTCACTTTTTTCTGTTTGGGTGCTACTCGGCGTAGAAGGTGATGATGTACTATTGTTATCCACATCCAAATTGTACAAAGTGATTGTACTTGTATTGGACGAGGTTGAGGCTGACCCAGCAAAGTTTTCTTCAATATTCTATAATGGTGAATTATAATCATGAGTTTTCTATAATTCTGATATTAATCAACATTTTTCAAATTAATTTTTTTCAGTAAAACTATACAGTTCGGATCAACGGAAATTTTCCATACCCAGTTATAATTATGATTATGGACAGCATGGAATGTGATCTGATAAATTTAAGGCAAGGTATGGGACTAGGTTGTCAGGTACCTCACGATTTGAAGGCAGACCTTGTGTATTGTTATTTAAAATTGAGTGAGTACGAGTCTCGAAATTTTTGCAAAGTATATAATATCGAGTGGGAAACATTTCGTTGGGTCTCCCTGTATGTTTAAATGCATTTTCTCTTCCAGAAATTATAGCTATCTACAGGTATGTCACCTAAGTGTATATCTTCTATTGTGCCTTTATGTATATTACAAAAAGGAAAATAGCTGGTACATTTTATATGTAACTTAACATAAAAGGTATTAATAAATAAAGTGGAAAATTTCTGCAGCATGTAGTACTTATCAAAATATGTTGAAAAGATTATATGAATATTTGGCCTAAAATTAAAAAAAAGTTAGGGGGCGAGACACCCTTGCCTTTGCCTAAAAGGGGCGCTAATGATTTTAACAACCAAGAATGAATCAGCGCATTTTGTTAAAATAAGGTAGGTGTGCAGTAAGACCTATTAGAGGAAAAGATCAGTATTGAAACAAGATTCGAGAAAACAGCAAGATTTAAAGTTATGTAGCTACCTATAAGTAGGTGGTTGACTATAGCAATTTAAATGGAAAACCATTTTGATTTTATGAAATTCACTTGCTTCCGTATTGTTCTTGTTCTTACTCTCCTACTTTAGACAAGTTTTTTTTATATACCGATAGGTATAATAATATGCAGTAAGTAATGCAGTAAATTCAATTGAGGAATTAAAACTTAAAAAACGAAGAGGTATTTTTCAGTTTGCAGAAGAAATGGAACAGAAACAACCATAATTTTATACAGAAAATATGCCCCCGGATTGAGTTATAGAGGTCAAAAAGGAATTATTTTTAACTTTTCAAAAAATCACTCTAAAAACCCTGCTTGTTACGAAACTTCCATATAGCACATATGTATAATTTTTTATCCAACTGTTACCCGAAATTTGGTATTAATTTTTATGCATTTTTATTAGAAAAATACATATTAAATCCAAAAAAATATTTTCATAAATACCTACTTATTTAAATAGGTACATATTCAAATAGTTCGTCATTTACATCAAATAGAAACAGTTGGCATCATCTTCGTTAAGCAATTTTTTGTTTCTTTTATAAATTAGAACAGAACCAATTAAAAAAATATATATTAATTTTTGTGCCAACATGGAAAAACTTCTCTATTGAATTGTTTCTGAAAATTTTGTAATGCACTTGACGATAGCGTTCCTCGCCAGTAGTAGGTAGGTAGGTACTTACCGAATTAAATAAATTTTTACTTTAGTGTCAACGTGTCAACATTACATAATGAAAATTTTCTACGTCGAAAAACGGGAAAAATAAAATACGTGCGATGGGAGTTTAAAAAGAAGCAGGGTTTTTATCTCGGTTTTTATCAAGTGATTTTTGAGCAATTAAAAATAATTATTTGTAACCCCACGTGAGGTGTTTCATTTTTGCTAAAATGCATAATAAAACTGCAATAGAAGAAAACTTCTTAGGTGACACACCTCTGCATATTTGAACTTCAAAGGAAATTTTACCTGCACCTCCGACTCCAAATCGAATATTAACGTAGCACACTGAAATTCTTTAAATTTTTTTGTAAATTTATACCTCAATCCGACTTGCGGAATAAGTTCTTTAATCATCGATTCGCTCATATTGCAAAAGACATCCATGTCGATGTCATTTTCTGGAATATGAAAGAAAACTGTGTTTATTCATATTATTTATGTGTACCTACCTACGTACTTGTAGCAATTAGGTAAAAATGAAAAGTACAAAGAGGCAAACGATATTCATGCTTTTTAGTAGGTACCTACCTAATAATGGAATTTAAAAGTGCAAGTCGACCCTTACGATAAACGATAGACAATTATAAGAAAATATACTCCAACTCAGGCATTAGATAAAATTAAAGTTATGTAGGTGCAAGTATTTGAGTGGTTCATTTTCAATTGTCTCCAGATTTTAGCTGAAATAACTTACAAGCAACGCCAACCAATGTGCAACTTACCTTTGAATTTCTCAACTAAACACTCAAATCCCCATTCTTTGAGTTTGTTTTCCGCATCCATCCTTAATTATGATTGATAATGCTTATTGGACCACAATTATAGAAAATATAACACAGAACATCTACTCAAAAATCACCACTTATCACTAGCAGCAACTAACGAACTAACCGGTGCTTCCCGTATTAACCTGCGTCGAACAATTTTTTACAAATTGTGGTTGACGTTACTACAGCCATTTTACGACCAACTTTAATTGTGGCTAAGGTATCGCGTAAAGTTGATAGATCAACTGTAGCAAGCTTTGTATCCCAACAACAAATTAGTTGCATAAATAAACATAGTACTTTGCTTTATTACTTATTCATACTTGGAGTTTTAACATTATTGAAGTGTACATTTACAAAGTACCCTGGGTGAAGCTACTATTTGTGAAACGCTGAGTTAAAAAGTTATTTTGCTATTCTAATTATAAAATTGTAAAACTTTGTACCGTTTCCGCCAATAGTAGTGATGCATTGAAAATAACATTTCTTATAAGTGCATTAACTATTGTCACCATTTGTTAAAACATTTGAAGCCAAACACAAAATTATTCTTAATATACACGTGGCGAATGTTTGCTCTTATAGATAGACCATGTATGTAGGAACTATTATTATGATTGCGAAGCCAACAATAATTTAACATTTCGAAAAATGTTAACCCAACAATAAAATTTTTTTCCGTGTGTCACTGTCAGCTGTCAGGCGTTAAGAACTTCGTGTGGAATATTCGTAAGTAAATAGTAGAATACCAAATAAGGAGGGTGTTTGAAAGACGGAAAATTATTACAAATGTTAGTTCCTAGTGATATCCCTCGTAAAATTGTGAGGCTGAATCTCGAAGGCGTGCCTGGCTCTTACTTGAAATACGGGAATGTTAACCAAGATACTTCAATCATGTAGGTTTTTAATACAGCCGTGAAAATTAATCAATTTTTTAAAAGAAAACAGAAAAAGAATCTAATATAGGTACAGGTGTTATCCAAGCAACATCATTTATAGGTATAGGTGGAACTAATCCTCACTTCTTCACATGGTCATCAACCTAGTTATTAACTTCGATTTTCCCCAGTAAAATTTTACCAAAGAATTAATAAACACTTTCAAACAAGCAATACCGCCTACCCCTGATACAAGACTTTGACATTCGTACGAAATTGTCATGGCGCGTTCGCGCATGCGCCTCAGCATTTTTCTATAATGAAAAGTCCTATTAGTATGAAATAAATATAAATATAAATTAGCGTAAAAAATTTGAAACCTAAAATCTCTGCTCCACGCAACTGTCAACGTCAACTCGCACTTATCATAGTGGAATAAGAAGGTGCGCTCGATTGAGATTTTACTTTCGTCTGCTTTTGCGCAGGACGTTTTGCCGTTTAATTATCAAAATATTTTGATTTATATCATTTTTTCTGTCACTGTCGATTGTCAGTTATAGAGGTGGGAAACCTATCGATATTTCCTTGCTGGTCAGTAAGAAATATCGATATAATCGATATGAAATATAACAAAAATACTGTAATTTCAAACAATGCCAACAAATGGTAAGATACACTAAAGATAGGATAATGCAGTTGATGTCTTCTAAAATAAAAATTGAACATTTTTGTAGTCGTGTTTCCAAGGCTTCAATTTATTGTATGGAATGCTTTAACCATATGTATATTATTATGTCGTAATAATATTTGGACGTAATAGTATAATAAGTTTCAACGAATCAAATTCTGTTGGGAAAAATTAGGGTGAGACGCTACAAAATGTCAAAAGTATAAACTGTAACATGCGCATATGCCCACCATGTTTTATTCCACTATGCACACTAAAGTCCAACAGATTTAAGTTGGCGAGCGGTGGGGTTGCGCATTAGCATACTTTGCGGATGCAATAAAATGTCTTGCAGTACCAGTGGCACAGATAAGATTTTCAGTTACCGGTGAGCTTTTGAAAAGGAAAGATGGCGGGTTGCGAACAAAAATGTGATTTACGTTGTCAAATACAGGGAATAGTGTCCAGTACAGAGTGTTTTGTTATTTTAAAGTGAGAAAAGTGAAACAGAAACATTGTAAAGTGTGAGAATGAAGAGGCCTATTGGTTTCAACGGGCGAGTCTATTAGATTTAGATCTATAGAGAGAATAGTTAGTGAAGGCAACACTAGCGCGTCTTAAAATAACGGCAAAGCAATCTTTAGAACGCCAGGAAAGAAGCGTGCAAGGAAAAGTTCCTTAAAACCCGATTTACCGGAGTATAAGACGGCTGATATACGTCACATCGTACGCGAATTTCACAAGACTGAAGATTGTCATGTTACCCTTGCAAAATTGAAGGGTCCGTCAGGTTTGCACCCCCACCTGGAACAACCCAAGTTAATTATACTTCATAATTTTGCACAATTCTGCACACCCCGTCCCGTATTTTGCACAGCTCACCCTTGGAAATGGCGGAGGAAAATATGTGGGGGCAAACTTGACGCTTTCACCCCCAATTGCCCAGATAAAAGTATAAAAGTAATAGTTTCATTTTGCACAATTTTGCACACCTAATTTCAAGTTCTGCACATCAACAGGTTATAGTCTAGAGCTTTCTCAAAAATGACTGTTGGCCCCCCCCAACTCACAATTTTTCACTTATTTTCCTCTCTTTGCAGTCGTCGAATTTTGCACAATTTTGCACAACCAATTCCAAATTTCGCATACCCACAGGTGAGGGCCCACTAGGTCATCAGTAATTACCTTCAGCACCCGCCCCCATCTCAAATTTTCACTTATTTTCCCGTCGTTTTTAAAGCTGCAAAATTAAAATGTTTGGATGTGAGTCAATACCTAGGGGAATGTAACTCAGTATAGTTGTCATGTCACAGGTTCGTCGCCTCTTGCAGAAGCACCTGGCGTCTTTCAAGGTTGGGGTAGGCTTCGACGTGGAGGAAGGGCTCAGTGCATGTACCTATGCCGCCTCTCGATTTTAGCTTCTGAACGAAGAACTGACGCATGCCATCTGCAGAAATTTGTGGAACAACCATGTGTACGCCTTAATCAGATCATAATTAGTAATTCTAAGAATAACGTTTGTTAGTAAAGATGAAAGACTTTCTCACGGGTTTTGCTGTTTACACATTAGTAATCTTTTTATCAAGTCGAAGAATTAATGTGTGTTAATAAAAATTAAAAGGGCTTCGCTGAACATTCCTATAACAAAATTTATTTACGACACTCTAAACAATTTCCAAAGCGATAACTTCTCACTTATACATTTATAAAAATACATCATACACACCGGGGCCGAAGGCAATCTCTAAGGAAGCTGTGGACGCTGATCTGTGGGTGCGTAAAATTTAAAATTGCAGGTGCAAAATTCGACGATCTGTGAACGGGTAAGGAGCTGGAGTGAATTATTGAACAAGCCGTAGGCTCACTCTGTTGGTGTGCAAAATTTAAAATTTGGTGTGCAAAATTCGACTATTATAACGGTGTGAAAATAAGTGAAAATTTGAGATGGGGGGGGGGGCTGAAGGTAATTACTGATGACCTAGTGGGCCCTCGCCTGTGGGTGTGCGAAATTTGGAATTGTTTGTGCAAAATTGTGCAAAATTCGATGACTGCAAAGGGAGGAAAATAAGTGAAAGATTGTGAGTTGGGGGGGGGGGGCAACCGTCATTTTTGAGAAAGCTCTAGACTATAACCTGTTGATGTGCAAAACTTGAAATTAGGTGCGCAAAATTGTGCCAAATTAGACTATTAGAATGGCGGGAAAAATACTTTTATCGGGGCAATTGGGGGGACCAGCGCCAAGTTTGCACCCCCCCACAACATATCCCCCTCATTTCCAAGGGTGAGCTGTGCAAAATAGCGGACGGCGTGTGCAAAATTGTGCATAATGTGTGCAAAATTATGAAGTATAATTAACCTGGGTTGTTTGAGGTGGGGGTGCAAACTTGACGGACCCAAAATTGAACCAAGAAATTCGGACCGAGCTAGAAAGGAATGGATCCAATGGCACACTGACAGTTCTTTTGCGTAAAATAGGGTTCAGGTGGAGAAGGACCCAAAATAATGGGAAAAACCTAATTGAAAAACACGATAAAGGTCTCTTCGTATTTCGTATTTGAAGAAAATTAAATATTGCCGAAGTCAAAATAGAACGATTGTTTACCTGGACGAAACATATTTGCACAGTAGCCATGTCTCTTCGAATAATTGGACAGATGACTCAATCAGAGAATTATGGCAAGTGATTGCAGCAAAAGTTGATTCCTAATTTACCAAAGAATTCCGTCGTCGTCGTAGACAATGCACCCTACCACAACGTCCACGCAAATCCCGCACCCCGATCAAATTCTAAAAAGGCAGATACTATTATGGGTTCTCCAATTAGTCCTTTATTAGCAGATATTTTCATGTCAGATATTGAAGAAAAAATTATGAATTCAGAATTAGGCAAACAACATATTCTATTTTGGTATAGATATGTAGATGATATAATTGCTTGCTTTAAAGGAACAACAAGACAATTAGACAATTTTCAAAATTTTTTGAACAGTATTCACCCAAAAATAAAATTTGCAAAAAAAATAGAAACTGAACACAAAATTAATTTCTTAGATTTAACTTTAATAAATGAATATAGTAAAATAACTTTCGATATTTTTAGGAAGCCAACGTATACAGATATTACTCTTTCATCAAATTCATTTCACCCATTTTGTCAAAAAATTTCTGCTTACAATTCTATGATACACAGGGCCTTTACAGTACCACTATCTTTGGATAAATTGAATAAAGAACTAAATGTAATTAGAACAATTGCTATAAATAATGGTTTTAAACTTGAAATCATCAATAGAATCATTAACAATAAAAATTTAAAATTGCTTGTAACAACATATATCCTAAATTACGTAATGATAAAGTTACCAAATTTTGCAGAATTACTTATTTTGGAAATATTTCTGAAAAGATTGCCAGTATTTTAAGAAAAAACAACATACAGGTCACATTTAAACCTTCAAATATATTATCACATATTTTATTTAACAGTAAAGACAGAACACATAAACTTGACCACACAGGTGTTTATCAACTAAATTGCTTAGACTGTAACAGCATTTATATAGGACAAACTGGCAGATCTATACGTATTAGATATAATGAACATTTAAGATCGTTTCGTTTAAAAAACGATCATTCAAGTTTTGCTAATCATTTCTTTGATAACAATCATCGATTCCCTCCTTTAGAAAATACTAAATTATTGTTTAATTTTGTAAAAAGTTATCAGTGAGATATATTAGAGTCTATAGAAATTTATAAACATAAAAATGATAAAAATTGTAACTTACTTAATGACCAAGTAGATTTAATACAATCTAGTTTATTTAAACTTTTGTAAATGTCTTTTGATCAAAATGATTCTCATGTCTCGGTGAGACAGGTTCTCTTATTGCCATTATGACATTAGTTCAATAATCAATTATTTCAGTTTATTTGCTAGCCCATATAAACCATGGACCTTCCAGGTTATTTGGCAATATGGGATTCTTTTTCTTCTTTTTGTTTTATTATTGACATTATTATCATCGTTTTCATCATCATTATCGTCATCAATATTCCTTTTATTATTGGTACTATTAGGATTGATTCTTGAATTAATTATTCAACAACAGTCTCTCCATCTTAATCCTCGACATTTCTTTTTTTGCCATTATGCCGTTTTTGACTTATTTCTCTCTTTTTTAGTTTATTACAATACTAGCAGTTAGCAGTTGTCAAGACAGAACACATAGACTTGACCACAGAGTTTATTACAAGATTAGAAGTTGGCAGTTGTCAAGATTCCATGGATATTTTGTTTATTTAGTTTTTTCTGTTCTGATATTTCACTTGAAGGTTTTTTCAATTGAATTTATTGTTTTTTCCAATATGGTTTTCTTTAAATTCATTGTTTTTTCCCTTCAAACTGCGAGGTATTCGATTTTCCTTTGTGTTTTTCTTGTACCCCGTAGGTAAATACTGAAATTCAGTTATCTAGTTATCTTTTTTCATGGATATCATTATTCTTTGTATTGTTTTGTCAATTTTAGTTTCCTTGTCAACTGTCATAATAATTTGTTTACAATTTTTCGTACATTTCTGATGATGGGATCTTTGTAAATCCTGAAACCGGTAAAATATTTAAATAAAACGTTATATATTGGTAGTTCGCGGAGTAATTATTTGTTTCATCATGAACTTCTACCAAAAAGTAAAACAAGAAGATATTAACTACATATTAAATGGCTAATCGACAAAAATATTAATTTTGAACCTAATATGTTAAAACCACAGTTGTACGAAATTATCAAGCATCTGAATTTCTCGAGAATTTTCTCGTATCTACATAGTATGGAGGATATTGTCAAAATACGTAAACTGGTTTTTAATTTTTGATTTTAATCGAGCACATACAGCGTCTGTTAAACCTGGTGCGCAGGATATTCAACGGTACTATCTGGTAAAAGTCGAAAGAAAAGAGTCAAATCTATAAAAAAAAATAAGGCTCCCTCTGTCGAGACAATTGCCGGTGACAGTATCAGTGCCGTATTCGTGGAGCGTGCGGGAGTTCCGCATGAGTTGTTTATGTATCTTGAAATCTAATACTGATGGTTTATTCATGAGGTACTGTATTATGTTTTACTATTTCCATCAAGTCACCTTTTCAGAATTTCAAAAAAAGTTTGCTTCTATTACTCTGAATGTATTGACAGAATGCATAAGACTGTTCGATATCCAAAATCGGAACAAGATAAAATCGATTTTCCGCTGTGAAAGATGCTCGAAATAGTTTGCGGTCTGTAGGGACACTTGCTTGCTGATGATGTATGGGAAGTTTTCTAAACAAAATCCTGTGTGAGACTTCGTTTGGATACAAGATGTTTGTTTCTTTCAACCACCCATGTGATTCAGCGGCATTGATCAGGACATCGTCTTAATGTAACAATGTTAAATCAACCTCTGTGAAAACAGTTTTTTTTCTTATTCCTCCAAGTTTAAACAGTCATCTGTAGTCAATAATAGAGGCGGTCATCGATTGTGAGAGGCAGGCCGAGATTCTCCAAGCGTGGAACTTCAGGACGAATTGACAAACTCAATAGACCTGTCCCAACAAAACCGTCCATTGTTTGTTGATTCCTGTCCAGTAACTTTTAATTCTGTGTGGTTCCGCAAACAGAACTTCTTAAAACATTTCAGACATTTTCGTTGAACAGTAATATCTTGCTCGAAAAATAAGCGTAATGAGCGGTAATACGATTATACTTTTGTTGTTGTTCAGGAAGCCATATTTTAATTAAAACTCAGCCTTTGTTTTTTATGGAACATGAAATCACTCGTTAAACATTTCGCTTTTGAAGCGTTTCCTTTGTGGATTAGAGGCAAAGCTGATGTTTCTGCTATGAGGTAAAACGTTAACTGCAGACATGTCACACGTTACAGTGCGGGCCCGTAACAATTTCTAAGAGAAATTTTATATTAGATAATAATATACGGACAGGGAAGTTTGCACGTGATTTTATTTTTACCAAGTTCCTTAGTAAAGAGTGACGTTCATCAAGTACGGCGTAATTTAAATTTTTATTTAGAAAACATGAAGTTACTAAAATTACCAAAATTTACTAAATTACTAGAAATTACTAAGAATTCGAAAAATTACTAGAAGTTGGTAAATCATGAAAAAGTTGTTAAAGTTCGAAATAAGTTATTAAACACTGAAGAATAGTTAATTTACTAAAAATTACTAGATTAAAGAATTTACTAAACACAAAGTTGTTTCCCGCTTCTTCCTGTAGGACCGTGGCAGTTCCTGGGAACAATTTTTAATTAAATAATAATATAGGGACACAATTTGAAACCCGGAGCAACTTTAGCCAACGTCTTCCATTTCAGAAATAATTAATTATATTACTACCCAGTCCCTTAGTAAAGAGCAATGTAGGGTCCACATCCAGTACGTCGCAATTTACATTTATATTTAGAAAATATGGAGTGTGTGTGTGTGGGTCCTGCATTCAGTATACCGTACATCGTTTGGAATACATGGTGCCAGATGTTCTGTTTAATGTGCTGTATTTTGACAACAATGTTATCGGGGCATGCACAGCTCTTATTGTTTCCATCCATGCAGACAGCTACTCCCCCGACCTATTGATATAAACTGAAGGACGCTGTATTTGCGTCATATGTCGACCGTCAGATACGAGGAGTGTTCAAATGCCTACGAGTTATTACTAGAATTATCTGTACGATCATACTTAGTTATAGTGGACCATTATGTTCTTTAAATTTAGTTAAAATGGATCTGCTAAAATACAATACTAAACATCATTACCATGAGATTAAAAATTGTCGTTCTAATGGGATTCAGGCGGCGAATATAGTAAGAGATGGGCACAGATCACTTGCATTGTCAGTAGCATACGGTCCACCCTCGGGTCCACCTAAGCGCAACGTACAAAAAGAGAACTGCGAACCTGCCCTTAAAACTCTGTGTAACAGATTCCTGGTTGGAGGCGACTACAACGCTAAACACACCCATTGGGAATCGCGAACCATCAGCTAAAGGGCGGCAGCTTCTATCTGGTGCTCAAACATTAACATTCAATGTCATCTCATCTGATGAACCAAAACACTAGCTGTCAGATCAGAAGAAGATCTCATACTTCCTATATTTCTTCGTGGTAAAAGGTATTATAAGCTCATACTTAAATTGTGAAGCTAGTTCAGAAACCCTGTATAGGCTTCGTAATCAGAATATTGACTGGACATGCTTTCGTCGCTTAGTGAGCACTTCCATTAATGTAAAAATAGCATTAACTTCTAATGACGACAGTAGAAAACTTTAACGATTGCGTTCAATAGTCTGCATGTAATGCCACACCTATAATACTGGAATAGCAGCTAAACACAATGTACGGACCTAGCAACGGAAAAGTTGAAAAACGATGAGCAAGGAAACAATGCCAGTAAACAAGATCTCCAGATGACAAAAAGCAGCTCAGCTTAAACAACTTCACAGCAAAGAAAAAGATCGAAATTTGAGGTATATATCAGCAAGCTAGACGCAACAACTGCAACACTGTTTGCACCTTTTATTTGGAGCGACTAAAAATCGCCAAAACGGAAACCTGGCAATTAGTGGTTTGAGCCTAATTACTGAATTGTTACGGCAGGTCTTCGGCTTTTATGTTAAACAGGAAAGTCCACCAACTAAGCTTCTCCCAATCGGAGTACTTGAATATGACATCCACAGCTATTTTTGTCCTACACCTGCTTCAGTTGTAGCAGCTCCGCCTGGGGAAATTTGTCCGCTCTCCATCTAATTGAAAAGGACGACACCGCCTATCGGGTGGTGAAGCAGGTAGGTCGGTTAAGTTGCCCCCCCCCCCCCCCCCAGTAATTTTGTTTTCAAAATTTTCTCTCAGTCAATTTGCACACACCTTGCACACCCTAGCACACCCTTCATTAAACCTAGCACATCAATAGCAGGAAATAATTCTTGATGGGTGGGTCCAACTTAACGCTGTCCCCCCCCCCCCCCCCCAACTGATTTTTTTACCATTTTTATCTGCAAATGCAGTTCTGCGGATCAAGCACAACCTAGCACATCGAAAATTAGAGCTGGCACACCCCGGGGAACGCCAGAAAATGAGAAAATGGGTTACAAGTTTCTCCCACTCAATAAAAGACATCACTTAAAACCCATCCGGTTTTAACCGATTTTTTCCCTGATCAAAACCATTTATTAAAACCAGCAATCAAAAATGCAAGGTTGTATATTGCAACAGTTCATTTTATGAAACAAGATGCGAAAATTTGCACATTTTTCAAGATTTGAAAAAACAACTGGGAGATGGTTACGGATATTCCGGTATTTCCCGGTATTTTGAGTGTGTTAGGTTGTGCTGGACTCATTTCTATCTAGCAATTTTATCAAAACTTGAAAAATCAAATAGCGGGGTGCTAGAATTATGTCTCGAGAACAGACTTTCCAACATTTTCTAGAATGTGCGAGAAATAATTTTGAGTGTGCTACGTTGTGCTACATCCGTACTATCTAGCACATTTTTCAAAAATTGGAAAACCAGCTGAGGTGGGCTAGAATTATTTTCGAGAACAGACTTTCTGGCATTTCCCGGAATGTGCTAGGTTGTGCTAGGTCCCTAGTGTCTAATATCATCAACAAAATTTTAGAAAATGGTTTGGGGGGGCTAGCGTTAAGTTGCCCCCCCCCCCCCCACAAACAATTTGCTGTAGTTTCTAAGCTGTTGATGTATTACCTTTAGTTCTGGGTGTGCTAGGGTGTGCTAGGTGCGTGCAAGTTTGGTGCAAGTTAATTCTGAGAAATGTTTTAGAAAAATACAACTTGGGGGGGGGCAACTTAACGTACGCGAAGCAGGTGCTCGCGAGTCGCGACACGCGGCACGCCACTCACACATCACGCTGCACTTGGCACAGGCACCTCAGTCGACCGGCACACAGGGAACGCAATACACGTTACATTTTGTTAGTTTTACGTTCACAAATTATTTTTTATAACACCTGGTTTAAAGCTAAGGATAATTCGAAAATCGATAAACGTACTATTACCAACAATGTGTTAACTTTTAACATTGAAAATGTTTTTAGGATCCTAATATAGGGATAATATTCACCGAAGATTCTGTTGCATTTGTCACATACGTCACACATGAGAGCCGAGCTCAGTCCTCAGTCTGACTAAGCTTCATTCAGCGTGGCACCGTCTAGCGTCGCAAATGTGAGAGAAAGCCACAACAGGAATGCACTTATTATACATCGGCGCAGGTGTTTTATGAATAATTTTTAACACGCTATCGCGTATGCGGAAATATCCCAAACGCACAAGGGTTACAGTCTGCTTCGTCATTTTCAATGTCTCCCCCGGTTGCATCTTTGCGAAGACTGAATTTTTTCGTCTACATTGTGCGGTGTACATCACTTTTACCTTCCACTTTGGAAGTTGCTATATCTAACTAGAAAGTAAATGAACTCCAGCTGCATGTGCTATTTTCTTAGTGGAATCGTTCTTCCATTTCCATATTATAGCAAGTTTTCATACTTGCATTCTCTCACAGGAAGTTGGAGTTTAAAATAAATAGTCTGAGATAGTGTATTCTATAGTCGACCTGCTTGGACTCTTACTTGTTCAATATGATAGTTTTGCCTTTTTATGGAGTTCTTTATAGAACTATACCGAGTATTTCAAAAGCGCGAAGGATATGGTTGCGGGATCCGTTTCCATTATTTATATTCATTTTATAATTATTTCTTATTGCCGTTCTCAAATTACAATAATTGCCATCCGTATATTTCTGCAATGTTAGAAATGCACAATGCAATAAATTGGAATCTACCATCGCTAGTTGAACTCCTTTGCCTTCATGTATTTTAATAATCCAAAGCTATATGCGGATAAAATTTGTACCCTATCAGTGCAAATAAAACGATCTCTTAAGCCGATTGTTTATGCGACCGCGCCTCGTATTTTCCAGAATTTCACGATGCACGCAAATCATTCGATCGACTGACACGGAATAACTCCTACAGATAAGGCGCACACAACACTCACAAAACGGAGACAGACTGGCTGGCTGCCTTATGGGCATTCCACTTTCAGTTACAAAAATACTATTGCCGTCTTCAATTATTATGAACGCTCGAAAGAAACGCGGGCAGTGTGCCATTTGGCCGCAGTTTCGTGTCATCAGCTTAAATTGCTTGTTTTACAACACTGGCCCAATAAATCGTGCAGGGAACAATGCCTAGCTATTTGAATTTGAATAACTTTTATAAAATGAGATACGGGATTGTTATAGTTCTAGCAGACGCCCTGGATATTAACGTTTTTCTTGTAAATAATATTTTAGTAATTTTAATTTCCTTTTGCAGACTTGTTACGAGATGGAGAGGTACCTGAACGATGAGCCAAAAATCCGATCGCTGAAGAAATTGTCATCAGAAATGGACTCCACGTGGTTCGCAACACCGCCGAACGGTTGGAAGATGGAAGTAGACTGTTTAGACGACTTCAGTGAGAGGCATTTAGACTCCCTCAGCACGAGTTCCGCGAGTTCGGCGTGTTCGTGGGACAGCGCTCTATCCTGCGCGGTATTGGTCAAACAAGAACCCATGGACGACGAGGAAGACGACGAAGACGCCTTCGAAGACCGTGTACAGAGTGACGCGCGGGACGCTCTTCAACTTAGGTTAGTCGCGAGGAACTCTACCACTTTAACACCTCCTTCGAGTCCTGAATCGGGTCGGGGGCATAGTAACGGCAGTTCTAGTGCAAGCGAAATAGACGTATGTAGCCTTCGGATGGGCAGCGTGCCGAGAAACGCGATCGTGAGGGTTCGAGCTTCTGGTCTTACAAGGTATATTTCGGTCGTGCCGCGAGCGACGCCGTCACCGGCCTCTTCACCCGCCCCCGCTGTAACCAAAAGCCATCAACGGTTAGATCACTCGCCCGACTCGAAAAGAAGGATACACAAGTGCCAATTCCTCGGTTGCAAAAAGGTTTATAAGAAAAGTTCGCATTTAAAGGCCCACCAACGGACGCATACAGGTGAGTTTCACGTTCTCGAATCCCACACTAAGCCATACTCTAGTTAGTAAAACAGTTACTTTGTTGAAAACTTTATACCTACATGTATTTTTCTGTAACTTTAGTAATTTACGAGGTAATTTACTAACTTCTAGTAATCTAGTAATTTCTAGTAACTTAGTAACTTTCTACTCGACTCTACTAAATTTCAATTTTTTGATTAAGATCAAAAATTAAACTAAACAAACAAACAAACAAAAATAAAACTTTTAGTAATATAGTAATTTCTAGTAACTTAGTAACTTTCTACCAAATTTCAATTTTTTGATGAAGATCAAAAATTAGTAATTTACGAGATATTTATTAACTTTTAGTAATCTAGTAATTTCTAGTAACTTCCTACTAAATTTCAATTTTTTGATCTTCATCAAAAAATTTAGTGGACAGTTACTGAGTTACTAGAAATTTAGTAGAAATTTATTAAGTTACTAGAAATGACTAGACTACTAAAAGTTAGTAAATTACCTCGTGAATTACCAAAGTTACTGTAAAATACGAAAAAGTTTACGAATTGCTAAAAGTTGCTAAATTAGTAAAAATTATTAAAATACTAAATAGGTTACTAAATTATTGAAAAGTTGCTGTTTCCCATTTTTTCTCCTTAGCGGTAACGAAATGATTCATTACAGTAATTATTACTAAACAGACACTGCTAAATAGTAGGTATCATATCTATTTTAAACCTCTAACACATCTCAAATACTATTTTTTTCACACGTTTCCTGTAACAAGCATAATCTCTTTGTGTGCATCGCGGTTTACATAAAGGAAAGTGTGGGAACTCCGCGGACCGCTTGGCAGGAATATTCAAGGCATCCTTTGATAGCTCTGCCACCCGGAAACACCTTCTCTCGGAGCAAAATGTAGAGTGCATATATGCCATAGTGGGAAATATTCCGTATACCGCACCTCGTGTCTCAAAATTCTGCTTAAAATAACATCTCTTATAAAGGCATGAAACATTCTGGAACAGCGTTGTTCTCATGTTTTGGATTAGTGTCTTGAGTTGCTTCTATCGTATGAATGTCTAATTCGCAGGTGCATACTATAATGTATACTTGGAATAAGTCTATTGTAATCTGTTTTCAACTCGCTGTGACATTGCAGTTTGTGCTATTTTCTAAAAATAAAGACTTTCGGCGTGGTTACAAATATCCAATTTACTTCTTACAATTCGAAATTGAATTGAAGAGCGTATAAAAGTTTCCCTGCTCTTAAATGAGAGAGTGTATGGACTCCTCGTACGTGATCTGTTTTTACTATGTGAAGATGGGAAAATCTTGCCGATGTAGCAGTCAGACTTTGCTAGCTAGGCAACTTACAACTTTTTTATTAGTGCTGCATCGATTGCATTTGGTGTACCAGGTATTTGAAAGGCTTCCGGCATTCTGTTATTATATAGGTTACTGAATAATTTTTCTTATTGTTAAATTATGAAATGTAGTGATTTGGTTATTCAGTTATGGTTTTATTTTGCACCAAGTTTAATAGTTTCGTTATACATTTTGAATATTATTTCACTTATTCCGCACTGTTTCTTATGCTGCCTTAGATTTAATTGTTTTATTGTAGGTATTTATTTGTTCTTTTTCAGTTCTTGCCCTGCTCTCCGATCGTGCCTTCATTCTTTGTTCGATTTGTTTAGGTTTCCATCAATTTGTTTGTGGGTGTAACTGTCTAAAACTGATTAATTCTTGTTAGCTTTTCTAAGTCTAGTATAGTCTAGTGCACCCCTCCCCCACCCCCCTCCGTCTAGAAGCGTCGTACACCTGGTGTTGAGCTTCAGGAGTGTCTAGCTTAGTAGCAGCTGAATTTACCACGTTCAACCTCCTGTATGGTCAAAAATATTTATTTCGATTATTGTCACATGTTCGTTTGGAACGCTGCGTCCAACCGCTAGTTTTCAAGCAGCGCCCGACGCGGCTTAACGCGGTTGAATATTCCTTCAATTGTTTTCTTGTCGCATTGTCAGTTTTTACGAACATTTAGAGCTTGTAGTACTCATTGTCACTTTGTATTAGATCTAACTTGTTATTTTGCACATAGCTCTGTAGTTTCGAGCATAGTTGCGGCAGTATCCTCTTATTGTGGCTTTACGTCATTTGGTTACAACACAATGTGTAGTAGTTTATATTATGTTAAGTGTTAATTTGATGAGGCACTTTATAAAGTAACCCCACCCACCAAACAGTGACATAGTAATATTAAACTCGACACGTGTTTCACATCTTCAGGAGTATGAAGGTAACCTTACACTACGTCCTTAATAAAGGAATGTGTATAAATTTTCAATTAATCGATTTGATAGTAATAATGCCCTAAACTGATCTATAATGACTGAGCTATATTATTGAATTAGCCTGAAATGACGAGAATCTGAAGCGAGCTTAAAACTTTCCTTGCATGGAACTTCTTGTAACGGCGCGAAATTTTTCATCGCGCAAATTTATCTAGTAGGCGCAGAAAAAGCGCGTGACAAATGAGCGGGGTCTGAATTCGGCTGGTAGTAGACAAGAGTGGCGTTCGGAGAGTGGCAGGTGACTATCACAGCGCTAACTTCAGTTATACGTTCCCGCAACACAGCAACTGGCCCTCCTAAAACATCGTCAATCACTCCCCTTTTTTTCCCCGGCTAACGAATGAATGACCTATTCAAGCCAAAACCGCGCGCCTTTTCTTCCAATCTGCCCAATATTTCCTTTATGTTTAGTTGACGTCTTGGTCATTACCCTTTCGTTCGCTGAATATAATGGATCAATATCCGGAGTTAACAAGAAATGCACTGTTCCTTTTGTTAATACGTGGGATGTCCATAAAAGCACTTCGAGTAACTAATCTGACATTATTGCTAACAGGTCAACTAATCGTTGTAAGGTATTTTTTATACTCGAGACCTCCATCTACTGGAAATGTCACATTCGGTCAATCCTGACATGTTCTCGCCCTCCCTTGAAATATTACGTATATCTAAGTGGATATCCTTAGCAGCTTTTATAGGTTAAGACATTTTTTGTTGGCGTTGTAGTTGATGCAATAACTTGTTTTGGTTTTGCAGTAATGTGCAACCCCTGGAGTAATCTGTGAACTGTTGGGAAATTATAATTTTAACCTCGTGCATCTAACAATAGTTCTCATTTGCTCCGAGCATAACCGGTGCAGTCTCAGCGGCGAAATTCAATTTATAGTTTTTGGAGTATATATGAAAATTTAGTACCGCGAACTTATTTGCTTTCGGGAAACGTATTTCAAAATTAACCCTCGCTGTTTATTTTGTAAATGCTGTTTAGTCGTTAGCTCTAAATAGAAGCTGTAGGCAATGTGATGTAATTGCAAAGGTGTTAGTAAAAAAGTCGATCGACTCGATGTCTTAACATTTTCTTTCCAGCCCCACGTATTTTGATTTTACAAATTATGTTTCTACAAATTTTAAGCAGTGCCTGTAATGGAGCTTGTAATGGCTTTTAACACTCAAATGTAAATTCCATAGAAAACAAAAACAGTAGACTTAAAGTGCTATTAGCGCTGGTCTACCTAAATTGCGTTGAACGCTGAAACCTATTAACATACCTGAAAAGCGGTCTCGGAGGGATAGAATTCTCCTAGAAATTTCCACAAGTTTTATTAACCCGGTACCGTAATTTCCTATCACATTCTGTACGATATAAACCGAACTACAAAGTGAGATACTTTTATTATTTTCCCTCGTAAATTATCCCGGGGTGTTTTAAGTTCAATATTACATGGAAGTAAAAATGGATTAAAACTGGTCTGATATTTTATGGCAGGTATTTTATCTACTACAGTAAACGAGACGTAATAAACGTGTTCGATGCTTTTTGTCAACATATCGATGAAATGATTTCTTCAAAAACGATGGTTCCCTTGGTCTGAAGACGAAGAACGCGTCGTTGATTACCTGGATGCCGACGTTTCGTCCACTATCGTAAGGGACATCTTCAGGGCTCCTGGAATGGAAATTGCAACGATAACTATGTCTGTCCTTTTGTGCAATTTGTAAATAATATAAATATTTCCAGCTAAACCTGCATACGGTAGGTTGGACATATAATCGTCACTAATATCCTTAGCTCTTTGTCGAAGAAAGGGTAGGGCGGAAGCCCCCGGTATAGAGAAAGCCATGTCCCTTGCCCCACCACTAACTCAATACGTCACATCGGGGGTCTGGTGGCGCGGCGGCGCGGCGGCTTCGCTTCGCTCCGTTACGATTCCGCGACTTGGCGCGCTTTACTGCTTTACACGCATGCGAGGTTATTTTGCAGTAATTTGTTGCAGGTAGACACCTGCAACAAATTAAAAATGTAAGTCGGATTCTGTGCAATGTTATGTAGATATTACACCAACATTTTGATAATATCAGATGCCGAAACGTTGCTGCGTAAGTAGCTATTATGATCGGACTAATGAAAAGGTTTCTATCTTCCAATTCCCCAAAGATAAATCTAAATCTGATTTATGGCTACGCCGAATTCACTAAGATCATTTCCAGCCATCAAATTCGTCCCTAGTTTGTGCTAAGCACTTTCAAAAACATACACGAATTTTGAGAAACAACCGAAATACATGACGCATAAATTACCAACCCCCCCGAACGGATCCAAACGACCGAGCAAGTGAAGGTTTTTTACAAAGAGAGAAACAAAGAACCAAAATAGGGGATAGAATACAGAATTTTTCAGATTTGCAAAAACATTTTTCCACACGTTTGAAAGAGATTATTCATTCTTTAAATGTAACTAGCGGATACCCGGCGTGTGCTACTATTTCACGAAAACAAATATTATTTGACATGATCGACGCGATAACAGCAAATGATAAAAGTTTCTGATGAGAATGAGAGATCAGTGTTTTTGTGTTGACAGTCTGTATTATGCGCCAACTTCACACTAATGTTTTCAATTGATGAGGTTGACAATTTTTGTATGGGAAAAGCCGAAAATCGACTTCATGAATGGACCGAATGCATTGTTTTAGTGGTCTAAAACCATATTCGCATTATTGCCTTTCAAATGAAACCGGTTTGGGGCACATCGGTTGGATGGTTTGAAGCTTTAGTCCCATTTCGTGCGTTCCCGTTTCGGGCGTCGATGAAATTTGCGCCGTTTCGTGCGTCGCCCCAAACCTCTACCTGCTGGTTTGAGTGCCGTTTCGGGCGCTGACCTGCTGATAATGCAGTAAGACCCTAATTCCAGTTTATCTTTACAACACAACGCTGTTAATAACTAGACTTCAATGCTGAATTGTATGTTGATTTCGCTACTATTGTTTTCAAATAATGTTTTTGTTTGGGGGGGGGGGAGCTGAGCTTGCCCAGACCAGAAATAGTGGGCCGCGGAACTACTTTTTTGGCCGTATTCAGTGACGGGCAACTATAAAACAAAGCAGTAGGTACGTTTTGTATGCCTTTATTGCAACAAGTACCTATAACGCATGAACTGGCACTATTCGACGCTCGAATCGGCACGAAAACAGGTAGAAACCCAAAAACGCACGAAACGGGAAGATACCGGTTTGAAAGTCTATAACTGACATAGGTAGAAACAATTTTTGTGTTTTATAGTTTAAGAAAGAAGATAGTGGAAAACAACATATTTTTACTATATCGAGTCAATTTACATTCAGAAATAAATATTTCTTTCATAGTATTTTCTTACATAATACTTATGTTGTTTACTACTACAAGCTTCTACTTATATCTGCGAGAGTTAATGAATTAAGTACCTTATGCTCGCATGAACAACAAAATGATGAACGCGCCATCCGTTTCTTTTTTTAACGTCAAATAAAGGTAAGGTGCTTCTTAAATTCGTAAATTCACGGAATTTCCTAAAAAAGTCTAACCTTTTAGCTTTCATTTAAAACGCTAAACACTGTGTGCGGATAAATAGTTTTTGAAATATTCCGATTTGAAAAGAGGCTTGTTTTATCAGTGTATCCTTTTTCAACATCCGGTCGTACC
Organism: Xestobium rufovillosum; assembly: GCA_963966045.1. Lineage (NCBI taxonomy): Eukaryota > Metazoa > Arthropoda > Insecta > Coleoptera > Ptinidae > Xestobium > Xestobium rufovillosum. The sequence goes on from OZ014498.1 coordinate 17,684,320, forward strand.
GATCTCCCACCTCTGTTACACCAGACACTTCAGACACTTGGCGTGACGTCACAGCGGCAGGGACATGACTTTCTATACCGGTGGCTTCGGTAGGGCTCCCTATTGCTAATCGATGATAAAAATGTAAAATAGGAACAAATTAAAATAAACTATTAATTTAACTACATATTTACAAATCAGGTTTGATAAAACGGTATATGTATATACAAAATATTTACAGGGAAAATTAATAAGTTCAAGTTAAAGGGGGCATGTACTATAAATTCCAAAAGTGGTGTTCCACTTTATAAAGGGAATCGTTTGTGCCGGACGTTGCTGTTTTCGTCAGTCCCGCCCCCCCCATAGATGATGTGATTTTCCGTTATCTGATCTCGATACTTTGAATTTGTGATGCACTTAAAATAATTAACAATGATAATAATAAGAAATTATTGTAATAAGTACCTACTTAACATTTAAAACTACAAACATTGAGTAAAGTTAACAGTCAGAGAAAAATAATAAATAATAACGTTCTAATGTATTTGAAGTTCTTCCTAAAAGTCAAAAATTCGCCGCCAACTATGTGATTATTTATCTATTTTTTGCTGCCCTTTGCTTACTGTTGCAAGGCTAACATATTTTGTTTCATTCAAATAAAATCGTTTAGATCCGCCTTCAAAACTTTAATTGGCGGACAGTTGCTAAGGTTTTTTACCTCGGAACGTAATTGGATATGGCATTTTAAGCGGAATTGAACCGTAAAATGGAAGACCAGTTTTGGCACTGATAGTACAAGTTAATCAAATGAGTGATTCGCCAGGACCAGATAAATAACCTGGAGCGAGCAAATCTCTCGTCGGATTTTGGAAGCCTGATCCATGTCGAACGTCCAGCTTACGATCTGAATCGTAGCCTACCTGTCGGTAGGCTACGTCTGAATATAGGTCTGGTTTTTTGGAGGTTATGTGTTATGTCGTAGCATCAAGATGCCGTTCAGTCGGGGGTCAAGTACGGGTTTTTCGTTGCCTCACAAGAGTGCGAAATTTGGCATGGGATTCTACCCCAAACATATCGTTCGGCTTGAAGTACCCTTGTATCTCATACTGGCAGGAGTATGTATATATAGGGTGATTCAGAACGGGTGTGCCAAACTTCATGGGAAAGTAGAGAAACTCAAAATAAGAACAGAAATTTTCCTAAGTACAAATTCTGTTTCAGTAGATGTCGAAAACCATGAAATTTAAATTGAAATTTTCCGCAAGTCTACATATTTTCCGTAAACTGTGTTCAATTTGGCAGAAAATCGGCATCTTTGAATTTTTCGTATGCTATTTAGTTTTTGAGTGAAACAGCTTTTTGCGAGATCGTTCACAATGTGCAATACTGGTGACAAAAGTCACCAACGATATTGATTGTTATTGAACTACTTGCGATAAACGTTTTAACATTGAAAATGTTTTTAGTATCCTAGTATGGGGGATCAACCCTTTAAGTCCATTTTCGCTCACTGCCATAAGAATTTATATGTGTAGCAAGCGACTTCGTGCCTTAAGACTGGCTGTGTCAAATTGGTCCATTCTTGCTTTTAACATGTGGAGCGAGCGACTTCGTGCCTTAGTTGTTAATATTTTAATTTCAGGATTTCACATTTTAACCAAAAATGCGTTTCAGTATTATAATCAATGTTAAGGCTGCGGTATTCGAATACCCGAGAAGCGTTCTCTTCGCTTCTGAGACGGTGTTAATACAGGCAGTCCAGCTCAAAAACCGTATTAGTTATATATGTTACCGGCAAAACCCGAATTCCGTGAAAACCCGTTTTAACTAGTTAGAACTAGAAATAACAAAGAGTCTTTGTGAAAACTAGTTTTAGCTAGTCAAAACGCGAACTGACGGAACGTATTTGTAAAAACCCGAATAAATAATAATTTTTAATGGGCTTCGCGTTCTAACTGTGATTCTTAGTCAAAACTAGTTTTACCGAGTCGTTCGTTTGAGGGAACTACTCATAGAATCAGTAAAAACCCGAAATTTGTATCCTTTTGCATAACATTAAAAACTGAGTTGAATTTTTTAATATTAGCGAATTTAACAAAATTTTGAATTGAAATTGGAAATTTGGCCGCCATTTTGAAAATTCTATAGTTATAAAAAATATGGTTTAAATTGACTTCAGCGATATCAAATCAATATAAAATGACATATTACTTGCCCGCATTGGTTATTATTTAATTGCTTTTGAAATTCAAGCCCCTTGGAATATATTCCGCCCTTGAGCTGCTCCTTAGGCGTATTTTCTAGGGTTCTTCGGGCAAAATCTCTTAATTTGACCTATTTAAGCTGCCGACCAAGTTTCATGCTTTTAATATAATTTGCAGAGTTGCAGGGAATAAAACGGTTGATTAAGAAAACGAATAATGATGACATTCGTTATTATTTGCCTGTCGACGAAATTTTTGATGCGGTTGACTCAACATACAACGCTATAGGGCACGGTGGAGGTGATCGTTTAAAAGTGTTTTTTAGAGTTTAAGAGTCCGGCAAACCCCTTTAGCATGAACCCGAAAACTGACTTCGTAGTGCTATGCTCATTTCTAAACGGCGAAAATTGAAGTGCTGAATTTTTGACAGTTTATAAACGAAACTTTATTTTATGTTTCCATTGAAAGAAAATTTAAAAATTTTATCTTAGAAAGTGTCAGTTCACTCATGAAATTGACCAACTTCACGCGTGCATAGCGCCAAGAGATTTACAGTTTTCGAAAAATTGTTTCAATGGCGACATAAAGTATACCTTCTTCTACCATAATCAGGCTTTCGTGTTGCTAAATTTACTAGGATGAAGGTGTAATCATGGTAGAGCGAGAGCGCTGCAAACGCAAAATATGGCTTGGTATGTGCTGCCGCCCTGTGTCGACTGAGCGTAAACTCAGAGCGGCGTTGTCTCATTTACTAGGTACCGAACGCGCGGGCTTTGAATGTGCGTTGTTCTTGTGTCCATAAATGTGTTTAGCGCGACGGTGTTGCAACACAGCTGATAGTTTGCTCCGATTTCTAACGGATACCTCACCGACCCGATGCCCCGCAGGTGTAACTTTTGATCTGCTTTGCCGGACTCTTAATAAAACCTAAATTCAACTGAGCTTTTTAATGTTATGCAAAAGAATACAAATTTCGGGTTTTTACTGATTCTATGAGTTGAAACTAGTTCCCTTAAATGAACGATTCGGGAAAACTAGTTTTGACTAAGAATCACAGTTAGAACGCGAAGCCCATTAAAAATCATTATTTATTCGGGTTTTTCCCGTCAGTTCGCGTTTTGACTAGTTAAAACTAGTTTTCACAAAGGCTCTTTGTTATTTCTAGTTCTAACTAGTTAAAACGGGTTTTCACGGAATTCGGGTTTTACCGGTAACACATACATGAATTATGGTTTAAAATAAATATGAGTGTTGGTAGAATAGGCTTATAACTATTTTATTTGCCATATTTACACTGTTGTTAAAATAAACGAAGTTGAAAACTGGCAAGTTTGAACGGAAATTTTAGCATAATTCACACACAAATTGTACATTCGGATTTTAGTTAACAGCCAAATAAAATAAGTGAGCATACTCAACGATCTTTTAGCTTTATTTTAAGACTATATTTGCCTAATTTCGTTATTTCAATTTTCTGCTGGATTAACTGTATCAAGCCGTTGCTAAAGCTATGTCTATTTCTGTCTTACACATGTACTACTGATCTCTTGTCCTACCTTTGCATATCCCACCCTTAATACTACAAAAGTCGTGATCACGTCACGTTTTAAAATCATTCATGTAGAAAAATCACTATAACTTTTCGTCACTTGTTTATAGGGGCTTTTCTTCTTCTTTTGAGCTCCTCCATAATCTCCTGAAGTTTGACACACCCATTCTGAATCACCCTGTAAACCCATGCGGGTGGGTCAGGTATTAGCAAGAGATAATTGTTTTCAGAATTACGTGGTAAAGATGATAGGTATTGGACCGTTCGAACAACTACTGCATTAAACCAAAACCTCGACAGCAGCAGAACTGATAAATTGATAAAAATATTAGCAATTGGAATGTTTGCAACAGGATTGAAGATTGCTCGTGTAACACCAATTTATAAAAATGCAGAACAGGATGATCCCAGCAAAATATTTGAAACCGTATTGCACTTTAGATTATCCAGACGTGTAAACGATATGAACCTATTATCAAAAAACAACGTGAATTTCAACGACATAAAAGCACAGCTTTTGATCATCAGATCATCAGATTTTAATAAAACAACTACAAGTTACAGGTCTAACAGCAAAAAGTAGGTATAGTGAATTCTATAAAATATGGAGTACCACAAGGGTCAATATTGGGGCATTTTGTGTACATCTTATACATAAATGACTTAAACATGTATAACTGCTCAGAATAACGAATGTTATACGCAGATGAACTAATACATAATTATGGTTTAACAGTAAGTAGCGAAAAACGGCGCGTAATACATTTCAAAAGAAAAAAGTATGCATCAAGCGAACGTAGATATCAATTGTTACAGAATTGTTGGAGACCATTTACCTCGCCATTTGCAATTAATAAAAATAACTGAAGAGCCGGGCAAACAACAAACTAGTACATAAAATTGCCTAAAGAAACAAACACCGAGACAGTGCGGGCTGAAGATGACAAAGGTCATATTAATTTTTTTAGAAACCCACCATGATGTCGTGGCCTGATACAGTGAACTCCCACATTACGGTAAGAGAGATTAATTTACCGGCATAGAATGAAGCATGAAGAGGAATAAGGAACTAATTTTTACGATTATTTCCCCCGAAAACAGTTCCCCTGAGTCAAATTAAATCCTTATCTATTTCGTTCAAACGTATAATTTATATTCCCTCCAGGTAGCGGCGCGGTTTAAAAGATACAGACTGCGTACACCAAGATGAGACTCTCCCGTTCTCGAACAATTTAAAAACTTTAATAATGCGTCGGACTCACGTGTTCTAATACCAAACATCCCCATATACAAACGGATTGGTACCCTCCGGGCGCAGAACGAAAGAATTCCTACACTTTTATATTTAATACTAAACCCAATCATTATTGGATCCCTCGGGGCCATCAATTGCTACTTTAAGTCTTCAAAGAAATTCGTTTGTGAACCCTTATCAGGGAAAAATACCGCTGACAGAAATCTCCTTTCTACACTCTCCTTAACTTACAGGTATTCGTGTTGGATACGTCACGTCTTTACGCGGAAACCGAATCCGCTTCGAAATAACGGAAACGAATGGAGTGAAATCCGTCTTTGCTCGCCTGTTTGTTACGTGGAAATAGTCAAAGAACTAATTGAAGCGGAACGTGTAACCGCTTACCTGACTCACGTTCACTATTATACATGTGGATCCATTCCTAACGCACTGCTCTATAGGACCTGCTCTTTTCAGGGTAAATATCAAGGATCAAAGTTACTATTTTTTTAAAACATCATAGTTATAGTTCGTACATGCAAGTTCGCTGTCTTTATTGTGTGTTTTATCAATTCCACGACTTCAATCAAACTCCTTCGGGAACCATTCAACAATATCCAGGGTAGGCAACAACAACCACAAAATAATACAAACATCCCAAAAGCAAGAAACCCCAATAATCCAGCAACAAACACAACCTGAATGGACAATAAAAGTTACTAACAAAATGCGGCTACGAAGTCCCGAAGAGAATAAATTCAATAAATAAACCAGCATCAATTGCAACATCCAATAGAAACAATAAACAGTTTCGATAACTTATCCGGATAGGAAAATGGGAAAATGAGACTGATGACAGAGAAACAAACAACACAAATGTTACTCCAAAAGTGGATGAGACAAGTGGACCGACTTGCCTCATTTTTAGAATTTTGACATACTTCTCGCGGCAAAGTTATAGAGAAAGGATTGAATTTTATTTTACACCAAGATTCAATTCATTATCTCGCATACAAAAAAAGTTATGGCGATTTGAACACGATGATCGTTCTGAGCGCGTAACTCTTGAAATCGTATACCTGTCAGTGGCAACCTTTTTCTTGCACGTTGCATAACGCGAAACACAATTACGCACTACACATTTTCGTCCCATTTTGATATTTTCATCACACGGCGAATACTTATAAAATAAAACCAAAAACGACTGCACACACACCTAGAGCCTCCTAAAGATTGATGCTGTAACCGTTTCGTTATCGCACGCTATTGACTTCAAGAGTTAGGAGCTCAGAACCATTATCGTGTTTAAATCGCCATAACTTTTTTTCTATGCGAGATAATGAATTGAATCTTGGTGTAAAATAAATACAATCATTTCTCTATAACTTTGCCGCCGGAAGTTTGACCAGATTCTAAAAATGAGCATAGTTCCTCGATAGATGAAAAGTTCACTGCACCAAAAAGACAACGTCTCGAAAATCGCAAAACGGAATGAAAAGTAATTATGTCATTGCAATTTTAAAGATTTCGTAAGCATCCTAAAAGTTTAAGGAATAATTTTTAAAAAATTGCAACTCGATAAGACAATTTTTGAGGGAGTTATGACATGATATATTTTGAGCGCGCCGCATTTCCTACGCACGAAATATGGAAAATCGGCCCGATTCCCCTCTCGCACTTCCCTTCTCTTGCCTATAAGCCCGGACAAATACTACTCACCTTTTCCTCTACTGTATGCATGGGAGTTGCTACACTTGTCTTATCACCTTTGGTTATTCCTTAACCACCCCCGATAACTATCTACAAGGTAGTTGTGATAGAACTGTACCTAGTTTACTTAGAGAGATTGTGGGGAGAAAATATACAGTCAAAACCATTTGAAACGATAAAGGTCCATTTACAAGAAGCAGAACTGTATTCATGCATAAATCAAGGCATTAGAAGAAGACGCAGTGTCACACGTTCAGGTCAAAAACAGAAAAAAATTGATTTGTCGTGCAATTGTTATTGTTATGGATTTTATGCAGAAGCCCTAGAAGGAGCCCTGCAAACAAGGCCACGAAGTCGTGAATACCCACAGTATCAAAAAACTCTTACCAAACATAAGATCACAAAAATACTTCTGTCAATGTACTGTATTGATATCAGACCTAAAGATAATAAAAAAAGATGCGTAGGTATACATAACTTAAAAATTCTAGGCAATAGCATCATATAATGTGAACCACCCCAAATACTTGCAGAGGATCATCACTCAATGCATAGGTGCCAAAATTATGGACAAACCGGGAATAAGTTCATCGCGACTACAATGCCAACCGTCCAAACTGGGGATCGAGATTAACAACCCCTAAAGCCAGACAACTAGTGAAAGCAATGAAGTCTACTAACTTCTTCTTCGAATGAACCAACATATTGACCTACGAATAGGAAGAAATCTCCATCACAAAAAGCATCGATCCACAAAAATGTAAGTCAGAATGTTTTATCAGACCACTCTCCTGATTCTGAATAAAAAAGCATAAAAATTGAGCATGGAAAGAGCGGTGGTAAACTTAACAAAGAACGTTCAAGATGCAGCGTGGCTTGCAACTCCCGACTACGAAGTACCTCAACGCAAGCACATAGTGGAGGTGTCAATTAAACATATAGTTGCCGGAAAAGGGGGTATTCCTAGAACACCAAAACCAGGGCATTCAAATCCCTGGAAAGTCCGACTCCAATGGAATACTCGCTGTGGAAAGCAAAATCATTCCAAATGAATTTTCCACATGAAAAAATCACAACTAAGAAAATTAAGAGATTCATTATGAAATAAATAAACATTAAGAAGGCATCCGGGTTTAACTTAGTAACCGGAAAATTTTTACAAAAACTATCCCACCTCATAAGCGTACTGTTTGTTATATCCTCCGAGAATTTTTGAGAAAATATATATCGAGAGACTACAGCTAATAATAGACCAAAAGAAAATAATAATCCCAGAGCTTCAATTTGGATTCCGAACCAAACACGGATTAATAGAGCAAGATGCATAGGCTGGTCAACAATATAAAATAAGATCTGAATTTCAAACTATACTGCTCAGCTTTCGATAAAGGATGGCGCGGTGAATAGCAGGTCAAACTAAAGAAACTTTTTCCCTACTCTCACTTTTAACTCCTCAAATCCTAACTGATTGTCATTAATGATGTTCTAGTAACTTACGACAAAAGCATCATCGTTCCCTGCAGAGCTCCAAAGTGACAGTACCAGCAGCAATGTCAACATCTGGCATTATCTCACGGTTCGCTCCATGGTTGAGGCTTGAGCAGTTTCTTGTACCTACCTAGAATACAGAACTTCAGGACAATACTTTGTTTCCATGAAAGGTCATCTCTCTACGAGGTGACATTCATTGGTCCCTAAGAAACCCAGATTTAACGCCCCTGGTTTTTTTCTTGTAGGGTTGCCCGAAGTCGATGATTTTTTCTACAGCTCCCAGTCCGAGAATAAACTGGAAGAATGCAAACCGGCTAACTTTTCTGGGCATCTGGTATAATTTAAAATTGTAACTATGTAGGTTTGCCACATACAGAGCACTGTTATTGAGAGTGGGACAGGTTTTGATGTAATTTTGAGGTGATTGTCACAAAATGAACGTTATGGTAATTTCGACGAAATTATTCTGAATGGCAAGCCTGCAATTTTAGCGAATAAATGTCCCTGCTGTTATTTATTATCTGCATAATGCAACGGGAAAATTTTCTTGTTGCAAATAATACTCTGCGGTCCCCCTTCAAATAATGATTTCAGTTTTCTTGTTTGAATTTTAAATTTTCGGGTAGGTAGTTTAATATTCGCAATTGTACTTTCTGTCGTTTGCATGCAAGAATATATGAGGCAGCCAATAAAATGCGAATAAAAATTTTAAATTGTATACAGTTTTTTTATAGGTCATTGCATGCCAAATTCCAGTTGCGTGTCATGGGTGTTTTAGTTAATTAACAAACGGGGGCTAAAATGTAATTAAAATAATTGAATTACTCTTATCAGTGACAAACAAATCATGTTTATGACCTTCTCTCTACTATAAAATTGAAAATTTTAAATATAATTGAGAGAGGTCTCGCTTGGCACTTGATGAAACATAATTGAACCAGTTAAATAAAAAAAACGTGTGTGTCAGCTCCGACACCCGATTGGAGTTTACTCCTTACGAACGATTATTTTAACTTCCAATCACTTGATAATAGGGTACACGCGAATGTCAGTTTTATACCCAACTGTGTATTTATCAGATGGTTTATGTTCGAAAATGTCCAACTACATCAAAATATAAATTCTTTATAAATTCAGTAATTAAGTGACAATCTGCTAAACGTCGATCCCACTGGCAATGAAATAAATACTTTTCCTGGTGTTCGAATAGGCGTTGATTCACATTTCGGCACTAAGCAATATTTGGAGTATTTAATATTAGGTTTTTCCATATTAAATCAAAAGATTCAACAAATTTAGGAACGAACAAACACTGCAAATGCTGACTTTACAACGCCAACTGTCATATCTACTCTATACCACTCTATTTTCACTATGTCCATGCTCTATGCAGTCAGACGTATCCATAGATACATACATAGTATCAAAAATACTTTGGAAAATAGCACCCAATTTTGTATTGGAAAATTAACTCTAGGAAATTTGAACTTTGTTTGATTGATTGATTAACTTTTTAAAGTATTTTGCAAGGAGTCTGTTGTAAAGCCGAAACAACTTAACAATTTAGTTCACCAATACCATGTAAAAACATATGCATATACATGGCCAGTGTAATCACTGAAAGTCACAAAATGTACGATACATGTCGTACAGTATTATTCAGCTTATCTTAATTATGAGGTACCGAGGAAGCAATTACTGCAAAACTATTGTTTATGTTCTCCGGAGTATTTATAGCAGTCGTAACTAACTTAATATGACTTTAATGCAACTGCAAACTGGAGCATTTACGACCATCTGGTGCTATTTTAACAAGCTATATCTGCACTTCATCACTTGATGAGAACATTAATTTTCGGAGGGCAACACTTTCTTGCCACTTACAAACTTCCTTTTGTCCTAACTGTCGCTTGTTCTTGCATCCTGAACTTTAGTTACTTATGCAGATAGTTGGGTTTTTACAATGCGGATGCTGACAGTTACAGCAGAGGGACAGAATTGGAGTGAATTAAATTGAAACTTTCTGCACAGGGTCGACGAGATCAGTATGTTATTATTAAAGATACAAATTTGATACCTACATTATACAGGAACAGTACAGTTATTGACGAGGCCGATGATTCAGCTACTACACCAAAAATGAACACAAACGTTCAACAAGCTCTTCGGCAGCGCTGCATAGAAGGAGTTCAAGGCGTGACGTCACAACATGGCTGCTGTATGGTAGTCAGTAGACTGTTACTCCTAACGTTTTACGGACAAAAATGTATAATATCAACAAAAGTAGTATTATTTTATTAGGAGTAAAAGTTTCATTATAAACAAAGTCGACGCGTCGGCGGCAGTAAAAAAGTACTTTACTGCCGCTAAATTGCTTTTGCTGCCGGCGGCAAAAAAGTGAATCTTTAACATTGTCTATCGGGTCACTAAAACCGTGTTTTCCTGACGTCTGAAAGTAAAAGTACCTATCTTCGTAAAGCTTTTCTATACAAAATTATTTTTTGTTGAAAGTGACGATGTTTAAAATTGTGCGTGAACCCGCCTTTAGCCCGTTTATTCTTATTAATTTTCGAGTGGTTTGTCTAAGGAAGATGTAAGTAACTGAGAATTCTCGTAAAACGCCAGGAATGCGGTGCTGTAAAGAAGGCAAAGTAATACAAAATGCACAAATTATTATTTCATCGGTCGGTTAAGCGGCAAAGTTACGTTAACGACAGTAAATACGGATGGACTGGAAGGTCGGACATTAAACCTGCATAATTAGGCGAGGGTCTCTTAGGCTGCAATGTAACGAGGAGATTTAGTTAATAAGGACGCGCCGCTGCCATCGTCTCTTCCCCAAAACATCCATTTTGCCCTATAAAAATTTAGCGAAATAAACTAATAATTTAGCTCATTTCGTGCATAAACAGAGCCTCTCCCGTAGGGTTCCGCTTTGTCCCGCGGATTTCCATCCCCGTGATTTATCGGAAGGATTAAATTAAGGAGCAGTAAAACTGAAAGGGACAAACATCTACGCGAAAGGAACGGTTATCTCGAAGACGTCTAATCATTTCCTGTTTCTTATTTATTTGTTTACATCATTTTCTGGAAATATCTAATGGTTTTGTTTCGTTTTTATGGGCGCCATATTGCTCGAATTAATTTTTAACGATTCATTGTGGGATCTTCGGAAAGCTTGCGGACTGGCACACAAACAAAATTATTTAACAGTAGAGATATTATGATGAAAAGTTTCATTTTAAACTTTCCAACATTTCATTTCATGAATATTTCAATAGGCATTGAAACTTTTTTTGTGAAAAGTTTAACTGTGCCATCTACGATTCAAAATAGTTATTTACGAAACGAGTGCGAGAAGACATTTTTCGCGCATGAGCGCAATGTTTGCGAGAATGCGCCGAAGATGTCTTCGCGCATCGAGGTTCGTACAATATTTTTTGAAACGAACATTATAATTTTTTAATTATTATCTAATACGTTTCCAATTTAAAATTTCAAAAAATCAAGTGGTTACATTGACAGATTTCCATTTGACAATTGTAGAAAATGACATTTGGTTTAATTTATTGAATTGAGTTGTCAAAGTGTCAATCGAATTAATAGCGATTTATCTTTATTCTTTCACTATTTTCAACATCCAAATTGGTGAAATGGCGTTTTGTTAACCAAACTTTATTACTATCAAGTCAAATTATTTCTAGAAATCCTGAAAGGGCCAGTGCTTTTTGCTAGATTTCGCGCGCTAGTGCGCGAACACTTTGTTTGAGTTTGTCTGTCGGGTTCGCGAAATGTCATTTTGAGAGCGGTGAATTCAAAAATATTGGCACTTTGACAACTCAATTCAATAAATTAAACCAAATGTCATTTTCTACAATTGTCAAATGGAAATCTGTCAATGTAACCACTTGATTTTTTGAAATTTTAAATTGGAAACGTATTAGATAATAATTAAAAAATTATAATTTTCGTTTCAAAAAATATTGTACGAACCTCGATGCGCGAAGACGTCTTCGGCGCATTCGCGCAAATGAAGCACTCGCTCCTTCCTCGCTCGTGCTTAAAACATTGCGCTCATTCCGTTACCCGTACGCACAGTTCATTCATATTTTGTAGTCAGCTTTGAGACTTTGACGTTAATTGAATAAATATCCTGTCGCGTCTCTTTTTAAATCTAATAATTTTTCGTCAGAAAAATCTCTTGAATATTTTAAAGGCTACTCCGTAGAAGACCTAAATATTTTATATAGGTACGAACTGGTCATATTATGAATTGGCGGACAAGAGAACAAATCAACGTGTCATTCATGAGCTCATAGTAAGTTAGTAGGCTACTTGGAAATTTTGACATCGGTTAATATCGACAACAAATCCTTAAATAAAGTTACTGTTTTATGAATAAATTTGTCTTCTTAAGGGGTCGTAGGAAAAATAGTGTACATAACTCGATGGAAAGTATATTTCCTATAAACTCGCGTGATTTTCTGCAATTTCACGCTTGTATGAAATTTGTCACTTTCCATGCTCGTTATGTAAACTACTATTACATTATGTTATTTTAACATTATGTTACTAACATAGCTCTGTTAGCGCGGGCACAACATAATGTTATGAAATGCACATTCTGTAATCACGAATGTTAACTAGATGTTAACATTGTTCCCATTTGACAGGATATGTAAAATTTCAATAAAATGATGCAGCGCACATGCGCAGTAAGCCCACGTATATGTTTTAGTGCACGTGAACTAAAACTGATGTGACATGTGAATAGGGGAACATTCTGTTAAAACTTACATTAACAGAGCGTTAACATTATGTTAATTATGCTTACAGAATCATACCATTACTTTTAGTTAACGCGAAATGTAACGCTTGATTTTACTACTCATAAAATTTCCGTACCGCGGGCTATAACTGAAAATCGACTCTTAAGGAGTAAACTCCAAAAATTGAGTAACCAACCGGTAATAAAGTACACCATCGCAGGCGTAATTCTTGGGAATTTAATTTTTTTGTATGCTACCAAATTTGAGATACCTATCTGTATTTTTAAACTGTACCACTTAGCTGTCAAATTTTCATAAAATATTATTTTTTTCTAGAAAACTAATAAAGATAGACATAAAGTATTATGAATAAAGTGTCATTACAATTTTATGAGAAATCTGAAACAATATAAAATTATACTGCTTCTAGTAGAAAAATCAAAATTGCGTTCAGTTTACACTATTTGGACACACATCTCACCTTGTATGATTGAAAATATTTTTAGAATATAGTACTTCTGAAAGGAATTCAAGTTTGTTAAAACAGTTTTTGTCTATCTGCTCTCATAACTGAGTAATCTTCCACCCACGCGAAAGTTTCACCCTGTATATCGAAATATCAGTATTTTGATATCGATAGATGCGAGGATAGGTGTGTCGAAATTATATCGAGCTGTAAGCCATGTTTTTAAACATGTGTTTACACCTACCCAGTGGCGAGAAGCTGTATCCGACACTGTCACTACCATCCATAATAGTATATTATACACGAGTTTATAATGAAAGCTATTATTACCGAGGATGAAGTTTACAACACGAGCGAGTGAAACGAGCGAGTTTTGTAATCATCCGAGGTAATAATAGCATCATTATAACGAGTTGTATACTATACTTTGTCCACGACTATCAAAACAGATTCCCAGAAAGAATTTACCTTCATTTCCCTTCTCCAGTGTAAGAAAGATTCATACATACGCTCTCAGGTATAATTTTCTTGGTTTTTTGGGCAATGAATCTAATGAGGCAAGTTCTGCAGCTTCTTTTATTGCTGGTGCTGTTAAAGAAACCTCGTTTTCACTCTCACTACTCATTATATCTTCTTTTTTAGAATATGCATTTCAAATTAAAAGAAAACCATGCTCATTTGACGTTTCAATTTGAACTGACACATCGCGATCGCGGCCTACTAAATAAATGTAAAAAAGGGTCAAAGCGATGTTCCTATTGATGTAGTGAATAATATTCATTAATCACTGCAGTGATTAATGTATCTAATTATGATTGAAGAAACACAAGTATAAAGAGTATATTATAAGATAGTCGTGGACAAAGAAATATTCTTGCTTATCGTGAGCCGTCTTACTTCTGTTTATCGAAATCCCAATGGCATAGCCACTCTTTTGACTTGGATTGTAAGATCGTCAGATCGCATATCAACAAATTTTATTATTGAACTTAGTCACATGACTTAGAGTTGCTCCAGCTCAATGGTCTCCTCTTAATTGATGAAATCTGACAGATTTTTTGTTGAAAAAATGAAATGGAAGAACACAATACAAAACACCCGCTGCGAGCATGGATCACGAATGCAACATTTCCAACCCCATAAATCACCGAATCCGCTGAAGGCGACACCTAATAACCCGCCCAAATATAACGCTCTCTCAAATATGGATATATTAAAAAATATTGAAATATCGGTATATCGTTATTCGATATATCGATATCTACATCGGTATATCGAACTTCATGGCTGCATGCAATACGGAGCATTACAATGCTCTGTTTACGAGGCAGCCCACTTTTAAAATAGCCATAAATCATAGTTTGAAAACCACTAACTTTTGGTATAAATTTCTGCAGTCAACTTTACAAAATGACGATCTGATACATGCTTAAATCTGTTGTTTTTCTAGAATCGTAAAATGCAGTTTTAAAATCTCTTATCGAGTTTTCACAACAAGTTCTATCATAAAATTGTCGTTAGTTCAGCGTCTGAGGTACAGACAAATCTAGGATTTCGTAAATAAATTTAAGTCAGCCATTCCATTACTCAAACCTAAAGAGACGACGTTGGAAATTTATGTTTAAATTTCAGTTTGTACAAAAAAGAACTTCAATAACTACTGGTTTGTGCCCAAGTCAAGTTTCTTTGAAGTTTAATAGTATCACTGGGAAGCAACTTACGAAAATTTTTGTAGATTTCCTAGGTACTGCTGATTAAAATAGTGTACACGTCTGAACTATCTGTCATCAGCGTCAGGGTCCCCGAAAACCATCAAAGTAATCTCCGTATGAGGATTAGGTCCCGTGCGCGCCGACACACTGACTAATGTAAAGAGGATTAGACACTGTTAGTAGCTGAATAAATGGAGCATAACACATTCCAGAACGTTTCCTACCGTCGATTATGCATTTAAAGCTAAGCCTTCCGAGCAACACCATAGTTTAATATATAATATACTTCTTGCGCTCAGAAATGTAATTAAAATTGCAATTACGAACGTTATGCACATGCCGCGAAGTAGCAGGACGCTTATTCCTAGTGGAATGCAGGAGGTGAGCAAAAAGTATACACCGCTTCTAATTCTAATTACTCTGGGTTTAGATTATGCAAACTCGCTGGCTGAAGAGAGCCCCTACATAGTCGCGAGTACTTTATACAGGGCGTAATATATGAAGCTAAGCCATCTTTCAGGAGTACAGGGTGTTCGCGCGAATCGCATGTAACGGAACCACATTATGTTAACAATTTACAACTGAATATTTTAGGTCAATTTCAATCAAGTAATCAACGAAAAGAGTGTGACTAATTTTTCGGGTGGGTAATAAACCACCTTCATGAACGGGATGATACCATTAGCTATCTGATCAAATGACACACCTAAAAGAAACTACATAATAAAGAAATTCTGTCTTCCTGGAAAGTTGATAAACAGAACTATTCTCATGCATTATAATTTTGGCGACTTTAAACTTATGAAACATATTTTGAACAATGGTTATAGTAGAGGTGTAGAGATATACATAATATAGGAAATAGGGGATAGGGTACAAGGACAACTGAATTTAATTTCACATAAGAAAAGTCATCTCTAGCCCACAATTAAGTTTCAACAAACATGATAGATGTTATGTCGGCAGCGCATCAAGAACCCAAGAAAGTTTTTTCCACTTTTTGCACATGGCCACATATATCTTTCCACTCTTCTGAGCTAATATTGGAAAATTTTCCACGTGCTAATTCCTCCACATCACCTAATTTAAAAGTAACGTTTCTGCTAGCTACCCAGTTCTTTGCAGTGGCCCATATCTTCTCTATGGGGTTCAATTCCGGGTGGTAAGGGGGGAGCCGTAACACTCGGTGGCCATGGGCTTCAAGAAGCTCATCCAATTTGTATTTCTTTGGGAATCGATACAAATTTTGTTTGATAAGACCATAAAGCTCAGGTTCTGTATTTGAGCAATCAAAATGTATTTGACGTTCTTCAAGCCACTTCACCATCTCGCCTTCTCGGCTCGCAGATGTCAGGTTTTTTTCCACCAAGACATTGTGATATGATGCATTGTCAATCACAAGTACACAATTAGGCGGCATGTTGGGCAGTAATTGTTTCTGCACCCATGTCATGACATTGGCATTATTCATGTCATCGTGGTAATCTCCTGATTTAGAACCTAGAGACAATGTTTGGTTACATTTTGATATTAAAATTACTTACGTATGTGTTACCTGACCGAAAAATGAGCAACGCATTGGGAATGAAACCATTTTCACCTCCGGCATGTACAATAATCAGCCTTTGGCCTTTAGAAATCGGCTTCTTTAAGTTTTTAGTCGACTCATCATGCCACCCTTTCGGCTGGACATGGCTGCTGTGTATATACGTTTCGTCCGTATATATAATGGTTCGGCCTTCTTCCCGGTATCGCAGAATTTGTTTCAAGTATTTCACCCTTTTCAGGCGAATGTCATGGGTTTCCATTAAAATCTTACGGTTGTCTTCTGTCTTTCGCCACCTTAAATAGAAATGGAAGTATACAAGGTGTCCCACTAAAGCAGGCTCACTATTTCTATCTGTTGTTATAAAAGTATTTTCAAAACTAAACATTTAATGAAACAGAAATTTGAATATGCATGTAGTAACGGCATCTGAAATATTTTGACTTTGCATATACAAAAGCAGCCATACCTGAATCCAAGAGATTTCAGAAAAACCCATAGCGACTGCCTCGAGCCAGAAAAAGAAAGTTCAGAATCTTTAATCGTCTGTAGAATACCTGGAATACAAGGTGATATTAGGCTAGATAATGTGATAGGTAGGTATTTAAATGTAGCATTTGTTATTTAACGAAAAAGCAGTCATTGCCATTTGTTCCTAGAATAATTTGTTCAAACAGCCCCTGATTATTGGGATTACTTTCTGTCATTGCATACTTCATTCATACACATTCAAAACACATCGTGAAATATAATTGTCTGAAAAATCATTGGGTTTCATCAGAAAGTAAGTTGGTTACACTTTTTACACTTAAAGATTTCAGTAGCCTTTTTCTATTTGACTTACAACGTTTAATACGATAGAGTGCAAAAGATGAATATGCGTTTTTAATGGAGATTTCGGCTTGTGCTAAAGAAAAGAAGAATGCAAAGTGAGAAAGTAACAAAATCCAATTTTTTACAGTTGCTTACTAACGGCATTGATATTGGCAATCGCTAATCAAGTATTTTGTATTAAGGATGAAATGAAGACATAACGAGAAAATTACTCTGCGTCGGGCAAGTATCACCAGCCGCGGCCCTACCAAACATTCGCATTCGTGTATTCGGTTCGACGCTCATCATGTATCATTAAACTTTACAGGTGTCGAAAAAGAGACCGGGAACAGCTAACTGACATAAACGCAGCATTATAATACAATTATCTTCGGTTCTGTTCGCATCCGCCGGACCATTCTACTCTTGGCGCTTCATCTCCATAGTGACCGAAACTTCCCGAGTAAATGAACCGTTTTGTTCGCCATTATTGTTGTTTAGTTGGTTTCGGATCCGTTTTAGACAACTGGCGTATAGAATTTGGATATAACTGTTATAGAATGCGCGGACGAGAAGATTAATAAATTAAATATTTTACGGTAACCGTCTATTAGCCGTTTCTCAGCGCCCGGTAAATACCCTTTAGTTTAATAAACGTCTTTTCTGTCTATGTAAATGTGGTAGCTTGAAACGTTTACGCTTTGTTCGAATATTCGACTATTAAATGTGTTTATATAGTTTATCACATAGCTACTGAATAACCGAATGTAAAGACCAATTAATATACTGATGTATGGCCTTTTATAAACGTTTTTTATTCGTAGTACAGGTAGGTAAATAAGTCGTTTGAGAATTACCGAATTTCAACGTTTATTTATTTAGATATTGTACGTATTAAAAAAATGCTTTCCCCATTTTTGTATTTATATCGAAAACGAAACAAAGGCTTCTAGAAGGACCGTGGATAGCCATCAGTTTTTATGGCGGGCCGTTTTTCCGATGTGCGGTAAATCTGATAGCGAGTTGCCGGCCGTAGATCTAAAGACAAGCTGCAAGAAGCACGAGAGGCCCCGTTACAAAACCAATAGAACAAGCCCCTGTGCGGAAATCAACGCACTGATTGCGTATTTGCCAAGACCTCAATTAGAAAGGTCTTTGCGATACGGTCTCCTTAATGAAGGTATATATGGGACAAATCCCAGGATAACGGTTTAACATGCTGTACTCGTATTAAACTGATAACATTATGCATATCACGTCTGCGAGGGAATTTATTTTCCTCTATATCAAGTTTTATAAATGACTCCCGCTTGTCGGTGCATTGCTTTACATTCTCGTTTTCCGCTAAAAAGAGCTCACCTTTCGCAGCCAATGAACTTGCGTTTTTTATCAGCAGGCATCATGAATTTTCGGTTAATGTTATGTAAAAATTTAGCTCTTGGTTTAGACCACAGTGTAAGTTAATAAAGGCAATAAAGTGCGGAAAACCAATTCAAGTAGCAGAAATAGAAAAAAGAATAAGATTGACCTGGGCGGCATTTGGTATACAAAGAGAAAATATTCTTTTGAAATTAAGAAAAAAATGTATATGATCAATATACATTTGTTTTGACTTATGGAGGCCAGACATGGACATTAACGAAGGTCATAACGGAGGAACTGTGTAAAACCCAAAGCCCGATGGAGCGGCGGATGTTGGGCATAAGAATCAAAGATAGAGTGAGAAACGAAGAGATAAAACAGAAGACCAAAATAACAGACGTCAAGAAACACGTGGCAAGCCTGAAATGGAGATGGGCGGGACACACAATGGGGCAACTGGATGATAGGTGAATAAAAAGATATAGGAATGGAGGCCCTTGCTGGGAAGAAGACCAAGAGGAAGCCCTCAGGCCAGATGGAAAGACGACTTGAAACGTAAAGCTGGCTTGGAGTGGATTGGAAAATCACAAAGCAGTGAAAAATGGAGAAAAGAGGGGAGTCCTATATCCGACATTGGATGGAAGAGAGCTGATAAAGAAAGAAAGAAAACGAAAATCAGTTAAGTTGAGGATTTCTCTGTAGTGATTAACTTCTGTAAGTGTAGCGATGCGGGTTGATCACACACCTCTCTCTAAGCGCAGAGCTCTTGCTAAAATAAACGGGTAATTGTCTAAATTTTCTTGTTTCTCCTGGCATCTTCCAAATATAGTGCCTGTTCACGTGATGATTCAATAGAGGGTTTGCGAAGGTACGAAGCACCTTATGGCATAAAGGAAGTGAAGATGTATGTGTGGAGGGTTGGTAAAGGACCTGGGGGTAACTCTTGGCACAAGACTAACCTTCAAGTATCATTTGGAAAAAATACATACAAGGCAATCAAGACTTTATGGACTGAAGTGGGGTCTTTCTCGACAAAATGACCCACTGTAGAAATTTAATTCGGACTAGTTCTGGAATGTCTCCAAAAACTAGGTAATTTATCGGTGGAAAACAATGTAAAATTAACATGAACTGCAGGTCATGCCAATATAGCAGGCAACCTGGAGGCAGACAAATTTGCCAGGAGAGCTAGAGAAAAAAAATTATTGGCCCTGGGCTAACATGTGGAACAACACATGAAGCAACCAAGTAAGAGAGATTATAACTCTACTGCGAAAAGGACACCAGACGTACTGGTCAGCACTAGGCATGAGACACGTGAAGCGTTACCGGCCGGTCCTTCAAATTATAGAATTCGAAACCTTCTCAAACTTAGCTGGGAAGATCTGAGAATTCTTAGAGGAACTACATTCTAGGATTACAGGCGGATCCTGTTTGCACGAGACGCGGAGAACATAACGAAACACCACTTATGTGCAACTGTGAGGCTTATACAGCATATCGACGAAAAACTTTTGGAGCGGGAAAATGGAGGAATTGAAACAGAACCATGGGACCAAAGAAGTTTCTGAACCTGATTAAAGAAGCAGGTTTTCTTGATAGCCTCGAGGAAGAAGCAAGGGGCATTACAGATCACAGGTCGCACAGTCCAATTTATTTAATCTTCTTGTATTTACTGGCATCTTCCAAGTATATTCCAAGTGATGGTGCAATGGAGGATTTGGGAAGGTCTGAAATCTTTTGCGCTGGAAGATGCCAGCATTCGAAATATTGGTAGCATGGTACTAAGGATAAGATAATGTGAGATCCCGTTACCTTTCACATCTCAATAATATTATTCACCGCGTCATACCGACCCCACGGTCTTTGCCCTCCTGATTGCTATAAGTATCCAGAAATTTTGGATTTCGTCAGGCAGCTTTCCAATACGATTTTCATTTCGAATAGAAAGTTATCTTAAGTTATCTCAATTTTAGTCGTATCAAAATTCACTTTTAATTTTTTCCCAGTGTTAATGTCTTTATTTTGTTACAGGTAAGGTGGTTTTCATTCGCCCAACCAGCAAGTTGGTCACATACACATAGTAAGTTTTAATATTGCAATTTATGAATTTTTAGAAATATTTTTTTTTGCAAAGAGCGTAAGCAAGAAATGCTGTTACCTGTCCATTTTTGACACACATATTGTGTATTATCTTGCATTATTGATCCAAGAACGTTTCAATTCAAAATCCATTTTCCAAACGTTCACCTGAACTATCACCAGCTTTTCCCATATCTTTTATTTCTTAAAAACGCCATGCCATATGCAGAACATTTAAGTATGCAAATAGAACTGCGGTGGACGTATGAAACAAATCAATCTCAGAAATCATTTTTGGTGTATGTTTTTCGTATTATTTCCGAGTATGTGCATACAAATCTTCGTCGAACTAAATGAAATATGCAAGCGATACCGTTGAATGCACATATTTATAGGAAAGATATCTTTATACCCCATGTATTCTTTTTGTGAGCTAACAATGTGAACAGTTCAGTTCTGCAAATACTTATATAAAGTTATATATCTATCCATTTGACTTGGAGCACAGATGCAAAATCTGATTTTATGTCAGTGTTACTAAATTGTATTCATTTGCCCTTACCAGACAACTTTGAAACTTACGCATTTCTTTTGCAATTTAGAACATCTGATTAGGTAGTTCGAACAACTATTCTCCGGGCAAATAAATATCCCACCAAGCATTGAAGTATAGAACTAAATAAAAAAATTTGTGGTACGAGATAATTAAACATCAATACGGACTTTTTTATCATATTTTGAAAATACGTGTTAAGATTATGGTGACTATTCATATACAGTGTCCACGGATGGACTTAACTATATGTACTTGTAAAAACTTTTATTTTCAGTTTTTCGAGAAAAAGTCATTCTTTATAATTGCTTTTGCTTGTTACTTATATAAATACGATTCACGTTGAGAAACTTTGATTTTGTTGTACAGGGTGCGCAGAAAATACAAAAATGTATATTTGTAAAATTAAAAATTTTTGAATCAAGCTTTTTGAAGTCTCAAAATGAAACAGCTTAGAAGGAGAAATTGAAAAGCCAAATAAAGTTTTTCCATAAAAGTTATACTTAGTTGCTAAGAAATACCGGGTGTCTGGTTAAGGTTGGCGATCGGCTGGCTATATCTTAGGAACTATTCATTCTACAGTTTTCAGAAAAAAATCTTCCTATAAAAGTGGCCATGAAAACTTAATCAAAAATATTTTTAACTTTCAGTTTTCCCCGCTAGAGGGCACAATTTTAAAAGAAAATAGACAATCCGCATTTTCTTCAAAAATTCAAATGGAAATTTAGGAATCCTTTAGCATTCTCAAAATCTCCTCGTAATACCCTGCAAATTAGTTTAATAACTTTTTGATTTAGCTTATGAAATAAGGAGTGGGGAAAGGAAAAAATTCCCTTACACCATATCTCCGGAGTGCTTGAACTAATTTTAATGAATATGGTATTGTTGGAAAGGGAATTTATAGCGTAATAAAAATCTGCATTTACATTTGAATTTAATTTTACGAGGGAGCCGCCAGATGGTGTTATTTCGAAACTTACGAAATTGTCAAATTTTCTCAAAAATTATAAATGGAATGGTATATTTTTTATAACATGTTGTCATTACGCATAGAATTAAGAACAAGATGCCGCAAACCGGAAGTTTTTATCTTTATCAAATGGAAGTTATCATCAAGAATATCGTTTAATCAAATCCCAGTGCACAGGTAGGTACCAAATTTTCTCAATTTTTTTTGAATGGAATGGTACATTTTCACAACATGCTGTTAGTACACATAACATAAAGAACAGAATGCCGCAAACCGAAAGTTCCTATCTTTTTTAAACGAGAGTTGTGATCAAAAATACTGTTTAATCATATCTCAATGCGTGAGTAAATTTGAGAAAAATTAAATACCTAAATGAATATCAGTTTAATTTAGTAAATATTCAATTTTCCTCAAACGCCTTACCCAGGCTCGGGAGGCAATAACGGCATTTTCTTCATTTTGAAAAACACCGTGAACTTGTCATACGTTTCAGCAACAGAGCTAGACATTACTTAAAAAGTTATAGTAAATTCTAGCGAAAAGACACTGAAATCGAATTTAAATTAACTAATAGATAATTTATTAATACTTAGTTAAGTTAAACTTAACAATTAGTGTTAGTGACAAAGCTATGTCCAGGTATTTGTTTTTATTTTCCATGGAGTGCTTTTTGTTTGTAATATTTCTTATAATTCTGTCTGATGAGAGATGCAAGAATGCCCTAATATTCTTTAAAAGATTTATTTTCCTAAAATTACGCATGCAATGAAATGTGATTAAACAGATAGGAACTTTCGGTTTGCGGCATTATATTCTTCATGCTATTTGTACTAACAGCATGTTATGAAAATGTACCATTCCATTCAAAAATTTTTGAACAAATTTGGTACCTATGCGCTGAGATTTGATTAAACCATATTCTTGATGATAACTTCCTTTTGAAAAAAGATAACTTCCGGTTTGAGCCATTTTGTTCTCAATTCTATTTGTAATGACCCCATGTTATAAAAAATATACCATTCCATTTAAAGTTTTTGAGAAAATTTGACATTTTCGCAAGTTTCGAAATAACGCCATCTGGCGGCTCCCTCGTAAAATTAAATTCAAGCGTAAATGCAGATTTCTATTGCGCTACAAATTCGTTTTCCAACGAGATCAAATTCATTAAAATTGGTTCGAGCATTTCGGAGACATGGCATTTTTGGTGTAAGGGAATTCTTTCCTCCTCCCAGCCCTTATTTCGTAAGTTAGATCAAAAAGTTATTAAACTAATTTGCTGGATATTACGATGAGATTTTGAGAAAGATAAAGGATACCTACATTTCCATTTGAATTTTTGAAGAAAATGTGGATTGTCTATTTTCTTTTAACATTGTGCCCTCTAGCGGGGAAAATTGAAAGCTAAAAACATTTTTGGTGAATTGTTATGATCACTTTTGTAAGAAGATTTTTTTCCGAAATCTGTAGGAAGAATAGTTCCTAAGATAGCCGGTCGCCAACCTTAACCGGACACCCGGTATATCTTAGCAACTAAGTATAACTTCTATGGGAAACTTTATTTAGCTTTTCGATTTCTCCTTCTAAGCTGGTTCATTTTGAGACTTCAAAAAGCTTGATTCAAAAATTTTTAATTTTGCAAATATACATTTTTGTATTTTCTGCGCAGCCTGTACAACAAAATCAAAGCTTCTCAACGTGAATCGTATTTATATAATAAGCAAAAGAAATGGTAAAGAATGACTTTTTTTCGAAAAACTAAAAATAAAAGTTTTTACAAGTATAGTTAAGTCCATCCGTGGACACACTGTATAATAGCCGCAGTCATGGTAGCAGAGTTGCGAACTGTAAAATATTTATGGGTTTTGACCAACAAATTGCCACTGAGTTCCATACATTTTTTTTTCAATTTCGAAATGGCGTAAATATTACGGTCTAGCCGGGATGCATTTTCCAACCACTGTCGATGACACTTTTATGGAGTATTACTCTAGGAAATTCTCTATTTCTAATAAGAAGATGGTAACTTATAAGTACTTCAGCCGGCTTTAAGAATACTGTGATTCCAAGTGGAACAAATAAAGACCCGGCTCACTGCGCGTAGTTATTCTTATGATATCTAAGTATCACTTGACTTGCGAAATCCTAATAACGAAGATAATATAGTGAAAGATTACTCTGTTACTCATCGAATAAGACTTGGAATCACTCTTGGCAACCGCTGCTTTTCTGGAATTCTTTTATTGTGGCTTGAGTTGAAAGATGTTAGAAACATTTCTTTATGTGCAGCTGTCAAATTACATGTTCATTATTTGGGTGTTTCCGAACGCATAATACTGTTCATTATTCAATGGCCATGCATAAAGGACTGCAACCAATCAAGAAATTCAAATTGTAGCATATCAAGGTTGCTTTGACGCAGAAAACGTCAAATTTCTTTTTACTTTGTCAGAAATCCTGCATGTATTATACGTTTCTATGGCAACGTTCTTTCAAGGATTGCTTGTTTTATACGCTTACCAAATAAATTTTTAATTTTGTACATTATCACGAGTAATATGTCATTTGTAAAAAAATATTTCTGTTACCTACCAGTAATATTTTCAAATTTGCAATTCCCCGACTAAAATTTACACTTTTATTGTTCCTGCGAAGCAAATACTTTTACCGGCAAAAAATCCCCCGCAACCGATTTAATTCAATGGGGCTCGAAAACTAGGTTAATAAAATTGTTTGGCAAAGTTCTTGAGCGTTAAAGTAATGATTGATCGGAGCCCTCACAAGTGTGTTTTATAAAACAAGGGAAATTTCGGGGGTATTATTATTCTGCCGCAGAGGGTTACTAATCGAAATATTGATGGGGATGGTTATTTTTATGAATTTGCTATCTTCTATAGTGCACACAATACGTAAACTTAAGTAATAGCACACACCGAATTGCTTTTGGAAGTTGTTCCATGGCACGTGGCACCCCCGACAACTTCCCTATTAATACTTCTGCTGAAAAACCTGCTAATTGCGCGGTGTTGATTCAATGTGTTAGGTTGATTATTTTGACAGTTCACATAATATTTACTTAGGAAGACGAAGAAAGCAATTAATAGAACTAAGTCGGAGAGAACAAATTATTTGTGTTTAACTCGCTGTAACTTTTTTCATCAACAACATTAATGTTTCACTTCTTCACCAAAAATAATTCCGAAAAATAAGATTACTTACCCGGTACATGAAAAATGCATTACACAAATTTGTGGTCTAGCAAGAAAACATTTTTTTTTCATAAAATTGGAAAATTGTAGAGGCAACGTAAGTACAGTGTGATGATCAGCACACTTCAGTGTATATTCCACGAAAAAAACAGGTCTCTAACTCTTTTCGTTGCTGAAATACAACAATAAAAGTATTAAAAATGGTCGAAATTGATTTATGTATGAAAATTTTAGTAAAAATCGATTTTCCAGCATTTTCGAAATTCCCGATCTTTTCGCGACCTCAAAATTCGAATCCGGCAGGTCATTTTACGTAAGAATCAGCTTCATTTTCTTGTGTGTGTTCGAGTTGTATAGAGGGTGTCGAATTAGAGTAAGTGGAGCGCAATGGACAAAATCGAGAGAAACTGCACTGAGAACTCTGGAAGTTATAAAGATGCCTTCCAAGATGGTTAAAAATTACGTAGACATTCTGACTCGGTTAGCACGATAAGCCAGTGTATGTTGTACGACGGGTGAAAGACAATCAAGGAAGTGAAGGTAATGAGAAATTAGACAAAAATTGCCAAAGAAATTTCTTGCTACGACAATATGAATTACGGGCAGTACAAAAGAAACCTGGTCGCAAGACAGCCTGTATCTGTAATGTTAGCTAAGGATTGAATATGAGCCTTGTTTTCGCGTATTTTATTTAATCACAACAAGAAATTGTGAAGCTAAGCAGCGTAAAAGGCAAAGTGCTCGATACTTATCTAAAAAGGCGTCTTTAAAGGAACGCGACACTCGAGTGGAAACAATTAAGTTTAAAGGCAAAGTAGAGGTTATTTCTTGGTTTGGGTCACGCACTTTACTTGATGATGATGCCATGTTTCAGGCGGTATTCACCCCCCGGTTAAATTGCCACGACTGTTGTGCGGTAATTTGGGTTACACTGTTATTATTTCGTCTGCTACATTCTCCCACTTTTAGTGGTCTCTCTATTAA
This sequence comes from Xestobium rufovillosum, assembly GCA_963966045.1. NCBI lineage: Eukaryota > Metazoa > Arthropoda > Insecta > Coleoptera > Ptinidae > Xestobium > Xestobium rufovillosum. The sequence goes on from OZ014498.1 coordinate 17,710,950, forward strand.
GCAAATTTTATCCGATCCATTTTCTCAACATAAAGTGCTCAAAAGTTTATAAGGATTTTTTAATATAATATGGACAAAAATAAAACTGCTAGAAATATTAATTTTTATGACTGCGAGGAATAGTGCATAACGCGTTGGGGTCGTAAAGAGAGTCATTGTGCCGTCAGCTGGGACTAGGGGCCCGTCATGTGATCAAAACTGAATTGTTACTGGTGTTTCGGAGTCTACCTGGTAGCGCCGAGGTGCGCTGACTCCTAGACGGGTTTCGGTGAGAGATTCTCGCCGCAGCAACAGGGTGCAATATCGTTGGGGGAACGCCGCTGGCTTATGCGCCGCCAGTAAATAATTAGTTCGCCCTCGGGATTTCACCAGGGGCCGCCGGTTACAAAAGGTGCGATGGGTTTCCGCCGGTATATCGTCCCGTTACAGACAAACGTCACAAGGAAATGCCAAATCGATCTAACCTTCACCAGCAGGCGCCCCTAATTCCCGAGCTACTACTGGTTACGAACAAGATAGGCCATCCAGGTTGTGGCTGAGTAATGTTTAATTGTTGATATCTCATCGATAACAATAATTAAGCATCTGGCACTTGCTCAAAATTTACAGGGCAGTTACTTCTAGTTCGGATGTCGGTGGCCAGCATCATCTCGGATGCTGGGAGTACTGGTCCCAACTGATTGCCGGACGACCAGATACTGCCTTCCTCCTTCTGGATAATCCACTTTTATAAGCTGGGAGGGGGGCTTCGGCGGCAGTTGATTTAGAGATTTCTAGCATAGAACTGTTAGTAGTGCCGGATGCAAAATACATGACGTCACATTGGTACCGGGCGCAACTACTATTTACGATTCTTTCATCTCGCTTTACTGCTGTCTCGTATGGCGCGCTTGCTTCTCCCACCTGTGTTTACTAACACAGGTGACGTATTTCTCTTCTGGATCATGGCGTGACGTTAGAACGTCCAAAGCAAACACTAATCAATTCTAGATTACTTCTAGTGTTTACTTTTGCAACGTTACATGCATCTCGACGCTGTCGGCATTTAACTTAACTACAGATCAGAGAAAAGAACTTAAAATCGGGATGGGAACTTCGTAATGTTCAGCGAACTAATCAAGATTTACTTAAATAACGATTTGGAGCAAGAAAATTTCGATTAATCGGGAAAGAAGTCGATGTTGGAAGTTGGGTCATGCCTCTGACAAATTCATAGATTGGTCGACAAAATCGACAACTTTGATATCGGTAATCGATTATTTAACTTGGATTCGTTGTGTGAATCCACAAAATAACTTTATATTACTTAATTAGACTTGGACAAAACAAATCCCCGAAACAAGTCTCCTTATTCTAAATCAAAGTTGATGCTAGTCAACCGTAGTTACGAGAGGGATCACGAATGCTGACTTGTCACAGAGTTGCATAAATAGCATTTCTCACTGCTTTACAACCGATGCCATCCGGTATCCGGGAGTACATGACTTCGATCAGAATCAGTTTCCAGCGAGCACGTAATCGAAATATCGAATTACCCCCAACTAGTAATTTCATTGATGTCACCGGAAAGTCTGTTGCAACGTGGCTGCACCGAAGCATTTTTCTTTCTACACGGACGCAGCGACAATTTGTGAAATTCCAGACGAAGATGCAAGAAGAAAGAGAATTCTTAGAAATAGATTATACAATATGTGATTCACGGGAGCCGTTGATTAATTATATTACGTAACGAGCATGGAAAGTGGCAAATTTCGTACGAGTGTGAAATTTTATGCACGAGGCGGATCCGAGCGCAGAAATTACACGAGTGTATATGAAATACACTTTCCATCGAGTTATGTACAGTCAAATACCTGATCCCCTCATGTACCAAGATAATAACGAAGTTGTATATTTCTGCACTTTTCCCATGAATATTGCGCGGTTTATCCGTAGGATACCTAGTTTTCATTTTAGTGTAGCGCTTATTACAGCTGTAATTCCGGGAATTAAGTTCCGCAGTTCAACATTTCGTGTAGTTCATAAAGGATTTGCAAAGTAGTTATAACCTAAAACTATTTCTCCCTCACATACTTCCACGGTCTTAATGTTTATATTAACGTGATAAAACGCGATAATCTCCGTGTCATTCGCAATTAAACCGGCGGTTACAGTTATTCTCTATGAAAGATAAAACCAAATATAAAATGTAGCTTCCGCTCTACATGTTTTATTCTATGTCAGGCTTTCAATATACTGCATCGTGCATTCCCACACTACAATCACAATGTAACCGTAACCACGGCAAGTACATAGTGTCGTTTAGACGTAGCGGTGTAGGCAATGTTCTCATTCTATCGCCTCGATTGCATCCCAGGCATTTCGTTCCAGTTTCCGCGCATAGTTCGCATTTCAGCCACGTTATGGCTCATCCTGGCAGAGCTTCGATAATAACTAGAATCCCTTACACTCTATAGTTAACATAGTATAAAGTTTTGCACCCTGGATGCCAAAGCTTTTTATGTGAATGAACATACGAGGGTTTGTCTGAAAATTGTGGAATGGAAAAGACTGATAAGAGTATACCTGTGCACTTCACAATTCTGGATACATAGACATCAGTCATCGAAGCGTTTCATCCAACACTCTTCGAAGACGTCGGTCGCAGTTTTAAGCGAGTTTAACAGTTAAAGGTTCTTCCATGTTTATTACTTAAGAAAATAAAGTCACAAGACGCAAGTTCTGAACTATAAGACTGATGGTTCACTTAATAATCATCATGATCATAAGATCATAAGATATTCATTTATATCGAATACATTTTTTATAGTGGAGGAGGGAAATCTTCGAAAGACCCACAGCACCCCATACTGCCAGAGTGCGTTGGATTCCCTCACTCTTGGGAGATCCTACCAACTAAACTCCACGCGCCAAAAGACAGTGACGCAGTAATTAACCTCCATGAACCACTACTACCTCCGTACAACCATCACGGCCACGGCTTATACCAACCCAGACCATAACAGCCCCCTCAGTAACTGGTTCTTTCCAAAGTCTGTACGTATGAGAAGTTGGCTCACTCCCGCGTACTACGAGGCTCAAGGTTTGGGTGGGGAAAGCACGTGAATGAACGGACGCTCAGTGTAGACCCAAGTATTATAAAGCACCGTCATGTCGGTACCGCTTGCTAGGTTTACCATCTTTATTAATATGCCAGACACTCGACGTACGTTGGGGTTGTGTAATAATAGTTTAATTAAACAAATAATAACAGAATAGAGTATCACTGATTTCAAATAAATACGGACATAAGGAAGATTTGGATCCAAAAATGTTGACGAGAAGGAATCTCTATCTCCATGCATGCCATGTGTGATCCGAACATTTCTGTGATCTAGACTATGAACGTGATAGATAACGACCGTTTTTTATTCTCTTACTACAGGATCTTGGAAACCATTAAATAAGGAAAGCAGTGGAATTTTTTGAGCAACTTTTGTTTTGCTATTTATATAGTCTACTAAAGTCTGTTCCCCGAGTCCTGAGAGCGCGTCAAAACAAATACACGTGATCCGTGCGTGAACAGCGATATGCTTAATTCACAAGAGCTCACTTAAGCGGCGCGCAAAGTAACATAGAAAAATAATCAGTATGCCTGAAGTAGTAAAAATATACTTCCATTACAATGTAAAATTAGTATTAAATGTAAATTCTGTAGAAAATATGACGGCCTTTGGTTTGAAAGCAATACTCGATTGACCCGTAAACGCCGTAATACTTCAAGCATGTGAAGTCGCGACCACGCCTGACCGTTACCATGTTATACGTACCAATGAGAACCGCGCTACGTCATAGACACGTGCTGATCACGCGATTATGTTTGTTTTGACGCGCTCTCAGGACTCGGGGAACAGATTATAGCTACATAAATTTTCAAAATTGTGAAATGGTCTTCCTATTTATTACGTTCAAAAAATAGCACTACTTTCCCATTTAATAAAACACTAATTTATATTATTTTTCGAACCCGGCTAATATTATAAGACTACAGTTTTAAATATTGATCAATCTAATTGCGTACGCATAAATTCTTAATTTGCTATTTTTTTGTATTTTGCATTTAAAACTTTATAGAAAAAAAATTTAAATTTTCGAAAATTTTATTTTTTGTTATATTTAGTGGACTACACAAATTTCCAGAAATGTAAAATTGCTTATTTATTAATTTCAAAAAACTACACTACTTTCCCTATTTAACACACCTCCTATCTCTCCTGTAAGGAAAATAAAAAAAAACTTGTGTGTGCCAGCTCCGACGCACGACTTGATAATAGGGTACCCGCGAATGTCAGTTTTATACCCAAATGTGTATGTATCAGATGGTTTATGTTCGAAAATGTCTAACTACATCAAAATATAAATTGTTTATAAATTCAGTAATTAAGTGACAATCTGCTAAACTTCGATCCCACTGGCAATGAAATAAATACTTTTCCTGGTGTTCGAATAGGCGTTGATTCACATTTCGGCACTAAGCAATATTTGGAGTATTTAATATTAGGTTTTTCCATATTAAATCGAAAGATTCAACAAATTTAGGAACGAAAACAAACACTGCAAATGCTGACTTTACAACGTCAACTATCATATCTACTCTATGCCACTCTATTTTCACTATTTCCATGCTCTATGCAGTCAGACATAAACAGCCGCATCCATAGATACGTACATAATTTCAATGTTACAGGTAACGTAACGCGTTACTTTTAGTTAACGCGAAATGTAACGCTTGATTTTACTACTCATACAATTTCCGTTCCGCGGGCTATAACTGAAAATCGATTCTTAAGGAGTAAACTCCAAAAAATCAGCGTATAAATGTGTAACACCATCATAATGTAATAATTATGCATCTTTGCTTGGCCATCATATCTCTTGGTGTGTTACTAGAAATCACTTGCAGAACCTCTGTAGATACTACATACTCTGATTAGCATTTTCCTTTGGACTCCTTCCGCTATTACTACTTTATATCCTATCTAGTGGTGCCATAGTCTCATATGGTTTCCATTAAAAAACATAAGTTTGCATTATTTCTCGAACACGTCTGGTATAATACAACTTTTGATTATTTGAGATAGTACTAAGTCTAATTCTGTACAACTTTTTCCTTTTGCATTTTTTCATATTTTGTGTTACAAGTCGGCAAAATTTGATTTTTCCATTTTATCTAGCTGGCTATGCAAATTTTCGAAAATTTGAATTTGCTTATTTATTAAGCTCAAAGAACTCCACTTCTTTCCTCATTTAACCTACCTTCTATCTCTGCTGGTTTCCAAGATCCCTGTACTTAGTGAAAATTAAAAAAAAACTCATCCTGTAGAGTGAGAATACCACCGATGCACAACCTTCTGCCTGCTTTGTGACCCACGAATATTTGGGCAGGTCAGGTCAGCCCAACTTTGTCGCCACAGATTCGACTCTCTTAATTGTCTTCGCTGTGTGTTGAGCCATCTGCATTCTGCATATTGGAAAAATATCCCTAATTATTTAAGCGATTCTAATGTTGCTATCAGCGAATTTTCATCTTTTATCTACTTTTCTCTTACAAGTAGAACTATTTCGGTCTTTGTCGCACATCTAGCTATCGCGATTATTACAGGTTCTTCGGCATCTTTAGCTTCAACATTTCGTCGTAGTATAGGTTCCACAACAAGGGCTACAAAACACATCCCTGCGGGACGCCGCGTGCAATATCCAAAAAGCAATCACCCACTATTAATTTTCGTCCTTTCTTAAAGTAACTGCACATCATCTTGAAGTTACTATTGCATCTCTTGAAGGTTTGTTTAGTTAAATAATATATTTTCGACCTGTTTTGTCTATTTCAGTTGTTCTTTACTGTAGGTAGACGACTTTTATCTTGTTTTTAAACGTGACTTTTATTTTTATAGTTTTATAGAAGTATATTACAATTAGATGTTAAAAAAAAGTTCATTTAGTTAAGTTTTCCACAAATTCGCATATATTCCCAAAATTTTACATAGCTAATTTTGATAAAGTATGGTGCTTGCGAAGCCATGCAGATATACAATAATTCAACAATTTTGAATGGTTGTAACGCGACACATAACTGTTTGCATTATTTGGTATACGTTTATCAGCCAAATATATTGCAGTTAATGCAAGTTTAATAAAGTAAGTTACAGGACGTAACTGATTTATGCTAATAAAATGTGTGTTTCAAATCCACATCCCAGTTAGCGAACTAGCTGTAAATCATAACGCGAACGCTGTTGTGTGCAAGTTAATTTTAATTGGCCCTGTACAGAGAAACATATATTTATATAAAGCGAGTCCGAAATCATTTGCAGTTGGCTCTTGTTGTAGTACTCTCCATTGTCCTCTCGCTAGTTCACTGCTAATAAATATGTGATACATACCTTCCTATCTGAATAAATGATTTTTTCCAAAAATTGTGGTGTCTGACAAAACTTATAACTTACATTCCTTTTTTCGACGTACAAAAGACAGTTATAGTTAAATGGTACACTGAAAAATGTTTACTCGAAGTGTTCAATAAAGTTCCAGAGAATGAGAATTATGCTGCATCATGATAATGCATCTTCCCATACGGTAGTTCTAACTCTTCAGTTCTTGACTGGAAATAATAGAAAAGCAATAGAACATCTACCGCACTAAACTGATTTACCAAGACATTTAAATAAACCCAGCTTTCGTATGCGAACATTATTTGCTTATTTGTGAAGCCGACATAGATGTAGGCGAGGGGGTTGCGGAATACATTTGTTGATGTTTTCCTCCAACATATTACGATTGGCTGGACGATATCCCGTTTTCACCACTTTACGTTATATTATTTATAGAATGCAGGTGTTCCATCACTTCGTTTTCTTCATTCTTCAAACAGGCCACCTTGACTTTGATTATTGTCGGTATTTCAGTCCCCTTTTTATGTTTTTGAATTTACTATTGTGCGACTTTGGGCTATTTTTTTTTATTTACGCGTTGGAAGGTTTCAGTCTGAGAAAGGAAGACATTAATACGTATTTCGCGATTATTTTTAAACTTTTAAACAGAGGAAATAATTAATGGTCGAGTGGATCATTGCTGAAGGAATTTACTTTGAGCATATTTAAAATAAAGTCCTAAGAAATTATTTATTGGAGTTTACTACTTAAGAATCGATTTTCAGTTATAGCCCGCGGTACGGAAATTTTATGAGTAGTAAAATCAAGCGTTACATTTCGCGTTAACTAAAAGTAATGCGTTACGTTACCAGTAACATTGAAATTATGAACGGCTGTTTATGTCTGACTGCATAGAGCATGGAAATAGTGAAAATAGAGTGGCATAGAGTAGATATGACAGTTGGCGTTGTAAAGTCAGCATTTGCAGTGTTTGTTCTTTCCTAAATTTGTTGAATGTTTTGATTTAATATGGAAAAACCTAATATTAAATACTCCAAATATTGCTTAGTGCCGAAATGTGAATCAACGCTTATTCGAACACCAGGAAAAGTATTTATTTCATTGCCAGTGGGATCGGCGTTTAGCAGATTGTCACTTAATTACTGAATTTATAAACAATTTATATTTTGATGTAGTTGGACATTTTCGAACATAAACCATCTGATAAATACACATTTTGGTATAAAACTGACATTCACGTGTACCCTATTATCAAGTGATTGAAGTTAAAATAATCGTTCCTAAGGAGTAAACTCCAGTCGTGCGTCGGAACTGACACACACAAGTTTTTTTTAACAGTACATCCTTATATCGTAAGGTGTCGGATTATATGCTTGGTACACTTATATGTTTCTATTTCTTACTTTCTGATACCACATTTTCCTGTCTTGTGTCCATCCATTCGATTTCCCCCCTCCTCACTTCATGACGTGCTCGTTCTTCCAATCTCAGTCGTGGTGTTCCCACTTTACTTTTTTCTTGTATTTTTTCCTCATATATTTTCTGTGCAGATGTCCTAGCGATCCCAGTTGATGTTCTTCTATTATTTTTCCATTTTCCTCCATCACTGTTCCTAAGTAATTATAGCAGTTTACTTTTACTTGTATTATATGTACTTCTACCCAGTATTATTCTGTGTTTCTTTCCATTCCCGGATAATATAATGGTCTTAGTCTTATCGGTGTTTATCCACAGTTATTTTTGCTAGTTCCTTTTGGTACACAATGAGGATCTGTTATAACTTTTAGTTCTTCTATTTTCAAGTCTCTCATTTTCCATTTTCTTTACATCTTTACATGTTTTACAGTATCGTCTGTGATCGTCAAAAACGGCAACGTACTTAGCATCCTTGTTTTTAGACCTTTCTTTGTCTCGAATTGCTTGGATTCATCCCTTGTGGGTTTTTATTTTATTCCTGTCATTTTCATTCACTGCTTTTATAGTTTTTGTAATGTCTATTTCCACTCCTCTTCTTTCCAGGCTTTCCCACAATTTTTTTCTATTTACTCTATCAAAAGCTTAGATCGACGAAGCAAATCTGGAGTTCTTTCCCTTTTCTGTAAAGCCTTTCTTCTAACTGTCTCATTATAAATATTTCTCTTCAAAATCCATGCTGTGAGTTCTCTAATGTTTGTTTTTCTCTCTTTCTTGTTAACACTTTTGATGGTACGCTCGATGTTTTCCTCTGCAATTCACATAATTCCTCCTGTCTCCCTTTTTGAAGAACGACATAGTTACTATACATTCCATTCTTTAGGAATTTGTTTGCTTATTGAGAAGGTTGCAAAACTTCTCCTTACCATCACTTCCGATATGCGAGTCTTGTCCGGAGGCTTTTTCTATTTTCTAATGGGGTCTTCAACTTCTTCAGTTATTGGTTGTAAATTTTCACTGCTATGAAAGTGCCATGTTCGTGCCTCTTCATTAAGACCTTCATCACTTTGGACCGCTTCTGTAAGTTCATCAAAGTGCTGTTTCCACCTTTCTTTCGTCCATTAGTGTGTGTCCTTCCTTGTCCTTTATATTAGTTAGTCGCGGCGTTTTCACCTTCCTCAATTGTTTATAATTCGAGAACGTTATTAAACAAGAACAGAAAATGGCCTAAATCGAACAATAATTGCTAATTCAATTTCGGAAATTATTTTATTATTATCTGCATTAAATTTCAAATTGACTTGAACACCTTGTATAATAATGCTATTAGCCACGAATCGTGATTGCCCTCCGTGCCGAGTCGCCCTGAGGTGCAGAGCCATCCAGACCAGCCATTTTACCGCTTATGTTCATCATTTCGTCGTGCTCTGCCTTGCGGAATTTTTGGATTGCACATAAAGCTTCGTTTTATAGGCCCATAAAAATATTCATAGACTTAACTACGGTTTAATTCTCCCAAATCCTGTTGCACTCATTAAATTGTTGTACTTACAAGTTTGTAACTGGGTCGATTTGCATAATAGTGTGTCGGGTTTAATTAATATATGACCTTAATTTGGTTTATTGCTATAGGACGAGATGAGATTGTATCACTCGATTAGTATTATGGAAGAACAGTTTCATTTTGTTGTAGGTATATCTGCACATTTTCAGGGTATTCAGTTTTCAATATTCGTCTGAATGAAGCAATGTTGAGTACTTACTGTTCAAAAGTTAAGCATAACTCTTAGACGGTGTTTCGTAGATTTCACTCCACCCTCCCAAACTCCTCCGAAATGTGGAGAATAGGCTGGAATGAACTTCCAGTTAAAATTAGATTGAACGAGCTTATTTTACAAATTTTCCTGATTTTGATACAAAAATTTGACCTCGAATTTACCTAAATCATTCAGCTCCGAACTCGCTCCAACAAATTTTTTTTCCGCTGTTTGATAAAATTTTATGTGGCAACAATCCACAAGCCAAACACCGACTCAAAAATGGCGAGGAACTACAGACCCATCACTCTTTTGCCAACCATGGGGAAAATGTTCGAAAATATCATTAAATTTAAACTTAAGATCTATCTGCAAGATAAAATTCCACCATGCCAAATTGGTTTTAAGGAGAAATGTTCCACGCTCCATCCACTAATAATAGCAACGTCAAATGCACAAACAGCAAAATTGGAAAATCTAAAATCGGCGGCACTGTTTTTGGACATCGATAAGGCTTTTGATAGTATTTGGCACCGGGGATTGCTGTACAAACTTCGAGAACTTGAAACACCCGACTATCTTATCCACATAGTCAAGCAGTTCCTTGAGAACAGACAATTGGTGGTAAAATCTAACGGAATTACATCTAGACCTTTTGTACCACAGCGGGGGGTGCCGCAGGCCTCTCCCTTGTCGCCACTGCTATACAACCTGTACTGTTCTGATATCTTTGACAAGGAAGATGAGCATCACGCGAATTATGGGTTACAATATGCTGATGACACTGCCCTCATCTCACACGGCAAGTCCCTCACTTCCACCATAGAAAATTTGCAGCAGATGATTGATGGCGTAGAAAGGTGGTTTAACAACTGGAGATTAAAAGTAAACCCTTCAAAGTCGCAGCTGATAATTTTTCACCACAAACTCAGCAACAACTCTCCACACGTCCGAATGCTAGGAGAAATCATTAAACCACAAACTACAGCAAGGTATCTGGGCATGCACCTGGACCAAAAACTAAACCTAAACCATCATACATCTATAGCCAAACGAAATACAATTTCCAGAAGCAAGCACTTTCGAGTGCTTTCCAATAGAGACCTGGGAATAACGGTATCTGTAGCTGCACATATTTACAAGACCATTTGCAGACCAATTATCGAATATGGATATCCGCTATTTGTAAATATTAGAAACCCTGCACAAAGGAACATCCGAATTGCTGAAACATCAGCGCTCAGAATCATAACCAAAATCCGACATCCTAATAATCCTCTCCACAATCCTTCGAACCAAATGCTTTACTTCAAAACTAATATCCTTCCAATACAAGAGCGTCTCAACAACCTCTTCCTTAAGTTCACCAACTAGCAGACTAATATGGATCTGTTGTTACCAATGTGTCGATCCAGAAACGTAACCGTATCCAGATACAAGTACCCGGAGATGACAATCTTTGAGCATTTAACCACAGGAATTATGCACCATCCAGACCCAGGAGATGGATGAAGTCTGCTAGTTAATAATTGTTTCATTGTTTTTTTTTCACTATCAACTTCTAAAAAATATAATTTGATTTTGTTTGATTGATTAATTTAGTTTGATTTAATTTAAATTGAGTTGATTTCATTCATTCATTTCATTCCATTTCATTCCATTTCATTTCATTTCATTTTGATTTTTATATTTTTTATATATATTTTTTATATTTAGTTCCTTGAGAACAGACAATTGGTGGTCAAATCTAACGGAATTACATCTAGACCTTTTGTACCACAGCGGGGGGTGCCGCAGGGCTCTCCCTTGTCGCCACTGCTATACAACCTGTACTGTTCTGATATCTTTGACAAGGAAGATGAGCATCACGCGAATTATGGGTTACAATATGCTGATGATACTGCCCTCATCTCACACGGCAAGTCCCTCACTTCCACCATAGAAAATTTGCAGCAGATGATTGATGGCGTAGAAAGGTGGTTTAACAACTGGAGATTAAAAGTAAACCCTTCAAAGTCGCAGCTGATAATTTTTCACCACAAACTCAGCAACAACTCTCCACACGTCCGAATGCTAGGAGAAATCATTAAACCACAAACTACAGCAAGGTATCTGGGCATGCACCTGGACCAAAAACTAAACCTAAACCATCATACATCTATAGCCAAACGAAATACAATTTCCAGAAGCAAGCACTTTCGAGTGCTTTCCAATAGAGACCTGGGAATAACGGTATCTGTAGCTGCACATATTTACAAGACCATTTGCAGACCAATTATCGAATATGGACATCCGCTATTTGTAAATATTAGAAACCCGGCACAAAGGAACATCCGAATTGCTGAAACATCAGCGCTCAGAATCATAACCAAAATCCGACATCCTAATAATCCTCTCCACAATCCTTCGAACCAAATGCTTTACTTCAAAACTAATATCCTTCCAATACAAGAGCGTCTCAACAACCTCTTCCTTAAGTTCACCAACAAGCAGACTGATATGGATCTGTTGTTACCAATGTGTCGATCCAGAAACGTAACCGTATCCAGATACAAGTACCCGGAGATGACAATCTTTGAGCATTTAACCACAGGAATTATGCACCATCCAGACCCAGGAGATGGATGAAGTCTGCTAGTTAATAATTGTTTCATTGTTTTTTTTTTCACTATCAACTTCTAAAAAATATAATTTGATTTTGTTTGATTGATTAATTTAGTTTGATTTAATTTAAATTGAGTTGATTTCATTCATTCATTTCATTCCATTTCATTCCATTTCATTTCATTTCATTTTGATTTTTATATTTTTTATATATATTTTTTATATTTAGTTCCTTGAGAACAGACAATTGGTGGTCAAATCTAACGGAATTACATCTAGACCTTTTGTACCACAGCGGGGGGTGCCGCAGGGCTCTCCCTTGTCGCCACTGCTATACAACCTGTACTGTTCTGATATCTTTGACAAGGAAGATGAGCATCACGCGAATTATGGGTTACAATATGCTGATGACACTGCCCTCATCTCACACGGCAAGTCCCTCACTTCCACCATAGAAAATTTGCAGCAGATGATTGATGGCGTAGAAAGGTGGTTTAACAACTGGAGATTAAAAGTAAACCCTTCAAAGTCGCAGCTGATAATTTTTCACCACAAACTCAGCAACAACTCTCCACACGTCCGAATGCTAGGAGAAATCATTAAACCACAAACTACAGCAAGGTATCTGGGCATGCACCTGGACCAAAAACTAAACCTAAACCATCATACATCTATAGCCAAACGAAATACAATTTCCAGAAGCAAGCACTTTCGAGTGCTTTCCAATAGAGACCTGGGAATAACGGTATCTGTAGCTGCACATATTTACAAGACCATTTGCAGACCAATTATCGAATATGGACATCCGCTATTTGTAAATATTAGAAACCCGGCACAAAGGAACATCCGAATTGCTGAAACATCAGCGCTCAGAATCATAACCAAAATCCGACATCCTAATAATCCTCTCCACAATCCTTCGAACCAAATGCTTTACTTCAAAACTAATATCCTTCCAATACAAGAGCGTCTCAACAACCTCTTCCTTAAGTTCACCAACAAGCAGACTGATATGGATCTGTTGTTACCAATGTGTCGATCCAGAAACGTAACCGTATCCAGATACAAGTACCCGGAGATGACAATCTTTGAGCATTTAACCACAGGAATTATGCACCATCCAGACCCAGGAGATGGATGAAGTCTGCTAGTTAATAATTGTTTCATTGTTTTTTTTTCACTATCAACTTCTAAAAAATATAATTTGATTTTGTTTGATTGATTAATTTAGTTTGATTTAATTTAAATTGAGTTGATTTCATTCATTCATTTCATTCCATTTCATTTCATTTCATTTTGATTTTTATATTTTTTATATATGTATATTTTTTATATTTTATATATATATTTTTTTTAAATATTTTTTTTATATTAATTTACCTACGTAACACATTACATAACATAATGTATTTTTTTTTTAACATGAAAATTTTATGTCCATTATTTTATGTATACATTTATGTACATCTTAAACGGGCAGAAGGACTTCGGTCGATAGCCCTTGGGGAGTATCCCTAATAAAGTTCATTTATTATTATTATTATTATTTTTATGTGGCATGCTCCGACGGGCTGTAGATCTACGCGAGCTTTGTATAAGTGCTTCTAGAGAGAGAGCAGCTACAAGCTCCAAATGCACCGCTTTGGTGCTAAGACATATAAAAGGGCTAATATAGCACTTAGTTCGCTTTTGACCTCGGCCTTGTCGGTCTTTAACTAAAAATGGTCCTGCATAATCAACATCTGTTACATGAAAAGTTGGATTAGCTGTCAGGCGATCTTGAGGCAAATTTCCCATCAAAGGCTGCAAACCCTTTGGTTTAGCTCTAAAGCATATAACACAATCATGTATTGTTTTCCTCGCTAAACTTCTACCTGACAAAGGCCAGTATTTTTGGCAAATTGAATCACGTAGTGATTGAGGACCAGTATGAAGCAGGCAGGTGTTCTCTAACGAAAATCAAATTACTGACATGTTTTGTATCAAAAGGAAGAAAACTATGCTCTAAACGACCACCTACTCTTAAAGTACCGCCACAATGTATAAATGGATTCAATTTGTATATGTATATACAGTGTGAGCAAAAAGTCTGGAACTAATTCTATAAAAAATTCAAGAATCATTTCTGAAAAAAACGCTCGGACACGTCAATATAATTTTTTTAAAGTGCATCTTTTTTTGATAATTGTCGTTTTTCGATAGTCTTTTGATTTCGTACTGTGACGTCATCGTTAAGTTTTTTAAATGGCTCCCTATACTTTTGAAGTCGTTGGATAGTGGCTGAAATTACGAATTCAATGATATGCCACAGTATGACATTGACGTTGATATTTTTTGAAATAATCAAGTTTAAAGTAAAAACAAAAACTCGCAAAAAAATAAGTTAGCCATGGAATGTTGACAGTTGAATTGATTAGAAACGAGGACAATTAAGTTCTAACCGTTCAGCATTGTTTTGTGGGTTTCCGTTTGTTATTTCATAATTTTGCTAGTTACCTATTTTGTAATATTAATAGTTGATTATTATGAAAATAACAGTTAAAGTTGGTGTTCGAACTATTGATTGAACACCAACTTTAACTGTTATTTTTAGTTAATTAATGTTATTTTATCAAATTTACATCGTTTCCAGTCAGCTAAACTGTCAATATTCCGTGGCTAACTTATTTTTTTGGGAGTCTTTGTTTTTACTTTAAACTTGATTATTTCGAAAAATATCAATGCCACACTGTGGCATATCATTGAATTCGTAATTTCAGCCACTATCCAACTACGACTTCAAAAGTATGTGGAGCCATTTAAGAAAACGGACGATGACGTCACAGAACGAAATCAAAAGACTATCGAAAAACGACAATTATCATAACAAACACACTTTAAAAAAGTTAGGTTGACGTGTCCGAGCATTTTTTCCAGAAATTATTCCTAAATTTTTTATCGAATTAGTTCCAGACTTTTTACTCACGCTGAATGTCACTGGATTTGTGTACACATTTTTGTTTGATAATTAAAATTAATTCTTCTTTAAAACATTTTTCTAGTGTCAATTTTAGTAATGTAGTATGAGCAATTTTGGTTTCATGGTAAACATCCGGCTCGAAGGACCAATGTTGGTTATGAGACTGTATTTAATGATGTATTATTTTTACACAATGTTTAATATTTTTTTATTGATTAACAACTTCGTTCTCTCCTCTCCTCTAACAACCATGCTAAATATTTACTAGATAAAGTTTTACATTAAACAAGATCTACTACTCCATCACATAATCCTGACGTTATAAGTTTGAATATACCTTGCATTATGTAATTATCACTCAGTGTATTACGAGGTATATTATTATCCACATTTAGGTAAGAGTACTCGGGTTTTAAATTGCTATTATTTTTAGAATAATTAGTTTAGGCAAACTTTATAAATACAAATTTCGAATGCAATAGCTGAAATAAACGCTAAATTCCCATTCTCCTATATGCGATGAACTTCGTTGGTTTAAATGCGTCTATATAACCTGAAAATCGTCTGGTGTTGATCCCGGAGTCCCGGAGTGTTCGGCGCTTCGCGGGGGGTCGTCGGTGAGCAATGCATCATAGACACAGCATTAGCCGATTGAGAATCCATTTCTCGCGAACACCGGGACGCCGCACTGAGAGTCTATTGCCCTCCAGTTTTATTATTACTTTTTTTTATTACGAACTATATAAAATGTTCGTAGGGGGCACATATTTAATTACGCAGTGCAAATTTTACGATTGCTAATGTAATAATATTCCTTTTTAATGGGGGATCTTTGTTTTATACCCGCGAACAGACAATTTATTAGTTCACGCTATATTTGGTTTTCTGCAAGGATAAAACTGTTGACTTGATTACCCACTGGGGACCTTTTTGAGTTTTTTTGTTATAGACGGTGCATTTGACAATATAAATATGAGAAAACTCTAGCAGGAGCGGGATATCTTAGTAATTTTAATAAAATACAATGTGCAAAACGAATACGCTGAGGATTACAACAACAACAAAATTTAATGCTTTAGCGTTTTCCAATACCTGTTTATGCTATACAGCGATACAACCACGCATACTTTTGAAATATAAAACTGTACACCTACACACGAAATCTCTGCATTATCGTGCATTTTCTTACTCCCAAAGTAACCGTGTAGCATGCAGCGAAGCATGCAGTGGTTGAAGTCTCAAGCACGCCATTCGGCGGTTTTACTGTTAGTACTTTGCAATATTCTTTAAACAAATTTCAATAACATGTTATTATTTCGTGAGTAACTTGGCCCATATCTAAGATTTTATAGGTATTTATGCACGCTTACAAAGAATGTACATATTTATTTTTATGGCTTGATGTATTTAATAATTTTACATGAAATACAAAAGTTTTTAGTGGCGAATACTCTTGTTATTGTAACACGTCGACAACGATTTGGCATGCTTGAGTTTATTCGTAGGGTGCTCGTTTAAACGCTGTTTAAACGTTTAATATACGTGTTTAAACGTTTATAAAAAGCACGCTAAACGTTGCATCCCTACACTGTATACTGCCGCTCTCGTGGTGTTTTCAAAATCGATTTTCAAACCGAATTTTAAAGCCGATTTTATCGTCGGCTATAAAAACTGATTCTAAAATCGACTTTTTAAAAATCGATTCCAAAATTGACTTTCAAAATCGACTTTAATAATCGATTCCGTAACCGACTTTAAAAATCGATTCTAAAATCTACTTTTAAAATCGATTTCTTTCTTTCGTCGATTATTCGATTTTTCCAAAATCGATTTTCTCCAAAATCGTTTAATCGATTTTACATTTCTATCGATTTTGCCAGCACTAGTCAATAGTATCGGGGTGCTGGATCGGACTTCTTATACCGTTGAAGAATACAAACAGGACTTTGTTACATATCAAAGTATTAAACAATATCACGTGAATCTTCTCTCGACAGTTCATTTGTACAATAAGATGTGTAAAGCTGGGAACACATTTCTCTGATGTGTTGTGTCGTGTCGTGTTGTGTTGTGTTGTGTTGTGTTGTGTTGTGTTGTGTTGTGACTCGCCATGTGCACATGTTTCTGTCGTGTTGTGACGCAACGTTTGATAAACCGGTGCTACCCCATTTCTCAAAAGCTCCAATGTGTACACACCGAGCGTTTTCGTCCCCGATTAACCGGGAACTTTTTATAGAACTGTTTCTATACTTTTTTCCACACTGTATGTAAGTACAAGTGAAGTAAAAATGCTGTTGCTTTACCTGTAGAATTCATTTCCCTGCCTATTTCCTCCCACGCCTCTTGCCGCATATACTCATTGCGGTAATTCTTCGAATTCAAGTTGAATAAACATTCGTAATTTCTAACTTTTTCAATTAAAACAGCTTCATCCATATTTTTTAAGCGAACTGACCCGTGCACACTTCTCTGACTCTCTGATGTGTTGTGTCGTGATGCAACGAAAATCTGGAAAGAACACAACACAACACAACACAAGGCGTAGCGTCAGAGGAATGTGCACGCGCCCCGTTTAATTACATGCGATTTATGCTGTATGATCCATACAACGTTGCGTCACAACACAACACAACACAACACGTCAGAGAAATGTGTCCCTAGCTTAAGTTCGTCACTCAAATATACCAACGCTATATTTTGGAATATCGAAAAGAAGCAAGAAAACAGTTTCTTTGTTCTTTTCCGAGTATAGTAATTAATTTACATAACATATGGGCATATACGAAATATGGAACACACATATGTAAATAAAGCCCATTGTTGCTATAAATTATTGGGGAATCCATGTCCATGAGCCAAAAAGGGAAGATACCGCATAAATATGTATTAGTGAAGCGGTAAAATTATTTTATGCCAGATGAAATTATTCCTTTCCTAAATTATGGGCGGGCGCGCATCAGGCGGACGGAACTAAATTCTACTAGTTCACAAACCACCAATGCAAATTGAAGGAGTTTGTTGCTGTTGTATATATGCGCGAAAAATATAGAAGTTATAATGAATTCGGTGAGCACAGTTGTCGAAAAGTTATTCGATGGATCTAATTATGTGTGTTCCCCCAACTAAACGAAAACCGATTTATAACTTTTAGAGCTGCAAAGCTCGCGTAATCGCATTATTTTAACTGCAACTTTTCGAGTTATTTTCTGAACATCAGCAGTTGCAATATATTAAATTTACTATACAAAGTAGCGTAAACTGAATAACTAAAGACGCCCCACCAATGCAGATTTTAACTGCATATTGAATCATCTAGAATGCGACTTACGATTACAAGTATGCCAATGTATTTATTAGAATAAGAAGAATGACGTAAATCCAATATTTATACCTATCTAATTTCTGCAACTGGCTTTAAAAGCTGTCGAGGAGACGTTAAAACCACAATTTAAAAAAGAAAACAATAGAAAAGGAAAAAATAAGTTATGCGCAGTGTGTTGAAAGTTAAGTCTGCACTATTATTAACTTCATGCTATTAATGGAGCTACGATGATGAAAACCGAAATTTACTAGTTAAGTGAGACATTGTATATAATGTACCAACTAGTAAACCAAAGTAGTCTTTGGGTGCCCGCATACTGAGGCGCAGCTAAGCGAAGCAGAGCGGAGCGGAGCATCGTTTTAGCAAAGTCCGCACATTAGGGCGAAGCGAATAGAAGTAAAGTGAAGAGAAATAGCCGCGAAAGCTTATACGCATGCCCTTGAACAAATCTCGCAACAACAATACTTACTTTCGTTTTGTTTAAATTTCGAAAGCGAGTGGTTATTGTACAGAGCATTTGTTTTATTAGGGGAAATGCGTTTCTTTCGCAAACGAGTAAAAAAATTTAATTCTACAAAAAGTATTATATTCTTACCGAGTTCTTTCGCGACGGCTCTTCGCTTCGCTTCGCCGCGCCTCAGTGTGCAGACACCTTTAGGTAAATAGTGCCACTTCCATCAGACGGATTGCATTTAGGCTGATAGCATCGTCTCTGCCACACAAACGTTCTTTATTTATCTTACCCGTCAGTACGCTTTAATTCCGTCAAGCATCTCGACACCATAGGCCAATTGAGTCTTTCTGATTGGTTGCGTCGTATCTGCAGGATTAGAGCCGAGTTGGTGGTCGGAATTAATTGCGAAGGACCGACATGTTTCGATTCCGTCGTGCATCTCGACACTATAGATCAAATCTGCGGTTTGGACTTCATACTGAACTTGGTATTTCATGCAAACACCCAAGTCATAGTGGCACGAAACGTTTTTCGGAAGCACGCTCTTCATGATATTTATCCAAGTCAAAAGGTCCTGATATTTGCAAATTAATGTTACAAAAATGCGTCAAACCCAGAGTTGCTAACTTGATATTGTATTTTTTTTAATTTACTGGGATTTTTGTTGTATTATTATGTTATTTTTAAGGTGCTACTTAATTTGATTGCTCTCTAATGCAATAAAAAGAAATATAGTGTGTCCACGAAGCCTTTTTATTATTGATATTTGAGTAAATTTTATTCTACATAGATATTACTTCTAACTTTAACTTTCAATATTAAAAAGCTTAAAACGTATTAAAACTATTTAACACATTTAAGTGTTTGATACAATATTGAGCTTGTTGCTATCACAAAAATAAAAAAAAATACGACGGGAGGGTCTCGTTTTATAAAAATAAATTAAAAAATATGAAAGTTTGTGTTATGTACCTCAAATTTTATATTTCAATAGTCTTTCATTTTGAACAAGTTTTTCCCATAGTATTTTTGTGTATTTTCGCAAATTAAGGTACTTTACTCTTGACATCTTTTGACGCCCTTACTAATAACGCATCAAATTTCCGATATACCCATTTTATGTTTAGTAACAAGCACCAATTTTTATATAAAATAACATTTGGCGAGGCATAACAACTTCAAAAAGTACGTTCAATTCAAATTCAATTCAATTCAAATAATTCAATCCAATTCAAATAATTCAATTCAGTTTATATAATTCAATTCAGTTCAATTCAGCCAATTCAACTCCATTCAAAAATAATTCAATACAATTCAAGCGATTTGATCCAATTCAAGTAATTCAATTCGGGCAATCCAAAAAATTCGATTCAATTCAGTTAATTCATTTCAATTCAGCCAGTTCAATTCCAATTCAGAGAGAGTGTACATAACAATTCAAAAGTTGTTACCCGTGAGGCATAACAACTTCAAAAAGTACGTGCAATTCAATTCAAATAATTCAATCCAATTCAAATAATTTAATTCAGTTTATATAATTCAATTCAGCCAATTAAGTTTAATTCAAAAATAATTTAATTCAATTCGACCAATTTAATTCAAATAATTCAATTTAATTCAGCCAATTCAATTCAAGCGATTCAATTCATATAATTCAATTCAGCCAATTCAACTCGATTCAAAAATAATTCAATATAATTCAAGTGATTTGATCCAATTCAACCAATTCAATTCCAATTCAGAGAGAGTACATAACAATTCAAAATTTGTTATCCCTCCGACATTTTATGAGAAACCAATAATAAAAAAGCTCTCCATATTTTGCAGAATTTTCTTGGAAAAGCGCATTTGAAGTGAAAAACTCTACTACTAAAAATATTTTGAATTTTAACATGCGTCATCTTTATTTATTCATTTTATTCATTACTTATAAAGCAAGATAGGTTGTGTGTGGTCTCGGTACTCAGCAGTTAATTCCGACCACAATCTGGACACTCATCAAGTAGTCGCATTTGGCCTACTGTGCCAAAATGCATGACGGAATTAATATTGAATATTTGAAATGAAATCATAAGAAATTTTTAAAACAGGAATGTGCGTCTTTGCTAGTCATACCGTGAGTGTTGATAAATCTTTTATTATTGTGAACCTGTCAGCAGTATACATATACATACACTGTTTTCAAAATAAAATTCACAGCCTTCGCAAAGATGCAACCGGGGGAGACATTGAAAATGACGAAGCAGACTGTAACGCTTGTGCGTTTGGGACGAGGCTTAACAACTTCAAAAAGTACGTACAATTCAGTTGAAATTCAATTCAAACAATTCAACCCAATTCAAATAATTCAATCCAATTCAAATAATTCAATTCAGTTTATATAATTCAATTCAATTCAGCCAATTCATTTTAATTCAAAAATAATTCAATCCAATTCAAATAATTTAATTAAATTCTGCCAATTTAATTCAAATAATTCAATTCAACCAATTCAATTCAGGTTAATTCAATTCAATTCAATTCAAGCAATTCAATTCATATAATTCATTTCAATTCAGCCAATTCAACTCAATTCAAAAATAATTCGATATAATTCAAATGATTTGATCCAATTCAAGTAATTCAATTCAATTTGGACAATTCAAAAAATTCAGTTCAATTCAGTCAATCCAATTTAATTCATTTCAATTCAGCCAATTCAATTCCAATTCAAAAGTTGTTATCCCTCCGGTTTGGGATATGTATTTCCGTTTCTGCATTAAATAATTATTCATAGAATACCTGCGCCGATTGCATTCCTGTTATGGCATTCTCTCACATTTGCGACACTAGCCAGTCGCATGCTGGATGAACACTGAGCGGTCTAGGTCTAGCCGTATAGCGCGTCGCCAGCCGCTCGACTTGAACCCTAGTGCTTGGCTCTCACACGTGACGTGTTTGACAAATGCAACAGAATCTTTTCGGTGAATATGATCCCCCATTCTAGGATACTAAAAACATTTTCAATGTTAAAATTCATTTTCCAACGCAAGCACTTGTAGTATCCTCCAATAACAAGTTTTTTTTCTGTGGCAGATACACAACTTTCACACTGGCCATGCATTAGCCCTCTGCAAATATTTTTACAACTAATTATATCTCTCTTTAAAAAGGTCGCGTAATTTTAAACGAAAACTTTTACCTTCGGCACTTCAAACTGAGTGTCTAATTGTTCTCGACGCCGTGCCAAACACGCCCAAGTGCTAATGGCAAAGTGTATTATTCTTTTGTTAATTACTACAAAAAGCTGCGGCAATTTTCAGTATAGTGTACCTATAGCGTAACTGGGGTGCCGTGTACACAACAAGAAGTGTAAAGTGGCAACGTAAAGTGCACTTCACTGTGTCTGGAAAGGGCGAGAACGGCAAGCTGCGAAAATCGCATATTCGACGATCGCATCGTAACGTCTTCGTTCATATGCATCTGACTGAATTTTACAGTTAGTCTACGGCTTTTCGTCTAGAACGACGCCAAAACTGAGAAAAAAGTCGGTATAGAGAACTATACATGTTCATTGTATATAAAAAAGAACACTTAAAACAATTATCTGTTTATTATTGGCAATTTTACGAAAAATTGATTTAGTAATCACGAGTATCTATCAAATTGACACTATTGCAGA
Organism: Xestobium rufovillosum; assembly: GCA_963966045.1. Taxonomy (NCBI): domain Eukaryota; kingdom Metazoa; phylum Arthropoda; class Insecta; order Coleoptera; family Ptinidae; genus Xestobium; species Xestobium rufovillosum. The sequence continues at coordinate 17,733,551 of OZ014498.1, forward strand.
TTACTGCCAACTCTCTATAATAATTATTATAAACCCTAGAGTATAAACTATATTAAGAGTCCGGCAAAGCAGATCAGAAGTTACACCTGCGGGGCATCGGGTCGGTGAGGAATCCGTTAGAAATCGGAGGAAACTATCAGCTGTGTTGCAACACTGTCGCGCTAAACACATTTATGGACACAGGAACAACGCACATTCAAAGCCCGCGCGTTCGGTACCTAGTAAATGAGACAACGGCGCACAGTGGTTCAAAATCCTAAATAGTCGATCGAAAATCAAAATTTTTATTTTTTTATATGACGCTAAACATAACACACAATCGTTCTTCTAGTATCTGGTCAACTTCTGAAATAAATAATTGCAAAATGAAATTACATAGAAAGACAATATTAGTCCCGAAGCGTGCGATAAAACACATGCATTTCGAACAAAAATTGAGTTCTCTGAAATGCGACCTTTTCTAGGGGCTGTGCAGAATTATTTATCTTGCAAAATATTTGAAAAAAAATGAATATGCCGAGAAAGTTTGGACCTTTAGCTATCACCTGAACGTATTATTTTTCTAAGAAATTTTACCTGCTTTTAAATTCACCAGTACTTTATGTACCCTCCATATTCCACTAATTTTCGCACTAAATGTATTCTACGAAACAGAGGACACAAGAGGACAAAATAATTTTCGGTACACAGTATTAGTTAGGGTCTTAGGTAAACAAAAACATCTAAATGGTTTGCATCGATTTGCCCCTCTTACGACAGGGGGTTGCGTTGTCACGTTCACCCGACATTGTATTTGCGCCTCTTGCTGTTCGCACTTTCGGTGGCTATTACTCTGTTGTTTGATATTGCGTGTTGTGGTGTAGCTTTAGTTTGTGGATATTTTGTGTATTTGTGTATATTTTAACGATGGCGGTTCGTCCAATAACGCGTTTTTCTTTACACGAAAAGTTTCTAGAAAATATCGAATTATCCATTACATAAAATCTGGATTTAGTTCTATAATTCAATGCCTGGCGGGGTATTTGCCCGAGGAGTAGTTGTTCGAACGGTCCAGTACCACTCATATCCATTGAAGTTCGAAAAAATTGTGTTATAGACTATTTGAAAGAAGTTTTTCATACAAACGGAAATGATGCTGCTACAAACGCACTTATAGTTTTTACTAGAACTAATTTTTTTGCTCCATATATCAGAAATTGGAAGAGTGTAAATAGAAATAATGAACGGTTTCTACAGAAATTTGATATGTGGCTTCACGAAGAAATAAAATTCCCAGATATTGTTCTCCGTTGTGTGCCTACTCCTATAAGTAGTGAACCTTCAACATCCACAGGAGGTAAGCCGGACTATAAAACTTTTTATCAATTTTTATTACGGATAACAAAATTTAGGTCGCGGTCGCCCATCTAAACAATTTGAGGATTGTTCTGATGTGGTAAAGCGTAGAAAAACTGAAGAACTGCGAACTACAAAATCTTCTCAAGAATATATTGGCTTATGCCACAACAATGAAATTAAGAGAAAAAGGCGATGAAGCGGCTGCTAACTTGCTTAAAGAAACTGTGACAAGAACTCCATCCCGTGCTAAACGCATTTTAAAAAAATGGAAAACTACAGAAACAAATCAGTCTGCATATACTCCGGAAGAGGCTTTGTCACTTGTAATTTCGTTAAGTTTAACCAAACAACAGTACCTTACTCTAAGACGATCAGCTTCGCTTCATGGGCACACTAATTTATATCCATCATATCATACTGTGCTGGACATAAAAAAACAATTGTATCCAGAAGGTATTATTTTCACGGAAGAAAAATGCGAAGTTCCTCTTCAAACCCTTCTCAACAAAACATGTGAAAGTATTTTGAAAATAATATCGGCAGAAAGCAATCCCGATAGGTTATTGAATTTGATTTGCAAATGGGGCTTTGATGGAAGTTCTGGATATACGACATTTAAACAAAAATCCAACACGTCAGAAGAAATACGTGCTGAAGAGAGTGTATTTGTTACATCTTTAGTGCCATCAAGATTAGTGGATGAAAATAGTTCAAATGTTTTTTGGAAAAATCCAAGCCCTGCCTCGAAGAGATTTTGCCGGCCGATAAGACTTCAGTGGATTCACGAAACCCAAGAAATTTCTAAAGCTGAAGAAGAGTTCATAAACCAACAAATTAACAACTTATTGCCATTTGATTCTGAATTCGGTCGAATTAAATTTACACTGTCACTGACAATGGTTGACGGAAAGGTGTGCAGTGCATTGGCTAACAATTCGAGTATGAGGTGCTACATATGCAATGCTACGATTTCGCAATTAAATGATATTGAACAAATTCGTTCTTGCCCCATCCAACCGCAAATATTAAGATCTGGATTGTCAGTCTTACATGCTTATATTCGTTTTTTCGAATGTCTTCTTCATGTGGCCTATAGACTAGATCTAAAAGTGTGGAAAGTGTGGAAAGAAAACAGGGAAGTACTACAAAACAAGAAACGCGAACTTCAAAATAAGTTTCGGCAGAGAATGGGACTAGTCGTTGATGTACCTAAAGCAGGTGTAGGCACCACAAATGATGGGAATACTGCAAGACGATTTTTTGCTGATCCTAAATTATCGTCTCAAATTACTGGCATCGAGGAAGATCTAATTAAAAGATTTTCAGTAATTTTAAAGGTAATCAATAGCAACCACGAAATAAACACACAGAAATTTGAAAATTATTGTGTGGAAACAGCCCAAAAATTTGTGAGCTTGTATAAGTGGTACTACATGCCCACTTCCGTCCATAAAATCTTACTACACGGAGCAGCAGTTATAGAAAATGCTGTTTTGCCTATTGGAGAATTATCCGAAGAGGCACAAGAAGCGAAAAATAAAGATTTGCGACGATACAGGGAACACCACACCAGGAAAATTAGTGCCATTAAAATAAATGAAGATCTTTTCCATCGATTAATTTTAAGCTCAGATCCACAATTAAGTTCATTTGTACACGGAAAACATAAACAGAAGATCACTGATGTTAATGTCCTCCAATTAATCAATATTTCTGACGAAGACAAGAAAGATTCTGATGACGATTTTGAAGAAGAAGAAGAAGAAGAAGAAGATGATGATTAGTAAAAGTAAGCCCTTCCAAATATTTCGTAACATGCAAAATCGCCTGTAATATTATTAGTATTTTATTATTATTATTATTATTGTCAATGTATTGGTGCATTTTTTAAATTTCTACATAATATTGCAACATACATTACATCTAAAGCCCTTAAATAATTTCTGTTGCAAAGTCGTAACAACTACTATTATTATTATTATTGTTACTATTATTATTAGTTATTATTATTATTATAAATGCATTAGTATGTCTTTTTAGTGTTACATCACAAACTTTTAATTGAAAATTGTAATTCATTTACCAGATATGAATTTCGATCGGGTACTTTGAAATCTGAACCACTGTGCGGCGCTCTGAGTTTACGCTCAGTCGCTACGAGGCGGCAGCACATACCAAGCCATATTTTGCGTTTGCAGCGCTCTCGCTCTACCATGATTACACCTTCATCCTAGTAAATTTAGCAACACGAAAGCCTGATTATGGTAGAAGAAGGTATACTTCATGTCGCCATTGAAACAATTTTTCGAAAACTCTAAATCTCATGGCGCTATGCACGCGTGAAGTTGGTCAATTTCATGAGTGAACTGACCCTTTCTAAGATAAAATTTTTAAATTTTCTTTCAATGGAAACATAAAATAAAGTTTCGTGTATAAACTGTCAGAAATTCAACACTTCAATTTTCACCGTTTAGAAATGAGCATAGCACTACGAAGTCAGTTTTCGGGTTCATTTTAAAGGGGTTTGCCGGACTCTTGACGACGGATATTACTCGGTTAGTCATAACTAGGTTTGCGTGCACCCTTCGCGCGCAAAACAGGAATTTCCGTAACACGGCATTTTTCGTGCAATAATGAACTTGAAGGAAAATATTTGCAAAATTGAAGTCATAACACATTCACTATTTACTTTTTGGCAACACAGTGGTTGGATCGAGAAATTTGACGTAAATTCACTATCAATTCTAACTAAGTTAACCCCACACACTGAAAGACAGTGACACAGTAATTAAACTCGACATGTGTTTTGCTGACAACGTCAGCATCCTCAGGAGTTGAAGATTAATCTACATCTACACTTACGCTACATGCTATAAATACATACCCCCACTACTGAAGTAAAATGGATAGAAAAACCTATAGGGTTTTTTAGAACTTTTGGAACAATAAAATTGGTTTCTTAGAACTGGAGGTTAAGTATTTATGGCTAGTCTTAATTCTATCTATCTGATAATACCGGGTTGAGTATGGAATCGCGCCATAATTAATTTTAAGATAACTGCTTTACAAGGCGTTTAAATCAAATTTATTATTTCCTATTTGTAGGATCATGTATTTGGTGTTTCTTTGGAAAAAATGCCACCAGTGAGGCGTCTAAATATGGGTCGGCGTACGCGCAATGCAAGCCAACTACATGATCGTCGAGTCAATGAGACTGACGAAGAGCGTAGACAGCGTTTGGAGCCAAGTCGAATAAGAATGTCTCAAGCGCGATCCATTATGATTCCGGAACAACGGATAAAGTCGAGTTCGACGCGCTCAGTTGGAGCTTACGCACAAAATAATTTGGAACGTCGACAAAACAGAGGCCGAACGTGGCATTAGGGAACGAAAAATTGGAAAAGTTACCCGGAAAATTGGAAAATTCGGGAAAAACTGAAAGTGCTTTTTTCTATGGGATTTTTGTATGATATGGATATGCGTAAGTCGGGAAATTCGGACAAACTGTAAAAATCATAATTTTGGAAAATCCACCGGAAAATTTGAAAATTCGAGAAAAACTAAAAGTGCTTAACGGCTGGACCGATTTGGCTGATTTTTTTGTTGTGATCGTAATTGTTAGGACAAGGTTTGTATGAAAGAAAATTTTTGGAGAATCCACCGGAAAATGTGAAAATTCGGGAAAAAACTGAAAGTGCTTTACGGTTGGACCGATTTGGCCAATTCTTTTCAAAAATAAGGTTTTTAGGGGACGAAAAATTGGAAAAGTTGCCCGGAAAATTGGAAAATTCGGAAAGAACTGAAAGTGCTTTTTTCTATTGGATTTTTGTATGATATGTATAGGCGTAAGTCGGGAAATTCTGACAAACTGTCAAAATCATAATTTTTTGTATGCACTCGCGATCATAACTGACGATAGGAACGACATATTTGTTGAATATAAACGTAAACAGAAAAATGTTTTACATTGAATAAACGATTTGGTTAATGAATCAAAAGTTCAATATGAAAAGTAATTTTAGGCAGGACAACGTCTGCCGGGCCCGCTAGTATTCTAATAATTCCGACCGACTCATGAACGACACGTTGATTTGTTCTCTTGCCCGCCAATTCATAAATGACCAGTTCGTACTAAAATATTTAGGTCTTCCACGGAGTAGCCATTAAAATGTTCAACTGCCATACCTTTTAAGAGATTTTTCTGATAAAATATTAGATTTAAAAAGAGACGCGACAGAATATTTATTCAGTAAACGTTAAAATCTCAAAGCTGCCTACAAAATTTGAATGAACCTGTGCGATTTTCAAATATTACAGCACAGTTGCGAGTTTAGCGCATGGGCAACGCAATTGTCAAGTTTCCAGCCTACTATGCTGTATATCTTGTCTAGGGGGTCGTGGGAAAATTGTTTTACAGTTAAGTTTCGATGCATCTCACGCTGCGTACTCCATTATTTGACAACTTTTCTAGGTTAGAAGTTTCCTATTTTTTCGACGTTTTACAAGACTTGTGTGCCGCTACTTGCAAGGGTATTATTACGTTGTACGCTGTTACGATTACATCATGTTTTCTTTTCAAATATGTTCATTTTTTAAAACCTTTTCTTTAGTTCCAGGCACCATTATATTGTAAATTCCTTTTCTTTTGAAACGCCGTTTAAATCGTGTTATTTTTCGAAATTCTCTGGTCATTGTGTTTAGTATTTCGGTGCATGGTCGCGCAAAACATCCCCCGTGTTTTTTGTCGGCCTACATAATATAATCCCTTAATCCGGGAATAATTTATTTGGTGTCCATACAACATCAATAACAGTCGGACTGGGGGGATTAAGCGAATTTTCCTAATCCCATCTTTAATTGCCGCGCCAGAAGATCCGTGAACCCGTTCCGTTCCCGAGGGTCCCCCGAATAAATGTTGTCAACCTGAAGTTTCCGCATCAATACTAATTTCCTGCATAATCCGATGATTTCCGGTGCTATATTCACGGAACGAGACCTTGATACTAACGAGGTAAACACTACGAACTTGGGTCCGCGACTTCGATCCTTTATACTACACCCACGGGCTATATTTGAAACTTTGATGCTCGCCATCTTCACGCCTTATTTATTTTTTATTTTTATGGGCCTTAGACTGCAGTTTTTCGGACGGAAGGTACACTTTTAATGGCTTATTGGAACTACAACAGTTTGACGTATTTTGACATAGGTAATTAAACATTAAAATAAAGCAGCTACAGAAACCGTGCAGACATTTGTATGATTCTTAACAGAGCGTACTGTCTGTTGTCGTGTAAGAGAATGTGGGATAATGTTAAAAAGTATGCATCTGTAATCTGAACTCATATTCAATTATTTTAATAATAACATTGCAATAATACAGGTTGTCCAAAAAATAGCGGATAGACTCGTCAGCACGTTGTCAGGAATGGTCACCTCAGTATGGGAAAAATGCTAAATAAATCCAAGTGCTGTAGTTTTCAACAGAAACAGGTCCAAAGTCTGCCTACTCAACTCCTACTACAGCCGTTATGCTAACTAATATCCGATCTTAAACTATTGTGACACATTGCTGTTATCCTATCTAATAAAAGTGATGTTAGTCGTGGAGAATGCGCAATAGACACGTACCGTTTCGATCTAGCGAGGTCAGATTTGAAGATCTGAAAACAGTAAACGGAGAAATACAGGAATCTTATGTAGCAGCGTGTTTAAAATTAGGAAAAGAGCCATGAATGAAGCTGAAATTTGGATGATGCCCAGACAGCTGAAATATTCATTCATTCGTATTTTAATGCATTGCCGACCAATTTATCAGGAAAAATTGTGGGAAGAATTTAAAGAAGCAATGTCACAAGATTATGAAAGACGTTACAGCAATACTGAAGGACAAAAAACTATATTCAAATTAGTTCCATGCTTTCTGCGGAAGGTTACAATCTTTCAATGTTTCCTACCATGCCACGACATTGAATATGCAAATGAAGAACAAGCAATAGAAATGGGATCACGACAATATAAACACCTAAATGAAAAGCAGAAAGAAATTGTAGATATTATTTTGGGTAAATGTGATGCTAACATATGTGAATCAATTTCTGAATCTTCATGTTTTTATATAGACGGTCCAGGAGGCTCCTGTAAGACTTATGTTTATACAACCCTTTACAGCTTACTGAAGAGTAAGAATAAAATTGTTTGTACTATGGCCTTCACGGGCATAGGAGCAACACTACTTCCTCATGGCAGAACAGTTCATAAAACGTTTGGGTTACCTGTTCCTCTGTTTTTAGATTCATCTTCCAACATTAAGAAAAATTCAAAAGAAGCAGATTATTTAAGGAGTGTAGATGTTTTTATTTGGGATGAAGCTCCCGTGGCGCCAAGGTATGCTTTAGACATTATAGACAGAACCTTACGAGACTTTATGAATTGTGATGTTCCGTTTGGTGGAAAAATTATGGTGTTGCGAGGAGATTTTTGACAATTGTTACCAGTTAAAATAAATGCTACCCGTTGTGGAACAGTGAATTTAAGTATCAAATTTAGTTCTCTTTGGAGTTATTTCCGTAAATTTTCTTAAACACAAAATATGCGGGCTCTACCACAGGAACAAGAATTTACCAAGTTTTTATTGGATGTTGGAGATGGAGTTTTTAACGATATGAATAGCAATTTAGAATTTCCACAGAGATATGTATTTATAATTCGGATATCGTTGAACGTATATATGGAGGAATCAATTAAAGAAAAGCGATTCATAGATATGACCTAATCAGCTATTCTGGATGTTAAAGACATTAACAAAAGAGTGGTAGAACTGTTAGATATAAAAACAGAAAAGTATATACAAACTTTGATAGTGTTGAAAATTGTGATAATGGAGATTTTAACGATGCTATTCTTCCTGAATATTTAAATACTTTAAACCCGCCAAATTATCCTCCGCATGAATTGAAGTTGAGAGTATATTGTATTGTGATGTTGGTTAGAAATCTCAGCATTAATGAAGGCTTATGTAATGGTACGAGATTGTTAATTTTACAATTGGGAGACAATATCCTACAGTGCAAAATTTTAACAGGCGATAAACATGGAGATATAGTTTTCGTTAACCGTATAACGTTGTGCTGTGAAAATGTTTATCATTTTACTTTTAAAAGACGACTATAATTTCCCATTAAACTAGCGTTTGCAATCACAAGGCCAAACATTTGATCAAATAAGAATTGATCTCCGAAAAGAAATATTTACTCACGGACAATTATGCGTGACTTTTTCAAGAGTTCGTTCTTGGGAAGGATTGATAATTTATTTAGGAAATCAAAGAAATAACCGTATAGTTCAAAACTACGTTTTCAGCAGGGAATTATATCAGATGTAAATTATTCTGTAATCAGGCAATAATGCGTTTCTTTGAAGTAATGATTCGACTAGGGCAGTGAGCGCGCGTAGCGCACGAGATGACCTAGTCATTTCAAAACACAAGGGAACATTAATTTAGCTTCACTTACTTGAGTGCATTTGGGAAATTACGAAATACCAATTTTGCATTTTTGGGGCAATACATGACAACAATGCATTCATTAATGAATTATTGCAGTAATAGTAGGTGGCCAAAACGAATTTGTCTTAATGTCAGAATAGACCTTTTCATTTCGTTTGATTTCGTTAGTGCGCATGTGCAGAAGTACATTGACAATCAGCTGTTATTAGTTTCTCGGATGAATGTCACTGTCAGTTTTTGAACTTCGTGTAGGATATTCGCAAGTAAATAGTAGAGTACCAAATAATGAGGGTGTTTGAAGAACGGAAAATTAAAAATGTCAGTTCCCAGTGACGTCCCTCGTAAAATTATGAGGCTGAATCCCGAAGGCGTGCCTGGCGTGTTTGAAATATGGGAATGTTAACCAACATAATTTCAATCACGCAGGTTTTTAATACGTAGCGGTGAAAATTAATCAATTTTTTAAAAGAAAACGGAGAAAAAAGGGAGAACAGAAAAAAATAAAACTGAGAAAAAGGATCTAATAGACTGGTGCGTATTTTTCTGCAATATGTAACTACAAATAATTACATATTATTTTAAAGACCTAACAAATAATGACGTAAAACCTGGAAACATCCAACAAACTTTTCCATTTCGAATCTAGCCTCTTACACATTTTCATTCACGCTTCACAATTTACATAGGTGGAACAAGTCCTCACTTGGTCACAGTTATTAACTTCGATTTACCCCAGGGTTTGGGAAATGGATAAAATCGTAATCCCAAGCGATAGCCACAAGCACAAAGTTTTGATGCTCCATATTAATTTTGCACGTTTGCAATAAAATTTTACTGAATAGACCAAAGAATTTTTAATAAACTCTTTCAAACAATACAAAGCTTTGGCATCTGTCCGAAACTGCCATGGCACGATCGCGCATGCGCCTCAGCATTTTTTTTATAATGAAAAGCCCTATTGAAAATAATTAGTGATTTAGACTGTCAGTTCAAAAGTGGCACAAAACTAAAAAATATAGTAGAAAACATTGTGGGAAACAAGTCTTAACAAAATAAAATACGCCCGCTAACAAAATGGGAGAACTACTTACTAGTAGGCCTAGGCAATTTTTTAATTTTCTTTTCTTTTGCTTCATTAACTAACATTTCATTGGAGGTAGGAAACATATGAATAATTATTTAATAAAATATTGCATGAAATCTAATGTGCAATGTATAATTTTTATATGGTTATGTGTGGGGAAATGCAATTTGTTTGTACGCCTACACGGCTCAGTGCGGCTAGCGCGCACAATTTATATGTGTTTATTAACCCGCTGTAACTTTTTTCAGCAACAACATTGATGGTTCGTTTCTTCACCAAAAATAATTTAGAGCCTTTGTCCGTATTTGGCCTCGCATATGTATATGTTAATTCAGAAAAATAAGATTACTTACCCGGTACATGAAAAATATATTACACAAATTTGTGGTCTAGCAAGAAATTTTTTTTTTCATAAAATTGGAAAATTGTAGAGGCAACGGGAGAGTACTCTGTGATGATCAGCACACTTCAGTATATATTCCACGAAAAAAACAGGTCTCTAACTCTTTTCGTTGCTGAAATACAATAAGAAAAGTATTAAAAATGGTCGAATATTGATTTAGGAAAATTTTACGAAAAATCGATTTTCCGGCATTTTCGCAATTCCCGATCTTTTTGCGACCTCAAAATTCGAATCTAGCAGGTCATTTTACATAAGAAATGGCTTCATTTTCTTGCGTGTGTTCGAGTTGTATGTCGAATTAGAGCACCTTGCTCCCCGACTATTCGTTATCAAGTAGCAGCGCTCCGTCCATGGCTGTGACGTCACAGCGGTGCTCCGCGCGCTACATTCTGGCTTGTACTATCGGTCGGCTTCGGCCCAAGAGAGGCTGTAAATCTACAGTATACCTATTATAGATAGCAATGTTGATAGCATATTTTAGACCCCGTGTTAGACAAAAGCTGACCGTTAATGGTAGAATGGAAATTTTATTTATTTATTTTTTATTTTATTTATTTTATTTATTTTTTAAATAGTGCACTGGTTTAAAATTGTTATTTCTAATAACCGAATCACGTACTGTTGACTAATCTCTTTGACGCATTCATCTTAGCTCTTTGCTGATAAGTACCCTTTTAGAGAAACTTGAAAAATAGTTTTAAATGAGGAAATATCCACCCTTATTAGGCTATCACGATAAGAACAAGGAAGCAGTAAGAAAATGTTAACGAATATCCTCAAAACTTGTTCGCTGAATGTAGCTTCATTTCCTCATAAATTTCCTGCAATCAATCTAAAGAACGCTTCGAGAAACTGCCGAATAACTCGAGATCACAGAGGAAACTTTATACCGTATTTTCACTTCTAGGGAACGGAAAATCCAGTTACTATATGCGCCAGTAAATCACAACTATCAGTTTGTTTATTCATGGATTAATTCACAAGTTGTAAGTAACGGGGTAGGCTCGGGGGTAGGTAACATGCGCCCGCGAAATTAATCCGCTTCCAACGGCTAAAACCGCTGTCGCAACCGCAGACTGGATGTGACTTTCTTCGGTGGTTAATTGTTCTTTTTTTATTGCCGCCAAAGACTGAAGGGGTGACAATTGGCTTTCGCGGTGTCAAGTGGCTTGTCTATACCGAGGGTGCGGTTTAATTAAAAGGAATTTCAATAGGTTCCCGCACAATAAATGAACGTTTTCTAACCCCTTTTATCGTTTTATCAATACGCATTGTCGAACTGTCCGCATAGACTTTGTTTTATGCCTCGGTGATTAAATTCGCTCGAGACCGCGGCGGGGCGCAATCCAAGTTTTAAATAACCTGTATGTTAGAGGTGTTATTGATACTGTGATTGAAGAAAGGTCTTGGTTACCCTGAATGATCAGTTTTGGTTTAATTCTGAACACTTTTTGCGTCGATTCTAACTTTCTGTTGCCTCTATTTTATTTTCAGGGGTAATTGCAACTAACGCTTCGGTTCTGAAATAGTTATTCCCAGCATGGCAAGCAGAAATCGTAAAAATAAAAAAGGGGCGAAAGTTTTAAAAAGTTTGATCCTTTTATCTCGCACTGACACCGAATGTCTCCGTAAAAGAAATAAAACATTCTCTTCAGTCGTGTAAGACGTGGCCGCGGTTGCATCTGGTATTCTCTCTCTTTATGGCGAGTGTTCTATATGGGACGACTGAAAATCCCTGCGGTTTTACACTATGCTTGTTTGAAACTCTTTCAGCGCAAATATATCATAAGAAAACTATATATTTCCTCTGTTTCGAGCCATGCATTGTCGTTATTTGTCAACTTTTTAGTTTTCAGCTCTGAGAAATGCATCCGTATTCGGTATCTTATCTATCAGACTTTGTACAAGATCTCTGCATTTCTTCGAGTATCCCTGTTATGCATTTTTAAGGTTCTGTAAAATACTTCCGCAGGAAGTTCAAACACCAGATGATGTAACAAGTCATCTTAAAATATTCTATGTGTGGTATCGTCATAGCATACTGGACAAGTGCCGAGAGCCGTTGATTTTGATACTGCGCAAATTTCCACCCTTGCGTTACCCAATTAGGACGCTTACTGCAACACCGGGTATCAGGGAGCATGGACATAAACTACTTTAAATTATAGCTTGCGACATCCTCTTCTATTCGAAGTCTTTTTGAGGATGATGAGCTCAATCGTTTGCACATAATTCCACCTATCCTGCGCTCCTCATATTTCGTGAAGTTGACACTGTAGGTTAGAGGACTTTTGGATATCATGGAGCACGCCAAACAAAATTTTCGGCCGTATTAAAATTTTCGTTAGGTCTGTGTATCAAAGTTCGTACTTTCATTTTCTGTTATACATACCGTGTGACAAACTTCCATGTGTACATGGGGAAATAACATGGGCAATTAAATTTTTAGGGATTCCTGCTCCCCATGTGTAGTTACAGTGGTGGTAAAGGTAGCAATCGAAAGATTATTTTTTTCTGCGTATGAGGATATCAAAAACTCTACAACTTTCCAATTTATTAAAGCATTAAAAGCAAAAATTACATTTATAATTTTCTAACTAAAACACAGAAATTTATCAGATTATCCATGACAACTTAATTTATTATAATCACGGACGTCTTTGATTTTTATGGATTTTCTGAACTGTCAACATTAAAAATGAACAAAAATATTTATTCAGTTCAAGAAAAGGTAATCATTGTGAAAATATTTTACGGCGGCAATAGTTTGCGCGTAGTCCGTGCCTTATTTTCTGTAAAATTCAATAACGGTCCTATTCCTTCGGTATAACAACAAATAATTTAGTAAGAAATTTGAAGGCTGGGAATCTTTCGTCGAAAGAAGTTAATTTTTACTAATACATAAACTTGTTTTTTTTATTTAGATAATTCTCATTCACATTATTATTGTCATTACCTATAGTTGACAATTAATTGATTACTGGTGTGGATGTTTCGTTGGTGAATGCTGGTCCATAGTTTAGGGTAAATTATAGGTGGCGTCTAACCTATTAAAAAGTTTTTGGGAAATGTTAAAGCAGTAAAATGAAATAATAAAAATTAAATTACTTTAATTTTACTGCAATTATGAAAAATTTAACAAGCGGCAACATTTGTTTATTTTGCTCTAATGAATTTTATAATCTGGCAATTTAATACTTATTAATATACAATGAAATTAAAGTAACATAAAAAAAGAAAAATAACTATAACAGATATTCAAATAAACCCCCATTCTGTATCAGACAGTATCCCAGCCTATTATAGAAAGAATTTCTCACATTCGCAAGTTGCAGATCGTTTATTAAGTTGCATTCCGCAAAAATAGCATTCCTTAAAGAATCAATATTTGGGTGACGAGTTTTATAAATCTTATTTTTTAAATGACCCCGCAAGAAAAAGTCACACGGTGCCAAATCGGGAGATCTAGCTGGCCAGTTTATAGCACCACCTCGACCAATCCAGCTCTCTGAAAATATTTCATTTAATAATTCCCACACTTGTGCTCCAAAATGTGCTGGGCATCCGTCATGCTGAAACCAGACCTCCCGATTCGCATGTGCAACTTCTTCTAATGCAGGGCTAATATGGTTAATTAAAAGATCTAAATAAGCTTCTGAATTTAAATTTCCCTGTATTTCAAATGGTCCTACAATGCGATTATTAAAAATGTCTGCCCAAATATTGATTTTTTGAGGGTATTGCGTTGTAGTGGCTAGATTTATTCTGGGATTTTCCTGGGCCCAATGCCTAACGTTTTGTGAATTTGGCTCTTGATTTAAAGTGAAGTACACTCATCGGTAAAACAAATTGATGATGAGAGGAAGCTGCGATCCCGATTAGCCCGTTCTTGCATTTCTTCACAGCAAGTTTGCCTTGATTCTTCGTCAAAAGGAAGTAACTCTTGGTGACATTGGAATTTAAAGGGATGATATTTGTTTTTTTTAATATGTTACGGACAGTTTCTCTTGAAACATTACATTCTAGGGCAATAGACCTTAAACTAGATGTTGCACTAGCAGTTATCAGGCCTATTACCATTTCCTCTACCTCAACATTTAGATTTCTTGGAACGACTAAAAAAATAAATGATAAGATTAATTTTAGTTTTGTTTCACTCCACGTTATCACTTGTTAAATTTCTCATAATCCCAGTAAAATTTAAGTTAGCGAACAATAAGGAATTAGCAACTAGGTAATAATAATAAGCGAATCAGAATTATCTAAATAAAAACCAAGTAAATTTATTAGTAAAAATTACCTTCTTTCAATGAAAGTTTCCCAGTATCTTCAAATTTCTTAACTAAATTTTTTATTGTTGTTACCGAAGGAATAGGACTGTTATTGAATTTTACAGAAAATAAGTCACGGACTACCCGCAGACTATTGCCGCTGTAAAATGTTTTCACAATGAAAACCTTTTCTTCAACTGAATAAATATTTTTGTTCATTTTGAAACCCAAATTTTAAATTGTCGATAAATAATGTTGACAATTCAGACGAATTAGAAATTATAATCAAGGGAGTCTTTGATTAGAATAAATTAAATTGTCACAGGTAATCTGATGAATATCTGTGTTTTAATTTGAAAATTATTAGTGTAATTTTTGCTTTTAATGCTTTAATAAATTGGAAAATTGCAGAGTTTTTGATATCCTCATATGCAGAAAAAAATAGTCTTTCGATTGCTACCTTTACCACCACTGTAACTACACATGAGGAGCAGGAATCCCGAAAAATGTAATTGCCCATGTTATTTCCCCATGTACACATGGAAGTTTGTCACACGGTATATTAATACGTTTTTCGTCTTGTTACAGGTAAGGAACACTGCATTTACCCAACCAAAGATTGACTACAATCGTGATGAATTGTCGGAGTAAGTTTAAAAATTTTGTTTGAACAAGTAAAGATCTGAAGGGCTCAGACCATAGTGAAATCGCTGTCCCTAGCAACCTTTCGGGCCGTGGCGTCGGCCAATAGCACAAGTGCTCGGCTCTCCGCAAAATGCTTATTTTCTTATTTCTCTGATGGAATTGCGGCTATAAACAAATCTCATTTATAAAAAAACTCGTGCTCTAGTAATTTAAAGTCCAAAAGTTGTCAAAAATAAGAATGTACAGAAAGGCACTAAAATAAAAAAAAAATAGTTATGGACAAGGTCGTATAGAACACGGAAGTTTTTTAGAATAGGACACATGAAACTTCTTGTAACGTAGGTATATTTTTCAAGAATTTATCGGAAATAGCATGTTGCATTTTAGGGAAAAATATTTTATGCAACCTCGCAGTAGAATCAATTAAGGAAACCAAAAATGCAATCAAATACAGGGTGTTCCGTTAAAAGGTGCTGTACGGAAGAAATGGAACAACGTGTATAAATGGAAAGTATAAAGACCTAAAAATAAGGAGGAGTCTCATATAATTTTTCTCTAAAATGCATAATTAAGACGCAGCACTATTGGGACATCCTGCACATTATGGTTTAACTAACGATTGCAAAATTTTCGGTTGCAGTACAACGTCGTTTCGTCCCTTATTTATTTGGACGCCAATTACACAATGACGATGCCCCGTCTGTAACGGTGCTTCTAGCTTCGGTCCCTAAATATGCAGCTGTATCCCTCGGTATCACGTATTGGGACACGTTAGCCCCTTAGCTTTCAGCCGAAGAAGGGCGGGTTCTTTTACTATTGCTAAACGTCGATAAAACAATAAGACATAAACAAAGTATAACTGAATTCTATTACTTTAGCTATGTACAATGAATTTGGGAAGATAAAACGGAATATATACAAGATATTTGCAGTGAAATAAAAAGCGCTTCTCGCAGTGTATCCTGATGGTACGTTAGTGGCCCGTCGCGTGACCAAAACTGAATTATTATAGGCGTTTCGGAGACTACGTGGTAGCACCGAGGTGCGCTAGCTCCTAGACGGGTTTCGGTCGGTGATTTTCGTTGCAGCACCCCCAGTGCAATCACGTGTGGGAACACCACTAGCTTATGCGTCGCAAACAAGTAATAATTTCTCCCTTAAGATTTCACCAGGGGCCGCCGGTTACAAAAGGTGCGATCGGTTTCTGCCGTTAAAAACGTTCCGCTCCAGACAAAAGTCACACGGGAATGCCAAATCGATCTAACCTTCACCAGCAGACGCCCCTAATTCCCGGGCACTACTACTTATTGGGTACGGACAAGATAGGCCAGCCAGGTTGTTACTGCGAAATGTTTAATTATTGATATTTTATCAGCAACAGCAATTAAACACCGGGCACTTACTCAGCTTTACAGGATGGTGACTATCAGTCGACACTCGGCGAAGTCGGAACGTTCAATCAGTTACTTCTAGTTCGGATGTCGGCGGCCAGCATCATCTCGGATGCTGGGAGTACTGGTCCCAACTGATGGCCGGGCGACCAGATACTCCTTTCCTCTTTCTAGATTATCCACTTTTATAAGCTGGGAGGGGGGCTTCGGCGGCGGTTAATTTAGAGATTTCTAGCAGGGAATAGTAGTGTCGGATGCAAAATACATGACGTCACATTGGTACCGGGTGCAACTACTATTTGCGCTACTTACCATCTCGCTTGCTTCTCCCACCTGTGTCTACGAACACAGGTGACGTATTTCTCAAAAACCGACAACCGACGGATCGCTGACACGCGTGAAATTCAACACGTGTTGCAACATGCAGCATAATATGTTCACGCATGTTGCATTACACGTTGCGACTACAATGCATATAGGGCTTTAGGTAGACATTCGCAATGCCTTTCCACCGGCAAAACGAAAAATACCTACGAGTTTATTTTAATTTCCGAATCTAAAAATAAGTTGAATGACCCTATCGCGTGTTCGCCTCCAGTAGATTAGGAGGCTTCTACACCCAAACGATTGTCAACACCACCTTGTAAACAGTATATCTCAACTTGAAGTTGAGTAACGGTCTCAAATTTTTGTTCCTCATAATAACTGCATTCGAAACATATCCTCAAGGGAGATTATAGTATACCATATAGAGAGTATTTAATTTTCATACGGGCAAAAGCAAGCAATTTTCATTTCTAAAATGTTTCACGTGTTGGCCATTAAATTAATTTTATTCCCAAAACAACCGTAATGAATAATAGAAGTAAAAAGTTGCAGCCCGTACGTTGTTAGATAACGAGCGTATAAATCTTCGGTTGGATTTTTGCTAACAAAATAGTACGGCGAACAATAGTAGTAGTTGCACCCTATAAAATAACAAGCCTCCTGCTCCCTGCAGCTCAATTAAACGTTTCACTGAGTGTGTACCTCGAATTTATCCAGTTTGAAGTACAGTGGAAGGATTTACTTTTACTAGCAGTAAGAGACGTGTTTACCTGATGATATGCACCTGTTGAATTGACAGGTTGGCTTATACAGAAGAGCTCCGGCATGATGAGGTCTTCTAATTGCATAAGCTCACTCGATCCGGATAAGCTCACGTTGACCGGGTTACAAAAGCTGCGCTTTCACTTGCGTCTCGATAAACACCTTGAACGCGGTTATCTCTATATCCTACGAGGTCTTTTTATCGAATAAATGTTTTATAAAATGACAACAAGTCTGATTAACCGTATTTTTGGATATTACGCGTTTTTATTAGCGAGGATTCAAATTTTCAATTAGATGACTGGCTAACGTGGACATTTCCCTAACAGTAGAACATGATACATCTCCAACAATTTGCGAATAAAGTCAACGGCACTCTTATAAGTCGCCACTATCTTTAGCTGCACTTGATGTATTAATTTGCTCTTCGGCATGTCTTTGCTGATCAAAAACTGAACTAGTTCATCCTTGGCTCTCTGTATACAGTAATCCAATGCCAGCACTAGACTAAACTATCAAAAGTTAATGTATTAAATCTACCAAACGAGCTCACAAAGTGGATAGAAATGTCAAGCACACATTCGCTTCTAACGTTTAAGTTATAATCGATTTCGTTAATTAATTGGAAGAGCTACGAGGTACTGGAACGTTATGAAACAAAGCAGAAGCACCTATTGCGTTGTAGTTCTAGCAATTTTGTTTGTAATGAGTTCCTATCCCCTTATACTTGTGCCATTCGAAGTAGCTTGTCTCTTGACGCATTTATTGTTTGTATAACGATGTCAGATTGTGTTCATTAATAAATCGATTCCATAATTCCGTTCAATATTTTCAAAGATAATTGTCAGACAAGAATCTATATTTTGCACGTTTTCCATAATTATGCTGATTATTTTTTTCATCGTCAAATTGACCACTAGGAACATTGCATTTGGGTCTAGAAGCGTGTATTATTTCGGTTAATACACGCCTATTCTAAGAGCCAATGAGATTTCTTCAATTTCTTAAAATCGACCAATCAACTGTCATTGTAAACGATAAAACCCTACCTAGCTTTCCCAATAACTGATAAATATGCGCCTTGCTTTTAATAAACTATGCTGTGAATGATAGTTTTGAAATTTCTACCTTGGCAACTGTCATCATCATCATAAGGTTCTCAGTCTGAAGACTGGTTGGATGCATACCTCCACTATTTTCTATCCTGAGCTCACCTACGCATTTCCCTAAAAGTAGAACATCCTACATCCCTAACTATTTGAGAGCAGTAGTCTAATCTAGGCCTACCCCTACCTCTTTTTATTCCTATCTCTGCCTCTAGTATGTCGCGAACTATTCCTTCGTGTCTTAGAAGGTGTCCTACCATCCTACCATCCTATCTCTCCTACTCTTTATTGTCTTCCATACCTTTCGCTTTTCCCCAACTCTTTCTAATACTTCCCTATTGCTAACCTTATCTATCCACGGTATCTTCATCATGCGCCTGTAGCACCACATTTCAAACGCTTCTACTCTTTTTCGATCCGCTTCCCCTATTGTCCATGTTTCGCACCCGTATAATGCCGTACTCCATACATACGACTTTAAGAGTCTCTTCCTAGTCTCAATATTAACCGTTCTCGAACATAACAGTTGTTTCTTTCTGTTAAACGCAACTCGGCCCTGCGCTGTTATTTGTTTTATATCTTTAGTGCTCCTACCGTCTTGAGTTATTTTACTTCCTAAATAGCAGAAATCCGTGACCTCCTCTATCTTCTCATTTCCTATTTGTATGTCAACTTTAGTTCTATTTTCACATCCCCTACATACCAAAATTTTAGTTTTCTTTTTTGACTTTCATGCCATAGCTCTGTGTCAAAACTGCTTCCATTTCATTCAAAGCCGCTCCTAATTCTTCTTTGCTAGATGCTAACACTGCTATATCATCCGCAAATCTGAGCATGTTAATAGTTTGACCTTGTACGTTAATCCCTGAGGCTGTTCTGTCCTTAACAATATTAATAGCATCTTCGATATATAAGTTGAAAACTAGAGGTGACAATGCACATCCCTGTCTCACTCCCTTCCGGATATCTACTTCCCCTCGTTCCTGCTCACATTCTATAACTGCCTTTTGCTCTTCGTAGAGATTATGTATTATTCTTCTGTCCCTATATTTCATCCCTACCTTTCTCAGCACTTCGAACATCTTCCCCCATTTTACGTTGTCGAAGGCCTTTTCTAAATCTACAAATCCTATATAGACGCTCTTTCTCTTTTCTATCGTTTTTTCTATAATTACTCGTAAAGCTAGGATGGCCTCGCGCGTTCCTCTATTTCGTCTAAATCCGAACTGATCTTCTCCTAATATTTCTTCCTCCTTTTTCTCCATCCTTCTTTGCACAATTCTAGTTAAAATTTTTGACGCATGGGAAGTTAAACTGATGGTTCTGAAATTTTCGCACCTATCCGCGCCTTTCCTTTTTGGCAAAGCTACCATGATGTTCCGTTTGTAATCCTCTGGAATCTCGCCTGTCAGGTATATACGACTAACTAATTTAAATAAACGATCTATTACCTCTTGACCTGCGCACTTTAAGATTTCTGCCTGCAAGCCATCTATACCTGGCGCTTTATTATTCCTTAAACTTTTTAGTGCTAGCTCAAACTCTTCTCTCATTATAGGATTCCCTAGGTTATCCCCCTCTACACTGCTTTCGCTTTCTAATATATCTTGCACTTCCTGTCCCCCTTCCTAAATATTCTTTCCACCTATCTGCCTTCTCCCCGCTTTCGATTAGGATATCTCCTGCCTCATTCCTAATGCTTTTGGTACTAGATCCAATTTCTCTAAAATTTCTCCTAATTATTGTCACTGTCATATTATTTTCGAGTTTTCTTGCAACGTCGTCTTAAATTGTCCGTATAATGTAGTTGTGTATTAACCTCCTTAAAATACATTCGAGATCATTTTTTTATAAGATAAATACATTTCAAATTGTATTCAAATTTTATTGCCATTCGGCAAAAAATCTCGAATCAAGGGAAGTAGAAAAAATCGCTCGAGCAAGCTCTCGCGATTTTTTCACTACCTTGATTCTCGATTATTTGCCATGACAATAAAACTTTCATACAATTAAACTTGTATTTATCGATAAAAAAATGATCTCTTATATATTTACCTACGGTAATTTTTTTCGATAATTTTGCTTGTTGATAAGTTGCCATAGTTTCGAATTTGTAGGTGCATTTATAATATATATAATCTAGTTACTTTAGTACCTGCCAAACGTCAAATACACATTTCTTTGTATGTGAATTAATTGAAATAAAATTTAGTTTTGAACTACCTTGCTTCGATTCAAAAAATAATCTTGTCAAATACAATTCGTGATCTGAAATTTTTAGGTAATTTTACTCAAGCTGTTGCTTTTACTAGCCACTCGTGCAAATTTGACAGAAGATCACTCGCGCAAGCGCTCGTGATCTTTTAACTGCCAAATTTACACTCGTGGCTACCAAGCAACGCAACAGCTTTCGTAAAATTTCCGACAATTCTAGACCACATTGTATTACTACAGAATACATCACACGGAATCATTCTGAACTCATGTTCAACGTTCACACAATCGTATGTGCTAGTTTGCTTCGTCAAGTCAATATCTAAAGGAGAATCTCGATTTTCAGATTAATTATAAACTATATGCGCACCTTGTTTGTAAGATTGAATGTTAGCAAACTCCATTTAGTTGTTTACATACGCGCTTTCTACGTAGCTGGAGTTGAATGGCAAAATTCGACAATCAGTTTTGGAAACGGAATGATTAGTTCTCGGAACGCTGTTCAATTTCGAATGTCGTATAACAGCAGAATATTGGGGTTAATGCAATTTTCCGTTTAGTGCATGTACAAGTATAAATTACGCATACAACAAGCAAATGGGATTAGCTGTAAAACTTGGCCGCGGCGGACTCAACATATTATTTTATTCTTTATGGATTAGGGGCACTTTAAACGAAACTAAACATCAATTTATTATGTATTCTTATGTCTAAAGTTTAAAGATTCGTCAACGGTCCCATTCGATTCAGAAGAGTCGTCTTTGTAAGAGAAAAATGTATGTACCGTACTTTTATAAACGAAGTCACACTAATTGTAAATGTCTGTTCCGGCACCTCCACCAAAAATGACTCCAATCAAATATATTGCGCACTAATCCCAGACGAGTCCCGTAGATCTGGGTCGGGATCCGTCACTCCGAGTGAAGGGACGGCCGAGATACGGCACCCCCAAATTAGAGGTGTTTTTTTTACCTTCTGGACGAGAACCAATAAGGTAATTTCGAAGGTGGATTCCGATAGCCACGTTCTTCTGGCCAAAATATTCAGAAAACATCCGCAGACCTCAGTTACAGGGCAATATATATTTTCTCCCGAACCCTTGCAAATTTTTGAGGCTAAAAAGATCGAAAAAGGGGCCTAACTCGTTTATATTCCTACCTGGGCTTAGTACTTATGTCATAGAACTCTTTGTCTATTTACTATGAGTCTTTGTATTTCTACCTAACCTATTTTATTCGAAAACTGCACGAATCATCGAATAATTCAAAGGCACATAATTTGCTTCAAATTGAAAAGTGATGGACGTTGTAGAGTGACCAGGGTATTACGGTTCCGCGTGCATTTGATTTATTTTCGAGATAAACTAAAATTCTGGGCTTTTGATGAGTATGTCAGGGGCGAGTGCGTGGGTGAAGATAGTTGAAACGAACTGTGGAATAAGGGTAGTCTTACCAGTTCGCAGTAGTGATGGCCAGCAAACAGGGAGATCTCAGGAGCGGATCGTCATCTTCGCAACGTAATGAAGAGGACAGGGCATTTGATGATAGATTAATAGGCATCATAAAGAGGGCAGCGCAAACCCAAATAATATTAGAAAACATAAACAAAAAGTTGAAAATAGCGATATATAAAAATAAACGTAGCTGTCTTAACAGTAATGGTCCGATTCCAAACTCAACCCAGTTTATTGCTCTTATGTCCCAAAAGATCTAAGAAACCCTAAAGGTTTATCGATTTATTTTACTTCAGTAGTAGGAGGTCTGGTATTTATAGCAACATAGTGTAAGTTTAGATTTAGATAAATCTTCAACTTCTGAGGATACTGACGTTGTCGGCGAAACACGTGCCGAGTTTAATTACTATGTCACTGTCTTTTGGCGCGTGGGGTTAACTTATTAATAATTCATAGTAAATTTACGCCAAAGTTCTCCATCCAACCACTGTGTGTATCATATTCTTATATACTTTTTCCAGATTCTATTTCTTTTATTTGGATTGGGTAGTATTTTGTAGAGAATATCTTCCTTAAGTTATCTATTAGTTATTTTTCAAGACTTACTGTAGTTTTCCTGCGTAAACTCTTAGTTTGCCAGAAGGTTTTCTTACAGCTACCAATAAATGGCACGAGTCAGTTGGTTCATCAATTTTTTGAATTATACCATTTTTTTAATTATCTAGGACTATTTTTACCTTATTCTTATTTGAATGTGAGATTTTGCTTGAATTGAGTGTTACAGCATTTTCTGAAATTGCAGTGTTTCACATTTCCCGTGCAACTTACACCCCTGAATACCTCTTTAAATTTTTCAGTTACATTTTGATTTTCAGTTAGTTCTATTAAATTCTATTAAATTCATTTAAGTCGATACTGTTTTTATCTGGAATCGCCTAAAATTTTAAAACACATTTTTGTGACTTACCTCTGATTTTACAGATTAAATTGAACATTCCTAAATTTCTAATATCCATTATGATCTAAAAGTTTAACATTCCACTTAAATAAGTACGCTTAAGAATTCTCTTATCCAGACGAAAAGGTATAATACTCGCCTGTGCACCTGAATCTAATTTCAGTTTCGGTACAATTTCTTTCTTAGTACTTCAGCCAGTTTTCTTGAGTGTCTTCTGCCTTGCGGATACTTCCTATAAATAATACTATTCTTCTTCATCTTCATTCATCATTTTGCAGAATAGAATTGCATTAAAAATAGTTTAGATTCCGCAGCTAGAGATATTTTGGGTCATAAACAGAATGAAAGTAGGAAACCCTGGATAACAAAACATATTGCGAATCTAATGGAGGAAAGGCGAAAATATAAAAATAGGTTAGATGAAAGAGGGAAAAAAGATATAAGGCGATCAAATGGGAAATTATTCGGAAATGTAGGAAAGCGAAAGAGCAGGGACAGAAGAATAATACATAATCTATACAAAGAGCAAAAGGCAGTTATAGAATTTGAGCAGGAACGAAGAGAAGTAGATATCCGGAAGGAAGTGAGACAGGGATGTGCATTGTCACCTCTAGTTTTCAACTTACATATCGAAGATGCGATTAATATTGTTAAGGACAAAACAGCCTCAGGGATTAATGTACAGGGTCAAACTATTACCATGCTCAGATTTGCGGATGATATAGCAGTGTTAACAGCTAGCAAGAATTGGGAGCGGCTTTGAATGAAATGGAAGCAGTTTGACACAGGACTATGGCATGAAAATCAACGAAAAGAAAACTAAAATTTTGGTATGTAGGGGGAGTGAAAATAGAACTAAAATTGAAATACAAATAGGAAATGAGAAGATAAAGGAGGTCGCGGATTTCTGCTATTTAGGAAGTAAAATAACTCGAGATGGTAGGAGCACTAAAGATATAAAACAAAGGGTTAGCAATAGGGAAGTATTAGAAAGAGTTGGGGAAAAGCGAAAGGTATGGAAGCCAATAAAGAATAGTATTACACCTTCTAAGATACGAATGAATAGTTCGCGACATACTAGAGTCAGAGATAGGAATAAAAAGAGGTAGGGGTAGGCCTAGATTAGACTACTTCTCTCAAATAGTTAGTTTAGGGAAATGCGTATGTTTATTCCTATCTTGAAAACCGAAAGATATCGACCTGTAATCTGATTTATTCATTTGAAAAAATGGGTCTCCTGAAAATAGGAATATTTGCTCCGGCGCCTCCGCCAAAATTCAGTATTAATTTTTAACTTGTTTGTACTTAGTTTCACGTGATTTAGAGGAGCTACTAAGTTAAATGTAATACAAAAATATAGGTATCTGTTAACCTAAAACTGCACAGTGCACAGCGCCGGGGGGAATTATAGAAAGCTTCAAACCAGAGTGCCTAAATTTTACGCGTACAATAAGTTTCGAGTTGTTAATAATTTGCCGTTTTACTTACACGTATTCCGTACGTTTACAGCTGATACACAAAAGCCGATTTCGTCTCGAGCATGTCACCTATTTATTTGAAAATTGTTTACTACCGTCTAAATCCGTACTCTGAAAGGCAACTTCGTGTATTGTCTGTCGAACATGATTCTGAGCCGATCAACTACCATTCCTTTAACTTTCTGTTTTCGTGTTTGCCTGTGTTATTGAATACAAACGGTAAACAAAAGATACGCAGTGACATAGAAACAACTTTCGAAGGAAAGTTAGTGTATATATACCTATTGAAGGTACTGAAAATGAAACTGGGATATTTCCGTTGCATTTAATCTTACATTGTGGGTATATAGGTCAAACAACTACGGGGTATGTTAATTACCCAGAACTAATGACGTTAGAAATCAAGGGGGAGCAGTAGTAAGAAGACGGTACACCAAACTAGCCTCTTGCTGTGACGATTGCCTCGAAACGCAGTGAATTGTTCGGGAGTAGAAACGCAGGCCAGCGCACAAAACTAGAAATTATAATACCTACACATGAATTAAAATCGAGAGACTGGAGACACGACACAGGCAGTGTTATCTCGAATTTGATTAAGCTCTGGGCGAATCCCGGCTTTTTCCCGAACATTTTGTCGGCTGGTGTGTCTTCGTTAGCAGCAGTTCCAGGAGTTTTCATCTGCAGTAGCGCTCATGAATATCCATGTACATTTGCATATCTGTATTACCACAATTTACAAGCACTAGAGGCAGCGGTGTCACCTGCATACTGAACCTTACTCATTTCGTATTTGGAGACCGGCATGTCCCTCCGTTTAAGTTACCCGATGTAAAGTGGTGTGTACTCTTGCACCGGGTTGTCGTTTTAAATATTTCTCGGATGTGTAGCCCGTCATTTATAATATTATAGTGCTCTCTAGGGAGAAATCGGATACTAATTCCTGATTATGCTGCGAGGTGCATTAATTATAACGACATCAGACTGATAGAGTTACGGAAAGTGTACTTCTCCTATAATTTTCATTAAATATACAAAGTTTTAATGCATCTTTAGCATTAGCTAAGGCGTTGTTGCCATAAATACTTTTATTTTTAGTAGGTGCTACTGCTAACCTTTTCTGGTACATCTCTTCTTATTTCTCAAATGTTCCTTCTACCTTTCATATTATTCACTGAAAAGATATTGTTCATAATGTTAATGAACAATGATCATTCTTTAATATAACGATTGGCATAATGACCTGCTCATCAAATTGATGTAACAAGTTCTTTGTCCTGATGAATGTTTTCATTGTATTGATGAATTGGTGTTCATTGAATTTATGAACCGCAAATTATTGACTGACGGTACGAATTTCAAGCTGGTTTCAAAATTTTCATACTAGATGCCGGTACAATAGCGCTTACTACAACCTGATAATCCAACTTTAAAGATACTTCGAAACAGAGATTATTGCTAACCATTGCTAACATTGTGGTTTGTGGAACGCTATATACATATAGGTACTAAAAACCCAAAGTGTCACATTCGTTAAACCAATGAATCCGTATACGTTAAATTAATGAACGCAGTTCGGTGTGACAATGGAGTGCATTCGTTAAGCCAACGAATTCGTAGTTCATTTATTCAATGAACTCATTCATCGGTTAAAAATTAATGATTTGATTCATGCATTCAATGAACTTTTTCATTATATTTATGTTTACTTTTGGTTCAGTGTTCAATTTCTAACATAACTAACGGATATAGAAATATATCTTGCAACGCTAGAAGGAATTCCCACAAAATTTGAGCGAACGCCGACCGGCTATTTGTTATACAAAGAAGAATATCGACATAAATACACAACACAAGGGGAAAGGCATCCTGACTACCATGTCTGGCATTGATCCTAATTAGTCTTATATTGAAGTTGGAAGAATATTTCATGTAGTTAATATTTTCGAGGGGTTAATCACTCTGTGCAATTGTGGGACACAGCGATGTGCAATACTTTTGCAATGTAATGAAATGTTTTGAAATACATATGAAATATTTTGAAATATATGCAATAGCATGAAATACCTGTGAAATACTTTGAAATACTTCTGAAATGCGCTGCAATACCTGTGAAATACTTGTGGAATGCTTTGCAATACCTGTGAAATACTTGTGAAATGCTTTGCAATGCCTGAGAAATTACTTTTGAAATGCCTTGCAATAGCTTTGAAATACTTATGAAATGGTGGGTGGCTCTGCTCATCAACTTATGCATTTATTACGTTGTAATGAGAAAGTATACGAGCATAGCAGTCCTTCGCTGGTCATTTGTCTTTACGAAGCACTAAAATAGTGCGACTACTGCCTTAGACCTAAAAGTTTGGTTGTTGTTGTTGGCTTGTTGAGATTCGCTACTGTTCTTACTACGTTACCTTATATTATGGCCTTTCTCACGTTTAATGTGTTGGGGTGCAGATAGCTCAATTGGTTAGAGCAGTCGCCATGAAAGCGAAAGATCTGGGTTCGAATCCCGGTCAGCGCCTTTTTACATTTTTCGTGGGGGAGGCCTGTATTGTATGTTTTCCTTGACTGCTATGCCCGTATACTTTCTCATTACTTTAGATTTATCTACGTACAGTCGTTTAACATTTAATATTTGTTTATTACGTTGTAACATGTGTAAGCTCCAATAGACGGCCAGCACTTCGATCACGTGACTACGTCTGGCCACTCATAGCAAATAGCAATCGTCATTCAGTTTCTTCCAGTTCACTGACATAAAATCATTTCATAAAACATTTCGGCTTTACCCACTCTATTGGATGATTAGCTACTATTGTGTTACGTACTGTGCGTTCTCTAGGAACATTGTGCTATTGCATTTGTTTCTAGATTTGGATTATCTTTAAGCAGGTGGGTAGGTGACCTGACCTTCCCTATTACCATTAATGTAGAAATGATAATCTAATCTCGGGGTCGGTATACTTTTTCAGGAAGGGACCATAATTTGCATTGTATTCCTCTAATGTTTATAGAGAATATATTCGAGAAAATCGGAGCAGGACAGCAGTCCAAAAAATCAGGGCAATTGTCTTGAAGCCTAAATAAATTTTATTATTAGGCGCGTCGCATGTATTTTTAGTGATTATGTTAGGATTAAGTTTCTAGTGCCCATTCTATCCTTGTGGGTGGCAACTTATGTATTCACAAGGGTTGGGGGAATGTCACAATTTTTTGGAACACACGGTTGCTGGATAAGTGAGTGTACCCTCGTGGTCACCTCGATTATTAGTACTGAAGTTTCCCGCGGTTTTGAATTATGTCAGTTCATTACTAGTTTACATAAACTTAGATGCTGGGTTTATACGACAGGAATAAGAAAAATCAAGAAAGAAACACAAATTAGCCTTTACCGAGGAGGCCTTTACGGTATCAGCATTTAATGAGTTACCTTCCGTTTTCTTCTTATGTAGCAAATTCACATGGAAGAAATTCCTGGAGAAATTTATTTTGTACGAATTTAATC
The DNA here is from genome assembly GCA_963966045.1 of Xestobium rufovillosum. Lineage (NCBI taxonomy): Eukaryota > Metazoa > Arthropoda > Insecta > Coleoptera > Ptinidae > Xestobium > Xestobium rufovillosum. The sequence goes on from OZ014498.1 coordinate 17,761,993, forward strand.
CCAAATCTCCGAGCAAATCTGCCATTGGCTCACTAAATCAAACTAGTATACCTGTTGGCCAATAGGAAGCCCGGAGAAAATTTGTACGTTAGAAATTTCTCCCATGTTAATTTGCTTTTATTCCTGTTCTTGGTGTATAAATAAACCTCGAAATAAACCCATAAAAATTTTCTCCAGCCTTTTCTAATGTGTACTCGACTGTGGAGAATTTTCGAGTGTGCTGGAAAGAATGTTATTTAATCAGGAAAGAAATTATGATATCTCAGAGATTCACGTTTCACTCTAGAGAGCTTCCAATAATTTCACCCATTCCATTATCCTAATATTTTTTGCTTTTTCCTTTTTGAGAAATTCTCCTAAATTAATCATTTTCTTCAAAAATCTCGCGGCATCCAAAAATTATACATCCAATTTCTTTAATAATTCATTATTTAATTTTTATTAAAATTAAGTGCAATACTAGTGAAATGCTATGCAATGCTTGTGAAATTGTATGAAATACCAGTGAAATTCTATGCAATACTTGTGAAATACTTCTAAGTATTTCAAGTGTGGGACGCCTTATCACGGAGTGATTAACCCCTCGAATATTTTCTTCTTTTACTTTTTGGTAGAAGTGCATGATGAAACAAATAATTACTCTGCGAACTACCAATACATAACGTTTTATTTAAATATTTGACCGGTTTCAAGATTTCAAACAATCTCATCATCAGAAAATGTAAAATTATAAATAAATATGACACAACTGTATGATACTCGTAGTTTCAATGAAAAATGTTGAAATAAAATAAAGCCGCACAGTAAAGCTTGGACGAGTGACTATTTATACGAGTATCAACCCCAATCACCAGAAAGAGAAAAGAAGCCTTGCAAAATGAGTTACCGTGCAATCGCAAATGTAAATTGTCGTATATTTACCGTGTTGAAGAGATGGAGCTACTTGATTATTTCATCGCGCACTTGTAGGAAGCGCGCGCGTATTTAGAATTGCAGATGGTGTTGGATTCAATGCGTTGCGGGGAGACTGGACCATATCTACATATCTTATACCTATTTCGCAAAGCGAGAAATGTATTAGCAGGAGGCCGCGGGCGAGCCGTTATCGTGTCTGGACGTAAATCAATATTTGTTCGGGGATTCGAAATCGGCACGATTAACGTAGACGTTTTATCTCATCTTTTGCATTCGCCTTCTTATGTTTCCGATGGAGATACAGTTACCGAATATCTATCTCTATCTTAACAAGGGTAAGGTACGACGGCGACTTGCGAGTTGCGATACGGATACACATCAAGTCAATTTGCCAGAACTGCTACCTTTTTGCTTTAATGTCAGATACCGATACAAGTCACAGGACCTGGTTTGAAGCGGACAAGATACAAGTTAGTGGCAGCGCTTTATGATAAGGCAATTCAAACAATACTCATTTAATTGCGTATATGGCAGTTGCAGCCAGGTTACAGAGACAGACATGTAACAGAGCGGACCAACTTCAAAAGGAGAAATTGCAAACAATATAGAAGAAATTGGTAGACTGCGAAACTGACGAAGGAAACAATGATGTAGAGTGGCTATGGAAAAATATTGAAAATGTTTTGCATGTAGCTGGTAAAAAAGCATTAACTCCAATAAAAGTGATTCGACGAGTAATGCTGAAGGGTGGAGGAAAGGACTACTTGAGGAAATTCTTTAGAGGAATTGGAAGTAAGCCGACAGAAATGTGGGACGCAGAGAAGATAATAAATTAAAGCACATGTAACGAAGAAAGAAACAGTTGCATAATGAAAAAAGGATATTGAAGAACGTTTTAAAAATAAAGACATGAAATTTATATTTGGAAGTGAAGAAGGCAAAAGGATACCAGAAGAATACAAACTATAGTAGGAGTAAGAAGGGGAAGCTAATAGGAGGAGAGGGAGAAATTACAGGGAGATTTTGAATATTTTGAAGGACTGCTTAATGATAACATTTGGGAAGGGGGAAGGAGAGGAAGAGGAAGCCGACATATGGTAGGGCTGAGTCAAGAATAGAAGCATCGAACAGGGAAGAAGTGCAGCAAGTCATTAAGATTCTAAAGACCAACAAAAACCATGGACAAAATGGAATAAGCTCAGAGATGATCAAATACGGGGGGGGGGGGATGTTACATAATAAAATGTATGAACTAATAGTAAAAATATGAGAAGAGGAGAAAATACCTGAAAGCTGAACAAGGGCAGTATGAAGCCTAATATATAAAAAGGGCAATAAGACACTTTGCGTCAACTATCCACAACTGCAAACTGTACACACCTACACGGAAGGGGTTGTAGGAAACTTCCAAGACTTTAGGGACAATATATAGACGCTTGACCAAATTTTTGCTTTGAAGAAGTTACAACTAAATTATTTTGAACAAAAAGTGGTATTGGGCGCTTATGACTCAATATGCAGTGAGCAGTTGTACAGAGCCATGAGGGTGCTGGAGATACCATCGAAGCTGATATACCGTGTAAAATAGCTTTTCAGAGCACAGTAAGTTGCAGGGTTAAATCTGGACTAAAGTAATGAGGCCCCAAGTCAACAGTTCGATAAGTCAAACAGAGTTAAAGAAAGTAATGAAGAGCAGAAAATGGGATTGAAGATAAATCAAAAGAAGGTGGAGAAAACCATAAGAATAAGAATATGCACAACAAAATCAGGAGGTTTAAATTGAGAAAATAACCTGCGACATATACCTTGGAAGTTTGGTAACTGACAATTGCGACAAAAGTAGGGAAACAGATGTTAGAATAGTGAGAAGGGGCAGAATTGCAGGATGCTTGGGTGCGGTCTTAAAAGGTTGAAGCAGGTGTCGAGGAGTAGAAAAGTGAGAATCTATAAGACTTTCAGTAACCTATACTAGCGAAACATGAACGCTTAGTAAGAGAGATCAGCTGAAACTGGAAAGGTTGGAACGAGAAATGGTAAAAGCAATCTACGGTATAACGAACATCAGTGGCGGCTCGTGGGTTAATAACCAGCGGGGTCATTTTGGTTTTGGAACTTATAATTAATACTAATTACATGACCGCGCAATGCAATTTCAAAGATTCCGCAAAATTTTCCACAATCAATTATTTTGTTTAAAATATAGCTATTTTTAGAAAACGATTAATTAAAGTCGTGCACTGATTTGTGATACGCACTATCAAGTTGCTGTCTTATGTCTACACTCTACACGTCTTAAACTCATTGAACAATTTACCTATATGAGCAGCGGAAGAAGCATGCTTCTTAATTTTGTCTTTTAAATGTTTAATATAGATTACTCCATTTTTAGCCCATATAGGATCATTTGAAAATAATAAGCACGGATAGCAAAAAACGCAATTTTTCACACTGCATCCGATAATCCAGTCGCACAAATTGTACATAGATTCTTTAAAATATCTTTGGACATCTTTACCTTTATCCTTTGTTGTCTGTTTCAAATCAGTTTTGGTTTCGGTCGCCCACTTTCCGGCGTTCATAATTTAATGTTCCAGTTGACTTTAAGGCAGATATCTCCTCAACAGCACTCATTTTGTTTTGCTAAAAGCAAAATTTCACAACAATCACAATTTGTCTGAGAAGAACTGAGAACGAAATTACGGAATACTGAAAAAGAATAACTCGATTCTGCGCAGTTGTAATCGGGGCATTGACCGTGTTAGAGGTATAGGAGTAAAAGGCGACTCTCACTTTCACTCAAGAATTCGCTATCTGCTGTCACTGTTCTTCTTTACATGCATTTCTCCATAAGCCACAAGAGCTGTGTAGGGTCAATTTGAATTATGCCCGGCTTGCTAGCGAGCGCGGCTTGACTCTTCCTTGACTATTTCTAGTATTACTGCGAATGCAGATCGCTGAAGATTTTAAATTTGAGACTGTTAGACAAAAGGTATTATTATTAAAATTATGGTTTTGATTAGAATATTTTAGGAGGGTCATTGACCAATTGACATTAAGGAGAAACCGCCACTGACGAACATACGAGAAACTTGGTGCAGAAGAACACGAAGAGGGCATACAGAGAAGTTCAAGATGCGCAAAGATGTAGATGCATGTCCAACTGGTCTTCTGGCTTAATGCGCTCTAAATAAAACGCTTGTAGTAATTCAATTAACAAATAATACGTTCCAAAATTACGATAGGTCACAATAGTAAATGGCGTATTGCTGACAATAAACTAATTTGGGCAAGCAACCTACTATGCATCACTAGGGTCTACTTATATATGTAACCAAACATACATAGGGTTAGAAACCTCGTACAATTATTACATATGTAAACTTCCTGGTATCTTTATGAATGTTATAACGTTCGCTACGTGACATAAATTACAATTTAGTTAAGTAATTGAAAACGCTAGGAATTTTTGCGTTAAAAAGTAGCACAAATGCAAGTAGAGCAGCCATTCCTGCATGAAAACGAATTAAAACATTCGAAGCGTGCATACTCGCGGACATTAATAAAAGTTATAAAAAGCCTTTTATCATTTGCGTGAAAGCACTTGCATTTCCTGTAGTGTCAGGTCCAGTCGACGTACTTGTTCACGAATAGCCTCAGTCTTCTCGTTGCGAATACTTTGGTGACGTCCAGCCCGGGGCACATTTGTTCAGACAAATTGAATTTTCTGATTCCTGGGCAGCCGTGTGCCATCTGCCCCCGAGACGCACGAGGGTTGTTGCAGACAGTGCGCTCCGCTTTCGCCCGGAGTTTTAAATAATGCCATTTTTCTTGTCTCGCCTCTGCTTTATCCGAGATTTTGAATAATTGCTTGGTAGTTAGATGCTCTAACGCTTCCCCTTATTCACGCAGTAATAAAAGAACACATTTGGCCAAATTCAACAGCAAATGTTCAATTCTTTGTTGCATTTTTTAATACCACTATTTTACTATAAGTAATAGTGAAGATTTTGTGCACGGTCGGTCTATAATATACAGGGTGGGCCAATAGTGTGTAGTCGCCCCATGTTTCTGGTTCTATTTAAGGTATCAAAATAGAACTTTACACGAATGTGGAGAACCCCATGAAGCATCTGACAAATTTATTTTGGTGTATACAGGGCGTTCACACTCTGAGCACCAAACTAAAATTATGTTTTTTAAATGAAACGCCCCACATTTGTTTACATATTTGAATTCCCAATAAAATTTTATGAAAGATCGTGTACTACACGATAGAGTTTAGAGTGAGCGATTTTAAGATATTACCAATTTAGTGCCAGTGTGGACCCAACTTTGAGGAGCTGATGACGTCTACTGGTGGAAGATATTGAAGATTTTTTTATTGGACTAGATTCACAGACTGCTCTATTTGTAAAATTCTTGAGTACTTTTGCCACAAAACTTAATATCAAGCAGGGTGGACAGCTTACGCAATATGCATTTTTTCTTAAAAATTTCAAATGGAACACCCCATATATTATTTCCATATTTGATAGACAGTTTACTAAGCTTTTGATTGATGTAAATTAATTTTGTTAGGTCTGCGTCTGACGGTTTCGGTAGAATTGAAAATTGAACTTTAAAGTGTAGTAATTTGACTGGTAGTTTATTGATTTCTCCTATATTTTAGTGCCCAAAACACAAAATATGATTTCCATTTTGTTTCTGGAAGTTGATTTCACATTGAGACAAAAAAATTCATCGCCAGATTGCTTCTTCATGGTCATATTCTTAAATAAATGGTAGCTTATTAAACCTAGGTATAAATTGAAACAAGGAGTGCCATGGAAGAAAACCGTCCTTTCATGAAGTAATTTTGCAATGAGATTTCTTGTGCCGGTGTAAACTCTGTTCCCTAAATTTTCTGTAAAAACAAAGTGTACGCATTTTTCTGAGTTTTGAGTGGCAAAATGGGGGAAATTCCCCAAAAATGGTAAAAAATTACTGCAAAAATCTCAATTCTCAAGGTTCAATCTTTATTTCTGCCTAAATTATCAGTCGCAGACCTGAAAAAATATCTGCATCAGTCAAAAGGTTAATAAATTTGCTATGAAACCTGCAAATAATATACTGGGTGTTCCATTTAACATTTTTGAGAAAAGCTCCATTTTGCGCAAGTTGGCCACTCTGTATAATATGAACTCTTTTGAAAAAAGCGTTCATGGATTTTACAAATAGAGTTTCCTCTAAATCTAGTCCAATAAAAAAATCATAGTTAGTTTTGACCAGCAGACGTCAGTAGCACCACAAATTTGGATTCGCACTGGTACTAAAATGGCCATATCTTGACATCGCTTACTCTAACCCCACCGTGTGACATATCAACTTTATTGAAATTTTATGGGGAATTCAAATATGTAAACAAATGTGGGGCATTCCATTAAAAAAAACTTAACTTTAGTTTGGTATGCAGCACGTGAACATCCTGTATACATCAAAACAATTTTAACAAAAACTTGTTGGGGTTCTCCATACACACGTAAAATTTCATGTTGATATCTTGAATAGAAGCACTACGCACCGACTACGCACTATTGGCCCATCCTGTATACGGTTTAACGCCTTGAAAGGCGTATAACAGTATAACATTTTATCTGAATTGTGGGTAATAGATATGCGAGGTTGATTATCTCAAAAATTGTTAAGTTTAGGAGTATATAGAAAGTTTTCCAATTAGATCCTAATTTTACCAAATCAACAAATTCTCATCAACTATAATATTGCAAGCACAGAAAATAGTATTTGTACCAACACTTCCTTCTGATAAGAAATTTCTTATTAGAAATCTGATTTGCCAAATTATCAAAAAGCATCTTCAAAAATAAATACATGAGAATAAAATGAATTTTAAATAACATTAAAATGTCTCAGAAAAAAACGAAAATAAGAGTAATACAGAACAGTTCAAACTACATTTCGGACAAATACCTACATACCTTGATATAATCTTCTTTATCAAGATATTTACAACAAATTACACACTTCGCATTCTTTATGCAGGTACAACAAAACTATAGATCGTCTAGAAGAGCTATAAAAATTTCAAAACAACGAAAAACGGCATTTTAACACATTAAAATTTCATAATAAGGAGATATTCGCAATGTGTTACAACTTGAGAGCTACTACTAATCCGACGGCCTTTAAATTTTCATAAACATAAAGTTTAAATTGGGACATATTCAAAATTTGGTTTTTGTCAGTCTATTAAGTAGATTTTTCTCTTAATTATTTTTTAATAGTAAAAAATGAGAATAAGTAAGTAGATGGTACCAAAGTCTGTAAATAACAAAGAGAACCGCGGTGCCCGACATAACTCTCATTTTTTTACACGTAATTAAATAAATAAATAAATAAGCATTGAGTCATCGAGCCTCCACAATCTCCTTAAAATAATTGGGACTAGCACAAAACAGTTCAAGTGTTCATTTAGACCGGAAAATAGAACTAAATGCCTAAAAATATAAAGAAAATGCAGTGGCGTACACTATCACCTCCGTGATGCTTATTAATAATCTATACTAAAATTTGAAATGTCACTAATCGTTTTAGAGTTATTTTGAAAAAAAAAAACGAAAAATTCAAAATTCGTTTTTGGCTTCTAAAACGGTCACTTGATGTCGGATGAAAAAAAACTAAAGGCACTTTGTTATGACACTTTTTTCTGCCCTTAAAACTCGCATGTCATAATTCCAAACCCAGTTTTTCTGTATTTGTACACCAAACAGCGCCCCGGTCGAAACTTGAAAGTTCGAAAATGTAAAGAAACTGCATAGTGCATACTAATTACTTTTATAAGCAAGAAACTTATTACTGCTCATGATAATTCGTGTAATACATGACTCTGAAATTCAAGCAAAGGCGTTTAGTACTTCATTGTCTTAAAAGTAGGAGACAGTGACACTAGACTGTCTCTACATGTAGTTATAAGATATTGCTTATAGCAATATTGCTGCCCTCGTTACAGAAGCTACCCAGCCTAGAGTACATGACTGCACTTATCGTGCGCGTGTTGATCCCAACAATCACCGGGTAATTCAATTCGAAGATCAAGAGGACTGTGACATGTTACCGGACTGCTGTGCTTCGGGGACGGCATATGAGATGTCCCAGTCGCCCTAACGTAATGTTCCCGTGCTTAATTGAACGCTTTAATAACATTAATGGGTAGTTGAATCCAATTTAGTCATCAACGGGGTGGGTAATGACCCGTGAGGTCAGCGATTTTTGAAATGATAATTATTTGAAGGTGCAGTAAAGCTGGCGTTTTGGTGGAGGCGCCGGTGTTTTGTATTTACATGTATTTTATTTCAATAGCGGTATGAAATACAAGTACAAACATTTTACGACTGTATTAAAAATATACAGTAAACTAACTAATATACAGTAAACTAAATATTAAGTTAAAACAAAGTAGTGAAATTCAGGAGAATGAATTGTAAATTTCTATGTAACCTATGTAGACATACCGTGGTAACCGTTAACAAAAGCATATGCCAAGCTAAAGCCAGCAACATGTTCGGGATATATGTACTCCAGAGAAGTAATCCACACGGTACCATAATATGAACCCACAAAATGGTGGCATATGGTGAGGGCATTTTACAAGTCCATGGTTCATATCTGAAATCGGAACAAAAATTATACATATACAATTTTGGCGGAGGTAATATTTTTCTAGATTTTAGAATGATTCTATTTTATTTTTTTATAAAATGCCTTTTGAACCGAACAAGACCGATCGCAAATCGATATTTCTTTCTGTTTCCGAGATTCGAATGAAAATTCCTCAATCTTTTAATTCCCCGGGAGAAAGGATTTTATTTCGAGCGGTCGCGCCCTTGTTCCGCCTTGTTCAATTTTATCGAAAAAATGTAAAGACTTTTAATAAGTTTCCTCTAACATCGAAACTTTCCTACATTTTTTATTAAAACTTTAGGCATAAAAACAGCAAGCACGGCAATTAATCCCAGTAATGCACCACTTTATTTCGCGAGACTGCCGACATTAAAATATAAAAATAGGAAGTAATTTTTACCCGTCCAAATTCATGACACGCACTTTGATAAAACGTGCCCATCCATTTCTCTTCTGGAAAGGAAGATAGCGAGTAATACAATAATTTGCAAGGCGTCTGCTCGTATACGCACCTTTCGAAACCGCTTCACAATACTCGCGACAGGGGACGCTGTTATTTCGACAACCGTAACTTTATTTCCGCGACTGGTAGTCTTGATACAACGCAATCTTCTTATCTAAAAAAATTCATGCAATTTCATTTTGCATTCTTATTAATCATGTGTTGTGTGTTGATTAGGTATGTATCAAAAATCGCAGTCAAATATGTTGGTTCCATTTGAAAACAATCCCGGCCTTCGCAATGGTGCAACCGGGGGAGACATTGAAAATGACGAAGCAGACTATAACGCTTGTGCGTTTGGGATATTTCCGCATACGCGATAGCGTGTTAAATAATTATTCGTAAAACACCTGCCCCGATGTATAATAACTGCATTCCTGCTGTGGCATTCTCTCACATTTGCGACGCTAGACGGTCGCACTCTGAATGAAGTTCACTCAGACTGAGCCAGGGCCTACTACAGTTATCAGGCCGAAGCGTAAGGCGGAGCTTAACGTGTGACGTCAACATCGGAGGCTGTCGTCAGAGACTCTCTGGCGTTTACTGACTAGGTGAATATCCCGAGCGTTTTTATTTTTACTTACTTTAGGGATGGATCAGCTGTAGTTTATAAATAATTTTCATGAGAATTGCTTTGCCAAATAATGAGAGGCGTTATAGGTAACTCTTATAGAATTGCTTTTTCGTAGGTATCTAATAAAGCGAATAAAGAATACCAGTACCCAACTTGTATATTTGTCACAAATTCTGAAAATTATTAGTAAATTATATTAAAATTTCTATAAAAATATATGCATATACGCATGGAAACGTAGCCGTCTAATGTCACCTTAATCGCTAGCGCTCGGCTCTCACACGTGACGTATGTGGCAAATGCGACAGAATCTTTTCGGATAATATGATTCCCATACTAGGATACTAAAAACATTTTCAATGTTAAAAAGTAGCTTTAACTCGGTACGCTTTGACGAGCCATCCTGTATAAAAGAAAATATTTTTAAAATATGAAATAGTGTCAGCCCTATCCGGCCCTATCCATCGGCATACTTTTAATCAGATATGCCGTTAAGAAATATGTAAATGGGTTTTGCGGCTTGACATGACTCACCCTGTATATATCGCTTAGGCACGAGGTTCTGCACGATTTAATATTATTAGTTTTAAGGCTGAATCTTTTAATCGCAAGAGACGCAAACTTTAGCGAGCACAAGTGCCGTAATTTCATAAAATAAAAGTTCTTTCGCTCAGCTGGAATTTAATATTAAAAAAGCAGACTCTCTTGCAAAGTGCAGATGCTAACTAAACGTAATAATCTAAATGACATTAGGTGCGGAGGAATGGTCACTGCCAGCACGTTCATTCTAGCGTTAAAAGGATAACTCTTCCTAGCTTGAGTGCAGATGATATTTTAAAAGACTAGTTTTACATCCAGGATAATTTTTTACAGACATATTCGGTTCTATGCTTTACGTTGTAAGGCTTCAAGTCAAGATTTGAGGTGCCTCTTCATACTTCGTATTATTCCCCATGAACTTTTTTCAATCGCCCAAACTAGTGGACGCCCAAAGGGGCTATACGTCAGGGCTATAAAATCCCCATCATGTAGTAAATACAAAGAATTAAAAATGCCATATTTCCCAGACTGTCTGTCCTCTAAAAGTGTCCATTAAGTGCATTCATATTTCCGTGCTTTCTCATAATTAGCACAGCAGAATTAGTCCAAGAGACTTTGCACTCTAAGATGCAAGCTCCTAATAAAAAGGCCCAAATCCAAAAGTAACATTTTACGACACAGAAGTCCGTGTCCTTTGTGTTTATAACATAAAGTTCCGGCTGCTATTGTCCAAAAAAGGATGTTAGACTTTTCCGAGAATCTTGAATAAGCAATAAATAAGACGAAGAGTCTTCTCCTATATTTTTCTTTGTATAAATCGTCCTTATATTAGTATTTATGTTAAGAAAATGTGACCATTTATTTGCGAGAGTATATTAATTTGTTTTCTTATTAAGTGGAAAGAAAACATTCCCGTCAGCTTTGATTTTCTTTCTCCGCGGGATGAAAATAATACAAAAAACTACCCAAATTACAAATTACAACATTCAAAATTAATCTCTGTCCACAAAAAGAATGGTGAGTGCATATTTTTGGAGGCAATTGAGTACTTCTGGAAGTACTATGTGCTCGAGTGTACTGCCTAGTTGTATAAATAGTAAATATTTCGAAAAATTTTCCTTATGAGCATCATATGCGATATTTCCATATTTTTCTTGTTACTTTGATACTCGACCCACGTATTCCAAAAATTACCACTGATATAACAAGAAAACTCTAAATTAGGAATTTTGCCATAGTGTGCTGTGAAAATTCAAACAAATACTACTGTGTAAGAGAGCGCGTGACGTATGTGGCAAATGCAACACAATCTTTTCGGTGAATATCATACTCATACTAGGTAGTCGGGGAGCAGCCATCTCAAAAAGCGCTTATTTAAAGAGTTAGTCCGAAGTCGAGGACACACTTGTTTTGAAGACTGTTTTCTATGTAAAATCACCCGCTGAATCCGAATCCGGAGGGCGCCCGTTCATTTGGGACGGCCTTAACCCTGAAAAATGCATTTTTACGTAAAATTTCGAAAAATTGAAAACTCCGAACATTTCAGTTTACATCGTCATATCTTCGTTCTGCAGACAGCTAGGAAGCTAATTTTTTTTTAAATGTTCTCCAGTCATTTTTGGTTGCAAACCTCTATACACAATTAACTTTCGAAAAATAACTACGTCAGAAATTTATAATTTTGTACACCACGTCATTTTTGTGCACCTTAATTTTCACCACGCGAGAAAATTTTTTATTGTAAAAGATGGATACCTATTCAATCGAAACAATATGTCGTGAAAAGTATGCAGAAGTTTTTAGTGAAAAAATCATCTCCATATCTTCAATACTGACTGAGTTACAGCAATTAACAAAATATTTCTTTTTGCGCTGCGGCATAGTGTTCTATCTCTACTCTGCGCATCTACCTACTCCGTGATGCATCTACGCTTGCGGGCAGCTAATCTCTGTCATATGCGGGAAACTCGTGCAAATACCCATTACTTTTCTTTGACAAAGTGATAAAACAGTTTCCGATATAATCAAGTTTATATTTAATTGTTTACAAATAAAAATAACTATGTACGAGTCGGTACGAGTAGTATGTATATGTGGAATTGTTTTGGAATCACTGTTTGTGCGATTTTGATTGAAGACTGAGGTTAAGTTATATGCATTACTATTAGTGAAATTGGAAATCAATTACAATTTGTGCATAATTTGTCAGATGAATGATTCAGCAGAAACAGTTCAAGCTGTAACTGAAAATGGATATAATGCATTGTTCAAGGCGGCAGGCAGGCCGCTTCTGACCCCTTGGCTGCCTCAAAGACTAGAAGTCTTTGGGCTGCCTGCGTGTCAAGTTACGTATTGCCGGATTGCCGTCCTCAACCTAACCTAAGCTAACGAACACTGTATCTGCACGAGTTTCCCGCATATGACGGAGATTAGCCGCCCGCAGGCGCAGATACACGGAGTAGGTAGATGCGTAGAGTAGAAATAGAACACTATATGCCGCAGCGCAAAAAGCAATATTTTGTTCATCGCTGTAACTCGGTCAGTATTGCAGATATCGAGATGATTTTTTCACTAAAAACTTCTGCATACTTTTCACGACATACTATTTCGATTGAATAGGTATCTATCTTTTACAATAAAAAACTTTCTCGCGTGGTGAAAATTAAGGTGCACAAAAATGACGCGGTGTACAAAATTACAAATTTCTGACGTAGTTATTTTTCGAAAGTGTGTATAGAGGTTTGCAACCAAAAATGCCTGGAGAACATTTCAAAAAAAAAAATAGCTTCCTAGCTGTCTCCAGAACGAAGATATGACGATGTAAACTGAAATGTTCGGAGTTTTCAATTTTTCGAAATGATTTTACATAGAAAACAGTCTTCAAAACAAGTGTGTCCTCGACTTCGGACGACCACTTTGAATTTAAGCAAGCTACTCCCCGACTAAAGATACTAATAACATTTTCAATGTTAAAAATGACGTTCATTGGGGCACACTGTGTACATAATATGCGCCTTTAACAACGAATCCAAATTAGATGTTACACATGCTCAAAGAGTCTACTAATTAATTATCATCAAGATATTCCACTTCACATTTAAAAACCACTAATAATAGCGGCCTATTTATGTTTAATATCAAAAGAAAAGTTCTTATTGAGAAACATCAGTATAATTGCGTTTTAAATTTCTCGCTGCCATTGATCAAAGTTAAGTAATCGGGCAATTTTGCGGCCATCGGAGCGTGTAATGGCGTCAATAGCATTCTGCCGGATGCCCATTTGAAGATTCCTGCAATAGCAGAAATACGCTCGCGAAAAGGAGTTTGATAAAAATGTTCCTTTCATTATTATTTGTTGTGGTTTCCGTTTTAATACCAAGAAAGCACCACATTTTACAGACTCTAGTTTAAAATAGATGTATACAGAGCGGGCAAACTCCTGGGGATGGACGATAGAGGCCATACGGTTATAGTTAGAAAGAAAAACTAATAACAAACCCTATCTCATTTCAAAAATTCTATTCCATAAAAATATTTTCAGTTATACCAGGTGCGTCCAAATAGTTGGAATTAAGTACAACTTTGTTATTTCTTATGGAATGTGTATAATTTTATATTTTTTCCGGCTTCAAAATGATAATTTAATGTTACTTTAATAACATGATTCTATGTCTATTGTTAATGGTCATTGAGAAATAAATTTTTTCCCGAAAATTTTGACAGATAAATAGTACATTTCAAAAATTTATATCTCGAAATTGGTAGAAGTTAAGAGGATGAAATTGGTATGGGTATTGGTAAATATCATGTAGTTTTTGACAGATTTGTTGAATATTATTTATACTATACAGGGTGTTTGCAAAAAAATGTTTTTTGAAACTGTCGAAAAAACATCAAAAAGTCGAATTTTTCAAATGGAATTGTATATTTTTCTTGCACTATCGAAAGAGCTCAAAATTTTGAATGAAAATGGCCAAATAAACTAATGTTACATAAGGAAGTTTTTTAGCAAAATCCTGTTTTCTTCAATTTTATGTAAAAATGAGGGATCGTGAAAATATCATTAGCCTTGAACGATTATTGCTTGTCAATCTGAAAATGGGTTTATTGTTATAATCTTGTTCTGTAGTGAATTCAATGTCATTATTATTGTACAAGTAATTGTTTTTGTTGTTCCCGTTTGTTGTTTTCATTTCTGCCTTTGTGTTTAATCACCAATTTTATTATTTTTTTAAAATGAATTTCCAACAAGAACTTGTTGATATGCTGTCCGTATGTATTGAATGCAACAGAAATTCTCTTCTGGCTTCTCGAGTATATGGGCAAAGATATGAACAGCGTCGTCATCCACGCGTGGAAGCTTCCCAGAGATTTGAGAGATTGGTGGATAGATTTGAAAGAACTGGTTTTGTTCTCTACGAAAAACGTAATGAAATAACCAAATCCGTATTAACCGATGTGACAAAGGAAAATGTATTGCTGGCAATAGCTGAAAATCCGCAGACAAGTGACAGAAGAATTGAAACAGAATTGAATATTTCCAGGAGAAGCATACATAGAGTTTTAAAAGAAAACCGTTACCATGATTATAAACCCCGAACATGCCACTTTTTAAATGAACAGGATCATGTCAACAGAATCTTATTTTGTGATTGGGCTCAGGGGAAACTGACAGAAAATGAAGACTTTTCCAAAAATATTTTGTTCACAGACGAATCAACATTTCAAAATTTAAATAAAGTTAATAGAAGGAATGTCCACTGTTATGCACAAGAAAACCCACATTTTCTACAAGTCTTTGATAGACAACATCAGTGGTCAGTGAATGTTTGGGGAGGAATAATTGGAAGAAATATAATTGGGCCACATTTTTTTGAAGGAAGATTAAATGCAAATGTTTACCACAATTTTTTGCAAAATAACTTACCTGTACTTATTGATGAAGCCAATGAAGAAGTTAATATTGAAAATATGTGATTTCAGCATGATGGAGCTCCAGCCTACAGCGCAAGATTAGTTCAAAATTTTTTGAATGAAAATTTTGGAGAACAGTGAATAGGGATTGGGAGTCAAAATCCGTGGCCTGCAAGGAGTCCTGATTTAAATAAATTAGACTTTTTTCTTTGGGGTTACGTGAAAGACATTGTGTTTAGTATTCCTCCTACCACACCAGAAGACATGCGCCTATACGAATTCAAAATGCATTCTCGGCTATTACTTCCGAAGTTTTGGATAACGTGGATAGATCCTTTCATCAAAGAATTGCTCTTTGTTCCAATGAAAATGGCCAGATCATTGAGCACTTGTTGTAATCTGCTCATTATTTACAGATTAATTATTTTGATTTGTAACAAAGTTTAATAAAAATTCAACCTGCATAATATTTGCTTTTATTTTTAATGTTTTCTTATAAAAATATTTTTTTTATTTATTAAAGAAATTTATTAGAGGTACAACAAAATAAAAAAATAAAATTAGTAATAATGATAATCCAAAGGTAGCCATAAATCTAATATTGTTGTGATTTTTAATATGAAAAAAGTTATGAAACTCTCTTCATTTATGTAACTTTAGTATTTTGTTAACCGTTCTCATGAAGATGAATTATTTTCATAAGCCTTTTGCAGGGTGCAAGAGAATGTAACAATGAATTTAAATTGATGACAAAACTGAAACGAAAACAATAATCGGGAACAATCCAAATGAAAAAATAACACCAATAACAATACATTGATAGCAATGACATTAAATTCTTAGCAAAATTATAACAATAACCCATTTTCAGATTGAAAAGCAATAATCGTCCAAGGCTAATGATATTTTCACGATCCCTCATTTTTACATAAAATTAAAGAAAACAGGATTTTGCTAAAAAACTTCATTATGTAACATTAGTTTATTATTGGCCATTTTCATTCAAAATTTTGAGCTCTTTCAGATAGTACAAGAAAAAATATAACATTCCATTTAAAAAATTCGACTTTTTGATGTTTTTTCGACAGTTTCAGAAAACATATTTTTGCAAACACCCTGTATAGTATAAATAAAATTCAACAAATCTGTAAAAAACTACATGATATTTACCAATACCAATACCAATTTCATCCTTTTAACTTCTACCAATTTCGAGATATAAATTTTTGAAATGTACTATTTATCTGTCAAAATTTTCGGGAAAAAATTTATTTCTCAATAACCATTAACAATAGACATAGAATCATGTTATCAAAGTTCCATTAAATTATCATTTTGAAGCCGGGAAAAATAGAAAATTATACACATTCCATAAGAAATAACAAAGTTGTACTTAATTCCAACTATTTGGATGCACCTGGTATAATTGAAAATATTTTTATGGAATAGAATTTTTGAGACGAGATAGAGTTTGTTATTAATTTTTCTTTCTAACTATAACCGTATGGCCTCTATCGTCCATCCCCAGGAGTTTGCTCCACCCTGTATAAAAAGGCATTTCCCGCCCGTAAACACAGACGGCGCAAGCATATGAGGGTTTATGTTATTTCAAATGTAGGATGTAATACGAAGCTGAGTAGCATATATGCACAGGTACATCGACAGCCTTTTGTTTACGACTTTTAAGAAGTGTTCATCGCGATGAATTCAAATTCTCTCGCCGACCCGCCTAGCCGGCGTGACGTATATTCACTATATAGGGGAAAATGGTCTTTAAGGGTGCGGAATTTGAGCACTAAGAACACCGTCATAAACTCGACATCTCTTTTACTATTTGTACACATATTTATCGTAATTAAAAAGTAGGGTTGTCTAAGTTAATTATTCCTTACTCATTTTCTACCAAGAGCGTCTTGATACGTTACTTCGTTAAAACGGCGTATTGGAATGAAATTTATATTGCAATCTCTCCATTTTGTGAATATTTAGGCGAGTTGCACAGTAAACTGGACGTTTGACAGTCGTGGTAGTGTGGCCGCTGCAATGCAGATGGCGTTGGCGCCTCAGTTTACTCTCATATTTCTAAATAGAAAGTAATAATTTAAAGATAGGACCGCCGACTAATCCTCCCAGATTTATTATTATGTTTCTTTACAATAAAACCGTTTAACTTAAAAATTGTTTTTTACTTATTTTATTTTCATGTTTTTAGTTTTTTTTAGTTTTAGTTTTGTTATTATTTTTGTAAAGTGTTCTGTGTTCTACTTATCAAGCCCATTCATTTGATACCCATATTGAGGGGATTGAAAAAAAGTAATCCGCCATTTTATGGTGACGGCCATCTTGGATTTTGAATTTTTCATGGTGTACTGTATTTTTCATGGTGTACTGTATTCCAAGCTGAAGAGGTTCCGTCTGAAGAGTTTTCAGTTGTGATAGAAACCAATCATAATAGATTGTGACAAAATTTTGCATAATCCTAATCACACTTTTGGGCGATAGGTGGCACCACTTTATAGACTAACAGCTGATATATCGCAGCCTTAAATTAGAAATTATTCTCCCTAGATTGAATCCAATAGTTTTGCTATTTGTCATGGCTTACTGCAAATTCTGTGTTGTACTCAACAATGTAAAACAGCTGCTCAAAACCTGTCATTTGCGGTTTAAGCTGTCAAGTGCATATTATTGTGGTTACAGACGCTATAATCGTTGTCTCATTATTATGTTAATTATCAATAAGTTTTGGTCTTCCTTTCGAGTAATAAATACTACAAAAGAATTTTTTCACGTTTTAACAATGGTTTTAAGCCGAGCTGAAGCAATCCATATGACTATGATGGGTGATGGATGAATCATTGAGAAATGTTGCTGCACGCTTCAATGTAATTAGAAGAGTTAGATTTCGTTTTGATAATACTAGTTCTGGACGACATAGAGGAGGACGGCAGTGCTGCGCAACGATCAAACAGAATAGTTTTTTACGATTCGGTGCCACTGCTAGAGCGCTTCAGAATTAGTTACCGGTACTATGATATCAACCCAAACACTAAGAAGAAGGCTCCACCAAGCAAACTTGATGCTGCATTTCTTGTGCTTATCCCACACAGCTGTTCTGCTTGAAAATGCCGACATGGATGGAGAAAGTATTTGAATGAGGTGTTGCGCCCTTGGGTGTTACCACTTCCAAATGAAATCGGCGATAGATTTGTGTTTGTCGTTATCATCGTTATTATCGCAGAAGACAGGTGAACCCTTTTTTGTGGAGAATGTTGTTACTCATATGGGTTGGCCAGCGAGTTCACCGGATCTCAATCCAATAAAAGATGTTAAGGGATTAATAAAATCACGCGGACCTGATCCAAACAACCATGAGGTTATCCGAATGGCCATTTTGGAAGAATGGGAAAACATCCCTAAATTCTAAGTCACACCCATTCCATGATCTTGGTGCCTTGGATCAAACGGTACAAGTCAAACATTGAATGCGTGGAAAATTCTTCCGGTTCCATCAGACATCGCCCGAAAATTCGCTGCCTCTTCTGGTCTAGAGCTTCACATCTGCACAAGATGTGCATAGCTGTCTCCCGTTCCTTATTGCACAAGCGGCAGTTAAGGTCTCCGTGATATTTTCCAATCTTCCACATGTGTTCTATAACGGTCGTGTGTCCCGTTAGGAAGCCTGTTACGACTCTAATTTGCATCCTACTAAGGCAAAGTAGTTCTGACTTCTGAGCATCTTTTCCTGCAAGGTCCCTTTATATACGACTTGCTGTGCCTGTATCCTGGAATCACGTTCCAGTAATTGTGATGTTGAGCGTGAATCCATCCGTTTACTTGGTGTCTGACTGCACTCTTAGTTATGCCTAAGGCAGGTTCCGGTCCAACGAAAGGATCGTTGGAGCCCCGCTTTGCTTGTTTATCGGCTTCCTCGTTCCCTATCAGCCCACAGTGACCTCGAATCCAAAGCAGTCTCACTGCGTTCCGCATGGCTAGGATATTAAGTTGCTCGAAGCATTCCCACACCAGTCTGGAAGACATCTTTGGGCTCATAAGAGCCTTCAAAGCTGCCTGGCTGTCTGATAAGATAAAGATCCGCTGATTTTTGTAGCCCCTCTTAATGTTTTCCCGCGCACATTGTAGTATCGCGTAGACCTCTGCTTGAAAGACAGAGGCATATTTGCCTAGAGAGGAGCTGAGTTTCACTCTTGGTTTATCTCCAAACAGTCCTGACCCAGCACCTGTGTCGGTCTTAGAACCGTCGGTGTACCAGATTAGACTGCCGGAAGATTGTGACCTGAAAGAGTGGTTGTGCGGTGTTCTTGGGGACCATGTAATCCGTCCTCATGTCAAGCATGGGATCCTTTATGTCCTCAATAATGCTAGTGTGCTCTGTACTCAGACGGACACGGTAAAAAGAGTTTTGCAGTCTGTATAGTGCCAGTCTCGCCTCCCCCTGTATCACGAAATGGAGAGGGGGAAGGTCCAGAAGAGTCTCTATGGCTGCAGTTGGCGAAGTCCACATCGCCCCTGTTATCCCTAGGCAGGCAAGCCTCTGAATTTTGCTTAGCCTTAACCTAGTAGTTACCTGTTTGACTTTGGGCAACCATGCCAAAGCTGCATATGTTATTCCTGGTCTGACCACTCTGGTCAGTCAGTGCACCATTCCTGGCCTTAGACCCCATTTTTTGTTATATGAGATCCTCCTACCACGGAGATATAGAGGTCCAAGAGCCTCTATGTTTCTCTTTCGCGTAAATGGAACTATTGTTGTTTTTTCTGGACTAATGGTCAAGCCTTCCTTTTCAGTCCAAGCTGCTACAATACTCAGGGCCATTTGCATACGTTCCCTAATCGTACTGCTAAATCTTCCCTCGACTGTGATGACTAAATCATCTGCATATCGTAGGGGAGAATATCCTTCATCGCTGAGTTTCCTAAGCAGTCCGTCCATAACTAGGTTCCACACAAGAGGAGATAGAAATCCACCCTGCGGACAACCACCTACCACCCTGACTGCCAAAGTCTCATCAAGCAGTGTAGTAAACACCACTCTATCTTACTTACTTACTTACTTACTTGGGAGAGATTGTTCCATTATGCCTTCCTCGATCCTCGACCATACTCTTCCTAGACGCAAGTAAGGGACTGTTGCAAAATATTATATATAAAGATTTGCAAATGGTTTTGCTTGTTCAAAAGTTGAGCAGTGTATTATGTAGTATGCATCGTTGTGCCATACACAAATGCAAGACAAAAGATTGTGCTACAATATTCAGCGGCCTTAACATAATTAATTTTACCCTCTGTTCGCCTTTCTGATTGGTTTCGCTAAGCACTTCAATCTACAAATCAAATATAGACACTTAAGTGGAATCAACGCAGCTATCGGGCGTTATTATTTATTGTTTTAATCGATTTAATCAAAGTTGGCGAGGTTCTCTATTCCAGAAATGACTTCCCTCCCCCTGCCGATGCCGGCGAGCTGTGTAAACTTCGATGATCTGATTTATTTCCAGAAGTGCTGGCGACTTGTGCAACATCTGAATTCGTCTTCTAAACTTCTTTCTGGTCGCACGACTCGGTTATAAATCTCGTGGAATATTGCGGCCTCATCTACGTGACGCTCCAAAGTTTTAAGAGGGAATGGAAACATTAGTTAATTCTAGGAGCAAACAAAATTGTACGTCTAGTCCGACGGGTCTTTTATGCAAGTTTTCGAACTCGTTTAAATTAAAAAGAATGGGAGCGTCCCCCTGGATACTTAAAAGGACTAGGAAATTGTGAAGATCGCTCTCTTGGAAAAATCAACACTAGTTACGCGCGAACTTAATTAGCATAATACACGCGATTGGCCATTAAGATACAGCTTCACAGCAAATTTGCCCTCCTAAACTTTTTTATTACTTGTACAGTTTTTTTCCGTGATTTATGCTTTCAATTCAGCTGCGTTTCAAAATATCAAAGTGTAATCTTTATGAATAAAGTTTGGATACAAATTCGGGCAAGTGTCCAATTAAAACCGAATTTATTCTCCTCGGAACTTTCTTAATGCTTATAAGAGCACAATTAGAAACGCGCAGGGGCCCAAATTAATCCAATAATTTACAAATAAATATCAATATTTAACGGCTGAAATATGAGTTTATCTTTATGCAACTTTTAAATATTCTTTGGAACAATTTAACAATTTGGACTTCCCTTGCGTCTGTCTCCTTAGTTTTCCGAATTTCTTCGTTTCTCTCGAAGTGAAATCATACATGCTCGTTCCAGTGCTTCTTTCTGACATTCCAAATTTGTTACCGTGGAATTTTGTATTTATTTACCAAGGTCGTAAAGTGCTTCTACGGACCTCAGCGTGTTGTATCTCTCGGAGGTCTGCGCCTCGTTTTTCAATCACACCTCTAACGAAAATCGGTCCATTCCGTTAAGAATTTCATTGTAAACATTCTGTTTGCGGATGAAGCGATTTTTACATTACACGGTTCCTACTATTGAACTCTCGGGAAAATCCACGCGCGTTTTACATTTCCCAAGGGCAATAGCCGCAAAAATTTAATGTTTTTATGGGTATGTTGGATGGCAAATAGTTCATTCTTTGCTGATGACAACTTAAGCGTCTTACAAAGTCGTGGTATTCCTTCTGTTCTTCAACTTTCTGTAGTAAGATTTGACCTGCCCACAATTCAGTATTAGTTCGGGAATACTTCAATATCGCATTCTCCAATCTTTACTGGGTGGATGGATGGTGAGTCACCATTGGTGACCCATTCAGCCAGATCCCTAAACCTTGAAACTAATGAATTATTTTTGTGGGTCTATACAAAATCTCAAATCTACGGTTTTCAGCAGAATATAGAGCAAATAATTTGAATGAAATACAACTACAAATTACAAATTCAGTTGCAAATATTGGCCCACAAATTAATTTTATTCAATAATAACATATAATAATACATATAGCAGAATGTGGAACTAAATCTATTTGAACACTTATTAGACGGGGAGCAGACCGCCTGCCTGAAAGATGCGTTTTAAACACCCTCTATACAACACGAACACACACAAAGAAATGAAGCTGATTCTTATGTAAAATGACCTGCCAGGTTCCAATTTTGAGGTCGCGAAAAGACCGGGAATTGCAGAAATGCCGGAAAATCGATTTTTCATAAAATTTTCCTAGATCAATTTTCGACCATTTTTTATACTTTTCTTGTTGTATTTCAGCAACGAAAATATTTAGCGACCTGTTTTTTCGTGAAATATACACTGATGTATGCTGATCCTCACAGTGTACTTATGTTGCCTCTACAATGTTCCAATTTTATGAAAAAAGTGTTTTCTTGCTAGACCACAAATTTGTGTAATGTATTTTTCATGTACCGGGTAAGTAATCTTATTTTTCGGAATTAACATATTAGTCCACTGTAATTAGACAAAAATGGCCCCTGACCCGGACAAAATTTTTAACAAGCTGAAATTTTCTGGAAATGTTCAGAACGTGGAACGTGGAAATATTTGGTGTCCCAGAGTTGAGGGATGAAAATGTTGTCACTACTGTAAACAAGATAGGCAGGGGGTTAGGAGTGGACTTGGGAAGCGGTGATCTGGACTGTTGCCATCGTCTGGGGAAGAGTAGGAACCCTGGTGAACCTAGAGCAATAATTGTGAAATTTGTCTCAAGACTCAAGAAGCAGGAACTCCTGCGAGCTAGGAGAACCAGGAGGGACTTCTGTGTCGGGAGTATTTACCCTGACTGGGTGGATGCCGGTGAAGCTAAAAAACCTGTGTATGTTAACGAACAACTCACGAGTGAAAACAGAGTATTGTTAAATAAGTGTAGGGAATACAAGAAGGCGAATAATGTGAGATTTCTGTGGGTGAGGGATGGTAAGGTGTTGATGAGAAAGTCTGAGGGAGGCAGAGTGTTTGTTATTGAATCCGTAGCTAATCTAAACGATGTACATTAATCGAAGTAAGCAATATTTAAATAACTTTGCTTACCATTATGGTTTTGATTGTATCTATTATATTTGTTATATTTCTCCCCATATATTTTTATTTTTTGTATTATCTGCCGTCTTTCTCTTTCAGGGTTTTCTGTTTTCGCGTGTTTCTTTTGGTTTACTGCGGTCTTGTGGACCAATATGTTTAAAAGTCACAGTTGATATTTTGATTTTGTGCGAGTTTTTGTATAATTTAATTTGTGTTTGTGAATGGAGAAGTTATGAGCTATACTCTGCGTATCCTGATGGCTATTATTATGTGTTTAAACAGTTTAACTTCTTTTATTACATGAATTTGTTTCTTTTGGAAAATGAATAGCTTTAGAGTCGTACATTTAAATATAAGATCTTTGATTGCCCATATTAATCAGTTAAAAGATTTTGTTTACAATTCTAATTACGACGCAATTTGCGTGTCTGAGACTTGGTTGAGTGATGAGATAGTGGATGACAGCATTACATTGCAAAATTATAACTTATTCAGGAGGGAT
The DNA here is from genome assembly GCA_963966045.1 of Xestobium rufovillosum. Lineage (NCBI taxonomy): Eukaryota > Metazoa > Arthropoda > Insecta > Coleoptera > Ptinidae > Xestobium > Xestobium rufovillosum. The sequence continues at coordinate 17,785,612 of OZ014498.1, forward strand.
CGCTCTACACGAGGAGGGGGGGTGGCGATTTATATTAAAATGAACTGGAACGCATCCGTAATTTTTGAAGTTGATGAAACGGATATTGAACAACTTTGGATAAAAACCAAATTGCATAATGTTTTAACTGCTCTGGGTATGATATATCGTCCACCAAACTCGCCAATCTTAAATTTTTTGAATACATTCGAGAACTGTATCAGTACTATTACAACTTCATTTCAGGATGTAATTTGTTGTGGCGATTTTAATTTCAATCTTATGAAACCGTCATCTGCGCCATGTAAACTCTTTTGTAACCTCCTGGAGTCTCTAAACCTTACTCAGGTCGTGGATGGACCGACGAGGGTCGACCGCACATCTTCCTCTCTGTTGGATTTGTTTTTATGCAGTGACAAGGCCAAAGTTGCTAATTGTGATATCCTTGACGGTGCTAGCGTTTCCTCCGACCATAGCATAATTGTTTTAACCTATTCCGCTAAATGTGGAAAAAACGAGAAGGTGGAAATTGTGGGCAGGAATTTCAGGAATATTGATAAGGTTCAGTTTTATCACGATTTAAGCGAATTGCCCTTTTCTGATATGCTGTATGTTAATGATATCAACGTGAAGCTGGACATTTTTAATACTTTGTTGTTGCATATATTTGATAAGCACGCTCCTGTGGCCTCTTTCGTCCCAAAAAAGAATCGTAACAACCTGTGGTTAACAGATACGTTGAGACTAATGATTGGTCTGAGGGATAAAGCATTTTTAAAATTTAAACGGACAAAGAACAATGAGCATTACACATATTACAAGCAACTACGAAATTATACAAATGACGCTATAAAACGTGAAAAGAAGGCCTACTTAAATTATATTATTAATAAAGACAAGTCAACAAAAACATTATACAAAGAACTAAACAATTTAAATATTTATTCAAAAAGAAATAAAAATTTCATTTTGCCCGATCATCTGCGGGATTTAAATTCTCTTAATAATTACTTTATTACGACCGCTCAAGTTAGTTCTGATGCCGATGTGGGACTAATTTCGTATTTGTCAGATAACCCTAGAGAGGGTGTTCATGATACCTTCAGTTTTGTGCTTGCTAGCGAGGAGGATGTGCGGGGGGCTATGTTGGATGTCAGGTCGGGCGCTATCGGCGCCGACGGAATAGGAATCTCCATGCTACTATTATCTTCTCCAGTCGTTATAAAATTCATAACACATCTTATTAATTATGCTATTGAGACACATACTTTCCCACACCACTGGAAGCTTGCCCTTGTTACTCCACTTCCGAAGGTGCGGGATCCTGCTAGTTTTTCTGATCTTCGTCCAATAAGTATTTTACCAACTCTTTCTAAGGTTTTTGAGAAGATTTTGTACAAGCAAATTAAACTACATTTAGACATCAATTCTATCCTTCCCATGAACCAATCTGGCTTTCGTAGAAATCATAGTTGCGAGACTGCTCTTTTGACGGTTGTGGATGATGTTCTGGGGGCGTCGGATGGTGGCCTGCTTACTGCTCTTGTGCTCTTGGACTACTCAAAAGCGTTTGATCGAATCAATCATGAATTATTGTTGGCGATCTTGGGTAATATCGGTTTTAGTATGGAAGCGGTGGATCTGATGTCAAGTTATGTGTATGGTATAGAACAAATAGTAAAATATCGAAATGATCACTCTCAGTCCGTTGTTTGTATAAGTGGCGTACCACAAGGTTCAATTTTGGGACCTTTGCTCTTTTCAATATATACATCGTCATTTAAAAATTGCCTTCAGCACTGTAAAAGTCATTTTTATGCAGATGACACGCAGCTTTATTTTTCATTTCAAGAATCAAATATAGATCACGCGAACATTGCTATCAATAAAGATTTAAGTTCCTTACATGAACTGTCGCATAGGTATTGCTTGTCACTGAATCCGTCCAAGTCTCAAGTTATGTTGTTCGGGCCAAGAGCTGCACGTGCTCGATGTCTCCCCAGGCTCGAAATTAAAGTGAATGGTAATGTAATAGTTTGTGCGGATGTTGCTAGAAATCTTGGAGTTTATGTTGATTCTAACCTGAGTTTCACTTCTCATGTAAACCAAATTTTGAAAAAATCATATTCCAGCCTCAGACTTGTTTACGGTAGTAGACATATGTTAAATGTTAAGTCAAAGATAATTCTCAGTGAAGCCCTAGTGCTTTCACATATGAACTACTGTGATAGTGTATACGGTCCCTGTTTATCAGGGTATGATACTTCGAGGTTGCAACGAGTGCAAAATGCATGTGTTCGCTTCATCTATGGCCTGAGGGGGAGAGATCATGTTAGTGAGTATCTGAGGACGCTGGGGTGGTTGGATGTGCGCAAACGTAGAATTTTGCATTATGCTAATTTGTGTCAAAAGATAATAAAATGTCGAACACCTGAGTATCTGTATAATAAAATTAAATACCGCAATGAGGAACATAAAGTAAATATAAGATATAGATATCTCGCTACTCTTCCTCCTTTTCGCACGACCCGATTTCAGGGATCATTTTCATATGTAGCAGTCAAATTAATAAATGTTATGCTTCAGAACAGAGTATCGACTCCAAGGGAGATTAAGGGGTTGCTGTGGGTTTACGGAGTGAGTTTTGCTTTCAGGATTTGAGCACTGTTTTTTTTGGTGTCTGTGTTACTCTTTCTTTATTTGAACTTTTACACATGCAGGTTCACTGTTCTGTTCAATGTGGATGATCTGAACTTGTTGATTTATTGTTTATGTGCTATTATTATTGATGTCGTTATTATTGTTTCTTGTTGTCATCCAGAATATACATGTATATTTTATGCATTTCCGTATGTTGCGAGGGACAGCGGTTTCGTTTTGCGGTCATTTGCTGTACATACCTAAGAGTCAAATATGTTATGTTAAAGGGTGGTAGGGAAGAACAGCGCCGAGTGATTGTATCATTCGGATCTGACTATCATCTATTCTGTAAGGTGTTTAAACTTTTCATGTTTATGTAATGGAACATGTAATACCTTTCAGAATAAATATTATTATTATTATTATTATTATTATTAACAATGCTCTAATTAATATCCGAAAGTTCCCAAACAGTCCGAATTGGGGAAAAGACGTCATCTTGAAAAAACCGCCGACAACTTGAATGTTTCGGGGTTTGGCTATATCTTTTGAACTAATCGTCCTAGCGAGGTCATTTAACTGTCAAATTAACCGGTTTCGACTGCGGAATTAATGAAATATGAGTTATGGACGTTTCTAGAGCAGTTTTATTTAATTCCCCAGAAGAAGAGCCATACAGCGAAAAACATTAAAAAGGAAGCTGCAAAGTAAATACGGAGACCAAATCGTCATTGCTGAACAAGTTGGCAGGTCCGGCGTTCTTTGCTTTACAGATACAGCAGCTAAGATTTTGACGGCGAATTGGTATAGCTCCAAAAAGTGCAACCCTGAAGAGGAAAGGATGCGAATAGTCGAGATTGCAGCCAATATAATTCGACAGGATATCAGATTCCGTGTATACGACTGCTCCGTGTATCCCACCTCTGAAGATATTGCATCCGGAAGGGAAGATTTGGTACCAGACACTTTACAAACCATGATACGGACTATTGTAAAGACAAGAATCCCCGACGACACATTTACTAAGAGGAAGGCAATCAATATCGCTCATACAATAATTATTGCCACCGCCCGACCAAGTTCATTCGTCTCGCCGTTGCAGCTCGGCCTAGGAGTCTATTTACACAGAAGGTTTGGCTCAGAGCTACTTTTGGATGTCATGTCAAGATGTGGAGGGTATTACGTACAAGGAGACGATCAACTTTGGGACATCGGTGGCTGAAAATCTATCCCCCGGTTGTGAACGAAGACGCGTACGTGCAGTTCGTATTCGACAACGCGGACCACAATGTGAATACAGGACTTTTCACGCCATGGGTGCAATTAAGTACATCACCCCAGGAAATAGCGTCAGCGCGAGTACTCCTGTACCTCAGTCATCACGATTAACAAAAGATGGTGACTTGCCACCTCGAGGACTGCTGCTACTAATACCGTTTCAGCGACCTTTAAAATCAGGGACATCTCTCTTTGTAGTGGAAGACGTCAGCTCAGCCATTCCCGAACCTGAAAGTGCTGCATCTGCCGGTCTCGTCGATACACTTTGTCTCATCAACTACCACGTCAATGGCCCAGGTTGGAGTGGATTTAAGGATGCGGCAACTACTGGACACATCAACCAGGGTTTTGCTGAGAAGTCTAAGGTTATTCCATTACCCTTTATCAACTCAACGCCTCCAAATCCATCGACCATCTACACCTGCAGCAGAGCAGAGCGAAGCGAAGAATCTGTCCTGTGAAGTCACCTTTGACCAACTCCTCTATGCAAAAGCGTTGGACATCGTCCTTTCGGCGGAAGAAAATAGTCCCTTATCGAAAATCATTTTGCGGCTGGGAGGTTTACATCTCTTGATGCCCTATATGAGAGCCGTAGGATCGATAATGGCAGGGAGTGGCTTAGAAGATCTATGGAAGATAATTTATGCGAAGAATTCAGTCGTTCACATGATGTCCGGACACGTCTATCGAGAACATTTGTATTTTTTATTCAGACAAATTGCATTTCCTCTCATATTGCACATTAGATGTCATGCATGCACATCGAAAAGAACAAGTAAAATTTTTACATTTACAGAACTGTGTTATTGTAACACAGTCGAGTTTAGAGCTATTTGTGAATGTTATTGGCATAATAACGTCATTTTCCATGTACCATCCATATTCTAGGATGTTTGGGATATTTGGGCTTATTTTCCAAGCCGTTTCATATACAGCACACTTCCTCGACACATAGCCGCACGTCTCCAATGGGCACAGTAACATAGTGGCTGGCTTTTACCCTAGTGGCGCAATATCATTTTTCTAATGAGACAAAAATTGGGTTAGTGAGTGATTATCGACGTGAAATAGTCTGGAGGGGACCGGGATGACAAGAAAGACTTACTTTTGCCAGAGAAGTTGTTCCTTATCAAGGCGGAACAGTAATGTTTTGGGGAGGTATAATGTATGGTCGCCGCACTCCACTTATTCCGTGCCGCACTCCACTTATTCCGTGCCGCAAACCACGACGGGAAACATTTACGCTCAAAACATTCACAACCAATCATCCTTCCATTGCGAAACGAAATTGGGGAGAATTTCGTTTCGTTTACGAAAAATCGATTTTCCGGCATTTTCGCAATTCCCGATCTTCTCGCGATCTGAAAATTCGAATCCGGCAGGTCATTTTACATAAGAATCAGTTTTTTTTCTTGTGTGTGTTCGAGTTGTATAGAGGGTGTCGAATTAGAGCACCTTGCTCCCTGACTATATTGTATACAGGATGAAAATTAGTCTCATTTTATTCAGTAGTGCCATTTCATAGGAAACTGCATTACTCGGTGGTACATACAATTCTCATGTCGGGCGGTCGCCCATCAAATTTTGTTTTTCATCTCCTATTTAGCGTATCGGGTCACATTTCCGTTACAAGAGCCGGGTTTCCGCAATATATTTCATTCATCTCCCAGTCGTTTTATGTGGACCCTCGGCCCTCGATTTCTTTCGCCCTTCCGTATACTATCGGAAGTACGAGACATCTCCAAGAATATACAGAAATGCAAATTCGGGCGACGCGTCGACCTACTTTCTGCGGTTTGCAAATCGCTGTCATTAAAGCTGCCGAAGGAGCAAGAAAATTGTGAAAAAGTGAAATTTTATACTATGCTATTATGATGTTGTGAAAGTGATGCATTCGTTCTAGTCAAAGGGGGTGTTTACATGAATGTTATTTTTACGGAAGATGCACAAAAATTGGGGCTAGAATTAGTGCTAGAATTAGTGCTGACAAAATCGGCAGAAATGTAAAATCGATTTTGAAAAAAATCGAATAATCGACGATATAAAGAAATCGATTTTGAAAGTCGATTTTTAAAGTCGATTTTGGAATCGATGCAGATGGCGTAGGCCCTTCAGTTTATTATCTTATTTCTAAATAGTAAATAATAATTCAAAGATAGGACCGCCACGCCGGCGCCGACTAATCCTCCCAGATTTATTCGGTTGCCGCCAAAGCAAAAATCCTTGAAAATTCCAAGCTGCAGATATTCAATCTAATACCAATCATAATAGATTGTGACTATATTTTGCATAATCCTAATCCAACTTTTGGACAATAGGTGGCAGCACTTTATAGACATTTGTGCAGAATTACTATTTAACAGCTGATATCCAACCCTTAAATAAATCCTTTCTGACGTAGTGGCACAATTATTTATTGGTGTAGAAGTTATTTTTGTTAACTTCATGCTATAACCCCATTTAAATAAATCAAAAACGAGTTATTACGAAAGGGTGTTCAGTACTATAATATCGATAAATTCGGTTAATATGTCTAATTTAAATGGGGGTTTTAACCCCCTTGTAGCGAATTGTTTTGGTTTATAGGGTCCATGCTCTCGCAGTGTAGACAGTATAATATTCATTATACAAATTCTCCTCGACATAAACTTAGTCTTTTTAGTGCTCTACAGTCCCTATGATTCCTCTTTATGTGCTACTGTTAGAACGAATTAACTTATTTAACAAATTAAATTTCGGCGTACTGAGGGAAATCCAGTTGTTGCGATTTCATTTCCCTGGTAGTCCACGTATGTAATTTAAAATTTGCGGCCGAGAGCTTTCTTTGCGAATTAGTTTTTGTGTATTTGAAAGGAGCTGAAAACTTTCCGGTGCGGTCCTCGAACTTCGCCGAGTCGTATTTTCATTTATGGATGAAGGTTTTTATTGGTTGGGTAGCAAAGAAAAGTGGGCGAGAGAGAAAGAGTGAGATAGGTATAATAGAATTCGAGGAAAGCTTGATTGTCATGTATTTTTTACTGTACAGGGTGATTTCGCTTGGCATACCGCAGTTACTGAATTTAGGTAAAAAAAGTACCTAATTAGCAAACTATTTAATGAACAACAGTCCTGAATTACCACCAGTGAACTCAAAAATGGTAGATAATTATAATGTAATATAATGTTTAAAACAGTAATAATACTATGTTTAAAAAATTAGAAAAGTTCCCGAACGTAAAATGTTAAATTTTATAAAATGCTCTGTCTGCTAAGTTTTATAAATATTTCATTTTTTCTTTTACCCCGAAATTCATTCATTCATTCATTCATTCATTCATTTTTCTGGTTCTGACTCCGAAAAATTGAATTTTCTGCAAGTATGATATTCGAAGAGCTCTCATTTCATTTTTCTCAGTTAACACTCTTCTGCTGTTTTGGGTTCGTCGCCATTTGAATCCCATTTTACCCAGAATTGTCCCGAGCGAATCATTGCATCCCTTCCAGTCTAATTCTTCCTCTAATTTCTGGTTTAACCGTCCTAATCCTTCGTAAATTATGTGTCGAATATGGAATATTACACAATTCGTACTCTGGCAGATCTGTAATTGAACTTTTTCTTGGACGCTTCTTCCTTGGAGTTGAAAACTTTGTTTCACCATTGTTTCGTACACTTCCTTCACCTTCTTTAATCACTCTTTCGATGCCCCTTATCGAAGTACCCATCCATTCCGATGTCTTAATTTGAATATCTGCCAATGTGTCTCACTTTTTGATTTCTTAAAGTAATAGAACACACGATAAACAGTTTTTAGTATTGAAAATACTTCTGGGCGCGTGTATATGGCACTCATCTTACGAAAAATGTATCGACACGCCACAGATTCTGTCGACGGCGCGCGCATTCGAGGCCGCTAATAATAATATTGGATGGAGAGCGCTAGCCAGATGTAAACTAAGGTAAGTACGGCGAGCGCGAGTACCGTTTAAGAGGGATATCGCGTTGCAATAAAAGTCCAAACAGTACAAAACGGATGCGTTAATATTTTGTTACGTATTGCGTCAGTTTGACTATGTGCCTTGTGCTTGTCACAAATCATGTCTTTTATTTTATTGTATCAATAATATACCAACTTGAAACGGCACAGATCATTTTTGTTGGACATCTTAGAAACCGAGCAGTTGTATCGGTATTTTCAATATGCCTATGATACTTGCGTAAGATTGGAGGTCTGTGAATTTTTTTTACTAGTGACTGACATTTTACAAATTTCCGTAAACACGAACCGAACCGTAAACTAGACGGTACGCCACTGACAGGGGTACCTTATTAGAAATCTAAACGAAGGCGGTGGTGCAGAGTGCAACTACGCCTAGTGCGCATCCCCACCGCTCGCCATCACTCGATCGGTTTACTGCATATGCCATGCGTTTTTCTATAGTACCTATTTGGTTTTGAAACGGGGTTTATGTTGGGCAATGCATTTTCTCTAACAGGGATATTTTGAAAAGAAAATCTTTCACAATCAATAAGAAATTGAAAACTGGTAAATATTGGTAAAAATTGCAAACAAGCTGAATTTTTTGATTTCGATTGATTGTATTTAGAATGGGATAAAGAAAGGTTTGCAGGGGCACCCCTGCCGCAACGTCCAAAAAATGGGGGTAATTTACAAAAAAAATCTTTCAAATATCTCCTTCAATAAGCAAAATAGCTCAGAACAAAATTGTAGCACTTGAAATTCTACACACAGCAGTCGGATCGAGAACTTTAACGTAAATTCACTATGAATTCTTAATAAGTTAACCCCACACGCCAAAAGACAGTGACGCAGTAATTAAACCCGACACTTGTTTCGCTGGCAACGTCAGAAGTTGAAGATTAATTTAAATCTAAACTTACACTAAGGTTAGATTATAGATTTAGATTAATCTTCAACTCCTGAGGGTGTTGACGGTGTCAGCGAAGCACGTGTCGGGTTTAATTACTGTGTCATTTCTTTGGCGTGGAGGATTAAGTTATGAAGAATTTATCTTGAAATTCTATACAAGAAAAGGCGCGTATGGTACGGTGCAAGAGGTGTTGACAAAATTCAAGGTACTTAGGCGGAGGAAAATCGCTGTATCGTACAGAAATAAAGAAAAAACCATTATCAAGAGGAGAATTTCAGTTATCGAATATACATATTATTTATGTATATACACAATTTCGACTATGATCGCCAATTTTACGATAGTTATCCAGAATATAAAAATAATCAGAAACCCTTGTGCCTTTCTTTACAATAATGCATTCGATTATTATTATAATACAAAATTCAATTTTAGTTAAAAGCGGTAAATTAATCAAATTTGAAATGGTTAAAAAAATAAATCACATTATTATTATTATTATTAAAAATGTTCTCGTCTTTTTTCGTATAATTTCACGTTCTCCAATTTATTTCGCCAATTATCTTTATTCGATTCTAAGATTAAATCACCACCGGAATCCAAAAATTTGGCTTGTTTGCAATTTTTGCCGGGTTCTGGCTCAAATTCGCCTGCAGTGACTGGACTAATAAGAACAATTTTAACAAAATTATCACTTAAATTTGTTTTTTAGAAAAATGTGTTCCCTCCCCTTGCTTTTATTATGACAGCCTGGGGGCGACGAGGCATGCTCTCGATTAAATTACGGCTTCAATTTTATTCTACTCTTGGAGTAGCAACTTCCTAAGTAAGTTCCTGTGTGTTGGTGGAAGAAGGCATATATGACCACAGCATAATACAGCAGAACAGCTCTCCCTAAATTTTCTAGCTCGCGTAGCCTAGCCCGCGCAACTTCTCAGGCTACGCACGTGTTCTTTTTCGATTGTCGCCGAGTTAATACCGGCGTCAAACCGATTGATAAAACGCCGCGGTAGTAAATCACTTACAATTGGAGGTCACCAAATGCAGCTAAAATAGTTCAAAGACACAGCTAAGAACTTTAACTGCTGTATTATGCTGTGATATGACTTCGTACACGTCGTCTTAGCTCATCTCACACATGCTCCGTGCTGACCAATCAAATCGCGTAATTTAAGCCTCAACACTCCTCACTCCTAAATGATCCGTAATGTGCCTATGATCAGTTAGGGATCTGTACATGTGCCTGAAGAAATTCCTGTCCAGTGTATTTTCTGTGAATTTGGAAAGTTCAAAACTTTGTCGAGTTCTGCTTTCATTTATGGATGAAGCTTTTTATTGGTTGAGCTCCATAGAAAACTGCGAGGGGCAAAAAAGAGCGGTTCCGGAGCCCGAGGAGGGCTTGAGAGACCTTTGAAGAAGCGTAAAAGCAGTTGGAATTAATTGGTTTACTAGTACGCGGCGCGAAGTTTTCAAAATTAATTAAACTAGTATAGTCTTTCCGCCGCCGTGATTGGTCGACGTCAATGGCATCATCATCAAACTTTCTGGGACACTAAAATCAATACGGAATTTGCCGGTGGAAACTTTAGGAGGAAAAAGTTCCATTAAACTGTAAACCATAACAAGTAAAATTTACCCTCTCAATTAATTAAACAGTAAAAGCAGAACAATGCGAAGGAGCGAAATGAATTACTGTGGTGGGCGCTGCTTTATTAGGGCGCGATAAAAATCGGCATTATTTACGTTTCGGCGTCCACGCGAGCAACCAACCCCTTGCTGGCAAATTGATGATTCATTCCGCCCCGCTATTTTATACACCAAGGCGGCGGCGCGCATTTTACTTTTCACTACTATCTCACCGCTAAAATTGCTGTTTGCATTCGCTAATTGCTGCAACCGAGCTCAGTGTGCGATACGTGCATCGCTTACGTACTACCTCACCGCTTCAACACAACGTGAAACGAACGTAATATTTTAGGGGATGTACATCGAATTTGTAGAAATACGATATGCGTCTTGCTTCAGTTGTATGTTGAGTGGTAAGCAGGAAGTCTTGTTATTCTTTATTGATTAATCTGATGCTGAGTTTTTGCATCTCTGTTTCGGCTTTGGCAAGATGAGAAAACATAAACTGTATTTGGTTTATTTCACTTAAAACATTGTGCCAATCATTCACATAAAAGCATTATTACGTTAAGTATCATAACTGGGCATGTGCGGTGCTTGCCGCTCTCTGACGTCACGCTAACGACAGTGACGCTTAGTTTTAAACGCACAATTTTGTCCAATTCATTGGTGCACCTCTTATTGAACAAATAAAAAACTGTAGGTTGGTTTATTCTAGTAAACTAAACCAAAACTGGTGGACGACCCCATTCTCTGGGATAATAGCGTTGTTTGCCTTGCGTGGGATGGACATAGCAAATCCCGCAGACAGGTCTAAGCCAAACAAATAACTAAGCATTTTCAACTTTTAATTTCCGTTAAGTTAACGACTTTACTTTATACCTGTCTTGAGCAGAGAAAAGGGCCAGACAGTATCCTTAGTGGCGTGCTGTTTTAGGACCTGTTTCGAACCTATCCACCCAGCTTAAAACTACGGCAGTACGCCGCATCAATCTTTCTTTCAGTTTCGCGAAGTTCCGGTTTCATTACAGCGAAGATTCATCTTCTGGTCGCTTGTCTGAGAGTTAAATTCAATTGTGTGAATATTGTGGATGTCGCTCCTGTAATTCTGTGGTTCTGTTTACGCACTAATTAATTCGCGTATGTTATCCTGCAGGATTATAAATATAGTCAGCGGGTGGCAGCTGCCAGACGTTCCATAAATTACAAGACATCTTAGACAATTATGAAACAGAAAACTCTAAACGTGCATATGTAAAGTACGGAATCTGCCAACTCAGAGACCACCAAAATAGGCCTGGATGACTGGAGGAAACCCCTACGCGGTCGAAGCTTCGCGCACGCAAACGTACCGATATACCGATATATGTAATTTTAATTAGTCTCATTATTTGATTCAGAATGGTGAATTACTTAAGAAAATATCAATACGTGTTCAGTAAAGATCAATAACAGACATACGTTTGTTGACCTCCTGTTGGTTTTTCATTCGCAGCCTAATGGTGTAGATTTGAATGTGCTCCGGTGTCCATTATGGAAGGGTCCTTTTATCGAAAATGTGGCAGCACGCGTCATTTCTCCTACCCCTTCGCGTCATAGTATCATATAATTCGCATTGACAGGAAACATAATGTGTCCCCGAGCCCGGCAGGGGGGACTGCTTGTTCAACCCTACACGTCCAACGTCCTCCGGCATTTGGTTATTGATTTTCTGCTTCTACAGTTTTCTCTTCGTGTGCGTATACTGAAACCAAACTGCTCGAAAGTTGATGTGAAATTTTTTCTTAGAATGTCAGAAAGACATGACATTTTGCGACACTTAAAAATTTACTTTTCTGTTTGCTACCTGTAGTCAGTAAAATTAGTGTTATAATAACGACCTCTTCATAGAAGAATCTTACCGACTTAAAATTCGCACCATTATCCTAACAAGCACATTATTATTATCTGTCACCCTACAGATGGACCGCCGCAATTGTTTATACTTAGAACAATGTATTAATATTGCATCATAGTAGTCGGGGAGCATAGACCGCCTGAAAGATGCGTTTTAAACATCCTCTATACAACTCGAACACACACACAAAAAATAAGCTGATTCTTATGTAAAACGACCTGCCGGATTCGAATTTTGAGACAAAGGCTCGAAATTATTTTTGGTGAAGAAAGGAAACATTAATATTGTTGCTGAAAAAAGTTACAGCGAGTTAAACACAAATAATTTGTGCGCGCTAGCCGCGCTGATAGGTTGATAGGTAGCGACATAAGGGTTCGCGCGCTTTTATCCTTGATAATACACACATAGCCAAAACTCTTGGCCCCCTGAATTAATTTGAAACGTAAACAAAAATAATTCTAACAAATATATGGGCATTCTACATTTTATTGAAATGCTTTATCACATGTAAGGTCATTTTCATGGAAGGAGGAGTACACGGCCAGGACATTTAAGAAAATGCCCGAATTATTTTTTTTGAAGACCAAAGTCTTCGCAAAATGTGAGAAACGAAGATGTCAATAACCAGTATGTCCTCCTCTGTTCTCGAGCAAAACATTAACACGTTTGTACATTCCAATAAAAAGGTTATTAATAACTTCCTGCTGTATGTTGTTCCATTCTTCTTAAGCAGCAACAATTAGCTCCTGAAGGGTGAAAGGAGGGTTATCTTTTTTAGCATATCCCACACGTTCTCACAAAGATTCATGTCAGGTGAGTTTGCTGGCCAATTCATTCTTTGAATATTCCCTAACTGTAGCAAATTGGCAACCCTTTTTGTGCGGTGGGGTATGGCGTTATCGTTCATAAATACGAAATTCTCTTTAATTTCGTTGGAGAGATTTGCGGCATGTGAATTAGTGGAGTGCGGCGATCATACATTATACCCCTTCCCCAAACATTACTCTTCCGCCTTGATAAGGAACAACTTCTCTGGCAAAAGCAAGTCTTTCTTGTCGTCCCGGTCCCTTCCAGACCCTTTCACGTCGATAATCACTCACTAACCCAATTTTTGTCTCATCAGAGAAAATGATATCGCGCCACTGGGGTAAAAGCCAGCCCCCTATGTTCCTGTGCCCATTAGAGACGTGCGACTATGTGTCGAGGAAGTATGCTGTATATAAAACGGCTTGGCAAATAAGCCTAAATAACCCAAACATCCTAGAATATGGATGGTACATGGAAAATGACGATAGTATGCCAATAACATTCACAAATGGTTCTAAACTCGATTGTGTTACAATAACACAGTTCTGTAAATGTAAAAATTTTGCTTGTTCTTTTCGATGTGCATGCATGAAATCTAATGTGCAATGTATAATATCATGGTTGTGAGGGGAAATGCAATTTGTCTGAATAAATAATACGAATGTTCTCAATATTAATGTAGCGTTTGTACGCATGCACCTAAACCGATCCTACACGGCTTAGCGCGACTAGCGCGCACAAATTATTTGTGTTTAATTCGCTGTAACTTTTTCCAGCAACAATATTAATGTTTGGTTTCTTCACCAAAAATAATTTCGAGCCTTTGTCCGTATTTGGTCTCGCATATGTATATGTTAAGTCCGAAAAATAAGATTACTTACCCGGTACATGAAAAATACATTACACAGGTTTGTGGTCTAGCAAGAAAACATTTTTTTCAAAAAATTGGAAAATTATAGAGGCACTGTGATGATCAGCACACTTCAGTCTATATTCCACGAAGAAAACAGGTCTCTAACTCTTTTCGTTGCTGAAATACAACAAGAAAAGTATTAAAAAGGGTCGAAAATTGATTTGGGAAAATTTTACGAAAAATCGATTTTCCGGCATTTTCGCAATTTCCGATCTTTTCGCGACCTCAAAATTCGAATCCAGCAGGTCATTTTACATAAGAATCAGCTTCATTTTCTTATGTGTGTTCGAGTTGTATAGAGGGTGTCGAATTAGAGCAACTTGCTCCCCGTCTATATAGAGATTTACATGGTAGGTATAAACTTCATAGCGTTAATGATTTTTCTACCGATAATTTGAAAACGATTTTTGGTAGACATTTAACTCAGGCCATTTTTAAACGAAGGTATAAGTAAGTAAAACGTGAAAACGCAATTTTATACCACAGAAGAAAAAGTTAAAATGGTTACTACTTATGTCAGAGGTCTCTGGAGCAATCTTTTTACGGCAGAGTTTTCCAAATGAAGTAGCAGCTTCGTACCTAGTATTTATTTGCTTCCGTTAGTGGACATGGCCTACTAACTTCAACAAATTTTAAAATGAGCTAAAATCGTCTACTTATTTACTTATTTTCCTTTGTGTTTAGAAACTTTTCGCTTCTTACATTTGAATTAAAAGTGTACTAGCAATCGTTTTGAAATTTGCAGCAGAAAAACCATTAACATGATGCAAATTTGTTCATAGTTCGACACACATACTAGCTTACCATGAATTATTTGTCAGACAGCTGATCGACGATCGAGAGTGAGTTGGTATCGGCTAGGATAGGCACAACACCATTAATTACATTATTTGCAGTCGAGACTTCCATTTCCCAGTCCATTTCCTCAGTATTAAAGAGGTATTTAAGTTTCTGGGACATGCCTTAGTCCTGCATTTTTTGAAGCTAAGTTTATTGATAGAAAAATACCCAATTAATTATGTGTGGCGTATTCAAGAAAAGTAAAGATGCAACTAAATTGTTTTCCCTTAGCTTTGGGGTTTTTGCTTTAACGTCCTTACGTGAAAAATCAACCCGCAATGAGCGAGGTCCGAACCGCGAACCAGCGAATTACAGTCCAGTGCGCTTCTGACTGCGCTGTCCTTGTGACTTGCCAGAGCGCTATTTTCACTTATGGGAAATGCCGCAATAAGTAAAAACGGATGAGAAATGTTTACTAAACTAAAAAAATGTCTAATTATTTTCTAGGTTTAATCCATTTTTGGAGTAAAGGTGTTTTTGTGGCCGTTTAGAATCACACTCCTGAACAAGTGCTTTTCTCTCTGTAATTCTCAATGGAACATTAATTAAGTTTCTTTTGATGCCGCAGAAAATGTACCTACTTTCCATCAAGAAAAGAGGCGAATATTAACTTAGGGGTAACGTGACAAGTAGAAACGGGTGTCACGGAGTGTCGCTTTTTCCTCGGCGTCAGTTTGCTATTTAAAAAGTCTCAAATGCAACTTCATTTCGCGAGGACTTACGGAGTTGCCTGGAAGCGAAGATGTATGAGACGTTCGTGGAGTAGATTCGGTACAAATACCGGCAAGTTTCATTATACTTGTCTTGTTTTTATAGTTGGGGCACGAGCCTCGGTAAATTGTGAGAATCAGTCTTCTGTCAGAATGTGAATCCACTCACGTGCGGGAGGAGCGGATGGGAGCGCGACATGAATATCCATGACTGCATGATGGATCGCGAGCATTATTAATGGTTCCGGCGCTGCCATTACCCAGACGAGCTGTATATAAAAAGTTGAAAGCCCCGAGTGGCGGTTTTACACTCGGTTTTTAGCGATCACTTATGCTCCAGAAAAAAATGAATCGCATCACGCACCTATCACATTCTAATTCCGACGAAAGAAACTAGCTACTTCCGGGTGCGATACTCTGCATCTCCCGGCATCAGAAAAGGATGTTCTGACCACAAGAGACGCTTGTTCTTACGATGGAGCATCAATAAATCGTGCGTTCGGATAGAAGCAGTTAAAGGATCTAAGAAAATATACGATTATTTTTCGACATCAATGAATTTGAACCAACACTGGTAGATCTTCAAAACTCTGTAGCATTCTTATTTTAAATATAAGCTGAGAAGAAATCCAGTGGATGATTCAAATCAGGCGATCTGGGAGCCCACGGCAAAAAACCCACTTCTCAGGAAAAGTTTCGTTTAAGAATTCTCTCACCGCTAACCTGAAATGTGGCCTGACACAGCCACACGGTACGCCTTACTCTTAGGGGTACATCTTCCAATAGAATGGGTAACTGATTTCTTAAAAAATCTAAGTAAATCTCACCGTTGAGTCTTTGTGGAAAGAAACTAAGTGGTCCACGCGTTAAGGCTAGACTCCCGGGTAGACCAGAGTTCGATTTGAAATGGGCGTTGCACTACTTCTCCTGCTTATTTAGTATCAACATATGTCTAGTGATCTGGTTTTATTTTTATATGCAAGGAAAGAGGATAGAGAAAAGAACTCTCACCAAAACTTTTCCCTTGCAATTTATGACTCCTTTATCGCCCAAGACTATTGCGGATTGGTTCGCAGGTGCAGTGACAGACACTTATCAAGTTGTCGGTATTTTTTATGATCATCGAATGGAGGGTGTTACTAGAAAAGGAACTAAGCGCCATTTACCAAATTATGGGAAAATTGACTCAAAGTATCCATTTATTTATAAAATACATTCGAAATTTTTTAAATGTTTTTTTAATAGTTTCGAAGTATTATTTTCTAGGTTATCTACCAGTCACATATTATTACTTTTAAATTTAAAAAAAATAATCCTAGTATAGTAGGCCGGAAACTTGACAATTGCGTTACCCGTACGCTAAACTCGAAACTGTGCTGTAATATTTGAAAATCGCACAGGTTGATCAAATATTGTGGGCAGCTTTGAGATCTTGACGTTTACTGAATAAATATCCTGTCGCGTCTTTTTTTAATCTAATAATTTTTTATCAGAAAAATCTCTTAAAAGGTACCTACGGCAGTTGAACATTTTAATGGCTACTCCGTTGAAGACCTAAATATTTTAGGTACGATCTGGTCATTTATGAATTGGCTACTTGGAAATTTTGACATCTGTTAACGTAGACAACAAATTCTTAAAAATAAAGTTACTGTTTTATGAATAAATTTATCTTCTTAAGGGGTCGTGGGAAAAATAGTGTACATAACTCGATGGAAAGTGTATTTCCTATAAACTCGCGTGATTTCTGCACGAGGCGTAGCCAAGTGAAGGCATATTAAAGAGCTTCAAATTGTAAAACTTTTTCCCCATTTAAACATGTTTCTATCTTTAAAGATAAATGAGATAACAATGCTGACGAGGCTTATCTGGGACATCCTGTATATAATATATAATATATTTTAAAATTTAAAACACTGACAGAACAAGTAAGGGTTTTACCTATGCGGACAACAAAATATGTACCTATACTGGAACTGCACATTCTGAAAAAATAATTCCCCGGGATGGTGGCTTTATAATAATATTTCCAAAGAATAAAAATTATGAATCCTCAACTTTTATTACCCAAGCGGCTCTACAAAAAAATATTTTCAAACACCGGGCCGCGTTTGACATGCCGACAAGCAATAGATGGGCGGAGCTACATCTTTCGATCCGTCCCGTCGTACCACACACCACAATTGATTTCAGCGAATTTTGCTGGAATATTAGGAATTTGATTTCCATTTTTTTGACCTTATTTTCAGAGATTTTTGAAAAAATAAATCGGTTTATTATTGCTGAACGCTGAGAAATTTGGTGTAAACCCAACAGTTTCCAATTTTTTAAAATTTCTGTTTGTATTTAAGGTCCTACAAACAATTTCAAAAAATATACCTTTGTACATCTAGACATATTTTTTTCAAGAATTTTCACGCAAAATTGGAAGGTTTTTGATGACAAATAAAGTTTAAAAATGGAGAAAACGATTTCGTGACCGGGCATCTAGCCTTAACAGAAAACTTATTTTGGAAACCACGTTCTATCGCCAAGTGAGGATTCTCATCAGACCAATAATGCTCATTATGAAAATTGATTGTGCCATCATGTTCAAATCCAACTTCATCCGTGGAAAGAATCATCATCATAAGGTTCTCAGTCCGAAGACTGGTTGGACGCGTACCTCCACTCTTTTCTATCCTGAGCTAACCTACGCATTTCCCTAAAAGTAGAACATCCTACATCCCTAACTATTTGAGAGCAGTAGTCTAATCTAGGCCTACCCCTACCTCTTTTCATTCCTATCTCTGACTCTAGTATGTCGCGAACTATTCCTTCGTGTCTTAGAAGGTATAAAATTTCGATCATCATTTTGAAGATTTCTAATGGTATTGCACAAATTCACACCAGCTACAGGATCTTCAGAAGATAAGGCTTAAACTATTTCGAAATGGTAGGGATAAAGGAGTTGCTCTTTCAAAACTGCATATATCGAGCTCTTCGGTGTATCTTCCTGAGTAGCAATAGACCTTTTCATTTCGTTAGTGCGCATGTCCTTAGTTTTTTCGGACAAGTGTCACTGTCAGGCCTTGAACTTCGTGTAGAATATCCCTCATAAAATTATGAGGCTGAATGTTAACCAATCATGCAGGTTTTTAATATGTAGCAGTGAAAATCAATAAATGTTAAAGAAAACGAGGAAAAAGGATTTAGTAGGCAGGTGCGTATTTTAATGCAATACAAATAATACTTATTTTAAAGCGAGTTTTAAAGACCTAACAAATAATGACGTAACCTGGAAAACGTTCAATAAACTTTTCCATTTTGAATCTTGCCTCTTGCACATTTTCATCCACGCAACACAATTTATATAGGTGGAACAAGTCCTCACATGGTCACCGACCCAGTTATCTTCTATTTTCCCCAGTGTTAGGCAGGGTTTGGAAAATGGATAAAATCTTATGCCCAGACGATAACTACCCCCACTACCCGCTCTGCTGTCATCGTTACAACTTATTTAAATTATTGAACAAATCTGACAAGATAAATTTTGTGTTGCTCTCTTATCAGATTTTAATTCAGTATTTTTTTTTTGTTCCAGGTGAAAAACCGTATAAATGTTCCTGGGAAGGCTGCGAGTGGCGATTCGCGCGCTCCGACGAACTGACACGGCACTACCGCAAGCACACCGGGGCCAAGCCGTTCAAGTGCCGCCACTGCGACCGCTGCTTCAGCCGTTCGGATCATCTGGCTCTACACATGAAGCGCCATTCTTAGACGGCCTATTTCTTCGCCGCATCACTGCCAGTTACCGCTAGTGTACATAGTTAGCTATGAACTCTTGGAGCACATGTAGTAGCGAGGGGTATCCTCAGTGATGTTCATTCCTGTGATCAACATCGCCGGCATAAGCCGATTACAACTACAGTATTTTTGTATAAACTCGCAGGGGCTCGGCACACTGCGCCCGAAACGATTTCTTTATAGATGCACAGATTTTTCGAACTTAGTAGTCTCTTGGATCGTTACTTGAAAATTTGTAAAAGTTTTGAACGACAATAGTGCATCTTCAGTACTTCCAGTACGTCCAGTACTTCAGTAGATGTGATAGATGTGTCTGGGTCATTTTTACATGGAGGTTCATTATAACTCTGTTATATGGCGTCATCATCTAACTGTAGAGCTGTTTAAATAGGGATCAGAGTTAGCAGTCCTAAGGATTTCAACTTTGTCTTTTTCAATAAAATGACTGCTTTTGGACAGCTCCGTAGCTCACGTTGGTTAACTGATGAAGCCGGACGAAACAGCAGCCTTAAAAGCTAAAATAAAACTCCATAAGAAAATACAAGCGATTTTGTCACGGAACATGCATAGCATATCTACTTGAATACTTATTAATTTTAAATTTTTATTCTTAACGGTCTAATATACCGCTTTGCTTATAAAATCTTGAAGATACAGAGATAGACAAGTTAAAAAAATAAGATTTGACCATCTTGTGGCAACTGTGCCGGGTTTCTGCTTCACTGTAGCTGTAAGGGCCGCTCCTTCTGTCAAGAATGTCCTATGGCTGTCGCATTTAACGGAGTTTTCTGTCATCGGGCGAATTTTTGATACAAGGAGCGGTCGATTTAGTTAGTCATGTTAGTTTATAAAATAATAGATAGTCTGTACGAATGTGTCAAAAGTATTAACTGAAGACTGTGCAGGCGCACACCGCCGGATATTAGGCTAAATGTCACTATTTGTAATAAAAAAAAGAATCAAAAGCTTAGTAATTCGAACAAAAAAATATCGAAAAGATTAATGAGAAGTATTATAAGTAAGTAATTATATTTTTTGAGAAAGTGACCTTGGATGATAAAACCTACTTTTTTGAAAAACGCAACGATTATACGGTGTGCTATTTTGTGGTACACTGCATTTTCTCTGGACGCTGCAGACAACTCCCAAATCCCGTAGGAAATTGTTTTATTTTTTGGTTATGCCGTTGCCAACTATAGTGAAATTCAAAAAATGCGAAAAAGTGGCTGTATGGTGACAATATTTGACATTTTGTAGCTTTTTAAACTGATAAAAGCTCAAGTAAAATTAATCTTGATACAGTCGCGGTCTTTCAGTTTTTCCTGTCGAAAATTGTTGAATTCCGTTCATAATTTAACAGAATATTTGAGTAGCATTCGCCCAGGATTAAATAAATTTTTCTAAAGAATAATATAGGTAATGAATTTGTTGGGGCAGGGATTTTTGCAGAAATGGCTTTCGGCAGCCAAATTTGCTATTAACAATGATTTGAAATGTGTTGAAGCCCTCCGCTATTAAAAGCTGAAATACCGCAGGAACAAAATACCCCTTTCGAAATGATTCTCTATTGTCTTCCGGGCGCTCTTGTATCCGAAGCCTAATTTACAAAAAAAATGACGTGACTGAGCGAAGCTCGTAGACACAATTTCCAGTTTTTTGCTGGGACGATCAATTTTGCGGGCAGAAGCTGGCAAAAACGGTTTTCCTCGAACCTACCCGGTTTGGGAGTTTGTCCTTGCAGCTTCCCTTCCGACGCATTCCTTGTCGACGCATTCTGTTTTTTCTACTTCCCTCGTTGTAGGCGCGTGTAAGAGAGTATAAGTGGGAGAGAAAATTATTCGTATACCTCTAGTTTTTTAGTGTACCTATCGAGCATTTTGTACAGCTGCATGCTTTGTTAATTACTACGGTTTACTAATGTTCATTGTATAAAAGTATGTATAGAACGCTGTTCGGGGGGTTAGTTTCGAATAAATACAGGTCGCTTGTTAAACCACATTAATAACTGGGCATAATTTTTCTATTGCCACTGTCTACCTCGGGCCCTCGCTCGCGCCTTTTTTTCGCCATAGTTTTTATAAATTGGGTGTCATAATCTGACAAAGAACTCGTTGGATTTTGCGCAGCAT
Source organism: Xestobium rufovillosum (assembly GCA_963966045.1). Taxonomy (NCBI): domain Eukaryota; kingdom Metazoa; phylum Arthropoda; class Insecta; order Coleoptera; family Ptinidae; genus Xestobium; species Xestobium rufovillosum. The sequence goes on from OZ014498.1 coordinate 17,807,086, forward strand.
GAGAGATCAAATTCGCTATCCTTTCTAACTTGCATATACAGGGTGTCCCACACTAGCGTATTTCCTCCGTAACTCCACTACCGTTAGAAATGCGAAGAAACTGCTAAGTACAAAAGTTGCTCTAATTTGTAAGCTGCGCGATTTAAAATAATGTTCAAAGATGGCGGACTTCCGGTTATAGCGGAACTAGACATTTTAAATGGAACAGCCTGTATATTATTGCATTTCTTAATTTCTTATTGAATTTTAGGGTCACTTTGTTAAAAACCCTTTGGACCTAAGATGTACCGTTTGGTCCCAATTTGGCATATTTCGAGAAATTTGACGTTTGCAGTGCTTTAAAAAATTAATGATATCTCGAAAACTAAATTAGATAAAAAGTTTGACTGTTGTGTTAAACACAAAAGTAGGTACCTGCTGCGTTGTAAACTTTATTTTAGAGAATTGGGAAAGTTCCTGATAGGGAGCATTAAATTTGAGATTTTTCAAACATTGATATCTCGACTTTTTAAATGGAACGGTATGCTAATTTTTACGAAGTCAGACGCAGATTTTTACCCTCTTTCTATTTTGCATAAACTATTTTGGTCTGTCTGCTAGTTTTTACAATATTTCGGATGTTCTGATTTTTTGAATGCGTTTTGACATTTTCTTTCTCACAACTTTCGAAACGAAGGAGCTTGTGGATGTTGTCTATTCAGAAAACGTTCCGTATAAATCCGTGATGCCAATAAAGAATTTTGATGACATTCGCCAAGAATAAATGTCATATCGACCAATTCTTCTCGAGTTAACACATATCTATTAATAGGCCTTTTCATTATAAAAAATGCTGAGGCGCATGCGCAATCGCGCAATGACATTTTCGGACAGTTGTCAAAGTTTTGTATTATTTGAAAGTGTTTTTTTTTTTAATTCTTTGGTTTATACAGTAACATTTTATTGCAAACGTGCAAAATTAGTATGGAGCATCCAGACTTTATGCTTTTGGTGACTGCAACGGCGCTAACAGAGTGGGTACGCCAAGCTATCGCTTGGGATTACGATTTTATCCATTTCTCAAACCCTGCCTAACATTGGGGTAAATCGAAGTTAATAACTGGGTCGGTGACCAAGTGAGGACTTGTTCCACCTATGTCATATAAATTGCGTGTATGAAAATGTGTAAGAGGCAAGATTCGAAATGGAAAAGTGTGTTGGATGTTTCCAGGTTTTACGTCATTATTTGTTAGGTCTTTAAAATAATACGCACCTGTCTATTAGATCCTTTTTCTCAGTTTTCTTTTAAAAAATTAATTGATTTTCACCGCTACGTATTAAAAACCTGCGTGACTGAAATTATGTTGGTTAACATTTCCGTATTTTATGAGGGACGTCACTGGGAACTAACATTTTTAATTTTCCGTCTTTCAAACACCCTCCTTATTTGGTACTCTACTATTTACTTGCGAATATCCTACACGAACTTCAAAAACTGACAGTGTCATTCGTCCGAAAAACTAAGAACAGCTGATTGTCAATGTACTTCTGCACATGCGCACTAACGAAATCAAACGAAATGAAAAGGTTCATCGATCTGAAATGACCTAAGAAACAATAAAGCCGACTATAATAACGTTTCTTAAGGCAAATATGACAATTTCAAAACAAAATCACCTTGTTAGCGTGTTACCGGTTGAAAATGTGAAAACGCATTAAAAAAATCATAAAATTCGACATATTTCAAAAACTAGCAGAAACAGACCAAAATGGTTTTAATGAAATTGAAAGTGGATAGGAATCGGAGTCTAATGGTTAAAAATTAATATACCGTGACCCTAAAATTCAATATGAAATTAAGAAATGCAATAATATAGACTGTTACATTTAAAGTTAATGTCTATTTTCGCTATAACCGGAAGTCCGCCATTTTTTAAAACATGCAGCTTACAAATTACTGAAACTTTTGTACTTAGCAGTTTTTTCGTATTTCTAACGGTAGTGGAGTTATGAAGGAAATACGCTGGCGTGGGACACCCTGTAGAATTGGAAATAAGTAAATTTTTGCTCTTCAGTACATACCCACATAGTATTTAAATTGTATTTTAAGAAAATCTTCATAAACTTATTTCGTAATGAATCTTCTTCTTTCTATGGTCCTCCAAATTTTTATATTTCGAAAACCCGAAAAATTGAATAATTCAACATTTTTTTCGAACTTAACGAGTCTGAGGATGATCTGCCCCCGAGCTCCCAAGAGCGTCATTCAAAATTTCAATACACTGTCTTAAATGATTGTTGTTCAATTTGTGCCAGTGTAATTTATAATATTTTAAATTTGGTGAAATTCTCGCATTAATAAAATCACTATATAAGACAATCGACGTTTCGGCCCCGTGTGGGGCCTTTGTCAAGATTTATTTGTAAGAAGGAAAGTATAAAATTGACATAAAATATTTGTCAAAAACAAACAAAAACAACTATGAATGTAAATTACATGACACTTAATCAAAAATTATCAAAATCTAATGAACAATAAAAAAGTTGCATAAAAGAATCTATTTTCAACACTTAATTACAAGAGCATGTATTTATTATCTTTATATCCGTAGTTTTACCTCGGAATAAGCAGTTGTACTCAAAGTTACCAAAATCCAAGAGATCCTCACTGTTTCTAGGACCAAATATACGTACAGTATAATAAAACAATTATAGGAAGCTGAAAATTCAAACTGGTCTCAAACTACTCAATTTTGCAAAAACTCGTAATCTAAATAATTTGGCACACCTGATATTGCGATCGCGCCTTTACTATACCACAGCATAATACAGCAGAACAGCTCTCTCTAAATTTTCTAGCTCTCGCAGCGTAGCCCACGCAACTTCTCAGGCTACGCACGTGTTCTTTTTCGTCTGTCTGCGAGTTAATACCAGTGTCAAACCGATTGATAAAACGCCGCGGTAGTAAATCACTTACAGTTGTAGGTCACCAAATGCAGCTAAAATAGTTCAAAGACACCGCCAAGAACTTTAACTGCTGTACTCGTATATTATGTTGTGACTATACCAGTAGGACGACGCCCGACAAAGTTGCTGCTTCGTTATGGTTCAATATTCTTACTTCTATTATAAACAGCTAAACGTTCGCAATTGAATATTTCGCTTCATATTTTATGTTTCAATAGGTTTATAGAACAGTTTGGGTTACAATAAAATCAAACACCTGATGTTGACGGAATCGTTGGATAAACCGACATTTTCAGAATTCTTTTTGTACCTTCTATCGTGTAACTTGAAGCAGATAATTAATACCAAAGATCATTGAACTTTCTTGTTATAATTTTGCTTTTGTGTATTGACTGATCCTTTCAAAATAGTGTACCTGTGATAGACTGGCCTTCTCGACTGGTCTAATGATTACGTTGACACCTGGTAGAAACATTTATCAAAATTATGTGACGGGGATTAAATTTCTTTCTCTAGGTAAAAGAATAGACCTCAGACGAATTTAAAAATATCCACAAAATCGGACAACTACACGAAATCAAACCCCCGACCAGCGTTTTATAAATATGTGCGATTGCGCGTTGTGACGGTGTATCTGTGTCTGTGAGCTCCCCCTCCGCCCCCCGATGTAAATTACCTGAAAAGGGCACGGTGCGTTGGCTTTTGTAATAAATCACGCATTTGCGATACCGGCAATCAACTTTGGGTAAGTTTGTGATGTATGGGCGTAGGGAAAGCCTAATTTTCGATCAATGACAATTTTTTCTGTGCGTTTGAAGGATAGACGGATTCGAGAACACCCTCGACGAAAGCGCAATCGGTAATTATGCTTTCTGACTTGGAAAAATGTCATCTTTTTTGCTTCTACCTGGCTGGAATTGAGATTTAAACGGATCTATCAAGGGCTCTTTGGTTTCAAGTTATTAAAAGTTGTTAGCGGCGCATTTTTACTGCGCAAGTCATTATTTACTAGCAGGTACGCTAAAGCTGCCCACCTATTTCTTAATAAAGCTTCACTATTTCATGAGAGTGATTCAGTGACACATTACTCGTTTTCATAAAAAAAAATCGTTTATTTAGGCTAATTAGAATTTTATCCTACATAAGAAAATATATGGAATTTTGTGGCAGAACAGGGATAGCGTATCTACTTTTTGTTTCTGCAGTATTCTTCAATACTCAATACGATAGCCGAGATTACAGTTAAAAAAGAGATTTTTTTACACTTGTTGGATCTGTCATCCAGATGGTAATCTGTTCGTCGATGCCTGTGATTTCGAGGGGCTTCTGTATTTGTTTATGAATCAATAAGAGACAGTTGAATATATTTTGATTTGGAAAGCCGGGGTAGTAACAGCTAAAAATAAATCATTAGTTCCTGCCAGTATCGCAAATATGATATTTTTATCAAGCCAGCGCGCGTTTTTTTGGATCGTATGACGTAGAGTTAGGGAAAGAACCGAAGAAACACGTCAGTTCTTCCGATCACTTCCTTAGAAGTAGTCAGAGTAATATATAAAATTAGGTTGTAATGAATTTTGTACTGCTGAATGCGAGTGTTAGATGTTTTGGCCATCCGATCGCCGTTGGCCACTTTTGCTTCAGTCTTTGTTGATGACTCCTCGTCCGGAATGAGCCATCAGTTCTTGTGGACAAAGTGCTGCATTTTCCTAGAACGGTGGAATTGATTTTGTACTATTTTTACACGCAAACCTAAGATGCCATTATATTCCCGGTTTCGGACGAGGAGTTCGCTGTTTTTAGAGATGACACCCCACGCCCCCCGCCTCTGTGTGACGTTCTGTCTGTCGTCTCCATCTGGAAATTGGGTTAAATCGCTAGATTGTTGATTTGTCGGTTATAAAGGAATTGTTCTGTGGGACGCCACTTGTCGAGTTTGCGCACATGTAAAACCTTCGTAAAAATTTCAGTTAAAGTAAAACTTGTTATATTACAGCTAAAGTTGGTAATAGTTTCCGTGCAAGTATTGAACAACGTTTATCTACTATCGACATGACCATGGTTACCAAATTATCGTAAGAAATGATTATTCTTCTTTCCGAGCCTTAACATTTCACTCCTGGAATATCCCCTAATGGAGGAATTATAGCCCTATAACTCAAGGAATTCATTAATTTATATAGACGGCCCATCTATACAGTAAATTCGTTGCGTGGGCTTGGAAACAAAACGAACGCCATATTGGTTTCGCCCCATCTGTAGTACTATTAGTTTCGCTAGCTACCGTTAGATGTCGCTCGTCTCTTTTCTAAATATTAACAGTACTAGGGTAAGCTTTCACTAGTAAATTATCCGACGTTCCTACTTCTATCAATTTTCTACTCCTGCCATATTTCAACACATAAAAATGTCCGAAAATAAATAAAAGTAGCAAAACTACAGGCAGTTGAATTTAATGGTTCATGACTATGCTAAACAATATCACGGAATATAATACTGTTTAGCATATTCCTAAACCATCAAACTTGGCTGCCTGTAGTCTCGCTACTTTTATTTATTTTCAGACTTTTTATGTGTTGAAAATATGGCAGGAATAGAGAATTGGTTGAAGTAGGAACGTCAATATGACAGAAGTGTGGTGAAGTAGGTATGTCATTATAACATTCAAATGAGTGTGGTAAAGTTCGATAGTAGATAAATAAGGTTTAAATAATGTTTACTGTATTATGTATAGACACTACACATTGTCCCAATTTTAAGCAGACAGTATATAGTCCTATAGGTAACTTAGTTAATATTGAAGATGCAAAAGTGGTTAAATTTGAAAAGCTTTTATAATTTCATGACCACCCCAAATCGGCAATCAAATCTTTTCTGTTAGTACAGTCATTTGGTAGTTTTACCTGGAAAGTTTTCCGGGAGTTTTGAAAATGGGTAATTTTATAGATTTCCATGTGCTCTTTCCAAATTTCAACTTTGCCACATTGAATCTTTGCCGCTCGCGCTGCCATATTGGAAAAATGGCGCCTAAAAGCAATTTTTTGACAATATCTCCTTTCCGACTCGTTTCACGATAAAAACATTTATATACAAAATGAAACTAGAGAAACTTTCCTACAATTTATGTAATATTTTTTTTGTAAAATCATATAAATGTTTTTATCGTGAAACGAGTCGGAAAGGAGATATTGTCAAAAAACTGCTTTCAGGCGTCATTTTTCCAATATGGCGGCGCGAGCGGCTAAGATATGAGGTGGCAAAGTTGAAATTCGGAAAGAGCACATCGAAATCTATAAAATTACCCATTTGCAAAACTCCCGGTAAACTTTCCAGGTAACCTCTTTTTTTAGAACCAAATGACTGTACTATGTAGGTAAAATGAATACTGAAAAAGTCTTTGTCCACGACTATCTTATAATAAACTCTTTATACTTGTGTTTCTTCAATCATAATCACTGCAGTGATTAATGAATATTATTCACTACACCAATAGGAACATCGCTTTCACCCTTTTTTACATTTATTTAGTAGGCCGCGATCGCGATGTGTCAGTACAAATTGAAACGTCAAATCAGCATGGTTTGCTTTTAATTTGAAATGCATATTCTAAAAAAGAAGATATAATGAGTAGTGAGAGTGAAAACGAGGTTTCTTTAACAGCACCAGCAATAAAAGAAGCTGCAGAACTTGCCTCATTAGATTCATTGCCCAAAAAACCAAGAAAATTATACCTGAGAGCGTATGTATGAATCTTTCTTACACCGGAGAAGGGAAATGAAGGTAAATTCTTTCTGGGAATCTGTTTTGATAGTCGTGGACAAAGTATAGTATACAACTCGTTATAATGATGCTATTATTACCTCGGATGATTACAAAACTCGCTCGTTTCACTCGCTCGTGTTGTAAACTTCATCCTCGGTAATAATAGCATTCATTATAAACTCGTGTATAATATACTATTATGTCTTCAATAATAACTAAGTGACCCATAATGACGGCTCGAAATTGGGACACTGTGTATCACATATAACAAGTTATTTCATAGTTTATGCTGTTATAAAATACAATAATTTCAATTTTGTTGTTTGTGAATGTTGAACGAACCTTTTAGTTTTTAGCCCAATGGTTTTTAAATATACGCAAACTTTTCAAACGTCGGCCCTTACTGCTCTAGTGATTTAATTATAAATTCTGTTACAATTTAAGTTCGTACGCTCGCCGGCTTGGCTGCGAGCCGGGACATAGACTCTAAGACCATTTTAGGAAATTAAATATGTGAATAATAATTATATAATTTGCCAATAGAAGTTGATCTTCTCTTAGGATTTCGAAAACTGTTTCTATACCGTAAAAAAATGTATTTGTAAATGTATTTTAAAAAGAACTATACTTACATTTTAGTGACCCAATTTGTAAATAAAACTAGAACCCAAAATGGATTTTCTAATCTCTATTAAAAATTCAACTTTTGTAATATTTACATTTTATATTTCTTCATAAACGTGATAAATTTTTGTAGTCTGTAAATAATTTATTTGAAAGTTTTTAAATCTTATATATGTACATGATTCTTATATATGTCGAAGGCCTGCGGACATCTCCGCGTCGAACCCGAAGATGTCGAGCAGAACTGCACAAATTATATTTAATATATTTCTGTTTTATTGTGGAAATTACTATAAATGTTCGTCATCAGACAAACAGTCGGCGAGTTTTCGTACGCTAGCTTGTATTTCCGCTCAGTGCAAATAAACGTACGTTCCTGTTAAAATTATTCTTGCGTCTCATTTTATCCACCTTTCCTTAAGACATAACAATAGTAACTACACGGTAATCGCTCATTCAAACCATTCACTGACTGACTAAACCCTCACTTTAATGGCAATCCAGCGGCCCTGAAGGTGGAAAGAGTCAATAAGTACCTTAATTAAACCTCGATATTTCCGACAATCCTTTCCAATTTTACTATAATGCGTTTTACTTGGATCTAGCAGAATAAATCAAGTGTCGCAATAACAAGACAGCATGTAAGTAGCGAAGTTCTTCGCTACAAGAGACCATAGAGTTTTTGTGAATAATTCATTTTTGAAAGGACTTCGCTCATGTCTGGAATTGAAGCCCGAGTTCAACGAGTTCGAGAGCTGTTTTAGTTTATAATTAATAGTGTACGCTACTTCAGCCACACGCTGACTTTTGAGATCGTTCTAAGGAAAAAATAAGAAAAAACTTATTGTCGACATCGAGCAGAGTTAAAAAGAAATGAAATTACGGTAGGTACGCTGTAGTGCTTTACTGCTAATAAATTGAAATACAGACTGAAGTAAAATGGTGGGATTATTTTTAACGGCATTAAAATTTTATGGTTATATCTTTAATATCATCTTAAAAACAAGCCGGAGCCATCGTGCTTCTATAGGTATAAAATTTAAAGGTCAGTAATCAGAGCTATTGGGATCACAACTAGATTTTGAGGAATTTCGATACTGAAGAGAAAGAGAAGCGCAATATACCCTTCCAGCGTATGTTTGGTAGCATATCAAAAATTCAGGGATGTCTTTGGGGTTGCCTAATCTGCTTCGTTACGTGGGCAGGAAAATGTAAAGGAAGGGTTCGCGTTCTTGGGCACTGAACTCGTGGTCACAGACAAGACCCATAATAGCGGATCAACTTTTTATAACTTCAAGAAGACTTATTCGTCGATAAATCCTTAGCTTTGAGTCGCAGAAGGGTGGGTATTTATACAAGATATTTACATTGAAATAAAAAAGCTGTTCTCGCGGTATATCCTGATGGTACGTTAGTGGCCCATCGTTTGATTAAAACTCAATTATTACAAGCGTTTCGGAGAATACGTGGCTGACTCCTAGACGGGGTTTCGGTCGGTGGTTTTCGTCGTAACACCAGAGTGCGATGCCGTTGGGGAACGTCACTAGCTTATGCGTCACAAATAAGTAATCAGTTCTTCCTTAAGATTTCACCAGGAGCCGCCGGTTACATAAGGTGCGATCTGTTTCTGCCATTAAAAACGTCCCGTTACAGACCGAGGACACACGGGATTGCCAAATCGATCTAACCTTCACCAGCAGACGCCCCTAATTCCCCGACATGAACACATTACTACTCATTAGTTACGCATAAGATAGACCAGCTAGGTTGTGACTGGGTAATGTTTAATTGTTGATATTTCAGCAATAACAATAATTAAACGCCGGGCACTTACCTACTCAAATTTATAAGCCGGTGACTATCGGTCAAGTGCGTTCAATCAGGTACTTCTAGTTTTATAGCCCAGGGGAGGGGCTATTGGCGGCGGTGTGACGTCGAATTTTCCTACGTCACCTTGGTGCCGCGTGCAGAGATTCATCGCGAATTCTTGCTATTTCGCAAAGGTGGGCGTCAAGATCTTCTACGTCACGTTGGAGCCGTTTGCAGAGATTAATCTGGAATTCCTATCTCGCGAGACGTCCGTCGCATCTGGGGCTTGCTCACTTCTTTCATCGGTGCATACGTATATGGACGGATTTATTCAGTATTTCCTTCTCTTTTGATTTGCAGGTAACGGTCTCGTAGAACAATATTACGGAATGCCAATCAAAGTTTTAGGCAGTATCTCTGTGCATTGTTACAGCTTACAGCCCACCGTCTCGGCGCGAACAGCAACTTTAGAAAGAATGCTGCTGATTGTATGCCACTTGACTTAATCGAAGAGCGCTTTCGTGGACACGAGGACCCCAGCAATGAACTTTGCAAGGTTCATTAGAGGGTGCCTTACCTCTGTCCATCGGGCGCATTGTCGAAGAACAGAGATCTCTTCAACTGTACTTTCGCAGCTTGGAACTGTACGAGTACCCGTCGTTGTCGCAAACGTGGGCCGTCAAGACTGCACCGCAGTTGGAGAATCCAATCCACACTACGTGGTTGTAGTCTTCCAGGCGAATTGCAAAGGGAATTTGATCTTGATCATTGAAATCTGACAAACATCAAACTATACATCAACTTTTGAGTGCTGCACTTATAAGAGAATCTAAACTTGGATTTTTCCACTCCCTGCTGTACAACATGTACGAAAACTTCCAGAATTTTTACTATGCAAGGATTAATGAACCACTGTACGGACGTGTAGAATTCAAGGATCGATCTGCCATCGTTGTGACTGACGCATCAAAGCAGTCTGAAAGAAGCAAGTCCGCATTGTAGACATGCTCCTGAAATTCAAATCTAGCTAATGTTATATCATTACATGCATTTCTTATGACAATGGCTGCCATTCTGAATTGCTGAAGAACTCTCATATCCTAACTACTTGTTGTGCTTTTAAATAAAGTTATCCTTCAATTTCGCACTGAAAATGGGGTGAAGGCAGACGAGGTTTTTAATTAATTTAGTTTAGTAGTATGTACTTGGTGGTTCTAGTACAACCTTTCACCATACTTAATGTCTTCCAATGATTGCCTTACAAGTTCGTCGACTCCTCTCCCCACCATAAAAATGTAACACAATGCGGCACCATTAACTTATCTGTACACTGTATTATTATAATATAACCAATTTTGACTTTTACATCGTTTAAAACTCGACAAACTGAGTTGTTCTACTTTACCTCTCAACTTGCGCCGTTTTCTTGTAGCGTGCCAACAATGAAAGCGAGTAGAAAAAGATGCAAATAACGTAATTTAATCAGCTGGAGTGTGAAACTGAAGTATCCGGTGGTACTACGACAGCAGTGTAATTGAAAGTTGGATGCTATATTTAAATTCAAGAGCCCTTCATTTTAACACTCAGAGTGTAACCGCGTTTCCAACCACTTTTACCGTCAACATATTGTTACGTACAGAATAAACTTCAACTGCAATGGCGTTTTAATTTTTTGTGGGTGCTCTTAATACGAGCAATGTACAGGAAAAATGTTTAAGTTTTTGAAGATCACAATCCGGTCAAGGACTTTGTCATTCAGAATCATAAGAGACATCTTCAGAGCTGGCTGCTAGTGGCGTACAACTGTTAAAACTGGAAAACATTCAATCAACGGTGAACGATTTGGATAAGTTTGGATTACATATGAAATAACAAGATTTCTTGTTGAAAAAATAAGATGAGATAACTTTATGAAAAAATTCACAGACCTCGCATCTTACGCAAGTATCATAGGCGGATTGAAAATACCGACACAACTGCTCGGTTTCTAAGATGTCCAACAAAAGTGATCTGTGCCGTTTCAAGTTGGTATATTATTGATAATAAAATAAATGATTTGCGACAAGCACAAGGCACATAGTCAAACTGATGCAATACGTAACAAAATATTAACGCATCCGTTTTGTACAGTTTGGACTTTTATTGCAACGCGATATCCCTCTAACGGTACTCGCGCTCGCCGTACCTTAGTTTACAACTGGCGATCTGGCTAGCGCTCTCCATCCAATTTATTAACGGCCTCGACTGCGCGCGCCGCCAACAGAATCTGTCGCGTGTCGATACATTTTTCGTAAGATGTGTCCCATATACACGAGCCCAGAAGTATTTTCGATACTAAAACCACGCATCAAGATGCGAACCACAGCCTATTGAGGTGACATGCCGACATGCTAACCACTAGACCATGGTATAGGCATTGAAAATTATGCTTACCGAGGGGTTTTTTTAAACTCACGAAAGTTTTTGTGTTACCTCTTTGGGATTAACAGACGCTTCTGATTAAATGTCTTCTACCGTTTCACTTTTTTCTCAAAAACTTGAATTTAAGATTGCCTCTCGTAACCGTCCAGAACGATGATATTGAATGAAAGCTGTTGGTAAAGCCCCACGGCGGAAATGTTGAAAATAACGTCACCATCGTAACAGCGTCTGACCCCGTGTTTTATGACTTCTTATATTTCCTTCTCATCATATATTGAGAAGTTTATGTGTTTTTCATTATGATTGTTTTTCGCTATATGTGCTGGAGTAAAGACGTAAAAGCTCTTTGTCTTTAATGTATCTATTCCATAGTGAGTCTATTACAACATCTTATGAGATCAAATATCTCTTTTTACAGTAATAAATAGGGACACTATGAATAGACCCATTTTGCTTACATTCTAGCATTTTGAATGAAAACCATTAGTCAATTTTTAAACGAATTTTCTCCGTTATTATACTAGGGCAATTTGTTAATGGTGAAGAATGAAAACGAAAACGCCTCTTTGTGTGTAGGCAAGAACGACTAATATTAATGAATTATCTAGATGTACCTAGGTTTTCAATTTTAACGTAAGTATATACATATGCATGTATACGTATAGAACACAATTGTTAATAAATAAAATCTACATTACACAATTACTGCTTGTTGCCAGCTTCGTGGCTAAACAAAAACCGTCGAATTGGTGATTTATCTTCCAATCAAACACTGGGAATATTACAAGAGTCATTTACGAATAGTGATTTTGCAAGAAAAGCTACAGGGTTTTCCTTGAAGTTGTATTTGCTATTTCTGGTATTAACAGTACCTATCCGGAAATCTTTAAGAAAATATGGTCTTTCAACGTGTAGGTCTTGTGTTGTTCCTGGTGAACTTGGAAACGCTAATACCAATAACAATCTTCATCAATTATATTCCGGAAGTTCGCGTTGACAGTAAATTTCTTGTTCATATTATCAACACTTTTTAGTTTTGATCGACTCTTTTCCCAATGTTTGGAAACGAGTCATTATCATTCCGCTGCCTAAAACTAATAACCCTTAGACAATATCTCACGTCCCATAAGTATACAGCCGGTTCTGCCAACAGTTTTTGAGAAGCTATTGCATTTCCAATTACTTGAACCTTTAATGCAGGAGTCTATAATTCCAGAGTAGCAGTTAGGATTTAGGCCACGGATCGAGGATTTGCACTAGCCTTACTCTTTGATACAACCTACTTCAAGAAAGCATCTAATACCCTTGACTACAAGGTTCTGCTTTCGATTCTTCATATTGACTGGAGGAAGAGATAGAGGAGAGACAAATTATTCCAGAAGAACAAACAGGATTCAGAAAAGGACGAGGCACTATAGAAAACATATATACGCTGAATCATGTAATCGGAAGAAAGGTGAGAGAGAAGGGAGGAAAGATAATGGCATGTTTTGTAGTTCTCAGGGCAACGTTTGTTACAGTGAACAGAGAACCTGAGAAACAGAATACAAGAAATATACAGTACAAAGAAAAACAGAGTGAAGGTGGGAGAAGGAACGAGTGAGGTATTCTGGACAGAAAGGGGAGTTAGACAGGAGTGTCCACTGAGCCCGTACCTTTTTAACATCTTTATATCAGATTTGGAAGAGGTCATGAGAAAGGGGCAGACGGGACGGGTGGTGATAGGAAGGAAGAAGTACTGGACAATGGCATATGCAGATGTTGTGGTGCTATTGGCAAAGGAAGAGAAATATCTAAAGGAGATGTTGAAAAGGTTAGAACGTTATTTAGACAGGAAAGAATTGATATTGAACGTAGACAACTCAAAAATAACATAAACATAAATAATAATTTCGAAAAGGAGGCGGAAGAAAACGAGAGGAGAGCTGGGAATGGAAAGGGGAGAGGATAGAAGAGGTAGAGGAGTTCAAGTACTTGGGTTTCACTGCAGAAGAACGGGGGGCAGAAGGAACATATTAATGACATAACAAGGAGGGCGACAATAGCCATGAAGCAAGTATGGGGAATAGGGAAGAGGAACTTGGGGGGGGGGGGGGGGTAGAAGAATGATATTGTTTGATGCATTGGTAAGCAGCATAGCGATGTAAGGAGCCGAGATCTGGGGGTGGGAAGAGAGAACTAAAGTGGAGAGGCTACAGGAAAAATTTATAAAGTGGACGCTATGTCTAGACTGGACAATATATGGTACGGGAGGAAACAAAAAGATATAAATTGAGAATAACAGCAGCAAAAAGAACAATGAAATTTGAAGAAAAGCTAAGTGGCGGAGGGGGTAACGAGTTGGCAAGAGAGTGTTGGGAAGAAATAAGGAAGGGAGGGACTAGGAAATCGAGGTGGGAAGAACACCGGGAAAAATTTTACCAGGAAAGAGGTTATTCGACTATGGAAGTGGAGAACAGAAGAATAATGGGGTGGAACATGAGTGAAATAGAGGAAAGATATAAGCAGATGCAAGAACAATACAAGGATGAGAAGATATGAAATTCAAAATACAACAGTCAATAGAGGGGTATAAGGGCAATAGGGCTGTCTAGATACTTACAGATGAGGGGAAAGGAAGAGAATATGATGAGAGTGGCAAGGTTCAGATTGGGGAATGAAATGAGAGGAGTATGATATTGGGAAAGTGAAGACAAAAGGAAGTCTAGGATATCCGAGGCAGAGGAAGAGACATGGGAACATTTATTGGAGAGGTGTGGGTGGAGGGAGAACACCATTTGGAATAGAGTGGAGAAGATCCTGGAGGAAATCGGAGGAGGTGTGGAGTTGATGAAGCATTTGCAGAGGAAGAGATATGAAGGATCATAGTTTTGTATATATTATATAGGTGTAATGGTGTACCTATATATTGTAGTCCTAGATGGGAAACAAGAAAATCTCATCTAAATCTAATCTAGTCACATGCTATATGTGACTGCTAGGAGACGGATGCTACTCTTGAGTGGTGCACTTTCTGACCGCGAATTGACGGTGCTGGTGTTCCGCAGTGTTTAATTCTGAACCTTCATTTTTTCACTACTTATACATATATATTTCGAAATTGTAAAATGTAAATCTCATTTTTACGCTGACGGCATGCAGTTATACGATACCATGCTGTTAATAAAATTATTGAGAATTTCCAAATACATACTCTCAGTGTCTATTCAGCATTCTTCTTCTTAATGAAAGTAAATCAAATTTGATAATTTTCGATAAGAAGGTTGTGTCTGGTGTAAGTTCTGAATTTTCAGGATTTTAATTAATTAACCATAATTCGGGGTAGAGTTGCTCTAAAAATTATTTATCGTACATGTGAAGTTCTCACTTGAGAAATTAAAACAATTTGATGTACCTTCTTGTTTTTCCCAATTAAATGATGGTGGTGTGGTGGACATCCCATATCCCATGGCTTAACTGTTGCCAGTGAGGCCAGATACCAAAAAATAGAATTCTTGCCTTCTTTTATTATTTGGTTTCCGAAAGTTCGAGATAATTTCATACACAATAAAGAAGACTGGTTAGTTAAATATGAATAATCGAAATATTCTTCATGTTGCTTGTCTGTATCACAAAATATTAACGGAAAAAAGTCCACGTAACCATTACAATCTGATAGTGTTCCGAATGGAGATAGATACTTTTAACATCAGATTCAGGTGTTTAATAACACCACCACCTGGAAGGCTCCAACTGATTAAAAGACGTTTAAGAACGAGCGGGAATTTTCACAAAGAGTGCTTTTTGAGAAGTCAAAAATATTGTTTTGTCCTCTTTGTAACTCAATCCAGGGACATACTGTATATGGAAATCGCGGTAAAAATTATAACTCACCCCACTTACTGGAAGAACGATATGCACTTTGGAATTTTCTTGGTTGTTAATTTTCTAACGGAAATACTTGTTTGTACCACCAGAAGTGATAATCATGCTAGACGGGACGAATCGCTTCGAATTGCAATGACTTCAAAGTCGATATCTACTTAACACGTTAAGTTAAAAACACGGGGGGTTGCAATTTTTTATATTATGTTTTGAAGTGAAACTTCTTTTGTCTCGATAGAGTAAGTTCCTGTGTTGGCAAATGCGAGCGTCACGAAAATTGGAACGAATGGAGGGGAGCAGTCTGAGAAGACGGACAGAGGAGAAGGGGAATATCGAACGCACCACTCTTTAGCCCCGTTCTGCCTCTTGCTTCGCGCTGTTTCTCTCAGGCAAGCGTCAGTTCATTCCTCTAATAACGTTGAAGTTTCACTTCTACCGCGTGTGGCGACCACGCACCCAGGTTTTTTCTCTGCAACACATCATGTTAAAATATATTTTTTATGCACAACCCCCTTAATGGCGCCTCGGAAACGCTGGACCAAGTGGGTTGGCTTAAAACGAGACCGCGTTGTAAAACGAGCCATTTTCCGAAAACTTACCGTTCATATTTTCATTTTCACACATTTCAAATTTGTCTTCGTATTTCAATGTAGATTCTCGACGTTAGCAGTTTGGAGCATCAAAGATATCCACCCCCGTGCTTTTGTTTCAAGAACAGTAATAAAAGAAGTTGCAGGTTATTTTATGTTTATGAGGGAAGTGTGTTGCAGCGAAGTACCTGCCCCGAGAAGTCGTAAAACACGAAAATGCTGTTGAGTGACATAAATAAAAGCAAAAATAATACCTTGATAAAACAAAATTAAGATGTAAAAAGAGCTGCCGTCTTATCTGAGCACAAGCGGACGGTAATTTGTCAAAATTTAAAATATAGAACTTTTCTCGGGATATAAAACCCCTGAAACTTGTACGTTTAAGGGTAGGTTGCGCGGGAATCTAATCCGGTGATATATATGGTCTGGCATTGACTAACGTATATAATTAATCTCGCATTACTCGCGAGCTTACGCAACCAACTAGGGTAGCGCTAGCCTCACAGGTTTGAACAATTTCAAACTTAAACGACTTGAATTCTTCCACGAATTTTTTTACGAAAAAATCATCAACTTAAGCAATCTGAAAATCCCTACATAAATGGTTGTGTAAAAACAGTACAGTCCATTTCATAGAGCATTTGAGGTAACCATAAAATCAACTATCCTCGAAGCTTCGTATCCTAATAACGTCTGCTTTCAAGATAATGAATCCAGTCCACTCAATCAGCCCAAAAACCGCACCAAACGTTGACTCGTTGTAGATGCATCGCTTTCTCATGAACAACATGTGGATGTAGTTAATATCTTCTTGTTTTACTTTTTGGTAGAAGTTCATGATTTAACAAATAAATACTTCGCGAACTACCAATATATAACGTTTTATTTAAATATTTTACCGGTTTCAGGATTCACAAAGATCCCATCATCAGAAATGTACGAAAAATTGTAAACAAATTATTATGACAGTTGACAAGGAAACGAAAATTGACAAAACAATACAAAGAATAATGATATCCATGAAAAAAGATAACTAGATAACTGAATTTCAGTATTTACCTACGGGGTATAAGAAAAACACAAAGGAAAATCGAATACCTCGTAGCTTGAAGGGAAAAAAACAATGAATTTAAAGAAAACCATATTGGAAAAAACAATAAATTCAATTGAAAAAACCTTCAAGTGAAATATTAGAACAGAAAAAACTAAATAAACAAAATATCCATGGAATCTTGACAACTGCCAACTGCTAATCTTGAAATAAACTCTGTGGTCAAGTCTATGTGTTCTGTCTTGACAACTGCCAACTGCTAGAATTGTAATAAACTAAAAAAGAGAGAAATAAGTCAAAAAACGGCATAATGGCAAAAAAGAAATAAGTCAAGGATTAAGATGGAGAGACTGTTGTTGAATAATTAATTCAAGAATCAATCCTAATAATACCAATAATAAAACAAAAAGAAGAAAAAGAATCCCATATTGCCAAATAACCTCGAAGGTCCATGGTTTATATGGGCTAGCAAATAAACTGTAATTGATTATTGAACTAATGTCATAATGGCAATAAGAGAACCTGTCCTACCGAGACATGAGAATCATTTTGATCAAAAGACATTTACAAAAGTTTAAATAAACTAGATTGTATTAAATCTACTTGGTCATTAAGTAAGTTACAATTTTTATCATTTTTATGTTTATAAATTTCCATAGACTCTAATATATCTAACTGATAACTTTTTACAAAATTAAACAATAATTTAGTATTTTCTAAAGGAGGGAATCGATGATTGTTATCAAAGAAATGATTAGCAAAACTTGAATGATCGTTTTTTAAACGAAACGATCGTAAATGTTCATTATATCTAATACGTATAGATCTGCCAGTTTGTCCTATATAAATACTGTTACAGTCTAAGCAATTTAGTTGATAAACACCTGTGTGGTCAAGTTTATGTGTTCTGTCTTTACTGTTAAATAGAATATGTGATAATATATTTGAAGGTTTAAATGTGACCTGTATGTTGTTTTTTCTTAAAATACTGGCAATCTTTTCAGAAATATTTCCAAAATAAGTAATTCTGCAAAATTTGGTAACTTTATCATTACATAATTTAGGATATATGTTGTTACAAGCAATTTTAAATTTTTTATTGTTAATGATTCTATTGATGATTTCAATTTTAAAACCATTATTTATAGCAATTGTTCTAATTACATTTAGTTCTTTATTCAATTTATCCAAAGATAGTGGTACTGTAAAGGCCCTGTGTATCATAGAATTGTAAGCAGAAATTTTTTGACAAAATGGGTGAAATGAATTTGATGAAAGAGTAATATCTGTATACGTTGGCTTCCTAAAAATATCGAAAGTTATTTTATTATATTCATTTATTAAAGTTAAATCTAAGAAATTAATTTTGTGTTCAGTTTCTATTTCTTTTGTAAATTTTATTTTTGGGTGAATACTGTTCAAAAAATTTTGAAAATTGTCTAATTGTCTTGTTGTTCCTTTAAAGCAAGCAATTATATCATCTACATATCTATACCAAAATAGAATATGTTGTTTGCCTAATTCTGAATTCATAATTTTTTCTTCAATATCTGACATGAAAATATCTGCTAATAAAGGACTAATTGGAGAACCCATAGCAAGACCTAAATTTTGAGTATAATATTTATTATTAAACTGGAGATAATTTTGTTCAATACAAAGTTGGAAAGCAGTAATAATATCATTTTTTATAACAATATTAGTATGAGTTTTATTTTCAATTAATTTCAAGCATTCATTAGGAGGAATATTAGGGAACATATTTGTAACATCAAAAGAAACCAAAAAAGACCCTGTAGGAATATTTTTATTTTTGATATTGTTAATTAATTCTAAAGAATTTTTTAAACTAAATTTGGATTTAAAATTTGTTGTAGTTTTAAATATATTATTAATGTTTTTAGCTAAATTTCTTGTGGGAGCATTAATATATGATACTACTGGTCTTATAGGTGTATTCATTTTATGGTTTTTGATTAGTCCATATAATTTAGGGGCACGTGCATTCATATTAATTAATCTTAATTTTTCAAAATTGTTATCAAAAATACTGTTGCAATTTTTTAACCAATCCTTTAATTTAGTTTGAAAATGTTTTGTTGGATCTTTTTTTAGTTCAGTTAAGTTTTCATTTCTAATAAAATTTTGCATCTACTCGATTGAATTTTTCCAAGTGGACATAATTGGACGATTTTGTCCAATTATGTCCGTCCGGACAAAATCAATACCGATGGACAAATTGGACAAAATTGAACGAAATCAATAAAACGCGGCAACAATTTAAAAAAAAATTATATATTATATTAGAAATAAAACAAATGAAATGAAAACCCATTTTGTTGCTTGACTAGATAGGTTGGCAGACTAACTACTAACTTACAGTATTTAATAAATCAAAATTAAACTTGATTTTGTCCAATTTTGTCCGATTTTGTCCAATTTTGTATGGAGTACGGCATTATACGGGTGCGAAACTTGGACAATAGGAGAAGCGGATCGAAAAAGAGTAGAAGCGTTTGAAATGTGGTGCTTCAGACGCATGATGAAGATACCGTGGATAGATAAGGGAAACAGATGGGAAAGTGCTCGACTTTAAAGAAAAAATTAATAAAGATAATTTGATAGTTTCCAAAGCGGACAAATCCAATGCTATAGTAATTTTACCTAAAGATGAATATATAACAAAGATGCAAAATTTTATTAGAAATGAAAACTTAACTGAACTAAAAAAAGATCCAACAAAACATTTTCAAACTAAATTAAAGGATTGGTTAAAAAATTGCAACAGTATTTTTGATAACAATTTTGAAAAATTAAGATTAATTAATATGAATGCACGTGCCCCTAAATTACATGGACTAATCAAAAACCATAAAATGAATACACCTATAAGACCAGTAGTATCATATATTAATGCTCCCACAAGAAATTTAGCTAAAAACATTAATAATATATTTAAAACTACAACAAATTTTAAATCCAAATTTAGTTTAAAAAATTCTTTAGAATTAATTAACAATATCAAAAATAAAAATATTCCTACAGGGTCTTTTTTGGTTTCTTTTGATGTTACAAATATGTTCCCTAATATTCCTCCTAATGAATGCTTGAAATTAATTGAAAATATTTTAGATAAAACTCATACTAATATTGTTATAAAAAATGATATTATTACTGCTTTCCAACTTTGTATTGAACAAAATTATCTCCAGTTTAATAATAAATATTATACTCAAAATTTAGGTCTTGCTATGGGTTCTCCAATTAGTCCTTTATTAGCAGATATTTTCATGTCAGATATTGAAGAAAAAATTATGAATTCAGAATTAGGCAAACAACATATTCTATTTTGGTATAGATATGTAGATGATATAATTGCTTGCTTTAAAGGAACAACAAGACAATTAGACAATTTTCAAAATTTTTTGAACAGTATTCACCCAAAAATAAAATTTACAAAAGAAATAGAAACTGAACACAAAATTAATTTCTTAGATTTAACTTTAATAAATGAATATAATAAAATAACTTTCGATATTTTTAGGAAGCCAACGTATACAGATATTACTCTTTCATCAAATTCATTTCACCCATTTTGTCAAAAAATTTCTGCTTACAATTCTATGATACACAGGGCCTTTACAGTACCACTATCTTTGGATAAATTGAATAAAGAACTAAATGTAATTAGAACAATTGCTATAAATAATGGTTTTAAAATTGAAATCATCAATAGAATCATTAACAATAAAAAATTTAAAATTGCTTGTAACAACATATATCCTAAATTATGTAATGATAAAGTTACCAAATTTTGCAGAATTACTTATTTTGGAAATATTTCTGAAAAGATTGCCAGTATTTTAAGAAAAAACAACATACAGGTCACATTTAAACCTTCAAATATATTATCACATATTCTATTTAACAGTAAAGACAGAACACATAAACTTGACCACACAGGTGTTTATCAACTAAATTGCTTAGACTGTAACAGCATTTATATAGGACAAACTGGCAGATCTATACGTATTAGATATAATGAACATTTACGATCGTTTCGTTTAAAAAACGATCATTCAAGTTTTGCTAATCATTTCTTTGATAACAATCATCGATTCCCTCCTTTAGAAAATACTAAATTATTGTTTAATTTTGTAAAAAGTTATCAGTTAGATATATTAGAGTCTATGGAAATTTATAAACATAAAAATGATAAAAATTGTAACTTACTTAATGACCAAGTAGATTTAATACAATCTAGTTTATTTAAACTTTTGTAAATGTCTTTTGATCAAAATGATTCTCATGTCTCGGTAGGACAGGTTCTCTTATTGCCATTATGACATTAGTTCAATAATCAATTACAGTTTATTTGCTAGCCCATATAAACCATGGACCTTCGAGGTTATTTGGCAATATGGGATTCTTTTTCTTCTTTTTGTTTTATTATTGGTATTATTAGGATTGATTCTTGAATTAATTATTCAACAACAGTCTCTCCATCTTAATCCTTGACTTATTTCTTTTTTGCCATTATGCCGTTTTTTGACTTATTTCTCTCTTTTTTAGTTTATTACAATTCTAGCAGTTGGCAGTTGTCAAGACAGAACACATAGACTTGACCACAGAGTTTATTTCAAGATTAGCAGTTGGCAGTTGTCAAGATTCCATGGATATTTTGTTTATTTAGTTTTTTCTGTTCTAATATTTCACTTGAAGGTTTTTTCAATTGAATTTATTGTTTTTTCCAATATGGTTTTCTTTAAATTCATTGTTTTTTTCCCTTCAAGCTACGAGGTATTCGATTTTCCTTTGTGTTTTTCTTATACCCCGTAGGTAAATACTGAAATTCAGTTATCTAGTTATCTTTTTTCATGGATATCATTATTCTTTGTATTGTTTTGTCAATTTTCGTTTCCTTGTCAACTGTCATAATAATTTGTTTACAATTTTTCGTACATTTCTGATGATGGGATCTTTGTGAATCCTGAAACCGGTAAAATATTTAAATAAAACGTTATATATTGGTAGTTCGCGAAGTATTTATTTGTTAAATCATTAACAACATGTGGATTCTCTGCTCTCCAAATCAGACTGTTTTGTGTATTCACGTACCCATTCAAGTGGAAGTGCGCCTCATCGCTA
Source organism: Xestobium rufovillosum (assembly GCA_963966045.1). NCBI lineage: Eukaryota > Metazoa > Arthropoda > Insecta > Coleoptera > Ptinidae > Xestobium > Xestobium rufovillosum. Next base: position 17,829,301 of record OZ014498.1, read on the forward strand.
AAGACAATCTTTCTAACAAAATCAGCGTCAATTCCTTGATTTTTCAAAACCCAGTTGACCTAGGTGCGCATGATCACCTGGCTGTCAAATTTTTAGCCTAGCACTCTTGATTAATAGAAAATGCCGAGAAATTCAAATTTTGAAACACCCATTAGTACGCTAATGAAGGAGTTTCCACACTAAAGTCGTACAAGCTTCGTCCGAATTTGTTGCCCGGACATGGCTGGAAATATCGCTCCATTTTGCAGCTCTTCATACGCCCTCAAACAATTCCAGAATTCAATAACTTGATTCGCGAATACGCAAACCTGATGGCTGCAGAGAATTCTTTAAACAGAATTTCAAATGAAATATAGAAGTATAGAAATGATTTTGAAGAAAATGGAAGTAGTTTTGACAGAGGCGTAGAGTAATAATTAATAAAAGTGGCACCAAAATTTTGGTAAGAATGACAAGGTGCGGGAAAGGTTCATAATGATGATCTTCAAAGTCTAGTAGGTACTGACAGTCCGTGAATGTATAAGTTCGCGTGTGTATTTTAAAAGTCGTCTTGTCTTATGCTGAAATCGTTTATCAATTGCTTGGATATGAACTTGATAAGTCTTTTTGTGTAGCCATTAAATGCAAATCAGTCATTCGTATAATCCTACGAAAACTGTTATCAATTTTCATTTACGGCGTATTTGGGGCATTTGTTCATCTTAATTGTGTGTGTAACGAAATTTCGTTCCACGTATAAAGCTGATGAGTCGAGGCGGCCAGAAGGGCAATATTAGTAATGAAATTACTGGCAACACATAGTTTACACTCTTAATTTTATTGTATTACGATCCTGGCTGAGCAATGACCTCTTCGCGGGCTGCGTTTCTATAGTAACGGTATAGATCCCCCAAGCGCAGGGTGAAAGGAACGGGTCTCGAATTAACCTATTAGTGGCGAATTTCTTATCTCACCTCATTCTGTTATTTCCTATAATGTTCGGTATTGATGACCGTGCGTCGTCAAAGGAGGTAAATTAATCATATATGTCTGTGCTTTAGCAACATTTCGGCGCTTTCGATTGCTCCCTATTTTGTAGAGAATTGGGTCTAGGGAGAGCACTTTAGGAAAGTGTCCGATATAATTTTGCTTATTAGGAAGTTCTGATGTCTCGTTTTCTGACGATTTTAGAAATCTTGCTTTTACAGTTATCAAGGGACTATTTGGCAGTATGTGAGACAATAATTGTTCATCAGTCTTTTGGCACAACATGGGACTTGAATTCTGTGGAGGATTTAAAGCTGAGTGGAACTGATATATTTATTGGTTTTTATTAAAACTGAAAACCTCCGCGATGGTATACCCTACAATGATTATGCTATTACTTGAGAGTTTTGAAGATTCGTGTCAGTAGTTTTGCAAATAAGAACTCTTGAAGAAAGCAGATTCAGGTGGTCCGACCTTGGGGCTGCTCTGCTCTGACTTTCTTGTGGCTACCCTCTCGTTTACCACTTCCTCTGTACAAACGTGGATTCCTAAAGGTCACAGGTGCGATGCAAATATCGCCTACTGCGGCCATGAAGGCACTATTGGAACTCCAACCGGAACACTTCATGGTAGAGGCGGTGGCTCTAGCGGAGGCGTACAGGCTAAGGATAATTGGTTATGGGCAAACTCTTGCAAGAGCGGGGTAGCATACCGACATATTTCAACAATCAGACAAAAACTGCATGCAGTCTGATAGAACCATATAAATCCTAAACTTTCACAAGTCTTATCAGGTAACAGTACCGTAAAGGGGGAGTGCAATGAGAGAAGTCGAGAGAATAGTACAGAACCATTTGGTATACAGATTGCAAATCAGTGCTGGGAAAAACCCAGGGATTGAAATTAGCATGAAGATGATTAGGAGCTAGGAGGTGTTTTCGAAATAGGAGGATTTGCACTGACAGTCAAGCAGCATTGAAAACTGCGGAAGCTGTAGAGATTCGATCCAGACTGGTTAAAGACTGTGTGGGATCGCTGGCTGGCGGTACAGGGTTACCCTACAGTAGGTCAAAGACCATCAAGAAAGAGGACTTCTTAGCGAAGCCAAAGTCTCGCTGATAGGACCGGAACCCAGAAGACTCATAGGAAAAACATATATTTGCTACTGGACTCCTGGACAGAGGCAGTCGCGGATGTTCATTAACGGATCATCCAGCAAGAGACTGGGTAAAACTAGTTGAGATGTGCAGTAAGACTATTAACGGGACATTGATCACTTATGAGACATCTCACCAATATGGAAGTCGAGAACAATCTTGATTGCTGGATGTGTGGAGAAGAGGGGGAATCTCCAGCACATAAGAGCGAATGTCAGGTTCTTGTGGCATCTAGATATGTAAACAAGCTTTGAACACTCAGTTCAGTGGTTGATTCAGGAACTTTGGTGCAAATTCATTATGAATTCTTTATAAGTTAACCCCACAGGCCAAAGGACAGTGACACAGTAATTAAACTCGACACGGGTTTTGCTGATAACGTCAGCACCCTGAGGAGTTGACCATTAATCTAAAACTTACACTTCGTTGCTTTAAATACCTCCCTCCTACCGGCCATTCAGAAATAAAATGAATATAAATGAATGAAGTAAATAAAGCAACAACGTTAAGTTTTAGATTTAGATTTCGATTAATCCTCCACTCCTGAGGATGCTGACGTTGCCAGCGAAACACGCGTCGAGTTCAATTACTGTGTCACTGTCTTTTGGCGTTTGGGGTTATAAAGAATTCACAAGCTTTGCAGAACTAAAAGTAACAGTGAATGCGCTAGTAACAAATAATAATAATCATATGGCAGAGCAGTTAAGGAACGATTTCTTAACAAATAACACCATCTCATTCTCAGAAATATTCTTTATTTGATCAATCTTTGTGTGTCATCGAGTGTAGTGGCTAATCTATCAGATCCTATCTTTTCAGTGGTTAAAATAACACGCAATAGCTTGTAACAAAGCATAATTAAACGCGCTATGGATCCAACAAACTTAGATTTGGCGTTAAATATTTTGTTCCGATGAATCAAATAAAAGATCGCAACGCCTAAGAAAAAATAACCATATGAAAATACGTCACGCGCCAATGAACCGAAAGAAAGCTGAGAGAGGGTACAGTGAACGCGTGCTGACAGATGGAAGGAGCCGAGTCTACGAACGGCTGTTCACGAAGGATGACGGAAGAAATAATAAAACCCCGTGTCAACCGGAGATTGAAAGCATTATCATACCAGACATTTTTCCGATTAACTTTCTGAGCTATTGAGAGTACCTGACTACCTGTCCTGCGTTGCGTGGTGTGATTAACTGTGGTACACTAAGTAAGTGCCGGTATTTAATTATTGTTGCTGTGAGGCTATCAATAATTAAATATACGTTAATTGATCCGCTGTAGAGGTATAATAGGCTGGTTAAGGCTTGTTCTGAAATTCTCGTGGATGTTCACAAGTTGATTGAATTTTTTTGCGGTACGAATATCTCATCTACATTCAACCGATGCAATGAACGATTGCGCATCCCATCCGGTCGAGTTTCAAAGCGATTATACAACTGCTTACGTAGAAATTAATGGTCATCCTATTAAGAGACCGCCTTGAGTGGCTGTAACGTATATTCCCGGTCTGCACAATATAATAAAAAAATATGAAAAATTGTCACAAAGTGGTAACTAAAGTAAGTAAATTAATTTGAAGACTTTCTAGTCAAAGAGAAAATTCCCTATCGCATTAATTCCTAATATCGAATAAATTTTAAGTGCATATCCTTAAAAAGCTTTTAATAATTCACTCCGATTCGATTTCGAAAATCAGTTTCCATTTAACGGCCGATCACATCAAACGAAAGAGGCTACACAGTTTACTTCGATTGATTAAATTTATTTCTTAAGGCATTTGGTAAGGGGAAGAGGAAAATTAAGAAATCAATTTAATTTTTACGGAAGCGTACATTTATTTACAAGACGAATGTAAAGAAGATTTATTTTCTCGGAAAAAAATATGGAAAACATTATATAAATGTTACACATCGTTCAGAGTTAATTATCTTTTGTCTTTAGTAATTATACGTATATTGGGAAAGCTGCACTTGCATTAAACTGACTCAAGTAGGTCTTGTCTGCATCAACAACTTAACACATACCTAGTCGGTAATCAATACCTGTGGTCTACCGATGTAAGTTACGCCTAAGTGGCCCATAATATGCAGAAGACTTAACTCTATTCGAATTCGAATTCAAAATTAATTTCTAGCTTGTGGAAGTGTACCTAGATTTGTCTGCCTGGGAATTTTCACGGAGGAGGTGGAGATTGGGAGATGTTGGGATCAAAGTTCAAGAAAAAAATCCTGAGTTTTGTTTTCTTGTTGGTACTCCGAGTCAACTGCTGGATATTTTAGGTTAGACTTAACGAATAATGAAAGCAATGTGTTGGAAATGGAATAAAATATTTAAAATAAGAAATAATATTCAACAGGTGTGAGTATGAAGAGTAACGATAAGTATCAGTTAAAACGAAATTGAAATAAAATGAAGTTTATTAGGAGTACTTATAAATTTTCTTGAACTGTCAAAATAAAATCCAAATAAAACTTCTTAATAAGAAGTTTTGTGTTATGTAAGTAGGTACATACATATTTCAAAAGAACTAATTCGATTACATTTTGTTATAAGCGGAATATTTACCTATTACTTATTTGAACCTACACTACATACAGAAAATTTGTATTCTTGTTGTCAAATACACAAATTATACGAGTGGCTTCCAATGAAAACCATGTGTCCGATGAAAACCATTTTGCGCATCATTTTCCCATTCACTGTAAAACAAGAAAGCAACACTGTTGCCTTGTATAAGAGGGTATTTATATATTGTTATCTTATGCAGTTTTCCATGCAAAAAAAGAACAAGTTTTGTTCCCATAGCCATAGCAAGTTTTAGCCCTGATCGATTTACGAAAATGTAGATACAATGAGCGGCAGAAGAGGCAAGATGATGTCAGAGAAGCGATAAAAATGGATGTTGGCAAACAAAGGCAAACATCGACCGTGGACAACACGCCGAACCAGTAGAATCTACGGATGAAAAAATACAAATTATTAGAGTTCGAACTTTAGACCAGTTGAGGATATACCTATGACATTCTTCATTCTAGAAAACGTAATTTATTAAAATCAAAAATTTTTCTAGGTGGCATCTCTGGGAAAAATACAAATTGTGCCATTAACAGTAGGGCAATACCAAGATGGCTTATGTAGAGTGGAACAGTGTTTAAAAGACTACTTTTAACAAGAGACACGTAGCTCGAGCTATAATTTTAAATACTATATAAAAATATTTTATTTCAAATGGAATACCCCAACTTCTATTAGTGATGTGGAATCCTGATATAATTTTCAGGTTAGTTTGTCCAATAAACCTTGCCTTTCCAGATATTTCAATTAACAGTGTCAGATTGTTACAATCAATTGCATTCCTAAAAACTGTGTGCATGTACAGGTTAGTGCTGGCAGCAAAAATCGATTTTTCGATTAATCGATTAATCGATTTTCCATTAATCGCGATTTTGGGAAAAATCGGAAACCGATTAATCAATTTTGAAAGTCGACTTTAAAAACCGAGATCAAAAAGTCGACTTTAAATATCGATTTCTAAAGTCGATTTTAAAAATCGATTTCTAAAGTAAACTTTAAAAAACGTTTGTCCACGACTATCTTACAACAAATTCTTTAAACTTGTGTTTCTTCAATCATAATTAGATACATTAATCACTGCAGTGATTAATGAATGTTATTCACTACACCAATAGGAACATCGCTTTGACCTTTTTTTACATTTATTTAGTAGGCCGCGATCGCGATGTGTCTGTTCAAATTGAAACGTCAAATCAGCATGGTTTGCTTTTAATTTGAAATGCATATTCTAAAAAAGAAGATATAATGAGTAGTGAGAGTGAAAACGAGATTTCTTTAACAGCACCAGCAATAAAAGAAGCTGCAGAACTTGCCTCATTAGATTCATTGCCCAAAAAACCAAGAAAATTATACCTGAGAGCGTATGTATGAATCTTTCTTACACTGGAGAAGGGAAATGAAGGTAAATTCTTTCTGGGAATCTGTTTTGATAGTCGTGGACAAAGTATAGTATACAACTCGTTATAATGATGCTATTATTACCTCGGATGATTACAAAACTCGCTCGCTTCGCTCGCTCGTGCTGTAAACTTCATCCTCGGTAATAATAGCATTCATTATAAACTCGTGTATAATATACTATTAGTAATTTGATTTTCCCCATTTAAAGTAGTGAAATTGTACCCTCCTTTTTCAACACCATACCGCAATTTTCATGCGTTATACATTGTTTCTAGTTTATACATAAACCGGCCATTTCTATCTAGTTTAACCTAACAGAATTACGTGTAACGTGCCTCTGTTATAAATTGGCACATGCTTACGGGAACAAAGATAAATACTCGGGGTGGACAAGCTTATTAATGGGCCTAAGATTCTGGGCTGCAAATAATTTAAAACGGAGTAATATAGGGGTAATACTAAACCTGCTGTGGAGCAGAGAACATCAATTCGGCTGAATATTGCAAGGTATCCCGAAATATTTAACAGCACATCCATTTCTAGTTCGGCGGACGGAAATTAATTTGCTGTAGGTTTAAAAATATATATTCGTGTACTAGTCGCAGACTCTAGAGCGTTTACCGAAGAAAGTTAATCAATTGACTTTAGAAAATCGTATAAACTACAAACAAAATAGAGTAGCGGAAAAACGGTCCGCTCCAATGTAACTGAAGTTCTTGTGGTGCTTTAATCTTGTGAGAGAGATATTGGTTTTGTTGCCGGAATCAAATCACATCGCAACCAGGACTCGGAGAATTCAGTTTAAAACAAGCACTTTATGAACCCGAATCCCCAATAAAGGAGTTTAGTCCCTAAATTGCCGCCGTTGTGTTGACAAATCTAATAAATGATTTGAGTGGCGTTCATTTAACAAAACCTTATTTACGGATTCTGCCTCTCCTAATACATCCCGGACAAATCTAAGACACTGTTAACACGAATTGAGGCAGAAGCACTCTCATGGCACAGTCGTAGAACTGACTTCTAAAACTTAATTAATTAAATTTCTATCCATTAGTATAAATATATTTATTAGATGACAGTGCTAGTACAAATACGAATAATACCTATATAAGTATATACAGTAGGCCAATGGAGTGATGGCGAGCGGTGGGGATGCGCACTAAACGTAGTTGCACTCTGCACCATCGCCTTCGTTTAGATTTCTAATAAGGTACCCCTGTAAGCAGTGACGGCTCCTGACTTTAGAACTTGGCAGTGCTCTAGAATGAAATCACCGCTCAGGGGAGGGGGGTCTGGCAGTTTCTCCCCCGTAGTTTTTTAAACGAGATGCTTTAGAAGCCATTTTCAAACATTTTCAAACAAGAAATTTCACTCACCGTAATATTTAACGAAAATCCCAAATCCTAAAGATTAAACTTTCGCATACAACTTTTACCGCGACCTTTCGAAAAGCATTTGATACTTCGCACAGGCTTAGGACGTCCATTTCATTTTATTTCAAGTTTTTCGTCAAAAGTCTATATTTAGATACAATATTCATTTTTAACTGAATGGAGTATTACAACACAATAATAATTTTGAAAATTGCAAAAATCAGGCGACCACTTTGTTAAAATTCACTCCACAATGTTTAAGTGTTGACTTTAACCAAACCACTACCTTTAGCCATGCTAAGTATTGGAAATTTCAGTATTTAAAAATAAACACGATAATGCAGCTAATTACTCACGTTATAAGCAAAGCAACGAGCCAATCTCAGACCTCAATACGGTAAACAAAAACAATAAACACTGCCGCAGAAGTACCAACTTCAGCGTCCCGTGCTTCGCCCAACAGTAAGTGTGTGCTCAAACAGCGCTCCCAGACGAGCTTCATTCTTCCACCTAAAAGCACATACGACGAAATTTTCCCGAGTCGCGCCGATCTCGTTCCCATATCGAATGTGCCTTAGAGTGCCACACCTCAGTACTCGGACGGCTAGTTGCGTGTGTGGTAGGCATTTTGAAAGACGACGCGGAATGCTTAGAGCGCGTACTATTTATTATCTCGCATAATTAATATATATTGCGGCAGAGATTCAAAAAGTTTTAAACTTATTAGTTTATAATTATAAGGTTTCAACCTTTTATCAAAAAAGGTTAAAATCATATTTTTGTAGGCAGTGCGCGCGCACGAGCGCACTTATTAAGGAGCCGCCGCTGCCTGTAAGTGGCGTAGCGTCTAGTTTATGGTTCGATTCGTGTTTACGGAAATTTGTAAAATGTCAGTCACTAGTAGATGTGGGAGAAATTGTTTATCGTGTGCTTAATTACTTTAAAAATTTAAAAAGTGAGACGGACACATTGGCAGATATTAAAATTAAGGCATCGGAGGCGACAGGTATTTCGGTAACGAACATCGAAGGAGTGATTAAAGAAGGTGATGATACCTACTGTACGAAATAGAGGTGAAGCAAAGTTTTCAACTCCAAGGAAGAAGCGTCCAAAAAAGCCCAATTACAGATCTGCCAGAGTTCGAATTGTGTAAAATTCTACCCATAATTCCACAAAGCAGAAGAATGTCGTGTGACATTAGGACGGTTACCAGAAATTAAAGAAAACATTTGACTGGAAGAGATGCAATGGTTCGCTCGGGACAATTCTGGGTAAAATGGGATTCAAATGGCAACGAACCCAAAACAACAGAAGAGTGTTAACTGAGAAAAATGACGCGAGAGCTCTTCGAATACCATACTTGCAAAAAATTCAATATTTTCAGAGTTAGAACCGGCCCATAGCATTTTTGGACGAATCATACCTGCACAGCGGACATACCACTTCTAAGAATTGGACAGATGAAATAACAAATACATCGAAGGGTCAACGCCTCATTATAGTTCACGCCGGGAGATAAATGAAATTTGTCCCTAATTATTTACTAATTTTTAAATCCGGGATGAAGACGGCCGATTACCATGGACCATGCAGAGATGAATTTCGAGAATTATGGTAAGTGGCTAGAGGAGTAGCTGATACCAAACTTGCCAGCAAACTCTGTAGTAGTAACAGATAACGTGCAACTTAATCCAGCTTCAACATCGAATTCGAAGAAAGCAGATATGGTAAAGTGGTTAACCGAAAAAACATCCCTTTTCTGCCCAAAATGTTGAAACCGCAGTTGAATGATATTGTTGAATATCATAATAGAAATAGAACATAAATATTTGGAAATGAAGTAGTAATTGACAACCGCAACGAAGTTGAACCATTAATAATTAATTTACAAGACAGAGTGACTCTAGTGAAAGTGACGATTATTATGAAGATGTTGTCACATTTTTGTGTGTATGTATGCTTTTATTTATATGTAAATAGGTACGTACATTAAAGACAGCAAATTTATTTTTGTGTTTTTATTCTTTGAGAGTAATGTGTGTGTTCACACACACACCCCATTAGTATTTTGTGTTATTGTCTCATGCCAATTATGTTACAATTGGGCGGAATCTTGCCTGCCCGCACTGACCCCCGCCGCTCGCCATCACTCGATCAGTTTACTGTAACTCACTGATATAACTGAAGCACACATAACCCTAATTACAGATTAACTTAATTTCACTTTTCTCAAAATGGAACTTTTCATTTCCTTCTTAAATAATTACATCTTGCGTCCGTCGAAAAAATTAAAGTTGATCTATACATTTGAGAAAGATACATATTAATAAGAAGCGAAAGTGGTTCATTTTAGGCTCGTGACTCTCACAAAATGAACATTTCCAGACTCTCAGACGATTTTACTTTGCGAAGCATATTTTTCTATCAGCGGATACCAAAATGGCATTTTCAGGCTCTCCTATTTTCAGCCGTACATAAAATTTTCTCAAGATTATGGGTGTTTTAGACCTAAAATTATTGAAATATTATGAAATTACTTCGCACAAAATATTTTAAAAACGACCATACATCCCAATTTAATTTTTTAAGTTCAGCTCGAATAATAAAGTCTTGAAAGCTCAGGAATTTCGAAAATCAATTAAACTGCGGAGAAAAATAATTATTGGGCATTGACAAACTTTGTCGAATCATACGTATATCAACAAAAATTGTTTTCGCAAGAAACAATAGATTTTTACATAATAATCCAAACAAAAGCAGCAAAGCATTTGAACCTTTTAATAAACTGTCGAGGGGTATTATTATTACTTTCTGAAGCCTCAGTCAATAGGGAGGCTTTACGTATCTCTGGCAGACTCCCGTTCTATTGTCTTAGTCGATACCTAAGTTTCTACATGAATATTCAAGATTTCACACCCGTCACCGAGGTATGAATACTCTGAATGCCAATTGACGTCCAATAATTTTCATTAAATATGGACCAAATTGATACGTGGAGCACTCAAATAAGTGAAAACTCTGATGAGTTGTTCGCTGGGGATGTCTCATACTGAAATCATTTAAGGAATTCAAAAATGCAATGACATACAGAGCTATATATTTGAATTTCCTGCTTCATTTGCGCGAATGCGCCGAAGGCGTCTTCGCGCATCGAGGTTGGTACAATATTTTTTGAAACGAACATTATAATTTTATTAATTATCATCTAATACGTTTCCAATTTAAAATTTCAAAAAATCAAGTGGTTACATGGACAGATTTCCATTTGACAATTGTAGAAAATGACATTTGGTGTAATTTATTGAATTGAGTTGTCAAAGTGTCAATCGAATTAATAGCGATTTATCTTTATTCTTTCACTATTTTCAACATCCAAATTGGAGAAATGGCGTTTTGTTAACCAAACTTTATTACTATCAAGTCAAATTATTTCTAGAAGGCCTGAAAGGGCCAGTGCTTTTTGCTAGATTTCGCGCACTAGTGTTCGCGAAATGTCATTTTGAGAGCGGCGAGTTCAAAAATGTTATTACAATACCGCAAACTGCTCTATTCTATTACCGGAGAGTTTACTTCGCAACTAATGTTTGGTCGAAATCCCGAATCGATCTAATAAAACCCGAGGTAAATCACAAAAAATTGGCTCGAGTTTTCCCTGAAACTGAAATATTTGCAAGTTTCCCTATGTGATTATTTGCAACAAAAATGGAGATTTGGTAAGGTGATCGAAAGGTTAGGTGGCACTACTTAGCAAAGTTAGATGATGGTAGGCACTAGAAAGACGCATATTAAATACCCAAATGGGAAAGGATACTCCATCAGAGACATTTGTACCTGAAAATAAGTCTGAAATTTTTACAGTTTTACCAGAAATTAACTTGCTTGACGTGCCCCTGAGTGACCCACAGCCAGAAAATTTGCCGATTTCCGAAAGCATTCCAAATGTTCCTCCTCCAGTAATTCTTGTAAGGTCACAAAGAACCATAAAACCCCCCATTAGGTTAGACCTGTAATGTTTTAGGTAGGTATAAATTTTACGAGGGATACGAGGAAATGTTATACGGGTGTCCCGCAAGTAAGTGGACACAGAGCAACTATGTGTAAATCAGGTCAAAATATGACAATTTAACCAATCTTATCTCTACGCCAATTGCACTCCTGAGGAGGTATAACCCTCCAAAGTATCTGCTAAAATTTAGGAAAAAACTTAGGCACGTTCCAAGCCTCAATTGATATTAATATGAAGTGATTTGAAGTAACACAAGGTGTTTATTCCTCATGTGACAATTAATATTTAAACTGTCAAACAGGCACGTAACTACGGGGGGGCTGGGGTGGACCAGGGCCCACATAAAAATTTGCTGGCCCACCGCTGTGCCCACCTCGACAGTGAAATTATTATACCGTATATCTACTGTTTTACGGCACACACCATTAGGTGTTTTTTTTATATATATATATATATATAATCATAAGGCCTTGTCTACCCGGAGGTGTAAGGCATTCATCTATATTTTCATCTTTCATTCGCGTACACTAGCTTTGTCCATTGCTTCTTGTTCTTCGCTAGTCTTTTGGCGTCTTCCCAGTTTACACCTTTTTTCTTGATCACATTTGCCACTTCATCGTTCCATGTCTTCTTGGGTCTTCCCCTTCCTCCTCTACTCTGTACTCTGGTTTCCCATACATATTTCACAGGTCTGTCATCTTTCATCCTGCATAAATGTCCAAACCATTTCAGCTGCTGTTCTGCTATTCTCTCAGACAGTGACTCGACCTCCAGTTCTTCTCTCACTACCTCATTTCTGATTCTGTCTCTGCGAGTAATTCCTTTAACTTTTCGTAGATACTTCATGTCCATAGCTTGTAATTTGCTTCTCAGATTGTTATTTAAAATCCAACTTTCACTCCCATATGTAAGTATCGGTCTATACACCGTTTTATACACGACCATCTTTGTCTTTCTGGTTATTTCTCTTTTTCCAATGAATGAATTTTTTAAGGAATGGTATATCTTCGCAGCATTTGCTATTCTCTCACTTATTTCTTCCTCCATACTTCCCTCTCTGTGTATCTGTACACCCAAATACTTGAAAATTTCAACTTGTTGTATGACTTCCCCATTTATAGCTATATTGGTATCTTTTTTATCTCTTCCGATAATCATCACTTTTGATTTATGTGTATTTATTTTCATTTTTCTCTTCCCCAATTGCCGCTCCCATATTTCCAGATTTTCTTGCAGGTCTATTTCTCGCGAGGCACAAATCATCAGATCGTCTGCAAAGGCACATACTGACATTTCAGTTGGTTTTAGTTTATAATATCCTATATGCACTCTCTTCGTCTGCTTTTCTGTTTCTTTCATAACATCGTCCATGATCATTATAAACAGTGTTGGGCTCAGTACTCCTCCTTGCCGTAGGCCGTCATTAGTGGCGAATTCTTGTGATTGCATATTTTCCTTTCTTACATAGCTTTTGTTATTTTGGTATAAGCTCATTATTGCTCTTCTTAGTTTTAAATTTATACCTCTATTTTCCAAGCTTTTCCATACAGTTTTTTGCGGGATTCTGTCGAATGCCTTTTCCAAGTCTAAGGAGGCCAAATACACTTTAGAGTTCTTTGTTCTGGTCTTTTCAATTATTTGTTTGATTGTGAAGATATGGTCCTGTGCACTTCTTCCTCTCCTGAAACCGCTTTGTGCTTCTTCTAGCTGTGGTTCTAATAATATTCTGAATCTTTGTTCGATTATTCTTTCGTATGTTTTCGCTACAACACTCAGTAATGTGATTCCTCGGTAGTTTGAGCATACTCTGGTATCTCCTTTATTCTTGTAGACCGGTACAATTATTCCCACCTTCCAATCGTCTGGTACTTCTCCCAAATCCCAAGCTTTATTGAAGATTGCTGTTACCATTTCTCCACCTTTTCCGCCCAAATTTTTCATCATCTCTGGTGTTATTCCATCATGGCCTGCAGATTTTCCTCTTTTGATGACTTTCACGGCCCCCACAACCTCTTCCACTCTTATGGCATCTTTCAGAACCTCGTCCTGTATTATACTTAATAGTTCTTCATTAGAGTCAGTTTGTTTTTCATTATACAGCAAATCCTGAAAGTATTCCTTCCATCTTTCCATTATTTCTATTTCATCTGTTATCACCTTGTTATCTTCTCCTTTGATCTGCCTTAAGTTATATTGCTTTTTATTTCTCAGATTTTTCAAGACTTTATAGAACAGTTTCTGGTTTGCCTTGCTGTCCTCTTCCATTTTTCCGCCGAACTCTTCCCATGTTTGCTTCTTTGCTTGTAGCACCATATCTCTTACTTTCGTTCTTTGTTGTTTGTATTCGGTATAACTATCTTCTGTTTTTCTTTCCAGATACTGTTTCCACTTTTCTTTTTTTGTCTTTATTTGCTCTTTTATCTCTAGATTCCACCACTTCGTTTGTTTTCTGTTCCTGCTATTCATTTTCGTTCCGCATACTTCTTTTGCTGTTGTCATTACTATTTCCTTAAACAATTGCCACATTTGTTCAACATTTTTATTCTTCCATTCCCTCTCATGTTCTTCTACTCTTGCTTCTATTCGTTTACTGAACGTTTGTGCTACCTCTGTATCTAGCAACTTGTAGGTTTTTATTACTTCATTTGGTTTCTTCAGTTGCTTCTTTGTTCCTTTAATTTCTTCAACCTTTGATCGGATTCTTATTCTTAATGTCAACAGATAATGGTCACTATAAATTCATGGCCTCTTTTAACTCTCAAACTCTCACGTCTAATACTTCTTTTCTGTAGTTTCGATTTATCAATACATAATCTATTATTGATCTTTCGTTTCGACTTCTAACCTCTCTTGTATACATATGTATATCTTTGTGACAGTAAAACGTGTTCGCTATTATTATATTGTTCTGCAAGCAAAAGTTTATTAATCTGTTTCCATTATTATTTCGGTAGTTTTCTCCATATGGCCCCAGCACGTCAATAGCTTCCTCATTTCTTCTGCCAACTCTGCTGTTTAGGTCTCCTACTATTATCAGTCTTCCTGTAACCTCTTCAATGACATCTGTCAACTTTTCCCAGAACTCATCTTTTGAAGCCTTTCTCTCATCTTCACTGGGTCCGTATGTCACTAGTATTGTTGTGTCCTTATTCCCCCCCATCCTCATTTCTAACCTCAACATTTTCTCTGATAAAAATTCCCACCCCTGTAAGGACTGTGCACAATTTTCTCTTATTAAACATGCCACTCCTTCTCTAGCTCTCATTTCAAGTGTAACTCCGCTGTAAAGCAATACGTGCCCTCTTCCCATTTCCAACAGTCCCTGACTTTTTTTCTTTGTTTCACAAATTGCCAGTATGTCCAGTTCTGCCTTCTCAAACTCCTCCACAAGTTCTTGTTCTTTCCCATTCAAACTTCTTACGTTCCACGTGCCAATTTTCCAGACTTTTTCCTCCATAGTATCATGTTTCTGTCGATTTGTTTTCCTTTTGTGATTTCTCCGTTCATTTCCCGTTACATCATCCTTTTCCCCAGCTACAGTCATCTCCATTTTATCAATCCTAATTTCGCTGATCAGTTTTTTGAAATACCTTCCGTTTCAGTCCGCACTTCTTCAGGTATTATCGTCTCCTTATTCCCTACCAATTGATTGTGGTGCCCATCTGTTGCTCTCTTTAAATCCTTTCTCATTTCTTCTCCTGTATCTGTCGCATATTTTCGTGTTTCCATTGTTCTAATGTGTCAGTTGCATTATTCCATTTCAGCTCCTTCCCATTGATTATCAATTTATAATGTGTCAGTTGCATTATTCCATTTCAGCTCCTTCCCATTGATTATCAATTTCTGCTATCCCACTCTTACGTTTTTCCCCAGTTTTCTTTCTTCTACTGCTCTTCCCCTAATATGTTTCTGGACTTGCTTTTCTTTCGCTGTCAGATCATCATCAATGTATATTTTAACCCTCATATGTCTCAACTTGCTCTTGTTCATCATTACTTTCCTCTTATCTTCTGTGTTCTCTAATATCGCTAGACAAGTTGTTTGCCCTAATTTAATTGCTGATTTGATTGGTACATCTACCTCTAGATTTTGTTTTATAAAGTTGTTTATTGTTTTCCTTAACTCTGTATATTCCATGGCCATTTTTAAACCTGATATAACTATATTATTCCGTTTCTTATATTTTTCCAAGAATTCCATCCTTGTATTTAAGGCCACTACGTCTTTTTTAATTATTTCATTTTCTCTCTTTATTGCCTCATTTTCCCTTTTTATGTTTTCGTTTTCCTCTCTAACTTTTTTAAGTTCCATGTTACAATTCTGTTATTCTTTCCTTACTAGCGAAACTTCTGTCGCCATATTTTGCATCATTTCCAGTATTTTATCGATTTTTTCCTCAGTCGTCTGGTTTAATTTTGACGGTGTTCTTCCAGTTTTCTTACTTTTTTGGAATACTTCATCTCCATCTCCGTCGCCTTCCCTTTTCCTTTTATTTTCATCTGTGGAGTAGCCTTCCTCGCTATCCATGTTGGTATTAGTTAATTAAATTTTCCCTAATACGGGCCTGTTCTCTGATAAACGTCCCGCGCCACGTAGCGCGTAAGCGCGTAACACGTAAAGAAACCAACCCGAATCTACTTCTCGGAGGTTATGTTTCTCACAAGCGATCGCCGAAAAGACGTATTTATTAAATCTGGACCACCTACCTACCTCCGAATTTTTGTTGATTTATAATATCTACAGTCCTTCACCCACACACTAACAACAATTTTGTGAATATATGTACTATTAATTTTTGTATCTTATTATTTTTCTACGATACTTATTTGAAACTTGCAGAAGGTATAATTTTTAGAAACTACATAATTTTTAATTTTAACATTTGGCTGAAAATTTTAACCTCCTATTCCAGCCACCCACTACCCACCAATCCAATTACATAGAGTAAGAAAATTTCAAAATTAAATTCTACAAAACATGAAATGAAACTTTTACAAATAAATTAATAAATTAAATTGTTTTGTGAAATTTTAGGAGCGACCCTCTCCCGATGAACACCTTGTGTTACTTCAAATGACTTCATCTTAATATCAACTGAGGCTTGGAACGTGCCTAAGTTATGTACCAAATTAGAAACCTGTAAGTCGAGCACTTTCCAAGATATCATTGATGTGAGACTGCATACCCGGTAGTGGTAATTGAGTCTGAATTTTGGCCACTATATCCAAATCTTTTAATCTTCAGAGTACAGGGCGTGAAACTGTGTGCCTGGTAGTGGTCATAATTCAGCTTTTTTAAATTGTAAATATTGTACATTCGTTCAGAATTAGAATAAAGTTTAAGTTGCATTTATAAGTCGTTATTCTTCAACACAATACACAACCAACAAAGGTTGATGCATTTTTTTACCTATTTTTGTAATCTTTTAAAATAAAGGAAATAAGCAATCTCTTTCTGTGTTTAATTACACGTTTAAGAATGAATGTATGAGTGTTATGGACCACCACACCACCAGCTTTGTTACACCCGCAGTCGGGTGGGAGGCTGCTTGTTTTTAGTACCTACAGTTAATTATTTACCTATAATACCGCAGGTGCGAACAATCATTCTTGTAAACTTGATTAAAGCATTAAAGGAGTCGTGTTTCCAATTAGTAGATTAAACAAACCTAATTATTTTGAGGTGCTCCTTAAACTTAACCTCCTTCATACTTCTATCTACCTCTTATTCTAACCAACGCATCCTTATCTGTGCAAAACTACAAAATAAAATAGTTTAACCAAGTATCTCTTATACTTATTCAAAGAAAAGGAACTCTGGCAGCAGCAGCAGATAACATTTTTAGTATTGTGCAAGTCTACAATCATTTAATAGTTTGAGTGCAGGCGATTCGGGACGGATTTATGTGATTCTTTCGTAGCAAAGACCGGTCTGATTGGTATTGGCACTGTCGATATCTCAATGTCTGCTTCGCCGAGTAAATGGGTCAAAGAAGACTACTGGATTCGCCTTTTAACGGCTTAGGATATAAAGGGTAGAGTTAGTTAAAAGGATCATTCATAAGTTCTTTAAAAGACGTGTGTGTTTTGGACAATCGCAAAAGATTTCATCAAGCTTACCAACAAGAGAACGTTTCTCTCTTGTGCCGACTTAGTCAGAATTTTAGCATAAGATTTATTCAAACCGTCGGCGTCGTAGACAAAGAAAAGTGTTGTTATACCAAAGTTATTATATAATAACTTTGTTGTTATACATCACTTTTCTTTGTCCTTCAAAATTGAATCATTTTGAGCATATATTATTGTACTATTATTTGATGAAGAGAAAGAGTCTAATAATGATTATTCTGCAATAAATCACATTACATTTGTCTTTTTACATTCTTAATTACTAGCGATTCTGAAAGTGATGATTAAGACCTTCATTTTTATTGTACTATTATTTTTAGCTTCCTAGCTATGTCCGATGTCCGAAAATCTAATAGGTTGTATAAGGAAAAAATTGAGAAAAAAAATTGGTAGCGTAATAAAATGTTTGTAGTAAATATGTGAGATGGAGACTCGCCCGGCGAGATTCCGTCCGCAACTCCGCCTGGAACTGAGTGCATGCGCGCGCACTGTGTAGTGCGAGCGTAAAGCTTGGGCGCTGTTTTCACCGTACCTACGTATGCCTCTTAAAGCTGTCGGAACGCTTGGAATATTTGAGGGATGTAACGTTCCCGCTGCCAATAGATTATTTCAACATGGTTTAAGATATTCGCGTGATTATTTTTTTCTTGTTTCAATTAAACATAGATCTAGGACTGTTCGCTAATAATTTTCATCAAAAACCAGAAATTGAACTTTAAAATCTACTTCACAATCTATGAAAATCGGACATATTGTAGCTAGAATATTTATCACATTTTTCGTTTTTTTAGAAATTATAATCGTAGAGTACTAGATTAGACTTTTCATTTTGACGGTATCAAAAAAAATATAATAAATTTTTGATAATAATGAAGTAATCAATTGGCTCCTGCACCTCTGCATTCACCTTTTCAAGGGCCTAGAGGTGGCGGTGTCTAGCGGCGATATGTTTAAACTTCCCAGATTTAAGAAACAGGCGTGGCTAGTTTTTGTATGTATTCAGGTATTATTCTTGGGGCCTATTTTTCGTATCGACGACCTTCCAAGTAATTTCAGATTCTTCCTAAAATTTATTATTGTTTCACATCCCATTTATCAGAAAAAGCGAGTCATCTGTATTGTGTAATTTAGAGAAAAATGCCAAACTGATACTCTCTTTGTTTTTAAATTTCCATAATTCGAATTACTTTACTTATGCATGGCGTCTCATTTCTTCTGTACAGCAGATCCTAATATACTCAACTTGGATTTCTTAAATAGAACTCCTGTAGGTATATCATCCCACTTTTAATTTCCCTGCTCGATTTTACTATATGATTGTGTAAGAGTTGCATACTAGACTGAACTTATTGTGAAACTGGGCATTTGTTCATCATTCTCAAAATGTAATTTTTGAAACATCCCTACGTGTGACAAAAATTTTAAAAGAAAACTAAAATACAAAAATATAGGGTTTAGTTTAGAAGCAACTTACTTCGTATACTTACATACTTAGTAAAATCGATCGAAGAATTAAAAAATGCAATATCTATAGAGTGTCCCATTTAAATAATTCACCGAGTATCAACTCCGTTTGTACATAAAGTGTTCCGTACTGGCTAGCAAAGTTTCTGAAGCATTTATATCAGAAACCGCATACTGAACCGATTTTGATGAAATTTATTTGTTGCATCATTAGTTGCAATCGTGAAGACTACGTAAGTACCAAATTTCACGATTCTACTTTAAATAGTTCCCAACTGCGACGGGGGGACACAATAAATTGACACTCCCCGCATGTGGTCGTACTGAACTGTAAAAAGATAAAAAGAAAAAATATTTTTCATATGCTCTAGTGTTGCAAACAAAAAATATCTTTTGACCCCTTTTCGATGTTTCGATGTATGAAAACCGCCCTAAATATGTGCACACAACAAACAACTATAATATTCAATAAACCCCGCGTTTCGTCTGTGTTGTGTTTGTTCTAGCTCAAAGTGAATGGAAAGCTCAGAGTCCTACTCTGTACGCTGCGAAAAGCTCCCCCTAATCTAGCGCGCCCAGCAATTTTTGCATTCAGTGTCCGCCTACTTTGTACTTTTGGAATGCTACGTCCCTTCCGATACCCCCCCGCAGTAACTGTTCGTCGGCGTTCCGACAGCCTTAAATGTGTAATCTTACTTTGCATGCAAATGTTTACAAGTCGCATCAAAACAAATCAAATTTGGGGACAGTACAATGTTGCCTGAGCTAATCTGTCGACGGAAGAATCAAGTAAACATGCTTACTTCAAACTGCATATTTATCCAGGAATATGCAATATAATTGAGTAGTCGCGACTGAACATTGACGTGGCGTGTGCATCGAATTACTCAAGTGGCGGACATATCAATAACTAGCAATCAAACCCTAGTTTAGCAATCGGAGTCGGATATTGATTGACCAACAGGAAAATGTATGTGGGCATCCTCGATTTATAACCGAGGGTTTGTTGCCCTAACCTCAGATCAACGTCGGGAAAGCTGGAAATAAATTTCGCGATTCGATGCTAATTTTCATTAATATGCAATGAAAAACAACAATTAATGTTTGTTGTTCCAGGCGTTGTATTAGTAAGTTTTTGTTTACTTGATGTAAAAATAAATATTTTTGTTCCGCAAACAATGAATTCTCCGCGATGGAACAGTTTTTCTAATAGGCCCTTGGGGAGAAGAACAGCGTAAATCAAGATCAGTAGAATTTATTGGAGAATGCTTCCAAATCCTCGTCAAAGGGATTAAATAAAAAAATGTGTTTTATGTTTCTAACAGAACGTATGCTTTTAAAATAAACGTGCAAGGAAATTTATTGATAACATTATCTAACCTAATGTCAAGCCACTGGTTGCGTAAAGAAATCTTCTAGTTCTATTGATCGTTTCTAGAAAAATACACTCTATCTTTCGATCAAGGGCATTATATCTATCTGCACAAGATATGCATAGCTGTCTCCAGTTCCTTATTACACAGGCACCAGGTCTCCCTTACATTTGTGATCTTCCAACGGTGTTCTTTGACGGTTGCACGTCCCGTTAAAACGCCTGTAATAGTCCTAATTCACATTCTACTTATGCAAAGTAGTTCTGAACTTCTCACAGCATCCATTTATGTATGCTTGAGCCTTTATTCATTTACTTGGTGTTTTAGTTTATCCCAGGCCAGCTTCCAGTTAGTTCACCAACTGCTTCCTTCACTATCAACCCACAAGAGACTCGAATCCAAGGCAGTGTACTGAGTTCTGCATGGCCCAAGACCACAGCAGTCTGGAAGACATTCTTGTGTCCAAAAGTTAAAAGATCCTTAAAGGCTGCCTGGCTATCAGGTAAAACAAAGATCCGCTGGTTTCGGTAGCTCTTCTTGATGTTTCCCACGCAAAATATTGGTGTATTGTTTGAAAGACAGAGGCATATTTGCACATAGGTTTGTCTCCAAATAATTCTCATCCAGCACTTGACTCGGTTTTAGAAACATTCGGGGGAAAGTTTAAATGTCATTTATCTCGAACAAAAAGTGTAATACCCTTAATACTAGCAAATCTTTGAATCTATTTTTTACGCAGATTACCCACACTACTCCTTGTGGATAATGTACATAGCTCTTGAATAGAGAAGGAAATAATTCTATATTCTATTGCGTTGACGGAATTCCGTTTGCTGTATTTTAAGTCTGTCCCTGTTTGAACGTCAGAAAATTTTTAGTTTTTTGTTTGGTGTAACTTAGCAACAAACAAATATGCAGGTTTAATTTCAGCGAAGTCTGTCAGCGCAGTGCGTCGACGGAGTCCGTCGGCGCAATTGCGTCGGCGAAAAGTTCTTAAAAACCAGGGTTTAAAGTGTTATTTAAACACCAGGTACCTATGTTCATTTGTTGTAATTTATAATGTTATCGCTTCTAATTTATAAATTTGGGCAGTGTTTTCTTTGTTTCCATTGTTCTTTCTGTTTTAATTGGTCCATTCATAGGTACGTTGTTCATAAGTTTTGGGGTTGTTTGAGTTTTATTTAAGCATTTGATAGCTAGTGGCTTATTACATTTGAGAACTTAGATGGCACAATCTAACTTAAAAGAATGTAACATATATATGAGGGTTAGTTCGGCGATCTTGAGACAGTAACGTTGTAGTAGTATAACAATGCGATGGTCCTGGCTTGAGGTAGCACGTCTGAGAGGGTTGCAATATGTCATGAAAAGTTGGATGAGACATGCGCACATGCGCAGGTCTTCTATATAAAGGCCATAGAGAACAGAAAGCCAGCCTAAGGGAAAGTTTCATCCTATAGATCTGTAGCAACTTAAACAGGATCCATTCCTACTTAGATTATCTAAAACCATATTTCATATCCCCTTATATGCCTTCAGGGTTTAATTAGGTACATTATTTTTCAAGACAAATAATGGAAAAATTCATGCACGCTTATGAACTTAACCTCAAATGAAATGAGATGTTGGACGACCGCAAAAACAACTTCCTACAGGCTTACTAAAATACTTACCTACACATTCTTGTATAATATAAAATGTTAAAAAACTACTAACACAGTGTTTTGCACTATCCAGCATAAAAGCAAACAACACAATAAGTATAACAGCCAACAAAAATAGCGATATATCGAATAACGATACGCCTTTTAAAATATATCGATATATCGGCAATTTTATGTATCGATATCCCAATATATCGATATTTATGAACCCCTGCTCTCGCGCACCCGAAATTTCGTCATGTTTAATTTCGTAACCTGTGGGGGACAGCATTGTTGACAACTCTGAAATCACGGCATATCAAGTATGTATACCATGTGTAACAGGAGTATGGTACACCCCCCTTTTTTTCTTTATTTTTGAAGATAAATTTTTGAAACTTGGCACATCGTATGTACTGAGTAAACGTCAAGTTTTGACATAAACAATGAAATTTTCACACTTCCGGTTTCAGCGGAAGTGGTGCCAACTTTTGATTTTCAAATGGGACAACCTGTAAGCAATTGACTTTTTGGACTCTACATAATTTTCTGAATGCAATGGTACCACATTTGCGACATTTCAAGTCTTAGACTTTTTTAAATCTAATTTTAATTTTATCATTTAAGTGTGCCATGACTGTTCCGATTTATTCTAATAGACCCAGGTAATGCCATAAAAAACGGAATTGCATTGGAAATGCTAAATAATGTGATTCGTGCTTAAACAAAGTTCTCCAAATAATTTTTTGGGCAAAACTCATTTTTTTCAAATGGAACCATATTGGTACCAAGGTACTATTCAAGGCTACTATTAATAAGGAATCTTCTGATATGACCAGTTTGCATCTAGGACAAGAACAACTGAAATTACAGTCCATTAAAAATTAAAAATAGGCATTTAATTTTGTTTTCGTCAAATGCTAAGTGTTAAGTTACCTTTATAATTGTGGAAAGTCGTATATAATCTTAAGCTTCTTTACAGCAGATGTCGCTGGGCGACAATAAAATTTGGCTTCCTTTTTTGAATAATTTTTTGGTTTTTGTAGTAGCATTCATTTTCTCTCAATGTAAAGATATATGTTCCAGTTGTATGCTTCAAATAAAGGCATAAAGGTAATTCACGAGTTTAAATAATTAAAACACGCACAAGAGAAATCAAACATTTTTTTGGTCCTTCTACGTCGGATGGTACAAGTACGTACCCAGAAATTAAAAGCAAAAATCGAATTATCAGCCGGCAAAAAGTAAGTTGCTTTTATGGAATCCAGCAGTTTGGCTGCAGCAAACAAGAAGCAAATTTCAACTCTAACGACAGGTACAAAAGGGTCACTCAAGACTCAAGTAAGTGTCTAATTCCTTTTTTACTTATCCAAGATAATTATTCCTTATTGAGCTAAAGATCGCTATCTTGGATAATCACATTTTGCAATTTGAACAATAGTATTTTGCATGCTGTTTTGTGCTATTAAATCGTATATTTTCTATTTAGTTTAGTACACATAAAATAAAATATTCAATTTTATTTTCGTTATTGTTTTTTGTTCTGAGTGCATAAATTTCTTGCAATGTCAGATAAACAGAAAAAGGAAATAAAGCAGCTTAAGGCCAAACGCGATCAATACGTTGATCAGCTGTTCAGATTTTCAAAATTTGTAAACGAG
Organism: Xestobium rufovillosum; assembly: GCA_963966045.1. Taxonomy (NCBI): domain Eukaryota; kingdom Metazoa; phylum Arthropoda; class Insecta; order Coleoptera; family Ptinidae; genus Xestobium; species Xestobium rufovillosum. The sequence continues at coordinate 17,853,056 of OZ014498.1, forward strand.
TTCACTGAATTACAACGGATTTTAGAATTAGAAACGAGATTACAAAGGTGTGAAAATCTATGGAATGAGTTTGGTGATGTTCAAGCAAATTTAGATTTATTGTTAGAAGGTGATGAAGGCGAACTCGAGGGACAGGCTAAAATTAGAGAAAAATTCGAAAACGATTTTTATGGCGCTATAACATCCGCAAAGGAAAAAATCTTATTATATTCACCAGACATAGCTACCAATGCAGTGAACGCAACTTCTCCCATGCCATGGCCAGCTTCCTCTGCAGCTGATACACAGTCTAGTTTGCTAAAACTACCGGTACTTTCACTACCGCAGTTTGACGGTCATTACGACAAATGGCTACAATTTTCGGAAACATTTGAAGCGCTTATTAACAAAAATAATACTTTAACAAACGTACAAAGATTTTATTACTTGCAATCCACTCTCAAGGGTGAAGCACTACAAATCATACATTCCCTTCAAATTTCTGAAACGAACTACTCGGTCGCATGGAAATTGCTCCGTGAACGTTACGAAAACAAAAGAATCATTATACAAGCACACGTGAAATCGTTATTTGATGCGCATACGATAGGCAAAGAATCGCACACAGGTTTGCGTCAGTTACTCGATCACTACTTAAAACATCTCCGCGCATTAGAATCTTTGGGTGAGCCTACAAACCATTGGGGTACACTCATGATATACTTAATTAGCTCGAAATTAGACATGAGTACCAAACGCGAATGGGAATCGGCAAACGCAAAGACTGAAGTTCCCACACTTGATCAATTTACTAGTTTTTTAACGGGACGCTCGCGGGTTCTAGAAGCTATCTACGACTCTTCTAGCTCGCCAGTAAAGGAGAACGTACAAAACAAATCTTTTTATAAATATGGTGATTCGAAACGAAATGAGCCAACAATTCAGTCTCATGTTGCTACATGTAGCCCACAATGTGCATTTTGTAAGGGTACGCACCTCATTTATTATTGTCAGGGTTTTCTAAACTTAAGTCCAAATTCTCGCTACGCTGAAGCGAAAAAATTGAATATTTGTACTAATTGCTTACGAATTGGTCATCAAACATCTCAATGTCACTCCAGTGGCTGCAAGGTTTGTGACAAGAAGCATAACACCAGGTTACATTTCGATAATATAAACGTAGTAGATCCCAGTGCGCATGGAGATAGGGCGACGCATCCTAAAATGATGGGAAATACCAGCAACGAAACCTTAAGTACAGACCATACCATTTCGTCAAATTTGACAACCTTAAGCACATTTGATCGTCCACAAAAACATGATCGTTACATTATGTTATCTACAGCTACGATACTAGCTTACGATCGTCTTGGTGGAACTGTTAAGTGTGTAGCGTTATTAGACTCGGGATCTCAATCGAATTTCGTAACTCGAGAATTATTTGATCGTTTAAATTTGCCTAGTCAACGTGTCAACATCCCTGTAACGGGTATAGATCACATAGTAACCTATAGCTCTACGCGAACACAAATTTCCATACAATCGATGCATAATTCATACAAACAAGAACTCTCTTTTTAATTTTAAACAAAATTACAGACGACATCCCTGCAACGTCGTTTCATGCCAATAACCTGAACATAACGAAGAATCTAACTCTAGCCGATCCAGAATTTAATTGTTCCAAGAAGGTCGATATGCTTTTGGGGGCAGGTATTTTTTATGATCTGCTTTGCGTCGGACAAATAAAGTTGGGCATAAATCAGCCGATAATGCAAAAAACTAAATTAGGATGGATCTTTGGTGGCCCAATTCAATTAAATGATCAACAGAAACAAGCAGTCTCATGCAACTCGGCGATAGATAACAACATAAACAATTTAATCGAAAAATTTTGGCTGATAGAAGAAATTCCTTCAGAAGGAAAACATACATCAGACAATGAATGCGAAACACATTTTTTGAACAATTTTACACGTGATACGTCAGGAAGGTTTACAGTCAAACTCCCTGTAAGGACAAACGCACCCCAACTTGGTGATTCGTTTGAAACGGCGATCAGGCGTTTTAAATCTTTAGAAATGAAGCTGTTAAAGTTTCCTCAGATGCGGCAGGATTATTGTCAGTTCATGCGCGATTATGAAAGGTTAGGTCATATGTCCAAGATTTTGGGAAATGATATAAGAACATACGCTACGGATAACACGATATTCTATCTCCCTCACCATGGTGTTGCAAAGGTTACCTCTCTCACCACTAAATTGAGAGTGGTCTTCGATGCATCAGTAAAAACCTCGTCAAACGTGAGTCTTAATAACATCTTATTAGAAGGTCCTACAATTCAAAGTGAATTATTGGAAATTTTGTTGCGATTTAGAAGGCACAACTTCGTCTTAATTTCGGACAATGAAAAGATGTACAGGCAAGTCAACATACATGCTTGTCAACGCGATCTACAGCGCATAATTTGGAGAGAAGACCCAACACAAGATCTCTCTCATTATCGCCTAAACACGCTTACGTACGGCACTGCGCCCGCGTCTTTTCTATCTACACGGTGTCTTCATCAACTCGCCCATGAATACTCGGGCAGTTTTCTTCTAGCAAGTGAAACGATTAAGAGAGATATGTATGTCGATGACTTGATCACGGGTTCTGACACAGTTGAAGATGCAATCAAACTTCAAATTTTCGGAAATAGATCCCACTCCCGCCATCTTCCATGTATCGGAGTACTAGTCAGTTACCATATTATAATGTTGTGCTCCATAGGCCTACTCAGAGTTTCCAATTTACCATTCCCGTGCATACTGCGCGTATAATATACACCGCACCACAACATTAGTCTGGTAGAAAGAAAATTCCATATTCCACCGATAGCAAAATTATAGACAAAAAGCAATTTTCAAAGTTGTGCTTTTGGCAGACGATTTCTTTATTGGCGTCGTTAGTGGGGCTGCTATTAAAGCAAAATATACCGGTAATGACGATAAGAATCGCACGAGACAATTAACAGCTATCGATCAGGCCTCTTAAGTAAGTGGTGTGTCAAGGTTCGGGGTTCGATTTCCGGTTAAACGACAGGGGTAGTATATCTTCCACCTTCGTTTCCACCAAGTCCTGAAAGAAAATGTATATGTTTGAGTTTAGCATCCCTAAAGTCCATTAAGCGTCATAAAGGGTGTTTGACTTAGATTTTAACTATTACCCTCCGGTTAACTAACTTCTGCTTGCATTATGTAAGTTTGCATTCAGGATGTGATGATGAGAGGTGGAATTAGTAAATGCAAATTAAATTCATTAACGGCTGTCGTGTAACTGCATGACTGGACGTTCGCTGATAATACCTGGAACGCTTTCCTGAGACAGTAAATACAAGTTGTACCAGTTATAGCAGCAACAATAACGTATTTTCTTGCCCTTCTGCAGCATCGAAGGAAAGCAGCCTAATCATCTAAACTTTGTTCTTTTTATTGAATGACTTAGAGTGGCGACAATATATCTCTGCAACTCATTAAAGTTCAACATTGTACTTCTTGCATAATGAGGTGGCGGGCCGTTTTGTTGGAACCAAACATTATTTAAATGGCTGGGAGCAAAATAATGCTGTCGATCTACAACCCTTCATTACGAACCGCTACTGAAAGTAACCCAACCTCACACCATAAGGAAGAGACTAAATTAATTATAATTATCAATTATTGAATAGAAATTTCGAACATCTTTATTAAATTATTAAAAGACGTTCAATGGGAAGTCAAATTTTAGTACCTATCACTTTATATGAGTCAAAACTCCCCCTATAGGATGGCAATAAAAATCCATAAAAACGTTTATTTTTCTTCTGAAGTGCAATCGTTTAAATTGATTTTGGGGCAATATAATTTAAAATAGACCGAGGAGTTTGATAAAGGGCCAATGATTGATCCATCTCAATTGCTTTTCCAATAGTTCACGATAACATTACGAACAATAAAACCACAGAAACAGAGTACAAGCTTATTTCAAATCATTTAAAACTTGAACAATTATTATTTCCAGTAAGGGTACCTATATAATGTATTTTGAAACAGTTCGTTCGGTCTAGAAATTGCACAAAGACGCGAAATACAACACATTTCAGCTCTTGTCAACTGATAAATAATTCATCGATTCGCGATCGTCCAATTCTTATATATTTTCCTCTTTTTGAAATAAACTCGTGCAGATCATCTTGATTTATTTTTATTACATTTTTTTGGCTTGTTTCTTGTCACGTTTCTCATTTCGCCGGTCGATTCAACTCGCTTGTTCAGCGCTCAGCGATCTGTTTTGTGATTATTAATTTTCGGTACCTACCTACGTTTGATTTATCGTTTTCGACAACCCCTGCTTTTTATCAGAAATCTTTTCCGGCTCAAATTTAGTGAACCACTGGATTGGGATTTTAATACTTAAGTATTTAATAATATTTTATTTTAATTAGATGGTATTCAAATGTAAATTTAGGATTAGTACCGGCACCTATTGGGTGTTATCTGAACTAGAGACATGTTGGTATTACAGTTATCTGTATTCTGGATTACGTGTTACGTCATTCAAAATGACTGCAAAATGTCAAAAATGGCAGGTCGTATAATGTATGTGTAGCGTTTTAATAATAATTCTCAGTTAATTTTATATGTATGTTTAGAAGTTTAGTGTAACTTAACGGCTGACGTCATAAAGTCAAGTTTTAGTCCTGACCTTTAAATAATTTGTAATATTGTAGTCATTTTTATATGATTTGTTGATGTCATTCCGTATTGGTGGACCTTCAAGGTTGCAACTTACAGGTCACTTTTATTGATTCTAGGTACTCCAAAATGGAAAATATAAACATTATTAAAATGCGTATGTAGTTATATAAGGTTATATTTTAGTTGGAAGAAGAATTGAAGACATGTCGATGCAACAGTATTGTCTACGATGGAACAACCATCAGCCGAACTTTATTTCAGTATTTTCGAGTCTTCTGAATAGTGAGTCATTGGTTGATGTCACGTTGGCTGCAGAGGGAAGGCATTTGCAGGCACATAAAGTTGTTTTATCAGCTTGCAGCTCCTATTTTCAGGTAACTCATTTTATATTTAAAATTAGATGTGAACTTGTCTGGTCTAAGTGTATATAGCAACCGAAGACCACTGGTTTCTACATATGTCTCCGCTATGCACAAATAGACCACGTACGTATGTGAAGTAGTTGTGGGAGCAGTTATTTGACAACTATGTAAGTCGGTAGTTTCTAGTGAACTTTTCGTTGTTTGTAGTCTCTGTTCACAATAAATCCTTGCCAACATCCGATAGTTATCTTAAAAGACGTTAAATTCATGGATTTAAAAGTGATGGTGGATTTTATGTATTACGGCGAAGTAAATGTTTCACAAGAACAACTTCCGCATATTTTAAAGACGGCGGAGATGCTGAAAATTAAAGGTTTGGCCGAGATTCCTGTAGAACAGACTGTCACGAAGTCACAGAATAGTTCCTCGGATAGGGCAGAGTTGTTAACTCCGGGAGATTCGAATTGGAGCTCTGATGGACACCAGAGGAGTTCATTGTCACCTTCGCCTTGTCCTATGTCGCCGGGGAGCAGAAGGTAAGGCTTTCAAATTGTTTTACGGAAGATATTTTGTTTTCGCAGAAATGCTCTTGCATTAAAAATTTGTACAATCAAATATTTTTTTTATATGCTTATAATTTTTTGTTATCTGCTTCTCCAATCGCCCATGTTTCCCAAATGTATTTAAGGCCGTGTTCCTTATTTTTAAATATCTCTTACTAGCCCGGTCAAATGGTGGTTTTCCCGTAACAAAATTGGGGAAGTTTTTTTCTCAGCGGTTCTATATGTTTTTTTGAGGTGCTGAATCCGAATTTCAAGTTTGCTGCTATGTATGAGGTCCGGCTTCACAACGAAAAACGCAAAAACCTCAAAATGTTTGCACTTTTTCAGTTTTTTTTTATATCTCGAAGACTGAATTTTTCGAAGATGACCACTGTATACAAAATTAAAATAGACAAAATTTCCTACAAAATGCACTAGTCGGCCATGATTTTCTGATGTCCAGTATCGGCGCTAGAGCGTGCCGAAAAACAGCGATTTCTTGGCCCTTCTGTGAAAGCGTCAAAAACGCCCACTCTCACCCCCTACAACTCGATAATAAACATGTTATCAACAAAAACCCTTATACCACGTGAAAGTACATTACATTTCCTACAAGAGTCGTCTCTAACATTATATTTTCTCATAAGGGAAAAGGGAGCAGAGCGAAAATTACGAAAAATGCCTTCTGTGCCCTACAACCGAAACGGTCTCTCCCACCTGTCTATCTCTCATCGGCGCTATACTTTGGATGTATTACGCTTAAAAGAGGTTGTTTTGAATGAATTGAAGGCAGAGCATGTTTCATAAAAACATTAACAAATTATATTTACAACATGTTAGGCACACGACACTGAATATAAAGCTGAATATGAAATCTGTATGTAGTAATGTACATGTGTCATGAAATGAGGGAAAGTTGAACCCAGGATTGTGTCATCACTTCGAGTAGGTTCTCCATCTGGAAAATAAAGACGACATTTAGTGTTAGAACATGATTACAAGAACAGATAAGTTGTATAGTGAACTGTCGATGTATGAAGAAATACCTGATGTCATGTGCGCAGTTGTTTTAGTCATCCCCGTTTGGTTGTTGGTGGCCCAGGCAATGTCTTCTGGGCACTAGAAAGTCCAGGTGAAAGGTCTTTGGCAATGGAAGGTCCAGGCAAAGGGTCAGGGGCTGTGGAAAGTCCAGGCTGAACAGTGAGTTGTTGTTCTTCAACTGAAAAAATTGTAATTGAATGATTAATGATACTATAGAGAAAAATTGATTAGGAAAGATGCATAATGCTGCAAAATATTATATGAATTAATACCTTCTGTCGCCTCAGCTGCTTCAGACAGTGGTACTGCAAGGGGCTCGTCCAGGTCGTCTCCCTCTTCTGAATTTTGCAGCATTATGCATCTTTACTAATCAATTTTTCTCTATAATATTATTAATCATTCAATTATAATTTTTTCAGTTGAAGAACAAGAACAACTCACTGTTCAGCCTGGACTTTCCACAGCCCCAGACCCTTTGCCTGGACCTTCCATTGCCCAAGGCCCTTCACCTGGACCTTCTAGTGCCCAAAAGGCATTGCCTGGGCCACCAACAACCAAACGGGGACGACTAAAACAACTGCGCACATGACGTCAGGTATTTCTTCATACATCGACAGCTCACTATACAACTTATCTGTTCTTGTAATCATGTTCTAACACTAAATGTCGTCTTTCTTTTCCAGATGGAGAACCTACTCGAAGTGATGACACAATCCTGGGTTCGACTTTCCCCCATTTCATGACACATGTACATACTACATACAGATTTCATATTCAGCTTTATATTCAGTGTCGTGTACCTAACAAGTTGTAAATATAATTTGTTAATGTTTTCATCAAACATGCTTCGCTATCAATTCATTCAAAACAACCTCTTTTAAGTGTAATGCATCAAAAGTATAGCGCCGATGAGAGATAGACAGGTGGGAGGGACCATTTTGGCTGTAGAGCGCAGAAGACATTTTTCGTAATTTTCGCTTTGCTCCCTCCCACCTTATGAGAAAATTGAATGTTAGAGACGTCGAAAATGTTGAGGTTTTTGCGTTTTTCGTTGTGAAGCCGACCTCCTACAAGGCAGCAAACTTGAAATTCAGATTCAGCACCCCAAAAAACATATAGAACCGTTGAGAAAAAACTTCCCCAATTTTTTTACGAAAACGGCAGTTTTGATTACCGTTTGATTGGACTAAATTTACTGTTCTTGGCTATAAAAATTGTTTCTTGTTGTTAGACGTGACTACTGCCCTTATCAACATGAGTTATTTGACTTCTAAAATTGCAAAAATCCTTGCATATAGAAAACTTGCTGAGAAATGAATGATTTGTAATTTTATTTTTCTCATGAATTTTGTTAAGTAACCCATAGCAGTTTTGCACCATAATTCATTGTATTACAGAAAAAGGTTAAGAAAGTCGTCCACGGGGTCTGGGTCGGGCTCCACGGAACGAGTTCCTGAAGAACAAATGACTAGTGAAGTCACTTTAACAACTTCATCTGCAAATACGTTAGGCACAGTTATTAAGTCAGATCCGGGGTTTTCTTCAGATTGCAGTACTCCGTCAAGGAGTAAGCAGCACAGTACTGAATCAGAAATGCACAGAGGTAGCTCACATGAAAGCTTGGAAGGTGAACAACAGCATCATATTTCTTTGGTAATTTTTATGGGTAGTGTTTGAGGAATTTTTGTTTATTTTGTTGATGTTTATGTAGCAAGTGCCACAACAACAAGAAATGAGTCTTTCGCAAAATTTAGAGGCTACAACTACTGAAATTCCAGGACCGTCTTCTCAGACTGTCACAACAGGTGGGAATACTTTTATATTTTATTTTGTTTGGTACAAACTCTGAAGTGCAAAGTGGGTCACTTAATGTATTAATAATGCTGTAAATTATTTCACAAAATCAGCATAATTGTTAGAAAAGTATAATTTAAAAGCACAAAAAACATTAATGATCTGAAAGATGTTTGTATTTCTGGAGACGTAGATTCCAAATGTGTTGCAAAAGATGTTTATTACTTTGACTTAACAAAATGTTATGCAAAGGTTTGGAAAGTGAAGTTCATAGGAAGAGACATACAGCTGTATGAGCTCATTTCAAGGTTATACAGAATTCTGGGGTCAGAGGTCATTGAACTATTCCAGAATGGCATATGCAGAGAATCGGTATATACACGCAGTTGCACACACAGTTGAACAGTTATTGACTTAAATATAGAGAAAAAATCCAGAGGGAGCAGCTGCCGGGATTCAAACTTCGATCTATTCTGCGCAGAAGGCAGCCTAAATAAGCAGAATATCTTTAAATATAGTTCTGTCTAGCAGGTCAGCCGGTTTTTAAACTGGTCTGTTTCAAAAAAATGCTGGGTTCAAAAACCTCACTCTCAGTACTCTGGCAGATCTGTCCAGCAGTTCATCTACACTTTCTGAACTGGTCTGTTTCAATATATGCTTGGTTCAAACCTCACTCTGCTTGACTATATGAGCTGGTCTGTTCCAAAATATAATCTTTCTAAATAAGCAAATAATATCTTTAAATATTTGGCAGTACTGTCTGGCAGGTCAACTGGTTTTTAAACGGGTCTGATCCAAAAAATGCTGGGGTTCAAACCTCACTTTCGGTACTCTGTTTGGCTGGTTTGTCCAGCAGCTCATATGCTCTTTAACCTGGTTTGTTTCAAAATTGCTTGGTTTTTTGAGATGTGCCGTTCCAAAAGATGCTGGGGGTTCACGCGCATGTACGTATGGCATGTGGTTTGAGTCTCTTACGATACTCTGCGTATATGTGTAAGTGTGTACGTGCGGGGGTGGGTGCGCGTGTGTGTGTGTGTGTGCGCTCTCGTACAGAACTGAAAAAAGCAGAATACCGTGAGTGAGACTTGAACCTCCCGCATCTTCTGGAACGAACCAGCTCAAAAAACCAAGCAGGGTACCCCACAAGTGAGACTTGACCAAGCAATTTGGAAACAGACGAAAACAGACGAGTTCAAAAAGCACGTGAGCTGATGAACGTCGGGGTTCGATCCCCAGCAGTTGCTTCCTGGGGATTTTTTCTCTATATTTAATTCAATAACTGTCCAATAATAATATTCAATAATCTCTGCGTATGCTGTTCTTTAATAGTTCAATAACCTATGACCCTTGAATTTGAATAACCTTGAAATGAGCTAATGCAACTGTATGCCTCTTCCTATGAACGTCATTTTGTAAATCTACGCATAACAGCTACGGAATTCACTAATCGCATATACTGATCTGAAATGACCTCTGACCTCCAAATTTGAATAAATAACTCTGAAATGAGCTCATACAGCTGTATGCCTCTTCCTATGAACGTCGCTTTTCGAATTTCTGCATGAAACTATATGCCGTACTACGAAGGCTCCCTGGTGTCACCCAATCTTTTCTTTTGACAAGTCATTATATTGAGTTACAACTCATTATATTGAGTTTCTCCATCTCAATAAAATGAGTTTTGATATCTCAAAATAATGAGTTGATAACTCAATATAACGAGTTACTGCAAGTTAATATATTGAGTTGTTTTTAAAAAAAATTACCTTTTTTAGCTGTTCAATAATCTTTGCATAAAGCTATATGCCCTTCTGGAATGATCCAATGACCTCTGACCCCCCGAACTTTAATTACCTTGAAATGAACTCGTACAGCTGTATGCCTGTTCCTATGCATAACAGCTGCGGAATTCAGTAATCGCATATACTGATCTGAATTGACCTCTCATCTCTGAATTTGAATGAATAACCCTGAAATGAGCTCATGCAACTGTATGCCTCTTCCTGTCATTTTCCAAATCTCTGCATAAAGCCGTTCTGGAACAGTTAGACAAGGTATTTTTTTAAACAACTCAATATATTGACTTCCAGTAACTCATTATATTGAGTTACCAACTCATTATTTTGGGATATCAAAACTCAGATGGAGAAACTCAATATAATGAGTTGTAACTTAATATAATGACTTGTCAAAAGAAAAGATTGGGTGACACCAAGGAGCCTTCGTAGTAATGGATGTATTTTACCGCATTTCAATTTCGAGGTCACTAACTTTTCAAATAATAGATAATGCCGATTAAGTGCTGCAGGATGTCGTGCATCACATTGAATTAATGATTGGGAAAGTAAGGAACCCTCTGTACGTGAGTTCTGACTCATTTTGACAGATTCTACATGTTTGGTGGAATTATCAACAAATCGTATCATAATTGAAGTTAATTCAAGAATCAATTGTACCCCTAACCACATAAATTTTGAAATACTATATACGCATTTCGGCAGCTAAGCTGCCATCTTCAGTAGCAGGGAAAAACCTATAGTAATAAAAATAGCAATAACAACATTAATGAAAAAAAAAAAAAAAACAATTATATATATGACAATAATAATAACAACAATAATGATGATGTGAAACAATGATAGTGACAATAACAATAATATAGGTCAGGTCTGCTCACCACTCCGAAAGAATCGAAGTGCACTCGATCAGCTCTCAAGCTAGAATGAACTCCGCACGGAGACAATCCCCAATATATACTTAAAGTGACGTAGCACTGACATTACTTGTGACATCAACATTAATCACACTAGGATAGAAATTCAATATCCGGGCATACGCTCATTTTTATACCACTCTATTCTTATTTTCACTATCACAAATGTACAAAAAGGTTGCCATTGCCATCTTTACTGCAGTTTCAATTAAAATATCCTATCTTCAGGATAATTGACTTGAATGAAACAAAAAGAGAAAATGAATCCCATATTACCAAATAACCTCGAAGGTCCATGGCTTATATGGGCTCTTTTTGTTTCATTCAAGTCAATTATCCTGAAGATAGGATATTTTAGTTGAAACTGCAGTAAAGATGGCAATGGCAACCTTTTTGTACATTTGTGATAGTGAAAATAAGAATAGAGTGGTATAAAAATGAGCGTATGCCCGGATATTGAATTTCTATCCTAGTGTGATTAATGTTGATGTCACAAGTAACGTCAGTGCTACGTCACTTTAAGTATATATTGGGGATTGTCTCCGTGCGGAGTTCATTCTAGCTTGAGAGCTGATCGAGTGCACTTCAATTCTTTCGGAGTGGTGAGCAGAAAATACCTGACCTGTATTATTGTTATTGTCACTATCATTGTTTCACATCATCATTATTGTTGTTATTATTATTGTCATATATATAATTGTTTTATTTTTGTTTTTTTTTTTTCATTAATGTTGTTATTGCTATTTTTATTACTATAGGTTTTTCCCTGCTACTGAAGATGGCAGCTTAGCTGCCGAAATGCGTATATAGTATTTCAAAATTTATGTGGTTAGGGGTACAATTGATTCTTGAATTGATTATTTAACCACAGTCTCTTACATCTTAATCCTTTCATAATTGAAGTTACGGAAGAATTTCCAGGTGTCGTTCTTGTTACATGGAAAATCTTTTGCCAACTTTGTTTCGAGATATGCGGTTTAAGTGAGATTTCTACAACATTCGAGCGCAAAGAAATAATTTTAATGCCTTGAGTGACCCATAAAATACATTAATTTATAGTGATAATAAATGTTCACTGCGAAATATTTTGAAGGCTAATCTTGCGTTTACACTTGGGCTCTTAAATAGAAGGCTAAGATCAACAACAAGCGTGAACTATGTCCCGAATCAAACCCACCTTCTCCTCTCCTCGTCAGTGACAGAGGCTGAGCTCAATCAACAATCGTGTATCCTCATCGCATCTTCATTTTGTCCTTAAAAAATCATCCACGTTCACATTTGAAGTTGAGCTTAGCCTTTGCCATTGCGATCATCTCTTAACCGCTCTCCTCCCTTTTCTAGGAATTCAGTGGGGCATGCTGGATCACAACGCGTACCCCCATTACTCAACTTGTCAGCAAGCGCAACCGTTACCGATTAATTCTACGAACGAACAAACCTATTGTACGGTGAATAATGCGACGTTTAGTGCGCCCCAAAGTGATTGTTTTAGTAATAATCAGATTCATATACCGAATTCTCCGCCACAAATAATCCAGAGACGGAAGAGAAGCGTTAATCCTCAAGCCGACGAGAATTTTGTTAGAGCGTTGGAAGCGGTTCGTTTTGGAGGAATTGGGTTCTGTAAAGCTGCTCGTATGTACGGAGTTAATAATAGAACGCTTTGGCTCGAGTACAAGAAAAGAGGGTACCCGAATTTCAGGTTGAGCATTAAGAATCGGAATTGCAAGCAAGATTTGGTTCCTGCGGTGCAGGAAGCGAATGAGCAAACGATGCCGGCTAGTCCCGCTCCCGATATTACACCGAAAGAGGAACAGCAAATTGTGTGCGATAATAATCAGCCAGTGGCGCTGTTGAGTTATACGAGATATGTCGATGCTGGTGTTCTTAACGCGCAATCGGTTAATTTTCAAGGGATGAATTTCGAACAGATGTGAAGTGTTGAGTGTTAAGTTGTAATCGATATGAAGCAATAGGTTGAGTATTTTTTTGCGTTTGTTGCTCATTAGTTACTTGTATACGTTGAGAAGAGATGTGACAGAAAATTCTTCAGTTTTTGAACTTTAGTTTAGTGTTTTGTCCTCTAGTACTTCTTCCCACCACTTTGTTATTGGTCCCTCAACTACTCAATGTGTACAACAATCTTACTTTTTATATTCAAAATTATTCAGTTTTTTCAAAAAGTTTCTTAATGTGATATATCTTGACTGATTCATAAAACTGCAAAAGCCATAGATTTTCAGCAGTTTTACTTGCTTTGTAGTTTTGTTAAATTGCGCCTATTATTTTAGTTATTTTTTTCTGTTAAGAGTGTACTGAAATATTTGGATCTCAAACGAGTTGAAACTGTTACATTTTCATACAGATCTGGGAAATATTGAAGATTTTTTGTACTCTTTATATTTATTTATAATGTTTTTGTTTTAATCTTGTATTAGATATTTTATTGTGTTAAGAATTAATATATCGTACTGCTTTTTACATAATGTCTATTACATAATTTTTAAATAAAGATAGACTATTGACTATCTTGTTTTATTAAATAATAAATACACGAATGAAAACGAAAAAGGAGACACTTTTAAAAATGTTGATATTTTTTCACTGGATTGACGTATTGTTACAATGCTTTTTTATTTAAATACTAGTTCCACTCCTGTTGGTACATCTAGCCTTAACACCGAGTCGTAGTATAGATTCCACAGTGTCTGTCCTAATATAGAGCCCTGAGGCACTCCACTTGTTATTTCATATATTTTTCCATTTTCAGCCTGTGCAGTTCACTCACTGACCGGAGCATCTGCAGGTTGTATTTTGGGATTTTCTTTTTAACTAATATCTGCATTAGTGTTTCCCAATGGACACTATTAAATGCATTTTTTACGTCAAAGGCCACCATTATGCCTATCTTTTTGCGCTTTCAGTTTCCCTCCTCTGTCATTTGCTCCGCCATAACTATTTTTTGTAGCGCGTCCACCGTAGATCGTCCTGTTCTGAATCCATACTGGTTTTCTGCTATCAGTTCTCCCTCTCCAGCAGCTTGGTATATTCTCGTCCTAATCAATGTTTCTAATAATTTCCCCATTGTATTTAATAAACACAGTGGCCTATATGTCTTTGTGTCATCCCTCTGTTTGCCAGGCTTTTCTATCAGTACCAGTCTCGCGGCTTTCCATTCTTTAGGGAATTCTCCTCTCTTTAGTAGATAATTCATGACTGAAGCGATCTGTTCAGGGATAGCCTTCACTGCTTCCCTTAACATTTCTGTGGTAATGCCATCAGGCCCCGGTGCTTTCTTCCATTTTCATATTTTTTGCTTGTTCAAGTAATTCCTCTATCTCTTCTACCTCTTCGTCCGCTAGGGATCTAGCTATCTATCTATCTATCTATCTTTTTTTTTTTAAGTTTAACGAGGAGGGGAAAAAGCGCTATCGCCTTACCGGCCCAAAGCTGGTATGGGCGGAGTGTGGGACTCCTGTATCTCCCGCGACAGAGGAGGTGAGTGCGGGCCAGGGTACCCACTAAAAAACCCCTCCTCTCACACAGAAAACTACACCCTGGGACCGCAGAACAATGTACATTTTATTAGATATGTAAACAAATACACCAGACTTCTAAAAAAAAATTACTGATAGAGCTAAAAATGAATACTTTGGATATAAAATTTTAAAAGCCGAAAACAAAATAAAAGCTACCTGGAACATCGTTCACTCTTTTTCAAACACCAAAAATAAAATCGTTAAGCAAGATAACATACGTATATATAGTCCTAATAATAATACTTTCATTACAGATCCGATTGCAGCCGCCTCAGAATTTAACAAGTTTTATATTGATATTGCTTACAATTTGACAAATTATTTAAAATCTACCAACGACTCTTTATTTTATCTTAGTAATCATAACTATAATAACCCCAATTCTTTTTATTTTCGTCCTGTTGTTGAAGATGATATTGTGAAGATTGTAAAAATGCTGAGAAATACGTCAGCAAGGGGACACGATGATATACCAATCTCAGTAATTAAAGGAAATATTGACTACCTTAAAGTACCGCTAACCCACATTTTTAACCTATCGTTAGTTAATGGATTGTTTCCCAAGGAATTTAAAACGGCTGTAGTCAAACCAGTATTTAAAAACGGCGATAAACAATCCATGACAAATTATCGCCCCATTTCCATTTTACCGGCATTCTCAAAAATTTTGGAAACTATTGTCAAGCAACAATTAATTGATTATCTTAGTAAATACGAGATTATCTCACCGTCACAGTATGGCTTTCGTGAAGGGTTAGGTACTGCGGACGCAGCTTTCACTCTAATTAACTACATTAACGTGGCTTTGGAGGCCAAGGAATATGCAATAGGTATCTTTTGTGACTTGTCCAAGGCCTTCGACTGTGTGGATCATGCCTTGATGCTGAGTAAATTGAATTATTATGGTATACGAGGAGTTGCCGCAAACTGGTTTCACTCTTACTTAAGTGAACGTAAACAAGTAGTGGAAATATCTAAAATGGAAGAAAGAACATTCCATAAATTCAAATCTGAAGAGTGTACAGTTAAAACAGGTGTACCCCAGGGTTCTATCTTGGGCCCACTACTATTTTTATTATATATTAATGACCTAGTGAAAAATTTTCCGTATGTTCAGTTTTGTTTGTTTGCCGATGATACCAGTATCCTTCTCAAGAATAAGTGTTTGAACCAATTAATACAAAATGTTAAAGTGTTCTTAAACGCTATTACTGATTGGTTCAATGCAAACAAACTAATTTTGAATCGCAACAAAACTAACTTTGTCATTTTTCATCAAACTAGTACATCGGGTAAGATTAATATGCAGACACTAAAAGATGAAATTAATGAAATAAAACTGGTTAATTGTACGAAATTTCTTGGAATTCACATTGATGAAAGGCTTACCTGGCAGCAACATGTACGCGAGCTGAATAAGAAGCTGGGCACTGCCGTATTTGCAATATCTTCTATTAGGCGCAATTTAGGCTATGATGCTGCACTCACCGTTTATTATGCTTACTTTTACAGTTTATTGCAGTATGGGGTTGAGTTCTGGGGTGATTCTAGGGATTCTCAAAGTGCTCTCATAGTACAAAAACGGGCAATTCGTACATTGTGCAATCTGAATTCACGAGAATCATGTAGGCCATATTTTAAAACATTAAAAATTTTAACGCTAACTAATATATACATTTACAAACTTTCTATTAATATTTATAAAAAAAGACATCAATTTCTCGTCCAATCAGATGTACATTCTCATCATACCCGTCAAAATAATCAAATAATACTACCCCACTATGATTATAATATTAATCGCAAAGGTCCGCTGTACTCAGGAATTAAAATATATCACCATTTACCTTGTAAATTACAAAAAATAGGAAACTTAAATACTTTCAAAAGAGAATTAAAAGCCTTATTACAAGATAATCCATTTTACACCCTAAATGAATATTTTCAATTTACGTTTCAAAGAAACCCCCAATAATTATTTGGAACTTGTCTCGCACTTCTTCGCCTCGAATCTTATTTTTCCTTATGGCTTCTTTATGAAGCACTTCTGTGTGATACGCATGTGCATATTGTAAATTTACTTTTGTTTTGTTGTGTGTATATTTTTTCGTATTACCTTTGGGAAATAAAGCCTATTCTATTCTATTCTATTCTATTCAGAGCATTACTTCAGGGTGCTGCTTGTTCTATATCTTCCATGTTTCTAGTTGTTCTCTTCCGAGAGTAAGCTCTTCCTGTTCCTCTCATCTTGCTCCTTTTCCCTCATGATTTCGCATATAGTGGAGCACACAGTGTCCCATTTCGCCTTTTCACTTAGCATAACATCTACCATGTTGTCTCGTGTAATTGCCTGTTGGCAGAGCAGCGACATTTTAGTACGCTGCTGACACCACCTATCACAGCTTAACATCGTGTGCTCGACGTCATCTTTGCCGCAGTACACACCGCTCGGGCTTTCTGATCTTTTGAACCTGTGCAGATAATGTTGGAAACAGCCATGTCCCGTGAGAATCTGTGTGGTGTAGTAACTGACTTCCCCATGTTTCCTGGTGTTCCACTGCCGAACATCTTTTATAAGCAGTTTAGTCCATGCTCCTTTTTCAGCTCGACTACTCCATCTTCTTTGCCAGAGTTCCATGGTATCCTCTATTCCAACGGTACCCGTATCCCCCTGTATGTACCTGTCTGTCCTTTCCTGCATCATCAGGTCAATGGGAACAATCCCTGATACCACCAGAAGGGCTTCTGTGGACACAGTTTTGTATGCACTGCAGACTCTCAGTGCAACTCACCTTTGGACCCTTTCTAAGAGGCTTTTACATGTCTGCATTTTCATTGCCCGGCTCCAGATAGGAGCAGCATACAAGAGTATGGAGTGCACTACAGCTCCTAGCAGTCGTCTTCTGCTTGCCCTCGCGCCGCCCAAGTTGGGCATTAGTCTTGATCTATCTGTCTATCTATCTGTCTGTCTGTCTGTCTGTCTGTCTGTCTGTCTGTCTGTCTGTCTGTCTGTCTGTCTGTCTGTCTCTGTCTGTCTGTCTGTCTGTCTGTCTGTCTGTCTGTCTGTTCTTCTGTCCATCCATCAATCCGTCCGTCCGCCCGTCCGTCCGTCCGTCCGTCCTTCCTTCCTTCCATCCGTCCATCCATCCATCCATTTATTTATTTATGTATTTATTGAATTTATTTATTTGTATACGACACGTAACGTGTTCATAGTACGCGCGTGACACAATCGGACTCCTATTTTCTACAATTTTTCTATTTCTACACAGGAAACCTGAATATTTCCGAAATAAAAAGTAGTCTATATTAATTTCTGAAAAGTCCTTTACCTGATAATAAAAGTCTCATCAAATTCGGTTCAGCCATTTCCAAGATTAGCCCGGACCGTAAACTGAATATTCAGTCTACGCCCGGACAAACAAAC
Source organism: Xestobium rufovillosum (assembly GCA_963966045.1). Classification (NCBI taxonomy): domain Eukaryota; kingdom Metazoa; phylum Arthropoda; class Insecta; order Coleoptera; family Ptinidae; genus Xestobium; species Xestobium rufovillosum. Next base: position 17,871,171 of record OZ014498.1, read on the forward strand.
AGACAGACAAAAAATTCAAAAATGCGATTTTAGGTTTTGGTAACTTGCGAAGAATCATGAGCTTAGAAAAAAGCATTTATTTCGAAATCACAGACAGACACTTCAATTTTATTTATTTATTTAATTAATTGATTAATTAATTAATTATTTATTTATTATTTATTATTTATTTATTTATCTATTTATTTGATTATTTGTATATGGCATGTAACTTGTGTTCATAGTACGCTCGTGATACAATCCGACTCCTAATTTCTACATTTTTTCAATTTCTACACAGGAAACCTGAATATTTCCGAAATAAAAAGTAGTCTAGATTAATCTCTGAAAAGTCCTTTACCTGATAATGAAAGTCTCATCAAATTCGGTTCAGCCATTTCCGAGATTAGCCCGGACAAACAGACAGACAGGCAGACAAACAGACAAAAAATTGAAAAATGCGATTTTAGGTTTTGGTAACGTGCGAAGAATCATATGAGTTAAAAAAGCATTTATTTCGAAATCACAGACAGACACTTCAATTTTATTTATATGTATAGATAGATAGATTTATATGTATAGATACTGGTGCTTAAAAATTTACTACAATTTGTTATAATCTGCTTGTGATTCGTACAGAAAAAAATAAAAATGCAGAAATGTGTGATTAAGCTGTTTATAGTTTTAATGAAAAGTAAGCAAAATTTCACAATCAATAACGTGTGGCGCAACGACAGGGCATACTTTCAACTAAATTTCGAATAACTTGAGGAGGCAGCTGTTCCCGCTCTTCCAGGAAGATTTCTTTAACGTGTTGAAGGTTCCGGATTGGCTGACGTTCCTTCAATTGTTGTCCAAGTGTGTCCCAGACGTGCTCGATTGAATTGAGGTCTGGACTGAGGGCGGGCCAATCCACAACCTCAATATTGTGGGCATTGAGGAAATTTTGCACTATTCTGGCGATGTGCGGGTGGGCATTATCTTGCTGCAGAATGAATATTGGATTCATATTCTCGGCAAATGCTACAACATGTCGTTCTAGAACTCCGTCTATATGCCTACATGCAGTCATAGACCCCTCACGAATAACCACCAGCTCCGTGCTCCTACTCAAATTTATCCCACCTCAAACCATGATGGACCCTCCTCCAAATGGAACCCTTTCTTCCACAGTGCAGTCTAAAAAACGTTCACCTGGACGTCCATCAATGTGATTTAAAGAGAACCTGGATTCGTCAGTTAACAGCACGTTGCTCCACTGCCCTAAGTTCCAATTAACATGTTCCTCAGCAAAGAACTTTCTTGCTCTGCGATGATCACGGCTTAAAGGAGGTACCTTAGCTGGTCTTCTTGCATGAAACTGACGTTCGTGAAGCCTGTTACGTATCGTTTGGGTACTTATTCTGATTCCTGTGGCCTCTACAAGCTGATTTTGGAGCATTGTAGCGGTACTTCTATGCATTCTGGTGGTCCAAATCCGTATTAGACGGTCTTCTCTCCCGGAAGTTGCCCTTGCGCGACGCGGATAAGGTTTCCTTCTAACAATACCATACATTTGAGACCTTATCCAGGCCCTATTTATGGCAGCTCTATTGACATTTAAAATTCGGACTACTTACCGTCTTGAGTGGCCCTCTGGAATGAGATTTATGATCCTAGAAATCTGAATTTCTGTTAGGTACACTCTACGCCTTCATGGTCTACCAAGCACATCAACATTCATATTTATCACTTGGTAAAAAATTGTGATTTTTAGGTTTTATTGCTTCAATAAAAAAAATGTTGAAAAGAAAAAATGTTTCGCTATAAACCTTTCAACTGGAGTATGTTTACTAAGTGGAAGAAAAAAATTATCTTTATATTTGTGACAAATGAAATTTTACAAAAGAAAGAAACGGCTCCTTTTTCGTTTTGATTAGTGTACATAGTTCATTTTGACCTTCAATTTAAAGCAATCAGAAAAAAACACATTTTCATATAGTTACAGAGCGATCATCGATAACAATACACGCACAGATATCGCAGCAACAGTCGGCACAACAAAACCAACAACTTGTGATGGGTACAAAGCGGGGGCGTTTTTTAATGCGTCAGCCCCGGATAAAACGAGAAAGTGATCCAACGCAATCAGATTCTGATCCTCTATCCATACAGTATTTGTCCGTACCACCTGTTAGAGTGGAAAGACAGTGTTCAGAGCCTCTGCCTAGCCTGTCCCCTCCACCGGGGAATTTATTGACCGTTCCTGGTGGAATGTTGGTTAAACAACACTCGCATCCTTTGCTTCCAAGTCAGACGCAACAGGTATGTATTTCTTTGCCTTTGTAAGTAAACTGCTCAAAAGTTGATGAGGAATTTTCAGTAGGTATAACTTTAATAAGAAAAGAGAACAATTTGGTATGCTTTGAATTATTTCTGATTTTTTTATGGGATTTCATCCATAAAAGGGGCAAGAGTTCAAGGAGCTGCTAAAATTCTGGAATACTAAATTTCAAGGATGACTACCTCCAAAGTCAGGGTGCTGTCACAAACTCTACAAAATGGGAAACACCAGCTTAAGTGAACTTTAACTTACTAACCGGGACTCTAATTAACACGTCAGCCCATTTTCCTATCGAGTCATCTGGCAGCTTACCGAATAATTCTTTAAGAGGAGATTATACTGCTCGGTTTTAGTTGAAAAATAGCGCTTCCGATCTAAAAGATTATTAAATCATTTTTTTAAGTTAGAAATGTCAAATTTTTCTAGTGCATAGTTAGAAGGTTGGAATTGAATCCTACTAGACCAAGAGCCCATAGACCAAAAATTGTGCATAATAGGTTTTCTCAAAAAATGCCTGAGATGTTGTGATTTTTGGGTCGTGGAGCACAGAAATGCCCATGCCAGTTTTTGTTTTTGGTACAGTGATGTGTGGCAGACCCGTAAATGTATAAAAAAATTGCTTAAAAAAGTATTATAGGTTTAGGACTGAGGTTTGCGGGAAGCGCTAAATAATAAAAAGTAATCCAGGGGATGCGGTTCGCTTGTTGTGAATTCTGGGACACTGACGCGCTGCAGGGGTCAAACTGTGTAAATAAATCACCCAAAAAAATCGTAGGTTTACACATGGGGATTGGAGGGATCTCCTAATTTACCCCCAAACATCATGAATGTCGACTCCCATTCATTTTGGTTGGTAGAAAGAGGCGCCACTCTCGCGACATTTTGTAAATTCACTCAGGTAAAAAAAATCATAAGTTTATGAATGGCCTTCAGTAACTTGTTTAATATACTGAGTGCGAAAATACATTCGCCATCGTTTAAAAGTGGTACAAAAGTCTTGCCATTCACAATAATTGATTGTGCACTGAAGCTTCGTTCCTACTGCGTGTAGATTACTGCAGTAAATAGGAAATGCAAGAAATTAAAAAAAAAATTAAAATGGTTCTATGAAACGTTCAGCTGCACATACCAGACAAGCGATATTCCAGAAGAATACAAACGGAACATCATAGTAGCTTTGCCAAAAAGGAAAGGCGCGGATACGTGTAGAAATTTTAGAACGATCAGTTTGACTTCCCACGTGTCAAAAATTTTAACTAGAATTGTGCAAAGAAGGATGGAGAAAAGGGCGGAAGAAATATTAGGAGAAGATCAGTTCGGATTTAGAAGAAATAGGGGAACGCGCGAGACCATTCTAGCTTTACGACTACTAATAGAAAAAGCAATAGAAAAGGGAAAGAGACCCTATAAAGGATTTGCAGATTTGGAAAAAGCCTTCGACAATGTGAAATGGAGGACGATGTTCGAAATGCTCAAAACGGTAGGGATTAAGTATATGTATAGTTAGGGAGCCGGTATAGTAAATTATGACTGTATTTTCTACCATGCTGGACATTATTAATCTTAATATGAATATGACTATGAGAAAGTTGCATCTGAGTCGCACCGCAGATGGCGCTCTTAAGAAAAGTTTCGAATCGTCTGGCACCCACTCGCAACTATCTAATGTGTCTGGCATTGATATTTTGGCATTCTTCATAATACAAAAATTCAGTAAAGGAAAAATCTGTTGGTAGAAAATACGTCACGTGACGCTCCTTCTTAAGATAAGTTTGGGGTTCTCTGGTACCCACTCGCGACTTATAATGTATCTGATTCTTCTTTTACTGACTATTTGTATCATGAAGAATGCCAAAATATCAATGCCAGACACATCATATAGTCGCGAGTGGGTGCCAGACGATTCTAACCTTTTCTTAAGAGCGCCATCTGCGGTGCGACTCAGATGCAACTTTCTCATAGTCATATTCTTCTTCCTCTTGTTGCATACATTAAGATTAATAATGTCCAGCATGGTAGAAAATACAGTCATAATTTACTATACCGGCTCCCTAACTAATAGGGATAGAAGAATAATTTATTCATAATCTACACAAAGAGCAAACGGCAGTTACAGAATTTGAGCAGGAACATAGAGAAGTAAATATCCGAAAGGGAGTGAGGCAGGGACGTGCGTTATCGCCTCTAGTTCTCAATTTATATATCGAAGATGTGATGAATATTTTAAAGACATCAGAATAGCTGCTGGAATTAATATACAGGGTCAAACTATTAATATGCTCAGATTTGTGAATGATATAGCAGTATTAGCATCCAGCGATCCAGCAAAGAAGAATTAGGAAGGACTCTGAACGAAATGGAAGCGGTTTTGACGGAGGGCTATGGTATGAAGATCAATAAAAAGAAAACCGAAATTTTGTTGTGTAGGGGGCGTGAAAATAGGGATAAAACTAAAATACAAATAGGAAACGAGAAGATAGAGAAAGTCTCATATTTCTGCTATTTAGGAAGTCAAATAACTAGATTTAAGAAAAAGAATAGCGCAGGGCCGAGTTGCATTTAAAAAAAAAAAACAACTATTATGCTCGGAAATGATAAATGTAGAAACTCGGAAGAGGCTCTTAAAAACGTATGTATGGAGTACAGCAGTGTCCGGGTGCGAAACTTGGACGATAGGAGAAGCGGATAGGAAAAAATTAGAAGCATTTGGAATGTGGCGCTATAGACGCATGACGAAGATACCGTGGGTAGATAAGGTTAGCAACAGAGAGGTATTAGAAAAACTTGGAGAAAAGCGAAATTTATGGAAGGCAGTAAGGAATAGGAGAGATAGGATAGTAGGACACCTTCTGAGGCACGAAGGCTTAGTTCGCAACATACTAGAGTCAGAGATAGGAATAAAAAGTGGTAAGGGTAGGCCGAGATTGGACTACTGCTCTCAAGTAGTTAGGGATATAGGATGTTCAACTTTTAGGAAAAAGCGTAGGTTAGCTCAGGATAGGAAAGATGGAGGTACGCGTCCAACCAGTCTTCGGACTGAAATCTTTATGATGAAGGGTGAAAATTTATAATTGCTTTCTTTCAAGCTTTCTAGCGGGCTCTTGTACCACCGTTCAATGATAAGGAATGTATTTTTGTACTCAGCAGGTTCATTATACTCAAATTCTTGAATGCCATTCATAAACTTATGATTTTTTACGTAAGTTTTTTTACAAAATGTTGCGTCTCTAGCGCCCCCCTGTACCAATTTTTTTTATCGGCAACGGTGAATACTCGACTTTTGTGATTGAAATAACTTGTCTCCAAGTTTTGAAGAGTAAACTTATGATTTTTTTTACCTGCATGAATTTACAAAATGTCGCGAGAGTGGCGCCTCTTTGTACCAACCAAAATGAATGGGAGTTGAGATTCATGATGTTTGGGGGTAAATTAGGAGGTTTCTCCAATCCCCATGCGTAAACCTATAATTTTTTTGGGGGTGTTTTATTTATACAATTTGACCCCTGTAGCGGGTCAGTGTCCCAGAATTCACAACAAGCGAACCGCGTCCCCTGGATTACTTTTCATTATTTAGCGCTTCCCACAAACCCCAGTCCTAAACCTATAATACTTTTTTAAGCAATTTTTTTACACATTTACAGGTCTGCCACACATCACTGTACCAAAAACAAAAACTGGCATGGGCATTTCTGTGCTCTACGACCCAAAAATCATAACATCTCAGGCATTTTTGGAGTAAACCTATTATGCATAATTTTTGGTCTATGGGCTCCTGGTCTATACATGCAGCTTTTTCAATTTTCTCGCTGTGAAACCAAGAAGAAAATATTTAAAACGCACAAAATTAACGCAATTTTAGTCACATTTACGTTCCACTGCATGTTACTACTGCAAATTTATGAGAAAAAACTCTATGTAGGCAACATGCTCAACATTTTGCAATGCCAGCAAGCTTTTTGAAACTCAAATCGATCAAGAATTGGGAGCACAAAATGGTATTTCGTAAACCCTTGCAAAGTGCCGACAACGCGGTAAATACTTTCGGAATAAAACATCACAGTGCTCAATTTTCCCACAATCATCGCAAGATATAATGAATTAATTTATATTTCCAGTTAAGTTTTGTTTCGATCTATGTGAAATTAAAAATATTTCTCGTCAATTTTTGAACAGTTTAGTTTGAAAATTTTTGCAATTTAATTTTGGGTTGTAAAAATTTGAGATGTTGTGATGTGACTAACAATTTGGCTTATTAATAAGCTTGTTATCAAGTTTATTATTGAAACTACAATGTTACAAGGGCCAAGAGGTTTCTATAAATTTAATTAGAAGTCAAGTTTTCATATATTGTATGATTTTAGCTATAAGGGCAGGCTGACAAAGTATCATGATAAGGTAATATACACCCCAGAGTTATTTTGATTAAGGGACATAGTAAATAATATACAGCGCGAGTCATGAATAGCAGAGACAGCCATAGGCATTATTATTTGTAATGGAGAAAAAGTGTGTATGGAAAGTTTGACTAATTTCTCGCGACGTAGGTACTTTTCCGAAATATTTTGACGTATTTATTATTTTAAAGGGGATGCCTTACTTCCAATAGGTTTTGAGTAAATTGCACATTTTTATATGTAGAGCCCCGTTTTTAAATATTTAGTAACTCAGGAAAAAAACTGCTAGAGATTTGTAGTTTCATAGGCTAATCCACGAACCCTTTGGGTAACAGATTGTATTAATAGTCGACCAACCGTACGCAGGGATCATTTAATTGTTTTTTTATTAGAAAGTACTTGGTAGTTCCTTTATCAGCTTGCCCTTATGTAGCGGGTGTCCAAATAAGAAAGGATGCCGGTCATATCTAAGGAACCGTTCATGGTACAGCTATGGGAAAGAAAAAATAATAATAAAAGTGGCCAAGAGAAATCGTTGGAAATTATTTTCAAGTTTCTAAGTTTGCTGCTAGAGGGCGTAATAGTCATTGTCGACAAAAAAACATGGTTTTCTCTAAAATATACCCAGATAAAGTGGATCAAAAATACGAATTTTGCAATCTTGAATATATTTTGTATAATTTTGGTTTACCACTTCTTGCTCTAGCTCATCAAATAGCATCGGAGGGGGAAGGGGAGCATCTGGTTGTGGAGATGCTTGTAACTTCGGTTTGATTTAACCGAATTTAGCAAACTTAGTCTCGTTGAAAAGAGCCATCTTCCTTTAATCAGATGCTGTTATAATTTAAGTCATTTTTGTTCTGTAGTGATCGCTAGAGGGCGTTGTTTGAGAGATCAACAAACTTTTCAGATTTTCTTGAAAATTTTAAATGGAACGGTATAATAATTATAAATTAATTAAAAAGAGGACAAAATAGCGAGGGAGATACTGAAAACCGCACATTGATATCTTTTTTCTAACAGGAGATATGGACAAAAGAGTTTTAGGGGCGGGAGGACGGGTTAATTACTATAACCTTTATATGTGCCGCCGAATATAAAAAGACATTTTGAAAATATCATCATTAAAATTATATGTTGCTTCTTCGTGGCCGTTTTAAATGTGGAAATTACCATTTTTTAAAGCAAAAACCTATGTTTTAGGTATTAGAATATACTCTTGTAAATTGCAATATTTATTATGAATTCTTAAGAAGATAATCCCACACGCGAAAAGACAGTGACACAGTCATTAAACTCGACACATATTTCGCTGACAAAGTCAATGTCCTTAGGGGTGTGCTGTGTAACTGTCTTTTGGCGTGTGAGGTTAACTTATTAAGAATTCATAGTGAATTTACACCAAAGTCACTGATCCAACCACTGTGTGCGCTATATATTTATAAAACAAGTTGGCGTTGATACAAAAAAATTCAGCACAATGTCACTTGTTTGATCTACAAATGTCCTAAATTTTCGGAAGATTGGAGATGGGAGACTTTCTCCAAACTATAGTAAAAGCTATTTTATCATATTTGTATAATCTTTATATTGGCATCAAAGCATAAGTACACAAGTTTATCACTACTACACAATAATTGAAAATGTTGAACCGGGTGTTACCAACAATTTTTGCCCCCATCCTCCCAATCCTAACACTAATTTGTTTATATTTCCGGTTAGAAAAAAGGTATCAATGCCCGGTTTTCACTATTCCTTTCATCATTCTATCCTCTTTTTAACTAGGTTATAATTATTATACCATTCCATTTAAAATTTTCAAGAAATTTTGAAAAGTTTGCTGGCCTTTCAAACAGCGCACCCTAGCGATCACTACAGAACCAAAAGAATCTAGCTCATAAAAGCATATAATTAACCGAAGAGAGTTCTTTTCAACGAGACCAAGTTTGCCAAATTATGTTGAACCAAACCGAAGTTACAAGCATCTTCACAATCAATCGGTCTCCTTCCCCCTCCGCTGCTATTTGATGAGCTAGAGCAAAAAGTGATAAACCAAAATTATACAAAATATATTCAAAATTGCAATATTCGTATTTTTGATCTACTTTATCTGGGTATATTTTAGAGAAAACCAAGTTTTTTTTGTAGACTATGACTACTACGCCCTCTAGCAGCAAACTTAGAAACTTGAAAATAATTTCCAGCGATTTCTCTTGGCCACTTTTATTATTATTTTTTCTTTCCCATAGCTGTACCATGAACGGTTCCTTAGATATGGCCGGCATCCTTTCTTATTTGGACACCCGGTACATGATTTCTCATACTCATTTAGCATGGTTTTTTTATTGATGCACTATTGCACATCTTCAAAAGAAAGGTGTCTTGATCTAAAGAAGCACTTTTCTATGATAACACTGATACAATCTTAAATTTATACAATTATGTTGTGTAAACAGTGCCAGGTACTAATTTTCATATGGTTGTGATTTACGGTGCACTCAGCAAGTGCACAACATAGGTCCATTGTCTGACCTTCATCTTGAAAATTAATGATCCGATTTTAGTGAATTTGACTTCAAAATGAAGAAAAAAATTTAGCGCTGCAAGTATTTAAAAAAACATCGATAATGTGAATTTATCGACATTTCCGATATGAATGATTTTCCATATTCTGAACACAATGTGAATACCAGCCTTAATCACGAATTATGCCATTGTTTGTACATTTTTCAACAAATTGTTTTATTTGACAAACTTTAAATGCACTGCTGCATCTTGAAGACAAGACACCTCACTGAAAACAGTCACTATAAGTGTTTTATTTCCTAAGCATTTATGATAATCGGCCGAAATAATTCTCCAGTAAAATACAAACTGTAGTCAATAATAAAATATGATTCCAGCATTCGCCTCCTCCTGCGCCATTGCATATACAGCTTATTCCACACTCGCATAGCGGTGATGCAGAAAGAGCTGTTAGTCCTGTTGTAGTGGTATCCGACCCACTCTCAACAACCTCGCATGAAATGCCTTTGCGTGCTGACAGTGCTACTACAGCTACAACTGCTACTTTGAGGGTAAAAACCGACGAATTAAAACGAAGCGCTTCATCTCCCCAGGTAAACAAAATTTATTGTTCGTTTAGCCATCTTTGGCATTTTACTATAGAGCTGTTGATGTTTTCCCATGGTATTTGTGGGCGTTCGAGCCAATGTGGTTTAGTTTGATTGAAAGTGTTGAAATTTGTGGGGCTTACGAAGAATATTTCATCTTTCGTTTTGCAGGATAGCAAATTCCATGTGTTTGTTAAATTTTCTTCGCTCGTATGACTTTGTTTACTTGTGGAGCCTTGATCATCAGTTTCTGGTGGAGCCAGTAGGTCAATTTTTTCAGTACCTAATATGTTGTTTACGTTTATGTTTAACGTAGGTGGTTTTTTGTTTTGTGTATTTACCGCTTCTTGAATATCAGCAAGACTTTCCCTTAACATGTTATCTCCAATCTGAAATAAGTAGAATTTTTTTTGTTGAAATGTACAGGGTGTCCAAATAAGAAAGGGTGTGATGGCCATATCTAAGGAACCATTCGTAGTAAAGCGTTGGAAAAAAATGCTAACAAAAGTGCTGAAAACAAATCCTTGGAAATTATTGTCTTCTTTTTTCAGTTTGCTGCTTGTGGGCATAATAATCATAGACAACAAAAAAATAAGGTTTTCTCTAAAACATACCCAGGTAAGATAGATCAAAAATACGGGTATTGCAATAATGTTGAATACATTTTGCATAATTCATCTGGCTTACAATTTATTGCTCTAGTCCATAAAATAGGAGAAGGGGGGAAGGGGAACATCTACTTGTGGAGATGCTTTTAACTTCAGTTTAGTTTAACCATATTTAGCAAACTTGGTCTCTTTAAATTGATTTCTCTTCGCTTTTATAAATGAAACCTTTTTGTTTTGTAGTGAATGCTAGATGGCGCTGTTTGTAAGCATCGCAGCAGCCATTAAGCTAGGTGACTGTCTCGTCTTCCATCTGCTTCTTGGTCTTGCACCTATCAATCTGATATTCATTATCACTTGATGATTCTTCCACTCTCCATTTGCTGGACATGGCCAAGCCATCTCACCCATCGCTGCCTCACAAACTGTACAATTGATGGTTCATTATATAGCTCCCCCAATTCCTTGTTGGTCCTTTTTTCCATTCTCTGCCCCATGAATCTTTCTTACAATTTTTCTCTCCCATACCAGCAGCTTTGCTTCCTTCACAGTCCCCCAACTTCCATCCTTCACTTCCATAGGTTACTATTGGTCTCAGTACTGTTTTATATATATATATATCCGTACTTTCGCTTTCCATGATACATACTTCGACTTTAGGATATGACTTAGTGCCCCCGCTGCTTTATCTACTTTCATTTGGATTGCTTTCATTTCTTCCTCCTCTCTTCCATCCTCTGAGATCTGTACCCCTAGATATGTAAATAGCTTCACTCTTTCTATTACTATATCTTCTTCATCTGGTCGTTTTATTATTAGGTTGTCATTTTCCGCTCTGTCCGCCTGCCTTGCCATCACCATATACTTTGATTTCTGGCTGTTGACCTGTAACCCTACTTTCCCTGCATGCCTCTCCAACCTATCGAACACTTTTATTAGGCCTTGCTTATTTTTTGCTGTTATCACCAGGTTATCAGCATATGCATCCTGTTCTATTTATTTTACTTTCCCTTATTACGTACTCCAGTGTTATATTGAATAATAATGTCGACAGTGGGTCCCCTTGCGTCACTATAAAACTTTCTGACATTTTCCCTTTCCATTTAACTCTATTTACCGTATCTTTCAAGGTCATCTGAACTAATTTTATCAATTTCCCCGATATCTTTAGGTTTTCCATAGCCCTGTATATCGCTTTCCTTTTTAAAGAATCTTAAGCTTTCAAAAAATCAATGAATGCCACATGGATCTCCTTATTGTATTCTCCACACATATCTTGTGTTTCTTTTAGGATAAACAGTTGATCTGTGACGGAGCGTGCTGGCCTAAATCCTGCTTGATATTCTCCCAATTCTTTCTCTGTGTATTTTTGTATTCTTTTTCTCAGGACCGTAGTTAGGATTTTATAAGTTGTGACCAACAGTGCAATTTCTCTATAATTGTTGTATACTGACTTTTCGCCTTTCTTTTGAATCGGGGTTATTATTACTTCCGTCCATTCTTTTAGCATTCTTTGTTGTTGCCAGATTTGGTCTATCAACTCGTCTTCGTTATTAACTCTTCTCCTCCATATTTAATGAACTCGTTTTTTACTTCACTTCTATTCTATTTTTGAAGGATTTTATCATGTTCGTGATTTCTTCTTTTGTTGGGTGATCTATATCTTCCCTCTCGCATTCTGTTCTTCCCTGTTCTTCATTTCTGTTTTCCTCCGCACTGGCTATTTGCACTTCTAATGGTTTCTCTCCCTGAAGAAGCTCCTAAAAGTATCTCTTCCACCCCTCAATTATTTGACCTTCTTTACTTCTTTATCCATTCTCATTTTTAAAGGCTATTGGTATTTGTTGCCTAACTCTTCTTGTATATTTAACCTCTTGGTAAAAATTTCGTATTTCCCCGTTCCTGTAATATTCTTCTGTCTGCTCTATTCACTTTTGCCAAAAATTTATTTTTGCTTCTCTATAAATTCTTTTCGTCCTCCTCCTTTGCTTTGTGTATTCTTTTATATCTTCCTGTGTTCCACTCTGCAGCATTTTCTTTCTTGCAGCTATTTTCTTTTGTAACTCCCTTTCACAGTCATCATTAAACCATTTACTCGGTGTCGTCCTTTGGTTTTTCTTTTTTATAACTTGCTCTGCTGCTCTTTCAATACATTCTTCTATTTCCTTCCACTTTTTTCCCAAGTCTTCTCCTTTTTCCATTTCTTTTAACGCTATTTATATTTTCTCCTTGTATCTTTCTTGCCACACTTTTTCCGTTAGCCTGTCTTCGTCACAAGTAGTTTCCCTTTTCTCATTGATTTGCCTTTTCCCCATATGGTCCCTCCATTTTGACCTTTACCAAATAGTGGTCTGAATTTACATCAGCTCCTCTTCGTGTTTCACCAATTTCACATGTTTGTTCTGTATTATCACGTGATCTACGTGATTTATCGTTCTGCGGTTGGGTGCCACCCATGTACCCTTATAAACATCTTTCCTTTCAAAATATGTGCTCACTATTCTACATTCTTTCCCCGCTGCAAAACCTATTAGTTTACTTCCATTTTCATGTAATTCCTCATGCTTGCTATGTTGACCTATAGTAGGCCCGAAAAACTATTCCCTTCCGATTTTTGCGTTGAAGTCACCTATAATTAGCTTTACTTGGTCAGTGCTTATCCGCTCGTATAAAATTTTCCAAATTCTCATAAAATTCATCTTTGACCTCCTTCCCTTTCTCCTCCATTGGCGCATGACCATTTTTAATACTGATATCCCTTCCCCCCACTTCTATGGTAATGCAGCATAATTTTCATTTATCGGTATGAAACTCTTTATTTTATCCTTCATTAGTTAATAGTAATGCATTAAAATCTTGCAGCACAGTACATGTAGCTACAAAATATAAAGTTATAAAACAAATTTGAGTCAGTACCTATATGTATCACAATTGGTAACTCCTCGTGAAATGAGATACATTGAAAATCAATTTCAACTGGGTTTTACCTCCTTGGCACGTGGACCCCTTTAACTCCAGGACCCTCCCGGTGTTTCGCAGTACAGCTACTTCACTGTTACGCCCTCTGCTAGCAAACTTAGAAACTTAAACATAATTTCCAGTGATTTCCCTTGGTCACTTTTGTTATAATTCTTTCTTTTCCAAAACTGTACTATGAATGGTTCCTTAGATATGACCCACGTCCTTTCTTATTTGGAGTGGTTCACTATGAGTTGTTGAAAAAATGGTAAAATATTTTAAGGGCATATAGTTAAAAAGTTTTGATAAACAAGGGTCCATTAAGATATTTTCAATTATCCGTCTGCAAAACGGAATTTCGAGCTCTCAAAAATCTCATACTGTAATCTAACTTCCACACGCCTTTTTCTACGAGCTAATGTGATAGCTTTTCTAAATTATTAACTGGTTCTGCATACACCAGACTTTAAATAACCCAAAATCTGCTGTTCTAAGAGGTCCCCACATCTTCTTAATAATGTCCCCAAACAGCTGATACAAAATTGGGAGGAGTGCCATTTTGTGTAAGAACATTCAGTGGTATTTCTTCGAGCAATAGAGGTCAGCTATTCGATTGACCAAAATTAAATGTCATATTATGTTATCTTATCAATTTAAGCTAAAATGCTGATGATGCCTGACTTCAACGACAGTATGGTAAGTTTGGTCATTCCGATAATAGGAAAAGTATGGAGGCTAAGACCTTCCAGGTATAATCCAGGGTAATATTACCTGTGGTAACATAGTTCTTGACCCCACAGGATGTGACAGGAGTGCAATATCTTCTCTCTAAGTGGCCGCCACAAGAGATGAACAGTAACATCTACCCGATCTGTAATGCTTCTTATAAGTACTAGTTTCAGAATTTTCTTCCCACTTTTTTCCAAAATTTGCCCCCCTATCTCAGGCATTGAAACAGTCTTGGACATTTTTGCTGAAACGTGCAATTTCCTGGAGCCAGAAGGAATTGTGCAATCAGTATAAGTCTAGTATCTTGTTTATTAACATTTTCAATGCCCTTAAATTATTTTCTCATAATTATTAGTTAAGGCTTATATATTTATACCTGCAGTTCCTTCCTAACAGCACTCATAGTTCTTTTAAAATCCTCCGTAAACTGGTCCATTGTTAATCTGTCGATATTGGCTTTGGTTGCACGTTTCGGCCTTTTCGATTTGTGAAAAAAACTTTCTCTATGTAATTCGTCAAACATATCGGAAATTTCTGAACCATCAGAATCAATTTCCAAGGTAGACTCTTCGAATGGTTTGAATAAATCTTGAATTACTCCTGGATTGTCTTCGATGTTGTTTTCATTAATTAACTGTAATTCTTTTGTATTAATCATTTGCTGCAAGTATTAACTTCTTTGTATTGATCAAACTTAGTGTTGCTATAATGTTTATTGATTTTTTTGTGACCCAAACATTATTTACTCTTTCCCAGGCCAGCGGAAGATCCAGTCATTGTCCTGTAGTGCGACCCGGTCCGGCTCTAGGCTGCAACTACTGTTGGAACACTGTCGATACACACGGTAGAATTCTTCGACGCAAAACGAAATATCATTGCCCAGAGTGTCATACAAATCTGTGCATCGTGCCGTGTTTTCAAGAATACCACGAACGACATGTAAGTCCCGAACAGACAGATCCTATCGCTTTAACAACCTCGGTAATGCGGGTTTTTCCAAAAACAACAACAATGTGAATTGGTAGTTACATAAATTTGTGGAAATTAGTATTGCAATCTGCTGTGCAGATTGTATGGCATAGGTATGGAACGTTAAGTTTATTTTGGCAATGCACAAGTTTGTATTGCAATAGTATTACGCGCAAATTTTTATTTATTATTTCATTTTGTTTATTAAAATATTATTTGAAATCATATTATGTCACAATTTATTTATTGTGTTTTATTTTTGTATTTGTAAATA
This sequence comes from Xestobium rufovillosum, assembly GCA_963966045.1. NCBI lineage: Eukaryota > Metazoa > Arthropoda > Insecta > Coleoptera > Ptinidae > Xestobium > Xestobium rufovillosum. The sequence goes on from OZ014498.1 coordinate 17,886,515, forward strand.
TGTAAATATTGGTTAAATATTAAAGCTATTGGGGCTTTATATCTGGAATAATTTGTATAAGCAGGTGATAAGGCAGGTAAGATTGTCAGTTTAATGTGAGTAGTTGAAAATTGGGGGTTCTAAAACCATCACTGGTTGTAGAATTCCCTGTTACAAACTACTATTTTTATAATAATTTTTGATCTTTTAAATGATGTTTTTGCAACAAATAACTAACACAGAGTGGTCCAGTAAGTTAATCATCTGTGTTTTTCTTATTCATCCTATAAAAAGTTAGTAAAGATAGTCATAAATAAAAAAATATTTCGGTTGCATATACATATACGTTGTCCCATTTTTTCTTCACTCTACCCATTGTGTCCCAATGAAAATTTGCACCTCCGAAAAACCCGGCAAAATAAACGTTTTGACATTAAACCAAAAATATGTCAATTTTTATATCAAAACGGACCAATTTCTAAGCAAAGATCATTCTTGCAGCTCTAGCGCTGATACCCCCTGTGCAGACTTAGAGCTACAAGAAAGATTTTTGAGTTTATATTCGTTCCCTTTGTATAAAAATTTACGCGTTTTTGGATTTTTGCCACAACGTTTCTTTTGCCAGGTTTTTTGAGGGTGCAAATTTCTGTTGGGACGCCATGTATATTATTGTGTTTTTGGTTTCCTCAAGGGGTTGTGTAAGATGATTTTTACTAAACTTCATATTTGTTGATTTACCAAATTTTTTTATGAAAATTTTGACGAACTTAGAGCAATTTTTACAATTAAATATCTTGGGATTGAATAGAGCCAGTACATTGATATTTTGGTGGTATGAAAGCATTAACTAAGGGTAACTTTTGCAGCAAAAAAAGGACACTAGCAGGTAAATGTACTTGCAAGGTTGCAAGTAGATTAGTAAATTTCAGAATTACTTTACTTCTTTGAATGGGGCCATTGTGGTATTTATGTGACATTTGTTTTTCTTTCAGATATATTACAAGTTATATACAAACCAAAAATAAATAAATCCCGAAGTATTTAACATTAAAAATTGCAGTGCTTATCAAAAATTTAAAAAAAATTGCAGATAACCCAAAAATATACAGTTAGGTAAAAGCGGGGCCATCGTCAGATGGCCCCAGGTAAAAATCAAGTTAAACAGCCTCCAACAATATATAGGATGTTCCATTTCATGCTTTGTAGAAGAAATGAGACGAGAAATAATTTGTAGTGTCAGGCCTTTTCTTGTCTATTTTGCAAAAACAAAGAAAATTATTGGTCTTTTACCTGCCAAAGTAGTTTGTATAAATAATATTCGTCAGCCTGGATACAGAATTAAGGCAATATTTGCCAGAACTATTTTTAGGGTAATGGTAAAACCATATTATGTAGAACAATATTGATGTAAATATGTGTATATAATTTTGTAAATGTTAAATATTTAAGTTACCCATTTGATTGGGCATTACGGACGATTGTATGGGAAATTTTTGTGTCCATTTTGCCCAGTCTTTGAACAAATCTCTGGTATTTTTGCGAAAAATCAATGAATTTAGATTTTCAAGGGTATCAATTTTAGGAATTTAATTTTTAGCTCCGATTGGTACCCTGAATGCGGTTGTGTTCACTAGTGCGCAAGATACGAAGAGATTTGCGAATATTTGAATTGGCCTACAGAAATATACGAGTAGTTTTGTGGGATATATAGATTTGTGATAATTTAGTTTAATAATTTATTTGTACCACATACTTTCTCCTGTATTAATTGTTAATACGGATTTTGTAAGTATGGTTTAACGTTTGCACTAGTCTAATGTTGTACCTATTGTATGTGCTCACTTTTTGGAAAGAAAGCTTTAAATGGTTACAGAATCGAAAGTTTTATTAATATTTTTGTGGAATACTTACAATATATATTTTTGATGACTGTAAAAAATATTACATATTTTGTTAAAAAGAAACAAATAATCGTATTTATAAAAAACGAAGTTGTAGATTTGATAGGTTGTTTTGTACAAGATTTAAGACGAACATACATTTCTTATAAAATTTACAACTTTTTCGCTTGTATGTAAATAAAAATACGCATGTATAAACAAAGAAATCTGTACAACAAGTTTGCATTTTCAAGTTACCGTTGATGTTAGAAAGTGTGATAGTTGGTACCTGTCGATGTTAGTATTACAAAAAACGACAAAATCTAGATCCATATCTCTCAGTATTTGCAATAAACTGTTCTTCAAAACTTTGCGCTATTTTTACAGCCCTCGCTCTTTTCGAATAAAATTTATTACCTATTTCTGCAGAGTTTGTCAAGAATACTGTCCGCAGTTCAAAATGAACTGCAAAGTTGAAATGTGAGATAGTGAGCCATTTTGGTGTTTCAAAAGAAAATTTCTTATTCTACCTCACTTTCTTATTTTCTTAAGGGGATTCGACTCCACTTTATGCTGCATTGCAGCTTTCCATACCTTAACGAGACCGCACAGCAATTCTCTGAGAGAAAGATGAACTGACATGCCCAATATTTTGCAAATCACTCTGTGTATGCATAGCTATTGAGGTACTGAATTTAGCCAGATACATATTTCCTTATTGTGTCACCCCAGATGTGGAAAATATAAAATGTAATTAATGCAGTAATTGCCTATGGTCCGGTTTTTCAAAGAAACCAGCACCGGATTAAGTAAGTCTGACACTGGCTTCGTTGCTATGATACCGGCTTTCTGATTGGTTGTATCATAGCAACGAAGTCGGTGTCAGACTTAATCCGGTGTTGGTTTCTTTGAACAACCGGGTCTACGTATTTTACAACTGATTGCATCCAGCTGAGTTGCTCTCTCTTGCCAGTCTAGGCTTGGTAACTTGGCTGGATAGTATCTCTTGTTTGCTGTGTACTACTGAACTGATGCACCCAATGAACAATTTGTGTTACATAACCTACAAACACAAAATTAAGGTTTGGTTTCCCTGGTTCGAAAAAGGCAAACTATTCCATTGTGACTGAAAGTGGTTTTCATAAAATAGCATTATTAGAAGCACAATTTCAAAAAATTTAGGAACTTCAAAAATCGTTTGCGTACCTACTTATCGAGCTACTTATTGCTTAATTTCATGGACTTACCCCAAAAACGATTAGAGTTATGAGTTTAAAATTGATTTCATTTCTTGTTTCATAAAAGGAGCAGAGTTATAAAAATTTAAAAACCATAAAATTGATTTTAAAAATAAATAAATAAAATATTCCGAAAAGTTTCTACTATTTGTAATAAAAATGAGTTTTTCTCAAAAATCGTTTGAGATATTGATTTGATTTTTACCTTAGTCGGTTCAGAGAGAATTTCGTAAAGCAGTTAATTCAAAAAATAAAACTATAGGAGCACTTACCCCATCTAATATATAAAAATCTCGTGTCACGGTGTTTGTGGTCGCACTCCTCCAAAACGGCTCGACCGATTTGTATGAATTTTTTTTTGTACATTTGGTAGGTATGAGAATAGGTCGTAAAGTATTTTTCACCCTCCTACCCCCACCCACCCCCATTTTTTAATCGCGATTTTAGTATTTTTGTATGAACAATATTCAAATAATTGAAATTTCTTTTGTACATTTGGTAGTTATGAAAATAGGTCGTAAAGTATTTTTCACCCTCCTACCCCCACCCACCATTTTCTATTCGCGATTTTAGTATTTTTGTATGAACAATCTGTATACAAGGTGTTTCTAAATTGAGTACCATAAATTTAGGAGTTTGTAGAGAAAGTTAAAATAACACTAAAACCTTTATATAGTTTTGTACAAAAACGCTTCCCTTCCAAAATACAGTGTTATAATGTCGACTGGCGTATCAGTTATTTAGCTATATCTGTAACTAAAGCAGTCTGAGAAATCTAAATTTTTGTGGGAAAGTGCTACTCAAAACTACAGATAATCCAGCAATATTTTAAGTCTAATACGACAATTCAGTGGCGTAGGAAAAGGGGTCGTGTAATACCTTTTTGTTAATAAAAAGTTTGAGGTTAGGTTTTTTGGAAATATCGTTTTATTTTTAGATTCTCTAATCAAAATACTACAAAAAAGATTATCTTCTTAAATATCTCTAAAGTTGTTTGTTTTTGAAATATTTGTGGTTTTATGCAGCAGTGCTCCTGAGAACTGGGGTATTACCTATTTTTTATGGTTGATTTGCGAAAAAAAAATCGCATATGATTGCTACATGTTTCTGTAGGTACCTTCGTAATTTACACCTGCAATCACTTCTAGATAATTTTGTTATCAAGTTTTACATAACTAATGATAATACAGCCCCGAATACAGCAAAACAAAGACAATATTTTAACAGCACTGCCACATAAAATCGTGCATATCTCGAAAACGAAAGACTCTAGAGATATTTAAAAAGAGTATCTTTTTTGCAGTATTTTGATTGGAGAATCTAAAAATAAAACGATATTTTCAAAAAACCTAACCTCAAACTTTTTATTAACAAAAAGGTATTACACGACCCCTTTTCCTACGCCACTGAATTATCGCATTACACTTAAAATATTGCTGGATTATCTGTAGTTTTGAGTAGCACTTGCCCACAAAAATTTAGATTCCTCAGGCTGCTCTAGTTACATATATAGCTAAATAACTGATACGCCAGGGAAGCGTTTTTGTACAAAACTATATAAATGTTTTAGTGTTATTTTAACTTTCTCTACAAACTCTTAAATTTATGGTACTCAATTTAGAAACACCTTGTATATAAAAAAATCGGTTTCTAGGAATTTTTTTGAACGGCTGGACCGATTTTGATAAATTTTTTTGTGTGTGTTGGAGTGGGTCCCTGGATGGTTTACATTCACAATTAGACCCGGTAGGTTGCGTTGCAATCGGGTTCCAGTTTTTTTGAACGGATGGACCGATTTTTATGAAATTTTTTGTGTGTGTTGGAGTGGGTCCCTGGATGATTTACATTCACAGTTGGACCCGGTAGGTGGCGCTGCAATCGGGTTCTAGGATTTTTTTTAAAACGGCTGGACCGATTTTGATGACATTTTGTGTGTGTGTGTTTGAGTGGGTCCCTGGATGGTTTACATTCACAATTAGACCCGGTAGGTGGCGCTGCAATCAGGTTCTAGGATTTTTTTACGAATTTTTTTTTAATGTCGAGCTGGACAACGTCTGCCGGGCCCGCTAGTAAACAAATAAAATAAAGTGTTCTTCTTTTATTTTATTTTGTTTATGTTATTTAGCTCGTGTTATATCAAGACTACAGTATCAATAATCACTGAAACCATCATATATAATCGTTTGGTAAGGACACTAGTGCCTCATGCTGCTTGCTAAAAATGCAGGAAGAAACAGAAATTGACAACAGCTAAGACAGCAGAAGAGCTTAATGAGGTAGATAAATGCCACAGTGTAGGGAAGCAACACCCTCACTCTTTGTAACCAGTCGGCACCTTTGATGGCCTCAAACTTTTTTTGCATTTGAGTTATGGGATATACTGTGTGCCGTAGCCTGACTTCGATACAATGAATATGCTGCATCAAGAGGGCGTAATTTCTAAAACCCGTGGAATTGAAATTACATCAATCAAACACTTTCCATGACATCCAACTCTATATGAACTTTCTAGAAGCAAGAAATTTTAATCATTTAATAATAACCCAGTAAAAACTGGCAAAGAACTTATGTTAGAACTACAAGATAGTAAACCTCAAACTCGCATGTGGCCTTTTTTGTTACCAAGCTAGACAAGGTGTAGTTAGAAAATATTTCAGTAATATTCAATTTATAGTGAGGTGGTCTGTTGCTGCACGAGATGTGCAGAATGACAACACATCCTGAAGTTAGGATGTAGAATCTGATTTTATGAAACAACATGCAGTTGCTAGCGAGTCGGCAATGCTTGTCAACATGATGAGGGTTACCCAGTGAGTCGGCAATGTTCGTCAACACAAGCCAAGTGTAACACTACACAGGATGTTAAAAAGTACTGTCAAAACTTTCTAAAGGGTGCAGTACTCATCAAAATGAGTCAAAAAGTTTGTATAAACATTTGGTTTAAAACTTAGCCCCAGGCAGTTAGGAACCCCCAAAGGGTTTCAGATAAAATGTTTTTTTTCTATTGGTTAAAGAATTGTAGAAGATAAATAAACAAAATTTTGGGCTTTTACTTAGTTTTTCAAGATAAATAAAATGCGCTGTGTTATTTTTGCTTATTGAAATCATTGGCGTCCATTTAAAAAGGAGTGCTTAAAAATTGTCATGATGAACGACAGCAATAAAGTACAGGAGCAATTCAGAGATGTTAGACATTACTTTTTATTAAAGTAGCCGTTCTTTAGAAGCATTATACCATTCGCATGGTATAGTCACGCATTTAAAAAAAATTCTTTTAATTTAGATAGGTACTTACACAATAAGTAATGAAAAATTATATATACCTACGTAAAGCCCTAATAGTAAGGTATAAAGTTAAGTCATAACTTATTTTTCACATCTTTTTTCATACAGGACTGGATACGAAATCGGGTATTTTATTACCAACGTTTGCCATGTTAATTTTTAACCACCCCCTACTTTTAGACGTCCGTGAAGTTAGATTTTAGATTCTTTTAAATCAGAGCAGACCAAACGAATACTGACCAAAGTACAAAATAAATAGTTTCTTTGAATTCTAAGCCAAAATCTAGTACAACAAATTAACATAGTCGAATACCACTACTTTAACATAAAAAATACGCCCTCTAAAATGCAAACCGCCGGGAAAAAATATAGTCGCCCCTAAGTACAGTAATTTGTTCGTATTCTTTATTCTACTGTTTAATATTGTAATCATAAAGTTACAGCTTTTCTAAAAGTATTGGTCTCTTTCACACCCTCTGAGAATCACAGGTAAATATCGGGAATGGAAATACAGCAACGCTTAAGTGAAAACATTTTTTATTCCCCATGTATGGAATTGTAACCATAAATCCCTAGATCTACTTAATACCCTCTAAAAATGTAAATTTCAGGAAAACACATGGAGTGGAAATTATAACAACCCCTTAGTGAAAACATTTTTCTATTACTTTGTATAAAATTGTAACCATAAATCTAAAGATTTTCTGAACACTTACTGATGCCCCTAATACCCCCTGGAAATGTCAATTGCAGGCAAATACCTGGAGCGGAAATATTGCAACCCCTAAGTGAAAATATTTTTTTACTTCCCTATATAAAATTGTAACCACAAATCTATAGACTTTCTGGACACCCATGGACGTCCTTAATATCTTCTAGAAGTTCCGATCTCAAGCAAAAACCTGGAGCGGAAATATTGCAACCCCTAAGTGAAAATATTTTTTTACTTTCCTATATAAAATTGTATCCACAAATCTATTGACTTTCTGGGCACTCATGGACGTGCTTAATATCCTCTAGAAGTCCCGATCTCAAGCACGTCCATGGGTGTCCAGAAAGTCAATAGATTTGTGGTTAAAATTTTATCCAAGGGAGAAAAAAAAATTTCATTTAGGGGTTGCAATATTTCCGCTCCAGGTCTTTGCTTGAGATTGGGACTTCTAGAGGCTATTAAGCACGTCCATAGGTGTCCAGAAAGTCAATAGATTTGTGGTTACAATTTTATATAGGGAAGTAAAAAAATATTTTCACTTAGGGGTTGCAATATTTCCGCTCCAGATCTTTTAATAAGCAAAACTGACCCAGATTAGGTATTTTATTAGCTTTATCTTTTACGGTTCTTCAACTAGTAGAAAGAAATCAATTTAATCTGAACCCCTTTACGAACTTGTAACTCCCTAAGACTACGTTTTAGGCCAAATGTTTATATAAATTTTTTGGCTTATTATGACGAGTATTACACGTGGAAATTTTCAACAGTATTTTTTTAACACTCAGTATACATGTAGGTGGTCGTTATTGTTGAAAAAATGTAATGGTGCCATATGGAACAATGAATGTCTTCAGATGATGCTTGGATTGGACTTTAATATGGGAGATTTTGTTTACTTGAGTTTGCGGCGCGTTGAAACTGATTTGTTGCAGGCGTAGGAGATAGAACGTCGGTGGAAGTTTATTATCCCCAAACATTTCCTGTTTTGCTTGCTGGATTCGTCTTGCTTTTGTTTCATGATGTTTCGTCAGTTTCATTGCTTCATATGGGCGTGGGCGTACCATCAAAGGTCATATCATTGACTCCGAAAGTAACATTGACGACAATTTAGGAAAACTCCATTTTAGGGTGTCTAAATCTTTGTTAAAGTATTCTTTTTCTTTCTGAATAGTTAGTCCATTCTGTCACAGATGTCACTCTATGCGAAAAATGCCATCACTGCATTTACCACCCATCCTAAAAACTTTGACCTCTAAGTCTGCGGAAGCGGGAAAAAAGTTGGTGCATTAAATTTCCTAAAATTCGGAATGTTGGAGATATGTAATAATAAAAAATATACATTGAGCATGTAAAGTATATGTTTCTAAGCTTGTATACTAGTTTTCATTGTCCCATTGCACTAGCTGAAAAAAACTGCGATTTTTTTTAGTACAACCACTCTCTTTTGCAAAGAAGCTTCTAACTTTGAGCACATTTTGAAAGCAAATCAAAAAATTATTTTTTTAAGGTTTACAAATTAATAGAGAGATGTAATAAATGCATTGCTGAGGAGAATACTTTGAAAAATAAAAATATAATATTGGCAAATGTGAGTCACTTTATACCCCATTCCGCGAATATTATAAACGTCCATCGTACGTACCTATTACCACCCAAGTACAAACCAAAATATTTCGTTTTTAAATAAACACCGATTATTTTCATACTAGTTTTATTTCAAATATGTATACCAGATTACTTATTAACTAATAATGGATTTTTTTGCAAATTATGAACATTTAAATGTTTTCTATTGATGGTCAATCTCAAATCTCATCTACACAACATTGTCTCTTATATTTACCTACTTTTCAAGTAGGTACATTTGCACCAAGGATTTTTTAAATCTAAAAATTTTTATCTAAAAGTAAATCTTATACATATATCATCTCGACATAAAATATCTGTACCGGCCCCCATTTTAGTACGAACAAACCTTAGTTGATCGCAATAGTTAACAAACAGCAGGGTTTTGAATTTAAAAATGGTACAAAGTTATGACCTTTGATGGTAGTTCGTTTGTTGTGTGGGGATTCAATGGACATAAAATGCTGCTTTGTTCACCAATTTGATCGCATATTTACCAATTGTTGCAGAGGTTTGATGTCTGTAGAAAGTTGCATTGCATATTCAGGGTGGTGCAAACAGGGGTGGGCAAAATACACGAAAAATGTATTTTCGATACAAGATACAAAATACACTACCCAATGTATTTTAAAATATCAAATACAAAATACTTTTATACTGTATTTCAAATTACAAAATACATTTTTATTTTGTATTTGAAATACAAAATACCTATTATATGTAATTCAAATACAAAATACAAGATATCTGAACGTACCGTTCATCTCCTTCCCTCGACCCTCCCTTGTACATGTATGGCTACATACTAGATGCTACATGCCTACATGCAGTATGCAGTACAATTTACAGTTTAGAGTGCAGTATTGATAGTGACGACTGATGAAAAATAACAATTTTTTTCTAAGCAGAAATAAAACACGAAAAAGGAATACTTTTATACTGAAAAAACACATTGATTGTTTTTTTAACGGACTGCACAACTGTGCAAACCACGCTCATTTATTCATTAATCAGTTAGCGATGTGAGATTCACATCTAGCTGTTGTACATATAATTTAAATATAATTAATTTGAATTTGTAGTTGGAAGTATTTCAAATAGAAAGTACTGTAAATAAAGTATTTTCAATAAAAAATACAAAATACTTTCAAAATGTGTTTTGATACAAAATACACTAAATGCATTTGAAATACGTATTTGAAATATAAGTATTTTAAATACTGCCCACCCCTGGGTGCAAAGCCACCCTTAATTCAGGGTCACTCCTGAGATTGCTTCGTGGAAGTCACCACACTGATTCCGAAGCCCTTTCCGTGGATTTGCCACAGCATGACTCTTTTTGGAGACACATGGACATGGATGATACTGCATATGCAGCAACCTGCATCATCCATGTGTACAATAATCAAAAATATTTTTCAGAATCTCACTAAGATTCATTCGTGGCTAAGCAACAGTCAAGACAGCCGAACGGCTTTGTTAGATGATCCCATCCCAGACCAATCCGCACCAGTTTTTTTTTATTGCTCTGCCAGTCACTAACCAGTTTGGTAGGTTTAGAAATTGCGCATCATTGGTACCCACTAACAACTCTATGCAGTCAGGACAATAACAAAGTTACTTTGACACACTCTGTATATCAAAAGGGCTATTGGGGTATAAAAAATGAAACGAGAATGTAAATGAACAATATTTCACATTTTTATTCAAGCGAACTGTAGATATTTCGAAAAAGGATACATATTTATTAGTCTTTAAGTCGCAAATTCTGGTAAAGTGATAAAAGTGTGAAACCAAATTTGTTAAATAAATAAATATAATAAATCTGGCTAAAATACCTAATTGATTTATTTACACGAACATAATAATTTAAATAAAATTATTTATCTTCCTTCTTTGGTATTTCTTCAGATGGTGGATTAACTTTTCGAAAGTTCGGAAATTGCTCCCAAGGAGCTGATAACTCGAATTTACGGAATTCTTGAGCTAATTCCAAAGGTTCGAGAACTACTCGTTTCTTTTCATCGTCATATCTCACCTACAAATAATAATAATTTACTTTATTGTCTGCTAAAAAAATAATCTCTGCATTAAAATTACTTCCACATATCCAGTCAACGGAAAATCTTTTCTAAACGGATGTCCTTCAAAGCCATAATCTGTTAATATACGCCTCAAATCTGGGTGATTTGCGAAAAAAACCCCATACATATCCCAGATCTCCCGTTCATACCAGTTTGCCCCTTTATAAACTTCAACGCATGAATCGAGCGGCGTCAATTCGTCAGTATAAGTCTTCACCCTTATACGTGAATTAAATCGTAGAGACAACAAATTATAAATTACCTACAATTATTAATTACAAAAACTAATTTTAACTCTACAAACAGCAAAATTTATTTACTTCAAATCTACATGGTCTCTCTGGTACATCCATTCCTGCAATATCAACAATAGATGCAAACTGAGCGTTATGGTGATCCTTCAAAAATTGTAACACGGGTATAATGCCTTCTGGAACAACAAGAACTTCTAATTCATCTCCAGAAGTCAATTGAACTTTCTGAACGAATTTAGGCAAACATTCGGCCACATATTGCCCGAAATCTGTCAATTCAGTTCGTACAATGGAATCAAACTTTCGAACGGTAGCTAAAAGAATGCAAAACTTTTAAGAACCTACTTTTTCTCGTCTCAATAAAATTTACGTCTTGTTTCTTCTTGCTTTGCTTCTGCATGTTTGAATCTCGAGGCATTTACGCAAACAGCTTAAAAATCAGATATTTTTGGTTATGTAACAAGTATAAACAAAAAAGCCCACCTGCACCACGAAAACTAGGAGTTATTGCTGCTTTTGCCAATTGTCTTAATATTGACGCCATTTATTATCGAACAGTTTTAAAAGGAATTAAATTTCAGTCATCAAATTAAAATGCTTTAATTACCCCCTTGACTTGTGTCATCTGTCAAACTATTTCAATGATCAATGCTACAAATTTAACACTACAGATAGGCAACGCACATATATTATTTTGGAACTGCTAACAGCGCCTCTGATGTGTGGAAGTAGAATTAGGGGCAGAAAGCGGGAATTTTGAATATTTCTCTTCAGGGCGCCTGGTCCATTCTTGAAGTCTCTTATTTAAACTGTGTACGCGGTGTCGGGTGTCTGGATTTGTCGTTGCCGCAGTGTAATTCAAACTGGATGTAGATCTGAGATGTACTTTTAGCCAATTCCGCAACAGGATGGCTCTTAATTAGCACGTACGTAGTTGTATAACTGCTGTTCAACTCAGCCGTGTTAGATGTCGTCCAATCGCTCACTGCAGTAGCTGAATGAAGGCGAGCGAATTTTCACTGCACGGAATATATTCAGTAGTGCTAATTCATGGATTGAACATCCACTGCACCCATCGTGTTTCAGAACAAGCCTTAATTAGCCTGTTATACCTCTACAACGGATTAACCAACGTATGTTTAATTATTGATAGCCTCACAGCAACATTAATTAAACATCGGCAGATCGGCACTTACTTCTGGTAGTCCACCGTCGATATTTTTGTACAACGGTCAATCACACTACGCAACGAAAGACAGCTACTCAGGCACTTTCAAAGTTCAGAAAGTCTAGTTATTCGGATCGTGTCTGGTAGAGGAGGTCCTCGTCATCCGATCGACAAGGTGTTTTATGATTTTTCCCGCCTGTCTTCGAAGCCGGCCGGTCGGTACTCAACTCCTTCCTATCAATCGACACGGAAATTGCAGGGCGCATTAACGAGTGTAACGTCGTTCCATACGTTCCATTTTCAGGTGCCGCGATCTTTTAAAAAGTTTGCAAGCAGGTTTTTCCTAACTTCTGCTTCTCAACCGGGTTGGAAAATTTTCCACCCGGGTGGAAAATTCAGCGCCTATTTGATTTTATACTTAAGTATGTATTATGTAATAAACTTGGAATACAATTTCCTACCGTTTTTTCTGCGGTCTCGAGGAGTTCTACTTAAGTGAATTGGGTACTCCAACTAACAGTTATATTTTACCACCAGAAATACTCTTTCATATTCAGTTATTTTAATGTCAGAAAAACTATGCTTAATAATTAATAAAAATAAATGTCAATTTCACAGCCTACCAAGAATGATCGAAGATGCAGTATTTGAAAAATAAAATGAATTATTTATTCTTTTATTGTTCATTAAAATTATTGATTGTGAATAAAATAGTATACATACCTCGCTGGAAAATTTCATTACAGCCTCGCGCTATAGCTGACCGCGGCGCTTCGCGCCTTGGTAATCAATCTAGCGACTTTAATGAAACATTTTCCACCTTAGTACGTAATATACTATTACAATATTCGCCCGGTTATTATAGGGTGACACTATGCTCACACGGTTTGTATTATACTATTACCACAAAACAGTAACTTTTACTATTTCCATATTATGTTTTTGGCAGTGACCTAGGTAGTGACCATGGTTATCAACATCGTGCGCGCGCTGTTTAGTCAATTGCTGCGTATGCTGGCTAGACGAAAGCTCTTGTCTGATGACTGCTTATTCTTATTATGATAATATCGGAATGTGTATTACCGATACGTCGGCTCCGGTGGCGGTGCGGTCAACAACACGTTTTGGAGCGTCGCAAATGGCAGTGACCAACGCAAATTAGTTTTTTGTTTTATATTTTTATAATTATTATTATTTTACTTGGTGATGGGCAAAACTAATAACAATTCTGGGATAGAGATTATACCATTGGACGATACGCAGCATAATTATTCGGAAGTTAGCCGCTCGCGTCAGCCTCTGTTAGGACATCCACATAAAATGCAAAGAATGCCGTATTTGTCGGATCCAACGATAGTTCCCAGGGTTCAGAAGGTTAGTTATAAATATAATTGCAGTTTGAAATATGTAGGATGTATAATTTTTGTGTAGTATCTGGAATCTAATGTGGACAAAACTTATGTTGATATAAATGCTATGGCAGATGATTTGCAACGGAAATACAGAGAATATGCTAGAAGAAAGCGAAATGCTTTTAGAGGGGCAGTGAAAAAGGCTTATTCCATTGTTTTGCACAGCTACGGAATGGCCGATCAAAACCCAAGTAGTTCGGAAGAGATCAGTGACGACAGTGCCGTTGACGATGTTAGTTTTGTGAGTATTTCATTAATTTAAAAAACATTTTAGGGTTTGTTCTATATGCAAAATACACTTACCGGTTTGCAATTAACTGCCCACCTTTTGAAACAAGTAAACCTCCCTAGTTTTTAGTTTTGGAGAAGTGTTATAGCCAAAGACGTCTTTGGTTACATCAGTATTTTCTAGATATTTCATATAAAAATGAAGTAGCCCTTGGTCTTTGTTGTCATTTGTTAGTACCTATGTGAAATGCAATAATTGTTGTGCGTTGCATGTTGGGTACCTGTCATCAATAGGTAGGTTTAGATTTTGTAGTTTTAAAGTTTATCGATACCTACAATTTGTAGTTTAGAAGCAAACTTAAAAAAAAAATCAGTTGTGATCATTTGAGAAAGTTCAATCGACACGAAGTTACTAAGGTCCGGTTTTTCAAAGAATCCAACACCGCGTTAAGTCTGACACCGGCTTCGTTGCTATGATACAACCAATCAGAAAGCCGGTATCATAGCAACAAAGCCGGTGTCAGACTTAACGCGGTGTTGGATTCTTTGAAAAACCGGGCCTAAGTGTGTTGGCTAGTTTAGGGCATGTGATGTTCCCTACTACAGCAAGCGTCAAACGTGATGACGAGCGACAGAGATGCGCAGTTGAGTAATCCCCACTATTCACCCACTACGCTGTTGACCGGGATTGGTTTTCGGTGGACGCAGGCAACTGCCAGTGGCGCGCGATTAACTTCAAAATAAATTCATCCATAGTCAAAGTAACCTCGCGCCACTGCCTGAATCTGTTTTAAACTAGGGCGTGGCCTTACCTGCGCGGGCTCCCGCCATCACGTTTGACGATTGCTGTAGATGTTCTGCTCTCTATCGGGCCTCGGGCAGCAATATATGTCGGACAGTTGAATAACCCATGCATAAAGCAGTACCTATAGCTAGTAAGAAAATAGGTTTCTCTTCCAAGATCTAATTTGTTCTAGAAGTAAATTCGACTAAGCTGTAGGTTCGGTTTGTAAACAGCAGTGATAAAATGAGTCATGATTTCAAATTGTTTTTAAAGTTGGTATTGTATAAACTTATGGAAATGGCGAATATCATTCGAGTTTAGATTTTATCTGGCAAAATTTGTCGATTGTAGACTCGAGGTGCCCAATTTTGCTTGTGACATAAAAAATTATTCGACTGACTTCTCGTAATTTGTATGCAGTGTCACTTGTAAAATACTAGGGAACCTCTCCTTACAATCGAAAAATTTTGCCAGCAAAGTCTAAACTCTAAAATTTGTCATGGGTTGTGTTGGTGTGACATGTTAGACCATGAAAATAATGATAGAACTTGCAATAATCATAATAGCTACATCATTTTTGTATAATTAAAGATTACATTGAAATATGTTTGACAGTTTTATAGGCTTACATTTCAATATATTGAATTAAATTTGCTGATATGACTCGTAAAGAAAACTGGGACTGAACTGGCTATAACCTGGGTTATTAATGAGAAAACTGCATGAAACATGTTACGAAACCCAGCTTAAAATACCCGTCCAGAAAGTGGAAGGCCTGGGTTCGAGTTGCATCATTTTTCGTTGAATTTTTCTTGCATTTTTTTATTGTTTTGAAGGTGTTTTATGTATTTTAGCAAGAGAATTCGCTGAGCTCGCAGTTATTGGAAATGTACACGAGGCCTCTTGCCAAGCAGACTCCTGTTGCAGAAAACGAATTAATCGACATAAGCAGCGATGATTCGAACGATCAACCGTTTCAAGATAAAAACGACAAATCGACGAATGGAGCTTCTACTTCTCAGAAACTCGTCAACGATCAACCGCAGCAGTTACTGAACCTTCCTTCTGTAAACCTGCATAAAATTGTGAATGATAATGATAGAAATGCAATCAAGGTACCCCCCCAACAAAACGATCGAGTGGCGAAGAAACGTAAACTTTCTAAAGATCCGAATAATTTGCCCATTGTGAGTGCTCCAAAGAAGAAACGATCTGCCGCCACTTTGTTTGAGTCTAAAGTGACATTTAAAGATGTTGGGGGTTTGGATAATGTTTTGAAGGAGGTTTGTAAGTTGGTGGTGCATGTTAGACACCCGACAGTTTATAAGGAAATTGGGATTATGCCACCGACGGGGTTTTTGTTGCACGGGCCCCCTGGGTGTGGAAAGACGCTTTTAGCGAATGCTATTGCTGGGGTAAGTTGAACATTATGACCTATATGATGTCCCAACTCATGCAAAACAGACGATAGTCTAAACCGTTTGCGCTATCAACAAGACTTTTGGTAGAACATCTGAGCTACAACTTAAAATTATTTTTAAATATACAGTTTGTTCCATGGAATAGCCTGTATTTAATAAAAGTTTTGAATTCTGTGGATAACTAGGGGTACATAAACTCGAAGCTTTTTTCTGATGAATTTGATATTTGTAGCGTCCGATTAAAAATGCAATCTCTATTTTGTATTAACTTTTGGAGTTCGTTTTAGAAGGCTATAATTCTTTACCAATAATTTGGAACTTTTTACTCAATATCATGAAATTTAAACTGAAATTACTTCATTATTTTAAATGAACATCCAACATTTTCTTATATGGGTTTAGGTGAGTGGTTATCTTATAAAAATGTATCTAGAATTAGCCACATAATTCAAAACTTCAATCAAATACACGCCGATCTATAAATTAAAACATTATTATTGCAGTCTGCTACGTTTACATGGGACAAACTGTATAATTGAAAATAATTTTAGGTTGCAATTCAGATGAAATGCCAAAAGTTTTGTTAGGAAGTTTTTTTTATAGCGCGAATGGTTTAGCTAGTATATCAACTAGGCCTGTGCGATTATTACATTTCATAATCGATTATCGATTGTTGTAAAGTAATCGATAAATTTGATTAATCAATTATTTGATAAATCGATTAATCGGCTGATTGATTTTCGATTATTTGATTAATCGATTACTTGATTAATCGATTATTTGAGTATCCGATAACTTGATTAATCGACTGATCGATTTTTCGATTAATTGATTACGTGATTTATCGATTACTTTAATCAGTTAGTCGATTGTCGATTAATCGATTATCGTCAATTATCTGATTAATCGATAATTTGATTTATTGATTATTCGATTAATCTATTAATCAGATAATCGATTAATCGGTTTCTTGAGTACCTAATCGATTATTCGATTGATCGATTATTTGATTAATCAATTATTGTAAAATCTATAACCAAATAGTCGATTAATCGATTATATTTCGATTAATCGATTATTTTGCACAGCCCTAGTATCAACTGTTTTGCACAAGTGGATAGCCTATAGCCTGTATATTTCTTTCGTCTTACGTTGATTCTTAAGCCTTGTTCTTATTGTATAAACCAGTTGTCATCAATTTGTTGTGTTAATTTGACCTTTTCAGTCAACCTGGTTGAGAAACTGTCATCATGTTCAGTCCGAAGACTGGTTCCTATTTTGAGCTAACATACGCATTTCCTAAAAGTAGAACATCCTATGTCCCCAACTATTTGAGAGCTGTAGTATAATCCTGGCTTTATTCATACCCCTTTTTGTTCTTATCTCCGACTCTAGTATGTCGCAAACTAATCCTTCCTGTCTCAGGTGTCCCACTCGCCTATCTCCTAACATTTCCTATCATTTCCATCAACTCTTTCTAATACATCTAGCACTACATCATCCATAATGTCTTTATCATACAACTTTAGCACCACACTTCAAATGCTTGTATTTCTTTCCGATCCGCTTCTCTTACCGTCCAAATTCCAGACCTGCATAATACCGTACTCCATACATACTTTCTAAGAGTCTCTTCCAAGTTCCTATATTTACTGTTTCCGAGTATTCTTTGGTTTATATCTCTAGTGCTCCTACAATCGCGTGTTATTTGATTTCCGAAATAGCAGAAATCTGCTACTTCCTCTATCTTCTCATTTTCGATTTTTATTTCAGTTTTTGTTCTATTTTCACGCCCCACATACCAAAATTTTGGTTTTCTTTTACTGATCTCTGAGCTGTAGAACTCTGTCAAAACTGCTTTCATTTCGTTCAAAGCCATTCATAATTCTTATTTGCCGAATGCTAACACTGCTATATCATCAGCGAATCTGAGCGTATTAATATTTTAGCCCTGTGTATTAATTCCTGAAGCTATTCTGTCCTTAACAATATGAATCGCATCTTTAATATACAGGGTGTTCATGGAATCATTCTACAATGGCTAACTTTTTTATTTGAAATCGGAGAAGGTTCGTTAAATGGACAAAGTTGAACAACTTTTCGGGAAGAATTTGATGGTGGTGGCAGAAAAACAATCGAGCATCGCATCTTTGAGATATCGCTATCAACGTCCTTAACTTAAATGGAACGACCAACTTTCAATTACACCATCGCATTTAAAATCAAAAAATACGCAAAAAATTATAAGGTGACCCACCACCTACATTCAACTGTTTTGGAGTTTCCGACTACTGTTCACGGAATCGTTCTACAATGGCTAACTTTTTTATTTGGAATCTGAGAAAGTTCGTTAAATGGACTAAGTTTAATAACTTTTCGAGAAGAATTTGATGGTGCTAGCAGAAAAACAATCGAGCGTCGCATCTTTGAGATATCGCTATCAACTTCCTTAACTTAAATGGAACGACCAACTTTCAATTACACTATAGCATTTAAAATCAAAAAATACGCAAAAAATTATAAGGTGACCCACCACCTACATTCAACTCTTTTGGAGTTGCCGACAACTGTTAACGGAATCGTTCTACAATGGCTAACTTTTTCATTTGGAATATGAGAAAGTTCGTTAAATGGACAAAGTTTAATAACTTTTCGAGAAAAATTTGATGGTGCTAGCAGAAAAACAATCGAGCGTCGCATCTTTGAGATATCGCTATCAACTTCCTTAACTTAAATGGAACGACCAACTTTCAATTACACCAACGCATTTAAAATCAAAAAATACGCAAAGAATTATAAGGTGACCCACCACCTACATTCAACTGTTTTGGAGTTGCCGACAACTGTTCACGGAATCGTTTTACAATGGCTAACTTTTTTATTTGGAATCTCAGAAAGTTCGTTAAATGGACAAAGTTTAACAACTTTTCGAGAAGAATTTGATGGTGCTGGCAGAAAAACAATCGAGCATCGCATCTTTGAGATATCGCTATCAACTTCCTTAACTTAAATCGAACGACCAACTTTCAATTACACCATCGCATTTAAAATCAAAAAATACGCAAAAAATTATAAGGTGACCCACCACCTACATTCAACTGGTTTGGAGTTGCCGACAACTGTTCACGGAATCGTTCTACAATGGCTAACTTTTTTATTTGGAATCTGAGAAAGTTCGTTAAATGGACAAAATTTAATAACTGTTCGAGAAGAATTTGATGGTGCTAGCAGAAAAACAATCGAGCGTCGCATCTTTGAGATATCGCTATCAACTTCCTTAACTTAAATGGAACGACCAACTTTCAATTACACCATCGCATTTAGAATCAAAAAATACGCAAAAAATTATAAGGTGACCCACCGCCTACAGTCAACTGTTTTGGAGTTGCCGACAACAGTTCACGGAATCGTTCTACAATGGCTAACTTTTTTATTTGGAATCTGAGAAAGTTCATTAAATGGACAAAGTTTAATAACGTTTCGAGAAGAATTTGATGGTGGTGACAGAAAAACAATCGAGCATTGCATCTTTGAGATATCGCTATCAACTTCCTTAACTTAAATGGAACGACCAACTTTCAATTACACCATCGCATTTAAAATCAAAAAATACTCAAGAAAGTATACGGTGACCCACCACCTACAGTCAACTGTTTTGGAGTTGCTGATAACTGTTCACGGAATCGTTCTACAATGGCTAACTTTTTTATTTGAAATCGGAGAAAGTTCGTTAAATGGACAAAGTTTCATAGCTTTTCGAGAGAAGAATTTGATAGTGCTGGCAGAAAAACAATCGAGCAACGCATTTCTAAGATATCGCTATCAACTTCCTTAACTTAAATAGAACGACCAACTTTCAATTACACCACCGCATTTAAAATCAAAAAATACGCAAAAAATTATACAGTCCATTTAACGAACTTTCTCCGATTTCAAATAAAAAAGTTAGCCATTGTAGAACGATTCCGTGAAGAATTGTCGGCAACTCCAAAACAGTTGACTGTAGGTGATGGGTCACCTTATAATTTTTTGCGTATTTTTTGATTCTAAATGCGATGGTGTAATTGAAAGTTGGACGTTCCATTTAAGTTAAGGAAGTTGATGGCGATATCTCAAAGATGCGATGCTCGATTGTTTTTCTGCCAGCACCATCAAATTCTTCTCGAAAAGCTATTAAACTTTGTCCATTTAACATATTTTCTCAGATTCCAAATAAGAAAGTTAGCCATTGTAGAACGATTCCGTGAACAGTTGTCGGCAACTCCAAAACAGTTGACTGTAGGTGGTGGGTCACCTTATAATTTTTTGCGTATTTTTTGATTTTAAATGCGATGGTGTAATTGAAAGTTGGTCGTTCCATTTAAGTTAAGGAAGTTGATAGCGATATCTCAAAGATGCGACGCTCGATTGTTTTTCTGCTAGCACTATCAAATTCTTCTCGAAAAGTTGTTAAACTTTGTCCATTTAACGAACTTTCTGAGATTCCAAATAAAAAAGTTAGCCATTGTAGAACGATTCCGTGAACAGTTGTCGGCAACTCCAAAACAGTTGAATGTAGATGGTGGGTCACCTTATAATTCTTTGCGTATTTTTTGATTTTAAATGCGATGGTGTAATTGAAAGTTGATCGTTCCATTTAAGTTAAGGAAGTTGCTAGCGATATGTCAAAGATGCGATGCTCGATTGTTTTTCTGCCAGCACCATCAAATTCTTCTAGAAAAGTTATTAAACTTTGTTCATTTAATGAACTTTCTCAGATTTCAAATAAAAAAGTTAGCCATTGTAGAACGATTCCGTGAACAGTTGTCGGCAACTCCAAAACAGTTGAATGTAGGTGGTGGGTCACCTTATAATTTCGTATTTTTTGATTTTAAATGCGATGGTGCAATTGAAAGTTGGTCGTTCCATTTAAGTTAAGGAAGTTGATAGCGATATCTCAAAGATGCGATGCTCGATTATTTTTCTGCCAGCACCATCAAATTCTTCTCGAAAAGTTGTTAAACTTTGTCCATTTAACGAACTTTCTCAGATTCCAAATAAAAAAGTTAGCCATTGTAGAATGATTCCATGAACACCCTGTATGTATAAACTGCGGTACAACGTTTAGGTACCTACGCACTTGCATAGCCTCTTGAAGCGTGTCTAATTGATCACAAACTTCAAGCAAAATTATAAATAAAAATAAATTCATAAAAATTTCTCGGCATGTAAAAGACGAGAACCGATTTACATATTTTTTGTGAGGCACTAAACATTCTTTGCAAATGCCTACAGATAAATCTATGTCAGTTTTATTGTTATAAATATTACAAAATAATTGTAGATACCAATTTATCTTTCAATTAACATGCAGATTTATTCGAATAATTCGGTAAACTTACAGATAAAGTGGTGAAATTGGCCGAAAAATCTTTTGTTGTGTATACAGCTAAGAGTACTGTACCGGGTGTCCAAATAAGAAAGGATGCCGGCCGTATCTAAGGAACCGTTCATAATAAAAGTGGCCAAGAGAAATCGCTGGAAATTATTTCCAAGTTTCTGAATTTGCTGCTAGAGGGCGTAATAGTCCTTGTCTACAAAAAAACATGGTTTTCTCTAAAATATACCCAGATAAAGTAGATCAAAAATACGAATATTGCAATCTTGAATATATTTTGTATAATCTTGGTTTACCACTTCTTGCTTTAGCTCATCAAATAACGGCGGAGGGGGAAGGGAAACGATTGATTGTGAAGATGCTTGTAACTTAGGATTAGTTCAACATAATTTGGCAAACTTGGTCTCGTTGAAAATCTTCACAACCAGATGCTCCCCTTCCCCCTCTTCTGCTATTTGATGAGTTAGAGCAAGAAGTGGTAAACCAAAATTATACAAAATATATTCAAGATTGCAGTATTCATATTTTTGATCTACTTTATCTGGGTATATTTTAGAGAAAACCATAATTTTTTTAAAGACTATGCTATTACTCCCTCTAGCAGCAAACTTAGAAACTAGAAAATAATTTCCAGCTATTTCCTTAGCTATGGCTGGCATCCTTTCTTATTTGGACACCCGGTACAGGGTGCGTCTAAGATGTACAAGACACTGCACATATATTCCTTAGACAAAACTAGGGCTTTTTTAATTTCTTTCTGTTCAAAAGTGCTTCGTTACGGCGCTATCGAATGCCAAAAATCTTCAAACGGTTTAAATTTTCATAGATACCAAAAGATTGCTTTTAGCAAGAGAGATTAAATTTGGGATGTGAATTTGCAGGTACTGCGAAAGTGTTTTTTTTTTTTACATTACGTTAGTGGTCAAAAGTTGATCATCCAAATGCAAAGAAGCTCTTAGTTTTCAACAGTTTGGACAATACTTTTAAAACTTTTTCTGCAGGTATTATTTTTCCAAACATTTTCTGTCTTTTGTTCTTGTGCAAATCACCATTACTTAGCAGTTAACTCCTCAAATATATCTCCTAGTTCTTGTCCCTCATATAAGATTCCCAAATATTCTTTCCACCTATATACCTTTCCTCTCTTTCGATTAGGATGTCTCTTGTCACGTTTCTAATGTTTTTGCTGCTAGATCCAATTTCTCTTAAAGTTTTCCTAATTATTGTATTATGCTTCATCAGTTTTTCCTACTTCGAACTTACTTTCCACTTTTCATTTATTATCATACCATTGTTCTTTCGTTTTCCTACATACAAAATAATCTTTGTTATCCAGGGTTTTCAACTTTCATTCTGTTTGTGACCCAAACTATTTTTAATGCAATTCCATTCTTCCTCTACATCCCTAACAATATTTTTATCTGCGTCCTTTAGTACTTCATTCGTGTTTTTCTCGAACTTATCGCATGCATTACTCTCTTTTAGTTTTTCGAGGTGAAGATGCCTTCTACGGTTCTACTTTTTTTTGCTAATTCAGAATACCCCAAGCCTTAGATTGAATAAGGAGTGCAGGATGGTGCTTCATTTGTAGTTTGTTTTAGGAACTTGCTGTTCCTCTTCTTAAAGTATCCGCGCCCGAATTGGTCGCGGGCATTTCCGGCGAAAGTGAGGAGCGAATAAGGGAACTTTTCGAGAGGGCCGTGTCTACATCCCCTTGTGTGTTGTTCATTGATGAGATTGATGCGATAACTCCGAATCGACAGAATGCGCAGAAGGAAATGGAGAGACGTATTGTTGCGCAAATTCTAACGTGTTTAGATGGTAAATTGTCTGATTTTTCGACACTAAGTTTCTGCAATTATCGTTTGTTGTTTTTATTAGATTTAAACCTAAATGAAAATGGGAATAGGGTCTTGGTGATAGGTGCAACGAATCGACCAGATTCGATAGATCCAGCATTAAGACGAGCGGGTCGTTTTGACAGAGAAGTCTGTCTGGGTATTCCAGACCTGAAGGCACGTGCAAACATTTTAAAAATTGTGACGACGGATTTGAAACTTTCCGAAGACGTCGATTTTGAAATCATTTCTAAGCATACTCCAGGTTTTGTGGGAGCTGATCTTACGGCTTTGACGAGAGAAGCTGCAATGGCCGCTGTAAATAGAATCTTCAATGAACTTAAAGAGAAATCCAGATTGAGAGATGCTATTGCTTTGCAAGAGACGATCGTTGCGACAGAGGAATCGGCCCCAAATGATGCCAATAAAAGTGAAGAAGAAATTATCGTTGATGGCGATGTAACAACACAACAACCAGCTACAGAGAATCATGAAGCAGACCAATCAAACACGAGCGATGCGAACAGTATAGTTGTCATAGACGATGATGTCAAACATGTTCAAGAGAAACAGATAGAAGACGCTAAAAAATTAAGCGTACCCGTTGAAATAATTCCGAGCCAACCGAAAACAGAACTGGAAGAGATGATTTGGTGGTTGCATAATGAAGCGCCTTTGACTACTGAACAGTTGTCTGGTTTACACGTGACTATGGATGATTTCACGGAGGCTTTGAAGTGTGTGCAGCCGTCTGCGAAAAGAGAAGGTTTCACCACTGTTCCCGATGTCACTTGGGAGGATATTGGATCCTTGCAGGATATCAGAGAGGAGTTGAAAATGTCAATTTTGGTAAGTTGTGATAAAATTACGTTATAATCCTGTTAATCTCGATATTGTCATACTCTGAACATTTTCCTAATCTGAAATCTTATGATTTGGACTGTAGAATCATGTTAATATTCGATCAGCCTTGCTTTACTTATTTTAATTTTTTTTTCTTTCAAATCAGATAAAGTTACTTTTATCAACGACAAACTTTTCTAGTGTAATTTGCAACAAGCCTACGTATTAATGAATTTATTTAGTTGTCCATAGGGAAACTGAAAAAGCCCTATATTTTCATCTCGATTTTCATTAACCGAGACGGAGAGCCAAACACAATTTCCAGTGGCTACCAAACATCCACATTTTCATGTGTAGGTACTATAAGAAAAATGTTGACTTAGAATCTTCGAAAATGTCATTTAAAATATTTTTAACGTAAAAAGTAAATAATATTTTAACATCACGTTAGGAGTCGCTATACGTGGAAGATGGCAGGAAACCTAGGGAGATATTAAATAGATTACATTTAGAAATCAGGTCCACGTACACATTATGATTGCTTCAAAGCCACCTTAGGTGGGGTAGCATTCTGTGACTTCTCGTAATACAAGAAATCTGGAGTTAGTTTTATAATTTAATGCCTGGCGGGGTATTTGCCCGGGGAGTAACTATTCGAACGGTCCAGTGCTACTGATTACTCCCAGATAATCACTCAAAGAAATTGTCACTTGCTGATATCTGTCCAGGGTACGGAAGCATATATAGCAAGATAAACTGCTTGGTTTGAGTGTGTAGGGGAAAGCCCTGTACTGATGAGTCCCAGAAGGACGAAATCAGTTGGTCTGCCGTTTTCCATACACATTAAAAACATGCAATGTTTAAGCAGAGATCTGCTTAAAACCACGTACATACATAGAGATACATTATGATTGCTTCAAAGCCACCTTAGGGGGGGGGTAGCATTCTGTAACGTCTCGTAGTACAAAAAAATCTGGATTTAGTTTTATAATTCAATCCCTGGCGGGGTATTTGCCCGAGGAGTAGTTGTTTGAACGGTCCAGTACCACTAATTACTCACAGATAATTATTTAAAGTGATTGTCACTTGCTGATATCTGTTTAGAGCGCGCAGCATATATAGCAAGTTAAATTGCATGGTTTGGGTGTGTAGGGGAAAGCACCGTACTGATGAGTCCCAGAAGGACGAAACCAGTTGGTCTGCGGTTTTCCATACACATTCAAAACATGCAATATTTGAACAAAGACCTGGTTAAAAGCACGTACGTACATGGAGACAAATTAGGATTGTTTCAAAGCCACCTTAGGTGGGGTAGCAGTCTGAAACGTCTCGTAGTACAAAAAATCTGGATTTAGTTCTATAATTCAATGCCTGGCGGGGTATTTAGAACTTAACTGTATTCGATCGATGGTTAAGTTAAGAAAGCGCATCACTGCCGTTCGGTTGTCCTAAATTGATAGTGGTCCCGCCTAGAGCACGTTCTTGCAGGGTGATCACTCCGTCTGTTCTGCGACCAAAGTAATAAACAATATTTGTTAATGGGAAAGAACAGCTTTTTCTTGTTTACGTTTATGACAAATACATAACAAAGAAAAGATCTGGTAAAATATCCTCGAAAATATCCTAGATATCACGCCCTTAAAATATTTAAAAACCATAAATTTCCACAATATTCATATAAAAGTTGGGATACACTGTCACCGAAACAGGTGTAAGTTTGATTACTGTGTCACCGTTTTTTTTTGTGTGTGAGGTTAACTTATTGGACCGCCCTGATATTTTAAGCAAATATGTCGTTTAATATTTCAATATCTGTAGAGTAGTTATTTTTCACATTCTTTTTTAAATTGATAACTAAGTACAATATATATACAGGGTGATTTTCTTTGACCGTCTATTAGAAGTATCTGGAGAACTAAAAAAGATATTGATTTGAAATTTTGGCTGTGGCTGTAATCGGGTCGGATCTATTTAATGAAAATATTTTCAAAATGGTGCCGTTTCCGGGAATACTGGAAGTTGACACCAACTTTGTTATCTTAAATGGAATGCTACCATTTTCTACCATTTTCTACCTTTTTTTAGATTCCACGAAAAATTTTAATGTTAATTCAGTAAAGGTTCGCTATGTCTAAAATTAATATTTTCGGAGATATTATTTTTTTTTCAATGTTTTCATAGTTGTGGTAGATTACGTAAAAATTAATTAATATCTTGATAACGTCTAGCAGTAAGATGTTTGATTTTTTAGGGTGGCAAGACGAGGTGTTGGAATTAGTAATCAGGCAAACAAATTTTCAACGTCTATTACATAAAAATAGCAAAATAATTTTTCTTAAATAGAATGATACCTATTAATTTAAAGAAACGAATCATTAAATCCGCATTTAACAATGTATGGTGTTTCTCTACCCAAAATGAATAGTATTTTAGATATTTACTGTGCTCTTTTTCATCGACCAAAATTGAAGAGCGCCACCTTCTACTCTAGTGGGCCTTGGCTTGTAGACAAAACAAAATATTCACAAATTTCCAAAATCTATATCTATATACATACATATATAAAACACAAAAAATGTTTCTACCTACCTACCTACCTACCTACCTACCTATGTCCGTTATAGACTTCGAAACAGCTGGACCGATGTTGATGAAATTTTCAGGCACTCTTCAGATTAGCCCAATGGGTGTTCCTGTGAAGTTTGGTAGCAATCGGATCAACAGAATTTTTTTTATATGTTTATGTGCAGCCGGTGCGGGTCGCTATAATTTATAAAGTGACAATTGACAGCAAACGGCATAATGTCATTCGCAGTTTATCAAGTTTCAAATGATTTTACCACAATTATTTCTTCTGAGGCAGCAACGCGCCGGATACCAGCTAGTACAATACAGACTCGATAATCCGGATCAATAAAAACATGGGCGATCCGGATTATTGAAAAATCCGGATTATTAAATCAATCTATCTTTGTTAATAATAGAACTGAACAAGAGGGATTTTTAGTGTAAATGGACACTTTCGTTTGCGCCGGTAGATGCAGCACGTACCGGCTGGCGGCCGACACGCGCGACGGACACAGTCGCATTTGAACGTGAATGCACCGGCCGGCAGGTTAAACGCACAAACGAGAGCAGTTCTATTTAAATACTATTGGAGAAGTACAACGGGTGTGTCGGCTGCCGGTACACGCCGCGTCTACCGGCGCAAACGAAAGCGTACCTTTAGTCGTAAATTTTGAATTTCATCAAGCAAAGTCGTTAATGTCAAAATGTTCTCGAACTCCAATGCGACGGCTCTTTATAGATGTCGGTATTACCTTTGCAAAACAAAGAAGCCGCCTCGGCATCCATAAGCTGCAAGGAAGTGTGCGGATTGCCGGCATTTTTATTTTCACCCTTTGATACCCTCGCCGCCACTCCCAGTTGACCAAAATCAACTTGTACCAGTGGAGTAGCCAGCATTAAATCGGAAAAAGAATTTAAAATGCATTTTTATCTAACCCCGCTATGAAATGTCACATTTTAAATGCATTTTTGACATTACGAAACGTCATATTTTTCATAACTGTCAGCTCATTACGTAACTAGTTATGTAATGAACTTTCCTTACATAACTAGTTATGTAATGAACTTTTACGTAACTGAATATTTAAAAGCAAAAACAAAAGTAAGAATTTATTACAGGGTATTATTGAATCTATTGCCAAATTCGCTGATTCTTCTATATCAGAAGGCATAGCTACATCAGAATCATCCATTTTTGGCGTAATTTGAAATAAAAAACTCATCACTGACAATAGTTATTTATAGTATGCATAGCAACGCCAAGGTAAAGCGATGAAGTTGAATTTATTTGTACGGCTAGAAGGGATGTTACATTATTTGGAGTAGCACAATTCTTTTTTATTTTAAAGCGGGGTTAGATAAAATTTTGTACTTAACACGTTCATCATCATAAGGTTCTTAGTCCGAAGACTGGTTGGACGCGTACCTCCATTCTTTTCTATCCTGAGCTAACCTACGCATTTCCCTAAAAGTAGAACATCCTACATCTCTAACTATTTGAGAGCAGTAGTCTAATCTAGGCCTACCCCTACCTCTTTTTATTCCTATCTCTGACTCTAGTATGTCACGAACTATTCCTTCGTGTCTTAGAAGGTGTCCTACCATCCTATCTCTCCTACTCTTTATTGTTTTCCATACCTTTCGCTTTTCTCCAACTCTTTCTAATACTTCCCTATTGCTAACCTTATCTATCCACGGTATCTTCATCATGCGTCTGTAGCACCACATTTCAAACGCTTCTACTCTTTTTCTATCCGCTTCTCCTATTGTCCAAGTTTCGCACCCGTATAATGCCGTACTCCATACATACGACGTTAAGAGTCTCTTCCTAGTCTCTATATTAACCGTTCTCGAGCATAACAGTTGTTTCTTTTTGTTAAACGCAACTCGGCCCTGCGCCATTCTTTGTTTTATATCTTTAGTGCTCCTACCGTCTTGAGTTATTTTACTTCCTAAGTAGCAGAAATCCGCGACCTCCTCTATCTTCTCATTTCCAATTTGTATTTCCATTTTAGTTCTATTTTCACATCCCCTACATACCAAAATTTTAGTTTTCTTTTTATTGATTTTCATGCCGAAGCCCTGTGTCAAAACTGCTTCCATTTCATTCAAAGCCGCTCCTAGTTCTTCTTTGCTAGATGCTAACACTGCTATATCATCCGCAAATCTGAGCATGTTAATAGTTTGGCCCTGTACATTGATCCCTGAGGCTGTTCTTTCCTTAACAATATTAATCGCATCTTCGATATATAAGTTGAAAACTAGAGGTGACAATGCACATCCCTGTCTCACTCCCTTCCGGATATCTACTTCCCTTTGTTCCTGCTCACATTCTATAACTGCCTTTTGCTCTTTGTAGAGATTATGTATTATTCTTCTGTCCCTGTATTTCATCCCTACCTTTCTCAGCACTTCGAACATCTTCCCCCATTTTACGTTGTCGAAGGCTTTTTCTAAATCTACAAATCCTATATAGACGCTCTTTCTCTTTTCTATCGTTTTTTCTATAATTACTCGTAAAGCTAGAATGGCCTCGCGCGTTCCTCTATTTCGTCTAAATCCGAACTGATCTTCTCCTAATATTTCTTCCGCCTTTTTCTCCATCCTTCTTTGCACAATTCTAGTTAAAATTTTTGACGCATGGGAAGTTAAACTGATAGTTCTAAAATTTTCGCATCTATCCGCGCCTTTTCTTTTTGGCAAAGCTACTATGATGTTCCGTTTGTAATCTTCTGGAATCTCGCCTGTCAGGTATATGCGACTAACTAATTTAAATAAACGATTTATTACCTCTTGACCTGCGCACTTTAAGATTTCTGCCTGCAAGCCATCTATACCTGGTGCTTTATTATTCCTTAAACTTTTTAGTGCTATCTCAAACTCTTCTCTCATTATAGTACTCCCTAGGTTATCCCCCTCTACACTGCTTTCGCTTTCTAATATATCTTGCACTTCCTGTCCCGCATATAAGTTTCCTAAATATTCTTTCCACCTATCTGCCTTCTCCCCACTTCCGATTAGGATATCTCCTGCCTCATTTCTAATGTTTTTGGTACTAGATCCAATTTCTCTAAAATTTCTCCTGATTATTTTATATGCTTCATCAGTCTTTCCTACTTCGAACTTATCTTCCACTTCTTTGCATTTATTATCGATCCATTGCTCTTTCGCTTTCCTACATTTCCGAATAATTTCCCACTTGATCGCCTTATATCTTTGTTTCCCTATTTCATCTAACCTATTTTTATATTTTCGCCTTTCCTCTATTAGACTCACAATATGTTTTGTTATCCAGGGTTTCCTACTTTCATTCTGTTTATGACCCAAAATATCCCTAGCTGAGGAAACTAAACTATTTTTAATGCAATTCCATTCTGCCTCTATGTCCCTAACAATATTTCCACCCGTGCCCTTTAGTGCTTCGTTTGTCTTTTTCTCGAACTTATTGCGCATATCATCATCTTTTAGTTTCTCTGGGTCAAGATACCTTCTTCCGCTTCTTTTTTTCAAAATCTTAAATTTAAGATTGGCTTTCATAACGACTATGTTGTGATCACTATCTATATCTGCTCCTGGATAACTTCTACAATCCCTAACTTGATTTCTAAATCTTTGCCTAACGAGAATGTAATCTATTTGATATCTCCCTAAGTCTCCTGGCATCTTCCACGTATAGCATCTCCTAACATGATGGTGAAATAGAGTGTTCGCGACCGTTAAGTTATGTTTATCGCAGAACTCTATCAGTCTAACTCCCCTATCGTTCCTATTGCCTAATCCAAAGGGGCCAACTATTCCGCCCTCTTGCCCTGTGCCTACGACTGCATTGAAATCTCCTGTAATTATTAAATTTTCGTGCCCTCTCACAAAATCTAGCACATATTCAATATCACTATAAACTGCCTCTACGGCCTCATCACTGTAGTTAGAAGTGGGCATATATACCTGTATTATTACTGTTTTTACAGGTTTCGAATCTAACCTAACCATAACTACCCTGTCACTTTGCTGTAAGAAATTTTCTACACTCTGTCCTACTTTCTTCCGCATAACAATTCCTACTCCCGAATTTCCTCCTACAGATCCTGTGTGTATTACTCTAAAATCTCCGCTCCAGAAGTCTCCAGCTTCTGGCCATCGCACTTCACTGATACCTACTACGTCTAATGCTAACCTATCCATCTCAATTTTCAAATGAACGTTATGAAAAGGCTAATTTTATATGACTCATATAATTTGCAAAACTCGCTCACTTCGTTCGCTCGTTTTGGCAAATATTATATTCGTCAAATAAAATTAGTCTTTTCATAACTGGTTACGTAAATAACTATTGTACAATCAGGTCAAAAATATGTACTAGATTCATACATTTGTACTAGCTGTGGCAACGCTGATTCGGGTTCGCCGCCGAATGCCTGATTTGGCAAGTATTTGGGGATTGGTTAGAAAAACACCTTAGGAGGGGGTGACGCGCCCGCAAAGCGTTTAAAAGGTACGTTAGAGGCGCATTCGGATTACCGAAACTGAAATTATCCGGATTACAAAGTATGCAATGCAATCAAGGAACTATCCGGATTACCGAATAATCCGGACTATTAAGGATCCGGATTAATGAGTCTGTACTGTATCTAATAAAAGCTGTTCTTATTTAGTAATTTAATACAGTTGGTGTTTAACGCATAGGAGATGGCAAATGATAATTATTCTTAGACTATAAATACGAACTGCTTTTATTAGACATTTGTGAAATTTATGAATATTTTGGTTCGCAACAAGCCAAGGCCTACTAGAAGGCGGAGCCCTTCAATTTTGATCGATGAAATAAGAAAACAGCGAATATCTAAAATACTACATAAATTCATTTTGGGCAGAGAAACAATACACTGTTAAATGCGCAGAAAAATGACTTTTTGCTACTTTTGTGTGTCGTTGCTTAGAAAATTTTATGTAATAGATTTTGAAAATTTGTTTACCTGATTAGTAATTCTAACACCTCGTCTTGTCACCACGTTATCGAGATAATAATTTTTACATAACCTACCACAACTGTCAAAATATTGAAAAAAAATTGTATCTCCGAAAATATTAATTTTAGACATAGCGAACCTTTACTGAATTAACATTAAAATTTTCCTTGGAATCTAAAAAAAATTGAAAATGGCAGCATTCCATTTAAGATAACAAAGTTGGTGTCAACTTCTGGTATTCCCGGAAGTGGCACCATTTTGAAAATATTTCCTTTAAATAGATCCGACCTGATTACGGCCACGGCCAAAATTTCAAATCAATATCTTTTTTAGTTCTCCAGATACTTCTAATAGACGGTCAAAAAAATCACACTGTATATACATTGTACCTTGTTATCAATTTTAAGAAGACTGAAAAATAACTACTCTACAGATATTGAAATATTAAACAAAGTATTTGCTTAAAATATCACATTAGGGTATACAGGGTGGTCCAATTTTTAATCACTGAATTTATAAATTATTCCCACACGCAAAAAAAAGAAAACAGTGACACAGTAATCAAACTTGAGATGTGTTTCGGTGACAGTGTATCCCAACTTTTATATGAATGTTGTGGAAATTTATGGTTTTTAAATATTTTAAGGGCGTGATATCTAGGATATTTTACCAGATCTTTTCGTTGTTATTTGTCATAAACGTGAACAAGAAAAAGCGGTTCTTTCCGATTAAAAAATATTGTTTAGTTTTGTTTCTATTTTCTGTCCTAAAACAGTGTAGGTACCAACTATGGTAAGGACCGCAGGAAACAAAATTTCGTATTATCTTTAACTTAAGCATCAACCGAAGACAGTTAAGTTTTATGCCCCTGATGTAAAAAGTTATGTTCATTGTGAACAGAAAAATTTGTTAGAAAAATATTATGCTTACGTACATGTTCCAATTACGTGATTGTTAAAGTTAGGTACTTCCATTGTGAACAAACACTTAGTTGTTTTTAAGTTTGTATTAAATTTTTGCAGACTAAAATTATTATTATTATTATTATAGTAAAATCTTGGAAATTCGAACAAACTTGTTTGAATCACTGATAGGTTAGGATTACAGAAATTGGTGCTTGTGTTAATTTACAAAAAATTGTCAATTCTGAACTGATCAGATCTAAGTGCCGTTTCAGATGAGGCGTATGACGCGCCCTACGTCCTACGCCGTGCGTTTTGAACACGTCGCACTTTTGTGTTCACATGAGCAGTATCAAAATGACTACGTCGCAGTACAGATCGGGTGTTGTTGCCATTGTGGCTTATTATATAAATAATAAAAATCGACAACGAAAGAAAAGACTGTGGGTACATCCGATTGTAGAACAAAGAGTCATGAAAGGTGCATTTGTGACCCTCTATTCAGATCTGAGAGAGCACCCAAGAAAATTTTTTAATTATTTTCGAATGACGTGTTCTACATTTGATGAATTGTATGCCAAACTCGTTCACAGTCCGTGCACGCCTCGGATCGGGCTAGTGCAGGTCAGGCCCTGGCCAGTGGCATTTGTTTAGCAGCATTGCATCCGCGATTTGACGCATCAACATGTCGGATTTACACAATTTTTCAAGCGAATTTTTAACGGAGTTTATTGAATTGTTCACGTGAGAATATTTATGACGTTTCAGCATCCATTCCTTCACCCATTGAGTGGGCACCTTAAGAGACACATTTGCTAATTATTTCATAGGCGACGGAAAAGTTCTTTGGCAAGACAGCAAAATAACATAATAACTATGTAATTACACAATATTGTTTATAACCATAGCGATATTTCGATCATCGCAATAAATGGAAACATACTTTTACTCATAAATAAAAATCTGTATACGTACCTATTTCTTTTTTCTCTTTCTCCAGCAAATTCTCAAAATTCGTAATTAACACGTTGGCGATATCCTCCCAAGACTTTTGCCTACAGTCTCGGTTTTTGTAATTTTCATCTGAGACATCCCAAATATTCGGTTTTTCTTGCACTGCACTAATTAATAATTCCATGTCAGTGATTGCATCCATGTTTTTAACAACTGAGGCCCGGTTGTTAGAAAGTAAATAACTTTAATTCTGGTTTCGTTGCTATGATACAATCAATCATGAAGCTACTACCTTAGCAACAGAGTTCAAATTCAAGTTAATTCAGGATTAACTTTTTTTAACAACCGGGCCTGATTGTCTGGCAACTGCGTATGCATAAGCCAGCTATCACGCGGCGCACCATGTGAATAGCATGTATCACCACCATGCCCATACGCCTGACGTAGCTACGCCGGGCGCAAGGGCCGAGCGGATGCCCGGGCGCGAAATTTCGCGCTCCCTCACTCGCTGCTGCAACACGCTCGCATCTGAAATGTTACATTTAACTCAATGCCAACCAATTTTACAACGTAGGACGTAGGGCGCGTCATACGCCTCATCTGAAACGGCACTATTAGGCAACTGGACGACTTTTTTTATTTGAAATATTGAAAATTTGGATGAAAATGTTTGACCACTATTTTTGCGTTTTTCTTTGTGCTTCATTTTAAGGCAGAAGAAAATAATGAATAATGGAGAGTACTTAAACAAGTTGTCAAATAAAAGACGCGAAAAGTGGGTAAAAGTCTTAAAAGGGGAGTTTTGAGTAAAAACCAATTAAAAAATTTTAACTTCCCAAATAAAATATGAATAAATGTGTGCCCTCCAACAGCAAATGGCGGCCTGTCAAAATCAGGCATTCTAGAACAGTATTAGTACTCTAAATGTATATGTCAGCTGTCCTGATGTCACTTATGCCGTTTTTGCATAACCTTTGCTTGCTGTTTTGACATCTGGATCTGAAGTGAAACTAGAAATTGGCAAACGAAAATGACAATGTACGTCATTAAATTTAAATGGGGCAAAAAAACTCATTTGAGAAAGTTGATCTTTGGAAACAATTATTTTTTTATAAATTTTTAAATTTGGTCAAGACGTAATGTGTTAAGTTGGTGTTCACTACGATATTAAAAGAAAAATCCCACAAATTCAATTAGTGTCCGGTTGCCCATTATGGCCTAGAGGTAAAATTTTGAAATCGCTACTTTTTTGTACCCTGCTTCTAGTGTTTTTTTTCTTTTAAATCTTATAGTATGATCTTGTCGAGTATCAGTGATAGGGCAAATCTTTTTGTGCTTATTTTAGGGACCAGTGCGTCACGCGGAACAATTCGAAGCTATGGGCATCACTAGTCCGGCTGGTGTTTTGTTGTGCGGCCCGCCGGGTTGTGGGAAAACTTTACTAGCCAAAGCTATTGCCAATGAGGCCGGTATTAATTTCATATCGGTAAAAGGACCTGAATTACTGAACATGGTAAGGTTATCCCATTTTTTTAACGTTTTTTGTTTTGATTTTGACGTTAAAATATTTAGTACCTTGGAGAGAGCGAACGAGCGGTAAGGGTGTGCTTCGAAAGGGCGAGGAATTCGGCTCCTTGCGTGATTTTCTTCGATGAATTGGACGCATTGTGCCCGAAACGATCCGATTCCAGAGAAGTAACTTTTTTGTAATTTATTTGTGTTGCGTATTTTTTGTATTGTATTATTTAGGGCGGCGCTACGATGAGAGTCGTGAATCAGATGTTGACGGAAATGGATGGTATGCAGAGCAGGAAGGACGTTTTCGTTTTAGCAGCTAGTAATAGGCCCGATATAATAGATTCAGCGGTTCTACGTCCTGGACGTTTGGATAAAATACTTTACGTAGGTCTGCCGTCACCGAATGATAGAGTGGACATTTTACGGGCTTTGACCAAGGTAAGTTTGTTTTTTGTGAAACACAAATCGATGGATGTCTATAAAAAATTCTTGGTAGAATGGAAGGAAGCCACCGTTGGCACCCTTTGTGGATTTAGAAGCAATCGGGAAATCGGAGAAGTGTAACGGTTATACAGGAGCCGATTTGGCAGCTCTGGTTCGAGAAACAGGTGTTATTGCACTTAAAGAATATTTGACGAGGGACGATAAACCTCTGCAGCCGTTGATGGTTACGATGGAACATTTCGAGAAGGCCATTAGCAAAATTAAACCGTCTGTTTCAGAAAAAGTAAGTTTTTCAGTCTCTCTTCAGGCGGCAGGTAGTTTTGACTGGGACTGTCAGTTTCTGGAAAAATTGTTTAACCAGTTATGAAAAAAAGACTATTTAAAAAAATAACCGAATATAGAATCATCATTAACCAGTTTTATCGTAACCGGTAATAATAACAATAGTAATAATACTCCATTTAGCTAAAGCTAGTAAAATTAAAAAGTAACATATTAGTTCATTCAGTGTAACCAAAAGTAACAATACAAAACAAACAGTTAAAGTCCCAATTGCAAATACACAATACTATAATGATCGCTGCTTGATACTTCTTTTGAAGCTCGCTATGCTAGTATTTCTTATAATATGCAATGGCACCCTACTACATTTCTGTAACAATGTGTAATGTATTGGGGATCGGATTTTGCGCTTAGCAAAAGTCGTGTGCGCATTTTCCCATCTCTCAGGCATGCGCGACTGATTCACCTCAGGATGGTTGGATGTTCCATGTGTCGTGTACTGTTATGTACAACAGAGTGTAGTTGTACCAATAAATAATTACTTAACCAAACTAGTGTCATTGTTTCAATGTGTAAATACACATCAACTGGCGACGAGGTGAAAATTTGGTGAAGAAAGCTGTAAAGAAAGTATACCAGCTTGATAAAATGGCCGCCAGCGTGGAAAATTTAAATCTAAATTTATGCTTCGATCCAAAAGGTGGCGAGTGGAATGTGTTCATTAAAAGGCTAGAACAATATTTTATCGCTAAAAATATAACAGACGATATAATTAAAAGGGCAGTGTTGTTGTACAGTTTGGCTGATGAAGCGCACATATTAATTACAAATTTGTGTCTTCCGAAAAACCCGGATGAATGTTCGTTCAAGGACCTGGTTAAATGGTTAAACAGCTATTACAACAGGACGTGTGTGGTATGGGTAGAAAGAGCTAAATTTTACAATGCGTATAAATTTACTGATGAATCCGAGCAAGATTGGAGTGTACGTCTAAAAAAATTATCCGTTCATTGTGAATTCGGCAACGGGCTGGACACTAAGTTAACAGACATGTTTATTACAAAATACAGCGAAGGCAAGGTGAGAAATGTATTGTACGCCTTAAAGACAGATGTTACGTTTAGTAAGGCGTTAGAAGCAGCTCAAATAGAAGAAGCATCCCAGGCCGGTATTAAAGAAGCATGCCTGGAGACGCCAGCGCACATAAAATGTGAACCCATGGACCAGGACATTCACGTGGTATCTAGAAGATACCCCCCTCAAGTAAGTAATATGCAAGCTAGTCCTGCGCATCAGCAAGAGCGTCTTGGTCGCTCCTACCATCAGCAGCGAGGATTTCGTGATTCAGGCAGTGGCAGAGCTCAAGGAAGTGGAGCGGCTTATGGGTCGCAACCAGGTAGCAGTGGTTCGCGGGTGAAATGTTTTCATTGCGGGAAAAATCATTTATCAAATAACTGTCGTTTTAAAGAATACGTTTGCAATTCTTGCAATACTAAGGGGCACTTGAGTGCTGTCTGTAAAAGATCTCAAACAAAAAGTATGAATTTTTTGGACGAAATGAACGAAATGTCACCTGTTCTTTGTATAAAAACTGATAAAAACGAAAAGGATAGTCCTATTTATATTGATGTTTTGGTAGAGGAAAAACATTGTAAATTTGAATTAGATTCGGGAGCAGCTGTTTCTGTATTACCGTTTTCTATTTATAATTTGTATTTTCGGAAATATGAATTAGTTAATGTAAATATTTCTCTAATTAATTTCTCAGGTCATAAAATTCGTCCATTGGGTAAATTGAGTTTGCAGGTTAAATTTCACAATAAAACTAATTATTTGGATTTTTACGTTATGGAAAATGATGGGCCAGCACTTTTGGGGCGCAATTTTATAAGGCATTATAACATGGGGTTTAAGGAGATCAATTACGTAAATGAAGATGTAATAAGCACATTAAATGCAGAATTTCCGCAAGTATTTTCAGATGGATTGGGCACGTTTAATAAGTGGCAACTGAAATTGAACATTAAACCAAACGCGGTGGAAAAGTTTTTCAAAGCCAGACCATTGCCATTTATATTAAAAGCAAAGGTTGAAGCTGAACTGGCAAAATTAGTTCAAGATAACGTTATCTCACCTGTGGAATTTTCTCAGTGGGGCACACCGATTGTACCTATCCGTAAAAAAGATGGGGGTGTTAGGATTTGTTGCGATTTTAAAATTACAATTAATCCTCATATCATTACTGATAAATACCCGCTACCGCGAATCGATGATATATTTGCGAAATTAGAAGGAGGACAAGAATTTTCTAAATTAGATTTAAGTCAAGCTTATCAACAAATCATATTACACCCATCATCGCGTCCATATACAGTAATTAGTACCCATAAGGGTCTTTTTCAGTTCAATAGATTGCCTTTTGGTATAACTTCTGCTCCTGCGCAGTTCCAAAGAATTATGGAGCAATTACTTTCACAATTGCCAGGGGTGGTCGTCTTTTTAGACGATATTCTAATAACTGGCAGGGACAGAAGGGAGCATTTAGAGAACCTACGAGAGGTTTTAAAGACGCTGCAAGACGCGGGGTTGACAATTAAAAGGGAAAAATGTTTCTTCTTTCAGGAATCAGTTAGTTATTTAGGTTTTATTATAGATAAAACGGGATTGCGTAAAGATCCAAATAAAGTGACAGCGATACAGAATATTCCGGAACCCCAAAACGTAACGCAACTAAAATCTTTTCTGGGACCTATTACTTATTATAATAGATTTATTGAAAATATCCCGAATGTTTTGCATCCCTTGTACCAACTATTAAAAAAGAATTCAGTCTGGAATTGGAATAGCGATTGTCAGGAGGCTTTTGAATATATAAAAAATATATTAGGTTCTGATGATGTATTAGTGC
This sequence comes from Xestobium rufovillosum, assembly GCA_963966045.1. Taxonomy (NCBI): domain Eukaryota; kingdom Metazoa; phylum Arthropoda; class Insecta; order Coleoptera; family Ptinidae; genus Xestobium; species Xestobium rufovillosum. The sequence goes on from OZ014498.1 coordinate 17,925,187, forward strand.
ATTATAATCCTGATTTGGAAATAAATTTAACGGTAGACAGTTCAGACTATGGTATAGGAGCCGTTATATCTCATACTTTTGGTAATGGTGTTGAAAGACCAATTTGCTATGCCTCCAGAACCTTGACTCAAGCGCAAAAAGGCTATTCTGCCTTAGATAAGGAAGCAACAGCGATAGTTTGGGGCATAAAGCATTTTTACCAATATCTTTACGGCATAAAGTTCAATTTGATCACAGATAACAAAGCCTTGGTGTCCATTTTTGGACCCAAGCACGGTATCCCGTTAATGGCGGCAACAAGACTGCAGCGATATGCTTACTTCTTGGCAGGATTCGATTTTGACATAAAATATGTCAATACAACTCAAAATATTGCTTTTTGAGTAGATTGCCCGAATAGTGTACTGAGAATTTGGAAATAGAGGAACTTGATTTTAATATTAATTACGTGAAGCAAGACTCCGAGTTACCTCTCGATATTTCAGATATTCGAAATGAAACGCGTTTAGACCCAATTTTGTCGAAAATTTATTCATATGTTATGCAAAGTTGGCCGAATCGAATAGATCCCGAAATTAAACAGTATTATATTAGAAAAAATGAAATAAGTGTCGATGATGAAGTATTGCTTTGGGGAAATCGCGTAATTGTTCCCTTTAAATTACGCGAACACATATTAAAAGAACTTCATGATGCACATTTTGGTATGGTAAAAATGAAGTTGTTAGCTAGAGAATATGTGTGGTGGCCGTCTTTAAACAAAGAAATTGAGGATACTTGCCGAAATTGTGGACAATGTCAAAAATTACAAAGCAACCCGCAAAAAGTACCTTTGGAGGGCTGGCCTGTCCCTGACGGGGTGTGGTCTCGTATCCACATTGATTTTATGGAAACTCGGGCAAAAAGTTACTTTTTTATAGTGTTAGATGCATTTTCTAAATGGATCGAAGTTTTTCCGATGAAGGGCATTACTTCTCAGTTAACTATAGAGAAACTTAGAGAACTATTTGCTCGTTATGGATTACCCAAAGTGGTAGTTAGTGACAACGGGTCTCAGCTGATTTCACGAGAGTTTGAGGAATTTCTTAAAATTAATGGAATAAAAAGTGCAACAATTCCTCCGTATGAACCACATTGCAATGGGCAAGCGGAAAATAGTGTAAAGACTGTCAAACGATTCTTGCTGAAAGTAGCTGGGACACCAAATGTGAATTGGAATTTGTCAAAATTTTTGCTGACATACCGAAACACAGTACATTTGTCTTCCGGCGAATCTCCCGCAAAAATTTTTTTTGGTAGATCATTGAGAACAAGGTTGGATTTAATTAAACCGATGAGCTTAACAAAAGTCGTTGACAATTACACTAATATAAAAAAAATTAAACAAAATTTACAGTTTTCACAAAACAAAAACAAAACATATTATAGGGGGAGAAGGAAGATCGAATTTGCTGTGGGAAACGTGGTGCTGGCCAGAGATTATAGAAATGTGAAACCTACTTGGTGTAAAGCAGAAATTTGTAAGATTTTAGGTAGAAATGTGGTAATTGTGAAACCCTTTGATTCGTCTCTGCGCTGGAAGAGACATAGTAATCAAATACAAACAGTTTACCCTAACTATGACGAGGGTATTGTTTTACAAAATATTCCCGACACTGGGAAACATGCGGACGATGACAGTGTCACGGACGAAAATGGTGAGCACAGTGACGAAGTGTCGGTCGTGCCGTCGATTTTGTCGCCGGGTTCGGTAGACTCAGGACGCCCTGTACGTTGCAGGAAGGCACCCGACAGATTTACTTATTCGTGAGTGATGTTTATGATTTTTGGGCGGGGTGGTGTAATGTATTGGGGATCGGATTTTGCGCTTAGCAAAAGTCGTGTGCGCATTTTCCCATCTCTCAGGCATGCGCGACTGATTCACCTCAGGATGGTTGGATGTTCCATGTGTCGTGTACTGTTATGTACAACAGAGTGTAGTTGTACCAATAAATAATTACTTAACCAAACTAGTGTCATTGTTTCAATGTGTAAATACACATCACAATGTATAAAAGTTTATTACACGGTTGTTGCTGTTACACGTAGGTAAGACGAAAAATATAACAACTTTCTACACATAACGCATAGTTCCGTAACTGCTACGTAATAATGTTTCATGGATGTTTCATGGATGTTATGTCTTCAACACTAAGTTATCAATTCGAGGTAACTATGCAACAAAGGTAACAAAGTTACAACTAGAAAACTGCATGGCATCTTCTACGTGATATTACGACTTAGTTATAAAGTGAATTTTATTAACTTACGTAGTTTTGTTCCCACATCAGAAACTGTGTGACATCCTCGTAGCAGACACATAATATTCCGTAACTTAATTACAGCCACCATTTAGCTTCATTGCTTCATGATGATAAAATCAGGCAATTGTATAAACGGGGTTTCTTAATTTCTTATTTTTAGCCACAACATGTAGGCCTGTGCGATTATTACATCTCATAATCGATTATCGATTGTTGTAAAGTATTCGATGAATTTGATTAATCGATTATTTGATAAATCGATTAATCGGCTGATCGATTTTTCGATTTCATTAATCGATTACTTGATTAATAGATTATTTGATTATCTGATAACTTGATTAATCGACTGATCGATTTTTTGATTAATCGATTACATGATTAATCGATTGATCGATTAATTGATTATTTGATTAATCAGTTAGTCGATTGTCAATTAATCGATTGTTTGATCTATCGGCTTATTGGTTAATTAATCGATTAAGTGTTTGATTAATCGACTAAACGATTATTTGGTTAATCGATTAATCAAATACCTAGTCGGTCGGACATATTGACTTTACACAATTACTATGCTTTCTATTAATTATAATACACAATATAAAGTCTGTCTTTAATGCATAATACTTCTAGAATAGCTTATCATAAGAAAGTACTCATTTAATTAATCGATGAAAGAAAATATTCAATTGATCGCTTGATTAAATAATAGATTAATCAAGAAGTGAACAATTGATCAAATAAACGATTCATAAAATAATCGATTAATCAAATAATTGACTAATCAAATAATCGAACCATCGATCAGCCGATTAGTCGATTAATCGATTAATCAATTAATCAATAATTTGATTTATTGGTTATTTGATTAATCGGATAATCGATTAATAGTTGAGTAACAAAATGTAATCATCTTCAACACACGATATCCGACTCTTCCTTGGTCTTCTGGTTCTCCCTTCTGCATCTTCTTTGGGATTCATGAAATATACCTAATTTCTCTCCGTTTCTTCCTATCCATTGCTTACCTGTTCCTGTCACACCTAGCCTCTTCGAATCATCTTCAACACACGATATCCGACTCTTCCTTGGTCTTTTGGTTTCCCCTTCTGCATCTCCCTTGGGATTCTTTTATTTTCTGTTCTTAATCTCTATTGCATAACATTTACGATGCTTGGTTCACTGAAGATTCCTTCCAGTTCCCGATTTGTCCTGTGCCTCCATTGATCTTTAATACCTCCAAAAATGCGCCTCAATATTCGCCTTTCCTGAATGACTAGCTTGTTTCTATCCCCCCTGTTGAAGTACCCATCAAAGAGTCAGCGGCGGCTCCTTAATAAGCGCGCTCGTGCGCGCGCACTGCCTACAAAAATATGGTTTTAACCTTTTTTGATAAAAGGTTTAAACCTTATAATTATAAACTAATAAGTTTAAAACTTTTTGAATCTCTGCCGCAATATATATTAATTATGCGAGATAATAAATAGTACGCGCTCTAAGCATTCCGCGTCGTCTTTCAAAATGCCTTCCACACACGCAATCAGCCGTCCGAGTACTGAGGTGTGGCACTCTTAAGGCAAATGCACATTCGATATGGGAGCGAGATCGGCGCGACTCGGAAAAATTTCGTCATGTGCTTTTAGGTGGAAGAATAAATCTCGTCTGGGAGCGCTGTTTGAGCACACACTTATGTTGGGCGAAGCACGGGACGCGGGAATTGGTACTTCTGCGGCAGTGTTTATTGTTTTTGTTTACCATATTTAGGTCTGAGATTGGCTCATTGCTTTGCTTATAACGTGAGTAATTAGCTGCTTTATCTTGTTTATTTTTAAATATTGAAATTTCCAATACTTAGCATGGCTAAAGGTAGTGGTTTGGTTCAAGTCAACACTTAAACATTGTGGAGTGAACTTTAACAAAGTGGTCGCCTGATTTTTCCAATTTTCAAAATTATTGTGTTGTAATACTCCATTCAGTTAAAAATGAATATTTTATTTATATATAGACTTTTGACGAAAAACTTGAAATAAAATGAAATGGACGTCCTAATCCTGTGCAAAGTATCAAATGCTTTTCGAAAGGTCGCGGTAAAAGTTGTGTGCGAAAGTTTAACCTTTTGGATTTGGGATTTTCGTTAAATATTGCGGTGAGAGAAATTTCTTGTTTGAAAATGTTTTAAAATGGCTTCTAAAGCACTTCATTTAAAAAAAACTACGGGGGAGAAACCACCAGACCTCCCCAACCCCTGAGCGGTGATTTCATTCTAGAGCACTGCCAAGTTCTAAAGTGAGGAGCCGCCACTGCAAAGAGTACTACTGGCCTTATTATGGTTTTTTAAATCTTCACTTTTATATTATTTGGAGAAAATTATTTTACACACGCTTGCTGTCAATCTTGTACCCATTGCCATTCGTCTTTTAATTTAATTTCCATTTCTATTATAATTATTGTTTGTTAATTCCACTCCATGTGATGGATTGTTTCTAGGCAAATTCATATGATTTCGTGGCTGCTATGTTGTTCATTTGTAGATTCTGCCAGTTACCTATCGCTCTACCAAATACCACATATGTGATTTCAATTCATTTATCTTCAGACTAAAATCCTTTGCCACATGTTCAAGTTGTCTACTCGGTACCTTCAGATTCTGTTTTATTCTGCACATTGCATATAACATCATTTGCGTAAGTCAGTACCTGGTACGGACCATCGAAGATGCAGCCGTCAGATCTCGGCTTGCTTTTCCTTATTAGTTATTACTTTTTCCAGAACAATGTTAAACAATGTTGGGCCCATTAAATCACCTCGTCGAGGTCTTTCTATGGATCGTGACTACGCTACTAGTGCCAATCATTGTCACCTCCACAAGTTTTACAGTTTCTTCGAGAAACTCCGGCTCTTTCAACATATCGATAACTTTCTTCCTTAAAACCATGTCATGCTATAAAAGAAGGCATGGATTCTTTCTTCGACTCTTTTCCTGTGCTTGTTTTATTGTAAATATTTGGTCGTTCACCTAATATCTTTAGAAATGTGTTTTAACCTGTTATTTTTTGTAACCTGACTAACAAATTGGAGTAAAAAGTGACGTTGTTGGTCCTAATGTCAATCTTAAAGTATTGTAAACTACACCGAAAATTTAATATTTTATAGAAAAAATTAAAACGAAAAATAGCAATGGATCAAATTTTTTTGCATCTGAGTGTAGTTGGTTGTCATAATAAATTGGTTATTTTGACTTGTCATTATAACCGATTATTATAGCCTCTTATTACATTTTCAAAACTGATGGTTACTTACTATAAAACTGGTTAACCAGTTTTTGCTGACAGCCCCTTTTGACCACATAAAACAGGATAAAAATTGTATTTAATATGAGTTTATCACTACTATGCGTACCATAACATATAGGTAGTCACTGTCTTTAATGTATTTTGGGAAATTACTTTCCATCTTCATAAGACATGTTTCAACAATGTATTTCGAGTCAAAAAGTATCCAAGATATTAGTCGAAAGTATTTTGTATCCTAAATATTTTTTGAAGAAAGTATTTTTACTTTCTGTAGCATCTTTAGAAAAGTATCTAAATTACTTTTTAATTCTGCCAAGCTCTGACAGAAATTTAAGTTAACCCAACTAGTCGAGCAAAATCAACCTTCAATTGTGACGAAAATTTTTTTTGGCGTAGAACCATGTAAAATCTATATGGTTGTGTTCCTTGTATTATTTTCCATATGAATCTTTGGTTTACGGCATTTCTGGTCTGTGCAGAACTTTTTTATTTTCGAAAAATGTAAAATTTTGCATATGTATGAAACAGTTGGTTTTTAAAACACAACACGCCATATCTCAGTAAATATTTGAGATATCGACGTGTTTTTTTTTTAAATTACAGTAGAAACATGAATGCCTCAAACAGTACTAAAATATTTTAAAATATCACAATATTTTTTGCGCAAAATAATTAGAAACTTCATTTTACTTTGCTTGTGCATTATAAATTTCGACATGCGACAAACTTTTCTATTTTTGAAAATTTGTCTGTATATGCTGCGAATGAAATGAAGAGAAAGGTTGTAGAAAGTTTTTGGAGAAAGAATTATTGACCTATGAGTCATAGTTTTGAAGTTATGATTTTTTTGTCAGACGCGGCCTAATGAGCGGACGGGTCGTGGCAATGCACTATCAGGGCAACGCGTAGCGGACCCATAGTCGGCTACGGATAACGACGCATAAATGAGTTAAAACATGAAAAGAACTTAGTTTATTTTTATTCCTATTTTATACAATCAATATTGAGCGTCAGATTCAGCATCTGATTGTTCCTCTTCTAATTTTACTGCAGTATTAACAGAATTCTTGCACTTCCAGTCTACAGAATATTTTAAACCTTCTTTTGCACAGTTACATCTATTACTATTACAGTTTTTATCTGAACACAAAAGTGATAAAGGTTGTCTCACAGATGGAGGTATGGGGTCCTGGTTACTAAATAAGGGTTTCCAGTGGTCTTTCTGAAATGTCCAGCCGTATTCTTCTAGGCTTACGAAGTTAATGTTGTTAATGTGACTAGAATACCATGTTTTTAATTGGTACATACATCTAAACTGGGAAAAAATCAAATGCGATTAAATGTATAACAAGATATGAATTCGAATACAAACCTTTGCAAATGCAATTTAAAATCATCGTCTGCAGTCGGGATTTTAGACGCAGGCCGATTCGTGTTTTAGCCATCATCATAAGGTTCTCAGTCCGAAGACTGGTTGGACGCGTACCTCCATTCTTTTCTATCCTGAGCTAACCTACGCATTTCCCTAAAAGTAGAACATCCTACATCCCTAACTATTTGAGAGCAGTAGTCTAATCTAGGCCTACCCCTACCTCTTTTTATTCCTATCTCTGACTCTAGTATGTCACGAACTATTCCTTCGTGTCTTAGAAGGTGTCCTACCATCCTATCTCTCCTACTCTTTATTGTTTTCCATACCTTTCGCTTTTCCCCAACTCTTTCTAATACTTCCCTATTGCTAACCTTATCTATCCACGGTATCTTCATCATGCGTCTGTAGCACCACATTTCAAACGCTTCTACTCTTTTTCTATCCGCTTCTCCTATTGTCCAAGTTTCGCACCCGTATAATGCCGTACTCCATACATACGACGTTAAGAGTCTCTTCCTAGTCTCTATATTAACCGTTCTCGAGCATAACAGTTGTTTCTTTTTGTTAAACGCAACTCGGCCCTGCGCCATTCTTTGTTTTATATCTTTAGTGCTCCTACCGTCTTGAGTTATTTTACTTCCTAAGTAGCAGAAATCCGCGACCTCCTCTATCTTCTCATTTCCAATTTATATTTCCATTTTAGTTCTATTTTCACATCCCCTACATACCAAAATTTTAGTTTTCTTTTTATTGATTTTCATGCCGAAGCCCTGTGTCAAAACTGCTTCCATTTCATTCAAAGCCGCTCCTAATTCTTCTTTGCTAGATGCTAACACTGCTATATCATCCGCAAATCTGAGCATGTTAATAGTTTGGCCCTGTACATTGATCCCTGAGGCTGTTCTTTCCTTAACAATATTAATCGCATCTTCGATATATAAGTTGAAAACTAGAGGTGACAATGCACATCCCTGTCTCACTCCCTTCCGGATATCTACTTCCCTTTGTTCCTGCTCACATTCTATAACTGCCTTTTGCTCTTTGTAGAGATTATGTATTATTCTTCTGTCCCTGTATTTCATCCCTACCTTTCTCAGCACTTCGAACATCTTCCCCCATTTTACGTTGTCGAAGGCTTTTTCTAAATCTACAAATCCTATATAGACGCTCTTTCTCCTTTCTATCGTTTTTTCTATAATTACTCGTAAAGCTAGAATGGCCTCGCGCATTCCTCTATTTCGTCTAAATCCGAACTGATCTTCTCCTAATATTTCTTCCGCCTTTTTCTCCATCCTTCTTTGCACAATTCTAGTTAAAATTTTTGACGCATGGGAAATTAAACTGATAGTTCTAAAATTTTCGCATCTATCCGCGCCTTTTCTTTTTGGCAAAGCTACTATGATGTTCCGTTTGTAATCTTCTAGAATCTCGCCTGTCAGGTATATGCGACTAACTAATTTAAATAAACGATCTATTACCTCTTGACCTGCGCACTTTAAGATTTCTGCCTGCAAGCCATCTATACCTGGTGCTTTATTATTCCTTAAACTTTTTAGTGCTATCTCAAACTCTTCTCTCATTATAGGACTCCCTAGGTTATCCCCCTCTACACTGCTTTCGCTTTCTAATATATCTTGCACTTCCCGTCCCGCATATAAGTTTCCTAAATATTCTTTCCACCTATCTGCCTTCTCCCCACTTCCGATTAGGATATCTCCTGCCTCATTTCTAATGTTTTTGGTACTAGATCCAATTTCTCTAAAATTTCTCCTAATTATTTTATATGCTTCATCAGTCTTTCCTACTTCGAATTTATCTTCCACTTCTTTGCATTTATTATCGATCCATTGCTCTTTCGCTTTCCTACATTTCCGAATAATTTCCCACTTGATCGCCTTATATCTTTGTTTCCCTGTTTCATCTAACCTATTTTTATATTTTCGCCTTTCCTCTATTAGACTCACAATATGTTTTGTTATCCAGGGTTTCCTACTTTCATTCTGTTTATGACCCAAAATATCCCTAGCTGAGGAAACTAAACTATTTTTAATGCAATTCCATTCTGCCTCTATGTCCCTAACAATATTTCCACCCGTGCCCTTTAGTGCTTCGTTTGTCTTTTTCTCGAACTTATTGCGCATATCATCATCTTTTAGTTTCTCTGGGTCAAGATACCTTCTTCCGCTTCTTTTTTTCAAAATCTTAAATTTAAGATTGGCTTTCATAACGACTATGTTGTGATCACTATCTATATCTGCTCCTGGATAACTTCTACAATCCCTAACTTGATTTCTAAATCTTTGCCTAACGAGAATGTAATCTATTTGATATCTCCCTAAGTCTCCTGGCATCTTCCACGTATAGCATCTCCTAACATGATGGTGAAATAGAGTGTTCGCGACCGTTAAGTTATGTTTATCGCAGAACTCTATCAGTCTAACTCCCCTATCGTTCCTATTGCCTAATCCAAAGGGGCCAACTATTCCGCCCTCTCGCCCTGTGCCTACGACTGCATTGAAATCTCCTGTAATTATTAAATTTTCGTGCCCTCTCACAAAATCTAGCACATATTCAATATCACTATAAACTGCCTCTACGGCCTCGTCACTGTAGTTAGAAGTGGGCATATATACCTGTATTATTACTGTTTTTACAGGTTTCGAATCTAACCTAACCATAACTACCCTGTCACTTTGCTGTAAGAAATTTTCTACACTCTGTCCTACTTTTTTCCGCATAACAATTCCTACTCCCGAATTTCCTCCTACAGATCCTGTGTGTATTACTCTAAAATCTCCGCTCCAGAAGTCTCCAGCTTCTGGCCATCGCACTTCACTGATACCTACTACGTCTAATGCTAACCTATCCATCTCAATTTTCAAATTCTCTAACTTCCCTACTTGTTTCATGCTTCTAACATTCCACGCTCCGACTCGTGAGATGTTACACTTATCATTTCTGATGACTCCCCCCGAAGCAGTCCCCGCCCGGAGATCCGAATGTGGGACTATTTTACCTCCGGAATATTTTACTCCAGAAGGTGCCATCATCATAAATTAAAGTACGCTGTACTAGGGATAAAATAATGTGGTGGTTTCCCGTTGCCTTCCACATCGCAGTAGTGTGTATCACAGTGTCATACCAACCCTCACGATCTCTGCCACTATGATTACTGAAAGAGCTGCTGCCCCCTTCCAGGGACTTGATTTAGTCTGGCTTCTCAAATAAAAACCCCTCCAATATGGTTAAACCTATGGTTCGGCTCTTTATATCATTGAAGCGCGCAAGCCATCCCACCCGTCCCAGTATTACTAGAACTGCGTCAAGGTACAAGTCCAAAAAAGTCGTAATTCATTTAATGTTCTCACGTCTTTTTGTTTATTTTTGTGTAAATATAAAACATACGCAACTGCAATCTCATATGCGCGTTCAAATGGCAGATTTGGCAAGTCCATCATATTCTTCAGGTTGTCGGCGTTTTTAAATAATACATCAAGAGCGGTTTTCTTCCCAATTTTGTAAACGCACTGGTAGTATCACACCCAGTGAGACAGTGTATTACCAAATAAACATTGCGATACAGTTTTGCCAATTTTTTTATAATATATTTTACCATTATAATACGTATGTTTTTGGTATGGCCTAACTGCATAAAGAGATTACAATTATATAATTCAGGTACCTTACTACAGTAGTGTATGAACAAAATAAGCACGTTCGTATCTACAGATTTGATCAAAATATTTTTACTGTAGATACTTTCGTACAATGCATGTAAAATTATGCGCCTGTCTGCCTCGTCCTGATTGCTAAAAAGGGAATGTAATGGTATGTATAATTTTATATGCATTGTAAGAATGCACCTACAGTAAAAATATTTTGTTGAAATCTGTAGATATGGACGTACTTATTTTGCTTATTATGCAGTTAGGCAATACCAAAAACACACGTATTACCTATAATGGTACAAGATTATAAACAAAATTGACAAAACTGTATCGCAATGTTTATTGGAAATACACTGTCTCACTGGGTGTGATACTACCAGTGCGTTCTACAAAATTGGGAAGAAATCCGCTCTTGATGTATTACTTAAAAACGCCGGCAACCTTAAGGATATGATGGACTTACTAAATCTGCCATTTGAACGCACATATGATTGCAGTTGCGTAAATTTTATATTAATTTATACAAAAATAAACAAAAAGACGTCAGAACATTAAATGAATTAAGATTCTTTTGGCCAAAAACACGAATAGGCCAGAGTCTGAAATCCCGCCTACAGACGATGCTTTTAAATTGCATTTGCAAGGGTTTGTATTCGAATTCGTATCTTGTTATACATATAATCGCATTTGATTTTTTCCCAATTTAGATGTACATATGTACCAATTAAAAACATGGTATTCTAGTCACATTAACAACATCGACTTCGAAAGCCCAGAAAAATACGGATGGACATTCCAGAAAGACAACTGGAAACCCTTATTTAGTAATCACGACCCCATGCCCTTCATCTGTGAGATAGCCTTTATCACTTTTGTGTTCAGATAAAAACTGTAATAGTAATAGATGTGCAAAAGAAGGTTTAAAATATTCTATAGACTGGAAGTGTAAGAATTGTGTTAATACTGCAGTAAAATTAGAAGAGGAAGAATCAGATGCTAAATCTGACACTCAATACTGATTGTATAAAATAGGAATAAAAATAAACTAAGTTCTTTTCATGTTTTAACTCATTTATGCGTCGTTATCCAATCCATAGCCGACTTTGGGTCCGCTACGTGTTACCCTGACAGTGCATTGCCACGACCCGTCCGCTCATTAGGCCGCGTCTGACAAAAAAATCATAACTTCAAAACTATGACTCATCGGTCAATAATTCTTTCTCCAAAAACTTTTTACAACCTTTCTCTTAATTTCATTCGCAGCGTATACAGAAATATTTTCAAAAATAAAAAAGTTTGTCGCATGTCGAAATGTATAATACACAAGCGAAGTAAAATGAAGTTTCTAATTATTTTACGCAAAAAATGTTGTGATATTTTAAAATATTTTAGTACTGTTTGAGGCGTTCATGTTTCTACTTTAATTTAAAAAAAATTCAAATCGATATCTCAAATATTTACTGAGATATGACGTGCTGTGTTTTAAAAACCAACTGTTTCATACATATGCAAAATTTTACATTTTTCGAAAATAAAAAAGTTCTGCACAGGCCGGAAATGTCGTACACCAAAGATTCATATGGAAAATAATACAAGGAACACAACCATATAGATTTTATTTGGTTCTACGTTAAATTTTTTTTTTCGAGAAATAAGCGAGTTAGTGGCCTGGATTTACTCGACTAAACTGCATAATTGAAAGAAATACAATCTTTATCTTCTGGTTTTTGTGGTTTTCGCATATTTTTTTAGTCTACCACTTATATATTTATTTTTGCTCTGTCAGGACCAAAAGCATTATGAGAAACTGCGGAAACTGTATATGCCGCTTCCGGAGGACACGGAAGTGGAGGAGATGGAATATTCGTAAGGTGTACAATATTTATAAGTTTTAACGTTTACAGAGGACGAGGATGAATATTTTGAACTTCTTGATTTCTATTTGAATTTTTTCGATAATTTTAAAGAATTTTTTCAAGCAGATTTTGAGAAGCGGAATGTCCTTTGCGTAATGTATATGATTCAGTTATTTATATTGTGGTAAAGATATACATGAATTAAGAATAATAATTATTGAGAAAAATAAAAGTTTTGTTTAGTGTTTTTAGACCTTAAATTTTCTAAGAACTTACTTTACCGTTTTAGAAATATTTTTAATATTTTCCTTTTATTAATGTGGACAATGTAACCATTGTTGTTTTAGTATCAAATAAAACTTGAAAGGATTTTGGGTTTTTTTAGCCAGGTGATTGCAGAAACTATGCACTAATTATATGTTGCACGTGACATACTGTCCAGTTTTGTGTTAACAAATAATTATTGCACAGACCGTGCAGTAGTCACCTCCTTTTTTCCAGATTTTTTGTTAATGTTATCTGGCTAATGTCAGGTTTACGAAGGAAACTTTTAACGTAATAGGACATGTACTGTTAAATTATGTAAATACTTTGTCTGCTATGGAGCTTTTCCGAGGGGTTTAAAAGTTACTAATCGGTATTATACCGATGAGGTTGTAAATTGTCATCCAATAAATACTCTGCCCACACTGGAAAAGATACTGGAGATGGTGGTTCGCTCACAAATTTCTGAATATTTTAAAACCAATAATACATTAATGCAGAGAATCAGTCAGGATTCAGAGAAAATCATTCTTGTGAGTTGGCGCTACAGTTGACAGTTTGCAATTGGAAATGCCGGCTAGATAGGGGAAATTATATAGTTACTTGTTTCTTGAACTTCTAAAGAGCATTCGAGACGATTGATAGAAGTATTCTTATTAGGAAATTGAAGTATTATGATTGGGTGGTATGGTTTTGGGGTGGACTGAACAATACTTATCAAATAGAACTTAAAGAACAAAAATATCAAATTATTTTTCGGGTGAATTACCTAGTGAGGTTGGGATTCCACAGGGTAGTGTGCTGCTGGGACCACTCTTGTTTATAATATAATAGATCATTTTAGAACGTCGTCACACAATTGACAGCTGGAGGGCACACATTTGTTTATATAAAGCTTATTGGAGGGAAGAAGGGGAGGAATAGCAAAGCAGATGTTTGTGTTACCATTTGGCACCAAAAAAGGGGCGTAACTTAAACTTAGTCGCTTTATGCCGCGAATTGAACGAAAATTCTTAAAACGATATGACCAGTTGCACTATTGCAAACATTGCTTTCGTTATTTTGAGTTAAATTACATGAACTTTAAATATCACCACTTTGTTTGGCACCAAATCTGCTCAAATTTTGGTAACATTCACGTGCATAACGTTGTGTAGCCATACTCTGCCCTCCAACAGAAAATGGCGGCCTGTCAAAATCAGGCCATTCTAAAACAGTATTATGTCGATGATATTTTGGTTGTATGAGTGAAGTTGACTTTTTGAACTTGTATGCTGATGATACACTTATATCATGGCATGTTAAGAATTTAGATGAGATTCTAATCAAGATGAATGGTGCACTAAAGGCAATACATAAGTATTTAAACATCATCATCATAAGGTTCTCAGTCCGAAGACTGGTTGGACGCGTACCTCCACTCTTTTCTATCCTGAGCTAACCTACGCATTTCCCTAAAAGTAGAACATCCTACATCCCTAACTATTTGAGAGCAGTAGTCTAATCTAGGCCTACCCCTACCTCTTTTTATTCCTATCTCTGACTCTACTATGTCGCGAACTATTCCTTCGTGTCTTAGAAGGTGTCCTACCATCCTATCTCTCCTACTCTTTATTGTCTTCCATACCTTTCCTTTCGCTTTTCCCCAACTCTTTCTAATACTTCCCTATTGCTAACCTTATCTATCCACGGTATCTTCATCATGCGTCTGAAGCACCACATTTCAAACGCTTCTACTCTTTTTCGATCCGCTTCTCCTATTGTCCAAGTTTCGCACCCGTATAATGCCGTACTCCATACATACGACTTTAAGAGTCTCTTCCTAGTCTCTATATTAACCGTTCTCGAACATAACAGTTGTTTCTTTTTGTTAAACGCAACTCGGCCCTGCGCTATTCTTTGTTTTATATCTTTAGTGCTCCTACCGTCTTGAGTTATTTTACTTCCTAAATAGCAAAAATCCGCGACCTCCTCTATCTTCTCATTTCCTATTTGTATGTCAACTTTAGTTCTATTTTCACATCCCCTACATACCAAAATTTTAGTTTTCTTTTTATTGATTTTCATGCCGTAGCCCTGTGTCAAAACTGCTTCCATTTCATTCAAAGCCGCTCCTAATTCTTCTTTGCTAGATGCTAACACTGCTATATCATCCGCAAATCTGAGCATGTTAATAGTTTGACCCTGTACATTAATCCCTGAGGCTGTTCTGTCCTTAACAATATTAATCGCATCTTCGATGTATAAGTTGAAAACTAGAGGTGACAGTGCACATCCCTATCTCACTCCCTTCCGGATATCTACTTCCCTTCGTTCCTGCTCACATTCTATAACTGCTTTTTGCTCTTTGTAGAGATTATGTATTATTCTTCTGTCCCTATATTTCATCCCTACCTTTCTCAGCACTTCGAACATCTTCCCCCATTTTACGTTGTCGAAGGCCTTTTCTAAATCTACAAATCCTATATAGACGATCTTTCTCTTTTCTATCGTTTTTTCTATAATTACTCGTAAAGCTAGAATGGCCTCGCGCGTTCCTCTATTTCGTCTAAATCCGAACTGATCTCCTAATATTTCTTCCGCCTTTTTCTCCATCCTTCTTTGCACAATTCTAGTTAAAATTTTTGACGCATGGGAAGTTAAACTGATAGTTCTGAAATTGTTGCACCTATCCGCGCCTTTCCTTTTTGGCAAAGCTACCATGATGTTCCGTTTGTAATCCTCTGGAATCTCGCCTGTCAGGTATATGCGACTAACTAATTTAAATAAACGATCTATTACCTCTTGACCTGCGCACTTTAAGATTAAACATCAATAAATTAAAAATAAACATTAAAAAAAGTAAAGCCATGGTTTTAGCAAGCAAACATAAGTTAAAAATGATTGATTTCCAATACTGATTAAGTTCTGTACGATCCAGGTGAATTCTCAGAAATTCAAGGATCCGGTGTGAAGTAGTACATAAAGAATAAATAAAAAAAATAAACATTGCAATATATGGCGAAAGGTTGAACACAGTAAAGAAATTAGATATCTGGGGTTTATCATGGACAATACGTTATTGTTTGGCAATCGCCTAAATTATTTCCGAAAGAAGGTCCTAAAAATTTGTCCTTTTTTTCAAGAATTGTGCATCTATCAATACTATAGAATAACTGTATATAGAACCATAATATAACTCCACTTTGGGTACTGCCCTAGCCTATTACATTTGACGAACAAGACAAACATTCAATCGCTGCAAAAATTGCAGAATCGTGAGGAGTATGTATAGGGGCATTCACGGACATGGGAGGCGCTAATTAAGCCACCTGCATAGGTGTGGTACCTGGCCAGGTACAGGTGTTTGGCCATGTCTGAGAGGAGCCCAGGTGGGGTGTATTGATGCAGGTAGGGGGCCCAGGTCCAGGTGAAACCAAGTATGGATGCAGGTACAGTTACAGGTATGAGCATGGGTGGAACAGCTCTATGAACAGCTTTGAACAGCTTTGAAAAGCTCTATGAACAGCTTGAACAACTGTTGTTAATAACTATAAAGGTGTATTTAAAATAAAACTGCTTCGCTACAATCATATTATTTATTATCTTATCTAGTACAAAAGAAACTTATGCAATGACTATGGTGTAACTCTGATTTTTTTTTTTTTTGTACTAGATAAGAAAATAAATATGATTGTGTTATAGCAAAGTACAGTGTTTTATTTTAAATACACCTTTATAGCTTTTCAAGCTGTTCATAGAGCTGTTCCACCAGTGCTTATACCTGTACGTGCACCCATGCCTGACTTCACTCCACCTGGACTCCTCTCAAACACCTGCTAAACAGCTGTACCGGGTTGATACCACACTTGTCCGTGAATGCCCCTATACATACTACTATCATGGAATTTTGCAGTGTAACAGACATACACCGGTAGACCGGTACACTTGATGTTGCATACTTTGAATTGGTTCTCTGTCTCTGTGAATGTTTATTATAGGACAGCGATTTTAATTTATAAAATTATCAAATGGGCTATTGCCTAGTTATTTATCAAAATTTGTTGTGTACAGAAATGAAGTGCATAGCCACAAACAGTTACTTGTCTGGAATGAATTTTAGAGGGAGTATGATACATAAGGGATTCTGGGACTTTACTGAACTTCCGGAACCTTCAATAACGAATAACGTGCATTTATTTCACGTACATGGCTTTTCTAATATTGTTTTCCCTTGTTTGCCTGCCTGTTTGAAATCTCGCCTATAGAATTAATTTACCAAATAATAGTCGTGAAGAAGCCGGTAGGTTATAAATTACTGTCACCGCTCCACTAGTACATTGGACCAGATAGTGATTCGACGGCGAGCCGTGGGTAAACTTTTTTGTCCACGACTATCTTACAACATACTCTTTATACTTGTGTTTCTTCAATCATAATTAGATACATTAATCACTGCAGTGATTAATGAATATTATTCACTACACCAATAGGAACATCGCTTTGACCCTTTTTTACATTTATTTAGTAGGCCGCGATCGCGACGTGTCAGTTCAAATTGAAACGTCAAATCAGCATGGTTTGCTTTTAATTTGAAATGCATATTCTAAAAAAGAAGATATAATGAGTAGTGAGAGTGAAAACGAGATTTCTTTAACAGCACCAGCAATAGAAGAAGCTGCAGAACTTTCCTCATTAGATTCATTGCCCAAAAAACCAAGAAAATTATACCTGAGAGCGTATGTATGAATCTTTCTTATACTGGAGAAGGGAAATGAAGGTAAATTCTTTCTGGGAATCTGTTTTGATAGTCGTGGACAAAGTATAGTATACAACTCGTTATAATGATGCTATTATTACCTGCTATTATTACCTTCGCTCGCTCGTGTTGTAAACTTCATCCTCGGTAATAATAGCATTCATTATAAACTCGTGTATAATATACTATTGTCCACGACTATCTTATAATAAATTTTGACATAATTATTTAGAGAAATAAAAACAAACAGCAAGCTAGCTTAATCTATTTATTTTTATTGTCTTGAGCCTTTCAAATTTTTCATCATTTTTATAGGTCGAAAAATTGAAAACGAAATCGCCATATTAACCCAAAAGTTCTGAAAGTTTCGAAACGTGGCAGGAACATTATTGAAGGCGTGGTAGGTTCATCCCTTAAAATAGGGAAAGCCACCTCCAAATTCGAACAGCTTATTTATCTGCCGAATCGTTCAGTTTTCGATAAATATAATGGCATGGAAAAATGTTTGCAGTTAAATTTGCAACAAAAAATGTTATATGTGTTTTATATATAACTGAGTAATGAACGCTCAAACTTGACTTTTGTTTGGATCAGCGTTACAATTTTTTAAAACTTTTTTTAAAAAATTGGGCATCGCTGTTGGGTACGGCGATGCTTATTCTATATTTTAAAATAATTTGTCCACGACTATCTTATAATATACCTACTCTTTTTTATACTTGTGTTTCTTCAATCATAATTAGATACATTAATCACTGCAGTGATTAATGAATATTATTCACTACACCAATAGGAACATCGCTTTGACCCTTTTTTACATTTATTTAGTAGGCTGCGATCGCGATGTGTCAGTTCAAATTGAAACGTCAAATCAGCATGGTTTGCTTTTAATTTGAAATGCATATTAAAAAAAAGAAGATATAATGAGTAGTGAGAGTGAAAACGAGGTTTCTTTAACAGCACCAGCAATAGAAGAAGCTGCAGAACTTGCCTCATTAGATTCATTGCCCAAAAAACCAAGAAAATTATACCTGAGAGCGTATGTATGAATCTTTCTTACACTGGAGAAGGGAAATGAAGGTAAATTCTTTCTGGGAAGCTGTTTTGATAGTCGTGGACAAAGTATAGTATACAACTCGTTATAATGATGCTATTATAATAGGTAATATATTAACTCGGATGATTACAAAACTCGCTCGTTTCACTCGCTCGTGTTGTAAACTTTATCCTCGGTAATAATAGCATTCATTATAAGCTCGTGTATAATATACTATTATTACTCAATTGGTGAACTACACAAACAACTGCAATTCCACCATAGTTCGATACACAGTCATCTGCCTACGTGAAAGGTGTATACTTTCCCATCTCCAAAATTAATGTTTTTGGGATATTCGTCTTATAGCATGACGTTCGAGAAATAATGTACAAATTGAGCACTGAACAAAACAATTTATTCAATGTAGTACAAAATAAAGCATGTTATTTGTTACACAAACATTTTGCAAGTGGAACGTGGACAGGGCTGTTATAACCAAGAAAAATTATGTACTAGAATGTGGGGGAAAATTGTACTAGATTTTATATAATGGTACCAGAGATGGTACTGAAACTTTAAAAAACGCGCGAAAATTCAAAATTTGTAATTTTTTCCATAGATATAAACAAAACAACAACAAATAAACTTTTATTTATTTTTTAACGGTAAAATATAAAAATTAAATAGACACTTATACCTATTCTAGTAAATAAAAAAATTAAATATTTACTTCAATAACAGACATAGTGCCTATATTATGATATCTATTAGTTCTATTTCAACATTTCGAATGTCCTTATGCATTTGACTTTTATATAAAGGAAACTCATTTTTGTTCATTAAAAATTGCTTTATAGCAATAATATTGGCATCAACAATATATTTATATTAAATCCTATAATACAAAATCGACAATGGACTACATAAGTAGCGCGTCACAAATGTCAGACTTTCATTCCAAACAAAACAAAGCCACCTGTTTTCTGACGTTTTAACCTAACCTCTGAAATATAATTATAGTTGTTTTCAACTTTTTACGCGTAAGCCCAACACACAAATTGAAAATAAACTGTTTTCACTGCAAAACGTCTATAATTATATTGCAAAAACTAGTTAAGACGTAAATAATATCGATAAACGTCAAATGGCACGTGCTTTTGTTTTGTTTGGAATGAAAATCTGACGTATGACGGAGGCATTTATGTCCTTATAGGAATTATTCATCGAATAGGTATTTAGCCTATGGAGCAGAAATTTCACATTTCCGTTTGCAATACTAATTGTACTAGATTTATGAATGGGGTGCTGTAGTGCTAGCAAAAAAGTGATTGTACTAGATCTAGTACAATTGTACTGACTATAACAGCCCTGAACGTGGAAGATTCTATTCATTTCTACTGGAGGGGGTGACGCTTGGATCACACCACTGCGCCGTGGGCTGCTGCACACTCTTAACGGCAGCGTAGCTTTTCGGTAATATTGTCTTGCTACAGTCTTCAAATAAAAAGAGTTAGGGATGTTCGACTTTTGGGGAAATGCTTAGGTTAGGTCAGGATAGGAAACGATGGAGGTACGCGCCTAACCAGTTTTCGGACTGAAAACTTTATGATGATGAAACATTAATATCTCAAAAACTATTAACTTTAGAGGCATGCAAGCACAATACTTTCACTTCATCCATCAGCGCTTGAGTACTTAGACTTTGAATTTCGTAAGCGATTTGCGACGTCAGCTATATTTACTTGCAGAAAACATCATGAAGGGACATTCAGTTTTGCTCAAAAAGCCCTCTCGTTAAAACTCGAAAAGACGTTGTGAGCAGATATACAGTGAGATTTTTGTATCATATATAGAACCCATATAACTTTTTAGTCAATTTACTTTGTATAAATGAGGTATTTTCTTGTTTTCGTTTGAACATGAATAGGATGATTAGAAATCGATATCCTCTTCGGATTTGGGACATGAAAAAAAGTTAGAGAATGGTAGAAATAAAACATTTATTAAATTAACACTATAACTTCTGAACTGCCATTAATTGTGCATAATCATGTAAAACTATGAAAGCTTCCCAAGTTTCTCGCACAACAGCTTGGATCCTATCTGGCGGTAGATCAAATCCAGCAGAACCACCCCCGGGTAGTTCATATGTATAAGTGACAGGAACGCCCCCTCCTGCTTTCACCCAGTCGTCTGCACCACCGGCGGCGGCATACAAAACATTAGCTGAACTACCAACCGTGTATGTGGTTCCAAATATGGATGCTATTCCCCTAGCACCCAGTACACCAAGATTATGGAGAATGACCCAGTTGTCGGGAAGCAAATAGTCATAACCCCATGGGTAGAGGATCATGCTTCCATAGCTGTGTATATTGACGTAAACTTCTATGAGATTTTCATAACGAAAGACCCAATCCCTGATACCAGCAGTTTCCGGTTCTGAAAATGGCCTAGGTCCAGCGTAAATATCGGAACATTCATTATTACTTGCGCCTTGGCCCATCCAGTGGTAATCGAAGTTACGGTTAGCATCCACCCCTATGCAAGTGGTCCCATTAGATCGAGTTTTCCTCCATAACCTTGTCTGAAATTTTTGATAATCAAATAGAACACAATACAAATAATGCAGCAAATGAAATGAAATGATGAATTCATGCACCGTATTATTTGATTAAACCTGGCGAATACTTACAGTAGTATGAGTAAATTCATATCCGTCAGGGTTAACAAGAGGTATGACGTGCCAATCAATGCTCTCGAGCAGATGGTAATTTGCTGGGTTCTCCACTAGTTCTTGAATAGCGTAAAGCGCCGTAGCGGGAGCTATCCATTCCCTAGCATGTATACCACCATCTAAAAGAATGATGGGTTTTCTAATAGTACCACCAGATGTAGAAATCTTTATTCCATAAATTTCTCTGCCTTCTGTAGAAACGGTCACCAACTCTAAAGTAACTAAGTGTGGATACTCGGCTTCCAGGCGTCGCAAATAACTGTTAATCTGTGGAATACAAAATGAAATAGGTACCTATTAATTCGATTCGATAAAAATCTTTTTACACTTTGATAATAACAGCAAAAATCGGTAAAGCTAAGTTATTATACCTAATCAAGGCATTATAACACACTGGGCGCCGTCAGATCCGCCCTTTTTCGTGATGTATGGACATATTTTCGGCGCTGCACTTAGGCCTTATTTGGAGCAGGCATTTTCGCCATATAAATGCAAGTACTGGAAGATAACAGGCATATAAACTGATGGCATCCAAAGAAAATCAAGAAATCTCAGAAGACAGCGGGCCGAAATACTCTACACACGAAAATAACAAGAGGAAAAGACGAGAGGTATTCGAAACAGAGGCATTTAAAAGATGCAAAAGGATTCAGAGAACACCAACCAAGAAAAGCAGTACTAGTCAAAATCTAGGGAACATGGAGGAGGTAAAGGACATGATCAAGGGTATGTGGGGGGGGGAATTAAATGAAATTAGAAAGGAGAATAAAGAATATAAAGAAGAAATAAAGCTTTTAAAGCAAGAAAAGGTAAAGACGAATACATAAATGGACAAATTGAGAAGAAGAGTAGATTAGCTCCAGCTAGTGCAACAAAAGCTAGAGAAACTAGAGAAAGATAAGAGGAAAAATAATTTGTTGATATCTGGAATCAATATTGACACAACAGACAACGAAATAATGAAGGAGAGAGTGAAAGCATTAATTAAAATCACCTAGAAATTGAAACGGAAATTAAGTAATGCCATATAATTAACCAACATCTGTGCACTATTGAATTAGACAATTTCGAAAATAAAATTGAAGTAATGAGAAGGAAGGGACAAACACCATATCTGAGGACGAATAAAATATTTATAAATAGTTAACTGACCCAGAATGAAAGGAAAATTCAATAATAATAAGAGAACGTGCAAGATTGGAAAAAAGGCAAGGGAAATCAGGTAAAAAGCTATCAGAAGATGTATAAGTATTAGATGCAGGAAGTGGTTATGGAATAGAAGAGAAAAAACACTAACTGAGGCAAATGAGAACCCTCCCGAACCAACACAACATTCAAAAAACTAGAACGTGAAAAACGTGGGCAAATAACGGCGACGGATAAGCAAAGAACAGGAAAACGAGATGGGGTTAATGGACCAAATAACAAAAATTCTATCACATATAAGAAAATGCTGACACCGGAAAGGACATCAAACCGGAAACAAACATCTGACGATAGGAACAAATCAACAGAAATCAAGGTAATTGAAGAAGAAAACGGGAGGAAAACACATAAGAACAGAAAGACAAGGGAAAAGAGAAGGAACATTATAATAAGGATGGAACATGGAACGTAAGAAGTATAAACGGGAAAGAGGATGAAATAATTGAAGAGATGAAGGCACAGAAGTTTGATTATCTAGGAATAATCGAAACAAAAAAGAAGGGTAGAGAAATAGAAGAACTAAAAGATGGATATTGGCTATACTGGTCAGGAGTAGATGTAATCAATAGAGGAATGGGGGGAGTTGGGTTAATAAGGAAACCGGAAAATGTCAAAAACGAAACAAAAGAAACATATATAAATGAAAGATTATTAGAAGTGGAAGTAAAGATGGAAATTTGTTTGTTTGAAAAATCATGGTAGCGTATGTGCCAAATGATAATGCAAAGACGGAAGAAAAGGACGAATTTTTCGGATTATTACAAGCAGAACTCGACTCTGGGTTAAGAAATATTATACTAATGGGAGATATGAATGGGAGAGTGGGAACTGATAATAAAGGAGTTGAAAAGAACATGGGAACACGTGGAGAAAAAGCGAAAAAATGACAACGGAAGGAGATTAATAGAATTAAGTGTGAGTAACACTAACTAACACTAAATTCATGCACAAAGATATCCAAAAGTTCACTAGAGAAGTTCATTCTAGGAATGAAAAATCCATTATCGATTATTTCACAGTACCCACAGAAAACTGGAGGATGATAAAAGACGTAAAAGTAAAGAGAGAGGCGGAAATTGTAAGTGACCATTTTTTAGTCCAGATGGAAGTCGCATTAAACACAGAGAACCTAAATCAAGAGAAAAGGAAGAAAATAGCAAAAGAAAAAGTTAAACGTTCTAAATTGAAAGATAATGAAATTAAAAAGTTATACTTATCAAGAAAATATAGAGAAACGATTTGAACAGGAGGAAAATAGAGATGCAGGAATTGAAGAAAAATGGAGGAGATTTAAAGGTAATATATATGGAGCAGCGAGGGAATCTTGTGGAATTACGAAGCGTACAAACTTATTCAAAAGAAGAGTAAATGGTGGACACAGGATATACAACAAAAAGTTAAAGATAAGTAGCATAAATGGAAAAGATATCTACAAACAACTTAGACAAAAGAAATTACCAAGACTAAAGAATATTAAAGATAAAGAAGGGAATGTATTGACGGAAGAAAAGGAGATAATGGAAAGATGGAGACAATATTTCGAAAATTTGACAGAAACAAACAGGGACGAAGATAAATATGAAGAAGAAGAAGAAGAAGAAACAGAATTAGAATATGATGACAGAAGGGACTTACAGCCAATAACCATGGAAGAGATTACAATAGCTATTAACAAATTAAAACTGGACAAAGCCACCGGAAAGGCGAGGTCACTGCGGAAATGATGAAAAATATGGGAACTACAGGAAAGGAGAGGCTATGCAATTTAACATCTTAAAGGAAAAAGAAGCTTTGACAGAGTAGTGAGAAAGGACGTTTGGGAAAGCTTACAAAGGAGGGGAATTGAAAAAGGTATGATGGAAATGATCAAAGCTCTATACAGAAATAACAGGAACGTAGTAAGATCCCACAATAATAAATCCAATGTATTTGAATCGAAGATAGGTTTGAAACAGGGTTGTGTATTGAGTCCCCTATGATTCTCTATAATTATAGATGATGCCATAAAGAAAAGTAAATCAAAAGGAAGTATAATGGAAATAGGAAACTGGAAGATGAAAAAAATAGGCAGTGACTACTGCTCCGGCCGCCGGCCCCCTGAAATTTTATTCCAATACGGTCGGACGCGTGCATTACTTAATGTCCGCAAAATGACGTTTAAGAATATCGTTATCGGCTAGTAACGCCAACGGTCTCGGTGGGTGTTCGGATATCGTACAGAACTGCCATTTTGTTCTCCTACGGCTAGACGAGTTCTGACCCCGCAGCGGTTTGATATATTTTGCTTGTTTTTACATCATCTTTTTTCCAAAAAATGCGTGTGTCTGGTGCGAGAGGGCAAGAAAGGGCTTTGTTTAAAATGCGTTCTCTCAGCTTAATTTTTTTTACGCCTCCAAAATGGAAATTGTGTTGACATTCTGTAATGCGCATGCCCGACCGTGTTCAAACAAAATTTCAGGGGGCCAGGGGGCCGGCGGCCGGAGCAGTAGTCACTCCCAAAAAAATAGCACTATAAGAATAATTAAGGGAGTGACTACTGAACAGTTCGGTCGCATGCGCATTACATAATGTAACTTATATTTGGCATTTTGGAAGTGTAAAAAAAACTAAAGCTGAGAGAACGCTTTTTTAAAATAGACCCTTACTAGCCCTTTCGCACCAGACACACGCATTTTTTGGCAAAAAGATGATGTAGAAACAAACAAAAAATGCGAACCCGTGCGGGCGCAGAACTGATGTAGCCGTAGGAGAACAAAATGGCAGGTTTATACTATACCCGAACACCCACCGAGATTGTTAGTGATGTCTTTCAATAACGAAGTTCTTAAACGTCATTTTACTGATATTGTGTCGACTGTACTGGAACAAAATTTAGAAGTAACCGGTGGACTGTTCAGTAGTCACTCCCAATAATTAATGTTCGTTGATGACAAGATATTGATAGCAGACTCGGTAGAAAAGCTCCAAAAAATCTAGAACTTTACCACGAAGAACTGAGGAAAATAAATATGGAAATAAATACCGATAAAACAAAGTCAATGATATTAGCAATCAAGGAGAAAAATAAGAATATAAGATTGGAAAAAACAGTATTGGAACAAGTTAAAAGTTATAATTATTTAGGTACAGTTATCGAAGGCAACGGTAAAATAGATAAAGAAATAAACGAGAGAATAGGAAAAGCTGGCAGAATCTATAATATGTTGCGAACGACATTTCTAGGAAAATAAGAGATTCCTAAAACGATAAAGACACAGTTTTATAAAAAAGTAGTAAGACCCACGCTCACATATACAGTGTGCCCACGGATGGACTTAACTATACTTGTAAAAACTTTTGTTTTCAGTTTTTCGAAAAAAAGTCATTCTTTATAATTTCTTTTGCTTGTTATATAAATACGATTCACGTTGAGAAACTTTGATTTTGTTGTACAAGGTGCGCAGAAAATACAAAAATGTATATTTGCAAAATTGAAAATTTTTGAATTAAGCTTTTTGGAAGACTCAGAATGAAACAGCTTAGAAGGAGAAATCGAAAAGCCAAATAAAGTTTTCTCATAGAAGTTATACTTAGTTGCTAAGATATACCGGGTGCCCCGTTAAGGTTGGCGACCGGCTATCTTAGGAACTATTCTTCCTACAGATTTCGGAAAAAAAACTTCTTACAAAAGTGATCATAAAAATTCATCAAAAATGTTTTCAGCTTTCAATTTTCCCCGCTAGAGGGCACAATTTTAAAAGAAAATCGACAATCCACATTTTCTTCAAAAATTCAAATGGAAATGTAGGTATCCTTTATCTTTCTCAAAATCTCATCGTAATATCCAGCAAATTAGTTTAACTTTTTGATTTAACTTACGAAATAAGGGCTGGGAGGAGGAAACAATTCCCTTACACCAAAAATGCCATGTCTCTGGATTGCTTGAACCAATTTTAATGAATTTGGCCTCGTTGGAAAAGGAATTTATAGCGTAATAGAAATCTGCATTTGCACTTGAATTTAATTTTACGAGGGAGCCGCCAGATGGCGTTATTTCGAAACTTGCAAAAATGTCAAATTTAAATGGAATTGTATATTTTTTATAACATGGCGTCCTTAAAAATAGAATTGAGAACAAAATGGCTCAAACCGGAAGTTGTTATCTTTCTTCAAACTGAAGTTATCATCAAGAATATGGTTTAATCAAATCTCAGCGCATAGGTACCAAATTTTTTCACAAATTTTTGAATGGAATGGTACATTTTCATAACATGCTGTTAGTACAAGTAGCATGAAGAATAGAATGCCGCAAACCGAAAGTTCCTATCGTTTTTCAAACGAAAGTTATGATCAAAAATGCTGTGTAATCACATTTCATTGCATGGGTAATTTTAGGAAAATATTTTTTTTTAAAGAATATTAGGGCATTCTTGTATCTCTCATCAGACAGAATTATAAGAAATATTACAAACAAAAAGCGCTCCATGGAAAATAAAAACAAATACCTGGTCATAGTATTGTCACTAATTGTTAAGTTTAACTTAACTAAGTATTAATTATTAGTTAATTTAAATTCGATTTCAGTATCTTTTCGCTAGAATTTATTATGGCTTTTTAAATAATGTCTAGCTCTGTTGCTGAAGCGTATGATAAGCTCGCGGTGTTTTTCAAAACGAAGAAAATGCCGTTATTGCCTCCCGAGCCTTGGCAAGGCATTTGAGGAAAATCGAATATTTACTAAATTAAATTGATATTCATTGAGGTATTTAATTTTTCTCAAATTTACCCACGCAATGAGATATGATTAAACAGTATTTTTGATCACAACTCTCGTTTGAAAAAGATAGGAACTTTCGGTTTGCGGCATTCTGTTCTTCATGTTATGTGTACTAACAGCATGTTGTGAAAATGTACCATTCCATTAAAAAAAATTGAGAAAATTTGGCACCTGTGCACTGGGATTTGATTAAACGATATTCTTGATGATAACTTCCATTTGATAAAGATAAAAACTTCCGGTTTGCGGCATCTTGTTCTTAATTCTATGCGTAATGGCAACATATTATAAAAAATATACCATTCCATTTATAATTTTTGAGAAAATTTGACAATTTCGTAAGTTTCGAAATAACACCATCATTCAAAAATTTTTAATTTTACAAATATACATTTTTGTGTTTTCTGCGCACCCTGTACAACAAAATCAAAGTTTTTCAACGTGAATCGTATTTATATAACAAGCAAAAGAAATTATAAAGAATGACTTTTTCTCGAAAAACTGAAAATAAAAGTTTTTACAAGTATAGTTAAGTCCATCCGTGGACACACTGTATGGCTGGGAGTCTTGGACAGTCTCAGAGAAAGATGAAAGTAAAATTACAGCTACAAATAAAATGAGATTTCTAAGGAAAATAGAGGGAATTATTACAATAAGAAATTCGATAGTTATGGACCGGCTGGACATGAAACCAATTATTACAAAAGCAGTAGAGAGACAATTCGGATGGCTGGGACACCTCCATTGAATGAGTGAAGAAAGGGTTGCAAAACAAATATATGAAGTTAGAGTACAGGGAAAAAATAAAGTAGGACACCCAAGACTGAAGTGGGAAGAACAAGTGCACCTCGCAGCAGAAAAGAGGGGAATCAATTGGAGCGAAGCTGGGCAGACAGCCCAAGACAGGAAGATTTGGAAAGAGAAGATTTGTGAAGGATTGTAAAAAGTATGATGTAATTTGTTATCACCCAACACCTAGCGGTTCAAGGGTTTTTAGACTACCTATAAATAAAAATAATTTTTTTTTGGGAATATGATGTATACTGGTTTCCTCCAGTATTACATGAGTGGAAGTTTTCAGAGTTGTAAGAATATTTGTAAAATATTTCATCTACATGATTGGCATGTTAGATAGGTACGTATCTTATCTTACAGGTAAGAACTTACGTCGTCATATCTCTGGTACTGTTGAAAATTGATTCTTCCAGCTGATGCACTTCGAGTGGCATTTTGAAGTTGCCTTTCCGCTTCAAATACTCTGTTTTAAGCAAGCACTTTCAATTTTAATCAATTTTGTTAGTGTATGTTACACCTACTTTTCCACGTCTTCAATCAGTACTTCGAACTCAACATTGTTTTTGAGAAGAAGATCTTTGAATGCACCTTCTGCTTCAGGAGTGACCATTACGTCTGAAGACCCAATTTTTCGAGGACCATTCCAAAAATCGAAATTGGGGTCGTCTTGTAATTCTTGTAGTAAAGTGAGTTGTTCCTCCTTGTTTGGAGTAATTCGAAATACTTTGTAGCTAAGTGACACATATTTATGAGGGTATAGATGATAAAGGGAAGCAAATTCTGAACTTACCCATGGTATCTTGTGATTTCATCACCCACACACAGCGCAACACCAAGAAGCAATACAAGAAGATGCATTTTTTAACATATTAAATCTATCCGATAAGTTTTCCTGGCTTTTATAGTGGATTCTTATCAAACCATATCGACAAGGCATTACAAAATATTGAGGTATGTACTTGCATTTTGTGTTTGATACGTCTGGTAGAAATTATTTCTTAAATGCTTGATTTAGTTCAATCAATCACTTGTAATTTAAATTTCTACGATGAAAAATGATGTTGATTCTATCTGCGTTGTCAATCTTTGTGTAGTTGCAAAAGTACTATAACATTAGAATTGTTGAGAACTCAAGTGCTCGGTTCTTATATAGAAGAAGATATCAAAAGGTTTCAGATTTTATCTTCAATTTTAATTTAATTTGGTTTCATTAATCTATCCACATAAGAGATATAAATGATTATAAATAACTATAGGTTCTTGGATTTTAAGTACGTAAGGCACCTACCGAATTCCTAAAATAAAAAATATAAACTAGAGAGCGTCTCAGAATGTACTATAAAGTGTCGAGGCCATATGCGTAATCTAAGATTTTTTAAGCCATGAATAAATTTATTTGCAAGAGGTGAACCTCGTCTTTAACACAACGTCAAATCGATTTTTAATAATTTATTAGTTAAGTTTTATATCCTACTACTAAACTTCCATTAACTGTACATAATCGTGGAAAATCACAAACGCTTGGAACGTTTCTCTGACTACAGCTTGTATTCTACTTGCTGGTAAGTCAAAACCGCTAGAACCTCCTCCAGGAAGTTCGAGCGTGTAAGAAATGGGCACTCCTCCTACTCCATAAACCCAGTCGTCGGCCGCACCTGCCGCGGCGTACAAAACATTCGTTGAACTACCAACTGTGTATGTGGTCCCAGATACAGCTTGGACTGCTCTTGCTGCTGCTAAAGCAACATTGTGAAGAACGACCCAGTTATCCGGAAGAGCGCTTGTATACCCCCATGGGTACAACAAGTAATTTCCGTAACTATGAACGGCGACGTAAACTCGAATCAAATCCGCGTAACGGGTGACCCAGTCCCTGACACCACCAGCTTCAGGTTCTGAAAATGGTCTAGGTCCAGCGTAGATATCGGAACATTCGTTATTGCTGGCTCCTTCACCCATCCATTGGAAGTCAAAGTTCCGATTTGCGTCAGTTCCGATGCACTGGGTACCAACAGAGCGGGTTTTTCTCCATAACCGTTGCTGGAAGAATTTAATGTGAATAAATTTGAGATTTGACACGGAAGTAAAAATATTTACATTGGTATGGGTGAATTCATATCCATCTACATTGACCACTGGTATGATGTGCCAATCGACTGTATTAATCAAGTATTGATTGGCTGGATTTTCCACAAGTTCTTGGATTACGTACAAGGCAACTGATGGAGCTATCCATTCTCTAGCATGTATACCAGCATCCAAAAGTATAATAGGCTTCCTAGTAATCTGAACGGATGTGGATATCTTCACTCCATAGATTTCTCTTCCTTGTGAAGAGATGGCTGCTAATTCCAAGGTTACTAAGTTCGGATAATCTGTAGCAAGTTGTCGCAAGTAGTTGTTAATCTGTTAACAAATGATTTTTTCTTACACTCATTCGCAAAGTTGATGGTTAATAGTTCACTGGGCCACTTATGTTAATACTTACTTCGTCATAACGATGGTACTGTTGGAAGCTAATTCTACCAGTTGGAACACTACGAGTCATATTTTGAAGTTGTCTTTCCGCTTCGAAAACCCTAAGTAAGTATACATACTTAATATTAACCTGTCGTATTATAGTCACTTATTTTCCGTAACTTACGCCTCAGCGTCTTCTATTATAATTTCAAAATCGATATTGTTTTTAACAAGAAGATCTCTAAAATTTTCCTGTGCTTCCGGAGTTACCATGATATCTGAATATCCAGTTTTTCGTAGGCCATTCCAGAAATCAAAACTGTTATCGTCTTCTAACTCTTGGAGCAATGGAAAGTGTTCTTCTTTGTTTGGTATAACTCGGAATACTTTATAACTAAATTAAGTTGGTTATTAAGGGTGAAAGAACGGTACGCACAGAGAGCTTACCCATCGTATCTCGTTATTTCTGCTGCTACGCAGGAAATTACACCAACAAGGAGTACAAGAAGACGCATTTTGTAAAGCATTAAAGGTATTTTCTAAAAAAATGTGGCTTTTATAACAAATTGTTATCAAAATCGTTTGACAGGGCATCTATTACAAAATATCATAGATCTGAAGAACTGTAGGTACTTGGTTCATGTGCCGAGAAATAATTACTTGCGAAATATCTCATCTGGGAATGATTGACAAGATTAAACACTTGTAATTTCGGTGACAACAGCAAATTAGTTTCCTGGAATCTGCGAAAAAGGCGCCACAAATTCGCAAGTTTGAATGTAAATCCACAAACGTTGAAAGAATGTTGGTATATTCCAAGAACTGTAGTCGTACACGTGTTGTATGGGTGAGATAGTAAAATTGTCTTGTGATTGATGATTTTTTATTTAATGCTTATAGGAACTTCCCGCGCTTCAAAAAATTTTGCCTGGATAAGTGCAAAGAATGGTGGAGAAAGGGAGAAAGAACTACTAGGTCAATTTTGATTTCAGATATTAAAATAAATTAGGGGGTGTGTTAAGACACACACATTAATAATTAAATAAAATAAAAAATGAACTTGGTTGTTTCACAAAAAATATTAATATCAGTAAGTAAATCCTTACAATATTATCTTAGACGTTGCCGTCCTTCTACAGAGGAATACAAGTTTGTCGTCTGAAACAATTATAAGGATTTACTTACTAATATAATTTTTGTGAAACAACCAAGCGCATTTATATTATTTAATTGGTTTAGTTATGATTCACCAAGTACTAAGCGAGACCTATCTCAATTACACAATTTACCAAATTGGTGCATTTAAAAATACGCGCCATTATGGAGTCGATTTTTTATCCAGATCCGATCATTTCAACAACTCACTCATGATTCACTCTCCAGAACATCTCAACAGATTATACACTATCGAAATTTATTGTCAATCCAAAAAATGTTGTTAATACATATGTAATTTTATTAATTCTTTTAAAATAATGATTCTTATATCACAAAATCAATGAATGACGACAATAAATATTCTTCTGTATGTTTGTTTTAAACTTAGAACAAAAATACGGTTACAATAATAAACGACAATTATTATACAGGGTGAGTCAGGAGGCACGCACCAAACTGCTGGAGGGTATTGTACAGAGTGTCCTATTTCCGCCGCGGAAACAGAATATCGCGGAACATTCGCTTGGTCCGTTGCTTGAATATAATAACAAACAACGCTACCCGCGACCCGCTGAAAATACTAAAACAAAATCAGCTGTTGCATAAGGACGCCAGGTCCATTCTAGAAGTCTGGTTCATCCCATTGCGATAAAACTTAAGTCAACTTATTGCTCGCACTTGCGCGAAGGTTTTAGGCATAGTACAATTAACTTACAGTAGGTGGCGCGCGGGTCGTACCGGGAAATGGATTTCAAAGAACATTTCTGCAATTCTACAATATTTTCTTTCCTTTCAAAGTAATTTAAAAATTGACAATTGACAATCGGCAATAGGTGGCGCGCGTGTCGTACCGGGAAATGTATTTGAACGATTATTTTTTTCATCGTCAAATTGACCAATAGGAACATTGCATTTGGGTCTAGAAACGTGTATTATTTCGGTTATTTTTTGCCGTTTCTATTTTCCAATAAATGAACAGTATTTTTGATCACGCGTTTAATTCTGACCAATTAAATCATTATTATAGTGAGAATTTTTTACCTAACTTATCCCAGCGGGAATTTTTTTTAGTATTTTGTTTTTGTTGATAAAACGACTTGTTTTCTGGTTTTGACATATTGTCTTATATGTTTTAATCGCAAATTGTGACATTGAAAGAATAATATTGACAGTTGTTTCATATTTGAACGTCAAAAAATAACCTTTCGAATACCACACGACAGTAAGAATAACTTGGAAAATAATTCTCCACATTTTACTCAAACTTGTCGCCATTCGGCAATAGCCACTCGAGCCCTACGGGCTCTCGTGTCTATCGCCTGGCGACAAGTTTTCGAAAATCTGTCGAATTATTTTCAAGTAATTCTCACTCTCTTGTGATATTACCTACGGTAATTTTTTCGATAATTTTGCTTGTTGATAAGTTGCCATAGTTTCGAATTTGTAGGTGCATTTATAATGCATAATCTAGTTACTTTAGTACCTGCCAAACGTCAAATATTCCCAACACATTTCTTTGCATGTGAATTAATTGAAATAAAATTTCGTTTTGAACTACCTTGCTTCGATTCAAAAAATAATCTTGTCAAATACAATTCGTGGTCTGGAATTTTTAGGTAATTTTACTCAAGCTGTTGCTTTTACTAGCCACTCGTGAAAATTTGACAGAAGATCACTCGCGCAAGCGCTCGTGATCTTTTAACTGTCAAATTTACACTCGTGGCTACCAAGCAACGCAACAGCTTTCGTAAAATTTCCGACAATTCCAGACCACTTATTGTATTACTACAGATTATTTTTTTGATCGTCAAATTGACCAATAGGAACATTGCATTTGGGTCTAGAAGCGTGTATTATTTCGGTAATTTTTTTTCGATAATTTTGCTTGTTGATAAGTTGCCATAGTTTCGAATTTGTAGGTGCATTTATAATGTATAATCAAGTTACTTTAGTACCTGCCAAACCTCAAATATTCCCAACACATTTCTTTGTATGTGAATTAATAAATTGAAATAAAATTTCGTTTTGAACTACCTTGCTTCGATTCAAAAAATAATCTTGTCAAATACAATTCGTGGTCTGGAATTTTTAGGTAATTTTACTCAAGCTGTTGCTTTTACTAGCCACTCGTGCAAATTTGACAGAAGATCACTCGTGGCTACCAAGCAACGCAACAGCTTTCGTAAAATTGCCGACAATTCCAGACCACTTATTGTATTACTACAAAATATTTCTGCAATTCTACAAAATCTTCCTTCCTTTCAACATAATTTAAAAATTGCAGCAAACGTCAAACGGCAGCAACGCGTCGGGTACTAGCTACAGGTAAAATCACCTTACTTTTTCTGCACGTCACAAAATGTAACGATTGAGAGTCGCCTTACGTCAAATGTCAAGTCATATAAATTGAATGTGTTAAAGAAGAATAAAGAAATATTTGAATGTCTAAACACAACACTAGTTTGTTGCATGATTGCCGCTTAATTTGTTGACGTTTCCCGGTTGACTTGACAGCTGATATTCTGAAAGCGTCAAGTTTCGTTAACTTTTGTTGTTTTTGGTGTTTTAAACCCTTGTTTTCTTTGTTCATCAACTTTTGCGGTAAAAATCTGTTCTTTTGAGAACTAAAATAGTGCTCCTGGTTATTTATTATCGGTGTTGTTATTATTATTGTTGGTATAATGCCCAAGTTCTTAAACAGTCGGTGTAAGGAGCTTGTAGCGTCCCTTATCAACTATGTATTTTGAAAGAGAATTGGAAAATAATGGACCCTTATTTTAATATTTTGGAATTTAGTATCATAAACTCTTGTGGCAACAGTGCTGATATGAAGCCTGTGACGTGCATAAAAAGTAAGGTGATTTTAACTATAGTCTAATAATAAAACTAGCTGCGTGCAACTTTTGCTAATGTATGTCAACAGATAATTATTCAGTTGTTAACACACCCAACCAAAAAGTGACGTAAATACAATAAAAAAGTTTATTGTAACAATGAAAAAATTCATTAAAATTGGTCCGATGAAGAAATACATTGTCGGAATGAATACCATTAATCGGTTAATAAACACATTTATTGGCCAATGTAAGGTTCATTGTATTTATGAATTTAATTCATTGGTTTTTGTTCTCATATTTTCGTTAAGACAATAACGTTATACATTGCAGTCATGTAGATCATACATTGAGCTAACGTACTACTTTTATAGTATTAATGTCGCGTATACATTCTACCAATTAACTTTGTACATTCATTGTATACGCAGTATACCTTGGTTGAATTAACTAGTTCATTGGCCCAATGTAAGGCTTACATTAATTTCATAAATATCATTTATTGTCTCAACGAAATGATTTATTGTACCAATGAATTGGTGCAGTGAATCAATGTCCAACTTACATTAATTTCATGAATTATCGGGTTTATACATGCTGTCCATTTAGTATGCAAAAGGAAGATATCTCTAGTTCTATAAGAAATAAAAAATATTTTGTTTATAAAATGTTCTAGAGAATTCAAGATAGCACAACCTTATATTTTTAGGTTGTGTCAACTTGAGATCTCTAGAACACTTATAGACAACATTTTTTTTTATTTCTTTTAGAACTACACAGAGAGGGTACTTATCTTGTTATCTTCGTTTTGAGCAGTAAACAGAAAATATTTATTAACCACCAGTCTTTCCTCTTGTTGAAGGATTCTTAAGTAAATTCTGAGTTTAGAATTGACAACTCACTTTACAAATATCAGTCTTGTACTTGTCTTCTATAGTTTGTTTTAAGTTGCTGTAGTCTCTTGCAAGAAGAGTAGAAACTGCTGCTAAGGATTAAAAAGATACCTATATAGGGAAGATGAAGTAAGATACAAGGCAAAATAAGACAAAATCAATTTAAACACTTTTATTCTATATTCGAGGTTATAGAAAAACTTAAAATAAAAACGTAATAAATAAAATACCATTTGAAGTTGATATCTAGAGAACTGTTTGCTTTTTAATTTTTTTAATTATCTTGTTTCTATAGATATATCTGACTTACATATAACCAGCTACATTTTACAATAAAAGAGACGCCCAACGGCCAATAAACTAATCTTATGTTTAGAACCTATGAACATATTTTCGGACCTCTTCTAAACAAAAATAATATAATAAATATAAAGATGCCTTTGGATAAATACAACTAAATAAGAATTAACAAGACTAAATGTTAGAAAACAACTATGAATACATACTAAATTATCGGTCGCAATCATTTAATAATTGAATAATCTTAGAGATGTTTAAGGTGATAGTGTACCCGTGCATTTTCAGTGACTTAATTCCGGTCTAGCAAAACATCAAATTTAAATAAGCTGGGATGTTAGGAAATTCTGCAAGCAAAACATATTTCCTAAATTAATAGGAATAGGAGGGAGGGTGTAGTGTACTTACCGAATTTATTGAACACACACATCAAATTCACTCCCTTGACACAGACTTTGAAATCAAAAATCACAGCGAACACGCCAACACGCCAACACTAATGTAAACTGACGCTCTTTAAGCGGTCTTAACGGAAACGACGGAAACCAATGAAAACCAAACAGAAAACTTCGAAGAGAGCTAAGTTCCTATCGGAACACATCGGCATTGCTCGACTACCTGTTCGTTCATTACGACAATGTATAACTGCATTGGCTCAAGGAACGGTCATATTAGCAAAATATTTGGGACATTGGGACAATGTACCCGTTTATTGACCAATAAAAGTGTACATTGAGACAATGTACCCGTTTGTTAACTAATAAACTTATACATCAATATTATGAAGTTGTATTATTAATTCTGTTCATTGATTTAATGAATAAATTTATCAATACAATGAATATGTACGTTGGGCCAATTTAAAATTTCATTGTAACAATGATTTGCCACATAAACTTTTAATAAACGGAATTCATAATATCAATGATCACGTTTATCAACTCATCAAAAAGGGACAGAGCGATTTTCGTAATATTAATGAAAAATTAATTGAACCAATGAACTTTGAGTTAATAAACGACGTTTATTAACGGATTTTTTTTCAGTGCATAAAATCACAGGTATCTTGGATGTACCCTACCTACCTCATATTTTCTAAAGTTAAAACTTAAAAAATACCAAAATCGTTGCCATTTTTTGAAATAACAATATAAAAGTATATACGTATATATTTTGATAGTTTAAAAAAAGACCTTTCGAACTAGACCAAAGCCTACTATGATTTCCATTTAAAAAATTCAACTTTATGTCATAACTCAAAAAATACTCTCCATAGAAAAAACTACGTACGTCACTGAATTTCTTGGAAAAAGTTCTATAGGAGTCAATCATAACAGTTTTAGTCTGCTTAGTATAAGACGAATTGGAGAGTTTTTGAAAATCGATGAAAATCAACATATTTTTTTTTCTCGAAAACTAAAAACGATATCCAAATTCTGGTTCTGCATTCTATTATACTCAAAAAAGTAGCTCAGATTCG
The DNA here is from genome assembly GCA_963966045.1 of Xestobium rufovillosum. Lineage (NCBI taxonomy): Eukaryota > Metazoa > Arthropoda > Insecta > Coleoptera > Ptinidae > Xestobium > Xestobium rufovillosum. Next base: position 17,962,333 of record OZ014498.1, read on the forward strand.
CGAAAACTTCGAGGCTCTATCTCCCCAAATGTTGTTATCCGATTTTTATATGAGTTCAAGTTATAGCATCAGCAAAATCCCCTACCCACATTGTTTTAATCAGCATTTTTGTAATAAATTTTCGAAAATACTGCCATTGACATCTATACGTTTATTGATTCATCTGCCAAGAGCGCGTGTTGCTCTCCTGAGTTTTTCATGTCGTTTAATATTGACTGCAGCATTTCTAACACGTCAAATTAGTCGACTTTTACAGTGCGTACACGCTTTTTAACCAGCCCAACAGGCAAAAGTCAAATGTTGTGAGGTCTGGAGACCTTGGTGGCCAGCTAATAAGACCACTGCGGCCAATCCAACCGTTTATTACAAGAACGCTACCATTAAAACAATGTGGATGGGGTATTGTTATGACGCTATCTATAACTTGAAAATAAATGAAACATTTTTTGTTGTCTTGCATTATTTTTACGTGTAGCATAAACTCTTGCAGTTTAGTGCGTTCATCTCCATTCACCCTGTATATTTAAATCGGCTATCAGACATTTAAAGGACCCAGTGTCATGAACACCTGCTTGTTTGTTTTTGCCAGGGAATTGCGGGATGCATTTGTTTATGTTTTCTTCAAATATGTGTTTCATCATTAAATAGGCTGTTGAGTGTTGAGTCCCCTTTTTTCAATGCCTTTGAGTGCTATGATGTTTAAAAAAAAGTGCAAACGGAAGTTGAATCTGCTTGCCTACTTGTATAGTTCACAAAATGAGTCGTTCGCTCTCCGTTCACAATAGCGAATCGTTCATTAGAACGAGTCGTCGATTTTTAGTTCATATGACTGATGTACTTTTTTGTTGTCATTTTGTTTTAATACGATGCTGTAGACGCATGATGAACATACGTTAGGAGGTATTACAAAAAGTTTGGAAAACTAAAAAATAGGAGAAACAGTAATATATGAAAGGATTTCTCGCGACCTACAAGGTTCGAGGCGGACGCCTTCGAACTAGCCTATAACGACGATGGAGTATTCTAAAAGAATGTGCGACAATTTTAAATATCACCTTTATTTTCTGTCAACAAACTTCTGTGTAATGTAACTGTGGAATATGAAGATTGCTTCAAAAGTTTCTTGTACAATTGGACGAATCTGAGTAGCGCTTGGATTAAATCCTTGGTTTCCACCTCCTGGCAATTCTATGGTATATGCTAGTTCGACTTCTCCTACCCCTTTAACCCAGTCGTCACTGCCCCCAGCGGCTGCGTACAAAACATTGGTGCTGGTCCCAACTGCGTACGTATGACCGCGTACAGCTTCTATAGCGTTGGCTGCTGCCAAACCTACGTTGTAGAGCTCAACAAAATTTGGAGGTAGATCTGAAGTGTAACCCCAAGGGAAGATCATATATTGCCCGTAACTGTGGAAGGTCAGGTAGAGTTTGATCGAAGATTTGTATTCTTCGACGTAGTCTCTGAGGGCTTGGGTTTCCGGTTCGGAGAATGGTTCAGGGCCAGCATAAGTTTCAGCTCTTTCGTTGCTGCTGGCTCCGTTCTCCATCCAGTGGAAATCGAAGTTGCGGTTGGCGTCTACTCCGATTGAGTAGCTTCCTATGGATCTTGTCTTTCTCCAAAATCTCTCCTATGAAATAAAAGAAAATTATCTCAGGGGAATTTAGAGAATGAAAGGTAGTCGAAGCAAATTGAAATATAAAATTAGAAAGTTGCCTATCCGTGTAAACAAGGAGCCTTTTATTCTATATTAAAAATGTTGTTTTTAAATAATTTCAAATTTTGGTTCACGACGTATAGTTAAATCCATAATTTCGTGAAATGCTACCATAATATAATAATCACTGTTTGAATATCAACGTTTCGGCCCTGTTTGGGGCCTTTGTCAAGAAATATTTGTAAATGAAAGTAAAGTACAGGCAGAAACTTTAAAGTGTTCAGGTAGAGGTAAGAGGGCGTCTATTTAAACTAGTTAGCCGTATACAGGGTGGCTAGAAATTAGCGTGCAATATTTTACCAGCGCATTCTGTGGTCAAAAATAAGACAAAATGATCCTATAAGCGTATACCGAAATATGCTTCGCAAGGGAGCTATTAACTTTCTAGGAGAGAAAACCTGAGGACGTTTTCTTCTAAATATCTTCGAAACAAGTCCAATTAAAATCATGAAATTAAATGGAATGTGCAAGTACCAAATGCTGAATCTTTTGCTGTAAACATACTTTTTAAAATTTAACAGGGGCGTCTCAAAGCTGAGGGTGGCGGAGGTAAGATTTACCCCAACTTTTTTTAGAGCATGTCGTTTTCAATTTTTCCGTAAAAATATGCATATTAATTTGAACAAAAATAATAAGTAAGTACTGTAAATTTGACTCAAATTTTGTATGTCAGTTCTATCGTTTATGGAGTTTTACTCATTTTTATAATATGTATTATTTCTAAAAACAACCTAGATTTTAAATGTTCTTTCGCAGTCTTAAACTTAAGACTTATTGCAGATTTTCTAAATTCTGTCATGTGGGTTGTTCAGAGTTAAAACAAATACACGGTGTCCCAACGAAAATTTGTACCCCCGTAAAACTCGGCAAAATAAAATTTTTGACAAAAATCCAAAAACACGTCGATTTTTATACCAAAGGGGGCCAATTTTTATGCAATAATCATTCTTGTAACTCTAGCCCTGTGCGGGGGGTAGCGACCCCCAAAAATTTTTGAATGAGACGAGGGTCAAATGATCCCTACTTTGGAAGGGTTTTTCATTACTTACACAACCGTATTTGTTTTATTTAATTCGATCAATTTGTTACCGAGAAATTGGTTTAAACTATCGAATGTATTAGAATGGAAAAGTAACAAAATCAAGTAAACTAATAAGAATAAAAAGAAGAACAAAAGAACATCAGAACAAATGTCAAAATAAACTTATTCGCCACAGTATAAAATCGTGTTTATTTACTAAATCAAAATGGTTTATTCCAAAGAAGAATGCCGGCTAATAACTCCTGAGGTCTTGAGAAATGTAAGATCTGGATTTGAATCCAGAATGTATTATTGTATGACAATTGGTGGAGGTCATTTCGAGCAATACATTCGATAGTTTAAACCTTTTTGAGCTTTTATTAATTTTTTAAATTGGAAATTTAAAGAAGCAATTTATCGGTAACAAATTGATCGAATTGAATAAAACAAATACGGTTGTGTAAGTAATGAAAAATCCTTCCAAAGTAGGGATCATTTGACACCCGTCCCATTTAAAAGTTTTGGGGGGTCGCTACCCCCCCGCAAAGGGCTAGAGTTGCAAGAATGATTATTGCATAAAAATTGGTCCCCTTTGATATAAAAATCGACGTGTTTTTGGATTTTTGTCAAAACGTTTATTTTGCCGAGTTTTACGGGGGTACAAGTTTTCGTTGGGACACCGTGTATAATGACCATTCAGTCTGTATAGAATTTTCAATTTTATTTACATAAAGTTAAATATAAAAAGTTTATTTGATTTTTTGTTGAAATTTCAATAATGGATTGTAATTTAGGATGGCTGTTAAAGCTGTTCAAGAATTTCATATTTGTCAGGAAGAACGACGATGGTGCTAGAAACCCATGGCACAGCCATTTGCTTGTTTGGAAACGTTATTTTTGAATTTGAAATACCTATGTAGTTGTTAGAGTAAGTTCAATTGCAGTGGTGAAGTTATTTATTGTAAAAGATGTGTAAGGTTCAGCTCTATTCCAATTTTGATGATAGTAGAAATTGGGTACCTATATTTGTGTACAGGATGACCCAAATTGGTGCAAGTATGGTGTATCTTGGCAAATATTAGTGATAGAGAAAAACTGATAAAGCACTTGCGATCTCTTTTTTTATGTCCAAGTCAATTTCGAAATTGTTTCTCATTTCCAAGCTATGGACGAAAATTGAGTTTTTTGACATTTCGAGGAATGCTTGTATTTCGCTTATTGTAAGAAATGGTGGGCTGCAATGTAGACATTCTTAATGCACTTTTTTGAGTAAAATTCAGTGGCGTAGTCAGATTTTTAATGTCATGGAGGGTTTATGAACTGCCTGCTAAACTTGTGTAATTTTAAACGGCTGCCATATTTGATTTTCACACAGTTTAATGGAGGATTTTTTTCTGATTTTAGGAATATATAGTTTGACATATCTAACTTCAATATTAACGCAGCTATATCGAATTTTCTGTTTCATTCATTAATGCGGATAATTACTATGTCTGTTGAAAACATAAGGTGGCTATGACAAACTAACTAACAAACTAACACAGCATTTGACTTTTATGTATGATTTGACATTTCAACAATTTTTGTTAGTGCTATTGTTGTGGATCACTAACGCAAAATGGAATTTTCTAATTTGGAGAAATATAATATGATGAGTGTTATATTCTAAGCAATAAACATGCCAAGCAGCTGCCGATTTATATTTTGCACGTTATCCCGACCGTCATCAACCTCATCCGTCCATATTCAGAAGACTGCTTGAAGACCCAAAATTAATGAAAATGTTCTTAAATCCTCTTAATATTTGTGGATGAGATAGGCGACGCTCAAGATACCATTCAAAATATAAATCGCCATCTGAATTGGCATGTTTATTGCTTAGAATATAATAATAGTATCATTCTGTATGTCTATTAATTTTGTGATAAAAATTTGATATGTAGGTATTTATTCATTCATTACATGCATAATTTAATTCGGTGGTTATAAATAAATATTTATACCAATTTAAAAAATAGTGACGATGTGGATAATTATTATATCTGTCGAAAATATAAGATGGCTATGACTGTGAAACAAGCCTATTATAATATATGATTTAAAATAGAAAATTCGTCATAACTCCGTAATTATTGAAGTCAGATATGTCAAACTATATATTGTTGAAGGCAGAAAAAATTCCTCTATTCAACGAAATGAAAATCAGATATGGCCGCCATTTGAAATTACAAAGCTTGGCCCGCAGTTCCGAAACCCTTCATAATATAAAAATGTTGACTACGCCACTGTAATTTATTCAAAAGAGTGTATTAAGAATGTCTACATTGCATCCCACCATCTCTTACAATAAGCGAGATACAAGCATTCCTCTAAATGTCAAAAAACTCAATTTTCGTCCATAGCTCGCATCTTACGCAAGTATCATAGGCGTATTGAAAATACCGACACAACTGCTCGGTTTCTAAGATGTCCAACAAAAGTGATCTGTGCCGTTTCAAGATGGTATATTATTAATACAATAAAATAAAAGAAATTATTTGTGACAAGCACAAGGCACATAGTCAAACTGACGCAATACGTAACAAAATATTAACGCATCCGTTTTGTACTCTTTGGACTTAATTCCAACGCAGTACTCGCGCTCGCCGTTCCTTAGTTTACATCTGCCTAGCGCTATGATATTATTAAGCGGCCTCGACTGCGCGCGTCGCCGACAGAATCTGTCGCATGTCGATACATTTTTCGTAAGATGAGTCCCGGATACACGAGCCCAGAAGTATTTTCAATACCAAAAGAAATGATTTGTGACAAGCACAAGGCACATAGTCAAACTGACGCAATACGTAACAAAATATTAACGCATCAGTTTTGTAGTGTTTGAACTTTTATTGCAACGCGCTCGCCGTGCCTTAGTTACCTAGTTAGTAATTGAATTGTTCTCTGCATCTGGCTAGCGCCTAGCGTTCTCCATACAATATTATTATTAGCAGCCTCGACTGCGCGCGTCGCCGACAGAATCTGTCGCCTGTCGATGCATTTTTCGTAAGATGAGTCCCATAAACACGCGCCCAGAAGTATTTTCAATACTAAAATAATTTCGAAAGTTTTTCTGTACCATTGACTTGAACGTAAAAAAAGAGATCGCAAGTGCTTTATCAGTTTTTCTCTATCACTAATATTTACCAAGATACACCATACTTGTACCCAATTTGGGTCACCCTGTACAGTGATATTATATCAAAAGAAATTAAAGTGAAATTTTCCATGATATAGAAGGTTTTATTTTTTCTTTAGGAGACCAGGAATCTTTATGTAAAATCTATTTTGTCCTGTGATGTTAGATAGAACGTTGGCTAAACATTTTAATAATTTATAAAATGAACTTTGAATACAAGAAACAATTGATCTGAGAGGAATGTTAAGTAGTTTTATGTAATTTTGGTACGTCTTATATGTGAGGAGAATTTTGAATTTTAAGTTCGCTACTGGGTTTGGGTGAATGTTATTTTCATCAAAGGTCCCAAACAGTGCCGAAACGTCGATATTAAAACACTATTTATTATTATTATGCAAGCATTTCACGAAATTATGAATTTATAAAAAACTGGCACAAATTAGAAAACAATCTTGTCGAGTTAAAATTAAATCAACATATCAAAACCCTCGCCGACAGAGGGAGGATCATACGCAGAAATTTAACATGTAGGCAGTTATAAAAAACAAATCATTAACTCATTAGTTTTTGATGGGGATCTATTCTATGGAAATATTTGGAAATGCTGGACTGTATTATAGATTCAATTATCGTATATGCTTGTTAAATCCTCAAGAAATATTTTCTTCCAGCAGGATGGGACATTTTCAATATTTAGTGTACCATGAACTATTTTGAAATTTATCTCATGAGGTGTCAAATTTTGTTTTGATGCCTCTATTGCTCTCAAGACCTGTTGGCCCACCTATACGTATACCTAATATGTAAAATCAATATTGATAAATTTCAAGTGTGGAAAAATAACACCTACTTAAAACTTGATATATGTATTGCTACTTACTGTAGTGAAAGTGTACTCATATCCGTCAGGGTTCAACACGGGTATAATGTGCCAGTCAATATTTTCAATCAACTCGCTATTTCCAGGATTTTCTACAAGTTGTTCTATGATATATAAAACAACGGAAGGTGCTATCCATTCTCTCGCATGAATGCCGCCGTCTATCAAAATAACAGGCTTCGGATTAGCGCTGACACCGGAAGAAATGCGGATTATAGATATGTCTCGTCCTTCATAACTTTTTCCGATGCTATCAACCGTTACAATGTCTGGATAATTCGTGGCCAACCCATCGAGATATTCTTGGATCTGGAATTAAAATTTTTTTTTTTATTGCAGCTGTATAGTTGTATAATTAATGCAATTAAAATTTTTAGCATAAACGTTGTTTGAAGACAGGTCTGTTAGTTTACGAAATAGCGAGCTAGCTAGTGAGCCAACTGTTGCTCGGTGCTTAGGCACCAAGCTTAACTGGGCTACTGTTGGCTAGTATGGCAATTAATTGTTTCACTCAATTGTTACTGCAATGGTTACTTACAGCTTCGTATTGTAAAAATTCGGTTTCTAGGTTCTTGGTTCCAGGCACTGATTTCGGTTGGTTCTCGTAGGCTCTGAAAGCGAATTATCATTGGCTTAGTTTAAAAAATTGACAGAGATGAAAACTGGCAGCTAATTTTGTTTTGTTTATATTGTCAATGCTAGATATATCTAATTAACCCTCTTTTTAATAGCTGTCGAGTTGAAACTGGTAAGTACCGTAAGTAGGAAGTGATTTGCAGATGATGATTAACAATTTTATACTTAAAAATTGACGAAGCCGATAGAATTTGTAGAGTACCTAATTTTCTAATCGTAAGTAACAGAGATACAGCTACTGGAACTTAGAAGTGTTTATCTAAAAAAGTGTAACCACATTCAGATTTCCACTGCAAAATTGTATCTTCTAAAATGCGATCTCCGATTGCAAGTATGCCAATGTATTTATTAGAATAAGAAGAATGACGTAAATCCAATATTTATACCTATGCTTTGAATGATTTACGATTTTACACCAATAAAGAAGTAAACCAATTAAGTGTAAATTTAATCTGAAGTTGTGATTACGGTGGTGAAAATGGCTGCTGCTGTCAATTTATGCTGTTATTTCAACTGCCATAAAAGTAAATATAAAAACCTGTGTTTAAAACTTTTCACCCCACTACTGCATTCTTATAAAGGACATATTGAAGGTATTTAAGAGGAAGATCAATCATCATCATAAGGTTCTCAGTCTGAAGACTGGTTGGACGCGTACCTCCATCCTGTCCTATCCTGAGGTAACCTACGCATTTCCCTAAAAGTATAATATCCCACGTCCCTAACTATTTGATAGCAGTAGTCTAATCTAGGCCTACCACTGCCTCTTTTTATTCCTATCTCTGACTCTAGTATGTCGCGAACTATTCCTTCGTGTCTTAGAAGGTGCCCTACCATCCTATCTCTCCTATTCTTTATTGTCCTCCATACCTGTCGCTTTTCCTCAACTCTTTCTAATACCGCCTTATTGCTAACCTTACCTATCCACGGTATCTTCATCATATTTTTGGCTTATGGCTATCAACTTTCTTTTTTTTGAATGGATCACCCTGTATATGATTACATTTTTGAAATTTACGCTAAATTCTAATAGTATTTCATCTGGTACAATCTCTATCTAACATTAAAAGTTTTTGGGATATTTATTTATTTTTTTAAATTCTCGATTTTGTACGCCCTTGTTAAAATGTTTGTTACTGACTTAATTTATTCTTAATTATGTTGCCCATTTCTGTCTGATAATAATAAATAATTAAATTTGCGCTTCATAAATTATATTCCACAACGAATAAAAATGGTAAAAATGTTGAACTTAGTTTGTAATTTCTGGCAATTTCTTATACTCAGACGTACTGAGGCCGACTATGGCGCTTGCTGTTTGAGTTGCCGGGCGCAAATATATCCAGATGCCGACCGGAGAGGTAAAATATTTATTTTCGCAGCTGAATTAAGCTATAGGAAATATGAATTTTGTACGCATGCTCCATCTATAAAATATGTCAATTACTATGAAGTAAAAACTGCGTCTGCGTTTATATTAGTGGTCTTGAATTATTGAGTCTAGGCTTGTTTGGGGTTAATAAGTTGACCAACAATAGACCAAAAACGTTCAATCCCGTTTCCGCAATAATCTTCGCACCCTCCCAACTGATATCAGACAAGATCAGACAGGTATCGTCAGCATATGAAATCAATGAGTCACCTATATCTATCTGCAACAGATCATCGAGATATATTTGAAATAATGTAGGACCTTGTGTAGTGCCTTGCGAATGATCAAAAGTGAAGGTTCTCTCTTCATTGAAAAATCTGGTTTCTCACACAATTTGTTTTTTTTCCGGCTACTCCGCGTACTCTATAGTTATTAAGTTTCTTTAGTAACCTTGCAAGAAAACCTTGGTGAGGTCTAAAAATTTTACAAGCGACTTCAGTCCACCATTCAGGGCCTGGTAAATTTGATCAGTAAGACTATAACTCGCATTAGTTGTTGATAATCCTTGCCTGAAGCCAAACTGATTTGGGGTGATTAAACTAAACTTATTTAAATGTTCAGTTGATCTGGTATTTATGCAAATTTTCATGATTTTGAGTCAAAATTTTTGACTATGTTGCTGATGAGCGAAATTGTTCGATAAATAGAAATATCGTTAGGATTATGGCCTTTATGAATTGGAATAACTTTAGATTTCTTTAATATTTTTGGAAATTGACTTTGACTAAAAGCTAAATTTATTATGTGAACATGTATATATTTTTGATAGATCGGAAGTGGGGAGAAGGCAGATAGGTGGAAAGAATATTTAGGAAACTTATATGCGGGACAGGAAGTGCAAGATATATTAGAAAGCGAAAGCAGTGTAGAGGGGGATAACCTAGGGAGTCCTATAATGAGAGAAGAGTTTGAGATAGCACTAAAAAGTTTAAGGAATAATAAAGCACCAGGTATAGATGGCTTGCAGGCAGAAATCTTAAAGTGCGCAGGTCAAGAGGTAATAGATCGTTTATTTAAACTAGTTAGTCGCATATACCTGACAGGCGAGATTCCAGAAGATTACAAACGGAACATCATAGTAGCTTTGCCAAAGAGAAAAGGCGCGGATAGATGCGAAAATTTTAGAACTATCAGTTTAACTTCCCATGCGTCAAAAATTTTAACTAGAATTGTGCAAAGAAGGATGGAGAAAAAGGCGGAAGAAATATTAGGAGAAGATCAGTTCGGATTTAGACGAAATAGAGGAACGCGCGAGGCCATTCTAGCTTTACGAGTAATTATAGAAAAAACGATAGAAAAGAGAAAGAGCGTCTATATAGGATTTGTAGATTTAGAAAAAGCCTTCGACAACGTAAAATGGGGGAAGATGTTCGAAGTGCTGAGAAAGGTAGGGATGAAATACAGGGACAGAAGAATAATACATAATCTCTACAAAGAGCAAAAGGCAGTTATAGAATGTGAGCAGGAACAAAGGGAAGTAGATATCCGGAAGGGAGTGAGACAGGGATGTGCATTGTCACCTCTAGTTTTCAACTTATATATCGAAGATGCGATTAAGATTGTTAAGGAAAGAACAGCCTCAGGGATCAATGTACAGGGCCAAACTATTAACATGCTCAGATTTGCGGATGATATAGCAGTGTTAGCATCTAGCAAAGAAGAATTAGGAGCGGCTTTGAATGAAATGGAAGCAGTTTTGACACAGGGCTTCGGCATGAAAATCAATAAAAAGAAAACTAAAATTTTGGTATGTAGGGGATGTGAAAATAGAACTAAAATGGAAATACAAATTGGAAATGAGAAGATAGAGGAGGTCGCGGATTTCTGCTACTTAGGAAGTAAAATAACTCAAGACGGTAGGAGCACTAAAGATATAAAACAAAGAATGGCGCAGGGCCGAGTTGCGTTTAACAAAAAGAAACAACTGTTATGCTCGAGAACGGTTAATATAGAGACTAGGAAGAGACTCTTAACGTCGTATGTATGGAGTACGGCATTATACGGGTGCGAAACTTGGACAATAGGAGAAGCGGATAGAAAAAGAGTAGAAGCGTTTGAAATGTGGTGCTACAGACGCATGATGAAGATACCGTGGATAGATAAGGTTAGCAATAGGGAAGTATTAGAAAGAGTTGGGGAAAAGCGAAAGGTATGGAAAACAATAAAGAGTAGGAGAGATAGGATGGTGGGACACCTTCTAAGACACGAAGGAATAGTTCGTGACATACTAGAGTCAGAGATAGGAATAAAAAGAGGTAGGGGTAGGCCTAGATTAGACTACTGCTCTCAAATAGTTAGGGATGTAGGATGTTCTACTTTTAGGGAAATGCGTAGGTTGGCTCAGGATGGAAAGGAATGGAGGTACGCGTCCAACCAGTCTTCGGACTGAGAACCTTATGATGATGAGAAAGGATGGCAATATTATCACTTTTATTTTTTAACCTCGCAATTATATTTACAATTTCAAGTTTTTGTCACAGTATGCATGTATAGTGAATTGCACACGGGATTGAACACTTTTGGAGAAGACGACGCATTATGATTATCTTTGGCTTTAATTATGAAAGCCAGTCTTTTACTTATATCAGCAAAAAAGTTATTAAATTTATTGTATTTCTCCGCCGAATCAATTACTTTACTATTATTTTATTTTCACTTATATTACGCATTAACAGGGATTGGTCTAACTATAGTGAGGCTATATATCCAATGACCCAATTACGATTATGATCTACAACTTGTAATTCACGGACCAGAGAGACTTCAGACCAAATTCTTCAATTAATTGGGATCTTCACAATTTCTAGTCGATACCTTGTTAAATCTTCTTTAATTGTTAATTTAGTCTTTTAGTAATTTCTTGGTAAAACACCGAATTTCTGCGTTTCGTAGTATCTAATTTTACTATTAGGTATAGAATTTTAATTACGTCTGTGACAGATATCCACTAATATCTATAATCAGGTAGCATGTTTAGTTTGAGGAGTTTTTGAAATAGACCTAATAAAGCTAATTCTGAGGTTTCATTGGGTTCCTCAACTATTCTAGATATTTTTCAAGTTACATAATAATAATAGTAATGTTATTAATTTTTTCAGTTATATTTCTTTCAGTTTTATTCTCATATTGACTTTGTAATCACGTTAATATTAAAATTAAATTCGTGAGCAGCGCGCACACACACACACACACCCACGCACACACCTACACACACACCCACACACACCCACACACGTCTACAGGGAGACTTAAATTGAAAGGCCACCATTGGGATCTCGCCTATTTGAAATGATAGAGTAGATTTAAATTCGGTACTTTTGCAGATATCAGTGCCCGTTAATATGCTGTTGAGAAATCTGATTTACTTCGAATGGTACATTGGTTATGGTCGAAAAAAATGTTTTTTTCGTTTTGGCCGGGTAGCTCGACTATTTGACCTCAAGTCGGAAAGATAATAATTATGGGTACATTATTTACTAGAATACGTTCCGTTTAGGTCAGGCCATCATCAACTTTATTTTTTATTATTTGCGCCATTTTTGTTTTACATTTCATTGAAAGAAGCATAGTTTTCTGATTTCATTGAGATCTTGTTCATATTATATCGAATTTTATTGAATATTAAAGTAGTTGCAATAAGAAAAAAATTGGAAAAATTGTTTATTCAGACTTGTCTGTAAAGGACGAACTAAAAGCAATAAACTAACTGTCATAACAATGTTATTTAATAAAGGATTAAGATGTAAGAGACTGTGGTTAAATAATCAATTCAAGAATCAATTGTACCCCTAACCACATAAATTTTGAAATACTATATACGCATTTCGGCAGCTAAGCTGCCATCTTCAGTAGCAGGGAAAAACCTATAGTAATAAAAATAAAAATGGCAATAACATTAATGCAAAAAAAAAAAACAATTATATATATATGACAATAATAATAACAACAATAATGATGTGAAACAATGATAGTGACAATAACAATAATATAGGTCAGGTATTTTCTGCTCACCACTCCGAAACAATCGAAGTGCACTCGATCAGCTCTCAAGCTAGAATGAACTCCGCACGGAGACAATCCCCAATATACAGGGTGATTCAGAACGGGCGTGCCAAATTAAAATGGGTGCTAGAGAAACTCCAAATAAGACGAAAAGTTTATATGAACATATGTTCTAAAGTGACTACTAACAAAGATACAGGGTGTAAAAGTTTTAATATTTTTTAAAGTATCGTAATGTAATAATTGATGTGTTTTCTCGTTCTTCTTGTTAGTTTTGTTAGTGTTATTCTTAAGAAACATTTTTTTTCAATTTTCACTTTCCTTGCATATCGGTGAAGCCATTATTGCATTTTGGAAAATTTCAGTGCATGTGCACGATTTCACAAAAAGCTATTTCATTCAAAAACTAAGCATTTTACGAAAAATTTTGAAGATACCAATTTCTTCCCAAATTGAACGTAGATTTCAAATACATTAAAATCACCTGCAGTCGCCAGTGGCGTAACATTGGATTGGGGAAATAAATAAACGGCCTACCCCGTAGCAACGCTACTGATGGGGCTAGCAGAGCAAATTTTTTTGGAAAATTAGAACTTGGCAAATGAAAACGTCTCCTTAAATTTCAACTCAATAACTTTCCTAGTTACTAAGATAATAAAAAAATATTTAAGAAATATTAAAACTTTTACACCCTGTATCTTTGTTAGTAGTCACTTTAGAACATATGTTCATATAAACTTTTCGTCTTATTTGGAGTTCCTCTAGCACCCATTTTAATTTGGCACGCCCGTTCTGAATCACCCTGTATACTTAAAGTGACGTAGCACTGACGTTACTTGTGACATCAACATTAATCACACTAGGATAGAAAATTCAATATCCGGGCATACGCTCATTTTTATACCACTCTATTCTTATTTTCACTATCACAAATGTACAAAAAGGTTGCCATTGCCATCTTTACTGCAGTTTCAATTAAAAAATTAAAATATCCTATCTTCAGGATAATTGACTTGAATGAAACAAAAATAGAAAATGAATCCCATATTACCAAATAACCTCGAAGGTCCATGGCTTATATGGGCTAGCAAATAACTACAGTAAACTGCAATAAAGAAGACCTTGACCCCTACACCCTTTCATTTTTCTGGTTAAACCCTACACGCCTACACATTAACGACATCTAACAATACGGAATCAGAAATTGGACCTAAATCTGAATTAATAAGTTTACCTTCATACTTGCGAATAAACATACTCTCATAAGCGTCTAATTCCCTATTGTCCGATACCGACCTCATAAGCCGAAGATCCTTCTCATGTACAGGGTGGCCGGTATCAAAGATATGTTGAGCAACACTTGACTTCTCAATTCTATTATATCTAAAATGTGCCATATGTTCCTTAAACCTAGTGACGATTGTACGCCTTGTTTGCCCAATATAACTCTTGTCACAACTACTACACTTTATTTCATAAATTCCCGACTTCTGCTTGTCCTCTACTATATCCTTGGGATTTCCCAACAGCTGCTTGATGGTATTCTTAGCGGTATATGCTACACATAAATTTTGCGACTTAAAAATAGGTTCCAAGCCTCTGGTATGTGCCAAACTATACGGAATTTTAACATATTTCTTATTCTCAGTAGGTGACATAGAGAAAGTCGTGGAATCCTTAACAAACTTTTTGTGTCTAATTCTGCTTATCAATCTATCAACTAAGACAGTCGTGTACCCATTATGAATCGCAACATCTTTTATATATTTTTATATATTTTTATATATTTTTATATATTTAAATATAGTACTTGATGAGGGTGAGGTGTTGGTTTCTTTCGATGTTGTATCGTTGTTTCCAAGTGTACCTATACCTACTACGCTTGCATATTTGGAGGAGCTACTGACTGAAAATGAAGTGGACAGAATTGTAGTGGATGAATATTTAAAATTGACCTCATTATGTATGTCCCAGAATTGTTTTCAGATTAATGGTAAGTTTTTTGAACAGCAGGAAGGGACTGCTATGGGCAATAGTTTATCTCCGTTTTTGGCTAATCTGTTCATGAGTAGGTTTGAAGTGTTGTTTAAAAGAGACAGTGAGTACTTCCCTCGAGTATGGTTGCGTTATGTGGATGACGTGTTCGCTGTTTTCGATACCAAGAGGAGTAGAATTGAGGATTTTTTAGATAATTTAAATTCACGTTATAATAGTGTGAAATTCACATTTGAAATGGAACAAAATGGTTCAATCCCTTTTTTGGATGTCTTGGTTGTTAGGAACAGCATTGGCGGATTGGAATTTGATGTGTATAGGAAGGATACTAATATAAGTAGGTTTATTGTGAATGATTCACAACATTCAATACAACATAAACTTTCGGCTTTGCACTTTTTGGTCAACAGATTGTTGTCATTTCCTCTGTCAAAGGTAAGATATCAAAAAGAATTAAAATATATAAAAGATGTTGCGATTCATAATGGGTACACGACTGTCTTAGTTGATAGATTGATAAGCAGAATTATACACAAAAAGTTTGTTAAGGATTCCACGACTTTCTCTATGTCACCTACTGAGAATAAGAAATATGTTAAAATTCCGTATAGTTTGGCACATACCAGAGGCTTGGAACCTATTTTTAAGTCGCAAAATTTATGTGTAGCATATACCGCTAAGAATACCATCAAGCAGCTGTTGGGAAATCCCAAGGATAAAGTAGAGGACAAGCAGAAGTCGGGAATTTATGAAATAAAGTGTAGTAGTTGTGACAAGAGTTATATTGGGCAAACAAGGCGTACAATCGTCACTAGGTTTAAGGAACATATGGCACATTTTAGATATAATAGAATTGAGAAGTCAAGTGTTGCCCAACATATCTTTGATACCGGCCACCCTGTACATGAGAAGGATCTTCGGCTTATGAGGTCGGTATCGGACAATAGGGAATTAGACGCTTATGAGAGTATGTTTATTCGCAAGTATGAAGGTAAACTTATTAATTCAGATTTAGGTCCAATTTCTGATTCCGTATTGTTAGATGTTGTTAATGTGTAGGCGTGCAGGGTTTAACCAGAAAAATGAAAGGGTGCAGGGGTCAAGGTCTTCTTTATTGCAGTTTACTGTAGTTATTTGCTAGCCCATATAAGCCATGGACCTTCGAGGTTATTTGGTAATATGGGATTCATTTTCTATTTTTGTTTCATTCAAGTCAATTATCCTGAAGATAGGATATTTTAATTGAAACTGCAGTAAAGATGGCAATGGCAACCTTTTTGTACATTTGTGATAGTGAAAATAAGAATAGAGTGGTATAAAAATGAGCGTATACCCGGATATTGAATTTTCTATCCTAGTGTGATTAATGTTGATGTCACAAGTAACGTCAGTGCTACGTCACTTTAAGTATATATTGGGGATTGTCTCCGTGCGGAGTTCATTCTAGCTTGAGAGCTGATCGAGTGCACTTCGATTCTTTCGGAGTGGTGAGCAGAAAATACCTGACCTATATTATTGTTATTGTCACTATCATTGTTTCACATCATTATTGTTGTTATTATTATTGTCATATATATAATTGTTTTTTGTTTTTTTTGCATTAATGTTATTGCCATTTTTATTTTTATTACTATAGGTTTTTCCCTGCTACTGAAGATGGCAGCTTAGCTGCCGAAATGCGTATATAGTATTTCAAAATTTATGTGGTTAGGGGTACAATTGATTCTTGAATTGAATGTTATTTAATGTAAAATAGTTTTTCATTTGAAAAATTATGACGTGGAACCTATTATTCTTCGAAAAAATATTTAACATATTTGCTTAAAGTACAACAAACTGTTGACTGTTTCTTTTTTGTTGTCTTGCAACGCCCACTTGATTTTTGCTAAAATTTCCTGTTTCCGACTGCAGTGGCTGCAATATCCGATATACATAATATAGAAAAGTCGTACCTATATCAATGAAATCAGAAAAATAAGCTGCTCTCAACAAAGTGTAAGACAAAAATGGTGTCCAAAATAAAAATGAAGTTCTCAGAATAATTAGTTTTGTTTCATAGTTTCACAAAGATCTGCTGTAGAATAGGATTTATAATAATAATTGTTACTTTTTAATATGAAAAGTGGCCGCCGGAAATACTCACACTGAATCTGTCAATTCAAAGATTTTATCTCAATAATTTTGTTTGTTTTGTTTTTCATTATGAAAGAGCATGATAATATTCTGATGGATTGTACTTGATGAGTTCTAGTATTTTTTAAATTCTGCTTACCTATAGAAACTTGTATTACTACTAATATCGCCTCTACATGAACGAACAGTTGACTATTTCAATGTGACAATAAAATATTTACAACGAGAAAAATGCGTAAATTTACACTTACTTCTCAACATCTTCAATGAGAACTGTAAAAGGTATCTTGTTGCTTTCTACAGTAGCCAGAAATTGCTTTTGTCCCTCTGGTGAAACCATAATGGTTGTTGGATGTCCAGCCTTGCGGGCGTCACTCCAAAAATCAAAATTCTCATTTTCTTGCAAATGTGCTACCATCTGCGCTTGTATATCATTTTCTGGTGTGACCGTAAAAACTTTGTATCTAAAATTATTGTTTTTCAAAAAATATTTGACGATAAATTTGTTTCTTACCCGTCGTATCTTTTCACCTCCGCCGCGGCGAAGGCGCAGAGAGTGAAAACCAGAATGACGAAGCGCATTTTAGATAAAGTAATGTGTCATTTGGAGGTGATCTCGAAATATATATACCTGTTGCAGACTTCCCTTATCAGGACTTCTTAATTGCTCAATGATTTTAATAAATATTTTCAGGTGCTCGAAAATGTGGAACATTGACTATCACATATTAGTGCATTAAATTCAAAGGAAGAAAGATAATTATTGTGGAAAAATGTTTTGTTTTTCTAAAGTTGCGACAGACACTTCAAATGTTCCATGTGTTTGTAATAATTTCGCAATGTATTTGGGGTAAATTGATAAATACGGCCATTACTAAACGTAAATCCTGAAGAAATTTAGAAACACGTTTCTGAAATGTTGGAATTCTTGGAAATTATTTGTCAGAAACACGGAACTGTGTCTGGAGTTAACAGGTCTTCATTTCCAGTGCTGTTATTTTAAGATACTTTCAGTGGCGGCTCGTGAATTGTTCACAAAGGGTTCTGCCAAAGAAAAGACATGAACAATGTACTTGTAAATAAAATTGCAACTCACTCCACTTCATTAAGTGTGGAAGGATGTTGTGGTTGTTGGAATTTTATATTTTCTTAAAGCACAAATGCCATCTTTAGTCCATTTATTATTACCATAACTGAGGTTACGACGATCTTAAACGTTAGTTAGATAAAAATGAATTACATTCGAAATGAATAAAAATTCGGTACGTTTGATATTCTTTCGGTAATTTTTTGGGCGGGTGGTGCCCCAATACCCTAAATTACGAGCCGCTACTGTTGCCAATGCTCTTATGAATATCCATGGTCGTATTTTAAGTTCCTTATCAAGCCTTACGCTTTGTTTTCTAGCCGACAGGACTTTGAACATAATTGCGAAATGAAACTTTTCTTTTTTACTTTTAGTATGTACTTTACTTTTGTTACTAGGTATGTAGGAGTCCATTTAGTTGTTAATTCTAGTACCTACGGCACTGGATAGCGCTCATTTAATATGCATTAGCTAGACATTTGTTGTGGCTTGATAAGTAGATTACGTTATATTTTCTTAATTTCTTTGATATATATTTTCGAGCAATACACATTTCTGTATAGATACCTTAAATATAAGGTGTAAATTCGGGTAACTGCGATCTCAAGAATAGGATCAGTACTCCAGATCCTTTAACTATCAAACTGGCAAGCTTGTGGTTACTAGGCAACGCCGACAATTTTAAAATGTAAGAATGATATGGCGCATCATGCATGATACAAGAACATATGATTGCGCATGTTGCTCCTAGCAGGTTTTTGTCATTTGGTGACCCGCTCCATTCAAAATTAAAAAAACTAATATTGAATTTATCACTACTATGTGCACTACCAATAATAATTACTGTAAGGTATATAATAATTATTGGTAGTGCGCATAGTAGTGATAAACTCAATATGTACATAGGCTCATGGGCGTCGCCAAGGGGGGGCAGGGGGGCTTCCGCAGGGGGGGCTTCCGCCCCCCCCCGGCTCTTGGTACATAATGAAATATGGTAGGTACTATGTTACTATAATGAAAACCAATCAATTATATGCTAAGAAAATTTTGCTTCGCCCCCTCTGGAAATTTTGGAGGCGACGCCCATGCATCGGCTACCAAAGAGTAAACGGTGATTGTGTTGACAACTTAAATAAACTAACTGAAATTAAATGGTAGAAATGGTTACCTAGCAAGATTGTAGTGTTTATTCATGCAAAATAAATACAGTAAATTAGATTATTTCTCGAATAATTTTTTGAAGTCTTCTAGAACCAATAAAATGTTCATGGTGGCTATATGTCAGATACAAATATAAGTATCCTGCTAGTTCATCGTTCATCGCTCATTTTTGGTCGCTTTAATACACTGTTAAATTGACATCTTGCAAGAATCCAGCGTGGCTCAGTGGGAAAATGCGGTGGCTTCACAATTCGGTTCCCTATTGATCCTTTTTTTCTTTTTATCTTCCAAAGTTTATTTCAATTTGAAGAATTTTGCTTCCGATGGGTTCTGTCTGGTCTCCGTCATGGCAGGGATTTTTTTAAAGACAATCCGCGATTACTAATGCAAAATCCGTATTAGTTTTGGACAGTTAAATATACTCGTCCGACTAGACAGATACTTATGTTTGTATCTGACTAGTCTGACACATAGCCACTGCGTAAAATGTTTAATATTTTTCGTTTCGGTTTAGTGAGAATAGCGACCAAACATTGTTCTTTTGGTGACTGCAACGGCGATAGTAGAGTGGGTAGATCAGGTTATCATTTTGGACTACGATTTTTTCTATTTTCAAAACCCTTAGGAAAATCGACGTCAATAAGCGAGTCGATGGATGACCATGTGAGGACTTGTTCCACGTGTGAAAATTGTGTTGCCTGGGGAAAATGTGTAAGAGACAAGATTCGAAATGGAAAAGTATTTTGAACGTTTTCTTTATACATTGCAGAAAAATCGCACCTGTCTTAGATAATTTTTCTTTAAAAAATTTGATTGATTTTCTCCCCTACATATGAAAAACCTACATAATTGAAGTATGTTAGTTGACATTCCCGCATTTCAAGCAAGAACCAGGCACGTCTTCGGGATTCAGCCTCATAATTTAATGAGAGAAATCACTGGGGACTGATATTTGTAATTTTCCATCTTTCTAACACTCTTCATAAGTAGATATTTGGTATTCTACTGTTTAATTTCGAATATTCTGCACGGAGTTCAAGGCCTGGCAGTGAAACTTGTCCGAAAAACTAAGAACAGCTGATTGTCAGTCGGCGACCTCGTATAAAGCGCCCTTTTTGAAGTTGTTCGTCAACACCCAAGAAACATTTTATGGTAAATGAAAAGGAATAAATATGTAAAGTGGTAGTAACGGCAGTCGGCCCATACAAAAATCTTCCGACCTACGATCACCGCAGACACAGAAAAATTTATTTGAAACGGGAGAAACTGACATTTTTTTCCTAAATAATTTTTGAAAATTTTATTCCATCCTTAAAAATTGACCGTTTGTAATTTCGTTCCCACGCAACACTCACCGAAATCTTTTCTTTTGAACCTAGCGAGTATTTAGAGCTGCTACCCCCCAGGAGGAGTTGTCTCTACAGATTTGGTATAGTTTTTAACCCTTAAAACATGTCACGCTTCGGGGAAAAATATTTAGCTTGGTAACTGTGGTCTTAGGGGAATGACTCTTCGATACTTGTGATCGGAGGAGTTGAGGTATTCGAATTCGCTCTCCAACGTGATCTACACCAATCCGTTCCACACCTTCCGCTGGTATAAAAACACTATTAATTTGGGGTGTCGTATCCCAGCAAACCCTCTACTTGAAGCGATGAAACTTGACGCAAGTCTGTAGGAGGTGCAGGTGAATAACTTAATGCGTATTTGTTGTTATCCTTTCATTGTATGCTTGGAACTAGTATTCGGCTGGTTATTTGTTGGTGTCTGAGTGTTTTACGTAGTTTAAGTAGAAAATCGGAAGGGTCTCTACCGATTGGTAATAAATTGACAGGTGACCTATACAAATTTCGAGCTGATCCTTTAATTGTTCCCTTAAAAATAAATTTTTAACGCTTTTATCGTTTTTCACTACTTTCTCATTAACTACCGGCGTGACTTTGCTGGACCTTTGGGCCCCCACACACGCTTTAAAAACTTGTTGATTGGAAGAGGTTTTTCGTTTTTATCTTAAAAGAATCTTCGTTTAAAACTAAATTGCAGTAGTTTTAGACGAATCATCATGCTCAAGATCAACGACAGATCCATCTCAGGATCCACCAAAGCCAGTAATCAACTTACAATTCAATTAGGAATTGTAACTATATGAAAAGATATGTACTTCTTACCATTTATTTATACACAAATAAAACAAAAAGGTAGGTATCATTTTGAATACCTTTTAATATCTGTTGACAAGCCGAAATGTATAAGACCAATCATCTTTATTTTATTTCTGTATAAAACTAGTAAAAGTCGCCATCCCGCAAAAGCACCACTAGTTTCTGAATCAGAAACAGTGCGGCCAGATCACTGTTATGACAATCAGTAAAGCGCGCTTAGAAATACGGTATGAATAGTGGACTCGCAAATTTATTAAAAAAAGGTCCAGTTGTATGGTATACAATTAATAAATATAAACAATAAATTAGTACTGAATCCAGAAGTTCTCCTGAAAAATTTGTAGGTTTGGCAACACTGATCAGAAACAAATATTCTGATTGGATGTAGCTGATGCTGCTTCTATCGCCTCGTGCGAATTTCAGGCTGAATTCGGTTGGTTCATATATTTTTATTTTTCGAATACAAAATATTTTTAAATTATTGGTAGAAGAGAAAATAATAATTATACATATTTAAGAACGTAAATGGTATAGTTTAATGAAATTCCATCCAAGAGTTACAAAATCCCTGACTTTTAAACATTTTTTTTTCAAATTTCCTGACTTTATGTGCTGATTTTAAATTCCTTGACTTTTCCCGGTTCTCTTTCCCGGTTTTTCCGGCCGCTATGAACCCTGAACTCAACGGAAAGTGTTTTCATGCACTGTGCGATTTCACACTCGCACAAAATTTGGGACTTTCCATACTCAGTACGTAATATAATAGGTAGGTACCTACCATTAATCTAACTTCTGATGTTTAACAATGTTCTTATTTGGAATATTTAACTGTCTTAGTGCATTTATATCTTAATGATATTGTCACTTGTTTTTAAAATTCCCCTTGCTTAACATACACGTAGATGACTTAAAAGTGTATAAAAATATTTCTGACTTAACCGAATGTCTGCAACTTATATGTAGATCTCAACAAATGATCTTTTAATTGTGTTAAATAAAATAATTGTTTCTTTTGTTTATTTTTTTGTAGAGTTTTTCTTCTTGCGTTTATTTACTGAAATATTATTTGATTGATTCTAGTTACTCTGTATTTAAATCCAATTTTTGTATCTGTTGGGTGCAGAATTCCCACATATGGATATTCATTGTTGTTTGGTAACTAAATAAGTCAATGTAAAAAAATATAAGAAAATGGAATACCGGAAAAGATGAAAAGGTTTGAGGATTAGAACAGGGAATGAAGTCATTTGTCGGAAGTTATACTCTGTATATTAACAACAAGCCATGCTATTAAACCATATTTCGTAATTCGTCAAGTAGATACGGTGCAGTAGACGTGATTGAACAAACCATCATTGATTTTTTAGCATAAATCTTTACACCAATGGACACAAGCCATGTTTTCATCTGAAGTTAATTTTTTTTAAAGACAAGAGCTTTTTCATTCTTAAGATTGTGATCAGTTATCTTATTTTGATGCTAAAAATACCAATGTATGTCTTGTTGAATTGGAATTGGAACTAATTAGGTATCCATTTACGCACTGAAGATATAAAAAAGTCTGATAATATCAATCTTCTGCAGTTTAAATGTACTTGCAATTTGATGGATAAGGTGCCTTTTGTATATCTGAAAGTTTAATTTAGATATCAAATACGTGACTTGCTGTACTGCGTAGGTACGTGGACATTAGGTACTATAAAAATATATGCAGCTGTTCCACCCACAGCAAGAAATATGACTTTCATAATGCATTATTTCAAATGTTCCCTTAAAAATATGTCTTTATCTGTAATCGAAAAATTCGATGCCGAAAGGGCTAGGAAGGGACATAAATGGAAACTGGGAACTTGAATAACTGTATCTTAATAGTAGCAGAAATGACGACCATAAAAATTGATGGCTCCCCTATCTTATTCGCTCCAAGAGAAGCAGTAATGTCACTTGAAATATTTTTATTTTAACAAAATATGCCGACTGGAAGATACAATCCGTGTCAAAATCAACGATTCCCTAATCGATTCCAGTATGTGTTTGGGATGTATGTATGTTTTTTTCATTTACCAGCTGTAGTGGTTTGGCAGTTGGGTGCACTGCGTTCGCTTCCTCGCTATTTTTAAGTTTATAAGTTGGCAATATGTACTTAAGTAAGAAATGCGCGACAGAAAATGACAGATAATCAACGCGGCTATTTTTTAATGTTCGCTAATTCACTATTTTTAAGTACGTCATGTGCCTAGTTAAGTGTTAATGTTTATTGTAATATAGAATAACTTGTGTGTCGAGCTGTGTTTTGTTAATTGTAATAAAGTTCGTACTCTCATTAAAATCAAGACGACACCCTGCACGAGGCTGCTTCCACGACACTCGCTACAAAACCAACCACGAGTGGTCCTTCAACCAGCGCATTGAAAAACAGCAGCATTTGGTGGAAATTTTTGAGATATTTATACTGGGTTTACGCAGTCAACTAAACTAAGAATTACCACTGACAACAAAACTAAATTAAGAAAATTATGAAAGATAGCAGATTACGAGTATGTTATTTGAACTGCAAATTAAGATTTAACGTTTGGTATCTGAGCATAACCTAAAATTGCTGTGAGTTTTCAACACTAAATTAAAAATATTTAGATTAAACAAATTGTACGAATTCTGCAGTATTTTTTTTATGTTATTTAGATCGATATTATGTCAAATTTGCACGAAATAGGTTGACGCTTGGTTTAGTATAAAACCTGGTTGGCCATTACGCAGCTTTTGGGGGCCACTGGTCGTCAGCATGTGGAACTCTGGGGTGTTTAGTCGCGAACTACTGAATTTTTCTAAAATTGCCGGTTAACGTCAGCAGTCAACGACCCTACAAGCATTATTTGCTCGTAGCAACAGCATAATAGGAATTTGCTGTCAAACTTTGTGGAAGATCAAAATTTTTGGTTGAATTTGAATGTTGTTTTGCTTCAATGTGAGAATAAATTATGGGAAAATCAAAAGAATAACATACCTGAAAGCGTAAATTACAATTTAAATAGTATTTGGAATAGAAATTGAAAATTTGTGACCAGATCATAAACTTTAAAATTGAAACTTCAAGAAATCTGGAAATCCGATCTGGAAATTAACCGTTTTGCAGTTGACACCTATTTGGGCATTACGTAAAAACCAAAATAGTTCATACAAGAACAATTTCGTGTTCAAACACTTTATATTAACGAAAAACTTGGGAATTAAATCCTGAAATTTATTTAATGACAATCAACCGACGTTGCTAAATTGACATATTGGCAGTGTTACAAATCGAAAAGAATCCGACACTCCTGACCACAGCGGTTCTCAACAAATTTGTCCACATGCGCAGAAGGCGACGAAAATCGGTTCTCGGAGTGTCGAACCATTATCTATACTAAACCAAGGGTTGACGCATGTGCAGTTATTGTCTCTTTTCACTTAAAAATAATAATTGAACGTTGAGAGTTGTCCAACTTTCATAATACTTAATTGTTAGTGGTAATTCTTAATTGTGTGCACAAAACTTTCATTCCCATCCCATATGCCAATGCTTAATTTTTAATTTGTTAATACTGCAGTTTTGACAAAATCTGTTCAAATCGTCCTGAAGAGCAAGGTAGTACCCATAACTACAACAAACCGATCGAGTGATGGCGAGTGGTGGGGGTCAGTGCGCGCAGGCAAGATCTCACCCAATCGTAACGTAATTGGCACAAGAGAATAACACAAAATACCAGTGGCGTGCGTGTAAACACATATTAGTTTCAAAGGATAAAAACACAATACCAGATTTGCGGTCTTTAAAGCGCGTAGGTACGTATTCACATACAAATAAAGGCACATATATACGCACACACAAAAATGTGACAACAGAGTTTAATCACTATAATCTTCTCAATAATCGTCACTTTCGATAGAGTCAGTCTTGTAAATTGCTTATTAATGGTTCATTTTCGCTGCGGTTATCAATTACTACTTCATTTTTCAAATATTTATATTCTTTCGTTATTGGTGCAAATTCGTCCTGTACGAGTTTTTGGGTATGTTGTAATTTAAAGGTTACGTTTCTAGCACCAAAACTGTTTCTAATAGTAGCCCGTATTAGCTCAAATCGGGATGGTAAGGTGGAAGACACAAAACGGTGTGTCCGTGATCGCGCAATAAATTATCAAATTTATATGTAATATGGCGCTTTTTATGATTTTTAACAATGTCATACAACTGCGGTTTCAACGTGCTATGCTAAAAATGGATGTTTTTTTGGGTTAACCACTTTACCATATCTGCCTTCTTCGAATTCGATGTTGGAGCTGAATTAAGTTGCACGTAATGATATGGACCGTTATCTGTTAGGTACTACTACAGAGTTTGGTGGCAAGTTCGGTACCAGCCATTTGCCATAATTCTCGGAATTCATCTCTGCATGGTAATCGCCGGTCTTCATCCCGGATTAAAAAATTGGTGAACAATTTAAGGATAAATCCCATGTCTCCACCGGCGCGGCGTGAACCCTTTGACCCTTTGATATATTGGCGAATAATCCCTTTCTTGTCTCATCGTCCAAAAATACTGTTAACACTCTTCTGTTGTTTTGAGTTCATCGCCATTTGACTCACATTTTGCCCCGTATTGTATCCCTTCCAGCGTAATTCTTTCTTTAATTTCTGGTTTAACCGTCCTTGTGTCACACTTCGCACTATGGCAGGTCTGTAATTGGGCCTTTTCTTCGACGCTTCTTCTTTGGAGTTGAAAACGTTGCTTCACCATTGTGTCGTACACCACTTTCATCTTCTTTAAGGGTGTAATGTTCCGTTATATTTGCAAGCGTTCACGAAATAACTAACTGAAACAAAACGCGTTGTTCGATTTTGGTCAGATAAGTTTTAAATGACATATAAAGATTAGTTCTTTCCTGCGACAGAGCATTTTTTTTTTAATAAAATGCAAAAAAAATTTTTTTGGTGTTGTGAAAAATGCCGATATTGGAGGAGGCAACATACCCCTACCTTTTCAGTTAAGAAAAAACTCTCTGTCGCAGCCTGTACGTAACCTTTGTCTATAACGCCAATATTTTGATATTTGCATTAATATGCAAGTGAGAAGTTATTTACGGCGGGGTGTTTGGGTAAAATTTTCAATACAATTGCCTACATTCAGGCGTTTTACTGGGATCGTCGCTAGCATCTAGCCAAGATAAAACTTTATGCACGAATGTGCGGCACAGTCAATTAGTAGAGCGGTCAACATGTATTTTCAAATGGACGAAATAATATAATAATAATTGTTCTTCTACTATGAAACTCTTTCGATGCTCCTTACCGAAATACCCGTCGCTTCCGATGTCTTAATTTTAATATCTGCAAATGTGTCCGTCTCACTTTTTAAATTATTTAAAGTAGGTACCTATGTAATTGAACACACGATAAACAATTTCTCGTGCTTAACTGCGAATAACACATTTTTTATTAGTGACTGACGTTTCACAAATTTCCGTAAACACGAACAGAACCGTAAACTAGACGCTACGCCACTTATTCGAAATCTAAACTAAGGCAGTGGTGTAGAGTGCAATTATGTCTAGTGCGCATCCCCACCGCTCGCCGTCACTCGATCGGTTTACTGCATTTATCGCTTTACTAATTTTCAAATCGTCGGCATTCATATAAAATTGAGAGTCAACACGAACAAAAAAAGGAAGCAGTTTCAAGTGGGAACCTTGAGGTAGGCCGGAAGCAGGAGTGAAACACCTAGATGTAAAGTTGTTAATTTCTACGAATTGAGACATATTACAAATATATGTACAATTCCGCCCGCCGAAGCAGACTTCCGTGCACGCCGACTTTCTGCAATTTAGTGAGAATAAATTTATGATGAACTTTATCAAATGCTTGGGAGAAGTCGGTTTACAAGGCTCCCACCTGACTACCCTGTTCCATTTGGTTGAGCGTGTTTTGCATAAAAGTCAATAAATTTGAGACGACTGATCGGCCACGAAAAAAGCCATGCTGACAAATGCTGATAACTTTTTTTATTAAAAAGAAAAGATGTTAGGTTAAAGGATAAAGGACGAGTTGTCATCAACCTTTCGCCAGTCACCATCAACGAGGAAGCCAAGGAGGTCCTTGCCAAAGGATTGAACTTCGCCATCGCACCAAGGACTATACCGAAGGAGGGGATAGCCAGTTCTCTTCGCCGCCTACCGGAAGAACTAGCGGAAGTGGTGCGGTCAGGAGCAGCCCACATCCTACGGACAGCCAAGCCACCGAGGCCTAATATATCCCGGACGGAACGAGCAGTCATTCAGGAACTGAGGGAAAACAAGGATTTGACGATACTCCCAGCTGACAAGGGCAATGTCACTGTCATCATGGATACCATGGACTACAAGGATAAAATGAAGGCTCTTCTAGCGGACCCCATTTGCCGGAGGATCAAATCCAATCCTGTGAAGAAAGTGGAACAGGCTGTGAACGCCGCCATCAGGACATCATCAATACCAGAAGATATCCACAAACATCTAGTGCAGTCGGACTCGAGAGTGCCTCAGCTTTACTGCCTGCCGAAGATCCATAAGGCCGGGAACCCTCTTCTCCCTATTGTGAGTGACAGAGGATCAGCGACTCACCCTCTAGCCAGGTACATCGCAGGAGTTTTTCGGAGTCTAGTAGGGGAAACGGAGCACCACATCAAGAACTCTGGACATTTCATAGAGAAGATACGAGCGATACAACTAGACCCAGGAGACATTTTGGTGAGTTTCGATGTCACTTCGCTCTTCACGAAGGTACCCATCGAGGACGCTTTGGAGGAGATCCGTTCCAGACTGAGGCAACGAGGGATGGAAGACCTCGCGGATCTGGCTCGACTCTGCACGACATCTACGTTCTTCGCCTTCGACGGGGAGTTCTATGAACAGACCGATGGAGCAGCGATGGGATCACCTCTATCACCAGCATTAGCGAACATCTACATGGAAAGCTTCGAGACCACGGCCCTGGACACAGCGACTCTGAAGCCGAAGTGTTGGTTCAGGTATGTGGATGATACCTTCATCGTATGGCCCCATGGATCGGACGCCCTCGGAAATTTCAAGGACCACCTGAACGGACTGCAGCCCAACATACAGTTCACGATGGAAATGGAGAAAGACGGCGCCCTCCCATTCCTAGACGTCCTCGTCAACCGCAAGACTGATGGAACCCTGGGACACAGAGTATACCGGAAGCCCACGCACACGGATCGCTATTTAAATGCCGCTTCCCATCATCACCCGGCACAGAAACAGGGAACCATCAACACCTTGGTGCACAGAGCCCGCCAAATCAGCGAACCGGAACATTTGGAGGAAGAACTAGCGCATCTGAAGACAGCCCTAAGGAAGAATGGATATTTTCTAGGAGCCATAGAGCATGCTATCAGGAAGAGCGACCAACGGCGAAAGGAACCAGAAATCTACATTGCGACGGCCTACCTTCCTTACATAGATGGATGCACGGACAGAATCGGACGTCTACTCAACAGACACAAGATCAACGTAGTGTACAATCCGCCTGGAAAGATTGCTGCAAGTTTCCCTAGGACCGTAGGAGAGCAGAAGAAGCATCAAGGACCAGGAGTATACAGCATCCCATGTATCTGTGGTAAGGAATACATCGGAGAAACGAAGAGGCACATCAGCACGAGGCTGCAAGAGCAGAGGAGGGACGCCAGGAACCAACGGACGGAGAAGTCAGCAGTCGCGGAACACTCCTCTTTGCCAGGACACGAGATTCGTTTCGAGGATGCTAAGGCGCTAGCAAGGATTCCCAATTTTTGGCCCAGACGGATCAGGGAGGCTATAGAGATCTTCAAGAGACCCAACTTCAACAGAGATGGAGGAATGGATTTACCGGTTACTTGGAAATCACTGTTCCGTGAAAACGTCGCGCTTCAGTGATTACCGGCGAGTATAAATAGAGTTACCTGCGATAGGATTTTCAGTTTCAGAATAGCTTCTGAAGAAGACTCCGATATGAGAGTCGAAACGTCAAGTGTTAATGTTAATTTTAGTGTTACAGATTACCAACGGCGACGTGGCAACCAGCCTGGAAACCATTATTCCAGATGTTAGGTTACTATAGATTCAAAAATGTTACCAGCGGCATTAAGCAACAACAGTTACCAAAACGCTCGAATATTAATTAGTCTTTAACTGAGACTGTTGTTTTTATATAAGTCGTCTACGTAACCACGAAAATTCGTTAGGTAGGTATAATTTTGACCGTTGCGATACTTTTTCTAAAGACGAAAACAAAACCAAGAATTTGCTATTTCTAATTACAAAATTACTTTATAACTTTGAAAACATCTTTAAATAGTTAAATGCAGAAGAGGGAAAAGTCAATATATCAAACGGAGAAAGCGCGTATTCAATTCAGTTTACGGAGCTATCGGTGGAAGAAATAAAATATCAAGTATATTTTACCTCAAAACTATAATTTTTCTAAGAGCCAAGGCGTATATTGGCTGCCTTTCACGGTCATCATATTATAAAGTGCCTCTTTCAATACCTATAAACATTTACGACAGTTTCGTATCTTATGTAAGCTTCTTAGGGGTCCAACTTGTCACATTTGTTTACCGCCGTGGTGTTTGTGTTGCAGCTTATAAGTAATGAGGTTTCATGCAACTCTCTCCTATGAGAACAACTAGCCTTCGGCCCGAAAACTTTATGACGATGAACTTACGCCAGAACAGTGAGAGAATTAAACTGGACAAATGCTCCGCTGACAAATACGTCCACTGTTTTCTTTCTTTTCTTACTTTCATCAAGTTTTGCTCCTTCTCATTCACCTCAGGTCCTGGGCTGAAGAATATGCCTTATTAGGTTTTCATGGTGTGGCTAGTTAACCTACCATAAGTATTTTATTTTTTATCATTATTGTTATTGGTATTGTATATTTTATGTTCCAACTCTGATGGTAATAAAGTTTATTATTATTGTAATTCACATTACGATCGCTGATGGAGCAGTGAATAGTGAAATTCATTTACCTTCCCATCGATTCCCTTACCTGAAAGCAACATACGCCTAAATTATGCATTAGAGAAAAGTGTAGTAAAAGTTGGTAATCGAAACGGCATAAAACTACACACGGATGCGATCGAACCAATGAGCGCCTGGGGATAGGAGCCGGAGAAAATTATTGCTTCTGACAGATGGACCCTTTCTCACGATCGAGGCCGACTGTTTCAATTAGTTTGAAGTGTCGATACGACCGCCACCCATTACGATTTCATGCGGTTTGAGCATCTGAGAGTTTGTCTTATGCTAACCTCTAATTATTGAAGATATTAGTGAGGCAGGTGCTTCGCAAAGAGAGCGCTTTCGGCAACTGTGTTGGCAGTAAATTAATGACTTAGGAAGTAGTCATAGCTCCTCTGTTCAAGAGCTTCTTTGCTACTGGATCCACATTCAATTAGATCCTTTGTCCTATGTCAAGTTATAGTGCTTCGAACATTCGTTTAATTCGTGTATAGGTATACTGAACGTCTCGCATTCTCATTAGGATGTAATTGTTTCGCGACTTAAAAGCACTTTGATATTTCTAGATGTTTGCAACTTCTCATTAAGCGATTAAGCACTAAACAAATGATTTTAACAGGAGACTAAAAATATTCTTTACACAGATAGATGTTTAGAATTATCTTTGAAGGCATTTACGAACAGGACAGGTAAATTTCTTGAAAGTAGGTATAGCAGTTGTGGAGAAGTCCAATCACAATATATCTTTTCGAAACAAACTCAATACGTTTCCCACATTTTCGATGAAAATCGATACCTACCTAGCTTGTATGTAAAATAGGCAGGTTCGGTAATTTTCAAATTTCATTAAAATTGGTAGAGTTTATTATACTGAAGGTAGTTATGTTGTTAATTTTTGTTAACAAAAATTCCTTCGCCTGTGAAGCCGTTGCAAAGTTTTCCGTCGGTGCGAGGCTAGAAATCGTACCTTGCAGCGAGAGTAGGCCGCGTGACGTCAGAACTTAGTATAACGTACAAGTCCCAGCTTCAGTGCGCAGCAGTCCCATATGTATTATGCATATGC
Organism: Xestobium rufovillosum; assembly: GCA_963966045.1. Classification (NCBI taxonomy): domain Eukaryota; kingdom Metazoa; phylum Arthropoda; class Insecta; order Coleoptera; family Ptinidae; genus Xestobium; species Xestobium rufovillosum. Next base: position 17,993,831 of record OZ014498.1, read on the forward strand.
ATGTGTAGTTAAATTGTTAAATATTATTAACTGGTTCTAACTGGTGTTTTCTGTTTTGTACCCAGACTAATACATCGGACAGCACACCAATAAAACGGAAAAAGTGGTTCTTTGGAGCCAGAAGTAAAATCGGTCAGCATTATCGATATTTTCGCGAGTTAGTTGATCATTGCAAAAGTTTATAAAATTATCGGCTGCCCCATTGCAGCCACTCTAAGTAAAATCGAACATAATGTAATTTATCAACAGTTTTCTGGGACCCCTTGGTACCTACTTGGTAACGTGTTACGGTTAGCATAATTTGAAAGAGGATGCTAGGAGCATGACGGAGCCAAATACTGAATCGCCGTAGCGTTCCCTCCCTGAACTAAAAAAGGAAATTTTATTAACTATTTTACAATAATAATTAAATAGTACGTCATCATAAAGTTCTCTTTTGAAGACTGGTAGGACGCGTACCTCCATCCTTTCCCTGAGCTAGCCTACGCATTTCCGTAAAAGTAGAACATTCTACATCCCCAACTATTTGAGAGCAGTAGTCTAATCTGCTCCAACCTCTACCTCTTTATTCCTGTCTCTGACTCTAGTATGTCGTGAACTATTCCTTTGTGTCTCAGAAGGTGTCCTACCATCCTACGATCCTATCCCCTATTCTTTATTGTCTTCCATACTTTTCTCTTTTCCCCAACTCTTTCTAATTCCTCCTTATTGCTAACTTGTCTATCCACGGTATCTTCAACACCCGTCTGTAGCATCACATTTCAAACGCTTCTACTCTTTTTCAATCCGCTTCTCCCATTGTCCAAGTTTCGCACCCATAGGTATAATTTCGTACTCCATACATGCGTCTTTAGGAGTCTCTTCCGAGTTTCTACATTAACCGTTCCAGAATATAGCAGTTGTTTCTTTTTGTTAAACAAGTACCTAGTACCTACGTAGCGTAGTTTTTTGATTCGCGTGAGTTGTATTTGTTTCCGTTTTTTTAAAAAATTTCCAATCCGTTATAAAACTGTTAACTTGATAATTTGTCAATCACTTAGGTATACATACCTACATAAATGAGTAGGTATGTATTGTATTATATTAGAGAATATAGGTAGGTACCTATTTTACAAACAGAAGTAAGCAGGTATCTACAATCTACATACCTACTTATACTGAATTATAAAAGGCATGTACAGTTAATAAATTGTTGACTTTGTTTTACTTACACCGGTCTGCTTTTACACTACTGTTTTCAGGTTGAATGAATTGGGGTTAGATGCAAGAATCGCACACCATTTCCACATTTGTCGTTACATTTACCTACCTACTACATAAATATGGCAAATTATGTGAATCGGACTTTTGATACCCTTGTTGCATCATTATATCGATTACGTTGTCTTTGTTTTATGTTTCCTTGACACCTTACTTTAAAAATTCACGCTCGAAATAGTCCCAATAAGTTAGTATGTTATGAGATAGGTACCGCTTCACGGGCACTTCAAGAAAAGTGGGAGGAGCGCCTTACGAATCTCTGACGTCAAACCAATAACAAAGCGAACTAACATGTGGGCGTGATAAGCTAATTTCTTTCGCTTATTACACCGCAAAAAAAATTTTTAGAGAAAAAGTTCGCCGTAAATCAATTACAATAACCATTTTCTGTCATTTTCATGCCAAAAATAGATAATTATCTTATTTTTCTCCGAACCTCCCTATTATAGAAAGTTATTAGATATCTTCCTCGGGCAATTTTTTGAGTATAATAATAATAATAACATTAATAGATCTTTATTAGCATAGATATACGAGTAACACTCAGGTATTGCACAAACATCATTACAACAATGATCTATGCTAAAAGGCGAAGTTCATCTTACACATGCAAGCACGTGAAGATGTTCTACCACTTAACCCAAAAATGAAAAACTTATGTTATTACTAAAATGAGCCTCCCCAAGAAGAACGAGACGGGTGATGCACACAAGAAAATAATATTTTTAAATGCAAGAGAAATATAATAAAGTAAGAGAAAAATTTGTACGATAAATTCACTGGAGGGATAATAATTGACTAAAGAGTCTGAATTTAAACCCGCTATGGTTTAACATCTTTAGTTCTTTAGGAATACTATTATAAATTTTGCTAATGTTATAGGTAAATGATCTTTCAAAGAGTGCGGTCCTGTGCAAGTGTGGGGTAATTAATGATTTTTATTCTTATGTTTATATTGTGAACATCACATCTGTACCTGATCTTTTCATATAAATACGGAGGTGACTGAGCAGTGACCACGGTAAAATAGAAAACACACGAATGCAAAGGCAAAGTCATTAACACTTCTTTGCATCAATTAAATATCAAGTTATTACGGAAGCGTAGATGGGCCATCCAACATTATTTTTTAAGTCGACCGGTCGAGATAGTAAGTCACCGGTTGAGATAGTAAGTCGACCGGTCGACATAGTAAGTCGACCAGTCGTGCTAGTAATTCGAGATAGTAAGTCGACATAGTAAGTTGACCGAAATAGTAAGTCGATCGATCGAGTTAGTAAATCGACTGGTAATTATTTAAGATATAGGTAAAAAATCATAATATCCACATATTTTGTTATAAGGAAACTATGGTACATTATACAGTGACAGCGGGAAAGTGTCCTAACATGAGTAACTTTGTTATTATTGGAGGTGAGAGTAACTTAAATGTACAAAGTAATGCGAATTTATGTGTTTGTCTTGGCAGACAAGGCCATAGTATAATTCTAATTCGTCACTTATATTTTTTAGATGCATACCAAGCATGCGCTACGGTTGCGACTTATACGAATTCTGCACACATCTGTCTCTTAATCTTAATCTCACTTTTGCAGTGTAATGTAGTCCCACTGGTACACCCGTACTTGATTCCCCTAAAAAAATGATAAGTAGAATGGCCTAGTATTTGCCTAGTATACGAATTACTTTTTGGGATTACTGCAAAAGTTTAGCCAAATTATTAGTAAAAGTCGGTAAATGCCTTAAATTGTCCAATATGGCAACTCCGATTTTGTAAGCAACGAACACTTAGCAGGAAAAATCACGAGAGTATTTTTTCGTAAATAAGCCAAGGCATCGACTGGATTGTTACCACTTCAGGTGTTATAAATCAAGAAATAATTAAAATGTTTGTTATAACGTGATTCTCCTATCTGACGACACCGGACACACAAAACCGAACAGCCTATGAGCCGTGAACCTTAAAAAAACTTGTGTGTGTCAGCTCCGACGCACGACTGGAGTTTACTCCTTACGAACGATTATTTTAACTTCAATCACTTGATAATAGGGTACACGCGAATGTCAGTTTTATACCAAAATGTGTATTTATCAGATGGTTTATGTTCGAAAATGTCCAACTACATCAAAATATAAATTGTTTATAAATTCAGTAATTAAGTGACAATCTACTAAACGTCGATCCCACTGGCAATGAAATAAATACTTTTCCTGGTGTTCGAATAGGCGTTGATTCACATTTCGACACTAAGCAATATTTGGAGTATTTAATATTAGGTTTTTCCATATTAAATGAAAAGATTCAACAAATTTAGGAACGAACAAACACTGCAAATGCTGACTTTACAACGCCAACTGTCATATCTACTCTATGCCACTCTAATTTCACGATTTCCATGCCCTATGCAGTCAGACATAAACATTATTTTCAACGCACGTAACGCGTTACTTTTAATTAACACGAAATGTAAGGCTTGATCTTGATTTTACTACTCATAAAATTTCCGTACCGCGGGCTATAACTGAAAATCGATTCTTAAGGACTTACTATCTCGACCGGTCGACTTACTATCTCGACCTGTCGACTAACTATCTCTACCGGCCGACTTAAAAAATGATGTTGGGTAGCCCATCTACGCTTCCGAAACTTACTATCTCGACCGTTCGATTTACTATGTCGACCGAGTTAGTCAGTAACCAAAGCCCCAAAGGAGATGTAACTGGACAAACATTAATTTATTTTGCCAAAGGGATGAAACGAACTTTTAAGTCGAACTTGGTGCTAGTTCGGCATCTCTTTACGTTAGTGAAACTAAACAAGTTTCGTTCGGTACTGCTGATATTTTTTTCCATTTCTGAAGACAGACAATTTTATCCAAAATTCCGCATTTCATCTCGAGTCTCCTACAAGTTCTAAGCGACATTTTTGCAATATGTGTATGTTTGTAAGATTTAAGCTACTTTTCAAAACTTACTTGCATTCTGACTTGACCTTTTTCAAACATCTCAATGGATACCTATACACATATTTACAAAAGCACTTTAATGAAGTACCTGTGACACAATAATCTAATCTCATTCATAAAGTGGTTACCTAATTTATCATTAGTCTGGACCAAATATTATCTTAATTATTTGTTTTCGAAATTTGAGGAGTGTTTCATAATTCTATAAATAAATTCATGAAACTACTCAGTTGAGTTAATTAATTACGGTAATTATTTATCACAAGCACAGATATCGAAGGCGATTTAGAGTTTCAATTGTAGATTCTAAGGAGTTAAAAAAGTCGGCGAATGTATTTTTTCAAGAATTAAGAAATAAAAAAAATGTATAACCCCACATCAAAAGACGAGTCGGTTGTTAGATGGTAAACTGGTTTACAGAACAGGAAAACCATTATTTTTGTAGGAGATTTAGAACCATTGTAGGATCGCGGTGGCGAGAATATTCCAGTAAGCTATTGTTCTTTTGAGGCAATAACAAATTGTTTTACCCATTTTGATAACGATATGAACGAAAATGGAAAATTCTTTGTATCAAATCTCATATAAGAAATTGTTGCTGGGAGCAGGTCCAGAAAGGCCATGAAATTGTATCAACAAGTTTATAAAATACCTACATAAATAAGATTTCGCCGCGCATGAATGACGTCAGTGTTATTAAATCTATATACTTTATTAAGAAGATTATCCTGGAAAAATGAAGCATAAGGCGCTTATAGCTAAGTGGAAATTCTCAACGTTTAACACGAACAGAGCGAAAACCCTTTGGTAATCCCTAAAGTAGGAGATTATTATGGATTTTGCCTCGAAATTTTTAGCCCTGTATTATATTTTATGTTTATTATTCGATTAGTTTTGGTGGAAATAGTTTAATTTCTATTTGTTAAAAGGATTTTAAGTAGTAGGTACCTACCTATTGCAATAGTTCAATAGATCATTCGCGCGTAAATATTCAGGAAAAATTATCTGTTTTCCAAAAATTGTATTGCTTTACTGCCTTTTTGCACATTTTTAAGAAAGGTAATGAGTGGTAGTGGATCGCTCGAACAACTACTCTTCGAGCAAATACCCCGCCAGGAACGAATCCAGATGTTTTTGTACTACGAGGTATCACAGAATGTTACTCCAGCTAGCTGGTATTGAAACATTCATGACTGACGAGTTCAACAAGGACAAAGTCAGAAGCATGCAGTTTTCTGTAATCATTTCGAACGCAACACGTTTGGCAGTTGCAATTCTATACTCCATACGTACGTCTTTAAGAGTCTCTTCTAGTTTTCGGCTTTAACACTAACCGTTCCCGAGCATTTTGTTAAACGTAACTCGGCCCTGCGTTTTTCTTTGTGGAGTAGGGTCATCCATTCGTACTGTCCCTGCGCAAATCTCGGACACTCTACGGTCTGATGTCGCAAGAGTTAGAAATTCCGCAAAGCTCCGTAATTCTCAGATCTCCAAATCTGAATTTCTTGCTTTGAAGAAAATCAAATCCAGTTCTGAGTTGGTCATTCTTCCGGCAGATAAGGGTAACGCCACAGTTTTTCTTGATCGAGATGCATACGTGACTCAAGAATTTCCTCACTTCATCAAGATTTTAATACATATCGACCCATTTCTCGTAATCCCATGCATCGTCTTCTAACCACTGCCTCTTCTTCTATAAAATCTTCTAGTCTTCCTCTTGAAGCTCAGAATAAAATCATATCTCGATAATCCGTTACGTCGAGGCTCTATGGTCTCTCTAAGATCATAAACCAGATAATCATCTTCGTCCAATTGCAAGTGCGATCTATAAGAGGGGGGATCTTATAGAGTTACCAAGAATCTCGCTTCCATATTAAAATTGTTTGTGGGGAAGACGGACTGTTTTATACTTAACTTCGAACATTTTGTGGACAGTTTTATGAACAGATCCCGTCAACGGTTCTCGGCTGTCCCCACTGGTCGCTAATATCTTCATGGAGTCTGTCGAAGAAGAGGCTCTTGAATCTTGTTAGTCTTAAACTCAAATCGTTCCACTTTAGATCGATACTTAGACCATTTCAATAGTCAACACCCCAACATTCGGTTCACCACAGAGGCTGAATATGATGGAGAATTGACTTTCTTAGATATCCTGGTCAGTCGTGAGTTTGATGGTAGTCTTGGTTATTCGGTATACAACAGGAAGCACGCTCACACTGATCATTATCTTAGTGCCTTATATATTTTCATCATCCCTCTCAAAAATGGCATCAACTGTCCTGTTCACCAAGCGGTCATCATATCCGAAGGGTCCTCCTTATCTTCTGTGCTTCAACATAACACCTAGACTTTGACCAGTAACAATTACAACCCTCGTGTCATAAGGAAGATCATCTACAAAAACCTAATTCCTCCCAGGCCAAAGCCCGATGACTTTACCACCCCCCATTAGATGGATAGAAGCCATACTCAAAGGCCGAATTATTACAGTCTCTGCGGGAGGGGTCGAGATGTCGGTAACAGTAAAGGGATGTCCACAAGGTGGAGTACTATCACCCAAGCTGTAGTCTATCGTTGTGGATGGCCTTCTCAATAGACTAAATCATAGCGGCCTTGATGCACAGGGTTATGCAGACGACCTAGTTGTTATTATTAGAGGCAAGCATGATGGAGTCCTGTCAAGCCTAATGCGGAGTGCTCTAAACATTATCAGCAATTTATACCTGGAGGAGGGACTTAGTGTATATACAGGAAAAACCACCGTAATTCCATTTACAAGACGAAGGAAACTGAATCTACGAGCTCCACAGTTAAATGGACAAACAATCGAATTTTCTAGCGAAGCGAAATATCTTGGTATATTCCTGGATAGTAAGCTGAACTGGAAGTTGCATGTCAACAAGACCCTCTCCAAGGCTACGGCGGCCCTATGGATATGCCGCAAACTTTTTGGAAAGACATGGGGACTACAACCGAAAATGACCTACCGGTCTTACACAACGGTCATAAGACCCATCGTCACATATGCATCTTCAGTATGGTGGACGAAAACTCAAGAAATTACAACGCAGCATAAACTGCAAAAATTGCAGCGGCTGGCGTGTATGGGAATAACTGGGGCTATGGGCACAACTCCCACTACAGCAATGGAGGTAATGTTGGACCTGCTTCCACTTTACTTACAAGTGAGAAAAGATGGTCTGCTAGCTGCCTTAAAACTTTCCCAGACTGAAAAGTTCAAACAAGGAAACTGGCAAGGACATCTAAAGATTCTGGAAGAGATACAGACAGAGTTTTTGGAAAAACCATCGGACCTTATGCCGAAAGTGTTTGACTTCGAAGTGCCGTTTGAAGTGGTCATTGAGGGTCGCCAAAAGGTGAGAACCCGTTTAAGCCAATTAGATCCAAACTCGTACATATGGTACACAGATGGATCGAAAACAGATGATGGGACAGGCATAGGCACATATGGACCCAAATACAGAGCATCCGTGGCCTTGGGAAGCTCCCCAACCATAGGACAAGCAGAAATGCTTGCTGTCGATCTGTGTGCCCAAGAGTGTTTACGAAGAAACATCAGGGGAAAACGGATCTACATTCTGACGGACAGCCAGGCAACCATGAAAGCACTAAAGGCCGACACCCTTGAGTCGAGGTCGATCTGGGAATGTCGACAATCCCTAAAACAACTGGCAAGAGGTAACAAGCTTACCCTTATGTGGGTGCCGGGTCATCAGGGAATACCATGCAATGAGAACGCCGACGAACTGGCTAGAGCAGCCTCCAAGACACCACCCATTGGACCGGAACCTTTCTGTGGTTTAAATAAAACACACAGACGGATAGAAGTCGAACGGTGGGAAAGGAACAGAAAACGATCCCATTGGGGGAAGATTTCAGGTCAGAGACAGGCGAAAAAGTTCATTGACTCGTCGCCAGGGAATACCAGATAACTCCTTGATCTATCTAGGAATGAACTGAGGCTCCTTACAGGCCTCCTTACCGGACATTGCCCAGCGAGATATTATGTCAATAAACTGGGTAAATCAGATAGTCGCTTGTGTAGACTATGTGAATCGGAAGACGAAACCTCAGAACACTTACTGTGTGAGTGCGTAGCAATTGCTCGCGCAAGACTTGCTCACTTTGGCAGTGTGGAATTAACACCTGACGAAGTAAGGGAAAAGTATTCTAGGGAAATACTAGGCTTCGCGAGGGGACTGGAATTCCTAGGAACCTAGTAGATGAAGGGTAAGAACAAAAGACCTTGCTGGTCGCAGTTCAGAAGGGCCCAGCAGCCGATCGACCCACTTGTAAAACTAAACTAAAACTACCACCCCCACAGCCATCTCATGTCTTCCTTTCTTCATAACAGACTCCTCAGATCTTGTCTCTGCGGCCAAAGTTCCTTTATTTTTGCACACGGAAGGCTTGTATCGCATTTCTTACTCATAAAACAGAAAAAGCATCTTCCGACCTCTTAGTTTTCTTAGGTAAGATAAAAGGTATGTAAGGGAAGACCTCCAGGAATTTTTCTCACGTATAGAGCATCTACATGTTAAATGAGAATATGCTCGAAATAGTTTTGCAAATTGCTACAATATTACTGATGCAGAAAAGTCCACAGTTTTCTCATTTTTGCTTCCACAGTAGAAAAACAGACACTAAAGTTGTATTTGATGGATTTTGTACAGCGACGATGTAGACTGTAGAGATACTAAAACACCAAACCTGTTTCTCTCATGAAAAGTGTTTTCGTGTTATTTGTAACACGTTCTAGATAAATTCAGTTTTTTGCAAGTAATCCATATTTTCAGATTTGAAGGTGCTATGAAACTATTCGTGAGTCCCCATACCGATACACTTTGTATGGCAACTTGGAAGTAAAGCAATGCTTTACCTGATTTATATTTTTAATGGTTTGGTGCATCATATTTGTTCCGGTTAGTTTGTTGAGGATGAAATATTAAAGAGAAAAGAAAATTATTCGAAAAGCAAGTTACGTACCTATACTTGCGCCATATCTAGAGGCAACATTCGCCTTTGTTCCTCGTTTTCATTCTTAAATTGTTTCGTATTCCGTTGCGGAATAAAGATAAATGACTTCAAAGGGGATTTTAATTAATATAATATGAAGAGAAATATATTTTTATTAGCGTTTTTTACTGGCTAAACGAGATTGCTTTATTATCAAGCTTTATGGTGGTTACGATGAGAAAAGGCTTTTTCGAGAGTTTAAAATAAATCGAGCACGAGGAAATTAATAGAATTTTATGACAGTAATTAACAAGATTGCTCTTACTTTTTTACCCAAAGGCAAGCAGATTACAAGAAGTAAGGATACTACACCGAAGGAACGGCAATATATGATTCCAAAAAGTGGACCATGGGAGAAGCGTTTTAAATATGTGCTGCAGGCCCATGATGCAGATACCGTGGGAAGAGTAGGTTAGCAATAGATATGCCAAAAATATTGAATACGGAATACTTTATAAACTCAGAAGAAATTCTTGGAAGCGTTTACTCTGATTACTGAAAGAGCTGTTGCCATCTTTTAGGGACTTGATTTAGTTTGTCTTCTCAATAAAAACCAGTATACCTAAATGAAAATAATTTGAAAGTATGGAGAACTAAAAATAAGGACGAGTCTATATTTTCCGTCACCAACAATTATCTCAAACTGTTTCTTTAACAAATTTAACACCGGTTCTATAGTTTCTTTCGAATCTGATATTAATAAACCGTCATCACCATATAATACCAAGAACATGTCTTTTCCACAATAACCTCGATAAACGCAATGATCGGCCTTGGTAGACTCGAAATCATACGTTCCACTGGCGAGGGGTTTATTTAAGTCTGTAGAGTGGCCTGCTTAATTTGCGCATTAAGCTTTTATCACTTTTCCTTCTGGTATATCCATGAAAATATCTTCACCGAGCTCATAATCAACAAACATTTTCTTCTTTCACTTGGCCTTCCACCATTGATCGAGCTGCTCGAACAACTGTCCGGTTGTCACGTTCGCCATTTTGCTCAGGTGTGTATGGTGCTGTATTTTCGTGTTCAATTCCGTGTTTTACAAAATTATCGTTGAAGCCTTTATTCACGTATTCTGTCTCGTTGTCACCGCATTATTTTTTGATTGTACGACCAACTTTGTTTTTGAGTGAAACTTCTTATCGCGCGGTAGGCGTAAAATCGAGTAACAATGAAACGAAAATGCGACACCAAAAGCGTGGGGATTGAGTCAGTGGTGGGGAGCCCGTTGGGCCACGATTCTAACGAAAAGTGGGGATAGCGTACACGACGAGTTGGAGCTCGAATTACTGCCTCAGATGGGATTCAAAAGTTTCACTTCTACCGCGCGAAGTTTCACGCATATTTTTCATTAAATTAGGTAATTCAACAAATTCGTTGTATCGGATATTTCCATGTGACGGAACTGCTGAACTTGTGCAGCGTCTTTATCGCCGACATACTGCCAGCAGCATGGAAGACTCGCACGGAAATCGTGGTATGAGCTCCCGAAAAACGTTTGGCGTCCCTCATTAGTCTTGTCGTAGACCGTACTTTTATTGCGGCTCTAAATGGGTGTTTCCTTGGTTAATACACGCCTAATCTAAGAGCCAATGATATTTCTTCAATTTCTTAAATTCGACCAATCAACTGTCATTGTAAACGATAAAAACCTACCTAGCTTTCCCAATAACTGATAAATATGCGCCTTGCTTTTAATCAACTATGCTATGAATGATAGTTTTGAAATTTCTACCTTGGCAACTGTCGCTGTCATATTATTTTCGAGTTTTCTTGCAACATCGTCGTTTTGAAATGGCAAGATTTGGCCAAGCATCTTTGGAAGATATTCAAAAAACTGTAGAGTGTTACTTCGAGGAGTACAGTTAAAAATCAAAAGTCAATATGGAAACAGTTCGAAATATTTTTAAAAGAGAAGCATTATGAACTTCTAGAAATTACTTCAAATCAAGAGCTTGGACTGATAATGAATGATTGGGCTTTTAATATGAAGAGAGCTGATGGTGAAGATGATAAAGAATGCGTTATAAAGACCATGTGGAATGTTACTGCAAAACTCCTTCAAGGAAAATACTACAAAGAGTACCTACGCCAGAAAATTTAATCCATTTACAGACAATGAATTCAAACAAGTAAGGGATGCAAAAAATGCTAAACGAAAGCAGCTTCAGTCTATTCTCGGAAAGAGGAAGTAAAGTTCGACTGCTCTGAGTAAGAAAGAAATAAGTATATACTCGTACAATAATGAATCTGTGAAACGAAGATTGTCCAGAAGGACTTCAAAAAAACCTGTATCATATAACAGCATTCGAACTAGCCTGGAGAGGGGGGAGAGGCAGCAAAATGCAAAGTGCATTTTTTTAAAGAGGAAAGGAAATCAAATGGTAACGTAACCGGAAGAATTCAATACAACCCGATTTTTCCAAAACATGTCAGGGTGGAGCTCATAAATTATCAGACAGTAAGTGGTTAGTGCCTGATTACAATAATCTCGATATGTGCCCGGTAAGGTTATTTAAAAAGCTTATTTCTAAACGCACTAATAGAATTACGTCAGATCGACTATTTCTGACTGTAAATCCTTACTGGAATAAAAGCAATTCTGAATGGTACAAAAATATGGAATAAATGAGATTGGAAAATGGACCAAACAATCTGCTGAAAGAATAGGGCTTGATACTCTGACAAGCAAAATCACGAATCATTCAAATCGATCAAGTGCTGTATCAAATCTTGCTAAATCAGGTGTCCCGGAAGAACAGCTCATCAAAATGACTGGACATGCAAATGCTAAGTCATTAGGCCCTTATTTACAGTTAGACGAGGAACATGATGCTAGTTTAATAAACAACCTGAGACCTGGACCTTCTGGAATCCAAACTACAAGAGATATAAACATAAGGCAAGAAAATTTTACCACTGAAAACATGAATAATAATAATATGCAAAAAAATCTGGTCATAATATAACATATAACCATTGCACTTTCAATGTTCAAAATATGTATGTAACTAAAGATCAGTCAAACTCTACACAATATATTTAAATATTTTAATATGTTCTGTTAATTTAAAATGTTTATTGTTTCATTAAATCTTCTATTTCCAATTAAATTGTCCGTATAATGTAGTTGTGTATTAACCTCCCTAAAATACATTCGAGATCATTTTTTTATAAGATAAATACATTTCAAATTGTATTCAAATTTTATTGCCATTCGGCAAAAAATCTCGAATCAAAGGAAGTAGAAAAAATCGCTCGAGCTTCTTCACTACCTTGATTCTCGATTATTTGCCATGACAATAAAACTTTCATACAATTAAACTGTAAACATGTATTTATCGATAAAAAATGATCTCTTATGTATTTACCCCCGGAAAATTATTGCCTGCAGTACACAGCTAAGTAGGAATCCCGAGTCGCATATGATCTATGGTGCTGAGATACATCACCGAATTAAAACATGCTTGGGGTATATTTATAAAGAATTCATAGTGAATTTATGTCAAAGTATGAACGACCATTGCATTATTTCAAACTATATACTTGGTTTTTTCAGTGCAGAACACACAGAGTTAATATTTTCAGATGTTAAATACCAAGTTTACTAGAGGAGAAACCTTTGTGACAACAATGTTTGTGAGTACTCAGTATCAACATTCGTCAATAGAAATCCCTGCGAGCGATACATGGAAGTTTCTATTGGACGGAACAAAAGCGCCACAAGATTGTGGTCAGTAAACCCTTTGGGGATTTCGTTTTCAAGCAAACTTCAATTCCAGTGGCGAAACTAGCCAGAAAAAGCTTTAAAATGTAGCGCGTTTTTGTTCCGGAAAACAGACACTTGTGTATACAGGGGTATTTCGATATATTCTTAGCCCACTATAGAAACAATAACAATTTAAAAATCAATATAAATCAATGAAAATATATATCAGATTTTGTATTATCCAAATAAATCATTTTCAGGTCATTAATCTGTCAAGAAATGTAAGTACTGCCCTCAAATCAGACAATGCTTAATTCGTATTGTTATCTTTATTGGGTTCAAGGGCGTAGCCAGAATTTTGAGTAGGGGGGGGGCAAAGTAACTTGCAAGCAAGCCATTCTTAATAAAAACGATTTTTTGGTTTATTTTTTAAATTTTTATAGGTGATTTGCTCTGGCCAGGTGGGGGCACGTGCCCCCCTGCCCTTCCCTGGCTACGCCCTTGATTGGGTTCACACTATACTGCGCTTCCTATTTCTTTTTTAACGAATTTCTGAGCCGCAATTTTAAGAAGCAAAATTTCTCGATTTATTCACAATCCTGGCGGATCTTATTATGAAAAACGATTCATTTCAGTAACTTAATTAATAATTAGCCTGAATTAATGTGTAATTAAAATTAAGCAAGAAATTATGCGTGTATATACAGGAAAAATGTTAAGTAGCAGTTCGCAAAGGGTTAATAAATCTTTGTTAACTGGCTGTTGCAAAACGTGTTCGCTTTATCAAAGAACAACATACATCAATCATTTAGATTGGCCCGTCATTACCATATACGTCCACAGTATTTCATCCCTTAAATGGGATATGAATGCTGAAAGCTGGAGCAATATTGTGTACATAGACGTGCACTGTCGCTGTTTATAACTTTGTTAAATGTCACCACTCAGTTTTTAATATTTAAAGAGCTTGTTACGTATAGTGAGCCATTTTATAAATTCAGTTGCTGTTTTTGTCTAATTAACCGGCTTTTGCAGGAAATAAATTCGACCCATTAAAATTGAATTTATCAGTAATAAACGATTTGGGAGTGTGGTTCTGTGTTTTTGTCATTTTTACTAGATAAGGGCTATATACATCCCGAAAACAGTGTACAATACCTAATCCAGCATACAAAAACCAGGCCCGCCACGATCTTTTTCATTAAATATCTCCAAAACTGTTAAAGGCAAAATAATGAAATCTTGCATAAGCATTATTCTTTTTATGCCTAATAAGACTAAATAAAATAATTTTAAATTTCTAACCAGGGGTGTCCAAAACCGGGGAGATTGTGATGTAAAAAGAGCCCCTATTTTGTCGATGCATTTTTTCAGATTTTGACAGTAAAATATAAAATATCAAAGTTTTAGGCTCGCGAAAACCCACATCAGTTTCAAGAAAGAAGACCGCAAGTGAAATTTGGTGTGGGATATTTGGTTCAAAAATTGTTAGACCCTATCTGTTTGATGGAACATCATGCGTCTGTATAGCACCACATTTCAAACGCTTCTACTCTTTTTCGATCCGCTTCTCCTATTGTCCAAGTTTCGCACCCGTATAATGCCGTACTCCATACATACGACTTTAAGAGTCTCTTACGAGGTTCTACATTAACCGTTCCCGCACATAACAGTTGTTTCTTCTTGTTAAACGCAACTCGACCCTGCGCTTATCTTTGTTTTATATCTTTAGTGCTCTTACCATCTCGAGTTATTTTACTTCCTAAATAGCAGAAATCCGCGACCTTCTCTATCTTCTCATTTCCTATTTGTATTTCAATTTTAGTTCTATTTTTACTCCCTCTACATACCAAAATTTTAATTTTCTTTTTATTGATTTTCATGCCGTAGCCCAGTGTCAAAACTGCTTCCATTTCGTTCAAAGCCGCTCCTAATTCTTCTTTGCTAGATGCTAACAATGCTATATCATCCGCAAATCCGAGCATGTTAATAGTTTGACCCTGTACATTAATCCCTGAGGCTGTTCTATCCTTAACAATATTAATCGCATCTTCGATATATGTATATATAAGTTGAAAACTAGAGGTGACAATGCACATCCCTGTCTCACTCCCTTCCGGATATCTACTTCTCTTCGTTCCTGCTCAAAATCTATAACTGCCTTTCGCTTTTTGTGGATATTATATATTATTCTTCTGTCCCTATATTTATTGATAAAGTAATAGGGTTTGTTTAATTTGTTTGTTTTATTATTGATAGCCGTTTACCAATATAGGAGAACCCGCCCTTCTTCGACTAAAAGACTCCCTCAAACTAGACCGTATCCAGGGAAGGACCTGGCCTGCATAAGTATATATGAGTCCCAAAATGTGGTATCGAAAGATAGCTGCATATTTAGGTGCCTAATCAAGCGGCACAACTAAGGGAAACGTCGTTGTACCTGTAACATTCAATCAACTTCTCTCAATTTCCTCACTTTTGTCTTCTTCCTTTTTCCCAGTTCTTGAATTTAAGTCTCCCATCAATACGATCTCCTCGCCACCCCCTAGGCTACTGAGAACAGCGGTTAGGTCACTTTCAAACTCGTTCAAACTGTTTGTTCCGTAACTGGGAAGACTTCAATCACCATTAAATCATTTCCAACTTCATCAATCATTTCATGATTTCCATTTCATGGTTTCCAACAATCTTTATCTTCCTTCCAAATACTTGAGAGCATTATATCCATAGGAATTTTTGTTCTATCTTACGCCCCTCCAACTTCCGTGTTAGTTTGTTTCACCTATTATGACTAACCCTGTATAAATAGGTTTACTTTCCTTTTGTAACGTTGCAAAAGTAAACACCTTGATTAATCAAAAATTGATTAGTGTTTACTTTGGACGTTCTGACGTCACGCCGTGATCCAGAAGGAAAATGGATGGGAGAAGCAAGCGCGCGCCAGTTGAGATTTAAAACATGCGATAGCGAAGGTTTGCACACGTCCCATGTATGACGCGAAGGATCAACGTCACAATTGGTGCAGACGGCACCAATGCCCCCGCTGGAAAATCTCGGAAGAAGACCGCAGAATCCACCCCCCCTGAGTCTCTTAAAAGTGGATGCTCCAGAAGGCAGAAGCGAGTACTTGGTCGTCCGGCCATCAGCTGGGACCAGGGCTCCCAGCATCCGAGATGATGCTGGCCGCCGACTTTCAATCCGACTTCGAATTAAGAATCCTTCAGATTCAGAATTCATTCACCGCCGCCGATTCTCAATACTGACTTTATTTAACCGCAACGCACTGAGTAACGTTCTCGTTTCGCCGTTCGATCTGCAGATATATCCTCCGCTACCGTTTTCATGTAAGTGCCTATATGGTTATTTATTGCTAGCTTGTCTAGCAAGATTTAAACATTATCCAACCAACGTGGTTGGAGCTGACTAGTTGTACGGCAACGGGTCTACCGAAATCGGAGCTCTCTGGCAGGGGTAGGAACCACTTAATTACGTTTTCTCCGCTGGTTATTTATAGCCACCTGGGATTTCTTTGTGGTGACCGGTTTCCACCCAAACCTAGAGGCAGCCGGTGTATGGTAGGACGTATCCATTACATATTGGTTAGCGGCCTCCCCGAAGGGATTGCACTCTGGAGTGCGACACCGAAGATCCCGTACCTAAACCCCCGACTGGACTGTATTTCAATACTGCTACGTAACGTCCAGAACCCCAGACCTATATTGTACAGATCGCACGCCGTACGTTCGACGTGTATCAGGACATCAGAATTCAATGAGAGGTTCGCCCGGCGAACAACTCATTTAATTATTAACTTGTACCGTACAGACCGTTTGACAGACCGACTTGAGAATCTGAATTATTGCCGCGAAGTCCTGTATTAATTGTCACTGTAAATATTTTGTATATATCTGATTTAATCAACTGTAGTGTAAATAGTTAAAGTAATAGAGTTGATTTTAAGTTGTTCCTGTGTTCTGTTTATCATCGTTTAGCAATAGAGAACCCTACCCTTTCTTCGACAAAGAGCTCAAGGGTATTGTCGACGATTACATGTCCAACCGACCGTATCCAGGTTTAGTTGGTACCGAAAGTAAGATAAAAACTACCGTTGCACAACAAAAGACATAAGTATCGTTGCACTTTTCCTATAATCTAATACCTATAACTATTTTTAGAAGGGCAACACTGCATTTGATTTTCTTATCTTATTTTTAGGGCGACATTTTAACCACTTAGATATTTTGAAACTACAAACTTCTGTATAATACGTATGGTATGCACTTGTACATGCGTTCAACGACGCCCTATAAAGAAAATTTTTCTCTTCCATTTAATACTTTAATAAAAAGTTATTAGATCATCAGAGTGTTATGTTTTTCCGTGGGAGCTTTCAATCCCTCCATTATCCTAATTTTGGGGGTGTTAGCGCGCAGTAGTCGGTAACAATCTCATTATTTATATTAAAGATCTTAGTCTAATCTAGTTTGAACGAAGAGGGTGTACAAAACAAAATGCGTGCCCTTTCCGCTCGATACAAGTTAATAAAAGCTATGCAGCAACAGTGTAACTTTCAAATTTAGATTAATTATACACCGAATTTCATTTACGCGAGGCCCCTTGTAATACCAAGTTGCCAATTAGGTGAAGTGGTAAAGTTCAATTTTGAGATAGGTGAA
This sequence comes from Xestobium rufovillosum, assembly GCA_963966045.1. Lineage (NCBI taxonomy): Eukaryota > Metazoa > Arthropoda > Insecta > Coleoptera > Ptinidae > Xestobium > Xestobium rufovillosum. The sequence continues at coordinate 18,011,482 of OZ014498.1, forward strand.
GATCTTCGTTATTGGTTCTAGAGGCGGTCCGTTCTGGAAACTTAGACACTTGCCGTTGTAAGCATATAACCCAGTTTCAAAATTCCCAATCCTTGCACAAAACCTTCTAGAAAGTTCTGACGTAGAAGAACTCGTCCTCAACTCTTCAGAAAGAACTAACTGAATGGATGAATCTGACATTGCCATAATTTTTCAAAGAGTCAAATTTGAGACTAGCATGGTGTCTTTCCGGGGATGATGCGCTTCCCTCCTTGAACGCCCTCTGGTAGATGACAGCTCGGCACTCCAGAGTTTCTCGGTTTTCTCTGCAGGTGCAGACTTACTCCTACGGTTGATCGAACTTTGTCCGAAGACTTGGGCTGATACCAATTCAGCCGAACCACAAAACAGTAGGTAACTTTAAGAAATGAGAGCTACATGTAAAAGTCAGAAACACAAATTATGGCACCCCTATAGTTTCAGAGGCATAACTACGAAATTTGGCTTGAATTTTAGCTCCATTTAAATTTAAAAGCAGGATCAAAATATATTTAATAATTTTTAGTTTTGTAGAGATTCTAAAAAGAGGGCAGCAGCTCTTTCAGTAATTAGAGTGGCAGAGACTGTGGGCGTCGGTATGGCACTGTGATACTACGCGATGTGGAAAGCAACGGGAAACCATCACATTATTTTTTCCCTAGAACAGCGTACTAAAATTTTGTGTTGATTGCACCTTTTGGAGTAAAATATTCCGGGAGTAAAATAGTTCCACATTCGAATCTCCGGGGGTCTGCTTCGGGGAAGTCATCAGCAATAATAAGTGTGATATTTCACGAGTCGGAGCGTGGAATGTTAGGAGCATGAAACAAGTAGGAAAGTTAGAAAATTTGAGAATGGAGATGGATAGGTTAGCATTAGACATAGTAGGGATAAGCGAGGTGTGATGGCCTGATGGCCAGAAGCTGCAGACTTTTGGAGCAGAGATTTTAGAGTAATACACACACTTTGTAATGATGATGAATTAATATTAATAAAAAATTATTTACCAGACATTCAAACAAAATTCCTACGAAGCAGTCAGAACCAGACCCAGTCAGACATTACCATACAATGAAAACGGAAAACACTGATTTCTAAGTCTGGACTAGGCTTAAGATATCCGAGATCAAAAAGACAGAAATAAATAACCTAACAGGCTTTGAAAATTTGAATTTGACATATTCATGACATTGTTTTTCAAAAACACGCCACCGCCGTCACCGCATGCTCGGTAGCAGAACTATTATTGTGTTTATGGGTTTGTCATATTAGTTTCATCTCGGTTTCACCCTTATGAGCAGAACCAACCACCGCAACCACAATTAAAAATCGTTTAAGAAAACCGTCGAAAACAAAGCAGTAGCAAGCAGTAACTGATACTAATTAAAATTTAAGCTCTACTATCCAGTTAACTAAGTTAACTTGCATAAATGTGAATATAGGACACACTGTACATTTTCATTGGTGCAGTATTTTATAGACAACAGCTTTAGCACATCATTTTTCTAATATTTTTAATCAAAAAATAACGCGAAATAACTTTGGGAAACCTAACTCGTATGTAAGTAAATTTAAGAGCATTTAAATAAAAAAAACTGCCACAACGAAAATTATGAGAAACGCGACAGTAACAGCAGAAATAAAAGTGTGTTCAATCAACACATCCACAAAGCCATTAATGATAAAAGCTTTGTCGTTTCGTAATGTCGTGTGGTTTTTTAGGGTCACTTATAACAGCTATACGGATATAATAATTACAGATCGGATCAACCCTTGATAAATGATAAATCGTTCTTGGAGTACCCATAATAAAACACCATGTATTGGGTTGAAAAACGAATAAACTGTTAAACAGAAATTATGCATATACAGGGTATCCCACGACGACCTTACACGATCTGTATATAGAAAAGTATATACAGTAGAATTACACAAATTTGCACAAACAGGTAATCGAGGATGCTCAATTCGACTAAAATATTTTTGATTTTCTGCGACTTCCGGTTATACCGGAAATAGGCACCAACTTTCTTATTTCAAATGGAATGCCCACATTTTTATTACGGATTTAGATTTTTAGTCGAATTTTAAGGTCACCTTATGAAATACATCATATGTGTAAAGTGCACCCTCTTCGAGATATTAGACGTTAAAAATCGTCATTTTTCAAATTTCTTCATTTATATCTTGGGAACGGAACGAGATAAAGAAAAATGATTTGCATGTCCCTATCCTAGTTTTTAATTCTCTATCTAATGGGTCTGGAAAATACTGCTTCCCGATTGACAACTTTTTGTCATTTTTTGACCAATCAGGAGGCAGTATTTTACACACTCAATAGATAGAGAATTTAAAACTAGGATAGGGACATGTAAGTCATTTTTCTTTATCTCGTACCGTTTCCAAGCTATAATATATAATTGATGAAATTTGAAAAATGACGATTTTTAACGTCTAATATCTCGAAGAGGATGCATTTAACACATGATAGTTTGTATAAGGTGACCTTAAAATTCTACCAAAAATCTAAATCCGTAATAAAAATGTGGGCATTCCATTTAAAATAAGGAACTTGGTGTCTATTTCCGGTATAACCGGAAGTCGCAGAAAGTCAAAAATATTTTAGTCGAATTGAGCATCCTCGATTACCTATTTGTGCAAATTTGTGTAATTGTACTATATTTACTTTTCTATATGTATACAGATCGTGTAAGGTCGTCGTGGGATACCCTGTACAGGGTAAGTTTTTTTTGATTTTCACTACAATGCTCTTGGAAACCATCAGAGCTTAATAAATTCTTTTAGCTTAATAAATAAGCAAATTCAAATTTTCGAAAATTTTCGTAGTCTGCTAGATAAAATGGAAAAATCAAATTTTGCGGGATTTAAAAATATTTTCTAGCCGGGCGAAGGAAAAAGTTGTACAGAATTAGATTTAGTACTATCTCAAATAGTCAAAAGTTTTATTATACCAGTCGTGTTCAAGAAATAAAGCAAACTTATGATTTCTTAATGGAACATCATAGCAGCTTTGCCAAAAAGAATAGGCGCAGATAGGTGCGAAAATTTTAGAACTATCAGTATTTACAATTTTATAGTACGAGTATAATATATACAGGAAAATAAATGCAGTTCTTGGGGTATATTGATTGTTTATTAGTGACCCATCGCATGATCTAAATTGATTTACTTCTGGGCTTACGGAGGTTACGTGGTAGCCTCGAGGTGTCCTTCTGCGAGGGGTTTTTATCGGAGACTTTCGTAGCAGCACCGAGGTGCAAACCCTTCGGGAAACGCCACTAGCTCATGCGTTGCGGATACGTAGCCAATATTCCACCCCACTAGAGACTGCCGATTCTCGGGTTAGACCTATCACCGCACCTCCGATTACGGACCAAAGCCGCACTGGATAATTGCGATTCCTCAGTCTAACCTTCACCACCAGACGTCTCCCGTTCCCCACATCTGACCTACCTAGAGGTCTGCTACTCATTCGTTACTCGTCAGGTAGCCCAAGCTAATTTGTGGCTTGTGGACAATGTTTAGTACTGATAGCTGCACGACAACAGTAAATAACCACAGGCACTAACGAGGAATCGTGTGACGGTGAAGTCAGGAGCGTTCAATAAAGTAGGTATATGTATATTGAAAGGAATCGCAGTATACTCAACTGGTGTTTGTTTGGTTGCAAAACCAAGCTTTAGAAATGTACGTTGGGTTGCCTAGTTCGTTTCGTTAAATAGGTAGCCAAAAGCGAATAAATCGTTAGGTTGTTAGACACTGATGACTTCACTTGAAGGTTTTCTTTTAATAAAGATAAATGCCCCTTTCCCAAGTGGTTTTCACAAAATATAAGACAAATACAAAACGTTTGTCACTCGAGTAGCGAGATTTCAGAGAGTGCTTGTTCTAGTTGTTTTAAAACGTAAATTATTTTTTGCTATCTTATTGGCAAATGCTGCATCGTCATTAATAATTAAGGTGATAGCTATTTTTAGTCTTTGTTTGTTATTGTTATCCCTATTATTAGGAAATTCAGAGCCATTCATAAATACACGTGGGCACATCATATACGAAATTTAAAATCAATAAATGACTACATACCTCCTGGGTCTTAGAAGATACAAACGTAAAACAAAAATACATTAGAATAGTCAGAGATATGTATTACGAAGCGGATAGTTCACTAAAAATGAGTAATGCAGCCTCAGATAGCCTCCTACCTACCCTTTTTAAAATATACACAAATGAAGTATTGAAGGAGTGGCAAGCAAAGTGCGAGGCAATGGGAACTCTAACAAACACATAATCTTTGTCGTTGGCCGGAAAATTTGACTCAAGAAGAAGACGACATTACGTGATGAGAAAGTTGATGGATGACCGATGGGGCTTATTAAAAGTGAATGCTGGTTGTGTTGAAGAATAACAACTTGTAACGGCAACTTAAACTTTATTCTAATTCTGAACGTATATACAATATTTGCAACTTGAAACTGAATTATGACCACTACGGGGCACGCAGTCTCACGCCCTGTACTTTGAAGGTATAACTTGGTTATACTGGCCAAATTCAGACTAAATTACCACTACCGGGAATTCAGTCTCACACCCCGTTCTCTGAAGAAGAAACTTGGAAATAGTGGTTTGAGTCAAATGACTGAATTGCTACAGCAGCTTCCCGTCTTTTATATTAAACTGGAAAGTCCCCAAGTTCACTTCGCCCAATCGGAGTTCTTCTCCAAGCCGACTTCTCCCAATCGGGAGTTCCTGAATATGACCTATGGAAGAAGAGGCGATTAATATCCTCAGGAATTAATATACAGTGTCAAACTATTAAAATGTGAACAGATTCTCTGATATATCTGTATAATTAGCATCCGACAAAGAAGAATATAAATGGTTTTGAATGAAATGAAAGTATTTGTAGAGACGAGATTTTCACTATGAAAAAACAAAAAAAATCACCTATAATGGAGGTTTTGGTAATTGCCCGAAAAACGTGTATTTCCAATTAATTTTGTAAGATACATCAACGATGGCTGTGATAAATTCAAAGTACTGTATCGCCTAGGAAATAAGGTTTTTGATAAATAAAAGATTCCAGTTATTCCGCGTACTGAAATAAAATATATATCCCATTTACCATTTGAGAGCGAATTCGTGTTCAATATTGAATATTTATGAGATTTTCAGTTTGTCGACCATTGTTAATTATAGGCCTCATATACCGGGTGCCGGCGAAATCGTTGAAGGATCCCCAATTTTCTTGCCTTAAAGTCCAGGTAAAGTCACCGCGAATGAAGAAATAACCCGACCGGTGGAATAAGTTTCGTTGGTCCTGCGAGCCATGGAATTTTCTAAATGCCTTGTAATTTGCTTTTAGTAATCCTTTATGCCTTATCGTTGCGTAAATTTGATGCCCATGGGCATCGCATCGCATCGCATCGCATCGCATCGCATCGCATCGCATCGCATCGAATCGCATCGCATCGCATCGCACCGCATCGCATCGCATCGCATCGCATCGCATCGATAAGCTTTTGGGGTGAAATTAAGCAAAGAAATTGGTGCGGCAATATCAAAAGATTCCCAATTTACGTTCTTTCGCGATTGCCTTAAGGCGGAAACATATTAGAGCGACGCGACGCTACACCACGCGACGTGACCGAGATCTGATCAAAATCTATTCCATAAGAAAACGTTGATATTCTCTCCCGCCGTGCACACTTGTCTGATGCAACGTGATGCCATGCCACGCGACGCGATACGACGTTGTCGACATCCCTTCCTCTCAGATTTTTGTAGCATCGCGTAGCGTGGCATCGCATAGCATCAGACAAGTGTGAACGCGAAACACGCGGACATAACAATGGACGAACCTGTATTAATAGAAAACGTCAGGAATTATGAGTGTATATACAGGATGAGTCATTAAGGCGAAATCGGCCGATAACAAGAGTACAGTTCAAAATGGAAGAAACTTTTTCAAATAAAAGTTTTTCAAAAATAAGTGCTTAATGAGATAAAAATATTTTCAAATATGGCGGACTTCCGGTTATACCGGAAATGGACACTAACTATGTTATTTTAAATGGAACACCCTGTATTCGTTTGCATTTTTGGATTTCGCATGAAAAATAAATGTCAGTTTGTTAATCAAACGTTGGGTCTAAGTCGAACCGCTATGGAGTTTTTAATTTTTTTTGAAAATTTTGACGTTTGCAGTAGTTGGCGCCATTTTGAATATCTTCGAAACGAAAGCACTTAGAGGAATGCGGTTTCGACAGTTCGTCTCTGGAAGTAACAGCCTATTAGACACAAGTATAACATGGAATCATAACTTTTTAATTAAATGAAATTTATCCATGCCAATATTTACTAATTCAAACAGGAATAACTCTTTTTTTTTAAATGGAATGCTACATTGGTTCTCACCTCATAAGACGCAACATTAAATTTCCTTTCTGACGATGTATGGTTGTTGGCATCTGTCACCAGCAGTTTTTAAGAAATTTGCGTTTTTCTGGAAATTTTAAATAATATCGTGTTATTGCGTTAACAATAGTTGGCGTTCAGCGATTTTGTTTTGTTTTGCCAACGAAATGTCATTTCTATTAAATTATTGTTAAGTATGAGTGCAATTTGAGTTCAATTAGTGAGAGTATTGATTTCAATTTTAATAAATATCACAATTAAGAAAACTGAAAATGTACACTCAAGAAGAATTAATTGCTATGGTGTATTCCTTGGGTGAAGCAGAAGGGAATTCGTTACTTGCCTCAAGAATGTATGCGCAACGTTTTCCCGAGCATAGACATCCAAATGTAACGGCATTCGCAAAATTAAAAGAGAGGTTTGAACGAACTGGTTGTGTGGGATACGAGAAGAAAGAACGTGTAAAATCAGTGACACATGAGGAAAATCAAGTTTTAGTAGCTGCTACTGTTGTCCGAGATCCTCATTTAAGTACCAGAGAAATTAGTCGCGAGTTAAAAATAAGCCAAACTTCTGTATCTCGAATACTGTGCAAAAATAAATTTCACCCGTACCACGTTCAGTTGGTTCAGGAACTAGATCAAAATGACTTCAACAATTGGTTGCAGTTTTGTGAGTGGGCTTTACGTAAACTACAGGAGCGAAATGACTTTTTTGATCATGTTCTCTTTACGGACGAAGCTTCGTTTCATAAGAACGGTTTTGTTTCAAGATACAACTGCCATTATTACAGTACTGACAATCCCCATTGGATAAGGCCATTGGATCATCAACATAGGTGGTCCTTGAATGCATGGGGTGGCATAATTGGACGACACGTAATTGGACCACATTTTTTCGATGGAAATTTGAACGGTAATAGCTACCTACAATTTTTACAAAACGATTTGCCAGAAATGTTAGACAATTTACCACTTGCTGCAATACAACAGATGTGGTATCAACAAGATGGAGCGCCTGCACATTACGGGAGGGATGTAAGGGAGCACTTGACTGCAGCATTTCCAAACACATGGATAGGAAGAGGAGGTCCGACACCTTGGCCAGCGCGATCTCCAGACCTAACAAAACTTGACTTTTTCTTGTGGGGGTACGTAAAGCAGTTAGTTTACAGGGAACCTCCGACTACTCGAGAAAATATGATGGAACGAGTTCGCGATGCATTTCAAAGTATCAATGAAGATATGTTGATAAATGTGAACAATTCTTTGTTGAAACGATTGCGTGTTTGTTATCGTGAGGATGGCGGTTATGTCGAACATTTAATCTAATTACATTCATTTATTTTTGTTGCTGTTATTATCTAATGATCTTTGAAGTTTTGGAAATAGTATAGAAGATTTGGAACGAACATTTTGTAAGACAAAACAAAACAATATCGCCAAACGTCAACCATTGTTAATGCATAAACATGATATTATTCAAAATTTCCAGAAAAACGCAAATTTCTTAAAAACTGCTGGTGACAGATGCCAACAACCATCAGAAAGGAAATTTAATTTTGCGTCTTATGAGGTGAGAATGAATGTAGCATTCCATTTAAAAAAAAAGAGTTATTCCTGTTTGAATTAGTAAATATTGGCATGGATAAATTTTATTTGATTAAAAAGTTATGATTCCATGTTATACTTGTGTGTGATAGGCCGTTACTTCCAGAGACGAACTGTTGAAACCGCATTCCTCTAAGTGCTTTCGTTTCGAAGATATTCAAAATGGCGCCAACTACTGCAAACGTCAAAATTTTCAAAAAAAATTAAAAAACTCCATAGCGGTTCGACTGAGACCCAATGTTTGATTAGCAAACTGACATTTATTTTTCATGAGAAATCCAAAAATGCAAACGAATACAGGGTGTTCCATTTAAAATAACACAGTTAGTGTCCATTTCCGGTATAACCGGAAGTCCGCCATATTTGAAAATATTTTTATCTCATTAAGCACTTATTTTTCAAAAACTTTTATTTGAAAAAGTTTCTGCCATTTTGAACTGTACTCTTGTTATAGGCCGATTTCGCCTTAGTGACTCACCCTGTATAATTCAAAATCAAAGCACTATAGAAATCAGCAAATGAGGCTTGAAGCGTGGGAAGAAATTAGCAAGGAACTTAACACAACAGGTAAGAATCGAATCAAATCAGTGCAGAATATAACGTAGTAAGTAGCACATTCTTCAATTTCGTCTTCGAACTCTTCAGAGGACGAGGTTTCCATGATGGCTACACGCACGAACAAACTCAAATGAACTAGCAACAAAAATGATGCACACCGTCACCTCTCGTTGCGTAGTGTAGCGTAGCGTCGTGTCGGTTAAATATGAACACCCGCGAAATTTTCACGTCGCGTCGCGTCGCGTCACATCGCGTTTCCGCCTTAAGTCTCGGAGTTGACGTCACGTTCTCCCACTCAGCTGCATGCACCTACCATGTGTATTTACACCTTGGAAAAATACGTACTTAAAAATTGGCACGCATATTGCAATTTCTGGAACTTGTAACTGGCGATCCGCTTGTCGTGAAGTACCTAACGTGGTTTGGCTTTTTGTTCTACAATATCGATTTTTGGCGTATCTACATCCCCTTTGAACGACAAAATGGCGAACTGTTCAAGGATTTCCTGGACAACCAATATATGCTATTTACCATTTAATAAGTGGGAATTCACGTTTAGTACCTCGCCGTTTGAATATTTGCGAGGTTTTCTGTTTGTCGCCTATTTTTTATTATAGACTACATAAATATAGACTAATTATATTTGGTGGGGTAGTTATCTGTATAAATTGGATCATCAGCGGACTAATTAGGGGTGTCCGCACGAAAATTAGTTTTGACATGGAATAAAATCATCGGCGCTCATTTACTAAATTAAGAAGAAAAAAATAACGAGTCCGTCCCCGCCGCCTTTTCCAATTAATATTCAAATAGACTGTTGCGTAGATTCCTGCCCGTAATATTCCATTTAATAAAAGTCCCGCGGCACTTTTAAAATACTTACCCTTGTTGAGACGGAGCGAAAAATTGAGAAATATTTTTGCGCAACAACAGAATGTGAATTTGAAGATGCGAATCCCCGCAAGTGATATTGTCCACTAAACTTCGCATAGCTAATATTACCTATATCCTAAGAGTCTTTTAAATAATAATAGATTTTGGATAGCCTTGGCTATTTCTTTACTTCAAGGATTAAGATGTTAAAGGCTGTGGTTAAATGATTAATTCAAGAGTCAATTAGACCCTTAACCACACAAAATTTGAAGCACTATATACGTATTTCCACAACTAAGTTGTCATCCTCAGTAGTACTAAACCTAAACTAAACCTAAACTAAACCTAACCAACGCCACTCCGAAAATATCGAAGTTCACTCCGTCAGTTCGCCAGATCTCAGACAAGAATGGGCTCCGCCCGACGAACTGTTTATAATCCCAAAGTGACGTCATGACTCACAATAGAATAGAAAATACTGATATTTAAGTTACACCTATTTTTACACTACTCTGCTCCTATTTTCAATATAACAAATATACGAAATGTTACTATCTTTAATGCAATTTAGGGATAAAACATCCTATCTTCAGAATAATTGATTTGGAATGAAAATCTTGAAGTAGTAAGAAAAAGAAAGAAAAATAATACAAGTGACCAAATAACCTTGAAGGTCCTTGGCTTTTTTGGAATAACAATTTTACAATTTTACAATTTTAATGGTTACATTATATTCACCCCCAGGGCAAAGCCTAAAAATCAACGGCATCTAACAATTATTCGGAATCAGAAATTGGACCCACATCTGTTCTACTTAATAAGTTTACCATCATATATGAATATACTTAATAAACCGAAGATTCTTCTCATGCACAGATGACCAGTATCAAAGGTTGGGCAACACTTTTGAATTTTATATTTGAAATGTGTCAAATGTTCCTTAAACCTAGTAACGATTGTACGCCCTGTTTGCCCAATATACATCTTGCCACAAATACTACATTTCCTTTCATAAATTCCCGACCTCTGCTTGTCCTCTACTTTATCCTTGGGATTTCCCAGCAGCTCCTTGATGGTATTTTTAGCGGTTTTTGCTAAACATAAATTTTGCGACTTAAAAATAGATTCTAATCCTCTCGTATTATTAATGTTATTATTATTATCTTCCTCATCATACTTTCCTGTTTTTGTATTTTACAAAGGATTTGATATTGAGGTCTGTTGTTGAAGAAGACAAAGCTACGCGACACTCTTTGTATTGAATAGCAATAGCGCAACCGTTTTTTATTCCTGCACAATCCAATTTCATACCCCGTCCCACTTTTTCACAGGGAGTGTATTTTATTCTCACTTTAGGATATTTAAAAGCTTAGTGAACTATGTGTCGCGTGTTGCTGTTATATTACCCTGGCAGAGCATTCATCACTAAAGCTATGCCGAGCCCGTGAGCGCACCGACTTGCACCAAGGCTCTAATTGTATTTTATGACGACCAACCCACCAATTTTTCCGTATATATACAACTAATCAAATCTGGAATGCGACGAGATTTCCAGCAGAAAATAATTGTGTGCGACAGTCTCTTTACAGCACGAAACAGTTTACAATGAACAAAGACAGGAGAGAGCTTGCCCTCTTCATTCATTTATGATATAACTTGAATTATAGTTAAATAAGTGGGGAATCATTTATTTAAGTCATCATTTTCAGTTTTCCATAAATGGAGAGAGCGATTTGCGGCTTGCGGGCAAATACAATCTGAAGATTTTCGCGGGCTTTGTTTTGGTAATCTTTCTTCCTTTTTTTCATTTCTAATGGCAGTCAGTGTGTAGTTCTACAAATGCCAGCTGGTCTACGAGGCGCTCTGTATTTCCCCAGTACCCTACCACGTAATTTCCTCAAAGAACAGGCATTATCCAAGGACCTCTGGACTTTGTCACTTTTCTAGTTTGTCTTCAATATCTGAAATATACAGAATGTCACTAAGCGTAAGTAACTCAAGGTCAGCACTAAAGTCATCCAAATTACAAATTTTAAAGTCTTGAAAAGTGCAGTATTTTAACTCTTTCTCAAGTCTAGGTACCGCTATCTCACAGATTATCACTTCGTGATCCGTCAGTAGCTTATGGTAATGCTGTACTCCACTATTAATTATATTAGACACTTCAGAACAAATTACGACATCAATCAGCGACACCATACTCACAGAATAATTATACCTTGTTCGTTCTCTGATTAGTTCAAATAATCCATATGACTCCAAGAGTGAACGTAGTAATAATTCCTCACAAAACAAAACCGTCATAGAAATGGTACTCTTGAACACATCAATGAAATCGTTAAAATTGGTGCTAGGTGACCTGTACACCACACCAATTCTACACGTTATCTTGCCAAGTGACACACGAATTGAAGACCTGATACGGATACACACACCTCGACCTTTGCGCCCCCGATCACTCCTCAAAATTTCGTAACCAGGAACACCAACCAGACCATCATCTGTAATTAGAAAATTTTATAATAAGAGGCATCGGTTTACTCTCTTCAACTCCAAATACTTTCAGGTTGTTTCTTCTTGCGTATTACTCCAGCTGATCACAATGAGTTTCTAGCCGTTTTTCCAAAGATTTGTTATCATCTCGCCACCTCCGTTGACAATAATTGTTAGTCCTTTCGTGTCTTTATAGCTTCTGAAACAGCTGTTTCAATAAATTGTATTCTTTTAGACTTTTTAACCCTTCGCACTTTTTCAAATCCTGCGCGATTACACTTTCAATCTCTTTTCAAATATGGCGGACTTCCGGTTATACCGGAAATGGACACTAACTTTGTTATTTTAAATGAAACATCCGGTATATTATTGCATCTTTAGATTTCACATGAAAAATAAATGTCAGTTTGTTAATCAAACATTGGGTCTCAGTCTAACCGCTCTGGAGTTTTTTAATTTTTTTCTAAAATTTTGACGTTTGCAGTAGTTGGCGCCATTTCGAATATCTTCGAATCGAAAGCACTTAGAATAATGCGGTTTCGACAGTTAGTTTCTGGAAGAAACGGCCTATCAGACATAAGTATAAAATGGAATCATGGCTTTTTAATTGAATAAAATTTATCCAAGCCAATATTTACTAATTCAAACAGGAATAACTCTTTTTTTTAATGGAGTGCTACATTGGTTCTCACATCATAAGACGCAAAATTAAATTTCCTTTCTGATGATGTAGGGTTGTTGGCATCTGCTACCAGCAGTTTTTAAGAAATTCACGTTTTCCTGGAAATTTTGAATAATATCATGTTTATGCATTAACAATGGTTGACGTTTGGCGGTTTTGTTTTGTTTTGTCTTACAAAATGTTCGTTCCAAATCTTATATACCATTTTTTGAACTCACCGCTCTCAAAATGACATTTCGCGAACCCGACAGACAAACTCAAACATAGTGTTCGCGTGAAATCTAGCAAAAAGCACTGGCCCTTTCAGGCTTTCTAGAAATAATCTAACTTGATAGTAATACAGTTTTGTTAACAAAACGCCATTTCTCCAATTTGGGTGTTGAAAATAGTGAAAGAATAAAGATAAATCGCTATTAATTCGATTTACACTTTGACAACTCAATGGGCAACTGGACGACTTTTTTTTATTTGAAAAAATGAAAATTTGGGCGAAAAAATGAAAATTTGGGCGAAAATATTTGACCCTTATTTTTGCATTTTTCTCTGTGCCTCACTTTAAGACAGGAAAAAATTAATTAATAATTTTGCCTGGCGCAATTGACGTCACTTTTGCATCCGATATTGTCATATGTAACTTGAAATCATTATTTCTACTTTTCTAATAAATAGCGAATTATTTAAATTGTATACATGCAAATGAAACACTGCAAAACACAACCTCTGTATCACCTAAAATTATTTCGAGAAAACAGAACTGAAGAAATAAAAACGCTTTTGAACTTCGCTCTGAATTATATGACAACACAGCGGTTTTGATGGGAAGTAGTTTATTCGTATTTTATCAGATTCTGTCAGCTGTCCTTATGTCACTTCTGGCGTTTGCATAACCTTTGCGTGCCGTTTTGACATCTGAATCTGACGTGAAACTAGAAATTAACCTCGAAATTGACAAACGAAAATGACAAATTGATCATTTTAGAATGACGTCACACAATTGACAGCTAGAGGGCACACATTTGTTTGTTTCAAAACTTATTGGAGGGAAGAAGAGGATGAATAACAAAGCAGAAGTTTGTGTTACCATTTGGCACCAAAAAAGGGGCGTAACTTAAACTCAGTCGCTTTACGCCGAGAATTGAATGAAAATTCTTAAAATGATATAACTGGTTGCACTATTGCAAACGTTGTTTCGTTATTTTGAGTTAAATTACATGAACTCTAAACATCACTACTTTGTTTGGCACCAAATCTGTTCAAATTTTGGTAACACTCACGTGTGTAATGTTGTTTATCCATGCTCAGCCCTCCAACAGAAAATGGCGGCATGTCAAAATCAGGCCATTCTAAAACAGTCTATATGCAGTAGCTCAAATGACTCACTTATTTGTCGTTTGGTGTCTGCGCGGGAATAGGTTTTTAAACTATTTGATCATGCTCATTGGTGAGCGCAATGTACGTCATTTGAGTTTAAGCCACGCCCACACTGAAATCTCGTTTGAAAAAGTGGATGTTTGGAAGCATTTTAAACAATTATTTGTCATGAATTTAAAACTTTTATCAAGACGTAATGTGTTAAGGTGGTATTTACTGTGATATTAAAAGAAAAAATCACACAAATTTAATCAGTGTCCAGTTGCCCATTCAATAAATTAAACCAAATGTCATTTTCTACAATTGTCAAATGGAAATCTGTCAATGTAACCACTTCTTCTTTTTCTTTTTTATTAGCCTTTTGTCTATTTAGACAACAGCCACCTCCAGTAGTTAATAAATGGTCCTTTTTTATTAAATATTAAATTTGGAAGCCTTAAGGAATTTGCTGATCAATTTAACGGTTTTAAAAGCATGATTAGCGACTACACATGCAGCATCAAGCGGAGCTTGTTTAATAATTAAAAAAATATAATGTTCGCTTCAAAAAATATTGTACGAACCTCGATGCGCGAAGACGTCTTCGGCGCATTCGCGCAAATGAAGCACTCGCTCCTTCGTCGCTCGTGCTTCAAACATCTCGCACTCGTTTCGTAAATAACTATTTCAATACTTCAAAGATCATTAAGTAATAACAGCAACAAAAATAAATGTAATGTAATTAGATTTAGTTCGACATAACCGCCATCCTCACGATAACAAACACGCAATCGTTTCAACAAAGAATTGTTCACATTTATCAGCATATCATCATTGATTCTTTGAAATGCATCGCGAACTCGTTCCATCATATTTTCTCGAGTAGATGGAGGTTCCCTGTAAACTAACTGCTTTACGTGGCCCCACAAGAAAAAGTCAAGTTTTGTTAAGTCTGGAGATCGCGCTGGCCAAGGTGTCGCACGTCCTCTTCCTATACATTTGTTTGGAAATGCTGCAGTCAAGTACTCCATTACATCCCTCCCATAATGCGCAGGCGCTCCATCTTGTTGATTGAACTTGTTGATTTTGAACTGTATGCTTGTTAATAGACCGATTTCGCATTAGTGACTCACCCTGTATAGTATCTACTTTTTCGCGAGTAGATATGAGAAACACAACATTCCGTTGGACCTAAAATTACTGTAAAAATCACCGCTTATAGAAAATTCGAGATCAACTATTTTTAAATGTTACACTTACACTTACATTATACTTTCCTTCTCGTAAAGCCTCACTCACTCACTCTTTTGTGGCCTTCGCAACCTCTGTATATCAAATTTGGTTGAATAAAATTGTAGTTAATTTTCGAAAACGCTGTAGAAATCCAGTTTCTTGATTGGTACTGCTTTACGATTCTATACTGCAGTCATACTACGCGACTAAAGGTGGGTATCCATTTGTTGCGTACCTACGTATCGTATCACCGTTACATATCAGTGGGTACGGGAAAACGTTGCATAGTTGCGTATCCAAATATGATACAAAGAAACGCAACGACCCCGATCGCTCATTTGGCGGTTTTTCGCCGTCACATCAAAGGAAAGATACTATACGAAGTAGAGTCGCAAGGGGACGGGTCGTGTACCGTTGTAAGTGTTCATAGTAGTTGCAGTAGGTAAACTGAAACTAGTTGTATCGTAATCCCGTGTCTTGAGTTTAAATATGGGTACGCAATGATGATGTGAGAAAAATTTACACGGTGATGCATCCTATCGTATCAGTGAACGAAACGGAACGATAATACGATACGTAGATACGTAACAAATGGATACCCACCTTAACAGGCCCAGCAACGATGACTAATAGCTTTGATCTGTGGGCTTCGGGAAAAATGATTAATATATTTTTTCCCAAATTTAGTCTGACAGCGAACGGTTTCATACAGGTGCTTACGCAAATATTTGTTGGTCACTTAAATATTCAAATAATTTGCTATCGATTTACAATGTAATATTTCTAAATAAATTTCGCTGTCAACAAAAACAAAGGAACAAATTAATTAACCAAATTTAATTAACAATCCATTGTTATCACAGAGAATGTTGAGCACAGATATTCGTAAATCGTGTTCTGTGTTCTAGACATGAAGAGGCGACGAGAAAATTGGTTCATCCTCTTCAGTTGAGAGTTTTAACAGTCAGTATGCCGACAATGTGACCCGGTAAGTACTCTTCGCTACGGCATTTCTGAAACAATCCCTGTTTGCTGACGCACAGATTTGTTTACCCTGCTTTACATTCATCGCTAAATTGTGCGATCACTACTGCGAACTCGTCAGCAAAACGGCCTGTTTACTCTTTCAATTAATAAATAATTGTTATAGGCGCAACGAACGATTTTAAACCTTATGCAGAATGGCTCTAAACTTATGTATTTATTTACCTACATTATTCACTGTTGGTCACCATTTTGATTCTATAGGCAATCCTTGACCATAAAAACCATAAGTGTGATAAAAAATAATTGTTCTACGCTTAGAAATAAGAAAGTTACGAGATTTTGTTCGATTTTGGAGGTTATCGACGGCCATCTTGAAAATAAATCGCTTCCGGTTGCCAGATTTTGGTAGACTTTTTTTTTGTTAATTAGTAAACCTAGTAGAGACAAAAACCGTTCACAGACCTTTTGTTGGAATTAGTTTTCGGTCTAATGTTAAATTCATCAGAGCAAAACAGCAAGTACCAAGTGTCGTCCCATATTTTTGATTTTATTAGAAAAAAATCCCTACCCTCGAGTTCCACGTCGTGTAAACGTAGCATGAAAATAACAGTACGCAAACGGCAAACTTTACTTGGTTAGGTAGAGAGTGTTGAGGTATCCTTCAAGCTATGATTGATGAGGCTTACATGTCTGCTCCATGTCCATCCTCGAAATAACCCCAGTCACTCCATTTTAACTTTAATAACTTGTGTCGTCCTATGGCAGTTTCAAGGGTCCATCGATTCCGGAGAATATTGCTTTCGTTTGTGAACTAACCCCCTTTTCCCAATGACATGCTGAAAGTAATTGTTAAAAAGGACCAATCAGTCACTCCGAAATTCTCATACAGGGCGAGCAAATGGTGGGCTTTTCTAGGATATTAGGTATAAAAGCGTATGACAAGCAATGAAATTTCGATTTCGAATTAAATTTGTGATGAAACTCAATGTAAATGTTACTTTAATCACCACTTTCAAAATAGCTAGTCACTATCAGTGTCAGTGTCAGTGTCACTGTCACTGTCACTGTCACTGTCGCTGTCGCTGTCGCTGTCGCTGTCGCTGTCGCTGTCGCTGTCGCTGTCGCTGTCACTGTCACCTCGCCTAAAGAAATAATTAATGGATAAACTTTACTGATAGTCTGCGAACACTTCCACACTTCTGGCTTTATTTGATTAAAATTCATATTCCGCCAACTTCCCGCACATCTTCTAATTTGAAGGTAGTATTTTCTGCAGCGACGTTGTTTTTCACTGTCGTCCATATTAACTCGATGGGATTTAAATCTGGATGATATGGCGTTAAACGTAAAACAGTGTGTCCATGGTATTTTAATAATGTGCCGAACTTGTAGGTTATATTATACCTCTTCTTATCTTCACATCGACTTTCCATAGTTTTGTTCTTGGGTGTTTTGTTGTTTCTCATGTGTAGAGCCCGGATTCTAGGCCAAATGGCTTTTTGTCAATTTTTTAGGCTCAACTCTCGAACCAAGTTATAAATCTAAATCACGAAAAACCGAGACGAATGGCACCTATTTGTTCCGGCCTAAACTCCTATTTTGATCAAAAGTTCTATTTTCTGCCTATTTCGTGGTTTTAGAGCCTAAAATAGACCAATTGCACAATTTAGCAGTATAACTGTTCTGGTTGTCAAAAAATGGTATTTCGTGTTAGAATCCTGTTTTTCATTAAGTTGGCAGTAAAGTTCCGAATTGGCAAGCCTGGTTAACTGTAACTGTCAGTGTCAGTTCGTTCAGTGGCAACCTGCGAGTTTTCTTTGACAACGTTGTAGGGAACTCTGAATAATAGGGAGGTTCGGAGAAAAATAAGATATCTATTTTTGGCATGAAAATGACAGAAAATTGTTATTGTAATTTTTTTGCGGCGTAATAAGCGAAAGAAATTAGCTTATCACGCCCACATGCTAGTTCGCTTTGTTATTGGTTTGACGTCAGAGATTCGTAAGGCGCTCCTCCCACTTCTCGTGAAGTGCCCGTGAAGCGGTACCTATCTCATAACATACTAACTTATTGGGACTATGTATTTCGAGCGTGAATTTTTAAAGTAAGGTGTCAAGGAAACATAAAACAAAGACAACGTAATCGATATAATGATGCAACAAGGGTATCAAAAGTCCGATTCACATAATTTGCCATATTTATGTAGTAGGTTGGTAAACGTGGAAATGGTGTGTGATTCTTGCATCTAACCCTAATTTCATTCAACCTCAAAACAGTAGTGTAAAGGCAGACCGGTATAAGTAAAACAAAGTCAACAATTTATTAACTGTACATGCCTTTTATAATTCAGTATAAGTATATAGGTATGTAGATTGTGGATACCTGCCTACTTCCGTTTGTAAAATAGGTACCTACCTATATTCTCTAATACAATACAATACATACCTACTCATTTATGTAGGTATGTATACCTAAGTGATTGACAAGTTATCAAGTTAACTGTTTTACAACGGATTGGAAATTTTTAAAAAAACGGAAACAAATACAACTCACGCGAATCAAAAAACTACGCTACGTAGGTACTAGGTACTTGTTTAACAAAAAGAAACAACTGCTATATTCTGGAACGGTTAATGTAGAAACTCGGAAGAGACTCTTAAAGCCGCATGTATGGAGTACGAAATTATACCTATGGGTGCGAAACTTGGACAATGGGAGAAGCGGATTGAAAAAGAGTAGAAGCGTTTGAAATGTGATGCTACAGACGGGTGTTGAAGATACCGTGGATAGACAAGTTAGCAATGAGGAATTAGAAAGAGTTGGGGAAAAGAGAAAAGTATAGAAGACAATAAAGAATAGGGGATAGGATCGTAGGGAGCAGATTAGACTACTGCTCTCAAATAGTTGGGGATGTAGAATGTTCTACTTTTACGGAAATGCGTAGGCTAGCTCAGGGAAAGGATGGAGGTACGCGTCCTACCAGTCTTCAAAAGAGAACTTTATGATGACGTACTATTTAATTATTATTGTAAAATAGTTAATAAAATTTCCTTTTTTAGTTCAGGGAGGGAACGCTACGGCGATTCAGTATTTGGCTCCGTCATGCTCCTAGCATCCTGTTTCAAATTATGCTAACCGTAACACGTTACCAAGTACCAAGGGGTCCCAGAAAACTGTAGATAAATTACATTATGTTCGATTTTATTTAGAGTGACTGCAATGGGGCAGCCGATAATTTTATAAACTTTTGCAATGATAACTAACTCGCGAAAATATCGATAATGCTGACCGATTTTCCTTCTGGCTCCAACGAACAACTTTTTCCGTTTTATTGGTGTGCTGTACGATGTATTAGTCTGGGTACAAAACAGAAAACACCAGTTAGAACCAGTTAATAATATTTAACAATTTAACTACACATGCATATGCATAATACTGATGGGACTGCTGCGCGCTGAAGCTGGGACTTGTTCGTTATACTAATTTCTGACGTCACGCGGCCTACTCTCGCTGCAAGGTACGATTTCTAGCCTTGCACCGACGGAAAACTTTGCAACGGCTTCACAGGCGAAGGAATTTTTTTTTAACAAAAATTAACAACATAACTGCCTTCAGTATAAACTCTATCAATTTTAATGAAATTTGAAAATTACCGAACCTGCCTATTGGCTGAAAAACGTTCCAGCCTTATACTCCTGAGCATTTAGAGCAACTGTTAGTGTGTAGCGCAAATGCTCCATATTTCTAGTTCTAAGAGTACTGATGCTAATTTACTGTGTTGTTTCGTTTTTTGAGAGCTTTTTTAGACTTTTATCTTTGTTTATTTGTGTTTTTAAGAATTTTATCGTTGTTTTGTTTTTTTACATAATTCTATCGTTCTGTTGAGTTTGTGAATTTTGAAATCCGAATAAAGGTTTTTGCCTAAACTGTACATATATGTTGCTATTTTTCCGGCCTAAATTGACATTTTTTATTGCCTAAATTTAGCTCCTATTTTCATATTTTTTAGGACCTAAAATGTTGTCCATAGCATCTCTGGTTTCGTCTCTCGTTAGGTTACTTTTGTGGATTCGTATAGTTCCTATTCCTCGTGTTGCTCTTCTCTTTTTCTGTTATTGTTTATCTCTTGAGAAGTACTGTATTGTAGGAGATCGAGCGGATCACAATTAAATAAAACCAACTTATAAATATATTTTAACGATGTTTTATTCTTTCAACTTCTTAACTTCTCACTTCTACAAAACTTCTTCACACCAAACAAGAAACAAAACTTTTTATTAAAAACAAGAGAGACAAGGTAAAGCTTGTTTTTCCGCCATCTTACCAGTTACAAACTTATTTACTACCGGAACTACTTTCTAACCAATAAGCGCAGAAGGCGGCAAAATTTAAATTTTAAAATAAGTGGCCTACAGTATTACTGTTAAGGTCCCTAATTACTGTATAATATGCACGCCATCTTTGTTTGAGCAACAAATCACATATTGCAGAGTCCCTCGTCGTTCGTAAAAGTTGCTAATTCTGCCAGTTCTGCTACTGCCAACCCAGAGAATGCATCATGTGTGTTACAAAGGGGATGTGTATAATGATAAGGGGAACTTTTAATTTGAATAGAGTTTGCCGTTATCGTTAAACATTTTTTTTAGAAAAATGGATAGTGAGAGATGCCCGCCCAGACAACTCGAAACAACTTTGGAATGTTGAATTTTATTTGATATTCTTGATCTAGAAACATTTTGTTTGACGGTAAATAAAAATTGTTAGGGGAAGGATGTCATTTTTGAAAATACTTTTGCTCGTAATTTTTGTAATTCAATTGATAGTAGAATGCAGTTCAAGAGGAAAGGAGAGGATTCTATACGGAGAAAACTGCGACGTTTCATTGTATCCCTATATAATATCACTAAGGAGAAAAATGGGTTTTCATAATTATTGCGGCGGTTCTTTGATAGCAGATAACGCAGTTTTAACAGCTGGTCATTGTTTAGAAAATTTCGTGACAAACCCTGAACTGCTTATTGCAGTAGCTGGTCTGGTAGAGCGTGACAAAACTGAGAACTTACAATCGTCTCCTGGAAAAACCTCGCTGCTTCATCCCAAGTACGATAAAGTAACGCTCAGGAACGACATAGCTGTATTTCTTCTTGAAGAGAAATTTCACTTAAAGGGAAACGTTGGGTTGGTCAGACTTCCGCTGAGGCGAATGCGCAGGTGCCCAACGGGCACTATTATGGGGTGGGGGAAACAAAGTTATTTGACAGCTTCAGGGGTAAAATTAGGGAGAGACTCTTATAACCCTCATCTTCAATGTGCTAATGTAATACTTATTACTAAAGCACAATGTAGGTCACAAATGAAGAGAATTGACAATAACAAAGTGTGTGCAATCGGCGTTGACCAAGGTGTTGACGCTTGCATCGGCGATTCAGGGGGACCTTTACTATGTGGCCAAATCCAGTTTGCTTTAATCTCGTATGGCAAAGGATGCGGCACGGACAAACCTGGTGTTTATCAAAGATTGGACGGGCACGTAACATTCTTTCAAGATATGATCCAGAGAAGCAAAGTCAGAGGTCGAAGTGGACAATCTATCACTCAACCTTATCTTCGCTATTACCATATACCAATAATTATTTTTCTCCTAGTGTACCAGATTTCTTAAGAATAAAAGTTGCGTTTTGTTTTCTTAGTAGATTGCCACAAATGAATAATTCAGAAACGAGTGTGGACATTAAGGCAGTCTTTTCCGCAAACATGGCATATGATCTGAAAATTATTTATATTTCGTTAACGGAATGCAGGACATGCCTTGACTGAGTTTTAAGAGTCACAAAATGAGAGAATCTGTCCAATCTGTCTTCAGGCTGAAGCACCTAACGTGGAACCTAGTGGTGATCATAGAAAATGGATATTGGCTTCAAAATTTAAGATTATGATGCCCATAAATTCAAAAATGATGTCATTGGCCTGACAGAAGAACTTTCCTAAATTTCCTTTTGAACCCAGAAATGCTGCATAATTTGAGGTCTTTAGGTACATTATTAAAAACAATATTAACAATATTGTAGAAGAAAGTACATGAGTTGGACATATTCAACCAATGTATCTTATCTCCTTTAATCTGCAAGATACATATGTTGTCTTGTCCGAACCCCAACTTGAACAAGCATTTTGAACCACTTGTATTCTGCGCAACCACGTTCTCCTGTCAATACAAAAGTTGATAAAACTAAAGAATCGCGTAACAGGCGAATCACATCTTTACTCAAAATATTTTTGTTAGTATGATGTTGCTTCAAGTTACTAAATGATTTTCTTACACAATTATTGTTAATATGAGTCTATGTTTAATTCATCTCTATTAATATCTAAGTGTCGATTTATGGACATGTAAATCAAAATAATAATATAATGTCAATTCATGGTACGTAACTTAACGTTCAATATGTATTATTTTGCTATCAGAAATATCATTAGGATTGGAAGCAACGGCAATAATATCAAGTAAAGACATTCTAGTTACAGAATAACGGGTTGCATCCCTGGTTGATAAATTGGGCCAAAATCATCCAGAAGAGTATTGAATCTCACGGTGTTAGTACCATTCACATCAAGAAAATCAATATTTACATCACCATCAAAAAACTAGTCGGGGGCAAGGTGCTCTAATTCGGCACCCTCTATACAACTCGAATACACACAAAAAATGAAGCTGATTCTTATGTAAAATGACCTGTCGGATTCGAATTTTGAGGTCTTGAAAAGATCGGGAAATTGCGAAGATGTTGAAAAATCGATTTTTCGTAAAATGTTCCTAAATCAATTTTCGACCATTTTTAATACTTTTTTTGTTGTATTTTAGCAACGAAAAGAGTTAGAGATCTGTTTTCTTCATGGAATATACATTGAAGTGTGCTGATCATCACAGTGTACTCACGTTGCCTCTAAAATTTTCCAATTTTATGAAAAAATGTTTTCTTGCTAGACAACAAATTTGTGTAATGTATTTTTCATGTACTGGATAAGTATTCTTATTTTTCGGAATTAATAGATGCATATGCGAGACCAAATACGAATAAAGGCTCGAAATTATTTTTGGTGAAGAAATGAAACATTAATATTGTTGCTGAAAAATGTTACGGCGAGTTAAGCATAAATAATTTCTGCGCGCTATCTGCGCTGATTCATTGATAGCTAGCGATAAAAGTATTCACGCTCTTTTATTCTTGATAAAAACGTTTTGGTGTATTATTAGTGATTTATTAGTAACAGTAATCAGTAGTTAATACGTTACTTTGTATATTAACTTGTGGCGGTGCAGTTTTTAAGATGAAGAGATCTGAATGTCGTAATTGAATTCGTTCAATATTGAAGAGTTTACATTCTGAATGCAGTAGTTTTCTGGTATCAGCAATACTTGATTTTCTTCAATCAGTAAGCTACGTTGCAGAGTAGGTACAACTCGATTTGCTTCTATCTTGGCTTTTACTAACAGACTTGCATAAAACACAAATTGTGATACTGAAAATCGTTGGCAATCATAATATCAACGCATTTATCCCCGAAACCTTGGATTTTATGTGGCATTGCATCGTCATTAAGTTTCTTCGCTTTCTTAAAAATTTGGCTTTGTCTCTCGAAAGTACGGAGATTACCCTTAGGATCACGTGCTTTGTCGCATGTGAAGCATATTTTATTTGGGCGTTTTATGGATTTGGATCGTCTGATTTTTGACTGTGGATCTTCCACAGTTTCCGGCTGTATATTATAAAAAAGTCTTGTGTAAGATCTTCCACACCGAGTGCCAAACCGGGTCTTGAGAATGAAATTTGCCTTTATTTTCAAGCCTTTTTTTAGAGCAATAGAATTAGAATCTGATTTACTGGATGCTACATACGGTAATGTTTCATATCGTTCTTCTGCTACGCTTTGCACAGTTTCTGTCGTATTACGTTGGCAGACAATGCAGAATGACAAATTGAAACGTGCGGATGTATCTACAAAACCAAATTCTTTCATAACCTATAACCTATTTTTCAAGAAATCTGTGCATGATAAAAAAGAAACTTACGACATTCGGATTTCTTCATCTTAAAACTACACCGCCACAATTTAACACACAAAGTAACGTATTAATTACTGATTACTATTACTAATAAATCACTAATAATACAACAAAACGTGTTTATCAAAAATGGAAGCGCGCGAACACTTATGTCGCTACCTATCAACGTATCAGCGCGGCTAGCGCTCACAAATTATTTATGTTTAACTCGTCGTAACTTTTTTTAGCAACAATATTAATGTTTCGTTTCTTCACCAAAAATAATTTCGAGTCTTTGGCCGTATTTGGTCTCGCATATGTATATGTTAATTATGAAAAATAAGATTACTTACCCAGTCCATGAAAAATACATTACACAAGTTTGTGGTCGAGCAAGAAAAATTTTTTTTCCTTAAAATTGGAAAATTTTAGAGGCAACTTGAGTACACTGTGGCGATCAGCACACTTCAATGTATATTCCACGAAAAAAACAGATACTCTAACTCTTTTCGTTGCTGAAATACAACAAGAAAAGTATTAAAAATTGTCGAAAATTGATTTAGGTAAATTTGATAAAAAATCGACTTTTCGGCATTTTTACAATTCCTGATCTTTTCGGGACCTCAAAATTGGAATCCGGCAGGTCATTTTACAGAAGAATCATCTTCATTTTTTGTGTGTGTTCGAGTTGTATGGAGGATGTTTAAAACGCATCTTTCAGGCGGTCTGCTTCTAGGCTAAACCAAATAATGTTCATAGTGGAGAAACACATCAAAGGATTTCCTCAAATCCCGTTTAATAACTTCTGAAAAACTAGAATTTGGAAGCCGATAAACCACTCCAAAACAATATCTAACACCATTGAACGATTAAACATCGAAAACTATGAACATTTCCCGATTTCAACAAACAATGCCGGAAACAAATTACGGAACCGTCACTGTCAAATGCCTTTCGACTGTCATTACGACTATGACAGTTATACTTAGCTGGAAAACATTTCTTCAACCCCGTTCGCAAAGTATATTTAAAGTCTGGTTGATGTATTCATGAATGAGTTAAAACGGTAAAGTACAATGTTCGTTTTATTATAGTTATGTAGTTATTAGGTATAACCTCCTTGAAGCATTCAAATTTACTAAATTGCTTGTCTTGTACCACAAAACTACCTATCCATAAGTTTTCCTCTAGCTTCAGATTTATAGGAATATAAATACTATTACCTATTCCATAATAACACATCATCATAAGGTTCTCAGTCCGAAGACTGGTTGGACGCGTACCTCCATTCTTTTCTATCCTGAGCTAACCTACGCATTTCCCTAAAAGTAGAACATCCTACATCCCTAACTATTTGAGAGCAGTAGTCTAATCTAGGCCTACCCCTACCTCTTTTTATTCCTATCTCTGACTCTAGTATGTCGCGAACTATTCCTTCGTGTCTTAGAAGGTGTCCTACCATCCTATCTCTCCTACTCTTTATTGTTTTCCATACCTTTCGCCTTTCCCCAACTCTTTCTAATACTTCCCTATTGCTAACCTTATCTATCCACGGTATCTTCATCATGCGTCTGTAACACCACAGTTCAAACGCTTCTACTCTTTTTCTATCCGCTTCTCCTATTGTCCAAGTTTCGCACCCGTATAATGCCGTACTCCATACATACGACTTTAAGAGTCTCTTCCTAGTCTCTATATTAACCGTTCTCGAACATAACAGTTGTTTCTTTTTGTTAAACGCAACTCGTCCCTGCGCCATTCTTTGTTTTATATCTTTAGTGCTCCTACCGTCTTGGGTTATTTTACTTCCTAAGTAGCAGAAATCCGCGACCTCCTCTATCTTCTCATTTCCTATTCGTATTTCAATTTTAGTTCTATTTTCACTCCATCTACATACCAAAATTTTAGTTTTCTTTTTATTGATTTTCATGCCGTAGCCCTGTGTCAAAACTGCTTCCATTTCATTCAAAGCCGCTCCTAATTCTTCTTTGCTAGATGCTAACACTGCTATATCATCCGCAAATATGAGCATGTTAATAGTTTGGCCCTGTACATTGATCCCTGAGGCTGTTCTTTCCTTAACAATATTAATCGCATCTTCGATATATAAGTTGAAAACTAGAGGTGACAATGCACATCCCTGTCTCACTCCCTTCCGGATATCTACTTCCCTTCGTTCCTGCTCACATTCTATAACTGCCTTTTGCTCTTTGTAGAGATTATGTATTATTCTTCTGTCCCTGTATTTCATCCCTACCTTTCTCAGCACTTCGAAAATCTTCCCCCATTTTACGTTGTCGAAGGCTTTTTCTAAATCTACAAATCCTATATATACGCTCTTTCTCTTTTCTATCGTTTTTTCTATAATTACTCGTAAAGCTAGAATGGCCTCGCGCGTTCCTCTATTTCGTCTAAATCCGAACTGATCTTCTCCTAATATTTCTTCCGCCTTTTTCTCCATCCTTCTTTGCACAATTCTAGTTAAAATTTTTGACGCATGGGAAGTTAAACTGATAGTTCTAAAATTTTCGCATCTATCCGCGCCTTTCCTTTTTGGCAAAGCTACCATGATGTTCAGTTTGTAATCCTCTGGAATCTCGCCTGTCAGGTATATGCGACTAACCAATTTAAATAAACGATCTATTACCTCTTGACCTGCGCACTTTAAGATTTCTGCCTGCAAGCCATCTATACCTGGTGCTTTATTATTCCTTAAACTTTTTAGTGCTAGCTCAAACTCTTCTCTCATTATAGGACTCCCTAGGTTATCCCCTTCTACACTGCTTTCACTTTCTAATATATGTTGCACTTCCTGTCCCGTATATAAGTTTCCTAAATATTCTTTCCACCTATCTGCCTTCTCCCCGCTTTCGATTAGGATATCTCCTGCCTCATTCCTAATGCTTTTGGTACTAGATCCAATTTCTCTAAAATTTCTCCTAATTATTTTATATGCTTCATCAGTCTTTCCTATTTCGAACTTATTTTCCACTTCTTTGCACTTATCATCGATCCATTGCTCTTTCGCTTTCCTACATTTCCGAATAATTTCCCACTTGATCGCCTTATATCTTTGTTTCCCTATTTCATCTAACCTATTTTTATATTTGCGCCTTTCCTCTATTAGACTCACAATATGTTTTGTTATCCAGGGTTTCCTACTTTCATTCTGTTTATGACCCAAAATATCCCTAGCTGAGGAAACTAAACTATATTTAATGCAATTCCATTCTTCCTCTATGTCCCTAACAATATTTTCGCCCGCGCCCTTTAGTACTTCGTTTGTCTTTTTCTCGAACTTATCGCGCGTATCATCATCTTTTAGTTTCTCTGGGTCAAGATACCTTCTTCCGCTTCGTTTTTTCAAAATCTTAAATTTAAGATTGGCCTTCATAACGACTATATTGTGATCACTATCTATATCTGCTCCTGGATAACTTCTACAATCCCTAACTTGATTTCTAAATCTTTGCCTAACAAGAATGTAATCTATTTGATATCTCCCTAGGTCTCCTGGCATCTTCCACGTGTAGCGTCTCCTAACATGATGGTGAAATAGAGTGTTCGCGACCGTTAAGTTATGTTTATCGCAGAACTCTATCAGTCTCACTCCCCTATCGTTCCTATTGCCTAATCCAAAGGGACCAACTATTCCGCCCTCTCGCCCTGTGCCTACGACTGCATTGAAATCTACAATTATTAAATTTTCGTGTCCTCTCACAAAATCTAGCACATGTTCAATATCACTATAAACTGCCTCTACGACCTCATCACTGTAGTTAGAAGTGGGCATATATACCTGTATTATTACTGTTTTTACAGGTTTCGAATCTAACCTAACCATAACTACCCTGTCACTTTGCTGTAAGAAATTTTCTACACTCTGCCCTACTTTTTTCCGCATAACAATTCCTACTCCCGAATTTCCTCCTACAGATCCTGTGTGTATTACTCTAAAATCTCCGCTCCAGAAGTCTCCGGCTTCTGGCCATCGCACTTCACTAATACCTACTACGTCTAATGCTAACCTATCCATCTCAATTTTCAAATTCTCTAACTTTCCTAACACAAGGAAATAAAATTTTGATACTACCATGCCATAGCAATAAGATTGGCAGTACTGGTTGTCAACTGTCAACTGTCTTGTAGAACATTTCCAATGTCTGCAATAGGAATTTTAATAGGCATCATATTTTTATTTCAGTTGTCCTCATCGATTTCTTCTAATGTAAGAATAGTTGGTGGACATGATTGCAATATGACTCAGTATACTTATATGGTATCGATAAAATTGCAAAACGCCGGGCACTTTTGTGGGGGATCATTATTGGCAGAATATTGGGTTCTAACAGCTGCTCACTGTTTATTAATTTTCGAGAAATATCCTCAAGTAGTTTTCGCAGTGGTTGGAGCTACAATTAAAAATCAGGAGAAGAATGTTCAAGTTTCAGTTGCACAGAAAATCTTTTTACATCCTCAATACGACAATAGTACTTTGAAGAACGATATAGCACTGGTAAGGTTGGAAAGAAAGATAGAGTTAACAGGCAACGTTGGATTAGTCGATATTCCAAAAAGGAACGAATCTGGTATTTGCAAAATTGCTGCAATCGTTGGGTGGGGATATCAGGAACCGGAAATCTTACCAGGTATATCTCTGATTCAGAAAATATACAATCCCCATCTTCAGTGTGCAAATATAACAATTATTCCTAACGAAGTGTGCCGTGGTAGGATAAAACACGTCGATGAGACGAAGGTGTGTGGTATTGGTGAACCTGGTGTAGATGCATGTAGGGGTGATTCAGGCGGACCACTCCTATGCGGACGTGTTCAGTACGGAATCATTTCTTATGGGATGGGATGTGCCATATTTCGACCAGGAGTGTACCAAAGGGTGGACAAACAACTGGATTTTTTGTTGGATACTATGCAAAACTACAAAGAACAAGCTACCCTTAGGAATAGTGGGTGTCATGTAACGTATGATCTGTTATGTGGCCTCCTTCTTTTGATTTTCATAAAATAAATATTTTAGGTAATACCAAATGTTTTTCTTCATTTAAAGTTAGCTAGTTTTCCTGTCCCGCCAGACTTGCACAATGACGAAGTTCTAGTAATTCTGGAACGTGTGGAATGACTTGCTAGTTTCAGTGATCTAAAGAGCTGATCCATATTTGGGAGTGAGAGGCTAGACAAAGTCAAAATAAAACTATAGAACAATAAACTGCGCGAAATTTAGAAAAACCGTGAGACTAAAATAATTTTGACACGCAGTGTAGGTATGCGCTTTTTGTAGATCTACTGCGAGTTTCACAAAAATAAATAACAAAATTGAATATTCAAACAATTTAGAAATTTACTTTAAAAACTATCAGAAATTTATTATATCACTTTTGATAAACGAACTACCAAAGGGGAGGCTGTCTTGTAACGTAAAAACTACTCACAGTCCTGATGTCTGTCTTCTTCAAATCTCGTGTCTAACGTCGAATTCCAGTAGTGTCTTATTAGCTGAAGGTGTCTTAGCTGTACAACGAAGTAACTACTATTTAAAATACTATGGGCCGGATGAAATTCGGGGCCCGACCTAAAAGCGTCTAGACCTCTAAACTAAAAAAAAATCCTTAAAAGAATAAAAGAACTATAAGTCAAACAACTAGCCAGGAAACCAAGAAAGCGGGACTTACTCCAATTCCAATAATTATTGGAGTTTTGAATAACTATTACGCAATATTACGCCACTGAGAAATAAACCCTTTTCTAAGGCATCGAAGAATATTCCAACTACTATAAAGATTTCCGATGTTAACTAATCTTTTGGAAAAATCCTGATAAATTCCGGGGCCTAAAACTAGTCCAAAACCAAGAGAGCTAGGTACTCACACGTGCATATCGTAGCGTAGTCAAAATTAGTGATGGGCGGACTCGAGTGCAAGAATCGAAAAGTTCTCGATTCTCAAAAGTTCTCGGTGTTCTCGAGAACTGTTTTAGTTATTGGTCTCGAATGCACGAGTTCTCGCTCAGTGATAAGAGACGAGATAAACAAATTTATTGAGAACACGAGAACTGAAATGGAATCGAAAATACGGCGCGAGATCGGCAGCGGTATCAATAAAATCAAGTATCAACTAGAACCAAATAGACAGTAAGTTGTAGTTCTCAGTTAGGTTAATTGTTATTTCCGATGGTATAGTTTGAATTTCTGGAAACCCAAACAAGTAGAAACTTTAAGATCATTTTGGAATTGCGAATTACGGTTAATACCTATGAGTGCTACTACTGGTTAAAAAAGAAACGAAATAAGTATTAATACACAATAATATGTAACTAAAATAAATTTCTAAAATTTAAAGTATAAACAAAGAACTAGATAAGTTCTAAGAGAAAAACGAACAATGTGCGCTTTTGCTAGTACCCTTTTTACGAAAAAATTCCACACTATCGTTTAATTTTTAATGTGATAACCGATACCTAATCCAGAAAAAACGCAAACCCATTTCAATTTTTATTTTAATTAGAAATGTACATAATTTTTTGATTTTAATTTTATTTCTGCTAGTACTACGAGCACGACACTAATATTACTTTAATGAGAAGAGTTATGTAACTTGTAAGTCTTTTTAGAAGTTTCCAATAATAAATTTTACATTGGCACCATCGAATGAATAATTGTTCATTCAACGAATCTACTGAGAAATGCATTCAGAGACGTTACCGCCATAAAACTAACAGATGCAGGCTACAAAAAATGAAAAAAGATGCCGACGCATGCCGATTGAATTAGGCGAACGCTGCTCGCCGCTGCTACCCTTTGAACGTGGTCCAATGCTGCAGTACCGAGACCGAGAGAGTATCAGATTCCGAGTCTCGCAGCTCCCGTATGAGGTACAATATTTTTGTGTTGTACTCGGGTCTCGGGAAAGTTCTCGATTCTCAAAAGTTCTCGGATACGGAGTTCTCGATTCATTAAAGTATTCGATTCTGCCCATCGCTAGTCAAAATTGTACTGACGAGATTTTTCTTGTTTTTCGAAGCTACCGATAAGACGTAGTTTCTAGGAATACGGCACTAGAAGAGCCATCTAACGGGGTCGATCGATAATTCTAGCGGGGAGATCTATAATTTGCCATCTCATTGTAGGAAACTGCAATGACAAACCATGATATAAGAAAAACGCGTATGCTATTTTAACTAATGAACTCTTAAGACGAATTCTGACTGTAACAATATAATATTTTTTCTACATCTTCTTACCGATCTCAAAATTTTTACTCGTCTTCTTTCCATATTATGAAAGTTTCACTTCCATTGCAATAACATCCGTAATAACCGTTAGATACATTATAAAATTTACGTAGAATTTTCTTTTGACAGTGTTCGACAAATTACCTCAAAAATTCTTGCAAATTTCGACATTTTTTTGTGTTTTAAGTAGGTATTGGTATTATTAACTTAAGTTTATACTTATTAGTTGTCAATGTCAATATTTTTCGATAATATTGGAAGTAACCCATTTTTTGAGTATGACTGGATTATAATACCTATGTATATCGTTGGAACCAATTTTAGAAGATATGAATGTTGGATTGGAGAATTTTTAAGAAGTTATAAAGGGTAGTATGTATTTTGATTCTCGTCAAGTAGAATTTTAATTTAAGAAGCATATATTTCATGTTTGGACTCTAGATGATGATGAAGATGGAAGATGGTGAAGTGTAGACCTAGTCGGAACAACAGCAGTATTAGAATCGATTGTTGCAGTTTTCCTTCAGATCTTGCAAGTCACAGAAGTGCATTAAAGAAACCATAGGGCAGAACTGAACTTTTGACTTTCTTGAGACTTCTTCATTAATTGGTAGATCGTGGAAGATTCAGCTGCTGACGACTCAAGGAGATTCCAGTTAGTGAAAGGTAGAAGTTGGTGCAAGAAAGGAGTGAACAATAATATCTGAAGATCTGTTTACGATTAATTCAAAAAAAGGTGAAAAGTTGAATATCAAGTAAAATTAAAAAAATATAGTTGTTAAGACAATCTTAGACAATGACATTAGTGAGTGACAGCAGTCAATAACTTCATTGTTATATTCGTTTGTCAGCATTCTTGCGTATTCTAGTGCTACCATTACCGCGCAATGCTGCACTTGAAGCAAATTTTAATATGCATTATGTGCCAATTTCAGTGGCACTGTTTCGCAGAAGAAAAACCAAGGATAGTAGGAGGAAGTGACTGCGACATGTCAAAATACCACTTTATGATATCATTAAGAAGAAACCTGGACTTTACTCACTTTTGCGGTGGCACGTTATTAACAGAAAACTGGGTCTTAACAGCTGCTCATTGTGTGATTCCGTACGTTGTGGACCCGCGAACTCTTTGGGCAGTGGCTGGAGCTATCAAACACGACGATGAAACTAACATTGTACTTTCTAGGGGGGAAGCTATATTCGTACATCCAGAACATAAACAAAAGACTTACTCATTCGATATGGCATTATTTTTAACAGAAAGGAAACTAAAGATAGGTAACATTTTAACTGTGAAAATTCCGAAGAAACCTGTGGAGAGTATATGTGAAACAGCAACTATTATGGGATGGGGAGATCAAGAGCACCTAGCGTTTTCTGTTAAGTTTCTGGGACGCGAGTATTTCAATCCAATTCTTCAGTGCGCCAACGTAACAATTATTACCAACAAGGAGTGTAGCCAGAAGATGCTCTACGTAGACGATTTCAAAGTGTGTGGTGTTGGTAGACCTGGTATTGATGCTTGCCAAGGTGATTCCGGGGGACCACTTTTGTGCAAAGATATTCAGTTCGGCGTCACTTCTTACGGATTAGGATGTGCCGCGGATAAACCTGGAGTTTACCTTAGAATCGACAAACAGCTAGACTTCATACATTCGACGATAGAAAACAATTTGGCCAGACATGGAAGTAACCAAAACGATTTGCGGCCGCAAGCATCGTATTATAAGGCATTCTTTATTATTCTTTTGTTCCATTTAAAGCAGAATTTATAGGTGAATTAAATTATGCATTACACTTTCTGTTATTGAATCATCCAAGCATGAAATAAGTAGGGAGATCAGAGGACAAAGTCAAAATTTTGGAAAAACGGAAAGGCAGAAGATACCTTATCTTCGAGAAACTAAAAGATGGTATCGGAGATAAATTCGAGAAGTAGGCAAACGAATGATTATACAACTCGGGAATTGGTTCTATAATTCAATGCTCGGCGTGGTGCTTGCCCGAAGAATAGTTTCTCGAACGATCCAGAACCACCCAACGCAGTGAAATTAACGTTTATAGTCATAGAAACAGATGGAATCACATTAAAATGGTTTAGAGTTGTTTACACCTCTATCAATAATTATTAAATCTCCTTGGCGGCAACAGTATGCTAAAATTGCAACAATAATTATGTGGGAAATCTATTTTAACTCGTTTTAAGGGGCATTATGACGCACTAAAAATAAATATGTACAGATAAATCGAGTATAATATCGCACGTGTTGGATACGTGCCATAAATTTAATGTTAATAATTCGAAACTTTTAAGGCCGACCAATAACAAATTTGACTGAAACCCCTTGGAGAGTACAAAAATATGGGTATACAAATAGAAGTGTTTGTGTTAACACATGATACAAGACTAGTAAGATATGACACTGAAATGAACAAAAATGGTTCCGTTTTGCGCATGTCGTAATTTGATCATCCGATGTTAAAGAAATGCATTTTTCTCGTATTTAATATAGTTTAAAACAAAGGTGTTTTAAGATAAAAACAAGAAAGCTAATCAATCTCCTCTAATCTAATAAACACGAAATTCATTGCGCGTTGATAGGAAAGCTTCCAATTTTTATACTTCAAACAAAACAACCAATCACCAACCAACAACCAGCTCGGCGAGAACCAGAATATTCAAATCCTATTATGTAATTCTAAGCATCCTATGAACGGATAGTGTTGAATTGACTTGAAGTTGTTCCTCTGCAAGTCCCATTGGTTTGCGTCAAGGGTCATCGCTCAAAGCAGAGGGCTAGCTGAGCTACGATACCCCCAAATTAGGGGTGCTTTTATACCGGCGGAACGGAAAGGTGTACATAGTTCGATTCGCTTCTCCTATTGTCCAAGTTTCGCAGTGGTACAATGCCGCACTTCATACATACGTATTTAAGAGTCTTTTCCGGGCTTCTACATTAACCATTCCCAGAACATAACAGTTATAACATAACTATATGTTTCGGTCGGTCGGTGTGTGGGATTTCTGGTCGTCGATAAATACCTTAAACTCTAGTCAGAGATAGGGTTCTCTGGAGCTATTGCAAAAACTAAAAATACTCACTATGAAAATAAACAAACTATTAATTTAACTATTTACATAAAATCGATGTTAAAATAAAAACGTATGTACAGCAATAGTATATTATGTAGCGAGCATGGAAAGTGACAAATTTCATACGAGCGTGGCCGAGTCCAGAAATCACGCGAGTTTATAGGAAATACACTTTCCATCGAGTTATGTAATCAAAATAGCGACGGCGGTATCTGGCGTTTAAATTCCGTATCGCTTGATATACAGCGCAACGATGTTTTCTGGTCGGACGTCAATTATGCAACGAGATCGGATCGGTTTCGGTGAAAGTAAACAACGACACTTCCTAGTGACGCTCTGGAGCCAGATATACAGCGCGCTCTTTCGGTTTCGGTATCGGTATCTGGTACGCTCTGTATAGCTAGGCTAATCGGATCGTTATCTTACTAACGATATAACGGGGTTGCATCTATTCAGGTCGGGATCGTCGATAATATCCTTTGCTCAATAGTCGAAGAAGATTGGGTTCGTTATTGCTTACTAAACGGTGAATTATAAACATAAATAAATTAAAAGGGTTTCTATTAATATAACTATTTACATTTTAAACGGAATATTAAACGGATATTTACAGGAATATATATACATGAAAAATAAATGAGAAATTCTGGTATTAAAATCAGGACGGTACTGTAACCGGTATCTCGAGCGAGTAGCGCACGAGATCTGGGCTAGATGCCTAGCTCGTGGACTGTTCCCTCGGGAACAGCTATCACTTGAATACGGGTAGCCTCGTCGTATGATTAACTGCTCCGGATACTTGCGGTTTCGTAATAGCATTTCTAGTGCGACCGGTCGGGGTTCAAGTCTGGGATGTACGTTAGAACACCTAGGGTGTAATCCCTGGCGAGACAGGTTTATTAATTGACGTGCAAAAGCTAACTGATGGAGCCACCCCAGGACATATGCAGATTGTTGTAGAAACCCTCCGCTGCACATCGACAAGGCTGTGTAATCCGCTGCAATGAATGCAAACTATGTA
This sequence comes from Xestobium rufovillosum, assembly GCA_963966045.1. Lineage (NCBI taxonomy): Eukaryota > Metazoa > Arthropoda > Insecta > Coleoptera > Ptinidae > Xestobium > Xestobium rufovillosum. Next base: position 18,047,128 of record OZ014498.1, read on the forward strand.
GGTTTCTACTTTCCTGCACCTGAACTGGTAAATGGACCTACCTAATTAAGTCAGCTACACTTCCACTACAAGTCAACTAACTCCGGTCTTGTTAACTTAATTATTGGTAGCCCTTCGGCTTCGATAATTAAGTGCTAGCGATGAAGACTCTTGAGTATTTATTTTTTAGAGAATAAATCGGATAAGGGAATGAACAGAAAATCACACGCCGTGAATTAAACTCAATCAAGCGGGCTGTCGGTTAAAATTTTTCGGACGCGGGTGGAGAGAATTCTTCTCCGGAAACCGGTGAAGAAGATTCCTCCTGGATCTCTGATGCGTGACTCCTTTTATAGCCACTTGGATAGGTTCGGCGGTCAGGCTCGCGTGACGTGACGTGCCACCACCACTCGTCTCATGCTCTTGTTTATTTACGATCGTGACGTAGCGGCTTGCTTTTCTCTCTTCATCTGGATATGCCACGGCTCTCGCCCCATGATTTCTGACGTGGTTGCAATAGAGAGAACAATTATGAATGCTAATCCAAGTCTGTTGGATGTAACCAGCATTCCAATTATGCATTGTTACAACGGAGCATGTGACTTACAGAAAACGTATTTCGCGCTAGGCGATATAAGTTACCGGTTGGACGCACGCTCGGCAAACTGCCAACCAAAATATACGGACGGATGTAAATAATCATAATACCTGCTATGGTTGTTTCGGTGTAATATAACGGCAAGGGACTCACGCAGCCTTTCGACAGCGAACTTTCCCCAGTGGGTGTGCGGAGAAGAGAATTATTCTGTCTTGACATTGGCACAATTCCCTTCAGTGTAGGTGAATTAGACGCTAAAGAACTCTGCACTTAATTTCACCCCACTTCCTGGCATTTTGTTGAAGATTTTGACAGATTTAGAGGAATTGATTGAAGAAAGTTGTAGTAGGTAGTAAGTATTTTGCGAGAAGAAACCAATATCTAGGAGAAACTGCCGCCGCATATTTTCTAACGAAACCTGAATAGCATCATGGTCTTCTTCAACAATGCGGGGCACATCATGATTTTCTGTAGAAAAAAACTGTTACAAGACGTTGATATTAATAACATAATATGGGATAAAATTTCAAATAGAAAAATGCATATTCATTGAATTCTCTAAAAACTTATTCACTCTACAGTGTGAATTGGAATTTTATTAGAAATACTTGCTGATAATAAAGATTCATGACACTCGCAAGACCTACACAGAACAGAGCACGAATTTTGTTTCCCCCAGAAGATCTCTTTCCCGGTCCTTTCTTCGGGGTCATAATACTGCGTATGAACTTCAAATGTCTATCTACTTTTTCGTATACTCCTGGATGATCGTCTGCACATCCTAATCCGTACGACACTATTCCTATTTGCGTGCGACCGCATACAAGTGGTCCTCCGGAGTCGCCTACGCAAGCATCGCTCTTTGCTTCTCCAAAACCGCATATTTTTCTATAATTCACATCATCGAAATGTTTACGGCAATCCGAAAGTGTGATCAACTTGATTCCAGTACACTGAAGATGTTCGTTGAATTTGCATCTAGCAGTGACCGCCTTCTGATCGCCCCATCCCATTACAACGGGTTTATTGCAATATGCTCTGTTAACTCTCTGTGGTATAACCACAGTTCCAACAGTTTTTGTAATATTAAATTCAGTGATCATAAGTAGCAAACATATATCATCGTTAAAAGTTTTCGGACTATAATCTTTATGTATGTACCAGTTCTTTATTTTAGAAGTTTGTATATTTTTCTTTTGGTTTTTGTATGTAGCTCCAGCAACAATTGAAAATTGGGTCTTATCTCTCTTCTTTTCTCCATCGAAGCAATGGGCGGCTGTTAGAACCCAGTGCGAGGTAACTAAGGAACCACCACAGACTACATCTCTGAGAAGCCTCAACTGAACCGCATACGTATATTCCTGCATGTTGCACTCATATCCACGAACAATTCTACATAATTGACAGTTACATAGTTCAAGTAGAGACAGAAAGAAAATCAGCATTGTAGTTCCTTTAAAATACAACATCCCTGTTAAAAAATAAAGTATTATTTGGTAGACATATAAAAGTAGGTACTGTCACAACGTCACGTACAAATAACAGTTAAACCTTCTAGATTCTAGATCATCAAACTTGCGATGGGAATAAAAATGGCGTGTGATTGATTCAGAATTCATTTTCGTCATCGAGTGTTAACCTTAAAATTCTGGATTTATTTATTTCTTATTTTTGTTTCAAATCTTACTTTGAATGCTAGGTAAGTGTGTATTATTTCATTGAACCTTGATCACTCACGGAACTAACTTTGTTCATAACTCGTGTTGTAGAAAGTAAAGTGGAAACACAAAACGGAAGAGCCTTAGATATATATTTTTTTCAAAGAATAAGGTCTTTTTATGCAATGCATACTGCCTAGACGCGAAATAACAACGCACCATGAAGTTTGGATGTAGAATGGAATTTTCTATTAAGCAAACTTATAAATAATAATACAGTATACAGGTATCCCACGACGACCTTACACGATCTGTATATGGAAAAGTGGGTTTAGTAGAGTTACACAAACTTGCACAAATAGGTAATCGAGGATGCTCAATTCGACTAAAAAATTTTTGACTTTCTGCGACTTCCGGTTATACCGGAAATAGACACCAACTTCCTTATTTTAAATGGAATGCACACACTTTTATTTCGGAATTAGATTTTTGGTCAAATTTTAAGGTCACCTTATGCAAAACATCATATGTGTAAAGTGCACCCTCTTGGAGATATTAGATGTTAAAAATCGTAATTTTTCAAATTTCATCAATTATAGCTTGGAAACGGTACGAGATAAAGAAAAATGACTTGCATGTCCCTATCTTAGTTTTTAATTCTCTATCTATTGAGTGTGAAAAATACTGCCTCCTGACTGGTCAAAAAATGACAAAAAGTTGCCAATCGGGAAGCAGTATTTTCCAGACCCATTAGATAGAGAATTAAAAACTACGATAGGGACATGTAAATCATTTTTCTTTGTCTCGTACCGTATCCAAGTTATAATTGATGAAATTTGAAAAATTACTATTTTTAACGTCTAATATCTCCAAGAGGGTGCACTTTACACATATGATGTTTTGCATAAGGTGACCTTAAAATTCGACCAAAAATCTAAATCTGTACTAAAAATGTGGGCATTACATTTAAAATAAGGAAGTTGGTGTCTATTTCCGGTATAACCGGAAGTCGCAGAAAGTCAAAAATATTTTAATCGAATTGAGCATCCTCGATTACCTATTTGTGCAAATTTGTGTAATTCTACTATATATACTTTTCTATATACAGATCGTGTCAGGTCGTCGTGGGATACCCTGTATAGGTTACTATTGTTGTGCACAAGTAATGAGTGTTAGCAGAAAAGTGAAAAAGATTACTTGTGTGGATTGGCGAATCAGAAAGAAATATAATTTAGAATACTGATAACGGTATTGCAAGTTTCTGTAAGTAGGTCATCTACCGAGCGTCCAGAATGATGCGGTGCTACAGAGATTGTTTGCAGAAATTCAGTCGGAGTGTGAATTGCGATAATACAAGATGGTGCAGAATGATCTGGGAAGGGATCATCTACCAGAGTTTGTTGGCAGCGATTCTGAAATTTTACGACTGCTTGCGGACTGTTTTGGCCACGTTGCGTTGGACGGATAAAGCTTGATGACGAGATTCTGAAAAATATGTTTTTGATTATTGTTCTCGTGGATGGTGAAGGTTGCTGGATGTTATCCATGTGTGCCCAAAAAGGGTCATGTGGTGGCGAATTCACGGAAAGGTCTTCGAAGTCAACGTGGTGACTTTTACGAAGCGCCCAAGCTTCAACGTGGTGTGGTGACTTCTACAAAACGGACTTGTGAGTGATACCAGATAACAGAGATTATCATTGCGTCGGTGCTTCTTGTGGTGTTCTGAAGGCGGTCGATGAGTGATGAATGATTGGAGCCGATTGAACTTCTGGTGCAAGAATCCCAGTGAGTCGGTGGCACTTGTGTAGGTGCGGTCATGGTGAGGGTTGCCAGTGAGCAGGCAATGCTTGTCAAAAGTCGGCCAGGCGTGACATTATATACGCAAACGTGGTCGTTATTGTTGAAAGAAATGCGGTAACGATGGCATGGTGAATGTTTTCTGTTGATGCTTGGATTGGATTTTTAATGCTTTAATTATTTCGTTGGTGGACATCATAGAGAAAGGACGTTGTCTCTGGTAGAAAGAATGGAAAAAACATTTGATACGGATACTTTTATCAGCGAAATCCAAAATGTCCATGCATATAAGGGATTACAAATTAATGCGAATCTTATAGCAACAAACTGGAAAAAAGTCATTCATGGGGCCAACATTCGTCATCGAGGAACCAGAAGTGGATAATTCCAAAGCGATCGCACTTTCTTACGCATTTTTCTTATCCTCCTCAAGCAAAGTAGCAGTAATTCGTTCTTGAAATACATATTAAAACTCATGTTCCTCTTCTGTGTTGGGTGTTTAGGTTGAATTCGCCTCGATTATAAATGCGGTTGACACGACAGCAAGTCAACCACAAAAATGTAGTCGGGATATGGTCGAGTCAACCACGAATTGCTAGCTACAAATTTGTGTACGACCTCACTTATTGCTTCACGAGGACGTCGCATTGGTCTATTTGTAGCGAGGGTGGTTCGGTGGATGTTACCGTTATCCATGACGTGGAATAACAAAGCACTATGGAATTCTCAATCTAGGTTACTATTGTTGTGCAGAAATAATTACTGTCAGCAGAAAAGTGGAAAATATTATTTCTGTGAATAACTGAATCATGATAAAGTTCTCAGTCCGAAGACTGATTGGACGCGCTCCTCCATTATTTTCTATCCTGAATTAACTTACGAATTTCCCTAAAAGTAGAATATCATACGTTCCTAAATATTTGAGAGCAGTAGTCTGATCTGGGTCTATCCCTACTTCTTTTTATTCCGACCTCCGACTCTAGTCGCGAGCTAATCCCCCGTGTTTCAGAAAGTGTCCTACCATCCTAGCTCTCCTATTCTTTATTGTTTTCCTCCTCCTCCTCCTCCTCCTCCTCCTCCTCCTCCTCCTTCTGGATTGCACATCCGTATGGCGACGTAAATCCAGACACCGAGTATACAGTATAAATCATCCTGCGGGACGACCGCCGGTTATCAGAATACCGACACGGAGAGAATTGCTTGTGATACCGGGTCCCAAACCCAGTATTAGTTTGCTATTCGCTCACGTGAATAATTACCGACTAGACTTTACCGCACGAAGCTCAAATTTCATTTCCTGTAAGTATAGTTTGTATAAAACCGTTTTTACCCGTTGATTGAATGAATTGAAGCGCCTTCTTTTAAGTCTTCGAATCGGCAGTGTCGGTTTCCAGCGGATGAGATCGGTTTCCCTTCCATCGCACTTGCTAAGCGTTCTGACCCAATTACTCTTCCCGCTACTACATACTTTCATATTCGGGTGACGTTCCATCTCTGGAATTTGCAACTGACCTTTTACCGTATGGGAACCTGCTGTGATGACGATCGAGATGTAATCTCTAAACAATCTAGAAACTGTTTAAAAAGTACGTTCGTCCACGAGGCCTCGAAAGGCCGCCCTTAATATATAGAAATTCGCAATTTCACTGAAATTTTAACAGTTGGGTGTTGGGATTAGGACACTGGAGGAGCATGCTACCACTGGTCGTACGTGCCAAGGATCTGGGTGTTTCATTTCTGATTGCATTAAAATTTTATTAGTGCTTGCTGGTACATAAAATTTATTATACTTAAAAATATCACATGAAATAAAGAAAGGACCTGGCTACCGCCAGACATATTAAGCCTCGGGTTTATAAAATTTCCAATGAACTGCAAGTGTTTATCTACTCTTTCGTATACGCCCGGATATTTAGAAGCACATCCATGTCCGTACGATACTATTCCTATTTGCGTCTGATCGCACACAAGCGGTCCCCCAGAATCTTTTTGGCATGCGTCGCTGTTTCCTTCACCGAAACCACATATTTTGTTGTCATTCAAATTGTAATCTTTGCGGCACTCGGAAAGTTTTATTAAACTGATTCCAGTACACTGAAGATGTTCGTTGAATTTGCGTCTAGCATGAACCGGTATCTGATCTCCCCATCCCATTACAACCGGTGTATTACAGAATTTTTGATCTGGCTGTGGTAGACGCACGAAAGTAATGCTTTCTCCAGTCTTAAATGTGGTGGACAGAAGCACTACACATATATCGTTGTTATAATTCTTCTTATTATACTTTTTATGCAGGTGCCAATCTTGTATTTTGGAAGTTTGGATGCTTTTACTTTGGTTTTTGTAAGTGGCGCCAGCAACAATTAAAAATTTATTTCTGTCTCTCTTCTTTTCTCCATCAAAGCAATGGGCTGCTGTTAGAACCCATAATGGGTTGAGTAAGGAACCGCCACAGAAGAAATCGTTATTTGGAGCCCACCTCAGTTGAACCGCAAACTTATATTTCTTCATGTCGCAATTATATCCACGAACTATCTTATCTTCCCCGTTACAGTTGCGTGATTCGTGGTGAAGTAAAAGTATTATAAGCACGATAGTTTCTGCAAAATATGGCATTTCTGCTAAACTTATGAATGACATCTAAGGTGACTTAATATTTATCCTATGGTGGGAGAAAACATGGAGTGCTAATGCACACGTTTCATGTTGGTATTATATATCATCTCAAGGTACCAAGGAATCTTAAATTGCTTGGTTTGGTGTATTGTTTTTAAGGTTAGGACATCCATTTCTTTACTGGCCTAGTGTATTTTCTCATTTTTTTGGTCTGTGGGCTTCCGTGGCCGATGTCTGAAACATAAATATTATTATGTTCCAGGCTGGCTGCCACGTCGTCTAATGGATACACTAAAAGGTGTACTTGACATTTCTACACCCATCTTAGTGCTGACTCCATGTCCTTATTTGTACATCCTCCTGATCAGTCATGCGCGATGAACGGTTGGCTGCTTTTTCACGTATTACCGTTTTCCGTATCTGCAGTATTTCGATTCCTCGGCCCCTGTTGAAGTTATCTGGCTCCTTCTGGATCTCTATCGCCTCCTTGTATAGTCTAGGCCAGTACCGCGCCTCCTTCCTCAACATCCTGGTATCATCGAACTTGATCTCATGACCCGTCTCGGCTCGATGTTCTGCGACGGCCGACTTGTCTCAGTGGTGACTGATGTGTTCCTTTAGCCTCGTGCTGATATGTCGTCTTGTCTGTCCAATATACACCTTCCCACAGGTGCATGGCATGCTGTACACTCCAGGCGCTTCTAGATTCTTGTGCGCTCTCCGATATTTTGGAAATTCCGCTGCTATCTTATTTGATGCGCTGAAGATGGTACGTACTCCATGCTTCTTCAGAAGGCGTTCGTACATCCCCTGATATAAAGAAAATATGCAGATGCCTCGAATATCTCTGGATTTCTTCTGATGGCTTTCTCTATGTTGGTCCTAGTATAGCCGTTCTTTCTTAACGTGAGGCGTAGATGGTTCAGGTCCTCCCTCAGATGCCCTGGTTCACTGATATGCTATGCTTAGCTCGTCTAACCAAGGTTCCGATGATGCCTTGCTTTTACGGCCGGTAATGGTGAGATTCTGCGTTTAGGGAACGATCCGTGTGCGTAGGTTTCCTGTACACTTGATGTTCCTTCCAAAGTTCCATCTCTCTTTCGACGAACCAGTACATTCAGGAATTGTAGTGTGCCGTCCTCCTCTAATTCCATGGTGACCTGTATACTAGGATGTATACTGTTAAGGTGGTCCTTAAATCCTTCAATGGTGCTGCATCTATGTGGCCAAATTACGAAGGTGTCGTCCACGTACCTAAATAAACACTTCGGCTTCAGTTCGGTTGATTCCAGGGCGGTGTTCTCAAAAATTTCCATGTACATGTTAGCCAATAGCGGAGATATAGGTGATCCCATAGCTGTTCCTTCCGTTTACTCATAAAACTCGTCCCTGAAGACGAAGAAGGTATAGGTTCTCCTCAGTCAAGCGTCTTCTTGTATCCGTGATGGCTTCCTCCGTTGGCACCTTGGTGAATAGGGATCTGATGTCGAAACTCACTAGGATGTCCTCTGACTACAATTGAAGTTCTTCTCGGTGAAATGTTCCGAGTTCCGAATGTGATGTTCTGTGTTTCCCACAAGTCCAGCGAAGGATCCTGCTAGGTGATGCGCCAAAGAATGGGTAGCTGATCCTAGTGCGCTAACTATCGGCATAAATGGAGTTCCCGTCTTATGAAATTTCGGCAAGCAGTACAGCTGAGGTGTCCTGAAATCACTCCTAATTAATTGGAGATGAATTTCCTTCGGTATGGTAGATGCTCGGATAGCTGCAGCAACTGTCCTCTCCACTTTTTAAACAGAGTTATTCTTGATATTCCTGTATGGGGGATCCTCTAAAAGGGTTTCCACTTTCGATTCATAGTTTACCGTGTCCATGATGACAGTCGCGTTTCCCTTATCCGCTGGGAGTATAATGAGGTCCTTGTTGTTTCTACATGGCAGCCAGCCCGGAACATATAATAATACATTCGTTTATTTTCTCATTGTTTGCAGACTTCTTCCCGGAGATGATCAAATTAGTTTAAAATTTGTAGGATTTGATCCAGAAAAAATATTGTAAATTTGGAAGTTGGCTTAAGCGTACGTTGGACATTGTCGAAGAACCCATTAAAACTCCCAAAAACTTGTTCGATTTTTGTGAATAACCATTGCGTAAGTCGTAACTATTGCTTAAGAAGGGTAGTAAATTAATTTGCCTTGGCTAAAATCGATAACAGTCTACTAACGTAATCGACGGGATCATCAAAAAGGAGAACTTTAAAGTTTTGACCTGAAAAATTTGTGCGACTTTCCTTGAGGCATGTAGAAACAGAAAATTGTGACTGTTCAAACTTTTCAATTCTCTGTCCTTTGGACAAAGGCGGTCGTCTAAGCTTTTCTGAACTGAATTAAGTTGCTTTTTCCGTTTAGCATCGCTGTTGTCGCTTATGAAGTTTTTTCTTCTTCTTCCCCATCATCTTTTCTTTCCTTCTATAGTTTTTGAATGATTTTCTTCTTTCTTCTCCTTAGAACTTCTCTTGCTCCGCTGCTCAATACCACTTTCTTCAGGCTAGAATGGAAAATCAGAACCTCGATGAACTTGTTCGTTTCACCTTGGAACTGAATTAATTAGTGATACTGGACCGTTCGAACAACTACTTCTCCGGCAAATGCCCCGTCAGGCATTGAATTATAGAACTAAATCCAGACCTTTGTACTACAAGGCGTCACATAATGCTAACCCACCTAAAGTGACTTTGAAGCAATCATAATATGTCTACGTCCATAATACAATTAGAAATAATTATTTTCTCGGTTTATTACTGTTCGTGAGTTTCTGTTGTACCCACGACCACAGTTATGTTAGTATCTTAACATTAAAATAAAATAATAAACACAGTTTCTACACAGTCATTATTAGATAACTCTCTAGAGTTCACAGCTTTCAACTAAATGTCACTTCACAGAGTCTGCACTGAAATTTTACTGGAAACGTTGATACAAAAGATTTGTAACACTCGCAAATCCGACACAAAAGAGAGGACGGATTTTGTTACACCCAGAACCATCTGTCCTTTTCGGGTTCATAATACTTTGTATGAAAGTCAAATGGCTATCTACTCTTTCGTATACTCCTGGATGGGTATCTGCACATCCTGCGCCATACGATACTATTCCTATTTGCGTGCGATCGCATACAACTGGTCCCCCGGAATCGCCTTCACAAGAATCGCTCTTTGCTTCTCCAAAACCACATATTTTTCTATTATTCACACTGTAGTAATAATATTCACGGCACTCTGAAAGTTTCATTAACCTGATATTAGCACATTGCAGATGCTCGTTGAATCTCTGTCTAGCAGAAACCGGCTTCTGATCGCCCCATCCCATTACAACGGGTTTATTACAGAATTTATTAGTAACCGCCTGTGGTATAACCACAGTTCCAACAGTTTTTGTAATATTAAATCTAGTCACCAGAAAAAGTAAACATATATCGTTGTTAAAAGTTCTCGCACTATAATCTTTATGTATGTACCAGTTCTCTATTTTAGAAGTCTGTACGTTTCTATTTTGTTTCCTGTATGTAGCACCAGCAACAATTAACATTTTATTCTTGTCTTTCTTCTTTTCTCCATCAAAGAAATGGGCCGCTGTTAGGACCCAGAATGGGTTGATTAAGGAACCGCCACAAAATACAAAGTTACTTTTAGCCAACTTTAGTTGAACTACAAACTTATATTTCCTCATATCACAGTTATATCCACGAACTATCTTACCTTCTTCAATAGAGTTACATAATTCATGGCGAAATAAAAGTATTATAAGCAAGAAGGTTCTTTCAAAATATGTCATTTGTGGACTTACGAATGACACTAAGGGTCCTAGATAACTTTAGTAATATACCTTCATGATACAGTGATAACAAGATTTGATATTGCGCATGTGCCACTAGCGGGTCTGCTTCATTATTTGGTGATTTCATTATTTGGCGATGCAGTTCGACGAGTAGGTACGTACGTAAATTTAGTCTAAAATTTGTATGTTTTTGGGGCGAATTTGCGTTGAAAAGTGATTTTCCCATTAATAATGACGAATTGAATTTTCTGTTTTCGTTCTTAAATCGAACATGAATCACTGATTTTTTATTTTGTTTATTGTCAGCATTGGTTTATAAGTTAAATATATGCAGGGGCGGCTCCTTAATAAGTACGCTCGTGCGCGCGCACTGCCTACAAAAATATGTTTTTAACCTTTTTTAATAAGGTTCTAACCTTATAATAATTATAAACTAATAAGTTTACAATTTTTTTAATCTCCAGCGTTTAGCTGCCGCAATATTATATTAATTATTATTATGTGAGATAATAAAAAGTACGCGCTCTAAGCACCCCGCGTCGGCGTCGTCTGTTTCAAAATGCCTATCACATACAAATCCATCCGTCCGAGTACTGTGAGGTGTGGATCTGTTCGGCGCTCTAGGCAAATGCACATTCGATATGGGAGCGAGATCGGCGTGACTCGGGAAAATTTCGTCGTATGTGCTTTGAGGTGGAAGAATAAAGCTTGTATTTGAGCGCCGTTTGAGTACACACTTGGTAACTTAAAACTCACAGTTGCGCGAAGCATATACATAATAATATATACGGGACACGGGAGTTGGTACTTCTGCGGCATGGTTTTTGTGTACCATATTTAGGTTTTAGATTTGCTCGTTGCTTTGCTCATAACGTGAATAATTAGCTGTATTATCGTGTTTATTATTTTTAAATATTGAAATTTCCAATAGTATGGCTAGTGGTAGTGGTTTGGTTCAAGTGAACACTTAAACATTGTGAAGTGATCTTTAACAAAGTGGTTGCCTGATTTTTGCATTTTTCAAAATTATTGTTGTGTTGTAGTACTCCATTCAGTTAAAAATGAATATTTTATCTAAATATAGGCTTTTGACGAAAAACTTGAAATAAAATGAAATGGACGTCCTAAGCTTGTGCGAAGTATAGTTACTCGATAGAGATATAGCTAAGACATATGCGCGCACGAGTTCCGAGATCTTCCGCCATGTTCAGGCTATTCTCGCGCTGTGCCACAACGCATTCGTGTGCATTTTATTGCAAATTTATTTGTTTAGAGCAGTATAATTACAATTTAAAAAGTAAGTGATAATATCTTGGCAATTAGTAGATTGCATTTACTTTGAACATTGTTTTTTCCGTCTGTTTACCTGGCGTATAACATAGAAAATTGCATTCGATAAGTATATACTAGACGTGCGTTATTTACGGACTAGATGGCAATTCCTTTTGACTGCCGATAATCTTTTTTAAATATAAGACTTTGCAATACATAGATTATTTTGAATACAAGTAATTAGCCAGTGTGTCCAAAAAGTATGCACTATGGAAAACTTATTTATTTTAGATTTATCAGAAAATTTTATTCTTCATAAAAGTTGGTGCGTATTACTGAACGTGAGATGAATATGTCGGAAATTAGGCAGAGTTGTTAGTAAGTGTCGATGGCATTTTTTTCCAAACACGCCCAGAGCGGCTTAATTTGTGAATATACAAAAAAATGGTAGGAAAAACTTGTTCCAAATGAGAAACACTGTTATGATTAGAGTAATAGTGTTCACTTGTGATATCTATTGACCATAAGAATTTTTCGGACTAAAACAAGCTGATATCTAAAGCCGAGAGATGCTGCGAAAATCCAAAAACCCCCTCGTACATCGTAAACGAAGTACACAAAGTTTCTTGCTACGAGAATCTGATCCAGACTGTTCTATTTTTAAAAGAAAAAAGGGGCGATTTAATAAAATAAAATAATTTGATTATCTTAAATATTTATCTTCAATACTTCGCCTGGATGGAATAATTGGGCTGATTTTGTTTACCTGCGGGTCGAGTAATATCGTAAATAAGAAGATATGTGTAGGTAAGTCGGAAATGACGGACATTCTTATGAAAAATAATACGAATAATTTTGTAAAAAATTGAGGGGGGACGAAAGGAAACAGACATTTGTGGTTAACATTATTAAGGAAAGAGTTGTTTTCACAATTATTGGTAAACTTACAGTGTTAAATCGGAAAGAGCAGACGTCATTTACAGAATTTGGGTACGGACCGGACGTAGAGAAGTAGTAGATATGCGATTATCAATTTTTATACGGAAAGCTTCTAAAAGTTTTGATGTAATTAAATATGGTACGAAATAGTTATAGAATTTGAAGGTGAAGAAGATATTTGCAACCAAATTGAATTTTTATTATAAAAGCAGCATTCTTAGATAGGTTCTGTCTATTACGTTTTAATTCTCTTCAAGCACAGGAAGATTTCAAAACTGCTGAAGTTTAAAACTAATAAAGCCCATTCAGAGAGAAATTGATGAAAAATTGTTTCATTGAGAGACGCCAAACGAAATACGATAACATCAGAATCAGATACAGGAACCGATGTTTTGTTCATTGATATGCCGGGGTATCACGGAGTTTATGGTGAATTTTTGTTTAAAGAAGTAGCCGTCATATCCTTGGATGGTTCCTATATGGAAAGTTTCGTTATTAAGCCACCCACAAAGTTTGATAATCTACCAAGAAGAACACAAAGACAAGTCAACTGGTTAATTAGAAATTATCACGGAATACTATGGAAAAGTGGGGAGATACCTTATGAAGAATTTTCTGCTTTACTAAATGCTTTTATGTTAAAAGCCAAACATATACAGGGTGAATCAGGAATCCTTCTATGTATTGGTATTTTTGTTATTTGAAGAGCTACAAAGTCGGTTAAATGGGAGAAAAGTTGCACTATTTTGGGGCCATCTTAAACCTACTTTCAAACTTGCAAAAATTTGCACAGCTTTCTAGATATAATTAAAAAATTAAAATTTCCGATTTTTTTCTTTTGTTGATAACTCAACTGTGGTTTGTGCAAATGGCTTGAAACTTGGAATACTTACATAAAAGAGCGTTGTGCATCGTTTGGTGACATTGACAGTGCAGTGCGACCTGTCATTTTTGCAGAGCGACAGTCAACTTTTTTTTTTTTTTATGGCATCCATATTCATTTCTGCCGCTGACATTAAGACAGCATTATTATGATTACAACGGTTTTTTAATTTTTTAAATCGAACCTCAAATAAAGAAGTTACAGAGAGAAACATGTTAGCACATGTAATCAAGGTAGCCATGCAACAAAAGAGCTGCAGTAAGTATCAATAAACAATTTACTTTTTAGTGGAAGCCCACGTATTCCCACCTTTTCTATTTGAAGAGATGGAGATTCGGTTAAATCAGCGAATACTTGCGCAATTACTAGTAATAAACGGTGGTTCCCGAAGAGTTTAAAAAATCGGCCGTGGTCAAAATATTTATGGCAATTTTGAAACGGGTCAATTAGTACTTGGATTAAAATAAAATCCTACATTGTTGCTTCATGGCATTTTGTTAAATTGCTTATTCGTTTTAGTTAATTTGTTTTATTGTTCTTTAAAGTTCCATAGTTAATAAAAAAATAAAATAAATGTAGGTTTTTATTTTAATCCAAGTACTAATTGATCCTTTTCAAAATATCCATAAATATTTTGACAACAGCCGATTTCTTAAACTCTTCTGGAACCACCGTTTATTGCTAGTAATTGGGCAAGTTTTCGCTGATTTAACCGAATCTCTTCAAATAGAAAAGGTGGGAATACGTGGGCTTCCACAAAAAGTAAATTGTTTATTGACAAAAATTTTTAGTTACCGCGGCTCTTTTGTTGCATGGCTACCTTGATTACATGGGCTAACATGTTTCTCTCTGTAACTTCTTTATTTGAGACTCGATTTAAAAAATTAAAAAACCGTTGTAATCATAATAATGCTGTCTTAATGCCAGCGGCAGAAATGAATATGGCTGCCATAAAGAAAAAAAAAAGTTGACTGTCGCTCTGCAAAAATGACAGATCGCAACTGCACTGCCAATGTCACCAAACGATGCACAACGTTCTTTTATGTAAGCATTCCAAGTTTCAAGTCATTTGCACAAACCACAGTTGAGCTATCAACAAAAGATAAAAATCGGAAATTTCAATTTTTTTATTATATCTAGAAAGCTGTGAAAATTTTTGAAAGTTTGAAAGTAGATTTAAGATGGCCCCAAAATAGTGCAACTTTTCTCTCATTTAGTAACAGCTATATTCCTTGGGGACGCGTTATCAATACAGAAGATGATGCCTTGCTCTAAGAGATTTACCTAAGCAATCTGCGACTTGTTTGTGGCACAGAGGACTCAATAACTGTATGTGTGCGGTACAAAATGTATATAGATTAAGGAAATGGTACATAATGTATCATACGAGATAATAAAAATATTTTCATTGAGTATTTTACTTTCATTTAAATTCGCCTCTGAACATCAATTTTTATAAAAAATTTACCAAAATGCAAGTATTTTCGGTACACAGCTTTATTAATACAATATTTTAACAGGATCGTAGAGAAGTAGATATTCGGAATTATTTAATTAAGCACGTAAAAACAGAAAGGTATTTATTAAGTTACCCAAAGAGGCCATGAAATTCAAGAAATATTAAAAACGGACTACAAAAAGGAGTAGTTATATTATAATTATATTATATATATTTATAATATTATATAATTATAGTTACATTATATTTTTCTATTAAATAAAATTGATGCCTACATAGGTATAAGCATGCATAGTCTTAGTTTTCTTTAATTTAGTGATTTTCAATATTAATAAAAATAAAGTTTAAATTTCAATTCTATGCGCGCTTGTACACAATTGGTTCTTGTAAACAGCTAGAGATGGCGCTAAACGCGGTTCCTACTTTTAACATTAAGCTGCGCGTCGTTCTTATTTAGGTGTTCTGTGTTCTACACGTTTTTCTGGCCTTTCAATCTGTTGTTTTCACCATGGAGTAATACATAGAAACGTCAGCTTGGGAGCATACAATTGATGAATTATACTTTAATCCCGAATGCGAATGGTCTTTATAGTTATCATTCACGTTTGACAGAAGTCACGATTTCAATCAAAAATAGACATAAAAAGAGGAATGTCATATTTGCAGAAAATTTTAGTATATTTTGTATTTTTATTAGAACTTTCGTTGCTCTGTCATTGTAAGGATAGATGGAGAAAATTTGAAGGGGAAGACTGTGATATGAGAGACTACCGATACGTAATATCTTTAAGGGAAGAAGGAGAATTTGTCCATATATGTGGTGCCTCTCTGTTATTAGCCAGATGGGTTTTAACAGCAGCCCATTGCGTGTATAAATTCGTAGAAAATCCACAATCACTTTTTGCAGTTGGTGGAGCGAAATTTTACAATCAAGTTGATGGTATATCAAAATCTAAAGCAGATGGTATATTCGTACATAAAAGTTTCGATAGAAAAACGTATGATAACGACATAGCTCTAATTCACTTGCAAAGGAAACTTCCAGTTGGAGGAGACATAGGATTGGTCAAAATTCCTTCAAGGCTTTCAGTTCGAATTTGCAGAGAAGCCATAGTCGTTGGGTGGGGTGACCGAAAGCTTCGTTCTGCGGACCACATCAAGCGTCATCTTAAATGCTCTACAGTACGAATTGTTACCGATAAGAGATGTCGAGCTGAGATTAAAGAAGCATTTGACGATAAAAAGGTGTGCGGTGTAGGAATACCTGATACCCCTTGTAAGGGAGATGCAGGATCACCACTGGTATGCAAACATACCCAGTACGCAATAGCCTCATACGGTTCAGAGTGCGAACCACATAAACCTGCCGTATACCAAAGAGTGGACAAACATTTGAATTTTATACATCATATTCTTAATAACTATAGAGTTCAACATTCAACTGTTCTAGCGCCCCCAGAAGACATTATTAAATACGAATTACTTACTGCGGATTCAAATGCAACTGATGTGTTGTATCGCCAAATTGCTACATCTGTATATGACGTGGGCAGTGGCGTTTCCAAATTGGTCCCGATTTTATCTATGGCGATCTCATATTATGGCCACATTTTTGTGTATTGTATTTTTAGCTATTTATTAAATATATTTATGTAAGTCAATTTTTAAATAATTTTGGGCAAATTTCACCACATTCAGAAAAATTAAGAAAATGACGTCTGAAGTAGTATGTTTACAAATCTATTATGGAAGTTGGTCTCAATGATTCGGAGTTATGATGCTGCTACATACCCGAATATTTAACAATCTTCGGAGGCAATGTAACTATCACTCTTTACCGATGTTTTCGAGTGATGTCTCGTGGGACCAGACACTTTGTATTTCCTTTTACTTACGATCATCTTGCTGGCAAAAAAATGTTACCGGCTGTAATTTTCTCGAATGCTACGGCTCGTGGGCTCAAACATCATCTTCGTGAATAATGGCTGTCATAATCGTTCATATAATAATATACAATTTGTGTTCCCACTAAGGAAGTGCCTCCGTAACCGGCGCCGGCTACAGTTTTATAGGTGTATTGTTGCCGGAGCCTGCGTATGTCTGGTGCGAGAGGGCAGCTAAGGGGTCTGTTTAAAATGCGTATGCGTTGTATCAGTCTTTTTCGTTCCCAAATAGAAGCGCGCCGGCAACTATACGCAAGGCCGGCGCCGGCTACGGAGGCACTCCCTATAACTAAACGTATTAAGGTATTAAATTCTGCTGGGAAAATTAGACCACATGGCGTCACATAACGCAAAAGAGATAGACATATACATGCGTATTTACCACAACTACGTTTCTTACAACAATTCCTTGTAAACGAAAGCCATGGAAATTATAGCAGGCTTGGGTGGGTTATGTCTACTTGACAACAACGATAATTTGGACAAGTTTGTTGAAAGATTATTAGCTTTAAAAGGAGATGTTATGTTTTCTACCGTTACTATGCTTTACGTTTCTTTTCCTATTAAAAATGCAGGTATCTGGTGAGGAGAAATGCAACATAAAGAAGTTCAATTTTGTGGCGTCATTAATGAACATGAAAAACTATAACCATTTTTGTGCTGGTGCTCTATTTTCCGCTTCGTGGATAATAACATCGGGAAAGTGTGGCTATAGTTACAGAGATCGAGCGTCAGATATATTTGTGGCTGTCGGTAACTACAGCGTTGCTGATATTAAGAAAGTGGCTATTAGGGGCGAACGCATGGTAATGCATCCCTTATATAATTCCGAAACTTTGAGTCATAATATGGCCTTTCTTAAGGTATTAAGGCCATTTACCTTAAGCGTCCATATAGGTGTAGTCCTTATGCCCATAAGGCCAGAGTTCGGCCCCCGGATTTGCGAAGTGGCAGAAATTGTTGGATGGGATGAAGATGAATTCAAACAACTTGGTGCAGAAACTCTTAGGTGTACGAATGTAACTACATTACACTACCAATTGTGTAAACGTATCGAAAAACTCGATAGACTCCAGTTCTGTAGTATCCCTAAAGATGAATTTCATGTTTGTAATAGTGATTTGGGAGCACCAATTTTGTGCAGATTTAACCGCATATTCGGAGTGGTCTCACAAGCACCTTGTGACCCCGACTACTTTCCCGTCTATCAACGTGTAGATATAGAAATATTCTTAGTACATAATGCATTAATTGGTAAGGCCGATTCTGGCTTAAGGATGATGAGGGGAAGCAAGGCAGACAGCCGCCATGCGAAATACTCATTACTTAGTATCGGAATTTATATTTATTTCCTAATTTTATAATTTTCAATAATTTTATTATAATCTTATACTAACTTATAACTGTAACATTTGTTTGTTTTTGTTTTTTGTTTTTCGTTATTTTTTGTTTCTCTCTATTTTGTTTTTTTTTTGTTTTTTTGTTTCTTTGTTTGTTTATTTGTTTATTTCTTTATTTGTTTCTTTTTTTTATTGTTTTTGTTTCTTTTATTCGTATTTCCGTCCTGGTTTGCTATGAACTAATTCTTCGTGACTAAGAGGGTGTTCTATTTTTTTGTTATTATCCATATATTCCTTTTCTCTTCTGAATTCTTAATAAGTTAACCCCATACGCCAAAAGACAGTGACTCAGTAATTAAACTCGACACGTGTTTCGCTGACAACGTCAGCATCTTCAGGAGTTGAAGATTATTCTAAATCTAATCTTACACCACATTGCTATAAATACCCAACCCCACTCCTGAAGTGTAAGGGATCCATAAACCTATAGGATTTCTTAGAACTATTTTGAACGTAAGAGCAATAAAATTGGCTTCTTAAGTGAAAGGAATCGATAAACCTATAGGGTTTCTTAGAACTATTTTGAAATGGAGCAACAAAACTGGTTTATTAGAGTTGGAGGGTAAGTATTTATGGCTAGTCTTAATTCTAAAATCTAAACGATGCTGTAGGCTGCCGCGGCTATTGTCGTAATGGTTACCTTGGCTACCGAGCGTAGACCGCGTCATGTATTGGCTGGATGCCGACGTTTCGTCCACTAACACAAGGGACATCTTCAGTGCCAGCCCAGCAGCCCTGGAGATGTCCCTTGTGATAGTGGACGAAACGTCGGCATCCAGCCAATCCATGACGCGGTCTTCGCCTGGAAGAGATTAGTCTTAATTCTATCTACCTGATAAAATCTATATAGGGTTGAGTTCGGAATCGGATCATAATTACTGTTAAGACAACTACGTTTATTTTTATATATCGCTATACTTTCCAAGGCGTTTAAATCAAATTTATTATTTCCTGGTTTTACGAGTTTAAGATTATTGATATTGAATTTATGGCCCGTTTCCAACGCGTGTGGCGCCATGCTAGACTTATCAGTACGGCCGTACTCCTTGAAGCGAGTTAAAATAGACCGAGCTGACTGCCCGATATATTTTTTGTCGCAATTTCCGCATGCTATTTCGTAAATTCCCGCTTTATGAATGGGTTCCGTTTTACTTTATGGATTTTCGGTAAATTCATAGTGAATTTACGTCAAAGTTCTTGATCCAACTACTGTTTGTCCTTTTTTCCTAACGTTATATATCCACGGTGTTATTGTCATGCCTCTATAGCACCACATTTTAAGAGCTTATAATTTTTCTTATTCTTGTCTTATCGGCGTTTCGTACCCGTAAATTTCATGCTCCATGTATTCCTTTTTAAGAGGTTTTTCGAGTATCCAAATTTTCCGTTCCAGAGCATAATATAGCTATTGTTCCTTTTTATTAAACGTGACCCGGATTTGCGCTGTTATTTCATTTCTGTACCTACCGCTGGAACCATGGCCAGTAATAATTTGACTACTCAACTACTAGAAGCCCGGGGCATCTTCTAATTTTTCCTTATAATTTTCATACCTTAGTTCCTAGAATGGAACAACTTTAACACATTCTGCGCTACCGGAAAATCGCTTTTTGCGTGGCATTTTTGTGTCCAAAACCACAGAAATGTAAATAAATTAGTACATATATCAAATCAAACAGGCGCTGAGTCGTCTATGTCCGTTTGACAGTTTGGACAAATTCCGTTGAAAGCACTAGCTTCTGATGAAAATGTCATATTTTCCAAAGTTACTATGCTTCATATTCATATTTTATTTTAAAGTGCAGATAAGTAGGGCGAGAAACTGCAGTTCGAAATCGTTTAATTTTGTCGCTTCATTAATGGATGTGAAAGAATATAACCATTTTTGCGCGGGAGCTTTGCTTACTAATTCGTGGATTATTACATCGGGAATATGTGGTTATAATTATAGGGACAAAGCCACCGATATATGGGCAGCTGTCGGCAGCTATAAAATTAGTGAGATCAAGCGGGTTGGTGCCCGAGGAGAGCGCATGGAAATTCATCCAGGTTACAATCCGAAGACATACAATTATAATATGGCGCTTCTTAAGTTATCTAGGAATCTCGAAGTGAGCGATAAGATACGACGCGTCGCCCTACCAATACGACCCTTGCATATTACCAGGTTCTGTGACGTGGCTACTATTTTTGGATGGGGTAAAGCAAAATTCGACCAACTCGACGGCGAAAGCCTCCAATGCACTAACATAAGTACTTTAAATTTCCAACAGTGCAGACGTGCTCGTAGTATACGAAATCTGTACAAATTCCAGTTTTGTGCGGCGACTAATGACTTTCTCACATGCCGAAGCGATCTGGGAGCTCCAATTATGTGCGGCTCTAAAATCATAATCGGTGTGGTCTCCCACGAGGCAAGATGCAGACCGGACGATCTGATTGTATATCAACGTTTAGATAGAGATTTATTGGCTATTTACAGCTTAGTTCATGGTCGAGTATATGCTGGGGTAAATTTGATGAGAAGCAATAATTGCAAAGACGATATTCAACTTCATGGGTATCTTGAATTATTTATAATTGTATATACTATTGATGTGTTTTATTTGTAATAAAATACAATTTTATCAAAAATTTCAAGTGTACGTAGGTAAGAAAGACAATATTTTAATCACATTCTACCGGAAAGTCTATAGACTACTCGAAAACACTAAACTGAACAAGTTACTGATATGTCTTTCATTTCGAGGTAGGTATCTGAATTTTATTTATGATCTTGAATCCGGATTTTGGATTAGGATAGTGGTGTCAGATCCGGATCTCGCTATTCGGTTTTAAAAATTACGTTGTCTTCTGAAGACGGTATAAGTTGTTATTACTTAATAAAAATGAAGAAAATAGAAAGTGCATTGGGAAATAGGTATAGGTAATAAAAGAGATAAAATTTGCAACAAAAATGTAATTTCATTCTAAAAACAAATATGCACTTATATCCTAATATTGCCTATATTGGACCGGCTCGTAAATTGGACCGCATCATGTGCTTGTCACGTCTAAAGTGGCTGAATTAAGCAACGTTTCACAAAAATACTTGTTGTGGTGCTAAATTTGGACGACTTACCGTGTCCCTAAACAATTACAAGGTAGGTACATCGCAATTTTTTGAAATCTACATTATTTTACTATTGCATATAGTTCACTTTAATGTATTACCCCAAATATATGCCGCGAATGTCTACAGACAAATCCGTCGAATTGACGGCGACACCACGGTTTCCTAAATTGGACTCCTTTGTGGAGCCTAAAATGAACCAGTTCAATATAGGGCATCACTAAATTTAAACTGTGTCATTACTTACAGAATGTCTAAACGTGATAAATCATGAAAAATGTGCCAAAGTTTCTGAGCGCAAAAAAATATTATTGTACAAAACGTAAAAAGTAAGTTACCAAATGTTTTTGTTTGATATAAAAAGTTTAGTTTCACATTTCGTTACGTTTTCAGAATGTTTGTTTTGTTTATATTGTCGTTTGTTAGTGAGGTAAAATTTAGGGAACTGGTGGTCCAATTAAGGAACCGAGTCTCCTAAATTGGACTTTTGTTGAGTTTTTCTTTTATTTTAAATATAATACTTATAATCATTTTTGACTGTTACTGATTTTTTCTAAAATGACCTGGGTATATGTGCTTCAATACCCCAGATTCAAAATACCGACTACGTTTCTTATTTGTTTGACAAAAAATAAAACTGAAAAAAGGTCCAATTTAGGCGTCTCTCCCCTATGTACCTTAAATGTATTAAAGGAGCCTAGACACGGTCAATATGCTGGGTGACCAAGAAATCAGGCTCACCCCTACAACATTTTTGTTCCTTAAGGTATTAATTGAAATTTGGTGTGCTTTAGAGCTTTAGACAAAAAATTTAACTTAAATCATTTTTAACTGAAAATTAGATTTTGTATTTAGACAGCAATGATTGAATAAAAAACGTCAATTTCGGATTCAAATCGTCGACTAAATTTAAAATTTCGATATTTTCATTTCGTTAGTGCGCATGCGCAGAAGGGCACTGACAGTCAGCTGTCTTTAGTTTTTCTGACAGGAATTGAACCTAGTGCAGAATATTCGAAAGTAAATAGTAGAATACCAAACAAGGAGGGTATTTGAAAGATGGAAAATTACAAATGTCAGTTCCCAGTGATATCCCTCATAAAAGTGCGAGGCTGAATCACATACTTACCTTCATAATTTACATAGGTATATGTAGGATTGATGGCTATCCTCGCGGAGTTTAGGCAGCCCGTGATTCCCAAATATTCCGAATCGCAACAGTCAACGTCGAGTAGCAATTAGACGGCGGTAAGAGTTAGACAATAGGTTAAGACGTACCTAAAAGACGCGTTTTGTTACAGTTCCCGATCCGTGCCTACTGCCTACTTTGACGGTGAAAGACGAAGAAAAAGATACATTTAAGATTTAAGTTTCAATAATCAGTTATTACTTACCGTATTGTTAATTACAGTTTTCATAATATAACTTTAGTTAAACGCGAGTTTCATTGTGTGTGCTAATATCTATCAATTCCTGCATATATGGGCTGAACCCCGAAGGCGTGCCTGGTTCTTGTTTGAAATACGGAACTGTTAACCAACATACTTCAATTATGCAGGTTTTTAATCGATTTTTTTAAAGAAGAATGATATAATAGACAGGTGCGTATAAATAATTCTTATTAAAGGCCTAACCAATATGACGTAACCTACAAAACGGCGAAAACCCTTTTCCATTTCGAATCTTGCCTCTTACACATTTTCATCCACCTAACACAATTTTTGCACGCGGAACAAGTCGTCACGTGGTCATCGATTCACTTGTTGACGTTGATTTTCCTCAGCGTTAGGCAGGGTTTTGGAAATGGAAAAAATACTTTTACCGCCCGGCGCCTCCACCAGAAATTAAGTGATGTTTTTATTGCGGACATTCATATAGTTTATACGTCAGATACCTTTCGGCGAATATATTATGCATCCAAGTTGTTTAATCCCATAGTTAGAAGTTTGCCTGACCATAATTTACGTTGCGTTTTAGCGTGCCCACCGAAAATAATTAAAATTGCAGAAGTCGGCAATTTCATTTAAGGGAATATTTATTGGTTCCGGAGGCCCGCGTTGTCTTCCATAAAACGGTCTATTTATATCAGCGCATAACGAATAGTACACAAAGGGCAGGCCCAGTATCGACCTCCTCAATTTATCAATAGGTATCTTCGGTATTTGTTGCTAGAATGTATCGGTGGTAAAATAATCCTAGTAGGCGACGCATAAGGAAGATCCATGCGGAGCCTCGTAAGCGTTTCCTAAGGGGATTCTGCGGCTTCAGAAGAATGGGGTAGATTTATGAGTAACACGTGAACAGCTTTATTGTTATGTTTGATATTTTCTAAACATGATTAAGGCATTTCTCTGCAGCTGCGGCAGACTGAGCACGTTACTCGCAAATAAATATTTATTAGCTGAGACTCGTACTTGGAAAATACCATCAGATATTGGACTTAATTTTAGGGTGCATTTGATCCACATACAAATTCCCGCTTGCCTTTTCCACATTTATTTGGTCTCAATTTCAGGGTATACGAAAGCGCCTAAGGGTCACGAAATTATTATAAAATTATATTTCTTTCCAGAAATCCGACATATAGAAAAAAAATCCTACATGTCGGAAAAAAATCCTACATATAGAAAAAAATCCGACATATAGGAAAAAATCCTACATATCGGAAAAAAAGTCCTACACATAGAAAAAAAATCCGACATATAGAAAAAAAATCCTACATGTCGGAAAAAAATCCTACATACATATAGAAAAAAAAATCCGATATATTACACCAAAACTGATGACTGTTTCCTATTTCTTTTCTTGCAAGGCCCACTTGATTTTTGCTAAAATTTTCTGTTTTCTGACTGTAGTGGCCACAATATTGGATATAATATGAACAAGTTGTATTGTACCAATGAAATCAGAAAAACATGCTTCTTTCAGTAAAGTGCAAAAAATGGCACCCGTAAGAAAAAAAGTTGATGATGGTCTTATCTAAACGAAACGTTTTTCAGTAAATCCATGAGAATGTGCAGACAGAGCACAGGAAAGTGCTCTAATAATGAGTCCATATCGTTCTGATACGAAGTCAAATAATCTCGCAAATAATCGATCTACATGGCAAACACAAAAAAAGTTTTCTGCCAAAACTCCTATACCGTTTGAGATAGATCATATTTCTCAACGGCATAATAATGAAACCATATTCTGCAAAAGTGCCAAGCTCTCGAATTTGAATAACCCTGTATACTTATAGATTTTTTTATATATTTACACATGTAGGATTTTTTGGAAATAAATTTAATTTTATAATAATTTAAATTTAATTTTATAATAATTTCGTGATCCTTAGGCGCTTTCGTAAGGGTATGTTGCAGCAGAAAAATTTTTATTTGTAAATTAATCTCTGAAAGACACGCTGTGACAGGCACAGCTGTTCTGATTCTGAGAAGGCAAGTCTGTTTAACAGTTATTATTAGGGTTGTGGGACATCCAATATTTAATATCGATATTAAAATGTATCGATATACAGCGTGATTTTTTCATTATAGATTTTTGAGAAAAACTCTCGGGGAGTACTTATTTGTTCTGCATCACTTCATACCAAAAAATACGGTTTAGAGGAAAATTAAAAAATTGAACAAAAGAAATATTAAGAGAAAATGCAAAATTTGGTTATAATCGGCGTAAGGTTAAAAAACATCTCTTTATTATTATTTCCGCCGTTTATTATTTTTTATTAGGATCGCTTTTAGAAATATTCATTTATATTGAGATTTAATCACAAAAATACTCTTAGATACTTAATAATAGGGTTTCGGTAAATATTTTGGAAGAAATTTGAAATTGTTAATTTTGATCTCCGCATTTTGTTGCATGCTCCCCCTAACGCACACGTAAATCGATATTTTAAATCAAACCTTTGTTGTACTAAATTCAAACAATTAATGAGTGCAACTTGTAGCATCTAACGGATGGATGTTCCGTCTTGTTGGAACCATAAATCGATTCTTAGATTTATGTTTTAGTTGTTTAAAAAGTTGTTAATTCAAAAATTGTATATATCAAATTTTCATAGAAGAAAAATAGTCCAATAATCAAATTATCTAATATTTTACATCAAACACTGTTTTTGAACTAACATTGATCTTTATTTCCAATGATAAATTCTGAGTTTTTATCCGACCACCACCTACCATTCTGAGAGCATACAACCTCATTCGATGGAAAAGTTGCTTCATCCGTAAGAATAACAGGTATACTAAATTGTCGGTCTTTCACTGACATACCATGGTACCAGCTGGAGAAATCAAACCTCGCAAGTTCGTCATCCACGAATTTCGGCTTATACACATTAAACCAATTTCTCTTTAAAATTCGTCTGATTGAAGTACAGGAGACATCGCAGTAGCATTGTTTAATATCGAAAGCGATATCTCCATTAGAGTGACCGTAAGATTCAGAGCTATGTCTTAGTAAGACAGTACAGATCTTATGAGCTAAGAAAATTCTTAAAGTTGACTCAAAAATTGTTTATAATTTAGCATATAACAAATTCTCAATTTTTCTAAAATATTTACAGAAACCTTATTATTCTATGTAGGTAGTTTAGAGGGTTTTTGAGTGACTATCAATGTGAATGAATATTTATAAAAGCAACTTTAATAAAAAATAATAAACAACCAAAATAATAAGAAAATAGTATATTGTAAACTTTCTCTGATTACGACCAAATTTTTGTATGTGGGTATAAAGTCCAATCCTAAACACGTGTTCTTAATATTTTTTTATATTTTAAAATATACCCAAGACTTCTTTTTTCATCTGACATTTTTTTTATTTTCCAGCAAACTTTAAATCGTATCTAGTTTCCGACAGTAATTTTTTGGGTATGAAGTAATGAAGAACAAGACCCCAAAACGTTATTTTCTCAAAAACCTAAAATAAAAAGTTATTTGTTATGTAGGTACTTTCTGGTAGATGCTGTATACAAGGTGTTACAAAAAAGTGGGTCTAGTCGTTAGCCGTATCTGGCCGTTCTGAAGCCTAATTGAAAAATGGCATAAGGAAAGTCCCATTATTTTCGGCCAGATAATCTGTAGTAATACAATAAGTGGTCTGGAATTGTCGGAAAATTTACGAAAGCTGTTGCGTTGCTTGGTAGCCATGAGTGTAAATTTGACAGTTAAAAGATGACGAGCGCCTGCGCGAGTGATCTTCTGTCAAATTTACACGAGTGGTTAGTAAAAGCAACAGCTTGAGTAAAATTACCTAAAAATTCCAGACCACGAATTGTATTTAACAAGATTATTTTTTGAATCGAAGCAAGGTAGTTCAAAACGAAATTTTATTTCAATTAATTCATATACAAAGAAATGTGTTGGGAATATCATTTGACGTTTGGCAGGTACTAAAGTACCGGGGGTAAATATAATACATAAGATATCATTTTTTTATCGATAAATACATGTTTAATTGTATGAAAGTTTTATTGTCATGGCAAATAATCGAGAATCAAGGTAGTGTAGAGTTTGACTGATCTTTAGTTACGTACATACATATTTTGAACATTGAAAGTGCAATGGTTATATGTTATATTATGACCAGATTTTTTTGCATATTATTATTATTAATGTTTTCAGTGGTAAAATTTTCTTGCCTTATGTTTATATCTCTTGTAGTTTGGATTCCAGAAGGTCCAGGTCTCAGGTTGTTTATTAAACTAGCATCATGTTCCTCGTCTAACTGTAAATAAGGGCCTAATGACTTAGCATTTGCATGTCCAGTAATTTTGATGAGCTGTTCTTCCGGGACACCTGATTTAGCAAGATTTGATACAGCACTTGATCGATTTTAATGATTCGTGATTTTGTTTGTCAGAGTATCAAGCCCTATTCTTTCAGCAGATTGTTTGGTCCATTTTCCAATCTCATTTACAGTCAGAAATAGTCGATCTGACGTAATTCTATTAGTGCGTTTAGAAATAAGCTTTTTAAATAACCTTACCGGGCACATATCGAGATTATTGTAATTAGGCACTAACCACTTACTGTCTGATAATTTTTGAGCTCCACCCTGGCATGTTTTGGAAAAAATCGGGTTGTATTCAATTTGATTTCTTTTCCTCTCCAGGCTAGTTCGAATCCTATTATATGATACAGTTTTTTTTAAGTCCTTCTGAATAATCTTCGTTCCACAGATTCATTATTGTATATATTTCTTTCTTACTCAGAGCAGTCGAACTTTGCTTCCTCTTTCCGAGAATAGACTGAAACTGCTTTCGTTTCGCATTTTTTGCATCCCTTGCTTGTTTGAATTCAATGTCTGTAAATTGATTAAATTTTCGGGCGTGCTCTTTGTAGTATTTTTCTTGAAGGAGTTTTGCAGTAACATTCCACATGGTTTTTATAACGCATTCTTTATAATCTTCACCATCAGCTCTCTTCATATTAAAAGACCAGTCATTCATTATCAGTCCAAGCTCTTGATTTGAAGTAATTTCTAGAAGTTCATAATGCTTCTCTTTTAAAAATATTTCGAACTGTTTCCATATTAACTTTTGATTTTTAACTGTACTCCTCGGAGTAACACTCTGTACAGTTTTTTGAATATCTTCCAAAATTCTTGGCCAAACCTTGCCATTTCAAAACGACGATGTTGCAAGAAAATTCGAAAATAATATGACAGTGACAGTTGCCAAGGTAGAAATTTCAAAACTATCATTCTCAGCATAGTTGATTAAAAGAAAGGCGCATATTTAACAGTTATTGGGAACGCTAGGTAGGTTTTTATCGTTTACAATGACAGTTGATTGGTCGATTTTAAGAAATTAAAGAAATATCATTGGCTCTTAGAATAGGTGTTGAAATTTGATCAATTGACAGCTGACCTGAATCTAACCTTACTTCACACTTTACTTTTGTTTTATATAGAGTCAAAGTTGGTAATCATGTATTTATTTGTACTTTCATTTTTTTTTGTAAGTAGGCAGGTGATAAACAACTTTTGTTAATTTTCATGAGACAGCGTAAAAAAAGCGAAATAGAAAGGCAAAAAGCAAAACGTGCTCCGAATTATAATTTTGTTTAATAAAACAAGGAGTGTCAGAAGATTCAAAAGGTACCTTTTGTGAAACTCTGTTCAATAAACTGAACTTTGTCAACCTTGGACTCAATTTATTTGCAACAACAAACCCAAATCCACTGAAAAGAACAACAGGTTATCGGCCCAGGGCAGCTGTAAAAGGGTTTTTTATTGTTGGAAGCAAGGTCAGGAAAGCGACGGTGAAGTCGAGAAAGCAGTCCAAAACGTCAGAACCGGCACGGCAGACATAATCTACAAATCAGCGACATCGGAGCAGTCATCGCACAGCAAGTCAACGTTGAGCAACGTAAACGCAAGTCGCTTTAAGTCAGAAAATCGTTACGAAAGACTGTAAATTCATTTTATTTTAAAAATTGTCAGAAGTCAGTCAAATCCTAAAATTTTTAAAAGTAAAATGGATACTGTAAAATCTCAGTTGGAGATGTTAAGTGACGATAGTCAGGGAAATGTCAATTTCATTTCATGGCGATTTAAACTAAATCTAGCACTTAAGAATAGAGACCTGTACGACATTGTGACAGGTGTGAAAGTCAGACCAACAGGTGATGTGTTAGAAGGAAACGTTTCAGCTTGGATAAAGAAAGATGTCGAAGCTCAAACGTTGATAGGTTTAAATGTAAACAGTAAGATAGCGAACAAAATTGCCAATTGTAAAACTGCCAAAGACATGATAGACAAATTAGTTAGTTTATATGGCACAAAGACTGATGTAACTTTAGAAACGTCCCGAATCAAATTCTTTACTTTTGAGTATGATGAAAGCAAGTCATCAGTAGAGAATTGTATGGAGATTATGGACTTGGCTGAAGAAGTGTCAACTGAAAATGATCCTATGAGAGAAAGTTGGGTCATGACGAGGATCTTGAGTGTCTTACCGTCAAAACTGGCGCATTTCAGGACATCATGGAACAACGTGACGGGACCTACAAGAAACTTAGATACTCTCATCGAACGTCTGAGACTTGAGGACGAGCAACTTAAGGAACCGACGACAAACGCAGAGAGCAGCGCCAGCAACGCTCTCATGACAAGACGTGAGAAACAAGGACAGTCGTCAAGCAAGCAGGACAAGTCACAGTTCGCATGTTACAAATGTGGAAAGAAAGGTCATGTGATTAAAGAGTGCAGAGGGAAGGCATGTCAAAAATACATTGAGTATTGCAAGAAGAAATACTCATGCAACAATTGTAAGCAGAAAGGTCACTTCGCAAAGGATTGTCCATCCCGAGAAGAAGGAAACAAGTCAGGAAATGGAAAACCATTAAAGAGGGCTTCTTTGACCACAGCACTCTCGACAGTGGACAACGACATTTCGCAGGACAGGGCAACTTCATGGTGTCAAGACTGTGGAGCCAGCCAACACATGACGTCTCATCGAGAATGGTTTGTACAGCTTGCTGAGCTGGACGAGCCAATTCCAATTGTGATTGGAGATTCAACCAGGCTGGATGGTGTTGCAGTCGGAAACATTGATATGGAGGCTTTTGATGGTCAAAAGTGGTATCCAGTGGTACTTGAAGATGTGATCTATGTACCAAATCTCAACTTTAATCTTTTCTCAGTAAGTCAGATGTTAGACAAGGGACATGTACAGAAGGCAAATGGAAACGAGTCAACTTTTTACTGTCAGGACAGCAAGGAAATTGTGGCAATATCAAGGCGCAAAGGAAATTTGTACAAAATGATGCTCAGGAGAGAAGAAGAGACAAGCTTGATGGTCCAGTCGATCAAAGTATGGCATGAAAGACTCGCCCATCAAAACGTGAAGTATGTGAGGGACATACTGAAAAGAAAAGGGATCAAGTATGTTGATGACTGGAATAATTATGTGTGCACAGGGTGCTCATATGGCAAGCAACATCGATCTTCACACCCAAACAACCCCAAGACAGCCCAGCAGCCATTAGATCTTGTGCATGTCGACACCGGCGAGATGAACATCTCATCTCTAGGAGGAGCAAAGTATTGGCTCATGTTGAAAGATGATTTCACTCACTACCGAACCTGTTATTTCATGAAGACGAAAAGTGAAGCCCCAGCGAAGATTGAAAGCTACCTGAGATTTGTAGAAAATCAACTGGGAAGAAGAGTGAAGAGTCTGAGATCTGATAACGGCACGGAACTGAAAAATGCAAAAACGAAAGAGCTGATGGACAAGTTGGGAATTTTTCACACTTTTACGAATGTACATACGCCAGAGCAAAATGGAAGGGTGGAAAGAGAGATGAGAACGATTGTCGAGGCAGCCAGGGCAGAGATACAAGCAGATGGTTTGGACGAGAGATTATGGGCAGAGGCAATGAACCATGCAATCTTCACGATCAACCAGACAGGAACCAGCAACGTACCAGGAAAGAGTCCAGCAGAATTGTGGTTCGGAAGGAAAATGAAGATTGAGAAACTGCGACCTTTTGGATGTGAATGTTATGTGCTGACCCAAGCACAGAAGAGAGGCAAGATAAATAGAAAATCAGAAAAGGGAATTCTGGTTGGCTATGACATTGATTCGCCCTGCTATAGGATTTATATGAAAGAGAAAGGAGAGGTCGTCACTTCAGACAATGTAATCTTTGACGAGGAAAAGATACGACAGAGACAAGGCACTGAACTTGAGACATCGGCAACAGAGGGCACACCTGAGAAACAAGAAGAAAGCAGCAGTGAGTCAGACGAAGAAGAGGACAACTGGACAACTAGAGAAAGTGCTGAGGAGACAAGTGACAACGATAATGGGACACAACCGCCAGAAGAAGAGCCAGGAAAGAAAATTTTGCGAGATCGTCGAACTTTACAACCACCACCGAGACCGAGAGACTGTGTACTTGACTCCAGACGTGGAGGAAAGAGCGCAAAAGTAGCCATGATTGGTGAAACAGAAGACATCCCGGTGAGCGAGGCACTCAAAGATGAGAAATGGAGACAGGCAATGCAGGAGGAGTACGACTCGCTAATGGAAATGAAAACTTGGGAACTGGTGGATTGTCCTGAAGGAGTGAAGCCAATCACTTGTCGGTGGGTACTTCGAGAGAAGGCAGACGGAAGATACAAGGCCAGACTCGTAGCAAGAGGTTTTGAACAAAAGGAAGGAGTGGACTACGCGGAAACATTCAGCCCAGTAGCCCGCCATGCATCAATTCGACTACTACTAAGTCATGCAGCTTCAGAGAAAATGAAGTTGGTATCGTTCGATGTGAAAACGGCATTCTTGTATGGAAACCTGGAGCAAGTCATCTATATGAACCAGCCTGAAGGGTTTGACGATGGATCAAGGAAAGTTTGCAAGTTGGATAAGAGTCTTTACGGGCTCAAACAAGCTCCAAGGATGTGGAACGAGAGGGTCGCCACACACTTTGAAAAGAAGATTGGCCTAATCAACACAGATGATGACCCGTGCATTTACTATAACAAGGACAAGAGCATTATGCTCTCACTCTTCGTGGATGATGGATTGATAGCTGGGAAGGTTGAAAAGGAAATATACAGACTCTTGAAGGAGATAAGTAAGGAGTTTCAGATCACATACAGCAAGAAAGCACAGGACAAATGAAATGTTCCTATTGGTCAATTTGACGATGAAAAAATAATCTGTGGTTAACGGCTTGACCTACTTTTTAGTAACACTTTTTTGTATATCGGTGTATCCGTATACGTAATACATGAAATTTCCCATTATACAAGATACCGGGGTTACTTTTCGTTTATTTCGCTTATCGATGTTCGTTAAGTATTGTATAAATCGTTGGCATTGGTCACTATGCAGTTTATTTCATTATGTGTTAGAAATACATCTGAAATGTTGTCCAAGACGACGCTAGTAGAAGATAATGATTAATGTAAAACTGGGCTCTAGCTTGGTCTTCTCTGCCGCTTATGTTCTGCATCGCACTATGTATGAAACCCAGCTGTTTTTCTACTCTTTCGTATACTGCAGGTTTGCCTATAGTAGCACAACCTACTCCGTAAGATATTATTCCCGACTGAATTTCCCCACAAACTAAAGGTCCGCCAGAATCTCCTCGACAGGCATCGACCCTCGGCGGGCCTAGAGCACAAATTTTAGTATCGTCTATATACATAATCATCCGTTTACATTCTCCATTGGATATGATCGTCACGTTGGCACACTGCAGTTGAGGGTTATAGTGCAACTCTCTTAATGTTTGAACTTGATAGTTTTCTCCGGATGGATAATGTTGAGCTCCCCATCCTATAATCGTTGGTAACTCACAAACGTCATCTCCATGGTTTGGTAAATGTATTACTCCAATGTTTTTACCAAGTTTAAATTGGTGTTCGATGAAAATTAGTGCGATATCATTTTGGTATCTTCTAGCGACAAAATTTGGGTGTATGAAAACTGCTTTACCGTTTATAAAGGCTGCTTCATGTCTCTGGTTATGTCTAGAAACACCGGCGAATACAGTTATCAGATGAGGGTATCTGGAGTACATTTCCATGCAATGAGCAGCTGTTAAGACCCAACTTGTTGATATTAAAGAGCCTCCGCAAAGGTGTGTTAAGTCTACATGTTTTCTCACTGAGACAACATAAGGATGCTCTTCTATATTGCAAGATTCACCTCCGATTATCTTCTCCTGGGTTTTAGAATAACAAAATTTAAGGTAAATTACTAAGTACGTGACATACAATAAATATGACATTATTGTCAAATGGATACATTTTTTTTAGTCAGATCAGTTAAAAGCTGCCAGCTGATATGTTCACTCAGTGTTTCCATAGGGTTTAAGAATCATGGAGTTTTTTCAAGCAGGTTTGAAAATGAACAGAGTTTGACATGATCAAATTCTTCTACTGTACAGGGTGTCCTATTTTCGTTTTGATTTGGGGGTTTCTCATAGAAGCAGCAGAGATAGAGCCTTGGGGTTTTCGCGAACCTGAGCTACTTTTTTGAGTATAATAGAAAGCTGAAACCATAATTTGGATATCGTTTTTAGTTTTCGAGAAAAAAAATAATGTTGGTTTTTATCGTTTTTCGAAAACTCTCTCCAATTCTTTTTGTACTAAGCAGACTAAAACTATTACGATTGACTCCTATAGAATTTTTTCCACCGAATTCAGTGGCGTACGTAGTTTTTTTCTAGGGAATGTATTTTTTGAGTTATGACATAAAGTTAAATTTTTTTTCATGGAAATCATAGTAGGCTTTGGTCTAGTTCGAAAGGTCTTTTTTTAAGCTATCAAAATATATATATATATATATATATATATATATACTTTTATATTGTTATTTCAAGAAACGGCAACGATTTTGGTACTTTTTACCTTTAGAAAATATAAGATAGGTACATACATCCAAGATACCTGTGATTTTATGTTGGCAACTTTTAATAACAACTGAAATAAAAGTAACAAAAACAAAAAAACAGAAAAACATCAAAACCGCAAAACAAACATAAACATCAAACAACAAACAACAAAATTATAGGAACTGCTCAAATTGATTGCCATGTTTTTCAACACATAATCTACATATTTTAGTTAACAGATTGATGGCATTAATTAAAAAAATAGGATGGGCTTGCAAATATCGGAAAGCTGCATGTGTTGCCTCTGCTAGCTCGGCTTGATTGTTGTATCTTCGTATGTATATTTTTTCTTTTAAAAATGCCCAAACAAAAAAGTCTAATATACTCAGATCCGGTGATCTTGCAGGTCACAATATAGGTCCATTTGTACCCAATCATCTACCCGGAAAATGATTTTGTAAATAATTTCTAACTATTGCAGAATTGTGTGCAGGGGCACCATCTTGTTGGAAATATACCCTGTTTATGTTTATTAACGGAACATTTTCTATTACCGCCTCTGCGTTAATATTCAATAAATTAATGTATCTCTAACCCGTTAAGTTTCCATCAAAAATGTGGTATGCTAGTTGACCACCCAAAATAAAACTCGAAACGTTAAATCCAAAACGTCCTTGCCTCTGACGTTCAAAAGTTTGGTGCTGATTTGTATCAGACCAGTGACGCACATTATGTCTGTTAAATAATCCTACGCTGCTTATGCGAGTTTCATCTGTCCAAATGACAGACCGCCCAAATTCTGGATTTTCTTGAATTGTATTTAAGTACCACCTACAAAAATTAAGCCTTATTTCTTGATCTCCAGGGAAGAGATGGTGAATAATTTGAATTTTATATGGCCTATATTTGCCTTTTTTTAATATTTTTTTGAACTTTTGATTTGGAAACACCAACTTGTGATTCGATTTCGCGATAAGAAGTTTTTGGTGCCGCCTCAACCAACGATAAAACATTTATTTCTTCCTCTTCCCTATTTTCTTTATTATAAATTTTGTTTCTAGGTTTATTGAATGACCCATAGTGAATTAAATTTGATTTTAATCTCGAAAACATCATTTTGCTTGGTTGTCTTCTTTCTGGGTATCTAAATTTAATAAATCGATGGATAGGTATTATACTGGAAATGGGTAACTAGGAATTTTTTGTGTACCTGTTGAGATATAGATCCATTGATTCATTTACATTCTCACGACATTCATTGAAAACAGCAATTATGTCGTATTTTTCGAAATTTTGATAATTTTGAAGTGCCATTATGTATATAATATTAATAAAACTAGCTGCATGCAACTTTTGCTAATGTATGTCAACAGATAATAGTAGTAGATAAATGAGAGCCTCAGGCCACATCTGTTGCCAACCCAAAACTCCAGCAACCAAAATCCCTGTTAGTGTCTTCAGCAGCGGCAGCAGCCTCTGGTTCTTTTGCCAACTCCAACACGCAAAAATTCCTGGTAATGTCTTCAGCAACGACATCTGCCATTGGTTGTGGCTCAGGCGCCTGCGCCGGGGCTCAAAAAGTGCGCGTGTTGCTCATTGTTGCGCAATGGAAGAATGTTCTGGAAATGCTGATGCAATAGTACACAGATGTTGCAGAATTAATGTTTTTTCTCGGAAATTCCAACGTTTGCAATTGTTTACACTAAATAACTATTGTTATCAAAGTTTGAGAAAGAAACAACAGCTTCGAAGTCGATAAGAGATGTTATGATTTATTGTTTTTATTATGATGAAATATTAATAGCTAAGAACGTTCTAGAAAAACCTTTCAACTTTGCCGACAGGATATGTATATTTGTTTGGTTTGACTCCCACGTTCTGCATGCTAATAAGTACATGTGCACTTAATATTATGTCGTAAACTCTACAAGATGATCGAGATTATTTTATACCCTGTTGTTTGTATTATTATAATAAAATCATTCTA
Organism: Xestobium rufovillosum; assembly: GCA_963966045.1. Classification (NCBI taxonomy): domain Eukaryota; kingdom Metazoa; phylum Arthropoda; class Insecta; order Coleoptera; family Ptinidae; genus Xestobium; species Xestobium rufovillosum. The sequence goes on from OZ014498.1 coordinate 18,082,963, forward strand.
GAACATAAAAAGTTTGAAGGCCACCGCCAGAAACATAAACACTCGATTGATTGTTGTTTTTGATAACTTCTGCATGTTACCAAAATTTTGCAAGCTCGGCAAAAGCTGCGAGATAAATAGAACGAATATAATTGCGAGAATTATTATTTAGTAATCACTTCAATAGTTCAGTTGGTTCCCACGGAATAGGTGCGGTAAAAGTTAGTTTCCCAATATGGATGTTGTAATTGGCCAAGATGATGTTGGAGATATTTTATTGTACCATTTTATCCACCAAAATTTACCGGAAAATTTAAAAGTAAGTCCATTTGCAGTAATCATTTCTTTTAATAATAAAACTCGTTCATAATAAAACTCATTCATAATAATTTCATTATATGTATGTAGTTAAAAAGCTCACGTATCTGTTCCATAATTGTAAACTATTTTCTATCTTTAGAACCAACCCAAAATGATTATGTGCGGAAATGTATCGCACATGGCAACGGAAACCGAAAATGTTTTATTTTCTGGACTATTCATGGAGAAAGAAACCAAGATAATTTTGTTGGAATCGTGCAGTGAACTTGTGGTCATTTGGGTCAATATTGTAAATCGTAAGTAAAGTATTTGGATTTTTTAATATGCAGTGATAGTAGATAAAAAGTGCCAGTTTTAGATTCACAATTTTAGTGACGGAAAAGTGCCGATTTTGTGATTCACAATTTTAGTAGTGGAAAATTAATTGTTTTTATAATGAATGAAGTTATTTCTTTGTTTGTCGGCCCGTTTATTTGTTTGTTTGTTTGTTTGTTTGTTTGTTTGTTTGTCTGTCCGTTTGTTTGTCCGTTTGTTTGTTTGTTTGTTTGTTTGTTTGTTTGTTTGTTTGTTTGTTTGTTTGTTTGTTTGTTTGTTTGTTTGCTTGCTTGTTTGTTTGTTTATAATGAATGAAGTTATTTCTTTGTTTGTCCCTCCGTTTGTTTGTTCGTTTGTTTGTCCGTTTGTTTGTTTGTTTGTTTGTTTGTTTGTTTGTTTGTTTGTTTGTTTGTTTTTTTGTTTGTTTGTTTGTTTGTTTGTTTACTAGTATAATTTCGTAACTATGATTTTTCTCTTGTTGCAGCCAACGATGTATAATAAGCAGCGTCACGAGTTTGATTACACTATTTTATTATTTTAATGAATAAAATGTATTTTAATATAATATTATCAAATCATATTATGAACAGTATTATATTATTTTAATTGACAAAATGTATTTTAATCGTCACGAGTTTGATTACACTGTTATATTATTTTAATGAATAAAATGTATTTTAATATAATAATATCATATTATGAACAGTATTATATTATTTTAATTGACAAAATGTATTTTAATATAATAAATTATATTATATAATTTACCGTATTCCATGGGAACTAACTAAACTAATGAATTGATTACTGAATAATACTCCCCATTATGTTAGAAATATTTGTTGTGTGCTTTCCAATAAATGTATGCTAGAAGCGTGATTTTTTTTGACAAGCTGTCTGTTGACACCAGACAGCTGTTGACACAGCTGTGTGTTGACACAGACAGCTCTATTCGCATGGCTGATGACACAAGCAAGAATAGAAAGAGGAAAAACCCCTCTATGTAGATGCAGCTTAGATGCGGCAGTACGTAAACGTCTTGTTCGTGGATTGGTATGCGAATTTCGTCATTGGCATTGAATGTTGTTGACACGAACGGCTGATGTAACAGACAGACAGATAGACAGACAGGCAGGCAGGCAGGCAGACAGACAGACAGACAGACACAGACAGACAGACACAGACAGACAGACACAGACAGACAGACAGACAGACAGACAGACAGACAGACAGACAGACAGACAGACAGACAGACAGACAGACAGACAGACAGACAGACAGACAGACAGACATCTGATGAGAATTCTGAAGTAGGAGAAAAACTATAGATTCCTATTTGTCTCATCGAGCTGGTTAATTTGATACCCTCCATGACCTAAGTGGGCGGGGCAAGGGGGCGTGTGCAGTGGGCCCTAATCTACATGCGTTCTATATTACCGACATTCAATTTGCACTTTCCAGTAAGTGTAACAGAAATCTACATGTGTTCTATATTACCGACACTCAATTAGTACTTCCAGCACTCACCAGATGGTTCCCACACGTGTCCGAAACGCATTAAGATAACAAGTAATTTCAAAACATAGTACGTATCAAAATAAACAAACTGACGAATGTTCTAGTATGTTATTTTATTGTAATAATACAAACAAATAAACGGGTCACCTTGTAGTGTCTACAACGTAGTATGTGCATATACAGAACGTGGGAGCAAACCTAAACAAACATAATCCTGTCGGCGAGTTGAAAGGTTTTTTACCCATAATAAAAACAATTATAACATCTCTTATCGGCGGCGAACGTGCTTTTTTCTTAAACTTTGATATCAATATTTATTTAGTATAAACAATTGCAACCATTGGAATTTCCGAGAAACTTCTGTTTACAATCCTAAGTATATATGGATGATTTAAAAGACGGGCATGTAGGCAGCCCGATTAGCTCAGTGGGTTTTAGCGAGGGCTCCGGTGCGCGGGGACCCGGGTTCGAATCCCGGTCGGCGTCATTTCCAGAACGTTTGCGAAAACCCCGGCGCAGGCGCCTGGGCCACATCCAAAGGCATTTAGCAGTAGTTGAACCGTACCACCCACAACCACACCCATTGGATGCCGCCCACAACCTCTATCATTGGCTGTTGCCCCGCCCACTCTCATAGAGCCCCGGCGCAGGCGCCTGAGCCACAACCAAAGGCCCCAAAGACACCAGAGGCAGAAGTCGTTGCTGAAGACATTACTCGAGGACTCCTTCAGCGTAGAAGGGGAAAAAACATTAATTCTGCAACATCTGCATACTATTGCATCAGCATTTCCAGAACATTCTTCCATTGCGCAACAATGAGCAACACGCGCACTTTTTGAGCCCCGGCGCAGGCGCCTGAGCCACAACCAATGGCAGATGTCGTTGCTGAAGACATTACCAGGAATTTTTGCGTGTTGGAGTTGGCAAAAGAACCAGAGGCTGCTGCCGCTGCTGAAGACACTAACAGGGATTTTGGTTGCTGGAGTTTTGGGTTGGCAACAGATGTGGCCTGAGGCTCTCATTTATCTACTACTGATAATTATTCAGTTGTTAACATAAAATCACAGGTATCTTGGATGTACCTACCTATCTTATATTTTCTAAAGTTAAAACTTAAAAAGTACTAAAATCGTTGCCGTTTTTTGAAATAACAATATAAAAGTATATATATATTTTGATAGCTCAAAAAAAGACCTTTCGAACTAAACCAAAGCCTACTATGATTTCCATTTAAAAAAATGTAACTTTATGTCATAACTCAAAAAATACGCTCCCTAGAAAAAAACTACGTACGCCACTGAATTCCTTGGAAAAAGTTCTATATGAGTCGATCGTAACAGTTTTAGTCTGCTTAGTACAAAAGAATTGGAGAGTTTTCGAAAAACGATAAAAACCAACATTATTTTTTTTCTCGAAAACTAAAAACGATATCCAAATTATGGTTTCAGCTTTCTATTATACTCAAAAAAGTAGCTCAGATTTGCGAAAACCCCGAGGCTCTATCTCTGCTGTTTCTATGAGAAACCCCCAAATCACAACGAAAATAGGACAGTCTGTACTCTGTTTATTCAACAGATGCAGTGAATGATATTTGTAGTGGCTTGATTGCGCAGTACGGGATGGGCGAAAGCCAGCTTCACACGCTGCTAATTAGAAGACGTTGGGAAAATTCAAAAGCACCAAGTTTAAAACTGTCGAAGAATAAATGTTACGAAAATTTCAAAAATGTGAAATAGAAAACTTTTATAATAATTACTTAAATTTAGGAATGAGAGGTACTGGACCGTTCGAACAACTACTCCTCGGGCAAATACCCCGCCAGGCATTGAATTATAGAACTAAATCCAGATTTTGTGTACTACGAGATCTTATACGGGATCTCTACGTACTTTCCTGCTCTACCAGCAGTAGTCTTATGTAGGTTAGAAGTTTTTCAATATTGCATGTTTCGAATGTGCTTGGAAAACAGTAGACCACTGGTTTCGTTCCTTTTGGGACTCATCAGTACGGTGCTTTGCCCTACACACTCGAACTATGCAATATTGCTAGCTGTATATATACTTCCACACTTGGTGCAAGTATTGGCAAGAGCTAATTATTAGCCGAATTATGCGCCGCATTAGTGGCATTTCAAATTTCATCATAAGCACCATCGGAGGAAAACTTTTTCAACTTATCAAATCTCTATCTGATAAAAAGAAAGTTACCCATGTTATCCTGCCATAAGTGAGACACCCTGTACATGTATGCTTCCGACGAAGGTGGAATATTTGTACGAGTGGTCTGTAAGATGGCATTTCATCCGGTGTAGATTTTGTAGATTCGGCCTGTGAATGAATGTGAGAGATAGAAATTTAAATAAAACACAATATAGTATGATGGAGGACATGTATTTTTAAATGACTAGTACATTATTAGTTTTACGTACACACAATAATTATTATATGGTCATCAGCATAAAAATTTCAACAAAACTAATAACATGTAGGTAAGTATAATTCACAAGGCAGTTTATGCAGTACTTATATGATTGTAATAATTTTAGAAGACTTTGGTCTTTATGTTCGTTGAAGTTAAAAAATAAATAATTGTTTCAAAAAAAATCACTATTTATCGCTTCTTTAAATAAATACATACACGGTTTTAAGGAACAAATAAATAGTGAATTTTATAAATCATAGGTACATAATAATATAATATAAATAAAAATTCATACGTACATAAAAAATAACATTATCGTTTTGAAATGCAAAGTGATTCGAGTTTGCGTAAATTTCCATTTTTTTGGTCAGCAAATTTCAATATAAATATATTTTCAACACGTTTTTTTTCTCTAGTTTTAAAACTTCTAGATGCTAAACTCAGTAATACATTGAAAATGCAATATCAACAATTATAATTTTTCTTACACCTTATTTTCTAAATTTTATGATATGTCAAATTGTTTCACTTTTTACATAACTATATACAGAAGTTTATAGATAACAAGAACACTAAGTAAGATAAAAATCACTCAAAACTATCTTCTACTCACCCAGGCTGTTTATAGTGTGTGTCAAATAAGCGCATCTCTTGCTTACTTTCTTCAATATCCAATTCAGGGAAAAGTGCTCTACGAACACTAGGCAGCTAGTCGTGCTTCGAAGGGCACGGCGATATTCATAACTATATATTCTGAATATTTTTTCTAAATTTGGATAATGGAAGAGATGTGCTTAGTTGGGATACCTGACACATGACACATTTCATGTCATATAAGTTTTAGACACTATTATAATGACACCACGTATATCTTATGTCCATATAAAAATAGGTTTGAAAAATTAAAATTTGCGGCTAGACAATTTTGAAATTGTACTACCTCATCCAAAAATAGAAACTTGAAAAATTGGGAAGAGGCAAATTATTTCTTATTCTACAAGATACTGACTTTTTGGATGGTTCTATAAGTATCGTCGCAAGAATCAATACGCGAAAAATTCTTCAAAAATTTCCTCTTAGTCGGGAAACAGACTGCCTGAAAGGTGCGTTAAAAACACCCTCTATAGGTAGTCTATACAACTCGAACATACACAAAAAAATTAAGCTGATCCTTAATGTAAAATGACCTATCGAATTCGAATTTTGAGGTCGCGAAAAGATCGGGAATTGCGAAAATGCCGGAAAATCGATTTTTCGTAAAATTTTCCTAAATCAATTTCCGATCATTTTTAATACTTTTCTTGTTGTATTTCAGCAACGAAAAGAATTAGAGATTTGTTTTTTTTTCCTGGAATATACAATGAAGTGTCCTGATCATCACAGTGTACTCACGTTGCCTCTATAATTTTTCAATTTTATGAAAAAAATGTTTTCTTACTAGACCACAGATTTGTGTAATGTATTTTTCATGTACCGGGTAAAGTAATTTTATTTTTGGGAATTAACATATACATTGGGGGGCCAAATACGGACAAAGGCTCGAAATTTATTTTTGGTGAAGAAACGAAACATTAATATTGTTGCTGAAAAAATTACAGCGAGTTAAACACAAATAATTCGTGCGCGCTAGCCGCGCTGAGCCGCGTAGGAGTTCAATGTGATGATCAGCACACTTCTGTGTATATTCCACGAAAAAACAGGTATCTAACTCTTTTCGTTGCTGAAATACAACAAGAAAAGTATTAAAAATGGTCGAAAATTATTGTTTTTGGGAAAATTTTACGAAAAATCGATTTTCCGGCATTTTCACAATTCCAGATCTTTTCGCGACCTCAAAATTCGAATCCGGCAAGTCATATTACATAAGAATCAGCTTCATTTTCTTGTGTGTGTTCGAGTTGTATAGAGGGTGTCGAATTAGAGCACCTTGCTCCCCGACTATTTGAAACGATGAGTTTGCTAAAGATTTTTTTAACAATGTTCCTAAAGTATGTTTTGACATATATGTGGTCGGAGATTTTGGTAGAACTGTTTTAATTTAGTAAATTTTGTGAACTGTTTATTAATCTCTTGCAAAATTTCATCATTATGTTATTGAATTTGAACTTTCTCTACGAGTACAAGAAAGTACGTTCTTTAAACTCATTTTCTTCGCTTTTCAAGTGTCTAGCATGTCGCAGCGCATCGATGACCAAAGACGTTTTATACAGATTGTACTATAAAGATAATTGAAAAAGGGCTTTAATTTTTACCACAATAAATTATGATTCCATTAAAAACCAGCCGATTTTAATGTTTTTTTAAATGTGTGTCTCAACGAGAACTTCAAGTCTCTTGATTTTGGTGATACCTAATTGAATTCGGAATTTTTTGTCATAAACAATATTGTTTAAACAAATATTGCGGTTAAACCGTTAGGGATGTGAAAAACAAGTTTAAATGGAATGGTACACTTTTAATTTGATTTTTGAATTCTGTGTACTTTTTTAAAGCAACTTTGTTAATACATCAATATTTCAAATGTTAGCTGATTTTGAGATATTTCGATTTTTTTGAAAATTTTGGTGCAATTGCAATAATTGTGTTTAAAATTGCACATGTCGGCTAATTTTAAAGCTTTAACTACCAAATCTGGACCAGTTAGGAAACTGTCTCATTTTTTATGAGTAACATACCTACACGGTTTTCAAAGTTTAGTTGCCAACGTAACAGTATTCCTCTATTTTATTGATGATTCCTTATTTTAAGACTTAAAGTACTATAAACAGCAAAAGTGGTATTCTACTTTACGGTTCAATTTCGCCTAAAATGCCATAACCAATTATGTTCTGAGGTAAAAAAAACCTTAACAACTTACTGTCCGCCAATTAAAGTTTTGAAGGCAGATCTAAACGATTTTATTTGAACGACAACAAAAAATGTTAGTTAGCCATGCACTAGTAAACAAAGAGCAGCAAAATAATAGGCAAATAATCATGCTTTTTTAACACAGTTGGCGAATTCTTGACTTTTAGGAAGAACTTCAAATAAATTAGACAGCTATTATTTTGTTATAATTGTTTCTCTCGTATTTTTATAAAATTGCTAAATGGAATACAATAAAATTACTATTACAATAAAACAGAAATAAAAATGTTACCGACCGACTTCCTTTATCATTGTTAATTTTAAATGCATCACGAATTCAAAGTATCGAGATCGGATAACGAAAAATCACATCTTTTATGGGGGGCGGGGCTGACGAAAACATAGCAACGTCCGTCACAAACGATTCGCGTCGCAAACTTTTACACCACTTTTGCTGATAATAGTACCTACATTTCAAAAGTTTTTAACCGAATACTTGCTTTAAACAAGGTAGGCCGTGAACGAAACAATGTGAAATTGACAGTATATTATTCATATTTGATACTGCATACCTAGTTTTAATTCTGCCGACTTAAAATTACCAAAATTTGATTAAAATGTGGAAAACGAACCAGAAAATTATTTTAATGGAACATGGTATGGTTCAACTATCTGTTACTTCCCAAATTCATGGAATACCTTCATCGGACAACCTGTATATTCAGAACGTCTTTGCCTCTGACTGAAGATTTAAACCAAAAAGTACGAAACCAAATCACATTACAAAGGTAAATACGAAGGTAGCATTAAGCTCCAGATTATGGAGCTGCAGATGCCATAATATGTTTACTAATAAGGTTCGTGCTGTATCTTAGGGGTCAGGTGCGTGTGCCCTTGAGGTTTCCAAGCGTCTCCCGGTTCCGTTAAGGGGGCCATGGCGGCCAGCGGAGGTGGCGACGATCCCGGCTGAGAAGCGGGGGCGCTCACAATACTGAGTGCATGCATTATGCAGGTCCTTGCGGCGGATTCCACGTCCATCAGGTCCTCTAATTCCTTTTCGTTAGGGGAGTGACCGGAGTCCGGTGTCCCTGTTAGACCGTCTCGGCCGTTTTCTACGAAATCGTGATCAACGTCGCCGTTCTCTTCCACGCCCTCTCCGTCCGTCTTGTTATCCTGCAATGAAAATTGCATACAGAAAAGGGGTTTTATACAGGGTGCATCATTTATGAAGGTTACTCCAATTTCAGGCGAATGCAAGGGTATAAAAATATAAAGCTGAAATGACGAACCGTCCACTGATAACAAAATTCTGAATCTGCCCTTATCGTACATTCATAAAGGATATTCTTGAAAAGCGGGAAATGTTGAAAATTTCGAATTCGTCTCCGACGTTTTATCCCATTGTGGGGACCTAGAATGGCGACGATCTGTATATAGAAATATAATATCCGAAGAACTTAAAAACTTCATCAAAAAGAACGCACGTTCAGGCGGTCTCTGAAAGCCGCCCTGAACTCAACGAAATTTTGACAAGTTTTGAGCGGGCATGTAACCTACGTCATTAGCTCCGCTCCGGAAAGGTCATGAGAATACAAATCGAGGCAGTAAGTCTATAAAGTTTCCTCAACTTCTATTAAACTTTCAAAAAATATGTTTTGTTCAAAAATTTTGATTTTGAACAAGAAATATTTCCATAGCCTCTTATGCCTGATACACAGGTTGTTCCGTTAAAAGAGGCAAAGGTAGGCGACGTATGAATGACATGAGACAGTCTGTATAATACCACATAGTTCTGCAACATTTAATAATAATAATAATAATAATAAATTTGAACTATTTTTTTAATAATAAGAAGCTAGTTAGTTTTGACAAATTTCTGAGATGTCACTAGAGGAAAATGCAGTTCTGAAGCTTATGCAAAACGCATGTTCATCCTTTGCACTCGATCGAATTAAGCGTTGTAATTAAAAACAGAAATAAAGCTACTGGAAACTAGAAGTGTTTATCAAAAAAATTTAACCACATTTAGATTTTCGTTGCAAAATTGTATCATCTAAAATGCGACCTACGATGGCAAATATGCCATGTATTTATTACAATAAGAAAAATGACACATAAATCAAATTTTTCGTAGAGATAATAAAATAGGCAAGTACTTATATGTACCTACTTCCTAATAGGAGTATACCTGCATTATTTAGACAAAGCTGGCAAGGGCAAAATTTGCGTACTCAGTGGAAAGAGCTAAAATTTGTTTTCTTTTATCGGTTAGGTATACAATTCCTATATTTCTTTCAGGTAATAAATTGTGAGGGCGAGCGAGTCAAATTTTGTTGATAACAATGCCTAAGGGAGTGGTAAGCAAGCTGATAGATGAGCATCGCACATGCCCCTTGTATTGATAGATTGTATTAGTAAAAGGATTGCGTGATGTTTTACTTCCTGAAGGTAAATATCAATGAATTTAGGAAGAATCTGAAATGGCACAGAATATTTTGATTCTATGTCTTGTCTGGTTTTCCCATTTCATAGAACGTATTCTGTTGCGATTATGTCGTCGAGAAAGAACAGTATAAGGGCCTTAGCAAAAAATATACATATAAATATAACCGAAACATTCTCTTTGCTTATTATTAAGGGATAGTTTTTGGATGCCATTACCAAGTCAAAGATACCATCACCATAAAGTTCTCAGTCCGAAGAATTGTTGGACGCGTACCTCCATCCGCTCCCATCCTGAGCTAACCTATGCATTTCCCTGAAAGTAGAACATCCTACATCCCTATTTGACTTTCTAAATAGCAGAAATCCGTGACTTCTTCTATGTTCTCATTTCCTATTTGTATTTTAGTTTTAGTTCTATTTTCACGCCCTCTACATACCAAAATGTTGGTTTTCTTTTTATTGATCTTCATTTCCCAAACTTTATCACCCATTTAATGCAGTTCTCATAAAGAAAACGTGAATTATCAACTTAATGATCAGAATGTCAACCTGTATTATAAAATATTAGGCCCGGGCGTGCAATTAATGTTGATTAAGTCCGCCGTTAATTTTTCACAGAATTGCTATCTAACCGGCGATTACCCCGTCTAATTCTGATAAATAATTCGCCTACAATCTGCCCCTTTCACTTGTTTGCGATTCTGCGTAGCGAAAAGGCATGCAAATTGTGTGAGTACTTGCTATTAGTTTGTTTGAACCTATTAATTTGATATGGGTGAAAAAGATCAATGAACGTATAAAACATAACCTAAATAGAAGTATGATTGTTAAACCGAGGAAAGTGGCAGTAATATACCCAATAGAAAAATATTGTACAATTCTTATTCTGCCAAAAATACGAAAATACTAAATACCTACTTTCTGAAACTAACTTTTTGTAGCCAGTAGAGCGTGGCAAGAAACTATGTCGCAACTTTGAGAGCATGCGCAGAGCCAACAACAACGTTATTGTCAGTTTGTTGATTTTTCATCTATGGATGACAGAGATGTAATGTTTACTTGTATTTATTGTATGTAAGTGTTAATTGTAATTTGTACATAAGCGTTAAAAATGCGTCAGTTTAATATATAAATTTTATGACACATCACCTATCAGAGCTGGTTTATATTCACCGTTAACTTACTTTCTAGACCGTAGACTTTATCCACAACCTCCTAATTTAGTGACCTGGTTTCAATTCAACCGTTGCCATAGACCATATGCGCATGCGCAGAAACAAATTACGAAACGATAGTTCGACATTTGTTGTCGCATTTTCGAGGTTATGAATCATTTTGTGTTGATTTTGTGATAAAAATTGAACTATGAATAAAGATGATGATGATGATGATGATGTCTGTGCGGCTAAGCTACTCATTGTAACTGCTGGTGCTCTCCCATTAGAAAAACCACCAGCAAAGAAGTCATGCAAAAAACGGCGCTGGCGCGTCCGGTTGATATTTCGGCAGAGAGACGAAAAGGGGCACTTTCATAATCTATTTCAAACAATGAAAGCATTAGATCCAGATCCAGAGCAGTTCTTTGGTTATACTCGGATGACCCAAGGCAACTCCCATAAACTATGCAATTTAGTAAGGCATCGATTGGTAAAGAAAATTAAAAATATTACATGAATTAATACCTTCTGTCGCCCCAGCTGCTTCAGACAATCGTACTGCAAGGGGCCCGTCTAGGTTCCTCTCCCTCTTCTGAATTTTGCAGCATTATGCATCTTTACTAATTAATTTTTCTCTATAATAACATTAATCATTCAATTACAATTTTTCAGTTGAAGAACAGCAACAACTCACTGTTCAGCTTGAACTTTCCACAGCCCCTGGCCCTTTGCCTGGACCTTCCATTGCCCAAGACCCTTCACCTGGCCCTTCTAGTGCCTACCTGACATCAGGTATTTCTTCATACATCGACAGTTCACTATTATACAACTTATCTGTTCTTGTAACCATGTTCTAACACTAAATGCCTTCTTTCTTTTCCAGATAAAGAACCTACTCGAAATGATGACCCAATCCTGGGTTCGAATTTCCCTCATTTCATGACACATGTACATTAATACATACCAATTTCATATTCAGTTTTATATTCAGTGTCGTGTACCTAATATGTTGTTAATGTTTTCATCAAACATGCTTTGCCATCAATTCATTCAAAACAACCTCTTTTAAGCGTAATACATCGAAAGTATAGTGCCGATCAGAGATAGACAAGTGGGAGGGATCGTTTTGGCTGTAGAGCGCAGAAGGCATTTTTCGTAATTTTCGCTTTGCTCCCTCCCACCTTATGAGAAAATTGAATGTTAGAGACGTCTCTTGTAGGAAATTTAATGTACTTTCACGTGGTATAAGGGTTTTTGTTGATAACATGTATATTTTTCGAGTTGTAGGGGGTGGGATTGGGCGTTTTTGACGTTTTTGTAGAAGGGCCAAGAAATCGCTGTTTTTTAGCGTGCTCTAGCGCCGATACCTCTCCTCAGAAAATAAAAGTTGACCAGTGCATTTTATAGGAAATTTTGTCTACTTCAATTTTGTATAGAATGGTTATCTTCGAAAAACGTATAGCCTTCGAGATATAAGCGAAAAACTGAATAGAGTGCGAGAATTTTGAGGTTTCTTGCGTTTTTCGTTGTGAAGCCGACCTCCTACAAGGCAGCAAGCTTGAAATTCGGATTCAGCACCCCAAAAAACATATAGAACCGTTGAGAAAAAAACTTCCACAATTTTGTTACGAAAACGGCAGTTTTGAACACCTATTGACTGGACTATAGGCAGTTTAAAAGATTACTTTTTGATAAACTTGCATTAACATATTCTTCCTCTGCTGCAGATTCTTATTGTCTTATAAAATGCTCGTAGGTTGTTCAGATTCACAATATTATTATTGATGGTGGTAAATGCATTTTTATAACTGGAAAACGATTTAAATCTTATCATTCATTATACACGCACCCATTTGATTCTCAGAATTTGGATATTTTCTTAGTGTCAAATATTTCCGACAATTTTGAGATTTTATCTGTTAATGCTATCATCGCCAAATGCATTGTTTTGCCTTTTCGCCAGTTATACATTCCATTTCTTAGCCATATAAATGGTTATAATTGTTGACTCTTACTCACTGAAATTAATTGTACCGCTTGTGCTTGTACTGTTGTACTTTTAATAGTGCCTTTCAATAAAAATTGTTAAATGTATATTTACATTTTTTTTGTATACCAACGAACCCTACCTATGGGAAGAAAGTACGTCATTAAAGTGGGAATAATTATGACGTCATTGTATATAAAATAACGACGTGAAAAGTACGTCACAAAATGACGTCTTAATAGGTTAAAATATGACGTCTTTGGGATGTTACATTAGTCCATTAATAAGACATCTTTATCATATCATAATAATAATATTAACGTCACTGTGTTTACTGGGAAAAGTAGCCAAATTTGGTCAGAGAATCGTTTATGACTTCGGTCATTGTAAACCTGTTACGAAATGTTTTCAGTGTTCTCAGATTGATAGGTAGGTACCTACTAGAACACTACTTGTTTGTTTGGGTTATATCTAGAATTCCATTATAAAATTAGAATTCTGGCATTCAGCATAAACGGATATAACAAATCAATGACAAATTGAAATTTCTTGAATCCGCGTTCTTCTAATTTCTTGAAAAGAAGTATAAATATTCACCGTAACTACTCCGATTATAATTTTTTCCAAGAATGTGTAGGTATAATCAACAACAAAATGTCCAGAACTACTGCAAATACAATTATGAAATCTGTTTGATTGTCCCACGGACGTCATTTTTAAAGATCCATGGTCGCGTTTTCTGGACTGTCCAACTAAACCAAAAACTATAAAAATTTTGAGGTTAGGGAAACTGTCAGATGAGGCCTTGATTTATGCAATTTACGGTAAAAGGTTCAACGAATTTCCGATATCTCCCATGTTATATTGTTGATTTCAGAGCTACATGCTTATGGCATTTTTATGTTAGGTACAATATGATGATAGCACAATTAAGAGATAGTGTCTCCTAAGTGGTCTGGGGTTATAGACTCGTTAGAAAATCATGGTATACTGCAATCTTCCCTCATGGAGGCGGAGATATTATTACCTCTTCTTTGGGCAAAAATTTTACAAGTAATACTTCATAACCTCATAACAAGCACGGCAATACATTCACAGACTATTAAATCTACGAAAAACGACTCAGTTCTCAAAACCTGATAATTTTCTTAAATTTCAAGACAAGACAAGAAAACGCCGAGATTTCATGTCTTGGGGAAACACTACTTCTCTTTGTCTTGCTTTCCTCAAGAAACAAACTATTATAACTGGGACAAGTAGTTTATAATTTAATTCTTTGTGTAAAGGTATCTAGGAACTTTTATTAAATTTTCTTTTAATTTAAAAGCATAAAGATGAAACTCCTCTATGAATTGAGAGCGATGTTTAGCCTTGTCGTTGGATGGGTCGTCAAGTATGCAAAAGGGCAAGATTCCGTAATTTTCGTAATTTAAATAAACATCTTAAAGCAATATTATCACAAATGCGAATAATAAGGCTTGCTCAGAATGTTATTGTTTTAGACTTGTCGGAGTTTCTTGCATTTGCAGCTTTTAACCGGATTCTTCGCGAATATAAATCGAGAATTCATTTCCAGCTAGTCCTTTCAATTGGAAAACAAAGAGACCGAAATCTAAACAGGCTTTGAAGGCAGCAGAGACGTATTTACATAACCGCTTAAGAACAAAAAGAGGAAATTGCCACTTAGATTTCTCTGGTCTGTACTGCCATCTGGGTTTCCTATCAGGAACTAATCTGTAAATAACTTTTTCTGAAAGCCTCACAGACAACTTTCAAAGCCACAAACGCATGTATAGCCGCGAAACTCATACATAATCAAACCCGCCTTTCTTGCAATTCCCTTTTCACGGACGCAGGTTTTACAGATTTCGAGAGACTTCTAACAGAAATTTTAAATTTCTAAATACCTATGTATAATGCGCACTAAGAATTGACGTTTATTTAATAACGCGTTCGAGGTCATACTACGAGTATACTTATCTATACTGGCGTAAGTGTAACGAGCCATCTACTCCTCAAAATGAATTAAAATAGATCAAGTTGATTGCCTGGTATATTTTTTGTCTCAATTTCCGCATGCTATTTCGTAAATTCGCTCTTCATGAATGGGTTCAGTCTTATTCCCCAAGAAGATTTTGTAAATTGTTGAGATGTCAACAAATTTCGCTATACCTTTGATTGTGCTTAATTCTTTACATTATCTTTCTGTAAATAATAGTTTATTAATAATTAAGAATTTAAAACTAGCCCACTTGTGTTGATCACACGGGTTACAATTAGGGTTAGGCGATACGTAAATTTATACGTCGATATTCGAAATGAAAAATTTATTGTTACCTAGATGTCGATATGTCGGTTTTCGATACGTATGGGAACATCGTGTTTCGATACGATATTCAGTACCAATCACTATATATCGGTATGTATCGATACCGAATATCCTATCATGTTATTAGGGAGTTACCAGTCTAATGATACAACTACAGAAACGATAAAAGTCACGGGATCCGATCCGATCCGATCCGATATCGGTGTTAGTTTCGTCATGTGTTACGCATGCGCATTTAAAAAATATAAAAAATATAAAAAACATAAAAAATTGTATGAAAGTTTTATTGTCATGGCAAACAATCGAGAATCAATAAGGTAGTGAAAAAATGACGAGAGCTTGTTCGAGCGATTTTTTCTACTTCCCTCGATTCGAGATTTTTTGCCGAATGGAAATAAAATTTGAATACAATTTGAAATGTATTTATCTTATAAAAATGATCTCGAATGTATTTTAGGGAGATTAATACACAACTACATTTATGGACAATTTAATTGGAAATAGGAGATTTAATGAAACAATAAACATTTTAAATTAATAGAACATATTAAAATATTTAAATATATTGTGTAGAGTTTGACTGATCTTTAACATACAGTGTGTCCCAGGATTGATGTTACAAGAGGTATAATTGACTGAAAATTTTTGAATTTCAATTTGGAAATAAGCCCTGCTTTGTTCGAAACTAATTTCTTGTATATTTCGGTATTTTTTAAATCAAGATGGCCATGCGTCAGGTAAACGACCTTATCGGTTCATAATTCGGTAAAATGTTATTAAGAAAAGTTGTTCAGAATGTTAAATTATGCTGCTGTGCGAACATTCAGGCAGATCCGGCTACTTTGATGTCCCTAGCTTATTCTTCAGAATATCGTGTCCGCCGGGGTCTCCGCTCAGAACACGCACTATTTCAGATTTATAAATTTAGTATTTACAGAAAAGTGAAGCAATGGTCCAATTGCGTGGTCCTCAAGATCACCGGATCTGACAATATTAGATTTTTATTTATGGGGTCGAGTTTATCCTCAACCCATCCCAAACGATACAGAAGTACTAAAGGAAAGGATAAAAGACGCCGCGAATAGTTTAGAGGAAATTCAAAAAAGGTTCAGACATCGCATAGAGGTGTGTGCAGAAAACGGTGGCAGTTACATAGAATAATTGATAAATTGTGTGTTGATATTATTACGTGTTGTAAATATTATTAAATTATGTGTTATTCCATTTGTTTAATGAAGCAATCTGAGAAAAAGGGTTTTATCAAAGTAGCCCGATGTCCCTGAATATTTGTACAGGAGCATAATTCAACATTCTGAACAACTTTTCTTAATAACATTTTGCTGAATTATGAACTGATAAGGTCGTTTACCTGACACGAAAATAGTTTTTCTTCAGCTGCCATGGCCCTCTTTATTAAAAAAATACCGAAATATACAAGAAATTAGTTTCCAACGAAGCAGGGCTTATTTCCAAAATACCAAATTAAAATTCCAAAATTTTAGTCAATCGCACCTCTTGTAACATCAATCCTGGGACACACTGTATATAGGTATACTGAACATTGAAAGTGAAATGGTGACATGGTTATATTATGACCAGATTTTTTTGCATATTAGTAGAAACAGGTCTCAGGTTGTTTATTAAACTAGCATGATGTTCCTCGTATAACTGTAAATAAGGGCCTAATGACTTAGCATTATTGCATGTCCAGTCATTTTCATGAGCTGTTCTTCCGGAACAAATTGATTTAGCAAAATTTGATACAGCACTAGATCAATTTGAATGATTCGTGATTTTGTTTATCAGAGTATCAAGCTCTATTCTTTCAGCGGATTGTTTGGTCCATTTTCCAATCTCATTTACTCCATAAGGCATATTTTTGTACCATCCAGAATCGGTTTTATTCCAGTAAGGATTTACAGTCAGAAATTGACGAGCTGACATAATATTCTATTAGTGCGTTTAGAAATAATCTTACCGGGCACATATCGAGATTACTGTAATTAGGCACTATCTGATAATTTTTGAGCTCCACCCTGGCATGTTTTGGAAAAAATCGGGTTGTATTCAATTCTTCCGGTTACGTTACCACTTGATTTCCTTTCCTCTTTAAAAAATACGCTTTGCATCTTGCTGCCTCTCTCCCTCTCCAGGCTAGTTCGAATCGAGGCCTTCGATAGATCGAAGGCCTCGTTCGAATGCTATTATATGATACAGTTTGTTTTGAAGTCTTTCTGGACAATCTTCATTCCACAGATTCATTATTTCTTTTTTACTCAGAGTAGGTAGTCGAACTTTGCTTCTTCTTTTCGGGAATAGACTGAAGCTGCTTTCGTTTCGCATTTTCTTTGATTCAATGTCTGCAAATGGATTAAATTTTCGGGCGTACTCTTTATAGTATTTTTCTTGAAGGAGTTTTGCAGTAACATTCTGCATGGTCTTTATAACGCATTCTTTCTAATCTTTACCATCAGTTCTCTTCATATTAAGAGCCCAATCTTTCATAATCAATCCGAGCTCTTGATTTGAAGTAATTTCTAGAAGTTCATAATGCTTCTCTTTTAAAAATATTTCGAACTGTTTCCACATTGGCTTGTGATTGTTAACTGTACTCTTCGGAGTAACACTCTGTACAGTTTTTTGAATATCTTCCAAAGATTCTTGGCCTTATCTTGCCATTTTGGAAATATGGGAGCTTATTCTCTTAGCGGGGCTTCCAGGGACGTAGCAACAGGGCGTGCGAGTGGTGCCGTGCACAAGCATTTGGTACTACCGATTTTTTTGTGAAAGGATAAAGGGGGGCCCGTTGTGGTCTTGCACCAGGACCCGGTTCCGATATGCTACGTCCCTGGGGTCTTCAGATTTACGTATGAAAATTTCTGTAATGAATAGGACCTTGTTGATTAAATAATCCATTGACTTTGAAATAATTTTTTTGCATAAAAAGATCGGTTAAATTGATGTATTTTTTGGCAGTTTGTTCTTGAACGTTATTCTTACTAAGTACTCGTAGTTCAAGCAAATATTCCACAGGTATACTGGGAAAAAGGCAGCTGACATTGAATGAAATTAATAATCCGTTTTCATGCAGTGCTATATGTCGATTTTCTTTATAAACTTCAAAGAGTTCTTCACTGAATTTATTCATGGAGACAAAAAATATGATTTGGAGGGGTCGAATATAAACGATTACTGTGGTATACGAGTCATCGCAATATGCCTAATGAGGCATTACAAGAACTTGTCAAGGTAGAAATGAGACATTTTAAGTAACGTATAGCTAATATCTTCGGGGCGAAATGACTCCGAGTACAGGTCTAAGTGTTTCCTGAGTCGCATCTAGTCACGAACTTCTTTGTCTTTATCGTAATTATTGTTGACTGTATGCATCTCAAAATTGCCGGAATAATTAACAATTCTATGCTGTGTTGGCTCCACTAGATCTTAAGGCGTAAATGGCGGACTTATACGTCAAGCGAGAATCTTCAAGGGGCATTTTTTTAGTTTATGGAGTTTGTAATGATGCCCGCACGAAGAAAAACGCAGCGTAAAAATAATGCTAACCTATTTCAATGTTTCAGCAGTTCACGCTTTCAAATTTGCTTCTTTCCAGTACGTAGTTTAGTAATAATAAATTTTCTTGTTTCATATCAACCTAATTCTGAAACTCGGTTAATAATTCAGTCGATATCAAACGAAGAAATTTGTTATCTTCTACCGTAGCAAAATATTTCAAAAATATTTCAGAAATAGTCTTCATTATAAGGTCTTGGAGTCCACAATACTTCTTGTAAAACTATTAAGCTTCTTGATATGATGATCTCAATTTACTTGAGTCACAAGCGTTGAGTATACTAATAAAGTTACTACCTAGTATTTTTAACGGAGAAAAGCGAGGAGAGCTTTTGCACCCGAGCGCTTTGTGTATAGGGGGAGATCAAAGACTAATAGACTCTAAATTAATATCAGATATCACCTAATTTGCTGCTCGTCAAAAACTGTTATAGCTTGACGATGATAGACGTAGGAAGGATAATAAATTACTATGCCGGAGCGTAATCAAAGGCACAGCTAGACCGCGCCTACTTTCTACAATGTCTAATCTATCGTGTAATGTCTTTCTCCCGTTGATCTTATCCTGCCAAGCCCTACCTAAAAGCTAGGCCCATTATGGCTACAATAACACGACGCTGTTTCACTGCATTTGCTTGAATAGTATTCTCCCCTAATAGCAACGAATTAACAAACGGAAGTAATTGAAGCGGCCTCGTTTTTATTAGTTCTTGGTATAGTTTTACGGGGAATAATAGAGAAAACAATGGGAAAAGGAAATAGACCCTTTATAAAATTTGTGTATTTAGAAGAAGTTGTCGGCAGTGTAAAATGGAAATAAATGTTTGAAATACATAAAACAAATATGTGGGGATCAAATATAGGGGGCAGGATTTATAATCTGAACAAAGAGCAGACGGCTAAGAGGAACGCAGAGAAGCAGATATTCGGAAGGGATTTGCTAATCTTAGTTTTGAAATTGCATATTTTAATAATAAATTTATAAATTTCGTGAATTTATGGGCAGAAATTGAAAAACTTTTTGTAAAAATCGACGTTTCGTCCCTGTTCGGGGGCATTGTCAAGATTTTATTTAAAAATGTATAAAGTATAAAAAATGTGACAATTTTTGAAGTGAAACTGAGTAAAGTTTCAAGATCGCGTCACGTTTTCAAGCAATTCGATACACGAGAGAGACGAAAGATATAACGTTGAGAGAAGGAGAAAGAGAGTTATACATGCATGAGTAGCTGAGCTACCACGCGTTGTATAATTAATACTTACCAGCGTGTTTTGTGATTATTTACGTTTTTTACGTTTGTGTCCTGTGAATATTCGATTATATCCGTGAACAGCTATTATGTGAGTATATTTAAAATATTAAAATTTTAATGATAATGACGTTTGTATGCTTATATTGCGTCAAAAAAACGACTGAATGTTCCCGTGAAATGCTCTCTCTCTCTATCTCTCACCGTAAATCTCTCTCAGTAGTTTCACTTCTATCACGTGTACGGTGCTATATATGCCCATTTTTTTTTTCATAATAAAATTTGTAACAGTAACTATGAATCTAAAATTAACAATAGAAACGGGGGCGAAACGTCGATTTTTACAAAAAGTTTTTCAATTTCTGCCAATAAATCCACGAAATGTATAAATTTAATAAAAAGTTGGCACGAATAATTATATAAAATTTTAATAACAAACTATTGGTGCAGAATAATTTTCCGAATTAATATACAAGGTTAAACCACTAATATTCTCAGATTTACTGATGTTATACAGGGTGTTTCTTTTTACCATTAGGTTTTGTGCCAGATATTTCTCGTCTAAAATGCGTATTTTTGACGTTACAGGTATTTCTCTGAAGATTTTGATAGATGTAAGGGAATTTCGAAAATTAAATATTTTCAGATTGAATAAAGTTGTAGCAAAGATATTTTGCTTACAAGGAAAGAATATCTAGGAGACACTGCAGCAGGATTAAAAAAAACAAAAATATTATAGGTACAGGGAATTAGCAATTACATGGTCAAGTTAAAAAATTTTAAACCGCCAAAATTTTTTCTTCAAATGGAACCACAAACTTTTATGTCATAGTCGTTTTTCTTGCCGAATATCAATTTGATTATGTATAAACTTTTCTGCATCTAAATTAATGCTGCTCCTGCTTTGTTCAATTCCAAGATATTTAGTTTTCAAAATTCCTCTACATCTGTCAAAATCTTCGAAGAAAACCCAGCAATGTCAAAAATATGTAAGTATTTTACGCAACCCCACAGTAAAATCAATTAGTGAATCCAAAAAATGCAGTCAAATACAGCTTCTTTCTCTAAAATGTTGAAACGCTGCCGTACTATTAGAACACCCTATATAAGAAAGAGTATAATTTTTGTTAAATGGAAAAGAAGTTGTGATATTCCTCATAAATTTGTGAGGCTGAATCCTGAAGACGTGCTTGGCTCTTATTTGAAATACGGGAATGTTAAACCAAGATACTTAAATTTTTAATATGTAGGGGGGGAAAATCAATCAATTTTTTAAGAGAAAAAGAATCTAATGGACAGGTGCGTATTTTTCTGCAACATGTAAGTAACGTAACTACAATTAATACTTATTTTAAAGACCTAACCAATAATCACGTAACCTAGAAAACGTTCAATACACTTTTCCATTTCGAATCTTGTCTCTTATACATTTACATCCACCCAACACAATTTATATAGGTGGAACAAGTCCTCACATGATCACCGACCCAGTTATTAACTTCGATATCCCAGTGTTAGGCAGGGTTTGGGAAATGGATAAAATCGTAGTCCCAAGCGATAACTTGGCCTACCCACTCTGTTATAACTGCTGCAGTCACCAAAAGCACAATGTTTGGATACTTCATACTTTTTTAGTTCCGAACTACTACTCAGTTGACACGTGTGCAATAAAATATTGGTGTATAGACCAAAGACAAAACGTCATGCGCCTCTGCAATTGGGCCCAACAAAAATCCCTGAGTGTGTCCGGCGGCAACATCTAATAGATTGGATATAACGCAAGCAACACTATGCTCTATGCTGAAGTCGACGAAGCACAATATAGAGACCGACAGAAAATTATACAGTGTGTAAACTTAGAGAAGTCGAATAACCAAAACGATGAGTTTCCGTTTGCCACAAGTTTTAATTATATTTTCGGTGACGTTTAACGTAGCTGGCAGTTGAATTGCTAATGCAAGCTCTTCTAGAAAACAATGATGTATAATGATATTGTTTGTATTGAAATAAAAGAACTAGTTGAATAATTTGATTTATTGTTAGGTAATATTTATAGTGGTTACATGTGTAACAGGAAACTAATTCTGATTCCATTCAAACTGCCCGAGGAAAATTTTTCTGGGGTCTTGCTTGCCCAGTTGCTTGCTCAGTTGCTTCATACGGTTGTTTTCTCTGCGTCTCTCATATGCCCAATACGCTTTATCCTTCTTCAGAATCTCTTGTCCTCTTTTCCCGAACAAAACATGATATAGTTCGCTTTTGTCGGGCTTGCTCGATACAACACAAGTGCCTTCCGGTGCTTTATAATCGTCGTTTCCCAGTCTTTTTGTATTTTCGCTGGCAGTCAGTCGCAAAATTGGTTGCACTTCGGTTTTGCCGGTCGCTACTTCTTCCGGTATAAGAGCACTCGCGGATTTAACAGTCTTCGCTTCAGTTCGTTGATCAATAGCGTCTTTGATCACCCGTTCTAAAATGTACGTTATGACTTGTTTGTTGGGAAGCGAGCCCAAATTTTCTTTTATGTCATCACTCATTTTGTTCACGGTGTCTTTTATCGTTGCTTCGATGTCTGTTAAGACGCGGGAGCGCATTTTTACGTATGATTGTTTCATTTCCCAATATCTAGAAGCTTTTCTGTATAGCGTGTTAATTTGTTGAGCGCTCTCACCGGTCGTTGATTGACTATCCAGGCGTCTATTGATAGATTCCATTTCCTTTTTGATCTCTCCAATCGATTCTTTTATTCCAGCAATAGACTCGTCGAAACACTTCCTATTTTCTGTCTTGTAATCGCCGAACTGCGTCACCAGATTCCTGCAGGTCTGTATTATTTTCGTGGTGTTGCTCACGGCCGTATGAAATTGACTTATACTCTCCCTGGCACACTTTATTTTGTCCCTCTGCTTTTCGACGAACAAACGAAATTTGTTCTCGCATTCCTGGCTACCCTTAAAGCAGCTAGGAAAATTAAATCTACACAGAGGTGCGTCTTTCTGCTTCAAGTCTTTCAGTAACTCGTTTGTTTGCACCGTCACGGGGATGGGAATGTTGTAGAAACCGGACGAGGCGTCTTTACACTCTAGATTCTTATTGTTCGATTCCCCCGTGCGTTTAAGCCGTTCCTTTTCACGCCTGCCGTTATCAATGAACATCTGAGAACACTTTCTCAACTTGCAAATTGGCGTTTCCATTGAATCCGAAGAGGAGGACGAGTCCAAGTCGATTCTTCTCAGCCGCTCGAGTTTTTGTTTGTTCGGCGCGCTCCTCGTTTTCAAGGGTGGAATCTCTTGCACGGGCTTCTTGGGAGTAAAAGGAATCTTTTCCTTGTTTAATGGAATCCGGTTAAGCGGTGCCAAGTCGCTGCTTTTGATCCCTTCACTCTTGCTTTTAACCTTATTTAAACTTGCATTTGTAACTTCTTTTTTCTTCGGGGTTTTCATTTCACTTTTATTTTTTTGTTTAGTAAGGGTTTTGGGTTTCGACTTTTCTTGTTTCTTTTCTTCCTTTTTGTTCTTTAGTTTCCTGATTACGTAAATCATATTCAATAAAATCAGATCGTGCAGGATGTAGTATGTCATAGGATGGTTTAAAAGAGTGTAATAATTTTTGGTCTTGAATGTAGGTTCTTTTTTTCTCTTAGGTACTATTATTTGGGAAAATCTTCTGCTTGCTTCATCATTTTTTAATACGACTGATGTTGCTTCTCTAAGTTTCTTTCTTAACATTCGCATCTTGTTTCTTCTATTATTTGGTGTCAGTTTTTCTTCTTTGGATAATTTTGAATCTTCTTTATCTTTGTTAGAAAAGTCTTCGTATGTCATCGGAAAATGAACCGGGCAAGTATCTTTTTCTTTCGACTCCGCTACTTTAGAAATTGTATATGTTTGGTAACCGCTTGCACCCTTATTTAAATATTTTTGGATCAACCCCTTGTCATCCATAATTTCGTAAGTATTATTTTCGTTTTGATATACAGGAATTGTGTTATCAGTATTTGGGATAGTAACAGAATTCTGGGGAATGAGCATGCAAACTAAAGAAATACCTGTCAGAGTCAAGACGGTCCCCATAATCGACAGAGTAGCAATTTTTTGTGCTTTGCTTTTCTTCCTTTTGTTGCGTTCTTCTTCATCTTTCGCCAAAGCTTCTTCAAACAACTTACGTTTAGCATCGTACTCGTAATCATGTTCTACAATACGCTCTTCAAAAAATTCTTCAATTGTCAAAAAACCTGCGTCTCTAAGATCTGTATTTGACGGCTCTGTTTCTGTTGTCAATAAATTCACTATTGTTACATTTGAATCGGTTTTGTCCAAACAATTTTCACAACTGATTACAACTAAATCATCATCGCACTTACTTATATCTTCTTTCGATTTACTGTCTTCCTTGTCTTTTACTGAGTTGACTTCTTCTTCCTTGTCATCGTCTAAAACTGTCCATGAAGAGTTTGAACTCACATCAGAATCACTGGATTTATTTTTTGGTTGATTCATTGTATTATTTAAAACAAAAGTTTATGGTTTCACCGGAATTTCGCATATAATATTCTTAAAGTTGCACAAAAATTTTTGAAATGTTTATGAAAATGACAAGTTACGGATTGTTTCAACTGCCATTTGATTTTTTTACTTTAGCTGGTTTGGCAGGACCAGACCACTGCGATAAAATCTTTTAAATAGAAATAAAAATGCCATAGATAGTCCTGCTTGTCAATAAACAATGTTCTATTCCTACTGACCTTATCTGGTGTATCTCCTAACGAGAGCGAGGGAGACGTGCAGTTCCCTAAACTTGGCACCCCTAGTTCGTAAATATTCAACATATGCGCCGCCTGAGCGTGCACCATCAGGTCCCATGCATTTTGAAACGAATCTTTACACTGGACGCAAAGCAATGATGCTGCTGAGTTGTCATCCATCGGAGATTCTGAAAAGAAATATTGGTAGGTATAATATTATGGTGTTTTGTAGGGCCTAACCGATACATCGATAGCCTGTCGGTAGGCTACACGCCGATGGTCCAAAAGTTCATCCATCGGTATCGGCAAGTTACACGGTGATTGTGCCGGTGTATTTTCTCGGCAAGTGCAAATCAGGGTAGTCGGGGAGCAAGGTGCTCTAATTCGACACCCTCTATACACATCCTCTATACTTTTCTTGTTGTATTTCAGCAACGAAAAGAGTTAGAGACCTGTTTTTTTCGTGGAATATACACTGAAGTGTGCTGATCATCACGTTGCCTCTACTATTTCCAATTTTATGGAAAAAAATGTTTTCTTGCTAGACAACAAATTTGTGTAATGTATTGCTCATGTACCGGGTAAGTAATCTTATTTTTCGGAATTAACATATACATATGCGAGACCAAATACGGACAAAGGCTCGAAATTATTTTTGGTGAAGAAACGAAACATTAATGTTGTTGCTAAAAAAAGTTACAGCGAGTTAAACACAAATAATTTGTGCGCGCTAGCCGCGTTGAGCCGTGTAGGAGTGGTTTTAGGTGCAGGCGTACAAACGCTGCATTAATATCGAGAACATTTGTATTTACATTTACAGAACTGTGTTATTGTAACACAATCGCGTTTAGAGCTATTTTTTAATGACTTACCGACGAGGAATCTCAAGAACCACAATAAGAAAGAGACTCCACTCTGCAAATTTAAGATCTAGGAGACCTTTGACGACTTCAATGGGCACAGGAACATAGGGGCTGCCTTTTACTCCAGTGGCGCAATATCATTTTTTCTGATAAGACAAAAATTGGGTTAGTGAGTGATTGTAGATGTGAAAGGGTCAGAGGGAACCGGAACGACAAGAAAGACTTGCTTTTGCCAGAGAAGTTGTTCCTTATCAAGGCGGAACAGTAATGTTTTGGTAGGTATAAGTATGGTCGCCGCACTCCACTTATTCACGTGCCGCAAACCATGACGGGAAACATTTACGCCCAAAACAGTATCCAACCAATCATCCATCCATTGCGAAACGAAATTGGAGAGAATTTCGAGTTTATGGACGATAATGTCACGCCCCACCGCTCAAGAAGGGCTGTCAATTTGCTACAGGAAGGGAATATTCAAAGAATGAATTGGCCAGCAAACTCACCTGACATGAATCCTTGTGAGAACGTGTGGGATATGCCAAAAAGGGCCATTTTAAATAGGGATAACCCCCTTTCACCCTTCAGGAGCTAATTGTTGCTGCTCAAGAAGAATGGAACAACATAACGCAGGAAGCCATTCATAACTTCTTTATTGGAATGTACAGACGTGTTAATGTTTTGTTCGAGAACAGATGAGGACTTACTGGTTATTGACATCTTCGTTTTTCACATTTTGCGAGGACTTTGGTGTTTTCAAAAAAAATAATTCAGACATTTTCTTAAATTTAATTCCTGGTCGTGTACTCCTTCCATAAAAATAACCTTACATGTGATAAAGCATTTCAATAAAATGTAGAATTTCATTTCATTTTATTTGCCTTCAAAAAAATTATACAATCCACATATTTGTTAGAATTATTTTTGTTTACGTTTCAAAGTAATTCAGGGGGGCAAGAGTTTTGGCTATGGGTGTATTATCAAGGAAAAAAGCGCGGGAACCCTCATGTCGCTACATATCAGCGCGGCTAGCGCGCACAAATTATTTGTGTTTAACTCGCTGTTACTTTTTTCAGCAACAATATTAATGTTTCGTTTCTTCACCAAAAATAATTTCGAGCCTTTGTCCGTATTTGGTCTCGCATATGTATATGTTAATTCTGAAAAATAAAATAAGATTACTTAGCCAGTACATGAAAAATACATACATTACATAAATTTGTGGTCTAGCAAGAAAACATTTTTTTTATAAAATTGGAAAATTGTAGAGGCAACTTGAGTACACTCCAGTGTATATTCCACGAAAAAAACAGATCTCTAACTCTTTTCGTTAGTGAAATACGACAAGAAAAGTATTAAAAATGGTCGAAAATTTATTTAGGAAAATTTTACGAAAAATCGATTTTCCGGCATTTTCGCAATTCCCGATCTTTTCACGACCTCGAAATTAGAATCCGGCAGGTCATTTTACATAAGAATCAGCTTCATTTTTTTGTGTGTGTTCGAGTCGAATAGAGGGTGTTTAAAACGCATCTTTCAGGCGGTCTGCTTCCCGGCTAAGCGCCGATGCACACTGTGTGGTTTTTCCCGCTGCGGCGCCGCCACGCCGCGGGATCGCCGCCACGCCGCGGGATCGCCGCCACGCCGCGGGATCGCCGCCACGCCGCGGGATCGCCGCCACGCCGCGGGATCGCCGCGGTCCGTAGTTTTAGCATTTTAATCAGTTACTGCACACGTGTCTGCGGAGCCGCGACGATCTCACGCGTCCTGTCAGCGGGCATTTTATGCCGCCGTTCCCGGCGAGACCGCAGCGTCCTCGCACCGCGCTTGGTACGGTTGCGAGTACATTGTTTGTTACGAAGCAGTGCACACGTGCGTCGAGTTGTTTATTTCCGAAATTAAGCAGTACCCTGAAATTTGGAGCGTGGGTGCAGAAGAATACCATGATCGAAATAAAAAGAGGAATGCATGGATTAATTAATATTTGTCGGGTGTTTTGCGAAGCGTTTGACGAGAAGGAGGAAGGAATGCACCCAGTATCTTCTTTTTTCTTCGAAATATACATTTTGTAGACAAAATAAGCAAAAATAATACGTTTGCGACGACACACGTCCATACTGGATAACCGCTCACCGCAAACTACTGTCAACATTGGCGGCCCCGCAGCGGCTCTCAGCGATAAAAAAAACGCATATGTGCACTGAATTTGCGCGGCTTCGCTGCGTTCCCGCGGCGGCGCCGCAGCGGGAAAAACCACACGTGTGCATCGGCGCTAAGCGCAACGTTGCGTTTAGTCGCTACCGGTAACAAATTTTATGTGTAGCCATGTCGCAGGGCGCGCAAGGTGCAATATAGACTTCGGCTTCGTTCGGCGTTCGGGGTAGTTTGTTACCGGTAGCGACGTTAGTGTGTAGCTCATGGAGCATCATTATGTCTTAATTCCGGTCCGCTGCTTTGTCAGAAATGCACGTGATTGATGTCTAAGTTCAACCATCGGCAATCGGCCATGTTCAAGACCGAACATTGTTTTCCTTAGGCAAAGAAAACGCTGAACTATTTAAGTTTGAATATGGTGAGGTTGCTGTTCTTTGACCTTCTTTCGAAACTGCATTACTGTACATATTTATGTTTAAAGCTACCGTGTGGTCGTATCAAACATTGTTATTTATGTGATTGTATCTTACAGCGATATTCAGGAGTGGAACTTTTACGAAAAGTACTTACTGGATTTGTTTATAAGCGAGTCGCATTTGCATGTGAATCGTAACTTGCAGTAGGTCTTCTTGTGATCTAAAAGTTCGTGGATGTCGGTGAACATTTCTCTGCAATTCCCGCATATTAAAATGTCTGGATTACCTGAAACAGAAAATAAAGTATTTTCCTCTGGATTCTTTATGGTTTTAAAGTCGCCAAGTAACTCAATTGCTTCAAATTACATTTTGACTGTTGTAGATGTGGAGTCGGTGCTTTATGTACGAGTAAGTTTTGAACGCATTTTAAAAATTTGAAAAATGTACCGTTGGTAAAAGAAGGTTTAAATAGGTGATAATAAAGGAGATAATAGTTTACGGCTCTGGGGAAAATGATACAGTTGAAGAGAAAGATGAATTCTAGGATAAATTACAAGAAGCATATGAAGAAAGCAGAAACCCGGTAATAATTACGGGAGATTTTAATGCTAGAATATATAGGTGATAAAACTGAGGGTACGCAAGATACAATAGGGAAATTCAGAGAAAACACCAGAAACAGGAATGGGGAAAGATTGATCCAGTTCTGTATACAAAATGGGCTGGTAATGCAAAACACGTTTTTCCAGCACAAGGAGGTCATAAATATACGAGAGAAGAGTCTGAATGGAAAGAAAAATCCATAATAGATTATATTGTAACAGAAGAACAAAACCGGAAAATAATAAAAGGTGTACGAGTAAGCAGAAGTGCTGAATTAGGGACAGATCACTACTTAGCAATGGAGAATTTTTAAAGAGATTGCAAAGAGTGCAGCCACCAAGACTTGTGGCGTTACAGTTCCGGAGGATCAAAGAAAAGAACTAGTTGGTGGAACGAAAAACTTAGAAGAATTATAAGAGAAAAGAAAGAAGCATGGAAGGACTACTTAACAACGCAGACAATAGAAGCATACAACAAATATAAGGAAGCTAAGAGGTTGACAAAAGAACGAGTCAAAGAAGCTAACACTAAAGAATGGGAAGAATTTGGAGAGAAAATGGAAGAAGACGGCAAAAGTAATCAAACACTATTTTACAATGCCATAAAAATATGACAGGAGACAAGACAATACAGCAAATTAAAGATAAGAAAGAGAAAATACTCCCAGAGGTACCAGAGATAATGCAGAGATGGGGTGAACATTTTAGAGAGATGTTGGGAGCAACAGAAGTGGGGAATAACGAAACGGAAGAAGAGAATAACGTAGCTGAAATGAACATCAGTAATAATATGAATCTAGAAGAGGTGAAAGGTGCGGTGAAGAAACTAAAAATGGAAAAGCGCCTGGCATGGATAATATAAAAGGAGAAATGCTAAAATGCATGGGCGATAAAGGAATCAGAGCACTCCACCAAAGAAATATAGCTTGGACCACAAAGAAAGAACCTACAGTTGGAAAATCTCAGTCATAGTCCCAATTTACAGGAAAGGGGGCCAAAGAGAATGTGGAAATTATAGAGGGGTGTCCTTGCCTAGCAGCGCGTGCAAAGTATATGAGACAGTTCTGGAGAGAAAGCTCAGGAAAGAGACAGAGGAGAAATTGCACGATGCACAGATTGGGTTTAGACCGGGATAAAGGGTGCAAGATCAGGTCTTTACAATGAGGAATCTGACGGAAAAATTCTTAAAGTTTGACAAAGATTTGTACTTGTGTTTGATAGACTTAGAGAATGCTTTTGACAGAGTACCAAGGCAGCAGATCTGAAGAACGTTAGAAAACTATGAAGTAGACGGGAATCCAATGGAAGCAATAAAATCACTATACATAAACAGTGCCAATATAGTTAGAACAGCAAACCAAGGGGCAAAAGAATTCATTACTACACAATGTGTAAGGCAGGGAGGAGTACTCAGTCCTCTGATGTTCATATTGTATATGTAAGCAAAACCAAAGTCATCATAATACCAACAGGCTGGATCAAAATAGACAAGTTAAAAAGGTATGTACAGCGAAGAAAATAGGCAAGAGGCGAAGACCTAGAAGGAAATGGGACAACGTGGTGGCCGAAACACTTAAAGGAAGAGGATTGACATGGAAAGAAGCAGAAGTGCTAGGAAGGGATTAGGAAGGGATAGGAAGAAATGGAGAAGGATTGTGTACGAGTCATGAATGAAATGAAAATCTTGACACCTAACGGTAGGAGAGGAATCGATTATATAATATTCAATAGAAGAAAAGCTGGAAATTAGAAGAGCAGCTATATGAATATTAGAGATTCAATTTTTCTTATTATTTTTTAGTTCAACATATGTCGTGAGATGCATTTTCGAAGGCAGAACAAAATTACGCTTTTTGATCCCATCAAAGAGGTACAAGTACTATATTTGGCACGTTAACGACTGTTTTAATTTAGCAAATTTTTAGCTCTAATCCATTTCGCCCGAGATAACACCGAGTGCAAACTTTATACAGGCACGTAGGTGGGACTAACAACCGTAATAAGCACTCTGTATTAATCTCAATTGCATAAATATTTAAAATGAGCCTGTGATGCGACGTAGCGGAGGTAGTCTAACAATGCAGACGCGACCTTTGTAATTGCACTGTACTGGGAAATGGTTAGAACATTAAGAATGACAAATGTTACGTTTTCTGCACCGGAAAAATCTTCTGTTTCGTACAACTATAGCACGGTTCTCGCCTAGACCCCATAGGTAACAAAAATTGCAGAGGTTATAATATTATCAGTAGATAGTGTTGGCGGGTTCCAGCTCATAAATTGAAAAGTCAGTGGAATGCCTAAAATTGAAAAACTTATTCACGTTTTTCAGCAGCTTAATAAAAATACTAAATAATAAGAATAATACTTCGAGACTGAATTTCGCTCCATTTATGGTATTGACGAAGTAGAAAATAAAATGTGGGATGACAGGAGAAAGGATTGCAGTGGATAGCTCAAATATACTGATATAGGATGTATAAATAAAATTGAATTTTCAAAAAATAAAAAGAGGACAATAATTTATTGTTGTGAAATTCGACAGTTCCAAAATTAAAAGCGATCGGATGCTTAGAGGTACTCCATAATGATTTTTCTCAAAAAAAGCCAAGTGTGCGGAAAAAGGGTGTACCTGAGTTACAATAAAATAGTGATATATGGGGAAAAAGTAAATTATCAACAAGCCAAAGAACTGTTGGGGAGTAGTTCTTTGCTCAATAAAATGCTTAACAAAACTGAGTCTAATTTCTGATTCCGAATTATTAGATGCCGTTAATTTTTAATTTTGCCCCTTTTTAGTATTAAGCAGTTTATTGAACAAAGTCACCAAATACTGCATCAAAAATTGGTTTTTTGACTAATTGGGAGATATTTTCTACGTCATTGTGACGTCTTGGTAACGTCATTCTCGGTATATAAACAGGAGTGATCTCGTGCATTCGTGTAGAGTTCATTTGTACAATGAGTTGGTGGAGTAAACTTAGGTTTCTACTGAAGAACTTAGCTGTTGGATTACGTATTTAGGTTTTTCAATTTTTATGTGGCTTAGGGGTTTGATCTTTGGTTGACTATGTATAAAAATCATTAGAAGTACTTACTGTACACTTTGAGTTGATCTAGAGGGGGAACACTGTTTGCTTTGGGAGCTTGGTTACCCTTATTTCTGACCGTCGCAGCCATCAATCGTTGTCTCTTCAGAGGCGGCACTATCCGAGGGGCACCGACGGGGAATGATGTCGCGGAAGCATAATAACTGCAAAAGAAAGAAAACATTTAAACCAGAAATTTTTGGTGTTGGTTAAATAAACTTTTTTCCATGTAATAAATTTATTATATACATGATTTAAACGCACAGCGCAAGGAAATGGAAATTAAGAAGATCGAGGACCAACTGGAGCTGTGTTTCATGAACTGCTGGCACTGCTTCTTACAAAATGATTTAGTTTGGTTGCGTCTCCCATCGGAGGTTGAACTTAAGATAGAACACGACTTACGAGTATATTGCATTGAATCATGGAGACCATTTTAAAAATTTTTGTTTAACTTATGTTACTAATTTTTAGTTGCATTAATATCTCCTTGAAGAGGCGTGGGCGCCTTGGTGGGGTCCTCCAAAAGTCTAGCAAAATTTTGTCTTTTAGGTTTTGTTTGGACATCCCTGTTTTTCTTTTTCCCATTGATCTAGAATTTGGTACCCTCTTCAACGCACGGTTCTCATCCCTTTTTTTCACTGATCTAATTCTTTGTGTTGTTAGTTTTTATTTTAGATATTCGGACTGAAAAGTTTATTATGCCAATGTGGCAAGCTAGTGTATATTTATATCATCCTCTAGTTTTCCAGAGTTGTTTCTCTGAACCAATTCTTTCTTTTGTACTTCATTTCTGGATGTCAGTCTTCTCATGTACCCCGTACTTTATTCAATTTTCTAAACACTGAGACTATTCCTCAGTTCACTAACCAATACGCTTCACTTATAAAATTTCGCATTGTGTTAGGAATTTATAATTCAGAGTCATGTTTACCAACCGAGCAGTCCCGTAGAGATTCTAGATTATAGGGGATGATTTGTGAACGACCATTTTACGGGCGCTCAAGCAAGTAGTGTTTACTTTGACACCGCACTGAAAATTCCTGAAACAATATTTATACGAAACTTTCGGGGCATACAGCATTAGAATACACACAAAATTTAAATTAGGTGTTTTAACATATTCAGGGCCATTGGGAAGTTTGGAAACAGAATCAATTTTCAATACAAATATTAAACTCGTTTACATAGCTTGAACTTTTGGAACTATAAAAGAGCATAGGGATGTTCTTGCAGACTTAAAACTCAAAGTTCGAAAAACAAACGGTCTGAGAGCGCAAACTTTCCAAGGGGTGAATATTTTGCTGACGGATTAAAAAATAACAATTAGATGGGAATTATTTCAACTTTTCAAACTTTTCTCTGTAATTTTTAGATCAGCCAAGCTTGTTCCAAAATTTATTCATTGCTAGGGGTAACTTCTACAGAAAACTAAAACCAAGAAACTTCGTATCTTTATAAAAATTATTCTTAGAGTAACAATAAAGTTGTCGTTTAAAAGTTGTGTTAACAGTTACCGATTGATATTTGCTATGGCTACTGGTTTAAGAAAATTAATGAGAATATCACTCTGATGATTTCAGATGCCACAGTTTTCTTTGGCGAAATTTAAACTTTATGTGTACAACTCCAATTTATTCTCGTTGGGTCCTTCAGAACTTCAGTAGGTACCCATACGGCCTATATCGCTAAACATCCAAGATCAATAGTATGTCTATATGGTGGTCAGCCCACACTCTTCGTGGCAAAACAATCTTCTCCACCATTGATCTAGTCCGAGCATACAATCAAATGCCAGTGGCCAAAAAAGACATTTCTAAAATAGCAATCATAACTCCCTTTGGACCAAATTTTGCAGCGCTTCATAGAAAAAGTTTTCAGAGGATTCGATTTCTGCTGCGCATGTATATAAGATATTCTCGTAGCATCATCTTCAAAGGCAGAGCATAACTGTCACCTAACTCAAATCTTCTAGCTTTTAATGGTTTAAAGCAATTCGGAGTACTCATCTACTCTCAGAGGTGTGTCTTAAGTTCCAACGCAGGCTGTTACTTTCTTGGGCTACCAAGTCTCCGAACATGGAACGCAACCACTTCCCGAAAAATTAGGTGCTAATCTATAAGTACCCATGCCCACAAGCGAGTAAGCAACTTGGGCAATTTTTAGTAATGCAAGACTTCTATCGTCGTTTTATCCCAAGCGCCCCAGCACTGCAAGCTCCACTCATCAGCCTTCTTCAAGGCACTAAAAATATATCTCTCCCTTGGGACGTGGCTACCGCAACAGCATTCGATGTCTGCTCTCCTCTCCTCTCCTCTCCTCTCCTCCAACCACAACTATAAATGGCAAGAAATTGCTCTTAATATGCCCCAGAACTCGTTCCATCTCCTACGAGTTCCAACTTCAAAATGACTTCTCTTCACTCGCGCTTCATTCCGCCTGGCCGTCATTTTACTCGGTGGGGATGGGTTAGTGTCGGAGCTAGTTATATGAACTGACGAGACTTTCCCAGGGGGGTCTCTGTGATAACAACAACGTCGTCTGTGAATCTAAAATTAAAATCTGTCATCTCATTTATTATGAGGCTTTGCTTAGTATTTTCACAATTTTAATCCATTTTTTAACTAGGTACGCAGGTTCTAACAGTATTTGAATTCTGACTTTTATCGCCTTCTAAAGTTCAACAAATAAAATCTCGGGTGTCAGCTTCCTGGCGTCTATAAAGATTACTTCCCTCCCTTTAAGAGCATTTCTCAAGAAATGTATGACCAGTCGTATTACAGGCTTTAACTTGATACAAATACAAAATCGATACTTCTGGCAGTGCAACGGACACGCCGTTTATCTGGGGGCAACCATTAATGACGCGGTACAAATCTTACGAGAGAATTTTATCATCGTGTCAACACCAGTTGCCAGTAACAATACGCATTCAACGTTACACTTTCTCATCGTCCCCTGTTCTTCCGCAATTTCTCCTCTATTATCCCGCTTTATCTTTTACCGCCCGTTTAAGGGGTAGGCAATTTCATATTGTAGCGAAGGCAGGTTCCTCCAAATTTGTCCGCTGTTAAAAATGGATTACTTCGTGACCTGTATTGGAGGTGATGCCTAATGAAAAGAACTGGTAAATTCAGCAGATAACTAATTTTAAAGTGAATAATTATTACATAATATGTTTCGCTGACTGCGTCACATCCTCAGAAGTGTGAAGATACCCTACGATACATAAAATCTTTCCTTCTATCCAAGATACATAAATACCTAGGGCTATTAAAACTTGGATTTTTTTGAGAAATGATATTTCTTCCAGTTCCTCAAGAAACCTATAAATTGATTTCGCAATGGCTTCTTCAATAAACGGTTTTCGAATTTTACAAATTTGTCCAAAAATGCCTGTTTTTAAACCCGACTTTTAAAAACCGACAAACCCTAATTCTCACCTCTGGGTTATTTGAGGTACAATATATTTTATGGTATTTTTATAAATTTAGTAATTTGATTACCCCCATTTAAAGTTATGGAATCTCCGTTCCATAATATAATATATTTATTATTTCTGACCTGTAGAGACCTGTAGAGTAAATTAAAGCGCTATAATCCAAAAAAGAGTGTAACTTTATATGTTGTATAATTTAAATTGACTCTGATGAAATTTAACACCGCACCTATCCAACCACAGTATTTTAGGTTCTAATATCACCAAGGCGAGGGTCGAATATTACCGAGCAGGTGTCGAATTTCATGAGAGGTTTCAAATTGTGCATGCGTAGATTTATTCAAACTAGAGATCTCAAATGACGTCTCAGGTTTCATATTAACATGAAGTGTAATGCGATCCCGCAAATATAATATGAAACCGGAAGTTGAATAACCTTGAAATGATACGACATATCTTATTACACCGAGTTTGAATAAATCTACGCATGCATAATTTGAAAACTGATGAAATTCGACACCCGCTCGGTAAAATTCGACCCTCGCCTCGGTAAAATTCGACTCTCGCCTCGATGAAATTCGAAATTAAAATGCTGTAGTTGGATGAGCTACGCTTTTTTTTGAATTACAGCGCTTTACTTTACTCTCCATGTCATTGACTTGACCTTAAATATGATATCACTTCTCTTAAAACAATGCATTGGAAATGCAGTCATTTAAAACAATATGAAGCTATAATGTTTTTTTGAATACAACGTTTTACATTACAATCAAACAGTTCGGAAATGCTCGGTGAAATTCAACATCGATAAAACTATATGCCGGTTCTGGATCTGACCTTGAACAAAAAGCATTGCAAACAAACCTCCCGTAAGAAATTACATGGTTTGAGTTAGAACCAGCTCTTCGAACTACAAACTACAAAATTTAAATTTGTAACTCATAGGAAATTACTCAATGCTCCATCCTTCAAGAGAATAATATTATGAATCCTAACGTCTGGGACTGAGAACTGACAACTAAATCAATGCAAAAATACTGTTGTAGTAGACAGGGTTTGATCTGGGGCTCACCCGAACATCAGATCGGACATTAGTCACTCGGTAACACGGGCTGCTTACTTGTAGCTTGGAAATCTTTTAGTATAAGAAAACACATCACGCATGTGAACTAACAAGTCCGTGACTGAGGCGCATCCAGGTGTTCCAATAGTTCAAATTGAGTAAAAACGCCACCCAGGCGGACTGTTTTCCGATGGCTATCGTGTACATATCGATACCTTACTATGAAAACCTCGTAAGTAGCTTTTGCAACTTTTTACAGCAGAGACAAAAAACGTTTTGATTCAAGATAAAAATTATTACTACAATTGAAAATAAAACGAAATTATTACTAATTTTTGCATGATAATATTCTGCAGTAACAATTTTGATAAAACAATAATTTAGATATTTAATAAAAATATACGAGGTTTTCCTAAAACTAACATGAAAAATTTTAAAGATACTAGGTTTTCAAAAATGCTGCAAATTGTGAAAACTGTTTTATTTTTAAGTTTAGTTAACAAAAATAGTTCATAAATTAATTTTTATAACCTCTAAAATATTCTTATAAATTTAGTTAACTAAAAGTACTTATATTAATTTAGTACAAAAACAAAGGTACCTCCGACAATTCAGTCTTTTTAGGAAACTTAAAATAAGTATTAATTTACTGTAAACAGTTTAGCATTTTGTTTTAATTTTTATAATTCAAATTATCATAAAATGCATGGAAATCTGACAATAAAGACTTCTTTAAATCTTGCAAGTTCTCATACTTTTCTTTTGTAATTGACCTTGGGCACGAGTACAAATTTGGTAACAACTCGGTTGGAATATGTTGAGTTTTTTGATTGAATCTCTTGTTCAGAAGCATCCAGTCACTCCCATGATGTAACTTGTAGTAAATTTGTTTTTCTTGTGTGTATTTTAGTGCTTTTAAATCATTAACCACTGCATCACCAGGTCGCATACCCGGCCGAATCGAATTGAAATAAACAACTTTAGAGTAATCTTTAAAATAAGTATGATCTAAATAGGACACTTTGTATGGTTCCGGATTTTTCCGGGCTTTTTTACAATGAACTGCATAATCAGCTGGAACATTAATGTTTCTGTCTTTCAAACGGCGCTCGATACATGCATGCATGCTGTCGACCTCCATTTGGGTATGACCCTTTTCTAAAAATTTTTGAATAATTGAAATTTCTTTTTCGATCGCCAAATTTAATAATGCGTTTGCCAGTACAGAATTCTTGTTTTGGTAACTGCAGTTATCGCTATAAAAAATTATTTCTTGTCCTTTTTGTATATTTTGTGTTAAAATAAATCGGCACAGTATACTGGAAAATTCATTAGCTGTAATGTCCCCTTCACCTTCGTGCCAGATATAACAAAATCCCTCACTGGTTTTTAAATTATATAAAGTAAAGTTGTGTACACATAGTTTTCTTTTGTAGTACAAAGAAGAGACTTTCGAGCTTGGAGATAATAGTACTTTTTGGAGGTCCATGCAAAATACATGTATAGCTTCTTCTTTATCTCTCTCTTTTTCCTGCCTGGCCTCCGCTTTTCTTTGCTGGTGCTCATTATATTTTTCTTCAGATAGATTACCTGTTTTGAAACTTGTGCAGACATCACACTGATCTTTTTTGGGGATGTACAGACTAAGGTTCAGTTCTTCAAAAATATTTGAATATGTTTTAATAGACAAAGGCTTATTTCCAGGATGGTTTTCGTTTATATACTTTTTGTACTCGTTAAACACTTCAGTTTTAGTCTGCCAAATAGTTTCAAGATAGGTTTTGCTAGTTCTCGATCGGCAATAATGTGATTCCATCTTTGGTAGACAATTGAAAAACTCCTATAAAATCTTTCGCGATACACATTGATCTCTTTGTGCTATTAGACAATTCAGACCCTGATTCAGGCTGAGTATTTTTAATATAATTAGATCGATTGATAGGTTCTGTTTCATCAAGTTTTGCCCAATTATGCAAAGACCACTCTCCAATTGCTAGAGTATTCAGAAACATTTTTTTGCACACTCTATATGACATTCCTTTCTTTTTAAGTCTAAGAATGTATGTACAGTCTCTGTTTCTAATTGTATTGTTACATGTTTTCTTTGGTGGTATTACATCTACTAAACCTTTTATATACTGTTTGCGTTCCTTCCAGTTTAGTTTACTCCAGAACTTCTTAAAAATCTTAATTCTATCCATTTCAGTAAATTCTCTACATTTTATTGCCTTTCCTTTCTTACTCATCTTGCAATTGCATCTTTCTAACATTTTTCGTGCTGCCTTAGGTTTGTTAAATACTGCCTTTCCATCGGTAGACTTTCCCCTTCCATTGTAATCTAAACCTCTCATCCTCTTTAATTTAATTTCATTGTATTGCCAATGATTTTATTCGGCTCTTTTTTTTCTTTGTCGTTTCTTAATCACATCATCCTCTTGATAAACTTCTCTTTCGATTTCAGTGTTATCCATTTCTATATGTTGATTTTCTCTGTCGCTTTCACTTTCTGGTGATTGTTTTTCTTCAGCTTGCGGCACATAATCGGGGTCTTTTCTAGAGTCTTCATGGTCTTCAATGATCTCCTCTTCTATGTCAATTTCTTGTTGAAAATTTGTGATTTCTTGACAATTTGTGCTCATGTCATTTCCAATAACTGATGAGGTATTATCAAATGTCGAAAGCAGAGTGAGGTCTTGACCAAATACATTCAGGTCAGCATCGTCGAATGGTAAAATTACGAAGTCCTCTGTGTTGACAGTCTCGTCTCTCTCAACAATGTTGGATGTCACGATATTTTCCTTCTGTATTGATATAGAAACGTTTAGAGGGTTGTTAGTAATATCCTGCAGCGTTAGTGATTTTCCCAGAGGTAAAGATCCATAATCAAACTCTTGTAAGTTTTGAAAACATGGTGTTTCTATCTCGGATATAAGTGAATTTTCACTATCTTTTATTAGAGGTGCATTTTGTATTTCAGGTGTATTTTTCATTTCTGGTATATTTTGTATTTCTTGTATTTCAGGTGTGTTTTGGCTTTCTTGAGAATTATTTTGAATTGCAGGTTCATTTTCATTTAATTTGTCATTGTCATTTAATTTGTCAACAGGCGGAACTCCTGGACAACCTGGACCGGCGTTTTTCGCCAATTTTAACATTGTCTTACACCTGGAACTCATTTCTGCCAGAAAACTGTGGATTTTCTGAAAAATGGATTAAAGAATACTTCTTAATTTACATAAATAAGCCAAATTTTAAACGAGAAAACCTCGTAACTTTTCTACAAATTTAATGTGAAAACCTCATAACTTTTCTACAGATTTAATGTGAAAACCTCGTAACTTTTCTACAGATTTTAAATAAATTTTTGTGGTAAAAAAACTTAGAATCAAGAATAACGTTTATTGAATCACAACAATAATTAGTTATTTGAAGAATGATGCTAAAAATTGCACTTACCTTATAGTGGGAACACTAAAATTTCAGACTTTACTGGGAGAACAAACACACCCTTCCACTTATCATGCAAACTAAAACTTAAGAGGTTTTCTGCTCAAAATATAACACTATCTACTTCCGAGTTTTTCATTATGTTCAATAGATGGCTCTATACGTAAAATTAGTTTAAGAGCTTTTCATAGCACATGTAGAATGATATTTTCAATTTATTAAGCATAAAAACAAAATTTATGAAAAATTTGACCTTAAGAGGTTTTCATAGTAAGGTAACGATATATCGATGTATTTTTTTCTGAATCGAAAAACCGGCTTGTGGAGAGCGGCAAACTGGCCGTTTCTCTTTATTAACTCGACGGAATGAAGTAGCCTAGCTGTAGGGGGCCTAATCTTCCATTTACCGCTGATAATTGCAAGTTATACATGTCTTATTCGCGAGACATGAAACATCTCTAGTTAGGTTTTTAACTGTGCCAACTGTACAAACTCCATTAATAACTAAACAATACAATTTCGGGTTTATATGTTGCCCTTTATGTTTGTCGGACATCTGGGTTGTAAATTCTGCTTTAATTAGATTCTTTTATGAATATTGCATGGGGGTATTAAAGGCATGCCTGTAAGCCAAAAGCTATGTGACACGAGAGAACTGCCGCGGAAATGGACAAAAATTAAATTTTGGTATTTTAAATATTCCGAAATCTTAATTAAGTTTACCTAAATAAACACTTTATTAATTCGTCGTTTGAATGAAAATTGTATGGTACAAATAATGTACCATACGAGATTCAGCAATGCCAGCTACAGATCAAGCCAAAACTGTGCAACTACGTCATCAAAAGAGACCGATCAGACGGCGCTCAGTGTATATGATGATGGTATAATAATTTTTATCAGTCCTGTTGGTTTTGCTGTTGTTAACAAAGTGTTTATCCAAACCTTGTGAATTTTCGACATTGTGTGCTATAAAGATAGTTCAGTGTTAAACTGTTTTATTTTTTTTTTATTTCAAGGGTAAAAAGTGTAAACGACACAAGTTTGTAGTCACTCTGTACTTTTGTGATACCTAGATTTCTATGTAGGTATTATAAAAGACTCGGAATTCCAAATGCAATTTCCCACAAAGTAATCGTTTGATGCAAATATCTGCACTCGTAAATAATCAGAAATATTCGAAATATGCCTGCAAACATTTATGAATGACCAACAACACATAAATTCTGATTCTGAGGGCATTTATCAAAAACTATTCTTAATTTATAACAATTTGGCAACGTATAGGCGATAAGTTAGTAATAGCGGACAGGATCGATTTGAGCACACTTTTATAAAAATAGATCTAAGAAAATCTACTGGCACTATGCGTCAACTCAAATCACGGTTGTCAAAACGTTATTTTTCATTCAAATAAAGATAAATTGATTCCAATATCAACTGTTTATGATGTTTCGGGCCATTTCTCGTTTCTTATTTTTAGTTTTCGACTAGATTTCTTTATTCATCGTATACCTTCTGTTAATAAATTAATTTTTCTGCAGTCGTGGGAAAATTATACTTTTCTTCGACTGTCATTTTAATTTGAAAAATGTTACGTTATCGCGAAAATAACTGTCACTTTTTTCTTCAGGTTTCTACCAAACAATTCTTATAATTCTTATAATAAATAATTTACATTGTCAAATTATTTGGACTTGTTCTGTGAAAATGTTGAACGAATTTAGTTGTGGTCTTTGTGGAACTGTAGTTAAAGTTGCTACTCGGGATGCCAGAATAAAATTGAACTGATTTATTAATAAACACAAACTGAATTCGTTGATAGAATATGGCGCACGTGAGTCAACCATATTCACAATACCCAGTGTTTCGCGGAATAACATTGTTGGGTAGATTATATTTCGAATACAACGTTAAAGTTTTTTCCTTATGTTCCCGGTTGATTCGTAACTTTGGAGATGTATACGAAATAACAGAATTGGGTTTTGCATATATTACTCGTAAATGCATCATAAAATGCATTCTTTAACAGTATGGAGCTATCACTTTCACGCATATTCGCGCTGTTAAGTGTTTATACTGGTAGAGCGTTACCAGATGAGATATTGCTTGTTAGAAGGGTCCTGTCGTTGAAGATCACTGTCTCTGGGAAAGAGGATTATGTGCAAATTGCTTTAAGCGAAGTTTCAGAACTTGAATTGCACCAACGTCGACACATCATCAAAACTGCAGTGGAATACGAGCCCCTTTATCTTGTATAGTTTGACCTAATACTTACTGCTCCCCATTTTTAGCCTTTAAAAGTATTTCTTACACAAGGTGATCCATGGTAGATCACATGATGTTGAAAATTAATGAATTGCGTGTAAATCGGAATTGACTTGATTTGTCATGTAAAATGCTGTATTCAAAAAATAGTGTATCTTTATATGGGCTCAAATTACTGCATTTACAATGCATTGTTTTAAGAGAAGTGATTTAAGCTAAAGTCAATGACCTGGAGGGTAAAGTAAAGCGCTACATTCCAAAAAGAGTATAGCTTTATATGTTATATAATTTAAATTCACTCTGATGAAATTTAGCACCACCCATCCAGCCACAGCATTTTAATTTCGAATTTCACCGAGGCGAGGGTCGAATTTTACCGAGCAGGTGTCGAATTTCATCAGAGGTTTCAAATTATGCATGCGTAGATTTATTCAAACTAGAGACATCAAAAAATGACGTCTCAGGTTTCATATTACCATGAAATGTAATGCGATCCCGCAAATATAATACAAAACCGAAAGTTGAATAACCTTGAATATGATGCGACATATCTTATTACACCGAGTTTGAATAAATCTACGCATGCATAAATTGAAACCTCTCATGAAATTCGACACCTGCTCGGTAAAAATCAATCGGAATTGATTTTGTTTTGAGCCGGATGTGGTTCTCTAAACCAAATGTGTGCTTATCATCGGGTATAACTGTGCACTGTTTCACACACAACGAAAGGCACGAGACGTAAACAGAGAATAAAAGTAGACCAAGAATAGAAGAACCTTGAGGCACATCTGCGCCGGCAGAAAACCTGAATTTTAGTGGCAGAGCAGCTGTCGTTTCCTCAAGTTTTTTGTGGGGGACGATCTCCTGTCAGTGCTTATTGAGACTGTTAATACGAATATTGATGAAGATACTATGGACAGAAAAAGTTAGCAAAGAATAAAAATGAACTTCGTAGTTTTACTTGCACATCCTCTAAAGATATATTTTTTAATCCCTACGTGTTTCTAAGTACCTAAGTAAGTAAGTATTTGGTGAATTTCTGGTTCCTTCTCCAGGACAATAAATCCTGTGCTATACAAATTCCTTGAACAAACTCTAGTACAAAGTTTTAATTGAATGAATTTGTTCGAACAAATTCTTGTTTCCATTAACACGACGTCTTTCCTCCAAGTCTAATTTGCATTACACGAACAAGTAAGTAGATAAAATATGCGAACCTGACAAAAATTATATAATCCTAGATCTTGAAAAGATAGTAATTTATTTGCGAATGTGGTAGGGAACCAAATAAGGAGTTATCATTTTCACATGCAAATTCTGCACAAAAAATGGGCCTAGAGCAAATACAGATAATAAAACCCGACCGCAAGAGGAGCAATTGCACTGTAAATATAATTAAAACAAGGCTGTTCGTTGCTCGCATATACCTCCTAGGAGAAAAGTAGAAGCAGAATCTAATTATATATATAAACAAAGTTAAAATTTGTATTTTACTGGTACTCTGCGCACGAACAACACGTGTAGTGGTGTTTGGGGTACACAAAATGTGATGTGATTAGTTTAACTCAAACAAAACTTCATGCAAATGGCTATCAGAGCGGCTCAGATCTAATCAAGCATGCAAATATAGGTGTACTTAATTACACTCTGTAAGTAGAGTAAATATTCCTTTATCGTACCGAGCAAGCTGCAGCTTGTCTGACAGATAACCCCTGATGAATATGTAAAAGATTCTGCACCAACCGCCATCGCCAGTGTGATACAGATTCATGGGACACGCTCCTCTCCTCAACTTTCTAATATTATTCATTTTATGAAGGAAATTACGTTTGGTCACGCCAGTCTATTATGCAGTACCTATCATTTAAAACGTCCCCACCATATGGAAAAATTTGACTCTGGAAAAATTCTATTGTTGCAATCATATGTGGCTATGTATGTAATTAAAGAAATGTCAGACTCCAATATACTTTCGGCACATTCTTAGAAAATATATTTTATTTTTACCAGCATATCCAATTATCTGTAAAAAATTATCCTGTAGATAGTACAGGAACCACAAGAAGAACTATGTGAATTTGAACACTGAGAAGAACATGATGTCACGCGAATAACCTTACATAAAA
Source organism: Xestobium rufovillosum (assembly GCA_963966045.1). NCBI lineage: Eukaryota > Metazoa > Arthropoda > Insecta > Coleoptera > Ptinidae > Xestobium > Xestobium rufovillosum. Next base: position 18,127,313 of record OZ014498.1, read on the forward strand.
AGACATGCTGCTTTTGCAAAAGATAGAATATTCTACTTCTCACTGAAAAGCTGCTCAACTGGAGTTTTCAAATTTTAATGTTTTTAATGTTTTAGCAGAGGTTAGCAAAGGTTAGCAACAGAGAGGTATTTAGGCCAGGCAAATTAGGGTTTGAATCGGAACTAATTAACCTAAAGCTGATTTTCTCAGGAAATGTAGTTAGTGGTATCTTCTGTGAAAAATCCCCAAAAATCCGAGTGTCGGAAGACCCTGAAAATTGCTTAAAATTATTATCATTAAGGAAATTTTACGTTTCATTTTCTTAACTTTATTTTGATACACGCTTTGTTTATTTTAGTGTACAGAGTGGTCAAATTTTAATCAGTAAGAACTCAGAAATTGATAGAAAATATTATGAATATCTTTAATAAACATATTTTGAAAAAAGCACAATTTCTAGGATAACAGGGAATTTATCTTGTAACAATGCACCGTAAAAATGCCTAAAAGCTCTAATGAACTTAGAGTGGCATTTCATCATTGTTCTACGAGACCGCGGCCGGCAACGCAAAAGCGAATGTATTGCTGAATAAATCCGTCCGTCCGTCCGTCCGTCCGTCCGTCTACGCATACACCGATGAAAGGGATGAGCAAGTTCCGGATGCGACCGACGTCACGCAAGAAGAAGGGAATTCTGAATCTCTGCACACGACCCCCAGCGCTGACGTAGGAAATCTGGAAATAAACCGCTGGCCAAGCTCCCCTCCAAGCTTATAAAAGTAGCTGCAGCAGAAGGCAGAAGCCAGTACTTGGTCGTCCGGCCATCAGCTGGGACCAGTGCTCCCAGCATCGGAGATGATGCTGGCCGCCGCATCCGAAATACTAGTACCTGATAAACCGTTCTGACTACGCCGTGTGATCCACTGAAAGTAACCGACCCGTAAATATTTGAGTAAGACAATTTTGAATAGTTGCCTGGTGCTTAATGGTTGTTATCAATACGATATCAACAATTAAACATCATCCAGTCATGGCCTGGCTTATCCGAGATCATTGAGTAGTTGTGTGTCCAAACTCGGGAATTAGGGGTTTCTGCTGGTGAAGGTGGGATCGTTTTGGCAACCTCGTGTGGCACTTGTGCCTGTAACTTGAGGCGAAATACCGGCGGAAAACGATCGTATCCTGGTAACTGGCGGCCGCTGGTGACATGCCGAGGGCGGACTCATAATTATTTGCTGGCAGCGTATAGACTAGGGGTATTTCCCCAGAGATATAGTAGCCTGGTGCTGCGACGAGAATCTCGCACCAAAGCCCTAGTAGGAGTCTGTACCTTTTGGTGCTCCCACGTAGACTCCGAGGCCGTAGAAATAATTCAGTATTGGACCATACGTCGATCAAATCGCATTATCAGAGTACACCGCGAAAACCGGCTTTTTATTTCTGTTTCTTTCACTGTAAATATATCTCGTATTTTTGTACATATTCCGTAGTATAATTTCACCGCAATTTTATTCAATGTAAATAGTTAAACCGAATAGAGTCAAGTTATATTTTCTTTATGTCTTTTATTCAATCATCGTTTAGCGATAATTAATGAACCCAACCCTTCTGCGACTAAGAGCGTAAGGGTGAACAACGAATAGATCGTCCTCCGACAAGACTGTACAGGCAACGCAGAGCACGTTCATAAGCGAACTTGCAGATCCTCCTGAATATACAGTGTGGCCCAATAAGTGAGACCGAGGGACACAGGTGTATATTTAGGGGCCCGAACCGAGACCGTTCCATAAGTGACGTTCCAGCCGAGGAGACAAAGTAATCGTTGCAAAATTGGCGCCCGAGCAGGGACGATTATTCGTAATTATTGCACAGCACCGTAATTGGATTTAAGTAAGTATGTATTGAATTTAAATGGCTTTGTTCACAGTATCCGAAATTAATGAGGTAATAGGGCAGTGACGCGTAGTCGTCATTGCAAAAGTGACATAAGGACCTGCACCGTGAAAAGTTATTTCCAGAACCCGAACCTGCACCGGCAAGAAATCAGCACCGAAAATCCAGAACCAGCACAGTGGAAGAGTTAATTCCAGCATCCGACCGAGAACCGTGGAAAAATAATTTCCGAACCCGATCCAGGACCGAAAAGGATTCAATTCCAGTATTCCAGAGCAAGCACCGTGAAAGTTTTCTTTCAAAAACCCGAACCAGGACAGAACCATACTTATTTGAAAACAAGTAAGTTTTGTGTTTTATTTTATGCTCACAGGTAGAGAAGAAAATCTACGTGTGACACCGTCAGAGAGTGGAACGTGAAGTTCGACAAAAACTCTGAACCGATAGTACTCGCTGGAGAAGCTTCAAGAGCTACGGCGATGCTATAATACCGACCGAAAGGATTTATTGAAATCCGCACCGGATCTCCGACCAGATCAAATGTTTGTTAAGGTACCGTGATAAAAAGAAATTCTTTGGGAAAATATAAAATAATTTTCTCGCAAATATTGAATATTTTATTCCTGCCCGATGCGATGTATGTATTTTGAAACGAGAAATAAACTCGTTTTATTTAGCGAACATATGAATTATTTTCGCAAAAAGTCAGCAAAACCGAGCGCATTTGAATTTAAAAACCGAGGTACAGAATTGAGTGTACCTAAAAGAAATAAGTTCAATAGCCTCCCGTGCTTGTTTAGATTTTAGGAGAATACCAGGGCGTTTTTGTAGGAATGTCGCCGACGTCTCCATATCTGAAGCAAGCTAAAAAGCTGACATCGCAAACAAACAAGATGGCAATGGAGCTACCCGACCGAAGGATGATACGAGGGAATTTTGGAATAAAATTCGCCGTCATCTCCTGATCCGAAACCGGCTTACGTAGCGCATGCCGTGCGTGAAGCAACCGAACCGTAGGATGATACGAAGAAATTTTGGAATTAAATTCGCCGTCATCTCCTAACCCGAAACCGGCTTATAAAGCGCACGCCACGCTTAAAGCAACCGAACCGAAGGATGATCCGATGGAAATTTCCGAATGAAATTCACCGTCATCACCTATTCCGAAACCGGCTTATGTAGCGCATGCCGCGCTCATAGCAATCGAACCGAAAGAAGATACCAGGGCGTTTCTGTATGAATTTCGCCACCGACCCCGAATCCGTTACCGAACCGAAAGACGATACCAGGGCGTTTCTGTATGAATTTCGCCACCGACCCCGAATCCGTTACCGGCTTAATCAGCTGGCACCGCCTGCATACCAGTTCTAAGCGAAATGTCCGTTCTAGAGGAACCGTCTCAGGCCTTAGAAACCCGATTCAGGCTACCGCAAGATGAAGGGAATCCGACCCGCCGCGCCGTAAGTAAGTTACTTGTAACCGACAAGTGTTTTATGCTTTCAGCCAAGTAGAGACCGTGGAGTACCGAGTTTCCTTTTTAACCGAAGGAAGGGGGATATGTAACAATGCACCATAAAAATGCCTAAAAGCTCTAATGAACTTAGAGTGGCATTTCATCATTGTTCTACGAGACCGCGGCCGGCAACGCAAAAGCGAATGTATTGCTGAATAAATCCGTCCGTCCGTCCGTCCGTCCGTCCGTCTACGCATACACCGATGAAAGGGATGAGCAAGTTCCGGATGCGACCGACGTCACGCAAGAAGAAGGGAATTCTGAATCTCTGCACACGACCCCCAGCGCTGACGTAGGAAATCTGGAAATAAACCGCTGGCCAAGCTCCCCTCCAAGCTTATAAAAGTAGCTGCAGCAGAAGGCAGAAGCCAGTACTTGGTCGTCCGGCCATCAGCTGGGACCAGTGCTCCCAGCATCGGAGATGATGCTGGCCGCCGCATCCGAAATACTAGTACCTGATAAACCGTTCTGACTACGCCGTGTGATCCACTGAAAGTAACCGACCCGTAAATATTTGAGTAAGACAATTTTGAATAGTTGCCTGGTGCTTAATGGTTGTTATCAATACGATATCAACAATTAAACATCATCCAGTCATGGCCTGGCTTATCCGAGATCATTGAGTAGTTGTGCGTCCAAACTCGGGAATTAGGGGTTTCTGCTGGTGAAGGTGGGATCGTTTTGGCAACCTCGTGTGGCACTTGTGCCTGTAACTTGAGGCGACATACCGGCGGAAAACGATCGTATCCTGGTAACTGGCGGCCGCTGGTGACATGCCGAGGGCGGACTCATAATTATTTGCTGGCAGCGTATAGACTAGGGGTATTTCCCCAGAGATATAGTAGCCTGGTGCTGCGACGAGAATCTCGCACCAAAGCCCTAGTAGGAGTCTGTACCTTTTGGTGCTCCCACGTAGACTCCGAGGCCGTAGAAATAATTCAGTATTGGACCATACGTCGATCAAATCGCATTATCAGAGTACACCGCGAAAACCGGCTTTTTATTTCTGTTTCTTTCACTGTAAATATATCTCGTATTTTTGTACATATTCCGTAGTATAATTTCACCGCAATTTTATTCAATGTAAATAGTTAAACCGAATAGAGTCAAGTTATATTTTCTTTATGTCTTTTATTCAATCATCGTTTAGCGATAATTAATGAACCCAACCCTTCTGCGACTAAGAGCGTAAGGGTGAACAACGAATAGATCGTCCTCCGACAAGACTGTACAGGCAACGCAGAGCACGTTCATAAGCGAACTTGCAGATCCTCCTGAATATACAGTGTGGCCCAATAAGTGAGACCGAGGGACACAGGTGTATATTTAGGGGCCCGAACCGAGACCGTTCCATAAGTGACGTTCCAGCCGAGGAGACAAAGTAATCGTTGCAATCTAATAATAATTATTATTTTACAAAATAAAACAGCAGTTTTGGTAACATTGTTACACTACAATTCGCACCAGCAAGTTCTTGTGATTTATCATTTTGTTAAATAATATGGAAATGTAATTATTTAAATAATTAAAGTATGTCATGAAATTGAATTCTGGCCAATACCTTTTAAATAAAGCAAATATCAAAAATTGACAAAAGTTATGAAAGTTGAGTAAGGAATAAAAGATTCCAATCCATAGTCAATGGCGTGGTATGAAAAAGTGCAGGTGGGGTAAATGGTAGGTAGGTACGCGCGGACTCTTAAAAATAGCTCCCAATAATTTGGCTCTGTGAAATTGCTATAGAATGCTGCTTATTGTCGATAAAATCATGTGGACCAAATATTCAAATGATATCTTAGTTCATTTAGAAAATTGAGGACCTAAATTGAAAAAATGTATCAAGGAAACCCCTATTATTTTTGCGAGTTCTGTCGATCCCAAAGCCTTGTTCATTAAATTTCGATGACACTGTATGGTGACAATATTACAATAAATCTTCATCTTCCCAAATGCGATCAGTATCCTTATTTGTGCAAGACACCCCACTGCACTGACCGCATTGGATTGGGCACTGTTACGACCTCTGGCAGGAACACATGCTTCCACAACCTTCCTTGCAGTTGCAAAAGAGTGACATTATGGACAAATCGGGTGCCTTATTCTGTATGCCAGAGCAGGGTCTAAGTTCATCACTCATAAAATACCATCCTGATTCTGTAGGATATAGATCATTATTGATCCATTATTGTTGTACCTGGTGAAATACACGCAATACATGTTGCTTTACAGCACCTGACGTAGGAGACAAAATGTTTAGATGAAATGCAATGCAAGAGAAAATCGTGAAACTTTTTTCTTATATAGCTCGTACCCGCAAATTTCGACACATCAACTTTGTAGCTTTACTTTCCAGCACAAACACTTAGGTACCTCATATCGTTATTTTTTTTAAATTCCACCATATCCTTTGTTTCAATTTCTTGTCGACTGCAGAGGTCAGTTATTTACACACTCTGTTTATAGAATATACTTGCTTCTTCAACAAACAATTGTTTCTTTTGAAGGTTGCATAACAAACAAATTTTCCCTTCTTGTTAAAGTCGGACGTGGTATTGCATTTTCGTTTACGAAGGAATCAAACATCCAAATTTGAAGAACATGATGAAGAAGGATAAATACATCAGTGCAATCGACTAAAAATTGTATTGTCGTATTTAAGAAAAATTCAGATTGCTGTGGATAGTTGCAGTAGTCAACAACCAGCTGCTCTACCAAAACCTCGTCGTATTCTTTCCTGCTACTTTGTAGTTTTTTGTTGATAGTTATCGAATACGACAATAACATTTTGTCAGTAATGAAATTTTACATGCGTTTAGTACTGAGAGCAAATTTCCAAAAACTGGCAAGGTTTTGCCATACAACTATATGCAGCAGATATCCTCCATCTTTCACATATTATTTTAAAATAATTTTGCCAATAATTTCAGGTATTGGACTTATAATTTTGTCGAAAACTTTTAAACGCTATAGGATTTATGAAGTTTTCTTAATTATTCGCCCTGAAACAGTGCCGTTGGGAAAGTTGACATCTCAAATTGGAAACGCTATTTTAATTCCTTTTCAAAGGCGCGCTATTAACACACAAAATTGTTGATACCACTGAGCGAATTGAGCAACCGCAGAGACATTGCGCGAAATTTTCAGATCCCAGATTGTCAGCCGATTTTCAAGGTCTTCCGGTTCCGACACTCGGATTTGTGGGGATATTTTAGAAAACGTTTTACATAATATATTAAACATCGTTTCCCCAAAAAATCAGCTTTAGGTTAATTAGTTCCGATTTCGAACTGTTTTTGTCCTATTTTGCCTGGCCTAATTAGAAAGAGTTGGAGAAAAACGAAATTTATGGAAGACAGTAAAGAATAGGAGAGATAGGATGGTATGACACCTTCTGAGGCACGAAGGATTAGTTCGCGACATACTAGAGTCAGAGATAGGAATAAAGAGAGGTAGAGGTAGGTCCAGATTAGACTACTGCTCTCAAATAGTTGGTGATGTAGGATGTTCAACTTTTGAGGAAATGCGTAGGTTAGCTCAGGTTAGGAAAGGATGGATGGACGCGTTCAATCAGTCTTCGTACTGAAAACTTTATGATGATGAAGGTTTTCTCAATTTATTAGGCTGGGTCTCATTAGGGCATTTTAGTGGATTCAACAAGTGGAAGCCACTAAAGTTGATACAAAATAATAATCACACTGGTGTTTTATTGCTAATCCACTCAGTTTAAAAAGAAGTATTTTTGAACAAAGTAACTTTTGGAATGTAAATTTATATGGTTCATGGTTCATTCTTATGCACAGTTCTTATTCCATTGATTTTTTCTCAGTTGTTCCAACGTAAAATGACTTAGTTCTTTCCGAATTTCGTCAATCATTTTCCAAAAGCAGCAGGTCTATAACCTGTACGGAAATCCTAGTGTTGCACGTCATGGTTTCGTCTCTAACATGCAAAGCACAAAGGAACTAACAACGTTTGTTAAAAAGTTTAACATACATGTTGCTATTCCGTTTATATTTTACGATTGTCAAATTGTCATGGTATTTGGATTTTCAGTTTCGACATTAGGGTTTTTCATTATAGAAAATTACTGAAGCGCGTGCGCGATCGCGCCATGACAGTTTCGCACCATGACGTTTTGTTCACATGTTTTTATATAAATTATTTGGTGTATACAACAATATTTTATCGCAAACGAGCCAAATGAGTAGCTTGGTTCGGAACTAAAAAAGTATGAAGTAGTCAAACTTTGTGCTTTTGGTGACTGCAACGGTGATGGCAGAGTGGGTAGACCAAGTTATTGCTTGGACCTACAATTTTATCCATAAATGTAAGTAACAAAGCAGTGGATTAAATAGCACTGCGGCTACCTCTATCAAAGTTGGCTTTCGGCCAAGAAACAACCTTTAATGACGCGGAAAATTGTCATCATGGATGTTCGATTCCAATCAGTTCACCTAGATGAAGACGAAAATTATTGTTTTAGTGTTGAAATATGTGGTTGTAAACCTCGCATAGTTCATTTTGCTGCGGCAGAGATATCCTTTTCATGAAGCCAACAATTCATCACTTACATACTGATAGAAACAACATATATACACAAAACCGAGTTTTTAATGAACGAAACAATGGGAGCAGACACAAGCAATCCCAGCAGCGAATCGCCGTAGACAGTAATTAACAACCACAGAACTGTTTTTCCTAGTGGAATACAAACCTATAGGTATATAACAGAATAAGTCCATGTACATGAATTTCCCAAACGTATTTTTTCCTATCAAGTTTAATACATGCCCAGGTCGAACCTGTGAATTAGATTATGTTCCGAGCTACTGGGTAGTCCCTATAGAAATTTACCGGCCCTCAACATGTTATTTTCCCATATTTTCCGAGGAAGTGAAGGTTGACGTCTCAATAATTAATCCGAATGTTGCTCCTGCACTGTGTGAGAAGAAATTGAAATATCGTTAAGGGTTTATTAGGATAAAATAAATGAAGTTTTTTTAAACAAAAATGGAAATAAGAACTACAAGATATCAACATTTACTGGTTTAATTAATGCAGTCAACGTGATTCTGCAAAAACCAATAGAATATTATACACGAGTTTATAATGAATGCTATTATTACCGAGGATGAAGTTTACAACACGAGCGAGTGAAACGAGCGAGTTTTGTAATCATCCGACGTTTCAATTTGAACTGACACATCGCGATCGCGGCCTACTAAATAAATGTAAAAAAGGGTCAAAGCGATGTTCCTATTGGTGTAGTGAATAATATTCATTAATCACTGCAGTGATTAATGTATCTAATTATGATTGAAGAAACACAAGTATAAAGAGTATATTATAAGATAGTCGTGGACAAAAATAATTGTCACAAAAAATGTTCACCAGGGTTGAGATCTACAGATAAAATCGATAGAGAAGATTATGAAGCTATTCTACATATATCTGATAGCTTTAACGTGAGTAGACACATAGAGCCGGTTCTGGCTCAAACCATGTAATTTCTAACGGACAAATTGCTTGCAGTGCTTTTACATGTGAAATCCCGAAGCAAATAGCAAAATGTTGTTAATGTTTTACCACTTGCCATGGCAAATAGCAAATGCCCAGGCAAATGACTGCCCAAATTCGCTTTATGCCTACGACTTTTATACGACCCATTTTTCTGGACACTGCAAAAACAACTTAATGTTTTATACGTACCGGCTTACATACGTACAAAGACGTACCGCTGTTACATTACTGTATCTGTAGCGGACTTATGCGCAATCACTAATACTTCAAAAACGCTTTCGGAAAAATACGCTTATTTTAAATTTTATTTTCTAAGAAATGCCAAATTAAGTTGCATCTGTCAAAGTAGACAAACAAATTTCGGTACAGGGTTCTGTAATATATCTCCTGGTTTGTGTCGACCGTCTCAACTCAATAATAATTGTCACAATCTTCTTCTCCCAGGTGTCGGAACATTATTTTGTGTCGTCTCGGACGTGGAACATCGACATTTTTTATATGCATATTAATCACAAACATTTCAAATTAATTCGACACAAAGAGTAGCGACTTCAAGATTACTCTGAACTGTCGGGTGAGTTGGTATCGGTCGCTACTTCATTAATCATTTTACTCTGAGAGGAAATATCAATAATTATCGATTTCTAGACTAATCGAACTTGTGCCTTGTAGTGTTCATGAGGTATTTAAGTTTCTGAAGGTAAGTTTATTAATAGGAAGATAATATAAGGATAAATATAACCTACACGTGCTTATTTCGAAGAGGTCTTAGTTAACTTAATGCTGAACATTTCATTATGTATGCCGTATGTTTAAGTCAGAAGAACTAATATATCTAGCCGGGTATTGCTTGTGCCTATATGGAGTGACCTCAAAGTGCTTGGCGTTGGTGAGAGCGGGCGGAGGGTTCATTTGCCGCAACATTTGAATGATGCAGGTAGAATTAATGATTATTTTTTAGATAGTATTCCTGATTTACAGTCTTCAGTTTGTGCGATCTCGGGTCAATTTTATAGCAGTCGGACTTGCAGCGGTGTGATGGGGAAGTGTGAGTTTTCTCTTACTGGTGTTGATGAGGTCATTGAAGCTATTGACGCCATCACTAGTTCTGCCGTGGGAGTGGATGGTCTTAGTGTTTTGATGCTGAAGTACTCCTCACCGTACATCGCTCAGTTCATAACACATATAATTAATAGTTGCATTCTTGAGGATAAGGCACCTGCATTATGGAAGTTATCGAGGATTGTTCCAGTGCCTAAAGTCTCTAGACCTTTGGAATTTAAAGACCTCAGGCCGGTTAGCATTCTGCCACGCATTTCTAAATTATTGGAAAAAATTATTTGGAAACAGTTAAATGGTCACATCTCTGCTAATATCATGCCGGAAAATCAATCAGGGTTCCGTAGAGGTAATAGTTGCACTACTGCTCTTCTGCGCATTATGACGATATCCTTAAGGCGACTGACAGTGGCAACCTAACACTTTTGGTTTTATTGGAGTATAGCAAAGCATTTGACACTTTGGATCATCAACTGCTGTTTTCTATTTTACATTTTACTAGGTCATCTCGCGTGCTACGCGCGCTCAGTGCCCTAGTCGAATCATGACTTCAAAGAAACGCATTATTGCCTGATTACAGAATAATTTACATCTGATATAATTCCCTGAAAACGTAGTTTTTAACTATACGGCTATTTCTTTGATTTCCTAAATAAATTATCAAACCTTCCCAAGAACGAACTCTTGAAAAAGCCACGCATGATTGTCCGTGGGTAAATATTTCTTTTTGGAGATCAATTCCTATTTGATCAAATGTTTGGCCTTGTGATTTGTTAATAGTCATTGCAAACTCTAGTAAAAGGATAAACATTTTCACAGTACAACGCTATACGGTTAACGAAAACTATATCTCCGTATTTATCGCCTGTTAAAATTTTGCACTGTAGGATATTGTCTCCCAATTGTAAAATTAACAATCTCGTACCATTACATAAGCCTTCATTAATGCTGAGATTTCTAACCAACATCACAATACAATATACTCTCAACTTCAATTCATGCGGAGGAAAATTTGGCGGGTTTAAAGTATTTAAATATTCAGGAAGAATAGCATCGTTTAAATCTCCATTATCACAATTTTCAACACTATCCAAGTTTGTATATATTTTTTCTGTTTTTATATCTAACAGTTCTACCACTTTTTTGTTAATGTCTTCAACTTCAGAATAGCTGATTAGGTCATATCTATGAATCGCTTTTCTCTAATTGATTCCTCCATATATACGTTCAACGATATCCGAATTATAAATTCATCTCTGTGGCAATTCTAAATTGCTATTCATATCGTTCAAAACCTCCATCTCCAACATCCAATAAAAACTTGGTGAATTCTTGTTCCTGTGGTAGAGCCCGCATATTTTGTGTTTAAGAAAATTTACGGAAGTAACTCCAAAGAGAGCTAAATTTTGATACTTAAATTCACTGTTTCACAGCGGGTATGTTGTTCTTTTCAGTGGATTTGGGTTTGTTGTTGCAAATAAATTGAGTCCAAGGTTGACAAAGTTCAGTTTATTGAACAGAGTTTCACAAAAGGTACCTGTCAACATACAAAAGAATCAATATCTAATTTGACAATTTTCAATAAATAGAATTATTCATGACTTTATACAATACAATCTTAACATACCTTTTGAATCTTCTGACACTCCTTGTTTTATTAAACAAAATTATAATTCGGAGCACGTTTTGCTTTTTGCCTTTCTATTTCGCTTTTTACGCTGTCTCATGAAAATTAACAAAAGTTGTTTATCACCTGCCTACTTACAAAAAAAATGAAAGTACAAATAAATACATGATTACCAACTTTGACTCTCATCATCATAAGGTTCTCAGTCCGAAGACTGGTTGGACGCGTACCTCCATTCTTTTCTATCCTGAGCTAACCTACGCATTTCCCTAAAAGTAGAACATCCTACATCCCTAACTATTTGAGAGCAGTAGTCTAATCTAGGCCTACCCCTACCTCTTTTTATTCCTATCTCTGACTCTAGTATGTTGCGAACTATTCCTTCGTGTCTTAGAAGGTGTCCTACCATCCTATCTCTCCTACTCTTTCTTGTTTTCCATACCTTTCGCTTTTCCCCAACTCTTTCTAATACTTCCCTATTGCTAACCTTATCTATCCACGATATCTTCATCATGCGTCTGTAGCACCACATTTCAAACGCTTCTACTCTTTTTCTATCCGCTTCTCCTATTGTCCAAGTTTCGCACCCGTATAATGCCGTACTCCATACATACGACGTTAAGAGTCTCTTCCTAGTCTCTATATTAACCGTTCTCGAGCACAACAGTTGTTTCTTTTTGTTAAACGCAATATAAAACAAAAGTAAAGTGTGAAGTAAGGTTAGATTCAGGTCAGCTGTCAATTGATCAAATTTCAACACTCCTCCTTGATCAATTTACAGCGGAGCGTCTCAAAGACTCTTCTGTTGAGTGGCTTTGTGAGAATGTCTGCAATCTGCTTGCTGCTCTCGACGTGTTGCAATATCACAGTGTTGCCAACATGTTGCTGAATGTACTTTCGTGGTATCTCAATGTGTTTCTTGCCTCTGGTTGTCTTTCCTTCGTGTGCATTCTGTAACATGTGAATGGCTGACATGTTGTCGACTTTCAGAGTGATCGGCTGATCACTTTCCAGGATACCAAGTTCCAGTGCAATTCTCTTGATCCAGCACACATCGTCAATCACGGACACCGCGGCTCGGTACTCGGCTTCTGCAGTTGAAGTCGCTACCAAACGCTGCTTCTGTGAGTACCAGATCACTGGTCCTCCTCTCATCACCAAAACTCCACTCGTCGACTGTCCTGTCTCAGAGTCTCCTCCAAAATCTGAATCGGTATATGCCACAAGTTCTTTGCCTCCTCCAAAGTAGATTCCTGCTGTCACTGTCCCTCTCAAGTACTGAAATACACGTTTTACCATCGCCTGATGGCTTTTCATGGGGTTGTTGCAGAATCGACTCAGGTAGTTCACGGCGAAGCTTATGTCTGGCCGAGTGATTGTAGCTAAGTACAATAAGCTCCCTATCGCCTCGCGATAGTTGTTGTTTGCCGGAAGTGCCTCGTCGTTCTTGAAGTCTGTCTTCTTGGTGATCATTCCTTGCTCAATAGGTGTGAATGCTGGGTTACACTGTTCGAGTTTCATTTTCCTCAAGATCTTCTCCGTGTAACGAGGCTGATTCACAAAGATACCATCTTTATTGATCTTGATTTCCATGCCCAAGTACGTCAACTTGTCATGTGCTTTCTTGCTGTATGTGATCTGAAACTCCTTGCTTATCTCCTTCAAGAGTCTGTATATTTCCTTTTCAACCTTCCCAGCTATCAATCCATCATCCACGAAGAGTGAGAGCATAATGCTCTTGTCCTTGTTATAGTAAATGCACGGGTCATCATCTGTGTTGATTAGGCCAATCATCTTTTCAAAGTGTGTGGTGACCCTCTCGTTCCACATCCTTGGAGCTTGTTTGAGCCCGTAAAGACTCTTATCCAACTTGCAAACTTTCCTTGATCCATCGCCAAACCCTTCAGGCTGGTTCATATAGATGACTTGCTCCAGGTTTCCATACAAGAATGCCGTTTTCACATCGAACGATACCAACTTCATTTTCTCTGAAGCTGCATGACTTAGTAGTAGTCGAATTGATGCATGGCGGGCTACTGGGCTGAATGTTTCCGCGTAGTCCACTCCTTCCTTTTGTTCAAAACCTCTTGCTACGAGTCTGGCCTTGTATCTTCCGTCTGCCTTCTCTCGAAGTACCCACCGACAAGTGATTGGCTTCACTCCTTCAGGACAATCCACCAGTTCCCAAGTTTTCATTTCCATTAGCGAGTCGTACTCCTCCTGCATTGCCTGTCTCCATTTCTCATCTTTGAGTGCCTCGCTCACCGGAATGTCTTCCGTTTCACCAATCATGGCTACTTTTGCGCTCTTTCCTCCACGTCTGGAGTCAAGTACACAGTCTCTCAGTCTCGGTGGTGGTTGTAAAGTTCGACGATCTCGCAAAATTTTCTTTCCTGGCTCTTCTTCTGGCGGTTGTGTCCCATTATCGTTGTCACTTGTCTCCTCAGCACTTTCTCCAGTTGTCCAGTTGTCCTCTTCTTCGTCTGACTCACTGCTGCTTTCTTCTTGTTTCTCAGGTGTGCCCTATGTTGCCGATGTCTCAAGTTCAGTGCCTTGTCTCTGTCGTATCTTTTCCTCGTCAAAGATTACATTGTCTGAAGTGACGACCTCTCTTTTCTCTTTCATATAAATCCTATAGCAGGGCGAATCAATGTCATAGCCAACCAGAATTCCCTTTTCTGATTTTCTATTTATCTTGCCTCTCTTCTGTGCTTGGGTCAGCACATAACATTCACATCCAAAAGGTCGCAGTTTCTCAATCTTCATTTTCCTTCCGAACCACAATTCTGCTGGACTCTTTCCTGGTACGTTGCTGGTTCCTGTCTGGTTGATCGTGAAGATTGCATGGTTCATTGCCTCTGCCCATAATCTCTCGTCCAAACCATCTGCTTGTATCTCTGCCCTGGCTGCCTCGACAATCGTTCTCATCTCTCTTTCCACCCTTCCATTTTGCTCTGGCGTATGTACATTCGTAAAAGTGTGAAAAATTCCCAACTTGTCCATCAGCTCTTTCGTTTTTGCATTTTTCAGTTCCGTGCCGTTATCAGATCTCAGACTCTTCACTCTTCTTCCCAGTTGATTTTCTACAAATCTCAGGTAGCTTTCAATCTTCGCTGGGGCTTCACTTTTCGTCTTCATGAAATAACAGGTTCGGTAGTGAGTGAAATCATCTTTCAACATGAGCCAATACTTTGCTCCTCCTAGAGATGAGATGTTCATCTCGCCGGTGTCGACATGCACAAGATCTAATGGCTGCTGGGCTGTCTTGGGGTTGTTTGGGTGTGAAGATCGATGTTGCTTGCCATATGAGCACCCTGTGCACAAATAATTATTCCAGTCATCAACATACTTGATCCCTTTTCTTTTCAGTATGTCCCTCACATACTTCACGTTTTGATGGGCGAGTCTTTCATGCCATACTTTGATCGACTGGACCATCAAGCTTGTCTCTTCTTCTCTCCTGAGCATCATTTTGTACAAATTTCCTTTGCGCCTTGCTATTGCCACAATTTCCTTGCTGTCCTGACAGTAGAAAGTTGACTCGCTTCCATTTTCCTTCTGTACATGTCCCTTGTCTAACATCTGACTTACTGAGAAAAGATTAAAGTTGAGATTTGGTACATAGATCACATCTTCAAGTACCACTGGATACCACTTTTGACCATCAAAAGCCTCCATATCAATGTTTCCGACTGCAACGCCATCCAGCCTGGTTGAATCTCCAATCACCATTGGAATTGGCTCGTCCAGCTCAGCAAGCTGTACAAACCATTCTCGATGAGACGTCATGTGTTGGCTGGCTCCACAGTCTTGATACCATGAAGTTGCCCTGTCCTGCGAAATGTCGTTGTCCACTGTCGAGAATGCTGTGGTCAAAAAAGCCCTCTTTAATGGTTTTCCATTTCCTGACTTGTTTCCTTCTTCTCGGGATGGACAATCCTTTGCGAAGTGACCTTTCTGCTTACAATTGTTGCATGAGTATTTCTTCTTGCAATACTCAATGTATTTTTGACATGCCTTTACTCTGCACTCTTTAATCACATGACCTTTCTTCCCACATTTGTAACATGCGAACTGTGACTTGTCCTGCTTGCTTGACGACTGTCCTTGTTTCTCACGTCTTGTCATGAGAGCGTTGCTGGCGCTGCTCTCTGCGTTTGTCGTCGGTTCCTTAAGTTGCTCGTCCTCAAGTCTCAGACGTTCGATGAGAGTATCTAAGTTTCTTGTAGGTCCCGTCACGTTGTTCCATGATGTCCTGAAATGCGCCAGTTTTGACGGTAAGACACTCAAGATCCTCGTCATGACCCAACTTTCTCTCATAGGATCATTTTCAGTTGACACTTCTTCAGCCAAGTCCATAATCTCCATACAATTCTCTACTGATGACTTGCTTTCATCATACTCAAAAGTAAAGAATTTGATTCGGGACGTTTCTAAAGTTACATCAGTCTTTGTCCAATATAAACTAACTAATTTGTCTATCATGTCTTTGGCAGTTTTACAATTGGCAATTTTGTTCGCTATCTTACTGTTTACATTTAAACCTATCAACGTTTGAGCTTCGACATCTTTCTTTATCCAAGCTGAAACGTTTCCTTCTGACACATCACCTGTTGGTCTGACTTTCACACCTGTCACAATGTCGTACAGGTCTTTATTCTTAAGTGCTAGATTTAGTTTAAATCGCCATGAAATGAAATTGACATTTCCCTGACTATCGTCACTTAATATCTCCAACTGAGATTTTACAGTATCCATTTTACTTTTAAAAAATTTTAGGATTTGACTGACTTCTGACAATTTTTAAAATAAAATGAATTTACAGTCTTTCGTGACGATTTTTTGACTTAAAGCGACTTGCGTTTACGTTGCTCAACGTTGACTTGCTGTGCGATGACTGCTCCGATGTCGCTGATTTGTAGATTATGTCTGCCGTGCCGGTTCTGACGTTTTGGACTGCTTTCTCGACTTCACCGTCGCTTTCCTGACCTTGCTTCCAACAATAAAAAACCCTTTTACAGCTGCCCTGGGCCGATAACCTGTTGTTCTTTTCAGTGGATTTGGGTTTGCTGTTGCAAATAAATTGAGTCCAAGGTTGACAAAGTTCAGTTTATTGAACAGAGTTTCACAAAAGGTACCTGTCAACATACAAAAGAATCAATATCTAATTTGACAATTTTCAATAAATAGAATTATTCATGACTTTATACAATACAATCTTAACATACCTTTTGAATCTTCTGACACTCCTTGTTTTATTAAACAAAATTATAATTCGGAGCACGTTTTGCTTTTTGCCTTTCTATTTCGCTTTTTACGCGGTCTCATGAAAATTAACAAAAGTTGTTTATCACCTGCCTACTTACAAAAAAAATGAAAGTACAAATAAATACATGATTACCAACTTTGACTCTATATAAAACAAAAGTAAAGTGTGAAGTAAGGTTAGATTCAGGTCAGCTGTCAATTGATCAAATTTCAACAGTAGCATTTATTTTAACTGGTAACAATTGTCAAAAATCTCCTCGCAACACCATAATTTTTCCACCAAACGGAACATCACAATTCATAGTCTCGTAAGGTTCTGTCTATAATGTCTAAAGCATACCTTGGCGCCACAGGAGCTTCATCCCAAATAAAAACATCTACACTCCTTAAATAATCTGCTTCTTTTGAATTTTTCTTAAAGTTGGAAGATGAATCTAAAAATAGAGGAACAGGTAACCCAAACGTTTTATGAACTGTTCTGCCATGAGGAAGTAGTAATTCATAATAAAACACCACCATACCTTTTTAATAAAATCAGATTTCGAATAGGCGTGCACAATATTAACATTAGAAATAAGGGACTTATCACCCCACCTCAACATAAAACTGCCATATATGAGAGGTCTTTTTCTTATAACATATCAAAACTGTGTAACGGCTTGCCGGATTTCCTCAAGAAATTATCGTGCAACTGCTTTAGATTGTCAATATATCGATACATCTTTAGTCAGCAATCAGAGAGCATAACTTGCTATACAATAATAGTTTTTGTTTTGTTGAAAATTAGTTGTTGTTTTCTTTTCATCAGTGAGGGCGGGTAGTACTGTCATATGTGATCAGGGACTTACATGTGTTGGATGTAAATTTAGTCTGTCTTATTTATGCATTTGTTGCAATGAATACCGGGTGGAGTGGAAGACCGGGGGTATCATTTTAGTTGATTTTGGTACCTTCTTGAACTACCACCCTGTGATTTCTATTGATCGGTTTAAGAAATCTTTGTTAATTTTGTAATTTCTTATTAGTTGGAAATAAATTTATTATTATTATATCAAAAATTCCTCATAAACTTTTAAGCATTTTATTTGAAGTCTATCAAGACATTTCTTGTATTAATATTTAATTGCAGTTTTCTGTGCCCATATATTTATAAACTTTTCTTGTTAAGATATTGCAATTCCCTCCATACCTACTACAATAAATTTTTCTCCGTGCAGTCATTCCAATCCCGATTTTCATATTCATTTCTCCAGAATCCCTTTAAATTTCTTACGCTTTTGGAAATTTTATTTTCCCTCCTGCGAAATTCCTGCAGCACCGAGTTATGAACGGAATAGGGCGCCGTCTCTTTCCACCCTAACGCCTAGGATATCTAAGAAGTGCCGGTAACTTTTCGCTCCGTTGGAAATATCTCGCGGTCGAGAAGCCAACAAAAAGGATGGAACACAGGAACCGGGGAGAAAATGACATTCCGTTGTCTGCACGCAATGTTTCTCGTTCCTGTTGCTCGAACCCGTCAATAACCGATTTCCCCCAAGTATGGCGAGTCCATTAATCATCCTATATGCATGGACTGCTGGGATGTGGATGGATATTCGCGTTGTCGGCACATTTCATAACGCAAATACCGCCGACTTAAAACGCTAATGAGCTGTAATTAACCAGACCTATTCATCACTTCAGCGGAATCAAAATATTTGTCTGTATTATTGCGTATATTCTACCAAATATATGCATATTATTGATGCGATATACGTAATAACTGAAGTGGTAGTATAGTATAGCTGTGCCAGTACATCGGTAGCCTTTCTTCTTCTTCGTCGCGGTCTATATTCGTATTTACTAGTCTTTTCAATACTAAATGAAAACTGACCCCGGTGGCCGATCGCTACTCTTATACAGTAGGCACCTTCAAATATATATTTTAGAATTATTTTTGCTTAGTCCTTTAGCACAGAATTCAATTGCTCTTACACAATCAAACCTCCATCACTTTCACTGAATAATTCTCTTCTCCGCCCACTCATTAAGGAAAGTTCGCGTCGGAAGGCTGCGCGAGTTCCTCGCCATTACACTACACCGAAACAACATTTACTCCCAACGAATAGCCATAGCAGGTATTATGATTTACATGTGTCCGAAGATTTTGGTTGGTGATTTCCCGAACGTGTGCCCGATCGGTAACTTACATCGCCAAACGCGAAATACGTTATCTGTAAGTCACATGCTCCGTATATAAAGAGATACCGAATTTAGCCGCCAGATACCGCACCGCTCGCTGTCGCTATTTTGATTTGAAATTATCTATATCTTTTTGCTGTACATACGTTTTTATTTTAACACCGATTTTATGTATAAGTATAGTTAAATTAATAGAGTTTGTTTAATGAATTATGCCGGGTCTACTTCCACGCTAACGTGAACGCATTTTAATATTTTTCCTTCCACGTGAATACGAAACAGACCACTTTGCCGACGAAAACTTTTTAAAACAGACCCCAGAGCTGACACACTCATTTTAAACAGACCCCTTAACTGTCCTCGCACCAGGCACACGCATTTTTTGCAAAAAAGATAATGTAAAAACGTGAGAAAAAACCTAACCTCTACTGGAGCCGATCCCACGCGGCCCAAGAATACCAAACTACCAGTTCTGTCCGATACCTACCCACCTACCGTCGCCGCTGGATAATGTTTCGACTAACGAAATACTTAAACGTAAGTATAGTTCTTTTCAGATATCTTGGCGTGTGTGTGCAGTAATCTGCGCATTACGGTCATATGTCTTTCTCCCTTTTGTAAAATGGATTTGTTGAATTTTAATTGCTGCCGTAAGATGACTTGAGAATATTCTCACGTTTCCGTATTTGATCTCACTCTTTCTTACTATGGTTGTGTGAAACAAAATGGTTTCAGTATTAATATGCTTATTTTGCAATATCCAGTGGTCACCAAGCAATTTATCAAAAATTATTGCCTTTCAAGTATAACTGTCAGTTTGATTGTCAGGTGTAAAGATGCCTGGAAATGTTTTTACCAAACAGCGTCGAGAAGTTTTACGAAATATTTTTGAATACTTTACTCGAAAGAAGGAAAATAATGGTCCCCTATTGCCTTTAACTTGTGACCAGGAGCGATTGGCCGATGCATCAAACGTAAGTCTACGCAGCGAGTCGCGCATAGTTGGAGAGGAACAATGAGGTTTGTCTGCTACAACGCCCGGAAAAACGCACAGCAAATCAAAATGAAAAAGTGAAGATGTAACTGACAGCATTAAAACCGAAGTAAGGAATGCTATTTATTCCATGAAAAAATTTTAAATAACAAATTAGAAACAAAATAAATAGTGGATATTTCTGACACAGGTTTTGGCATTTATAACCAATAGCAGATTTAACTACAAACTAGAAAATAACCGGTGTCTTTTGTGTGAACGGGCTAATGTTGTGGGTAAAAGAATACATTTCTTGAGGGAAAACGTCAAAATGCTCATTGCCGTGTGCCGTGTCCAGAGTCTCGGCGCACACGCTTGTCACGGTTCCTAGCAACAGCAAAATTTTGGAAACTACTGAACTGCTGGCGGTTGCTTGGATAATCGGATATGGCAGCGCAAACGCCAACAAATCTGAAAAATACTATATAACGTATATGATAACTTTTCCCGCGTATATAATTTTCTAGTTTTGCGTCCACGCTAGCGGGAAGTACACACTACCTAAAAATTAATGTAATACAACAAATGATAAATTAAGGACTTCCTGCAATTATAGAGTTTGTGGACGGATAATTTAGATACCATCAGTTTTAACCTGTAGACATTTTTTGCTGCTGTTTTGTTGTCTGAAAGCGTTTTATAGAAAAGCCGGACACCTTGCAAAGCCTGCCAGACGGGAACATGAGACTTAAGAAGTAGGACATGTCCTCCTTTTGCCGGACGGATGGTAACCCTAACCAGAAATCCCACCGACCCGACCGACCGAAGCAACACCCTGTATAGTCGCAACAGGTGACGCAATAGGATAGGTCGTTGTAAGGTACCCAGAAGGTCGTCAGAGGACATAGTAGCCTCAGTGTTTACAAAGTTGCCAAGACGGAGACCTCTAGGTTACAGGGCAGGTTCCCAAGTTAAATGCTGATTGCCGATGATTGCACCATGGGGGTCACTGGAAGCAGGTGACCCGCTGTAAGTACACAGTAGTTATTGTTTGAACTGTCACTCAGATTGTTCTTCTATTTTCATATGCTTCCGTTTTTATTTGGGACTTCTACACGAACCGTATGTTTATGCGCCCTCTCTCTCTCTCTCACCCTCTACTGCCAGCAGTCAGTTAACATAAAAACTTATGAAGTTATGAAATGTACTGCTTGAATAAATAAATTGATTGTGGAACGTAAGTCGTTATTGTTGGTTATTTATGGTAAAATTGGAACGGTGTACCAGTACACTCTCTATCCTGAATACTCTGGGTAAAATATGGTCCAACATAATTGAACTCAGTGGTAAATGTACTTGTCATCGCATGGTGAATGAAGGCGTATTAAAATGTAGGTACGTAAGGGATAGTTTGATCCGATTTTTAAACGGTTTTATTTAGCTTGCTTTGTTTGTGTCTTGTGTGGATCAAATCTAGTAATTGAAATTTTACCCCCTTCCTGTTGACCGATTGATCTGAAATTTTGTACACACCTATAGTTGTGATGATAATACAATTATGTATATTCAGTATCATTGTAAATCCAAGATGGCCGCCTCCACAGAATGGCGGATTACATATTTTTTTCAACCCCCTCAATATGGGTATCAAATGGAAGGGCTTAACTAGTAGAATACAGTACACCATGAAAAATTCAAAATTCAAGATGGCCGCCACGACAAAATGGCGGATTACTTTTTTTTCAATCCCCTTAATATGGGTATCAAATGAAAGGGCTTGACAAGTAGAACACAGTACACTTTAGAAAAATAATAACAAAACAAAAACAAACAAAAAAACTAAAAACTTGAAAATAAAATAAATAAAAAAAATGTTTAAGTTAAACGGTTTTATTGTAAAGAAACATAATAATGATGCAGATAATGTACTAAAAGCTAAAAAATAATTAGGTAGGTACCAGGTACCAGTCATCACACCACTCTCCTCATCAATCTAGAGCATTGATCAGACTAAAATAAAATCGTGGAGCGTAGCGTAACCTGAGTAAATATGTAAATGATCGTTCTGCGATGTTGTCTATTGAGAAGATGCATCCAAAGCATACCTATAATGATATTATGAGCGGTTGACTGTAGATAATAGAAATTCGACTCGCCCCACGATTTTATTTTAGTCTGATCAATGCTCTAGATCAGCGCTTCTCAACGTTTTAGTATTTGGGACCCACTTTTCTGAATTAATTTTAACCGCGCCCCTCTTCCAACCGTTCTATTGGAGTACTAATAAAATACGAATACCGATTCAAGTCTATTTTAGTCTGCCACTGCTGCGTCGGTACAAGTCCAAGATTCCTTCGCGCCCCCCCTTCCGTTATGTCGGGCCCCCCCAAGGGGGCGCGCCCCACAGGTTGAGAACAGCTGCTCTAGATTGATGAGGAGAGTGGTGTGATGACTGGTACCTGGTACCTACCTAATTATTTTTTAGCTTTTAGTACATTATCTGCATCATTGGTATGTTTCTTTACAATAAAACCGTTTAACTTAAACATGTTTTTTTACTTATTTTATTCCCATCTGTGCTATGCATTCGATGCGAAACAGTGAGCGCTATCTCAAGTCGCCATTGATTAATTCCTTCATTCAGCTACTTTGTATTGAATAACACATATGGGTTTGGTTGAAACTGTAAATGAGATTGGTTGTGCGAAAAAGGGAGCAGCGCAGCGAGGGCGGCTAAAATAAAATCTTTCCAAATGGAAATGTCCAATTTGCCCCTAACATGATTTGACTTACGGGGGCTTTCAATTCGATTAACAGCTAAGTTTCAGACTGCCTTCATCTAATTTTGTTCCTTCGTTTTTATTTTGAACGACAGTAAGCATTTCCGTTTATTGCTTTCTAAAAAATTCATACCATCTGCAAAAATGTAAATATTTTTAGTTTGACAACACAATAGCTGCGAGTTTTTCACAGCATTATCCTGAAAAATGGTCTATAAATTTACCGTGGTCCTTGAAAGCGCATTAATGCATTTCTGTTCGATTTTGCTCCTTTCGCATATCGAAATATAAATATAAATTTTTGCTGCAGACAACTAAATCCTAGTGATTTGAAAGCAATGTTGGCAACTTTGAAATTGCTTTACTTATTTATAGTTTCACGCCGAAAATGTAATGCACTTTATACACATATATACCTAAGAAAATGCTAGTTTCACGTCTGGAAATTTTAACTTATGTTTTCCTTATATGTTTTAGTTATGACCCTAGAACCATAACCCAGCGGCTTTTAGTTTAATTTAAGTACTGAGTGCGACTCTTAAGACTCAATGTTCTTTTACGATATTCGATGGCCGCGCACTAAAAACTAATATATCCAGAGAAAACGTGTTTACTGCAAATGTCACTAGTTTAAAGGCAACAAACTTTTCTAACCAGTAATCGACGACGCAACTCAGCAAGGAAACATAAAAAATACATAAGAAACGACTCGTAAATATGCTGTTGATTACAAAGTTATCTTTATAAGTTTATCTTTAAAACCCAATTAGCACAGAGTAAGTGAATAATGGCCTTGAAGTGAAACGGTTAGGAAGAGCGAGCATACTTAGCTCTGAACAAGAAAGAGACTTCATAAACAGAATCAAACGTTACTGTGAATTAAGTGGAATACCCCATTGGTTCATTGCCGAAAAAGAAACTGCTGGCAAAGACTGGAGGAAATTGTTCCTTAGAAGGAATCCTGATTTGACCAAACGCAAATCACAACTTATGAACCCAGTACGAACAAAATTAAATGAGTTTATTGTCAACGATTACGTTTCCAAATTGCGGAATACCTTTGAGAAGCTGGACATCCTGGACAAACCACAGAACGTCTTCGTCTTCAACATGGACGAGAAGGGTTGCCGACTTACACTTCACCACCAACAAAGTGTGTTGCCCCAAAGAGGGCAAAAGCATGAGCACCGGAGCACGTGCAGAATATTACAATTGTGGGATACTGTAATGCAGCGTGGAGGAAAATTCAATTCCACCTATGATCATATTCAAAGGAAAACGTTTTAAAGGAGAATTTCTGGACAACTTCCACTTGGTGCTCTTGTGAAAATGGAACCTAAGGGAAGCCTGAGTACCGAACAATATTTTGCACAATTTAAACCAGCGAATGGTGAAACAGCCATCTGTATTATACGATCGCAGAAACTGCAGAAAGTCTAGGAATCACACTTTTTTGTTTACCTTCGATCACAATGCACAAGTTGCAACCTCTTGATAAGGCAGTGTATCGTTCGTTTGAGGCGCACTGGGATCAAGAGTTGGGATCTCCATCCTAATGGGATCGCCAATAAAAACAGCTTTAATATCATTTTTTCAAGAGTGTGGCCAAAGTGCATGACGCTGGAAAACATCCTTAGTGGTTTTAGAGCAACTGGTTTGTTTCCTCTCGATCTTTCCGCAATCCCCGAAGCTGCATATGCTCTATAAACGGTAACAAATAGGCCACAAGAAGATAACTAGATGGACTGTAACCAAGAAGTTGGTGATGATCAAGGATCCTTTTGAGAACACGACTTGCCGCTAGCATATCTGGCTAGGACATTCAGAGAGACCACGACGCCAGAACCGGGCACCACGCCAATATCCAGCATATCAACCGTTGGCCCATCAACGACTGACACATTAACCGCTAGTCCATCAACCGCTGGCACTTAACGGCTGATTCCACAAACGAGAACTCATTTAACGAACTGTTACCAACTCCTGTAGACCAAAAGGAGAAAGTGATGACAATCCGCAGAAAGGCATTGAATTACAAGGCTCAAAGGGTACCTAACCAAAAAATTTTTATTTCTAAAAAACGCCTAATTGGAAAACAAAACGGGGGCCGTCCGAACAACCCAAGAAGAAGAGTAAAGAGTGTTGGTTTTGTCCCGTTTGCGGTAAAGATGGAAAAATAGACATGCGCGTCTGCATCTGAGGTAATTTCTCGAGGTTTGTGTAGGCTTGGACGAAATGGATGATGACAATTTTCAGTGCCTCGACTATAACTTATTAGTTATTAGTGTCCATGTTTTACGATTTATAAAAATATTTAGACGGGTGACATATGTAAGGATTTGGTTTTTTATTTGTAACGAATGTTTATGTTGCTTTTATAAAGAACATGTTTTATGTTAATAAACATTATTCTTCAATGTTGCCGACTTCGATAAGAAAATCCCCCTGCTCACCACGCAAGTGTAGAAAATGGCATAATATGTTAGGTGGGCCATATTTATCTCCACTACATTACGGTTTGATGAGGTATGAATCGTTGAGGTTTAGAATAAAGATAACTAGATGGCAATTCTTAGATAATCACATTCCGGCACACTCAAAGGTTCGAATAAAAAACTGATTAGGAGTGCTAGTTTCATCCCCTCATAACGATACCGTAGAGTAGAAAAGTATTTGCAAGTAGCATTTTATTAGTGGAAAACGTCCATCAAATTTCATTTCTGTATCTTCTCTAAAATTTGAGAAAAAATAAGAACCTAATCTTAAACACCCTCCCCCCCCCCTTTGGAGGAACATAACTCGTCAGGGAGGGATATGGAAGCATTATGTTTATATGAAAAATCACATTTATTTTTCGACAAGGAATCACCTCCCAAAATTTTTCGCACTTATTTGGAAATACCCTGTATACAGCAAATCTGTATTCATGTTTAAAATAGTGCGAAGTTCATTGTTATACAGATGACACACAACAACTATGTTATGCATTTAGTGCAGACAGCGTGGGAAATGCCAATAGCCGCATTAACTCAGACTTGAATTCTCTTACTGAAATATTCTGTAAACACGATTTGATTGTTAATCCTCCTCAACCAAAATGAACGCTTTTCCAAAAGAATTAAACATAGTAGTTGGCGATACTAATTTGAAAACTGCGAAAGAAACAAAAAGTTTGGGGGTTGTGCTTGATGTGAATTTGAATTTTAAGACCCACAATAATTTGTGCATTAGAATGGTATTTGGCAACTTAAAGCAGATCTATGCAAATAAAGACAGTTTAAATAAGCAATGTATAAGATTGTGTGACTGGTTGTTACTGTCCCATTTTTCATACGGCGATGTTCTCTGGGGGCCCTGCATTGACTCAAAGACTTCCAGAAGAATACAAGTTCTGCAGAATTTGTGCGGAAGAGGGAGCACATTTCATACGTAAAATAGACGCTATTTGTAGATTTGTACTTTTGCGTGTTTTTTCATAAAGTTCTGTAGTTACGTTGTCCACCTTATGCAATAAAATTCGCTTCAGAACAGATGTGTACAATTAAAATCTAAGAGGCAAATCTTTAATTACCCCACCTGTACATTCAACAGTATTTTTTGAACATTCATTCATATTTAACGTAAGTAAACTTTATAACAGTTTGCCTAGTGATTAAAAAATTGCAATTTAGCACCTTTAGTTATGGCATTGAAAATGAACTTTGTTAAGTTTCAAGTATCATAATATTAAAAGCGAACTGGCACAACACTTGAAATACCGGTGGGGATATCGGTCGTTCGGTCTCTTTTCAACTGGCGGAGATCGTATGGGTGAGGTCGTGCACTCGATCAGGTGTTTCTTTAACGCAAATAAGAAAATTGCATCGGCATCATTTCGATGGACACTTGGATCTGCTGAGCGCTGTTCGCAGATCCAACGTCGCATCAACGTCGCACCCGTAGGTATAGAATGGTTTTTTGCCGTATTAAATTAAACGCAATTAATTATTTACGAATATTCTATGGGAATATTCTGTGGTGCACCTGGGATGCACCTACGTTTTAGGTATAATAATTACTACACCGATTCACCACTACGTAAAAGTCGTGGAGCGTAGCCCACGGGTTCATCTAGTACTCATTATAAATGAATGCAATAATTTGTAAACAACGAAAATGCTAAGATTTTCACGAAATCGAAACAATGACAGACATCCGTACACTAAGTACAAGAACCAAATCTGGAATGAAACAGCGAGAGCTACGTAAAACGTGACTGACTGCTCGTCGCCAAGTGACACGTCGCCAAGTGACACGTGACGATGATTTCATTCCTACGAAATACTCATTATTTAAAAATTTTTATTAAGTTTGGCATGTTTCTCTGTCTGTTGGAATAAAGTGTTGCATTAAATGATTAACACACTTTCCTGTTTTTAAAAGCGTACCTCAAATTTACACCCCTTTAATATTGCACCCGCGCATCGCAGATTCCAAAAGCCATCCCATACGAAGCGCGCCGGTTCATCTTCTTTTCAGCTAGTCCAAAATCAAATTTTGGCTAAGTGAACTGAACTGAACTTCGCACTTTGAGAAAATTGTCCATTGCTTTATAAAACGTGAACATTTTGTTTATTCTTTAAATGCTTAACGTTAATTCTTTATTTTTCGTATTTTTATTTATCGTCTTAAATTTCTTGCTCAATAAAGATTATTAATGTTATTATTTGTGAAAAAGCATAATTAGAATGCCAGATAGATCGAATAAACTTAGATTGGTGGTAATTATTTTATTCTGCCGCGTCATAGAAAGAATCGCGACAACGGCAATCAGAAGCGAGAACAGCATATGGAACATCGTCATGCGTGCCAATGAACCAAAGCGAGAAGTAGAGGTGACACAGTGTCGCGCGCTACAATTTCCGAGTTGACTGATGGAAGGGACTCGAGTAGCGACCGGCTGGTCCCGAAGAGCACTGGGGGAAGACATAAAACAGTGCGTCGCATCAATAAAGAGGAGCTTCTCTACTATACATGATTCGAATAACTAGAATTTCTGAACTAATGAAAGCACCTGAGCAGCTGTCCCTCGTTGCGTAGTGTGATTGACTGTTGTACACCGATACCGATGGTAGACTACCAGAAGTAAGTGCCGATAGTTAATTATTGCTGCTGTAAGGCTACCAATAATAAAACACAAGTAATTTAATCCGTTCTAAAGGTATAACAGGCTCATTAAGACTCGTTCTGAAACTCGGCTGGGTGGATGTTTAATCCGATAATTCGCACAGCTGAATGTATCCAGTGCAGTGAGGGTTCGCTCGAAATTCCCACGCCTCCATTCGGCTGGTGCAGTGACGAGGCGACCGGCGGTTACCCAGGATATTGTCGATTGGAGAATTGCTCGGGAAACCTGGTTCATAACCCAGTGTTCGTTTGCTATTCGCTCAAGTGAATAAAAACCGATTAAATTTTACCGCAAGAAGCTCAATATTAATAAATATTTTTGTATTATACCATTTTTACCCATCAATTGTTCATAGTTAAATTAATAGAATCATTTTAATTAGTTTTTGTTTTATAATGTATATTTCCTCGTATGTTAAGGGCATAACGATGAACAAGTTTTTCATGCAATCGGCATAGATGTAACAATTCAATCGTAAATAAGCTAACGACTAGATTTAAATAGGTATGCAGTGTGTCCCAGGACGGAAAGTCAGAAGGGATAGCCGCCGTTGTTTTCATACTACTAACATCTACGTATAAATTCAAGCTAGTTTTGTTGGAATACCTACTCATATGCGAGCATGAACATAATAGATGATGTCTTCTAGAAAAGACTAGTTCTAAACAACGACGTTATTCATAATTGCGGGAATCGAAGCATGTACGCGAGTTGCAAAGGAATGCGCGTTACAAACAAGAGGAATTCTAAACTACCGGACCTTGTAATGGCTTTCATTCATGGCGTTCTGCAGGATTACGCTTTTGCAAAAGACTTGTTCTCTGTGCTCTTGTGCCGGAATGTGGTATTTCGTCTTGAAAACCCGCTCATAATTGTTTGGATCAGATTTAATTGTTTGTATGCAAAGTAAGCATCTGTGGTATTCACCAGTTTAACTGTTGTTCCGTTTTCTTTGAGAAGTTCGCTTACTACACGTACTCATCTCACTGTTTAAGTATTTCCTAAATTTATGCAAACTCTTGGACGGTACGAATAACTCAGGTTGTTAAGTTCTAGTATTAGGAGATATGACTACTTATGTATAAAGTAGCTTTAATATATCGGGTATTTATTTCAGACAAATTATTTAAATATTAAATATTTTATATACCAGCACACGATTCGTGGTTTTTATGGATGTGGGTCACCTTGTGCAGCCTTCATTCAGCTGCACCAACGAATCCGTGTTTTTATGCTAGTTAATGTGTTTGAGTGCGAACCAGCAATAGCAGTGCGAACTGCAGCCGATAAACGCACGTTAGCTTCAAACAACGTTCGTCATTTCGACCGCATCCACTTTAAAAATCAGTTTTATCGTACTTATTTTCTATATATATACCGTGTGACAAACTTCCATGTGTACGTGGGGAAATAACATGGGCAATTACATTTTTGGGGATTCCTGCTCCCCATGTGTAGTTACAGTGGTGGTAAAGGTAGCAATCGAAAGACTATTTTTTCTGCGTATGAGGATACCAAAAACTCTGCAATTTTCCAATTTATTAAAGCATTAAAAGCAAAAATTACACTAATAATTTTCAAATTAAAACACGGATATTCATCAGATTACCTATGACAATTTAATTTATTCTAATCAAAGACTCCCTTGATTCTAATTTCTAATTCGTCTGAACTGTCAACATTATTTATCGACAATTTAAAATTTGGGTTTCAAAATGAACAAAAATATTTATTCAGTTGAAGAAAAGGTTTTTCATTGTGAAAACATTTTACGGCGGCAATAGTCTGCGGGTAGTCCGTGACTTATTTTCTGTAAAATTCAATAATAGTCCTATTCCTTCGGTAACAACAATAAAAAATTTAGTTAAGAAATTTGAAGATACTGGGAATCTTTCATTGAAAGAAGGTAATTTTTACTAATAAATTTACTTGGTTTTTATTTAGATAATTGTGATTCGCTTATTATTATTACCTAGTTGCTAATTCCTTATTGTTCGCTAACTGAAATTTTACTGGGATTATGAGAAATTTAACAAGTGATAACGTGGAGTGAAACAAAACTAAAATTAATCTTATCATTTATTTTTTTAGTCGTTCCAAGAAATCTAAATGTTGAGGTAGAGGAAATGGTAATAGGCCTGATAACTGCTAGTCCAACATCTAGTTTAAGGTCTATTGCCCTAGAATGTAATGTTTCAAGAGAAACTGTAACATATTAAAAAAAAACAAATATCATCCCTTTAAATTCCAATGTCACCAAAGAGTTACTTCCTTTTGACGAAGAATCAAGAAATGCAAGAACGGGCTAATCGGGATCGCAGCTTCCTCTCATCAATTTGTTTTACCGATGAGTGTACCTTCACTTTAAATCAAGAGCCAAATTCACAAAACGTTAGGCATTGGGCCCAGGAAAATCCCAGAATAAATCTGGCCACTACAACGCAATACCCTCAAAAATCAATATTTAGGGAGGAATTTTTAATAATCGCATTATAGGACCATTTGAAATACAGGGAAATTTAAATTCAGAAGCTTATTTAGATCTTTTAATTAGCCATATTGGCTCTGCATTAGAAGAAGTTGCACATGCGAATCGGGAGGTCTGGTTTCAACATGACGGATGCCCAGCACATTTTGGAGCACAAGTGAGGGAATTATTAAATGAAATATTTCCAGAGAGCTGGATTGGTCGAGGTGGTGCTATAAACTGGCCAGCTAGATCTCCCGATTTGGGACCGTGTGACTTTTTCTTGTGGGTTCATTTAAAAAATAAGATTTATAAAACTCGTCACCCAAATATTGATTCTTTAAGGAATGCTATTTTTGCGGAATGCAACTTAATAAACGATCGGCAACTTGCGAATGTGAGAAATTCTTTCTATAATAGGCTGGGATACTGTCTGATACAGAATGGGGGTTTATTTGAATATTTGTTATAATTATTTTTCTTTTTTTATGTTACTTTAATTTCATTGTATATTAATAAGTTTTTGTCCTTACCTAGATATGAAATAAATAAGTATTAAATTGCCAGATTACAAAATTCATTAGAGCAAAATAAACAAATGTTGCCGCTTGTTAAATTTTTCATAATTGCAGTAAAATTAAAGTAATTTAATTTTTATTATTTCATTTTACTGCTTTAACATTTTCCCAAAAACTTTTTAATAGGTTAGACGACACCTACAATTTACCCTAAACTATGGACCAGCATTCACCAACGAAACATCCACACCAGTAATCAATTAATTGTCAACTATAGGTAATGACAATAATAATGTGAATGAGAATTATCTAAATAAAAAAACAAGTTTATGTATTAGTAAAAATTAACTTCTTTCGATGAAAGATTCCCAGCCTTCAAATTTCTTACTAAATTATTTGTTGTTATACCGAAGGAATAGGACCGTTATTGAATTTTACAGAAAATAAGGCACGGACTACGCGCAAACTATTGCCGCCGTAAAATATTTTCACAATGAAAACCTTTTCTTGAACTGAATAAATGTTTTTGTTCATTTTTAAATGTTGCCAGTTCAGAAAATCCATAAAAATCAAAGACGTGCGTGATTAGAATAAATTAAGTTGTCATGGATAATCTGATAAATTTCTGTGTTTTAGTTAGAAAATTATTAATGTAATTTTTGCTTTTAATGCTTTAATAAATTGGAAAGTTGTAGAGTTTTTGATATCCTCATACGCAGAAAAAAATAATCTTTCGATTGCTACCTTTACCACCACTATAACTACACATGGGGAGCAGGAATCCCCAAAAATGTAATTGCCCATGTTATTTCCCCATGTACACATGGAAGTTTGTCACACGGTATATGGTCATATTTAGTAAGTTTATTTAAGTAGTGTTGCCAGTGTCGGGGTGGCAGCTTATTTACTTTCTGGACATACTGTGTATGTTGTGTACTAGTGCAATATTGGCAAGTTGTTTTTGTTGTGCCCCAGTTATGAAAAACCTTGTGCAGCAGCATCGATATTTTCATGTTTATTTTCTTCCCCGAAATAATGGAATTGTCAGTGTTGCAGAAAGTGATAAATTAGCACGGGGACTCTGTTATTTCAAAGTTTAGAAACTCCAGAACTCTCTTCCATTACATCGAATTACTCCAGCTCATTTCACCATGTCAATTTATATTAGCATTTTTAAATGTTTTTTCAAACTTCCAACTTTTAATTTACTATTTATTTTGCTGTCGCATAATTTTAAAAAAGTTGTTTAGCAATATCTGGAAAGTTGCTTTTTGGAAGATCTGAAGGTTGATAGCTACGCCTTAATTTATTATTTATCGCCTCCAATTCTTCGCGATAAAAAAAGTTTCGGATAATGCGCCTCTTAATATTCAGAAGTACAAGCCGCGGAGAGTTTAAAGCTTTTTAAATTCTTACACATTTTTCCAATTATCCATAATACTTCTAAGCTTGAAGTTGATGAAAATAAGTTCACATCTGCATGAAAAAAGATTTTTAATATAAACTGTTAACGAGTCCGATTTTTTAGAAAAGTAGAGCAAAGCTAAAGCTCATAAACTTGATATTAATTTTTCTATAGTTCGCCTAATAAAAATCTCACTATTCATTCATTAGAAAGTGTTTTTTATTCGTCTAATACAACACCAACTAGGTGTTGTTGGCTATTACCATAATTGAAAATGGCTGACCATTGTAAGCGGTAGCAGATTATCCGCACGTCAGAGGTAGAAATATTGCACTGAACTTTTAGAAGTTAACTCCACGTGCCAACACAGTGACAGTGTTAAACTCGATACGTGTTTCATTGGCAATATCAGCAACCTCAGGTGACTGACAAAACTCCAAATCTCCAAGGTTTATAAAACTTGAGTTCTCAAAAACAGATAGCAATAATTATTTCCTAATAAACTTATAGAGAATTGAGTTTGGTAATTTTTGCAGTTAAGGACTAGTATTGTCATACTGTAAATCTGAATTTTTCTAAGGAATTCAGATCTAGTTTGTTATTAGCTGACTTCAAAAGTTCAAAATCATTAAGACGATCCGTCTCCTACGCGTGTAACGCCATACTTGACTTATCTCTCTGGTCATATTTATAATGGGTCAAGTGTTCTTCAAATCTAGTTGACATGGACCTAGTTGGTTGCACAATATATACACTGCCCTATAATATTTTTATGTTACTTAACTTACGCAAATAATTAACGATTGCCCTACTAGTGAGGAAAAAGAAAGTTTTAGCTGAATATTGCACCTTTCGTAAGCCTAAACAGCCAAATCAGCATTTTGACTCTTCATGCATCTTTATTGAAACATCAAAATCTTTTACCTTATTGGGCTGCCCTCTATTTTCTATTGGTTTTTTGGTGAAATTTCATTTGTAAATGTCAGCTTTTAACATTTTCCGTACAATGCACCCCGAAATTTGTTCACAAATTGTTGCTTTAAGCCACGATGGCCGAAGAGTGCGGTATATTGCTCAAGTGCTGAATATACCCCGTAACACAGTGCAAAATGTACTCTTGCGATTTCGTGAAACTCGTGGGTTTGTAAAAAAGGTCGGATCTGGTCGTCCACGGACTGCGAACCATTAAGATGTCCGTTTTCTCCATGTTGCTGCGCTGCCCGATCGAGCATTGCCATCGCCTATTCTTGCTGGACGGTTAGCCGAAGTTTGAGGAGTGGCAGTTTCAGCCAGAACAGTTCGGAAAGCCAGCTACGGGTCCCCTGTAGACCGTAGAACATCGGAGAGCATGACTTGCATTTGCGCGGCAATACGTAAATTGGGACGAACATCAATGGAGGAACGTGCTCTTCTCGGACGAGTCAAGATTTAGTGTCAGGTCACCAGATGGACGTGAAAAGGTGTGGCGAAGACCAGGGGAGCGGTACAGTCAATGTTGTATATCTCCTAGGGTCAGTTTCAATGGTGGTAGCATTACGGTGTGGGCCGGAATATCTCTGAGGGCTCACACAGAATTGATTTTCATTTAGAATGGAACAATGACTGCACACCGATACATTGTTGAGGGCCTGGAACCCCATGTCACACCATACATGCCATTTATAGCGGACAATTTTGTGTTTATGGATGACAACGCCCACCCACACACAGCAAGAATTGTTACCGAGTACCGTGAAGAGGTTGGTATTGGATGTCTCCCATGGTCAGACAATAGTCCAGACCTGAATCCCATTGAACGTCTGTGTGGGATCAGCTTGGGAAAAGGATTAGACGTCGCCAACCCCTACCAGAAACATTAAATGGCGCTTCAAGAAGAATGTGAACAAATACCCCAAGAATCTATTGATAGCCTCATTTAGGGCATGCCACAACGTTTAAGGGAAGTAATAAGAGTTCGTGGTGGTAACACCCATTATTAATTTGGTTCTACTAGTGTGCATTTCCTTTTAATATTTTTTTTGTTTGTCTTTTCAAGTTCTTAAGTAACAGTTGATCTCTAAAAAATACTTTTGTTAGGTTTTTGTTGACGAATCATTTTGTTTCTTGTTTTTTATTTATTGTTAAGATGAAAAGAATAATAGTTAAATATAATTTCAAACCGTCCGTTGTTTTTTATTCACTAAAATAGTAATTCTGAGAGTGTCCGTTTTTTTTGTCCGGCAGTGTATTTTGTAGGAAACTCAATTTTATCCTTGGCGTTACAAACAAATTTCGTTAAGTTATTGCTAGAAGTATAAACAAATTGTAGTCGAATTTTCAAAGAAATAGTGTCAGACTACGTTATTTCAGAGACTGGTGTTTATGTTGTTTAAAAATCGTATAACATTCACTGTTAAGTAGTTAAATCTTTTCTAATAGTCTTTTAAAATAGCTATGTTCTGATGCGAAGCTGGAGATAAATTATTTGCCGATAATGCATACACCGCGTTTCAAAATTACTTATTCTACACCACGCTTTGAAATTAACGCGTTTGTTGTTAATAATTATTTTAAAGCCGTTAAGGCTTCAGATTCATATTTTTGTATTGACTTTTGACAAAGATTTTATAATAGTTGTTATTTGAACTGGACTACTTGACACTGTGACACAGTGGTTGGATCGGGAACTTTGGCGTAAATTCACTATGAATTATTTATAAGATTACCCCACACGCAAAAACAGCGACACAGTAATTAAACTCGACAAGTGTTCCGCTGACAACGCCAGCATCTTTAGATGAGTCTAACAAAGTATGATTAGGGGAACAGGCGCACAAAAATGATCTGAAGATAATCCCCCGCCATACGAACCACTCCATAACTATTTTTTTATCTGAAAGCAGATAAGGGAAACAAGGTTGTAATATTGGACAAATATGACTATCACGAAAGGGTAAATAGTTTATAAAGAAAATCCAACACATGTAGCATGTTAACGAATTATTAATTTAATTCGACTTCAGCTCACTTTTTTTCAGTGTACCTGTACTAAAAGCCTTGAGTAAGGGAGAGTGTGCGCATTTAAGGAAGATTTGCTGCTGTGACCAAACCATTACAGTTATGACACTGAAATATATAGGAATGTAAGCCCCTAGCATAGTAGTTTCTTTGTGCAGAAGTATATTTGATTGAAAGGTAGGTGTGTTAACATAAAAAATAAAATGCCCAAAGTTTCAAAAGCGCACAATTCCCCAACCCTCGGAGTAATTGTGCGCAGATGGTGGGGAATTGTGCGCTTTACAAAGCCATAAACCAGTACGAATTGACATAGAAACATTTATTCTAAACTACCAGAATGTTTTATTCATCTAACAAAACTAATATAAAGTACCCTAAAAACCGAAAAACGAAAATTTGGATAGGTACTTATATATCGAGCTTTGGCGAAATTAAGAACTAAGTATTTTTACTTTTGGCAATAATCACAACGATAGTTTTTATTAGCAGACTCAGCATGAGTTTGCGGCATCTACGAAAAGCAAAGAAAAAACAAAAATACTGCATGGGACTAATTGTGTGCACTTGACAGCCCAGCGCACAATTACCCCAAGGCAGTGCGCCAAATTACACCAAAGCAAATGCAACATAAAAGAAAATTGCAGCTCAAAACAAGTCCAACTTTGTCGAGGATTCTTACATGATATACCATGCATGAGAGATCATTGTTAAAATAAGTGTCAGCTTATCTCCTTAGCTGCTGGAGCCAACAAATTATAACAATTCGTGCGTTTTGACGTCTGGCGACCATATTCACGTAACAAGTGCGCTGCAAGGCAAGTTGTTCACGGAGGTTGTTTAATGCACTTTTCGATAGAGGGCAGCACTTGTTGTGTTCCAAACTTGGCACTGTGTGTGAGAATCAACATGCACACAAATACAGCCGTACAGATAAGTCTAGTATGACCTCGTACGCGTTGGATACAAGCCATAAATTCAGTATCAATAATATGAAAATTTTAAAGTCAGCGCATAATATATGTTATTTTAAACTCCTTGGAAAGTATAGTGATATATAAAAATATAAGCAGTTGTTTTAGCAGTAATTATGACCCGATTCCAAATTGGAATCTGTATAGATTTGCTGACAAAGAATTAATTATGACGTCACTTCTTAATTAAATAAAGTTGTTTGTTTTTTATTACATTGAAATACTTTGATGATTTCGAGAACTTGTTATCTGTCTTTTTTGGACCTAGCACCTTCTTAAGTAAACGATTTTTGGACTTTACTAGGTAAGTAGTAGGTACTCGTTTATATTCTCGATTTGGTTCGCGTAATGCTTTGATCTTAAAGTTATTGAAATCATTGTTCTTCGACCAACAACCTCTTCAACTGCTGTTTGGCCAAGGCCAGCGATTTCACTACGTAATGATGGAAGCCAACAATATAATAATAAACCTTTGATTATCTGGGGTAGTAATAGTATTTTTATGAATATAGAATTCTGATTTATACTAACTAACGGTAGTGTAGGGGTGAGCAGGTTAGAGGTTGGTTAGGTGCGTGAAGTTGGATTGACCCATCTCTCAAAGCTAAGTTTTCTCATTTGCAGCATTTAGTGCTCAATTTGTGCTAATTTGTGCTGCGGTTCCCGTAATTTGTGCTCGTCAATTTTCTGAGGTATTAATAAAACTCTAGGGGTTAATCCAACTTCAAGCTGATTAACCAATCTCTAATATTCCATTTTGATTAGTGCACTCATTTAGTGCTCAAGTTGTGCTAATTTGTGCTACAGTTCACGTAATTTGTGCTCGTCAATTTTCCGCGGTATTAATAAAACTCTAAGGGTTAATCCGACTTCACGCTGATTAACCCATCTCTAATATTCCATTTTGGTTAGTGCAGTCATTTAGTGCTCAATTTGTGCTAATTTGTGCTCCAGTTTCCGTAATTTGTGCTCGCCAATTTTCCGAGTTATTAATAAAAATCTATGGGTTAATCCAACTTCACGCTGATTAACCAATCTCTAATATTCGATTTTGGTTAGCGCAGTGCTCAATTTGTGCTGCAGACGGTCGGGCATGCGCATTACAGAATGTCAACACAATTTGCATTTTGGAGGTGTAAAAAAAACTAATGCTGAGAGAACGGATTTTTGAAACAGACCATTTAGTTGTCCTCGCACCAGACACAAGCATTTTTTGGAAAAAAGATGATGTAAAAACAAGCAAAATACCGTGTGTAACAGGAGCATGGTTCACCCCCCTTTTTTTCTTTATTTTTGAAGATAAATTTTTGCAACTTGGCACATCGTATGTACTGAGTAAACGTCAACTTTTGACACAAACAAGTAAATTTTCGCACTTCCGGTTTCGGCGGAAGTGGTGCCAACTTTTGATTTTCAAATGGGACAACCTGTATATTATTGAATTTTTGGACTCTACATAATTTTCTGAATGCATTGGTACCATGTTTTATTTGTTTTTAAATTTTCAAAGCCCCCTTGCAGGTTCTTAGCATTTGATGAAAACAAAATTAAATACCTATTTTTAATTTTCCATGGACTGTAATTTCAGTTGTTCTTATCCTAGATGCAAACTGGTCATATCAGAAGATTCCTTATTAATAGTAGTCTTGAATAGTACCTTGGTACCAAAATGGTTCCATTTGAAAAAAATGAGTTTTGCCCAAAAAATCATTTGGAAAACTTTGTTTAAGCACGAATCACATTATTTAGCATTTCCAACGCAATTCCGTTTTTTATGGCATTACCTGGGTCTATTAGAATAAATTGGAATAGTCATGGCACACTTAAATGACAAATTTCAAATTACATTTTAAAAAAGTATCGGACTTGAATTGTCGCTTATGTGGTACCATTGCATTCAGAAAATTATGTAGAGTCCAAAAAGTCAATAGCATGCAGGTTGTCCCATTTGAAAATCAAAAGTTGGCACCACTTTCGCTGATATCGGAAGTGTGAAAATTTCCTTGTTTGTGTCAAAACTTGACGTTTACTCAGCACACACGATGTGCCAAGTTTCAAAAATTTTTCTTCAAAAATAAAGAAAAAAAGGGGGTGTACCATACTCCTGTTACACATGGTATATCAAACCCGTACGGGAGCGGAACTCGTCTAGCCGTAGGAGAACAAAATGGCAGTTCTGTACAATAACCGCACACCCACAGAATCCGTTGGCGTCACTAGCCGATAACGATGTACTTAAACGTCATTTTCCCGAAATTAAGTAATGCGCACATCCGGCCGTATTGGAACAAAATTTCAGAGGACTTGCAGCACAAATTAGCACAAATTGAGCACGAAATGACTGCATCAATCAAACTGGAATATTAGAGGAGGGTTAAGGGTGCGGAATTTGAGAACTAAAAATGGGACATGTAGATACATTTTTATTCCAACAACATTTTGAAATTAAAGTAGATAGGGCGTTATATAAAAAGAAATTATCAACAAAAGAGCAACTTAGACATTCGCAGTACTTTTATAGTCCCTAATATTTTTCGTTCGCCTTAAATAAATCACCCTCAAATTATAGAAAACTCCGTCATAAATCCGTCATAAACTCGACGTCTTTTTACTATTTGTACACATATTTATCGTAATTAGAAAGTACGGTTGTTTAAGTTAATTATTCCTTATTAATTTCGACCAAGAAAGTTTTGATACGTTACTTCGTTAAACGTGCATGTTCGAATAAAAATTATATTGCAATCTCTTCATTTTGTGCATATTTGGCCGATATGCACAGCAAACTGGACGTTTGACAGTAGTAGTAGTGTGGCCACTGCAATACAGATGGCGGTGGCGCTTCAGTTTATTCTCATATTTCTAAATAGAAAATAATAATTTAAAGATAGGATCGCCGACTAATCCTCCCAGATTTATTCGGTTGCCGCTAAAGCAAAAAACCTTGAAAATTCCAAGCTGTAGAGGTTCCGTCTGAAGAGTTTGCAGCTGTGATAAAAATCAATCATTATAGATTGTGACTGTATTTTGCAGAATCCTAATCACACTTTTGGGCGATAGGTGGCAGCACTTTATAGACTAACAGTTGATATATCCCAGCCATAATCAGCGTGAAGTTGAATTAACCCATAGATTTTTATTAATAACTCGGAAAATTGACGAGCACAAATTATGAGAAGTACAGCACAAATTAGCACAAATTGAGCACTAAATGACTGCATCAACCAAACTGGAAAATTAAAGTTGGGTTAAACAGCGTGAAGTTGGATTAACCCATAGATTTTTATTAATAACTCGGAAAATTGGCGAGCACAAATTACGGGAACTGCAGCACAAATTAGCACAAATTGAGCACTAAATGACTGCACTAACCAAAATGGAATATTAGAGATGGGTTAATCAGCGTGAAGTTGGATTAACCCATAGACTGAGCCTATTTTTGGTCAAAGCGGGCCCTAGGCCCTTACCCAATCCCGGGCCCCTATTTTTTAAAATTGTCAGTAAGCTACGCAACATTGATTTTAATATGCTTTAATAAGTACCTACTATTTACTATTTAGAAAGTAACATAAAAAACAAATAACAAAACAAAGAAAACAACAAACACTCAGCTACAGCTACAAACAAAAAAAAACATTATTTTTCGACTTAAACAGGTAGGTATGTGTCTACATATATATAATTAAATTAAAATTTTAAGAACATCAGATTTCTCTTTTTCGCATTTTTAATTCTGCAAAATTGTTAATGATTTTACTCGAATCTAGTTTTTCTAATATGTATATCACTTTCCACATTAAGAAGTGCCAAAGATAACACATTTTCCTGACTCAAAGAATTTCTCAAAGAAGATTTCACTCATTTTAAAGTTGAAAATGATCGTTCGCCAGAAGCGTTACGTATCGGTTTTGACAAATATATACGCAATAATGTCTCAACATTGGGAAATGTTGAGGCGGTGTTAGTTTCAATCAAACACTGTAACATTTTTTCAGGATTCTGAGCAATGTTGTTCGGGTCACAAATCTCTTTAAATTGTATTATTTCATTTTCTATATCATTAACATCAACATCCTGTCCAATATTTTTTAAACTTATTTTATAATTTTCGTCTAAACTATCTACAAAAAATATATTAAACATATCATTCACAGAATTGTACGATTCTTTTCTTTTTGATAAGTCCATGATTAATTTATCGAAAATTATAAAAAGTGTTTATTTTAAAGTTTTCGTGCCCCACAAAAGAAATGTCTTTAGAAGAACATTCATCAAAACAATGTTTTCTTTTCCGTTTTCTAGTAATTTCATCCTTATATGACGTGTTGCTAGGCTGCACCTTTTTTGATGCTGCTTCCTCAATTTCCCTAAATCTTTCTCTCAGATTTTTAACGAAACAAATTAAACCATTGTAAAGTTCAAAAGCCTCAAACAGGTTATTTTTAATTTCTTGTAATGATTTGCTGATTGCATTAATTCTTTCTAAAATTTTATACCAATAATAGTCATAAGGGCAAATTCGAATAAATCAAGTTTTTTGTAAAATATCCTTCGCTTCTGTTGTGGTAGACTTCTTTTGGTTTTCGTCTTCATGCAACTGGGTTAAGACCATTTTAATTTGATTGAATTCAAGGGCGGTAGATTTGACAGCGTCGACTCTAGCGGACCATCTGGTATCACAAATTCTTTTTACTACTAATTTCTTAGGTTTCGCCGTCTCTAAACACCTTTGAAGTACATTCCATTTTTGTTATCATATATTTTTTATTTTTCAAATTAAAATAAGTGCAAGTAAATTAACTGAAACAGTATTTTTAATATTTATTGAAATATTTTGTTGATGTCCGGACGGTTAGACCTAGTATCGGGCCCGGGCCCTTTTTTAGGATCGGGCCCTAGGCCCGGGCCTACCAGGCCTATCGGGAAATTAGGCCCTGCCCATAGAGTTTTATTAATAAGTCTGAAAATTGGCGAGCACAAATTACGGGAACTGCAGCACAAATTAGCACAAATTGAGCACTAAATGACTGCACTAACCAAAATGGAATATTAGAGATTGGTTAATCAGCGTGAAGTTGGATTAACCCTTAGAGTTTTATTAATACCTCGGAAAATTGACGAGCACAAATTACGGGAACCGCAGCAAAAATTAGCACAAATTGAGCACTAAATGCTGCAAATGAGAAAACTTAGCTTTGAGAGATGGGTCAATCCAACTTCACGCACCTTTAGAGTTCGTAAATTTACTAGAACTATCGCGTTAAAATTGTCACATTGAAACCGAGATACTTCTGCTTTGGAAGGTGATGGTGCGACTTTTTATATTTCAAGCGACCTGCATATCACCATCCGCAAACAACGTTGTTTGAGCACTGAAATGTGTCTCCTAAACACACACACAAACTGCCAGGAACAATATTTACAAAGCCTGTCAATTTGCATGATCAAGAAGTAATATTCCATTAAGAGTTGGGGTGGTATATCTGAATCAGTCCTGTGCAACAGGTATCTATTCTGCGCCAGAGTTCCCGACCTCTAGGCTGTTTCCGCTTGTCATATTTCAACGGAACCCCAAGTTATACACCCACTTTGTGCGGGGTTTACCTCCGATATTTTCTCCAACAAAGTTAGAAGTTGGTTTCTTAGTTAATTTGGTACGAATGTGATTATTCTAATTCAGTGTTAATTTACTGAACATTTCTGATGTGACGAACCAATAGAACCAATAGAAACAACACGCTAATTGCAAACAAATAAATTAAGGAATGCTGCATTTAAAATGAAATAAAATAGAATTACTCCAACGATTCGTTTATATTTATTTACTTCGAGAACTTGATGTAGTTATGCTGTTTGACTGTATCAATAGTAAATACAGGTGTATGAAAACATATGATACGAATAAATTTACATGCTAGCGCAAACTGATCTTAGTTTATTTTCACGGTAAAACTAAAGTTGGGCGTTGAATAATAACAAGATTCACATAAATTCATGCTGGTTATCTTTTTGTCAGAGCTACTATAATGATGTTCCTTTTGTAATCTGTCGGAATCTGGTATAAACAGCTAATTTTTGCAAGTCATTTTTGTCGATATCAACCACTGAGTTTGATTGGTATGTTTCAAAGCAAAGCTATCATTTCTATTACCTTTTACAACGAATTCCCTGCATTAAGATCGAAATCCGCGAATGTGAAATGACACAAATTCTTTTGAAAGTCGAACTGATCTTATAATTCAATTATACACCACGAGCCACATTCGAAGTGAAACCGCGGAACAATTTAATATCGAAAATTGAATAACGATTCGTTAGAAACAGTACTCAATTCTCCATCGCGTTAAAACCTACGAGATGATTAAAAATTTCATTACATCTGCATAATTTAAATACTTTCTACCCCTGAACATAGTTTGCTAGAGTTTTGGTTAAATTACAAATCAATAGTGGGTTATAAGCTTACCAAAATGGGTCGCATTAAGTCATTACAATATTTATTGGGTACTAAATATTTCAAATTACATACTTCATTGCTTTATTTAGATTATCATAGGATAAGATAATCATTCTGTAAACAATAAGAGGAATGCATTATTTCTCATTCCATATTTCTATAACGTGCATGCAGATATTCAGCAAGCTATTGGCCCCCTCAATAAACAATAGATAGGTAGGTACTAAACGATCTTATAGTTTTAGCACAGGCTAGAAAATAAACAAACGTCTCAATTCGCAGAATAAAGTTGTCTGTTTACAAACATTATAAACGCCGCGCAGATTTCGAACGCAATGAACACTTTTTCAATCCATATGAGCAGCGTGCCATTGGCGTCGCCGTGAGACGTTATTGCTAACATAACCAAAGCATTTCATGGTTTCTATTTGAATAAACATTTAGTACACGAAGAGAGTACATTTCTGGGGAGAACAACAGGATGAGGAATGGCGCATCGATGGGCAAGACGATCCTGCTCACGGTATGCGACTGCGAGCAACTTCAAGATCTATCATA
This sequence comes from Xestobium rufovillosum, assembly GCA_963966045.1. Classification (NCBI taxonomy): domain Eukaryota; kingdom Metazoa; phylum Arthropoda; class Insecta; order Coleoptera; family Ptinidae; genus Xestobium; species Xestobium rufovillosum. The sequence goes on from OZ014498.1 coordinate 18,170,646, forward strand.
CCTAACAGTCTGTCCACAACTATCCCAGCACTGCAGATGACATACCCGCATTGTAAATGGGGATACCAGTAGTAACAGACGGATTTGAAGCCTGACCGTTGACCAGCAGAGATGAAGGGGCACTGCGAAGGAAAAATATTGGAGGAAAATAACTATTTATCAAAAATGGGCCGTCAAGATAACTGATCACTGTTGACAAGTTTTGATGATATGATAGCTATTATTAACGAACATGGTTTTGACACTGTTTCACTGTCTGAGTCCTGGATGTTTGGAAACGTAATCTCACATACTGTTGCTATTGACGGATACAACGGCTTTCGCAGAGTTAAAGTGGAGTTGCGGTTCCCGTGAGTAGCAGAATTCATGTAACTGTGAAGTTGCACTTCAATGCATCTTGTGAGTATTTTGTGATCAGATTTGTTCTGAATTTACAAAGCACCACATGGTAGTCAGGTTTTATTTATTTATTTATATACCAACGGCGAAATATTATAATTTTTGGCCCGATGTGCAATTGCACGGAAATCATGGAAGGATTCGTAACACGTTGCTATGACTAGGAATATTGACTCATTGACTGTAAACAAAATAAAATAATTTCAAAATAAAAATGAGCAAAATTGAGATTGCTGCTAAGACTGCTGCTCAAAGTGTGTTGCCCTAGAAATCCAGAGTCTTGTACGAAAAGGCTTACAAAGAATTCTTAAAATGATGCGATCTGAAGAAAATTTCAAATTATACTTACAGAAAGCGTGCTTTGCTGCTTTGGCTTACTTCGCTGAAAGATCAGAAACTTATAATAAGCCTTCCAGTCTTCGATCACTTCATTCGATGTTAGTGACAAATTTGGCTATTAACAAGAATACATATTGAAATCAACAAGTTTCCAAAATTGGTTGCATTCTTAAAAAGAAGTTCCGATGGTTTTAAACCCAAAAAGTCCATTAACAGTAGTTTATGACCCATGGTCAATAATGAGTGTCATTATAAACGCCATAATATGTCAATAAACTGACATTTATGCCCGGTTATGCAAAAAGGTTTTGCTATACTTGGGCCGCCGTACAGACGGAGTGATCACACTGCGAGCATGAGCTCTAGGCGGGACCACTATCAATTTAGGACGACCGAACCGCAGTGATGCGCTTTCTTTAGACCTAACGAAGTCGCATCGCTCCAATTCGGTCATCATAAATTACTATTGGCCCCGCTAGAGCCGTCTGACACGATACTGATTTTAGTACTAAATTCAGTACAATTTCAGCGTGCACAGTGTTTAGTTTGAAATTTAGAGTTACAACAGAATTGTGAATGGCAGGTAAGTACTAACAAAATAAGTTCTGTGCGCTTAAAATCAAGAATTATAAAGACAAACATGGTGGAATATATTTGACATTTAACTTAATTTGGATCAATGCGCATGCCCACATACTTATTTTAGTGTTTATCTGTCATGCACAATTCTGTTGTCACTCTAAATTTCAAACTAAACTCTGTGCACGCTGAAATTATACTGAATTTAGTACTAAAATTCGAGCTAAAATTAGTCTCGTGTCGGACGGTCCTTAGACGGATATCGTCCGTCAGACGAATTTCGCTTTAAAAGGTGAGTTGTTTATTTCTTAAATTTCAGCATTGTTTGAACGTCAGACTCCTTTGAAAATGGTCAGTGACCAAGCTCAGGGCTCCACGGCTAATTTAAAAATTATTATGGAAGAACGGGATGTGGCTCAATTGAAATTTAAATGGTCAAAGCTGGAATAGGGCTTTTCATTATAAAAAATTGCTTTGACGCATGCGCGGTCGCACCAGTTTCGTACTACGGCCTTTTGTTTACATGTGTTTATACTAAATTCTTTGGTCCACACACCAATATTTTATTGCAAACGTGCCAAATGAGTAGTATTTCGGAACTAAAAAAGTATTGAGCATCCAAACATTGTGCTTTTGGTGATAGCAGAGTGGATAGGTCAAGTTATCGCTTGGGATTACGATTTTATCCATTTCCCAAACCCTGCATAACACTGGGGAAAATATAAGTTAATAACTGGGTCGGTGAACATGTGAGGACTTGTTCCACCTATATAAATTGTGTTACATGGATGAAAGTGTGAAGAGGCAAGATTCGAAATGGAAAAGTGTATTGAACGTTTCGCAGGTTACGCCATTATTTGATAGGTCTTTAAAATAAGTATTATTTGTAGTTACAGAACTTATACATTGCAGAAAATACGCACCTATCTATCAGATCTTTTTTCTTTTAAAAAATTGATTGATTTTCACCTTCACATATTAAAAACCTGCATGCTTGATGCATCTTGGTTAACATTCCCGTATTTGAAGCAAGAGCCAGGCTCGCCTTCGGGATTCAGCCTCACAATTTTATAAGGGATATCACTGGGAACTAACATTAATTTGTAATTTTCCGTCTTTCAAACACCCTCCTTATTTGGTATTGTACTATTTACTTACGAATATTCTACACGGAGTTCAAGGCCTGACAGTAACACTAAGAACAGCTGATCGTCAGTGTACTTCTGCGCATAAAAAGGTCTATCGGACTGGAATAGGTAAACATATATAGGGAGAAGTCAACGATGAACTTGGAGTACCATAATGAAATTTGTAAGCTTAAGCTAAGTAGATACTGAAATAGGCATGGGTGGGAATTTTAAAAAATTTAGAGCGTGTCATCAAGACTATAAACGGTATAAGATGGAGGTGGACAGTCACTGAAAGAACTTAATGGAAGAAAATCGTCATAGACGGCTATAAAAGCAAATTTTAATTCTTGTAGTTGTACTTTCCTGATTCTAAATTAAGCAGGATTCTGTAGCCATCCCAATGAAGCAATTTAAACTATTCGTCGACAGATGTCCCTTTTGCAACAATTAATAACATTTCGCTAATTCTTCTCATACAGTTCAAAACTGAACTTAATTCGGAACATAAAATACTCGCAGTACGGAATGCGAGATGAAGTATAATTGTAACCAAATGCAATATCTCTCTTCATTATACAGCAACAAAAGATGCAACTACTGCGGTTGCACGAAATCTAATAAAACAGACTTAATAAGCAGTCAGACTAATAAACAGTTTATGTTGCATGTAAATATTCGCGAACAAATGAAAGGGGAAACAATGGTGCTGCGATTCTTTGGTATTTTCATCTCCTCTTCGGGAACAGAATGCATGCAATAAATGTAAATAAAAGATCTCGATTATTTGCAGCTGGCTTTACAGTTACGGTTCGAACCGAGGATTACCTTTACTCTGATTTTGTAACTGAAAAATAACGTAGTTCCTATGCCACAGTAAGTTTCGTTAAAGCTTAAAATAAGCTTCAGCATACCAATATACGTACTAGAGATGATTACCAAAATTCTGCATTTAATAGAAAATGAACGTTACTAAGCCGCAAAAATCTTAATGAGACCTAAAGTAGCTTGTTAGTATTAAACTGGAGTACTGTGGCAAGTTCCGTATTTTTTTTAAATACAAATCGTAATTTTTTTTCAAGGTCACCTACTGCTGGTCCAAACCGCCGCGTTACCTACTTATCAGTAACATAAAAATTCGTTTGTTTTCTTCACCAATTCTACGATTTCTCCGAACATTTGCAATGCATTTGTGCTATTAAATACGACATTACTTTAACCTGTGGTCTTGTAATTCATTTTTCCGAGTCCTTCCATTCCAGCGCGCGGGGCCGCGGGAATTATTTAATCATGCGGTTTGACAGAGCATCAGCGGTAGTTCGGTAGTTCATCGCGACTCTAAAGGTACTCAACCATTCAAATATTCCACAATACATCGCCTCCTTCACGGCCATTTCCAAGTCAATTTGGCGGTTCAGCATCCCGCATGCAGACGCCGAGAAAATTCAATTAACTTTAATGGTTGATCCGACCATTGCCATCCGCGCATCGGAACTTTGCGCGCGGCAGTAAAAAAGCACACGGCTTGCCGCCTTTACCGGAATAATATCCTTGTAATGGATTTAGAATTAAGTGATCTGTTCCTTGGGAATATTTGCCTATTTTATTTGCATATGTAATGCCACTTTATCAGCCGATGAAACTGTTACTTCCTCGGAACGGGCTTGAAATTTTATAGAATGATGGAACGTATATCTTTGCGCTCGCATTATGTAAGCAGCTATTTCATCCCAGAGTGCTGCTTCCGGAATATTGGCCGCTTTCAGGCGTCTCAATAAATTCGGTGTATTAATTCTCTCATATTTACGTTTTTCTTGCTCGCTTCTTCAGTCTAACCCAAAGTGGATAAGACAAGAGTAGCGACTCCCATGCATATAGTAGAGGAATAGGTGAGTAGTATTTGTCAGAGCTTATTGGCAAGAGAAGGGAAGTGCGAGAGGGGAATGGGGCCGATTTTCCGTGTACGAAATGCGGCGCGCTCAAAATGTATCATGTCATAACTCCCTCAAAAATTGTCTTGCAGAGTTGCAATTTTTTTCAAATTATTTTTTAAACTTCCAGGATGCCCACGAAATCTTTCAAATTGCAATTACATAATTACTTTTCATTTCGCTTTGCGATTCTCGAGACGTCTTTCTGGTGCAGTGGAATTTTCACCTATCGAGGAACTATGCTCATTTTTTAAATTTGGACAAACTTCCGGCGGCAAATTTATAGAGAAAGGATTGAATTTTATTTTACGCCGAGATTCAATTCATTATCTCGTATAAAAAAAAAGTTATGGCGATTTGAACACGATAATCGTTCTGAGCGCGTAGCTTGAAGTCAGTAGCTTGCGATGACGATACGGTTACATCATCAACTTTAGTAGACTGTACATGTGTGCAGACGTATTTGGTTTTATTTTGTAAGTTTTCGCCGTGTGATGAAAATATCAAAATGGGACGAAAATGTGTAGTGCAAAGAAAAGATTGCCACTGACAGGTGTACGATTTCAAGAGTTACGCGCTCAGAGCTATTATCGTGTTCAAATCGCCATAACTTTTTTTCTATGCGAGATAATGAATTGAATCTTGGTGTAAAATAAAATTCAATCCTTGCTCTATAACTTTGCCGCCGGAAGTTTGTCCAAATTTTAAAAATGAGCATAGTTCCTCGATAGGTGAAAATTCCACTGCACCAAAGAGACCACGTCTCGAAAATCGCAAAGCGGAATGAAAAATAATTATGTAATTGCAATTTGAAAGAGTTTGCAAGCATCCTGAAAGTTTAAGAAATAATTTTAAAAAAATTGCAACTCGATAAGACAATTTTTGAGGGAGTTATGACATGATACATTTTGAGCGCTCCGCATTTCCTACGCGCGAAATATGGAAAATCGGCCCATAAGCTCGGACAAATACTACTCAATCACAATCAAACTTAAGGGACGAGTATGATTATTGATTTTGCTGCTAAACCCTGTAGTGAAACGGTGTCGACTTACCTGTCGTAGTAGTAGTCCCTGAAACAAGAGATTGCACGTTAATAACACAAATACAAACACTACTATAATCTGTTATTACACTAAACCATATAATTAAAATGCAATTGGAACTGGAAATGGCCATTGCTTTGAACCAGTGTAATTTCGTTCGATGGAAGCAACAGTTATAGGATTTCCTATTTGTTTAAAATTAGCTCTGTGATATAATTAAAAGTCTGTACTCATATCATGACTTTTAGTGTGTAATAAAAAATATATATTGTAGTTATAAAACTTAAAAGTAAGGGGCAAAAATTATTACGAAGGAAAATGATTAGATGGAACGATGCGATTATTAGAGTATATTATAATAAAATGCATAGCGTACGTAGAATGTTAGATAAACTATGAAGTAATGACCTCAAAGAGAATGAACGTGCTCGTGAATATTAACTCAAAGTATTATCAGGGAGAAAAGAAGTGACAATCGACTCTGACATTAAAAAAACAGTCGACTTTAGAATTTTTTGTAGATAAGAAGGAATAGTTAGCAACATACTAGAGTCGGAGATAGGAATAAAAAGAGGTAGGGGTAGGCCCAGATTAGACAACTGCTCTCAAACAGTTGGGGATGTAGTATGTTATACTTTTAGGGAAATGTGTCGGGTTAGCTCAGGATAGGAAAGGATGGAGGTACGCGTCCAACCAGTCTTCGAACTGAGAACTCTATCAAAACAACTCCCCCCATGCTTCCTATTTACTATCTAGGTGTCGCGTGCACACAGTGCACAGGATCAGACAAGTGTGAACCCGGCCTCTATAATAATTGTACGCGGAATTAACTGTATAATCCATGCAATGTCGCATTTCATCACAACACAAGAAAAAAGTGTTACCAGCTTAAGTCGTTTGTAGTGAGAACGACATATTGTGACCGTCATTTTCTCCCCCGCACTTCGCAACAACCTGGATATGTTCTTGTCAGGGTTGCGTTTTCAGCGTAAGAAATTCACCTTGATTTGTCGTGACACTGATGAAATAAAAGTTGGGTCGAGATAAAAAAGTGCCAGTTAAAACAAAGGCCAATTTGAATAATCGCTTGCTGCGTAGCGAATCCAATCTGTAGCCAATTATAAAACTCCTCTGTCCACGGATTGAACAAAATAGAGACAGATCAAGGAATTAATCTATCTTTCAAAATAAAATAAAGCTGCCGCCACGTCTGCTTAGAGTTCCATTATTCCTTATCCCATTACGGCGAGTCGGCTCCCTATAATCGCGCTCTAGATGAGAAAATGCATTTTTGCACGGTAATGGAAGGTTTTATATTACTATGCGCAAGGAGGAGTTTCGTTATTCTAATGGAAAGTGATATCTCACCTAAAATATACTTGATACCATTCTGAAACTATCCCGGGAACTCGCTAATGTCCATACTCACGAGATATGAAATCTAAATACTTTTCTAGGTGTATCTATAAGATCTTTTTTCTCAGTTTTCTTTTAAAATATTGATTGATTTTCACCGCTACATATTAAAAACCTGCGTGATTGTTGTATGTTGGTTAAAATTCCCGTATTTCAAGCAAAAACCAGGTACGCCTTCGGGATTCAGCCTCACAATTTTATGAGGAATATCACTGGGAACTAACATTTGCAATTTTCCGTCTTTCGAACACCCTCCTTATTTGGTATTCTACTATTTACTTTCGAACAGTGACATTCGTCCGAAAAACTAAGAATAGCTGATTGTCAGTGTACTTCTGCACATGCGCAAGGTCTATTCCCTGGTTGCCGGCGAAAACGCTCGCTGAGGGAAAATTAAATAAGTGCCAAATATTTAACGAGAATCTTTGTGAAAATATGATTCTTAAAAATTGTGTACCGACGCCATTTCGGTCGTTGAATTCAGGTGAAATTCGTACACGTTGATTTCCCAACAAGCGCATTAGTTAATTATTTATAAAATTGCTCCCCATAATGCTGACTGTTAATAATGTGGGCGGATAATTTCCTTATTTACTAGTTGCAAACAGAGAGGCTGATGCGAATTCACAGGAGTGCGACAATATTCGGTTAACGTTTACTTCCTTACGCCTTTTGACCGTAAATAACTTTTCGTGGCAGGTCGGTTCATACTATCACACATGGGACACCCGGAGAGAATTCTTATTTACTATCAGTACGGATATAAAACGCAAAGCGCAACAAGGGGACCAGCACAATGGAGTAAAATCACGCCTAGCGAATCCCCTAAATTATTTACACGTTATAAATTATTCCCTGTTTCGCGGGTGGCGTCCAAATTGTCCAATATCAAATGTTGCTTGGCTGCAAGCTGAGTCTATGTTGGAGGAACACAGGGGAAATTATGTTGAGTGTAGAAAGCGGTTCCGACGATGATTCCAGACGCAATGGCAAGCCGGAATCATTACACAGCCAGCTGAGAGGTTAAGTAATTGAACGAAACGCGTACGTCGATATTACTACATTTTGTTCGAACGCGACAAATTAAAAAAGAGTAAAATTAAATTAGTGCCTTGCAGATGTAATTGGCTAGCAACGCGACTGAATTCTCTGAAAGTTAATATGTAAGTCAGATTGAAACCCAAAACTATTTAAAATATTTTTAACCCCCATACATTCTGTTGAACAATTATTTTTCTCTTGCCCATAAAAATTTTCTAAATATTTCTATCGACAAATTATAAAACCTGTGGTAACATAAACTGTTTAGGACAACCTTTCAGTTACCGCTGTATAATTGTTAAATACTTGATATTTATCAACCGAAACCGCCGCTAGTGTGTCATCGTAATACCTACCTAAGTTTTACAGAAACGAGTATTAAATTGGAAATGGACCTGAACATACGTGAGGGGGCATTTTCCAATAATGGTAATGGATTAGAGCTAATCGAAAGGCAAGCCTAATTATTTATTACACTCCTAAGTTGACAGGCAGTGAAAATACCGCCGCTCTTGGGGGTTAATTTTCATGCAGAGTTCTTTAGCACATAAATTAATTGCCTATACACAAAAATACCTCCATCACCTACACATTGTGACAATCGCAAGACGGAATAATTCTCTTCTCCACTCACTCATTAGGGAAAGTTCGCGTCGAAAGCCTGTTTAAGGTAGTTATCGACGACCAGAAATCCCACAGGCCGGCCGAGTCACAAAAGGTGACGCAACAGGATAGGTCGTTGTAATAAAAACAGCCCTGCAGAACTTAAAGGCCCATGTCTTCAATTTTGTTCACAATCACCCTTCATTTTTTCTTATCCTATGTTTGTCCCTGTCAATCCTTGACTTCTAATTGTCTCATATCCTCTTTTACTGCTTCTAGCCATCTCTTTCTTCGTCTTTCTCTTACCTCCATCTTATCCTAGGAGAGCTTTTCTTGCAGGCCTAGGTATTACTTGGCATTCAAAGATATGACCTAACCAACGTGTTTCTTGTGCTCTGACTCTCTGTGTCACGTTAGAGAGGTTGTAGATACGTGCCCATTTACTTTTTAGTCAGATAATAAAGAATAATCTTCAAAAAGTTTTTGCGACGGTTCTGACATCACCGTAACCTTGAAAGAGAAATTTAAGATGAAACAAAAGAATCAAGTAGACACTTTAAACATTTTTCTTGACTTAGTTTTTAATAATTACTTCCGTGTCTTATTCTGTGTTTATTGTCTGTTTTTGACTGTTTACTGTTGCTTGTTTATTTTACGTGGGTAAATTTTAAATACAAATTTTACTACCGAAGAGTTAGTTAATTATGGTATGAATGAAAATATTTCACGGGTACCGTGATATCAGAGTGTATTAATTATCATTGTGTTTTGTGACAACATAAAATATACTGTGCAGGGTATCCCACGACGACCTTACACGATCTGTATAATAGAAAAGTATATATAGTAGAATTACACAAATTTGCGCAAATAGGTAATCGAGGATTCTCAATTCGACTAACATATTTTTGACTTTCTGCGACTTCCGGTTATACCGGAAATAGACACCAACTTCCTTATTTTAAATGGAATGCCCACATTTTGATTACGGATTTAGATTTTTGGTCGAATTTTAAGGTCACCTTATGCAAAACATCAAATGTGTAAAGAGCACCCTCTTGGAGATATTAGACGTTAAAAATCGTCATTTTTCAAATTTCATCAATTATAACTTGGAAACGGTACGAGATAGAGAAAAATGATTTACTTGGCCCTATCCTAGTTTTTAATTATCTATCTAATGGGTCTGGAAAATACTGCTTCCCGATTGGCAACTTTTTGTCATTTTTTGACCAATCAGGAGGCAATATTTTCCACGCTCAATAGATAGAGAATTAAAAATTAGGATAGGGACATGTAAGTCATTTTTCTTTATCTCGTACCGTTTCCAAGCTATAATTGATGAAATTTGAAAAATGACGATTTTTAACGTCTAATATCTCGAAGAGGGTGCACTTTACACATATGATGTTTTGCATAAGGTGACCTTAAAATTCGACCAAAAATCTAAATCCGTAATAAAAATGTGGGCATTCCATTCAAAATAAGGAAGTTTGTGTCTATTTCCTCTATAACCGGAAGTCGCAGAAAGTCAAAAATATTTGAGTCGAATTGAGCATCCTCGTTTACCTGTTTGTGCAAATTTGTGTAACTCTACTAAACACACTTTTCCATATACAGATCGTGTAAGGTCGTCGTGGGATACCCTGTACTGATTTCAAACTCGGGGAGTAAATTAAAAACTGGCAGCACCTGAAAATGAAATTCCTCTTCTGTGCAACAATAAAAAAGAACTTTCTCATCATAGTAATCGCTCAATTTGCCCATTTGATCTGTCTATCAAGTTTCCGTTCGTCTTAATCCGTCTTCATTAGTAAAACTTTGACAGACTATCCTTCAAATGAAGAAATAATTAAACAAAAGACGGGAGAAAAAAGGGGGCAACTGGAGTAGCTGTACGGTGTGATCAATTGTTCATTTTAAACGTTGGCCGTGGACTAGGCAGATCATATCGAAGTCCGGTAGGACTTTTCATTTCCGGATTGCGCACATGTTGAATTGCAAGAAACTCCGTGTTACTATTGTTCTTTCGGGTTGGAATTCGTTGCGAGGACTATCGCATTGTTAAACATTTATCTTGCTTTGTAAAGGGCCGAGATCGAAATGAATGTTATTTAGAGGGATACATTTTTTTACTTTTTATCAAGTGGTAGTTTTAACCTTTGACGTGAAAGAATAGGTAATAAAGTAGCTGGAATGATGATGATGAGAAAATAACACACTAAATGGTATAGTATATAAGAAAAATATTATATTTCTTGACTTTAAACTTAAAGTTTACTTTTTCTGCCTGGGTAGAAAGATTGTTTTTAGTACTACTTACGGGCGGCAGAAATAGTAGTTTCAAAAGTAGACGATTCCTGCCGACTTCAAATTCACCGAATATAACAAAACACATCGTTATGTGTTACCCTAAACATAAACAATCACAATTGTTTATATAATAACCATAAAAATTCCCAATTAATTTGACAAACGCGTACTTCAAGGTTGTCTACTCAAAATGAAGAAAAAATGAAGCGACGACCAAACCGCGAACCAACGGACTTGAATTCCCATGCTCTACCGACCAACGTGCTATCTCGGCACATTCTAGTAGGTACGATTTTTATTACCATTATTTGTATATATCGTAATAAGCTACGGTGGTTAGGAGTTAATTCCAAAATATATACCTAATTATTTTAATTATTTTCCAGGCTTCATCTATTTTCGACGTTCTAAGAAAAAATACCATTTCCTATTTGTGATTTTTGTGGTTCGTTTGCAGCTAGAGAAGCAGAGAAGCAGAATGAAAGTAGAAAACCCTGGATAACAAAGGGTATTGTGACTCTAATAGAGGAGAGGCAAAAGTACAAAACTTGTAGGAAAGCGGAAACGGATGTCCCAACCTAACAGATGAAGTTTAAACCCTTTTGGGGAAAAAAGTGTTACGGCACTCTTTCTTTCAATTTTTTGTTTCATTTTAAGACCTACAAACTATCTACTAAAAAAATGCTACACTTGTTAAATGTTTGTAGATCTCACCGTTTTCGAGATAATTACTATCGAAAGTTTTAGTAATCGTAAGGGTTGAAAACGAACAGGTAGGTACTACCAAAAAATGGGCATAATATGGGCAACGAAAAATGAAACTGAAACTGCTCAGATGGATGAGGCAGAAGAATGTTATGTAATCTCTACAAGGAACAAACAGCAGATAGAATTTTCAGCAGGAACGAAGATATCGGAAGGCAGTGAGACGGGAATGTGCGTTGCCAACTCTAGTTTTTGCAACTTATTTATATACATATATGGAAGATGCGATTAATATTGTTAGGGACCTAATTGCCCCAGCGATTATTATAGAATGGCTCTGAACGAAATGGAAGCAGTTTTGACAGAGGGCTTCGACATGAAGATCATTAAAAAGATAACCAAAATTTTGGTATGTGGGATGTGTGAAAATAAAAGTAAAAACAGGAAATATGAAACGAGTAGACAGAGGAAGTCGCAGATTTCAGCTATTTAGGAAGTCAATGGTAGGAGTATTAGAGACATAAAACAAAGAATAGCGTAGGTGTGAATTGCATTTAACAAAAAGAAGAACTGTTATGCTCGGGGGCGCTAAATATAGAAATTCGGAAGTGATTCTTAAAGACGTATGTATGGAGTATGGGTGCGAAACTTGGATGATAGGAGCACCTGCCAGGAGTAAGACTTTGGCAGCTTGAGGCGTAGTGGTTGCCACATTACCATCGGAAATACATTTTGCATAATTCAATAAGTCCAGGCTAAATTAAGCACGCGCCAAAGTGATTACTCTCACACAATCGCCAGACTATCTAAAAGCAGGGTTGGGATTTTACACGGTCTTCCAAGTTTTTTACATTTTACATGTAAAAAATGGAGTTTACCTGTAAAAATGTAAAATACGTAAAAAATGTTAAATACGTAAAAACTTGTAGAAAATGAGGTTATGTTATTATTTAGAATCAGCTGTCGACTGTCGAGTTGTTGTTGCTGGGTTGTTTTCGTTTCTTAATAAAACAATGTCAAAAATAAACAAAAGAAATTGTTAGAAAAGAATTTAGATTTTGTGTTTTTATATTTATATTTTATAGTATTATATAGATTAGAAGTTATATCTTTGGTTTTGACTGTCTTTTTTGAGTGTTGATCCATGGGTACATGGATTTTTCTTAGTAGACAACGTTTTTTGCATATTTTATGTTTTTGGCATATTTTACATATTCAAGGGTTCAGTAAAATACATAAAATTTTACACGTAAAAAAACGTGTAAATTACACCACGTAAATTACACGGCCAACCCTGTCTAAAAGTGAGACTATTATAAAAAATCATGAACAGGAACCCGTGAATCCACAATTCTAAAGGCGCCCACTCACACACGTGCTTGCGTTAAGTTTTGAATGAACAGGCAAAAACGTGCATTCAAAATTGTGCGTGTGTGGTGCAAGCCTTAAGACTTTTTTGAACTGCGCAGTTGAACCATTCATTTCAAGTCTGTCTACTACTACTACTAATACTAAACGTATTTTTGAACATTATTATGTTTTTTCAACAAAAACAAACAATTTGACTATAATTTCACCCGTCCACCCGTCCCACAATCGTCAACCTCGCCCCGAATAGCGGCGAAAACGTGAAAATCGAAAATATTTTTATAAAGAACGAAAACACGGGCGAAAACACCTTCGATCGGGATGAAATTTGAGAAGTTCAAAGGCGAATTCGTCCCGGATCCGCAGTGACCATCTCGATTTTTCCAACTCCGGTAAAACACTCCGTTTCCAAGCGATAACGAACTCGGCGTACCGGAAGGGGCTGAAAATGTTCCATCGCACCCAGAAGAACAAGCCATGCGAAAAAACGGGCGTCGTCCGCTCTTCCGCCGACAAAAGTTGTAGGTCATAAGAAGATCTCGAACGCGGAAGTCGAAGCGCCAGCGAGATACGGCGCCCTCAAAATAAGGGTAGTTTTTTATAACGGCCAAGCTGGGGGTCGCCGGGTAAATTTGAAGGCGGATTCCGATAGCCCAGTCGATCGGGCCGAAAATATTCAAAAATCATTTCCCTTGCACAGAGGTTGATGGGGGAAATAATTTTTTCCCCGAAGCAATGGAAAATTTTAGGGCAAGAGCATGCAAAACGGGAGCCAAATTCGTTCCTGGAGGTCGAAGGGGGAAGTCCAGCGGGGTACGGTTCGAAAGGGGAAAGTTCAAAGAGTGTTAAGTTGGGCGGAATTTTGGATCGGTCAACGTTTAAGGGTAGAAAAATGCATTAGAAAATGGAAAACAAAAATTTCCGGCGATCGCGAAATCTTCCAAGATCAGACACCTGCCTGTCAAATTTTTCGTCGAAATTGCGTATTTTATTATGCTCGGGGTGACTTTCACAGACCGTCCCGACGAATGCAATTCTTCTAAGATATTAATATGTATGTGAAAAGTGATTACGTTTCAGCAACCAATGTTTCTCCCATCTACTCTGACTGAATCTTTGTTTATTTTTCTTTTTCAAAATAATGAGCCACGCCACTGATAATAAATTTAATTCTTCTCTCGAGGCCATGTTTTATAAAACTGCGAAGTGAAAACTGTGTGTGTGTGGAGAACTGTCGCGCAACATTCCATTCAAAACTTTTGAATGTACAGTTTTGAATTAATTCTAAATTGCGTGTGTGTGGGGCCCTTTAAGGTGGCCACTCACACACGTACTTGCGTTAAGTTTTGAATGAACAGGCAAAAACGTGCATTCAAAATTGTGCGTGTGTGGTGCAAGCCTTAAGACTTTTTTGAACTGCGCAGTTGAACAGTTCATTTCAAGTCTGTCTTGAAATTTTAACTGTACACCGACGATTGCGCATTCAAAATTGTGCGTCTGTGGTCAAAACCTCAAGTTTTGTTTAATACAGTGGCGCGCAGTAGTTAATATAATAGTAGATAAGTAATTTTTATATATATTTATACTAACGTATTTTTTTTCAACAAAAACAAACAATTCGACTATAATTTCACCAGATAAAACCACCCGTCCCACAATAGTCAACCTCGCCTCGAATAGCGACGAAAACTTGAAAAATCGAAAATATTTTTTAAAGAACGAAAACACGGGCGAAAACACTTTCGATCGGGATGAAATTTGAGAAGTTCATAGGCGAATTTGTCCCGGATCCGCAGTGACCATCGCGATTTTTCCCACTCCGGTAAAACACCCCGTTTCCAAACGATAACGAACTCGGCGTACCGGAAGAGACCGAAAATGTTCCATCGCACCCAGAAGAACGAGCCATGCGAAAAAACGGGCATCGTCCGCTTTTCCGGTGACAAAAATTGTAGGTCATAAGGCGATCCCGAACGCGGGAGTCGAACCGCCAGCGAGATACGGCACCCTCAAAATAAGGGTAGTTTTTTATAACGGCCAAGCTGGGGGTTGCGTCGTCGGGTAAATTTGAAAGTAGATTCCGATAGCCCAGTCGATCGGACCGAAAATATTCAAAAATCATCTCCTTCGCACAGAGGTTGATGCTGGAAATAATTTTTTCCCCGAAGCAATGCAAAATTTTAGGGCAAAAAGCATGCAAAACGGTGGCCAAATTCGTCCCTGGAGGTCAAAGGGGGAAGTCCAGCAGGGTACGGTTGGAAAGTTCAAAGAGTGTTAAGTTGGACGGAATAGTATACAGGGTAGTCCACTACGCGCGCGTCGGTCAATAGTCGCTAAACCGTTGAACTTATGGGAAATTTTTTTAAATAAAACTTGTAAGGTTCCATCTTTGCTGCAACTGAAAATTATTTTCAATTATACAGGTTGTCCCATTTCTTCTGCGTAGTGCCTAACTCTGTTTTTCTAAATGGAACACCCTGTATTTGATCGCATTTTGGAGTTCTTTGTTGAATTTAAGTGCCACTTTGTTAACCGTACATTGGGTCTAAAGCGGGCCTTACACGTACATTCATTGCTTCGAACTTGGAATGTACACGCTTCCAAACGCGCAAAGTTCCAACGTGTAATGTGGAAACGCACTAAGTTCGCTTCGCTCATTGCATGGCGCGAAGAGTTCCAACGATTTGGAATTCTTGGCGCGGAGTGAAGCTGAGCGCGAAGATAGATGTTGCTCGCGCGCCTTGCGTCAATACATGAGAGAATCCGATATATCCGTTCAGGCAGTAGTTAGAAAAAGAACATGCCGGGTTGAAGTAATATTTCCCCACTTAAAATTAGCACGTTTATTTTATACCAATTCCCAGAGCTGTACTTAAAATCTGCAAGCTACCTACTTTATGATTATCGACTTTTACCACAGATATGTCAAGAATATTATCGCAAGAATTTTTAATTCAATTTATTGAAATGTACAAGAGCTTTCTAGCTATCTGGAAAATAAAAAGTAGAAAGTATTTTAATAGAAATTTAAAAGATGCTGCATATAAAAATCTAGCTGAGCTTTGCAGGACAATAATTCCTGATGCCAATAAAGAGTTTGTGGTGAAAAAAATAAATACTTTGCGGGGTTCATTCCGCAGAGAATTAAAAAAAGTGAAATATTCAAAATCTGGATTGGGATCAAAAGAACTGTATATGAACCGCAGCCCACCAAAAACTAAATACTGTGCCTGGAAATGTACGCGCACGAGGAATGAACGTGTAAGTTGACTTATGTAAATGTCTTAAACCATGTTCGCGAACAAAGAATTAATTCCATGTTCGAAGCAATGAATGTACTTGTAAGGCCCGCTTTAGTCTTCCGGCTTCGGCTTTATGTGACGTTAAAAATCGTCATTTTTCAAGTTTCGCCATTTATAACTTTTGAAAGGTTCGAGATAAAGAAAAATGACTTACGTGTCCCTATCTTAGTTTTTAATCCTCTATCTAATGGGGTTCGAAAATACTGCTTCCTGATAGGTCGCTTTTTGCCATTTGTTGACCAATCAGGAAGCAGCATTTTCCAGCCCCATTAGATAGAGGATTAAAAACTAAGATAGGGACACGTAAGTCATTTTTCTTTATCTCGAACCTTTTAAAAGTTATAAATGGCGAAACTTGAAAAATGACGATTTTTAACGTCACATAACGCCGAAGCCGTAAGACCCAATGTACGGTTAACAAAGTGGCACTTAAATTCAACAAAGAACTCCAAAATGCGATCAAATACAGGGTGTTCCATTTAAAAAAACAGAGTTAGGCACTGCGCAGAAGAAATGGGACAACCTGTATAATTGAAAATAATTTTCAGTTGCAGCAAAGATGGAACCTTACAAGTTTTATTTAAAAAAATTTCCCATAAGTTCAACGGTTTAGCGACTATTGACCGACGCGCGCGTAGTGGACTACCCTGTATAGGTCAACGTTTATGGGCAGAAAAATGCATTAGAAAATGGCCAACAAAAATTTCCGGCGATCGCGAAATCTTCCAAGATCAGACACCCGCCTGTCAAATTTTCGTCGAAATTGCGCATTTTATTATGTTCGGAGTGACATTCATAGACCGCCACGACGAGTGCAACTCTTCTAAGAGATTAATATGTGAAAAGTGATCACGTTTCAGCAACCAATGTTTCTCCCATCTGCTCCGACTGAATCTTTGTTTATTTTTCTTTTTCAAAATAACTAGGCACGCCACTGATAATAAATTTAATTCTTCTCTCGAGGTCATGTTTTATAAAACTGCGAAGTGAAAATTGTGGGTGTGTGGAGCACCGTCGCGCAACATTTCGTTCAAATCTTTTGAATGTACAGTTTTGAATTAATTCTAAATTGCGTGTGTGTGGGGCCCTTAACACCTACCATGTTACCTAGCTGCAAAGTTTAAAAATTCGTAAATCCCAAATATCAGTAGGTGGCGGTTAAAAATTAACAACTGTAACTTTTGTCACTACACCTGCCAATATATTGCAAAAATTGTTAAATGTAGGATATAGACTATCTTTGAAATTAACAAAAGTTTGCCGATTTAAGTGTAACAATTTGTCTATTCATTTGTCAAGTGAGATAAAAACAAGCAATTTGAGATGGAAGTACTAGAACTAAAAGTTAAAGTATGTCACCTGCGATTTTTGAACAGAAGAATGTCAAAAACATAAAACCTTTGTTTCTGTGTTCTAAATCGTACGAACAAGTAACAGTTTCTATACTGTAAAAGACCCTCTTGGGTAGCAAAATGTAATAATTGGAAAACAAAATGCTTACTTAAAAACAGAAGAATATCTGCACGTTTTACATTGAATTATATCGTGAACATGTGAATCAGCATCTAGAACTTGAAGACCATCTATAAATTTGCGGTTGAATTTCTGTCACTGGCTTCAAGCAAACACAGTAATTAGGCGACATCAGTTTACTTGAAATGGAATAAACAATATATCTAATACACAAAAATGTATGGTCAAATAAATACAGAGACGTCGATTTTCGGGCAACGATTACCAAACTAACAAGATCACAATATTGTTAAGACAAAACCTGATGTTGCTCTTCCTCACTTTCGATGGTACTTTTATCGAGAAGATTTTTAGTTATTACAAACCCCCAGTAAGTGGATTGGGTGTGGACTGTGGAGTCCTACTTGCTTGGCCATCGAAATTGCCCCATCTTTTCATAAAATTCATTAAATAATGGTGACTCATGTCAACAATGACGTTGATTATTCTTTTGACTTTTGTTGACTTCGATTTCCTCTAGCAGTTTTATAACATCATCTGCATGTCCCACTGACACACTAAGATTGAATTTCTTCCATTGGTAACTTTAAAGGGCAGGGATGCCAATGTCCGATTTTAGGAGGTACCTACTTTGCACTTTGTGATTCAAAAATGCTGTCATGTGTTGCTCATTGCTGCTCAGCAGCCTTAGAAACTTGAAAACGTGTCTATTGAATCATTCTTGAGCAACCGACCTGAAGTAGTGCAAATTACTAATAATTTTGACAACAAGACAAAAGCATATTTTTCCGACCCTGAGCACTGTTCACTGTTGACTGCTAATAAATTAGTAATTAATTTGCAAAAGACGAATATTTTTCAGTTTTTCATCGAACAATTTAATGCTTTGAGTGTTTTATATGCTTTTAAAACTGGTAGTGAGGAGCTTCTTGGCTTGCATATAAATAAAGATTTAAATGGTCAAAAGATATTGAAAGATTAAGGGTGAATTTAAATTGGATATTATATATATTCCCTCAAAAAGGTTAGCCAGATACTTTCATGGGAGAATTTGAAGATGCCATATTATTATGATCTATAAGTATATCAGTTACTGTGTTTTAATATGGGACGGTTACATAGACTTGGAGTTTCATTTTATATTTTGGAGTTTACTCCGTAAGAGCCCGACACACCAATTTACTAAGAATCGGGGAGTTCAGGGGTTCGGACCTAGAGCGGACGACAAAAATTATCTAGATAAGCAGGGAACTAGTCGGCCAAACTAACACTGAGAATGAACTTGTTGCACGCACTCCCTGTTTCGGGATCGATTGACAGCTGAGCGACTTTGATCAGTAGTCGAAAGATAGGCTAGAGCACGAGCTACGACGAAAAACTTCGAATGCAAAGGTACCGCTGTTTACTAATAACTTTTTTGCTTTTCGTTCGAAATTGAAAATTTTGAGTGTTCTTACAAGCCAGAGATTCAGTCTACTATTGCTATTAACTAGATTCTGAGATTTTCTTTTCAGGAAAGTTTTATTAGGTTCTATAAAAAGCAGTTTTTCGCCCACATATAACATGCTCCTTCGTTTATTGTTTTCATATTTTTTAACAAATTTCAAAATAGCAATAGTAGATTTGTATTTTAAAAACTGTTTGCAAACAAAAACAACTTATATCATTTATAGTTTTTGAAATATTTACAAACAGGCGAACGTCTACCGTGTTCCCAAAATTCCTGTGTGTGTGGGGCTCTTAAGAATCTATTTTCAGTTATAGTCCGCGTACGAAAATTTTATTAGTAGTAAAATCAAGCGTTACATTTCGCTTTAACTAAAAGTAACGCGTCACGTTACCTGTAACATTGAAATTATGTACGCATCTATGGATACGGCTGTTTATGTCTGACTGCATAGACCATGGAAATAGTGAAAATAGAGTAGCATAGAGTAGATATGACAGTTGGCGTTGTAAAGTCAGCATTTCCAGTGTTTGTTCGTTCCTAAATTTGTTGAATCTATTGATTTAATACGGAAAAACCTAATATTAAATACTCCAAATATTGCTTAGTGTCGAAATGTGAATCAACGCCTATTCGAACACCAGGAAAAGTATTTATTTCATTGCCAGTGGGATCGACGTTTAGCAGATTGTCATTTAATTACTGAATTTATAAACAATTTATATTTTGATGCAGTTGGACATTTTAGAACATAAACCATCTGATAAATACACATTTGGGTAAATAGTTAGAAAATGACAGCCTCAGGCCAGGCCATCGAGTTCTCCAGGTGCCATCGAGTTCTTCGGCAGTGACCTTGAAAGAGACCAGAGGCTGCTGAAGGAGTCGTTGAGTCATCCGAAGAAGTGTCTTCAGCAGCGGCATCTGCAGCAGCCTCTGGTGTCTTTCAAGGTCATTGCTGAAGAAGTGTGCATGTCTTCAGCAGCGTCTGGTGTCTTTCAAGGTCATTGCCGAAGAAGTGGGCATGTCTTCAGCAGCGTCTGGTGTCTTTCAAGGTCATTGCCGAAGAAGTGGTCTTCAGCAGCGGCCAGGCGCATGCGCCGGGGCTATTCCTCAGATCAGTCCATCGAGTTCTCCATCCACTTCAAGTGGGCGTGTCTGCAGCAGCCTCTGGTCATTGCTGAAGAAGGGCCTCTGGTGTCTTGCCATTGCGCATCCAAGCCGCCATTTTGGGGCCTTTGGTTGTGGCTCAGGCGCCTGCGCCGGGGCTCCGCCTTCAGCAGCTTCTGGTCATTGCTGAAGAAGTGGTCTTCAGCGGCCCCCCTGGTGTCTCTCATTCTGTTGGGCCTTTGGATGTGGCTCAGGCGCCTGCGCCGGGGCTGTCGCGTACAAAGCACGTGTTGCTCACTGTTCAGGCCAGTCCATCCTGGCCCCATCCACTTCTTCGGCAATGACCAGAGGCTGCTGAAGGAGTCATGTCTTCAGCAACGGTGTCTTTGGGGCCTTTGGCCGTGGCTCAGGCGCATGCGCCGGGCTCTGGCTATGAGAGTGGGCGGGGCAACAGCCAATGAGAGTGGTTGTGGGCAGCATCCAAACAGAACTGATCTTGTTGTTAGGTGCTGTTGGGCCTTTGGATGTGGCCCAGGCGCCTGCGCCGGGGTTTTCGCAAAAATAAAAGCGTTGAATATATTTTTACATCAATATAATTAAAACTATAATCTGTATACAGAGTAGGCATGCGTGTATTTTCTGGGCAAATCGAAGCCCTGCAGCTTCTCATACCACTCTTCTGACCGATTCATTACCCGGTGTATACTCAACGATGCGGTCATGCAGGATGAGACAGTATGCGGTTGTGTTGGGCGGAAAATTCTCGCTCGACTCAAATTCTAGACGCATATCTATGGGTCCAGGCTTGATGCTTTCCGACTGCTTTGATGCGTCAATCACCACGATGGGCGCTAGATCCTTGAACTGTTCCTTGCCGTATAACGGCTCGCCAACTTTTCCATAGTATGAACTCTGGAAGTTCTGGTACATTTCGTATAGCAGGGCGTATTTCCAAGTGGAGAAATCCAAGTTTAAATTCTCGTAGGGGAAGCACTCAGAATTCAGGTACAGTTTGACGTTTGTCAGATTGCAGTGGTCAAATTTGCTTGAATCCGTGTCCAAATTCGCTTTGCGATTCGTCTGGAAGGCGACAATAACGTAGCGGGGTTTCTCCAACCGTGTTGCAGTCTTGACGGCCCACGTTTGTTTCGTAGCTTGCGGCAACACCGGATACTCGTACAGCTCCCAGCTGCGAAAACATATCTGCAACGTTCTCTCTTCCTCGACAATATTGAGAAGTTTTAGGTATTCAGCATCCGATGGATAGACGTACGGCACCCTCCAATTAACCTTGCTCAACTCAATTCTGGTGTCCTCGTTACCCACGAAAGCGTTCCTATCGTTTTTCGATCGAGTCAAAATGAGCTCGTGACACACATTTAACAGAATTTTGGGGTAATCTTTCAAGAATCCCAGCAGGATTCTTCCCGGGATGCACACGTTAAAGTTCCCGTTCGCGTCGATAAGGTGGCTCGGTGAGTCTCCCGTATTCGTCCAGCCGGCATTCTCCAGGGCACCTACCTCACCCTCATTCAGAGAAACTACACCCTTCAGTGTGCTCGTGATGCCCACGTTTTTTGTTCGATCCACCTCCACCCCGTTTATTTCATAGCGGACGTCGTCAAAGAGGAAACTGAGGGCGTTATTTGTTAAAGCCGCATTTCCGCCTCCTGCACCCTTGATGAACCTGCCCTCTATGTAGATGCTGCTTAGATGCGGCAGTACGTAAACGTCTTGTTGGTGGATTGGTATGCGAATTTCGTCATTGGCGTTGAATGTTGTTGTTGTCACGAACGGCTGATGTACGTGCACCTCGACACGGCGTGCTGACTCATCCAAAACAGCACCGTCCAGAACACGAAACGTGTCTACGTTTATGTGTGTCATTATTCAAATGCGGTTCCCTTGTTGAAGCACAAGTACTAACTGACAGCACCGTTAATTTTCTTGCTTAAATACTCTCCATACAACCGTGCGCATGCGCAGTCTTATTCTTGCTCGTGTCATCAGCCATGGTGTTTGCGAATATAGCTGTCTGTGTCAACAGACAGCTGTATTCGCAAACAGACAGACAGACAGACGGAGAGACATACAGACAGACAGACAGACAGACAGACAGACAGACAGACAGACGGACCGACAGACATACAGACAGACAACTACTGATAAGAATTCGGAAGTAGGAGAATAACTATAGATTCCTTTTTGTCTCATCGAGCTGATTAATTTGATACCCTACATGATCTAGGTGGGCGGGGCAAGGAGCGTGGCCGGGGGCGCGGTCAGTGAGTGGCCACCCCTAAAAACCACCCCTAAAAACCACCCCCAAAAATCACCCTCCAAAGCCACCCCAAGAACCGCCCCTAAAAAACCACCCCTAAAATCTACCCCTAAAACCACCCCTAAAACCACCCCCTAAAAACCACCCCTAAAAAATACCCCCAAAAACCACCCCCAAAAACCACCCCTGAAATCCACCCCAATATTCCGATACCTCTAGTCGAGTCCTTTAATTTACACCCCACATGACATAGTTTTTACGTAGGGGTTAGCCTAAATTTAGACTACTGTTCTCAAATAATTAGCGATGTAGAATGTTCTACTACCGAGAACTAAGATGTTTGCATATATCAATCAGATGGTTCCCACACGTGTCCGAAACGCATTAAGATAACAAGTAATTTCAAATAAACAAACTGGAGAATGTTCTAGAATGTTTTTTTCCCACACGTGTCCGAAACGCATTAAGATAACAAGTAATTTCAAATAAACAATCAGAAGAATATTCTAGAATGTTATTTTATTGTAATAATACAAACAAACAAACGGGTCACCTTGTAGTGTCTACAACGTATTAAATGCACATGCAGAGCGTGGGATCAAACCTAAACAAACATATCCTATCGGCAAGATGAAAGGTTATTTCCCATAATAAAAACAATTATAACATCTCTTATCGGCGGCGAACGTGCTTTTTTCTTAAACTTTAATATCAATATTTATTTAGTATAAACAATTGTAAATTTCCGAGAAAATAAATATTAATTCTGTAACTTCTGTTTACAATCATAAGTATATACGGATGATTTGAAAGACGGGCTTGTGGGCCGCCGATTAGCTCAGTTGGTTGGAGCGAGGGCTCCGGTGCGTGGGGACCCGGGTTCGAATCCCGGTCGGCGTCATTTCCAGAACGTTTGCGAAAACCCCAGCGCATGCGCCTGAGCCACGGCCAAAGGCCCCAAAGACACCGTTGCTGAAGACATGACTCCTTCAGCAGCCTCTGGTCATTGCCGAAGAAGTGGATGGGGCCAGGATGGACTGGCCTGAACAGTGAGCAACACGTGCTTTGTACGCGACAGCCCCGGTGCAGGCGCCTGAGCCACATCCAAAGGCCCAACAGAATGAGAGACACCAGGGGGGCCGCTGAAGACCACTTCTTCGGCAATGACCAGAAGCTGCTGAAGGCGGAGCCCCGGCGCAGGCGCCTGAGCCACAACCAAAGGCCCCAAAATGGCGGCTTGGATGCGCAATGGCAAGACACCAGAGGCCCTTCTTCAGCAATGACCAGAGGCTGCTGCAGACACGCCCACTTGAAGTGGATGGAGAACTCGATGGACTGATCTGAGGAATAGCCCCGGCGCATGCGCCTGGCCGCTGCTGAAGACCACTTCTTCGGCAATGACCTTGAAAGACACCAGACGCTGCTGAAGACATGCCCACTTCTTCGGCAATGACCTTGAAAGACACCAGAGGCTGCTGAAGACATGCACACTTCTTCAGCAATGACCTTGAAAGACACCAGAGGCTGCTGCAGATGCCGCTGCTGAAGACACTTCTTCGGATGACTCAACGACTCCTTCAGCAGCCTCTGGTGTCTTTCAAGGTCACTGCCGAAGAACTCGATGGCACCTGGAGAACTCGATGGCCTGGTCTGAGGCTGTCATTTTTTAACTACTTGGGTATAAAACTGACATTCGCTTGTACCCTATTATGAAGTGATTAAAGTCGTGCGTCGGAGCTGATACACACAAGTTTTTTATATTTTATTTCATATTTTTTATTGTAATTGTTTTGTTTTTCTTTCGCTTATACTCCCTTTTTTCTTGCGTTGTGCGATCATCCTTAAAAGCTCTCTATGTACAAAGTTTTTATTTCCTTAAGTGGGTCGACAAATTTCTTATTTGTCCATGATTTATTCACATTTATTTTCTGTTTGTTGCGCTGTGCTGCTCCTTGTTACTCGTAAGGCTTATGTTTATTGTACATGTTGTTTTATGTCATTATTTGGATCGATCTCTCTCATGATGCTGTAATTTTCCAAATATTATACTGATTTTCTACTACAGATATTACAATTTTTTCAGTAGGGTGGTTATTACGTGATCTATTATCGTTCTGGTCATCGATCTCGTGACCATTTGCTCCTCCAAGTTATTTATTAAGTAAAGATTGTTTGACTCTATGGTGGTCAGGCACTCTGCTTGCATTTAGTTGTACTTTTGGAATTATTTGTCCACCTGGTTGGTGTAGCTTTATATTTGCCGCGGGTCATCTACAAGTGGAATTTCCCAATTAACCACTTTTGGTTTTTAAAACAAGTTTCTTTGTTCATCATCACCTATATCGTTCATACAAAACGTTTAATTATCGAATGTCCTAGAGATTGACGTTTAATCGGGCTTTGAATTTAAGTATACACATTAACGTTTATTTTACGTATAAAGGGCACGTTTAAGCAAGGTATAATAATAACCCCTCTAAATGCATATGATAGACTCAGTTGCCAAATTTGCTCAATCCCTATATTGTACATAGCATATCAGCGTATTATTCTAAACGTTAGGAAGATTGAAGGTAGATCATATACCGACTAACAACGCCCTACATACAGATATATAACACGAAGCTGGATCAGCTAATGAAGACAAATTTGCTTATATTCCACGTTGTTTAAAAATCTTCTATATACGTATTACAAACGTTGTGATAAATCGAAAATTATGCACATATGTTAAACTAAATTTAGTCCCACCTGATTTATGCAATGAGTGCATAAATTTAATATAGGAAGAAAATAGGTATGGGATATAATACGTCTATTATTCCTACTTTCCGGAACGTATATCATCATATACGAAACGTATAAGCAACTATTGTGCGTTGTTTGGGATCGTTTGTTTGAGACACTGAGTCAAGGAAGTGATTTTCTTCAAATATTTCGCCAACTTTTTCTTGGGATTTCGGATTCTCTATGATGTAAATGACATCGAGTCAACTTATATTTTACAAAGAATATAGTCAATAGGCGAGTGATAAAGGATCCGCCATGTAAACATCAGTGACATTTCACTTTAAAGGGACCCTGCAAACTTGAATTGAGCAGCAACAGGCAGCACTGTTGACACTCAAAGCAAATACTTTTTCCACAGCATTTTCCGTCAGGGATATTCAAACAGTAGTCCTAACGTATGTAGGGGATTATGACAGGGAAAATACGAGAAAATAAAACGAGACATTTTTTTTTCTCCTTAACGTTGATTTACTATTTGCTTCCAGTTTTTTTTTTTGTAAAATCAGCTTTAATCAATTCTTTATTTATAATAGAGAAGCGAATTTAACGGTAAGTACTACAGAAACATTAGTTACTATTGCCTTCATTTAGTTCCTATTTTATACATAAGTGCTTTTATTCAGTAGAAGTAAAATCAATTGCAAACAAAATACTATAATAACAAAATAATAACACTGTAAGTGGTGCTTTTATCTACTAACTTGAAAGCGTTATCTATTTTTAACAATAGGTTTATTCCCTAATAGTTTTCACAAGATACACACTTAAAGGGAAACTTGGACGTCTTCAATCATTATTTTATGCAGTCGATACAGAACCTTAAGCATAAAACTGTTACGTTCATTTTGTAACAATTATTAAAGTACCTATCAATAAAAATACAACATGAACATCAGTAAGCATAACTCCATCTTGTAATGTAATTTACAGGACTATCAATGAAAAGTGGAACAACTTTTCTGTCATATAAAATTTAGTTCAAAACATTGAATTTCAGAGTTTATTGAGGCAGTCAGTTTTAAGACTAGAATATTTTATCACTGCCTGGATCGCATGTTGCCAGAATGAAACTAACAATTTTCTAGAGTTAATAATGAGTTACTAAAAGGCATGCAAGCATGTAACCCGTCGTCACCTAATTTTCTAAAGTATTTCTTAAGGTTTCAGTACTCGTGGAGAGGGCAGCTTGACTATAGTTTCTTATGTAAGCAGCTTCTTTTACAGAATTTTTTTCTATAATTCAATACATGAATATCAATCCAGAGTTCTTTACATTTAAGTGTCTACCCTTCCTTGTCTAATTCGAATTTGAGCGCGGTTGCTGTAACACCCCGCGTAACAGCTGAATGGAGGGACATTTACAGAAATACTTGGCTAGTGTTGTAATCACGGCTGTACGGGTTCTCGCACTCAATTACTTCAGAGTCAACAACTCACGTTTTGCGGTCACTACTAGCCAGGGAAGGCAATCTCCCTTCATCTTATTTCGTCCATTGTGAATGACCCCGAATCTCGCACCTTGTTACAGAAATCTCTTTGTTGCATAGCGAAACACAGGTTTCCAGTAAGAGTTTACCTATACATGCATTTGGCCGTGGCATTCGCTATCTAGAAGGTCGGAACGGCTTCCCGCCACTTTTTGAATAACAATTGATGGTGGGCGGAATTCCTGATAAGTTTAATCCTAACGTCAAACGGTGATACAGTAAATAAACTCGACATGTGTTTCGCTGACAACATCAGCATCCTCAGTAGTATGAAGATCGACTGCTATACTAAAGCTTAAACTTACGCTGCTAATGGTCTGTGATGCGTAGAAATCCCCGTTCCCACCCAAGATACAGAAACCCAGAGTCTACCTATAAAGCTTGGATTTCTTAAAACTCAAGGGTATATACATAGTAAGGTTTTTATTATTAGTCCTTAATTATTTTATTTACTTAATAAAACTTTAGAGGGCTCAATTTTGAATCGGGCTATAATCTATTATGAATACATTACGTAACTGCTCTCATTTTTACATAGGGCAGAAAATGTGTTTAAATCGTATATTACGTACCGAGGTGGAAAATTTTTCAGCGAGGTATGTTTACTATTTTATTCACAATCATGTGCCTGAGCCGAGGGATCTTGCTGGCATGCGCGAGTGAGTAGTCGTTAATGCTCAGCAACAGTGCCCGCGGTTTGGCTATGGATGGGTGACTCATTTCTGCGCTGTGGCTAGGGCGCGCCTTGGATCGCCTATCCACCTACCTAATGAGGTTTTCCAGGTTTTCCTCATTATCGCACTAAATGGTGGGTAGAGTACTAACAACTGTAGGTCGTTCCTGTGACGCACCTGCGGCCAATAGTAATATGCCGCCTCCTCCGTCCCGCACAAGCTATATAGTTAGCTTCTGGGGCTAACCTTA
Organism: Xestobium rufovillosum; assembly: GCA_963966045.1. Lineage (NCBI taxonomy): Eukaryota > Metazoa > Arthropoda > Insecta > Coleoptera > Ptinidae > Xestobium > Xestobium rufovillosum. Next base: position 18,198,327 of record OZ014498.1, read on the forward strand.
GGGTTAGTAGGAGTGAGTAGGGATATTATTATTATTAATATTATTATTAGTTTTAATGAACAATAAATAAATAAAAAAATCATTTTATTTTTTAAATACTGCATTTTCGATCATTCTTGGTAGGCAATGAAATTGACATTTATATTTTTATTAATTATTAAACTGACAAGCATCGTTTCTTGACAATAAAATAAGTGAATATTAAAGAGTATTTCTGGTGGTAAAATATGTTTGGAGTACACAATACACTCAAGCAGAACTCCCCGAGACCGCAGAAAAAAACGGTATGAAATTCCAAGTTTATTACATAATACATACTTAATTATAAAATCAAATAGGCATTGAATTTTCACCAGGGTGGAAAATTTTCCAACCCGGTCGGGAAGTAGAAGTTAGGAATGACCTACTTCCAAAATTTTTAAAAGTTAGAAATTGACTTATTACTAACCGATTGTGAATATTTTCAGGATCATAATCCTTGCAATTTATAGAAGCCCAAATGGTAAGTCTGAAATATTTTTGAATTCACTTGAAAATCTTTTGTCCGTTTTGGAGAAGCGTTGCTGTATGAATTGGATTCTCTGTGGAGATTTTAATGTAGATTTTGAAGGTGATAGTGTCTTGAAACATAGCCTTCAGGCCATATTAAATGTGTATAACTTAAAAATAACTATCTTCGAACCCACTAGGATTGCCAACCGGGGCTCAACTACCATCGATAACATTATTACTAACATAAATTCAGAATTTACTACAGAAATAACAGAATTTGGATTATCTGATCACAATAGTCAACTGATATGCTTTAAAAACTTATTTGAATTAAAATCTAATAATGAATACATTGTTGAAGTCAAACGCATAATTAATAATAAAAATTCCGAGAAGTTTCGTCAATTTATTGCTAGCATCGACTGGACACCGTTACTTACTGAACATGACACCGAAAAGGCTTTTCAGATTTTTTACAGTATGTTCACTACTTCCTTTCTCAATGCATTTACTCTAAAAAAAATTGACAAAGGCTGGGTCACGGAGGGTATAAAAGTTTCATGCAGGAACAAACGCTCGTTGCTTTATATAAAAAAATATACGAACAATGTACATTTTATTAGATATGTAAACAAATATACCAGACTTCTAAAAAAAATTACTGATAGAGCTAAAAATGAATACTTTGGATATAAAATTTTAAAAGCCGAAAACAAAATAAAAGCTACCTGGAACATCGTTCACTCTTTTTCAAACACCAAAAATAAAATCGTTAAGCAAGATAACATACGTATATATAGTCCTAATAATAATACTTTCATTACAGATCCGATTGCAGCCGCCTCAGAATTTAACAAGTTTTATATTGATATTGCTTACAATTTGACAAATTATTTAAAATCTACCAATGACTCTTTATTTTATCTTAGTAATCATAACTATAATAACCCCAATTCTTTTTATTTTCGTCCTGTTGTTGAAGATGATATTGTGAAGATTGTAAAAATGCTGAGAAATACGTCAGCAAGGGGACACGATGATATACCAATCTCAGTAATTAAAGGAAATATTGACTACCTTAAAGTACCGCTAACCCACATTTTTAACCTATCGTTAGTTAATGGATTGTTTCCCAAGGAATTTAAAACGGCTGTAGTCAAACCAGTATTTAAAAACGGCGATAAACAATCCATGACAAATTATCGCCCCATTTCCATTTTACCGGCATTCTCAAAAATTTTGGAAACTATTGTCAAGCAACAATTAATTGATTATCTTAGTAAATACGAAATTATCTCACCGTCACAGTATGGCTTTCGTGAAGGGTTAGGTACTGCGGACGCAGCTTTCACTCTAATTAACTACATTAACGTGGCTTTGGAGGCCAAGGAATATGCAATAGGTATCTTTTGTGACTTGTCCAAGGCCTTCGACTGTGTGGATCATGCCTTGATGCTGAGTAAATTGAATTATTATGGTATACGAGGAGTTGCCGCAAACTGGTTTCACTCTTACTTAAGTGAACGTAAACAAGTAGTGGAAATATCTAAAATGGAAGAAAGAACATTCCATAAATTCAAATCTGAAGAGTGTACAGTTAAAACAGGTGTACCCCAGGGTTCTATCTTGGGCCCACTACTATTTTTATTATATATTAATGACCTAGTGAAAAATTTTTCGTATGTTCAGTTTTGTTTGTTTGCCGATGATACCAGTATCCTTCTCAAGAATAAGTATTTGAACCAATTAATACAAAATGTTAAAGTGTTCTTAAACGCTATTACTGATTGGTTCAATGCAAACAAACTAATTTTGAATCGCAACAAAACTAACTTTGTCATTTTTCATCAAACTAGTACATCGGGTAAGATTAATATGCAGACACTAAAAGATGAAATTAATGAAATAAAACTGGTTAATTGTACGAAATTTCTTAGAATTCACATTGATGAAAGGCTTACCTGGCAGCAACATGTACGCGAGCTGAATAAGAAGCTGGGCACTGCCGTATTTGCAATATCTTCTATTAGGCGCAATTTAGGCTATGATGCTGCACTCACCGTTTATTATGCTTACTTTTACAGTTTATTGCAGTATGGGGTTGAGTTCTGGGGTGATTCTAGGGATTCTCAAAGTGCTCTCATAGTACAAAAACGGGCAATTCGTACATTGTGCAATCTGAATTCACGAGAATCATGTAGGCCATATTTTAAAACATTAAAAATTTTAACGCTAACTAATATATACATTTACAAACTTTCTATTAATATTTATAAAAAAAGACATCAATTTCTCGTCCAATCAGATGTACATTCTCATCATACCCGTCAAAATAATCAAATAATACTACCCCACTATGATTATAATATTAATCGCAAAGGTCCGCTGTACTCAGGAATTAAAATATATCACCATTTACCTTGTAAATTACAAAAAATAGGAAACTTAAATACTTTCAAAAGAGAATTAAAAGCCTTATTACAAGATAATCCATTTTATACCCTAAATGAATATTTTCAATTTACGTTTCAAAGAAACCCCCAATAATTATTTGGAACTTGTCTCGCACTTCTTCGCCTCGAATCTTATTTTTCCTTAAGGCTTCTTTATGAAGCACTTCTGTGTAATACGCATGTGCATATTGTAAATTTACTTTTGTTTTGTTGTGTGTATATTTTTTCGTATTACCTTTGGGAAATAAAGCCTATTCTATTCTATTCTATTCTAATATCCACCACAGTCACTGTAGCTTTTCTTGGAACTTTATTATTCTTCTTTTGCGTTTTTGAGGTTTTTCTATAATGCTCCATTCTGCCATTATATTTCTGAAATAGGTAGATGATGCACTAGTGATGGAACCGCAAACAATTTTGTAACTACAGTAGCCCTGACATTTAATGACCTTGTTACTTCCATCGATTTTCGTTGAATGTCAAATATTGACAGCAGATAATGGAAGGACAGTCTGAAGAATTTTTTGATGATGTGCCTACTTGTACAACAGCCATTACTAGGATTTCTTGGGGAAGATTTCTCTTTGGGACGACCAGAAATACTACGTGGTGCGAGAGCAACTTCAGGGATGACGACGTCAGGATTAACAGGGAAAATGACTGTCGCCTTAAATTTCGAAATGGCATTATTTGGTGTTGCAGTTTTGAGCCAGCTTGGGGAAAAAGTATGGGAAATTCCATCTTTTTCAAAAATTATCCAGTGATTCATTCCTGTAGACTTCTAATGGTTTGAAACAACTCTTATTCAAAAGTTCAGTTGTGTTGTTTGTATAACAGCATAATCCAAATAGAAACGATGTCCATCCAAAATAAGAACACTTCCAGGTAAGCGATGTGCGTAAAAATTCAGCAGAAATTTGCAAAATTCTTCCTTCGTCGTGTATCCTTTCGTGGTCACTGAAAAGATGCTGACATGTGGAAGATTGTGAACAAATTCAGCTTTTCTTTTGATACCATATTGTATAGTATAATTGGTGAAATCCAGTTTGTTCCAACTCCACCGTTACGGTTTCTCCCTTCTTTCCATATGTTGGTGCATGGATTCGCCTACTTCTTTTTTAGCCAGCACATTTTTTGCAGTTGTAAATTACATGAGGTTTGTCAGATAAAAGATTTCCTAATTTTAGATAAGAATTTCTGACGATCTCTTGGTTAAATCTCATCAGTCTGCCATAGTTTAAGTTCCTCGATGCTCGAAGAAAAATGCCTGCGTTGTTTAAGAAACTGCTTCTCCTCTCCTCTCCTCTCCTCTCCTCTCCTCTCCTCTCCTCTCCTCTCCTCTCCTCTCCTCTCCTCTCCTCTCCTCTCCTCTTCTTATGTTCCGTTCTTTACAGAATTGGAACTGTTTGACGTAATGGTTCACTCCTTAATTCAAACTCGACTTCCTGTAATCATACAATTCGCTTCCCGAGTCGAAGCAAACATTCCCATCTCCAAACGATCAATCGCCTCAGAAATACACACTTCATCCAATGCTTCTCCAATAACGCGATACCCTCCAAAAAGAATTCTTTTGGTAACTCCTCAAAAAACTCGGAAACAGCCTCTTTGAGTTCTTTATCTGAAGAAAATCGACGTCCTCGCAAGTGTTTCGTCAGCTTAGGAAAGAGGTAATAGTCCGACGGAGCTAAGTCAGGGCTGTAAGGGAGGTGTCGTAACTCAACAAAACCGGAGTTGTTGATTTCTTCCCAAACTTTGTGAGCCTTATGCACTCGTCAATTGTCGTGCAACAATGAAGTATTTTGGGCAAAATTACAGGGCCTCTTTTGACGTATCGCAACTTTTACATTTTTAATTGTTTCTTTGTAGACATCTGCGTTAACTGTAGACCCCTTCTGCATATATTCAATCCACAGAATGCCCTCATTATCCCAAAAAATTGTCGCCATCAGCTTCCCTGCAGATGCTTGCGTCTTTGCCTTTTTGGGTGGTGGAGATCCTTTGTGCAACCACTGCATTGACTCTTGTTTTGTTGGGGGATCCCAGTGGAACACACTCGTTTATCGCCCGTTACAATTTTGGAGAAAAGGTCTTGGTCGCGAGCTAACGCCGCCAAGTTTTCTGCGCAAATTTCTTGCCTGCACAACCTTTGTTCAGGAGTCAGGAGTCAAGATTCTCGGAATCGCTGACAATTTATTCATCCCCAAATCCTCATGCAAAATTGTCAACACAGATGCCTCGCAGATTCCTATTGCTTGGGCGATAACCGAGACTTTAATTCGTCGATCCTGTAGCACCATTTCTTTCACTTTCTTGATGTTGTCTTCGCTCCTTGCCTTCACAGGTCGTCCACTTTTAGGGTCATCTCGAATGGATTATCTGGCCAATTTGAACTGCTTTGACCAGAATTTTATTTGAAAATATGATGGACAATTTTCACCATATACAGCAGTCATATTATGTTCGTGTATGATTTTTGGCGGATTGCCTTCTTTTTTCAGACACTTTATCACGCTTCTATGCTCTAGTTTTAAATCACTCATTTCCCCGCGTTTACAGCTTCAGACACACCACAAAAATGAACTGATGTATACATGTTAGGATCAAAGACCGATTTCGGCCAATGGTCGGAAAAAATGATCAGAACGCGTTCTGGATATCAGTGAATTGCCAAAGTCCGATAAGTCATGTTCTGGTCGCGTTAAATAGACCAGAACGCGTTCTGGTATTACAAAGATTGCCAGAACATGTTCTGGGATTTCGATTATTCCCAGGACGCGTCGTAACTCTAACGTCCAAAGACCGATTTCATGCCTGTATCAAAGAATAGGTCTAAAGTCTAAAGGATTCATCACTTGCCAAGGAAATCTTGTCTTAATATATTTATTTTATTCGATATTTTAAAACAGAAGAGTAGATGTCAGACGCAAAGTCCGGAAACGACCAAAGTCCAAAATTTATCATTGATTTTTGTCGGGTCTGGTAATGTGATAATGTCTGGGTAGGTCAGATCACATGAGTAAATGGCCTTTTGGCACATTCTGGGAAATAAGGTAAAAGCGAGAATGCCGTATAAACGAGAGATTGTAGATAGCAAACTTGTGAGATTTGACTTAACTAGAAATGACTGGGCTTGACCCGACCAGACGCGACCCGACAAAACTTAACCGGATCTTTGAAAAACTAGGACGGCACATTTCGGGATTTGACTGTAATTTTATTTCAGACTTTGGTCGTTTTTGGACTTTGTGCCCAACTTTCCTCTTCTGTTTCAATATTAGACACGAGTTCTTTAGGAAGTTATTAATTCTTTAGACCTGTGCTTTGATACAGGCATGAAATCGGTCTTTGGGCGTTTGTGTTACAGTGCGCGACGCGTTCTGGCAATAATAGAAATCCCAGAACGCGTTCTGGTCTATTTAAAGCGACCACAATGCGACAATTCGGACTTTGGTAATTCGTTGATATCCAGAACGCGTTCTGGGCGATATTTTCGACCATTGGGCGAAATCGGTCTTTGATCCTAACATCCACCACTTGACAGATACTCGTTAAACAGTTACAGCAACTTGACAGTAAACAGTTATCATGGTAGCGCGCTTGTTTCATGGCTAGGTAGATTTCATTTTAAGGTTAATACCGCGATACGTGAAAATACAAACACAATAAATTGAAATTTATGGACTGTGCCCAACGCGTGCTAGAACTCGACTTATCTGCACGATCATGTTTATAGTGAGCCATATGTTCCTCAAAACGAGTTAAAATAGATAGTCGATTGTCCGATATATTTCTTGTTTCAATTTCCGCATGCATTAACCGCCTACAACTTGACGGAAAAACTGACGGGGAAGCGAAAACCACGTGCGTTGGTCAACGTTCACCACTCGCCATGCGCATAACACGATAATCTCCTGACGATCCAAGGCTCGAACATCCACTTAAACTCGTTTAAAAATTAACTACCCCTTTTGGAAACACCCTCTGGTCGATTTTAATGGACTACCCTAGTATATTAACTAAATTAGAGGTATCGGGATTACAACAAAAGTATTGTAATCAAAAGTTGTTGAGTATGTGACGGGTAAATGGAAGTAATGTCACTCTGATTGCTTGACGGGCTGATATTAACAATGCAAAACAGTACGGGATCGAAAACAAAGCCCATCAAATGCTGCTTCTCATAATGGTGTACCTGCTTTTAGATTTACATTGTTTATGATGCGTTTAATAAATAATATGAAACGAAGGGACATTCACGGTCCTGATGGACGTACTTCGTGAATTTTTTATATTGGCAATTGCTAGAAATCACAGGCAGCGACCTTTGGTATTTAAACAGCGTGGTGCTAATTTAAGCAGCTAGAGATGACAAACTCGAAGAGTACAAGGTCCTTCAACACCATTTTTTCTAAGAAACCAACGCACGTATGTATGTACAAAGCTTCACGGAATAATCCATGAGAGGGAATAAACTTGGCTACTGGTACGCTTAAATAGAACACACTGTATAAGTGTTGGAATCAAATCAAGTTAAAAGATACGCACATTATAAAAGCGTAATAAATAACTTAACGTAACAGCGCGACTCAGAGGCCAACGTATCTGCAATGTATATCAAATGACTCTTGTTCGAATCCCGAACATTCCATACTTTTTCATTGCCTCTATTAGTCGTTTTAATAAACTACTTGCATAGTAGACTTCGCTCGCGTTCAATTTTCTTTGTATTCTCGTAAATTATTGAACGGGAACTTTCAAAACTAAATCAATTAGGTTAATTAGCTCGGTAATGCAAGAAAAGTACTAAATGGTGTTCTTGAGTATACTAAGACCGTAATTATGTCCTGATCTAATCACAAAGTAACTTCGCATCTTATGGCTCCATTAAACAGCGTTATTAGAAAATGTCTGTGTGAGTACACAAAACTATTATGACCCAGTGTAATTCTGTCATTTTACGATTTCGGTTTACAGTCAATATTCTGTCCCGTACTATTAGTTTTATAGTAGTGTCAGTGCTTTCTGTTTTTAACACGGGCAGACGTCATAAACTTGCATTATGTTTAGGATTAATTCTGGTTTTCCGCATCTACAGGTTCTAGAAATAATTTTGTTTGGGGTGAGCTAGTGTGAACATTTCTAGTAACTATATTACAAGGATGATGCACAGTAGTTAATTACAAGCGAATGTACCAAGTTTTAAAAAGATATTATGAACAATAAACAGAAAAATGTAAAATCAGTTAAAAATACTTTGGGGAAAAAACTTTACGGAGAAACGAACGAGGAAATAATGGTGAAGTTCAAACAACCAAGTGGAGCACAAAAAGTAAGATTTGGGAAATATCTGACATCAGAAATGCCAGGAGAACATTAACGGCTGAGAAAAGGGGAATAATAGTGCCGAAGAAGAAGCGATGAGGGAAGATGAGAGAAAACAGAAATTGGGAAACGGAGCCTAATTGTTAAGACTGACATCATCCATTGTCACCGTTGTCAGTTCCTCGGACACGCCCAAAAGAACTGCCACGCCGAGTTCAAATGTTTTAAATGTGGTGAACTTCACTCCACACACGATTGCACCAAACCAAGAAAAACACCTCCAAAATATGCAAACTGCTCCGGTGAACATATCTCAGGTTCACGGACCTGTCCTGAAAACCCAAATGGAAAACAACCCAAAAAACCGACCATACCTATTAACCCTTGGAACAAAACCCACCAACTCCCTCACAACAAAACAAACTACCTACCGTCTCAACCACAAACCACTCAGAAACCCAGCAATTACTGGCAACAGTGGGAGAAATGTTCCTCACTTTTTCCAAAACAAACGCTACATCTGAGCAGAAACTTATCTTCCTTGAACAAACCCAAAAAATTATCAATCTATTCTCCAGAAAATGAATCTCAACAAAAGAATCCCTTCCTCCTTCAACTTGGCCTTTTGGAATTGCAACGGCATAAACAACAAAATTAACGAACTGAAAAGTTTCCTGACTACATATAATATAGAGGTATTGCTTCTAAATGAGACGCATCTAAGACCCGGCAAGAATCTTCGAGTGGCGAACTACGCCACCTACAGGAACGGCGGAGAAGACAGGGCAGGTGGTGGCACTGCCATACTTATAAAAAAAATATACAATACGCCGAACTACAGAAAAAGTCCAACTCCATTGAGGCAAATGGAGTGGTCCTGACAACAACGAAACATCTGATCAAAATCTGGTCCGTATACTGCCCTCCAAATATAAAGCTTGACCCAAACGATGTGAAGAATATTTTCTCTTGTCAAACCCTTACCATCATGGTCGGGAACTTGAATGCAAAACATTCAGACTAGCATAGTAAAATTGCAAATACGCACGGTACACTAATGAAACCAAAAATGGCTGATCAAAACAAGATCATCATTACTGTTCCTACTGAACCCACACATATTGACGTTAACAACCAATCCACTGATGTTCTCGATGTCGCTCTTCTGAAAAATATCTCCCAGCCATACGAGGTAACCGTTATTCACGAACTCTCGTCTGACCATCTTCCGGTCTTAATGAGAAGAGGCTCCCTCCCCGACACAGATACTTACACCGTAAATAGAACAAACTGGAATTTCTTTAGAAAAGTAAGTGAAAACATCAAAATTCCAAAAATGGAATCATCAGCCGACCTAGAAAACGCTGTTATCGCACTGGAAACCCACCTGAAAGACAGTCTCGCCAAAGCTACACGAACAACACGTCTCTCTCAATCTGCCATAGACTTAAACATCACCCCAAAGTTTCAATTCGGCTTTAGACACGGCCCCTCAACAGTGCATCAGGTACAAAGATTGGTAGAAGACATATTAAATAGGTTCAACACCAATAAATCCACAGGAATGGTCCTGCTAGACATTTGTAAAGCGTTTGACAAAGTCTGGCACGAGGCCCTCATAGTAAAACTTCATCTAGCAAAAATCTCTCTCACCCTGGTCCACCTGATCATCACATACCTCGAGAATAGGAAATTTCTCGTGAAAATTGAAGATAAAAATCAACAATTAGAAATACTCGAGCTGGAGTACCGCAAGGCTCCATCCTCTTTACTATCTTCTTCGCGGACATTCCTGCACCCATAAAAGCCAGCATAGCACAGTATGCAGATGACACGGCAATATACACACAATCAACTCATCCCACAATTATAACACAAAACCTACAAGCGAAATATGTTAACTGGAGATTCTACAGGTAAAATAATGACCATTGACCCGAATATGCCTTATCCGAATGTTGATGGTTTAGGAAATACAGGGTGTTCAAAGTTACAATTTTATTTCCATTTTTTGCCTTAACTACGAAATTTCTTAGGTTGTCGACTTGAAGATTTGCAATCCTATAGTTTCTCTTGCGGGAAAAAAGATTTCAATAACATTTTTGACGTTGCCCATAGAGGGCGCTACTTATAACCTATTGCTTTGATAAATTGACCCATAACTTTTTACCATGTACATCTAACGTAAAATCGGCTCCAAAATCTGAAAGACCAACCTTTTTTAAATAATAAATGTATTCGTGTCTCATTTTGATATTCTAGCTCATTTTCAGGAAAAAACGACTTAATGCAGGTAGTGTTTAAATCAGGCCCGTGCAACCTGCGGCCCGCGGGCCGCATGCGGCCCCTCTGATATTTTTATGCGGCCCGCGTGGCACAGAACTGAATATTTAAAAAAAGCAAAGTGATGTCTATTAAAAAAGGTAACGTCTCTCTCTCAACAAGGAACACGCATAAAATGCACCGTTTCATGTACAGCACCACAGGCGAATTTAAATTCGTATGTAACAGCACATATATATTATACGTGTGAACAATTCTTCTCTTTGATGAAATTGAAAAATTCGCTTATATTAGCGTCAACCAACATCCGCCCGAATATTGCTCAGATTGTGGACAAACACCAGTGCCAGAAATCACATTGATTTATTATTAATAGGTATTATTTTATTAAATTAACCTAAAAGTTTTGTTAAAAACTCATTTAAAAATGGGAGTGACTCCTGCACCGTCCTACCGTCACCTAAAATTATGTTCGAAGACGGTCGGGCATGCGCATTACTGAATGTCAATACATTGTTAAAACTAATTATGAAACGAAAGCTGACAGAACGCATTTTTGAAACAGACCACTTAGCTGACGGGGCACCAGACACACGCATTTTCTGAGAAAAAAGATGATGTAAAAACATAAGCGAAACAAATCAAACCCGTACGGGGATAGAACTCATCTAGCTCTAGGTTGAGACCATACCCGTACACCCATCGAGACCGTTGGCGTATTTTATTGACATTGCGTTATGCGCATGTCCGACCGTATTGGAACAAAATTTAATGTAACGGTCGGATGATGCTGTAGTTACTCCCTTTAAAAATTGTTTAAAGAATAAGATATTTATTTTTTCCAATTTTTTCTCAAAAATGTGTTTTGATGGTAAATATTTTTTTAGACATGCACATGTACAAGTGTTCCTAACGTTTTTGTTTCTACCAAAAAAGTGTTCTTTGTTAACTTTTTCTACTATCCACAGTGGTTGGATCGAGAACTTTGGCATGCCAAGACTCCTCAGGATGCTGATAACATTGTCAGCGAAACAGGTGTCGAGTTTATTTACGGTTTCACTGTTTTTTTCGCATGTGGGGTTAACTTATTAAGAATTCACAGTGTTTTTCTATTATAAAATTATAAATCTCAATATTTAACGTGCTTGTCTTTAATTATTCAAAATACTCTGAACCCATCACACCTAGGGAACACTTGATATTATAGACAGTAGTGCGGCCCGCTAAGATTTCATAAAACTTGCAAATGGCCCTTTCGCTTAAAAGGTTGCACGGGCCTGGTTTAAATCTTAGAAATGAAACGCTTATTAAGTAGTACTAACAAAATAAATTCACTACAAACGCTTAGGTACAAGAAAAATAAAATTAGGAAACATTGAATTTTAAAGTAGTTGTTAAAAGTGTCCACCATTCACTTGGATACATTTTTCAATGCGTTTCCTGAGAGACCCCCTTCGGTGGGGGTATAACTCTGAATACCTTCGGGCTGCAGCGAGCCCATTAAAAATGGTTTGAGCAAAAACACAAATCATATCATTATTCGAAAAGTCATTATGACGCGGCATTTTTTAATACTTTTGATAAATTTATAGAGAAAGTTAATGAAAAAGCTATTGGGTTAACACTGAACACTTTAAAACTAATGTCATATTACTATCAACTGTCTGTTTGTAAACCGTAGCTATCTAGATAATATTTTGTTTAATGCGGAACGGCCTATTAGAACAAGTTTGTAATTTAAACACTATCTGCATTAAGTTGTTTTTTCTTGAAAATGGGCTGGAATATCAAAATGAGACAAGAATACATTTATTATTTGAAAAAGGTTGGTCTTTCAGATTTTGGAGCCGATTTGACGTTAGATGTACATGGTACATCTAATTGTTAATGAAACCCCCTGTATTTCACTAGAAGACCCAGCAGGCTCCCTCATAACACAATACAAATCAGAAACCAAGCAATAGACTGGGCCAAAAACCGTAAAATACCTTGGCGTTATCCTAGGCACTCGACCCACATTCGCTCCCCACATCACCACCAACTACAAGGAAGAAAGCCGGTATCTCATCAACTCCAGCAGTTCCTTAAGTATGTCCAACAAACTCACTATATACAAAAAGCTTTCGTCTCCAATAGTATAATTCAAAAAGACCTCCAAATTCCCACATTCATCGAGTTCATTAACAAACTATCAACTACGACCTATCAAAAGATGCTCAATCATCCAAATGAGCTAATTAGAAAATCAGTTAATTATGATAATCACATTAATGAAAAAGATAAAAGACCCAGGATGGCGCTAAATTTAGCGTTATAAACACACCAAATACAACCAAAACAGGGTAGTAATAGAGACCAGGAGTAAAGAAGGTAAACTTCGACTCGCAATAATTCAGAAGATCCCAGAGAGTCTGTAAATCTGTTATCCTTGCAGCTGACATAACTGACGTTCAAAAATTTGTTGTAACAAGAAACTAGCGATAGTCGCTTTTTGTAAAAGGGAAAAACATATCCACTGCAATTTTGAAACTAACAAGTTGTCTTTAGCAGAGTACAATATTTTAAAATGATGCCCTCCTGTACGGGACACAATCACTGCAAAACTGAAAGGAAATAAACCTAATAAGTTATTCCGTTAAATACGGAAGTCATTTCCGGCGCGCCCTTATGTGGACGCCACGCATCCCTTGTAACAATAAAAGTAATGTTTACGCTTACGGAAACAGAGGGGGAGACACACTAAAACATGGGCTCTCGATACAAGGGACAGAATAAATTACGGGTGTATCACGTTGTAAAGTGTAATAGAAGGCGGTCTAAGGATCGGAGGCTTTGGGAATTCCCCCGTTTCACTCATGACTTATTCGATTACGTCCTTGTTTGCCCTCGACGCCACTAACTAAATGCAATGAAAAAGTATTAGATTAAGACGGGGTTTTTTTCGCTCAGACCACTAATTTTTTAAAGAGAAACCAACAATTTCTCTCCAGTAATCACTGCAAAGAGAGAGTAGAATAAATTGATAATTAATTGTTTCATCAGTTGATCAGTTGTTGGAAAGCAAGAACTCATGATCGTAATATTATATTATATTATATTATATCATATCATATTATATTATATTATATTATATTATATTATATTATACTGTGAAATTAAATCATTTGAAGAATCAATGAACTGATCAAGTGATTTAAAATTGATCGAAGTCGATGACTCAGTTGAACAATCAGTTGGTTTACTGATAGCAATTTGCTTATTTTAGTTTTACTATTACACATTTATACGTTGGGAGTTCTGAAACCAATCAGTTGATTTATTATATTCAAAATAATCAGTTGATTCGTGGTGTTGTAAAATGTAAATTAAGGAATATGCAAGTTATTATCAATGAAATTGGTAGTTAAGCAATGCAATGTATTGTAGAGGTTAATATGAAATTCATGAATCAGTTGATCGTTGATTATCGCCTTAACAGCTGTGCATGTAGTTTATATGATTCAATAATAATTGTTTTGAGATATCAAAATTGATTATTGTTGAATGGAGCTGTTGATATAATTTGATTATTTAATCAGTTGATCGACTGTTGAATGAAATCCATCGTTAACTAAAATCAGTTGTTGACACAAAATATGATAAATAGTTTGGTTATTTATAGTTTTTTTATTGTACGTCCAAGAAATTCGTTGTTAATCAGTTGATTTAAGGGACTGAGTAATTTTCAATTAGATCACGACTTGGTCAGTTATGGAATCAAGAACTGTTGATTAAGCAACACGATAGATGTGGTTTATGTTATTCAATAACATATTTTGATGAACCAATTAACCTGTTGATGATTATTTAATCTGTGCGTAACTCGGCAAGATATTCATAAGTTGAATAGATGTATCGTTAGTTGATTAGCTTCTATATAAATAAAAATCAATTGCCGCATGTATGTAAGATCATCACTTGAGAGCGGCTCGACCGATTTGACTGATTTCTTTTTTAACCCCCGACAAAAAAGAGGGGTGGTATAAGTTTGACATGTCTGTGTGTCTGTGCGTCTATCTGTGGCATCGTAGCTCCTAAACGAATGGACCAATTTTGATGCGTTTTTCTTGTTTGAAAGCTGACGTGATCGAGATGGTTCTTAGCTATTAATTACTAGGTGGTACCCGGCGCGTTGCTGCATCAGAAGAAATAATTGTGGTAAAATCGTTTGAAACTTGATAAACTGCGAATGACATATGCCGTTTGACGTTTGCTGTCAATTGTCACTTTATAAATTATAGCGACCCGCCCTGGCTTCACAAAAACGTATAAAATAAATTCTGTTGATCCGATCGCTACCAAACTTCACAAGATCGCTCGCTGGGCTAATCTGAAGATTTCCTGAAAATTTCATCAACATCGGTCCAGCCGTTTCGGAGTCTATAACGGACATAGGTAGAAACATTTTTTGTGTTTTATAGATATAGATGAAGATCTGTTCAGGCATTGTGTCGGGGGTTACTTAAAATTTTTAATTTTGTTTTGCTGTGTTCGTAATTGTCAGGACAAGGTTGTATGAAAGAAAACTTTGGAAAATCCACAAGGGAAATTCGAAAATTTGGATGGTATGTTTGTATGAAAATCTGTTTGACAAACAAAAATGTGACGTTCAGTTTGACAGTTCTAAAAATTAAATTGTCAGTGTGTTAGGTGGTGATCATGTATTTGGTGTTTCTTTGGAAAAATGCCGCCAGTGAGGCGTCGAAATATCGGTCGGCGTACGCGCAATGCAAGCCAACTACATGATCGTCGAGTCAATGAGACTGACGAAGAGCGTAGACAGCGTTTGGAGCCAAGTCGAATAAGAATTTCTCAAGCCTCAAACGCGATCCATTATGACTCCGGAATAACGGATACAGTCGAGTTCGACGCGCTCAGTTGGAGCTTACGCACAAAATAATTTGGAACTTCGACAAAACAGAGGCCGAACGTGGTATTAGGGACCGAAAAATTGGAAAAGTTCCCGGAAAATAGGAAAATTCGGGAAAAAGTGCTTTTTTCTATGGGATTTTTGTATAATATGGATATGCGTAAGTGGGGAAATTCGGACAAACTGTAAAAATCATAATTTTAGAAAATCCAACGGAAAATTTGAAAATTCGGGAAAAACTAAAAGTGCTTAACGGCAGGACCGATTTGGCTGATTTTCTTTGTTGTGATCGTAATTGTCAGGACAAGGTTTGTATGAAAGAAAATTTTTGGAGAATCCACCGGAAAATGTGAAAATAAGGGAAAAACTGAAAGTGCTTAACGGTTGGACCGATTTGGCTAATTCTTTTCAAAAATAAGGTTTTTAGGGAACGAAAAATTGGAAAAGTTGCCCGGAAAATTGGAAAATTCGGAAAAAAAGTGCTTTTTTTTTATTTCTGTATGATATGGATAGGCGTAAGTCGGGAAATTCGGACAAACTGTCAAAATCATAATTTTTTGTATGCACTGGCGATCATAACTGTCGATAGGAACGTAATCAGAAAAATGTTTTACATTGAATAAACGATTTGGTTAATGAATCAAAAGTTCAATACGAAAAGTAATTTTAGACAGGACAACGTCTGCCGGGCTTGCTAGTCAGTTGATAAAAACAAGTTATGGAATCAAGAGCTGTTGATTAAGTATCACGATTGATCACTAAATTGATCATTGATTGAGTTTATGTTATTCAATAACATATTTTGATGAACCAATTGACCTGTTGATGATTTCATCTCTGCGTAACTCGTCAAATTATTCATAAGTGGAATAGTTGATTAGGTATCAGTTGATAAAAAACAAGATATTTTTACAGAATATATCATTTAATAAATTAATGAACAAGTGACAGTCACCCAACTGCTCTTGTATTTTTAAAGCGAAAATTTATAGTTTCAATTGAAAATTTACAGTTTTCTCGAAAATTAAACCAATTGCTTTTGTGTTCGAATCGAAACTAGCACGCATTGCCTGTTTCTTCCCAATATTTCCCCTTGTTTTAAATTCATATAGTTCGATGGAAATCGGAAGCAGGCCCTCCGACTATTAGTCTGTCAGTCTGCTTTATTGGATCATTGAAATGCAGAATTTTCCCAGCTCGCTGGCGGTAAATAATAAACGAGGTCTTATATGAAGTTTAGAACTACCCTCCTGCCTTATAAAACATCTATCAATTTTAAAAGTAGATGTGCTCGTCTGGGAAGCAACCTGATGAATAAAACTTTCCGCACGAAATTATGAATACTTAACTTTAATTGGACGAGATATACCCTGAAGCTCTATATCTACTTTGTGGCGAAGTGTGCCTCTTTGAGAATTTCAGTGGCGGATTTAAGAATCGAGATTAATATCAAGTTGAAAGTGTGCCATTGAACAACAATATTTGGTGATTAAAGTTTTGTTGTGAAAACCGAAGGCGCAGTAGGCAGTATGGAGAAGTAGCCACTGGTTATCATTTTTGTTAACCCCCCAGGAGACAATGTACTCGTATTAATCGATCCTAATGAACAGAGCAGCTGTCCGAGTTAACGCAATTTTATTTATATTTAGTATTGATTCTCCCGATAATACTTCCCACTTTCGTGCAATTTATGTAATGAACTCTGTTGTAGCCAATAAATAATTCAGTACACTCATCAATAAGATAATATAAAGTAAACGAGAAAGAAACTGTAGTAATTGAACGACATCCAGTGCCATCAAAACAGAAGGTTATATTAAGACTAACCAATTGGTGGACAAATTGTTGCTATTTTATAATTAATGAGAAAGAAATTGGACGTATGATATATCAATTGATTTAATTGCATTTCATGTATTGTCTCATCTTTTACTTCATCCAAATAAATACATGCACCTGTGAATGTCATGTTCATATACCTAAAATGGATGATCCTAATTTCTGCATATTCATTTTTGCCGATGATCAGTATTACTGGTAATCAAAATGTAAAATAGACTCATAAAAATCGTAAAATATAATATATTTTCAGTCATATTAAAATTTGCATCTTTTTGGTGTTGCTGCCATAGCGAGTATATACAGGGTATCCCCCGCTAGCGTATTTCCTCCATAACTCAACAGGAGTTGTAGATATCGAAAAATGATTCAAATGAAAGTTGCATCCAATCAACTTCGTTACATTTTAAAATTATTTTCGACTAAACAGCGTACAACATCTAACTTTCTTTTCTTCAATGGAACACCCTGTATTTGGTCGAATTTTGGAATTGTTTGTTGAATTTATGTGGTACTGTGTTAACCATACATTGGGTCTTACGGTTTCGACGTTATTAGACGTTAAAAATCGTCATTTTTCAAATTTCATCAATTATAGCCTGTGAACGGTACGAGATAAAGAAAAATGACTTACATGTCCCTATATCCCAGTTTTTAATTCTCTATCTAATGGGTCTGGAAAATACTGCCTCCTGATTGGTCAAAAAATGACAAAAAGTTAGACGTTTATGGCAAAACCGCTATGACAATAACACTGAAATATTGTACCCGAAGCTTATCAAGGATGCTCTATCTATTGAAAATAATTCTACACTTCTGACACCTCCGGTTATATCGGGAGTAGACACTAGCTTAGTTATTTTAAATGGAACACTCTGTATATCATATGCAAGATTTGGGTTCCCTGCTGAATTTTAGGGCATACACATTATCTAAAATGTACAGTTTTTGTTATTCCAGTTTTTTCGGAAATTTTTGTGATTGTAGCGATTTCGAAAAATTTTAATATCATCGAAAGTATAACAGATGGAAATCTGGAGTTTTCACATCTGTTTTCAGATTCAAACGTGCTATCTGTCACAAATAATAGCCCACGGAAGTTTATTATAAAATGGAAAACTTTATAGAACTTATCAAAACAATTTATTTCTGACAAAAATCTCTTGACACTTCTATCTATATTTTTTCCTAGCCTTCTCCATTAATACAGGATTATTCTTTCGCGATATTTTTCACATCCTCCCCCCCGACAGTGTGAAGCTCCAAAGGAAACAGTAGCTGAATTGGTCTTCGCAGTTTATTTCCGTTTGACAATTTAACATCACACGCTCTTATTCTACCATCTCTTCCTGGATAAGTTTGCGTTACTCGAACGAGCTGCCATGCAAGTCGAGGTAATTTTTGATCATGTAATAAAACTACATCCCCCACATTGAAATTCGATGATTTGGTTCTTACCAAATGATGCGCAGATCTAAGCTTTTGTACGTAATCGGTGGACCATCGCCTCCAAAATCTATTTACTAATGCCTGTCGTAATTTCCACTGATTAAGGATTGTATTGCGATCAACTTTATGTTTAGATAGATCTATATTCAATTCTGTTCTTTTGTTCTTTTGTTACTAAGAAATGTCCCGGCGTCAATATTAATAAATTGTTTTGATAAGTTCTATAAAGTTTTCCATTTTATAATAAACTTCCGTGGGCTATTATTTGTGACATTTGGTGCCGAAACCCGGGAACAACGTAAATTGAAGAAAATGGAGAAAACGCAGCGAAGGGCTTATCGGGCAAAAGTGACGAAAATAATAAACGAAATCAAGGAAATCTTGATACGTAGTGATGAAGAGGTGAATATTTTAGAACTAAACGTAACTGCGGTACGATTAAGACAAGCAAGTGAAAATTTAATTAAGGCGAACAAAGATGTATTACTAACGTTGGATGCATCGCAATATGAAAGAGAGTTTGAGAAGGTGATCGAGTATGAAGATAATGTAGTAACCATAGCAGAACGATTAAATCAACGAATTAAACATATGGAAAGAAAATCACTTGCATCAGTGGTGGCGGTAACAAATCAAGAGAGGATACAACGAGAAGTAAACGAAACTATTCAAGTCTCCACAAAGGCAAGTGCTGTGAAATTACCTAAACTAGAGTTACGCAAATTTAACGGGGAAATTGAAAATTGGACACCATTTTGGGAGCAGTTTAGGAGCTTAGTTCACGATAATAACGGATTAAGCATTGTTGCCAAATTTAATTATCTTCAGTGTGTAGGGGAAAGCACCGTACTGATGAGTCCCAGAAGGACGAAACCAGTTGGTCTGCGGTTTTCCATACACATTCAAAACATGCAATATTTGAACAAAGACCTGCTTAAAAGCACGTACGTACATGGAGACAAATTAGGATTGTTTCAGAGCCACCTTAGGTGGGGTAGCAGTCTGAAACGTCTCGTAGTACAAAAAATCTGGATTTAGTTCTATAATTCAATGCCTGGGGGGTATTTGCCCGAGGAGTAGTTGTTCGAACGGTCCAGTACCACAAATTCAGTATTGCTTACTAAGGAAAGCATCGGAGTCAATAAAAGGATTGTGGCCTTCGGAAGCGTGTTACAATGACGCCATTAACATGTTAAAGAGCGAATATGGGAACAGTCAAAGACTAATTGATAAATATACGCAAAAATTGATGGCAATAAATCCCATTAAGCATAAAGCTGATATTAACGCAATGAGGAGTTTGTACAATACAACGGCATCTATTACTCGGACTCTGACATCTTTAGGAATTGTTCCAAATCAATATGGAATGATAGTAAAATCTACAATCCTCAGATGTATTCCATACAGTTTAAGAATTGAGTTTTACAGGCAACTCAATATAAATTCAAGTTCTAACGAAAATGAAGTATCTTCTGGTACTGGAAGCAACAATGATAGCGATTACGATTACGCCGACCAAATTGACAGTTTACTAAAATTAGGCTAGAGGTTGAATCTGTGGAATTGGCGCAGAGTTCTTCAATACCATCGGGGTCAAATGACGATAGACGTGAACATAAAAGGCTGCATCACTAAAAGAAAAATACGGAATTCACAGCTGCTGGATTGCTTTCAAAGGTAGAAGAGTGTTTATTCTGCAAGTCAAGAAGTCATATGACAGAACAATGCGATGGTCCTCAAACGATCGACCAAAAGAAGAATATACTGAGTAGAAATTCAAGATGTTTCAGATGTACTAAGGCTAACCACAGCTCAAAATTTTGTAGAAGTCGATTTATTTCATGTGCAAAGTGTAAAGGCAGACACGCAAGTAGCATGTGTGATCCATATTATCAAAGAACAAGAGTAGATAGACAAAGGGGAGAAAAGGAATGTACCGTTTCACAAAATTCAACCAATCTTTTAGCTGAAAATGATTTTAATAACGACGGCCTATTGCAGACTGCCTGTGCCTATGTCTCACGTGAAAGTACAAGAAATACCGAAATCTGTTTGCGTTTGGTTCTTGATGGAGGTAGTCAATTAACATTTATAAAAGAAAGTATCTCCAGGAAACTCGGATTGCCTGTTATCGGTACCCATAAGATTTCTGTTATTCCGTTCGGTAGTAGAGATCGATGCCCAGCAAAATTATGCAATAGAGTTTCTTTCAATTTAATTTCACAAACAATGAGACGCCTTTGACATTAACGGCTATTGAGGTGCCAGAAATCTGTTATGACGCTTTGAAAACTCCGGAAATTAACGATGGCGTAATCCAGAGTTTGAATTTAGCAGATGTTCGCCTTGGAAACTGTGAACCAATCAAAGGCATATGGTTGCTGATTGGTGCTGACTATTATTGGAGTTTAGTAACTGGAGAGCATATTCATATATCTAAAAATCTAACTGCGGTTAATACTAAATTAGGATGGACTCTGCATGGACCTCGTTTGGAGAATAGTTACAATATTAACGTCAACGTGGCAACGGTACTTCATATCTAATTGGAAGAAGAAAACGATTTAAAACGATTTTGGGATTTGGAAACAATTAGAATTAAAGAGAAGGAAGATATATCAACGACGTTTACTGAAAATTTTATGCACAACAATATTTCTTTAGTTCAAGATCGATACGAAGTTGAATTGCCCTGGAATGATCTAAATGAAACTCTAAATGATAATTATGAATGCGCGTATTCGCGAGTGAAGTCTTTAACGTCAAGATTAATAAAGAACTCTGGTTTAGTGGAATATGATAAGGCCGTGCGCGAATACTTGAACTCTGGATGTGCAGAAGTAAAATCTAACGCAACCAAAGACATCAAGACTTACTATATGCCACATCGACCAGTGTACCGGCAAGATAAAACGACCACAAAATTAAGAGTAGTGTTCGATTGTTCCGCGCACGCGAATGGATATAAATCCTTGAACGAACAACTGATTTCTGGTGAAAATCTGGTCCCCGAATTATTAAGTGTTTTTGTAAATTTTCGTATCGGTAAAGTAGCTTTAACGGCGGACATTGAAAAGGCCTTTCTGCAGATATTAGCTGAAAAGGATCGTGATTCTCATAGTTTTTTCTGGTACGAACGACCTATTAGTGAGAGCACCAATTTGCCAAAAGATTCTTTGTTAATAGAAAAGCTTATCATAGACGTTAATCATAAATTAAAGCATTATGGTGTTAACGCGACTTTAACAGAAATTCGAAGAAGATTTTGGATTCTTGGAGGCTGACAAAAGATAAAATCTGTGCTAAACAAATGTATAATTTGTAGGAAGTATCGTGGTAAATTTGGAAACGAACCTTTTGCACCACTTCACAGGAATAGGTTGGAAGCGATAAATCCATTCTCAACAACAGGGGTTTATTTTGCTGGACCTCTGTACGTGCAAGGTACAAGTAGTGCAAGACATAAAGTCTACGTGATGTTACTAACATGTGCTGCTGTACGAGCAGTTCATTTGGAGCTAGTACCTGATATTACTGTGCAAAGTTGCATAAGGGGATTAAGAAGATTCGTGGCAAGAAGAGGAATTCCTTCTGTAATATATTCGGACAACGCAGCAACGTTTAAGAGGACAGCATTGGAGTTGAAAGAACTTTATAAACTTTTTGAAACTAGGGAATTCCATGCATATGCCCAAGATCAGCGTATTGAATGGCGTTTCATCGTCGAACGAGCCTCATGGTGGGGAGGCTGGTGGGAGCGCTTAGTAAGAACAATTATAGATGGTTTAAAATTATCTTTCGGGAGAGCTGTGGTTAACATAGATGAATTACAAACCTTATTGGTAGAAGTAGAATCTATTGTCAATGCAAGACCATTGTCTTACGTAGATGACGACCCTAACAATTTATTAATATTGACGCCGGGACATTTCTTAGTTGGTAACAAAAGAACAGAATTGAATATAGATCTATCTAAACATAAAGTTGATCGCAATACAATCCTTATCAGTGGAAATTACGACAGGCATTAGTAAATAGATTTTGATAAGTTCTATAAAGTTTTCCATTTCATTGTTAGTAAATGGTGTAGCCAATTTTCAGGTTGTTGTTTGAGAACTTTTGATCATGGATTGCTTGATTTCTCAAATGCTGGGTGCAAAATTAAATTTTCTTTCGATTGATGTGTAACACAACATGTTGCATTAGATTCTGAGAAAAACCCATTTTTCGCAATTTATTTCCTATTTTCTCCTTTTTAACTTTGGAGAGAGAATCTAGACACATTGTATGAACTTCATTAGCAGTTGTATGAGGCAACGTCCTTTTTGCTTTGAAAAATTGCAGTAAATTCGACTCAATTCGTGTAATTTTTTTCTCGCTCATTTTTCGCAAGTGCCGAAAATGTACTGTTGCTAATTTTGTTGAAGTTATCATGAATGTAAAACAAAAGGATTTGTTAATCAATGATTTCTGCCTGTAACCTTTTACTCATAACTAAACACAACTTTGTACCGCTAAACTGCTGAATTTGACAGTAAGAAATGAATGTGGAAAATACTTTTCCTCAAAAACTGACGAAAAAAGAGAGACATGCACGTGTATACATATGTCGAAAGGAAATTTAATTTTGCATCCAATGGCAAAGAAAATAATTATGGGTTTCTATTTGAAAAAATCAAGTTACCCAAGACTGAAAATTTTCAAAGTTATGTGCTCCTATGGAACGTATTCTTAGTTAAAAATTAGTAAATTTGTAGTGAGTAATATGCGGCACCTTATTCTGCATCGAGCAGTCAAAACCACAACTTTTGATCTTATTTAGTTCCGGAGATATTGCAAATTTTCGAAAGCCCTGCAAACGTAATTTTTTTCACAAAATGTGATATAATTCGGTAACGAAGCGACTTAGACCAAATGGATGCTTAATAAGGTACTCCCGAAATTCTACGAGAAATTGAAAAATACTAAGTAAATTATATAGGGTTTTCGATTTAAAGTAACATAATTAATAGCTACTTCCGGTAGAACCGGAAGTTCCACCATGTTGCCATTACTTTCATTCGATAGAACATCCCTGAAAGCCCCTACGTACAAAATTTCAGCTTTATTACTCTACTGATTTCACCGTAAATGACCCTGTATATAGGAGGGTATAGATAAAATTGAATTAGAAAATAGAATTTCTTGTAATTTATGAGGAGGTTTCGATTACTTACCTACGCACTGGAAATGTCTTTGTAAAATGCCATCTCAGTAAAGTAGGTAAAGCATTACCCCGTGCTTTAAAATTTCAAAGAAAACGCAACGACTGAAATTAAGATAATTGATAAATTAGAATAAGAATTCGAATGTCGAATTTTTATTCTAATTCTTATTTAGATTCTTCGACATTGACTAGAAATGTCTTAGAGGGGACGGTTAGTGAACGAGAGCGGAGAGCCAACTCTTTGGATTTGGCGCTCGCTTACTGATGTGGCCCGCTCGCCTTTAAAAACTAGAGGCTGGTCTGGTTTGTTCGCCCACCGCTGCACCGAACTGAAGAGCTCAAAAAGAGCGAAATCATTATATGCGGTTGCTGTGGGCGAACAAACCAAATCATTTCTTTTCTTCTTCATGATAAATTAGAGTTTTGAGCAATCGCAAAGTTTCACAGGGGCGGGTGTAAAAAATTGGGTTGCATATTTCAACAGATCAGTAGAACATCTTGCATCCTCAAATATTGGCAAACAGTAATATAGTGAAAGATTAGCTTACTCTTTACTCCTTTCTTCGCCTCAGCCATGTTTTCTATATATTTCTGATTTTGTCCACGATATCTTCATCGTGCGTCTGTAGTACCACATTTCAAGCGCTTATTGATCGAAGATTTATTGTTTTTGCAGAATAATGCGTCTGCGTTTTCTAAGGTCCGAATTATTATAACAGCCCCTTTATTCACGAAATCTGTCTCGTTCGAACTACTATGCCTCTTCTCAAATAAAAAGTGGTGTAGAAGGTAGTAAATTTTCTGCTAACGAAGAGCAGAAACATGGATGGCTGCAATCAGTGTGTTTAAGAGAGATAAAATATTTTGAGTTCGAAATTGTTAGTTTTATTCTAGGCTAGAAATTTTCAATACTCCCTTGTATAATCGTTATAACCAGAGACAATGGGATCTTGAGAACACCTGTATATGCTTAATCGGGATATAGTTTCCAGGCCTGTGTGGGATACGAAAAACTTGTTTCTTATAAAATTAATTTAATTTCCCTGAAAGGAGCGATTTTCCTGGGAATTGTTTTAGATGCCTGTTTAGCACTTGCTCTTAGCCTCCGTTGGTTTGTTTACACACTCCTTACATCTTCCGCACGGCAGCGTCCCATTAAATGGCAAAATAATTTCGTCAGTAGTGAAGTGGAATCAAATTTACTGAGAACAGTTGGATACAATGTTCTGTTACTTGAACTGCAAAAAGAAGATGAGACAAGGGGGGAGAAACAGTTTATTCAGCACCCCGAGAATTGTTCCAGAAATTGTAACTGTTTTAAATAGGAGATGAAATGGAATATTTGATTTCTAATTTGCAAAGACTTCGAGTGGAAGAACACTCGCCGGCTTTAGTGCTCTCCTGGAAGTCGAGGAGAGCCATTCAGAATTCTAAAGAACACAAACTAATTTTCGTTTAAGTTGCAGTTAGGCGGGGAATTTTAAAGCAATCATGGGGCAGTTGGAATAGTTCTTTTAACAAACTTTGCTACAGAAATGATAATTCTTCCGACCTAAATAATATCAAATTGTACATCGACAGTTCTTTAATAAATTAATAGAACTAAAATATAAATCTGAAATTAAAAGAAGTCGAGAATTTTTGTTATTTAAGAAGTCAAATCATGGGAATCTCTTCTGTATTTTTGACTACAATTTACTGCATTCCAAAATTATAATTTATTTTTCTATGTAATAGGAAGCCATTTTACCGTTAGGTGTTGAGCCTCTCTTCCGCTGCGTGGCGCATTTGATCTTCTCATATCGTTCGTGGTAGTCTTCCTACTTTATTTAGATAAATATAACTTTTAACTTGTTCAAACCATGTTCCTTCTATTCCTATTTTACTTTGTCACTAATATTGTCTTTGCTTTGTCGGTGTTTATTTCCAAATTGATTTTCCTCAGTTCCACGTGGTAAATTATTAGGTTTTCTTGTATTTTTCCATCGAGTATGCTATCCGTATCATGCCATAAAAGTGAACATTAATTCTTGTAATTTGGTTGTCTTCATTTTCCTACCATCATTTTGCTACCTTTCTCTCGGCTTCTTTTTATAGAATCATATACAGGGTGTTAACCAACAGTTTTCTAGATATGAGCGATTTTCTTTCCCAATAGCTCAAACGAGTTAATTTGAATATTTTGTTTATTTTTCAATACTCAGTACTACATAACAATTATCAAAGAAGATGTTCGAAATCGACACAGGATCTATATCTTCTTAGAAGGTGTAACAACGCACAGAAGTGATGCCTAAAATCTCTAACAAACTTAGATTCGCATTCCGTAATAGTTCGGCGAAACCGAAACCTGCAAATCAACAGAGAAGGAAATACTAAATAAGTCCGTCCGTCTACGCATGCACCGATGAAAGAGATGAGCAAGCCCCAGATGCAACGGACGTCACGCGAGAGAATAGGAATTCCCAACGAATCTCTGCACACGGCCCTAAACTGACGTAGAATATCTTGACGACCACCTTTCCGAAATATCAAGAATACGAGATGAATCTGCACACGACACTAAGCTGACGTAGGAAAACTCGAAATTAACCGCCGCCGAAGCCCCCCTCCCAGCTTATAAAAGTAGATGCTCCAGAAGGCAGTACTTGGTCGTCCGGCCATCAGCTGGGACCAGTGCTCCCAGCATCCGAGATGATGCTGGCCGCCGACATCCGAACTACAAGTACCTGATGGACCGTTCCGACTTCGCCGTGTGATCAATTGATAGTAACCGTCCTGTAAATTTTTAGTAAGATATTTTTGAATAAAGGCCCGGTGTTTACTTGATGTTATTATTAAATATCCACAATTAAATACTAACCAGTCACAACCTGGTTGGCCTATCTTGTCCGTAACCAGTGGGTAGTAACGTGTTCAAGCTTGGGAATTAGGGGCGTCTGCTGGTGAAGGTGGGATCGTTTTAGCAACCTCGTGTGGCAGGATACACCGCGAAAACCGGTTTTTATTTCTGTTTATTTCACTGTACATATTTTCTGTGTATATCCCGTTTTTGCCATTTTTAATCTCATGTAAATATCATCTGAAGTAATAGAATTTATATATATTTGATCAAGTTCGTCAACATTTAGCAATAGTAAATGAACCCAACTCTTCTGTGACTGAAAGCTTAAGGGTTATCAACGAATAAATCTTCCACCGACAAGACCGTACATACAACACAGCAAACGTTCATAAGCGAATGTCCAGAACCTCCTAAATATACAGTGTGTCCCAATAAGAGACCGAGGGATACAGTTGTATATTTAGGGGCCCAAATCCAGAACGTCAGGCTATAGCTGGCGTCCGAGAAACCAGGAAGAGTAACGTCGTTGTAAAGGGATCTGCGTACCCTTTCAAATAAACCTGTTCGAATTATTTGACAACTTGTGCAATTCGCATTTTATGCTTGCTGTTAGGGAGCACCTGGACGAAGCGTTCCGCTGTAAATGGATAGGTCGAGTGGGACCCATTCCATGACCCCCTAGATCTCCCGACTTATCCTCAAAGCAAAAAACCTTGAAAATTCCAAGCCGCTGGTGTTCCATCTAAAGTGGTTGCAGCTTTGATAGAAACCAATACATAATAGACTGTGACTTTTGGGCGAAAGATGGCAGCACTTCATAGACGTTTGTCCAGAATTACTATTTAACAGCTGATAAATCCCACCTTTAAGGTTTGGTTTAATAGAGGTCGCAAAGTTCCTCAACATACGCCTATCCCTGCCCGGGGCTATGCCCAGTTTGAATTTATTAATGACTATTGTAATCTCTTCCATTGTTATTGACTACCTATCCCTCTCGCCCTCATACTGCAGCTTTGCTTCTTCCCCTTCTTGATATCTATCATCTTCTTAATTTGTTTATGTCGGCACCTGGAAATATTGTTTCCATCCTGCCATTATATCTTCCTCCTCCCTCAGTAAATTCCCTTCTTTATCTCTAATATTCCTTAGATCTGGTGGTTTCTTTTATCTCGGTTGCTTTAATGTGCTCTAGAATTATATCTGGTTCTCGAGGTAATTCTCTTTCATTCTGAGTCCGAATTATTCCCATGTTTGTCTTAGGTATTGCATTTTAAATTTTTTGTTTTACTTCCGAACCAGCTTTTTTGATGAATACGTTATTTCTACCACCCCTAAATTTGGGAATGTTCAAAGGAGTTTTTCATAAACAAATTAAAGGGATGAGTTAGTCGAGGTATATTCAAATTTAGGGGCCTCGCATCTTTCGCAAGTATCATAGGCGTATTGAAAATACCGACACAACTGCTCGGTTTCTAAAATGTCCAACAAAAGTAATCTGTGCCGTTTCAATTTGGTATATTATTGATACAATAAAATAAAAGAAATGATTTGTGACAAGCACAAGGCACATAATCAAACTGACGCAATACGTAACAAAATATCAACGCATCCGTTCTGTACTGTTTGGACTTTTATTGCAACACGATATCCCTCGGTACTCGCGCTCGCCGTGCCTTAGTTAGTAATTATTGTTCTCTGCATCTGGCTAGTGCTCTCCATCCAATATTATTATTAGCGGCCTCGACTGCGCGCGTCGCCGACAGAATCTGTGGCCTGTCGATACATTTTTCGTAAGATGAGTCCCATATACACGCGCCCAGAAGTATTTTCAATACTAAAAGGCTCGATTAGATGGTTTGTTAACCATACTTTCTGCTGCCGAAAAATGCGGGATTCCTATTCTGCGGGAATTTTAAACAAAAAAGATCTAAGTTTAAGTGGAAATACTAACTTTCAATTTCATAAGTCCTGCAGACAAAACTATACAAGTTTAATTAATATTAGCGGCCAGTCACTCTCTGTAAACAACAATGGTTCTGCGGCCTCTAATAGCAATACGCTTTTAAATACCTAGAAGACAGGATCAATTTAACGTTAAACCATTTGTTTAATTTGTGGAGGATCTGGCAAAAGAAAAAGGAAATCGCTTACTTCAATTCAAACTGGTAACGTAGTACTAAATATTTTATTTGCTTAATTATGTATTGTTTGTCCTTGTTACTATAGGCACGGGTGATTCCACTCGCATAAAAATGCTGCAAGAGAGAGAAATGACAATCGTATTATCTCTAGACTGATTTTGTATGAAGACTTATTTGTTTACGATGCAAAATACCACAAATTGTACTACGCAGAGTACATATCAACCAGAAATATAAATTCCCACAAACTGACAGAAATACAAAAAGTACCGATCGCTTGTTTTCAACATTTTCTTCTGGGATTCAAGAACACATCTTAGATAATAAAGAAAAGCTGCCATTAAGTAGGTACCTGCAGTAACACAAAAATATAATTCTATGTTACGTAATGCAGAAAGATCCCCAATACAATCCGTGAAACTGAAAATGAAATTGTCGAAAAGATTTAAAGGCTCTATTCAATTTATTCGTAGACCAGGTCAGGTCAGGTGATTTGTTGTATTCTGGCAAAGAACTTTTGACAAAAAAATCAAGCATGTAAATGAGGACGCAAGCTCAACAGACGAATCGTCTGATTTTAATCTGGAAACAACGGGTTTACAGAGCTGCTGCAATTTTAAGAAAATGTATGGAAAATTTTGCAGTACCCAATAAAAATTATTCTTCCCCAGATGATATAAACAGTAAAAGTTTCGCTAAACAAGTACCTACCTCATTTACTACTAGCATTTATTTCGTGGCTATTATAGAAAGAGAAAATGCATTGAAAGAAGATTTTAAAGATGGCATTACAACGCTGTTCTTTTGCAAAGTAACTTGGCCGCGTTCTGTCTCCTTCTGGTGCTCGGCTATTCCCCACGGTCTATCCTTTTCACTCGCACGGCTCGTCCCGTGCACCGAAAGTGAATTTTTGACATCGGCGCATTGAAAGTGTTATAGCGGACTTATTTTTAAAACGCGACCACACATTATTCGAAATCATAACTTCGTTATACTATAAGGAAGTTTTCTATGCAAGAAAAAGCAAAATCCATATCGTGAAAAAAAAAGTTATCCAGGTTCAAAGTGGAACGTATTGTTACCAATGTGGCGACATATTTTAGATACGGTGCAATAAAATTAGTTTGGTTTCTTGTATTTATACAAAATTTACACCATTAAAAACGACAATATTTCTTCAACAATTAAAAAAAAACGCAAAGTTCTACGACTTGTAATTTTCGCGTAAGATACCCGAGAGTCTCCCGGCGCACGGTGGGGTAGATTTGCTGCTTTTTCACCCCTAATTTTTTTCGGTACCACCCAAAAAGTCGTAATTGCCATTTTTAGGTGCTAAAAGACTTGTAGAATCATCTGTGAGAGTTTCATCTGGTTATACTTTGGGATCACTCAAAGTTAAAATTTTTGCTGAATATCGCTGCACTACGACAGAATCTGTCGCCTGTCGATGCATTTTTCGTAAGACGAGTCCCATATACATCACGCGCCCAGAAGTATTTTCAATACTAAAACTGGTTTGTGACACGTAATTCGAAGGACGACTTCACCTGCAGCTGACAAGTCGGCAACATTTCCTTTCTCATCGTTGCTTAAGCGTATGTTCTTGTTTTCTTTGTGGCTGCAATTGTCAAACAGATGGAAGATTTGAAGAATTTTGTAGAAAAAAGTTGCTTATTTTCTCGGTACCTTGCTAATGACGTAAAACACGACCCCCTTCTATTGGAAATTTCGGACAAACACATCCTGATGAAAGTGAAAATTTATTTTTGACATTCTTCACATACGATTTTGTCATTAGGATGTTTTTGCCGGAGTCGTCATTCTAACAGTTTTCCCATAAAAGATAGTGAACGTTTGATCTGGGACATTCCGTATGTTATGAAAAGCGAATGTAGTTGTAAAAAATGAATATAGTGCCGAGCAAGTTCAATAAGCTGTGTTGCTGATAGGGCCACTTAAACACGGCCCAGCTGACCGGTAGTTGAAATGACATTGTCGAACTGGCGGATTGCTCTGCGAATGGCTCACATTCGCTACAAATCACTATAGGAGACGTGAACTGGCTGACTTGACTCGAAATGCTAACAACTCACGATGTCAGCACGCTCTGCCTTCAGTGCACTATTTAATCGAAAATGATTTGGAGAGGATAACACGTCCGACGTTCACATTAGCTTATATCCGAATTCCACTGGTCTCGAACCAATTCCAAAGTGGTTTTAATTAACGAAAATCGATTCCGATTTTTTGCGGTCCTCGCAGTTTAAACATAAGTTAAGTAAGTCTATTGTTCGATATCGAGGGAATTCTGTTAGTATAACGAAGCTAAAGGTACAAAAGAGGAACTGTCTCGCAAAGGATGCCTTAAAGTTCCTTTTATCGAAGGACAATGGTACAGAAATTAGGTGTATTTAATTTTCTGCGTTTAGCATTATTGTATTCGAAATAGAATGATTAAAATTTGTTTTGTAGGTGCAGGTTGTTCTTCTGCTGCTTACTTATTACATGGATATAAAGAATGTTTTAGACAAAGGTTACTCAGAATGGGGAGGTTCGGAGAAAAATAAGATATCTATTTTTGGCATGAAAATGACAGAAAATTGTTATTGTAATTGATTTACGGCGAAATTTTTTTTCTAAAAAATTTTTTTGCGGCGTAATAAGTGAAAGAAATTAGCTTATCACGCCCACATGCTAGTTCGCTTTGCTATTGGTTTGACGTCAGAGATTCGTAAGGCGCTCCTCCCACTTCTCTTGAATGCCCGCGAAGCGGTAGGTACCTATCTCGTAACATACTTATTGGGACTATTTCGAGCGTGAATTTTTAAAGTAAGGTGTCAAGGAAACATAAAACAAAGACAATATAATTGATTAATGATGCAACAAGGGTATCAAAAGTCCTATTCACATAATTTGCCACATTTATGTAGTAGGTAGGTAAATGTCCCGGTAAATGTGGAAATGGTGTGTGATTCTTGCATCTAACCCCAATTTCATTCAACCTCAAAACAGTAGTGTAAAGGTAGACCGGTATAAGTAAAACAAAATCAACAATGTATTAACTGTACAAGGTGTCCCAAACTGGACGCGTTCTTATGGGAACACCCCTTATTTGAAGAGATAGAAAAAAATTAGCCAAGGTGTCCGCAGCTCAAATTTAATGAGAAAACCACTGGCGCAAACAAAACTTTGCTATCTCTTATCGTTTGGCCGCTAGAGGGCGATTCTCAAATTTCGTCGATTTCTTTTATGCCCTATAACTTGTTTATTAATAAAGATAATTAATTTTGGTAAAAACTTTCTTAAGGCACTTTTTTCCGTAAAATCCATTGCAATAGGCAGTTTTTTTACAGGGCGTTTAGATTTTCGTGCACCACCCCAAACTCATTTTTTTTATATAGACCACCCTATATATTATGAGATTTTTGAAAAGCTCGTAAAATTTCCTAAATTTTGATGTATCACTTGTCATGTTTATATTAAAAACCATTAGCAACATTACGATTTAAAAATTAAAATATTGTGCCTACAGAAATCAAGATTGCCATGACTAATAAAATGACATAGGATGCTAACATGTTATGATTAAAACCACAGATCTAAAGTTTCATAATAAGATTACTCATAGTTATTATATTAAATTAATAATTCTTTAAATGTTGCTAATGGTTTTTAAGATAAACATGACAAGTGATACATCAAAATTTAGGAAATTTTACGAGTTTTTCAAAAATCTCATAATATATAGGGTGGTCTATATAAAAAAAATTAGTTTGGGGTGGTGCACGAAAATCTAAAAGCCCTGTAAAAAAACTGCCTATTACAATGGATTCTACGGAAGAAAGTGCCTTAAGAAAGTTTTTACCAAAATTAATTATCTTTATTAATAAACAAGTTATAGGACATAAAAGAAATCGACGAAATTTGAGAATCGCCCTCTAGCGGCCAAACGATAAGAGATAGCAAAGTTTTGTTTGCGCCAGTGGTTTTCTCATTAAATTTGAGCTCCGGACACCTTGGTTAATTTTTTTCTATCTCTTCAAATAAGGGGTGTTCCCATAAGAACGCGTCCAGTTTGGGACACCTTGTACATGCCTTTTATAATTCAGTATAAGTAGGTATGTAGATTGTAGATACCTGCTTACTTCTGTTTGTAAAATAGGTACCTACCTATATTCTCTAATACAATACAATACATACCTACTCATTTATGTAGGTATGTATACCTACTCATTTATGTAGGTATGTATACCTAAGTGATTGACAAGTTTTCAAGTTAACAGTTTTATAACGGATTGGAAATTTAAAAAAAAAACTGAAACAAATACAACTTACGCGAGTAAAAAAACTACGCTACGTAGGTACTAGGTACTGGAACAGTTAATGTAGATACTCGGAAGAGACTCTTAAAGACGCATGTATGGAGTACGAAATTATACCTATGGGTGCGAAACTTGGACAATGGGAGAAGCGGATTGAAAAAGAGTAGAAGCGTTTGAAATGTGATGCTACAGACGGGTGTTGAAGATACCGTGGATAGACAAGTTAGCAATAAGGAGAAATTAGAAATAGTTGAGGAAAAGAGAAAAGTATGGAAGACAATAAAGAATAGGGGATAGGATCGTAGGATGGTAGGACACCGTCTGAGACACAAAGGAATAGTTCGCGACATACTAGAGTCAGAGATAGGAATAAAGAGGTAGAGGTTGGAGCAGATTAGACTACTGCTCTCAAATAGTTGAGGATGTAGAATGTTCTACTTTTACGGAAATGCGTAGGCTAGCTCAGGGAAAGGATGGAGGTACGCGTCCTACCAGTCTTCAAAAGAGAACTTTATGATGACGTACTATTTAATCATTATTGTAATATACGTAGTTAATAAAATTTACTTTTTTAGTTCAGGGAGGGAACGCTACGGCGATTCAGTATTTGGCTCCGTCATGCTCCTAGCATCCTGTTTCAAATTATGCTAACCGTAACACGTTACCAAGTACCAAGGGGTCCCAGAAAACTGTCGATAAATTACATTATGTTCGATTTTATTTAGAGTGGCTGCAATGGGGCAGCCGATAATTTTATAAACTTTTGTAATGATAAACTAACTCGTGAAAATATCGATAATGCTGACCGATTTTCCTTCTGGCTCCAACGAACCACTTTTTCCGTTTTATTGGTGTGCTGTACGATGTACGTATTAGTCTGGGTACAAAACAGAAAACACCAGTTAGAACCAGTTAATAATATGTATTTAACAATTTAACTACACATGCATATGCATAATACTTATGGGACTGCTGCGCGCTGAAGCTGGGACTTGTACGTTATACTAAGTTCTGACGTCACGCGGCCTACTCTCGCTGCAAGGTACGATTTCTAGCCTCGCACCGACGGAAAACTTTGCAACGGCTTCACAGGCGAAGGAATTTTTTTTTAACAAAAATTAACAACATAACTGCCTTCAGTATAATAAACTCTATCAATTTTAATGAAATTTGAAAATTACCGAACCTGCCTATTATGTCCCATTTTTCTGCAAATCGCCCAACGTTTTCTACTTTAAGAGGGTCAATCGGGCCATATTTTCGAGAGTAAAATGTTGTTTACGTCATAGATGTTTTTCACTTATTATTTAATTTTCTAAAATCAACCTTCGTATACGCAATAAAATAAAATAAAATCAACGCACATCCCTGTCTCACTCCTCTCCGAATATCTACTTCTCTTCGTTCCTGATCAAATTCTATAACTGCCGTTTGCTCTTTGTAGAGATTATGTATTATTCTTCTGTCCCTATATTTCGTCCCTACCTTTCTATCTCCAGTTTATTACAACTTATCGATGAAGATACCGCCTGCAGATAAGTTTAACAGTGAAAAAGTCTTAGGAAGCGTAAACGAAAATGATAAATTACATGAAAGTCAATAAAGAATATGAACGTTAGGATAGTAGAACACCTTCTGAGCGGCGGAGGTACGAATAAAAAGTAGAGGGAGGCCGGAATTAGGCTACTATTCGAAAATAGTTGAGGATGTAGGATGTTCTACTTTTATGGAAAGGCGTAGGTATTTGTGATCTTGATTGTGAATTGGAGTTTTAATCACGAGGCTAAATCCTTAAAGGGTTTTATTTGACTAATACTGTAATGCGAATCCGATTTTTCTTTCGCCTTTCTGTCGAGAGACGCAACTGGTGCCGTGATATCGAGCTCCATCAGGAGCCTAAGGCTACAGAGCTTATATTAAATTCTAAGCTTAAGAGTTTTATAATGGAATGAATAATTTAGACAGCTTCCTTGAAGATAAATGAGCTTGTTATCAGAGCTACTTCTTGCTTCTATCCACTTGAATACGAATTTTTAATTTCGCCGGTAACCTTTTATTAAACAGGTGCGTCCTGTAGTTACAAAGGCAATATTCACTGACACAGTCTTACATTTCTTTAATCACGGCGTCCTTTGAATCTGACCCGCCCCAAGGGTGTATAGAAATTGAGTTTATTCAAGTCTTAACCCGTTCTTAATTATAAGGTGCAGATAAAATCTTACAAAGTTTAAACACAAACACAAATCAAGAGGCTTTTACTCAATTATTTCATACGTATTTACCCAGCAATGAAAGGACGTACTGTTTATAATTCCTAAATGACTGACAGCGATTAAATCTGCAGTTATTGCAGTAAGAATGCAGATCAAAGTAGTTGGAAATGTTTAAATGGGTGGCATGTGATGGTTTCTTTCATCAGTCCATACTCCCAAAGATTGAAAAGTATAAAAGTGATTGATTCTTATAAGAATTTGATAAAATGTGACAACGAAGAGGTTTTATACAAAAATGGAGTCTTTATAAAATGCTAGGTATTAAAGGGAAAGGATGAAAGAAGAGCAGAATTAAAGATAATCAATAAATTATTGGAAGGGAACGTGCTGTTGTTACTATTGTTGATAAGCATCATGATAATAATATTAAATTGCCAAATGTCCAAAAGGGAATCCATGTTCATTAAATTTCGACGACACTGTATGGTGATAATATTATAATCAATCTTCATCTTCCCAAATGCGATCAGCATCCTTCTTTGTGCAAGATACCCCATTGCACTGACCACATTGGATTGAGCAGTATACGACCGCTGGCAGGAATACACGCTTCCACAGCCTTCCTTGCAGTTGCAAAAGATTGACAATAGGGACCTCGATAGGGACAAATCGGGTCCCTCTTGGTTACGTTTAACCGTTCTTCTTACGTTACTTTGCGGCACTGGTGACAATTCCTCCAAGATATTTTGTATATCGTCTTTTCTTGAAGTGGACGCACAAGCTTGGTCAAGCGATTCTGTGATACTTATATTTACTGTAGCATTTACTAGGTCGTAGTCTGTAAGTCCAGAAGTGGTGGGTGTTTGTATTTCAGTATTGTTGGGTTCTTCCATCCCTTCAATATCTTCATTTAGGGATTCTGTTTCTTCAGCGGCAGGTACGGACATGGGCACATCAGTTGTTAAACTAGGTAAAAATATATGGTCGGGAAAAATATTAGGATTAAACGGCGATATACCAGTTGCACGAAAACCGCTTGATGCTATTTCAAGTGTTGCCGTTTTCTCATCATCATCATAAGGTTCTCAGTCCGAAGACTGGTTGGACGCGTACCTCCATTCTTTTCTATCCTGAGCTAACCTACGCATTTCCCTAAAAGTAGAACATCCTACATCCCTAACTATTTGAGAGCAGTAGTCTAATCTAGGCCTACCCCTACCTCTTTTTATTCCTATCTCTGACTCTAGTATGTCACGAACTATTCCTTCGTGTCTTAGAAGGTGTCCTACC
Organism: Xestobium rufovillosum; assembly: GCA_963966045.1. NCBI lineage: Eukaryota > Metazoa > Arthropoda > Insecta > Coleoptera > Ptinidae > Xestobium > Xestobium rufovillosum. Next base: position 18,235,097 of record OZ014498.1, read on the forward strand.
ATCCTATCTCTCCTACTCTTTATTGTTTTCCATACCTTTCGCTTTTCCCCAACTCTTTCTAATACTTCCCTATTGCTAACCTTATCTATCCACGGTATCTCATACGCTTGATTTAAGAATTTGGCCACTTGGTAAATGCTGACTGTGCGACCAGGATTGTTCCTCAACCATTGGGCGACAGCATGATTATAATACTTGTGGAGTGGACCAAAAAACGCCACGTCCAATGGTTGGTGATGATGTGTGCAATGTGCAGGCAAACAAAGAAGCACAACTGAGTTTTGTTTAGCCAACTCTAAGGATTCATAGCTTTTGTGGCTTGCATGACCATCCAAGATTAATAAAGCCTTTTTTCTGAATTGGGCCGGACATGATCAATAAAATGTCGCATCCATATTATAAACAAATCTCCTGTCATGTACCCAGACTCATTGTGAAGTTTTAAAGTTCCTAAAGGTGCCCCGTCATATAATAGCGGATTGAACCGTTTGCGAAGAAAAATTATGGTTGGCGGTACATACGTGCCTCCAGAACTCATGCAGGCTACTACTGTTGTATGCACCCCTCTCTCTGCACTCGTGATAGCGCCGACTTGTTTTTTGCCTTTTTTGGCGAACACTTTTGGTGGGACTTGAACAGTTGTAAGCGCGGATTCATCCATATTGTAAATCATTGTGTTACAGATTTTATTCTCGTTGATAACTTGTTCCAGTTTAGCAAATAAGTTGTCTACCTGTGGTCTGTTGAAAGCCTCAGCTCTTGCAAGGGATGTGGCTTCTGGGAGACGCAGTGATAATTGTGGATGACGTTGACGAAACCCATGTAACCATCCCTTTCCAGCCATCTTACGTTCTTTATTAAAACGGTGTTTAATCTTCAGTTTTTCTGCAACCTCATAAGCAAGCGTTCGCACATCTATTGTTGTCAAGCCGAAAAATCGTGACTCTAAGTCTAGAATGTGGTTGACAATAGCAGTTTCGAACTCTTCATTAAGTACAGATTCTAAGGACCCAAAGTACTTTTTTGTATTAATAGCAATTTTATTTTTGTCCAGAGCTCGACGACGCAGGGTGGCTGTTGGTACATTAAAAGTCCTACTTGCTCGAAGCCAGCCCATTTCTCGACTGCGGACAGCCTCTAATGCTCTCTCCATATCTGCTTGACTCCAACTTCCCCTATCCGTCTTTCTCTTATAAGAGTAAACCATCTGAAACAAAATTTCCACCTCGTATAACATCGACAAGACGTGGCGGGCAAGATGACATAGTGATTCAATTTACCCGCCACCACGATGTGTCATCTTGCCCGTCATGTAGTTTTTTACATTTCATGTTAATAAAATTTGTAAACAATACAACATATTAAAAACTAATGTGGCCAGCATGCAGCTTACATTCGCACGGTCACGTTAACGTCAAAAAAATAGCGCAAAAAGTAATATTTTATAGTTAAATATTATCGTAAAATACTACTTACAATCAAATAGAGCACTGGACGACCACAAACAACAAACTGTTCCTGTTAAGATGCGAGTTTAGCGTCTCCCCACTACACTCAGTGCAGAGTTGCCAATATGTATAAACAGTTACCATGATTAGGGACTTCTAAAGCGGCTAAGTTTCTTACAAGTGGAAAAGGTCGTTTTGCCCGTCCATGTCATATTTCCCGCCCGTCCCCTACATCAGTGCCATCGCTTACCACAACAATTGCATTCTTAGGCCCGACAATATTAATAGCAGTTTTCGCTATTACTGTACCTGTGCTTGAATTGCAGCAATGTTAACGACTGTTAACAACTTTTCTTAATAACATTTTTCCGAATTATGAACCGATAGTGTCGTTTACCTGACGCGAAAATAGTTTTTCATTAGCTGTCATGGCCCTACCGATTTACAAAAAAACCGAGATATATAGAAATTCGTTTCGAACCAAGCAGGACTTATTTTCAAAATACCAAATTAAAATTCCAAAATTTCCAGTCAATCATAATTCTTGCAACATCACTCCTGGGACACACTGTATAGTTGGTCTGACCAAGGGTGAAAATGTTCATGAAAAATACAAGGTAGAAAGAGGCAAATATCTCAGACACTTATCAATGATATTTGACATCTTTAAGTGACGAAGATCGATGTGGAGGACATTGGGAGGAGGATGAAATTTACCTTGACTGAGTTTCGAGCCCATCATTCCAAATCAGCTACCGATACTCACGATCACAAGGACCCAAGGTGGAATAGGTAAGAGGTAAGAAATATCTCCCCTTCATCGAGCAGTAATTCTCGCCAACGATGGTTACTCTCACTTGAACCTTCGCAAGGTTGCTCCACCGGGCAGCACTATAAAGGAAGAACAAGCCGCCTCGTAAATCAATACATGGAAGCCAGAATTCACTACATGGGAGGCATCTCCACGAGCTTGGCGCCAAAAGCGTCAAACTATTTCCTGGCTCGTAGAGACTTATTCCCTGTGATCATGACCATACAAGATCAGGTGCTTGCCACGACGAACACTGAAATATATAATCCGGGATGTGATTGTGGTTGATGACAGATGCAGAAGATGTTTTCGTGCCTTCCAGACTATTCAGCATGTTATTAAAAAGTGTACATCTTTGTTGCCTACTGAATACCTGCAACGCCACAATATGTAGAAAAAATGTGCACCTAAAACTTGTGCACTTCCACCATCTTACAATCAGCACCAGCCCCCGCATTACCAATACACCCCTGAGGATGTCCTAGAGGATGAGAACTTCCGACTCTATTGGGACAAGACGGTGCTTACTGACGGAACCCTGCCATCAAATCGACCATATATCATCTTGATCAGCAAGATTCAGAAGAAGACCTTTCTTTTCTAATCTAGATCGTTGTCCCAAATTCCAGCCACAACCAGGAAACAATTCAGAGCAAGTTAGCGAAGTATGCTATCCTAGCTCCTGAGAACAGACAGCAGTGGCGGCAGGTTAAAGTAGTTGTCCTCCTAATTTAGTGATGTCCACTACCGGTAATGTGCCCCTCTCCAGGAACTGGGCCCCTCTCCTACATTAATCAGTGATCCTTAATACTTCCCACAATGCCACATTGTCTACAATATATTATAATAATGTCGCACTAGAACTTACAGTTCAGTGGCATTTTAACGAGAGACGGTATCTCATTTACAAGTATAGTTTTTCGTAATTTTCAAAATAAACCAGACAACCTACTTTAAAATTAAAATTAACATTTGAAATTTTACTCGAATTATCAGAACTCTGCGTGTTAGTAGTGCCTTTCTATATAGCTGAAATTTTACATCTATGCATATAACTTCAGTCACAAACTGATCCAACAATTAGTCAATATCTTGAACGATTATGTGGTAGTCGGAGAATTTAAATTGTACTTAAGGAATTAGACGAGACTGTACGTTAAGATTAGAGAACAAGCCACAATTAGTGGAGGGCTTGCATCGCAATTACCTAGAAGCTCGGAATCTATAATTTCATGCCGGCTAGTCCAGAAGACAAACTCAATCTAACCAAGAATAGAATTTGGGAACACAATAATAGTGAAGACAATTCTTTATTGCGATTTACGGGTGAAGAGGGGACTTCTCGACTACATTAAATTAACTACGAAAATCAACAATAATTCCTATTTAATTTAGACTTAATCTGAAACAAGCTATCGGCAACACAACCGAATAATAGACACTCAAATCTTAAACTAAATAAAACAATATACCGAGTGTCTGATCGCCGTTCCTAAAATGTGGATACCTATTTGCCGCCAAAAAGCAAAGAGTACGTTTACATTCATAGCAGCAAAACAAATAAAAATACGAAATACGAACTACGAAATATGACAAATTATTAATCAAATAACACAAGAGTCTAAGGAAATTATTTCCGTAGAGGTGAACGAGAAAGATGGAAGCACTTTACCAAAAAACTCAGGACGTGACTCACGCCTAACAAAGTCTGTAATAAATACATCATTATCATCATCTTTTCAATGCGAAGATACCTGGGACCCGAACCTCCATTCCTTTCCTATACTGATTTTACATTTACCCAAAAGGAGAACATCCCACGTTCCCAAATACTTGAGAATAGGAGTTTAATCTGGGTCCATCTCCCAATCAACCATGCCGCGAATTAATCATTCGTGTATCAGAAAGGTGCGCTCTCATCCTCTCTCCCATTCTTTATTGTCTTCCGCGGATGTATCTTTTTCCCAACTGTTTCTAATGCCTCATTTTTTGCCTCCAGTTTTGGCCAATCGGAGTCTCGTATCGTCTAATTTACGCCCATGTACTCCATGCTTAGGTACGTTCTTAAGTGTGTAACAAAGCATAATTAGAACGCCCAATAGATCTAATAAACTTAGATTGGCGTTAATTATTTTGTTTTGCTGCGTCATATAAAAGATCGCGCCACCTGGAAGAAATAACTATATGGAGCAACGTCATACGCGTCAATGAACTGAAGAACATAGAGAGGGCACAATGATGCGCCATGCAATGTTCGAGTCAATTAATAGGAGATAGAAAGATAGATTACGAGATAGATAGATTACCAAAAGTAAGTGTCAGTGTTTAATTATTGTTGCTGTGATGCTACCAATAATTAAACATACGTTATACGTTGTAGATGTATAATAGGCTAATTAAGGCTTGTTTTAAAACCCAAATGGTGCTGTAGATGCTCAATCCATGAATTCGCACAGTTTGAATGCATTCGGTGCCGTGAAAATTCGCAGGCCTATATTCAGCTACCGCAGTGAGCGATTGAACGTCTTGCACGGTTGAGTTGAAGAGCGGTTATACAACTGCGTACGTGCTAATTAAAGGCCACCTATTAAGGGATTGCCGCTAGTGGCTGAAACGTACATTACAGATCTATATCCCGTCTGGATTGCACATCCGTGCGGCGCCGACAAATCCAGACACCGAGGACGACCGGCGGTTTCCAGGATATACCGTCACGATTGCTTGCGAAACCTGGTTCAAGACCCAGTGCTCGTTTGCTATTCGCTCAGGTGAATAATTGGCTACTAGACTTATATATATACGCAGCCTGGTATAAATTTACAAATTTTTGTCGATTGAAAATAAATAGTAAACACGCCAGATGAAACGGCGAATACGGAAGATGCAGCAAGAAATGCTCGAGTGACAACGACCTTTAATAGAGAAATGTTAAACTTTTGTTTTTACTTTTAGCAATAAATTGTCAGTTTTGTACCAAATCCATGGTAAATAATTATTATATAATTTAGTAAATAATTTACATTGTTTAAATATTTGGGGTTGTTCTTTGAAAATACTGGTCGAATTTAGTTACGGTTTTGGTGTAACTGAAGTTAAAGATGCTGCCTGGGATTCGAGAATAAAATTGGACTGATTTATTAAGAATTTATGCAAACGCAAGTTAACCATCTTCGCAACAAAATTATCAGCATTTCAGAATAAAATAGCGCGAAAGTTTTCTCTTAATATTCTCGATTGATTCGTGATAATCCGTTCGTTAATTTTTGGGATTTGGATTTGGGATGTGTGTTTTGCATAAAATAAATGCATTGTATACCCCGCCCTTAAGGGAAACTGGGATAAAAATATGAAAACATAGTGTAACCTTATGAACGAAATTTTTATATCAAAATTAATTTATCTGGTTTTTCACATCCGCTTGTTTTACAAATTTAGATCAAATAAAAAGACCCTTTGTAAAATATTTCACGATTACATGTGCATAAATGTATGTCGCATAGCAATGACGGTGTAGTTACAGTGCGAACTGCTATTCACAACAGTTAACATATTAATTAAAAATTTGTCTAATTAACGCAGTTTTCCTAAAAAGAATTATAAAACCGGGGATATATGAAATATTCATGGCGCCGCTACCCTTGTCCGCATTTTTTATAAACAGAATTCATAGAGAGCGAAGAGGGTTAAATATTTTTAGTAAATTGTAATTAGGCAGTTGGCGATGCTGTAAATAAGTACGGGGATAGGTACAGGGTGTTCCACGCAAGCCGTAGGTTTATTAATAACGTCATTGGACATTGGAGTCTGTTTTGTCAGGATTCCATTTTATTTCTTATTTACAATTATTTTATACAATCCAATTTCGTAAAAGAATATTGAAAACAATAACTAAATAATTTGACATACTCATAAATAATATTACAAGCTATTTTCAAAGTTCCAGGTGCGGCAGTTCTCTAGCAATACCGCACATTTCGTGACTGGTACAACTTCTAAGTGTTTATGAGCAGGAAACATTAGGAATTAATTTGAAACGAAAACAACCATGATCCAGTGTCATTCGTGACTGTTTGTTAGTAATTTTAAATTGAGGGAAACGAACAAGCATCTTTTCGAAAAGAGTGCATACATCTGAGGCCGTTTATTTTTATTTACAGACTTCAGCTAAATCCAATTACTTTTATCTCTCCTACAAGCACGGCATTCTTTGATGTACTCTTTATAACCGTGAAAGATTACTTCTGTATTATAACAAGTTTTTCATGAGATTAAGGCACAACTTCGTTCTAACCGAAATTTTGAGTTAAATTCTCTTGTTCGGAATCACTTTTAGTACAAGGAAATTACTGTTAAGGGATGAAATGTGTACGCTAGGAGCTGTTTTGGTTAGATTGGAGATTTACCTGGATGTACTTTGTTCACACATAACAAAGTTTCTCTGAAGTTTTAATGGATACAATGCACAACTGCGACAGATAGCACTTTGTCTCATGAAATTCCGCTGGCAGTACATATGAAACTCGGACCATTTTACACCTGTGAGAATGCTACTAGTAACAATGGCTGAGATAGAAAAATTAATACAAAAAATGGAAAAAGAAGTGCACAAAACAGCGCGAAGAATAAATTAAATATTAATATTCTTAAGGCCGCAATGTACAGAAAAATATTTGGAATTCTTGGAACTCAGGTAGCGAGAAAAAGTTCTGACATACAATTAATAAGAATGACATACTTTTAAGAAAATGCCAGTCTCAGCGTTCGGCATAAATTTATTACCACGTCTACTTCGTTAGACGGTTCATAAGTGAATGAGGAGGGAACACGCAGTGCTCAAATTTATACTAAATATATGCATCTAACGATTATACCAGGACGTAGGGACTGCTCGTTCCAGTTCTTTCTATCTCCTGCTACTCCAACTACAGAGCCTTATCTGCCACACTATTTCGCATGACCCTATCGTATCTCGGGACGATTGGTGAGTGTCAGAACTGTACTTTTTAAACGATGATAATGGTCTAGCTTAAGAAACCCATACACACGCAATTTAGAATTAATTCAAAACTGTACATTCAAAAGTTTTGAACGGAATGCTGCGCGACGGTCCTCCACACACATTTGGAAAAATAAAAATAAACAAAGATTCAGTCGGAGCAGATGGGAAAAATATTAGTTGCTGAAACGTGATCACTTTTCACATATTAATCTCTTAGAAGAGTTGCACTCGTCGCGTCGGGGCGGTCTGTGAACATAATAAAATGCGCAATTTCGACGAAAATTTGACAGACGGGTGTCTGATCTTGGAAGATCTCGCGATCGCCGGAAATCTTTGTTGACCATTTTCTAATGCATTTTTCTGCCCTTAAACGTTAACCGATCCAAAATTCCGCCCAACTTAACACTTTTTGAACTTTCCCCTTTCGAACCGTACCCCGCTGGACTTCCCCCTTCGACCTCCAGGGACGAATTTGGCCACCGTTTTGCCGTAAAATTTTGCATTGCTTCCGGGAAAAATTATTTCCCCCATCATCATCTGTGCGAGGAAGATGATTTTTGAATATTTTCTGTCCCATCGACTGGGCTATCGGAATCCACCTTCAAATTTACCCGGCGACGCGACCCCCATCTTGGCCGTTATAAAAAACTACCCTTATTTTGAGGGCGCCGTATCTCGCTGGCGGTTCGACTCCCGCGTTCGGGACGACGCCCGTTTTCTCGCATGGCTCGTTCTTCTGGGTGCGATGAAACATTTTCGGCCCCTTCCTGTACGCCGAGTTCGTTATCGCTTGAAAACGGGGTGTTTTACCGGAGTTGGAAAAATCGCAATGGTCACTGCGGATCCGGGACAAATTCGCCTATGAACTTCTCAAATTTCATCCCGATCGAAGGTGTTTTCGCCCGTGTTTTCGTTCTTTAAGAAAATATATTCGATTTTTGAAGATTTCGCCGCTATTTGGGGCGAGGTTGACGATTGTGGGACGGGTGGTTTTATCTGGTGAAATTATAGTCGAATTGTTTGTTTTTGTTGAAAAAAAATACGTTTAGTATAAATATATATAAAAAAATTACTTATTTACTATTATATTAACTACTCAAAATCAAATAAATCCGTTAAAACTATGTCACCTGCTGCGCGCCACTGTATTAAACAAAACTTGAGGTTTAGACCACAGACGCACAATTTTGAATGCGCAATCGTCGGTGTACAGACTTGAAATGAACGGTTCAACTGCGCAGTTCAAAAAAGTCTTAAGGCTTGCACCACACACGCGCAATTTTGAATGCACGTTTTTGCCTGTTCATTCAAAACTTAACGCAAGTACGTGTGTGAGTGGCTGCCTATATACACACACAATTTAGAATTAATTCAAAACTGTACATTCAAAAGTTTTGAACGGAATGTTGCGCGACGGTCCACCACACACATTTTGAAAAAGAAAAATAAACAAAGATTCAGTCGGAGCAGATGGGAAAAATATTAGTTGCTGAAACGTGATCACTTTTCACATATTAATCTCTTAGAAGAATTGCACTCGTCGGGGCGGTCTGTGAAAGTCACCCCGAACATAATAAAATGCGCAATTTCGACGAAAATTTGACAGACGGGTGTCTGATCTTGGAAGATTTCGCGATTGCCGGAAGACATAGCAACGTCCGGCACAAACGATTCGCTTTACAAAGTGGAACACCACTTTTGGCATTTATAGTACATCCAAGATACCTGTGATTTTATGTTAGCAACTTTTAATAACAACTGAAATAAAAACAACAAAAACAGAAAAAACAAAAACAAACAAAACAAACAAAAACAAGAAAAACAACAAACAACAAAATTATAGGAACTGCTCAAATTGATTGCCATGTTCTTCAACAAGTAATCTACATCTTTTAGTTAATAGATTGATGGCATTAATTAAAAAAATATGATGGGCTTTCAAATATCGGAAAGCTGCATGTGTTGCCTCTGCTAGCTCGGCTTGATTGTTGTATCTTCGTATGTATATTTTTCTTTTAAAAATGCCCAAACAAAAAAGTCTAATATACTCAGATTCGGTGATCTTGCAGGCCACAATATAGGTCCATTTACCCGGAAAATGATTTTCTAAATAATTTCCAACTATTGCAGAATTGTGTGCAGGGGCACCATCTTGTTGGAAATATACCCTGTTTATGTTTATTAACGGAACATTTTTCATTATCGCCTCTGCGTTAATATTCAATAAATTAATGTATCCAATCCCGTTAAGTTTCCATCAAAAATTTGGTATGCTAGTTGACCACCCAAAATAAAACACGAAACGTTAAATCCAAAACGTCCTTGCCTCTGACGTTCAAAAGTTTGGTGCTGATTTGTATCAGACCAGTGACGCACATTATGTCTGTTAAATAATCCTACGCTGCTTATGTGAGTTTTGATAATCTTGAAGTGCCATTATGTATACATATACTAAATATCTATTAATAAAACCAGTTGCATGCAACTTTTGCTAATGTATGTCAACAGATAATTATTCAGTTGTTAACATACAATCACAGGTATCTTGGAGATGTGCGAATTTTCACTGCAAGGAATGCATCAGCTGTGCTAATTCATAGATTGAGCATCCACTGCACTAATTGGGTTTCAGAACGAGCCTGTTCAACGGATTAACTAACGCGTGTTTAATTATTGGTAGCTTCGCAGCAACAATAATTAACCACCGACACTTACTTCTGGTAGTCTACCGTCAGTATTTTTGTATAACAGTCGATCATACAACACAACGAGAGACAGTCATTCATGTACTTTCAATGGTTCAGAAAGTCTAGTGACTCGGATCGTATCTGTTAGAAAAGCTCTCGGTCATGCGGTCGACGGGCTGTTTTATGTTTTTTGCCAGTTCTCTTCGAGGCTAGCCGGTCGGCACTCGACTGTCTCCCATTAATCAACTTGGAAACTGCAGGGCGCATCGCTATGCCCCCTCTCCGATTTCTTGGGTTCATTGACACGTATGACGTACTTCCATATGTTCTTCTGGTTTCATTTTCAGGTGTCGCGATCTTTTCTTTGATGCAACACAGTCAGTGTATTTGAACTACAACACTACTGGTTACCTGTCAAGTCAATGATTACATTCCGTTATTTTAGTTAGGTATACCAGAATTTCTAAGTCTAGAAGTATGCCTACTCTGGCGAATTATCCACGTTTTGAAATCTAAAAATAGCCTTAGAAAATGGGTAAAATTTAATGGTCCTCACCTTTACTTCATTAACCTTGGATTTTAGCTAACAATTGCGCAAATTGAGTTCAAAACGAGTTACAACCAAAAGATTTAACTAACTTCCCGAAGTGCCATAAACATAGTCCGGAACCAGAGTCCTCCTAGACTTTTTGTAATCGGACTACGTAATATTATTTGTTCGGTACCTTGAGGGAAGATACGGTCGCAAATAAAAGCTCGGGTTTGCTTTGGCAAAGGAGGGAAATAGTTTTCGTTTGTATTCCTTTGAGCTACCATAATCCTCCCTAAGTAGATGCGATAAAATTTTCCCTTTGGTAAATAACGGTTTGGGATGTGCTAGAGGATTATAATAATATTTTAAAGTTTGAGCAATGGCCATTTCTTGGAAGTGAAATAGAGGAAAATTTCAACTTACCAATCATTTCCAGTTTTGGCAACATTTTGTCTCTTTCTACCAGTCTGATGGGGTTTCGGCTCGGCGACCATATTGACATCTGCAAAAAAGAACACGATATTAAGTATTTCAACTAATTTTCATTATACAAGTCGTGTTTACGATTCGTGTTAGTTGTATGTTATTGCAAGTTGTAGATAATGTTTTAATTCCATTTATGGATAATTTCTCGCCTGAAATATAATTAACCAATTCTACAACTGCTTATGCTGGGAAGACTATGTATTCCAGTGGCGTGGATTACTATTTCCCGCTAGGTAAAGTTGTTTTAAGCCCACCCTCAACTCCGACTCTGGATAAAAGCACTACTATTAAAAATTTGGACACCCTGTATTCTTAATCATCAATATCTATAATAGATAGCATCGCCAGTAACGATCCATAATTTGATTAATTTTATCCACCGGGATTTTTTGCGTTAATCAATATTATTTGTGGTCTGACTGCTTCTCTACGAAACTTTTTCATTAATTTTAATTGAGTCTGTAATCAAATGGAATTCTATTGGGCATTACCCTTGCAGCCTAATCCACGTGAAAAGGTTAGCAAATATACAATAAATAATAGAATGGGAGATACATTGGGTGAATGCAAGCATTGTATTTGCCAAAAGGACTAAATAACTCACGGTTACTACGAACTACTGCTTCATCTGTTAATTTGAAGTTGAATTTGCCGCTATATTTGTTCATTACCAGGCGATAATATGGTTAATTTTTAATCAGTGCACTTTAAACAGTATTAGTTACCTAATTTATTACACTAAAATTTATTATATACTTACGCATTTCTTGTTATTCAATTATTTCTCTCAGAATGAGATGTACTTTATATCTTCGAAATCGGATTAATTTACTGAATAAAAATTTTAGTAGTGAATTTTTGGGGAATCTGCCACCCATTGTCGGTGGTAAAATCCTCAATAGACACCTACTAAGTGGACAAATTAATATAATTGCGAAAAACTCAATATCATTCCCAAATACTTGGGAACAATAGTCTAACCTGAATATACCACCATATTTCTTAAGTAAAAATTTTAACTTAACCGAATCTAAAAAAATATCTAACTAGAAATAAGATCTGTCAAATTATCAGAAAATATAATTGTTTTTATTTTTATCGCATGTCGCAAAAAGTAGTTATATGTATGTTTAGCTGACCAAGCCATTCAACTTTCCAACCCACGGTTTAAACAATCTACTTTGGAAAAAGTTTTAAACTTCTTAATAAAAAATAACTGCCCTAAATATTTTATTATGAAAAGTGTAAAGAATAGAATTTATCAGTTTTATAAAAATAATACCATTGTTATAAAACAAAAATTATATTTCAACTACTTATATATACTTATACTATTAAAATAATTGATATACATTGATATTTATCTACTTTCTCTTTTTTAAAAATTAACCCAAATGTTTTTCAAAATCAAAAGGGCTACATTTATAATTCCCGTGTTATTATATGTTACTTTATATATATTTTTTTTTATTTTTTACAAATATGTATATGTTTTTCATTTTTATTTATATTTGAAATCTAATAAATCTTGACAAATGCCCCAGACTGGGTCGAAACGTTGTTTTTTACAAAGTGTTCATTACATATGCCAATTTTTTGACGAAATTACAAAAATTATTTTTCTTGAACGAGGTTTTAATATCTGAGCGATGACATACCAGTGAGATTTAAAAATTTATGTGATTAACACTATTTGTGATTAGAAGGTTATTATAAATTCGAACATTGATAGTAGTGTTAGACTATCCGATTACCACCTACTAATTATATAATATAATATAATATAATATAATAAAATAGAAATGTGTCGCTGTGAAAACGTCAGAAAATTCAATAAATCGATCTCTTATAAATGAAAACCGTTATAAAAAATACCATTTTTATTTTCTGTGCATACTGGATAATTCTCTTTTCCATGTAAACAAGCGTTATAGCTTTAATCCCAACCAGTGTGAGTGACACATATGAACCGACCAGAAACATATTATTATACACTCATGCATACTGCATCGCAATGTCAATAAAACAACCCCAGCGAACATTTGTTTTAATATTTGGCGCACAGGATTTGTTGGCGAGGGTTGTCCCGTCAATCTGTCAGTGCCAGAAACGAGTTGCGTTTTGCCTTGTTCAAGCTGCAAAAGCAAATTTTATTTAATAATGGAAAACGTCTACGGAAATCGAGATATCAAATACTACAACGCGAACGAAGCGCACGTGCGTGCATTCGTTCCGAGCAACTTTCATCACTAAGAATGTAACTTGGTTTGGGGCCAGTCGTGCACGTGAAATACTTCTGTTTGAAATGTGCATGGAGCCCCAAAAAGACACGTATGGTTTCATTGTTCAACTTTGGAGAGAACCTAGAACTTAGAGGACTTAATTTTGAATTTTTAAATAGGTACAACATACTAAAAGAAGAGGTTCTACTGTTCAGTGCAGCTCGACAACTCGCATGCGTCTGAATTAAATGAAAAAAATCACAAATCCATATCATGTTCCTCTTCGAAGGTAGATGATTGCCCGTAGCATCTTTGAATAAAGTCACTAAATCTCTTTGGCTTAGCACATTCTCACACTTACGTAACGTTCGTCAAAATGGGTTTAATGATGGTGTTGCAGAGGAACGCTTAATTTTCGATTTACCAATACATTTAACAAATTTTAACGTTTTCATCAAATAAATTTTGTTTGAAAATGTTTGTGCCGCGGCAACGACTATTTCTTTTTGTTAGCGATGTCCCAACTTCGACACCAACTAATTTCTTCTCTGACCTGCGACCTGGGACGCTGTAAATAACGGTACCTATCGAATAGCTTATTAACTACCCATTTCTTTTATTACATACAGAAACGGTCGGTAGGACATATACTCGTCGACAATACCCTTAGCTCTCTGCCGAAGAAGGGTTGGGTTCTCTATATTGGTAAACAACAATAAATTATTAAACAGAAAAAAATAAAATAAACTCTATTAATTTAGTTATTTACGGATCAGGTTGGTAGAAGTATATATACAAAAATATTTACAGTAAAATTAATAGCGGGTTTCGCGATAGTTTCTATTCTCTAGTCAATCTGTTTGGCGAAATGTACTCGCTTGGGCAAGATAATAAATAACCTGGAACGAGCGAACCTCTCTTTAGATTATGGCTGTCTAATACACCGTCAAACGTCCGGCGTACGCTTTGATCTGGTATAGGTCTGTATTTCTGGAGGTTAGGTCGTAGCAACAAGATGCCTTCCAGTCGTGGTTTATGTGTAGGATCTTCCTAGCCGCACTAGAGTGCAATCCTTTCGGGAGAGGCCACTAACCAATGTGTAACAGACAACTACTAAACACACACCAACCACCTACGGGTTTTGGTGAGAACCGGTCACCACAGGAAGACCCAGGTGGCTATACTAGCCAGTGGAGAGAACGTAATTGCGTATCCTTATTTACCAGCGCTAAGTTTATCTTTACAACTAGTTAGCTCCAGCCACCAGGTGGTTGGGTTGTTCTTAATTTTTAGTAGCTATGATGCAACAATAAATAACCATCGGCACTTACGTGAACACGGTAGGGATAGATATACAGCCTCGTAAATGTAGATGGTAGGGCGGAATGAGAACTCTTACTCGGAGCGGTTAAGAAAGTCAGTCTGTCGAGGATCGGAGGCGGCAAAGGAGTTGGCCATCTCAGCAGTTCCTTTTATAAGCTAGGTGGGAGACTAATTCTTCGGTCTACTTCGAGAGTTTCCAACGAAGGAATTGCCGACGGCTGCACCATACGCGACGCTAGTCCATTGCGTCACCGTGTGCCCGTGTATTATCATTTGCGATATCTTGTCTGCCTTCTCGTATGGTGCGCACTTGCTTCTCTCATCCGTATATTAGTACGTATATAGTCGACGTTACACTCGTTCTTCTCTTTCTCTTTTCTGGGAGCCTGATAATTGTGACGACTTCGCAGAACAAATTTTTAATGCCAATCGACGTTCCTTAGGTCATATAGGCATTTTAAATTGTTACACCATGTCAAACGCAAGGCCTAGATACTTGGTTTCGATTTTTACTGCAACTGGTTCCTTGTCAATGGTGACCCGTTTGAGTTGAGAGGGAGGGACAGAGGACTTGAACAGAAGATTGGAACGAGATGGAAGTCGCTGTTTTAGTTTGCAGTAGCACCACATTCTGAACATATTTCGGCAGCAAAATTTCCAAGCAACTTACACTATTAAGTTTATTTAAGTTTTTGCTTAATCGGTTCATTCAGTTCAAAGTGGTGATCCCGCATCGAGGTGTCCTTCTCCCGTCATGAACACAATGCAAAATTCTCCAACGACCGAGCACCAGGCAGACGCAATAAAAAGCAGATCACGCGAAGCGAGACTTGAACTAGAGACTGTTGAACCACTAGGCGAGAACTCTGCCTAGTGCGCCACAGCCACGTTCGCCGTGAGTGCGTCCCGCTGGCCGGCACTTAAATAAACCTATGCCCTGCTATAGGTGGAACTACGGTCGCGTGCGATTTGTCGTCAACGCCTCTTCAGAAAAGGGGTAGTAAAAGTTGCTTTTCTTGAATATTTCAGAAACAGTTGCAGATAAATTAATGAAATTTTGTATGTGTACATGAGTTTTATGCAACACCGGAAGACTACTGATATTATGCAGTTCCATTTTGGAGATACAAATAAAAATGTAATTTATGTTTTGGTGGATGCGCCGGAGCAGATATTCGCGATGATTTTTAGAGTTTTAGTTGATAAAAGTGTAACACATTCTTGTTTCCATATAAAAATCGAATAATACTGATTAGAAGACAAAGAACCATTTAAAAACATTTGTGACAAAACAGATCCTTTTCTTTTACTATGTCGTCCTCTGCATACCTTGATGCAGCGAATGTAATTATTTGTATCCATGGCACGAATCTTTTAGATTTCCGTTTGTTCATTATTTTTTTATTTTTCAGAGCACAATTCGACAAACAAATCCGACAAAAGAAAAATTATTATTATAAAAACACTGTGGCTGTGAGAATAGATGTATTAAAATTTACTGTATGTTCACGCAAATGTAATCCAAATTGATACAGAGTCATTCATGCGCGAAAATTTTTTCCAGTTTTACACACACCGGCAGTACATTAATTTGTTTGATAAATTTGTAAAAGCCAGTGCTCTAAATTTCGAGCGGACTTAACACACAAATTAACGCTCTCGACAGAGGATTGCTGTTTAAATTTTTCCTGCAGGTGACTACAAGTGGACAACAAAACAAAATCATGGTTGATCTAGAGTTTATAATATGATTATGTTAAATAAAATAGAGAGGTATCAAGAAATATCAAGAGAAAATTCATGCTATATGCCGTTAAATATTTTACCGCTTTTTGAAAATATTTTGAATCTTCTTTTCATTCCTCAGGTTAAAAATGAAACGCGTGGTTTGAGCTTTCCACTTCGTGTTGTTCGCATTTGCTTGTGCTGTCAGGAACTGCGAGTTGACATTTTTATACTTCAAACAACACAAATTTAACAAGGCACGGAAATAGACGACCTTTTTATTTACAACCCCCGCTACACATTATTTTTACGATCTAATTTCCTTCGCGCTAAAACGCAATAATTAAGGTCCTTTTCTGGGCAGTAATTGTCCCGAAATATATAGAACAAATTCCTTTAAATTACATTAACAAATGAACTACTAACACATTAATGTTGTTTTAAATAAGTAAAGTATTCTTCTGTTTCAGCAATTACATTTGCTTCTTCTACGGCCATAAATACGGTGCAAATAGCGCAACCCTTAACGGAGGCTGTTCAAACATTAATGCGGGTCTGCTGCTAGGAATTAACTCAACCAAAGAGAATAAATAACACAATGAATTATTCTACGGGACCAAAGCAATAACTAAAATTACTCTTATAAGTAGTATTTTTTGTATGCTTATTAACAAAATTCTGTGGAAAATCACGTTTTTTTTTAGCTTGACCCACCCCTACTCTCCGTTTAGACTGGCCGCGCTGCCTCTATCTATAAAGACCTATTGTAGTTTATCATTTCGGTTTTGTAACGTTATTTTGGCACATTATAACCTTCACAACTGCCCATCCAAATTAATGTGCTCTTCTACGAAAACATCATTAAATTTCTTTGGAGGTAATATAGAGACTAGGAAGAGACTCTTAACGTCGTATGTATGGAGTACGGCATTATACGGGTGCGAAACTTGGACAATAGGAATAGCGGATAGAAAAAGAGTAGAAGCGTTTGAAATGTGGTGCTACAGACGCATGATGAAGATACCGTGGATAGATAAGGTTAGCAATAGGGAAGTATTAGAAAGAGTTGGGGAAAAGCGAAAGGTATGGAAAACAATAAAGAGTAGGAGAGATAGGATGGTAGGACACCTTCTAAGACACGAAGGAATAGTTCGTGACATACTAGAGTCAGAGATAGGAATAAAAAGAGGTAGGGGTAGGCCTAGATTAGACTACTGCTCTCAAATAGTTAGGGATGTAGGATGTTCTACTTTTAGGGAAATGCGTAGGTTAGCTCAGGATAGAAAAGAATGGAGGTACGCGTCCAACCAGTCTTCGGACTGAGAACCTTATGATGATGAGGTAACATACATTACTGTTGGAATGTGCCAAATCGTGGAGGATTAAAATGATTCCGTGATTTCAGTAGTAGAAGTTATGGGCAATCGTTAATGTTTTCTGGAAGGATTTTATGAATCATCATTCCGGACAGACCCATGGCGGAATCAGACATCTATTATCTTAACCGACTCGCCTCTATTAACTGTAATAGGTAGTCCAGTTCTACAATTTCGTGCCTGACACTATTGATAACGATTTATCGATAATGTCGATATTATCGATAAATTGTACCAGCCCTACTGTATAGAGGGTACTCCAGCCATTCGACTTCGACAAAGTTTCCTAACAGTTCATAAGACATAAGTGAACAAAATTCACTAAAGAAACCACATTAAAGTACCCGAGAAGTTTCAAAATATGCAAATTATGTTTCGTTAAAGCGGTAGTCGTGATTCGAAATTCATAAATAAATAAATTTGATGCCACAAAGCACACGCAACGTTGTATCGATTTAAACACATCCTCTTTAATGAAGCAGAATCTAGAAGCCGGGGGAGCTTTTTACGTTTACCCACAGGTATCTGATGCCGCGCTTCATTTGGTTTCGTGCACTCAGCGTATACATTTATTATCAATTCATAAATAACTTGCAATTAGTAGCTTCTGAAATGCTTTATTTGTTTGCGGTTGAAGCCCGCATTTCTCTATAGAAATGAACGAGGAATATAATACTTTTTCTGCGAAATATCGGTGAAGAAAAATCTGCAGGTAGGTACTTGACTGGGGCGGTTGATAACGACTTCTAGTTAACCTGTATCCTAGTTAGTTTACCATGTGTAAAAGAAAGTATCGTTATGATAGAAATCAATAGACTTGCATCAAATGATCACTGCGAATTTTCACCCCAAACTGCAACAACCTCATAAAAGATCTTCTGCCATACATGAGTAGTATAGTATGTTTACATCATATCTCTCAAACGTTCTAGATTATTTTGCATACCTGTGTCCAGAATGCGATCATTTTAAGGACTGATTTCTTCAGTAAAAATACGAAAGAAAGCTCCTAGAATGTGCAGAACGGTCGATATTAGCTAAACCGCTTGCGATACCGAAAAAATTTTCTAACAAGTCTCGTAGTGTTTCATCCGTGCTATTATCTAAAATTATTTTTAAGTATACCCCTTGTACAGTGTGAACGTGTAGGCCAAAGTAATGTTTTCTCTTATGGACCGGTCTATTTACAGCGAGATCTATAACGAATATAACAAACTTCTTATAGTAGTATAGTAGATAGAACACTTAAAAATAATGCGAAAAGCCCTAATCACCGTATGTTTAAAAATGCCGACTAACCGAGATACAGATTGTTGAAATTTCTTTAAAAAAATGTGATTTGTTTAATATCTGGAGAACACGAATTCGATTTTCTTCGCCACTATACCCGCGTGTTGGACATAAAAAATCAACGCCTACGAGATCACCGCATTTCTGCACGCGCCTACAAATGCAGACACTACTTGTATACGAACCGTTTCTGGAACCTCGACTCAGCATCGCCTTTTGCTGAAGGTCCCAGAATTCACTCGACTCTCAGGACTTCCTCGCAAACCCACGCAAACAGTGAAGCAACTTAGGCAATTCTCGGGAATGATAAACTTCTATCGTCGTTTTACTCCCAATGCCGCGACGCTCCAAGCTCCACTAAATGACCTCTCACACGGCAACGCCAAAGGCAAGACACGCTTCGTCTGCAACCCCGGCTCGGCATCCGTTTTTCACGCCTGTAAAAAGAGTTTAGCCGATGCAATCTCTTGCACAAAAGAGATAACTGCACCCATCGATTTCGCATCATTAGATAACTCACAAGTTAATGACCCCGAAATTCAAAAATTTATTCGACCCGACTCTGTACTCCGACTCAAAGAAGTACACCTACCAACCCTCACCTGGTATACCGATTTATTGCGACACATCCACGTCCAGCATCCGCCCGTTTTTGTCTCGAAGCCATTCAGAAGACAAATTTTCGATGCTATCCACGGACTTTCGCATTCCGGCATTAAAGCGACGACCAAACGCATAGCACGACGCTGTGTCTGGCCCGCCATCCCAGCCGACTGCAGAAAATGGACCCAAGCACGCATACGATGTCAGAAATCGAAGATACATCGACCCATCTCCAGCCCACTCGCAACACGAGCAGCCCAGCGAGATGATCAACAGTTCAAGCTATCCAGTACATGAAGGACCTCAGACGCCATTTCAATGCCCTGCGGCCTACTCCGGGGACTCGACATAATGTAAAAGCTTTCATTTTTAGAGACCTTGCAACAGCAGACCATGTGTTCCTGCAGCAACCTGCATACGTCCTAAACGAAGATAACGACAGCAGTACACCCCCTGAAAATCAAGAACCGTTCTACGTTCACGACCCACCGACGCTGACGACACGATCAGGCCGTTAAGTTCGATTTCCACACCGATTTATCGTTAATCACTCCAAGTAACTTCTGTGGCATCAGTTAGATAACAATACAATAACCTGTAACGTAATCTTAACTTGCACTATTGTATAATAAATAGAACACAGAATGTAATGCTTAAACCAGATAATAAACATTAGTCAGACGTCACGTATCGTTCTTCATTTTCCGCCAAACGAACACAATAATATATGGACCAACGCCCATAAGACTTTCTAGCAAATCCATGAACTTTTATTACAGAAATATCCTACCAGGAAATATTGATCAATTGGCCTTTCTTAAACAATTCCTGAAAAGATATTCAGAGACCACGTTTTGTGACCACTCGAAAGTTGCTCCTGTTCACTAAACAATTATGTTAGAAAGTGCAATATTCAGTAAACATGACAAAGACTTCGGTTTGGATATTCAACAACAGAAGCAAGAACTTGAAATTAACGCGAATGAAACAGCAACAAAAACTTAAATCAATAACAAGGAAGGGCAAATGGTTTAAAAAATGATGGGTACTCCATTTATAAAGGTGAGGTAATATCCACTTGAATTTCTTGATGGTCGGCAAAAATTGCTGGCTTATTGGTAAAACGAACGGAATATTAAATTCTTAAGCTGACACCGTCTTATCCATAATTATCTGCTAAATTCGATTAAGAGATAATATTACTTTGGCCCGTCACATGTAAATGCTTGAAAATGTATCATTTTTAATCTAAGTGAAAATTTATTCAATTTTAAGTGACTTTTCTTTACATTTTCGGTCAAGGGGCCCCGTATATCGATACTTCCTCGTATTGCTTTTCAGGAAACCCCGATTCTCGACAAACTGCCATGCATAAAGTGCAAAATCCTTTAAAAATGGTACAGTAGAGAATTTGAATAAATAAAATTTAAGCTGTTCTATCTGCTGTGTAAGGCAAAGATAGTTAAGTGGCGCGGAGACGTCCACTTTCGTAGGCTTTCCGCGTTAATGCAGTACCCGTGTAGGGATGTTAAAATCGCCTTTGGGCCGTCGTAAGGAGGACTCTTTCACACTTCACACGTACCTAAAACCATTTTATACGCGCTTGCATCCCTTTCATCAGGTATTTCAAATAGAAACGTAGCGGTCGCTATCCCGACGAAAGTGATAGACGGGAACATCGCAAGCCTCTTAGAAACGGACTTCTTATAGCCCGGAAATGCACTTACACCATAAATGCATTACTTCTATTATGCAAAACGTGAGCGTAATTATTCATGTTGCTTAATTGCTTTACCACAATACGTTGATTAAAATATTTTCTCGTTGAATTTTGTGTATTTTAGCAGTTTCTAAATTTATTAAAATTATTGCCACCCAATACTTCAACATAACACATAAAACCAATTTTATGTTCCTCTGTACCTGCGTATTTCGTATTACGGACATGTGTCATCGCATTAAGCCTAACAAAATTGAGGAAAGAAAAATTGTGAGAGCGTATATCTATCATTTCCAGGAAGCACATCTTTTCTCTTATATTTAGTGGAATTTCCCTCATCGGTATAAAATAAATCTGAACGTTTCCTAAAACATCAATTTATATCGGTTTTTATGAGGTATCAATCCCGATAAACCTAAAAGTCTATACGAAAGATTCGCACTCATAAACTGCTCTGATCGAAGATATAATTGTGATGGAATTTCGTACACCAAGCACGTTCTTTAACCACTTCGAATCAAGTTGCTTCCGAGAGCAACACTCGCGGATACGAGAAAAAATGTAAAATGTAATATGCGAATCAGAAAACATAAACGTACGTGCGATGGTGTCTTTCACAAGAAACTTTAAAATATAATGTACTTCATAAATATACGAATAATCTATCTAATTAATATATAAGTATTAGTTTTCACGGTGAAAAACAATAATCTCTACAATGTTCGTATTCATAAATATGTTAGCGACTCTGGTTCATAAAAGTGTCATTCTGAAGCGAATGGGACAGATTGCTTGTGGGCATCGCTTTTGGTTTAGGTGATGCGATGCATGCGCCGGAGCACCCAGGGTATAGGCAAAACAGGAAAAGAAAATTATGAAAAATATACAGAACAAATACGTGCGATTGAAAACCAATTCATCATAATGCTGCAGGAAAAGAAGCTGTTGAGAGTGTAAAATGCATTATCATGAAGCGCTCTTTGAAAAGAGTAGGAGACAATTTTATGTTATCAGGAATCTTGTGATAAATCCGAATGCCGGCATAAAGTAGTCTTCTTTCACTTGACGATCTGTTATATTTTGGTAAAACAATCTTAGTTTTATTTCGTGTCATAGTTGTGAATTTCAGAGTGATGCAATAACACGCTTCTGTTATTGAACACATGCTGGCAGAGTCTGTAAACGTACAAGTTAGTCAATTTAAACACAAGTCAGTTTTGAACACAATGTTACATGATTTGTGGTAATTGAGAAAACCAGTCGTACAATCTTTTGATGATAAATTTCATTTTGACCTCCAGCTGATCAATTTCCACTGACAATCTTAAAAGTTTTCAGGCAAATCGTTAATGCAAATTAAAAATAAAATCGGTCCGACTATACTGCCCTGAGGTACTCCGCATTTTAAGTGTGCTACGTCTGAAAGTACCTGAGAAGAATTTCACAAATTTTGATGACATGCGCGTACCCTCTGAGACTTATTCTCAAGATAAGAACGAAACCACTGCAATGCCCCTCTAATACCACAATATTTCAACTTGATGAACAAAATTTCGTGATTCACAAAATCAAAAGCTTTAGAGAGATTGCCACCTTTAAATTATTTTCAATGGACTTGGCCACATTGTTCACAAAATTGAAAATTGCGTATCTCTGTTATTTCTCAAAATTTTATTTTCTCTTGGCTCACCGATCTCAATCCCTCCACAAGTACTCAATCAAAGAAACTACGCTTCATTATTCCTCGACCACAATCATTTCTGATAATACTCCAAGTGGTTTTTGAAACATTACGAGAACTATTTATCTTTCTTGTATAATGAAGATCCTTGGCGAGATTTTGGAATAATTGTTGTAGTAAGCGAGAAAGTTGGGATTGGTGCTGTACCTAATGTAGTCCAATTTTTGGAAGGAGCACGCCGACTTCTCGATTTCACGCTCCACTTTCGATTTCGAACATGAAGCTTTGAAAGCTCGTAGTCTGGTTTGGACACCACTAGCCAGTGATGGACCTGGCTGATCCTGGAACCTGAATCTCCACCGTGGGAACTGCTACCAACGTTACCCTTAAAGATGTTTTCCTAGGAGCCTACTCCAAAGGGTATGAACCTTTTTGCCTCTTCAAAATTGTATTTCTTGTCGTCGACCAAGATCCTGTCAAATCCTTTCCTCCTTCACTCTAGCAGAAAAGTACTCTTAATAGTTCGTCATTTTTCATTATGCGATCACAGATTTTAAAATTGTAAGATTTAATTTATTGTAATGAACCTTTTTTTTCATTTTTTTGAATAACCGATGCGACTAGCACGTTCAATACTAAGATCAGGCGTTGGCATTTCAAATCTTTTTTTCAATGATATCAATGACAATCTGTTCAGTAGTGTTTTAGTATGATATTCGTCATGAGCATTTCACGAAAGAGACAACTTACAGTGTCCCACGCTGGCGTATTCCCTCCATAACTCAACAGGAGTAGTAGATATTAAAAAATGATTCAAATAAAAGTTGCATCCAATCAACTTCCTCACATTATACAAATATTTCCAACTATACAGGATGTCCAATTTCTTCTGCACATCACCTAACTTTGTTTTCTTTGTATCTGACTGCATTTTGAAATTGTTTATTGAATTTAAAGGCCATTTCGTTAACCATACATTGGGTTTATTAAGTCTTACGGTTTCGGCGTTATTTGACGTTAAAAATCGACATTTTCAAATTTCATAAGTTATAACTTGGAATCGGTACATCATCATCATAAGGTTCTCAGTCCGAAGACTGGTTGGACGCGTACCTCCATTCTTTTCTATCCTGAGCTAACCTACGCATTTCCCTAAAAGTAGAACATCCTACATCCCTAACTATTTGAGAGCAGTAGTCTAATCTAGGCCTACCCCTACCTCTTTTTATTCCTATCTCTGACTCTAGTATGTCGCGAACTATTCCTTCGTGTCTTAGAAGGTGTCCTACCATCCTATCTCTCCTAGTCTTTATTGTTTTCCATACCTTTCGCCTTTCCCCAACTCTTTCTAATACTTCCCTATTGCTAACCTTATCTATCCACGGTATCTTCATCATGCGTCTGTAACACCACAGTTCAAACGCTTCTACTCTTTTTCTATCCGCTTCTCCTATTGTCCAAGTTTCGCACCCGTATAATGCCGTACTCCATACATACGACTTTAAGAGTCTCTTCCTAGTCTCTATATTAACCGTTCTCGAACATAACAGTTGTTTCTTTTTGTTAAACGCAACTCGTCCCTGCGCCATTCTTTGTTTTATATCTTTAGTGCTCCTACCGTCTTGGGTTATTTTACTTCCTAAGTAGCAGCAATCCGCGACCTCCTCTATCTTCTCATTTCCTTTTTGTATTTCAATTTTAGTTCTATTTTCACTCCATCTACATACCAAAGTTTTAGTTTTCTTTTTATTGATTTTCATGCCGTAGCCCTGTGTCAAAACTGCTTCCATTTCATTCAAAGCCGCTCCTAATTCTTCTTTGCTAGATGCTAACACTGCTATATCATCCGCAAATCTGAGCATGTTAATAGTTTGGCCCTGTACATTGATCCCTGAGGCTGTTCTTTCCTTAACAATATTAATCGCATCTTCGATATATAAGTTGAAAACTAGAGGTGACAATGCACATCCCTGTCTCACTCCCTTCCGGATATCTACTTCCCTTCGTTCCTGCTCACATTCTATAACTGCCTTTTGCTCTTTGTAGAGATTATGTATTATTCTTCTGTCCCTGTATTTCATCCCTACCTTTCTCAGCACTTCGAACATCTTCCCCCATTTTACGTTGTCGAAGGCTTTTTCTAAATCTACAAATCCTATATATACGCTCTTTCTCTTTTCTATCTATAATTACTCGTAAAGCTAGAATGGCCTCGCGCGTTCCTCTATTTCGTCTAAATCCGAACTGATCTTCTCCTAATATCTCTTCCGCCTTTTTCTCCATCCTTCTTTGCACAATTCTAGTTAAAATTTTTGACGCATGGGAAGTTAAACTGATAGTTCTAAAATTTTCGCATCTATCCGCGCCTTTCCTTTTTGGCAAAGCTACCATGATGTTCAGTTTGTAATCCTCTGGAATCTCGCCTGTCAGGTATATGCGACTAACTAATTTAAATAAACGATCTATTACCTCTTGACCTGCGCACTTTAAGATTTCTGCCTGCAAGCCATCTATACCTGGTGCTTTATTATTCCTTAAACTTTTTAGTGCTAGCTGAAACTCTTCTCTCATTATAGGACTCCCTAGGTTATCCCCTTCTACACTGCTTTCACTTTCTAATATATCTTGCACTTCCTGTCCCGCATATAAGTTTCCTAAATATTCTTTCCACCTATCTGCCTTCTCCCCGCTTTCGATTAGGATATCTCCTGCCTCATTCCTAATGCTTTTGGTACTAGATCCAATTTCTCTAAAATTTCTCCTAATTATTTTATATGCTTCATCAGTCTTTCCTATTTCGAACTTATTTTCCACTTCTTTGCACTTATCATCGATCCATTGCTCTTTCGCTTTCCTACATTTCCGAATAATTTCCCACTTGATCGCCTTATATCTTTGTTTCCCTATTTCATCTAACCTATTTTTATATTTGCGACTTTCCTCTATTAGACTCACAATATGTTTTGTTATCCAGGGTTTCCTACTTTCATTCTGTTTATGACCCAAAATATCCCTAGCTGAGGAAACTAAACTATTTTTAATGCAATTCCATTCTTCCTCTATCGGTACGAGATAAATAAAAATGACTTACATGTCCCTATCCTAGTTTTTAATTTTCTATCTAATGGGTCTGGAAAATAATGCTTTCTGATTGTCAACGTTTTGCTATTTTTTGACCAATCAGGAGGCAGTATTTTCCAGACCTATTAGATAGAGAAAACTGAGATAGGGGCATGTAAGTCATTTTTCTTTATGTCGTACCGTTTTCAAGCTATAATCTATGATGGAATTTGAAAAATTACTATTTTTACCGTCTAATAACGTCGAAACCGTAAGACTTAGAGCCAATTTATGATTAACAAAGTGTCCCTTAACTTCAACAAACAATTCCAAAATTCGACAAATACAGGGGGTTCCTTTGAAAAACAAAGTTGGGTGCTGTGCAGAAGAAATGGGGTATCCTATATAGTCGAAAATAATTTTATAATGTGAGGAAGCTGATTGGATGCAACTTTCATTTGAACCATTTTTCGCTATTTTCAACTCCTGTTGAGTTATGGAGGAAATACGCTAGCGTGGGACACCCTGTATACTTATTAGGTGAGAAAAATGCATTTGAATATTTTATTAACGATGTCAATGCTGGTCCGGTTTATGTATGAGTTGAGTTGCAGCAGTCTGGTAACCAATGGAACTTCAAAATTTTATCGCTGTAAAACCATGTAGCTTGCATCCTAACAGCATTGGCTGACTATCCTCGATAAAATTTTTAGTAGGCACTTTTCCGTTGGAATACACCAATTAATTCAGAAATAGCTTTGATTGGTTCAAAATTCGAAGAGCGGAATAGTCTCTTTTGATAAAGGTGGTCTGAACTCTGAAGTGTGCCTATTAAACTTTGGAAACTGATAGAACACGTTAAAATAATGAGAGTTTTCCTTTTAAACTTATATCGAAAACTTCATAGTGTTTTTTTTGTTTTTTTTTTTTTTTAAATAAAGTCTAAACCGACTGAGGTATTTCAAGGAAGGATCTTTGAACCCATTTACGAAAAACGGTTCGGTTTACAATAAAAATTGTCCAACTCGCTTCGCTCGTGGGCAAATTCTCATCTCACGAAGAAAACAGTATTTTCATCTCTTGTTGTAAAATATGCTATTTTCTTAGGAAATGATTTTAGTTTTTAAAAATTTTAAGCCCTGTAATTTGATCAGTGGCGAACCATTTCGTATTACTTGGAAAAATTAAACCCCCTGTTACTCCGTCACTGTATGAAGTAGTAAGACAATTTTATTTTGGAAAACGGTGCTTGTTGATGGAGACCTGCCAACGGAATTTCGCTGAAGTATCTCAGGTGGTTAATAAAGTTTTATTAAATATAAGATTGTTGGCTGTTATTAAAAATTTGGCTGTCCCTATTTTTATCGACATATATGAATAAAGAGTATTAAAAAAGACTGACTATAAGACTTCTCTCTACGTGTATAATAGATTTACCATCCACCATCTTTATGCTCAAGAAATTTGAGTGTCGGAAGTCCAGAGGGGCTTAGAGCCGAACACTCCATCCTTTTCTATCCTGAGCTAATTCTTCTTTGCTAGATGCTAATACTGTTATATCATCCGCAAATCTGAGCATGTTAATAGTTTGACCCTGTACATTAATCCCTGAGGCTCCTCTATCCTTAACAATATTAATCGTATCTTCGATATAAGTTGAAAACTAGAGGTGACAATGCACATCCCTGTTTCACTCCCTTCCGGATATCTACTTTTCTTCGTTCCTGCTGAAATTCTATAACTGCTTTTTGCTCTTTGTAGAGATTATGTATTATTATTCTTCATCCCTATCTTTCTGAGCACTTCGAACATCTTCCCCCATTTTACGTCGTCGACGGCTTTTCCTAAATCTACAAATCCTATATAGACGCTCTTCCCCTTTTCTATTGTTTTTTCTACAATTACTCGTAAAGCTAAAATAGCCTCGCGCGTTCCTCTATTTGGTCTAAATCCGAACTGATCTTCTCCTAATATTTCTTCCGCCCTTTTCTCCATCCTTCTTTGCACAATTTTTGACGCATGGGAAGTTAAACTGATAGTTCTAAAATTTTAGCACCCATCCGCGCCTTTCCTTTTTGGCAAAGCTACTATGATGTTCCGTTTGTAATCTTCTGGAATCTCGCCTGTCAGGTATATGCGACTAACTATTTTAAATAAACGATCTATTACATCTTGACCTGCGCACTTTAAGATTTCTGCCTGCAAGCCATCTATACCTGGTGTTTTATTGTTTCTTAAACTTTTTAGTGCTAGCTCAAACTCTTCTCTCATTATAGGACACCCTAGGTTGTCCCCCTCGAAACTGCTTTCGCTTTCTAATATATCTCGTATTTCCTGTCCCGCATATAAGTTTCCCAAATATTCTTTCCACCTATCTGCCTTCTCCCCGCTTCCGATTAGGATATCTCCTGCCTCATTTCTAATGTTTTTGGTATTAGATCCAATTTCTCTAAAATTTCTCCTAATGACACTCACATTAAGTGTATTTCATTAATTATGGAAAGACATACCAACTTTGCTCTGCCAAATGAACCATGGGAAATTAACATAGAAGGAAAGCCCCGTTTAATTTTGTATGCTAAAACCACCAACTGAAGTCCTCGGCGACTAAGAACCTCTAACCCTCTCTTCGCTTTTGTCTATTTATTTAATGGAACAAATTAGGCAGCCCAAAATGCGTTCCTAAAATTTGGTTATGTGTTCAAACGTACATCAGCAGATTAGATAGCGTTCCTCTACAAAGCCACTGCTTGGTCATTGCTGGCAACTCATTGCCTAATATAAGGTTTTGTAACGAATTTGTCTTCCCAGTACAAATAGCAGGTATTTTTCTTTGACCCAACCTGAAGTTGACACTGGTGGACATCGATCCCTCAGTCACATACAGAATATAACGTAGATGTCAAAATTTTATATACATATTCCATATTGATGCTCGGAAAGTTGCAAGGGACTGCAAAATTTCCTTCCCAGAATTTATTCAAATTGAAGCCGTTTAATTGATATAAATATTGAAATAATATGTTTAAGTAAAACTTCTGTATGAAAGTGTGTTTATGTTCTCTGGTTCGCAGTATTAACAAACATAGGGAAATTCGCATTTAAAACAGACTTTAACCGTCAACATTCAAGAAAGTTTCGCAGAAGTGTAGTTTAAAACGCAGAGAAGTTCAAATAAACTTGAATTTCCTGTCCCGAAACAGTCTGTAAAATTAATTACAATGACCGGAAATCGAAAAGAAACATGCAGTTTCCTGGACACGATGCACAGTGCAGTGAATGTATGGAGGCGCCGGACAAAATTAATAACTCGTGTTTTACTGAATGGATTTTAAAGAAACAACATTTATACGGTAGAGCTTCATATAAACTAAGTGTGAGGAAAGTTCCACGACGCTACGTGCACAATGACTATACAGGGTGCGCTAACGATGCAGGGGCGGAAGATTACATCTCTATTTAAAATGTATTTGAGTGTTTAGAGAATTATTGAATGGGATGTTGCTATAGACTAAAAAGCGTACGTTTTAGAAATACTTTCATTTATACAGGGTTATTCAAGAAATCGACACGAACCAAAGGTATATTATTTCATTTTTCATCGGTCATTATCTCGGAAACAGTTGAAGATACGTAAAAATTTAAAATACAAAAAACATAGTTCTCCAAGTAGAATCCAAATATGTAATGATATACAGGGTGATCCTTTAAAAATACGTAACGTTGGTTCGTCACTACTTTTTGAGAAACCTTGTATAAATGAAGGTATTTATAAAACGTACGCTTTTTAGTCCCAAGCAACATCCCATTCTGGAATTCTCTAAAACATTTCAAATAGAAACGTATCTCCGGCCCAGTATCATTGACGCACCCTATATAATTATTGTGTCTGTCATCTGTCAATTCTTCTTGAACGTCATTGTTGTAGTCGGTTAGGTTCAGGCGTGAACAAATTTCATTAAATACAGCGACTTTCCGGTTTGATTTGTCGACCTCAAACAAAACGTTCATGAGATCACCATTTTTGATGGAGTAACCTCGCTCTGAAAAAATGTTTTTTAAAAATTTGGTCGCAAGTGGACGCAGCAAAACTGAACGGAATTTGAGAGTCTATAATCATAACTATGAGAAAATCTTGAAACTACGAAATGTTATTTGATGTTTTTTTTAAAACCTTCCTCAAAGTGAAAATTGAACCTAATTTTCGATTGGCAACTTTGACATTAGGCGCAGGTGCAAGTACAACAAACAATCGAACAAGATAAATGTTTTTATAAAGTACATGCCTTGGTTAGTAACCTCCATAGTTAATAGGAATATCTACTCGCTATTTCTGTCAGTATGACACTGCTTCACTATGGCACAGACAGACAATTTAGTTTCGCGTAACACGAAAGCCGCAGGAAAGGAGCTAGAATTCAAAAATGTGAAACTTTCAGATAGCATTGACTTTTGCATAGTGTTTAGTGAATAGTAATCTTCAAAATGTCAAGTTGAACTGCCATCAAATGATAACTTCATTTGTTCAGTATTGTCCAAGGCTCACTGCACTGTGCGATGAGTCAATTCGTGATCCAATCAGTAGTTACCGTTATTAATTAACCATTTCCTCGTTGCAACGACATTAAAATTCAATTCGGCCAGGCCGATGCGACGGCGTGGTACAGCCATTAGCTGTATTATCGGAAAAGTTTCCGATTTCATGCCAATTTGATCCCGCTGCTGTCTTAATTCCCTGTATCGGAGTCATTAAATAAACATTTATTCGATATTCCCACCTAAGTGCATCCGAAACCTTTGTTGGATAAACGGAAAATTTGTCAGTTACTCGCATTAAAACGAAAATCAATCTAACTATAAGACATTTCAATATTACGAAACTCAACATTCTTAATGTACTTTTTGAAATATTTCTGAAACATTCCCTTTAGATGCACCGCCAAATATATCATAAGGCAGTTGTTGGGAAACTCCAAGGATAAAATAGAAAATTGTTCAATCGAGTAATCAATCAATCAAAAGCACCGAAAGAGTCTTCCACGTCTTCCTAAGTATTTATTTGAACGTACACAATTAAACGATATGAAACAGAACGCTAGAAATAGAATTAATCGTTGCAAAGCTTTAATAATTTGCGCAACTTCCAAGGTATTTCTGTTCCTTAACGAAAATAACGTAAATATATGCCCCCTGTCCTATTTCCCAACTTATCTCATTTTGTATCTACATTTGGAACGCACCAAATAAACAATGGAATTATGCCGTGTAATTATCCGCATAGTTTAAAGTTGTGTACCAGAAATTTTGCGGAAATTAGGTGCGAAGGATGTGATTCTACATTCCCCACTAGAAATAAACAAGCTAGAAAGGCGGTTCGCTGAAATTTACTCACCTGAGATTCTTTGAAGTGACCCAATTTCGAAAGAGTTAAGAAAATATAAAGTATTTTTCAAGTTCTGCCAAAAACTCCATCAGCTATCTATCAAGCTATTTGTAGCTGAAGTGAGGGCACTTGTCAGCTGATTATCTACATAGGAAAGATGGATGATTTTTTTAATTCTTGATTTCTGTTTGAAAATTAGTTGGACGTCTACCCATGGAACGTAATTCAGGTGCAACAAGTAAAATCAGTTATGTTATGTACACCATTACTACAGAATAGACCAGCAGTTCATTCTCTATCGGCGTCTTTGAAGTTTTCTGGTGACCTGTAATTATACTTATTCACGGTCGCAGGACTGGCGATAATAAGCTTTTCTTTCTTTCTCAACGGTCTGCTCAAGGTCAGGTGAGGCCAAGACAACGTTTACACCACCGTTATTTTACACAATAACCACAATCTAACTTTATTCCACACTTTAACGGATCGTCTAAGTTATTTCATAGGATAACTAGTTATTGCATAGAATAACGGATTTCATACTTTAACTGTAACATATAAAACAAAAAGTATATACCATTTTGATAGGATTCACGATGCGTTTACTGTAATGCAAAACATAAATACACTCCTGATCAAAATTAACGCATCAGCAAAACTTCTCATTATTACTTGTTAGACAATCAACAATTAGTCGAACAGTTAGAGGTTTCAGCGAACTTGGAAGTTACTGCACAACCTCAGGGCAAGGTCGTAAGAAGTCTACAGATGCAAGAGATGAGTGACATCGTATGCAAGTCGCCTTAAGAAACAGGCGCTCTACCAGTTTAGAGGTAAGCAGAGCCCTTGCAGCAGCTCGAAATGTAGCAATTTCTGGACGAACGATCAGGAGAAGGCTTCATGAGGGAGAATTGGACAGCAGAAGATCAGCTGTTGCACCACTGCTCACCAGGGCACATAGAGTTACTAGATTGCGTTTTGCAAGGGAACATGTGAATTGGGCCATTGATAACTGGAAGCGAGTTTTGTTTTCAGACGAAACAAGAGTAAGCATGTCTTAATTCACCAGATGGACGTGAACGGGTCTGGCGGAGGCCAGGAGAGAGGTTTATCTCTCTGAGGATCCCATTCTTTGGTGGATCAATGTTCTGGGTGTGGAATTTGTTTTGATGGTCGCACGGATTTGGTTCCTATACGGGGGAGACCCATGAATGCACATTTCTTCGTAGAAAACATCGTAGAGAGAACACGTGATGCCATTTGCCCTATTTGTCGGAGACAATTTCATTTTTATGCAGGATAACGTTCTGCCCCACGTTGCTAGAGAGGTACTGGACTACCTTCAATTCGTGAATATTCCAACTATGAACTGGCCACCAAGAAGCCCAGATATGAACTCCATAGAGCATCTATGGGATGCACTGCTCCTATGAATCTTAGGGAACTCGAACAAGTCGTTCTTGTCGAATGGGAAAATATTCCACAGGAAACCATTCACAACTTAATCAATAGCATGCCCAGACGAATGGAAGCAGTGATAAAAGTTAAGGGATGATCTACACGCTACTGAATTCTTACGATTTAATTTTACCTTCATTTTTGTAAAGCTTTTCACTGTTGCCGTTTTCATTGCATTTGACATTATTGTTTCTTTCTGTCACTTATGCAAGTTTTTTCCTATAAAACCATTCCAGTTTGTCAAGCGTTAGTAGAAATAATTTAATTATAATAACACGTATAGGTCCTTTGATTTAAAACTTCTCATTATTACAAGTAATAATGAGAAGTTTTACTGGTGCGTTAATTTTGTCCAGGAGTGTATGTTATTTTGTACAGATCTCGAAAATTACTGAACCGTATTCGAAAGATGTTATTCCCAAAAACTGGTACTTTTATTGTGAATAAGAGTAACTCGCGTGGCATATTCTATAAACGAATTCAGTTTGTTTCTTACCTCGAATCCCAGGTAACACATTTAACTACAATTTCACGAAAACTAAATTCGTTCAGTATTTTCAAAAAACAAGCCCAAATAATTAAGAAATGTAAATGATTTGTTATGAGAGTTATTTAGACTGGTTTGGTATAACTCTGACGAAAAGGATGAGATTCGTCAGAGTCGAAAACAAAAGTTTAACATTTCTCATTAGAGGTCGCTGTCACTCAAGCATTTCTTCTTGGCTTTATGAATTATTTTAAATGACGATGAATTGGTATGCATAAAACGTCAGACTACGTATTTCGGCAGGAAGATTTAAATAATTTTGAATTTTGCAGTTTTTAATATGTGTTTATTTTACGTTATGTAAATGCAGAAGCACGTACGTATGGACCGAAAGCTAGACGATATGAAAAGCGGGTCGAGAAAAATTGAATATGGTACCACAAGTGGATGATAGACACAATGCATACATACGGTTAACAATAAACAGGTACCAGAAACAGTTAGGTAAAAGAGACATGCGTGGAGGACGATAAAGAATAGGCGAGATAGGAGAGCACCTTCTGTTATACGTATGATTAGTTGGAGGCAGAAGTAGACTCAGATTAAATTACTAATTTCAAAAAGTTGCGGACGTACAATAGGATGTTGTATTTTTGGGCAAATGATAAGGTAAAGTTAGTATAGGAAAGGAATGGAATGGGGGTGAGCATCTGACATAGTCTTCGTATTAAAAAGTTGATGATGATGTTGCACTTGTTACAGACTTATTGTGCATGCACATTCTTAGGTAACAGACAAAATACTGTCTTATTTACATTAGGCAGCTCACGTCCCGGGTTTATTGGTAAAGTGTTTCCGTTGTAACGTTGCAAAAGTAAACACTTGAAGTAATCAAGAATTGATTAGTGTTTACTTTGGACGTTCTGACGTCACGCCGTGATCCAGAAGATAGGTACGTCATCTGTGTTCGTAGACACAAGTGGGAGAAGCAAGCGCGCGCCATACGAGACAGCAGTCAAGTGAGATGGAAGGTAGGTATCGAAAATGGTAGTTGCGTCCGGCACCCATGTGACGTCACGTATATTGCATCCGGCACTACTGCTCCCTGCTAGAAATCTCGAAATCAACCGCAGACGCTAGCCCCCATTCATAGTGAGTGCGCAGTGAGTTGTTGAGATACGGTCGGACGGACGTGCGGACTCAACAATTAAACACTACCCACTCACAACTTGGTCTATCTTATGCGTACCGAATGAGTAGTAATGTGTTCAAGCCGGGGAATTAAGGGCGTCCGCTGGTGAAGGTTAGATCGATTTGGCAATTCCGTGTGACTTCGGTCTGGAACAGGGTGTTTTCGGCAGAAATCGGTCACACCTGGGTAATCGGCGGCCTCTGGTGAAATCTTAAGAAAGAACTGATTACTTATTACCGACGCATAAGCTAGTGGTGTTTCCCAACGGGATTGAAACTCTGGTGCTGCTACAAAAATCATGACCGACCGAAATCCCACCTAGGAGTCAGCGCACCTCGTATTGGGAAACGTCACTGTAAAATTGATGGCCGAAAAAAGGAACGTTTTCGTCGTTGCACCGTCGCGTCGTCCTCGTCCGTCTGCAGGAAAACAATTTCGTTTTGTACGCACGGGGAATTGTATTGTTTAATTAAGAATGTCATACTTCGTAACGATTTTACAAATATATTTTTCTTGGTTTTGCTGCTACGATTGTACTTATATATTTGTATGTAGCTTCTGTGCGTTACCCACGTTTTAGGGTTGACGATTCCCGGTTGTTCCAAAGTCCCGTGAATCCTATTATTTTTGAGATAATTACGAGGCATATCCACAAAGTAAGTTCCGATCGTGGATATGTTTTAAGCAAATGGTGCGATTGGGACAAATCTGGCCAGGAAACCTTCAGTACTAAATACGAAGGCCTTGGAAGACAAATTATTCATATATCGTTGACAGCAAACGTATGACATTGTGTCAAGTCAAAATGAGCGCAGTATAGAAAATCCGTTCTGTTGTGAAATACGATCTGTGATTGAATTTTTAAATGCAAAAAAAGTTCGGAGGGCAGAAATTTTTGGAGAGAATAAAGAACAAAAGGTCAGGTCTTCCCTGTTCGGGATTTTTTTTGCTGCATGACAATGCCCGACCTCACGCATCCGCTTCGACACGAGCACTCTTGACAAAATTTCAATGGGAAATTTTTGATTATCCGCCTTATAGCCCCGATTTTGCACCAAGTGGTTTTCATCTCTTTCTCCAACTTAAGAAACTTTTAGCAGGACAGCGATGCAATAACTATGAAGAAATAAAGATTCTCTGGTTCAGAATTGGATGAAAATGTTGAACCGAGTGTTGGACGCAAATTTCACAGACACTGGTATACAAAAACTTGTGCCACGCTATGATAAATGCTTAAATTTAAGAGGTGATTATGTAGGGAAGTAGTTTAAGGTACATTTAAGGAAATACAAATAAAACAATTGAAAGAAAAAGAAGTCTTATAACTTTTATGACCAATTGGAACTTAATTTGTGGATGAGCCTCGTATTATGTATTATTCTATGTTTTTACTAGTTACCTATGCTTTCATAGAAAAAGCAGAAAATAAACATTTGAAATGTGCTGCGACCAGAATATCCTGCAATACGTTATTTATGCTTAATTAATTTTCTTGTAGCGCTTTAGCAAGAAAGTACCTATGAATATTATTTCTCCAGAACAAAGATGTCGAAAATTAGCATCCCGTGTCTGTAAAATGAATTTATAGGGTAATATACAGAAATATGTAGAGATAATGAAAAGAGACTGAATGCTCTGAAGAAGTAAACAGTTGAGTTTAATGGCTTTTCAGCGCTGCGAGAATAACTAAAACTTGAATATTCCGCGACATGATAGATTGTGTACAGTTTTCAAACTGCATTATAATCCCATCCATCCGTAAAGTTTAACTGGACGCCTTTAGCGAGCCGGAGACAAATTGATATTATGATGGACATTATCAGTGTTTCTCAACCTTCTTCCATTTTTACTCCCTTCGTTGTGGTCCACACTATTGCAATTTTTGTGTCGAGAGGCAACTTAGCTATTTACAATTATGAGTGAAGCATTCAGGATAATCACAGTCTAAACGTTTGTTTGTGGAAAAGGCAAAACAAAACAGCCGACCAGTTGTGTAGTAAACAGGTACAGCTGCGGAAACGGAATATCGCGGAATATTCGTCTGGTCGGTTGTTTTGTTTGTTTTTTCTGGATGTGTTAATAGTTTTTTAACATTTTATATTATAAAAGGGCGTGCAGGTAAGTGTTTCAGTAAACATGTAGGAAGTTGTTGTTGTTCCAACGCGACATAAGGATGCATTTTGGGTTTCCTAGTATTCTTCTAGCGTTGCAAAACTCTTCTAATGCACCCATTGGATTTAGACAGCGGCACATTAGTTTTTGAATTCAAGTCATTTGTTTTATTAGTTGCCCAGGTATATTTTTTAAAAATATTCGATTACATTTTTTTACTTCATTTTTTTGTAAACTGCGTTAGATTCTTCAAAATGCTTTTTATGTTTTTGTTTTGACTTTCAATAAAATTGATTTTCCTGATTTGCTTTCTCTGTTTCGAGCACCCTTTGGATATTCCCCTCACCAAGTCGCGACCCACAAGTTGAATTAGGAAAAAATCATATTCATATTTCATACCTAAAGAAATATTGGCGATAAGAAGCTTATTCTTGTACTAGGAATAACAGCCAAGAAATATTTTGCATTCTATCTAAAGATACCTCATGGTCGCGAGTAATTTTAGAATTATTGCAACTTAATGACACACTGTTACCTGGCAACGTATTGTCTACAGTGTACAAGGTCGTTAAAGTGTAATTATTTGAATATTTGCGGTATGTATGTATAGTCACTGGTGCCTAAAAATACCTGGATAATATTAGAAATAGGAAATATGCATTGTGCACTGTGCAGCTAGGTACGCCTGCCACTTATTTCTATTTATTTATTTTTTGGTAAAGACGCATTGCCAAGGTTGAACTTTAGCTCTCGTAAACAAATTTTCTTTGTCGAGGCCTTCAGTTTGAGTTGGGTTAGGGATGCTACATAATCGGTGTAAGTGCCCTTTGGAAAATTATCTAATCTTTCTTTTACCATCAAATTTGCTCTGGATCACTAAACCCTCAACCACTTTCGGACAACGTGTTTAAAAAATTGGAGCATTTGTCTTGTTTGAGGGTTTCCTCTAACTCTCCACACTTTCTGCACTTCTTTTCTTCCTCATCCAATGTCTTTAAGAATTTTCCTCGTTCCCGCATCTATCATATTCTGTCTATCATTCTCTCCATCGTCCTTTAGATACTTTAGCAACTCCGGTTTTAGATTTTCTATATATTTAGGGTTAAACCTTGCCTACTCCAACTTTCCTCTCTGATGCTGCAATTGCAAGTCTTTGTCTCTACCCATTATCTCCACTTCCATGAGGCCTAGTTGTCACTCGTTCCTCTCTAAACCTCCTCTGGGGTAAACCTATTTCTTTCGCAATATTTCTCCTCTTCATCTCCCACTTTGAGCCGCTGTTTCTCTTCTTATTTCCTCTCAACACTCTGCCATTAATTTGTTTCATTTCCTTTGCATATTTCTTTCCTCATATTTATCTGATTCTAGTCTCATCTTTTCCCTTTTCGTCTCCTGAAATACAGTATATCCTGAGGTCTGCCCCTCCACTCCTAGTACCTGTCTCAGATATTTCTCCTGTACTGTACAATTTTGCCTGGCGTCTCCACCCCCACATTCCGGCTCCATACATTACCATCGGTTTAATTAAGCTATCGAACACCATCATTCACCCATTGAAATCATCGTACCCAAGTTTTCTCTCCCAAATAATCCAAGGCAGTGGTCGCCTTTTCGCTGTCATTTCCTGCCGTCCTTTCCATTGTTTCTTTGAAACCAATATTCGAGGTACTTGAATTCTTTCACCTCCTTCCTTCCCACATTCAGTTTCCTTCCCTGTTCCGCCCCCACATCTTCTGAACCTCATAATCCTTGACTACTCTGTATTTAAACTCCAACTCTCCTTAAGCAAATACATTTCCAATGTCCTCATCATCCTCATCATCTGTCTCAACTGCCTTACATCGGTTACCAAAAGCACAATATTGTCTGCGTATGCCAGCGACCAAACTTTTTTCCTTCCCCATAACCAACCCTCATGCCTGGGCAAGTTTTAATTTCTTTTCCGTATCTGTTATGTAAGCAGTAAACAAGTTTGGGCTCATCGGACATCCCTTGTTGATCGAAACTTCCAAATCTCCTTTCCATTTATTTTCACTGTGTTTAATGTCTCTGTATAGATTTATTTGATCCTTGTCCTCAATTTATTGTGCATCAATTTCTAGCTTTTCCAACAGTTTACCTGTATTTCTTGTGGTTTCTCTCGCTATTAAATAGTTCAGTATGTAAATATTATCCCTTGTACCTCTTCCCCTCTTAAAGTTTTAAGACGGTAATTTTACTATTATTATCATTATTACTGTTATCAGGTGTCGCTATTAAGCTCCTGATAATGTTGGTGCTTTGAGAAGTCTTCCGGAGTTAACCATCTTTTACTTTAAGTTATTTTAATGTATTTGTTAAAAATATCAATTTAACTTTAACCAAAACTTTTTTCTTCAAATTTTAATTCTTTTCTTTTTCTATTACCGTTACTATTCTTTTATTATCATCCAACGAAATACAAGACAGAAGGAACTGCCTTGCAATTCGAGTTATACCTGCTTTGATGTAAATGCTATAGGCTGCGATAGTCCAATTAAATTGTGTACCTAATGGAGTTGTTGCCGTGACAGCCTCATGCCTTGAATAGTTAATCCACATCGCAAGCGAAAGACATTTTAGCCAGACTCTCTAATCTGAGATCTGCCCCAAAACAGTAGTTGCTAAATCCATATTTCCTCGGAAGCAGCCAGTTCAGAGCGGTAGGGAAACGTGCCGAGGAGACCTTATCGTAAGAAGCGCTAACGTTCCATTCACGTGTGGTCATTTTTCTTTAAAAAAATTGTCATTTCCGAAGTTACGAGTCGCCACTGTACTTTAATCATTTAAAATGCGAGTGCTGCCGAAGTTGATTTCTCTATTTCAATTCGCCCCCTTTCTCATTCTTCATTGGCAGAAAGTTGGACAGTAAAAATTCTCGCAAATTACAATCTAATTGTACCTAGGCATAAATAAGATTGACACTAAGAGTTTGAAATGTACACTAAAATTATACACTCTAAATAAACCACAAAAAATGTTTCTTCCTGTCTACCTATGTCCGTTATAGACTCCAAAACGGCTGGACCGATGTTGATGAAATTTTCAGGAAATCTTCAGATTAGCCCAGCGGGTGATCCTGTGAAGTTTGGTAGCGATCGGATCAACAGAATTTTTTATACGTTTATAAGACGGGGCGGGTCGCTATAATTTATAAAGTGACAATTGACAGCAAACGTCAAACGGCATATGTCATTCGCAGTTTATCAAGTTTCAAACGATTTTACCACAATTATTTCTTCTGAGGCAGCAACGCGCCGGGTACCAGCTAGTTTGCTCTAAATTCCGACTCAATATTTTGACTCTAATATTGAGCGAGCTTTCCTGATTCCTGAGTACTAATAGAGTCATGTTAGTGTACGCTATTGTCTGTTTATTTTTTTACTATGAAGGTTCCGAGATTATGTGACTGAAAAGGACATATATTATGAAAACGTTCTTGCTTATTTTAAAGTGCAAAGAGAAGACTAAGTTTGCAAGGAAAAGCCTTTTTGCTTTTTTGCTAAAGCACCAAAAGATTTTCTCCTTGAATGAAAGTTGTGTACAAAATAAACAGTCCTAAAGTCAATAAACCGCATCAAGATTCTTCCAATTCATTCAATAAACAGGATGAAACTAAAAATAAAACTGATATTACTTACCCGGAATGTACGTCTTTGTTAGTGAAATTTTTAATTTTGGATAAAGTAACCATGACCTTGAAAATCCAATCAAATGATGTAATTATAGATCGGTTGCACTCCGAATAGAAATGAAACACACGGTAAATATTTCATTATAACTGGGCATGTGTTCAGTGTTATTTCTCATACGCCGAACAGCGGATTTAAATTTCTATTTTTCAGCACCTACCTACTGAATTACCGCAAAGAATAAGTTTTTTTTGCAGTTACTCATACGATGAAGCTTATCATTTATGACGGCTTAAGTCAGAAAGAAGTAGGTAGTAATAAAGAAAAGATACAGAGGATATCCTTATTGTCGTCAAAAACTGCAGGAGTATCCAAGATTCAAGTATACAACATACACTGTATAAACTGTATATACACTGTTTATGTCTGACTGCATAGAGCATGTAAATAGTGAAAATAGAGTGGCATAGAGTAGATATGACAGTTGGCGTTGTAAAGTCAGCATTTGCAGTGTTTGTTCGTTCCTAAATTTGTTGAATCTTTTGATTTAATACGGACAAACCTAGTATTAAATACTCCAAATATTGCTTAGTGCCTAAATGTGAATCAACGCCTATTCGAACACCAGGAAAAGTATTTATTTCATTGCCAGTGGGATCGACGTTTAGCAGATTGTCATTTAATTACTAAATTTATAAACAATTTATATTTTGATGTAGTTGGACATTTTAGAACATAAACCACCTGATAAATACATATTTGGGTATAAAACTGACATTCGCGTGTACCCTTTTATCAAGTGATTGAAGTTAAAATAATCGTTCGTAAGGAGTAAAATCCAGTCGTGCATCGGAGTTGACATACACAAGTTTTATATTTTATTTTTTTTTTTGTTTTCCATGGATAACTTGCATATTTCATTTTAAAATTGAAAAATGCTTATAACTCCTTCATTTTTTAAAATAAACATGGACTATGATATATAGTCGAAATCAGCAAAAAATATCCTATTTAGTGGTGCCCTAGTCGCATATTGTTTCCATTAAAAAAAAAAACAAGTTTACATTATTTCTCGAACACGAATGATATAATTAGACTTTTGACCATTTGAGTTAGTTGCAAATCTAATTCTGCGCAACATTTTCCTTTACCATATTTTCATATTTTGAGTAACAAGCGAGCTAGACTTACTTTCTTTTAAATCTGTCAGAATTCGGTTTTTTTATTGTATCTAGAAGACTATGAAAATTTCCAAAAATTTGAATTTTTTTATTTATTAAGCTCAAAGAACTACACTTCTTTCCTCATTTAACCTACCTTCTATCTCTGCTGGTTTTCAAGATCCCTGTAGTCAAAATGAAAAAAAAACTCATCCTGTATATAGAAGCATTATTTTATTATTGCAGCAGGCAACGACTAATTAGTCAAACAAGTTTAAAGTTGCCTGCCTTTAAGAATCTTATATAATACCTACATAAAGTTCCCAG
This sequence comes from Xestobium rufovillosum, assembly GCA_963966045.1. NCBI lineage: Eukaryota > Metazoa > Arthropoda > Insecta > Coleoptera > Ptinidae > Xestobium > Xestobium rufovillosum. Next base: position 18,276,826 of record OZ014498.1, read on the forward strand.
ATGAGTGTGCCTTTATTAAAGCAAGAATACCTATCAGCGTCCCGGAACTCTCATATCCCACATGATTTAATTAAGTTATCAACTTTAACGACTGCGTGGCGGAGGGCTTCGAGAATTCCAAAACGTAATCGCTGAAACCACTCTTCATAAAACTCCAAAAGATTGAATCAGCAGCATTAAAATTCGCTCATGGTTATTGCTTGCACAGAAAAATTTCCCCGATTTTCTAAGAGATCATCGGCAATTTTTGTATGCTTTGCATAATAACAATCAGTTCAAGATTTATCTCGAATATCACTGAAATTATTTAAAGACAATGAAACTGGGTAAATATTTTTTTAACACTGAAAATTTCAGGAATTGCGACTTGCAAACCGTGGGAGTTATATGTCAAATTCAACTTCAGCGTGTAATTTGTCTGTAACTGGTTGAAGTAACAAATCGTAGGAGGAATGTGGTCGTTGAGAAGTTTGCGGAGAGCATAAGACATCAGTATTCCTAAAGCAGCAGTCAGTTTGTGAACTGCTTGGGGTTAACCGCTGTCAATACCGTCCCTTTATTAATATTTTGAGTTGCCCACTAAAGCGAAAAATTACGCACACATAACTCTCTGCCTCTGTGCATTTAAATCATGTTTTATACAATAACCACAATAACGAGGGCTTTGGATATATTGTTATGCCCGGCAAACAGAAATTTTCAACTTTACTAAAATTTACTCTGAACTGAAAATCGATATTTCTTATACAACACATTTATATTATAAATACTCGATATTTTATATTAGCTTCGTAAACCGTAAGCGTAGTAAGATTGTTTTTAACTGCTTTCCTTTTTGTGAAGGGCCGAGGGTCAAATATAAAATAGGCCCATTAAAACACCGGCAGATTTCAAGAGTTTCGGACACAAAAACAATAGCAATTAAGACCGTCATCCATAACTGGACCAATAAAGCTGTTCTCGCGAAAGATACAGCCGGAAATATTACATTTGCACTTACATTGGACCCGTATATCTCGGTTACATGTGCTAGTTTGTAATTTCATGCCCAGCTGCGCGAGCGACCAACAGGGGAACCAATTATATCCTTGATTACTGCGATAATAAGAAAAATTCCTCGGGAAATTGCAGAAGTCATATTTCACATGAATAATTCCAGCATGAATCAAAGTTTGCTTCCACAGTGCTCTCGAGATGTCTATATTTTATACGCCTGAAATTTATTCCGCGCTGCTTGTATTTTTTGTTTTAAAAAATTTTTTGTTATAAATTTTTGCCTGGATAAATTGCACTCAGTTGAGCCATTTCGTCAATCTAGCCTTCATTATACCAAGTTTAGATACTTATGTTCTGTTTAACTGTAGTCTGTGGTAAGTTACCCACAGATTATTTTCATGAAATAAATTCCACCCCCTTGTGACTAAAACCAAATTTTCATATCAGTCTTTTTTCGTTCTCCATAAATACATTTCTAACAAACGGTGGTCAAAAATCACGTGTTCATAGAAATTAAAAATAATAAAGCAATGGGTGTGAATAAATAGTGTTACCTAATAGTGTAATTCAGAAACCACATAGTACGATCACTACTGAAACGGCAGGTTCAGCAACAGAGTCTTAGCAAGAGGCTGTGATGTTCTTTCACTCAACCAGAGCAACAAAACTCGTATAATGTATTAAGCGATTTGTGATTGAGTGAGAAATTAACAAACGGAACATCATACTGGCTTTGCCAGAAAGAAAAGGCGCGGATAGGTGTGAAAATTTTAGAGCGATCAGTTTAACTTCCCACGCGTCAAAAATTTCAACTAGAATTGCACAAAGAAGGATGGAGAAAAGGGCGGAAGAAATATTAGGAGAAGATCAGTTCGGATTTAGAAGAAATAGGGGAACGGGCGAGGCCATTCTAGCTTAAAGAGTAATAATAGAAAAAACAATAGAAAAGGGAAAGAGCGCCTATATAAGATTTGTAGATTTAGAAAAAGCCTTCGACAACATAAAATGGGGGAAGATGTTCGAAGTGCTCAGAAAGGTAGGGATGATGAATAGGGATAGAAGAATAATTTATTCATAAGCTATAGAAAGAGCAAATGACAGTTATAGAATTTGAGCAGGAACATATAGAAAGGGAGTGAGGCAGGGATGTGCGTTATCGCCTCTAGTTTTCTATTTATGTATCGAATATGCCATTAATATTGTTAAAGACAGAATAGCTGCTGGAATTAATATACAGGGCCAAACTATTAATATGCTTAGATTCGCGGATGATATAGCAATATTAGCATCCAGTAAAGAAGAATTATAGGAAGGGCTTTAAACGAAATGGACGCGGTTATGACGGAGGGCTATGGTATGAAGATCAACAAAAAGAAAACCAAAATATTGGTGTGTAGGGGGCGTGAAAATAGGACTAATATTAAAATACAAATTGGAAACAAGAAGATAGAGGAAGTCAAATAACTCGCGATGGTAGAAGCTCTAGAGATATAAAACAAAGAATAGCGCAGGGCCGAGTTGCATTTAATAAAAAGACATAACTATTATGCTCGGGAATGATAAATGTATAAACTCGGAAGAGGCTCTTAAGAACGTGTGTGTGGAGTACGGCATTGTACGGGTGCGAAACTTGGACCATAGGAGAAGCATTTGAAATGTGGTGCTATAGACGCATGTTGAAGATACCGTGGATAGATAAAGTTAGCAACAGAAAGGTATTAGGAAGAGTTGGAGAAAAGCGAAATTAATGGAAGACAATAAAGAATAGGAGAGATAGGATGGTAGGACACCTTCTGTGGCAAGAAGTAATAGTTTGCGACATACTAGAGTCAGAAATAGGAATAAAAAGAGGTAGGGGTAGGCCCAGGTTAGACTACTGCTCTCAGATAGTTAGGGACGTAGGATGCTCAACTTTTGGGGAATGCGTATAGGTTAGCTCAGGATAGGAGAGAATGGAGGTACGCGTCCAACCAGTCTTCGGACTGAAAACTTTATGATGATGAGAGATTAATAAGTATCTATATTATTTACTCTGAAGGTTTAGCATTTCACTGGTCTGCTAATAATATAATATTTCATAGTGGATTAAAATTTTGTAAGAGACAGTGTCTTGTATTCCACCGGTATTGAGTTATACACTTTGCATCAGATAAATATGAGCTATTGTAAGAGAATGATTTCTGAAAGAAAGAATATTTATTTGAACTGTGAAGGAATAGTTAGTAAATCCGTCCTGTGGACTTTGACGTGATGAACATCGGCTTTAAACGTAATTTTATTGTGGAAATATGGAGAACTCCTTGGAAATAATTTGATGATATAAATATACGGAATGTAAGAACCTCCATGAATCCATGTTCAACCAAGGTATGCGTTGGAATTTATACGTTACGCGATATATTTTTTTTCTAAATGCGAGTCTCAAATACGAATTCTGAGCTATACTTGGGCCGCCGAACATTATTATTAACATCCTCGCTTGTGATTCTTTCTTATCAAAGTAATGGGGTCTGTAATGGCATAGGTAATACACAACGTAGGTAACAGACGATCACGTGGCCACTTCGACAGGTATTTAGGTAAACTTTAATTAGGTTAATTACTCAGCGCTGAGCAGGTAGATAATCAGGCGACCAGAAACTTGCAAGGGTACGGTAGGGTCCGTTACAGTAATATTTTATTGATTATTTTTTTCATCGTCAAATTGACCAATAGGAACATTGCATTTGGGTCTATACTTGGGCCGCCGAACAGACGGAGTGATCACCCTGCAAGAACGTGCTCTAGCGGGGCCAATATTAATTTATGACGACCGAATTGGAGTGATGCGACTTCGTTTGGTCTAAAGAAAACGCATCACTGCGGTTCGGTCGTCCTAAATTGATAGTGGTCCCGCCTAGAGCTCATGCTTGCAGGGTGATCACTCCGTCTGTTCGGCGGCCCAAGTATACCTGTACCTACCTGGTATCATCATGGCTAATAAAAGGACCGCACAGAGTATCAGCAATTAAGTGCGATAAAACCAGGGAATCATACAAAATAACTTTTGTTTTGTAGTCTATTAGATTTCTCATACTGTAAATTGTTTCGAGATTCATATAAGCTTTCTGAATTAATTTGGTAATATATTAAGTTTAAAATCAAGTAGCACACCCAAATTGCCCCAAGGAGCATTTAGAGGCACATGATGGGCTCTGGGTCGACATTGTGTCGACACACGATCTCGGACACGACACATTTCGAAGGCACAGTGCCAACACAGAGCCCGCATTAAGTAGTAAATGTGTCCAAAATGGTGATGAAAATGTGTCCTAAATTGAGACTAGTTAGGCACCAAAACTGTGTCTAACTCATGCCTTCTTTGTGCCCGATATGTTCACATTTCTGTGCCTAAATTATTACTAAATAGAATAATATTGGGCACAATAATTGTATATGCATCTCTCTTAGAACTTAGAATGATGGGAACAAGTATAAATATGGGGTGACTGTCTGTTGTTACACTACACATAACCTAAAGAACATACTCAAATAATGATGCATTCTGAAGTAACTACGCAGAAAATACTAAACGAAGGCAACTTTTTGGTAAAAACTGGATGACATACTTAAGCAAAATAAAAGCGCCTCGATAAAAACCTCTATTTGTTCAGGTATAAAAAATTTTGTGGTAACCTAATTTTTGCAAGGTACACATTTTTATCCAAAGTTTCTATTTATTTACACTTCTTTATGCTTAAATGGCAAAAGGACAGAAGTTTACCACATTTCGTTCCTTATTAGATGAATTTTTTCAAAAACATACTTCGCTTTTGAATTTTGAACCAATATGGACGCCTTTGAGCAGCAACAAACAATGGCTGATTTGAAGATGATGTCTAAACAGAGCCTTGTGTCTATATTTTAGCCAAATTGTGACTAATGGCTTTCCATTTAGTAACATTGCTACGTGTGGTACATTTTAGACTCCTGTGCACAAAATTGGCCTGAGTTGTTCCTGAAATGTTGTTAATATGACACATTTCATTTAAGACGCAATTCAGGAACAAAATTCTAAAATGTGCCTAATTTGTGAAAATCTAACCTAACTTTAAACAGCTGTTTTAGTGGAAATTACTAGGCCAGAGACAAACTGTCTAGGTACAGTGCTAGAGGGCAAATAAAGAGTACCTACTTCATAGCCTGTGTTAAGTATACTGTTTATTATGTAATATGTATAATTATACCTATATTAAATATCATATTTTGTTATATTATTTATTATAGTTTATAGCTATACTTGTACAACTTTTTTTAACACTTTCCACTATCCTCGAGTCACAAGAACTAATGGGTGATAACATCTTTCAGAAGTAAGGTTAGGTTATCGAATGGAAAGTTGTGTTCACCTGGACACATCATAGAAACATTTCAGAATTATGTGCTTAAAGAGCGACCATTTAGAAACATGAATGTCCGTTTAGATGCATTTTGGTTACAAAAAGGTCTCGAAGAATTTAAACACATTCCAGGCTCATTGTTTCTAAAGTGTGTCGACACAGTGCGTCTAAATGGCGTCCTTTGATTCCAAGTAGACAAATAATGGTTACATGAAGGGCACAAATATCTGAAATGTAAACACTTGGGCACGGCGACTTATGGGACACAAAAACTAGTTCATGTGTCGACACGTAACCTAAAATTGTCACCATTTGAACACATTGCACACAAATGACACAAATTCCGGTTGCCGTGTCGACCCATTACGGGCAAAATATTCGTGTGCCCATTCTCAGGCACACTTTGCTCCTTGGGGCTGGCGCACTGGATGAGTTCCAATGGAACAATGGAAGTGTCTATATAGAGATAGTCCATTTTTTTGCTATTATATCATGCAAACGACTATTATTTTTCTTACAAAACAAGAGAAGTTTCGAATTATTTGGATTTGTATATAAAGAGTGATGTTCTAAAACGTTCGAAAATTTATTTAAAACAATAATACAACTGGCTAACGTCAGCAGCATACAGATGATAACTACAATGTATGTGTACTTAATATAAAGAGCCGAACCATAGGTTTAACCATATTGGGAGTGGGGATGTATTGAGAAGATGGACTAAATCAAGTCCCTGAAAGAGGGCAGCAGATTTTTCAGTAATCAGAGTGGCAGAGACTGTGGGGCCGGTATGGCACTGTGATACTCAATACTCACTCTGAGATGTGGAATGCAGCGGCAAACAGTCGCGTTATTTTGTCCCTAGAATAGCGTACTAAAATTATATCATGATGGCACTTTCTGGAGTAAAACATTCCTGAGGTAATGTAGTCCCACATTCGGATCTCCGGGCGGGGATTGGTTCGGGGGGGAGTCATCAGCAATAATAAGTGTAACATTTCACGAGTCGGAGCGTGGACTGTTACGAGTATGAAACAAGTAGGAAAATTTGAAAATAGAGGTGGATACGTTAGCATTAGACATAGTAGGTATCAGTGAGGTGCGATAGCCAGACACGAGAGACTTTTGGAGCCAAGATTTTAAAGTTATACACCCAGGGTCGATAGGTGGAAATTCGAGAGTAGGAATTGTTATGAAGAAGAAAATAGGGCAGAGCGTAGAAAACTTCTTACAAAAAAACTATGTTTCACTATATTTCAACATCACTTTAGGAGACGCTATACATGGAAGGTGCCAAGGGACTTAGGGAGGTATCAAATAGATTACATTCTTGTCAGGTTTAATTTAACAGAAAGAAGACTCGGGAGATTAACTTTTTTTAAATTTTATTTCAATTTCATTATTGGAAATAACAAAAAAATGTTTGGATCGTATATTCATCGACTTTAACCTTTGAAAGAAAAGTAAATAGAATATATCAGGGATTTCTACAAATTCGAAGGATAACTTGGTCCTTCGAGTACGAGAGATTTTTCAGAAGTCTGTTCTTAATCGAGTTCTATAAGTTACCGCAAACATTGATAAGTTACTGATCGTTGAGTATACTTAAAATGTATCTATCAAACCTTACTTATTTCAGATTTATATTTTTTGTTTTGTTTGTATTGATAAATTTAAACAGATTTTTCTATCTATAATTTTCTTGCTTTTTGTTTAATTACTTCGAAAATATTCAGTTTAGGTTGACGTGTGGATTGAGGAAAAGAAATCGTTAACTTTTATGAAAACAAATTCAATTCTGCTTTGGTTTAAGGTGACTCTGGAGGAATTCAGAAGTTTTCATTCTAATAAATTGTTGCTAAAACTTAACAAGGGTTTGTTTTAAAAACAAGGATTTTATTCCTTACTTTCACAAGGCAATAGTGGCTTACGACTGAGATAAATCTGTGAAAAACAGATTTTGTAACTTAAATTAGTTTCTAGTTTAGTCCATTGGGACAGGTAGGAGAAACCTGCGAAAATAGAACTCTGGAATTGGATACATTTCCCTATTTGGATAAATATCTGCCGCAGCCATTAAAATACAAGTGGATGCTGCGCTGCAAAAGAATTTCCTTATTAGGAACAGATCAAAAGATTAGATCCCACTAGAGGAGATAAACAAGGCGCAGGTTTTATAATTTTGCTACGTTGATAGGTAGGTACTCGTTTCCAATTCTAATAAATGCATAGAAGTTTAACTTGTGTCATCAGAATGAGTATTTTTGATCCGAGAATCAAGTAAATCCTGAAGATGGGATAGAATACGAGGTCTAGCAGTTCAATTCCCGAGATGGTATAAGCATAAAACATAAAGCTCCTGTTATTGTATAAAATCTGAAAAGTATGCCAATTAGCACACGTCTCTCCTATAACATGATGTGTAACATAAATCCAGCCGAGCTGCATTACACATTTTCTGAAAATAAAATGAAAGACAACAAATATCCGTTTGTTAAACAACACACTGCTTGTCATGCAAATAACACAGTCGTAACTTGGAGCGCGTGTTAAAAAGCTCGGCGTCTCATTTATTAGCATTTTTCCCAAATATTTCATGCATCCTGTTATGAGAGAGCGGAGTCCTGCACGACAGGGTGATATCCGAGGCCGGCACAACACATCAGCAACGGTCATGAGGAAATAAATAATTTCCACGTGTGACATTGCGTAATTAGATTTTTTCCGCATGCAAATTGCACACACCAATGAATAAAAAGTATTATGCAAAACAGTATCGATTGAGTCATTTATCTTTCATACATATCCGTCTAATTAACATATGGCGAGATGTGTACTTAAGATTGTAACATTCGAAATTAAAAGTTATTCTAAAAATATCATTTCGTATGCAAGAAAATGGGGTAATTATAATCCTACAACGAAAACATTGTTAAAAATGGAGTCGAGCCTATCTGCCATCTGCTTACTTCTAAGGACCGCATTTGTCCAAATCACAGTTTTAAAAATACTAAGCGCTTTTAAGCAAACGAATAGCTTATAACGACAGATACACAAACTGACACTATACATACAGAGTGTCTCGGTGAAGGTAGGAAATCTCTCGGGTGCGTATAGATTACACGAAACTAACACCCCTAGTTCATATAAAGTTTTCTCCTACGACCTTCCCCTGCCGAGATATTCTCCCTTAAATTGGAGAAATAAAAATCATTTTTTTCCATAAAATTTTTATTTTTAATTGCATTTCGATAATTTTCTTGGTGACGTACGTAGTGATTGAATGTCAATAAAATAATGCGACCCGTTTTTTGATAGTGCATCAGGGGGACAAGGGGTGAACTACCCCTTTCCTTCTTAACTTCATATTTTTTAAGGGGCTGGATATTTTTAATTTTTAACCTCATCTTTTGTTTCCCCGGACATTTTGCTAATAAAAAGTTACTCTTGTTAGGTTTCGATAAAATGAAGCGTTTTCGAGGAAATAAAACTCAACGAGCAAGGGATACAGTGTTTCTACGATTTTCGTTTTTATTTTTTCTGGCATTATTTCCAAAGATATCGAAAAATCGAAAGCTCTTTCAATAAATTATTTTTTACGAATTTTTTAAGTATGATTTGACCCTACATTAGCTATTTCTTTAGAAATTCATAAAAAATTGTCCAGGTCCGTATTAAGAAAAAAATTGAAGATGTAAACAACAGACGAAACGTCGTACAAAAATAACCTTAACAGTTTGCGAAAGGTAGTGAAAATTTACATTAAAAAATTGCTTTCGGTTTTTCGAATGCCAAAAAAAAATAAAACGAAAATCGTAGAAAAACGATACCTCTTGCTCGTTGAGTTTGATTTTCTCGAAAACGCTTCATTTTATCGAAACCTAACAAGAGTAACTTTATATTAGCAAAATGTCTGCGGAAACAAAAAATGCTGTTAAAAATTAAAAATATAAAGCCCCTTAAAAAATACGAAGTTAAGAAGTTAAGGGGTAGTTCACCAATTGCTCTTCTGATGTACTATTAAAAACGGGAGGCATTATTTTATCGACATACAATCACTACGTACGTCACCAAGAAAATTATCGAAATACAATTAAAAATAAACATTTTATGTAAAAAAAGATATTATTTCTCCATTTTAAGGGAGAATATCTCGGCAGGGGAAGGTCGTAGGAGAAAACTTTATATGAACTTTGGGTGTTATTTTCGTGTAATCTGTACGCACCCGAGAGATTTCCCACCTTCACCAGAACACCCTGTATATTTTGTAGCAATTTCCGCATGCTATTTTGTAAATGGGTAAATGGGTTCCATTTTATCTTTCGCATTTATAAGTAGATTTTGTAAATTGTTGCTCGAAGTGTGAACCACTTTGAAGCCTGCTTTCCCGAAAATCGTATTCATACCCCTAGTTATCTGCTGTACATATGGTATTCTTATAAATTTAGTACATAATTTGATTATCCCCATTTACAGTGATGGAATTTCGCAATAGCATTTTAAATTTTCGTTTCCTAATTAACCTATTGACAATTTCTGGATTGAAACCGTTATATCTTTGTATATCTTTGATTGTATTTACTTCCTTGCGGTAGATATCTTTCAACGGATAATAGTAGATTCAACATCCCATTAGATAAAAAACCAAAACTAGCCTCTTTGTGCTGACGGCAGTGGTTCGAATCTGGAGTTATTCACCGAGCTGTACTGGTTTCTTTCCTATGGATGTCAAATTCTAACTTACTGTTCTCCTAATTGCCAAAATGTCTAAAAATGGAAGCTGTCCTTTTCTTTCTATTTCAATTATTCATATCCAACCAACCCATCTCCCTTAGTGTTTGCGAAATTCTCTCGTACATTTGAATGCCAAATAACAATGAAAGACAAGAATATGTGACATGAACACATGAACAGGTGAGAAAGAATAGCAGAGCTATGTGTTGTCCGCCTAAAAATGAGATCTACAATATCTTACAGATTTTACAAAGTTCTAAGTACAAGGTGTTTCTAAATTGAGTACCATAAATTTAGGAGTTTGTAGAGAAAGTTAAAATAACACTAAAACCTTTATATAGTTTTGTACAAAAGCGCTTTCCTTCCAAAATACAAGGTGTTATAATGCCGACTGGCGTATCAGTTATTTAGCTATATTTGTAACTAAAGCAGCCTGAGGAATCTAAATTTTTGTGGGCAAGTGCTACTCAAAACTACAGATAATCCAGCAATATTTTAAGTGTAATACGATAATTCAGCGGCGTAGAAAAATGGGTCGTGTAAGACCTTTTCATTAATAAAAAGTTTGAGGTTAGGTTTTTTGAAAATATTGTTTTATTTTTAGATTCTCTAATCAAAATACTGCAGAAAATATAGTCTTTTTAAATATCTCTAGTCTTTCATTTTCGAGATATTCACGATTTTATGTGGCAGTGCTATTAAAATATTGTCTTTGTTCTGCCATATTATCATTAGTTAGGTACGTAAAACTTGATAACAAAATCATCTAGAAGTGTTTGCAGGTATAAAAATTACGAAGGTACCTACAAAAACATGTAGCAGTCATATGTGATTTTTTTTCGCAAATCAACCATAGGTAGGTAGATAGATACCCCAGTTCACATGGGCACTGCAACATAAAAAGGCAAATATTTCGAAAACAAACGACTTTAGAGATATTTAAAAAGATAATCTTTTTTGCAGTATTTTGATTAGAGAATCTAAAAATAAAACGATATTTTCAAAAAACCTAACCTCAAACTTTTTATTAATGAAAAGGTATTACACGACCACTTTTTCTACGACACTGAATTACACTTATAATATTGATGGATTATCTGTAGATTTAAGTAACACTTGCTCACAAAAATTTAGATTTCTCAGACTGTTTTAGTTACAGATATAGCTAAATAACTGATACGCCAGCCGACATTATAACACCTTGTATTTTGGAAGGGAAGCGTTTTCGTACAAAACTATATAAAGGTTTTAGTGTTATTTTAACTTTCTCTACAAAATCCTAAATTTATGGTACTCAATTTAGAAACACCTTGTATATATACTGAAAAGGTGAGGGTCGAGAATTGAACCTTGCGGAACACCAGCATCAATAACCAGCGAGTCAGAAAGTAGATTGTGATTAACTGAACGGCATTCTCACACAAGCCAACAAAACAAAGAATCGAAAGTAGAACCTTGTCATCAAGGGCATCAAATTGCTTTCGTTGATAGCTAACAATGCCATAGTGCAGCTATGACCAGCTCTAAATCATGACTGCTGCTCTGGAATTATAGACCTCTGCATTAAGTATTCAAGTAATTAGAAATGCAACCCCTTCTCAAAAACCTTTGGCAGAACTGGTAGTACAGTTATGAGACGTAGTGCATGTGATTATTAATTTATTATAGGCGGCGGAATGATCATCTTTCCGATATATCGAATGTGTCTGCTACATTTTTCGCTTCATAAAGAACAAAATGTTTAAAACATGTATGACCCATTTTGCATTTTTGCCGCATTGTTCCTTAAAATCGACGCAACGCAAGCAGACTTAGCATCTGATATTTCATTTGGAACACTACTGCGGAGAATGCCCTGAGGGATAATAAGTTCGCGGAATTGTTTAGGTGCTTCTCTCTACGGTTTAAAGTTTGTCCGGCACATAGATTTTCAGAAAAGCGGTAAATTGGAACTACTGTAAGCGAAGTGCAGCGGAGCAGGTCGTATGTCTGAGTTTCGAATTAATAACCACACAAGCTCGCTATCTTGCTGGATAATTTTCTGATATACGAAAGTTTTATTATAGGGTGGCTTCATTTCAAGACTTGCCAGTAGGGCTGCGAATATTCATCGATATATCGAAAACGATTTCTTCCTCATACCACCCATATGAGTCCCCAGAATAGTGAAGCCGTGACGTCAGAGAGCGATGGGCTACGCACACGTGCAGTTATAGTACTTGACAATCTCGAAACGGCAACAATTTATAATTATATAATGAATAATTATTTTGGAAAATTTGTGAAAATCGTTATGTTACCCTAAAAGGTCGACGCCCCTGTATATTTAATGCTCGTGGTCATAAACCCGCAAATTTATGTTTCGTCATTAGTTAGCGGAACGTCAGTTGTTGATTCGCTATATAAATCAAATAAGAAATGCTCATGAATATTCATAGTCTCTGGTTGTTTCAAACTTTCCAGAGTATAGCATAACTTAGATGGTCATGAAATAATAATTAAAACGATAGCAGAGGGAAAGAAGGAAACTATGCGGAAACACAAAAACATGTTTCCAACCTGTATCAGGCACTAGTTGGCACTCTGCCGTGGGAACGACGGCAGCGAGTGCATTTAGAAACAAGTAAACTGTGTGTTTTATTGAAACAATAAAGCACTGTCTACCCCGTGAATTCCCAACACACTGGCGAGCTGATTCCAGAGATATTCCGCAACATGCTAACGTGATTTAATAATCTTTATGATAAATAGTCGTTCTTTTGGTAACGATGCCGATGGCTTGTCATGAATCATTGTTAACTATATTGTCGATAAGCACATTTATGAAAGGAAAATACGATGCAACTCGGTGACTGAAGATGCGTAACTGTGTCAAATAGTGATATTTCACGAACTGTGATTTAATCACTGATATCAAAAAATCACAGGTAACGACGGTTACTAAAGGACCTACAAAACTGCGACGTGATCACGACATTCCGTCGTTCCTTATCCTCGCTGGATAGTGAGATTAACGATTAACGAGGCAGCGAAATGTTGTAATCACGTACGCACGAACCGATACCAAAGCGTATATTACTCAGACCCTTTAAGTCCATTTTCGCTCACTGCCATAAGAATTTTTATGTGTAGCAAGCGACTTCGTGCCTTAAGACTGGCTGTGTCAAATTGGTCCATTTTTGCTTTCGGCCATATGTTTTAACATGTGGAGCAAGCGACTTCGTGCTTTAGTAGTTCATTATTTTAATTTCAGAACGTCACATTTCAACCAAACAATAATAAACTCCGGCGTGTAGCGGTGGCGACCGATAGATAATTCACTTCCTACTCAGTATAATACTACAAAAGTCGTGATCACGTCACGTTTCAAAATCACTAATATAGAAAAATGACAGTAACAATTCACAATTTGATTGAAAAATCTCGAAATCGCTCATCACTATGTCAAACAGGAAATGTGAGCGAGCACTCAAAAACGAGCTCAAAAAGATGCTTTTTGAACAAATCCTTATACTCCTATTAACCGCGAACACGATAGTGAAGCCCACGGTACAACCAATGATGCTATACTCCGCAGAGGCAAGATCTGTGACGCTCAATGGGAAGGTCATTAAGGGACCATTTAGCCCAGGAATTTTATATATTTCAACCTAGAGAAAAATTTGACCGAAAGTCCCAATCAACTTTCTTATTTTAAATATAATTCCCACATTTTTCTCGCATTTTTGGAATCTTCACTCAATTTTAACATAAGATTCATCAAAAGGCCCTATACCTAACTCTCATAGTTTTTGAAGAATTTTTAATTTTTTGAAAAAAAAATGATATTTAGAGTGTATTTTAAAAATCCATATTTTCGAAATTTCTGGAGATTAAGGAAATAATTTCTACTCCGATGAAAACAAGGCTATTACGCTTTCAAAAACCATAGTCAAATTAACCAAATGTTGTACAGAGTGTTCAATATTCAATGCCACTTTATGCAATCTATAAACATCAAAAAGTCAATCATCTTAAAACAAACACCGTGTATTTCATGGGCAGAGTACACAAAATTTCCAATCTATTGGCTTTTAGATGTTTGAAGTTTTGCACAAATTAACATTCAATATTGAACACTCTGTATAAAATTGTGTTGACTTGATTAAGTCTTTCGAGAGAATGAGGACGTTGCAACCACCAGGATAGATATGTTTCCTTAATCTCCAGAAACTTCAGCGATACAAATTTTTAAATGTTGCTCTAAAATTCACATTTTTCAAAGATTTATTGTTTTTCAAAAAAGTAAAAGTTAGGTATAGGGATTTCTGATAAAACTTGTGTTAAAATTGAGTGAAGATTCGAAGAATATGAGAAAAATGTGGGCATTCTATTTAAAATACGAAAGTTGCTTCCAACTTCCGGTATAACCGGAAGTGCAGTGCAGCTGAAAATATTTTTAGGGAATAGATCGTTATGAGGAACATCTAAATGCAAATTTTTAGACTTCAAACACGATTAGTTTTCCATAAACGTCTAATAGGTCACTGAGTTTGAATCACCCTGTATAATCCGTAGTCCCCTTGTACCTTTCATTGTGAGGTTTTTGATTTTATTATGTTTGGTGCACTGAGTTCTTCCATTGTTCTCTATTCTGAGCTACTCTTCTTTCTTGCATTACTGTTTAACCGCTTTTTGTGTCATTTTTGCTGTCATATTTTCCCAGGTTTCCATTTGTTTTCCTCTGCTGCTCCTCGTTGTTCTGGCCTCCCATATTCTCCGTGCTAATCTTGTTTCTTTCATTCGCTGCAAATGTCCCCTCCAGCTAAGTTGCTGTTCTTCCACATACTCCATATTCCATATTCCATACTGACTGTTCTTCTAGGTTTTCTCCTATTTCAGTATTGGAATATAGATATCGCCATTTTCATCATCTTGGATATCTCGTTCTCTTAACAAATTTTTATGCATAGCGTGATATGTTCTTACAGTCTTCTATACATATATAGCCTTTCATTTGTGTCTTTCTCTTGTCTACTGTTACTTTCTATTATCGTTCTCAGATATTCATTGTTTGGTGTTTTTGAGCTGTCCTCATTGTCCTGGTCTTAAATACCCTGTTTTCTCAAATTCTCTACTCAAACATTTATGTTGCTCGTAATCCCTTTTCGCTATCCGCCATGATTACCATATCATTAGCATATTAGTATATTAGTATATTATCTTACTTCAATTTCTTTAAGTTCTATTTGCTTGAATTTATTACTTCGCCCTTCAGTACTTTAAATAAAACCGCACTCCATACATATCAATACCTCCATTGTTTGTTGGACTTCTATTTTTATTTATCCTTCTTTACTCTCACTCGTTGTTAAATGACTCGGTTTGCCTTTTCTGGTGTTTGTTAATATCTTATAAAATAACTTTTGGTTGTCCTTGCCATTTTCTTCCATTTTCTCTCCGAACCTTATTCAGCCCTTATCCAGCTTTTCTCTTGTATGCTTCATATTTGCTTTCTGTACTGTCTTTCAGGTATTCCTTTTCATTTACACTTCTTCTTATCTATTTCCTCTCTTTAATTTGCCTTCAGTCGTCCATGTGTTTCCCTTGTTGCTTCTATAATGATCTCCATAAATTTTGAGCTTCATAATTTTTGATTTCTTCCAGTTGTATTTTATTTTTCATTGCCCCTTTTTTTTCCTCCCCAGGGCCTGCCTACTCGAAGGCTCAGATGCACTGCAGCCACAAAATAGACTGATTGTGCTCACCCTAATTATTCTAAGTCACACCCATTCCTTGAACCAGACGGTACAAGTCATACACTGGATGCGTGACAAAGTCTTCTGGTTCCATCAGACATTGCCCGAAAATTCGCTGTCTCTTTCGGCCTAGCGCGTCGCATCTGCACAGGATGTGCATAGCTGTCTCCCGTTCCCGATTACACAAGCGGCAGTTAAGGTCTCCGTAATATTTGCCAATCTTCCACAGGTGTTCTTTAACGGTCGTGTGTCCCGTCAAGAGACCTGTAACAATACTAATTTGTATCCTACTTAGGCAAAGCAGTTCTGAACATCTCTTCCTGCAAGTCCCATTTATATATGACTTGCTGTACCCTGTGTCCTGGAATTCTGTTCCAGTGATTGTAATGTTGAGCGCGAATCCATCCATTTACTTGGTGTCTGACGGCACTCTTAGTTATGCCTAGGGCAGGTTCCGGTCCAACAAAAGGTTCGTTGAAGCCCCGCCTTGCTAGATTATCGGCTTTCTCGTTCCCTAGCAGCCCACAGTGGCCTCGAATCCAAAGCAGTCTCTCTGAGTTCCGCATGGCTAGAATATTAAGTTGCTCTAAGTACTCTCACACCAGTCTGGAAGAGATTTTTGGGCTCAGAAGAGCCTTCAAAGCTGCCTAGCTGTCTCATAAGATAAAGACCCGCTGATTTCTGTAGCCCCTCTTAATGTTTTCCCGCGCACATTGTAGTATAGCGTAAACCTCTGCTTGAAAGACAGAGGCATATTTGCCCAGAGAGGAGCTAAACAGTCCTGACCCAGCACCTGTGTCAGTCTTAGAACAGTCGGTGTACCAGGTTAGACTGCCGGAAGGTATGCTGTTCAAAATTTGGTTCTCCAGTCTAAAGTCATCGATTATGACCTGAAAAAGTGGTTAGATGGTGTTCTTGGGGACCATATAATCCGTCCTCATTTCAAGCATGGGATCCTTTATGTCCTCAACAATGCTCTGTACCCAGACGGACACGGCAAAGATAATTTTGCAGTCTGTAAAGTGCCAGTCTCGCCTTCCCCTGTATCACGAAGTGGAGAGGGGGAAGGTCCAGAAGAGTCTCTATGGCAGCAGTTAGTGGAGACCGCATCTCCCCTGTTATCCCTAGGCAGGCAAGCATCCGAATTTTGCTTAGCCTGAGCCTAGTAGTTACCTGTTTGACTTTGGGCCACCATGCCAAAACTGCATACATTATTCCTGGTCTGACCACTCTGGTGTACAGCCAGTGCACCATTCCTGGCCTTAGGCCCTATTTTTTGTTATATATTTCATTACCTCTTTGTATTGTCTTGCTGCTTCTCCATCTCTCAATTTACACGCTTTTATGTTTTCATACTTTAACATTCTATCAGTATTTTATTTTATATTCCTTCGTTCTTAACTTTTGCTGCTAACATTTAGTAGTGATTATAAGTTTCTGGACCACGAATTACTCTGTCTATCTTTCTTTCTACCAATATGTAATCCATTATGGTTTGCCCATTATCTCTGTGTTTACAGGAAGTATTTGTTAAAAAGAGGTTATTTATGAGACAATAATCCATTAATCTTATTCCATTACTGATTCACTTTCCTTTTTCGTGTCTGCCTATTACTCCAGTATTCTGCCATTTAGGTCTCCCCCAACATAAATACTTTAATTGCTGCCTTCCGTTACTAAGTTTAATTGGTTCCAAAATTTAGCCTTGATTTCTAACGTTACATCTTCATTTGGACCATTAGCTGTTGTTGCTGTTACATTTCTACCATCCATATTCATTTCTACCACCAATGTTCTTTCTGAATGATCCTCCCTTTTTCAGATATTCTTTGCTAAATTTTTGTCTATAAGGCATCACTCCTGCTACCACTGCAAAATACTACATGTCCAGCTCCCAGTATTTCCCTCATCCATTTTTCTTTGTTTCTGTTACTAACAAAATGTCTAACTTGTCTAAATAAATCCAAAGCTCTCTAGTCTCTAGTGTAGACTCCCTGGAACTCCAGATCCTTGAACTCCTGGAAAGCTGGATTTACATTACTAGCAAATAGTTGTGCCGATGATCCTTAAACAGGGTTCTAATGAAAAAGGGTGCCCTTGGATATCATGTAACGTATTTTATGAAGGTGCTTCAAATTACCCGGTATTGTACTGATAGAAGACTCTTATTTGCGTAATACACGGGTAGTGAAAGTCGACACTAAAAACTTAAGGCAATCACGAAATTTTTAGTGTTCCAAACATCCAACTATCAAAATTTCCACGAAAAAACACATTTTATTACACTCAGGGTGTGTTTCAGAGATTTAATTTAATTAATAACGTAGAGAAGATGCCCGTTGTCACCGCTAGTTTTCAATTTATACATCGAAGAGAAAACGCGACATTCTACGTGGGGTCACGTAACACGTTCGTCTAGTTCAGCCCATATGGTTATTCAGATCGCGAGTTCTCCTCTATCCCTTCTAGTTAATTCATTAATTTATGAAGTTCTGGTCTAGATTTTTCTTTCTCTGCTTATCTTAGACTGTAATTTATGCTCAGAAAAATATAACACACTGTTTACAACATCTCCATTGAAGATTTTCCAACAGAGTGTTAAATGCCTCATTGAGAACTATTTTATCAAAATAATACAGATTTTGTTTTGATTATTATTCGCACTGACGTTAGTTCAGTCTATCGCACCTAATAAAACTAAATACTCGAACTCTGTAAATAAACGGCCAGACGAAATGAACCAGAACCTGTCTATTTTCATTCATTCAGTATTTTTATTTTGGAATTACCTTCAACGCAGTTTATGTAGATAGGTAATACTCTCAATCACTTCGGAGTATTTGCAGAGTTTCAATAGGGGATGCTTGGAATTCAAGAATTGAAAACCATTTTAAAATGCATTTTAGGAAAGCAAACAAACGTGGTTTCGATGTGTGCTAGTGACATTCACGTTCTTGTGGTCCCGTTGAGAATTTTGTTTTCCATGGCATCTGTAACGTTTTGTTTCTGGGTTGCACTGGAATCACGAAATTACTATCTAAATACGAAGAAACATCTCGAAGGTTTTTAAACGCGCAAGTAACTGGCACTTCATTCCGGTGCATGCTCCCCATTTCGGAGGTATTTGGTAAATGGTAGTAGGAGCAGTAAACTATCACCTAAAACGTTTTTTACATCATCACTTCCGTCTTAGAATTTTAGTAATGGGTACCTAATATTTCTTTTCGTTATTGGATGCTACACACAATTTACCTTAAGTTTAAATGCTATAAATAATGGTTTATAGAAGTCGTCGAAGAAGAACAGTAATACCACCGCTAATAACATAAACATTTCGGAAAATGTGTATCTCCACATATATCTGTTTTTCTCTGGCATTTTTAAGACCAATAAACGATTTATGCCCTTGGCTATGTCCCAATCTGTGAAAATATCGTCTATATTATCTGCAATATTTCTACTACGAACGAGTTACATTTGCTGAGTTTGCGTAGGTAAACGGTTTAAATAAATTTGGCAATGGAGTATTTTCTAGAAAATACCAATGACTTAATTGTTTGTGTTTTATATTAAATTGTTAAACTGTATTATTTTGTTAGAAGATACTACTTGTATACTCGCCGGCTGAACCTGATATTTAAATCTTCGGTACTTAAAACAAATAAAAAGATGCAGCCGGGGGAGACATTGAAAATGACGAAGCAGGCTGTAACCCTTGTGCGTTTGGAATATTTGCGCAAACGCGATAGCGTGTTAAACAATTATTCATAAAACATATGCGCCTGTTTATAATAACTCCATTCCTGTTGTGGCATTCTCTTACATTTGCGACGCTAGACGGTCCCACTCTGAATGAAGGTTACTCAGACTGAGCGGTCTAGCGCCTGGCCGCCAGGCGCTAGACTTTAACCGCTATCGCTCGGGTCTCACGCGTGACGTATGTGGCAAATGCAACACAATCTTTTCGGTGAATATCATACCCATACTAGGATACTAATAACATTTTTAATGTTAATATAGTATTAAATTTTGTAACTGTCATAGACGAACTATTATGTCGTCACGTGCCACGTCAATTTATCTTTATAGTGGCAGAAAAAATTTAATCGCGAGTTTGATGAAAATCAGGACGGCCGTTGTAATTATACAGATTGCTGCACAGTGGCGTGTTTTCAGTGAATTAACAACCACGCCCAAAGGGCACTTCTTTTCCAATTAATGTCACATGCGAACGCGTTATTAATATTAATTTTAGTTTTGAAATCAGAACTGCAGTCGCACAAAGCACGAGGCGTTTTTTTAATTACATTCCAGCGCACCTACGTAGCATAAACAAATTAGGAAAAATGGTAAAATTGTGTGTAGATAGAGAAACTTACCTAAAATTTGGCTAAGTACTGTTCTACCATCTTCACCTAGACAGGCACTTCGAGCATCGAATGGATTTGTGAATTGTACAAAGGCGTAACCCTTATGCATGGATATTCCTGGAAGAAAGATAAAATTATTTTATAAGAAAGCACTGTGGCAGATTATTAATTTATTTTTGCTTTCATCTTTTTGCTTGCTAGTATTTCAGAATGATTTTTCGCTGATTCTTATTGTTGTTAGGGTTTAGTAGAATAATACTCTTCTATGGCGCTTCTGCAGAAGGTTGGTTATTTGGTGAAGATCTGGGTAATCGTGACGAGACAGCAATCATATAAAGACATCAAATCTGCGAAAGGCTGGTATGACAAGACAACCACGCCGGAAATTCGTTGTCTTGTTTATTGGTGGTCGCTTTAAGTAAATAATTCATAGCGAATAAAAGAAAAGTTATAGGTATGAAACTCAAAAAATGAAACGTCCCGTACACACATAAACAGGATCCAAGTGAAAATATCGCGCCGATCTTTGAACTTTTCGAGCATCCAGAGAACGGAGACTTTTATTGATATTAATTGCACTTTCCCGTTATAGATTATCGTTAAACATTGAAACGAGCATTTTGTTTTCTTTGTTTCCCATTGTGCCTTCTAATAAATTATGGTTCGTCTCATCCGAGCCCGTAAAACAATTGCTTGCCTTATCCGATGTTTCCAAAGCGTCTGCCGTTCTGGATATATTATGTACAAGCTTTGTTAGATCCAATAAACTTCATTGAATGTACAGATAATCTTCGCAAATATTTTTAAAGGATTATACTATAAGACAAAAGTAGAGCAACAAGTTCAAAAATTAAAACTACCGATCTTGTCAATTTCTTAAGCGTCGAAAGTATTGCATTAACAGAGAAACATTTACTTAGCTATTTTGAAGATCCAGTTTGAAAACTATTTTTTTCTACAAACACTATTAAAACTACAATTTTTAACGTTTATTGTCAGTGTCAAAAATGTAAATTTAAGTCAACAGTTTTAAAAGTCATTTACTTTTAACACTAGTGTTAAAAGTGAGTACCTACTTTTAACATTGGTTGCTATGTATTTAAGAATTGACCACAAATCACTAGACTTCGAATTTTTTCGGTTTAAACTTTGAATTTAATAAAATAAGTATTTGATCTCTTTAGTGCCTTATTTAACAGTGTTTGGAGAAAAAAAATTGTATGATGTAAGTGTTAAAAGTGGACACTTTTGACACTAACATCATAAATAACTATTATCAACTATCAATACATATAGGTAATATAAATTTTTAATGTTCTAATTCTTTAGCGCCCTTATGCGCTAAAGAATGCCAAATTGACATTCTTTAGTGCACGCATTTTGTGAAGTGAATTGCACGGCAAACTAATAGGTACTAAAATCAAATCAATCAAAGTTCATTACAAGATTTGCGCAAATTTATATATTAACTCAACACCGGGAGATGTTGAAGGAAGACATTTCAGAAGACATTTCACAACTGCATTGCTGCTATCTCGATGTCAAATAGTACGCCGGATAGTGACATCAATTTTTAAATGATTTTAGCGTGTGGCAGAGGTTGTAAATTTGGTAGTTTGTGTGATGGCAAATTGAGCTCTGCCTACTCCGCGTCGGACATTTTACAATTGACATGTCTTCAAAAATTTTAAATAAAGAATAAGTTAACGTAAACCTTTTCAGCGCCTCTGCCTTATGATTCAACTTATTAATTAAATCATAAAAAACGAGAAAATACCCGAGGCAGAGGTTCTGAGCAGAGAAAGAGGTTCTGAAAGTGCTTGGAAAGTAGGCCTACTTAGATTCAAACGAGCTGAAATGACTAAGTAGAGCTACTTTTCTAAACACATTTAAAACGTCTTCCTCTGATCTAAAGCTGTTCAGCATCTCTGCCTCGGGTAATTTATTGTTCTTTATGATTTAATTATTAAATGTTATCAAAAGGCAGGGGCACTGAAAAGATTTAGGTTAACTTTTTCTTTGGCATTTTTGAAGACCTGCCAATTGTAAAATGTCACACGCTGGGGTCTCGCACATGGATATTCCTGATTTCCAACAGACAATTTACAATTTTAAATGAATACGAAGGGCGCTGAAATGAGTTATAAAAATTGTCGCTATCCGGCGTACTGAAAGGAAACACTTCTCATTCGCAGAGATGCCAAAAGAGTGTTGACGGAAGTCAAAATATATACGTATCGGCCAGGTACTTTTTATGCATAATTATTATTTCTCGTTTACTAATTATTTCTTAAGCACATACGATAGTAGTGGTCACACTGATACAATAAAACGTAAAATATTCTTATCCCATCTTGCACTATCATATAAACAACTGTTACGATACTACAAATAGTCTCCAAATAATAGTTAAACCATTAAACATAGGACGACGCCGACGGCATGAAGCGGCCACAGCAAGATTTATTTCAATATTTCCAGTTCGAAAGTGACACTTCCAGGTTTAATATGGAAATTCCAGATTGGATATTTCAGGTTTAAACTGGAAATTCAAAATACGAACTGGATAATTCAGAGTTAAAGTGGAAATTCCAAAATTAAAGTGGGATTTTGGAATTTCCAGAATTAAAGTGGAAATGCCAGAATAAAACTAGAAATTTCAGAATTAAAGTGGAAATGCCAAAATTAAACTGGAAATTACAGAATTAAAGCGAAAATTCCAACGTTCAAGTCCGGAAAGTGGAAGTTTTACCGAATCTATATGTATAAGAGCGCCTGCTTCTAGTTTTATTCTGGAACTTCTGGAACTTCTGGAACTTCCACTTTAATTCTGGAATTTCCATTTTAATTTTGGAATTTCCACTTTAATTCTGGAATTTCCATTTTAATTTTGGAATTTTCACTTTAATTCTGGAATTTCCACTTTAATTCTGGAATCTTCAGTTTAATTTTGGAATTTCCACTTTAATTCTGGAATTTCCACTTTTAATTTTGGAATATCCACTTTAATTCTGGAATTTACACCTTACCTCTGGATTATCCAGTTCATATTTGGAATTTCGAATTTAAACCTTAAATATCCAATTAAGTTCTGAAATTTCCACCTTTATTCTGGAAATTCCACTTTAATTCTGGAATTTCCAGATTGAAATAAATCATGATGTGGCCGCTCCACGCCGTCGTAAAAAGGTGTTGGAACTTGCTACGAAGTAAAACAGAAAGGAATAGAGATATGTATCATCCATCGCAAGGTGATTTGAAATAATAATATTAGCAATGAAAGGGATCGCAGTCTACTCAACTGGTGTATGTTTGGTTGCATAACCAAGTTTTAGGAATGCACGTTGGGTTGCCTAGTTCGTTTCATTAAATAGATAGCCAAAAGCAAAGAAAGGGTTAGGTTCTTAGACACTGATGACTTCACTTGAAGATTTCCTCCTAATAAAGACAAATGGGTTTTGACCCAAAATATAAGAGAAATACAAAAGGTTTTCCCTTCGAGCGGTGAGATCTCAGAGAGTGTTTGTTCAAATTGTTTTATAATGTAAATTATTCTCTGCTATCTTATTGGTGAATACTGAATCATCATTAGTGAGTAAGTTAGCTAATTTTAGTCTTTGTTATTGTAATCCCCATTATTAGTAAATCCAGTAATTATACTTTAAAACCTCTATTTTATATCAATAGGTTACTTTCGGGACAGACTGTATACTTATAAAGTTGCGTTCACTGGAATGCAGACATAAACAAAAGTAGGTTCGGGAAGGCAGACTCGAGACGGCAGTGTGGGGCGACGCGGGGAAGGTTAATTAGGCAAGGGACACAGGGTTTTGGGTCCTCCAGAGAAGTAGTCCCGTCTTTCAGCTAGTTTCCACCAATACAATAAAATAATTATATATTCATTTTAATATAAATATCAGTGTCAAGTCTGTCTGAATACAATTTTATTATTATGTATATCTAATGTAACGTAATCAGTATTAAGTGGGCATAGCAGTCAAGAACAACTACATAGGAGGCCCCTCTCACGAAAAATGTGAAACAGGCGCCGACCGGGATTCGAACCCGGACCTTTCGCATTCATGGCGACTGTTCTAACCAATTAATATATCTGCGCCGCCACACATGTAACGTGAGAGAAGGCCATATATAGGTAGCGAAGGAAGTTACAATTATGAATCTCATAATTAACCAACAACAACCTCACTTTTGGATCTAATGCAGTAGTCGCACTTGTTTAAGTGCTTCGTAAAGTTAACTGATCCCCGAAGGATAAATTGTTGGTTAATTATGAGATTCATAATTGTAACTTCCTTCGGAACCTATACATATATGGCCTTCTCTCACGTTGCATGTGTGGCGGCGCAGATAGCTTAATTGGTTAGAGCAGTCGCCATGAATGCGAAAGGTCCGGGTTCGAATCCCGGTCGGCGCCTGTTTCACATTTTTCGTGAGAGAGGCCTCCTATGTAGTTGTTCTTGACTGCTATGCCCACTTAATACTCATTACTTTATATTCGTCTTTGCAGTCGCAATCAAATTGAATTCTCAACTGGGCAAATGGTCACACTTATGCCTTATTACTGACTTCAAGTCTCTTAGCTCAACAAATGCATAATTATAAATTATTCTATTATATTTAAAAATAACCATGTATTGTGTTTATTATGTGGAATTTGAGAAGAAGCCCAATGGGGTAGCCTTAGCCATATAAACGTTCAGTAGGCGGGGATGGGTGGTCAGCCTCGTTAGCGACCCACCTAAGAATTATCACTACAATAGACATCATACTGGTTAAGTCCAACCATTTGTCCTGCTTCAATATAATGGCGATAACCGTTAAGGAGAACGCCAACAAACGTAAAAAGAAACAAAACTTTAACGACAGCTATTTGATTGTTGTCAGTAATAAATTATAATAAATACCGTTTACATCTCGATAGAGAATAATTAAACACTTTTTATTGATGATGACTGCAGATGGTAATCAATCTGATTTTGTACGAAAATGATTACACGATAATTGAATAATAGATACTACCAAAGCTATCTTGATTTCTCAACGTTATTTGTGTCTATTATTAACATCCTCGCTTGTGATTCTTTCTTATCAAAGGAATGGGGTCTGTAATAGCATAGGTAATACACAACGTAGGTAACAGACAATCACGTGGCCACTTTGACAGGTATTTAGGTAAACTTTAATTAGGTTATTTAATCAGCGCTGAGCAGGTAGATAGTCAGGTGAGCAGAAACTTGCAAGGGTGGGGTAGGGTCCGTTACTATTCCACTCATCGAATTCAGCAAGCTACATGGTTTTACAACGCAAAAATATAAGTTCCCTGGGCTGCCAGGCTGCTGCTTAGAAACTCAATTCATATACAGGCTGTCTCAGACTGGGTAGTATTGTATAGCTGATGATAAATACAGATTCGGTTAAACGGGCAATATTGTACAGCTTTTCATCCTAAACTACGTAGATGTTGCTTAGAAATATCAAAAATTCAAGGCCCTTCCGAAGTTAATCGAAGAAAAAGAAGAATGAAATTAAATGACCCAAGAATGTGTTTTTCGAAAGAGTAGATTATTTCGCTTATTATGAAAGTTACAGAAAAAATATGTATACAAAAGGTACTTATTTGATTAAGCATACATACTTGAGAGTTTAAAAAAATATCACAAAGACGGTTTTCAAGATATGGGTAGCAACTTTATTATTTTAAATAGGCACCATTTTGTATTTTGAATTAAGTAGATTTTATTCTGCTTTCAGTGATATGTTTGTAAATAAATGATTTCGGCATGCTTGATATTATTTACTAAGTAAGCCATGAAAAGAAATTAATTTGAACAAAACAAAATTGAGTAATTAATGAAACGTCTGACATCTGCTACCTAATTTAATGTTCAAGTAAGTTTTTTTATACAGAGCGTGGTTATTTTTATTATAATAATAGCATGCCGAAATCTTTTATTTCAAACATAGAGTGTCAAACTAATTGAAAGCAAAAAAACAAATGCTATTTATTTATTAGAAAATCAAACATGGCGCTTATTTAAAATAATATAGTTACTCGAGAACCGCCTCTGTGGTATTTTTCTGTAAAAACTCTTGTACTTGTACTTTTGTACGCCTATTTTTCTATAACTTTCATAATAAGCGAAATAACTGACTTTTTCGAAACACATTTTTCGGTTTTCTACGATTAACTTCAGCAGGGCTATGAATTTTTGATATTTCTAAGCTGTGTTTGGAGCAATTACACAGATGCATCTTCTTTCAGTTTAATATTTATGTAAGTTTTGACCATATTTATCTTCTGTAGGCTGTAGCATGATTCTTTGCATTCGATATAAAAAACCATATTTTTGCGGAGCCCTTTTCTCTGCCAATGAATCCTGTTTCTTTGTAGTTAGTAAGGTGCAGTGGGGTAAGTGCGACCTATCTTTTCAGATTTTTGACTTTTGGTACTTGTCAGATTGTGATTTTTTTAAATAGGAATTCAGCTTTTTAATATAGTAATCTTGACAATGTTTTCTATTCGTTTCGAATACTAAATAGCGATAAATGTGCCTCAATTTTTTTTGAGCAAGAAATATTTTTTTTCGTCATTGGGTCGCACTTACCCCATGAATGTGAGGCAAGTGCGCACCACCTGATTTATAGCTCATGTAAATAACTAGCAGTGTCTGTTGGGGCAAGAGCGTGTTGTACATCAAAAGTTGAATTAACTTTGTGTTTGATAGTTTCTCGTATCTGCGACAGGTGGAAAGTTATGGCATTTTGTAAGTAAAAAATAGAAATAGTGACTATTTAGATTATTGAACAAAATTGTTAGAGTACGAATAATTAATGCAAATGCTAATATTTAAATTTTTATTTATTTAATAACATAACTGGTAACTGCTTAGGTAACTTATTAGGTATCTAAAAATAATACAATTATTAAATTTTAAATCAACTGCAGTAAGTAAATATAAAGTAATGAGTAATAATCGGGCATAGCAGTCAAGGAAAACTACACAGGCCTATAAGTCGCACTTGCCCTGCGCACTTACCCTTAACTGTAATTTTTGGGGGGCAAGTGCGACCTACAACTTTTTTTGATAAAAATATATTTAAAAGTTCATTAATGCTTACCAAAGGCACGTTGACTCTTCAAGGTTTCTTTTACAATTGATAATAAACTAAAAGATTTTATTTTTAAGGTCATTAATTTACGACGAGTATGCACCTGCAATTTTGACTGACGAAATTCAGCAGATCCGCTGGCAGTTTAGCCTTGCAGGCACATATGCGTGTCGTATAAGTGGCGCTAATGGTGTTCCCCTAACAGTTGCGTATGTAATATTGAATTCAAGTGTGATGAAGCCCAGTTTACACACACGAAATAACAAAAAAACTGGGTTGGTCGCACTTTCCCCAAAATTGCTCTTGCCCCACTGCACCTTACTCACTTCAGCAGCTCCAAAAGTCATGATAGGTACTTTTCTTTTTCAGTTTTGTTTTTTTTTGTGATTGTTACGAAATGTTCCCCCACGCTTGTCTTTGTCAGTTAAGGAAATATTCTCACTCAACTCTAGTTGCGTATGTACTTCATGTATGATGTGGCTATTTGTTCTGGAGAGATAGCCTTTACTTTGGTTGCCGTCTTTGTTGGTTAGAACGTTGGGTGTTTGTCTTTGAGTACTGATGTAAGAATGCGATATTGTCTTTATCGCTAGCATTGATTTGAGGACATAGTATCTTTGAGACAGCCTCTGTGTATTTTGCGTTTGGTCATGACAGCATAGTTTCCTGGATTGTTATCGTTAAATAAATATGCTCGCCTATTCAGAGATGTTGATTTTTGTTGGTTTTTTTATTCAACCTACCTTTGGCAATTCCTAGTAATTCCAGTATTGTTTCTTGTTTTAAAATTCTGTTTTGGGATTCAAGTTCCTTTATTCTGTGAATCAGTAAGCTATTACTTTCGTTCAAAGTGGTGTTTCTGTCAATCATTTTTTTGGTCAATTATTTGAGATAAGTAGTGGTTTTCAAGAAGCAGTTATTCTGAATAATTTCTGTTGGTGTTTTAATTCCTTTGATTTGGCTTCTCACATAATATAATATGAGTTTGTTATCTTCCACTTTTTCAACTTTCACTGTGCCTGCACTGGTCACCATCTTGAAGTACAATTATTAAAGAATAGCACATCTGGAAACTTTATCCAAAATCCAAATGACCACGGAAAACCACGATCCACACGGACAGGGTAATTAAAAGAATTAGTCAGAATTTCAGTTCCGAGAATTAAAGCCAAAATCGCTGACCTACATATCAGTTGTACAGCTATTTAAAGAAGTCTGGTTGATACAAAGCTGTATAATCTGTACATCATTTAGTCAACGATTAAAAAAGCATTTTTAGCGAAGAAATTCTGTATACGATTTTTAAGTCCGGTGAATGCTTCGTGTAAGATGACCAGTAGATCATTAACTTATTGAAAAATTTGTCACACCAAGCGTGAAGTATAGTCATGGAGGTGTGTTCTTGTGGGGTTGTTTTTCATTGTACGCTCTCACCTCTCAGTCACGTTCATTTTATTGATGGCATCATGAATAAGCTTGCGTATGCGGACATTTTCCAAAAGACAGAGCTTCTACTTACTTCGTTTTCCAACATGATCATAACGCCAAACATAAATCACACTCAATGACAGAGCAGCCTCACCTGATCTCAACCCAATAGAGGATCCATAGGCAGGAGTCGAAATATGCATAAGAACCAGCCGGAAGTATCGATTCAATATTTTTTCGCTTTCCTACATTTCCAAATAATTTTTCACTTTACCTATATATCTTTGTTTTCATTTTTCATCTATTCCAGTTTCATATTCTCGCCTCTCCTCTATCAGACCCGCAATATAACAAAAGATTGAAGCTACAGCGCAACCTTACAGCAATCTCGAAAAAAATGATTTTAAGTGAACGGTATTGTTTCAAATGGCGAGGAAAATGTTCGAGCATTACCGAGTTCTTCAGAATTTCTCCCTTTAAAAATTATAAAACAATTTAGAAGGCGGCTGAGAATCCGAAAGTCTCCAAGTATAAATTTCTTGCATGCTGGAAAGATTTCACGGTCACGATAACAAGGTTTTCAACGGTTTCCGATTCGTGCATTTCCACGAGTCCCACTCTCCGCCGTCGTTTGAATATTTTACATTTCATTTCAGTCAAATCTGAATGCAGTTAAGAACTTTTTGTGTTTCATATTTAAAAGGCATGAATTTATAAAATTGCGAGATAATGATATTCATGATGTCACGGTTCCAAAATCGAACCGCGCAAAACCTGAATCCCTCTCCCAAATCCGGCAACCGACAAGCTCAGTGGAGTCGGGGTGGGTTAAAAACACAACAAAGTTGAGCATAAAAAAAATAGGAGGGCGCCACGCAATTTCCTTACCAGATCGGGCACCACAAAACCAAGCTTAATTGCGAAATACTGGGTCAAGCAACGGGCATAACAAGTAAGGAGGTATTCACATAAAAGCCAATAATCAAAAACAACCATCTAATTAGCCAGGCAGTAAAAAAAATTAGGTACAATAGGAAACATAAACGCGTCAATAACACAAAAATCAGTACTATCAGTTTACAATAAATCACGATAATAAGTCGATCCAGTATCACGTAACTCAAGTACCTAATCAAAACAGAAAACAACTATACATATTACGTTTATAAAAGATCGTAACCTCTATTCAAAATACATTTTAAGTACTTTTAACTTAAAAAAAAAACTCGTCACCGGTATTCTAGCGCTAAAATTTCGGTTTACATATACGCAGAATCTGGTTATCAAAAGAAATGATTATAGCCACTAATGAAATTATAAGCGTGAAGTATACGTTTTCTAATTAGTAATCAAAATCTTTTGCCTAAATGGCACATGAACAAATACAGCCGGAAGGGCGACTAACCCTAGAAATATTAAATTTATATGAAAATCAACACACGCCTGAAGGGCAAATAAACAGCTGAACCAAAATATTTCAAGTTCGTACAAAATAAAACAAAAACTTAGCTGCACTCCTCGATATGCGATCCAAGCATCAGTGAACGGATGGCAAAAACTAACGCAGGAAAGCAGGCGCAGGCTCCCGAGAAAATTATCTCCAGCTATTGGAATCCGCAATAATTGTTCCAATTCAACTAATGACCTCAAAACGGAGATATAATACAATATTTACCAGATCGACGGAAACGTAAAACCAGGGGAAAAAAAGCCTGAAATAAACGAACGGAGTTAGGGATCTCCAAGTAACTAATTTTTACCTTCAAAACTGACCTGTGGTGAAAGGCGGCTTTATGTAGAAGGCGATAAGGAATGAAATCGCAAACGGGTCGAGCACGTGTAAAAGAATCCCACAATATGTGGTTTCCAGCACCGAATTTCAAAATTCCAAAAATCTTCAAGTACCGGATTACCTCAGATCAATGATTAAATCCGTCCACATGGACGATTAACAAACTCAACGGTAATTAATTCTATGCCACTTAATCTGTCTCACACACGCTTCAATGCTCAAGACCAACTAGCAGTAAAACCAGCGCAGATACGGAAGGTGCAAAAAAGGCGACAAGAAGAAATCCAACAAAAATGAATAAATTCGAGGGATTAAAAATACGCAAATTTTAAATGTGACAATGATGCTATGGAACATTTAATTTATACAACAGCAAAGGAAATTAGAATTAGTATATCTACACATTTTATAAAGCACGTTCGATATTTTCTATTCCAATACCGTAGTTTCCGCAGAACAAGTAAAACATCACAACCTAAAATTATTCGCCCAAAATATTCAAACTATCATACGCGAAACTAATACTAATTATTAAACAGAGAAACAGTAATTATCACGGTTTCACTGTTTTTACGTGTGGGGTAAACTTTTAAAGAATTCATAGTGGATAAACGCCAATTCCCAATTCGACCGTTGTGTATATGTTGTAGCCACATGGTGTAATCGGACAGTTCACGAACTGTCTGGACCGTTAACAGAGTTTTAAGGAAACAATTTTTGTTTAACCATAATTGAGGCGTTGTTGATCAGGTTCAGGTCAAGTGAACGCATATCTCGATCCTTTTCTATTCTGAGCTATTTTATTATCTATTTGTGCCTTATTGTGCCTTCATACTCGTTTATTTCACTAGTTCTGTCACTTCAAAGAATTTGAGTATAAGACTTTTAGGCGCATCTACTATTACTTTTGGTTCTACAAACATAGCTCCAAAGCCTGTATGTCTACAAGAACCGGACATTCGCATAGTATGTGATGGGGAGTTTCCTCCTCTTCTTCACGCACTCTTCACTCCCATTAGGGTGAGATGTCTCTCAAGTGAACAGTGTACTGTAAACAGTCCTTCTGTCTATCTCAGCTCCAGTAAGAGGTATGTTTCTCACTTACTAGGTCCTTTATCTGATACGTCAAGCTGCACGCGTGTTTGGGATATATCAGCTTTGACTTCCTTGATGGCCTTTCACCCATCGTAAGATAAATCTGTTATTTGTTGAAATATTTCGGTATTATATTCTGTTTTTGCAAGAGTTTGCCTATAAGCATTTATCCTTAGCATATGCCACACTAGAACTTCCACCTCCACCACGATGTGTAGGGCGGGAGCTCTAAGGGTATCTCCATGGCAGTAGTGGGCGTTATTTGCATCGCTCCTGTGGATAGGCATGCAAGCTTACAGTTTTCCTAGGCTGACTAAAGTTCCCTTGTTCAGGCTTTATGCTACCGTATTAGGGAATTCACATATTGCTGTGGGGATTATTAACCTGAAGCATATCCAGGATACCTTAGGAAGCCTTAGCCCCCAAGTTTTCCAGATGGGTACTCCAGATTATTCCCAAATACTTAACTTCATTACGAAGTTGGACCTCCTGACCTCACAACAGAAGCTTCTTCAGATCATGAAGATTCCTTCTTCTCGTGAAGGTAATTATTACTGTGGTCTTAACAGAATTAACAGTTACTCCTTCTGCTGTGCACCATCTTTCTGCTATTTCCATGGCGCGTTACATGAGGTTTTAAATCACCCCCCCCCCTCCCCCCTGAATTTCCCTATGATTAGAATAGTTGTCATTCACATGTCTCTGTGCGTGTATTCCTTCCCGTTCTAGTTCCCAGAGAAGCCTGTCCACCACCAGGCTAAACAGTAAGGGCGATAAACGATACCCCATGGTAGCAGCCCTCCCCCTAGTCACATTGCGCATTGAACTAGATACTTATTATCCTGCCTCTTATCGTAGAGTCAATTCACTCTGCAACAGACTGATCGAATCCGCAAACTTCAACAGCTCCCATAATGGAGTCCAGAGATTGATTGTCAAATGCGCTTTCTATATGCAGAAAGGTCCACAGTGCAACTTCTTTGTTGATCAGCCCCCCTTCGATCCTGCGTGAGCTCATGGATTCTCAATTCACAGGATGTTTCCGCTCGGTAAGCATACTGATGATGATGTGGGGGTGCCACTCCCAAAACTTTTTCTCACAAGTTTTTTAATCGTTTTGAGCATAAATGAAGTCAAACTTATTTGAAGACACTATTTCAGCCGGGCGTAAGACTCTTGCCCTGATTTGGGTATGAAAACTACCCTTAGACCCTTACCCTTCGCCAATCAAGCGGTCATAACTTAAAATCAAATTTGTAAAGTTAATGCTTCAATGCCCTGTTGTAGCATTGTCGGCAGTATCCCATCAGGGCTGGAGGCTTTGTATGGTGCGAAAGATTTCACAGCTCATACTATCCTAGTTTAGTCAGCCAGCCCATTGGCTAGTCTTCAGTCCTCCATTAATCCCCGCCTATACGGTATGTCTTGATTTAGGCTTTCATTTATTTCTACAGGCATGGGTTTGCTTCCTGGGAAGTGTGTCTAAATCCAAAGTCTCCTCCCCAGATAGTGTATAGTACAATCCCTGTGATTTCCAGTGACCCTGTTCTCACTTGGCAGTTTTTCTGCTAGACTTTCTGGAGTCGGGTACAGCATGTCCTTCAGGTATTTCCAAAGGACGCTTTATAATCTTCCCACCCCCAGTCTTTTTGGCCCGACAGAAATGCTATTCCTTCAGGGAGAAAAGTTTCGGATCCACCGCAAGGTCTCTCCTTTTACTTTCCCCAACTTCAACGGGGATTTTTCCTCGTAAGCCCCAATATTGTGGTTGGACGCGTATCTAGATCCTCTCCTAGCTAATTTAAGCATTTCACAAAAAGTAGAACATCCTACATCTCCAACCTCGTCTCCAACTATTTTGGAACAGTAGCCTAATTGAGAAGTACACAGTAAAAATTCGAGTGGTGGTAAAAAGCATTTTGGCAGTGGTTAATTATTTGAGTGTTAATTTCAACACTTATGCCATTTAATTTTGCAAGGTTGATGTCTTGCGTGTTAATTTTAAAAAAACGTCTGCATATGGATTATATTTTCCGTTGTGAGTGTTAAATTTAACCATTTTTAAGTTAAAAAGTACCTGGAGTGTTAATTTAACACGCATTGAGTGTTGCGTTAAATAGCACGCGTGTTGCGTTTACCCGCACGCGTGTTACTTGGTTTCTGCGGTCTGCGCTTAACGTCCGGACATCATACGCTAGTCTAAACTCGAACGGATAGGACTTATAATTTCCCGTCATTTTGTTAATAAATGCAATAGTGACAATAGTGTTTTTTTCGAAAACGTTTTTTGTGCTTGTGGTATAAAGTTATGGCGAAGTTGTTTAAATTCTAAGAAATGCCCAGATACCTATGCTATGGTATTAAGTAGTCGTTCTGTACCGCATCCGTGTGTTATGTTTTAGTTTCAAAATATTTGTTTGTTTTCAGTATTTGTTGTTGTTTATTGCAAGATTGCTGTTTTGAATATTTTTTAATTATATGTATGTTTCAGTTTCTATCCATAGTGTCTGCTGGTTTATAATATATGACTAATTCGATACCGCAGCGTAGGTACCATGTCTCCATCTGAACACCTCTTTTAGTTTATTTAAATTCTAAGAAATGCCCAGATACCTATGCTATGGTATTAAGTAGTCATTATGTGCGGATCCGTGTGTTATGTTTAAGTTTCAAAATATTTGTTTGTTTTTCACTATTTGTTGTTGTTTGTTGCAAGATTGCTGTTTAGTTTATGTTTAAATATTATACATGTAAATTGTACAAAAAGGGCGATTCATGACGAGAATAAAACTTCGGTATTAAGCGATGATGAGTTCTAAATAAGAAGAAAAGTTTGTGTGAATCTATATGTATGTCCCAAAAATAGCTCCCAACAAGGATACATGATGTGAAAGTTTCGCACCTTGCAGCGACGTCACAAGACAATTTTTTGAACAAATCTACAAAGGACAAACACGTCCAAAATTTTAATACGATAATTTCCATAGTTCCCGAGACATTAAAAATAATCAATTTATTTGAGAAATTCCAACTTTCTGTATCTTGGTTGGCAATAATTTTAGGGCACATATTCATACAAACTTTTATTTTAATTTTGAGCTCCTCTATCACCTCCCAAAAGTATTTGAACTTCGTTATGAATCACCTGTATACTTTAAAAATGCTATAAATATTTCATGTTCCTTACGTATAGGTACGTATGTTATGATATTTTATGTATATTTTGTTAAATAAAGTATTAAAAATAAAAATTTCAAATAGTTCAAATGTCTTATTTAAAATTCCCGGTTTTTATTCCCCTGGGCCTATTTACCTGAATGAAACACCCTATAAATGATATTTACACTCTACAGTCTATATTCTAACCAAATAATGTATGATTTTGTGTCTCAAGTAGAGTCAGAATCATGAAACCGCAACAAAATTTACACCCAGTGTAGTAAAAATTAACCTGCCTCAATATGCTACTAACACGATAAATATACCTATTTACCTTAGGAGAACAAGAGTGAGTGTTAAAAAATACTCTTAGTTTCGTGTAAAATTACCATGATGACTTCATGTTATTAACCCGATTACAAAAGTGGTTAAACAACACTCATGCGTGTGGACCTATATACACCAATCGGAGTGTTGAGTGGGTGTTAAATTTAACACTCAATTTTTTACTGTGTATCGATGACATCATCGATAAAAGAATTCAATATACTCTTTTTAAACATCAATGAATGCTCACACTGACTTTTTATGCTTCTTCACCTAGAATCACCCCGTAAATATATAGAGAGCAATTTAGAATAACTCTTTATAACCTTTGATTACGGGTAGGCCTGGCTTGGAGATTAGTTTAACGTTTTTTTTTCAAATACCTCCGTATTGCATGAAGTTACTTGCAAAATAAATAATATATTTTTATCAAACTTCATTAACTTCAACAATTTCGTCTTAACCGGAAGAATTTTGGGTTTTGCAATGGACGGAAATTGTCGCAAGTTTTTAAAATCTCATCCGGCGAAATACCGAAGGTAGAAAATCGAATAGAATTGATCTGGAAACAAAGGAGGGCAGTAACCACTTTACTATGAAATTCTATTCGGGACTGTTGTCGGATCCCGAGACAGCAATGAAGTTAGCGATGAGAAATGGATGAAGTCTCCAGTCAATTTATTGGCCACCCACTCGGAATCTAATCAGGGGAATTGGGTTAGTGATATGAAATTACCCGGATGAAGTGAACACTGAACAACGACGATAAGACACTTCATTGATTCTTGAACCAAAGTATACCGCTGCAGTTCCCAGTAAACCTATTATTTATTTATCCAGTGGAGGGTGAGATCAGCTGCTATCGTCGATTTCAACTGTACGTTATGCTGACGCTTCATATTCTCGTTAAGTCATACCTCGAGAACTTAAATATCAAAAAAAGACTGCTCCGAAATGTTATAATTATACGAGGGACTCATTTTTAAATGTGTGAACGCCATCCACGACAGCGCTATGTCCTGAATATTTGATTCAGTTTCAGAAATACGTTCCGCTCTTTATGACATTAAGCATATAATATTCAGGAGTTGACAGGCGTAAAGCATTACGACAATACGGAGGTTGCGGTAACCAACCGTCATCTCGCGTACCAAACTTTGCGTCTTAACCTGCTATTTTCTCAAGCTCTAAGCAGTTTATGTATACTTAATAGATATGAAAAGTTTGATACCTCGAACGCGGTTTAACAACGAATCGCGCCTCAATTTACTTAAAGGATTAAAGCACACAACTTTCGATTTTGCGAGCGCCCATAAATTAAAATAGGCAACACACCGACATAACAAACTTTCCCTTATACCTTGCAGTGCTTCGTTAACATGTTTAATGGAAAAATCGTGAGCCAGAATAGTTTGTTACAAGTATCTATCGCGAGCGATTTGTGGACTTGGTTTTTAGCGACTGATTAGATAGTGAAAGTCGTTTGCACGGCGCGGCGCTAGCGATATTCGCCCTTAATCTGACAACAGGCTAAAATCTGTCTACTGCGCATTTTCATTGCCGGCCTTTTCCAATTTTAATACTACTCTTCCGGTGTATTTAACGCGGTAACGGCGTTTTGCAAGGGTTTACAAAATAAAATTTTGTGGTCTCAATTAATAGCCGATTTTAATTTTAAAAACTGTTCTGGTATCGGAAAATAATAAATAAGAGGAAGTAGAGTAAAGTAAGGTCAGGTGAAAGGCGACTCAACATTACACATATGCAGCAATAATCGAACAGGTCAGGTCAGCGAGACCAGGAGACATTGAAAGATACCCAGCGTTCATTTATGTTTTCTTCCGACATACACTGATCAAAACGAAAAAGGATTCACTTTTAAAAATGTTGATATTTTTCACTGGAATGACGTATTGTTACAATTCTCTTTTATTTAAATATACTTGACTGGTGTTTAAAAATT
This sequence comes from Xestobium rufovillosum, assembly GCA_963966045.1. Classification (NCBI taxonomy): domain Eukaryota; kingdom Metazoa; phylum Arthropoda; class Insecta; order Coleoptera; family Ptinidae; genus Xestobium; species Xestobium rufovillosum. Next base: position 18,313,938 of record OZ014498.1, read on the forward strand.
CAGTACAATTTGTTATAATCTACTTGTGATTCGTACAGAAAAAAATAAAAGTGTAGAAATGTGCGATTAAGCTCTTTATTGTTTTAATGAAAAGTAAGCAAAATTTCAAAATCAATAACGTGTGCGGCCTCCTCTAACTCATAAAACTTCAGCGCAACGACGGGGCATACTTTCAACTAAATTTCGAATAACTTGAGGAAGCAGCTGTTCCCACTCTTACAGGAGGATTTCTTCAACGTGTTTAAGGTTCCGGATTGGCTAACGTTCCTTCAATCGTTGCCAAAGTCTGTCCCAGGCTTGCTCGGTTGAATTGAGGTCTGGACTGCGGGCGGGCCAATTCATAATCTCAATATTGTGGGCACTGAGGAAATTTTGCACTATTCTGGCGATGTGTGGGCGGGCATTATATTGCTGCAGAATGAATACTGGACCCATATTCTCGGCAAATGGTACAACAGTGGTTCTAGAAGTTCGTCTATATACCTACGTGCAGTTATAGACCCCTGACGAATTACCACCATCTCCGTGCGCCCATTCAAATTTATCCCACCCCAAACCATGATGGATCCTCCTCCAAATGGAACCCTTTCTTCCACAGTGCAGTCTAAAAACGTTCACCTGGCCATCTCCAGACTCGAACTCGTCCATCAATGTGATTTAAACAGAACCTGGATTCGTCAGTGAACAGCACGTTGCTCCAATGCCTTAAGTTCAACAGGTTCTTCAGCAAAAAACCTTCTTGCTCTGCGATGACCACGGCTTAAACGAGGTACATTAGCTGGTCTTCTTACATGAAACTGGCGTTCGTGAAGCCTGTTACGTATCGTTTGGATACTTACTCTGATTCCTGTGACCTCTACTAGTTGATTTTGGAGCGTTGTACCGGTAATTCTGCGTATTCTGGTGGCCCAAATCCGTATTAGACGGTCTTCTCCCCCGCAAGTTGCCCTTGCGCGACGCGGATAAGGTTGCCTTCTAACAACACCATACATTTGAGACCTTATCCAGGCCCTATTTATGGCAGCTCTACTGACATTTAAAATTAGGGCTTTTTGCCATCTTGAGTGGCCCTTTTGAATGAGGGTTATGACCCCAGCAATCTGAATTTCTGTTAGGTACACTCTACGCCTTCGTGGTCTACCAAGCTCATCAACATTCATGTTTATTCTTTCACATTTGGAACGAAAGTAAAGAAGCAAGTCGATAGAAACATTTATCTCTTGGTAAAAATTGTGATTTTTAGGTTTTATTGCTTCAATAAAAAAAATTGTTGAAAGAAAAAATGTTTCAACTGGAGTATGTTTACTAAGCGGAAGAAAAAATTTATCTTTGTATTTTTTGGCACAAATGAAAAAATTTAACAAAAGAATAGTGTATTATAATCGACCAAAGATACGTGAAGGTACCTATAATAGTGGAAAATAAAAGGAACAAAGAAATTGAAATTTAACTTAAAGGTATAATTATTAGATTCACTAAAATGTAGTATATTGTTTTATAAAGAGGAGGAAAAGTGTGATTTTTTAGTGAATCACAAAAGCATTATTTTTCCTCCGAATAAAACATGCTATTTTTTTCTTCAAACGTTGAAAATAGGTTAAGAATTTAAAATAATGAGCTATTTCTGTTTCAATGGTAATGTCCAGTTATCTCTGAAAACATCATAAGGAAATTCGCAAATTGTCGGCGTCGCTACTATAATGGCCATTACGGGCGGCAGTAAAAGTAGCTCTTACTGCCTTGGCAGTAAATTTGAACTTTAAGTTAATGTATACACTCGCTAAATGTCATGTTTTTCTGACGTTTGAAGAAAAATACATAAACCAACCAGTACTATGAGGCGCCGTTTAGGACATTATTATAATTCTCGAATATTTGTAACTTTTTGCATATTTATGTAAGAAATTGCAATATTTATTAATTTAAACCTGATATTTTTAAAATGTTTATATATAATCCTATTTCTTTATAGATATTAACATCCAGCACATTATTATATTCAAACGCAACAAGCGGACAAAACTGGCGATATTTATATTAGTTGCGTGCATCTGAATAAAATGTAGGGTTCGTCTTACATCTACTAGAGAGCGCCACTATGATAGATTAACCATGAAATGACAATTTGGCAACACAGGAATAGTTAACAACAAGATGGGAGATTATCAGTATAGAATCGGGCCCTGCTGCGTGCGCAACCGTTAAACCATGTTAAACTTCCTGCGTATTTGTACAGTACAGATTTTCTTTATTTTTTACATTTTTACAATTACAACTTACAACTTAAACACAATTTAAAGAAATTGTCAGTCAGAGTCACAGTTTACTTTTTATTTTTTTAACGGTTTTATTTAGCTTGCCTTGTTTGTTTGTTTGTTTGTTTGTTTGTTTGTTTGTTTGTTTTTTTGTTTGTGTAGGTCAAATCTAGTAAGTAATTGAAGTTTTACCCCCTTCCTGTTGCCCCTATTGATCTGAAATTTGGTACACACCTTTAGTTGTGATGACAATACAATTATGTATGTATATTCCAGTATCATTGTAAATCCAAGATGGCCGCCGCCACAAAATGGCGGATTACATATTTTTTTCCAACCCCCTCAATATGGGCATCAAATGAAAGTGCTTAACTAGTATAATACAGTACACCATGAAAAAAATCCAAGATGGCCGCCACCACAAAATGGCGGATTACTATTTTTTCAATCCCCTCAATATGGGTATCAAATGAAAGGGCTTGACACTTTAGAAAAAATTCCTAATCAAATGGCGTCCGAAACAAAATGGCGGATCATAGAGTTTAGACAGTCAATATATTAAAACTGAAATCTAGGTATCTGATCAAAACTTTTTCAACTTAGAATAAACAAAACAAAAACAAAACTAAAAACTTGAAAATAAAATAAGTAAAAAAACATTTTTAAGTTAAACGCTTTTATTGTAAAGAAACATAATTATGATGCAGATAATGTACTAAAAGCTAGAAAATAATTAGGTAGGTACCAGGTACCAGTCATCACACCACTCTCCTCATCAATCTTGAGCAGCGTTTCTCAAAGTGTGCTCCGCGGAGCCCCAGGGCTCCGTGAAAGATCCGTAGGGGCTCCGCCGTCAGTGAAGTTTGAAAATTTCCTATTTCCCCGTTGCCATCAAAAATTCATTAAAACTTTAGAAAATGCTGGTTTGTTATTATAATTTTAACGTTACTTATTTTTTTGCAACTTGATACTATACTGGGCTCCATCACATTAGATCCGACCTTAAAGGGGCTCCGTGTTTAAAAAAGTTTGAGAAACGCTGATCTAGAGCATTGATCAGACTAAAATAAAATCGTGGGGGTAGCGTAACCTGAGTAAATATGTAGTTAATATTTTCTGATTTTACTATTTGGTAGAAATTCATAATGAATTGAAAAATTACTACGCGTACTACCAATATAACGATTTATTATTATAACTTGACCGGTTTCAGAATTCACAATGATTCCATCATCAGAAATGTATAAATGAAATTATTGTAAACAAATTATTATGACAGTTGACAAGGAAACTAAAATTGACAGAACAATACAAATAATAATGATATCTATGAAATAAGACAACTAGATAACTGAATTTCAGTATTTACCTAAGGGGTATAAGAAAAACACAAAGGAAAATCGAATACCTCGTTGCTTGAAGGGAAAAAACATTGAATTTAACGAAAACCATAATAGGAAAAAAACAATAAATTCAATTGAAAAAACCTTCAAGTGAAATATCAGAACTAAATAAACAAAATATCCATGGAATCTTGACAACTGCCAACTGCTAAACTTGAGTAAATACATATGTAAATGATCGTTCTGCGATGTTGTCTATTGAGAAAATGCATCCAAAGCATACCTATAATGATATGAGCGGTTGACTGTAGGTAATAGAAATTCGACTCGCCCCACGATTTTATTTTAGTCTGATCAATGCTCTAGATCGATGAGGAGAGTGATGTGATGACTGGTACCTGCTACCTACCTACTTATATTTTAGAGCTTTTAATACATTATCTGCATCATTATTATGTTTCATTACAATAAAAGCGTTTAACTTAAAAATGTTTTGTTACTTATTTTATTTTCAAGTTTTTAGTTTTGCTTTTGTTTTGTTTATTCTAAGTTTACAAAGTTTTGATTAGATACCTAGATTTCAGTTTTAATATACTAAACTCTATGATCCGTCATTTTGTTTCACACGCCATTTTATACCCATATTGAGGGGATCGAAAAAATATCTAATCCGCCATTTTGTGGCGGCGGCCATCTTGGATTTACAATGATACTGAATATACATAATTGTATAATAATAATAATAACATACATTTACATTTTGGGATTTGGAAAACGGTGCTGTGTGGGTTTCCGGTTATTACACCCTCGTACAGGGTGACCCAAATTGGGTGCAAGTATGGGGTATCTTGGTAAATATTAGTGATAGAGAAAAACTGATAAAGCACTTGCGAGCTCTTTTTTTACGTTCAAGTCAATGGTGCAGAGAAACTTTTGAAATTGTTTTTTATTTTCGAGCTATGGACGAAAATTGAGTTTTTTGACATTTCCAGTAATGCTTGTATCTCGCTTATTATAGGAGTTGGTGGGATGCAATGCAGACATTCTTAATGCACTTTTTTAAGTAAATTACAGTGGCGTAGTCAAAATTTTTATATTATAAAGGGTTTGGCAACTGCAGGCCAAACTTTGAAATTTTAAATGGCGGCCATATTTGATTTTCATTTCGTTGAATAGAGGAATTTTTTCTGTTTAGAAAAATTTATAATTTGACATATCTGACTTCAATAATTGCGGAGTTATGACGAATTTTCTGTCTTAAGCATTACCTATAAGTATAGGCTTATTTCACAGTCATAGCCATCTTATGTTTTCGACAGATATAATAATTATTGTCCACATCGTCACTACTTTTTAAATTGGCATGAATATTTATTTATAACATCGAATTAAATTATGCATGTAATGAATATATCAAATTTTTATCACAAATAGACATACAAAATGATACCATTATTATCCGAATTAATTAATGAAACAGAAAATTCGATATAGCTTCGTTAATATTGAAGTTAGATTTATCAAACTATATATTTCTGAAATCAGAAAATATCCTCCATTCAGCTGTGTGAAAATCAAATATGGCCGCCGTTTAAAATTACAAAAGTTTGGCACGCAGTTCATAAACCCTTCATGTCATTAAAAATCTGACTACGCCACTGTATTTTACTCAAAAAAGTGCATTAAGAATGTCTACATTACATCTCACCATCTCTTATAACAAGCGAGATACAAGCATTCCTCGAAATGTCAAAAAACTCAATTTTCGTCCATAGCTCGGAAATGAAAAACAATTTCAAACGTTTCTCTTCACAACTGACTTGAACATAAAAAAAGAGATCGCAAGTGCTCTATCAGTTTTTTTCTATCACTAATATTTACCGAGATACACCATACTTGCACCCAATTTGGGTCACCCTGTACAATACAAGTTCGGTAGCGCAACGGTGCCATAATTCTCACTGTAATAGAAACATGACAATAATATACCTACATTCCAATTTTATACATTCGAATAAAAGGTACATGTAATATGTAACCAAAAGAACAGATAAACTTCTTGAATAAATAATAAATAAATAATAAATAATACGTCAGATTCTCATTCCAAACAAAACAAAAGCACGTGCCATTTGACGTTTGTCGATATTATTTACAACGTCTAAAACTAGTTTTTGCAATATAATTATAGACGTGTTAAAAGTAGTAGTTGTTCGAACGGTCCAGTACCACTCATAATTATAGACGTTTTGCAGTGAAAACAGTTTGTGTGTTGGGCTTACGTGTAAAAACTTGAGAACAACTATAATTATATTTCAGAGGTTAGGTTAAAACGTCAGAAAGCACGTGGCTTTGTTTTGTTTGGAATGAAAATCTGACGTTTGTGACGCGCCACTTACGTCGCCCATTAATAGTACTTACCAGAATATAAATTCGTATACGGGAACCAAATTTACAAATTATTAGGTACTTAAATTTACGTTCGCTTTTGAACTTTTACGATGCGACGCGATCCTAGATAAGTCAAAAATTTTCCAAAGGTAACCCAGATATTGTTTTATGTTCAGCTTCAACGAAGTAGTCCATGGCAAAAATTTTCCAAAGGTACCCCAGATAACGTTTTATGTTCAGCTTTAACTAGGTAGTTCGCGGCTCAGCGTTTAAATTTTTACCGTGATAAACTTTAAAATGGTAACCTAGGTAACATTCCGCGTAGCGCCATCGCTTGTTTTGGTTAACAAACTAAAAATAGCATAATATGAGTGAACCGGGCCTGGCAGTGGCGGAAAATCTTGGAACGTCAACGTCAAACCTTGATCTTTTGAACTACTTAACGGTATAATTCCATTGCTATGTTGCCAAATTAACTTTTACGCGACTAATTGTTATGGTGGCGCTCTCTGGTAGATATAAAACGAACCCTACATTTTATTCAGATGCACAAAACTAATATAAATATCGCCAGTTTTGTCCGCTCGTTGCGTTTGAATATAATGTGTTGGAAGTTAATATTTATAAAGGAATAGGATTATATACAAACATTTTAAAAATATCAGGCTTAAATTAATAAATATTGCAATTTCTTACATAAACATGCAAAAAGTTGCAAATATTCAAGAAACGGAATAATGTCCTAAACGGCGCCTCATACAGTACTCTGCACAATAAGAAAATAAGTAAATAATAATAACTGACATGAATAAAAATTGCAAGTGCAACACTAGTAGATATATTGTTTTATGTGTAAGGAGGAAAAGTGTAATTTTTCAGGGATGCGTCTGTACGCACAGACGAATCGCAAAAAACACCTTTCCTCCAAATAAAACATGATATTTTTTCTTCAAACGTTGAAAATAGGTTATTAATTCAAAATAATTAGCTACCAAATGTCAGAAAACATGACATTTCCAATTTTTTATTTTTTGTTACTCAAAATAAACCCTAAAATATCCAGATATCCCTGAAAACATCATAGGAAATTCGTCAACTGTCGGCGTGAGCGGCAACAAAAGTATAGCTTTTACTGCCTTGGCAGTAAAGTTGAGCTTTATGTTCATGTATACAGTCGCGCAAAGTCACGTTTTTCTGACGTTTGCAGAAAAAAATTAATGTTATGCAAAGTTACACACTGACAATGGCCAACCAAAACAAAATAATGATGCTAAGTTGCGTTAAACAAACAAATTACATCGCAGTGTCGTACAAGGGTAAAAAAACTCGAATGACCCGATGACATACGGCGACGAAGCTTCATCCGAAAACCGTACACAAGTGCAAAGAAATAGATAAAACGCAACTCCAGCACGGCCATGGTATACCTATACCAAACACAATGAAATAAGCTAAACAGTGAGTGAATACAAAAAAAAACAAAAGGAAGTAAACGTAGCGAGACAAAAAAGGTAAAAAAACGAAGATATAAAATTTAATCGCGACAAAGATAGCGTTTTTTTTAATTTGGGTGGGACACGGCATTTAAATCCAGAAATATTCTCATGCAATAATAGAATTCGAAAATTCAGTCTATCACCAACTATGGACTTTAACAGCCAAAACCCAAAAGAGAAATGGACCACGCTACCAGAAATGACTTTGGAAAAAAGGACAGTGACGTCGCGTCTCATGAAGAAGCGATACGCAAGATGATAAAGATTTACAACAACGCAAAACGTGACCGGTATACTATATCAAGGGCTGGTGTAACGTGTAAACCATCTAAGTCAAAGCAAACGATGCGATGCGATGCGATAAGAACACAAAGAAGGGGATACGAATGAAGAAAGCGCATTCCCATATGCACGCCAAAGAACGAGAACTTCAAAGTTTCTGGCTGAGGATTAACAAACAAGCTGCTAGAGCCAAAGTCCTCAAGAAATAAACATACGGAAACATCTGACCAGTGTCGGTTCGTAATGAAGGGCTCTAGGGCGCCGTCCTCCCGATAATTTCTAAAAGGAAATTATATAAAATCCCCCACTGAAATTTCATCCCTTTCATATTTATCTGTCTAAGTTGTAACTTTGTTTTCATCATTTCACAAACAAGTCACCTAGACTGTGTTTACCGTCGGTACTTCAGTGCTTGAATATCTTTGTTGATAGTCCAGGCAATAGAGGCATTATTTACTCCCTGATATTGAAGGTGCCTATATGATAACAGTAATTTTTTCTTAGTTCTGTTGCGCATCTATTACATTTTTTAATTTGTTAGTTAGCCTTCTAGATCTATTACCGTTCCGACATTGATTCAATCGTCCTATATTTCCGCGATATGTTTCTATATTGTCTACCATTCGCTTTTGCCACGTTGGTTTTCTGGTGCTGTATTTTCTGCGTAATTTTTTGTCTTCGAATCGGCGAGCTGTATATAAAGACACAGAAATCGACATAGAGATAGAAGACGTCGTCATTCGGCAGAGTTCTTGTAGCTGACGTTATGGATTATATGAAGGAGCACGGGATTTTGATTGATGTTGGCGCCGGTGTACTTCGAATTGGAGAAGAAGACCTAGTGATGAGCTCTCCTGGGCAGAAGAACTATGTGTACCGAGTGAATGTCGAAAAAGATATCGTGTTGCCTGCCAGATCGGAGAACATCGTACGGGTCCGTGTGGAAGGTGCTCCAAGCTGCTTGGTGGGATTATAGATTGGGAAGACGTTGGGAAGACCTGGTCAACGTCCATTATTCGTAAAGATAGCTAACATTGCCGAATTTGACCAGAAGATTCTTTACAAGTGTACGATAGTTGATATGTGTGAGCAAGAATCTAGGAGTTCTATGGTGAAGAAGATCGAGAAGAATGGGGAAGATCAGAAGATGTTTCGTTTTTAGTGTATACCCGGGCGTTTTGGGACGTGATTCACCTTTGTTTGTAGAAATATTTTTAGAGAAGTTCGAACTGCTGATTTGTGGATTGTTTAGGTTAGTTAATTGTTTGCGTATTGATTAATTGTTTGCTAGTAGTTGTTTAATTGTTATTGCTTGTTGTTGTTTGTTTGTTGCTTGTATATTTTGCAGCTTATTGTTAATTTGAAATTTTATGTTCTCAAAGCCCTTTTAATTGTAAATATTTATACATTAGTCACTGTAAATAAACTGTTAAATACGGAATTCGTTACAATAAGTAGGTATGTACTTAAATGCCGTCATCGAAAAAAGCAACACTTATTTTCGGATATTTCCTATGTTACCCAGTTTGATCTTTCTACAAATATTATGCATTACCCCTCTTTTTCCATATCTCATCATCACATTAGGAATTACACAGAGACTTGTGGCTGAATACACAACGTCTTCGTCAGCTATGGAAGTAAAAACAAATTTTATTAATGAACTACTTACCAGCTAATCTACCATAGCGTTGAAACATCCTTTCCACGTCCGTTTTGGAGCACTGGAATGTGTTTAGATTCCCAACGAACACTCTTGAATTGACCGCTTGTGGATCTTGGGAATTTGTCTGGTTGCCAACTTTACTCATCTTCATTTTGGCAGACAACCTGCAACAAAGAACTCATTGTTAGATTTCGTTACAGTTTACTCAATAAAAATGAGTAAAACAAGAAAAAAACACCAATATTATTTGAAATTTATTTTTACAAAAAATTATAGTGCTACAGTCAGTTCATTCAGCACTGATTCAAATTCAATCGTGCCTGTTCGCACGTGTTTTGCATGTGAATACATACGAATTTATTTCTGGTTAGACAATACCTTGTTATCTGTCCATTCAAAGTATTTTCCGTTTTATTTTGCATCTGACGCTCTGTTGTACCTATACGTATAACTAGATCGACACGTGCAATGATTTAAACACTGCAGCCAGACAAAATGTGGTCCTTCAGAACGATTTTCACATATAAGTTGTCGCTTTAATGATTCATGATCTCCAAATTTACAACTAATGCTTATATTTAATGCATTACGATAGGTATAATTAAGAGTACCTGATGCATCAAGAGATTGGTGTTTCATTTTCGTTCCAGTAGGTTTAAAGCCTTGGACTGGAGTTTGTACGTGGATTCCTCGGGGCCCCTCCACCGGAAGTAAAGTAAAATAAACTAAAGTCGAAGTCGAAAGCGACCAAAACTGCGAATCGAATTTATTTATTTAATCAGGTTCTTTTTCTTCTGAGGGTAAACGGAATCCTACGGGGGTGACATTTTTGGGAAATACTGTCCTCTTCATTCATCGAACCGATTTTCAGTTCATCACTTAAGTTTTCTCAAAAATGATGACTTTGAAAAAATGCCATCTCTATTTTGGAGGCCGCGAGGAGATATTTAGAGACAAATTGGATAGGGTCGTAAGATGCAGTAAAGTCCACATTTTCATTTATCTGATTACCAAAACGAAAGCACATGAAAAAGTTCCGTGGTGTTCGAAAAAGTCGCGTGACAAAAATACAAACCTCTAAAGTCTAAAGGGTACTCTAAAGGAAGAAGGCATTAAGAGAATGGAGGAATTCATAAAACACGTACATTTTAAGTGCGTCTTGCAACCTCCGCGAAAGTTTTTATGGCAAAAGCGAAACCACAAATATGAAGCGAACATTATGGGCCGCCAATCCGCGAAAAATTCCCGACCTGCACTCACATTTAACCCCCAAAAAATTTATTCGGAAATTGGGAAAAATATCCGAAAAATCTAGAAACTTCCCTCGACATTTTGTTTTGTCGCAAGACAAGGAAGCGAGGCCGCGGCCGTCTGCATATCGAAATCTTATCTCAAAAGGGCCCGTAAAATTGATTAGAAAATTGCGTGAAAATATTGGCAATTTCTCGGAAATATTGACATTTTCGAACTGTTCCTCGTTCCATGCGCCACCTTCCGTCCTCTCTGACGAATTAGATCCCATAATTTTCGTGTTTGGAGTCCACATTTTTGGTAGTGTTGTTACAGTGGAAATTTGCGGATCTGTATTTTGCCGCCCGGTTGGTAGGCAACCCTTTTGCATATCTGCTTAGAGAACAGATATTCCCTTAACATCATATAAATATATGTATATTAAATTCGAAGTTAGCCGTCTTTTTCGTCCATAAGCGTAGAATCAGGGAGTCAACGCTTTCTTTTGATGTACATAGCTTAGTTGTTATTGAAATAAGCTTATTAATTAAAGTTTTAGCAATGTTTGTTCATAAGCTTTATTGTTTTAATGGTTAAGTTTAGAAATATAAGTAAAATTTAGTGTTTAGTTTTTTCCCAGCCTCTGATACAACATTCGAATATTCGAGCACCGGAAATGCATAAAAAAGACCGGATGTCCATTATGTTCTGGAATAGTCTGCACCTAGATTATATAATAGGTATAGGGAAAATTAAGCCTCAGCGGATTAATTATCCAAGATCAGTCAGACTAAATAGTAGTTTCGAGTAGTGGTGTTGAATTGTTGATACTTGATAATAGTATAGCATAACTTCGAAGAATATTTCGGACTTATATCAGGGCCAACTAGCACCTAGTTTCTTAGTGGAAGAATAAATAGATGAATTTGATAGTGGAACTTAGCTAAACCAGAAAACTGTGGTTTTGTTGAGCACCCCCTCGTTTTTATAGTCTTCAGGAGCCTCCATTACAGGAGTAAGCTTGTTAAACTTTAGCTTATTAGATTTATGTGTTATTGGTGGCTTTTCTCTTTATGGTTTTAGGAGCAGGTTTTAGAAACAGGTCTCAGGAATAGAGTTTAGAATCTAACGATCTTCTCCTACCTGGGACACAACCCAGTTAGTTTTGGAATCACCTGAATTTGAGAGGATTGAACGAGCTTTGGAATAGAACTTTGTTGTGAAATCTGAAGAGGACACCCGACAGTGACATTGGACGAAACGGTTAACAGATAAGTTTGTTTATTTTTTGAGTAATCAGCTTCATTAAAAATTTTGATTTTCATCCACTATCCGTCTTCGACTGGTGCCTAGCCGAGGCCAGAGAGCTCCAGTGGCTCGTTATTCGGTTGGATTATTAATAGGAATTGAGGGTTAGACAGCCGTGTCCGTAATAGTGTTTCGGGAAAAAAATAATTATGTGGCTTTTGGATTTTTGGATATTTTCGGACCCCATTTTCGAAATCACCCTGCCGGATCCCGTCGAGTCGGTATAAACTAGGAGCAACGAACCAAATTCCTTGCTTTCAGCCAGATCCGTCCGGCAGATGGCTGGGATTTGTGCGCGATATTTTCGGGTCGGGAATAAGTCACACCAAGTTACAAATTAATATTATTTGTTAAATACTGAAATTTACATTCACAACAATTTACGTATGTACTTTTAAAATTTACGTGAGTTTCTCATTTTCTGGATACTGAAATTTGTTTGTATTTGTTTAAAAATGGATGAAAATTATCAGAAGAAGACTACCGGCATACAGCGTTTGTGCGTCATTGGATTGGGCGGTATCATTACCACTCTTCTTCTGTTTGACTGGTGGTTTTTGTTCTCGGATTTGTTTCCCACGATATGCCCAATAAAGAGCTTGTAAATTTGGAGGCAACCGAGAATATATAACAGGTTTCGTGACGTCGCAATCGGCCAGTGTAGTAACCACTCCGAATACGGTGTTGTGGCAGAGAAGCGGGGTTCCCCAGTCTTTTGGGCATGCACTATCCTCTGGTTTTACAAGGGCGCATATCTCGGACTTCTTAGGCTGGGCAAGAGCCGTGCAATTTTGAGTATCTACAGCTAATACCTTGCCAATGCGAATGCTGCTGATATCGCTATTGTCACTCTCTTTTGTTTTCCATCCAACAACTGTAGGTTGTTTGCATAAGGGCATCTGTCTCAACGGAAGTACGACGTATTTAGTTCTGGTTTTTCTGCTGTCATCAACCAGTTTTTCCAATATGAGAAGACCCACGCCTTCAACTATTATATGATGACCCTTAACAGCCAACTTCCAAAAGTCATCACCAACGTGATCGCCGGGAACAGTTAATACATCGCTCGGTTGGTTGGTAAAATTGGAGATACAATCAGCTGCTGTTACTACCAGTTGGAAGTTGACTAAAGAACCCCCGCAGATGTGAATACCGTCATTCCTTCCGTCCCTTAAAGATACTAGAAAAGAAGCTTCCCGTTTTACAGGTCCTCCCTGCCCGCTAGTTATCCCAAATTCGAATTGAAATAAGAGAATGGTGTACAAGAACTCCATCAGTCGCAACATTTTCGCCACGAAAACAAATTTTTCTATTGATGTTTTGTCAAACAAATTTCCTAGATATAAAGGAAAGGGCCTATTTGATTAATCCGAAATCTTGCTTCTTGATCAGAATTTTTATTGAAACAAATCTCTATACCTATGACAAACAATGAGCTATGCCCGCAGACTACTCACCTAAAAAATAAGGTAAAGAAATTGTATATTACCATGATACAAGAATAACAAGATATGATGCTAATCCGAAGTAAAACAGTGTAATATTTAAAAATTACCAGAATTCTTGCAAATTTCAATTCGGTTTACAACGAAGGTTTGCAAGTTTCGTAGCTCCAAGTCGAGAGATGGCGGAGATACGACACCCTCAAATCAAGAGTGCTTTTTATACCTGCGGAACGATCAGTTGTAGGACACATTGCAGACGGGATTTGCTTCTGTACTTTGGTGATACTTTCATTTTATTTTTATTCCGGAGCCAAATTTAAAGCCTGAATTTGAAAGTGTTCCGTCAGTTGCTAGGGGACTTATCTGAAAAAATTGTACAAAGATGGAGAGCCTGCCTTCGAACAACCACACTTCTTCTGTGTTAACCTTAAGACCTTGGCAGAAGTCAAAGCGAAATTTTCTGATGCACCAGCTGACTGGAGCAGTTTGGAGACATTGATTTTGTAGAACACGAGTTACTCAAGATTTAAGGCCGGCGAGACATCTTGTAAGAGCTTCAGAGTTGGAGGCTTTCAATTCTTGAAGATCAGAATCCAACTCATGTTTCTTAAGTTGTCAATCATTTCGGAAAGTCGTAGCAAATGGCCATGAAAGTAGATACTTGGTTGCATCTAAACATCGCCCCTTCCATCAATGAGAAATATGGAGAGAGACCCTTCTACAATACCTTACTTACCTGCTGAGATGGGCAGTAGGACTATTTATTTATGGGACATATATTCCTAGGTCATAAACGAAAATGCGTAATCTTATCTAGACGCATAATGCTCTGAAGAACGTTCTAAAATATTAAAACACAAATTTCAGTTTTTATTGAATATTTGAATTTATTACAGAAATTTAAAAATTACATTTACATGCCCATGTAAATAAAATAAATATATAATAGATGTAACATGAAGATTTCGTTGGCTGGATATTATATTTACAGATGTCCCTGAATTCGATCGTGGAACTTGAAGAGCAGATTCGGTTATTAAAAATAGAAGAGAAGCAACTATTACTCTATGCCCGATTCCCCAACCAGAGAAGAGCTGAGAGTTGCAGAAAGTTTCCTTAACTAACTTACAGACCATTTAAAATATTGTTAAGGTTCCACACTACATACCTGCTCAATTTCTGTATGGAAATTCGTTGGGTGAAAAGTGGAAATGTTCAGCCTTCGCAATTTAATGTTTTTAATATTTTTAAAAGATCATAGCTCTTTCTTGTTGGGGAATAAAGCGTATGTATGTTTATAGGGACTTCTCAATCCATGGAATCTGCTCTTAAAATTCCTTGGTTGAATTCCGGAACTGTTTTAAATTAAAATTTATTCAGAAGTATTAAAGATATTCCAACGACACATAATACATGAACTGGGTGAGGCTGAATTCTTCCTGAATTATCTTTCTTGCTCCTCGCACCCGGCTGCAATGCTGCTAATTGCCTTATTTGATCGACATAACGGTCCACACGGTAATATACGACAGGCTTCGAAGGATCACATCTAGCCTGAGGAGTGACCACCGCGAATAAATAATTGCCGCACCAAAGCGGAGTTCCCCAATCACTCTGACATGCAGTATGTTCCGGTTGTCCGTAACCGCATATCTGAGCAGTATCATTATTTTTATTATCCCAACAGCGATAGTTGGAGTCGATTAATATACGCCCACGACGATATTCTGTATAGTTCGTGTTGCCCTGTTGTTTTTCTCTCCATCCCATAACCGAAGCCACCTCGCAGACTCCTGACGTTTTCGGTGGCAGTTGGAGAAAGACAAGCCGATAGCGGAAGAGGTGGCCTAGGTAAACAGCAAGTGGTTCTTTTAACATTATAAGGCCCAAACCATTAACGTTTTTTTCATAATTATAATTCAAAACAAATACTTTCTGTCCCGGCACGGAATATTTGTAAAGGAGCCTACTTTCAGCAACAGCAGGCATTGCCCGTATCATGTGTTCGCGTCCGATATAATCGTAGACGCACGAAGCAGCGGTTATTATCAGAGTTCTAGTGAGTATGGTACCACCACAAAAGTGCTCGTTACGAGAATGTTTTCTCTTAAACAAGACTCTGGGTTTCCGAGCCCATAATGATACCATAATAACTTCTCGCCTCCACCTAAAATAATGAGCCTGCAATATTTTTCTCGCAGCCGCCCTCTGCGCACTGGCGGCAAATTTTTTATATTCCTGCGTTTCAAGATTTACAAGAAATATAATGAATACGCATATTAGCAAACGTGACATTTTTGTCACAAGGATAGCAAGCAAAATATGAAACACGATGTTTGCAGTAAATGCCTGTTTGATTATTTTCAAAATTTTATGAACACGGCCTACCATTTTATCAACACTTTACCTTGTATTCTTTTTATTTCTTTAGAGTGAAAATTCTTATGTTTATTATAGTTATCAGCTAAGAAGCTGTTTAATCCGCAACTTACCCCTCGGACAGGGGCTTCTCTAGCATTCGGCGATGTGGTGCTTCCCTACGCATTTTACACAGACCAGAGAAGTAGTTACTTTGGCTGTGACTGAACCTCCGGCACCAGTGACATTGCGTAACTTGATTGTTCATCCGTTGGTTTAACTGTTTCCGTCAAATTGTAAATACGTCTTTCTGATTTCGGCACTGTTACTAAAAGGGTTTTAATTCGGCTACATTTCACTCTTGACACTGTTCCGCCGTGGAAGTTTTTGTCTATATTTTTTGTAATGTCTTTCAGAGAGAAATGGATCTCGGATGCCTTTTATGAAAACGCAGTAATTTTTGGGATGGGAAATAGATGGTTTGATTTACTGCCATTCTGTAGTCGTCTGAGGTTTGCACCTGCATGTGGTTCCATTGCTTTGGCCTTAAGTATGTTAACTTTCTTTTGCTTTAAAAAAACTGCTGCATTAGGTTAATTTTTCTTTTTTCTTAAAATAATTGGTGACGCTTCTTCCTTTTCATCCGTTTCTGGCGTTTCTTGGGAGTCTTGACCGACTTCTACGGGAACTGCTGGCATCATTTCGTTGGTGAAGTTGTCGCTCCGAACCTCCAATCCATTGGACAGATTTGGTAGCTCGACATCTTCTACTAACGAAAAAATCTTCCTTGTGGAAGGAGTTTTGGTTATTTTGCCGCATTCTTTTGTCATAAACTGAACGATAGGGCTGGGGAGTAGGCACCAGATAGATTTTTAAGTTCGATAAAGAGGTTGATTTTCTGGGCAGTGAGTTGTTTTATTAGGAAAAATTGTTCTTTCAGCTTCTCCTTCATGCATGCATTACCCTTCTTAAGGGCTTCCATGAATGTAACCTAATGTGGGGGTGGCTGAGGTCCGATGTCAGTCACCCTGATTGTGTTGCGCTCACGTAGCACACAACGTACGCCTAACAGTTAGGCACTTCTCTTTCCTGAACTATTCTGCCGTCCTAAGGAAGAAGGTCCGAACTGCAAATTTTCCGATTTTTAGTTCTTGACATATTGAGTAACAGTACAATGTATCCCACAGCCACAGCTAAAAGAGTTGGGCTTCAGTTACCACATTCCAGGATCAGAAACTATTGTTGTCTTTCACAACTCCTCCTGCACGAATGCGTCTCTAAATATCAGCTTAATGTTTTGGTATCACACTTTCAACGTACACTCACAATTTCAGAACAACGTAACTTTAATAAATTCGGAAAAACGCCATTTTCGCAAATTACAACTATCGCGACACGTTGATTCTTTATCCCAACATCTGATGTAAACTAACTAAAAACCAGTAACAACTTTATTAATTAGTTTAGATATCTCAATAAAATATATATTATATAAAATTAATAACTACACAGTGTACAGTATGAGTGTTCAAGCAAGAATACCCTTTTCACACATCTCAGTGCCCGATACCCTCCTCTCTAAGCTACAGTCTAAATAATAACACAAGTCCCTCTAGACTAAACAATAACACAAGCCACTTCTATGATGAAGATGTATTCGTAGATGCACTGCTCAAGGAAATGGCACTGCCCATGTCACGTTAACACACGTATGGTAGCATAGTAAGTTTGAGCTTCAGTGCTAGGGGCTAGAAGCCTACTCTGAAACAATTTTATTTCGTCCCATTCAAATGGATCACACCCACCCTATTTCCCGTTGGTTAGAGAACCCCCTTTTTTGCGACAATTGCTTTGGAAGATGACGAATTTCCGAGTACGATGGTCGGGTGAGCTCTACATTGTTTTTGTTTAGCTTTGAAAACATGGTGATAAAAACGGCTAGAGAGAGAAACTACCTAAGTGATCCATTTGAATGGGCCTCATAAAATTACGATTGAACATCACAGGTAAGTTCGTTTAATCGTTCAAATAATAATAATACTCACAGCTATTCAAAGCGTACCCTGCCAATTTGTCCGACATGATTTCACCTTGTTTTTAACCGACTTCAAAAAAGGAGGTGGTTCTCAATTCGACTGTATTTTTTTATGTGTGTTACCTCCGAACTTTTTTCTAGGTGAACCGATTTTGATGATTCTTTTTGTATTTTAAAGCTGGTGCTTCTCATGTGGTCCCATATAAATTTGATCAAGATCTGACCAGTAGTTTTTGCTAAATCTTGCCATTTTGCAGTGCTTAAACTCATTAGGAATTTCATCCTGCCTTGTAACTATAAGCTTGCTGCTGTTTCTTGTGGGGAGTTCAAAGAAGTCTTTATTTATATGAACTTGTCACATTATTTTGCGAATAGAAAAATTCCCCCAATTTTCTGTCCGACTTTCCGAACAGCTGGACACTACAAGTTTTTTAAAATGGGTAATGTATTCCTAGGTCATAAACGAAAATGCGTAATCTTATCTAGAAACATAATGCTCTAAAGAACGTCCTAAAATATTAAACCGAAAATTTCAGTTTTTATTGGGTATTTGAATTTATTACAGAAATTTAAAAACGTATTTACATTTCCATATAAATAAAATAAATAAACCTAATAGAAGTAATATGAAGAATTCGTTGGCTGGATATTATACAGGTGTCCCTGAATTCGATCGTGGAAGTTTAAGAGCAGATTCCGTTACTAAAAATAGAAGAGAAGCAACTATTACTCTATACCAGATTCCCCAACCACAGAAGAGTTGAGAGTTGCAGAAAGTTTCCTTAACTAACTTTCAAACCATTTAAAATATTGTTAAGGCTCCACACTGCAAACCTGCTCAATTTTTTTATGGAAATTCGTTGGGGGAAAGTGGAATAATGTTTATGGTGACTTCCCAATCAAGGAATCTGCTCTTAAAATTCCTTGGTTGAATTATGAAACTTTCCATATAATCGTGTTTTAAATTAAAAGATATTCAAAGATATTAAAGATATTCCAACGACACATAATACATGAACTGGAAGAGGCTGAATTCTTTCTGAATTATCTCTTTTGCTCCTCGCACCAGGCTGCAATGCTGCCAATTGTCTTATTTGGTCTACGTAATGGTCCACACGGTAATATACAACAGGCTGGGAAGGATCACATTTAGCCTGAGGAGTAACCACTGCGAATAAATAATCGCCACACCAAAGCGAAGTTCCCCAATCACTCTGGCATGCGGTATGTTCCGGTTAACCGTAACCGCATACCTCAGCAGTATCATTATTTTTATTGTCCCAACAACGATAGTTAGAGTCGATCACTATACGTCCAAAACGATAATTTGTATAACCCGCCATGACCAGTAGTTGTTGTCGTCGCCATCCTATAACCGAAGCCACCTCGCAGACTCCTGACTTTTTCGGTGGCAGTTGGAGAAAGCGATAGCGTTGGGAAAAAGCAAGTGATCTTTTTAACATTATGAGGCCCAAACCATTAACATTTTTTTCATGATTATAATTCAAAACAAATACTTTGAGCCCAGGTACGGAATGTTTCGAAAGGAGACTATTATTAAAAATAACAGGGATTACATGCAGTTTGTGTTCGTGTCCGATATAATCGTAGACACACGAGGCAGCTGTTATTATCAGAGTTCCAGTGAGTATGGTGCCACCACAAAAGTGCTGCATTATACTCCTATAAAGTGGTCTGCGCCCTTTGTGACCTATTATAATGTTGACACTTTTTATCGTCCATAATGATACCATGCCAACCGATCGCTCACGCTTTAAATTAGCAGACCGCGATATTCTTATCTTGTCCACAATTTGCTTACTTGTAGATTCTTTCTGTTCCTGCGTTTCAAGACTTACAAAAAATATGATATGAATATGATATGAATATTAGAAAACGCGGCATTTTTGCCATAGAGATATCAAGCAAAATGAAGCAGATTTGACAGTAGGTGCCTGTTTGATTAATTGCAAAATTTCATGAACACGGCCTGCTACTTTATCCCCACTTTGCCTTACATTCTTTTTATTTCTTTAGATTGAAAATCCTTCTGTTCATTACAGTTATTTACGTCTAAATTAGGGCAGTCTACTCCTCCAGAATATCGCTTCAGAATATCGTCCTCAAAACTTAAAAGTTCTTGGAATTAGTATTTTTATTTTGCTTAAAACTATTTATTCGCCGACTGACCGACTCGGTCAAATACGCTTTCTTCTTTTTTAAACCTTTTGATGATGGTCGGATTTGTTTCTATTTGTTTAATGTTCCATTACCAGCCTTGGATGTATGTCTTGACTTCGTGTTTAGGTGTGTGCGGATGGCGATCATGTGCTGAGCTACTGGTATTTCAACGTGTTGGTCTTGGTTGTTTGACTTTGCAGGGTTGGTTAAGGTGATTTTTTGCGTTACGGGGGGTTTTGGGAAGAACTCACATCGTTTGTAAGAAGATGTGTAGTTTTCTCCGCAATTTGCGAATCGGACCGGGGCTTCTCTAGCACTCGGCGGTGTGCTGCTTCCCTGCACATTTTACGTAGACAAGGGTAGCCGTTTCTTTGGCTGTGACTAAACCTCCAGCACCAATGGCATTGCGAAACTTGATTGTTCATCCATTGGTTTAATTATTTCGGTCACACTGTAAAAACGTCTTTTTCTGATTTCGAAACTTTCCAAAAAGGGCTTTGATTCGGCTGCTTTTCATTCTTGACAATGTTTCTGGGCGGCAGTTTTTGTGTGCAGAAGGTAGTTTTTGATTTTGTCAGAGGGAATTGGATCAAGAATGCCTTTTATGACAACATAAAATAATTTTTCGGATGGAAACTGGAAGGTTTGATTCACTGCCGTTCTGTAGTCGTCTGCGCCTACAAACCTACATGTGAATCCCATCGCTTATTGTTTTGGCCTTAATTATGTTAACTTTATTTTGTTTTTAAAAATACTGCTGACTTCGGTTAATTTTTCTTTTCTTCTCAAAATAATTGGTGGTACTTTTTCCCTTTCGTCCGTTTCTGGCTCTTCTGGGAGGTCTTGGGTAACTTCTGCTGGAAATGTTGGCATTATTTCGTTGGTGATGATCGGAACAACTTGGCCGTCGCTCAACAAAACTTTAAATCTATTATATAGCTTTGGTAGCTTGACATCTCTTACTAGTAATTGAAAATCTTGCTTATGGGAGGAGTATTGGTTCTTTTGTGGCATTCTTTTACCATAAACTGTATGACAGGGTTGGGGAGTAGACCCGGTAGGTACCTTTAAATTTTTTAAGTTCGCTTACGATGTGGACGGTGAGTTTTTGTATCAGGACAAATTCTTCTTTCAGCTTATCCTTCATCGATGCATTTTCCCATTTTCCCACTGCAGGGATTCCGCCATAGTGATATAATGCGGAGGGCGGTACAGTATGTACAGTATAACATATTTCATTACTATTGTAGCAGTTTTGCTGTTAGCAGTATTATTATAAAAAGCTCGAGTCTCAGGTCTGGTGAGAGAACTCTACCTTAAGGTATTCCAGCCAATATGGTGGTCTTTCGTGGGAGAGATTCCCCTACTTTCATTTTGAAAGTTCTGTCGTTGATTGACTAGTCAACGGTTCTGTATTGCAGGTAAGCCGGGATTGTTTTCACTAGATATTCGGAAATTCCTTGCCATAGTAACCTATGAATAAGTGCATCATGGCCGTACACAGTCATATGCCTTTTCTTGTCCAGGGTGAGCAGGGACAACGATCTGTTAAGGTTGGAGTTAATGATTACCTAATCTATCAGCCTTACAATTGCTTCTAAAGCTGATTTGTCCCTTAATAATTACGTGGAGTTCTTCTACGTGGTACTTTTCGTTGTTGAATGAGGCACTTAAGATTTTTTCCCATTGTGGGAAGCAGAATTATTGGTCTACAGCTGGCTTGTTTACTAGACACTTTGGCTTTGTCCGCACACCAGTTTAACCATTTTGCCTGTGGATGATCAATTTCCATGCTTCGTCTGATCTTCTTGTTACTAATCTATTAAGTCTGTTCAGACCACTGCATCTTAGCCAAATTCAACGTTCTTTTATTAATTTTCCACAGTTTCGATCCATATGCATATGGTGTTTTGTATAATTCCTAATGCGCAAGGACGCGATGAAGGATTTCGAGTAGTAATACTAAAAATGAAAATTTTTAATGTGTTTTTAATTGAATGGAAAAAAATTACTACAGCAATTTAACAATTATGTTTAAATTTCTGAAACTAAGCACTTTCGTATACATACTTTTTTATAAACATAATAGTGGATTTTGAGTATCCTCTTAAAATTGAAAGGCATCAAGAAAAACAATTATTTTCGAAATTCCAATTACAAACAACGTAAGGCTTACTGAATTATTTTTCTTACTCCTAACAGTAGGATGCGACGCCACCAGTTTCCTTATTTGGTCCGCATAACGGTCCATATGGTAATATACGACAGGCTTCGAAGGATCACATTTTGCCTGAGGAGTAACCACTGCGGATAAATTAATAATAGTCGTACTAAAGCGGAGTTCCCCAATCACTCCGGCATGCAGTATGCTCTAGTGCACCGTAACCACATATCTGCGCGGTATCATTATTTTTATTATCAATACAACGATAGTTAGAGTCGGTTATCATACGTCCAAAGCGATATTTTGAGGCAGGTTCGGTAATTTTCAAATTTCATTAAAATTGATAGAGTTTATTATACTGAAGGCAGTTATGTTGTTAATATTTGTTAAAAAAAATTCCTTCGCCTGTGATGCCGTTGCAAAGTTTTCCGTCGGTGCGAGGCTAGAAATCGTACCTTGCAGCGAGAGTAGGCCGCGTGACGTCAGAACTTATTATAACGTACAAGTCCCAGCTAGGGTTGCCACCTCTCCGGGTTTGACCCGGAGACTCCGGGTTTTGACAAATAGTCTCCGGTCTCCGGGTTACTACGTATTTTCTCCGGGTCAAACTGCATTTAACAAAATAAAACAAAATTACCAAAATAAAACAAAAATAATGTAATTCTTATGCCAGAAAAAATAAATATTTGGCAACAGCGCAGCAATTTAAGCACGTTCCCGAGCAACAATCGCGCAATTTCGTTGCGAGTTTATGCACGTATGTCGCGTTCAGTGTTGCCAGATCTACTGTTTTAACAGTAGATCTGCTGCTTTTACCCTCAATCTACTGTTCTCCTGTTTTCACTCTGAAATCTACTGTTGTACAATGTTTAGCGGCAATCGCTAACACAGCACCAATCAGCAGACGTCAGATGTCAGTTGGGTGAAGTGAACTCGTCGGGGAATCCCAAATCCTCGTTTTTTACTTCATTTACTTGTTTGTTTTATATGTATCGTGTTTGAATTACATGGCAGTTTTCAATTGCGTTGTAAGTTGTAACTGTAACTTTCAAATATTCATATGGCAATACTGGTCGCGTTATACTAGTAGGTACTATTGTTGCCGTTGGGGCGATGTTCGATATCTTTGCCGCAAATTAGATTAAACTACTTTTAAGTGTTTTTTTTATGATGATGGCACCTTCTGGAGTAAAATATTCCGGAGGTAAAATAGTCCCACATTCGGATCTCCGGGCGGGGACTGCTTCGGGGGGAGTCAGTAGTTAGAAAATGAGAGCCTCAGGCCAGGCCATCGAGTTCTCCAGGTGCCATCGAGTTCTTCGGCAGTGACCTTGAAAGAGACCAGAGGCTGCTGAAGGAGTCGTTGAGTCATCCGAAAAAGTGTCTTCAGCAGCGGCATCTGCAGAAGCCTCTGGTGTCTTTCAAGGTCATTGCTGAAGAAGTGTGCATGTCTTCAGCAGCGTCTGGTGTCTTTCAAGGTCATTGCCGAAGAAGTGGGCATGTCTTCAGCAGCGTCTGGTGTCTTTCAAGGTCATTGCCGAAGAAGTGGTGTTCAGCAGCGTCCAGGCGCATGCGCCGGGGCTATTCCTCAGGTCAGTCCACCCAGTTCTTCGGCAATGACCAGAGGCTGCTGAAGAAGGGCCTCTGGTGTCTTCGGGGCCTTTGGTTGTGGCTCAGGCGCCTGCGCCGGGGCTTAAAAAGTGCGCGTGTTGCTCATTGTTGCGCAATGGAAGAATGTTCTGGAAATGCTGATGCAATAGTACGCAGATGTTGCAGAATTAATGTTTTTTCCCCTTCTACGCTGAAGGAGTCCTCGAGTAATGTCTTCAGCAACGACTTCTGCCTCTGGTGTCTTTGGGGCCTTTGGTTGTGGCTCAGGCGCCTGCGCCGGGGCTCTATGAGAGTGGGCGGGGCAACAGCCAATGATAGAGGTTGTGGGCGGCATCCAATGGGTGTGGTTGTGGGTGGTAAGGTTCAACTACTGCTAGATGCCTTTGGATGTGACCCAGGCGCCTGCGCCGGGGTTTTCGCAAACGTTTTGGAAATGACGCCGACCGGGATTCGAACCCGGGTCCCCGCGCACCGGAGCCCTCGCTCCAACCAACTGAGCTAATCGGATGCCTACATGCCCGTCTTTTAAATCATCCATATATACTTAGGATTGTAAACAGAAGTTTCTCGGAAATTCCAATGGTTGCAATTGTTTATACTAAATAAATATTGATATCAAAGTTTAAGAAAAAAGCACGTTCGCCGCCGATAAGAGATGTTATAATTGTTTTTATTATGGGTAAAAAACCTTTCAATTCGCCGACAGGATTATGTTTGTTTAGGTTTGCTCCCACGTTCTGTATATGCACATACTACGTTGTAGACACTACAAGGTGACCCGTTTATTTGTTTGTATTATTACAATAAAATAACATTCTAGAACATTCGTCAGTTTGTTTATTTTGATACGTACTATGTTTTGAAATTACTTGTTATCTTAATGCGTTTCGGACACGTGTGGGAACCATCTGGTGAGTGCTGGAAGTACTAATTGAGTGTCGGTAATATAGAACACATGTAGATTTCTGTTACACTTACTGGAAAGTGCAAATTGAATGTCGGTAATATAGAACGCATGTAGATTAGGGCCCACTGCACACACCACTTGCCCCGCCCACTTAGGTCATGGAGGGTATCAAATTAACCAGCTCGATGAGACAAAAAGGAATCTATAGTTATTCTCCTACTTCAGAATTCTCATCAGATGTCTGTCTGTCTGTCTGTCTGTCTGTCTGTCTGTCTGTCTGTCTGTCTGTCTGTCTGTCTGTCTGTCTGTCTGTCTGTCTGTCTGTCTGTCTGTCTGTCTGTCTGCCTGTCTGTCTGTCTGTCTGTCTGTCTGTCTGTCTGTCTGTCTGTCTGTCTGTCTGTCTGTGTCTGTCTGTCTGTCTGTGTCTGTCTGTCTGTCTGCCTGCCTGCCTGTCTGTCTATTTGTCTGTCTGTTACATCAGCCGTTCGTGTCAACAACAACATTCAATGCCAATGACGAAATTCGCATACCAATCCACCAACAAGACGTTTACGTACTGCCGCATCTAAGCTGCATCTACATAGAGGGGTTTTTCCTCTTTCTATTCTTGCTTGTGTCATCAGCCATGGTGTTTGCGGATAGAGCTGTCTGGGTCAACAGCTGTCTGGTGTCAACAGACAGCTTGTCATTCGCATACCAATCCACCAACAAGACGTTTACGTACTGCCGCATCTAAGCTGCATCTACATAGAGGGGTTTTTCCTCTTTCTATTCTTGCTTGTGTCATCAGCCATGGTGTTTGCGAATAGAGCTGTCTGTGTCAACAGACAGCTGCGTCAACAGCTGTCTGGGTCAACAGCTGTCTGGTGTCAACAGACAGCTTGTCAAAAAAAAATCACGCTTCTAGCATACATTTATTGGAAAGCACACAACAAATATTTCTAACATAATGGGGAGTATTATTCAGTAATCAATTCATTAGTTTAGTTAGTTCCCATGGAATACGGTAAATTATATAATATAATTTATTATATTAAAATACATTTTGTCAATTAAAATAATATAATACTGTTCATAAAATGATTTGATAATATTAAATTAAAATACATTTTATTCATTAAAATAATAAAATAGTGTAATCAAACTCGTGACGCTGCTTATACATCGCTGGCTGCAACAAGAGAAAAATCATAGTTACGAAATTATACTAGTAAACAAACAAACAAACAAACAAACAAAGAAACAAACAAACGGACAAACAAACGAACAAACAAACGGAGGGACAAACAAAGAAATAACTTCATTCATTATAAACAAACAAACAAACAAACAAACAAACAAACAAACAAACAAACAAACAAACAAACAAACAAACAAACAAACAAACAAACAAACAAACAAACAAACAAACAAACAAACAGACAAACAAACGGACAGACAAACAAACAAACAAACAAACAAACAAACAAACGGGCGGACAAACAAAGAAATAACTTCATTCATTATAAAAACAATTAATTTTCCACTACTAAAATTGTGAATCACAAAATCGGCAATTTTCCACTACTAAAATTGGGAAGTCCAAAATCCACACTTTTTATCTACTATCACTGCATATTAAAAAATCTAAATACTTTACTTACGATTTACA
Organism: Xestobium rufovillosum; assembly: GCA_963966045.1. NCBI lineage: Eukaryota > Metazoa > Arthropoda > Insecta > Coleoptera > Ptinidae > Xestobium > Xestobium rufovillosum. The sequence continues at coordinate 18,340,261 of OZ014498.1, forward strand.
ATATTGACCCAAATGACCACAAGTTCACTGCACGATTCCAACAAAATTATCTTGGTTTCTTTCTCCATGAATAGTCCAGAAAATAAAACATTTTCGGTTTCCGTTGCCATGTGCGATACATTTCCGCCAACTGAACTATTGAAGTGATTACTAAATAATAATTCTCGCAATTATATTCGTTCTATTTATCTCCCAGCTTTTGCCGAGCTTGCAAAATTTTGGTAACATGCAGAAGTTATCAAAAACAACAATCAATCGAGTGTTTATGTTTCTGGCGGTGGCCTTCAAACTTTTTATGTTCTAGAATGATTTTATTATAATAATACAAACAACAGGGTATAAAATAATCTCGATCATCTTGTAGAGTTTGCGACATATTAAGTGCACATGTACTTATTAGCATGCAGAATGTGGGAGTCAAACCAAACAAATATACATTTCCTGTCGGCAAAGTTGAAAGGTTTTTCTAGAACGTTCTTAGCTATTAATATTTCATCATAATAAAAACAATAAATCATAACATCTCTTATCGACTTCGAACCTATTGTTACTATTGCATCAGCATTTCCAGAACATTCTTCCATTGCGCAACAATGAGCAACACGCGCACTTTTTAAGCCCCGGCGCAGGCGCCTGAGCCACAACCAAAGGCCCCGAAGACACCAGAGGCCCTTCTTCAGCAGCCTCTGGTCATTGCCGAAGAACTGGGTGGACTGACCTGAGGAATAGCCCCGGCGCATGCGCCTGGCCGCTGCTGAAGACCACTTCTTCGGCAATCACCTTGAAAGACACCAGACGCTGCTGAAGACATGCCCACTTCTTCGGCAATGACCTTGAAAGACACCAGAGGCTGCTGAAGACATGCACACTTCTTCAGCAATGACCTTGAAAGACACCAGAGGCTGCTGCAGATGCCGCTGCTGAAGACACTTCTTCGGATGACGCAACGACTCCTTCAGCAGCCTCTGGTCTCTTTCAAGGTCACTGCCGAAGAACTCGATGGCACCTGGAGAACTCGATGGCCTGGCCTGAGGCTCTCATTTTCTAACTACTGGAGTCATCAGAAATGATAAGTGTAACATCTCACGAGTCGGAGCGTGGAATGTTAGAAGCATGAAACAAGTAGGGAAGTTAGAGAATTTGAAAATTGAGATGGATAGGTTAGCATTAGACGTAGTAGGTATCAGTGAAGTGCGATGGCCAGAAGCTGGAGACTTCTGGAGCGGAGATTTTAGAGTAATACACACAGGATCTGTAGGAGGAAATTCGGGAGTAGGAATTGTTATGCGGAAAAAAGTAGGACAGAGTGTAGAAAATTTCTTACAGCAAAGTGACAGGGTAGTTATGGTTAGGTTAGATTCGAAACCTGTAAAAACAGTAATAATACAGGTATATATGCCCACTTCTAACTACAGTGATGAGGCCGTAGAGGCAGTTTATAGTGATATTGAATATGTGCTAGATTTTGTGAGAGGGCACGAAAATTTAATAATTACAGGAGATTTCAATGCAGTCGTAGGCACAGGGCGAGAGGGCGGAATAGTTGGCCCCTTTGGATTAGGCAATAGGAACGATAGGGGAGTTAGACTGATAGAGTTCTGCGATAAACATAACTTAACAGTCGCGAACACTCTATTTCACCATCATGTTAGGAGATGCTATACGTGGAAGATGCCAGGAGACTTAGGGAGATATCAAATAGATTACATTCTCGTTAGGCAAAGATTTAGAAATCAAGTTAGGGATTGTAGAAGTTATCCAGGAGCAGATATAGATAGTGATCACAACATAGTCGTTATGAAAGCCAATCTTAAATTTAAGATTTTGAAAAAAAGAAGCGGAAGAAGGTATCTTGACCCAGAGAAACTAAAAGATGATGATATGCGCAATAAATTCGAGAAAAAGACAAACGAAGCACTAAAGGGCACGGATGGAAATATTGTTAGGGACATAGAGGCAGAATGGAATTGCATTAAAAATAGTTTAGTTTCCTCAGCTAGGGATATTTTGGGTCATAAACAGAATGAAAGTAGGAAACCCTGGATAACAAAACATATTGTGAGTCTAATAGAGGAAAGGCGAAAATATAAAAATAGGTTAGATGAAACAGGGAAACAAAGATATAAGGCGATCAAGTGGGAAATTATTCGGGAATGTAGGAAAGCGAAAGAGCAATGGATCGATAATAAATGCAAAGAAGTGGAAGATAAATTCGAAGTAGGAAAGACTGATGAAGCATATAAAATAATTAGGAGAAATTTTAGAGAAATTGGATCTAGTACCAAAAACATTAGAAATGAGGCAGGAGATATCCTAATCGAAAGCGGGGAGAAGGCAGATAGGTGGAAAGAATATTTAGGAAACTTATATGCGGGACAGGAAGTGCAAGATATATTAGAAAGCGAAAGCAGTGTAGAGGGGGATAACCTAGGGAGTCCTATAATGAGAGAAGAGTTTGAGATAGCACTAAAAAGTTTAAGGAATAATAAAGCACCAGGTATAGATGGCTTGCAGGCAGAAATCTTAAAGTGCGCAGGTCAAGAGGTAATAGATCGTTTATTTAAACTAGTTAGTCGCATATACCTGACAGGCGAGATTCCAGAAGATTACAAACGGAACATCATAGTAGCTTTGCCAAAAAGAAAAGGCGCGGATAGATGCGAAAATTTTAGAACTATCAGTTTAACTTCCCATGCGTCAAAAATTTTAACTAGAATTGTGCAAAGAAGGATGGAGAAAAAGGCGGAAGAAATATTAGGAGAAGATCAGTTCGGATTTAGACAAAATAGAGGAACGCGCGAGGCCATTCTAGCTTTACGAGTAATTATAGAAAAAACGATAGAAAAGAGAAAGAGCGTCTATATAGGATTTGTAGATTTAGAAAAAGCCTTCGACAACGTAAAATGGGGGAAGATGTTCGAAGTGCTGAGAAAGGTAGGGATGAAATACAGGGACAGAAGAATAATACATAATCTCTACAAAGAGCAAAAGGCAGTTATAGAATGTGAGCAGGAACAAAGGGAAGTAGATATCCGGAAGGGAGTGAGACAGGGATGTGCATTGTCACCTCTAGTTTTCAACTTATATATCGAAGATGCGATTAATATTGTTAAGGAAAGAACAGCCTCAGGGATCAATGTACAGGGCCAAACTATTAACATGCTCAGATTTGCGGATGATATAGCAGTGTTAGCATCTAGCAAAGAAGAATTAGGAGCGGCTCTGAATGAAATGGAAGCAGTTTTGACACAGGGCTTCGGCATGAAAATCAATAAAAAGAAAACTAAAATTTTGGTATGTAGGGGATGTGAAAATAGAACTAAAATGGAAATACAAATTGGAAATGAGAAGATAGAAGAGGTCGCGGATTTCTGCTACTTAGGAAGTAAAATAACTCAAGACGGTAGGAGCACTAAAGATATAAAACAAAGAATGGCGCAGGGCCGAGTTGCGTTTAACAAAAAGAAACAACTGTTATGCTCGAGAACGGTTAATATAGAGACTAGGAAGAGACTCTTAACGTCGTATGTATGGAGTACGGCATTATACGGGTGCGAAACTTGGACAATAGGAGAAGCGGATAGAAAAAGAGTAGAAGCGTTTGAAATGTGGTGCTACAGGCGCATGATGAAGATACCGTGGATAGATAAGGTTAGCAATAGGGAAGTATTAGAAAGAGTTGGGGAAAAGCGAAAGGTATGGAAAACAATAAAGAGTAGGAGAGATAGGATGGTAGGACACCTTCTAAGACACGAAGGAATAGTTCGTGACATACTAGAGTCAGAGATAGGAATAAAAAGAGGTAGGGGTAGGCCTAGATTAGACTACTGCTCTCAAATAGTTAGGGATGTAGGGTGTTCTACTTTTAGGGAAATGCGTAGGTTAGCTCAGGATAGAAAAGAATGGAGGTACGCGTCCAACCAGTCTTCGGACTGAGAACCTTATGATGATGAAGTGTTTAGTACGGTTTTGTTGTTTTGCTTTTAGTCAGGTACTTAGAGAAAGGCGAACAAAATGCTTTATTAAAAACATGCCAAAGTAAAACCAAATATGGCTTTAAGTTTAAACAAAGCAATAAATGAATATCGTTTAAGGAAGTTGCAAATGTATTTTAATTATTAAAAGGAATAAAAATTAGTTCTATTCAAGTTTTTTTTTGGTCATCAGTAAATCTCCGGGTCAAGCGACTTTTAAAGGTGGCATCCCTAGTCCCAGCTTCAGCGCGCAGCAGTCCCATAACCCATAAGTATTATGCATATGCATGTGTAGTTAAATTGTTAAATATTATTAATTGGTTCTAACTGGTGTTTTTTGTTTTGTGCCCAGAATAATACATCGTACGTATCATTGCAAATGTTTATAAAATTATCGGCTGCCCCATTGCAGCCACTCTAAATAAAATCGAACATAATGTAACTTATCGACAGTACCCCTTGGTACTTGGTAACGTGTTACGGTTTGCATAATTTGAAACAGGATGCTAGGAGCATGACGCGACGAAGCCAAATACTGAATCGCCATAGCGTTCCCTCCCTGAACTAAAAAAGGAAATTTTATGAACTATTTTACAATAATAATTAAATAGTACGTCATCATAAAGTTCTCTTTTGAAGACTGGTAGGACGCGTACCTCCATCCTTTCCCTGAGCTAGCCTACGCATTTCCGTAAAAGTAGAACATTCTACATCCCCAACTATTTGAGAGCAGTAGTCTAATCTGATCCAACCTCTACCTCTTTATTTCTATGCCTGGCTCTAGTATGTCGCGAACTATTCCTTTGTGTCTCAGAAGGTGTCCTACCATCCTACGATCCTATCCCCTATTCTTTATTGTCTTCCATACTTTTCTCTTTTCCCCAACTCTTTCTAATTCCTCCTTATTGCTAACTTGTCTATCCACGGTAGCATCACATTTCAAACGCTTCTACTCTTTTTCAATCCGCTTCTCCATAGGTATAATTTCGTACTCCATACATGCGTCTTTAAGAGTCTCTTCCGAGTTTCTACATTAACCGTTCCAGAATATAGCAGTTGTTTCTTTTTGTTAAACAAGTACCTAGTACCTACGTAGCGTAGTTTTTTGATTCGCGTGAGTTGTATTTGTTTCCGTTATTTTAAAAAATTTCCAATCCGTTATAAAACTGTTAACTTGATAACTTGTCAATCACTTAGGTATACATACCTACATAAATGAGTAGGTATGTATTGTATTGTATTAGAGAATATAGGTAGGTACCTATTTTACAAACAGAAGTAAGCAGGTATCTACAATTTACATTCCTAATTATACTGAATTATAAAAGGCATGTACAGTTAATAAATTGTTGACTTTGTTTTACTTATACCGGTCTGCCTTTACACTACTGTTTTGAGGTTGAATGAAATTGGGGTTAGATGCAAGAATCACACACCATTTCCACATTTACCGGGACATTTACCTACCTACTACATAAATATGGCAAATTATGTGAATCGGACTTTTGATACCCTTGTTGCATCATTATATCGATTATGTTGTCTTTGTTTTATGTTTCCTTGACACCTTACTTTAAAAATTCACGCTCGAAATGTCGAAATAGTCCCAATAAGTATGTTATGAGATAGGTACCGCTTCACGGGCACTTCAAGAGAAGTGGGAGGAGCGCCTTACGAATCTCTGACGTCAAACCAATAACCAAGCGAACTAGCATGTGGGCGTGATAAGCTAATTTTTTTCGCTTATTACGCCGCAAAAAAATTTTTTAGAAAAAAAATTTCGCCGTAAATCAATTACAATAACAATTTTCTGTCATTTTCATGCCAAAAATAGCTATCTTATTTTTCTCCGAACCTCCCTGTTGAATGATATTTTGTCCCCCCCCCCCCCCCTGCGTTCCAATAACATTATGGATAAGAATATTATCAAGCGTGACATGTTGTTCCATTTTTATTGATTATTATAAATTATACATTTTCGTATAAATTTCTATTACTATAAGAGTGAGGATAAGAGGACCAAAAAAAATTTGTGCGGGCTTCTAGGTAGTGAAATTTTATACAAGTTTAAAAGGCATTAAGCAAAAATTAGACAGATACCAATGCTACATAACATATGGGCAGCGAAGGCTTGAATTCTATCTCCATTACTCTTTGAACGCGGTGCCGGCGGCGTCATAAGCAACCTTATTATGTGTATATTTTCGTCCACACGATAATATACGACAGGCTTTGAAGGATCACATGCTGCCTGAGGTGTAGTCACAGCGAATATAACAGAACCGCAGATAAGTGGAGTTCCCCAGTCGCTCTTACATCCAGTATTCGCAGGTGAGCCATAACCACATATTTGAGACTTGTCATTGTTGTTCTTGAAGAAGCAACGATGATTTTTATTAATTATTACACGTCCCCACCGAACTTCTTTGAAATCCACCGTGTTAAAATCTTGCTTTCGCCAACCCAAAGTGATGGGTGCTTCACAAATATTCGACTTTTTCGGTGGCAGTTTGACGATCGTCAAGTAAGTAGAGAGTTCCTTTTCTAATATAAGAATACCCAGACCATTAGCTATCATTTGGTGGTGGTAATTCACCGTGAGCACTTCTTTGCCTTTTGAACCAACGTCCTTAATAGTTTCGTTGGTATAGATACCGGCAGCTGCCCATATCATGTATGGATGACCGAGGAAATTAAAAACACAAGAGGCGGATGTTATTACAGAACGTTTGGTGATCATAGAACCACCGCAAAAGTGATGGTATGTGTTTATGTGCATTAAGGATGCCAAATATGGGTATCTCCCAATATTTATCATCTGGTCATAAATTTCCTTATTTGATTTCGATGATAAGTTCGCATTGTTTGCTTCTAAACCAACTAGAAATATAGCGCACAAAAATATTGTCAGGCGTGACATTTTGTCAGATAAAAGCTCATTTGAATAATCGATAAACTATGCCGCCTATTAATAATATTAATAACAGTTATTAACAAAAAATTCAAAAATAATTACAGAGAGGTAAACAGAACTGGACAAACTTGGGAAAGAAGCAAAAGGCGACGTCTGTTAAACATATTCAACCATATTCTGGGTTTTTCAATGTATGGGGGACACGTGAACGTCGTCTAATTCCAAACACTAAACTGAGACACGAATTCTGAACACTTTCTGAATACGAAATTTACCACGACACGAGAGACAAGGACCACAGATAGTGTCACAGAAGTTGAAATATAAAAGGTGTCATACGACGTCTTTTTCTTATATATGATGGTATCTGCCTTTACTTGACGAAAATCCATGATTAGCGGAGTAAATAATGGATAAAATTGTGTCGTTTTTTTTTGATGAGCTTAGAATAAGATCAGACCCAGTGGGTATTGTTAACAGCATTATACACATAGAAACTCAAAATACTACATTTTTTAGCGGTCACCACATTTTTCATTTTTAAAAAACCACATGCTTTTTTGCATATCTACTGGCATACCTCAAAAACGAATTAAGCTATCGACGTAATCATTTTTTTGTTTTAAAGCACACACCTATGCGCTTCTTTAGATGTATAATAATAATGGTATTGTTTCTTAAATAAATGATAAAAACGCCGATGACCTTGGACGTTCAGAAACTATGCATGTAAATTTTCACTAATCGAGAAACTTTTTTGGGTTGGAAATTTTTATACAACATGATGGGAAGGAAATATAGCCAAAAGACCAAAAAAGTTTTTAGAGAAAAAAATCTCTGGATATTTTCAATAGTTTTTATAATATGGTTTTTTTAGTTTGGAGGGTAATATCTAAGTTTGCGCGCACGGTGAAATAATAGTGGGTAATGGTTCGGCACCTTTAATTTTGTTGTGTTTATTGCCTATTTTCAGTATTTTCCGTTATTAACCTGCAATGCTTGGGCATCTCAGATACAAATTATTAAAGCCTGACCAAGTTAAAAATGGACTAGTGCCTTTAAAATATTGAAAGTTTCCATGTCAAATTTATTTTTGTAAATATTTCATAGTTTTTTTGTTAAACTCAAAGGACTTAAAGGATAAAGGCTCTGGTCGTTTTGGAGGGCTAAAAAAGGGCAATATGTGTCGAAAGGGAAAATCAAGATCTTCTAAGCTTAATGAATAAGGACCTTTTCTAGATATATTTTCACCTATAAATGTAATGTTTTCTAAACGTTGCTGAAATACCACCATATCCACGCAATGAGTAGTATTTTTTCCGTGGATTGTGTCCTCATTTAAATCAAAATTATCTATACTCGCGTGTGTGTAATTTTTGATTGTATTACCAACAACATTTACCTGGAGGTACATAAATTTTGTCATTACTAATTCTTTGTTTGGCAATGTTGGTTGTTAATTATAATTTATTGTCTAATATCGTTATAAGTACTGCTAATACCAATTTCAGATAGGAAGTCAAAAAGTTGTCTACTTCGTAGTAAATGGTGTACACATAAGCCTAATCCAAATTTAAAAAGTTTTTTTTTTATATAACTTGACGAACAACGCCATAATAAGATTGCAAGGAATAACAGCTTTTGGATTTATATTTTTTTCTAACGTTATAACTATCATCGTCGATATGCCAAGATATAAATTGTAGCAACATATTTGGTACTTGCTTAGTAAACTCATTTTGATTAATAACATGAGGAGTTGAGGAACAGGAAAATTTTTCGTGGAGAACTGAAATTGTGTGTGTTTTTAAAAATTCCAGCCGCTTGATGCAAAATTTCATGTTCATTTTGATAAACTTCTTCCTTACAGACATCATTATTAGCAGTTTCAGATACAAAGAAAGAACTTGAATGTGATTCTCTCGTTGATTCTATTTTATCAGAGGTTGATGAGAAAGTCGGGACTTGGACTAATTTTTTGTTAATTTTCAATTTATTTAAAAATGTTTGTATGTTATACATATTTCGAAATGTAATGGCTGTAACACGACCTATGATATTTCGCATCATGCGCAAACAAATCGTCATAACCGGTGAACTTTGCAACCATTCCAATATCGCCCTTCTTTTTGGCCGCCATGATTATTTATACATAGTACTTTTTCCTGTCCCCTCAAGAGATTAAGATAAATTGGCTATTGTAGTAGGTACATATTCTTAAAAGTTTCTATGATTTTTTATTGTACGCTATCCGGTTTCCTATTTTTATATTTTAAGTGTATTTTATCCAAATATAAGTCAGCAAACAAAAGTGTAGACCGTAGGTACCTCAGTAGTTTTTTATTCTGAGGTAGGCACTTACAACCTCACTCTCGACCTAACCCAAAAAAATGATCAGTTTGGAACTTTTTTATTTCATATATCAGTGGTATATTTTTATGCAAATTAATGTTTAATTTAAATCAGAATTTTTGGAGTTTTATTTTTGTTTAACTTTTGACTGACGAAACTCCTAAAATAATAAAAAGAAATGGGTAGGCCTAATACAATCTGCTAACTTGTTTGTATAAATGTTAATTTTTGCTTTTTCTTTGTCCCTTTTTGATTGCAAATAAGGCACGTTTCACGTATTTTAAATGATTCCATGTTACCCCTACTTTTTGAAGAACCTGGAATGTCTCGCGGAATGTTTCTGTCTCCGTCCGAGCTATTACTAATTTAGCAAACCATCTCAATATTGTCCTAGCTGAGCTTGTATAGACCTTTCTGCAGTCTTTATGATATTTTACTTTCATTTTTCCGTTTAAAATATCATTCTTGATTGCTAAAATTTTCTGTTCAAAATCATCTTTTCTCAGTTCCGCAACCCTAATTATTGTCTCTAAACCTCACTTCCAAGGCTTATACACAACAAGTTTATCTTTTTCCTCCACAACTTCACCACATATGTATTATAATAAGCACTTCATTCTAATATTTAGCTCATCTATCTTAAATATTTTTAAGCAGTAAAAATTAAAGAACTCGCCACTAACAAAACGAACTACATGTGTAAATAAAATACTATTTATTTCTTTCATGTTATAACTCGCACGCGTCGATATTGTCATCGGTCGCTCCTTATTATTAGCCGATATAAAAAATCATATCGCCTAAACTACAAAAGTCACAATAACAATTATGCTACCAAAAACTTTTTTGGTCTTTTGGCGGCATTTCCTTCGCAGCATGTTATATAAAAATTTCCGAAACAAAAAAGTTTCTCTATTAGTGAAAATTTGCCTGCGTAATTTCTGAACTTCCTAGGTTATCGACGTTTTGAGCATATTTAAACAAAAAACACCAACCAATACTATGCTTAGAAAGAAGCGCCTAAGTGTGTGTTGTAAAACAAAAAAAAGATCATGTCGATAGCTCAATTAGATACCTAGATATTAGAGTGGATATATAAAAAAAGCAAGGTTTTTAAAAAAGGTAGGTAGGTACCACACTTTTTTGGAAATAAAAAATTTCGTGGCCACAAAAAAATGTCGTATCTTGTGATTTCTCATAAACAATGACCTAACTAATAAAATGAGATATGTCTCAGTTTGTTCTAAGATAAAAAAAATAAAATCTGGAAGGAAGCGACTTTTGCCTTGGTTTTACTCCACTAGATCACTAATTTAAATAAGACAAGATTGTCTGGGTTTTCGTAAATTCAGCCAGGTAAAAACAGGTATAAATAGGAGTTTAGCATTGTAAACATTTAGATCAGTACCAACATCTGAAGAAGCCACTGTGTAGGCGAAACAATTGTCATGTTTAATTAATACAAAATTTACGAAAACCTAGACAATCTTGTCTCATTTAAATTAGTCCTCTTCGTATTCAGGCTAAGGCAATGCCTTTGCCCATACAGTTTTAGCGCAAGATAAGCCTTTTGTAACATGAAGTTAACAAGCTGAGTAAATTGCAAGTTAGAATCGGTGAGTAATCCCAAACTTTTAACGCATTACGGTATTACCGTATTACGACGGCATTACAACGCTGGTGAATTTTAAAACAATGTCGTTTGATGTGGTATTTCTGCCCCCTTTATCACCAACCGCAATAACGCAAGATTTTGTAGAATTATTTTTTAATAGGTGTTTGAAAATAGTACATAGCTTTTCAAGCCCGCTATTTATGAGGAAACAGGTGTTGGGAACATTTTCAGCTTCCAAAGAATGGTAAAGTTAAGATCGTCTACATAAAAGTGATAGTTGCAGAGATGAAGCGATTTATGAAAAGAAGATCTATAAATAGTATACAAGATATGGCCTATAACAGTACCCTGGGATACGCCGGATGTGAGGCTACACTGTAAAGGACAAACTGTTGTTGTAAGGAACACACTGTCTTCTATCGGAGGAGAATGAAGCAATAAGTTTTGCGTAATACGTGGTTCAGCATGTGACAGCTAAGTTTGCTTTGGTCAACAGCGCGAAAGATATCATCCATAACCTGTGACAGTCGAAAACTCGACTGTCGTTTTACACATTAAAAGAGTTTAAATGCACATGCGACTGAAGTTGAAGAATCTTTTGGAAAATAATTGTCGAAAGGATCGGAAGAATATTTTTAGATCGTAGCTCACTCGTGTCATATAACCTTAGGAAAAGGAATTACACGTGCACGCTTCCACAGTCTCGGAAAATATGAGCTGCGTACGCATTAATTGAAAATATGGATGAGATAAGGAATAATAAACACAGAAGAATGAGCAAAATATTGAGATTGTCACTGCCATACACCCTGGACTTGACCGACAGGAGCAAGTAACTGACACACATCAAAGAAGAAGAATAGAGAGATAGCAAATCTGGAGCAGGCAAAGTTTTACATAATTCAACGAAATGTTTGTAAAGTTTATCAATATTGCTCCAATTTATAGGTAGATCATGTGACTTACGTTTCAGACCATGAAGTTTACCAAGCTTAACCCATTTCTGAAATGTGAAGGCATATCCTTCTTCTCCGAGCTCAAAGCAGAAGTTATGATATTTCTCAATTGCTTATAAAACCAGTGGGTAGAGAACCCGGCTCTCTTGAATTTATTCATCGTGTTATCCCTTCATTTCATACACTTGATGTTATCTGTTATATTAAAATATAATATGATTCATAACGAGTTCCAACAAGGACGAAACTAGTGGTCTGCAGTTTTCTGTAACCATTTTGAACGCAACATATTTGGCATAACCTAGAAAATGAATGTTGTTCATTGAAGTAATATACGTAGAGACCCGTTATGAATGTTCCAATGCCAGTTAGCTGGAGTAGCATTCTGTAATATCTCGTGGTACAAAAAATCTTGATTTGTTCTATAATTCAATGATTGGCAGGGTATTTGCTCGAGGAGTAATTTTTCGAACGATCCAGTACCACTTGTTACAATAATGAAGTGTAGCGGTTTCCTCTATTTTTTTTTTAATTTATCGCTTACGTGTAGTACAAAGAGCAGGGTGGTTATGTAGAAAAATGACATTATAATCTACGTTTCCAGGTCTTTATATAAAATTTTCTTCTGGTGAATCAGGAATTATAAATTTACTATATGATCAATGAATCCATCCATCCATCCATCCAGAAGCACAGAATTATTCAAATTCAAGATACGTGTGATCCTGGCATTGGGTTTGGAAATTCCAAGTAGTTTCAGACTAGACATCAAAAGATTCAGTTTCGGGGCGTTCCTGGAGACCCACACAGAAATCCGCTCTAGATCAGAGTTCGTCAGGTCAACCGCAAAATCGGCCATTTTCAGGAAGGAGCGAGAGAAATATTTGTGTATCATCAGCGTAAGATTGTTTCTGACAGTGTGTGATATAACATAATATAAATCGTGTATATAGAAATTAAACAATAAAGGACCCAAAATGGAGCCCTGGGCACACCAGTAGATAAGGTCCGAATCCTAGAACAAACAACACCATCAGCCAAAGATATTCGAACTGACTGACCTTGACCAGAAAGATAACTTTGGAATCATCAGACAGTTCGACATGTATCAACAAACCATGGTCCAAAGTATCGAAAGCCTACGCAAAACCGAGCATGACCAGCAAACTAACCTGAGAAAGTCGATGGCCGTTGTCGATGGCCGTTATCAGCCACTCAATCTCCCCAAGTAGAGCATCGCTTGAATCCGGACTGTATTGAGGATAATATAATGTATAATAACACCAATCAATGAATGCAAAGTAGTTTGAAATTTGACGATTCACAATTTCTTTATGATTTTAGATACGACATGTATAGCATACTAATTCCATATACATACTTGGAAAAAGCTCTAGTACTGAGAGAAATATTTATAAAGTGCTATAGAGCGCCGCAACAGTAGGGCATATATATGTCACTCCAGTAGGCTGACAATTTATTTGTGTTAAATTATTAGTGTCCAGGAGAGAATTTAAATATCTACAGTCGGAAGCGGCCCTATTCATGAAGTTAATGTTTAAATCATCCACACATCCACCTCAGGCAAAATGCTTCATCCAAAGCGGGCAGAGAGGAATAAGGTTCGTTGATAGTCGGTTGCTGTAAATGCCCCATATTGTTGTGTTCGCCATCCTTCAAGTGAAGTTATTTTAAATGCCCACATCTTCCTCGACGGAAGTTTAAAAGGATCAAGAGAATGATAAATATCGGTTTCTTCTACCATCACAAACAGTTATAATATTTTCTTGCCTGTAGCACCGCACTTCGTATCATGGTACACGCCGCGAGATGCCCATGTAATGTATTCATAGTCGACGAAATTATGCAGGTACAGAGCAGCTGTTACTTTTGCTACCGCAAAATTACTGCAAAAGAGCACGTAGTTCCAGTTGTACTTTAGTAATGGCGCAAGAAATTCTCGTGCAGATTTGTGCTCTTCGAACACAACTTATTATTTTTTTCTATTTTTACCCTTCAGTGTCAAGGAATATAGTGCATAAAAATATTACCAAAGGGGACACCGAAAAACAGATACGAGAGTCTGTTTCATTCATCAATAAATTGTTTAAATTTCCTAACCCTGGCCTTCTAAACTTTTCTTTAATAATGGTAGTAACTATGGCGTTTCAATAACAGAACACCTAAAATTCATTTCGTGACAGTATAGAATATAAGCTGATAGCGAAGGAATTTTTCTCCTAAACGTGTTTAAAGAGTACTTCGAGATACATCCCGCTTTTGATTCTAAACCGAAATTTTCTTCGGATTGGTATTTTTCCATTATCTTCAGCGGATACTTATGAAATTGTCTAGAATTGTCTAAAACGTTGATTTTCAAGAGACCATCGACATGTACAAACAATCGCAGTTGCTTATGATAACCATCATGGTTCATTTCTGATCAATGGCCCGATATCGTATTATTTTCTGGAACGAACACACCAGGACACTTCTTCGTTAGTACTCCGGCGTATTACAGCACTCATCATACGGAAAAGCACATATCTATGTTCTCTGGCTGAAGTGACGATTGGCTGATATAATTTTCCACAGTTGCAAAAATTGGTCGAGGTGGAAAATTTTGATCTGATTTTACTGATTTAAATCTCGATATACATTTTCAGAATTTTGAAATTGACCTTAGAATACTCTACCAAGTAGAAAGGCACCAAGAAATATCAGCAATATACATAATATATGGAGTTCCCGCTGAATTATTTTGCTTACTACTCACACCCGGTTCCAACTCCATCATTTGGTCTAAAATAACGATCTACACGGTAACGACCGACAGGCTTTGAAGAGTCGCATCTTGCCTGAGGAGTAACGACTGCGAATATAAAGTTTTTACACCAAAGTGGAGCTCCCCAATCACCCCGGCAAGCAGTAAACGCAGATGCACCACCGTAACCACATATCTGAGAAGTATCCTCGTTTTTCTTATTCCAACAACGATGATCAGAGTTAGTTCTGATACTTACCAAACAAATGGATATGCTATACATGTTCCCAAAATTTTGTTGCTTTCGTCATCCTTCACTTCACTTCACTTCACACATGCGCATTTGCCTTCTTGGTGGCAACCGAAGGAACTGCAGAGAAAAGAATTGAAGTATCTTTTTTAACATCAGAATAATAGTAATTCTCTGACCTCGACTAGCTGGTGCCTTGGTGTGACACTTGTTAGAGGAATCACTCCAACCTTTAGCAATAGTGTCATGGGTGTAAAACCATGTTCCTTCCAAATAAACAATATGTCTGATTGCAGATCGAAATTCTTCAATTTCTTTCCAAATATTTCATTCGCAAAATTTTCACAGGAGTACTTTCCATAAATGTTTGGCGTTTATTAATCACCCTATATTTGAATCCAATTTTAAGAAGGGTGCATCGCAGTGTCATCTTTGAACATTCTATATCTGTTTCATCGGATTAATCGTTGGAGGAGAGTATCAGCAGTTGCCACCAATTGTTCTCTATATTTGGTATATATGGTGCGACAAATTAAATCTTCTTTCACGTTGTCTATACATTCGGAAACGCCCGTCTTACTCGTATCAGATAATTTTCTCCTCTTCGGGATGGGTTTGTTTACGATATTCCAAATTGTCCCTTTCGCCACTTTCGTCAAATGGCGAGTCTCGTTCATTGCCGTCATTTTCTCGAAATTTCTTTCCACCAAAGAATTGTAAACATTTCAAATGATTCCGTTGAATAATTTTAGGTATAACTGCTTTTTAAAGATTTCAATAACCAATAAGAAACATGCACGTTAATACTCATCCGATAAAAAATAACCCCGTCGTCTACAAGACCGTCTTCTAAATATTCTGGAAGTTCCACAAGAAATCAGTACTCTCTTTGCGTTATTCCTGGCACGTGGCTTCGATGCTTGCGAATTTGTTTGACCTAGGCCATGGTCTAGACGGTAATATACGACAGGCTTTGAAGGCTCACAATCCTCTTGAGAAGTAACCATCGAAATTATAGCACTTTTGTTGCAAGTAAATCACTTCGACAAGGAGAAATCTCCTTTGGTCCATTACCTATAATATGTATATTATGTCTTCACCGTAGTACAATCCTTGTAGTAGCAATTATGAGTAGTTACAGTCAATGAGCATACAGCCGCATGACGTTAATTAATTTCTTGTTTCCAAAATCACACAACTCCAGCATCGACGGCGGCCGAAAGGGAGTAAAGTCTTTAGAAAGTCTCCTTTGCAATATAGGAAAACATATACAATTAATTTTTGTCTGCTAGCAGTAATTTATAGCACTACAACTTTTTGCATGAATTTCGGTTATCCATTCAGCTTTACTTCAGAATATATTTTCCTCGTTCATATAAAGATAAAAAACGTCAATTTGCAGAACATTTAGAAGAACAAAACATTGGGCATGGTGTTCAACCAAAATTTTTCCAATTAACCTTAATGTGAATTATGTCATTGACATTATTTCTGAGTTTGCTAGATGTTTAAAGATTTTGAATTCCCAAACGCACCTATCACATTCTTCTGCGCTTCCATTGTTTGCCTCTTTATGTCTTATCAAACTTTGCTAGATGAAAACGGTTATATGCTTGAATTTGTGAAAACAGAAAATATTCAGATATCCTCCCATTACCAACATCAAAGTGCATGCCTGATCACTGCGCGAGGTATTGCTGCATAACGCTACTCGCTGTCGTTTGATGACTTCGCTGTTTTTTGCCTCTCATAATTTCCTATGGTTAATTTTGTTCAAGAAATTTTAGAATCTCTGTTGCATTGATTGCTCTAAAAAATTACAATTTTTTGCATGAATGTATTCCCCTAATTTGTATAAGAGATAAAAACAACACTAATTTGTTCAACCATAATTTTGTCAATTTACCTTTCTGCAAATATATCATTTACACTCAATAAATATTGGAAAAGGTAAGT
Source organism: Xestobium rufovillosum (assembly GCA_963966045.1). Taxonomy (NCBI): domain Eukaryota; kingdom Metazoa; phylum Arthropoda; class Insecta; order Coleoptera; family Ptinidae; genus Xestobium; species Xestobium rufovillosum. The sequence continues at coordinate 18,357,042 of OZ014498.1, forward strand.
CGGCAATTGCAAGGAAGAGGCTAAACTTATAGAGGTATTTGGGAAATATTAATTCTAGGTTTGTTAGATATAAAGAAATTCACATTTAGTACCCTTGTGTTCTACAAGCCCGGCTCCTACAGATTTTGAAATTTCCGAACATACCATACTCTTAGGCACTTTCATTGCCTGTTTCTTCACATCGCAGCAAACTTTGCTAGAGGAAAAAGGTCATGTTCTCCCATCAGCAGCCCCCAAAGCATATCCTTGATGGCTCCATATCGCATGAATAAATTACGGTTGCAGTTCTCAATTTCCTTTGCTCGTTATCATTCGATGACTTCAACTTTTTTTGAGTTTGATATTTCTATTGATTAATTTTGTTCCAAACATTTTACAATTTGTGTTTGTAACATGTTATTTATTTATGTCATCTGACTCTTATGGTTGAACATCGTTGGGAGGCCATTTTAACGAAGATAAATAAAACAAGTCGACAAAATGGTGCCAGCTTGGGGAGTCAACAGAAAAATCAAGTTTGGCCTGGTCGGTACTCCAAAAACACACTATTTTCTCTTTGATTGAATATTTCTCAACTTTTTCTGGTCAAAACTTACGAATACCGCAAATGGTGGCACACATATTAGAATTTTAGAATTTATAACATGTAGTAGGTGTCGTCTCGTCTCTGGCGATTGATGGGCGATTGACGATTATTGATCTATGTGGCTCGCGTCCTTGGTTTGTTGTTAAAGTACTTCGTTCCTTCTTGTTTGTTTGTATGAAAGCAATTTCTTTTAGTACTCACGCGGGATTGTATCGTTTGATTAAAAATTCATATTTCGTAAGATCTTATAAAAATATTTTTCTTGGTTCTGCTGCTATGATTGTAAACAGGTTGGGTTAATAGTACGTAGTAGGTTCATACCTCTTGTTCTATTCAAGAAATCAATATGAAATTTCACGTGTACGTGAAGAGCCCCACGAAGTATGGATCTCGTAGTACATAAAATCTGGATGTAGTTCTATAATTCAATTCAAGTATGGATCTCGTAGTACATAAAATCTGGATTTAGTTCTATAATTCAATGCCTGGCGGGGTATTTGCCCGAGGAGTAGTTGTTCGAACGGTCCAGTACCACTCAGCCCCACGAAGTTTCTAATAAAATTATTTTGATTTATACAGGATGTTCACGTGCTAAGTACCAATTTTGAGGAGATACTGACGTCTGCTGATCGAAACTATCTAAGATTTCTTAATTGGAGTAGGTTCACAGACTACTCTATTTGTAAAATCCATTAATACTTTTTCCAAAATACTTCATGTTGTATGGAGTGATCAACGAAAATCAAAAACTATAGCGACAGTGTTTACACCGTTTAGGTACTTCTTGAAAGGACCGTTTTCTTCCAAGGCACTCCTTGTTTCAAATTATACCTAGATTTAATAAGTTATCACATATATTATTTAAGAATATGACCATGAAAAAGTATTCTGACAATGGAATTCTAGTCTCCATGTGAACTCAACTTCCAGAAACAAAATGGAAACCATATTTTGTGTTTTTGGTGCTAGAATATAGGGGAATTGAATAAACTACCAGTCAAATTACCATATTTGAAGGTTCAATCCTATCGAAATCGCCAGTAAAACAATGCAAAAATCTTTACCGGCATTTTGTTGATGAGAATAATCGATTGAATTGATTTCGGGTCGTTAGAGATGTCACTTGCGACGGAAAAGTAACGGAAGAAATTTTAATTTTATTCAACAATTTACAACAGTAATTTAGAAATTCAAAATCCACATTTTCAATATGTTTGAGTATAGAAATATTATGACAAAAATTATGAAGGTGGTTGAATTTCCTGGGTCTTACAATGCAACAGTAAATTTGAAATATATCAAAGAGATTCCAAGGATGCAAAATATTACGCGGATTGCTCGAGGCTGAATCCTGATGGTTGTGTTACTCCTTGCACCTGGCTGCGACGCTAACAAGTTCCTGATTAGGTGTACATATTGGTCCACACGGTAAAATACGACAATCGATGAAGCTTTACAATCGGCTTGAGAAGTAGCCACAGCGAATATAGTGGAATCGCAAAAAAGGGGAGTTCCCCAGTCACTTCGACATAGAGTATTCTCCGGTGCCCCATAACCACATATCTGAGACCTATCAGTAGTATTCTTGTAAAAACAATCGTGACGAGTTGAAGTTAATACTTTTGAAAAACGAAGGTATCTGGTTTCCGCTATGTATCCATGTATTTCCGTTTTCCGCCATCCTCCAACGTAACCTACTTCACATATACGCATCTGCTTCGGTGGCAACTTAAGGAAAATGGCTCTAACAGAAATGTCCTTTTCTAACATAAGAAAACCAAGGCCGTTAACTTTTATTCGATGGTCATAATTTATATAATGTATTGCTTTTCCCTTGGCACCATTTTGCTCAATCATTCTACGGTAAAAAGAACTTGCAGCTGCCCATATCAAGTGCGGTTGCTTCGAGAATTCATAAACGCAGGAAGCGGTCGTTATTATCCAACGTTTAGTGAGCATAGACCCACTGCAAAAGTGGTTGTAGTTTTCTATGTGCATTAATGACGCCACCCAAGAACGACTCCGCATTGGCAGATAATATTGCCATGGATCTCCGAAATCTTTATTTGTATTGTTAGAAAGACATACTACTACAAAACAGACTAGAAATATCATGAATAGAAATATTGGCAAGTGTGACATTTTGGTTTCCAGGTTTTCTGTTTGTCACCGCATACGCAGAAGCCTATTTGATTTTGCCTGTATCATCAATAGATCTGTGCGTTCAAACCGCGATTCAAGCATAATCCTTGTACCATGAGTCCAATCGAAATAGAGAGTGCCCTAAAACCAGCTTTTACGTTGGTAGCATAAGCGGTGTATTACTTGATTTACGAGTACTTAGGGTATACTGGGAACGGAAGCGCAACGGACTTGACCACTGGAAAATTTCCTATCGTGTTTTGGTATTACAGAAGTAGGTACATAATTATAACCTTCTTCACTTCAAAGCAGGCCAACGTCTCTTAGATGTTTCTGCGTGCAGTTTCCTCATTGTTAGATTCAGTTAAAAACTGCTACCCGTTTTCCCCTGTTCTCATATATTATAGTAACCGAAACCTAAGCAGTAGGATATGTAGTACTTCTAACTGAAAATGTTCATTATTCCTGTTTTTGAAATGCTGATTTCGAAGTGCATCTCATCCCCGTGTAAGGCGACCAGAAACCGCTGCAGATCAAATCGAAAACTATTAGAAATACAAAAAAGTTTAAAACAAAAGTTATGGGAAATTACCTATAGGTACTGTAATGTTGATTTTAACTATCTTGGTCATAGGAGCAACTTAGGTCATATTTCAAGAAAACCTGTCTTTTAAGATGACTGCGACAGCCGTTCGAAAACTCAGGCAGGAAACCTCAAATTACACGACTTGCCCTAAAACCAAAATTTCCATTTTCGTGTTTCTTGCCTTTACTGACTGAACTAATAGGTTAGCTAAATGCTTGATCTTTTACAGTGCGCTTATGCTTCCGATATGTCAAACTGTAAGACCCCTTAAAAACCGGCTCCACACTATGAGGCGTTTCTCTGGCGCTTTCTTGACCACAAGAATTGGTCGGCTATGGCCCGCTCCCAGTTCATTATTGTAGTTGACACCGACCACAAAAAATACACCCGTGTGAAAAGGGCAGGCGACAGCCGACCACTTTTTGTGATCAAAAAGCGTCCCATCTGTAAAGGATTATAGACCTCTTTCAGACGGGCGTTTTTTTTGTGGCCGAAGTCAATCACAAGTGGTCGACTGTCGCCGGCGTGAAATGGGTCGGTCGGCGACAGTCGACCAATTTTTGTAAAGGGTTTAAATTACCCTTTTTATGCGCTCAAAAAATTATCTTTCATCTCTCTCTTCAATCAAAAACTCAAATTTTACTTTTGATGTGTAACCTCAATTTCACAAGTTTGAGTTGTCATTGTCAGATTAGGCGTGAAAAAATGGAATCTTTTCGGAAGGTTTTAGATTATGTTGTGTTGTTTGAGTTGATATATTGAAGAAACTAAATAAATATGTATATTATGTTTAAGCTGTAAATTTAGTTGTCTAAACAAGAACTAAAAGGAACAATGCCGTCATTGAAATTGCAATTAACAAAATACTGTATATGTTCTTCGACACAAACTAGTAAATGATAAATAATAATAATCTTGGATATTTGTTACTCTATAATACTTATATACCTTCACATTTTTCTATTTATTTATTTATTAACTTTATACTGGCATGTTATTTCCTGGCATTGGAATATATACAGGTAAATTAAGCAAATTCATTAAAAATTACGTATCTTGTAGTTAACACACAAAAGGTTTTATAGTTAACAGAAAATTAATTTACTTCAACGTTTCTCTGGTTTCGTTGGACTCGAATAAATTCGTAAGCCCATTTTAATTACCACAGCCCACAGTGGCCCTATTTCCTAAGCCTAATGGTTGTACGTCATGAACCCTACTTCTAATATTACATAAAAATAGGTAGGAAGTTCATTACGACATAACCATTCATGTTGGAACTCCCTAATTCATCATCAAAAAGTTTTTAGTCCAACGACTGGTTGGACGCGTACCTCCATCATTTTCTATCCTGAGCTAACCTACGCGTTGCTCCAAAAGTTGAACATCCTACATCCCTAACTATTTGAGAGCAGTAGTCTAATATGGGCCTACCTCTACCTCTTTTTATTCCTATCTCTGACTCTAGTATGTCGTGAACTAAGCCTTCGTGCCTCAGAAGGTGTCCTACCATCCTATCTCTCCTAATCCTTACTGCCTTCCATAAATTTCGCTTTTCTTCAACTCTTTCTAATACCGCTCTGTTGCTAACCTTATCTATCCACGGTATCTTCATGCGTCTATAGCACTACATTTCTACTTTTTACCTATCCGCTTCTGCTATCTTACAATTTTCGCACCCGTACAATGCCGTACTCCATACAATCGTTTTTAAGAGCCTCTTCCGAGTTTCCACATTTATCATTCCCGAGCATAATGCTTGTTTCTCTTTATTAAATGCAATTCGGCTCTGCGCTATTCTTTGTTTTATATCTGTAGAGCTCTTACCATCGCGAGTTATTTAACTTCCTAAATAGCAGAAATCTGATACTTCCTCTATCTTCTCGTTTCGAATTTGTATTTTCGTTTTAGACCTATTTTCACGCCCCCTACACACTAAAATTTTGTTCTTTTATTGATCTTCATACCATAGCCCTCCTTCAAAACCGCTCCCATTTCGTTCAGAGCCCTTCCTAATTCTTCTTTGCTGGATGCTAATACTGCTATAACATCCGCGAATCTGAGCATATTAATAGTTTGGCCCTGTATATTACTTCCAACAGCTATTCTGTCTTTAACAATATTAATCGCATTTTCGATATTTAAATTGAAAACCAGAGGCGATAACGCACATCCCTGCCTCACTCCCTTTCGGATATCTACTTCTCTATGTTCCTGCTCAAATTCTATAACTGCCGTTTGCTCTTTGTATAGATTATGAATTATTCTTCTATCCCTATATTTCATCCCTACATTTTTGAGCACTTCGATCATCTTCCATTTTACATTGTCGAAGGCCTTTTCCAAATCTACAAATCCTATATAGGCGCTCTTTCCCTTTTCTATTGCTTTTTCTATTATTACTCGTAAAGCTAGAATGGCTACGCGCGCTCCCCTATTTCTTCTAAATCCGAACTGATCTTCTGCTAATATTTCTTCCGCCCTTTTCTCCATCTTTCTTCGCACAATTCTAGTTGAAATTTTTGACGCGTGGGAAGTTAAACTGATGGTTCTAAAATTTTCACACCTATCCGCGCCTTTCCTTTTTGGCAAAGCTGCTGTTCCGTTTGTAATCTTCTGGAATCTCGCCTGTCCGGTGTGACTAACTAGTTGAAATAAACGATCTATTACCTCTTGACCTGTGCTCTTTAAGATTTCTGCCTGCAAGCCATCTATACCTGCTGCTTTATTGTTTCTTAAACTTTTCAGCGCTAGCTCATTATAGGACACCCTAGGTTGTCCCCCTCTACACTGCTTTCGCTTTCTAATATATCTCATACTTCCTGTCCCGTATATAAATTTCCCAAATATTCTTTCCACTTATCTGCCTTCTCCCCGCTTCCGATTAGGATATCTCCTGCCTCACCTCTAATTCAAGAAAATTCCATTTAAAATCGATTTTAAGTTAATTTGGAAAAATTTCTTGCTTTTATTTACAAATAGATAATACCTTCTCGCTGTGTGGTACAATGATATGTAATGACTGGTACACTTAGCAATTTGATTGAAGTGTCTATGACTGCTTTCAAAATTAAATACGATGTGAAAAAAACAAATTGTACGAAAAAAATTTAATTGGGTTAAAGAAGCAAAAGCATTGCGATAATAAACAATATTTGCGCCGCGCGGGGTTGAGCAGTACCCGTAACACTTCTTTTGTTGAGTGCTTCCAGCTTCTTGTCCATCTCTTCTTTAAGATACGCCTGATAATGGGTTCTTACATTTTTGGGGACGCGGAAATATAAAACGGGTTTCGCTGGATCACAATCAGCTTGGCTAGTAACCACTCCAAATATCGTATTATCACAGACAAGTGGAGTGCCCCAGTCTCGTCGGCATGCAACATTTTCTGGTGTACTAATAATGCAGATTAGAGATTTATTAGTTTTGTATATGTCCATGCAGTGCGGGGATGGCAGAGTTAATACGGTTACGACACGAAGAAATCTGTAATCTATCGTATCCTGTCTTTGCCACCCGACAACGGTAGCCTTTTCGCATAGACGTGACGGCTTCGGCGGAAGAGCAACATATCTAATTGTACCATTATTTTTATCGACCCTGCTGGCTAATATAAGAATACCCACACCATTGATCATTACGTGACGACCTCTTATACCCAAATTCCAAATTTGACTCTCCTTAAAGCGATTAGAGACCGCCAATATTTTCTTTGGTTCTTGCGTAAAATTCGTTAAACATTCAGCGGCTGTTATTACGAGTTGATGGTTAACCATGGAACCACCACAAAAATGAGCACCAGCTTTCGCAAGGTTCCTTAGAGAAACCAGAAATGTGGGTTTATTTGTTTCCGAATACTTTTGCCCACTAATTTTCGCAACCGCATACTCGAATAAAAATATGACGCATAGAATTTTTATTAGGTTCGACATTTTGGAGGAAAATTTTCAGTACATTATCCTTAAAAGTTGAAAAAAAATAAAATTGCCTAGTGACGTTTTATATGACAGGTGTCCACAAACGCCTATTGTATTAATCGGAAAATCACATAGGTTTTGTTGCACTACCTTCTTTCTGTCAAATTATGAGCCTTCTATAGGAACAACAACAATATTTGAAAATATAGTAAAATATCCAATCAGCGGGTGCTGATGGATATTATTTATGACGATGCAAAGTTAAGCATGAGCCGCAAGCGAGCGTTTTCAATACATTTGAATTAACAATAGTAGTAACTCGCGAGTGGAACACTATACTTTTTCAATAAAAACTCGGGGAATGTTGAACTTTTGCGGCTCGATTAGACTCTTTAGTCCAGGTAAGTGGGCAAAGACAGAGTACAGCGCTCGAATTAACTTTGCCATAACGAAGTAATAATACAGAACACTTAAAATTTTTCTGACACATACATGCAAATTTGAAATTTACTGCGCCGCAATGCAATCGATTAGCTGCAAATGAAATTTTTTGATCTGCCACGAACGTGAATACTATAATATCTTAACAAAAAGAAAAGAAGTGTTTTGGTTCGTTCGCACACAGCAACCGCATATCATGATTTCGCTCTTCATTGGAGCTCATCAGTGCGGTGCAGCTGTGTGCGAAGAAACCAAACTAGCATCTAGTTCTGCTTGTGTGTACGCACGTCGAATTCTTAATGCCTGCATTAGTTGATAGCAGGGAGTTTCCTGATGTTCTGCCACCGTCCAGTACACGCCCTCGTCAAGGACTTGCTCTGTAGTTCAATTCCTGTCGGGGTATTTGCCCGCGGAGTTGCTATTGGAGCAAGTTCGGGTCGAATTTTATTTTATTGCATTCTTCAACATTGACTGGTAATGTCTTACAGGGGACGATCAGTGAGGGGGAGCCCACTCTTAAGAGTTGGCGTTCGCTTACTGATGTGGCCCACTCACCTTTATAGACTTGATGCTGGTTTGGTTTGTTCACACATAGCTGCACCGTACTGAAGAGCTCCAACAAAGAGCGAAATCATGATATGCGGTTGCTGTGTGCGAACGAACCAAAACCCTTCTTTTCTTCTTGTTAATTTTTCTAGTCGTATGTAGTGACTAGTGAGGCTTCGTACTGCTTTTGTGTACGCCAGGGGTACGTCGGATTCTTAATACCTGCATTAGTTGATAGCAGGGAGTTTCCTGATGTTTTGCCACCATCCAGTACTCGCCCTCGTCAAGGATTTGCTCTGTGGTTTAATGCCTTGCCCGGAGAGTAGTTGTTGGAGCAAGTTCGGGTCGAATTTTATTTCACTATAATACCTACTAATAATAATATAAGTATTATTCTGCGAGCGACTTAATAATAACCATAACTCGGAAGTGGAATACTACACTTTATTTGCAAAAACTCATAGGAAGTTGCATTTTTAAGACCAGATTGAATTCCTTAGTCTAGGTAAGTGAACACAGGAAGTAGCCCTTGAGTGAACGTTGCTATAGAAACGTGCAATATTCACGTTCTCTTGACAAGTTTGACATTTTCTGCGGAACGGTCATCTGGATATGCTAAAATAGGAATTTCTGATTGGCTACAGTCCATTGAATTACGATTCATTATTCAATGGCCACTGAATAATGTGGGTTCGGAAACGCACAAGTAATAAAGAAACGCACAATGTAATGAAGGAGCGACTTGACAACAGTTGAACTCGGTAAGTTAAGTTACAAGGTAACGTACGAGATGTTGATTACGGCCATCCTGGATACCAACAATGTGCAACATGAGGACGAGAGTTATCCCCGATAAATGGGGTGAAAGGACCCACATGTGACCCCAAGATATCACGAATTACTTTCCAGCATTAACCACAACTATTTCCGCCTAGCTTCAACGCTAATTCCTTCCCATGCCATAGATAAATTTCGGAACGATATTTCTTTGTGCAGATATTCCCCATTTCTTCTCCATACTAGTTGGGGATCATCTTGTGATCGGAAACAAAATCTGGATTCATCATCGAAAAGAATTTTGCCCCATTCCTCAATGGCCCAATTGTGATGTTCTCTGGCGAAGCGAAAACGTTCAACTCGCCGGTGACCCCTTGTCAATTCTAGACCGTTTGTCGTACTTCTTGCAATTAATCCATACTCCTTAAACCTTCTCTTTACTGCACTTATAGCTACACCCCTCACCCCTTCAACTCATTTACTCAATCGTAGTAGTGTCCCTGTTGATATGGTCAGGTCAGCTAGTGGTCATATCGGTGAGTTGAACTTCTTCTCCTGCATAATACTGTGTCTGCCCGTCTTTAATCAAAGCAGTTGCTCTAACAGAATCCGTTGCGCCCAAAACCATTTTCGCAATGTTATTTAACTGTTTAACAGTAGATCAGATCAGACCTAACATTTTTTGTTGTGTAATCTCGTGTTTCAAAGGTGCCTTAATGTAAGCGTTTAAAAGAAGTGATACCGGTAAAACTAGGCAGTTGGAATAAATGCTGACTGTCATACCACCGATATCATTATTAAATTCTTGGTATTTACCGGCCACAACTGCCGCTAGTGTGTCATCGTAATAACTGGGGTTCTATAGCCCCGAACAGGTGAAGGGACATTGTTGTGATCTATATTTAATTAAGAAAAACAAATACTGTCAGATGAAAGATTGTATTGCATTCGCAGAATGTTTATAAACCAATGCTTATCGTTAAGCTTGCTTGCTGATTCATGTTATGGCAGTAGTATGTAGACGGTCGCGAGAGGCGAAACTGTATTCGTTTTAATCGCTTATTCATTTTCAATAAATTGCTAGTTATTCTTGAAGTTGTCTGAACTTACCACTCAGAATTCCACAAATATCCACAACAGGTTATGTGCCCAGGTGTCGCAGGTGGGTTGTTAAGTTCATTGTTGACTTTGATCGGTTAATTCAAGTTAGAGTGTGACTAAAAAGTTGTTTAGTGCATTAAAATTGTTTTAACGCGTTATCAACAAAATGGAGGTTGATAAACTCAAAGTAGAGAAACTTCGAGACGCTGATAACTGGCCGCAATGGCAATTTGTCATGCGAACTTTATTGGAAAGTGAAGATGCTCGTGACGTGTGTGATGGCACAGTTAAGAAACCTGAAGTTGGTGATGAGCAGTATGAACAAAAACTGGAGAGATGGACAAAGGCTGATCGACTTGCGAAGAAACTCATAGTAACCACTGTGGACTCGAAGCCACTGCAATTCTTAATGAGTTGTGAAACCGCAGAAGAAATGTGGAAAAAGTTGCACAGTATCTATGATATGAAGTCTGATGAGAGCCTCTCTCTCGTTCAGAAGCAGTTCTTTGAATTCCGCTGGGATCCTGCTGGAAATGTAGCTCAACACATCTCTAAGTTGGAACAGTTGGCCAATAAAATGAAAATGTTGGGTGAACAAATTCCAGAATCCATGCTTCTTACCAGAATTTTGTCGACGTTGCCATCAAAATTTAATCATTTTCACAGCGCATGGGACTCGACTGATCCAGGTAAACGAACCATCGACAATCTAACAACAAGACTCATGACTGAAGAGTTACGCCTTCAAAAGCAGGTAACTGAAAATGAGGAATCAACAGTCGCATTGTTTTCGAAACTAAAATTGGGCAAGAAAGTTCCGAATTTTAAGAAAAAGGCTGGTTGTTTAAATTGCGGAAGGAAAAACCATGTTCGCGAAAATTGTCGTGGTTGTTATAAGTGCGGTTCGAAAGACCACATTCTGAAAAACTGTCCGAAAAACGAGTACCAACCAAAAAGTGGTAAATCCGGTGACGATTCATCGAGTGAACAACAGGCGTTTGTAGGAAGTGCTGACGTAATAGTAACCAGAGACATTTGGTTAATCGACTCAGGTGCATCTGACCATATAACCAATAGGCGTGATTGGTTCATGGAATTTAGCGAGTTTTCAAAACCCGTGATGATAAGAGTCGGAAACGGTCAGCAGATATCGGCGTTTGGTCGCGGGAACCTTAAAGTCGAAACGTTTGGTGAAACGACGTGGCTACCCGGTGTAATTTACGACGTGCTGTATGCTCCGGATATGACTCACAATTTGTTTTCGGTAAAAGTAGCGGCTAGCAAGGGCCTTGATTTTTGTATTAACAACAATGGCAAGCATTGTGTGTTTATGAAGAATGATAAAATTGTTGCTACAGGAGTAGAGCTCAATAATTTGTATCAACTTCGCGTTCGGGTTGTGCATACAAATAAAATTGTTTATTCTGCTGCTGCTAATAAAATCGGTTCGCTACAGTTGTGGCACGAACGGTTAGCTCACCAAAATAAAAAACATGTGCAATCGTTTTTAAAATTAATGGGAACTGAAGTGACCTCGGACAATACATTTTGTGATGGGTGTGTTTATGGGAAGCAACATCGAAGAAGTTTCAGTCAAAGAACGGAAGATACTACAAATGCTCCTAGGGAATTGGTGCATTCTGATGTATGTGGTCCGATGAGCGTGGAATCAGTTGGTAAGAAACGATACTTTGTACTATTTAAGGATGATTTTAGCAAGTTTAGAGCTGTTTACTTCATTCGAGAAAAGTCGGAGGTAAAAGACAAATTGAAATCATTTTGCAACGAAATACACACAAAGTTTGGGCGTCAAATTAAAGAGCTGCAAACTGACGGAGGCAAAGAGTATGTAAACAATGATGTTCGAAAGTTCTTGAGTGAGATTGGAACTAAACATATTGTAACTGCCCCGTATACACCAGAACAAAACGGAGTAATTGAAAGAGAAAATAGAACAGTAGTGGAAGCTGCTCGTTCTATGTTATACGCAAAATCCTATCTTCCACAGAAGCTTTGGGCAGAGGCAGTAAACACTGCGGTTTACGTGCTTAATCGAACAGGACCAACAAGAATATCAGAGAAAACGCCATATGAGTTGTGGTATGGAAAGAAACCAAAAGTCACAAACTTAAAGGTCTTTGGGACAGAATGTTACGTGCACATACCCAAAGAAAAGAGACGTAAGCTAGACAAGAAATCCCAAAAAGGCTATTTTGTGGGGTACACAGAAGGAGTCGAAGCTTATCGCATATGGGTTCCTGATGTCAATGATGTCATCGTAAGCAGATATGTCGTTTTCAAAGAAGAATCAACATTATCTGTAACAACAGAAGTTGACACAATTGGTACCTCTGAATCTGCCGAGGAAGCGGAAGATGTTGAATGTTCAGACAACAATTCCGAGTCTAATGGTGAAGAAGACATACGCAAACTGAGAGATAGGAAAACACTGAAGAGACCTGATTATTATGGTGTTCCTATTTGCATGACGGCTGAAACAGAACCAACGGATTACGATGATGCAATGAATTCTGAAAAGGCTGAACATTGGCTCAGTGCAATGACAGAAGAAATGAAATCCTTAGCCAAAAATAATACTTGGGTTTTAGTTGACAAGCCGGTTGGTAAAAAGGTGCTTGATAATCGTTGGGTATACCGAATTAAATATCACCCCGATGGCTCTATAGATCGCTATAAAGCGCGATTAGTCGTGAAAGGGTGCTCTCAAAAGGAAGGTTATGATTACAATGAAACCTTCAGTCCAGTAGTACGTCACGATACTATTCGAGCAGTCTTAAGTGTGGCATCATCAGAAAAATTACTTCTAAGACAATTCGATATTAAATCCGCGTTTTTGTATGGCAACTTGGATGAAGAGATTTTCATGAATCAACCAAAGGGATTTGAAAATGCTTCGAGCAAGGTTTGTAAGCTATTGAAAAGTTTGTACGGCTTGAAACAAGCTCCCAGATGTTGGAATCGAAGATTCACTGAATTTCTGCAGAATTTTGGTTTGAGGGAGAGTACTTGTGACACATGTCTATACATACTTAACGATAAAACGAGAAAATTATTTCTTTTGTTATATGTTGACGATGGGTTAATAGTTGCTTCTAAAGCCGAAGATGCTGATGAGTTACTTGAACAAGTACAAAGCAAGTTTGAGGCAAAAATCGTAACACAAGTAAACAGTTTTCTTGGTATGGAAATCGAGCAGAAGTCAGATGGCTCAATTTTTATTAATCAAAGAAATTATGTTCATAAAATTCTGGCGAAGTTTGGAATGAAAGAAGCAAAGTCTGTGTCAATTCCAATAGAACCTGGCTGGAATTCCAACGGTTCTAATGAGTTAGCCAGAGATTTTCCTTATCGCGAAATAGTAGGAAATCTCATGTATCTTCATGTCATATCCAGACCTGATAAAGGATTTGCACTCAACGTTGCATCAAGATCATTGGAAAAACCAACGGAAGCGCATTGCAATTTGGTTAAACGTATACTTAGATATCTCAAATATACAGAAAATCTTGGACTTCTTTATGGAACAAGTGGAAGTTTGGAAGTGTACAGCGATGCAGATTTCGCAGGTGACACTACCACAAGGAAATCAACTACAGGAATAGTCTGCAAATACAGTGATGCGGCAATTACTTGGCAGAGTAAAAGACAGCAGTGTATAGCATTGTCAACAACTGAAGCAGAATTTATAAGTGCGGCAAGTGCGGGGAAAGAAATGGTTTGGTTAATTCGTTTGTTTAATGAAATTGGTGTATGTGAAAATAAAATTGAAAAAGCTGTTTTACGTGTTGATAATTTAAGTGCGATCAAGTTGATAAAGAATCGGCAGTTTCATCAACGTACTAAACATATTGATGTTCGTTATAATTTTATACGTAATCTGTATGAAGAAGATAGGATTAAGGTAGAATATGTACAAAGTGATGAGCAAATTGCTGATGTTATGACTAAACCACTGTCACGTCAAAAGTTTGATTATTTGAAAGGTAAACTTGGTTTAACAACTAATAAATAGGTTTTGTATTGTTGTTATCTGTCAGTATGTTTTTAGGGAGAGTGTTGTGATCTATATTTAATTAAGAAAAACAAATACTGTCAGATGAAAGATTGTATTGCATTCGCAGAATGTTTATAAACCAATGCTTATCGTTAAGCTTGCTTGCTGATTCATGTTATGGCAGTAGTATGTAGACGGTCGCGAGAGGCGAAACTGTATTCGTTTTAATCGCTTATTCATTTTCAATAAATTGCTAGTTATTCTTGAAGTTGTCTGAACTTACCACTCAGAATTCCACAAATATCCACAACAGACATTTTCGGATAATACTTAAAAACAGGTAATTGATTAGAGCTAGTTGAAGGCAAGCCTAATTTATTACACTCCTAAGTTGCCTGGCAGCGTGTACCCGCCGCTCTTGGGGTGAAATTAAGTGCAGAGTTCTTTAGCATATAATTTAACTGCCTACACACAAACAAACCTAACTGCTGCGGTTGGCATCTAGATTAATACGAACGTGGAAAATGCCTTTTCATTTATTTGAATTATTATTGCATTTTTTTTGCATCATTACAAATTTGGGAGCAAATTAAATTGTCAGATTGGCCGTGCGAGCATTTTTTAAAAGATTTAGACATTGAAATTATGCAAGTCTTCAGTGTACCGGACTTACCCGACATCACATCAAAGCTTTCTTGAAACCGATAAAGCGAAATATTGCACGATAGCAGACCACGTGACATCAATTATATATTCGCGATAAACCTGCTTTCTGAATGCACCCCGTGTATTCAGGAAATATTTCACAATTGTATTTTGTATCACAATTTACGTTGGCAATCGACACTAAAATTGCGGAACACGAGCTCTTTATACCGCAGTAAACAAAATAAATAACCAGTCGACTTACTGTTCAACGACACTTTTATGAATATTTAAGATTCCTATCAAGTTCATTTTAAAAGGTTTTCCTGCAAACCGAGTCCTTCCATCAGCTGAAAAAGTTACTGAACGTGCAAATCCCTGTTAGAGCAGCTGATGCTATTTCGCTCGACTTGCAGCCACATGCACAATAAAATACTAAATACTAAAACTAAAATACTCCAGTCTGATGCGTTGAAATCATATCGACGAACTCTGCTCTATTTTACTCAACCAAATGAGAAAAACTAGCCTAAGCAAATAATGTATAATAAATTGTTAGTACTACTTGTATAATATGAAGCACAGCCCTACTATGTACCTACGTATATTACAATCTTGATTATTTTTTTCATCGTCAAATTGACCAATAGGGACATTTCATTTGGGTCTAGAAGCGTGTATTATTTCGTTAATTTTTTCGATAATTTTGCTTGTTGATAAGTTGCCATAGTTGCGAATTTGTAGGTGCATTTATAATATATAATCTAGTTACTTTAGTACCTGCCAAACGTCAAATATTCCCAACACATTTCTTTGTATGTGAATTAATTGAAATAAAATTTCGTTTTGAACTACCTTGCTTCGATTCAAAAAATAATCTTGTTAAATACAATTCGTGGTCTGGAACTTTTAAGTAATTTTACTCAAGCTGTTGCTTTTACTAACCACTCGTGTAAATTTGACAGAAGATCACTCGCGCAAGCGCTTGTGATCTTTTAACTGTCAAATTTACACTCGTGGCTATCAAGCAACGCAACAGCTTTCATACAATTCCAGACCACTTATTGTATTACTACAGATAATATGTATGATGTGAACAATAGGTATATACAATAAAAAATATGAATAAATGTGTGCCCTCCAACAGCAAATGGTATGTTTTCTATTTGGTATTAAAACTGGTATAGGTAATAAGTTGTATTTTTTAAATAGGTACCTGTTATAAACGAATTTTGTCCCTCGATGCCACAAATTACCTATTTGATGAAAGTATGTTCTTGATTTCGTGAATAGAACGTGAAAAATACAAAAAATTAAACCTTAACTATCTCGTAAACTACCAGAAAAGGAAAACACCAGATTGACACTTGACAGATGATTAAAACAAGGGAGCTGCCAAAAACTGAAACAAGTGGCAAAGCGCGTAATTCAAATTTGTAACAATATCACTTGCTTTATTCTCAAAAAATTAAGATTCCCGGTGCAGAACTTGGTTCTTGAAATTGATCTTCTTTGACTAACTCACTTTGGACAACTCATTAACAAATTTCACCCTAATCTTATGATTTTCTCGTAAAAACGTTAATTTATGTTTGATTTTTCCATAAGAGCCTATAATAAAATCAGGACATTCCAGCCATGCGCGCCATCTAGTGTGAGACGCGGAACTTCAAATACAGCTAGAAACATGACCCGTTTTATCGCTGTCGTTTACAAACCTCTCTTCTAGGTAATCATAATTCGAACAATGCATTTCAGGCGCATTGCAACTTTTGCTTTTTGACGAAATTAAATTATGGAATTTGTTGTGAATAGAAAACTATTATTTTAAACCACCAGCAAAATTTTCCGACTTCAATCATTGAGTACATCAAAAGTATAACAACTAGTGCTAAGTTTGTGGGCACATTTAAAATTCAAACAGAGGAATAAAACATCAAGCTGGCCATAACTTCTGAAGTTTTGAATTATAAGCGGTTCAGTTCACGGGTGAATATACATTTCTCCGAATGAATCGAAATCGCACCGCCATAAAATATCGTAGGTGCCTTCTTCTGATACCAAATAATAAAATCTGAATATGCTGACTTCACAAACTTTTTTATTAAGCTGTAAAACGGTCAAATTGGTTTCTGAAAGTTGCATGCAAGAGATATTGAGCACGATTACAGCTCTCAGTAATTTAATATACCCAAATTCACGTGGTCTATTAAAAACGAGAAACTTGTCAACACTGGAATGACGAAAACACTATCTTAAAATCTAAAATCTTTAATAAGCTAAAATAGAACTTTGATGAATGAAAAATTTGAGTCGGCAGAAATAATCTTTTTCTGTGCTTCCTCCAAATAATTACCAAACAAACTAGATTTTGAATGTCCGGATACTCTTTTCATAACCAGTAAAATATTATAATTTTGAAAGGAGATATCTTTAGAATGCATCGTATGCAGAATAGTGAATACAAGAAAGTGGGATGAGTTGCCCTTTGAACTCGCTATAAATGTATGAGAAGCTAAAGGGCAACAGAGGCTAGCGTAGAAGTAATAAATCTCCGAACAGTTTCAGTAGCTGCAATAGCGAGCAAGCAATACGGTAACATTAGATACAGCGGCAGTCTGCAGCAGATAGGGGCAATTTACCCCTGCATAATGTGCATTCCTGCCTTGCACACCACATGCACCATAGGGCTGTACGTCGACATGCATTCATCTTGTTATTACCTATATGCGGCATCCGGAAACGACCACTAACAAGACTGGGAGTAGCAAAGTTCTGATCTTTTTAGAACGAAGTACAATAATAACTATTTGCATTGTTTAGTCACATTTTTCTTGCCTGCAACAGACAATTTTAATCTATGATCACTATAGTAGAAAGATTCTGAATGGATTAAAAAGGTAGTGATATAGTTTTCATTTCAAACAAACCCCACCAAACAAAGAAAGCTACTGATTTAAAATTTTGTCTTCGATTATCCTTTGTAAAACTATATTGTTGAGAAGGTAATTATTTTTTATTATCAAAGGCATCCCACGTAATTTTAGAACGTATTTCTTTTTTTTCACCAAAAATTCTTAAAACTGTAGCGTCGGTAGCGTCGGTGACACTAAAAAAATTTTTTTTCGATAAATTTCAGTGCTTTGTATATTTCTTTTGTAATTCTCGTAACATATGGTCATACAAAGCTTTCATCATATTTTATCTTTCTCTACCACTCCCCTTCTCACTATGTCTTGCATTCGTTATGAATAATTGTCGTGTATATTAGATCTAAAACGCAGGACCGCTGAGAATACGCAACGAAAAGTCAACTTTTTTGAAATATAGAATAAAAATAGGTGCTTAAACTCCTGAAATGCTCGATAAGTGCGAATCAGCACTGAAATTTACATTACGAGAGGGGAAATGCAATTTTTTCTGAATAAAAAATACAAATGTTCTCGATATTAATGCAGCGTTTGTACGCCTGCACCTAAAACCAGTCCTACACGGCTCAGAGCGGCTAGCGCGCAAAAATTATTTGTGTTTAACTCGCTGTAACTTTTTTCAGCAACAACATTAATGTTTCGTTTCTTCAGCAAAAATAATTTCGAGCCTTTGTCGGTATTTGGTCTCGCATATGTTTTCGTCGAATAAACACTGAAGTGTGCTGATCATCACAGTGTACTCACGTTGCCTCTACAATGTTCCAATTTTACGAAAAAAAATGTTTTCTTATCTTATTTTTCGGAATTAACATATGTTCTCTGCGCCTCGGTTACTAATTTAGACACGCTCTGTGACTGACCAGTTATCCATACTATCAATCACTAAACTGACAGAAGAAACTGCACACCAACAATAACAATTTCACAACTACTCCATAAAGCGATCAAACAGCAAAAACCGCATCCCTTCATCTTGTTTGATTTAAGAAAATTTAGATTTAGATGTTACAAACATAAATTCTTCCGAGTAATGTCAAATAACGCAAAACGATAGAGTTTAGACCCAAATGACAATGGATCGTAAACAAAGTACCAAGGAATTCAAAAATTTATTGGTACACCCTATATAGCCGAAAACAATTTTAGATGTGAAGATGTTGGTTCGATAAAATTTTATTTGAATAATTATTAGATTACAACGATTACTTTGTCTCCTCTTTTTTCGGACGTCACTTATACAACGACGTCCTCGGTTCGGGCCCCTAAATATACACCTGTATCCCTCGGTCTCACTTTGTGGGACACATTGTATATCTAGGAAGATCTGCACGTTCGCTTATGAACGTGTTCGGCGTTGTAGTTATGGTCTGGTCGGTGGAAGACTAATTCGTTGTTCACCCTTAAGCTCTTAGTCGCAGAAGGGTGTGTCCTATTACATACTATTGTTAAACGTTGACCAAATTGATCAAATAATACGGCATAAACAAAATATAACCAAATTCTATTTCTTTAACTATGTACATTTTAACGGTAAAAACTGAATATCTACAAAATATTTACATTGAAATAAAAAGCGGTTCTCGCGGAGTATCCTGATAGTGCGGTAGGCTCGTCGTATGATCAAAACTGAACTTTTACGGTGTTTCGGAGTATACGTAGTAGCAATAAAAGGTGCCGACTCCTAGACGGGCCTCGGGAAGAGATTTTCGTTGCAGCAACCAGGTTGCGATCTCGTTAGGGGACGCCGCTAGCTTCTACTTCGGAAATAAGTAATTAGTTCTCCCTCGGCATTTCACAAAGGGCCGCCAGTTACCCGGATGCTATCGATTTCCGCCGGTATGTCGTCACGTTCATAGACAATGTCGCACGAGAATGCCAAATCGATATAATCTTCACTGAAAAGCACCCCTAATTTCCGAGTTTGAACATATTACTACTCATTAAGTACGAATAACCTAGGCCAGCCAAGTTGTGACTGGGTAATGTTTAATTGTCTGTATCTCACAATAACGGCAATTAACCATCGGGAACTTACTCAAAATATATTTACAGGACAGTTACTATCAGTTTGATCACACGGCCAAGTCGGAAGGGCCAATCAGATACTATTTCGGATGCGGCGGCCAGCATCATCTCGGATGCTGGGAGCACTGGTCCCAGCTGTGAGGGGGTGCTTCGGCGGCGGTTGATTTCAAGATTTCCTAGTAGGACGTAGGAAATTCCTACGTCAGCGGTTGGGATCGTATGCAGAGATTCTTGACCAATTCTTGGTATCTCGGAAAAGTGGGCGTCAAGATCTTCTACGTCAGGTTAGAGCCGTGTGCAAAGATTAACTCCGGAATTCCTATCATCTTGTGTGACGTCTGTCGCATATGGGACTTGCTCATCTCGGACATCGGTTCATGCGTATTCGGATGAATTAGTTCAGTATTTCTTTCGTATTTGATTTGCAGGTAGCGGTCTCGTCAAACAATTACGGAATGCCACTCTAAGTTTGTTAGATTTGAGACATTCCCTCTGCGCATTGTTACAATATATCTACAACTCCAGTAGAGTTGTGAGAGAACAAAATCGGATACAAAGAAGTGCAAAAACGCAAGTGGCTAAATATGCACAACGGAGCTTTATCACAAACTTAATTTTGCCATCACTAGAGAAAACATGTTGCGTTCCCAGTTTTCCCTTGAATTTTATACCGCCCTATTTATAACAGATATTTCGCAGTAATCCTCTACCTAAATCTCATCGATCCCCCCGGTACATTATCCGCTTATCATATACCCTTGAATAGTTAGTTACTTAAAAAGCGAAGAATGTCTTTGAATCGAGGATTAGTTGTTTGGAGCGAATAAGTCTACCTCACATGTATGCACTGAAATCAATTCAAGTTTTACGTAGACCAGAAGAGCTAAAAGCTTTTAATAATACCTCTTGTACATTTAGTGCACTTTACCGTACTTAAAGCTCGGCGAAAATCCGTTAATTTTCCTCTCAAAGTTCCGACGATGATGTATTACTGGAATTTGGGAAACGTTTTCATTCTGTTAAATGTTTCTTTCGGTTTTAAAATTATCTCTGCAGCGCTTGTCTTGAATAAATGGAATGGTAGAATACATCTTGACCCAGTAGGAGAAGGCAAACCCGATTGAAATTAATAGTAGGGACTTAGAGACCACTGATATTATTTTGGGTAATAAACACAAGGAGAGTTGCGAAAAGAAAAAAATAGACGCGTTAGAAAGGCGGTGCATTTGACATGAGGACCGTTACATGGTCCCCAAGAAAACCACACAACCACTCTTTTAGGTCACAATCGATGACTCTAGAGTGGAGAACCAGATTCTAAACAGCATACCTTACGGCAGTCTAATCTGGTTCACCGACGGTTCTAAGACCGACACAGGTGCTGGGTCAGGACTGTTTGGATATAAACCAAGAGTGAAACTCAGCTTCTCTCTGGGCAAATATGCCTCTGTCTTTCAAGCAGAGGTCTACGCGATACTACAATGTGCGCAGGAAAACATTAAGAGGGGCTACAAAAATCAGCGGATCTTTATCTTATCAGACAGCCAGGCAGCTTTGAAGGCTCTTATGAGCCCAAAGATGTCTTCCAGACTGGTGTGGGAATGCTTCGAGCAACTTAATATCCTAGCCATGCGGAACGCACTGAGACTGCTTTGGAATCGAGGTCACTGTGGGCTGATAGGCAACGAGGAAGCCGATAAACTAGCAACGCGGGGCTCCAACGATCCTTTTGTTGGACCGGAATCTGCCCTAGGCATAACTAAGAGTGCAGTCAGACACCAAGTAAACGGATGGATTCGCGCTCAACATCACAATTACTGGAACATGATTCCAGAACACAGGCAGAGCAAGTTGTATATAAAGGGACCTTGCAGGAAATGATGCTCAGAACAACTTTGCCTTACTAGGATGCAAATTAGAATCATAACAGGCTTCCTAACGGGACACACGACCGTTAAAGAACACCTGTGGAAGATTGGCAAATATTACGGAGACCTTAACTGCCGCTTGTGTAATAAGGAACGGGAGACAGCTATGCACATCTTGTGCAGATGTGAAGCTCTAGACCAAGAGGCAGCGAATTTTCGGGCGATGTCTGATGGAACCGGAAGAATTTTCCACGCATTCAATGTTTGACTTGTACCGTTTGGTCCAAGGCACCAAGATCATGGAATGGGTGTGACTTAGAATTAGGATGAGCACAATAAGCCCATTTTGTGGCTACAGTGCATCTGAGCCTACAGGCAGGCAGGCCATAAGGGGAGAAAAAAAGGCGGTGCATAGTCTTAATCGTAGATATTGCTTCCAACTTGCTTGGTGCAAACCTATAAAGGATAATTACTACATAATGAAAGAGAACGACATAGGTACCTATTTTAGAATTATCCGGTTCAGATCACCCTTTCTAAATTTACGATTGAACGATGTTAAATTCATGAAAGGGTGCAATTGTGTGAGTCGAGTTGTCTGCGAGGAGTGGATACTATGGTTTACGATTATTGACTTTTCCGTGGTTTTAATTATTTATTAACCGTAGCAATGCGAGGCTCAGCTGCGCGCTATCTATATCTTCCTGAAGTATTTGTATCGAATTACGCTGTAAAGGGATAGAGAGTCACTATGTAACCGCATCCTTGTTTATTTCATATTTTTATGACAAAATTAAATTTAAGGCATTATGTAAGTGAAGGATGATAGTTACAATAATTAGGAGAAGCTTAGTCGAAGTAACACTCTGACCTATATTTTCCATCGTCGGTAAACCGAATAAAAGCAAACGTCGCAAACTCCAACGTTAAACCGACGTTGATAATTGGAAATTATTTAGCATCATATATATCAACCGTCTCCTGACGTGGGATTAACGTCGGCAAATGGAATAAAATTAACGTCGTAAACGTCAACATTAAGTTGACGTCTGTTATTGGAACAGATGTAGAGTTGTCCCAACGTCGGACCAACGTCAGTAGAATTACCTTGCTGCAATGGATATCACCAACGTTGCATTGAAATCGCTACTATTCTGCACCTTTGATATTAAAGACACCAAACAGATCATGAACACCATCACCATTAAACACCATCTCGAAACTACCCACAGCAGTCTAAAAATTTGCCATCATTGAAACTGCATCATGAGGTTAATTTTAACTCCATCTTCCTTACTCACAGTCTACAATCCCTCGAGCATTGAAGCATAGTAAAAGAAACAACAACACAAGATCGAAGAAAACCAACTTCTCATTCACATCCAGAATCACATACTTAATTATTATCTTGATATAAACAACGGTCCTGTTATCAAATAAAGGGGAACACGATCAACCAAGGAAACAAAGCAAAACAACGATATCAGAAACAAGAAGTATAATAAGGTTCGGAGTCCAAAAGACGAAAGCACTAGGAACCTAAAACAAAGTAGGGTAATAAGTATTGCATGAAGTCGCAAGTAAAGCACTTGGGGAAGAAGACAGATCTAAGAAAAGAAACTTCTTGTGGAATGAGGAATTAGAAACTTTAAAACTGATGAAACACAAAAATACCTACGCAAAATGTCTCCAAACAAAAATGAAATGAAACTTCAATGGATATAACAATTTAAAAGGGCTGTACTCGAAGAGAAAAGCAGGAGTTGGGAAAGGAAATTTATGGAAATAGAAATGTTCATCGATGGAAGAACATCAGAATCTTGGAAATTCATAAGGAATGTGAAAACACAAACAAATAACACGGTCAACATACAAACAATACAAGAAACAAAAAGAAGAACGGAAAAAACACTTCGAACAACTTTTAAATGAACAGAATGAGAAATTAGATTCAGCCATCAGAAAATTGAAAAGTAAGAGAAAAGCGCGTCTGGGTGGAATCCTTGGCCCTAAGGAACTTCACAAAATGATTCGAATACTATTCAACAAATTCGTGGATGGAAATACCATTCCTGAAGTATAAAAATTCAGCTGGATGTCCACTGTACCTGTACAAGGTGTCCTATTTTCTTTGTGATTCGGGGGTTTCTCATAGAAGCAGTAGAGATAGAGCCTTGGGGTTTTCGCGAACCTGAGCTACTGTCTTGAGTATAATATAAAGCTGAAACCAGAATTAGAATATCGTTTTTAGTTTTCGAGAAAAAAAATTGATTTTCATCGATTTTGAAAAATTCTCTACCATTCTTTATGTACCTACTAAGCAGACTAAAACTGTTAAGATTGATTCCTATAGAACTATTTCCAACGAATTCAGTGGGGTACGTAGTTTTTTCTAGGGAGCATATTTTTTGAGTTATGACATAAAGTTGAATTTTTTAAATGGAAACCACAGCAGGCTTTGGTAACGTTCGAAAGGTCTCTTTAAAGCTATCAAACTATATACAGTGACCGTCTAAAGTCCGTTCCCCCCCTACTAATTTTTGAACCATTTGAGGTACATCCATGAAATTCGGTACAATGTAGTCATAGGTCACAAGATATTTTTTGACGTATTAATGACAGCTGTCAGTCTCAAGATGGCGGTCGGGCACCATTTTGAAAAAATATTTTAAATGGGAAGGACGGTCATGTGACACCTCGTTTTAAAGGTCTTATCGAGTGCAATATCATACTAAAATATGGCGTCGATACCTGAGAACGTTACAAAATGGTGGCTAATCAAATTTCTAAATAACCATGAATGTTGCTCTCAATCACGTTTGTATTAGAACCAAAATTCGTTGTCGCGGTAACATCTTGTTTTCTACTTGTCAAATGTGGCATGTTTAGTTCCTTCATTTAGGAAAAGTGTGACCGTGGCTCGTAGCTTAGACGATAAATTTGAAGCGGTTTTGATTTTTTTAGAAGCTGGAAGAAATTACCTTCTAGCGGTAGTTTTTCCTTAATAAACTCTCTTTTCTCCTCTTATTGGTCGACTTCATTAAGAGATTTCACTACAAATTAGAATAAAATTTCGTTAGAAAAATGTTAAAATTTAAAAATTGAACAAAGGACATTGACGCCATGTTTGAGTATGATATTGCCCTCGATAAGACCTTTAAAACGAGGTGTCACATGACCCTCCCTCCCATTTAAAATTTTGTTTCAAAATGGCGTCAGACCGCCATCTTGAGACTGACAGCTGTCATTGTTATGTCAAAAAATATATTGTGACCTGTGATTACCTTGTGCCGAATTTCATTGATGTACCTCAAATGGTTCAAAAATTAGTAGGGGGGAACGGACTTTAGACGGGCACTGTATACTTTTATATTGTTATTTCAAAAAAAAGGCAAAGCTTTTGGTACTTTTTACCTTTAGAAATATAAGATAGGTAGGTACATCCAAGATACCTGTGATTTTATGTTAGCAACTTTTAATATCAACTGAAATAAAAGCAACAAAAACAGAAAAAACAGCAAAACAAACAAAACAAACAAAACCAAGAAAAACAACAAACAACAAAATTATAGGAACTACTCAAATTGATTGCCATGTTTTTCAACACATAATCTACATCTTTTAGTTAATAGATTAATGGTATTAATTAAAAAAATAGGATGGGCTTGCAAATATCGGAAAGCTGCATGTGTTGCCTCTGCTAGCTCGGCCTAATTGTTGTATCTTCGTATGTAAATGCCCAAAAAAAGTCTAATATACTCAGATCCGGAGTAGAAGAATTGGAGAGAGTTTTTGAAAATCGATAAAAATCAACATTATTTTTTTTTCTCGAAAACTAAAAAGCATATCCAAATTCTGATTTCGGCATTCTATTATACTCAAAATAGTAGCTCAGATTCGCGAAAACCCCGAGGCTCTATCTCTGCTGCTTCTATGAGAAACCCCCAAATCACATCCTGTACATAAAAAGGGTAGTAGAAATCGTTGTCAAAATTACCTGGACTCGATTCTGATACACTTGATGACACCTCACTTTTCACTCTACATTACACACATGATCAAATAATACTGGCTTAGATTTGGGAAGACGTTGGGTACGTGACAAGAAAGCTATGTAAAGAATATGAGAAAAGGGGGCTAACTATTAATATCCAAAGAAGTGCGCACCTGTGGATAACTGCAACACCATCAATCCAGGCCATACCTAGAACCACTTTGGATACTTCAGGAAAGAGCGAGGTTATGATCATAAATCGAGTCAACAGTGCTCGAAAAATGATAGGAGCTCTAAATTCCATACTGTGATAAACAATATCACAAAGAAGAGTAAACCCGCATCTGCGAAGATCCAGTTAAGAGCACCCTCACCAATGGATGTGAAGTATGGAATTTTGTCAAGAGTTTGAGCAAGACGACACTTGCAAAAACTAAAATTGTCTTTTTCTCTTTTGCTAATAACTCAATTATGTTTTTTTTTAATGACTTGAAGTTTGGAACACTTACGTGAAAGGACGTTGTACATGACGCTAAGCAATTGGCGATGCAGTGTGAGTTTCGCAGTTTAGTCACTTATGCTTGAATAACTGGATGTATTTTTGCTAATGGCGACAATACTAGAGACATATAAGATACTATGCTATTTGAAAATTTATCAAACCTCGCACATGCATTACCAAGAAAAAAACAACAAGCCCCAGTTAATTTTACTGTATTTGTTTCTCTTCAATCAGCGTATTGAAGAATGTAATCTTCCGTTGCTTGTTCACAAACTAACAATCGCTTTCACGAATTTCATAATGCAAATAGACTGGTTTTTATCACGCTATAATTAGCAATATTACCAACAGCTTGTTGTATATTTCCGATGAACACGTGGAAATGATTATACGTGTACCTACTGGAATTTTTCATTTTGTAAACAGTGAGAGTGACCTAAATCTGGCATTAGTAAATCAAAAATCTCCTCCCTCGTATATCTTGAATAACGTGATCAAGCAACCTAATTCAGGCAGTCTCTTGTATGTCAACCCCTAAATTTTTTAATTTATTATTTAACCACAGTCTCTAACATCTTAAGCCTTTACTATTACTTCCCTGCTTAACTAATTTCAAAGTATAAATAATAACCGAGAAAGCAACAGAAAATTGGTTGTGGTAGTGTGGCAGAGGATAAAAAGGCTCCGAGGATCGGCGTGTGACATATTGAATTCCAACTTGCTAACACATGCTTTATTATATCGGATCTGCATAAGCAATATGTGCCCGGATATTCTGCAAGTTATTACGTATATTTTATAGCTTAGTGCGTGCGAAAATGCCATGTCGTTCTTTTCCAATAAAATTCCACTAAAACGAAAAACGAATAAAATGTTTCGGAGTTGAAACAGATTTTTCATATCTAACATGTCTTATTGGTTCTGCTCGTCCTAGATATCTCGCTTCATTTTATTTTACCGAAAAAAAGGGTTTCTGCGTCGTGATGTTAAAACAGTGTGAAATTTATCAAGCAGTTGTTTTTAAACTAAGTTTTCAAATTTTGTAAAATAACGCATAACATCAGCAATGTGCAACCATACCATTAGGGATCTAGTATTTTTAAAAATCGGTAAAAACCATAAAATATTGAGTTTGAATTGTGCTGTAGATATTTTATAGAACAGCACTATTTTTTGAATATTAGTTCAGTACGTCCTGTTCTCGTTTACTGAAGATCCTAGCCGAAGTACCAGAAAGTTTAGCAAAGACTACTGTGATCATGACTGTCATTGAGTTAACAGAATGCACATACAGTTACATCCATAGCGCATATTGTTTTCATCACAAACTGGAAGAGGAGGATCAAGAGCCTGGCATCCAAGGGCCTCAGATCATATACAGGTTTGGAGGTGTATAAATGCCCCATCGACCACTCAACAGGAAACGAAAAGTGCCCCCTTTGATTAATCAGATGCTGTTACAAATTAAAACAACAAACTTTTCAGAGTTTCTTGAAAATTTTAAATGGAACGATATAATAGTATATTATACACGAGTTTATAATGAATGCTATTATTACCGAGGATGAAGTTTACAACACGAGCGAGTGAAACGATCGAGTTTTGTAATCATCCGAGGTAATAATAGCATCATTATAACGAGTTGTATACTATACTTTGTCCACGACTATCAAAACAGATTCCCAGAAAGAATTTACCTTCATTTCCCTTCTCCAGTGTAAGAAGGATTCATACATACCCTCTCAGGTATAATTTTCTTGTTTTTTTGGGCAATGAATCTAATGAGGCAAGTTCTGCAGCTTCTTTTATTGCTGGTGCTGTTAAAGAAACCTCGTTTTCTCTCTCACTACTGATTATATCTTCTTTTTTAGAATATGCATTTCAAATTAAAAGCAGCTGATTTGAGGTTTCAATTTGAACTGACATATCGCGATCGCGGCCTACTAAATAAATGTAAAAAAGGGTCAAAGCGATGTTCCTATTGGTGTAGTGAATAATATTCATTAATCACTGCAGTGATTAATCATAATTAGATACATTAATCACTGCAGTGATTAATGTATCTAATTATGATTGAAGAAACACAAGTATAAAGAGTATATTATAAGATAGTCGTGGACAAAAATTAATATAACCTAGATAAAAATACAGCAAAATGGCGAAATAAACAGTAAAAACTGTACACATTAATATATTTTCTTTAACCGGAGATGTGAACAAAAGATTTTTAGGAGTGGGTGGATGGGTTAATTACTAACCTTTTAAACACGCCACCGAATATAAGAGATATTAAGAAAAAATCATGGTCATTAAAATTTTACGTTGCTTCTTCCTGCTCATTTTAAACGTAGAAGTTACTCTTTTGTGTAGCAAAAACCTAGAATATTCTTACCTACGAGAGTAGCCCCCATACAGACGCCCATGATTGTTGGCAAAGTTTGATTCAATGTTTTGTTTTATAAACAAGCTGACAGATGGTGTTTTGTAACGATGGCCTCTTTTACTATGAATCTGATTTATGTAGAATGTTCGGTGGGTGACTGGAAGCTTCTTCGATTAACGGTAAAAAAGCCGTGCAAGTGGCAGCGAGAGGCAGTTAGTTCCTTTAGGAAAGCGATAGGAAAAATAAAGACGGACGTATTAGGCGATATACAGGGTGAGTCGATAGTGTGGGATTCTTCCATAGCACCTCTACTGTACATTTTAGAGAAAAATGTTATATAAGAGACCCCCTTTAATTTGTGATTCTCTATCATATAAAATTATTTTCACTTGTACAGACTGTCCCATTTCTTCTGCACAGCAACTAACTTCGTTTTTTTAAATGGAACATCCTGTATTTCACTTCATTTTCGAATTCCTTGATCGATTTGACTATCAGATTGTATAAAGTCATTTTTGACTAAACTTCATATTTTTTAAGTTGCGGGCATTTTTTTGTGAATATTGACAGATGTAGAGCAATTTTTAAATTTCAATAGTTGGATATTGCATGACAGTAATATTTTAGTGGAGTGAAAGCAATATGTAGGAAAAACTTCTGCTGAAAGAAAAAATTGAAATTGTTATACAGGATATTAGCAATTACATAAACAAATTAGAAAACTTAAGAACACGATAACTTTGTAATTTTTTGCATTGTTATAGTTGTGTTACTTTATTTTGTCTCTTTGTTTAATTTTCTACGGTTTTGTAAAATGAAATTATTTCCTTGGACATCACATTTTTTATTCACTACATTTTATTCCACGTCTAATTTATAGAACCATTTAAATGCTTCAAGGATAATCAAAATGGGAATAGAAATGTACGGTTGACAACAAGTGAATTGTTTTTATTACATTTTTGGGCTCATTTGTATTGAGGAATTCAAAAATGTAGTAAAAATTTGGGCATTCCATTAAAAAATAAGCTTTGTCCACGACTATCTTATAATATACTCTTTATACTTGTGTTTCTTCAATCATAATTAGATACATTAATCACTGCAGTGATTAATGAATATTATTCACTACACCAATAGGAACATCGCTTTGACCCTTTTTTACATTTATTTAGTAGGCCGCGATCGCGATGTGTCAGTTCAAATTGAAACGTCAAATCAGCATGGTTTGCTTTTAATTTGAAATGCATATTCTAAAAAAGAAGATATAATGAGTAGTGAGAGTGAAAACGAGGTTTCTTTAACAGCACCAGCAATTAAAGAAGCTGCAGAACTTGCCTCATTAGATTCATTGCCCAAAAAACCAAGAAAATTATACCTGAGAGCGTATGTATGAATCTTTCTTACACTGGAGAAGGGAAATGAAGGTAAATTCTTTCTGGGAATCTGTTTTGATAGTCGTGGACAAAGTACAGTATACAACTCGTTATAATGATGCTATTATTACCTCGGGTGATTACAAAACTCGCTCGTTTCACTCGCTCGTGTTGTAAACTTCATCCTCGGTAATAATAGCATTCATTATAAACTCGTGTATAATATACTATTTGTCCTTTGAAGCTGTCAAAAGTTTACACGCAAATTTAAGCACCCTGTATAACATTATAA
Source organism: Xestobium rufovillosum (assembly GCA_963966045.1). NCBI lineage: Eukaryota > Metazoa > Arthropoda > Insecta > Coleoptera > Ptinidae > Xestobium > Xestobium rufovillosum. Next base: position 18,387,168 of record OZ014498.1, read on the forward strand.
AAAAATTTGGCGTTGATTTAGTTGCAACATATCCTGGTCGCGTTAGTATTAAAATTAGAGTTAAAGTGCTTTTATGTAAACAGAGATACAAATTTATTAAAATTGCATTGCACCTGTTAAAAATTTTGGTAAAATCGAAATTTCTCTATTTGTATTAAGATTTCAACTCTGTGTTTAGAATACAATATTACATGGTTCGAGTGTGTAGGGCAAAGCACCGTACTGATGAGTCCCTAAAAGGACGAAACCAGTGGTGTGTTCGGTAGGAATCTACTTTCCGAGCTACTGTTTCCTCTATTCTCACACCATATAAATACGTCGTTGGATCTAGCACGAACGTTCTCAGCATGCATGCTCCCGAACTTAAATATGTTTCTGAGCGAAGATAGGACCGACATTAAGGATGAAAATTTCCTTGAGAAATAGTTTCCCTGTCGTAAATGGCACTCACAAAAGTATAATGGAGCAAATTAGCACAGAGAGCGAGTCTTATCGCAGCCAAAACGGAGTTTTCTGTCAAGTGTTCTAAAAAGGAAACTAGGCATTGAAAATCTTTTATTAGATTTCTCAGGATTCATTGCAGGTTACAGGAAAGAATTTAAATTATCTCAGGGCGAGGAGAACGTATAACGTATTAAAACTGATAATGTCAACACGGTTGCTCCATAAATTGAGATTTTATAGCCCAGAGAGTAGTTTCTATAATACTGTATATTAGATTATGAAATAATTATGAGTTATGGCACAATTACGATCGCCTTTTTGTACAAATAACACCAGAAACACTTTAAAACGTTCTTTATCGCAATTCGCACTCCTTTAAAAGATTGCCATTTTTCAATACTAGATTTTCCGAGAGATGTATGTCCTCTAACACTGAGTGCAACCGGAATATTTCATTAGAAATGGGAATTACTGCGACACAGAAATATTGCGAGCCAACAGATGGCGCTCTCTTGGGGTGTTAATTGCCGAAGACCGAGCGAATATGTCAAATGTCATTGACATGAAATTGTGAGTTTGTGGCACTTGCAAATGTCGGTTCTTGAATTTTTCATTTATATCGTCATAAATACATATCTGCCAAATATTTAATTATTTAAGAAGCGAATAACCGCATCATTGTCGATGTACAGGGTAAACGGACAAATTTCGTATAATTTCTAGTTAATAGACTGTTGAGTTTACCATTACCAGTTGAAAGATGCCGCAAAGAAGTATAAATACAATCAAAGACATAGCGAGATGTAATTGCTTCGATCCAGCAATTTTAAATAGATTAATTATGAAACGAAAATTTGAAATACTATTGCGAAATTCCACCACTAAACGGGAATAACCAAATTACTAAATTTATAAAAATACCATATGTACAGGATGTCATATTTTTGTTGTGATTTGGGGGTTTCTCATTACATAGAAGCAGCAGAGATAGAGCCTTGTGGTTTTCGCGAACCTGAGCTACTTTCTTGAGTATCATAGAATGCCCAAACCAGAATTTGGATATCGTTTTTAGTTTTCGAGAAAAAAAATAATATTGATTTTTATCGATTTTCAAAAATTCTCTACAATTCTTTTTGTACTAAGCAGTCTAAAACTGTTGAGATTGATTCCTATAGAACTTTCTCCTAGGAGAAAAAACTACGTACGTAGTTTTTTCTAGGGAGCGTATTTTTTGAGTTATGACATAAAATTGAATTTTTTATGGAAACCACAGCAGGCTTTGGTTAAGTTCGAAAGGTCTTTTTTAAGCTATCAAAATGTATATACTCTTATATTGTTATTTCGAAAAACGGCAAAGATTTTGGTACTTTTTACCTTTAGAAAATATAAGACAGGTAGGTACATCCAAGATACCTGTGATTTTATGTCAACAACTTTTAATAACTGAAATAAAAGCACCAAAAACAGAAAAACATCAAAACAAACAAAACAAACAAAAACAAGAAAAACAACAAACAACAAAATTAAGGAAACTGCTCAAATTGATTGCCATGTTTTTCAACACATAATCTACATCTTTTAGTTAATAGATTGATGGCATTAATAAAAAAAATAGGATGGGCTTGCAAATATCGGAAAGCTGCATGTGTTGCCTCTGCTAGCTCGGCTTGATTGTTGTATCTTCGTAAGTATATTTTTTCTTTTATAAATGCCCAAACAAAAAAGTCTAATATACTCAGATCCGGTGATCTTGCAGACCACAATATAGGTCCATTTGTACCCAATCATCTACCCGGAAAATGATTTTCTAAATAATTTCTAACTATTGCAGAATTTTGTGCAGGGACACCATCTTGTTGGAAATATACCCTGTTTATGTTTATTAACGAAACATTTTCCATTATCGCCTCTGCGTTAATATTCAATAAATTAATGTATCTCAATCCCCTTAAGTTTCCATCAAAAATTTGGTATGCTAGTTGACCACCCAAAATAAAACACGAAACATTAAATCCAAAACGTCCTTACCTCTGACGTTCAAAAGTTTGGTGCTGATTTGTATCAGACCAGTGACGCACATTATGTCTGTTAAATAATCCTACGCTGCTTATGTGAGTTTCATCTGTCCAAATGAGAGACCGCCCAAATTCTGGATTTTCTTGAATTTTATTTAAGTACCAATTACAAAAATTAAGCCTTCTTTCTTGATCTCCGGGGAATAATAATTTGAATTTTATATGGCCTATATATCTACCTTTTTTAATATTTTTTGGACTTTTGATTTGGAAACACCAACTTGTGATTCGATTTCGCGACAAGAAGTTTTTGGTGTCGCCTCAACCAACGATAAAACATTTATTTCTTCCTTATTTTGTTTATTTTAAATTTTGTTTCTATGTTTATTGAATGACCCATAGTGAATTAAATTTGATTTTAATCTCGAAAACATCATTTTGCTTGGTTGTCTTCTTTCTGGGTATCTAAATTTAATAAATCGATGGATAGGTATTAAACTGGAAATGGGTATCTGGAATATTTTGTGTACCTGTTGAGATATAGATCCATTGATTCATTTACATTCTCGCGACATTGAAAACAGCAATTATGTCGTATTTTTCGAAATTTTGATAGTTTTGAAGTGCCATTATGTATATATACTAAGTATCTATTAATAAAACTAGCAACTTTCGCTAATGTATGTCAACAGATAATATATTCAGTTGTTAACATAAAATCACAGGTATCTTGGATGTACCTACCTATCTTATATATGTATTTTCTAAAGTTGAAACTTAAAAAGTACCAAAATCGTTGCCGTTTTATGAAATAACAATATAAAAGTATATATATTTTGATAGCTTAGAAAAGACCTTTCGAACTAGACCATTTAAAAAATTCAACTTTATGTCATAACTCAAAAAACATGCTTCCTAGAAAAAAAACTACGTACACCACTGAATTCCTTGGGACAAGTTCTATAGGAGTCAATCATAACAGTTTTAGTCTGCTTAGTAGAAAAAGAATTGGAGGGAGTTTTTGAAAATCGTTAAAATCAACATAATTTTTTTTCTCGAAAACTAATAACGATATCCAAATTCTGGTTTTGGCATCCTATTATACTCAAAAAAGTAGCTCAGATTCGCGAAAACCCCGAGGCTCTATATCTGCTGCTTCTATGAGACCCTCAAATCACAACTAAAATAGGACAGTCTGTACAGCAGATAAATTCTATATCAATAATTTGAAACTGTCAAAGCCAAGGAATAAAAAATTTGTTTTAGACGCCTTGGAAAATATAGCGATATATAAAAATAAACGTATATATTGTAACAGTAATTGCGGTCCGATCACAATTTCGTCAGGTAGGTCAGCAATAAACACTCTTGCCTGGCTACCCTTCAGTTCTAATAAACCAAAATTTATTTGTGGATTCATTTTATTTGTGTATAACGGGTAGGATGGAGGTATTTAAAGCAACGTAGTGTATGTTTTAGATTTAGATTAATCTTCAACTTCTGAGGATGTTGACCTTGTCAGCGAAACACGTGTCGAGTTTAATTATTGTGTCACTGTATTTTGCCTGTGGAATTAACTTATAAAGAATGCTGTAAACTAAATGGGGTCAAATCAGCATATATGTAATGTGAATTTCACAAATAATAAAAGATCGGTACAATATCAGTCAGCCATACTAAATCTAGATATAAAACTAAAATCGAAAGAACACATTAATGACTGGTGCAGCATTAATATTGGAATAACTAACTCAGTTAGTTCATTTTATCCTTGTATCTAACTGAAATTCTATGAAGCAATCTTGGTATATTTCATTAGGGTATAGTTGAATATGAGAAACTATTAGGCGAGTCCCTGAGGAGAGACACTGGAAGCAGAACGTTTCCGTTTAATGTAAAGTTGAGGGTGTGCTAAGATTCCCTAAGAATTCCGATATTTTAAAGTCAAATGCCGCGTCCCACAGTTTCATTATACGCGCGGCTTTGAGAAATATCGTACTTTAGCCAATTTCGCTCTCCGTTGTGAAACCTAATTTTGCAAGGCTGAGACAAACCCCATATTTCCTGCTACATTTCTTGATTGAATGATATGAAAGCGGTGCGCCGTAGAAACAGAAGCGCAAATAGGTACGGAGGGTTCTTCCCCGATTCCACTATCCGGATTTCGCGGGATTTGTCTTATTACCGCCCGAATTTTGTACGTAAGTAATTTATGTCATTACAATATGATGCTCATCCCGGGTAATGGCCATTACTGCGCCGTAAGATATTGGTTAGGGTTTTATCGTTGCTCCCAATTCTCTTCACATTTATTAAGTGCCCCTCGTGTGAATGCCAAATTCGTTCATTAATTTCCTGGCACAAAATTAAACGCTCGCTAATTGTATTATTCGTCGAGTCGTGTTATGGCCGCTTTATGGCTGATGAAAATTTTCAAAGGAACTCAAAAGGCTCTTAGGAGTGCGTCCGGGAATAGCTATATTGCCACTTTTCCAAATTAAACATAAAGGATGATCAGAAGTTAAAATAATCAAAGAGCACGTCAGGCGCTTGACTATACTTCCAACTACACACATTACGAGGGAAAGAGGATAAATTTTGCCGTTTTAGAGAACTAATAAACTTTTTTCGCGTTGCGGATGCCGAAATACACAATACACAATATTGTCTACCAAGAATCAAGTGTTATATGTATAGCTATGTCGGTTCCGGACCAGTTTCCCATGTTATTTCTTACCGAGCTTCATTTTAGCGAAAATGGTACACGCGTGACGTCATCCGTCAACTTCAGACAGGTGTTGGTAAGGTAGATTTCTGCAGCGTTAGCTAACTTCAAAGTGTCCCATTCTAAACCAATATTTTCACTTGCTGTTTTGTAATAGCGTTACCAATACATATTATTGAACGACTGTATAAATTATCGATAAATTATATAGGATGTCGCTATTGATATCTTGAAAACCGTGGCAGGTAAAAGGTCGGTTAAGTGAGATAAAAGTTGGGTGTATTGATGCGCAAGCAGTTGGTCGAAACGAATTAATGATATCTGCGGTGGTTCCTGAAATATCAAAAAAACTGCAAATCCATAATTTAAAAAACCTCAAGTTAAAAAGGTGAAACAAACTTACTTATTTTTTTCCATCCGAAGCAAGCAGAGCCTTAACGATTGCGCTTAGGTTTAGTATAACTTTGGTGTAATTCCTGATTTTCGGTGTAGTTCGTGTTTGTTCGGTGTATTTCATTATAGGTAGTTTCGTATTCATTTTCTGTAAAGATACCATATCACTAATAGGGCTTTTCATTATAAAAGAATGCTGAGGCGCATGCGCGATCGCACCATGACATTTTTGGACAGATGTCAAAGTTTTGTATTGTTTAAAAGTGTTTATTTTAAATTGTTTGGTCTATACAGTAAAATTTTATTGTAAACGTGCAAAATTAGTATGGAGCATCCAAACTTTGTGCTTTTGGTGTCGCTTGGGATTACGATTTTGTCAATTTCCCAAACCGTGCCTAACACTGGAGTAAATCGAAGTTAATAACTGGGTCGGTGGCCAAGTGAGGACTTGTTCCACCTATGTAAATTGTGTTGCGTGAATGAAAATGTGTAAGGGGCAAGATTCGAAATGGAAAAGCGTGTTGGATGTTTCCAGGTTTTACGTCATTATTTGTTAGGTCTTTAAAATAATAATTATTTGTAGTTACATACATACATTGCAGAAAAATACCCACCTGTATATTAGAGTAGATAAGGGGACGAGATAGAGTACCCCCACTCCTACTTTTTTGGCTGTAGCTCCACGTAATTGAGTATTCCGCTGTCGTGAAACACCGATCACGCGGTCATGCGCCCGCTCTTGGCGACGATTTAATTATCCCCTCTCCGTTTTCCTCCACTGGTTTCGCAATTAGTTACACTTAAATATTGCAAATACATACGATTAATACGCTTAATCCAGTAATATTTCGATGATTGACGTCATCCTCCACCGAATACTAACATTCTCTCCATTTTCCTCCACCTGTTTCGCAATTATTTACACTTAAATACTGAAAATACATACAATTAATACGCTTAATCCAGTAATATTTCGATGATTGACGTCATCCTCCCGAATACTAACATTATTATCCCCTCTCCGTTTTCCTCCACTGGTTTCGCAATTAGTTACACTTAAATATTGCAAATACATACAATTAATACGCTTAATCCAGTAATATTTCGATGATTGACGTCATCCTCCACCCTCCACCGAATACTAACATTATTATCCCTTCTCCATTTTTCTCCACCTGTTTCGCAATTATTTACACTTAAATACTGCAAATACATACAATTAATCCGTTTAATCGAGTAATATTTCGATGATCGACCTCATCCTCCACCGAATACTAACATTATTATCCCCTCTTCATTTTCCTCCACTTGATTCGCAATTGGTTACCGTCAAAAGCAGTGTAGATACATCGTTATAACTTATAGATTAATTATTATTCTTTTAAAGTCATTGTAAAATTATCAATCATGTTATCAATATGAAGCACATTTTTAATCTCAACTTAGCATTATAATCAATAAAAGAGTGAATAGGTTTAATACCATATTGTCCTTTCAGCCTCCGGCATTAAACAGTATGTATTTCAATAGTCCTAAACAACCCGTATACTATTTTAACCATACATTCTTGAACGTACGGTTGCGCACTTTTTACCCATTCGCTGGAACACCTGGCAATACTCTTAATATTCTGACAATCTCTCTACCTGGTTTACACAAACAAAAGTCATATTATTCGCCTCTTAGAAAATAACCGGCTACCTGCTCAACGGTGTGTTATTATATTTCAGACATTTAACTTGCCATAAAGATGGAATAAATTATACGAGTATAAGGTTCTAGAAATTAAGCACCATGTACTTTTAGATAAAACGAATTTACTCATTCTTCGTATGGGTAAACAATAAATTGTCCATATTCCTCTTTTACCCCCGATTTATTGTTAGTCTTGTTACTGTTATGTGAATATTATTTACAATTTTTAAATTACCTATATTAGTAGTTTAGCTTTACTCCCCCAATTGGTTTCTATATATTTTAGGGCACATTGAAGTAAAAAACTGAACAATGGGGGTTGTTGTGCACCTGCATTAATACAATAACAAATCCAGAGGGATACAAAACCAATGTGACGTATCTATGAAAATAGGCAGACAAAGACAAGTCTCGACTTGTTCAAAACGAAAATCGCATGCACGTGTGGGGATTAAATAAGGCAGACACTTGTCCATCCCTAGGAAGCGGGCATATATAAAAGATGTAAATATTATACGTATCGGCCACGGTTATATCTGGATTTGCCGCTCTTGTTCGTCAGTGGGTCGCTCTCTTCGGATATATTTCTAATTGGATTATGATTTCTGTAACCGAATTGCATTATGGGAAATATTTGTCTATAAAAGAGCAGCAATTAAGACCATGTCTCAGTTCTGTGAACTACGTCTACAAGAAGACATCGAAAATGAATAATTATCAGTGCTATTCTTGTAATAAGTTCTTTTCAAGACGAGATAATTTAAAGCGACATAAATTACGTTGTACTAATCGTAAAAATAGTGACAAAACCTCTAGTTTATGTTGCCCTCAGTGTAGTAAAATGTTTTCGAGATCAGATGCCGTATTTCGGCACGTTAAATCCGTGCATGAAGCTAAAACAGGATCGACATTAACATCATATTCGACACCTAAAAGTATTAAAGATTCAACTTCAGAGACACCCTTCACCATAATCAAGGAGTACAAAACAAGGAACGAAAAATATAAAATCGAACGAAGGAACGTCGTATTTAGAATCAATGAGGCTCCTCTAAAACAGGACCAGTTGAAGTGGATAAAGCACAGCGTTGAAAGTATCGCAAGGAGAGTTGTGGAAACCGTTCAACCGGGAGATAAGGTGGGCTTTACCTTTACAAGGGAAGATCAGGAAAAGGAAAGTCATTTGCCGTTTAGAAAAGCTGCGAAGATAACTTTCGATCAGTTATGGAGTATGATCTCGCAGATTTACCAGAGTAACTCTGACGGTCTGAATACAAACAAGTTTCGTATAACCATGACGCAGATCAAACTGCCTAGAGGCCAAGGACGCAATCGCAGATCAAATTACTATGGAAATTTCGAGGAAGAGTGCAGCAAAAGACGGGGGATTATTTCGGTAAGTACAGATTTTCACCGCATCTAAATTGTGGAGGTGTTTAAAGAATAAGACTAATTTTCTGCTTTCGTTTTTCAGATCAACAACAAGAAAGACTCATTGTGCCTTTTTCGCGCTATTGTTTTAGCGATTGCCAAAGTGGATAAGGATCCAAATTACAAAAACATTCGTTTGGATATCGGCAAAGCACAGTTGTTGAAGGCAGAAGAGTTACTGAATGCTGCTGGTATTGAGATTCAAAAAGAAGGAGGAGCTGGCATTGAAGAACTTCGTTTACTTCAGCAATTCTTGAACAAATACAAGATTACCGTGTACGAATATGGTACTCGCGAGAAATTATTCGAAGGCCCCAATGCAGAGCGAAGAATAAACTTGTTGCATAAAGACAATCATTTTAATGTAATTTCATCATTAACTGCGGCATTCGGTTCGGGCTATTTCTGTCAAGAATGCAACGTTACCTACAATCAGAAAAGTAGACACCGATGTAAGGGCAGCTGCCCTTGCTGCCTGCATAAACCAGAGTGCACAAAAGAACTAGAAGAGATTCCTTGTTCAGAGTGCAATAGAAGTTTTAGATCTCGAACCTGTTTTGCTAACCACCTCAAAAGTAGATTATGTACTCAGATACGTAAATGCCCCAGTTGTTTCAAAACAATCAAAAATAATCGTCAGCACCAGTGCGGCGAAATATTCTGTAAAATTTGCACATCATTTCAACAAGAAAATCACCTTTGTTACATTCAACCCGATAATAGCAGACCACCACTTGAACATAACACACTGTTTATTTTCTTTGATCTAGAAACACGACAGGAAGCCCCATACGACGATAAATCTAACATTCACACACCAAATCTCTGTGTATTTCAGCAAGTCTGTCACAGCTGCCCGAAGGAAAATGGTGAAAAAATAATCTGTCAAAAGTGCGGAGTTCGATTACAAACCCTTTACTGCGAAAACCCTATACCACCTTTCGTTTACCACCTGTTAGCAATGCGTAAAATTTTCAAGAAAATTGTAGTTATTTCACATAATGGACAGGGATTTGACCACCAATTTATCTTAAAATATATCTTAGAAAACACTAAGTATACACCAACGCTGATCTCGCGAGGCACAAAATTAATTTTAATGGAGATAAATAGTATAAAGTTCATCGATTCTCTCAATTATTTTCCCATGGCACTCTCACAATTACCTGAAGCCTTCGATTTGCCCCCTAATTTCAAAAAGGGTTACTTTCCTCACCTTTTCAACACTCTAGAAAATAAGGATTACAAAGGGCTCCTACCTGACGTTAGATATTACGATCCTGCTTCTTTGAAAATCCCCATTAGAGAGCAGTTTTTAAAATGGCACGAAGAGCACAAGAATGATGAATTTAATTTGCAAAAGGAGTTGATCGAGTATTGCATTAGTGATGTTCAAATTTTAACTGAGGCATGTCTCAAATTCCGCAAGATCATGTTGGAACAATGCAGTGTTTGCCCATTCACAGAAGCATGTACTATCGCATCGGCGTGTAATTTGATATATAGGAGAAAATTTCTGCAACCCAACACTATTAGTGTTATACCGCGTAACGGTTATCGAGGCACCGACCAGCAGTCGGCAATTGGGCTTAAATGGTTACTATGGGAATCACATCAAAGAGAAATAAACATCAAACATGTAGCAAACAGTAAAGAAGTTTTAATTAACGGCGTCAGGGTGGATGGTTATTCTGAAGGAACGGGCCAGATTTTCGAGTTTCATGGATGCTATTTTCATGGCCACGATATCTGTCAAACTTCGCTGCGTGATCAACCACTGCATGAAGACCTCAAAGACACATTAAATGCTCGATTCGATAGAACAAAGAAGAAAACTCACAGGTTGAAGGAGGCCGGCTACGAAGTTATAGAAATGTGGGAATGTCAGTTTCGGAGAGAAATGAGAATAAACTCGAAAATTGGACACTTCACGGACAATCACCCACTAATGAATCTCATACCTCTAAATCCACGAGATAGTTTTTACGGGGGGAGAACAGGAAACACCGTATTAAAGTACCAGGTGAAGCCGGGTGAGAAGATTAAATACCTGGATGTGTGCTCTCTCTACCCTTGGGTGTGTAAATACGGTAAATACCCCGTTAAACATCCACAAATTTATGTGGGACACGAGAACTGTTCAAAACTGGACCTAACCGCAACAACAACAAATGGACTTATAAAATGCAAAATTTTGCCACCGAAGGATTTGTACCACCCGGTTCTCCCTGCAAAAATGAACAACAAGTTGATGTTCACTCTCTGCCGAACATGTGCTGAACAACTAAATCACGGTGAATGTACACACAGCGACGAGAAAAGATCTCTAAATGGGACATGGGTGTTGGACGAGGTACTAAAAGCAACCGAGGTAGGATACAAAATTCAAGAGATTTACGAAATTTGGAACTATGAAGTTGAACAATACGATATTTCCAATGAAACCGGTGGGCTATTTAGAAATTTTATTAATGAATTCTTGAAAAGCAAGCAACAGGCATCAGGACGGCCGGCTAGCTGCATTAGTAATGAAGAGCGTGAAAAATATATAAAAGAATACTTAGATCGGGAAGGTATACAGTTAACATATGGTGAAATTGCTAAGAATGCTGGTCTACGATCATTATCTAAATTAATACTCAACAGCTTCTGGGGTAAATTTGGGCAGAGAGAAAACCAGTGCAAGACATCTGTTATAAGATCACCAGCAGAGTTTTACATTTGCTAGCAAATCCGGCAATAGATGTTAATAATGTTGTAGAAATAAACGAGAACACCTTAATAGTAAACTGGTCACATAAAGAAGAAGCCAGGAATATGCAATCTACGATTAACGTTTCCATTGCTGCCTACACCACCGCGCAAGCGAGGCTTAAACTTTATAGTTATTTGGAAAAATTGGGGGACAGAGTTTTATATTATGACACGGACAGTGTGATCTACGTTGCCCAAGAAGGGCAATATGAACCGCCAACTGGAAATTTTTTGGGTGATTTGACGGACGAACTGGAAAGCTATGGTCCTGGGTCGTATATTTCGACTTTTGTCTCCGCGGGGGCTAAGTGTTACTCGTTTAAAGTGTGGTCTACAAATAAAAATGAATTCGTCAACGTAAGCAAAGTCAAAGGTATTACGTTATCTTATCAAAACAGCGAGAAAATTAATTTCGATACAATGTTACAAATGGTTGAAACACATGAACCAATCCTTGTGTCTCAACAAAATATAAGAAGAACCAAGGAGCATGACGTATTGACCACAAAAGAAACTAAAATCTTCAGGATAACGTCCGAGAAGAGAAAGTTTTGCGAATATTTTACGTCAGTCCCCTACGGATACATCAAAAAACAAAAAACTTGAATGCTCGCTCCACAAATAATTCCTTCACCACTACTGTCCAGTTACACACATTCCAGTTTTGTACAAGATCGTTCTTCGCGCAGTGTGTGATATTATAATCTCTTCGAGTTTAAAAGTTCTGTCATATACCTGTCGTGTAGTAGCCTTAATATTCTACGAACGAATGAAGAAATTTAACATATCCACCATGCAAACATATATGGTGTCCTTTTATTCGTGTCGGTTCATCTTTTGGATTCAAAAATACTAACACGCACCAAGTATATGTATACGACCCTAATATTAATATTATGCAATTTTATCTCGAATACTATATTATAATTATAATGATAAATTTTAGTTTTCATAATGATAATCTGAGGAAACGAATAAAAATGTAATCATTTATGAAAAGATGTAGAACAAAAGGGGATGTAATGTTAGAAAATTTACTAATAAACATGTAAATATTTTCAATAAAATGTATTAGCAATAGTTGAGCGTTTTGTTTATTACTCCATAAGCAAGTAACCTTTTTTGCCAATTAAACGTGACCTTTGTAAATTTGATATGTATATTTTACCTCTATCGCGACGATGAGGATAATGCTATCGCACGAGGCAGGTATAATTAAAAGAAAAACAGTCAACTCTCCAGGAAATAACATCACGGTGGCACAAGCTGCGTGTCTGGAATGCCCCAAATTGTAGCAGTTTAAGACATAATTATATGTAATATTATAGGAGGCAATCAGGGCTTTTTGTGCCTAATAATAAAAAAATTTCAAGAAAAACAAAAAAGAAGTCTAAAATGGTGGTACCATATTCAAAATAAAAGGAAAAAAGGAAGAAAAAGAACCGCAAAGTGGGAGGGTCACTACTGGAGCAGAACTAGGGGTTGACCCATTATGAGAATAAATAAGTACCTAGTGAATCATTGGGGGAGCTACGAATCAATGTGGTTTTTAAATATCATCTGAAAGGAAATTTTCGAAATTTACGCGAAACTCAGAGACTTTGAAAAACATGTAAATGCACGTACCAGGCACCCCCACAGCAGAGTGGCCAATGGCAGACCCTATTTAATTGAAATGCCACCCGGCGCCGGGGCTCTTTTGAAAAATCGACATTAACGATCATCGATTCATAGTTTAAATAGGCCCGTTTCAAATATAGGCTTCTATAAAAATAATGTGTAATAGAGTAAGATTGGTGTTGAGATTAACAGAATATTTTCGTAAAGCCTCTCACTCTCACCGAAGCATCTGCAGAGTAAGGAAGGCGTCGAATTCAATATGTAGTTAACCTATCAAAATCTTTATAGTATTGTAGGTGCATACACACATATGTATATGAGAAGCTTTTACCGCGGCATAATTATTTAGAAGACGCACGATAGATACTTATCCGAAATAAATTGATTAAAATGAAGGCATCTGCGTCATAAAAGACTTGAAGCACATTATCCAGCGACCATCAACAAGTACATTAGAAGAAACTTCATGTACAGCCTCAAATGTATCAGAAAATTCGGTGTTAGAGCAGGCCTTCGCTGCCATTAATAGTTTTTAACGCCTGCACAACAGTCACGGCGCGTATTATGTAAAGTATTTATTTTCTTTAAAAGCTACTTAATTACGTCCCGCATGACATATTATGCTAGGGTGATTTTAATGTACCCCTGGCGGACTGGCCAAAGTCGTTAATTGAAAGTTTTGGTGAAATTATCAACCATCTAATAATTAATTCTAAGAATCAAATTCCGTCATTACTGAATGCAAATAAATTATAACTCGAAAAAAGCTGCGAGGACGGAACGTGCTATTAAAACGTTAAAGAACTCAATATATATAGGTAGAATTTCCAGTAAGTGAGGCGCATAAATTGAGGCAGGTACCTGTACGTTCTAGTCTACTAGCAGACATAATAAATAACACAAAGAGCTAAGCTTCAATTGAAAACCTACAATAAAATCAAAATCCCCACCCTATGAAGTATCTAAATACGTTTTTTGACATGGTGTGAGTAAATAAGCATAAAAGTGTCCCTTGAGAGGCACGTGCCGCTAAATGGACGACTGAATAGTCGATTAGAGTAGTTAAGTTAATATTAGAGGTGTTTTACATAAAGGAATTATGACTCGGACATTTTTTCATACAATACTGGCTGATTTTTCATCCTGTCTATAATAATAAATATACAGCATATATTAATACCTCATCTCTTTGCCTAATAAAGCTTTTACAGATTTAATTCGTTTTTTGTTTCTTCCTCTTCCCCCTCTTTTTTTCATCAACATCAATGTGAATTTTTAGTATCTTCTGCAATTATCGTTAAAGGGGATAAAATTGCATTTACTCACTTCACCGCAGGATTTTCGCAATACATGAATAAAAAAAAAGTAATGCATGTTTTTCACAATGTCATTATGTATTTATTTCCGTGGTACCTATGTATGTGTATATTGAATCTATTTTAGATGTGAACAGTGCAAATTTTTCCTTTTTTAGAGAGAAAAATTAGGCATTCTAATGCTTTAAGTAGTGTTTCAACCCTTTTTACCCCTGATTGGATCAGAATTAACCATAATATAATAAGAAGCCTTCGTATACGCAGCTCCGTGAATCTAAAATTATTATATTTTAAATTTGGTAAAATTCTAGCATTAATAAAATCACTAAGCATGTAAAACCAAATTTAAAATATAATAATTTTAGATTCACGGAGCTGCGTATACGAAGGCTTCTTATTATATTATGGTTAATTCTGATCCAATCAGGGGTAAAAAGGGTTGAAACACTACTTAAAGCATTAGAATGCCTAATTTTTCTCTCTAAAAAAGGAAAAATTTGCACTGTTCACATCTAAAATAGATTCAATATACACATACATAGGTACCACGGAAATAAATACATAATGACATTGTGAAAAACATGCATTACTTTTTTTTTATTCATGTATTGCGAAAATCCTGCGGTGAAGTGAGTAAATGCAATTTTATCCCCTTTAACGATAATTGCAGAAGATACTAAAAATTCACATTGATGTTGATGAAAAAAAGAGGGGGAAGAGGAAGAAACAAAAAACGAATTAAATCTGTAAAAGCTTTATTAGGCAAAGAGATGAGGTATTAATATATGCTGTATATTTATTATTATAGACAGGATGAAAAATCAGCCAGTATTGTATGAAAAAATGTCCGAGTCATAATTCCTTTATGTAAAACACCTCTAATATTAACTTAACTACTCTAATCGACTATTCAGTCGTCCATTTAGCGGCACGTGCCTCTCAAGGGACACTTTTATGCTTATTTACTCACACCATGTCAAAAAACGTATTTAGATACTTCATAGGGTGGGGATTTTGATTTTATTGTAGGTTTTCAATTGAAGCTTAGCTCTTTGTGTTATTTATTATGTCTGCTAGTAGACTAGAACGTACAGGTACCTGCCTCAATTTATGCGCCTCACTTACTGGAAATTCTACCTATATATATTGAGTTCTTTAACGTTTTAATAGCACGTTCCGTCCTCGCAGCTTTTTTCGAGTTATAATTTATTTGCATTCAGTAATGACGGAATTTGATTCTTAGAATTAATTATTAGATGGTTGATAATTTCACCAAAACTTTCAATTAACGACTTTGGCCAGTCCGCCAGGGGTACATTAAAATCACCCTAGCATAATATGTCATGCGGGACGTAATTAAGTAGCTTTTAAAGAAAATAAATACTTTACATAATACGCGCCGTGACTGTTGTGCAGGCGTTAAAAACTATTAATGGCAGCGAAGGCCTGCTCTAACACCGAATTTTCTGATACATTTGAGGCTGTACATGAAGTTTCTTCTAATGTACTTGTTGATGGTCGCTGGATAATGTGCTTCAAGTCTTTTATGACGCAGATGCCTTCATTTTAATCAATTTATTTCGGATAAGTATCTATCGTGCGTCTTCTAAATAATTATGCCGCGGTAAAAGCTTCTCATATACATATGTGTGTATGCACCTACAATACTATAAAGATTTTGATAGGTTAACTACATATTGAATTCGACGCCTTCCTTACTCTGCAGATGCTTCGGTGAGAGTGAGAGGCTTTACGAAAATATTCTGTTAATCTCAACACCAATCTTACTCTATTACACATTATTTTTATAGAAGCCTATATTTGAAACGGGCCTATTTAAACTATGAATCGATGATCGTTAATGTCGATTTTTCAAAAGAGCCCCGGCGCCGGGTGGCATTTCAATTAAATAGGGTCTGCCATTGGCCACTCTGCTGTGGGGGTGCCTGGTACGTGCATTTACATGTTTTTCAAAGTCTCTGAGTTTCGCGTAAATTTCGAAAATTTCCTTTCAGATGATATTTAAAAACCACATTGATTCGTAGCTCCCCCAATGATTCACTAGGTACTTATTTATTCTCATAATGGGTCAACCCCTAGTTCTGCTCCAGTAGTGACCCTCCCACTTTGCGGTTCTTTTTCTTCCTTTTTTCCTTTTATTTTGAATATGGTACCACCATTTTAGACTTCTTTTTTGTTTTTCTTGAAATTTTTTTATTATTAGGCACAAAAAGCCCTGATTGCCTCCTATAATATTACATATAATTATGTCTTAAACTGCTACAATTTGGGGCATTCCAGACACGCAGCTTGTGCCACCGTGATGTTATTTCCTGGAGAGTTGACTGTTTTTCTTTTAATTATACCTGCCTCGTGCGATAGCATTATCCTCATCGTCGCGATAGAGGTAAAATATACATATCAAATTTACAAAGGTCACGTTTAATTGGCAAAAAAGGTTACTTGCTTATGGAGTAATAAACAAAACGCTCAACTATTGCTAATACATTTTATTGAAAATATTTACATGTTTATTAGTAAATTTTCTAACATTACATCCCCTTTTGTTCTACATCTTTTCATAAATGATTACATTTTTATTCGTTTCCTCAGATTATCATTATGAAAACTAAAATTTATCATTATAATTATAATATAGTATTCGAGATAAAATTGCATAATATTAATATTAGGGTCGTATACATATACTTGGTGCGTGTTAGTATTTTTGAATCCAAAAGATGAACCGACACGAATAAAAGGACACCATATATGTTTGCATGGTGGATATGTTAAATTTCTTCATTCGTTCGTAGAATATTAAGGCTACTACACGACAGGTATATGACAGAACTTTTAAACTCGAAGAGATTATAATATCACACACTGCGCGAAGAACGATCTTGTACAAAACTGGAATGTGTGTAACTGGACAGTAGTGGTGAAGGAATTATTTGTGGAGCGAGCATTCAAGTTTTTTGTTTTTTGATGTATCCGTAGGGGACTGACGTAAAATATTCGCAAAACTTTCTCTTCTCGGACGTTATCCTGAAGATTTTAGTTTCTTTTGTGGTCAATACGTCATGCTCCTTGGTTCTTCTTATATTTTGTTGAGACACAAGGATTGGTTCATGTGTTTCAACCATTTGTAACATTGTATCGAAATTAATTTTCTCGCTGTTTTGATAAGATAACGTAATACCTTTGACTTTGCTTACGTTGACGAATTCATTTTTATTTGTAGACCACACTTTAAACGAGTAACACTTAGCCCCCGCGGAGACAAAAGTCGAAATATACGACCCAGGACCATAGCTTTCCAGTTCGTCCGTCAAATCACCCAAAAAATTTCCAGTTGGCGGTTCATATTGCCCTTCTTGGGCAACGTAGATCACACTGTCCGTGTCATAATATAAAACTCTGTCCCCCAATTTTTCCAAATAACTATAAAGTTTAAGCCTCGCTTGCGCGGTGGTGTAGGCAGCAATGGAAACGTTAATCGTAGATTGCATATTCCTGGCTTCTTCTTTATGTGACCAGTTTACTATTAAGGTGTTCTCGTTTATTTCTACAACATTATTAACATCTATTGCCGGATTTGCTAGCAAATCGTAAAACTCTGCTGGTGATCTTATAACAGATGTCTTGCACTGGTTTTCTCTCTGCCCAAATTTACCCCAGAAGCTGTTGAGTATTAATTTAGATAATGATCGTAGACCAGCATTCTTAGCAATTTCACCATATGTTAACTGTATACCTTCCCGATCTAAGTATTCTTTTATATATTTTTCACGCTCTTCATTACTAATGCAGCTAGCCGGCCGTCCTGATGCCTGTTGCTTGCTTTTCAAGAATTCATTAATAAAATTTCTAAATAGCCCACCGGTTTCATTGGAAATATCGTATTGTTCAACTTCATAGTTCCAAATTTCGTAAATCTCTTGAATTTTGTATCCTACCTCGGTTGCTTTTAGTACCTCGTCCAACACCCATGTCCCATTTAGAGATCTTTTCTCGTCGCTGTGTGTACATTCACCGTGATTTAGTTGTTCAGCACATGTTCGGCAGAGAGTGAACATCAACTTGTTGTTCATTTTTGCAGGGAGAACCGGGTGGTACAAATCCTTCGGTGGCAAAATTTTGCATTTTATAAGTCCATTTGTTGTTGTTGCGGTTAGGTCCAGTTTTGAACAGTTCTCGTGTCCCACATAAATTTGTGGATGTTTAACGGGGTATTTACCGTATTTACACACCCAAGGGTAGAGAGAGCACACATCCAGGTATTTAATCTTCTCACCCGGCTTCACCTGGTACTTTAATACGGTGTTTCCTGTTCTCCCCCCGTAAAAACTATCTCGTGGATTTAGAGGTATGAGATTCATTAGTGGGTGATTGTCCGTGAAGTGTCCAATTTTCGAGTTTATTCTCATTTCTCTCCGAAACTGACATTCCCACATTTCTATAACTTCGTAGCCGGCCTCCTTCAACCTGTGAGTTTTCTTCTTTGTTCTATCGAATCGAGCATTTAATGTGTCTTTGAGGTCTTCATGCAGTGGTTGATCACGCAGCGAAGTTTGACAGATATCGTGGCCATGAAAATAGCATCCATGAAACTCGAAAATCTGGCCCGTTCCTTCAGAATAACCATCCACCCTGACGCCGTTAATTAAAACTTCTTTACTGTTTGCTACATGTTTGATGTTTATTTCTCTTTGATGTGATTCCCATAGTAACCATTTAAGCCCAATTGCCGACTGCTGGTCGGTGCCTCGATAACCGTTACGCGGTATAACACTAATAGTGTTGGGTTGCAGAAATTTTCTCCTATATATCAAATTACACGCCGATGCGATAGTACATGCTTCTGTGAATGGGCAAACACTGCATTGTTCCAACATGATCTTGCGGAATTTGAGACATGCCTCAGTTAAAATTTGAACATCACTAATGCAATACTCGATCAACTCCTTTTGCAAATTAAATTCATCATTCTTGTGCTCTTCGTGCCATTTTAAAAACTGCTCTCTAATGGGGATTTTCAAAGAAGCAGGATCGTAATATCTAACGTCAGGTAGGAGCCCTTTGTAATCCTTATTTTCTAGAGTGTTGAAAAGGTGAGGAAAGTAACCCTTTTTGAAATTAGGGGGCAAATCGAAGGCTTCAGGTAATTGTGAGAGTGCCATGGGAAAATAATTGAGAGAATCGATGAACTTTATACTATTTATCTCCATTAAAATTAATTTTGTGCCTCGCGAGATCAGCGTTGGTGTATACTTAGTGTTTTCTAAGATATATTTTAAGATAAATTGGTGGTCAAATCCCTGTCCATTATGTGAAATAACTACAATTTTCTTGAAAATTTTACGCATTGCTAACAGGTGGTAAACGAAAGGTGGTATAGGGTTTTCGCAGTAAAGGGTTTGTAATCGAACTCCGCACTTTTGACAGATTATTTTTTCACCATTTTCCTTCGGGCAGCTGTGACAGACTTGCTGAAATACACAGAGATTTGGTGTGTGAATGTTAGATTTATCGTCGTATGGGGCTTCCTGTCGTGTTTCTAGATCAAAGAAAATAAACAGTGTGTTATGTTCAAGTGGTGGTCTGCTATTATCGGGTTGAATGTAACAAAGGTGATTTTCTTGTTGAAATGATGTGCAAATTTTACAGAATATTTCGCCGCACTGGTGCTGACGATTATTTTTGATTGTTTTGAAACAACTGGGGCATTTACGTATCTGAGTACATAATCTACTTTTGAGGTGGTTAGCAAAACAGGTTCGAGATCTAAAACTTCTATTGCACTCTGAACAAGGAATCTCTTCTAGTTCTTTTGTGCACTCTGGTTTATGCAGGCAGCAAGGGCAGCTGCCCTTACATCGGTGTCTACTTTTCTGATTGTAGGTAACGTTGCATTCTTGACAGAAATAGCCCGAACCGAATGCCGCAGTTAATGATGAAATTACATTAAAATGATTGTCTTTATGCAACAAGTTTATTCTTCGCTCTGCATTTGGGCCTTCGAATAATTTCTCGCGAGTACCATATTCGTACACGGTAATCTTGTATTTGTTCAAGAATTGCTGAAGTAAACGAAGTTCTTCAATGCCAGCTCCTCCTTCTTTTTGAATCTCAATACCAGCAGCATTCAGTAACTCTTCTGCCTTCAACAACTGTGCTTTGCCGATATCCAAACGAATGTTTTTGTAATTTGGATCCTTATCCACTTTGGCAATCGCTAAAACAATAGCGCGAAAAAGGCACAATGAGTCTTTCTTGTTGTTGATCTGAAAAACGAAAGCAGAAAATTAGTCTTATTCTTTAAACACCTCCACAATTTAGATGCGGTGAAAATCTGTACTTACCGAAATAATCCCCCGTCTTTTGCTGCACTCTTCCTCGAAATTTCCATAGTAATTTGATCTGCGATTGCGTCCTTGGCCTCTAGGCAGTTTGATCTGCGTCATGGTTATACGAAACTTGTTTGTATTCAGACCGTCAGAGTTACTCTGGTAAATCTGCGAGATCATACTCCATAACTGATCGAAAGTTATCTTCGCAGCTTTTCTAAACGGCAAATGACTTTCCTTTTCCTGATCTTCCCTTGTAAAGGTAAAGCCCACCTTATCTCCCGGTTGAACGGTTTCCACAACTCTCCTTGCGATACTTTCAACGCTGTGCTTTATCCACTTCAACTGGTCCTGTTTTAGAGGAGCCTCATTGATTCTAAATACGACGTTCCTTCGTTCGATTTTATATTTTTCGTTCCTTGTTTTGTACTCCTTGATTATGGTGAAGGGTGTCTCTGAAGTTGAATCTTTAATACTTTTAGGTGTCGAATATGATGTTAATGTCGATCCTGTTTTAGCTTCATGCACGGATTTAACGTGCCGAAATACGGCATCTGATCTCGAAAACATTTTACTACACTGAGGGCAACATAAACTAGAGGTTTTGTCACTATTTTTACGATTAGTACAACGTAATTTATGTCGCTTTAAATTATCTAGTCTTGAAAAGAACTTATTACAAGAATAGCACTGATAATTATTCATTTTCGATGTCTTCTTGTAGACGTAGTTCACAGAACTGAGACATCGTCTTAATTGCTGCTCTTTTATAGACAAATATTTCCCATAATGCAATTCGGTTACAGAAATCATAATCCAATTAGAAATATATCCGAAGAGAGCGACCCACTGACGAACAAGAGCGGCAAATCCAGATATAACCGTGGCCGATACGTATAATATTTACATCTTTTATATATGCCCGCTTCCTAGGGATGGACAAGTGTCTGCCTTATTTAATCCCCACACGTGCATGCGATTTTCGTTTTGAACAAGTCGAGACTTGTCTTTGTCTGCCTATTTTCATAGATACGTCACATTGGTTTTGTATCCCTCTGGATTTGTTATTGTATTAATGCAGGTGCACAACAACCCCCATTGTTCAGTTTTTTACTTCAATGTGCCCTAAAATATATAGAAACCAATTGGGGGAGTAAAACTAAACTACTAATATAGGTAATTTAAAAATTGTAAATAATATTCACATAACAGTAACAAGACTAACAATAAATCGGGGGTAAAAGAGGAATATGGACAATTTATTGTTTACCCATACGAAGAATGAGTAAATTCGTTTTATCTAAAAGTACATGGTGCTTAATTTCTAGAACCTTATACTCGTATAATTTATTCCATCTTTATGGCAAGTTAAATGTCTGAAATATAATAACACACCGTTGAGCAGGTAGCCGGTTATTTTCTAAGAGGCGAATAATATGACTTTTGTTTGTGTAAACCAGGTAGAGAGATTGTCAGAATATTAAGAGTATTGCCAGGTGTTCCAGCGAATGGGTAAAAAGTGCGCAACCGTACGTTCAAGAATGTATGGTTAAAATAGTATACGGGTTGTTTAGGACTATTGAAATACATACTGTTTAATGCCGGAGGCTGAAAGGACAATATGGTATTAAACCTATTCACTCTTTTATTGATTATAATGCTAAGTTGAGATTAAAAATGTGCTTCATATTGATAACATGATTGATAATTTTACAATGACTTTAAAAGAATAATAATTAATCTATAAGTTATAACGATGTATCTACACTGCTTTTGACGGTAACCAATTGCGAATCAAGTGGAGGAAAATGAAGAGGGGATAATAATGTTAGTATTCGGTGGAGGATGAGGTCGATCATCGAAATATTACTCGATTAAACGGATTAATTGTATGTATTTGCAGTATTTAAGTGTAAATAATTGCGAAACAGGTGGAGGAAAATGGAGAAGGGATAATAATGTTAGTATTCGGTGGAGGGTGGAGGATGACGTCAATCATCGAAATATTACTGGATTAAGCGTATTAATTGTATGTATTTGCAATATTTAAGTGTAACTAATTGCGAAACCAGTGGAGGAAAACGGAGAGGGGATAATAATGTTAGTATTCGGGAGGATGACGTCAATCATCGAAATATTACTGGATTAAGCGTATTAATTGTATGTATTTTCAGTATTTAAGTGTAAATAATTGCGAAACAGGTGGAGGAAAATGGAGAGAATGTTAGTATTCGGTGGAGGATGACGTCAATCATCGAAATATTACTGGATTAAGCGTATTAATCGTATGTATTTGCAATATTTAAGTGTAACTAATTGCGAAACCAGTGGAGGAAAACGGAGAGGGGATAATTAAATCGTCGCCAAGAGCGGGCGCATGACCGCGTGATCGGTGTTTCACGACAGCGGAATACTCAATTACGTGGAGCTACAGCCAAAAAAGTAGGAGTGGGGGTACTCTATCTCGTCCCCTTATCTACTTATTAGATCCTTTTTCTTTTAAAAAATTGATTGATTTTTACCACTACGTATTAAAAACCTGCGCGATTGACATTATGTTGGTTAACATTCCCGTATTCCAAACAGACCAGGCACGCCTTCGGGATTCAGCCTCAATTTTATGAGGGATGTCACTGGGAACTAACATTTGTAATTTTCCGTTTTTCAAACACCCTTCTTATTTGGTACTCAACTATTATACTTGCAAATATCCTACACGAAGTTCAAAAACTGACAGCGACATTCGTCCGAAAAACTAAGAACTGCTGGTTGTCAGTGTACTTCTGCACATGCGCACTAAAAAGTCAAACGAAATGAAAATGTCTATTTAATTTACAAGTTGTCAAGTCATTGTTCACTGAGCTTAGTTAATTAATTATTTATTGTTTACCTTTTTATAATTTAAATAGCTTATGTCATTTTTGAGTCTGTCATTTTAGTCTCTCCACGCCGAAATTTGGACGAAACTTTTTAAAAGGATATGACTAATTGCATTATTACAAATGTTGCTTTAATTATTTTGAGTTAAATTACATGAACTCTAATTAAGTAATAACCTGGT
Organism: Xestobium rufovillosum; assembly: GCA_963966045.1. Lineage (NCBI taxonomy): Eukaryota > Metazoa > Arthropoda > Insecta > Coleoptera > Ptinidae > Xestobium > Xestobium rufovillosum. The sequence continues at coordinate 18,410,972 of OZ014498.1, forward strand.
TTCACCACTTTGTTTAGCATCAAATCTGCTCACACTCACAAGCACGGCAAAGATCGGGCGTTCGGTGTCTATACTCTTCTGTCATCTAAAATTACAATATTTGGTTGTTTTTCGAGAGCGTCTCCAGCAGTCATAGACTTGGTAACTTAGCGATTGGCACTTGCGCATTATATACCATTGAGATTCATTTTGATAACGCCCTAGTTAGCGCTATTTAACAAAGATACGCCGCGTTCGGTTCGACATTATTTGAGTTTGTTGTAAAGAATTTTTGATGGTGACTGCTTGGAGTCTTGTATAGTAATTTGTTTTGCTTTGCAATATTACAAATCTGTATATTATAAATCTGGAGTTTCATTGTTTTTTAATTTATGGTAACATGTCGACGGAAGTCCGCAATATGTATTTATTTGCGATTATAGGTACGCTATTAGAGATTGAGGAGTACGTAGCGCTAAAAAGGTGTGACAATCTCCCTTACTCCAACTTATTTTGAACCCGACCCCACTCGGGTCTAGTCCTGGCCTATTACGCCCCTTTGGTTTTTAGTATCCCTAGGCCGATAATGGATAAATAATATAATATATATTTTTGCGTGACATCTTCTAATAATATTAGTAACGCTATTACAAAACAGCAAGCGGCAAATGTTAGTTTAGATTGGGACAACTTTGAAGTGATCTTCAGAAATCTACCTTGCCAATACATTGGTCTCAAATTGGCCGATGGCGTCACCCGTGTACCGTTTTCGCTAAAATGAAGCTCCATAAGAAATAACATGTGAAACTGGTCCAGAACCGGCATAGCTATACTACTTGTTACCATGAAAGTTATATTTTTAAAAATTTATTTTATGTATTTGAAAATTCAGACAATTTTTCATCTAATGATTTAATCTCGAAATTTTGTCAGAAAGTCGAAGTTGCTGGTACTGCCATTGTCAAAAATTACGTTAAATAAGAAACAGCGAAAATCGCCGAAAACTGAGAGTATGGCTTTTCCACGTTTGCAATTTAGTTCCGAACTTCCTTGGAGTTAGAAAGTTTATTGCCGACAGTCCATGCCGAATTGAATTGTTTGGTGATAGGATCTTAATGATGGGTTCAGCTATCGTGACAATTTTGGCAAAAAGGTTGTCACACGCAGTACATTCTTATATCGAATCCTAGAGTCGTCACAAAATGTGAGACTTTTGCTCTGAATAAAACGAGATAATACTCTGCTCAAAATTGTCAACAGTAATTTGACGAGTTTTTTTTATTTTGCCAGATAAATTTCTGTTTTGAACGAAATTTTGTTGCCAGGCAATTTAACGAATAAGACTGATAGCCAGTAAGAGCGCGAATGCGAAGTCTGAGCGCTCTTGGGCTGTCTGATGTTGGCCAGGCCAAGAAGAAGGTTCTGGAGTATGGGTTCAATCACGTGAACAGGAGAGTAGTGGGTTAGATTGGGCAAATTGATGGAATCTCCAGTTCTACAGTTGTTGTGCTCGTCAGCCGATTTCTTATTTCATTAAGAAGTAGATAGCCAGATTCATCACTATCAGATTGGCGATTTATGTCGTCGTTTTCACCGATCTCTTTGTAAGGAACAGTTTCTTGCGGATGTTAAATACTGGGAGAATAAGCATCTTCTGGTAAGATATCCGGATTGAAGGGGTAGATTCCTGTTACATGAAATCCTGACGTTAAATTGGTTGGTGAATTGTTTTTGGCCAAATTACGTCAAGGATCTGCCCAGATTTCTTTTTTGTGAGTTTTCTCTTATATGTCCTAACCCGCATATCTTCAACACCTTCTCATCCCCTTGCTTGGCAGGCAAAGGAGATTGACGTTGTGTTTTTGAGCAGCTGTCACGATGTTAGCAGCAGGGAGTGTCCAGCAAATTTGTATTTAGAGAAGTAATAATTAACTAAATAGGTAAGAAAAATAACCACCAAATAAGACCAAGTTGATTTTAAGGCCAAACCTCAAATTGTTTGATGGACTTTTTAAGAACACTGCAACTTCACATATAATCAAATTGGACCTCGTAAAAGTATACTTAGCGCCAGTTTTATTGCATTAATTACCGTCTCAGCTGTGGGTATGTATTAATAATGAAGTGCTAGCAAATTGCAATTTGTTTTTGTGGATTACAGCCAGAAGTTTCAGCGTATGCAACACCCATCTTCGCTGGTAGATATTTTTAAAAAAGTGGTTAATTAATGAGCTGAAAAATAGTCTTTAAATTAGTGAGTATACGTTGACATCAGGCTATTTTCGTTGACTTTAACACTGACGAGTATTTTAGACAAACATGTGGTTACATAATTTTCAGGTATGCCCTAAAACTATTTCAGTTAGAATGTTTTGCCTGCATTTTCTAATAAGCGAACCTATATAGTAATAGGAATTATTTACACACGGATTCCAACGCAATAATTGCCTAGATTTTGAATAATATGTGCAACAAAATTGAAATTTGTGTTTAAATTAATGTTCATGAATATTCAAATACATTCATAGTAGAGTTTTACATTAAAATAGAGAATTAACAGGTAAGGCTTATAGCAAATAATAATGCAGCATGCAGCATGCAAATTTTCGGCAGACAATGGATTTTAGTTAAAAAACAGAAAAGATCGATTCAGATTGTTTACTATGGAATAAGTCACAGGACTATAAATGGCGACGGCACGCGAGTTATTCAACCCACCCTCGTACAGATGAATAACAGAAATATCGATATATATATTAAAACTACTGAAAAACTAAGCCAGTGCTTTATTCCGCCACCAAATGACTATAGGAAATTGGCCTTTCTGTAAATAATCGAGTCATCTTCTAGTATGATCCGGACAGTTACTTTGCCATTTTGATTCTAAACAAACTGCAGTCGAAATGAAGTTACTACATTACCAGGATTAGAGAGATTGCAACTGCATTCTCAAGCCCCCTATGGAACCGACTATAAGAGCTTTAGTAAACGTACACTAATACGATGCGCATATGCGTCATTCTAAGTGGACTTGGTCATGTCAGTTACCAATGAATAATGTAATTAGAATGCAATCAATCATTGGATGCATGAAACACAGCTGGGCTACTCTCACTGCGGTCGCTATTTCGTGCAGATCAGTTACAGGCTCCTGTATTGATCATAATATTGTATAGCATAATCGTTTGTCAGGCGGATTACCATCCATTTCTCTAGGAACATTTGGGATAAGCTGCGAACAATTATGAGAGAATGCTGATAGTTCGAGAGCAAGAATTTTGAAATGTGCTTCTCTTATTCCGTGTCGCTCTCCGGTCTCCGGCGATGAGGCGTCCGGCCCAGATGTAAAAACTTCTAATTTGAAAACCTCCGCGCCAAAATCACTAGCAAAAGTGACAGTAATTGGAATGATGATCGGAACTATAAAGGTGTTCTTCTATGACTCAGAAAACAGCATCGCTTGCCAAAATCACACAAAGTGCCCACACATATCGAAAAGATTTAACTGAAACACATTGAGGCCAAATATCAAGCTTAAACTCTATCTCTTTGTGTTACAAGCCACGCGAAATATCTTCGCAATAAATATTTACATTAAATTTGTTTATAATTACTAAATGATCTATTACTTGCACAATGAACAGAACAATTTTAAGTACGCTCTTACAGGAAACAATTTGGGGTATTTGTTGTTTTAGTTTCGCTTTGGGCTTGTTAATATCTCAGGAAATACCGGGTAAATAAAGTTTAGTGTTTTATCAGACTCTATCCACTGTAGTGGATTTAATATCGTACACTAAATGCATTACCGCACGTAATCACAGGTTGATCCAAATATATGAGCTAGTGGTACTCAGCAAGCCACCCCGTATTATAGAGATTTTAAGAATTGCCTGCTGCTTAGCGCAACAATCTGAAAATTGGTTCATTCAGAAAACGTTTTCCTTAGAATTCAAGTGCTATGTGATTTTCAAAAGTTCCGTTTAAAGTATGAGTATGTATTCGTATTTAATGCATTTGAATGTTAGAGTGTAAAATTATATACCTATTTACAGTTTAAACGTTTGTTTTGCGAGTTAAGTTTGTTTGGGGAATCTCTTTCTCAATCACTTGTTGTTCAGAGACCCTCCGCATCGGAAGTAAAGTGAAGTAAAGTAAAAGAAAGCAGGGTTAATTAAATTCAAAGTCTAAAACGGTTGCAAATAGGCAGGTTCGGTAATTTTCAAATTTCATTAAAATTGATAGAGTTTATTATACTGAAGGCAGTTATGTTGTTAATTTTTGTTAAAAAAAACGCAGTGGCTATTTGCCCGTCTAGTCAGATACAAACATAAGGATCCGTCTAGTCGGGCAAATACATAGATATCTGACTAGACGGGTAAATATGTATTTAACCGTCCAAAACTTCCAAAAATTCGATTCGGCTCAATAATTGTAACCGTAGTCGGACAAATTCATATGTCTGGCTAGACCAGTAAATAAAATGCCGGGTGAATATATCGGTTTATTCCTTTTTTAGCTGTATGTTTTTTAAATAAGTTTATAAATGTGGTTGATTCCAGATTCTGAGTTGCCTGTTCCAGCTCGAATAATAATGAAAATTCATCCCCTAGTTTCATACTTGAAAGCACCTTAGGCAAATAATTAAAACTGTAAGTAGAGCTGTATATTGATGTGCATCAGAATATTAATTCTTCGCCTAAAGTACCTAAAGGACAAATTTATAGAGGACACCACTCACTTTATACCCACACCCATTTCCTATTTTTACCTGAAATTGTTGTGAGTGAAGGGCGTATGGTTTCTGTGAATTTGACTCGAAGTCCCACAATTAGGAGCAATTTTTAGAGAAATTGAATCTAGTTTCAAAAACATTAGAAATGAGGCAGGAGATATCCTAATGGGAAGCGGGAGAAGGCAGATAGGTAGGTGGAAAGAATATTCGGGAAACTTTTATGCGGGACAGGAAGTAGGAGATATATTAGAAAGTGAAAGCAGTGTAGAGGGGGACGACGTAGGCTGCCCTATAATGAGAGAAGAGTTTGAGCTAGCACTAAAAAGTTTAAGAAACAATAAAGCACCAGGTACGGATGGCTTGCAGGCAAAAACCTTACAGTGCGCAGGTCAAGAGGTAATAGATCGTTTATTTAAACTAGTTAGTCGCATATACCTGACAGGCGAGATTCCAGAAGATTACAAACAGAACATCATAGCAGCGTTGCCAAAAAGAAAAGGCGTGGATAGGTGTGAAAATTTTAAAACGATCAGTTTAACTTCCCACGCGTCAAAAACTTTAACTAGAATTGTGCAAAGAAGAATGGAGAAAAAGGCGGAAGAAATATTAGGAGATCAGTTCGGATTTAGACAAAATAGAGGAACGCGCGAGGCAATTCTAGCTTTACGAGTAATTATAGAAAAAACAATAGAAAAGGGAAAGAGCTCCTATATAGGATTTATAGATTTGGAAAAAGCATTCGACAATGTGAAATGGAAAAAAATGTTCGAAGTGCTCAAAATGTAGAGATGAAGTATAGGGATAGAAGAATAATTCATAATCTACACAAAGAGCAAACGGAAGTTATAGAATTTGAGCATGGACCTAGAGAAGTAGATATCCGAAGGGGAATGAGGCAGGGATGTGCATTGTCGCCTCTAGTTTTCAACTTATATATCGATGATGCGATTAATATTGTTAAAGACAGAATAGCTGCTGGAATTGATAAACAGGGCCAAACTATTAATATGCTCAGATTCTCGGATGATACAGCAGTATTAGCATCCAACAAAGAAGAATTAGGAAAGGCTCTGAACGAAATGGAAGCGGTTTTGATGGAGAGCTATGGTATGAAGATCAATAAAAAGAAATCCAAAACTTTGGCGTGTAGGGGGCGTGAAAATAGGACTGAAACGAAAATACAAATTGGAAACGAGAAGATAGAGGAAGTCTCAGATTTCTGCTATTTAGGAAGTCAAATAACTCGCGATGGTAGGAGCTCTAGAGATATAAAACAAAGAATAGCGCAAGGTCGAATTGCATTTAATAAAAAGAAATAACTATCAAGCTCGGTAATGATAAACGTAGAAACTCGGAAGAGGCTCTTAAAAACGAATGTATGGAGTACGGCATTGTACGGGTGCGAAAATTGTAAGATAGGAGAAGCGGATAGGTAAAAAATAGAAATGTAGTGCTATAGACGCATGAAGATACCGTGGATAGATAAGGTTACCAACAGAGAGGTATTAGAAAGAGTTGAAGAAAAGGGAAATTTATGGAAGGCAGTAAGGATTAGGAGAGATAGGATGGTAGGACACCTTCTGAGGCACGAAGGCTTAGTTCACGACATACTAGAGTCAGAGATAGGAATAAAAGGAGGTAGAGGTAGGCCCAGATTAGACTACTGCTCTCAAATTCTTAGGGATGTAGAATGTTCAACTTTTGTGGAAATGCGTACGTTAGCTCAGGATAGGAGGGGATGGAGGTACGCGTCCAACCAGTTTCCGGGCCGAAAACTTTATGATGATGGTTTAAAAGGTTAAATTCTTAGTGTGCAAACATGATTTTTCAACAAAAAAATCACACTGTGAGTCCATAGGCTCAATTTATTAATTTATTAATTGTATATAAGTGGATGATATAAATAATTAAATAAGTAGTAACTTCAATACTTCTGAATCTAGATGCACACTACATACCACCACGTAACTATTAAATTCGTTACGGCTACACTTGAGTCGAATCGAATTTTTCACAAGTTTTGGGCGGTTAAATACATATTTACCCGTCTAGTCAGATATCTAAGTATTTGCCCGTCTAGACGGATACTTATGTTTGTATCTGACTAGACGGACAAATAACCACTGCGTAAAAAAAATTCCTTCGCCTGTGAAGCCGTTGCAAAGTTTTCCGTCGGTGCGAGGCTAGAAATCGTACCTTGCAGCGAGAGTAGGCCGCGTGACGTCAGAACTTAGTATAACTTACAAGTCCCAGCTTCAGCGCGCAGCAGTCCCATAAGTATTATGCATATGCATGTGTAGTTAAATTGTTAAATATTATTAACTGGTTCTAACTGGTGTTTTCTGTTTTATACCCAGACTAATACATCGTACAGCACACCAATAAAACGGAAAAAGTGGTTCGTTGGAGCCAGAAGGAAAATCGGTCAGCATTATCGATATTTTCGCGAGGTAGTTTATCATTGCAAAAGTTTATAAAATTATCGGCTGCCCCATTGCAGCCACTCTAAATAAAATCGAACATAATGTAATTTATCGACAGTTTTCTGGGACCCCTTGGTACTTGGTAACGTGTTACGGTTAGCATAATTTGAAACAGGATGCTAGGAGCATGACGGAGCCAAATACTAAATCGCCGTAGCGTTCCCTCCCTGAACTAAAAAAGGAAATTTTATTAACTACTTTACAATAATAATTAAATAGTACGTCATCATAAAGTTCTCATTTGAAGACTGGTAGGACGCGTACCTCCATCCTTTCCCTGAGCTAGCCTACGCATTTCCGTAAAAGTAGAATATTCTACATCCCCAACTATTTGAGAGCAGTAGTCTAATCTGCTCCAACCTCTACCTCTTTATTCCTATCTCTGACTCTAGTATGTCGCGAACTATTCCTTTGTGTCTCAGAAGGTGTCCTACCATCCTACGATCCTATCCCCTATTCTTTATTGTCTTCCATACTTTTCTATTTTCCCCAACTCTTTCTAATTCCTCCTTATTGCTAACTTGTCTATCCACGGTATCTTCAACACCCGTCTGTAGCATCACATTTCAAAAGCTTCTACTCTTTTTCAATCCGCTTCTCCCATTGTCCAAGTTTCGCACAAAGACTTATAGAGGGGACTTAGCTATTTACATTTTCGATTGAAGCAGGGTGAATATTCACAGTCTAAGCGTTTGTGTGTGGAAAAGGCAAAACAAAACAACCGACCAGTTGTGTAGTGAACAGGTGCCGCCGCGGAAATATCGCGGAACATTGGCTTGGTCCGTTGCTTGAATATAATAACAAACAACGATCCCCGCGACCCGCTGGCCAACGAACGTGTAGGCTCCAAAACAAAATCAGCTGTTGCATAAGGACGCTAGGTCCATTCTAGAAGTCTTTGGTTTCGCACCCATAGGTATAATTTCATACTCCATACATGCGTCTTTAAGAGTCGCTTCCGAGTTTCTACATTAACCGTTCCAGAATATAGCAGTTGTTTCTTTTTATTAAACAAGTACCTAGTACCTACGTAGCGTAGTTTTTGATTCGCGTGAGTTGTATTTGTTTCCGTTTTTTTAAAAAATTTCCAATCCGTTATAAAACTGTTAACTTGATAACTTGTCAATCACTTAGGTATACATACCCACATAAATGAGTAGGTATGTATTGTATTGTATTAGAGAATATAGGTAGGTACCTATTTTACAAACAGAAGTAAGCAGGTATCTACAATCTACATACCTACTTATACTGAATTATAAAAGCATGTACAGTTAATAAATTGTTTTACTTATACCGGTCTGCCTTTACACTACTTCTTCTACTACTTCTTTCGCTTATTACGCCGCAAAAAAATTTTTTAGAAAAAAAATTTCGCCGTAAATCAATTACAATAACCATTTTCTGTCATTTTCATGCCAAAAATCTTATTTTTCTCCGAACCTCCCTATTATTGAAAATACATTTGCTAGTTCGTTCGCTAAATTCCAGAGATTATAAGTAGTTTAACAGAAACCTATATCGAACAATTAAAAGTGCCCATGCAAGGTTGGCAATACTTTGACAGCTGACTGACCATAATCAAATCGGCGGTCCTTTCAAAGATAACTTTGGCTAGTTCTAAAACCCAGCTTTTGAATATGACTTGTTTCAGAATTCCCGAAACTCTTACTCTCAACTTCCTAGACCTGCGTACCCTCTATGATCTGTCCCAGTGTAATTTTTATAGTTTTGTGGGAGTGCCTCCTTAGCCGGCGCCGGCCTTGCGTATAGTTGCCGGCGCGCTTCTATTTGGGGACGAAAAAGACTGATACAACGCATTTTAAACAGACCCCGTAACTGCCCTCTCGCACCAGACACACGCATTTTTTGCAAAAAAGATAATGTAAAAAACGCGAGAAAAACAACTAACCTATATGGGAGCCGATCCCACCCGGTCCGAGAATACCAAACTACCAGTTCTATGCAATACCTACCTACCTACCGTCGCTGCTGGATGCGTTATAAACTAGCAAGGTACTTAAACTGAACTATTATTAATTCGTAAACTGGCTCGGCTGTCCGAAGTTATGGAAACCGGCTCCGGCAACAATACACCTATAACTGTAGCCGGCGCCGGTTACGGACGCACTACCTAGTTTTATTAATAATAGGTCGTCTGACGTTAATTTCAAGTATAATTTTATCTGGTGAGTTCATTCAAAAATTGGTATGATAAAACCGCAGTCGTAAGTAGGGACCCAGTTTTTTCTTTTGCCAGTATCTTAAATAAATTACTTCTTTAGTTTTTGCTGGCAACTATGGTTTTCATTTTAATGTAATCACCCATCCTATACACAGTGCCCCAATTCCGAGACGTAAGTATAGGAGACTTGGATTATATTGAAGATACATAGATGGTTAAATGGGAAAATTTCATCACAATTTTATGGTCACACAAATCTACATTCAAATATTAAGTATCATTTTGGGTTACAGAGATATCTGAAAAAAACATAAAGTTTGCGTTTTTGTTTTTTAAAGTTTTTTTTAAATATTTATTTTACATTATTGGGACTTGAACATTGTTAAGGTACTTTTTGAAGATACTTTTAGTGGTCTTATCAGTTTTTCCCATATCTTTTTATTTCCGAGATATATCTACTAACTTTTGTTTTTCTTATGGATGCAGTTTATTTTGTTTGAACTTTTCAGTAGCATAGTCTATTATTACATTTTCAACGACACATTACAATCTGTCAAAATTTTAATTGTTCAATATTTATTTTCAAGCGAAAGAACGGGAGATGGTTAAAATAATGAGACCACCAAACGAGTCTTCAAAAAGTGACTTAACAGCGTTCAAGTCCATACGAAATAAAGTGAATTGTAATAAAATATCGATAAAAAAAAGAAAATCACAATTTCTTATTTTCTTCATATAAAGGGTGTTGAAAAATGTTTCAATATTTAGAGGGCATGCAATACGATCAAAAGCAAGTTAAAAAGTCTAAATAAATATGGGTTCGCAGACCAACCGTTTTCGAGATATGCGCGATTTTCTTTTCCGATAGCTTAAACGAGTTAATTTGAATATTATGTTTATTTTTCAATATTCGGCACTACATAAGAATTATCAGTCTGAACGTGTGGCTGGGCATTGTAGGAGACAGGCTAATAGGACCAACATTTTTGCTCCGACGATTGACAGGTCCGAAATACCTTGATTTTTGTCCGAACTTTTGGAAGATTTCACTTTAAATCAAAGACGGGGCCTTTTATTTATGCAAGATGGGGCAATGCCGCATTTTATGCTTGCTGTTAGGGAGCACCTGAACGAAACATTTTGAGGTAGATGGATAGGACGAGAGGGGTCCCATTCCAAGGCCCCCTAGGTCTCCAGATTTAACGCCTTTGGATTTTTACATTTGGGATTACTTAAAAGGTTTAGTATGCGCAACACCAATAAATAACTTTGCCGAGTTGCAGCTTCGAATTGAACAAAGTTGCCAAACAATTCGAACAAAACCGGGTTTTTTGAAAGGGTACGCAGATCCCTTCTAAGGAAATGTAGATCCTGTGCCGTTGAACTAATGTTGAAGGAGGACATCTTTGATAATTGTTATGTAGTGCTAAATCGAAAAAGAAAATCGCTCATATCTTGAAAACGGTTGGTCTGCGGCCCATATTTATTTAAATTTTTTAGCTTGCTTTTGATCATATTACATGTCCTCTAAATATTGAAACCTTTTTCAACAAACTGTATCTCATAAGATAAACTTTCTCCAGTAGATATCCGGAAGGGAGTGAGACAGTGATATACGTTGTCACCTCTAGTTTTCAACTTATATATCGAAGATGCGATTAATATGGCTGAGGACAGAACAGCTTCAAAGGTTAATACACAGGGCTAAACTATTCACATGCTCAGATTCGAGGATGATATAGCAGTGTTAGCATCCAGCAAAAAAAAAATTAGAAAGGGCTCTGGACGAAATGGAAGCAGTTTTGACTTGGCTGCGGCATGAAGAACAATAAAAAGAAATCAACATTTTAGTAAGTACGGGGCATGAAAATAAAAATAAAACTAAAACACAAATAGAAAATGAGAAGATAGAGGAAGTCGCGGATTTTAGGAAGTCAAATAACCCGCGATGGTAGGAGCACTAGAGGTGTAAAACAAATCATAGCGGAGGACCGAGTTGCCTTTAACAGAAAGAAACAACTGTTATGCTCGGGAACAGTTAATGTAGAAAATCGGAAGAGACTCTTAAAGACGTATGTATGGAACTTGGACAATAGGAGAAGTGGACCGAAAAAAAGGAGAACAGGAATGGTACGACACCTTCTGGGACACGAAGGAATCAGACTACTGCTCTCAAATAGTTAAGGATGTAGGATGTTCAGCTTTTAGAGAAATGCGTAGGTTCGCTCAGGATAGAAAAGGATGGAGGTACGCGTCCAACCAGTCTTCGGACTGACAACTTTATGATGATGAATTTAAATTTTCATCATGAATATCATTCGAATTTAAATTTTTCGTAAAAAATGTTGTCGATCGTAGACTCAATGGTCCCGATTCTGCTAGCAACATTTTGAAAAATGTAAAGGAAGTATGTAACTCTGACAATCTATCATAAACCTTTCTTCTTTCTAATTTAAATTCGAAATACTAGATTTATCCGTCCTAAACTGCATACGTTTTTTGTAAAGCTATTAATTTATTAGACGAAAATGACAAAACGATAGAGCCTTTTTTAATGCCATAATTAAATGTAATGAATGCGGCACTGCTGCAAAAAATCCTTTTGGAAACTTACCCAGCTTCTAAGAAACACTTTTTAATTTATTAAAGAGATCTTATCATTATCCTGCTATAAAGTAAATTAATTTCCTATATAAATGAGTAATCAATATCGAGCCCACTACTACACGAAATACACCATCTAATATGTTTCGGAATCTGAAATCGATGGGAGAACGAGCAGCTATGAACACGACAATAGAGAGAATAAAAGAAAAAGCTAAAAAAATCTGACAGACCCGATAGCCTTTTGTTTAAATTGATTCGCTGGCAGCGGAATTTAATACCATTCTAGTTCTCCGTAATTGTAAAATAAAAGGGGGATTTTCTTTGGATATCCGGTTTAACGCCACTATATAGGTTTTATTTAAAGGTCTGTTCAACACTGGGTTTATATTGCACGACAGTTTAATATTTTACAGCCGATATACACCGCGTTCAGAGACAAAAAATATAATCCATCACTCTGCCGTGACCTACCCAAATCGCGAATGTCATCAGCAGTTCATATATGAAATGATATTGAAAATGAAATGAATATGGATAAAACCAGGTGATTGATTGGTACCTTGACTGATTGATCCACTACTGAAGTTAATGAACAGAAATATAGGGTATATGTATTGGAATTTGGCAGACATTACATGAGTATTTTAATACAAGTTAGGACTTACTTTTGGTTGCTTTTGGCTTTCGGAGTAGAGATAACTATCTTATGTTCCAGAATATCCATCCATGTGGTTTTTGAGATTCTGAAAATAAAAAAATCATTACTAGAATTAGTATCATTTTTTATCTTTTTAGTACGAGCCTTGTCTATCATATATAATGCATATAAACAAGGGTACGAGGTATATTTGAACCAAAGTGGATAAGAAAAGTGTAGAGAAAAACGTGAGCAGTATTTGTCCGAGCTTATAGGCAAGAGAAGGGAAGTGCGAGAGGGGAGTTGGGCCGATTTTCCATATTTCGCGCGTAGGACATGCGGCGCGCTCAAAATGTATCATGTCATAACTCCCTCAAAAATTATCTTATCGAGTTGCAATTTTTTTAAAATTATTTCTTAAACTTTCAGGATGCTCAGGAAATCTTTCAAATTGCAATTACATAATTACTTTTCACTTCGAGACGTTGTCTTCTTGGTGCAGTGGAATTTTCACCTATCGAAGAACTATGCTAATTTTTAAAATTTGGACAAACTTCCGGCGGCAAAGTTATAGAGAAAGGATTGAATTTTATTTTACACCAAGATTCAATTCATTATCTCGCATAGAAAAAAAGTTATGGCGATTTGAACACGATCATCGTTCTGAGCGCGTAACCCTCTATACACATACAGCAAGTTATATTACACGGTTCGAGAGTGTAGGGAAAGTCCCACCAGGATGAAACCAAGGTCTGCAGCTTTCCACCCATATTCGAAATAAGTACCCAATATTTAAACATCTCAACAAATTTTCTAACTCCGGTCGGACGTTAATGTAGACAAATCTGTAAACTTTCCTATTTATTAACTTGAAAATTACGACCCCGACTTCATAATTTAAGACGAATTAGGATAAAACTTTAAAATTCGAACTAGCAGCGACTGGGAGGCGAACTCGAACTTTCCTTTTGTCGGACGTCTGCTCTAACCCACTGATCTATCCGCACTCGGCACACAATCCTCGAGAGATGACTTATAGATGGTCAAAAGTACAACATTCACATAAATTCCATAAATACCAAAGAGTATATTGACCCAGTCGGCGTTAAAAATCATGAACTTGTAACGATGCAAAAGAAAATCCAAGAATTATTTTAATAAATGAATAGATTTCCCTTTTTGTTTTAATCGAGATATCAGGTGGAAGTTTAATGAGAGGATACGTTCACCATGCATCTCGCTTTCCACCGCTACGTTCCCTCCACCTGACCGCTCGACAAAAGGACGAGCGCGTACCGAATCGAAAGCACTGCTGAAGCATTGCAGTACTATTCGACATGACACCAAAAATAATGATCACGTTTATGATATTAAACGCCGACTGTCGTATCGCCCATATAAATTAAACAGTTTATACAGTGTGTCCCCGGATGGGCCTAACTATACTAACTAGTAAACTTTTTTATTTAGCATTTTAAGAAAAAAAGGTATTCTACATAAAAAATTTGCTTATTCTGAGAAGTCCTTAACCATAATTAGAATTACGAAATAGCGTACAGGGTGGTTAAGAAACAAGGAAATGTTAAATTGTGCCAAGAGCAAAGTTCCAGTTATTTAAGGGAAGATTTAAAATGGTACAGGAAAAGGATATAGGCACGTGTCCAACCAGTCTTCGAACTGAGAACTCTATGATGAATGCCAATGAGAGTCAAATATAAAACTTGAACGTTGTATCTCAGAGTTGATATTTTTGCCTTCACTTCAAACTAATGTTGAATCAGACCACGAAGAACATTTGATCGATAATGTAACAAAGCATAATTGTTAGAACGTCCTATAGATCTAACAAACTTATATTGGCGTTAATGATTTTGTTCTGCTGAGTCAAAGAAAAGATCGCGACCCCTAAAAATGAAAGCAGAAGAACATATGGAACGACGTCATACGTGTCAATGAACCGAAGGAAACGGAGAGAGCGGATAGCGATGCGCCCTGAAGTGTCCAAGTTGATTGATGGAAAGGAGTCGAGGGCCGACCGGCTGGCCCCGAAGAGAACTGGAGAAAATACGATCAGAATCACTAGACTTTCTGAACCATTGAAAATACCGAAGTAAATGTCTTTTGTTGCGTAGTGTAATTGACCGTTTTAGAAAACTGCCGACGGTAGACTACCAGAAGTAAGTTCCGGTGCTTAATTATTGTTGCTGTGAAGCTACCAGTAATTAAACACACATTAGTTGATCTGTTGCAGAGGTATAACAAGCTTATTAAGGCTTGTTCTGAAACCCGATAAGTGCAATGGCTGTTCAATCCATGAATTAGCACAGCTGAACGCATTCCTTAAAGTGAAGCTACTACAGTGAGCGATTGAGCGACAACTAGCACGTGCGTGCTGATTAATGGCCATCCTATTACGGGATTGCATATAGTTGCTGAAATGTACGTCACAGATCTACACCCCGCCTGGATTGCGCATGTGTGCTACGTCGACAAATTCAGACACCGCGTTTGCCCAGGGTACCGTCACTGGGAGAATTGCTTGCGAAACCTGGTTCAAGACCCAGTGTTCGTTTGCTATTCACTCTAGCGAATAAACACCTTTTTCCCAAATTTAATTCTCGTTGCGAGAAACAATTGCATCAGCATTGATTTTACCATACAGCGGCAGCGGCTTAACAAAGTGTACAGCTAGAAGCGCTCGAATTGTTGATTTAAAATAAAGATGTGGTGTTGCTTTCCTGGAAAAATTAATTGATCGTAATCACATACGACGTCAACGTCACAACACAGGCCACGCCGTCACAATCAGGCCACACGGCTACTTTGACTGCTTCTTGACGTGTAAGTGCCACATTTCAAGGCGGAAATGATTCTTGTAAAACATCCAAGAAATTATTGCAACGTTCACCTCTTCTTCAAGAATCCCCAAGGATGTTCTAAAGAAGAGCGTAGCCGCAAGGGTGGCGATCAATTATATCCTTCAGAAGTTGTTGTGAAAACTAAATGCGGAAATGAACAAAAGAGGCACACAATAAGCTTTTAAAAGCGGAGGGTTTTAACATACGCGAGCACTCGGCAAATCTTTCATAGTTCTTGGGAAAGTTTTGTGTTTGGAACAATGCATCTTGTTGTGCGAGGCAATCGAACTGCAAAATATGAGCCAGTTTCTGCGTCCCTTTTCAGCGAGAGGGAAATATTAAAGCGGGTGCATCTTCAGAATGCACCCGAGAAAAGTTTCGTGAACTATTATCAGTCGCCGCTTGATTTCTGCTTTGTAATATTCAAGGGGAACGTTCCCACTTTTATTTCGTTTTTATTATACATGATAAAACCGTCGTAAATGGAAAGAGGGTCGAAGTTTTGCCCGCTTACTCCGCAACGAGAGAAATCCCGAAATAAGTCGCGAAAGTTCACAGGGTCAAAAGTTTTTCTTGTCGTCAGATGTGCATAAAACTATTTTCACTCTAAGTGGCGATCGATGCAAGAGTTTTTGTAGCATGGCAGACAGTGTAATCCCACTCCCAATTTGTAAATGACAATAATTGGTCGGTGCTGCCACCTATCGCCCAGAAGTGTGATTAGGATTATGCAAAATATAGTCACAATCTATTATGATTGGTTTCTATCACAGCTGCAACTTCTTTAGACGGAACACCTGCAGCTTGAGATTTTCAAGGTATTTTGGGGCAACTGAATAAATCTGGGAGGATTAGGCGGCGATCCTATCTGTGAATTATTATTCACTAAGTTTAGAAATAAGAAAATAAACTGAAGGGTCAGCGTCATTCTGCATTGCAATGGCCACACTACTACTACTAATGAATGTCCAGTTTAGTGTGCATCTCGGCTAAATGGAAATGGAGAAATTGCATCATGATTTTTATTCCGACACGCCGGTTCAACCAAGTAACGTATCAAGACATTCTTAGTCTAAAATGAATAACGAATAATTAACTTGGACAACCCTACTTTCTAGTTACGATAAATATGTGTACAAATAGTAAGAAAGGCGTCGAGTTTATGACGGATTTTTCAATAATTTGAGGGATATTTATTTAAGGCGGACGAAAAATATTACTAGTGCGAGTCTCTAAGTTGATCCTTTATTGATATTCTTTTATGTAACGCTCTATCTACTTTAATTTCAGAATGGTGTTGGAATAAAAATGTGTCTACATGTCCCGTTTTTAGTGCCCAAATTCCGCACCCTTAAAGATATGTAGGTGGTCGTCGCAGCTCAGATGTTACCAATTCGGCATTAGAAAAACGCATGCAGCAGTATACAGCTTGTGTCGTACAGGAGAAATAAGGTAACCGACATAAATGAATCCCATTTTTTGGTCCAATAAAGAAATCTTAAATAGTTTTCCACCAGTAGACGTCAGCAGCTCCAAAAAGTTGGGTCCACACGGGCATTAAATTGGTAATATTTTAAAATCGCTCACTCTAAATTCCATCGTGTAGTACAATATCTTTCATAAAATCTTATTGGGAATTCCAATATGCAAACAAATGGGGGGGCGTTCCATTTAAAAAAACATAACTTTGGTTTGGTGCTCAGAATGTGAACACCCTGTATACACCAAATAATTTTATCAGATGCTTTATGGGGTTCTCCACATGCGTGTGAAGTTTTATTTTGATACCTTGAATAGAACCAGAGATATGGGCCGACTACACACTATTGGCCCATTCTGTATAAATAATTCACAGTTCTAGTATTTGAGCACTACCAACCTGGCCAGAAATAATTGGTCTAATTATTAGTCCTAATCCATTAACCAGCATAGGAGCCGTGGAGTATTACAGACCCAAATAACATGCATATTTGCAATGGATTGATTTATACCTAACAGCTCGCAATGTAAGGGTGCAGTGGAGGGTCTGTATAGCAATCTGCATAATTGCGGTGGCGGACCAGTTACACAACTGTTTGTATACCGGGTAATAACCTGAATAATATGGGATTGAACCCGACGCATGTCCCAGACTGGGACCCCAACTGGATTGCACTACCATGCTCCAACGGAAAATCCAGTCTAAATCACACGACAAGACTACTGCCATCTAAGTAGAACCTAATGTCGAGGAATAGCCCGTGAGCCCGGCATACGGCCCGGCACTTATTTGCTATTCGTTCAAGAAACTACCGTAGATTGTAAATATTTAAAAGTAATAGAATCCCTTTCTATTTTTCCATTCTCACCGTTTAGCAATAGAGAACCCGCCCTTCTTCGATTTTGAGCGAACGGTAATATCGACGAACACGTCTTCCTTCCGACCAGCCCCAGATGCAACAAAAGCAAATCTTTAATAAGCTACCGATCTGATAAACATAACTATACCGTCTCAGAATGCAGCACCGAAAGAAAGATAATTGGTTGCAACTGGGAAAGTCAACCATATACAGTGTGTTTTTTAGAGGTATCGAATTTTAAAATGAAATAAAACACATAAAATCATTGGCTTTATTGGAAAGATAATTTTATGCCATTAGTGTTTAAACAAGATCTCGGACATAATGGGCTCCGCGGCTGGCTCGAATGAAGCGTAATCAGGAAGTCCAATTGTCGACCACTTTTTAGAGCAACTGGGGTTATATATCGGCAATAACACGGCGAATATTGGCTTCCAAATGGTCCAACGTCGGTAGCTTATCGACGTAGACTAGCGACTTCATATTTACCCACAGAAAATAATCCATAGGTGTGAGATCACACGACCGTAGAGGCCAATTCACAGGTCAATTACGTGACATTATGCGGTCATCGAATGTTTCCTGCAATAAATTGATTGTATCGCGCGCTGTATGGCATGCGGAGACGTCTTGTTGGAATTAAAGCGATTTCACATTAACGCCATTCAACTGAGGAACGAAAAAGTCAGTAATCATGACTCTACAGCGCTCTCCATTGACTGTAACGGTCTGGCCGGCATCATCTCTAAAGAAATATGGGTCAATGATTCCACCTGCCCATAAAGTACACCAAACAGTGACTTTTTGTGAATGTAACGGCGTCTCAATAAAGGCTTTTTGATTTTCTTCCCTCCAAATCCGGCAATTTTGCTTGTTCACGTAGCCATTTAGCCAAAAATGAGCCTCATCGCTGAACAAAATTTTTTCGTGAAAATGAGGATCAAGAACAATCTTGTTTTCGGCCCATTTATCGAACGTACGACGCACATGATGGTCATGCGGTTTCAGTTCTTGCACGAGTTAGATCTTGTAAGGTCGTAAACCAAGATCTTTCCACAAAATCTTCCATAAGGTGGATGGACACAGCTCCAATTGCTGTGCACGATGACGAATCGACTCATTCGGGTCATCCTCAACACTACACTCCACAGCACCAACAACTTCTTCAATGCGCACTGTACGACTTCTCTGCGGATGTACATTATCACTTAGAGAATTCTTGATGCGAAATCGATCCATGGTTATTCGAATAAGTTGCTCGGATGGACGATTATGTCGACCGCAAAATGGACGTAGCGCACGGTAAATATCGCGAACTGAACCACGATTTTCGAAATAAATTTGCACAATTTGCAAGCGTTGGTCTGGCGTAAGTCCATTCATGGTGAAATGGCAAAACATACTGAGCACAAATCAGCTGTCAGCTGTCAAATTGGCTGTCACTACAAATAGTGTTACCAATTCGAAAAACAAACCTCCAAAAAACATCCTTTATGATCTATCGAATACATCAAGATAGATGGTTCAACTACCCAGGTTGGTATAAACACAAAATGGTTTAATAGAAAAACTGTCTTTGTCTTCCAGCTGCAACTTGTTAAACACCAACATCACATTATCAATTCATTCATTATCTGACGCAACGAATTCATAGCCAACTGAAATGAAAGTCCATAAATGAATCGTTTCGCAAATGCTTCTAAATCAAGAGCCCCATTCATCAAGTTTATATATTGGTTTGTAATTTTCATCGACCACAATTGAACATACATGGTATTCGGACCTGTTTGTCTAATGCAGCAGAGTGAATGCATAGATACGGCATCTATTATCGTCATTATGGGGTGCAGGTTAAAAACATTCCACTGCACCGAATTGAAACTGTAAATTGCTACACCAATTGGAATTAATGGAAGGTTACGTCAAACAGTTTCGGTGAAAGGGCACTGCGCACAAATCAAGACACCAGTTCGATGGACAAATCAAATAAATTTCTCTGCTAATTTGAATTCTCTTGTAGTGAAGTACATACAACTTTGAAAATTTATAACATAAGTACACTATGCTGCTTCTTCGCAACACTAACGAGTAACAACACCAAACGAGAGAGAGAGAGAGAGAGAGAGAGAGAGAGATAATGGTAGGGCACTTTGTGAGACCCGAAGGAAGATTATTTCGCGACATACTAGAAACGGAGATAGGAATAAAAAGGAAGTAGATCTAGGCCCAGATTAGACTGTTCGCAGTTATTTGGGGATATAGGATGTACTACTTTTGTAAAGTAGTTTATTTTCATGTATGCTTTAGAGTTGTTCTAGAGCAAACTGATGCATAATAACCGAAATAACCTGTCCCTTAACTTCTGTTTTTCTATCAGCAAATAAATACGCCCACATAAAATTGGGTCCACACTTAATATAACTGGAATGTTTACTTCATGGTATAAATAGAAAATAGATCGAAATGTAGCAGTTGAGTAGTAAAAGCTGGAAAATATCTAATACGAAAAAAGAGCCAGGTAAATTACTTGACCTACATTCCAACTTGGGGAAATATGTTTCATCTTCTACTCCTCTTTTGGGAATATACTGGTTATCAGAAGTTATTGCTAAGAGCACAAATATGTGTAGGTTCAAGAAAACTTGCAATATCATACCAACGGGAGTAGAACGAGATCTTTCTACAGGAAGACGACGCTTGCCATTATTATTTCGATTATAATCCAGCTACTAATATGTTGAGAATCTCTTTATAAGGTTCTTGTTTATCCTCAAAGTGATTCACATGTCATTTGATATACTTACGAGCTTCATCACATTCTACAATATTTCAAATTAGTATTTTAACAGTAGAGCAAACGTGCAATAAAAAAATATATAACGACGTATTTTTTGACAGCAATGAAAAATTTTTACACGATGTGTGAATCTGTAAGACAATTTATAACACTCAGGATCTTGCCAAGAGACAGTGACGTGACACATCTGTTTCTCTGATTCTTCAAATTCTTGTGTGGTAAAGTCTGTAAAAACCACAGAAGTATTTTCGAAGTTTTATTTTTTACCTCATGAAGAACTATATTCTAAACACCTATATACCTGATATAGCTACTGTTATACTACACATAAACACTAAATTGGATGTAAAGTTGTTACGCTCCTGGTGGATACGCCATTGGTACTAAGAACCCAGCTATTGTATATCAATTTAAAATATGTTTCTATAAATATTCAATAACTTCTGCAGTTTTCTATGATAAATCTCTTCCATTTACAACTGATACATATTTATGTTAAAGCAAATTTAATAAATTATGTTCTTTGTATCCCAAAAATGTTAATGCAAAGAATTTTTCCTATAGTCTGATTTCATGTGACTGCAAATAACTCTCATGAATATTAAGAGATGCACTCAGTAATAAATCATAACCACGGAGATCTAGAGACTAAGGTCTAGTCCGGTGACCTTTTAAATGATCTTATTGGTGTTGGGGAAACCGATGTTCAACGATATAAAGAGAGAAAATGCTAGAAGTAGTAAATAGTTTAATTTAGTTTAATTAGCAATCGGAAAATTGCTTTAAAGAAATGCTTTTTCCTGACAAGAAACCTGAAAGAACGCATCTAAAGTAAAATTTCTGTAAATTACAAAAAATTTTAGAAGAAAAAAGAAAAAAGGATCAGCCGAGAATCGAGTTAAAAGGCCGATCCATTTTCATACTAAGCCTCGCTAGGTGCTTTCCCAGTTTTAACTGTACATTAAAGTGAGTAAAAAGGGAGGTGGAGTTACGATTTTACCCGAACCTCTGACGCTCTGTTGAGACGATTTATAAGGTTACCGGACCAGCCACTCGTGATAGAGAGTGCCGATAGCAAAGTGAAATTACCAAAGACATTTAAAGAGAATAGACCCAGAGTTCGTATACGAACATCTGCTTGTTTGTGAAGCCGATATAATTTAGATCAAGGAGTTGCGTGACGCATTTGTTTATATTTTCCTCTATACTTGGGCCGCCCAACAGACGGAGTAATCACCCTGCAAGCATGAGCTCTAGACGGGACCACTATCAATTTAGGACGAAAGAACCGCAGTGATGCGCTTTCTTTAGAGTCAACGAAGTCGCATCACTCCAATTCGGTCGTCATAAATTAATATTGGCTCCGCTAGAGCACGTTCTTGCAGGGTGATCACTCCGTCTGTTGAGCGGCCCAAGTATAACATATAATATAACGAATGAATAAACGAATATTCTGATTTCACTGCTTTACGGTACTTGTAGATGCAGATGTTCCATCACTTTCTTTTCATTATTCTACAAACAAGCCGCCTAGACTGTGATTACTGTAGTTGTAGGTACGCCAGTTGTAAATATAAATGGCTGGGTCCCCTCTTTTCACCGTATACTGTAGTGGTGCCTCTTGAGTTAAATAACATTTACGAATTTTAAGCGAATTTCATTTTAATTATATAGGATGTCAACGGATGGGATTACAAAGAGAAAAAATAATTATTTTCTTAACTACCCTCCCGTCCGTCGTACATATTATTTCTATCCCTCTGTTCGAGGACATTTTATTAATTTTTACCCTTTTTTCAACTTGGAAAAATGTTATTAATGTTGACAACACGGCAAATAATTTTGTTTTATATTGTACTGGTGAGGAATGCTACTATCCGCAGTAATTACAAAATTTTTAGAAAAAAATTAATGCGCAATTTTTTTCATGTCGGCATGGAATTTATCGTTTTTTAGAAATTTGTTCTATTCAAATTAAAAAACAAAAATGGGAGGCTTAACGAAGATTACACTATTTTTCTTTTTTAAATAAATGGTACACTATTTGAATACTTAAATATTTTAGTAAAAGTCAAAAAATTCATAAAAATTAATACTAGTATTTCCTGTATAAAGAGCGATTTGATTTTTGTCCTCTTTGCAGCCCAATCCGGAGACACACTATATAATCATTATTTTTTCTTCAAATCTGAGGATAAAAAGAGTACTTTGTCCAGATAACACCCCACTGAATGTCTTGTTAACACCTATTTTTGCCTAATCTATACAGACGTAACTAGTGTTTTGTGACCGAACTTTCCTTATAATCGTGGGCATTTGATTCGGCTGTTTCTGAATAAACGCTTCGGATATATTTTGTTAGTTTAAATACCTTTAAGGCCGCTTAATATGTATTATACTATTAATATGAAAAATATTGTTACGAGAGTAACCCATGTACCGACGCCCATGGAGATGTTTACGTAAAGTGTGATCCAATGTTTTGTAAACAATTCGACAGCTGTTCTTTTGTAACGTTGACCTTGTTTATTAGGGATAAATCGAATGGCTAAAGCACCATTTACATTAGGAGAGTTTACTAGCTACTCGCCGACGATTGTACTCGCCAGCTAGTGGGCTAGTAAAGTTGACGTGTCCTTAGCTACTTTGCTCGCTTGTATTTGCCTCTTTTATTACATTGGGCTGGTTCGCGCGCAACGAGCAAAATCGTCGGCGAGCGGCTAGTAAGCTCACCAAATATAATTGGCGCTGTAAGCAACAGTTACATTAGTCGCTTTAAGCAACAATTTTACATTAGGCGAGTTTATTAGCTACTCGTCGGAGATTTTACTCACCAGCGAGTGAGCGAGTAAAGTTGACCTTCTTCAACTTTGTTCGCTTGTACTCGCCCCCTTTATTATTGTCCTGGACAGAAAAGATGACAGGGCGGAGCTTCTTACACTGATCACAGAACTGAGAAATGGCGAAAAATATTAAAGTGTGGCAAATAACAAAACAGCATACCTAATACATAAATAACATACCTACTCTCAGTAGCGGCTCCTGACTTTAGAACTTAGCAGTGCTCTGGAATGAAATCACCGCTCAGGGGTTGGGGGGGGGATCTGGCGGTTTCTCCCCCGTAGTTTTTTTCAATGAAGTGCTTTAGAAGCCATTTTAAAATATTTTCAAACAAGAAATTTCACTCACCGCAATATTTGACGAAATCGCACACAACTTTTACCTTGACCTTTCGAAAAGCATTTGATACTTCGCACAGGCTTAAGACGTCCATTTCATTTTATTTCAAGTTTTTCGTCAAAAGTCTATATTTAGATAAAATATTCATTTTTAACTGAATATTACAACACAATAATAATTTTGAGAAATGCAAGAATCAGGCGACCACCTTGTTAAAGTTCACTCCACAGTGTTTAAGTGTTCACTTGAACCAAACTCTACCACTAGCCGTGCTAATGAAAATTTCAATATTTCAAAATAATAAACACTCACGTTATAAGCAAAGCAACGAACCAATCTCAGACCTAAATATGGTAAACAAAAACAATAAACAATGCCGCAGAAGTACCAACTCCCGTGTCCCGTGTATACTGTATATGCTTCGCACAACTGTAAGTGTGTACTCAAACAGCGCTCCGAGGCAAGCACATACGACGAAATTTTTCCGAGTCACTCCGATCTCGCTCCCATATCGAATGTGCATTTGCCTAGAGCGCCGAACAGATCCACACCTCACAGTACTCGGACGACTGGCTACGTGTGCGCTAGGTATTTTGAAACAGACGACGCGAGATGCTTAGAGCGCTTATTATTTATTATCTCGCATAATAATTAATATATATTGCGGCAGGTAAACGCTGGAGGTTCAAAAAGTTTTAAACTTATTAGTTTATAATTATAAGGTTTGAACCTTATCAAAAAGGTTAAAACATATTTTTGTAGGCAGTGCGCGCGCACGAGCGAACTTATTAAGGAGCCGCCCCTGCCTACTCTAAATAATTTCATATATTTAAGTAAATACATATAGTACATAAACTATCACCCAAATCCAATACCTGGATCTACGGTAATAAACATAACACCCTTGTGGGTCTACGTTACAGAGAACTACATCTGCAAACATAATTGATACGTCAGCATAAACTGTTACATATTCACTGTTTTATTAAAAATGCGTAATTCTGTCTCCCTTGGAATATTGCGAATGACTCCTGCAGCCCCTCTTATGTCGACTTCGTCAATCCATAACGTTAAGAGTCCGACAAAACAGGTCAAAAGTTACACCTGCGGGGTTGAAGATCGGTTGCGGTATCCGTTAGAAGGCGGAGCGAACTATCAACTGTGTTGCTACATCGTAATCAGACATGATTTAATCTTATTTATGGACACAAGAATAACACGCATTCAAAGCCCGCGCTTTTGGTACCTAGTAAATGTGACAACGCCGCTCTGAGTTTACGCTCACTAGGTACGGGGCGGCAGCACATGCCAAGGCATACTTGCGTTTGTAGTGCTGTCGCTGTACTACGATTAAACCTTCATCCTAGTAAATTTAGCAACACGAACGCCTGATTATGGTAGAAGGTATATTTTAAGCCTCTATAGAAACAATTTTTCGAAAACTGTAAATCTCTTGGCGCTATGCATGCGTGAAGATGGTCAATTTCATGAGTGAACTGACACTTTCTAAGATTAAATTTTTAAATTTTCTTTCTATAGAAGCCTAAAATAAAGTTTCGTTTATAAACTATCCAAAATTCAACTATTCAACACTTACCGTTTAGAAATGAGCGTAGTATTACGAAGTCAGTTTTCAGCTTCATTTTAAAGGGGTTTGTTGGACTCTTAAATATCAACATCTGGCTTGGGAAATATCAATACGATACGAACCATACTAGGGACCGTGAAAGTTTGACTTAAAATAAATTAAAAATCTAATAAGAATGGCGAATAAAAAAGAATGTTTAAAAATGCATTTACAGCACGAAAAGATTAGAAATGATGCGCTTCTCAAAGTTCAAACTTCGGCATAACTTCTCTTGTCGCATGCGAAAGAGCTTTTAACAAACCGTGTGAATCTAAGAGTGTGAACAAACACTTTACTCGGATAGTTTCTAGACCCGTATTTGGCACTTACTGCGTTAGATATATTTGTTTATCAATGTCACTGCTCTCATTTATCTTCTCCGGGATGAAGCGGTCTATTAGCAAGAACCGGAATAGACGGGCCGAACTCTGTGTGTTTAGGACTGCATTTTCAATAGAAGATACTGATTTGAAGCAGTAAGGGTAAGCAAACACTTTGGCGACATCATTATTTCGATTTATTTCGGAAATATCCGCACCTGGCCGGTGTTTCAGGTTGACTTATTATTGTGAAATTGATTACTTAAATATACGCATGTTATTGTTGGAGTGCCAGTTAATGTACACCCCCCACAAGTGGTGGAATATTAGATGTCACCATTGGAAAGAAACCGAAACATTACCGAGGCATATTTTGCGTTTGTAGTGATTTCGCAATACTACGATTAAACCTTCGTCCTAGTAAATTTAGCAACACGAACGCCTGATTATGGTAGAAGAAGGTATATTTTATGCTTGTATAGAAACAATTTTTCGAAAACTGTAAATCTCTTGGCGCTATGCACGCGTGAAGATGGTCAATTTCATGATTGAACTGACGCTTTCTAAGAAAACATTTTTAAATTTTGTTTCTATAGAAGCCTAAAATAAAGTTTCGTTTATAAACTGTCCAAAATTCAACACTTCAATTTTCACCGTTTAGAAATGAGCGTAGTACTACGAAGTCAGGTTCATTTTAAAGGGGTTTGTCGGACTCTTAACCCAGTTCGATCAAGAGTTGCTAGAGGGGAAGACTGTAGGCGAACTGTGTATTTTTATTTTATAAATAAGTAGGTAGGTACCTACCTGCAGCAAATTGTCACTTTCTGACTGCTTTGTTCTGCGAACGTGTGACTCGAACAATGGTTCTATTATGGGATTACATGGCAAAATTCAAATTCAAATTTTAATGGAATAATATGGCACTTGTATAGAAGGAGATTAAGTTACTTAGCTGAGAAATACGGTTAATTTAAAATATAAATTACATCTAAAACAATAAAGTTATATCTCAAATCCCTCAAAATTCAATTGAATCATATTTATGCAAATGTAACCTCGGTTTATGGAAAACAATACGTGAATTCCATCTTAGAACAAACGACATTTAATGTAGCAGCGAAATGTTATTGTCAGAAGTTAAATTTGGTAGATCTCTCACTGCAGTCGCGTAAGTTCACGTTGTGTTAGAGGGAATTTAAATTGTTTGTAGTTCAAAAAGACAAATGAAATATAATGTCCCATCATCAAATGGAATTTGCATGAAAATGGCTTAGAAACAAACAGGAGCTTAACACATTCTTCTGTTGATGACTATTACAAGTTTCACATAAAAGATTTTGCAACTTTGTTTGATAGACTTCGTCCAATTCTCACCAAAGATCTCTGTAGTTTCGAAGTTATATTCCAAGATTACATATTAAGTTGAATTTTCTGTTCGCTCTAAGCCACGTAGATTGCAAAACTAAATTCGAAAAATTAAATTAAAGAGGAAATACGAGAGCGATTCAAAATAGTATATTATACACGAGTTTATAATGAATGCTATTATTACCGAGGATTAAGTTTACAACACGAGTGAGTGAAACGAGCGAGTTTTGTAATCATCCGAGGTAATAATAGCATCATTATAACGAGTTGTATACTATACTTTGTCCACGACTATCAAAACAGATTCCCAGAAAGAATTTACCTTCATTTCCTTTCTCCAGTGTAAGAAAGATTCATACATACGCTCTCAGGTATAATTTTCTTGGTTTTTTGGGCAATGAATCTAATGAGGCAAGTTCTGCAGCTTCTTTTATTGCTGGTGCTGTTAAAGAAACCTCGTTTTCACTCTCACTACTCATTATATCTTCTTTTTTAGAATATGCATTTCAAATTGAAAGCAAACCATGCTGATTTGACGTTTCAATTTGAACTGACACATCGCGATCGCGGCCTACTAAATAAATGCAAAAAAGGGTCAAAGCGATGTTCCTATTGGTGTAGTGAATAATATTCATTAATCACTGCAGTGAATAATGTATCTAATTTTGATTGAAGAAACACAAGTATAAAGAGTATGTTGTAAGATAGTCGTGGACAAAATACATTATAGTCGGGGAGCAGACCGCCTGAAAGATGCGCTTTAAACACTCTCTATACAACTTGAACAAACACAAAATAATGAAGCTGATTCTTATGTAAAATGATCTGCAGCATTTGAATTCTGAGGTCGCGAAAAGATCGGGAATTGCGAAAATGCCGAAAAATCGATTTTTCGTAAAATTTTTCTAAATCAATTTTCAACCATTTTTAAAACTTTTCTCGTTATATTTCAGCAACAAAGAGAGTTAGAGATCTGTTTTTTTTCGTGGAATATACACTGAAGTGTGCTGATCATCACAGTGTACTCACGTTGCCTCCACAATTTTCCAATTTTATGAAAAAAAATGTTTTCTTGCTAGACCGAAAATTTGTTTAATGTGTTTTTCATGCACCGGGTAAGTAATCTTATTTTTCGGAATTAAGATATACATATGCGAGACCAAATACGGAAAAAGGCTCGAAATTTGTTTTTATGAATAAACGAAACATTAATATTATTGCTCAAAAAAGTTACAGCGAGTTAAACACAGACAGATTGTGGCGCTAGCCGCGCTGATGGGTTGATATGTAGTGACACGAGGGTTTGCGCCCTTATCCTTGATAATACACAAATAGAAACTCTTAGCCCCCTGAATTAAATTGAAACGTAAACAAAAATAATGCTAACAAATATGTGGATTCAATTCTACATTTTATTGAAATGCTTTATCACATAGAAGGTTATTTTCATGGAAGGAGTACACGGCCAGGAATTAAATTTAAGAAAACTTCTAAATTAATTTTTTTAAACCAAAGTCTTTGCAAAATGTGAGAAACGAAGATGTAAATAACCAGTATGTCCTCCTCTGTTCTCGAGCAAAACATTAACACGTCTGCACATTCCAATAAAAAGGTTATTAATGGCTTCCTGCGGTATGTTGTTCCATTCTTCTTGAGCACCAACAATTAGCTCCTGAAGGGTGAAAGGGGGGTTAGTTATCTCTATTTAAAATGGCCCATTTTAGCATATCCTACACGTATTCACAAGGATTCATGTCAGGTGAGTTTGTTGGCCAATTCATTCTTTGAATATTCCCTTCCTGTAGCAAATTGGCAACCCTTCTTGTGCGGTGGGACGTAACGTTATCCATAAAAACAAAATTCTCCAATTTCGTTTCGCAATGGAAGGATGATTGGTTGGATAATAAGCCCAAATATTCCAAACATATTGATGGTACATGGAAAATGACGTTATTATGCCAATAACATTCACAGATAGCTCTAAACTCGATTGTGTTACTATAAACACAGTTCTGTAAATATAAAAATTTTACTTGTTCTTTTCGATGTGCATGCATGAAATCTAATGTGCAATGTATAATATCATGTTTATGTGAGGGGAAATGCAATTTGTCTGAATAAAAATACGAATGTTCTCGATATTAATGCAGCGTTTGTACGTTTGTACTACACGGCTCAGAGCGGCTAGTGCTCACACATCATTTGTGTTTAACTCGCTGTAACTTTTTTGAGCTATAATATTAATGTTTCGTTTCTTCACCAAAAATAATTTCGAACCTTTGTCCGTATTTGGTCTCGCATATGTATATGTTAATTCCGAAAAATAAGATTACTTACCCGGTGCATGAAAAATACATTACACGAATTTGCGATCAAGCAAGAAAACATTTTTTTCATAAAATTGGAAAATTGTAGAGGCAATTTGAGTACACTGTAATGATCAGCACACTTCAGTGTATATTCCACGAAAAAACAGATCTCTAACTCTTTTCGTTGCTGAAATACAACGAGAAAAGTTTTAAAAATGGTTGAAAATTGGTTCAGAAAAAATTCGAATTCGGCAGGTCATTTTACATAAGAATCAGCTTCATTTTCTTGTATGTGTTCGAGTTGTATAGAGGGTGTTGTAGTCGGAGAGCAAGAGCTCTGAATTCGACACATGGTATGCAACTTTCGAACATA
Organism: Xestobium rufovillosum; assembly: GCA_963966045.1. NCBI lineage: Eukaryota > Metazoa > Arthropoda > Insecta > Coleoptera > Ptinidae > Xestobium > Xestobium rufovillosum. The sequence goes on from OZ014498.1 coordinate 18,440,769, forward strand.
CAAAAACAGACGTAAAAATACCTGACAAAACATATTTTTGAGGTCGCGATTCGATTTGGAATTGCCAAATTGAAGAAAATTTAATTTTTTCATTTTTCTTCTCAAATATGCTATTTTCGCACTTTTATTGTTTCTCCTTCTGTATATCTGTCACCCATTGTCGTACAAATTTGAAATTTTAGCATTAGGATAATGAAACTATCCGCTTTCTAACGATGTACGAGAAAATAGTAATTGTTGTGATTTGACTGAAAAATTAATAAATATTCGAGGAAGAGTTGCCACTTTTGTGTCATTTACAGCGAAAAAGTGTGTATCGGGGTAACTTTTTTATTTTTGAAGATATACTTATACTATAAACGAGTAAATTGTAGCGCATAAAATGAGGATGTTTCTTTATTTTGAGTATTTTTCATAAAATGCATAGTAAGTCAGAAAAAGTGTGTTAAACGTGAGTCATATGTCGCGCCCTGCGCGCCGCGTTGTCGCGGACAAAAGCTGACTGCCGTGCCAACGCCGTCGGAGTTTAGAGTTTTCATTTATTAAATGTGTGTAGGGCATTTTTCTTAAATCATTATATGGTCATTTCAATAAAACAAAACTTTTTAGTGTTTTTCACAGGTTTAATCGTTACCTACAATATTGTTTCGACTTCAAAGGTTCTTACCAAACAAATCTTAAAACTAAAGCAGTGCCTTATATACAGTATTCCATTTTATTTTCGTGTGGTGGGGTAAGATTGCTTCTATGATTGATGAATGGTTAAATTCCAACTGGTCATTTGTTATCTGTTGATCTAATTTAATGGCTTTGCAAATTTCAAAACTTTCCACTTAATTTAATTTTCTACCTTTAGATCCTTATATAATATTTTAAAATCACTTTCGACAAAATTATGATTGTTTACAATATGTACAATGTTCCCAAAAACCCGTCCTGTTTGAATTGTTGGCAATAGACTTTATGTTCTTTCAGTATGGTATTGAAATCCCTCCCGGTTTGACCTATGTAAATCGCGCTGCAATCATTGCAATTTAACTGAGAAACACCACTTTTATCTCCTGTGTTTCTTTTTTCTTTATTATTGACCAATAATGAACTTAAATTTCTTTTATTTAAGCAAACCGGGTTTTGATCAAGTTTGCTTAGAAATTAGATCAACAGATAACAAATGACCAGTTGGAATTTAACCATTCACCAATCATAGAAGCAGTCTTACCCCACCACACGAAAATAAAATAGAATACTGTATGTAAGGCACTGTTTTAGTTTTAAGATTTGTTTTGTAAGAACCTTTGATGATGACCTAGTAAGTCGAAACAATATTGTCGATAACGATTAAACCCGTTGAAAACACTAAAAAATTTTGTTTTATTGAAATATTCAATATGTTCCACCAAATGTCAAGCGAGAACAGAGTGAAATTCATTACATATTATGGTCGTCCAGAATTTACCGACAGTATGGACCATTTAAGAGCACATTTGTTTCCAACATGCAAAACAGACATTAGGTAAATAAGCAAACGAATATCAGTAAGGTACCTATTTATTACAAAACAAATTTCGCTTCTTTACCACCCACCGAAAACACGTTTCGTTTTCATGTCCTCAGGACGTATGTATTTGCAGTCTGTCGTTTACAAAACTGCATACCTAGTTCATACCTATCAAGGTCCGGTTTTTCAAAGAATCCAACACCGGATTAAGTCTGACACCGGCTTCGTTCCTATGATACCGGCTTTCTGATTGATTGAATCATAGCCTTGTCTATCATATATAATGTATATAAACAAGGATCATAGCAACGAAGCCGGTGTCAGACTTAATTCGGTGTTGGATTCTTTGAAAAACCGGGCCCAAATCTTTTGGAATTTGGGTGGTGCATGAAAGAAAACGGTAGCGTAATGCCAATCATGACCACAATAAGTGCGAAACCAGATTTTGTAAATATAACACCATTTTGCAAATGTGAATATTTCAATAAATTGTAGCACATCCTGTATTGGTTTAAAAGCTAATGTACTGTGTTCCATAAGCTGTTTTTGTGAAGGAAAATGTACGTATATCGATTAATAAAAATGTATTTATTCTGTAAGTACAAATTTAAAAAAATAAGAACAGTTCTCCAGTTCTCCACGCGGTCTGCTTCGGTGCAACCCAGGAGACAACGTAGCGCGTACAACGCTCGACTTTATTAACCTTTTATGACCACCAAACTTTTACCAACAACATTTTTTTGTTTTCTATAAATTAATTCAGACCTTAAACTATATTTGACTCGCTTATATTAGTACTCTATCTCCAATAATAAAAAAGTTACCTCGATACCAACTTTCTCAATGCAGTTACTGAAAAATCCATGGGACCTGCGACGAAAATATTATTTTTCTACCATATCTTTACACATTAGTGCACATTTATGTATGACAACGGATTCGGCATATTTCAGACTATTTGTATGCAAAGTTTTAAACCGATCCAATTGTTACAGACAAAGATATAGAATGGGAAATATAAAATAATGTATTTCCGAGAACTTTTGTAAAAATATGATAAAGTTCGATTTTTTTCAATTTCGCAATCCCGAATCGATTCGCGACCTCCAGAATCGAATTCAGCAGGTCATTTTACATAAGAATTCGACATCAGTTTTTGTATGTTCGTGAGTTGCATACCCCACTTTTATTTTGCATATTTCGAGCGTCCTGCTCTCCGACTATTGAATTAGAGCACCTTGCTCCCCGACTAATAGTGAGTTTAAGCAGTGCTTAATTCAAATACGTACAATAAAATCTTAAGCAAGTCTCCCAAGCAACTGAAGGAAAGAGTCGAGTCTTCATTATAGCTAGGAATTTTCTTTCTCGCACCCTTTTTCTTGCAGGTTAATTTTTGATTAGTTAAATATTGATACGAAATAAATTTTAACCTAAAACAATTCCACCATTCTTGGGTTCTTTTGTTATCCTTGCATCTTACATGGTTGCATGCTTTGATGTATGGAATATAAGAAAAATATAACTTAGTTATAAGCACAACAAACTTCTTATGAGAACTGTTAACAGTTTTATAATGCAATACAATTTTTTTAGTGTAATATAATTAAGCGAGCGGTTGATTGAACATTAAAAAATGCATGTTTATATAATAACGAGTTTATAATCAAGTTGTGTGAAACAGGGTTTCTCCGCGCTGACTTTCTGCCGCATAATGTATGTACACAACGCAGTCGGGAGTGACAAAGTAGTGCTTACCGCTAAGAACTGCCATAACGCTACATTAGCGTTAGGTAAGTAAAAGGAAGTTTCTGTTTTGCATGCGAGCTGTCAGTTATGTGGAGTATTTAGACCACCTAAGGGACTCCAGGAAGTGAGTGGGGGTGAATTCTGCTCGAAGTAATTATTATGCACATCTTTGCGTGCAGACTAGCCAGCCCCTAAGGAAGTTGTATACCGCTCGTGCAGCTGCTACAGTGATAAGTTATCGTGTTGCCAGATATACTGGTGATACTCACTATCTGGAAAAGACATTTATTCCTTTAATTTAACGAGGCTGTTCCGATAAACTTGTCATGTTGAGATTAAGGCGCCAACAAAATGACGTTTTTTGTCTTTTTGAATAATACATGAGAGGGCAACCTACATATATTTCCAACCAAAGTTCAAGGAAGAATTTTCGTATTCAATTTTGCATAAGCACAAGTTACAACTGACATAAGTTTTATTTTCACAACATAAAACATTTAGCTAATAAATGTATCTAAATTGTAATCAAATTCAACGAAATGTTTCATGATAAATGAGTTTCGAAAAATAGCCTTACAATTTATCACGAACAAAATGGATAATGTGACAAAATGCGTAAAAAAAGCTGTCCTGAAAACAGTGCGAGTTTCAAAAGTTAAGCTGGAGCCCCTACCGGCCTGACCAGATGCAATATTTTGAAATATACGCTATGTTAAAATCAAAGGGTTCATTATTTCTTGTAGCCACATCTGGGTTTGATTTTATGCAGAAACTGCAAGCAGTAGCGTAATTTCAAATTAGGGGCCCGCCCGCAAAATTTCTGATAGCCCCCTCCCCATTAAAAAACAAATTCAAGTAAAAACTGCATTAACAGAAAACATAATTTTTAACTTTGAAAACCTTTTTTCCCGGAATTATTAAGCGAGCACGGGGCCCCAAAAGCGCCGGGGCCCGCCCGCGGTGGCGGGCTTCGCGGGTCCGTAATTACGCCTCTGACTGCAAGGTAAACACAATACGCAGATTTGCTTTACATGCATATAAAATATTTGTGTACAACCATTATCCCTATTGAAATGAATAAATCCTGAAGCACACCAATTAAATATAATCCTACGCGTGTCCATACAAAACGCGAAATGATTAGGACAAAATCGTTTTTTAAAAACATAATTCAAGAGCCCATTTTAATTCTGATGTAAATGGATAAACGATCGCTTCTCTCGAGGGGGATCGTTTAAAACTATTCGAAAGTAATTAGAATTCGCCCTATCCTTAAGTAAATGTATAAGAAGCAGTAATGTTCAACTCCCAATAATTACTTACATTATTTCCCAATTAGTGGGAGTTCACGCTTGGGCTAATTTTCTAATTTACCTAGCGAACTTGTGTTAAGTGAACAGGAGGTGTCTCTGAGCCGACCGACCTACTTTATCATCTACGGTTTACTTTATTTCGAAGCGTAGCCGCATAGGAGCGCCACCAGAAAAAATTTCAAATACCACAACTTTCAGCATAAGCGGAGGGTTCCCACAACCTCAAATATTTTACTACTTAGTTTCTTTCCACTTGACAGGTGATACGATACAATATTTTTATGTGTAACGTTGGAAAAGTAAACACGTGAAAGAATCAAGATGATTCGTGTTTACTTTGGACGTTTTTACGTCACGCCCGGATCCCGAAGAGATGTGCGTCACCTGTGTGTTTAAACACAGGTGGGAGAGACAAGCGCGAGCCATACAAGATCGCCGTCAAACGAGATGGATGGTAGTTGCGGCCGTCACCCATCTGACGTCATGCATTTTGCATCCGACACTACCCCTACCGCTGGACATCTAGAAGTCATCCGCCGCCGAAGCCCCACTCTCCGCTTATAAAAGTGGGTGCTCCGCAGAAGAAAATTCAGTATTTGGCCGTCCGGCCCTCAGCTGGAACAAATACTCCCAGCATCCGGGATGATGCTGGCCGCCGCATCCGAAATAGGACCTGATAAACCGTTCTGACGACGCCGTGTGATCAAACCGTCCTGTAAATATTTGAGTAAGATAACTTTGAATAAATGCCTAGTGTTCACTTGCTGTTATCGTAAAAGACATCACCATTTAAACATTTCCCCAGTCACAAGCTGACTGGCCTAGCTTGTCCGTGCCCAGTGAGTAGTAATATGTTCAAACCCCGAAATTAGGGACCTGTACAGTGAAGGTTAAATCGATTTCTCAATCTTGTGCGATAACGTCTATGAATGAGATGACAGGAATCGATTGCACCCGGGTAACTGAGGGTCACTGGTGACATACGGAGGGCGAACGAACTATTTACTTGTCACGAATATCCTAGCGGCACCGATGTTCCCCAACGAGATCGCAATCTGGTTGCTGAAACGAAAATCTCGCACCGAAGCCCGCCTAGAAGTCTGCATATTTTATTGCTATTAGGGATACTCCGAGGCACCGTAAAAGTTCAGTTTTGATCATACGACGCACCTAATGTGCTATCAGGGATACTCCGCGAAAAACGCATTTTATTTTCATGTAAATATTTTGTATCTATAGTCAGTTTTTCTTTTACCGTTTTAAAATGCATATATAGTTAAAGTAATAGAGTCCGTTTATATTTTGTTTATTCTGCTTATTATTTCATCGACGTTTGAACTCGCCCTTCTGCGAGGGTGAACAACGAATAAATCTTCCACTGACCAGACCGTCCAGACAACGCCGAACATGTTCATAAGCGAACGTACAGATCCTCTTAGATATACAGTGTGTCCCAATAAGTGAGACCGAGGGACACAGGTGTATGTTTAGGGGCCCGAACCGAGAACGTCGTTGTATAAGTGACGTCCGAGTAGAGAAGACAAAAGTAATCGTTGTATATATTAAACTGGCACATTTTTATTTTTAACACTATCAACAAATTAGTGTGTTATACACTAGCACGCAATAAGTAAATGTCAACTGTTTAAGTATGTGGGCTTGTGCGCATGCTCAAAAATTTACGACGTACTTTCTCTGTTGCATTTTTCTCGAGATTCTCCTGTAGTTACAAAATTAACACTACAGCGTTAATCAGCGGCTACAGGGAGTGTGCCGAATATATGAGACAAATGTCCTGTAGTCTTCAACTAATTTTATAATAAATCTTATAAAATATATTTTATGAAACCCTTGTAGTGGACAATATAAAGTAATATTGTTATGAAGAATATAAATTTAATAGTACAATATTAACACTAGTGTCAAAAGTACCTAAATTACTTTCAAAACTGGCGCCTTAAATTTACATTTTTGACACTGACAATAAACGTTAAAAATTTTATTTTAATAGTGTTTGTAGAAAAAATATTTTTTATTCAACACTTTTTATTACATATTTCTCTCCGTGTAGCTTTCGAAGTAGTTGCCTTCTGAAGCCACACGCTTAGTAGCTAGTAGCAGGTTTTAAAGTTATCTTTTGAAATGAGGAACAACTGCTTCGAAGCATTCTGTTGTATCTGCTCAGCACTTTAAATTTTCTTTTCATTTCCAGTTGCAAAAGATCAAGATACCAGGCCAAACGCCACCAAATAGGAGGATTCACCGCAACTAGATCGTGCCGGATTTGCGAGTGGACTAAAACAGAAGAATCTTACCAACGGCGAGAAGGAATAGTTAACGATCCTCTGATAACAACAACAGACATCTAACAGCCACAGCTAGCAGTTCCTAAACACCGCTAGTAAACACATAGCGGGGAAGGTGTGACTAAAGAGACAAACAAATATTTAATATTAAAAATATAACTATTTTAGAAATGAAGTTAGAATTTAAATTAGTGGTTGCTTAAACTAAACGCTTGATTTAAACCGGTAAAGTTTCTAAAATCTAAAGCGTTCAAGTTATAAGGATCAAGCTATACACTCAATAACGTCTTCAACAAATGTAAATCTAAGTCAAACCGGTTCGCGTTCCCCGATCGAAGCTTCGTACGCACAGCCCCACCAACAAGTTACTTTGAAACCAGGTATCAGCATTACTGACCAATAAAATTAGTGCAAGCAAATTGTCAAATTACTGACTAACGAAAATAAACCAGCTTGTTGCCATGAGAAGTTGCTGGGCTCAAAACTACTTATTATGACTCCATAGTTCAACTTACAAAATTCAAACGCCCTCAGAACTCATCATCATAAAGTTTCAGTCCAAAAACTGGTTGGACGCGTATATCAATCCTTTCCTATCCTGAGTTAACCTACACATTTTCTACATCCTACATCCCCAACTATTTGAGAGCAGTAGTCTTATCTGGGCCGACCTCTACGTCTTTTTATTCTTATCTCCGACTCTAGTATGATACGAACTATTCTTTCGTGTCTCAGAAGGTGTCCTACCATCCTACAGTCCTATTTTTTATTGTCTTCCATACCTTTTCTATCCACGGTATCTTCATCATCCGTCTGTAGCACCACATTTCAAACGCTTCCACTAATTTTCGATTCGCTTCTCCTATTGTCCAAGTTTCGCACCCGTACAATGTCGTACTCCATAAATACGTCTTTAAGGGTCTCTTCCTAAGTTTTTACATTAACCATTCCCGAACACAACAGTTATTTTACTTCCTAAATAGCAGAAAACCACGACTTCCTCTTTCTTTTCATTTCCTATTTGTATTTTAGTGTTAGTTCTATTTTCAGGCCACCTACATACCAAAATTTTGCTTTTCTTTTTATTGATTTTTAAGCAATTCATAGCACTCTGTCAAGACTGCATCCATTTCATTCAGAGCCACCCCTCAGAACTACGATTCAAATATTTTCTATAATTTAAACTTCGAATGTGCATATCAAATCACCGTGTATTTCAAATATGGCGAGATTATATTAAGCACCTCTTACGTGCTTGCCCGTACACTGCCATCGGACATGGCGCTGTGGCCTTTAGATTAGTTATTTGCGCGATCTCTTTTTAAAAAATCGAAAAATGTAGTAAGTTAGCCAAATATTTTTTTATTTTTTAAGTGCATGGTTCATGCACTTGTGACTTATGGTCCCCTATTTCTAACATGATAAGGCATTTTAAGGCAATTTTCCAGGTTAAAATAACGATTGACTGATTTTTTAAACATTAAAAACCAACTGGGTTTCGACATTTACACCACCTCCTCTATTATAAATTGAAAATTCTCTACGGGATTCGGCTTCACTAATCAAATTAGTTTGATTATAATAGAGACGATGAATTTAAAGCGAAGATAAACAACTTTAATCAACATAACTGTTCTAGTTATTCAAAATCTGCCAATAGCTTTTATTCCCCACAGAGGTGCAGAGCTTTGGGATAAAAATACTTTTTACGGATTTGCAATGCAAAAATATGACTGTGAAATAAATTATATCTAGCTCTAAACGCGCTTTCCCAATACGAGTGCTCCGACTTTTCTGTTATTGTTAGGTTATGTTGATGAGATGCATTGTTGTAGAGTAAAATCTGTTAAACATAGTTGGATAAACTACAAATAAATATGGATACTACAGTAGAAACTGTTTCATTTACATGTGCCACATTACCACAGTCTACAGATAGTAATTTCACTCTGCTGTCAGCACTTTGATCTTCATGAAAACAGAGAAAGTGTTCAAGGTCACTTGACAGGCGACTCAAAACCCGCCATTTTCATCTACTATTTTCTAATTTTATTCCGGATTTACGCAAAATGCGAAATGTTTGACAAACGGGAAATGCCGAATAATTTCCACAGACATATCGTAAACCTGAAATGTACCTTGGCAGCATCTATTTAGCAAATCCCAATGAGGCTTTAATGGCATAAAAGCGGCGAACGTGGTTGTCAACTTTGCGTTACAGTATCAAGTCTATGACAGGTGAAATCTAATAAGTCAACGCGACTTAGGGGCGTATTTTCAGCCCTCCCTTCACGTAGGTGAATAAAATTAACAGACCAAATGGCACCGGCATCGTGCGGATTTGCAACTTTCAGAATAGCCGTGTTTTACGATCAATTAAACCACTGTTCAGCGTTCTGCACTAGCCGTCTCTGATTTTGTGTAGTTCAGTAAAAGAACGTCGGCGTTACCCCTCCGACAATTTCCACGGAAATGGGGAAACGCTATTTAATCCCTGGGCGGTTTAACGGAATAAATAGGCAATTGTCGATGAACTTTTAACTCTTACAATAACCAAATAAGGCAATTAAAATTTTCATTTCCGAAATATCATAATGATTATATGCCGATTGCATATTTTTTGTGTTTTTAACCCCCACCAAAAAAGAGGTGTGTTATAAGTTTGACATGTCTGTGTGTCTGTCTGTGGCATCGTAGCTCCTAAACGAATGGACCGATTTTGATGAGGTTTTTTTTGTTTAAAAGCTGCCGTGATCGAGATGGTTCTTAGCTATAGTTTACTAGCTGGTACCCGGCGCGTTGCTGCCTCAGAAGAAATAATTGTGGTAAAATCGTTTGAAACTTGATAAACTGCGAATGACATATGCCGTTTGACGTTTGGTGTCAATTGTCACTTTATAAATTATAGTTTATAGCTTCACATAAACATATTAAAAAAATCCGTTGATCCGATCGCTACCAAACTTCACAGGATCACCCGCTGGGCTAATCTGAAGATTTCCTGAAAATTTCATCAACATCGGTCCAGCCGTTTTGGAGTCTATAACGGACATAGGTAGAAACAATTTTTGTTTTATATACCGGGTGTCAACGAGAGCATTTAACATCCCGTCATTTGTTTACGTTTTGTAATACACTCTGGCAATCCTCTGTAAGTATTATACTCCTAAAACCTCATATTTTTATCAACTTTGACATATCTAATTACTTCCGGTTAAACAGGAAGTGATATCAACTTTTTTATGTTAAAAATAGCAATATATCATTTTGTTTAGATAAGTTTATAACTTTTGTGAATTTTTTGGCAAAATTGAAACTCCTATTTGTAAAACACCAACGTTTCGCCTCCGTTAGGGGGCTTTATCAAGGTTTTATTAAAAATTGTTTTACAAAAAGGAGTTTCAATTTTGCCAAAAAATTCACAAAAGTTATAAACTTAAAGAAAAAAATTGGCACTAATAATTATATAAAATTTGTTTAGATAGTTCGATAGGCCTTTTTATTCTCTTCACAACCATGTATCATACATACCCAAGAACTTTATATTTTTGACGCCAGAGGCGTTAAATGAAAAAGTCACGTTGGCTGTGAATTTGACAATATGAGCCTAATTTTAAACGTTTTAATCGGTTTTAATTAATATAACTATTAATTCTAACAGGCTGTTTTAATGACCATGGAAAGAGTTTTGAATTTGAAGCAGTACATCGTTTATTTTTTTTAAATAAGGTTAGCATAGTCGTTCAAATATTCGTTTTTTTGTTTTTCGTGATATTTTAAATAGCAAGGTGCTAAAATTTTTCTTGTTTTTCGAACTTCAGTTTATTGTCCTCATAATTATTACATAAAAGTGCAATTCAATTATCAATTAGTAATTTAAATTCCATTTTTCAAAACACTTAAAACGACTCATCATCATAAGGTTCTCAGTCCGAAGACTGGTTGGACGCGTACCTCCATTCTTTTCTATCCTGAGCTAACCTACGCATTTCCCTAAAAGTAGAACATCCTACATCCCTAACTATTTGAGAGCAGTAGTCTAATCTAGGCCTACCCCTACCTCTTTTTATTCCTATCTCTGACTCTAGTATGTCGCGAACTATTCCTTCGTGTCTTAGAAGGTGTCCTACCATCCTATCTCTCCTACTCTTTATTGTTTTCCATACCTTTCGCCTTTCCCCAACTCTTTCTAATACTTCCCTATTGCTAACCTTATCTATCCACGGTATTTTCATCATGCGTCTGTAACACCACAGTTCAAACGCTTCTACTCTTTTCCTATCCGCTTCTCCTATTGTCCAAGTTTCGCACCCGTATAATGCCGTACTCCATACATACGACTTTAAGAGTCTCTTCCTAGTCTCTATATTAACCGTTCTCGAACATAACAGTTGTTTCTTTTTGTTAAACGCAACTCGGCCCTGCGCCATTCTTTGTTTTATATCTTTAGTGCTCCTACCGTCTTGGGTTATTTTACTTCCTAAGTAGCAGAAATCCGCGACCTCCTCTATCTTCTCATTTCCAATTTGTATTTCCATTTTAGTTCTATTTTCACATCCCCTACATACCAAAATTTTAGTTTTCTTTTTATTGATTTTCATGCCGAAGCCCTGTGTCAAAACTGCTTCCATTTCATTCAAAGCCGCTCCTAATTCTTCTTTGCTAGATGCTAACACTGCTATATCATCCGCAAATCTGAGCATGTTAATAGTTTGGCCCTGTACATTGATCCCTGAGGCTGTTCTTTCCTTAACAATATTAATCGCATCTTCGATATATAAGTTGAAAACTAGAGGTGACAATGCACATCCCTGTCTCACTCCCTTCCGGATATCTACTTCCCTTTGTTCCTGCTCACATTCTATAACTGCCTTTTGCTCTTTGTAGAGATTATGTATTATTCTTCTGTCCCTGAATTTCATCCCTACCTTTCTCAGCACTTCGAACATCTTCCCCCATTTTACGTTGTCGAAGGCTTTTTCTAAATCTACAAATCCTATATAGACGCTCTTTCTCTTTTCTATCGTTTTTTCTATAATTACTCGTAAAGCTAGAATGGCCTCGCGCGTTCCTCTATTTCGTCTAAATCCGAACTGATCTTCTCCTAATATTTCTTCCGCCTTTTTCTCCATCCTTCTTTGCACAATTCTAGTTAAAATTTTTGACGCATGGGAAGTTAAACTGATAGTTCTAAAATTTTCGCATCTATCCGCGCCTTTTCTTTTTGGCAAAGCTACTATGATGTTCCGTTTGTAATCTTCTGGAATCTCGCCTGTCAGGTATATGCGACTAACTAGTTTAAATAAACGATCTATTACCTCTTGACCTGCGCACTTTAAGATTTCTGCCTGCAAGCCATCTATACCTGGTGCTTTATTATTCCTTAAACTTTTTAGTGCTATCTCAAACTCTTCTCTCATTATAGGACTCCCTAGGTTATCCCCCTCTACACTGCTTTCGCTTTCTAATATATCTTGCACTTCCTGTCCCGCATATAAGTTTCCTAAATATTCTTTCCACCTATCTGCCTTCTCCCCACTTCCGATTAGGATATCTCCTGCCTCATTTCTAATGTTTTTGGTACTAGATCCAATTTCTCTAAAATTTCTCCTAATTATTTTATATGCTTCATCAGTCTTTCCTATTTCGAATTTATCTTCCACTTCTTTGCATTTATTATCGATCCATTGCTCTTTCGCTTTCCTACATTCCCGAATAATTTCCCACTTGATCGCCTTATATCTTTGTTTCCCTGTTTCATCTAACCTATTTTTATATTTGCGCCTTTCCTCTATTAGACTCACAATATGTTTTGTTATCCAGGGTTTCCTACTTTCATTCTGTTTATGACCCAAAATATCCCTAGCTGAGGAAACTAAACTATTTTTAATGCAATTCCATTCTGCCTCTATGTCCCTAACAATATTTCCACCCGTGCCCTTTAGTGCTTCGTTTGTCTTTTTCTCGAACTTATTGCGCATATCATCATCTTTTAGTTTCTCTGGGTCAAGATACCTTCTTCCGCTTCTTTTTTTCAAAATCTTAAATTTAAGATTGGCTTTCATAACGACTATGTTGTGATCACTATCTATATCTGCTCCTGGATAACTTCTACAATCCTTAACTTGATTTCTAAATCTTTGCCTAACGAGAATGTAATCTATTTGATATCTCCCTAAGTCTCCTGGCATCTTCCACGTATAGCATCTCCTAACATGATGGTGAAATAGAGTGTTCGCGACCGTTAAGTTATGTTTATCGCAGAACTCTATCAGTCTAACTCCCCTATCGTTCCTATTGCCTAATCCAAAGGGGCCAACTATTCCGCCCTCTCGCCCTGTGCCTACGACTGCATTGAAATCTCCTGTAATTATTAAATTTTCGTGCCCTCTCACAAAATCTAGCACATATTCAAACATATTAAAACGACTATGTTAACTTTATTTTTTTTAAAAATAGAGGATGTATTGCTTCAAATTCAAAAATCTTCCCATGGTCATTGAAACACCGTTAGAATTAATAGTTGAATTCATTAAAACGTTTAAAATTATGCTAATATCATCAAATTCACAGCCAACGTGACTTTTTCTTTTAACGCCCTCTGATGTCAAAAATATAAAGTTTTTGGATATGTATGATACATGGTTGTCAAGAGAATAAAAAGGCTTATCGAACTATCTAAACAAAATGATATATTGCTATTTAACATAAAAAAGTTGATATCACATCCGGTTTAACCGGAAGTAACTAGATATGTAAAAGATGATAAAGAAATATGAGGTTTTAGGAGTATAATACTAACAGAGGTATTTCAAAACATAAACAAATGACGGGATGTTACATGCACTCGTTGACACCCGGTATATAGATGAAGATCTGTTCAGGCGTTGTGTCGGGGGTTACTTAAAATGTTTAATTTTGTTTATTTACGTACCTATTTCCTCCACAACTCAACTGCAGTTGTAGATATCTTTGACTTTGACTGTTGTTTGAACTCTGTAATTCACATTTAATAAAAACAATATTCTTCAATTTTTAATTTGAAGTTTTGATCTTCTCGATCTACAGGTTGTCGCAGAATTCGACCAAGAAAATTTAAGGGTTGATTGTTTGACCAAAAATATGAAGAAAAGCCCCTATAACCATAGTGTAATAAGATAGGTGTGATGCTCGTCTCTGATTTCATTTTCTTCTGCTTCTGCGCCAGACGTTTTGTGGTTTAAATGTCAAAATGTCAAAATATCCTGACTTATTTAATTCTTTTAAGTCACTGTTGATTGTTAGATATAGAGGTGGAAAACTATCGATATTTCCCCACCGGTCAGTAAAAACATCGATATAATCCGTACGAAATGTAACAAAAATACGAATTTTAAATAATGCCTTAACCAACGATAAAATACACTAAAGATACGATATACGTTCGTAGTGGAAGAAATTCCACCACGCCATGATATACGTATCGATGCTTGTTAAAATATCAATAGTTCGATACTAACTTTCAAATAGTAGTCCAACTCTAATTATGACTTGACAGTTTCGTACACGCACTGACAATAGTTGTTGAGTCGAGCTCGTGATTAATGAGGGCGAGATAAAATTGTTGATGGCAAACCACGATCGCGTATTGTAGATAAAGTGGTCTTCTCGCCGGTTTGTGATGCGTGGTCTTCCTGATTTTGGTCTTCTTATGAAGCCCAGTTTGGCGATGTCGCTGGATTACGATTTCGTCTGGGATGGTACTTCAGGGAACATTCAAGGCAGTGGCGATGTATCGTATACTGCTTCCACCTTCATTTAGAGCTATTGCTCGGGCTACATTCTCTGCTCGCATTTTTTTAAACAATAAATGTCAGTTTACAGTTTACAGTTTACACTCATAATAGAAAGGAAATTTGTAACAAAAAACGAAACATAAAAATTATGTGGTTTGGTTTTAGTTTGGCCTGACTCCGTATATTTTTCGTTTTTTTTATTATTGCAACGGTTACAAAAATAGAAGATGATCTAGAACGTTTCCTGCAAGACTTGCAAATAACCAGTACTTTTCCTAAATTGAATTAACAATAAAGTAGTGTGAAGTGTGTTCACTTTTTATACATTTCACGGTGCTGACAAAAATGAAATTGGTGCAGTTTTGGGCACAGAAATAATGATTTGTTTGGTACTTTGAAGGCATAGGTGTAGTACAGATCTTTGAAGGATTCTTTTCTCGGTTTTAGGGTTCATTTTTCGAAAATTGCAAATTTTAGTTATTAATAAGAACAATAAAAACATAGGTAATCAAGTACAGAGGTTCCATTTAAAAAGTGAGCTTATGTACTGTGCAGAAGAAATAATGGGGCAGCTTGTATAAATGAAAATAATTTTAAAGTATAAAGGGAAGTCTGTCACAAAACTTTTTTCTCTAAAATGCATAACAAATGCATAACAAAGGCATAAAGCTCCGCGGTTGTACTATTGAGGCACCCTGTATATTTTCTGCGTCATTAATAAATCAAAGCTCTCTTCAGAGTACATAGAGAAACGCCAACTAACGCTCCACTATCTCCAAAACTGAAAGTTACACGACTCGACACGGCTTTATTTTATTTCAAATATTTAAATCCAATTAAGGTAGGTAGTAACGTTAAAACTTGGTGAATACTCAAAAGTGTGTTTAAATAACCCAAAGCTGGAGTCAAAACTTGAGTTTTGTGAATAATAACAACTATCAATTAATTATCGAAACAAATTCAAAATTTATCTATATCTGTAAAATTGATAGAACCTTTAAAACTGTCAATGGAGGACAGCGAGGTGTTTACTCAATCAATTTCGAAAAAGTTAAAGGAAATCCTCAATAAAAATGAAGTCCTCTTCGTACACTAAATAACTCAAGACCAC
Source organism: Xestobium rufovillosum (assembly GCA_963966045.1). Classification (NCBI taxonomy): domain Eukaryota; kingdom Metazoa; phylum Arthropoda; class Insecta; order Coleoptera; family Ptinidae; genus Xestobium; species Xestobium rufovillosum. The sequence goes on from OZ014498.1 coordinate 18,456,518, forward strand.
TAATATAAACGCAGACCCGGTTTTTACTTCATAATTGGCATATTTCATAGATGGCGCGTACGTACAAAATTCATACTTCCTAGCTTCAGTTGCGAGAATAAATTTTAGGGAGCGACTACTGAACAGTCCGGTCGCATGTGCATTACAGAATGTAACCTATATTTGACATTTTGGAAGTGTAAAAAAACTAAAACTGAGAGAACGCTTTTTTAAAATAGACCCTTACTTGCCCTTTCGCACCAGACACACGCATTTTTTGGCAAAAAGATGATGTAGAAACAAACAAAAAATGCGAACCCGTGCGGGCGCAGAACTCGTGTAGCCGTAGGAGAACAAAATGGCAGCTTTATACTATACCCGAACACCCACCGAGATTGTTGGTGATGTCTTTCAATAACGAAGTTCTTAAACGTCATTTTACTGATATTGTGTCGACTGCAATGGAACAAAATTTAGAAGTAACCGGCGGACTGTTCAGTAGTCACTCCCTAAATTTGATCTCTTCGGCCAGCATCTGAATGTATTTGCAGCTGGCAACTCGAACCGCAAGCACCAGGGTCGGTCTCAGTACGTCTGAGTATAAGAACTAAGCCCAACATTTTTAACATTTTTATTCGTTGTGGAATGTAATTTATGAATCGTAAGTTGAATTATTATTATTATGTACCGTTAAAAGCAGAACACCCACATACGTTCCTACCTTTTATTATTTATAAATAGGTGCATAAACCAAGGTTTATGCAGCAGTTAGACAAGAAAAATGGGCAACATAATTCACAATAAGTTGAGAAAGTCACTGACAAACATTTTAAGAAGGGAGTATACAATATAGAGAATTAAAAAGATATCCCAAAACTCTTCATTTTAGATATGAGATTGTACAAGATGAAATACAATTAGAATTTAGCGTAGATTTCAACAAAGATGATAGCCATTTCCGGTATAATCGGAAACCGTTAATTCCAAATTTTAAAAAATTGGTACAATAAACCCATAAATTTGTAACCAGGGGGTTAGCTAAATCTCCCTGTTGTAAGAGTGCAATATTTGGAAAGAAACTGACTACAAAAGTAATGACGTAGCCTTGAAGCAGGTCAGGTTTTAATTCCGAGTAAACAAACGCGTGACGTGCTCTTGACATCTGTCAGTGACAATTACAAAACATCTTACCGTAACTCCTGCAATATAATAATTATAGCAATCTTGCATTGGAAACAGTTTACCTATTTTCAATTTGTGTGATGTGCTTGGGCGTAAAAACTATAATTATTAATTACATTGAAAAAGTTAGAGTAAGATGTTTTGTAGTTGACACTGACAGATGTCATGAAAACGAGAACGTGATTGTTTATTTGTATTGTAAACGTGACCTGCCCCAAGGTTACGTCACTACGCTTGTAGTCAATTTTTTCTCAAATATTGCACTTCTACTATACAACATTTTTTCACTAACAATTTAATGAAAAACTACTGTCGAGAGCTTTTATTTACTTCATATTCGTTTATTTTGGGGATATTTTGGCTATTTTTTACGAGAAATCTGGCGATTTGAAAAATTTTAAGCTGGTAACCCTGATTCTAATAAATACATTGGCATACCTGCCATCATATGTCACATTTAAGATGATACAATTTTGCAGCGAAAATCTGAATGTGGTTACACTTTTTTATATAAACACTTCTAGGTTCCAGTAGATTTATCTCTGTTTAACTTACGACGTGTAATATGATGAGTTATGTGATGAAATCGTTCACATGAAATGTTTCATGTCTGAGGGACTATTGTACTCCAATTCGGCATCTCAAATAGTCATCGATATTCTCCGGACTACAGGAAAACTTTCTAAGGTTATTGAATATAAAAACTCCCACGTGGTCTCTAATATGACATGCAAGAATATGCCAGTCCAGTTCAACACTGCAGTATTAAAAACGAGACTGATTTATTATTTTGAAACATTTACATTCTACGCTATTGTATCATCTATTAACTGAATGCAAATAAGGAATTTTGTGTTGAAAGGCGCCGGCAGGCGCTAATACTAAAATTAGCATTGAGCCAATTAGAATTTGAAATTCGAATGAGTCTCCAGTGGCATTACTTCTTGGCTTAAATGATTAACAACTGTTGGCAACGAAGAAACAAAAATAATTAGAGAGTAATTCTCTAAAGGGGAAACTTCTAAGGTACATTTTTGAAACTATTTCGCCCGAGCAGCTTCTATTTGCATAATAAATCATGAACGAGGTCTGAAACCTTAGTTAACAAATGTTCTTTTCTTGCTTTTGTCACTTTCCTAATTATATGCTTCGTTTAGATCAGACCATCATCTTTTATAATAAGCAATATTCTTATTTTGCTTTTAATCATCCTATCGTATTTAGTGATTTTTTTTAACATTGCATGATAGGGATTTATATGGTGTTAATATTTTTATCGATAATACATATACATGAGCTTAAAGTTCAACTTTACTGCGAAGGCAGTAAAAGCTACTTTTACTGCCGCTCACGGGCGGCAGTAAATGCAACTTTTGCTGTACAATACTCAAGAAACGACCCAATTCTTAAATATCCAAATGAATGATATCTAAGGGTACTTAAAATACTTTTTCGTTAAACGTTTTGGTCCACACATTTAGTGGCTTAGTGGTTAATGCGCCGTTTAATAAATACGCAGGGCAAGGGGTTCGTGGCTCGCCGCGGTTAATTTGCGTTATGTTGATTTGGTTTTGTTCTTCTGAACAAAAAGTCAGGTTATCGTCATATAAGTCATCTCCGTCACGCCAGTAAAAGTTTCAGCCATTTGATTTTTCTTGTTGATTTAAAGTCTCCATTGTCCACGAATCTATAACTTGGTGCTGTAGGTCTGTAAAAAATGCTAACATGCGCCCCGCTACAAAGAAAATTAAATAATCTAATAGTTATTTATGACAAAAGTGGGATTATGAGCTTTGTTAACGCACACCGGTAAAAAAAACTAAAATTTTGGGGTGTCGTATCTCGGTTAACCCTCTCCTTGGAGCGATAATGTTTTGCGCAGTCCTAAAGGACTTGGGGGCAAACACCCGTACAGATTTCGTTTCGATGGCCCAATTTTTTTCATCGCTAACGCGTATACCACTACCCCCTATGCACACTTTATAATCTTCATAACCTTGTAGTTTTAAATTAAAGATTAGAAAAATGTGCAAAACTGATCGATTTTTGTTCGGTTTAGTATCATATCTTGTTATCCTTGGGTTCGGACTATTAAAATGACCTGCCAGAAGTTCTGACTAAGAACTTGAGTCCCCTGGACTTCATTATTTATCTCACCAAAAAAGTATTTGATAACATTAGAAACAGACTACAAAGCACAGAACTTACGAAAATTAAAGTGAACAATGAAATTGGTGCAAGACAACTGCAAAATGTAAAAATTAATATTCCAAACAGATTAAGTTGCTATTTAGGGGTTTATGGCAAACAGTTTGAACATTTAAAATAAGAAAACATTTTTGAGTATTTGTTTTGTACTTCTAGATTGTAAATTTTGTTAAGAGCCCGACACACAGGAATTTATATTTCAAAAACTATAAATGATATTAAATTGTTTTTGTTTGCAAACAGTTCTTAAAACACAAATCTATTATTTGTTTTGAAATTTGTTAAAAATTTTTAAAACAATAAACAAAGTCGCATGTTACAAGTCGCGAAAAACTGCTTTTTATAGTACATAATAAAACTTTCCTGAAAAGAAAATCTCAGAATCTGGTTAACGGCAGTAGTTTAATGAACTTCTGGCTTGTAAGAAGACATACAATTTTCAATTTCGACCGAAAAACAAAAAAGTTTTGAGTAAACAGTGGTACCGTTGCATTCCAAGTTTTTCGTCGTAGCTCGTGCTCTCGCCTATCTTTCGGCTACTGATCAAAGTCGCTCAGCTAAGTCAGAATTAGTTTGGCCGACTAGTTCCCTGCTTTTCCAGATAAAAGTACTTTTGACTCATTTAATTTACATAATTATTGTTTGTAAGCTTTCTGAGAGTTTTCAAAATAACATTTTCACGATTGAATACTCTTTCGGAATGAAAGATACAATAAAATAGGCTAAAATCATCTATTCATTTTCCTTTCCATTTAAAAGCTTTTCATTTTGGTTTCCAATAGAGTTGTATCTCACATTGTATCAATAGGGAACACACCCTATAATTATCGTGATGAAGGAATCAAGAGCTCCTAAAAAGATTGTGCTGCTCCGTATAGAAGAAATCGCGAAAACACTGAAAGAGATGAAGCCGGACAAAGTTCAGAAACATAAGGGCATTCGTCATGAATTATCGGTAATTTTTCTTTTAACAACGATATAATGTTGCTGATATTCCGGTATCCCGCAGAATTTCCCAGATGTGGCTGTTATTGGCTCGTTCCCTAGAAATTTAAACTTTCAAACTTATAGCAGATTGACAGACTCTTCAATTTTTCTTGATCAAATTGCTAACCATGATTTTATGGAACTTCGCAGTTGCTGTTCCTCAACGACCACAACTTGGCCTGTCCCGTAAACTGACAGTTCATACCTGCAGTTCATATTCATACCATAATCTCGGATTAAACGATTGTGAACTTTGATACTTCGATACATGTCGTTGTTTGAACCGACTTCCTCCGCCATGACTTCCACACAAAAAATGACAAAATTCTTGGAGATATGAACTTGAAGGCATGAATTTCCGGCAGTTTTAAAAGTGGACTGAAGGTGGTGTTTGTGGGCAGGCCAGATTCGTCATTGTTTCGAAGAAACGAAGGGATAAAAAATTAATTTTAATTTATATTCAAAACGGCCGGCGAGATATATTAGCTATTGTAAAAGCGGAAAGAAAACGACGTTAATGAATAAAGTACCATTCCATCATTTTTATGTCCCATTTACCTCAGTTAACAGCTCCTCTCGAACGTTCGTGCAATTATACAGCACATAAAATGTGAATCGCATAAATTAATAGTAATTCTAGTCCGGTCGTATTTATAAGGAGACTTATAGTCCCTTAGATTGCCACTAATTTATACGTTACATACTTCACGGACATGTAAATTGCAGGACCATTCCGTGAGCTACACAAATATAACACAAGTAAACATAAACGTCGTTCAAACAAAGGATGTATCCGACAACTAGCACGTCAAGATTTACTGGACTGGGGGAAGGCTACCGAGAACAAACAATCTTGCTACCTACTTCTTCGGATGTTTACACAATGCTCAGCCTATAAATAATTGTGCACGTATTCTCTGCAGCTAACGTGCTCCTCGAACAACACCTGCTCAATTCGCAACACACATACTTATACAGGGTTCGACGCTCAGCTTGGTTATCTAAAAGAAAATAAGGCAAGATAATTAAAAGCAAAAAAAATGATGGTCTGATCTATACTAAGCGTTTTTATGTATATCCATATTATGTATGTGATGATAGATCTTGGATAGTTGCTATAAAAATTTATTCATGCCTTTTCGAAAAGGCATCGGACATCGGACCAGGGCCTACTACAGTAGTAGGCCCTGATCGGACACTAAAACACTGTCAGTAAGCGTACAAAATTATCCACGATTAAACGAATGTTTGAATTCACGAAGCGATGGAAAGAATAACGGTAAAACATGGCATTTTACTGTCAAGCTAACAAATAAATGAGCACAGCATCATGATAACGAAATAAATTTTAGTGCTGACAGAGAAATCTAGGGGGATCCGCATGGAAATGAATGACAAAAAGCGGAACGCGCGAATATGCCAGGTTTAGATTAGATCTCGTGATGTCACATGAGGACAGTAATGAAGACAAAGATTTGATTATGGCGTTTAACGACAAGATGCAAATAGAATCCTCGGGAATTAAATGTAATTACACTACAGAATTCACACATCTGTCACTGAACGTTAACGTCTTAACCTTCTATCTAAGTTGCTAACTCACACACAGTGGTTGGCATAAATTTTATATGAATTCTGTAAAAGTTTGCCCCACACATCAACACGCAGACGCAGAAATTAAACTAGACATGTGTTTCGCTGACAACGCCAGCATCGTCCATAGTCCATTTTGCACAAAATAACTTTTTTTCACTCTCTGGAATTTTTGCTTATCTATTTTATTATGTATAGAAATTAACATTTTTCAACAATTACATTATGGAGCATCTGTTTGATACCAGAAATTTTGACAATTTGTGTTATTTACTTCATAAAACTACCCTATTTGAGAATGATGTTTCTATGAGTAGCTACTTGAAGTTTTTTGATTTGTTACCAATAAACATGAAAAATATTGCGTCTCTCAAAAGATTTCAAAATTTCATTTAAGAGAACCTCATTGCTGCCGACTGAATCGCTTTCGCTAAGCTGATATTCTCTCCATCTCGATGCGGAAACTTAGAATGAAGTAGGTACGGCAGAGCTAAAGATTTACTAGTGGTTATTTTTTACAAGCGAAATAGGCTCCGCGCCGATTGCTATTTTTTTCTGTAGTAATACAATAAGTGGTCTGGAATTGTCGGAAATTTTACGAAAGCTGTTGCGTTGCTTGGTAGCCACGAGTGTAAATTTGACAGTTAAAAGATCACGAGCGCTTGCGCGAGTGATCTTCTGTCAAATTTTCACGAGTAGCTAGTAAAAGCAACAGCTTGAGTAAAATTACCTAGTAGTGATTGTTCCACTACCTTCTCAGTGGCGGCTCCTGACTTTAGAACATGGCAGTGCTCTGGAATGAAATCACCGCTCAGGGGTGGGGGGGTTCTGGCGGCTTTTGCCCAGTAGTTTTTTTTAAATGAAGTGCTTTAGAAGCCATTTTCAAACATTTTCAAACAAGAAATTTCACTCACCGCAATATTTGACGAAAATCCCAAATCCAAAAGGTTAAACTTTCGCACACAACTTTTACCGCGACCTTTCGAAAAGCATTTGATACTTCGCACAGGCTTAGGACGTCCATTTCATTTTATTTCAAGTTTTTCGTCAAAAGTCTATATTTATGTAGATAAAATATTCATTTTTAACTGAATGAATTATTACAACACAATAATAATTTTGAAAAATGCAAAAATCAGGCGACCACTTTGTTCACTCCACAATGTTTAAGTGTTCACTTCAACCAAACCACTTTCACTAGCCATGCTATTGGAAATTTAAATATTTAAAAATAATAAACACGATAGTACTGCTAATTACTCACGTTATAAACAAAGCAACGAGCCAATTTCAGACCTAAATATTATAAAAAAAAACAATAAAAAATGCCGCAGAAGTACCAACTCCCGTGTCCCGTGTGCCGTGTATATGCTTGGCCCAACTATAAGTTTTAACTTACCAAGTGTGTACTCAAACAGCGCTCCCAGGCAAGCTTCATTCTTCCACCTACGACGAGTCCCGAGTCGCGCCGATTGTATCGGCTTGATCGTTTTCAAGCTCAAAAAGTAATTAAACATTTAATAAACAAGTACAAAATTTTTTTTATTATTATGATTTACAGCGACTACTTTTTTATCTAATACACACATAGCCTAGGTACCTTTCTTTCAAAAAATATAAATGGGGCCAAAACACCGATCTCGCTCCCATATCGAATGTGCATTTGCCTAGAGCGCCGAACAGATCCACACCTCACACAAAGAATACCCTCACAGTATTTGGACGGCTGGCTGCCTGCGTGGTAGGCATTTTAAAACAGACGACGCGGGGTGCTTAAAGCGCGTACTATATATTATCTCGCATAATAATTAATATACAGGGTGTCCCGCAACTCAATGTTCATACTTCTACTGCATATTCTATGGACCAATCTGAGTCAAAATATGTTATGCCACTTACACCATAAAGTTTACCGTTTCAAGATACAGCCAAACAAAGTTTTAAAAAATGCCAATAAATGGAACAGCTTAACACTTAAATTATTTCTAGCAACGTACATCATACAGGCCGTAAAAAAACCTTCACTCATGGTGATAATCTAATATGTAGGACCCATAATAATTGAAAATCATCGCTGAACAGTGACTGCGGTATTTACACTTGTTAAAAGAACAACTGTCTGGAGTTCTTGAAGATATTCCTTTGAACATCAGAGCAACAATGTGGTATCAGTTGGATGGAGCACCACCTCATTTTAGCAGAAGGGCAAGGGAGTACTTGGAGGAACTCTTCCTCGCATGCTGGATTGGCCGAGGAGGTCCGATAAGTTGGTCGGCACGATCTCCAGATATGACTCCTCTGGGCTACTTTCTGTGGGGTACATGAAGTCCTTGGTTTATGCTAATAAACCAGCAAACCGGGAAGAATTGACAGCAAAAATTACAGACGTGTGTAATAATTTGAAAGCCAATCCTTACAGAGCTTATTTTGAGGTCTCTGTCACATCAATTTCTCAACGAGCACAATATTATATACTGCCCGAAACGGTGGTGATTTCGAACAATTTTTAAGATAATTTGTGTTGAAAAATAAATGTCCTAGCAATTCATTGCAAATAAATGGTGCTTCACTTATTCCCATTTTTTTAATTTTGTTTGGCTGTAACTTGAAAACTGTAAACTTTATGACGTAAGTGGTATAACACTTTTTGACTCGGAATGGTTCCTAGAATACGTCGTAACAGTATGGACATTGAGTTGCGGGACACCCTGTATATTACGGCAGCTAAACGCTAGAGATTCAAAAAGTTTTAAACTTATTAGTTTATAATTATTATAAGGTTTGAACCTTATCAAAAAAGGTTAAAAACATATTTTTGTAGGCAGTGCGCGCACACGAGCGCGCTTATTAAGGAGCCACGCCTGGTCATGGATCCTCTGAATTCGGGCTTCTTTATAATTTTCAATTCGACATAAACTTTGTCTGAAATTGTAACATAATATCCCGAAAATGTACTAAAGTCTGCCTTTGTATTATTGTTTGTACGACACATAGAAGCGTAAAAACTTGAATACGTCTCCTCCGCGGTTTCTCAGGAAACATGTTATGCGCATTCTTTTAAAAGCTCGCTCGCTACTTGCGATGAGAAAGGACCTCGGTAAAAGAACTTTGCTAAATGACATCAAAGGATCAATGAATATAAAGGAGACGAAAGCTATTGAGTCTCCTCCAAGCCCGTATTTATCCACTTTTGTCTAAGTTAATTACGTGAGCATGCTACTTGCTTTGTTTGGGTTTTTATCTTGGAAATGCGTTGCCATGGGGATTGCTTACAGTTTTCTTGAACTTGTGCAATCTGTAGTTTACTCGTTATCCATTTCGATGTTGGACTAAACTATAGATCAATGCGTTCACCCTCTCCAAGTCATAATAAACAAGTTAGTCAATAGCGCGTAGTCTGTCTGGCAATTCAAGGTCATCATCTTACGGTATACAGTCCGAAGACTGCATCCTATCCTGAACTAACCCTATGGCTTCTCCTGGAAAGTAGAACATCCTACACCCCAACTAGTTTTTTGTTCTATAAAAGATTATATTACTCGTAAATTTGTTCAGGCTTGCTTAAAATGTCTTATTCTTTTTTTACTTAAGAGACGTTTTAGGTAATAAATACCTACTTCTACATGAAAAATAGGGTGCTGTTGGTAAAACGTTCGAGGTAGACTCATGAAGTTCTTTCTTAATACACCATCCAAGAAACGATCAGCTGTTTGTTGTTGGGACATAACAATCCCGCTCTGAGCGCGTAACTCTTGAAAGAAGGAAAAGGTTGCCACTGACAGGTATACGATTTTAAGAGTTACGCGCTCAGAACGATTATCGTGTTCAAATCACCATAACTTTTTTTTCTATGCGAGATAATGAATTGAATCTTGGTGTAAAATAAAATTCGATCCTTTCTCTATAACTTTGCCGCCTGAAGTTCGTCCAAATTCTAAAAATGAGCATAGTTCCTCGGCAGGTGAAAATTCCACTGCACCAAAAAGACTACGTCTCGAAAATCGCAAAGCGGAATGAAAAGTAATTATGTAACTGCAACTTGAAAGATTTCGTGAGCATCCTGAAAGTTTAAGAAACAATTTTTAAAAAATTGCAACTCGATAAGACAATTTTTGAGGGAGTTATGACATGATACATTTTGAGCGCGTCGCATTTCCTACGCGTGAAATATGGAAAATCGGCCCGATTCCCCTCTCGCACTTCCCTTCTCTTGCAATTGTCACCAAGATTTCCCACGGCCGTGGGGTATGAACTAGGTCAACTTCATTCTTCTGGTTTATCTCATATATCCAGCTTTTATGTGTATCACTTGTTTGCTTTGATACTAACATGTTCAGTGGAAAAAATTTGTTCAATATCCGTCGAGATCTTGGGGCGGATGAGCGCAAAAAAGCGAGGAATGCGTTTTTAAAACAAACGGAGAAAGTCAATAAGCCTACCAACATAAATCTGAAGTAATAAAAACACAGTGGAATTTGCGTATTTCCAAATGCAAAATAAATTCTAATTCCACGGATCCAGATGAAATACTGCGTGAAATATTTTCTAAACCGGCACAGGGAAAATTCTCAGCTTCATAAATCTCTATGCGCCGGCGACCCGGCCACCTCTGGCTGCATTGTGCTTAAATTTGCGACAGCCAGTTATTATTTTAACAATTGTTCATGGTTCCGTTATTACCTACGAAACTTCATTAATGTGAATGTTCCAGCCGATGACTTAGTTTTTTGTTTTGTTCCCGGGATTTGCCCGAACGAGACCCCAGCGGATCACTTTGTGCGCTGCGCTTTTGTCGCGACTTCGAATTTAATAAACAGCAGAACGGCTAATTCGCTCATGTAAATGCAATTAAAATATAAGACTGGCTACGGTTTAGAAAACTGCATTTCTGTTACAGTCCAGTTAATCAATTCCTTAAAAAAGGGCAAATGGGTGATTCAAAACTAACATTCTCATTTCGAAGACTGGTTGGACGCGTACCTCCATCCTTTCCTATCCTGAGCTAACCTAAGCATTTCCCTAAAAGTAGAACACCCTACATCCCCAACTATTTGAAAGCAGTAGTTTAATCTGGTCCTACCCCTACCTCTTTTTATTCCTATCTCCGACTCTAGTATGTCGCGAACTATTCCTTAGTTTGCAGAAGGTATCCTACCATCCTATCTCTCCTATTCTTTATTGTCTTCCATACCTTTCGATTTTAACCAACTCAATACCTCCCTATTGCTAACCTTATCTTATCTATTCCCGGTATCTTCATCATCTTCACATTTCAAAGTTTTCTTTTTCCATCCACTTCTCCTTTTGTCCAAATTTCGCACCAGTACATTGCCGTACTCTACTCATACATATTTAAGAGTCTTTTGCTAAACGCAACTCGACCCTGCGCTATTCTTTGTTTTATATCTTTAGTGTTCCTACCTTCTAGAGTTATTTTACTTCCTAAATAGCAGAAATCCGCGACTTCTTCTATCTTCTCATTTTCTACTTGTATTTTAGTTTTAGTTCTATTTTGACGCCCTCTACATAGCAAAATTTTTGTTTTCTTTTTATTAATTTTCATGCCGCAGCCCTCTGTCAAAACTGCTTCCATTTCATTCCGAATCATTCCTAATTCTTCTTTGCTGAATGGTAACACTGCTATATCATCCGCGAATCTGAGCATGTTAATAGTTTGACCTTGTACATTAATCCCTGAGGCTGTTTTTTCGATACTTTTTTAAAAATTAAATCATAATAGTTTGAAATTTTATCTGCACATTAGAACACGTCGACTCAAATACCGTACCAATGCACGCGTTCCTCCTTCTTGTTGTTCTTGCAGACGAACCTAAATTGTCGTCAATCATTTCCACAATACAGTATACTTCATTTTTAAATGCTTCCACAAAAAATCAAGTGGGTCTTATAATAAAAAAAATCTATCCAAAACCCAATAAGAAAAATAATATTTTACAAAAAAAACTACACAGTGACTGTGGAGCCCTTCCCTTTTATCTTACTCCTTGAACTTGATTCAGAAAATCACAAAAATGAAAATGAGGGAAGGTAATACTTTTTATTAATCAAATTTGGTCATGTCAAAATCACATCTGAATACTGCAATCCATCCATTCGATTTGGCAACATAAAGCGGGGCTTTTGACCTTTTTACTCCAATAAACATACAAAACCTAGCTCGCAGAGGGTAATCTGCAGGTAGCAATGCTCGAACATGGTACGAGTATAATACTGCAACGTATTTCGTATTTAACAATTTATTTACAGTGACTAATGTACAAATGTTTACATTTAAAAATGATTTGAGAACTTAAAATCTAAAATTAACAATAAGCAGCGAAATATACAAGCAACAGACAAACAACAAGTAGTATGTAATAACAATTAAACAACTAACAGTAAACAATAAAGCAATACACAACCAATTAACTAACTTAAACAAACCACAAATCAACAGTTAAAACTCTTCTTGATTAGTTTTACAATATAAAAGTTTATGAGAACCTTAAACACCCCGGTATACACCAAAACGCGGAAACAAATTACGTACGTACCGTCACCAAAACGCCAAATACACTATAAGCGCGTACAATAAACACTTAACACGTATGCTCCCTCGAATTTATCGCCTTCGGAATATTTCCCCTTTTCCTCTTGTCGCATGTCCAAAACAAAAACTACAAAACTGTTGCCTCGGTCTCTTGGCTTGCCATTAAATAAATACCTTCGAAGAAATGTTCGAATAATGGAAAACCACGAGAGATAAAATAGTTCCAGGATTCGGCCTTACTAGACTCATAAAAGAACAAGGTTTGTTGACAAAACAGCGTGACTAATACTCGCGCAGATCAACATGAGCGTCGCTTGTGGGGCAAACTTCGTATCAATATTGAGTTTCATACAATATGCACCACGCTGTTGTTTGCGATGGCTTAAGCACCTGTTGGGCGAGTTGGCTTGTATATTCGCGGATTTTCTTCTAGCCATCAAAATACGTATGTTCATATAAACTTTTCGTCTTATTTGGAGTTCCTTTAGCACCCATTTTAAATTGGCACGCCCGTTCTGAATCACCCTGTATAGCTGGTGTTTCAGCTGCTGAAGCGAGGTTGCGATTTGGGATGCTACATGCAATGTATCGGGCGGCATAGCCGTTTAAAGTTTGCTTCGCAAATACCAAATTAAAAAATACAGACTGTACCCAAATTTGATAACTTTGAAAATAGCAGAATTTATGTAGCCAGAACTTCCTGACATATGCACCTTATCACGTCGCATCGACACCTCAGCAGCACCAAGTGCATTTAAAATCGCCTGCACTCACCTTATCACTCCACAAAATTCCAGCGTTTATTTCTGTATCACCCTGTATATGTTTAGTGGAAAATTTTGGAAATAGTTTGTAGTCGCCTGTTTTGTGTAAAAATAAAGGGTAGATTGATGCTCGGATTGATGTCATATAAAGTCATAGTCATGGTCAATAGAATGCCAAACTTCCCAGCAAGAATCTGTCCTGCAATCCGCCATTAGCAATTATTTTGTAGAGGAATAGTACAACCGAGAGCTGCCTCCGCTTATCCAAAATGGAAAACTTATGCAACTCTGTCAAATTACAGTAATTTTCAAACCAGGGGATAAACACCAGTTAATGAAAAATTTGAAGAATTTATTTTTTGGACATTCTCCACCATGAGTTTATACTGTATGTAATAATGTACATGTACACTACTAAGGAGTACTCAAACGTCGACAACACATAAGCAGAGAACAGCGCCATCAGAGAGAGAACGATTTAGAATATTGCTAGCTATAAATCCATACATTTTATATGCTTTTTTAAGGTATTTTCTTTATGTACATCAAAGGTTAATTTACCGTCGAAGGTAACATCCAAATCTTTCTGTCGTACTTTCCTTTCCGAATATTGCGAATTAAAGGTGTAATGATAAACAAGCCGCTTCAATTTACTTGCGTACGACAAAGTGGAACACAGAATTATTCTTTAAATACCACTCGAATAACTCATTCAAAACGTAGGTATTGCAGTTCCAGATAGTCAACCAACCTTTAAAATGTTTTAAATAATTTAGTCATCAGCAAACAGTAAGAACTTCACATCTCCCCGGCAAAGCCTGTTAATGTAGAAACTCTGAAGAGACTCTTAAAGTCGTATGTATGGAGTACGCCATTATACGGGTGCGAAACTTGGACAATAGGAGAAGCGGATCGAAAAAGAGTAGAAGCATTTGAAATGTGGTGCTACAGACTCATGAAGAAGATACCGTGATGGAAAGAATAGTTCGCAATGGGGAAGTATTAGAAAGAGTTGGGGAAAAGAGAAAGGTACGGAAGACAATAAAGAATAGGAGAGATAGAAGGGTAGGACACTTTCTAAGACACGAAGGAATAGTTCGCGACATACTAGAGTCAGAGATAGGAATAAAAAGAGGTAGAGGTAGGCCTAGATTAGACTACTGCTCTCAAATAGTTAGGGATGTAGGATGTTCAACTTTTGGAGAAATGCGTAGGTTAGCTCAGGATAGAAAAGGGTGGAGGTTCGCGTCCAACCAGTCTTCGAACTGAGAACCTTATGATGATGATCCATTATAATGACGAATGACTTATAACCCAAGAAGACAAAAATAGGAATTAAGTGTTTTGAAAAAAAATAAGTTAAAATTTCCACTGTGAAGTACAAGTACCTAACCTTCGCCGCGCACCAATATCTAGCCAACTTTTTAAGGACATCCAACAAATTTCCAATTGGAAATAAGGTTTCTTGTAAATAGGATTTCATTTAAAATGTCTGACGAGAATCCAATGTAACTTTTTTGTAGAAATGAGTTCCGTTGTCGATAATAAACAAATAAAATTGGGGGTTGAAAAAGGGGGGAAAGAAATCTCGGAATCACGTTGGAAACTAGTAAGTTAGAACGTAGCGAAGTAACAGCCGCACGTGATACAACGTAATGTTAAAATAACCGCAATAAATTGTTTTCTCTTTCACGGGAAACAGCAAGTCACTCTTTATTGCCCCTAAGATAAAACTCCTGCAGGGATACGAGTTAATGTAATTTTTTAAACAAACATCCTCCATTTGTTTTCACCTTAAATTATCCCCTGCATTTATGGATCGTAAATGCGAATTCATTAATAAAAATGGCGTGGGGTTACAAAATGGTGACAGACAAAAAATTTTGACTAAGTAGCTCATATTGTGAGACATGATGACCATGATGAAGATACTGTGAATAGATAGGGTTAGCAACAGGGAGGTGCTATAAAGTGTCGGAGAAAAGAGAAATATAAGCAAGAGAATAAAGAACATTACGGTATGTGGGATGTTCTACTTTTGGGGACAGGAAATGCTGAAGGTGCAAGTTCAGATAGCCTTCGGACATACCGTTAGACAATTGAAACTTAATTTTTCATAGATGTGTAAATTAAGAACTCTACAAGAAAATATTTTTACAGTTCTTAATTCTATATTGTAACAAGTCGCAGAGAAACTGTTCGTCTAACAAGCTTAGCTTATTTTATTCTCCTCATTCCTTCTCACGTGCGAGTCTAAAAATACAGCCCGACAGTTATTTTTATTTTCCTCGAAGTTAAAACTTTTAGCTTTCTAGCAAACGCTTTATTAAAAGCCAAATTATAACGCGATCTTGGCCATGTAGCTCAAACTGTATACGTGTTTAAACCCCATTAATAAAGCTTCACCTGCTACTCTGATGAAAAATGCTCTGCAGCTTACGAGCTTATAGTAAATAAATAGAATAAACACAAACGAATTACTATAAATAATTCTTTTAGCAATGTACTATTGACGTTCAAACATCGGTACATCTGTTGAAAGAAAGAACGGGGTAGGTATGCACTTTCAGACTAGGGCTGCGCAAATGATTTGATCAATCGATAAAAAATCGATTAATCGTAATATCGATTATAGCGATCGATTGATCACTCATAATGTATATCGATCGATCGATTAATCATAATATCGATATATCGAATAATCGTAATATTTCGATAAATTGACTAATCGATATATCGATTACTCGTATAATATGTAGACAGAGTTTGTCTTTGATAAAACATAGGCAAAAAGCAAAAAAATAGCACAAATACTTGCATACAAAGTAAAATAGTTTTTTAATTGTGCCAATTTTCATTAAATACATATAATAATTGGCTAGTAAATAAATGTAACTCAGAGTGCGAAGTTATTTATTTCTATGAAAATCATTCTTTTCAATTTATTTAAGAGCTCAGAAAAAAATGTAACCAAGTACTTACACCTAATTTCAATTGAAAAAATCTATTAAAAAAGGTATGACTCACGAGATAACATAAGGTGATGTCACAAGTCGCGGTCATATAACCCTAGTAATCTTATTTTTCGGAATTATCATATACATATGTGAGACCAAAAACGGACAAAGGCTCGAAATTATTTTTGGTGAAGAAACGAAACATTAATATTGTTGCTGAAAAAAGTTGCAGCGAGTTAAACACAAATAGTTTGTGCGCGCTAGCCGCGCTGAGCCGTGTAGTAGTGGTTTAGGTGCAGGCGTACAAACGCTGCATTAATATCGAGAACATTCGTATTTTTTATTCAGACAAATTGCATTTCCCCTCACATAAACATGATATTAAACATTGCACACTAGATTTCATGCATGCACATCGAAAAGAACAAGTAAATTTTTTACATTTACTTACAGAACTGTTATTGTAACACAATCGAGTTTAGAGCTATTTTTGTGAATGTTATTGGCATAACCAATCATCCATCCATTGCAAAACGAAATTGGAGATAATTTTTATGGACGATAGGGCCACGCCCCACCGCACAAGGAAGGTTGCCAATTTGCTACAGGAAGAGAATATTCAAAGAATGAATTGGTCAACAAACTCACCTGACATGAATCCTTGTGAGAACGTGTGGGATATGCTAAAAAGGGCCATTTTAAATAGAGATAACCCCCCTTTCACCCTTCAGGAGCTAATTGTTGCTGCTCAAGGAGAATGGAACAGCACACCGCAGGAAGCCATTAATAACCTTTTTATTTGAATGTACAGACGTGAACAGAGAAGGACGTACTGGTTATTGACATTTTCGTTTCTCACATTTTGCGAAGACTTTGGTCTTTTTAAAAAAAATTAATACGTTCAAAATTAAAGAGATACTTATTTGCATTAAAGATTATTCCGTCCTCTTGTAATGACCCTGTATAATAAATGCACCCTCGTATAGGAAAAGATACGGACGACTAATTGAAAAGATGTAAAAACCATAAAATCAAACTTGTTGAAGGAGCGACACCTTTTAATGAGCTAAATTTCTTTTCAGCGTCGACAAATGAAACAAACAAAGCTTCGAACCCCTTTGTGTCATGTCCTCCCGCTCGCTGAACCGTTAAATTTGAAACAATACTATAAATTTTACTGCACGCGTTTTAATTAGGTTGTGGTGTCGGCATGTCCCGCCCTCTCCGATTGTTATTACACTTTTTGCGGCTTCGTCCCCCCTCGAATTGCGACAGAGAGGACGGTTGCTGTGTTAATTATTTCTGCTGAAAGTTCAAATCTGATATGAATTTACACTGGCTGAAATAGCACTCATCCCGAAAATTTGTTCGTGCTTAGGAACAACTGTTGATAAGGTCGAAGTTATTGAATGGCATTGTTGGGTTTCAATAATTGACTTGAGCACAGAAATATTAAGTTTTATAATGAAGATGGGAACTTGAATCAAGAAGCTAGAAACTCCCTGCTAAACTGAAAAGTTTACAGATTTTTCCACGACTAAGGGCCAACCTGAAAATGACAAAATCTGTCGCATTAGGTATTAATTTGAGGTCAATTGGTACATGATCAGACCTGACCTGAACTGACCTGTACTGAATTGTACATACTTTTACAACCTTAAGTGTAATCTTTTATTCCTTTTTAAGCTTTGCGATTTTCGAGACGTTGTCTTTTTGGTGCAGTGGAATTTTCACCTATCGAGGAACTATGCCCATTTTTAGATTTTAAACAAACTTCTGGCGGCAAAGTTATATAGAAAGGATTGAGTTTTATTTTACACCAAGATTCAATTCATTATCTCGCATAGAAAAAAATTCGCAGACCTCGCATCTTACGCAAGTATCATAGGCGTATTGAAAATACCGACACAACAGCTCGGTTTCTAAGATGTCCAACAAAAGTGATCTGTGCCTGTGCCGTTTCAAGTTGGTATATTATTGATACAATAAAATAAAAGAAATGATTTGTGACAAGCACAAGGCACATAGTCAAACTGACGCAATACGTAACAAAATATTAACGCATCCGTTTTGTACTGTTTCCAATGCGATATCCCTCGCGCTCGCCGTACCTTAGTTCACATCTGGCTAGCGCTCTGATATTATTATTATTAGCGGCCTCGACTGCGCGCGTCGCCGACAGAATCTGTCGCCTGTCGATACATTTTTCGTAAGATGAGTCCCATATAATATACACGCGCCCAGAAGTATTTTCAATACTAAAAGTTATGGCGATTTGAACACGATAAACGTCCTGAGCACGTAACTCTTGAAATCGTATACCTGTCAGTGGCAACCTTTTCCTTGCACGTTGCATAACCCGAAACACAATTAGGCACTACATATTTTGATATTTTCATCACACGGCGAATACTTGTATAATAAAACCAATTAAGTCTACACTATACACACACGTACAGTCTCCTAAAGATTGTTGCTGTAACCGTTTCGTTATCGCACGCTACTGACTTCAAGAGTTACGCGCTCAGAACGATTATCGTGTTCAAATCGCCATAACTTTTTTTCTATGCAAGCGAATGAATTGAATCTTGGTGTAAAATAAAATCCTATCTTTTCTCTATAACTTTGCCGCCTAAAGTTTGTCCAAATTCTAAAAATGAGCATAGTTCCTCGATATGTGAAAATTCCACCGCACCAAAAAGACGACGTCTCGAAAATCGCAAAGCAGAATGAAAAGTAATTATGCAATTGCAATTTGAAAGATTTCGTCAGCATCCTTAAAGTTTAAGAAATAATTTTAAAAAAATTTCAACTCGATAAGACGATTTTTGAGGGAGTTATGACATGATACATTTTGAGCGCGCCGCATTTCCTACGCGCGAAATATGAAAAATCCGCCCGATTCCCCTCTCGCACTTCCCTTCTCTTGCCAATGAGCTCGGACAAATACCACTCACCTTTTGCTCTACTGTATGCATGTGAGTCGCTACACTTGTCTTATCCACTTTGGCTTTGGTCAACTCATCGCGGAGTATTGAATGGGCTCATCATTTGAAACACCGGTCACCCATTCAAACGTAGACCACAATGAGCGCTGCTTAGCTTTCATACTAAGAGTTATGGTAAAATAATTAAGAAACCAAAAATTCTCTTTGGAAACTGAAGGCAAGTAAACTAAATTCCTTTTTTTCTAATTTATTTTTCTTGTGATGTTTTGCTGTGTATTCTTTTGTGTCAATGTCTTGATTGGACATCAATAATTATTGATTATAATCAAATGCAAGTATGTGAAAGCATTAAATCTATATCCATACATTATGGTGTTTTATATTATAAAATTCATTCGTAAAAGTTTTTATAAACCGCGTGCGACTTGTACCCAGGAGCGCCATCACAATAAACATATTTATGTCCATATTCAGTATGTGCCGCGTCTATAAAAATCTAGCATGATTACAGCGCATAAAAGCGACCCCGACATCTATTAAATATTCAACAAAGCTATTGAATATGCGAGGAACAGAATATTCATTCAATTATCCTAATGCTCACATGCTAATGAAGCAGAAACTATCGATATCCAGAAATAAAAAATAAAAAACAAGACGACAAATAAGTGACAGCTCCCTGGATGTATATACATGTGGAATGTCCTTGGGGACATCATCAACTGAAGCAAATTAACTCTGAAGTCCCATCGGGATCGTAACTTCTCGTTGTATATCCTTCGGTCGCATAATGTCAAGCTCTCGCATGACCCTCCTCCGCTGCCATGCAGAACGCATAAATACGGCATTTTAATGTCGTATCAAAAATCAATTACTACAGACGGCTGCCATTTTAATTTTCTCTGCACCTTGGTATTTGCGCGACAAACATTTTAAAATGGGATGAAGGCCACATGGAGAAATACTCCGTAACATTCTGATAAATTGTAGTATGCAGCAGTCATTTATTTTCCTAAATCTGAAGCGACTAAGGAGTTAGCATCCTCCTATAGAGCAAATAAAAAATGGGTAAACCGACTGATCGTACAATTTGCATAGAAAAGGTGGTATGATTTAAAAGACAAACAGTTAATAATGAACATGATAAAACAGAGAATTTATATAAAAATCCAAACAGGTACAGATGACGAGATATACCCGCTACGCGGTTGGAGCTCCGCACGCGCAGAGTACCGATTGGTCAATCGCACGCACTGTACCCGCAACACAATTAAACGAAAACCGCAGTATCAACTGTTACTAAATCCCGACAAAAAAGTATATAGATACTATAAATGAAGGTTGAATTACAAAAAAAAACTACACAAACATTTATTAAGTGACTAACAAAATTATTATTATATTATGTAATAACTTATGAAACTAATTAATGAAAGAAGCGACACGAAAAGAATTGTAAAGAAAAGTTCAAGGTGGTGGTCACGTTAAGTCCTTGAATGCGGCGTTCCAAACGGGAAGGCGACAACTATAGACATATATATTTCTGACCTTACAGGATATGAGGGTGGGGGAAGTCAGCTGCTCCAAAGCTGGACACTCCTGAAAAAATCGCGCCGGGTAAAAATCGCACCCTTTGAAACACTAAAATGCCATAAGGACAAATTAAGAACAGCAAGAAAAGTGCCGTCTCCGAATCATCATTATAAAGTTTTCAGTCGAAAACTGGTTGGACGCGTACCTCCATCCTTTCCAATCCTGAGCTAACCTACGCATTTTCCCAAAAGTTGAACATCCTACATCCCTAACTATTTGAGAGCAGTAGTCTAATCTAGGCCTACCCCTACCTCTTTTTATTCCTATCTTTGACTCTAGTATGTCGCGAACTATTCCTTCGTGTCTTAGCAGGTGTCCTACCATCCTATCTCTCCTATTCCTTACTGTCTTCCATAAATTTCGCTTTTCTCCAACTCTTTTTAAAACCTCTCTGTTGCTAACCTTATCTATCTGCGGTATCTTCATCATGCGTCTCTAGCACCACATTTCAAATGTTTCTAATTTTTTCCTTTCCGCTTCTCCTATCGTCCAAGTTTCGCATCCGTACAATGCTGTACTCCATACATACCTTTTTGAGAGCCTCTTCCGAGTTTCTACATTTATCATTCCCGAGCATAATAGTTGTTTCTTTTTATTAAATGCAATTCGGCCCTGCGCTATTCTTTGTTTTATATCTCTAGAGCTCCTACCATAGCGAGTTATTTGACTTCCTGAATAGCAGAAATCTGACACTTCCTCTACCTTCTCGTTTCCAATTTGTATTGTGTTTTCACGCCCCCTGCACACCAAAGTTTTGGTTTTCTTTTTATTGATCTTCATACCATAGCCCTCCGTCAAAACCGCTTTCATTTCGTTCAGAGCCCTTCCTAATTCTTCTTTGCTGGATGCTAATATTGCCATATCATCCGCGAATATTAATCGCATCTTCGATATATAAACTGAAAACTAGTGGTGATAACGAACATCCCTCTCGAATATCTACTTCTCTAAGTTCCTGCTCAAATTCTATAACTGCTGTTTGCTCTTTGTATAGATTATGAATTATTCTTCTATCCCTATACTTCGCTCTACATTTTTGAGCAGTTGGAACATCTTCTTCCATTTTTCCAAATCTACAAATCCTATATAGGCGCTCTTTGCCTTTCCTATTTTTTTTTCTATCCCTCTCTATCTCTACACTGCTTTCCCTTTCTAATATATCTCGTACTTCCTGTCCCGCATATAAGTTTCCCAAATATTCTTTCCACCTATCTGCCTTCTCCTTGCTTCCGATTAGGACACCTCCTGCCTCATTTCTAATGTTTTTGATATTAGATGGGGAATTTCAAAAAAACGCAGACTGCAATACAAGGCGGCCACATCGAAGCTCCAAATTTATTCGAAAATTGACATGATGAGAAATAAATTAATTGGTAAACCAAAAATATCGCAGTTAATGCACCACTCGATAAGAAGGAAAACTGTAAGTTATGCAATATAAACAAACTTGCAAAAGAATAAAATAAAGTAAAATAAAACAAAATAAAATAAAATAAAATAAAACATGTTTTATTAATTTTTGACCTCAAAATAATTTCTATATATTGGGTTAAAATAGCCCAAGTCAGGGCGAAATCGAAACGTTTAGAAGAAGCCTATGTGCATCAGCGGGCAGGAAAGACTGTGCGATGATACTAATGTTCTGGATGAAGGTACAACACTAATTGGAAGCAGAAAATTTGGCAAGCTTGTGAGCTTGAGGTCGAATTAATTGAATGTCTCTCTTAGTAACCAGAACTGGCTCCTCCTAGTATCGTCTCTTCCTTCAGATGAGAAAAAATGCTTCTTCTGACGAATAGGCAATAGGAGTTATGGAGAACTCAATTGCAAAATAGGAAAAGAACTTTCTGCTACGATAGCTTTCGATATCTGTGTTCTTTAATATACATTGAGAAAAATTGGTCTTCCAATGTGCCTGGTTTATTCCAAATAAAATGCTGGCATATTACATCACATTCTTTAACCAATAACTTGGTATGGAAGACCGATCAAACATTTTGCCATTCTGTATGCTTAATATTTATTAATTATTAAATCGGTTCGCAAGAGGCTGAGCTTTACTGTTTGGACAGTATCGCCTTTGTTCTATTCTAATATTACCTTCCTTGGTACTTTTATCATAACCTTACTTTATGTATTTTGGCAGCAATTTCAAAATAATCAAGCCGTAATACTAGCTCCCTTTAATTATCTTGTAAAATTATTCAGTAGATAAATAATATAATTTGAACATAGATATTTTTATAAGAAGAAATCGCACGCAACGAAAAATTTTTGTGTGCACAGCTGAGGTTCTCTAGCCGGTTTAACGTATACGAAAATAATTCTTTAAGCGCATTAATCAAAAATAACTTTTGTTTTCATTATAAACTTATTCGGAACGGGCCAATTAAGGCTTAACGCAATTTTGATGAGAGAAGAAAATGTTTTACTTCGTCATGGCGTGATGTAATGTGGGAAAACGAAATGTGTCAGAGAACGATGGGTAGGAGTGCCTCAGGCAGTGTGCCATGAAATTAGTCAGGTTTCTGAGCACGGTTTGACAGTTTATGTCTGCACTAATTAGATCACTGAATATTTCAGGTGTTTTCCACTTTGGGGCGATCGAATAATTAAAAATTCAAAAAAATCAAAATATTGTTTTTACGTCAGTGAAATGGGTCAACGCGGGTATTTCTGGCAATGAAATTTTTTATTAGCGACGAATAACTCTTGAAATAGATTGTGAAGCTGCGAATCAAAAATATTGTTACGAGGGCCAACGGTTAAATTGGCAGACTAGCTGCATAGGCATGTTTAAGGTTTTTAAAATAAATAAAGGGATATCGGGAAAATCCCTAGAAAATGTTAAATATGTTGCGCTCAAAATGATCGCAGAAAACTGCAGACCACTGGTTTCGTCCTTGTGGGACTCGTCAGTGCAGTGCTTTCTGCATTCATTTTATACGCAACTAACCTGCTTATATGCTAACAAACGTCGATCATATATGAGCAAGCGCCAATTACTTTATTAATTGTTTACACTTTACGGTTCAATTCCGCTTAATTACATTACATTCTGAGGTAAAAACACTTTAACAACTGTCCGCCAATTAAAGTTTTGAAAGCGGATCTAAACGATTTTATTTTTTGAATGACAACAAACGTGTTAGCCTTGCACTAGTAAACAAAGGGCAGCAAAAAATAGACAAATAATCATGTTCTTTTAACGAAAAATCACATCGATCGCCTATGGGGGGCGGGGCTGGCGAAAACATAGCAACGTCCCGCATAAACTATTCGCGTCGCAAACTGGAACACCACTTTTGGAACTTTTAGTACATAGAGATACGTCATGAATGTTTCAATACCAGCTAGCTGGAGTAACATTCTTTGTTATCTCGTAGTGCAATAAAATCTGGATTCGTTCTATAATAAAATTCCTGGCGGGGTATTTGCACGAGGAGTAGTTGTTCGAACGGTCCAGTACCACTCTTTACATTCATCTAAACAATAAATTCGTAAAGTAATTGGTGCTTGCTCATATATTATGATCAACGTATGTTACTATGTTAGCATATAAGCAAGTTATTTGTGTGTAAAATGAATGCGGAAAGTACTGCGCGGATGACTGATGAGTCCAACAAGGACGAAACCAATGGTCTGCAGTTTTCTGCAATCATTTAAAAGCAACATATTTAATATAACCAAATTTATTTAGTTTCTCTTAATAATGTTGGGTTTATGAACTTAAATGTACCTGACTTATATTGTTTTAAATGCAATATCGTAAATAATATAAACAGGAACAATAATTTGTAATCCAGGCGCCAGGAGCCAGGAATTACGAAATTTCTAAATTTTTGGCCGTACTTAATGAAAACGCGGTACATACATGCAAAAAACGAAATCGTGTTTTTGGTATGGTTAGGTCTATGGTGAGTTATACTGTTACCCTGCTACTTATAGAAGTGGTGTTTGCAGTTTTAACCCTTAACATTATACATTTTATAATACGGTAAGTACTAAATTCATCAGCTGGTTGCTTAATGAAAACCCCGTATTTACAACTTCCCTAATCACTGTGGTTGAATCGGGAACATTTATTGGCGTAAATTCACTATAAATCCTTTATAAGTTCAAACTCCTGTTGATGCTGACGTTTTGGCGTGTGGGGTTAACTTATAAAGAATTCATGGTATCCTCCTTAGTAATAAAGGGGTATTAATAAAATACATCTTCTTATTAATTAGGTATCTTCTATATGTTGACGCAGTTGGAAATGCATGGAAGGGTGACGGGGATGTTAAGAAAATGGAACCCGACGATTTTTATAATATTGGAAAAATTACACAGCACGGCAAAAATTAAAGAAGAATTTAAAAATCGGCAATATTTATCCGACATCATGCAAGCTGTCGCTGTGCAAGTTGTAGCTGTGCGTGGTCTCTTCTGCATACTATAAAGTAGGTACCTACAGAACTTCTTTTACTGAGAAAACCATGAAAACTTTAAATTTTCTTATGCAAAAGTAATGGGAAAAAGTGACATACTTCAGTCTTCCGTGTCTCGATGGACCTCATGGTTTTTCGAAAGACAAAAGAAAATCCATTCTTAAAGAATTATACGATTTGTGTCTAGAAAATAGAAAAGTATTTTGGTATATAAGATATATGTATATATAAGATGCGTCTGCCCTGGAACAAATTTTGTGTACCTATATCGGGACGTGACCGCTAGAGCTATCCCAACAGCTGTTTGCGTTGTCAGAAGAGCTGTTCAAGCTGTTAACAGCGCTGTTCCAACAGTTCTTCTGCATGGTAGCCAAAAATATAAGAAAAAAATAACTTGTGTGTGTCAGCTCCGACGCACGACTGGAGTTTACTCCTTACGAACGATTATTTTAACTTCAATCACTTAATAATAGGGTACACGCGAATGTCAGTTTTATACCTAGATGTGTATTTATCAGATGGTTTATGTTCGAAAATGTCCAACTACAATCTGCTAAACGTCGATCTCACTGGCAATGAAATAAATACTTTTCCTGGTGTTCGAACAGGCGTTGATTCACATTTCGGCACTAAGCAATATTTGGAGTATTTAATATTAGGTCTTTCCATATTAAATCTAAAGATTCAACAAATTTAGGAACGAACAAATACTGCAAATGCTGACTTTACAACGCCAACTGTCATATCCACTCTATGCCACTCTATTTTCACTATTTCCATGCTCTATGCAGTCAGACATAAACAGCCGTATCCATAGATACGTACATAATTTCAGTGTTACAGGTAACGTAACGCGTTACTTTTAGTTAACGCGAAATGCAACGCTTGATTTTACTACTCATAAAATTTCCGTACCGCGGGCTATAACTGAAAATCGATTCTTAAGGAGTAAACTCCAAAAATATCGCAAATATCGGTATTTTATTAAATATAAAAAAATAACGTCCAGAATAAAATTAAAAATGTTATACGAAGTGTTCTTCAATTTGAATATAAAATTATTATTTTCTAATACCTGTACTTTTTCAACACTTGCGATTGCCAAAAATTTCAGCAGCAATTTTCTCGAAAACGGTGAACTCTACAAACATTTAACAAGTATAGCTTTTTTTAGTGGATAGTACGTAGATTTCAAAATGAAATAAGAAATTGAAAAAAACATTGACGTAACACTTTTTCCCAAAATGGGTTTCAACTTCATCTGTTAGGTGCGTCTTTGGATATTTTCTTTCTTGTTTTTACTATTAAAAAGTGGGCAATGAAAACTGAAACAGGTAAATAGAATTTGAAATAAAAATATTTTATATTTCATAAGTTTCTTTTATATAACTTTTAACACCCTGAATCTTCGCCAACAAGCGTCTAAGTGAAAAACTTTATAAGACAACCCCCCATTTTTTCATCATTAACTTGTTCATGGTTTTTTTAAAGCATAAATGGGACACCCTGCATATTACATATGTATAAATATATGCCATTATTTTAGATAGTTACCAGCTTTTACTCTCAAAATCCCCACGGAGTGACACCTTTAGAAACGAGAGTACTTTAGTATCTACATCAGGTCGACTCCTCCACCCCCAGAGCAACATGATTGAATTATTTTAACAGCCGCGGTGGGTTAAAACTTATCTATTTTGGAACGAATGTCTTGTGTCATGCCATCATGTGTGTGTGTCTCTAAAGTCAGATATAGGTACCTACATTTGCAAAATACACAACTGCTACAACTAGGCGAAAATAGACAAGCATGAGCTCTGAAACTCCTTAGAGATTAAATCAAATCGGGATAACTGCATGTTTGAATAAATTACTGAAATGGCGACCAATTCATAGTACAAATTTCATAAACTAACTCTAAAAATGCATTTGCGATTTGCCAACTTCGAGTATAAATTCTTGCAGTAACGTGCGACGTACCACGCATCCTTTCTTCCAAAAAAGCACAATAATGAATCGTATGCAATTTTTACGTTTGCAGAACCTACCAACAAAATGTAATAATTTATTAAACTGCCTGTTTTGAAACTATTTGCCATCGAAAATTTAGCAGCACTGCAGTCTCATCTTTATAACTTGCGTAAAATATTTGGCGAACGACCAACGGAACGAGCAGACGGGGAATATCGCCTGCACTGTGCAAACGAAGGGCGGAACAGATGGGGGGTATAAAAGCAGCTAATGGAAAAAGATGTGATTATCCTCGTTTACTCAAATGCCTTGCTCAGGGAATAACGTAATTAATATTTTCTTTGGCGTTTTTAAGTTCGTTCTTGGGTTTTCTTATAAATTTAGATTGTATACCAGGTGGCCGTGACAGCGTATTGCATAGGGAATAAGTCTAGCCAGAATATAACTTATGGTCTGATCGAAAATGATGCCCAACTCTTTAGCAGAATAAATTCCTTCTTCAATGATGTTTATGTAAGCAATAACTTCAAAATCTCAAACTTTTCAAATTTCCTGTATCTATAGTGTCGCGGTGCATATTTCATCTAAATTTCCACGAAATAAAATTTGCACTTGGAAGATCCTATAAAAGAAAATTCTCTGGATCATTTAATTTTACGCTTATCCAATGCAAGCAAGACGTAACGTTCTCTCTCGTTCCTCGCGCAAGGTTCTTTCCAGTTGAGCAAGTTTATGGTTACTGCAATTGTGTTCTTTATATATGTTTCCCAGATATAAAAGTGGTGAAGCCCGACAATTCTCAAATGGAATATTGTTTACGGAACTATCTAGTAACGGGTACAATTCAACGTAAGTGATGGAAACGTGAAATGCGTTTGAAAATGAAACTTCATTTTTGTGTTACACAATTTAAAACTAGAATTTATTGCAGGTATATCTGCACACTGGGTGGCTACGAAGGATCGCCACGGAATAATTTAGAAACATTTTTCGACGAAAACTACGTTCAGCAAAATATAAAACAAACAAAACTCACTTCCCACACAAAGAGCAGCTTAAGTACATGTTTTATAACACCAGAGGACAACGATCAATGATCGATTCATAATTAGTAAAAGAAATATTACAGCACTTCGAATACTCGATGTTAGAGTCTTAACATTAGCCAATTTGGGACTTAACATTGTTATTCAACAAATTCCTGGACACAACGAAAACTTCAAATGCCTGCTCAAAAGTATTACAATCCCAATTTTTAGGAAGGGGTAAAGACACACCCGGAAATTACAGAGGAATAAGTTTCCTAAACTCGGCGTATGGAGCTGTTCATTGGTATCTTCAAAAGTAAATTGAGAAGGAGAATTATAAATAGGGAGAAGCAGTAGGGATTTAGAAGAGACAGGTCGACAATGGACGGCAGCAATTGAAGGAAACGTCTATAGAATTCAACAAACCTGAGTTTGCCTGGGTATAGAGGAGGTGACAGTCTTAGTCCACTCAACTTCTTAAAGGGACAAAATAATTGAACGCGTGACTTCGCTCAGCTTAGGATGTCAAATGAACAACAAGATCATCAATATGGTTTGCTAAACCGATCACGCAACAATCATTGTAGAGAACAAAGATGACCTGCAGAGATAACTTTTTGAATTCCATCGAGTGAGCCAATAGTTTAACTGCATAGAAGAAACTAGAAGCATGACATTTGCCAGAGATGCTAACCAGCAATTGGAAATGTACTAATAGTAACGCGTAGACCTGTCAATTGGCCACCCACAACCCTTTAAAAGACAAATGCCAAATGAAGGAGGCATCAGCAGCATCTGGCTGCCTAGGCTAATCGGTACATGCGGGTAGATAGCAAAATCATAATGTATAAGGCATTTGTACGGCCAAGTAACGGAAAGGATGACGATGAGAGCAACAATCGGCAAAAACGCTCTTGGGCCGAGCGAGAAATGAGTACATCAGACTTCAATGCGCCATACAAGATGTGATGAGACAAAGACGACAGAAGAGAAGGCAATATTCATATAAAACGAATGGAAGAGGATAGACTGGCACACATCGCACTTGAGGCAGCCGTCCGCCGGGGAAGTCTCTTAAGAGAAGGAGAGACTACTGGCAGTTCACGTCACAAGAGAACCGGCGTCTTCGGAATTAAACAAATCGTCAGATCTTAAACAAGTGGAAGAAGGAAAAGAAGAACTTTGAACTTGCAACTTGTTGTGATAGTTACTTAACAACAAGTGGAATCCGCGGGCTACGCCACACGTCTTCTCAGAATGCTCCATATTCAAAAAGTCATTAATATTTATTTTTTTGCAGTCTTTCTGGATTGCAAGAGTGTCTTGGTTTGTTTTTTGAAGTTTTTACTGATGACTGATGGAAAATGTCTCCACCAATTTGTTTGTTGCTAAGTTACACCAAACAAAAAACTGTAAATTTTCTGCCTCATACTCCGACGAAGTAATGAACTTTAAACTGCAAAAAGACACTATTTAAAGTTTTTTAAACCCCGAGAACCCCGAAAAGGCACATCTACAGCATTAGAGCTTTCCGTAGAGCCCACAATTGTTGAAATCGATGGAGTCCTCAATGAGATATCTGGCTAACAAAGTTTCAATGTAAAATCACTTTCGCTATTTATATACAGGGTGTATCCAAATAAGTGCGAAAAAATTTAAGAGGCGATTCCTTGTTGAAAATTAAAGGGGGTGTTTGATATAAAGAAATCCTTAGGAGTTACGCTCCTCCAAAGTGGGAGGTGGAAATTATGTTTTTTATTTTTTTGTCAAAATCTGAAATAGTTAGGGAAATGAAATTTGGTGGAAGGTTTCTAATGTTAAAAAGCCTACTTTCAAAGATTTTCTAGACCGATCCATATTTTTATAAGTGGATGAAACTCGCAACCCCTCAAAGCAACTTGGTGCCGCCTACTACTTTTACTTGGAATTTAATTCTTTCAGTGCATGATGAAGTTAATCATTTTTTTCCCGAAAACTATTGATTTTACAAAAACAGCAAAAGAGATACGAAAGTTTTTAAATGAATAAAGCTTTCTAGGGCATAATTTTAAACAATCAAATTCTTACACGGTAAAAATGTAAAACGTTAAAAGGGAAAAAAATTAAGAGGGGTTGCGAGTTTCATCCACTTATAACAATATGGATAGGTCAAAAAATATTCGAATGTAGCCTTTTTGACATTAGAAGCCTTCCACCAAATTTCATTTCCTTAACTTTTTCAGATTTTGGGAAAATAAATAAAAACCTAATTTCCACCTCCCACTTTGGAGGAGCGTCACTCCCAAGGGAGGTACATATGAGGATTTGTTTATATCAAACACCCCCTTTAATTTTCAACAAGGAATCGCCTCTTAAATTTTTTCGCACTTATTCGAATATACCCTGTATAAGGATATATCAATAAAATTTTTGACAAAGCTTGACGTGTCCTCCTCCTTGCTGGAACGACCGCCTTACATTTCCTAGCATCTCAGGTGTATTTCTTATTCCATCCCTCCGGAGTAGTCGATGGGGCATATATACACTTCCAAACCCGTATGCGTTGGACTCTTGGAAGTTCCTATTCATCGTTGGGAAACATTCAGAGCATCCTTGACCTGCATACTAAAATGTGCACCTACACACTTGAAGCACCATTCTCTTCTGAATGTCATTTTACAAATCTATGTACAAACATCTTACCGCTTAGGCACTCTTTGAGGAAGAGTGAACCAATCGCCATTTCTTACACAATTGCTTCTAAAATATTCAATGACTATTCATATTCATAAAAACCAAGCCACAATATAAGACTTTTAATCTGACACCAATGCATCTAGTGTTATCCATAGGTACATAATAGTGAGTAAGAAATTTGATATGGTACCTTATACAATATTATGTGATACGAAGCAGAAAGAAATCGCAAGGAAACATTTCCCGACACTTGTATGACAGGAACGGACACCAATAAATGTCAATGAAGGGAGCATAGTGCCATTGATGTCGGGTGAAATGAAGATGGGTCTCAGCAGAATCAAAACAAATAAGGAACAAAGACCAGACATTCTGCTACCGGAAGTTATTGGGGCAAACAATCTCGAAGCAGGCAAAATTGGTATTGTTAGAAAAGCAAAGAAACCGGGAGACTTGGATGTAAAAAACAGACCCATTTACCTGTTGGGTATAATGGGGAAGATAAATGAATGTCTCATCTACCGAAGTAGAGGCCAACTGTCATTCCACCAGTACCGATCTAGGAAGAACAAAACCACCATAGGCGCAATGAGAAGATATTAGAGACAGTTACTGGGGTTACTTGGAGAACAGGAGATTGCTCATAGGAGACTCTGGTGATAACCTGTGGGTTGCCTCAAGAATCTATCTTGGGACCGCTACTATGGAATATTTACTACGAGGAAGTCCTAAAAACGTAACACCCTCTTGGTACCAGGATGATATGATATGGTGGTGATATGGTGGGAAAGAACAAACACCGAAGTAATGCTTCTGCGATTCCGGGTTAGCGTAGAGAAAGGAAGAATTTAGTGGGTAGGCTGCCCCATGGACTGGAGTAGAATCCTACACTCCGGCCAGAACGATTGGTTGTTTTTTCCCCTTCTCTCAAAAAGTATTATCCACGGTATTCGAAACTGGCCTGGTAGCTCAGTGGTAAGAGAGCTAGCGAAGTCTCGGGTTCGAATCCCCTGAAGGGCTTTTGAGTTTTAAGATAGATCGGTGCCCGGTTCTGTCCTCCATACATTAAAGAAAAAAAAGGACCCTATTTAATAAGGCAAATTATTTTATTGGTTCCGCAGGTTTACATGGGACAAACTGTATACTTGGGAGTGACTTTAGGTTGTAACTCTACCGTTTTGCACGATTTGGGATGCAAAAAAAATTGACTTAGTGAACGACCTGTCTACGGGTGGTTGAGACGAAGCAGTGTGAATTAGAGTTTTTAAATCGAACTCATACAGTTAAATTTTATCGCACACGACAACAATCTCATTTTGCACTAATAAACTTTCAATTTCGCAAAATGCCCCAGAAAGCCGACGATACAGTAAACATAGTACAGTGTATACGATTAGCACAGGAGTAATGTTTGCCCGCAAAATTAAATGCATGTCACCGAGTGTATTTTATTTCCAAATAACCGCCGAATGCGCGAGAGTTAATAGTGGCCTGCCCGTCTGCATTGTTAATCCGCCGTCTCGCGCGGCGCTTGCCGGAGGATCCCGGAGTGTGATTTTCGAGAGTCGGGTGTACAACATATTCGGATGCCACGTCGACCCGGATTACTATTTATGCGATCATATATCCTCACGTCCACTGCAACACTATGATTTAAACAGCATGTATAATTAAAATTGCTCATTGCGCGCCGTAAATAATTGGACGCCGGAGTGTAAATAAGTAATTTCTGTTTTCAGCCGGTTGAAAATTATATTATTATTAATTGATCAAATTACCTCGGCTCCCGATATTTGTGATGATTATTCTGGCATAAATCTAACTAATAATAGATGGTATTAATGATAGCCCTCGTGATAGCCCGAATTTCCTAACATTAAATAGATATGTTGAAGCCGCCTACTCGCGTTACTGAAGGACATTTTTTCGCTTTTAACGCCACTTTCTTCAGAAGATAATTAAAGATATTTAAACATTACCTACCTGAAATTAAATATTGCATGTATTTGAGAGACTACTTCTTATTTTTATTAGTTCTTCGTACTTTAAGATTACATATTTCCATCTATATAGGTTGTCCAATTTCTTCTACAGAGCACCTAACTTTATTTTTTAATGGAACACACTGTATTTGAATTTCTCAATGGATTCTACTATATGAGGTTGTATAAGATAGGTATTTTTGCCTAAAATTCATATTTTAACATTACCAGCACATTCAAAATTTTGGCAGATGTAGAAGGATTTTGAAAACATAGTGGCTATACGTCCGTCTAGTGAGATACAAATATAAGTATCTGTTAAGTCATCGTTCATTAAATTTTCTGCTCGCTTTAATACACTGTTAAACTGACATCTTGTAAGCATCCAGCGTGGCTCAGTGGGAAAATGCGTTAGCTTCTTAATTCGGTTCCCGACTGATCCTTTTTTCTTTTAATTTTCTAAAGTTTATTGTAATTTGAATAATTTTGCTTCCGATGGGTTCTGTCTGGTCTCCGTCATGAAAGGGATTTGTTTAAAGACAATCCGCGATTACTAATGCAAAATACGTATTAGTTTAAAAACGTACTTTTCTCTTCCTTAAATTATTGTTGCGAATTAGTTTTGATGCTAATTTGGAAATCTGATTTCACAATGTGAAAATATTAATTTTAAAATATCATTGCTTTAATTTTCCTTCAAAGAAATTTCGGCAGCGTCAAAAATATGCATTTTAGGCAAAAATGTCTCGTACAACCTCTCGGTAAAATCAACTAAGGAATCCAAAAATGTAATCAAATACAAGGTTCTTCATGTAAAAGAACAAAATTAGTAACTATGCAGAAGGAATGGGACAACCTATATAAATGAAAACCATTTGGAAGTATGAAGAACTAAAGGAAGAGGTATCTCTGATATAACCTTTTCCCCAAAATGCTTAGTCGAAAAACTCCACCGTTGCACTATTGCGACTTGGGACACCTGTATAGTGAGTTACATTGTATGATTAAATAGGGTAAGGAGACACAGCACTGATGAGTCCCACAAGAACTGTGCACGTTTGACACGTGCAATATTTAATTTCACAACCTTGTAGCAAGCTCTTAAAAAATGTGTAGAAACACATTGTGAATGTTCCAATGGCACCTTAGGTGACGCCTCGTAGTTCAAAGAATCTTAATTTTATTCTATAATTCAATGCGACTGAGCAGTTGCCACAGGAGTAGTACCTCTCATCAGGGCCACAGCGGTTGAATCCAGAGCCAGTAGGTCGAAAAGATGCTAAAAATCGGCGCCACGCAATATACCTAGTCCAAAAAACATATATATAAACATACAGGGTGTCCCACGCAAACCGTTCATTATATGTTTATAGGGTTCCCATTATAATGAAAATTGAAAAGTTACAGCTTAATATAATTGATTCCGTTTTTCTCAGGCAAAATACTTTCAACTTTTAAGCACGGTTCTACTGGAAATAGCTATAAACACTGTGTTATTTTAAATGAAATGCCCTGTATGTTTTAATTTTGAACAACTTTTAATGCAAGAGGGAAATGTTGGTACCAACTGGATGGAGCTGGAGTCCTTTGCACCCAGAGAGTATCTCAGCAACTTACCAAAATGTTCCAAAACAGGTGGATAAGGAGGTTGGGGCCCGTGGGACTGGCCAGCGAGATCTCCTGACCTGTCTCCTCTCGGTTTCTACCTTTGGGGATCCACCAAGGCCCTGGTGTATACAACAGTCTTCACCAAAAAGGATGAATTGGAGGAACTCGTGAGACAAGCATTTTTTTCGAACTTGGACCCTGCAGAAATACGACGTGGAACAACAGGACCGTCGCTTCACGTGCTGCAGAGTGCCTGGATGTTGGTGGTCAACATTTTAATATTTGTTGTTTAGGTACATCATTTTTTATTCATAATTTCAGAGTTTGCATCTTTCTTGCATTCTGCTGATCAAATTGAGCAAAAGTGGATTCCAATCTTCTAAATTTTGTTTTGTCAATCGGTGGTAAATTTGGAAAAGTTTCGATAGAAACTCTACAAGTTCTGCTAACAATACTGTCGCACTTGCCACGAATAAATTAAAAATTTCTTAATTTCTGTATGTATTATTTATATTATGGAAATAACTCAAAAACGACTTGTTTTAGCTATAGGCCATATTATATTTTTTTAGTAAATTATCCATCCAAACGGTACGTAACATAAAAATAATGTAATTTTATATTTAAAAAAATAAATGTGATTCATTCAAAAAGGCACTGGAATATTGCAATTTTCTGCACACTGAGTGCAAGAAACTACAGATTTTATATATTCCACTAATAGAGGCATCTTCCAGCTACAGTATGAGCCAAGATTCACGTTTTTGTCTTATTTCTAACAAAAGTTATAAAGAATTTTCTAAACGTTTGTTAGCGGTCAAAATAGTAGAAATTGGTGTTTATTATAACTGAAGACAAACCGTTAACAAATGCTGTTCAAAATTTAACGCAGAATCCAAAAAAGTATAAATATATAGGGTGTTTCATTTAAAATAACACAGTTGATAGCTACCTCCGATAGAATCGGAAGTGCTAGAAAGTAGGTATATTAAGTTCTCCCTATTTTAATTATTATTTCAGTGAGAGCCACGATCCCCGCGCGATCTTCAAGAAAAAGTAAGTACTGATTACTCAGTAAATATGCAATTTAGACAAAAGTCATCTTAAACATTATACTTGGAATTGTTTAGGGATTCCAAAATGCCCAGGAGTTTATGCCAAATCACGATCAATTCAGAAATCCCAAAAGAGCTGAAGAAGCTTGTAAAAGGAGTTAAATCCCATAGAACATAACGCCCATCAACACACAAATTCACGTAGGTAGTTTTCAAATCAATAATCTTTGCCTTACTCTTCCTTTTCTCAATAACTTATTACAAAATTCCTCAACACTTTCGCAGCAGACCTCGTATCGTATTCAATCGTATACAAAATAGATTTGACTTTTTTATTTGACTGAATAGATTTCATATCCTACAAAATTCCTCATATAAAACTTATTCGAAGTTGGGCTCATGTACAATATCCGAACGTGCCCCTTTTATTCTGTCATGTAAACCGCAAAACAGCGTTTGCATATCAGTTGACCTTTGCTGATGCTGCCCACATTAACCGCTATGAAGTTAGCTTTGGAACTAAATTTGACAAGGCTCTTGCACATGAACAAAAATTACTTAGCGTAGATATAGAGGTTGTCCCAGAATTAGATAACGGAATTTTAGACGCAGATTCCTTGACCAAACCCTATATAACCCTATATATAGCAGGAATCTGCCCTTAAAATTCCGTGGTCGAATTCTGGAATACTCTGTAGATACAAGCAAAAAAGGCAAAAAGCTCTCCCAACGTGCGTTTTATAACCCTAAATAAATTACAAAAGGAACGCCCTTAATACTAGATAATTTTTCACCACTTAAGTTTTATTAAAACAGCATTTCATAATTTCACTACTTTAAGGAGTAAATGGGGTGGCAAATACTGTTAACGTACCCTGTTGGCAACTTTTAGTATGATTGATCGCGCCCCTGTTCCTTAACAAGGAAATATTTCTTGTAATAAAAAGGATCAGTTGTGCGCTGCTGCTTTCCGACCACATAAGCAATTTTAAACCGCATTTTTCACTTTGTAGTATCGCAATTAAGTAATGGGTTAGCGAAACTACAGGGAGTAACATTGGCTGTTCCACTCATCGAATTTTAAATAAATCAAAGTCCGTCAGTCTAAATTATATAATATGTGAATGTATTATGTTGTGGTTATTTTTTAAAACGTTGAAAATCCCCATTTAATATTATATCGATTTCATAATAACAATAAAGAGCTTCAAAAAAGTATGTACAAGGTGTCCTATTTTCTTTGTGATTTGGGGGTTTCTCATAGAAGCAGCAGAGATAGAGCCTTGGGTTTTCGCGAACCTGAGCTACTTTCTTGAGTATAATAGAAAGCTGAAACCAGAATTATTTGGATATCGTTTTTAGTTTTCGAGAAAAAAAATAATGTTGATTTTTATCGATTTTCAAAAATTATCTACAATTCTTTTTTGTATCAGACCAGTGACGCACATTATGTCTGTTAAATAATCCTACGCTGCTTATGTGAGTTTCATCTGTCCAAATGACAGACCGCCCAAATTCTGGATTTTCTTGAATTTTATTTAAGTACCACCTACAAAAATTAAGCCTTCTTTCTTGATCTCCCGGGAAGAGATGGTGAATAATTTAAATTTTATATGGCCTATATTTGCGTTTTTTAATATTGTTGGAACTTTTGTTTTGGAAACACCAACTTGTGATTCGATTTCGTGACAAGAAGTTTTTGGTGTCGCCTCAACCAACGGTAAAACATTCATTTTTTCCTCTTCCCTATTTTCTTTATTTTAAATACGCCCCCTAGAAAAAACTACGTACGTTACTGAATTTCTTGGAAAAAGTTTTATAGGAGTCGATCATAACAGTTTTAGTCTGCTTAGTATAAAAAGAATTGGAGAGAGTTTTGAAAATGGATAAAAATCAACATTATTTTTTTTCTCGAAAACTAAAAACGATATTCAAATTCTGGTTTCGGCAAACCCCCAAATCACAACGAGAGTAGGACAGCCTGTACATGGGGAAATAACATGGGTAATTACATTTTTGGGGATTCCTGCTCCCCATGTATAGTTACAATGGTGGTAAAGGTAGCAATCGAAAGATTATCTTTTTCTGCGTACGAGGGTATGAAAAACTAAAGTGATTATTTGTTGTATTAAATGCCATTTGTTATTATTTTGTGTTCATGAAATTAAGATGAAATTACATATACATAGTTGAATTTATGAGAATACAGTTCTAAATTTTATTAATATTGTTAGAATATCGAACCAACTATGTAGTTACAAATACTCGATTTTGTTGCACCAAAATTAATTTCAGAAGCCTCTAACGTGCATGGAAAGTCTTACAAATTTCCAATCCATTACCCATTTCCGCGGTCCATTAAGTGTTATGATATTTTTTGCTACAACCCTCACGTATCCGTTAGAAAAACAGACCGTAGGGCACGCTATACATTTACCAAAACATAATTTAATATATTTGTGTTGCTCGTGATACCGTTTTAGCGAAAATAAGATTTAAGCGATAAATTTCCCGGAGAAAAGTGGACGAGATGATGCGTCCGCTTTTGTTTTTCACTCGGCGGGAATTCCGGCCATTTCGTCATTCCAAGAACTGTGGTACTGACAGGTGCCGTTGAAAAATTCAATAAGTCTCGGATAGGGTCGTGCGCCGAAGGGATGTAGACTCAGGACGCTTCTGCTTCGCATTGCCAATACAGTGTGCTGATTAAACATTATACGACTATTTTTTATGGTTTATACTTGCTACATTTTTTTTAAATTTTCCCGCCGTTTATAACTACAACTATTATAGGTACTGCGCAATCAAGGAATGTTATAATTTACCCCTAACTTCCATAATATGTTTCGAAGCGACGATTTCGTTTTGCATCGACTAAAATTACAATTAAAGTAAATATTGTCCAGCGATTCTCGTGTGCAATGTTTAAACCTGCCGGAACTATGGTAGTTGTACCTAAGTGATAAATTATGCAAACCCAGTATCGTGAAGTTACAGTAGCAGTAACGTGCACGATATTTACGAAGCATGTTGGAGATATAGTTCTGCAGGGGAGAGACAAATCCTGCAGGACGCGCTGTGAAGTACAGCACGGTATAGAAATTGTCCTATGGGATATGAGCACGCTTGAACTGCCAACCTTGATGTATTGCTGCTGTCGAATTATAAGGCTGGGGCACCTCCTGGCATTTAGTTTATTACCTCTGCTTTGCAGCTGGATAAATTTGAAATCGCTGCTCTGTCAACAGAGGAAATTTCGAGAAATTCATGAATCCCGTCTATTAGGTTTGTAGAAGTTAGAAAACATCTTAAAATTTCCTATAGCCCGATTTTTATATAGTGTCTAGTAGACCAAGGCTGATTTTCAAAAATTTGAAATTGCCTAATTTACTAAACTCCAGAAACTGCACTTCTTTCCCCATGACTGCCAGTTTCCAAGATCCCTGTGGTTACATGACAAAAAACACCCTCTGAACGATTGTTAGAATGCTTCCTTGATGGGATCTACTAGTACCTAGTATGTTTTATTACAAGTGCAGTTTTCAAGGTGGAATAACAATTTATTTTAATTATTGGTACTGAGTCTCGCAAAAACACAACTTTTATAAAAATCTACAACCATTGTCTTTATATTAATATACAGACAGGGCCACAGCATAACTGAATGTTTGGTCTTTGTCCTTGAGTTCGTCAAGTTTTTGTTCTCACAAGAATATAGTTGTATTTTAATTTTCATTTTAAGGGTGTGATTTTGACGATAAAATGTTTGAGTAAATTAGTGTGGCGTCACTCAGACGGCAGTAAAGTTTTAAGTGTGACAGGTTGAATTTGATAGGTACAGAGTGGATGCAAAAATTATGAGACGATAAGTTTGGGTATCAGATGACGGGATTGAAAGAAGAGTAATAAGAGTGTTCGCAGATAAATGAATGGATCAGATTGGATAATTGTGCATGTGTGATACTGAGATGTTTAGAGCTGATTGGTGGTATGTTTGGAAAAGGGGAATGCTTGGAAAAGGGAGGATGCTTGGTAGTTTTTAAGTTTTAAGTTAGTCAGTAAGCAGCATCCCGAAGTGTAACACACAGTGGTTGGATCAAGAATTTTGACGTAAATTCACTTGCAAATTCTAACTTACTGTCTTTCCTAATTTATTATCAAAATGTCTAAAAATGGAAGCTGTCCTTCTCTTTCTATTTCATGGGTAAATTCAAAATCAAATTTACCCATTAAATAGAAAGAGAAGGACAGCTTCCATTTTTAAACATTTTGGTAATTAGGAAAGACAGTAAGTTACAATTTGCCATCTCTAGGAAAGAAACCAGTACAGCTCGGTACATAACTGCAGATTCGAACCACTGCAGTCAGCACAAAGAGGCTAGTTTTGGTTTTTTAGTTAATAAACTGGTTGAGTCTACCATTATCCGTTGAAAGATACCGCCAGGAAGTAAACACAATCAAAGATATAACGAGATGAAACGGTTTCAATCCAGAAATCGTCAATAGGTTAATTAGGAAACGAAAATTTAAAATGGGGATAATAAAATTACTAAATTTATAAAAATACCATATGTACCGCAGATAACTAGAGGTATGAATACTATTTTGGTAAAGCAGGCTTCAAAGTGGTTCACACTTCGAGCAACAATTTGCAAAATCTACTTGGAAATGCGAAAGATAAAACGGAACCCATTCATAAAGTGGGAATTTACTAAATAGTTTGTGGAAATTGCGACAAAAAATATAGTATCGGGCAGTCAACTCGGTCTATTTTAACTCGATTCAAGGAGCATCAAGCTTATTACAAATACGGCCGCACTGACAAGTCTAACATGGCGTCACACGCGTTGGAAACGGGCCATAAATTCAATATCAATATATAATCTCAAACTCTTAAAACCAGGAAATAATAAAATTGATTTAAACACCTTGGAAAGTATAGCGATATATAAAAATAAACGTATCTTGTTGTCTTAACAGTAATTATGGTCCGATTCCGAACTCAACCATGTATAGATTTATTAGGCAGATTAGGCTAGTCATAAATACTTATCCTCCAGTTCTATGAAACCAATTTTATTGCTCTTAGGTATGTTCGAAAAGTTCTAAGAAACCCTGTAGGTTTATCGATCCATTTTGCTTCAGTAGTAGGGGTTGGATATTTATAGCAATGTACCCAGTGTAAGTTTAAAGTTAGAGTTAGACGTTGTCAGTGAAACACGTGTCGAGTTTAATTACTGTGTCCCTATCTTTTGGCGTATGGGGTTACCTAACTTATTAAGAATTGTTACCGAAGTGTAACACTGAATTTCTATCATGTAATATACATTTTAATCGGAAATATTTGATATTTGTTTGATATTTCTTGGACGTCCTGACAACGAAAGGACAAATAAATAGTATAACATATGTGCTACAGTCATAAGTATATATGGATGAGTAGAAAGAGGGCGTGTAGGCCGCCGATTAGCTCAGTGGGTTGGAGCGAAGGCTTCGGAGCGCGGGGACCCGGGTTCGACTCTCGGTCGGTGGCGAAAAGTTTTTTGGCGTATAACAATAAATTTCAGAAGTGGGATAAGCAACCCGCGTGCTATAGGAGAGCGCGGCGGGTGGAGTGCACAAGAGGTGCGTTGTGTTTAGCAGGTTCGTGTCGCGTGCGCTGAAAGTAGCCAGTGGCAGGGGTAGTCGAGGACGGCTAGCTTGTCAGGACGGGCCGAACTGTTACAATCATAAGTATTATATGGGAGAGTAGAAAGAGGACGTGTAGGTCGCCGATTAGCTCAGTGGGTTGG
Organism: Xestobium rufovillosum; assembly: GCA_963966045.1. NCBI lineage: Eukaryota > Metazoa > Arthropoda > Insecta > Coleoptera > Ptinidae > Xestobium > Xestobium rufovillosum. Next base: position 18,497,824 of record OZ014498.1, read on the forward strand.
AGCGAGGGCTTCGAAGCACGGGGACCCGGGTTCGGCTCTTGGTCAGCGGCGGCAAATTTTGGGGCGTATAAAATTTCAGAAGTGGGATAGGTAACCCGCGTGCTAGAGGAGAGTACGGCGGATGGAGTACACAAGAGGTGCGTTGTGTATAACAGGTGCGTGTCGCATGCGCTGAAAGTAGCTAGTGGCGCTGGGGTAGCCGAGGACGGCTAGCTTGTCAGGACGGGCCGAACTATTACAATCATAAGTAACGGGTGTCTCAACAAGAGGTTTCATTTTAATCCTTTAATCCATTAACTTTTCGAATAGTGTCGATAGTTTTATTTGAGTATTAAGGATAAACACTGACATTAGACATGGAAAATAATATCTTGTAAGTGGCCGCCCAGGTTTCGTTGGCAGACGTTAACTCTTTTGACAAAGTTTTGCATCACTCTTTCACATAACGCCGGCTCCACACATGCGTCCACAAACATTCGTGTATTCGGCAAACATTTGTGCGCGATTATTTGTTGACGAATATGTCATCCACACATGCGTGGAGGGCGATATGTATCAACCATTCACCGAATATTCGTGCCCGTATTTTCTTTTGAAGTGTCGCCACTACCGACTCCCAGTGGGAACGTGTTCGGTGTTCGCGCGAATGCTGAATGTTTGTACGCAAACCCGAACTTTCCCTCCACACATGTGTAAGTTCGTACGAAAAGCAAACATTCGTTCGCGAACAACGCATGTGTGGAGCCGGCGTAACTGAGGCTGCATTTCGCCAATTACACACCGAATCTCGTTCTTTAGTTCTGGGATGGTTTGTGGGTTATTTGCATAAACTTTCTCCTTCAAGAAAGCCCATAGAAAAAGTCCAGCGACGTAATATCACAAGACCTTGGTGGCCAGTTCTGGTCACCAAAGCGAGAGATCACTCTACCCGGAAACTTTGTTTGCAAGAACTTCAACGTTTCTCTCGCTTTGTGGCAGGTTGCACCATCCTGCTGAACCAGACGTTTTCCAGGTCAATACCGTTCAGTTCAATCCATAAAAAGTTCCTTACCATATCACGGTAACGATCACCATTTTCAAAAAAGCACGGCCCAAAAACCAACCCAAACGGTGACTCTTGGTGGATGCATTGGTTGTTCGTGAATCACACGCGGATTTTTTGTGCCCCAGATGCGACAGTTTTGCCTGTTGACATAGCCATCAAGTTGAAAACGCGATTCGTCACTGAAGATAATTTTTTTCGAAAATTCAGCATCAACGTGCTGGTTCTCTAACACCCAGTTGGCAGATACGCGACGCTGCAAATGGTCAGTAGGCTTCAGTTCTAGCGTCAGTTGAATTTTGTACGCATGCATATGTGAATCTTTTGTCAAAATTCTATGCAGAGAGCTTCTTGAAATGGCTAATTGCTGGGCGCGATGACGAAGGGAAGTTTTTCGGTTCTCGTTAACACTTTCACTTTGACTTCGGCAATGTTTTCACGAGACCGGAGAGGACGACGATGGAAAGGTGTTTTTACCTTCGAAACCGAACCGCTGTCCTCGAAATTTTGCATTAATTTCACAATTGCAGTACGAGATGGACGATTATGCATGCCAAAATGCTCCCGCACCTGACGAAGTGTTGCTGCGATATTTTGCCCATTAATAGGTTTTCACAATAATTACGCGCTGTTCATTGGTATAGCGTTCCATACTTGAAATGTCAACGTTTTACAATGACAGTTGTTACAAATTTAGCACACTAGGACTAAAGAGGAAAAAATGCCATATAATAAAAAATGAAACCTCTTGTTGAGACACCCTATATATATATGGATGAGTAGAAAGTGGGCGTGTAGGTAGACGATTAGCTCAGTGGGTTAGAGCGAGGGCTTCGGAGCGCGGGGACCCGGGTTCGGCTCCCGGTCGGCGGCGGCAAATTTTGCGGAGTCTAACATATATGTATTAGAAATTTGATATTTTGAAAACGTGGACGTAAACAAGAAATATTACCCTCAATTCGATGTATATTTTTATTATCTGCGTAAGAAATCAATTTCTTGGATTTAAACATGAAGGAAAATCCAAGAAGTGGAAAGTCTTAATTAATCATCGTCGAATTTAAAGCGTCCTGGCGTGCTATTTTGACAGTATTATGTATGTGAAGGTTGTTTAAGGAGCGATATCAAGCGCCAACGATCTCCCTTGTATGTTTAACGGTGAATCATTGTTCTGTTATCAGCTTATCTTATCCTTGCGTGTGCAGGATCTTCGCGGTCGGAGGCCATAAGCCACCTCTGAGGATCCAAACAGCCTTCTCCCGTTGCCACAACCTCTTTCTCTCTCTGCCACAACCAAAAGAGACGCACAATCAAACCTGATGCTTTTTGTATTGATTCTCAGTGCCGAAGAGACGATGCTTGTTATAACTGATCATTGGTTTTTATCACGTAAATGTTGCGATACTAAAGTTTACGCATCACGTTTGGAAAGTATTCATTTTCGTGCCGCCGCTCGCGCTCCTGCCGGTGATAATAGTATTGAACAGAAATAAAACAAATGGCTTCGAATAACGCGGATTGATTTTGAATATTTACATATTTGAAAGACACGGCGCCGTGTTCACTCGAGTGACGAATTTACAAAAAGCGTCGCAGGATGTCACTTGTCACATTGATCATTTTTTATCTGCGGCATTTGTTTTATTTTTATTCAGATTTATAATGGCCGTTTAAAATTCTGAAATAAAAAACTTGTGTGTGTCAGCTCCGACACACGACTGGAGTTTACTCCTTACGAACGAGTACTTTAACTTCAATCACTTGATAATAGGGTACACGCGAATGTCAGTTTTATACCCAAATGTGTATTTATCAGATGGTTTATGTTCGAAAATGTCCAACTACATCAAAATATAAGTTGTTTATAAATTCAGTAATTAAGTGACAATCTGCTAAACGTCGATCCCACTGGCAATGAAATAAATACTTTTCCTGGTGTTCAAATAGGCGTTGATTCACATTTCGGCACTCAGCAATATCTGGAGTATTTAATATTAGGTTTTTCCATATTAAATCAAAAGATTCAACAAATTTAGGAACGAACAAACACTGCAAATGCTGACTTTACAACGCCAGCTGTCATATCTACTCTATGCCACTGTATTTTCACTATTTCCATGCTCTATGCAGTCAGACATAAACAGCCGTATCCATAGATACGTACCTACATAATTTCAATGTTACAGGTAACGTAACGCATTACTTTTAGTTAACGCGAAATGTAACGCTTGATTTTACTACTGTTAGGATTTTATATTTTAGGAATTGTTTGGGAGTGTATGGATAATTCTGGGTGGTATTTTGAAGTATATGCGTGTGTGTGGCCGTCTGCAAGGGATGTTTTGCATTGTGAGAGGGTCGAGCGTCTGGTCGGTGACGCCGTTGAGTCGCAATAATTCTTTTATTTTGGCATTTCTGGTGTGACAGCTACAAGCCCAAGTTGTGACAAATTGGTGTTTTAATTGGTGTATCTTATTTCGTACAAGGGTCTGTTTTGTAACTGTCGCATAAGATAATCACCCCTGTGATTGGACGAATGAAATTGGAATGTTTAGCATGATTGGTCGAATGAATCTATTAAGGGAGTATTTTTATAAATGAGGGGTGTGTCTGTAGTTTTCGTAGTTTTAAGAAATTGTAAATAGAGGCAGTTACCTCATAGCATCCGCGTTGTAAAATTGTATTAAAGTGTAAATAAAGTGTGTAAATAGAAAACAAAGGTCTTTTGCTTGGTGTTCCTGACAAAACACATAACAGCAGTTGTTATTATCAAGTAGAGATACAACACTACTCGTAAAATTTCCGTACCGCGGGCTATAACTGAAAATCGATTCTTAAGGAGTAAACTCCAAAAAGAAAATGGGATCAGTCGGGAACGCAATTGTTAAGAAGTTAGCTCGTTTTCCCACTCAGCCACGCTGGATGCTTACGAGATGTCAGTTTAACAGTGTATTAAAGCGAACAAAAATGAACAATGAACGTTGACTATAGACGGATACTTTTATTTGAATCTGACTAGACCAACGTAATAGCCACTATGACAAAATTAATTACATATGTCTTTCCTGGATCCGGCGGCTTGGGAGGTTTCACCAAACATGTTTCTCAGTATCTTAACAAAAAAGGGATTTTTACAATATTGCCGCATGACTTTTACAAGTGGTTCGAAAAGATATATAAGTTATCGCTTCTTACGTCTGCAGCCAAGTTGTTTGAAAGCGGACTTGACATTTGAAATATTTTTGGGAGAATCATAAACAAAAAAATATACTAAAGGCTGACTTGAGATCAGCTCATCCGATATCTCAACTTTATATTACTTATTTTGAAGGAAACTACATATTTTTCAGGAACTGACAGTTACTGGAACAATAATTTAACGAAAAAAAACGTATGCCTCTCGTTTTACTACACATACCCAATCGCAGCACCTCTTTCCAAACTATATTGCATTACAGTACCCCGACTGCTACTCTAATTCATTTCAAAACGTACTCGAGCACAACACCTTCGTCTAGAGTATACGCGGAAAAACAAGAAAACATGTTACATTATGTTACCCAATATTAGATGTTCTTGAAATGAGTTTGTTAAATTATGACAGATATACAGAGGATATTCTTAAACGACGATGAAAAAATTACCCCTGTGGTAGATTCCATAGAATGTTAAAAAGATGCAAGGTGTTGAAATTTTATTGCAAAATGTTGATGTTTTAGCAGCAAAAGATAATAATTTAATTCGTTGCTTTGTTTAAAGTTGCACTTGAGTATGTTTTGGAAAGTACTCTGTGGCCAAGTATATTTTGGAAGTATGTATATATAAAGATATAAGTAAAGTAACTTATACGGGTTGAAACAGTATATTTTGAATTAAGGCGCAGGCGTTGTGTTCGAGTACGTTTTTAATTAACCAATCAGATACTTTGCAGGAGTGTCATATGTTGTGGTTCAGTATGTTGTGGAAATTCGCGGCCAGGTACCATGGGAAAGGGGAGATTTCATGTCGAGGACGTACTCCAGTAAAGCAACTACTGGGAGGTGCTAGCGGGTGGAGGACTCGCCTTAAGCAACAAAACCCTCTATCGAACATGTATTTTATCTTTTTCCATGTTCCCGTTTCCTGCTGCTACCACTATGAACCTGACAAATACGATTAATATGAATCTTCACAGTATAATTACTCAAGGAGACTTTTCAAAATCTCGAATATCTCGCACGTGCACATTTTTGATCCTGAGGAGTAGTTGTTCGTTTTTCAAAGATTGCACAAAGAACTTTGGGAGATCCAGCCTGAAATTTTGTACTCGCAAACTTCTTGTTGTATAGATATGCGCTATGATCAAATTTTTTTTGTAATCTCAGATAGAAATGCCTTACTTCCAAATTTAAAATTGTAAAAAACTGTCATTTTTTAAGTAAACAGAAAGACGCGTCTTTCTAGATGTAATTACAAAAAACTGATTCCATAGCGCATGAAGCTTGATTGTGCAAAATTTCAAATACAAACTTTTAAATTTGAAAATGTAATTTGTGAAAAAGGAACACCTAGTACTCAGGGACAACCAACGTGCGTGAACGAGATTGTTGAAACTTCGTAAAGGTCGCTAAGTAAGCCCATAAAAGTGTATCAATAAAGGGCTCATTAAATTTCTCCTGTTTAATTATAAACAAACATATAAATGCCTCGAAGAAGTCAGTACACACATAATTGTGTAACATTAACATTGAAATACTTTGGTCCATATTCTAAAAGAGAATCCTACGAAAATAGCTGCGGTGTGTGTAAGTATAATTTGTACCAGAATGACACATTCTACGATGAGTAGGCGTCGAAATAAAAATAGAAAGTGCATGGGTAAGCCAATAATCTTTGTAGTGAACTTAATTTACGTATTTCGGGACGACTGACTCACCTTAGGAAATTTTGGACTTGACACAATCACCTGCTCGCTGAAATAAAGGTGTAAAGGGAGAAAATATCAAGTATGTTCTGCACAATTGATTGTTTAGAATTTCTAAGTTATCATTGTAGTCGATAATTCAGTATCTCTTAGGAATGATATCGATACCAACTTCAGTATCGATACTTTTACTATATTTATCGTTATTTTACCCATTCCTGGTTATCATTATTCTACTTGGCAGCAAATTGCAATACGTTGTTAAGTAAGTATAGATGCGCTTATTCAGTTTATGGTCAATAGCACCATTTTTAGCGCATACTGGTAACCGAATTCAACGTTCTAAAAAAAGACTGCCAGTTTCGTTCACAAAAGAACGAGTGAAACAGTGGGCAAAATCGTACTTAAAGTATTTATATAGACCTTAAACAAGATCTTTTCCCGATCGAACACTGTAGCTTTTAAAATAAATATAACAGTGGATTTCCACTTTAAATACATTTCCACAGTTGCGAATTGGAGAAAAATGCAAGCGACTTTCTCGAATTTTTCTTTATCACCGACTAGTGGCAGTATTTTCCTTAGAAATATCGAACCGGCATATAGATAAGGAAGGTGTTTAAAGTGAGATCTTTACACGGTCAACGGAGCTTACTGACGGGAAAGCTTTCAGCTTACAGAGCTTTCCCGTTGATGTGGTCTTCCTGCTGACATCACCCTTACCTCGATAGTCTTTCCAGGCAACAACCCCTCACCCGTGGCATTTAAATTAATAGAGAGCACAGGGTCGTTTGATCGGATTACATTTTTCAAACTGACTTATAGACGTGTTATTACCAGACATATTGGACCCGGAATTCTATACCTGGACAGCTGCTATTTGGCGAAAAGTGACAGCAAAATAGCGTCTATTGTTTTTGTTAAAAGATGTAATTGATAAAGGATAACAGCTATTCTACCCGCACTACAAGCCTAACCTAGAAAATGTTCAAGACACTTTTCCATTTCGAATCTTGCCTCTTATATACACACTTTCCTCCAAGCAACACAATTTTCACACGTAGAACAAGTCCTCACGTGGTCATCGATTCGCTTTTTGGCCACTCCATACATTTTCAGCCCCGAACTATTATTTGAATTCTTTAAAATACTACCAGCGTTAAATGACGTTACTTGAGTTGCAACTTTCAGTAATGGAGATATGCCAGTAACATATCGAAGTGCAACAGTGCCGAGATAGTCGAAATTGATCTTAAATTTAAGATTAGCCTTCATAACCACTATGTTGTAATCACTATCTATATCTGTCCCCGAATAGCTTCTGCAGTCCCTAACTTGATTTCTAAATCTTTGCCTAACATCTTTCACATAATAGCGTCTCCTACCATGGTGTTGAAATACAGTGTGTCCACGGATGGACTTAACTATACTTGTAAACAATTTTATTTTCAGTTTTTCGAGAAAAAGTCATTATTTTTGCTTGTTATATAAATACGATTCACGTTGAGAAACTTTGATTTTGTTGTCCACAGGGTGCGCAGAAAATACAAAAATGTATATTTGCAAAATTAAAAATTTTTGAATCAAGCTTTCTGAAGTTTCAGAATGAAACAGCTTAGAAGGAGAAATCAAAAAGACAAATAAAGTTGTCTCATAGAAGTTATACTTAGTTGCTAAGATATACCGGGTGACCGGTTAAGGTTGGCGGCCGTTGCTATATCTTAGGAACTATTCATCCTACAGCTTTCAGACAAAAATCTTCCTATAAAAGTGGCCATAAAAACTTCATCAAAAATATTTTTAGCTTTAAGTTTTCCCCGCTAGGGGGCACAATTTTAAAAGAAAATAGACAATCCGCATTTTCTTTTAAAAATTCAAATGGAAATTTAGGAATCCTTTAGCTTTAGCTTTAGTTAGCTTTAGTTAGCTTAATAACTTTAATAACTTTTTGATCTAGCTTATGAAATAAGGAGTGGGGGAAGGGAAAATTCCCTTACACCAAAAATGCCATATCTCCGGATTGCTTGAACCAATTTTAATGAATATAGTATTTAGTCTGAGAGCAGGACGTTCGAAATATGCAAAATAAAAGTGGGGTATGCAACTCGCGAACATACAAAAACTGATGTCGAATTCTTATGTAAAATGACCTGCTGAATTCGATTCTGGAGGTCGCGAATCGATTCGGGATTGCGAAATTGAAAAAAAATCGAACTTTATCATATTTTTACAAAATTTCTCGGAAATACATTATTTTATATTTCCCATTCTATATCTTTGTCTGTAACAATTGGATCGGTTTAAAACTTTGCATACATGTAGTCTGAAATATGCCGAATCCATTGCCACATATAAATGTGCACTAATGTGTAAAGATATGGTAGAAAAATAATATTTTCGTCGCAGATCCCATGGATTTTTCAGTAACTGCATTGAGAAACTTGGTATCGAGGTAACTTTTTTATTATTGGAGATAGAGTAATAATATTAGCGAGTCAAATATAGTTTAAGGTCTGAATTAATTTATAAAAAACAAAAAAATGTTGTTGGTAAAAGTTTGGTGGTCATAAAAGGTTAATAAAGTCGAGCGTTGTACGCGCTACGTTGTCTCCTGGGTTGCACCGAAGCAGACCGCGTGGAGAACTTCAATGAGAACTGTTCTTATTTTTTTAAATTTGGACTTACAGAATAAATACATTTTTATTATTCGATATACGTACATTTTCCTTCACAAAAACAGCTTATGGAACACAGTACATTAGCTTTTAAACAAATACAGGTTGTGCTACAATTTATTGAAATATTCACATTTGCAAAATGGTGTTATATTTACAAAATCTGGTTTCGCACTTATTGTGGTCATGATTGGCATTACGCTACCGTTTTCTTTCATGCACCACACAAATTCCAAAAGATTTGGGCCTGGTTTTTCAAAGAAACACCGAATTAAGTCTGACACCGGCTTCGTTGCTATGATTCAATCAATCAAAAAGCCGGTATCATAGCAACGAAGCCAGTGTCAGACTTAATCCGGTGTTGGATTCTTTGAAAAACCGGACCTTGATAGTTTTGGTCGAACTAGGTATGCAGTTTTGTAAACGACAGACTGCAAATACATGCGTCCTGAGGACATGAAAACGAAACGTGTTTTCGGTGGGTGGTAAAGAAGCGAAATTTGTTTTGTAATAAATAGGTACCTTACTGATATTCGTTTGCTTACTTACCTAATATCTGTTTTGCATGTTGGAAACAAAAATGTGCTCTTAAATGGTCCATACTGCCGGTAAATTCTGGACGACCATAATATGTAATGAATTTCACTCTGTTCTCGCTTGACATTTGGTGGAACATATTGAATATTTCAATAAAACAAAATTTTTTAGGGTTTTCAACGGGTTTAATCGTTATCGACAATATTGTTTCGACTTACTAGGTCATCATCAAAGGTTCTTACAAAACAAATCTTAAAACTAAAACAGTGCCTTACATACAGTATTCTATTTTATTTTCGTGTGGTGGGGTAAGACTGCTTCTATGATTGGTGAATGGTTAAATTCCAACTGGTCATTTGTTATCTGTTGATCTAATTTCTAAGCAAACTTGATCAAAACCCGGTTTGCTTAAATAAAAGAAATTTAAGTTCATTATTGGTCAATAATAAAGAAAAAAGAAACACAGGAGATAAAAGTGGTGTTTCTCAGTTAAATTGCAAACCGGGAGGGATTTCAATACCATACTGAAAGAACATAAAGTCTATTGCCAACAATTCAAACAGGGCGGGTTTTTGGGAACATTGTAAATATTATAAACAATCATAATTTTGTCGAAAGTGATTTTAAAATACTATATAAGGATCTAAAGGTAGAAAATTACATTAAGTGGAAAGTTTTGAAATTTGCAAAGCCATTAAATTAGATCAACAGATAACAAATGATCAGTTGGAATTTAACCATTCATCAATCATAGAAGCAATCTTACCCCACCACACGAAAATAAAATGGAATACTGTATATAAGGCACTGCTTTAGTTTTAAGATTTGTTTTGTAAGAACCTTTGAAGTCGAAACAATATTGAACGTAACGATTAAACCTGTGAAAAACATTAAAAAGTTTTGTTTTATTGAAATGACCATATAATGATTTAAGAAAAATGCCCTACACACATTCAATAAATGAAAACACTAAACTCCGACGGCGTTGGCACTTGGCACGGCAGTCAGCTTTTGTCCGCGACAACGCGCGCAGGGCACGACATATGACTCACGTTTAACACACTTTTTCTGACTTACTATGCATTTTATGAAAAAATACTCAAAATAAAAAAACATCCTCATTTTATGCGCTACAATTTACTCGTTTATAGTATAAGTATATCTTCAAAAATAAAAAAGTTACCCCGATACACACTTTTTCGCTGTAAATGACACAAAAGTGGCAACTCTTCCTCGAATATTTATTAATTTTTCAGTCAAATCACAACAATTACTATTTTCTCGTACAGCGTTAGAAAGCGGATAGTTTCATTATCCTAATGCTAAAATTTCAAATTTGTACGACAATGGGTGACAGATATACAGAAGGAGAAACAATAAAAGTGCGTAAATAGCATATTTGAGAAGAAAAGTGAAAAAATGCAATTTTCTTCAATTTGGCAATTCCAAATCGAATCGCGACCTCAAAAATATGTTTTGTCAGGTGTTTTTACGTAAGAACTTTTGTATGTTCGAAAGTTGCATACCATGTGTCGAATTCAGAGCTCTTGCTCTCCGACTAATTGGTATTGTTGGAAAGGGAATCTACAGCGTATTAGAAATCTGCATTTACATTTGAATTTAATTTTACGAGGGAACCGCCAGATGGTGTTATTTCGAAACTTACGAAATTGTCAAATTTTCTCAAAAATTATAAATGGAATGGTATATTTTTTATAATATGTTGTCATTACGCATAGAATTAAGAACAAGATGCCGCAAACCGGAAGTTTTTATCTTTATCAAATAATAATAATAATAATATCTCTACTCACTCCTACTAATCCCAAGGTTAGCCCCAGAAGCTAACTATATAGCTTGTGCGGGACGGAGGAGGCGGCATATTACTATTGGCCGCAGGTGCGTCACAGGAACGACCTACAGTTGTTAGTACTCTACCCACCATTTAGTGCGAGAATGAGGAAAACCTGGAAAACCTCATTAGGTAAAGCTGGGGGCACTGTTGCTGAGCATTAACGACTACTCACTCGCGCATGCCAGCAAGATCCCACGGAAGTTATCATCAAGAATTTCGTTTAATCAAATCCCAGTGCACAGGTACCAAATTTTCTCAAATTTTTTTGAATGGAATGGTACATTTTCACTACATGCTGTTAGTACACATAACATAAAGAACAGAATGCCGCAAACCGAAAGTTCCTATCTTTTTCAAACGAGAGTTGTGATCAAAAATACTGTTTAATCATATCTCATTGCGTGGGTAAATTTGAGAAAAATTAAATACCTAATGAATATCAATTTAATTAGTAAATATTCAATTTTCCTCAATACTATGACAATACTATGACCAGGTATTTGTTTTTATTTTCCATGGAGTGCTTTTTGTTTCTAATATTTCTTATAATTCTGTCTGATGAGAGATACAAGAATGCCTCAATATTCTTTAAAAAATTTTATTTTCCTAAAATTGCCCATGCAATGAAATTTGATTAAACAGCATTTTTTATCATAATTTTCGTTTAAAAAAAGAGAGGAACTTTCGGTTTGCAGCATTCTATTCTTCATGCTATTTGTACTAACAGCGTGTTATGAAAATGTACCATTCCATTCAAAAATTTTTGAAAAAATTTGGTACCTGAGATTTGATTAAACCATATTCTTGATAATAACTTCCGTTTGAAAAGAGATAACAACTTTCGGTTTGAGCCATTTTGTTTTCAATTCTATTTGTAATGACGCCATGTTATAAAAAATATACCATTCCATTTAAAGTTTTCGAGAAAATTTGACATTTTCACAAGTTTCGAAATAACGCCATCTGGCGGCTCCCTCGTAAAATTAAATTCAAGCGTAAATGCAGATTTCTATTACGCTATAAATTCCTTTTCCAACGAGACCAAATTCATTAAAATTGGTTCAAGCAATCCGGAGATATGGCATTTTTGGTGTAAGGGAATTCTTTCCTCCTCCCAGCCCTTATTTCGTAAGTTAGATCAAAAAGTTATTAAACTAATTTGCTGGATATTACGATGAGATTTTGAGAAAGATAAAAGATACCTACATTTCCATTTGAATTTTCGTAGAAAATGTAAATTGTCAATTTTCTTTTAAAATTGTGCCCTCTAGCGGGGAAAATTGAAAGCTAAAAAATTTTTATGGTCACTTTTGTAAGAAGATTTTTTTCCGAAATCTGTAGGAAGAATAGTTCCTAAGATAGCCGGTCCCCAACCTTAACCGGACACCCGGTATATCTTAGCAACTAAGTACAACTTCTATGGGAAAACTTCATTTGTCTTTTCGATTTCTCCTTCTAAGCTGTTTCAATCTGAGACTTCAAAAAGCTTGATTCAAAAATTTTTAATTTTGCAAATATACATTTTTGTATTTTCTCCGCACCTGTACAACAAAATCAAAGTTTCTAAACGTGAATCGTATTTATATAACAAGCAAAAGAATGACTTTTCGAAAAACAAAATAAAAGTTTTAAATTTTCGTGCAGTTCACAAGATAGCTAGCATATGAAGAATATATAAACACTAAAAAGAATGCCGGCTGAATTCAATGTATAAACTGCAATCAATCATTAATTAAACGGGGATCGTACAATTTTACAATTTTACTGACGTTCTGGGTAAATATTATTATTTAAGTATTCCCAAGAGTTGACCTCGGACGCAGAAATTCCTGATGTTTATATTAAATGTGGGAGGATGAATTTTGCGGAAAGGTATAGCGAAAAATCGGTGTATAAATATAGCAGCGACCTGAGGAGAGCTACTATCCATGATTTCATTAATATTTAGCATATTGGAAATCAAATTAGTTGTGCAAAAAAACGGGCGCCCACTGAAAAATCTATAGTAACCCCTCAGTGAACTCGTATGTGAAAAAATAAGTTTTCGCTTTATATCTACTGAATCTTTTAAGCCAGAAACTGAATACTGCAGAAGTTGTTATAAATCTTACGTAAGACAAATCCGCGCGCCTAAATAATGTGAGGGTGCAGCCGGAAACAAGATGCACGAGTTTAATTTTTTATTAGAACAAAGAGATTAGGGGTGAAAAAGTAACTTTCGTTTAAAGATTTATGCTTGAACATCCTTCTGCGTTTAAGTAAACATAAAAATACCGCGGCAAGAAAAGCATTCTAAAGGTAAACTGCTTTGTTAGTCTTGTCATTAGCAAGGTTTTGGGGTAGTTAATATCCCCTTAACTCAAGTTTACCCTTCTTTAGGTTATGAATGTTTAAAATGTAATCTAATATTTAGAAATCAGGCTTCCTCTGTACTCCCATATTTCTGTCGTTTTAAAACTTTTTTCGTTCTTGTGAACAATTTTATGATCATTACAAATTTCGACGTCAAATTCATTTTATAAATTAAAATATAAATCCATTTTTCGTATTTATCATTCCGAAATATGTTTTTGTTTATCTAATATTGTCGAGCATGGGTTGCATAATGTAGAGGGAAGAGTGACGATTTAATTTCCTGAAGCTGTCTGTTTTCATGTTAAAAATATATAAAACGGATCAAAAAACCTTCTCTCGTCTCGTCATTGGCTCGCGTTCAGATAGCTCAGTTTATGCAAAACAAGAGATGGAATATCCTGACAGACAAAAAACTCGATCAATTTCCAGCTGTCGAAAGGGATTCTCTTTATTAGGAGCAATTATGAATATCAAGACTTAAGGCGCTAAAGGCTGTGGATAAACGTTAAATTCAAAAACAAACTGAACCCCTAAACTAAATAAAAACATGTGCGTAAACGTACTTCGACAACTAAGTTGCCGTCCTCAATAAAAGCAATAATACTACACTTTAGTCAGAGAATTTCGAAATTTACTCCACCATTCATCAAGCGTTAATAATAATAATAACTCCTTATTGATTGAAAGGAACTGGACCGTTCGAACCCTACTCCTCGGGCAAATACCCCGCCAGGCATTGAATTATAGAACTAAATCCAGATTTTGTGTACTACGAGATCTTATACGGGATGCTACCCTAAACATATCGTTGGGCTTGGAACATCCTTAGATCTCTACGTACTTTCCTGCTTATTGATTATTTTACAATAAAATACTTGTATGTACAACCTATTTATAATTGCTCTATTGTCAATATATGTAATTTCCTTGCTTATATTTATTGAACTACAATTTGCTAAGCGTTTGTGGTAAAATAGTGGCAGCGGTGTAGTTATTAACATTGAAAATGTTTTTAGTACCTATCCTAGTGTTATGGGTATGATATTCACCGAAAAGATTGTGTTGCATTTGCCACATACGTCACGCCTGAGAGCCGAGCGGTAGCGATTAAAATCGAGCGCCTGGCCGCCAGGCGCTAGAGCGCTCAGTCTGAGTAAGCTTCATTCAGAGTGGGACCGTCTCGCGTCGCAAATGTGAGAGAATGCTACAACAAGAATGCAGTTATTATAAATGAATAACTATTTAACATGCTATATCGCGTATGCGGAAATATCCCAAAAGCACAAGGGTTACAGTCCGCTTCGTCATTTTCAATGTCTCCCCCGAAGGCTATGAATTTTTAGTAATTGTTTTGAGTTTGTGCTGTATCAGTTTAAAAGAATAGTACGAATATTTGTCGAGGGATAAACCGCGAGGGCAATTTGGTGCTCAAGCCTAGGCGTATTAGGTGCACATTATACAAGAGAGGTTGAGGGAAGAAGAGATTCTCGAAAAAACTACTACAGATGAAGAACAGAGTGAAGAGCAATACGAATTTGATGTTGAATTATCAGACTTTTCTTTGAAAATGGAAATCTACTGTACCATATGTTACAATATAAATTCGTACCTAGGTCGCGTTATACAGAAGCAATTCGTGAACATTTTGGAGGCATTAGTGGAAATTTTAGAGGCATTGGGGGAAATTTTCGGGATATTATAGGAAGAATTAGGTACTTGAAGTTCTGGGTCATTTGTGAGAATTTTGGAGTATTAGTTGGAATTTTGGGGACACTCGTTTAAATCTTATCGGCACCAATGGACAATACTTGATAAATGAGGCGTTAGTGTACAATGTACATGCTTTTGCCTCTCGATACCTATTTGATGTATGGATTTGTGCCTGATTGAATACACCAATATTGTTTGTAAACTTTTGTCTTTTTGTAGTACTTATACCTAATAGTAGAATTTTGCTGCTTTGTGCTGTAATATATCTGATATTAGGTAGCTCGACCTCTGCTGTTCCATGCATATATTGATGCGAGCTCGCTTGCTTTTATTATTTATTTATTATTCTGTGTGCTCTGTTTTGGATACCCAATAATTTTTTATTATATGTTAGTTTTATTAGTACTTCTCCACATTGGGAAGGTGTACCTACATTATTACTAGAAGTATGTATACATTTTATACATCTTTTTTTCTTTATTTTCTGGTCAAGAGGATTGTGCTTTGTTAAACAGAGGGGAAAGCAAGGCTAAAGCTTGGTTAATGCTTGAAGATATAAGATATAAAATAAGGTAGGCGATATAATGGCGCCTTATGGCGCACCTGCCGGAAGTGGCTGTTTTCAATACAAGACTACCGAAGATTTTGGTGAAATAGTCGGGAATATTGGAAGTGATTAATTTATTATAGTACCTAGGCACTAATGCCATTCTGTATCATAAGCTTTTCATCTGTCAAAATACCAGTAATTTTATTTACGCCGAAGCTTTTTGAAATTTTGCCCTTCATGTAGGCTGGTGGCAGGGTAGATCTAAACCTGAGTTGTTCTTCATTAGGGATGGGATTATTACCTTCGTGTTCGATTAGTCTACTTAATAAAATTCTTTAATAAATTTTTGCCATTGCTGGTAATAAACTTATGATGACATCTTTATACGCTTTCTTAATGGTTGATGATGATAGCATTCTTGCAGCAATCGGAGAAATATTGCATTTTTGGGCATGCGTTGTAGATGTAGTACAACTCCACTGTTGCCTTTTTGGGGAGGTTTCTCAGTATGGCATTATTTATTTTGTCTACGCCAAGAGCTTTCTTCCTTCGACGCTCTTAATGATTTTTATGATTTCCTTGGGGTTAGTGAGCCAGAGATTGGAGTTCCAGTTGGAGTGCACTTCGTGTTTTGTGGACCGTTGAATTTATCATTAGGTTGAAGAAAAGGCTGAGAAACTGTTAATGCTTTTTGCCCTGTTTCACCGTAAATTAAATTCATGTCCACAAATTCTGCGTTATCGTATACTTAACATGTGTCACTTACAAAATGTGTTTCAGAATTTCCACTAAAATTAACAACACCTTGCCAAACACCGTACGTAAATCGAGCGATCTTCACCGACTATGCGTAAATACGCGCACGGCTGACGTAGAACAGTCGCCCAACTAAATAACGTTTAATAATACCATAACTTATTTTTCTATTTATGTTCTATTGCGCTTTTATTAATTTTTTGTGATATCGGTCCTAAATTTAAGGGTGCATATCTTCTGAAGTTCAGAATCTAGTATATTTGAGCGGCTGACAGCACCTCCTGATGAGTGGAAGCACAATTTCTGCCTTAAAGCGGGAATTTGGAATGCTGCAGTCACATTGACCAACAATAGGCAAGTCTTTATGTTAACTCCTGCTAGATTTCCTTATTTATTAGTAAATAGGCGCTTATGACCACTTTCATCGATTTATGCTAAAATAGGCGTTGATTATACTGCTTAATTAATAATTTTATGAAAATTTCTAGCGACGTATGCCACACATATCGCGTGTCCAAGAAAACAGGTGCAAATTTTTGTATCATAACTACTTATATGCAAATGTAAGTCAGCAAATATGAATATGCAGATAAAGGTTTATTAAAATTCATTCTTAAGGTACATTCATAGAAATGATTATAGCTGGCATATTTACAGGGTGGCATGATGGAAACTACAATCAATCAAATTCAAATATCAAATGATAAGAATAGCAGCGGTAAAAAATTGAAATTACTGTTATAGCAGTAAAAATCTAATTCTATGGCGACAACCTCGTTATTTTACTCGTCCTTTTATAGTATTTTTTAATTGTAATATGTATCGACAAGAATTGAGCTACCCTACTACTAGGGTTTAGTCCCATTTCGTGCGTTCTCGTTTCGGGCGTCGATGAAATTTGTGCCGTTTCGTGCGTCGTCCCAAACCTCTACCTGGTTTGAGTGCAGTTTCGGGCGCTGACCTGCTGATAATGCAGTAAGCCCCTAATTCCGGTTTATCTTTACAACACAACGCTGTTAATAACTAGACTTCAATGCGGAATTGTATGTTGATCTCGCTCCTATTGTTTTCAAATGGTTTTTTGGGGGGGAGACTTAAACGCTCAGCTGTTCTGTAAAGCCATAATAAATTTAAAACAAATCAAAAATATTGCCAGATATAAATTGCCAAATTAATTTGACAAGCAATAAACAAAGGCAAGGCTATCATGATTATACACCTTCTCGAATTCTATAAAATTAAAGTGCTATCAAATTTATTTTTTAATGCAAAATAGTTGTTAATAGAAAAATTTGTTAAGAGCAAAAAATTCTTAAATAAAATCTTGTTACCAAAAAATGGTCGTCGACGTGCCGTTAAAAAATTCTAGGTAAAAAGGGATCTGGGGGTTCTCAAAAAATAAACTCCCTGTAGGTATACCAATTTTCATCAAACTCATGCTGAAAATCGCATTCGAATAGAAAAGCATTTTTGCAAAATTCCAAGTCCGTAAGCCAGCTTACTCCAAAGTTATTTGAGTAAAAACAAACCAAGTTGTCCCCCATTCCGAGCACTGTATCTCAGAAGTGCTTTTTTGGGTCAAATTAAATTGGGTTAAATCAAATTATTTGTAGTTAAGTGTTGTCCCACCTTTTCTGAGATACCCTGTATAGCTTGTTCCATTTAAAGGTGGCAGACCAAAGGTTCTAATTCTAGAATTAATTGCAAATAGATATTTGTAAGGAATTTCACGATCCAAAATTTTTCTGTTTTTAAATTTTTCCAGTTTATTTAAAATTTTAGCTAGAATTCAGCGTAATCAAATAATCGAACTGATATTTTGGGATCACTGGACAACAGACGGGTGAATAAGTTCTTGAACTGAAAAACAATCTGCTATATACAAAAGTTGTTCCGAATAGTACATTTCTTTTATCTAGGTAACGTCAGTCGCATAGAATCTGTAATTTTTGAATGGAACGCCGCTTGTTTATTACCATGATTGCCAATTTCATAGTTAAAATATCACGGATACTTTGCGCGACTGACCTACCAAAATGGCTCACAATGAAATCCCCATATTTTCAGTGGTATAACCCAAACTTTTAATGGAACCACAGAAACTGCATTTCTGAAAGGATAATCTTTGTATGTAGTTTGTTTTCTTGAGTTGCTTCTTGGTAGTAATTCATGTTGAATTAATAAAATGCTTCCCGTACTACCAATAGAATAATTTATTTAGAGTATTGACCGGTTTCAAGATTAAAAATCTCATCATCAGAATATGTTTGCATAAAGTAAAGTAATTGTAAATAAATTAACATGACTCTAAGGTAACAGTTGACAAGGAAACTTAAAATTGACAAAACAATACAAATAATAATATCCACGAGATCTTCACAGTAAAAAATAAGCTAACTAGATAACTGAAATTCAATATTTATCTGCGAGGCAGATGTATTCGTATTAGGTATAATGAACATTTAAGATCATTTCTTTAAACAATCATCAGTTCCAACCTCTAGAAAATATTAAATTATTGTTTAATTTTGGAAAGAGTTATCAATTAGATATATCAGAGTCTATAGAAATTTATAAACATAAAAATTATAAAAATTATAACTTACTTATTACGACAATAATTCTCAAAAAGCAGTTATTTATCGTCAAACAAATACAAAAGTTACTGCGAAACCATGGTTCCACGATTCAAGTGATCGCCAGTTTATAACAACAATGTCAAGAATTCGAACAAACCATGGTCTGTATCCCGAATATAAATTTAAAATAGGCTTAATAAATTCTCCGGAGTGCCTGTGCGGCGAAGTTGGTGATTTACAACATATCATTCTAGAATGTGGCCTCGTCTTCGATTACATAGACGCATTATATTCAAAACTCACAAAATATGGAGTGGAACTTCCAATTAATTTACCTACTTTGTTACGGAAGAACGAAACGTATTTCGCAATATACAACTTTATTAAAAGATCAGCATATAAATTGTAATATCCAATAAATATAAATAATAATCTAACGTAAATAATACACTACAATAATTACGAAAACACCTCGATACATAATACAAATTACACAATACATTAACTATCTATATTCTCTATTGTAATCCATTCCAAGGGCCCCAACCTGTGTTCGTTGAATCCTGCAAGACGGCCCTCTTTGCAAACTCCACTTCCTTCTAAGTGTCCCAGTTAAAAAAATAAAAAATAAAAATAAAAAATAAAAAAAATAAAAATAATAAAAAAAAAGTCTGGCAAATTGGCAAAGTTACGCCAAAGCTATAATACATACACACACATACACACATAACTTACTTAATGACCAAGTTGATTTACTACAATCTAGTTTATTTCAACGTTTGGAAATGTTTCTCTTATATACTTTTTCTGAAGTTCTAACCTCTCTTTATTGCCATTATGACATTAATTGTCTAATTTATCTCTTGTTTCTAGTTTATTACAAGATTACCTTGATGTTAACAGTTTTCAAAATTTCATGGATATTTTGTTTTATTTACTTATTTTTCTGTTCTCTGATATTTCACTTAGAGTTTTTCCAAAATAGTTTTCTTTAAATTCATTGGTTTTTATTTACAATTTTACTTTACGTAAACATATTCTGATGACGAGATTTTTAATCTTGAAACCGGTCAATATATTCTTAATAAATTATTCTATTGGTAGTACGCAAAGTATTTTATTAATTCAAGGATAATCTTTGATTTTCATACATTTTATAGTCTGCAAGTTATTATACAGTGCTTTCATTTCAAAACTGGCCACCCTCAATAACACTTGATATAAAGCGAATGCGGCTTAAACAAAACACACGTCAATTTAGACATCGAGGGGGAAGTTTAAAACCAATACAGGTTGAGTTCTAGGTTTCACCCCCTTACCCTCAGCTACCCCTACTTTGAAATTTCAAATAGCACCCCCTACCTTGTGATACATCATTTAAAGGCCGTAAAAAACCTGAACTAACCACGTTTAAAAATTGGATTGGGATGATCCGTCAAAAAATGTATTTTCAGAATTATTATGACAATTTTATAAAATTTACTTTATTGTGTGTTCAAAATGTGCTCCATCATTTGCTAGACAATAATACAGCCTGTTTTCGAACTCGTTGCGGACTTTCTGAAAAGTTTCTAGAGTAATCCGTTTACACTCTTTTACCAAAGCACACTTTTCAATATTTTTTGTCATGTTTTATGAAATAGGATTACTCCAGAAACTTTTCAGAAAGTCCGCAACGAGTTCGAAAACAGGCTGTATTATGGTCTAGCAAATGATTGAGCACATTTTGAACACATAATAAATTAAATTTTATAAAATTGTCATAATAATTCCGATTATTTTTTTCATCGTCAAATTGACCAATAGGAACATTTCGTTTGGGTCTAGGAGCGTGTATTATTTCGAAAATTTCACACATTGCTTTTTTATCCAATCAGAAGTTTGTTTTTGGTTTCGTTACCACGGCAACCCAAAAAATTTCCGGAAATTTTCATCCTCCACGGTGCCCTGAGCGAAATTAATAAGCGGAAATTTTTCTGTCAAATAATGACGCGGGATTCAAAAACTGAAGTTTCATTTTTAATGCTGAACTTCTTCTCTGATACTTTCTTGGTTATCTTTTCCACTACGAGACATGGTAAAAACGACAAACTAACCCCTAAATTATTTAGGGTATTCCATATTGTGTTTTCGATGACAAAAATGTCAGACTAATTCCATTAGTTTTTTATTTTATTTAGGTGTAAAATTTCCTTACCGAATCCCCCACGTGCTTGAATTAATATCCGAAAATTTTTTCTCGGTCTCGAATGTTCTTAGAAAATTACCCTTGTCTTCGACTCGGGATAATTTTCGGAAATAATTCTAGCACTATACTTGGGCCGCCCAACAGACGGAGTGATCACCCTGCAAGAACGTGCTCTAAGCGGGACCACTATCAATTTAGGACAACCGAACCG
Source organism: Xestobium rufovillosum (assembly GCA_963966045.1). NCBI lineage: Eukaryota > Metazoa > Arthropoda > Insecta > Coleoptera > Ptinidae > Xestobium > Xestobium rufovillosum. The sequence continues at coordinate 18,519,185 of OZ014498.1, forward strand.
CAGTGGTGCGCTTTCTTTAGACAACGTAAAAAAATATTCCCAAGAATCTAAATTGTGAGTAAAATCAAAATTGAATTATAGCAACCGAATATATCATAGAGACAGTGCTGCACAGAATGTGTTGCTTCTTTTCACTCTGCGCAAAATTTATTTCGGTTTGAAGAGTCTTCCAGACTTTGCAGAAAACTTGAAGTAAGAATTATTATTTCAGTTCCATTTTAAAATGCATTTATCCTGGGGAAAACAAGAATGTTATTTTCTTTAATACGCAAAAGTACTTTCCGTCCTCTCCGGCATTTTCCTTTGTTATACACATCTTTAAAACAAAAGTATGGGCATGAAGGAAATCTAAAATGTCTTTCAGAAAGTTGTGCTAACCTACTCTAATATCGAATTTCAGAAAAGAAAATATGTCTCTCATAAGCAGAGAAATAGTTCTACTGTTAGAAATAATCTTCCTGTATGCAAGTAAAGCTTCTGTTTTATCTAGTTTGATATTAATGTTGACAGAAACCAATTTCTAGTTGAGATATATTAGATGGAAGAGAAAGAAAGGTGTTACATTTTTTTTCTGTGAAATGAATTCTTGGAGCATCTCAATTTCAGAATTAGTCAGGAGACTTGCAGAAGAGAATCTATGGCTGGGAGGACAGCCACAAGTCCCCACAATTTTAACTGCGCCACTTGAACCTAATTTGCCGGTGGATTGTACAAATGCTTTGGCTATTAATGTATCCATATATGTATGCAGATTTATAGCCAGTACCCATAAATCAAATTTTAATACTAAAAATATCGTTTTGTGCAGAACATATAATGCTATCAAATTATGCGAAATGATCATGCAAATTTAGTTGATCTGTACAGTCAATAAAAACGTCATATTAAGTGAAATATGCCCATATGTCCATTTCGACCATATAGGAAATACTTTTATTATATAACATATTTTTGTACTGGAAAGCCATAATATTTGTTTATTAAATATTAATGGAACAAACCCCTATAAGTGTAGGGATGTATGATGAATTTCGAGAATTTCTTTACGATTACGTCATTATCATGAAATATTCAGTGGTGTATTGACGTATTCAGGGTTGGATTAACTTCTAAAACGCGATAAAACCGACAGTTGTTTGCTAAGTAAATCTTGTAGTGTGAAACGTCGCAGGTATTGTTCATATACAGGGTGTTTCCTGTCTTAAGAGACACTTGATCACTTGAAAATGTAGTAAATTCTATTATTCTTCGTATTGCCATTCTTGAATTACAATCACTTGCAGTCACATTGGTTATTATAACTCTTACAATGTCAATACTTATATTATTTCGACCAATCCCAATCATCCTTGCAAGTAAATCGGTTGATATTTTAATTATACTTCTTATCGCCATTCTCGAATAATTTTGATTTCATTATAGGTACATATCTAGTTGCTTGTTTATTAAGACCAATAAAAGCACCAATTCCGCCATTTAATCTACCTTCCCTATTTACAATCATTCCCAAAATCCGACTGATGAAAATTTAAAAGAACTCATCCTGTATACAACAATTTTGTTCGTTTGTTCACCAAGACATACCTAATTATTCTCAACTTAAATTTTCTTCAAGATCTTCTACCAAAAACCCTGGATTCTCTTCAACTATTTTGATTTTTGGCAGGGTGATGCAGCAACATCATCAATCAAATTAGTGGTTTTTCTCGGAATAAATTGACAGTAAACCAAGCTCAAAAGTCTGTAGCGCAATTATATTTGTTGGGGGTTCAGAAATACCTGACTAAAATACTATAAGAAGACATGCCAAACGTACTCTCAAGGTCCTTGCTCAACAGCGAGAGAATGAAAATTGGGCAAAAGTTTTGCTCACCGATGAGCCCAAGATAGATGTAATAGTGTACCTACCCGTACAAAATACCAGGATGAGGTATGCAGAGTGCGACATTGTTGGGACTGTGAGTTATGGTGGCAGGAATGTCATGATGAGAGATCGCTGTCATGCTGGAAATGCTCGCCTCTGATTTACCTTCAAATTTCTTTCTCATACCTTGTCCCCTCCAAGTTAGTCTACTCTTCCTCAACTTTTTCAAAGAACATTAAGGGTTCTATTCCCATTTAAAACCTTCACTTCTAATCACTTTTAAAATTAAAATGTCCAAAAAATATCTACAAGACTTACCCCTTCAAAAAGTCTTGAGGTCAACTAGTCAAAAGTCCCAAAAAACACACTCACTGACAAGTTCTTTGCCGAAATAATTTACGATCTCGCGGAGAGCTGCGTGTTCACGGAGCGCGGCGTGAATTGCTGACGAAGCAACGCGTTGCGACAAACTAAAGAAAATGCCGTCGCGACGTCCGTAGTAAATATTAGCGCATCGCGACGCATTGGATCGGTTCGCCTCGCATGCATTCGGGAAGCAGTACTTCATCAAGTGACATGAAATAGTCCAGGGAATTCTGTTAAATTCGGAACCCTTAGATATAAATCGTAGGTGAAAAATTTGTTGTCCTACAAATCGAATTTCCATTGATATCAATAAATTTTCTTCGTCCGACAGGTTAGTGGATTCGAGCGCAGGCAGATGCGTTGTATATCTACATGCGACACATCTGTTCAAGTTTTAAAGAGTTTTTGTTTGATTTACGATTATCTGGAAGGCGTCCCGCAGATCGGAACACTAGGCGTAATACGCGGAGCAAAATGAAATGTTTAAACTCGGAAAAATATTCTTAATTTCAGTGGCGGCTCGTAATAGGGCAAGCAAATGAAATGTACATGATTATTTTTTTCGTCGTCAAATTGACCAATAGGAACATTTCATTTGGGTCTAGAAGCGTGTATTATTTCGGTTAATACACGCCTATTCTAAGAGCCAACGATATTTCTTCAATTTCTTAAAATCGACCAATCAACTGTCATTGTAAACGATAAAAACCTACCTAGCTTTCCCAATAACTGATAAATATGCGCCTTGCTTTTAATCAACTATGCTGTGAATGATAGTTTTGAAATTTCTATCTTGGCAACTGTCACTGTCATATTATTTTAGAGTTTTCTTGCAACATCGTCGTTTTGAAATAGCAAGATTTGGCCAAGAATCTTTGGAAGATATTCAAAAAACTGTACAGAGTGTTACTCCGAGGAGTACAGTTAAAAATCAAAAGACAATATGGTAACAGTTCGAAATATTTTTAAAAAAGAAGCATTATGAACTTCTAGAAATTACTTCAAATCAAGAGCTTGAACTGATAATGAATGATTGGGCTTTTAATATGAAGAGAGCTGATGTGAAGATTATAAAGAATGCGTTATAGAGACCATGTGGAATGTTACTGCAAAACTCCTTCAAGAAAAATACTACAAAGAGTAAGCCCAAAAATTTAATCCATTTGCAGACATTGAATTCAAACAAGCAAGGGATGCAAAAAATGCGAAACGAAAGCAGCTCAGTCTATTCTCGGAAAGAGGAAGCAAAGTTCGACTGCTCTGAGTAAGAAAGAAATATATACAATAATGAATCTGTGGAACGAAGATTGTCCAGAAGGACTTCAAAAAAAACTGTATTATATAATAGCATTCGAACTAGCCTGGAGAGAGGGAGAGGCAGCAAAATGCAAAGTGCATTTTTTTAAAGAGGAAAAGAAATCAAATGGTACCGTAACCGGAAGAATTGAATACAACCCGATTTTTTCCAAAACATGCCAGATGCCAGGGTGGAGCTCAAAAATTATCAGACAGTAAGTGGTTAGTGCCTAATTACAATAATCTCGATAGTGCCCGGTAAGGTTATTTAAAAAACTTATTTCTAAACGCACTAACAGAATTACGTCAGATCGACTATTTCTGACTGTAAATCCTTACTGGAATAAAAGCAATTCTGAATGGTACAAAAATATGCCTTATGGAGTAAATGAGATTGGAAAATGGACCAAACAATCTGCTGAAAGAATAGGGCTTGATTCTCTGACAAACAAAATCACGAATCATTCAAATCGATCAAGTGCTGTATCAAATCTTGCTAAATCAGGTGTCCCGGAAGAACAGCTCATCAAAATGACTGGACATGCAAATGTTAAGTCATTAGGCCCTTATTTACAGTTAGACGAGGAACATCATGTTAGTTTAATAAACAACCTGAGACCTGGACCTTCTGGAATCCAAACTACAAGAGATATAAACATAAGGCAAGAAAATTTTACCACGGAAAACATTAATAATAATAATATGCAAAAAAAATCTGGTCATAATATAACATATAACCATTGCACTTTCAATGTTCAAAATATGTATGTAACTAAAGATCAGTCAAACTCTACACAATATATTTAAATATTTTAATATGTTCTGTTAATTTAAAATGTTTATTGTTTCATTAAATCTTCTATTTCCAATTAAATTGTCCGTATAATATAGTTGTATATTAACCTCCCTAAAATACATTCGAGATCATTTTTTATAAGATAAATACATTTCAAATTGTATTTAAATTTTATTGCCATTCGGCAAAAAATCTCGAATCAAGGGAAGTAGAAAAAATCGCTGGAGCAAGCTCTCGCGATTTTTTCACTACCTTGATTCTCGATTATTTGCCATGACACATGGCCATGACAATAAAACTTTCATACAATTAAACATGTATTTATCGATAAAAAAATGATCTCTTATGTATTTACCCCCGGTATTTTTTTCGATAATTTTGCTTGTTGATAAGTTGCCATAGTTGCGAATTTGTAGGTGCATTTATAATAATATAATCTAGTTACTTTAGTACCTGCCAAACGTCAAATATTCCCACCACATTTCTTTGTATGTGAATTAATTGAAATAAAATTTCGTTTTGAACTACTTTGCTTCGATTCAAAAAATAATCTTATTAAATACAATTCGTGGTCTGGAATTTTTAGGTAATTTTACTCAAGCTGTTGCTTTTACTAACCACTCGTGTAAATTTGACAGAAGATCACTCGCGCAAGCGCTCGTGATCTTTTAACTGTCAAATTTACACTCGTGGCTACCAAGCAACGCAACAGCTTTCCTAAAATTTCCGACAATTCCAGACCACATATTGTATTACTACAGATTAGAGAATTGCCCGGTTTCGTCTATCTCTCTCTTTACTCAAGCGTTACATACAGTCCAATATATTTAAGTTGGCGTTGGCGCCTGCCACAGCCTGCATCTAACAGTGGCGTGGACTTTTTTTATTCTTGGGAGATTCTGGATTAGACACGAATAGTAATGATAATTGACTGCTGTTGTAAAACAAAATTCGTTACTAAATCATTCCTTATTCTATTGCTACGAATATTAGGAATACCAACAGAAACATGGGTTTATCTACTTTTGTTAAAACTAGAAAACGTAAATCATAAGAGGTGCGATCGCGCGAGAGAGCGAATGCATGAATATTTGAACGGAGCTGAAGCTTATATTTCACCGGCGAAGTGGGCGATTACAATACTATGCTGCTTCTGTTTAGTAAGGTACGGTCTTCATAGATGCATAAATTATGTGCTGGGATATAACGGAATAGTTGATAAGAAACAAAAAATATTCATTCATCTTCCACTAGACCAGTTACCGTGTTATTAGTTATTATAATGTTCTTCGCTTCTAGGCGGTTGTTCATTTTTAATCAAATACGTGAAATTTCGTGTGATACGGCTAACTAAAAAAAGTTAATCGAGGAAATATGGCTGTTTTAAATGAACTATTATATTTTGGCACGTCTCGTGTACAAAACAGTTAACTCTAAAGTTTAATAGTTTTGATTAATTCGGCGCTTATTTCCGTAAGTTTGTTTAAAACGTTTCGTAAATAGTTTGCTGAACAATCAAATCAGTTTCTTGGCAGAGCACAAACAAGCAAAATTACGGTAAGAAATGTTGTGTAACGCTGCCAGATACTACACTTTTGTATACAGAAAATAGAAAGGAAGCCTCATATCGTTCGTTTTCTGAATAATTTTATCAACTTACAAAATGGGCGAGATAGTCAAAACCGCGGTAGTTTTAAAGCATAAGTTGAAGACAAAAGACGATGGCCAAATTTTATTTCCGCAATGAGTCGTCATAACAACACTTAAGGCAACGATCGAAACCATCAACTCCACCCCACTCGCACCCCCCAGAACAAATTAATATAGTAGTAATTCAAATATTAATTGAATTAAAATCTAGTGTGCAGAAAACATTATCAGTCAGTATTCTCTGTAGTAATACAATAAGTGGTCTGGAATTGTCGGAAATTTTACGAGTGTAAATTTGACAGTTAAAAGATCACGAGCGCTTGCGCGAGTGATCTTCTGTCAAATTTACACGAGTGGTTAGTAAAAGCAACAGCTTGAGTAAAATTACCTAAAAATTCCAGACCACGAATTGTATTTAACAAGATTATTTTTTGAATCGAAGCAAGGTAGTTCAAAACAAAATTTTATTTCAATTAATTCACATACAAAGAAATGTGTTGGGAATATTTGACGTTTGGCAGGTACTAAAGTAACTAGATTATACATTATAAATGCACCTACAAATTTGCAACTATGGCAACTTATCAACAAGCAAAATTATCGAAAAAATTACCGAATGTAATCTCCCTAGTGCTTGAATTATTTCCGAAAATTTTTTCGAGGTCTCGAATGTTATGAAAATTATCTCGTTTCCAATTTGTATTTTAGTTTTAGTCCTATTTTCACGTCCCCTACACACCAAAATTTTGGTTTGATCATAGTCCTCCGTCAAAACCGCTTCCATTTCGTTCAGAGCCCTTCCTAATTCTTCTTTGCTGGATGCTAATACTGCTATATCATCCGCGAATCTGAGCATATTAATAGTTTGGCCCTGTATATTAGTTCCAGCAGCTATTCTGTCTTTAACAATATTAATCGCATCTTCGATATATAAATTGAAAACTAGAGGCGATAACGCACATCCCTGCCTCACTCCCCTTCGGATATCTACTTCTTTATGTTCCTGCCCAAATTCTATAACTAGCGTTTGCTCTTTGTATAGATTATGAATTATTCTTCTATCCCTATACTTCATCCCTACATTTTTGAGCACTTCGAACATCTTTCATTTTACATTGTCGAAGGCTTTTTCCAAATCTACAAATCCTATGTAGGTGCTCTTTGATTAAGTGCTTAAAAACTTTGGAAAAAACAGTCAAAATAGTAATTAGTGGCGTATTTATTTCATTAGGAGAAAATCATAAGTGAAACATGTTTTATCATTACTCATATACAAAGGGTGTATTATCGATAATTATTTCTTCAGAGTATCGTCAGAACAAGACAAAGTCAATTCAAGCAAACTCCTCTTTGTCTTACCAGAGTTCTTGATATCCTCTGTTAACTATAATTTTGGCTTTTTGTTTTTTATCTTCTTTAAAGGGAAGCACTAAGAAAATTCAGAAAAAAATATTTGAAAGAATAAACTAGACTAAGAAGAAGAAGAAGAAGAAGAAGAAGAAGAAGAAGAAGAAGAAGAAGAAGATGATGATGATGATGATGATGATGATGATGATGATGATGAAGAGAAGTGTATGATGAATCCCAATTTATATCTTTTAATTTACATTTAAACTTTTCAACCTCTTAAAAACCACACTCCCGGATTTTATTTTCCATTGGTATGTACCCAATACTACTTAATATACCGATTATTCTATTCTGTAACCTTCACTTCTTTGTACTCATCGTACCTTTAGGTTAATAAATATTTTGGCAAAGATAATCGTGGTTGTCATGAAAATTCCCTAAACTTTTGCAAATTGTTTGAAATGTAAATCTCCTCCAAAGTTATTGAGTAGGTACTTAAAACCGGGCAAATTGCACGCAAGTACCGAAAACAAAACTCCTAGAAGATTTTGCCCCAGCACTAACACTAATAATTTATAGTTAGCTCAATAACTTTATTATTTTATAAATATTTTATGTACATATTATGTATAAGTTTCGTTGACACTCATTCACAAGTCTAACAAAACTAACAAAACCAGAACAGAGCATAAAAATAATAAAATGGAAACTAAAAGAACAAAGGTGCGGAAAAGAACAGAACATTGTCTAGAATATTTTCTTAATTCTCCGGAACGTGGAGTCGTAGATGTAAATAATAAAACACCCTTAATTGTCAATATTGCGACCTTACGACCCTCTACGGATCTTTTTCAAGCTCTGAAAAAGAAGTACACAAAACTATTACAAATACTACCAAATATTGCGTTCAAAACGATTGTAGAAAACTGCAGACCACTGGTTTCGTCCTTGTGCTTTCTGCTTTTATTTTATACGCAACTAACTTGCTTATACAGTGTGTCCACGGATGGACCTTAACTATACTTGTAAACTTTCTTAATTTGCATTTTAGGAGAGAAAGTCATACTTCATAAAAAGTTTTATTTATTCTGAAAAGTTCTTAGCAATAGCCAGAATTTCGAATTAACGTACAGGGTGGTTAGAAAATAAATAAAGTTGAAGAACTAAGGAACTTCTTTATTAGCAATCATTTCCATTTCCTTGAAAAGTGTCGCAGTGTATAAATAGCAAGTTTGGCATTTACAACACCACTGGAAAGTAAATTATGAGTAAATATCAATTTCGGTTGCACCTGCCTGATGAAACATATTCAACGTTTCTAGTGAGTTCGCACAGTTGCGGCAATTGTCCGGCTTCCTGCTTGTACCTAAGTATTCCCATGGCGAGCAAGTAGCCACAAACTAAAAACAGTTTCACGCTGAATAAAAATCCAATTTTAAGCTGACCTGTATACATCATATTTTTAAACCTGTATAATCTTCGTACACGCTTAGGTGGCGGAGAAGATTATTCTGCGGATGATGCACTATGCAATTAGTGTAGAGCTACGTATATAATTTATTTATGAATCGCTATTATGTTTAATATTCCACTCGCATCCACTACATTCAGTAAATTAACAAAGTTTGTTAGGTACCTATGCACGAGTAAATAGGAAAGTTGATGAAATTTTAACAATTAAGTCAACAGCTGTGAAAAATAGCGGCCGGAAAAGTTTTGGACAAATTACAGTTACCATAGCAGAATTCAATCGCTTAAGAAAAAGGATTTCGACAGTATCTGTCGAAAATTTTCAAATTTATTTTTTTACTTTTTGCAACTATGACATCTGTTGAGGAAAATCGACAATGTAATTTACAAGTTGGAGAGCTCCTCAAGGGACATTTTATATGAATATACGACAAACAAATATCCTTGATCAGGTCACTTAGATGTAATAAAGCCTTTCGATATGACTTTCGCAATTTTATTATTGTTATTACTTTAATGATACTTCTATATTCTAGTTTGGAGTTTTCATACACAAAATAATGCAGGTTAAATGTGTCGGCCAACGGTACCACGAAAACCGAAATAATAATAACAATAATAATTTATTTCCCATAAAAATACATGCTAGTATAGTATTTTTCAGATTTGTTGGCGTTTGCGCTGCCATATCCGATTATCCAAGCAACCGCCAGCAGTTCAGTAGTTTTCAAAATTTTGCTGTTGCTAGGAACCGCGACAAGCGTGTGCGCCGCGACTCTGGACACGGCATGGCAATGAGCATTTTGACGTTTTCCCTCAAGAAATGTATTCTTTTACCCACAACATTAGCCTGTTCACACAAAAGACACCGGTTATTTTCTAGTTTGTACTTAAATCTGCTATTGGTTATAAACGCCACAAACTTGTGTCAGAAATATCCACTGTTTGTTTTGTTTTTAATTTGTTATTTAACATTTTTAATGTAATGTGTTATTTCTTTTCTTTCATGGAATAAATAGCATTCCTTACTTCGGTTTTAATGCTGTCAGTTACATCTTCACTTTTTAATTTTGATTTGCTGTGCCTTTTTCCGGGAGTTGCATCAGACAAACCTCGTTTTTCCTCTCCAACTATGCGCGACACGCTACGTAGACTTACTTTTGATGCATCGGCCAATCGCTCCTGATGGTCACAAGTTAAAGGCAATAGGGGACCATTATTTTCCTTCTCTCGAGTAAAGTATTAAAAAATATTTCGTAAAACTTCTCTATACTGTTTGGTAAAAACATTTCCAGGCATCTTTACACCTGACAATCAAACTGACAGTTATACTTGAAAGACAATAATTTTTAATAAATTGCTTGGTGACCACTGGATATTGCAAAATAAGCTTACTAATACTGAAACCATTTTGTTTCACACAACCGTAGTAAGAAAGAGTGAGATCAAATACGGAAACGTAAGAATATTCTCAAGTCATCTTACGGCAGCAATTAAAATTCTACAAATCCATTTTACAAAAGGGAGAAAGACATATGAACGTAATGCGCAGATTACTGCACACACACGCCAAGATATCTGAAAAGAACTATATCAAGATTGAAACTAATATAATTTTCAGCTTAAACAAGAAAAATACAAAATACAAAATCAATTCCAAATTACGCAAAATGATACGTATTTCGGCGTCTCAAAGCTGCCACGAGTAGTACCATCCTATAACGCGTGTTTAGTAAGGGAGGTTCTGTTGTGTCAGATAACAAAACACCCTTACCGGAGATCACGTGAAGCAGTTGGTATTTTTAGCCATGCCAGAATATTATTATTAGTTCTATTTTTATTCTTTTCTGTATTTAATTTCTATTGTGTAATATTTAGAAACCGTTCGGTTGATTAATAATAATTTTCCCTTTTTATTGTCATTCTGATTAATACTGTTGCCTACCTATTATAGAAATATAGCTAACTATAATCGATTGTGAAATGTGAATACATACTTATTTAATTTCGTTATGATCAAATCGATTAATCGATTCCATCTCGGATTTTATGATTAATCGATTCAGTCAATTATATAATCGATCGATCGATCAATTAATCGGAAAATTGTATAATAATTTTTTTGATTTATTCATTATCCGATTAATCGATCTATCGATTAAAAGAATGATTAAATCGATTAACCATAAAATCGATTAATCGAAATAATCGATTAGTTTTTGTGATCGATTATCTAATATTAACATCGTCCAGCCCTAATCTGGTATTAAATAAATGATTAAATCGATTAACCATAAAATCGATTAGTGGAAATAATCGATTACTTTTTGTGATCGATTATCTAATATCGCATCGTCCATAGCACTGTAAGAATCGTCTTTGGAAAGCTTGCACGAAACTAAATGCACGCAAGTACCGAAAACAAAACTCCTAGGTATTGTTACCGAGTCACAGGAAGAGACTCCACCAATAGCAGCTCGCCATGATATCACAAAAACACATAAAAACTGGGGCATTTCGAGCTCAGTCACCAGCCAGTCTCCGCGCTAATCAGAAGACATCGCTGCTAAGCCATTATTCTGCAATTACCAAGCCAATCCAGGTGTTCAGGACCTTCCTAGGTGAATCCAGGTCAACGCAGCCGATAAGGTGTTCGAAACGTCGGCTCTTTTTAGGCCCCAGAAGACGAAGAGAAGCTCCACGTCCCCGGATCAAGAAGCATCCATCCAAAACACTCCCCTTGGGCTTCGGCGAGTCGTTGGAACTTTTCCTGAAAAATTCGAGTGTGTTTTACTTCCGTCATCACCACCATCCCCTGAGAGCTTGTCACCTGACCTGACCCGGGCGAGGCTCCACGAATAATCGCTCTCCAATTTCAAGTCAAAAGAATCTGCTGCTCCAGAAGTGAATACAAAAAAGATCCGAATTTTCCGTTAGGCCGCTCAAGAGTCCAGTTCCAAAACAACTGCCTCCGCCCTAAATATCTACAACCAGGAGATCAAAAATCAGAGTCCAATCCAGTCGGGTTGGAACCCAGTCTTCAATGTTTTATTCCCAAGTTCAAAATAGAAAAACGAGCCATATAAAATTCTAAGCCAGTTCCAGGCTAAGTCAATGTATTCAGAAGTCTTATCCAGGAGTTAAAACCAGTCGAAGGTGTTCAACCAGGCCTTATCATAGTTACCAAACATCGAGAATCGTAGGCTAGGAGGTGAAAGAAGAAAGAATCTTCGCCAACGCACTCCTCCAACGTTTTTCTCGCTCCATTTGGGAATATCAACCTGCGTTTTCTATCTCCGTCCATTATCGTCATCCACAACAACGACTGTGAAGCCTTAAGTTACAGCCCCCAAGTAACCTCCTAAACACGTAGCTGTTCCCAACCATCTCTCCCCAACCCTTTTTCACCTAGAAGGAGACGTAATTCAAAGAGGATTTGGGGATCGCAGTTAAGACACAATTTAACGGATAATAAATGAAATATTCATCATTTGTGGCAATGAACAAGAAAAACGAACTCTATTAAAAGAAATATTCGTCAATAATTTTCGAGTAGCTATTTCTGAGTGCCATTAAAGAAGAAATCGCAAGAATTCTTGGCGTGGCGCGATATAAATTTAATTTAAGCCTGTGAAACGCACATTAACGTTATAAAGTGCATTTATTCTTTTCATAAATTCCATCTTGAAAGGGAATTTATTGAGGAAATGTAACATAGAGGTATTCGAGTGATAAATCTGTGTTTTGGCAAAGTATTTATGTCTTGCGAAAATCATTTTTTGATATTCCGGATTTATGTGTCTTTGACAATAAATCGTTTTCTAATTTTATGATAATCGCAATAAACAAGGTGCTCATCGCCAGTATTTTGGTCAGTAGGTACAAAGGCCACTAGATACATCTACGCAAAACCATCTATAAGACGACAAATTTATTTTTGATGAATTTATTTTCATTGTTTTTCAGAATCTGAAGCACACTGTAAAATAGAAGTCGAAACGAATGCGTGTATATTTTACTGTGAGGAAATTTACTACTGTGTAAGCAATAAATGGTTTGGGAAGCATATGACAAATAAGACATATAAGAGTGGGGAAAAGGCCCAGTCAGAATGTTTTAAGGGGCCTTGTCGAAGTTTCAACTGTCTCGCTCATGCTCATGAATAATCCCTGAGAAAAGCGTTTGTTTTTCAAACATTACAAAACCAGCTTTCCAAGTTTCTACCTGAAATTTTGTATTCTTAAACTTCTTGTTGCGCAGATATGCGCTACGATCTCATTTTTTGCAATTTTAGAAAGAAACGTCTTTTTGTTTATTTGAAAATTGCTATTTTTTCCTATTTTAAATTGGAAATGGAGCATTTCCTTCTATTCTGAAATTAGACGAAAACTGAGATCATAGCACATTTACATATCAAGAAGTTTAAGTATACAAAAATTTTAGATAGAAACTCCGAAAGTTGTTTGTGTAATTTTTGAAACTCGAGCACCTACTTCCCAGAGACAATCAATGAGCGTGAGCGAGACAGGCAAGACTGCGACAAGGCCCCTTAAGTGTTTAATAGTTGATAGACTAAAATTATCATCATCATAAGGTTCTCACTCCGAAGACTGGTTGGACGCGTACCTCCAGCCTTTCCTATCCTGAGCTAACGTTCGCATTTCCCTAAAAACAGAACGTCCTTCGTCCCTAACTATTTGAGAGACGTAGCCCCGGTTTTTCAAAGAATCCAACACCGGATTAAGTCTGACACCGGCTTCGTTGCTATGATACCGGCTTTCTAATTGGTTGTATCATAGCAACGAAGCCGGTGTCAGACTTAACCCGGTGTTAGATTCTTTGAAAAACCGGGCCGTAGTCTAATCTAGGCCTACCCTTAACCTCTTTTTATTTCTAGTATGTCGCGAACTATTCCTTCGTATCTTAGAAGGTGTCATACCATCCTATCTCTCCTATTCTTTATTGTCTTCCATACCTTTCGCTTTTCCCCAACTCTTTCTAATACCTCCCTATTACTAACCTTATCTATCCACGTTATCTTCATCATGCGTCTGCAGCACCACATTTCAAACGCTTCTACTCTTTTTCGATCCACCTCTCCTATTGTTCAAGTTTCGCACCCGTATAATGCTATACTCCATACATTCGTCTTTAAGAGTCCCTTCCGAGTTTCTACATTAACCGTTCCCGAGCATAACAGTTGTTTCTTTTTGTTAAACGCAACTCGACCCTGCGCTATTCTTTGTTTTATGTCTTTAGTACTCCTACCATCTCGAGTTATTTTACTTCCTAAATAGCAGAAATCCGCAACTTCGTCTATTTTCTCATTTACTATTTGTATTTCAGTTTTAGTTCTATTTTCACGGCCTCTACATACCAAAATTTTGGTTTCCTTTTTATCGAAAGTATCGAAGCATCAAAAGTATTGAGGCATCAAAAGTAGCGAAGTGTCAAAAGTATCTAGAATTCTGAATTATTAGAGGAATAGGTAAATTAGTATGGATGTATGTATATTCCATGATAAATTTGTTACTACGTATATGTAAATAAATTTATTAAATAAACAAAACAAAAACATAACGCTCATTATATTATAAAAATAATAAATAGTACCTACTAGTACTACCTACTCGAATATAAAATTGGTAAAAAACAAAACAAACTATTTTGGTTGAAATTTTTTGTTCAAGGAAATACCAAATTTTACATAAAATAGTTTAGTGACTAAGGTCAGGTCAGCTTTGCTCCACTAGGTGTAGTTATCGGAGTATCGAAAGTATAGAGATATCGAAAGTATCGAGGGATCGAAAATATCGAGGTCGAGGTACCTATCGAAAGTATCGAGGTATCGAAAGGATCGAGGTATCGGAAGTATCGGTATAGATATATACGATAATTCGATACCTGCATGCAGTCAGTATCGACGATCGATACTTGATTAGGTATCGATACCTTCTTTAAGTATCGATATTTTTACCAGCCCTAACGAGTACATTATTTTTATGATACAATTTATTGTTTCACACTTTTCTTCGCTTTTGACACTTAGCGACTTAGCGTCGCTCCAATTTCTAACATAATCGTACCACAACAGCGCGACACACGCGTCTTTTCTGTTCGCCGACTTGTTAGGGTTCGATTATGTTGGAAGGACGATAAAAGACAAAAGCGAAGAAAAGAGTGAAACGGAGCTAGGCAACATGTTGTTTTATTATATTCTCACTTTTGTCATTATCGTCACTCCAACATAAACATACTTGCCTTTAGAACTGTCTCTTCTCTCTCAGGTCAGAGCTCGTCCACACTCGGCGGGCGGCAACTGCTAGGAGTATACCGGAGTACACTATTACATGTTTGGGGCCCTCTGGCACCCACTCGCGACTGTCTAATGCACCTGACAATGATATTTTGACATTCCTTAAGAAGCAAAAAGGTAGTAAAAGAAAAATCAGTTTGTAGAAAATACGTCAATAGGAACTTTTAGTTTAACGACTTTAAACGAATGCCCTCTGCAGGGCGACTCAGATACAGCTTTCTTATATCCATACTCTTGTTTCTCGTATTCCCTAAATAGTATGACCTCGCCAAGATTTTATTTTAAATAGCATGGTCTAAACAATATCCCATTTAAAAACGCACCTGCAGTGAGTTCTTATAAAATTTAGGGAAATTATTGTTGCCGATTCATTTCGTCTCCCTCTTTTCCACCCTTGAATTAAATTCCAGGAATCCCCCGGATTTAACGTTTATAATGCGAGCTTCTTAAAAACCTATAAAAACGCCTGGAAATTGGCATCAAATTCAACCAACAAGTTCGAAACTACATAATACCGAGACTGTGGCACTCGAAGCGACATAGGTATCGAGTGTTACCCCAAAATGAACTTTTAAATTTGTTCTTGATTAATTAACAGTAACACGATATTCCTTTTTCTGTTCCGCTCGCCATCTGTCCGCAAATTAACTGGTTCAGTTAATTCCAATGGAAATTGTTTATACCGGCGCGAACTTTCTGTATGCATCACAAGGGATGAAATTATCCCCTGTAATTCATCAGGATTTACGCAGATACATTCATTTCTGTACAAGTATTTCTCATAGACTGGCAGTTTATCTCCACCTATATTATACTTAATTAATGGTACTGGACCGTTCGAACAACTACTCCTCGGGCAAATACCCCGCCAGGTATTGAATTATAGAACTAAATCCAGATTTTTTGTACTACGAGACGTTTCAGACTGCTACCCCATCTAAGATGGCTTTGAAACAATCCTAATTTGTCTCCATGTACGTACGTGCTTTTAAGCAGGTCTTTGTTCAAATATTGCATGTTTTGAATGTGTATGGAAAACCGCAGACCAACTGGTTTCGTCCTTCTGGGACTCATCAGTACGGTGCTCTCCCCTACACACTCAAACCATGCAATTTAGCTTGCTATAGGTATATGCTGCCGCGCTCTGGACAGATATCAGCAAGTGACAACTACTTTGAGTAATTATCTAGTATTAATTAATGGTACTGGACCGTTCGAACAACTTACATCAAAGAGAGCATTTTTGTAACTTGTTTAACCAAAATTTTGAAAACTAGATACCTTGAAAATATCAAAAAGTCAAGTTACTAAGACAGCAGTTAGAAGGCTTTAAAATTAAGTGGGAATTCGAACCACGAATAGCAACCATGCATTTGCGTATTTATAGTCTTAACTTTTAAAAGTCAATTGCAGAGCTTAGATGGCACATGCAGTTTATGCTAGACTCCGAACCAGTATATACATTTACGAAACACCTATACCAGGGCGAAACCTCTTCCATTAGGTCCTACCGGAAATCGTATACTTCAAATAAAATCACTTCTGTTTGAAACTTTTCACGATCAAAAATTTGCCGAAAGCGTTATACGTGAAAATTTTAGTTCACTGATGATAAGACGGTGCGGTATGGCGTAACAACAACAAACATAATTAGGTGTACACTTCAGTGAGTCTGGGGGCTGCAAAAGACCCCAATAATTAATTTTCTAAGTAAACAATTCCGCAACAAACAGCAGCCCTGGCTTCGTTCCTATCGCACGCTTCGCTTGACCTTTGACATGCCGACACTGCCAACAGTGATTTAGAATCTGATATATGGTTCTAACCAAGATTTCAGAACTAAGGGGTGTATTAAATGTAATAAAAGATAAGTAAGTAGTGCCTACCAAAATGCAGAATACATCCAGGAGATTAGGATAATTAGATTACATTTTAACAAGAATTAATTTCTTTTGAGTCTTCAGAAAAGTTTGTTAACAACGATTCATTAATTATTAGTTCGATCTTATTAAATTTTTCCCACCGCTGGAATACCGTAAAACTCGTTTTTTACCCTCATAAAACTACACTGAGCGGCAAAAAAAGTGGCCACCCTATAAATATTGAAAATAAATATGTTTTCTGGAATTTGGTTGCAATGTTTCTATTTGTTATATGTTTATTTTATCAACTGTGATTTGGAATACTTAAATTTGACAGTCTGGTTTGGTTGCTATTGTCATTTGCTATTGTCGCAGTTGCTGGTAATCACTTAAGGCGAAAGTGTTTATTCATAACGGGATTTTTAGAACTTGGTTTTGGGACTAATTGTATGTTTCAACATTACAAAATATTCTTATAATCAAATTATGCCATTATCTTCCAACGATGTCGTCGCATAATTGCTTTACTGCAAGACGGAAGAAGTCAAGTTTATGTATCGGAAACTCTTGGTATACCCAGAACAACAGTTCGGAGAGCTTTTCATCGTTTTTTGGAAACTGATAGCTATTCACGGCGGCCTGGTTCCGGTCGCAGAAGAGTTACCACGCAAAGGGATGATCGTTTTATTGAGTTGGAACTTTTGAGAAATCGTTATACAACTGCAATTGCTGCCAGAAATCGCTTGCAGGAGGTAAGAAATGTGGATATTAGGGAAAGGACGGTTAGAAGGCGTCTCACCGAAAGTGGATTACGTGCAAGAAGGCCGGCAATAATTCCTGAATTGCAACCTCGCCACCGTAGGAACCGATTGCATTTCGCTCGTCTGCATCAACACTGGATCAAACAAGAATGGAGCCGAATTCTTTTCACCGATGAATCGCGCTTCTGTTTTAGATCTGGTGATGGAAGTGAGGGTGTGGAGGCGAAGGAATGAACGACTTGCCCAATGCTGTGTGTCTCAGAGAAAAATCTATAGAGATGGAGGTATTATGGTTTGGTCTGGAATTTCCTTTGAAGCGCGAACTGACCTTATCATCATCAATGGCTCTTTAAATTCTGGTCGATATAGAGAGGCGATGTCTTGGCAGAAGCTGTTATTACTTTTGCTCCAGTTATAGGGGATGAATTCTTGTTCATGCACGATAATGCACGGCCATACATTGCAAGAATTGTGATCGAGTACTTGGAGGAAGTAGGTATCAATGTGTTAGAGTGGCCAGCCTACAGCCCAGATCTTAACATTATATTGAACACCTTTGAGATGAACTTCAGCGTCGGGTGAGAAATCGACCACGAGCCAGAAACTCTTGCGAACCTTCAAAACGCACTTCATGAAGAATACGAAAATATTCCTCAAGAATTTAGTCAAAATCGGTTCCTGTCCTTGCCGAGGCATATGCAAGCAGTTATTGATGTTTTTGGGGGCAATACCCAATATTGAAGTCTTTTCCTAAGGTTTATTCTTAACTTTACTTAACTTGTGTTTACCTGTTAACTTATGCTTTTCAATATTTTATTTTATACTCTTAAGATTTAGTTAATTTTGATACAAAAACAAGTGACAGTTGTAAGAATATTTGCAACAGTTGATGGTTATTTACTTTAGAAGTGAGAACATGGGTATAATTCTTCTTAATTCCAAAATTTATAGGGTGGCCACTTTTTTTGCCGCTCAGTAGATATATTTTTGACTGTTTTCGTAGATTTTTTATTCCACTTATTTGGACTATTTTAATTTTATATACCGTTGGAAATTTCTGGTTATATGATCCAGGTAGCAACCGAATAATGAAACAACCAGATTATTCGAATAATTTTGGTTGGCACAATAATTCTACTAAACAATGGATAAAGCAATAAAACAAAAAAATGTTAAAAAATCGGTTAGAAGTATTGGAGATAGTCTTTTTAATTGTTCTTGAAACAAAATTTTTAAAGAGTGGTACTGGACCGTTCGAACAACTACTCCTCGGGCAAATACCCCGCCAGACATTGAATTATAGAACTAAATCCAGATTTTGTGTACTAGGTGATCTTATTTTTTAAAATATTGTTTCTGAACCTAATACTTGTAAGGGAAACAACAAAATTTTAAACATATTACCATTAATTAGTGACACTGGACCGTTCGAACAACTACTCCTCGGGCAAATACCCCGCCAGGCGTTGAATTATAGAACTAAATCCAGATTTTTTGTACTACGAGACGTTTCAGACTGCTACCCCATCTAAGATGGCTTTGAAACAATCCTAATTTGTCTCCATGTACGTACGTGCTTTTAAGCAGGTCTTTGTTCAAATATTGCATGTTTTGAATGTGTATGGAAAACCGCAGACCAACTGGTTTCGTCCTTCTGGGACTCATCAGTACGGTGCTTTCCCCTACACACTCAAACCATGCAATTTAATCTTGCTATATATACTGCCGCGCTCTGGACAGATATCAGCAAGTGACAACTACTTTGAGTAATTATCTAGTATTAATTAGTGACACTGGACCGTTCGAACAACTACTTCTCGGGCAAATACCCCGCCAGGCGTTGAATTATAGAACTAAATCCAGATTTTTTGTACTACGAGACGTTTCAGACTGCTACCCCATCTAAGATGGCTTTGAAACAATCCTAATTTGTCTCCATGTACGTACGTGCTTTTAAGCATGCAATATTTGAACAAAGACCTGCTTAAAAGCACGTACGTACATGGAGACAAATTAGGATTGTTTCAAAGCCATATTAGATGGGGTAGCAGTCTGAAACGTCTCGAAGTACAAAAAATCTGGATTTAGTTCTATAATTCAACGCCTGGCGGGGTATTTGCCCGAGGAGTAGTTGTTCGAACGGTCCAGTGTCACTAATTAATACTAGATAATTACTCAAAGTAGTTGTCACTTGCTGATATCTGTCCAGAGCGCGGCAGTATATATAGCAAGATTAAATTGCATGGTTTGAGTGTGTAGGGGAAAGCACCGTACTGATGAGTCCCAGAAGGACGAAACCAGTTGGTCTGCGGTTTTCCATACACATTCAAAACATGCAATATTTGAATATTACCATTAAAAATGTTAATTCTTCATGAAAATATTCAAAAAATTCAAGGCGATTCAAATGTAATTTAGATGAAGAAAGTGACACGATTGCAGAACTTGCAAGGCAAGTGGATAGGTAGGTATCCAGAAAAAGTTTTTTTGATCACACTATAGCAAGTAATAATAGTTTCCATATACTCTTTAGCTCCAAATGTTTTAAAGACTGCTTGCTTCTGTTTCTGATGAAGTACTGTATGTTGCCCAAAATTAATTTCATTAATCGAATTAGTGTTAAAGTTTTTCTTGGTGCTGCAATATGCAATAAAAATAATTATATCTATCTTTCTTCCTTTCCTTGTTTGAGCAGACGGATCTTCGAATTAAAAATAGTCACTCAAGAACTTTTTAAGGAACGATATTGTTAAACAAAGTTTATCTGCCTCACTAGTTTGTATTTCAGTAGCAAATTGCCAGAACATAGTAGGTATTGCGTGAGTTAAAACGTTGATCAATCAACGGTTAAAGGCAGGAAGAAACTAATTTGAAAAAAGCAGTGTAGGCATTACTTTATATGTAATTTGTTTTTCTGAGGGGTCCAACTTCACTCTGGAACACAGTTGATGAATTTGTGAATTGTGATGCCAAAAGGAAAGACAATAATATTATTTGAAAGTGGAACCCGGCATACAGTAAGAATGTGAAAGTATGCGCCATCTGACAATGATTGTACAAACTGTGTGATTAGCATCGATCTATTAAACAGGAAACTGTTGGCGCGGTAGGTATTTTTGCCACTCTTATTCGATTCAATAGGTTTTGGCATTCCAATTCATGACCTCCAAAATAACTATTTATCTTATTTTATGAAACTTTAATTTAACTTCTAGATACAAAAATGCCCACTTACAATCATTGTTTAAAGATGTTACATCTTTAAACAATGGTACAATACAGCATGGGCATTATATGAGTGAAGAGAAATAACTACTTTCACATATCAGCATTCTTCCATTTTACCGACTGACCTGCAGCGTCATCTGTGGGCAATAGCGTCCCCTCGAGTTTCTCTTCTGTATCTTGGTAGAACATGGAGGATTTAGGTACAGCTGCCGTTAAGTAGGGTACCTAATAGTAAGAGTTCGGCCAGTGGCCACATTGTGTCGTGATTTTTTGTTGATTTCTTGGTTCGTAGATCCCTAATTGGTGGATCCAGTACTGTGGTGAATCCGCCATTGCCCATTGCGCCATCTGCCATCTACATCAATCCAGTGATGGTATATGGGAGGGAAATTCCCTTTTTTGAGGGAATTTTGGCCGAAAGTGGGAAAAAGGGAAATTGGAAGTCAAAAGAGGGATTTTTACACATACTTAAAATACTAACAAAAGCGCTTGTCCCATGCTTTATTTCTAGTTGAAATTCTGTCTGTTCTATGTACGTATTGCTTCTGTTCTCTATAACTGCATAGTCAAGTTGTTAAGATATATGAGCGAGTATCAGGGGGAGGGGATTAAATTCAAAGGAGAAGTCTGAAGAAATGCGTACGCTTCGTGCATAATTTCTTTATGCCTTATGGAACCTCGCGCAGCTAAATTCTAGGCAATTTATTCACCTCAACACATGCTCTTAACTATTTCTATGTGAATTCGAAGGTGTCAGGTAACTCCCTCAGTGCCCGGATAATGTACTGGCTCCGTAATCAGGATATCCGCGGAACAAACCTTGTTTGTTGTCGATTTTTTCGTTTGTTGCTTTTTTGTGTTATCTCCGAACTTGTGTTTGAAGTTTTACAGCTCAGAATCTGTGTGTCTAGTGCCTCGTTAGATAACGGAATCACATTCTAAGAAAACAGTTTATTTCTTGATTTATAATACCTCAGGTCACCCCTATTTAGCCGAGCGGGTCACCCATACGCATATTGGTTACATAAAGAAATCATGCGCACTATGTCTAATACGACCTGTAATCTAAAAACCGTGGGAGGGAAAACTTGTCAGAATGAGGGAAATAAGTCATGCTCTAGAGGGAGCTGTACGAAGAGTTATCTACCAACACCACAGACTTGTATAATATAACTAGACTGCTGATCGCATAGCCCCCCACCACTAGAAATCGCCCCAGCAGGTAGACCGCCATGCTGTGTCAAAATCTAGTGATTTTTGCTATTTGGGGTTGTATAACCTGTCGCGTCTTCTTTAAATGTCAGTCCACTGTCAATGTCAACTCTATTGTCATTTTTGTGATCCGGAGCGTGGTTTACTTGCGAGTTGTATTATCATATGTATTGTAATAATTGTATGATTTTGGACAGTTTTTAGTTATATATAGTTATTTACCTAGTTCAGTTATTTGTGTTCAGTGTGATTTATTAGTTGTTATTGTTTTATATACTCAAAAATGCCTTCGTGTTTTGTGGCAAGCTGCAAGAATCGTGGCAAGAGAAAGCCAAGATTGAGTTTTCATGCGTAAGTACCTGATACTTTTACTTTAAAATCGCTCAACTTATCGATATGGGACAATTTTTCGGAAACAAGCTGTGTAAATGACGCCCTCAACTTATAACGTGTTCAATGTACTTGTTTAAAATAAATGCTTGAATTTTTATGAAGACTTGTTATTTACTGCTGGATGCAGCTCTAAAATTAGCAATTTCGATTTTTCTTCTTTTCCAACCCTCATCACAGAACACGTTCTATTATCCCATTCATTAGAAAAAAAAAAAAATCCTACCCAAAGGACTTGTACCTTGACGCAGTTCTAGTAATACTGGGACGGGTGGGATGGCTTGCGCGCTTCAATGATCTAAAGAGCCGAACCATAGGTTTAACCATATTGGAGGGGTTTTTATTTGAGAAGCCAGACTAAATCAAGTCCCTGAAAGGGGGCAGCAGCTCTTTCAGTAATCATAGTGGCAGAGATCGTGAGGGTCGGTATGGCACTGTGATACACACTACTGCGATGTGGAAGGCAACGGGAAACCACCACATTATTATATCCCTGGTACAGCGTACTTCGAATTTATGATGATGGCACTTTCTGGAGTAAAATATTCCGGAGGTAAAATAGTCCCACATTCGGATCTCCGGGCGGGGACTGCTTCGGGGGGAGTCATCAGAAATGATAAGTGTAACATCTCACGAGTCGGAGCGTGGAATGTTAGAAGCATGAAACAAGTAGGAAAGTTAGAGAATTTGAAAATTGAGATGGATAGGTTAGCATTAGACGTAGTAGGTATTAGTGAAGTGCGATGGCCAGAAGCCGGAGACTTCTGGAGCGGAGATTTTAGAGTAATACACACAGGATCTGTAGGAGGAAATTCGGGAGTAGGAATTGTTATGCGGAAAAAAGTAGGGCAGAGTGTAGAAAATTTCTTACAGCAAAGTGACAGGGTAGTTATGGTTAGGTTAGATTCGAAACCTGTAAAAACAGTAATAATACAGGTATATATGCCCTAGGGCGCCCATAGGCATGGGCAAGGGGGGGGCACTTGCCCCCCCCCTGGATTGCTGGATTCCTTAACCTACGTACCTGATACTTTATTTTGTAACTTGCAAATCACATCCTGACCTACGGCGCATTGACAATTTTTGCATACATATTACATATTTTTGCTTTGCCCCCTCCTAGAAAATTTTCTATGGGCGCCCTTGTATATGCCCACTTCTAACTACAGTGATGAGGTCGTAGAGGCAGTTTATAGTGATATTGAACATGTGCTAGATTTTGTGAGAGGACACGAAAATTTAATAATTATAGGAGATTTCAATGCAGTCGTAGGCACAGGGCGAGAGGGCGGAATAGTTGGTCCCTTTGGATTAGGCAATAGGAACGATAGGGGAGTGAGACTGATAGAGTTCTGCGATAAACATAACTTAACGGTCGCGAACACTCTATTTCACCATCATGTTAGGAGACGCTACACGTGGAAGATGCCAGGAGACCTAGGGAGATATCAAATAGATTACATTCTTGTTAGGCAAAGATTTAGAAATCAAGTTAGGGATTGTAGAAGTTATCCAGGAGCAGATATAGATAGTGATCACAATATAGTCGTTATGAAGGCCAATCTTAAATTTAAGATTTTGAAAAAACGAAGCGGAAGAAGGTATCTTGACCCAGAGAAACTAAAAGATGATGATACGCGCGATAAGTTCGAGAAAAAGACAAATGAAGTACTAAAGGGCGCGGGCGAAAATATTGTTAGGGACATAGAGGAAGAATGGAATTGCATTAAAAATAGTTTAGTTTCCTCAGCTAGGGATATTTTGGGTCATAAACAGAATGAAAGTAGGAAACCCTGGATAACAAAACATATTGTGAGTCTAATAGAGGAAAGGCGCAAATATAAAAATAGGTTAGATGAAATAGGGAAACAAAGATATAAGGCGATCAAGTGGGAAATTATTCGGAAATGTAGGAAAGCGAAAGAGCAATGGATCGATGATAAGTGCAAAGAAGTGGAAAATAAGTTCGAAATAGGAAAGACTGATGAAGCATATAAAATAATTAGGAGAAATTTTAGAGAAATTGGATCTAGTACCAAAAGCATTAGGAATGAGGCAGGAGATATCCTAATCGAAAGCGGGGAGAAGGCAGATAGGTGGAAAGAATATTTAGGAAACTTATATGCGGGACAGGAAGTGCAAGATATATTAGAAAGTGAAAGCAGTGTAGAAGGGGATAACCTAGGGAGTCCTATAATGAGAGAAGAGTTTGAGCTAGCACTAAAAAGTTTAAGGAATAATAAAGCGCCAGGTATAGATGGCTTGCAGGCAGAAATCTTAAAGTGCGCAGGTCAAGAGGTAATAGATCGTTTATTTAAATTAGTTAGTCGCATATACCTGACAGGCGAGATTCCAGAGGATTACAAACTGAACATCATGGTAGCTTTGCCAAAAAGGAAAGGCGCGGATAGGTGCGAAAATTTTAAAACTATCAGTTTAACTTCCCATGCGTCAAAAATTTTAACTAGAATTGTGCAAAGAAGGATGGAGAAAAAGGCGGAAGAAATATTAGGAGAAGATCAGTTCGGATTTAGACGAAATAGAGGAACGCGCGAGGCCATTCTAGCTTTACGAGTAATTATAGAAAAAACGATAGAAAAGAGAAAGAGCGTATATATAGGATTTGTAGATTTAGAAAAAGCCTTCGACAACGTAAAATGGGGGAAGATGTTCGAAGTGCTGAGAAAGGTAGGGATGAAATACAGGGACAGAAGAATAATACATAATCTCTACAAAGAGCAAAAGGCAGTTATAGAATGTGAGCAGGAACGAAGGGAAGTAGATATCCGGAAGGGAGTGAGACAGGGATGTGCATTGTCACCTCTAGTTTTCAACTTATATATCGAAGATGCGATTAATATTGTTAAGGAAAGAACAGCCTCAGGGATCAATGTACAGGGCCAAACTATTAACATGCTCAGATTTGCGGATGATATAGCAGTGTTAGCATCTAGCAAAGAAGAATTAGGAGCGGCTTTGAATGAAATGGAAGCAGTTTTGACACAGGGCTACGGCATGAAAATCAATAAAAAGAAAACTAAAATTTTGGTATGTAGATGGAGTGAAAATAGAACTAAAATTGAAATACAAATAGGAAATGAGAAGATAGAGGAGGTCGCGGATTTCTGCTACTTAGGATGTAAAATAACCCAAGACGGTAGGAGCACTAAAGATATAAAACAAAGAATGGCGCAGGGACGAGTTGCGTTTAACAAAAAGAAACAACTGTTATGTTCGAGAACGGTTAATATAGAGACTAGGAAGAGACTCTTAAAGTCGTATGTATAGAGTACCGCATTATACGGGTGCGAAACTTGGACAATAGGAGAAGCGGATAGAAAAAGAGTAGAAGCGTTTGAACTGTGGTGTTACAGACGCATGATGAAGATACCGTGGATAGATAAGGTTAGCAATAGGGAAGTATTAGAAAGAGTTGGGGAAAGGCGAAAGGTATGGAAAACAATAAAGAGTAGGAGAGATAGGATGGTAGGACACCTTCTAAGACACGAAGGAATAGTTCGCGACATACTAGAGTCAGAGATAGGAATAAAAAGAGGTAGGGGTAGGCCTAGATTAGACTACTGCTCTCAAATAGTTAGGGATGTAGGATGTTCTACTTTTAGGGAAATGCGTAGGTTAGCTCAGGATAGAAGAGAATGGAGGTACGCGTCCAACCAGTCTTCGGACTGAGAACCTTATGATGATAGAAATAAATTCTAATCAGCACCTGCCTGTTGCAAAGTTTTCAAAACTGCCCAAAAAATGGCCAAGTTTTGTAGAATTTCCTTTTCAGTTTGTAATTACAGGGAATCAGAACGAAATAATTAGGTCTCTGGCTGTCCCAGCCCGAATTTAAGAAATCCTTATGACATAATCCCCCAATAATTTTAAGTTTAATCCCACTACGAGTTTAATGGCCTGTTTGGCGCGTCAATCTTTTAAGTTTTCATTGGTTGATGTTGGCCAATCAGCATTTGACACAGTATGGCGGTCGGTACTGTTCACATATATAGATCACTATATCGCTTGAGAGAGTGCAACTACACTTGTAAAATTGAAACTTGACCTTGGCGCCATTTTTACCTACTTTAGCTGTCAAACAACATAACCCAAGAATTTTCAGTAAGAAGAAACCACAATATTTTGATAAGCACATTGTTGTTAATAAAGCTTCTTGTCACGGAGAATGTAACTTTGTAATATATGGTAAGAGCAGGTATTTTGGACATGAATTTATATTTTCTTTTGTAAGAAGAAAATTTTGTGTCTAGTCGTACAAAGTTGTTATTATATTAACAATTTGATTATAGGTATGTACATATAGAGCTCTAGACTCATTAACTTCGCTGAGCAGTACATTATGAGAGTTTCCAGTCAATCAAGTTCTCATACTTTGAACCTGAAGATGAATTACCGGAAATGGATTCTGAAACAAACTATCGCTGCCATGGAGGATCATAGAACATTAGCGGTAACTTTAGATGCTATTAGAGAAATATCAAGAGCATGGGATACAGATGTCTCAGCAACAACAATTCAGAATTGTTTTAAGAAAGCCGGATTCTCCCGACATTCGTGAAAATGAAGATCATTCGTTGGATGAAGATGATCTTAGTCTTATTGAATTAAAAGCAACGCTTGCGAAATGCAGGGAATCGGTACAAATGGAAGATATTAATTAAAGGCAACGCTTGCGAAATACAGGGAATCGGTACAAATGGAAGATATTAATTAAAGGCAACGCTTGCGAAATACAGGGAATCGGTACAGATGGAAGATATTGACGTAGAAGAACATTGCCATCGACGACGACATCCAAATTGCAGAATTTCCAACTAATGATGACATTTTGTCTAGTTTAAAATGTCACTCGTCTAATTGCGAAATGTCCGACAGCAAAGGCAACGAAGAAAATGAAAGTGAAGGCGTTGAGACTGGGATAACAATACCAACAACTAAGCAGTTAGGTGACAGTTTGTAACATTTTTAATTTTTTGTGTGCAAGTGAAGGTCTGTACAGCAATTTTGTGAAAATGAACAGTTATGTCATCAAAAACAGTGCAAAATTACACTTTTTTATTAAACAATGATTTGATTGGTTACAGAATTGTAATAACCTGCATTTTGTATGGGTATATTGTGTATAGTTACGTTATATGTTATTTTGTGAATAATGCAATGTATGGAAATTTTAATAAAATGTTCTTAAACTCGAAGTTTCTTTAACTCAATTTTTTTGCGTCCCTTGAGATTGAGATTTGACTTATGGGAGTTCCACTGTATTTTTATTGACCTTGTAAGAATAGCAATTGAAAAATTCGACAAATTACATAAAAATCACAATTTATTGTGCATGTTTGATACAAATAAAAATGAACTAGTCCAGTTCCACGCACAAATCACAATGATCCCGTGCTCTGTTTGTATGTCCGCAACCTGGGTCTCGGTGGCTTCAGCAACTGTGCTTCCAAGTCAAAACATCAGGCTCCAATCACGTGGAATAAAAAGGCTGACTCAGGAAACATTCACAATCTATATTTTTACGTCAAAATTATGTTAGTTTTAAACGAGTTTGATTCCAAAAGGAACAGCAGGTATATGGGTGCACTAGGAGATGAAAACTTCACACAAAAAAAGAACACTTAAACTATTCCAACTGATCAGAATAATAAATGTATGGGATTTTAAACCACATTCAAAACGTGAAACCAAAGAACATAAGTAACTAAACAAACAATATTTTCTTTGGTTATGTTACTTGACACTTGTCAGTTGTTGAGACAGCAAGCAACTCCAGATTTGATTGGACCACATCCACCAATCAACCGCGAGTATGTAAAAATGGCGTAATTTTCTATCCCTTTTTATTGCATGACCGGAATTGATGCGCAATGGTCCAAAGGCGGTATATTTATCTAAGTATGTGGTACTGTTTGTTGATTTGCAATATGTGTGACTAGAAGTCCATTGTAGGTGTAAGTGCGTGACCAACACTGATCAATGCGCCAAATTGTGTTAGGCACGTGTTTATGTGTGCTGTTATGAAAAAATTGTGATAGTTAAATAACGACTATTTTGAACTGCTATAATATTTATCGTTATATAATAAATACAGGTAAGTACAGAAAATACTGTTTTTATTTCTATATATTTTAGAATAATCAAAACAAAGCAAAAATATGTTTTATTTACCTTTTAGTTTCTTAGCATTTTTTACATTAATAGTCTCTATGAGATCTTGAGTATTTTTTTAATTTAATACATATTTGACAACACTGAAATGCAACAAAATAAATAAAAGTAAAAGAATTTAACATGAATGTATCATTTTCAATCCTAACTAGGTAATGAAAATGTCGGGAAAACGTTTAAATTTAAATTTATTTCATATTTTCATACCTAAACGACGTTTTACAGAAACAGCTTTTAACATGGCGGGATGTTGTGCTTTTGGCTGTACAAACAAAAGCCAACAAGGATATCTTTTAAAAGTATTTCCGAAAGATCCAGCTCGAAGAAAACAATGGGCTGCGAATGTTAATCGAAGCAATTGGGTACCCACAGACACATGTTATTTGTGCGAAGTAAGTAGATAAAAATTGTTCAAACTGAAATTATGTACCTATGAAATAAACTGGAGTTAGTTCTTCAATCCTCCCAGATTTATTCGGTTCCAAGCTGTAGGGGTTCCATCGGAAGAGTTTGCAGCTGTGATAGAAACCAATCATAGTAGATTGTGACTAAATTTTGCATAATCCTAATCACACTTTTGGGCGATAGGTGGCAGCACTTTATAGACTAATAGCTGATATATCGCAGCCTTAAGTATTTAGACAGTCTGCCAACTTACAGGGAAATGCAGGACACCTCTGTTTGGTGTTTTTAAGGACATAGAAAATCTTACCTTTTATTGTCTATTTTCAAATGCTTGGTGAACTCTACAAATGTTTTGAGGAAATTCTAACTGCGTTCTCGTGTTATTCTAGATTTCAGATCGCAGATACCATCTAGTATAATTTCGTAAACTTGCATTTTCAACTAACGTCAAAGGAAAAATAAGGGGTTTTTTAAATCCAAAAGTCTCCGTTCTAAAATACCTCTTCCAATCCATTTCCCTCATAGAGCCCCCAGTTACAAACTTTTAAAATCACCGTTACATTAACTTTACAATTAAAAATATTTATATTAGTTGTAATATTTCCCACGAAAGATTTCTGCGCTTTCACTGGCATCGCGAGAAATAAGCAGACGTTTTAAATTTTCTATTCAATTTTGCATTTTTATTTTTATGGAATGCTCATATCCTTTTACGAACGCCCGTGTTTTTTATATAATGTAAACTATTTATATTGGAACTAAATGAAATATTTCTAGGCACATTTTGAACCCGAAATGTGGGAGAAGGTCAGAGAGGATGGCACCAGAAGATTAAAGTGTAATGCTGTGCCTACATTATTTAGTTTTGTAAAAACTCAAACAAAGCGAAAACTACCTACTAAGCGATCAAAGCCATCATCTAAGAAGAGGCTTATCGCTACTGAAGAAGCTTCAGATACTTATTTGGGATCACCTACTACACCCTCGGAGATGCTTATAGCTTCTGAAAAATCATCAGATATTTATTTGGAACCCTCTACATCTACTTCAATAGTGAACACTGACTCGAATAAAAAATTAAGCAATATGAAGAGAAATGCCAAAAAATACAATGAAAACCACAACTCTGCTGCAATCTTCAAAGGAAAAATGAAAAACTATCTTCTAGACAGCACAAAGAATTAGCCCAATTGGAATCTTATAAATTACTGTGCAGAGTTTTTAATGAAGACCAGATTTGTGCCTTGCAATGCAATCATAACGCTGGATGAAATGGGTATAACACCATCAGGCAGTGGCGGCTCGTGGGTTAGTAACCAGTGGGGTCATTTTGGTTTTGGAACTTACAATTAATACTAAAAATATATACATATATGTACGAATTGTTGAAATGAAACATACCTTAAACATGCTTATATTCAAGTTAATTCTCCTCTCCTTCTGTTCTGCAAAATGGTCTATGACTTTTTCGTTGAAGTTTGGAATGCTCTTGACAAGCGTTTTCTCGATGCTCAACATAGACAAGGCACTAAGTCTAGATCTAGACTGTTCCATTGAATTGCATAAAAATGTTTTTACCCGTTTCAAAGTTGAAAAACGGTTCTCACTTTCCATGGTTGTCATCGGCAGTGTACACAAGATACTTCATAAGTTCCTGCTTCAGAAAATGTTGGAGACAAATTCATGTAAATAAAAAGTTGAAATATGGCGACTGCACACGAAAATCCTCACGACAATATATGACTTCAAGTTCTGATTTCACAACAATCACAATTCACATCCGCAACTAAAAACACGTCCGCCCACTGTCTGAGAATAACTGAGCACAGAACTGATTAACTAGATTCTGCGCAGTTGCCATCGGGGCATTGACCGTATTAGAGATATAGGAGTAAAAGGTGACTCTCACTTTCACTCAAGAATTCGCTGGATGCTGTTACTGTGCTTCTTTACATGCATTTCTCCATAAGCCATAAGAGCTGTGCGGGGTCAATTTAAATTACGCCCCGGCTTGCTAGCGAGCACGGCTGTATTTACCCTGTATTTACAATATGTTATCAAGAATTAGAATTAGTATGTAGAGTTCAATTTTGTAGTCCATTGTATTTTTTGTTGTATCTGTTTGTAATGAAACAAATAGAGAATTAAAACGGTTCGTATAGCATTTCATTTTTTTTAATATACAGGGAGAAACCACGGACTTCTACACCTATCTAAATTCTGCTGTAATTTTTTACAGGTGCTGTGTGTCTGTTTTTGCTTCCGACCATGTTTCAGTACAATTTGTTCTTGACAAATATTTTATGTCAATTTTATACTTTATACTTGCAAATAAATCTTGACAAAGCCCCCGAACAGGGGGCGAAACGTCGATTATCTTATACAGAATTTTTATTTATGCCAGAACCTCACCAAATTTAAAATATTAATTTTGAGTTTAAAAAGTGTTCCGGTGTACCAGTATACTTAACTAAATTTAAGTCTACTAAATTAAATTTAATCAGTGGTCTTCAAACAATAAAATAGCAAATGTATTTGTTGTGACGAAAAAATTCTTTTTGCTCTAATGCTTTTCTAACTGGGAATATCTTCCAACTGCATTTAAAAAAATTGTCTTATTCCTGCTGTCAAAGCAATTTTGGTGCAAGCATGGGTGGACCTACTGTTAAGTTAGGAAACAGTCCACGGTTCCATTTCTGTTTTGGTAGGTAGTTAATTCTCAATCAGAGCGCCGAATTTACAGGCGTAAATAAAATCAAGCATTTTCATCTTTTACACCTAAGGCTAAAGGACTTGTTTACTATAACTGAATGTATTGAAGCATAAATTACTCGGCCAGGGAATACATACATAAAAATTGGGTACTTACTTTATAATTATTTAATGCATGATTAGTAGCAAATTTCTTTCTCTCAAATTTTGCCACTGTTGACAGAGTTTGTAACAACCTACATGAGGTAATAAAAAACGGATGTAAGTGTATGGAAGCACAAGATTAGGAGACGGCTGAATGAAGGACAACTTAAAACCAAACGACCAACCCAACGTTGGAGTAGGTGGCACACTTTCATATCGCTCGACGTCGTGCAGCAGTAGAAAATTCTCATCATAGATGAGCCTAAGACTTCCAGCCGGAAGGGACCTTGCCGTGGGATCTTGCTGGCATACGCGAGTGAGTAGTCGTTAATGCTCAGCAACAGTGCCCGCGGTTTGGCTATGGATGGGTGACTCATTTCTGCGCTGTGGCTAGGGTGCGCCTTGGATCGCCTATCCAGCTTTACCTAATGAGGTTTTCCGGGTTTTCCTCATTCTCGCACTAAATGAAAATGGTGGGTAGAGTACTAACAACTGTAGGTCGTTCCTGTGACGCACCTGCGGCCAATAGTAATATGCCGCCTCCTCCGTCCCGCACAAGCTATATAGTTAGCTTCTGGGGCTAACCTTAGGGTTAATAGGAGTGAGTAGAGATATTATTATTATATGCACTTTTGAAACGATTAGTAATCTATAAGCGTCACTTTCCCAACCGATTGCACCAATTTGAATGTTTTGGGTTGGACCACCCTCGACCTACCGCTGCTTCCTCTTCTTCTGATTCAGGATCATAAAAATATGCTCAATAAATAACTTCGTCTCGATCCATAGAGCTGTAAAAACTATTTAGAACAATCAACACGGTATCTTTTTTGATGAGGTCTTAATTCTATCTACCTGATAAATCTATATAGAGTCTAATTTGGAATCGGACCATAATTACATACTGTTAAGACAACTACGTTTATTTTTATATATCCCTATAATTTCCTAGCGGTTTAAATCAAATTTATTATTAACTAGTTTAACGAGTTTTGAGATTATTGATATTGAATTTATGACGCCATGCTAGACTTATCAGTTCAGCCATATTTGTAATGGGCTAGATGCTCCTTGAAGCGAGTTAAAATAGACCGAGGTGACTGTCCGATATATTTTTTGTCGCAATCTCCGCATTTCGTAAATTCCCGCTTTATGAATGGGTTCCGTTTTATCTTTCGCATCTCCAAGTAGATATTGTAAATTGTTGCTCGAAGTGTGAACCACTTTGAAACCTGCTTTCCCGAAAATAGTATTCATACCTCTAGTTATCTGCGGTACATATTGATATTTTTATAAATTTAGTAATTTTATTATCCCCATTTAAAGTGGTAGAATTAACCTATTGACAATTTCTGGATCAAAACCGTTACATCTCGCTATATCTTTGATTGTGTTTACTTCCTTGCTGTATCTTTCAACGGATAATGGTAGCCTCAACAGTCTATTAACTAAAAAAACCTAAACTAGCCTCTTTGTGCTGACTGCAGTGGTTCGAATCCGCAGTTATGTACCGAGCTGTACTGGTTTCTTTCCCATAGATGTAAAAAATTCTAACTTACTGTCTTTCCTAATTACCAAAATGTCCAAAAATGGAAGCTGTCCTTCTCTTTCTATTTCATGGGTAAATTTGATTGAATTGAATCTGCTATTTAATTCGCTCAAAAAATCTTCAATGTTACATTTACTTGTGTCAAAAATGCCAAATATGTCGTGTACATATCTCGCCCACATCTTTGGGAAATATGGGAGCTCATCTTTCAGTTGGGTTTCAAATTTGCCCATGAAAATTTCTGCAATGAAAGGAGAGAGGCAACTTCCCATCGCTGTACCTTAACTTTGTTGAAAAAATGACCAACAGACTTTGAAATAATTCTGCTGCATACAAAGATTGTTTCAATTAATATATTCTTTGACAGTTTGTTCATCAATGTTATTTTTAGTAAGACCGTTTTATGACGTTGAATGCTCGACGTAATCCAACATGTACAGCTCGTCAACTTCAAGGTGTCTTGTTGAAACATACCCATGGTGTGCTTATTAGTGACCAAACTGTGCAAAATAGGCTGCACGAAGTTAATTTGAAGTCTAGACTACTATTGAGGGTTCCACCTTTAACGAGAGTGAATCGAAGAGAGCAATTGTTACGGGGAGGAGAATTCCAATATTTTACAAATCAACAATGGTCCTCTTTTCTGACGAATCACAGTACGGTATATACTCCGATTCCAGAAAAGTGAGAGTATGGAGAGAAGCGGGGCACTTAAATCGTCTAAATGTTCCTCAGGAAGTGCATGTTTACAGGGGTGGTTCAATAATGGTGTGGGCCAGAATAAGCATTGGCGGAAGAACTGACCTCGTTTGGATACAAGGCAATATGACACGCCAAATTTATCTAAATCAGGTTATTTTACATGTCTTACAACTACTGTATGCAGGAGCTGTAGGCGGAAATTTTCTTTTCATGTAAGATAATAATGCTCGTCCCCATACAGCACGGCTTGTAATGGATGCACTAGACGAGGTCAACATGTCATCGTTTCTGTGGTACGCTCAATCACCAGATATGAATCCGATTGGGCATGCTTGGGATTTATTGCAGAGTTTCAGCGGTGTACGACCACTTTAACAACCCTCGAGGCCTGTTTAAGAGTTCTTGAGAGGGAATGGAGAGCGATTCCTTAACACGATCTTAATAATAATAGTCTTTATTGCTTAATGTACATAACACAGTGATAATGTGAACAAAAAAAAGGTCATAAAACATAAAGCAATAGGCGGAGTTCAGTTGTGCATTTAAAATAATTAAACACACACCTGCTTTTCAACTCAACCAGCAGCAAAAACAAAAAGCAAAAACTACGTAAGGCGAAATGAACAACAAAGTAAAAAAAAAAATAAATCAAAAGTTTAAATACAAAAAACAACCTATGTGATGTACATACAAATTGCGTATTGCGTAGTGGAGTGTGTAAATAACAGAAAATAGAGAGAAAAGAACAAGAAAAAGAATAAAAGAATAAAACAAAAAAAAACATAAAAACAATAACAAAATGAAGTGATTTAGCAAATTGAAATGGTCAAGAACAAAATAATCATTTGACAGAGGAACCATCGTTCTGCTGCCTAAATAATTCCTTCCGAAATACATACTTAAATTTCAAAATTGGCAGATCCTTCAAACAATCAGGTATCGTATTGTACACTTTATATATGTTGTAACTAAAAGATCTCTCAAAGTAAGCAGTTTTGTGAAGAGGTGGTGTCAGTAGTCCCTTACTTCTTATATTTAGATTATGCACATCAGTCCTAAAAACAATTTTGTTATAAAGGTATGCGGGCGTCTTAGTCTGAATGACCTTATGAAATACACAACCCATGTGCAACAATCTGCGATTTGACATATTTAACCACTTAAGATCATACAATTTATGAGAGATATGCTGATTCTTGTAAATACCGAAAATAAGTCTCATACATGCGTTTTGTATTCTCTGAACTCTCGACGAATCCACGTATTTCAGACATTGCGAAAGAACCAAAGTCTCGCAAAGAAGAATTTTTGTTTTTGTACCGAGTATTGACTTGCTCATATAAATTAATTTTAAGTTTGAATAAGCCCTCTGAATGCATTTTGATATATGCCGAGAAAATCGCAAGTCGACATCCATAACAAGACCTAGATTGCGAGCGTAATCAACGCAAGGCAAATCTGTATCCTGCAATTGTATTTTAACACCATCTAGTACTTTCCGTCGCATCTTATTTCTTCCAAATATCATTACTGATGATTTACCTGGATTAATATGGAGACTATGTCCAGCTGCAGCAGAAACCAAACCATTCAAGTCATCATTAATATTTTTAACAGAAGCGTGAAGAAAATCAAAGTGAAAAGAAAAATACAATTGGGTATCATCCGCATAGAAGTGATGTGCACAGTGTTTCAATGAGACATGTAGATTAGAAGTATATATGATATATAATAGTGGACCCAGTACAGATCCCTGCGGAACCCCAGACAATATGCTTCTACATTTCGAGACTTGGTTGGGAAGTTTAACCATCTGTGATCTATCAAAAAGATAATCCCTTAAGAAATTCACAGCAGAATAGCCGAACCCACAATACTTTAAAATACTCAAAAGCAATTCGTGATTGATTGTATCAAATGCCTTAGAAAAATCAAGTAGAAGAAGTACTGTAATGCAATTCAGATCAGTAGCCCAAATTATGTCATCTGTTACACTCATAAGAGCAGTGGAGCAACTATGTCCAGCTCTAAAACCAGACTGATTCTCAGGTAAGATGGAATATTGGGTAAGATAATTGCGCATCTGCTCAGTGACGATCTTCTCCAAAACTTTAGACATGGCCGGCAAAACACTAATGGGACGTAAATCTTTCATACTTAAGGGCGATTGAATCTTTGGTAAAGGTATGACAGAAGCCAACTTCCAACAAGCAGGAAAAACGCCTTCACCCAGGCAGAAGTTTACAAGATGGGTCAATACAGGCAAGATTTGAGGACAGCATAATTTAAGGAAATAAACACTGATTCCATCCGATCCCACCGCATTAGACCTCACTGATGCCAAAGTCCTAGCGACCTCATCAACAGTGGCCAATCTAAAGGCGAATTCTTCAGAAACATTGGCATCCACATTGTCCCGATAATAATCGAGTATATCCGAATCTACTAAACCGCTGGTGCTAACTGAATCAAGAAAGTAGTTATTAATTTTCTGAGCGTCAAGTAAAGTTGGTGGTATAGATGGACTCGATTTATTTATAACATTAATAGATCTAAGGTCTTTCCACAGCGTCCTAGAAGCATTAGTTCTTATATGATACTCCAGATATGCCTTTTTCTCCAAATGGACCGTTTTCGTACATAAATTTCTCAAGGATTTATAATATTTCCAATGTTCAAGCACCTTAGTCCATTTGAATCTAGCTAGAGCTTTATCACGGAGAGACATCATGAATTTAAGATTATCCGTTAACCATGGTGATGACGGTTTGGAAATTTTTACAGTTTTCTCCGGTAAATGTTTGTCAAGTAATTGTAGCAATTGTGCATTAAGGAAATTAAGTTTCTGGTCAATTGTAGTAAGTATATAAAGATTATGCCATGGTATTAAGTTCAGATCCAACACAAATGAATTGTAATCGAGGCCAGTAAAACTTCTATACGTGTACAAACTGGGTTGACTTCTAAGGTTGTCTGATGAAATATGGCAATACACTAAGGAATGATCAGAAACATCATGTCTTGACCATTTAATTTTTAGCATACCTAATCGCATTAGGGCACTACTGAATGCTGGTGCAGGTCTCACCAGATATTGAAAACCATACCCAGTGGCATTTTCTTAACTCTTCCTTTTTGTACAAACGTTAAAAGTTTTTGCAATTTTCAACCCCTGATTTGTGTTTTGTTTTGTTTCTACCCTTGGCATTAATTGTTTTAAATTTGGTTATAAATTACTCGATATTAAATCTATGCAATATAATAGCTATAATATAATAGCTAAAAAACTTTGTGTTTCTTCAATATCCCTATAGTTTTGAGTAGAGTATTGACATTTTAATGATTTGATTTAGCCTGTTAGCAGTGAATTTTTTGACTAATTTATTTAAGAAATTAACTTACAAACGAAAATTTTAGGTTTACAAATACTAAAGATTTACTAGCAGATAGAAACTAATTCGGGTTGATTAGGGCCCAAGTCACTGCTCCCGGGAGGTTAGCAGTAGACTTGTCAAACATGAATTATCTGGAAAGTTTCGCTTACAAACGAAATTAAAGTGCTTACAATCCAGTGGCGTAGCCACACACCCGCGAGCCCCCGCCATGGCGGGGGGGCCCGTAAGTTTCAGGGGCCCTACACCCTGCCATGGGTTAGAAAATGTTTTTTTCCCCAGCTAAAAATATGCTTCTGTATTTTCTTTACTTTTCTGGGGTCTGTAAATGAACATACACATAATGATATTTCTTGTTTGAAAATGCTTTAAAATGGTTTTTAAAACGAAAATTTAAAAAAAATCGACCTACGTATTTTCTTTACTTTTCTGTGGTCTGTAAATGAACATACACATAGTGATATTTCTTGTTTGAAAATGCTTTAAAATGGTTTCTAAAACGCAAAATTTAAAAAAAAAATCTCCGGGGGAAAAATCCCCGGACCCCCACTTAGTGGGGGGCTGTCGCCCGTTGTTGAGGGCCTTTTGGATTTTTTCGCGGGGGGGGCCAAAAATTTATAGTTACGCCACTGTTACAATCAATTACTAACTACTTACTAACGATCTACGAGAGCAAATTTCGCTTTGCTAAAAAGTCACTGCTAACTTCCCAGGCTACTGGTGAGACTGTCAACACCAAGACTGCCCGAGAATATCGGAGCAAAGGCTGTCACTCAGGCTTGCAGAGAATTCCAAGGACTATCACAGAATAGCAGAATACTGGCGAGACTATCAACACTAAAGCTACCAGAGACTAAAGAGTGCCAGCGAGACTAACGAAGGCTACCCGTGACTATCACAGGACAATATAAAGGAAAGTGCTGCAGAATTACGAGACTACCAATGCGAATGCCAAGCAGGCCTGCGCGATACTGAAAATTTGATATCGAATATCGATATCAAAAACATATCGATATATGTCAATATATCGAAAAATCGAAATAATCGATATATCAGAATATGGATATATCGAAATATTGATATTTCGATAGATACAGTGTGTCCAAAAAAGTGCGCAATAGGAGGAAATATCGAAATATCGATATATCTAAATATCAAAATATCGATATATCAAAATAAAAATATCGATATTCCGGTATCGTTATTCGATATATCGATATGCAATACTAGACTACCAGACTATTGGTGAGACTGCCAGCTCAGTTTTGAATACTGGAAATTGCAGGTTAAAGGAAATATTCAGAGCAGAATTCTAACACAAGGCATTTATTATTGCTTTTTATTAAATTTATTACATATGTGGAAATAATAAACAGATAAGTATTCTAACATTTGTTGGATCGAAATTATATACACATATTAAGACAATGTAATAAAAAAAGAACGCCAGAATTAAAACTACACCGCAAACACTGCGGATGTAGAAAAACGCATACAAGAAAAAAAAAACTAAATAGTATATTAATAATATTAATACTCGATCTGAAACCGCGCATTATATGCAGCGCAGGCAGGAATCCGTCCCGAGTTGCACAAATGCTGCGGCACTTTGGTTTGGGGCGTAAATTCCACAATTTACATTTCGAACTGGCAAAAAAACAGACTGAATCCAACTACCAAGATCACAAATACCATTCGATCCACCCAATTAAAGATCTATGTTAGAATACTCGAATTTAAAATAATAATACGGTAAAATAGATATTTGTGGTTTTGGTAATGTGAACGCGATAAAAATATTACAAAAAAACGTTCTTTTAATAAGTTAGGAACCAAGTGTTTATAATATAAATATTTTTAAATAACTAAATTACATATTATACCAATTACAAAATGCGTCGTGCATTATTTATTGGAATATTTTACTGTATATCTACATTTATACAACATTACGGTGATTTTTCTGTTTCTTCGGCGAACTTTAAAAAAAATCCACTTTTTAAACCTGAGTGAAAACAATTTGGTGTGAGCGATAACTGCCAGGAATTATTCGGTATTCAACACTAACAAGCCTCACCGACAAACTCCCGTAACAAAAAAATTGCGGTGGAAAATAATAAATTTCAACAACGCGCCTAAATAGCTCATATAACAAGATTTAAACAACAAATATCAGCGAGGCTCTCACGCACTGCACGCCCACAAAGCCGCCCCCCATTTGTTCATCCAACAGATTTTTACGTAGGGCGCAGATTTTAAATGGGCGCCCAGTTTACGAATACGTTCGGGAATGTTACATTTCAGAGTAAAACGGGCAACAAAAGTAAAAAAAAAAAATGTCAAATTTGCATCACGTTTAGAACATGTGTATTTATATGGTATACAGATTGTCCCATTAGTGCTGCATCACATCTTTTTGTAGGTACATTTTGTTGCAGGCACTTATTGAAAATATTTTCGGTCAAGGCGTTTTTTAAATAAAATGCCGTATTTCGGTAACCGATTTCGATTCTACTTGTTTCTTGTGTCTTAAATTTAACAGCCAAAATTTTAAAATATTTTTGCCATCATTGGTGATGGAAAGTTGTTAAGGGGCCAAAATAGAGTAAATTTCTTTGCCCATTAATGTTTATTAGTGATCATTATTATCATTATTATCCTTAAAAACTAAGTTGAAAGGTTGAAGCTGCTTTATGAAGAATCCCCCACAGATGAGGAAACTATTTCAGGTTCAGATGATTTCGTGGTTGACACATAACTTGAGGAATTAGGGACCATCAATCTGAATGAATTACCTCTTTAGCCTAGTGTTAGCAAAAGTGACCATTTGCACCACCAAACTAAATGGAACAAACTTTGTTCATCAAAAAATGTTCGGACGAGACAGGACAACATTGTGAAATTGGCTGTGCAAAAATGTATCATCTCCACTAGAACATTGGCAACTCCTTTTCAATGATTCCATCATAAACAAATCGGCGGAAAGTATAAACACGTGGATGGTCCAGCAAAGATGACATTTAGAAGATTTAATTTTTTGCTAATGGATGAAAGCAAGGATAACCTGAAACCAGTAAGCAAAATATTGGAAGGGGCTGTAATAGATTCAGACAACTGGTTTACGTCTGTTGAAATTGTCAAGAATTTAATGACGATTGCTGGACCGTTTCGACTTTCATGAAGAAGCCCAAAAATCAACTTCATTTGTCTTTACTGAGGAGAAGACCACAGTTTCATACATTCCAAAAAAAAACAAACAGATTATTCTAATATCAACTATGCACCATAAGGATTCCATTAATCCAGGATCTGGTGAGGAGCAAACCTTTTACAACTCCACGAAATATGCCTGAAACATAATGCGGCTGCATCTATCTGCCAAACTGCAAAATTTCAAGGATATCTTTTACACAAGGGGTGTAAAGCAACTCTACCAAAAAATGGGTATATTTTTTATTTTTATCCAAAAAAAATTTGGTGTCAAAACGATTTTTTATATGACCAACAACAAAAATGTTTTGAAAATGACACTTTCCATTTCTCTCAACGAATTATTAATGGACCCTACTTTGTCCCTGAAATCCACCTGCAATCGAAGATACTGATAGATATTTGAAAAAATTAATACATACCTAATTGAAATCGGTTCTCTTTTGGAATAAGGTTGTTTCATAAAAGCCCCCTATAAAAAAAATAGAATCGAAATTTGGTATCAGAAATTTGGTATCAGAAATATGGTATTAGATATTTTTCGATTTATCCACACCGACAGCTGACGACCGATACTGAAATTAAATTATCTCAAAATTTACTAAAGATTTACAAACAAAACTTTGGAAGTGCATCAATAACACTTCGAAGCAACTATGGTCATAATAAAATATTTTAAAATATAATACAGTGTGTGAGAAAAATTTGGTCAACATTTCAACCCCAAGACCTTCGTTCAAAGTCACAAAAAGACCAGATCAGCACTAATGAGACACTCTGCATATTGAAATACCTCCACGAGGTACCTATATACAATCTTCCTCTTTTAAATAACTTATTATAACTTAAGAAGTTCAGACTTACGTAATTCAGACTTGCTATACATTTACACCATTTTTAAACAAGTTTATGCACTTTTTGCGTAAAAAAACAAAATCACGGTCATAGCTAGCAGGAACTGATGGAAAAGCCAACTGCACTTTATAGGCTAAGAGCCAGCGACATTTCTTCAGCGCCATTTCGCCAAGAAAAATTTTACATTAGAGTGGGCGATCGCAGAAGCGAACATCCGACAGCTCGACGCTTGGAAATTGCACGATGGTCCATCACTTGTCAATGAAAAGAAAATAGTCAGACGTTTTGATGCAGACAAGCTTATATCTGCGTAAAACCACAGCAAAATCCTTAAATTAGAGCCGTCTTAGAGTTCAAATACAATACAGATGAAAATCTCGGGTATGAAATCACGTTGCAGTACTTAGAAAATTAAAATAAATGCAGAATTTGATTAGATCCCTACTGAAGCGTTCTGGGGTCATGAATTTTCACTTTTTATAATCTAATATATTGAAGAAAAATCCAATACAATGATTTCTTTTCTCAGTATATTAAGAAATCATTCAATATAATGAAGTTTCAGTTCTAAATGCATGAAGAAAAAATCTAATATAATGATTTCTTATTTCCCGATATATTGAAAAATTTCTCAATATATTGAAAAATTTCCTAATATGTATATTGGATTCTTTTTTCAATATAATGGATTCTTTTTCTAATATCCATTATATCGAAAAAATAATTCACTGAAGAATCCATTATATTGAAAAAAGAATCCAATATATTAAGAAATTTTTCAATATATTGAGAAACTTCAATATATCGGTAAATAAAAAATCATTATATTAGATTTTTTCTCCATATATTCAGAACTGAAACTACATTATATTGAATGATTTCTTAATATATTGAGAAAATAAATCATTATATTGGATTTTTCTCCAATATATTAATTTATAAAAAAAGAAACTGCATGACCCCAGAACGCTTCCGTAGATTCCTCTTCAGTACAGTCATTTTCCTTCACAACTTCTTTGACTTGATCACCATTCTTCGGAAGAGCACTGGTGTCATGCATTTTCACTTTTTATCAATTATCAATTATCCAATATAATGATTTATTTTCTCAATATATTTAGAGATCATTCAATATAATGAAGTTTCAGTTCTGAACATAGGGAGAAAAAATCTAGTATGTATAATGATTTTATATTTCCCAATATATTGAAAAATTTCTCAATATATTGAAAAATTTTTCAATATATCAGATTCTTTTTTCAATATAATGGAACCTTTTTTCAATATAATGGATTATTTCTCAATATTCATTATATCTAAAAAAGAATTCATTATATCGAAAAAAGAATCAATTATATTCAAAAAATAATCCGATATATTGAGAAATTTTTCAATATATTGGGAAATAAAAAATTATATTAGATTTTTTCTCCATACATCCAGAAATGAAACTTTCTTAATATCATGAGAAAATAAATCATTTTATTGGATTTTTCTCCAATATATTAAATCATAAAAAACGAAAATGCATGACCCCAGAACGCTTCCGTACCATTCCTTCAAATTTTGTCATATTGACATCATTGAAGGGCTCTGAAAAATATCAGAAAGCTAGACAAATGCACGATTTGGAGGCAAACTAAAATATGAACAAAATAGTGAGTGGTATGGCGCTTGCTTATCTTTCTGTCTCGGCCACGAGTTTTTATTTTTTTTCTACATTTAATATATTGTTAATGAAATTCATTCAGTAACTAAATTTGTATGGAAACTTAGTGGTGCAAAACAATCAGGGTCTTTGAATCGTATCTCTCTCGCTATAAACAAAAAATAAAAAATTGGGGCGCTGACGGATTGAACCTGCGCTGTCCGACAAAGAGGCAAGTGCCATACCACTGCATTATTCTGTTCGCAATGTAATGCATATCCAAATCAAATTTTTCAGACCCGACATTTTCACCTGGCAACTGTAATTAAATAGTAAGAGGGGAGGGGTCTAATTTAAAGATTTAAAAAAGACAGCCGTGGTGCTCCGAAGAACAGAGCACTCAATTTTATGCAAATTTTAGCTCACCTGAAATCCACTCAAGACGTCTGGCCGTGGCTCCATGTGACACAAAGAATATTACTGCATCAATCTTTAGTAGTGGACTGTAGCACAACCCGAAGTTCAGTTTTGCGACCTCCTATTCCGTCGTAAAAATAAAAACTAAAAAATTTTCTGGGTGAAATGAAGTCGAAAAAGTGCCGCTGGCTCTCCGACTATTAGAACTAAACGCTATAAAAAAATGTATAATTTGGACGATAGTCGCACGATGAGACGGAGTGTAAATAAAAAAATAAAACAATAAATAAATAATAGGCTCGAATAACAGGTGCTATTCACTTCTGAATAGTATGCACAATTACATAAATAAAAGTTTCATATTAAATTTGTTTTAATAATCACGCAAGTTTACACAATTAAAGCTGACAACACTGTTTCCCAATTTTAAATAGTT
Source organism: Xestobium rufovillosum (assembly GCA_963966045.1). Taxonomy (NCBI): domain Eukaryota; kingdom Metazoa; phylum Arthropoda; class Insecta; order Coleoptera; family Ptinidae; genus Xestobium; species Xestobium rufovillosum. Next base: position 18,563,408 of record OZ014498.1, read on the forward strand.
CGCTAGCTATGCACTACTCCATCGCGGGCTAATTGGTACTCGGTAGTAAAGTAGTCACTTGGTGCAGCTCCACTTTACTTTGCTTCGAATCCCCCTTATCGTGCACTCTAATTGGTAAATCTACTGGTGGATTGGTCCGCCACCGCGTGCCGAACGTCGGCGTCCTGTGAGGACTCGAGCGGCTGTCCACGCAATCTTGTGATGTTCGGGACGACTTCGTCTTCCTTTGGTAATGGACGTACACCACCACGCACAGAACGACCACCAAGAACACCGCTATCAGTGCTCCTCCCGCTATACTAGCAGTTTCTAGCATGATTCTTCTTTGTGACGCTGCAGGACCACAAAAATTTATTAGTAAATAATAAAAGGAAAAATAAACTAGATTCATGTGCCATAAATTCTGCCATTCAAAAACTGTCACGTAACACAAATCATAGGTTAATTTTCCTAGAACATGGTACCAATGTTTCCATTGGTAACTGAAGATTTTGGTCATCATTCATGACCTTCTCAGAGACAGTTGAGGGACCTGAAGATTTAAATAGGTATGCGTAAAAGCAAAAAACAAGGGCATTTTCAATAATTCTCAGTACTTTAATTGCATATCCAATAATGAAAGGAACAGAACTTACGGCACGACTACATTATTTGGAAAAATATTGCAGACTGTTTTTTACCAATTTTCTTCGAAATGATAGCAATATTTCCAAACAATTCCGTAACCTTATCAATTACGACAAAAACACTTACGTAAATATGATCCGTCTAATTCTTTAAATTCACACCTAGGACCCATGTAACCATCTGCACATCTAGAACATAAAAATACCATTTCAGTTATTAATGAATTGATGAACATACTTCATCAACTTTAATGGGATGCCCAAAATAAAAGATTTTGGAAATCTATGAATACGTTAGGGTGCTAGGGAACATTTGTCGTACGACAATAGATCATTTCACATAATTGACAGCTGGAGGGCAAACATTTGCTTGTTTACAATTTACACATAACCTTACGAGTAAACTGTCATTTTCTAAAACTATTGAATAATTAATATGCCACTGTTTTGTTGTGTTGTGGGGTGCGAAATGAGAGTTGAAAGGGGTTTGGTAATTGGTAAAATTGTTTATAATTCTTGCTGCACTAAATCATCTTGGAGAGTACCTAAACAAGTTGTCAAATAAAAGACGCGAAAAGTGGGTAAAAGCCTCAAAAAGGGGAGTTTTGAGCAAAAACCAATTAAAAAATTGGCGAGTATGTTCTAGACATTTAATTTTTCTCGTAATAAAAACTTAATTTTAACTTCCCACATAAAATATGAATAAATGTGTGCCCTCCAACAACAAATGGCGGCCTGTCAAAATCAACTTTGAGCGTAAATTGAAGACTATCCAATGCCAGGACGAAATGTTTGGAGTATTTCACTATTGTCCATCTTTGAGGACTGTCGAATGTTGGCACAAAAATTTTCATAAGCGGGTGCAACAGTTAATCACCTATAAACTTTTTAATTTTATTTCACTTTAATGTGTTCTGTTATAGCTTCTAAAATAAAATCGGTAAGCTAAATAAGATAGCCATATGCAAGTTTTTACAGGCAAAAAAGAGGATAGATTTATAATTTTCAGCGGCTCTAAAAATGTGAACAAAGAAAATATTTATTTATTTATTATGCCATGTAAACGAAGATGGCCAAAGTTTGAAGATTTAAATGAAAGTGTGCAATGGAATTGTACAAAATGCGATTTCTGATTTAAATATGTAGACTAAAAACAAATGTGACCATTCCAGTTGTCTAAAAAGAGATGTATTCTGGAAATAGGACAAAATTAATAATAAAATTAGGTTTTCCCTATAGAAAAGATTGTTACAGAATGTTTTTATGTGAACTGTCCCAAACAGTAAGTCAACGAGTTCAGTTTCTGAAAAACTATACAGAAAATTGCAGTTGGAAATTTACAAAAGTGTTTTTTTGGACGGAACGTGGATATTTTCAAATGGAAGTGGATCAGATCCTTGGCAAGACGAGTCGGTGAAAAGTTTTAAAAGAAAAACTGTTTGGAAAGATGCGTTGGACCATATTACGGAGAAGTATTGGAGGAAATCGGTGGAACATATAGAGAAATTAATAAGATTGGTTCGGAAAAGAGTACTGTATGTCGAAGTCCACCATTTGAGTACAACTCGAAAGATGACGAAGAATCTTCTGATTTTATAAGTGACAATTAGTTTTTAATTTTGTTTTTTATGTTAAAATAAATGAGTTTTTATTATTGTTATTTTTAATCAATAAATTCAGATTTTCTTGATAATTTTCATGATTGAAATTACTGAAATAATGATTACAGGTAATTTATTTTGCCTTTATTTAATTTTTGCACCACCTATCACAATATGAACTTATAGACTTAATTTTGTAGCACCATGCATACACGTATTTTAGAAACGGTATGCCGCTATCTTCGCATGCCAGAAATAATTTTTAAGACTATTTTTTCTTTCTCCTGGTACTTATATTAATTTGTAAATAATTACAAAACATTTTGGCAACCTCTGGGTTTCTCGGATTCATTCCCGTTGATTGATGACCTTTAGGCCCCATGATAAGCCTGATTTTGACTTCAACAGTAGCGGAAAGTATTTTGGAAAATCTCGATAAACGACAAGATTTTCCTAGCACCCCACGTAAATATAGACAAATAATAGACAAAATATGAGACCTCTGGTTTATTACCAGGCAACAGGTGTGTCAATATTACATAAAAGAGCATTATTTTCGAAATTACACAAACAAAATGTAAATGTCACAAGCATGACATCAATTATTTTAATCTAACTTTTGCAATACAATTAGAGTTCAAGAAGCACAACGTACAAATTAAAAAGAAACCTCTTTGCAACAATAACACGTCAAACTCAAAGAATTTAAACATCAAACGCGGGTAGTTCTAGTCACCAAGTATACCATAACTGCGCAAGCGCGCTGCTATCCGCTCTCTGACGTCTGGACGTCGGTATTTCCATAATATTGATATTTCGGTAATATCGATATTTTGATAAAATCGATAATTTTGTAATTTCTATGAATAATATCAATGTGATAGTACGATATTTTGGCAATAACGATGTTTACAAAGATAATATTGACAAAATAACAGCACATTAACATTTTGCTTCCTTCAATTTACACTCCCAACCCTGCGAACATAGATGACTTTTGGTAACACTGATTTGTAAAGTCATTCGGTATCGACCTCATGCGGTATTTGGTGAACACCAGACTACATACTTTGTTTTTGAAGTGAAACTTCTTTTGTCTCGGTAGAGTAAATTCCTGTGTTGGCAAATGCGAGCGTCACGAAAAGTGAAACGAATGGAGGGGAGCAGTCTGAGAAGACGGGCAGAGGAGAAAAGGAATATCGAACGCCCCACTCTTTAGCCACGCTCTCTCTCATGCTTCGTGCTCTTTCTCTCGGGCAAGCGTCAGTGAAGCGAGACCCCAGCGTTTCAGTTCTCGTGACACCACACAACGGTTCGTTAGAAGCATTAAAATTAGATTTATTCTTTCATAATTATTATTTTGATACGGACGAATTTATTATCGATTTTTTGTGTATTAATGAGTATATTCCAGTGTTAGGAAAATTACAATAAATGCTTAATTTTTGCCAGTTCAAATTTTAATTTTTTAAATTTTGTAAATTTCTGGCATGTAGTAAATAAATAACTATAACTATATTATAATATCGATGTTTCGTCCAAGTTCTGGGGCTTTGTTTGTCAAGATTTATTAAAAACACGTAAAAAGTTATAACATAATTGACATTTTTTTGTTTTTTTGTTTTGGTTTTTCTGTTTTTGGGGTCTTGTGTCTTCTACATTTGCATTATTGATAGCTCTGTTATTAATGATTATGGTTAGGGCTGTCACATGTTATCGATATATCGTTTTATACCGATATTATCGATAAGCGGTATTGGAAAAACCGATATCGATATTTTCGATATTATCGGAAATATCGATATAATCTCATTATCGATATTCGATATTTTTTCTAAATACTTACAGCCCTAGTCTGAATACACTTCATATTGAAATTTTAAACAACATAAACATTATTTATTTCTCAGTTTTAGTTATTTTATAACTTATAACGGGGTTATAATTTGTGGGCAGGGCACGGTGTACTTCTTGTTTATACAAAACAAGAAACTTCAATAATACAAACAAAATAAAAGCCTGTTAAAAATGACACATTTCCACTTTGAAACTTCGACGGGAACTAAAAAAACGCAACTTGAACAGCTGCACGTCATTATAAAGAACATAACAACTATTCTCAATTAACTTTTTGTGTTTTTGTGGAATAGGGAAAACGTACATTCAACCCTCTTCGACCCATTTTTTGCCATATAGGTATTTCATTTTAACATTAAAATATAGCAAAACTTTCTTGTTGAAATAACTATTATGATTGTTTTTTTTCTGTTACAGATAAACACTTTCACCTGAAAATATTCAAGATTTCTATACTCACAGGCAGTTGTAGAGCAGCGAATCACCAATTTTGACGGTGAAACAGGTAGCTCCGTTCAGACAGAACCAGGTGGCGTACGCTGGCGGACATTCGTACGTGTGGAATGTGACATTAGGCCGTGCCGTCGGTGCCGGTGGCCTCGGCTTTGGTGTAGTGCGTGATGAACACGCATCTGCAACAAGAGAAAACGGCGAACATTAGCGCGAACCTTCGCAGAATAATAATAACCCCACCGAACGAAATAATTTTCGGGCGACGGCCCACTGGAGGGCGACCAATTTCGGCGCGACACCGAGGAGCCCACGAGCCAATTTTCGAAATCGCCCCGATTTGTTTGATTGCAGCAAACGCCGCCGAATTTGCATATCCAGATAAGAAAGAGAAGCGTGAAATTTGAAAGATTTTATTATGTATTCAACTAATTTATTTTACTACCTATTATCGGGACAAATTCCGAATACACTTTGTATAGACATCAAGAGCTTTCCTTTCCGCATTCGGGGTATTTCTTCCTTACTTTGCCAGCGCCTGACAAATGGGACAACACAAACTATTCGACCTCTACAAATTCTCGGACGAACGAAACTTATTTATCATTGCACGATTATCCAGGAAAATATCTCTGCTATCAAGATGTTCATAAATAACTAGGACGCATTACATTTATCTTGATGTACAAACTGAACCGAAATTGGTCGCGTGCTATTTGGCGAAAACTTTAAACAGACACGAGACAAATGACGAGCGAAGAAATCCTGGGACATCTATTAAAACGGCAAGCTAAAAATACGACGTTCGATAAAAGTTGTGTCCAAAATACGTACAGGTGTCCCACTTTAACGAAAAACCGTCGGTGGATCCAGACCAAAGAGTCGAGATGGTCTTGCGCAATATGGTACAGTCAAAAACGGGCTTATTCCGGGTTTTTGAAACTGCAGTTTCGTACCACTTCGTGTCATGTCGTGCTAGCACCGTTAGATAGAATATGTAAATGGTGCATTTCCTATCGTGGTTTCCCCAGCAGGCCAAATCCACAACTACTGTCGTTTTGGTGGTTTTAGTGCACCAAATTTTCCTTCGTTTCGATGCTTTAGTAGATGGACAGACTTGTTCGTGTCTATTTCTCCCATGCTTGTTGACTGAGTGTCATTCTCCTCCTCCTCGACATCTTCTTGTGCCAACAGTTTGTCGATGACGGCCACGGTTTTTCCCCTTCTTCGCAGTCGCTCAAAACTTTAGAAATGTTTTCGCAGGACTGCTCGTTGCAGTTAAAGCAAATGATGGAGCACTTCATTCAGACACCATTGCTGCAGCAGTAGAAAAATTCTTAGCTTCATCGCACGGAGCTCGTCGAGAAAACACATCTTTGGATTTTCTCCAAGGTGGCAAAAAATAAATTAAGTCTCGCCCACAGAAGCAACTGCACGACAGTCTCGGACTTACCATCAAGTTCATATTTGATACGGTGTTTACAAGAATTCAGAAGCATGGGGGTGGGAAAGGAGTGAAACTGGTCTTACTCGTGAAGGGCTCCTTACGTTTCGTCCTGCAGTTGCAAAAAGGACAGTTGTGGATTAGGCCTACTGGGGAAACTGCAGAAATAAAAATGCGCTGTTTACTCTACCTCAGGTTTGTGTGGAAACCAGTATAAATTTTAGACGAAACTTGTACAGAATTATTTAATCCTGTATAATTTTCATAATAAGAGTCCACATATTTAAAATTCACAATCGCCCTCTTATCGACAGAAATTCTACGCAAAATGCCACCCCTAAACCTTAATGATTCCAGTAAACATAATTTAACGTCAAAATAAAATTTCTTCGCATTCACCCGCCCCAATCTGCGACGATTTATCATTCCGCGGACATTCACATCACAAAGAGAGAGAAAGCACCCCCGAGGGGGGCGAGGGCGTCTAATCAGCCTAATAAAACCGTTCCACAATGCGATTGATCCATTAATCTGGCAATGGGAATTTCTTTTCATCGAACTTATTGGGTAGCGTTTCGATAATAATGGGCCGTATAATCCACAGCTGACCGGTGGCCGAATTGGCACAATAGACTCCCGTTTTTGGCACTGTGTATGATCGAGAAGCTACAATAGGGGGTACGTAAATGCGTTGCCACCCGGCCTCTCCGATATCCTACACCACGACAGCCCGTGAGCATATGGCTCGCGGCGGAAAATAATATTATACTTTATTCCGAAAAACACATTGCCGATACGAAGCGCCCAATATGAAATTAAATTACAAGGTGCGTCAGAAAATTTAGAAAGTTTAAACACAATGAAGCCAATTTACTAGCATAGAAGAGTTGAAAACAGAAATTCCCATTAACCAATAATTTTATTTTGCTTGGATGACCCCATTCATAACGATCACAGAACAGCAGTCCACGAAAATAAAAACAGGATATAGTCCCAAAATACTTCGCAAGTCACTCAGTTCCCGATAATAAAAAACCGTATACATTTCATCAATGAAAACGCAGGCAGAATAATATTAAAAAGTCGCACTCTGGAATTATGATAATACATAATAATACATCATAAATAATATATACAGCAAGTTTCTGATGACCATGATCATAGACGAAATTAACTTACAGACGGTTCATCTATGTAGTAAATTCGTTAAGCGAACTTGGAAACAAAACGAACGTCATATTGCTTTCTCTCCAACTGTAATCTATTAGTATCGCTAGCTACCGATTGATGTCGCTAAACATGCTAAACAATAGCACATTCATAAGCCATCAAACTTGGCTGCCTGTAGTCTCGCTACTATTATTCATTTTCAGACATTTTTGTGTTGAAAATATGGCAGGAATAGAGAATTGGTTAAAGTAGAAATGTCGGATAATTTATTAGTGAAAGCTTGCACTAATGGTGTTAATATTTAGATAAGAGACCAGCCACATCAATCGGTGGCTAGCGAAACTAATAGATTACAGTTGGAGAGAAAGCAATATGGCGTTCGTTTTGTTTCCAAGTTCGCGCAACGAATTTACTGCATAGTAAGTCAATTTCGTCTGTGCCATGACTTTATAGGCAATCAATACGTAAATTTAGACGAAAATGCATGACTGCACCGCGCGAGAATCGTTCTGCAAGATCTTCAAAGCCTTCAAATGGCACTCGAGAACTAGATAAAAATTGGGGAAAAACACCAACTCTGCAAGTCACCAAAATAAACTATAGCTATGGCAGTCAAAAGTGTTATTAATCATAAATCACAGAAATTCTAATACCCTATGGGTATATTTTCTCTGAAAAAATAACATTTAGGCAACCAATTTATTTAAAAAACGATTTCAAATATCCGCCTAATTCTCGCCAACTTTCAAATAAACAAACTTATCCCTCTCGCATACATAAAACATATGTTCCAATTTAAATTGACTCTCCTTAATAAGCAAAGAGAAGTTAATTTCGCCAGCCAGATACGCCGCCGCTTATTTTTTTTCTACCCAGAGGTAGAGGCATGGTTTTTTATACCTGTACGCGGAGTACAACAGATGCTCATGAACACACTTCCACTGTTAACGAGATTACAGGGGAACGTGCCGTTTTTCTTAACATATGCCGTCATTTTAAAGCTTCCCTTAGACTTGAAGCTTTTCAATAATCGGGCAGAAGAAGAGCCACGAAACAGTAGAGATATGGGAGGGAACACTAACATCGCCCGGATGGTCTCGCAAAAGACCTTACAATGGATGATCACGTGCTATTCTATCATAGTGCAGTGTTTAAACAAAAGGAAATGAAATCTTAGAAGTTGAAAGAAATTACATCGACAAATAAATTTAAAACACAGGATCTTGTTAACTTTCAAAATATAATAAATTAAAAAATGTACAAAACATTGTAATTTATGAAAGAGATGAAAAAATTTTATTATTTCAGAATTTGTAACTTGGAATCTTTGTCTACTTTTTGACTGTAATAATCGAAAAAAATCTAAAAAGGATGTGCTAGGTTAAAAGAAGCATGAAACTGCTTAATGTGTCCTATAGTGAATTTTATATTTTTTTTTTGGAAAAGTAATTATCCGAATAATTTGAAAATACATCAAAATAAAAAGAAAGTTGAAAAGAAAATAATAGAAATGGAAAACTACAGCAAATGCTCAAAATGTCTACCTTCGGCAGCAAGCAAACACCATCGTATTAACGATGCATGCATCATCATCATCATCATCATCATCATCATCATCATCATCATCATCATCATCATAAGGTCCTCAGTCCGAAGACTGGTTGAACACGTACCTCCATTCTTTTCTATCCTGAGCTAACCTACGCATTTCCCTAAAAGTAGAACATCCTACATCCCTAACTATTTGAGAGCAGTAGTCTAATCTAGGTCTACCCCTACCTCTTTTTATTCCTATCTCTGACTCTAGTATGTCGCGAACTATTCCTTCGTGTCTTAGAAGGTGTCCTACCATCCTATCTCTCCTATTCTTTATTGTCTTCCATACCTTTCGCTTTTCCCCAACTCTTTCTAATACTTCCCTATTGCTAACCCTATCTATCCACGGTATCTTCATCATGCGTCTATAGCACCACATTTCAAATGCTTCTACTCTTTTTCGATCCGCGTCTCCTATTTTCCAAGTTTCGCACCCGTATAATGCCGTGCTCCATACATACGACTTTAAGAGTCTATTCCGAGTTTCTATATTAACCGTTCCTGAACATAACAGTTGTTTCTTTTTGTTAAACGCAACTCGACCCTGCGCTATTCTTTGTTTTATATCTTTAGTGCTCCTACCATCTCGAGTTATTTTATTTCCTAAATACCAGAAATCCGCGATCTCCTCTATCTTCACATTTCCTATTTGTATTTCAATTTTAGTTCTATTTTCACCCCCCCTACATACCAAACTTTTAGTTTTCTTTTTATTGATTTTAATGCCGTAGCCCTGTGTCAAAAATGCTTCCATTTCATTCAAAGCCGCTCCTAATTCTTCTTTGCTAGATGCTAACACTGCTATATCATCCGCAAATCTGAGCTTGTTAATAGTTTGATCCTGTACATTAATCCCTGACGCTGTTAGTTCTGTCCTTAACAATATTAATCGCATCTTCGATATATAAGTTGAAAACTAGAGGTGACAATGCACATCCCTGTCTCACTCCCTTCCGGATATCTACTTCTCTTCGTTCCTGCTCAAATTCTATAACTGCCTTTTGCTCTTTGTAGAAATTATGTATTAGTCTTCTGTCTCTATATTTCATCCCTACCTTTCTGAGCACTTCGAACATCTTCCCCCATTTTACGTTGTCGAAGACTTTTTCTAAATCTACAAATCCTACATAGACGCTCTTTCCCTTTTCTATCGTTTTTTCTATTATTACTCGTAAAGATAAAATGGCCTCGCGCGTTCCTCTATTTCGTCTAAATCCGAACTGATCTTCTCCTAATATTCCTTCCGCCCTTTTCTCCATCCTTTGCACAATTCTAGTTAAAATTTTTGACGCGTGCGAAGTTAAACTGATAGTTCTAAAATTTTCGCACCTATCCGCACCTTTCCTTTTTGGCAAAGTACTATGATGTTCCGTTTGTAATCTTTTGGAATCTCGCCTGTCAGGCATATGAGACTAACTAATTTAAATAAACTATCTATTACATCTTGACCTGCGCACTTTAAGATTTCTGCCTGCAAGCCATCTGTACCTGGTGCTTTATTGTTTCTTAAACTTTTTAGTGCCAACTCAAACTCTTCTCTCATTATAGGACACCCTAGGTTGTCCCCCTCGAAACTGCTTTCGCTTTCTAATATATCTCGTATTTCCTGTCCCGCATTATAAGTTTCCCAAATATTCTTTCCACCTATCTGCCTTCTCCCCGCTTCCGATTAGGATATCTCCTGCCCCATTTATAATGTTTTTGGTATTAGATCCAATTTCTCTAAAATGTGCCCTAATTATTTTATATGCTTCATCAATCTTTCCTACTTCGAACTTATCTTCCACTTCTTTGCATTTATTATCGATCCATTGCTCTTTCGCTTTCCTACATTTCCGAATAATTTCCCACTTGATCGCCTTATATCTTTTTTTCCCTCTTTCATCTAACCTATTTTTATATTTTCACCTTTCCTCTATTAGACTCACAATATGTTTTGTTTCCTACTTTCATTCTGTTTATGACCCAAAACATCTCTAACTGCGGAATCTAAACTATTTTTAATGCAATTTCATTCTGCCTCTATGTCCCTAACAATATTTTCACCCGCGCCCTTTAGCACTTCGTTTGTCTTTTTCTCGAACTTATCACGCGTAGCATCATCTTTTATTTTGTCTAGGTCAAGATACCTTCTTCCGCTTCGTTTTTTCAAAATCTTAAATTTAAGAATGGCCTTCATAACCATTATGTTGTGATCACTATCTATATCTGCTCCTGGATAACTTCTACAGTCCACGTATAGCGTCTCCCAACATGATGGTGAAATAGAGTGTTCACGACCGTTAGGTTATGTTTATCGCAGAACTCTATCAGCCTAACTCCCCTATCGTTACCCTAGCGATCACAAAAGTGAACGTCTGAGAGCTGGGTGCGGGGATGTTAAGTTAAATTCAATAAAGATAACCATGCAACCACGCACAGGAGTGTAATTTTTGAGCATTTGTCCATTTCTAATATTCTGATAGTTCCCTAAACCATGATAGAGTAGCACGCGGTCATCCATTGTAAGTTCTTGAGTAACTTAAACTGAATTGAAGTGAGCCGGTGCCCGGTGGTGTAACTACGTAAGGTATGCAGGTACGCCGAAACTGCCAGAATAAAACCCAAATTTGTTCTCGCAAAATTGTAAAATTGCTAAATTTTTGCATCCAGGCACAGCTTTTTTACCAGGGTCATAAAGCTGTGTACGGGCACCCGGGTACGCGACGTATTCCCTAATGATAACTAAGAAACCAAGAACATAGGCCGCTAGATCAAAAACTAACAAGAGTCGTCTTGTATCGAAAATTTTTCTTTATCAGAATGCATTACAAAAGAAGTAGCAAGGGAATGTGTGCAGCATATTCAATGTAACCAAGGAAAATGTGCATTTGGCTTAATCCTCGTTATGTGTCATTTACATTGAAGGGTTGTTTGCTTTGATATTCACAGATAAGATCGACCTACGCGTTTACAAAAATTCGATGGGGCATATGGGAACAACCCCTGGAATTGGAATTCTTATTATGCTCGAATTTCACGGAGAGCAAACGAGCATAATGCTCTTATTTGTGCCAAATTCAGACATATATTCTCGACATTCATTTGTGTCCCTGTCACGGTAAATGACGACAGGATTAAACAGTAATCCTTTTCTGCTACAAATGCCCGCACATAACCGACCGTGTCGCCTATTTATTTCTGGTAAACCACACAATGTATGTAATTTCTGGTGCCCATACTTATACACGGAAACGGGCACCCGACGAGCTTCTAATGTTTCCGTGTGCTTTTGTCCGGTAATAATAGGACCCGCGGAGGAAAGTAATCGCTCGGTTGGTTATTAATAATTAGCTTGAGAATATGGGATAATATTTCTATTACGAGGTTGTATTGAAATATTCTTAGCCCACTTGCGCTGTATTAATAACACAGTACATTTTGGAATCTAAATATACAGAACAACATCAAGCCCCTAGTTACATCTTATTGGATATTGAGAGCTGGGACTCAAGTACTGATGAGTAGAAGTAAACCACATAAAGTTCTTTACTTTTGAATGACTGCCCTAGTCCAATGTAAGTGAGAGTCAAACCCACGCCACCTAGAGGCAACCTGTTGAACAACTAAATGACTAAATTAACTTGCTATTCGCGTATTCATTTTTTGGACTGCATGGAAGACTCGGGCCCTGCAAATAGCGATATTTGGAGATGCCCCAATGTTTTTCTTGGTTAAGGAAGAATGGCTGTTCTTGTACCGATGGTGTTAATAAATTGATTGTTAGCATTATTAACTGGTCATGATAATATTCTCACAAATAAATTCTTTTCCAACGTATGTGTCGTTTTCTACACAATTGGTACCTACCCAATATGAATCGCTTGCCTCATAGTCGGGTAGCGGGTAATTTCCAATAACCCGCCCTATTATTAGATAATGATTTGTGAGACTACCTTGATTAACTAACTGAATTGTTACTACCTGCCAGGCGCACCGGTACGCATTAAATTGTATACATCATTTAAATTCCACTGCTCAATAAATACAAACTGGAGTCACCATAAACTTTGGAAATCATTAAAATTTCTTCCGATCTCACGTAAGCTACAAGTTAACGCAATTAAGATTATAATTCCTTCAATCAATAGACCTGCCCAAATTAATTAGGATTTTTCTAATAAACTATAGTGTAAAAATGCTTCGTTTCCAAGTTACAGAGCGCCAAGTTTGATATTTTCTAAATTTTTGAGAATATTTCGGAAACTGAAAAGGTTGCAGTGCCCTTTTTGCATGCTTTTCTGGGGGGTCATGAAACATTATTATAAATGAAAGATTCCTTTCAGTGGTAATACGTTTCATGGGGTATGTACCATAAAATCCACTGGAATTTTTCTATGTTGCGCCACTGGTTAAATTTTATCTTGAAACTTATTTGCCCATTTCTTTACCAACAAATTTTTACTCCAACGTCTTTTTGATGCTTGCTTTCGTTTTTGAGATATTTGGCAACTTCTTGATATTGTACCGGTTGTGTATTAGAAGTTTTGCGCAGTTTGTCTTGAAAAAAAAAAATAAGCAATTCTTGTAAAACGACGTGTCAGTGTCGCATAACAATCTGAGAAGTTATCAAGATTAATACTAAATCACCTTGTACACGGTGTCCCTACAACGATTACTTTGTCTCTTCTTTTCGACCACTTATACAACGTTGCTAATCTCTTTTTACTCCCGGATGCCGAACGCGTATTGGCATTGTTTACTATTATACAGAGCATCAGTGCTCTGAAACGCAGTAAGGAATGGTGCCCATGAAAAGCTAAGGTTTTAATGGCATTCTCTACTAGGACACAGAGCTCGAACCCTAGATATGTTCTGAAACGCGGTAGACAATGCAGACAATGCAGCTTATGCTTATGGTCGACAAAGTTTACTCCGATTCAGAGCAATAATGTTTATTGGTCTATTGCGCCAACTCACCGCTAACTTGATCCAGACAAATAGTTTGTTGACATAATAATTCACATGTTCATCAGGTCTTGCTCTACAGTCGTAGTCGGTGTAATCAATACATAATTAAAAATTTCCTTAATTATGGATTACAAAAGTCTTATTATGGAAATGTGCGAAAAAGAGGGTGCAATTCTTGAGTGTTTTGAGACCAATAACAACGACTTCTCCGCAATGTAAGGTTATTTTAAAAAATACACCTTTGCTGACGTCAAATGACAAAAGGGAACTTGCAGAACTAGCTTTGGGAGCGAGTGCCCCATTGAATTTCTTCGACTCGATGGACGTAACTAATACTGATGAAATTGAAGTTGCAAACGAAGGGAATGTTAATCAACAGGAAGAAGTCGCTGCCTTAAATACTGCCAATGGACCATATCAAGTTGAAAATATAATTTTTAAACATATCTAGGGTTCGAGCTCTGTGTCCTAGTAGAGAATGCCATTAAAACCGTAGCTTTTCATGGGCACCATTCCTTACTGCGTTTCAGAGCACTGATGCTCTGTATAATAGTAAACAATGCCAATACGCCACCCGGACGTCACTGGTACAATGACGTATCTTAATCCTCGGAGGTGCTTCTGGATTCGGGCCCTTAGATATACAGCTGTATCCCTCGGTATCACGTATTGGGACACAGTGTATATCTACGGGGATCTGGTCGTTCGTTTTTGAACAACTTCTTTCGTTGTATCTGGTCGGTATGAAACTTATTCGTTGCTACCCTTAGCTTTCAGTCGCAGAAAGGGTTGGGTTCTCTTACTATTGCTAAACGACGGTTAAAATAACAACACATAAGAAAATCATATCGGGATTCTATTACTTTAACTATGTACAAGATAGAATAAAAATAATAAAAGAATATTTACAACAACATCGGTATTTACATGAAATTAAATCGGTTTTCGCGGTATATCCTGAGTGGACACGCCACAGGCTCGTCGTATGATCAAACTGAATTACCATCGGTTTCATGGAGTTTACGCGATAGCCTCAGAGTACAATCTCCTCTGGAATATCACCGCATCACCGGGTTATACGTATCGGGGAAACAGACGGTATTACAGCTGGATTGTACTAAAGGCCGCCGGTTCGGCCAGGTGTGATCGATTCCCGGCGGGATGTCGTCTCATTTGTTGACTTATGTCACCACGAGATTGCCGAATCGATCCAACCCACACCAGCAGACACCCTTAGCTCCTACTGTATCTACTCTCTCGCTACGCAAAGCTGGATCTAATCTACTCGCAACTAGGTTGTGTTTGATAGTTAATATTACTGCAATACCAACTATCATACACCGGGCACTTACTCAAATTTATTTATTGCATATCAGTTAATCACACGGCGAACTTAGGCAAGCTCAATGAAGTACTTCTATTTCGGATCGGAGCGGCCAGCATCACCTCAGATGCTGGGAGTGCTGGTCCTGGCTGAGGGCCGGACGACCAGGTACTGAATTTCTTCTTGGGAACCACCACTTTTATAAGTGGAGAGTGGGGGCTAGCTTCGGCGGTTCACTTCCAGATTTCTAGCAGGAGGAGTAGTGCCGGATGAAAATACATGACGTCACATTAGTGACGGGCGCAACTACCATCCATCTCGCTCGAATTCTGTCTCGTATGGCGCGCGCTTGCTTCTCCCACCTGTGTTGACGAACACAGATGACGTACCTAACTTCTGGACCGCGGCGTGACGTCATAACGTCCAAAGTAAACACTAATCAATTTTGATTATCCAATGTGTTTACTGGTGCAACGTTACATCCCACCGAAAACTTGTACCCCCGTAAAACTCGGCAAAATAAACGTTTTGACACAAATCCAAAAACACGTCGATTTTTATATCAAAAGGGACCAATTTTTATGCAATAATCATTCTTGCAACTCTAGCCCTGTGCGGGGGGGTAGCGACCCCCCAAAATTTTAAATGGGACGAGGGGTCAAATGATCCCTACTTTGGAAGGGGTTTTCATTACTTACACAACCATATTTGTTTTATTCAATTCGATCAATTTGTTACCGAGACATTGCTTCTTGAAGTTTCCAAGTTAAAAAATTAATAAAGCACAAAAAGGTTTAAACTATCGAATGTATTAGAATGGAAAAGTAACAAAATCAAGTAAACTAATAAGAATAAAAAGTAAGAACAAAAGAACATCAGAACAAATGTCTAAATAAACTTATTCGCCACAGTAAAAAATCGTGTTTATTTACTAAATCAAAATAATTTATTCCAAAGAAGAATGCCGGCTAATAAATCCTGAGGTCTTGAGAAATGTAAGATCTGGATTTGAATCCAGAATGTATTATTGTATGACAATTGGTGGACGTCATTTCGAGCAATACATTCGATAGTTTAAACCTTTTTGTGTTTTTATTAATTTTTTAACTTGGAAACTTCAAGAAGCAATTTCTCGGCAACAAATTGATCGAATTGAATAAAACATATACGGTTATGTAGGTAATGAAAAACCCTTCCAAAGTAGGGATCATTTGACCCCCCGTCCCATTTAAAAATTTTGGGGGAGCCGCTTACCCTCCGGACAGAGCTAGAGTTGCAAGAATGATCATTGCATAAAAATTGGTCCCCTTTGATATAAAAATCGACATGTTTTTGGATTTTTGTCAAAACGTTTATTTTGTCGAGTTTTACGGGGGGTGCAAGTTTTCGTTGGGACGCCGTGTATATACTCGTAACATATAACAGTTATTTACGATACAAGTATCCCAAGAGTTCATATTTACGATACAAGATGAGAAAGTTAACGAAATTTATTACAAAATTTAGGTGATGGTGTTAGACAACCGATGTATTTTTAAATTATACCTCTTGTCTTCCTATATAGTAGAAAAATAAAAACTCGCGATTCTGGCACTGTCGTACTCAAAAGCCTGTGCCACATTATCACTGCACTATTCCGTTCATAATTCCACGTACCACCGAGTGGAATATTTAAATTGTACTCGCTCAGACTGCTTTAGTTACAGATATAGCTAAATACGATAGTCGGCATTATAACACTCTGTATTTTGGAAAGGAAGCGTCTTTGTACAAAACTATATAAAGGTTTTAGTGTTATTTTCACTTTCTCTACAAACTCCTAAATTTATGGTACTCAATTTAGAAACACCTTGTATGATGGTTTTGTCGGTTGGCTGCTTTTCTAAAACCCCAGTTCTTGGTCTCTCCATTTTGCCGAACACAAAAATCATAAGAACATAACCCTAAACCATTTACTCTGAAGCACTGCTGGCAAATATTGTAACGAATTGGATATTTCGTTCACCAGCGACATGTCGCGGATAATGAAGCATTATAAGTCATAAGAAAAGAGCACGCTTAGCACACCCTGTATAGCAAAACTGGCGCAAACAAATGATCACCAAATGGCTTTCCTTCATTGCGGCCCGTAAATCGCGACACAAAGAATGTTTGTTTGTTGTGTGGCATGAAATTATCCTGTCCACACGGACCGGGACCGATTAGGACGTCAAGGTTGTCAATGCCGGGCCCCGATAATTGCAGGCCGGCTTCGCTCCTTAACAACCTATCTATTGCACCGACAAGGTGGGTGGGTGTTGGTACCCCGAGGTGCACGAAACAGCTGGTGATCGGACGGACACTCGGGACCGCCTCCTTTGCCATTAGCAGATATGCGAAATCACGCTCAGTTTTTCTCCTAATTTATGTCAGTTTTCGGTAAACAAATCTGCACGTACAGGTACGTATTGATAAAAAAGGAGAAGCGGATCGAAAAAGAACAGAAGCGTTTGAAATGTGGTGCTATACAGACGCATGATGAAGATACCGTGGATAGATATGGTTAGCAATACAGAAGTCGGGAGGTCTTAGAAAGAGTTGGAGAAAAGTGAATGGTATGGAAGACAATAAAGAATAGGGGGAATAAGAGACAAGAATGAATAGTTCGAGACATACTAGAGTCGGAGATAGGAATAAAAAGAGGTAGGGGTAGGACCAGATTAGACTGCAGCACTTAAATAATTGGGGAAGTATGTTACCTAATACACTGCTGAGCAGTAGGAAACAAGAAAGAAGTGGACGCTGGAAAACATACTAGGTAATAACTGAAAAGCATATAATTTTTAAACTCGTAAAAACGGAACCCTCTTTTGATCAAGGAAACCTGCTTACGCTAACCTGGTACAAATACCCCCTCGTACCAAACTATGTTCCCACCGTCGCAACTTGTTAGGTCCGGCGCTATTAACGCAGAGTCACCTGTTTATTCTTATTTATTTATTTTTTCCGAGAAGGTGCGATGAAACTTGTCAATTTGACAGCGTTCGCGTCGGTCACAGGAGCCGACATCGGTCCTGTGTCGCCTTCTCGCATTCCTTCACGTCCATTATAAATAATCGAAAAGTCTTTTACAGTGGACGGGTGTTGTAAAAAGAAAGAAAAAAATACGAGAGTTTAAGATAGATCGGACATTAATACGCTCGCTTTTGTGGGGATTGATGACGGGCCTTGTTAACGGGCGTAATTTGTCTTTGTTTCCGTAATTAAGGCCATAAATACCGATTAGATAACGGATTCAAATTATACGCCCTTTTGTAGGTCTATTACTGATTTGTTCATGAAATTTTAAAATGGGACATTTCGCACCCAGAAAGTTATGTCCATAATAGATAATAAGACTGGTGCTGTAGGGTGGCGTAATAGCTATTTACGATATAAGTGGGATATGAGCTTTATTAACGTACGCATGCGAAGTTTACCCAACGAGTGCGTACACAAGTTGGGTAATCGCATTTCCAGAATCACAGAAATAACTTAACTATTTTCTATTTATAATTGATTGAGTGCCTTGTAATTCCCTAATCGCGATGTCGATCCCGAGTTTCGCGGCGGCCTTCTTATTGCTATAATGAGTAGCCTATCGTCGATACTCGGTGATGGTAATTCGTTACGGCCGATAACATCTTTAGGTGGACCCCGAGTCTGGTGGATGACGGCGACGTGCCGAAGGGAAGGTGTTCTTGTTTCTCGACCTTCTCATCACTCGCACGTCAGATTTATGGGAACCCCCTGCCAGACGCCAACAACGGAAAGTGAATACACGAGTCCAGTCTACCATCGTTAAGTAATTACCTTTTGAAACTGTATCTATACTACGAACTAAAATTAACCGAGAAATTAACACGGTAACATTTGTTTATTTGCCAATTTCGTAGAATTCAAACGATAACAATTTTAGTATAAAGCTTGTCTTCAGAAAATTTTAACAAAAACGCGCGCTTGCCCCTGCCACGTCATCAGTTTAGAAGCGTTTGCGATTGGTCATCTGAACTGTAGCTCTGATACTGACACTGATAAAGTTACATGGATCTAGAGTCGGTAAGGTAGGGATCAATAATGTTACGAATGACCAGAATTTGACTTTAGCAGTTTCGAGTTGGTCACCTTTTTATACCTATTATTGTAACAAAACTGTCTAACTAGTACTGCCATTTGGTTACATATGCAAACAAACAAACTAGGTGTCCGCCTATCATAGGCTGCTCCTCGGCAGTGTCCCGTGTACGTCATCATTTAAATTAAAGCAAATGGAGGTGCCTACTGTAAAAATGTTTAAATGGGCCAGCGTCTAACCTTTGATGCTCGTTTGGATGCTTAAAGAAAAAAATACGGGTCAAATATTTTATGAGAATCTCCAAGAAAATACGATTTTTAAAAATTGTGTAGACGACCACATTGTCGCGTTATCTCTGAAAAAAATTAGTAACAAACAAAAAATACTTGGGCCATCAGACTAAATTCATAATTCTTTGGATTGGTTGATTTAATTAAACCGTGAGCCAAGAAACATTTTCTTCTGTGAAGAAGTCGTCAGTATGTCATAGCAATACCCTGTATTAATGGCTGAGCAATTCATCATTCACGGACCACCTTGATATTCGCGTTACCAAAACGAGGTGTCTGGGAATCTGTCTTCGGCGTTCGCTTCTCCTTTTATGAACGGCGCGCCGCCAAAGGTCCCGGAAATACCAAAAAAGACCTCTATTTGTAATTTAGCACTTTTATAAATAAGTAATTGATTCTGCGGCCTTGAAATCTTCACGCGTTACCGACTTTCCCACACCGAGCAGTATGTCAAGTGAAAAAAATGGCGTGTCCCATTATTGAAATGAGACCGTACGTTCACCCCGAGTGAGTTTTGAAAATCAAGATCCGAACGCATAAATCTCCATGTCAATATAAACGGTACGCACTCTATAAATTAAATATGGCACGCAAGCTGGAAGTCCCGCCGAGAAAATACTGGCACGAACCGCGGGTGTACTGACATCTAAAGTGGTAAAATTGTTTTGGAGTTCAATGCGAATTTTGTGTTAATCCTCACGTTTCGTCCATAAAAGAAAATGTGTTCTAGGAAGGAATTTCTGTATACGCACACAAACAGTGTCACGGGGTGCCAACCTTTTAAGGATTCGATCGGCGTGCATGTTTTCACTTTTTTCACGACCATTTGAATTCAATTCAGGTATCGTAAAGTTATTCGACACGCAGTTGTTAGTTGCCTGGGCATTCTGGAACTAACAAAACGTAATGAGCAAACTGCTGCAGAGAATAGGCATTTTCGTTCCCTACCATGTTCCTCGTATCAGAAGATACGGATGTATTACCAGTAATGTGCTCTAAAGCACTTTTTCTCATGGATTTACAGAAAAACGTCTCGTTTAGGTCAGGCCATCAACGTTTTTTTCTTATGGACGTAATTTTTCTGATTTCATTGATATACAACTTGTCCATATTAATTTAATGAGTGGCACTGGACCGTTCGAACAACTACTCCTCGAGCAAATATCCCGCCCATTGAATTATAGAACGAATCCAGATTTTATTGTACTACGAATGTTACTCCAGATACTGGTATTAAAACATTCATAACGTATCTCTACGTTCTACGTACATTACTGCAACGGACAAGGTTCGTTTTATAAGTTATATGTATATTAAATGTGTTGGGTCAAAATGATTACAGAAAACTGCAGACCACTGGTGTTGTCCTTATGGGCCTCATCAGTGCAGTGCAGTACAATAAAATCTGGATTCGTTCTACAATTCAATGCCTGACGGAGTATTTGCTCGAGGAGTAGTTGTTCGAACGGTCCAGTGCACTCATTACATCTAAACAATTCGTTAAGTAATCGGCACTTGCAGATATATGATCAACGTATGTTAGCTTATAAGCAAGTTAGTTGCCCATAAAATGAATGCAGAAAGCACTGCCACTGATGAGTCCCACAAGGACGAAACCAGTGGTCTGCATTTTTCTGTAATAATTTTGAACACAACATATTTAGTACGACTAATTTAATTAGGTATTAACGAAATCGATAGACCTCGAGTAGTGATTTAAAAAAAATATCGTTAAAATCGGCAATTGATTTTTTTCCACGCTTTGAGGTTGGTACAAAACGATTCTCGAGCATGAATTTTTGTCGGTAATACAATATGTACTTCCATTTTCTTAAGGAACATAGAAGTAACATTTCCTTAAGGAACAAGGAAGTAAAATGGCTCCATTATTTTCAGAAAAGTCGAATTATCTCAAAGAAAAACCTATTGGATTATAGCTTTTATACTCATTTCTAGCAGGGTTACTTTGACTTAAATTAGTTGGTGAGTTAAGTCGAGATTAAAATTAGTACTCATCCATTTAAAATTAAATCGGTGCTACATTTTCAAACAGTACCTATGTATAAGAAAAGCATTCCACGAACTTCCAATATGTACGAAAAAGTTTTTCGAGGGCAGTAAATCTGCGACATAAACCGGCATTCTCTCACATTTGCGACGCTAGACGGTCCCACTCTCCACTCTGAATGAAGCTTACTCGGACCGAGCGGTCTTCGGTGTTCGGTCTAGCGCGCCGTCAGGCGCTTGACTTTCACCGCTACCGCTCGGCTCTCACGCGTCACGCGTGACGTATGTGGGAAATGCAACACAATGTTTTCGGTGAATTATGATACCCATAGTAGGATACTAATAACATTTTCAATGTTAATAAACGCCATCGTTATCGGATTGTTTCTTGTCTTCACGGTGTAAGAAGCCCGTTAAGAGTGACAATTTGAGGATGCAATATCTGGGCAATATGCTGCCCCGAACGGGCGTTTTCATTTTAATTCTTCGTCACTATCAAATTCCCTCGTAGATATCAATACCCCTTCGTACAGGAGTAACTTCATTACGATACTGGGTATCATAATGTAGACAGTCAGCATTTCACAATTTCGGCGACGGGACTGCCGCTGGGACCACCTGTGACGGTAGCCGGCATAAATCAGACAAAACGGAAAAAATCGCGTGATTAATAAAATCCAAGCGGGGCCTCTTCACACACACTCACAAATCACTACTTGAAACTCGAATATTGTTACGGTGTATACCACAAGCCGCGCTTCCATCTAACGAGGACCACCTACAATAAGTCGCGGCTCATGATTACAGGGCCGGACTCGCCCTGATTACTAACTGGTTTTCTGCCGAAGATGCCGCGCCGAGGCGTGCGGGATCGATCGGCATGTTTGTGGTCGGATTCGGGCGCAAATAAACAAATTATGGGAAATTACAGCGGCTTAAGCGTCAATTGGTGTTGCAAATGACCCCAGAGTTGTCCAGCCAGGTTACCGAGTTAGAGCAACAGAGCTGAATGAGGAGTCATATTCGACGCAGTCCCTGATTGCTTGCGAGACTATCTAATAAGAAAAGAAGGGGTATATCGGACCATTTGCTGATTGCAAAATTCTCAAAATGATAATGACCGATAGCTGGGGCCATTGACTAAAGAGTCTACGGCTATTTCACTGTCTCCCAGTTCATGGTCTCTCCTACGGATACAGTTTATCCGAATGCAAAAATAATTTTAACGAGTTGAATACAGCAGTGGTTCTGTCTCGATTTCTGTATATTCTATAGCGTGTTCCTTAACTCTATAAGTGTGGCATATTTATAGCGGTCTATTTTGGTTCTCGACCCGACACCAAGAAAGCAAGCCCTTCGTTGTCCAGACGATTCAATTACTCGCAGATTTGCATTTTACAGTTCTTATACACATTCCCGTTTGTCTCGTAAATCTCGTTTAATTGCAGAGGCGCGGCGTGTTGCCCTGAGAGAGCCCAGAGAAGCAGCCTCTGACGTCTGAAGTCAAGCATTGAATACACTCGTTCCTCTAAAGAAATTGTGTTGTTATATGTATACGGTATTCATTTGCACTCTGTAAATGTTTGCACATTCTAATTTATTCGTTTGTCCGCGGGAAAACCGGAGAAATTCAACAAACAAACCTTGATATCTAAATAACTAACAAATGAGTGTACGTCCACTTTCACCTAAACATCATATTGATCTAAAAATAATAGTCGACGCTATGTGCCCAGAGGCAACTGACACGTCGCATATTCGCACGCAATCTCAAATTAATTTTACTTCCACCACCCGAAATTTATCTTCGTAATAAACTGACATGTAATAAGTATACGAAGTTCCAAATTCAGAACCAGTCACGTCGCACATATGCCTACGGAAAATAGAAATATTTTACTCGATCTCTGGCATTTTATGAGACACTTTTCTCACAGTGATCGCACATCTAAGTTTCCAAATAGCAGGATTCCTCTGCAATCTTGAACATCAAATTAGGTTTCATCCAAACTGGAAATTAAACTCTGTATATAGGGAGGTATGGGTAATACAGTGCGAGTCTCCCGGTCTCCCCTCCCCCAAATGTTTTGGATTACGTGACGTACAGCAACCAAATTCGGAGAACATTATTTATGTGGAATCACGTTTCATGAAAATTTAAGAGAAGTCGAGGGTCAAGGGTCAATCAAACACTTAGTCCGGAGTACACCGTCCAACTTAGTCTGTCATAATTCGATTAGTCCATCTTAATCCGACTGAATTCAGTTTTAATCAGACTTAATCCGCCCTTATTTCGACCTTCATCTTAATCTGGTGTAATTCGACTTAATCCGTCTCAATCTAGTTATTCCATCTTAATTCGACTTAATCCTTTTTTAATCCAACTTAATCCCACCCCATTCTGATCTTAGTCGACCTTAATTCGACCCAATCCAACTTAATCTGATTTTAGTTCATCTTAGTTCAACTTAATCCGAGCTTGATGCAAATTATGTAGTCCGTCTTAATTCGATTTAAAGCGATTTTAGTCCAACTCGGCCCGAATTAGTCCGTCTTAATCCATCTTGGTTCAAAACCGACTTTGACCTTAATCTGGCACTCTGCATGTGAACGCACTGTGCATGTCCCAAGTATGTGTCAAATTTCATTTTGATACATTAATTAGTAAGTACCAGAAATATATGTGCCGAACCCACGCTTATTTCCCATTTCATAATCCCAACAACCCATGATCCGAAAATCCAGTAATCCGAACTGCGCGATTTTTAAAGTTCCTTCTATATAATCCGAACAAGACTATTCAATTCTTTGCTATTAAAATACATGTTAATCCGATAATTCAGTGATTCAAACAATGCGTCTTCGAATTTATTTTTCCATAATCCAAAGACAAATTTCCCGCAATCCGAATTATATGATTAGACAAAGACGAAAATAATATTCTAAAAATTTGCGTCAGGTTATAAGGTTATAATGATTGGGTATTAGGATAATGCGAATAATCACCAGCCCTGCGCCTGATCTGAATTATTTCTATTGTAGGTTCATATTATTATTTATTTTAAGTCCTGGAAACTGGAAATTAAATTCAGTATGCATGGAGGTCTGGGCAATACAGTGCAAGTCTCCCGGTCTCCCCCCCCCCCCCCCCCAAATGTTTTGGATGACGTGACGTACAGCAACCAAATTCGGAGAACATTTATGTGGTATCACGTTTCATGAAAATTTAAGAGTGGCCGAGGGTCAACCACACACTTAGTCCGGAGTCATAATTCGATTAGTTCATCTTAATCAGACTTAATCCGGTTTTAATCAGTTTTTGACACTTAATCCGCCCTTATTCCGACCTTCATTTTAATCTGGCGTAATTCGACTTAATCCGTCTCACTCTAGATAGTCTATCTTAATTCGACTTAATCCTGTTTTAGTCCAACTTAATCCATTCCGATCTTAGATTACCTTAATTGGACCCAATCCAACTTGGGCCGTCTTAATCCATTTAGTTCACCTTAATCTGATTTTAGTTCAACTTAATCCGACTTTAACCTTAATCTGGCACTCTGCATGTGAACGCACTGTCCAAAGTATGTGTCAAATTTAATTTTGATACATCATACGCTTATTTCATAATCTCAACCACCCATGATCCGAAAATCCAGTAATCCGAACTGCGCGAATTTTAAAGTTCCTTCTATATAATCCGAACAAGACTATTCGATTCTTTGCTATTAAAATACATGTTAATCCGATAATTCAGCAAAACAAACAATGCCGCTTAGAATTTATTTTCTCATAATCCGAAGACAAATTTTCCGCAATCCGAACTATATGATTAGACAAAGTCGAAAATAAAATTCTAAACATTTGCGTCAGGTTATAAGGTTATTATGATTGGGCATCGGGATAATCCGAACACAGTGATGATCCGAACAATCGCCGGCTCTGCACCTGTTCTGAATTATTTTTATTATTTATTTTAAGTCCTGATTAGTCGGGAGAATGACCGTCCCGCAACGCCCTAAACGAAAACTGTTCCCTTCACTTTAAACTCCGTTAAATGGATTATTTCCGACATTTTCGTTGACGGACGCGACAACTGTTGCGGTTAATCGGCTGCGAGAGAAAAGCGAGATCTGATGCAGCATGCACGCCTATGCATGTATGTGTGTATACAAACACAGGCAGTTTATCAATGAATGCGAAGTGCATTGGACTCGAGTGTCGGGCTTTTGCGGAATGTCATTCATGTTTGCGATGCAGTAGTCCGATAAATGTTTTTGCTAAAACGCTCGCGATCGCTCTCCAAGTCTGTAGTTTGCAGTTGGGTCTGGAAATAAATACCAGGTTGTGCTAAAATGGAAGATAATTGGGGAAGTATTCTTTGATACATGTTTAATAACGTCATAAATTAATTTTCACTATAAATCGCTTCCCATTTTGCCAACGCATAACGTAAAACTATACCTGTAGAACTTGACCTATTGATGACGCCTAACTATTATCTTGACAGGAACACTATCTTCAAAATATCTACTCCGTGAGCTTCCGAAACAGGCAGTATTCTGAAGTAAAGAATTCTTTTGATGTCCCAGCATTCATCTTCACCGCCTTCATAACGATAACGTGCAAGAAGTAGATGGCACAGTTCCATCACAGCATAATACAGCAGAACAGTTCTCCCTATATTTTCTAGCTCGCGCAGTGTAGCCCGCGCAACTTCTCAGGCTACGCACGTGTTCTTTTTCGTCTGTCGGTGAGTTAATACCAGTGTCAACGCCGCGGTTGTAAATCACTTACAGTTGGAGGTCACCAAATGCAGCTAAAATAGTTCAAAGGCACCGCCAAGATCTTTAACTACTGCATTATGCTGTGACGTGATGAAAATTGTCCACTGAATATGGCATGAAAGTAAGAAAATTATACAGAAGTACCAATATCTTCTTCAACTGACCATCCATCATTGGCAGTTTCAACAGGGCAACTTAAGTCTAATCCTGAGTTATCCTGACATTCTCCGACGGTTGCTGAATTTACAGCGGCACGCAGACCGGCGGCGCGGCGGACCGCGTAACTTACATATCGGCGGTTCGAAATAGGTTAAGTGTGTATAAATACACATGCACGACCGGTTCCGTTGTTATCCATTGCACTTGCTGGAAGAAGGTGAACGCATCGATATCGAGTGCAACTCCTATAAAAACAAACAGCACGTGCGCTTAGTACCTGTGTAATGCGCGTAATGTAAACAGTCGGAGGAGGTACTTGGGGAAACTTCAAACGTCCCGACGCCTCCCACGGACGGGCAGCTATCTTTACGATGCCCGCCAGCTTTCTTCTTTTAATAGTCACTGTGTTACAAGTCGATATATACTCGTAAGTTACTCTACCAGGTATAGAAACGATTTAGACCTCAACATATTTTATGATTTAAGATAAATATTTCGCCAACCCAATAAATTCATATGGATATGGTACAAGTACTGGATGAATCTGTACATTCATAGAAGGTGGTGAAGAATTGGACCAGGGATTTTACATTTGGCAGAGAGACCTGTGAACAAACTCCAGGTGCTTGACATCCGAAATCTGTTGTTTCCGAAAAAAACATTTATTTGGTCCTGCAAGATAGACGATCACTGTGAAATTCATAGCTCAGACTTGTGGATTTTCAATTGGCAGCGTTAAAACCATTTCACACGAAGAATTATGGTCTCAAAAAGGTGGCTGCACAACGGGTACCGAAAATGATGACGCCAAAACAAAAGCGCATTCGACAGGTCCCTTCAGAGACGAACTTGGCCATCATAAACCGAGATCCTGAAAACTTCCTAGCAAGTTCCGTTACTGTGGATGAAACCTGGGTTCACCACTATGATCCTGAGCCAAAACCGGCAGAGCACACAATGGAGACCCTACCAATCGAAAGTTTCGTGTAACAGCATCTGCCGCGAAGACCGTGGGCACAGTTTCCTAGGATACCGAGGGACTTGTCCTTGTAGACTTTTTACCATGTGGTCGCTCTACAACTGGGCAACGTTAAGCTGCTTTAAATTAAAATTGCGTCGAAATTCTCGAACAATCACCCTTCAAAGCTTCAAAGTTACGGTTAACTGTCAAACTGCTAATCAAGAGTGAGTCGGTATCGGTCGGTGATAGGAAGTAAGAGCCTAACCTACACGCATTTCTTTAGCAGAGGCCTTGCTTAATGCTGGACATCTAATTATGTGTGGTGTGTCCGAGAAAAACAAACCGCAATGAGCGAGGACAGAACCGTGAATCGACGATTTGAAGCCCAATAGGTTGCTGTCCGAGACATAGGACTTCGATGAATTAAATATTGTAATAAGCCAATGCCGAATCACAGTCAAAATAATAGTTGTTCTTTACGATACAAGTATCGTAACAGTTCATATTACGATATAAGATGGGGAAATTTTCCAGTCATGAAACCAAAGAATATAGCCAGTTTAAATTTATTTTGTTTAGCAGCACTACCTGTTCATCCACTTTTACGACGTTTTATTCCAAACACCTATCTACGAACGAGTATAAAATAGAAATAACCTTCGCCTCGGCTTGTAAAGGTACACTTCCTTCCTGCCGTATATTTATGAATGAAAACGGAGAATGTCAACCGTGTTTATGGTCATCCATAAACTATAATATACACCGAGTACTCATTGCCTTGACTACTCAATGTTTCTGTACTGTCCGTCCGCTCCTCCCCCCACACTTGTGTCCGCTTTAATTTGGTGAGCGTGCAAAATTCCATTGAACGTTTCAGACG
This sequence comes from Xestobium rufovillosum, assembly GCA_963966045.1. Lineage (NCBI taxonomy): Eukaryota > Metazoa > Arthropoda > Insecta > Coleoptera > Ptinidae > Xestobium > Xestobium rufovillosum. Next base: position 18,591,603 of record OZ014498.1, read on the forward strand.
GGATGTCTGCAGGACAACGTTCGGGGATTCCTCATCTGCCTCTAGACCGTAATATTCCATACAGACATTCAATTTTCAACTAAAATATCAGAAGTACGTAAATCTGAAAAAGAACCATTCTTGCCCATATGCAAAATAATTTTGCCAAAAGTCGATCATTAATAACAAATTGCCCTGTGGTATAATGTAACGTACTTTGATATGAAAGAATCACAAGCGAGGATGTTAATAACAGACACAAAACAAGTTAAGACATCAAGATTTATTCATATTTTTAGAGGCATTATTAAATTATCGTTAATCATTTTGATACAAAATCAGATTGGTTACCATCTGCATTAATCATAAATAAAAAGTGTTTAGTATTTTCTACCGAGATGCACAATGTAGAATTTATTACCGACAACAATCAAACAGCTGTCGTTAAAGTTTGGTTTTAAGTTTATTGGCGTTCTCCTTAAACGGTTATCGCCTTTATAACGAAGCACAGATATATGGTTGGATTTAATCAGTATGATGTCTATTGTAGGGGTAATCATTAGATGGGACGCTAACGAAGCTGACCCAACATCCCCGCATACTAAAAGTTTATAATAATAATAATATACGTCTTTTTTATCTGGCTAAGGGTACCCCAGCGGGCCTCTTCTCGAATACCATGATAAACACGATACGTGATTATTATAAAAAATTATAGAATAATTAGTTATGCATTTGTTGAGCTAAGAAATTTGAAGCCAGTAATAAGTGCGACCATTTAGTCAGTTTAAAATTAACGTTTTAAGTAAGTACACTTTGTATTATAATGCAGTCACATCAAATATACAAAATAATAAAATTGGTTTCGGACCTACCTGGTACAATCACTGATAACACTAATCGTTAGCCAAATATCTGAGTAACCCCTTATACCAAACACGACTTCCCAGTTCAAGTTCTAGACCCCTTGTCCTTTGCCTAACTAACCTACACCGCGTCTCCCTATATGTTCCCGTCTCCCGCTCCTACCTTTGACCTCCGTTCTTGTTTACGTCTGCTTTCCAGTGAAGGTGAACAGTGTCTAATACAGTATGCCCCAAAAGTAACCCATTGAGAAGAATTCTAAAGTATAATTACTGGTTTTCCTAATAATGAGGATTACAATAAAAAGACTGAAAATAGCTAACTTAATTACTAATGACGATTCAGCATTTACCAATAAGTTAGCAGAGAACAATAAAATTTTTAGAACACCTAGAACACTCTCCTGAGATCTCACCGCTCAAAGGGAAAATCTTTCCAATTTCTCTTATATTTTGGGAAATCATTCAAGTGACATCATCAGTGTCTAAGAACCTAATCCTTTATTCGCTTTTGGCTATCCATTTAACGAAACGAAGTAAGCAACCCAACGTGCATTATTTCTAAACTTCATTTTGCAACCAAACATACACCAGCCGATTAGACTGCGATTCCTTTCAATAATCCATCGGGAACACTATTTTCAGACTTCGTCCGACTGACAAATCACATGGATATCTGTACAGAATGCGTGGCTACACAAACGGTGTCCGTCTAGCGGCGACACATGTCAAATCAGTGCACAAAACATGCATTTCCTCTCCGGCATGGTCACGGTGGTGGCGCTAAACACTATCGCGTCACTTCCCTTTCCGGCCAGATGATATTCCCGACAGGTCCGAGAGCCTGCTCCCGTGTACGTCCGCGACAGCAACGCCCACTGCTGGACAGTAAAAGTAAAACTGCGACACCCACAGCAAACCTGTGTTTTCACTTTTAGAAATTCTTCTGTAAACTATTTAAAAAAGTTTTATATAAAATTTGTTTTATAAGTCGTTATCGGTGTTTCGTTTACTGCCGCGAATGCGTTTGGGAATTGTTTGTTTTCTGAATTCACATAGCATCTCGACGCTATAGAGGTGGTCATCATCAACTACTACTACCACCAGAGATGGTCGGCATATTCTGATAAATACAAGAAGAGAGTCTTTCATGACAGCTCATGAAGCGTTAAATGAATTGTGGAACTTCGTAATTTTCAGCGATGAAGATCAGGTTTTGCTTCAAATAATTATATACAATTGTTAAATAAAAACAATCAATAAAAATAATTACCTACTCGTAATTTACCAATATCTTATTCCTCCTCAACTTTTGAGCAGTTTCGTAGGTGGTAGGTGCACTGAATTACTTACGCGTTTCTTTTTTTAATCGACTGCCCACCACTCGTCACCGGTTTATTTTAAGTATGTGGACCAATTTGTCTAATTACAGTATTTTACCTCTAAGAATACGCCGATTAATCAAACGGGGCAGCGGGCGATAATTAACCGCTCCGGCCGGCGTTGGGCCAATGACCGTATTCGGGTGGTGGGTGTAACACGACAATAAAACAGGTCGGGGGGAATACACAGAATTTCGACGGTGGTCCGAGGCGAGCACGGCGATCCGATCGGACTACCGCGACACCGGACCCATCATAAATTAGGGCACATGACCGGGGGACACCTTCAGAGACATTCTCACGCCACCCGGCGCTCGGACACACAATTTAAACGCTTTAGGGCGTTTATTTGTCGCTTAATGAGTTAATCTGTTTGATGGACAGCGGAACGATGAGATCTTTATGTTGATACCGTTGCCTGGAATTATCGGTTGTTTACTTCAAATTATATTGTATGTATTATATCGAATCCTCTATTAGAGTCTACTCGTAGATCCTGACTGTGCCGTACTTTATAAGAAATTCTTCTTTATTTTACCACTACGCAACTGCTATGGTACAGTAGCTACAAATAAAAGAAGATTCTGATAGCAGAAAATATGATGAATCCCCACAACGATCCACAATTTATTTCTAAGACTGATAGTTTTCTCCGGTGAGATAAACTTTTGGAAGATTCTGTATTTCGTCATGGCCAATGCCAAGAAACATGATTAACATTATTTTAAATAATTACGACATTAATGAACTTTTCTTTGTTTCTTTGTTCCAATTTTTTTCCATTTTCTTGTATTAGAGAGACATTATTAACCGAAAAGTTGCTATAATTTGAAAAATTAGAATGTTTTAACAAGCAGCAAGAAAAACATTTTTTTCTACGATTATAAAGAAACGTACAAGTTTCATATGCGCCATTAATTAAGAAAGTTACATCTTTGTGTACGGATTTTCATTTCCTACGGCCAAATTGTACGGAAATATTCATTTCCTACGGGTTTCATAGGCTACTAAACTGTCATTGAGTCAATATAATTCAATGATTAGCGAATCATATCCAATCATACCTACAGAATCATCCGCCTCTAGGAGGCTTCGTCAGTTTGACAAAACATCACTGTCACTTTGCAAGTCGCCATAAATTCAGTCAATTTGTACATGAAAACACTATTCTTAAGTAGAAGTAAATATGAATAGCGATAGTGACAATGAAAAAATATTAAATTTAACACCGCCAGGTATCACAGAAATGGCGAAGGTAAACTGTTTAAATTTAGGTAGGTACATACTTCCACAAATATCAAAGAATAAATACGAAAATTCGTACAGAAAATTCATGGATTGGCGCAAAGACCAGCACATACATTCATTTTCGGAGAATACTTTATTAGCATATTTCGGAGAAATGTCGAAAAAATTTAAGTCCATCACTCTCTGGAGCCAATAGTCAATGTTAAATGTTGAGTAAATGAAGTTCTGGATATATCTAAATTTAACAAATTAAAAGCTTTCCTGAAAAGGCAGTCGGATGGTATCAACCTAAAAAATTAAAAATTTTTACAGCAGAAGAAATAAACAAATTTATCAAAGAAGTTCCTGATAATGAATATTTGCTAACAAATGTTTTGAAATGTTTTTTAAATTTTTTAAAATAAGTAAATAAAGTAATCGTAGAAAAAGTATAGTGTACAACTCGCGCGAAATGACCCTTTCCCACTCGTAGGCACATGAATTTTGTAGCACTCGCTTCGCTCGTGCTACAAACTATTCATGTGCCTGCTCGTGGGAAATGAGTATCATTTCGCGCTTGTTATACAATATACTATTTTCGCATTTTTTTCTACTGAAAAGTGCCTTAAATGTTCAAGTCCCAACAATGTAAAATGAATAATTAAAAAATATGGATAAAAAGAAAATGCCAACTTAGTTTTTTTCGGATATCTCAAAAACCAAAAAGGGATTCCCAAAATATGCTTGTAGATTTGAAGTGGTCATAAGATTCTGATAAACTTTCTCCATTTAACTACCTTTGTATTTTCAATAATAACCGAGTTGCCCATACTGACTCCTCTAAACTATTAATTATATTATTAATATATAATTTTTCGCATAGCGTAATTAAGAGAACCAAACTGGCAGTGTACGGTTTAGTCGCGGCGAAGACGGTCGCCAAAAAGAAGTACAACTCTTGTACAAAATCAATACATATCTGCGTTTACTCCTTAGGCGGATTCCTTTGCTTAGTCTTCAAGAGCGCTGAATAAAAAAATTCACATACGCAATAGCGTGTTAAATAATTATTCATAAAACACCTGCGCCGATTTATAACTGCATTCCTGTTGTGGCATTATCTCACATTTGCGACGCTAGGCGGTCCCACTATGAATGAAGCTTATTCAGACTTAGGGGTCTAGCGCGCCGCCAGGCGCTCGACTTTAACCGCTACCGGTCGGCTCTCATGCGTGACGCATGTGGCAAATGCAACACAATCTTTTCGGTGAATATGATGCCCATACTAGGATACTAATAACATTTTCAATGTTAATACTTTGCGTGCTGGATCGGCGATCGTAGTTTAAGCAGAACGATTAGAAGAAGACTGAATGAGTTCAATTTACGAACCAGCAGAAGAGCTCTGTGGCCATTATTAACTCTAAGGACCATCGTGCAGCCAATAGGCGGTAGACTAAAATTCATCGATATTGGAATGAAGAAGAGCGGTCTAGGTGCCTCTTCACAGATTAATCCAGATGCACTGTACATCATTCAGATGGTCGAATTTTGGTTTGGAAAAGGTCTGGGGAAAGTTACCATAATATGAGCACAATATGGCAACGCGTGTTTGGAGATGGCACAATCGAATAAGAACTAAAGATTTGTAATTTGAAAACTATAAATAGATATTCTTAAACTTTATATTTTCTTATGTTTACTTTATTCTGTAGTGGACCACTTCAATTGGCCATCAGCATCGTATATTAATATCGTGGAATTTTATGGGGAATCTAAATATGTATACCCAGTATAAGTATGTATATGCCAAAAACGATTATTGCGTAAAAAACTTCATTCGTATAACTTGCTTATTAGAACAAGAGAAGGACCGCCTCTGCGCTAATTGCCCCATCCTGTACAACGTATCTACATCAGCAAATAGTCACACCTTCCACGCACGTAAAATTCTAATTAAGTTTTTTCTACCTTGTCCATGTAAACTAGTCAGGAAGGAAACCTTCAATCTAAATGATGCATCGCACTAGTAAGTGGCATAAAATAGGCATTAACAGCGACCTGCAAGTAAGCACCCGTTGCAATATTGACAAGACCTAATTTATCAAATCTGATTTCGCACGCCACGTCCAGTTCTCCATGGAACATTAAACCGGTGCACTTTCTGACGGGTGCATCACACTCCGCGTCCCGTTTCGCACGTTGGTATGACGGGCGAAACGGTCTAGACGTCTGCGACCTTGCCTGAAATAGTCGCGACGCCGGAAGAGAGCAGCGAGATCTAAACGCGGACTCTGTCCGGCATTCCCCGGCCTGAAATATTTTCGCCAGCGCTCGAATTCGCTAATTGCAACTGAATTAGCGGTGGAAAAGAGCACAACCAATTCATTCAATCAAAAGCAAACAGTTTTCGTGGGCGATAAATTTGATCAATTAGCGCGAGATAAATCGCTAAGAAAAATCTGCCAGATAAATCGATCTTCTCGTACCGAACTAACGAACAAATAAATCTTTATATCCCTACGTGCATGTAAACTGACCAATTAGGTAATTGTTTATCAATTTATTCGTACAATTCGGCACACTTATCAACAAATTAGCCAAATCGAAAATATTTCCTTGTGTATGCAGCTAAACACTACTCCTACAATGAAATTAAAATAAAATCAGCCCTCGACTTAGGTATACCGCTTCGAACTCCTTGGAAGTGCACCCCTCCCCTTAAATAATTCTAAATTTACGACGACAGTTTTTAGTCTTTCTGTACTAAAATTTCCGCATCATTATTCTTAATACGGACGTAAAAATTTTTTATGTGTTTGTGTCACAAAATGTGGTGCAATGTGGATCTCTCCGAGAGGGGAGGATTTTAAAAGACAGTCGTGGGGCGACAGACAAGCACTGACGGCGGTCGATAAGTTAATAATTAGAAGACAAGCACGTAATTACAAGTTGTCATTTGCCATTACATCGTTCGCTAGACGGAAACGTTCTTTCTCGCATCTAGACACTTGCTTAATTGTCCGTTTCGACAAATAAGGCTATAGAAGTCAGTAAGTTAGGGAGATATGCATATTTTACTGTATATTATTTTTTTAAACAACTAACAATTTTGTGGATTACTTTCAAGATGAGACCAGCGGGCAAACCACAATTTATTGCTTTAATTGTTTAAGTGATGATGAACGAAGCGTTCCTTTTCCCGCAAACCACAATTGATGATGTCACAAAACGGCATTAGGACACTGTACTGTATGCGAGGACATCAGGGTGCAAAATTTTCAACAAAGATTTATTTCAAATGTTTTTGAATGACGATTGATAATCGCGTAGAATTTTCAATTTACGGTGGAACCCTAACAACCCAGAACTATTTGGAGATCTTGAGGGCTGTGATACAGAAGAGTTTTTGGACGGTCTGTCTTTAAATGCAAGAGGAAGATGTTGGTATCATCTGGATGGAGCTGGGGCCCATTACACTAAGTAACGTACCAATATTTTCGAAGATGTATAAGGCAGTTCGGCCCATGGAACTGGCCAGCGAGGTCTCCTGACCTGATTCCCTCCCAATTTCTACCTTTGAGGATGCATCAAGGCCCAAGTGTATGCAACAGTCGTCAACACGAGGAATGAATTGGGGGGCACGCGTGAGAGCAGCATTTGCGAACTTGGACCCTGCAGAAATCCGACGTGCAACAACAGAGGGCGTCGCATAATTCGGATAATAATTAGCTCTTGCTAATACTTGCACCAAGCGTGTAGGTATATATACAGCAAGCAATATTGCATGGTTCGAGTGTGTAGGGCAAAGCACCGTACTGATGAGTCCCAAAAGGACGAAACCAGTGGTCTACGGCTTTTCATGCACATTCGAAACATGCAATATTGAAAAACGTCTAAAATACATAAACTTATGTCATCAAACAGTGGTAATGGTAACCCTTATAGAGTTCGCCATTTAAGCTCTTTAACAGGTATATAAGGGTAACTGAAAGGGTGCCATCAAAAACTTGTAGCACAGGTTTTATAATTTGATGACAGAAATATTTAGAGAACCTTTATAAGACAAAAAATATTTTTCTTAGAAACTTTGGTTTATAATTGACCCAGCATATCAATACACCCTTAGAAGGTTCCATATTGCTCTGTAGCAAAAATTCTTACTTTCTTAAATAATTAATTTTTATTAAATTATACTCGTAGAAACGATTTTATCTGTCTCGGGTCGAGTAGCGCGGAAAGAATAATGAAAATTCATGGAAGTTTAATTCATTTTTCAATGGACGCAGTATTCCTCTACTTCACACAAACTTGCCATGACCTTTCCCACCCGTTCTCAAACCGATGCAGCGAGCTGACCTTACGCATGCTGCACGTTTGGCACGCTCTGTTCCCAAACCGCGAAAGCGAAAGTTTCACTTGCTTGGCCATGGGCGCTTGCATCATTCGCCCGCTGCAAGTGCATTCATAATTTTCTCTTACGCAACCAGAGTCGAAACAGCTTCTATCCGGCCACGTCTGACATGAACCCGTTACTCCCTGGAAAGAGAGACAGACAGAGAGCGAGAGAGTCTAATTACGTCGTTACGCGGCACGTTTAATTATTGAATTGAATTCTGGAGGAGAACCAATTAAAATTTTATAGCGCCCGCAAATCGTAAAAACACATCAAAGAGCTCGGAGTCGCTTTACGATCATGTACGTTCACGGTTGTACTGTAAAGCCAATCCGGATTACTTGTAACTACTTAATGAGGTGGCGTAAGAAATTTAAAGGTACCTTTAAACTATAAAAGCACGCATCGCGGTCATTACAACAATTCGCAAGTGGGCGCTGAAATTTGACAATTAAAACATCTTACACTAAGCAGAATTGCTTTCTCCGTGTTTAAAAACCCAGAGCACGAAAGCGTCACGGTAGAAAACCCCGCTATATACATATTATCAGAAAGCACCACAGTGTAGTACTCCCGAAGCATTCTCGAGACGCTTCTCCGATGTATTAAATACGATAATAATTAATTATGTATGAATTTGCTACGGTCAGTGATTACGGCGAGAGCGCAGTTAACTTATGTGGGCATTCCGCGTTTCGCGCGCGGCACATGCGCGGGTGAGCGCACAAAGCAATAAACGTCGACCGAGCCAGGTATTTCTCCCATGGGGTGCGCAGACAATTAAAAATGCAGGAATGACATAACATCTAAACGAATTGCATGTGCGTGAGCTAGTAGTCTGCAGCCCGTTCACGGTGCACTGAGAATTTGCATGTTGCAACTGCTAGCTGGCTTTTGTGTATGGGTAAATAATTTTCGTCTATTTCAAACAATGAAAGAGAAAGCTGAACCGAATGTACCATATAACGGCCGCAAAAATTACTGTCAATCAAAAAATGTCATTTCCTTGGAGGTAATGAGGACTTGGAAAGTAGCCAGTCGGAAAGCCAGAAAACTATATTTCTTAAATAGCCCATGTTCTTTGAAATATGGATTTACCAACCGAGACAAAACAGCACTTTTGGTAAAGAAGCACCTTCTTTCGCTGCATTTATCGGTGGGTTGGGAATTTCGAACGCGACGAGAGTGCACTATTACAAGAAAGGTGCAGGACGTCACTGAACGCCGTTCCGCAAAAAACCGTTGGTGATGAAAGAAGGCTTGTTTAAAGTAGACAACAACGTTTGGATTGGATCCTCAGCGGTGAATACGATCGTGCATCAGGAACTTCATCCAAAAAACGTCAATCTGTAGTTTCGTTCCTCATAAGCTGAACTACCAAAAGGCAGAAAGTGTGTGAACTTGTAAACAGTGATTGGCGGCTATCAAATTCACGCTGATTTATCATTTTTGGTGTGCCGAAGCGACAAGTCGTGTATAAGTCCACCAAAATTACGTATCAACCACAAAAATCAGAAAGCAATGGAATGGACTATGAAAAAACTTATGTATACGCGATGTTCTTCCTTAATACTGGTCTGTTTAGAGCTTGAGAGGTCAGAAGACAGTAAAGTCACACAGAAACGTGTATGCTAGACGTATTCAAAATTTTCGTAAGAACAGTTTTTTGTTCCACCATAATAACGCGTGGGAACAAACAACATCAAAGTGGTCGACCATCCTCCATTTACCAGACTCACCTTGCGACTTTTGGCTGTTCTTATGAATAAAAAAGAAACAACCAAACAACTCCCATTTCGTTCATATTGCACGATATTTCAATATTGTGACTATACTTGGGCCGCCGAACAGACGGAGTGATCACCCTGCAAGAACGTGCTCTAGCGGGGCCAATATTAATTTATGACGATCGAATTGGAGTGATGCGACTTCGTTGGGTCTAAAGAAAGCGCATCACTGCGGTTCTGTCGTCCTAAATTGATAGTGGTCCTGTCTAGAGCTCATGCTTGCAGGGTGATCACTCCGTCTGTTGGGCGGCCCAAGTATAGGCCTGGGCCTAAAAATCGATTTAATCGATCTGTTTGGTGAATCGAAAAATGGATTCTTAAAAAATCGTATCGATAAATCGGTTTTTCCGATTCGAATCGATTTCCTATTCGAATCGAATCGATTTCCTATACGAGTCGGGATACGATTCGAATCGATATTGGTTAAGGTAGCAATGTGACGATTTCCCGCATTTTTCATAAATTCGCAAGTTATTCAAATTTCTATAAATATTTTTAAAAAAGGGCTTTTTAGCGACCTAGATATATTCAAACTTTATACCCATGCACATTTTTGGATCGTTTCCTTGTGTAATATAATGAAGACACTGCATAAATTCATTTGGGTCGTTTTTCGCGAAGCTGCAGTTCTCTGACTTTAATACTTAATGATACGATTCAAAAATGTGTATGGATAAGAATGTCGAATTTATTTAGGTCGCTAAAAAGCCCTTCTTTAAAAATATTTATAGAAATTTGAATAACTTGCGAATTTATGAAAAATGCGGGAAATCCTAACATTGCCACCTTAAAATAAGAAATACAAACCCCAAAAGTATTTTTTCAGTCTAGGCAGTGCATGAAATTAAATTAAAAAATTAGCACTACTATAGAGCGAATCGCCGATAATTCAAGATAAAGAAAATATGACGCATTTCAATACTTAGGTTCTTACCTTACCTCATCAATCAATGTGAGTTGAATCGATTCGAAGTGATACGCATTGAATCCTTTCGAATCGTTATGAAATGAATCGATTCGAATCGGCATGCAATGAATAGATTTGAATCGATATCTACAAAATCGATTCGTATCGATATCCATCGATTCAATTCGAATCTATTAATCGCGATATTAATCGAAAAAATCAATTAAAAAAAAATCGATTTTCGATTCGTCAAGAGGCGAATCGGGCAGCCCTAATTGTGACAGCATCTCCCAAGAATCTTGGAAGTCGGCAAGGGGAAATGTAGAAGGGATGTGGAAGAGATTTTATGGAAACATGTTTGAAACCCGGTTTGAAAGAAAGTTGCTAAATGCTCCATTACTTCAGCACTTGACGAATGGGCAACTGGACGACTTCTTTTTATTTTCATTTGGTTGAAAATATTTGACCCCTAGATACTGCTGGTAGAGCACGAAATTATACGTAGAGATCCAAGGATGTTCTAAGCCCAACGATGTGTTTGGGGTAGCAACCCGTATGAGATCTCGTAGTACACAAAATCTGGATTTAGTTTTATTATTCAATGCCTGGCGTGGAGTCAGAGATAGGAATAAAAAGAGGTAGGGGTAGGCCTAGATTAGACTGCTGCTCTCAAATAGTTAGGGATGTAGGATGTTCTACTTTTAGGGAAATGCGTAGGTTAGCTCAGGATAGAAAAGAATGGAGGTACGCGTCCAACCAGTCTTCGGACTGAGAACCTTATGATGATGATGATGATGATGGCGTGGTATTTGCCCGAGGAGTAATTGTTCGACGGTCCAGAACCACTCATGTTCGCCGCATAATTCGACAAATAATTAGCTCTTGCTAATACTTGCACCAAGCATGTAAATATATATATATTTATATATATACAGCAAACAATATGGTTCGAGTGTGTAGGGCAGAGCTCCATACTGATGAGTCTCGAAAGGACGAAACCAGTGGCCTAAGGTTTTCCATGCACATTCGAAACATGCAATATTGAAAAACTTCTAACTAAAGCATCTTACAACGTTTTATCTACTATCAGCGGACCACGACTATCATATTTGCTTCATTTGATTTGATTTCAGTTTGCCCAGCAATTCACTTCAAAAAATGCGCGCTAAAGAATGACAATTGAGTAATATTTTTGCATAATAACATCATTAATTAGCACATAGGTACTTCATTGAAAGTTAGAGGTGTTATAAAAATCCTGGGAGCGTTAAAACCAAAAACCAACAGCTTTCCTATTTACCTAAAGATTATCCATATATTTATGATTGGCCTAACTTCTCTCAAACTGAATGACTGTTTTTTTCTCCAAAGCACTTTGTAGCGCATAAATTTTCCGCATTCGACTGCCTTTTAAAATTTTTATTTAATTACAGACCCATTTGTCGAGAGCTTAACATCGGGGCCCCGCGCAACGCGGAAACATTAAAATCCATATACAAAAACCAACTTAAAAGCGACTTAATTGGGTGACGATTTATGTACCGATACGCGGAATACACAAAAACAAAATTTAACAGCCGCTTTAAATTCGTGAATTAAAGATGTGTAGCGATAACAGCGCAACACAAACCGGGTCGCACTCGACAAATTAAAAATGTATTCATTCAAGTGGCCCGACATGAATGAGCACACTCGCACACAAACAAGTTTTGCGGTCCGCGTCTTCCTGTATACACTGAAAAAAAAAACACGGCGTTTGCTTTTCGTCACATTTCAGGAATTCCGATGATGCAGGTCACAGGTTGCATTGATTAAAAAAGCGTAAAGAATTTTCCCCGATATTAGAATCACAAGTAGATACCTACTTTGATTACTCATTTGCGTTAGCGTAAAGTGACACATTTTTAGGAGAACTCTGGAAATAATCAACGTGATTCTTTGGTACGCTTAAGATAATACGTAGGGTCATGGTGATTAATAGAATAGAAATGAGTTGACTAAGGGCACGTTCTTTAATAACAGTTGGTTTAGTTTCGGTACAAGACGTCACGGGTTTTTGAGCTCAACCCTAAAGGTACGGTTTCCTAAGATAGCGGTGTCGTCATATAGCGGTAGGAGGCCTTAAGAAAAGCGTATCATGTTGGTTTCCTAGGAAGCCGTACTGAATACCGCATCGTAATAATACGGTGCCGTCACAAATAAGATTGTGGCAGTACGGCAGTAGCATTGGTCACATGGCATTCGTTAGCTGGTTATGTTTGAGTACAACACAGTAAAATAGTTCATTACTTATTTATAATTTATTTCGATAATATATACGTTCTGCTAGTAATAAACAACATGCCTACTTACAAACTAAAGTCGAACTGAGTAACAGGGCCGCCAAGTTTCCTAACTTTACACCCGAAGCCACCGCTATGACGGCCGTATTATTCCGTCTGCTCATCGACGTTATACTGCGGCCGCTATATGACTGCATCACTTTTCTAGGAAACCGTAGCTTAAGGATTACAAAAATGTTCCGTTTGGGTAGTCGATACCATCTTTTCACATCTCTTTTTGAATGCAGGCGCTTGGTGTCTCAAGCGTTCTTTCACACCTAGAGTCAGGGCGCTTCTGAACCTCGTTCTGAACCAACTGGGAGGTTACATGCTTAATAGTTTACTAAATATATTTGATAAAACTGCGGACTTAAATCTTGTATTAGGTAAAGTGTAGCTTCCTTCATTGTCAGATTTTGGAATCATTTTTTTAAGTCGATTTTAAATCAGTCTTTATCGGCTTTAAAAATGGGTTTAGAAATGAATTTTGAAAATAAAATAACACAAGAGTGGCGGTGTACAGGCTGTCCAGTAAAGAATGTGCCAAAGTACAAATTTAGTTTCCGTGGGTCAAAAGAAACCGATATTTCAATATTTATTTTAGTGGAAGGTTTTTTGGGTATAGCTAAACAATAATATTTTATGCATTTATTTTCGAATAAAACATAAATTCACAAGGGAAAATGGATTTTTGATTGTCAACACCGAGGACAACACGGAACCACTTAAAGCAGAATTTATTAATGTGTCCCTAACTCAAACCATTGTTCCTTTGTATACAGGGTGCCCCAGATAAGCCTCGACAACATTGCCATCTCACTTATCTTTAAAGGTTAAATGACAACAATCCAATATGGCGTCCATAAGAAAAAATAAACCTGATGATGACTGCAAGTGTATGAAACGTCGGAGACAATTTTAGAATACTGTAAAATATGCTAGTTAAACAACCATTTAAACTTGTTTTTACAAATCATCAAAATCATAATAAATAACGAAATTATTAACAAAAAGCCAAATTGCAAATTTTTCCCTTTTTCAAATATCTAGGAAACCAACAGAGCAAAGTCGATTTTTCTGAGGTCATATTAAAGAGCTCCAAATTGTAAAACTTTTTCCCCATTTAAACGTGTTTTTATCTTTAAAGATAATTGAGATAGCAATGCTGTCGAGGCTTATCTGGGACACCCTGTATTTTGTCATGAGGTTCGTAGAGGTACGATGAATTATGTTATACACGAAGTTAAGGGAGTTTGCCTTAAAATACCTGCTATTTTGTATTTACCACCTATAGACTTCAATTATAACGTTGTTATAGACCTGTGTTTTATTTATTGTTAACAATAGATACATCACGAGATACACAGAAATCATTATTTTTTGCTGACAAACAAATTTTCAAGGATTTGCATTAAATATTTTGCAGGAAATTCCTGAACACACAGCGTGTGGCAGGTGTGGCAGGTACGTATTTAAATTCAACTGTAAGAAATTGACAAATATTAATTTCTATTTTATTATAATTTGATGGTTAAAATCAAATCTTTTCTTATATACCTCTCATCACGTTTTACCTCAATTACAGGGCGCCGCAAGCAAATCTATCGTTTATTAAATTTCCATGTACATATTAAGTTTTTCTGACTTATTATTATAAAATAGCCTTTATTTGTCCGAAATTTGCTTTGGAATTGAAGCGAAAAACCATTTACCCCCTAGAGAAGGAAGTTTTGTCCATTAAGTTAAGCAAGAAACTACAATAAACGTAATAAGTTCGTTATGTGCGGCCGTTCCATACTGTGACGTCACCCTAAAGCTGGGAACACATTTCTCTGATGTGTTGTGTTGTGTCGTGTTGTGTTGTGTTGTGACTCGCCGTGTGCACATGTTTCTGTCGTGTTGTGACGCAACGTTTGATAAACTGGTGCTACCCCATTTCTCAAAAGCTCCAGTATGTACACACCGAGCGTTTTCGTCCCCGATTAACCGGGAACTTTTTATAGAACTGTTTCTATACTTTTTTCCACACTGTATGTAAGTACAAGTGAAGTAAAAATTCTGTTGTTTTACCTGTAGAATTCATTTCCCTGCCTATCTCCTCCCACGTCTCTTGCCGCATACACTCATTGCGGTAATTCTTCGAATTCACGTTGAATAAACATTCGTAATTTGTAACTTTTTCAATTAAGACAGCTTCATCCATATTTTTTAAGCGAAATGACCCGTGCACACTTCTCTGACGCTCTGATGTGTTGTGTCGCGATGCAACGAAAATCTGGAAAGAAGGGATCGCGTCGCGTCGCGTCACAACACAACACAACACAACACAGCGCGTAGCGTCAGAGTAATGTGCACGCGCCCCGTTTAATTACATGCGATTTATGCTGTATGATCCATACAACGTTGCGTCACAACACAACACAACACAACACGTCAGAGAAATGTGTCCCTAGCTTAACTGCAGCACGGCTTGCTTTGTAGCTGGTGTTGCCTGTAGTCAATCAAAAATTTACTGTTAAAGTATATCGAGGTTGCCGTGACGCAGAAAACGTCGAATTTATATTTAGTTGTAAAAAAATCGTGTGTTGTGGGTTAATCTAGCCTTAAAAGTACAACTTCCTACGAGTTTTTGCAGATTAAGTATAGTATTCTACTCTCGAATTATGGCTAGAGCCTTACACGCAATGGTTGGATAGGGAACTATGGCCTAAATTCACATAAAATCCTTTATAACTGAACACGTGTCGAATTTAATCCGGGCACACGGTAATTCCTCAGAAGCTCGAAGCCATCTGGCAAAATGTACAACTTTTGTAAATGTTCATTTCGCTCGGCGTAATTTCAAAATAATAAACCTCTTTAGTTGTAGAACTAACTATGCATACTCATCTAATTGAAATCGCACCGGTATGACCGTTGACCTAACGTAACCCGGGCGCTGATAAGGACTCCCGTCGGGATACTTCCTCGAACGGGCCGTTTTTCTTGTAGGTTGTCACCGGTGCGGTGAGCGCACCAGTTGTAAAATGGAGACGGCAGACAACCATGAGAGGCTGTGAGAAAAACGGGGCGATGCTAAGTAGCCCGCGTGAATGATTGCCGTAATTGTTCTCCTCGCAGGTCGCCCAAAGCGGCTGATTAATTAACGCTAGAAAATAAACATTGTTTATTCTTCTGGTGCATGCACGAAGGCCTGGTTTGCATGTCGCAGTTAATTGCAAATAAAATGGACTCATCAGTGTTTCATATCAACCCCGTATTCCTTGGTCATAAATTTCTACAGGCCGTCACATACCACAACAGGAATGCACTTATTATACATCGGCGCATTAACACGCTAACGCGTATGCGGAAATATCCCAAACGCACAAGGGTTACAGTGCGCTTCGTCATTTTCAATGTCTCCCCCGGTTGGATCTTTGCGAAGGCTGTGAATTTTTTGACATAAAGACACCGGCTTGAACACCAAAGACAATTTAGTTCGCTGGCCGGGCGGCTCGGTTATCGGCAATGCGCATCGCACGCAATTCGGAAAAAGGTCAAAAAAACAAGTCAATCCGCACGGACCTCAATGTCAGCGGTTATTTATGAGTCTAGCCGTCTTAATGCCGCGAATGCGGCAGGGCTTGCCAAGGCACGTCCGTCGACGTCGATGTGCGAGTATCGTCCCGCAGTCATTCGGCGTGATTATGCAAATTTGGGAACACGGCACGAGAGGGGCGGGCGCAGACAAGTGAATATTCACCCCACAGTGGGCCGCCAAAAAAACTCGCACATACCACTTCGCCACGCTAGACTCGCTGAAATATTGCCGGTTGAGGTCAGCATTTACGCGATTCCGGAGTCAATAAAACTGTTTATCCTTTAGTTCGGGGCTTATCTTCAGAATGCTGCACGCGACTGCTGGAAACGAGAACGAGAACGAAAACGACTTGCGCAAATATTCTTAGATAATTTATATTGGGTGCCATTAAGTGCTTAACACATAAGAAAAAAATACCTATTATCTAGATTTTTACAAAAGAAATATTAGTTAAATTTAAACACATATAGTCCCTTTAATGTCACGGTGGTAAAGTTTTTGGACCAAGTGTCTAGAATTATGAATAAAAGAACAGGTTTTTTAATATGGAAGCGAAACACTTGGTAAGTTTGTAAGTGGAAGAATTAATCGCACTTACAAAAATTGGACGAAGACTCAAAGAGGATTATCGGGTTTACGGATCTCAGGGAGACCATGAAGCCTAGGGGGCACAGCTAATCTAAGAATGGGTTTATTCTGAACTTCAGAAGGAATACCTAATGATTTTATAGAAGTGAATGAAGATTTTCGCGTCATACTCGTAGATATCGCGAAAGAACTTGCCTCTGCAGTTAGTTCATGGACTCGTCCTTCTTCTCCTGAAGCTGTCATCTACAAATTACCACTGAAATATTCCAACTATGAACTAGGTACTAAAATGTCAACACATGACAGCAGTGAACCAAAAAGACTGAATTTTATACTTTTTACTTCTTACGCAGAATGCCTCATGTACTAGGTATCCAAAAAGCGTGTAATGAATGTTCATTGCCGCCCCAGAGCACGTCCATCTGCAACGCCAACCGAATCTACATATCATGTGCTAACTCCAAACCGCAATACTTCACCAAGGGATAAAAGAACTTAAAACAGTCCATATCGTACTGGAAGCGGCACAAATATTTCACCATACAACACGCTTAGCAATCGGCCAAGAAAAAAGAGCCGCTCGCCCACAACATCGCCTCGGATATTTTCTAAGGATTCCGGAGCATTGTATTTCCTCAATAAGCAAGAGGGTGATCCGTCCAGCAATATAATAATAATTCGGGGGGCTGTCAACGCAAGTACGCTTGATGTTTGTTTGCTATTTACGAGGGAACAATACCGAGAAACTTAGGCGTTGTTCCTATATACTTGGGCCGCCGAACAGACGGAGTGATCACCCTGCAAGAACGTGCTCTAGGCGGGACCACTATCAATTTAGGACAACCGAAACGCAGTGATGCGCTTTTTTTAGACCCAACGAAGTCGCATCACTTCAATTCGGTCGTCATAAATTACTACTGGCCCCGCTAGAGCACGTTCTTGCAGAGTGATCACTCCGTCTGTTGGGCGGCCCAAGTACAGTAAACTAACGTATAGCAAAAGTTTTAATTGGTTGGAAAACCGTTTTTACTCGTAGTTTATAAGAAATTAGTAGTTATATTTTAAATTTTTGTCACTAATGTCACTTAATTGTCAATTATTTGTGATAAGGCACATAAACTTTCGGGACAGATAATGAAAAAATTCATGCACGCTATTGAACTTAACCTCAAATGAAATGAGATGTTGGACGACCGCTAATACAACTTCCTACAAGCTTACTAAAATACTTACCTACACGTCATTGTAAAATATAAAATGCTAAAAAGCTATTTTATTAACAGTATTTTGCACTATCCAGATGCTTCAGTCATAAATGTAAGTAGCTAAGTCCCCAAGTCTTTGGTTTTAGCAAGAGCGTCAACGTCTTACAAGACTATGTTGAAAAATTAAAAAATCGCTGCTTCCATGTCCATGACAATAATATTTGAGTCGCACACGTACTTGTACAGTATTTCAACAAAATATGCTAATTCTTACAACTTTCATTGTTTGTACGTAAAAAAATTTGGTACAACTGCTTCGCATTTTATCTTTTACCTCTTACCGTTTAATTCACATTTTAATCTAATGTAGAAATTATGGTAAAACAAGTAATGTACAGACATTAAATCTAACACGTTAACTTATATTCTTCAGATGAAAAAATGATCCCTTAATCTGGAGAAGGCCCCATGGTAGCGGGTAATTAAGGGCAATGAAATAACCCCGATTTTTACGTCGAACGAAAATACTCTTTTTTAAAAATACCGTACAAAATAGTCCACAAAGAAAATCGGAATAATGACAGACGAACTGGTAAAGTCAGACAGCCGACGTCGCGTTACGCGTCGCGATCAAACGCGCGTAATTATACACCGAGGACGGGACGAAGAAAAATCAGAAAGCAACGACGCGCAATACAAACACAACACTTTCTATCATAATTAATGAACAGGAAGGACGCGAGCCCGCGGGACCCCATCGGAAATGCACAAATAGCGAACGCCGGCGACGCCCGCCGCTGGCATTAGGCCAGCAACGAGAAAATACTCGAACACAAAAACTTTCATTAGTAATTTTCATCAACATCAAGGAGCACTTACCAACTATATTACATAAAGATGCTACTAATAATACAAACAACGTCCAAGGAGGTGGATATTTGTGACGAAAGGTTCCGTTCGGTCGTCTTCGGCCTGCAACAAAACATTAAAATTAACCACTAAGTAAATAACAAAAAGCATAAAAATATTTCAAAAAAAGAGAGCTGATATAACGATGATAACTTATAAGGGTGTAATTCGGTGAAATTAGAAGTTACCCACACCCAAAGTGCGAGGTCTTGTGTCTCATTTGCGTTTGTGTTGTACCGGCGGAGTGCGTGTGAAGTTTAAGATTGCATGTACAAATTATTTTAAGAATTATGTTATGGATCAGTCAATAAATACAGGTATGCAGATACATGCATCGCAAATTCGTAATAGCTTTTACGTATACTTTCTTGTGTTGAGCTATAAAATTAGTCACGCCTAATCACGTTCTCCTTTCTTAATGATAGAAAAGTCCGTGTGTTGTAACCTACTGTAAGAAAATTATCTGCAAATATTTGCCTATTTTAAAGATATTGATTTTTTTGTCTGCGAGTGTAATTTCTTTTCGAAAAAAAGGTTTGTTTTGGTGATTAGTTTTAATGAAAACACCTCTTTGTGTTCATAGAAATTTTTTCCTTCAAATTTTCTTTAGGAATCACGACCCCAAGTTTGCAACATCGATTCAATGACATCACCCTGTATATGAGATGTGTTGGCAAATGCGAGCGTCACGAAAAGTGAAACGAATGGAGGGGAGTAGTCTAAGAAGACGGACACAGAGAAGAAAGGGAATATCGAACGCCCCACTCTTTAGCCACGCTCTCTCTCATGCTTCGCGCTGTTTCTCTCAGGCAAGCGTCAGTTCATTCCTTTAATAACGTTGAAGTTTCACTTCTACTGCATATAGCGACCACGCACCCAGTTTTTTTATTTAATTTTTGCGCGTATTCCAAGTTGTAATTTTTTGGAATATTATAATTTTAAGGGGGGTGAATAGAATTTTTTCAGTTAGTATCTTTTTAAATTCAACAAGAATCCCAAGTTTCAAATTTGTCTGCATCCCTGCAAGCTCTTGGAAGTTTTAGAATTTTGGCCACCTTTTAGGATAATTGGCCCTACTGTGCACTGCAACAATCTGAAAATCAACATGTATTTATTTTTGTGTCTGCATTTGAACTCTTTGTACATTTAATTTGTTAAACCGGAGCGGGGACGCTCATACCAGTTTGTTACCTATCAGGGAATAATTAGCAAAAGAAATCTAAAACATTCCGTATAGCAACAAAAAGTATTAACAATCCCTACGGAATTCTATCGGGGAAATATTTATGAATTCACGATGGCTCTATCGCGTGCCGAACGGATTTCTTCCAGGTTTTTCCTTTTTCGATCCGATAGTGTACAAATATTTTCCAGTGATTGATAACTTATTTTGTGCGAAAAATTCTGAACGCACGAATGTCGCATTAGCAATTCCCCGGAATATTTGCCTGTTATTAACCCTCGCCGCACCCCAATTTCGCGGATTTCGATTGTTATCGTTAGAAAATTGTTGTGTGTACATTTTCATAAAATTTCCATTGAAAATTATACTATACACTATACTCCAACCTATTTGAATAACGTTGCACTCCCTTCTGGCCGATATAAAACTTTTTTGGTTAATATTGGTGCTATATTGGCATAAAAAATATTTTGCAATATCATACCAATGGTAGTATTTCAATTTGAATGGTAATGTATAATAAAACAACATCGGTCCCAGACGATCCATATTGGTTTACAGTGGCAATAAAAAACGACATGTGTATCGGCGATAAAGTAAAGGAGGGGATGCAAATGTGGAAACATGAGGGTAATGTGGAAACGGCAAGTATTTCGACTGCAGAGCTTCACTCTAGCGGCGATTGCCGTAAACAGTCACTATTCGTCACGGCGCAACGCTATGAATCAGTCGGGCATTGTAGTTAATGGTGGTGCGTCGATTTATGTTTCGTGATTTTCGTGAAGTTTTTGGAGGTAAGTTTGTGGTATTATTTAGTATAACTTATCATAGAGGTAGCGTAATGCGTATCAGAGTATTGGGAAAGGGAGTTATAGGGAAGGTACTGTTGGATTTCAATGAATCATAAGCTAACGTTTTCTTGACTTAACTCATAAAATCCAGTTTGGCTAAAGTGCGGGTAACTTGGAAACATGTGGATGAGGGCAATGTGTTGTATTTTTTTATCAACGAATAATGTTTTCTATGAATAAAAACATATTACAAAAAGAATATAATGCTTAAAGTTCAATATTCCAACATCTTTGTGTATTTACACATTGATTTGCTGTAATTTTAGGGTGTTTCCACATTACCCGCACTTTTTTCAAAAATCGAAAAATGTAAGTTAGCCAGATATTTTTTTTATTTTTTAAGTACATGGTTTTTGCACTTGTGACTTATGGTCCCCTATTTCCAACATTATCAGGCATTTTAAGGCAATTTTCCAGGTTAAAATAACGATTCAACAAATTTACTGTCGGACAGTTCCATTTATTAACAAGCAGTGGTTATTCCGCGGGGAAGTGCAGTTACACAGCGGTCATTGTAAGACGTCTCACGAGCGTAGTGAATACTCCTTGTAATTAGATGTAATTAACGCCGAAATCGACAATGTTCAGGTTGCGAGCGGACACTTCAAAGGAAAAGCTTTATTTCGTATTCGAATGGGCTCACTCTGTCAGTACACGATAACTTGCATTCTAAAGGAATTGCGTCTCTTGCACAGACTTTCCTACTGTAAACGTACCTCTCTTTTATACTCTTTATTTGAGTGACCATTTACAATTATTTAAAATGATTTGGCCAATAACATTAAACACTAAACGATCAAAGAACAAACAATTATTGAACAATCCACACTTCTTAAAATACTTTCTTGGGAGCATGCAGCCTACAAATCTTCCCCAATGAAGTTCTAGATGACATTCAACTGGACACGTGAGGCCTGATGTCGAATTGCCATTTACTAATGTTCCTATTTCGTGGACAGTTCTATATGAAGAAACAACTACCATGGGTTCTCCCTTGTCCCACGTGGAAGCGAACATTTTCATGGAGGAATCTTCTAAATCCAAGTACTTATTGGTTCATGTTTGGCGATATTACTTTCGCAATTGGACTACATCGTGGTCGTAGACCAATCGCCAAGGGGATTGAAGCTAATGCCCTTGGATGTTTCGGCCAGTTGCACCAATTTCTATGTGCCCCAATTTGTTCCACAATTAAATTCGGGTTTAAACAAATCAGTGGAAGATGTTCTACATTCCAAAAACGATAAATAATTCCTACAAGATATAGAGTCGCAGGTGAAGCCAGTCACTGACAAATTACACGCGATTTGTGCCAGCTTTCAGGAAAAGCCAAAACATTATGTTTTTCGGTAATCGGTCAATAATAAAAACCCCTGTTCTTATTTGTTAAGACGAGATCTCTTCACCCCAATTAGTAAAATCCTTTCGACGAACACAAAACTAAAAATAAAATATTTAACCATCAGCAGCTTCAAGTTTAAGGTTAGAACTTGGCCTATAACCGCAAACGTTCTATATCCACGCATGCGATGGGTTATTTTTAGGTGGTTGAGAACTAAAAATGTTGATCTACTTAACGGGCCGATAATATCCATTTTTTAGACGCTCACCATGACTTTTCTGAATGCTGTAATTGAGATGTGTCAAGGAACTTTGCAGGAAACGCGAGACAGAAATATGTTCCTGGCACCCACACATTCCATCAAGCTATTTCTATTGGGGTCACTTTCAAGAGTCCTGGAACGTTCATTGAAAGATTGAAACACTGTAATATCGAACGTGAATTAGAGGATATTTTTTGTTCTTTTTTAAATGCTATTTGTCAGATAACTAACCACTTCTCTTGAAATCTATTTGGAGTAAAGCGATAAGTAGACAGCAAAACCAGGCACATGAAAGGGTTGGTCACATTGACCGATTGTCATTGGTAGGTCAAAGTCAAAATTCACAAAATAATATTAAGGAGAGACCGAGGGGTTAATCACTCTGTGCAATTGTGGGACACAGCGATGTGCAATACTTTTGCAATGTTATGAAATGTTTTGAAATACATATGAAATGCTTTGAAATATATGCAATAGCATGAAATCCCTGTGAAATACTTTGAAATACTTATGAAATGCGCTGCAATACCTGTGAAATACTTATGGAATGCTTTGCAATACCTGTGAAATACTTGTGAAATGCTTTGCAATGCCTGGGAAATTACTTTTGAAATGCCTTGCAATGGCTTTAAAATACTTATGAAATGGTAGGTGGCTCTACTCATTAACTTATGCATTTATTACGTTGTAACATGTTACATAAAACATTTCAGCATTACCCACTCTATTGGATGATTAGGTACTATTGGTTACATACTGTGCGTTCTCTAGGAACATTGTGCTACTGCATTAATTTGTTTCTAGATTTGGATTCTCTTTAAGCAGGTGGGTAGGTGACCTGCCCTTCCCTATTACCATTATTGTAGAAATGATAATCTAATCTCGGGGCCGGTATACTTTTTTCAGGAAGGGATCATAATTTACATTGTATTCCTCTAATGTTTACAGAGAATATATTCGAGAAAATCGGAGCAGGACAGCAGTCCAAAAAATCAGGGCAATTGTCTTGAAGCCTAAATAAATTTCATTATCAGGCCCGTCGCATGTATTTTTAGTGATTATGTTAGGATTAAGTTTCTAGTGCCCATTCTATCCTTGTGGACGGCAACTTATGTATACACAAGGGTTGGGGGGATGTCACAATTTTTCGGAACACACGGTTGCTGGATAAGTGAGTGTACCTACTCGTCGTCACCTCGATTATTAATATTGAAGTTTCCCGCGGTTTTGAATTGTCAGTCCATTACTAGTTTACATAAACTTAGATGCTGGGTTTATACGACATTAATAAGAAAAACCAAGAAAGAACCACGAATTAGCCTTTACGGTATTAACATTTAAGGAGTTACCTATCGTTTTCTTCTTTCTTATGTAGCAAATTCACATGGAAGAAATTCCTGGAGAAATTTATTTTGTACGTATTTAATTCCAAATCTCCGAGCAAATCTCCCATTGGTTCACTAAATCAAACTAGTATACCTGTTGGCCAATAGGAAGCCCGGAGAAACATTTGTACGTAAGAAATTTCTCCCATGTCAATTTGCTTTTATTCCTGTTCCTGGTGTATAAATAAACCTCGAAATAAACCCATAAAACTTTTCTCCAGTCTTTTCTACTGTGTACTCGACGTGGAGAATTTTCGAGTGTGCTGGAAAGAATGTTATTTAATCAGGAAAGAAATTATGATATCTCAGAGATTCATGTTTCACTCTAGAGAGCTTCCAGTAATTTCGCCCATTTCATTATCCTAATATTTTTTGCTTTTTGCGAAATTCTCCTTAATTAATAATTTTCTTCAAAAATCTTGCGGCATCCAAAAATTATCCATCCAATTTCTTTAATAATTATTTAATTTTTATTAAAATTAAGTGCAATACTAATGAAATGCTATGCAATGCTTGTGAAATTGTATGAAATACCAGTGAAATGCAATGCAATACTTGTGAAATACTTCTAAGTATTTCAAGTGTGGGACGCCTTATCACGGAGTGATTAACCCCTCGGGAGAGACAAACTTGCGAGTAAGATCCGAGTCTGTTCAGAGATCAGTTGTACAAGTTCAAAAACTTCGAACAAGTTGGTAAAATGGTCATTTGCAATGCCATTATTGAGAAGATCAATGGTAATATCCCCACGGAATGAATTGCTTCTGAAGAATGTAACCAACACTACTGAAGTTTACTGCCAACAACTCCGTCGTCTTGAAGCTGCAATTCAGGTCTAGACTATTGGCTGGCCATGGTAAACGTCCAATACCAACCTCTTCACGGTACTCGGTAACAATTCTTGCTGTGTGTGGGCTGGCGTTGTCATCCATAAACACAAAATTATCTCCTATAAATGGTATATATGGAGTGACATGGGGTTCCAGGCACTCAACAATGTATCAGTGTGCAGTCATTGTTCCATTCTCAATAAAAACCAATTCTGTGTGAGCCCCAAGAGATATTCCGGCCCACGCCATAATGTTACCACCATTGAAACTGGCCCTGGGAGATATGCAACATTGACTGTACCGCTCCCCTGGTCTTCACCACACCTTTTCACTCCCATCTGGTGACCGGACACTAAGTCTTGACTCGAGAAGAGTACGTTCCTCTATTGATGTTCGTCCCAATTTACGTATTGCCGTGCAAACGCAAGTCGTGCTCTGCGATGTTCTATGGTCAACAGGGGACCCGTAGCTTTTTCTTGACGTCAAACCATATTCGTTTAGCCTTCTTCGAACTGTTCTGGCTGAAACTGCCACTCCTCGAACATCGGCTAACCGTCCAGCAAGAATAGTTGATGGCAATGCTCGATCGCGCAGCGCAGCAACTTAATGGTTGGTAGTCCGTGGACGACCAGACCCGACCTTCCTTGCAAATCCATGAGTTTCACGAAATCGCACTGTGTTACAGGGTATATTCAGAACTTGAGCAATATACTGTACACTTCGGCCATCGTGGCTTAGAGCAACAATTTGTGAACAAATTGTAAGGAAAATGTTAAAAGTTTACGTTTACAAATGAAATGTCACCAAAAAAACAATAGAAAATACACAGCAGCCAAACAAGTTAAACAAATTTGATGTTTCAATAAAGATGCATGAAGAGTCAAAATGCTGATTTGGCTGTTTAGGCTTACAAAGGGTGCAATATTCAGCTAAAAGTTTCTTTTTCCTCACTAGTAGGGCAATCGTTAATTATTTCGGAAGTTAAGTTGCATAAAAATATTGTAGGGCCTCAAAATAAAAACAAAAACATGTGTCCCGTTTTCTTTGTCCGGCAGTGTATTTTATTCTCATATTTAATTGCTTTTTTACTACACAGATATCCAACGCTCTAAAGAGAATGGTGATCTCCTATTTATCATTTTAAGACAATGCTGCACTGATGGAAAGGCTAGACAGATGACAATACTAAACAAGACACGCTATCATGTTAGACAGATAGCAAGACTTGACAGATTTACTATAGCTATGATCTTCTTCTAATTCTTTTAAGCGAAGATAGATAAAACATGGCTGTACATATATCTTCCTATACCCTTTTCGAAGCCAGTCGTTTCTTAATAGTATGTTCAAAAAGAAACTTGGCTAGAAAGATAGCCAGGGCTGGACAGACAGAGAGCTAAATAGTTAGGGCTAGATAGCTAACCGTCTCTTCTTGCAATGGAAAGAAAGCAAACGTAGGATGTTCAGACAGCCATGACCTTCTTTAATTCTTCGTAGCAAACTTAGATATAGGTACAACATATCTAGGTAATTAATAGTGTTAGACTAGATAACACCTAGGACTAGACAATTAACCAATTCTTCTGGGCCCTTTAGAAACAAAACAGACGATCATCTCCTCGTTAATCCGATTGAGGCAAAGGGTGTTTTCAATAGTCATTTTCCTGCCGATCTTCTTGCGAAGAAGAAAGATTCCGCGATGGTTAAGAAGTCTGCCATGGCTAGATAGATAAGAATTCTGCCTCTGGTCCTTATTAAAGCATATACAAGTAACTTGATTTGTAGAATATCATTAGAATGTTCAACAACTATACTTCGAAAACAACCTGTTTTAAAAATTGCTGCACTACTGCAACATAATCACCCTGTACGTTCCTAAGTTACGGAGCACTTTCACGGAAACTGTTACGTGCGATACAGTGGAAGTGACTGATTACATGTACCGGCAAAAAGTTAATTGAGTTGCGTAAAAGAACGGTGCCAGACGGCGGAGCAACGGCGGCGGTCTTGTTTACCCGCGAAGGTTATTAAAATATGGGATAAGTTTGCCTCGCCGTTCGTGTTTGTGTGTGTGGCGATTTTCTCTCCAGCCAGCTGACATGCAAAGGACGGTTCGCTTAGGTCAGGTTTAAAAATGGATATACGACGGACGGATTTTTTAATACTCCACTGTCTGACCTATTTTCGCGCGCACTAATCGGCGGAAAAAACACAGTCGTTCGATCAAAGAGACGGCGTAGTCTAAGCAGATGGTTCGCAATTTAGCACTACTTTGTACGAAAATAGAAACGGTAATCGAATATTTAGACACGGGTTAAGAAGTTCGCTCGGCATTTCTTCACGGTTAATGAAAATGTCGTCGCATTCATCTACAATGACGACCGCGGTGGACAACAGAAAAACAACCAGTGCTTAGACATCCATTGTAACAGCAAACAATAGCGGACAAAGCAATAACCGAAACTAAACAAACATGCGTTCCGACTGCATCCGGAAAATCGTGGAACACACGGGCGACTCCCATAACAATTTGCCAAGTAATATAAAGACATGTGGCATAAATTAATGATCGCCGTCATGGAGGGATTCCAAACGGCCATGATTCATAAATTACCGACACACTTGCTCATTATCTTCGCGGTACACCTGTTGAATGCCAATAGAAAATGTCTAGAATTCGCTTGACTGTGAACGTTACTGATGCGAAAATCGAATGCGGGTACTACCAACAACTTCAGCATCCTCAAAGTGTTTTCACCCAACATCTCGTCAAACTAAACTGGCATTGGAACTTAGTTTCAGAACTTCGGCATTATAAGAACTTGGGCGAATGGGAAAGAAACAAAAATGTTTACCAAATTAATGAGTAATGAACATTACTCAGCATTTCTAGGGCAGCCTTTTTCCCGATAGTCCAACATCTCCCGAAATTTCGGCATCTTACAAAACTTTTACATTTATAAAAGCAGCGATATTAAAAAAATCTTCGGCATTCAAAACTACATCATCTGTTAAAAGTAATCGAAACTTCGGAACAACCCAAGACTTCTGCGACTTCGGCATTCGGCAACTCCAAAAAAAAACTACGACGATAATCGAAGTTGAGTTAAGAAACCTGTTCGGGCTCTTTTCAAACCTCCGCCCATTCGGTTTAGCAAGCCTGCCTCCTTCATTCCCCAAAAGTTGCAAGCAATGCCGAGCATCGTTAATCATTTTCGCAGCTTCCTCCTACTCTGGCCAGACATTCCGACTCCTGAGTCACGTAGTGCGAAAACGAGTGCGTTAATGCGGATAAAAATGTTAAGCAGGATGCCAAAATATCATGCAAATAATAGCCGCGTTTGATGAGACGAGATTAAAATGAAAATATGTCGGCCGTTGCGTCATTTTATGCATAAGGATGATCCGGGGGCCGTTGACATCATCACCGTGGACAGCGTTCTATCCGACGAGAAAAGTTGTTAATTGAGTTTTTGTCTAAAATATACATAATGTCTGTCTGCGTCAAATATTGGGCGTTTGTCATAAAAATAGTTAAATTTAATGCAAGGTCGTTAGACTCCGTTTACGATATTTGCATTGTGTACGTGTACCTACCCACCTTCCTTTTTCGTCTTATCAGCAATTTGCGACGATTCTCCGAAGAATGTTTTTTATTGTCACGATGAAAAGAGCGCCGCGGCTCCCCGCGTGCGACATTTTCAAATTGCGCCCACTTTTGATAGACCCATTTATTCTGATGTTTTGATGCGAAAAGTACGGGCCAATGTTTTTCTTCTGGCCAGGTTTAGTTCGTTCACCTGGATTCACTGACTTACTAAACTTCTCAACACTCATATGGAAATAAATTGTGAGCACACAGTTGGAAAGAAAAGAAATTTACATAGATTTTCTCAGGTGGCAGGCACCGAGGACTTAGGGTAAAAGGACACAGCTATTAACATTTAATATTGAGTAGAATATTGAAGTAGAATTAGCAAAACATATTAGTTGGCCAGCTGTGTAGTAAATAAATCGGTAGTGGTGGTTGGAACAATACTTAATAAAGACAACTTCCTAAGGTGGAGAGGTCCAGGTTGAGGGATGCCTGGCTGGATAGAAGAGCAGTCAACACTGGACCCGACCTAGGGGCATCACGCGCACCCCGTTGTATATAGCCTTCCTCCTCATGGGACGTAAATGGACCAGACAGTAAAATCATTTTTTTAAAAACAATCTCTGGGGAAAGGGGCTCTGAAAGAAGGACCCGCCCAAGAAGTTTTCGGGCGTTGCTAGAAGGGAACTCCGAAAGGAACAACTTCAGTCGGATAGAATTGTCTGTCTTGAACTTTCATAAACCTTATCGTGTAACCATACCAATAAAGGGAGTGGAATACAATTGACAGAAATTGAGAAAACAGTATGGAGCCATTTGCTATACATATGCTGAGAGCACTGGGGTGGGTATCGCTGACAAAGGTCCAGGGAATGAAATTAGCATAAACCTGGGAAACTTTGCGGTCGTATTCCAAGCATTCCCGCTGATAGTGCCGGAACCTACGTGCTGTTTGGCATCAGACAGTCAACGGAGTGATAAGGACCTAGTAAGACAAAAACATACTTCTTACTGGATGGGAACTCCTGGGCTGAGGCAATCGCGGATGTTCATTAGAGGACCCATCCAGCAAGAGAGCTGAAGGATGGGCAGTAGAACTATTTACGGGTCACTGTTCATTTATGAGACATCTCATCACTAATGAAATGAGGAACAATCCTGATTGCAGAAACTTTCCATTACATACTAAGCGAATGTCCGTAAGTCTTATATCCTCAAATTCCTTGAGGGAACAGATCTTATGACACTAACGTACGGAAGCGCTCTGGTGTCACGTATTATTTATTTTCATTTTCCGTTATAACGGATTTTTCCCGTTATAACAGATCTCTTTTTCCGTTATAACGGATTTCTTTTCCGTTATAACGGATCTCTTATTTCCGATATAACGGATCTTTTCCGATATAACGCATCTATTAGTCCGTTATAACAGACTTTCCAAGAACTGTATAGTATTAAGTATTAATAGGAGTCATTTTACATAACCGGCGTTCAGTTACTCGCCAAGTGACTTACGATACGATATCGATATCCACTTATCGTTATTGTTGGTAGCGGACAGCGGTCATAACTAACAAGTGTGTACCTACTTTACCAACTGTTGCACTGATTTAAATGAAGACACTAACCTAAAAAGATCCGTCATATCGGAAATAAGAGATCCGTTATAACGGAAAAAGAGAACCGTTAACGGAAAATGAATATAAATAATACGTGACACCAGAGCGCTTCCGTACTAACGCATATGGGGGCACAAGAAGCTTCAGCTTTAGTGCGTAGGGATGAAATTTCGGGACGTGGAGAAAGCTCGAAATGTTTGTTTCAAATATGGAGGTACATGTTTCATAGGGGTTGCAGGAAGTTACTAAAAAAGAAGTGTTTTAAGAGATCACTCTTTTCGAGTTGGAGGCTACTTATGTTCCATAGTAAGAATAGCCTACGAAACCTGCTATTTCAATATCCCTCTAAAAATCGATGAAATTTGATGAAATTATTAACGAAAAACTAAACGAGTGCTCCGGAATGATTTGATTTGCCCACGATTGTGACGTCACCTTATTTTGATGATGACCGTGTATACGATTACACATTATGTCAACAGAAATACAGACCGAATCATGACGTAACCACTACTGAAAATGGAATCTGGTATAAGTTAATGTGAACTTATACTGAAGTGATTGTTTAACCTTCTTGAACGGTCAAAAACTGAAGTTGTACGAACTATTGTCGAAACACAAACTTTACGCAACAGGATCGCGTTATTTTCGGATTCGCTCGTAACCGACACCTTTTCATATTTTGCATAACACGTCCACATTATCAATTCGCCCATACTTTCTCTAATTAAAACCCATTCCCGAAAATAAATGGCAACAATTAACAATTAGATTGTGTACATACTCGAACGGTTCTTTCCGCCGCGCCGACTTCTATACATCTCCCCATCTCTCTCTTTGTATAGTCTGTACCTGCTGCTTTATGCAAATTTCTGGCGTGTATGTGCGGAACAATTGCGATTCAATAAAATACGCCGTTCGCTTGTTTTCGGAGAGATAACGTTATTTTTTTCGAGGATTCAATGGAGAGGACGTTGCCTCTTTGTCGGCGCTCACTTTCCCCGCTCGGGCGCTATCTTGATGCATAATGCAGGCGGTCATCTGAGAAACGCAACCCCGCACGATGCACGCGTGCTGCAAATAAGGAGCTCGCCGCTCCACTTAGTGAATTAAAAAGTTATCGGTCCCAGAGGAATCGACTAGTCCCATGCACGAAGAAGTACCTACATCGCATCCATTTCAAGCAAAGACGCTGCATTTCTACAATTAGTTTTTTTTTGGCACATGCTCGGTCTGTCAAACCCCACAGTGCGAAATATTACAAAAGTAGGTATTTCCAGAACAGATGTTTTTACTGTAGAAAACTAGTCACTTTTATATTTTGCTTGTTCTTAAATGCAAGTTTCATTTTCAGTTTACATATTGATACGAATTTTTGCACCGGAGGCGACGCTCATGGTTATGAGTCACGCTGTTTGACATCAAGCCGCAGTTGTTTATTATGGCGTTGACCTTGTCATCTGTTTACGAGTCCCGAAAATTCGAATGATAGAAAAATCTCATTCTGGAACAATATTCCAATTCCCGAATAATCCACGAAGAGTATTTATCGGGAAGCAAGAGGCCGGGATGACAGTTTGTAGTTTTGGTTTTGAGATGCGAAGAAAGCGATAGATCCGGGCAAGTACTTATACGTCTTAAGTGTTATAGTACATGCGTTTCGTTTAGTGTCTGGTGTCAGGTACATGCGAATTTTGTTGTCGCGTCTTTAAGTGTACCGGGGCGTTTCCGGACGCGATTAACCGTTGTTTGTAAGAGTGTTTTAGAGAAGTTCGAACTGTTGATTTGTGTACTGTGGATTGTTTAGGTTAGGTTACTTTCGTATTGTTCAATTGTTTGCTGGTAGTTATTTAATTGTTATTACTTGTTGTTGTTTGTTTGTTGCTTGTATATTTCGCTGCTTATTGTTGATTCTAAAATTTAATGTTCTAAAATCACTTTTAATAGTAAATATTTGTACATATTAAGTCACTGTAAATAAATATTTTAAAATTGATAACAAAAGTAGTGACGTACTTTACATTCCAAAGAAACTCTATCCATTAACCAATTCGTGGCTGGTTCCCACCTATTCCATTAATTTGATACATACCATATGATTTAGATGGCGGTGTAGAGTGGGGGTTTCTTTGGAATAGAAAGTGACAGTTATGACGAGCCCCTTTTGCAGCCAATTAAGTTGTTCCTTTACTTTTGTCCAGTTCATAGATCGGTGCCTATTGGGGATTTATTTAGAACGCTTCGATTTCAACTCTTACAAAAACATTAGGTATTTTACAGTTATAGTGAACATTATACTACCGGAGAACAATTCATAATAATAATTTACATCCAACATTCTTATTCATGCGCTTTTTTATACACTCATGACAAACTGTTTCGGAACTCGCTGAATTATGCATGAGGATTTGGACGAGTGGAAAGAAGCAGGAAAAAAGTGTACACAAAGCAACAGGAAATATTCAAGATATACTTTTCGCTGAGCTCGGCAGAAGAGAGCGAAAGTTTCTTTTTCCCCTGGGCAGACTGAATTTTCTGATACGGGGCACGCGATAAAAAAGAGTGCGTATACGCACACGAAGATTGGTAACGGTTCGTTGACCCACCGAATTACCACTAAACATTATCGTCAACCACCGATTTCGCCAAGATGCAAGTAATACTACTTCAGACATGAAAAAACTCAAAATTCACTTCATCTACATATCTATATAAAACGTATTCTGATGCGAGAAGGATAGTGCCAAAAATCAAGGCAAAAATGGACTATGAAAGTTGTAAAAGGAAGTGAGAGAAGAGCGGACGATTGTCATAACTTATAAATTGCAAATAGGGCTGCGATATTTATGGACATATCGATAACTATCGACCTATCGATAACTGTGGACCAACATGCATATTAATGTCAATTTCATTATTAAATGATAACGCGTAGTTTTGGAGATGGACTATAGAGCTGCGACTATTTATCGATATATGGATAATTATCGATAAATAAGAAAAATGTTATTTGATATAAATATCGATGATTATCGATAGTTGTCGACACATCAATAACTAATCATAATATGTAGGTAGGTAATTATCGGTATTTCCGAGTTATCGAATATATCGGTAACTTTTCTGTTATGGAATATCGATAACAAAACAAAACTATCGCACACACTTAGCACCGAAGAACTATCTTGAGGGTCATTACCGTCAACTAAAATCAATGGGTTTGGAGGGATCCAGTAAATGTTGCTGACAATGGACACCCAAATCCGGTTAAATATTTTACAAGGTATTTTCAAAGTGCAAGCAACGTCAGAGAGTTTTAAATGTGGTTTAAATTGATCTATACTATCGAGGAAGCCAGTACTGAAATTCAACAACAAAAACGCACGAGAATAATTTGGGCTGAATCGAAAGCGTCTGAAACTTACAAAAATTAGTTCAAAAGTAGGTTTAGTAAATGAATAACTTTAATGTAATGCAATGGTATTGCACTTCTGTGCAATATTTTGTGCGATACGTGTAATTTCTTATGCAATGCGTGTGATTTGTTGCGCAATATTGTGCTGCATCATCAGTAAAGTTAGAGATTGGGCCCACTATACAGGGTGAATCAGGAATCCTTCTATGTATTGGTATTTTTGTTATTTGAAGAGCTACAAAGTCGGTTAAATGAGAGAAAAGTTGCACTATTTTGGGACCTACTTTCAAACTTTCAAAAATTTTCACAGCTTTCTAGATATAATTAAAAAATTAAAATTTCCGATTTTTTTCTTTTTTTGATAACTCGACTGTGGTTTGTGCAAATGACTTGAAACCGGGGGGGAAACAACTGAAGATTTATGGTGTACACATACAAGGATTTATGAGGATTTATTCGAATGTTTTGGATTTATTTAGATTTCTTTAGATTTCTTTGGATTTATTTGATTTATTTGATTTATTCAGATTTATTTGGATTTATATAGATTTATTTGGATTTATTTAGATTTATTTGGATTTATTATAGATTTATTTATACCTAACGGTTTTTCTCGCGCATGCGCTTATTCAAGTATCTTGTTGCCAACCGCCATAGCCAGTGACGAGAAAGAACTTGCATGTAGTGCACACGGGTAGTGTCTAATTAATAATAAAATTCTGTTCCGTGTGAATATACTGTACCTCAGTCAATAATAGTCAGTCAATAATAATGTTTAATAGTTTTGTCATGGGACAATTCCAATATGCCAAGCTCACTTTTAATAATTTTTGATTTCAATAATTTCAAGTACTTATTTTGCCCCCAGAACCCAAATGATTTCGGACAGCTTAAGTGAAGCTTAAAGTATCTAAAGGTCTCTTTACCCACATCGCTGAAAAACGTTTTAAAATTAAATGGTTTTACTGATCCTAAAATAATTGCAAATATGTGTGAAGATGATTTCTTGCAAATGGAAAAATTTATGGTGGAAACAGCTCTTGATTTAATTCCCAAAGATGAATACGAACAATATTATGATATCTTCTACAGAAAACCAGAAAATTTTAAGTTTGCACAAGGACATAAAAAGTTGATGTTAATTTTAAATTTTTTCAAAGAAAGATCACAGAATGAAAAATCTAAGACTGATATCGAACCTGATATTGCTTCAACGACGAGTTCAAAAAGTACTTCAAATAACGACACTATTAATTCAGTTTTATTTCTTACAAGCTATTTTTCCAGTAGGCAACTTGAAATTCCCTCAAACTGATTTCGACCAAGTTGTCAATGTTGTCAACTTAACAGATGAGAAACACCTAGTGTCACGCACATTGAAAAAGTGGTTATTAGGTAAATGTAGTGTTGATCAAGGTGAATATTTCAATGAAAAATTCGACGAAATCACATTTGAAACAAAATTACTACATAACAACCAATTATGCTGCATAATTGGATGTTACTGCAGTAATTCACGCTACACCAAAAGTAAATCAGCAAGGATTAATGAAGTTTATTAAAATTACTAAAGTTGAAAAACCGAAAATACGGGTTCTAAGTAATCAAATAATTACCCATGCCCAGGTTCATGCAGATGCGGTTGATTATGGAGGAAAGGAAGAGTCCAAAGAACAGGCAGTTGAATTTAATGAGATGAAAGTTCCTACACTCCCGCCTAGGCATCCTGAGGTCGAGTATGAATATGAAGTAGACGAAATTATTGCAGAAGCATCAAATTGTGTTCAAATTTCATCATCGACATCTACGGATTCTAGTATATAGTTGGCTGCTAAATATCAGAGAAACGAAAGAAACAGAAGAAAACGGGAACGTCAAGTCGATAATCAACCGCTTATAACATCATTTATTTCTTTAATTAGTGAAATCGACAAAGTGACTCAAAAGTTCGTAAATGAAAACGAAGAAATCGGTTTAAATTTGGAAGCTACATTAGAAAAGTTATCAAATGAAGACAAAGAAGGAAATGATCCTGTTTCAATCAAACAATAGTATATTATACACGAGTTTATAATGAATGCTATTATTACCGAGGATGAAGTTTACAACACGAGCGAGTGAAACGAGCGAGGTTTGTAATCATCCGAGGTAATAATAGCATCATTATAACGAGTTATATACTATACTTTGTCCACGACTATCAAAACAGATTCCCAGAAAGAATTTACCTTCATTTCCCTTCCCCAGTGTGAGAAAGATTCATACATACGCTCTCAGGTATAATTTTCTTGGTTTTTTGGGCAATGAATCTAATGAGGCAAGTTCTGCAGCTTCTTTTATTGCTGGTGCTGTCAAAGAAACCTCGTTTTCACTCTCACTACTCATTATATCTTCCTTTTTAGAATATGCATTTCAAATTAAAAGCAAACCATGCTGATTTGACGTTTCAATTTGAACTGACACATCGCGAGCGCGGCCTACTAAATAAATGTAAAAAAGGGTCAAAGCGATGTTCCTATTGGTGTAGTGAATAATATTCATTATTCACTGCAGTGATTAATGTATCTAATTATGATTGAAGAAACACAAGTATAAAGAGTATATTATAAGATAGTCGTGGACAAAATCAATTTTACGCAGTTTATTATGAACAGAGATGGTATGTGAGACGGATCAATGAAATTAATAATAGTACAACAAAGGGACCAACTTATACTATGACATTTTTGATAAACTGTAGGAATAGTGAGAAAATGTTTGTGTGGCCGAAAAAGCCTGACATTACAACTGTTGAAAAAGAATTCATATTTTTTGGTCCGATTGCGTTTAATTCGGAGGAACCATTTTCCTTAGATATATATAAAAAATATGCGACGCTTATAAATGTTATGAGATAGATTTTTGTTTTATTTTATTTTTCTTTTGTTCTAGAATCTATATTTTGTTAACAGGATAATAATATCCTATATGTATTATTGAATACAAATCTTGATTTCAATGTGATTTTTGTGCAAATCTGATAGACCCTTCTTTCTGATCGTAAAGAATCTAATAATTATAATAACAGAAGTGGCAGACGGGCGTAGTTAAGCAAAAGCTATTCTTCGCCCAACTCATTAAACTTATTTAGAAGAAAATCAAATGGATACCTACTATTTCTCAGTTTTTTTTGATAAGAAGTCCGAAGATTTACTTATATTCATTTGAATTTAGTTGGATTTATTTGAATTTATTCGGATTTATTTAGATTTATTTGGATTTATTTGGATTTACTTGGATTTATTTAGATTTATTTGAATTTACTTGGATTTATTTAGATTTATTTGAATGTATTGAGATTTATTTGGATTTTTTCACGGAAAATGGATTTATGGTGTACATAATTTTGGCAGTTGTTTCCCCTCGCTTGAAACTTGGAATGCTTACATAAAAGAACGTTGTGCATCGTTTGGCAGTGCAGTGCGATCTGTCATTTTTGCAGAGCGACAGTCAACTTTTTTTTTCTTTATGGCAGCCATATTCATTTCTGTCGCTGACATTAAGACAGCATTATTACGATTACAACGGTTTTTTAATTTTTTAAATTGAACCTCAAATAAAGAAGTTACAGAGAGAAACATGTTAGCCATGTAATCAAGGTAGCCATGCAACAAAAGATCTGCGGTAAGTAAAAATCTTTATCAATAAACAATTTACTTTTTAGTGGAAGCCCACATATTCCCACCTTTTCTATTTGAAGAGATAGAGATTCGGTTAAATCAGCGAATACTTGCGCAATTACTAGCAATAAACGGTGGTTCCAGAAGAGTTTAAGAAATCGGGTGTGGTCAAAATATTTATGGAAATTTTGAAAAGGGTCAATTAGTACTTGGATTAAAATAAAATCCTACATTTATTTTATTTTTTTATTAACTATGGAACTTTAAAGAACAATAAAACAAATTAACTAAAACGAATAAACAATTTAACAAAATGCCATGAAACAACAATGTAGGATTTTATTTTAATCCAAGTAGGTACTAATTGACCAGTTTCAAAATTTCCATAAATATTTTGACCACGGCCGATTTTTTAAACTCTTCGGGAACCACCGTTTATTGCTAGTAATTGCGAAAGTATTCGCTGATTTAACCGAATCTTCATCTCTTCAAATAGAAAAGGTGGGAATACGTGGGCTTCCACTAAAAAGTAAATTGTTTATTGATACTTACCGCAGCTCTTTTGTTGCATGGCTACCTTGATTACATGTGCTAACATGTTTCTCTCTGTAACTTCTTTATTTGAGGTTCGATTTAAAAAATTAAAAAACCGTTGTATTCATAATAATGCTGTCTTAATGTCAGCGGCAGAAATGAATATGGCTGCCATAAAGAAAAAAAAGTTGACTGTCGCTCTGTAAAAATGACAGATCGCACTGCACTGTCAATGTCACCAAACGATGCACAACGTTCTTTTATGTAAGCATTCCAAGTTTCAAGTCATTTGCACAAACCACAGTTGAGTTATCAACAAAAGAAAAAAATCGGAAATTTTAATTTTTTAATTATATCTAGAAAGCTGTGAAAATTTTTGCAAGTTTGAAAGTAGGTTTAAGATGGCCCCAAAATAGTGCAACTTTTCTCTCATTTAACCGACTTTGTAGCTCTTCAAATAACAAAAATACCAATACATAGAAGGATTCCTGATTCACCCTGTATAGGGAATTCACAATATTGATAAGTTTGTTATATTTGGAGCTACGATTTCGGTTAAATAGACAAACTGCTAGTATTTTTTACGTAGATTCAAGACAAGAATTCAGAAAAATAATTGAACATGGGGTTTTCAAATTGTCAACAAAAATAACTTTTTTTGATGGAATATTTTTGCATATTCTAAAAGAGAAAAAAATTCTTCACAAGTTACCCTTAATTAATGATTATCGTAAAATGTGGAAAAAAAATTGAGCAACTTAAAACACTACAGCTATGTACAGATCATTCATCATATTGATTTTAACAAATCATTTTTTGACAAGATTTTGCTTGATGCAAATAAAGTTATATTCTTTCAAGAAAAATATGTTTCTATCAAGCTAATGAAATTCTTTGCAACAAGAAACTCATTTATTTGCATTGAACTTATGATATTTGTTTGAAGTAATAAAATTACTGCCAATTTCAAACAATTAATAGTTTGGGTTTTGTAAAAAATATGTGTTTGGGTGAAACTACAATTATGTATTTTCTATGGCAGGTTATGGTCGAAATTGTTTGAGAATGTATATCTTTTGCTGATTGTTGTGCTGAGGTTGGTATTATTACTTTTTTGTTATTGTGTACCTATCAGAAAAGTGATTTATTTTTGTAAAATGTCTGTACCTATTTAATAAAAGCTTATATTAGAAAAAATTGCTTTAATTAGTTAAACAATAATCATTATTAATTTAGAACAAACGTGATACACTTTTAATATAAATAATTGAAAAAAAAAATAAAAAAAAGTTACATTGCGAGTATAATTTGGTATATGAAAGTGATTAACTCAAATTCTTGTTACGTATTTAAATTGAGGCAGGAACATGAATATTTTAAAGTAATTAAATAAAACGTTTCTTCATTGGTACGCAAAGATGAAGGACGAAAATAGTTTCTTGATTCCAATAAATAATACTTTGAAAAACGAACTGGCGCAATTCAGTATTTTAATAAGCAACAAATCATTTGTTTGAATGAAAATTGTGCGTTTTTGAATCAAGTTATGTTGTAACTAACTTAATACTGCATTAACTTACAGCAAGAAAATAATTAGTTTGCGTTAAAACATATAGTTTGGTTGATTTGAATGTTTTTGTCTTCAGTTAAACAAATAATCGATTTGGAAATTGAATTAAATGGAATTCTTCGTTTAACAAACAGATTTATTTCGCCGTATTTAAAGCTTAAATTTGTTTGGGCAAAACCATATTTCATTTGCTTCAGCCAAATACTTTTCTTTGTGCACTTACAGCAGTTATTTGACGAGTTGTTAAAAAATGTTAGAGGCAAAAGATTTATGTTTTACTCTATATTTTTAGAATTCGTTATCAGAAAAAAACAATTGGGACATGGGAAATGTAATATTTCTGCATAACTATATTTTTTTAATGAAGCACCCTGTGTTTAAAGAGCACATTTCTTTGATTCCAAAAATATATAAGTAGTTTGCCTGTTTGGATAAGACGTTTTAGAGATATTAACACATTCAACGACAAACAATTTTTAGTAATCTTCATATCGTATAGTTTTCCATATCGTTCAAAACCATTTCTAATTTTACTTTGCTGGGTGCTAACAACATCCCCGAATCTCTGCATATCAATAATAATTAGACCATGATGTTGTATGCCTAATGCTACGACAAAAAATTCTTTCAAAAGATTTTCTGACAGATTTAATGGTAAAAGTCGAATGCTTTTTCATTTTTCGCGGGGTAAAAGCTGTTGCCGAAGATTCAAGAAGGCCGGAAGTAAAATATCATGCACTGTAAGAAAGCAGGAATTTGTAAACGATCTTTCTGAGCAAAGCACGTCATACTGATAAGTCCCAATAAAACGAAATCGAGTAGTAGATAAATGAGAATACTGGGCCACATCCCTGGCCGAGGCAGTTGACCGCCTCGGCGGGAGGAAGCCGGGCGCCCGTCTTTCTGGCTGAGGAGCGATGGGGCGCTCGAGCCAGCCCGCCAAGGCGGTTGACCGCCTCGGCGGCTGGAAGCCGGGCGCCCGTCTTTCTGGCCGAGGCGATGGGGCGCTCGAGCCAGCCCGCCGAGGCGATCGATCGCTTCGGCGGGTGGAAGCCGGGGCCCCCGGCTTCTCCAGGTGCCATCCACTTCTTGAAGGAAGCCGGGCTCCCGGTTTCTCCAGGTGCCATCCACTTCTTCAGCAGCGACTTCTGCGGCAGCCTCTCTCAGAAGAAGCGAGTGTCATTGCCGAAGAGTGCGCCCCCCAAGCCGCCATTTTGGGCCCCCTTGGTTGTGGCTCAGGCGCCTGCGCCGGGGCTTTGAAAGTACACGTGTTGCTCATTGTTCAGGCCGAGGTTCAGGCCAGTTCATCCAGGTGCCATCAATGACCAGAGGCTGCTGAAGGAGTCCTCGAGTAATGTCTTCAGCAACGACTTCTGCCTCTGGTGTCTTTGGGGCCTTTGGTTGTGGCTCAGGCGCCTGCGCCGGGGCTCAAAAAGTGCGCGTGTTGCTCATTGTTGCGCAATGGAAGAATGTTCTGGAAATGCTGATGCAATAGTACACAGATGTTGCAGAATTAATGTTTTTCTCGGAAATTCCAACATTTGCAATTGTTTACGCTAAATAAATATTGTTATCAAAGTTTGAGAAAGAAATAACAGATTCGAAGTCGATAAGAGATGTTATGATTTATTGTTTTTATTATGATGAAATATTAATAGCTAAGAACGTTCTAGAAAAACCTTTCAACTTTGCCGACAGGATATGTATATTTGTTTGGTTTGACTCCCACATTCTGCATGCTAATAAGTACATGTGCACTTAATATTATGTCGTAAACTCTACAAGATGATCGAGATTATTTTATACCCTGTTGTTTGTATTATTATAATAAAATCATTCAAGAACATAAAAAGTTTGAAGGCCACCGCCAGAAACATAAACACTCGATTGATTGTTGTTTTTGATAACTTCTACATGTTACTAAAATTTTGCAAGCTCGGCAAAAGCTGCGAGATAAATAGAACGAATATAATTGCGAGACGCATTATTCAGTAATCACTTCAATAGTTTAGTTGGTTCCCACGGAATAGGTGCGGTAAAAGTTAGTTTCCCAATATGGATGTTGTAATTGGTCAAGATGATGTTGGATATATTTTATTGTACCATTTTATCCTCCAAAACTTACCGGAAAAATTTAAAAGTAAGTCCATTTGCAGCAATCATTTCTTTTATTGTTCAAGCATTCTGTTAATAAAACTCATTCATAATAAAACTCATTCATAATAAAACTCATTCATAATAATTTCATTATATGTAGTTAAAAAGCTCACCTATCTGTTCCATAATTGTAAACTATTTTCTATCTTTAGAGCCAACCCAAAATGATTATGTGCGGAAATGTATCGCACATGGCAACGGAAACCGAAAATGTTTTATTTTCTGGACTATTCATGGAGAAAGAAACCAAGATAATTTTGTTGGAATCGTGCAGTGAACTTGTGGTCATTTGGGTCAATATTGTAAATCGTAAGTAAAGTATTTAGATTTTTTAATATGCAGTGATAGTAGATAAAAAGTGCCAGTTTTGGATTCACAATTTTAGTAGTGGAAAATTAATTATTTTTATAATGTATGAAGTTATTTCTTTGTTTGTCCGCCCGTTTGTTTGTTTGTTTGTTTGTTTGTTTGTTTACTAGTACAATTTCTTATCTTTGTTTGTCTGTCAGTTTGTCTGTACGTTTTGTTTGTTTGTTTGTTTTGTTTGTTTGTTTGTTTGTTTGTTTACTAGTATAATTTCTTAATTATGGTATTTTTCTCTTGTTGCAGTCAACGATGTATAAGCAGCGTCACGAGGTTGAGTACACTGTTATATTATTTTAATGAATAAAATGTATTTTAATATAATAATATCATATTATGAACAGTATTATATTATTTTAATTGACAAAATGTATTTTAATATAATAAATTATATTATATAATTTACCGTATTCCATGGGAACTAACTAAACTAATGAATTGATTACTGAATAATACTCCCCATTATGTTAGAAATATTTGTTGTGTGCTTTCCAATAAATGTATGCTAGAAGCGTCATTTTTTTTGACAAGCTGTCTGTTGACACCAGACAGCTGTTGACCCAGACAGCTGTTGACACAGACAGCTCTATTCGCAAACACCATGGCTGATGACACAAGCAAGAATAGAAAGAGGAAAAACCGCTCCATGTAGATGCAGCTTAGATGCGGCAGTACGTAAACGTCTTGTTGGTGGATTGGTATGCGAATTTCGTCATTGGCATTGAATGTTGTTGTTGACACGAACGGCTGATGTAACAGACAGACAGACAGACAGGCAGGCAGACAGACAGACATCTGATGAGAATTCTGAAGTAGGAGAATAACTATAGATTCCTATTTGTCTCATCGAGCTGGTTAATTTGATACCCTCCATGACCTAAGTGGGCGGGGCAAGGGGGCGTGTGCAGTGGGCCCTAATCTACATGCGTTCTATATTACCGACATTCAATTTGCACTTTCCAGTAAGTGTAACAGAAATCTACATGTGTTCTATATTACCGACACTCAATTAGTACTTCCAGCACTCACCAGATGGTTCCCACACGTGCCCGAAACGCATTAAGATAACAAGTAATTTCAAAACATAGTACGTATCAAAATAAACAAACTGACGAATGTTCTAGAATGTTATTTTATTGTAATAATACAAACAAATAAACGGGTCACCTTGTAGTGTCTACAACGTAGTATGTGCATATACAGAACGTGGGAGCAAACCTAAACAAACATAATCCTGTCGGCGAGTTGAAAGGTTTTTTACCCATAATAAAAACAATTATAACATCTCTTATCGGCGGCGAACGTGCTTTTTTCTTAAACTTTGATATCAATATTTATTTAGTATAAACAATTGCAACCATTGGAATTTCCGAGAAACTTCTGCGTACTATTGCATCAGCATTTCCAGAACATTCTTCCATTGCGCAACAATGAGCAACACGCGCACTTTTTGAGCCCCGGCGCAGGCGCCTAAGCCACAACCAAAGGCCCCAAAGACACCAGAGGCAGAAGTCGTTGCTGAAGACATTACTCGAGGACTCCTTCAGCAGCCTCTGGTCATTGATGGCACCTGGATGGACTGGCCTGAACAATGAGCAACATGTGTACTTTCAGAGCTCTGGCGCAGGCGCCTGAGTCACAACCAAGGGGGCCCAAAATGGCGGCTTGGGGGGCGCACTCTTCGGCAATGACACTCGCTTCTTCTGAGAGAGGCTGCCGCAGAAGTCGCTGCTGAAGAAGTGGATGGCACCTGGAGAAGCCGGGGGCCCGGCTTCCTTGAAGAAGTGGATGGTACCTGGAGAAGTCGGGGGGCCCGGCTTCCACCCGCTGAAGCGACCGATCGCCTCGGCGGGCTGGCTCGAGCGCCCCATCGCCTCGGCCAAAAAGACGGGCGCCCGGCTTCCTCCCGCCGAGGCGGTCAACCGCCTTGGCGGGCTGGCTCGAGCGCCCCATCGCTCCTCAGTCAGAAAGACGGGCGCCCGGCTTCCTCCCGCCGAGGCGGTCAACCGCCTCGGCCAGGGATGTGGCCCAGTATTCTCATTTATCTACTACTAAATCGGTGATCTGCAGTTGATTGTGGTTGTGCATTTAGACAATGGAGGATCCAAATGTTTAAAATACTGTCAAACCGATCTAATGTCTCTTGTTACAAATTTATGTTCATAGAGTGAAACTAGACACAAAATTTTGTAATTCTTAGTTACAATACTTGACAAGATATTATTCTAGAATGCACAACAAATATACTTACAGGTTGGAAAATTTATTGTTAATCCACAAGCAGGCAGACGAATATAGAACATAGAAAATGTATGAAACCTTAAATGCATCTAAGCCAATATTTTCTCTGCATGTTTTAATTGATGCTCTCAGTGAAAACTATTATATTATGTATACTTTTCCGGTAAGTACACTTTTCTATAGCGCAGAAAGCATGCGCCAGGATCTAAATAAGGAATGGTCTGCGATGTCTTTAGTGATTAATACCGCATAGCCGTTTCTGTCGCAGTGACTAAAACGTGTTGAAACAATTTGCAAAAGATTGCGAAACTCAAATTGTTCCGAACATCCGTTCAATTTTTTTCCATACACAAACTGATTTCCCTTTTAGTAAGCAGGTTTTATCCTGCAGCGACAATAAAATTAATAACCAGTTAAACGTATTCGGTCGACCTTGATATTGCATGGGAACTAATTATTTTGCCGTCTCACAGATCAATTATGCTACATTACAAGTTATACAGGGTGCAACTTCTTAGACCCAAAATAAGAAACAAAATCATTTCAAGTATGTCCAAAAAAGCTTCTAAAGAAATACCTTTAGAAAATTAGGTAAAATTCCAGAAAACTTTCGTCAATTTGTCTATCGACTGGTACATACCAACAGTGTAATAGACATATCCTGGCGGATATGACGAACGACTTTACCGGGAGTTTATTGGCAACGCGTGCGGAAGTTCCACTCTTTAATACCTTTTTATCCCGTAATAAAATATCATTATTTTGTTTATTATTATTAATTCAAGCTCGAAGCACTGGAAAAACCGAAAG
This sequence comes from Xestobium rufovillosum, assembly GCA_963966045.1. NCBI lineage: Eukaryota > Metazoa > Arthropoda > Insecta > Coleoptera > Ptinidae > Xestobium > Xestobium rufovillosum. Next base: position 18,636,566 of record OZ014498.1, read on the forward strand.
ACCTGAGCTATCTTTGTTATTTTTGCAAATAAAAATAAAACTTCGCTATATATTTTTTTAAAATGTTTATACAAAATTCTTAACATACAAACTAACAAAAGCAATAAAAATAAATACATATGTAATTATTTATCTTTTCTTATTAACGTTTTATTGAAAATTCCAAATTTCAAAACATGACGTATTGACGTGAAAGTGTAAACACAGTAATAACAACAGAATGGAAGTGACCGGCGTCCGAGCGAGAGAGAGACCTGGGGAGTGGGTGGTCCGTGCTCCGCGCGGTGCGACCGTCTACATCTCTAGATCTAGAGAGCTAAAGGCAAGGCCGCTGCTGGCCGCGAAAAAAACCTGCAAGAGAGCAAATATGCCGCGTTCTGCAGATAACTTCTTCACGTTGCCCTCAAATTCCGACGTGCCGAGAAACGGCAATAAGCGGGATTCTTCTGTATCGTCCCTCCCCATTACGATGAATTTTTATTGGGAACTACAGTGATTCACTATTGGGAACTCGCTTATACCGGGTGAGGATTTAGTGTGCAATCGGTTCATATCTCTGGTGCTATTTAAAATATCAAAATGAAATTTTATATTGTACACGTATGGACTTAGTAGAAAATTATTTATCAAGTGATTGAAGTTAAAATAATCGTTCGTAAGGAGTAAACTCCAGTCGTGCGTCGGAGCTGACACGCACAAGTTTTTTATTTTACATTATTTTTGGCGATCTCCCCTATTGTGTCAACCAAAACCCCCCAAAAAAGTCTGCATTTCCTTTCTATAGAATATTTAGCAAATGAAGTTTAGATTAACACAAGAAATGCCATTGCAAGAATATTTTCTTCCATGGCACTTTTTATGGAATTTGGTGCTTATTAGCATGCCGCAGACATCTGATCTATGGTATACGAGTTATGTTCAAATCGAGGTTCAAATTAATAAGAAAATGTCAAATTTAAACCTATATAGTAATGTTTCGACAGAAAATTAAGATGGGGACAGGCGTTTTATAAAATTCCAGCTTCCCCATCGTTCCCCATAAAATATTCCAACAAGTTTATTCTACCATTATTTAGAGAAATGTGTGTACGAATACTGCACAAATGCAATTTAAAAGTTTGAAGTTTGATAGAAGAGCGTTGCTAGACATCTGAGATAGCGCATAAACACAACAGCAAGGGCTGAATCCCACAGCACGGGTTCGAAACTGGGGCAGAGCCGATTGAGCTACTTCGTCTTTTTTAACCGGTTTTCATCCAGAATTTGTATTTTTCATATACATATTATTTTACTATTTTCCTATTAAAAATTACATTTCAGTAGAAGTAAAATAAATTTCTCTAAAGAACGATGGAACAAATTTGTTTGATTATTTTGCTGACAGGGAGCAGAATTTTTACAAAATGCTTTTCCCCGTTCAATTTTCCACGTGCCCTCCAGTTTTAATAAACAGTATTTGGAATGTTGGATATCTGATACTTGAATCATGCAATCCAAAAAAGCGTCCAGCGAACAAAACAAAATAAAAATAATACGTGTTTATCTGTTTATTATAAAAAAAAGTTTTCCTTCGGATTGTTAAAATAGATTACAAATACAATGTTGCTAGGCATGAACCGCGTTTTGCTAGGAACCAGGAAACCAGGCACGAAGCCAATACGCTTATCCAGAAAATCTCACCATATTTATCTACCTGTCTGGCAATGGCCAACGAATTTTATGACCAATTACAACATTACAATAATTTGTCTTGTATGTAGAAAGTTACTGAAAATAAGGTAAAATCAAAAGTCGCACATATACTACTAGGTAAAAATTGTCGACGTATGTAGAAACACTGCGGCAAAAGTGAAATGTCACCGATTAAAAACGAAAAATAAATAGAAAGGTTAACAAGTTTTGAGATTAAAGACTCGGTCTCACACCGATAATTGCTTATAAATTAAAGCATTTAGAATAAATGAAATTGATTTATAGCATGCAATTATAATGAGCTAATAGTAGCCGGTCTTATTGTTCATTTCCCACGATTAAAAGCGATTGTTATCGGCGACTACATTCACATTACACGGGCAAGTACTGAATCCAGAAAGCAGCCAGGACGCCCGTCCAGTTAAAGACGTTTGAAGTTTACAAGTTATTGCACAAGATTTGTCATTAAAAACCGTGATCCCATCACCAACTCGTTTAGCCAGTGTGGTGTTTCAGACCCTAGAAAATTGCATAGGAAGTTCTCTGGTTGGGTCGGCCGCGGTGAACTGAGAGAACTCGGTGCTTGTTGCTTGTAGGCACTGAAAGTATCAATCAGTGCAAAACGAAAAGGTGTCGATTTATTTCGAGAAATGGCGTCATGCAACGCTATGTTAAGTAACCTGAGTGTGTGTGTGTTGCTACCATTTTAATCTCGGAAACAGCGAGGGAAACTGTTCCGATTTGAAGGTTGACAATGGCATTAAATTATATTCCACTATACCAACCTGTATTCACAGTCCGAGTGACCACCTACATGCCGGCTTGAGCTTAGTACATAAAAATGTTTGTTCTTAATAGAGAAAGTACAAATTTTTTAAGAAAACTGCCTTCTCAATGTACAGGCTGTCCTATTTTCGTTGTGATTTGGGGGTTTCTCATAGAAGCAGCAGAGATACATAGAGCCTCGGGGTTTTCGAGAACCTGAGCTACTTTTTTGAGTATAATAGAATGCCCAAACCAGAATTTGGATATCATTTTTAGTTTTCGAGAAAAAAAATAATGTTGATTTTTATCGATTTTCAAAAACTCTCCAATTCTTTTTGTACTAACCAGACTAAAACTGTTAAGATTGACTCCTATAGAACTTTTTCCAAGGAATTCAGTGGCGTACGTAATTTTTTCTAGGGAGTGAATTTTTTGAGTTATGACATAAAGTTGAATTTTTAAATGGAAATCATAGTAGGCTTTGGTCTAGTTCGAAAGGTCTTTTTTAAGCTATCAAAATATATATACTTTTATATTGTTATTTCAAAAACGGCGAAGATTTTGGTCTTTTTACCTTTCGAAAATATAAGATGGGTAGGTACATCTAAGATACCAGGGGCGGGTGGGGAAGGTTTTACCGGCCCGGGAAGCCATTGGCATCGGCCGGCCCAATTTTTTGAGAAACAGAAAATACCCATTTTTTATATTTTGTACATGTAATTTTTGTATTTATTTTTTAATAAAATACAAATCTGATTTTTTAAGGTTTTTAATACAAAACATTTCAAAAAAGTAAAACTAAACTTAAAATCTCGAGAATTTAACGAGAATCAACAAGTGCAAAATATAAAAATAAACATGTATGACATTACAAAAATACAATAACAGCACAAGGACAGTGAAAAAAAAGCTAACGGAAAATACAAAGTACAAACAAACTACTATAGGTCAACATTCAATTTCTATTTTTGCGGATTTGCCCGCAGAGTACGATGCTACGATGCATTGACCGTCTTTCCGACCCGAAAACATCCAAGCAGGGATGCTAACGATACGTAGTATCGATACAAAAAAATATCGATATTTGGTATCGATACCTTACATGCGGTGCTTGTCTGGTATCGATACTTTTAGAGCGATATCGAATAAACGATACCTGCTGTAAGCGACATAGGCGCTATAGCTGAGTTGCGCTTTGCATTCATCATTCCCTTGCAGATTGCCGCATATCATGCCGTCAAAAAGGGAGGACTTTTAATGTTCAGGTATATGCTTAATAAATTTGATGTAAAATGTCTCCATGTCTCCGTAGCCTTGGAAACGACTATGGAAGTCTCAGATATTGATACAGAGTCGGCGAATTCAGATCAAGTTTTTTATCTCAGCCCCAACCTCATTCATTAGCGCCACCCATCCAAGTCTATTTTTGTTTTAATTTTGTTTTGTAGTGAGAGTTCAGAGGTATGTTTTATTACTGAAAAGCTGTAATTATAGAAAATATAAAGTTTACTTTCTTTTTGCCACTTTTCCGTTTTCATAAAACCCTCAGTAGACATTTTATTAAAACGATACCGATACTTGAAGGTATCGATACTTTCTTGTGAAGTATCGGGAGGTATCGATACCCAAAGCCAAAAGTATCAAATGATACTGGTATCGATACTTCCATTCGATACTAGCATCCCTGCATCCAAGCGCTGGAGATACAAGACTGAACTGATTACGCTTACAATACACGGCGGCGACGAACGACCGGGTGAGACTCGAGATGGGACGACGAAAGCCGAAAAAACAATAAGCACGCACGCTGTGCGGTGCAGGCGATTACCGATTAGACCGGCAGCTTTCAAGTCCCAAAATAATCGCATTTTCGGCGGCCCGCTTTGCACTGACCGCCAATTTTTGTTATAATGTCATGTTTTTTTCACATCGGTCGGCCCAGACCGGCCCCGAAGCAACCGGCCCTTCGGGAAATCTCCCGAAATCCCCGTTGGCCCACCCGCCCCTGTAAGATACCTATGATTTTATGTTAGCGACTATTAATAACAACTGAAATAAAAGCAACAAAAACAGAAAGCAAACAGCAAAACAAACAAAAACGAAAAACAGCAAACAACAAAATTATAGGAACTGCTCAAATTGATTGCCATGTTAATAGATCGATGGCATTAATTAATAAAATAGGATGGGCTTGCAAATATCAGAAAGCTGCATGTGTTGCCTCTGCTAGCTCGGCTTGATTGTTGTATCTTCGTATGTATATAGTCGATAACATAAAATCATAGGTATCTTAGATGTACCTACCCATCTTATATTTTCTAAAGGTAAAAAGACCAAAATCTTCGCCGTTTTTGAAATAACAATATAAAAAAATATATATATTTTGATAGCTTAAAAAAGACCTTTCGAACTTGACCAAAGCCAGCTGTGGTTTCCATTTAAAAAATTCAACTTTATGCCATAAATAAAAAAATACGCTCCCTAGAAAAAAAACTACGTACGCCACTGCATTCCCTGGAAAAAGTTCTATAGGAATCAATCTTAACAGTTTTAGTCTGCTTGGTACAAAAAGAATTTTTGAAAATCGATAAAAATCAACTAAAAACGATATCCAAATTCTGGTTTCAGCTTTCTATTATACTCAAGTAAGTAGCTCAGGTTCGCGAAAACCCCAAAGCTCTATCTCTGCTGCTTCCATGAGAAACCCCAAAATCACAACGAAAACAAGACATACAGTGAATGTCGTAATAAGTTGTTCAAAATCCAATTTTGTCAAAATTCATATTTTATTATTTTCAGTAATTTTGAATAAGTTCATCTGCAATCCGAATTTTGTTTTTCAGTTTTGAATACAGTGCCATCGACACGAAAAAATTAGCCAAGAACAAATAACAAAATAATGATGAATTTATTGCGACGCTGAGGGGGAAATTTCAATGACATTATGCAAGACTTCCAGTGGGCTGGACTGTATCGGATATTGATAGAATAGGTAACAAAATATACATTTTACATTGTATTAATAATTGGAAATTTACCAACCATTTTTTTTTTAATTTGGACTCGGAAACAAAAACATCTTATTTCTAGGCACCTGTGTTCTGCGATTCGCACTCGAGCAGTCAGAGAAACTGTTGAATACATTGAACATCTGTTGGGCGTTCAATGCCGGAATTTCCCCGGCGTCTTTGAATTCTGATCCTTGCCGACAAACCGTATATTTTTGCAAGTACAAGTACGTACAGTCCAAGGTATGCGGTGTCTCATCAAATGACTGCGTGACACGAAAAATAAAAATGGATAAGGCCGCGGTATATAAAACTGGTACAATGCTTGAATTTAGATCGCCGGCGGAAAATTTATCGTCAACTTCTGTTTATAGGTCAAGCGCTTTAAAAAGAGGGCACAGTTGCTACAATAAACTTCGCAGCAGGAAAAAGAAAAATAATTGTACTTCAAATAAGTACAGGGTGTGAGACTGTATTCTTGGTGCCATTCGCAATTCACAATTTAGTCGTAAAATAGATTCTTGCATGCAATTTAAAAAGTTAACAAAAACAGGGTGCAACTTTGGATTGAGGTAGGTTTGATTCAATGGAGTTATTTTGATCTCTAGATTCACGGGCAACATTTATGCTAGGTACTTCTTTCGAAAACACGCAGTATAATACCACCCATTCTCACGCCATGAAATAAAAACCATGTATTGCTGAATCCGTTCCCCGGAACGCAGCCGGCGCCTACGCTTAGGAAGGCAGCAATTGGTCATTTCCTCTTGGTACATTACGAGATGATCTTGGATTCTGTGCGCGTAGATTGTAACGGTTGCACCATGTGTGTTAAATTCGAGTAAATAACTGGAAACGGGCAATTTCTTCATAAAGTTGCTCGCACATAATTTTCGCCACTTAATCCAGAGCAGCGCAAACTGGTACCTAATCGAAACAAGATCCACTACCTTTGTGGATCGTTTGCGTAAGCTCTGCTTGAAAAATATTTAATTTTATGACTCACTGCATTCAAAACAATGTTACATCATTTAAAGTAGCTCAACGGCCATCATCAGAATATTACGGTACCTACGTACGCGACGTCCAATTTACAAATTAATTGACACTTAAATTTCACTACAAGTGGTAAACAGGTCGCCTATTACACGTTATTTAACAATTAGCCAACTTTATACCTACATACTTAAAGTAGTTCTTCCGGTAGAACGAAACGAAATGGCACTCTCTCAAGGATAATAAGTAAAGTGATTGTTTGGAAGTGTCCTTATTTCGTGAGATCGGGCGGCCTGTGTCGTGCGCGGGGTTTCACGCGACTCCTTGCCGCAAAAAGGTGCAGTAATTAATCCGAGTTTACTCGCCGCGATTGTTGTTATTTTTAGGCATAATTCCTACGCTCAGGTACGCAAGTAGACCACGTATGAAGCTAATTGCGCACTGCGGCAGCAAGAGACCGGCGAAATCTCAAAATCTCACCTCATTGTTTATTAACGAGTTGATTAGGAGTTACTTTCCTAATCAATTAGAATTACAGGACCGTGTCCGTTCTGTTCTATCTTTACAAAACCATTCACTAGGAATATTAGATTATTAAAATGAAAAATGAATTATTAAAAAAAAATAAATAACGTCAGTTCTAACTTTGTTAAAGTATCTTCTGGGTGGCATCCCCCAGGGTTCTCACTTAGCAACACTTCTATTTTTTTATTTATTAATGGCATTGGTGGCTGTTTCTTAACTCCTATTCCTTATACGCTGACGATTTAAAGATCTAGAACAAAGTTGGAACTCTGAATGACTGCCTTAATTTGAAAAGTGACTTAGACCGTCTCTGCACTGCACTTATGTTTGCGTAATAAAGTTGTATTTAAATACATACATAATTGATGGAAAGTCGTTGGATGAGGTAACTGAGATTAGAGACTTTGGATACCAAGTTCTGTTTTGAACCCCATATAAATTCAATTGTTGGTAAGTCATACAATGTGAGGTTTCTTGAATACGATGACAAAGTCGTTCAGGGAGTCCCCAGTGTCTTATACGTTTATAGTGGAATCCACCTATAATGGACTTACTTGTAATAGAACCTTGTTTATAATGGACAAATTCTGTTGGGCCGGGTTGAAATACATGTAAAATTATCGCTTTAGATGGACTCGCTTATAATAGACTCTCGTCTATAAGGGACCAAAAAATCTATTATAGTCTATTACAAGCGGAGCCCTTCCAGTACTTCCCCAAAGTGTGCGTAATACAAATTGAGACGGCGCAGGAGGCAGGTTTACAAACATGCGATTCCTATCAAGGTTGTTTTTATAGGTGGATTTGCAGTGTCGCGTTAAAAGCCGTGAGAGCTGTGCACAATGTCTGAAAGCAAAAAACATGCATTTACAGTACACGAAAAATTCACATTAATAAGTGAAATTGAAAATGGTTGTTCTCAGGCCAGTATTTGCGCGAAAATTAATTTAAAGAAATAGGTCGTGTTAAATATCTGGAAAAATCGCGAGAAAATAAAAAATGACTTAAATATCAAGTTAGAAGAAAAAATGCTAATATCGTTGCATTCTCAAATAGATATGTGTGGGGAATCAAGCCAAGTTAAAAATGTTACCATCAGCGACTGGATTTCGCAAGATTGGTCTATAATAAGTAACAGTTATTCAGAAGAAAACAAATTTAATGATGGGAGTGACTACTGAACAGTCTGGTCGCATGCGCATTACAGAATGTAACCTATATAATTTGGCATTTTGGAAGTGTAAAAAAAACTAAAGCTGAGAGAACGCTTTTTTAAAATAGACCCTTACTTGCCCTTTCGCACCAGACACACGCATTTTTTGGCAAAAAGATGATGTAAAAACAAACAAAAAATGCGAACCCGTACGGGTGCAGAACTCGTGTAGCCGTAGGAGAACAAAATGGCAGCTTTATACTATACCCGAACACCCACCGAGATTGTTGGCGATGTCTTTCAACAACGAAGTTCTTAAACGTCATTTTACTGATATTGTGTCGACTGTCCTGGAGCAAAATTTAGAAGTAACCGGCGGACTGTTCAGTAGTCACTCCCTTTAATGATGATGAAACCGGCATTTTCTACAGAATGATGCCGGACAAAACTCACAGATTAAGGCTGGGATAATATATCAGCTGTTAGTCTATAAAGTGCTGCCACCTATCGCCCAAAAGTGTGATTAGGATTACGCAAAATACAGTCACAATCTATTATGATTGGTTTCTATCACAGCTGCAAATTCTTCATACGGAACCTCTACAGTTTGGAATTTTGCTTTAGCGGCAAACGAATAAATCTGGGAGGATTAGTCGGCGGTCTTAACTTTAAATTGTTATTTTCTATTTAGAAATATGAAAATAAACTGAAGCGCCACCGCCATCTGCATTGCAGTGGTCACACTACTACTACTGTCAAACGTCCAGTTTACTGTGCATCTCGGCCAAATATGCACAAAATGAAGATTGCAATATAATTTTCATTCTAACACGCCGGCTTAACGAAGTAGCGTATTAAGACGTTCTTGGTCGAAAATGAATAAGGAATAATTAACTTAGACAACCCTAACTTTCTAATTACGATAAATACGAGTATGTGCACAAATAGTAAAAAAGGCGTCGAGTTTATGACGGATTTTTCAATAATTTGAGGGAGATTTATTCAAGGGGAACGAAAAATATGACTATAAAAGTAGTGCGAGTCTCTAAGTCGATCCCTTATTGATAAATCTTTTTTTTATTTAACGCCCTATATACTTTAATTTCAGAATGGTGTTCAAATAAAAATGTGTCTGCATGTCCGCTAGGGTTGTGCATTTCTCGTCTCGATTCTCGCCGAGATCGAGAGTGAATGAAAATCTCGGGTGCGAGACCGAGACGAGAACTGTCCAATGAAATCGAGATCAAGACCGAGAGTCAATTGCACGAGATCGAGACTCTCGCTCGAGAAATCGTTGAGAGTCTCGATTTCTCGACATTATTTTTTTGATCAATGTTATTTTTCTGTATTTTTGTCAAGAATAATAGGTGATAATTAATAATACTTAACTAAACCGTTATGTGAGAAAATTATATATTTTTTTAAAGCAAAATAAAAGAGCTTCTAGAAAATAAACTTAAAATAAAATCGTAGTAACTGCATAATTAATATCCTCGTTAATATCACAACAAAAATACTTTTTGGAAAATAATAAATTGATAAAAATAATGTAGAAACAGTGCGAAAAATTTCCAACGGATGCAAATAGGTAAGTGTCATTTTGTTAGATTTTGTAAAATATAATTGTGAAGTTTTCCCTTGATTACTTTTTCGCAATAACTCAGTTTTACTTAATCATTGCGTATTTCAGTCACTAAAACACAAGAAACGTTGATTTAAACAAGATATATGTACAATACATACATTTCAGTACAAAAACAATACATTACAGAACAACTCAAAAAACAAAACTTAATCCAATATTTACGGATCGCGTGTGGTTTTACTAATAGAGATGGACAAATAAAAACCCTTGCCACAATATTTTAGGACATTTAAGTGTACTAAATACGTATATCGGCAGCTAAGGTGCCATCATCAGTAGTCTACGAGCTACGAGATTGTGTAGCTGTACTAAATACGTATTTTGGCATCTTTGCTGGCGAAATGCGTATTTAGTACAACTAAATTTTGTGAAATAATATTGTGGTAAGGGCTTTTATTTTTTAATTTTTAAAACTGCATCCGCTTATAGAAACTTTTACAAAGGTATCTTATTTTAAAATCCAAACTTAACACAATATTCAATCGTTCAATCGCGAAAAAGAAAAGGTAAGTATTTTGTTGCAACCTGTGGTTCACTTAATAAGAACAGATCTGCGTCATTAGGCCCAAAAATGTTCTTCAATTCATAATTAGGAGGGTGGTATTTTGATTGGATAAGACGTTCAGTTAAAAAATGTTTTGAATATGTATTTGTATTCTGGACATTTTTTATTTCAATATTCTGCGTTCTAAAAACGTTCCCGAGCCCAAACAAACTGTTCTAAATGCGGTCCTGACACGAAAACTGCTGGTGCCGCGTCGTGCGATACACCACCCCCTTATCGCAGGCGAAAATCGACCGTATGGTACTTGGCTTCCAAAGTACAAAGGATACCACCTACCTCTTAATAAATTCGAGATCGAGAACCGAGAGTCTCGAGGCGAGACAAGATTTTCGCAGTCGAGAGTTATTCGAGATCAAGACGAGACCGAAGAGGTTCGAGAATTTTCGAGATCGAGACGAGAGTGGGCCAACTCTCGCCGAGATCTCGATCTCGTCCAACCCTGCATGTCCTGTCTTTAGTGCTCAAATTCCGCGCCCTTAAAATGCGAAAAGTGTTCTGGGAGGAAAATGTTTTTAGAATAATGCGTACAAGTGTTTTTGGGATACATTATGTATATGTATGTTTAATTTTCCTCTACATTCTCATAAGATGGACATTCGGTTATAATGGACAAAGTAGTTGATACCTTCAAGTCCATTATAAGCGGACTGCACTGTATTTAATTCCTTAGTACGCCTGCTAGAGTAAATATAGGTATTACCAAAATTGAGAAAATTACAAATTAAATTCATTATTCTTCGGAAGTTCAAATTCAATCGGAGGCCTAATTCTAAAGAATGTAAGTTTGCTGATCGTAGAGTGGTGTCCTACATCACATTTTTATATACCATGTGTAACAGGAGTATAATGGTACACCACCCATTTTTTCTTTATTTTTGAAGATAAATTTTTGAAACTTGGCACATCGTATGTACTGAGTAAACGTCAAGTTTCAAGTTTCAAGTTCAAGTTTCAGCGGAAGTGGTGCCACCTTTTGATTTTCAAATGGGACAACCTGTATGCTATTGACTTTTTGGACTCTACCTAATTTTCTGAATGCAATGATACCACATAAACGACATACACATTCAAAACATGCAATATTTAAATAAAGGCCCGCTTAAAAGCACGTGCGCACATGGAGACACATTAAGATTGCTTCAAAGCCACCTTAGGTGGGGTGGCTTTCTGTGACTTCTCGTAGTAAAGAAATCTGGATTTAGTTCTACAATTCAATGCCTCACGGTGCATTTGCCAGAGGAGTAGTTGTTCGAACGGTCCAGTACCACTGATTACATAATTTCATATTCGTCATGTTGAAAAAAATACAGTTACCGAGGTCATTTTCTAAATCAGTTAATCAATTTCCCATATTACTTATCCGTTTTGTTTGGAACAATAGCCACATAAAAACGGGCGGCCGTCATAAATATTGAATGTGCCTTACACCGGCTGCACTCGAATAATGCAACTCCCATAATAACTGCAGAATGACATTATTGTGTTAATAAACAAAAGACGTGCGTATACGTTACGCGTTCTTTTGTTCCGGTGCCTACTTAGAACTGGCGAACAAAAAGAAAAACAGCAGAACCTTCATTTGGGAAGATAACATGCGAATTTACCCTCGTAAATTGTATTCGAGAAGAATAAAGCAAAAATTGCTAATTTATGTGCTTTTACAAAAATAAACTATTTGCAAATTCTAAGCAATGAAAGCTTACGTATACTTAGGCATTTAGTTTAGTAGCTGAATGTCCTGTACATAGTCATGTAAAAAAAAAATTTTAAGAACAAGCCTCTTGAAGCGACTACTTGGATTTATTTTTTCTAACAATTCCATCATGTTTATCGCGCCAAATTCCTGTTCCGCGTCTCCCAAAATCGATCTCACCCCCTGCCGTATACGCGCGCGAATAGCGCCACATGTGGATAAAGTAGTAAAGTTACGGAGTTCGCCGAGCGGAGTAGACTAGTGGAGTGGAGTCTAAAATAAATAGGTGAAGGGGTTACTGACCTGAAAATCTTGCTAAGAAGCGATGGAAGCCGGTGGCGAGGGCCTGCGCCAGGCACCGGAGGACGAGGAGCAGGGGAGCCGCGCTGACGGCAGGCGGATGCCGCCCCCAGCTCCATGTCGCCCACATCACGTGCGCCACTGCAAAAAATTACAGAAAAAAATAATTGCAACAACGTCCATTACGTGTTTGTTATGCGAAATGCATAATTCATCTTGGCGGGAAATCCATCATTAATATTTGCATTTCCACACGTCGTTTCAAAGCAAAAATCGTTCCAAGCGAAGCATCCCACCAACTGGGGTTGCGCTATATTTCTAGAATATCGATATTTGGCGACATACCGCTAGTTCAAACATCGATATGTCGACAAACAACACCAAGGGCAGGTTGTTAGAAACTTTGATTTGATCCAGATCACGTAATCTCGGATTAAAGCCAACGCGGTGCTACATTTTGATCGGGTTGTTAGAACGAATTGTAACGCGCGATTAGCTGACACGAGTGCTAGCACTCGGATCAACTCCTGTACATCAGTTTTAGATCAAGTGTTCCGAAATAGGTCAAGCGCACGGTAATTTTTGAAGTTTCTAACGTACCTATGTACATAACCCCAATTCAGTGTTTTGTGCATTAGGTGCTCCATTTCGGCATAATGAATGATAAAAAAATTGAGAAATTTTAATAGTTCTGAAAAGGCACTTTTGCCGAGTCTGGTGGAACAGTAACAATGAAGTTTCCATATTTTTATGGTGTATAGTCTGTAGTGTAAGGGGAGAATTATGCTAAATTTGTATAATATGGTTTGTAGCAGGGCCAGTGTGGCATTTTATAATTTTATTTACAATAGTTTGTTTCAAATCATTGAATAAGTTTCTCACCAGCATAAGACTTCAGTTCTGGCTTCTTTTGTAAACATGAGCATTTTTCTTTGCATAAATCTAGATTGAAGCTTCAAAATTGTAATGTATATTGTTAATATAATTTGTGTGATAGTATGCAAAGTATTTTCTATAATATCGATATATTTTTTATTCTTTAAAGCAATGTTTTCATTTATGATCACTACATTTAGGTAGGTACCTACTTAATTGGTTCCTTTCTTGCCGCTGTTCCTTTCTCCTCTATCCTTTGTAAAATTCCCGATGAGCGAACTGTGCAATTTATGAATTCATTTTAGAAAAGAAAATATAGTGAAGCCGTGGAGGAAAATGGAGAGGTGGATTTGGGAGAAGGGTAAAAAAGAAAATTCATAAGGTTAATACAGTGTGACATAAAAAGTGTGCAACATTATGGGAAACTTTCTTATACTCCAGTAAAATCTAATTTTTCCGGCCAAAAGTTGCTTCCCTATATGAATTAAGATGAAAGTTACTGCGTTGGAAATGGCAGCGACTCTCGTACTCGCTCTCGTACAAATCATAAAGTTCTTTATTTACAAACTTAAAAATCAAAATATTTTACTATGTAGAAGATATTTGAACGAGTTTATCATACAAGCGGGGACACAACCGATAAGGTATTTATTTCTTGTTTTTTTCAATACAAGAAGAAGGATTTTCAGATCATTGATAAAAGCTGTTTGAGAATCCCTGAGCTCAGTCAAGTTGTAGATTATTTATCTCTTTTATTAGCGAGTCCTTCATACTTGTCTCATATTAGTGGAGAGAGAAGCCGACTCGACATACGAGACAAGTTTTTCGGCATATTATTGCAATAATTTTGTGCACAACACAGATGAAATCGTATGCGAATTACCAACTCGTACAGCAGTCAAATTAGAATTTACTGGATTGGGTTATCATATATTTAAAAAAAATCTTCTTGATAACATTGGTGAGTGAAAAACTTCCTTGTGACCATGCCAAATTTCAGGTGTGATGCATATATAGTACAAAAAAAATAAAAATGTCCTATGGCAAAATAAAAAAATATTTGAAATTAATATTATTGACATGAGGAAATTTATTAAAGACCATAAAAATACAAGCAACAAGATTTTGTAAATGTTTCTTTATGAAATGGATAGCTTCTGACTAAATTGAGACTAAAAATGAACAGAAATTGAAGAAATTATTATAATAATAACAATAATATAATAAATTCATTTGACCCACAAATAACTATGCAATATATCCAAAAATATTTTAATTATTAGAAAGAAGTTAAAGGCACTGGTGGTCATCCTTATTCTGTTCAACTCAGTGAGACAGAAGCTAGAGTGCTGGCCCCGAGGCTGGCCCTGATGGATAAGGAAATTGATCCACTTCCAAATCCATATGGAGCAATTTTCTTCCGAAAATATTTTGAAGCTACGAGTAGTATTTTGTTTCGATCATACGATCAAAACCATTCTTCAAAACTATTTTAGGAGATGTCGCTATTGAAACAACACCTGTTATAGTGGAGGGTGTATCCAGTACATCCTCCCACATATTTTTCACTACAGCTGTCGGTCCCGTTAGTGTTGCCCAACCAACTTCCATCTAATCCCGTCTTAGAAGACTGAAGCAGCTTCACCTAAAAGAAAAGGATTTTCCAGTACAGCTTTCAAAATTAAGTAATTTAAAAATAAGTTGAGTGTGCTGCTTTTCAACAGAAGTCTATATGAAGCAACAGCACTTCATGAATATGAAAATAAAAAAGGACAATTTCGGCCATTAAAAGAACTTTAGGGAGAATAATAATTTAGTAATAATTATAAACTTCAAAATTAGTTTAGGGTGTACAGCACTTCGAAAGTAAAATATATTAATCATAAAGTCCTCAGTCCGAAGACAGGTTGGACGCGCACCTCCATCCTCTTCTATCCTGAGCTAACCTACGCATTTGTCTAAAAGCAGAACATCCTACATCCCCAACTAATTGAGAGCAGTAATCTGATCCGGGCCTGCCCCTACTTCTTTTAATTCCTATCTCCGACTAGTATGTCGCGAACTATTCCTTCGTGTCTTAGAAGGTGCCCTACCAATCTATTGTCTTCCCTAACTTTTTCTAATACCTCCCTATTGCTAACCTTATCTATCCACGTTATCTTCATCATGCATCTGAAGCACTACATTTCAAACGCATTCTTTTTCAACCCGCTTCTCTTGTTGTCGGACTCCATACATACGTCTTTAAGTATAGGTACCGAGCACTGATAGATTTGGTTCGAGCTAATCTCCAAACTGGTGCAAAGGTTTTTCTACGGCACTTTCTTTTGACACCCGATATCTCACCAGGATCAGAGAGGTTTGATACAGAAGGTAAGTCAGACATCTGGAATATTGTAATGATGGATTGGAGATGAAAATATTTTAATCGTATTCAATTTCATTTTCATTTCACTCAGCCCATATAACTCCGTACATGCCAGAGTACATGAAGAGTATCGATACATGCCATTATACCTCGCAATGTTATATCAATGATACAACTGGAGTGAGTGAAGGATCCTGAACCCAACGGATTACTACACCAATGTATTAACGATGCCGCCACCGTGGCTCTAGATAAACCGGCCAAGTAGCTGGCTGTTTTTATTATAGATTGTACTTTTAATGTAATGTCATAACGTAGGTAGGTACAAATTGCTAAATAAAGGTTATATTATTATCTTTCTTATAACGGACTATACATTATGCTGCAGCGTGTAGGAACGATGTCACCCCCCTTATATCTGTGTTAAAAACTGTTAATAATTTTTGATGAACAAGGAAATCCTTTCCTGAAAAGTATAATCTCTTCAAGAAGTTGTTTGTCTTTTTATGGTAAGAGCGATAAAACTACAATTTATTTGAAAATACCTAATTTTGTGCATCATGCACAAATAAGTTAAGCCACTTTATATTTACATTGCATACAGAATAAGCTACTATATGTATTCGATCACATGCATATTCTCAATAAATGCACAACAAATTCTTTTTACTTAGGTATGTGCTCGTTTACAAATTCATCAAGAATTTTGAATGCGACATTATCATTAATTTATTGTGGATACCTGTGAAAGAATGCAAAATACCTACCTAATTTCTCTAACGTAAGAATATGTGGACCATCGGAAAATAAGCACAATAAGTAAAAACAAATACAAATTCCATTGAATAAAAATGTGGTTATGTTCTCTTTTAAATATTTTTGACGTCTAATTCTCTTTTTATATGGGTACACCACCTAATAATACATTTATTTATATTATTCTATAATGAAAATTATTTACTTACCTTAGAAATAAAGTAGATATACGTATTAACTTCAAAAAGAACACAGAAAATTTGCAACTGTCAAAAGTTAATCCCTGCGGGACGACGAATTATTCTGAACCAAGGTTAATCGCGCGTTACTCACTGATTCGCGTTCTAACAACCCATTTTACAGTTTGAACCGGGTTTGAACCGAGGTTAGCACCGGGATCAGAATTAAAATCAATTCGAGCGTACTAACAACGCAATCTTGATTTAAACCGAGATCAAAAAATGTAGCCTCGCGCTACATTTTGATCTGCGTTCTAACAACCGGCCCCAAGAAAATTATTAATATCACGTTGTGAATCTCCTCGACATTCCTCATTTTGCACAATGGGATTTGCAACTTCATCACAAAAAGGCCGACGTCGCATTTTGAAAAGGTTTAAAAATCGATTTAAATTCAGAAAATAACTAATACATAACTTACTTGAAGCAGTAAACGAAATATAGATATTGAATTACAATTAATGTGAAATATGGAATATGAATTAAAAAGTACCCCTGTACAAATAAAATGTACAATATAAATGAACAGCTACAAGAACAAGATAATAAAATAAAGACATTAATACTTTAAAGTTTATGCGACGATATTCCTATATTTCATTACTATACAGGGTGTATATAAATTGGCGAAGAACTGCACGTGACGATGCTAATAATAAAATTATGAGTCGAAAATGTTGGACAATGTCCTAAGGAACTATTTTAAAGAACCATAAACACTCGATCCATACAGGCGTAACTAAGGACGTCCTGCAACTACAATTCTTGATTCATTTGTGCCAGTTTAAATTTTGTGAATTACTGGCATTTATATAAATAAAAAACTACGTATTTTATATGTTTTAAAACGTTTTTTCTTCAATAAATCTTGCCAAAGCCCCCGACTGGGGGGCGAAACGTCGATATTATACAGTCTTTTATTGATATAAATGTCAGTAATTCACAAAATTTAAAAAATTAAAAATGTAACTACATATAATGTTACATTTATCTACCAAATTAATAAAGCAAATTTCTTTACGAATGTAGAAAAATAATTATTGTTTTATTAACTTTTTTCAAACGCCAATGAACTTGACATTAGTTACTTTATGGCTTTGCGGCGCATGGCGTGCAGCAAACCAAAATTACTTTTT
Source organism: Xestobium rufovillosum (assembly GCA_963966045.1). Lineage (NCBI taxonomy): Eukaryota > Metazoa > Arthropoda > Insecta > Coleoptera > Ptinidae > Xestobium > Xestobium rufovillosum. The sequence goes on from OZ014498.1 coordinate 18,654,283, forward strand.
CTGGCTAAACTATGCCAGATAGCGAAATCGAAAAAGAGACACGAAATGTTTCAAATAAGAGTGTCTGTCTATGGAAAAAGTTTTAAAGCTATTGGAAAAACCATTAAAAAAATACGAGCTTCTTTGCATGTGGATGACCACTTGGTAACACCCTTTAGCAAAAAAAAAGATGCCAAAAAACACCTTTTTCCCAATTTAATTTCCGTAGTTAAATTCAACTTTTCGTTATTAAAATTTTTTTTGAAGATCTTTGACGTTCGATAGCGCCTTAACGAAACCCTTTTGGATAGATGCAAGTTTGGTTAAATCGCTCTTTTTTGGTCTCAGGAATTCGTGGTATCGTTTTGTACAGACCTTTTAGGGACACCCTGTATACGTACCGGCCTGCTACTTTTTTGGGCATTTAATTATTATTTCTCGTTTACTAAGTAGGTAATTATTTCATAAGCAAATATGATAGTCGTGGTCACGCTGATAGTAGATAAAACGAGAGATAAAACGTAAGACACTCTTATCGTAACATCATATTATGATACACGATGAGTTATCAAACTCGGCCTTCGGCTTCCTTTGATAATTTTCCCATCTTGTATCATAATATGAACTGTTACGATACTATTCCAGTAACACGCTTTTTAGACTTAAAAATAACATTTACGGAAAAATAATCTTTAGATATTCTTCCTTATTCTAATTTTCAGATCTTTCTGTCAACATAATAGTGAATCAAAACGCTTATTAAGAGACTTCATTTTCAAACTTTGGAGACCTCGTGCATAATGGTACAACATTTCGGTATTCAAACGTTTCGACTGTCTCGCTCATGCACATTAGTATCCCCAGAGAAGTTCGTAACATGAAATTTTGAACACTTGAGCTACTCTTTATGCAGAATTACGCTACATTCTCAGTCGATTTGCAATTCCAGAAAAAAATACACATTTGACATTTTAAATTGGAAGAATATTGTCGATTTCCAATTAATCAAAACTGCACTTTTCCTTGGAATTACAAGAAAACTGAGAACGTAGAGCATTTCTGCATAAAGAGTAGCTCAAGTGGTCAAAATTTCGTGTAAAAATTCCAAAAGTTGTTTGAGGAATTTAAGAATTACGGACACCTACTTCTCAGGGGATATTAATGTGCATGAGCGAGGCACGAGGCGAGGCAGTTGAAACTTTTAACCATCCCCTCAAGACTTTTGACTCAGAATTCTATTTTATTTCGCCAATTTATACACATCCTGTATACAGTGACCGGCAGAAAGTCCGCACCATATGGGAATTTTTTTAATCTTTTAATTTAATAAATTAACTTTATTGTAAAAAGGTCCTACATGTCCTTATACCAAAATACCACCCATCGTACTCGGCAAAACTTTTGTAGTATACGAGGGAGGGGAGAAAATTTCAAATCGCTTCAAGAGTAAAGTAGCCTTATTTCACCTTTTAGAAAATATTTTTATTAGGAAAAGTTGTTTCTATTTAAAAGTTACTTACGAATATGAAATTTCAGTTCCTCGGAACGAAAAAATTATTTTAATCGTTTTTCAGTTTGGCGAAATTATTCATTGCCCAAGTAGGTTTTTTATGGGCTTCTTTACAGAAAAAAACATAGTTGTACCTTAAATTAAGGTACGTACGCAAATGATAGGGCCTGTCCAAAAATTAAATCAAAACTAAGATTTTTTTGGTGCACACCTTATTTTATTTTATGGGATATTATAAAAATTGAATACAGTTGTACCCCTGATATACACAACACCTTTATCTATCCTCTACACTACACAATTTTCCAAAAACCCTTAAAACTGCAATATTTCATGCAATAATTTATCAGCATGGATACCTAATTCAATCTCCAGAAAATTACAAAATCTGTTTAGTAGCCATGAAGAAAGAACAGCGGCCTCAGGCTCTATCATTTGCGTACTACGTAGGTACCTCAATTTAAGATACAAATATGTTTTTTCTTCAAAGAAGCCAATAAGAAACGTACTTGAGCAATGAATAATTTCGCCAAACTCGTACACCTGAAAAAACGAATAAAATAGTTTTTCCACCCCAAGGAACTGAAACTTCATATTCGTAAGTAACTCTTAAATAAAAACAACTTTTCCTAATAAAATTCTTTCCTAAAATGAGAAATAAGGCTACTTTACTCTTGGAGCAATTTGAAATTTTCACCCCTCCCTCGTATACTACAGAAGTTTTGCCGAGTACGATGGGTGGTATTTTGGTTTAAGGACATGCAGAACTTTTTTACAATAAAGTTAATTTATTAAATTAAAAGATACAAAATTTTCCCATATGGTGCGGACTTTCTGCCGGTCACTGTATCTTGAACATATCTTCCCCAGATTCATAAATGATATTAAGTGTATCCTTTCAATCACTTAACAGCTATATCATCACAACTTATTTTTGTCGCCAATTACCAGCAAAAACCTTGCGGTTTACTACGACACATCTTTATAAATACGTAGAGTGTGACATAAATCCCACAACAAAATTAACACCTGTTCACAAATATAATGCAATAGTTAGTAGACGCACAGTATAATAAATAAACAGGTCCCAATACGAAACCAATTATCACAATAATAGCAAAAGTACGATTTATAAGCAAATATAATAAAGGTCATTTGATACGTTCGTTCTCTCAATGGGATATTACGATCGCGGTTACACATCAGGTACACAATCCGTTGGTCAGCAAGAAATTGTTGTCTTGTAGTTTTGAGCGAAAAAAGCTTTATTTTTTCTTGAAACCATTTAAAATAAAATATGCAACCACATGACACTTGCGGTAATTAAAGAAGCAGGACATGTATTTTAATTGCAAGAGAAAATCCATCAATTTCTTCCATCAAATCCGATACACGCGGCAGCACCTCGATCCCCGTCCAATCTTACGAGATATTTAAATTTTATTGCCATGGTCTCATCTGCACCGCGAGAGAAGAACACCCACCGGTAATTTAAAAACCAAACAATCACCCAAACTACATAATAAAAAGAACTACCGTCCACCTCGCTGCCGAGTCCAAGGGCATGGGAAAACTCGGTTCAACCGATCGATGATAAATAAATTAATAACTTTATTGCGGCCGATCGTAAACGCGACGAAAAAGGCGATGCGCTTTTAAGGCTTTTTTACCAATGATTATAGTTCGACAGACGACTTCATATGTCCCGAGTTTCACTTCCCAATTACAGCATTTTGGAATCGATCTCGGAATGAATAATGCATCAAGGATACTCACATGTTCCTCAATTTTCCGACAACCTAAATCTCGTGGTAGTCCTATCTGATCATGGATAGAGGATCCATGTATCTGATGCAGATAATGTACTAAAAGCGAAAAAAGAATTAGGTAGGTACCAGGTGTCAGTCATCACTAGAGCGTGGATTTTAGGCAAAATGCCATTTTGATTTATATTTAGGCAATTAGAAAATATGTCAACCAAAATGCGTTTGGAAAAAAACTGAATATTTTGAGACCTATTTGTTTTCGCCTAAACGCCTATTTCCGAGTCTTCAGGCCTAAAGTAGAAATAAATCTGCCTAAAATAGGCAAGTCGGTATTTAATACACTGTGACTATAATTGGGACAACCTTGCTTCCGTATTATAATGGCAGAACCAGCACCCGTAGGCGGTAGTTTAGCCACTGCCACACAAAGCTGACGTGACGGCTGACGGAATCTATAACCTAAACCTTAGAGTAGGGAAGAAGAGGAAGAATAACATAGCAGATGTTCCTGTTACCATTTGGCACCAAAAAGAGGGGCGTAACCTAAATTTTTAGTCTCTTTTCGCCGGGAATTGAATGAGAATTCTTAAAATGATATGACTAATTACATTATTACAAACGTTGCTTTTGTTATTTGGAGTTAAATTGCATGAATTCTAAACAGTAACCTGGTTTGACCACTTTGTTTGGCACCAAATCTGCTCACGTGCACGGCAAAGATCGGGCGTTGTGTATCCATACTCTTCCCTCATCTAAGACCTAAACACCCTAAGTCTATAACCTCAATTATTCGTGCTGCTCGCTACAGACAGAGCTTTACCCTTTTGTTTTTAAGTAGTTATGACTTTTTAACTGATTTCTTAAACAATGCCAAAGTGTAAAGATTGCTCCAGAGAAAAGGTAAATCGGTGGTTAAGAGAGTTGCAAAACAATGATGTTTTTCAACAACATCCCACTAAAAATGAGATATTCTGCAAAGCTTGTGGGAAAATTGTGAGTATCTTGACATTTGCATGTTTTATGTGGCAAATAAATAATAATTTAATAATGGTTATTTTTGCAGCTTGCTTGCAAAAAGAAAAACCATATAGAGCAGCATGTTTCTGCACCTGGACATAGAATAAATCTAATTAAACCACAGAGACATAGGCTGCTAACCGATGTTCTAAATGAAACTGAACAAGATAAATTTAATCAAGATTTATGTGAAGCATTTATGTCTGCAAATATTCCTCTCCACAAATTGAAAAATCCTAAATTATTGAGCCTTTCTCGAAAACCACTGCCATAGAAAACTGGCAAGTGACTCAATTATAAGAAAATCTTATGTTCCAAAATGCTACGATAAGGTAAATTCGAGGGTAAATTTGAGTTTATGAAAGCAAATTTTTAATGTAGATATTATTTTAATTTTTATTTCTGTATTTAGACTATCGATAACATAAGAAAAGAGATAGGAAACAATGACGTATGGGTGTCAGTTGATGAAACGACTGACACTAAGGGGCGTTTCATGGCCAATATGATTGTTGGTAAATTGTCTTCCGAGGATGCAGGTGTTCCCTATTTACTAGCATTAAAACCCTTAGAAAAAAACAATAATGAGACCATGGCACGGTTTGTTAATGATTCGTTAGGTAAGAAGTAAAGATATTCGATAATTTTTAACAAAATAAAATATGACAATTACTTGCAAGAATTCTATGGCCCAGTGGCGTGCAGTATGATAAGGTCAAATTGTTTGTAACAGATGGTGCTGCCTACATGGTTAAATGTGGTACGAACTTGAAAGTTTTCTATAAAAATGTTATACATCTTACATGCTTTGCCCATGGTTTGAATTTGGTATGTGAATGCATTCGAAACCAATATGAGAATGTGAATGGATTAATATTTAATGTTAAGAAAATCTTTTTGAAAGCCCCATTACGTGTTCACTTTTATCACGAACATTTGCCAGGAGTACCGCTTCCTCCTGAACCAGTTTTAACACGCTGGGGAACAAGGATTGATGCCGCTGTATTTTATGCAGAACATTTCGAAGAAATCAAAAATGTAAGCTTTTATTTCTTAGCATAAATTTAAATGAGTTCTTGGGCATTGTTTTTAGGTTGTAATGGTCTTCGATAAGCATTCCTGCAAAGCAGTAGAAAAAGCTCAAGAATATTTTTGTTCTAAAAATATAAAAAAATGATTTGTGTTATATAAAAGTTCATTTTGAAATGTTAACAGAAAATATTAAAAAAACTTGAAACTTTTGGTTTACCGCTAACGGAATCATATAAAATCATTAATGGAGTAGAAGAGGCTCTTAAAAAAACTCCGGGATTAGTGGGAAAATTAGCCTATGACAAGTTCCAAAGTGTCATGTGAAAAAATCCAGGTTACAAAAAAGTACAAGATTTTGCCAAACTCCTTAATGGAGAAGAAACCGAGGCTGGCTACAATGGTCTATCTACAAATTTTGCCCCACCACATCTTGCGATGTGGAAAGGGTCTTTTTCTTCATATAAAGTTGTCTTTACAGACAGAAGAACTAGTTTTACAGCAGATAATTTGGAAAAACACCTCGTTTGCTCCACGAACTCAAAATTTGGAAACCCATAATGTTTTTTTGTTTCTTAGAGCTTATACACTTATACTTAGAGTAAGAAAAAAACGTATTCTTGTGCAATATGTTTATAATAATGTTTAATGTATAATAAATAAAAAAGTTTTTGAAAACTACTTAATGCCTTTACAATATATTAATTTGTTGGTGTTTGCCTAAGCTTGCCTAATTTGAAATTGTTCAGACCTAAAAGTGGTGCCTTCTAACTAGTTTTTTATGTCCTAAAATGCGCCTCGAGGTTGAGGTTTTTAATGCCTAAAAGTGTTGCCTTTTTTTACTACTTTTTACGTCCTAAATTCCATGCTCTAGTCATCACACCACTCTCCTCATAAATCTAGAGCATTGATCAGACTACAATAAAATCGTGGGGCGAGTCGAATTTCTATTATCTACAGTCAACCGCTCATATCATTATAGGTATGCTTTGGATGCATCTTCTCAATAGACAACATCGCAGAACGATCATTTACATGTTTACGCAGGTTACGCTACGCCCCACGATTTTATTTTAGTCTGATCAATGCTCTAGCACGTTCACTGCGTTGGGGGTCCCCGGGGACCGTTACCGCGCATTACTTCTGTGCGCAGCATTTCGATCAATTCTTCCAGAACTTTCGAAAGCTGCAGTTTAGAGAAAACTGGTCCGAATTCAATTTTTAAAAGAGCTTTGGAAAGCCCCAATCACAGGCAATTTTAATAGTTTTGAAAAACACGTCGGTCTCGCGGGACCCCCGCCGCACTGTGGTAATAATTATTAGCATAGTGCGGTTGGGGTCCTCGGGGACCGATATAGAATTAAAGGGGCAACATGTTACGACAGGAAAACTCCATTATTAAACACTCGTGTTTTATATTTGCATTTGTTCACAAGTTGTTGTGGTGTCTGTGTGTTGATATAAATGATGAAAATAATGAAAACGTCGAAAGTGTTGAAGATACTACTATGGAAGATTTTTTATTTACGAAGTATAAAAACAGATTGCCGGCTCTAAATATTTAAGTTTAATAATATAGAACACGAATTGTTTTCATACTTTTATAGAAACACATTGTTTTCGCTTAAGTTTAATAAAGTTTCAAAGATACCAAGTTTATGTTTGTTTATTTTCGTAGTTTAGTGCGGTTGGGGTCCTGCCTTGAAGACAACGAACTACATGTAAAATAAATAGAATCCTGCATTAATACTCCCACAAATGGTTCAAGTAGCTTATGAAAGATGGCGCTTCATAAACCACTGCATGGGGGTCCCCAAGGCCCCCCACCGTTGCCGGTCCCTGGGGACCGACAAGGCACTGGAAGAATTTAGTCAATTTTTCCTGCCGCAGTGAACGTGCTAGATTGATGAGAAGAGTGGTGTGATGACTGGTACCTGGCACCTACCTAATTATTTTTTTGCTCTTAGTGCATTATCTGCATCATTATTATGTTTCTTTACAATAAAACCGTTTAACTTAAAAATTTTGTTTTACTTATTTTATTTACACTTGATTCAATAGGATCAAAGGCTAAACGACGAATTCAGCGGCAGCACAGTGACGACATACCTACACCTACGTGCCTAGAACTGGTCGGTGCAGAGACGAAATACTCGTAGAAATGGAAACTGTACAACACTTTCAGGCCGGCGGCAAAGTTCAGCGCGTGATCGCGCATTTACCGTCTTTTGTTTTTATAAGAAATGGAAATCACTTAAATTACCCATAGTCTACACACACTAATTGAAGATGACCTTTTGCAGAGGTTCTCCTGTAAAAGTAAAACGCTTTTAGTGGCTTGCTTGCTTTTCTCAAGCCTCCATTGTGTCCGATAAAATTATTATTTCTATACGATACAAACGCGTTCCACAACATTTCACACGACGTGTTCATTAAATATTTGCTCACGGGCAAATTTTATTTCCGCGATGCCAATTGTATTTCGCACCGAATTTGTTGCTAATATTCGCCGGCCAGACGCTGGGCAAACATACTTTTTAATGTCTACGGACAATTAATTAGTTCCATACGTAACACAAGTGAGAAGAAAACTTGATCTGTAAATCGTGTTCAGCCATAGAATATAAAAAATAACCACATATCCAATGAAATCGTCGTCACTTTTACAGTCACGCGTCAAATAAAAAAACCACTTAAATATCAACGAAAAAAAAAACAAAAAATAAATAAAAACAATTATACCACCAAAAAACCGCAGCAACAGATGTGTGACAGTGACATGCCGACGAACGGCAGCAACATAACAAGAAACGATTTTCGCCGGTCGAGGCGGAAATCGCTTTTTATAAGGCGCAAAAAATCCCATCGGTAACAAAAAATTCAGTGACGTTGCGCAATGCTCAGAGCAAGCTGGGACAAGTCCAGATCAGCGAAATGATATAGCAATCTCATTTGCAAGTGATGAATGAGCCAAAAGGGAAAATGTATACAGTTGTCATCTCACCCACCACGATCTGTGTACATGTACGGTATGAACTTTATGTGCACATTTAGGTTATTGTCACTTACAAAATGCTCTGCTTGGGCTGGGATACTTAGACGACGTTGCTTCTGTTCAAGGGCCTCGTCTTCTAAAAGGCTCTTTCAGCATTCTAGCTTCACATGCCTTTTTAATGCCACCAGGAAGATCAGAAATTGGCGCACTTTTAGAGCCAGTTTTTATTCAGGTTCTTAATTTTTAAAAGCTGCGACATTTCTGGACGTCCAAATGCGAAGAACGACCAGAGGGAATGTGAAGCAGTTGGTGTCATTTCACGGAGCAGAGAAGTTGCATATTGCAAAGAAGCATAGCATATCCTAAAATCCTTCATAAGAGCCATCCCCAAACATGGCTTAATTTTTCAGCAGGCTGGGGCATCGGGCCAAAACTGTTGAGAAATGGTTAGGACAAAAAGACGTTCAATTTTATTACACTGGCCTTCTATAATTCCGGATTTTATAGTATTAAGTATAGTGGTTACTTAATACCTAGTGCTCGCAATATAAAGATAACAAATCGCGTAACAATTTTAGCGCCGATCAATTTTGTTATTTCGATGAAGAATGTGATGTTTGCTTTATTAATAACTTATCTTTAACGATGACTTAGATCAGTAAAATTTTACGGAAACAAATCAAATTATTTTGTAACTTTGTACAAGACCTACAATGAATTGAATATGTCCTGTGGGAAGGTCACGTCAGGTCAGGTCGGTTCGAGGGGCTTACACATGGGGATTTATGGTGTACACCCACGAAGATTTAACGGGATTTCCTGGTAATTCATGAGGATGCACGGGGATTTCCCGGGGATTTCCTTAGAAATTGTGGGAAGCGTTCGGTGCTGTTACATCGCATACTTATGAAACATCCAGCTTTGGTTTTGGGCTAGTTGGAAAGAGGACGAACCAGCCAACATCGTATGGGTTGGTTTTTGGGGGTTGCGATGCACGAGGGCGAGATTATAGGGGTGTAAAGTCGAGCTACGTTTTTAGAAAATTTTAAGCGTTTGGTGCTGTTACAGCGCATACGTATGTAAATAGTAATAATAAATAAATCACGCGAGTGTATGAAATACACGTTCCATCGAGTTATGTACACTATTTTTCCCATGGCCCCTTAAGAAAGTAAAATATTTATAAAACAGTAACTTTATTTAATGATTTGTTATTTATGTTAGTAAATGTCAAAATTTCAAGTTTCCATTTGGAATGGATACATGTATCATTTCCGGATGAGAAAACAACAAAATAATAATAATAGGATTAATAATGAATTCCTCTACATCTGCCAAAATCTTTGCCGAAAATATCGATAACATCAGAAATTTTCACTGTATACAAAAATACCTGAGCAAAATCAAATAAAGAGTAAAAGAATTAAAAAATGAAAGTTTAGTACTGGCTGTGTAGAAGAAATGGGACAGACTGCATAATAAGTGAAAATAATTTTATATACCTAATACGGGGATTGGTATCTTATACATTTTGCTCTACAGTGTGAGTAAAAAGTCTGGAACTAATTCTATAAAAAATTCAGGAATCATTTCTGTAAAAAAAACGCTCGGGCACGTCAACCTATTTTTTTAAGAATCTTCTTAGATAAGTGTCGTCGTTAATTTTTTAATAGGTCCCCATCGAGTCCCCATACTTTTGAAGTCGTTGTTGGACAGTGGCTGAAATTACGAATTCAACGATATGCCACAGTATGACATTCACGGTGACATTTTTCGAAATAATAAAGTTTAAAGTAAAAACAAAAACTCGCAAAGAAAATGAGTTAGCCATGGAATACTGACAGTTTAATTGATTAGAAACGAAAACAACTAAGTTTCCAATTAAATTGTAACAGTTCAGCATTGTTTGTGAGTTTCCGTTTGTTATTTCATAATTTTCTTAATTATTTTGTAGGTAATATTGATAAGTTGATAATATATTGAACACCAACTTTAACTGTTATTTTTAGTTAATTAATGTTATTTTATCAAATTTACATCGTTTCCAATCAACTAAACTGTCAATATACTATGGATAACTCATTTTTGCGAGTCTTTGTTTTTACTTTAAACTTGATTATTTCGAAAAATATGAACGTCAATGTCATACTGTGGCATATATACTGTGGCATATCACTGAATTCGTAATTTCAGCCACTATCCAACGACTTTAAAAGTATGGGGACCCATTTAAAAAAAATAACGATGGCGTCACAGTACGAAATCAAAAGACTATCGAAAAACGACAGTTATCAAAAAATATGCACTTTAAAAAAATAGGTTGCCGTGTCCGAGCATTTTTTCCAGAAATAATTTGATTTTTTATAGAATTAGTTCCAAACTTTTTACTCGCACTATGTAAGCATGAGAAAAGAATTCGAGCACTGGACCACCTGTATAACTCGATCCTGCACGAGATCCGGGACTTTGACATATTTTTTACTTTTCGTGGCGGATCGCAAAAAATCTTGTTATTACACTCCCACAAAAAATGTTTTTAAGGCACTTTTATCATAAAAAGCTAAGAATTTATAGACTAAAAAACAATCAAAAATAAAAATTGCTCGAAAAATTGTTTAAGTAGGCAAATCTTTACCTCTACTTTCCTTTACCCGAATTTATAAAGAGATTATTAATAATCGTCCTGTAATTTAACCCTTCTCTGAACATGGACGTAATTTTCAGTGTCACATTTCTGAAGAGCTAGAATAACTCGAACAATAACAAAAATAGGTATGTATTCAGAATTAAAAAGTGATTCCTATTTGAGTTATAACTTATAGATATAGATAAAAACAAAACAAATAAGAAAAAGCAAAAACTGGGCCATAATTTATTTTTGCTATATCCACTCGACTGTGACAGAGCTACTACCTAGTACCTAGGAAGTGAATTTTTCGTCGGGGCCAAGAAATCTCGATTTATTACAGTCGACATAAATGTAAGAAATTAATCTATCCAAAAGGAAACTATCAAACAAAAATTGACTGTCATCGAGTTGTAATTTTATTAAAATCGAACCTTGTAAATAACAGCAATTAAATGAGTTCAGTGTTTGTATTTGGACGACAAAAAATTGTGTCGTGTCGCACAGATTAGCGAAAAAACACGCATAAAACACCCGAATGAGTTCTGGCTTGTGCAAAACCTGCGATTTATATTTTCTCGTCAAGGCCATTCCGCAACAAATTGTGAGGTGCACCACTAAAACTATTAAAACCCTGTAGATAAACTCTCTCGAGTGAAAAGCAAAACAAACTACATTATTCTAAAACACCTACGATCGGTCGTAATACCTACGTTGAAAAGATCTCAGAAACATGGAGGTGGTCCTATGATACTGGCATTAAATAACATTCCCATAGCAGCACCGCTGTTCCTCAAAAACATAATACACCCGCAAATCGCCGGCGAAAAGTCGATGCACGAGTCCTCAGGTCACATGGGACATCGCGAAAAAACTTAAACTTTCCGAAAAAATTTCGCACCAGCCATGCCGGGAAAAACACAGGCGAAAAATAATAAACACAGCACCAAATCAAATTTAAAACGCAACACTTTCTGTAATACCGCACGAGTACCGTTCAGTGTAGTCGAATCGATAAAAATAATAACAATCGCGTAAATTTTGCGAAATATCAGAACGTCAAGCCATGAACGGGGCGCAAGGAGACCGTCGCACACAGACTAACCAGACAAACTGGCCGGCCGTCGGAGAGCAGCATGCCGTGGAAACCGAGAACGACCGATCGACGCGGCCCGACGGACGGACTGCGCGAAGCAAAATTAATTGTCACCTGTGTGGATGGAACGGTGCACCAGAGACGTGAAGGTAAAGAGACCCACTCCTCTCCCCGTATCCAAGTCCAGTCCAGGCGTCGGAGCGCGCCAGCTCCCGTTCCTCCTCGCACTCTGATTTAAAAATAGTCAATTTAAAGCCCTCTTCCATCAAGGAAACTCCTTTCCCTAGATATACCTTCGATTGTTTCATTCATCTTTAAAACACTAGACTTCCATGTAAATAGTTGTAATAGAAAGGGCAAAGGACGTCGTCCTATTCCAATTCTTGGCGCGGAAAGATTGCTTTTGAAACAGGAAACAGTCGAATCAATTTTTCCGGTCTTCGTCGGTGGCAATGTTGTTGATGTTGATGTTGACTGACAATTTACAACTTTCTAGAACCTACTGCTAGGAAAGAAAACCTGCCAAAAGAACTGCATCGCAACTGTGCACGTGTCAAAATTCTGCGTCATCTCAAATCTACGAAAATAGATAAAGTATATACCTACTTCAAACATCAAGTAACTACCGAAGTATTTTCAGCATCTCGAAGTACTTTTCGTTGTTCAAATAGGTACATACCACATTTTACTACGTATTATTTCGTATTAAGTTTCGTAGGACACAGTAATACAAATAAATTCGTTTAAAAATACTTTAAAAAGTATTTTAATAATAGTGTGAGCGAAATTGATTAAAACTACTTAAAATGATAACAGTTTATTCAAAAGTATTTGAAGATTTACAAAAATCACAACGCTTTTAATATTCAACAAATAGCGACCGTGGCTAATCACCCAATGCCCACCGAAAAACCGATTCGCAAGTGTATTCCCGATGACATCACCGAACGTGCTTAAAGCATAAACTTCTGCGGCCTTGGCTGGACCAGGGCAAAACGTCGCTTGCTCACACGGCCTTTCCTGACAAAATGAGCGTCCTCGCGCATCTCATAACCATCATTAGCGCTCCACGGAACCAATCTAGCAAAACGCCGCCCTGTCCAAGGACACATCACCACTAAGAACGTTCGGACCTTCCTGACATAATTCATCGAGAGCAGGTACTGAAACTGACAAAAGTTCCTTAAGACACCGGCTACTTGCAAGTGATGGATCGTAGAATACATAAAAATAAAATGGAAATACACAGGCCACACAGCACGCTGACCGGATTATGGAGATAATACCTAACCTAAAAACATAAAGGAAACTTGGCCAAGTTACGTTAATCTAAACAAGAATAAATGTATCTTATCTTATGCTACGGAAATGGGACGACTTAATTTACTGTAACCACTTTGTATACAAACCACCAGTTACCCAGGATGATTTACCCAATGAAATTACCATTGCCTTCCACGGCCTACAACAATTGACGTTAACAAATGAGTACTTGAACATGATCGGCCAATGCAATGGTAAAATCACTCGACGGTCGATCTACCTGACCAGGAGTGTAACACCCCATGAAACCACCACTGTCCAATAGCGCAGCAAAAACTATGTTGCCGTACCACTAGCTACATTGGTGAGAATCTCCGGGCAACATCCTGAACCAAGGATAGCAGTTACCACTACCCTTGCCTTACCGCCATTTCCTAATACTCTAGTCGAAACGAACCCATGGTCGGATGTTGTCAATTGCGGCAACTCCTTGGTATTTAAGTTGACTACGGCCACTGCCGGGAATATCAGATACCTCATATCGATCATTTTCCAGTAAAGCGGTTATGCGAAACGGTCCCCTCCATTTCGGCAACAGCTTCCGACTACTCCCTGTAGCTGCAGTACTAGTAACTCGAACAAGGACCAGATCACCAACTTCATAGGGATGCGCTGGGTTTCTGTTCCTGTCAAATCGACGTTTCTGGCCCTCCTGCAAGTGAGCAATGCGCTGTTGCATTTCGGTTCTTATACGCGTGACATCAAGAACATCCTGGTCTGTGACCCCTAAATGCCGTGTAACTTTCGCCATACCTTGGACAATGGCATCCCCTAATTGTGTCACTGCCTCCTCACTCACCACGCTGCGCCTCGCATGTCTGGAACTACGCCTATGGCGACTGCTACGTTCCCTGCTGCGAGACCGTCTCGCAACGCGATCTTCCAAAGGTCGACTTCCGCTACTACCTGGCAACTTCGGAGATGAGTCGCGGCTCCTAGTACCGTCCCTGTGTGAACGTCTCTCCGAACGCCGCCACCGTTCCGTAGATTTCGACCGCCTTCGTTTCGGCATCTTGTTTTACTGCACTTACAAACTAAAACTTGTTTTTTTTTTTTTTTCGTCACTAGTTGCACAAACTTCACTTTTGCAAATAGCATCTGCCACAACACGTGTATTCTTTATCCCACTTCTGATGTGAGCGAAATTGATTAAAACTACTTAAAATGATAACAGTTTATTCAAAAGTATTTGAAGATTTACAAAAATCACAACGCTTTTAATATTCAACAAATAGCGACCGTGGCTAATCACCCAATGCCCACCGAAAAACCGATTCGCAAGTGTATTCCCGATGACATCACCGAACGTGCTTAAAGCATAAACTTCTGCGGCCTTGGCTGGACCAGGGCAAAACGTCGCTTGCTCACAATAGAGTTCAAATACCATACTTTAATCATGTACTTCAAATTCAAGTACATATTTCACTTGAACGCTTGACAGTTAGACAACAGAAGTATATGCACTCGTACAATGCTAAGTACTTGATTAGAGTAAAGTACTTATGTTGTAACTGTAAGTACGAACAGAAATTCAATTACGCCAAGCAGTCTAAGTGCCAAGGATATTCATAATTATCGACCATCATCATCATAAGGTTCTCAGTCCGAAGACTGGTTGGACGCGTACCTCCATTCTTTTCTATCCTGAGCTAACCTACACATTTCCCTAAAAGTAGAACATCCTACATCCCTAACTATTTGAGAGCAGTAGTCTAATCTAGGCCTACCCCTACCTCTTTTTATTCCTATCTCTGACTCTAGTATGTCACGAACTATTCCTTCGTGTCTTAGAAGGTGTCCTACCATCCTATCTCTCCTACTCTTTGTTGTTTTCCATACCTTTCGCTTTTCCCCAACTCTTTCTAATACTTCCCTATTGCTAACCTTATCTATCCAAGGTATCTTCATCATGCGTCTGTAGCACCACATTTCAAACGCTTCTACTCTTTTTCTATCCGCTTCTCCTATTGTCCAAGTTTCGCACCCGTATAATGCCGTACTCCATACATACGACGTTAAGAGTCTCTTCCTAGTCTCTATATTAACCGTTCTCGAGCATAACAGTTGTTTCTTTTTGTTAAACGCAACTCGGCCCTGCGCCATTCTTTGTTTTATATCTTTAGTGCTCCTACCGTCTTGAGTTATTTTACTTCCTAAGTAGCAGAAATCCGCGACCTCCTCTATCTTCTCATTTCCAATTTGTATTTCCATTTTAGTTCTATTTTCACATCCCCTACATACCAAAATTTTAGTTTTCTTTTTATTGATTTTCATGCCGAAGCCCTGTGTCAAAACTGCTTCCATTTCATTCAAAGCCGCTCCTAATTCTTCTTTGCTAGATGCTAACACTGCTATATCATCCGCAAATCTGAGCATGTTAATAGTTTGGCCCTGTACATTGATCCCTGAGGCTGTTCTTTCCTTAACAATATTAATCGCATCTTCGATATATAAGTTGAAAACTAGAGGTGACAATGCACATCCCTGTCTCACTCCCTTCCGGATATCTACTTCCCTTTGTTCCTGCTCACATTCTATAACTGCCTTTTGCTCTTTGTAGAGATTATGTATTATTCTTCTGTCCCTGTATTTCATCCCTACCTTTCTCAGCACTTCGAACATCTTCCCCCATTTTACGTTGTCGAAGGCTTTTTCTAAATCTACAAATCCTATATAGACGCTCTTTCTCTTTTCTATCGGTTTTTCTATAATTACTCGTAAAGCTAGAATGGCCTCGCGCGTTCCTCTATTTCGTCTAAATCCGAACTGATCTTCTCCTAATATTTCTTCCGCCTTTTTCTCCATCCTTCTTTGCACAATTCTAGTTAAAATTTTTGACGCATGGGAAGTTAAACTGATAGTTCTAAAATTTTCGCATCTATCCGCGCCTTTTCTTTTTGGCAAAGCTACTATGATGTTCCGTTTGTAATCTTCTGGAATCTCGCCTGTCAGGTATATGCGACTAACTAGTTTAAATAAACGATCTATTACCTCTTGACCTGCGCACTTTAAGATTTCTGCCTGCAAGCCATCTATACCTGGTGCTTTATTATTCCTTAAACTTTTTAGTGCTATCTCAAACTCTTCTCTCATTATAGGACTCCCTAGGTTATCCCCCTCTACACTGCTTTCGCTTTCTAATATATCTTGCACTTCCTGTCCCGCATATAAGTTTCCTAAATATTCTTTCCACCTATCTGCCTTCTCCCCACTTCCGATTAGGATATCTCCTGCCTCATTTCTAATGTTTTTGGTACTAGATCCAACTTCTCTAAAATTTCTCCTAATTATTTTATATGCTTCATCAGTCTTTCCTACTTCGAATTTATCTTCCACTTCTTTGCATTTATTATCGATCCATTGCTCTTTCGCTTTCCTACATTCCCGAATAATTTCCCACTTGATCGCCTTATATCTTTGTTTCCCTGTTTCATCTAACCTATTTTTATATTTTCGCCTTTCCTCTATTAGACTCACAATATGTTTTGTTATCCAGGGTTTCCTACTTTCATTCTGTTTATGACCCAAAATATCCCTAGCTGAGGAAACTAAACTATTTTTAATGCAATTCCATTCTTCCTCTATGTCCCTAACAATATTTCCACCCGTGTCCTTTAGTGCTTCGTTTGTCTTTTTCTCGAACTTATTGCGCATATCATCATCTTTTAGTTTCTCTGGGTCAAGATACCTTCTTCCGCTTCTTTTTTTCAAAATCTTAAATTTAAGATTGGCTTTCATAACGACTATGCTGTGATCACT
The DNA here is from genome assembly GCA_963966045.1 of Xestobium rufovillosum. NCBI lineage: Eukaryota > Metazoa > Arthropoda > Insecta > Coleoptera > Ptinidae > Xestobium > Xestobium rufovillosum. Next base: position 18,671,383 of record OZ014498.1, read on the forward strand.
ATCTATATCTGCTCCTGGATAACTTCTACAATCCCTAACTTGATTTCTAAATCTTTGCCTAACGAGAATGTAATCTATTTGATATCTCCCTAAGTCTCCTGGCATCTTCCACGTATAGCATCTCCTAACATGATGGTGAAATAGAGTGTTCGCGACCGTTAAGTTATGTTTATCGCAGAACTCTATCAGTCTAACTCCCCTATCGTTCCTATTGCCTAATCCAAAGGGGCCAACTATTCCGCCCTCTCGCCCTGTGCCTACGACTGCATTGAAATCTCCTGTAATTATTACATTTTCGTGCCCTCTCACCAAATCTAGCACATATTCAATATCACTATAAACTGCCTCTACGGCCTCATCACTGTAGTTAGAAGTGGGCATATATACCTGTATTATTACTGTTTTTACAGGTTTCGAATCTAACCTAACCATAACTACCCTGTCACTTTGCTGTAAGAAATTTTCTACACTCTGTCCTACTTTTTTCCGCATAACAATTCCTACTCCCGAATTTCCTCCTACAGATCCTGTGTGTATTACTCTAAAATCTCCGCTCCAGAAGTCTCCAGCTTCTGGCCATCGCACTTCACTGATACCTACTACGTCTAATGCTAACCTATCCATCTCAATTTTCAAATTCTCGACAACAGTACTTTATTATCATTGTACTTCAAGTACTAAATGTACTTTTAGGTACTACACAAACAGCAAATAAGGCAGTACACCTGCGTTATACCAGGCAGTACACCTGATTTGCTGTTGCTTGGCTGCTTGGCGTAATTGAATTTCTATTTGTACTTACAGTTACAACATAAGTACTTTACTCTAATCAAGTACTTAGCATTGTACGAGTACATATACTTGTATCGACATTTTCAAACTTTTCTGTCGTCTAACTGTCAAGCGTTCAAGTGAAATACTTGAATTTGAAGTATAATGCTAAGTACTTGATTAGAGTAAAGTACTTATGTTGTAACTGTAAGCACAAATAGAAATTCAATTACGCCAAGCAGTCTAAGTGCCAAGGATATTCATAATTATCGTCAACAATACTTTATTATCACTGTACTTCAAGTACTAAATATACTTTTAGGTGCTATATATCTAATGAATATATACCAACAGCAAATCAAGTAGTATTTCACTTGAATTTCAAATTACCTAAAAGTACATTTAGTACTTGAAGTATAATGATAATAAAGTATTGTTGTCGATAATTATGAATATCCTTGGCAATTGGACTGCTTGGTGTAATTGAATTTCTATTTGTACTTACAGTTACAACATAAGTACTTTACTCTATCAAGTACTTAGCATTGAACGAGTAGGTACATATACTACTTGTATCAATATTTTCAATTTTTTCTGTCAGGCGTTCAAGTGAAATACTTGAATTTGAAGTACAATGCTAAGTACTTGATTAGAGTAAAGTACCTACCTTAAATACCAAGAATTCCCAAAATAAACAAACTTATTGCCTGATCTTCAAATACTAGGTACTTTTTATTGGTACTGCGAATGAACTATAGTAATATACAATTTGGTAAATTAAAGAAAGTACTTTAATAATGTACCTAAGGCATCAATGATTATTATCTGTCACTACAGTTGAAATTCGTGTACTACAGTACGCGCATAGCTTCCCGCCACCCCACAGCTACTTTTTAAAGCTCCCCTTAACAGTACGACAGAATTTTATTTTTGCCTTCGCCCCTCCCCTCCTCAGCTCGTCCACCCCACACTGCGAGGGCGTTATATCCGTCAAAAAAATACAAAATAATTGTTATCTCTAGGTGCTTTCAGTGCTTTCATAATGCTAATAGAAGATGAACAAGTACCAATTTCCAAGTACTTTCACTGCAAGTTCAGCAATTCAATACTACTTATATTATTTACAACTTAATATTATGTATCCAGTGACTCCCAGGTGCTGCAGTACACTCATGCATCCAGTACCCACTCAGAATACACTCATGCCGCGCGAGAACAAAAAAAACATTCACAATTAAGGTATTCGAAACAATCAGCGGTATTTTCGCTATAGCCATTGAGAATGAGGTTATTAATTGCTACCCACGTAAAACTTAAAGCCGTGAATCAGTTATCGGTTTATCGGGATTACCCGAAATGCAATCATCGACGAACTGTGAAAAAGGTGAAAAAAATAAATAAATAAGAAGAAAAATAAATTAGATATTCCAGTAGAAAATAGGTCAGGGAAAGTTCACCCCAGCGCAGCGTCTACGTTTCCACGTTTGCCGAGTCGACCTTATCAATTAGCGGACAAATCAGGAAGTAATGATATGCGTGACGGTGTGACTCAGAGGTCAGCATCGGCGATAATTGCACAATTACCGCCTGCTCCCGTACCAGGATACGCCGTGGCAGATTAATCAGCATCTGGCAAAGGATTCACCGGCACAGCGACGCCAGAACTAATTTGATAATGCTCGCTTCTCTTATCAAACGCAATCAAAGGTCCATCCGCTCGGTGCGTAACTCCGTGGTAAATTGGATAACGAGCAGATCGAGTGATTTTCAGAATCGGCCGTCACAGGACGATTATCTGAGTAAAGACATAAAGGAAATTGAATCACGTACCTACAAAAATAGAGATCACTGGCCAGTTAAAATAATATTTCCATGGCAGTTAAATTTGGTTCAGGGCTTCTACTATTTTCTTCCATCTCTGCCTAAATGTTACCTTCTTCCAATCACGCACCCCCAGAGTTTCCAAATTCTCCGACACTGAATCTTTTCTTACTCTTCTTCTAATTCCAAGCACACCCTCCAAAACCAATCTTGTCGTCTCATACAGCTTGGTAATCTACCTATGTCCTAGCCAACTCAAACGTTTCATTTTTGCCAATAAATCGATTGCTGGTTCTCGCAATACTCATATCCGTATAAAACACCTTGCTTTATAACAGTCTTATAAATACGATTGTCCAACACCATCGATCTTCCATCTTCATTTGAAAAGCTTTTTTACAAACTGTTCTCGGTGTCACTTCCACGTACTTCGTATTTTCTTCACTGATCTTCAGTCCAAACTCTCTTGCCGTTTTTTCCAACTGGCAGAAGATATCTCGGAGCGCCCACGTAGTTCTGGCAATCAAAACCAGATCATCTGCGGAAGTCAGGAACTGATGTATTTAGTGATAGATGATTATTTGCTTCATAGTGAAAATCTGGTCATTAGTTGATCGATTTACCCTAAACCCACATTGATAATCCCGCTATCAATCGCTGAGTTTTACCTTTCAGTTTATCTGTGATTGCAAGCACATACAACACATACAACATCTTGCAATTCGATGCCTCTGTAATTTGCACAATCCATAGCATCTTTTTCTTTAGTATGGGCAATAGTACAACGCCCGACCATTGTTTCGCCATTATCGCCTCTTTCCACGCTTGCTGATTGAAATCAACTGTACCCGTTTGAATAGTATCCCCGCGCCTTCTTTTATTAACTCCGCTGTTATACCATTCTCCCCGTGCTCTTATTCCAATTACTCTCTTTTACCTCTTGTTCCGCGAGCATTTCCTCCTCTGCGCATTAGCCTTTCTCCAATTCTAACGTGTGTACTGCTGATTATCTTTTGTACTTATTACACCCTCATCTTCATTTAAAATCTTCTGAAAATACTCTTTCCACCTTTTATATTATATTACACCTATGTATTAATTAAATTACCCATCGTTGCCTTTACAATACACTATTTGAATGCGTTCCGTTTTTTACGTCTCGATAAAAAATTCGTATTTCTTTATTTTTAAAACTTTGCTCAATTTTTTCTTAATGCCGTTCTGGTTACTTTCGCATTTACTCATATTAAATATTATATTTTACTCTCTTCAGTCTTTTTGAAGTGAAACGTCTTTTGTCTCTGTAGAGTAAGTTCCTGTGTTGGCAAATGCGAGCGTCACGAAAAGTGATACGAATGGAGGGGGGCAGTCGGGCAGAGGAGAAAAGGAATATCGAACGCCCCACTCTTTAGCCACGCTCCGTCTCATGCTTCGCGCTGTTTCTCTCAGGCAAGCGTCAGTAAGGCGAGGACACAGCGTTTCAGTTCTCGTGACACTACAAAGCGCTTGGTTAGAAGCATTAAAATTAGATTTATTCTTTCATAATTATTATTTTGATACGGACAATATTTATTATAGATTTTTTGTGTATTCGAAGTGCGATTGGTATATTCCAGTGTTAGGAAAATTAGAATAAAGGTTTAAAATAGTCTTGCTTAATTTGTGCCAGTTCAAATTTTAATTTTTTTAATTTTGTGAGTTTCTGGCATGTAGTAAATAAATAACTGTATAACTATATAATAATATCGACGTTTCGTCCCCGTTCGGGGGCTTTGTCAAGATTTATTAAAAACATGCAAAAAGATATAAAATATTTGACATTTTTTTTATTTTCGTTTGTTTGTTTTTTGCCTTTTTGGTTTCTTTTGGTTTCTTTTTGTTTTGTTGTTTTTTTTGTTTTTTTTTTGTTTTCAGAGAAAATCAAACCGCACATAGACCTATCAATTCAGTTTTAGATTTGAGTAAAGACATGGTAGTTGATGATAAAGATATATTTGAAACTCATAAATGCATACACTCCGATCATCTGTTTACCCTACAAATTTTTCATTCCTCCAATAACGTTGAAGTTTCACTTCTATCGCGCGTGGCGACCATGCACTCAGTTTTTTTAATATACATTTCCAATCTAGCCTTGTCGCTTCGCCCTATTATAGACTTAAAACAATCCTTTTCATTTGTTGGTCTTTTCGGTATTACTTCGTTTGGATAACCATTTGCAACTGTCACCAAATTTCTTCCGTTTCATCAGCACTCCCTCTCTCCAACAGCCTTTCCTCCAGCCTTCTTGAGTAAACCGCTTCCTCCATATTGCACTGTTTCATACTTTTACTTTTTATTTGATCCTACCACTTGATACATTGATAGTACATATTACCATTTCGATGCACCCATGTACCTTTATGGATGGTTTTACGTTCAAAGAAAGTCCTCATGATCTCCTTATAATTCTCTACTGCAAAGAGGATTCATTTTCTTCCATTCTCGTTACCAATCTCATGCTCACTGTTTCCCCCTGTAATATATTTTTATGCATCACTTCACACCCCACTTTTGCGTTAAAATTCCCTAGTACAAATTTCACGTCATAACGTGAAGTTTTCTGCAACAAGTTTTCGAGTTCACAGTAGAAGATATAATTTTTCTCTTTATCTTCGGTTGGTGCATGTTAGTTATAAATTTTAGTTTTCTGTAGGTGCCTCTGAAATCGCCTTGAAATCCACCACTTTTCCTTATACCTTAAAAACTCTAACCACATTTTTCAACGCTCCCTCTGTAAACAATATCTGTACATTCCACGCCACTACTGTTATGAACAATATATGTGGACGTAAAAATAATGTGGCGTGCGTTGTACTCCCTGTGTGATAGAGCCAAAAGGTGCCCGACAAAAATATCTTCGGATGTCATATTCAAAAACTGCGATTGGGAAAGCTGGCATGGAGGGGGCGTTCCAGTTTTTGCAGTCATAAATAACAATTCATAAATAACAATTCAGTCATTTAACTGTTACCGCTACTGTCCAGTTTTTTTTCAGAGAACGGGGTGTGTGACTGCATTCCCGGTAGTGGTATCTGAGTCTGAATTTGACCACTATACCCAAGTCTTTTCTTGCGGTAGTGGTCATTATTCAGTTAGTTGTAAATATGGTGCTCGTCCTGCATGTGTTACCAAGAATAAAGTTTAAGTTGACATTACCAGATTACCAGTCGTTATTCTTCAACACAACCAGCAACTACATTTGTCCGATCTGTTGTCTGTATCATTAAACTTCTCTTTGCCTGGGCCGTCATCGTATTTCTGTATTTTCCCGTAATCGCTAGTCTTTGTGTTTGGCTTTTGCATCTACCTGCTCCAATTCACACCTTTCCCTATTCCAAGTCCACAATTTCCCATAAATCCTTAGCTTCTAATACCCCACCAGTGGTGAATACGAGCCTATTATACAAACAACAACAATTTGAAAATCAAGCATACTCCCCTCTTAAAAAATATGTTCTTCCTATGTTTTCCAATACGATTACAGAATTTCACAGAGTGTGCATATTAATATGAAATGATTACATTGTATTACATGGTAACTACATGGTAATTAAGTAGGTACATGATATAATAATACAATTGTAGTAACCAAAAACGAGTACATAGGATTACCGGATGATTACAAAGTGACTGTACAGTCACTACATACATGGTGATTAAATTCCCGTTACGCATGAGGACTGTATTACGATTATACAACGTTGTAAACCCCCGACTATTGCACGAAGTCGTAAATCTGGTGAGGTTTACCTCTATTAGGAAAATGGGTCAAGGATTATATGACTTCACTTGATTTCACGTGACTATATGGTGATTGCCATATAAGTACACCAGTGGCTTCACAGGGTTTACATACCAAATGAATACACTGTATTACCTACTTAGTGACCAAAGCTGGGAGTCGTCCGAGTACTTTTGTATTCGGGTACTGAATTCGAATTCAGTATCCACAGACTGTATTCGAATACTTTTCCAATTTTGTATTCGTTATCCGTATTCGACCCGAAATCAGTATTGTATCTGTATTCGAATACAATGAACAAGTACCTACGTGCATGATGTTGTCATATAAATACATACAATATTTCATAATGATTACATGACATTCGTCACACAATAACTAAATGAGTACACAAAATAAAGAAATACTTCATTATGATTGCATACCATTTTACAGAGACTCACCACTATTTCACGTATATCGGAAAACTCTAGTCTGAATAAAACTAATAACTACCTACCTACCGTTTTGGAAAGTTGCATCTTTAAACATATAAAAATGCATGGTCGTTTAATGTGTGTAAATAAAATCACAAAGTGTAACTAATAAACAAACACGAACATAGCAACAGGAAAAACCGGAGCAATAATAATAATAATAAACGGAGAGACGACCACCGGAGCCGGCGAGCAAGAGTCGTTAAAAACAATGCAAGAAATGGAAAAACATTCTAGCTGCAAGAATGCAGCAACAGGTGCGTTTTGTTCGGCATGACGAGGTGCACATACAAATCGCAAGATGAGGCAGTGTATAGGAATGGGACAACCTGAAAGTTTCAGGTGAAAATTTTACAAACGAAGATTTCAAACTTCCAAATAACTTTCACTGAAAAATTTCACTATTTTGGAAATTTCACGAAAATCGTGAAAATTTCATTAAGAATTCCTTGAAAACTGTAAACGGATACATTCATATTCTAACTAACAAACAAACAAATAAACAAACAAGTCCCCCTCATTAAAAGAGTATAGAAATTATACAGTATGTCTCAATAGTGGGACCGCGTAGCTTTACGCCTTCATTATGGATTTTAGAGAAAAAAGTTGTACCTATATGAGAGACCCCCCCTTATACCTAGTTCCCTATAATAAAATAATAAAAATAATAAAAATAAAACACTGTTTTTATTTTAGTTTTTAATTTTATATAATTATTCGTGCCAATTTTTTTCTTTAAGTTTATAACTTTTGTGAATTTTTTGGCAAAATTGAAACTTCTTTTTGTAAAACACCAACGTTTCGCCTCCGTTAGGGGGCTTTATCAAGGTTTTATTCAAAATTGTATAAAGTATAAAAAAGTGACATTTTTTTTCTTAATAAAATTTGTAAATAACAGTAACTATGTTAAACTTAATAATAGAAATTATATCTAGCACATTTGATTTTGATAATTATGAATAAGGAAATAAATAATGTACATGAGTTAATTTAGAATCAAGTGGTAGAGAACAAATTACGTTATTATGTCACGGTATATTTGACTTAAATTTTGAATGTCAGATCTGTCATTTAAAGAATTTTTGTCTTTTTGGATGTGTATCATTTCTAAAATAAGTCTAGCTTTTAAATTTCTCTCTTGTTCAAGAATAGTAGTGTTATTAAAATCGAAATTATGTTTAGTATTTTTTATGTGTTTACTGATAGCTGAATTGCTATTTTGGTATGTATGTTGTTTTAACCTAGTCTCGAGATGATTTTTGGTTTGTCCAATGTATGTTTTATTACAGTTATTACAATTAATTTTGTATACGGTGTGAGTTTTCATCAATTTTGGAATGGGGGTTTTCAGATGAGAATATAAAAATTGTAAATTATTATGCTTTTTGTGAGCAATTACAAAATTATGTTTTCTTAATAAGTTACTAATATTGTGTGATATTTCTTTTATATAGGGTAAGGAAATGTAGTTTTTAGATTCTTTTTGGTTCTGATTAATATTGTTGTTATTATAAAATTGATGTAGTCTGTTTTTTATAATTTTGTCAATAAAATATCTTGGGTAGTTATTTTTTATTAAACAATTTATGGCTTTGTCAACTGCAGATTTTCTGAATTGTGGACTAGAAAGTTTGATTGCTCGATCGGCTAAACAGACTACATCAATTTTATAATAACAACAATATTAATCAGAACCAAAAAGAATCTAAAAACTACATTTCCTTACCCTATATAAAAGAAATATCACACAATATTAGTAACTTATTAAGAAAACATAATTTTGTAATTGCTCACAAAAAGCATAATAATTTACAATTTTTATATTCTCATCTGAAAACCCCCATTCCAAAATTGATGAAAACTCACACCGTATACAAAATTAATTGTAATAACTGTAATAAAACATACATTGGACAAACCAAAAATCATCTCGAGACTAGGTTAAAACAACATACATACCAAAATAGCAATTCAGCTATCAGTAAACACATAAAAAATACTAAACATAATTTCGATTTTAATAACACTACTATTCTTGAACAAGAGAGAAATTTAAAAGCTAGACTTATTTTAGAAATGATACACATCCAAAAAGACAAAAATTCTTTAAATGACAGATCTGACATTCAAAATTTAAGTCAAATATACCGTGACATAATAACGTAATTTGTTCTCTACCACTTGATTCTAAATTAACTCATGTACATTATTTATTTCCTTATTCATAATTATCAAAATCAAATGTGCTAGATATAATTTCTATTATTAAGTTTAACATAGTTACTGTTATTTACAAATTTTATTAAGAAAAAAAATGTCACTTTTTTATACTTTATACAATTTTGAATAAAACCTTGATAAAGCCCCCTAACGGAGGCGAAACGTTGGTGTTTTACAAAAAGAAGTTTCAATTTTGCCAAAAAATTCACAAAAGTTATAAACTTTAGTTTTTAAACAATAAATTAAATTTAATTGCTGTTGTTTTAATTATTTTTTTAATAAACTAAAAAATAACTGTCAAACATATTCTAAAATATCAAGATCAAGACTTTCCCAAGACTCTTGGTCTTGGAGGTTACGTCTTGGTCTTGGTCTAGCATTCAAGACCAAGACTTTTCTTGGCCTTGTGCGAAACCCTAAAAATTGTAATGTGGAAATTATACAGAGTGTGAGAAGTACCTCAAATAGCTATCAACCCTAATTATCCTAAGTACAAAAAATTAATGGATATTTTCATCGATTTGCAAAATTCTACAATTTTCTAATTAAAATATTTCCCACAAAATTTCTCTTTCACATAAATTTCAATATTTCAGTAATTTTATAATTTTCAATGTTTTCAAAATCTCCAAAATTTCACACGTAGTGAAACTTTCACAAGGAAATTTCACTTTAGATCCAAAAGTGAAATATTCCCTTAGTGAAATCTGCCAACCAAGAAAATTTTCTTGTCGAAACCTGTGTTTCCAAACGAAACCAAACTAGTGTACTACGAAACTATTTCAAATACGTTCCGGAGGCAATTGTGCGATTTTGTCGAATAAAAATGTCCCGTGAGCGCATTATTGAGGACCGTCGAGTCGAAATCTTCCGTGAAATGCCTCCGTGTGTCGGACCGTTTTTACATCTTTACAATAGCCGCTAAGAAAGGCATTTGTCCGACTGGCACGTCCTATAGGCGTAATTGTTGACAGGATTCGGAAAAAAAGGTGTTGTAAAACCTTATTGACGCCGTTTCACACGCATCGCAATTAGGGGGAAAATGTCACTATACGCCGCGCCGCCGGCTATTGTCGCTCGTTTGCGGCTTACCCAAGTAAACAAGCTAGATTTCGTTCCTGATATGGATTATTATTAATGTCATCTATCGGGTTGTGATTGTCCCATGGCAGATGACGTTGTACAGGGTGTCTCAGAATTATTCTATGAAATTTAGTAAGTATTCATAACGTCTTTAGTTGGAATACATTATTTTTTTCTGAAAAGATAAGCTTCGCGTGCCGGCGATGCATATTATTGCAGATTTATGAAAACTAGTTTTTCTAGTCGGTTCACGCATTTGTGGATATCTGTCTGATGTATTTGCATAGAAGTTCATCTGTGCACGTAACGGTATAATTATAAGACAATTACTTTGCGCGCATTCGCCTCGACGGGAAATATTTTCAAGGAATATTCGGAATTTACCTCGTCACTGGACCCATCCTTTTAATTACTTCAGCAAAATGTTTGCCACATTTTATTACATTTATTTTAAGTGACTATACAACAAGTATAGAATATCACAAAGTGGGGGTTATTGCATAGGACTAGACACTCAATTCAGATTGATTATTTAATTCAGATTAAGATTCTTTTCTTTTTATTTTGTTTTACACTTTTTCACACAAAAATCAGTCAGGCTAAGGTCAAGCGGAGCGAAGAGAAGCGAAGCCAGCGGAGCGTTATCAGTGTCAGTCGTTAGACGAGCTAAGGAACGAAAATCTCACATCAAAGATGTACAGAAAAAGATGCAGGTAAGTGTCATTACTTTGGGAGCCAGTGTCGCTTTTGCAACCACTGAGAACGTCTCGTTCCTAACATCTTTATGGTTTTTATGTCTACTGCTAGTGTCGTTTTTGCTCTGTGTGGCTTCTGCCCCATATTCCGCCCATGCTCCGTTCTTCTTGTTCCCCCCTATGACTACCTGATCTTCCATTTACTTAATCTGATGCTCGATCCGGTGTCTTCTGATGAGGACCCAGATGAAGACTCTGATATCACTCGTCCGTCGGCCGTCGCTAGTCTCGTGGAACGACACACTATTGCCAGTTACCTCTGCAGACTACTCAAGTGCTCATCGGCAGTGGTGGGGCTTGAAGTCTCTGAGAATATTTCTTCAATCCGTTTTGCAAAAAAAAGAAAAAAATGGGTCTACAATAGCTGCCCACCGACTAGTGGGATTTGGAGGGTTTTTCTTTGTTTCCCGATAACGGTCTAATCTTCAATTTACTTAATACGGTGCTCGATCCTTTGTCTTTTGATGAGGACCCAGATGAAGACCCTGATATCACTCGTCCCTCGCTAGTTTCGTGAAACGACACGTTACAAGTCTAAGAGCCAGCAAATCAGGCTTATCTTCTTACCGACACTCTTCACCCATTTTCACTGGGCGTCCTCGGCTGATCTTTCCTTTCTTGGATGAGATCTTTCAACTCGTTCTGGAGGAGTACAAGGAATGCCTTCATCGACAAGATTTTCCGACATCCAGTACTCCAATAAACTTCCTGTATCAGTAATTTTCAACCATTCTTAATTATAACTTTCTTAATGAAGACGCCTCCTTTGCGTCTACCTTCTGATAATCACTATTATCTCGTTAGAACAAAAATCTTCGTCTAGAAAGACGAGTTCGCTCTTTGTATGAAAAAACGTCTCCAGGATAAGGTCCTCCAGTCTGGAGGCATCAATTTACATCCTACTACAGTACTCCACATGCCAATATCCGTCTTTCTAGGACGGGTGTGTCTCTATGAATAGACGAAGAATTTCCTAAAGCTAGAAAAAGAGGCAATAAAGTTTTGTCTTTTTCTAGCTAATTCTCTTCAAACAGCTACAAATAGTCATGTAATTTAAGAACGGCATTACGAAATATAATTACCTGAAGGAAGGCGATCCAAATTATAGGGGTAATAGCGTTCGAAGAATTACATTCCCACTCTTGTTTTCTCCATCCCATCCTGTTCAGTAATGAACGATCGAGGGCCAAGACTTCTAGATTGCAATGAAATATAATCCTGGGAACAGTATGAGTGTAAAACCGGAGTTTTGCTACATAAAACATTTTTGATTTGAGACCAGTGCCAAGAAAAATTGCTACTACAAGTAGTCATGTAATTTGTCGAACGGCATTTGGGCTCAATCTTCCTTCACACGATATGTCAATTTTAAGACAATTAGGTACCTCGCTATCATTCGCCTTGATGAGAAATATTTTCAAGAAATATTCGGAATTTACCTCGTCACTCCACCCATCTTAATTAGGTACTCCAGCAAAATGTTTGTCACATTTTATGGCATTTTTTTAAGTGACTATACAAGTATTCTAATAAAGTCTTTATCTGGGGACAAACAAATTCTAAACAATCAAGATAATTTTCGCCGCCTTTACATGATTGTTTAAACAATTTGAGATGCTGACGTGTCGCATATTTTCAGAGCAGTGAACATTTTTAATTAATATTGTTTGTTTACCGCATTCAGCGATAATTTTATCTGTTACATGAACATGAACTTGCGGTGCTGACGACAGTCTTGCACTGACCACCACAACCTTTATAAAGAAGACTTTTATTACACCTACCCTTGTAGAAGTGCACCAATTCCACTGCACTTGCATTCTCACGCAAACGTATTCGTCCAAGTAATTTGTCATCCTTGAAGTGAATTATTAAACCGACAGAGATGAATATAGATGGTCCTGTCGAGGGGAGGGAACGGGCACCCATTGCGTCGGCAGAATCGGAATTCACTAATGCCAATATCTTATTCATTGGCACGTCGACCACCCTCGGCATCACCCACCGTATACAGTATTTCTATTGTGTTTTATTAGCCAGGTGAGACTCGTTATAATACCATTGGAACAGGGTGGTGGATATCTAGTTAAAAACTTCTTTCTGGAAACGTATTGATCAGGAATTTTCAGTGAAGGGAATAAATTCGTAAAAGGTTTTCGATCCATTTTTTTTTTGTTTATTAACAACAGCTGTTTTGCAGGTCAGGGTTACTCGCGGCAAATACAAGCTGCATCAGTTTCATACAGCCATATGCTGACATGTCGATTGCCCCTGATTTGAACCCTTCAATTTTTCGTAATGCAGCACTAAAAAGGTATTTGTCCACGACTATCTTACAACATACTCTTTATACTTGTGTTTCTTCAATCATAATTAGATACATTAATCACTGCAGTGAATAATGAATATTATTCACTAAACCAATAGGAACATCGCTTTAACCCTTTTTTACATTTATTTAGTAGGCCGCGATCGCGATGTGTCAGTTCAAATTGAAACGTCAAATCAGCATGGTTTGCTTTTAATTTGAAATGCATATTCTAAAAAAGAAGATGTAATGAGTAGTGAGAGTGAAAACGAGATTTCTTTAACAGCACCAGCAATAAAAGAAGCTGCAGAACTTGCCTCATCAGATTCAATGCCCAAAAAACCAAGATAATTATACCTGAGAGCATATATATGAATCTTTCTTACACTGGAGAAGGGAAATGAAGGTAAATTCTTTCTGGGAATCTGTTTTGATAGTCGTGGACAAAGTATAGTATATAACTCGTTATAATGATGCTATTATTACCTCGGATGATTACAAAACTCGTGTATAATATACTATTTTATGTTGACTGACAAAATCGACGATTTTGGAAATAATTAACAAATAAATAATTAAAAACTAAGCGATCAAAGAATGAACAATTTAACAGTCTACATTACTTAAAAGAAAACAATATATACCTTTTTGGACTTCCGCGGATTGATTTACAAAAAGAACAAAAAAAAATATTATTTTTAACTTCTCAAATAATACCGGAAATTTGTTATTAATTTTTGTGATTTTTTAAAATTAAACAGAACCAATTACATTTATCCAAATAATCCATTTAGCACCACATACTTACTCAAAATAATTAATTCAAATTGCATTAGGATAGTGCACACATATTTTAAAAAAATTATGTCAAACTTCGGTTATGCAACGTTAGTTATCAGCTAAAAACTTCGGTTCGGTAAATTTTACATTTTACACTAACACAGTACAGTCTACCAAAACTGGACTTATTTGAAAATGTCTTGTAGTATGAATTTAAAATTTCAGAATTCAGAACATGACCAAGTTGGAGAATTCTGAATAAAATTTGCTTTTCATTTTCAAATAGTTAGTCGCAAATACCTGACAGGCGAGATTCCAGAAGATTACAAACGGAACATCATAGTAGCTTTGCCAAAAAAAGAAAGGCGCGGATAGGTGCGAAAATTTTAGAACTATCAGTTTAACTTCCCACGCGTCAAAAATTTTAACTAGAATTGTGCAAAGAAGGATGGAGAAAAGGCCGGAAGAAATATTAGGAGAAGATCAGTTCGGATTTAGACGAAATAGAGGAACGCGCGAGGCCATTTTAGCTTTACGAGTAATTATAGAAAAAACAATAGAAAAGGGAAAGAGCGTCTATATGGGATTTGTAGATTTAGAAAAAGTCTTCGACAACGTAAAATGGGGGAAGATGTTCGAAGTGCTCAGAAAGGTAGGGATGAAATATAGGGGCAGAAGAATAATACATAATCTATATAAAGAGCAAAAGGAAGTTATAGAATTTGAGCAGGAACGAAGAGAAGTAGATATCCGAAAGGGAGTGAGACAGGGATGTGCATTGTCACCTCTAGTTTTCAACTTATATATAGAAGATGCGATTAATAATACTGTTAAGGATAGAACAGCCTCAGGGATTAATGTACAGGGTCAAACTACTAACATGCTCAGATTTGCGGATGATATAGCAGTGTTAGCATTTAGCAAAGAAGAATTAGGAAGGGCTCTGAACGAAATGGAAGCGGTTTTGACGGAGGCCTATGGTATGAAGATCAATAAAAAGAAGACCAAAATTTTGGTGTGTAGGGGGCGTGAAAATAGGACTAAACCGAAAATACAAATTGGAAACGAGAAGGCAGAGCCTCAGATTTCTGCTATTTAGGAAGTCAAATAACTCGAGATGGTAGGAGCACTAAAGATATAAAACAAAGAATAGCGCAGGGTCAAGTTGCGTTTAACAAAAAGAAACAACCGTTGGGGAAAAGCGAAAGGTATGCAAGACAATAAAGAATAGGACACCTTCCAAGACACGAAGGAATAGTTCGCGACATACTAGAGTCAGAGATAGGAATAAAAAGAGGTGGGTAGGGCTAGATTAGATTACTGCTCTCAAATAGTTAGGGATATAGGATGTTCTACTTTTAGGGGAATGCGTAGGTTAGCTCAGGATAGAAAAAGATGGAGGTACGCGTCCAACCAGTCTTCGGACTGAAAACCTTATGATGATTCATTTTCAATAACAGTGCCATTAGATCAATAATTGTGCATTGTACAGGGTGATTCAAACGGATGCGTCAAACTTCAGGGGAAAGTAGAAAATAAGCAGAATAAGACGAAAAGTTCCTATGAACAAGTACTCAGAAGTGACTACGAAAAGATATACAGTGTGGTGAAGAGTTCCTTTAAAAATGTGTTTTACTCTCAGTATCTCGAAAACTGTAAAAGCTACTGTATCGAAATTTTCTGAGCGATTTTCATTTGCATATATCTATTGCTCTAAAAAATTTTGTTTCTACGCTGCTTTCAGTGGCGTTGTTACTTGGACAAGGACGTGTAGGTAAGTGTTTTAGTAAGCCTGTAGGAAGTTGTATTAGCGGTCGCCCAACATTTCATTTCATTTGAGGTTAAGTTCAGAAGCGTGCATGAATTTTTGCATTACCTGTCTTGAAAAATAAAGTAATTAAACATTGTAGACATATTATATAAGGTGATATGAAATGCCAACGTAACACTCTCCTGAGGTATCAATGGGCGGTTTAAAAGTCAGTTGCTGGGTAGAAGCTTCTCGTGTCTCGTCGGAGGAAGTGTATTATTACTGAAGGGAATTACTTTGAGAATATTTAAAATAAATTCTCAAAAAGTTTCTTTTATTCCCAATAATATCAGATTAGTCTTCGCATTTTAAAGGTGGTATGATTGAAAAAAATGACAAATAATCTACAAAAACAACATTCCCACTGATACTAAAGCTGAGAGAAATTCGCTCACCAAAATACCCCGAAGTGTTTGCCTCTTAATCCTGATTCCCGACAAGTATTACGGTATTATGTTTTACCACCACACCTCGAACCTACTCCACTGACCGTGCACAAAGAAAAAAGGCGACCAGAGGTCCGAGCACACACAGATAGAATTCCTGAATGGAGAGCTTTAGAGCCACCCCTGAAAGGGATTAACCCGGACAATAACTCTGCTGGAATTGTAAATTAAATTATAATAAACACTACAAAGACGTTAACAATGCGACTTCTCACTCACGAGTAAACTACGAGGGTATTTGCTTTTGTCAGGGATACACATTAAGTGACAGTTTTTCGGGTGCCCATTTTTCGGCGGCTCCGCGCAAAGCTAAAGGAATGCATTGTGCTGGAAACGTTTTCCTCGCCCTGCCACCGATGAATATGTATTTTCAGTTGCTGTCGAGACCATAGCTTCAATCTTTCCATGGCCTGCTACACCAACAAAATTCGCAATTTAGAGTTTTCCTAATCTTCTGTAATTTTTTGAACTAGAGAGTCGAGTGAAACATCAAATTATAATAAAGGTTTGTAGCATCCAAATATGAAAAACTTCCATGGCGTCCAAAAGTTTCCGAAATTTTCTCCATAACTGCTGAACGAAAAAATTATAACTGCACCAATGCGTAAGTCAGGTGGGGGAGTTAATTCGGGGTAGTTCTATATGTTGAAATTTGGAAACTTATAAGTATACAACTAAATTCTCTGTCTGTTGCACTGGTGAGGATTCGCCAGGTGTTCCCAGCACTGAACAAGTTTGCTCCCGCCAGATCAGTCAGTGGTCATAGTTGTGAATAAAGACGGGTTCCCATTTAAGTAGCATCGAGCAGTGCCTCGCAGCGCAATGCGGCGCAGCACGTAGCAGCGTTTTTACATAGCTATTCTAATCTAAGCAGCACTCGGCCGCTACAGCGCCAAGAGAAACAGCAGGAACCCCATTTTGGTTTCAGTGCTGTGATAATGTGCATGTCAGAGGAGATTTGACCATCATCATTATATGATTTGTTAGTTCTAGCAACTATATGTCATAAACATAAAGAAAACAGAAGAGAAAGAGAGCGAAAATATTGGGTTCATTATATATTTCGTGTAAGGCTGGAAGAAACTCAGCGATGAAGGATATTCTCCCCTAGGATATGCAGATGATTTAGTCATCACAGTCGAGGGAAGATTTAGTAGTAAGATTAGGGAACGTATGCAAATGGCCCTGAGAGTATTGTAGCAGCCTGAACTGAAAAGGAAGGCTTGACCATTAGTCCAGAAAAAACATATAGAGGCTCTTGGACCTCTATATCTCCGTGGGAAGATCTCATTGTCAAGGGAGGTTAAGTATCTTGGGGTTATCCTGGACTCAACACTTACCTGGAACCAACAAATCGATAGAATAGTTAGAAAGTCGGAAACTACTCTTGACCAGGAATGGTGCACTGGCTGTACACCAGAGTGGTCATACCAGGAATAATGTACGCAGCTTTGGCATGGTGGCCCAAAGTCAAACAGGTAACTACCAGGCTCAGGCTAAGCAAAATTCAGAGGCTTGCCTGCCTAGGGATAACAGGGGCGATGCGGACTTCACCAACTGCTGCCATAGAGACTCTTCTGGACCTTCCCCCACTCCACTTCGTGATACAGGGGGAGGCGAGAATGGCACTTTACAGATTGCAAAATTCTCTTTGCCGTGTCCGCATACTAGCACTATTGAGGACATAAAGGATCCCATGCTTGAGATGAAGACGTATTATATGGTCCCCAAGAACACCATCTAACCACTTTTTCAGGTCATAATCGATGAGTGGAGAACAAAATTTTGAACAGCATACCTTCCGGCAGTCTAACCTGGTACACCGACGGTTCTAAAACCGACACAGGTGCTGGGTCAGGATTGTTTGGAGATAAACCAAGAGTGAAACTTAGCTCCTCTCTGGGCAAATATGTCTCTGTCTTTCAAGCAGAGGTTTAGCGGATACTACAATGTGCGCGGGAAAATATTAAGAGGGGCTATAGAAATCAGAGGATCTTTATTTTATCAGACAGGCAGGCACCTTTGAAGGCTTTTCTGAGCCCAGACTGGTGTGGGAGTGCTTCTAGCAACTTAATATCCTAGCCATGCGGAACTCAGTGAGACTGTTTTGGATTCGAGGCCACTGTGAGCTGATAGGGAACGAGAAAGCCGATAAACTAGCAAAGCGGGGCTCCAGCGAACCTTTTGTGGGACCGGAACCTGCCCTAGGCATAACCAAGAGCGCCATCAGACACCAAGAAAACGGATGGATTCGCGCTCAACATCACGATTACTGGAACAGGATTCCAGGACACAGGTACAGCAAGTAATATATATATAAATGAACCTTGTAGGAAGAGATATTCAGAACTACTTTGCCTAAACAAACCCAAACAAACAAACAAATGTTATATTTTCTATTTAATAAAGGATGTTATACATTCAAACTATATTATTTCCCCCTTTGTTTTAATTCATGGGGTAATTGTATAAACGCGAACAAAAACACATACAAAACATATTGTGCTATTATATACATCTTCATTTACAAATATCCTGAATTTTAAACCAAGCATTTACAATTACCCCTTTTCAGTGGGGGCAAAAGTAAATAGTCAGGGGTAATTGTAAATTCGATTTTCCTGGCGATTCGCTTAAAAAATCCGTTAATTGCAAATGAGTGCATTATTATTAAAACGGAAATAAAAAATTATACCCCAAAATTTGGAAAATATAATTTACAATTACCCCAACTGACCTTAACTATTAAAAATACTCCAATAATAAGCAAACGGCTTTTTAAAATTAGCAGAAATAAATAAATATTGTCGGTTTCTTCGGTGCGTGGAAAACTGTGTGGGAATATTCAGAAATCAATGCCCCTCGTATTTGAGAACCGCGGCGTACCTGTGTATGAAATTCCTACGCGTCATGTCGAAACTCTTCATTATTTTCGGGAATTCATCCGTAAACGGATATTGCCGCATTTGTTTGATAATTCCGAACTTATCTCCGAAATTTCGTTCTGCCACATTAACATTATTACTACGGGATCGTTAATTTGTAAAAAATATATTACATTATATAAATTAAAATTGTGTGTATGCAAATTCGGCAAGTTCCTTTCGGCCATCACAACTCGCCCAAAAATAAACAGTAATGATCTCATTAATGCTAAATAAACATGGCAAAATTGGCCATCAAGTAAGATATGAATCATTTAGATATATTTTATTATTGCAAATCGTTAAACAGGCTGGCAGTCATACTGTCTTTAGCTCGTTAATGGCTTATGGATCTCATCCCCCTTGTATATTCCAGAGTAGCAATTGGTTTGGTTAATTTTCAGTAGTCAATCAATAACAATCAATAACAGATGGTTTTACCACATCTCATTATAAATTACTGAATTCGGTATTACCAAATACATTTGGGAATGTTTAAACAATGAATTGCAAATGTTCCCAAAATAAAACTATATCCGCAAATATGGATATCGAATCAGTATCCTAAAGCGTTGGAGCGAAAATGATGGCATAATTCTTTTTGAAAAAGTGAGTCAGTTGCAAAGGTTGCATTAAAAGATTTTAAGTTAATGGTATACAAAGTAACCCACCTAATTTGTTTCGTTCAAACTAACAAAACAAAATACTTAGGGCCTAGGAAACTTCGCCGTTCGATTCCTGCATCGGTCTTTACACTTTCTGCTCTAAAATGATATAAAAATAAAAGTAGTCGGCTTATCAGCAAATTACGAGTGATTAAAATTATAATATTTATCCGAAAAAATTATAACTTGGAATTTTTGTCCACTATGTAACTGAGGCAATAGGAAAAGCGTTAAAAATTAAATTCATGAAGGAGTTATGTTATAATGATAATACAAATAAGAAGAACAATAATAATAAAAATCTTTATCTTACTCTCCCCATTAGGAGCTTTCATGCAAGCACCTTCAGAAAATTTGAGCGAATCATTTGCGATTAAGGGTATTTCTTGGCATTTCATACCTGCTTAATCAACTCACTTTGGTGGCAGTTGGGAAGCAGGTATCAAATCTACTATGCATCACCTCAAAAGAATTGTAGGAAATGCATCTCTTGTTTTTGAAGAGTTATGCACTCTTCCGACGCAAACTGAGTCCGTATTAAATTCTAGACCGTTATTTCCATCCTCCTTTGATCCCAACGAATTACCTCCCATCACTTCCTAGTAGGGCGGTCATTTACCGCCGTTCCGGATCCAAGATTACTCGAAGTTAATATGACATTGTCCAGTCACCAAAAAATCCAAAAACTTCAGTAGCATTTTTGGGAAAGATGGAGTAAGGAGTATTTGTCTGAACTGCAAAAGCGGTCAAAGTGGACAATAACAAAGGGTGAACTTTAAGTGGACGCGCTGGTGGTGCTAAAGGAAGACAATCTGCCACCCATCAGGTGAAAAAGACGATATTTGTCGTGTTGCATTTGTGAAGACGTCTCAAGGAGTGGTAAGAAGAGCTTTTCCAAAGATATGCCTTTTTGCTCCCTGACGATGCCAGATGTTGAAAGGAGGTCCTTTCAAGGCGGGGGCCATGTTTCTGCGTTTATTGAAGTTAATTATGTTCAAGTGTTGGCAGCGTGATATGCAACAAATTTAATATAAGTAGTCTGCGTACATCAAATTTTATTCATTTCCATGAACACATTAATTATTTATTGATTTACATTAGAAACCATTTCATTTCGAAGTAAGTATGTAAGTTACTTTTATATTTCGTGTAATTTTATAAACATTAACCTAAAGTACAGTCACATTCATACAATTAAAAACATGGATATCATTAATTTAATTATTTGTATTGTTTTGTCAATTTTAGTTTCTTTGTTAACTGTTCCCTTAGTGTCATATTAATTTATTTACAATTTTACTTTATGCAAACATATTCTGATGAGATTTTTTAAATGTTGAAACCGGTCAATATAAATAAATCAACCTTTTCCATTGGTAGTACGCAAAGTATTTTATTAATTAAACTACCAAATAGTAACAGAAGATAATATAAAGTATGTAACGTAATTCTTAAAAGTACCTACAGCAAAATAATTCGTACATGCAATTTTAAACTTCACACGCAATCCGCCGCTACAAATACACTAACGAAAATAAGACACAAGACCTCGCACTCTGGGTGCCGGTAACTTCTAGTTCTACCGGATTATGAGTTATATCATCGCAAACTACAGGACTTTCGTTTTCGGGTGACCGGTCCCAGTACCTCGCCTGCATATTTCGCTCTTAGCGTCCATAAAGTCAGATTTTGCACTTCTTGAATTAATCAGAGAGGCACCTACACGAGTATAGGTATATGCAATATGAATGACGAACGTAAACGAAACAAAGTGAAGAACGGAAACGTTGTTCCAGTTTTAAGTATAGCTGATTAATAATATTTATTTTTAGCCCTTCTCAAAAATAGGAGGGAAAAGTTAATTTAGCTTGCCATTAAGTGCACACACATTTCTTTACGCCTCCGTTCATTTTTCATTAAAATCAGTCGCGAGCATTTCTGATAGAGCTTCTTTGCTTTCGGCCATAAGTAAGCACAGTAATCAAGGGGTCACGTGCAACAATACCTAACGACATTACTGATCTTGAGTTTATCATGTTCCTGTATTCTACTTGTTGTTCAGTGTTACTTAAATTATCACATATTTACACGGAGTAACCTTGTAGTCAATATGCAACTCTGAGTGCCGTATTTCACAACAAAAACGAGAGCAAATATTTGCGCAGCCAAAAAAGTAATGTTTGCCGGCGCGTTATCTGCCTTTCTTCTAAAATAGCAGCAGAAGTGTTAACGATGTCGTTATGTTCTTATCTCGGGGTGATTCCCTACTCATCTTTCCGTACAATGAGCTCACCTATTTTTCATATTATTTGGGCCGTTTACTTTTGTGAGGTACAAGAGCAAACTCAATATTGATATGTTTGCACAGCGATAGTAGTGTATTATCTTAGTGCAAATAAGGTTTTTACACAAGTGTGTTTGCCCAAGGAATTTGTACGTCATTTTTGTATCATCGTGACGTCGCCTTTAACAATAACTGCAAGTGAAGCACTTGCTGTTGCGATATGTTTGACTTGTACAATGTATAATTGCTAGTGAATGTCACGGTTCCCTTTAACACGTCAAACCTGTGCCGCAACATTCTCAATCGTCTGTCCACTTATAGATTATAATGTTAGCGTAATATTAGACCAGGAGCCCATAGACCAAAAATTGTGCATTGTTTCCTCCAAAAATGCCTGAGATGTTATGATTTTTGGGTCGTGGAGCACAGAAATGCCCATGCCAGTTTTTGTTTTTGGTACAGTGATGTGTGGCAGACCTGTAAATGTGTAAAAAAATTGCTTAAAAAAGTATTATAGGTTTAGGACTGGGGTTTGTGGGAAGCGCTAAATAATGAAAAGTAATCCAGGGGACGCGGTTCGCTTGTTGTGGATTCTGGGACACTGACCCGCTACAGGGGTCAAATTGTGTAAATAAAGCACCCCAAAAAAATTATAGGTTTACGCATGGGGATTGGAGGGACCTCCTAATTTACCCCCAAACATCATGAATCTCAACTCCCATTCATTTTGGTTGGTACAAAGAGGCGCCACTCTCGCGACATTTTGTAAATTCACTCAGGTAAAAAAAATCATAAGTTCACTCTTCAAAACTTGGAGACAAGTTATTTCAATCACAAAAGTCGAGTATTCACCGTTGCCGATAAAAAAAATTGGTACAGGGGGGCGCTAGAGATGCAACATTTTGTAAAAAAAAAACTTACCTAAAAAAATCATAAGTTTATGAATGACATTCAAGAATTTGATTATGATGAACCTGCTGAATACAAAAATACATTCCTTATCATTGAACGGTGGTACAAGGGCCCGTTAGAAAGCTTGAAAGAAAGCAATTATAAATTTTCACCTTTCATCATAAAGATTTCAGTCCGAAGACTGGTTGGACGCGTACCTCCATCTTTCCTATCCTGAGCTAACCTACGCTTTTCCCTAAAAGTTGAACATCCTAAATCCCTAACTACTTGAGAGCAGTAGTCCAGTCTCGGCCTATCCTTACCACTTTTTATTCCTATATCTGACTCTAGTATGTTGCGAACTAAGCCTTCGTGCCTCAGAAGGTGTCCTACTATCCTATCTCTCCTATTCCTTACTGTCTTCCATAAATTTCGCTTTTCTCCAACTTTTTCTAATACCTCTCTGTTGCTAACCTTATCTACCCACGGTATCTTCGTCATGCGTCTATAGCGCCACATTCCAAATGCTTCTAATTTTTTCCTATCTGTTTCTCCTATCGTCCAAGTTTCGCACCCGGACACTGCTGTACTCCATACATACGTTTTTAAGAGCCTCTTTCGAGTTTCTGCATTTATCATTTCCCAGCATAATAGTTGTTAATTTTTTTTTAAATGCAACTCGGCCCTGCGCTATTCTTTGTCTTAAATCTAGAGTTATTTTACTTCCTAAATAGCAGAAATCTGAGACTTCCTCTATCTTCTCGTTTCCTAATTGTATTTTAGTTTTAGCCCTATTTTCACGCCCCCTACACAACAAAATTTCGGTTTTCTTTTTATTGATCTTCATACCACAGCCCTCCGTCAAAACCGCGTCCATTTCGTTCAGAGTCCTTCCTAATTCTTCTTTGCTGGATCGCTGGATGCTAATATACTGCTATATCATTCGCAAATCTGAGCATATTAATAGTTTGACCCTGTATATTAATTCCAGCAGCTATTCTGATGTCTTTAACAATATTCATCGCATCTTCGATATATAAATTGAGAACTAGAGGCGATAACGCACGTCCCTGCCTCACTCCCTTTCGGATATTTACTTCTCTATGTTCTTGCTCAAATTCTGTAACTGCCGTTTGCTCTTTGTGTAGATTATGAATAAATTATTCTTCTATCCCTATTAGTTAGGGAGCCGGTATAGTAAATTATGACTGTATTTTCTACCATGCCAGACATTATTAATCTTAATGTATGCAACAAGAGGAAGAAGAATATGACTATGAGAAAGTTGCATCTGAGTCGCACTGCAGATGGCGCTCTTAAGAAAAGTTTAGAACCGTCTGGCACCCACTCGCGACTATCTAATGTGTCTGGCATTGATATTTTGGCATTCTTCATGATGCAAATAGTCAGTAAAAGAAGAATCAGATACATTATAAGTCGCGAGTGGGTGCCAGAGAACCCCAAACTTATCTTAAGCAGGAGCGTCACGTGACGTATTTTCTACCAACAGATTTTTCTTTTACTGAATTTTTGTATTATGAAGAATGCCAAAATATCAATGCCAGACACATTAGATAGTTGCGAGTGGGTGCCAGACGATTCGAAACTTTTCTTAAGAGCGCCATCTGCGGTGCGACTCAGATGCAACTTTCTCATAGTCATATTCTTCTTCCTCTTGTTGCATACATTAAGATTAATAATGTCCGGCATGGTAGAAAATACAGTCATAATTTACTATACCGGCTCCCTAACTATACATATACTTAATCCCTACCGTTTTGAGCACTGCGAACATCTTCCTCCATTTCACATTGTCGAAGGCTTTTTCCAAATCTGCAAATCCTTTATAGGGTCTCTTTCCCTTTTCTATTGCTTTTTCTATTAGTAGTCGTAAAGCTAGAATGGCCTCGCGCGTTCCCCTATTTCTTCTAAATCCGAACTGATCTTCTCCTAATATTTCTTTCGCCCTTTTCTCCATTCTAGTTAAAATTTTTGACACGTGGGAAGTCAAACTGATCGTTCTAAAATTTCCACACGTATCCGCGCCTTTCCTTTTTGGCAAAGCTACTATGATGTTCCGTTTGTATTCTTCTGGAATATCGCCTGTCTGGTATATGCAGCTAAACGTTTCATAGAACCATTTTATTTTTTTTTAATTTCTTGCATTTCCTATTTACTGCAGTAATCTACACGCAGTAGGAACGAAGCTTCAGTGCACAATCAATTATCGTGAATGGCAAGACTTTTGTACCACTTTTCAACGATGGCGAATGTATTTTCGCACTCAGTATGTTTATATTAAACAAATTACTGAACGCCATTCATAAACTTATGATTTTTTTACCTGAGTGAATTTACGAAATGTCGCGAGAGTGGCGCCTCTTTGTACCACCCAAAATGAATGGGAGTCGACATTCATGATGTTTTGGGGTAAATTAGGAGATCTCCCCAATCCCCATGCGTAAACCTACGATTTTTTTTGGGTGATTTATTTACACAGTTTGACCCCTGCAGCGGGTCAGTGTCCCAGAATTCACAACAAGCGAACCGCGTCCCCTGGATTACTTTTTATTATTTAGCGCTTCCCGCAAACCCCAGTCCTAAACCTATAATACTTTTTTAAGCAACTTTTTTACACATTTACGGGTCTGCCACACATCACTGTACCAAACACAAAAACTGGCATGGGCATTTCTGTGCTCCACGACCCAAAAATCACAACATCTCAGGCATTTTTGGAGTAAACCTATTATGCACAATTTTTGATCTATGGGCTCTTGGTCTATATGTATGCACAGTGTCCAAGGAAATATGTCCTAAAATGTGCATTGAATCCGCCATAAACACTTCCCCTTCCACTTTTCGTAC
Organism: Xestobium rufovillosum; assembly: GCA_963966045.1. Classification (NCBI taxonomy): domain Eukaryota; kingdom Metazoa; phylum Arthropoda; class Insecta; order Coleoptera; family Ptinidae; genus Xestobium; species Xestobium rufovillosum. The sequence continues at coordinate 18,697,269 of OZ014498.1, forward strand.
GAGTCAAAAACATTTCCTCTGACGCCTAAACAAGAAAAGATGCGGAAGTGCCAGCGATTTCTATTCAGTTTATATCATAGTTTTCACTAAATCTGACGGTATTTCGCAACCTGGGGTAATAGGCGGCCCGGGATGTAATGCTCGTCGCATTACCCTCTGGAATAAACATGACATAAGGAAACTTCTTAGGCTAACCAGATATTAAAAACGCTTAGTAACAACGATTGCCTCTTGTGTTATTATGGCGTTCGGGCATGTACCTACCTGCCCACGGAAGATTAACGCCGGTAAACTACAGTACAGTTAGTTATTTAAATGAGTAATTATTTCGATGCTCTGAGGTGGATTAAAATACAATAATAGCATTTTATTAGTTTGTTATCGATACGTTAGCGGCGCACCGGTCGCTGTTCCGCTCTCTGGACTTTCTACGGTCGGCGGATTTCAATTAAAACTGAACTTAGGCACATTTGAACACAACAGTCTGTCGATAACTGTGGCGACTTCTGGTTGACCATTCAACCCATCGAATTTGATACCATTTATGATGTATACAGTGAGTTCCACAAAGTACGTAACAGCCAAATATCTCTTTTATTACTTGTCGCATCAAATTTTCCTTCCGACAAAAAAAATCTTGTAAAAGGCTCCCCTTGAAAACCCAGTCTAATCTTATACGAGGAGTGTTCAAGACCTAAAAAACTGTTTCGGTTAAATGGAAAGTGGTCTTATCCTACGTCGAATCGAAGAAGTTCATTAAGAAAGTTTGCTCAGAATCCCAAAATATGGGCTCGCGCAAAAATTGCCACGACATTCAATTGTTTATTTTCCTGAACAAATAATGTTCCCGAAAAGTAAATAAGAGCCAAATATCTCTTTTATTACTTATCACATCAAATTTCTGCTGTTATTTGATGCGATAAGTAATAAAAGAGTTATTCGGCTACTCGTTTGGCTATTACTTATTTTTTGGGACAATTTGTTCAGAAAAATAAACAACTGAATATCGTTGCAACTTTTTGCGACACGCCGTATTTTGGGAACCCGACACCATACAGCTGAAACAGAATCGGTCCCAGGATAGAGCCCTGGAAAATCTTTTGTCCCATACTAGTTGTTTTGACTAATATTGTACACTTTCACAGGTAATAGGTACAGAGTATTCGATCTGACAATAATGATTTACTCGTAAGTAAAGAGGCAAGTTTATCCAATAAAAGACCTTGATGTATGTTTATTTTGCCGTAACTCGGCAAAATAAACGTTTTGGCAAAAATCCAAAAACACGTCGATTTTTATATCAAAGGGAACCAATTTTTATGCACTAATCATTCTTGCGACTCTAGAGCCCTGTGTGGAGGGTTGCGGTAGCGACCCCCCCCCCAATTTTTAAATGGGGCTGAGGGTCAAATGATCCCTACTTTGGAAGGGTTTTTCATTGCTTACACAACAGTATTTGTTTTATTCAATTCGATCAATTTGTTACCGAGAAATTGCTTCTTGAAGTTTCCCAGTTAAAAAATTAATAAAAGAACAAAAAGGTTTAAACTGTCGAATGTATTGCTCGAAATGACCTCCACCAATTGTCGTTCAATAAGACATTCTGAATTCAAATCCAGGTCTTACATTTCTCAAGACCTCAGGAGTTATTATACTTTTCCATTCTAATACATTCGATAGTTTAAACATTTTTGTGCTTTATTAATTTTTTAACTTGGAAACTTCGAGAAGCAATTTCTCGGTAACAAATTGATCAAATTGAATAAAACAAATACGGTTTTGTAAGTAATGAAAAACCCTTCCAACGTAGGGATCATTTTGTTCCAGTTCTCAAAGTTTTTTTGGAGTTAGTGGTCCTGGACCGTTCGAACAACTACTCCTCGGGCAAATACCCCGCCAGGCATTGAATTATAGAACTAAATCCAGATTTTTTGTACTACGAGACGTTTCAGACTGCTACCCCACCCAAGGTGGAAATTTTACGAGGAGTAAAATCAAGCGTTAACTAAAAGTGAGGCGTTACGTTCCTCTGCGCAACGCACCGCGCGCACCTTTCACATTGAAATTATGTATGTATCTATGGATACGTATATTTCTGTACAATAAACAAAATTATCAAAGTGATTGAAGTTAAAATAATCGTTCGTAAGGAGTAAGCTCCAGTCGTGCGTCGGAGCTGAGTTTTTTTCGTTTTATTATTTGAATTTAATGTTTTACTGTAATCAATATTTCTATGGTTAGTAGAGTGCAAAAGGCAAAACTATAGCTATCGTTTCATTTCGTGGGCACCAAAGGTAAAAATGTCTGGCGTACCCAGAAAAATAGTACTCGTACACACCTTATGTATGGAGAACCCGTGGGTCGTCATGTGAGTTTCAATTATACAGTGCGTTACATACAGTGCCCGTCTAAAGTCCGTTCCCCCCCCTGCTAATTTTTGAACCATTTGAGGTACATCAATGAAATTCGGCACAAGGTAATCACAGGTCACAATATATTTTTTGACGTAACAATGACAGCTGTCAGTCTCAAGATGGCGGTCGGGCGCCAATTTGAAACAAAATTTTAAATGGGAGGGAGGGTCATGTGACACCTTGTTTTAAAGGTCTTATCGAGTGCAATATCATACTAAAACATGGCGTCGATGTCTTTTGTTCAATTTTTAAATTTTAACATTTTTCTAACGAAATTTTATTCTAATTTGTAGTGAAATCTCTTAAGTCGACCAATAAGAGGAGAAAAGAGAGTTTATTAAGGAAAAACTACCGCTAGATGGTAATTTCTTCCAGCTTCTCCAAAATTCAAAACCGCTTCAAATTTATCGTCTAAGCTACGAGCCATGGTCACACTTCCTTAAATGAAGGAACTAAATATGCCACATTTGACAAGTAGAAAACAAGATGTTTCCGCGACAACGAATTTAGTTTCTAATACAAACGTGATTGAGAGCAACATTCATGGTTATTTAGAAATTTGATTAGCCACCATTTTGTAACGTTTTCAGGTATCGACGCCATATTTTAGTATGATATTGCACTCGATAAGACCTTTAAAACGAGGTGTCACATGACCGTCCTTCTCATTTAAAATATTTTTTCAAAATGGCGCCCGACCACCATCTTGAGACTGACAGCTGTCATTAATACGTCAAAAAATATCTTGTGACCTGTGACTACCTTGTACCGAATTTCATGGATGTACCTCAAATGGTTCAAAAATTAGTAGGGGGGGAACGGACTTTAGACGGGCACTGTATATGAAAAAATGGGCGAATGAGAAATTTATATCACCGCGTTCAGCTTTTCAAGATCTATCAATTGGTGCTCTGCTGGTTCCTCTATCTTTTGTAGAAAAAATTTTAATAAATGCGAGACTTAGAGTAACGCCCGGGCTCTTATGCATAGTATAAGCATGCTCTTATGGACATGCCCCGCATAAAAGTGCGATTTTCTGGAAACACAGATTACCATATTTTTCAATTAACTCCCGACATCTTTGAGCCGACCGCATATATCAAAAATTGCATTATGTAATATTTTAAGCGCTTGAACTTTCTGGGTCTATTGGTTTTCAAATTTTCAAAATACAAACATAATTAAAGGAATTGTCTTAAAATAAGTAGGATCATGTACGGCCTCTCGCATCTACGAGTATTATAAATGGCGCTCGCAGTGTCTCGCGACCCGATCCCCTCCAAGGAGCTCTATAATTGCGAGTACGCAGATACAATACAACAAAAATAACATATTTTGGATTCTTTAATAATATATTTTGGTTTTGTCTATTGATATTAGAACTGTAAAATTAAAAAATCTGTCCACACAATATCTCTGATGTTAATATTAGTAAAAATATTATCTAATTGTTATTGAGAAGTAGCACCCACCCTGATGCAGTCACTCAAATGAGATTCAAGGTCGTAACCGTAGCTACTGAGTAATTGAGTTAATTAAACATTGCGTTCGTTCTCATTTGAGAATCTCCATCAAGTAGTCGAAACTTAAAGGATGATACAATTTAATTTATGTAAGAGTGACAATCGAAAAAAAAACTATTTCTATCATTCTTATATATGTTGTCATTAAGTTTTGTGCCCTCGATCTTCATAATTTAATCACCACCGAGCCCACGTATCACTCAATATGAATAGGTTATAGTCTCTTAAATCTACGCCACGTGCATCTCCTGGACCACCCGTGCATTTAATACACGTGCCCGTGACAGCGATTGAATTGTCAGATTTTCCGATAGGGCATGCATACGCTGAGGATGTATCAATGATGGGATCGATGTCGCCAGTTCTCAGTGTCCTATTTCAATTTTAAAAATCTCGTCGTGCCAAACTCAAAAAGCTCAACGTATTCAATCCGTGAATGACGTTAACCGAAGAAAACGTTGTTTAAATAATTAATTACTTGGTATTATCTCATGTGACTATTTTACTTGATTAATATTCATGAAATTGCGTTAATGGTTTTCTTTAAATCGACGGCCACTTTAAAGTCTACCGACTACTTCACACGAGTATACGAGGTGTTGTTTAAGAAATTACAAGTAGGTACGAAAAATACAGCATAAGTTAATGAATCTGTAATATCAGCAACATGAAAAAGCGAGTATTCTTCGTGACAGCGAAGGGCGAAGGTTCTATTATTTATTTTAAATGTCAAAATTTTTGGTAGATTTCGCTTATTCCATAAAAAACGGGTATTTTCTCAGATAGAACTCAAATTTCTCCTTTGCTCCTCAAGGTTAGATGCGAAAAAGGGAAAAATTGCAAAAAGTCTTTCCTGCAGCCAAAAGTTTATGCACTTACGCGTCGACAGAGATCCTCGAGACTTGTCCATCCCCGTCAAAACATCCTGTACCTCCGTAGCCAAGCAATAACAAACTTGGCGTACCGGAAATGCGTGAAATTGTTCCATCGCGCCCAGCAGAACTTGAAAATCGTACGAAGGAACGGACGCCGGGCACTTTTCCCGCCAGAAAATTTCTGAATCATTAGGGTGGTCTCGAACGCGTAAGTCGAGCGACGGCCGAGATACGGCACTCTCAAATTAGGGATGGTTTCTTATACCGGGCAAACGATGGGGTGCAGGTCCATTCGGAGACCGGATTTCGTTACCCCCGCTCTTCGAAATGAAAATGAAGAAAAACCATCATCATTTGAGTTCTTGGTAAAATTTCAGCCCATTGCTGCATTACTCCGTTTGGGTTTGTTAACATTTAAATTGTAATCTTTTTTTGTGTAGTAATAAATATTATTATTATTATTATTATTATAGATGCATTAATGTTGTTGATTGGAAAGTGTTTACTATTTGTATTTAAAGAAAAGTGAGGACCTAATTGTAAAATTTTTTGAATATTTACATTCCTAGTTACCGTATTTAAACAGTTTTTATTCTTCGAAAAAAAAAAAAAAATTTGTTCTTGTCAATTATTTACGCAAATTTTATATTTTACACTTTTTACTTACAAAGTCACCGAACGGGGGCGAAACGTGGATTATATTATACAGTAATTTTATTTATGCCTGAATTTCACAAAATTTAAAATATTAAAATTTATACTGGCACAAATCGAACAAGAATTACTTATTGATGTGAAACTTCTTTTGTCTCGATAGAGTAAGTTCCGAGGAGAAAGGGAATATCGAATGCCCCACTCTTTAGCCACGCTCTCTCATGCTTCGTGCTCTTTCTCTCCGGCAAGCGTCAGTGAAGCGAGCCCATAGCGTTTCATTTCTCGTGACGCCGCCCCACTCTCTAGCAAGGCTCTGTCTCATGCTTCGCGCTGTTTCTCTCAGGCAAGCGTTAGTTCATTCCTCTAATAACGTTGAAGTTTCACTTGTACCGCGTGTGGCGACCAAGCACCCAGGTTTTTTGCCAAGAACATTGTAAATAAAATAAATAAAGAGCATTTCATACTAAATAATAATGACGAGTAAATAAAAAGTTCAAATTCTAAGAAAATATTTCTCTAGCTTGGCTACGAATAGTCGCCATTCTTTACGCCACCACTGGCTGTTTACACGAATTAGCTAACAAAAAAGTAGGGGCATATTGGACCATTCAATAATATTGCAAATTAAACTAGTGACACACGTTCACACTTTGTAATGGTCAACCGTAGAGTCGAGGGGAACAGAATGAACTCCAGGTGGCGAGCAATGAAACTGTTTGTTGTTTTAACCGGTTTTAACTTGTGCCGCCTTTTTAAGATAGTGCCAGTTGTCACATTCTTCTGACTCGTCAAGATAACGTGGTCACACTATACATTGCCTGTTGAATAATTCTGATATTTCAACAGTACGGCTGGCAACTGAAGTTCTCATGGTTATTTTGATCCTTTCATTAAAACGTTATCTGCTACACGATCTTCATACTGAGGATTACGATTGCTATCTGCCAAGTCTCCGATCACCTTATCAACCCCCAATTTATCTAAACTATCGCAAGAAGGCGTACAGCCAAACAGTAACTTAGGATTACGGCAAAAGTCAGTTAATGCAAAAATCATCACGCACCCATGAACTGGAATGATAGTTCGTGTGCCCGGGCATTCCATTATTATCCGTATTAGTTTTTGCACGGGCGTTCGTGAGTCCCTTTCGCGCTCGGGTTGTTCAGATCAAGATGTCTAGTTAAGTGTAGAGCGCAGGGTCAGTTATCATTTTTAATGAACTGCGCGTACGCTCGAAATCAACAGGAAATTGTAAAAGAGAAAAAAGAAAAAAATATGAAAAAGCAAGAAACAGATTAATGTAGGCGAACACCCAGCCTTGTTTTCTGTAGTCCGCTGTAGTGGTTTCGAAATAACGAGAGGTGCGCCGAGTGGCACTGAGACTTTCGATGCGGAGAACGCCACACACAATGGTTGCATCGTCAACTTTCGCGTAAATTCACTGTGAATTCGTTATAAGTTTACCAATTACACCAAAAACTGATACATTAATAAAACTCAACACGTGTTTCGTTGATAATGCCAGCATCCTCAGGAGTATGAAGATCAACTACAGGTTAAAGATTAAACTTGCACTATGTATGGTCTACGAAGCATTAAAACGCTTTTAAATATTTTCATTATGGCCCCCATAACTCACAGAGAAAGAATATGAAGAACCTCTGCGACTGATTCAATCAAACCTTCTATTTTATTTCACGGGCAGGTTGCATCGAAGAGCAATTCAGTGCCAAACGTCATTTCTCCGGATTAAATGAAGCCGAACCCGTCAATTTTCTGCACTGCAGCACAACGAGGCGTAAATGAAACATCAGCAGCAAAACGAACTATGGACGAATTAGGGAAATTCGACCGTAAACGAAAAAAGTGCGACAAAATCGGGAATAACTGCGCTTTTAACAATTAATTTCTGTAATTGCAGAAACGCCGACGAATCCGAATAATACCGGAGAGAAGTCATTGTGAAAATTAATTGTTCATTTTAGCGTATTTCCAGGTCAGAGAAAAAGTCTTAACTTAACATCTGCCCGGTCGACGCTAGAAAAAAAAATCGTCATTATTTAAATGCGACCAAGAACGAGTTAATGCCCCCCCGCACTTCATGGCGCGGTGAACCAATTCCTGAAATGCAAATCGCTCTGTCTCCTTCACAACAAAAATTTATCAGAATTGAAGCTTTTAAAGACATAAACAATAAATCTTAGGCATCTACATCAAATTCACTTAAAAAAAAAGATAAAATGAAAACGTACCTCCTCATGGCGTGATTTCCTTAAAAACTGGTTCATACCTGAAACAATGAAATTAAACGATTATTCAAAGTCACGAATTCTATGTGTCAAAATTATTTTATTAATCCTGTACATTTCGGAACTTTTAATCAGCAGGTAAAAGTGCAATAAATATTTGACGCAAATATTCTGACGTTATCACACTACTAAAACTACTAAATTATTTAATGCGCAGTCGCACGGAATTTACTGAAAGAATCTCATGATGGCTGGCCTAATTGAAATTTTGGATTGATGGTCAATTTGACGATGAATAAAATCTATAGTAGTTACACTTGGGCCGGCGAACAGACGGAGTGATCACCCTGCAAGAACGTGCTCTAGCGGGGCCAATAGTAATTTATGACGACTGAAATGGAGTGATGCGACTTCGTTGGGTCTAAAGAAAGCGCATCGCTGCGGTTCGGTTGTCCTAAATTGATAGTGGTCCCGCCTAGAGCACGTTCTTGCAGGGTGATCACTCCGTCTGTTCGGCGGCCCAAGTATAGATGTACTATATTCTCGGAAATAATCTGTAGTAATACAATAAGTGATCTGGAATTGTCGTAAATTTTACGAAAGCTGTTGCGTTGCTTGCTAGCCACGAGTGTAAATTTGACAGTTAAAAGATCACGAGCGCTTGCGCGAGTGATCTTCTGTCAAATTTACACGATTGGTTAGTAAGAGCAACAGCTTGAGTAAAATTACCTAAAAATTCCAGACCACGAATTGTATTTAACAAGATTATTTTTATTATTAATTTTATTATTAATTCACATACAATTCACATACACCGAGAAAAATTTGTTATCAAACTTTTTAATAAATCATATTTTCATTCAGTTTTTAATAATTTAATACTCTTTAGTGACAATTAATTATGCCAATTCAACATTTGTTATAGTATAACAAATGCAGTTTGTTGGTTTAATACCAGAGAAAAAAATATTTAATATAAATAAGTCTTAGTTTTCATAAATAAATTTCTTCTAGCAGAATACTGTAAATTATTCGTAACTAAGTATAATCCCTGAAAATAAATATTTAGTTCTTCTGGTGCTATACGTTCAAATATCTTTGATTAGAATAATTAAATACATATTAGAAAAGAAAACGTAGTTGTAAGGGTCGTCGTAGTAGTAAAGTTTAATTACCCGAAATATATTTAGTGGTGAGTACGAAATTTAGTCACGTCCATTTCATATTTGTTGTTATGCATTTAATCTGGGCTCCCTCCACAATACTGTGGCATGCAAGATGGTGCCGGTTCAGTATACTAACGCTTTCTAAGGTATTAGTGGTTGATATGTATATTTTTACAACATGTGTGATGAAAAGGCAAAGGAAATGTTAGAAAAATTCCAACTGGAAAAACTAATTCCTGTTTTCGAACGTAAGTATCTCAAACTTTACTTTTATACAAACAATCCCAGTAATGCTTATTGACCATGCATCGTAATAAAAGTATTGGAGTTTCAACAACAACTTTTGGTTTTCAGAAAATGAAAATGATATTACATGGGGCATACTTATGTTATTTCAAGACGATAATTAAAAGTTATGTCCGTCAATTGGTGTTCAAGCACTCTTTTAAGAAAAAATATGGAAAATTATTTCAATGAAGTTAAAGTACGTATAGATATTGTTATTAACTTTTGCAACATTCTAAATTTCTAACATATTTTTACTACCAATTTATAAGAATTGAAAATTGATGGGAAAGTAAGTGGATTATTTTGTTGCACAATCATCGTTTACTTTATTTATATTGCTTGACAAGTTTTGTTTACGGACCTATGTATTAATACTTATTATTTTATACTATTAAACTTTTAGGCGTTTAAAATTTGTTTTGTTGAATAATATCTACCTGTATATTTTTCCCACATAATAGAAAAAATATATAAAGTGTTAAGGCTGTAATTTACGGCATGTCCTCTATATGCAAAATTGTGCAAAACATAGGTCCATTGTCCGAAGTTGATCTACCAAATTACTGAACTGATTTCAGCAAATCGAACGGCAAACTGAAATTCAAACTTTGACACCGGGCATGACAGAAATTTTGTGCAAAAATTTTATATAAAGGTATTGATAATTTCATTGTGAATATAGTTAACTCACGTGGCATATCCACAATACTATTACCATACTTGCAAATAAAATTCCTGCGAAAAATTTGTCATGTCCAGCGTTAAAGCTTGCTCTTTATTTCACCGTTCGATTTGTTAAAATCGATTCAGTAATTTGGAAGATAAACTTCATATAATGGGCCTATGTTTTGTACTATTTTACGTTATAGCGGACACGTCGTAAATCACAGCCTTAAATAAAACCATAATGAAAACAACTAAATGAGACAAAACTACTATTAAATATTGACTTCCGACAATTAAAGGTGCCAATTACGTTCTAAATAAAATTTAATTCATACAACTATCATTTAATTGTAATTATTAAATTGTTTTTCAAGGGAAAACAAAAATTTAATTGTAGTAACTAAACCATTTAATACCAACTACTAAGTATGTTAAAAAGACTTAGAGTAAATAATTTAATTCAACAAAATAAATATTTGTTCCGCCAAATACGAATAAATTATTTAATGGTCGCGACTAAATTTGAATTTTTTCAATTAAATTATATTATAAATGCACCTACAAATTCGCAACTATGGCAACTTATCAACAAGCAAAATTACCGAAAAAATTACCGAAATAATACACGCTTCTAGACCCAAATGAAATGTTCCTATTGTTGGTCAATTTGACGATGAAAAAAATAATCTGTAGTAATACAATAAGTGGTCTGGAATTGTCGGAAATTTTACGAAAGCTGTTGCGTTGCTTGGTAGCCACGAGTGAAAATTTGACAGTTAAAAGATCACGAGCGCTTGCGCGAGGGATCTTCTGTCAAATTTACGCGAGTGGTTAGTGAAAGCAACAGCTTGAGTAAAATTACCTAAAAATTCCAGACCATGAATTTATTGTATTTAAGAAGATTATTTTTCGAATAGAATTTTATTTCAATTAATTCATATAAAAAGATAGGTGTTGGGAATATTTGACGTTTGGCAGGTACTAAAGTAACTAGATTATATATTATAAATGCACCTACAAATTCGCAACTATGACAACTTATCAACAAGGAAAATTGTCGAAAAAATTACCGAAATAATATAAGTCACGGGACCAAAATGAAATGTTTCAATTGGCCAATTTGACGATGAAAAAAATATTCAAAATAATAATTTTATATAGGTACTCTCTGGACAACTAAGGTTCCCGACTTCTCCAAAAATTGCATTTTAGAGATAAATATTTTATATTGCTGCACCTATAACAAATAAATTAGCTTCACTGTCAGTAATTTATTGATTAATTGAATTTTTAACTACAGTTTCAAGATCGATTAGAAAATGGTAATAAAATTTTAATTAATAATTACAATAAACGGAAATCAATAAACAAATATTTTGCGTTCCAAATTTATAAAGAACGCGCGGTCTATTAGTTCATACGTCTTTGTAGGGCTCGTCAGTGCTGTGCCCCAGTACCTGAAAGGCGCCATAGGGATGCCTGCCAGAAAAGGTATCTCTCCCATTGCAGGATTTACCCGCTGAAAGAAGAAACAAAACCAAAAATGAACTGAAGGTGATCATGATGTATATAATGATGAAAAAAATTGCTCCTTGGCCGCTACAATAGGCAAGCTCTCTTGTGTTGAATATTTTTCCAACCCAAAATTCTCTCAACCCGCTAACGTACTACAAGCTTTATGAAGCTAAATTTATAATCATGCAGTGTATTCTGAGTAAAATAAGTTTAAAAGGAACTGTTGTAGTTGCACCAGAACAATGTGGAGCAATGTTCGATTCTGATTCGGTGGCGGCGGTGTTTGAGCAGGTGTATTTGCGAGCACTGATCCGAGCAACCGCTCGCCAGCTGTCATCGTGGCTACCTATAGACCACCGAAACTGCTTGATGCCACGTCAGACGGAACACCGTTCATCAATTAATAATTGAAAGAAAAAAAAAACATACACATCGGTACGAAATTCGCAACGCAACTGGACGACAATCTGTAAGTGTCACATCTACCATGCACCTTTTTCAGTTTCTTCGGTTTTTGCTTCTATCGGACGACCACATTTTGTGTCATTATGGATCGGCCCATGACCATTTTTCGTCAGAAATTTAAGGACACTTCTTCTTTCTAATTTCGTATTACTCCATGTATATTTTAGGATCGACACACAACTTAACAAATAAATGTTTAAACTTCAAAGATTACAGTTATGCGCCTATAAAAATCTAACATCCCACCTCAGTTCTTTCATCGCTAGGTAAGAATTCACCTCTGTATAACCGGAAAAACTTCCCTTATCACTTGACTTCCTAAAATCCCTTATCACAAAACAAGGAACTACCACAGATACTCCTTATCTGTTACGGATTCTGCGAGTGTAAAGAACCGCGACGCGCGGCAGGTGTCAGCGCGTCGGCGGCAGGTGGGCCGCAATGCTTCGATTGTCACGCACTGTTTACACAGCGGTGGCGGTGACTTACCAGCTTTGCAACCACAAACATATACCTACCCGGCACCGCAGACTAACGTGACGGCGGCTGTTGCCGCTGAAAGCTCTACCGACAAGGAAAGGCGAAGGAGGACATCCGGGTGCAAATGCCCGCAGACGCAAATTCATCAGCAAAATGTAAAACTTTTCAAAAATTAATGCGGATATACAGGCAGTCACACGTTAAGTGGTTTGTTAGACATTCAAGATGGGCCAATAGTGCGTAGTCGGTCCATATCTCTGATTCTATTCAAGATATCAGCATGGAATTTTACGTATGTGTGGAGAACCCCCACGAAGCTTCTGTTAAAATTATTTTGATGTATACAGGATGTTCACGTGCTACGTACCAACCCAAAGTTATGTTTTTTTAAATGGTATGCCCCACATTTGTTTACATATTTGGATTCCCCATGAAATTTCATGAAAGTTGATATGCTACACGGTGGGGTTTAGAGTAAGCGATGTTAAGATATGGTCATTTTAGTACCAGTGTGAACCCAAATTTGTGGCGCTACTGACGTCTGCTGGTCAAAGCTAACTATGATCTTTTTATTGGACTAGATTCAGAGGATACTCTATTTGTAAAATCCATTAACACTTTTTTCAAAATAGTTCATATTGTACAAAGTGGCCAACTTGCGCAAAATGGAGCTTTTCTCAAAAACGTTAAATGGAATACCCGTATATTATTTGCCGGTTTGATAGCCAGTTTATTAAGCATTTGACTGATGCAGATATTGGCAGGTCTGCGACTGATAATTTAGGCAGATATAAAGATTGAACCTTAAGAATTGAGATTTTTGCCGTAAATTTGTACCATTTTTGAAGAATCTCCCCCATTTTGCCACCCGAAACTCAGAAAAATGCTTGCACATTTATTTAAGAATACGATCAAGAAGAAATCTGGCGATGAAATGTCTTGTCTCAATGTGAAATCAACTTCCAGCAATAAAATGGAAATCATATTTTGTGTTTTGGGCACTAAAATATGGGAGAAACGAATAAACTACCGGTCAAAGTACTACATTTCAAAGTTCAATTTTCAATTCTACCGAAACCGTCAGTCGCAGACCTAACAATATCTAGATCAATCAAAAGCTTAGTCTATCAAACATGGAAATAAAAAAAATATGGGGTGTACCATTTGAAATTTTTAAGAAAAAAATGCATATGGTGGAAGCTGTCCGCACTGTATGATGTTAAGTTTTGTGACAAAAGTACTCAAGAATTTTACAAATATAGCAGTCTGTGAACCTAGTTCAATAAAGAAATCTTAAATAGCTTCGACCAGTAGATGTCAGCAGCTCCTCAAAGTTGGGTCCACACTGGCACTAAAATGGTAATACCTTAAGGCGGCTCGTCGAACTTTCTCCTGTCTCGCTCGGACTCGTTGATTGTCCCTGAGAACCAGGTGTTCGTTTTTCAAAGACTCCACAGCCAACTTTCAGAGTATCTTCCTGAAATTTTGCACACTAAAGCTTTTTATAATTTCAAAAAAACTGATAATTTTGTTTACTTCAAAGCTAGCATTTTTCTCAAATTTTGTACGTGAAATAAGGCATCCTTTTCTAAAATTATAAACAAAACTGAGATCATAGCGCACTTCTACACAACAAAAAGCTTTAGTGTGCAAAATTTCAGGTAGATACTCTGAAAGTTGGCTGTGGAGTCTTTGAAAAACGAACACCTGGTTCTCAGGGACAATCAACGAGTCCGAGCGAGACAGGAGAAGACGGTCGCAAGCCCCCTTAAAATCACCAACTCTAAACCCTATCGTGTAGTACACTATCTTTCATAAAATTTTATTGGGAATTCAAATATGTAAACAAAAGTGGGGCGTTCCATAAAAAAACACATAACTTTGGTTCGGTGCTCAGAGTGTGAGCACCCTGTATACACCAAAATAATTTTATCAGATGCTTCGTGGGATTCTCAACATAGGTGTAAAGTTTCATGTTGATACCTTGAATAGAACCAGAAATATGGACCGACTACACACTATTGGCCCTCCCTGTATATGGAGGAGATGACTCAAATTTCTCCAATGGCATATTAATGAGCACCATATTCTACAAAAGTGCCAAATTTAAACCTGCTCCATACTTCCAGATAAGTGAAATTCCGATGGTCAGCGACACTTTTTTCAGTTATTTCTGGACGAACAATTTTCAATTCCTATTGTTACCCTAGACCTAGAATGAGAGATCACAAAAGTGCACGTCTAGAGCTTGGGCGCCATATACTGGGGGACCAATTTCCCTAAAACATGGAGAACTTTGTAGAACTTACAGGGCCTCGCATTTATGGGAGAGATTATTTATCAAAACATCAAAACGTAGAGATAGTTAGGGAACCTAAATGGGCACCTCCAGCAAATACGCCAGAGGTCAGCACCGCGCGGTGTCAAAATATGCGTTTGCAGAGGTCTGGTAGTTACCAAATTATGCATTTATTTGTGCAGGGATTTTAATTCTTGTTGTTCGTAGTCAAAGTTAAAGTTTAAACACACCTCTGAATATGTGTTTTTTATTCTAAAACAAAACCGTCAGTCTGTTATCAGCAATCAAAATACATCAATGTTTGATACAAAAAACGCACTTAATATTTATTGCAAAAAAAATATTTATCACCGAAGGTACAAACATGCCATGTCTACATAGTGTTCAAGTTTCAAATCAAAATATTAATAAATGTCCTAGTAGTTTGCTAAAAGCGCAACATCTGAATTGTACTCTTTCGGCTTTGGTAGATAGGAGCCTTAATCTTAATGTATGAAATACGATGAACAAAAATATGGCTATAAGAAAGTTGCATCTGAGTCGCACTGCAGATGACTCTCTTCAGACAAGTTTGGGTCGTCTGACACCCACTCACGATTTGTAATGTACCTGGCAATGATATTTTGGCATTCCTCATGATACAAAGAGTCAGTAAAATAAAAATTTGTTTGTAGAAAATATGTCAGTAGCAGTTTTTAACATTATCATGAACGATATACATCCTGCAGTTTGCGGATAATCAGGTGTGGCAATCGTTCAGGATTTTGAATAGGCAAGGAAAATAAAAGAAGAGTACACCGAAGTTGGACAGAGTTCTCAACGAAGAAATCATTAAAAGGATGAAAATTGATTCTACGATAGTGGGGGAGGAAGAACGAAAGCAAATTCGCTGGCAAGGACACGTAAGAAGGATGTCAGAGGTTAGATTACCTAGGACGAAGATGGAATGGATGCTACCAGAGCGGAGGACTAGAGGTAGACCCAGAAGAACATGGGGGAGAGAACATACGAAGGGCCATGAGTGCAAGAAACCTAAAGGAAGTGCCAAAATAGAATAAACTGGAGGCGTGACCACTGCTGAAATGACTGAAAAATAGGTCGTGTGTTCTCTGCTACAAAGGTGGTCCTCGAATTTTAGTCAATCTGTATGTCAAAGGTATAATGATTTTCATTTTATATGTTGATATGTAAATGTTATTGTTTTTAAGAATTTTAGAATAGTTTAGTTTTAAGACGTCTGCGGCACTTGATCTTCACAGACACAGATTTAGTTCCGTGCCTTTTGATCGCTAAAAAAATTTATTAAACTAATTTCAGGTCTACTTATTGCGCTAATCGATTCCGACAATTTCCCACACAAACTCGACTCTGCGGCTATGAGAAAGAAAGCAGAAGACATAATTGGCTAAATATCGATTTATTTAAATGTTAAATCGGCCGTGACACCGAGAAACTCGTCTCCCAATAATTTCAAAGTTGTCATGAACTTACTAGACAAATTTCAAGGAAACAAATGGTCATGGCTATGCGCACGAATTATTTAGATATTTTCAGTAGGTACTTTAAATAAATTGTTCTTGGGATGCCTGAAACTAGAGTACATAATATCTGAAAACTGCCTGTATGGAGTAATTCCCATAATTATACAATTAGTAATTTAATTAATTATTTTTAGAATAAATAATTTAGATATTTGTAATCTACAAGAGCGGATTATCGGTTCCTTGTTGCAATAATATCAAACAGATTGTTGGAATAAAAATGGGTGTTAAATTTTTACAAAGTTGATGCGATTAAATCGCGTAATTTTTCCAAATATTGGAATATGAAAATATATTATCGAAATTTTGACATATCGATATCGGATTACATAATATTACTTATCGATATCAATAATATCGCTATAAAACGATATGTCGATAATATCTGGCAGCCCTAGCCAGTACAAGTACGATTAAAACGTTGTCGCTTGTTAATCTAGTTTTGGTCATATCCACATCTAAAAATAAACTCAACGTAATATTTTCCAAAGAATGCAAATCGGTGCATTACTAGCGTTTTATACTCAATTTGCATTATAAATGGCCTCGGTTCTTTTTATTGTTCCGTTATCAGATTGAGGAAGAACTTTAGTTTTAATACGCTCCGAAGTCAGTTCCATTTAATTTGATGTGATAATCATCTTATTAAGGCTCTTACCTACCGCCGCTGAAAAAGTTAGCAAACTACGAGGTCATTTATTAATATTTAGTTTCAAAACCTGGATGCTATGTAGACAAGGCAACTTGTACCCCGGGCGATAAGTACCTACTTTAAAAAATATATGAAAAAAAAAATATGAAGTTCGTTTTTTGTACCAAACATTTGTGTTTTTTGACTACTGATAACTTTGCTAACAGCCAAACTTCTCCAAACGCATGTTTTGTGGCCGCGAGGTGCTGGCCTCTGGTGAATTAACTCACGTGGACCGTGTGTTGAGAAGTCTTCTTGATAAATCATTATAAAATAAGCCTTGTGTCCTGACCTGACAGAAAGAAAAGTACCAAATTTTAATGCGAGAATATCCAATCTAATGCTCATTTCATTTGTGTTTTTTGGCTACTGATAACTTTGCTAACAGCCAGACTTCTCCAAACGCATGTTTTGTGGCCGCGAGGTGCTGGCTTCTGGTGAATTAACTCACGTGGACCGTGTGTTGAGAAGTCTTCTTGATAAATCATTATAAAATAAGCCTTGTGTCCTGACCTGACAGAAAGAAAAGTACCAAATTTTAATGCGAGAATATCCAATCTAATGCTCATTTCATTCGAAATAATCTGCATTTAAATTCTTCCCTTCTTCGACCCAGGAAAAGTTGATATATACGCAACAGAGAGGTATTAGAAAAAGTTGGAGAAAAGCGTATTTTATGGAAGACAGTAAGGAATAGGAGAGATAGGATGGTAGGACACCTTCTGAGGCACGAATTCTTAGTTCGCGACATGCTAGAGTCAGAGATAGGAATAAAAAGAGGTAGGGGCCGGCCCAGATTAGACTACTGCTCTCAAATAGTTAGGGATGTCCAACCAGTCTTCGGACTAAAAACTTTATGATGATACGGAAACCTCCGGTCACTGGTTTCGTCTTTCTGGCGCTCCTCAGTGCAGCAAGCCTATAACGCGCATGGAATGCATTACATCCTGTGGCGCCAAACTAGACTAACAGAGAAATACTAAGCAGTTTGTTTTCAATGTAAAACGGCCAAGCACGTGACAGTGACATAATAAACAATACAAGGGGTTTTGCTCGTGTGTTAATTGTTAACCTTGAACAGAACCTTCCACAGTGAGATCAATTAACTGAATGAGGCAGATAATTACGGAAAAAAAATAAAAAATAAAAAAATCATAAAAGGGGTTGTTTTCAAGAGGTTGATAAAATTATATGGACACACAAATTTGAAACTTGACATTCTTGTTAAATTTAAAAATAATTGGAAAAATGCGTAAAAAATGCTAGTTTATAAAGAGGGTGTTTTATAGGGAATTTTTGTTCACTTTGCAAATTTGGAAATTTTACGAGCTTTTCAAAAATCTCATAATATATAGGATGGTCTATATAAAAAAAAAAATAGTTTGGGGTGGTGCACGAAAATCTAAACGCCCTGTAAAAAAACAATTAATTCTACGGAAAAAAGTGCCTTAAGAAAGTTTTTACCAAAATTAATTATCTTTATTAATAAACAAGTTATAGGACATAAAAGAAATCGACGAAATTTGAGAATCGCCCTCTAGCGGCCAAACGATAAGAGATAGCAAAGTTTTGTTTGTGCCTGTGGTTTTCTCATTAAATTTGAGCTCCGGACACCTTGGTTAATTTTTTTCTATCTCTTCAAATAAGGGGTGTTCCCATAAGAACGCGTCCAGTTTGGGACACGTTGTACAACTGGTATTTGTCCAAGGAGTAGCTGCTGAAACTGTCTTCCATTATTTGAAAAGAGCGTCATCTTTTCTCCTAGAATTCTACATAATTCAAGCACACAAGAGCTTGTTCCTTGCGTAGCAACTAAAGATAAGAACTGTTAAATTCATCAACGTCTTGGCCGTTATTAACATGTATGGATGCTAAAGCCTGCGATTAATCTACCCCACAAAACCAAACGAACATACTGCACAACTCGGAAGCCGGTTTTCGCCCTCGTTCATCGGAGCACAAGCCAGGTGCAAGTCTGAGACGGCGGCCATGTCATAAGTCACCACTGGCCCCGTGCTCTTTGACCTCTGCGACTGCTCGCATTATTAGGGACCTGGAAGTGCGAGAAGGGAGCAGAGCAAGAAGGCAAAAAAAAATTGGGGCCCAGCTGCCCGGCACGCGGTTGCCACGCGTCTAGACTTTGCGTATGTCCCGTCGGCTTCCAACCACCGAGTTCTTCGCCCTTCGTGGACGGATATTAACTTTGCAAGATCGGGCTCGGTTGAAATATGTCGTGATGCTCAGATAGGTAAGTTAACGATTCCATAATTTGCTTGCGATTTTGAAAATTGATGTAGAAAGTTGGTACCTACCCTCAAAAAAAAACAAGCACGCATACCTCTAATGGAACTTGAGTATTGGCAGCTTGTTATTACGGTAAGGTATAGCGGACTTTTCAGTCGCAGTGAAGACAGGAAGTGCGAGTCGGAGATAGAGGAAACAAGCGAGAGGGAGAGAGTGGGACAGACGGGATTGATTCTCTAAATAATAGACACACACACAAACACACACACATATTTAAGTACACATGTGAGTGAATTTAAAGTGTTTAAATGTGTAATAGGAACTCGGTGGCAGATGCTGCTGTTCGCACGTGTCGTGTACCTGCTTACATTCATCTTCTGCAGATGGGATTTAGCCTTCTCGATGTATCTTTTTTTCTCCCGCGTACTGTAATACTATGGAATCACGTACTAAATTCCTCGGACACTAACACTTACGAAGCATAAAAAATTGTGTTGCACGTACCGAAAACAAGACATACCAGGGAGTATTGCTATATAATTAGCCTAGACAGTTTTCCATAGAGGACTTGCACGAAACTGAGATAATCCATAAGCTGGAGTATCGTGCAGCCCGTGGTTCTTCTAACTGGTCGGCCTAATCTTCACTAACGTGTTACTGGCTCTCACGCCGATGACAATTTGTCTTCTTACTAGAGATGCAGAGATGAAAAGTTTCATTCTATCTATGATTCAAAAATTGTAATTTAAGGTTTCTCAGTTCTTTAGACCTTTAGACTGTGACTCCTTTTTATAAGATGAGCAGTACAGGAAGCAGGAGGTGCGAAACGGCTGATATTATCATCGAAAATCGCAAAAATCATTCATCTGCAGCTGTTGCAACTTGGGGTATCCTCATATTCCAATGCATGGGTTGTTAACGCATCTGCCAATGTTTCGTGCTTAGCAAGCTTAAGTGCAAGAGTTGCCTCACTATCCCGTAATCCTTAAATGATATTCTTCGTGGTCCGATTCTCCAAGAACTCCTCAGCGGTCGTTGGATATCCAAACCGGACTGAACGGGCAATGCTGGCCTCGAATTCTTGGGAGGTATCGTTGGAACGTTGAAATCTTCCTTGAAGCTGGGACCCATTGCACTTGATGGCCATACCTCATCTCTAGATGCTTTACTAGCTCTTTGTAATCATTCTGCTGCTTGTTCGTGACCACGTCCAAAGCGTCTCCCGGCAGTGCATCCATCGCATTACTCACCTTCTCAGTATTAGTCCATCAATTCGTCGCCGTCACCTCTTCGAATTGTTAGATAAAAGTATGCCACTTTAATAACGGCTCTTCTGTCTTTGTCAATCTCGCTATTTCCCATCTTCGGAGCTTCTCCTTTTCTAGTTGAGTCACTCTCATTAATCCTGGTTATGTCGTTCCCCACTTCATCCATCACCATTTTATTTCCTGTATCTTTTCCGTTATTCCAGTTTTTAATTTGTTTCAATTTCAATCATTCCCTCGGCGACCTGTTTCTGGCTCCTTTCCGTTTCCATTTCTTCTTAGTTGTCCATCATCCAGCACTTCATTATTCTTCATTGATTCGTCTAGATTAATCTTTATTAAGCTATCATAACCCAAAATGCCCTAAGCGACCAAATCAGTTAATTTTCATTCAAAACTAAACTAAGATTTCTTGCGGTATAAATACTCATACAGATCTTTCCATAATAACCACGAATATTCAACCACGAGGTAAATTCTAAATTAAATCAGCGTCGTCTTAATGCACACATCCCGTCAAACGTAACCTCTCATTAAGTTCAGTCATAAATCACTCTCGCGGCGCAATTTCCTCAAAGGTGGCCTATTGATAACAATATTCAGCAAAACTTTCCAAATTATTAGTGAAGTTTTTGGTCTTTTGCAGGCTCCTATAGGTAAGGAAGTGCTGGATTATATGACCATTTTTTGGGCCTGAAAGGAACTCTAAAAGTTAATTCCAAACAAAAATATTCAATTTTTAATCTAACACTTCAATTGTGTAGTTTCTCAGAAAATATTTAAAAGTTTCAACGGTCTCGCTCATGCACATCAATATCCTATAAGAACTAGGTGTTCATAATTCTTAGATTCCTCAAACAACTTTTGGAATTTTTACACGAACACAACTTGAGCTACTCTTTATGCAGAAATGCTGTACGTTCTCAGTTTTCTCGTAATTTCAAGGAAAAGCGCAGGTTTGCTTAATTGGAAATCGACAATTTTCTTCGAATTTAAAATGTCAAATGTGTATTTTTTTATGGAATTACAAAACAACTGAGAATGTAGCGTAATTCTGCATAACGAGTAGCTTAAGCGTTCAAAATTTCGTGCAAAAATTCCAAAAGTTGCTTGAGGAATCTAAGAATTACGAGCACCTACTTCTCAGGAGATATTAATGTGCATGAACGAGACAGTTGGAACTCTTAAATATTCCCTTAAGTAACTCTGTAGATTATTTCCTAATTAGCAGACATCAATGTAAAAACATAAATGATATAAAAGTATCGAGGCAAGCGGAAATAGGAAGTGATCATTACTTAATGAAAATGGATATGAAGAAAATGGGGTAAAAGGTAAAAGAAGAAAGAAAATAAAGGAAAAAATAAAAAGACTTAAAGAAACAGCAATTCAAAGGAAATATGTACCAGGAAATTATAAAAGGTAAATTCAGGGAGCAAAGTGAAGAACGCGGAGTAGAAGAAGTATGGGAAAACTCCAGGAACAACACATTGGATGCTGCTGAGAAATGTTGTGGTAAAAGTAGGGAAGTGAAGAAAACAGAATGGTGGAGTGCAGAACTAAAACAAATTATTAGAGATAAAAAGAATAGCTGGAAGAAATAATACCTAAATACGAGAAAGGTAGAAGACTATGAAAAATATCAAGACAATCGGAAAAATGTTACGAAAGTAGTGAAGAAAGCAAAACATGACTCATGTATAAAATTTGGAGACAAAATGACAGAAAATTATAGGTAACCAAAAATTATTTTATGGCACAATAAAACAACTAAGGCAGGAGAAACAATACAATATTATGAACATAAAGGATAAAATTGGAATTATAATTACGGAGGAAGATAAAATTATGGAAAGATGGAGACAGTATTTCGAAGAATTGACTGAATCAAGCACAAGTACAGAAGAACAACAGGAAGAAAGAGAAGAGACATGATAATCCGGGAAGAAATCGAAGAAGCCATTGCCAAATTAAAAATAGGAAAGGCCCCGAGAAGAGATATGAAATGATTAAGTACATGGAATAAGGAATAAATCGGCTTACCAAATTGACCAATAAAATAATGAAAAATAAAAACATACCGAAAGAATGGAATTCAGGAATAATATTATCCACATATAAGGGGAAAAGAGAGAACGTGGCAATTATAGAGGTATAACCCTGTCAAGCGTACCAGGAAAAGTTTTTGCTAGAGTAATAGAAAATAGGATAAGAAATCAAATTGAAATGACAATAGGAGAAACCCTCGGAGAAACCCAATGAGGATTTAGAAGTGGAAGAAGTACGTAGGATCTGATATTTGTAATAAGACAGGGTAGTGAAAAATTTTTAAGTAAAGACAGACATTCATGTATGCTTCATAGATCTTGAGAATGCATTTGTCCGAATAACGAGAGAGGACATATGGAGAATCCTGGAAAAAAGAGAGGTCCATAGGAAACTAATAGAAATAGTGAAGTCCATGTACAAAGACAACACCAACATCATCAGAACGAATACCTACCGAGGAATCAAGAGAATTTGTAACAAGAATGGGACTAAAAGAGGGATGTGTGCTGAGCCCACTATTATTTTCAATGGTGTTGGATGAGGCCATGAAGGAATCAAATAAAAGCAAGAGAACTTTAAAACTGGGACACTGGAAAATGCAGCAAACTGAGCTGAATGAGTTAATGTTCGCGGACGACATGGTGCTAGTAGCGGAGTCAGAGAATGACCTGCAATATAATCTAGTAGTGTTTAGACAGAGCACTGACTAAAATTAACATGAAAATAAATGAGGAGAAAACGAAAACAATTATAATTCCCAAAGACATCAAGGACCATAACATAAAACTACAGAACACTGAAACAAGTAGACAGCTATAAATTCCTTGGAACGATAGTTGAAAATAATGGAAAAATAGAGAGGGAGATGAATGAAAGAATAGGGAAGATGGGAAGAGTATTAAACATGATAAAGAAAACATTTTTAGGAAGGAAAGAAATACATGCAAAGATCAAAGCAGAAGTGGTGAAAAAAGTAGTTAGACCAACCTTAACGTATAGCAGTGAAACTTGGACAATGACGGATAGACACTAATCACTGGTAAATGCAATGGACATGAGATTTTTGAGGAAGACTGAAAGCAAGGCGAGAAAAGACAGAATAAAGAATGAAGTGTTTAGACAGAACTTAAACGTGGATCCTAAAAGTGATAAAATAGTGGAGGATCAGCTGAGATGGTTTGGGCATGTGTGTCGTATGCCGGAAAACAGACTTGCCAAATGAGTGTACGAAACGAGAGCGCCGGGGAAGAACAAAAAGGGAAGACCGAGAAAAAAGTGGGAGGATGGTATAAGAGAGGAAGTACAGAAAAGAGGAAAAACATGGGAAGAAGCTAAACAGCTGACGAAAAAGATAGAAAAGTATAGAGGGAGACGTATACAAGAAAAAAGAAGGGACTCAACTCCACACAGCCTTACACCTAACGCTAGATAGGCATAGGATTAAGTAAGTAACTCGGTAACCTTCGAGTTTAGGTGTGTGGTGATATTATAAAAATGTGTCCAGAATTATCCAAAAAATTGAAATTGACTCTCCATTTTTATATGGGACAAGCTGTATACCTCAAAATAATATTAGGTTGTAGCTCGGATGCAAAAAGTTTTTTGAAAGCGCAAAGACTTAGCCAATGCGGACCATTCTGCATTAGTTGAGACAACTGTATAAAGTGCCACTTAAAGGTAGAACATTTTTTGTTTAATAAAATGTAGTTTATTAACTTCGTATTTTATGAGGGGTAAATATCCCGAAAAATTTGTGTACACTTATTTGGAATTCCAATGAAATTCCTTGGAAGTCCTTGGAATTCATTGGTATTCCTTGGAAGTCCTTGGAATTCCTTGGAAGTCCTTGGAATTCTCTGGGAATTCCCTGGAATTCCCCGAAATCGTTAATTTTGTATGTGGTCCTTATGAGGTAAAACAGTCAATTCCAAATGTTTCTAAAGCAACTTTGATTTCGTTTTAATTATCGTTTTTTCCGGGAAAAAGAAGCACGAAGCAGTAGATTCCTAATGGTTTTTCAGCAAACAATGTTGAATAGCAAATTTTATGGAAGGACAATCTTTCCCAAGAAGAACTTTGTCGGTAAATATTAATTTCTCCACACGTTCCTTAAGAATATTTGAAATACATTTTAATATTCTATTCGTTATCTGTATGAAAATAAAATTTTAGTGGTGTGATGAGTAATAGGAGGGGTATCTGAGTTTCTGCAATCTGCAGGCATCCATTGCATTCGCATCCACCAGCCAATAATTTTCAATTTGAGGGTGGGGTGAGGTACAGTGCTGTCACAATTCTGTATTAGTTTCAGAAGTTTAGTCTCTAATCTGTGAATTTAGTTGGGTAACTGTCCATTGTAGGTATTATTGGGTTCTAAATATGTAGTACTTTTTTGATAATTTCGAGAATATTTGATTTAGGAAATTGCGAAAGGGTTCCAAGACGCGGTGGCAATAATATTAATAATAATAATAACAATAAATTATTTTGTTTTCTTCTACTTTCTGTTCCAATTATTAAGGCATGGAGCTGTATTAGTACTAGGGTGGGCGTCAAGGTACTTGCGTACGTGATATTTGCGTTCATAAGGAAAGATGTCCAACAAGAACAGCGGGCAGCTCGAAACAAGTATCATTTGCGTGCAACATAGAAATCTGCCAGGTTAAGGTCAAGCGGAGCGAAGCGAGCGGGGCGTTGTAAGTCTCAGTCGTTAGCGTTTATAATATTATGATTCTCCTCAAAGATGATTCAACAAACATTTTACAAAAGAAATCACCGGGGGAATAAATATTTATATTTAACATAATAGGTGTTCGAAATAAATATTTAAATTAGGAATCCAAATTTTATGTTGCACGCAAGTGCCATTAGATCAGAGTTGTTTAATTTATCTGCTGAGCCTTATTTTGCTTTATGGACGCTAATGTAATAAAATTTGCATTGTACGCAAGTGTCACACATTCCAAGGGTGAACTCCGTACAGGGCAGGTCGGTTATATCTCACGTAATTTATTACATTTGCCATACTTGGTTGGTGATTTTATATATCGTCCGGTTAATTTAAAAAAATCGAATATTTTAAAGGCTTTTATTACATTACCATTAAGTTGTGGGTATCAAATATAAAAACCAGCCAATTCAATTCATTACCTACTGCAAATATTATAGTATTATACAACGACGCTATAATGAGTGCTATTATTCCCTAGGGTGTAATCATCCGAGGGAATAGTAGCACTCATTATAGCAAGTTGCATATTATACTTTATCCACGACTAATCTGTAACACAATTTTCTTTCCGAAAAAGAACGAAGTTTACCATAGTTTTCAATTTGTGCACGTCGGCGTCGTGATTTATTACCAAAACAGTTCTCAACATGGAGTAGAATGACCACATTGAAGAATATCTGGTGCTGTACAGGAAAATTCACCTTCTTCACTTTCCATCACAAAATCGCAACAAAAAACGGACACAACTAACTTTTCACAATTATTTGTTTAAACAGTCATTTTATTTATCATCGTTGCCGTGGCTGTCTTAAATTTCACGGAAACCATGATTCAAGTAGGTACTTACTATTTTCTAATTGGTTTACGAGAGGGAATAATAGTTCATTATTCCCTCACCATTATTCCCTAAGTGAATAACATAGGGCATTATATTACAAAAATTACAGATATAATACTTATATTATGTATTAGTCGTGGATTTTGTTTTCTTTAATAAAAGAATATTTCTTTTAAATAATCAAAAATTAGTTTATTTTGTTTCTTTAAGCACTCTATTAAGAAATTTAAGCATAAAAGTAAAAAGGTTTATGCCAGTATTGCACTTTTTTTGGGATAATTGGGAGGAGATTACTTTCCTCGAAGACGTTCGGAATTCGATAAAATTATTTTGGAATGCCTCGGAATTCGTTGGAAATCTTTGGAATTCCTAGGTAATCTTTGTAATTCCTTGGAAATCTTTGGAATTCCTAGGAAATCTTTGGAATTCCTTGGAAATCTTTGGAAAT
The DNA here is from genome assembly GCA_963966045.1 of Xestobium rufovillosum. Classification (NCBI taxonomy): domain Eukaryota; kingdom Metazoa; phylum Arthropoda; class Insecta; order Coleoptera; family Ptinidae; genus Xestobium; species Xestobium rufovillosum. The sequence goes on from OZ014498.1 coordinate 18,723,670, forward strand.
CCTTGGAAATCTTTGGAATTCCTTGGAAATCTTTGGAATTCCCAGTCCTGTGTACAAAAATTTTTCAGGATATTTACCCCTCAGTATTTTATTTTTATAGCTATCCAGGGCAAATCTAATATTATACTTGTTTTCTGTCACTGAAATTTATAGTTACCATTGTCTTATCTTCACCACGATACATTCCTTTAAATTTTCTAGTAAAATTTCAATTGAAAGACAAATTTATAATTTCCGTGTTTGCAGTTTTTCGATAAAATTAAAAAAAAGTCCCACATTAATATCTGAAATTTATACCTCTAACAAAATCTACAATCGGCCGGAAACGAGGGCGGCTGGCAAGAAACTTATTGAGCTGTTGTTACTGTACATCAATACAAACTCCTCTTCAAAATGCACACGGGACTCGCCGCGCCACACAAAAAACCGCGAATAATACATAAGCACGTCTATTTGGCAATAATAATAGTTGTTGGTATTGTTCCCAACCGGAAGCAGAGGTGTTCTGCTAGACGCACGCACAGACTTGTTCGATGAAAATCCGAACGCATCACCTGCTCCGGCTCGTCCAAGTAGGTACATTAGGTACTCCAGTGAGCGATCACGAAGATTCACAGACAGTTGCTATTAATAAGACCAAGGGATGTTCCATGGTCCTCGAGGACATGCTTGCTAATTTTTCTGAAGCATGTTGCGAAATCTTCTTCAAAACTTGTTTGATAAAATTCGCATGTTCACGGCACTAGCTCAAATAAGACATTTTAAAAATATAATCGATCACAGGTTTTGATTTTTTGCTGCCCAACTTTTCGTGATAACAAGCGTTGGTCCCTCAGCTATTTTTTTCACCGTTTTCTCATAGCAATTCCGATTCTTTGGTAGCAGCAAAATTTAAGACCGCCACCGTATTTATTGCCCCCAGCTCATAACTTGAGAATGGATAAGTGTCCCAGTCTGAAATTTTGCACCCACAGCAATTTGATCCAGAAAATACGACACGCGGTATACCACAAAAACTGGAACAGAAAAGAGGCCCTAACAAATACGAAAAATGCATCTGCAGTGACAAAGATAACCCCAGAAAAATAAATTACCATTTCGGCTCTCAGTTTCAACCCTACCTGACCCCCCGTTTGCATCGCGATCACCATCACGTTATGGTTTTTATTATATTTTTATTGTTGTCGTCTCTGCCCATACAATGCAAAATTGGTCTTTCCCCGAGGTTTTTATGAAATATTCATGGGCGTAGGTGCGGAGACCGAGATATGTATCAGACACCTCCAAGTGTCTGGCGGCACTTAATAATTTCCTTATACCTGTCTCTCAGATGGGGATGAAAAAATTAATTTTTATTGTTGTTTTTTGTCGCCGTCCAGAGCAAATACGGGCGTGTCTCGGACTCATAAATACCTGTGAGATAACCTCAGCGTGTTTTCTGTTATTTTAAATAAATCAAAATGGTCTGTATAGTTGTACATATTTACAAACTTCCCTAGACTAATTAAATCTTGTTCAGCAGTTTCGGGAATTGCTTTCCCTCATCAGAAGCGAGGAAATCGAATTGAAAATTACAAGGAGTAAAACCACGGAAACACGAGATACAGGCCCACAGCACCCTTGGTATAACAAACATACTGTAACAAAAAATCACGAATAATAAATACATCAGAGAAAAGTACATTTACAAAAATGGACACGAAAGTTAAGTATTAAATCAACGAGTTTACGTAAGTTATGGTTTCAATCATCTCTAGGTTTATAAATTTCTGCAGATTTCAAAATATATATTTAAAGTAATTTAGTTTCTTCAAGGATGGGACACCTGTATTCTAAAAATTGACTCTTTTAGCCGGTATTGTCAAATTTTGCTTAAAACTTTTCATTCCAATTAAACCATCATCAAGTTCGTTTCTTAATCAGAAAAATTAGGGATTTCTGAACATATAAAAATCCAATATGGCTACCATAAAAAACATGAACCAGAATACGGTTTTATCGGATCGAAACGTTTTGCGCAAAATCAGCTGGAAGAGCATAAGAAAGTATTCTAACAAAGCGCTTTTTGTTTTTTCATCCGACATCAAATTACCGTTTTAGACGCCAAATACGAATTTTGGGTTTTAGGTATTTTCAAAATAACTCGAAAACCATTAGTGGTATTTCAAATTTCAGCACACAATATTACTAAGCACCACCAAAGGCAAACCTTTTCCCAGGTTATCCTACCTTAAGTGCGGCACCCTGTACATATACAACGTGTCCAAGATAAGGAGAGCCAGTATGGGGATATTGGAAATGACAAGAGATACGGATTTGGTTAAATGGGAAAAAAGTTGTGTAATTAAAGGACCAACAAAATGGGGCCTAGAAATCCTTGATAAGATTTTCTGTTTTTGAGTTATTTTGAAAAAACTGAATTTATGGATTTTTAACTATATTTTTTTCTGGCTTTAATATTAAAGTTAGAGCGAAACTGACGAAACTTCTTCGTAGCTACTTTTGATGAATTGAAAGATTTCATTGCCAATTTTTTTATTCTACGTTTCGACTTCGAGCAATAATCATCAACTTAATTTTTTTAAATACGGTCCTGATTTTCTGATATAATATTTTATTCGCCCTTTATATTCTGAATTCAATAATGTACCACACATTATGGTTTAATTACGTTTCGACCCTTTTATGGCCATCATCAAAGAATTTTTAAGATACGGACCTGTATGTCTCATAGTTTTGTAAAAAATATGTACATACAGTATAAGTTTGGCAATTCTTAAGTGCACCACAAGAGTTTTGTGGATCTGTTAGATGATACTAGCGATAAGCGCCTACCCTACTCTAAGCATAGCGCATCTTGCAGTTTTGGAAAATCTTGTTCGTTTCCGATATCAGAAGAAAGCCCAACTAACTGTATTTCTCATCATTTTTAGAAAATTAAGAGAAATGCAGGTCCGTATCCTAAAAATTTCTTGATGATGGTCAAAAACGGGTCGAAACGTAATTAAACCATGTGTGGTACATTCTTGAATTCAGAATAAGAATGGCTCATAAAATTCGGCATCAGAAAATCAGGACCGTATTTAAAAAAATGAAGTTGATGATGGTTGCCCGAAGACGGAACGTAGAATAAAAGAATTGGCAATGAAATCTTTAATTTCATCAAAAGTTGCTACGAAGAAGTTTTGTCAGTTTCGCTCTAATTTTAATATTAAAGTCAGTAAAAAAATATAGTTAAAAATCCATAAATTCAGTTTTTTCAAAATAACTCAAAAACGGAAAATTATATCAAGGATTTCTAGGCGTCATTTTATTGATCCTTTAATTACGCAACTTTTTTCCCATTTAACCAAATCCGTATCTCTTGTCATTTCCAATATCCCCATACTGGCCCTCCTTATCTTGGACACGTTGTATAAAATCTCGTAAGCCATGACAACGATACAAGTTTCGTAATTTTGCTGGTAAAATGTATAAAAACGGAAATAAATTAAACGTTGAGTATAAAAATAATAGGCATTCTGTATAAAAATAATAAATGTTCAGTAAAATAGGTAGTTTGTAATTTTGTACAAAACCTAAAATAAATTTAATGAGAAGATCAGGTCAGGTCATGAAATAAAAAAATCGGCATGGAGAACCATACATGACTTCCATGTTCATTGTATACAGGGTGTTTCAGGATTAACTGGACAAACTTAAAATCTGAATTCAGGACCTCGAAATTAGAGAAAAAGTTCCTATGAGGGTATGTCCGGAAATGCTTCGTTAAAGAGTGGCCCCCCCTCCAAAGATATCGGCAAAAGTTTGGCTTTTATTTTCTTTCTCAAATTTGGTACAATATGAAAAAATAAATTTTGATAGAGATTTTCTACCATCGAAAACGCTTGCAAGGGACACTTTTTCAACCATCCCTTATCATTTAAATGGGTGAAAACAGCAACCCCCATTCAATTTTTGTTATTGAACTTTTTTTCGGACCAGAATTTTATCATATAAAAGTGCGACTTGCAAAGCCCGATTCATTTAGAAACTTTTTTGTGTTTTTTATTTTTTGCACGAGACCAATAGGTTTTGAACAGAAAAAAATAAATATGTTGTCACGACTCGTACGGTTATTTGAGAAATTGCATTAGGTAGGTAGTTATTTAAGAAAATGAAAATTTCCTAGGAGGCTGCTGTCAAATAAAATCAATTATTTGACATTTCCATTTTCAAATAGGTACTTAATGCAATTTCTCAAATAACCGTATGGGTCGTGACAACATATTTACTTTTTTTGTTCAAAAACTATCAGTCTCGTGAAAAAAATAAAAGACACAAAAAAGTTTCTAAATGAATCAGGCGTTGCAAGCCACATTTTTATGTGATAAAATTCGGGTCCGAAAAAAATTTAAATAAAAACATATAATGGGGTTGCTGTTTTCACCTTTTTAAATGATAAGGGATGGTAGAAAATCTTCATCAAAATTAATTTTTTCATCTTTCACCAAGTTTGAGAAAGAAAATAAAAGATCAACTTTAGCCTGTCTTTGGAGGGAGGTAACTCTTTAATGAAGCGTTTCCGGACATACCCTCATAGGAACTTTTTTTCTCATTTTGAGGTCCCGAATTAAGATTTTAAGTTTGTCCAGTTAATCCTGAAACACCCTGTATAACAAAAGAACACTTAGTACAATTATCTGTTTATTATCGGCAATTTTACGAAAGATTGAATTTTTGTAAAAATTACTAAAAATATTTTGTAAATTTTTCTAAAAGAATTTCAAAATTACTGTAAAATATTTTCTCAATTTTTACAAAATACTTTACAAGTACAATTTTCTTGCCTGTCAGTAATTTGACTTTAGAAAATGTCAGTTCAAAAACGCGCCACCTATGGCGCGGCGTCGCGTTTTTTATAGCGAATAGTTTTTCTCGTCAAATTGCTAGGCAACAAGCTTTCGTTCAAAGCAGAAATTTATCCGGTAATAGTATCTTACGTACCGAGGTGGAAAATGTTTCATTACAGTCGAGGGCTAGCTAGATGAACAAGGCGCGAAGCGCTGCGGTCAGCTATAGCGTGAGGCTGTAATAAAATTTTCCAGCGAGGTTTTAATGAACAATAAAGGAATAAATAATTCATTTTATTTTTCAAATACTGCATTTTCGATCATTCTTGGTAGTCTGTGAAATTGACATTACGATTTTTATTAATTATTAAACTGACAAGCAGCGTTTTTTGACATTAAAATAACTGAATTTGAAGGGGTATTTCTGGTGGTAAAATATATCTGGTAGTCAGTTGGAGCACACAATACACTCAGGCTGAACTCCCAGAGACCGCAGAAAAAACGGTAGGAAATTTTGTTCCAAGTATATTACATAATACACTTAAGTATGAAATTCACAGCCTTCTCAAAGATACAATTTTCCAACACGGTCGGGAAGTAGAAATTAGGAATAACTTACTTGCAAACTTTTTAAAAGTTGGCAATTTACTTATTACTAACCGATTTTGAATAAAATAAAAACACCTCTTCTAATATTGCAGTCGATAGCTTTTAGGATGAAGTTAAACATGTTTAATTAAAAGCTGCACGAAAAATGTGACATCACACAACTGGGACTTGAACTCAGGCTTCCCACTTTCCGGGCGGCCGAAGGTGGTAAACCTTTGCTGTCACATTTTTCGTGCAGCTTCTAGTTAAAGATGAAATTAAACACTTAAGACCATCGAAAATGAACCACCTGTAAAACGAAGATAGGTCTATATTTTTTTAAATCACAATTTAAGGAGTGACTAAACGTATCGAGTTACAAGTAGAAGCATTTGAAAATAGATTTTCCAAAAACTCAGTTGTTTCTCTTATAGTTTGCAGACACCTACAAACAGTTTAAATTTTCTCGAATTGATGCAAGGGCGATTGATCTGATCTGACGTTCCCAGACTAATTTTTATCCTCTGCCTCGCATCCACGAAAAACAAGTCGAACAATTAGCATTTACATCCACGCACGTGGCTATTTTAAAACAGCTGCTAACGCAAGTACACAAGGAGCCAATGACATCACCTCTGCAAACTAGATATTTTCCGACGTCTGCTGGCAGATTCTTTTTTGTCTGTGTCTTTAAGGACCCCGATTCCGACTGTACATGGACCGGAAGAGGAGTACATTTGGCATTACAAAGAAAGCAAAGGATCTCCATTCAGCGCGCCCCGCAACTGCAGCACTTCAGAGCTCGCTGCCGGGCCACCCCAATTTCGTACGGGTAAAATAAACTGGATTAAAAATGTTCCACGTCCCTAATTCTTAAAGTGAAATGAAATGCACGAGGCGTTAAAAATCACATCGCTTTGAAGATATTGACATATTCAAAGATTACTTGCTTAAAATCAGCCACTCTTGTAAGTCGCTCGTAAGTGGCTTAACACGTAAGTACGTAGACACATTATGAATGTTTCAATGCCAGTATAGCTGCGACAGCATACTGTGACGTCTCATAGTAAACAAAATCTCATAGAGTTGTGTAATCCTCATAATAATTCAGGGAATGAAAATTGTATATTTGTATACCTCACATTGAGTGAAGGCCGTAGATAGGTATAATATATTATATTTCGCTTGCCTGGGGAAATTCATACGGCCCATTAGTTTCATCTCAAAGGTATTTTTATGCATCCTCAAATTGGGGCTGAAGTTGTTTTCTCTATCGTGATTTATGAATTGTAGCGTGCATTTCCTGAATTTATTTTTATCTCTCCGTCTTTCTCTTTTCGTCTCATGCATTTTAAAGAATTAGTGCCCGACGAACATATCCTCAAACGGTATATGTTTCAATAATCTTGGCAATCCGAGTATCAATAGAAATGTACCTATTATACATACTTACAATTTCGGCGGAAATTGTAGGTACACGTGAATTACAGAGAAACAACGGTGCATGGTGCAGCATTCTATAACATTGTTGACGAAAACAATGGATTGTTGCAGTTGCCATCCTGTTGGCCCTGAATATTAACAAATACTTACATAATTTTCTTGTTGCGCCTGGTGGTATTGTTCTTTTATGTGCATTTTAATTGAACTTTTTTTTGTTGCCAAAATCAGAAATGCGTGCGATTTGCAAAACCATTTCTGCACTGAAGAAATGTGCAGACGAGTAACCCATTTTCGATTGTATTTAATTATAAAACATTTTTCGAGATTCACGTCAATTTAAACAAAATGGTACAGAGCAAAATTGTCTAAGGAAATATTTTCGCCAACAATTCGTAGCAAATTGAAAATGCGCCATGTATGTTCGTTGGATATCATACCATAGCATGATAAAAAAAGGACTTGATTTGTTCGTTTTATTTATCCAAAAAAAAACTAAAATTCAAAGAAAGGTGGGCGATAAAAAATTTCGCTTTTTATAATGTTTTTGTTTCACACCATCTCTGAGCTTATAATACATATAATCTCTGAGCTTATAATATTATGGTCAGTTTAGTTGTTTGTGCTGAACATGCGGTGGGGATGATTGAATTTGGTGGTTCAGTCAGGTAGCGACCGCATTTGGAGTATTGGGAAGTGTAATGTGTCGATTGTAGGGACGATACCAAGAGACTGGCGATGTGGCCGAAAGACACGAAGGCCGTAGAAGAAAAACAATACCTGCCCAAGACCGATTTATTATTCTTCAAGTTAGACATAATGCATCAATATTACGGCACGAGAACTTTCTGGGGATCTCCAAAATGTACATGCCGTAGTGGTTTCTGACCACATCATCAGAAATCGTATCCATGAAGCTGGTCTTCTTTTTCGTCGACCAATTAGAGTACCTGCACTTCGCCACGGCAATCGCGAAGCTCGTCTTGAATGGGCTGATGAGCATGCTCAATGAGGTGAAGCAATGGTCCAATGTCCTGTTTACCGACGAATCTCGGTTCGGATTTCAACCTGACAGCAAAAGAACGAGAGTGTGACGAAGAAGCGGAGCCTTGGAGAGGACCAGGCACTTTCAGGAAGTTCACAATTACCGAAGAGGGTTTGTCATGGTTTGAGCTGGAATCGATTGGCGCCATAGAACGGAAATGGAGCCATGAACCAGCGTCGTTATATTGAACAAGTTCTTGTACCTGCTGTGCAACCATATTCGTATGCTGCTGGTCCAGATTTGGTTCATATGCCAGATTATGCTCGTCCTCACATTGCACGTCAGGTACAAAATTGGTCTGAAGAAGAGAACAATGCCCTTTTGTCATGGCCTCCTCAGTCTCCCGACCTCAACCCCATTGTCGGACATGCTGCAGAGACAACTTCTTCCACTTATGGCAAACATTCAAGGCCGTTTTGCTTGGCGGATACCACGAAATTGTATTCAACGCTTATACTTGGGCCGCCCAACAGACGGAGTGATCACCCTGCAAGCATGAGCTCTAGACCGGACCACTATCAATTTAGGACGACAGAACCGCAGTGATGCGCTTTCTTTAGACCCAACGAAGTCGCATGACTCCAATTCGGTCGTCATAAATTAATATTGGCCCCGCTAGAGCACGTTCTTGCAGGGTGATCACTCCGTCTGTTGGGCGGCCCAAGTATAGGAAAATTTCAGCCGATCTCACATAATATAGTGAAAAGGCCACTTATAACCCCTAGTTCATGTAATAAAATATCACTTGCATTCCATTCGGGCAAAATCTCATCTTGCGTGGAATTATTTCATAGCTACATCTGCCAAGCTGAATTTAGATGAGGGATTGAATCGAGATACTTAAAATCACATCAGACACGAGTACTAGTTTTATGGGCATATCATAAAGTACTTAAAATACATATATAATAGACTGTGTACTTAAGCGGCCTACACACAAGCTACTTTTCTTGGCGTTTTGGTAGCTAGCGTTTTGGCGAGCTACCAAAACGCTTCTCTGATTTCACCACACACAAGCGTCTAAAACGCCAAACGAACTCCGCCGCCTGTCTCGTAATTGAGTTGTGGGTGTGGTCTGCGAGTGCAATTCGAGAATAACGTTGATAATCAATCAATCAATTGTGAAGCTATTTTCAAACATTTTCAAACAAGAAATTTCACTCACCGCTATATTTGACGAAAATCCCAAATCCAAAAGGTTAAACTTTCGCACACAACCTTTACCGCGACCTTTCGAAAAGCATTTGATACTTCACACAGGCTTAGGACGTCCATTTCATTTTATTTCAAGTTTTTCGTCAAAGTCTTTATTTAGATAAAATATTTATTTTTAACTGAATAGAGTATTACAACACAATAATAATTTTGAAAAATCCAAAAATCAGGCGACCACTTTGTTAAAGTTCACTCCTCAATATTTAAGTGTTGACTTGAACCTAACCACTACCTTTAGCCATGCTAAGTATTGGAAATTTCAATATTTAAAAATAAACACGATAATGCAGCTAATTACTCACGTTATAAGCAAAGCAACGAGCCAATCTCAGACCTAAATATGGTAAACAAAAACAATAAACACTGCCGCAGAAGCACCAACTCCCGCGTCCCGTGCTTCGCCCAACAGTAAGTGTGTGCTCAAACAGCGCTCCCAGACGAGCTTTATTCTTTCACCTAAAAGCACATACGACGAAATTTTCCCGAGTCGCGCCGATCTCGCTCCCATATCAAATGTGCATTCACAATTAGTACAGAATTTCTAGCATAATTTTACCAGGTCGTCGTATGCATTGGCTTTGAGCAACCTATTGGAATAAGCTTTTGATTTGACCATCCAAAACCATTGTTTTTCTTTCAACAGTGATATAAAATCAGTTATAAATTCTTCTGACTGTGCAAAACGTGATTTAGTCGAACTCATCTTGACTTTAAACCTATTCAGTTACAAAAAAGTGCGTTCTTCCGTACACACGGGCGACTCATATGCTGTTTAGTCACTGAAGGTACAGCAAAAATCCAACGCGTTCGATTCTTTTCGCTGGCGTTCTAGGGCGCTCGGCTAGTAGCTGGCGTTCTCTACGCCATTTTCAAGCGTTTTGGTAGCTCGCCGAAACGCTAGCTACCAAAACGCCAAGATAAGTAGCTTGTGTGTAGGCCGCATTACAGTTTTCCGAAAAAAAACATACACCTGGCGTTGGTGCTCGACTTGGATACAGCAAAAGGGTACAACACCAAACACCTTTGTCCACTTTGTAGCCAACAAGAAAATACAGATAATAATATGTACTATACTTACAAGTTTTGCATAACAATTTAACCACAAACCAATTTGAAATTTAACAGTGTCGAACGTCCCATTCATTATTAGTGTGGCATTAGCTCATTATTTGTTCATCAGTAGGACAACACCACAGAATAAACAGAAGTCTATCTCTCTGTCGGTGCGTTGATCTTTTAAGAACGATTTCAATGACCACCCGCTTTTTAGGCTGACGCAAGTGAAACACCAAACGATCTAAGTTATTTAAGGTGAAAAAAGAAGGCGAGTCGGTCACCACACATAGTAGCCGCCGTAATGCGCACTAAGGATGCGCGCGATATCTTTAAGAGCATGACATGTTATTCAGTGACAACACTAACGGTACAAATAAATGCAGAGCGCATGCTCCCCTATGCCGCAACCAAAAGTCAAGATTATTTCTCCGTAGTTGGGTCATTTCTCAACCACCAATACAACCACCACCACACAAATCATCAAAATTCTGTTGTTAGACCCTGTATCATTCGAATTTATCTCTAAATGGTCAACGTCAATACGTGAAATTCCGCAGAACATTTTGCAGCCCCAGCCGGACAACCTCAACAAACTGTGCCACCCGATCAATAATAGATTTCCTAGGTGCACTGGCCGGCAAACTAATTGAACCAACATGTCCAAAGAACAAACTACACTAATTCGATAATGCGAGCCTAAACCGATGTCCTACTTAATCCCTCTAATGTAACAATCGTGTCGGTCGCAACCCCCGGGGGTGCGGGCGAACACCAGCCCTGCGTTACCTATGAACATCCCTTAAGCTCATTCCGAACGCTCACGGCTCGTTGGCTGATTATAGGCGACGTCAAAACACATCGGATCGGATATTCCGATGGGACGATTTGTGTTATTCACTCGTGAAATAAACGAGGCTATTTTAGTGACAGATAGATGCGGCATTATCAGTACGTCCTCCATATGTCACCACGAGAGAATTATTTTGTCTTTTGAATGGAAATTCTGCATCTAAATTTCGCTAAACCAAATCACCCTTAAAATACCACAAGGCCGTAGATTGAGTGGTATTCGGGTTACTTTGTTGAGTTGCTTAATTACACGTCAGATTCAAATGTCAAAAGAACAAGTAAGTAGTAAACAAGGTTATGCAAAAGTCATAAGTGATGTGTGCATTAAGACTACTGATAAAGTGGGAATGACCTACTTCCCGTCAAAAGTTCAGAGTTCAGAGCTAAGTTGAGAAGCTCTGAAATGCATTCTTTAGTACTCCACGAAGTACTCCATTTCAGGTGGTACGGTATACAATGAAATTAATTTGCGGTTTATTAGAAAAGTAGAAATAATGAATTAAAGTTACATAGGACAACATCGGATGCACGCCGTGACGTAAAATGTGAGGTCGAATTATGAATTATTTTTTATCTGCCTTAAAATGAAGCACAGCGAAAAACGTTAAAATAGTGATCAAATATTTCCATCCAATTTTTCAATGTGAAATAAAAAAATTGTCTAGTTGTCTATTTGGAATTGTAGGTTTAACAGAAAATAAATTTGTTTGTATTATATGATGACTTTTTATTTTGCAACAGGCGTGGCTCAATGTCAGAATGCACAAGGAGTATTTGTTCGAATTCAAGCGGATCCTTTTTCTTTTATTCTTCTAAAGTTTATTGTAATTTGCGGAATTTTGCATTCGATGTGTTGTGTCCGGTATCCTGTCAGGAAAGGTATTTTTTTTTAAGAAAATTCAGGATTACTAATGAAAACAAGGGAATAAGTAGCACGCTAAAACGTTGGATATCTTTGCATTGGGATATAAATAAACGCCATGCTCCTAGCGCCCTGTATTTCAAAATATGCAAGCTTGGACGACTTCCGACAAACTAAGATGGAGAATTATAAAGGCAGACATCAGATCTCTGAGTAAGGTTCAAAGGGAAAGGCGAAATAGCATTATTAGGAATGAACCATTTCTGAAGACACTCAAGTTAGAACCAGTGACTGGAAGAGAGACAGTGAGCTGGTTACAACTACAACACGTGCTTAGGATCGGGGAGCAAAGAAGATACAAGAGAAAGATGAAGATAAAAAATAATGAAATTAAGAAAGCTGTATAGCAACGAGGAATAGATTGTCCAGACAGAGGCAGAAAGAAGGTTAGTGTGCGGGTAACCCAAAATTTAAAGACCGAACCAGCATCCGCCCCTAACCTTAACCCATAGACAGGCATCTGGAGTAATAAGATTTTTACATTTTCTCGCTCAATTTAGCCCTACTCGTTTTTGCGTAAACAATTAGAAGCGTTCCACTCAACCACCATTTCGCTTCGATTATTCAACCTTCACGAGTTCTCGGAAAACTACGAGTTTTTCGGCCTCCGTCCAATTAATTATCGAACCCGACACACGTTCGATTCGCACTTAAATAATTGACCGATTGGATGCGGCCCATCAGCGGGGCCGGCGATATCGGCGTTTATGAATAATGTAACGAAGCAGAGGTACTCGATATGGCACAAGTCAGTCAATGGGTTACCTTGGCTGGGGTCGGCTATTGCGCCGGATGCCTCGACATTGACGGACAAATTAGGGATCCACTGTCCCGTCCGGTGATTCAGAGACGTCGACGATTCGTGAATGGGTGGCCGGCGACGCTTAAAAGGTAAGTAATCTTCGTCTTCCTCCCGAGATTATAATGATCGAACGAATGATGATGATACGTCATACTAAAACATAAAATAACGCAGCGTGGGGTTTGGTGGCATAATCCACGCGAATCTAGTCAACAACTCTAAAATTAATGGAAGAGATAGGGTAACACAATCCAACAGAACATCTGATGTTCAATGGGAAATTAACACGGGAAACCACACAATGTAAAAATTCTGCTCCCCTAGTAAAATAATCCAACAAAATTTATTCTATCATTCTTCTGTGAAATTTATTTTGCTTCGGCTGAAATGTACTTTTCAATTATTAACGAAAAACTAGGGAATACATAAAATTCTCTTTGAAAATAGAAAAGTACAAATTCTGGGCTTACACTGCTTAAGTCGTTAAGCTCCTACCCCCCTGACCAAAAGCTCCTAATTCGATCGCACACTGAAGCGTTCCGATTTTATTTTTCGTTTTCATATTGTGAGATATGTCAATTGAAGACATAACGATTGCTGAACCCTAAATTGTATACGAAAGCTCCCTGCTCCCTGGTGTCACCAGATTTTTATTTTTTAATCTCAATATATTGACTTTCTCTCAATATATTGACTTTTTCTCAAAATATTGACTTTTTCTCGATATATTGACTTTTCGCTCGACATATTGACTTTTTCTTAATATATTGACTTTCTCTCAATATATTGACTTTTTCTCAATATATCGACTTTCCTCAATATATTGACTTTTTTCTCAATATATTGACTTTTTCTCAATATATTGACCTTTTCCTCGACATATTGACTTTTTCTTAATATATTGACTTTTTCTCAATATACGTAGTCCGGCCATAAGTTCTGTTACAAAGAAATTGGCCTTTATAAGGGATTTGACAAATAATACACCAGTTATTTTTTAAAGAATATATTAAGTACTATTTCACCTATCTATGACAATAATTGTTATTCAAAATGTCCTCCTCCAGCATTCACACAAGCTTGCAAACGAGCAGGCCACTCAGCTATCGCAGAGCGCACCGTCTCTATGGGAATTTCTGCTACTGATTTCTCGAGAGATCGCTTCAAACTTTCCAAGTTCCTGTGGCGTTTTTTGCAGGTCATCTCCTCTAAAACGGACCATAGTTTATAGTCCAGCGGGTTGAGATCTGGACTCCCGGATGGCCAATTTTCCGCTGCGATAAACGCCGGAACGTTGATTCGTAACCATTCCTGCGATGATTTAGCCTTGTGGGCCGGAGCTGAGTCCTGTTGGAAGACCCATTCCTTTCCACCAAAAAGCGTATTATTTAGGGGTTTCACAACACCCTCGAGCACGTCCTGCTGGTAGATCCTAGCGCCAGTTTTGACGCCCCGTTCACAAAAATGAATCTTCGAAACCCCCTGATAAGATACTCCCCACCAAACCATGACAGATGCCGGATGGTGGCCTCTTTGAACTCTTGGCACTTTATTTTTTGCTTCATGGGAAGAATGGGCATAAATCCTATCATTTTGGCGGTTGTAGTGCTCTTCAATTGTGAAAATTTTTTCGTCTGTGAAAAGGATATTTTCATGACCATTTCTGGCGTGCCATTCAAAAAGCCGCTTTGCTCTGGTTCGTCTGATTTCTTTCAAAGCCGGAGTAAGTAAATGGCCTGTTGATCGTCGGTAAGCCCTCATATGTAGGTCGTCTCTAATGATACGAGACATCGATCTTGTTGATACGTTAAGCTCACGGGATAGAATTCTCTGTTTTCGAAGCGGATTTCTGCGAATTCGCTCCCGAACTGCCTTAACGACAGCTGGAGTCCGCACGCTTCTCGGGCGTCCAGATCATGTCCTGTCTTGGGTTCCTGAGACTTCGCCATAACGTTTTATGGCTCGATAAACAAACATTCTCGAAATATTTAAAGGTTTCAAGAGTTCAAAAATTTCTGATGGCGACTTTCCGCATTTATGAAGCGCGATCACACTGACTCGGTTTTCATTAACACCCCTCGCCATGCTTATAATGCAAATCGAGCAAACAAATTCATGTAGAAATGTACATAAGATATGACAATTCTAAAACTGTCCAATATTCATACCACAAGCCCGTTTGTTTTCCATCGCCAACTATGTGAACATTTGTAACAGAACTTATGGTAGGACTACGTATATCGACTTTCGTCTCAATATATTGATATTTTCTATGCAATCGCGCAACGAAAATCGCGTTTCAATCATAGGGAATGGATGAATTCTTCGGTTGAAACTTGCAATTTCTTGATTGAAGCATAGATTCACACAACAGATGGAACATTGAGGAATAAGAAACATAAGAACGAGTTAAGAAACAAAAAACATATACCTACAACTTCCACACTTTTGCCACATAATCTAAACCGGTCTGCAATCTAAACTTATAATTGCCCGGGCACTTTTTCCCTAAATGCCACGAGAAATTTGTCAAAACTGTCGGGAGATCTGCGCGTGTGGTGTAAACCGATACACTTCTGTCAAAAAAACCAGGCATAAACTTTCCTTAAGTATCTTGGAGGAAGTGGTTTTTTTAACGTAATTTTAAGCTTCAGCGCCACGAGGGGTGACTGGCATTCGAATTAAATAAAAATAACGCCACGCAAATCCCCTCGAAACAAGGTTTACGACTTTTATACGTGGAGAATTATTTTTAACGCTATAAAGCAGTTTAAAGTGTAAATCATGGAATACGCGCTTAATGTTAATTGTTTCGCTTTTGAACTATCTCGGTGGATGAATAGGTACCTGCCTATTTGAATTAATCCTTTCAGCAATGCGACTGAAAAAATGTTACTTTGATATTTAAACTGAAATAACTGCTGGGGTATTAAAAAATAAAACAGAATGAAATAATTTCTGTAATACATAATGTACGTATACAGGTGTAATAATTGACCAAATCGAGGACCAAATAGACCAACTTTCAATAACTATTTTAATCCGGAAACGCATCATTCGTCTGATACAAATCAGCACCAAACTTTTGAAAGTCAGAGGCAAGGACGTTTTGGAGTTAACGTTTCGTGTTTATTTTGGATGATCAACTAACATACCAAATTTTTGATGGAAACTTAACGGGATTGAGATACATTAATTTATTGAATATTAACGCAGAGGCGATAATGGAAAATGTTCCGTTAATGAACATAAACAGGGTATATTTCCAACAAGATGGTGCCCCTGCACACAATTCTGCAATAGTTAGAAATTATTTTGAAAATCATTTTCCGGGTAGATGGTTGGGTACAAATGGACCTAAGTAGATAAGCTATGCCGGTTCTCGCTCAAAATAAACGTCATACATACGTCAAATGTAGGTTCGTCTTTTTAACGTCATTTTACTTTTACTTCCGGTCTGGGACAACAACCAGTAATATCTGGGACAACAACCAGTAATATGCAGGAAACTGGGGGCATGGGAAAGCTCTTGATCTGCAATTGACAGCTGACAGTTGACAACTGAAAGTGAGACCGCTCGAAGGGATCAAAGAGGCCGATCGAAGGGATCAAACCCTTGATGCGATCCGTTCGCATGGAAGCGATCCTTTCGAGCGGTCTCGCTGTCAGTTGTCAACTGTCAGCTGTCAATTGAAGTAGAACAGATCAAGAGCTTTCCCATGCCCCCAGTTTCCTGCATATTACTGGTTGTTGTCCCAGATATTACTGGTTGTTGTCCCAGACCGGAAGTAAAAATAAAATGACGTTAAAAAGACGTACATTTGACGTATGTATGACGTTTATTTTGAGCGAGAACCGGCATATCTTATCTACTGACCTATATTGTGGCCTGCAAGAGCACCGGATCTGAGTATATTACACTTTTTTGTTTGGGCATTTTTAAAAGAAAGAATATACATACGAAGATACAACAATCAAGCCAAGCTAGCAGAGGCAACATATGCAGCTTTTCGATATTTGCAACCCCATCTTATTTTTTAATTAATGCCATCAATCTATTAACTAAAAGATGTAGATTATGTGTTTAAAAACATGGCAATCAATTCCAGAAATTTCAAATATTACCAATTATATAGGTACCACTCACAAAAGTAGTTTTGTCTTAAAATTTAATCAGATGTCAAGTTCATTGTTCGTGTTAAACTTTGTTTGCCAAACCGTGCCGTAATTTGGCCGTCACAGTATTCCCTTTTATAGAAAATCAATAACAACATTTTGGGCATAGAATTCATTAAAACTAAATTGTTTACCGGTGTGGCAAATTGTACATAATGTGTAACATTGGGGGTGGTGCGGTAGCGGTAACCTGAACCGCACGGTCTCACATCTGCCGCCGGTGCAACATCCGCCATAAGAGGTGCGCTCGCACACTTCATCCCCCGAAAGTGAGGCACACTTACGCATGTAAAATAGACGTGATGCGTAGCGGTATACTTGCAAAGGTAAACACATAATATAGCGGGGTATGGATACGGGACAGCCGCCCGCCTACCGAATGTTATCATCATCAGATCTTACAGTTGTTTTTTTATGGCGTATAATACGGACCCTTCCAATTTGTCGTCTGTTGAGGGCATGGATGTACATCCGTGGTCGAGGGTCAGCCGTTCCGTCTTGAAGGTATCGCACCTTGTCTGCAGATTGTACGCATCACGAGAACCGACCCTGCATAATTTCCCTGGTTATACAGGCTGCCCCAGAATTCGAATACGAAATTTTAGGTGAACAGTCCCGAAATGAAAATAGAAGAAAGTCTCTACACGTGGGTGTACCACTGGACTATTGGACTGCACAGTCTTTTGAAGACGATATTTTTAAATTATTATGCTATACAGGGTGATTCAGAACGGGCGTGCCAAATTAAAATGGGTGCTAGAGGAACTCCAAATAAGACGAAAAGTTTATATGAACATATATGTTCTAAAGTGACTACTAACAAAGATACAGGGTTTAAAATTTTAAATATTTTTTTATTATCTTAGTAACTAGGAAAGTTATCGAGTTGAAATTTAAGGAGTCGTTTTCATTTGCCAAATTCTAATTTTCCAAAAAAGTTTGCTCTGCTACCACCATCAGTAGCGTTGCTACGGGGTAGGCCGTTTATTTATTTCCCCAATCCAATGTTACGCCACTGGCGAATGCAGGTGATATTAATGTATTTGAAATCTACGTTCAATTTGGGAAGAAATTGGTATCTTCAAAATTTTTCGTAAAATGCTTAGTTTTTGAATGAAGTAGCTTTTTGTGAAATCGTGCACATGCACTGAAATTTTCCATAATGCAATAATGGCTTCACCGATATGCAAGGAAAGTGAAAATTGAAAAAATAGTTTATTAAGAATAACACTAACAGGAAGAACGAGAAAACACATCAATTATTACATTGCGATTTTTAAAAAAATATTAAAACTTTTACACCCTGTGTCTTTGTTAGTAGTCACTTTAGAACATATGTTCATATAAACTTTTCGTCTTATTTGGAGTTCCTCTAGCACCCATTTTAATTTGGCACGCCCAGCGCCCGTTATATTAAGGCCGGTATATTAAGGCAAGAGTAATATTTAATGTCACGTGTAAAATTCCTGAAAATTTGGTTATGGCCCTAAGGTGTCGCCTTTTTAATAAAAATTTATTCGACGATACAGTGTTGCCAATTCTACGGACACTTGTTACCAACTTTGATATTTCAAATTGAGGGGTAAACCGCTGAGGAATTTTGGTGTACAAAGCGCAGGAATTGCCGAGGAATTTCGGGAATTGCAGAGAAATTGCGAGGAATTTCCGAGGAATTTCGGGAATTGCAGAGGAATTTCGGGAATTGCCGAGGAATTACGCAGGAAATGCAGAGGAATTTCGGGAATTGCGAGGAATTTTGTGGGTATTGTCAGGAATTGACGGGAATTTGGAGGAATTGCCACGTGTTGTGGAAAGATTTGCGCTTGCGCGTCAAACAGTTGGAATGCGAATTAAGACATACATTCAGAAGTGTGTTTGAATGCAGCATATAGTGTAGTTTTGAATCCGTGTTTTTATATAAAATATGAAAGGTAAGTTGATCAGGTATCTAGTTAATTAGCTGGTCCAGGTAATAATGACAAATATATTTAACCAGTTTTTGTTAGGGACAACTATTAAGTTTCTCGTCGATCACTTTGGGCGGGCAGCGTATTTTAAACGTATTGTTTGAATTGTGCATTGAATAACAGTTAATGGCGTACTACGCGGTCTATTATGAAAAAAGATGGTACATTGGACGAATTATAGAAAATTCTGGAAATGAATTTAAAATTAAATTCTTATCTGAACAGTTTAGATCTCTTTTTATGGCCTACAAATGAAGATGTTGCTTGGGGTGGGAAAAAATATTGATTCGAATTTTTGCCCCGCAAGCGACGCTCCTGGTAATGAGTCACGCTGTTTGTCTGCAAGCCGTAATTGTTTATTATGGCGTTGAACTTGTGTGTTTATGAGACTAGAAAAATCGATCGATGAAACAATCGATCTCTGGTAGTTTTCAGTTCCCGAATGTTCGAAGAGGACTATTTATTGGGAAGCAAGAAGCCGGGAGGACAGTTTTGAAGTTAGTTTTTGAAGTCTTGGCTTTCAGAATCAGATGCGAAGAAGAGCGATAGAACCGGGCGAGTACCTATACGAGTATATGTCTTACCTCTGAATGCTTTTCGTTTAGAGTTTTGGTATCGGTATGTGCGTGCGAATGTTGTCGCGTTTTTAAGTGTACCGGGGCGCTTTCGGACGTTATTAACCGTTGGTTGTAGCAGTGTTTTTAGATTTTGATTTGTGTATTGTGGATTGTTTAGGTTAGGTAATTAGTTGTTAATTGTTTAATTTACTGTTCGCTCGTAGTTATTTCATTGTTATTGCTTGTTGTAGTTTGTTTGTTGCTTGTATATTTCGCTGCTTATTGTTAATAATTCTAAAATTACATGTTCCCAAATAACTTTTAATTATAAATATTTGTACATACCTAAGTCACTGTAAATAAATTGTGTGAATACGAAATACGTTACAATATGTTTTTACGGCCCTATTGGATTAATAGGCAGTGGACCATTCCAACTCAAGAGATCTGATAAGATAAATATTGATAAGCAGTACAAATCTGACAAAATACATAGGTAGTTTCTAAGTAAGTAAATGAACGCCATTTTCAAACAGGGTTGTGCAGATTTAAATCAGATGATTTAAATCATGATTAAAATCGCGATTTAAATCAAGTAATTTTTTTGAAAAAAATCGTTGCTTTAAATCAAGTGGCCAATAAAAAAAACAAAAAAGTACTTAAACATTATATTTGAATGGGTGATTGGAAAAAGGATAAGATTCCACAAATATGGCAAACTAAAGTGAGATAGCCATTCGACTATTATTTGCATGTATTATCCATTGAGCGCAAAAAGGATAAAATATGTGTGTATTATAAAAATTTAAAAAAATGTAATGAAAATACCTTTCAATTTGTTCGATGTTTCTACAAAGTGCTTCCATATGTTTTTTTCTTCCAGACATTTTAACAAATACTTATAGAATAATACTAAACATAAGAAAACGGCAGGCAGGATGCGCAGAGCGCAGTATACACCAATAGAATTTTCAACAACACCGACAGAGGCAATACAACTATAGAATTAGGGATTTCCCGGTATTCCCCTATTTGTAAAGCCCCGCGTAGGAACTCTGCACTCTATTGAAAAGATGTAGACATTTTTAGCAGATACCTGCGTAGTATATTGTTAGGCTGGATTACTGCTGTTACTACTACTAGTTAGATGGCGCATCTTACGCTGTTGTTTTTATTTCTTGGGAGCATTCTACATTTGATTTAAATCAAAAAAATCTGATTTAAATTTAAAAAAAATCGATTTTTTTGATTTTTATAAAAAAATCGTGATTTTTATCCACCCTGTTTTCAAAGAAGTTGTGTTATTTTTTTGTTTTAAAGCAGATTTTAATTTTTAGTTTGTACCTTTTCGTAAGTAAGAACTGATGTTCTCTTGCCATTTTGTTATCGTTTTGTTAAAATCGAATTTTATTCTTTATTTTGTAAGGATTGACTTTTACACCTTGTATCTTTGTTAGTAGTCACTTTAGAACATATGTTCATTTAAACTTTTCTTATTTGGAGTTCCTCTAGCACCCATTTTAATTTGGCACGCCGGTTCTGAATCACCCTGTAGATTACGGCACTGTGAGGGTGTGAAACTTGGCCAATAGGAGAAGCGGATCTAAAAAGAATAGAAGCGCTTGAAGTGTAGTGCTACAGGCGCATGATGAAGATACCGTGGATAGATAAGGTTAGCAATAGGGAAGTATTACAAAAAGTTGGTCAACACGAAAGGTATGGAAGACAATAAAGGATAAGATAGATAGGATGAAGGATGGTAGGACACCTTCTGAGGCACGAAAGAATAGTTCGCGACATTTAATAGAGTCGGAGATAGGAATAAAAAGGGGCAGGGGTAGGCCCATATCGGGCTACTGCTCTCAAATAGTTGGGGATGTAGGATGTTCTACTTTTAGGGAAATTCGTAGGCTAGTTCAGGATAGGAGAGGATGGAGGTACGCGTGCAACTAGTCTTCGACCTGAGAACTTTATAATGATGAATGTATTAGGCATGCGATGGATGTACATATGTACGTATGCAATCGGGAATGTTATTTGCGGCAGTTGTAAATTTATGTGTGTAATGTGCATGGGGAATTGCCAGAATTTCTAAGGAATTGCGGGAATTTACAAGGAATTGCGGGAATTTACAAGGAATTGCGGGGAATTTCCAAGGAATTGCGGGAATTTCCAAGGAATTGCGGGGAATTTCCAAGGAATTACGGGAATTTCCAAGGAATTTCGGGAATTTCTGGCTAAAAAGGAATTGTGGTGTACAACTTTTTTCCAGCGGTTTACCCCTCGTTTCAAATAGAACAAGTTTTGTGAATACGTCCCTATATGTATCTCAAATTGTTAACGAGATATTAATTAATTTTGAAAATTTTCCACTGTAATCTTGCCAGAGAGAAAAATAGTGGCGACAATTAACGTCGTAATTGTGATTGGTTGACGCCATATTGAGGCGAATTTCGGTATCCACAATGTAGCTTTATACGTGGGTTATGCGTTCTGCAGCAAAAAGTAACCTTTTGTGACAAAAGTTTTGTGATATATTCATAGTAATTAAACGGTACAAGACTGTGCTTTGCAATTTGTACGTTTTTGAAATTTTCTGTGGGTTGCTCTGTTTTCTTCAAACTGTGGCCGAAAGACAATATATAAATAATATAGTGGTACATTATTTATTATATTATATTAAATTGATTTCAGTACAAGAAAAACTTAAATTTCCGATGCTATAGAATTTGAAATTTGCCTCAAAATGGCGGGTGGGCCTGTAATGTCGCCACAGTGTTAAATAAAGCCACTGTAATGAGAGTCAACCACTAGCGCCACCTAGTATTAGTAAGTTCATTTTGATGGAATTGAATTGTGTTTAAAATAATAGGTACGCGTTCTACACCACTGTGGAATCAACGTAAAGTTAAAACAAAACTAATAATGCTCGATTTAAGTTAGTTTACGATCAGATTAACAATAACGTATATTTGTATACGAAGCATAGTTATAATTAATATGGAAATAATTGAAGAAAATACATTTTGCTTGAATAAACTACGTGTATGTTCCGAAATAATAGTATATTTTACTACAAGAGATGAAAATACCGTTTTTTCGTGAAATGAGAATTTGCCCACAAGCGAAGCGAGGTGGGCAATCTCACGAACGAAAAAAATTTATTTCATCTCGAATAGGAAATGCTATTTTTTCTACACATATACAGTGACAGCCATAAAGTCTGCACCATAATGGCAAACTTTTTATTTGTAGGATTATTGGAAAACTGTTTTTGGCATTAGTTTCAGCATGATTAATAACTTAATTATCAAAAGTATTTGCCATGTCACATCTACGAGCACAACTATGACACTTCAAAAATGTCATTTGAAATTTTAAAATGGTCCGAAATGCCCTTATTTATCAAAATATGGAAAAGTACGATAAGGAAAAGTTATTTGTAATTACATTGAGATTCTAAATACGACACTTGGTGAGGCAATTTCAATGTTTTAGTTTTTTCATTTTCTTTCCAAAAATACTTCACATTTACTTTTGTATGCGTGTTATTTGTTTACAGTTGAGTTAATTTGAAATATTTCAATGCAAAAATACAGTAATGTTGCATTTATTTTTTAAATTAATTAATTTATTGCAAAATAATCTTTTTTACGAAAAATAACGGTACAATTTTGGACTATTTTCAGCAATTTTAAACCCTTACAGTGGAATTTTGCACGATAATGGGCGTATATATTAAAAAAAAACTATTGTTTATTTAAATTACATTTAAATCATACAAATAAAATTGAAAATTCCAATTAAAATTTATTTTAAAGCATTAAAAGTGAATAATTCCGATTTATTTACTAAAGATTTTTTTCGGAAATCGTCTCTTCTGTTACTATGGTAACCAAACAAATACAAAACTTCTGATTGGCTGATAAATGTAAGTCTGAAATTTCCAAAATAATACACGCCACGGGACCCAAATGAAATTAATGTTTCATTTGGCTAATTTGACGATGAAAAAAAAATCAAGAAAATAATTTAGTTTCAAATCAAATCTTTTTTTTTGTGTGTGTAGGCGATTGATTTTCATTATTCAATAAGGGAGGCTGTCGGATTGTACAGTGTATAGGTATTAAGTATACTCACAGAAACGTGCTTGTGCCCTCGTGCTTCCATCTGTCAACCAGCAAACACTGTAAATTGAGACAGGAGCGCTACTTTAGGAAGGAAGCACAAGGTGCCTGCCATAAAACTGTTGCCCTTTATTTGTTTTTGAGCAAACGCAAAAGCTCTGTTTATCACATTTCATTTACTTGATGGCACTTACCTAGACAATCCTGTCTGTTACAGTGTAGAAGAACAAACTCGTGTTAATGAAGTTTACATACAAGAATCAAAAATTAATACAAACACGTAACTTACACGGCCCTATCAGACGGCACGTGTTTATCGCTTTCAAAACTCATTAAGTTTCGCCAAAACGAAAACAAGAAATCGGCCACATGACGAACCACATGTGGTCAGAATCCAGAATGTACCACCGAGTTCTCTCCCCCAAGTACACTCGAGCACGACCCGCTCTCTCGGCGAAAAGGACGAAAATAATCCTGCGGGGGTGATCAGAGCCATTAGCATAACGGAAGTAAGGCGACAAGGCACGGGGTCACCGGGTCAGGAAACTTCTGTCACAGAAATCGGCACTGTCTGTCTCTGGATGCTAAAAATAGCGAGACCGGTGGCAAATTTGATTTTAAATACTTGCCCGGCCCCAAGGCAGCCACAAAAATCATTATAACCCTCGTTCTTGTCTCACTCGAGGTACCTTCCATCTCTGCTGCATTAGACTGTTCAGGTGTTCAGCCTTCTTAGCAAGACGTCATGATCCACTGTGTCGAAAGCCTTACTGAGATCGCAGGATATCATCTGCAGGTCCAGTTGATCATCGTATTAGGCTTGTGTTACCATATGTCTATTACTTCTCCATAATAGCTGCGACTGTCGATCATCCGTTTATGAACCCATGCGCACACGAAATCGCTTTACAGTCCGCCAATGTCATGTTACTTAACGTAGAGGCTTGAAATTTAGATCAAGTGCATGGTTGGTATTGGTATACATTGCGTTTGTTATAAGAGCACCTTAAATTCACTTCCGGTATAACCAGAAGTTGCATTCACGTTCTTATTTTAAATAGCACCCTGTATAAATTTCAGTACCATTCAGTTCTACTATACGAATTGTATTTCGAGTGATATGTTATAACGTTATAAGTTAATGATTGGACTAAATATGGCGTCGAAATTACATGTCACAACATCCGTGTATTTACCAACCATGCACCTGGTTCAAATTTGAAGTCTTTACGTTAAATAGTACGGCATTGGCCGTTTCAAAGGTTTGATTTTAGGTCTAAAGTTTTCATATAATCTCCTTTCTTGCTTGACACTACATTTTGGACACCTGGAATGATTTAACAACTCAAGGCATGAAGAATTCTGGATGAGGAAAGTCCCAGTGGCCATACGAATGCGGAACACCAGCTTCATCGAACTTACTACTTTTAGTGCCTACTAGAATATCAAGCACGAATGTAATGTGTCGTATGCTACATAAAAGATTTGATAAAGTGTAGAGCTAAGCGAAAAATCTGCAATTGAAAGTTTATAAAATCGGGAATACTAAAGCACTACCTTCTAGCCTTCCCCTCCATCCGCTGCGCCAGTAACAATAATGGTCGCTGATCCTGAATGAATAAAGTGGGGACAGAACCAGCGTGTTTGCGCATGCCCAAATCAATTCTCAACTTTCGGAGCAATACGCCACAGTGTTGCAAACTGTAGCATTATTTTGCTAAAGTAGGATAATTTTGAGGACGTAGATCGCAGCAGCATTATGAGCAAAACTTGCACAATTTGAAATTTCCTCAGAAACTTTGATATATACACGTATTTTGATTTATATTATGTATATTATTTAAAAAATGTCCACGAAGCAATTAAAAAGAAAATAAAGTACATGAAGACCATCAAGAAAGCGACGTGTTTCAGCACAATTCCAGAAAATAATCAGTTTTCACCTTACACTTCAAATTTCAGAACTTTCCACACATAATTTTGAGGACGCAGCATCGTAGCAGCATTAAGACCAAACGTAGCATTATTTTCCATTTTCTAAGAAAATTTTGTGTATACACCCTGTCCGAGATAAGGAGTGCCAGTATAGGGATATTGGAAATGACAAGAGAGAAGAGATACGGATTTAGTTAAATGGGAAAGTTATTAAATGACCAGCAAAATGAATGAAATCCTTGATAAGATTTTCTGTTTTTGAGTTATTTTGAAAAAACTGAATTTATGGATTTTTAATTATATCTTTTTCTGGCTTTATTATCAAAGTTAGAGCGAAACTGACAAAACTTCTTCGTGGCAACTTTTGATGATATTAAAGATTTCATTGCCATTTTTTTATTCTACGTTTCGTCTTCGAGGAACCATCATCAACTTAATTTTTTTAAATACGGTCCTGATTTTCTGATGTCAAATTTTATGAGTCCTTTTTATTCTGAATTCAATAATGTACAACACATTATGGTTTAATTACGTTTCGACCCTTTTTTGACCATCATCAAAAAAATTAAGATACGGATCTGTATTTCTTATAATGTAAAAAATAGGTACATACAGTATAATTTGTAAAATAAAATGTGCTGTTGACTTCGCTACTTGCTTCTGATATCAGAAACGAACAAAATTTTCCAAAACTGCAAGATGCGTTACGCTTAGAGTAGGGTAGGTGCTTATCGCTAGTATTCGTAAAACTCTTGTGGTGCACTTAAAAATGCCCAACTTATACTGTATGTACCTATTTTTTACAAAATTATGAGAAATACAGGTCCGTATCTTAAAAATTTTTTGATGATGGCCAAAAAAGGGTCGAAACGTAATTAAACCATAATGTGTGGAACATTGTTGAATTTAGAATAAAAAGGGCTCATAGAATTTGATATCAGAAAATCAGGACCGTATTTAAAAAATGAAGTTGATGATGGTTACTCGAAGACGAAACGTAGAATAAAAATTTCATCAAAAGTTGCTACGAAGAAGTTCCGTCAGTTTCGCTCTAACTTTAATAATAAAGTCAGAAAAAATATAGTTAAAATCCATAAATTCAGTTTTTTCAAAATAACTCACAAACAAAAAATCTTATCAAGGATTTCTAGGCGCCATTTTGTTGATTATTTAATTACACAACTTTTTTCCCATTTAACCAAATCCGTATCTCTTGTCATTTCGAATATCCCCATACTGGCCTTCCTTATCTTGGACAAGGTGTATACGAGTATGCGCGAACTTTAACAGTTATTATTTCCCATGGATAGGTGTTGTAGTAAGGTTGGGTGACGGTTTTACCTTGAAAAATTCAAAATATTTTCCCAAACACTTGATAAAACAAAAATGTGCCAGCCCGAGGAGCGTAGCACAATTTTGTAGAAGTGGTGGCACAATTAGTCTGAGAGGTTGGCAACACTGATACACCACAGCGCACACCTAAATTATGTGTCTCAAAGAGATACAAGGTTTGGAATTTAATTATGGCTAAATTAAGTCTCGAATCCAAAAAACGAAACTTTAAGGAATTTGTTTTGAATAGTAAACTACTGATTAAAAGAATTTTTTAAAATTTGCCCCTTCATAAAATGCTGGTAGTATAAGCAGGAAAATTCGCAAGAAAATTAAAGGATTAAGAAAGGAAGGAGAGCTACTTACAGTAAGAAGGAAAAGAAAAAAAAGAACACGAAGAAATTTGAACAGTATGCCTGAACAGAAAACGAGAAATGGTGAAACCAATTCCAAGAAAACACGACTACTACAAGCCAAGAACTAGAAAAACTGGACGATAAATTCTGGATAAGCAGGATAGACCTCATAATTTCAAATTTCTTCACAGACTACAACAATCCATATTTGTAAATAAATCTGGAATTTTAGTTTCTTCAAAAACTAGGGTTTGTCTCGACAAATACTGGTTGTCATGCCTGACACCCAGCGTCAACGTCAGTCTAATGTTGGCAGATGAGTTCCAGCTAAAAAATTTCCGATGGTTTCTAGAAGACAGAAGAAAACTGGTGTTACCGCAATGGCAAAGCGATTCCATTCTGGACTGGTCATACTTGGTGTACAGATGCTACCACTTTTTCACGCTAGTACTAACAGTGTCGGTGCTCTATTTCTTCTCGCCGAGAGAGAAGACGGTCAGCATCTTCTTCAGACAGCTGGCCTATTTCACCAACTGGGCTTACTTAGTCACCTTCATCAGCTCTGGCCTGGGAGTGATATGCGTTGCCAAAGAGTACTACAAACAAAAATGTCGAGGTGATGTAACTGATGAAAACACTCCGCTGCTTTACACGGTTTACTGGATTTTCTTCAGCATGACCACGGATCTATCCACTGCAGTAACGCTAATATACTGGACTTACAAAATGTACGCTTGGTGGAGCATCACCATTTTGGACATTTACCATATTTGGGACGGGGTTTTCGCGCTCATGGATGTATTCGTGACTGCAATACCGCTGAGGATCTTCCACGTGTACGCTAGTTTAATTCTAGGTTTAATTTACATAACATTTTCAATAATTTACGATCAGCTAGGAGGAACCAATCCGAACGGGCATCGATGTTTGTATCCTTTGATAAACTGGCACAAAAGACCCGGCATCGCAGCTGCATCTTGCATAGGAGCGTTACTGGGTTTGATGGCATTAAGGTTTCTTATTTATGGGTTGTACTGTTTTAGGCTGTGGGTGTACAGAAAATACTATCATGATCCTAATCTTACTTAGTACACTAGCACACAATATACAGAATATTTTGAGTTATACTAATACGAGTTTTATTTCAAATTGTTGTTTGAAATGTCGTGCTAAGGAAGTAAGGAATAGGTAAAGTTGTTCTAAATTTGAGGAAAAGAAAAATATATGGAAAATAATAAAGAAAGGGGGAGATATGTTAGTAGGGCACCTCATGGGATACGAAGGATTAGTTTGAGGCATATAGTAGTGGCGGAGATAGCTAGACTATTGTTCGCAAAAAGTTCAAGAAAACCAACAAGCAAAACCCCACGTGAATCCCAGAAAACCGAGAGCACCACCTTTCCTGCTGATGGTTTGGTTCTGAACTTTCTTGGAGACGGAAAATTGGAATGCCGCCACTTTGATTGCTTATTTGGTAAGGGGATCGTAGTGATGGACCCAACTTTCGTCCAGTGACAATCCTGTCAAAAAAGTTGTTCGGGTTGGCATCTGCACGGGCCAAAAGCTCATGACAAATATTGACGCGGTCCTGCTTGTGAACGGGTGTCAGCATTCGAGGTACCCATCGGGCTGAGACCTTATTCATGTGATGTGCAAAAGGTCATGAAGAATAGATCTCAGCGATTTCTCGTCAATCTTAATTGTTTGGGCCATCCTTCTGACAGTAATGTGCCTGCCTTCCAACACTAGTTTTTCCACTTTGCTCACAGTTTCAGCGTTCAGAGCTATTGCAGGTCTTCCGATCCTTGAATCGTCTTCGAGACTCTCTACCACGCTTAATCTCATTTGCTCAGCGGCGGGCAGTCGTTTCTGATGGAGAAGCTTCCTGATAAATTGCATTCAACCTTGCTGCTCTTTCAGAGTAGTGAACACCCTCCTTGACCAAGAATTTGATAATTGCCCGGTGTCCCAATTTTTCCATTTATTACACACTACTAAATTAGCTATCAAATTGATCGTTTTCTATGAAATTGGGCGAAATTTTGCAGACTAACTGACACCAGGATGCGGAATGACATTTATACTCGACATTTTTGTTTCTAATGCACACTAGACCGAGAACGGCAAAACTTTTTCCCCTTCCCACATAGCAGCAATGCTGAAAAAAAATCCTTGTTTTTGAAAGATAACTTCATGTGTACGGTTTATTTAGAAGACATGGCAGTTGTCTTATTCGAAGAATGGTCATATAACATTCGCTCTAATAAGTGTGCCGCCGCACGTGACGCCAACGCCGGGCGGCGGATATCCTCGCGAGGTTCAGCTCCGGACTGCTGATGAAGAGAACCCACTTTCCGAGAAACACCAGCATACACTGAATGAATGACTCATTCGCACCGTCTGCCGACACCCAAACGTATATGAATACCGAACCTACACATACACATTATTGAAAACAGGCTCCAGTATTGCACATTCACACTTGCGGGCGTCGACAGACGACAGGTAGTACTGCAAAAGTGATTTTGCTTTGATACCAGATAAAGAACTTACAATCCAGCCTTGCGTGTTTATTCTTCCAAAGAAACCCCATTTAGGGTCATTAGAATTTTTAACCTTCAAATAAAAGACAGATCTGTTGACCTATATTATTTATAACTATAACTGGCATGTATCCGTGTTTTACTTATTCTTAATGTAAGTAACTGTTAATTGCTATAAAATTGATAAAATGTTCACTCAGCACACGGAAAATAATGGAGCGAATATAATCTATACTATAGTTCCAAACGAACATCAAACCTCACAAAACCTACATAGATATCTCAACAGTTAGCCCATGCTAACGAGTTCTATTCCCACATTCGTACGATACGCACCGTGAGACAACTGTAATTATATTGAACGCAAAAATCCGCTAAAACAGCAAAACTGACCAGGGTAATTGCCAGAATATCTACAACTAATTGGGCCATTATTTTTAACTCCCTTCGTGGCGATGTACTGATAAGGTAATCCTCGGTCACGTCTCTTGATTCTGCGTAGGGCCAACTCCAATTAGCAGATCAAGCAACGATAATAAATTATTGTCACGAAGAGAAAAAGTTCATCTACCGTAGGATCTTCCCGATTATTGGAGAAACCCGGGAAGAAACCCTACCAATGGGACCAAAAAGAAGGCAGACACCGAACCAACCTAATCTCGCCAGATAATATATTGTAGCCCAAAAAGTTTAAGGCTAAGCCACAACTTACAGTAAATTCTAAGCCTGCAGGATGAGAAACTATGCGAGTTTTCGTATCGAGTATTGCCTCCCCTTGCCTATATTACTGCCTCTAAGCGACGAGGCATGCCGATGATCAGGTCGAAAATGGGGTCTTGAGGTAGCTGCTTCCATTCTTCCAAAAGGTCATTATGCAGCGCTCGAAGTGTTTCTGGAACGGGGTCTCGGTGCCCAATGCGTCTTCCTCTAGCATCTCAAAAATGCTCAATTGGATCCTTGCCCACGTGAGAGCTATTAAAATTTCGATGCCGATTACCGATATACTTAATAATGCTCAAAATATTTAAAGGACATTCCGATTTTTAGCAGTTAGTGTTCCAAATTTTGCGTCCAGCAGTCCATGTTATATGAACTTTGTGACCCACACTGTATTATGAGATTAAAAATTGCGGCTGCTTAACAAAAATTTCAATTGAATCAGAAACTTGCTGTTCATTTTCTAATTCACAACAGATGTAGTTTCTCTTCTGGACAATACCGAAATTGTTTACAAAAGAATTTAATTGGTCATGCTACCAGTATAACTGAGTAAAATATTTATTTGGCCGCTGATTAGTTTTTTGGGTTTCTCATAAAATTAGTCAGACTTCTCGCTGGCCCGGTACCATACAAAATTAATGTTCTCGTCTAATAATCGTCTCCGTTTTTTCACCTTTTCAGCAAATCATCTCATCGGCGGCACATAAATCGCAGTGCAAAGAGCCAAGAAAGAAGAACTTAAAACAAACTAATGTAAGAACTCGGCGGTTTTCCATGGTCCAGGAGGTTCCACATTACATGGTCCATTAGTTCGAAACAAAAGGCGGCTGTTTTATGGACTGGTGGCGCCACACTTGCCAAGTGCCTGAAACACGCTTCACTTGTTCTAATTATCCCGCATCTGCCACTTTTCGATTCGTTCCTTCTTAGGGCCTCTGCGCTATTCAAACTCTTTTCTTCATAGCAGAGTGAAATTCGCTCACAATAATTGTAGCATAATTTTTTGAATTTTGTAAAACTGACATATCATTGCTACATGTATAATAATACACTATGAAGTTTGTGAAATCATAAGCGGAGTGAAATGGACTCGTCAGAGATAGAGGTTTAGTTAAATAGGAAAATGATCGGTTTGGTATCATAGAAAAAAGAAAGAGCACTTTATGGGAGCACTATTTATGATCTTCAAGTCATTGTTGTCAAATGTTGAGTAAAACATTTCGCCCCAAGAGAATCATATATTCAGATTCATTTTTTACAAGCTAGTGACATCACACTAAATTCAATATGAGCCACTCGCCTTCGGCTCGTGGGCTCAAACATCATCTTCGTGAATAACGGCTGTCATAATCGCTCATATAATAATATACTATTATTTACCTAACTTGCAATGTGTATGTTAGTTAGTTAGTTTGTTAGCGTGTTTGTTTAGGTCAAATCTTGCAAGCTGAATTAGAACCCTCGTTAGAACCACTTCTTGTCATCCGATTGAGCTGAAATTTTGCATACACCTTTAGTTGTGGTGACAATACAATATTCAATATGTGGTGACAATACAATATTCAATACTCAATACTGTAATATGTTCAAAATGGCCGCCCCCACAAGATGGCGGATGATGTATTTTTAGTCAACCCCCTTAATATGGGTATCAAATGGAAGGGCTTGAAGAGTAGAAAACTATAAAGTTAGTGACATCACACTAAATTCAATATGGCCGCCGCCACAAGATGGCGGATGAGGTATTTTTAGTCAACGCCCTTAATATGGGTATCAAATGAAAGGGCTTGAAGAGTAGAAAACGATCAAGTTAGTGACATCACACTAAATTCAATATGGCCGCCGCTCCAAGAGGGCGAATTATATTTTCTTTCCAACCCCCTTAATATAGGTATCAAATGAAAGGGCTTGAAGAGTAGAAACTAGAAAGCGATAAAGTTAGTGACATCACACTAAATTCAATATGGCCGCCGCTCCAAGATGGCGGATTATATTTTCTTTTCAACCCCTTTAATATGGGTATCCAAATGAAAGGGCTTGAATAGTAGAAAACAATAAAGTTACTGACTTACAAACATGTCCAGCGAAAACTAAAAAATAATTAATTAATTAATAGTAAAAAAATATTGTTAAAAACAAGCTTTTATTTAAATGCTCTGAAAAGAGGAAAATATACTTTCAAATAAATCAAACCAAAGCAAACCCATAATTTTGTTACATTATACAATTGTATACGATATAAAAGCTTCTCGCGAGATATTATTATTCGTGTGTAAATTTCTTTCATAGAAAAATACAATTTCTACTTAGAATTACTTTCGTCAAGATATATACAGAGTGATTTTTTTTGACCGTCTATTAGAAGTATCTGGAGAACTAAAAGAGATATTGATTTGAAATTTTGGCTGTGGCCGAAACCGGGTCGGATCTATTTAATGAAAATATTTTCAAAATGGTGGCATTTCCGGGAATACCGGAAGTTGACACCAACTTTGTTATCTTAAATGGAATGCTACCATTTTCTATTTTTTTTTAGATTCCACGGAAAATTTTAATATCAATTCAATACAGGTTCGCTATGCCTAAAATTAATATTTTCGGAGATATAAATTTTTTTCTCAATATTTTGACAGTTGTGGTAGATTATGTAAAAATTAATATCTCGATAACGTCTAGCAGTAAGATGTTCGATTTTTTATGGTGGCAAGACACGGTGTTGGAGTTACTAATCAGGCAAACAAATTTTCAAAATCTATTACATAAAATTTTCTAATCAACGGCATATGTTGATCGCACAAAAGTAGCAAAAAGTCATTTTTCTTAAATAGAATGATACCATTTTCAATTGTTTTTTAGATTCCACGGAAAATTTTAATGTTAATTCAATAAAGGTTCGCTATGTCTAAAATTAATATTTTCGGAGATATGATTTTTTTTCCAATACCTATTTTGACAGTTGTGGTAGATTATGTAAAAATTAATATCTCGATAACGACTAGTAGTAAGATGTTCGATTTCCTATGGTGGCAAGACGAGGTGTTGGAATTACTAACCAAGCAAACAAATTTTCAAAATCTATTACATAAAATTTTCTAATCAACGACATATGTTGATCACACAAAAGTAGCAAAGAGTCATTTTTCTTAAATTGAATGATACCTATTAAAAGAAACCAATTAAAAAACGTGAAAAAATGCGCGTTTAACAATGTATGATGTTTCTCTACCCAAAATGAATAGTATTTTAGATACCTACTAGATGGGGCGCCAGGTCATTGTTCTGCAGCAGTTACTAACGAATTGTACCGGATGTTTGAAGATAGATGGATATGACGTTTGGGTCGAGGAGTTGGCCTGCCAGGTCTCCAGACATTACACCGTTGGATTTTTATCTTTGGGGCCGTATAAAGGATAAAGTGTATCAATATCCACTCAATAACAGGGATGAATTGGTGGAAAGAATTGCTACAGCATTTGCAGGCTTAGATCCACATGAAATTCGTAGCGCTACTACACTCGCCGTAAATAAGCGAATTATTAAATGTGTAGAAGTTAATGGACTACATTTTGAACAGTTTCTTTAACATTGTTTTACTATCACGTACCTACTTTATTTTTTATTTAGTTAAAATAAGTTCAGTGGTGGTAATTCAGGATATGTTCCATTAAATGTTCTGTATGTCCTGTTAATTATTTTATCGCATTTTCCATGAATGTTGAATAAATGCATACTATCCGAGTAAGAATAATTATCATTTGCCATATCCTATTCGTTAAACACCAACCATACTAAATTACTAAAAAATACCAATTGCTTTTATTAGACATTATTTGTGAAATTTGTGAATATTTTGTTTTGTCTACAAGCCAAGGTCTACTTACTAGAAGGCGGCGCTCTTCAATTTTGATCGATGAAATAAGAAAACAGCAAATATCTAAAATACTATGCATTTTAGGTAGAGAAACACCATACATTGTTAAATGCGCATTTTTTCACTCTTTTTAATTGGTTTCTTTAAACAGGTATCATTCTATTTAAGAAAAATGACTTTTTGCTACTTTTGTGTGATCAACATATGTCGTTGATTAGAAAATTTTATGTAATAGATTTTGAAAATTTGTTTGCCTGATTAGTAATCCCAACACCTCGTCTTGCCACCATCGAAAATCGAACATCTTACTGCTAGACGTTATCGAGATATTAATTTTTACATAATCTACCACAACTGTCAAAATAGGTATTGGAAAAAAATTCATATCTCCGAAAATATTAATTTTAGACATAGCGAACCTTTATAGAATTAACATTAAAATTTTCCGTGGAATCTAAAAAACAATTGAAAATGGTATCATTCTATTTAAGAAAAATGACTTTTTGCTACTTTCGTGCGATCAACATATGTCGTTGATTAGAAAATTTTATGTAATAGATTTTGGAAATTTGTTTGCCTGATTAGTAACTCCAACACCTCGTCTTGCCACCATAAAAAATCGAACAGCTTACTGCTAGACGTTATAGAGATATTAATTTTTACATAATCTACCACAACTGTCAAAATATTGAGAAAAAAATTTATATCTCCGAAAATATAAATTTTAGACATAGCGAACCTTTATTGAATTGACATTAAAATTTTCTGTGGAATCTAAAAAAAAATAGAAAATGGTAGCATTCCATTTAAGATAACAAAGTTGGTGTCAACTTCCGGTATTAACGGAAATGCCACCATTTTGAAAGTATTTTCATTAAATAGATCCGACTCGGTTTCGGCCACAGCCAAAATTTCAAATCAATATCTCTTTTAGTTCTCCAGATACTTCTAATAGACGGTCAAAAAAAATCACCCTGTATACAGTGTGTCCACGGATGGACTTAACTATACTTGTAAAAACTTTTATTTTCAGTTTTTCGAGAAAAAGTCATTCTTTATCATTTCTTTTGCTTGTTGTATAAATACGATTCACGTTGAGAAACTTTGATTTTGTTGTACAGGGTGCGCAGAAAATACAAAAATGTATATTTGTAAAATTAAAAATGTTTGAATCAAACTTTTTGAAGTCTCAAAATGAAACAGCTTAGAAGGAGAAATCGAAAAGCCAAATAAAGTTTTTCCGTAGAAGTTATACTTAGTTGCTAAGAAATACCGGGTGTCCGGTTAAGGTTGGCGACCGGCTATATCTTAGGAACTATGCATCCTACAGCTTTAAAAAAAATCTTCCTATAAAAGTGGCCATGAAAACTTCATCAAAAATATTTTTAGCTTTCAGTTTTCCCCGCTAGGGGGCACAATTTTAAAAGAAAATAGACAATCCGCATTTTCTTCAAAAATTCAAATGGAAATTTAGGAATCCTTTAGCTTTCTCAAAATCTCATCGTAATACGCTGCAAATTAGTTTAATAACTTTTTGATCTAGCTTATGAAATAAGGAGTTGGGGAAGAAAAAAATTCCCTTACACCAAAAATGCCAATCTCCGGATTGCTTGAACCAATTTTAATGAATATGGTATTGTTGGAAAGGGAATCTATAGCCAGATGGTGTTATTTCGAAACTTACGAAATTGTCAAATTTTCTCAAAAATTATAAATGGAATGGTATATTTTTTATAATATGTTGTCATTACGCATAGAATTAAGAACAAGATGCCGCAAACCAGAAGCTTTTATCTTTATCAAATGGAAGTTATCATCAAGAATATCGTTTAATCAAATACCAGTGCGCAGGTATCAACTTTTCTCAATTTTTTTTGAATGGAATGGTAATTTTCACAACATGCTGTTAGTACACATAACATAAAGAACAGAATGCCGCAAACCGAAAGTTCCTATCTTTTTCAAACGAGAGTTGTGATCAAAAATACTGTTTAATCATATCTCATTGCGTGGGTAAATTTGAGAAAAATTAAATACCTAAATGAATATCAATTTAATTTAGTAAATATTCAATTTTCCCCAAATGCCTTGCCAAGGCCCGGGAGGCAGTAACGGCATTTTCTTCATTTTGAAAAACACCGCGAGCTTGTCATACGCTTCAGCAACAGAGCTAGACATTATTTAAAAAGTTATAATAAATTCTAGCGAAAAGCCACTGAAATCGAATTTAAATTAACTAATAATTAATACTTAGTTAAGTTAAACTTAACAATTAGTGACAATACTATGACCGGGTATTTGTTTTTATTTTCCATGGAGTGCTTTTTGTTTGTAATATTTCTTATAATTCTGTCTGATGAGAGATACAAGAATGCCCTAATATTCTTTAAAAAAAATTATTTTCCTAAAATTACCCATGCAATGAAATGTGATTAAACAGCATTTTTGACAACTTTCGTTTGAAAAACTTTCGGTTTGCGGCATTCTATTCTTTATGCTATTTGTACTAACAGCATGAGTAGTTAGAAAATGAGAGCCTCAGGCCAGGCCATCAAGTTCTCCAGGTGCCATCGAGTTCTTCGGCAGTGACCTTGAAAGAGACCCGAGGCTGCTGAAGGAGTCGTTGAGTCATCCGAAGAAGTGTCTTCAGCAGCGGCATCTGCAGCAGCCTCTGGTGTCTTTCAAGGTCATTGCTGAAGAAGTGTGCATGTCTTCAGCAGCGTCTGGTGTCTTTCAAGGTCATTGCCGAAGAAGTGGGCATGTCTTCAGCAGCGTCTGGTGTCTTTCAAGGTCATTGCCGAAGAAGTGGTCTTCAGCAGCGGCCAGGCGCATGCGCCGGGGCTATTCCTCAGATCAGTCCATCGAGTTCTCCATCCACTTCAAGTGGGCGTGTCTGCAGCAGCCTCTGGTCATTGCTGAAGAAGGGCCTCTGGTGTCTTGCCATTGCGCACCCAAGCCGCCATTTTGGGGCCTTTGGTTGTGGCTCAGGCGCCTGCGCCGGGGCTCCGCCTTCAGCAGCTTCTGGTCATTGCTGAAGACTGTCTCATCCTGCATGACCGCATCGTTGAGTATACACCGGGTAATGAATCGGTCAGAAGAGTGGTATGAGAAGCTGCAGGGCTTCGATTTGCCCAGAAAATACACGCATGCCTACTCTGTATACAGATTATAGTTTTAATTACACTGGCGAGCATAAAATTAGGGTCACTTCAAAAATTCAACTTTTCTGGTTATTTATTGTATCTTATTATTGTAAATGGATTTCGTTGTATACATATCTCTAAACAGGAATGTTTTAAAAAGAAAACGTTTCATTTTCTAATGTTTTTATTGAAAATTCGTAAAGAAGCAAATTTTACCAAAATTGTCTTAAAAATGTGCAGTGAGAAAAATGTTGGAATAAAACAAGGAACTGTTAAAATTTTGACCCCTAATAACGAGTGGTTCCTCCCCGTGCATTGATGACAGCCTGGAGGCGACGTGGCATGCTCTCAATTAAGTTACGGATCACATTTTGGGGGATGTTATTCCACTCCTGTAGTAGGAGCTCCCTAAGATCCTGTGCGTTGGTAGGAGACGGCGTATGACTTCGTACACGTTGTCCTAGCTCATCCCACACATGCTCTATGGGGTTCAAGTCGGGACTCCGTGCTGGCCAATCAAATCGCGTAATTTAAACCTCATCCAAATAACCGCTAACAATCCTTGCCACGAGGGGTCGAGCGTTATCATGCATAAAAGTTGCATTTTCTCCCAGAACCGTCATAAAAGGCATGACATGATTTTCTACAACTTCCGTTACGTACCTATGCGCAGTTAGGGATCCATTGCCGATAAACACTAATTCGGTACGTGCGTCTGAAGAAATTCTTCCCCACACCATAGCTGAGCCTCCACCAAATGGAAGTCGCTCATCAATACAAGCCTGGGCATACCTTTCTCCGGGTCTTCGCCATACCCGCCGACGTCCATCCGACCGATTTAAACAGAAACGCGACACGTCTGAGAATAATACCCTCCCCCAATCGTCATTTGTCCATCCCAAGTGATCTCGAGCAAAGTTCAGTCTTGCAATTCTATGGCAACGGAGAAGTGGAGGACCCGTAGCCATTCTCCGACAAGATAATCCAGCAGAACGAAGTCGCCTCCTAGCTGTCCATTCGCTAATGTTAACATTTCTGACTTCTTGGAGATTTCGAAGCGAAACTGCCGTAGCAGTCCGATTCCGTAAAGCCATGGACACAAGAAAACGGTCATCCCTTGGCGTGGTGGTTCTTTTCCGCCCTGATCCTGGTCTTCTCGTCAGCCTACCAGTTTCCTGAAATCGTTGGGATACCCGCTGAACTGTAGAAAGACTTACACCAACCGTTCTTGCCGTTACACGTTGCCCCCGACCATCTTGCAACAGCGCTATAATTCTGGCCGCCGTGACAGGATTTAAAGCCATTATAAGGAAATAAACGAAGACTACACTTTTCGACCGTCAAGTTACACACAGGAAAGTTAGTGAATAAATGAAGGAAATTGAAAAATAGACCCCGAGAAATAAGCTTCCAAGTAGCGCACCTGCAAGCATTTCCTAGAAATCGGAAATATTGAATCTTTGTTGTGCAAAAGAAACCACAAAAAGCTTATAACAGTTCTCAGAAATGCAAGTGTTATTGCCTTCAAGAATTAATTAAATTTAATATTTTGAATTCTTAGAAAAATTGGCAATTTTCAAAGTGACCCTAATTTTATGCTCGCCAGTGTATATTGATGTAAAAATATATTCAACGTTTTTATTTTTGCGAAAACCCCGGCGCAGGCGCCTGGGCCACATCCAAAGGCCCAACAGCACCTAACAACAATTCTGATTGGATGCTGCCCACAACCATTGGCTGTTGCCCCGCCCACTCTCATAGCCAGAGCCCGGCGCATGCGCCTGAGCCACGGCCAAAGGCCCCAAAGACACCGTTGCTGAAGACATGACTCCTTCAGCAGCCTCTGGTCATTGCCGAAGAAGTGGATGGGGCCAGGATGGACTGGCCTGAACAACACGCGCTTTGTACGCGACAGCCCCGGCGCAGGCGCCTGGGCCACATCCAAAGGCCCAACAGAATGAGAGACACCAGGGGGGCCGCTGAAGACCACTTCTTCAGCAATGACCAGAAGCTGCTGAAGGCGGAGCCCCGGCGCAGGCGCCTGAGCCACAACCAAAGGCCCCAAAATGGCGGCTTGGGTGCGCAATGGCAAGACACCAGAGGCCCTTCTTCAGCAATGACCAGAGGCTGCTGCAGACACGCCCACTTGAAGTGGATGGAGAACTCGATGGACTGATCTGAGGAATAGCCCCGGCGCATGCGCCTGGCCGCTGCTGAAGACCACTTCTTCGGCAATGACCTTGAAAGACACCAGACGCTGCTGAAGACATGCCCACTTCTTCGGCAATGACCTTGAAAGACACCAGACGCTGCTGAAGACATGCACACTTCTTCAGCAATGACCTTGAAAGACACCAGAGGCTGCTGCAGATGCCGCTGCTGAAGACACTTCTTCGGATGACTCAACGACTCCTTCAGCAGCCTCTGGTCTCTTTCAAGGTCACTGCCGAAGAACTCGATGGCACCTGGAGAACTCGATGGCCTGGTCTGAGGCTCTCATTTTCTAACTACTAGCATGTTATGAAAAGGTACCATTCATTCAAAAATTTTTGAAAAAATTTGGTATCTATGCGCTGAGATTTGATTAAACCATATTCTTGATGATAACTTCCGTTTGAAAAAAGATAACAACTTCCGGTTTGAGCCATTTTGTTCTCAATTCTATTTGTAATGACGCCATGTTATAAAAAATATACCATTCCATTTAAAGTTTTTGAGAAAATTTGACATTTTCGCAAGTTTCGAAATAACGCCATCTGGCGGCTCCCTCGTAAAATTAAATTCAAGCATAAATGCAGATTTCTATTACGCTATAAATTCGTTTTCCAACGAGACCAAAATTGGTTCAAGCAATCTGGAGAAATGGCATTTTTGGTGTACCTAAGGGAATTCTTTCCTCCTCCCAGCCCTTATTTCGTAAGTTAGATCAAAAAGTTATTAAACTAATTTGCTGGATATTACGATGAGATTTTGAGAAAGATAAAGGATACCTACATTTCCATTTGAATTTTTGAAGAAAATGTGGATCGTCTATTTTCTTTTAAAATTGTGCCCTCTAGCTGGGAAAATTGAAAGCTAAAAACATTTTTGATTAATTTTTATGGTCACTTTTGTAAGATTTTTTTCCGATATCTGTAGGAAGAATAGTTTCTAAGATATCCGGTCGCTAGCCTTAACCGGACACCCGGTATATCTTAGCAACTAAGTATAACTTCTATGGTAAAACTTTATTTGGCTTTTCGATTTCTCCTTCTAAGCTGTTTCATTCCGAGACTTCAAAAAGCTTGATTCAAATATTTTTAATTTCGCAAATACACATTTTTGTATTTTCTGCGCACCCTGTACAACAAAATCAAAGTTTCTCAACGTGAATCGTATTTATATAACGAGCAAAAGAAATTATAAAGAATGACTTTTTTTCGAAAAACTGAAAATAAAAGTTTTTACAAGTATAGTTAAGTCCATCCGTGGACACACTGTATATTCTCGCGACAAGCTTGTATATCATATACAATTGTATAATGTAACAAAATTATGGGTTTGCTTTGGTTTGATTTATTTGAAAGTTTATTTTCTTCTTTTCAGAGCATTTGAATAAAAGCTTGTTTTTAAAAACATTTTTTTTACTATGTATTAATTTATTCTTATTGCAGCCATATTGACTATTAGCCATATCAAATTTTAGAAAGCCCACTGTACAATGAACATTCTCTTTCTCGGCTATCCTAGATATACTGTTCTGTTATCACGTTACCGCCAAGTGAAAAAATACCTATAGTCTGTCAACTAAATCTTTACGCGCACGTGACAAACAGTAACTGTATGGGTCAAGTAAATTCAAGGTAGAGTCTAATTTTAAGCAGTGGCGTGTACTGGAAAGCATCAGCAACACGCTGCAGCATTAAAATTTAATAAGCAGGCACTATCATTAAAATAATTTAAATCAAAAAAATTCAAAAAACACAATAGAAAGATGAAAAACAGTAACACAAAACAATGAAAGAACGGTAACACAGATAATTCTTAACAAAAACACGAAGCTTCCATACCAAAATTAATGAAAAATTGAAAAAATACGCAAAAGAATCGACGCCGCTGAATCAATGTCAAAATCAAGGCACGTTACGACTACGACATGTAATGATAAATGCCTCTCTTTTTAACCAAATACAGAGATTCTGAGCGGTTGTCTTAGCAATGACAGACGTCCGTGATAATATTATGAATAAAACGGCATAGCAGCATAGCGCATGTCGTATATTTAATTTGATACACGCGCAAAGATCGATTTGACAAAGTATACTTGACCAATACCTACTGTATTACAGTGGATTAATACTTCACATAATTTAACAACACTTCCCGCATTTCGTCGATATTTCATGAACTTCATATACATACTTCACGGAATTCACGCATATTTCACTAACTTCATAAATTAATACTTCATGAACTTCCCAAATACCTCATCTACTTCACATGGGACTTCATGTACTTCACGACATGCGCAAACCATACTTCATCAAGCACCAACGGTTATAACTCCTCGATCCCGACGCTATGGAGATGGTCATCCTCAAGCTACTGCCGCCATAGATGATCAGCAGTCAAAAGGTAATCAGTTTGCCTTCTGACCCTAATTCCATCGAACTCATTTTGAGTAATTTACAAAGCCATCTCAATAAAGCGAACAAATGATTCAGCTATCTTCGACATCAGCTCCTATTGGTTTTATGGGATGAAATTCCGCAAGAACAAACTTCGGCACTCATTCAAAGAAAGCCAAACGATATGTCAAATTATTCTCAAGATGACATAATATCAAGAGGATACCTACATTCATTACTAAAAACTGTGATTTACATTTTTTTAATTTAGGCTGAGAACTGAGCTCCACTCGATCAGAAACGCGACGATTATGCAAGAATGTGTTCGCATTTATTTAGCATATAGTTGCAATTTGCGATACATAAAAAGCCTGAGAAAAACGTGGACATTATCAACAAATCAGAAACGGTATAGGGTAAAATTATTGTTGTCAGTTTGTTGGCCGATCTAGGAATGTGAGATTATAACATAGAGCAACGGAAGTCGCACAAGGGAAACGAAATCATGTAAAACGAACATAAAAATAAATTTATTAATAGGTTACGTCGGGTCAAATAAGTAGACAGGAATGCATAAACGTGCACAAGCTAAATTGGATTCTCTCTCATCACTGTATGAAATAATTACGTCGACAGAGTGTAATATGAACATTTCCACATCAAACTAAAGCCACATCGAGAGCCACATGCGATGACAGAAATTTTTTCTGATCTCTAATTGACGCTATACAGGAATGAATAAATTATGAAAGTTGGTAATAATATAGTTCATTACGTAACACGTATGGGAAGTAAGGAAGGTACCCTCACTTTGGGGGATTGTGGGAAGCGTTTTTGGACGTATGCAGCTTTCCAAACGAGATGTTCTCTAAAGTCTCAACTAAAAATCCTTGAGAATTCTAAAACAAATTTTTAACAGTTCAGTGCTGTATTCTTTCCATTTAATTTTAATTCTCCTAACCAAACTCGCCCTTTTTATTTGCCCGCTATGAAAAATTAACTACTCTGGATCACGCACGAACATCTAGTTACACAAAGCTCTGCTCAAGCCTTGTAATTTTCCCTCTCGTTGCAAATAGCCTTCAACAAACCCATTCCACACGAAATCGATTAATACTTGATACACTCAAGTGTGTGCACTGCGCAAATTATGTAATGACCGCAAAAAGATTGATCGGATTGACACTGGGCAAATATAAACATATTATTCGAATTTTAATGGAATCGTTCATGAATAAACATGGTTTATCCGAGGGTTTATCGGTTTTTTATTGAGGAAAACGATCAGAGGGGAACAACTTGGCAGTCCAGCATCGCGTGCAAAGTGTCTTAGCTGCTTGCATAAACTTTTTACTTAATTGTAAGTTTTATGGTCTTGTGGTTGGTTTGTCGCTGGTGGGCATGGAACAGTACCTATATTCTATATTTATTACACTGGTGTAATGTGGGTTGCTGGATTTTGAAATTGCAAATAATGAAGACCACCACGTTCGCCCAATTTGACCTCTCTGAACTGTGTTCTTTGGGACACATTAAAAAAAATATACAAAAACAATAATAATAATAATATCAACGAACTAAAAGACAATTTTACACAATATATTAATTGGTTAATTCGAGGGATTCTGATAGGTATTTATAAATACTCAAATCCTGTATTTCATTGCATTTTTGGATGTCTTAAATGATATTACCGAGGATATTACTTTGGGTTGTATCAGATATTTTCTGCCTAAAAATGCATATTATTGACGTTACTGGCATTTCTCTGAAGATTTTGACAGATATTAACGAATTTTGAAAATGAAATATCTTGGGATTAAACAAAGCTGAAGCAGGGGTGTTTTGGTAAAATGAAAGCAATATCTAGTACTTAGTCGCTGCAATAATTAAAAAATGTAAATATTATGCAGGATATGACGAAAATTTCAAAACCCCGAAACTAATTTTTTAATGGAACCTTATA
Organism: Xestobium rufovillosum; assembly: GCA_963966045.1. Taxonomy (NCBI): domain Eukaryota; kingdom Metazoa; phylum Arthropoda; class Insecta; order Coleoptera; family Ptinidae; genus Xestobium; species Xestobium rufovillosum. The sequence goes on from OZ014498.1 coordinate 18,767,719, forward strand.
AGTTGTACTTTACGGTTAGTTTCTGTTACAAATGTTCTTTCTATATTATGTACATATACACGGTGTCCCAACGAAAACTGTACCCCCGTAAAACTCGGCAAAATAAACGTTTTGACACAAATCCAAAAACACGTCAATTTTTATATCAAAAGGGACCAATTTTTATGCACTAATAATTCTTGCAACTCTAGCCCTGTTTGGGGGGGTAGCGACCCCCCCCCAAAATTTTAAATGGGGCGGGGGGTCAAATGATCCCTACTTTGGAAGGGTTTTTCATTACTTACACAACCGTATTTGTTTTATTCAATTAGATCAATTTGTTACCGAGAAATTGCTTCTTGAAGTTTCCAGCACAGAGCTAGAGTTGCAAGAATGATTATTGCATAAAAATTGGTCCCCTTTGATATAAAAATCGACGTGTTTTTGGATTTTTGTCAAAACGTTTATTTTGCCGAGTTTTACGGGGGTACAAGTTTTCGTTGGGACACCGTGTATGCTTCCATACCTATGAAGTTAATAGTTTTTGAGATAATCACTCTCAAATAGCTATCGACACCTTCTTCTACAAAATATTTATATTTTCAGATCGTGGAACTTGTTGTGGAGTACCATTTTCAAATTAGCATGAAACCAGAAACGAACTAATAATTTAAGAGCGAAATATTGTCGTTTCAATTTCCCATAAAAACTCCATGGCACACTAAGTCAGCTGCAAACGTTTTCATCCATTCGTGGATGGTTTTAATACTTTTAATTGAAAGATCTATATTTTTCATAACTTGCAGTCATTAGCAGTCATTGGTAATTTTTGACGTTGGCAATCGCTTGCCTAGTTTACCTACGTCATTTGCAGTATTGGCAGTAGGGCAGACCTTATACCTGTACATTTTTGTCTAGCGGTTGAACCTCGTGTTTACATACAGATTGTTCCAATTAAACGGAACGGTCGGCATAAACAAGAATAATAAAAGGAGAACCAAAAATAAACCGGAATCATCTCTCATATAGGTAACTTTAGTCTCTAAAATGCATACGAAGAATGTACCTACTACTACTGTATGGGATGTTTAATAAATTTAAAAATAATTAGGTACCTCACGTACCATACAGACAACCTGTATAGACCATATTTTCATATAAACAAAGTGAGAAGTAAATAAGTTTTGGCGAATAGAAAAACAAATAAACTCTAGGGAAAATAGAGCACTTAGAAATCTAAAGTACCATAAAGTTTTCGTTCAGAGCACGTAAGTCAAGCAGGTGTAAAAAGAGACGATGCATGTTGCTCCTGATTACGGTAAACTTATGCCCATTCTATGCACAAAAATTTCCATGTGTGCACCTGTACACGCTCAGTTAATTTGCTTCCTCATTTTCTGTTCCTATTAAATTAAATTCAAATCGTAATTGTAATTGTATCAGAGGATCTCTCATGCAGTAAGGTATGTCATAAATTCATACATAAACTACAATGTGAAAATGCATCATTGTTGAGAATTAGTTTTACTTAATTAATTATTATACTCCTTGCAATATTATTAAGCATTTAAATGAACAAAAATGTCATTGACGCCTAAAATAACCTTTCTCGAATAGTCCAGGTGAAACAAATCAAAAACATTCAAATACTCACCAATAATTTGTTGCGCCTGTCACTGTCTTGATTGTTTAACAGTTCAAAACAAAACTAGTTCTCTTTAATAAATACCGATGTAGTTGTAAACACACGAAAAACTACACATACACTTTTCTTTAATTGTAAATGCCATAATAACGCGACACTCATTTAAAACAACGGGAAATTTTGATGAGAACTTTATAAATACAAAAATATTTGACAGCAAACCCAGTTCTCGACTAAAATTTTCGCCATGTTGTTTTATTTGAAATTATGAGGCAGCTGCTGCCACCTTCTATGTAGGGGGTCAACTAAAGGTGCCAGGGAGAGTCAAGTATAGTTCTCAAACGTGTACTTTTCAAAGTGTATGACCTAGGTGGCAGGAGCGTCGTTCCTAAATGATCTTAGTCAGGAGGATGCCTTGGGGACTTCAAAATATCACTTTTGATAAGAACAAAATACAAGAAACTTTTCAAACATGTGATTTTAATTTATATAATTCATAAAAAGAATTTCCTCCTGCTTGTTTCCATCGCGTGTCTTCTGCCATCAATAATCCACTCAAACTCCCCGTATTTGCTATTAAAAGTGCCCTTTTGTAGTGACCTTAACTTCAAGGTAAATCTTGGTCCCAATTCTTTTAGTCTAACCTTTCTTCCTTCTTCATCAAAACCATACCTACAGCACAACAAAATTCTTAATAATACTCGACAAATATATAATCAGGAAAATTTACTTATAATGCCTGAAAAATATGAAGTCCCTTTGGTTATGGAACGTAACGACTCTCTTCCCTTCAAATTCGGGGCTATAGTGGAACAAGGCACCCAACATACGACCGATCGTTAAGCCCAATCTAGTAGTAAACTGGTTTAAAAGAACTTCCGGACGATGAGCGGTTATATCTTTATGGCTTTTGCGCAATTCTGGTGTGATCTTCACATTGCTCACTTTAAAGTGAGCCGTCGGCCCATCAGGCAAGTGAATAACCAACAAACCATCAGGTTCCTTCTTGTTCTCGTTAATAACAACAATATCGGTATAGTTATGTTTGACAGCCCCTTTCACCATTTTTTTAATTCCCGATCTGTTTCTATAGAGTGAAGTAGAATTTGGAATAATACGCATCAGTTCACGCCCAAAAATTCTCGTTTTGCGCATCGGATTATCCGCGTACGTTATTAAAACTTTCGGTTCATATGAAGTCTTGTAATAATCACTAAATTCGTCATTTTCAACATCATTTTTTACAAGTATGTTATCTTCGTCATTAATATCTTGAACGGTTGTTTCATCTTTTTCTCGTAAACTTTCGATCGTATGGGGTTTTTGTTTCGGAACACCTTCTTTTCCTTTTTGCTTCTTCAGCTCCTTTTTAGCCTGCATTAAAGTTATACTTATTTCCACATAAACTTATATTATAAAGTAGGTATGTAAATAATCTGTTGAATAAGCTAACCTTGTTTGCTTCGCGTTTCTTTTTCTGGAACTGTTGAGTTCTTACAAGTTTATTTTTTATATGAGAATACTTATTTTCGTTAGGAAACGCAACATTTCCACTTGTAGAAGGCTTCAAATCTTCTTTGTTTTCTATTTTTACTTCCATTTCCTCCATTTTCCTTGCTATATTTTAGACACTAACCTCAAACTTTGACAACTCAAAACTCCATATGCTCTGAGACCTTAGAGGAAGGAAGAAGAGGAGGAATAACAAAGCAGATGTTTGTGTTACCATTCGGCACCAAAAAAAGGGGCGTAACCTAAATTTCTTAGTCTCTATAAGGGGCCCACTCACACAGAGGGATAACTGAAGACTTGAATGCACACGCCACGGGGTACAGTTAAAACTCACTGTGTATGGGGAAGCGTGTGGAGTGCACAGTCAAATCTCTGGGAATCAAGCGCTGCTTGATTTTTGGAGTGTGCAGTTATAACTGCACGGGGAAGAGTCACCGTGTATGGTGAACAAGTCCGTGAACGCCTCGGATCGGGCTAGTACACGTCAGGCCCTGGCCAGTGGCGTTTGATTAGCAGAATTTCAGCCGCGATTTGACGCATCAACATGTCGGATTTAAACAATTTTTCACGCGAATTTTTATCGGAGTTTATTGAATTGTTCACGTGAGAATATTCATAATGTTTCAGCAACTATTCCTTCACCCATTTGGATCTAGGTCTTTTGGTTTTGTAGCACTTAGTTTTTTTATTATTAAGCACGCCACTGTCATCAACATAAGGTCTTTTCGTGATGCCATCGCACCCAAAACTGACGATTTTACTCATTGTGTGTGTGGGGAAGGACAGGCTACAGATTTAACTTAACGTAAAAGTGTGCAGTCAAACCCGCGCATTCTTCCCTCTGTGTGAGTGGGCGCCTTTACGCCGAGAATTGAACGAAAATTCTTAAAATGATATTACTAATTGCACTATTTCAAACGCTGCCTTCATTGTTTTTAGTTAAATTACATGAATTCTAAACAGTAACCTGGTTTCATCACTTTGTTTGTCACCAAACACGCTCAAATTTTGGTAACACTCAAGTGAACGGCAAAGGTCGGGCTTTATGTATCCATACTCTTCCCTCAGCTAAAGGATGGGGCTCATTAGGACATTTTAGTGGAGTCAACAAGTGGCTTTCAACTGGAAACTAAAGTTGCTCCTAGAGCAAAGTAAATTTTCTACTTGCCCAGTTGAAGGCAACCGGCCACTATGTAATCACGGCATTTCAGAGCAACTTCGGTGGCTTCCACTCGTTGACTCCATTAAAATGTCCTAATGAAACCCAGGCTTAAGCCTGAGACACATCCAATTAACATAGATTATGCAATTCATCAAACAACTTTTCTGCCTGGGCATATTCATATCCCAACTAGGTTTTGCCAATTATTCCAATTCCAACCGCTTTAATAGACTTGTAGAGGGGACTTAGCTATTTACATTTTGGACCGAAGCAGGGTGAATACGCACAGAATTACAGAATATCGCGGAACATTCGTCTGGTTCGTTGCTTGAATTTAATAACAAACAACGCTACCCCGACCCGCTGGCCTACGAACGTGTAGACTTCAAAACAAAAAAATCAGCTGTTGCATAAGGATACGCCAGGTCCATTCTAGAAGTTTTTGGTTAAACTACATGTTAAGCTGGCAACAAACTCGCCTCAGAATCTAAACACGCGGGGAGTTTTTGTTCGAATCCAAGAAGGTCCTTTTTATTTTTTCTCCTAAAGTTTGTTTTAATTTACAGAATTTTGCATAATGTGGTTTGTGTCTGGTGGCTCGTCACGAAAGGTTTTGTTTAAATAAAATCCGTTATTACTTATTACTAATGAAAACAAGGGGATAATAGAACGCTAAAACATTGCATTGGCTAAATATAGTTGGGATATAGATAAACGGGCCTAGCGTGTTGGCTTTCAGTGGTTGCCTGCTCCTTGATGTCTGGATTTGACAAATGACATTTAAGTGCAAGCTAACCTAGAATTTCAAACAATTTTGAATTTAGTTATTAGAACTATGAATCTGGAATTATTAGGTACGTAGATGCAATAAAACTAAATTTCGAATAATAATCTTTACAGTTTTACTATTTTCTTATAGAATCCTTCGGACAAAATTACCCTGAGGTAAGAACAACAATCGGTTGTGTTTTGGTGGTTTTCTTGAAACTTTTTAGGAATTTGATGGTGCTTTGGATTGTCTTTCTATAGCACTTACTTGCGCATTCAACAAGCGAGGGACGCTATTAGCGGTTGGCTGCAATGATGGTAGAATAGTGATATGGGATTTTTTAACAAGAGGTATAGCGAAAATCATATCGGCACACGTACATCCTGTTTGTAGTATCAGTTGGTCTAGAAATGGTCGTAAAATAGCGTCAGCTTCTACTGATAACACAGTTTGTATATGGGACGTACTGAACGGCGAGTGCGAACAAAAATACAGGTTTCCTTGCCCCGTGTTGAAAGTTCAGTTTGAACCGAGAAGTTTGGAAAGACTGTTGGTGTGTCCTATGCGACATGCGGCAGTTTTAGTTGACACAAATGGGGGACACCAGGTTATACCAGTTGACGATGATGTAAGTGAATTTCTACCTACATTTTCATCTATAGCTCATTTATTATAGAGACATGTTTGTGATGGTGCTTTGCAGTTTTGGCCAAATTTTAGAAATACTAAATCGAGTGATACTGATTTAATAACAAAGCTATCGAAGTTGTAACGCCCTAATGTGCATAGTTTTTTTTAATATATCTGCCAATTTTGTGTCGTTTTAGGCTGACTTAAATATTGTAGCATCTTTTGATAGAAGGGGGGACTATGTTTATACAGGAAATGCAAAAGGAAAAGTGTTAATATTAGATTCTCGAACCTTAGAGACAAAAGCTAGTTTTCGTATAATATTGGGCACGTCGAGTGCTACGGCTGTTAGAAGTATTGAATTTGCTCGAAGAGGAGAGTAAGTCGTCTATTATTTCATTAAAATACCAGTTTTTTTGTTTTCATTTTCGTTTACAGTTGTTTTTTGATTAACACCGCAGACAGAGTAATTAGGGTTTATGATAGCAAAGAAGTATTGGCTTGTGGAAGAGATGGAGAGCCTGAACCTATTCAAAAATTGCAAGATCTTGTCAATAAGTATACCTGACTTAAAATGTCCTTTGCTTAAAAAAATATATATTCAATCTTCAGGACGATGTGGAAAAAATGTTGCTTTTCTGGTGATGGTGAATATATTTGTGCCGGTTCGGCCAGGCAACATGCACTTTACATTTGGGAAAAATCCATAGGAAATTTAGTAAAAATTCTGCATGGAACTAAAGGAGAACTGCTTCTAGATGTTGCTTGGCATCCTGTACGACCAATAATCGCCAGTATTTCATCAGGTTGGTAGCATAAAGGATGAAATTTTCAGTCATTTAATTAGTATTCTTTGATACGCAGGAGTTGTAAGTGTTTGGGCGCAAAATCAGGTAGAGAATTGGTCAGCTTTTGCCCCTGATTTTAAAGAATTGGATGAAAATGTTGAATACGAAGAAAGAGAGAGCGAATTCGACTTGACGGATGAAGATAAGTCTGTAGCAAGTGGTGGGGATGATAAGGAAGATACTGACTTAGAAGTAGAAAAATTATATACCAGTCTCTTGAAATGTTGCATTTTTTGTACATTTCCAGGTGGATGTTTGTTCTGTGGATCCTGTGGCAGCTTTCTGCAGTTCTGATGAGGAAAACGAGAATATGGATTGTCTGCAATTCTTGCCCATCGCACCAGAGGTATTTTACAACTGAAAAAAGCCATCTTCTTTCCACAAACCTTGACTGCTAGTTTTGTTATTTTTATAAGCCGTTGGCAGTAAAATGTGTGCAATAGGGTCCTTGCACGAATTTTAATTTTTCGTAAGACGTGTGAAAATTGGTGACATTTTATGTTATTGACTGATTGTAAGATAATTTTTGAAAGAAAAAGATTATCATTATTGACCGATATTTGTGCCGTGAAATTGTTTTTCTCCGCCTCTTACTTATAATAGTGATAGGTAGGAATTTTGGCCCCGCAAGTGACGTTCATGGTTACGAGTCACGCTGATTGTCTGCAAGCCACCGCTGTTTTTATGGCTTTGACCTTTTTTATGAGACCAGAAAAACCTATCTATGGAACAATCTTATTCTGGCACAATATTCCAGCTCCCGAATCTTCTAAGAAGAGTATAAATAGGGAAGCAAGAAGCCGGGAGGACAGTTTTGTAGTGTTGGTTTTCAGATGCGATAATTTATAGCCTCCGCAAGCGAAGAGAGCGATAGAATTGGGCTAGTACCTATATGAGTATACGCGCGTTTTGGTGTCAGTACGTGCGAATTCTGTCATCGCGTTTTTAAGTGTACCGCGGCATTTTCGGACTTGATTAACTGTTGTTTGTACGAGTGTTTTCTAGAGAAGTTCGAACTGTTGATTTGTGTACTGTGGATTGTTTAGGTTAGGTAATTAACTGTTTAATTGTTTGCTGGTAGTTATTTTATTGTTATTGCTTGTCGTTTGTTGCCTGTATATTTCGCTGCTTATGGTTCATTTTAAAATTTCATACTCTTAAATCACTTATTTGTAAATATTTGTACATAAGTCGCAGTAAATAAATTGTCTAAATACGAAATACTTACAACTGGTGCCAGAAGTGTGATTTTTGGGAGCCAAGAAGAGTGAAGAACGTCGTGGAAGCCGGTGGAAAATTGAAGAATTTTCTGGAAATTGGACTCCATAGTGACTGGTAGTGATTTGAGACTTGTGAGTGTTCATGCCGGTTACAAGAAGTGCTGCAACCATGGAGCAACAACTGCAAGTCTTTTAGGGAGTGATGAAGAAGAATCTGGACGACGCGATGAAGACAAACCAAGAAGTAATGTAGAGCAATTTAGAAGAAATGAAGAGCAGTCAAGAAGAAATGAAGAACAGCCAAGAAGAAATGAAGGCAGCTATAGAACGAAGTCAAGAACAGGTAGCTGCGAAAATTACCGAAATAACTGACCAACTGGAAACACGAACCAATCAACTACCCGAATTACAGAAGAAATACAAGAAATAAGAAAAGTGATGGATGAAGAGATATCTAAGATGAATGAGAGAATGTCACAACTAGAGAAGAAGACCTTGAAGACAGAAGATACTGGACTGGATGAAGAAAGAAGAGCTCCTGTGGTCAAGGTGAAGCTGCCTACATTTGATGGGAAGTCCTCGTGGCATACCTACATCAAGCAGTTCGAGGCAGCCTTAACGGTGAACCAATTGGCTAGTACCGAGACGGCAGTCAATTTGATGATTGCACTCCGAGGAAACGCCTTGAATATCTTGGATACCGTGACAGCCGAACAACAGGGTATTATAAGGAGATAGTTAAGCGCCTGAAGAAGAGGTATGGCCATCAACACCTCCAGCAAGTCCACCAGGCTCAGCTTAAGGGTAGGTCTCAACGCTCTAACGAGACCCTGTAAGAGTTTGAGGCCGGCATCGCCTAATTGGTCCGGTTGGCATACCCAACAGCCCTGGTGGAGTTTTTGGAGAGCCTGACTGGAAAACTTTATCGATGGACTGTGTGACAGTGAAACGAAGATGGCACTGAAGCTAGGTAGACATAAAGCTTTGGCAGACGTTTTGGCCCACACCTTGGAGTATGAAGCGGCGAAACAAACATCTAGAGGATACTGCAAGGTGCGACAGCTGCATACCAAAGAACCAGACGAAGAAGTACTGGAAACAGTTGTGGAGGAACTTGTACAGAAATTACTCAAACGAACTCAGAACAACAACAATGAGGGAACTGGTAGGAGATGGTATGGAAGGAAGAATTTCCTGCGATGTTGGAGCTGTGCTAGTAGTGAAAAAAATTGTATATACATCATGTTTGAGAAGTACTTTTGTTGCACTCACACCTCGCCTCGCACCTTATATCTCTCGGCGCTTAGGCACCTCGTGATACAGCATTGGGGCTCGGGCAATAATAGTAGACTTCTCAACATTGATGTGTAATATACTATTGTTTTGCATGCGGACATTTAAATTTGACATCACAGCTAAACGGCGAGCTATTGGTTGCGACATCACAGCATAGCAAATGTTGCTGTATTTACATAATGCTGTGGTGGTATCGTGTTGTAAAGTGTGTATTTATATTATCGTAGTTTATAATGTGTTAAAATTGTTAATTATTGAAACTTGCCAATAAATTATTTTAAAAATGACGGAGGAAGACTTTGTGAGGAGCCAATCTGATATTAATCGGTTGCCGAGTTTTTCGCCGCAAATTTAATAATAATAATCTTTATTTAGCAATAAGCTAATATTACATCAATATTGTAACAATACACTCCCAAAAAAAAGAAAACAGATAAATGAAGAGAAAACGCCCAAACACCAACAAATGTCACAAAATGCCTTTAACAAAAACACAACACATTTTCTTGAAACTGCTCAAATTCAGGGCTTCCTTGTTTTCATCCGGCATACTATTAAACAATTTAAACCCCTTATACCGCAAGGAATTTTGCGAACAAGTCTTCACAAATTGAGGAAGTCTGTAATCTTTCACCGATCTCACCTGGTAATTGTGAACATCCGGGCTACGTATCAAATTACGAGACATGTAATTCGGAACCCTGCCGTTAACAATCTTGTATATCAGATTAAGCTTGTTGTAAGTTATTCTCTGTTTTATACTTAGCCATTGTAACGTTTCCAACATCAATCTTATAGGCATATATCTATTGCACTGCAAAATTATTCGCATTGCCCTATTCTGAAGTTTTTGCAACCTTTCCAAATCACCAGCTCCACACAAAAATAATATACTTGAACAAAAATCAAAATGTGGCGAAATTATCGTTTTATAAACCAGAATTCTAGCCCAAGGACCCAACTTTCTGCTTATACTCTACCCAGGAAACCAATTTTTTAGCAACTTTTTTAATAGTCTGTATTGCTTTTAAAATTTAATTTTGAGTCAATTATCACTTCCAGATATGTACTTAGTTTTGCCAACACATTCCACCTCCTCATAATCTAGTACCACTTTACAGTCATCTTCCCACTCCTTCCTTATCACTGTTACCTATGATCATAACTTTTGTCTTATTAATATTTAACTTCAGTTTGTTTGTCTTTAACCATTTTGACACTTCGCTTTAACACCTCATTACTCCTGGTTATTGCACTAATTAAGTCACAGTCCGCATTTGCTATAAGGGCATCATCACCAAACAGATTAATATTTCCTTCTTTTATCACTTGCACCAGATCATTCATATACAGTACAAAGAGAAGAGGACCAAGTACCGAACCCTGGGGTTCACCCAATCCATTCAGAACCTCTTCAGACTCATAACCACCATATCTACACTTCTGAGACCTATTGTCCAAATAACTGTAAAACCATTCTCTAGTTGTACCCCTTACCCCACACCTTTCCATTTTTTCCTTAAGCACTCTCCTATCGATTGTTTCGAAAGCTCTTTTCAGGTCCAAAAAGACGGCCACGACATAATTGTCCTCCTCTATTCGTTCATTTTCTTTTACATTTGGCTTAGACTCATTAATTTTTTTTTTTATACGAAAATAATAATTGTCATTGAAGAAACAATATTAACTTCTAATTATTAGTACTTAGCAATTTTATGGAATGTTAGGTATAATATAGTGTGTCACGACCAGTTCCTATTAGAAATATATAGAGAACTAAATAAGATATTAATATGAAATTTTGCATAAGGGCCTAGTTCTATGCCATCTATCGAATAAAAATATTTTCAAGATGGCGGCACTTCCGGTTCTATCGGAAGTGGCTATTAACTTTGTTATTTTAAATGGAACACCCTGTATCTGATTGCATTTTGGAATTCCTTGTTGAATTTGAGAGCCACATTGTTAACCATACATTGGGTCTAACTCCAACCGTTTCAGCATTATTTGATGTTAAAAATCATAATTTTTGAAAATTTTTAAATTATATCTTGGATACTGCAAGAGATACTGAAAAACGGCTTACATGTCCCTATCCTAGATTAATCCTTGATCTAACGGTGCTGGAAAATACTGCTTAAATGATTGGTCAAAAATGACAAAAGGTGACCAATCTGGAAACGGTATTATGCAAAATTTAATCTTAATATTTTATTTAGTTCTCTATATACTTCTAATAGGAACTGGTCGTGACACACCTGTATAGTGTTATGTTCTTCAGTACCTACTTAATTTGTTGATCCAATTTTCCAATATAAACTTGTAGAAACATTTTCTCTATACTTAATGAAGCAGTTGCATTAACTTTTAGTTGTTTCTGGCAAAAATAAACAAACGTCATGCAGCAAGTTTTTTACAGATTGAAGATCCCGAAGAAAATTGGGCCGCCACAGACATTAACATTACAACACCTGCTGTGCAATCTGTAGGGCCTCCCCCTGCCAAGAAGAAAAAATACCGTTCCTACGATATTGCTCTACAAAACACAAGCGACGGTGATAACATGCAAGAGAAACGTGACATAGAATTAATACGTACTGTTTATTTTCTAGAAATACATCCACTACTCAGCAACAAAACCAAAGACAAACAGAATGTCGTCACGAAGAAAGCCGCTGGAAGACCGCGAAAATGAAATTATATTTAAATGATGAGTAAAAATAATTAATAAAACAAAACTTTCAACAATATATTTGTCTTTAAATTCTATTACATGTCTAACTTTCACAATGTAAAAAAAAAATAGTGCTTTTTAAATGGCTACCACGAATTTGCATCAAGAATCAAACGCAACACTATAAAAAAAATTGAAATCATGTTCACCAAGCAAAGAGATTTAGAGTACCTGCGAGTCTTGTTCTATTGCTCAGTTCAGAATAAATTACACAATTCAACATGTAAAAAAATAACAAGAGCTGACACGTTATCGTTCACGCACACAACGGATTTGAACTAATTAAAAAAAAAATAAAATTTAACTTATTATGACTCCGAAGCCAAGACGAAACTGGTTTTTATTGTGATTCATTAAACCGCTCAAAGCTATTGTGAACGGAAGCGTCTTTAATTTTTTCTCTAGCACTGCTCCCACTGTCCAGTTTGAGTCAACATGACCTGCAACGAAAGATATTTGGAAATTTGTACACCACAAGCCAAAGGAATACCTTTGAAGACGACGTCACTTTTGGGCAAATCGACTTGATAACCAATAGAAGCAACAGCTTCCTGCATCCTTGGATTTGCCTCTAATTCCACCCCGATTTGCAGCTGTTTACTTGCTTTCTGGTAATAACATAGGTGCACTCCAGACACACCTACCGTACCAGAGAACTGAAAGTTTTCCGTTGTATACCTAAAAAGAAAAATATTCTCCGATGAAACAGAAATACAGTGGAATTCCCATGAGTCGAACTTTCCCGTAACTCGAATAAAAATGCGAGTCCCTTGACCTACACGACAAATCATACATATCTTATAGCCCGTATCTCGAAGTTTTAGAATTAGTCCAGTCAATCGGTGTTCAAAACTGCCGTTTTCGTAACAAAATTGGGAGAGTTTTTTTCTCAACCGTTCTATATGTTTCTTGGGGTGCTGAATCCGAATTTCAAGTTTGCTGCCATGTAGTAGGTCGGCTTCACAACGAAAAATGCAAAATGCCTCAAAATTGTCGCACTTTTCAGTTTTTCGCTTATATCTCGAAGATTATGCATTTTTCGAAGATGACCACTTTATACAAAATTAAAGTAGACAAAATCTTCTGCAAAATGCACTGGTCAACTGAAAAGCAGAGATTTTTTGGCGCTTCTGCGAAAACGTCAAAAACGCCCACTCCCACCCCATACAACTCGAAAATAAACATGTTGTTAACAAAAACCCTTATACCACGTGAAAGTACATTAAATTTTCTACAAGAGACTTCTCTAACATTCAGTTTTCTCATAAGGTGGGAGGGAGCAAAGCGAAAATTACGAAAAATGCCTTCTGCGCTCTACAGCCAAAACGCTCCCTCCCACTTGTATCTCTCATCAGCGCTATACTTTCTATGTATTACACTTAAAAGAGGTTGTTTTGAATGAATTGATGGCAAAGCATGTTTGATGAAAACATTAACAAATTATATTTACAACATATTAGATACACGACACTGAATATAAAGCTGAATATGAAATCTATATGTATTAATGTACATGTGTCATGAAATGAGGGAAAGTCGAACCCACGATTGGGTCATCACTTCGAGTAGGTTCTCCATCTGGAAAAGAAAGAAAGCATTTAGTGTTAGAACGTGTTTACAAGAACAGGTAAGTTGTATAGTGAATCCTTCTATTGCCCAAGAACCTTCGCCTGGACCTTCTAGTGCCCAAAAGACATTGCCTGGGCCACCAACAACCAAACGGGGACGCCTAAAATAACTGCGCACATGACATCAGGTATTTCTTCATACATCGACAGTTCACTATACAACTTATCTGTTCTTGTAACCATGTTCTAACACTAAATACCTTCTTTATTTTCCAGATGGAAAACCTACTCGAAGTGATGACCCAATCCTGGGTTCGACTTTCCCTCATTTCATGACACATGTACATTAATACATACAGATTTCATATTCAGCTTTATATTCAGTGTCGTGTACCTAGTATGTTGTAAATATAATTTGTTAATGTTTTCATCAAACATGCTTTGTCAACAATTCATTCAAAACAACCTCTTTTAAGTGTAATACATAGAAAGTATAGCGCTGATGAGAGATACAAGTGGGAGGAACCGATTTGGCTGTAGAGTGCAGAAGGCATTTTTCGTAATTTTAGCTTTGCTCCCTCCCACCTTATGAGAAAACTGAATGTTAGAGACGTCTCTTGTAGGAAATTTAATGTACTTTCACGTGGTATAAGGGTTTTTGATGATAACATGTATATTTTTCGAATTGTAGGGGGTGAGAGTGGGCGCTTTTGACGTTTTCGCAGAAGGGCCAAAAAATCGCTGTTTTTCAGCGCGCTCTAGCGCCGATCAAAGTTGACCAGTGCATTTTGTAGAAAATTTTATCTACTTTAATTTTGTATAGAGTGGTCATCTTCGAAAAATGCATAGTCTTCGAGATATAAGCGAAAAACTGAAAAAAGTGCGAAAATTTTGAGTTTTTTTGCGTTTTTCGTTGTGAAGCCACCTCCTACATGGCAACAAACTTGAAATTCGGATTCAGCACCCCAAGAAACATATTGAACCGCTGAGAAAAAAACTTCCCCAATTTTGTTACGAGAAAACCACCATTTGACTGAGCTAAATTAGTAATTTCCATATCTCGAAGTATATTCAACCGTAATCCTACGAATTTTACCCTCTTTATTCAATTTTAGCCGACAAAACCTTTTCTGCCTAAAAGTATATACCAGGTTTGTTCACATCTTTTATGACCCTTTCTTTGAAATCGGTAATCGGTGTTTGTTAGAAATATGATTCATTTATGCATAATGTGAATGAAACAATAAACAAATATGCTCCTGTATGTAAAGTTAAGACTAAGCAATGTAAAAATAGATGGTTTAATAATGAAATAAAAAAGATGCAGAAAGAGCGAGACTTGAGTTACAAGAGAGCTAGAACTACAGGTGAACAAAAACACTGGGATGATTATAAAGTGCTTAGGAACATAGTGACTGATATGATAAGAGAAGTTCGCAAAAATTATTTTTATGAAGAGATTGATAATAATAAGAAAAATAGTAGGGAATTGTGGAAGGTTCTGAGAACAAAGCTGGGGAAAGTTCAGGAAAAGAAGAGACAGACGATTGTGTTTGAGGACCCTGCTCTTTATAGCCCAAGAAATTCGGTATCGCAAAACTTGAATGTTTTCTTCAATAACAGTTTACGGGAAATTGTTAACTCAATTGAGGTTAATAATGGAAGCTGGAAAATTGATGCATTGCCGAGTGTGGCTTCTAGGTTTGATACTTTTGAAGT
Source organism: Xestobium rufovillosum (assembly GCA_963966045.1). NCBI lineage: Eukaryota > Metazoa > Arthropoda > Insecta > Coleoptera > Ptinidae > Xestobium > Xestobium rufovillosum. The sequence continues at coordinate 18,782,801 of OZ014498.1, forward strand.
GATATCCTTTAATCAGTTAAGGAAAGTTGTGGTGGAGTTGAAGCCAAAAAGTAGTGGCGACAGTATATTGACAGTGAGACTTTTGAAGGATCTTTTCGATTCCAGTGGATATCCGTTGCTGCACTGTGTAAATACTTCCCTACAGACTGGATCAGTGGCATGAGAAATGAAAGTTAGTACAATTATACCGATAGAGAAAGTTAAAGGAACTTCAAACCCGAATAAATACAGACCGGTCAATCTTTTGCCTGTGGTTGAGAAGGTGCTTGAAATTTTGGTTAATCAGCAGGTCAGGGGATACATTGTTAGAAATAATTTGCTTTATAGAAATCAGTCGGGGTTCAGAGAGAAGCATTCTTGCGAAACCTCTTTACAGTTGGTGCTGAAATACTTACGTAACAATGTGGCAGACGGTAAAGTGATTGTGTGTGCATTTGTTGATTTAAGACGGGCCTTCGAAACTGTGGACCATGCCATATTAATTGAGAAACTGCAATTTCTGGGATTTACTGGTAGAGTGTTGTTATGGTTCTGTAGTTATTTGAGCGACAGGAAGCATAGGTGCAGGATGGAAAATTGTGTGTCATCGGAGTTAGCATGTAATGTAGGAGTCCCTCAAGGTAGTGTTCTGGGGCCGTTATTATTTTTATTGTATGTAAACGATGTTCAATTGTGGCTTAGGGAATCCTTTGTGAACCTTGTTGCCGATGATACATTGATCTGTGTTGCCCACGAGGACCCACAGGTAGCTTGTCAGTTGATGAATAGGGAGTTGACATTATTATACGAGTGGATGTGTATAAACAGACTTAAGTTAAATGTATCTAAGACAAAGTGTATGGTGGTGGCTTCGGAGAGAAGATTAAATATTACAGTTGATCCTATATTGGTTAACAAAGAAATTGTGAGTGTGGTGGATAGTATTAAGTATTTGGGGGTTGCTCTTGATAAAAAATTGAAGATGTATGTAAAAAAGTGGGAAAGAAACTCGGTTTTTTGGCCAGATTGAGGGCAGATTTATCTTTATCAAGTGGTTGTGTGATATATAACTGTATTGTTAGGCCACATTTTGATTATTGTTGTACTGTGTTGACGACTTGTAATGAAAAAGAATTGGATAGGTTGCAAGCACTACAAAGTAAGGCTATGAGGATTTTGTTGCAGTGCAGTAGGTTTACATCTGTAAGTTACATGTTGGATGTTCTGGGGTGGCTGAGTGTGAGGGATAACATTAAACTACAGTTTTTAGTATTTATACATAAAATATCTCTGGGGGAGGCACCAGAATATTTTGAAGGGAGCTTAGTGAGGCGTGGGGAATTAATGGATTATGTTTTAAGATCGGGTGACAATTATAAGGTAGAAAGGGTGCGGTACAGTAGATATATGAAGGATGTTTTTTATAAGGGCGTTATAGAGTATAATAAGTTGCCGCATAGTTATAAGTTGCTGTCTGTTGTTAAGTTTAAGTTAAATGTGAAAAGAGATCTTTTGTCTGAAAGGTGATGGTTTGTTGGGATTATATTGTGTTATTGCTTGTATTAACTAGCTTTGCTAAAATAAATGATTTATTTATAAACAAATGGCTGGAAAACTCAGTTGAGAATCTAAAATTACTGCTTTGCTGGTCAGTTTAGTTTTGTTGCTGATTGCGTTCAGAGCTGTTGCTAAAAAATGTCAAGTGCGAAGAGGAAATTAAAAATTTTGTCGGTGGCGGACAAAATTCGTTTAATCGAACAAGCTTTTCGAAGTGTTAAGCGGAAAAAAGATATCTCAGTCGAGTTTGGAATTCCACCAAACACATTATCCACAATTATCCACAATTATCCACAATTTACAAGAAACGCGATGCAATTCTTGGAAAAAGTTCCAACGGGGTCAGCAATGCTCAAAAACGGTTTAAGTCGTGTGTGTATGAAGATATCGAAAACTTTGGGACATTTGGATTTCGCCGCGAGCTCTGGATGGCTGCACAAATTTAAATTTTGCCACATAATTGTGCAAAAAGTAGTTTACGGTGAAAGTGCAGTCATAAATGAAAAAGCGTGTGAAAATTGGAAAAAAATGTGCCCCCTGGATTACTCTCCCAATATGAATCTAAGGACATTTTCAACGCCGACGAAACGGGTCTGTTTTTTAAATGTTCACCGGACAAAACCTTGGCTATTAAGAATGAGAAGTGTTATAGGGGAAAGCAAAGTAAAGAACGAATTACTGTTATGGTTGGTGCAAATATGGACGGGATGCAAAAACTGCAACTTTTGGTGATTGCGAAATCAAAGAACCCTAGATGTTTTAAGGGCATCAAGTCTTTGCCGGTCACTTATCAGAATAACAAGAAGGCGTGGATGACCAGTGACCTGTACGAGAAATGGTTATTGTCTCTTGACAAAAAGTTTTCGGCCCAAAAGAGAAAAATTTTACTTTTCGTAGACAACTGCCCGGCTCGTCCTACAGTTGACGAAAAGTTGAAGTCCATCCGCGTCGTATTTCTGCCATCTAATATGACGTTTAAATTACAACCAATGGATCAGGGTATAATTAAGAACCTGAAGATGAATTACCGGATTCGGATTCTGAAACAAACTAGTGCTGCCATGGAGGATCGTAGAACATTAGCGGTAACTTTATTAGATGCTATTAAAGAAATAGCAAGAGCATGGGATACAGATGTCTAAGCAACAACAATTCAGAATTGTTTTAAGAAAGGCGGATTCTCCCGTGACATTCGTGAAAATGAAGATCATTGGTTGGATGAAGATGATCATAGTCTTGCAGAATTAAACGCAACGCTTGCGAAATGCAGGGAATCGGTACAAATGGAAGATATTGACGCAGAAGAATTCATTGCCATTGACGACGACATCCAAACTGCAGAATTTCCGACTGATGATGACATTTTGTCCAGTTTAAAATGTCAGTCGCCTAATTGCGAAATGTCCGACAGCGAAGGTGATGAAGAAAACAGAAGTGAATGAACAGTTAAGTCATCTAAAACAGTGCAAAATTACTGACTTTTTTATTAAACAATGATTTGATTGGTTACAGAATTGTAACAACCTGCATTTTGTATGGGTATATTGTGTATATTTACATTATACGTTATGGGTTATGTGAATAATGCAAGGTTTGGAAATTTTAATAAAATGTTCTTAATCTCGAAGTTTTTTTAACTCGAATTTTTTTTTGCGTCCCTTGAAATTCGACTTATAGGACTTCCACTGTAATTGGAGCTGTTTGTGAAATAAAGCAATACATAGGGTAAGCAAATTTTACAAGAATGCGAGGAACTTACTTGCCAGCCAAATTAAGAAGTGCTATTTCACCGCCAGGAACGTTGGACCCTTTCTGATAAGCAAGTTCCGTACCTAATGCTAATTTTGGAGTAACAGCTTGCAAATAATGTAAAACTACAACACCCGATCCCCCTATGATATCAGGATTTGCAACAGTCGCACTGGCAGTGTAATCTGATCCTTTATAATTCACTGTCAACTGACTGACGGTAAACTTCGAGTTTTGTACCTAAAAAGATCTTTTGTCAGCAGCATAGTACGAAGCAAGCCAATGCCTCGTTCACTTACAAGCCGTGCTGTTTGACAACTGGCAACATTATCGATAGTCAAGCTATGAAGGATTAGAAAAGTTCAACTTAGCTTGTGTATTTTCAGCATAATACATAGCTACATTAATGCAGAAAACAAATTTTCTAATATGCCGCAAGCGTGGTTGCCAGATCTAATACCACAGCTTGTAAGTAAAAGAGGCTTTGAGCAAACGGAATAAAATACCTGAGCACCAAATTTAGCCTGAATACTGGGCATAATTTGGTGAACTATTGTGGCGTTTAAATTTCCCGAAGGATCTACGTCTCCAAGCATAATAGGATATGCTTCGGACGGTGATATTTGTTTAGTGCCCACGTAAGTTGCCCCGAACCTATACCCACTAGGTGTAATAGAACTCATATTTATTGTGTGTGAAATTTGAAAATGATTACTAAGTCCTCTTGTGAGCATCAAACGTGCCCCCTCGAAACACGTTGGAAATATATCTAAAATAAAGTTTAATCTTACCTTGACATATTCCGCGACTTTTCAAATTAATACGTACTTTTACATTTCGTGTGAATTTCTTCTAAAGGTCCAGGATTTTCAATTTCACCCTCGATCTTGGTTTCTTCTTTGGGAAAGCCGGGTATACCTGTAGGCGGTGGGGGCGGAGGAGCACTCGAATATGCATGTACATTACCCATTTCGTACGCCAATTATTTATAAATTTTCAATATTATTGTTACTTCACTAAAATGTCTTTCAAACACATGTGCATTACCAACTAACCACTAATGGTTATATTTTTTGATAAAAATGGTAAAGCAGCAGACGAGCAGTCAAACCATTTGGGCAAGAATGACAGAAACAGACGTCTTCTTCATCGGCTCTCCTTGATTTTGTTTTCGTGGATAGATGGTGTGATTCTATTTGGAATTGATTGCGGCGCCATCTACTGCCGCTTATCGGCATTTACTTGGCATATTCTCTGAATTCTGATATACCGATCGTTAACGGTTTGACGTTTGAATATTCTATACTTGTCAAATTTAAATGTTTTTTACATACATGTGTTTTTTGTAATCGACAAATCGAGATTGATAGTGGTTTCACTGCAGCAGTATACAAAGTATTATATTTTACAAACTTTTATTTATCTTACGTCTGTGGCAAAGTTACCTTCGTTAAAACCTATAACTTGTGAAGTGAAATGTAAAAGATGTCAGAAGATTTAGGGCAAGAAAAAGATCGGGGTCGGAAATTGGGTGAATTTAACGCATTTTGCACTTCTTCAATAGAATCGTGTTAATTCAGTAGTTTTGTTTTCAGCAGTGTTTGATCGTTACCCGAAAAGAAGTCCATCTGATCCGCCAAGGATATGTACAAAACCAATGAAACCGAACAAAATGGAGGTGGATGGTAAGTTTTGTAGTATTTTAAGAAATATGTGCAGAATGTCCAAATTGGTGTTTATATAGCATTATACAGCGATAGAAAAAAGAAAACTCCAGTAGAGAAAGCCGAAGTTGAATCATCTAAGAAACCTCTAGAGTTGAAGAAACTTCCAGAGTTAGAAGGTAAAAATGTACAGGTTGTTTCAACTGATAGTGCCTGTTCACTAACAGATGGGTAGCTGGTGTCAGACTGACAGTTTGACTGTCGTTTGCGCACCCCCACTACCTGCACACGTATCTGCGACTAACTTATATTGTATGTGTACGCCTCTAGCTTTCACAAATGAATAATGTGTATTGTGTATTCTGGGAATAATTTTTCTGCCCGATCAGTATACAGAGTATCCCAAAGGTATAGCCATAAATGTATGTGCTTGTTAATTATGTTTTTGTGAGTCTAAAATCTGACTAACACTTATGTTCTGTTATCAACAGTTAGCGAGTTATCGATAAATTCATTTATTTTTATACGTAGTAGTCGAACACAAAAAACAAATGCTAATTTCTTGTAGGTAAAATTTTGAAAGCTTGTCCGTGACATTAAATAAACGCCTTCGCGCTCTTCATGGCTGTCAGTTTTATTCGGCAAATCACCTGGCAGCAAAATTTCGTTCAGACCAGAAATTTAACTGGCAAAATAAAAAGTACTCGTCAAATTACTGTTGATAATAAGATATAAGTTTATTGACATTTTAGATTCAGAAATTTATGACTATACCTTTTGGGACATTCTGTACAATAAGAGAACTTTCGAAGAAACTGTCTTAGCTGAAACACTCTGTGTGTATGTATGTGTGGTATCTAAATAAGTACTTTTGATATATCTAGCGTTGTTCAACAAAAACAAAACTTCAGGAGAGAAAAGAAAAACTCAGTATTCTGGAAGACCATTGGAACTAAAGAAACTTCCAGAGTTGGAGGGTAAGTTGTGCAGTACACATACAGGTTGTCCCACATACGATTCATTCCTTCAAAACTCGTGTTAAAATATTTCTGCGTAAATGTTCTTGTGCACTCACAATGTGAAAATATTGGCATTTATGTTTACTAGAGTATCAGAAATAAGGTTCGCCTTCTATATAGATTTTGCTTCTAAAATAAAATATAAGTGAATATAAATAATAAGCGAATTTTATTTGGGGCACCTTGTATGCTCATAATGTATTTTGGAAATAGATAAAAGAAGTATGTATTAAAAAGGGACAGATAAAACCCAAGTACCTGAAAATTATCGACATGTCAGATACTTCTCGAGTTTATTTTACCATGGTATCCTTGTATATGGGTATTTCTTTGTTATCTAGTATTGTTCAATAAAAATAAACCTCCAGTGGAAGAAAAAAGAAGAGCTCAAGTATCTAGGAAACTAGAACTAAAGAAAATTCCAGAGTTGGAAGGTAAATTTTGTGGTACCCACTTAGAAAGATATATGCAGCGTTTTTTAAATGTCTTTGTTATCTAGCATTATTCAATAAAAGTAAACCTTTATCGGAAGAAAAAAGAAGAGCTCAAGTACCTAGAAAATCACAGATAAAGAAAATTCCAGAGTTGGAAGGTAAATTTTGTGGTACCCATTTAGAAAGATTTATGCAGCTTTTTTTAAATGTCTAGCTTTAGTCAACCACAAGAAAATTTCAGCAAATGCCCAGAAAGACCAGAATATGCGAAAAACAAGGTCAAGATCTGCTGCTTCAATCAATATAAAAGGTGTGTATTTTAATTTATTACCTATTCAAATTTTGGTTTATTTTGTGCCAGTTATAATTTGATTTTTCAATTTTTTTTGGTGAATTGCTGGCATATAATATGCAAATAAACACAGTATAAAATCGACGTTTCGCCCCCGTTCGGGGGCTTTGTCAAGGTTTATTTGTATAAGATATAAAATTGTCAATAAAACTTTTGACAAGAACAAAATTTATATATACTTGGGCCGCCCAACAGACGGAGTGATTACCCTGCAAGAACGTGCTCTAGGCGGGACCACTATCAATTTAGGACAACCGAACCGCAGTGATGCGCTTTCTTTAGACCCAATGAAGTCGCATCACTCCAATTCGGGCGTCATAAATTACTATTGGCCCCGCTAGAACACGTTCTTGGAGGGCGATCACTCCGTCTGTTCGCCGGCCCAAGTATAGGTAACTATGATGTAAATATAAAAAGTTTAGCACTTTTGATTTTGAAGACATTTGAATTTATGAAAGAGAAAAAGGTTTATGAATTTAATTTAATAATAATACTAATAAGTAAGTAGCAGAGAGTATGATTTATTCTATTGTAACGGGGCCACTTTAAGATTCGATTTCAAAACCTTACGGTCTAGAAATAAATGCAGTATTTATTTCATAAAAGTTACAAGTTGCATAAAATTGAGAGATATTGGGAAAAATTCAGGTTTTATTGAAAGCATGACTAATAGAAATTTCCACAAACAAGTGGAATCATATTTGAGTGTGGTAATTAAGCTAAAGTGGGTGACCGCACGCGACCAGTAGAGTAAATTAATAAGGGAAGATAAACAGAGCAATAAATAGGGTAATAAATACTAATGAAATGTCATCTGCAAGCGGGTTAGGAGCCGTCCGCTAGGTGCCAAACGTCATATTATTTGGATTAAAAGGGGTTTAGCACGCACCTGGTTGAGCTTTGCACAAACAAACACATAAATTGGGTAAAACTGTCAGAAGGAAATGACGCCAATCAGTTTCCCATGGTAACCAGGTTTCTAGCCTATCGGAGATAAGCGTATCAGGGAAAAACACGCCTGTTTTCATGACGTCAGTGTCATGCGAGGGTATATAAAGCGCGGGTAGAACAAGGCAGGAGAGGGAGTTGAACATCAGAAGTCAGATGGAACGGTCAGGGTATTAAGAAGTGCAGAAGATAGCTGCGTGTTGGGGTCCTCAAGTTAAGAAGTAGTTTTGGGTTAAAGTACTAAAGTGAAAAGTGGCATAAAAGTTCTTACCTACATGGTATAAGAAAAATTATGGTTATTGGAGTGGGCCGAAAAAACTATCAAGTGAGAATAATGGGTGATCAACCGGCGTTGCATTCCTTCATCTTCATTAATTGTAAACCTGGATTATGGTTATCCGTATGGGTGAGCTAAGACCATTTTTTAACATTTGTATTGATCTTGTATTAAATTGGTGTCTATAATTTTGTATGAATAACTGGTGTCCGTAGGCAGGATGTTAAATGTAGGAATTTATGCTTCTGTATTTGATGACACTTGGTACTTTATAACACACACTTGGAGTGGAAGTGTCGAGATATTGTATAGATATAGGGAATAAAGGATAGGGTACAAGGATAACTGGATTTCATTTCATGTAAGGAAAATTACCTCTAGCCCATGTGTAAGATCCAACAAAGGTTGTTATGATACCTGTTATTTAACAGGATATCAAGAACTCATTGAGGTAAGTTAAGATCTCAGTGTGCACAGACGAAATTCACCTGGCTGGTGTCATCCTGACGTTTCATTTAATATATTGTTATTTTCACATTTTGAATAGGGTTTTGTCAGGTGAGCCCCATCTGCCATCACACTATTATATTACAGTAAATTTGACTTAAATTTTGTATATCAGTTCTATCATTAATAGTTTTGTTCTTTTTTTATATATGCAGATCATTTCTAAAAATAGTCGAGATTTTAAATTTTTTCTTGTTCTAAAATTTTGATGTCTACGTAGGTATTTTAAATTTAAAGATTCAGTTTACAAACAAACAAATGGCTGAGCCATGGGCTCCCCAATTTCTAGCTCTATTGCTCAGTTAGTTTTAGAAGATTTAGAGATAACAGTTATTCCTAAATTATCTTTCAATTTACCGTTTTTTGTTAGATATGTGGATGATTGTTTAACTGCTGTTCCTCCTGACAAATATAACGAAATTCTTAATAAATTTTATAAATATCATCCTAAATTACAATTTACTATTGAAATTTCAGCAAAAAATCAAATAATTTTTTTGGGTTTAACTATACATAAAATGAAAAATTCAATACAGACTGAATGGTACACTAAATCAACTTAGTCTGGCCGTTATATTTGTTTTAATTCTGAACAACCTACTTGCCACAAAGAGTATTGTTATGTGTCTAGCTGGCCGTGCAATTAAACTCTCCAGTCCACAATTTAGAAAATCCGCAATAGAAAAAGTATATATATAATCGGAGTCCCCCGTATACCGCTAGGTGTGGGGGTGTTGTGCCACTAATCATCCATGCACGAATTTGCACCACTCCCTCTTATTTTGCGCCAACACTTTTGCATCCCTCCATTCCATGTTTTTATTCTTTATGATTTTTCCTATTACACTATCCCACGTTTCTTTTGGCCTTCCTCTCTTTTTCATTTGCACTCTTGCTTCCCACACCTGTTTAACTTGTCTATCCCTGTTCATTCTACTCAAATGCCCCCACCAACTCAACTGTCTTCTTTCTATAAACTGCAGAACCGATTCTACCTCTAAATCTTCCCTGACTTGTTCATTCCTAACTCTGTCACGTCTCGTTGTCCCTTTCACTCGTCGCAAATATTTCATTTCTGTTGCTTGTATTTTACTTTTTTGACTTCTCGCCAGCACCCATGATTCACAGCCATACGTAAGTATTGGTCTATATATTGCTTTATACACTTTCATCTTCGTTGTTTTGGATACTTCTTTTTTGTTGATAAAGCTGTTGTTCATTGCATAGTATAACTTTATAGTTTTCTCAATCCTCTCATTAATCTCTAGTTCTTGTCTCCCTTTTTCTTCAATAGTCACCCCCAGATATCGAAATTGACTTACTTGTTCGATCTTTACACTATCCACCATTATATTTAGATTTAACTCTTCTTCAGTTATTGTCATCACTTTCGTCTTATCTTTAGTTTTTTTTTTTAGTTCTTCATTCCACACTGTCAAATTAGTTTGTAAGTCCTGTACACTACCTGTCACAATAACAATATCGTCGGCAAAAGCACATTCTGATATTTCAACTTTCTGTAGGTTTCTGTATCCTACATGCAGACTTTTGGCTCTTTGGTTGCTTCTTTGTATAATGTCATCCATAAAAACTGTAAATAATGCTGGACTCATGACTCCTCCTTGCCGCAATCCTTCTGTTGTTTCAAATAGATCTGATCTCATATTTTTGGTGATGACACAATTTACATTATTTCTGTGAAGGCTTTTTATAGTCCTTACCAATTTATTGTTAACTCCCCTGTTCTGTAGACTTTCCCATACTTTTTCCCTAGGTACTCGATCAAACGCCTTCTCCAAATCCATAAATGCCAAATAAACTTTCCTTCCTTGTTGCTTTGTCTTGCTGATTATTTCTTTAATGGTGAATATGTGATCCTGCGTACCTCTACCCTTCCTAAATCCGCTCTGCGCTTCCATGAGTGTCGGTTCTATAATAGGTCTCAGTCTTTTCTCCAATATTCTTTCATAGATCTTAAGTGCTGTACTCAATAACGTTATGCCTCTGTAATTATTACAGTCCTTGTTGTCACCCTTCTTAAAAATCGGCACTATTTTTCCTATTTCCCAATCTCTTGGAATTGCTTCCTCACTCCATGCTCTGTTACAAATTTGTAATAAATATTCAGTTCCTCTTTCTCCCATACATTTCATCATCTCTGTTGTCACATTATCATCTCCCGGCGCCTTGCCATTTTTTAAACTTTTAATTTCATCTTTAAGCTCTTCCAATGTTATTTCTTCTGGATATAAAATATCTTCATTTTGTTCTTTCTGTACACTTGCTTCTTTACTTTCACTTTTCTTTTCTTCTGCGATGTGCAACAAATCCTGGAAATATTGTTTCCATCTCTCCATTACCTCTTGCTCCTCTGTGACTAATTCTCCGTCTTTGTTCTTAATTGACACTGTTTGGTACGCTTTTTCTTTCCTAAGTTTCTTTAACACTTTATAGAATAGCTTTTGATTACCTTTGCTGTTAGTTTCTATTTTAATTCCAAAGTCTTCCCACGATTTCTCTTTTGCTACTGCTACCAACTCCTTGACAAGTTTTCTTTGCTACTTGTAACCCTTATAATTTTCTTCACTTCTGTTTCCCAATAAGTTTTCCATTTCCTCTTTTTCAATTTTATTTGTTCTTTAATTTCCTCGTTCCACCATGCTGTTTTTTGCAATTATTTATTCTGCAGATTCCACACGCCATTTTTGCTGCTCTCAATATAAGCCCCTTGAAACTGTTCCACGCTTGATCAACATTTTCCAGATTTTCCAGTCTTAGATTCACTTGATATAGCAAGAAGGTACGAGGAAATAATAGATAGAGAAGTGAATCTAAGTGAATCTTTCAATCTGTATGTTTTTATGGTTTCAAATTTAATCTTTCTCTCACTTTCTATAATTTTCTGCTCTTTCTGTTCTCTTATCTTTGCAACCAAGAGATAATGGTCACTATATATTTCCGCTTCTCTTTTAACCCTTACATCCATTACCATTTTTCTATTTCCTCTCTCTACCAGTATGTAGTCTATTATTGATTTCTCATTTCTATTCGGCTCTTCTCTTGTGTATTTGTGTATGTCCTTATGTTCGTATAATGTATTTGTGACCATTTGTGTATTAAGCAGTATTGTAATAGTCTTATTCCATTGTTATTTCTAGCTTTTTCGCCATGCTCACCTATAGTTGCTGCGTACATAACATCTTTTTTCCCTACTCTTCCATTAAAATCTCCCAATACAAATAATTTTCTTCTACATTTTTCAGTTACTATCATTAAGTCTTCCCAAAATTTATCCTTGTTTTCCACCTTTTCATCCTCATTGGGTCCATAAACTGTTATGAATGTTTTATATGTTCCATCCTTTTCCTTCATTTCCACTAAAAGTATTCTGTCTGACCATGCTTCCCATTTATTTACCTTGCTTTCCAGTTTTTTATATCTTATACAAATAAATCTTAACAAAGCCCCCGAACGGGGGTGAAACAAACTGTGTTTATTTGCATTATTTGCCAGCAATTCACAAAAAAATTGAATTATTATTCAAAGTAATATGTCTGCTGGCCAACAGAATCTTTACGGTTATAACATTATAATATGATGTCTGCCGGCAGAACATAATGAAATTGAATATGTACTAGGTTTTATGAAACGTCTTAAGAGTTTAACAATTCTGGCACCAAATTTGTGAATTAATTTAATTAGTGCAATTTTTCTGAAATAGGTGTACCTCAAGTGAAGAGAATGAAAACAGAAGACCATGGCGTCAGAAGAAATTTATTTGAGTGTGATAAAGGTGCGAAACAGAAAACAAAATGTGTTGTTAATACCAGGAGAAATATTCAGGCGAATAAAAAAAGAAACGCGGCCAATAAGAAAACCCAATCGGAGAATTGTCTGAATGATACATCGCAATTATTTAATTTGGAAGACGCGGAGAACACTTTAAAAGAGAAGCGCACGTTTCAATTGCCATTGAAGGCAGCTGGTCCTGTACAAAAAGCCGTGAAAACTCCATTAAGAGAGATACAGTTAGAATTTTCTCCGGAAATACCAGAAATTGTAATAACTCCTGAACATAATTCTGATGATAGTTTCTTAAGATCGGAGACTTGCCTGAAGAGTGTAAAGAAAGCGGCTGTACCAAAAATGTGGTCAATAAACGAGAATGGAAGCTCAAAAGAAGACTGCCTCAATTATTTAATATCGAAAATACAGCAAGAGCAAGAAAAATTTTCCGCACTTGAAGAAAAATTTGTTGCAATGGAAGAATTATTTTTCCGTAATCTGCAATCATTTGCAGAATATAGAGGTTCTCATACTAAGGAAATGGGTAGTATACTTGCCATCCTGAACAAAATGATAAATTCTGATGAAGTTGCAAATGATAATGTGTCGATTAAACCCAACTTATACGTGTCTCCATTAATGGGCCAACTTAACAATTTACGCGTTTTCACTTTAAACAAGAATTTGTCAAAAGTCCGTAAGGTTGAAGTGAATGTGAGTACTGCTCAAAGATGTTCAAAGTATGGTAAAGCATTAGAGAGGTACAATATTATTCGGAACGCAGGCATGTTGTGTACGCCCAAAATTGGTAAGAATTTGCCCAAATCCTTGACTGGTAGTTCCAGTGGAAGTGGCCGAAAGAAACTGTCTAGAAAGGTTGAGAAGCAATGTCGTTTACTGGAAGATCAAGAATGTATGTCGTAATATTTTGTAATTTTTTTTAAAACTTTTTTCTTGCAGTGATTTTATTTTAATGTATAATAATTTTTATTCATGTGATAAGTTAGTAAAGTACAATTGAAGAAAATTTGTTGGTTATTAGTAATTTTTAATCTTCAAACTTAAGTATTTCATAAATCAGTGGTTCCTAAACTTATGGGCCCCCTCTCAACTTTTTTTTGGTACCGGGCTATGCCCTGATGACATAAATATATGTCAAATCCCAGTTCTGCCGGTTTTGCTGTTATAAATATATGTAAGAAAGCGTTTATCGAAACTATTTAACAGGTACTTAATTCATTCAACTGTAAAATATATGAACTTTTGGAAACTTAATGCAATTGGGGAATTGAATTGTATAAATTGAAAAAAAATAGTGGCCTAAAAATTGACCCCTGGGGAACTCCGCAATCTGCACTTAAAGGTTAAGATGTTTCATCGTTTAATTTAACAAAATGATTAACGTTTGAAACAGTAGGTAAGAAGGTAAGTCAATTAAAGAGAAAGATTCACTACAAATTCGAGTGGGACACTGAATCACCTGATTGAATTCAACAGAAGACATGAATTCAGATAAACTGTTTCTCGGTTTTTATGTTTTAGAACAGGCCCGTGCAACCTTTTAAGCGAAAGGGCCATTTGCAAGTTTTATGAAATCTTAGCGGGCCGCACTACTGTCTATCAAGTGTTCCCTAGGTGTGATGGGTTCAAAGTATTTTGAATAATTAAAGACACACCATCATAAGGTTCTCAGTCCGAAGACTGGTTGGACGCGTACCTCCATTCTTTTCTATCCTGAGCTAACCTACGCATTTCCCTAAAAGTAGAACATCCTACATCCCTAACTATTTGAGAGCAGTAGTCTAATCTAGGCCTACCCCTACCTCTTTTTATTCCTATCTCTGACTCTAGTATGTCGCGAACTATTCCTTCGTGTCTTAGAAGGTGTCCTACCATCCTATCTCTCCTACTCTTTATTGTTTTCCATACCTTTCGCCTTTCCCCAACTCTTTCTAATACTTCCCTATTGCTAACCTTATCTATCCACGGTATCTTCATCATGCGTCTGTAACACCACAGTTCAAACGCTTCTACTCTTTTTCTATCCGCTTCTCCTATTGTCCAAGTTTCGCACCCGTATAATGCCGTACTCCATACATACGACTTTAAGAGTCTCTTCCTAGTCTCTATATTAACCGTTCTCGAACATAACAGTTGTTTCTTTTTGTTAAACGCAACTCGGCCCTGCCCCATTCTTTGTTTTATATCTTTAGTGCTCCTACCGTCTTGGGTTATTTTACTTCCTAAGTAGCAGAAATCCGCGACCTCCTCTATCTTCTCATTTCCTATTTGTATTTCAATTTTAGTTCTATTTTCACTCCATCTACATACCAAAATTTTAGTTTTCTTTTTATTGATTTTCATGCCGTAGCCCTGTGTCAAAACTGCTTCCATTTCATTCAAAGCCGCTCCTAATTCTTCTTTGCTAGATGCTAACACTGCTATATCATCCGCAAATCTGAGCATGTTAATAGTTTGGCCCTGTACATCGATCCCTGAGGCTGTTCTTTCCTTAACAATATTAATCGCATCTTCGATATATAAGTTGAAAACTAGAGGTGACAATGCACATCCCTGTCTCACTCCCTTCCGGATATCTACTTCCCTTCGTTCCTGCTCACATTCTATAACTGCCTTTTGCTCTTTGTAGAGATTATGTATTATTCTTCTGTCCCTGTATTTCATCCCTACCTTTCTCAGCACTTCGAACATCTTCCCCCATTTTACGTTGTCGAAGGCTTTTTCTAAATCTACAAATCCTATATATACGCTCTTTCTCTTTTCTATCGTTTTTTCTATAATTACTCGTAAAGCTAGAATGGCCTCGCGCGTTCCTCTATTTCGTCTAAATCCGAACTGATCTTCTCCTAATATTTCTTCCGCCTTTTTCTCCATCCTTCTTTGCACAATTCTAGTTAAAATTTTTGACGCATGGGAAGTTAAACTGATAGTTCTAAAATTTTCGCATCTATCCGCGCCTTTCCTTTTTGGCAAAGCTACTATGATGTTCTGTTTGTAATCTTCTGGAATCTCGCCTGTCAGGTATATGTGACTAACTAATTTAAATAAACGATCTATTACCTCTTGACCTGCGCACTTTAAGATTTCTGCCTGCAAGCCATCTATACCTGGTGCTTTATTATTCCTTAAACTTTTTAGTGCTGGCTCAAACTCTTCTCTCATTATAGGACTCCCTAGGTTATCCCCTTCTACACTGCTTTCACTTTCTAATATATCTTGCACTTCCTGTCCCGCATATAAGTTTCCTAAATATTCTTTCCACCTATCTGCCTTCTCCCCGCTTTCGATTAGGATATCTCCTGCCTCATTCCTAATGCTTTTGGTACTAGATCCAATTTCTCTAAAATTTCTCCTAATTATTTTATATGCTTCATCAGTCTTTCCTATTTCGAACTTATTTTCCACTTCTTTGCACTTATCGTCGATCCATTGCTCTTTCGCTTTCCTACATTTCCGAATAATTTCCCACTTGATCGCCTTATATCTTTGTTTCCCTATTTCATCTAACCTATTTTTATATTTGCGCCTTTCCTCTATTAGACTCACAATATGTTTTGTTATCCAGGGTTTCCTACTTTCATTCTGTTTATGACCCAAAATATCCCTAGCTGAGGAAACTAAACTATTTTTAATGCAATTCCATTCTTCCTCTATGTCCCTAACAATATTTTCGCCCGCGCCCTTTAGTACCTCGTTTGTCTTTTTCTCGAACTTATCGCGCGTATCATCATCTTTTAGTTTCTCTGGGTCAAGATACCTTCTTCCGCTTCGTTTTTTCAAAATCTTAAATTTAAGATTGGCCTTCATAACGACTATATTGTGATCACTATCTATATCTGCTCCTGGATAACTTCTACAATCCCTAACTTGATTTCTAAATCTTTGCCTAACAAGAATGTAATCTATTTGATATCTCCCTAGGTCTCCTGGCATCTTCCACGTGTAGCGTCTCCTAACATGATGGTGAAATAGAGTGTTCGCGACCGTTAAGTTATGTTTATCGCAGAACTCTATCAGTCTCACTCCCCTATCGTTCCTATTGCCTAATCCAAAGGGACCAACTATTCCGCCCTCTCGCACTGTGCCTACGACTGCATTGAAATCTCCTATAATTATTAAATTTTCATGTCCTCTCACAAAATCTAGCACATGTTAAATATTGAGATTTACAATTTTATAATAGAAAAACGGGAATCAATAATTTGCAGAATGCAGAATTGCATATACCTATGTGCACATGTTACGGTTAAAGTAATTACTTAGCTAGTGTATAGACTAGCTGGATGGTATATAAAGTAACCAAGCGGCTGGTTATTTTAGTAGAAATTCATATTTCCACTAGAATAACTGCGAATCTTGGATAGTTCATATACTATCCAGCCAGTTTATAAATTAACCAAAAATGATGGCTAAAGTATAAACCACAAAGAAAGTAAATAAAACAACCATTGTTCTTAGATAGTTTGTAAAGTATTTGGATAAAGCATGAACTTCATTTTTAGTAGTAGAAAATAACTAATTCACTAGCTAGTACATAAACTAACCAATATTTTCCTTGGTTAATATTGCAAAATTAATCAAACACTACTTGGGCAGAACACGATGCACGTGTCGCGATACTGGGGATCATTTGTAAGAAACTGTCATTAGCAATAGTGGTAGTTGCGTACGGGTACAATCCCTTAGTGACCGTATACTCGGAGAGCATTCTAAGAATCACCCGGGTTGTTTACCTAGGTACCTGAACATAGAATTTTGGATTTAGTCCCATTTTGTGCGTCGATGAAAATTTCTCTCCTATTTTCAAATGTGAATGTTTTTGTTGGGTGGGGGGAGACATAAACGCTCCGCTTGCCCACAGACCGGAAATAGTGGGCCGTGGAACCACTTTTTTGGCCGTATTCAGTGACGGGCAACACCACTTTTTCTATTAAATTTACAAAAGAAAATTCTGCTTGGTTTATATACTAACCAACAAATGAGCTATTTTGTATTACTAGAACTGAAATTCACGCTTTAACCAAATAGTTATGGATAGTTTACAAACTGTCTAAGAACAATAGTTGTTTTATTTACTTTCTTTTGTGGTTTGTACTTTAGCCATCATTCTCAGATAGTTTATAAACTGGCTGGATAGTATATGAACTAACCAAAATTCGCAGTTATTTTATTGGAAATGTGAATTTCTAGTAAAATAACCAGCCGCTTGGTTACTTTATATACCATCCAGGTAGTTTATACACTAGCCACGTAAGTACTTTAACCGTAACACATATAAGCTGTTCTGCAAATTCTGAATACCTGCAGAACGGTCGAATACGATCTCGCACGGCCTTGATTGTGTTACCGCAAGTCTTCTTTAAATTTAACTCTTAAATATTTGCCACACCCCCATTTCCACCCTTAAAAATTCCATTCTGCAAAATCTGAAATACCTACAAAACGGTAGAATACGATCTCGTATGGACATCATTGTGTTACCGGAACGTCTTCTTTCAATTTAACATTGAAATTTTCGCCCCACCCCCGATTTCCACACTTGAAAATTCCATTCTGCAAAATCTGAAATATCTGCAGAACGGTCAAATACGATCTCGCCCGGGCTCGATTGTGTTACCGGAAGGTCTTCTTCCAATTTAACACTTAAATATTTGCCACACCGACATTTCCACCCTTAAAAATTCCATTCTGCAAAATCTGAAATACCAGCAGAACGGTAGAATACGATCTCGCATAGACATCATTGTGTCACCGGAAGGTCTTCTTTCAATTTAACATTGAAATTTTTGCCCCACCCCCGATATACACCCTTAAAAATTCCATTCTGCAAAATCTGAAATACCAGCAGAACGGTAGAATACGATCTCGTATGGACATCATTGTGTCACCGGAAGGTCTTCTTTCAATTTAACATTGAAATTTTTGCCCCACCCCCGATTTCCACCCTTAAAAACTCCATTCTGCAAAATCTGAAATATCTGCAGAACGGTAGAATACGATCTCGCATGGACATCATTGTGTTACGGGAAGGACCTTCTTCCAATTTAACACTGAAATATTTGCCCCACCCCCGATTTCCACCCTTAAAAACTCCATTCTGCAAAATCTGAAATATCTGCAGAACGGTAGAATACGATCTCGCATGGACATCATTGTGTTCCTCCATTCTGCAAAATCTGAAATACTTACAGAACGGTAGAACACGATCTCGTATGGGCATCACTGTATTACCGAAAGGTCTTCTTTCAATTTAACATTGAAATTTTTGCCCCACCCCCGATTTCCACCCTTGAAAATTCCATTCTGCAAAATCTGAAATCCCTGATGCAGAACGGTAGAATACGATCTCGTATGGACATCATTGTGTTACCGGAAGGTCTTCTTTCAATTTGACATTGAAATTTTTGCCCCACCCCCGATTTCCACCCTTAAAAACTCCATTCTGTAAAATCTGAAATACCAGCAGAAAGGTAGAATACGATCTCATATGGACGTCATTGTGTTACCGGAAGGTCTTCTTTCAATTTAACATTGAAATTTTTGCCCTACCCCCGATTTCCACCCTTCAAAGTCCCATTCTGCAAATTCTGAATACCTGCAGAATGGTCGAATACGATCTCGCACGGGCTTGATTGTGTTACCGGAAGGTCATCTTCCAATTTAACATCGAAATATTTGCCCCACCTTCGATTTCTACCCTCAATAATTCCATTCTGCAAAATCTGATATAACTGCAGTATACGGTCGAATACGATGGAATTTTTAAGGGGGGCATCGGGGGTGTGGCAAATTTTTCAGTGTTTAATTGAAAGAAGAGCTTCCGGTAAGACAATCGAGTCCATGCAAGATCGTATTCGACCATTCAGCAGATATTTCAGATTTTTCAGAATGGGATTCAGATTTTGCAGAATGGGATTTTGATGGGTGGAAATCGGGGGTGAGGCAAATATTTCGATGTTAAATTAGAACAAGACCTTCCAGTAACACAATAAAGCCCGTGCGAGATCGTATTTGACCGTTCTGCAGAAATTTCAGATTTTGCAGAATGGGATTTTGAAGGGTGGAAATCGGGGGTGGGGCACATTTTTCAGTGTAAAATTGAAAGAAGACGTGGTGGTGACGCGATCGAGCCCGTACGAGATCGTATTCGACCGTTCTGCAGACATTTCAGATTTTGCAGAATGGAGTTCAGATTTTGCAGAATGGAATTTTCAAGGGTGGAAATCGGGGGTGGGGCACATTTTTCATTGTTAAATTGAAAGAAGACCTTGTGGTGACGCGATCGAGCCCGTGCGAGATCGTATTCGACCATTCTGCAGACATTTCAGATTTTGCAGAATGGAGTTCAGATTTTGCAGAATGGAATTTTCAAGGGTGGAAATCGGGGGTGGGGCACATTTTTCATTGTTAAATTGAAAGAAGACGTTGTGGTGACGCGATCGAGCCCGTGCGAGATCGTATTCGACCATTCTGCAGACATTTCAGATTTTGCAGAATGGAGTTCAGATTTTGCAGAATGGAATTTTCAAGGGTGGAAATCGGGGGTGTGGCACATTTTTCATTGTTAAATTGAAAGAAGACGTTGTGGTGACGCGATCGAGCCCGTGCGAGATCGTATTCGACCATTCTGCAGACATTTCATTTCAGATTTTGCAGAATGGAGTTCAGATTTTGCAGAATGGAATTTTCAAAGGTGGAAATCGGGGGTGGGGCACATTTTTCAGTGTTGAATTGAAAGAATACGTTGTGGTGACGCGATCGAGCCCGTGCGAGATCGTATTCGACCGTTCTGCAGACATTTCAGATTTTGCAGAATGAAGTTCAGATTTTGCAGAATGGAATTTTCAAGGGTGGAAATCGGGGGTGGGGCACATTTTTCATTGTTAAATTGAAAAAAGACCTTGTGGTGACGCGATCGAGCCCGTGCGAGATCGTATTCTACCGTTCTGCAGGTATTTCAGATTTTGCAGAATGGAATTTTTAAGGGTGGAAATGTCGGTGTGGCAAATATTTAAGTGTTAAATTGGAAGAAGACCTTCCAGTAACACAATCAAGCCCGTGCGAGATCGTATTTGACCGTTCTGCAGAAATTTCAGATTTTGCAGAATGGGATTTTGAAGGGTGGAAATCGGGGGTGGGGCACTTTTTTCAGTGTAAAATTGAAAGAAGACTGTGGTGACGCAATCGAGATCGTGTTTGACCGTTCTGCAGGCATTTCAGATTTTGCAGAATGGGATTTTGAAGGGTGGAAATCGGGGGTGTGGCAAATTTTTCAGTGTTAAATTGAAAGAAGACCTTTCGGTAATACAGTGATGCCCATACGAGATCGTGTTCTACCGTTCTGTAAGTATTTCAGATTTTGCAGAATGGAGGAAATCGGGGGGCGGCAAAAATTTTATTGTTAAATTGAAAGAAGACCTTTGCGGTAACACAATCAAGCCCGTGCGAGATCGTATTCGACCGTTCTGCAGGTATTCAGAATTTGCAGAACAGCTTATATGCACATAGGTATATGCCATTCTGCATTCTGCAGAATCCGATTCTGCAAATTATTTATTCCCTAGAAAAACACTGTGAATTCTTGATAAGGTAACCCCATATGCGAAAAAAACAGTGCCACAGTAATTAAACTCGACACATGTTTCGCTGACAACGTGAGCAGTCTTGGCATGTCAAGGTTCTCGATCCAACCACTGTGGATAGTTAACAAGGAACACTTTTTTAGTAGAAACAAAAACATTAGGAACACTTGTACATGTGTAAAAATAAAGAAATATTTACCATCAAAACACAAATTATTGAGAAAAAATTAAAAAAAAATAAATGTCTTATTCTTCAAACAAGTTTTAAAGGGAGTGACGACTGCATCGTCCGACCGTTACATTAAATTTTCTTCCAACACGGTCGGACTTTCGCATTACGCATTGTCAATAAAATACGCCAACGGTCTAGGTGGGTGTACGGGTATCGTCTCAACCTAGCGCTAGATGAGTTCTACCCTTGTACGGGTTTGATTTGTTTTGCTTATGTTTTTACATTATCTTTTTTCTCAAAAAATGCGTGTCTGGCGCCCCGTCAGCTAAGTGTTCTTTTGTTTCATAATCATAATTCGGGACCTAAATGCCTCCGTCATACGTCAGATTTTCATTCCAAACAAAACAAAAGCAGGTGCCTTTTGACGTCATCATCATAAGGTTCTCAGTCCGAAGACTGGTTGGACGCGTACCTCCATTCTTTTCTATCCTGAGCTAACCTACGCATTTCCCTAAAAGTAGAACATCCTACATCCCTAACTATTTGAGAGCAGTAGTCTAATCTAGGCCTACCCCTACCTCTTTTTATTCCTATCTCTGACTCTAGTATGTCGCGAACTATTCCTTCGTGTCTTAGAAGGTGTCCTACCATCCTATCTCTCCTACTCTTTATTGTTTTCCATACCTTTCGCCTTTCCCCAACTCTTTCTAATACTTCCCTATTGCTAACCTTATCTATCCACGGTATCTTCATCATGCGTCTGTAACACCACAGTTCAAACGCTTCTACTCTTTTTCTATCCGCTTCTCGTATTGTCCAAGTTTCGCACCCGTATAATGCCGTACTCCATACATACGACTTTAAGAGTCTCTTCCTAGTCTCTATATTAACCGTTCTCGAACATAACAGTTGTTTCTTTTTGTTAAACGCAACTCGTCCCTGCGCCATTCTTTGTTTTATATCTTTAGTGCTCCTACCGTCTTGGGTTATTTTACTTCCTAAGTAGCAGAAATCCGCGACCTCCTCTATCTTCTCATTTCCTATTTGTATTTCAATTTTAGTTCTATTTTCACTCCATCTACATACCAAAATTTTAGTTTTCTTTTTATTGATTTTCATGCCGTAGCCCTGTGTCAAAACTGCTTCCATTTCATTCAAAGCCGCTCCTAATTCTTCTTTGCTAGATGCTAACACTGCTATATCATCCGCAAATCTGAGCATGTTAATAGTTTGGCCCTGTACATTGATCCCTGAGGCTGTTCTTTCCTTAACAATATTAATCGCATCTTCGATATATAAGTTGAAAACTAGAGGTGACAATGCACATCCCTGTCTCACTCCCTTCCGGATATCTACTTCCCTTCGTTCCTGCTCACATTCTATAACTGCCTTTTGCTCT
The DNA here is from genome assembly GCA_963966045.1 of Xestobium rufovillosum. Classification (NCBI taxonomy): domain Eukaryota; kingdom Metazoa; phylum Arthropoda; class Insecta; order Coleoptera; family Ptinidae; genus Xestobium; species Xestobium rufovillosum. The sequence goes on from OZ014498.1 coordinate 18,805,247, forward strand.
TTGTAGAGATTATGTATTATTCTTCTGTCCCTGTATTTCATCCCTACCTTTCTCAGCACTTCGAACATCTTCCCCCATTTTACGTTGTCGAAGGCTTTTTCTAAATCTACAAATCCTATATATACGCTCTTTCTCTTTTCTATCGATTTTTCTATAATTACTCGTAAAGCTAGAATGGCCTCGCGCGTTCCTCTATTTCGTCTAAATCCGAACTGATCTTCTCCTAATATTTCTTCCGCCTTTTTCTCCATCCTTCTTTGCACAATTCTAGTTAAAATTTTTGACGCATGGGAAGTTAAACTGATAGTTCTAAAATTTTCGCATCTATCCGCGCCTTTCCTTTTTGGCAAAGCTACCATGATGTTCAGTTTGTAATCCTCTGGAATCTCGCCTGTCAGGTATATGCGACTAACTAATTTAAATAAACGATCTATTACCTCTTGACCTGCGCACTTTAAGATTTCTGCCTGCAAGCCATCTATACCTGGTGCTTTATTATTCCTTAAACTTTTTAGTGCTAGCTCAAACTCTTCTCTCATTATAGGACTCCCTAGGTTATCCCCTTCTACACTGCTTTCACTTTCTAATATATCTTGCACTTCCTGTCCCGCATATAAGTTTCCTAAATATTCTTTCCACCTATCTGCCTTCTCCCCGCTTTCGATTAGGATATCTCCTGCCTCATTCCTAATGCTTTTGGTACTAGATCCAATTTCTCTAAAATTTCTCCTAATTATTTTATATGCTTCATCAGTCTTTCCTATTTCGAACTTATTTTCCACTTCTTTGCACTTATCATCGATCCATTGCTCTTTCGCTTTCCTACATTTCCGAATAATTTCCCACTTGATCGCCTTATATCTTTGTTTCCCTATTTCATCTAACCTATTTTTATATTTGCGCCTTTCCTCTATTAGACTCACAATATGTTTTGACGTTTACCGATATTATTTTCAACGTCTTAAACTAGTTTTTGCAATATAATTATAGACGTTTTGCAGTGAAAACAGTTTATTTTCAATTTGTGTTGGACTTAAGTGTAAAAACTTGAAAACTACTATAATTATATTTCGGAGGTTAGGTTAAAACGTCAGAAAGCACGTGGCTTTGTTTTGTTTGGAATGAAAATCTGACGTTTGTGACGCGCCACTTAGGTCCCTAATTATTTTTACACTCAATGTATTGACATTCAGTAATGCGCATGCCCGACCGTGTTCGAACATAATTTTAGGTGACGGTCGGACGGTGCAGTAGTCAATCTCATTTTTAAATGAATTTTCAACAAAACTTTTGGGTTACAATAAAATAATACCTATTAATAATAAATCAATGTGATTTCTGGCACTGGTGTTTGTCCACAATTTTAGCAATATTCGAGCGGATGTTGTTTTACGTTAATATAAGCGAATTTGTCAATTTCAACAAAGAAAAGAATTGTTCACACCTATAATATATGTGCTGTCACAGACGAATTCAAATTCGTCTGTGGTGCTGTACATGAAACGGTGCATTTTATGTGTTCCTTGTTGAGAGAGACGTTACATTTTTTAATAGACATATCACTTTGCTTTTTTTAAATATTCAGTTCTGTGCCACGCGGGCGGCATAAAAATTTCAGAGGGGCCGCATGCGGCCCGCGGGCCTGTTTTAGAAGATCTATGTTAAAATCTCCCAATATAGTTGGAAATATGCCCTCTTTTTACTAGATTGCTTGTTTTGTGAAATTGCGCAAATGTTTGTAATAACCCCAGTGTTCACTCCGTTCAGCCTTCCAGAACCTAAGCTTAGTCTTGTCGAGAAGCGAAATCGTCAGTACAATGCAGGGTCATGGACCGAAAAAAATTAAAGGGTTCCGTAACGTAACTGTTCCGGTTCTGACCCCGAGAAAAATAAAAATTCCAATTCTGTTCTGATAAATATATGTTTTGGTTCCGGTTCCGGTACCTTTTGAAATAAATCTGTTCTGTTCCAGTACCATTTTCGGTACCGGTACCAAGTAGTAATAAATAATAGCGCACATTCCTTTGTTTATTAATTGCTACTTGAGGTTGCACAGCTTGGAGGAAATTAATGGATAAGGGGGCTTTAATTTTTAATTCGTAAACAAACTAGCACCTGAAGAGCGCGTGGTTGAGAAGAAAATTAGAAGAAGGTTATATTAGAAGTCAAGAACTGAAGAGTAGAACGCCGGTGCTGCGTCTGTCGTGCGCCTGCGCCTGGCAGGAACCGAAATATTCATAAAGGTTCCGGTTCCGAAACGGTTTCAGACAATTTTAAAATAAAGGTTTCGGTTCTGTTCTGGTTCCAAAAAAATAACGGTTCCGGTTCTGTTCCCGTTACTTTTCGGTTCCGGTACAGGTCCCTGGTCTAATGTCTGAAATTCAAGGAGTCCGTGACTTCCTAATCACAGACGTTCTTAGAGGTGCGTGTACATTAAACAAGTTTAAAAGACAACCATTGAAGAAACTGATCTTTTCAACAAGGTCATCAATCAAAGCTCGATATATATGTAGTTACCTATAAATACCTATCCAAATGATTGGTTTTCGTTAATTTGATTTTAGAGAAGTTTATGTTAGTTTTATTAGATGAATAAAACATTCTGGTAGTTTAGAACAAAAGTATCTTATGTCAATTTGTACTGATTTATAGCTTTAAATGTAAAGCGCACAATTACCCCGAGGGTTGGGGAATTGTGCGCTTTTGGGACTTTGGTATTTTATTTTTTATGTTACCACACCTACCTTTAAATCAAATATACTTCTGCCCAATGAAACTACCATGTTGGGGGCTTACATTCCTATATATTTCAACGTCATAACCGTAATGGCTTGGTCACAGCAGCAGATCTTCCTTAAGTGCGCACAATTCCCCCACTGTCCCTTAAGTCTAATTTTCAAGTACGTTTCAGCTATTTTTTTAATCAGTTGCACCTCATGTAAATCCTCAACCAAATTTGTTACTTACGTTACCCACGAAACGATAAGTTATTGCCTGGCTGCTGAACGCTTTTACAGTCGTGAGCAAGGCAATATATCACCATTGTAAACAAAAAGCTGCTACCTAGGAAAAACGCCTGATTACCTCTTCGCGTTAGAAAAGGATTGAGATATGTTAGTAGTACAGAGGTTGCATACAGAACAGATATGCCTCGCAAAGCTTGCATACGACAATGGGCCTATCCAGTAGGGTACATAATACATCATTGGGGAACAAAGAATATACAAAGAACTGTAACTGTAACTGTAATTACAAAAAGAGGAATGAAAAATACAAATCACTGAAGGAATTTCCAAGCAAAACGACACGAGGTGGGCTCATCGCTTTAACACGCTTGCACTTAAATAGCCAAATTTTTGAGATCACTAGGTGTTCGTATGCGCACTATTTCATTATTCATTTTTATGCGTATATCTTACCACCCCTAGTCCACACATTCTTCAGCACGTACGTATTCACAACTGAATTCAAGATTCCTGTACTCCTCTAAGTTTACTTTTACTATCAAATATAATTTTGCTTTGTAATGCGACCCTCTCCATGCGAGAGGAGATGACAAGCATCTAGATCGTGGCAATAAAGGTTATTTTGGTGAGTCTAGTCAATTTTTCCGGTCTTGGTCGTAGAAAAGTCGTTATTGATGACAGAAAAGTGCATCAGGCGGCGATTCTCGGAACGCATTCTGCTAGTTTTTTAGTCTTTCACTGTGCAAATAAGACTTCAAGACAGATTTTTTACATTTTATTAGAAAATTACAAAATTTACACATGGCAGTGACTCATTTACTTGGTTGAAATGTCATATTCAAATAAATTATGGTGGATGAGGTTGCACTTGTTGTAAGGAAACTTCCCATGTACCTACTTACCTAAGAGATCGGTATATTAAATACATATTTTATTTAAGAACAGACACTTTTTTATTTTTTCGTATTTTAAATTTAAATCGTCTATTTTGCTAGATTTCTTTTCTATTTGGTTTAATTTATATTTTATTCCTATTATATCTCTTTTCGATGATTCCTAAAAAAGTGTACGTTGGTACACAAAAATCGAGCTTTTAATACGGCTTAATTCTTACCAATTCTTTTATTTTGTTTTCCAGTGTTTTCACGTCATTTGAAATTAGTTTCATTTCGCGGTTAAAAATGTCAATTTCCCCTTTTGTTACTTCGTTAGTTTGCATGCCACTGACCATCTACAAGCAAAACAAATTAGGAAAAATTACAAAAAGGAGCAAAATTATAATTATACAGTTTCTAATTTTAATAACCGTTTATCCAATAGGGCATATTCCAAATCCTTGACTTCTGTGCCGATATCATCTCCATCTGTAACGAAAATGTTACAAAATAATTCTAACATGAACCTAATCTACACGATGATTAGAAGATATAAATACCTACACAACATTTGAGGTGGTTTGGTCATAGATGATATCAGAAATGTTAAATAATTTGGGAAGGGAAACTTTGAGATAAGAAAGGAAAAGTCCAAATAAAATTTTGAATGGAAACATTATCAAACTTTTAGGTTTACCTTCTTTGCGACAGGATTGTCCGTCGCTCTGCAAAATAAAATTCTCTTTACACTGACAGTGGAAACTTCCTGCAGTATTGTAACAGATATGATCGCAAGGTTTCTGTTCTTTGCACTCGTCAATGTCGTGTTCGCAAAAACGTCCTGAATATCCTTTTAGGCAAGCACACGCGTTTGGCTTTAGGCAACTGCCACCATTTTGACAAGGTGTGGAACAAACAGCTGTAAAGAAATGCTTTTGAATATATTAATAGATCGTCCTGTAGGTACATGGCGTAAGCTTTCTTTTTATTTGATATGGAAGAGAAGGTGAAATAATCCAGATTTATTGAAAAATTAGATGATGCAGAAGGTGAAAAAGTCAAACTCAAATTGCGATTGTTTTTATTTTTCTCCTTGGTTTGAAGTTTGAACCATCAAGGAATCTGCATACTTAATAATCATATAAGCTTAGGCTTAATGGAAAAATCAAAACAAACTGAAAATAAGTGAGTCGCGGTTAACTGCTCAAAACTGTCAAAGGAACAAAAAATTTCAAAAATATTTTCGCCAGTAATTCATAGCAAATTGAAAATGCGCCACATCATGATAAAAAAGGACTTGATTCGAGCGTTTTATTTATCCGAAAAAACTGAAATTCAAAGAAAGGTAATAAGTAATAGAACCCTTTGAAGACGGGAGATCAAATGCATTTTCATACCAGACATTTTCCGATTAACTTTCTGAACTATTGAGAGTACCTGACTACCTGTCCTGCGTTGCGTGGCGTGATTTACTGTTGTACACTAAGTAAGTGCCGGTATTTAATTATTGTTGCTGTGAGGCTATCAATAATTAAATATACGTTGTAGAGGTATAATAGCCTGGTTAAGGCTTGTTCTGAAATGCTACGAGGGCCGTGGATATTCTAACTAAGAACTCGCACAAGTTGAATGAATTTAGTGTGGTGCGAATAGCACATCTCCATTTAACCAATGCAGTGAGTTTGAACATCCCGTCCGGTTGAGTTTCGAAGCGATTATACAACTGCGTACGTAGTAAATAATGAATGGCCATCCTATTAAGGGATCGCCGTGAGCGGTTATAACGTATATTCCTGATCTACATTCTGTCTGGATTGCACATCCGTGCGGCGCCAAGTACACAGTTTAAATCATCCTACGGGACGACCGGCGGTTACCAGAATACCGTCACAGAGAGAATTGCTTGCGATACCTGGTACACGACCCAGTACTCGTTCGCGATTCGCTCATATGAATAATTACCGACTAGTCAAGAAGCTCAATTTTAATTCCCTGTAAATATTTTGTCTAAATAGTTAGGATATGAGAGCCTCAGATCAGTCCATCCAGTTCTTCAGGTGCCATCCACTTCTTCGGCTGATTCAAAAACTCCTTTAGCAGCCGCTGGTGTCTTTCAAGGTCATTGGTGGAGCAGTGGACGAAGCGGCAGAAACAAGCCTCTGCTGACTTTCAAGGTCATTGCTGAAGAAAGGGTCCTGTTGTGCAACGACTTCTTCAGCAGCCTCTAGTGTCTCTCAGGGCGAAGAAGTGGTCGTTGATGAAGATGCAGAAGCGAGCCTCTGGGTCTTTCAAGGTCATTGCCGAAGAAGTAACCAGTGTGCGCACCTAAGCCGCCATCTTGACTGCTACGTCATCAAATATGGCCGCTATGCTAGCAGTTAAGGTGGCGACTTGGGTGTGCACTCTGGTTATTTCTTCGGCAACGACCTTCTGCTTTCTCGTCAACCACCACTTCTTCACCCTGAGAGACACCAGAGGATAATGAGGAAGTCGTTGCACAACATGACGACTTCTTCAGCAATGACTGAAAGACACCAGAGGCTGCTGAAGATGTCATTGCTAAAGACATTGTCACTTCTTCAGTAATGACCTTGAAAGACATCAGAGGCTGCTGAAGCCGTCCTAGAATCAACCGAAGAAGTGGATGGCACCTGGAGAACAGGATGGACTGATCTGAGGCTCTCAATCCTAACTACTTGTATAATACCGTTTTACCCATTGATGTACAGACTGTCCTATTTTCGTTGTGATTTGGGGGTTTCTCATAGAAGCAGCAGAGATAGAGCCTCGGGGTTTTCGCGAACCTGAGCTACTTTTTTGAGTATAATAGAAAGCTGAAACCATAATTTGGATATCGTTTTTAGTTTTCGAGAAAAAAGATAATGTTGATTTTTATCGTTTTTCGAAAACTCTCTCCAATTCTTTTTGTACTAAGCACCACGCAAACGGAGCATCTTTATTCTTTATTTGCATTTATGCGGCAATACTTTTTAAGTGAAAATTAAACTTTATTAATAACTATTATTTGCAGACTAAAACTGTTACGATTTGACTCACATAGAACTTTTCCGAGGAATTCAGTGGCGTACGTAGTTTTTTTCTAGGAAGCGTATTTTTTGAGTTAAGGCATAAAGTTAAATTTTTTTTAATGGAAATCATAGTAGGCTTTGGTCTAGTTCGAAAGGTCTTTTTTTAAGCTATCAAAATATATATATATACTTTTATATTGTTATTTCAAAAAACGGCAACGATTTTGGTACTTTTTAAGTTTTAACTTTAGAAAATATAAGACAGGTAGGTACATCCAAGATACCTGTGATTTTATATTTTAACAACTGAATAATTATCTGTTGACATACATTATCAAAAGTTGCATGCAGCTAGTTTTATTAATATTATGTACATAATGGCACTTCAAAATTATCAAAATTTCGAAAAATACGACATAATTGCTGTTTTCAATGAATGTCGTGAGAATGTAAATGAATCAATGGATCTATATCTCAACATGTACACAATTCATAGTTACCCATTTCCAGTATAATACCTATTCATCGATTTATAAAATTTAGATACCCAGAAAGAAGACAACCAAGCAAAATTATGTTTTCGAGATTAAAATCAAATTTAATTCACTACGGGTCATTCAATAAACCTAGAAACAAAATTTATAATAAAGAAAATAGGGAAGAGGGAGAAATAAATGTTTTATCGTTGGTTGAGGCGACACCAAAAACTTCTTGTCGCTAAATCGAATCACAAGTTAAAAAAGGCAAATATAGGCCACATAAAATTCAAATTATTCACCATCTCTTCCCGGGAGATCAAGACAGAAGGCTTAATTTTAGCTTCCTAGCTAAGCTAGGTAGCTATTGTGATAGTCGTTTTTTGACCATGGTGTTTTTTCATCAAATGTGGACGTTTCAGGTCATTCTAAGACTTTTTGGCAAGGTGGCACATTTCCGTCCGTATGTACGAGTGTGTGTGTGCGTGTGTGCGTGTGTATGACTGTTGGCACTTTTACGGGAAAACGGCTCGACAGATTTTGCTGAAATTTTGCATACGTATATCAGAGATGGTCCATAGGAAACTGACGGGGCGGTTTTTTTAAAGCACTTTTGAGCCGAGGTATGGCGTCATCGAACATTTTTTTCAATGATACCTATATATTTTTGTATTGCATCGGATAGAGGGTATTTTTCTCTACACGATGTGCGAAAATCGTAATAGGTTTTATAAGGAAAAAATTGAGAAAAAAATTACGAAAAGAAGGCGCGCGCCAAACGCGCCATCCAGTTCAGTTGTGGCTGTAGCTATACTTGGGCCGCCGAACAGACGGAGTGATCACCCTGCAATCACTTGCTCTAGACGGGACCACTATCAATTTAGGACGAGAGAACCGCAGTGAAGCGCTTTCTTTAGACCTAACGAAGTCTCATCACTCCAATTCAGTCGTCATAAATTAGTATTGGCCACGTTAGAGCACGTTCTTGCAGGGTGATCACTCCGTGCGTCTGTTGGACGGCCCAAGTATAGGAAGCTGTTCTGTCAATGCATTGACAACTAGTTTTTGTAGGTGGTACTTAAATAAAATTCAAGAAAATCCAGAATTTGGGCGGTCTGTCATTTGGACAGATGAAACTCACATAAGCAGCGTAGGATTATTTAACAGACATAATGTGCGTCACTGGTCTGATACAAATCAGCACCAAACTTTTGAACGTCAGAGGCAAGGACGTTTTGGATTTAACGTTTCGTGTTTTATTTTGGGTGGTCAACTAGCATACCAAATTTTTGATGGAAACTTAACGGGATTAACATACATTAATTTATTGAATATTAACGCAGAGGCGATAATGGAAAATGTTCCGTTAATAAACATAGACAGGGTATATTTCCAACAAGATGGTGCCCCTGCACACAATTCTGCAATAGTTAGAAATTATTTAGAAAATAATTTTCCGGGTAGATGGTCGGGTACAAATGGACCTATATTGTGGCCTGCAAGATCACCGGATCTGAGTATATTAGACTTTTTTGTTTGGGCATTTTTAAAAGAAAAAAATATACATACGAAGATACAACAATCAAGCCGAGCTAGCAGAGGCAACACATGCAGCTTTCCGATATTTGCAAGCCCATCCTGTTTTTTTAATTAATGCCATCAATCTATTAACTAAAAGATTTAGATTATGTGTTGAAAAACATGGCAATCAATTTGAGCAGTTCCTATAATTTTGTTGTTTGTTCTTTGATGTTTTTCTTGTTTTTGTTTGTTTTGCTGTTTTTCTGTTTTCGTTACTTTTATTTCAGTTGTTATTAAAAGTTGCTAACATAAAATCACAGGTATCTTGGATGTATGTACCTATCTTATATTTTCTAAAGATAAAAAGCTAAAAAGTACCAAAACCGTTGCCGTTTTTTGAAATAACAATATAAAAGTATATATATTTTGATAGCTTAAAAAAAGACCTTTAGAACTAGACCAAAGCCTACTATGATTTCCATTAAAAAAAAATTAACTTTATGTCATAACTCAAAAATACGCTCCCTAGAAAAAACTACGTAAGTAGTTAGAAAATGAGAGCCTCAGATACGAACCCGTTCGGAGCACATAGCGCCATCGAGTTCTCGAGGTGCCATCGACTTCTTCGGCAGTGACCTTGAAAGAGACCAGAGGCTGCTGAAGGAGTCGTTGAGGCATCCGAAGAAGTGTCTTCAGCAGCGGCATCTGCAGCAGCAGCCTCTGGTGTCTTTGAAGGTCATTGCCGAAGAAGTGGGCATGTCTTCAGCAGCGTCTGGTGTCTTTCAAGGTCATTGCTGAAGAAGTGGTGTTCAGCAGCGTCCAGGCGCATGCGCCGGGGCTATTCCTCAGATCAGTCCATCGAGTTCTCCATCCACTTCAAGTGGGCGTGTCTGCAGCAGCCTCTGGTCATTGCTGAAGAAGGGCCTCTGGTGTCTTGCCATTGCGCACCCAAGCCGCCATTTTGGGCCTTTGGTTGTGGCTCAGGCGCCTGCGCCGGGGCTTCGCCTTCAGCAGCTTCTGGTCATTGCTGAAGAAGTGGTCTTCAGCGGCCCCCCTGGTGTCTCTCATTCTGTTGGGCCTTTGGATGTGGCTGAGGCGCCTGCGCCGGGGCTGTCGCGTACAAAGCACGTGTTGTTCAGGCCAGTCCATCCTGGCCCCATCCACTTCTTCGGTAATGACCAGAGGCTGCTGAAGGAGTCATGTCTTCAGCAACGGTGTCTTTGGGGCCTTTGGCCGTGGCTCAGGCGCATGCGCCGGGGTTTTCGCAAACGTTCTGAAAATGACGCCGACCGGGATTCGAACCCGGGTCCCCACGCACCGGAGCCCTCGCTCCAACCAACTGAGCTAATCGGCGGCCCACAAGCCCGTCTTTCAAATCATCCGTATATACTTATGATTGTAAACAGAAGTTACAGAATTAATATTTATTTTCTGGGAAATTTACAATTGTTTATACTACATAAATAAATATTGATATTAAAGTTTAAGAAAAAAGCACGTTCGCCGCCGATAAGAGATGTTATAATTGTTTTTATTATGGGAAATAACCTTTCATCTTGCCGATAGGATATGTTTGTTTAGGTTTGATCCCACGCTCTGCATGTGCATTTATTACGTTGTAGACACTACAAGGTGACCCGTTTGTTTGTTTGTATTATTACAATAAAATAACATTCTAGAATATTCTTCTGATTGTTTATTTGAAATTACTTGTTATCTTAATGCGTTTCGGACACGTGTGGGAAAAAAACATTCTAGAACATTCTCCAGTTTGTTTATTTGAAATTACTTGTTATCTTAATGCGTTTCGGACACGTGTGGGAACCATCTGATTGATATATGCAAACATCTTAGTTCTCGGTAGTAGAACATTCTACATCGCTAATTATTTGAGAACAGCAGTCTAAATTTAGGCTAACCCCTACGTAAAAACTATGTCATGTGGGGTGTCAAATTAAAGGACTCGACTAGAGGTATCGGAATATTGGGGTGGATTTTAGGGGTGGTTTTTGGGGGTGGTTTTTGGGGGTGGTTTTTAGGGGTGATTTTTAGGGGGTGGTTTTAGGGGTGGTTTTAGGGGTAGCTTTTAGGGGTGGTTTTTAGGGGCGGTTCTTGGGGTGGTTTTGGAGGGTGATTTTTGGGGGTGGTTTTTAGGAGTGGTTTTTAGGGGTGGCCACTCACTGACCGCGCCCCCGGCCACGCTCCTTGCCCCGCCCACCTAGATCATGTAGGGTATCACATTAATCAGCTCGATGAGACTAAAAGGAATCTATAGTTATTCTCCTACTTCCGAATTCTTATCAGTAGTTGTCTGTCTGTATGTCTGTCGGTCCGTCTGTCTGTCTGTCTGTCTGTCTGTCTGTCTGTCTGTCTGTTTACGAATACAGCTGTCTGTTGACACAGACAGCTGTATTCGCAAACACCATGGCTGATGACACGAGCAAGAATAAGACTGCGCATGCGCACGGTTGTATGGAGAGTATTTAAGCAAGAAAATTAACGGTGCTGTCAGTTAGTACTTGTGCTTCAACAAGGGAACCGCATTTGAATAATGACACACATAAACGTAGACACGTTTCGTGTTCTGGACGGTGCTGTTTTGGATGAGGCAGCACGCCGTGTTGAGGTGCACGTACATCAGCCGTTCGTGACAACAACAACATTCAACGCCAATGACGAAATTCGCATACCAATCCACCAACAAGACGTTTACGTACTGCCGCATCTAAGCAGCATCTACATAGAGGGCAGGTTCATCAAGGGTGCAGGAGGCGGAAATGCGGCTTTAACAAATAACGCCCTCAGTTTCCTCTTTGACGACGTCCGCTATGAAATAAACGGGGTGGAGGTGGATCGAACAAAAAACGTGGGCATCACGAGTACACTGAAGGGTGTAGTTTCTCTGAATGTGGGTGAGGTAGGTGCCCTGGAGAATGCCGGCTGGACGAATACGGGAGACTCACCGAGCCACCTTATCGACGCGAACGGGAACTTTAACGTGTGCATCCCGGGAAGAATCCTGCTGGGATTCTTGGAAGATTACCCCAAAATTCTGTTAAATGTGTGTCACGAGCTCATTTTGACTCGATCGAAAAACGATAGGAACGCTTTCGTGGGTAACGAGGACACCAGAATTGAGTTGAGCAAGGTTCATTGGAGGGTGCCGTACGTCTATCCATCGGATGCTGAATACCTAAAACTTCTCAATATTGTCGAGGAAGAGAGAACGTTGCAGATATGTTTTCGCAGCTGGGAGCTGTACGAGTATCCGGTGTTGCCGCAAGCTACGAAACAAACGTGGGCCGTCAAGACTGCAACACGGTTGGAGAAACCCCGCTACGTTATTGTCGCCTTCCAGACGAATCGCAAAGCGAATTTGGACACGGATTCAAGCAAATTTGACCACTGCAATCTGACAAACGTCAAACTGTACATGAATTCTGAGTGCTTCCCCTACGAGAATTTAAACTTGGATTTCTCCACGGGGAAATACGCCCTGCTATACGAAATGTACCAGAACTTCCAGAGTTCATACTATGGAAAAGTTGGCGAGCCGTTATACGGCAAGGAACAGTTCAAGGATCTAGCGCCCATCGTGGTGATTGACGCATCAAAGCAGTCGGAAAGCATCAAGCCTGGACCCATAGATATGCGTCTAGAATTTGAGTCGAGCGAGAATTTTCCGCCCAACACAACCGCATACTGTCTCATCCTGCATGACCGCATCGTTGAGTATACACCGGGTAATGAATCGGTCAGAAGAGTGGTATGAGAAGCTGCAGGGCTTCGATTTGCCCAGAAAATACACGCATGCCTACTCTGTATACAGATTATAGTTTTAATTATATTGACGTAAAAATATATTCAACGTTTTTATTTTTGCGAAAACCCCGGCGCAGGCGCCTGGGCCACATCCAAAGGCCCAACAGCACCTAACAACAATTCTGATTGGATGCTGCCCACAACCACTCTCATTGGCTGTTGCCCCGCCCACTCTCATAGCCAGAGCCCGGCGCATGCGCCTGAGCCACGGCCAAAGGCCCCAAAGACACCGTTGCTGAAGACATGACTCCTTCAGCAGCCTCTGGTCATTACCGAAGAAGTGGATGGGGCCAGGATGGACTGGCCTGAACAACACGTGCTTTGTACACGACAGCCCCGGCGCAGGCGCCTCAGCCACATCCAAAGGCCCAACAGAATGAGAGACACCAGGGGGGCCGCTGAAGACCACTTCTTCAGCAATGACCAGAAGCTGCTGAAGGCGAAGCCCCGGCGCAGGCGCCTGAGCCACAACCAAAGGCCCAAAATGGCGGCTTGGGTGCGCAATGGCAAGACACCAGAGGCCCTTCTTCAGCAATGACCAGAGGCTGCTGCAGACACGCCCACTTGAAGTGGATGGAGAACTCGATGGACTGATCTGAGGAATAGCCCCGGCGCATGCGCCTGGACGCTGCTGAACACCACTTCTTCAGCAATGACCTTGAAAGACACCAGACGCTGCTGAAGACATGCCCACTTCTTCGGCAATGACCTTCAAAGACACCAGAGGCTGCTGCTGCAGATGCCGCTGCTGAAGACACTTCTTCGGATGCCTCAACGACTCCTTCAGCAGCCTCTGGTCTCTTTCAAGGTCACTGCCGAAGAAGTCGATGGCACCTCGAGAACTCGATGGCGCTATGTGCTCCGAACGGGTTCGTATCTGAGGCTCTCATTTTCTAACTACTTACGTACGCCACTGAATTCCTTGGAATAAGTTCTATATGAGTCAATCGTAACAGTTTTAGTCTGCTTCGTACAAAAAGAATTGGAGAGAGTTTTCGAAAAGCGATAAAAATCAACATTATTTTTTTTCTCGAAAACTAAAAACGATATCCAAATTATGATTTCAGCTTTCTATAACACTCAAGTAGCTCAGGTTCGCGAAAACCCCGAGGCTCTATCTCTGCTGCTTCTATGAGAAACCCCCAAATCACAACGAAAATAGGACACCCTGTACATTGCTGATCTGCATTCCGTCCGAATTGCACACCCGTGCGGCGCCGAGTACACAGTTTAAATCATCCTACGGGACGACCGGCGGTTACCAAAATACCGTCACAGAGAATTGCTTGCGATGCCTGGTACACGACCCAGTATTCGTTCGCTATTCACTAAAGTTAAGCAGTCATCATCGCGGTTTGTGTTTGGACAGGCTGCCGGTATCAATGCGGCATACCGGAATTCTCGTTTTTGCAGATAACTTTTTAACCCCATGCAGTCTACCATTTGTCTCTTCAGTATCTATATTCTGCTCGTATAAAACTGTACTACTTTGCTTTAAATTCTCTTCCATTTCTATTAATAACAAGATTATCCAGATATGATTATAACTTCTTACCTTTGTTGCAACCATGGCTTCTGTTGTTCGCTTGACTCCAGCCAGGACAGCACATGTAAAAGACGGATTTGGCGTTTTTTGGGTTTGACACATCTTTGTAAGAAGTTTCGTATACCAACCTGAAAAATTGCTAGTGGATAATTTATGGACTTTATGCAAATTTAAATAAGAAAGCTTCATGTAAGAGTATAAAACTTTGGTTCATATAACAATCGCTGTCTGCGAAACTTTAAACTAAAAATTCGATAATAAAGATAAAGTGTTCTTGAGAAGTTATTACTATTAGGTACCTACTTTACACCAGTGCACAATTGGTTACCCTGACAGCGTTGCTGGTATTTCTTGAAAATCGGTTTGCAAACCACTTCTCTAGTCTTGACTGTTACGTTTTTGGGACTCGCACACACATGCCGTCTGCAACAAAAAAAATCTATGTATACTTATCGGATAAACTGGCAGATCGGTACGTATTAGGTACAATGAACATTTAAGAGCATTTCGTTTAAAAATGACCATTCAAGTTTTGTTAATCATTTTCTTTGAAAACAATCATCAGTTCCCTCCTCTAGAAAATGCTAAATTATTGTTTAAGCGTTATCAATTAGATATATTAGAAATTAGAGTCCACCTTTACTGCTGCAGGCTATAGCTTAACAACACTATTTATTCTCCCATATTGTACCTACTTCGCTTACCTTATACTATATTCTCTATATCTTTCCGGCGGAAACTGGGCCGCCCCAAAGAATGATAATAGAAATTTGAAGGGTGTAGGTCGTCAAGGCTGATGATTTACCAGCACTGGCATATTATGTTCAGTTAGTACCTACCATATTTCATTATGTACCAACAGCCCCCCTGCCCCCCCCCCCTTGGCGACGCCCATGTGTTCAGCCAATCCGGGCGACAAGCTGATTCGCACCGGTCTTCTATTATCTACTCATAGGTACTTTAGGCGCGCATCGCTCCACTCATTCCAGCGTTAGGGCTGGGTTAATCTGCAGGCTGAATAATCGATCAGGGGTGTGCGCTATGAATATCATATGCGTTTAAACAGATAAATAGTTATTTACGTAACCAGTTATGAAAAGACTAATTTTATTTGACGAATATAATATTTGCCAAAACGAGCGAACGAAGTGAGCGAGTTTTGCAAATTATATTATTTATATAACCCCGCTTTAAAATAAAACAGAATTGTGCTACTCCAAATAATGTAACATCCCTTCTAGCCGTACAAATAAATTCAACTTCATCGCTTTACCTTGGCGTTGCTATGGATACTATAAATAACTATTGTCAGTGATGAGTTTTTTATTTCAAATTACGCCAAAAATGGATGATTCTGATGTAGATATGCCTTCTGATATAGAAGAATCAGCGAATTTGGCAATAGATTCAATAATACCCTGTAATAAATTCTTACTTTTGTTTTTGCTTTTAAATATTCAGTTACGTAAAAGTTCATTACATAACTAGTTATGTAAGGAAAGTTCATTACATAACTAGTTACGTAATGAACTGACAGTTATGAAAAATATGACGTTTCGTAATGTCAAAAATGCATTTAAAATGTGACATTTCATAGCGGGGTTAGATAAAATATTATACTTTATTATACTTAATTAGATAAAAATTAGAAAGATGAAAATTCGTTACGTGATTTTCTTTAATTTTCTTTTAGAAATCTTTGGGAGGGCGGCGCCCTAGAGCCCATTATTATGAGCGCCACTGTTTTGCATGTTACAGACAGTTGCGTGAATAGGGCTTCGTTTCTACTTCAAGTTGGGGTATGGTACCCTATTTACTTGCAACAGTATGTTTCTGGTTCGTAAAATTCGTTAATCGGATCCTAAAGAACAAAATATCAATTTACGAAAGTCGCTGTTGTTGTTATGTTAATCATGAAGGTGTCGTCGTGTTGGAGTGTATATTCAAATATGTTCCACCTGCCAAGAGGGCGTTGAAATGGTTTTTGTTACAAGCAAGCCAGAGATCAAATCGAACATTAAGTTTTATCACCCCAAAGACACAACAAGGTTGAAAATGAGGCTGCGTATTGAAGTATCCAATTTAAATTTAACTTTACACGCGGGCCACTAGAAATTTGGGTTTACAAATCCAAGAAATAGCTAACGGTTCCTCAATTTTTAAAAAGTAGTCGTCCAACGATTATATCATTATTTCTTTGATTTATTAGTACAAAAATTATCGACAAATTGACAAATTTTATATCAGAGAAAAAGACGAAGTTTTTTGTTTCAAGTAATTTATGTAGGTGCCAAGTTGTATTGTAGGTCCGTACATCACTTGGAATCTCCAGAGAAAACGATAAAAATCAAAGATTAAACCAGTAAAGTGTGGGCAAATTCATTATTTATATCATAATGAATATCTTCCCCTTGTATTATTGAAATACATGAGGTCAAATATTTTCAGGCCACCTGCGAGCATTCTGTCTTCTTACAAGCCTGAGTGAGACATGCATAATTCAATTTTAATACCAAGATGCATGTAGGATACCCTCATTCACTTATCAGAGTTTTGTAAAATGCTAATTTATATCACACAGTTGTTATAGTCAATTTAATACGGTTGGCATTTTTTTTGTTATTTTGAATTCTTGAGAATAATTTACTTCTCTAACCCCACATTGCTTTATAAAACGCACAGGGTAACTAAAAGATATGTTTGGGCTCCCACATAAATCTTTTTATACATTTTTTATCTTTTGTAGCAGTTTTAAGTATGGAGATATAAATAGCAAGTCGACAATTTGGAAACCGGTATTTAGATAAGGTCCGGTGTCCAGCTACCAAAAGAGCCGTGGTTTTGATTTAATATCATACTCTTAAGTCCGTAATTAGATGATCGAGATTTACGTATAATAACACTGTTATTATAGTTCAGAAATTAATTCAAAAGTTTGTATAATATTATAAAGATGCCGGACTGCATCCGTGTTATTCAAATTTCGTGCGTTGTTATAAAATTGATCATCATAAAATTTTCCGTCCGATGGTGCCAAGACTTTTTTCGGCAAGCGAAGCTTTGTATAAAGCAAGAATAAATCGCTCTCCAGCATATGAGATTTCGGCATGACTTGCTTCCTGTTTGTTAAAAACTTTCAACATATCTTGCAAATCCTTCCTGCTGCTGAGAATTTTTACCATTTGTGTCTTTCCTTTGGAAAAAAATGCAGACGTTTTGTAGCCACCGCTAAAAGCGTGGGCAACGTATTCATCTAAAATTGGGACAAATTCTATGAAACTAGTTTGTTCTCTACCTTAAAGTTAATTAAAAGAACGCCTAAAGCAATTTGGCAATTCTCTGACAAATACCTAGCCAGACATTAAATTATAGAATCTAGATTTTCTTTGGAGGTTCACATCGAAATCAAACTCCTTCGATAGTTTGGCTATAAATTCTGTTCGTATTACTTCCAGAATTTTTCAATGTTCTTGCCAGCCTCCTGGTGCGAACATTTCAGTCTGTCAAAGTTTTGACACTCACCAGGGAGTGGAGCGGACGCAGGTTCAACATTACCCCCATGGCCGTCTAGAAGTTGTGCCTATTGTCGCTCTTACTCCCATACCCATCAATAGTGGATCTTATGATCAACGGGTCAGTTCGGTTGTAGTCTCCAAGCCTACATGCAAATTGTAGATTCATTTACTATCTGGAAATTTTAAAAGATTCTCCGTTTTGCCAGAAAATTAGATTGTTAGTCTATCTAAGTGTGTGGGGCTCGTAAGTCCAGCTTCTTGCGTTTAGTAAATGAAGTTATAATGGTTTCTTCCGGATGGTCAGCAAGTTGCCTCTTCATGAAACAATTTTGATGATGTTTTGAGACGCAATCATGCTTGCCTTTAAATAAGAACAACTAGGTCATTTATACAACTCTGTGAGTTGTGACCGATGTTACTTAGTATATCAAGGAAGTCATCCATAATGATAGACCAGAGCGCGGGTAATAGTATTCTACCTTTTGGACAGCTCTTTGATGTAGTTACTACCTGCAGAAGTCGTAACAATTCGATCTTTGAGCATTGCTTTTGTCTCTCTAATGATGGAAGGCTTGGTGCCCCTTTATGGAGCAATTCTTCTGATCCCGAGTTGTGGATTTGCGTAATTGGTAAAAATTGTTTTCTGTCACACAAGACGTTGCTTCTTATATGGTTATCCAAAATTGTCTCCATTACTTTGAGAAGAAAAGAGGTGAGACTTATAGTGCGATAAGAAATTTGTTGGCCTGTTCACTTTACCTTCCTCTATGACCCCATTGCAAAACTAGCTTTCGGCAAGGGGCCTTTTTGCAGTATTACCAGAATATTTCCATCTTTACCTAACGAACTGTATGGATAGCTCATATCATTTCGTTAATGGTGAGAATTCGATATACCAGCCTTCGACTATCTCTAGTGAAGATACGCTCTAAGCTCCCTAAGCGATTTAGCTTAGCTTTGCCTGATACAGGGAGTGAGTTTGAGTTACCTTTACGGGACTTGCGAAGTGAGTCTTTAACAAGACTCGAAGGCAATCTTCTATGTAAACTACGCTAGGATTTTTAGTGAACCATATCATATTGGGTAAATCTTCCAAAGGTACATTTTTGGAGCAAGTTCATTTTAAGTCAACCCCATTCTATGCGACGCACCGTTGGCTAACAAGTAACAACTATGGTAAAATTAAGGCAGAGTTGGTAGAACGCCTAAACACGTCACAGAAGTAAAAGAAACGCCAGCTGCTCGGGCGTGAATTTCTAAATCACTTTCGTACCCTGACTGGTACTACAATTACGGACACTATACTGCACACCCTATGGCCCGGACCACTGCCAGCATAGATGCAACCCATATCGGAGACATTGCTGACGCCATATATAGCCGTACAGCAGGCATCATCAGTGTCTTAACGAACGAAGTTTCCTCCAGTTCAGTTATCACCAATGCGCTAGCCTCCGACGAGAGATCGCAGCTCTCCACGACTCCCGACCTACCCGTCCTCGCTCACAATCCCTTCTATAGCGCATTCTCGTTCCCTCAGATTTTCTCACACTATCCCCGATACATGCTGGTATCACCATAGATTCGGAAGAAAAACTAAGAAATGTCAACCTACTTGCCGTTTCATTATTTCGGAAAACTCCCAGGCCAGTCACCGGTAGCGCCACTCAGTGACTCGGTCACCTCGTTATCAAACCGCCTCTTCGTCAATGACCGAGATACGGGAGCACAGCTCCTCATTGACATCGGCTTTGAACTCCGTGTTTTCACCCTAGCCAAATTCGTGTCTCACGACTGAAGACATAACGTAACTTTCAAGGGGCTAACGGCACCCTATTTCATACACATGGTTTTACACAATCGATTTGAACATCGAACTCAGAAGATCTTTTTTATGAAGATTCATCATCGCGGACGTATCCAGTGGACATCCGGAAGAGACGCCTTTTAGATCCCCTCATCCAAATCTCCACCCCTGTTCAAAAATCCATCAACAACTGTACATGTATTCGAATAATTTCTGGATCCTCACCACAGCATACAATCCTGGAACAATTTCCAGAACTCATTCCATCTTTGGGCCTTGCTTTGCACCGAAAGCACTCCACCCAGAACCATATCTGCACACCAGTAGGGTAACTCGTCACCCCCCCCCCCCCCACGACAGGTTGAAAATCGCAAAGAAAGAATTTCACGCGATGATACACCTGGGAACTCCATGACCCTCCGAAAGTAGTTGGTTATCACCTCTACATATGGTACCTAAACGCGGTGACATATGGAGATCATGTGGTAATTATCGAGCTTAATGTCCGAACAGTACCCGATCGCTATCCAGTTCCGCACATTGAAGATTTTGCACACACTCTTCTTGGCAAAACTATTTTTTCCACCGTTGATCTAGCCCGAGTATACAATCAAATCCTAGCGGCCGAAGAAGGCATTTCCAAAACCCCTTCATCTCTTTTGGGTTACGTAACGCTGCCTAAACTTCATTGACGAAATTCATAGACGATATTCTTGTAGGATCATCTTCAGAAGCAGAGCATAATTATTCTCACCTCACTCAAATTTCCGAGCGTTTAAATCAATTCTCAGAAGTGTGTTTTCAGTTCCAGGACCGTCACATTCTTGGGCTACCAAATCTCCGAGCATGGAACGTAGTCACTTCCCGAAAAAGTAGATGCTACCTGCCAGTACCCACCCAGTAGGCAACTCTCATTTTGTTTATGTGAAAACTGAAGACCAGGACAGACCAACATGTGGTCCTCGAAGGACAAGAATGTCCTTGACAATAATTTTAATAAGGAAAATCGGAATTTCAGGGAACGAGTTCATAAAATTCTGAATATCCGTTTCTATAAGAAAGGGATTGTAATTCGATTGCAAAAATGTGTAGTCTTGGAATTGAGTATTGCAGAGTGTATTTAAAACGTAAATTACTATTATCATAAGGTCCCTATCACATGCTTTTGTACACATACTGGATAATTCAGTTTACGCATAAGAGCAGAAAAGTCGAGCTCGTTAATATCTGCTGAAAGCCGACTCTGTAACCAAAGAATAACTAATAAACCAATATGTGTTAAGTAGCTTTCACTGATCACTGTTCAAGACATTAAGTTACTTAAACATCCATTGTATTAATGCATCGTGCACTTAAGTTTGTGTGTTCTTTCGTGCGGTAAATAATTTTTGATTTTTCTCAGTAGCTATGTACACACGATATTCTTCAGTTCGTCCGGAAAGTATCTTTTATGACTTCACAGCCTCACTGAACAAGAAAACCGACAGTATTGTCAACCTTGCTGCTATCTCCCATCTCCCCACTCGAAACATTTCTCCCATAAAAAATAGTTATCGCAACCAACCACTATTACTTTAAGCATTAAGTACATTATAAATCGTAGCAACTTATGTGCTTCATTAATCTGAATGTTCCATTCTAGACCGTTTCGGGCAGTATAGCAATAAATTTGATTACATTAGAAGTGTAAAATGAAGATAAAGAACAGTGCCGACAGAATTATTACACGCACATTTACATCAAAGCTAACTTTATAACTGGAAGATTGCAATTTTCTTTGAGTTGATAGCAGAAGCAAAGTTCTGCTTTTATAGAGTGCCATTTATTTTATAGGCCAATTATAATAATTTTATACAGGGCGTCCATTCCGTCTGTCCCATCCTAAGGAACTCTCCTAGTTCTTTGAAGACATTAAAAAGTTAGTATTCTTGGCTCAGAATGCAAAAATATTTATTGAGCAAATTTGAACAAAACTCTAATTTGGCTGTAACACTTCAAAATGTCCTGAAACAAACGACACTGACGACGCGACGCCGGAAAAATTAAATTTTTCTGAAGAAAAGGATCGAAACGACTAAACAGGACAATTGACTTTAATAAAAGTAGAATATACATAAGTATCTGTTATGATTGTGGCTAGTGCAACAGGAAGCACCTATGCTACCGCGTCATACTGTATGCAGAGCTGTCCATCAGTATCTAATTCGAATAGGAAGGGATCTCAGGCGGCTGTACAGGCTGTCCTATTTTCGTTGTGATTTGGGGGTTTCTCATAGAAGCAGCAGAGATAGAACCTCGAGGTTTTCGCGAATCTGAACTACTTTTTGAGTATAATAGAATGTCGAAACCAGAATTTGGATATCGATTTTAGTTTTCGAGAAAAAAAAAAGATGTTGATTTTTATCGATTTTCAAAACTCTACAAATCTTTTTGTACTAACAGCAGACTAAAACTGTTATGATTGACTCCTATAGAACTTTTTCCAAGGAATTCAGTGGCGTACGTAGTTTTTTCTAGGGAGCGTATTTCTTGAGTTATGACTAAGGCTGTGAAATGTATGCACGAAAAACCTTGAAAATATGCAATATATATGCACTTTTAAAACCACAAATTATGCACAGACAGTAGTCCATATATGCTGCAATATATGCACAAAAATACACCTAGGTTTTAAAAATAATGTTTTTTATTGATCAACGACACCCATACATTCATAAAACTCACAAAACCAAAAAACAGAACATAATTTTTTTTCAGAAAGAGACGTGTGCGTGGTCAAACTTTTTCATGCATCAGAGATGGGCTATTAAAAATATGCATTTTGGCTTCTAAACCACTAAAATATGCATTTTATGCTTCAAAACTACTAATTTATGCATGTAAAATGCAAATTTGCAGAAACGTCAGAATATGCATTTATATGCACTATAAAATTTTCAGTTTACTTTATTTCCAGAAATTTGTACTTATATTGTAGTTATATTTAAGCGCATACCAGCAAACAATTTATGCATTTGCATACAATTCACAGCTCTAGTTATGACGTAAAGTTGAATTTTTTAAATGGAAATCATAGTAGGCTTTGGTCTAGTCTAGTTCGAAAGGTCTTTTTTTAGGTTTCAAAATATATATACTTTTATATTGTTATTTCAAAAAGCGGTAACAATTGTGGTACTTTTAAAGTTTTAACTTTAGAAAATATAAGATAGGTACATCCAAGATACCTGTGATTTTATGTTAACAACTGAATAATTATCTGTTAATATACAATAGCAAAAGTTGCATGCAGCTAGTTTTATTAATAGATAGGTACTTAATATATACATAATAGCACTTCAAAATTATCAAAATTTCGAAAAATACGACGTAATTGCTGTTTTCAATGAATGTCGTGAGAACGTAAATGAATCAATGGATCCATATCTCAACAGGTACATACACAAAAAATTCATAGATACACATTTCCAGTATAATACCTATCCATCGATTTATTAAATTTAGATACTCAGAAAGAAGACAACCAAGCAAAATGATGTTCTCGAGCTTAAAATCAAATTTAATTCACTATGGCTCATTCAATAAACTTAGAAACAAAATTTATAATAAAGAAAATAGTGAAGAGGAAGAAATAAATGTTTTATCGTTGGTTGAGGCGACACCAAAAACTTCTTGTCGCGAAATCGAATCACAAGTTGGTGTTTCCAAGACAAAAGTTCAAAAAATATTAAAAAAGGCAAATATAGGCCATATAAAATTCAAATTATTCACCATCTCTTCCCGGGAGATCAAGAAAGAAGGCTTAATTTTTGTAGGTGGTACTTAAATAAAATTCAAGAAAATCCAGAATTTGGGCGGTCTGTCATTTGGACAGATGAAACTCACATAAGCAGCGTAGGATTATTTAACAGGCATAATGTGCGTCACTGGTCTGATACAAATCAGCACCAAACTTTTGAACGTCAGAGGCAAGGACGTTTTGGACGTTTTGGACGTTTCGTGTTTTATTTTGGGTGGTCAACTAGCATACTAAATCTTTGATGGAAACTTAACGGGAATGAGATGCATTAATTTATTGAATATTAACGCAGAGGCGATAATGGAAAATGTTCCGTTAATAAACATAAACAGGGTATATTTCCAACAAGATGGTGCCCCTGCACACAATTCTGCAATAGTTAGAAATTATTTAGGAAATCATTTTCCGGGTAGATGGTTGGGTACAAATGGACCTATATTGTGGCCTGCAAGATCACCGGATCTGAATATATTAGACTTTTTAGTTTGCCTTATTATTGTTTTTCTATGTCCTTTGTTCACTTATTTGTTGATCATCATATTAGTTGTGGTTATTAAATTAATGGTTCATAATTCAGACATTGTGAAGTGCACTTCAATATTTTAATGGCATTTAAAAAAGTTCAACTTACTATATGAACCTATTTTTACAATAATATGAGAAATACAGATCCGCATCCCAAAAATTTCTTGATGATTGTCAAAGAAGGCCCGAAACGTAATTAAACCATAACATATGGTATATTGCTGAATTCAGGATAAAGAGGTCTTCTAAAATTTGACATCAGAAAATCAGGACCGTATTTAAAAAATGAAGTTGATTATGGTTGCTCAAAAACGAAACGTTGAATAAGGTAATCTTTGGGTTCATTAAAAGTTGTTGCAAAGAAGTTCTGTCAGTTTCGCTCTAGCGTTAATATTAACGACAGAAACTAAAACAAAAAATCGGAAAATTCAGTTTTTCAAAATAAAAAATTATATCAACGATTTCTAGGCGTCATTTTGTTAGTCCTTTACCCTATCTCTTGTCATTTCCTATATCCTGGCCCTCCTTATCTTGGACAGTGTGTATAGGAAGTTAAATTGCATGGTTTGAATGTGTAGGGGAAAGCATCGTGCTGAAGAGTCTCAGAAGGACGAAACCAGTTGGTCTGCAGTTTTCCATACACACTCAAAACGTGCAACATTTAAACAAAGATAATTATTGTCCAAATCACTAAAAATAATAGTGATTAATCAATGAATTACAATTTATATAAACTTATACGTTACAATAATATATTTTTCACAAAAATTAATTTCGCAAAATTATTGTGGTGAAATTGTGTACAGAAGCTAGAGCTTAAAGTGTACACTGAACATAAAAGTACTAAATTATTTATGTGCTCAGTAAGAACATTATTTTAACGATTAGTACTCCAGATGTACGTATTTACTGACCGCACACGCCAGACAGTCTATATCGGCTTATTGTAATTTTGCTTTAATTTTATGGGAATGGCTGTTTGTTTTAGTTGTAGCACCACTATGTAAACGATTTTCAGTGTCACTGAACGACACGAAGAATGCTATCCAGTTGAACAAACACGCGACGGTGTTTCAAGAAATAGAACAAGGAATTAATTTCTCTCAAATTTTCATATACGCGCTGCTTCTGCAACTCAAACAAACTCGAAAATTGCAAAAAATTTATTTTTTATGTACCTAGTTATGCAATTATACAAGGTGTCCCAACGAAAACTTGTACCCCCCTAAAACTCGGCAATATAAACGTGTTGAGAAAAATCCAAAAACACGTCGATTTTTATATCAAAGGGACCAATTTTTATGCAATAATCATTCTTGCAACTCTAGTCCTGTGCGGGGGGGTAGCAACCCCCCAAAATTTTTAAATGGGACGGGGGGTCAAATGATCCCTACTTTGGAAGGGTTTTTCATTACTTACACAACCGTATTTGTTTTATTCAATTCGATCAATTCGTTACCGAGAAATTGCTTCTTGAAGTTTCCAAGTTAAAAAATTAATAAAAGCACAAAAAGGTTTAAACTATCGAATGTTTTGCTCGAAATGATCTCCACCAATTGTCATACAGTAATACATTCTGGATTCAAATCCAGATCTTACATTTCTCAAGACCTCAGGAGTTATTAGCCGGCATTCTTCTTTGGAATAAACCATTTTGATTTAGTAAATAAACACGATTTTATACTGTAGCGAATAAGTTTATTTTGACATTTGTTCTGATGTTCTTTTGTTCTTACTTTTTATTCTTATTAGTTTACTTGATTTTGTTACTTTTCCATTCTAATACATTCGATAGTTTAAACCTTTTTGTGCTTTATTAATTTTTTAACTTGGAAACTTCAAGAAGCAATTTCTCGGTAACAAATTAATCGAATTGAATAAAACAAATAAGGTTGTGTAAGTAATGAGACACCCTTCCAAATCCAAAGTAGGGATCATTTGACCACCGTCCCATTTAAAAATTTGGGGGATCGCTACCCCCCCCCGCACAGGGCTGGAGTTGCAAGAATGATTATTGCATAAAAATTGGTCCCCTTTGATATAAAAATCGACGTGTTTTTGGATTTTTGTCAAAACGTTTATTTTGCCTAGTTTTACGGGGGCACAAGTTTTCGTTGGGACACCGTGTATACATATTTAATAATGATAATAATGCCTATTTTTGTGCACAACTGAAATATTAAAACAAACAAAAAATTAAAAACATTTACACTAACTACATTTTGGGAATCAAAATTCACACCGAAAACACTAAAAAAGTTAACACCAAAACAAACAGCAGTTAAACGTCAAAACTATAGCGACGCCATACTGAAGCAGAAATCAAGGTCGATACCTGTGACGTAACTGCGATTTCAGGGGATTACATTTTTCAAGTTACACCATTCTTTTATAAACTTCTTTTATAAGGATGAATGGCTCCATTTTCAAGATGGTTTAAAATTTAGTTTTGACACATTAATCTGTAATAATGAGCCGAAGGCTCGCACGGATGTTACCTTGTAAATTTAATAAGCACTACCTAAATAAAATAAAATAAAATAAAACATATGTTCCTAAGTCTGTAGATAGTTCAAAATTATCGACAGGATGCCTTCGATATCATCCGCCAAATAATTTACCCGTTCTACCCTTTATGAATTTACAATCAGGTTATAGGCAAAATCTATTTCCAGATTCATTGTTATTCAGCAGTTTTGGCATAATTGCCCATTGAGAACTGTAATTTATAGTTCATAAAAGAGAATGGTCTATAATGTAACGGATATGGACCATTTGGTTTACATCTGTACAGAATAAACTGAATTGTTATTTTATGGAAACGCATAATTTTGCCGCTGGCAATTGTAGCTACTTCAATGGGCATTTAGTTTTAAAGACGCATACAGAGTGTTGCCGAAGTAAGGTAAAATAAGGTAAAAATGTCTGGCCTAGCCAGTATCATAGTACACGCCTTGAACATGAAGGATGCGTTAGTCGATAAAAAAGTCGTCTATCGGTTTTTAAATGTTTAAAAATGAATCACAATTAAAGGAATTGTCTCCAAAAAAGTAGAAGCATGTACCGGATCTCGCATCTATTTATTCACTGGCGCTCACATCACGTTGCAATTCGATCCCCACCGCGGAACTCTATATTTGGGAGTCGACTTCTGCTTTGGTGAGCGTTCTGTTACGTATACATAAATATTTTGATGTGTTACCGTAGAATTTAAAAATGCTATTTAAAGTTTGCTTTTCTTGTTGTCTATTATGAAAACAGTAATCTGTAATAGTTGTCATGAATTCACTTAAGATAATTATAGCTAGACAGACGTGTGTTGAAAAGTCGACATTTAAAAGTTAAAATCTATAATTTTTCATATCAGAAGGGGGAAAATCACTAAAAAGTGTCCGCAAGAGCAGATGTGTGTGTTAAATTTGAAGATTTTGTTTTCGAAAATTTAGTACAATTTTATTTAACCATTAACATGGACCTGTATGAAGTTGGTAGAAGACTTCTCCGAAAAGTCTCACATGTAACTTTTCGCAATAAATTTTTAAGGCTGCAGTTCTGTCGTAACTTGCGTTGATTATTAAGGAGGAATAAATGCATCTTACAAAAGTAAATATAGATACATAATTTCCGCCGATTGAAGACAGTTTAAAACGCCACTGTTTGAGAGTACATTAACGGACGGGAATTTGGTTGAACAGCTAAATATTTCAGAAAGTGTTTGGTGCACCACAAGAGGAAAATTCTACGCATACTTCAAACACAACCGCCGATATTGAAATTAACTTACAGACGGTTCATCTATGCAGTAAATTCGTTGCGCGGACTTGGAAATAAAACGAACGCCACATTGCTTTCTCTCCAACTGTAATCTATTAGTTTCCCTAGCTACCGATTGATGTCGCTCGTCTCTCATCTAAATATTAACACCGTTAATATTAAGAATGCCCTATATACCACGCTGTAAGTGCACCATAGGTCCTGCAGAATTCAAATATTCGCAGTCTAATCACATTGGAAGATCCAGATATAGTAAACAATTCTTCTGACACCGATTGAATTATTCTTTTTACCTCTTACATAGTGCATCACGTCGTTTTATTTTAACATTACGTGAACGGGTTGATAACGTGCATTTGTTAATTTTATCAATTTTGCTATAAATAGGCAAAACCAAAAAATACTATTGTAGAATGCAAAGCATGTTCTTTCTGTTGTATCTGCGTACTTGCTGTATCGAGCTCCGCAGTGGGGATCGGTTTGCGAGATGCTACGAGCGTCAGTGAATAACAGATGAGAGAGCTTCTTTGGAGAAATTTCTTTAATTATGGCCCGATTTGAAACCTGTAGACTCAGAAGGATTTTTGATATCTACGGTCGTCTTCGAGATATTGCAAGTTAAACGAAAGCTGGTAGACTGTGATAATTCCAAGTTTCGAGCAAATCGCACGTTTGTGCGTCCTTGCTCAGACTTTGTTTTATGTTTCGCATTTATTTATATTTTTTCGATAGATACAGAAATCAGCAGGACACATGTTGATGAATCTTGAGAAGCTGATTACGAAATAATGATAACAAACCTGCGGCAGTAATTCTGAACTCTGTCCAGATAAGGAAAGTAAATAATATCACAAAAGCAAGTTCTTTTGTAAGAGAGACATTCAAAAAGTGGCGGGAAGACTAAAACAATTTTAGTGAAGCATTTTCTTAATTATGACTGTACGTGCGATTTAAACCTAAAGTTACCATCAATTATTACATGTAAATTTGTTTGCTGAATTAGCCAGAACAAGAGGAACATTTAAACCATATATTACATTACAATACATTACATTACATTACATTACATTACATTACATTATATTATATTGTATTATATTACTTACATTATATTATATTATCTTAGAAGCAATAACACTACTAATTCAGTATGAAGAGACGAGACTTCTGGATTAGGTTCTAAGTTATGCTTTGAATTAAGATTTATAATGATTTCGAGGTTTTCATTAATTTACGCTTATTTATTCAGAATGTAGATCACTTGAAGGGAAATTGTAATAAAACTGCGTATCATCCGCATAAGCCCGAATACGACAATTGACAGGGGAAGACAATATATCTGCACTCTGTAGTATAAATTATAAAAAGCAAAGAGAACCCTGCGGCACTCCAGAAAAAACACTAAGAGCAGACGACAAGATGTTATCAATTTTAATTTTCTGAAACCTATTCTCAAGATATGGACTAACAAAAGACTGTGAATCTATACGAGGGAAAGACCATAATATCTCAATTTTGCAGTAAGTAAAGCATGACTTATTGTATCGAATGACTTTGAGAAGTCTAGAAGTCTAAAACATCAACCTCATCAGCAGCAGCAGAACGGAAGCTGGGGATTCGCGGCGATGTTAAGTCTACGGAGGCGGCCGAGAAGGATATCGGGGATTTTGACCTCGAAGCAAGTGAGTCCGAGACCGCCGCCCTTCCGGAAAGAGTTGGAGGACGTAGCGGGCAGATGGAGGATCCGATTTACGAAGGCGCTGATGTTCTTATCCGTCATGGTAAGAGTCTTCCGGGTGATCGATGGGGATTGGAAGATATAATGGAATCTGGGGAGAAGGTAGTCTCTCAATAGGTCCATCTTCTGGTTCGGCGTTAGTGGGGATCTCTCCACCCTCTCCAGCGCCGCGCGTAGACTCGCAGCGCAGGGCCGCACCGTACCCATGAAAGAGTACCGGAATCCCAGGTAGTTGAAGCACTGGTCGGGGGCCACGTTGGGAATGGCGCGGCCGTTGATGAAAATCCGACAGTGCGCAGCTGTTCTCAGCTGCTTTTTGGCCAGAAGGACGTTCACGGCCAGATGGGGACACTTTCCGGAATTCAGTTCTGTAGACCTATTCTCGGACCAGGACTTGTTGGTCTTCGCGGCAGGGGCTGACGACCAGGAGGCCGTCGGCGTACGCGAAGGTGCAGATCTTCGCAAGGTTAAGGTCGACCCCCTCCCCTCTTCCGAGCAGCTCCAAGTGACAGAGCAGCTCGTCCAGCATAAGATTAAACTGGAGGGGTGACAAGGTGACAAGGGGTCCCCCTGCTTAACGCCTCGTCTCACCCTCATAGTGGGGGTGAGGTATTACAAAAGCAGACTAAAATTGGTTCATTTCTCAACATTTGCCTGCAAAATATTAGAAAATAATTTACTTCATGAAATAATTGGAATAAACGCCTTGAGATATCGAAGAAGCTCTTTTGAATTTGCCTTCTAATTTCTCGAAAAACTTTTGCGAGGAAAACTCCACTTATCCTTGTTTGGGAGAGCCTTAAAATGAAGTCCTCAGTGTCTAAGAACTCAATCTTTTTTACTCATTTTGCTGCCTATTCAGCCAAGATGCGTTTCTGAAGTTTAACTAAGCAAAGCTTGGATTCTCGAATTGAGAGAGTCATTATTTTGAAAGATAACGTTGCATTCTCTAATAAGACTAAAAAGTAAAAACTACTATAAGTACATCCCTCGTACAATTTACAATATTTAAATCCTATACGTTCAACTTAATATTACTGTTCCTGTTTTATCGATTCCGTGATACGAGAAAATTGCACTTCGACAGATATTTTGCAGCCAATATGCCTCCTATTGGAGGTATACATCTATACATACATATTGGG
Source organism: Xestobium rufovillosum (assembly GCA_963966045.1). NCBI lineage: Eukaryota > Metazoa > Arthropoda > Insecta > Coleoptera > Ptinidae > Xestobium > Xestobium rufovillosum. Next base: position 18,835,782 of record OZ014498.1, read on the forward strand.
CTTGCACTGAATTAGAGATGGGCAGAATCACTCACTTTATTGTTTCGATACAGTTGTTTCGAAACAGTAAATTGAGTCGACTCACTGAATCGAATCATGAGTCAGGTCAGTGTAGAATTGAAAATAGTTTCTATTGTCTGGCGCCGGGTCGCCAGTCACCTGCCGAACCAAGCAAACGCACTGAAATATTGGCAGAATCGACTCATTTTTAATGCTTCCAATCCGAGTGAATTTAAATTGAATAACTGAATAATGTCCCTTTAAAACTAATCTGCTAACATCGCCGCGAAAGATTCGGTTTCATGTTAGTGGTGAATTTGTTGTTTAACAAAGTGCATGTGCATTTTGATGAATTTTAAAAGAACTGGCTAAATACTGTACTCGGCAGATTGCCTTCAAAATGTATTTGGTGCGAAACTTAAAACTTTAAAAATTTTCCGAAATACACAGGCATTTTATTAAATCACAAAGTCAACACTAAAAAGAAGGAGAAACTTCATATAAACAGTCCCCCTTGGCGGCGATGTTATCAGATTACTTTTTACGGGATAATTAGATTCACACGTTTCGCGGCACGACTCAGATCCAAAGTAGGATTGTATCATTGTATTTATAAGAGTCCTACTGGCTTAAAATGCAACAAGCACAATTATTTGTCTCACCAAGTCATTTCAAGAATCGACTCTTGCGACTACAAGATTCAAGTAAGCAGTAAAAGTGAATCACTCACTCGGAGAATGATTGGTGTTTATCCGCTCATCTATGAGTCACAGAGTCGACTCTTCTGATTTTACTGAATCGACTCTTTTGAATCAGGCATGTGATTCGACTCAATGTTTCGAATCACTCACTCAGTAGCCAACTCTACACTGAATGTATATGCTAGACTCAGATGCCGAATTTGCTCAATTGTAGAAGTCTGTCAGATTTTCGTCAATACAATACAATTCTAAATATCGCTTGTTCATTCATTTAATTTATTAGGTCATCGCTACCGAATACCGGGACTGTTTATGCAAATTATTATTTTATTGATCTTGACAGTGAATGGATCATCGACCGCAGTATTCTTCAGAATGGTGTCACTGTGATTCATTAGTTTAAATTAATGATGCATTGAATTACAAAGAATAAGAAGCTGCAGTCTGTGACACATTTCAATCTGCTTCGAGTATTATTTACTTATGTCCGAAGACATAAACAATATGAGTATTTCGTATCTCAGTCATGATTGGTGCAAATAGTGGTGCCAAAGCGGCACAAAATACATCAAAAACTAATCTTCAAAGACTGCCTGCACTTTATTTACTCTTGTATGCACTTGGCGGGGGTCCAGAAATGAAAAATACACCACCCAAGTATGCGCATAGTAATGCAGCAGCCATCAGCTAGGCACTTGGAATTCGCTCTTGTAGAACTAAAAATCACTTTTGCTTATCTCTGTTGTGCAGTTGCAGGGAGTTTTCGATGGTTTATGCTCTTGTCGAACGCATGAGGGGAATTTTTATTGAACGAAAAATCTTCAGGGGCGAAACATGGAAAAGATTCAATTTCTTTTATCTTTTCAATATCGACGGCAAATTTGCACGACTAAGCGATTCTTTACTAAATTGCTCCTTTTGGTTTTTACTGCCACAATATCAGAGAATGTATCCGAATCGAAAAATTGGCGGAGTTTGAGAGACGTTTTTACCTCACTTACATTCATTTATCTGACAATCAAAGTAATAACTCATATACCGTGTGACAAACTTCCATGTGTACATGGGGAAATAACATGGGCAATTACATTTTTGGGGATTCCTGCTCCCCATGTGTAGTTACAGTGGTGATAAAGGTAGCAATCGAAAGACTATTTTTTTCTGCGTATGAGGATATCAAAAACTCTGCAATTTTCCAATTTATTAAAGCATTAAAACCAAAAATTACACTAATAATTTTCAAATTAAAACACGGATATTCATCAGATTACCGTTGAAAATTTAATTTAGTCTATAATCAAAGACTCCCTTGATTCTAATTTCTAATTCGTCTGAACTGTCAACATTATTTATCGACAATTTAAAAGAGTCCTATTCCTTCGGTAACAATAAAAAATTTAGTTAAGAAATTAGAAGATACTGGGAATCTTTCATTGAAAGAAGGTAATTTTTACTAATAATATTTTCTGTCTTGACTATTTGGTAGAAATCCATGATGAATCTTGAAACCGGTCAATAAAATAATTTATTATACTTATTGGTAGTACGCATAGTAATTTTCTATTTCATCATTTTACTAATAAATTTACTTGGTTTTTATTTAGATAATTCTGATTCGCTTATTATTATTACCTAGTTGCTAATTCCTTATTGTTCGCTAACTTACATTTTACTGGGATTATGAGAAATTTAACAAGTGATAACGTGGAGTGAAACAAAACTAAAATTAATCTTATCATTTATTTTTTTAGTCGTTCCAAGAAATCTAAATGTTGAGGTAGATGAAATGGTAATAGGCCTGATAACTGCTAGTCCAACATCTAGTTTAAGGTCTATTGCCCTAGAATGTAATGTTTCAAGAGAAACTGTCCGTAACATATTAAAAAAAAACAAATATCATCCCTTTAAATTCCAATGTCACCAAGAGTTACTTCCTTTTGACGAAGAATCAAGGCAAACTTTCTGTGAAGAAATGCAAGAACGGGCTAATCGGAATCGCAGCTTCCTCTCATCAATTTGTTTTACCGATGAGTGTACCTTCACTTTAAATCAAGAGCAAAATTCACAAAACGTTAGGCATTGGGCCCAGGAAAATCCCAGAATAAATCTAGCCACTACAACGCAATACCCTCAAAAAATCAATATTTGGGCAGGCATTTTTAATAATCCCATTATAGGACCATTTGAAATACAGGGAAATTTAAATTCAAAAGCTTATTTAGATCTTTTAATTAACCATATTGGCCCTGCATTAGAAGAAGTTGCACATGCGAATCGAGAGGTCTGGTTTCAACATGACGGATGCCCAGCACATTTTGGAGCACAAGTGAGGGAATTATTAAATGAAATATTTCCAGAGAGCTGGATTGGTCGAGGTGGTGCTATAAACTGACCAGCTAGATCTCCCGATTTGGCACCGTGTGACTTTTTCTTGTGGGGTCATTTAAAAAATAAGATTTATAAAACTCGTCACCCAAATATTGATTCTTTAATGAATGCTATTTTTGCGGAATGCAACTTAATAAACGATCGGCAACTTGCGAATTTGAGAAATTCTTTCTATAATAGGCTGGGATACTGTCTGATACAGAATGGGGGTTTATTTGAATATTTGTTATAGTTATTTTTCTTTTTTTATGTTACTTTAATTTCATTGTATTTGTCCTTACCTAGATATGAAATATATAAATATTAAACTGCCAGATTACAAAATTCATTATAGCAAAATAAACAATGTTGCCGCTTGTTAAATTTTTCATAATTATTGCAGTAAAATTAAAATAATTTAATTTTTATTATTTCATTTTACTGCTTTAACATTTTCCCAAAAACTTTTTAATAGGTTAGACGACACCTACAATTTACCCTAAACTATGGACCAGCATTCACCAACGAAACATCCACACCAGTAATCAATTAATTGTCAACTATAGGTAATGACAATAATAATGTGAATGAGAATTATCTAAATAAAAAAACAAGTTTATGTATTAGTAAAAATTAACTTCTTTCGATGAAAGATTCCCAGCCTTCAAATTCCTTACTAAATTATTTGTTGTTATACCGAAGGAATAGGACCGTTATTGAATTTTACAGAAAATAAGGCACGGACTACGCGCAAACTATTGCCGCCGTAAAATATTTTCACAATGAAAACCTTTTCTTGAACTGAATAATAGTATATTATTATATGAGCGATTATGACAACCATTATTCACGAAGATGATGTTTGAGCCCACGAGCCGAAGGCGAGTGGCTCAAATCATCTGAGTGAATAATGGTCATAATCGCGAATATAATACTATACTTTTTCTACACCTATTAAACAAATAATTAGACTCAAATTTGATAACTTTAATGGAACACTATCATAATACAATAATTTTTATTTTTCAATAAATGGACTACTTACTAGGAATATATATTGAAATTTGTGCAGTTAGTAATATATAAATTTGGAGTTGTCCCTTCCATTTTTAAATTCTGGCAGTTTTAGTAGTTGAATTGTTAGTTTGTACGGATTAATGGGTACCCACTCGACCGAAGTGCATACGTTGGAAAACGTAAACAAGTAATATGGCGAGATACACTAACTTGGCTGTCACCCGAGCGATTGTCAGCTCTAGCAAGAGTTGATCGCGGTCGATATAAAATATCATTGGATCAGGGAAACAGTGATTATTGAATCTATATTTATGATTGGCCGAAATGCCGTGAATTATGATTTCATAATTCACTACAGTGAATTATGGGTACGATATTTCACGAAGAAAATCCGAATAATTGCCATATAATTAAATAGGTGTAGAAAAATATTTTTGTTCATTTTTAAATGTTGACAGTTCAGAAAATTCATAAAAATCAAAGACGTCCGTGATTAGAATAACTTAAGTTGGCATGGATAATCTGATAAATTTCTGTGTTTTAGTTAGAAAATTATTAATGTAATTTTTGCTTTTAATGCTTTAATAAATTGGAAAGTTGTAGAGTTTTTGATATCCTCATACGCAGAAAAAAATAATCTTTCGATTGCTACCTTTACCACCACTGTAACCACACATGGGGAGCAGGAATCCCCAAAAATGTAATTGCCCATGTTATTTCCCCATGCACACATGGAAGTTTGTCACACGGTATACGAGGATGGTTCGTCATTCATTGTTCCTTTTTCTAAATAGTTCCCTGAAATATGGGTGCCGGCCACCTCGTGCCTAGTATTGGTAAAAAAAAACCAACTACATGGTGCACTCCATGTATTTCAGAAGAATTAAGAGTGTTGAATAGAAATATAAGTAAAAATAATCAAATTAGGAGAATAGATAGTGATATGAAATATCTCATAAGAAATTCGTCATTGAGATTGGGATGCCTTGAGGTCTGTATAGAAAACAGTTAAACGTACAGCCTATACAGTTTATCTGGACCAGTTAAGATAAATGGGGTTTATGTGGAGAATGGGGTAGGAAAATGCCGAGAAAAAAAGTATAAACGAAAAAAGTAATGTGTGGAGGAGCAAGCTGAATAAACAGCAGAGATCAGATGATAATCCGGCTCTGCTGGGTTTGAATAAGCACACGAGGATGCTGCAAGATGTCGGAATTAACTTGTAAGCATAAAACCAGGTCTTAACATTTTTATTATTACATCTGCCATTTCAGTTTCTCTTACAATGAAACATAAAATTACTTGAGACAGTTTTCATGTTTTATTACAGCTGCACTAAGTATTCTCGAGACATTGCAACAAGCTAGCTGTCTCGATGCGAAGAATTTCTCACAAAACGCATACTTCTTCTTCCCACATAGCGTTCCGACTCTTGGCCATAACAAACCGAACGTTTTTATTAATTTTATAGTTACCTGAGGCGCATTAACTTTGTGACGTGCGGGGTTATCATTGTTTCGAGTGGATATTACACGTTTCTTGCGTGATTTTCTGTATTATTTATGCCTCCGTCCACGTCTCCAGCTTCACCATTATCTGTGCAAAATGAGTGTGATATAGTGATATATGACTGCGGTTATTATGGGATGGCTGACGAAATCACGTGGTTCTGTATGAGACGAGAATCGTTGCAGCTGAAAGTTGTCGAGTATTCGTGAGGCATTATGCCCTCTGGTAATAAGTTTATATTTGAAAAACATACCGGGTGACATAGGGCTCGTGTTAACCTCAACTTTTTATTTCCTCTTTTGTATAAAGGTATGCACTGTGAAAAGTAATGCCTTGCGGCCATCTTTCATAGCTTTAATTCCTGCAAATCAGTGCCAAACATTGCATTATAGCGCTCTAAGGTAGCAATGTTTCCTTAAAGAGGACACATCATGACAGCTTCCTAGTAAGTGGTATTATAGTCAAATGCACTCTAGTGAGGCGGGTTTGTCAGTTGATCGAAGATAAACTTGGCTATTTCCATTTCACTCAACTTTGATTGTAAATCAAATTATAAAAAATCTTATGTCAAATAAAACAGACTTATGGTTTTTTAAAATAAGAATAGAGAATGACAAAAAGTTAATTCGTCAGATGGAAATGATAAAAAAAGAAGCCTTTTTCAAGTTTCTTGCACCCGCAAGCTGAAAAAATGGTACTAAACCTTGATGAATATTTTAAAAATGAAGAAAAAGAAGCAGACAGCAACGCAAAAAATATACACGAAACAGTTTCTGAAGCGCTAGGAGTTGGTTTAAGAACAGTAGAAAGGACTGTACGTGGAAAGAGGATGAAAGAGCCAGAAATAACAAAATAAAAACGAAGAAAATGAAATACACGATAACTAAGGATTTAAGTGATACCGAAAAAATGGAAGTAAGAAATGTTATTTATAATTTATATGAAGCAAAAATGAATGTTACCCTAGTAACATTCAACCAAACCGGTAACCAGTTTTAAATAAAGAGTGTCGAGGATTAACGGATTTCAATTAAACCTTTAATACTTCATTAACCTCGATTATGGAACTTTTCAACAATTTCAACAATTTTACTCTAGTAAGTTTACAAAAAACCTTAAGAGAAAAGGGTGTTATTGGAAATTGGATTACGTTCCTCGTCAAAATTAATGAATATACTGGGTTTCCGATATAAAAAAGATTGCAATAGGAGATTCCTCTGTGAACAGCCGCACATAGTTCACCAAAGAGTTAAATTTTTAAAGAAATATGCCGAAAATCTTAATTCAAAATTTAGGAAAGCTATTTTTTTGGACGAGGCGTTTACATTTTCGAACGACAGTGGGTCAAAGTCTTGGCAAGATGATTCGGTGAAGTCAGTAAAGAGAAAGAAAGGATGTGGATCGCGAAAACGTTTTATAATTTTGCACGCAGGATCTAGTTCCGGTTTTGTACCTGGTACTAGTTTAATTTTTTTGTCAAAATCAAAAAGTATGGACTACCACGATAATATGGACAAAGATTTATTTGAAAAATGGTTAACAGAACAGGTAATTCCAAATTTAGATGAACCTTCTTTAATTGTTCTTGACAACGCAACGCATTCTAGAATATTAAATAAGCAACCAAATTCTTCATGGAAAAAATGAAATATTTGAGAGGTTACAAAAACAAAATCAAACCCTTCACCGAGTTTGTAAAATCAGAATTATTGATGATTCATTTATTCAGATACGCCTCATGACTATAGTCATTTTTTCGACGGACCGGCCCAGTAATTGAAAGTCTATCTAATTATAGGTACGTATTTCGTAATTAGCAACCATGAAGCGACAGTGTATTTTGCTAAATCTGACATAGAATACAGAATTTAAAATGAACTTTCCTTATATTGTTATTAATTCTTTATCTAACCTTAATTTATGTATATTCTGCCTGAAAGGTCAAGGGTCTCCGAGACTCGAGAGTCACAATTAAACTCTTCTGGATTGCTTATAAACACCTTTTAATCAAATTTTATTTATTTACATATTTATTTAATTCAATTGACGTCGCACCTAATATGTATCAAATGTAAAATAAACAAGACAGAATAATAATAATAGTTAGACCTTGAGCTCAAATTTTGAAAAAAACTGAACATAGAAAGAAACTACTTGACCTTGAGAATTTAAAAGATGATACCTACCGTGATAAGCTCGACAAAAAGTCGAACGACTTACTAAAAGACGCGGGTGAAGTTAATCTTTGGGACATAACAGACAAAATGAAACTATCAAAACAAAAATACAGACCTCAAATGATAAATCTGAAGAGGTTGCGATTTCTCCTTTTTTAGAATTCAAGAAACAGGATAGTAGGAGAAGTAGGGGCAAAATACAAAGTACATAGGTACGTGAAACGTGGAAGTTATGAGACACGGTTAGGAAGAAATTAGGAGTGTTTGTGGAACGTGGTCTACAGAGCCATGATGAAGATATCTTGGATAGACAAGGTTAACAATAGTGAGGTATTAGAAAGAGTAAGAGAAAAGAGAAGAAAGTTGAGGTACGCATCCAACCATACGTGAAATTGAGAACCTCATGGTGATTAACCATGAAATCTGTCTTGTAAGATATGGTATACACAAACGGACTTTTCAGTGAATCGGTTCCGGGCTCGGTCCTTTATTTATGTCCACACCATGGATAGAAGATATCCTCTATCCATGGTCCACACACTGCCGGAGTTTATGCAGAGAGTAAAGTATGAAGGACCCCGATCACCATTTCCCACACGCTAGTGAACTTTCTCAGGGCTAAATCCGCCAAAAATTTTGTTGGCATAATTATGTCAGACTAATATTAGATTAAATGTCAGTATGTCAGACCATATTAGACGCGTGCAATTCGGGGCTAGTGGTGAAGTTTTTATTATATCTTTTTCACTGTTTTAGTTTTACTTTTGTTTTCAAGAACAGTACTATGTGTCACTTATTACTTAATTTATTTTATCTTGTAACCGTCAAATGGTACATTCATTGCGTGTGCGTTTCCGAACTCATAATAAGATTCATTATTCCACTAAATAATGAACCATTATTTAATTGTTTGCTGTAGCCAATCAAAAATTGATATTGTGTAGGAAAACGTCAAATTTAGACCTATTTACTTGTCAACAAACCGCTTGTGTATTGTACGTTTCTATACTAACGTTCGTTCCAAGGGCTACTTCCTGAGTACGTGTATTCGCGTATTTAGACTAAAGAATTTAATCTAGCGTCTAGCCTTACGCCTAATAACCAGTGTTGCCAACCTCAGTCGTAAATATTTCGGAAGCTTGGTTGCTAAATTTCGGTAGACTTCGGTAGATTCGGTTTTAAACAGGAAAACAATGAGTAGGAATTTTAAATAAAGCCATCGCCGCAAAAGTGCCGCCGAATCGCGGCGTACGGCGGCTTCGTTTTGTTTTGGTTCTAGGTTTTTTTGCATAACTATAATGTACAGCTGCACTAAAATGATACCAGCTGATTTTGTTTTGAAGCCTACACGTTCGTAGGCAAGCGGGTCGCGGGGATCGTTGTTTGTTATTATATTCAAGCAACGGACCAAGCGAATGTTCCGCGATATTATGTTTCCGCGGCGCCACCTGTTCACTACACAACTGGTCGGCTGTTTTGTTTTGTCTTTTCCACACACCAACGCTTAGACTGTGAATATTCACCCTGCTTCAATCGAAAATGTAAATAGCTAAGGCCCCTCTATAAGTCTTTGATACGAGTTCCCAAAGAAGAAAGGAAAAACGCAAAGGCGTTACGAATTATGATCTGTGCGCAATTTACGGTTATTTCTTAATTGTATAATTAAAAAATGAAATTTCTGTAGAATTATTTATCATTTCGGTAGATCGGTAGATAACATATTATAAAATCGGTAGATCTACCGAAATTTCGGTAGGGTTGGCAACACTGCTAACAACTTTAGGTAACCGCTTGAGACACGGATACAAATTTATACTGTAACATTGAAAATGTTATTAGTATCCTAGTAAGTATGGGTATGATATTTACCGAAAATATTGTGTTGCACCGCCAGGTGTTTTATGAATAATTATTTAACATGCTATCGCGTATGAGGAAATATCCCAAACGTACAAGGGTTACAGTCTGCTTCGTCATTTTCAATGTCTCCCGCGGTTACATCTTTGCGAAGGCTGTGAATTTTTCAGTAATGCATTGAATTGTGCGACGGTGCAACTGAAGCGAGCGAATCCGTTTCTAAAATTCCTCCAATAGGCAGATTCGGTAATTTTCAAATTTCATTTAAATTGATAGAGTTTATTATACTGAAGGCAGTTATGTTGTTAATTTTTGTTAAAAAAAATTCCTTCGCCTGTGAAGCCGTTGCAAAGTTTTCCGTCGGTGTGAGGCTAGAAATCGTACCTTGCAGCGAGAGTAGGCCGCGTGACGTCAGAACTTAGTATAGCGTACAAGTCCCAGCTTCAGCGCGCAGCAGTCCCATAAGTATTATGCATATGCATGTGTAGTTAAATTGTTAAATATTATTAACTGGTTTCTAACTGGTGTTTTCTGTTTTGTACCCAGACTAATACATCGTACAGCACACCAATAAAACGGAAAAAGTGGTTCCTTGGAGCCAGAAGGAAAATCGGTCAGCATTATCGATATTTTCGCGAGTTAGTTTATCATTACAAAAATTTATAAAATTATCGGCTGCCTCATTGCAGCCACTCTAAATAAAATCGAACATACCTAATGTAATTTATCGACAGTTTTCTGGGACCCCTTGGTACTTGGTAACGTGTTACGGTTAGCATAATTTGAAACAGGATGCTAGGAGCATGACGGAGCCAAATACTGAATCGTAGCGTTCCCTCCCTGAACTAAAAAAGGAAATTTTATTAACTATTTTACAATAATAATTAAATAGTACGTCATCATAAAGTTCTCTTTTGAAGACTGGTAGGACGCGTACCTCCATCCTTTCCCTGAGCTAGCCTACGCATTTCCGTAAAAGTAGAACATTCTACATCCCCAACTATTTGAGAGCAGTAGTCTAATCTGCTCCAACCTCTACCTCTTTATTCCTGTCTCTGACTCTAGTATGTCGCGAACTATACCTTTGTGTCTCAGAAGGTGTCCTACCATCCTACCATCCTACGATCCTATCCCCTATTCTTTATTGTCTTCCATACTTTTCTCTTTTCCCCAACTCTTTCTAATTCCTCCTTATTGCTAACTTGTCTATCCGCGGTATCTTCAACACCCGTCTGTAGCATCACATTTCAAACGCTTCTACTCTTTTTCAATCCGCTTCTCCCATTGTCCAAGTTTCGCACCCATAGGTATAATTTCGTACTCCATACATGCGTCTTTAAGAGTCTCTTCCGAGTTTCTACATTAATCGTTCCAGAATATAGCAGTTTTTTCTTTTTGTTAAACAAGTACCTAGTACCTACGTAGCGTAGTTTTTTGATTCGCGTGAGTTGTATTTGTTTCCGTTTTTTTAAAAAAATTCCAATCCGTTATAAAACTGTTAACTTGATAACTTGTCAATCACTTAGGTATACATACCTACATAAATGAGTAGGTATGTATTGTATTGTATTAGAGAATATAGGTAGGTACCTATTTTACAAACAGAAGTAAGCAGGTATCTACAATCTACATACCTACTTATACTGAATTATAAAAGGCATGTACAGTTAATAAATTGTTGACTTTGTTTTACTTTTACCGGTCTGCCTTTACACTACTGTTTTGAGGTTGAATGAAATTGGGGTTAGATGCAAGAATCACACGCCATTTCCACATTTACCTACCTACTACATAAATATGGCAAATTATGTGAATCGGACTTTTGATACCCTTGTTGCATCATTATATCGATTATGTTGTCTTTGTTTTATGTTTCCTTAACACCTTACTTTAAAAATTCACGCTTCACGGGCACTTCAAGAGAAGTGGGAGGAGCGCCTTACGAATCTCTGACGTCAAACCAATAACAAAGCGAACTAGCATGTGGGCGTGATAAGCTAATTTCTTTCGCTTATTACGCCGCAAAATATTTTTTTAGAAAAAACGTAAATCAATTACAATAACAATTTTCTGTCATTTTCATGCCAAAAATAGATATCTTATTTTTCTCCGAACCTCCCTATTGCAAACCGCCAAAGTAAACGGATCCGTTTAAGAAACGGATGCACACGTTTGCTTAGTTCTAAAAGTGCAACTTCCTATGAATTTTTGCAAATAAAGTACAGTATTCCACTCTTGAATTATGTCTGTTATTAACTGGAATAAATTAAAACGCTGGCCTATAGCTTGTGCTTTAAATTTCATTCCCTCGTATTCTTCATTTCCATTCGTAACCCCTTGATGCATGATTTTTTTGTTTTGTTTGGAAAAAAATGGGGAAGTCAAAAAAACAATCTAATTGCTGGGAAAAATTTTCTAACATCCATGACTGAAAGATAAATGTTCTTATAATTAATTAAATATTCCGGTATTGCATGATGTGCCGCATGCGGAACAAAGCTCGTATCCTAGGTTATTCACTACCAAAATGTAAAATTTCGATGGATCATACCTTTACTCACACCAGAAGCCTTATAAATACTCGCCTATATTTTTTCATACTGAAATTTGCAAAAATACCGTGAGCACAATAGCACAAACAACGTAAAATGTGCGCAATTGCAATATGTCACGCGCTCCGACTTGCCGCGGCAATTTAAATTACTACTGAGGATTTGCACTCGCGGCCGCTTGGCGATGCGTGCCATATCTGGCCTTCCATGTAATAACGACAAGAATTTGCTTTCAAGTTGAAAAAACGAATAAAATTTGGTTTGGGCCATATATGGTCAATTCAAGAATCAATTGTACCCCTAACCACATAAAATTTGAAATACTATATACGCATTTCGGCAGCTAAGCTGCCATCTTCAGTAGCAGGGAAAAACCTATAGTAATAAATATATATATACAGGGTGGGGCAAACTCCTGGGGATGGACGATAGAGGCCATACGGTTATAGTAAGAAAGAAAAGCTAATAACAAACCCTATCTCGTTTCAAAAATTCTATTCCATAAAAATATTTTCAATTATACCAGGTGCGTCCAAATAGTTGGAATTAAGTACAACTTTGTTATTTCTTATGGAATGTGTATAATTTTATATTTTTTCCGGCTTCAAAATGATAATTTAATGTTACTTTGATAACATGATTCTATGTCTATTGTTAATGGTTATTGAGAAATAAATTTTTTCCTGAAAATTTTGACAGATAAATAGTAAATTTCAAAAATTTATATCTCGAAATTGGTAGAAGTTAAGAGGATGAAATTGGTATTGGTATTGGTAAATATCATGTAGTTTTTGACATTTGAATATTATTTATACTATACAGGGTGTTTGCAAAAAGATGTTTTCTGAAACTGTCGAAAAAACATCAAAAAGTCGAATTTTTCAAATGGAATTGTATATTTTTTCTTGCACTATCTGAAAGAGCTCAAAATTTTGAATGAAAATGGCCCAATAAACTAATGTTACATAATGAAGTTTTTTAGCAAAATCCCGTTTTCTTCAATTTTATGTAAAAATGAGGGATCGTGAAAATATCATTAGCCTTGAACGATTATTGCTTGTCAATCTGAAAATAATAATAATAATAATAATAATAAAGGTCTTTATTATCTGCAGAAAATTTTAATGTTAATATTCAATACCGTTGCAGATAACCGGCGGAGTTCAGTTATTACCACAAAGATAATACCTGTTCTTCCGCTCAACCGACAAACAAAAAAAATGATACTGAGTTAAAGCAACAAATCTCTTGAGAATTATACAAATATTATATTTATGAACAAAATGGTAAATTCACAAAATGGTAAATACACAAAATAGTCATTCGAAACCGATAATTACGATGGAAAGAGACGGAAAGTAGAGTGACTATAGTGACGCGCTCAATATAGTAAATACAATGCAAAAAAATATGAGATAAAATAATAAGATCATATTGCACAAAGGCCCACGACCTAATGGGAGACCCAATGAGAGAGGTGACGACGCAACGAAGTTTTAAAGCTCGCGGGTAGACTACTTTTAAAGCAATCAGGAACCGCATTGTACACAGTGCAAACACGATACGAAAAGGATCTTTTAAATAACTGCAGTTTGTGGATAGGCACTGTAAGTACATCCTTTCTCCGAATGTTCACACTGTGCACATCGGTCCTGAAGCGTATTTTTTGATATAAATATGGTGGAGTTTTATACAATATAACTTTGTGAAATGGGTTTATTGTTATAATCTTGTTCTGTAATGAATTCATTGTCATTATTATTGGTGTTACAAGTAATTGTTTTTATTGTTCCCGTTTGTTGTTTTCATTTCTGTCTTTGTGTTTAATCACCAATTTTATTATTTTTTTTAAATGAATTTCCAACAACAAGAACTTGTTGATATGCTGTCCGTATTTATTGAATGCAACAGAAATTCTCTTCTGGCTTCTCGAGTATATGGGCAAAGATATAAACAGCGTCGCCATCCACGCGTGGAAGCTTTCGTTTCCAGAGATTGGTGGATAGATTTGAAAGAACTGGTTTTGTTCTCTACGAAAAACGCAATGAAATAACCAAATCCGTATTAACCGATGTGACAAAGGAAAATGCATAGCTGGCAATAGCTGAAAATCCGCAGACAAGTGGCAGAAGAATTGAAACAGAATTGAATATTTTCAGGAGAAGCATACATAGAGTTTTAAAAGAAAACCGTTACCATGATTATAAACCCCGAACATGCCACTTTTTAAATGAACAAGATCATGTCAACAGAACCTTATTTTGTGATTGGGCTCAGGGGAAACTGACAGAAAATGAAGATTTTTCCAAAAATATTTTGTTCACAGACGAATCAACATTTCAAAATTTAAATAAAGTTAATAGAAGGAATGTCCACTGTTATGCACAAGAAAACCCACATTTTCTACAAGTCTTTGATAGACAATATCAGTGATCAGTGAATGTTTGGGGAGGAATAATTGGAAGAAATGTAATTGGGCCACATTTTTTTGAAGGAAGATTAAATGCAAATGTTTACCACAATTTTTTGCAAAACAACTTACCTGTACTTATTGATGAAGCCAATGAAGAAGTTAATATTGAAAATATGTGGTTTTAGCATGATGGAGCTCCAGCCTACAGCGCAATATTAGTTCAAAATTTTTTGAATGAAAATTTTGGAGAATAGTGAATAGGGATTGGGAGTCAAAATCCGTGGCCTGCAAGGAGTCCTGATTTAAATAAATTATTAGACTTTTTTCTTTGGGGTTACGTGAAAGACATTGTGTTTAGTATTCCTCCTACTACACCAGAAGACATGCGCCTATACGTATTCAAAATGCATTCTCAGCTATTACTCCCGAAGTTTTGGCTAACGTGGATAGATCCTTTCATCAAAGAATTGCTCTTTGTTCCAATGAAAATGGCCAGATCATTGAGCATTTGTTGTAATCTGCTCATTATTTACAGATTAATTTTTTTGATTTGTAACAAAGTTTAATAAAAATTCAACCTGCATAATGTTTGCTTTTGTTTTTAATGTTTTCTTAAAAAAATATTTTTTTATTTATTAAAGAAATTTATTAGCGGTAAAACAGAATAAAAAAATAAAATTAGTAATAATGATAATCCAAAGGTAGCCATAAATCTAATATTGTTGTGATTTTTAATATGAAAAAAGTTATGAAACTCTCTTCATTTATGTAACTTTAGTATTTTGTTAACCGTTCTCATGAACATGAATTATTTTCATAAGCCTTTTGCAGGGTGCAAGAGAATGTAACAATGAATTTAAATTGATGACAAAACTGAAACGAAAACAATAATCGGGAACAACACAAATGAAAAAATAACACCAATAACAATACATGATAGCAATGACATTAAATTCTTAGCAAAATTATAACAATAACCCATTTTCAGATTGACAAGCAATAATCGTCCAAGGCTAATGATATTTTCACGATCCCTCATTTTTACATAAAATTGAAGAAAACAGGATTTTTCTAAAAAACTTCATTATGTAACATTAGTCTATTATTGTCCACTTTCATTTAAAATTTTGAGCTCTTTCAGATAGTGCAAGAAAAAAATAACATTCCATTTGAAAAATTCGACTTTTTGATGTTTTTTCGGCAGTTTCAGAAAAAATTTTTTTTCAAACACCCTGTATAGTATAAATAAAATTCAACAAATCTGTAAAAAACTACATGATATTTACCAATACCAATACCAATTTCATCCTCTTAACTTCTACCAATTTCGAGATATAAATTTTTGAAATGTACTATTTATCTGTCAAAATTTTCGGGAAAAAGTTTATTTCTCAATAACCATTAACAATAGACATAGAATCATGTTATCAAAGTACCATTAAATTATCATTTTGAAGCCGAAAAAAATATAAAATTATACACATTCCATAAGAAATAACAAAGTTGTACTTAATTCCAACTATTTGGACGCACCTGGTATAATTGAAAATATTTTTATGGAATAGAATTTTTGAAACGAGATAGAGTTTGTTATTAGTTTTTCTTTCTAACTATAACCGTATGGCCTCTATCGTCCATCCTGTATATGGTACACGATGCGTCAAGGGGTAAGTCTTCAATTTTTTTGATATGTCATATATCGTCATTTTTGAGAAAAATTACTAACTATGCATCTAAATTATGCAATATACAGAGGAAACAAATAAAAATGGGACGTAAAGCGGCCCAAAATATAATGAAAATTTCCTAAAATAAATCGTAACGAAGATACCAAGTAGAGAAAGTCATCAATTTTTGGAGTTTACTCCTTAAGAATCGATTTTCAGTTATAACCCGCGGTACGGAAATGTTATGAGGAGTAAAATCCAGCGTTAACTAGTGAGCGTTAAAATTATGTACGTATCTATGGATACGGCTGTTTATGTCTGACTGCATAGAGCATGGAAATAGTGAAAATAGAGTGGCATAGAGTAGATATGACAGTTGGCGTTGTAAAGTCAGCATTTGCAGTGTTTGTTAGTTCCTAAATTTGTTGAATCTTTTGATTTAATATGGGAAAGTCTAATATTAAATACTCCAAATATTGTTTAGTGCCGAAATGTGAATCAACGCCTATTCGAACACCAGGAAAAGTATTTATTTCATTGTCAGTGGGATCGACGTTTAGCAGATTGTCACTTAATTACTGAATTTATATTTTGATGTAGTTGGACATTTTCGAACATAAACCATCTGATAAATACACATTTGGGTATAAAACTGACATTCGCGTGTACCTTATTATCAAGTGATTGAAGTTAAATAATCGTTCGTAAGGAGTAAACTCCAGTCGTGCGTCGGAGCTGACACACACACAAGTTTTTTTTACGTTATAGATATAACTCTTCCACATTAGTGCAGCAATTATAATTTTTTCCATACTTAATGCATAGCTTTCTACGAAGAGTAATATGAAATACTTACTGTAATTTCAATAAAATTATAGTTTTACCAGTGGTGTGCTACAGGTGGGACGTCGACCCTTTTCCTATGAGAAACGGACGTCACTGTCATTTCTCCCAGGAGAGCTTTTTACAGGATTTATTTTTCTCTGAACGAAAATTTGATGCTATAAGTAATAAAAGAGATATTTGGCTGTTACATACTTTGTGAGACACACTGAATATGCTCATAGAAACTGGTAGTGCTATTTTGGGCTCCCTATGTCCCATTTCAGTTTGCTACGCCCGTTATAACTCACCCTGTATTTCCTAAGTGAGTACCTGACTGTACTGTGGAAGTCGTGAACATCAATTACTGTATTTAAAATAGCATGTGCGGACACCTAACGTAATTCATCGTACGCCGCTAGACAAAATAATTGCACGTCCGAGCTTTGTTGTACTTCAATAAAAAATTGCTGTCTGAAAATACATCATGAGAACGCTTGCTGAATATCAAAAGCTCAAGTGTCACAAAAAAGCGCGCTTGATCTCAAGTATAGCATAATCTTTGATTGCTTTGACAAGCGAATGAGTTGGTCCTGTTTAAAGTAACTATAAAAAGTGGTGAGTTGATAAGTTCAAATGATGTATGAGAAATACGGAACGTAAATCATTTTTGTTGAAGATATTTGACAAAAATATAAATTTATCCATAATAAAAAATTAATAGAACTTCCTGAAGACCCCACTAAATAATTTCAATTAAAATTAAAATTAAAAGTTATAATTAATAATAAAAAATTAAAAAGTGTCTGTAACAGCACATATCCAAAAAGTATAAAACTTCATCATACAGTTTAGGACGCTTTAAATTTTTGGAGTTTACTCCTTAAGAATCGATTTTCAGTTATAGCCCGCGGTACGGAAATTTTATGAGGAGTAAAATCAAGCGTTACGTTATCTGTCACATTGAAATTATGTACGTATCTATGGATACGGTTGCTTATGTCTGACTGCATAGAACATGGAAATAGTGAAAATAGAGTGGCATAGAGTAGATATGACAGTTGGCGTTGTAAAGTCAGTATTTGCAGTGTTTGTTCGTTCCTAAATTTGTTGAATCTTTTGATTTAATATGGAATAACCTAATATTAAATACTCCAAATATTGCTTAGTGCTGAAATGTGAATCAACGCCTATTCGAACACCAGGAAAAGTATTTATTTCATTGCCAATGGGATCAACGTTTAGCAGATTGTCACTTAATTACTGAATTTATAAACAATTTATATTTTGATGCAGTTGGACATTTTCGAACATAAACCATCTGATAAATACATATTTGGGTATAAAACTGACATTCGCGTATACCCTATTATCAAGTGATGAAGTTAAAATAATCGGTCGTAAGGAGTAAACTCCAGTCGTGCGTTGGAGCTAACACACAAGTTTTTTGTAAATTATTTTGTTTTTTTCTGATATTACCTGTGTCGATACAAATGTAAAATTCACTGATAATTTCTTTATTGTAGACTAATTTTGACTGCAAGTGTACCATGGATCTTCGAGATCGTTTGCCCTTGGAATCCTGCTTAATTTCCAAGATACGAAATTCTCGTAAATTGGAATATGATATCCCCAAAATGCATGGCATATACCGAATGAATATTAAATGAGAGCAATTCTTACCCTGGATAGTGCTTGCTATAAGGATTGTACTGTATCCCTGTATCCGAATCAACAACAATTTTTTCCTTGTGCGGGTCCACCGAAGAGGTTTCCCGGTGGTGATGTCTCCGCGCGAGATTCGCGTGCACTAGGACGAAAGTCAGTAGAAGTAAGCGCATTCTGCGTGATGCACTTACTACCGCGGTTGCAAGATGCAAGCTGCACCCTACACGTGCGTTTAATGCAGAGTATATTGGCTGGAAAGTCACGTGACTCAGCTGGTGCATCTTGGAATAACGAGATAGGTTCACTTTCCGTTTCATTTAAATACCTATTGTTTGCCAAGACAAGCACCGGTTACCTCCTGAATTAAATGATTTGTGGCTGGGTAATGAGTAATATACATGCGTCTCTGATTTCAGTATTCAGTAGCAGGACTCCTACACCTAATAGAGTAAAAGTTCAAATAAATGAGTATTATCTCAGAACAAGAAGTACTCGTTTTTGAGATAGGTGCAGGGCGAGGTACAGGGTGTTTACTTTTTATTATTGGCGAATCTGAACATATTAATCGTTTGGTCCTGTATATTATTCTCGGAGGGTTTTCTGTCTTTCAAAATTATGACATTTCTGATGCTCATAAATATCGGTTTTCTTCATAGAGTTTTCACAAAATGTAGGTACAAATTTAGAAAATTGCCTGACACGCAAATCCCATTATATTGAGGTAGATTCACACCTCGTTTCAACTATAACAAGTCGGGAGATAAGTGGCGCGTCACAAACGTCAGATTTTCATTCCAAACAAAACAAAGCCACGTGCTTTCTGACGTTTTAACCTAACCTCTGAAATATAATTATAGTTGTTTTCAAGTTCTTACGCGTAAGCCCAACACACAAATTGAAAATAAACTGTTTTCACTGCAAAACGTCTATAATTATATTGCAAAAACTAGTTTAAGACGTTGTAAATAATATCGATAAACGTCAAATGGCACGTGCTTTTGTTTTGTTTGGAATGAAAATCTGACGTATGACGGAGGCACTTAGGTCCCGAAGTTTTACGCATAAAAAAATAAATAATACCAATAAATCACTGACGCAGGCAAGGGGATGCTATTGAGATACAGAGAAAGTCTATTTGGAGGAAATAATATAACAGGCGCCCCGACGCCGGGCGCCCCTCGCTAAAAAAACTTTTACTCCAATCGAAATTTACAACGTGTTTATTTTTTGTCTTGGGTTATTCCGCATACTGAACGGGGTTCTAAGTTATAACCTTGTCTATTTTATGACAGAACAACTACATCTTCATTTTTAAATCAATACCAGACATAAAAGATTTTTTATATCTATTAACAATTTACTATTTTTAGAGATACCGATTATTGCAAAATTAGCTGGACTTTTCAAAGACGGGCGCAGTGTTATCACCAGAATTTTGGAGTTACCTCTGATGCCATCAGATGGTTCCGTGCAACTAAATCCTACAATAAAAGGCCTGGATCTAGTCAAGAAGGAGGTACCTGATAATCGTTTAATCTTATCCGAAGCGATCTATTTTGGACGTAAAACGTTATCATCACTCATTGGATGGAAAAGTTCCAAAGTCGGGCAAAACTAGGAGAAGGATAGGGTCCTCTAAAATGACCTCAGAGATCAGATCAGATCAGATGTTGCTTTATCCACTGATAAGTCCAGGTTTGCATCAAGATTTCCGGATTAATTTAAGTTGCATCTGCATTACGATTTTTAAAGTATTTTTGTCTTCAACCAATTTCTTTTTGAGAATTAAAATGAGGATCATTTCTGTGCTGCGACATCTAGTGTCGTGTTTGTGAATTCCCTATTTGTCCACTAATTTTGAGTGAGAGATACAGTAGAAATATGCTAAGTAAGTACCCCCAGAGAACCCCATTTCATCTGATAAAATGCACTGAACATCACCAAGGTATAAGTCCAAAAAATCTTGTAAAATTGTGACCCGCCTCCAACTTGTGGATTTCTGGATCAAGACCGTTACATTTCACTATGTATTAATTACGTTTATTTCATTGCTCTACCTATCTTTTGACGGATGGTGGTACACACAGCAGATTATTAACTGAATATTCAAAATTAGCATCTTTTTGTTGATTACAGTGGTAGAATCTGTTGCGGTATTGCGGTATTGCGGTATAGCGTATAGCTGTACAAGTTTCTTTCCTGTATGTCAAATTCTACCCTGTTGCCTTTTTAAATGGGCAACTGTAGGATTTCTCTTTTAACATCGTAGTAAGTACCACCGTAATACCATACGTCGTGATAAAAGTTCCAAATTTACGACAAAAATTGTTGTTCAAAACGCTTCCAAACATTCAATTTTTCAAATTTAATTTTTCACTCCCGCGCATTTTAACCTTAATGACGTAGATTATGCTCAACAATAAGCATGATTAAACGGTTTCAAAACCATTTCCTGCCTAGATGCTAAAACCAATGACAACACGAATCATTTTAGCTACAGCATTTCCATTTGTCAATGTCTAGTTTCACTTCAAATTCAGATGTCAAAACAGTTAATAAGAATTAAACAAGGCTTTGCAAAAGTCATAACTGACTGAGGATAGCTGACGTATACATTTAGACTACTAATAAAATGCGAATTACCTACTTCCCGTCAAAGTTGTTCTGTTATCATATAGGTAAGTAGTTTAGAAATAAGCTGAGAAGTTCTGAAATTTATTCTTTAGTGCTTAATTTCCGGTTTCTCGAAATAATTTCAGGTGGTGCAGTCATTATGTTGCCCATTGCTTACTGATATAAGTATGTCCAAGGATATATGTAAATTTAATGGAATCTGCTATTTAAATCTTTTAGAAAATGTGTGATGTTACGTTTGTTAGAATTCAATTGAATTCAAGTAAAAAAATGTCATTGACGTGTTTCACGCAGACCATTCTTCTTACAGTTGGGTTTCAAATTTTCTCATAAAAATATCGACATTAAAAGGAGAAAGACAACTGGGTACTTTCATGGATTTGGAATTTTGCGAAGTTATAATCTTTGGGATTAGGATGTCAGAAATACATTTCTAAAGTAATTTTTTCTGCGCCCTGTAGAATTCGAATTTTTCCAGAAAAAGTGCAAAAATCTATAAATGTTTCATAGGTCGCAACTGTGCAAATACAACAAAAACAGTTCTAGACGCTGCACGCTGCTGGCATGATCGCGTCTACTTTGGGAATTGGGAGTTTCCTTGCACAAAACCTTCTTCAGACATTTTGTAGATGGATTTGTGATATTCGTTTCTGAAGTTGTGAAATAACAACAACCAGAACACAATGCGTGAACGGAAAGTTTTATACAGGGTGTCCCGGTGAAGGTGGGAAATCTCTCGGGTGCGTATAGATTACACGAAAATAACACCCCAAGATCATATAATGTTTTCTCCTACGACCTTCCCCTGTCGAGATATTCTCCCTTAAAATGGAAAAATAAAAATCGATTTTTTTACATAAAATTTTTATTTTAAATTGTATTTCGATAATCTTCTTGGTGACGTACCTAGTGATTGAATGTCCATAAAATAATGCGACCCGTTTTTTGATAGTGCATCAGGGGAGCAAGGGGTGAACTACCCCTTACCTTCTTAACTTTATATTTTTTAAGGGGCTAGATATTTTTAATTTTTAACCGCATTTTTTGTTTCTCCGGACATTTTGCTTATAAAAAGTTACTCTTATTAGGTTTCGATAAAATGAAGCGTTTTCGAGAAAATAAAACTCAACGAGAAAGAGGTACCGTGTTTCTACGATTTTCATTTTCATTTTTTCTTGCATTCGAAAAACCGAAAGCAATTTTTTAATGTAAATTTTCACTACCTTTCGCAAACTGTTAAGGTTATTTCTGTACGACGTTTCGTCTGTTGTCTACATCGTCAATTTTTATTTTTTCTTAATACTGACCTGGACAATTTTTAATGAATTTCAAAAGAAATAGCTAATGTAGGGTCAAATCGTATTGAAAAAATTCCTAAGGAATAATTTATTGAAAGAACTTTCGATTTTTTGATATCTTTGAAAATAATGCCAGAAAAAATAAAGACGAAAATCGTAGAAATACTGTACCTCTTGCTCGTTGAGTTTCATTTTCTCGAAAATGCTTCATTTTATCGAAACCTATCAAGAGTAACTTTTTATTACCAAAATGTCCGGGGAAACAAAATATGCGGTTAAAAATTAAAAATATCCAGCCTCTTAAAAAATATGAAGTTAAGAAGGTAAGGGGTAGTTCACCCCTTGCTTCCCTGATGCACTAAATAAAAATTTTATGTAAAAAATGATTTTTATTTCTCTAATTTAAGGGAGAATATCTCGGCAGGGGAAGGTCGTAGGAGAAAACTTTATATGAACTTGGGGTGTTATTTTCGTGTAATCTATACGCACCCGAGAGATTTCCCACCTTCACCGGGACACCCTGTATAAATATGCATAAACTGTCACTGATCACTGTATGACACTTGGGGCAGCCAGGGGTGAAAAATAAATAAGTAATGATCGTGAAATATATTTATTAACTAATGATAGCTAATTATTCTTTTTAAATTATTTCTAGGGTTTGACTGTGAGTTAATAAAAGACTGTTACTTCTCAGTAAAGTAATAAGCAACAAATTGCAACGCTGATGGCAAGTGATAACAGTTAAGTGGGTAGGGACAACAGATACGAAATGTTGGCAAAAGTAGCACGTAGGGCTGTGACGTCAGATAGATCATATGACATATGACGTCAGTACGACTGCTCAAGTCCAAATAGCCCACCAACGGAGGATAGCTCCTCACTCAGGCAATATATTAAGTATTCTGGTTTCTTGAGCCAGTGTGTACCCCCTGTGAGTGTACATTTTAAAAGTATTGATACGAACTTTTGCTCCGCAAGCGACACCTCTGGTTATGATTCAACGTATTCGTTCAACGGCGAGCCGCCGTTAATTTATTACGGCGCGACCTTGTCGCTGTTGATGGCTTCCGAAAAGTTCGAGAAATAGAAGAATTTTCCAATACGGGAATCTTCGAGAAATAGAACAATGTTCGAAGACGACTATAAATTGGAAAACAAGAAGCCGACAGTCTAGTCTTACAGTTACAGTTTTAGTTCGAAGCGGATGAGAATTCGATAATTTATAGAGAGCGAAGAAGAGCGTTAGAATCTTTTCGAGTATACGCGACTAGTGTCGGTACGGTACGCGAGTGAGCGAATTCTGTAGTGGCGTTTTTATGTGTACCGTGGCGTCTTCGTACGCGATTAACCGTTGGTTATAAGAGTGTCTTAGAGAAGTCTGAACGGTTGATTTGTTTACTGTGGATTGTTTAGGTTAGGTAATTAATTGTTTGATTGTTCGCTTGAAATTATTTAATTGTAATTGCTTGTTGTTGTTTGTTTTGCTGCTTGTATATTTCGCTGTTGTTTATTTTAAAATTGAAGTTCTCAAATTACTTTTGTTAATTATTGTAAATATTTGTACATAGTCACAGTAAATAAATAGTGTAAAAACGAAATACGTTACAGTATTTTCGTTTAAACAGGGTGTCCTCATACAGAGTGCTGCACTAAACATATTTTTTTAAAAGTATGTTATGGCATTTCTTGAAAGCCACTTTGGTGTCTTCCAATTGATATAATTATATGACACTGTTTTTAAACGTTCTTCCGCTAGAGGGAGTTAATTGCAAAAAATTGGCCCAATTCAAACGCCTTTAGTTGCCAAACTATTTGAGATATTGACCTCGGGTTTTCACAGAAAAATATTTTATTATTGCTGATTCCATACATGCTTGTCAAAATTGTTCTTATTTTTTTTTAATATCAGGAGTTTTTAACTTTCGCGAAACTTTGAAATACACACTTTTTAAATGGAACACCCTGTGTACTTCCGTCTTGGTGGATGGAGATTTTCATAAGGATACCAAATTCGTATAGGGTAAAATAAATAAGCAAAAAGTAGAGACATCCTATAAAGGAAAATAATTTTAAAATGTGCACTCAGGGGGGTACCTACTGTCTCGCGGAAACAGAATTTTAACATATTACCTGAGTGAGGAGTTACTCTCAGTCCACCCCCCGATGAGACACCCGTAAATTTTTTTAATTTGATCAACCAAGTGTACCTATGCGTATTTGAGATTTTTTCTAAGCAACGTTGAGTTTATGTTACGAATTCCCCATCTCAAAAATTCAGCAATTAAAAAATATCATGTCATGAAAATTGATAATCCTGTACTGGCAACAATTTTTAAATTACCTATCGCTTCAAGCTTCAGACTTTAACAATTATCCTATACTAAACTTGCTGCAGTGTAATGCTTTTATTAATGACTTACTTCAACACATGTACATACATATTTATGTTTTAGGTATTCATAAATTCATGCATACAACAATTACGGTACAAAAAAGAAACAATAAGAGCAGCGCCCTGGGGGCTTGTGTCCAGGCCTCAACGTCTTGAAATAATTAGATTACATGCACTTGCAGCGAGGTGCATCAATCTTCCCGAAAACAACTTGTAATTACCTACTTTTAAACTGCAGGTTGAAATGTTCGAAACAACAAGAACAATTTTCAAGAAAAAATCGTATTTAACAATCAAAAAACATAAAATACAATCAATTGTACTTTGTTATGACAATTAAAATTTAATTTATAGCTCCAACATTTATATTTACTGAATACTTCGGTTCTTATCAATCTTCACAGTGCAATGACCATCTTTAATTACGTGTGGCAGAGAAAAATTTGCGTTTAATCTGCAATAAACTGTAGTTGTAAATTTGCGCTTGATTAACCTGCAAATACAGCCACTGGAGTACACTAAAGAGCAGGAACGTGTTGCAAGTGCACTTTAAATTGTGTACGTTTCAGAAACAAACTGCGATTTCAGAAAGTATGTACATACTTATAATAAATTCCTGTTGATATTTTGACTGTTCGCTTTACTCATTCAGGCGATAATACGGGGTGCTCTAATGAAGTCAGAAGCCAGAAGTTTTTTGAAAAGCGCCAAATAGGGGCCGAGGAATAGGTTGGGTCCTATTGTTGCTTCAAAAAATTCTAAAGTAAACCGAAATGAAAATCTTCACCATAAACATCCTTTATATTGAACAGCTGCCGACTAATACACCCGCTCAAACAACTACACCTCGAGCAAATACTCCGCCAGGCATTGAATTACAGAACGGGCCTACGTCGGCAGAATGTACATTAGGATGCACACAAGAGGCCTACCCCAGCAAAGCTGGCCTTGAAAGCCTCCATACGTGCCCCATCGTACCACAGTGAACCAGGTTCACTATTCAAGCTAGAAGCCTGCATGGTGTGAATGTGCACAGCAATCCGCAGACCGGTTTCGTCCTATTGGGACTCTTCAGTACGGCGCCGCTATGCACAAACACACCCTGCCCAACGGTCTCCCTATGAATAACTGCGATAGTCATCCATAAGGGAGAGCCAAAATCACGCCATCTAGAACGTAAATTGTTGAACAGCTGCCGACTAATACACCCGCTCAAACAACTACACCTCGAGCAAATACTCCGCCAGGCATTGAATTACAGAACGGGCCTACGTCGGCAGAATGTACATTAGGATGCACACAAGAGGCCTACCCCAGCAAAGCTGGCCTTGAAAGCCTCCATACGTGCCCCATCGTACCACAGTGAACCAGGTTCACTATTCAAGCTAGAAGCCTGCATGGTGTGAATGTGCACAGCAATCCGCAGACCGGTTTCGTCCTATTGGGACTCTTCAGTACGGCGCCGCTATGCACAAACACACCCTGCCCAACGGTCTCCCTATGAATAACTGCGATAGTCATCCATAAGGGAGAGCCAAAATCACGCCATCTAGAACGTAAATTGTTGAACAGCTGCCGACTAATACACCCGCTCAAACAACTACACCTCGAGCAAATACTCCGCCAGCTTTGCTGGGGTAGGCCTCTTGTGTGCATCCTAATGTACATTCTGCCGACGTAGGCCCGTTCTGTAATTCAATGCCTGGCGGAGTATTTGCTCGAGGTGTAGTTGTTTGAGCGGGTGTATTAGTCGGCAGCTGTTCAACAATTTACGTTCTAGATGGCGTGATTTTGGCTCTCCCTTATGGATGACTATCGCAGTTATTCATAGGGAGACCGTTGGGCAGGGTGTGTTTGTGCATAGCGGCGCCGTACTGAAGAGTCCCAATAGGACGAAACCGGTCTGCGGATTGCTGTGCACATTCACACCATGCAGGCTTCTAGCTTGAATAGTGAACCTGGTTCACTGTGGTACGATGGGGCACGTATGGAGGCTTTCAAGGCCAGCTTTGCTGGGGTAGGCCTCTTGTGTGCATCCTAATGTACATTCTGCCGACGTAGGCCCGTTCTGTAATTCAATGCCTGGCGGAGTATTTGCTCGAGGTGTAGTTGTTTGAGCGGGTGTATTAGTCGGCAGCTGTTCAACAATTTACGTTCTAGATGGCGTGATTTTGGCTCTCCCTTATGGATGACTATCGCAGTTATTCATAGGGAGACCGTTGGGCAGGGTGTGTTTGTGCATAGCGGCGCCGTACTGAAGAGTCCCAATAGGACGAAACCGGTCTGCGGATTGCTGTGCACATTCACACCATGCAGGCTTCTAGCTTGAATAGTGAACCTGGTTCACTGTGGTACGATGGGGCACGTATGGAGGCTTTCAAGGCCAGCTTTGCTGGGGTAGGCCTCTTGTGTGCATCCTAATGTACATTCTGCCGACGTAGGCCCGTTCTGTAATTCAATGCCTGGCGGAGTATTTGCTCGAGGTGTAGTTGTTTGAGCGGGTGTATTAGTCGGCAGCTGTTCAACAATTTACGTTCTAGATGGCGTGATTTTGGCTCTCCCTTATGGATGACTATCGCAGTTATTCATAGGGAGACCGTTGGGCAGGGTGTGTTTGTGCATAGCGGCGCCGTACTGAAGAGTCCCAATAGGACGAAACCGGTCTGCGGATTGCTGTGCACATTCACACCATGCAGGCTTCTATCCTTTATATTAGTACTACGTCCTTTGCCTTTTCTGGAACTTATCTACCGATCCGTTTTTTTCAAAATCTTAATTTTAGAATTAACTCTTATAACTACTATGTTATGATCACTAGCCATATTTGCTTCTTGATAACTTCTATAGTTTGTATTGATGCTGATATGTCTAGGAGGACACCTTGTCATTAACATTAAAATTGTATTAATTAGTGGTACTGGACCATTCGAACAACTACTCCTCGGGCAAATACCCCGCCAAGCATTGAATTATAGAACTAAATCCAGATTTTTGTACTAAGAGACGTTTCAGACTGCTACCCCACCTAAGGTGGCTTTGAAACAATCCTAATTTGTCTCCATGTACGTACGTGCTTTTAAGCAGGCCTTTGTTCAAATATTGCATGTTTTGAATGTGTATGGAAAACCGCAGACCAACTGGTTTCGTCCTTCTGGGACTCATCAGTACGTCATCAGTACTAATCAGTTGGTCTGCTTAAAAGCACGTACGTACATGGAGACAAATTAGGATTGTTTCAAAGCCACCTTAGGTGGGGTAGCAGTCTGAAACGTCTCGTAGTACAAAAATCTGGATTTAGTTCTATAACTCAATGCCCGGCGGAGTATTTGCCCGAGGAGTAGTTGTTCGAACGGTCCAGTACCACTAATTAATACCGGATAATTACTCAAAGTAGTTGTCACTTGCTGATATCTGTCCAGAGCGCGGCAGCATATATAGCAAGTTAAATTGCATGGTTTGAGTGTGTAGGGGAAAGCACCGTACTGATGGGTCCCAGAAGGACGAAACCAGTTGGTCTGCGGTTTTCCATACACATTCAAAACATGCAATATTTGAACAAATTAAAATTGTAACCATTGCACTGTTTTGTATGTTCGATGTCGCAATAAAGACGTTACAAATACGTTATAAGGTTATATTATGCCAAAGTCGCTTTTCCATACCGATTTAAATCGTAAGCAGGCAAAAAGTTCAGTAGGTACATTATATTGAAATGTGTTAAATATCGGGAAAATTAAATAAAATGCACAAAAATTTCAAGAGAAAAAATATTTAGCCAAAAGACAGACGATTTCATATTTGACATTAGAATTGATCAATTTATTGTGTGCATTGCAGAAAAGTTAAGGTAGGTTTTTTCGTAACTTGGGGAGAGCCAATCCCCCAACATCATCCTGTATTTGTCACGAAGTGAAATTATTATCAATTAATGGTTATAACTTACAAAGCATGCGTGGAAAATTTGAAAATTGCGGAAGAACGGGGGGAAAAATTTTAATTTTGGAGTAATGTATCTCTGAACGTAAGCGTTTTTGGGTAATATTTTATTTGGAAAACCACCATTATTGCGAAGTATTCTATCTATTTTCGAAGTTTGTCGACAAAAAACTGGACCACCCTGTAAGCGTCAAATTCTAGCTTGTTGTCTTTCCTAATTACCAAAGTGTCCAAAAATTAAAGCAAACGGCACATATATCGTCTATCAGCCTAGCCTACCAGTCTCCCAGAATAATATCTTGTTCAATGTCCCCCTCCCCTCTTTCTGTGATGTTACTTCTTTCACTTATTTTGGGTTTTGATATTTATTGTCGAAGGAGGAGATGAAACTATTGACGATGGACCGGAAGGGATGGAGAAATTGGGTTAATGCACAATAATCCGACACCCAATGGGTATAATGATTCCAGAAGAAGAAGAAGAAGAAGAAGAAGATATTTATTGTTCACATTCACGTGCATAACTTTTGTTCCAAATTTCGAAAATATGATTAATGCGGCTGTCTTCGTTCTGGATAGGACTCTTAATAAATAGCAGACGCGTTTGAAGCATTTCTTCTACCTCTTGCATAGGCAAATAACAGCTTTCTCATCATTAAAATAATCCCTTTTAACATTTTTAATAAATCACAAAATATATGCTTCAAAACTGCAGGAATACAAGTTTTGTGTGAAATAGACCTTTTCATTTCGTTAGTGCGCTTGTGCAGAAGTACACTGACAATCAGCTGTTCTTAGTTTTTCGAACGAATGTCACTGTCAGGCCTTATAAACTTCGCGTAGAATATTCGTAAGTAAATAGTAGAATACCAAACAAGGAGGGTGTTTGAAAGACGGAAAATTACAAATGTTAGTTTCCAGTGATATCCCTCGTAAAATTGTGAGGCTGAATCCCGAAGGCGTGCCTTGCTCTTGCTTGCAATACGGGAATGTTAATCAACATACCTACTTCAGTCTTGCAGGTTTTTAATATGTTGAGGTGAAAATCAATCAATTTTTTAAAAAAAAACGGAGAAAAGGGATCTAATAGGCAGGTGCGTATTTTTCTGCAATGTATGTATACAACTACAAATAATTCATTCTTATTTTAAAGACCGAGCAAATAATGACGTAAAACCTGGAAACGTTCAATACACTTTTCTATTTCGAATCTTGCCTCTTACACATTTTCATCCACGCAACACAATTTATAAAGGTGGAACAAGTCCTCACATGGTCACCGACACAGTTATTAACTTCGATTCTTCGATTTTCCCCAGTGTTAGGCAGGGTTTGGGAAATGGATAAAATCGTAATCCCCAGCGATAACTTGGCCTACCCGCTCTGCTATCACCGTTGCAGTCACCAAAAGCACATTGTTTGGATGCTCTATACTGTTTTAGTTCCGAACTATTACTAATTTTGCACGTTTGCAATAAAATTTTACTGTATAGACCAAAGAATTTAAAATAAAGACTTTCAAACAATACAAGACTTTGACATTTGTCCGAAATTGTCATGGCGCGATCGCGCATGCGCCTCAGCATTTTTTATAATGAAAAGCTCTATTGACGTTTGAAGACTTAAGCTTCATTCACAACAAAATAATTAGCAAAAATAATTTACATTTCCAATTTCAATTATTCCTTCCAATTTGCACCCATTCACAACAAGCTAGTTAATTGGTCTGATTTATCGGCCTAATTCTTGTATCAGGGGGTAATTCCTTTATCTTGTAATAAAAATACATATGATCATTTTAGTATTTTACATTTTTGAGCCTGTTTTGAGCACAACACATAACTTAGAAAAGCTGTGCGCTTGCGCAGCACTAAAATGAATTATAATTAGTACGTAAAGTTAAAAGCTACCAAACTTTATTGTTAATTGATTTCACTAATTTTGATTGTGAACGATCTTGTAGAAATACATTGCGTTAACTTTATGAATAATTGGGTTTGCTAATTTACCTTGTTAATTTCCTTGTTGTGAATGAAGCTTAAATAGAGCAAATTTTGTTATCATGGCAATTGTGATTAACAGAAATAATGACATTTTCCTAGATTTTTCTTTTTGAAGAAAACTACGACTCTACTATTGTGTGCTATATCAAATTGTGCAGAAAAGTAAATGTTATTAGTTTATGCAGACATTCTAGATGGCGCCCATAAGAAAATTGAAAATCAGCGTCGATGTTTCGAAAACAAGTAGACGGTAGTGTTTTGAAAGTGCCACTCGAGCCATAAATGTAATGTCAATAATTTTGAAATCCTAAAGTCTGTCAATAATAAATTTGATTTAAAATGATTATTGTTTTCATCGTCAAATTGACCAATAGGAACATTGCATTTGGGTCTAGAAGCCTGTATTATTTCGGTAATTTTTTTCGATAATTTGGCTTGTTGACAAGTTGCCATAGTTTCGAATTTGTAGGTGCATTTATAATATATAATCTAGTTACTTTTGTACCTGCCAAACGTCAAATATTCCCAACACATTTCTTTGTATGTGAATTAATTGAAATAAAATTTCGTTTTGAGCTACCTTGCTTCGATTCAAAAAATAATCTTGTCAAATACAATTCGTGGTCTGGAATTTTTAGGTAATTTTACTCAAGCTGTTGCTTTTACTAGCCACTCGTGTAAATTTGACAGAATATCACTCGCGCAAGCGCTCATGATCTTTTAACTGTCAAATTTACACTCGTGGCTACCAAGCAACGCAACAGCTTTCGTAAAATTTCCGACAATTCCAGACCACTTATTGTATTACTACAGAAAATAAAATGAAAGCAGTATATGTTGTCATAACAGTAATTGTCTAATTCGACCCTGCATAGGTTTAGTAGGTAGATGGATCGAACAAACAATAAATACTTTCCTGACTACCTCTGAGGCCTAAAAAATCAAAATTTTATTGACCATAATTCTAAGAATTCTTAGAAATCCAAGTTTTGTTAATCTTTATGCTTCTGAAGATGTTGATGTGGTCAGCGAAACACGTGTCTAGTTTAACAACTGTGTCACTGTTTGGGGTAGTCTTATGAAGAATTCTAAGTTAATTTACCCCAAAGTTCCCACTGTGTGGATAGAATATTAGAACAGGAACAAGATTATTTTAAAAACTTACAACAAAAAAGAGAGCAATTTATTTCTTAACTACACATTTATAAATATCACACTACACACAAGTTCTTTTAATCTCTCAGGCAATCAATATCTCTGGACTGTAAATCAGACGAGGACACCAAATTAGCGGTAGATTCAAATCTTTCTCTACCAAAAAGATGAAATTGTTTATAAACACGATATTGGGCGTAAAACAAAAGTCCAATTAATACAAGAATGAAAAACAAGAGGCCATAAATAACAGCATAATTATGGTCGTACTGCACCAACTGCACTTCTTCTTTCTGAGAAGAAGCCTTTGGAACTGGTACTAAATAAGTGGCGTTCTCACATGTATCATCCGTGTGCAGAACTAGCAGTATATTGTCCTCTTCAAAATATCTTTCTGCTTTCTTCATCGTCTCGCAAGTCAAAGGGTTGTGTTCGAAGGATATGAAAGAAAGCTTCGGCATGTGCTTTACCAATTCCTCGCAATCAAATTTAGAAATATTGTTATACGAAAGGTCGAGGATGTGCAAACTGAGAGAGAACACGCCCGTTCTTTCGATACTCTCTATTTCGTTGTGCGATACGTTTAAATTTATTAATTTGGGGAGCCCCGAGTACATCCCTGTTTGAAATTCGAATAGCCTATTGAAAGCTAAGTTGAGAGACTTGAGTCTATGCAATCCTTGCCATGTTTTCGTTGGTATTTCTCTTAACATAGCGTCTTCTATAAGTAGAGTTTCTAATTGCCCTAAACCATCAAATGAACCAGGAAGGATCGAGTTGATAGGGTTGTAATTTAAATTTAAATATTCCAGGTTTTTTAAGGCAGAGAAAGTGAATAAGGGGATGCTTAATAACAAGTTGCTTCCTAAATTTAATCTATATATTGAGGATAAGTTTTTCAAGTCCTCGGAGCCGATGGATTTTATTCTGTTGGTGTCTAAGTTGAGGGTGTACAACTTGGGGAGGTTTATCCCAAAGGATTTATTTATGCCTCCTATTTGATTGTTTTCCAAAAAAAGTTCCATTAAATTCTCTAGCCCATTGAAAGCATTTGCTCTGATGGTTGTAACTACGTTAGATTTTAGGTTTAAAGTGCGAAGATTGACCAACTCTTTGAAAGCATCGTCGTCCAGAAGAGCGATTGAATTATTTTCAAGATCCAAGTACTCGATATTTTTGATTCCTTGAAAAGTTCCTGGATAGATGGACCTGACGTAGTTGTGAGACATCAACAAATTCTTCATGTACATCAGTCCTATGAAAGCTTTAGTTTTTATAATACTGATTCTGCTTCTGGTCAGATCTAGCGTCTCAATTTGATTTCCCGTTATGTCGAAAGTTCCTTCTTCTAAAGTGTACAAACTGCAGTTTAAACACTTGACTGTCACGTCGAGGTTGTCGAATCTGTAGCTCGTGTGTTTGAAGAAAGATGCGGTTACGTTGACGCAGGTTGCTGTAAGAGAACCTCTAGCACCATAAGTGCATTTCATGTTGGAATTGACCTGCAGCTGTGGTAGTGGCGATGGCACTAACAAACACTGTCCTACCGACAAGAAAATGTAGCTTACTAGTAGAACTTTCAGCAGTTTGTCCATTACCTGGAAACAAAGAGAAAATTGTGTAAATAAAAATTTTAAAAACAAAATACTAAGGTATTTTTTTTGTCTCTATTGCCGGTTGGAGAGAACTGCCTACCCTACACATGGATGCATAACATAAACGTTGGAAATGATTTTTGAGGACTTTTCCTTGTTGACGAGAGAGGTTAAGTCCTTCTTTAGAACAGAAACTTTATGATTATGTTACTGAGACCAATAGTAACCTATGGAAGTGAAGTATGGAAGTAAGTGAAGTATGGAAGCAAAGCTGCTGATATGGGAGAAAGACAGATTTATGGGGGAAGAAAATGGGGCGGAGAATGGCAAAGAAGGACGAACAAGGAATTGAGGGAGCTGCATAATGAACCATCAATTGTACAGTTTGTAAAGCAGCAGCGGGTGAGATTGCTTGGCCATGTCCAGCGAATGAAGAGCGGAAGAATCACCAAGATGAAAATTAATATCAGACCGATAGGCGCAAAAACAAGAGGAAGACCAACCAAGAAGCAGATGGGAGGAACAAACAATTCAGGACTTGAGGGCGATAGGAGTAGAGAGTTGGTGGCAGACCGAAGGGAATGGCAGAGGATATCTTCAGCGATGGGCCGACATGGCCTGTGAAAGCTACATATATATGTATATGTTACTCTCATACTGGCACGTAAAGTATACAGGGTGTCCCATTTGGGCCTATGCAAAATAATCGATTAATTAAGAAATAATCGATTAATTGATTACTGGTAATAACTTTATTGTATTTTAATAATTATTGCTTATTTAATAAATCGATTATTTCATTAATCAATTATTTTCTTATATGGTTAATATATTAATACATTGATACAGTACTGATATTTGAAATGTCACTAATCGTTTTCGTGCTACTTTGAAAAACCTAAAACTAATTTTTGTCTTCTAAAACGTTTATTTGACGTCGGATGAAAAAACAAAATGCACTTTGTTAGAACACTTTTTATGCTCCTCCAGTTGGTGTTGTCAAATTTTGCGTAAAACGTTTCGTTCTGACAAAATCATCTTCAGGTTCATTTTTTTTCTTATGGCGGCCTTATTGGATTTTTATACATTTAGAAAACCTAAATTTTTCTCATGAAATTGATATAATGATATTTATTTTGTTTCGGCTCTTTATTATTTGAATGTCTATTTTCTTCGGGGATGCAGTCTTTAGATAAATCAAAACTCTTTGTATTTTTTATAGCTTTCTGCAATTCTTTTATTGCCTTCGCCAGGAACTACAAAACCATTTTTACATTAAACATCACTTAATATACAAGGTGTTACAATTTAGTAGGTCAAGCCGTTAACCACAGATTATCTGGCCGAAAATAATGGGACTTTCCTTATGCCATTTTTCATTTAGGCTTCTTTCTTTCAAGATACAGGGTGTTAAAGTTAAAATTTAAAAAACTATTTTTGTTAATAATTCCTCTGTTTTTACGATATTCAGTTGAAATTTTGTGCAACGTTTTTTCATATACCGGCACAATGTTTGTGTAATTTTAATCAAAAATATCCATGGGCGAACGGAGGAAAGAGGGGGCGTAATACCCATTGACCCCCCAACTTTTCCCTGCGCACGTCTATGGTTCAAAGATATTGTTTTTTATAACAAGCGTTCATTTCTTTAAATTTTTTCACTCTTGTAAAATTTTGATTTAGCTCTTGGTTTACGAGATACTCATTTGACTATGTGTTGTTGATCCGCTCGCTGTTTAAATTTTTCTTAGGTGACGAACTAAGCTCGAGAAAATGTTCTTGGATGAATATGTTCCTGCATAACGTCTAATCTTCAGAAAAATGCCCTTGGATGGTACCTTTTTTATTAATAATTATTTTGACAACTTAACGCCTACCTGTCTTTCTTTCCAATGCTAATTTGGCTGTTAGACTTTATGCAGGAACATGTCGGAATCGATGCCATCCAAGGGCATTTTTCTGAAGATTAGACGTTATGCAGAAACATATCCATCCAAGAACATTTTTCTCGAGCTTAGTTCATCACTTAAGAAAAATTGGAAGATTTAAACAGCGAGCAGATCAACAACACATAGTCAAATGGGTTGCAATAACTCGTAAACCAAGCCCTAAATCAAAATTTTACAAGAGTGAAAAAAATTAAAGAAATGAACGCTTCTTATAAAAAACAATATCTTTTAACCATAGACGTGCGCAGGGAAAAGATGGGAGGTCAATGGGAATTACTACCCCCCGTTTCCTCCGTTCGCGCACGATTTTTTTGATCAAAGTTACACAAACATTGTGCCGGTATATGAAAAAATTTTGTACAAAATTTCAACTAAATATCCCAAAAAACAAAGGAGTTATTATTAAAAATCGTTTTTTAAATTTTAACTTTAACACCCTGTATCTTGAAAGAAAGAAGTCTAAATGAAAAATGGCACAAGGAAAGTCCCATTAATTTCGGCCAGATAATCTGGTTAACGGCTTGACCTACTAATTTGTAACACCTTGTATATCGAAGATTTACTTACAGACGTGATAGGTACGTCTGAACTCTTTATGATTGGCTGTAAGGGCTAAAATCGAGGGTTTCTCTGCCGTCGCTCTTTCCCCTGGCTAGTTTAAACTCATTTGTTGATATATTATTGTCTATATTTAATATTTAATATGAGAAAGTCTATAATAAATTGCCTAGAGCATGCAGAATCTTGCCAGTCTCTGCATTTCGTAAGAGCATAAAATAAATTCTTCTCAATAAATGTTAAATTAAATAAAGTCCCGCATAGTACAAAATTATACAGTTATTAATAACTTAGGAAGTGGGTTCTCTCAGTACCTTGATTGCAGTATAGTATTCGTCGTATTTTCTCCCTTCTCTTGACTTTGTTTTTTATTTTACTTTTACTTTTGTTTTTTCGACTGAACTTCACCCTTTGTAGCACTTGAATTCTAAGTTTTTGTTACACGGTATCGTTTTGTATTTTGAATTGTAAGTTTTTTTGTATACGACATTGATTGTTCTTTTTGTGTGTCACAATAAAGACCTTTTATTATTATTATTATTATTAAATATATATATATAAGTCTAGCACGGCGTTGCACTTGTTGGAAACGGGCCATAAATTCAATACCAATAATCTCAAACTCTTAAAACCAGGAAATAATAAATTTGATTTAAACGCCTTGGAAAGTATAGCGGTATGTAAAAATAAACGTAGTTGTCTTAGCAGTAATTATAGTCCGATTCCAAACGCAACCCTGTATAGATTTATCAGGTAGATATTATTTAAGACCCACCAGTTCTAAGAAACCAATTTTATGAATCTTATGTTCCGGAAGTTCGAAGAAACCCTATAGCTTCATCGATTCATTTTATTTTAGTAGTAGGAGGCTTGGTATTTATAGCGATGTAGTGTAAGTTTAGATTTAGATTAATCTTCAACTCCTGTGGATGCTGACGTTGTCAGCGAAACACGTGTCGAGTAAATCTTTCAAAATATTTGATTTGAAATGTCCCGATTGGATCTGATCTAAAATTCAAAATCTTATTTTATTTATACGTGGGGAAGCTGTATCAGGAGCACCTAGCATTATATTAACTTGTCAGTTACAGCATATGAATCTGCTTTTTTATAACTCTTTGTAATATGAGCCCATCATAGACTAAATAGGGCATAGGCCATAGGGTGGCTGGAGCAAGTACCTGATCAAGACGGTAAGTGGTTATTGGAAGATTTTTGTCCGGATTTAATTAAAAGAAGTGCCAAAAGAAAATTCTGCTGAATGGATTAAGTAAATGGAAGACATTATTTCTAACAAAAGGGAGATGCAAAAAAATGGAAAAGCCATTTTAATCGGAAAAACATACAGTGCCCGTCTAAAGTCCGTTCCCCCCCTACTAATTTTTGAACCATTTGAGGTACATCCATGAAATTCGGTACAAGGTAGTCACAGGGCACAAGATATTTTTTGACGCATTAATGACAGGTGCCAGTCTCAAGATGGCGGTCGGATGCCATATTGAAAAATATTTTAAATGGGAAGGACGGTCATGTGACACCACGTTTTAAACGTCTTATCGAGTGCAATATCATACTAAAGTATGGCGTCGATACCTGAAAACGTTACAAAATGGTGACTAATCAAATTTCTAAATAACCATGAATGTTGCTCTCAATTACGTTTGTATTGGAAACAAAATTCGTTGTCGCGGTAACATCTTGTTTTCTACTTGTCAAATGTGGCATGTTTAGTTCCTTCATTTAGGAAAAGTGTGACCGTGGCTCGTAGCTTAGACGATAAATTTGAAGCGGTTTTGATTTTTGGAGAAGCTGGAAGAAATTACCATCTAGCGGTAGTTTTTCCTTAATAAACTCTCTTTTCGCCTCTTATTAGTCGACTTCATTAAGAGATTTCACTACAAATTAGAATAAAATTTCGTTAGAAAAATGTTAAAATTTAAGAATTGAACAAAAGACATCGACGTCATGTTTTAGTATGATATTGCACTCGATAAGACCTTTAGAACGAGGTGTCACATGACCCTCCATCTCATTTAAAATTTCGTTTCAAAATGGCGCTCGACCGCCACCTTGTGACTGACAGCTGTCATTAATACGCCATAAAATATATTGTGACCTGTAATTACCTTGTGCTGAATTTCATGGATGTACTTCAAATGGTTCAAAAATTAGTAGGGGGGGAGACTTTAGACGGGCACCGTATATTTTGCTCTCTACACATTATACTGAGATATATATATAAATATAGTAACTGAAAGCTTTCGACGGCTTTTCGCAGCAGGACCCTTTAATAATATAAGCCCTTTCCCTTGGCAACTTTGTTGAAAAAGGACGATCTTTAAAAATTCTGTTTACTACTAAAACGTGCGATGTGCAATTCCGCCTAGTGACTTGTTTCATTATTCATGTACATACTAAAGACGGTACAGTAACACCTGGAAATCTGATTCAAATTTAAAATAAACTGCCTAAAATTTAGACATGAAATGAACATTGTGTAGGGAGGTACCCTTTTAGCCGTAAAATTTTATTGTCAAAAACATCCAACCTAGAAACCATCAAACAAAATGAAAAATTTGAATATGTCCAAAGAAACTAAATCTAAAGCTATTATACCCCCGGCCCCGGCATTAATTATTAAAGTCTAATAACCATAACGCATTCAGATGATGATGCTCTGTGAGCCTTCTTCTACTGTCCTTTGCCTGCCTTGAGCCTCGAAGTAAAGAATCTGAAATGTGAAATCATTTTTCTCAATCTTCAATATCTCAACCAACATGTTCCCTGATGAAAATAACTTTCGTAGATAAGTACTGCTCATCAACTTCTACCTCGGTGTACAAGCCACGGTCTTCATCAGGTTTTGCGATTCTTCCACAACCCTGCCCATCTTCTAGTGTTGCCCAAAATTTCTTCAAATCTCCTCACAACTTTGGAAATCGGCTGTTGGTTAACACTGAACTTTCTGCGTGATGAATAATAAGTATGACGCATACTGTTTGAGATAAATGGTATACAAATCGAAGGTTTCGTCACGTTTAATTTTTGACAAAAATTACACTCGTATTTTCCTAATTTTACAGATAGCCACTAAGAACATTTAAAATTGCTTAAAGATAATATAAAATAGCAGTTATTGTTACAGGAAAAATTGATGATTACTGTTTTTTTATACTAAAGAACTTTTGATAACAATAACGTTGGAA
Source organism: Xestobium rufovillosum (assembly GCA_963966045.1). NCBI lineage: Eukaryota > Metazoa > Arthropoda > Insecta > Coleoptera > Ptinidae > Xestobium > Xestobium rufovillosum. The sequence continues at coordinate 18,875,260 of OZ014498.1, forward strand.
AGTTATGCGAAAATTGTGGACGTTTCTTTGTTATATATGAATTCTTATAGGCAATAAAATGTTTACGACTTATACGATGTTCAATTGTTACTTCCATTATCATTTTCTTGCTTTCACTTTTTGATTAAAGTAGAACCAAGCTGGCGCATAACAAAGTTTGTTGGGTTTCTTTTATCACCATATTCCTGCATGAATTGTTTTATGAAAAGGTTATAAAAATTTCTTACCGGTTTCAGGACATCCATTTTCAGCAGACAGGCACATTCAACGCATAACAACAAAACAGGAAGACTGATTGAGATGTAAGACAGGAATATTATTATCATTCTCTCTTCTAATCTGGAATTGTGTCATTGGATCACTCTTAATCAGTGGCGTCGAAGCATGAAATTGGAAAATTCCGAAATAAATAAATCATAAAAATTTGTTATTCTACATAATACATAATTGCGCAACATATTTTGGGAATAAATAAGTATGTTTCATCTCTTAATCAAATTATCCGTAGGTACCTATTTTAAGTAATGACTAGGTACCTACACTCCAGAATACGTGCTATGTTCAACGTCCAAGGTTCAACTTCAAGTCCCCAAATCCGCAGATTTAAAAGAAAAAAAATCACCGATTTAAAGTGAGTCTGTCTGTAGAACCGCTTATTATTACCTAACCTAGACATGCAACCAAAGCAACAAGATATCACAAAAATTACTAAAGAAAAAGGACATTTTGAATCGTTAACTCCATGGTTGGTTAATTCCACCATAATGGTTTGAGGTAGCTTCCTGGTAAAATTTGTTGCTTGTAGACTGGAGGTATACCATTTTGCTCGTTATGTCTCGTGATTTCCATACAAATATCACACGCAAAATTGCTAGGCGTCATCCTCTAGAAGCAATGAAACTAATAAAAAGAGCGCACGTCACTGGAGTGCTATCGCTTCTTCTGCCATGTAAGGGCAAACAAATAATTGTTTTGTGTATATCAAAACTTATTATTTTAAATTTCATTACTGCGCATCGTCAACTATATGCGGTCAAATACCGCAAATTTAATTTTTTTATTCAAATCTTAAGTGCTTTAGATCTAATAAATTTCATTATCTGCACGACTAGTATTGACATTTTTCTTTGGCACAATATTTGACTAGCTTACATTGCCCTATGACCCTCTCCACGATAAGACGATTCTAGTAATTATCTTCGCGATTTAAATGCGTTTTGTTTCGTCGATATTTGTTTAACTGGAGAAATATTTTCCTCCAGAACATTCAATATATTTCAATTTACGTGGTTTAATGTTCTGACTTACAAGTGCCCTATGACCTACTGCAAGATAGGCTGTTTCTATTAAATATACTCGCTATTTGCAGTATAAATACGTTTTGTTTTGTGTAAATTTATGAGTGTGTTCTATTAATAAGAATAATAGTAATATGGTCCCGTTTCATATCGCTTGAAGGCAGTGTACGGGTAAGCAAGTTAGAGACGCTTAATAGCCTCGGCATATTAAAATAAAATTAGGTATGTAATAAGCACCGATATTTAAGGAGTTAATCTCATAACCTGTTGATGTTCAGCGATGACCGACTTGTCCCAGTTGTGATGCGTGGTATGGCTGTTTATTCCTTAAGATTTGTGTTGATACGTTCTGTCTGTTCAATGTACACCTTCCCGCAGGTATTAGACAGAGAGCTAGTGAAGATTGAAGAATTAATCTATCTCACTTCATAAGGTTTAATTCCTATCGTAACACCTATCCACCAACCCCTTTACTAAGAAAACAAATGTCCTAATGATACCCAGCCTTGAGGGTGGCAAGGGGGCAAAGCATTAAAAGTCAAACGCTATCATGTATCACAACCCTCTGGCTGGCGGCAAGGAACACGTCCATCGTCCAAATGCTGTCATGTAGCATTCGCTTTGGTGCGAACAGGCCTTTAACTAACAAGAAATCATTGCTGTGACATATAACTCGTTTTCTAACTTTCTAAATATGCGCTAGGACACTCTATTTCCTCCATAATCAAGATGGCCACGAATTAGTACGGTAGATACAGGGTCAATCATGCACAGCATTTATAACAAGACCTTGCTAATGAAATTACGAATCATGCACATAATAAAATGATTAGAACAAACGCAGATATACTCAATCAGGCACTCGCCTTATATTCTGAATTATTTGATAATCACTAATAAAGTAATAGTTTATTCACTTATGCACCTTTTTGTTTATTAGTTTTCACAGTATCTCACCACATAAGAGAACAGCAGAACAAACACTAAAAAAATGCTCATATACTCAGTATATAAATCAACGTAACAATTTGCAAAGAATTAGAATATGATAAAATATTCTCGAAATCCAAACAATAACAAACGTCTACAGACTGCAACAAACAAAACTGGTGTTAACAAATTCATTATTAATGTTATTATTATTAATGTTTGTTCAAATATTGCATATTTTGAATATGTGTGTGGAAAACCGCAGACCAACTGGTTCGTCCTTCTGGGACTCATCAGTACGGTACTCTCCCCTACACACTCAAACCATGCAATTGCTATATATGCTGCCGCGCTCTGGACAGATATCAGCAAGTGACAACTACTTTGGGTAATTATCAGGTATTAATTAGTGGTACTGGACCGTTCGAACAACTACTCCTCGGGCAAATACCCCGCCAGGCATTGAATTATAGAACTAAATCCAGATTTATTGTACTACACGAGACGTTTCAGACTGCTACCCCACCTAAGGTGGCTTTGAAACAATCCTAATTTGTCTCCATGTACGTACGTGCTTTTAAGATAGGTCTTTGTTCAAATATTGCATGTTTTGAATGTGTATGGAAAACCGCAGACCAACTGGTTTCGTCCTTCTGGGACTCATCAGTACGGTGCTCTCCTCTACACATATTTGAACAAAGACCTGCTTAAAAGCACGTACGTACATGGAGACAAATTAGGATTGTTTCAAAGCCATCTTAGGTGGGGTAGCAATCTGAAACGTCTCGTAGTACAAAAAATCTGGATTTAGTTTAGTATTGGTGGAAAAGGGAACAAATCAACGTGTCTTTCATGAGCTGGTTGGAATTATGATTTGAATGCTTAAAATGAGCTAAAAACGTACCTCAACTTTACACCTCCATAATCTCGCCCCCGTGCATCGCAGACCCCAAAAACCAACCCACATACGATGTTGGCTGGTTTATCCTCTTTCCAACTAGCCCAAAATCAAAGTTGGGTGTTTCACAAACGCTTCCGTGTCCAAAAAATCGTTTTAACCCCCGCATTTAAGCCCCCTCGAATCTTACATATTCTCCCCCGAAAGTTCGCATTTGACAATATCTTTAAAATGACACCAAAAAAACATTTACCTGGAATACGTAGAACTTGCAAGAATTTTCAAAAACTGCGAAATTTCCAGGCGTCACAGAAATCGCTATTGGGACCCTTGTATACTGGCAGAGGCTGTGGGGGGTCAGTATGGCACTGTGATACTCACTCTGCGGTGTGGAACGCAACGAGAAACCGCTGCATTATTTTGTTCCTAGAAACAGCGTACTACTGTGGACTACTAGACTAGATACCTACTGCTTTTGGGAAACTTCTTGAGGAAATTCAGGAAGAGCGAGGCAGTTTTGCGGTGTAACAACTGAAGGGAAAAATCGAAGGAATAAGAACTGTGTACAAGAATGATAATTAATGAAAATCCTTAAATCAAAAAAGCGGGGCATCCGTGGAAGAAATTTACATTCCAAATAGACCTGGTTCAAGATGGCAGATTCCTTTTTAAAAGATCTTACAGCATGCGACTGAGTGAACTTGAAGCAACTTTAGTGGTTTCCACTTGTTGACTTCGCTAAAATGTCCTAATGAGACCCAACCTTTAGCAACTGCGGTTTATGAATATTTTCGATCCGATCGACAGGGTTGTCATAATCCGATTTAAAAATTACACTGCGGCCACCGGTTTGGTCGGTATAAAAAGCTACCCTTAATTCGAGGTGCCGTCTCTCGCTTTCCGTTCGACTCAAACTATAACTTATAACTTTTGTTGACGGAAAAGCAGGCGACGCGACGGCTATATTTCCGAGTAGCTCGCCGGTTTTTCTGGATGTGATGTAATATTTTCAACCCCTTCCAGTACGCCGAGTTTTTTTGTTACCGCTTGGCAACGAGGTGTTTTAACGGAGGTGAAAAAATCGAGATGAACCATATGGACGTGCGAGGGATGCTCGAGCTACCCTCGAAAATTTCATCCCAATCGACAATTCGAACAAAATCTTTACGATCTATTCCGCCCCGATTTGCGGAGCATACAGGACCTTTGGCCCCGCGTCGTCTCCTTCCTTGTGGTCAATGTGCTTCAAAAATGTCAATCCTCTTAAACCATCCGTTTTAAGGGAAATTTTCGAAATTTGAAAATTTTGTGATCCGACGTTCTTTACGCCAAAGCATTACGAATTTTTTGATTGGTTACAATTCATTGAATAACGTATTGGGATTTTTTGTTTGATTACAGCCCGTTCAATAATGTTCATTATTCAATGAGTAATACATTAGGAACTTTTTGATTGATTACAGTCCGTTGAATAAATGGTTCATTATTCAATGAGTAAGAAATGAGACATTTTTTGATTGATTAAAGCCCGTTCATTCAATGGCCATTGAATATTAAATCTTATTTTATGCGTTCGGAAACGCACAATTAATGAACGTATTATTTGACACTTGCAAATAATAGTTATTTACGATATAAGTGGAATATGACCTTTATTAACGTACGCATGCGAAATTGCCCAACTTGTGCTACGCACTCGTTGGGCAATCGCAAAAGTACGTTAATAAAGCATTGTCACACGTATATCGTACACATTTTTATCTACGCCCCTAAAAAGTGAAAATAAACGGTAATTATAATTTAACATTTGTCATGGTTTATTAAGAAAAACGCGTGATGCGGTAATAAACTCCTTAACTCGCGCAAAATGAGTGGGATAAGAAGTTCTTAACTCACGGGCGTAGATAAAATACATTACGAACCAAAAGAACAATAATCGAATAAAAATCGAATAGACATCCTTATTTAAATTCGAAGTCCACCATTGGAATCTCGCTTACTTGAAAAGATTTAACTTTTTCACAATATTATGCTGCGACCCCAGCAAACAAAAATGGTCTTATCGTTTTTGTCGTGCAGTTAAACTCCTATCGAAAAAATATGGATACATTACGACATTACGAGTATTAGAGCAAATTTTGGTGCCCTACCACCTACCAGCACCTCCACGGATTTACAAAAAAACGTTATCCGTAAATCAGGTCATCATGAACTTAATTTTTCTTACAGACTCCATTTTTGCCTTACTTGAAGACCTGTATAATAATAATATACACTCCTGGTCGAAATTTACGCATCAGCAAAACTTATCATTATTACTTGTAATAATGAGAAGTTTTAAATCATTAAACATTTTAAGTAGGTGGCCTAGGATATCCTCTGTCACTAGTGACAAACAATTTATTGTAATTGTCTGACAGATGCTGTTTAGTAACATTTTGCAATTGGTTGTTAGTAAGACATTTAACGCTGTTTAGTGATTTGTAAAAGGCAATAAATTCAGTTTTGCCAGTGATTTTTTAAAATTTAATGTCATTAAGTGAATGAAATACTTTGTTCAGTGCACTTAGAGTAACAGTTAGACGTTTATCTAGCAGTTAGACGTTTCAACGAACTTGGAAGTTACTGCAGAAACCCAGGAAAAGGTCGTAAGATGCAAGAGATGAGCGATATCTCATGCAAGTCGCCTTACGAAACAGGCGTTCTTCCAGTTTAGAGCTAAGCAGAGCCCTTGCAGCAGCTCGAAATGTAGCAATTTCTGGACGAACGATCAGGAGAAGGCTTCATGAGGGAGAATTGGACAGCAGAAGATCAGCTGTTGCACCACTGCTCACCAGGGAACATAGAGTTACTAAGCTGCGTTTTGCAAGGGAACATGCGAATTGGACCATTGATGACTGGAAGAGAGTTCTGTTTTCAGACGAAACAAAAGTATGTCTTAATTCACCAGATGGACGTGAACGAGTTTGGCGGAGGCCACAGGAGAGAGGTTTGCTGCCTGCAATATCTCTCCGAGGATCGGATTCTTTGGTGGATCAATAATGTTTTGGGGAGGAATTTGTTTTGATGGTCGCACGGATTTGGTTCCTATTTGGGGGAGATCCATGAATGCACATTTCTACGTAGAAAACAATGTAGAGGAACATGTGATGCCATTTGCCCCATTTGTCGGGGACAATTTCATTTTTATGCAGGATAACGCTCGGCCCCACGTTGCTAGAGAGGTACTGGACTACCTTCAATTCGTGAATATTCCAACTATGGACTGGTCACCAGATATGAACCCCATAGAGCATCTATGGGATGCACTGAAGTTAGGCGCCACATACCTGCTCCTATGAATCTATGAACTCGAACAAGTCGTTCTTGTCGAATGGGAGAATATTCATCAGGAAACCATTCACAACTTGATCAATAGCATGCCCAGACGAATGGAAGCAGTGATAAGAGCTAGGGGAGGATCTACAGGCTATTGAATTCTTACGGATTAATTTCACCTTCATTTTTGTTAAGCTTTTCACTGACGCCATTTTCATTGCATTTGACATTATTGTTTCTTTCTGTCACTTATTCAAGTTTTTTTCCAATAAAACCATTCCAATTTGTCAAGCGTTAGTTGAAATCATTTAATTATAATATCACGTATAAGTACTATGATTTAAAATTTCGAAAAATTACAAGTAATAATGAGAAGTTTTGCTGATGCGTTTATTTTGTCCAGGAGTGTATTATGTCAGTCACTCGTTTGTTATAATTGTTGTTATAATTCGAATAATAATTATTTTTTCGAAATATGGGCGCCATTATTAATTAAGTAACGCTTGATTATGACAGTTAATCATCAAAATAAGCAGGATCAAACGATTTCTCTATATTTTTTGTAGTAGCTACCGTAATGTTCCACAAATTTGAAGATTTGGACATAACTCGTAAACCGTTTAGATAAATCAGATGTCTTAACGGAGCATTAATGAGCACCAAATTCTTCAACCGCCCATATATTTTTAAAAAAGCGAGATCCTACTGGTGGCCCTCGAATTTGAAACACCTCTCATTTCCTTAAAAAGAAAAATGTGTTCAAGTGTGCATTTGAGTGGTTACGCTTTGTCTGTATGAGTGCGGGGTGGGGTGGGGTGGTACTGTGACGATTCACTCAACAATGACGTAACGGGGTTGAAGCGACGCTTGCGCCCCCTGCCCCAATATTCACGGTCGGGCCGATCGACTCGACGCCTAGCTAGACCCAGGCGCATGCATCAGTCCCTGGCGACGCGCTCACAGGTATTGCATGCCCAAATCGGAAAAAATATCAACCAACCGCTGACTAAAATTGGAAAACAAAAGAATTTACGATAGCAGGGTTGTCATTTGAAAGATCACGCGGGATCTTGTTAAGAGGATTTGACAGAATTCATTGACAGATAGTTTGAATGTGCGGCGTGTAGATTGGGGGTAATAAATTATTTTTTTGAGTGTGTAGCTGTACTTGTTTTGTGGGCAATTCTGGAATGACGATTTTCCATATTGCTGGACGCTGTAAACTTTTGCGTACAAAAATTTAAAATAGGATAAAATTCCTGAAGATTTTAAGAATCGAAGATTGTTGTGTTAGCATCTGCCTCTTCTTACAGGTGAGTTAGGTGTACATTGTTTGAAATAATAATCAGGATTTGAGGTACTTTAAAATGCTTCAGACTACAGTGGCAAAACACTAAAAAGAATAGTCAAATTTCGCTACATAGATTTAAGGGATGTGTGTCAGTCGTTCTGTAAGATCAAAAATAAAAATCATTTTAGAGGGTACCACTGTCTCAATACACTTTGATTATGTAATTGGGCATTTAGCGAAAAAGAATTTGCAGCATGCAAAGTATGTTGAGAACTCCAAAGATATTCTACAAGGTGGTCAATTCTTTGCCTCTATAACTTTGGGATATAACAGGGAATTGAAAAAGAAATATATACAAATACTCTTGTTATAGCATCCTTTTGGATGTTCATAGTCGTTTTCCCTCATAACTTTCAAATCAGCTTATTCGAATAAGTTCAAATTTGGAAATGGTATATTACCTATTACTTAACGAGCATGGCAAGTGCCAAATTTCGTATAAGTTTAAAAGTTTGAAATTTTATGCGCGAAGCGCAGCCGAGTGCAGAAATCACACGAGTGTATACGAAATACACTTTCCATCGAGTTACATACAGTGTGTCCACGGATGGACTTAACTATACTTGTAAAAACTTTTATTTTCAGTTTTTCGAAAAAAAGTCATTCTTTATAATTCCTTTTGCTTGTTATATAAATACGATTCACGTTGAGAAACTTTGATTTTGTTGTACAGGGTGCGCAGAAAATACAAAAATGTATATTTGCAAAATTAAAAATTTTTGAATCAAGCTTTTTGAAGCCTCAGAATGAAACAGCTTAGAAGGAGAGATCGAAAAGCCAAATAAAATTTTCCCATAGAAGGTATACTTAGTTGCTAAGATATACCGGGTGTCCGGTGAAGGTTGGCGACCGGCTATCGGAACTATTCTTCTTACAGATTTCGGAAAAAAATCATCTTACAAAAGTCACCATAAAAATTCATCAAAAATGTTTTTAGCTTTCAATTTTCCCCGCTAGAGGGCACAATTAGAAGAAAATAGACAATCCACATTTTCTTCAAAAATTCAAATGGTATTCTTTATCTTTCTCAAAATCTCATCCAATATCCAGCAAATTAGTTTAATAACTTTTTGATCTAACTTACGAAATAAGGGCTGGGAGGAGGAAAGAATTCCCTTACACCAAAAATGGCATGTCTCCGGATTGCTTGAACCAATTTTAATGAATTTGGTCTCGTTGGAAAAGGAATTTATAGCGTAATAGAAATCTGCATTTACGCTTGAAATTAATTTGACGATGGAGCCGCCAGATGGCGTTATTTCGAAACTTGCGAAAATGTCAAATTTTCTCAAAAACTTTAAATGGAATGGTATATTTTTTATAACATGGCGTCATTACAAATAGAATTGAGAACAAAATGGCTCAAACCGGAAGTTGTTATCTTTTTTCAAACGGAAGTTATCATCAAGAATATGGTTTAATCAAATCTCAGCGCATAGGTACCAAATTTTTCCAAAAATTTTTGAATGGAATGGTACATTTTCAGAACATGTTGTTAGTACAAATAGCATGAAGAATAGAATGCTGCAAACCGAAAGTTCCTATCTTTTTTCAAACTAAAGTTATGATCAAAAATGCTGTTTAATCACATTTCATTGCATTGGTAATTTTAGGAAAATATAACTTTTTAAAGAATATTAGGGCATTCTTGTATCTCTCATCAGACAGCCATTTTGTTCTCAATTTTATTTGTAATGACGCCATGTTATAAAAAATATACCATCCCATTTAAAGTTTTTGAGAAAATTGGACAATTTCGTAAGTTTCGAAATAACACCATCTGGCGGCTCCCTCGTAAAATTAAATTCAAATGTAAATGCAGATTTCTATTACGCTATAGATTCCCTTTCCAATAATACCATATTCATTAAAATTGGTTCAAGCAATCCGGAGATATATGGCATTTTTGGTGTAAGGGAATTTTTTCCTCCCCCCACTCTTTATTTCATAAGCTAGATCAAAAAGTTATTAAAGTAATTTGCAGGGTATTACAAGGATATTTTGAGAAAGCTAAAGGATTCCTAAATTTTCATTTGAATTTTCGAAGGAAATGCAGATTGTCTATTTTCTTTTAAAATTATGCCCCCTAGCGGGGAAAACTGAAAGCTAAAAATATTTTTGATGAAGTTTTCATGGCCACTTTTATAGGAATATTTTTTTCTGAAAGCTGTAGGATGAATAGTTCCTAAGATATAGCCGGTCGCCAACCTTAACCGGACACCTGGTATTTCTTATCAACTAAGTATAACTTCTATGGAAAAACTTTATTTGGCTTTTCGATTTCTCCTTCTAAGCTATTTCATTTTGAGACTTCAAAAAGCTTGATTCAAACATTTTTAATTTTACAAATATACATTTTTGCATTTTCTGCGCACCCTGTACAACAAAATCAAAGTTTCTCAACGTGAATCGTATTTATATAACAAGCAAAAGAAATTACAAAGAATGACTTTTTCTCGAAAAACTGAAAATAAGTTTTTACAAGTATAGTTAAGTCCATCCGTGGACACACTGTACATACATAATTTTTCTCACGACCCATTAAGAAAGCCAAATTTAGTCGCAAAACAGTAATTTTATTTTTAATAATTTGTTATCTATGTTAATAGATGTCAAAATTTCTAAGTAGCCTTCTAACTATGAGCATATTCGAATAATTTAGTCGGGATCATTCATAAATGCCCGGTTCGTACCTAAAATATTTAGGTCTTCCGTCGAAAAGACATTAAAATGTTTAACTGCCGTACCTTTTAAGAGATTTTTCTGGTAAAAAATTATTAGATTTGAAAAGCGACGCGACGCCATATTTGTTCAGTAAACGTCAGAATCTCAAAGCTGCCTACATTTGAATGTCCCTACCAGGGCGATTTTCATTTATAGCGCACAGCTACGGGCATAGCGCACGAGTGAATGCAACGTATCGCTTTCTAAGGGGATTTTTTATGATTATGCATGATCTTTCCAGGTTTCAATCCCCAACTACTAATTGTTTACTACTAACTCCGTTTCTATTCAGCACTTTTACGAGAATAAAAATGTTAGAAACGTAAATGCAAGATCAATGTATATTTTTGGAAAAAAAATAGTTTCCCGGTATAATAATCAACTGACTCTTCTAAAAAATTTAAATTACTAAATTGTCGATTTTAAAACTCATATCAACTAAACTACTGAAATTTTCGAAAAATGAGTTCTAGCCTCGCTGAATATTGTATGTAGAGCATACATGCAATAATTGTGGAATTGATAACCTAAATAAATTTATGTTACTGAAACAACAGAATACCGTTCATATGGCGTGTATGTAGGGTGGTTCCTGCATACGGTTGTACGACAGGTAAAATAACCTGATTTAGACAAATTTGGCTTGTCATATTGCCTTGTATCCAAACTAGTGATGGGAATAATCGAGATATTTTAATAATCGAGATATCAGTAATCGAGAGAATTTAATAATCGAGATATTAGTAACTACTAATATTAGTAGGAGTAGTTTTTAAGTCTAATCACTGATTGAGGGTTCCGACTTTCTATTTCTTGTTTATTTACCAATAAAATTTATGTTTACATTTGCTCGGCCATTTGCTATATCTGTAGTGTTCTTTATATTGATCCAAAAAAAACGCTATAAATCAGGGCTTTGTTATTTGCCGGCGTCGCGTCGGCGTCTATTGAATATTATTAAAATTCTAAATAAGTATATACTGTTTTATTATGGACAATCCAGTAGATAAAGCATGAAACGTTGGTAAATAGCATGTACCTATTTTGTAATTTTCCTACTACGGCACTATACCTAAAGTTGAAATCCACTTGCCCACCTACAAAACAAAAACCATCCTTTTAAACGTCTCGCAGTCCCTGAATGAGTCAGAAAACTGCTCGATTATTAATTGTCTTTTGTCTCATCGAAGTTGACTACTAACGAGAACGAGACAGCTACTCTCGTGATGCCGTTCGATCATTTTCCGTGCTCGATTATTATATGAAGTTGGTTGCTGGCAAATTTGCTATCATAATCGGCAACGGCAACTACTAATATTAGTACTACTAATTTCCAAATGAATAATCGATTATCTCGAGATATTTTAATAATCGACTAATTCGATGATTGCATCTCGATTATTCCCAACACTAATCCAAACGAGGTCAGTAAGTTCTTCCACCAATGCTTATTCCGGCCCACACCATTATTGAACCACCCTTGTAAACATGCACTTCCTGAGGAGCGTTTAGACGATTTAAGTGCCCCGCTTCTCTTCATACTCTCACCCTGTTCCACACAGTTTGGTCACTACTAAGTACACCATGGGTACGATTCAAGACACCTTGAAGTTGACAAGCGGTACATGTTGGATTACGTCGAGCATTCAACGTCATAAAACGGTCTTGTGCCGGTGTTGGTTTCCGACCATTTCCGCGATGTTGGTTTCGAACATTCCCATTAGCTTGATAACGTCAACTTGGCGTCGACCGGTTTGTAACATGCGTACTGCTCGCAGCATTTCATCTCACTCCAAGTGACAACGTTCCATTTGAAAAAGGACTTGAATAAACGAAAATGTAAGACTTAAATTTAATCGACATTAACTCCACTGTGCTCACTGGATGTAAATTTCTATCAAAAACGAAGTTTTTCTATAATGTAGCATTCGCGCCGTGGTAACACTTATGAATAAATGTCAACGTAAAAACAAAGGAAACGACGGAGTATCATGGGTAACGTTATAAAAGACCTTTTATCTAACCCCGCTATGAAATGTCACATTTTAAATGCATTTTTGACATTACGAAACGTCATATTTTTCATAACTATCAGTTCATTACGTAACTAGTTATGTAATGAACTTTCATTACATAACTAGTTATGTAATGAACTTTTACGTAACTGAATATTTAAAAGCAAAAACAAAAATAAGAATTTATAACGTATAATTAAATGCGTGTAATAGCAAGAAACGAAAATTAATTTTAAACATGCAATTCCGAATTTTTACGGTTACAGTTGTGGTTGGTTTGTATGTACATTAATAACAAAATTACTACAAACACAGTTACTAAACCTAAGTCCTGAACCTGACGGTATATTCATTTCTTTCTCCGAAATAGCAACCTGCTCCTGGTATTCTGAGCCCGATAGATTTAATTGGATTGAAGCAGTTCCCTCGGAATGTTCTCCTAGTATGTTATTTGCAGTTCTTTTTTTGTTGGCCAAAGAATTTTCGATGTAGCTTTCTGCCACAGTACTCGATTTCCAGCCCCCATGCTGCTTAATCTTTAAAATGTCAGCTCCTGAATCTGCGAGCAAAGATGCAGATGACCGCCGGAAACAATGTCCAGTATAACCGGCAGGATTTGGTAAACCAAGATGTTGGGCAATTAATTTTGGTAAGGATCCAAATGTAGTGATACCTACAGGCTGCACTCCACACTTGCTATTACTATATTTAACAAAAAAACGATCATGCCTTGTAATTTGTGGTCGCAGGTTGACGTATTTTCGAATAATATCAACCAAATTGTCTTTATATCCAGGAATGTTGCTATTTGTGACCACAAACTTCCGTATCACATGCGTTTTTGTGTTTGGAATAGTAATTTTAAAAAAATTTCCTTCATTTACAACATCTCTGATACGCATCTCAGTCAGTTCCGCTTTTCTACAAGCACCGTTACTCCAACAATCATTGCCACCTAGAATAATCAATAAATTAGAAACGGAAATGTTTCAAATACAATGACAGTAAATTATACCTTTGCGAATAAAAACTTCCTGTCATCAGCCTCTCTAATGAAAGTTTCAAAGTTTTCTCTTGTAAAAATCATAGATTTTTTGGCGTGATAACCCGCAGATCTGCGCTTCAAAAATGCTACTAATGTAGTATACTTTTGGATGTTAATGCTTCTTTTGACATTTAATTCTGCTTTTAACATTGAATACATACTCCATACTGTAGATGATTTATAGTTCTTCATTGTTTCGAAGTACGCTAACAGAACCTTTTCACAAACATTTTTTACTCCTTTTTCTTGGCACCAGTTTTCAAATTTCTTATATGTATCTTCATACCTACTTCTTGATTTACAGGGTATTATTGAATCTATTGCCAAATTCGCTGATTCTTCTATATCAGAAGGCATATCTACCTCAGAATCATCCATTTTTGGCGTAATTTGCACTAAAAAAACTCATCACTGACAATAGTTATTTATAGTATCCATACCAACGCCAAGGTAAAGCGATGAAGTTGAATTTATTTGTACGGCTACAAGGGATGTTACATTATTTGGAGTAGCACAATTATTTTTTATTTTAAAGCGGGGTTAGATAAAATTTTGTACTTAACACGTTATGAAAAGGCTAATCTTATTTGACTCATATAATTTGCAAAACTCGCTCACTTCGTTCGCTCGTTTTGGCAAATATTATATTCGTCAAATAAAATTAGTCTTTTCATAACTGGTTACGTAAATAACTATTGCTTTATAACTCAATACATAAAGTGCATGTTTACAAGCTTTTAACAGATTTTGTAAAGATTTTTCAGAATATCCCTGTACGGTTTTGAGTAGTGTATTTCATGAATCTCTACATTTTCTTTGAAAGGCAAAATTACACAATAACACATTCAAATTAAACTAAATACAAAAATATTAGATTTCGGTATAAGGAATTTGTTGGAAAAGTATTGGTAAAGATGCTAAAGAATACAAATCCAGCAAAAAATAAATGATGTTTCGTTTAGAAATTGTATGATTGAATTTAGATAGAAGAAGTAGGTACCTATATTATTTTGAACTCTCGATACTTACGGTTTTTTAGCTCAAGCACTATTTCACCGGCCTGTTCTCTAGTGATTCCCAAAATGTCATTTCGACAAAGATTTTTATTTTGGTTATGTCTATACATGTCAAAAATTTCGAAAAAACTGGAATAAATCAAAAACTTCATCATTTCCAAGTATAGTCTTCCTTACAACAAATTTCTTTTTATGTGTAGATAAATGTAGAATTGAAAAAATAAGTAAAATACAGTGTGTTCGATTTAGAAAACTACGAGTCTCGTATATATACAGGATGTATCAAGTGTCGGACCAACTCTGAAGTGGTGATAGAGGACGTCAACGGTAGTCCAAAAATACAAAAGAAGTTTGATGTCTTCTATAGTGATGTGAGTCGGGTAAATACCCACTGGGTAGGATATTTATGAATGGGTATTTACCTGGGTATTTACCCGACTAGAAAATACCCGGGTATTTTACAAATATTTTATGTAGTTTTAATTATACAGGGTTACAACTAATTCAAGGGCCACTATGGGAATATTTGAAACCGTAATACATACAAGGTTGGTCAAATGGGATAAAAGTTGCGTAATTATGGGGACATCTCACACACATTTACATATCTCGAAATTATTTCATGGATCACTAGATATAACAAGAAATGTGAAATTTGCCGATTTCTTTAATCTTAAATATCTTTTTTGCTATTAGAGATAGCGATCTGAAATTTTTTTACCGTTACATAAGCAAATATTCTTCATCTAATAGTAGTCATATAATCTTCCTAAGCGTCCTAGTTTCTTCAGGGTAATAGTCAACTTTTGTTTTCCTTATGGGAGCCATATTGGTTTTTATTCATATTAAATAGAAAAAATCTGATTACAATGATACCAAACACATTATAAAAACTTTGAAGAAAAAATGCATATTAATAGATGCATATTGGTAGATGTGATGCTAATAAAAATTTCGTTTGCAAAAAAATTATTTTCATCGTAAGAGATGTCAACTGATAACAAAAAGCAGTGTAAATGTCAAAATTCCAAAGCCAAGTTGAAAAAATGAAAAATATCATTTTATCTATTAATATGCATTTTTTTCTTCAAAGTTTTTATAATGTGTTTGGTACCATTGTATTCAGAGTTTTTCTGTCTATTTAATGCGATTAAAAACTAATATGGCGCCCATAAAGAAAACAAAAGTTTATTATCACCCTGCAGAAACTAGTAGGCTTGGGAAGATTATATGACCACTATTAGATGCAGAATATTTGCTTATGCAACGGTACCAAATTTCAGATCACTATCTCTAATAGCAAAAATGATATTTAAGATTAAAGAAATCGGCAAATTTCACATTTCTTGTTATATCTAGTTATCCATGAAATATTTTCGAAATCTGTAAATGTGTGTGAGATGTCCCCATAATTACGCAACTTTTATCCCATTTGACCAACCTTGTATGTGTATTACGGTTTCAAATATTCCCATGGTGGCCCTTGAATTAGTTGTAACCCTGTATATGAAAATGTAGTACAATTATTGAAGTAAAACTCCCAACACTAGAGAATTTAACACTTAACGTACGTTTAGGGGGCACCCTGTTATAGTTAACTATAACCCCACTTTTACTTGTCAGATAAAGTGCTATTCTCTAGTTTGTTTTTAAGTATTGTTGCATTAGCCTTTATTTTGATGCCTTTTATAGAAATAAAAATTCATTTTTAGAATATTATTTGCTTAACCAGACACATTTTTAATCTTTAGTTTATTTTAAGTAACCACCATTTACACTTACATTGTACAATCATGGAATAATAATGTTAATTATTCCGTGGTACAATGGCTTTTAAGACTACTACTTTCTATTTACTGAGCTAAACTATAAATACCCACTAAAATACCCATTTTGGGTACATACCTCGGGTAAATATCCAGGGTATTTACCCCTAAAAATAAATACCCAGGTATTTTACATCACTAGTCTTCTATCACCACCTCAGAGTTGGTCCGACACTTTTGATACACCCTGTACATATAAATCGGCTCATAGCAGACCTCCTAGGCCTATAGCCTTTTCTGTTACTACATTAGCTCCTCCACTCCGTTACTTATTCTTCTCCAATATCTTGCATAACTGCTTCCCTCCACTTCATCCTTGGTCTCTCTCCTCTTTTTACCTTCTCGGTTTGTCCATTCTACCTTCTTTACCATTCTTGAGTTTTCCATTCTTTATATACCTATGTCATAATCACTGGAGCCTTCTTCACTAATTCTTGGGTCATTAAATATCTGATAAACTTGTTTATTCGTCCACCTTCTCCACCTTTGTCCGTCTTCTTCACTCCATGTATTCTTCTTGGCGTATTTCTAAGCTATTTTTGAAGCTCCCACGCCATCCTGCCCAGTTAGCTATTCAAGTTCCCACTTCTCGAAAGCTTGAAGATTTTCACGTTCTTTTCCTGATTTCCATCATAATTCTTTGGTTCTGGTGCGAAATGTCACGCTTGTTAATGTCGCTTACGGCAATCGCCGGTGATCGAATTGACCTTTGTTATTCTGTTCCTAACCTCACTTTCCCACCTGTTTATTTGCCGTTTTTTATTTGTTCAGTATAACTCTTACGAGACTTTCCTTCCTCCAATATGTATTTCATTAGTTCTGAACATTTTGTAATTACTGGATTCCTTACCAGTAAAACACAGAACAGATTTAAATAAATTTTCGCTGTAGCAAAATTTTGTAAGTCGAAGAACGCAGTTGGATAAAAAACAATACAAGCAGGGTTTTTAATGACGAAGGATTTTTTCTGAAAAATTAAAAATATTTCTATTTCCTCTTTACTGGAAATACCTCCTGCAAACTAGAGGCTTCTTCACGAAATGAGGTGTAAAGAAAACGACGAAACAAAGCTCATTTATTACAAATTAAATGACCAATTACGAGCGACACCGGAACTGCTAAGACCTCACCTTCCCTTCCGTTAAAAAACTTATTTGTGGGACGGAAAAAGTAAGCGTGCTTTTCTTGGCCGAGATCCTGCTGTCCCAATTATTTATTACACCGCACGATAGTTTTTCCCTTTTCAAGTTTCGCCATTATCAAACTCCAATTTCTTTTAGGTACTTAATTAAAAATGCGAATACAGACTGGACTCTTTTTATAGCTTTCGTTCGGAATAAATCTTGTTTTAGGGCGTTGGTGGATAATGGCGTAACCCAGTTTCTGTTACAAACTGTTTCGATTAAGTTTTGGTTTATTAGCAATCAGTTAATGCGGAGTAGTTTGATTAATTCCGAAATTTGTGGTTTGCGTTCGAGAAATAATACTGTGGGACTTAAAATTTATCGTCATAGTATGGAGGTACCTCAAAGCTGATAAAAGAATATTTGTTTTATCATCAAGGAAGTTGGTAATGGTGGGCGGTAGACACTGTAAAGTCTAGCTCTAGATAAATATTACTACGTTTTAACTATATAATTTTGTAATATACTGAGATATTTCAGCAACTAGATATAAACTGTATGCTAATTCAACATGCAGTCCAATAGAATCGGCCCAATCCATCCACAATCACTAAATAGTACTAGGAACCTAATCTTTGCACTAAACTTGAACAAGAAAGGATATATTTTTGGGCCAAACAAGAATTATAAAATAAGAACATCGAGAAATTCACAAAATGCATTCGAACAATAGGGTGAAATTTTCTAATGGAATAAATTAAGTAAAAAAGTAACCAGCGACTTTTCAACAAAATCCTTGGACACGTCGATGTCAGATTATAATAATTGCATATACATAAGTTATAGGACCATTACGTCACGTGATCACGAGAAATGCCGCCATACTTTATCTTAATTTTATTTAAACGTCAAAAATACCACATTTACAAATTTGAACATAATAAACCTTTTAATTTCGTTAATGCGCGCATGTGCAGAAATACACTGACAATCAGCTGTTCTTAGTTTTTCAAACGAGTGTCACTGTCAGACCTTGAACTTCGTGTAGAATATTCGTAAGTAAATAATAGAATACCAAATAATAAGGGCGTTTTAAAGACGGAAAATTACAAATGTTAGTTCCCAGTGAATTCCTCATAAAATTGAGGCTGAATTCCGAAGGTGTACTTAGCTCTTGCTTGAAATTCGGGAATGTTAACCAAGATACTTCAATCATCAATCACGCAGGTTTTTAATATGTAGCGGTGAAAATCAATCAATTTTTTAAAAGAAAACTGAGAAAAAGGATCTAAGGTGCGTATTTTCTGCAATGTATAAGATCCGTAACTACAAATACTTATTTTAAAGACCTAACAAATAATGACGTAACCTGGAAAACGTTCAATACACTTTTCCATTTCGAATCATGCCTGTTACCGTAGACTATGCTCTTACACATTTTCATCCACGCAACACGATTTATACAGGGTGTCCCACGCTTGCGTCGCTCCTCCATAACTCGACAGGAGTTGTAGATATCGAAAAATGATTCAAATGAAAGTTGCATCCAATCAACTTCCTCACATTTTAAAATTATTTTCGAATATACAGGGTGTTGCATTTCTTTTGCACAGCACCTAGCTTTGTTTTTTTAAATTGAACAGCTGTATCTGATTGCATTTTGAAACTGTTTGTTGAATTTAAGGGTCCCTTCGTTAACCATACATTGAATCTAAGTCTTACGGCTTCGGGGTTATGTGACATTAAATATCGCAATTTTTCAAATTTCATCAGTTATAACTTGGAAACGGTACGAGATAAACAAAAATGACTTACATGTCCCTATCCTAGGTTTTAATTCTCTATCTAACGGGTCTGGAAAATACTGCTTCCTGATTGGCAACTTTTTGTCATTTTTTGACCAATCAGGAAGCAGTATTTCCCAGACCCATTAGATAGAGAATTCAAAACTAGGATAGGGACATGTAAGCCATTTTTCTTTATCTCGTACCGTTTTCATGTTATAACTGATGAAATTTGAAAAATTACTATTTTTAATGTCACATAACGCCGAAGCCGTAAGACTTAGACCCAATGTATGGTTAACGAAGTGACCCTTAAATTCAACAAACAATTCCAAAATGCAATCATATACATGGTGTTCCATTAAAAAAAGCAAAGTTAGGTGCTGTGCAGAAGAAATACAACACCCTGTATATTCGAAAATAATTTTAAAATATGAGGAAGTTGATTGGATGCAACTTTCATTTGTCTCATTTTTCGATATCTACAATTCCTGTTGAGTTATGGAGGAACGACGCAAGCGTGGGACGCCCTCACATGGTCACCGATCAAGTTATTAACTTCGATTTTCCTCAGTGATAGGCAGGGTTTGGGAAATGGATAAAAATGTAATCCCAAGCGATAACTTGGCCTACCCACTCTGCTATCACCGTTGCAGTCACCAAAAGCGCAATGTTTGGATGCTCCATACTTTTTTAGTTCCAAATTACTACTCATTTGGCCAGTTTGCAATAAAATATTGGTTTATAGACCAAATATTTATATAGACACATGCAAACAAAACGTCATGGCCCGAAACTGTCAAGGCGCGACCGCGCATGTGCCTCAGCAATTTTTTATAATGAAAAGCCCTCTTAAGTAAGAAAATTACTATAATTGACATTTTGTTACGTAGGTTTCTGCCTATTTTGTTTGTGTGGTATTTTTGACATGTGTGCAAAATGAAGATAGGCCACAGCCAAGGTTGCAGCTACAAAAACTGATTCTTTTTTCTTGGCTAGCGTTATCTTGAAGCTACGCGCGTTCCATTTTTGAAATACATTTTGAAAACTACTAGGAATATCAAAACAATTCAGAGTAACTCGTATTTTCTTTCAACCTATCAAACGAGGTATTACCGCGCTATTTGAAAAAATAAAGTGTGGCGTCATTACTCTTGATCACGTGTGTTAAAGAAATACCGTCGAATTTCTAGAGCTTGTAGCACTCATCAGAATAAGTGAAAATGTTTATATGAACATTTGCTTTATAAGTTACGGGGTGACACCCCTGCCTTCCCCATAAAACGAACGCCAATGATTTTAATAACCAAGAATGAACCAGTGCATCTTACTTAGCTTGAAAAACTAAGTAAATGCCCAATATTTTGTCTGTTTATCTTTTATGTTCAATGTTCAGACAATAGAACCAAATTATAATTTCATCTGAACCCCTTTTAAGTGCTTGTACTCGCAACTCCGTTGCTCCGCAACTCCGTCTGTTCGGCGACCCAAGTATAGGCTAATTATTACATAATAATAACACCTGGTATGTGATTTTCTCAATTTTAAGTTAGTTATCGTTTTTGGCGGATGCGCCAGAACATATCAAGCTGTATTATTAATACAGATTTTGTTTACAGAGTCTACGTGATGCCATGACTGCTTTGTTATAACGTGTAATTGCAGAAATAATTCCACTG